>CM060924.1:178787696-188787696 GCA_030737875.1 Allium sativum | reverse complement strand
TAAAAGTTGAGATATTTAAAGCTAAAACGGGTTTTACTGATCAATACCTCAACTTGACAGGGCCTTTCATGTTGAACAGTTCTTCCATGCTTGATCGTAATTACAAATAATCTACCATATTATCTGAAAAAGAAACAAACAGTTTATGCCAAATTGAAATTGAAGCCTTACGTACTCATGCACCGCACTTGTATTTTAGTTCAGCCCGCTCAATTCAAAAATACCAGAGTTTATATTGCATGCATTTAAGAAAAAACATAGCACTAAGCAGTACGTGGTACTATAACCATAAAATAGATGTATAGCATAAACATTTATATCCACAAGCATGAAACTCTATGGGTATGCATATTTAAATCGAAGGTATTCCACCTCTTTGACTGCACAGTGCTAAAATATTTAATTTTTATCTACAGAGTTTTGAGGAAATTATAAAGGTACAGGTTAAAACAGTGAAATGGAAAGATTGCAATGTTGAGGGAAGCAAACAATTGCGCCAAAAATATATCATTCATAAATTAAAAGATATGAATGGCCAACATGTGAATTTGAGTAGGAATATATGAATTATCGTCCGAGTTAAATGCAGCGCATGTGGGTTGATTATGGCATAATTGATAGAGCAGGAGGTAACAACTTCCCAGGCGGGCATAATTTAATTTAAACAGAAGACTTTGGCTGCCCTGGACAATAAAGATCCAAAACCAAGCAAAATTGTTTGTGGATGTGAAGCGGAGGATAAATACTTAAGTCATATCAACATCCGTATGCAAATGCAAAGATTAGAAAATGACACATTACCTAAATGTAGTTTCTGTTATCTGCCGGTGTTCGAAGATTATATTGATAACCTTAAAAGGTAATAGTAATTATATTCCCTACAGTACTCATTGTAACAGATAACCTGTTACCTAATTTGACAGACAGACAATGGACTTGCAAATAACACGGCACCATATCTTAAAAAGACTGTATGTGCGGCTGGTTTTGTTATTGAAGAGTGCTAGCTTGTACATTTGAAAAAAAAAATCATGAAGGACTGGGTCCATGCGTAAACTTAAAGCCTACAACATGGAATTTAAGTGGTAATGTCAGATTATAGGCAGAGATGTGAAAAAACAGTTGGAAAACAAATATGTGTGAATTATTTTACCGCATTGGGTTAAGCATTTAAAAATGTGTAGGGGAATGATTTAAATTGCATAAGCTGCGGACTAAAAGATTAAGTTTTATCCTACGAATAAAGTATATCATCCAGATTTTTCAAACCTTAGGCTTATATATTGATCCTAGGATGTAGACATTTGCAGAGTGGCACATTGTATTAAATGAATGTGAAAGTAGATTGAAAACACAATTAACATCAGGACGCGCAAATAGAAAACACAATAAATCAAGATTATTTAAAACATCATTTTACCGAAATACAATGTATGCATGTGATATCTCGGTTGAATTCGGGCAAGTAACATGATAACAAAACAGATGTTCAGCAAAAAAAGGCTACAAATTCCGTCGAAATAGATATTTGCATGCAGGTAGAAATCAAACCTGTATTGATGTAAATTTAACCGAGTTTGAGCAGCCAAAAACCACCTTGAGTCAACAGGATTGTTGTACTTGATCGGAACAATTATAAAAATTATTTTTCTTCCCATTTAGGTCAAATTCACTGTTAAGGTGTCGTGTCTCTTTTATTTATTTATTTATTTTATTTTTTACTTTGGATGGAACAAAGAAAACCCTGTAAGATTATCCCCTTTTGTTTCATGTACAAGTCATTCATTCTTGTTCTACTCACAACTATACTTATCCTCATAAGATCCTATATACTACAATATACAGCAAACAGATTAAAAGAACTGCTGATGGATGGACTCCTTAGTCTGTCATCTCTCGATCTAGACTCAGGTAATTTCACTTTGTAACAACTTCTCGTACGGAAATATAAACCATGAAGTTTTTCTCTTTACCTGGTAACATTCAACTGACGAATATTACGGTAAATGCAACGATAGTACCAGCCAAATGGAATAAACTAAGACTAGACTATTTGTTCACATGTTTTGGAATCAGTCTGTTGACAAGAATCGGTGATGCTCCAGTCATATTCTTATGATTGGTAAGAATATATCATATTCTTATGATTAAATGGTAGTTTTTCAGCAGAAGGATAGATAAAGAAATAGTACCTCTGGCTGTAGATGTAGACCTGCATGTACTTGCTTGTTGTGATGCAATATGCCCCTTAATTTATTTGCATCATCGTAGCTGTTTCTACTATTGGATACAATCCGACAACCTCCATGCTGTAGATGAATTTTGATGGATTCGGCACAGATTTATGATGCATCTGTTGCATTTAAAACCATGCCCATTGGTGGTTTAGACTTGTATCTCTATGTTAAGGCACTCCTCTTCATGTAAGACCAAGGCAACAATCCTCTTAATATGAAACCAATTTGAAAGGGAAGTTATTTAAGTGAGCTTCCAGGGTTTAAGGTTTCTAGGAGTAAATCTCAACGGATTGACATTGGTGGCAGCTACTGATTTTTGAATCAGATGTTGTGGCCTCACTTCCTCTTGAAACATCTTAATTTCCCATGTCAAGTACGTGTGTGCATCCGAGTGGTGTCTTAAATCGAGTTCATGTTCATGTCCTTAGGAAGTCGAAATATTACAGGAAATGAGAAGACAGCCTGCAGGAAGTGGTAGGAAATAAATAATTAAATAATATTGTGTATCATCATTTAATGCCCACCATATTTTCGTAAGCACCAGATTATTTCAGATCATAGATAACACTGTACAGTTCAAGTGAAATGGTACATGTAAGTCTCTTAGATGAAAACTGACAAACTAATTCGAAGCAAGAAAATAAAATATGTTACTTAATACTCTTGTCGACTTGTGTTTGTTTGTCTATATTCACCACAACAGGTGCTCTTTACTCCTATAAACTGAGAGCCCATATGGTATCACCACATATTTTGTACATAATGAACTAAGTCGAAATGTATATTAAAAAAAAAAACACTCACACACAAATTTAGACTGCAGCTGCAATCAGACGTAAGTGTTAGACCCAAAAGTTGTTCTAACACCCAAATTGATTTGAAACAAGATAAAATGAGATAGAAATAAAAATGAACACACAAGATTTATAGTGGTTCGGCGAACAAATGCCTACGTCCACTTATTCTTTAATATATTCAATAATTCAGTTGCAAATACAATGATAGATCCACTCACAACTCACTTTTGTTCACTCAATTGAAATAAACAAGAAATAAAAGATGATTTGGATTTTCCGGGAGTAATGGAGTTCGGATGTTGGAGGTGATTGAATTCCTTAAGTGCTGAAAAAAGATCCTCCTCTTTGTCTCCAGATGGGGTATTTATAGGTGTGAATTTGCCTGAGATTCAATCCGGGTCGGACCACGTGTTACCCATCGCACTCTCTTCGGGTTCGGATGAACTATCAAGCTGACAACACATCAAAGAGATGAACGTTAGGGGTAGGAATCAGTCATAGCCGGTCCGGTTCTCCAGGCGATATTACAGGAGATTAACCTGGATCATGGGTGCGGGTCGGAGGCATGCAGGTTGGGGGTTCGGATCGGAATACCCGATCCGAACCGGAGTGGCTTGGACGTCTCTCCTTCTCTAACATACTCCGCTCCGCTCCAGCGTCGTGGCAAGCAGATGGCCTTCCGATCCATTTGAGGTTTATTTGCCTTCCGATCCGATTGGGTATGCTTTGCCAATCTGTCCAGTAAGAGACAACCGATCCGAACAGGGATCTCTATCCGATCCGAACCAGTATGCTGCTATCAATCTGAATTGTGGTGTTTTCTTCCAATCCGAACCGAAGTCTTATAACTTAAAATACTCTTCAATGGTTGGTTTCTTGACTTTGTGTTGCCTAGTTCACAAAGTAGGCTAACATTTTGCCCCCTCAAAGGATGCTTCTGTTGTACAAAGCGTGCTTTGACGTTGTTTAAATGCTAGTTCTTGAATCAGAACAGTCAGGAGTAATGCACAGATTTCCATTCGGTTCAGCGTCCGACCCGAGCACATTTTCTTCATTTCTGAGCAAATTTGGGAACTCTTCTCGCCATGTAATGCTTCTTGCAGGTATGCTCTTCCTTTATTCTCCTTCTCTTCAATTCGAGTCGGATGCTAAATTAATGCGTGAAATTTACTCGGTTCGGATTCCGATCCGAAGCGTTTTCGTGGATTTGGTTCTTAGACAGTGGGCCTTCAGGCGGGGTTGTGCCACTGGGCCTTCACTCCGGTCCGAGCAGGTGAGACAGAATAGGAAGACGAGGAGTCAACACCATTCCTTTTATAAACTCGCTACTGTCTTCATTCTTTTCTTCTTCTTTTCCACCGCCGCTTCCAAACCTAGCATTGAAAACGTCAGAAACTCCAATATCTTGAAATTATTCGTTGTAGATTTCTCAAATCGAACATATAGGTAGCTTTTTAATCTCGAATAACTTCGTTGCATCTGTACTTGATTTCAATTCGCGGTTGACTGGGATGGTTTAGCCACGAGGCTCTACTTGAACTCCACGTCGTTACTGGTGGATCCGCCATCGCTTCGAGGCGTTGCGATGCTGGAGAGGGCAAACAATTGTCCTTAACGGTAGCTTTGGCGATGGAACAGGTTTGTTTGCGAGTAGGGGGGAAAGAGGAAGAGGATGAGGAGCGTAATGACAAATTGGAGCTGGTTCGGGCAGAAGATGAAGGAGCAAAAAGGAAGGAGAAGGAAAGGGGATCGGTTCGGGTTTCGTACTTTAGAAAGACGGGGAGGAAAGAAAACGTCGGTTCGGGTCGGAGAAGTGAATGGGATAAGAGGTTGAAATAAATGGATCGGTTGAGTGGTGCTAGTTCGGTTCGGATCAGGTCACCCGATCCGATCAGATCAGTCCTACTTCCGAACCCATCGTTTCTCTTGTCTTGAACTAACCCTGCCTTACTGAAGCACCCGAACCGACTGTTATCTGTATTTGTATTGAGCCAGTCATCATATGCATATCCGAACCGAACGTATCAAATTTGGCACATAAAGACTACCCAACTAATTCAACTAACACTTACTCTAGACGAATATGCTTCGCGGACAGTTAGGATAGTGCCTTGTGAACATAAACGAGAATTAAGAACAACTCTGACTATCACCTTCTCTTTAAAGCTTCGTCTTACATTGCTGTACTTTTATTTTGTATTTCCCACATTTGCTGCACACACTTTAGTTCACACACATACACAAAAAGGGGGACACGGGATAATTTACTCTAATTCGTGCTATTGCTTCTTCAATAGTTCCACGACAATGAGGCCCAGACGCTCTTCTCGTCTAGCTGAGAGGAAAGAAGCTCCGGAAACTTCCAACAAAGTCACTCTTGAGGATATATCTTCTTCATCTGACCCAGAATGGGACAGTGAGGGTTCGGATTACGGAGTTGGTCATCGGGAAAGCGACGAAATGTCTTCAGAAAATGAAGTTTCCCTAGGCTTTGAGGAGGAAGGAGGGATTGGTGACAATCGAGCACCCGATGAATTTGACTCAGCCACTATATTGGAGTCACCTCCAGATTCCGTAGAATCGACAATCGACAACGACCGACTTGTTAGAATTTGCTTGAAGTATGGAATAATGAAAAGGGACACCCTAGTGCCCTCACGCTCTGACCGTCCCCACAACCCTCCAGAAGGATATATGACGGTTACTCGACTGATGTGCATGGTTGGCGCCATTCCTCCATTCTCGCCTTTCATCGTTGACTTCTTAAGACAAATGCGGATTGCCCCCATGCAGTTGCATCCCAATTCATATGCCTATCTGCATACCTTATTCATAGCATATCGTGAAATTCTAGGCGTAGAGCTCACGTTTGACGATGTTCATTTCTTCTATAATTTCAAACATCGGACTAGAGAAACTCCATCTTTCTGTTACTTTGAATCAGTCCCAAAAAGGAAGATAATCTCTATGCCATTTAGCAGCAAAGCTGGAGATTCCAGACTAGAGTGGTTCTATATAAAGCAACAGTCTGGATGCGCCAGGAGATGGACAAAATCAAGTAAAGCACTGATTTTCTGATCCTGGACTCTATACACTTGAATCATCACTCTGACCTGTTTTCCTTTTTTGTTTGCAGTCGACAATCCCAAACAGATGTCAGACCAGGCGTTCTTTGATCGGATGCACCGTCTTCTTAATGGCGATCAAAAATTCCTGACTATCGACGAGGTCCTTAAAGATGAATACCTTCATTTTCACGGGCTGCTATCCGTTTTCCGTAGCATCGGCCATGGGACGGTCCCTTATGCATACATTCCTCCAGTGGAAACAGTTCCAGAGATAGGAGAAGGCTCGGGAATTCCTGCAGCTCCTCTTCAAACTTCACCTTCTCCCTCTTCCACACAAGATGACGAACTGGCTAATCTGGCCGAAAAACATCGTGAAGGGTATATTGCCCCCGAGGAGACTACTTCTCCAGACAAGTCAAAGTCTTTCCAAGAGTCGCCACTTCGCGCTTCCGAAGGGGATATTCCTAGCACCGACGAGCACATATTTCAGGGTTTGGGGGATCTCCCCTTACCTGAGACTATATATACATCAGAGGATTTCAGGAAGGACCCTTTAGTCTTCACTTCTTCTGAAGAAACTACTCCTGCTAAGGCCAAAGAGCCTGCCCGCACCAGTCTAGCTTCAGACTCGGGTTGGTTGGGGGGACACACACACCACTTAGGATGCACTTTACACCACAGCATTAGCATTCATTGCACCTCTTTCTCCATGAATCCATTGATTCTAAACTGCGCTTATTTTATCGTGCAGGTACAATGTCTCGGTCCTATTATGATATAAGAAAGCTTCGTCGCAGCATGTCCAATCCTCCTCAAGATGTCGAGTATGATCGCCGGGATGACCGTGGTAGGGAGGAAAGAAGACCCTATGATCCCTATCGATCTCGACCCTCACGCTCCCGCTCACCAGTTCGACCGGAACAAGAGAAATACAAAAGCTATCAAGGTCGTAGGGAGGAGGATAGACCACAATCTAGGGATTCCACTTCCTCCCATGAAAAGCGGAGTAGAGAGAAAACTCCTCCAAAGGAAACTGGGTCTCGAAGTAAGCAAAAAGTCGCTGCTACTAAACGACCTAGGACAGACAAGGGTTCTACTGAATCTTCTTCAGGAAGGGACACCGAACTAACAATCCTCGCTCCTCCTCCACCAGATGCGGGAACCGCAGTAAGGCTGGCATATTTAAAGGAGCAATTTCCCGAGCACTACTTCGAGACTCTAACCTTTCTACCTACCCTTGAACCTATTTCTTCTAATTGGACAGAGGAGGCCAAGGCAAAAATCGATTTGGTGGAAAAACAATAAACCGAAATGTTCAAGTATTCCCGCAATCTTTCTAGAATCATCCGCACTCTAATGACAAATGCTGACTCAATGCAAAAGACTGCAGAGGAGGATGCTAAGGCCTTAAAAACCTTAGGAAAGAACCTAGAAGACACTCAAGCCCAACTAGCTGTTGCTCAAAAGAACGCTTCTAATTTCAAACAACAATTTGAGGACATGCAAAAGCGTTATCATGACTTACTTGAGTCCCACACTCAGGAGCGTTCTGAGTTGAAGAAGCAAGCTGACGAGGCCAAATCAGAGGCTGCTAAGACACGCCTTGCTTATGCTGAGCTTGAGCAGAAAAACGCCGAGTTAGCGAAAAGAAGTGCTGAGTTAGAAAAGAAAAACGCAGACTTGGCTTCAAAATTGTTGGAGGCGGAAAACAGGGCTGCTCTGGCTGAGGGCAATGTGGAATGCGCTATTAAATCTGCGGAGGAAACCCGCAAACAACTATCAGAGGCGGAGGCTGATATTCAGGGCTTCGGCGAGCTAATGATTGAATTCTTCGCGCACATTATTCGTCGTCGAAACATTTCCTGGATCGAGGACTATCCATCCACTCTGGTTCAAGTGTGGAATCAAATCGTCGAGTGGGAAAAAGAAGAACTTAAGGTCGATTCCCTCGATGAAGATAAGCTGATGGAGAAATACTTAAGAGACGACGAACCGGAGCGCCTAGCTGAAGGGCGCCGTCTAATTGCTGAGGCCATGGAAGAAGAGAGGCGGAAGTCTAAACAGAAAACCATTCCTGAAGCTGGCTCCTCTTCTTCTTCTCCTGTAACTCCCGAAGTAGAAGGGTATGATCCCGAAAACCCGGGAATTCCCCGAACAACTTTGCTATCTCCCATTCCCGAAATAACTCCAGAGGTAGTAGTCACCCCCGCTGAAAAGTCTTCAGAAGGTATCCCTATCTTTTCTCCTTAATTTGCCAAGGCTACTACTACCTTTGGCTACATGATCGAACGCTCAATGATAAATCTTTTGCTTTCGCCTGAGTTGATAACCGATATTTCTCATTCTGTAGGCGTTGAATCATCCGCGAAGACAGATGTAGCTCAAGGAACTACTGCTGGGACAAAGCCCACTGATAGGGTCAAGGAAGGGGAAGACAAGGCTGCTTCCACAGACCTGGGGGAAAGAAGTGAGCCAACTAAGGTCACTACTCCCCATGATGAAGAAATGATTGCAGCTTTAAAAGATGACGGAGGAGACGAGGGGCAGGATGAGGAACCGGAGGTCACAATAACCGGGGAGTCAAAAAGCGCCGATGACGTTACCTTGGCGGCCATGAAGGCCGATCAAGACAAGCGCTTGCAATTAAAAGCTGAAGAATTAGACCCTGAGGTCCTCAAGCCCCTCGCAGTTGTGGATGCAGGCTCAAGGTTAGTTGTTAAGCTCTCAACTAGATCTATTACCGAAGAACTTGCTAAAAAATCTTCTCTTGATTCCAGTGCCCCGCCCTCCGGGAAGAAGTCTGCTGGCTCCAGTACTACATCTTCAGGGAAAAAGAAATCAAAGCGAATCTTGACTGAAGCCGAGAAGGAAGCAAAGGATGCGGAAAAAGCTGCCAAAAAATCGAAGGCTCATCCCAAACCCAAATAGTGGGTTCCCCTGTGTCCTTTTAGCATCTTTGTAAACCAATAAGTGCTGCTACAACAGCAGCTTCCGCACTTTCTTTTTTAGTTATTTCCCTGTACAAATTCATTCATTTGTAAATAAAAATAATTCACTTTTCGCAATGTTTATTTGTCAGTAGTTCTGCACTTATGTAAAAAATACATGTCTATAGTTATGAAACAAAGTTGTGGAGGGGGGAAATATGTGTATGTATATGTGTCCCCAGTCAATTTCCATAAGTTATTCAATGCTTAACCATGCAATCTGAATGCTCCCGATTCTCTAACGGGATAGCATTTCCTGTGTCA
Organism: Allium sativum; assembly: GCA_030737875.1. NCBI lineage: Eukaryota > Viridiplantae > Streptophyta > Magnoliopsida > Asparagales > Amaryllidaceae > Allium > Allium sativum. The sequence goes on along the minus strand of CM060924.1, from coordinate 188,778,343 downwards.
TCAATACCTGTTGTTTTTCCTGGCATTTCTTTTATACTCTCTCTCATTCTCTTGAGAGTTAGAGTTCGAGTTCAGTTATTTGTTTATTCCCCGGTCGTTCAACGGGAAAAGATTTCTTTCTCGGCGCTCGGTCGGAGATGCCTTTATACTCTCTTTCTCTCTGGAAAGTTAGAGTTCGGAGTTGAATCTCTTTCTCAGCGCTCAGTCAGAGACGCTTTTATGCTCTCTCTCTTTCTCTGGAGAGTTAGAGTCAAGAATAGAATTTCTTTTTCAGCGCTCAGTCTGAGACGCTTTTATACTCTCTCTCTTTCTCTGGAGAGTTAGAGTTAGAATGTCGTTTTCTCATTCTTTTACGTTTTATTGCACAAATAATCATTATGCTTCTTTTTATGTCCAAACTGTTTTCAATCTTTTTTAGGCTCTGAGTTATCCTGTATTTTATAATCACAACAGAGCAACTAATGAATGTCAATGCATAAAAGTAAATAACACACAATATTTTTATAGTGGTTCAGCTAAGTCGTAGCCTACGTCCACTTTATAGCCCTTTATTCATATCATCAGATTTTCCCAAGGCAAAGCATGTCTTGTTACAGAATCCACAGTAAAAATAACAAAAAATATAGCATTTCTAATCCAAATATCGCATTAAGTGTTGGGCATTCCATGCTCGAGGAACTTCTTCGCCATCTACGGTCGTTAACTTGAAGGTTCCTTTTTCAAGTTTCCGTTGGATGACAAAGGGTCCTTCCCATTTTGGGCCAAGGTGAGGAAGAGATGGAAAAACTCTCTTTAGCACCAAATCTCCTGGTTCAAAAGTTCTGAGACGAACTTTTTTATCATAATAGCGTGCCATCTGACGCCGATGTCTCGCTGCACGCAAGTCTGCTTCGTCCCTTTTCTCTTCGATTTCATCAAGAGACTCAAGTAAAAGTGCCCGATTCGTCATCGGGTCATAATACGTCACCCTGTGGGAAGGAACTTCCAGTTCAACTGGAATTACTGCTTCTTAGCCAAAGGAGAGAGAGAAAGGGGTATGACCGGTAGCCGTTTTAAACGTTGTTCGATATGCCCACAAGGCTAGGGGCAATTCATCAACCCATTTTGCCTTTGCACGCTCTAATCGCTTCTTGAGGATGGACTTTATTACCTTGTTTATTGCCTCTACTTGCCCATTCGATTGTGGATAGGCAACTGCAGTATATCGTTTGTCTATCTTATATTTCTGGCAAAAATTTCTGAATTCAGTGCTATCAAATTGGGTCCCGTTGTCAGTAATAATCGTCCTTGGGATCCCGAATCGACATATAATATTTCTGACCACAAAACTTATCACCTTTCTTGTGGTGATCTTAGTCAAGGGCTCAGCTTCCACCCACTTTGTGAAATAATCCACGGCTACTATGGCATACTTAGCCCCTCCTTTAGCAATCGGTAAAACTCCAATGATATCGATTCCCCATGTGGCAAATGGCCAAGGACTCACCATCGATTTAAGCTGGGTTGACGGTGCCCTGGGGATTTTGGCGAATCTCTGGCACTTATCGCAGCGTCGTGAATAATCAGCTGCATCTTTGTTGATCGTAGGCCAGAAGTATCTGTACCGCAATATTTTCTTTGCTAAAGTTTGACATCCAGTATGATCTCCACACTCACCTTCGTGCACTTCTCTCAGTACACGCTTGATGTCGTCGTGTGCGATACATCGTAACAGGGGCATAGAAAATCCTTGTCTATAGAGAGTATCGTCTTGCATAACATATCTGGCAGCTTTGCGAACTACAGCTCTTTTCTCACTTTTCTTCGATGGGAGTGTCCCATTCTTAAGAAAACTCTTGATTGGAGTCATCCATGACTCCTTCTCTGGTTCCGCTTCAAGAACGAATTCAATTTCCATTGACTCAAAGCTTGGCGACTCCAACGTTTCAATTGGAATTATCTCAGTCTCTTTTGGATTGTCGGAACTAGCCAATTTTGCTAGTCTATCCGCTTTCTGGTTTTCTACTCTGGGAATATGTGTTATGTTGTACCGCTCTAAGCTATTTAATAGCTCTTTCACTTTCTTGAGGTAAGCGACAAGTCGAGGTCCTCGAGCCGCGAATTCCTCTCGCACTTGACAAACAACAATCTTAGAGTCACAAAATATGTCCATCATTTTTACTCCGAGGTCTTTAGCGAGTTTCAGCCCGGCAATCAGGGCTTCATACTCAGAGTCATTGTTTGTTGCCGAAAATTCTAATCGCAGGGCGTAATATAACGACCGTCCCTCGGGAGTGACTAAGACAATTCCAGCTCCGGATCTTCGGTCATTTTTAGCTCCATCTGTATATAATTTCCACGGATTCATCTCTAGCTTATCCTCGGATTTGACCACTCGGTCATTGATTATTTCTTCCTCTGGAATGGTGAACTCCGCAATAAAGTCTGCTAGAGCTTGCCCCCTGATTGACTTTCGTGGTTGAAAATTCAAATCAAACTGGCTTAGTTCTATGTTCCATTTAATCAACCTTCCCGACGCTTCGGGTCTCTGCAACACCTGTCTTAACGGCTGATCGGTGTATATGGTTATTGGATGGGCTTGGAAGTAGTGACGAAGTTTTCGGGATGCAATCAGGAGGCTGTAAGCAAGCTTCTCGATCTTTGGGTAGTTGCGCTCTGCCGCTGCTAATTTCTTACTCACATAGTATACTGGCCTTTGTACTTTGTCTTCTTCTCGAACCAGGGCTGTGCTGACAGCGTGAGCCGAGACTGCTAGATAAACAAATAGTTCTTCGTGATCTACGGGCTTTGATAAGATTGGCGGTTTCTCTAACAGCTCTAGCAGATTTTGAAAGGCCTCGACACAATCGGGAGTCCACTGGAAGTTCTTCTTTCCCCTTTTTATCAAATCAAAAAATGGAACACATTTATCGGTGGCTTTGGAGATGAATCTACTCAGCGCCGCTACCTTCCCTGCCAGACTTTGGACGTCTTTAATTCTCCTTGGTTCTTCGATATTTCTAATCGCCGCTATCTGGCTAGGGTTGATCTCAATTCCTCGGGAACTCACAATGAAGCCAAGGAACTTTCCCGACGCCACTCCAAATGAACATTTTAAAGGATTCAATTTCATACGGTATTTTCGCAAGATACCAAACATTTCCGCTAAGTCTTGCGTATGACTGGAAGACTGCTTTGATTTAACAAGCATATCGTCCACATAAACTTCCATAGTTTTTCCTATTTGATCATAAAACATTCTATTTACCAACCGCTGATAAGTAGCTCCAGCGTTTTTTAATCCGAATGGCATTACAACATAACAATATAGCCCCAAATTCGTAACGAAACTCGTATGCTCTTGGTCTGGTACATGCATAGGAATTTGGTTGTATCCAGAGTATGCATCCATGAAAGAGAGAAGTTCATGACCAGCTGTCGAGTCTACAAGCTGGTCAATCCTGGGAAGTGGGAAACTATCTTTTGGGCAAGCCTTATTTAAATCTGAAAAGTCAATACAAGTTCGCCACTTTCCGTTTGGCTTCTTTACCAGGACGGGATTCGATATCCAGTCGGGATAGGTCGAATCTCGAATAAATCCATTTTGCTTCAATTTCTCTACTTCCTCTTTGAGGGCAGCCGACCTCTCTGGGCCCAGCGTGCGTCTCTTTTGCTTCACAGGCGGATGCTTCGGATTTACATTCAATTTGTGACTGATAATGGAAGGCGATATCCCACACATGTCAGCATGGGTCCAAGCGAACACATCTAAGTTTGCCTTCAAGAAGTCCGTCAGCTCTTCAGCACGACGTGGATCCAATTGGGAACCAATCTTCAAAACTTTCGTCGGATCAGCTTTATCAACAGGAATTTCCACTGTCGCTTCATTAGGAGTTGCATTCCTAGCCTCTGGTTCCTCGTCTTTTCTGGGATCCAGGTCTTCAGGTGTTTCTTTGGGCAACTCCTTTGGGGTCAATTTCTCTAATTGCTATGCCAAGTCCCCCTTTGAGGGAGACGAGGCATCCTTACTCTCAGCATTAACTCCTTTCATCAACATCTTCAGTTCGGCCACATAGCAGGCCCGTCCAGAGACCTGATCCCCTCTTATTACTCCAGTTCCGGCTTCAGTTGGGAACTTTAGTAACAAGCACCAAGGGGCGATACAAACTCTAAATTCAGCGAGGGCAGGTCTCCCTAAAAATGCGTTATAGGGCGAATCTACGTCCAATACTACGAACTGAAGCATTCGCACTCTTCTACGTTCTCCTTGCCCTAGGGTCACGGGCAATTCTATATATCCCATGGGAGCTGTCGTCGCTCCGTTGAAGCCTCTAATCCATCCTTCACAAGGTTTCAGATCTTCGGGCTCAAGCTTCATCTGATCAAATGACTTCTTGAACAAAATATTAACGGAGCTTCCGTTGTCTACTAATACCTTATGGACCAAGGTCGGCCCAATGGTGGTAGTAATAACCAACGGATCATTGGTGGGAGATTGTATCCCCGTGTTGTCTCGGCTGCGAAATACCACGTCATCGAACATGGTTTTTTGTTGTTTTATAGGGGTGACATCTTCCAAATCGTCACCTTCATTCACATCTAGATGCTTGGCATCATTCACATATTGGTCCATTGACCTAAAACTTCGGATTGCCGGGTGAGGTCCGCCTACTATGGAGTTGATGACAATTCCTTTACCTTTCTGCTGCGTGGTAGGCTTAGGAGCAGGTAGGATCTGTTTTGGAGCCTGCTCTCCTTGCCCCCTGTCCCTCGGGGCAACTTTGTACTCATCCAACTTTCCTTTACGCAGCAGCTTTTCAATTACATCCCTCAAATGCCGACATTCATTGGTCGAATGTCCATGTGTTCCGTGAAATAAGCAAAATTTCCCTGTCGCCATTTCTTTCTCGGTCGAATCACGAGGTGGCGGTCTTTTGTACTGCAACACATTGTACGTATCCAGGTAAATATTTTCCAGGGTGTCATTCAATGGTGTATAGTTCTCGTAGTTCTGGAATCGGGGCCTTTTGTTAGGGTCGCTTCCCCTATTTCTGTTTCTCCTGTTACCGTTCGAATTACGGTTGTTGTTGTTTCCCCCATTTCCAGTATTGCTGTTTCCACCCTTGTTTCCTACATTTACTTCAACCTTGCCAGAACTTTCCCCAGACTGCTTCACGGCAATGTTACTCTGCACATTCTCCTTTGAAGCTGTCTCAGACTTTCTCTTTCGGTTTGCCCTAGCTTCCTCTCGTCTTAAATAAATATCGGCTTTTTCGTAGAATATCGCCCTTGTGGGGGGTGTCTTCCCAGAAAGGTAGTCTCCAAACTCTGATTCAGGATCGACTCCTTCCTTCAATGCCATCAGAATAGTGGGCTCATGCGGGTCACTGACCTCAGTTACAGCTTGGTTAAAACGATCTAAATATGCCCTTAAAGACTCTCCTGGTGCCTGTTTGATTCTCGACAATTCAATAACACTCTTGGACTTTCGGGCATGTAATCGGAACTGGTTCATGAAACGCTCGCTTAGTTCTTTGTAATTAGAAATTGAACGAGGAGGAAGTCGGGTAAACCAGAATAATGCCACATCTTCTAGGTAGATTGGGAATGCTTTGCACTTCACTTCATCAGGGGCAGCAGCGGCGTTCATGAGACACGAATACCGCATCAAATGCTGTCTCGGATCAGTCCTTCCGTTATATTTGTCCATCTGTGGCAAGTTAAAGCGTCGGGGAAACTGGAAGTCTAGGATATCGTCAGTGAACGGAGTATGGCTTCGCTCAATGCCATAGTCTTCATTTGTATAATTCCGGCTCTCGGACATAATTCGGCGAACCATTGCCTGTACATCGGCACTAGTTAGGGGCTGCTCAGGTTTCCTGGCCCTAGTGTCCGAGTTCCTTCTGGGCTCATGCTCAGGAGATGCCCTTCTTCTTCGAGCTGCCTCTGCTCGATTCCGTTCCCTGTGTTCCCGGTCGATCTCGGGAAGAGGGGACTGGAGTCTTTGCCCCCGAGTGGGGTCATCGTTTCCTAATGCTCGTGCGATATCCTCGCGAGATCCCAAAGATCCAAATGTTAGCTGCTCCACGTTCTGAGGTCGTTCGAGTGGCCTTCGTTCACGGGGCCTCTCTTCCTCGGAAGATGAAGATTTATCTACGGGTGTGTGACGAATCGGTGATGGAGTTCTCTGCCGACGGAGCTCATTGATCTCCCTACTCATGAGCCTCATATTTTCCTGCATCATGAGATTAGTGCGCTCATGAACTCTCATAGCTTCCCTTGTGCTCTCAAGCATGTCAAGCAAGCGCGAAAAATCCCCTTGAGTGATGGGCGCAGATGGATTGACCTGATCTCCAACCCTGGCAGCTGGAATTGGAGCATTCGTAGGGACTCGAGTAGAGGTTCCAGCTTCACCTAGCATCGGGTCGGGTCGGAGGTAAGAGGTCGGGTCGGATCGGAGCTGGGGTGCCTGGTCGGATCGGAGCGCAGCAGGCAGTTCGGGTCGGTTCAGATTGGGGGAATGCACTGCTTCTGAGTCTCCTACCCGGATCGGATCGGAGCTCTCCCCCTGCTGGCGGCTCGGATTTCCTGCATTGATTCTTCCTGCTGCTGAACTCTGCCCCCGAGACCTTGTTACAACAACATTTTGCTGATCTTCGCCAGCTCCATTTCCTCGAAAAGACTGAACTTCCTTGCCTTTTCCTTTGGCCATGAGTCTTTGACAATTACTTCAACGAATGTAAGAAAGCGGAGAAACTTAAGGATTCACTTCTTTGAACTCAACGGTCCAAAAAGTAGAAAGAGATCCCGGAAAATAAAGAATTTAGATGAGGTTTCTCAGTGAAAGCACCAAAATGTTAGACCCAAAAGTGGTTCTAACACCCAAATTGATTTGAAACAAGATAAAATGAGATAGAAATAAAAATGAACACACAAGATTTATAGTGGTTCGGCGAACAAATGCCTACGTCCACTTATTCTTTAATATATTCAATAATTCAGTTGCAAATACAATGATAGATCCACTCACAACTCACTTTTGTTCACTCAATTGAAATAAACAAGAAATAAAAGATGATTTGGATTTTCCGGGAGTAATGGAGTTCGGATGTTGGAGGTGATTGAATTCCTTAAGTGCTGAAAAAAGATCCTCCTCTTTGTCTCCAGATGGGGTATTTATAGGTGTGAATTTGCCTGAGATTCAATCCGGGTCGGACCACGTGTTACCCATCGCACTCTCTTCGGGTTCGTATGAACTATCAAGCTGACAACACATCAAAGAGATGAACGTTAGGGGTAGGAATCAGTCATAGCCGGTCCGGTTCTCCAGGCGATATTACAGGAGATTAACCTGGATCATGGGTGCGGGTCGGAGGCATGCAGGTTGGGGGTTCGGATCGGAATACCCGATCCGAACCGGAGTGGCTTGGACGTCTCTCCTTCTCTAACATACTCCGCTCCGCTCCAGCGTCGTGGCAAGCAGATGGCCTTCCGATCCATTTGAGGTTTATTTGCCTTCCGATCCGATTGGGTATGCTTTGCCAATCTGTCCAGTAAGAGACAACCGATCCGAACAGGGATCTCTATCCGATCCGAACCAGTATGCTGCTATCAATCTGAATTGTGGTGTTTTCTTCCAATCCGAACCGAAGTCTTATAACTTAAAATACTCTTCAATGGTTGGTTTCTTGACTTTGTGTTGCCTAGTTCACAAAGTAGGCTAACAGTAAGAAAGGAAATTTTCCATATTAAGAAATTGTAATTGAGGTGAACTGAATGTAACTCTGTGATCACGTTGTCATTCAGGTTTGCATTAGAACGCGCTGGTGATAAATTTTCAACCTAACAATGTTACAAGAATACAAAATAAAACACTTGTGTAGACCAATAACATCCCCAAATAAATTATATGGCCAAAAATATACTAAAACATCTAGGGGTTCACAAAAAAGTAAGAAATGATAATAAATGCAAAGCAATAGTTGGTAGACACCTACAAGAAGAGGCATGTAAGTAATACTCTAAAAGCACAAGATGACACCAAACCACAAAAAGCAATAAATAGGATAAGACAGAGGAAGGTATGATGCATCCATAAGTCAAAAACAATATAATCAAGTAAGCAAAATAATTCAGGCATAGGTGTATGTCAGTGGAAGGTGAGAATCTTAATGCAAGTGAAAAGAAAGCAATGACATAGAATCAAACAGCTTGTGTGCGCAAAAATTCTGTTATCATTGTTATAGGAAATAGAAAAAACAGTGCACAAGGTTACGTATCATTATATAATTTAACGTGATGCTCCTTCCTCATTCATATTCCAATTGTAATAATTGTGTAAGCAAAACATGTTCATCCAAAATTGTACTTATGTTGATGGGAAAACGGGAATTGGAAGCAAAACATTTTATATAAAATCAAAATGGAGAAAAATAAACAGATACCTTTCGACGGCAAGTGCGGACGACATCGAACCACAATGATTCAGGATGGCACAGATGTACGTACGTATCAGAGATGCGAGAGTTCGGAAGAAGAATCTGTTAGTTATACAGCAATGTTCGCGGGTGGGTCCATGGTAGAAAACATCAAGAATAAATTGCCGATTCCGGGGATGCATTTAACATTGATGACGATTTGTAGACGAATTGGGAACGGGTAATGACATGGTTAGTTTAGGGTTTTCTGACTTCTCAATCGAACAGGGAATAGGTAGGCGTTGGTTCAGAGGAGTATGGAAGGAGGGTTGCCGTAAGTGTGGGTGTTGGACGGTTTGAAGGAAGCGGTTGATGAAAAAGTAGTAAATTTTGGAAGCGGTTGGCAGAAGAGAAGGAAATTTGGGTGGAATTAGAATTTGGGATTTTGGAGATGGGTGGAATATAGTTTGGACTGAACGCACATGGTTGAGTAGAAAGAACGTAACCCTCCTGAATTTGAAATACCGAGAGCAGACATAGCCACGGTAGGAATTCTTTTTTCCTGCTTTCTTGTTTAAGTTATAGATTATTCTGTTTACGTTTATTTTTTTTTTTCTATTTTTTTTTTTTTCCAGCCAAATGACACATTCTTCTGCTTCTGTTTCTCGCTTTTCTAACGCCCTCAATGCTTTATGGCCAGTGGACCGCACTTAGGCTTTCATAAATATTTGCCTCAATAATATTCATCTTCGAGGAACCAACAGATTACTCACTGCTGTGCAGACAAAATTCAATGAGATGTTTGAGGACGAGTTGACTTAGACCCAAATCAAAAACAAATGAGATAATCTGAAGAGAATCTAGACTTCATGGAATGCACTGTTACAGATACCTGGCGGTTTTTGGGATGCTTCGCATGACCGCTTGGATGGATCAGACGACTGGTGGCATGGGGCTGCACGTATGTACCAGAAGTTTAGGAGACAGCCGCCTCTGAAGTTTCGTGAGTAGGACCAGCTTTTTGGGGGCTGCATTGACGCAGACACTTGCAGTTATTAGATCCCCCTCTCCCTCGGCCACCGCAGATAGTCCACCGCCGGTTCAGTCTGCACGGAGGCAATCGATGCGCGCCACATCTAGTAGGGCAGCTCCTCCCGAACCCACTCCTCCCGATCCGGCCTTCGTTCAGACAGAGCGTTTCTTCATGGCGGTGGACTGATGCTATGTCATTCTCTCGTCCATCACTGATGTCGACAAGTGGGAGATTATTAAGATTTTTCGTTTCGACCGATCTATTTTGGAGGTGGTTGACACCTTGCCTGATATGTAGTGAACTGGTATGAAATATTATTATATACTGAAATGGTATGTTTGGTTAAATGTGTTATTTTGCATTAATCATATTGTTAAGTTTTAATCATTAAATAATTAAATTACAAGATAAAAATAAAATACTCCGCTCAAATTCTCCGCTTAACGAGCCAAACACATTCTCCGCTAACTACAATTATCCGATAACATTCTGCTCTTAGAATCTCCGCTTCCGTTTGCGCCGAACATACCCTTGATTTATCCTGCCCACTTGCCCAGTGCCCAAGCAAGAATTATCCTGTCAAAATAAGTTATCCCACCCAGATTCAAGTCATCAACGCAAAACATCAATAACAAAGAACGAACCAATCATCCATACCATAGAATACCTCATGATTTGACGTTCTGCCAATTAAACTCAAACAACATATCATAAAATAGAACGCCTAAACACAAAAACATAGAACGTCAAACTATAATGAAAATCATCGCACCAAACAACGGAAGCAAAATAAAATATAAGGTCAAGCATGCCCTCGCACTCACTTCCTCTCGTTCATTCAACACCAAACATCTTCTTCAACATACACACAAACTCGTACACCTTCTCAGGATCATGAAGAGATTTCGCAACACTTTCCCTCTCCATGCACCGGTTTTTCCACTCTATCAACTTCGGAACTTCTTCCGCAACGTTGAAATTGGCACAGGTCTCGTATGCATAGAACCAAGCTGTAAACGGTATAAGGGCAATGTCGACGTATCCAAATGAGTCGCCGTTGAAAAACTTCTTGTCTCCGAGTTCTTTCTCTAAAGTTTTTAGTATGTCAATGTATTCTTTTTTTGCATCTCCTTGAGCTTCTCCTTTTAGTTTCCATAGTTTAGTTCCGCAAGCATATATCTAGTAGAGATAAAAAAGTAAATGTGTATCACATTGACACAATAAGAGCAAATTTGGCAATTATTAGGTACTCAGCACTATTTGTGTGTTTGACTACAAACTTACAAGGTAAAGTAAGTTACTTATAAATACAATGAGTTAATAAATCATACCAAAAAAAAAAAAGATTTACTTGCTTATGACTTATTCCAAGTTTTACGATCAGAATTTTATATTTATTTCAACTTATTTGTCCAAACACTTCTTCATATTACTATTCACTTATGACATCTCAAAAGTTACAATCTAAAACTGCTTTTTAAGTGCAAAATATATATATATATTTCAACTGACTTATTATAAGCATAATATTCTGAGCTTGTGACTTGCTAATGAAATAGAAGCATCTAGTGTGAGCCAAAATTACATGAACATCAAAGACGAGTAAAATATGCCGACACTATAAGGGAACGCAAAGAGTGTGCTTACATGATATTATAAGTATTGAACAAAATAACCTTGAAGTTGTAGTAACTACAGCTAGTAAAAGCTTAAAGCTTAATCAAATGACAAGTGACTTCGTAGTTATCTTTCACAATGAACAATATTTCAAGTGGTTTTTCCTTTGCAAATTGAGTTAGGTTCTTTAATATCTATAACCTTATTTTCTAAGCATAATATTCTGGTCTTTGTTCTATTGTCAATCCAAATTTCAAAGAACTAGCATACTGAAGCTTGCATTGATATTAAGAATATGCTTGAGATGGAATGCTTTTAATTTTGAAACAAAGTAGCTTATAAGCCTAATTTTTCATGCATGAATATTTGAATAAAAACCTGATAAGCTGGCTTCCCAGTTCGACGAATTATAAATCTAACTTATACGAGCAAGGCTTAGATCGAGTGTATCACAAGCGTAGGGATTCTACATTACTAAACAAAAACAAACAACTACAAGTAAAATAAATAAAATAATAAAATAACAAATAAAAGAAGAAGAAGGTCTCTTCAAGACACCACCATACAGACTAAGAAGCATTAGTGAGTGTAATACCGACGTTAGTGACTCACTTTTGGCATATGAACTTTTTTGTTTAAGGTTGTTTAAAGTTCAAACATGCATTGCTTGCACCAAAAAACTGAATGTTAAACAAGATCATATATACTTCATCCAATGCAGAATAATTTCGCTGAACAAATGTGTAAATATAAATCATGCACTAAATAAACTTATTCAAGCAAAGTTGGACCACTCATAAGGAACTTTCCAAATATTCAAGACAACTTCTAATCACCAAATTTAATGCTCCGATTAGGATATCATGCTGCTGATTTTTACAATGCTTGAGTTCCATTTATATTGACATATGACAAGCATCATAGTGTACGCTAAGGTTTTTTTTTTTAAAAAAAAAAAAAATTAAATAACAAGGGCATTTGAGAACAGTTTATAAGTTACTTCCACAATTTGTAATGTTGGGTAGCAAGTAAGGTTGCGTAAAAATATATTTTTATGCTGAAGGCTCTGAATATAGAAAAAGCTGTTCGGTTTCATTTTTACAACTTATAATTAGGAACGTTTGAATGTAACATTTTTTTTTTTTTTTCCAAAATCAGTACGTAAAAGAAACAACCAATTGCTTGAAGTAACTTTTATATCTATCCACGGTTTCACTCTGTCAATCCACATTTAAGTTAATCCACAGAATTATGATTCGTCAATCCACATGCAGATTAACTGATCAATAAACTAAATGTTATTTTTTTTAGTTTTTTATTTGCTTTGATTAATACATACTTTTGTGGATCAAAAGAATGTTATTACTGTATAAAACATGAATGGGAAGAATGAATCGAAAACTAAATAATTTGTTGGCTATTGATATTTACTTGTAGTTATTACTTATTAGACATAACATAAGTTCAAATTAACATGAAATATTAGCTCTCTACAAAATCATGTATTTTCCATTAGCTCTCCATAAAACCCTGCGTTTAGTGAACTCATCTCATATAAACCTTTAAATCAAAATTGTTTGCTATTGCTACTACTTTGAATTGACGTTTTCGTCCCGATGCCTCGAAGGTTCTTCCGTAATGTCTCAACTCCTCAGATTAGATTGTTGAATGTTCATCTATCTGGGGATGATGGATTTAGTATGTATTGTAAGAAAAGCCAAAAACAATGATTCACACTTCTATGGTGGAGTCTCATACTTAAAAAAGATTAAGATGGCTCTAGAAAGTCGAAAGAAGAAATACTTCATATCGAATATAAAAATAATTCATTGATTATTTCTGACATTTGTGGGAAATGTGATAAAATCATATTGAATGAACAACTTTAAGCATATATTGATGTTATTGGTAGCTTCAATACAATTAGAGACACAATGGATGCATAACGTACACTGAGAATTATTAAGAAAATGTTGTAATATATTGAATATTAAGGGTGAATACGCTTAATGCGAAAGACATTATTGTAATTATCAGGACAAGTGAATTCTATAAATAGGGAGCTCGTTTATGTTGTAAAGTTGTCTAAATCAATAAAAATGTTTTCTCTCCCTTATTCTTCTGCAGGTCCGGCCCTTTACCAAAGCCGGGGAAGCGATCGCTTAGGGCCCCAGATAATGTAGGGCACCACTTGATCGATATACTGCCGGAAAAAAAATCACAATTTGCATGCAAATCATTGCAATCACGAAACCGATTGCAGCTCACCATCTAGCGGCGAGGAACAACGACGAACCTACTCCAGACTGTGGCGATTCAAATCGCGATTCTCCGAACAGGCAGAGGCAGGCACGGGACACTGCAGCACTGCCGCAGCTAGGGTCCGAACTAGTAGCTGCAAACGCTTAAATTCGATCAGCTGTACTTGAAACTGAAGGATCGAAGGTGACTAATTTGAATTTTATGTTTCAAGTATCTACTTACTGAGTCATTATCAGCCTTTTTCTTGGTCCATCTTTTTTGTATCAATATTGGTATTAAATGATTATTTATATGTTTCGTTTTCTTAATCAATATATGTTTCATTTTTTAAGTTGGATTAACTATTGTTCGTTATTTATTCTTAACTAGAAATGTCTGTAACATCCTACATGTTACAAAAAATGCAATAGCAGATAAGTTATGCTGAGCAATATAACATTGATAGATGTTTATAAATCTACTCCATGGGTTAAACCTTAAGAATAAGGTCTCAAATTAAGATTCATACTTCAGTCGTGTTTGGTACTGTTAGAAGAAACTGCAATTGCTATGGAAGCATGAACTGCTGCAGCCCTCAGTGTAATTTCCTAGAACGTTGATTTGTAAAATGAAAATATCAACAACATTTATGCTCTAGTGCAAATCCAATTTTGATATAATATTTTAATTTTTGGTCTTTGTATACTAATTGTTTCGTTATAATATATTAGCTTCTGTATAAGGGCATTGTTTTCGTTTTTGGCTTTAGGTATCAAAAATCCTAGGACCGGCCCTGCTCTTCTGTTCATATTTTTGTTCTATAACATGTTATCAGCACTAATATTTTTCCTACTGCGTTTTCATTAGTAAGGTTTTTAATGATGGATTTTATCGAGGCATTATCTTGATCCAGAAATATCAAACCTCATTGTAATATTATAAACATGTTACGTAAAGATGAAATAAAATCTTTGAGATGAGTCTATTCATCTTACCATCTTTATTATTTTTTCCATAGGGTTTTTCATAAAAATGTTGGAAATGAGTCAATTCATCTTACCGTCTTTACATACGCATATTCAAAAAGAAGTGTTATAATATATTTAATATTAAGTGTGAATACGCTTAATGCGAAGGATATTAGTGTAATTACTAGGACATGTGGAATCTAAGAATAGGGAGCTAATTTGTGTTGTAAAGTTATCTCAATCAACAACAACAAAAAATTCACTACCTTATTCTTTTGGTCCTATTTTTGTTCTATAACAGAAAAGTGGTTATCTAGAGCATATTAATCTATATTTTGTGTTTGACAGTGCATACAAAGTGCTGATAGCTTTGAGTAGAAGATGGCTATTTATGGACAAAATAACAATAATATGGTGGATAAAGAGAATAAATTTAACGTGCTGCTATTCACACCTCACTTCTCTCTTCCGGCCACCAGCCTCGTTCGGCTGTTCACCGCCGAATGCCTATTCCTCAAATTTTACAGTCTGGCGACCGTTTATGGCCGACGAATATGAAAGTGGTTCGGCCGTTACCAGCCGAACAAAGTTGTGTGGTGGCCGGAAAAAGGAAGTGGTGTGCGAATAGCAACGCACTAAAATTAAATTTAGTGCAAAAAGCAAATTACGCTTAAAATCAGTGTGGATGAACTGAATTGTACAGTGGATGTAAACAAAACTTACCTTGCTTGAATGGAGAAAAAACAAGATATTTTTGCTGAAATCTCATCTCTGACCCTAGTTTTGGATCGTCGAATAATTGAGTAAACAAACAGGAAAGATGTTCTTTTTGTAGTTGTTTTCTAATCATTCCACTATTACTTTTGAAGAACATATAGACCCTTAGCATTTTGTGCCAATAGCCAGCAAAAAAATAAGAGAAATTTGTTTATAATGTATTATAACAAGTGCTTAATTTGGTTAACCATGTTTTTTGAAAGAAAAAGAACAAAGCATAAATTTAGCAAAATTTCAACTTAGCTATCGGCTTAGTTCATTAACTTAGAGCATCTATAGCAGCAATATCATTTTGGACGTGGAGAGCCTGAATTAAAGCGTCAACAATCGACGTTGTATCGGCAACGATCGACAATTTTTTTTTGAGTTTTTTCCACTTTCTCAAACTAAGAAAGAAAATCCTAAACAAAACCCGTTTAGTGCTAAATCGGGATTTCATAAACCCGTGTAGTAAAAAAAAAAAATTAGTGCAAGGTAAATTTGTGTAGGAAAAAAAAACAACGAAACGAGGTTCTAAACTCCATTTTGAATCCATGCTCAAAAATTAAAAATGTGGCATTTCCCCATTCGAAGCGTCCCCACACTCGAATCCAAGCTGCTGTAGCGTGGGGAGCGCAATTCAAATGGGGCAATTCCCCATTTGAGCATCTCCAGCCACTACTGGAGATGCTCTTAAAACCACTTACAAATTAGAGACAATGTTGCTTTCAACAGGTTGTAAAAAGAATTCGCTTTCAAAACAGGCTCTGAATTATTCCTAGCTTGCTATATTATAAAATGAGGATATTCAAATTTAAAAATGAGCATAAAGAGATAGACAACTAAAGACATAGGCAAATTCTATTTGAACACAGGAAATTGCTAAGTAGCTCCCTACAATTCAGCAGAAATGAGAAATCCCTCTCATTTTGTCGAGTGGCCCTCATCTAATTAAAAAAAACGACAATGCCCTTCCTCGTATTTGATTTACGTTGGTTTTAAGAAAACCACGCAGAAGCACTACTTGTTACACTAAAGAACCAAGTAGAGCCACTATGTGGCTCTTTAGCATACCACGTAGTGCCACTACGAGGGGAGGTTGGAAATAAAAAGTTATAATTGAAAAGGACAGTTTCGTCCTTTGTTTTTTTTATAGAATCGGTGGCTGCTTAGCAATTCTCCGTGTTCCAGATAGAATTTACCAAAGACATAACTGCTCACTCACAAATGGATTCCTAATCCTCATAAAGGGGATTGTTAAAGGGACTCCACATTTATTAAGGGAAGTAACCATTTTAATTTATTGTATAATTGTTATGAGGAGGACAAAATAAATTAGTTTCCCCTTAAACATATAAATTAAAGTTCCGAAATTAACCCCCCTGTAATCCACACTAGTATAAATCATAAAGCGTAAATCCTAATTAATGCTTACGATTTAATGTTGCACATAAAAAAAAAGGGAAAAAAATTTTAAAGGACAAAAGCCCACTAAAATTTATCCATAAGGACAGCTGCCTAATATTTTATCCATAAGGACAATACCCACCAAATATTTTATCCAAAAGGACAAAACACTGGAAATAAACATACGGCCGCTGATTTCATCTTCTCCCCTCACGCGCGTATGTCCAAATCACGAAATCCAAAACCGCGAAATCAAAAATCATGAAATCCAAAATCGAGAAATCAAAAATCGAAGGCAAACATCATTCAGAATAAAAATCAAAATTCGAAATCGAAGCCAAACATCAAGAAATCAAAATCGATTGGAAACAGAAACCCTAGAAAAAAAATACGTCGAACAACAAAAATTCATTGGAAATCCTAATTGAACGGAATAAAATTATGTAGCAGACGACGGAAATCATAATTGAAGAAGTCGAAATTGTTGAAACATTTTTTTTAGATTGGAAATGTTTTTTTCTTCATTTTACCAGTACAGCAATTCGTAGGTATCATTTTTGTATTTTTGTAGTTATCATTTTTCCTGTTTTTAACTTTAAAACATAGCAGCAGTTTTTAGTTATCATTTTTCTATTTTTCTAGTTATCATTTTTCCTGTTTTAACTTTAAAAACATAGCAGCAGTTTTTAGGTATCATTTTTCTATTTTTCTAGTTATCATTTTTACCGTTTTAGCTATGTTATATGTTTTTTTCATGAGATTTTGTTGTTGTGTTAATTTTGAAGTTATATTGATGTATTAGCTAAGAAACGAAGCCGAACTTATTTCAGTTTAATCAATCAAACTTTGATATAATTTTTTTTTTTTCATTATTTTATCTTCAAAGCATTGCATCAGTATTTAGTTATCATTTTTCTAATATTTTAGGTATCATTTTTACTGTTTTAGCTATGTTATGTGTTGTTTTCATGTGATTTTATTACTGTGTTAATTTTGAAACTGTTTTTTTGCATCAACTTCGTCACTCAGTCGAACATATTTCATTTTATGTTTCATTTCCACCATCACAAAAATTATCACATAAAAAAAAACGTATATGAACATAACACATAAATTACAGTAAAAATGATAACTTAAAAAATATATAAATGATACCTTCAAACTGCAGTAATGTGTAACATAACAAAGAAATCACACTAAAAATGATACCTTAAAAAATATAAAAATGATACCTTAAAACTGCTTTGATGTTTAACATAACACAAACTACAGTAAAAATGATAACTAAAAAAATAGAAAAATGGTAACTAAAAACTGCTGCTATATTTTAAAGTTAAAACAGGAAAAATGATAACTAAAAAAATAGAAAAATGATACCTACGAACTGCTATACTATTAACGATAAAAAAAAACATTTCCAATCACGAAAAAATTGTTTCAACAATTTCGACTTCTTCAATTGTGTTTTCCATCGTTAGAAAAATATTTTTATTCAATTCAATCGTGATTTCCAACGGATTTTTGTTGTTCGACATTTTTTTTTTAGGGTTCCAATTTCTCGCGATTTATGGAATCGAATTTTTGGGTTCGATTGCAATTTCGATTCTGATGTTCATGTCCTTGTCATGATTTATGAATTGTTATGAATTCAATTTAGTTTTTTACGTACGTGATTTTTGGGTTCGATTGTTTGAAGCGGACGTGAATCGCGAGCGGAGCAAGAAGAAAGCGCACGTGAAGAAAAGATATTAGGTGGTTGTCCTTCTAAGTAAAATTTTAGTGGGCTGTCCTTATGGATAAAAAGGCCTTCAGTTTTGTCCTTGTAAATATTTTCCTGAAAAAAAAATGGATGTAGTTAATGTAAATGGAAAACAAAAAAGTTTAGTGGATGACCATAAAGCATTGAATCAAGTAATTAATCGTAATTTCATTTTAGAATTGGTATGGTTAATTTAAAATAAAAGCATAAACGAAAATTTTGAAAGCAGTGTTTCCTTTTTTGGGAAATGTGTGTTTGTTTCATTCCATTGGTGCTGAATTTAGAAATTTAAGGTTTAACGTAAGTGACAAACCAGGGGTAGTTAGGTCTCTTTTTTTTTTCTTTTTAAATAATTCAAATTCCCCTTAACAAAAATATATTAAGCTAGAGTCCCCATAAAATTATGTCTGTCTTAACCATATGTGGAGTCCCTTTAACAACCCCCCTCACAAATATTTAAAGACGTTAAAGATCAGCTGTTTTGTTAGAAAAAAAAACAGATTGTACCTTTTTATCGATAAAATCAGCCCAAAATCGAGCTTGAGATCGAGCATAAGCATCTTCAGGCAGAAATTTCCCTTTTCCGCCCCAAACCTCATCGATGTACTGCACGATTATAAGCGATTCGCAGATGGGTTTTCCATCGTGAATCAAAACCGGGATCTTTTTGTAAATGGGATTGGATTCCAGAAGCAGAGCGCTTTTCTGATTTATCAGGCCTTCCTCTTCCCTGTACTCGTAATCGATTCCTTTCTCAGCAAAGGCGATTCTGCATCTTTGGCCAAATGGACTCACCCAGTAATCAAGCAGGATTATCCCTTTTTCGTTATTCATTGAATTTAGCTGGTGGTCGAATGACTCTTTTTTCTGTATGCTGCGGTGCGTGGGTAACAAAATAAATAGAGTAAAATGTGTCTTTTTATGAGGGTCCGTTTGATAATTGATACTGTGTCGGCGGACTAAAATGTAGCAGCAATAGTTTTTATTATCATCCAAATTAAATACTCCTTCAAAATTGCAGCTTTGTTTTCATCGCCGGCTGGAGTAAGAAGCCAACTTGATATTTGCAACACCCATTTTCTCTTGCATGTGCATCTAAATTTAATATGGCGAGATACTCACGTTGGGTTTTAAGTTGAGATCTACTTCTCTTATTAAAGTACAATACAAAACAAGAGTTAAACTGTGTAGCAGAAAATAGTAGAAAAAGTAAAGTTGAAAGTTGATTTATAGTGGTTCAGCCTCTATTTTGGTCTACGTCCACTTTGAATGAGCATTTCATTTATTTCTCCATTACAAGGTACATATTGATCTCGATTTTCACTTTTCTCGATGATTTACAATGATTCTCTAAGAATTCTCCGATAATTCTCTATCTCCAGAGTAGAAACACTCGAAACTCACTAGTAGTGATGATTATCGGATTTGATCTTCAATAATCGAGCTCAGTGATGAACTTCGATGATTTCTGAAGAAGAGCAATGTTGGAGAAATTTGAATGATGTTTGATGAAGCTTTAATGGTGTTGGAGAAGTTTGAGATCAATAATGACAGCCCTTTGGAAAGAGAAAAGCTAACCATTTTTATGTGTGAGGGGGTCTGGTATTTATAGTTGAAGGTTTCAGAGCTTTGGAGCTTGAAACTTGGTGTACACGATCCAGGACCTTCGGCGCGCAATCCATGAGAGCCAGCGCTCCATAAAAGCGAGCGATCCATAGGAGCCAGCGCCCCATGCTTTCTGGACTGATACATGTCTGCTTACATGATCGGAGCCGTATCAAATTTCATTGTTGGAATTGATACACCTCACAGCTGTATCAAATTTCATTTGTTACAGCTCAACCGATCTGCATCTCCCCCAACCCTTAAAATCTAACCGTAGATCTTCGATGCTTTGGATCAATTCATGAGATAAGGCTTTGAGCTGTATCAAATCGAGATCATATCCTATCCCCGAAAACAAAAAGGGGAAAACCTCATGGCGAAAAGGGGAAAAATTACCCGGCTTTTCTTCCTCCCAATTTTTACATGTCGGTCCTTTGGTCATTTTCCCCTCTCTGTGTCTGTTTCTTCGAGTCCACGGTTGATTTCTCCCATCGTTCATTTGTTTCTCCATCTCCAATGTATCTATTTGTTCTCCTCTTCCTGCTATGTTTTTAGGTTTCAATTTTGCCTCCTTCCACCGATTTTTTGTCGCTCTGATTTAATATATATATTTATTTATTTATATTTATATTCATATAATAATTTAATTATTACAAGGTTCAATTAGCATTTCTCTCATCTGTATATGCGTAGTTTCCTTTTTGTGCAACAGTAGATTAACTTTCTTCACTTTTGGCTATTGTTGTTTATGTAGACAAAACAAATGTTAGTAAGGAGAATATACAAACTTTAGGGAAATGTGTCCAAGTGAATAGATTTTTTGTTAACCAGACTACTAAGAACGATAATATCAATCCTAGACAGTCTATTTTGGATATTGTTGGAATTGATAAGAACACAAAGTCTACTTATAAGGAAAAAGTAAATTACTTGAGGGGGTGGTGGCATTAAAAAGCATGCTTCAAATTCTAGATGTTTGAGAGGAAGGAGAAATAGATGTTAGTGGAAACTCTAAACCTGCTGGTGATGCAAATTGTTTGAGTACGAAAGAAATATAAAGGAGTAAGGTGGGAAGATGTAAGATTTTAACAGGCAATGTCACTATGGAAAATGAGATACAAATTGTAAAGCAAGTTGTCAAGAATGGTGGATGCGTTGTCTTTGATTCAGGCAAAGCGCCTCTGTTTTCGTCATGCTTTACTTATTTGACACCGTCCTTACTTTACATGCATATATTTTTGCTTGTTCAGTTCTCTACCTATCATGTGCGTGTATTATTTTCATTTTTATTTTTATTTTTTAACATAATTTTGAGCTGTGTTCTAAACGTTTTGAGTCTCATAATTTTTTAACATAATTAGTTGACAGTGGTATTGGCCCCAACACATCTAGATAAATTATATAGAGACTTACCATTATCCTCTATAGGACTTCTACATTCTACATCCATTTATAATTCAATTGACTAATATGTAATTTCGTTGTACATATATTACCTGATCTTTTGACGTGTTCGTGATATTGAAATGGTCATGACTATTGACTCGATAAAGGTGGAAAATAAAATGATAATTTCGAAAGAAAAGCAAAAGGTTATAAAGATATCACTATTTTTCCTTTGATATGTAGTTGTTCTGTAGGTTATTAACGCAAAATAATTAGTTATTAGTAAGCGGTTTCCACAGGCATATATTTACTTGATCTTGATGTTTATTATCAACCACCATATTTGAGTTTATAATGTTGTTTTTAGAGTGCAAGTTGTTGGCTAATAAAAAAATTCCTTTTATAGGAAATAAGTGAAGTTTACAATAAGAGTAGCTTGCTAAGTAGATTATAATAATCATCTTTGCAAAACTAAGCCCTGGGAAAAACTATGTACGGGCAATGAACGAGGTTCTAACACCAATATGTTGTGTCTTAAGAAATGATCCAGATGAGAACAAGGCCGTATGTGCTAAGGAAAACACATAATCATATTTTGTTGAATGGATTGGTGAATTCATCAACTATTTCTGCCCAAAGTTCAATAATAGTGATGTTGGCGTTCTTTCCACTATAGGCCGCTTATCACAGCTACTTGAAAAAACATGATGGTGTGTTACGTCATCGTTTGGCGACGATAACAAAATTAATTCTGGAATTCTATGCAATTAATTAGATTGCACTACAAAGATAAATCCAGAATTTGGAATCAAAGCAATGGCTGCGGCATCGGAGCTTTCAGATTTCATCAGTAACATGTGGTTGGCAGAGCTCGTCCAACTAAAAATGAAGAGCATCACAAGATCAACGGAATGAATCTTTGGGATACCAATGAAATTCTTACTAAGTCCAAGTTCTGGTATTTTTCGAGGAAACTGAGAAAAGTGAATAAAAATAACAGTCAAATTCTTGCTACGAGAGGAAGCCAACAACAATCAAGAACTTTGGGGTATGCCTTCGATACTGAAGCAGGACCAGATACCACAACATGTACAAAGAGTGCCATGATACTACATTGAATTGCGCAGTGGATCAAATGCACATGGAAATGGCATCTAGACACAGAGTCCGCTTCCTTGTATTTAAGTCATCGAGACAACAACTATTTCTGCAAAGCTATGCAGGCATGAAAGCACCAAACAATTTCATAATACTAAGAT
The DNA here is from genome assembly GCA_030737875.1 of Allium sativum. Lineage (NCBI taxonomy): Eukaryota > Viridiplantae > Streptophyta > Magnoliopsida > Asparagales > Amaryllidaceae > Allium > Allium sativum. The sequence continues at coordinate 188,755,916 of CM060924.1, read as the reverse complement.
CAATTTCTTATTGTCTAATAAGAATGTAAGGCCACCTACTAGAAAGCTCAAGAACACCTTTAAGGTTTGCAATCTCTTCATGTAGCACCCTCACTTGCTTCTTTCATTGCAATTTTGCCTTTAGAACAAGTCCAGTCTATTTTTGTTTTATTTTGAGAAGTCTGATGAGTCGGGACTTGTTACCAAATCATCCTAGCTTGCTGTTTCTTTTGTTACTTTATAAATATCTAAATAGTTAATAAAAAGTTACCTTACCCAAAAAAAAAAATCCGTGTATTAAATTCACTTCCCAGCCACTGAAGCCAAAACCGATAAATCAGTTTAGAAATAAAGAGAAGGTTTTAATAACATGCTCTCGAAGAATTATCTACAGATATGGTTTGTAAATTTTGTTTCATTGGGTTTTAAGTGACTTTTGTTTTTGATGGTTTTGCTTTGTAAATACAGGTATAGTCATTTGATGCTAAATGTGGTGTCCTTGTTACCACATGCTAAGAAGGACATTAAAATTGAATCTAAGGATATCAAAGAAGCTACATTTAACAAGTTAGTTGAGCTGAGGAATTGCTCAAGCTGCCTCTTTTTCAAGGTAATCAAATTTTATTAAAATACTGTAACACATTTTGATTTCTCATTAATTGTAAATACAATTATGTTTCAATCGATATGGTATAAGCTATTTTTTGTTAATTATGGGTTTAATTTTAATTTTTTCTTATAAACAGTGTAGGAAGGGAAAAGATCTTTGCCTTTGGATGGCCAATCCACCTAATGATCTATATGTAAAAAATTTGGTTAGTGCTGGTACTTTGTATTTGATTATCTATTTCATCCAATCATCTTAAGGGTTCTCGGCCATTATTAACTTTCTTGACAAATTTTGATAAAGAACCTCGGTGGATGCTTATGAAAGAATTGATAACTTAGGTATGTATTATCTAAAATTTGTTAATTGTGAAAAATTAGTTGAACTACTCATTGAGTAAAGCCGTTAAAATGTTGTGTGATGTTGCAATTTAAGTGCCACTGTGTCCTCGAGGTATCAACTTTAAAATGTTGTGCATTGCTCAGACCTTGACCAGAGCTTTATAATCTAGAATTAAAGAACAGTTTTAACGTGGATATGTGAATGTATATACTACATGCACATTAGCCATTTGAACATTAGTATAATGTTTTGTACATCTTTTTTCTTAGTCTTTGCTAGTTAAATGAATCCTTCGGGTTTTTCCATCGATATTAAATATCACTTTACTCTGTTTGCAGATATTTGGAAGATCAGAGAAAAGTGAAATCATTTCATGATCATGTATTTTTTTTTCAATTGTTGATGACACATATGGTTTAGGAACTATTGGGTAACATTCTTTGGAGTTAAGCTAGAGGGGGTGGTAATAATATGAGATGTGATTGGAATTCTATTAGTACATCACGGGACGTTGGAGTTGATTGTTTCTTTCTTATTTTTTTCCTAAGATATGGCTAAAAAAATTCTAGACTCTGTCCCTAAATCCAAATTATATTCAGTGATTCAATGATTTACTAGGCTATGTCTAGGCTGATTCAACTACACCAGTTAATTAATCAAGAATTTTCATATGATTATAAATATTTATTTAAAAAATATCACAACCGTGCGTCTTTACCTGAGAATGCCAGAGATTGTCTTGGACTGGATTCATCCAAGGTAGGATTCATTTTAGTTGTCTTGTTTTCATCCTCTTTACTGTTTTAATATCCATTCATAGGTTTCTGTCTTGTTCCCGAGTGCTCTTATTTATCCCGAGTGTTCTTAACTGAAATGAGCATTAAATTATTTCTAATTTCTCAGTATGCTACTTTGGAGGTGCACACTACATTCTTTAACTGCAACATCTAATTACTTTTGTGCAAGTTGCATGTCCTTTTTGGAAAGGTGCATAGACTTAGTTCGAACAAGTTCTTATGCTTAGGTTTGTTAGCAAGCATGTACTTGTTTGTATTTGTTCATTTCACCAACTTTGTGAAAGATTTAGGTGGTGTTAAAGACGTAGTAAATTGTTACAAAGGGACTATTGATGAAAATTTATGGAATGTAAATGCAATATCTTGATATCTATTTGTGATATTCTAAAATAAATGCTTGTACTGCTCAATGATATTCTAGTAGGACAATGTATATTTTTATTTTTTATTTTTTAAATTAGATACAAATGGCCATATCTAATTTAAATAAAGATACGACCATTAGTCGTATCTATTTTTAAATTTGATACGATCATTAGCCATATCAATTTGAGAATTTGATATGGCTAATGGCCATATCTTTTTGTAAATTTTATTTGGCCATTAGTCGTATCAAATTCTCAATTTGATATGGCTAATGGTCGTATCAAATTGACAAAGACACCAAAATTTGATACGGTCCATAGCATTGCAAATCGAATAAGATACGACCATGAGCACTGCCTAATTGACATTTATGGTATAGTGTATCGAACATCTCACCTACATTTTCCATGTGATCAGCTGCTCTCTTCGACTTAACCAACATATCATCAACATAAATTTCCATAGTCTTGCCAATCTGTGACTTAAACATAGCATTGACAAGTCGCTGGTAAGTTGCTCCTGCATTCTTCAACCCGAATGACATGACTTTGTAGCAGTACAAAGCCACATCTGTGACAAAGATTGTATTCTCCTGATCCGCCTTGTGCATCATTATCTGATTGTAGCTTGAATATGCATCCATAAATGATAGCAACTTGTGCCCCGCTGTCGAACCCACCAACTGATCAGTTTTGGGCAATAGAAATCTACCTTTAGGGCATGCCTAGTTAAGATTTGAATAATCTATGCATACGCGCCAATTGCCATTGGGTTTCTTCACTTGAACAGGATTGGACACCCAGTCTGGATATGTTGACTCTCTAGTAAAGATATTCTCCATCAATCTATATACTTCTTCTTTGAGAGCCATCGATCTTTCAGGGCCTTGTATTCTTCTCTTTTGCTTTGTGGGTGAGACGCAAGGGTCAATAGTTAATGCATGAACTGCCACTTCAAGGGATATGCCATACATATCAGCATGAATCCAAGCGAATACATCCAAATTAGCTTTAAGAAAAACAACTAACTCCTTCTGCCACTTCTAGCCCAGTTGAGATCCAATATTTAAGACCCGGTCAGGATCTTTCGGATGAACTGCAATAGGAATTGTGTCCTCAACTGGCACTGCTCAGTTCTCTCCTGCACCATTTTTTTGAATATCCATTTCTTTTTAAACCCTACTATGCTCACAAATGCAGGATTCAGCTGTTATAAGGCAGGTTCACGAATGCGGAGAGAACCCTCCATACTCTTCCCTTTATCCTTCTTCGTGGCTTCTCTCAACTCGGTGAGTTAACATTCTCTAGAAGTGTTTTGATCTCCTTTAATGACACTAACACCCTTCTCCGTGGGAAACTTCATCGTCAAACACCATGGTGCTAGTGTAATTATGAAATCATCCAAAGCGTGTCTGCCCAGGAATGTGTTATAAGCAGAAATTCCATCGACAAGTAAAAGGGTTTGCTTCAAAATAACTTTCCTTTCTCCTTCTCCCAATTCCCAAGTAGGTCAATTGTTCTGAATGGTTGTTTTGGCTCACATATGAATCCTTGGATTTTTGTCTAACAGGCTTGAACATCAGTCATTGAGAGATTCATCAAGTTAAATGGTTTTCAGAAAAAGACACTTACAAAGGAACCATAGTCAACTAACACCCTTTGGCCATTGTTTGACCTATTCCGACTGTGACCACCAATGGATCAAGAGTTGGAGTTATCACGCCTTGTGCTTCTTTCTCTCTGAACAAAATATCTTCGTAGGAGATTTTCTGCTGCTTCATGGGGATAGTACTACTCAAGATTAGGCATCTTTCCTCTATCAGGACATACTTCAGAGCATCTGCAAATCTCTCGATCTTCCCTCAACTTCCACCTGCTGGATGAGGACCACCAGATATGGTATTGATCATAGGTCTCATATTAGTTGGCACTGGAGCTCCATTACTCGGACATGGCTTATCAGCAGATGCACTTTCCCCTTGAGAAGCTAGAGGAGGATTTACAGCTTGTCGTTTCCTGACATACTATTGTAGTTTATTTTTCCTAATCAACTCTTCAATCAAGCTCTTCAAATGTTTGCATTCATTGGTGCTGTAGCCAGGTTGGTTGTTGAATTGGCAGAATCTTGCAAAACTCACTTCTCTATCTCCCACTCTTTGTGGTCATGGCATCCTTAGTGGCAAAGTAGATATTCTCTCGTTCAAGGGAGTCAACTCTATTGTTTTGAAAAAGAGAAGTCTCTTGTTATTCTTCTTATCTTTCTCGTTGTTCTCCCTTTTCTCCCCCCCCCCCCCTCCCGACATTCTTTTGATTGCCCCGAGCATCATCATCTTATTTATCCCCCACAGCACTAAATCCAGCAACATTCTGGGTGGTAGAAGGATCTTCTTCTGCGTAATGAATTCTTCAGCCTTTTTATAAAACTTCTCAAGTGTATTGGGCTCCTCCATCTTTACCCATTTCCAAACTCGATCTTCTTATCCACAGAACGAACCAAAGCCATCAATGTCATTTGGGGCTCCGGATTTCCCATAGCAGTGCTGAAACGACTAAGAAAAGCCTTCACTGATTCTCCCGAATTATGCTTCTTTCCTGATAGTGACATAATGTCCTTGGCTTTTGAAGTATACAATCTGAATTGTTCCTTGAACTTCCTTACTAAACAAGAGAATTTATCTACAGATCTTGGTCATAGCTTAGTGAACCATAGTGATGCTACCATTACAAAAAGATATGAAGGTATAGACACTTGATCTCATCTGTGGACCCTCGCACCTTTAATATGCCACTCATACTTGTACAAAATCAAGTTAGGATCAGTAACTCCATTATATGCGGGCATGGTTGGAGGGACGAACTTCTTTGGAAATTCAGCCTTTCGAATCCTTTCAGTAAAAGGAGTTTTACTCGGAGCAAAATCCCACTCTCTCTCGTCCTCATTTCGAGCCAAACTCTCCTTCATGATCTACTTAATCATCTCCGAAATATACTCCTCGTCGTTGCACCATTCCACGGGGTGGATGCCAGATCCTTTACCGGATGCTTGTCTTGGCAAGCGATCACGGTTAGAAAACCGGGACCCTGTATATCCAACTTGAGGAAGTTCCCCTTTGGTGGGACTTGCAACTTTTTGAGAAGTATGCTTTCTAGAATTATTCTCTTTTGAACCGGATCGCTTAAGAGCGTTTGCATTTTCCTTGGAATCCTTGATATTGGTGTCATTCCTACCACTTGACAACTCATCCACTTCCTTTACATAGTAATCATGATCGTGATCCGAAGCCGCGAGTGTGCATTCTCTTCCAAGTCAATTTCAACTCTACGATTTATTGGATTGACTTGAGCAATAAGAAAAGCATCTAGCTTATTCATTAAGGCTTTATTCGAGGCTTCCATCGATGTTTCAAACCGGCCACAACTGCATCCAATTCGTCCCAAGTTACACCAGCTTCCGGAGTTTGAGAAACAGTCGAATTGTAAGTTTGAGGAGTGGTTGAAGCATCATTAACAGTGTTTCCAGAAACTCTTGCGAATTTTCTACCTTTATTTGAAGATGCCATGATATCAACAACTTGATAATCTTCGTAGAAATCCTTTCAGTGGGCCTGACTTTTAGACCTTGCGCATCTATCATAAAAGAACAGGCTTCACAACTTCCGAATGACGGCTCTTAACCTAGTGATTGTGGGTTCGAGCCCCATGGCGCTTGCCAAAATGTTAACACTGAAAAATGATGCTAACACCCAAGGAGGTGTAAAATCACCTTTTAACTATAGAAAACAAAGTTCAGAGCAGAAAACTGTAGAGAAAGTAAAGTAGAGAGCAGATTTACAATGGTTCAGCCTCTATTTTGGCCAACGTCCACTTTGAATGAGAATTTCATTGATTTCTCCATTACAAGGTACATACTGATCTGGATTTATGCTCTTCTCGATGATTTACAATGATTCTCTCACAATTTTCTAAGAATTCTCCGATAATTCTCTATCTCCAAAATGGAAACACTCGAATCTCACTAGCAGCGATGATTATCTGATTTGATTTCGATAATCGAGCTCGGTGACGAACTTCCATGATTTCTGGAGAAGAACAATGTTGGAGAAGCTTAACTGATGCTTGATGAAGCTTAAATGGTGTTGAAGAAGCTTGAGATCAATAATGGAAGCCCTACTGGAGGAGAAAATCTAACGACTTTTATGTATGAGGGGTCTGATATTTATAGTTGAAGGTTTGAGTGCTTTGGAGCTTGAAACTGGTGTACAACATCCATGGCCTTCAACGCACGTTCCATTGGAGCCAACGCTCCATAATAGCGAGCCATTCATAGGAGCCAGCGCCCTATGCTTTTTGGATTGATGCATGTCAGCTTATATGATCGAGGACGATCTATGCAAATACGCGTGCATGCAGCCGACCCCTCACATCATGTATGCCACAATCAACCTCTTTATTGTGACCCATCATGTTGCCTACGACCCATGTGTTTACACCAATCCATTGATGACCAATCTATCAATTACACCTTGACACCGATCCATGGATGGATCATGCACTTTTTAGGAAGCATTTACCCACAACCCATGCATCTTACGAGCTCAATGTATACGATCGATCCAATGCCTTACAACCCGATTAGTGAATCCTACTGATCCATGCTTTCCTATCGATCCACTTAACACTCGTATTAGACCGATCCATACTTTATAACCAATTCGACCCATCTCTTTCAACAACCCATCCATTATCTATTTTGTGACTGATCCATCTCTGTACCATGGATCAAAAACCACATTAACATCTTTGCCTATCGAGCTGTTAAGATGGATTAGTAGACTGAATGAATAAAGTACTATCATATCCCCACGTAATGATCTACTTCTGTTGTTGGCATGACCAACCACACGAGTGTATACATAAAACGTCGAAGCAAGGTTAGACACATAACACGAACTAGCAGACTAGAAAATGAAATCTCTATCCCATGTGATTTCATAAAAATCAAACTTATTAATCTCGCCAACTTCTTCTATAATGATAAGCTCAATATTGTCACTAATAATCTCATGTAACAATTTCCTATGATCAAATTTATCATCAATGTTAAACTATTAGAATATATCACTAGCTGGAGAATATCTCATGCCAGATGGCCCAAGAACTCAAACCCAATCTTCGACAAGTGCTATAATATCGTCATTATTCATGAATTTTGCGTACATTTCTTCATCAATTTGAAGTTTAAAACCACTAAATCATCACTTGCACAAGATCATGAATAGTTATCCCTATTTTTTATGTTTAAATAATAAATTTATTTAGTTGAATTGAATGATTTATAGAATGACTTAAAAAGAAAATTTACTTTTCAAAGACAATGGATTAGGACATGAGACGTATTTAGTTGTGTTTCAATTATTGTCTACAAATGAAAAATATGAAAGGTTTGGTAAAACAGGATAATGTGATAAAAAGAGACGAAAAGTAAAGTTGGAGGAGAAATAATAGTTAATCCAAAATTGGTTGGTATATTTTTGGAATGATCATGCTTCTTATAATACAAATAAATTTTGATTGTTATTTGAAGGGAAATTTCCATAATATGTTTTTGGAATGATCATTCTTCTTATAATACAAATAAATTTTGATTGTTGTTTGAAGGGGAATTTCCATAATATGTTTGATAAGGACAAATGTTTTATTTTACAAATGGTAATAAAAGTTGTGTCATTACAGAGATTTATTTTTTGATAAATTTTGGCGATAAGAATGTTAAAATTTGATTGTTTGAAGGGTATACAGATGGTCTAAGGTTCGGTTTTGAAGCGAACTAAAACAAGTCAAGCGTCCAATGGTGCCGTCGGTGTGTATAGGGACTTCCAACTTTAATTTGAACCGAGACACACATTTTATTTCTCACATTCAAATTAATCTTCCTCTCGTTCCCACTTTCACTCTTTTCAATGAGTTTCAAATCACAATTACTCTCTAAATTCTTCACCCGGTAGCTTTACATCAAAACGATAAGCAAAGCAAGTGTTACCTTAGATATCAGTATCAATTCAAACTAAGGGAACTTTAGGTTAGTTTATTTCATTGCAACAGAGAATTGAGCATATTATCATCGAATCGGGGGCTTTGATCACTACTAAGTGCGCGAAACTCGTCTCTTTTACATATAATATACTCATACCTTTATATCATGGTTTTTGGCCTAAATTGTAAGGTTGAATTTAGCAGTGATTAAATTACTACTAAAATGGATATTTAATCAATGATTATGTTATGCAATTATGGACAGAACAAAACCCCATCCTCCTACATTGGGCGCGCTCATATGAGTTGGCACACACATCCTTGTAACAAAAGGAATCCCTGGTCTTACGTGTCTACCAATTACTCATATTTGTGCTTCACTCCTCCAATTTATTTCGTGATGTGGGACTTTTTTATTCAAGCTCGTCATTCCTCCTTAACAACATGCAAGGTAATCCTAACAGTCTCCCCCTTGACTCGCATTTCCTTCAAGTATTTGAGAGCAGTGTTTTGCCTGCATGGCCCAATCCATTACTTTGTCTCTAATATCACCGTTATGTAACAACAATCGGAACAAAAATCCCTCCTCCTGTATAGGGCGCCCACATATGAGTTGGCATACACATCCTTGTAAAAAAAGAAATCACTAATGTTATAAGCCTACCAGTTTATATTTGTACTCCACTCCTCTAATTTATTTCATGACATGGGGATTTTTTTTTATTCAAACCCATCATTCCTCCTTAACAACATACGAGAAAATCCTAATGCATCAAAATTAAGTATTTGATGTGTGGTACAAAATAACAAGTTTTGGTGATATAAATGACGATGTTAGAGATTATTCGAGAGGACTGAATATACAAACGATGACGTAGTATGTCTAACATATTAACTCTGATCATTTCTAAAAAAATAAGTAGAGAATAAAGAATGATTTATGCATTAATAAAATAGGGTAATATTAAATATATAAATTAATGACCATAAACTAAAACAAACAAACACATGCATGTATATGTATGTATGCATGTATATGGGTATTTGTGTATGATAGAGTTAGGTGTACGCTTTAGAGACAATTACGTATTAGTCAAAGGTATCCAACTTGATAACTGGTCTTATTCAAAATAAAATATGTTTTCTTTCTTTTATATTCATGATATAATGTGTTATCTAAATTAACTTGATTTATTTAAAGCATATTTAAAAGAAAAGCATAAATTGCATGTTGTATGATGGTACTTATAAAGCGTTATAACTGTGAATACTTTGTCACAATGATATATATATATATATATATTGTTTTAAATATTCGTAGTTAAGATGTATCGAGACTAAACATGGATACATCCATTGAACTAAAATATGTAACGCTCTCCAAATATTGGACAACCTATTATTCATGATAACTAGAGGCACCAAAGGGTTACAACTGATAAGTATTGGATAACTATGGAATGAGTCGCTCGATAGATTTTTGTTCATTAATCTGATTAAGGTCGAGTAAAAAATATCTATATGTCTAATTTACATGGCTCTTTCTACTTGAGAATATAATTATCTTCAATATGGAAATTTTGCTTTGATTAAGTTAAATTGTCACGAGACGTCCATCAAATGGCTATAATTTGGTTTAGCGGAATCACTAGAAATTTAATGGAGGGATCGTCTTCTCGATTATATATGGTTAGTATCATGGTCAGTTGAAGTCAACTCAAGTCAAAGTCACCGGCTAGAGCATTTTGGTCAATAATAATTACTTTTATTAAACCAAGCACTTTACGTTTGGAATACAAATTTGAATGTGGATTTTACTGGAATTTTGGGCATTATCAAATTTCATTAGTCTAAAGTGATATAGACGTAACAAAGAGAAGTGGTGTAAATAATCATCACTATTGGATATAAGACTTATAATAAGTGAAATTAGATGTTATCTAAAGGTTGTGAAAGCTAGTGATTTGGATAAAATGTCACATCATTAGCCAAAGTGACTTGTGGACGTTGGTACTCAAATTACTTGGCATTAATCTATAAAACCCCGAAATTTTGCAATAATAAATTTAGTAGTTTAGTTATAATCTAAAAATGTAATTTTTGCAAATGACGGAATTGGACCACGAAATTTGCACAGTTGAATTTGTAATGGAATTTCGGTCAATTTTCATGTTTGGAACTTTGCGAACAGAGTCCGTGTGAAAAACTACAGACGACATACGAAAATGGAAGGTAAATAAATAAAACATAATAATAAATGGTAATAAATATATTTGTCCCCCATAGCTGCCATGTCGACTAGGTGGTAGACCTATGGATCGACCCCTAGTCGATTTTGGAAGTGGAGGCTAGAGTTTTATATTATGTATATTTCCCCCTCTCGGTGTCTGTTTCTTCAAGTCCACGGTTGATTTCTCCCATCGTTCATCTATTTCCCCATCTCCAATGTATCTATTTGTTCTCCTCTTCCTGCTATGTTTCTAGATTTCAATTTTGCGTCCTTCCACCGATTTTTTGTCGCTCCGATTTAATATACATATACATGTATATATATATATATATATATATTTATATAATAATTTAATTATTACAAGGTTCGATTAGCATTTCTCTCATCTGTATATGCGTAGTTTCCTTTATATGCAACTGTAGATTAACTTTCTTCACTTTTGGCTATTGTTGTTTATGTAGACAAAACAAATGTTAGTAAGGAGAATATACAAGCTTTAGGGAAATGTGTCCAAGTGAATAGATTTTTTATTAACCAGGCTACTAAGAATGATAATATCAATCCTAGACAGTCTATTTTGGATATTATTGGAATTGATAAGAACACAAAGTCTACTTATAAAGAAAAAGTAAATTACATGAGGGAATGGTGGCGTTAAAAAGCATGCTTCAAATTCTAGATGTTTGAGAGGAAGGAGAAATAGATGATAGTGGAAACTCTAAACCTGCTGGTGATGCAAATTATTTGAGTACGAAAGAAATATAAAGGAGTAAGGTGGGAAGATGTAAGATTTTAACAGGCGATTTCACTATGGAAAATGAGATACAAATTGCAAAGTAAGTTGACAAGAATGGTGGATGCGTTGTCTTTGATTCAGGCAAAGCGCATGTGATTTCGTCATGTTTTACTTATTTGACACCGTCCTTACTTTACATGCATATATTTTTGCTTGTTCATTTTTCTACCTATCATATGCATGTATTATTTTCATTTTTATCCCCATTTTTTAACATAATTTTGAGCTGCGTTCTAAACGTTTTGAGTCTCATAATTTTTTAACATAATTAGTTGACAGTGGTGTTGGCCCCAACACATTTAGATAAATTATATAGAGACTTACCACTATCCTCTATAGGACTTCTACATTCTACATCCATTTATAATTCAATTGACTAATATGTAAATTTGTTGTACATATATTACGTGATCTTTTGACGTGTTCGTGATATTGAAATGGTCATGACTATCGACTTGATAAAGCTGGAAAATAAAATGATAATTTCAAAAGAAAAGCAAAAGGTTATGAAGATATCACCATTTGTCCTTTGATATGTAGTAGTTCTGTAGGTTATTAACGCAAAATAATTAGTTATTAGTAAGCGGCTTCCACAGACATATATTTAGTTGATCATGATGTTTATTATCAACCACCAAATTTGAGTTTATAATGCCGTTTTTGGAGTGCATATTGTTAGCTAATGAAAAACAATTTTCCTTTTATAGGAAATAAGTGAAGTTTACAATAAGAGTAGCTTGCAGGGTAGATTATAATAATCATCTTTGCAAAACTAAGCCCTGGGAAAAACTATGTACGGGCAATGAACGATGTTCTAACACTAATATGTCGTGTCTTAAGAAATGATCCAGATGAGAACAAGGCCGCATGTGCTAAGGAAAACACATAATCATATTTTGTTGAATGGATTGGTGAATTCATCAACTATTTTTGCCCAAAGTTCAATAATAGTGATGATGGCATTCTTTCCACTATAGGCCGCTTATCACAGCTACTTGAAAAAACATGATGGTGTTTATGTCATCATTTGGCGATGATAACAAAATTAAGTCTGGAATTCTATGCAATTAAATAGATTACGCTACAAAGATAAATCCAGAATTTGAAACCAAAGTAGGGGCTGCGGCATTGGAGCTTTTTGATTTCATCAGTAACATGTGTTTGGCAGAGCTCTTCCAACTAAAAATGACGAGCATCACAAGATCTACGGAATGAATCTTTGGGCTACCAATGAAATTCTTACTAAGTCCAAGTTCTGGTATTTTTCGAGGAAACTAAGAAAAGTGAATAAAAATAACAGTCAAATTCTTGCTACGAGAGGAAGCCAACAACAATCAAGAACTTTGGGATATGGCTTCGACACCAAAGCAGGACCAGATACCACAACATGTACAAAGAGTGCCATGATACTACATTGAATTGTGCAGTGGATCAAATGCACATGGAAATGGCATCTAGACACAGAGTCCGCTTCCTTGTATTTATGTCATCAAGACAACAACTATTTCTGCAAAGCTATGCAGGCGTGAAAGCACAAAACAATTTCATAATACTAAGATCAAGTTCTTGCTGTCTAATAAGAATGTAAGGACACCTACTAGAAAGCTCAAGAACACCTTTAAGGCTTGTAATCTCTTCATGTAGCACCCTCACTCGCTTCTTTCATTGCTATTTTTGCTTTTGAACAAGTCCAATCTATTTTTGTTTTATTTTGAAAGTCTGATGAGTCTGGACTTGTTACCAAATCATCCTAGCTTGCTGTTTCTTTTGTTTCTTTATAAATATCTAAATAGTTAATACAAAGTTACCTTACCCCCAAAAAAAATCCGTGCATTAAATTCACTTCCCAAACACTGAAGCTAAAATTGATAAATCAGTTTAGAAATAAAGAGAAGGTTTTAATAGCATGCTCTCGAAGAATTATCTACAGATACGGTTTGTGAATTTTGTTTCATTGGGTTTTAAGTGACTTTTGTTTTTGAGGGTTTTGCTTTGTAAATACAAGTATAGTCATTTGATGCTAAATGTGGTGTCCTTGTTACCACATGCTTAGAAGGACATTAATATTGAAACTAAGGATATCAAAGGGGCTACATTTAACGAGTTGGTTGAGCTGAGGAATTACTCAAGCTGCCTTTTTTTGAGGTAATCAAATTTTATTAAAATACTGTAACACATTTTGATTTCTCATGTTAGAGTTGTAAATATAGTTATCTTTCAATCGATATGGTATAATCTATTTTTTGTTAATTATGGGTTTAGTTTTACTTTTTGCTTATAAATAGTGTAGGAAGGGAAAAGATCTTTGCCTTTGGATGGCCAAGTCACCTAATGGTCTATATGTGAAATTTTTGGTTAATGTTGGTACTTGTATTTGATTATCTATTTCATCCAATCATCTTAAAGGTTCTCAACCATTATTAACTTTCTCGACAAATTTTGATAAAGAACCTTGGTGGATGCTTATGAAAGAATTGATAACTCAGGTATGTATTATCTAAATTTTGTTAATTGTGAAAATTTAGTTGAACTGCTCATTGAGTTAAGCCATTAAAATGTTGTGTGATGTTGCAATTTAAGTGCCATTGTGTCCTCGAGGTATCAACTTTAAAATGTTGTGCATTGCTCAGACCTTGACCAGAGCTTTATAATATAGAATTACAGAACGGTTTTAACGTGGATATGTGAATGTATATACTGCATGCACACTAGCCATTTGAACATTAGTATAATGTTTTGTACATCATTTTTCTTAGTCTTTGCTAGTTGAATGAATCCTTCGGGTGTAACATCCCGTAGATTTGGTAGTCAGATATATAAATTATTTTATTATTTTAAATATCGATTTGGAATTTTATATGTATTTATAATATATATTTCGTTTATGTAACGAATTTTGAACATATAATATATATAATTATAAAACAAGCTCGTAAACATCGCAATATATTGTAATTTACGATTCAAAATTCATGTATATCGGTTCGAATATAAAAGCTCAACAACAATTGATGATGAAATTTAATAATCATACGAAATAGAATGTTCAAATCAATGCGTTGCTTATCTTACGATGAGGCACGTGCTTCGCACATGGGAAATTTTTCGATATATTATATAGGCCTTAAAAATGATTTCTTTGAAACGATCTCTATTTTTGACGAAATTAATTTCATTGGCACTGAAATGTTGAGACGTAGCGGTGTATTCTTTTTGTGTTTAGTGTGATGGTACGTATATTAAGCGGTCAGCGGTAAACATGGGTTAGCAGTAAAATCGAACGTCGTGTTAAAATAAATAAATAGACACATACTTTTGAACCAAGCAAACAAAAATAAGATATTTGTCAACCTCTATTCTACCTATAGCAAAATGAGCTGCGTGAGTTATCAAATCACTACCCTAACAGCTTGTAATTTCATTTCAAGTTTTCAACAGACATACCCCTCTAGCTTGCTTACTCTGATTCTTCAGCACATGCCTCTCCCATTCTTTTCTCCGGTTACTACACATGCTAGTTCTGTCCAGCCATTCAATTGCATGTTACAGTCTATATTTCCTACCCTAATACATGTAGTCACCTTAGTTTACAGTGTTCTTTCACATCAAAGTGACCGCAAACATATCTCCAGAAGGAAGAATACTTCACGCTTAAGTAACAGTACTACCTAGTTTCCATCAACGTGCTTTTTCTTCAGCTACTCTACTGCGAAATGGAAAAAATCAACGCGACTACTGAAATGAAAATTCATGCTATTAGAACCCACCGCATACCCAATCGTTGTAGTACCATACGCAGGCCTACGCCTATATTACTTGGCCGCCAAACAATAATACGTGATACCCACACCTTCTGAATTTATAAATAGACAAACCTCCATTCACTTCTTTCCTCCAGTATATTTAACTTGCCACTCCTCTTCTTTTCTCAGGAAAAAAAATGAGAACCGTAACCTTTCTTCGTTTCATAATGCAAACTCCACCCCTCTTAAAATAATTCACTGTCTCAACCAGGGAGTGCAGCGTGTACGGAAAAGAGGAATACGGGTTGGAAAGAGACGAAGTAGCAAGATGGGGTGGGCGGCAGTTCGACGGTCGGAGAGTTGATGGTGTCTGACGATCTCGGGTGAAGCTGTTAACGTGGCACGATATGTGTGCTCTCGATCTGGGATGTCAGGGTTTGGTTGCGGATGGAAAGTCGGGTGTTGATGATAGCGGAGAGAGCAGCTCTGGTAGATGACGCGGCGAGGCCGATGAGTTAGGTTGGAGAGCGGACTGGCGCGGGGTCATCTCCGGTGTGAAGTGGCATGATGAATACAACATAGGAAATGTGGTGGGAAAAAGGAAATAAAACATTGCGTGAAGGATGAAAGATTGGTGGAGCAGCATTATGCTGAAACAAAGTCAGCGTGGCAGGGAGTTAAAGGAGGAAGTTGGGTTCTGGTTCCCTTGAAGCGGTATACAAAGAAGGGAGGGGATCGCTGGAATAAGGAAGCACAGTAGAGAGAGGTACTAACATGGAAAAGGGGAGAGATTAGGCTACTGTATGGGGTTCGAATGCTTTTTGTATTATACATATACAAAGGGAATCAAGCAAAAACAGTAGGAAGAGGCGGATGTTTGAAGAGCAGGCATGGGGAAGATTAAAAAAAATGAAGAAGTTTGGGCATGGAGAAACTTAAGTAGAAAGAAACGACAAACACTGAGAAAGAATTATGAAGTAAGGAGGAAACCTGAAGCTATTTCGGGTGAGGAACACAGCAAATGACGTGAGGTTTTAAATTGTAATGGGCCGTGAGATTTTGGGTAAAGCCCAATAAGAAAAAAATTGTCACGAAGACCTGAGGATGAATTAGAAAGGCGGGCACAAGTTTTCGAACGTGAATTATATATGTCAGGGAAAAACAATCTGGCAGTTATTGTGAGTCAAAGGTGAAGAAATAAACAGTAGGGACGCGTGGCATATACACGTAATCGGGCATGACAAAGGCTGGGAAATTGTTTGAATGAAGGCGAAAACACTAGGTGAACAAAAAGGATCGGGTGAGTTTGAATGTGCAGAATTTAGTTCAGCCGACAACTTCAAATCTAAGGGTAACTAAACGTAATTATATTGCGTACTTATATTATAATTAGGAAGGTTAATGAATTAATTTAAAATCGGTTATACTAAAATATAGATAACCTTTTATTCTGTTATCAGAATGGAACAACATAAATTGCGTTGGGACCATATCAAAGATTATGGCATTTTGGAACGAAATCGGATAGATTTGGTATTAACAGGAGTTTTCAGTTAAAGTAAACAGCTGTTTAATTTAACTGAAATCAAACCATCTCAACGAATGAAATCAATATGAGTTTACTCACTCAGTTTTTACCTATTTATATTTTATACAAGTCGGGTTTTATTTTGTGTGTTATGGTTGATAATTGTTTGTGGTGTGCTGAATGAATATTTATCTACTGATTGAATTGGTTGATTTATATGTTAGTTTAATTTAAATAAATTTTAATTGTTATTTCAACGATTATTTCCAAACAAGGTAACTTTCCTTGTGGGTTACGTTTATATTAATATAAACATATTAAATTAAAATATGGATGCTTGGATCACTGTTACTTATCTATTGTTGAATATTATATCTGTCTATTGAATTGAAATTGAAGTAACATATCTAGATGCAGGGAAGAATAGGTTGGAGGGATCCAACGGGATTCCTCAAATTTATTATTTATTTTCATATCACATTATATGAACTGTTTGACCAACCTGATTTGATGATTGATTCAACGTTTGTTTTGTTATTAAGCAATGGACAATATAGGTTGGGTAATTGGCAGCGTATGGTCTATAAATCAATCGTTTTACAGATGTTGATTTACCGTCAAGTGAATCGACGGTAATGAAGTTATAAACTTATTTTATAACTGAATATGGATTTTTTAAAAATATTATTTTGAATTAAACTTATTTAAAATGGAAATACATATTTATTATTTATTATTTAAAGTTTATAAGTTATTATTGAATGATAAGGTATATGTAAATGAGCATAACCGAACGATTAAGAATGGAATAACTATCAAGAAGAAATAGTTAAATGAAATTATGTAAATTAATTAACTTAAAGGGATGATTAGTTGGATTGGTTAATGAGATAATTAATCGTGTTTTTTATCAAATGTTTGTATCGTGTTGATTATTAAATTAAATTAGTTTATTGTGAAATAAATCTAATGAAACTGTTTAACGAATGATTGTTAATAAGATTTTAAAAAGCAAAACTGATTATTTATTTTAGTAATAAAGAATTTAACTACTTCTTCGGTGGTTAATGATAAAGTAAATTATTATTTTAATAATAATTTAGGTAATTGCTTCTTTAAATATAAGGAAGTAACCGATTTGGAATAGAATATGGTTGAATTTTGAAAAGAGATTATGAATGAGTTTATATCAAACCCAAGTTTTATAGCGAAGTTATAAAAGAGATTTCGATCTGATGTAATAACTTAAATAAAGGTTTTGAAGTAAATGGAAAGAAGTCAAGATAGAAAGGAGTTTATATTAAACAAAGTTTATAAAGGGGGCGTGAAGTTAAAACATGATTTTGAGTTGAGATAGTAAATAATGAAATTAAGTAGAATGAATGGGATTGAAACTAGAATTTCAAAATGAGAAATGGTTTAATGAGTTAGAAGGGGAATCATGTGGGTTTATAAGTAGTTAAGACAAGAGAATTAAGAAATGGAAAGGTTCCCAACTAGGAGAAAGGGTTTGAGGAATTATAATAATAATTAATTTCAAAGTAATGGAAATAAAAAGGGTTTGAAAAATTAAATTAATATTTTCAAATGTTAAGGAAATAGAAAGGACTTTGCGGAATTATATTATTTACGAAGAGACGGATTTAAAAGATGAGTTTGAATAAGTTTATTTAAAAGGGAATAAGTGTTAGTTATTATTTCCAAGTAATGAAAACCAAGAGATTCGTAACGATGTTTTTATGTGGGATTTGACTGAACTCAAATGTTTGGAGTATATATATGAAGTAATTTTAAAAGTGTTTAAAAATGGTTTTGTGAATATTCTTATAATAAGAAAAGAAGTAATCTTGCGTTTTAAATATTAAAAGATTAAAAAGTTTTTAATTACTGTTAAATTGAAAATGGCCAAATGATGCAGAATACTGAACTAGTAAGTTCATATTATTTTTATGGTTGAATGATTGCTTATTTGACAATTAAATAACCGACTATCAGATCCGGCCAATATGATTGTTGGTACGGAAAGACTGGGATTGAGTTATATTCGAAAACTATTCCGACCAACAAATATGAGTTCAAGAAGATATCAGATGCTGATCAAGACGGAGCCATTGAAGACCATAGATCTTCATAAAATGGAAGGATTACTTATATCTCTGGCCAATTCTTATAGTTTTCAAAGTCTACTATATATAAACTTAATTTATAATTTATAATTTATAATTTATAACCAGAGATATATTGTGGTTCTGTCGTGGTTGTAATCTACGGATTTGCAAGGACTACTCGCTACTGATCTATAGGGTGATTCCTAGGATGTGGTAGGAGAGTACTTCAGTTCATCCTGTTCCTGGATGATTTGTATGGACGAATGTCTAACACAGTGTTCCTTAAGAATCACATACGTTGATTTTTACAAAAGTATCTCTATAGGTGGCAGAGAAGACACCTTCTCTTAGCATAAACACCTAGAGTATTTTTGTGGGCGTCAATTAGTGATTTGGCGGATCTGACGATGTGACATTCAAAGTGAAGGGTGGCCAAATGTTCAAAAAGATAATTATAACCTCAAGCCTCAACAACCGGGAAATGACAAAAATCAGGCAGGCGGCATGGCTATGTGGGTCGCTCCCATTAGGGTGTATAATCACCTATCTAGAGAAATTCCATTTGGTTCTTTAATCTATCAATGCTATCCCTTTTCAGGAAACTGTTGCGGATCCCAACCGTTGGTGATAAACATTCGATACACTCAAGTGAAATGAGTGGTCGGTCATGTGTGGACCGGTTTGCAGGTCGTTCTTGTTGAACCCAGTGTATTTGCCTCTAGAGATACACTATCGTTAGGTGGTTCCATTCCTTGTCGTAGTTGGCAATCCAATCTCCAATAAGAGCCCGTAGTTCTAATTGTATACTATATATGTGGAGCGTGAGATTCAAGCGTTCTGCTAGATTGTTATTTACCTGTATTTAGACACTATTGTAATATCAGAGAAATATATGATTTCAAAA
Source organism: Allium sativum (assembly GCA_030737875.1). Taxonomy (NCBI): domain Eukaryota; kingdom Viridiplantae; phylum Streptophyta; class Magnoliopsida; order Asparagales; family Amaryllidaceae; genus Allium; species Allium sativum. Next base: position 188,736,484 of record CM060924.1, on the reverse strand, counting down.
ATGCTTTGGGTTATAGTAAGGTAAAAACCGTCTGTGTTTATGTGTGGACTGGTCTTACTATTATCCTTTTCTTTCAAAAGGATCTTTGACTTTAAAATCAATATGGATGTTATATAAACTTAGTGAATTTTCTCACTCTGGTTCACCAGACTGACCCACCGTTTGTAATGCTCGGGTTAGCCCGGGATTTCGTGTTCAGGTTATTGGATACTACGAAGTTCAGAAGACGTACTGGAGGAGTTCAGATGCATTAGTATTTATTCCGCTACGTGTTTTATATAAGGACAGATATTTATAACTGTCCAGATGTGATGATGTACTCAGATGATTGTAAGTATTTATTTCAAAGATCTCAATAAAGTTTTATTTCTATGTTATATTTTGTTCCGCTACGATGTGAGACTCTGATGATGATGTGTTGTTCTTCTTCTATTATATTATTTCTTTCTTTCTTATCTCACCCTCTATATTCTTTCTAATAACTATCTGGTGTTTTCGATACTTCAGTTCTGACAAAGTAATACAGTTTGATGTATTATTGTTAGAATTCGGGCGTCGAAATCCCTGGGTCGTTATAGTGGTATCAGAGCATAAGGTTTAGTAACAACCTTGGCTCTGTGGCATAACTCGATAGAGATGGGGTTAGTAATACCGTAGAACGAGTTTGAGTGTATATATATGAGAGCGCATTTGTAGATTTTGTATAAAATATGTTTTATGTTGTGTTATTTGATTGGTTCAATTTTAAACTGGCAACTGACACGATATTGTTTGTAAAAATTGTCAAATGAAATAATTTTGGCCAAACTATATTTTGGTATAAAAAGGTAATAATTTTCTCAAATTATTAGATATTGGTTTGTTTCGTTGATTTGATTAGAGTTCAAACTGGATTATAAAATGGAATGGTTTGATAAACCGGAGATTTCACATACGAAGTTTGTGTATGAGAATTTCAATATGAGATTGAATGAATCAGAATTTAACTTGAAGCTAAGTTAAATAAGAAGGAGTGGATAATTTTTGGAAATAAAATTAGAATTTGAATTTTGGAGATAGAAGTAAACTAATTGGAAATCAATTAGTTAATTGAATATGAAATGGAAGCAAGCTTGGTCAAGTGAAGTTAATCCAAGAATGGATATGGGTATTGGAGTTAATTAGGAATGATTTGGAATTGATTAATAAAATGATAATCAATCAGAGATTAATCGATCGATAATCCAAGTGAAATATAAGTAAGCATTAATATTAAATATTAATCAAAGTTAATATAAATTGAATGATTGGATTATTTTGTTGTGAAGCGTTTGTTGATTGTTTGTAAGCTTAGTTGGATATAAATCATCCATCAAATGGTTTAATAAAGAGTTGCATGGATTATAAACTTAAGAAATTGAATTCTTTTATAATAAATTTGAATGAATCGAATATGATCTGAAACTAACGATTTAACCTGGTAATTGTAAATTAAAGAGAATATATGCCAGTATTATAAATTGGAATGAAATAACATTTGAATTTAAACTGAATGATTTAATTCTGTAATTCCAAATAAATGATGACATATCTCTAGTTTTGGATATTGGTATAGTTAACCGGTTAAGTAATGAAATGTTATTTTGAATTTCATGTATTGGGTACTTACATGATTAATTGAGAGAGTGCAGGTAGCTGAAAGACTTTGAGGTTGATTTTGGTTGAGTATATCGCAATAAATTGAGCCAATATGCTAAATATCGCTCGCATAAGGTACGCTTACGCGAAAATATAAATTTTTGTTTTTTTGAATTTTGTTTTCCAACTATGTGAATTGATGTATATAGTCCGCGATATCGCAGAAGTCCCTCCGTACAGGGGAGACTCTGCCGAATTTTTTCGAAATTTTAATGTGTTAGGAATTATTGGTATTTTTAATTTTTTTATAATGAACTGTTTTTAATTTATAGTAGATTGAAATTTAGAAAAGTTAATAAATTGTGTTTGTGGCATTTCTTCTACCTTAGTAATTTCGGGGACGAAATTCTTTTAAGGGGGAAGGAATGTAACATCCCATATATTTGGTAGTCAGATATTTAAATTATTTTATTATTTTAAATATCCATTTGGAATTTTATATGGATTTATAATATGTATTTCGTTTGTATAACGAATGCTGAACGTATAATATATATAATTATAAAAAGAGCTCGTAAACATCGTAGTATTTCGTAATTTACGATTTGAAATTCATGTATATCGGTTCGAATATAAACGCTCAACGACAATTGACGATGAAATTTAATAATCATACAAAATAGAACGTTCAAATCAATGCGTTGCTTATCTTAGATGAGGCACGTGCTTCGCAAATGGGAAATTTTTCGATATATTATATAGGCCTAAAAAATGTTTCTTTTCAAACGATCCCTGTTTTCGACAAAATGAATGTCATTGGGACTGGAATGTTGAGACATAGCGGTGTATTCTTTTTGTGTTTAGAGCTCACGTGTGACAGTACGTATATTAAGCGGTCAGCAGTAAATAGGGGTTAGCAGTAAAATCGAACGCCGTATTAAAATAAATAAATAGACACATACTTTTGAACCAAGCAAACGAAAATAAGATATTTGTCAACCTCTATTCTACCTATAGCTAAATGGGCTGCATGAGTTCTCAAATCACTACCCTAATAGCTTATAATTTCACTTCAAGTTTTCAACAGATGTACCCCTCTAGCTTGCTTACTCTGATTCTTCAGCACATGCCTCTCCCATTCTTTTCTCCGGTTACCGCACATGCTAGTTTTGTCCATTCCATTCAATTGCATGTTACAGTCTATATTGCCTACCCTAATACATGTAGTCACCTTAGTTTACAGTGTCCTCTCACATTAAAGTGACCAAAAACATATCTCCAGGAGGAAAAGGAATACTTCACGCTTAAGTAATAGTACTACATAGTTTCCATCAACGTGCTTTTTCTTCAGCTACTCTACTGCGAAATGGAAAAAATCAACGCGACTACTGAAATGAAAATTCATGCTATTAGAACCCACCGCATACCCTATCGCTGTAGTATTATACGCAGGCTTATGCCTATATTACTTGGCCGCCAAACAATAATACGTGATTCCCACACCTTCTGAATTTATAAATAGACAGACCTCCATTCACTTCTTTCCTCCAGTATATTTAACTTGCAACTCCTCTTCTTTTCTCAGGAAAAAAAAATGAGAACCGTAACCTTTCTTCACTTCATAATGCAAACTCCATCCCTCTTAAAATAATTCACTGTCTCAACCAGGGAGTGCAGCATGTACGGAAAGGAGGAATACAGGTTGGAAAGAGACGGAATAGCATGTTGGGGTGGGCAACAGTTCGACGGTCGGAGAGTTGATGGTGTCTGACGATCTTGGGTGAAGCTGTTAACGTGGCACGGTATGTATGCTCTCGACCTGGGATGTCAGGGTTTGGTTGCAGATGGAAAGTCGGGTGTTGGTGATAGCGGGGAGAGCAGCTCCGGTAGATGATGTGGCGAGGCCGATGAGTCAGGTTGGAGAGCGGACTGGCGCGGGGTCAGCTCCGGTGTGAAGTGGCGTGATAAATACAACATAGGAAATGAGGTGCGAAAAAGGAAATAAAACATTGCATAAAGGATGAAAGATTGGTAGAGCAGTATTATGCTGAAACAAAGTCAGCGTGGCAGGGAGCTAAAATAGGAAGTTGGGTTCTGGTTCCCTTGAAGCGGTATACAAAGAAGAGAAGGGGATCGCTGGAACAAGGCAGCATGGTAGAGAGAGGTACTAACGTGGAAAAAGGGAGAGATTAGGCTACTGTATGGGGTTCAAATGCTTTTTGTATTATATATATACAAAGGGTATCAAGCAAAAACAGTAGGAAGAGGCGGAAGTTTGAAGAGCAGGCATGGGGAAGATTAAACAAATGAAGAAGTTTGGGCGTGGAGAAACTTAAGTACAAAAGAAACGACAAACACTATAGATGCTGAGAAAGAATTATGAAGTGAGGAGGAAACCTGAAGCTATTTCGGGTGAGGATGACAACAAATAACGTGAGGTTTTAAATTGTAATGGGCCATGAGATTTTGGGTAAAGCCCAAAAAGAAAAAAATGTCACGAAGACCTAAGGATGAATTAGAAAGGCGGGAACAAGTTTTCGAATGTGAAGTATATATGTTAGGGAAAAACGATCCGGCCGTTATTGTGAAGTCAAAGGTGAAGAAATAAACAGTAGGGACGCGTGGCATATACACGTAATCAAGCATTATGAAGGTTGGGAAAGTTGTTTGAATGAAGGCGAAAACACTAGGTGAAAATAAAGGATCGGGTGAGTTTGAACGTGCAGAATTTAGTTCAGCCAACAACTTCAAATCTGAGGGTACGTAACTAAACGTAATTATATTGTGTATTTATATTATAATTAGGAAGGTTAATGAATTAATTTAAAATCGATTATACTAAAATATAGATAACCTTTTATTCCGTTATCAGAATGGAACAACACAAGTTGCGCTAGGACCATATCGAAGAATATTACATTTTGGAACATAATCGGATAAATTTGGTATCAACAGGAGTTTTCAGTTAGATTAAACAGCTGTTTAATTTAACTGAAATCAAACCATCTCAACGAATGAAATCAATGTAAGTTTACTCACTTAGTTTTTACCCATTTATATTTTATATAAGTCAGGTTTTATTTTGTGTGTTATGGTTGATAATTGTTTGTAGTGTGCTGAATCAATATTTATCTATTGATTGAATTGGTTGATTTATACGTTAGTTTAATTTAAATAAAATTTAATTGTTATGTCAACGATTATTTCCAAACAAGGTAACTTACCTTGTGGGTTACGTTTATAATAATATAAACATATTAAATTCATATGGATGCTTGGATCACTGTTATTTATCTATTATTGAATATTATATCTGTCTATTGAATTGAAATTGAAGTAACATATCTAGCTGCAGGGAAGAACAGGTTGGAGGGATCCAACAGGATTCCTCAAATTTATTATTTATTTTCATATCACATTATATGAACTGTTTGACCAACCTGATTAGACGATTGATTCAACGTTTGTTTTGTTATTAACCAATGGAAAATAATGGTTGGGTAATTAGCATCGTATGGTCTATAAATCAATCATTTTGATTTACCGTCAAGTGAATCGACGGTAATGAAGTTATAAACTTATTTTATAACTAAATATGGATTTTTAAAAATATTATTTTGAATTAAACCTATTTTAAAAGGAAATGCATATTTATTATTAAAAGTCTATAAGTTATTATTGAATGATAAGGTATATGTAAATGAGCATGACCGAACGATTAAGAATGGAATAACTGTCTAAAAGAAATAGTTAAATGAAATTATGTAAATTAATAAATTTAAAGGGATGATTAGTTGGATTGGTTAATGAGATAATTAACCGTGTTTTAAATCAAATGTTTGTATCGTGTTGGTTATTAAATTAAATTAGTTTATTGTGAAATAAATCTAATGAAACTGTTTAACGAATTATTGTTAATAGGAATTTAAAAAGCGAAACTGATTATTTATTTTAGTAATAAAGAATTTAACTACTTCTTCGGTGGTTAATGATAAAGTAAATTATTATTTTAATAATAATTTAAATAATTGCTTCTTTAAATATAAGGAAGTAACCGATTTGGAATAGAATATGGTTGAATTTTGAAAAGAGGTTATGAATGAGTTTATATCAAACCCAAGTTTTATAATGAAGTTATAAAAGAGATTTCGATCTGATGTAATAACTTAAATAAAGGTTTTGAAGTAAGTGGAAAGAAATCAAGATAGAAAGGAGTTTATATTAAACAAAGTTTATAAAGGGGGGAGTGAAGTTAAAACGTAATTTTGAGTTGAGATACTAAATAATGAAATTAAGTAGAATGAATGGGATTGAAACTAGAATTTCAAAATGAGAAATGGTTTAATGAGTTAGAAGGGGAATCATGTGGGTTTATAAGTAGTTAAGACAAGAGAATTAAGAAATCGAAAGGTTCCCAACTAGGAGAAAGGGTTTGAGGAATAATAATAATAATAATTAATTCCAAAGTAATGGAAATACAAAGGGTTTGAAAAATTAAATAAATATTTTCAAATGTTAAGAAAATAGAAAGGACTTTGTGGAATTATATTATTTACGAAGAGAGGGATTTATAGATGAGTTTGAATAAGTTTATTCAAAAAGGAATAAGTGATAGTTATTATTTCCAAGAAATGAAAACCAAGAGATTTGTAACGATGTTTTTACATGGGATTTGACTGAACTCAAATGTTTGGAGTATATATATGAAGTAATTTTAAAAGTGTTTAAAAAAGGTTTTGTGAATATTCTTATAATAGGAAAAGATGTAATCTTGCATTTTAAATATTAAAAGATTAAAAAGTTTTAAATTATTGTTAAATTGAAAATGACCAAATGATGCTGAATACAGAACCAGTAAGTTCATGTTATTTTTATGGTTGAATGATTGCTTATTTGATAGATAAATAACCGACTATCAAATCTGGCCAATATGATTGTTGGTACGGAAAGACCGGGATCGAGTTATATTCGAAAACATTCCGACCAGCAAATACGAATTCATGAAGATATCAGATGTTGATCAAGACGGAGCCATTGAAGACAATAGATCTTCATAAAATGGAAGGATTACTTAAATCTCTAGTCAACTCTTATAGTTTTCAAAGTGTACTATATATAAACTTAATTTATAATTTATAACCACAGATATATTATGGTTCTGTCGTGGTTGAAATCTACGGATTTGCAAGGACTACTCGCTACTGATCTATAGGGTGATTCCTAGGACGTGGTAGGAAGGTACTTCGGTTCATCCTATTCCTGGATGATCTGTATGGACGAATGTCTGACAGAGTATTTCTTAAGAATCACATACGTTGATTTTTACAAAAGTATCTCTGTAGGTGGCAGAGAAGACACCTTCTCTTAGCATAAACACCCAGAATATTTTTGTGGGCGTCAATTAGTGATTTGGCGAATCTGACGATGTGACATTCAAAGTGAAGGGTGGCCAGATGTTCAAAAAGATGGTTATAACCTCAAGCCTCAACAACTGGGAAATGAAAAAATCGGGCAGGCAGCATGGCTATGTGGGTCGCTCACATTAGGGTGTATAATCATCTATCTAGATAAATTTCATTTGCTTCTTTAATCTATCGATGTTGTCCCTTTTCGGGAAACAGTTGTTGATCCTAACCGTTGGTGATATACATTCGATACACTCAAGTGAAATGAGTGGTCGGTCATGTATGGGCCGGTTTGCAAGAAGATTTTGTTGAACCCAGTGTATTCGCCTCTAGAGATATACTATCGGAAGGTGGTTCCATACCTTGTCATAATTGGCAATCCAATCTCCAATAAGAGCCCGTAGTTCTGATTGTATACTATATATGCAGAGCGTGAGATGCAAGCGTTCTGCTAGATTGTTATTTACCTGTATTTAGACACTATTGTAATATCAGAGAAATATATGATTTCAAAAATGCTTTTGGTTATAGTAAGGTAAAAACCGTCTGTGTTTATGTGTGGACTGGTCTTACTATTATCCTTTTCTTTCAAAAGGATCTTTAACTTTAAAATCAATATGGATGTTATATAAACTTAGTGAGTTTTCTCACTCTGGTTCACCAGATTGACCCGCCGTTTGTAATGCTCGGTTAGCCCGGGATTTCGGGTAATTGGACACTACGAAGTTCAAAAGACGTGCTGGAGGAGTTCAGACGTATTAGTATTTATTCCGCTATATGTTTTATATGTGGACAGATATTTATAACTGTCCAGATGCGATGATGTACTCTGATGATTGTAAGTATTTATTTCAAAGATCTCAATTAAGTTTTATTTCTATGTTATATTTTGTTCCGCTACGATGTGAGACTCTGATGATGATGTGTTCTTCTTCTTATATTCTATTATTTTTTTCTTTCTTATCTCACCCTCTATATTCTTTCTAATAACTATCTGGTGTTTTCGATATTTGATGTACTATTATTGGAATTCAGGCGTCGAAATCCCTGGGTCGTTACTTCGGGTTTTTTCCATCGATAATTAAATATCACTTTACTCTGTTTGCAGATACTTGGAGCACCAAAGGATCAAAGAAAAGTGAAACTGTTTCATGATCATGTATATATTTTTTTAATTGTTGATGACACATATGGTTAAGGAACTATTGGGTAACATTTTTTGGAGTCAAGCTAGAGGGGGTGGTAATAATATGAGATGTGATTGGAATTCTATTAGTTACATCACTGGACGTTGGAGTTGATTGTTTCTTTCTTATTTTTTTCCTAAGATATGGCCGAAAATATTCTGGACTCTGTCCCTAAATCTAAATTATATTCAGTGATTCAATGATTTGCTAGGCTATGTCCAGGCTGATTCAACTACACCAGTTAATTAATCAAGAATTTTCATATGATTATAAATATTTATTTAAAAGAATATCACAACCGTGCGTCTTTACCTGAGAACGATAGAGATTGTCTTGGACTGGATTCATCCAAGGTAGGATTTATTTCAATTGTCTTGTTTTCATCCTCTTTACTGTTTTAATATCCATTCATAGGTTTCTGTCTTGTTCCCGAGTGCTCTTATTTATCCCGTGTTCTTAACTGAAATGAACATTGAGTTATTTCTAATTTCTCAGTATGCTACTTTGGAGGTGCACACTACATTCTTTAACTGCAACATCTAATTACTTTTGTGCAAGTTGCATGTCCTTTTTGGAAAGGTGCATAGACTTGGTTCGAACCAAACAAGTTCTTATGCTTAGGTTTGTTAGCAAGCATGTACTTGTTTGTATTTGTTCATTTCACAAACTTTGTGAAAGATTTAGGTGGTGTTCAAGATGTAGTAAATTGTTATAAAGGGACTATCGATGAAAATTTATGGAATGTAAATGCAATATCTTGATATCTATTTGTGATATTCAAAAATAAATGCTTGTACTGCTCAATGATATTCTAGTAGGACAATGTATTCTTTTATTTTTTAAATTAGATACAAATGGTCGTATCTAATTTAAATAAAGATACAACCATTAGTTGTATCTATTTTTAAATTTGATATGGTCGTTAGCCATTTCAAATTGAGAATTTGATACGGCTAATGGCCATATCTTTTTGTAAATTTTATACGGCCGTTAGCCGTATCAAATTCTCAATTTGATACGGCTAATGGCCGTATCAAATTGACAAAGACACCAAAATTTGATATGGTCCATAGCATTGCCAAATCGAATTAGATACAACCATGAGCACTGCCTAATTGACATTTATGGTATAGTGTATCGAACAACTCACCTATATTTTCCATGTGATCAGCTGCCCTCTTCGACTTAACCAACATATCATCAACATAAACTTCCATAGTCTTGCCAATCTGTGACTTAAACATCGCATTGACAAGTCGCTGGTAAGTTGCTTCTGTATTCTTCAACCCGAATGACATGACTTTGTAGCAGTACAAAGCCACATCTGTAACAAAGATTGTATTCTCCTGATCCGGCTCGTGCATCATTATTTGATTGTAGCCTGAATAAGCATCCATGAATGATAACAACTTGTGCCTCGCTGTCGAACCCACCAACTTATCAGTTTTGGGCAATAGAAATCTACCTTTAGGGCATGCCTTGTTAAGATCTGAATAATCTATGCATACGCGCCAATTGCCATTGGGTTTCTTCACTTGAACAGGATTGGACACCCAGTATGGATATGTTGACTCTCTAATGAAACGATCCTCCATCAATCTATATACTTCTTCTTTGAGAGCCATCGATTTTCAGGGCCTTGTATTCTTCTCTTTTGCTTTGTGGTGAGACGCAAGGGTCAATGGTTAATGCATGAACTGCCACTTCAAGGGATATGCCATACATATCAGCATGACTCCAAGCGAATACATCCAAATTATCTTTAAGTAAAATAATTAACTCCTTCTACCACTTCTAGCCCAGCTGAGATCCGATATTTAAGACTCAGTCAGGATTTTTTGGATGAACTGCAATAGGAATTGTGTCCTCAACTGGCACTGCTCAATTCTCCCCTGCACCATTTTTTCGAGGATCCATTTCTTTTTAAACCCTACTATGATCACTAGTGCAGGCTTCAGCTGTTATAAGGCAGGTTCACGAATGCGGAGAGAACCCTCTACACTCTTCCCCTTATCCTTCTTCTTGGCTTCTCTCAACTCGGTTAGTTAACATTCTCTGGAAGTGTTTTGATCTCCGTTAATAATACTAACACCCTTCTCCATAGGAAACTTCATCATCAAACACCATAGTGCTATGCAATTCTGAAATCATCCAAAGCGTGTCTTCCTAGGCATGTGTTATAAGTAAAAATTTCATCCACAAGTACAAAGGTTTGCTTCAAAATAGCTTTCCTTTCTCCTTCTCCCAATTCCCAAGTAGGTCAATTGTTCTGAATGGTTGTTTTGGCTCGTCTGTGAACCCTTGGATCTTTGTCTAATAGGCTTGAACATAAGTCATTGAGAGATTCATCAAGTTAAACGGTTTTCAGAAAAGGACATTTACAATGGCACCATAGTCAACTAACACCCTTTGACCATTGTTTGACCTATTCTGATTGTGACCACCAATGGATCAAGAGTTGGAGTTATCACGCCTTCTACTTCTTTCTCCCTGAACAAAATATCTTCGTAGGAGATTTTCTGCTGCTTCATGGGGATAATACTACTCAAGATTAGGCATCTTTCCTCTCTCAGGACATACTTCGAAGCATCTGTAAGTCTCGATCTTCCCTCAACTTCTACCTGCTGGATGAGGACCACTAGATATGGTACTGATCGTAGGTCTCATATTAGTTGGCACTGGAGTTCCATTACTCGGACATGGCTTATCAGCAGGTGCACTTTTCCCCTAGAAGCTAGAGGAGGATTTACAGCTTGCAGTTTCCTAGCATACTGTTATAGTTTATTCTTCCTAATCAACTCTTCAATCAAGCTCTTCAAATGTTTGCATTCATTGAAGTTGTAGCCAGGTTGGTTGTGGAATTGGCAAAATCTGGCAAAACTCACCTCTCTATCTCCTACACTTGTGGTCATGGCATCCTTAGTGGCAAAGTAGATATTCTCCAGAGTATCGTTCAAGGGAGTCAACTCTATGGTCTTGAAAAAGCGAAGTCTCTTGTTATTCTTCTTATCTTTCCCGTCGTTCTCCCTCCCTCCCCCCCCCCCCCTCACCTGACATTCTTTTGATTGCCTCGAGCATCATCATCTTACTTATCCCCCACAGCACTGCTTCCAGCAACATTCTGGATGGTAGAAGGATCTTCTTCCAGCTTAATGAATTCTTCAGCCTTTTTATAGAACTTCTCAAGTGTATTGGGCTCCTTCATCTTTACCGATTTCCAAATTTGGTCTTCTTATCCACAGAACGAACCAAAGCCATCAATGTCATTTGGGGCTCCGGATTTCCCACAGCAGTGTTGAAACGACTAAGAAAAGCCTTCACTGATTCTCCCGAATTTTGCTCCTGTCCTGATAATGACATAATGTCCTTGGCTTTTGAGGTATACAATCTGAATTGTTCCTTGAACTTCCTTACTAAATAAGAGAATTGATCTACAGATCTTGGTCGTAGCTTAGTGAACCATAGTGATGCTACCATTACAAATAGATATGAAGGTATAGACACTTGATATCATCTGTGGACCGTCGCACGATTAACATGCCACTCATACTTGTACAAAATCAAGTTAGAATCAGTAACTCCATTATATGCGGGCATGGTTGGAGGGACGAACTTCTTTGGAAATTCAGCCTTTCGAATCCTTTCAGTAAAAGGAGTTTTACTTAGAGAAAAATCCCACTCTCTCTCATCCTCATTTCGAGCCAGACTCTCCTTCATGATTTGCTTAATCATCTCCGAAATATACTCCTCGTCTTTGCGTCGCTCCACGGGGCGGACGCCAGTTCCTTTACCGGATGCTTGTTGTAACAACCCGAAAATCTGGGCCAGTTTTTTTTTGGCAATTTTAGAGAATTTTGCATATTTAAAATGAATTATTTTAAATAATATCGACGAGAAATTTATTTTGAATAGAATTCGAACGTATATATTATATACGTCGTCGTTAGAATATAAATAATTATATATAATTATATATAGAATTGAAAATGGCGCGGTAGTTCGATAATTTGATTTCAAAATTCAATTGAATGTACCGGGTGCAAAACAATCCGGATTTTAGTGAAACCAAAAATAATAGGATCTATTTGAGAATATCTTTCCAACGAATCTGAAAAATTGAGATTTCATAGCGGGAATCAAAAGATATGCCCAGTTGAAAATTCTGAATAGTCGCTATGGAATTCAGGCCCTTAAAAATGGAAATTTTGCAGATGACCTCGGATTTCGACGAAACCACTTTTGTTGGGTCCGTGATGTCAAGTTATTGCTAGATTCCAAATTCCATAAATTTCTGAATCAATATGTGAGCGTGGCAAAGGAAAACGCGTTTGACCAGTTTCAGTTGATTTTAATCGACTAGAAAATGGCCATTTTTCCAACGGTCTCAAAATTCGACGAATCTAGTTTTATTAGGGCCGTATCATCAATACGAAGCTAGAAAATATTTTTCTGGAATTTATAGAGTTAGTATGTGACCCCGGTAAATTGAAATGCGCGCTCAAATTCAATATATAGAGATATATGTTGATTTTGACGAAAACTGATCGAAATGATCGAATCAGCCTACGATACATATCCCATTGTGTTCGGAATGGGGGTAATTAGCTATGGACGACAAGCGGTAGGCCTCGTTTAGAGGTCGAAAATAAAAGTTGCTTTTTGGTGGAGAATAAAATAATTAAATAAGAAAAAACCTCTCCTTAACCGTTCAGCCCCCCCCCCCCCCGATTAAATCAGAATTCGAAATAAAAAAAAGAAAGAAGAAGAAGGCGCAGCCGCAGCCGCGCCCCTGGCATTCGCCGCCCGCCCCCCTCCCCCCTCCCCGTTCTGACCTCCACCCCTCCCCTTCTTCTTCCCTCTTCCTCCTGCTCCATCTTCTCCTTCCCTCCGCCTTTCCTAAATGCAAACCCGAGCCCCAACCGATGCCGAGACCACTGTCCTCCATCCCCAAACTCTCCCTCTGTCACGTCGCTTCTCCTTCTCCTCCTCTTCGCCTGCTAACCGACGCAGCCCCCCTCTCGACCAATTACTGTGAGTTTTTCCTTTTTTATTTCTTATTATTTAATTTCTTTAGTTAGATTAATGTGAAAAATCTGATTTTTGATATTAGAAAGTCTATATTTTTAGATTGTTAAAGTTTATATTTTTATTCGCTAAAGTTCATAAGAAAGGTTTGATTTTTAAAAGCAGAAAGGTTTGATTTTTAAAAGCAGAAAGGTTTGATTTTTAAAAGCAAAAAGATTTGATTTTTAACGCTGAGAAGATTAGATCTTTGATAAATATATAGAAGTGATTTTTATAAATATATAGAAGTGATTTTTATAAATATATAGGATAGAGAATATAACAATATCATCTTTGTATATGTAGCGAAATAAAAATCTGATTTTTATTATATATACGTTGAAATAAAGTGGTGATTTTTATAGTGATGAAATAAAAAGGCGAAATCTTTATATACTGAATAGCGGTATAAAAATTCGATTTTTATATATTGAATAGCGAAGTAAAAATTCGATTTTTATATATTGAATAGCGAAATAAAAATTCGATTTTTATATATTGAATAGCGAAATAAAAATTCGATTTTTATATATTGAATAGCGAAATAAAAATTCGATTTTTATATATTGAATAGCGAAATAAAAATTCGATTTTTATATATTGAATAGCGAAGTAAAAATTCGATTTTTATATATTGAATAGCGAAGTAAAAATTCGATTTTTATTTATGTAGTGGCTACGGGCAACGAAAGTGACCAAAGGCGAGAACGACGAAGATTTCTATAAATGAAGTGTCGTGGAGTTGGAATAGCTATTGGTGAGAACTTCTCACTCTTCAATTTCTTTTTCTAGTTATATATATATATATATATTAGGATGCAGACGGTGCTTAGCAGCACCCGACACCCGTCATCCACAAACCATGGATGGCTTGTTTGTTTGATTGATGTATTGTGAAAATTTGTTTGTGATGTTGATGTGAAATCGATAATAAAATGTAAATGGTTGAAATAAATTAATTATCGTTAAAAATATAATTTTTAACGTGAAAGTGAATAAATAGATATTTATAAACAAATCGTCCGATTTGTTTATATACACTGATTTGACTGATATTGATTGGGATGATAAATTTTACACATCGCCCAACTCCACAAATAAAAATCTGTGTTTGTTGATTTGAAACCCCACACGGGTGTTGGGATGATATTTGAGTACATTAATCCCAATTATTTAATTGTATGTCGACCGATTGGTCGACAGACTGTGTAAGCGTTGATTATTTATATTTGATGCTTATGCAGTTGTGTGGTGCACTTTGGATGATGGTTGATTGGTTATCGTTGCTATTATATACATGTGTTGTATGGAATCCATATAATTAACGTTATATGGTGATTGATTGGGCCTCATTCCAATCGGGAAAATAATGAATATTATAAAATAAGATTCATGTGTTGACAGTATTCATTTGTTGAGATTAGTCAAGTGTTGAAAGAAATATAGAGTCATGTGTTGAATGGAATAAATATTCATTTTGAATAGAATAAAGAAGTTTTTGAAAAATATAAAGCTGTGTTGATTAGAGATGCGTTATTTTGACACGAACGGTATTTATATCGATTTTATTCGTTTTATAATGAATATTGAAAAGTGATTTCAGAATTTAATATTTTGAAATGAAATTCGTATTAAATTAGATTAAAATTCAATTGAAATTTTATTGAATCAATTTGAAAGGAATTCGAATCGAATAGAAAATGAATTCGATTCGAATTGAATAGAAAGTGAATTTGAATTTGAATTGAATAAAAATGAATTCAAATTGAATTAAATTTAAATTGAATTAAAAACGAATTGAAATCGTTTTGAATGAAATTTAAAACGAACTGAAATTGAAATTTTATTGAATCAATTTGAAAGGAATTCGAATCGAATAGAAAATGAATTCGATTCGAATTGAATAGAAAGTGAATTTGAATTCGAATTGAATAAAAATGAATTCAAATTAAATTAAATTGAAATTGAATTAAAAACGAATTGAAATCGTTTTGAATGAAATTTAAAACGAACTGAAATTGAAATTTTATTGAATCAATTTGAAATGAATTCGAATCGAATAGAAAATGAATTCGATTCGAATTGAATAGAAAGTGAATTTGAATTCGAATTGAATAAAAATGAATTCAAATTGAATTAAAAACGAATTGAAATCGTTTTGAATGAAATTTAAAACGAACTGAAATTGAATTGAAATCAAATTGAAATGAATTCGAATTGAATTGAAATCAAATCGATTTGAAATTGAAGATGAAGTTGAAATTGAAATTGAAACGAATTTAGAACTATTTATAAAATTTGTTTTAAAAGGAAATCGATGAAATATATATAATATATATATATATTATATATATAATGGCCTGAATAGAACGCGCCGCGCCGCGGCAGTTCGTGAATTTCGACCATTAACTTCGAATTGACGTTGCGGGAGATCCGACCGTCGGATTCTCTTAAAACCGGAACCGTTGGGTCTGTATCGAAAAGAACTTTCCAATGAATATTAGAAATTTGAAATCTAATGGTTGGATTTGGAATTATGTCCAAATCAAATTAGAAAAAGGTCGCTGTAATTGCAGTTCGATGGCCGTTGATGGAATCGACTGTACGGGCCTTGATAAAATTATTAAAAATATTAATAATTTGTGTAAAATCATAATATGTGAATTGGAAATAACTGGGATGAAAAACTCCACATTTGAAATGATAAAAATAGATTTTCATCGAAATGAACTAGTTTTGAACTAGAATTAAAATCAATTTATTTTTAAAATAAATAAATTGAATTTGAAAGTGATTTTAAAAATAATCAATATTCCCAATACGTGAATTGGGCTGGAGTTGAATCGAAATTATCTTCGGAATATTTCGATGTTGGATTTCGTGACTATACAGATATTGTTATGGGAATTTGAAAGATATATTTTATATCGTTATTTCCAATACGATATTTGTTGGTTTCAGAATTTGATATTGAATATAAGCCGGTATATTATCTATTCAGAGCCTTGTATTTAATATCAAATGTGATTTGGGTTTATCGTGAATCATGTTTTAGATGACATTGGTTCTTTAACCCAGTTAAAGGCAGGATGTTGATTTTTGAAAAGATTAAAACTAAGTGGAGTTTTAATGAATCTTTAATTAGATCAAAAATGTGAATTGATATTTTAAATTATCAAATTTGAAAGGTGATCGAGAATGGAGTATCACTAGTTTTGCTCCAAAGCGGTAGTTAAATCTGTAATTAGATTTGAACGTGAAATGGTAATTAATTTTACCGATAACACCGTGGTGTTAGATATGGAGTATTACCAATTTTGCTCCATGGGATGAATAGGTTGGGATTGGGAAATAAAATAAATAATTACTTCGGTGTGGCTCGCTAATCCCAACTAGTTTGAAATGATATCCGAAGGAAGATTAAAGAATAAATTTAGAAGAATTTATCTTGGATAAAATTAATGGGAACCTTTCCCTAAGAATGTGATTTTGTGAATAAAAGAATATTCTGAATTGGAATGAGGCGTTTGTTGTGTTTGTGTAACATTTATTTATCATATACGTGGGTTATTCAGAAAGGCCGGGTTATACCCATTCTGAATAACCGATTCGACGAGATGTCGAAGATGAAGACGGTGGTTGAAGACCGGAAGTCTTCACATCGTTTTGGGTGATTAATGATGATCTCGATTGGGCTGTACACCCAGGATGAGGGAAACAGTTGGTGATCGTCCAGACGTACTTGGAGATGGACGGATATGCGAGGAAAGTGCCTCCGGTTTCGTTCAAACCCAGAACGAACTTGTAAATGGATTGTGTGTCTGACATTGGATTTTATTCTGTGTTGATTGATCTCTATTAAATATACATCTATTTGGCGGCGGAGAATTTATTCTCTTGCTTAACGCCCTTCTCTGAGACGTACGAGCTCAAAGGTTGTATATCGATGGACATCAGTCGCATGGAGTGAATTGCCAGTGTGGCATGCGTAAGTTGCAATTGATCAGGGCTTCTGTTGAAAAGCAAAGTCTTGTGGTTGATGATCAAAGCATGGTCTGTGTGGCATAGCTTTGTGTATAACGTGAATTCGCGAGCCTCACAACTCGGTATGAGTCAAAATCGGGATAGTGACTACAGGGAGAGCACGACGTTTCTTTCTAGCTAGGGTGGTGTTAGTGACCTACCAGCCCTGACATTTATATACTTTTCACCTGTGTGGTTGTTGGATACGAGGCGCCTCAGATATAGGTCTGTAAGGACCGCGAAACGTGTGTTCAGGAATAATTAATCCTCCAAAGTTAGGTGAGGACCGACCCTGAAGATCCAAGTATCAGAGTGGGGTCCTGGGACATTTGCTAGAGTGTCTCGAATCGGAGAGGAGCTTGCCCCTTGCCTCGGCTCATGACGGAAATCCAATTTCCAATACGTGATAGTGCGGTTTTACATGTAGAACCTAGTATGGCGACATAGTGGTATGGGTCATTCATGCCGCCTATGATTGATATTTATGATTGAAATTGTTTTGACACTATACACCTATAATAGTATCAAATAACGTGTTTTTTTAAAGTGTCAAGCGTGCTTTGGCTGTTATAAGGTAAAAACCCTATACTCCGGCTTGCGTTGCATTGTGTGATGGGACCTGGGTCTTATAACAGCTTCATTTTTTTTATTTAGCATTGCGCTGTTTGTTTTATGCACTGGTATCCTTGGGAGGAAACCCAGTCCGTGTTATACGGAATGGTCCCTTGATTTACCTAACTTTAAAAATAAAGATTAATAACTGTTTTAGTTCTCACACCAGTCCCATGACTGACCTGGAGTTTATTGTTTTTACCTAAACTCTGGGTGCCCTTATTTTCGACAAGGGCAGCTAGTAGTTTTGGTTTTGCAGATTTATATTCACACGATCCTGATTTACAGCTGGAACGATGCTCGGAAAGCTCTGTATCCGTGTAACACTTTCAGTTGTGTTTTGTATATTTTTCCGCTGCTATGTAATTTATTGTAATCTCTGATATTTGTCGAATGTAATTTATTCATTTATACTCTGTATATTCTTATATCTGATGGAATTGTTGTAATAACAATGAAATGTTCTTCGTCCGCGTTCCAATGTGTGTTGATCTCATCTCAATCCGGGCTTTCCTTACCGGGGGAGTTTGGGTATTTATAGAGTGGTATCAGAGCTTTGGTTTACAGAGCTCGAGAACAAGACACATTAGAACCATACGAAAGAATTCATCAGATATTGGATTAGTAATATCCAATTAGAATGACTCGTTAGAGATAGGATCAGTAGTATCCTAGAACGAGTGTGAAGAGTATATTTTTCAAATGAAAAACAATTTTTGTTTTGAAAATTTAAATCATTTTAAACGTATTTGATTATTTATTTATTTTGAATTTGGACAATCGAGTATGCATAGATTTCGCATATACGCGTCATGAACGTATATTCGAAGTTTTAATATACTGGATAGATATAGAATCACACTCTAGTCGCCCGGAGATAATTTTGGTAATGCAGCCGCATTACCAATATTTATGTTCGTGTTTCGAAGGTGTGATATCTATATATTTCCATTAGACTGGTGGGAGAACCAAAACTTATATAGCTAGAATACATTGTTGTGAATTGGCACCAAAAACATGATTTTTTTTTTTGTATATATGTATCAAAATTATGAATTTGAAACGTTAATCCACTAATTGATTGATGTTTGTGTTGGTTGTTTATTTGTTTGATAATTTTGAAACATTTAGCCTAATTGAACCGAATATTGAATTATATTGAAAATTGGTCGCATTTGTTTGCATATACATGTACTTACATTGAACAGGTCATAGCAAGGAGGCTAGAGCAGAGAAATAAAATTTGTTTGTCCGACAAATAGGTACATATTTACTATAATTTACTGTTTTGTTTGGGTGATGATGATTTTATGAGCCGATTGGCTAGCCGCTTGGCTTTTTCTTTTTCTTTTTGAGATCAGAAGGCCTATATGGCAATTTCGGGATTTTCCCGTGGCTCCCGGTGTAGGGGAGGTTATGGCGAAATTTTTCGAAAATTCCGGGTGTTAGCCAAATTTTTGAAGAATTTGAAAATTCTCAGAAACTGAAAAGTTGAAGAATGGAAGCCAGATCGAACGTAGAGTTGATTAATCAAACCACTTTCGATTTTGTTCCTTTTCGGGAACGAAAAGTTTTAAGTGGGGGAGATTGTAACAACCCGAAAATCTGGGCCAGTTTAATTTTTTTTATTGGCAATTTTAGCGAATTTTGCATATTTAAAATGAATTATTTTAAATAATATCGACGAGAAATTTATTTTGAATAGAATTCGAACGTATATATTATATACGTCGTCGTTAGAATATAAATAATTATATATAGAATTGAAAATGGCGCGGTAGTTCGATAATTTGATTTCAAACTTCAATTGAATGTACCGGATGCAAAACAATCCGGATTTTAGTGAAACCAAAAATAATAGGATCTATTTGAGAATATCTTTCCAACGAATCCAAAAAATTGAGATTTCATAGCGGGAATCAAAAGATATGCCTAGTTGAAAATTCTGAATAGTCGCTATGGAATTCAGGCCCTTAAAATGGAAATTTTGCAAACGACCTCGGATTTCGACGAAACCACTTTTGTTGGGTCCGTGATGTCAAGTTATTGCTAGATTCCAAATTTTATAATTTTTCGAATCAATATGTGAGCGTGGCAAAGGAAAACGCGTTTGACCAGTTTCAGTTGATTTTAATCGACTGGAAAATGACCATTTTTCCAACGGTCTCAGAATTCGACGAAACTAGTTTTGTTAGGACCGTATCGTCAATACGAAGCTAGAAATTATTTTTCTGGAATTTATAGAGTTAGTATGTGACCCCGCTAAATTGAAATGCGCGCTCAAATTAAATATATAGAGTTATTTGTTGATTTTGACGAAACCTGATCGAAATGATCAAATCAGCCTACGATACATATCCCATTGTGTTCGGAATGGGGGTAATTAGCTATGGACGATAGGCGGTGAGCCTCGTTTAGAGGTCGAAAATAAAAGTTGCTTTTTGGTGGAAAATAAAATAATTAAATATAAAAAAAACCTCTCCTTAACCGTTCAACCCCCCCCCCCCCCCCCGATTAAATCAGAATTCGAAAAAAGAAGAAGAAGGCGCAGCCGTGCCCCTGGCGATCGCCGCCCCCCCCCCCTTCGACCTCCGCCCCTCCCCTTCTTCTTCCCTCTTCCTCCTGCTCCCTCTTCTCCTTCCCTCCCCCTTTCCTGAATGCAAACCCGAGCCCCAACCGACGCCGAGACCACCGCCCTCCATCCCCGAGCTCTCCCTCTGTCATGCCGCCTCTCCTTCTCCTCCTCTTCGCCTACTTACCGACGCAGCCCCCCTCTTGACCAATTACTGTGAGTTTTTCCTTTTTTATTTCTTATTATTTAATTTCTTTAGTTAGATTAATGTGAAAAAACTGATTTTTGATATTAGAAAGTCTATATTTTTAGATTGTTAAAGTTTATATTTTTATTCGCTAAAGTTCATAAGAAAGGTTTGATTATTAAAAGCAGAAAGGTTTGATTTTTAAAAGCAGAAAGGTTTGATTTTTAAAAGCAAAAAGGTTTCATTTTTAACGCTGAGAAGATTAGATCTTTGATAAATATATAGAAGTGATTTTTATAAATATATAGAAGTGATTTTTATAAATATATAGGATAGAGAATATAAAAATATCATCTTTGTATATGTAGTGAAATAAAAATCTGATTTTTATTATATATACGTTGAAATAAAGTGGTGATTTTTATAGTGATGAAATAAAAAGGCGAAATCTTTATATAGTGAATAGCGGTATAAAAATTTGATTTTTATATATTGAATAGCGAAGTAAAAATTCGATTTTTTATATATTGAATAGCGAAATAAAAATTCGGGTTTTATATATTGAATAGCGAAATAAAAATTCGATTTTTATATATTGAATAGCGAAATAAAAATTCGATTTTTATATATTGAATAGCGAAATAAAAATTCGATTTTTATATATTGAATAGCGAAATAAAAATTCGATTTTTATATATTGAATAGCGAAATAAAAATTCGATTTTTATATATTGAATAGCGAAGTAAAAATTCGATTTTTATATATTGAATAGCGAAGTAAAATTCGATTTTTATTTATGTAGTGGCTACGGGCGACGAAAGTGACAAAAGGCGAGAACGACGAAGATTTCTATAAATGAAGTGTCATGGAGTTGGAATAGCTATTGGTGAGAACTTCTCACTCTTCAATTTCTTTTTCTAGTTATATATATATACTAGGATGCAGACGGTGCTTAGCAGCACCCGACACCCGTCATCCACAAACCATGGATGGCTTGTTTGTTTGATTGATGTATTGTGAAAATTTGTTTGTGATGTTGATGTGAAATCGATAATAAAATGTAAATGGTTGAAATAAATTAATTATCGTTAAAAATATAATTTTTAACGTGAAAGTGAATAAATAAATATTTATAAACAAATCGGCCGATTTGTTTATATACACTGATTTGACTGATATTGATTGGGATGATAAATTTTACACATCGCCCAACTGCACAAATAAAAATCTGTGTTTGTTGATTTGAAACCCCACACGGGTGTTGGGATGATATTTGAGTACATTAATCCCAATTATTTAATTATATGTCGATCGATTAGTCGACAGACTGTGTAAGCGTTGATTATTTATATTTGATGCTTATGCAGTTGTGTGGTGCACTTTGGATGATGGTTGATTGGTTATCGTTGCTATTATATACATGTGTTGTATGGAATCCATATAATTAACGTTATATGGTGATTGATTGGGCCTCATTCCTATCGGGAAAATAATGAATATTATAAAATAAGATTCATGTGTTGACAGTACTCATTTGTTGAGATTAGTCAAGTGTTGAAAGAAATATAGAGTCATGTGTTGAATGGAATAAATATTCATTTGTTGAATAGAATAAAAAAGTTTTTGAAAAATATAAAGCCGTGTTGATTAGAGATGTGTTATTTTGACGCGAACAATATTTATATCGATATTATTCGTTTTATAATGAATATTGAAAAGTGATTTCAAAATTTAATATTTTGAAATGAAAATTAGATTAAATTTCAAATTGAAATTTTATTGAATCAATTTGAAAGGAATTCGAATCGAATAGAAAATGAATTCGATTCGAATTGAATAGAAAGTGAATTTGAATTCGAATTGAATAAAAATGAATTCAAATTGAAATAAATTTAAATTGAATTAAAAACGAATTGAAATCATTTTGAATGAAATTTAAAACGAACTGAAATTGAAATTTTATTGAATCAATTTGAAAGGAATTCGAATCGAATAGAAAATGAATTCGATTCGAATTGAATAGAAAGTGAATTTGAATTCGAATTGAATAAAAATGAATTCAAATTGAATTAAATTGAAATTTAATTAAAAACGAATTGAAATCGTTTTGAATGAAATTTAAAACGAACTGAAATTGAAATTTTATTGAATCAATTTGAAATGAATTCGAATCGAATAGAAAATGAATTCGATTCGAATTGAATAGAAAGCGAATTTGAATTCGAATTGAATAAAAATGAATTCAAATTGAAATAAACTGAAATTGAATTAAAAACGAATTGAAATCATTTTGAATGAAATTTAAAACGAACTGAAATTGAATTGAAATCAAATTGAAATGAATTCGAATTGAATTGAAATCAAATCGATTTGAAATTGAAGATGAAGTTGAAATTGTTTTTGAAACGAATTCAGAACTATATATAAAATTCGTTTTAAAAGGAAATCGACGAAATATATATATAATATATATATATTAAATATATAAGGCCTGAATAGAACGCGCCGCGCCGCGGCAGTTTGTGAATTTCGACCATTAACTTCGAATTGACGTTGCGGGAGATCCAACCGTCGGATTCTCCTAAAACCGGAACCTTTGGGTTCGTATCGAAAAGAAATTTCCAATGAATATTAGAAATTTGAAATCTAACGGTTGGATTTGGAATTATGTCCAAATAAAATTTGAAAAAGGTCGCTGTAAGTGCAGTTCGATGGCCGTTGATGGAAATCGACTGTGCGGGCCTTGATAAAATTATTAAAAATATTAATAATTTGTGTAAAATCATAATATGTGAATTGGAAAGAACTGGGATGAAAAACTCCACATTTGAAATGATAAAAATAGATTTTTATCGAAATGAACTAGTTTTGAACTAGAATTAAAATCAATTTATTTTTAAAATAAATAAATTGAATTTGAAAGTGATTTTAAAAATAATCAATATTCCCAATACGTGAATTGGGCTGGAGTTGAATCGAAATTATCTTCGGAATATTTCGATGTTGGATTTCGTGACTATACAGATATTGTTATGGGAATTTGAAAGATATATTTTATATCGTTATTTCCAATACGATATTTGTTGGTTTCAGAATTTGATATTGAATATAAGCCGGTATATTTTCTATTCAGAGCCTTGTATTTAATATCAAATGTGATTTGGGTTTATCGTGAATCGTGTTTTAGATGACATTGGTTCTTTAACTCAGTTAAAGGCAGGATGTTGATTTTTGAAAAGATTAAAACTAAATGGAGTTTTAATGAATCTTTAATTAGATCAAAAATGTGAATTGATATTTTAGATTATCAAATTTGAAAGGTGATCGAGAATGGAGTATCACCAGTTTTGCTCCAAAGCGGTAGTTAAATCTGTAATTAGATTTGAACGTGAAATGGTAATTAATTTTACCGATAACACCGTGGTGTTAGATATGGAGTATTACCAGTTTTGCTCAATGGGATGAATAGGTTGGGAATGGGAAATAAAATAAATAATTACTTCGGTGTGGCCCGCTAATCCCGACTAGTTTGAAATGATATCCAAAGGAAGATTAAAGAATAAATTTAGAAGAATTTATCTTGGATAAAATTAATGGGAAGCTTTCCCTAAGAATGTGATTTTGTGAATAAAAGAATATTCTGAATTGGAATGAGGCGTTTGTTGTGTTTGTGTAACATTTGTTTATCATATACGTGGGTTATTCAGAAAGGCCGGGTTATACCCATTCTGAATAACCGATTCGACGAGATGTCGAAGATGAAGACGGTGGTTGAAAACCGGAAGTCTTCACATCGTTTTGGGTGATTACTGATGATCTCGATTGGGCTGTACACCCAGGATGAGGGAAACAGTTGGTGATCGTCCAGACGTACTTGGAGATGGATGGATATGCGAGGAAAGTGCCTCCGGTTTCGTTCAGACCCAGAAAGAACTTGTAAATGGATTGTGTGTCTGACATTGGATTTTATTCTGTGTTGATTGATCTCTATTAAATATACATCTATTTGGCGGCGGAGAATTTATTATTTTTCTTAACGCCCTTCTCTGAGACGTACGAGCTCAGAGGTTGTATATCGATGGACATCAGTCGCATGGAGAGAATTGCCAGTGTGGCACGTGTAAGTGGCAATTGATCAGGGCTTCTGTTGAAAAGCAAAGTCTTGTGGTTGATGATCAAAGCACGGTCTGTGTGGCGTAGCTTTGTGTATAACGTGAATTCGCGAGCCTCTCACCTCGGTATGAGTCAAAAACGGGATAGTGACTGCCGGGAGAGCACGACGTTTCTTTCTAGCTAGGGTGATGTCAGTGACCTACCAGCCCTGACATTTATATACTTTTCACCTGTGTGGTTGTTGGATAAGAGGCGCCTCGGATATAGGTCTGTAAGGACCGGGAAACGTGTGTTCAGGAATAATTAATCCTCCAAAGTTAGGTGAGGACCGGCCCTGAAGATCCAAGGATCAGAGTGGGGTCCAGGGACATTTGCTAGAGTGTCTCGAATCGGAGAGGAGCTTGCCCCTTGTCTCGGCTCATGACGGAAATCCAATTTCCAATACGTGATAGTGCGGTTTTACTTGTAGAACCTAGTATGGCGACATAGTGGTATGGGTCATTCATGCCGCCTATGATTGATATTTATGATTGAAATTGTTTTGACACTATACACCTATAATAGTATCAAATAACGTGTTTTTTAACGTATCAAGCATGCTTTGGCTGTTATAAGGTAAAAAACCTATCCTCCGGCTTGCATTGCATTGTGTGATGGGACCTGGGTCTTATAACAGCTTCATTTTTCTTTATTTAGCATTGCGCTGTTTGTTTTATGCACTGGCATCCTTGGGAGGAAACCCGTTCTGTGTTATACGGCATGGTCCCTTGATTTACCTAACTTTAAAAATAAAGATTAATAACGGTTTTAGTTCTCACACCAATCCCATGACTGACCTGGAGTTTATTATTTTAACCTAAACTCTGGGTGCCCTTATTTTCGACACAGGCAGCTAGTAGTTTTGGTTTTGCAGATTTATATTCACAGGATCCTGATTTACAGCTGGAACGATGCTCGGAAAGCTTTGTATCCGTGTAACACTTTCAGTTGTGTTTTGTATATTTTTCCGATGTTATGTAATTTATTGTAATCTCTGATATTTGTCGAATGAAATTTATTCATTTATACTCTGTATATTCTTGTATCTGATGGAATTGTTGTAATAACAATGAAATGTTCTTCCGTCTGCGTTCCAATGTGTGTTGATCTCATCTCAATCCGGGCTTTCCTTACCGGGGGAGTTCGGGTATTTATAGAGGTGGTATCAGAGCATTTAAATTAGGACTTCCCCGGTAAGGAAAGCACGGATAGAATTGAGGACAAGACAAAATAGAACGCAGACGGAAGAACATTTCATTGTTTTTACAGCAATTCCATCAGATACAAGAATATACAAAGTATAAATAAATAAATTACATTCGATAAATATCAGAGATTATAATAAATTACATAGCAGCGGAAAATAATACAAAAGCACAACTAGAAGTGATACACGGATACAGAGCTTTCCGAGCATCGTTCCAGCTGTAAATCAGGACCCTGTGAATATAAATCTGCAAAACCAAAACTACTAGCTGCCCGTGCGGAAGGCACCCAGAGTTTAGGTTAAAACAATAAACTCCAGGTCAGTCATGTGACTGGTGTGAGAACTAAAACAGTTATTAACATTGGTTTTACAGTTAGATAAATCAAGGGACCACGCCGTATAACACGGAACGGGTTTCCTCCCAAGAATACCAATGCATAGAACAAACAACGCAATGCTAAATAAAGAAAATGAAGCTGTTATAAGACCCAGGTCCCATCACACAATGCAACGCAAGCCGAAGGATAGGGTTTTTACCTTATAACAGCCAAAGCATGTTTGATACGTTTAAAACACATTATTTGATACTATTATAAGTGTATAGTGTCAAAACAATTCAAATCATAAATATCAATCATAGGCGGCATGAGTCGAGGCAAGGCAAGGGGCAAGGGGCAAGGGGCAAGCTCCTCTCCGATTCGAGACACTCTAGCAAATGTCCCAGGACCCCGCTATGATCCTTGGATTTTCAGGGCCGCTCCTCACCTGACTTTGGAGGATTAGTTATTCCTGAGCACACGTTTTCCGGTCCTTACAGACCTATATCCGAGGCGCCTCGCATTCCAACAACCATACAGGTGAAAAGTATATAAATGTCAGTGCTGGTAGGTCACTGACACCACCCTAGCTAGAAAGAAACGTCGTGATCTCCCTGTAGTCACTATCCCGTTTTTGACTCATACCGAGGTGTGAGGCTCGCGAATTCACGTTATACACAAAGCTGCGCCACACAGGTCGTGCTTTGATCATCAACCACAAGATTTTGCTTTTCAACAGAAGCCCTGATCAAATGCCACTTACGCGTGCCACACTGGCAATTCACTCCATGCGACTGATGTCCATCGATATACAACCTCTGAGCTCGTACGTCTCAGAGAAGGGCGTTAAGCAAGAGAATAAATTCTCTGCCGCCAAACAGATGTATATTTAATAGAGATCAATCAACACATAATAAAATCCAATGTCAGACACACAATCCATTTACAAGTTCGTTCTGGGTCTGAACGAAACCGGAGGCACTTTCCTCGCATATCCATCGATCTCCGAGTACGTCTGGACGATCACCAATTGTTTCTCTCATCTTGGGTGTACAACCCAATCAAGATCATCAGTAATCACCCAAGCGATGTGAAGACTTCCGGTCTTCAACCACCGTCTTCATCTTCGACATCTCGTCGAATCGGTTATTCAGAATGGGTAGAAACCCGGCCTTTCTGAATAACCCATGTATATAATAAACAAATGTTTCACAAACACCTCATTCCAGTTCAGAATATTCTTTTAATCACAAAATCACATTCTTAGGGAAAAGTTCCCATTAATTTTATCTAAGATAAATTCTTCTAAATTTATTCTTTAATCTTCCTTTGGATATCAGTTCAAACTAGTCGGGATTAGCGAACCACATCGAAGTAATTATTTATTTTATTTCCCAATCCCAACCTATTCATCCCATGGAGCAAAACTGGTAATACTCCATATCTAACACCACGGTGTTATCGGTAAAATTAATTACCATTTCACGTTCAAAACTAATTAAAGATTTAACTATCGCTTTGGAGCAGAACTGGTGGTACTCCGTTCTCGATCACCTTTCAGATTTGATAATTTAAATTATCAATTCACTTTTTAATCTAATTAAAGATTTATTGAAACTCTACTTAGTTTTAATCTTTTCAAAAATCAACATCCTGCTTTTAACTGGGTTAAAGAACCAATGTCATCTAAAACACGGTTCACGACAAACCCAAAATCACACTCTATTGTTAATCGGGTTAAAGAACAAGTGTTGTTCAAAACACCGCTCACGATTAACCCAAAAACCAATTCAAATTCAATTCCAATTAAATATTATTTAATTGATACACTTCATTAAATCTAAATAGAAAGATTAAATCTTTTCTTTATTGAGCTTAAGAACAGTGTTAATGAAGACACTATTCAAGGCAAACCCAAATCACATTTGATATTAAATACAAGGCTCTGAATAGAAAATATACCGGCTTATATTCAATATCAAATCCAAAAACCAACAAATATCGTATTGGAAATAACGATATAAAATATATCTTTCAAATTCCCATAACAATATCTGTATAGTCACGAAATTCAACATCGAAATATTCCGAAGATAATTTCGATTCAACTCTATTCCAATCCACGTATTGGGAATATTGATTACTTTTAAAATCACTTTCAAATTCAATTTATTTATTTCAAAAATAAATTGATTTTAATTCTAGTTCAAAACCAGTTCATTTCGATAAAAATCTATTTTTATCGTTTCAAATGTGGAATTTTTCACCCCAGTTCTTTCCAATTCACATATTATGATTTTACACAAATTATAGATATTTTTAATAATTTTATCAAGGCCCGTACAGTCGATTTCCATCAACGGCCATCGAACTGCACTTACAGCGACCTTTTCTGAAATTGATTTGGACATAATTCCAAATCCAACCGTTAGATTTCAAAGTTTTAATATTCATTGGAAAGCTCTTTTCGATACAAACCCAACGGTTCCAGTTTTAGGAGAATCCGACGGTCGGATCTCCCGCAACGTCAATTTGAAGTCAATGGTCGAAATTCACGAACTACCGCGGCGCGGCGCTTTCTATTCAGGCCATTATATGTATAATATATATATATTATATATATTTCGTCGATTTCCCTTTTTAAAACGAATTTTATAAATAGTTCTAAATTCGTTTCAAAAACAATTTCAACTTCATCTTCATTTCAATTCAATTCAAATTCTAATTCGTTTCAATTCAATTCTAATTCTAATTTGTTTCAATTCAATTCAAATTCTAATTCGTTTCAATTCAATTTGAATTCTAATTCATTTCAATTCAATTTGAATTCTAATTCGTTTCAATTCAATTCAAATTTTAATCCGTTTCAATTCAATTTGAATTTACCTTCTATTTACTTCAATTCGAATTCATTTCAAATTGATTTCAATTCAATTTCAGTTCGTTTTAAATTTCATTCAAAACGATTTCAATTCGTTTTTAATTCAATTCAAATTCAAATTCGTTTCAATTCAATTCAAATTCTAATTCGTTTCAATTCAATTTGAATTTACCTTCTATTTACTTCAATTCGAATTCATTTCAAATTGATTTCAATTCAATTTCAGTTCGTTTTAAATTTCATTCAAAACGATTTCAATTCGTTTTTAATTCAACTCAAATTCTAATTCGTTTCAATTCAATTCAATTCAATTTGAATTCAAATTCACTTTCTATTCAATTCGAATTCAAATTCACTTTCTATTCAATTCGAATCGAATTCATTTTCTATTCGATTCGAATTCAATTCAAATTGATTCAATAAAATTTCAATGTGAATTTTAATCTAATTTAAATTGAATTTCATTTCAAAATATTAAATTTTGAAATCACTTTTCAATATTCATCATAAAACGAATAAAATTGATATAAATATCGTTCTTGTCAAAATAACGCATCTCTAATCAACACGGCTTTATATTTTTCAAAAACTTCTTTATTCTATTCAACAAATGAATATATATTCTATTCAACACATGAATCTATATTTCTTTCAACACACGATTATTTTCGTTATGTAAAATATTTTATAAAATCATGGTATATATCGTTTGATTTTTAATTAGACTCCACCGTGAAGTAGTTCTAATTTTAAATATGATAAAGATGTAAATTTTATTATTTAAAATATTTTACTCAACACACGAATATTTTCAACACATGAACATCGTCAACACATGACTATTTTTGTTATGTAAAATATTTTATAAAACTATGGTATCTATCGTTTGATTGTTTGTTGTAACGGCAAGGAATTTCGCTCGATCTGAATCGATCGTTAAACCGACAAAGACCGTTCGAAACCCCTGATCGTTTTGAGAACAGGACAAAATAGAACGCAAACGGAAGAACATTTCATTGTTATTACAACAATCCCATCAGATACAAGAATATACAGAGTATAAATGAATAAATTACATTCGATAAATATCAGAGATTACAATAAATTACATAGCAGCGGAAAAATATACAAAACACAACTAGAAGTAATGCATGGATACAGAGCTTTCCGAGCATCGTTCCAGCTGTAAATCAGGATCCTGTGAATATAAATCTGCAAAACCAAAACTACTAGCTGCCCGTGTCGAAAATAAGGGCACCCAGAGTTTAGGTTAAAACAATAAATTCCAGGCCAGTCATGTGACTGGTGTGAGAACTAAAACAGTTATTTAAAACTTTACTTTAAAGATAGTAATTCAAGGGACCACGCCGTATAACACGGAACGGGTTTCCTCCCAAGAATACTAGTGCATATAACAAAACAGCGCAATGCTTTTTGGAAAAATGAAGCTATTATAAGACCCAGGTCCCATCACACAATGCAACGCAAGCCGGAGGATACGGTTTTCCCTTATAATAGCCAAACATGCTTCGTACGTCAAAACAAATCATTTGATACTATTATAAGTGTATAGTGTCAAAACAATTTCAATCATAAGTATCAATCATAGGCGGCATAGCTACCATCTACTATGTCGCCATACTAGGCTCTACAGATAAAACCGAAACACACGTATTGGAAATTGGATTCCATCATGAGTCGAGGCAAGGGGCAAGCTCCTCTCCGCGTTCGAGACACTCTAGCAAATGTCCCAGGACCCCACTTTGATCCTTGGAATTGGCTGGGCTGGTCCTCTCTTACTTTTGAGGATTGGCAATTCCTGAACACACGTTTCCCGGTCCTTACAGACCTATATCCGAGGCGCCTCGCATTCCAACAACCAAACAGGTGAAAAGTATATAAATGTCAGGGCTGGTAGGTCACTGACACCACCCTAGCTAGAAAGAAACGTCATGCTCTCCCAGCGGTCCGTCTCCCGTTTTTGACTCATACCGAGGTGTGAAGCTCGCGAATTCACGTTATACACAAAGCTACGCCACACAGGCCGTGCTTTGATCATCAACCACAAGACTTTGCTTTTCAACAGAAGCCTTGATCAATTGCCACTTACGCGTGCCACACTGGCAATTCACTCCATGCGGCTGATGTCCATCGATATACAACCTCTGAGCTCGTACGTCTCAGAGAAGGGCGTTAAGCCAGAGAATAAATTCTCCGCCGCCAAACAGATGTATATTTAATAGAGATCGATCAACACAGAATAAAATCCAATGTCAGACACACTATCGATTTACAAGTTCGTTCTGGGTCTGAACGAAACCGGAGGCACTTTCCTCGCATATCCATCCATCTCCAAGTACGTCTGGACGATCACCGACTGTTTCCCTCATCTTGGGTGTACAGCCCAATCGAGATCATCAGTAATCACCCAAACGATGTGAAGACTTTCGGTCTTCAACCACCGTCTTCATCTTCGACATCTCGTCGAATCGGTTATTCGGAATGGGTAGAAACCCGGACTTTCTGAATAACCCACATATATAATAAACAAATGTTACACAAACACACAAACGGCTCATTCCAATTCAGAATATTCTTTTATTCACAAAATCACATTCTTAGGGAAAGGTTCCCATTAATTTTATCCAAGATAATTTTTTCTAAATTTATTCTTTCATCTTCCTTTGGATATCATTTTGAACTAGTCGGGATTAGCGAACCACACCGAAGTAATTATTTGTTTTATTTCCCAATCCCAACCTATTCATCCCATGGAGCAAAACTGGTAATACTCCATATCTAACACCACGGTGTTATCAGTAAAATTAATTACCATTTCACGTTCAAATCTAATTAAAGATTAAACTATCGCTTTGGAGAAAAACTGGTGATACTCCATTCTCGATCACTTTTCAGATTTGATAATTTAAATTATCAATTCATATTTCAATCTGATTAAAGAATCATTAAAACTCCACTTAGTTTTAATCTTTTCAAAAATCAATATCCTGCCTTAAAATCATACGAAATGATTTGGGAAAAATTGGGCTGAAAAATTCCATATTTGAAAAGATAAAAATAGATTTTTATCGAAACGAACTAGTTTTGAACTAGAATTAAAATCAATTTATTTTTGAAATAAATAAATTGAATTTGAAAGTGATTTTAAAAATAACCAGTATTCCTAATACGTGAATTGGACTGGAGTTGAATCGAAATTATCTTCGGAATATTTCGATGTTGGATTTCGTGACTATACAGATATTGTTGTCTTGGCAAGCGATCGCGGTTAGAGAACCGGGACCCTGTATATCCAACTTGAGGAGGTTCCCCTTTGGTGGGACTTGCAACTTTTTGAGAAGTATGCTTTCCAGAATTATTCTCTTTTGAACGGATCGCTTAAGAACATTTGTATTTTCCTTGGAATCCTTGGTATTGTTGTCATTCCTACCACTTGACAACTCATCCACTTCCTCTACATAGTAATCACGATTGCGATCCGAAGCGCGGAGTGTGCATTCTCTTCCAAGCAAATTTCAACTCTACGATTTATGGGACTGACTTGAGAAATAAGAAAAGCATCTAGCTTATTCATTAAGGCTTTATTCGAGGCTTCCATTGATGTTTCAAACCGGCCACAACTGCATCCAATTCATCCTAAGTTACATCAGCTCCCAGAGTATGAGAAACAGTCGAATCGTTAGTTTGAGGAGTGGTTGAAGCATCATTAATAATGTTTCCGGAAACTCTTGCGAATTTTCTACCTTTCTTTAAAGATGCCATGATATCAACAACTTTCTAATCTTCGTAGAAATCCTTTCAGCGGGCCTGAATTTTAGACCTTGCGCATCTATCGTAAAAGAACAGGCTTCACAACTTCCGAATGAAGGCTCCTAACCTAGTGATTGTGGGTTCGAGCCCCATGGCGCTTGCCAAAATGTTAACAAGAAAAATGACGCTAACAACAAAGGAGGTGTAAAATCACCTTTTAACTAAAGAAAACAAAGTTTAGAGCAGAACATGGTAGAGAAAGTAAAGTCGATAGCAGATTTATAGTGGTTCAGCCTCTATTTTGGCCAATATCCACTTTAAATGAATTTCGTTGATTTCCCCATTACAAGGTACATACTGATCTG
The DNA here is from genome assembly GCA_030737875.1 of Allium sativum. NCBI lineage: Eukaryota > Viridiplantae > Streptophyta > Magnoliopsida > Asparagales > Amaryllidaceae > Allium > Allium sativum. The sequence continues at coordinate 188,703,123 of CM060924.1, read as the reverse complement.
GATTTATACTTTTCTCGATGATTTACAATGTTTCTCTCACAATTTTCTAAGATTTCTCCGATAATTCTCTATCTCCAGAATGGAAACTCTCGAATCTCACTAGTAGCGATGATTATCTGATTTGATTTTGATAATCGAGCTCGATGATGAACTTCCATGATTTCTGGAGAAGAACAATGTTGGAGAAGTTTAATTGATGCTTGATGAAGCTTAAATGGTGTTGAAGAAGCTTGAGATCAATAATGGAAGCCCTACTGGAGGAGAAAATCTAACGCCTTTTATGTGTGAGGGGTTTGATATTTATAGTTGAAGGTTAGAGTGCTTTGGAGCTTGAAACTTGGTGTACACCATCCATGGCCTTCAGCGCACGTTCCATTGGAGCCAGCGCTCCATAGAAGCGAGCCATCCATAGGAGCCAGTGCCCTATGCTTTCTGGATTGATGCATGTCAGCTTACATGATCGGGGACGATCTATGCAAATACGTGTGCATGCAGCCGACCCCTCGCATCACGTATGCCACAATCAACCTCTTTAATGTGATCCATCATGTTGCCTACGACCCATGTGTTTACATCGATCCATTGATGGCCAATCCATCAATTACACCTAGACCCCGATCCACGGATGGATCATACACTTTTTAGGAAGCATTTACCCACAACCCATGCATCTTATGAGCTCAATCTATACCATCTATCCAATGCCTTACGACCCGATCAGTGAATCCTACTGATCCACGCTTTCCTATTGATCCACTTAACACTCGTATTAGACCGATCCATACTTCATAACCAATTTGACCCATCTCTTTCAACAACCCATCCACTATCTATTTTGTGACTGATCCATCTCTGTACCATGGATCAAATACCTCATTAACATCTTGGCCTATCGAGCTGTTAAGATGGATTAGTAGACTGAATGAACAAAGTACTATCATATCCCCACGTAATGATCTACTTGTGTTGTTGGCATGACCAACCACATGAGTGTATACAGAAAATGTCGAAGCAAGGTCAGACACATAACTTGAACCAAAAGACTAGAAAATAAAATCTCTATCCCATGTGGTTTCATAAAACTCAAACTTACTAATCTCGCCAACTTCTTCCATAATGATAAGCTCAATATTGTCATCAATAATCTCGTGTAACAATTTCCTATGATCAAATTTATCCTCAATGTTAAACTATTGGAATATATCACTAGCTGGAGATTATCTCATGCCAGATGGCCCAAGAACTCAAACCCGATCTTCGACAAGTGCCATAATATCGCCATTATTTATGAATTTTGAATTTATTTCATCATCAATTTGAAGTTTAAAACCACTAAATCATCACTTGCACAAGATCATGAATAGTTATCTCTATTTTTTATTTTTAAATAATAAATCGATTTAGTTGAATTAAATGATTTATAGAATGACTTAAAAAGCAAATTTACTTTTCAAAGACGATGAATTATGAGAGGTATTTAGTTGTGTTTCAATTGTTGTCTACAAATGAAAAATATGAAAGGTTTGGTAAAACATGATAATGTGATAAAAAGGGATGAAAAGTAAAGTTGGAGGAGAAATAATAGTTAATCCAAAATTGGTTGGTATATTTTTGGAATGATCATGCTTCTTATAATACAAATAAATTTATATTGTTATTTGAAGGGGAATTTCCATAATATGTTTTTGGAATGATCATTCTTTTTATAATACAAATAAATTTTGATTGTTATTTGAAGGGGAATTTCCATAAAATGTTTAATAAGGACAAATGTTTTATTTTACAAATGGTAATAAAAGTTGTATCATTACAAAGATTTATTTTTTGATAAATTTAGGCTATAAGAATGTTAAAATTTGATTGTTCGAAGAGTATACAGATGGTCTAAGGTTCGGTTTTGAAGCGAACTAAAACAAATCAAGCGTCCAATGACCCGTCAGTGTGTATAGGGACTTCCAGCTTTAATTTGAACCGAGACACACATTTTATTTCTCACATTCAAACTAATTTTCCTCTCATTCCCACTCTCCCTCTTTGCAATGAGTTTCAAATCACAATTACTCTCTAAATTCTTCACCCAGTAGCTTTACATCAAAACGATAAGCAAAGCAAGGGCTACCTTAGATATCAGTCTCAATTCAAATCAAGGGAACTTTAGGTTAGTTTATTTCATTGCAATGGAAGAATTGAGTGTATAATCATCGAATCGGGGGCTTTGACCACTACTAAGTGCGTGAATCTCGTCTCTTTTACATATAATATACTCATACCTTTATATCATGGTTTTTGGTCTAAATTATAAGGTTGAATTTAGCAGTGATTAAATTACTACTAAAATGGATATTTAATCAATGATTATGTTATGCAACGATGGTCAAAACAAAACCCCTTTCTCCTACATTGGGCGCACTCATATGAGTTGGCACACACATCCTTGTAACAAAAGGAATCTCTGGTCTTACATGCCTACCAATTACTCATATTTGTACTTCACTCCTCTAATTTATTTAATGATGTGGTAATTTTTTTATTCAAGCTCGTCATTCCTCCTTAACAACATGCAGGTTAATCCTAATAGTCTCCCCTTTGCCTCGCATTTCCTTCGAGTCTTTTTAAAGCAGTGTTTTGCCTATAAGGCCTAATCCATAACTTCGGCACTAATATCACCTTATGTAACAACAATCAGAACAAAAACCCCTCCTCCTGTATAGGGCGCCCACATACGAGTTGGCATACATATCCTTGTAAAAAAAGAAATCACTGATGTTATATGCCTACCAATTTATATTTGTACTCCACTCCTCTAATTTATTTCATGATGTGGGGATTTTTTCATTCAAACCCATCATTCCTCCTTAACAACATACGAAAAAATCCTAATGCATCAAAATTAAGTATTTGATGTATGGTACAAAATAACAAGTTTTGGTGATATAAATGACAGTGCTAGAGATTATTTGAGAGGATTGAATATACAAACGATGACGTAGTATGTTTAACATATTAACTATGATCATTTCGATAAAAATAAGTAGAGAATAAAGAATGATTTATGCATTAATAAAATAGGTAATATTAAATATATAAATTTATGACCATAACTAAAACAAACAAACACATGCATGTATATGTATGTATGTATGCATGTATATGGGTATTTGTGTATGATAGAGTTAGGTGTACGCTTTAGAGACAATTACGTATTAGTCAAAGGTATCCAACTTGATATCTAGTCTTATTCAAAATTAAATATGTTTTCTTTCTATTAGATTCATGATATAATGTGTTATCTAAATTAACTTGATTTATTTAAAGCATATTTAAAAGAAAAGCATAAATTGCATGTTGTATGATGGTACTTATAAAGCATTATAACTGTGAATACTTTGTCACAATGATATATATATATATATATATATATATATATATATATATATATATTTAAGTATTCGTAGTTAAGATCTATCGAGACTAAACACGGATACATCCATTGAACTGAAATATGTAACGCTCTCCAAATGTTGGACAACCTATTATTCATGATAACTAGAGGCACCAAAGTGTTACAACTGATAAGTATGGGATAACTATGGAATGAGTCGCTCAATAGATTTTTGTTCATTAATCTGATTAAGTTCGAGTAGAAAATATCTATGTGTCTAATTTACACGGCTCTTTCTACTTAAGAATATAATTATCTTCAATATGGAAATTTTGCTTTGATTAAGTTAAATTGTCACGAGACGTCCATCAAATGACTATAATTTGGTTTAGTGGAATCACTGGAAATTTAATGGAGGAATCGTCTTCTCGATTATATATGGTTAGTATCATGGTCAATTGAAGTCAACTCAATTTCTGACATTGCCTGATGGAAGCACGATGTTTACCGTATATATAGATGCGTGCGGTACAGGACTAGGCGCTGTCTTGATGCAAGAAGGGAAGATAGTAGCTTATGGTGGAAGACAGTTGAAAGTACATGAGAAAAACTACCCAACCCACGGTCTAGAGTTAGCTGCCATCGTCTTTGCGCTTAATTCTTGGCGCCATTATCTCCTAGGTGAGAGGTTTGAATTGTTTACTGACCATAAATCGTTGAAGTATCTTTTCTCGCAGAAAGATCTCAACTTGAGGCAGCAAAGATGGATGTAGTTTCTTGCCTCATATAATTTTGAGATTTCCTATACTCCTGGCAAGGGCAATGTAGTAGCAGACGCTCTGAGTAAAAAGAAGCTAACCCTAAGCCCTCTCTTTGTAGAAAGGCAAAGCTTGGAGTACATAGCCAACTTTGATTTAAGACCCTCTATTGATCATGTGACTGGTTTGTTAGCATCGCTAGAGGTGCTGCCTACTCTTTTGGACTCAATATGGACTGCACAACGTGAAGACCCTCAGTTAGTTAATGTGATAGATAAGCTGAGTAGGGGTGAGACTTCTAGTCACCTCTATAGATACTCCATCGATGATAAGGGTTGGTTGAGGCGGGATGGAAGACTATGCGTCCCATAAGAAAGGGATTTGGTGAAGAAAGTTCTTGAAGAAGCACACCATTCTAAGTTGACCATACACCTCGATGGAGACAAAATGTACAAAGACATTAAAAGGGTTTTCTTTTGGAATGGCATGAAGAGGGATGCAGCTAAATTCGTTTCCAAGTGCATGATATGCCAACAAGTTAAGGCGGAGCAGAAAAAGCCTGGTGGTTTGCTTCATCCTCTAGAGGTCCCACAGTGGAAGTGGGATAGGATCTCAATGGACTTTATTGATGGGCTGCCTAGGTCAAGAAGAGGCAATACCAGTATTTGGGTAATAGTGGACAGGCTCACGAAAAGCGCTCACTTCATACCTGTTAAGAGTAGAAGGACTGCCTCATCCCTAGCATCCGTATATCTTAAAGAGATAGTTTGACTCCATGGGATACCCTCCAGCATAGTGAGTGACCAAGATCCTATCTTTACGAGCGAGTTTTGGAGGAGTTTGCAAGAAGCTGTAGGCACACAGTTATGCTTAAGCACAGCCTATCACCCCCAAACCGATGGTCAAACGGAAAGAGTGAACAGAGTATTAGAAGACCTCTTGAGACTATGCATTCTTGACTTTGGAGGTACATGGGAGGATCATCTTCCTTTGGTGGAATTCGCTTACAACAATAGCTACCAAGCCACCATAGGAATGGCACCTTTCGAAGCTTTATATGGAAGACCATGTCGATCACCAACTTGTTGGTGGGAGTCTACAGACAGGCTCATACTTGGACCAGGCATGATCAGAGAAACTTCAGATAAAGTGGACTTGATACGAAGAAGAATGAAGACTGCTCAAGATAGACAGAAGTCCTACGCAGACAAAAGAAGAATCGACCTTGAGTTTGGAGTTGGAGACAAGGTGTTCCTTAAAGTATCTCCTTTGAGGAACGTCGTTCGCTTTGGATCTGCAGGAAAGTTGGCACCAAGATTTGTAGGGCCGTTTCCTATCATTGAGAAGATTGGGAAGATGGCTTATAGAGTAGAGCTGCCCGAAATATTGGCCGGAGTTCATAATGTCTTTCATGTTTCTCACCTACAAAAGTGCTTGCATGAGTCTATGGAAGTGGTAGAACTAAGCATATTAGAGGAAGTAGAAGTAGAACGAGAGGCGACTGTGAGAAGAGTTCCAACTCGTATCTTGGGTACAGAAGTCAAAAAGCTACGCAACCGTGAAATCAAACTTGTTAAAGTTCAATGGAGTGACGCTGAGGAAGATGTAACTTGGGAGACTGAGGTCAAGATACGCGCAGCCTACCCTTTTCTCTTTTTGAGGGTACATCTTTGATCTTTTATTCCTTAAGTTTATTCATGCTTGTGTCTATCCTTTTGAGTATATTTCCTCAGTGATATCTTGATCCTTAGGTAGAAACTAATGGTTGTAAACATGTATTTGAAACATGTTATGATTGATGGTTACAAGTGGTTGCAAGTGGTTGCTAGTGCTTTCACGTGGATGCATATACACACACATTAGGTGTTAGATCGACTCAGTCACTTTCATATTGCATATGCATATATGTATTTGTATATGATTGAAACTTGTTGTGTTATTATGTGGATGTCGCATTTGTATGAATGATTGTGCACTCATGTAGAAAGTATGATTAGGGAAGATTGCATACATAATGGACTCATGACACAAACATAATTTGCATTAAGGTTGTCAACTGAATCAGTAGATCACCTGATTTTGCATTAGATAAGGACATGTACACACACTACGCATATGATCATGAAGCATTAGAAGTCTTTTAAGGACAATGGAAGCATATGTTTGATGGTTGAGTAGATGGACGATTGGATGGTAGGATATACGTTCTTCTTGACTTGAAGATTTTGGGGACGAAACCCTTTAAGGAGGGGAGAATGTAACACCCCGTATTTCCAGTTAACATTAAAGTAACAAATTAAAGAATAATTAATTTCAAATGTGAGAATTAAGGGAAACGAGCTGCGCCATTGCGTTCTTCTCAGAATTCTGCTTGAGATAGAGTCCGAGTTTGCTAAAATGGACACCGTATGAAGGAGATATGGACGAACGAAGTTAGGCAAGAAAACCGGAAGTCAACTAGAATACACTGGCGCACTTCACAAGTATGCCAGTACAAAAATTCACTGGCGCACCTGCCAAGTCCGCCTAGGCCGAGCTAAAAACCTACACAATTTTCTGGAGTGTTCTGGTCCGGACAGTGAGTCATTGCTGAGTCCTTTCTGACTCTTTGCTGAGTCATTAGGGTTGAGGTGTCATCCTATCTTGCTGGATGGTCTTGATTGCTTCTAAGGTTAATCCGATGGCTCTAAATTAATTAAAACTCTATATAAGCAACTTAACTCTCAACAGAAAATCACACTAATTCATTCCAAGAGCCGCCATGCTGTCAATGGTGAACCTAGAATAGCCGTCATCCCTTTCAACTCAGAAACAAGATAGAAGCTACATCAAAATTAAATTAAATCTAATCTAATTCAACGATTTACATCAAAGGCGAGCAATTCAATTTCAGAATACAGATCCCAGAACTCAAGAATTCCTTTTTGTTTGTAAGTATAGTTACCTTTCAGATGTGAATAAATTAAAGACGTGATTTGTAATGAATTGGAAAATAGAATTTGAACCAAGTTGTATGTGATTTATGATGCGAATTCATGTCTAATTCTTGCGATAATTTGGTCATGTATGTCTTTGAATGATTGTGGTTTATTTGAACTTATTGTATCATGTGGAAATTGGTGATAAACTTATTATGATTTGGGGAACGAAACCATCATACCACATATAAGTTTGACAATCCTTTCATGATGTGTCATATGCAAGTTACATGTTTTATGTTAGTCAATATCTATATATATGTTTATATGTTAGATACATGTTTTATGTTAGTCAAGATCTATATATATGTTCATATGCAAGATACATGTTTTATGTTAAACCCAAGTCAAGATATATATATATATATATATATATATATGTTCATATGCAAGTTTCATGTTCTGTGTTAGATCCAAAAATTAGATCTATATTTATATGCAAGTTTATAAAGTGGATTCATGCAAGTTCATATGATCATTATCATTAGATCTAGTTCACATCTACATGTTAAAGTTAAACTTATACATGCTCTGTAATGTACATGTCATGATTCTCCTAAATTATGCTAGTATATAAACCAAGGTGTGTTCACCTATGCCTAGATCTACATGTTCACATGCTTAGGCTTACGCTAGTTCTATCTAATCTAATTGCAAGTTTCGTGAGACATGGTAATTTAAATTTACGTGACATATGTTTGATTAAATGTTCCCTTCTTTTACCTCTTGTTTATAAATTGGGCTAATTTGCGGGCCCAATGACTTTATGTGATTAACGCGAACGTACAACGGGGGTAACGTTGGGAAAAACTTGGAAATTACATATAACTGACATATTTGGCTCATAGTCATGTAATTAACGAGTGGCATAAAATTGTACAGTTTTTATGCCAAAAACCATGAACTTGAATTAGAGGGAAAGTGGGCCATGATAATAAATTGTTGACAAATTTACATATAAGCATAAAAGGATAAATATGTAAATTTAGAAAAGACGAATATACCTAACATGAGGTTAGACTGAGTTGTGGTGTAAGACTGCCTCGAACCGACCGGCACATCCAATGACCATAACAATACCTGTTTAATGTGGGTGGTTAGTGCATTGAGCCCAAAAAGGACCCGAGGTTAGACTGAGTTGTGGTGTAAAACTGCCCGGAACCGACTGGCACATCCAGTGACCACAACAATACCTGTCTAATGTGAGTGGTTGGTGCTTTAATAAAGCTAAGTCAAGATTGGTAGGGTTAAGTCAATTAAGGAAACACTTAACCAATTCAACATGTTAACTAAACTGATGGGTGAGGTTAGGTAAATTTGGACACTTAACCAATTTAACATGTTGGCTAGAAAACCCCAGTAACGGGGACCCATTTCAGCAGTAACCCACATTGATGTATCATGGAACCCTAAACTAGGCAGGGTGGGGCACGATTACTGGGCTGAATTATAAGCGGTCAAAACGTCGGCGGGTGGTGCGTCAGTGTAAGTTCCGACAAAGTATGGGTGTGCACGTACTCCGGAGTGGAACAAGCAGGCACTGGGCATCAGTAGTCATACATTAAGCATCTTGAATCGTGTCGGGTTGCCACCATAGGATTTGATACACCCCGTGGTGGGACCAGCACAGGTATCTAGAGTCAAGCGGGGGCCGAATGACACACATGATAAATGCATGCGAGTTAGAGCCGATCGACATAAGCGGATCATTTCACTATGAACACGTGGTGCTAGTTGGACAAGTATGAATAGGTGCAGAGAAATTGACAAGGGTGCGATGTATATTCGGTTTATCCTTCCTTGTATAGTTTTATGTTAGATTGTTATTCTGGTACTGTCCTGTTTTTCAGTTTATTCCTATCATGACCTTTTCCTTATTCACACACTGAAAAGTCACTAGACTTACTCAGACTTATGTCTGACCCATTTTTCTTTCACTCTCTTTTCTTCTGTTCCCCCCGGTACCCAGGGAGAGAATAACTCAACTTAATTTGGACCGTTCATCTTCCCAAGCCTGAAGACTCTGTGATGTATAGCTTGGAATCTCTTGCTTTTGGCTATGGCTTTGGATACACTACTATTTGGGGATTTATGCAGTTTTGTTTTGTTTTATGCTTCTTTAGAAAATACTCAAGACAGAAATTATGATGTATTGGTTTGGAAGATGGTTTGAAACAATTTGTTGTATTGTTTTGTTATGAACCACATTTGAAATAAAGTTAGTTCTATTTTCCGCTGCTTATATATATCCTCTTGTAAATTATCTGTGTCTTTTACCTATAATGCTCCACCAAAGTAAAGGAATTCCCTTTGTGAGTGACCTTAACGAAGGTGGGGTGTTTCACAATGGTTGTAATGTTTTGACTAGACCACGTTGCTTATGAAATAATTCCACTTTTTCCGTTGTTTATATGTATGTCTTGTAAATTATCTGTATCTTTTACCTATAATGCTTCACCGAAGTTAATTCATTCCCTTTGCGAGTGATCTTAACGGAGGTGGGGTGTTTCACTTGGTATCAGAGCTGATGGTTACCGGATCAGATTAAAATTTTTGAAAACTATTTTTCAAAAAGGAATTTTCAAAGAAGCATTTTCAAGAAAAGTGTTGTTTTATTTTAAAAGCATATTCCCCAAAGCCATACGCACTATCTTTCTATCCTTTGTTTTGAACCTTTTCTTTTCGTTTCAGCATGTCTAGGGATCTTAATCTTCTCGAGGGCATACAGATACCTGGCTGGTTCAGAAGGTATCTGTAGGCTAGGGCTGGTGCCGCAGGCCCAGCAGACGTTCCTCCTCCCCCAGCTGCAGTCGTTCCTCCTCCTCCTCCGCGTGTGAATGCTTTCTCGAAGATATGTAGAGACTTTCGAGCTATGGGCGGAAAGAACTTTAATGGGACTGAATCATTCATGGAAGCAAGAAACTGGCTCAAGGAAACAGAAGATTTGTTTGTTATCTTCGAAGTGGACGATAGGAAGAAGATACAATTGGCTGTATGGTTACTTAAGGACGAAGCCTCTTTCTGGTAGGAAGATACTAATGCTGAGAGACCTGTTGAGACTTGGGAGGATTTCAGAATGAGGTTCGAAATGAAGTTCCTCTCGCAAGCTGAACGAAGCCTAAATATGGAGAAGTTCTTATCACTCAAACAGGGAAGACTATCAGTTAAGGAATACGTCAACCAATTCAACCAGCTGGCTAGATTCGGACTGGAGTTGGTAAACATTCCACATAAAAAGGCTCTCCGTTTCGTTAAAGGGTTGAATGAGTCACTGCACAGCCTAGCTATGTCCCATATACCTATGGGTGCGACTTATGAGAGACCGGTGGATATAGCACTGTTACAGCAGGAAGACATGGGTGGGAAGAAAGAGACAAAGGTGGAAGGACCTCTAGACAAGAAAGTGGAGGGATCGCAGAATAAGAAGACGGATTCCAAGAAAGGCAGGAAGAATAACAAACCCCGTGACAAGAGGAAGTGTAATTTTTGTGGCATACCTGGACATCTGATTAAGGACTACAGAAAGAAGAAGCGGAAGATGGGTGGTTGTTTTCAATGCGGCAAGACAGGACATATGGCTAAGGATTGCCCAAAAAGGCAAGGGCAAGGGCAGAGGACTAGATCTACTTTTGGAGGACAGATTCACGCTCTCATTGCACCTTCACAAGAAAGAGGTAGAAATGTTTCTCTTGAGAGTTTAGTTTATCTTTCTGATCATCTAGTTCGTACTCTTTTTTATTCTGGCGCATCGCACTCTTTTATATCTACTGCTTTAGTTAAATCTCTACACCTAAATTGAAACACCCCACCTCCGTTAGGGTCACTCTCAAATGGAATGCCCTAATTTTGGTGGAGGTTTATAAGTATAAGTCACAGATATACAAGACAGATATAAGAACACATATTTCTGAACAACGGAAAACAACAACTTTTATTTCATTAAAATATGTGTTACACAAACCATGCCATAATTGTCTTACAATATTTCAAAAATCATAACTGTCTTGATTACAATATTTAAAGAAGCATAAAGAAAACATAAATAAACTGCAAAAGTCCCATAGTTGCTGTCCAAAGCCATAGTCCAAAACGAAATGATCCAAGCAATACATTCTTTCTCTTCAAGCTGGATATGAAGGCTGGTCAAGCTGCGGTATTCCCTCCCTGTGGACCTGGGGGGGGGGAAGGAAGGAAAGAAGACGAAAGAAAAGTAGAGTCAGACATAAATCCTGAGTAAGTCTAGGACTATTCAGTCTATGAATAAAGAACTGGGTATGATAAGTATAAACTAGAAATGGGAAAGCATCATAAACTTAGTTAAGTTGTCTAGGGTCGAATATACTATCGTACACCATTTTAATCTCTAAACCCATATAAACTAGTTCCCAACTGGCACCCCATAATCAGGGTGAAGTGATCCATTTTATAATGATCGGCTCCTACTCGCATAGTTACATGTGTCTTACGGCCCCCGATGTTGTAGTTACCTATGCTAGTCCCACCATGGGGTGTATCAAGTCCCATGGTGGCGGCCCGACACAATCCTAGAATGCACAGGTATGCTACTGGTGCCCAGTGCCTTATTTTTCTGCGCCGGAGTGTGTGCACGCCCGCACCCCGTTAGAACCTACACTGCTGCACCACCGCCGTCGATTTGACCTCTTACAATCAGCCCAGTAATCGTGCCCCACCCTGCCTAGTTTCAGGGTATCATGATACCTTGTAGGGTTACTGCGAAAAGGGTCCTCCGCTACTAGGTTTTCTATTTCTAGCCAACATGCTAAGTTGGTTAAGTGTTTTATAAACCTAACCCCCCAATCAGTCTGTTTAGTTTAGCATGTTCCATTTTGATTAAGTATTAATATAATTTACTTAATCCTATCAATCCTGACTCAGCCTTAATTGTCTTATTAAAGCCTTGACCTCTCACATTAGACAGGTATTGTTGTGGCTGCCTGTTGCCGGTTGGGTCCGGGCAGTCTTACGCCACAACTCAGTCTAACCTCGGGTCCTTATTGGGCTCCGTGTTTAACCACCCACATTGGATAGGTATTGTTGTGACTACTGGACATCCGGGCAGTTTTACATCACAACTCAATCCAACCTCGGGTTAAACACATCGTATTTTTCTACATTTACATATTTTGTCTCTTTTCTTTTTATATGTAAATATTTGCGGCCCATTATTCGAATTCGTCTTTATTGGTTAAATTTCATTTATGCCACTTAATTGTTCTTTCAAGGTTGTTGGCATGCGTTAAACATGCCAACACATATGTTCTATATTTTAGCCCAAACGTCATTACCCCCGTATTATACGTTCGCTCCAACGTAAGGTGTATTGGGTTTAATACTTAAACCCAATTTAGCCAAATGAAAAGGGGAGGCTTATAACATGGTGTTTATAAGGTAACATGAAAAAAGGGAGTGTGAACGCATGAACTTGCAATGAACGATTCAATTAACATAAAATAGGCACATGTGAACTTGCAATTGTAACATCATACAATCATGGCATAACATGAATCATTTTATCCATATAATCATAGCATAAACAATACTTAAACATAAATCATTCTATTCATATGGTTAATGCATAGACAATACTTAAACATGAATTATTTTATTCATATGATTATGGCATAAGCAGTACTTAAACATGCATCGTTCTATTCATATAATCATGGCATAAATAATACATGAATCATAGGTTCAACTAACCATGTAAACTTGAAATTAAGAATCTAACTAAATTAGATATCATTATTATTGGCACAGGTCTTGACTAAAAATATAAGCCTATATTTTTATTTAGGCATAAACTAATCGTGTTCATAAAATCACTACATGTTAACAAAAAGGTGCTTACTTTTGTCACTAATACAAAAGTATGGTTCAACTAAAATTATCCCAACTTAATTCTTATATGAATCATGGTTTTCATTCTATTCATAGAATTATAGCATAAACATATCTAAACTTACATCATGGTTTTTATTTTATCTATGTAAACTTGCAAGAGGAATGTAATTCTAATGTAACTTATGATAACAACATGAGCCTAAAAACATGTTTTTCAATTGGGCATAATAACGAACATAGTTTAGTCATGTTCATAAAATTAATACAAATTTACAAAGATGCGTGCTTTTGTCACTATCACAAAAATATGATTTTTATACTTGAACTATGATGCCAATTCCAACATAACTTCATATGAATCATAATACTTAGGTGAATCAAATTACACTAAAGATGACCATAGAATTTTACATCATGTTGTCATAACAATAGATCATAGACTTGCATGAATTCCAATTAAAATATCATAACATATAGTTGTTAACATGAATCATATACTTGCATGAATCTTAAATAAATTATTACAACATATAGTTGTTAACATGAATCATATACTTGCATGAATCTTAAATAAATTATTACAACATATAGTTGTTACTTTCAACAAATATCATATGCTTGCAATTATCAAATGGGTGTTGTAAATAACTACCACAAACATGTAGTTTTCAATATGAATCATATGTTTGCATGAGTCCCAATCAAAATTCCACACATGTGGTTGTCAACATAAACCATATACTTGTATGAATCAAACCATAGCATTGCCAAATCGTTAGAATCAAAATAACATACAAATATAAGTCATTATCGCCACAATTCCATTTCGTTTCCAACGCAAATCGCGTATTTGCAAATATCCAATCGTATACCATAATATTCCCAAATCGTTTTGCATCAAAGCAACATACAAATATAGATTATTATCGCCACAATTCCATTTCTTACATTACACAAATCAACACAATTATTTAATTCATATCGGAATAGCACTCTACTTACAGCGTATGGCGAATCTTTAATTCATAAATCTGAGATGCTATCCTTTGTTGTAGGCGTTGATTTGATCTTCTTTTAATTTGATTCGTCTCTTAGGCTTGTTGGCTTGTCTCTAGGCTTTCTAATTGACGGCCATTCTTAGTTTCTCTCCAGCAGCATGACGGCTATTGTATTCTATTATTTGTGTGAGTTTAGGTTAGGTTTGAGTTGTATATATAGAATTTTAGGATTAATTTAGGCCGTTTGATTAATCCTAGAAATGACCACAACCGTTCAGTCAGGATAGAGTTATCCTGTTGACTCAGCCATGAGTCAGAAATGACTCAGCATTGACTCAGCGATGAGTTAGAAATGACTCAGCGTATTAAATGTTCACCAATTCAAACGTAAATACGTATTTAATAGATACATTTTCCCCTTTACCGTATTAATTACCCATGTATAAATATTTATTTATATATGAATAAATATTTTCTTACCTTTAATTTGTCATAATTAAAAATTGGAGAAGGCCAAAAAAAAAACCATCCTTGACAACCAAAAATGCGCAACGTATGCTACATGATGCGTACACGTCATATATATATATATATATATATATACACATATATATATGCGTATATGTATATATATATTATATACATATTCATTTTTTTTCTCTATCTTCCCAATTACCCATTTTCACACTAAACCACTTTTTGAACTGCGTTCACACTAGGCTATTTTAAGCCATTCCCCTAAAACAAAAATAGGGCGCTGGCAGGGATCGAACTCTGTACCTCTTGTATGCAAGTCATGTGTTCCAACCAAATGAGCTACTAAGTCTTTTGCTTACAAACCCTAGAACAATTCTAAACATTATTCGTTTCCCATTCTTTTTTTTTCATGTTTTGCTACGATATTTAAATTAAAGATATCTTCTTCACACGTTATCCGTTTTGCGTAAACTCGGACTCTATCTCAAGCAGAATTTCGAGGCGAATGCAATGGCGTAACCCGTTTCCCTTAATTCTTTGATTTGAAATTAATTATACTTTAATTTGTGAATCTCACTGTTATAAAATACACGGGGTGTTACATTCTCCCCCACTTAAAAGGATTTCGTCCCCGAAATCTTCAAGTTATGAGGAATGTATATCCTAACATCCAAACATCCATCTACTCATCCATCAAACACGAGTATCCATTGTCCTTAAAAGACTTCTAATGCTTCATGATCATATGCGAAGTGTGTGTGTACATGTACTTATCTAATGCAAAATCAGGCGGTCTACTGATTCAGTTGACCTCCTTAATGCGAATTATGTGAGTGCCATGAATCCATTATGTATGCAAATTTTTCCTATTCATGATTTTACATGAGTGCACAATCATTCATACAAATGCAACATCCATATGGCAACACATTAAAGTTCAACCATATACGAATGCAAGCATATATGCATATGCATTATGAAGTGACTGAGCCGATCTAAAACCTAGATTGTGTGTGTATATGCAACCACGAGCAACCACTAGCAATCACTTGCAACCACTTGCAACCATCATCCATAACATGTTTCAACTACATGTTTACATCCAAAAAGATTCTACCTATGGTTCTCAAGATAGGATCGAGGAGAGAAATAGGATAAAACAAAGCATCTAGAATAAGTTAACGATGTACCACCAGAAGGTCCAGTCTGCTTCTCAGGGCAGTCTTTGCTGATGTGTCCAGTCTTCCCACAATGAAAACATTCACCTTGCTTTCTCTTCCTCTTTCTACAATCCTTGGCTATGTGCCCTTCCGTACCACAGTAATTGCATTTCCTTTTATCACGTGAGTTGTCGTTCTTGCCTCCTTTCTCGGGGTCAACCTTCTTATTCTTAGAATCGTTGGGCTTGACCTCTTTCTTCCCTTGAGAGTTTTCTGCCTCTGTTTCCTTCTTGTCCTTATCTTCCTCGTTCAGCAATGCCATCTGCACCAACCTTTCGTACGTAGCTCCCATGGGTATATGGGTCATGGCCAAATTGTGTAATGGCTCATTCAACCCTTTGACAAAGCGGAGAGCCTTCTTGTGCGGGGTGTTGACTAGGTCCAGCCCAAACCTAGCCAGCTCATCGAATTGATTAACATACTCTTTGACTGTCATATTCCCTTGCTTAAGAAATAAGAATTTTTCCAACTGAAGACTCCTTTCAGCTTCCGAGAGAAATTTAGCCTCAAACCTTGCCCTAAAGTCCTCCCATGTTTCCACCGGTCTTTCTGCATTAGTGACTTCCCACCAATAGGAAGCCTCACCCTTTAGTAGCCATACTGCCAGTTGTACTTTCTGTCTATCTTCTACCTCAAAGATGATGAATAAGTCCTCGGTTTCTTTCAGCCAATTTCTAGCTGCCACGAAGGACTCAGTTCCATGAAAATCCTTTCCTCCCATAGCTTTAAAATCTTTACATATCTTAGCAAACGTGTTTCCCCGTGGAGGAGGTGGAGGAAGAGGTGCTGCTGCAGCTGGATGATTTCCTGCAGCTGGGGGAGGAGGAACGGTAGGACCTGGCTGAGTGGCCCTTGCTTCTAAGAACCATCTAAACCAACCAGGTATTGGTACACCCTCTGGCAAGTTAAGTTCTTCGGACATGCTGAAACAAAAAGGATAGATTCAAAACGAAGGATAAGAGATAGTACCTATGGCTTTGGGGGGACTTTACCTTTTTTTTTTTAAAAAAATATTTTTCTTTTAAAAATGCTTCTTTAAATTTCTTTTTTGAAAATAAATTTTCAAAACTTTTTATCTTATCTGGTAAACCTATGCTCTGATACCAAGTGAAACACCCCACCTCCGTTAGGGTCACTCTCAAAGGGAATGCCCTAATTTTGGTGGAGGTTTATAAGTATAAGTCACAGATATACAAGACAGATATAAGAACACATATTTTTGAACAGCGGAAAACAACAACTTTTATTTCATTAAAATATGTGTTACACAAACCATGCCATAATTGTCTTACAATATTTCCAAAATCATAATTGTCTTGATTACATTATTTAAAGAAGCATAAAGAAAACATAAATAAACTGCAAAAGTCCCATAGTTGCTGTCCAAAGCCATAGTCCAAAACGAAAAGATCCAAGCAATACATTCTTTCTCTTCAAGCTGGATATGAAGGCTGGTCAAGATGCGGTATTCCATCCCTGTGGACCCGGGGGGGGGGGGGGGACGGAAGGAAAGAAGACGAAAGAAAAGTAGAGTCAGACATAAAGCCTGAGTAAGTCTAGGACTATTCAGTCTATGAATAAAGAACTGGGTATGATAAGTATAAACTAGAAATGGGAAAGCATCATAAACTTAGTTAAGTTGTCTAGGGTCGAATATACTATCGTACACCATTTTAATCTCTAAACCCATATAAACTAGTTCCCAACTGGCACCCCATAATCAGGGTGAAGTGATCCATTTTATAATGATCGGCTCCTACTCGCATAGTTACATGTGTCTTACGGCCCCCGATGTTGTAGTTACCTATGCTGGTCCCACCATGGGGTGTATCAAGTCCCATGGTGGCGGCCCGACACAATCCTAGAATGCACAGGTATGCTACTGGTGCCCAGTGCCTTATTTTTCTGCGCCGGAGTGTGTGCACACCCGCACCCCGTTAGAACCTACACTGCTGCACCACCGCCGTCGATTTGACCTCTTACAATCAGCCCAGTAATCGTGCCCCACCCTGCCTAGTTTCAGGGTATCATGATACCTTGTAGGGTTACTGCGAAAAGGGTCCTCCGCTACTAGGTTTTCTATTTCTAGCTAACATGCTAAGTTGGTTAAGTGTTTTATAAACCTAACCCCCCAATCAGTCTGTTTAGTTTAGCATGTTCCATTTTGATTAAGTATTAATATAATTTACTTAATCCTATCAATCCTGACTCAGCCTTAATTGTCTTATTAAAGCTTTGACCTCTCACATTAGACAGGTATTATTGTGGCTGCCTGTTGTCGGTTGGGTCCGGGCAGTCTTACGCCACAACTCAGTCTAACCTCGGGTCCTTATTGGGCTCCGTGTTTAACCACCCACATTGGATAGGTATTGTTGTGACTACTGGACAT
Organism: Allium sativum; assembly: GCA_030737875.1. Taxonomy (NCBI): domain Eukaryota; kingdom Viridiplantae; phylum Streptophyta; class Magnoliopsida; order Asparagales; family Amaryllidaceae; genus Allium; species Allium sativum. The sequence goes on along the minus strand of CM060924.1, from coordinate 188,685,059 downwards.
CCGGGCGGTTCCGGGCAGTTTTACATCACAACTCAATCCAACCTCGGGTTAAACACATCGTATTTTTCTACATTTACATATTTTGTCTCTTTTCTTTTTATATGTAAATATTTGCGGCCCATTATTCGAATTCGTCTTTATTGGTTAAATTTCATTTATGCCACTTAATTGTTCTTTCAAGGTTGTTGGCATGCGTTAAACATGCCAACACATATGTTCTATATTTTAGCCCAAACGCCATTACCCCCGTATTATACGTTCGCTCCAACGTAAGGTGTATTGGGTTTAATACTTAAACCCAATTTAGCCAAATGAAAAGGGGAGGCTTATAACATGGTGTTTATAAGGTAACATGAAAAAAGGGAGTGTGAACGCATGAACTTGCAATGAACGATTCAATTAACATAAAATAGGCACATGTGAACTTGCAATTGTAACATCATACAATCATGGCATAACATGAATCATTTTATCCATATAATCATAGCATAAACAATACTTAAACATAAATCATTCTATTCATATGGTTAATGCATAGACAATACTTAAACATGAGTTATTTTATTCATATGATTATGGCATAAGCAGTACTTAAACATGCATCGTTCTATTCATATAATCATGGCATAAATAATACATGAATCATAGGTTCAACTAACCATGTAAACTTGAAATTAAGAATCTAACTAAATTAGATATCATTATTATTGGCACACGTCTTGACTAAAAATATAAGCCTATATTTTTATTTAGGCATAAACTAATCGTGTTCATAAAATCACTACATGTTAACAAAAAGGTGCTTACTTTTGTCACTAATACAAAAGTATGGTTCAACTAAAATTATCCCAACTTAATTCTTATATGAATCATGGTTTTCATTCTATTCATAGAATTATAGCATAAACATATCTAAACTTACATCATGGTTTTTATTTTATCTATGTAAACTTGCAAGAGGAATGTAATTCTAATGTAACTTATGATAACAACATGAGCCTAAAAACATGTTTTTCAATTGGGCATAATAACGAACATAGTTTAGTCATGTTCATAAAATTAATACAAATTTACAAAGATGCGTGCTTTTGTCACTATCACAAAAATATGATTTTTATACTTGAACTATGATGCCAATTCCAACATAACTTCATATGAATCATAATACTTAGGTGAATCAAATTACACTAAAGATGACCATAGAATTTTACATCATGTTGTCATAACAATAGATCATAGACTTGCATGAATTCCAATTAAAATATCATAACATATAGTTGTTAACATGAATTATATACTTGCATGAATCTTAAATAAATTATTACAACATATAGTTGTTAACATGAATCATATACTTGCATGAATCTTAAATAAATTATTACAACATATAGTTGTTACTTTCAACATGAATCATATGCTTGCAATTATCAAATGGGTGTTGTAAATAACTACCACAAACATGTAGTTTTCAATATGAATCATATGTTTGCATGAGTCCCAATCAAAATTCCACACATGTGGTTGTCAACATAAACCATATACTTGTATGAATCAAACCATAGCATTGCCAAATCGTTAGAATCAAAATAACATACAAATATAAGTCATTATCGCCACAATTCCATTTCGTTTCCAACGCAAATAGCGTATTTGCAAATATCCAATCGTATACCATAATATTCCCAAATCGTTTTGCATCAAAGCAACATACAAATATAGATTATTATCGCCACAATTCCATTTCTTACATTACACAAATCAACACAATTATTTAATTCATATCGGAATAGCACTCTACTTACAGCGTATGGCGAATCTTTAATTCATAAATCTGAGATGCTATCCTTTGTTGTAGGCGTTGATTTGATCTTCTTTTAATTTGATTCGTCTCTTAGGCTTGTTGGCTTGTCTCTAGGCTTTCTAATTGACGGCCATTCTTAGTTTCTCTCCAGCAGCATGACGGCTATTGTATTCTATTATTTGTGTGAGTTTAGGTTATGTTTGAGTTGTATATATAGAATTTTAGGATTAATTTAGGCCGTTTGATTAATCCTAGAAATGACCACAACCGTTCAGTCAGGATAGAGTTATCCTGTTGACTCAGCCATGAGTCAGAAATGACTCAGCATTGACTCAGCGATGAGTCAGAAATGACTCAGCGTATTAAATGTTCACCAATTCAAATGTAAATACGTATTTAATAGATACATTTTCCCCTTTACCGTATTAATTACCCATATATAAATATTTATTTATATATGAATAAATATTTTCTTACCTTTAATTTGTCATAATTAAAAATTGGAGAAGGCCAAAAAAAAAACCATCCTTGACAACCAAAAATGTGCAACGTATGCTACATGATGGGTACACGTCATATGTGTATATATATATATGCGTATATGTATATATATATTATATATATATTCATTTTTTTTCTCTATCTTCCCAATTACCCGTTTTCACACTAAACCACTTTTTGAACTGCGTTCACACTAGGCTATTTTAAGCCATTCCCCTAAAACAAAAATAGGGCGCTGGCGGGGATCGAACTCTGTACCTCTTGTATGCAAGTCATGTGTTCCAACCAAATGAGCTACTAAATCTTTTGCTTACAAACCCTAGAACAATTCTAAACATTATTCGTTTCCCGTTCTTTTTTTTTTCATGTTTTGCTGCGATATTTAAATTAAAGATATCTTCTTCACACGTTATCCGTTTTGCGTAAACTCGGACTCTATCTCAAGCAGAATTTCGAGGCGAATGCAATGGCGTAACCCGTTTCCCTTAATTCTTTGATTTGAAATTAATTATACTTTAATTTGTGAACCTCACTGTTATAAAATACACGGGGTGTTACATAAATACCAGTATAATAGAGGATCCCATGGTTGTTTCAAATCCAATTGGGGGTTCGACTTATGTGTCAATGATTTGTTTGGATTCGTAAATTTCTATACTAAGCATTGGGTTTAGATGTAATGCTTATGTTTTAGGTTTCACGGGCTATGGGTTGATTCTAGGCATAGATTGATTATCAAGTAATGGTGTCATCCTCGATTGTGAAAAGAGAGTGGTTAGACTTATGACTCACCTCAGTAATACTCTCGAAATCTCTTGTAATCTCATGAATTCTGTTATGCTTAGCTACCTAGAATCTCTTGATTGCGTCTGTTGAAAAATTGCAATTTGTTAGAGTAGTCCGTGAATACTCGGATGTCTTTGAAGAGGTGAAGGGTTTATCTCCAAAGCGAGAGATAGACTTCCGCATATACCTAGTTGATAATGCAAAACCAGTTGCTTTACCCGTTCGACACATGGCTCCAAGGGAAAGGAAGGAGCTCAGCACGCAAATTAAAGAGCTGCTCGAAAAAGGGGTTCATAAGGCGGAGTATTTCTGAATGGGGTGCTCCAGTAGTGTTCGCAACCAAAGCAGATGGTTCACTTCGCCTATGCATCAATTATAGGGAGCTAAACAAACTGACCAAGAAGAATAGGCACCCACTTCCAAGAATAGACGACTTGTTCGACCAACTTGTAGGTGCATCAGTTTTCTCCCAACTAGATCTGGCCACCGGATTCCATCAGCTAAGAGTGGCTGAAGACAGCATAGATAAGACCGCGTTCAGGGCCCCGGATAGTTTCATCGAATGGCTTGTCATGCCTTTCGGCTTGAAAAACGCACCCGCCTATTTAGTAGACTTGATGAGTAGGGTGTTCAGGGAGTTCCTTAATAAATTTGTACTGGTCTTCGTGGATGACATTTTGATTTTCTCAAAAAGTGAGGAAGAACATGCTTTGCATTTAAGGGAAGTTATGGATACTCTTTGAGCACATCGACTAAAAGGAAAATTCTCTAAATGCCATTTTTGGGGAAAAGAAGTAAGATTTCTTGGACATGTGGTGTCCAAACAGGGGATAGCTGTGGATCCCGCAAAAGTAGTTGCGGTGAAGATTCCAAGGAATGCAACCGAAGTACAAAGTTTTCTCAGACTAGCGGGCTATTACAGAAAGTTCATTAAAGACTTTGCGAAGATCTCAGCCCCACTTACAAGATCGACGAAGAAGAACCTAACTTTTTCCTGGGATTTGGATTGTGATGTCACTTTCCAGCGATTAAAAAGGGCTCTGACATCAACCCCAGTTCTGACATTGCCTGATGGGAGTAAGATATTTATAGTATACACAGACGCATGCAGTACAGAATTAGGCACTGTCTTGATGCAAGAAGGCAAGGTAGTTTGTTATGGGGGAAGGCAGTTGAAGGTACATGAGAAGAACTACCCAACTCATGATTTAGAGCTAGCTGCCATTGTTTTCGCTCTTAAGTCATGGCGTCATTACCTACTAGGAGAAAGTTTTGAATTGTTTACTGACCATAAATCATTAAAGTACCTTTTCTCATAAAAAGATCTTAACTTAAGACAACAAAGGCGGATGGAGTTTCTTGCCTCATATGATTTTTAGATTGCTTATACCCTTAGCAAAGGCAATGTGGTAGCAGATGCCTTGAGTAGGAAAAAACTGACCTTAAGTCCTCTCTATGTGGAACGGCAAAATTTGGATTACATAGCAACCTTTGACTTTAGACCCTCTTTTGAGTTTGTACCTGGCTTGTTAGCAACACTGGAGGTGCGACCTACGCTTTTGGACTCAATAGAAACCGCGCAACGTGAAGACCCTCATATTATTGATATGATGGATAAGTTAATTAGAGGTGAGACTTCTAGTCACCTCAATAGATACTCCATAGATGCCAAGGGTTGGTTGAGATGGGATGGAAGACTATGTGTCCCACAAATAAGGGATTTGGTGAAGACAATTCTCGAAGAAGCACACCTTTCTAAGTTGACCATACACCCAAGTGGAGGCAAGATGTAGAAAGACATAAAAGGGTTTTCTTTTGGAATGGCGTGAAGAAGGATGTAGATGAATTTGTCTCTAAATGCTTGGTATACCAGCAAGTCAAGGTGGAGCAGAAGAAGCCTGGTGGTCTGCTTCGTCCTCTAGAGGTCCCACAGTGGAAATAGGATAGCATTTCGATGGACTTTATAGATGGGTTGCCTAGGTCAAGAAGGGGCAATACCAGTATTTGGTAATAGTTGACAGGCTCACTAAAAGCGCTCACTTTATACCTATTAAGAGTAGGAAGACTGCCTCATCGTTAGCATCCATTTATCTCAAAGAGGTAGTTCGACTGCATGGGATACCATCTAGCATAGTAAGTGATCGAGATCCTATCTTTACGAGTGAGTTTTGGAAGAGTTTGCAAGAGGCTGTAGGAACACAGCAATGCTTAAGCACTGCCTATCACCCTCAAACCGATGGTCAGACGGAAAGGGTGAATAAAGTGTTAGAAGATCTCTTGAGATTTTGCATTCTTGATTTTGGAGGAACATGGGAGGATCATCTTCCTTTGGTGGAGTTCGCCTACAACAATAGCTACCAAGCCACCATAGGCATGGCACCCTTTGAGGCTTTATATGGAAGCCATGTCGATCACCAACTTGTTGGTGGGAGTCTACAGACAAGCTTATACTTGGGCCTGACATGATCAGAGAAACTTCAGAGAAGGTGGACTTGATACGAAGGCGAATGAAGATCGCACAAGATAGACAGATGTCCTACGCAGATAAAAGAAGAACAGACCTTGAGTTTGAGGTTGGGGACAGGGTTTTCCTTAAAGTATCTCCTATGAGGATTATCATTCGCTTTGGATCTGTAGCGAAATTGGCACCAAGGTTTGTAAGGCCACTTCCAATCATTGAGAGGATTGGGACGATGGCTTATAGAGTAAAGCTACCCGAAATATTGGCTGGAGTTCATAATGTTTCTCGTCTATGAAAGTGCTTACACGAGTCTGCGGAAGTTGTGGAGCCAAGCATACTAGAGGAAATAGAAGTGGAACGAGAAGTGACGGTGAGAAGAGTTCCAACTCGTATATTGGGAACATAAGTTAAAAAGCTACCAATCGTGAGGTCAAGCTAGTAAAAGTACAATGGAGTGACGCTGAAGAAGACGCGACTTAGGAGACTGAAAACAAGATACGCGCGGCCTACTCTTACCTTTTTGAGGGTACATCCTTGATCTCTTTTTTCATAAGTTTATGCATGCTTGTATCTATCTTTTAAGTATATCTGCTTGGTCCTATTCCTAATTCTTAGGTAGAAACCAATGAATGTAAACATGTATTTGAAACATGTTATGATTAATGGTGGCAAGTGGCTGCTAGTGGTTGCTCGTGGAGGCATATACACATATATTAGGTACTAGATCGGCTCGGTCACTTTCATATTGCATATGCATGTATGTATTTGTATATGGATTGAAATTTGATGTGTTATCATATGGATGTTGCATTTGTATGAATGAGTGTGCACTCATATAGAAGCTATAAGGTAAGATTAGGAATCATTGCATACATAATGGACTCATGGCAATGACATAATTCGCATTAAGGAGGTCAACTGGATCAGTAGACCGCCTGATTTTGCATTAGATAAGGACATATGCACACACTATGCATATGATCATGAAAGTATTAGAAATCTTTTTAAGGACAATGGATGCCTGTGATTGATGGTTGAGTAGATGGATGTTGGATGTTAGGATACATTCTACTTAACTTAGAGATTTCGGGGACGAAATCCTTTAAGGAGGAGAGAATGTAACACCCCGTATTTTCTATGAATATTAATATTAACATATTTAATAACACTTAATTTTTAGAATAAGAATTAGGTGAAACGGGTTACGCCATTGCGTTCCTCTCGAAATTCTGCTTGGGATAGAGTCCGAATTTGCATGAATTGGATTCCATATGAAGAAGTTATGGAGGTTAGAAGATTTCAAGTGTAAGCAGAAATTAAATTAAAATAATAATTAAATAATCAAAACAGATTCGAAATTCAAAATTCAGGAAAGCAGCTGAGCGGGAAATCTCCCACTCAGGGGTGTCGACCCCTCCAGGGGGTGTCGACATGGGAGTCTACCCCCCTATAGGGGTGTCGACATAGGTGTCGACCCCCCTGTAGGGGTCGACCCCTGTTGACTGTTCTTGACAATGACGATTTTCTGAGTCGTAGGGCTACGTGGCGACTTCTGATTGGCCTGGTGACACATTTTATGGTCTGGATGGATCCTTTGTTGATCCAAAGGCTCAAACTAATCCTATACTCCTATATAATCACATCAAACCTTAACCCTAAACCTCACAACCCTATTCTATGAAGCCGTCATGTTGTCCATCTCTAAGCTAGCCTCCATCTTCTCCAAACTAGAAATAAGTTAGAGAGCGAGAGCTTCAAATCAAAGTAGAGGATTTCTTTTTTAATCAACAAAGAAAGATTAGAATTTCTACAACGTCAGCTAATTTACTTTTCTAATCCTTTCACTGTAAGTTCAATTATTATTCAGATTTGAACACCTAATAGAAATCATGACTGTAATAATCGGATCTAGAACTATGCCCAATTGTGAGATAATCAATTCTGATTCATGCTTACCTATGCTTACGAGACTGTTGTGATTGGAACAATGGAACCTATCATGTTGTACATCAGTATGCCTAATTATGAGATAATCAATTCTGATTCAAATCTGAATTACATATGCTTATGAGATTGTTGTGATTGAAATAATGGAACCTATCATGTTGTACATCAAATTGGTGATTTCTTATGTTCAATTCTATCGAATCTTTATGCCTATGATGTAACTTTCTCAGTTTGGCTATACTTATTGTTAATGTACAACATGCCTATTGGAAACATGATTCTTGAATTTGGGTATACCTTTACATGCCTATTTTGTTTCTTATGCCAATTCTTGTGTTCCTTCTCTATTCCCTTTTTTGTTTTATTTTATGAATACTAGGTTCATTCGGAACCTAGATTGAATCTTATTGTACGTACGATTGAAATGAGGGGAATTGGGTATAACTTAATTGAGTAATTTTGTGCATGTGGCATAATTGAATTGACAACAATTGTGGGTAACTGGCATATAAAAAAAATCTAGATATGCGCATGTATGGTAAATATGTAATTTGGCTAAAAAATGAATATGCCAAACACGAGGTTAGATTGAGTTGCGGTGTAAGACTACTCGGAACCACCTGACACATCCAGCGACCGCAACAACAGATCTAATGTGAGAGGTTAGCGCATTAAGCCTAAAACCCGAGGTTAGAATGAGTTTGTGGTAGAAGTCTGCCCGGAACTGCCCCGCACATCCAGCAACCGCAAACAACAGTTCTAATGTGAGAGGTTGAGGCATTAATGAATGAATTAATGCTAACGAACAGACATGCTAAGAATGGTAGGGTTAAGTTAACTCAGTCAGCACTTAACCAATATAACTTGTTAATTAAAAAGATGGGTGAGGTTAGGTTACATGGAGAACGCTTAACCATCATAACATGTTGACTAGGAAACCCTAGTAACGGGGACCAATTTCAGCAGTAACCCACATAGATGTATCATGGTACCCTGAGCTAGGCAGGGTGGGGCACGATTACCGGGCTGATTATAAGCGGTCAAAATAGCAGCGGGTGGTGCGTCAGTGTAGGTTCCGATGGAGTACGGGCGTGCACGTACTCCGGAGTGGAAAAATCAGGCACTGGGCATCAATAGTTATACACTGAGCATTTTGAATTGTGTTGAGTTGCCACCATAGGGATTGATACACCCTATGGTGGGACCAGCACAGGTATCCACAAACAAGCGGGGCCGAATGACATAAGTAATAAATGCATGCGAGTAGGAGCCGATTGATAAAGGGATCATTTTATTATGAACACATGATGCTATTTGAAACATCTGTTAGTAGGTGCAGAGAAAAGGAAATGAGTGCTATAACATATTCAGTTTATCTTGCCTTATCTTACCTTATGTTATCTTGTCACTATGGTATTGTCCTATATTCAGTTTATTCATGTCATGATTCTTTTTCTTATTTACATGCTGAAAAATCACTGGACTTACCAGACTTATGTCTAACTCATTTTCTTTCGTCTTCTTTTCTTCCGTCCCCCCCAAAGGTCCGCAGGGAGGGAATACTTCAGCTTAGTTCAGACCTTTTCCAGCTTGAAGAGAGTGGATGTATTTCTTGGATTCTCTTTTCTTGGGTTATGGCTGTGGTTACACTTTTATTGGAGATTTATGTTGCTTTACTACTGCTTTATGCGTCTTTATGTATTTTGAGTTTTTAATCAAGACAGAAGTTTTATTGCAATAACTTGGAAGTTAGGTTTTGAGATAATGGTTGTATTGTTTTGAATATACCACATTGCTTATGAAATAATTCCAGTTTTTCCGTTGTTTATATGTCTGTCTTGTAAATTATCTGTATCTTTTACCTATAATGCTTCACCGAAGTTAATGCATTCCCTTTGTGAGTGACCTTAACAAAGGTGGGGGTATTTCAAATATAAAGTATTTAATAACAACTAACTGATTTGTATAATTAAAACTTAATTAAACAATCAAAAATAGGTATGCAAATAGTTGATCTATCAATTATAAAAAAATCGTAAATGTGATTGACTGATCTTACATGGTAAATATGTCTTTTAGGATTTACAAACAAAATTTGTATTCGGTTTATTTTCTTTTGAGAATAATAAAATGGGGTTTAAAGTAAATGAAAGAGTGTAATAAATTATCTTTTAGGATAATTAATATTTGCTTTAAATAAATTGAAGTATTTGAATTTGATTTATTATACTTTTTGGATAAATGATATAGTTTAGATCTTATAAAATATAGTTTTTAATAAGAATGTACATTTTAAATAGAAATGGTTTGAAATTTAATCCAATGTGAAGTATGTTGGTTTTTTTCAAAATCGATGTTTTAATTTAACATTGGTTTCAAATTTTCTTTCAAATACACTTAGAATAATAATACTCTATAACTAGTATTTTAAAGAGCAATGTGAAAAATGTTTCCATTCAAATATCTAAAATGTGATAACTAGGTACAAGTACAAGTTTTGAAGTTTAAATGTTTTCGATACAAACATGGAAAGAAATTTCCATAAACGATATCGCTTATATGAAAAATATCTAATTATACTCTTATAACTAGATATAGAAGTACATAAACTTTCCCCTATATCGAAGTTTGACAACATTGTCCGAACGATGTGTAAGAGTAACACTACCACAACTTGTACGATATTATTTTTAAACAAACAATAGTATATGTTTGGGATCGATAAATAATGGTAAGAGCATGTGAATTAGTTTCCATATACTATCTTTTCGAATATTCGTGATAGTTGATTTAACAACTATTGATTCATCTTTATTGAGTTCTATCGTCAAATCAAAACTACTAGTTGCTCTTTGAGCGTTGTTATCCTTTGTTACAAATGACTAAATCCAGAAAGCGAATGGACGTCTAGCTATGTGGGGTTGCTCTCATTAGGGTAATTTCACATCCACTCTAGGGTTGGTTTGGTTATATTTGTGCAAATGTGAAATACTCGGATACTTGGCAAAGCTGGCAGGAGCCAGCTAGTACATTTCCGAGGACAGTGTAGTTCTTAAGTATATTATAAAGGTATACTATTCAGTCAGGTAGGTGCACTTTCCTAGTAAATTGTTGGAAAATTTCTCATTTTATTCCTTTAATTTCGAATTTATGATTCTTCTTATTTTAACTGCATCGGGAAGATAAAACCTTTGCGATGTTTAATTACTTGTATCCATGGTGAGATTGGATGTTGTTGCATGTGCCTTTCCGCAGTAAGCAGTGCTGTCCAATTATTTCAGGAAAATTAACTTTCCTTTTTCGATCCAAATTTTTGAATCAGTTTTATTTGTTTCCATCGAGAATTGACGTGCGCATTTCTCAATGGGGTGTTATCCTGTAATTACTTTTATGTTGGCAAAATTTACATATGACACCCATTCCTTGTTGTTTCGGTGATGCTATTTATGTTGATACTGTTGAAGAATGCACTTTTGATGATAACAACCTTATTTTAATTATCACTGATTATAAAATATATGCTAACACTTTTTTGTATAGAATATATATATATATATATGTGTGTGTGTGTGTGTGTGTGTGTGTGTGTTTGTGTGTGTGTGTGTAGGAATTATATATAGGAAATATTACTGAAGACTGTACAGTTATAAAGATGATAGAGATTCAAAGATCAGAGAAATTTCAAGACTCATGAGTAATCAAGATTTCAAGAGTTCAAGATTAATATATTTATAGAGTCTAGATTTTGTAAGACTCTAAATAGCACTCCAGGTTCAAATTCAAATTCAAATTCTGATTTTCAATTCTATCCTCAATCCTCTCTATTTTGTTTTTCTATTTTTCCTCAATCTTCTCTATTTTGTTTTTCTATTTGTTTCTATTATTATTCTTCTTTATTTTTCAAACTTAAATTTTTATACTTTATATTTATACTTTATATATAGTTTGAAACCTTATAATTTTATAAATATATTTATATAGTTTAAAAATATGTTTTCATATGTTTTTCTATCATATAATATTAATTTACAACACTAGAATTTTACTTAAGAATTTCCAGAATTAGTTTTATATAAAAACACTTGAAAATGCTATGAAAATCAAATATGCACATGGGTATGTCGACATAGCAAAAAGAGCATGTTGACATATAACAGTTATTTTTTCTAATTTTGAAGGGAAGTGTCTTTTCACTATTAAACGCTTCAAAACCATTGCAACCCTTCATACTCTATAAAAAGAGGTTAAAACCGAATTTTTTAACACATCTTCTTCTCCAACTTCATCCTCTTTCATCCCACCATTATTCCTAATGGTTTCTACACTTATACTCGGCCGAATTCACTTCTGTTTTGATCAAACTTCTTCTCTCTACACTCTCTACTCTTTGAATCAAGTGCTATAGAAGAGTTATAGGGCTATCTTGTAATTGCTTGGGTTGAATAAACCTTGTTTGTGAGTCAAAGAGGAATCGGTGTATCCTTGTAGCTGTGAAATCAAGGAATGCCCTTGTTGCCGTGAAATCAAGGGATAGGAGTCGGTGTCTCCTTGTTGAGCCGTGAAATCAAGGAGGTTGTATTTGACTACTAGAAATAGTAATATAACTCTGCACAATCCAGCGTTGTGCGGGACTGGACATAGGAGTGATCCAAACCAGTATAAAATCCAGTGTGTTCTTTCCTTTTTCTGCATTTTTATTTCTGTTTATTTTGCATCAGTGTTTGAACTATGTCTGTGATTGTTTTTGTGGTGTTTGATTCATTCCATGATTCTCTTTAGTTTTAAGTTTTGTTTAAATTCTTACAAACACTATTCACCCCGCCTTCTAGTGTTTGCTTTGCCTGAATGATCCATTTCAAAATCCCTAACAGATACTTATACGTAAATGTTGTTCTTGCTAGATAAAAACCCGTTCCGCGATCAGCAGCGTGGTCTCACATAATTATTGTATGTTTTCTTTTACTTGAGTTTTCTCGTATTGGTATTTCAGACCAATCTGTGTATTATTTAATTATAATGCTCGGGTCAGATCGAGCTTGTTTCCAAGTTGTCTTCTGTTGGATGTGGAGCTCATGGAGTAGAGTTGGAAGTTTGCATGTCGCATTACTTTATTTCTGCTGTATTTTGTTTCACTTATCAGCATTTGTAACTGTGATTTTTTTAACTCTGATGTGCATTGTATCTTGGTGTGATAGTTCATCTGTCAATACTATTATTATATATTGTCGTTTCCACTGTAAGAATCCACTTTTCTCCTGTTCTCTCCACTTTCGTTTTCTTTTATCGTAACAATTTATGTTTTCGATGATTGAATGTTTGACATTGAAATACAGCGGTCATATTTGATGTTAATTTTCGATTGTCGGGAATGTAGGATGCTACAATTAAGTTGTTTTTGGATGGTCTTTCGGAGGAGAATCTCGATGAGAATTTAGAGGCATCCATGTTTTGCACAAACTTAAATGATCCATGGTTCGATCAAGCCCAGGTATTTTGCAGCAGATCTCTTGTTCCTAATGTTGGTTTTAATTTGGGTAATCTGTGTCCAAAGTGCCAATGTAGTGCGTGACTCATTTAGCATATTATTCCGAAAATGGGAAGTTAAGACCAGATCGTCTCATGATTTGGAAATCAATCTTTTCTTTTATCGATGGTGTGACCATCAACTTGTATCGTATCATCTTTGATTCAGCTTGTTGTTTTTGTATGCTGTTTCGCGGAGTCACTTTTTGTATTTTCACCATCCACTTTTGTCTTTAGACATGTTAGGTGAATCTTCATGGAAAATAGTTTTGTGGTGGGTTTTTTTGTCATCTTTAATTCTCTCTTTGAAGATATAGTTAAGTGAGAACCTCCAATAACACCAGCAATATCTACAACACAAGATTGAGCTTTTTGCTACCATGACATGAATAGTCAAAGGTCTTGGGAATGGTTCGAGCTCCAGCTGTAATGTAAGACGTTTCGTTGTTTGTAGGTAATGTTTTAGGAGTTCAATTTTCTTGACTTTGTTCCTTTCTCTTTCTAGCATTTGTTTCATGGTTTGCTGGTAGTTCGTGCTTGTAAATGTTAATGTGTTGTCTTTGAATTCAAAAGATGATGCTATGATAGTTTTATCACTTGAAGAGATTGTGTATGTCATTATGCTTATCTGTAATTTGAATCAAAAATGCAATCTCATTTTCTTTATCTAAATAACAGTTGTTTTAAAGCTGAAAATAATAGGATTCTATGGTGGATAAATTTTAACGAAGGACAGGTTTTGCGTTATCTCGTCACAGGTATATTTCTTGTTGGTTACATCTTCCTTTTTAAGCTAAAATTTATTTTTGAGTTTTGTGTATGGTTTCGGTTTTCACATTTTTCTGCGTAGCTGATTTCCTTCTTTGTTGAAATGTGACCTAAGTCGTTTAAGTTTTCCACAAAACATAGTTTTAAAAGTTTTTGCAAATGACAACTGAAAAAATATAATATATATCATTTTAAATTTAAATATTTGGTGTAATTTACTTTCTTTCCATTTTATTCTATTCAACGAAAAATATAGATTATGGTACGCTAACTTACATATAATTAAATATCTGTTTTGTATAAAATAGATGGTTTAAATGTAGTAAAACATACGTTACCAAAATCTTAGTTTTTGTGCAAATATTATATCGAAGGTAAAGCAGTACCAAAAATGAATTCCAAAATTTACATGAATTTAAAAGTACCAGAAATTAATTTTTACGGAAAATTTTGATTTTAAGGTCACATGTAAAGCGTAAGGAAAATTTTAGATGATTTGTTTGCGCATTTTAGCGGTGCATTAGGGACGACGATTCGTTAAAAACATTAACAGTAATAAGGGAATAGTTGGTTTAGCCATGAAATCATTTTATGTTATAGGCCTTATCGACGATGCGTGCGAGTTGTTAATTAACTCATTTTATGTTGTAGACCTTGTTTCTACAAATTGAAAATTTTGGAGTATTATAAGAAATTGAGGCATAATTCCACTGTAGGATGGGAACTGAAAATTTTGTAACCGGTAAGAACGTTGAAATTCTCCGCTTTAATTTCCTTTTCATAGCATAGGATAAATTAATAAAAAATGATTTAAATACCTCAACGTATTGAATGGTATGGCTTGGATGTGACAAGTTGGTTGTTTCATACTTCTATTCTTAGTCGTATGAGAGTTTTGGATGAAAAATGTTTTTGAAAGCTACATTCGTATAAAACAACTAGTATATTTTAGGAAGTTTTGCATCGTGTTTTAAAAATATTTTAAAATGAAATGCATACATATATAAGGTCCGATTTGGAATAATTATGCATACATATTTTTATTGCAATTCATAATGTACACTCTCAAAAGAAAGTAACAACACGAAATTTGGAAATAATTAATTTAGTAACGTAGTTATCATCCGAAATTGGAAAAATTTCAAATTATGGAATTTGACTATGAAACTTGGACTATTACATTCGTGATGGAATTCTTATCAACTTTCATGTTCGGAACTTCACGAACGAAGTCCATATGAAAAAGTTACGGTAGAAATACGAAAGCGGATGGAAAATAAATAAAAAAGAATAATATATAAAATGGTAATAAATATACCTGTCCTACACCAGTTCCAGGTCGACCCACGCGATCGACTGGGTGGTCGATCGTTGGATCAAGCCCTAGTCGATTTCGGCATGGTGGCTAGGGTTTTATATTATATATATTTTATATCGATGGGCTGATTTTTCTGAAATATAATATAACGGTTCACGGACATTTCTACGCCTATAAATAAAGGGCTAGAAACCCATTCTTTTCTCATATTTTCTGGAGCCAGCAGCGAAGCTCTGCCATTCCCAACCTCTTATAAAATTCGAAATATAAATCTAGTGTGGTGCTAAGGGCACCCCAATATGTTCTTCCTAATACCACGACTAAAAAATACCACAAGAATTAGTATTACACTCTACCACACACTTAAAAAATAGGGGCTACCACACTGTTTACCCTATTTCCATTTTTCTTGATATTCGTTCATCCTCATTTCTAAAACCGATCAACGGGCTAAATCCTAGATCTATAATCGATCAACGAATTCGATGCTGCAATGTCGAAGAATATATAATAGCCGTGAATAAGGTTTGAATTAAGCAAACTAGAAGAGGAAGTGAGAGATTAGGGTTTTCAGATCACAAAATAGTTGAGAGATTACCATACGAATTTGAATTTTTCCACAAGAGATGCGAAGAAGACAGTGATTACGAGATATTATGGTTTTTGGATTTAGTTTAATACATGATTAGTTCAACAAATAATGATTGGGTAAGAGATTAAAATGGAAATGTAATGTGGTATTAAGAAGCATACAAAATTTAATGAGTTTTATTTTTATAATTGCGGTATTAGGAAGAACATATTGGGGTGCCCTTAGCACCACACTAAATTTATACTAATCTACTGAACAAGAATTGGAGAGATTGGATTCAGATTTATGAGAAATGATTGGTTCTTCGAATAGGTAATTCCTTTTTTTTTTTTTTTTTTTTTTTTTTTTTTGTAATTTCCTTCTTCTTTTTCAGATCTATAAGTCTAAATAGGTATATGTATATACCTTTTGTATATAAATTATATATATGAGGGATTTGGAAATTTTAAGCTTAAAAGCTGTGTTCATATTCAGATATGGATAGCTTTCAAGTGAGTGGGGAATGTATTTTTTGTTTATAATACCTTATATAATCCGTTTGTGTTAAATCTGGATTCATTTGCCAAGAATTTATCAAATTTGTTTTGTTATTTTCAAATCTGAAATAATATGTATGAAATTTGAATATGAATATGTAGGCCTCTTAGTTAATATTTTTATATTGCCTACGATTATTATTGGATTGTTTGTGGTTATAGAAAACACCCTGAATCTTGAAACATGTCCCAAAAATATTGTCAGATATATAGTATTGTTATTCAAGATTCATAGGATTTGGGTGTAAGTATACAATTTGTGTAGTATTAATCCTAGAATTATAAACCTATTTGCGTTTAGTATTGTTTGGGGTTTTTATTTGATTATTGTAATCTTTTTCCTTTTTACTGCTTTTATATAAAAATGCGTTCTTTATTCTGCAAGCAACATAAAAAAGTTAAATAGAAAGAAATGTGTAAAACCACGTATTTGTGTACGTACACTACAAGAAAATAATTATTAATTGCATTGAAACTTGGTTATCAATGATGTTTTTTTGTTGAGTGTCGTAAAATCTGAGTTTTACTAGAAAAGATAAAGTATAAACGCTGTCTTCTGCAAGCAAACAAATTACAAAGCCGGGTTCCCAAATGACTTCAATGGCAGCTCCTTTCCTAATTATTTTAGCGTTAGGTCGTCGTTGTATTTCTCTTTCTTCCCCTCGATTGAAAATGCTAGAAAACCGTCATTTATTCATCTTTCATGATTCTCATCTTGACCTCCTTCTTCACCTACCTTCGTCTTTGCCAACATCCAACTTTATCGGCTTCTACACCTTGTCTTTTCTTGGAAACCCTGTCCATTGTAAGATCATAGATGGATGCGTCCGCCTTAGCTACTGAAAACTTCCACCGACAATGGCAGATCGAGAGCTTTAGGGAATTGACCAGTTCATTTCTCGCACTTAATTTTGGGTAATTCCAATTTGCTTCTCTTAATTTACTGGAATAAACTTTTCAGCATTTCTACCCTAACAATTAAGCGCATAATAATTTGTTAATTTTCTCATTTTTTTTTTAAATTTATTTATCTGGTGTACATTTCATGCTTACTAGCCTTGATTAGACTCATTTAACCTTAAATATACTTAAATGAATGTTACTTGGTGTTCCCTGACTGCGATGATTTCAAGCTTTGTTTGGTGGCAGTTTTTTTTCTCCTTCCATAACATTTTGGAAGTTTTTCTCTAATTTGATAAATTAATTATATATTATAGTTTTTGGCTTATTAGTAAATATGAGGCACATTGATTCTTTTATGTATTTAGGTGACCTTGAATGATATTTTTGTTATGATGATTATATCATTTTTAGGTGGTTGATTCTATCCTTGGTTGACTAAAAACATAAAAAAAAACCGAACTATGTTATCTACAATACAAGTGAGACATAAATTTTGCTGCTTCAGTTTTTATTAGTATAATTGATGTTGTATATAGAAACCTTTCCAAATGATGTTGAACATGTTCCATAAGTTTTTATCATCCGATTTAGTTTTATACCAAGAGTACTTATTTCAGATCTCATGAAATTCATGCGATTTCCAAACTTGTTACCTATGTTTTTAAGATGAAGTGCCCAAAATTCTAAACCAAAATAAATAAATTTTAATGCATGCAATGTGACATACCAGTCCTAATTATCATATTATAGATGTTCTTATTGCATTAAGTCGAACATTTATAATTTTAAAAAGAAAATCCAAAAAAGCGGGTTTAAGCAAAAATTTCCAAAAGCTTTTTTTTATTACGATTAGGAAATGGTTTTATTTCTTTGCCTTAAATTATTAATGGTTAAAAACTTAAAGTTTGTAGAACACACATTACATTTGATTCTCTTGCTGCTATATGCAGTAGATATGCTGTTTAGTACAATAGTATGTACAACTTTTCCTCCTTGACATACATAAGAATCTTGGTTTGTTTTTTTTAATAACTTAATTGGTTGGTTTTGGTTGCACGGTTATATTATTCTATTTTGAGTATAGACATAATTACTTAGGTCAAGCTCTTAGCTTGAGTTATCTAAGAGCTATGAGTTGGATTCCATTTTCTCTGATAGATGTGAACCAGTACAAACCTTATTGTACGATTGTCTCAAATAGTTTGAAAATTATACACACACATATAAAAACACACATGACTTTCTTAGAAGTTACTTCGGAATAATTATGCACAAATGAGCAAAAAATTGAATCCTAGTGTCATTTTGTGAAAATGATGTCACTATGCGGATAACTACAAGAGTGGGAAAATATTGTCTTTAAAACTCTAATTACGTTATAATATTCTATCCTACATAAAACTACATATCAAGAAAGAAAAAGAAAAAGAAAAGGAGATAATATTTTAAAATTAAAACCTTTTATGAGCGCAATTTTGGCATAATAGATTAACCTTTCTACCAATATAATTTTCCTCCTACCCAAGCTTTCTGAGTTTCCATGTTAACAAGTTAATGAAATGATGACTTATGACTTACAGAAAATACCCAACCTAGTGAACATAGGATACACTATATTTTCTTTTGAAATTTCATTGCTCGGTATCTTTCTTTTTCCTTCTTAACTTACCACCTTTTATATCCTTTTCATCCTCCTCTGCAAAATTGAGTTAACAGAGCCAAGTTGGTCCTGTGGAATGGTTGAGGCTATATAATAATCTGACAGTAGTCAAACATGAGAGAAAGAGTTAAAAAGCCTGAGTGATGATTAGAGAAATACTAGAAGAAATAGATGTATTTATATAAAATCTTGCTGATGCTGAATTGAAAGACTCCCCATATGCTTTCAATGTCTCCGATCTCGAGGCTCATTAGGTACTCTGCCCTAAACTTTCATGTGTTAAGAAGTATTTAAATGTCATTAAATGCAACTATAATAATAAAAAAGTTGAGACAATTTCATACAAAATAATTGTAAATATATTACTGCCATGTAAAAGATAAGATGAATAGCCAATGTGCTTGGTTTTTATAATATATTACACTACAAGAAAAAAAGGGTTTTGATAGCATATGTCCACCCATCTTCTTTAAACGCTCTGTAAGGCATGATGTCCAACGCTATTTTTAGAAATATAAACCCGTGCTTAACGCTATACAAGGAAAAAGCCGGGAACTTAGAATTTTTTTGTGCGGGAATTGAAAATTAGCGCTTGTTGCCCTTCCCTTCAGAAAACAGCCGCTCAATTTTCACTTCATCATCTCCAAAAAGACAGTCAGAACTCCTCTTATGCCCAAAATTCCCAAATCGCCGAATCATCCATCTCAATAACAATTAATTATGCTGACTTCATCATCTACAAAAAGACAACAAGATCCTCTAAAGCCGAAAATCCCCAAATCGCCGAATCGCCCCTCCCATCAACAATCGATCATGCATCTCTCTCCTATTCAAATGGGTATAAGAGGTACGACATAATTTACTTTAATATTCACTAATTTATTTGTTACTAATATGAATTAACGTATCATTTTATCGAAACCACTAATTTACAACAGATCGTTTTAGTTTATTTAGTACTTTATAGTTGCGTGATAGCCTGCATATTTTTATTTTTTCACAGGCGTGCACAATTTTTGTTTACAGACATTCGTTTACAGTTTCCAAAGTAAACGCAGCCTTCACTTGATAGTTAAATTCAGCCATACGTATTATTTTTGGTGTATGGGAATAGGGAAAAAGGGGGTGATTAGAATTCATAATGGATTTGCTTCTCATCCTTCATTTTTTTGTCCACTATGTCAGGATCATAAGATAGTCAAAAACAGCTCGATCAGTAGTTGTTTTATAAGCTGGATTAGCTTGTAAGCTTGAGAAAAAGGTAGAAAAATTGTCAGAAGTGGGATCCCGTGACCTCTCACGAGGACCCGAATTTGAGTCTGGCACCTTAGACCACTTGGCCATCCCGACAACGTGTCGTTTTGGTTCGCAGTAGTTATATGATTCTATAGGAGAAAAGACTAAGTCATCTTGCCATGGACAATGAAGAGATACTATGTTAATCATAGTGGTCTGTGTTGATTCGTTATCTCGTTCATCGATTGTTCCATGCAACTTGTAAAATATTAGTAATTTAAGTACTATATCTTTGGAAAATTTGTTAAAACATAAATTTGATGACACTGATAATGGCCATGTTAATATAAACTTTGTTTTCCTTGAGGTGATTTTGTCTACACATGTAGTAATTTCCCGATGAACCAATGCATATTTATGCAGAACTTATCTACATAACTTTGGTTGTAGCATGAAACAAGTTTTTCTAGCATTTTCTCATTCCATTCAATGAATATTGCTTAATGAATAATCCATTATTGCAGTTTTTATACAGATTGCTCCTTGTGTTCTTATTATAATTAGCTGTACATGCTAGGTTCTGCTTGATAAATAAACTAGGGTTATGGGACATATTTTATAAGCTAGCTTGAGATAAAACTTATTTCAAGCATGCACTCGCACAAAATCTTTGTCCGTTGAAGACTGATCTACTGTTGTAATATACTTGGGACTAAGGCCTATTACCTGAATTGAAATCCTAATTCTGGTTGGACCAAGTATGGCCAATTTCGTTTTCAACTGGGGCCAAGCGAACTATTATAGTGTATGTGTTCTACCACCCAGCAGGCCATAGCTAAATCATACCTACATCTGACCCTGGTTTTGGTTAAAGTCAGCCCCTTATGAGTTTATAGCGCAATCTTGTTAATTAAGGTGCTGCCGGAGATGGGCGTGAGATCTGGAAGTATTTTAAGAGTGCATGAAAAATTAAAGTTGCATTTAAATCCCACTACAAAAATATTCACCGTTGATAGCATCAATACTTAGCGTTTCCGCTCATGCCCTCTGCAGGCTGCGTGGTCTGGGGTTTCAGACGCTATTACCTGTACAAATAATCATGTACGAACGCTATACAGTAAAAAGGCGGGCAATGAAAAATTTGGGAGGGAAGATTAGCATGTATCGTCAAAGTTCTCCACATAATAGCATTGCTTTGCCTTATCTCCTCCACGGAAAAAACTCCACAAAATCCGAGAAATAGTCTGTCGGCCACAACATCATTCATCAACAATCGATCGATGTCTCCATTCTGTTGTGATTTGTGACATGAAATCACATATGAAAACGAGACGTAGATGTGCTTGGCGATAGTGGGGATGGTGTAAAAGCAGAAAGAAGGCAAGGAAAAGCGGTTTTGTGATGCGTTTCGGCACAGACGTCTGACAACATTTGGTTAGACGTCTGTTGTTAAGGTTTTGGTAACCCGAGAGCAGGGACAGACGTCTGACCAATATGGGTCAGACGTCTGAGAGGGGTTTCCTGCGTTTTTGTGACGGCCCGCCCCGCACCAGCCTGCATTTCCTCCTAAAGTGCGCTGTACACATGCCCGACTAGCACAAGACGGTCGTCATAAGAAAGAAAAGAAGAGAATGAACTAATCAAGAAACCTGTAGAATGTCTCACAGCGCATGGAATAAAATATAATAATAACATACTTGACACAAATACAGGCGAGACAGTGCATAAGCTGATAACTAGAATCAACATCAATCATCAAAGCAGCGGAAATCCAAATATAGCTTATTACAATTTTCCAAATTTACTGTCTCTAAACAAAAGAAAGCTGAAGTAGAAGATACACCAACAATGCCCAAGCAGTGATCTTCAACAACACAGGGAGAATACTATATATATTACGTGGAAGCCTCCTGCTCGTCTCCGGATTATCTACCCGTGCATCACCAGCTAACCTGTCTCTAGTCTGCTCGTGTGAGCACCCAGAGTAATAAGAGGAGACATAAAACTCTGGGTCAGACATAAAGTCTGGTATGAGCGATAAACATCTAAACAGAATAATAACAGGTATACTAAATCATACCTGAACCTGGACCTGCAACCAAAGAGTTAGTACCACATACCGTACAATACTCCAAGGTGCCATAATAAATAGTGTAAGAATACGGGGGTGGGGTGTGCATGTCACAATGATAGCAAACAAATCATCCATAGCAACCATCCTCACATCTCTCACTCAGTGCGTACAGCGTACGACATCTACCACTTTGGAAACACTAGACAAACTGAGGTAACGACGAATCCCGACTTGTAGAAACCCTGCTGTGACCAAGCCAAACACTTGGAGTCATGACCAAACATTTCAATGACCCACTTCATTGGTCGTAGCCCTTGGTTCTACCGATGCCATAATGGCCCTGAATCCGCCTTCGTACCTCCTACCATAGTGGTCCAAAGTTATAGACGTCGATAACTCCTTGGCACGCGTCCCGCAGCAAAGCCCAATCATGAAGTGAACTCGTTGATTCCCATCTGAATCTTAAGCTCTAACTTCTCATTTGGACTTCCTTTGCATCTCGGGTTTGGTCGAATTGGAGTGGGTCTTCAGAAGAGTTGTCGCGCATTAACAGCCCTAGAATTCTGTTCGGTTCGGTAGTCATCACCATCATCGGGTCGGGTCGGTAGTCCACTTCGGGTCGGGTCGGTGTCTCCCTCCGGGTCGGGTCGGTTCAGTGATTCTCCCCCTTCAGATATCGGTTCGGTTCGGGTGCCTCTGCTTGAGTTCGGTTCGGAGGTAGTTCATCCGATCTGATTCCTTCTGTTTGACTTGTTTGCCTGCTCCGATCCGTCCTGTTCCCTTTCTCCGATCCGATCTGCTCTATTGCTCCGATCTGATCTGCTCTATTGCTCCGATCCGATCTTCTGTCCAACTCCAACTCTAAGCAATGGCCTTCCTTCCTGCCAAGCTCCTTCCAGTGACAAGTCCCAGTCCAGTTCGGATTCCCTTGGCCAGTTCACTAGTCCGATCCGACCCCTGCTCCGATCCGAACCGGTTCGGGACCTGCACATTTCTGCAACTTTCCAACGAGCTTTCTACGCCATTCGACGACGTTTTCAACCAATTTAACTATTCTAATCAATCATAAAACATACCATAGAGTCATAGCAACATGTAATAGCAACCACAAACAGCAAACAACAATTCAAATGAATCAAAATGGATCAAAAAGTGACTAAAACTTCATATTTTCCCATAATCCCTCTTAATCATGTTTAAGCATACGATTAGCAAAACACATCGAAATTAACCCAAACTTCTAACAGAGCCTTAAAACATTATTTTAGAATTTTAAGAATTTTTCCAGAATTTATTTACGTATAAATTCGCTAATCTTCACTAATTACCCTTAATTAACTGTAATTAGTGTCAAAATGATGCTATCACTCACCTTGGCCACAAACAAAATTCTCAGAACTGAAACTCCTCTGATTTGGGCGAATACTGATGCCCAACAGCAGCTCTAACCTTGCTTTGGTGCTTTTTCTTCTTAATTTGATACCTCTAAGCCTTAATCCTTGATTAGGAAGTGATTTTTGGGTGTTTTAGAGAGATTTAGAGAGTGGAGGCCATGGCTAGGTCAAGAGGAATGAAAGTGGCGGCTGGAAATTGTCTAAAGAAATGTTTTCTAACCCTAATCAGCCTCCATATACCCCTAAACCCGAAATTCCCCTTGGGCCTAGCTGCTAATCACCCGGTTAAGCCCAATTAAGCTGTTTTTCACCATCAGAAACTTGTTTCAGCCATATCTCCCAAACGGTAAGTCCGTTTGGCTAATGTGACCACTCTACGGAAAGAGAAACCATCATCCGAAGCCAATGGAAGTGGTTTCAGGTCAAAATTCTTTTCCAGTTAAAAGTTATGGCCAAAACAGTGCCAACTAGGGGTAAAATGGTCATTTAAAAATCGAGAAAAATCATGAACATGGGAAATGACCCCAATAGTCGTCTCCCAAAGTTACATGACCATACGACTTCGTATGTGAAAGAAATAAATATCCTACGATCCTATGATGCGTAGAACGCGGGTCGTTACACTCTTCCCCCCTTAAGAAATTTCGCCCCCGAAATTCCTTAACCTAAAACATACAAAGGATCCCGCATGCCTAACAATCACATATAACAATCAAACATGCAAAACAAGCAAACAAGCCTATCTAGCATGCGGAAAACTAAATCGAAGTCAAAATCTTACCAGGTAAAGAGTTCTGGATACTTCCTCCTTATGTCCTCCTCTGTTTCCCAAGTACAATCGCTCTCGTCCTCGCTCCACTGTACCTTGACTAGCTTCACCGCCTTCCTTCGAAGTTGCTTCATGTCGTACTCGACAATACGGGCCTGCTTGCGGTTCCCAACCGCCTCGGGTTCTACTTCGAAGTCCTCTAACTGATCAGGTGAAATAGTCATATATGAGTCGTGAACGAACTTCCTTAGTTGGGAACCATGAAATACGTTGTGAACTCCCGCCATCTTCTCTGGTAAGTCAATCCTATATGCCAAATTCCCGACTAGTTCAAGAACAGGGAATGAGCCAACAAATCTTGGTGCCAACTTGCCTCTCCTGCCAAATCGTATTACGCTCTTCAACGGAGAAATCTTGACAAACACCAAGTCGCCAACGGAGAATTTTAAGTCTCTTCTCCTCTTATCGGCATAACTCTTCTGCCTATCTTGGGCAGCCTTTATTCGTTGTTGAATGGTCTTGATTTTATCTGAAGTTTCCCTCACCACATCTGGTCCAAGCATAAACTTCTCGCCAGTCTCTATCCAACATGATGGTGAGTTGCATGGTCTTCCGTACAAAGCTTCAAACGGAGCCATACCGATACTGGATTGGTAGCTATTATTATATGCAAACTCTACTAGATGCAAATGGTCATCCCATGATCCACCAAAATCCAATATACATGCTCTCAAGAGATCTTCCAAAATACGATTCACCCTCTCCGTCTGATCGTCGGTCTGAGGATGATATGCGGTACTGAGATGTAACTCTGACCCTAGAGCCTCTTGTAAGCTCTTCCAAAACCCACTAGTGAACAACGGGTCTCGGTCGCTCACAATGCTTTTAGGTACTCCATGAAATCTCACTACCCACTCCATATACAATTCTGCTAATTTAGCTGCCGTTCTGGTCGATTTGACTGGTATAAACCTTGCACTTTTAGTCAGTCGGTCTACAATTACCCAAATGCTATCATATCCCGATCTAGTCCTTGGTAAACCATCAATGAAATCCATCGAGACTTGCTCCCATTTCCATTCGGGAATTTCTAATGGCTGTAACAAACCACTAGGCTTCTTTTGCTCGGCTTTAACTAACTGGCAATTCATGCATTTGGATATAAACTCCCCAACGTCTCTTTTCATCCCTTCCCAGTAGTAAGTCTGTCTCATGTCTCGATACATCTTATTACCACCGGGGTGTATAGTCAGTTTTGAGTGATGACATTCTCTAAGCACTTCATCCCTCAATCCATTGACATTGGGTACAACAAGCTTTCCATTCTTTCTAAGCCATCTATCTCGATCAAGCCCATACTTGTTCACCTCCTCATCGATACCCATCTCTAACTTGGAGATGATTTCCAATAGGTTAGGATCGTCCCTCTGACTAGAGCCGATCCGCTCAATCAAAGTGGGTCTGATCGTCAAACTCGCTAACATTTCTGGATCCAATTCGCACTTTGGTCTGAAATCAAATCCCGCGATAAACTCCAGTTGCTTCCATTCAAGGAACATAGCCCCTAAGCTGGCATGTCTTCTACTCAATGCATCAGCCACCGCATTGCCCTTTCCTGGTGTGTATGCGATGTCAAAATCATAGGAAGCTAAAAACTCTAACCATATCTGCTGACGGAGATTTAAATCCTTCTGGAGAAGAGATATTTTAACGACTTATGATCTGTGAACAGCTCAAATCTTTCTCCCAAGAGATAGTGTCTCCACATCTTTAACGCGAACACGATCGCTGCCAATTCCAAATCATGGGTAGGGTATCTTCTCTCGTGCGGTTTCAACTGCCGACTTGCGTAAGCTACAACCCTACCGCCTTGCATCAATACAACACCCAGTCCGGTACCACAGGCATCCGTGTATACCGTCATCTCTTCATCCCCCTTAGGAATGACTAACACTGGTGCGCTTGTCAACTTGTCCTTTAGACTTTTGAATGCATCCTCGCACCTTTCATCCCAGACAAAAGCTTGATTCTTCTTGGTCAACTGGGTCAATGGTGCTGCTATCTTGGAGAAACCTTGGATAAACTTACGATAATATCCCGCTAATCCCAAGAAACTTCTTACATCTGTTGCGTTCTTGGGCGTAGGCCAATCCTGTACCGTAGCCACCTTTGCCGGGTCCACGGCAATACCATTTTCTGATACAACATGGCCCAAGAACCTCACTTCCCTCTTCCAGAAGTGACACTTAGAAAACTTTGCTTTCAATTGGTGTTTTCTCAACACCTCCATCGCTACTCTTAAATGTTCCTTGTGTTCTTCCTCTGTCCTCGAATAGACCAAAATATCATCAACGAACACAAGGACAAACTTATTCAACTGATCTCTGAATACCCTATTCATAAGATCCACAAAATATGCCGGGGCATTAGTCAGCCCAAACGGCATAACCAATCATTCATAAAACCCAGACGGCGTTCGAAATGCCGTTTTAGCTATACTCTCAGCTTCCACTCTAAGCTGATGAAAACCTGTCGCGAGATCCAACTGAGAAAATACTCTCGCGCCACTCAACTGATCAAACAAATCATCTATCCGCGGTAGAGGATACTTGTTCTTCCTCGTCACTTTATTCAACTCGCGGTAGTCTACACACAACCGAAGGGAACCATCCGCCTTGGTAGCAAACACAACTGGTGCTCCCCATTCAGAAACACTCCTTCTGATAAATCCCTTCTTCAAAAGATCGCTGACTTGCACCTCGAGCTCACGCTGCTCTCTTGGTGCCATACGACGAAGTGGCATCACTATAGGTCTGGCATCTTTTACCAAATCAATACGAAACTCAATCTCTCGGTGTGGTGGGAGTCCGGTCACTTCTTCGAAAACATCCGGATACTGGCCAACCACGGGCAAACCTGACAACTCACTATGCGGAATGTCGAGGGAGTTTAGAAAACTAGCCAATACCCCCTTACTGGGTAGACCACCAAACACTATCCTCCGCCCATCATCCGCTCTAGCTGTCACCAACAAGCCCTCACAGTCTACCACCACCCCGTATCTTTGGAGCCAATCTACTCCCAAAATAATGCCAAACCCAGTAAAGCCCAAAACAAAGCAATCACAAACAAACATGCATCCATGACTCGATAAGACCACATTACGACAAATCATGCTAAGGCTAGTCGAACCACCAATCGGGTTCGTCACTACTAAAGGTCTATCGACAATCTCGGGCTCCAATCCCAACCTATCTACCAGGTCACTAGATATGAAAGAACTGGAAGCTCCGGTATCAAACAAAACTCTAACAGGAACATCATATACAGAAAGCATACCTTGAATGACGACATTCTTTCCCTTCTCCGCCGCAGTTGGGGCATTCGACGAAGAAGGAATAGCATTGAGAGCATATGCTTTCACCATTTGCTTTTCTTTAGGGGGTTGCGGACACTTGTCCTTGTGATGTCCCAATTGGCCACAATTGAAGCACTTCCTATCCGCTGGCTTGGCCCGACAATTACTAGCATAATGGCCCTTCTTACCACAGCTGAAGCACTCCACATCTTGCTTATTCTTTTTCTTCTGGCCATCCCTAGCCTGATTCTGCTTTCTCTTATTCTGGGAACCACCTTTGCCTCCACCACTAGCTTGTGGCTTTGGCTCATCTGCGGATGCAACCTCAGTCTTCGACTTAGGGTAGAGACTTTCTGACCTTAACGCTTTCCCCACAATCGATTCAAACGTCTCATCGATGTGGTTAATAAGTTTTTCCCCCAAGTACTGATCCAAACCAGTTATGAATTTCTCATTCTTTTTCTCGGCAGTATCAATGAGAGATAACCCATATTTTGACAAAGTGTCAAATTCAACAATATACTCCGAGACAGCTCTGCCATTCTGCTTGAGCTCTAAGAACTTCTTAAACAACATCGACTTCTGAGCAGCTGGAATGAACTTCTCACTAAAGCGAGCCTTAAACTGCTCCCAAGTAATCTGGTCTTCGGGAGTAGCTGCCTTTATAGCATTCCACCAATTCATTGCCCGCCCTTGCAGCTGACGGGACGCTAACTTCCTCTTCATCGCATCCTCGATACCCAAATCCTCGAAGATACGTTCGCAACTATTCACCCAATCTTGAACATCTGTAGCCGACTCCGTTCCGTGGAACGGCTTCCCACCAAGGCTAGTATAATCCTTATTCAGCTTGGCGAAGTCGACTCTTGGCGCCTGCACCATTGGACCACCACCATTGGGAGCTGCCCTCTGTACATCTCTAAGCATCTCTCTCATGAGGTCAGTAAACATCGTCCTCATGTCAGCAGCATTCCCATTATTGGCTCCTCTACCAGCACCTCTAGTATACCGGCTCATCGTCAATCTGAAAAAGGAAACGATTAACGACTCCATAGTGGTGCTAGTGCAGTACGACTTCATCCTTATACTAGTAATAGTATATATATATATAGCTTTTAAAAACCAAAGTAATCACAAATACGCTCTCTCGTATACGTATCTTATCTCTCCCTGATAACTTCCCTAGGTTAACTACGCAACCTAGAGCTCTGATACCAAGTGTGACGGCCCGCCCCGCACCAGCCTGCATTTCCTCCTAAAGTGCGCTGTACACATGTCCGACTAGCACAAGACGGTCGTCATAAGAAAAAAAAAAAAATGAACTAATCAAGAAACCTGTAGAATGTCTCACAGCGCATGGAATAAAATATAATAATAACATACTTGACACAAATACAGGCGAGACAATGCATAAGCTGATAACTAGAATCAACATCAATCATCAAAGCAGCGGAAATCCAAATACAGCTTATTACAATTTTCCAAATTTACTGTCTCTAAACAAAAGAAAGCTGAAGTAGAAGATACACCAACAATGCCCAAGCAGTGATCTTCAACAACACAGAGAGAATACTATATATATTACGTGGAAGCCTCCTGCTCGTCTCCGGATCATCTACCCGTGCATCACCAGCTAACCTGTCTCTAGTCTGCTCGTGTGAGCACACAGAGTAATAAGAGGAGACATAAAACTCTGGGTCAGACATAAAGCCTGGTATGAGCGATAAGCATCTAAACAGAATAATAACAGGTATACTAAACCATACCTGAACCTGGACCTGCAACCAAAGAGTTAGTACCACATACCGTACAATACTCCAAGGTGCCATAATAAATAGTGTAAGAATACGGGGGTGGGGTGTGCATGTCACAATGATAGCAAACAAATCATCCATAGCAACCATCCTCACATCTCTCACTCAGTGCGTACAGCGTACGACATCTACCACTTTGGAAACACTAGACAAACTGAGGTAACGACGAATCCCGACTTGTAGAAACCCTGCTGTGACCAAGCCAAACACTTGGAGTCATGACCAAACATTTCAATGACCCACTTCATTGGTCGTAGCCCTTGGTTCTACCGATGCCATAATGGCCCTGAATCCGCCTTCGTACCTCCTACCATAGTGGTCCAAAGTTATAGACGTCGATAACTCCTTGGCACGCGTCCCGCAGCAAAGCCCAATCATGAAGTGAACTCGTTGATTCCCATCTGAATCTTAAGCTCTAACTTCTCATTTGGACTTCCTTTGCATCTCGGGTTTGGTCGAATTGGAGTGGGTCTTCAGAAGAGTTGTCGCGCATTAACATCCCTAGAATTCTGTTCGGTTCGGTAGTCATCACCATCATCGGGTCGGGTCGGTAGTCCACTTCGGGTCGGGTCGGTGTCTCCCTCCGGGTCGGGTCGGGTCGGTTCAGTGATTCTCCCCCTTCAGATATCGGTTCGGTTCGGGTGCCTCTGCTTGAGTTCGGTTCGGAGGTAGTTCATCCGATCTGATTCCTTCTGTTTGACTTGTTTGCCTGCTCCGATCCGTCATGTTCCCTTTCTCCGATCCGATCTGCTCTATTGCTCCGATCCGATCTGCTCTATTGCTCCGATCCGATCTTCTGTCCAACTCCAACTCTAAGCAATGGCCTTCCTTCCTGCCAAGCTCCTTCCAGTGACAAGTCCCAGTCCAGTTCGGATTCCCTTGGCCAGTTCACTAGTCCGATCCGACCCCTGCTCCGATCCGAACCGGTTCGGGACCTGCACATTTCTGCAACTTTCCAGCGAGCTTTCTACGCCATTCGACGACGTTTTCAACCAATTTAACTATTCTAATCAATCATAAAACATACCATAGAGTCATAACAACATGTAATAGCAACCACAAACAGCAAACAACAATTCAAATGAATCAAAATGGATCAAAAAGTGACTAAAACTTCATATTTTCCCATAATCCCTCTTAATCATGTTTAAGCATACGATTAGCAAAACACATCGAAATTAACCCAAACTTCTAACAGAGCCTTAAAACATTATTTTAGAATTTTAAGAATTTTTCCAGAATTTATTTACGTATAAATTCGCTAATCTTCACTAATTACCCTTAATTAACTGTAATTAGTGTCAAAATGATGCTATCACTCACCTTGGCCACAAACAAAATTCTCAGAACTGAAACTCCTCTGATTTGGGCGAATACTGATGCCCAACAGCAGCTCTAACCTTGCTTTGGTGCTTTTTCTTCTTAATTTGATACCTCTAAGCCTTAATCCTTGATTAGGAAGTGATTTTTGGGTGTTTTAGAGAGATTTAGAGAGTGGAGGCCATGGCTAGGTCAAGAGGAATGTAAGTGGCGGCTGGAAATTGTCTAAAGAAATGTTTTCTAACCCTAATCAGCCTCCATATACCCCTAAACCCATTCCCCTTGGGCCTAGCTGCTAATCACCCGGTTAAGCCCAATTAAGCTGTTTTTCACCATCAGAAACTTGTTTCAGCCATATCTCCCAAACGGTAAGTCCGTTTTGCTAATGTGACCACTCTACGGAAAGAGAAACCATCATCTGAAGCCAATGGAAGTGGTTTCAGGTCAAAATTCTTTTCCAGTTAAAAGTTATGGCCAAAACAGTGCCAACTAGGGGTAAAATGGTCATTTAAAAATCGAGAAAAATCATGAACATGGGAAATGACCCCAATAGTCGTCTCCCAAAGTTACATGACCATACGACTTCGTATGTGAAAGAAATAAATATCCTACGATCCTATGATGCGTAGAACGCGGGTCGTTACAGTTTTTGACTTGGTTTTTTATGTGACTTATTCTGCAAGTAATGAAGGGGCAAATTGGGTATTTGCCTAGGGCTTCTATTCTCCTATAAAAGCAACATCTATGGTTGGATTAAAAGTATGGGACTGAGACCGAATTAATTAATCTAAGAGTTAGCCGTCGTTCTTCATTGTTCTCCTTCTCCAACAAAAGTTGTAGTCATCTAGATCAAGGTTCAAGAACTCGGTTTCGGTCGTTTGAAAATTTGTTAGTTTCGGCGGGTTTCGTAAATTTCGTTGGTTTCGGTTTTGTTTCGGTTTCGGTCCAGATTTCGGTTTTCAGTATTTTGGTTACGAATTTGTTAACGATAAATAACATGAAAATATATTATATAAAGAAATAAAATACAACATACACCATTCTAAATTTACTACATTCAATAACTATTTCTTGGAGCTATATATAGATTGTTTTCATAATCTTCTTCATCAATTTCTGTTGCATGATGCGATGGATAGTCATACTGCATATGTCCTGTACCCATGAACGTTGCCAACATGTTATCAAATGAGGAGGGTTCATCATTCTGTGTTGTATATGCAGTTTGACTATTTTGATCACTTGACATATCGCTGCTGTATGTCTCATTTGCTCCGTGATAGAAATAGCCTCCAGTGTAATCAGAAGTAGAATGCCTGTAATTGGGTGGATCTTTTGATGTATATGGGTTATTAGCATAATCGTAATTTCGTGGTTCTTCATATTGGACATTTAAATTACTGTCTCTTCTTTCACGAGTACGCCCCACACCTCTCCGCACATATGGTATAGTTGGTCTTTGTGAACCACCAGCAACACTAGATCCAACACCATAATTACTTGCTAAACCGATATTGTGACCACCAGCATCATCGTTTGAAGAGTCACTGCTATTTTCGGTGCTTTGACTTCTTGTTGTTCGTGCAGGTATTCCATCCACTGCAGCAACAACGTTATGTATTATATCAACCATCGCAGGATCGTCGTCAAGCAACCGTGGTTCAACTTCTGTAGTCCACTCTGCTAGTGGATCCTCCTCGTGAAATATATGATTTAGATCAATTAATTGATCATTTGTATCACGACGTTTAACATTCTTAGCTCTTAATCTCATATTGTAATGTACATATACCAGCTTTTCAAGATTTTCCATTTTGATTCTATTTCTCAGTTTTGTATGAATTATGGAAAACGTAGTCCAGTTTCTTTCGCAATTTGAGGAGGAAACCGTCTGACTGAGAATATGCATTGCTAAACGTGTAAGGTGTGGAGCGTCCGCTTTGCCGATTATTGACCACCTTGCAGGAGAACACATACTTATGGCTTCTATTGCTTTTGAAGAGCCAAATTCGCCAACTTTCATTCTATAAATGTCCACCCATGTAATGTAATGTAATTGAATAACATATATAATGTAATGTGGGTTTATGTATCTAAAAAGTATGTAATGTAATTTACCTCTTCCAATTTTAATTTGTGTCCGCGTGTCTGGGACCATTCTTGCAACAACACTATTAAATCCATTTATTACCTCAGTGTCATTTACCGCATTACCATACTGAATGATAGGATTGAGGAAATAACCTATATTTTTTGGAAAATGCTAATATTAATGTAATATTTTGAATTTTGGCTTGTAAAGTAGTAATTTTAAAATACCTGCAGCATGGATTGGTCGATGGAGTTGTCTTTCCATCTTTTATCGATAATATCCCACCATTTTTCTGATTCACTTACGCCGACATTCTTCCTAATTGACTCCTTTGCGAGATCCATCGCTTCTTAAAGATAGTCCATATCCGCTTTGTCATCGCTATCCACCATTCTTAAAACTTTGACTAATGGCTCAAATACGAGAATTATAGAAGCATCGGCCGTCCAAAAAGTATCATCGTAAATCAGATTAGCAACATTGGTTGCTGTTCTTTTATCCTTAAAAGTGAGCCTAGGCATTTTTGATACCCATTCCTTTGAAGCGGTCATTCTTCTTAAATCATTTTTGTGTTTATGAATAGAGTCTAATGCAATGAAATGAGTGGCAAATCTAGTCACTGCAGGTCTAATCAATTCTTTGCCGTTTGTCTCTTTTCTCATTATAGAAAGTAACCAACCATGGTTGTATATGTATGTCGTTATTAATTGACAATTTGAAATGATAGTTTTTACCTCTTCTTCTTTCGAAATATCTTCTAAGATCAGATCAATGCAGTGTGCAGCACATGGTGTCCAATATAAATGTTTTCTTTTCTCCATCAATAGTTGTCCAGCTGCTTTGTAGTTAGCTCCGTTATCTGTCACAATCCGCACTACTCTATTTTCTTCAACAGACTATACAACTTCATACATCAATCTGCATATATATTCTCCACTTTGAAATTCATCAGTAGCGTCTACAGATTTAAGAAATATCGTTCCATGGGTGGGGTACACAAAAAAATTTATAATTTTCCGTTGATTCTGAGTACTCCAACCATCACACATCAACGTAGAACCATACTCGTCCTAGAAATTATGAAAAGTGCTTATATATGAACGAACTTCATCTAGTTCCATTTCCAAGTATGGATGTGATAATTCATACGCTGTAGGTGGATCTATTCCACGACCACATTCCGCAATAGCATCAACCATAGTTGCATAATAAGGACTACTAGCAACATTATGTGGAATATGGTTAAAATAAAAAGACTTAGCAATGGCACGACCTATATGCTTTTTAGCATTTTTAATGCCCTTTATTGCAGATTTAATAGAAGGTTGAGAACTACATCTTTTTTTTGCATATATGAATCGATCCTTGCAGCAGTACGAGTTTCAAAATCTCCGTCCATCCTTATAGATTTACCATGGACGTTCCGCTCTGTTTGACTAGAACCGATGCCTGATTGCCTATGAGATCTTTGCATCTCATGTTCTCTGAATATATTTCTGCTTTCCTGCATTGCACGACGAACATTCCTATCGTCTTAGTTCTCATTATCTTTGCTGTCTGAGCCATATTGTTGAGGTTTACTCATCAGTTCTTCTTGTATGCGTTGCTTCTCGAGTTTCCCTTTATTATGATCATTTTTTTCCAACAATATGCGCTCATACAAGTTTTTTAACATCTTGAGGAACGTTTGTGCATGCCATTACATTGCCTTCTACGCCCGCCAAGTGTTCTTTCAAACGTGTTACACCACCACCATTGATTTTTTTGTTGCAGAAAGTGCACTTCGTTTTCCGAACATTACCATCGATTGGGGTACCGTAATTCCAACCGATTTCTGTAGTGTTTGTCGGGTTCTCCATAGCGTACCTGTAAATTGTAAACTTTAGATTACATTTTTTATTCTAAAATTGTGCTATAAATAAAACAAATAAAAAACTGAAAATAAAAATATACCATACATATAACGTTGTACATGGAAAGTTGTACTGAATTCAATTTCACATGGATTGCCAAGTTGTACTGAATTCAATTTCACATGGATT
The DNA here is from genome assembly GCA_030737875.1 of Allium sativum. Classification (NCBI taxonomy): domain Eukaryota; kingdom Viridiplantae; phylum Streptophyta; class Magnoliopsida; order Asparagales; family Amaryllidaceae; genus Allium; species Allium sativum. The sequence continues at coordinate 188,650,164 of CM060924.1, read as the reverse complement.
GCCACAACATACATAAAAATAAACCATACATATAACGTTGCTGCAGCACATGGATTGCCACATCACGCTGCAGCACGTGGATTGCCACATCATCCTATTTCTATTCGACTTAAGAAAAAAGCCCAAAATCGAGCAGAGAGAAAAAAAGGCGTCCTATTTCTATTCGATCAGAGATAGGAAAAAAAAACAATCGTCGATCGAATCGATTCGATTCGATTCGAATAATCAGTTCGAACGATCGATTTAATCTCAGCAGAAGAAAAGAGCAAACTCACGGATTTAATCTCAGCAGAAGAAAAGAGCAAATGATTGATGCGGTTTTTGTGTTCTGTAAGTTTAAATTTCCAGTTGCATGTTTTATAGGGTTTAAATTTACTGTTGATTCACGGATTTTAAACTTTACGATGATAGAATTTGATTTGATTCCCTTTGTTTGATTCTTTTTTGCTTTCGGTTGCTTTATTTCACGTCTGATGTTTGATTCTGCGTATGAGATTCTCCATTTTTTTCTTAGCCCTAGTCCGATCCCGATTTTGGGGGACAATTCCGGTTCGTCCCCCACCGAAACCGATCCGATAACCCCGAGATCTCGGGGTATCGGAAGAATTTTCGAACCTTGATCTAGATATTATTTCCCTTTCTCAATAAGGTTATTGATTCTTGTAGTTTGTTTATTGTTGATTGTTGAACCAGTGTGTGTAAACAAAATTCGTTTTGAGAATCAATAAAGAGGGTGGTTGGGTGGAATATTTTGTGTTTGAGCGTGTGATTTCATCTGTGTTTGTTTCCATAGAAATCATCTTTAAGTAATTGGGTGAATAAGATCCTGGTCGCTTCCGCAAAGGCGAAGGTTTATCACAACAGTTGGTATCAGAGCGAGATCATCGCAAAGCTTAGAGTGATTTTAGATTGGAAAAATCAATATTTTTTTACGTCGGATATGATGACGCTGTTGGTGATGACTAATTTTAATTGGGGGTTTGAAGGCCTAAATTGTTTGGTTGATGGAGAAGAAGAGGAGCCTTCAGATGTGGATGGGGGAAGATGGAAGAAGACGAAGATGTTGGCAATTGGTTTGATTTGCCTGTACCTTGGTGATTGGGTTCATGTTTTCGACAGAGGTCTTCACTTTGATGATGCTCGAGGGATCAGGAGTGATCGCGGAAGGAGCTCAAGTCAAGTGGTAGACGGGTGTCGATGTGGAAGGCGAGTGACGGTTGAAGAACCTAGTCCACAGCAAGGTGGGGAGGTTAATTTGGTCACTGCTGATGTGTTCGACATGGGTCTTCATGTTGATGATGCTCGAGGTATCCAGGGTGATCGAAGTAAGAGCTCAGGTCAAGTGGTAGACGGGTGTCGTTGTGGAATTGCAAGCACTTTTAGACCGTTGGTTTATGCACGATGCAGCTCAGGCGGTAGTTGCATCTTTTGCAGGCGGTGGGTTGTGTTTGTAATTGAGGTGTGGTCGTAGTCCTTTCAAATCGACTGGGTGTGGTTGTTGCCCTGAAATCAATTGAGTCCCTGTACTCGGAACAGGTGGGGTGTATCTCGTTGCCTGGAAATCGAGGTTGGTTTTAATTGAGAGTAGGCTTCGTTGAAAGAGCTAGATGACTTGTGTGTTGAAAGTTTGTTTGATATGATGTGATTTCATATCAAGGTGGAGTGTTGTGATTTGTGACATGAAATCACATATGAAGACGAGACGTAGATGTGTTTGGCGCTAGTGGGGATGGTGTAAAAGCAGAAAGAAGGCAGGAGAAGCGGTTTTGTGATGTGTTTCGGCACAGACGTCTGACAGCATTTAGTCAGACGTCTGTTGTCAGAGTTTTGGTAACTCGAGAGCAGGGACAGACGTCTGACCAATATGGGTCAGACGTCTGAGCGGGGTTTCCTGCGTTTTTGACTTGGTCTTTTCTGTGATTTATTCTGCAAGTAATGAAGGGGCAAATTGAGTATTTGCCTAGGGCTTCTATTCTCCTGTAAAAACAGCATCTAGGATTGGATTAAAAGTATGGGATTGAGACCGAATTAATTAATCCAAGGGTTAGCCGTCGTTCTTCATTGTTCTCCTTCTCCAACAAGAGTTGTAGTCATCTAGATATTCTTTCACTTTCTCAATAAGGTTATTAATTCTTGTAGTTTGTTTATTGTTGGTTGTTGAAGCAGTGTGTGTAAACAAAATTCGTTTTGAGAATCAATAAAGAGGGTGGTTGGGTGGAATATTTCGTGTTTGCGCGTGTAATTTCATATCTGTGTTTGTTTCCATAGAAATCATCTTTAAGTGATTTGGTGAATAAGATCCTGGTCGCTTCCGCAAAGGCGAAGGTTTATCACAACACATTCGTATAACCCTAATCTAAATCTCAGTGCACCCTTATCCCTAAAAGCGGCCACCATCTTCACTTCTCTGATTCTAACTCCTATGAGTAGCCATTATCCGCAATCAAGCTGCTGTGACAAGTAATATTACATTATTTATTAGTTGGTTAGAACAAACTTTTCTAGTCATTAGATGAGCAAGCTAGTGGTTGATTGCTCAAACTCTAGTTCTATAGTTTACCAAATTTGATGGTCGATTGGAAATAGTTAATGGTGATAATGGAGGTTGTAGAATTCAAATTAGACCAATGACTTCACATGTCAAAATCAAGGAAGACGGAAAACAAGATAGGTTGATCCAATAGTATCTTATAATATTGTTACAGATCTATGGTCGATTATAATGTAATGGATTGTGGTTTTACTGTTTAATATTAGTTAAATACCAAAAAATTATATCGCCCAGTGTATATAACAGTATGCATCTTTAAATCTGAGTATAAACTAAAGCAAGAGTTATGAGTTGGTTTACCAATTTTAAATTGACCAGTTTTGGCCTTTTTTTAAAGATGATCATGTCCAAATAACCTTACATTCACCTGTCGGATATGCACACAGAGTATCTCTACTTTTATTGTAATTTAGCTTATATGTTCTATTTATAATGTACAATTTCTAACATAAGTAACCATTTGATTTAAGAATGAAAGGTACATTTTTAGTTGAATTGTAGGCTTTAGGGAAGATGCATACCTAAACATTGACGAGCTATTGTCAATTAACATTTCTTGAAACATTAGTATTTGGTTAAACTTTTGATTAGTTTTGTTTATCAAGATTCAGTAACATGCCATTGAAGATATTATACGCATATTCCACCATCAAATACAAGTAGCATCAGCAAACTGCAGCTTATTCAAATACGATGCAGATGTCCATAAAAACGGTAATGTGGAAAAAATATCTCTTTTTATAGTTATTTCTGAAACAAACTTGTTTATGCAATAAGTTCAGAAATGTGGCTGCCGTGCATGAACTAAATTTAACTGTATATATAAATATATGTATATAAATGTAATTGGTGAGACAACTTGCTATGTGAAGATGAATTTTATTTGAACAAACTGTTTGTTTATTCATTGCAATTTATATATTTTTGGTTTGTTAATCCCTCAACCTGTTTCATATCTGAGTGTCTGAATCCATACCATATTTGATGCATCTATTTATGTAAACATATTGGCACCAGTGACTGCATTAAGTTAATGTATGATCACTACAAATTGGTTTCACATCACAATTCAAACATGTTTTTTTGTTCATGATTAATATAAATTAGTTGCAAATTTATCCCTATATGAAACAAGTCTTCTTTTTGAGCTTCTGCATTTTTGTAATGTAACCTAACCATACTAGCTTCTTTGCTGCTTCAGTGTTTCTCGTTTGCATTTGTTCATCATCGATTCACTTCCAAATCTCATATACGTTTTTAATGAACAAAAAAAAATTGGTTGACAAAATTCAATTGCATTTTTTTCTTTTTTCATGCGCATGACAAATTAACATTACATAGATTCATATCCCTCGTGCTAAAACAACACATCCAACAAAAAAGATATGAGATATTTGAAAAGAAATGCTCCAAGGTCAACTTATCAGTTTTTTTTTTTTTTTCATTTTCTTTATTTATCTCTTTCCTTTATTTATTTATTTTCTTCACTACTAATGTTACCCAGGGGTAATTTGTTTTTATTGCGCAACAAATGGTTTTTTTTCCTTTTCTTTTCACTTTATAGGCAAAACCAGCTACATTTACATGTAATTTTACTGTTAGATCAGTCGGTGTCTTTGAAATCTATTTTTTTTAATCATCTTATAAAACAAAATACAACATTGAATTGAACAAACGTAAAAGTTGTAACTGATGAAATTCCATGCCATGTTAGACTGATGTGTTGAATATTTCTAGTAATATTTTACAAGTTTGCATATCATAATGGTTTTATCGTTATGATAATAAGTGATATTTAGCCATGAGAGTTCTCTATCTTCACTGCATATTTTTTATCAAATTGAGATTTTAAATGCTGATTATGATTGTTTTTGGACAATTTCATTCATGAGAGGTTTCAAAAACCACCATTGAGCTAAAGATTAGGATGGTATAAAAATCAATTGAAATTGGTGTAGTATGATGTTAATCACTTTAATCAACCTGCTAAATCAGTGGTTTTTTGACAGTTTTATTTTAATATTTTTGCCCAAGTCTACCCTATTTTAAACAATTGTTTTGAATATTTTATATCTAATAATATAATTTCGATTTCATGATTTTTATGTTAGAAAGAGCCTTTCTAAAAGTTGTTCAAAGCAATGTCTTTTCAACCACTAAAGAAAACTTAAAATTAAATTAATAATATAAAATGGTTGATTTAACTATTCTCAACATTACTTATTTTAATTTTAATAATCGACCATTTGATCTTACTAAAATTTAACCTGTAAATCCTTGACTAATGGCAAGCAGACTGATACCTTCCAAAAAAAGCTATGGTAAATGTGAAAAGCCTGATAGCAATATGCATGTGAGTTGGCGTAATAATAAATACCAAATAAGTTTAAAATGAATACCATATATGCTATTGAATTATCTTTCAAATCGTAGATCCTTTCGTTTAAATTATATTCTGCATAATTACTAGTCTATTAAGCTGCCCTTTTGATAGATAATTTTAGTAAGTAAAATCTTTTTATTGCTTCATTTGATACTTTTCATTGTATATGCATTTCAACTACATGGTCTGAATCTAAACGAGTCAGTCACGATTCACTGTCCATACTTTGGGCATCATATAGAAAATTGATTTATTTATCTATTAACTAAAAATAAAGATTATGAACTTATATGAACATAAAATAAATAAATATTCTTGAATAAAATTTCAGTATATTGTAGTCTGGTGTGTACTGCTAGTATGTGTCTGTAATGGTGCATGCTCAATTAAATGCAAGTTATTAATAGAACAATGAACAAGATATTTGATATATGCATTAGGCAAAAAGGATGTCAGGCATATATCTAATCATGTTTATCTAAATTGGATTGGAAAACAGTCAAGGAATAATTAATGTGTACTACCTTATTAGTATTAGTACTACTAGTACTAGTAAAATACTTCCAAAGCATCTCAAATATTTGGTGTTATTATTTGTGAAATATTGCTGTTGATGATGAAGTACAAGTTCAAAACAGGTAAATTTAAAGTGGGTAAGGTAAATCATTGATAATATACGGGGATGGTCCTAGTGTTCAGTATTATGTATGACCAACAATAAAATCATAATTTTAGGTAATCGCGTTATTCTTAATTGTGTTACCATTCAAAGCATTACCTTCCACGTTATTCTCTACATTGCTCTTATTTTGTTATGAGGATTTGTATAAACTAAGTTTCTCTTTATGATACCCAGCATTTCTTGCAGGTTTTTTCTTCTTTTCTTTCATGTTTTTCGTATTAAGCTTCTCTTCAAGCACCTCAATTGAAGACTTAACTTTTAGTTTTGTAATCTTTTTACTCTGGTTTAAGGGAAAATAACATCCATCGGTTACTACTTTGCTAAGGTTTTGTCACTATTGTGGAATAAGTTGAAGTTTGAAGTCCTGAGAATTTATTACCATGTTAATAATAATTTTGAAACAATCCATTATAGAAATTTCACACAGAACATGCTCATAAATTTTAAACAAGTCAATTAGTTTTTCAAACCTTTGTCATTGAAAATCAACCAAGAAAGGCAATAAACAATATTTATTTCACTATCCAACGTCTGTAAAAGAAACAAGATTAAATTAACCTGACCAGAATCTCATATACATCTATGTCTGTTTAGCATTTTAAGTTCATAAAAATAAATAAAGAAATGCAAAACATGTTTTATTCGGCTAAATGCGTTGGCAACCCCTGTTTTAACAATTAGTAACTATCATTTGAAATTCGCAAGTTACAAGTATATTTGTTTGCCTTAGATATGCTTGTTATGATTCACAGGTAGAATATTTGATATTCATTTACATAATTATAAGAATTAGTAAACCTTAAGCTATTAAGCAAGTAAAAACTAAAAGCTAAGTTTGATTAGATTCTGGACAAAATAGGTAACAGTTACTCCACTGAATCGGTTGCAAAGCTTTTCAACAAGAGATTCCATTTATTTATCCTGTCAAAAATTGAATTATAAGTATACTGCATTTCTAAAAAATAATTAAGTAGGCATTATATTTCATGCCTCTGCATTACCGTTCATTTTTACATAAACCTACTTAGATTGTCAGTTTCTAGCTTCTGTATTATTGTTCTTACCAGGTCATGTATTACCGAATGACCCAGAAACAAGTGCTTGCTTAAAGCGGCAACAGCTAGTCTATTGGCTTTTATATTGTTATTCTTACTAGGTCATGTTTTCTTACCTCATTCTCTCTTAGAGGTTATGTTTCATGTATGATGCCTTCTGTTTCATGAGTTCGATCAACAGGTACGATCATTTCAGAAGAACATCAAAAGTCTACAATGTATGTTAATCAAAACCTACATTTGATGCTCTTGCTAAAGCTGCAAGGTCAACTTTATGTTCTCATATGTCATTAATTGAAAGCTTTGCATTTCTGAATATGAAAACTACACATACACAAATATATATATATATATATATATATATATATATATATATATATGGAAAGTCTAAAAGAACACAAAATTTTGACACAAAATTAAACACACAAAATCTGAGCCATTAGATCTCCCCCTGAGTTACACCTCACACATAAAGACAAACAATTCTTGTGGTCCAGATTTTGCGTACACACTTTTGTGTCTAATTTTGTGTCTATATATATATGAGGAGCGTTCAAGAGCACCCCAAATAGTGCATCACCCCAAATAGTGCACCACAAAATTAGACACAAAATCAGGGGGCTAAACGGGAATGTGTGGTGGAAATCATGCTGTTTAGACACAAAATTAGACACAAATTAGTGGACATGCAATCTTAACCGTTAGATTGTTTTGTCTTTATATGAAAGAGTGTAATTCATGGGTTGATCTAATGGTGTAAATTCATTGTGTCACCAATTGTGTCTAAAACTTGTGTCCAAATAGACTTTCCAATTCATGGGGTGATCTAATGCGGTGAATCGATGCACAAGACTATATCAAATTTTAAATAGTGTGCAAACTATTCACAATATTGTATAAATGTTTATTTGATAATTGCAATGACACTACAAAGTAGTTTCCTTATTCTGAGAGCCATATGTTTATTTTCTGAAAAGAAGGCAAATTTTATTTATATCCCATTGTTGTCTTTATTTTATGTTATAAACTTTGTTTTATTTCAGCAAAAAATTAAGCTCATTGCTTCTGCTCAGGAAGGCTGCTGCCAAGAAAATCACTGATGTCATTTTCGCATCTCCCTAAATTGCTCATTCCTAAATCACTGCTATCATTCCACCATCAGAAGAACAAAAATCGCTAGGTCCCAACATCCTTCTAACTTTTGTTGCTCCGCACGATCCCGCATCTCCCTAAATCGATGGTGTCATCCTTCACCAACATCACAGATTGGAAATCAAAAATCGCGAAGAGCACTATGGGTACTGCAAGCTTTATCATATAATACTTACCTCTCATTCCTATTATTCTTGATTATTTTATTAGTATTGTTTAACCAATGCTGGGCTCTGACTTGTTTGAATTAAATTGAATTTAAAGGTGTCGTTTGGTTGATTTAAATTGAATAAAATGGAGAACCTATGGTCATTCGGTACCTATTACGTACAAGCTAAATCATAAATCAAAATTCAATGAAGACTGTTTGTTCTTGGGTTTCAGGTATTTAATTCACTAAAATGAATAAATATACAGCTATAACAAACATGAACATGATGGTGAAATTTTTTGGGGTAAAAAATATTATTGCAGGAATTCAGTTTCTTGTGTATATTCATCATGCACAAATGATGGATCTTTATGAATGTTTTAAGCTAAGGCAACATGAATGTTTTGTTTAAGTACTTACAACTCCAAGCTTCAAGTCTACTGCTAATCTTATTTAGTATTTCCCCAGAATCTGGAAAGTTTATTTGCAGATAAAAGAATTCCCAGATATTCAATGAGGAGACTCACACTTCAGACCCTAAGGACTCGGGTAATCTAGTTCTTCACTATCATATCCTTTGCCAAAATAACACAGTTTATGGCCTGATTTTGTGTATTCTTGTACTGATGACCAGTTTCATGTAGCTTGTTCAGATTACGATCTAAGTTCATATCATTGCCATTTACTAGCATTTTTCCATGACTTTAGGAATCCATTCTACTAGACTTACTCGTCTAAACTTTGAACCTAAAATTATATCTAAAGAATTAGTTCGGGTCTAGATCAAAGGAAAGTGATTTTTTATAAACTTTCTGCTCAAAATCTTACTCATATTAAATTGAAAGGTTAAGATTAAATCTTAACTATTGACCTACTGAATTCCTATCATGCTTTTCTCTTTCTAATAATTTTGATCGTGCTATTGCGCTTTGATTTGAAGGGTACTAACTTGAGTAAAGTTTCAAGGAAGAAACTTAAGTTTATATATCCTTCTCCTTAGATTTTAACTCCAACAAAATTTGCATGCTTGGTAACTAAATTGTCAACTTGGGGAAACAAAGTGCAAGAAACAGATTAAAATAGTACATGCACATGGTTGTACAAAAATAAAGAATGTGGTTATTCTGATATTTGAAATTAAAGAATCTTCAGGAACAAAGAATGAGGTTATTATTCGAGTAACTGACCTAATAGAATTTTTAGGAAAATGAATGAAAAATGTCAAATTTCTGACGTTAGAATCTTTGCTGAAGTCATCAACAGTTTGGAGGAATAATGAATGAGTGATACTACTCACACCAAACAAAGTACTAAAAAATACCCATTTTTCGCTTTCAATGAACAATAAATTGCCGACTGTTATTCATTGCAACTGACAAATTACTAAGGACTATAATGAAAAAATATTGAATTTCTTCATTACATTCGGCAGCAAGTTGCCGATCGCAATGAAAAGCGGTTGGCATTTTTCCATAGATTGAAAATTGGACATTTGTCGATGCTTTTTTGTGCGGATAGTCACACTCAATAACAAGTTAATAGATTTAAGTTGAGATTTATGGGGCTCAAGGATAACCATAGTATAGAAATGGAAGTATTCTCCTTAATATTGACTGTATTGTGGATGATATCAAAGAATTTTACGTCCTTCATCATAAATCTGTAAATTAGTTCAAGTTATAAGTAATAGGAGGAATACAGTCGAAGGAGGTTATGGATGGTGTTCTATGATGATAGTGACTGAGTGGTGTATGAGGAGTGGACTATGGATTAGGATAGTTTGTTACTGACAGTTTGTATTTGGTCGAAGGTGCTGTGTTTTGTTGTTTGTGCTGTAGGAAATGGTCAGAAGGAGTCTGGTCAGTTGTTTTTTGCTGGATTGATTGTTGGTCGAAAGAGTGGTTGTATCGATGGGTGAAGCATTGCTGGTGAGGGGGGCAATGAAGACTCCGGCTGGAGTTCTGGTACACTGTAATGATGAAGGGTAAGCTCAGTGTATTTCGATGAAGTGGCTTGAGTTTTCCCATAGGACAAGGATGCTCAATTTGCAGTATTGACGTGGGAGGCTGCTGTGTAATGATGGTGAATCAGATTGAGGTGTTGGCGATGAGTAATGTTTGCAGGGGTGTTGAAGGCTTAAGGCTGTAGGTTGATGATTGGTAGGAGTTTTGGTACATGCAGAGATGTATACGTGTAGTTGTGGATACTGAAGTGATGTCTGTTTGGTGGCAGTATTGTTTTTCTGCAACGTATGTTTCCAAGTTGTGGTTTTGGTTAAGACTGCTCGTTTCGAATAGGCATAGACTGTGAGGTCAACGGTCATATTATGGAAATGACTCTTGTTTTGAATAGGTTAAGACCGCAATGCTAGTTCACAAATTCTAGATTTTGAAGTTTTTAAATCTACGTTTCAGTGAAAAGTTCCGAATACATATTATGGAAATGGAGTCCTTGAATTTATTAAAAACACTACACAATTCTTGAATTTCTATGACTGTAGCATCCAAGGATGTAATATTATAGCTCTTAGTTTGATATCTTCAGTATGTTTTTTGCAAGTTGGGTAGGGTTTACCAAAAGAGTCTGAAGCTTTGAAACTTTCTTTCAGTATTGGATTGAAGCTGCATGTTTCTCCCAACTTTTGCTCATTTGTTATCCGGTTTCTTCCATGGTTTAATGCTCATATTTCTTGAGGTGTATCTCTGTACGTGTTAAATCTTCATGTTGAGGTCTGTTGCAGTTTGAATTGTGACCAAAATTTGTTTCTTAATTGTACTAGCTGATTTTTGGTACAGGTTCCAATCTATAATCTCATGCGGTTTCCCAGAGAGCAGGCTCATGAATTTACACCTGACTACATAAATTTCTTCCCTGTTTCTTGTATATTACATGCATCAATAATTTCTCAATTTATAGATGTCAATTTCCTCAAGAAGGTGGCTACGGTTTCTTGGGATGCTGGATTTGATAATGTGCTTAGTAGGCAATATCATTCCAACCTTAAATCCATTACTTGATAATTAAGTACTTGATTTTTTTTTTTTTTTTTTTTGCAGGTTCAATATTTTAGATGCAAGCTAAGATTCACCACATTATGCGCATTGGTGCTACACACTATGCTTGCACTTCATTCCTATTAGATAAAGCTGTTATCATGGTAAGCCTATATGGTTATTGTATTATTATATTTATTTTTTATTCCAATGCTTTTTCCTTCAAACACGTTAATGGATATTACATAGTTGAGTTCAGGATATTAAAATGTACACTGAAAAGTGTGTACTCTCTTTTGACATATATTTAGAAGGTTAAAACTTGATCTGATTACCGTTTTTTTTCTTCTTCCGGTGATTCATGTTTAGCACCTAAATAGTAAAAGATAGTTCAGAATAAACTCCAGCTGATTATGTAACTGTTGAAGTATATGATATAACCTATACCTTGTTACATTTTTGTTAATGATACCTATGGCTGGTTGTCTAGCGGTCAGCAGGACATAGAACAATGAAAAGACCGTTTTAACTTTATCTATGAAAATTTCCTTAACTATGTTTATAACAATAAACAAAAGTTTAATAAATATTAACTCTCTTTATAATAATAATAACAAATTAACTAAGTCAAATCAATTTTATAATTAATAATAATAACAATAATAACACATCCTAAGTTTATTAACTATTTACACCATAGAATGCTTATTTCTTATTAGTGTCATTTTCACCATGAATAAGTGATGAAATGAATTTAGTTGCTAAACATCATGAAATAGATTACATATAGTTTGTACATATTACTTACAGACTTGATGCATGTTTTACTTATTGCATGTGTAGGTGTCGCAATGAAAACTTACATATAGACATGTTGCATCTTTCACTTTACTTAACATTAAATAGATTACACTTTTGTGTGTGTGTGTGTGTGGTTTAGTTACGTATAATACCCATAACATTGGCTTACCGCATCATATTTTAAGTCCAAGCTAACATCTTAAAATGCTTATTTGTATTGCAGATGTTAGAGATAGTATCAAAAGCAAAGCAAGATGATGTTTGACTGGTTTGTAAGTAAGTTGATACAAATATATATATGAAATATTATGTATGGACATAGAAAAGGTGCTAGAACGAAATGTATGAATGCCATGTTTGGATATGGTAAAATTGTATGAAATGCTATATTTGGATATCTCAAAGGTTTGAACATTCATGAAATCTATGTTTACATGAAGGAGAAAAGGTTTCAATATATATGGAATATTGTGATGTAATCTACATATTTTGTCTATGAAAAGATGTTAAATTTATATGCAGAGAAGAACTGGGTTGATATATTATATAAGTAAAAAGGCTGAAAGGACAATAAATAAATCTATAAGTATCAAATTTAAAGCGTTCGAAAAACGCTGTTATAAACCAAACGCTATAGAAACTAACCACACCAAACGCTATAATGTTCATGAGAAACGCTATAGAAATATATTAAAAGTAGCCATGGGATAATATTTCTTATAGCGTTTTAACTTAATAGCATTGGACAAACGCTATAGAAAAGTTATTTTGCATAGCGTTTGTGTTACTGCTATTTAAAGTTGAAGGTCTATCATAGCATGTTGTTACTTAGCGTTCTCTGAAACGCTATGACAGGGTAATATAGCGTTTTTCAAACGCTATGAAAACCCCTGTTTGTTGTAGTGTTATTTGCTTTGGAACATATATGATTTCCAAGCCAACAATAAAACAAGCGATGTAATCTTATATAGGTGTTATCAAACTTTATATTGTTTAGAATGAATAGGAGATGAAGTAGTGGAATGTGTTTTTTCACATTAAAATGCCTGAATTAAAAACGTGACACTTGGTTTCTCTATGATACAAGGAATGATTGGTTGTCCTTGAGTTTAGATGAAGTAAGAAGGTTTTAAATCAGTTTGGCATCACATATATATATTTGTATTTGTATGAAAGTGTGTGGGATGTGGGATTATCATACTGTTATGAAATGCAGTTTTCTCAGTTTTGGTGCAACTCAAGTTTGTTTTCGGTTCATCACAAAGAAGCACGCCAAAAGGCATAGCACAAGATTGGTTTTTCTAGATGGTTTCTTCAATTTATTGGGAAGCCCTTTTTTTATTTTACGAGTCTATCATATGACAACCAATGTCATCTTTCTACATTGATTTTTGACCAAGTTAACACTTGTTTACTCATTTTCTTTTGAACTAGAAACCCTGATTATCGAATTAAGAGGCTAAATTTCTTAATGAAAGTTAGTGAAAATGACAATTTAAAGATAAGCCTTTATTTACTAGGTAGCTGGATAACCCACTAAAACATGCAAAGGTTCCTGTACAATTGAAAATGCAAGATTAAGCTCTCATGTGACAAAAACTGCACAGGACAAAGCTAGCCTTTAGCAATATAATATTGCTAACAAAAATAGGAATGTAAAGAACCTAGGAAGACATACTATGATTATAATAAAAAATCATTTAAAGCATGTATAATAAAATAAATATTTAGTTGGAAACGTGATACCCACTGTCTGCATGCAGTAAAAACGGTAATGGACTACGTAAACCTTTTTCAATATTATATTGCAAAAAAAACATGAATGTAGAACAACAAAGAAATACAAAAATTTATTAACATGTAATCGCATTAATATGCAGTTGTATTCATATTAATTTGTAGCAAAATAGAAAATCAACATTTCAAAAATTGTAAATTAAATAATGTGGTATAATCCCTTATAGGTTCGATGATTCCTTTGATCATACTCATAAATCATTCAAAGCACATAATCAAGCATCAGCATAAACAGCGAAGAAGAATATTTATATGTAGTTCTAATACCCATATCAAGTTTTCATCTCTAGTACTCCAAAATGATATGTATACACGACAACAAAAATGTCTAATTGAGACATATGGATTGGATTAAACATGTTACTCAGAACAATGTTTAAATGGATTGGATTAGACATAAGCAGATCCAATTGCATAAAACATGGTGTTTCATGCCTATAGAGTAGGCGACCAAATTTCATAATCGCCATCATATAATATTACACGGTATTTGATTTTATAGAAAACTTGATATGGATAGTTTTAGTGATGTTAAGTAGCTTAAGAAAGTCAAAGTTTGATGACTGATGTAGATGACATCACATATCGTTGGTCATCTATGCATGGATCCAAAGAGAGAACTCAAGTTTGCTATTGAATCTTACTGAGGTTAAAAAAAGCACTATTGAGGATTTACACAAAATTTCTGCGGATCTCTAAACTTCTACTTGGAAGCAATTGGTTGTGCTAGAATTAAATGCATTCTTAGCAACATCTTTTCATTCTATTATCAAATGCTTGATAACATAGTTATTCTTGGTGCAGTTCCTGGAAGATATGGTTGGAACAAAGGAAATATTAGATTCAATACTTTTCAATGGCTAAAGGTAATGTTTTGGTTCCTAATATGGAATAACCAAGTGGTTTGATACTAATAGCAAACAACCCTAAACCTTGACGGTTGGTTGTTTATGGTTATTAACAAGGCAGTGACCTGAAACCAAAAAGCTAAAATGGATATAGTCTGAACTTGTTTATATGCTTATTCATTATATAATTCTAATTGATTGACTAATCTTTGAATAATATGTCATATCTCCATTGATAACCATTGACCGACACTATGTTATTGGGTTAGCTTATAAAGGTGTAAATATTAGAAGTAGAGAATTCGGTCTATGTTTGGTTGGTCAAGCAAACACTAAGGATATTTCAAAATTTGTTATATCATATGTATTAGATTAGTAGCTAAATTGTTGTATTATATAGTATTAAAATAAAAGGGAAAATTATAAGATTAACTGGTTTTGAAGGTGTTGCTTTATTCTTTAGTAGAAACAACATCCTTACTGGTGATTATTATCTTCTGCTAACACATTTCTCTATTAGGTTACACCCATCCTTTTGCAATTAAATCAAAGAAAAAAAGAGGGTTTAACTGCAAAAAGGTGGAATTCAGGGGTGCTGATTGGTTGAATGTAGGAGGGCAGACAATTTTGAGTACAGGTGATTTTATTTGTTTAATATCCTTTTATCTCTTTCTTTACATTGTATCAGTAGCTCCTCAAACTCATTCATCCTAATTTGTTGTTTTAATTTATTTAGTAATGTGTTGAAAATGTTCCAATGCTTAATTGGATCAGTGACATGGCTATCACTATCAAAATCTATTTACAAAGTAACTTCCTTGTACATCAACTTGAGGTCTTAGTGAAAATGAAGCGCTTAGAAATCGACCTGGTAGATTTCTATATAAATTCTTAGGGATGGTCGGTAGCTTGTATGTCTCCTTTTAAAGAATTTAGTAGACAACAACGGTCTGGATGGCAGTTGTAACACCCCATAATTTAATACATCATAATTATACAAGAAAGACAATAAAATAAATAATAGTTAAATAAATATTCAGGATTGAGTAAAAACAACTTTATCGTTGCGTTCGTTACGAAATTCTTGTTTAGATAGACTCTTAGTTTTTGTAAATCGGATAATGTATGAGAAAGTTACAGGCTTAAGAAAATGTAAACTATATTTAAAATTCAAATAAATAAATAAACCCAAGAACCAACGGTAAGTGGGCAACCTATCCCGAACTGGGTCGATACATGGCCGACCCGGGCCTATGGCAGGTCGACCCATAGGTCGACAAAGTAGGTAGGTGGCTCGACCCACCTTATTTGGACTATTTTATATATTATATACATATGATGACACAACTTGAGGTGTACGGTTTGATTTGATAACCTAAAATCATATGGTTTAGATTTATCCTAACTAATCTATAAATAGGCTAGCTACCTCACTCATTTTCTTGCACACAAACATTCTTCATCTTCTTCCTCCAAACCATGTTCGGTAATTAAATAAGAAAAATGTTGAGGTGCTGCCAAACGATAGGTTGAAGGGATTACTCTAGTTTTATATAACAACTTTCTCAAAGAATTATTTCTGGATTTAGCATACATCTCTGTGAGTTATATTCATTTTTAGATCTGTTATTTAAACAGCATTTTGACAGTAATTATTGGATCTGAAATAAGAAGTGTTTATAAGTTATTTTTTATATGTTGTTCTTTCAATGTCAATTCAGTTTACTGTTATTATTTGTTTATATATACATCTTTCTTCCTTATCCATTTTCTGTCTTTTATTTATTTACAGTCTTTTATATGCCTATTTATTCAGTTTGAATTTGATCTATTTTCTCCTTTTCCTTTTTATTTACGCTGAGCCTAGGCCATCGAGAGCCTAGGCCAATTCCATTAGTATTGTGTATAATTTGAGATAAATTAGAATAAACTTGTAATAACAATAAGGAGAATTGGGCATATTGTAATTGGAAAACCTTTGACTGTTAATTCTGGGTAATTACAAAAGGGAATAATATGCAAACATGTTAATCTGAATAGGACTAGAATTAATGTAATATCAAGTATAACATGATATGGAAAATAAGTGGATCAGTTGTAATTAAGTAAAACGAGTTACTGTAATCTATATATACATCTGAGCAGGTGCTTGTTTGTTTAAGGGAGGGGTTGTACACAGAATAACATTTATAGGAAATATCATTTACAACCATGCTTATTAATGAACTTAAACCTGCTAAGTTAAACCTATTAATTAATAAGCTATGACGTCCCACGTCTTGCAATTTATACCCGGTTTTGGGACTCTTTAAATCCTAGTTTGGAAGCACGAGCCTATAGGGTGGCTTGTGTCAATCTTGATGTGTCGAACCTGTATCAGTCAGTATCCATGTTGGTATCATAGAGGGTCTCGCACTAGGTAAGGGCCACGACACGCTTTACTGATCTAGATTGTAAGAGGTTCAAAGGTGAAAGGTGGATACGGGTGCGTTCCGGCGGAGCCATGAGCGTGCATGGGTCCGATGGCGGAAATGTAACACCAGCAAATAGGATTGTGTCTTCTTAGTTGACAGGTTAAGGACTGATATCCCCTACTGTTGTGGCTGGCACAGGATATTTGCATCGTAGGGAGTCGATAGCATGGGTAGTAATTAGGGAAGAACCTAATCTTGATAATTGGTGCAGTAACTTGTTCTTGGGATATAAATGAGAAGCATACTTGATCTTTACCTTGCCTTGTTATCTCGTTTACTTCTTAATTGTATAATTTACTGTATTTTCATATCCAGTTCTATTTATCAATCTTGATACTTCTTATCTCATGCTTATACTAAAAATCACTAGAACTTGCCAGACTTTATGTCTGACCTATTTTGTTTTTCCTTCTCTCTCTTCCTTTCCCTTCCCCAAGTTCTCGGTGGTAGTGTCAGCAGTGATAGTGATTTTTTTTTCAGCTTGGATTTGGATTTCTTTCGACTAGATGTATTGCTTTAACTTTTGTTTTTTCTTATTATTGCTTTTGAGGAGGGATGTGATCTTATGGTTGTTGATTCACAAGATTTTTGATTCAAGACAACAACAAAATGGAGATCAAATCAAAGAGTTAGCTCATATATATATATATATATATATATATATATATATATATAGGCGAGCGTTCAATGACACCCGAAACAGTGAAACACCCCTAAATGCCCTCTGATTTCCACCACATATCCCATTTCTCTCTCCCTTCACTTGTTCTAGCTCTCACCTCCCACTAATTTAAACAACTATAAATACTTGGTTTCTGTTGGGGGCATTTGGGGTGCTCACTATTTGGGGTTCCATTGAATGCTCCTCACACACACACACACACACACACACACACACATATATATATATATGTGTGTGTGTGTGTGTGTGTGTGTGTTTAGTTGTGTTAGATCAATGTTAACATCTATCATCATTATATAACACATATGCACGAAATTTAATAATACATTTATACTACATATATAAATAAATATATATATATATATATTATAATAATTACTGAGTTTACAATGGAGCTCATGAGCCTCCAAAAGTTTTCTCATAATTAAAACTGAACCTCCTCTCCCTGCTTTTCGTGAGTCCTTTTGTCCCCATATCCTACTCGTCCCTTCTACCTCGAATTCAATCTGAACAACCTCCTACTCTTTCGTGTTTCTCTTCTCCTTCAGCGTCTCCTGCCCCAAAACCTCGCCTTACCCATCAGCCGTACTCAGCCCTGTGCCCATCTCTCTCCCTAAAGAATCACCGGTGTTATCCCTCTAATACTCCACCGCATGCATGTAGACCATTTTATTTCCATCTATTCATCATTTGCTTAGGGCTTCTCCACCCCTTTCACCACAAATGGCCAAACCCTAACCCTATAAAATTCATACCTTGCGCTGGGGTTTCTCCATGGTCAGCTGGGCACCACATCGTTACAAGGTATAATCCTATTTCATGCGCATATCGTATGATGTATAAAACTCCGCTTTTCTTAAACCACCGACACGATTCATCCACCGTCCAATAAAATTAATCGGGTTCTTCTTAAGTGTGCACATATTCAGTATGAACAGTTATTAATAAGTAATTGCATAGTTTGAGTGGACGTGAGTGAGGGAGCACATATAGGTTCGAATTAGGACTAACTCTGTAAAAAGTATTTGGTTAAGACTCATGCCACAATCTGTACAAATATATTTAAAAGCTCTTATTTTTTTATCAATCAGAATAAAAATATAATGAATTTGCTGTTTGAAAATGAAATATATTTTTATATCATGCTAAAATATAATGAAATTGTAAATATATTTGATGAAATATAAAACAAATGAATGACATTAAATATATCAATTATATCTATAAAATATATTTAAAAGCTCTTATGGTTGCTGATTGATATTTTTTTATAGTAAATAGATGCAAAATGAATTTTGCTATTTGCAATCAGAATAAAAATATAATATGTTGGACAAAGACCAAAAACTTATAGATTGTATTTTAAAATGATTTTTCAAAATTCGTTTAGATTAGTAATCCGTACTATGCTATATTTTTAATACCAGGTTCACCAAATTCTGAATGAAATTTAATTTGGTGGATCTACATATACTTCTAAGTTGAAAGTTCGTTAGCTTCCCTTGAAGTATTTCTTCATGACATTCATCCTCCCAACTCTTCTTTTTTGCCTTTTGCAATTTCATATATTCTTGCAGTGCTCACTGAAAATGTCTTAATTCTCGATTGAAATCCAGGTCAGAAATTCTTTTCACCATCTATGAATTCACTCGCATAAGAAGGGGTGATGCATGTGATGATGTTATTCCCAGTAGTACTATTTTGCCCTTCACAAAGGCGTCGTCTTTTTCCATTCGTAATTGCTTTGGTGCAACGAACAGATTGAATTCACTGAAAAAGAAGAAGACAAACAAGGAAAACCATTACGAGTTTAGATATGGTTCACCTGTTTTGAAATGTAATGTGGAATATATATATTCGAGACTTATGCTTAATAATAGCTTGAACTTAAAAATGAAGATAAGTTAATTACTGATGTTGAACTGAAAGTGGTAGTTTATTTGACTTATCTAAGTGAAAGATGAAATTTAGAACATGGATGAATTTATCGGAAAGCTAACATTTGGAATGTGACCTGCAATAATATGTAGCAATTTATTTGCTGGTCAAAAACAGGTGGTTTTCGAGGTTTCTGATTGCAATATGATAAAATCATGGAGTCTTGAAATTTTAATCACTATCAACTCATTTATAAGTAGTACCGCTATCACTTAAGGTATATATATATATATATAGTACTATCATGTTCAATACATTTTTTATTTAATTTTATCAGGCAAATTTATAAAAACCTTTGATTTTATCATGGACTGCTTTGGTGTGTTTAAATTGAGCAAATGAGATAGGGCCGATGAAGCGAGCAGTGGAACTGTATGTGTATTTGATTTGCTTAGGAATCAATATTCAGTTCTTAAGATTATTTAATTTGTGTTTGTTTCAAAGTTAAACAAATATATAATACATAAGTGATAAGTGTCGAGCATCAATTATCGATTTGGCATTGTCCAACTGTTTTCTATATTTATCATTACCCTTTAAGCCTGATAAACGATAGATAACGTATACACTTTTTTTCCAGCCATGGATTTGGCACCCAGTATGAAAATCATCATTTTTCCACGTCCTCTGAATGCTATGTATATTTTTGTATGATAGAAGTCACCTCATAAACATAATCTACTAATCTTTTGTCCTATAGCATTTTGGCAGTATATATCTTTATTTTGATAAATGTATCATTATCAACTCCATAACAATCACGCGTGTAACTAGATGCTTTTGGATATACATAATGTCATATTTGTATCCACATCCAAAATCATTTTCGAATACCTATATCCATGGAAATAGACAAATATTTGATAATAATCTTATCCGCTAACGATTGATAAGTCAAAAAAAAAAAGATATAGTATTTTGTCTTAGCATAAACCTTTTCCAAGTCCATTGGTTGTAGAAGTGTGAATGAGCTACTAATATGCAAAAAGTTCATACAGTACAAACTGTAAGCATCATAAAAAAATAAACACATGTATATCTGTTTTAAGATACATAATTGGATGGATAATTCATGAATGCAGATACCTTCAAATCCGAATTCGTTTTTCTGATTATCAAAATATTGATAATAGCAAAATATCCTCCATTTTCCCTCTGTAACCAAACATTATAAAAAAATCCAAACAAATTTGTCCTGCTTATATATCTACATATGGAAATTTCAAACTGACTATAAAAGGACAACCAGTATGCTTTTCTTCATGTCAAACTATGATATATTCAGTGGCCGAAAAATACATGATCCTTTTTCAGACTTACAGATTTTTGAATCTTATTTTCTACCTCTTGACGGGCGTGGTTTTCCAAATTGATTATGTCTATTCTCACATATTGATGAACTGAAATGTAATTATACAACAAAATCGTAACTTATTGTGCATACAAAATTTAAGTTAAAAAAGTTATTGCCTGCAGGTTACTTCTTTGACAATGTTCAAGTATTATATATTAAGCTTTGTGCAAGAAGGCATTCTTCTCTATGATTAATTTGTTTGGTCACTTGATACACTTGTGCATCTCTGATGGTTTTGATTTATTTATCTACCGTTTGAAATATATGTTAAGTTTTTCTTATCTAATCTAATTTTGTGCAATTGGTTGGTTTCCTAAGATTTCATGTAAGTATGTTATTATACACAATAATGTCAAAATATGATATATTATATAACAGATAATCCTATTCATTCTCATTATTTTTTGAAATGTACATACTATTTTCTTTTGTTTCACCTGTCTTTAGGCTTTCACTCTTCAGTTTCTTTAATCATTGAATAACACATTTTTAGGTTCTAAAATTCTTGGTGTTTAAATCATAGCAAACTTTTAACTGAAATAAAAATGGAAATATTTCAAGCTCCATGTTTTCTTAGATACCACGATATGACCAGTGTAGCCATATGTCCAATAATATAATTTCATGTTCATCACTTAGTTTACATATTTGGAGTTTTTGATGTTCCAACTAATATGGCTTTTCCATTAACTACTACGTAATATATAGACAAAAATGAAACAAGATGAAAATGGATAAATTGCAGCAATTACAATTTTTTCAAATAGAGGGATGACTTATTCTTCAAAATAATGCAAAAAGGAGCTAAGTTAATTTAGAGAAGCTGATGATATTTCGTTATAAATTTCATCATTGTAGATATGAGCCAACATGTTTGTAATGTAATTTTGAGGTAGAATACATGTAGAACGAATTTGACCTATTACACTCGATGGCAATTACAGTTTAAATTTGTGCATTATGTCTTATAGTTGTACTTGAAGGTAATTTCTGCTCTCTATTACAGAGAAGTATTAATGGTATCTTTTTTTTCTTTTTTTTATTGGGTTATAGGAAAACTACCATATGCTCTTTCTAGAAACTATACATTGCCTATGCCAATAATGTATGATTCACTCACGTGTACGTTGATTTGGCTGATCAGACTATAGCTTAGTCAATTCTTATCAAGGTTTAACAACCGATGTGATCATTATTCATTTTAGTCCGAATGTGCAGCTTCTTTCGGCAAGGTTGTTAAATTAAAGCATAAAGTTTGTCAATATACAAGTGATTTTTCACTGTTATTACAATAAGGCAAATGTCTTAGTATCTCATTTTTAATAACTTCTATCCACATAATTTTTTTAGCGCTATGATATTAAGCATTTAATGGTTACCCAAATCATATATAATTTTTAACTGTACTGTATTTTTGGTAAATCAAATTTCTTTTTGCATTATTGTTCGACTCGAAATTATCAGCTGAATATTGTTTAACCAAACTTCTAGTGTTAGCGAGTGAGGTTTCATATGACCATTTTCTTTTAGAAGAAACATAAGACTTAAAGGGGTATAAGAATAAATAAATCCTTACACGAGTATCATGAATCACATGGATAAAGCTACAATAAATGGTTTTTGATTCTACATCAGTTCTCCTTTTTACTTATTATTGCGTCACACACCAAAAAACAATTTATCATGCTATTGTATTCTAAAAATAATAAATTATGTTCTTTATTACATGATGTTGACACTATATTAATCTGTATATGATGTTAATGTAAATCCGTAATTTTACACAAATTGGATACTAAAAAAAAATTCTGCCATTGGCTCATACTTCTCCACATGGGTTATCTTTAGCGCATTGACCTTTATTCCATGTGCTGATGTTGATACATATGAAGCTTAATCTCTTGAACAATTGTTATGTCATTCAAGCTATTCACTGGCAGCAAGCTTATCATTATGTAAACAATTGAACATTCAGTTTCTTTAGGTTAGCTGTGAGAGCATGGTGCATTGACAGTCTGCACCCACATATGATGCTTGCTTAGTTATGCTACATTATCATGTAAAAAATGTTCCTTAGAAATGGTCATTCCCAGTTTACTGCTGTAAACAAATATTTTGCTGAAATTAGCTTATCCGTGTTTGCCTTATGTGTCAGTCATTATTGTATATGTTGGATCTAGATTAACCCTAGAGGGGGGTGAATAAGGTTTATTACAGTTTATCGGATAATTAAAAATTAATCGCAGCACAGATAATTGCAGAGTAAATAAATGCGGAAAATAAATAACACACAGAGATACCCAGTTTCGGCAAATCTTGCCTACTGCTGCATTCCTAAGGTTTCTACTAGGTGTTATAAACAGATCCCGCATACATGACCATGTACACTCGCAGCGCCTGCTCCTGTCCTAAACCTACGCTCAAAACCGTAGACTGATCTAAACCCCTAGACCAGATTCCCCCTGATTACAACCCCGTAACCAGTAAATCCTAGATTTTACAGACTCTAGCAACTGTCAGTCAACACCTTGACTGATTTCCCTAGTTTGACAAACTAGAAAACAAACAACGATTACAAAAGAAAAACAAAATACAAAGTAGATAAAAACAAAACCCTAGGAGATAAAAGAAAGGGTCATCCCCTTTTTTAATTAAAGCACTTAAGCCCAGAATAGCTTGGCCGGCCCATTGCTAATTCATTTGCCCGATCTCTTTTTCTTTTGCTCTGGAGATTAAAAATGGCGGCGGTTAGGGTTTCTTATTTTCCCAAATATCGATCTCGTATCCTTTGAAAGGATTTGATCTCTGATGGTCGGATTCTCGTTGATGCTCTTGAACGAATATTGGTACTCCTTTCTTCTCAATTTGGGGATTGGCGATCGAAAACGATGTGAGTATTTTTACTTGATTATTCGGTATGCTCTTGTATTTGTGTTATTGCTTTTTTCAATCTTTTTCATGCCTGTGATGATAGGGTGTTAAATAGGATTATAGAAAATCCTAATTCTCTGATTTCACGTTAATGATTCCCTGATTATTTGCGTGTGAATTCCTCTTTTGGATTTAATCACCTCGGTATTGAAATGGATTTGAATTTTGAATGAAACAGAGTGAGTGTTGCTTTCTCCTTTTGCTAAATCTCGGCTTTGAAAAGAAATTGAATATTCCCTTTTGAAATTCTTGATTTAAATGGATTCCTTGAATGTTACATGTCTTCTGTATGATTTATGGAAAGGATTCTTGCCAGATTTTAATCACTGATTTTCTGAAAAAAAGATTGCCCCCTCGACTGATTTTCTGGAAACACATTAGAAAACAAATAAATGTTTTCATGCCATAAATATATCCTTAAATCATGCTAATTTGATTTTGAGTTCTCCAGTTTATTTCATTCCATATATGTGATTGCTTGCTCGATTTTCTTTGAATGTTGTCACTGATGATAAATTTCTCCACATAAGAAATGGAAAGAATTTGTCCCTTAACTATCTGTAAATTCAGTAAATTCATCAACTGATTTTTGCCATTCCTGGAAAGATTTGAATTGATTGCATGTCGAACTGTTTACTGTGATGCTCCAAATAAATTCTTGCCAAAATAAATTTGATGCTCCATCATCATGACTGTTTATGCTGATGTTATATATGCAATTTCCTGAGTATATCTTGCATGCTATTTTATTTCTGTTTGCACTTGAACTTTGTGTGAAGACTTTGCTCATCTTGTTGCTTTGCTTGAGTCTGCATTGCCACTCATGATGCTGTTTTCACCCATTTCTACACTGTTATGCTGAACCATGTTGAGATGCCTTTAGCTCGACCATGTGACTTTACTATGAGTTAAACATGCTATGCTTTATTTGAGTCACACTGTTTCACCCATGCTTGAGCACACAGATATTTCAGTTTAACCTGTGCATGTGTACATTGTACATTACTTACCTGCACCAGTTTTGATCAATGCCAAAAACTTGAAACCGAGCAATTTTGTGAACACACTTGTGTGTCTCAATCTCGACCATACATGTTTCACACATTTGTACGAAACTGCCACTTTCCTTATACACCAATTTGCTGCTATATTATACTTCTTGAGAACACCTAAAATGCTAGAACTATGTTGACTTGCACTCATGGTATAGAACCATGTTGACTGTGTACACACCATCCATGCAAGTGTTCACCTGCTCCACTCATATCTGTCTACTTTGAATCTGCCATATCACACTTTGCACATGCATGTATACTGACCAGATTGAGTTGCATCATATATTTGTTACTGCTCTATTCTTGTAGTTTGTTTGTGCATGACCATTTACATGTGCATTGACTTGATCCTGCCTATTTTCACCATGAACCATGTTTGAGCTGAGATCATTCACTTGAATGTTTGCTGTGGCACTTTGAAACATGAATTTGCTGTGTACTTGTAAAAAAATCCATGATCACTTTAAAACATCACTGTGTTGATTTTATTGTTTGGTTTGTGCTCGACACTGTGTACTTGCTGTTGACTTTTCGTTGAGTTGTTTTCACGTGTGCACTGAGTTGAGACGGTCCATGTGGCTACTCCTCAGTTGCACACTGATTGGCGAGGCAGTGCACACGTGTATATCTATACACGTGTGTATATGCAGCCATCAGAAGAGATTTCCTGTCCCTGCATTGATATATGTATGTTGTCTGCCTTGTGGTATTTACAGTGTATCACTGTGAATATCACAAGCTGTCTAGACACAGTCGAATAAATCAGATCGAGTCAGAAAAATGATGAGAAACACACCGAAATTCTGAGGCAAATAAATTTTCAAAATAAAAATTATATTCGCATGTGTTCAATATTATTTCTATTGCAGTATACTGTGTATTTGTTTCATGTGACAAGTATGAAGACTGGACTGACGAAGGACTGTGAAGACAGTAGACAAAAAAAGTGTCAATGTGTCTGTGTAAAAGAAATTGTATACATGAATTCTATAGAGTGATGAGTGATGTAGTGAGGAGCTGTTTATATATATATGAATTGTACTGATGTTTGTAATAAAAAAATTTGAATAAAATATCATTTTTATTGTTTTCAAACAAATTTGTCTATCATATTCTGTTTATATACAAGTACAATATGAAGTGAATGTTTAAATAGTGGAGTTATAAATAGTTGTACTGTTTAAGTGTTTTAAATATAATATTATATTTAAATACAATATTGTATGAATATATGAATGTCTGTATAGTCGTATTCTATTTAAATATAAATATTATATTCATGTTTGAGATATATATATAGAACAGTACAATAACAAACACATTTATATTAATATATATTTGATTGTTATCATCAAACAAAAAACATATAATTGTGTATACAACACCGTTATATACAACAATCTCCCCCTTTTGATGTTGACAAACAAATAAAAGATTTTGTATACAATAAATATGTTTGACAATGAATATTGAACTCCCCCTATTTGAAAGCCGCACCTACAACAGAAAACTCCCCCTATAACTGTGCATGAATGAAATGAAATGAATAATAATGATTTTTCCAAATTAAAAATATTTATAAAATATTCACTCATAAATCAAAATCTAATCCATTCTCCCCCTTTTGTTATCATCAAAAGGATTCAGACCTTAAAATATAGATGAAGAATCACTAGAAAATATAATTTCAACATAAGAGAAAAAACGATCATCATAAATCTCAATCAGTCAAACAAAAATCATAATAAACTGAGAACAGGTGGCATATTTCACGTTGTAGAACGATGGATTTACAATGAATTTTATAAAAACGAGGAGAGTTATATAAATATGAATTTCAGTTATTTTCAAAAGATTTTATAAAAAAGAAGTTCAAAAACAGTGACGGATTTGGACTATAATTAATAATTCAATTTAAGTGACAAAATCGAATAATCTCAAATCCCAATAACTATCAATCAACAAATCATAATACATCATAAAATATTAACACATTTCACAGATTAAAGAGATGGAATGATAGGCTGGTTTTTATACACCAAGGAGATTTTCAGATTAATTTCAATTTACAGCATAATATTTCCTTTTTCTTTTTATTTTATTTAAGAGCACACTGACCACGCATAACCAGAGCTTGGATTTTTAAATGAGGTCAGTCGCAGCTTAAATTATAAGTTGTCTCTTAACCATGCATGACCAGAGCTTGGATTTTTAAATGAGGTTAGAGCCACACTTATATATTAATTATATATATTTATCATTTCAGCTTTAAAAAGGAAAAACTCCTCAATATATAAAACCAAAAATGGATGATAGAAATGTGGTAGGTACAGAAATGGTCTGTGAAATAAATTTCTAAATTAATTATATTATGAAATATGCTCGACTATACTGGGATTATTTAAAATTTTCAATTATCACTAATTCTAAATAATAATAACATGGCCACAATTCCGTCACAAATATTTTCATTGTTTATTTAAGACGATTTTAAAAATATCAAAATCTCCACATTAATATAGAATTATCATGGATGGAAGAAAGATGATAGATAATGAAGATGGTCGTGAAATAATTGCCAGTTCAAAGATACTGTAATAAATATTCAACCATCATGAAAATTCAGATTAATCTTCTTTTGTTGTGAAATATATTGCAGTCACAATTCATCACAATTTCAAAATCTGATAATAATTTTAATGAATTATAAATACAACACAATTTGGATATTGATCTCAATTTCTTAATGAATAAAAAATAAATAATTTTAAAAATGAGAATCAATTACAAGAGAAATTTAAAGGGATATATACAAGAAAAAAAATATACAAAAAATATTCAGCACTTCTAAACTGATACCACTTAATGTCTTTATACATGAGGATTTAAAAAAGATATTGGAGACGAACAAAGATATCTCAGACAACAGGATCTTAATTACAAAGCCTAAGTAGGCACGCTTAATAAATGAAGCAAATTAATTTCATCAATCAGAGCATGGTACAAACAAGCAGTTACCAAAAATCATTTTCAAGAACAATATCTGAGCAGCACAAAAATCAGATTCAACTCAGACTTGTCAAGATGACGGTCACATAAGATGACTTATGATCTAATGAATATACCATTTATTTGTAATCATTTGAGAAATATGAAACTCTCAAGATTCAGTGAATCAGTCACACCAGAATGTAGATATCAGATTCAAGATATGTGTGTGATTCAACAAATCCGTAACTTCAAATGATTTTAAATAAACATATATTCAAATCAAATAACCATGAAAACAAAGAGATTTAAGACCGGATTTCAAAGAATTTTTCAATAGACTTTCTGGCAAGCACAAAGATTTTTTTTTCCAGAATATTTACATCAAGTTTGAGTAATAATTCATGATCCAAAAAATAGTGATTTATTCAAAATCACTTGAACAAATGTAAATCTTGAGATACAATGAATCAATCACACAGGATTAAAATTTTAGATCTGAGAGGTGTGTGAGATTCAAAATATCTGAAATTTTCAAGTGATCTCAAACAAACAAAAAACAACCATAATGATCATGAATAAAGATGAATTTCAAGATGTATCACTGATTCAAGATAAAAAATCAACATATCCAAGCCAATCTGAAAAATAATGAAATTACCACAATTGATAAATAACAGAGTGCTGTAATGAGCATAATATTTCAAGATTTTTCTAAATTGAATTAGAAGAAACTCAAAACAGCAGAGGTGTGTGAAACATCATCAAATTTTCAGATCTTCAAGAATTTAGAATTTTAATTAACAGTGTTCAAGATATGACAAGAATACATCAACACTGTTATGAATTCAGAAATCAGAAAGATAAAATTTAAAACAATTGCAAATATTTATAAACTTAGATTAAAAATCTGGAAATGATTAGAATATTAGAGTTTCATACTAATTAAGTGAGTTTCTAGAAAATATGAATTCTACAATTGGAAGTTTAAGAATCCTAGGAAGTTACAAAGATATGACAGTGACAAATCAAAACAAATAAAAAATAAACAGAAGGGATAGAGGGAGAAATAAGCAAAGAAAATAAAATATTTACAAGGTGAGTTTAGAGATTATACCAGAATTCAATGTAAATTAGAATCTCTAACTCATCGGTCTTGGCCAAGGAACTGTAAATAATACAGAAATATAGAACAGCTTGAAATCAATCTCTTTTCAGCATAGCAGTTCCTCAACCTTCACTGGTACCTAGCAGTTGAGAGAATCAAGTGGTCTAACAAAATTTGTAAAACCACTCTGGAATATGTTGACCACATTTAGTACCCAAACTTGTTTGTATAACAAACCATCAGAATTAAACTTTGTACCCTTAGGAACCCAAAATTGTTTGAACTTAACAAAGCCTATTTCATTTCCTTTTAGGATCCAAGAATGTTTAAAAGATGTATTACAAAACAAATTCACATTTTGCTTTTGATTCAAAAATCCTTTGGAATTATCAAAGTTCAAATTATCAAAACAATTATTTCCAAAGCAGTTTGAGGGACTTTTCAAATCATTTGAATTTCATTTTTTCAAAAACATTATTTTTTCCAAAGCCGAGCCCACTTTTATTTCCAGATGAAAATTGATTTTTCAACAACATATTCAGAGATTTTTCACCGTTTGAAAATTTTGCCAATGTTGTTTCAAATTGTTGAATTTTAGTTTTAAGATCACCGTTTTCTTTCAATAAATTTGAACAACGATTTTCAGTGATCTTACATTTTTCAAAATCAGACTTCAAAACCAAATTTTCGTCTTTAAGCAATTTTATTCTGGCTTGGGATTCAACAATTTCAGATTCAAATTTATTTTGCTTTTTGAATTCAGATTTTTCAAAATCTTTGAATTTTTCAATTTCCTTTTCAAAATCTTTCAAAATTGATTTAGTTTTCAGCAAGCTTTCTTTTTCAAATAGTTTATGTTTGGAATTAATATTATCTAACTCCTTTTGCAAAGAATTGTTTTTATAAATTAACTCATCTTCATTATGTTTTAAAATGATAATTTCTTTTTCAAATTTCTGAAGATTCATATTGAGATGAGCTAAATCATTTTTCAAATTGGAACAATCCTTGCAATCAGAGTTTTCAAATTTTAATTTCAACATATTATTTTTGCATCGCAACTTAGAATTTTCAGATTTCAGAATTTAATTTTTCCGTTGGAGACAATTGACAGTTTTTGTTAAATCATTGCAACGAGAAATCAATTCTTCATATGAAAAATCTCCATCGTCTGAATCATCATCAAAAGCTCCAGATAAGCACACATCTGAATTTGAGTTGGCTTTTTGGAATTTTGAGCAGTTGTCAGTTTTCCCATACATAGCATTGAGAGTCTGCCAGATTTCCTGTGCAGTTAAATAATGGGAAATAAGGCTATATTGTGCATCATCAATATAAGAATATAAAATATGAGTAGCGCGTAAATTAAATTCAATATCAACCCTATTTACAATATCATACCCATTTATAATACTATTCCAACATTTAATATCAACAGATTTTAAATAAGATTTCATTTCTGATTTCCAATTAAAAAAATCTGTACCATTAAAAATAGATGGAATATGACTGGACTGACTCTCTACGGACTGACAACAAGGGATCACCATTACTCTAGAGTTAATGAAACTACCAGGCTCTGATACCAATTGTTGGATCTAGATTAACCCAAGAGGGGGTGAATAGGGTTTATTACAGTTTATCGGATAATTAAAATTTAATCGCAGCACAGATAATTGCAGAGTAAATAAATGCGGAAAATAAATAACACACAAAGATACGCAGCTTCGGCAAATCTTGCCTACTGCTGCATTCCTAAGTTTCTACTAGGTGTTATAAACAGATCCCGCATACAAGACCATGTACACTCGCAGCGCCTGCTCCTGTCCTAACCCTACGCTCA
Organism: Allium sativum; assembly: GCA_030737875.1. Taxonomy (NCBI): domain Eukaryota; kingdom Viridiplantae; phylum Streptophyta; class Magnoliopsida; order Asparagales; family Amaryllidaceae; genus Allium; species Allium sativum. The sequence goes on along the minus strand of CM060924.1, from coordinate 188,619,378 downwards.
AAACCGTAGACTGATCTAAACCCCTAGATCAGATTCCCCCTGATTACAACCCCGTAACCAGTAAATCCTAGATTTTACGGACTCTAGCAACTGTCAGTCAACAACCTGAATGATATCCCTAGTTTGACAAACTAGAAAACAAACAACGATTACAAAAGAAAAACAAAATACAAAGTAGATAAAAACAAAACCCTAGGAGATAAAAGAAAAGGTCATCCCCTTTTTTAATTAAAGCACTTAAGCCCAGAATAGCTTGGCCGGCCCATTGCTAATTCATTTGCCCGATCTCTTTTTCTTTTGCTCTGGAGATTAAAAATGGCGGCGGTTAGGGTTTCTTATTTTCCCAAATATCGATCTCGTATCCTTTGAAAGGATTTGATCTCTGATGGTCGGATTCTCGTTGATGCTCTTGAACGAATATTGGTACTCCTTTCTTCTCAATTTGGGGATTGGCGATCGAAAACGATGTGAGTATTTTTACTTGATTATTCGGTATGCTCTTGTATTTGTGTTATTGCTTTTTTCAATCTTTTTCATGCCTGTGCTGATAGGGTGTTAAATAGGATTATAGAAAATCCTAATTCTCTGATTTCACGTTAATGATTCCCTGATTATTTGCGTGTGAATTCCTCTTTTGGATTTAATCACCTCGGTATTGAAATGGATTTGAATTTTGAATGAAACAGAGTGAGTGTTGCTTTCTCCTTTTGCTAAATCTCGGCTTTGAAAAGAAATTGAATATTCCCTTTTGAAATTCTTGATTTAAATGGATTCCTTGAATGTTACATGTCTTCTGTATGATTTATGGAAAGGATTCTTGCCAGATTTTAATCACTGATTTTCTGAAAAAAAGATTGCCCCCTCGACTGATTTTCTGGAAACACATTAGAAAACAAATAAATGTTTTCATGCCATAAATATATCCTTAAATCATGCTAATTTGATTTTGAGTTCTCCAGTTTATTTCATTCCATATATGTGATTGCTTGCTCGATTTTCTTTGAATGTTGTCACTGATGATAAATTTCTCCACATAAGAAATGGAAAGAATTTGTCCCTTAACTATCTGTAAATTCAGTAAATTCATCAACTGATTTTTGCCATTCCTGGAAAGATTTGAATTGATTGCATGTCGAACTGTTTACTGTGATGCTCCAAATAAATTCTTGCCAAAATAAATTTGATGCTCCATCATCATGACTGTTTATGCTGATGTTATATATGCAATTTCCTGAGTATATCTTGCATGCTATTTTATTTCTTTTTGCACTTGAACTTTGTGTGAAGACTTTGCTCATCTTGTTGCTTTGCTTGAGTCTGCATTGCCACTCATGATGCTGTTTTCACCCATTTCTACACTGTTATGCTGAACCATGTTGAGATGCCTTTAGCTCGACCATGTGACTTTACTATGAGTTAAACATGCTATGCTTTATTTGAGTCACACTGTTTCACCCATGCTTGAGCACACAGATATTTCAGTTTAACCTGTGCATGTGTACATTGTACATTACTTACCTGCACCAGTTTTGATCAATGCCAAAAACTTGAAACCGAGCAATTTTGTGAACACACTTGTGTGTCTCAATCTCGACCATACATGTTTCACACATTTGTACGAAACTGCCACTTTCCTTATACACCAATTTGCTGCTATATTATACTTCTTGAGAACACCTAAAATGCTAGAACTATGTTGACTTGCACTCATGGTATAGAACCATGTTGACTGTGTACACACCATCCATGCAAGTGTTCAGCTGCTCCACTCATATCTGTCTACTTTGAATCTGCCATATCACACTTTGCACATGCATGTATACTGACCAGATTGAGTTGCATCATATATTTGTTACTGCTCTATTCTTGTAGTTTGTTTGTGCATGACCATTTACATGTGCATTGACTTGATCCTGCCTATTTTCACCATGAACCATGTTTGAGCTGAGATCATTCACTTGAATGTTTGCTGTGGCACTTTGAAACATGAATTTGCTGTGTACTTGTAAAAAAATCCATGATCACTTTAAAACATCACTGTGTTGATTTTATTGTTTGGTTTGTGCTCGACACTGTGTACTTGCTGTTGACTTTTCGTTGAGTTGTTTTCACGTGTGCACTGAGTTGAGACGGTCCATGTGGCTACTCCTCAGTTGCACACTGATTGGCGAGGCAGTGCACACGTGTATATCTATACACGTGTGTATATGCAGCCATCAGAAGAGATTTCCTGTCCCTGCATTGATATATGTATGTTGTCTGCCTTGTGGTATTTACAGTGTATGTAACGACCCGCCTTTTCGCCCAGTTCTTGCCGGTAATTAAACCGACTCAAACCGTTCAAAAAGACGAATTGTTATGGGTGCATACATATATTGAACAAAATAACAGAATTTTTCATTGCGAAATACAATGTTACATCAGAGTTACATAAAATATCAGAGTTACAACACATACAGCAGAAGAAAAGAAAATATACTCTCAGCGGAAGAAAATCATATGATATAGCAGAAGCTCCCATCTCTTGCATGAACTCCAACTCTAAAAGCACTCTGAATCCTGCTCCAACGATCTATAACTTCAAACTAAACTACTAGCTGCCCATGCAAAATTATGGGCACCCAGAGTTTAGGTGAGGGAACAATAAACTCCAGGTCAGTCGTGGGACTGGTGTGAGAACTCAAAACAGTTATTATTAGGTTCATTTTAAAGTTGGAAATTTCACCGGACCACGCCGCTAACGCGGAACGGGTTTACTCCATGTGAATACCCGTGCATATAAATACGCAATGACCTTTCTAAAATGAAGTTATCATAAGCTCGTCTCACATCACACAATGCAAGCGCACACCAGATGGGCGAGGTTTGTCTTATGATAACCAAACATGCTTTCATACGTAAAATCCTCTTTCAAAGCCATAATATATATATATATATATAGTGTGGAAAACATTTCTCAAATAAATGTATTAATCCTAGACGGCATAATACCCCATCCTATTATGTCGCCATATATATATACAAACCAAAATCGTGTGGTACGTATTGGAGATTTGGTTTCCAACTTGATGATTCCTGGCACGAAAGATCAATCGGAACACAAACGAAATGTAATCAAGGGTTTTTCATCCAGACGCGGACACCAATACAAATCGCGAGGTAGATCAATGGTTTTCGACCAGACGCGGCCCCCCGAACATACCCTATTCCATAAGTCATAAGTGGTTTCCCACTGCTGCAGCAGTCATCATCAATTCATATATATACACAACCTAACCCCCAGTTTCTCATCATCCGGGGTGTGAGGTTTGTCGATGTCACGTCATACACAAAGCTATGCTTCGATAAGCCATTCTTTGATCATCACTAGCTCGTTTCCTAACTTGGGTATGTCACATTGACAATTCACGACATATCACTGATTTCAATCAATGCATACCCTCTAAGTTCATATGACTTAGAGATGAGGATAATATATTGCCACAAATCCGATATTCATTAACGGAAATCAGTGCTATGCAGTCAATTTCAATGTCAGACACACCATCCATACAAGACCGTTCTGGGTCTGAACGGAACAACCCGAAAATACTTAAATTTGTTCAGGTCTCATGCAACTCACATCTCGTATCGGGTGGCCTACCCAACCGAGACATTAATCAACAATCAATCTAGACAATTCAAATATTCTCGGTCTTCATTCGTCGTTTACCAAGTCCTGAATTGCTTCATAACGTCGTATTATTACTTGGAATGGTTTTCGAACATATGCTCGATCCCGGTCTTTCAAAGTAATAAGCGTACTTTAAACAGTAGCTATGGTTCACACAGGCTTTTCAATTCAAATCTCCTTCCACATAGTTATCAATTCATTTACAACTAAAGATTTGAATTTCTATAATTTCGCACATCTCGTTATCATCTTAAATTCTTCTTTGAAATCAAAGAGTATACCTTCGCTTCAATTTCTTACTTTTAATTCCCTCGGATCGAAGATTTTGACTAAATTCCAATTATGATACGAATTTCCACAACTCAATCTTATTGGGTTTCAAGAATGGTATTATTGAAGATACGATTCACGACAGAACCCAAATCAATCGACATTGAATCATAAATTACACAGAAATTTTATCCACTTATATTCGATATAAATTCTCATAATCAACGAATACTATAAGTAAAATAACGATATAATAATATCTTTCAAATTCCCCAGATGGTATACATTTACATCATGAGGTTCATACCAAATATCGAAGATTATTTCTATCTAGCTTATTTCAATCAAGGTGAGAACCCGTATCTTAATTGAAAGGTTTATTCAACTCTTTGACATTAGATCTGGATAGAAATACCATCAACTTATCTTCAATATTAATTTCCGTATCCAACTCATATTATAAGCGGAATAACGGTGAATTACCTTTTAAATTACTCAGATAATAAGAGTTTTCGTTTACCGAACTAATATCAAACATCCGAAGATTTATCTCCAACCATATCCAATTATTTAGTATTAAAAACCCGTATTAGTATCAATTTAAATTCCATATAAAATATTTCTAATACTCTTAAACCTTTGAAAACATTCCACAAATCATTACTTACAGTTCGGAAAATCGTTTACGAGTTAAAACTTCAAAATAGATTGTTTTCGAAGAAAGCGTTACAATAGCGTTCCAAAAGTGTTACAAAAGTGTTACAAAACAGTTATCTTAACTATTTTGATCAAAATATCGTTTATCTTAGCCAAAACTTAAACTTTACAATTGAAAACACCTTTTCATAATTTGTAATGATTTTACAAATTTTTCCATATTTTTAAATAATTTAAAAATAGCTGTTTATAATTATGGGCAACAATTGTTCTTACATCGATCTTTTCCAAAACGGTTTCAAACATAACTTGAAAATTATAACTCGAATTTAAAATCTGCTTTCACTCATTTGAAAGTTCTTGTTTATATAAATCAAATGTTTTTCGTTTCGTGGAAATCCGATTTAGATTGCAAAAGTTATAAGCGTTTAAAGTTTGCATCTAAAATACGTAAATTGTCGTTATGCGACAAGCTCTATTTTTACCATAATAACCATTATTCTACGATACTTCAAAATATCTTAGAAAATCATTATATCCTTATATAACCCTTTTAAAATCATTTAAATTTACTTTTCAAATTATTTTGGATCTAAAATTCAACTTCATAAATTCCAATTCATTTCTGAATTGAAATACTTCAAATTAACCTTCCCATTCGTCGGATCAGTTAGGGATAGCCAGGGAGAGCAGGAAACTTCATTTCCAAACCCAAGCCTAGACACTATCCTCTCTGTCATCCTAGAACGTTCTGGTGTATATTCTATTATTAATATAAAGAGACATCGTTCATATTCAAATTTCAAAATCTCATTTCGAATTTAAATTGAAAATAATATGTTTTACCAAAACTGGTTTCAGATAGATATAAAGATCGTTGTACAAAATCAATACATAATTCAAATCATTTCCAATCCTAATTCAATATTTAAAAAGTTAATATTTAATTCAAAACTAACAATTTAAATATTATTTAATGATTGAATAAAATCGTATATAGGAAGGAGATTTCAAATCGATCACCCATATATTTCACAACCACGGGGTGTGTGTGTAATATCATGCAATGCAATCATATTTATCCAAATGAACCATATAACCAGATGGATACGAATTCATTCATCACAAACAAACAGTTTAACGGTGCACAAGCGTTACGGTCAATAACGCTTACCAGTGTTCAGTGTATTATCTAACTACATGCACATCCATTCACATAATAACATCCATCACACAATCATCATCAACAAATTATAATTAATCTCAGCTAATTAAAATTAAATAATTTAAATAAAATTTAAATTAGAAGTTCTCACCTAACAGCTCTCCAAATCTTCATGGTCCGTGAGCCTAGTTGAGTGAATCGTCGGACAGTATTTCGGCGCAGCGTCTTCTTCACAAAAATATATATAATATAATATACACTGATCTCTCTTTATATTATAAGAGGAGGAGGAGAAATTACGAACTTTGGCAAGGTGGTGGTGGAAAGGAAGAAGACTTATGCCATGGAAACCATGACCATAAGCTTTAAGAAGAGAGAAAGAAAAGAAGTGAGAATGAATGAAAAAGTGGAAGGAAAGGGTGGTATTTATAGGAAAAAAGGAGTAAGGAGAGAGTGACACATCATAGGACATGTGTATTACATGCATGGAATGTTGCATGCAAAATTACAAGTGTCTTAACACTTGTAAAAAGGAGAAGGAATGTGTTTTTGGTAGCATTTACCTTAAACGTTATGAAAACAAAGAGCAACGCATAATACTAATGCTACTAATTTATGTTATCTTTTGACAAATCCGATCGAACGACAAATAATATCAGTAAATCCAACTTATTAATAATCATTCTTGTAAAATCATAAAATAAATTATCCTTTACCAAATTCATATTTTTACCAATCAATATTATCAAAATCAGAAAATATCATTACTTAAACATAAATCTTATTATTAAAATTTTCAAAATAAGTTTTCTTATAAAAATCATAATAAAACAAAATACTTATACAAAGTAAAAATTCATATTTAAACCTAATAAAATCAATTTATATTCATAAAATCAAAAATTAAATAAATAAAAATCCAAATCAAACATAGTTAAAATTTTGGGATGTTACATTCACCCCCCCTTAGAAACTTTTCGTCCTCGAAAAGGAAGTCGAGTAAATTTAAACTCCTTCCAAATTTTAAATTCCAATTTCTCTCTCAACATACCAGAAATGTAATGGTCAGAACCAAGGCTCACATCATTCTTAGGGTACTCTGTCTGATTCTCACTAAAGGTAGAGTCTAAGGATAGTTCTATGATCTCGTGATTACTAGGGTCATCACGGGTCTTGTTTAAAAATCGCATCCTCTGAGTTAGACTCAGAGCTGCTATCCTACCATTAAGGAGAACTGGGATAGATACTATCTAGTACTTAGAGGTCTATGACTCTAAGAAAATTATCTTTCTTACTTACTCTTACGGAACCCATGGTTTTCTTATCAATTATAAGACTAAACGCTCAAATTAGAAATTTAAATCCAAGTTCTCAAATAAAATTTTCCCTAATCGTTCAATTATGTTGCAATATAACATCTTGGCTAAATTCAGTATTAGAAATTCTATTGCTCTCAACACAAATCAAGTTTAATTTTAGAGATAATTCAAAATACTGGTTTCAATCTAAATTAATTTGCTTGTCCATGGCTTTATCAGAGCAGGGAAAAAGGAAGAATTCCGAAATAAAGTGGAATAATGACAATTCGGGGTGATATTCAAAATATGACAATGGGTCGAGCAAACCCAGCGACAAGGGAAGAGATAGAATTATATTTTCGAAATACTCATTCTATTTCAAATTTTTATTTCAATCGTTTCCAAATTAACCCATTTATAAGTTAACTTTTATACTCATTTAATATTCAAATTTTTGTTTTCATATTCACCTAATCGAACTTTAAAATTCAAAATATATAAAATCTCTTTTTCATTCTTGTTAAAATATCATGTCTTGTTTAGAAACATTTTCTTACTTAACTAACCGTACAATCTCTTAAACCAGTTTTATTTAAAAATACCATCACGCTTCCTTTGCGCACTCTGATTATGCGTATATTCAAACTAGTATTGGTAAAACATCCCAAAACATTGATTTCAAAATTTCCGGAACCAAATCCTCAAAATTAATATTTAAAAATCCAAATTTTCTTGTATAAGTTGGATTCTATATTTCAAAGAAAGCTCATTTATTGAGGTTCTGTTACAAAATATCTTGGACAAATTAAAGTTATCGACACGGTTTCACACGGCACAAAGAGGCATACATAGATCAAGTCAAAATTCCATGTGCTCAAGTCAAGTAAAGATGCATATAAGTTCCATGCTAATTTGCGCATGAAAAGTATACATAGACCAAATCAGGTTTCATGAGCTTGGAATAGAAATTCAACATCTAATGAGCATCAATAGGTGCAAAGGTTCGAATCAAGTACTTGGCCAAATGCACATGATACAAAGGTACGAATGACACTACTCAATAGCAGATGGTTGGAATTTAAATGGACAGTCTAGCCCAAGATGGGAACTCACATGCAAACAAGGATACAAATTCTAACAGTTTAATCATGGGATACTCATTAAATTTTCATAATTTTCCTCTTGAATAAATCTTACTTTAACAACTTCATTTTCTTCCTTTGTGTTTCAAGTGAATACTTGTTGAGAAATTTTCGTTTGACCCACTTGTTCATGCCGGTTTCTCTTAACAAGGGAAAATATAAAATTCAATCGATTTGTTCAATACATATCCCATTTTATCATATTAACCTTGTTTCTCAAAATTTCTATAGCTTCAGGTGGGAAAATCGGTCTTCACCCCCACTTAAGACATTTACCATAATTTTATTAAATTGTATCGTCAAAATCGAAATATGGGGTGAACCGAGCTCGCTTACATGCATTTTCAAAATTTCATTTTTCAGTTCTTCAAGTGAGATTAGCTTCTAAAATATATCCTTGCGGTTTTGACAAAATAGTCGGATTCACGCTTCTAGTTATCAGTTAAGTATGCATTTAACTTAACTACCTTATGTTAAATTCATTTTTTCGCATATCCCATTTCATAACATAATACATTCAACACTTCGAAAGTCATTTGCGAAATCAATTTTACAATTGTGAGGACGTCGCAAAACACTTTCGATTGTTTATCTATACAGCTTTAAGTACTTCTTGACGTCTCGATCAGAAACATATAGTCATCCCACTTTCAAAACCCAAAAATAAGACTGATGATGATCGATCAATCACCAGAATTATCCCCAAGCGACTAGAATGTGATTCTATATCTAGTACATATTGGACTTCATATATACGTTAGCTAGGCGAATATGCAAAATCCTTACATACTTGATCGTCCAACCTTGACGTCAAATAAATACTCGCAACCGTTTTTATTACACGCTGATTATCTTTCAAATTTATAGCTTTGAATTAACGATCTTTTTATATAAATCTTTTATATATAGGCTGCAAAATATTTTGAAATTCTCATTCCAAACTCGAAGTTTTTTTTTCCAATACGCTTGTTAAAGCCAATTCACTAATCGCTTATTTCTCGATAACTCCGAACAGATCGACGCTGGATTTTCGAAGTTTTATCACAAAGAGCCCTTTTTATTTTGAAAGTATTTCCTATAAAAATCTTATTTTCAAATCTTCTTCAAAATATTTTATTTCAAGTAATTATTATTTTCAAAAATGATTTACTTGTACAAAATACCTTATATAGATTTCAAAAATACGCTCTCTCATCATAATATTCCGAAATCTCATTCTAGGGCATTTCTAACCCTATCTCTAATGAGATACTATAGCTCTGATGAGTCCTATCCTTTGTTCAAAATATGTTGTACCCGATAGCTTTGTATAACCAAAGCTCTGATACCAACTTGTAACGACCCGCCTTTTTGCCCAGTTCTTGCCGGTAATTAAACCGACTCAAACCGTTCAAAAAGACGAATTGTTATGGGTGCATACATATATTGAACAAAATAACAGAATTTTTCATTGCGAAATACAATGTTACATCAGAGTTACATAAAATATCAGAGTTACAACACATACAGCGGAAGAAAAGAAAATATACTCTCAGCGGAAGAAAATCATATGATATAGCAGAAGCTCCCATCTCTTGCATGAACTCCAACTCTAAAAGCACTCTGAATCCTGCTCCAACGATCTATAACTTCAAACTAAACTACTAGCTGTCCATGCAAAATTATGGGCACCCAGAGTTTAGGTGAGGGAACAATGAACTCCAGGTCAGTCGTGGGACTGGTGTGAGAACTCAAAACAGTTATTATTAGGTTCATTTTAAAGTTGGGAATTTCACCGGACCACGCCGCTAACGCGGAACGGGTTTACTCCATGTGAATACCCGTGCATATAAATACGCAATGACCTTTCTAAAATGAAGTTGTCATAAGCTCGTCTCACATCACACAATGCAAGCGCACACCAGATGGGCGAGGTTTATCTTATGATAACCAAACATGCTTTCATACGTAAAATCCTCTTTCAAAGCCATAATATATATATATATATATATATATATATAGTGTGGAAAACATTTCTCAAATAAATGTATTAATCCTAGATGGCATAATACCCCATCCTATTATGTCGCCATATATATATATATACAAACCAAAATCGTGTGGTACGTACTGGAGATTTGGTTTCCAACTTGATGATTCCTGGCACGAAAGATCAATCGGAACACAAACGAAATGTAATCAAGGGTTTTTCATCCAGACGCGGACACCAATACAAATCGCGAGGTAGATCAACGGTTTTCGACCAGACGCGGCCCCCCGAACATACCCTATTCCATAAGTCATAAGTGGTTTCCCACTGCTGCAGCGGTCATCATCAATTCATATATATACACAACCTAACCGCCAGTTTCTCATCATCCGGGGTGTGAGGTTTGTCGATGTCACGTCATACACAAAGCTATGCTTCGATAAGCCATTCTTTGATCATCACTAGCTCGTTTCCTAACTTGGGTATGTCACATTGACAATTCACGACATATCACTGATTTCAATCAATGCATACCCTCTAAGTTCATATGACTTAGAGATGAGGATAATATATTGCTACAAATCCGATATTCATTAACGGAAATCAGTGCTATGCAGTCAATTTCAATGTCAGACACACCATCCATACAAGACCGTTCTGGGTCTGAACAGAACAACCCGAAAATACTTAAATTTGTTCAGGTCTCATGCAACTCACATCTCGTATTGGGTGGCCTACCCAACCGAGACATTAATCAACAATCAATCTAGACAATTCAAATATTCTCGGTCTTCATTCGTCGTTTACCAAGTCCTGAATTGCTTCATAACGTCGTATTATTACTTGGAATGGTTTTCGAACATATGCTCGATCCCGGTCTTTCCAAGTAATAAGCGTACTTTAAACAGTAGCTATGGTTCACACAGGCTTTTCAATTCAAATCTCCTTCCACATAGTTATCAATTCATTTACAACTAAAGATTTGAATTTCTATAATTTCGTACATCTCGTTATCATCTTAAATTCTTCTTTGAAATCAAAGAGTATACCTTCGCTTCAATTTCTTACTTTTAATTCCCTCGGATCGAAGATTTTGACTAAATTCCAATTACGATACGAATTTCCACAACTCAATCTTATTGGGTTTCAAGAATGGTATTATTGAAGATACGATTCACGACAGAACCCAAATCAATCGACATTGAATCATAAATTACACAGAAATTTTATCCACTTATATTCGATATAAATTCTCATAATCAACGAATACTATAAGTAGAATAACGATATAATAATATCTTTCAAATTCCCCAGATAGTATACATTTACATCATGAGGTTCATACCAAATATCGAAGATTATTTCTATCTAGCTTATTTCAATCAAGGTGAGAACCCGTATCTTAATTGAAAGGTTTATTCAACTCTTTGACATTAGATCTGGATAGAAATACCATCAACTTATCTTCAATATTAATTTCCGTATCCAACTCATATTATAAGCGGAATAACGGTGAATTACCTTTTAAATTACTCAGATAATAAGAGTTTTCATTTACCGAACTAATATCAAACATCCGAAGATTTATCTCCAACCATATCCAATTATTTAGTATTAAAAACCCGTATTAGTATCAATTTAAATTCCATATAAAATATTTCTAATACTCTTAAACCTTTGAAAACATTCCACAAATCATTACTTACAGTTCGGAAAATCGTTTACGGGTTAAAACTTCAAAATAGATTGTTTTCGAAGAAAGCGTTACAATAGCGTTCCAAAAGTGTTACAAAAGTGTTACAAAACAGTTATCTTAACTATTTTGATCAAAATATCGTTTATCTTAGCCAAAACTTAAACTTTACAATTGAAAACACCTTTTCATAATTTGTAATGATTTTACAAATTTTTCCATATTTTTAAATAATTTAAAAATAGCTGTTTATAATTATGGGCAACAATTGTTCTTACATCGATCTTTTCCAAAACGATTTCAAACATAACTTGAAAATTATAACTCGAATTTAAAATCTGCTTTCACTCATTTGAAAGTTCTTGTTTATATAAATCAAATGTTTTTCGTTTCGTGGAAATCCGATTTAGATTGCAAAAGTTATAAGCGTTTAAAGTTTGCATCTAAAATACGTAAATTGTCGTTATGCGACAAGCTCTATTTTTACCATAATAACCATTATTCTACGATACTTCAAAATATCTTAGAAAATCATTATATCCTTATATAACCCTTTTAAAATCATTTAAATTTACTTTTCAAATTATTTTGGATCTAAAATTCAACTTCATAAATTCCAATTCATTTCTGAATTGAAATAACTTCAAATTAACCTTCCCATTCGTCGGATCAGTTAGGGATAGCCAGGGAGAGCAGGAAACTTCATTTCCAAACCCAAGCCTAGACACTATCCTCTCTGTCATCCTAGAACGTTCTGGTGTATATTCTATTATTAATATAAAGAGACATCGTTCATATTCAAATTTCAAAATCTCATTTCGAATTTAAATTGAAAATAATATGTTTTACCAAAACTGGTTTCAGATAGATATAAAGATCGTTGTACAAAATCAATACATAATTCAAATCATTTCCAATCCTAATTCAATATTTAAAAAGTTAATATTTAATTCAAAACTAACAATTTAAATATTATTTAATGATTGAATAAAATCGTATATAGGAAGGAGATTTCAAATCGATCACCCATATATTTCACAACCACGGGGTGTGTGTGTAATATCATGCAATGCAATCATATTTATCCAAATGAACCATATAACCAGATGGATACGAATTCATTCATCACAAACAAACAGTTTAACGGTGCACAAGCGTTACGGTCAATAACGCTTACCAGTGTTCAGTGTATTATCTAACTACATGCACATCCATTCACATAATAACATCCATCACACAATCATCATCAACAAATTATAATTAATCTCAGCTAATTAAAATTAAATAATTTAAATAAAATTTAAATTAGAAGTTCTCACCTAACAGCTCTCCAAATCTTCATGGTCCGTGAGCCTAGTTGAGTGAATCGTCGGACAGTATTTCGGCGCAGCGTCTTCTTCACAAAAATATATATAATATAATATACACTGATCTCTCTTTATATTATAAGAGGAGGAGGAGAAATTACGAACTTTGGCAAGGTGGTGGTGGAAAGGAAGAAGACTTATGCCATGGAAACCATGGCCATAAGCTTTAAGAAGAGAGAAAGAAAAGAAGTGAGAATGAATGAAAAAGTGGAAGGAAAGGGTGGTATTTATAGGAAAAAAGGAGTAAGGAGAGAGTGACACATCATAGGACATGTGTATTACATGCATGGAATGTTGCATGCAAAATTACAAGTGTCTTAACACTTGTAAGAAGGAGAAGGAATGTGTTTTTGGTAGCATTTACCTTAAACGTTATGAAAACAAAGAGCAACGCATAATACTAATGCTACTAATTTATGTTATCTTTTGACAAATCCGATCGAACGACAAATAATATCAGTAAATCCAACTTATTAATAATCATTCTTGTAAAATCATAAAATAAATTATCCTATACCAAATTCATATTTTTACCAATCAATATTATCAAAATCAGAAAATATCATTACTTAAACATAAATCTTATTATTAAAATTTTCAAAATAAGTTTTCTTATAAAAATCATAATAAAACAAAATACTTATACAAAGTAAAAATTCATATTTAAACCTAAAAAAATCAATTTATATTCATAAAATCAAAAATTAAATAAATAAAAATCCAAATCAAACATAATTAAAATTCTGGGATGTTACAGTGTATCACTGTGAATATCACAATCTGTCTAGACACAGTCAGATAAATCAGACCGAGTCAGAAAAATGATGAGAAACACACCGAAATTCTGAGGCAAATAAACTTTCAAAATAAAAATTATATTCGCATGTGTTCAGTATTATTTCTATTGCAGTGTACTGTGTATTTGTTTCATGTGACAGGTATGAAGACTGGACTGACGAAGGACTGTGAAGACAGAAGACAAAAAAAAGTGTCTGTGTGTCTGTGTAAAAGAAATTGTATACATGAATTGTATAGAGTGATGAGTGATGTAGTGAGGAGTTGTTTATATATATATATATATGTATATATATATATATATATATGAATTGTACTGATGTTTGTAATAAACAAATTTGAATAAAATGTCATTTTTATTGTTTTCAAACAAATTTGTCTATCATATTCTATTTATATACAAGTACAATATGAAGTGAATGTTTAAGTAGTGGAGTTATAAATAGTTGTACTGTTTGAGTGTTTTAAATATAATATTGTATTTAAATACAATACTGCATGAATATATGAATGTCTATACAGTCGTATTCTATTTAAATATAAATATTATATTCATGTATGATATATATCTATGTATTGAACAATACAATAACAAACACATTTATATTAATATATATTTGATTGTTATCATCAAACAAAAAACATATAATTGTGTATACAACACCGTTATATACAACAGTATATGCCTGTGTTTTGCTCCTGTAGTTCTGTCTGTCATTGTTGTATTGTTTAAGATTTTGACGACAACCTTTCATTTGTCTGTCAACTACAGTAACTTTTCTACCATGGTTCATTTAGCTGTTAATTTATTTGTCAAGTACGCTTTTGTCTCATGCTGTTGTAATTGTTTAATTGTTCATGGACACACAAGTCAGTATAATGTATTGATACACCTGTCAATTGAATGTTCACAGCTGAAATTGAGATTAATAATCAGCTTTGTCTTATGGGCTCAGTTATGGGTTGTTTTCTCCTGCATCATCTTCATTTAAAACTCAACCGTCCACTATATTTATTACCTCATGTATGCTGCCTTATTTTTTCTAATTTCTCCCCTATTCCTAAATTATTGCCAATTTGTCAAAATCCTAATTTCAGACATGCACATTGGCTCCCGTTGTTTGGGTAAACCAACGATACCGCCAAGCCCATTTGAAGTTGAACTATAGCTTCGCCTCGATACCCATTGACTTGCCATTGCCTAATCGGCTTATTTTTTTGGATATGCAGTCCCTCATCGTCTGATATGGAATGCTCTCAAAGAAGATTCATTCTTTTTTTTCACGCTTACACTTTTGCTGTAAAAATGCGTAGTGGGTTGATGTTTGATTTGTCTTCAATAACCTTCTGTACCCTAATTTTAAGGGAAAATCGGCTCACTCAACCTAGCACGCATACACACACACAATCATATACATACATATTCATATGTATGTATGTAATGTATGCACCTATGTATGTATGTAACTAAAAAGAGACTAATCCTGCCAGGATCCAACTCAGCTAGGTGTATGGATTAAATAATTAGTTTTTGATTTAAACTTCGATAGTACAAAGGGAAATGGTTTTACTACTTAAATGAATATTTGCAATTAAGTTGTGCACGTAATAGTATAACACCTTTGACTTTTGATCCAGGCACGTTTTGTAGTTTGGTGAGAGGAAATATTTATTGTTTCCATTTCAAAGTCATAGTTATTTCTTGACTAGAATTTGCTATGTTAGCATTTTATTCCAATTCATCTTGAATTTGGACCAACATTATAAAGTTCTATTTT
Source organism: Allium sativum (assembly GCA_030737875.1). Taxonomy (NCBI): domain Eukaryota; kingdom Viridiplantae; phylum Streptophyta; class Magnoliopsida; order Asparagales; family Amaryllidaceae; genus Allium; species Allium sativum. The sequence continues at coordinate 188,603,571 of CM060924.1, read as the reverse complement.
AATATGTCTTGTATTTATTATATAATTATGTAAGTTTATTCAAGCTCTCATGAAGTTTAAAGATTTGTTTCTAGGTACAAAATTATTCATGTACTTATGTTAACTTATATATGTATTGGTATTGTACCTGTTTCTGTTATAATTGAAGAAAATCAACAAAATCCTATGTTATAGAACCACCTTTTTTGCACCAGCATTGTTGGTGTATATACAAAATTATCCACCATCATCGTCGTTCTTCGACCTTTTATGATTACATTAAATAGCTTTACTTTTGGTAATGTACTACACTTATATCATGTAGAAAGGCGACATTATTTCAAACTTCATGCTGCTGTTTACAGCTTGCAAATTTACCGTATATCTCCTTAGGTATTTCTTTGTTTTTTCCAAGCGGTTGATATCGAGATCCTTTTCTATATGCAAAATCCATTGGAGCAATTTTTTCCAAAATAAGTCATAGTTGACTTTCTTTTTCCTCTTCTTTTTTTGCTTCATTTTGCTAACTACAAAAAAAGATACAAAATTTTGCCTCCTCGACTTTTATTTTTTGCTATTTTAATTCTCTTATTCATCAAATGCACCTAAAGAAGAGGGAATGCAACGAATTAATCATCAAACTTTTTATGTGCAAATGATTGATTTCGTACGTTCAGATTAACTTGAAGTTCATTAAAAAATTTAGTATTGTCAGTTACATAACGTATTAACAAGATTATTATGCACAAGACTACTAAAAAAACCGGTAACAACCAATTGACTATATAAAACCCTTTGGTAATCAGTTACCACCAGGTATATGTACAATGAAGTAGTATTCCCACTTTTTCCTACTGGGTAAAAAGGAACCTCTAATGTCGTACATTTTAGCGTCGTACATTTAGCATCAATCTACAACAAAGCAGTCTTTATATGTTTTAGCTTAGTTTTTCCTGCTAAACAATTTAATTTATTTTTAGTTGTACGTAGAAATATATGCTTTCAGATGAGCTACTTGCAAATTTTAGATTATACCCTTATTGGCTGATTTATATATATTATTTACCATATGCATGTTTCCATTTAATTTTTTTTATTTGGTGATGGCTTCAACCAATGTATCCATCTTTCTTTCTTTTTGTTGCCAACTAGAAGCAGTGAAAAAAAGTATCGCTAATGGGTTTTTGTTAAAGAAAGCATGATTTACTTGGTTCCTCTTTATTGCTAATCTATATTATTAGTTAGCTACTTGGAAACTGCAAATTACACCCTTATTTGTTGATTTATACATATCATTAGCCATATACACCTTTGCATTCAAATTTTAATTTGGTGATGGCTTCAATCAAGGTATCCATCTTTTTTTTTGGCTGCCAACAATAAAGAGTGCAAACAAATATTACTAACTAGTTTTTGATAAAAAGTGCATGATATACTTGGTTGGTCTTTAATATTGACATAGAGCCGATCATTATTTACCATTTTTGCATTTATTACCTCCGCACTTCTGATCTCAATTTGTATTTATTACAAATTCATTTTTTTCCTCATACCTATTACTGATATTATCTATACGATATGTATTTCCATATATAACGACAATGGAATCTAGAAAATTCAAGCAGGGGTGCAGTCTATTTAGATTTATTATAATTTAATTAGCAACAAGGGTCGACTTTATTTTGTAATTAATTAAATTAGCATTTTAATGCTTCTATAATCTTGAAACATATATATGCTTATTGTATAATCAAATTTTATGAATTTTTGCTGACAGTGATCTACCTAATAATTATGACAATATTACTAAGTTATGGTAAATAAATCGACCTCTATAATGTAGAAATAGTCAAAAGGCAGGAATAACTAAACAAAGATATTTCATACTAAACTAATGATTTATATCGTAGTTTCTTACTTAATGTTATGTTCCATTTTTTGTATTTGTATTATATGGAAAAATTCGGTAATTGTAACTTTTTGTAAGACTAACCTTCTATTCATGTCATGGTTTAATTATAATACCTTCTAATGTTTGGATTGCACTTCTTATATTTTTGATTTAGGTAAATGATCTTATCTAAATATGTGCTTTGTGCTATTAACTTTTTTACTTTAATTGGTTAAAACATATATTTTACTGACTAATTCTGGAAACATATACAACATTTATTAATTGCATTAACCTATGTTCGGTGTTCAAGGACTAAAATAAAAATGGCACTTTCTTAGTTTTAATAGGTTTTCAAATGTATTGACATCTAAATTATCATAGACTGTTTGATAGTTCTGAAGAACGGTGGTAAATACTCGATTGCTGGAATTGTGCAACTTTCTATTCCATGAGGAAAAAACTTTCATTTTCAACAAAGAAGGGTTTGAACATCTAAATTTATACTAGCTGTCAGTTTGCATTAACCTATATTCAGTGTTCAAGGACTAAAACAAAAATGGCGTTTTCTTAGTTTTAATAGGTTTTCAAACATATTGACGTCTAAATTTTCACAAACTGTCTGATAGTTTTGAAGAACGGTGGTGAATACTCGATTGCTGTAACCGTGCAAGTTTCCATTCCAATGAGGAAAGAACTTCTATTTTCAGAAAAGAAGGGTTTGTACATCTAAATTTATATCAGTCGTCAGTTTGCGTCCGTTATTGTCAGTTTGATAGTGCAATGAAACTCCGTAAATAATTAAATCATATGATCTGTAATTAAGAATTACTTGGGTGTATAAGATAGAGAAATTAGGGATTCCTATAGACGAATAATATTTTGACTTAATAGCTTTTAATGTTTCCAAATATCTAATTTCATTATGCATGCTTTAATGGTCGACAAAAGAGTGATATGTCATTGAAAATTTGAAGTTTTAAAGGCAACATAAACTCTGTGACATCACATTTTTACTATTTATTACATTGCTGATGTTGTTCTTATCCCCTACTGCGATGTGCGTTGTTCTATTCTGATATCAACAACTGGCTTTAATTTCCATTGGTAATGTTTAGCTCTGCATATGATCGGTAATGTTAATAAATGTAATAATGACAAAAATTTTACTCTACAATCAGAATCACTCTATCATTTTGCTCAATCCCAAATTTCAATGATTGATTTTTATGCTTTATTTGAATACTAGATTATAATTTTGTAGTGTGAAATAAATTCTTTATCTTCACTTCATAATTACGAGATTGTTATTTGCATTCCATCCAAGCCCACTACCATTTCTACAACAAAAAGTACTCCATCTATAAGCCATAGCTACCATATTTAAATTTATATTGTCCTTCTTATCGATATCAGTTTTACTAAAATTAAATTGTTCAAGTTAGAAGCAGATTCATTTTTACTCTAGGTGTCTTCAATTTTTTATTTGCAGAAGCTACTCCTTCCAGCAGAGCCGGCCCTGAACTTATCGAGGCCCAAGGCGAAAACCAACAGCCAAAAAACAAAACCAAAAGACATTAATTCGGAGGCCCTCAAAATGGTAGCAGCTGCTACTCGAACCCAGGATCTCCACCGTGAGAGCTTGAAGCCCAACCACTACGCTGCTGACTGCTTCAACTAAGTTCCTACAACATACTGTATATAAAGGAAATTCAAAAAATCTGAGGCCCCCAACGACCGGAGACCCTAGGCGGCCGCCTCGGTCGCCTTGGGTCAGGGCCGGCCCTGCCTTCCAGCCATAAGCTGATTGTGTTCAATGATGTTTTGTAGGAATCAGTCCTGATTTTCCTCTATGATGGTTCAATTATCTGATATGAACATTTCCCAAGATTAACGTGAAATGGTATATAGTTTCAATTAAAAATTCAAATTTTTTAGGTGATCATATAACTTTTGCATCTGTCATATACTTCTTTCCTGATATACATGTTCAACATGTACAGATCTGTGTATTTAAATTTAATTGGTTTTATATCAAATGAATGCTAAAGTTATTGAACTCAGTTATTAATGTAATAACAATATTTAGGGACATCATATAACCATTTTAATATATATATATATATATCTATTCTATAAGCCTAATTAAAAGTACTTTAATCTTATGGATTGCACGAAAATCCACTCAGTTTTAAAAAATCAACATCTCAATTGGTAACTGATATGCTTAAAGGTTTCATTTTGCCATTGATTTTTTGCACTTCATTTGTTTGGCTATTAAATGTTTAAATAAATTCAAATATTCTTTTAGTTTCACTTATATAACATGTTGGTAATGGATTAGTTGTTACTAATTTTAGTCCTAATGCTTCTGTAGAACAATAATCATCTTTTATAAATCTAGATATATTTGATTAATAAAGATAATTATGAGAAGCTTGAATAAAGTTAGAACGTAAATTTCCCCATCACCATTATTTGGCAAACTTAAACCAATGCATTGCAGACTTGCTTTCGATTCTCATAGGCATCAAGTTTATATAAACTACCATTATGCCAGTGGGAATTCGAGGACAGTCCGTTAATTCTTTTGTTACTTTTTATATGACTAGATATAAAATAAGATAGGTCCAAATCTACTGACACAAGCTATATCCAAAGTTTAATTATATTGTTTTTTTTCATTTAACTGCAGCTTTTATCTACCTTTGGTTCAAGTAGATAAATTATCATTCTTCCTACGATGATACTGTTCCTTTTTGTTGGTTATTTGTGCAGGATAGCATGCAAATAGCCTGAGCAGAGCATGTGATCTCCATTGATACAATAGGACGGAAGAAAATAGATGATGCACTAAATATCAGCCTAAAATCTACCTTGAATGTTGTCAGATTTCAATTTTAATGACATGTACTTGCAGTACACTTGGTTTTATGTGTACAGAAGGAATGTGTTATGTGTATATGCCAACTGATAACATTAATGAAGAAATCTATGATAACATTAATGAAGAAAACTGAAATCATTCATTGAATATAAAATAAGATATAGAGAAGATTGATGCTTACAATAGAAGAGGAAGCCTTTATATATAGGCAAACTAGAATAACAAAAGGTACTACGACTACACTAAAGGATAGTACAGAAAAGTACTGTACTACCACTGTACTACCCTTTTAGCATATTAAGTATGTTAACATCCCCCCTCAAACTCATGATGCGATAGCAATGAGCATCGAGAGTTTGTCAATTAAAAAACGAAAGCGCGAAGATGACAATGATTTAGTAAACAGATCTGCAAGTTGTAAAGAGGAAGAGACAAATGGCAATGTCAATGTGTCATTCTGAAGGTGATGGCGAGTAATATGGCAGTCAATCTCAATATGCTTGGTCCTTTCATGAAAAACGGAGTTATGAGCAATTTGAATAGCACTCTTATTATCACAATGTAAAGGTGTTGGTCACTGCAAGAAAACATCTATATCCGCAAGCAACCGTCGCAACCAAACTATTTCACAAGTAGTAGAAGCCATAGTACGGTATTCGGCCTCAGTTGAAGACCGAGATATAACATCCTGCTTCTTACTTTTCCAAGAGATTAGAGAATCACCTAAAAAAATACAAAAACCAGTAGTGGATTTGTGATCAGTAGGATCACCAGCCCAATCAACATCAGAGTAAGCACATAACTCTAAAGACGAAGTAGAAAAAAGCAAAAGAGCTTGAAACTGAGTGCCACGGAGATATCTCAAAATGCGAATAATAACAACCCAATGAACTGTAGCAGGAGAAGTAACAAACTAACTGACTATGTGAACAGCATATGCAATGTCAAGTCGAGTGATAATGAGATAAACCAAACTTCTAACAACCGTTCTACAAAGATTAGGATCTAGCAATGGAGACCCATCAGAAATAGAGATTGAGCTCAATTGGAGTATCAACAGTCTTATTATCTGAGAGACGAGCACGCTCCAAAATGTCAAAAATATACCTAGACTGAGAAAGAAGATACCATTTTGGAGAAGAAGCAACTTTAATACCCAAAAAATAACGAAGAGGACCCAAGTCTTTCATAGCAAAACTTCGAGTCAACTCAGACTTCAACAAGTCGATCCCAACAACATCATCACCTGTAATAATCATATCATCAACATAAAGAGAAAGCAGAATTCGACCAGCCGAGGTACACTTGACAAACAAAGCGGAATCAGGGTTACTCGGGCAAAAACCAAGAGAAGTAATAACAATAGAGAATTTCTCAAACCAAGCACGAGGACCCTGTTTGAGACCATAAAGTGCCTTCCTAAGTTTGCAGACTTCATTAGGTTGATGATCAATGCCAGGAAAAGGAACCATATAGACTTCTTCATGAAGGTCGCCATTCAAAAAGGCATTTTTAACATCCATTTGAGTAATATTCCAGTGGCGAACAGAAGCAACCGCAATAAGAGTTCGAACTGTAGTCATTTTTGCAACAGGAGCAAAAGTCTCCTCATAATCCATACCATATTCTTGAAATAACCTTTAGCAACCAAGCGAGCTTTATATCTTTCAATGGATCCATCAGCCTTAGTTTTAATCTTATAGACCCAACGAGAACCAATAGCACGTTTTCCTGTAGGAAGAGGCACTAAATCCCAAGTATGAGTTCGATGAAGAGCAGTTAGCTCCTCAGCCATAGCACGCGGCCAAAGAGGATCACGAACTGCATCTTTAAAAGATGAAGGCTCAGAAAGACAATGAATAGAAGCAACGAATGAAGAAATGTACTGGAAAGACAAGAATATTCAAAATTAGGTCGTCTAGTAGACTGACGGTTTCGGATAGGATATCGACGTTCACTAGTATCTGTTATCTCAGAAGATGATTGGGTAGTTGAGGAGTCAATAGAAGTATCTAGATTTGCAGCAGGAGGTAGCTCATCATCATCAACAGTAAAAGGATCAATATGAACAAGATCAGACATAGATATATTGTGAGAACGGTCAGGAATTGTAAAATAAGGAATATGTTCAAGAAAAACAACATGACGAAAAACATATAACTTATGAATGACTGGATCAAAACAACGATATCCCTTTTGTCCTGCACCATAACCAAGAAATACACATATAGCAGACCGTGAAGTTAACTTACTTTGTTGGACATGAGGCACACGAACAAAGCATGTAAAACCAAAAACACGAAGAGAAGAATAATCTGGTGGACAACCATACAATTTCTCATAGGGGGACAAGCTAGAATTATGAGAAGTAGGAATTTTATTAATCAAATAAACAGACGTAAGAGTTGCCTCCCACCAAAATTCACTTGGAACACTAGCAGACAATAAAAGTGACCTAGCAGTCTCAAGAATATGCCTATGTTTCCTTTCAGCAACCCCATTTTGTTCGGGAGTATCACTGCAAGAAGTCTGATAAATTGTGCCATCTAAAGCGAGAAGTTCCTTAAAAGCATGAGAAGTATATTCACCCCCTAAATCACATCTGAAACATTTAATAACAGCTGCATGCTGAGTTTTAAGAAGAGATCGAAACTCATTATAGATGCCAAAAAATTCTGAGCGACATTTCATAAGATAAATCCAACAATAATGAGTGCATTCATCAATAAAAGAGACATAGCAATGAGAGCCTCCCTTTGTAGAAACAGGAGAGGGTCCCCAAACATCAGAATGAATAAGATCAAAAGGTGCACTGAAAAAAGTATTACTTTGAGGAAAAGGCAAAGCAGAAATTTTTTCAAGTTTACAACCACTACAATCAGAAATATCATGAGTTTTCAATTCTCCTAAAACTCCTGTAGACGCCAAAAATTGTAATCGAGATTTAGAGACATGACCAAGGCGAGAATGCCACAAATAAAACATAGATGAAGACCGACTTAAACGAAAAGACAAAACATCCACAACAGGAACAGAAGCGGCAATCTTAGGAGTTTTGAGATGATCCAATACATAAAATCCTCCTTCCCTATGATCGGTCCCAATCACTTTCTGAGACTTTGGGTCCTGAACATAGCAACCAGAAGAAGAAAAAGAAACCAAGTTACCATTATCACAAATTTGACCAACAGAAGCAAGATTTAATGCAAGTTTAGGAATGTGATAAACATTAGATAGGGACAAAGAAGGTGTAATGACTGAACCAACACCTTGCACGGGCATAGGTGTACCACTAGCACTCATGACAGGAACAGAAACTTTAGGAGCCAAAGAAGTGAAATAGGATAAATTAGGTGACATATGATTTGAAGCACCAGAATCTAAAATCCAGGTAGAAGAAGACATACCTGACGAACTAGATGACAAACCTATTTGAGACGAACCTGAAATGGCATGCGGCTGTGATGCAATGAACTTCTGAAACTGTTCAATCATTAATGGAACTAAAAAATTTATCATATAAGTCCAATACGCATAATTTTTACCATCTAACTGATCGCTAACAGCTTGAAGCGAACCATCTCTAGTTTCAGCCATACTAATAAATCAGATAGAACAAATAGAATTTTTTTTCAAATCTAAAAGAGAGAAAACATACCCAAAAAATTCCAAAATCTGAAAATAACAGACCTTCCAACTTTTGAAAATAAACTGTACCAAACTCAATAGTTGAAAAACATCACCTCCGCCTGTGAAAGCTTCGAGATCTGGACCGCCGCCTATTTGAGAAGATCGGGATCGGTGTTAGGATCGAGAAACGTCAGATTGCAAGCTGCGGATCTAATTGACGGAGTTACTGATTAAGGGAGATCTGGGAAGATCGAGATTGCGGATCCAATTGGGAAGTAACCGAGGAGAAGACTTGCAATCAGAAAAATCACTGAAGACTAGTGACAAGAGAGAAAAATTGGCTCTGATACCATGATAACTGTAACACCCCACACCCGCTACGGTCACTCACTAAGGGAATGCCATAACATCGGTGGAGTATTTTTAAGTGAATATAGAACAGAGAAATTACAGCAAGACAGATATAAGTAATACTTGAAAATTTAAAACATCATTTCATTGCAGCGGAAAGTAAAACATGTTTGGTTACATCACAAAACCATAATAAGAGTCAAGTACAAAATATCCATCCTGATAAATAAAAATACATAATCCCAATACATGAACTGATAGCCATAAAAGAAAAGGGTAAGCTGAGCTCTACATCTAGGGTCCAAGCTCCAAGAGAGTAATAAAAGCAGCCTGATCAAAGCCCACTCGTGCTGGGCCCACTCTGAGAACCTGAGGGTTGGGAAAAAGATAAAAACAACGGGGTCAGACATAAGTCTGAGCGAGTCCTATAACTTTAACAATGCAATCATTAAAGTAATTAGGGTATGATATAACTTGGTACGGTGTGACTGGGGATAAATGACTACACTCAGTAGCAAATCGGACTTAGAATGAACTAAGATAACGATGAAGACGCATTTACCCACCCAAGGATAATTACTACACTGCACCACACCAGTCATTTCCTACTTAAAGGTTGATCCCTCCCAAGGACTTAGTAAATTTACCCAGTAGTTTCGTGTACCCCTAGCTGACTACATAGGTGCCGCCTGCCCCTATCTCCACTAGGTGTACCCACTACTCCCAAGCGATCGGCTCCCTACCGTAGATACCCGTGCTGGCCCCACAATGGGGTGTATCACTCCCCATAGTGGCAACCCGATACAACAAATGGTGCACGGCTTATATCTACACGATGCAACAACGTCTTACCTACCAGCCCGGGTCCACACACGCATATGAAACCCGTTGGACTCGCGTTGCCACCGCTACCCCGTTTTGGCCTCTTATAGTCAAGCCCAATATGCGTGTCCCGTCCTCGACTTGGGTCGAGCCCACAAAGATACGTTTGGGATATTGGTTGAAATGGGCCCCCACAAGCTACCCACCTAAGCTTGTCATTTCTATTGTATACCACTTAACCCTTTAATCATGTTTTAATTACATGTTCCACTTTGGTTAAGTATTCTAATCGTATTTTCTATTGCCACCCAAGGCAACCACTAGATTTCCATATGCCACCCAAGGCACCCACTTAACCCCTCATGTCCCTCTACATGCTAGTATGGTTAAGTGTTTCTTAATTAATTAATTAAGATCATGACCTCATAAAGACCTCTCACATTAGACCATCTTTTATGACTGCTGGATATGCCGGTTGGGTCCGGGCAGACTTCTGTCATAAAAAGGGTCTAACCTCGTGTCTTTACTTTAATCACGTATTTAATTTATGACTAAGACCTCTCACATTGGGTCAATCATTTGTAGCTGCTGGATTGCCGGTCGGTTCCGGGCAGACTTCCGCTACAAAAGGGTCCAACCTCGTGTCTTAGTTGATTAATTACACCTAATTAATCACCCCCATAATTTGTATTAATTATCCCTAATTAATCACACATTTTTAAGAATATGGGTAGACCTAACTCAATAGCTAAATTCCCAATTCCATAGTATGGGTAGACCTAACTTAATAGGTAAATTCCCAACTCCATAATATGGGTAGACCTAACTTAATAGGTAAATTCCCAATTATGTCCATTCATTTTATGTTATGCTTAAGCATACCAACTTTACACATTTTCTATTAACATGCATATTAACCCCATCGTTTCCCACGTAATTCGTTCTCATGACATGTCATATAAATGGGAAGATTCATTATAAATGTAATGGGTTCAATCTTAGCACAACATTGGCATTTACATGGGTTTAAAAGGTGTCAACTTGCATCATAACATTAAACCCAACTAGCACAAATCATTAACCCAAACTTGCATATGAACTTGCATATAAACTTGCATATGAACTTGCATAACATGTCATACATAAAGGCAAACTTGCATATGCCATGCATATCATAAAAAGAGACAAACTTGCATATGAACTTGCATATAAACTTGCATATGAACTTGCATATCATGTCATACATAGAGGCAAACTTGCATATGTTATGCATATCATAAAAAGAGACAAACTTGCATATGAACTTGCATATGAACTTGCATATAAACTTGCATATCATGTCATATCATAAAGGCAAACTTGCATATGTTATGCATATCATAAAAAGAGACAAACTTGCATATGAACTTGCATATGAACTTGCATATGAACTTGCATATAAACTTGCATAACACATCATATCATAAAAAGAGACAAATTTGCATATGAACTTATAACATATGACAACCACAACTTGCATAAATCCACATTTACATCCATAGCCTCCTAATATCCTATCCTAATTAGTTTAGCAATTTCTTGCTAAAGGCATAGGAACTCACAAATCACTAATTAGCACTCCAATGAGGAAGATTAAGTTGCTAGAGTGGATTAGAACTTGATTAGAGTTGATTTGAGATGCCAACTTCCTCTCAAATTTGGTGGAGGCTCCTTCTAGTTTTGATTTGACGGCATGAGGCCCTTGAATCTATTTTTAGTATGAATTAGGGTAGTGTTAGGGTGTATTTATAGATTAGGCAAGTGTTTTAGGCCATTAGATTAACCCTAAATTAGATTAGGACCATCAGATTTAGGAAGTTTCCAGAACACAGCCCAAACCAGCCAGAAAAACCAGACCTGGTGCACCCAGGCCAATTGGCCCGACACCCTGTGTCGACAGGCAAGTCGACAGGGCAGTCGACTTGGCCTGGCCCAAGTCGACAGGCCTGTCGACAGCCCTGTCGACATGGCTAGGGCGGGAAATTTCCCGCCTGGCCCCGCTGGTTCCAATTTCGAAATCTGAATTTGAATTTTAAATCTGTTTTGAACTTTGAATTTTCTGCGAACTTCATTGGGCCATAACTGGGCCATACGGACTCCGATTTACAAAATTTCGGACTTTATTTCGCGTATTTTTCCGAGACGAACGCAATGACGCAGCCCGTTTCCCCCAATTCTCACATCTGAGATTATTTATTCTCCAATTAGTGAATTTTAGCATTAACTGAAATACGGGGTGTTACATTCTCCCCTCCTTAAAGGATTTCGTCCCCGAAATCTCTAAGCTAAGGAGAATGCATATCCTACCATCCAAACAACCATCTACTCAATCCATCAAACACGGGCATCCATTGTCCTTAAAACAATTTCTAATGATGTATGAGCATATGCAAAAAGTGTGTGTATATGTTCCCTATCTAATGTACGAACATATGCAAACCATGATAGTGCCATGCATCCATTATGTATGCGAGAGAACCCTATCGACACATACAATATCTACATGAGTGCACAATCATTCACCAAAATGCATCATCCATATGATAACACAGTCATTATACATCCATAAACATAGCTACCTATACACAATTATATGCAATATGCAATATGAAGTGACTGAGCCGATCTAGTGTCTAGAGTGTGTGTATATGCATCCACGAGCAACCATTACCAAACACTTGCATCCACATGCATCCATCAACCATAACATGTGTAACACCCCGTGTATTCTATATCTGTGGAATTAACAAATTAAAGTATAATTAATTTGAAATCAAAGAACTAAGGGAAACGGGATACGCCATTGCGTTCGTCTTGGAAAAATACGCGAAATAGAGTCCGAGTTTTCGAAAAACGGAGTCCGTATGAAGAAGATATAGCCTCCGGAAGTTTCTGAATTAAGTTTAAAAATTCGAACAGAATAAAACAGTTTAAAATTAAAAACCGGGCCCAATTGGCCAGGGCGGGAAAAATCCCGCCTGATGCACCCAGGTCGACTGGGCTGTCGACCTGGTCTAACCAGGTCGACAGGGCTGTCGACAGGGCTGTCGACCTGGTCCAGAGCCAGGTCGAACCCAGCCCAACCTGGCTGGCCTATTCTCTGTTAGTCGATTTTCTGTAGTCTGCTTTGTCATTAGGGCTAGGTGGCAGGCTCTAATTGGTCTCTCTTTCGAATGAATGGCTACGATCAATCCAAGCAACATCGATGGTCCTAATCAGTTCATAAACTCTATAAAATGACCCTAGACTCTACCTAGGTTTCTTACACAATTCTCTAGCCTCCATTGCTCTCTTCTTCTAATAAAAATAAAAATAAAAATGGCGTCGCTGCTCTGCTGGAATTAAAACTAGAAGATAATCAACATCAGCCTAAGCAACTCAATTCAAACTAGAGATTAGAGTTTCTGCAAAGATTATACAACAAGTTAAAGTTCTTTCTTTAATCCAATCAAGGAAAGTACAGTTATTTTCCGCTATAAACGTTAATTATAATTTTGATATGTTTTTAATTCTGAATCTGAGATGGTATATATATTCTCTTCTGTCAGATCTGTTTTTCTGTGACTGTTCTGTATCCCTTTTCTTCTTTTCTGTTTTTATAGCCAGGCTACCACGAGCCTGTGCCTAATCTCATAAGAGATGAACGTATGAACGCAAATTTTGGGATAAATAATGAATGATGCATTGAATGTATGACTTTAGGTCTGAGGCATAAAATATATTGGACATATGCATAAGTTTGACTATGAACATATAATTTATGCATGTTGTATGCATAGTTATGTTGTAATTTAGAACTGTAATTAATGAGCATATGTTGTAAACTAGATTTGGATCTATGCATATTCTATGATAGAAGAAAAGAGGAACCATTGTAAGATTACATATGATTTGAGATTTTGGACAAAATGCATATAAAAGTCAAGATATGATTTTTAGAAGATATGATTTAAAGATTTATATTGTTGGGTATAGTTTCATGACTCAAAAAGAAGAAGATATGGAAACTTAGGTGTAAAGATTTACATTAATTAGGATATCTATTATTGTGATTACACCTAAATAGGGATTATTGGATATATGGCATGCATTGAAATTAATGGTTATATTTGGTATAATTTATATGTGAATCTGCTGTAAAATTCTAGTTTAACAAAAATTGGAACATAGGTTATATGGAAAATTATGTCCATATTCTGCGCTTATGCAAACATGGAGTATATGTTGTGAATCATGACAATTATGTAAGCATATGAATTTAGGCCAATTTATGATTGGGCAAGGCATGTAAATAGAACTTTTAGAAATATTAAATTTGCTAAATCTGCTAATTTGTCAAGTTGCCTAAACTACTAGTTTTGTTATATTGCCTAGACTGCTAATTAGATTGAAATGCCTAATCTGTTAAATTTGTCGGTTGAAATGCCTAACCTGTTATATGCCAAAATCTGCTAAGTTGCTAAATCTATTAAATCCGTTAAGTCATATAAAATCTGTTATCTGCTATGTTGATATAATCATCCTGTTATTGATATAATCTGAATTGGCATATATATTGGGCGTGCGCATAAACGGTAAATTATTAATTAATTGGCCGCAAAGATAAACATGGCTAACTCGAGGTTAGAATGAGTTTGCGGCGTAAATCTGCCCGGAACCGCCCGGCACATCCAGTGGCCGCAAACAATAGGTTCTAATGTGAGAAGTTAGTCATAACATGCGTAAGACACGAGGTTAGGTCTGGCTTGTGGCAGAAGTCTGCCCGGAACCGCCCGGCATATCCAGCGGCCACAAGCTACCGACCTAATGTGAGAGGTCTGTGCATTAATAATTAATTAATGCAAATCTAAGATAAGAATGACGTCTAAAACGTATTGGGGAAAAATAGGGTTAAACCAAAGGGATTAATAGATGTAGTAAAACCCGTCCATGAATCTGTAGGCCCAATACAAAGTTAGACAAATCTGAAAAATCTGTACATCTGATCCGTTAGTCTGAAAACTTGTTAACTTGATTTGTGAATTAGTAAATCTGAATTCTGTATGTCTGAACTTGTAAACAAGTTAATCTGAAATCTGTTAGTCTGGGGACACAAGGTTAGGAGGGGAATTACTTGTGTCATCTGTTGTTTGGGACCCATATTAGTCAGTAACCCTTTCTGGTATCAAAACTTTGACCCAACAGTAGGTAGGGTCCGGGCACGCTTACTGAACTAATTATAAGTGGTTCATTCTGATAATGGCGAGGGGTGTTGATGGTGCGTTCCAACCGGGTCATGTGCGTGCATGGATCCCGGTCTGCCTCTGAGGATGTAAGACGCCGTGACATCTGTAAATAGGTCTGTGCCAATTGGTTGTCACTTTAGGGAGTGATACACCCTACTGTGGGGCCGACACAGGATATTTATGTATTAGGGAGCCGATCGCTTGGGGTAGGGTTTTAGGGTACGCTTAGTTCTGTCTGTTTCTATTGGTACCGTCTGTTTCTGTTGGGTGGTAACACCTGTCTGTTTCTGTGTGGTACCGTCTGTTCGGGTGGTAAAGGCCCATTACTAGTGTACACCTAATTCCACATTCTGTCTCCATAGGGATAAATCTGTTTCTTCTTCTGTCTGTTTCTGATCGGGTAGTAAAGGCCCATTATTAGCATTCTGTTTCTGTTAAAGTATTCTGTACCCGTTCCTGCTTCAATTTAGACATTAGGGTGACACCTAATTCTGCTATACTAGTATTAGTGCAGAGAAGTGTAAAACAATAGTTTATATCATTCTGTTTTTCTGTTATATCTGCTACACCTGTTATAGTTATCTCACATCCAGTTTTATGTTCATATCATATTATTATTATCTGTTCATATGCTGAAAGTCACTGGACTTGCCAGACTTTTTGTCTGACCCTTGTTGTTTCGCCTCCTTTCTTCCGTTTCCCCCCCCCCCCAGGTTATCCAAGGAGGGAAATACTTTAGCTTGATCCAGATTTCTCTTTGCTTGAAGTGCTTAAAGTATGGCTTGGCTCTGTATAGCTTCCGTTCCATGGGGATTATGATTTTAAACTATGCATTTTGAAGGCTTTTGTACAAGACTGATATTTTGTACTTGAATTCTAAAATTGAAAGGATGTAACCATATTAATTTCTGTTTCCGCTGTAATAAAGTTAAAAAATTTCAAGTACTGTTTTATCTGTCTTGTGAGTTTCTGTTCTGTTTACTAAAATGCTCCACCAAAGCTAAGGCATTCCCTTTGTGAGTGACCTTAACGGAGGTGGGGTGTTACACTTGGTATCAGAGCTGAAGGTTACCAGATTGGGTAAAGTTTTTGAAAACTGTTTTAAAAAAAAAGGTTTTGAAAGGAAGTATTTTCAAAAATAAAGCTTATTTCGAAAAACATGATCCCCAAGAGCCATATATCTTTCTTTCAGTCCTTTTTGTATTGAACCTTTCCTTTTTCGTCCCAGCATGTCTGAAGCATCTGAGATACCAGAGGGTGTTCATGTACCCGGTTGGTTTCGTCAATATCTTGAGGCTAGGACCGCCGCTGCAGGTCCAGCAAATGATCCCCCTCCTCCACCCCCTCCTCATGCAATTGCTTTCTCAAAGATCTGTAGAGATTTTAGGGCCATGGGTGGGAAGGATTTCAAAGGAACTGAATCATTCGTAGAAGCAAGGAATTGGCTCAAAGAAACTGAGGATCTATTCGTTATCTTCGAGGTGGACGATAGGCAGAAGGTACAGTTGGCAGTATGGCTGCTCAAAGACGAAGCTTCCTACTGGTGGGAAGTCACTAACGCCGAGAGGCCGGTTGAGACATGGATGGATTTCAGAACAAGGTTTGAGACAAAATTCCTCTCGCAAGCTGAACGAAGTTTACAATTGGAAAAGCTCTTGTCTCTTAAGCAAGGAAGTATGACGGTCAAGGAATACGTCAACTAGTTCAACCAACTAGCAAGATTCGGATTGGATTTAGTCAACACTCAGCATAAAAAGGCTCTCCGCTTTGTTAAAGGATTGAATGAGCCACTGCACAGCCTAGCCATGACCCATGTACCCATGGGAGCAACTTACGAGAAATTGGTGGATATGGCACTACTGCATGAGGAAGACAAGGGCCCGAAAGAGACAAAGAAGGAAGAACCACAGAATAAGAAAGCGGGGCCCAAAAAGGAAACACAAAAGAAGGATGAGAAGTCAGAAGATAAGAAGGGGAAAAAAGTGCTTTACTTGTGGGAGCTCAACTCATCTGAACAAGGATTGCAGAAAAAGGAAGGGCGCTTGCTTCAACTGTGGGGAGATGGGACACTTCACTAGGGACTGCCCGAAGAGACGAGGACAAGGAGGGCAGGCGAACACTCTTGAGGCTAGTGGCTAGGATAGAAATAGGAAAATTTCTATAGTAGGTTTAATTTCTTTATCTGATTATGGAGTTAAGACTTTTTCTGATTCTGGTATTTTGATTTTGTAATCGATACTCTGCACTTTAATACTAGTATTATTTCTGAATTCCGCTATAGACTCAGACCCATAAGGGTTATGGATCATCTGTTTGAGACTGGGGTTTGAGGGATATCTGTGTTAGGCGTCAAGTATGACGCATACATTCTGAGTTTTCGTGGGGTATCAATTTAATGTTGGTTTCGGTCTTTGGGGCCGATACTTAGGACCCATGTCTAATGGGAACCAAATTTTCGTTCTATCTGTACTCGCTTCCATCATTCGACTGTATCGATCGAATATTTGAACTTTAGGTAGAAACTAATGGGTGTAAACATGTGTTTGAGACATGTTATGTTTGATGGTTGCAAGTGGATGCAAGTGGTTGCTAGTGGTTGCCCGTGGATGCATATACACACACTAGGCACTAGATCGGCTCGAAAACACTCTCATACTGCATATGGATGGGTGAGCATTTTTCAATTCTTGTGGATGCAAATTGGTTGATTCAGCACATGGATGTTGCATTTGAGTGAATGGTTGTGCACTCATATAGAAATAATATATATCATCAGAATTCTATTGCATACATGTTGGACTCATGGCACTGACATAATTCGCATTAAGGAGGTCAACTGAATCAGTAGACCGCCTGATCTTTGCATTAGATAAGGAACATATACACACACTTTTGCATATGTTCATACAACATTAGAAGTTTTCTAAGGACAATGGATGCTTGTGGATGATGGTTGAGTAGATGGGTGATTGGATGGTAGGACACATTCTTCTTAACTTGAAGATTTCGGGGACGAAATCCTTTTAAGTGGGGGAGAATGTAACACCCCGTGTATTCTATATCTGTGGAATTAACAAATTAAAGTATAATTAATTTGAAATCAAAGAACTAAGGGAAACGGGATACGCCATTGCGTTCGTCTTGGAAAAATACGCGAAATAGAGTCCGAGTTTTCGAAAAACGGAGTCCGTATGAAGAAGATATAGCCTCCGGAAGTTTCTGAATTAAGTTTAAAAATTCGAACAGAATAAAACAGTTTAAAATTAAAAACCGGGCCCAATTGGCCAGGGCGGGAAAAATCCCGCCTGATGCACCCAGGTCGACTGGGCTGTCGACCTGGTCTAACCAGGTCGACAGGGCTGTCGACCTGGTCCAGAGCCAGGTCGAACCCAGCCCAACCTGGCTGGCCTATTCTCTGTTAGTCGATTTTCTGTAGTCTGCTTTGTCATTAGGGCTAGGTGGCAGGCTCTAATTGGTCTCTCTTTCGAATGAATGGCTACGATCAATCCAAGCAACATCGATGGTCCTAATCAGTTCATAAACTCTATAAAATGACCCTAGACTCTACCTAGGTTTCTTACACAATTCTCTAGCCTCCATTGCTCTCTTCTTCTAATAAAAAATAAAACAAAAATGGCGTCGCTGCTCTGTTGGAATTAAAACTAGAAGATAATCAACATCAGCCTAAGCAACTCAATTCAAACTAGAGATTAGAGTTTCTGCAAAGATTCTACAACAAGTTAAAGTTCTTTCTTTAATCCAATCAAGGCAAGTACAGTTATTTTCCGCTATAAACGTTAATTATAATTTTGATATGTTTTTAATTCTGAATCTGAGATGGTATATATATTCTCTTCTGTCAGATCTGTTTTTCTGTGACTGTTCTGTATCCCTTTTCTTCTTTTCTGTTTTTATAGCCAGGCTACCACGAGCCTGTGCCTAATCTCATAAGAGATGAACGTATGAACGCAAATTTTGGGATAAATAATGAATGATGCATTGAATGTATGACTTTAGGTCTGAGGCATAAAATATATTGGACATATGCATAAATTTGACTATGAACATATAATTTATGCATGTTGTATGCATAGTTATGTTGTAATTTAGAACTGTAATTAATGAGCATATGTTGTAAACTAGATTTGGATCTATGCATATTCTATGATAGAAGAAAAGAGGAACCATTGTAAGATTACATATGATTTGAGATTTTGGACAAAATGCATATAAAAGTCAAGATATGATTTTTAGAAGATATGATTTAAAGATTTATATTGTTGGGTATAGTTTCATGACTCAAAAAGAAGAAGATATGGAAACTTAGGTGTAAAGATTTACATTAATTAGGATATCTATTATTGTGATTACACCTAAATAGGGATTTTTGGATATATGGCATGCATTGAAATTAATGGTTATATTTGGTATAATTTATATGTGAATCTGCTGTAAAATGCTAGTTTAACAAAAATTGGAACATAGGTTATATGGCAAATTATGTCCATATTCTGCGCTTATGCAAACATGGAGTATATGTTGTGAATCATGACAATTATGTAAGCATATGAATTTAGGCCAATTTATGATTGGGCAAGGCATGTAAATAGAACTTTTAGAAATATTAAATTTGCTAAATCTGCTAATTTGTCAAGTTGCCTAAACTACTAGTTTTGTTATATTGCCTAGACTGCTAATTAGATTGAAATGCCTAATCTGTTAAATTTGTCGGTTGAAATGCCTAACCTGTTATATGCCAAAATCTGCTAAGTTGCTAAATCTGTTAAATCCGTTAAGTCATATAAAATCTGTTATCTGCTATGTTGATATAATCATCATGTTATTGATATAATCTGAATTGGCATATATATTGGGTGTGCGCATAAATGGTAAATTATTAATTAATTGGCCGCAAAGATAAACATGGCTAACTCGAGGTTAGAATGAGTTTGCGGCGTAAATCTGCCCGGAACCGCCCGGCACATCCAGTGGCCGCAAACAATAGGTTCTAATGTGAGAAGTTAGTCATAACATGCGTAAGACACGAGGTTAGGTCTGGCTTGTGGCAGAAGTCTGCCCAGAACCGCCCGGCATATCCAGCGGCCACAAGCTACCGACCTAATGTGAGAGGTCTGTGCATTAATAATTAATTAATGCAAATATAAGATAAGAATGACGTCTAAAACGTATTGGGGAAAAATAGGGTTAAACCAAAGGGATTAATAGATGTAGTAAAACCCGTCCATGAATCTGTAGGCCCAATACAAAGTTAGACAAATCTGAAAAATCTGTACATCTGATCCGTTAGTCTGAAAACTTGTTAACTTGATTTGTGAATTAGTAAATCTGAATTCTGTATGTCTGAACTTGTAAACAAGTTAATCTGAAATCTGTTAGTCTGGGGACACAAGGTTAGGAGGGGAATTACTTGTGTCATCTGTTGTTTGGGACCCATATTAGTCAGTAACCCTTTCTGGTATCAAAACTTTGACCCAACAGTAGGTAGGGTCCGGGCACGCTTACTGGACTAATTATAAGTGGTTCATTCTGATAATGGCGAGGGGTGTTGATGGTGCGTTCCAACCGGGTCATGTGTGTGCATGGATCCCGGTCTGCCTCTGAGGATGTAAGACGCCGTGACATCTGTAAATAGGTCTGTGCCAATTGGTTGTCACTTTAGGGAGTGATACACCCTACTGTGGGGCCGACACAGGATATTTATGTATTAGGGAGCCGATCGCTTGGGGTAGGGTTTTAGGGTACGCTTAGTTCTGTCTGTTTCTATTGGTACCGTCTGTTTCTGTTGGGTGGTAACACCTGTCTGTTTCTGTGTGGTACCGTCTGTTCGGGTGGTAAAGGCCCATTACTAGTGTACACCTAATTCCACATTCTGTCTCCATAGGGATAAATCTGTTTCTTCTTCTGTCTGTTTCTGATCGGGTAGTAAAGGCCCATTATTAGCATTCTGTTTCTGTTAAAGTATTCTGTACCCGTTCCTGCTTCAATTTAGACATTAGGGTGACACCTAATTCTGCTATACTAGTATTAGTGCAGAGAAGTGTAAAACAATAGTTTATATCATTCTGTTTTTCTGTTATATCTGCTACACCTGTTATAGTTATCTCACATCCAGTTTTATGTTCATATCATATTATTATTATCTGTTCATATGCTGAAAGTCACTGGACTTGCCAGACTTTTTGTCTGACCCTTGTTGTTTCGCCTCCTTTCTTCCGTTTCCCCCCAGGTTATCCAAGGAGGGAAATACTTTAGCTTGATCCGGATTTCTCTTTGCTTGAAGTGCTTAAAGTATGGCTTGGCTCTGTATAGCTTCCGTTCCATTGGGATTATGATTTTAAACTATGCATTTTGAAGGCTTTTGTACAAGACTGATATTTTGTACTTGAATTCTGAAATTGAAAGGATGTAACCATATTAATTTCTGTTTCCGCTGTAATAAAGTTAAAAATTTTCAAGTACTGTTTTATCTGTCTTGTGAGTTTCTGTTCTGTTTACTAAAATGCTCCACCAAAGCTAAGGCATTCCCTTTGTGAGTGACCTTAACGGAGGTGGGGTGTTACAACATGTCTCAAACACATGTTTCAACCATAGGTTTACCCAATCTAAAGGTCAAAAGTACTAACGAGAGGACATACTAAAGATAAGATAAGTACTAGACAAACGATAAAGGAGAAGTTAAAAGACATACCTTCAAAAAGGAATGGGTACAATGAACGCATCTTCGCTTCCGTCTCCCAAGTAGCGTTGCCCTCATCTTCTCCCCATTGTACTTTGACTAGTTGAACCTCTCGATTTCTCAATTTCCTAGTCTCTGACCCAAGGATGCGAGTAGGAGCTCGTCGAATAGTCGCGTCACGCTCTACTTCCACTTCTCTAAGCAAGCTCGGCTCTACCACCTCTGCGGTCTCATGTAGGCACTTCCTCAAATGTGACACATGGAATACATCATGTACACCACTAAGTCTGTCGGGCAACTCCACTCTATATGCCATCCGTCCAATCCTTTCCTTAATAGGAAATGGCCCTACGAACCTTGGTGCTAACTTCCCAACAGATCCAAAGCGAACCACATTCTGTAACGGAGACACTTTGACAAAGACCATGTCCCCAACTTCAAACTCAAGATCCGTCCTCCTCTTGTCCGCATAAGATTTTTTCCTATCCTGCACTGCTTTCATCCTTCTTCGAATCAAGTCAATCTTCTCAGAAGTCTCCCTAACCATATCAGGCCCAAGCAAGATCTTATCCGTAGATTCCCACCAACACGTAGGTGATCGACAAGGCCTTCCATAAAGAGCTTCGAAAGGAGCCATACCGATACTGGACTGAAAGCTGTTATTATATGCGAACTCCACCAATGGAAGATGCTCTTCCCATGTACCTCCAAAATCTAAGATACAAAGCCTCAAAAGGTCTTCTAGGACACGATTCACCCTCTCAGTCTGGCCGTCCGTCTGAGGATGATATGCGGTGCTCAGACATAATTGAGTCCCCACTGCTTCTTCCAAACTTTTCTAGAACTCGCTAGTGAAGATAGGATCTCGATCACTCACTATGCTAGAGGGTACCCCATGCAATCGAACTATCTCTCGAAGATATACTGAAGCTAGCCATGGAGCAGTCCTCTTGCTCTTCACAGGTATGAAATGGGCGCTTTTAGTAAGTCTGTCTACCACAACCCAAATTCCCGTATTACCCTTTCTCGATCTGGGTAGCCCGTCAATAAAATCCATCGAGACACTATCCCACTTCCATTGCGGAACTTCCAATGGGTGAAGCAACCCACCTGGTTTCTTTTGCTCCGCTTTCACCTGTTGGCACACCAAGCATCGAGCGACATACTCGGCCACATCTTTCTTCATACCGGCCCAGAAGAAAACCCGCTTCATGTCTTGGTACATCTTGTCCCCACCGGGATGAATGGTCATCCTAGAACGGTGTGCATCATCAAGAATAGCCTTCCTCAAACCCTCGTCTTGCGGTACACAGAGTCTACCGTCTCTACGCAAGCACCCCCTATCGTCTAGGGTGTACCTACTCAAATGGCTGGACGACTCCCCCCTTATGAGCTTCTCTACCAACTCAACCAACTGTGGGTCGTCCCTCTGTGCTTCTCCAATCCGCCCCAAAAGAGTAGGTCTGGCCTCCAAGGATGCTAGCAAACCGGGTATATAGTCAATGGAAGGTCTGAAATCAAACATCGAGATAAATTCCAAGCTTCGTTGTTCCACGAACAATGGACTCAAGGACAACCTTTTTCTGCTCAAGGCGTCCGCCACCACGTTACCCTTGCCAGGGGTATACGCTATCTCGAAATCATAGGATGCTAAGAACTCCATCCACCTTTGCTGTCTCAAATTCAAATCCTTCTGAGAAAACAAGTACTTCAACGATTTGTGGTCAATGAACAATTCGAATCTCTCACCAAGAAGATAATGGCGCCAAATCTTAAGCGCAAAAACAATAGCGGCCAACTCTAAATCATGGGTAGGGTAATTTTTCTCATGCACTCTCAACTGCCTTCCACCATAGGCTATTACCCTTCCCTCTTGCATTAAGACTGCGCCTAGTCCTGTTCCACAAGCATCGGTGTAAACAACAAATGGCTTATTCCCATCTGGCAACACTAAAACTGGAGCAGTGGTTAAAGCTCTCTTTAACCGTCGGAACGCATCATCACAATCTACGTCCCATGTGAAAACAAGATTCTTCTTCGTTAAGCGGGTTAATGGGGCTGATATCTTCGCGAAGTCTTTGATAAACTTCCTATAGTAACCCGCCAACCCTAAGAAACTTCTTACTTCGGTAGCATTCTTCGGAACCTTCCAATCTTGAATTGATACTACCTTCGCGAGATCCACAGCTATCCCTTCCTTGGAGACCACGTGCCCCAAGAACCGCACTTCCTTCCTCCAGAAGTGACATTTAGAGAATTTAGCCTTAAGGCTATGTGCTCGAAGAGTCTTCAACACCTCCCCAAGATGTAGGGCATGCTCTTCTTCACTCTTAGAAAATACTAAGATATCATCCACAAAGACCACCACGAACTTATTAAGGAACTCCCTGAACACCCTACTCATCAAATCAACAAAGTATGCAGGGGCGTTCGTCAACCCAAATGGCATCACCAGCCACTCATAGAAACCATCCGGAGTCCTAAAGGCAGTCTTGTCTATGCTATCCTCAGCCACCCTCAACTGATGAAACCCCGTGGCTAAGTCCAACTGAGAAAATACTGAAGTGCCAACCAACTGATCGAAAAGATCATCAATCCTCGACAATGGGTGTCTATTCTTCTTTGTGAGCTTGTTGAGTTCTCTATAGTCTACACAAAGTCTGAGGGACCCATCCGCCTTCGTAGCAAAAACTACTGGAGCACCCCACTCCGATATACTTCGTCTTATGAACCCCTTCTCAAGCAACTCCCCTACTTTCTTATGGAGTTCCCTCCTCTCACGAGGAGCCATGTGGCGCACTGATAAAGATACAGGTTTAGCATTATCCACCAGATATATTCGGAAGTCAATCTCCCGCTTCGGAGGTAAGGCCTTCACCTCCTCAAACACATCCGAGTATTCACGGACCACTTTAACAGATTGCAAACTCTCGATCGAAGCGTCAAGCGATTCAAGATAACTTAGCATAACCGAATCCATGGGATTACAAGAGATCTCGAGAGTGTTACCCAAGCGGGTCATGAGCCTAACAACTCTCCTTTCGCAATCAACAACGGCACCATTACTGGATAACCAGTCCATGCCCAAAATCAACCCATAGCCCGTGAAGCCCAAAACAAAAGCATCACATCTAAACTCAATGCTAAGTATAGAAATCTTCAAACCCAAACATATCATGGACAAATAAGTGGAGCCCCCAATTGGGTTTGAAACAACCAAGGGATCATCTACTAGACTGGTGTCTAAGTGCAGTGACTCAACTAATGATGATGAGACAAACGAATGCGATGCGCCAGAATCGAACAATGTACGGACAGGATAATCAAATAGAAAAACCAGACTTTCAACAGAAATAGTTCTACCTCTTTCCTGAATCGGTGGAACCGCGAGAGCCTGTACTTGCCCCCTAGCCTGACCCGGTGCCATAAGAGCTTGCACCTGTCCTCCTGAGGTAGATCCCGTCCTTTGCCCCTTCTTAGGGCAATTCTTCTCTAGATGCCCTGCTTCGCCACAGTGATAGCAGCCAGTCTTCTTCTTCTTTCGACAATCCTTGCTTATGTGGCCTGGTATCCCGCAATTGAAGCACTTCTTCTTCCCCTTGCTACCGTTGCCTTTCCCACCTTTGTTTTGCTGTTGTTGCTGAGGTCTCTTTTGATCTCCCTTCTTCTCGGGTGCCTTATTAGCATTGGGACCCTTTTCTTCTTCATGCATGAGTGCCATGTCAACTAGCTTCTCAAAGGTGGCCCCCATAGGGATATGAGTCATAGCCAATCCATGCATTGGTTCATTCAAGCCTTTCACGAATCTCAAAGCCTTCTTCTCCGGTGTATTCACCATGTCTAGACCAAACCTTGCCAATTGATTAAACTTGTTGACATATTCCTTCACTGAGAGATTTCCTTGCTTTAGAGTCAAGAATCTTTCCATATACAAGTTTTCCTCCGCCCTTGAGAGAAACTTTGCCACAAATCTTTGCCTAAAATCCGCCCAAGAGTCAATGGGGCGTTCTCCATTAGTGACCTCCCACCAGAATGAGGCCTCTCCCTTCATTAACCAAGCAGCTAACTTGACTTTCTTTCCTTCTTCCATCTCAAAGATATCTATCAACTCTTCCACCTCCTTAAGCTAATTTCTAGCCTCCACAAAAGTTTCTGATCCTTGAAAAGGTTTCCCTCCCATAGCTTTAAATTCCTTGCAAGTCTTAGCAAAAGTATCCGTGCGAGGAGGAGGGGGAGGAGGAAGATCGGGTGCTACGGTTGGTGGAGGAACATTTGCTGGACCCGCAGTGGTGGCCCTAGCCTCCATCAATCTCCTATACCATACTGTTATCGTCACACCCTCCGGAAAGTTAAGATCTTCAGCCATGCTGAAACGAAAAAGGAAAGATTCAAAAACGGAGAATTCGAAGGATAAAGATATGGCTATTGGGGATTATGCTTTTCTTTCAAAAACTTTTCTCTTTAAAGACATGTTTTTGAAAATATCTCTTCCAAAAATGTTTTTAGAAAAATAGTTTTCTAAAAATTTTATCTGTTCCGGTAACCTTTGCTCTGATACCACGTGTAACACCCCACACCCGCTACGGTCACTCACTAAGGGAATGCCATAACATCGGTGGAGTATTTTTAAGTGAATATAGAACAGAGAAATTACAGCAAGACAGATATAAGTAATACTTGAAAATTTAAAACATCATTTCATTGCAGCGGAAAGTAAAACATGTTTGGTTACATCACAAAACCATAATAAGAGTCAAGTACAAAATATCCATCCTGATAAATAAAAATACATAATCCCAATACATGAACTGATAGCCATAAAAGAAAAGGGTAAGCTGAGTTCTACATCTAGGGTCCAAGCTCCAAGAGAGTAATAAAAGCAGCCTGATCAAAGCCCACTCGTGCTGGGCCCACTCTGAGAACCTGAGGGTTGGGAAAAAGATAAAAACAACGGGGTCAGACATAAGTCTGAGCGAGTCCTATAACTTTAACAATGCAATCATTAAAGTAATTAGGGTATGATATAACTTGGTACGGTGTGACTGGGGATAAATGACTACACTCAGTAGCAAATCAGACTTAGAATGAACTAAGATAACGATGAAGACGCATTTACCCACCCAAGGATAATTACTACACTGCACCACACCAGTCATTTCCTACTTAAAGGTTGATCCCTCCCAAGGACTTAGTAAATTTACCCAGTAGTTTCGTGTACCCCTAGCTGACTACATAGGTGTCGCCTGCCCCTATCTCCACTAGGTGTACCCACTACTCCCAAGCGATCGGCTCCCTACCGTAGATACCCGTGCTGGCCCCACAATGGGGTGTATCACTCCCCATAGTGGCAACCCGATACAACAAATGGTGCACGGCTTATATCTACATGATGCAACAACGTCTTACCTACCAGCCCGGGTCCACACACGCATATGAAACCCGTTGGACTCGCGTTGCCACCGCTACCCCGTTTTGGCCTCTTATAGTCAAGCCCAATATGTGTGTCCCGTCCTCGACTTGGGTCGAGCCCACAAAGATACGTTTGGGATATTGGTTGAAATGGGCCCCCACAAGCTACCCACCTAAGCTTGTCATTTCTAGTGTATACCACTTAACCCTTTAATCATGTTTTAATTACATGTTCCACTTTGGTTAAGTATTCTAATCGTATTTTCTATTGCCACCCAAGGCAACCACTAGATTTCCATATGCCACCCAAGGCACCCACTTAACCCCTCATGTCCCTCTACATGCTAGTATGGTTAAGTGTTTCTTAATTAATTAATTAAGATCATGACCTTATAAAGACCTCTCACATTAGACCATCTTTTATGACTGCTGGATATGCCGGTTGGGTCCGGGCAGACTTCTGTCATAAAAAGGGTCTAACCTCGTGTCTTTACTTTAATCAAGTATTTAATTTATGACTAAGACCTCTCACATTGGGCCAATCATTTGTAGCTGCTGGATTGCCGGTCGGTTCCGGGCAGACTTCCGCTACAAAAGGGTCCAACCTCGTGTCTTAGTTGATTAATTACACCTAATTAATCACCCCCATAATTTGTATTAATTATCCCTAATTAATTACACATTTTTAAGAATATGGGTAGACCTAACTCAATAGCTAAATTCCCAATTCCATAGTATGGGTAGACCTAACTTAATAGGTAAATTCCCAACTCCATAATATGGGTAGACCTAACTTAATAGGTAAATTCCCAATTATGTCCATTCATTTTATGTTATGCTTAAGCATACCAACTTTACACATTTTCTATTAACATGCATATTAACCCCATCGTTTCCCACGTAATTCGTTCTCATGACATGTCATATAAATGGGAAGATTCATTATAAATGTAATGGGTTCAATCTTAGCACAACATTGGCATTTACATGGGTTTAAAAGGTGTCAACTTGCATCATAACATTAAACCCAACTAGCACACATCATTAACCCAAACTTGCATATGAACTTGCATATAAACTTGCATATGAACTTGCATAACATGTCATACATAAAGGCAAACTTGCATATGCCATGCATATCATAAAAAGAGACAAACTTGCATATGAACTTGCATATAAACTTGCATATGAACTTGCATATCATGTCATACATAGAGGCAAACTTGCATATGTTATGCATATCATAAAAAGAGACAAACTTGCATATGAACTTGCATATGAACTTGCATATCATGTCATATCATAAAGGCAAACTTGCATATGTTATGCATATCATAAAATGAGACAAACTTGCATATGAACTTGCATATGAACTTGCATATAAACTTGCATAACACATCATATCATAAAAAGAGACAAATTTGCATATGAACTTATAACATATGACAACCACAACTTGCATAAATCCACATTTACATCCATAGCCTCCTAATATCCTATCCTAATTAGTTTAGCAATTGCTTGCTAAAGGCATAGGAACTCACAAATCACTAATTAGCACTCCAATGAGGAAGATTAAGTTGCTAGAGTGGATTAGAACTTGATTAGAGTTGATTTGAGATGCCAACTTCCTCTCAAATTTGGTGGAGGCTCCTTCTAGTTTTGATTTGACGGCATGAGGCCCTTGAATCTATTTTTAGTATGAATTAGGGTAGTGTTAGGGTGTATTTATAGATTAGGCAAGTGTTTTAGGCCATTAGATTAACCCTAAATTAGATTAGGACCATCAGATTTAGGAAGTTTCCAGAACACAGCCCAAACCAGCCAGAAAAACCAGACCTGGTGCACCCAGGCCAATTGGCCCGACACCCTGTGTCGACAGGCAAGTCGACAGGGCAGTCGACTTGGCCTGGCCCAAGTCGACAGGCCTGTCGACAGCCCTGTCGACATGGCTAGGGCGGGAAATTTCCCGCCTGGCCCCGCTGGTTCCAATTTCGAAATCTGAATTTGAATTTTAAATCTGTTTTGAACTTTGAATTTTCTACGAACTTCATTGGGCCATAACTGGGCCATACGGACTCCGATTTACAAAATTTCGGACTCTATTTCACGTATTTTTCCGAGACGAACGCAATGACGCAGCCCGTTTCCCCCAATTCTCACATCTGAGATTATTTATTCTACAATTAGTGAATTTTAGCATTAACTGAAATACGGGGTGTTACAATAACATTAATGAAGAAATCTGAAATCATTCATTGAATATAAAATAAGATACAGAGAAGATTGATGCTTACAATAGAAGAGAAAGCCTTTATATATAGTCAAAACTAGAATAACAAAAAGTACTGTACTATGACTGTACTAAAGGATAGTACAGAAAAGTAATGTACTATGACTGTACTAACATTGTACTACTTTTTTAGCATATTAAGTTGTTAACACCAACAAGTATGATATCAATACTTACTTATGATATCAATACTTCCTTTTCTTAAATGATATGTTGGAAAAAAACAAATCTGGTAGGAGAATTTTTTTCTATAGGCTTGGTTGTGTTACCTGTGTAGACGTTGCTCTATTCATAATGTTGTCCATGATCTTTGAAAAGTGTGACAACTTTTACTTTTTAATATGAAAATTCCACCCACTTATGCCTCTTTTGCAATCTGCACTATAGTCCTGAATTTATGTTCAATGCCCAACTCAATTGTAATACATATGCACAATATTAATAATAATATAATCTATTGCATAGTTGATTGAATTACTTTCCGGAAGGGTTAAATCCAGCAAAACTGTTTAGCAACCCTTTCAGCAGCGTATCCCCTAAAATTAACTTTCATCATATCCAATTCGCTGTCCTTACATTGCCATAATTAATTGAATCATTATAATAAGTTATGATTCCATCTTCATATCCTGCATTGATCGGAATACTTTACTAAAACAGCTATGCCACCAGCCGTGTGCGTAAACAGGTTAAGAAATTCCTGCTACACTAACACTTATAATGTACGTTAAAACATTTAATATAGTCCATAAATAGCAACAAAGTCCAAAGTGGTTAATATAATCCATATTCCAAACAGTTAAAATCTTAGTGGTGATTGTAAAAAATTGACATACTATTTCATACTTTAATCTTGATGAATTTTAGTTATTATTTGCTATTTGTTCATACTGTTAAAGAGAATTATAATTCTGTTTTGACGATTAGTGCATAAAGAATTTTTGAAATTGCTTTATTGCTTTTGTTGTTTTCAAATCGATTTATGCGTTTCATAATACTATAATGTTCCAAATATTGAAGGAACACGATAGCTAATTGTACTTATTTACAGAAAAATTACACTGAAATGTTGATTAGCTTTTTTGGAAGATAATTTTACATTTGATACCCATCAACATATATACTTATATACATATGCATAGATTTTGATATCTTTTTATAGGTGTTAGTGTTAGAAAAATTGAAGTTTGTAAATGATTTGAAAGGTGAATTAAGGTGTTTGTATCCCAAGAAAAATCATAGATAAACATTGAAGTAGTGGATCATCAATTCGTGAGCTCGGAACTACTCACTTGCAGTTTCATCAGTAATCATTTATCGTATTAATTTATTGGTCCTACAAGTTCAAATGATTGTTTCAAGGATGAGTTTAATTTTTTTTTTTAATATTTGATTTTTAAGATTTGAAGTTTAAAAATCATTTCTAGTCACTTTCATACTTCGCATTATTTTCTTCTTATTTCGATTCATTGTGTATTATTCCTTAAACCAAATTGTATATTATTTATCTTTATGGACGTATTGGTGATGCCTTTTTCTTATGTTTTCTTTCCTATTTCAGATCTTTGTACCATATTATCGACTTACAAACAGAGAGTTGCGTCATGTCAAATGCATTATGTTCATGATATAATGCATTGGTAGCTTCGATTACAAAATGATGAATGATCTAAAAAATATAGCTCGACCCCGTATGCGAAGCATCGGGTTCGCACTTGTATATATAAATAAATGGATAATAAATAGCCATTACTGGGAAATAGTCCCTGAACCAGTCAACGGTTTATTTCGGGCTAGTCGATTGGTTAGGCAATTTTTGCCCAGTAACGCTACTTTCTGCCCATTTTTAAATATATGCGATTTATAGTATTTTTAACCAGCTGACTGGTGATTTACAGACCAGTTTACTGATTCGAAAAAATAGTCATTTGATGAAGAGACATCATTCTTCATAAAGGGATTCCTCTTCATTTCTGAGTAGAAATGGGTGCATCTCTTTGATAAAACCCTTCATGAAGGATCTCTTCCTTTCAGCTATTATATATACACTACAAATTTCGTTTTCAAATTACCGAATTCTTTCCAAGTCTATTCTATCTCTTGATTTACATTACTGCATATTTTTGCATTCTAAAAGGCTCTCAAATATTCAAATTACTTGTTGAATCGTTGAAATTATTTCATATCTCTTAATTCAATAAGTAATATACTTCCTTTAATCTTCACATACATGTTATATACTTGAGGATAAGATTATAGGAAGGGTTACTTAACTGTTGGCTATTCAGTATTATTCAAGAACACAATCACAAGTCAAGCTCTTGTTATTTGCTGAAGTCCTGTCTTGGTGCTCAAGCGAGAAGTCTTGTGTTGCTACTCAGGCGGGAAATCCTTGCTGGAGATCAGATTGTTGTGAACCTGTTCCTTCGGGTGAAGAGAGGGTGTTGATAGTGAATTCCAAAAGGAGTCTGGGACTCGACGTAGGACGGAAAGTCTGAACCAATATAAATTTCCTGGTGTCACTTTACTTACTGCATTTACTCTCTGTGATATCTTTTATTGTTTAATTCTTATTTGCATAACTATTGTATTAGACAAATTAGAATATTAGATTCACTTCCGCATAATCCATATAGAATGATCCTACTTTAAGTCACATGACACGTTTTTTCAATGGTTTTGTATTCTGATGGTTTCTGTCTTGAGATATATAGTTTTGACTATGGTTTTTGGTATTTGAAAATTGTAATAATGTGATGTTGCAATTGAGCTTGAAATGATGGGTTGTAATAATAATAATAATAAAACTTTTTCCGCTGCATTTTATATACTGGCTTGTGAATTTTAATTACCGTTTACTTATTACACTTCACAAAACTTAATGCATTCTCATATGGGTAATATTATGGGACGTAGGGTGTCACAATTGGTATCGCAGATGACGGTTACAAAATCAGAGGAAAAGTTTTTGAAAAAGAGTTTTTAAAGCAAAGTATTTTCAAGAAAAACCTATTTTTGAAAAACATATCCCCTCAAGTCATATACAATATTCCTTCGATCTCTTTTCGAATCCTTGTTTCTTCTCTTTTTAGCATGTATGGGGCTCCTTATCTCCCTGAGGGCATTCCACTTTTGACATGGTTTCATAGATACTTAGAGGCAACGACTAGACATGTCAATGGGGCGGGGCGGGCACAGGTTGTACCCTCCCATCACCCGCCCTGTTAGATAATTTTTGCCCCATGCCCGCCTCGTACCTACACAAGTACCCATTAAACAGATTTTCAACAAGTTGCGGGTATTCACAGGTATCCGCGGGTATCCATGATATTTTATTCAATTTACTTTTTAACCATCTATTGAAATTATTTAAAAACTCATTCGGTAAAAAAAACAAATTAGACCAGGCATAAACTTTGGCAACACATTGCTTGGATTTGGCAACGTATTGATATAAACAAGTGAGGAGGAGTGAAACAAGAACTTTAGCAGGTTGTGTTGAATTTGCTGAAGAAAGCAGAAAGTTTGGAGAGAAGAAAAGATGCGTTGTTTGCTGGATATACATTAATGTGAAATTTGAGAATTTCTAACTAGGTATATATATATATGGCTTTAATTAAAAACATGCACATTCATTACCAATATCGATAGTCGCTTATAAATTGTTCAATAAAAGCATGCACACAAATAACCAATAATAATGATTTTTTTCATTGGCAATAAATCACACTCAATACGGGCACGGGTACCCACATACACAAATATCTTACTATCCATAGCTACCCCATTAATTAACGGATATTTAAAAATCCGTTTATTTTACCTACGGGTACCCATTTAGCTATCCATTTCATGGCTAGGATGGATTTTATCCACGGGAACTGATTTTTTTGGCCATCCCTAGCTACGACACCTACCGAAGTACAAGGAGATACCCCACCTACAGCTACAGCCGAGGTAGCTCCACCTCCTCCTGTAGTCAACTTTTCTAAGCTTTGTAAGGACTTCTGTGCGATGGGAGGCAAGCCATTTCGTGGTACTGAGAGTTTCGTGGAGGCACGCAATTGTCTTAAGAAGACGAAGAGTGCTTGTTTAAGTTGTAATCAAGTTGGACATTTTATGAGGCAGTGCCTCCAACAAGTATGGTCAGAAGGCAAGATCATCTGGAGGACAAGTTCATGCTCTAGAGGCAGCTCAGGATGGTGGATGAGATAGAGGTAGGAAAGTCATGGTTGAAGGTTTGATTTCTCTTTAGGACTCTCTTTGATTTTGGTGCTTCTCATTTATTTATATTCAATTCTATGATAGATAATCTACACCTAGAAACTAGTATTGTATTTTATCCTGTTATAGTCTCAAACCCCATAGCGGGTACGAATAATTTATCTATGATATGTCGGCATTTGATAATTTTCGTTATGGGCATCGAGTTTTAATGCGACGCATATGTTCTTGGCATTATGGGTTATGGGTTAATTTTAGGAATGATTTGGCTAGCATGTATGGTGCCATTCTAGATTGTGAGAGGAGAGTCGTTAGGCTTATGAAGTGCCAAGGGAGAACTGTCGAAATTTCATGTGACCCACGAGGGTTAGTTATGCTCAGTTTCCTAGATTTTCTTGATGCTTCTGTAGACGATCTTCGATCAGTACCCATAGTCAGAGATTATCCTGATGTGTTTGATGAGGTTAGGGGATTACCTTCGAGGCATGGGATAGACTTACGGATTTATTTGATGGAGAATGCGAAGCCAGTCACTTTACCAGTGTGCCACATGGATCCTAGGGAGAGGAAGGAGCTCAGCAAGCAAGTATGTGAGTTAATTGAGAAGGGATTCAATAGATGGAGCATATCTGAGTGAGGAGCTCGAATCGTCTTTTTACCAAGACAGACGGCTCTCTCTGTCTATGCGTGGACTATAGGGAGTTGAATAAGCTCACCAATAAGAATAGGCACCTACTTCCGAGGATTGATGACTTGTTTGATCAGCTAGTAGGCACCTCAGTTTTCTCATAGTTGGATATAGCCACGGGATTTCATCAGCTGAGGGTAGCGGATGATAGTATTGATAAGACTGCTTTCAGGACTCCAGACAATTTCTTTGGGTGGTTGGTCATGCCTTTTGGGCTGACTAATTGTAACAACCCTGTAACGACCTACCATTTCAAACGATCCAAATCGACAATAATCCACATATGTCTAACTTGAATTGCTCAAAATAGTAAATTGTTATATAAATTGGCAATACTTAGCATATACAGCAAAAAAAATCAAGCACAGGATCACAGACACAGAGTATTACAACATTTGCAGCGGAATAAACAACATAGCAGTTCATGAAGCTACTAGAAATAAACAAAGTCTCAAAACAAATACATAAGAGAGGTCCAAAATAGCGAAGTTGCTAACAAAACAAATAACATGAGTCTGAATAGAAATAACTGAATAGATAAATATCCAGCGAACTCCAACAGCTTCAGCTCCAAGAAGAATTCCTAAAGCTGCAACACTCAGGCTGACCCGAGCATAAACTAAAAACAAAACACTCGAGTCAGGACTAACATCCTCATGTAAGTAAACAAACTCAAGTGAAATGTCAACTGAAATGCAAAGCAACTTAAAGGATGTTGGGATCACCACCCTCCAAGGTTCCATTAAACTATTTACTACATAATAAAGTACCATATGTACGGTAATGTCTATCAGTAAAGTAAAGTATCAAAATAGTGTAAGCGGGATTATCATATTACCCTTACACCATTTATATATATTCCCGTAGTCTATACAGTAATGTAAGCCCCTCCAAACCGGCGGGATACTCAGGGAGCACTCCATAAGTACGGTACAAAACAAACTCGTAGTGGGCGCGATCAGGATAAATATGACAAGGCACGCGAGGCAATACCCAGGGTAGGAATCTACCATTTACAGAACCGGACTTGTGGTGACATATAGCCGCAACTATCGCCCATCTCGAACACACTTCGAATCAAAGGTGCGCACCAAATCGATCACAAAAGTAATAGAATGGGTTCGAAGAAGCATGTTCGGTAAAGGGTATGACCCCATTGGTCTCGGTGTAGCTCCTATTTTAGTCATTTTAATTATGACCCGAAAGTCAAGGCTATCCATTATCGTTCTCTTACTTCATTCCAGTAGCATTCGTCAAACTATCCTACTTCATTCTGAATTCTCCACCATGTACACAGTTGTTAAAGTAGTTTTCGGTATTGGCAGAGAGTATGACAAAAGCCGATCCCAGTCTCTTTAACAACCGATCATTTACATTTTTCACACCATGGTCATTATTTATAAATCACTTTATAAAATCGTTTATAGGAATTCTTAGATTTAAAATAATTTTTGAAACATAAGTATACTAAGTTAAAATAAAATATTTGTTAAATTACCTAAAATCTTATTACTTTATTATTATTTAAAAATACGTTGAAAAATAATTTACTTTAAAAGAAAACTCTAGACTTGAATAAAACTGGTTTGATAACTTCTTAAAAATACATATACATATTTTAACTTTTATTAACCAAAAGCATAATAAAATCGTAAATCCGAAATAATTTATAAATTAAAATATTTTATAATTTTAGAAAAATTTCAAAAATAGACCAACGGTGTCATATAATAATTTTCTACCTAGATCAAGTAATATGGATGTATATCATTTCAACCCGTCAAGTTTCAAATTCCGGGTGTATATCATTTTAACCCGCATCCCAAACCGATTCAGTTTTGTCCCTAAATCTATACAGTGATTTGGGTATATATCATTTCAACCCACAATGATTTTCTAAGATACAGGGAACTTGCAGGGTGTATTTCAGTAATTAAATAAGCACAGAACAATATTAATCATCCAGTTCACATAATATCGTTTCAAGTCATGTGTGTGTCGGTATGTCATATTTTCATATAGAGTTAAAATATTAGTCAGGTGTGAGTTGAACTCACCTTCAGTGGCGCAGAATAGAGGCAACAACCAGTAGACGCTGAAAATGAACGACACCGGAACTTCACCGAACTGGACAAACAAGTTACGATCAACATATGTAAAAATGTAGCGAAGTTAGAATTCAAAAAAAAAAAATCGTTTTTAAGAAAAAATAAATAAGAAAACGTATGGCAAAAGAGGGCTCAAAGTGCAAGCCAAACATTCACATGCAAACTTGGCTACATGCACGATAACTTCAAAACTCACAGGTGCATGCAGAAACTCTTTTTATTTATTAGCTCGGATTCTTTTTTTTTTAATATATATACATAAAACGTTACTTTTCACAATAGTGGAATGGTAAAGGCAACTTGCACTTTTTGACAAAATGGAACAAATGCTACTGTTAAACTTTATAAGGAAAACTTAACAAAATCATTTTTGTTTTAAACACTATAACTCATGCATATACTGAAATACACCACAAGACTTAGAATTTTAAATGATTCCAACTTATGTAAACTAATATGTCTTCAAAATACTATGAATTCCACGGTGGAACATCGTATTTGATTCCGTCTGCATTAACAAAATCCGAAGAGAACTATTTCCAGGTTTTTTTTCTTTTTCAACAAAATATGAGTTTTTTTGGTCCACTGGGTTACAAATTTCATAATAATTAGTAATTACAGAGAAACCCTATCAGTATAAGAAAACTGATAATGCTAGAAAGAACAAAGTACATTTTTCTAAGCAAATTGAAGACTACAAATAAAATTTAGCGTTATATGCTCGTTTAAAACATGCATGTCAACTAAGATCACTTCTGCTTGAATTTAAATGTTATAAAATGTACAGAGTTATAATATAACAAACAACAAAATGTTTTTTTATTTTTATTCCCACAAACGAAACTGAACCCATGAACAATCCTATACACAAACTCATTAAATACTTGTAACCCAATCTCAGCAAGTTAGAAATGAATATATGAAGAAAAAAAATGAAAGCTCACAAAAGAGGAGGAATGGCTGGACGTTGGTGCTGAGTTCGGTTGGACATGTACTGGTCGGCACTGGTGGAGAGAGAGTGTTGTGTTTCGAAGTGGGGATATATTTTTTTAGGTAGTTCGATCATGGAGGACTGATGAAAGAGGAGGCAAAAATGGCTATAGACGAATTGGTTTCATAATGAAGATAACAGTATTTAATATTTGCATCCCACACAATTCGCATGGATAGATCGTGACATATTCTTATGCAAAAGAATAGTACCTGATCAAGAACTATTCAAATATTTGAATTGTTGAAGTTGTAGCATAAATTAGAATTCACATTTGCACTTAAATTCCGAAGATAAAACAAAATAATTCGATAAAAAGAAGAGAGCACGTAACATGCATACAACATGCCATACGCCATCCATTTTCATCCCATTTCATGATACTAGATCAAAAAAAATTCATATTCAAATATTACCAGTGATGGTGATCGAAAGGAAGGCAAAAACATAATGTAGAGCACATCACGGCTTCAAAAAAACACACATATGGACACAAAATTCAAAAAAATAACATAGTGTAGGGTACCAATATGATAAGCCGTTTTATTAATATGGTTGTCCGTCGGATACCGAAATGCGCAAATGAATATATCATGGTGATCAACGCGACAAGACATACATGATGGTACAAAAATATCAGTGTCACGACTCTTCTATCAAAATTCATATTTTAAATTACGGTACACTGCTACTTCGTACGGAAAAATTCAAACGGAGCTAGAAACGTCAAAATTTCGCGAAATGAATTATGCCGTCGTCTTCAATATGAGAAAAATATTTTTCTTATGGATAGACATTTAGGTTTCAAAAATAATTTCGTTCGTTCACTATTTGAACCGACTTACGCTGAAATAACGCTACCAAATGGACGTTTAAATTACCGATGAAAATTTACCACTCGCTATCTTTAAATGGACGCATACCAAAATAAAATAAAGATTGTTCATATCGACCGCTAACATTCGAGACAAACTTTGATTTAGACGCAGTTCAAAACATAGAAAATGATGAATCGTTACAAACCCGAAATTTTAGAACCAATTTAAAATTTATTTTTTAATTGAATTTAATGGATTTAAATATTTTATACGATTTATTTTGAGAATTAACAATTTAAAATTTATTTAGATCGAAGATTGAACTTACAAATTTAAAATTTAATTAAAACGAACTACTAATGGCATGGTAGTTTGAAAATTCGATTTTTTATTTCAAATGAGTGTACACAATTCAAAATAAATCGAATTTCAGCAAAACAAGGAACGTATGAATCTATTTAATTATATATTTCTAACGAAGGTGAAAATATAAGATTTCATATTATAGATTGTATGTTATATCCAGTTTAAAATTTAGAATAGTCGTTATGGAATATATATATATATATATCAATATTATATATAGCCCTTAAAAATAGCCATTTTGCAAACGACCTTCGTTTTAGATAAAATTAATTTTGCTGGAATCGGAACATCAAATAATTACCAGGTTTAAAATTTCAAATCAATTAGAATTAGTATGTGAGCGTAGCAAATTTAAACGCGTGTTGTAAATTCTGTTGAATTTAATAAGCTAATTAAAAAGCCATTTTTCAAATGGTCTCGAAATTCGGTGAAATTAATTTTTTTAGAGCTATAAATGTAAAACATAGCTAGATTTCAAATTTCATAATTTTTGTAGTCTGACGACCCAGAAATTTGTTGATCTTGGTTATCCGATATACAATACATATCGAACATCAAGAGTCGAAAATACTGGATGGTTAATGAAAGAAATTAGAGGGTGAGAATAGATAAGATAGAAACTTAGAATAGAAGAAGAAGAACACAACATAAGAGTAACACGAATCTCACAGCAGAACGAACAACATATAATTGATAACATATCCTTGAAATAAAATCAGTATATGTATACAATAACATTTATCAGAGTACAACACTTACAACACAGCGGGAATAACTATAGTTATATAATCCTGAAGCCTCCTGCTCCAAGCTCTCTAAGTATATCTGTAAAATCCTGGCTACTTGACTGCCCGTACAAAATTGGGCACCCAAGAGTTTAGGGAAACAAAACAAAATAAACTCCGGGTCAGTCATGTGACTGGTATAAGTAAAACAGTTTAAAACAGATTGAGCCATTAACGATATCTCATAAGACCACGCCGTATAACAGAATGTGTTTTTCCCTTATGAGAATCCAAAATATCTTTATATCAAAAACCTTTTGATATTATAATAATTTCTATCAACCACAACATAATAATCATCTAGCAGAAACGCTTTCATCTCACGTTCTACATATATAGTATACAATCAAAACCGCAAGCACGTATTGGGTAATGGATTTCCAACTATGACAAGGTATGGAACCACCTTTCGCTAGTGTACCTCTAGAGAGGAATACACTTGGTTCAACAAGAACATCTTGCAACCCGGCCACACATGACCGACGACTCATTTCGCTTGAGTGTATCGAATGTATATCACCAACGGTTGGGATCAACAACCGTTTCCCGAATGGGACAGCATCAACAATAGATTTTTAGAAGTAAATGAAACTCTAGATCAGGTTATTATGCACCCAAATAGGTGCGACCTACATAGCCATGCTTCCTGCCTGACTTTTATCATTTACCGGATGTGAGGCTAGAAGCTACGCTTATCTTTTACATGCCACATCTTCATTCAATTAGAACGTCACATCGTCATACATGCCAAATCACAAATTGATTTATCCAAAAATAACATGGGTATACAGCTAAGAGAAATGAATTCCTCCGCCACCAAACGTGAATACGTTTGAAGAGATCAACTTACGCGATCTATCAGATATACTCTATCAGACCTTCTTCCATACAAGTTGTCCTCGGACTGGACAACCCGAAGGCACTATTCTGTAAACAGGACAGCCCTTGCACTTTACTCCGTCTTTAATTATCTTCAGCATACTTGGTTTGTAATGCTTATGCCAATACGGAGTGGTTCTTCGGATAATAATCCAACCGGTCTCTCCATATTAACAACGTTAAAATGGTCAAAACTTTGATAGTCGGTGATTTAACTATCAAATGAAAACATGTCTGTGTACACACAACGATCTTATTTCCAATTGGAATTATCGATCCAATCATCAAACATATATATATATATATCCTCATTTTCTATGTTTAGAAAATATACGTTTATTAACACAGGAAAACATTTCCATGGCTTAATTACGTATCACTATTCTTCCACATCTATCAGACTCTAACTATAAACTAACAAGAGAATAACTTCCTAAGTATAAACTCCGAAGGCCGAAACCAACATCAGATCGATACTTAGGAAACCATTCAACTTATTAATCTCTAGTTAGTTTCTAATTTTTGTTTAACTCCATTTTGATTAACTATGTTCACTTAACTCCTTTCGATTAATTATAATCGATTAACTCTTTTATATCTCTTCAACTTCCTTTTTATAAATCCTGTTTATTTTCCCAATAAATATTCCTTTTATAATTCTATTTATTTCCTAAATCAATATTCCTTTTATAAAATCCTATTTATTTCCTAAATAAATATCCCTTTATAAATTCTATTTATTTTCTAAGTACATATTCCTTTATTCTATTTATTTTCAATATACTTTGAAAATTCCCTTTTATACCTTCACATATTTCCTACGGTATTTAAAATACCAATTAACCGTGATCGATATCATTCAACACACAGAATCCACAACTGATTTTATATCACATCATATATTACAATATATGTAAAGAACAGTGTTATAAATATTGAGGAGTCCAGTGGGACCCTTCCAACCTATTTCCATGCATCACGGATGTTAAACAACACGAGTATAAAATATTCTGATAAATAGAA
Organism: Allium sativum; assembly: GCA_030737875.1. NCBI lineage: Eukaryota > Viridiplantae > Streptophyta > Magnoliopsida > Asparagales > Amaryllidaceae > Allium > Allium sativum. Next base: position 188,562,466 of record CM060924.1, on the reverse strand, counting down.
TCAATATTCGATTAACGATTATATATATATCGTTATTTATACTTTCAACCAATACACAAGCAATTCAACCAAACAGTTAACACACAACAATCAACAGATGATTTAATAGTTCTAAAAAAATATGTTAGAAAAATATAACTATTCAAAATTGGTGAGTTTTACTCACAATGGAAGTTCATCGTTACACTCCAACAAAAACACCATATTACAACTTTAATTTTACAACTGTGCGAAAAGAACAATTGTAATAAATGATTTTTTACAACAGTGCAAAAAGCACTGTTGTAATAAATGTTTTTTACAACTATGAAAAAATCACTATTGTAATAAACATATATATCACAACTTTTCTTTTTTGTTTGTTGTTATAACTAATATATACTAATTAATTTCTGATAAATAATAGTTAAATTTGAAAGTTATTTAAACTTATTTTTAGTGACTCCTTTTTCTATTTCTTATATTAGAGACCTATTAAATATTAATAACAACTTATATTTAATAATTAGTAATATTAACATTTTAGAATAATTAATTAAAATAATAGTAATAATTAATAATCAACAAAAAATTAATGTTAAACATATAATACATAAATAATAATAATTAAAAATTAATATACAATAATTAATTGCTACTATTAAATAATAAAAATAATTAATTAATTTGAAATATGATATTACACCTATTTATAATTATAGTTAACACAATCGATAAATATTAAATATTTAATTAATAACTCAGATAGGATATATATAATGAAGGTATACAGAGTTCCCTAAGTTAGGCATGATTTACATGCGATATTAAATGTTGAAAGGCTTTCAAATTTTCAAGGGGTCCAAACTAAACTTTCTCTGGCTCCAAATGACATTTCGTTTGGCTCCAAAAGTCAAAATTTTGGCTCGATAAACTAAAATTTCACATACTAATCACCTTTCTCCCTCTCGTCTCCCTTCCCTCTCTATATCCCAATTTTTATTTTGCCTCTTTTCGTCCTTAATTTCTTTGTCTTCGTTTCCTTGCAAAAAGAAATAAAATCGTCCCTCTTCCTCAGACCGCATCTCCTCCGAGATTGAATCGCCAATGAAGCTAATCAATTTAGGGTTTTGAAACTGAGAGTAATCAAGTTAAATCGTCGTTGTTATGTAGACTTTTAATGGTGTTAGGGATCCGCCTCCTTTCTTCTTCTAGATCCATTTCCTTTCGTTTATCCCCACCTTCCCCCTTGCCACATAAATTCATCTCTTACATTCAATTTCTACTTTCGCACCCTCCATGTGCTATCTAGATCTTCCATGTGCTTCTCTGCTCCTCACCATCCCTGTAATTCTAATTATCCTTGAGTTCTCCTGTTGATTTCCACTTCTCGGCTTCTCCTTGTGTCGTTCTTACCTTTGTCATCACCTTTAAAGCAATCCTCCTCCTCCATATGCTAATATCTGCAACCACAGCAAATCTTTTGAGTTTTCGATTTCGATACAAGCTCAACTCGACATGACCGGTTAGCAGTTTTTGGTTTGGATGTATGTGCATTAAAATTTGGGTGGTTGTTGGTTGTTGAGTGTATATTATTTTGATAGGTGTTTCGGTGGTGGTCGAGGTTGTCTTTCTCGGGATAACTATGGGTTCTGTGTTTAGGTAAGCCACTTTCCTCTGGAGGATGTTTCATAGTATCGGGTTCATCATTTTGGTGCCTACCCTATCGTGACTTTACCTGATTTTTATCTGGGTGGTCATATGCTTTTGTGCGTGTTTGCAATTCAGCTTTTGTGTTTTAATTTCTGTCTTGAGCTTCCTAAGTAATTTCGGGTTTCTCTTTTTTATGCTTGGCTTGTGTGATGTTGGACTACAGATGCACTTTTTTATAGAGATGTTTTAGGAAGTTCTATACTTATGTTCCTTTCGCTTTGCTTGCTGGTGTTGCATGTCAAGACTAAAATGGTTGTAGCGGCCAGGAAGTGCAAAATTTGACAGGTCCAGATTCCGGAGTTCGCTTGTTTTGTTTCTTTCTGATGTCTCCTCCGTTAGCTGGCATTTAAGGATTATAGATACTGTCTTTAGTGTTTCCATTTTGAAGCTTTTTGGCTACTTGAATGTGTATTTACCTTCTTTTTGTTAAAGCTTGGCAGTGAGCTTTTTAACTACTTGAATGTGCTCATGATGCAGATTGGTCGTGATGAGGTGCATGTTGGGTTGGGTATATTCGTGAGTGCAGATTCAAAAAAGAGTGTATGTTAGCTATGGAGTTGGAGAAACCCTAGTGAGGATTAACTTGAACGGTGAGAAAGTTGAGAGGTTTGCTTCTTGTTCTGAATAATTTTTTGACATGGCTGTTATATGCATGTTTTTTTGAACAAAAGGTTAATCACTGCATTGAATTATGATATATTGGTTAAGTAAAATATTCACTTCCTTTTTCAACATAATTATCATGGACATAATATATGCATCTGGTTGTTTCAGCCAATTTATTTAATTATTTCTTAAACTGTATGTAAATCTTGATATTAATTTTATTAAATATTTAGCTGAATAGATGATTTTATCTTAAACTATGAGACAAGCAGCTCACCTGAAGGAACAACAAACAACTCTCCTTCTACTAACAATGTTAATGCTGGAAAGAATCAGGAGAAGAAAGCTCAATGATAAGCTATATACCCTTCGCAGCTTAGTTCCAAATATTATCAAGGTATTTATATATACACAAATAGCACATAAATCAACACAAATTGTGTATTGATAACGAGTTAACTAAAAGTAATGGTTGAATATTTTGATTTGGGTTCAGATGGACAAGGCATCCATAGTAAAGGATGCAATTGAATACATTTAATATTTGTAATCATCTTATAAGTACTCTAATTTATTTCAGGTTACTTGTTGCTGTAAATTTGGACGAGTAGATGTCTTTCAAGTGGATGTTAGTTTTTGTAATCATCATTTGTAATGAAGAATTAATATATATCACTGTGATGATGTATGATTCATTAGTTTTGTATTTTGAATGTAAAGTTGTATGAATGGATTTGGTGCTTTTGAATTTTATCGATTAGTTTTTTGTTTATCCAGCTTTTGTTGCATTTGCAAATTGTATTCAATTATAGTTGTAATAAAGTGTATTACAATCGATAGAAATAGTTGTAAAAATTACGAAGTCACAACGGTGCATAATAGCTGTTGTAGTTATTACTACAACGGTGCATAAAAGTTATAATAAAGTTTATTACAACAGTGAAAAACAGTTGTAAAATGTACGAAATCACAACGGTGTTGCAACGGTGCAAAAAAGTTGTAAAAGATTTTAGTCTATTACAACTTCTTAATAGACAAGTGGTACGCCACCGTTGTAAAAAGTAAATTACAATGGTTTTCCACCGTTGTAATATGGTTAATTTGTTGTAGTGTTAAAGAACGATGAACTGTTTGTTTGATTTGAATCAAACAATTTATTTTGCCATAAATTCAAACGAGCTTCAATCCACTCCCCGTAAATTCCGTTGTGTAGTGCTCGTCCATACGATCCTAATGGATCCTGTTTTGCAGAATTTTGATAACATATGCACTAGTTACGATATTAACAAGTTTACATATAAAATATTTAAATTAAAACAACTTAAATCCATTTAACTTTGGGCCTCATCCCTTTGTATACCAGCCCAAACCCGCACCCTTATCTTCCCCGATCCCAAATCGTGAGCTTCCAGGTAAAAAATCATGGCCATTTCTACACCTTCCTCCACCATTTTCGCCATCTCCATCACTTTAGAAATCGAACTAAAATATCCAAAGGAATCCTCTTCGATTTAGCTTTCAACCCATACCACTTTTAACCAACTCGAGCTCCTCCTTAAACTTCTGACCTCGCATCCGAACCCACACCACACAGTAAACCTCCGATCACTTCTATCACCAAATAACCCAAAAAAATCACCAACTCTCCGATTTACCATCCTGAATCCCATTATGAACTCGAATTGATGAACCAGTACTTTAATCGCTACTAATTTCGAGCCCTAGTTCGCTGCATCAATTTTTTGAGTGAGCAGAAATGGCGTCGAACAAATTGAAACCGATGTAGACATGAAGCAAATTCATCAAGGAACTCAAATACATCGGTCTACTTATTTATAGGATTTTCTTTGATTTCCTTTGGATTTTATGAAGGCCACGTGAATTGTTTGAAAGGTGAAATCGTGGCTGTTGTTTTGAGGAGAGAAACAAACGGCTGAGAAGAGGAAGATGTGGCTTTGTTTAGGTCCACTAACTTTGTATTGATATTTTTGTTTTATATATTTTATATTCGTTCTTGTCTTCTAAAAATTCGTGTGATCACACACGATACCCAAAAATCATGAAAATTGGCATGCAGCTAGAGTTCGAAATTACGGTCGTCGAATTCCGACTCCGTATGCTCACACAGCATATTTTTAAAGGTCGAATCATCGACTGTTTTTCACATTAAAAATCGATACGACCACATACTGACTTCAAAAATCACGGAAATTGAAATCTAGCAATAATTTAATATTGCGGATCCAACAAAATTGGTTTCGTCGAATTCTGAGGTCATTTGCAAAACTGACTATTTTTAAAGCTCTAAATAACCCTTTTAAATATATAAATATATTTAAAAGTAATTAAATTAAATATCTATAAATAAATATTATCGTATATATTCACATACGATATCATATAGCTCTAGAATATTCCTATATGAATTTCTACTCGATATTTCAAATCCTGATTAAATCGATATTCGATTTATAATGAAATTCCTTTATTAAGTATAAATAAATTATAAAGGAAATTCCACAGCGACTTTTCTAAAATTTGATTTGGACATAAATCAAAATCTACACGATGAAATCCCGATTTTTCTCTTCCACTAAAAAAATATACTTCACCAGCTCCTATCCGATTTAAAACGGCTTCTGTATATTCGTTTGAAGTTCGAATCGCCAATTTACGAACTACAGCGCCATTTCGAGCTCGATTATAATTATATTATAATTTATACATTCAACCATCGTTAATTAAATATATTCGTTATTATAATTCAACTCTAAACTGAATTATATATTTTGAATTTCCCAATTCATAACATATCGCCATTTCGGCCAACCCTGATTATTTCAGAATTAGATATATTATTTAATTATTATTTTAATTAGATATTCACTCTTATTTAATCATTAAATCCTCTTAATCACCTTTTAAATAATTAAATAAAATAATTATTATATCGCTGAAAATGCGGGTCATTACATAGTCAGTATGTGGTCGTGGTAAATTAAAATGTATGTTCAAATTTAATATTGAACATTATATTGATTTATATTTTTATTTTGATAAAAACTGGTCAACACAATCGAATTGACTTACGAAACATGTCCCATTGTGTCTGAAATGGGGGTATTTGGCTAAGAGTGAAAGTCATCGAGATTTATTTGGGGTTCGGACGTAAAAATTCATAATGAAGTAATTATTAGAATTAAATAATTAATAAAATAATTACTGTAAAAGGACAAAACCCTAGAGACCTAACTCCCTCAGAAATGCGCCACCAAACATAAATTCTAAGGCCGATTTGTTTTTTTCTCATGATCCATTCAATGAAATTCAAAACTTCCAAAAACTGAATTGAAGAACATGTTTAGACATTTAATGTGAATGGATAAGATCGAGTTTAGTTGCTCGAGGCAGCCGGATTTCCATCTCAAAGTCGTGACGCTCGCTGGGGTTTTCAGGTTGAAGATGGGGCTCAGGTTACAAGGTGAGGCAGGCGCGGGAAGTGGAAGGGGAGGCGGTTCTCGTGGCACTCTCAGATCATCGGCCGGTGGAGCGGTTTTTGAGCGAGATGGAACCCTAGCGATGGGTTTGAAGAAGCAATGAACAAGGAATACAGGAAGAAGACGACTGAGATTTGGTTAATTAAAAATGTAATTAGATGTTTATTATTTATTTAATTAATTTATTAATGTAGTTAAGCTTTAAACTATCATATCTTTTTCGTACGACCTCAGAATTGGACAAACCCGAATCCATTGGAATCATGTTGACAAGATCTATGCTATGGAATAGACCATAATAGAAATGGAAGCTATTCGAATTTTTGATAAAATTAAACATTTATTTAATTTTGTTAAAAAAATCGTTATTTTAACGATTTCAGAACCAGTCAATGTGAGAACTCTCTCATTCATATTATTTGTACAGTTATTTATTATTATAACTGAATATATATGGATTACCTGTGATTGCAATATTTATTGGGTTATTGAAGGGCGTTTACAGTTTTTATGTTATCATTATTAAACTATGATTATAAGCGTTGATAACTAAAACGTTTATATTATGAATTATTCTAGGATGACAATTAACCAACCCGTCTCCCAAATAATAGATAAGTTCACATGGATTGTGATTTAAACTCCACACGGGTATTGGGACGATAATTTTACACAACGACCAAGTATATAAATAATAATATTTGTTTGATGGTTGAAAACCCCACACGACTCTGGGGAAGATAATTAACTCACATCTCCCTTGGATTTAATTGTATGTCAACTGATTGTTTGACAGACTGTTATAAGCGTTATTTAATTATTTAATTCTTATACAGTTGTAAATTGCACTCTGGATGTGAATTGAATGTTTAATAATTTTTTATCACTATTTTTAAAAACATGCAATATATGGAATCCATATAAATAAAATTATATGGTAATTGATTGAGTCTGATTCCAATACAGAAATAACGAATATTTTAAAATAATATTCAGTGAAGAATCAAAATATGATATTGATGTCTGATTTTGGATGGACATGAAAATATTGAAATATTCATAACTGAAATGAATATGAAGCCGATTAAGTAAATATACGTCATTTTAACTCGAACAGAATTTTCTGTCGATTTTATTCATTTTATAATGAATATCAAAAAGATCCGATTTCAAAATCTGATATTTTGAAGATATTATCGTTTTAATATTATAACGATATAGAATATTCAATTCTGATTTGAAATGGAAATTGGAATCGTTTTTAAAGCGAATTTATAAACGTTTTATAAAGTACATTTTGAATGGAAATTGATGAAATAATATATATATATATATATATATATATGGCTCGAATAGAACGAATCGCGCAGCGACCGCTCGTGAATTTCGACCATTGACTTTGAATTGACGTAACGGGAGATCCGACCATCGGATTCTCCTAAAACCGGAACCATGGGGTTCGTATCGAAAAGAGTTTTCGAATGATGATAAGAGATATAAAATCTAACGATTAGATTTTATGTTATGTCCAAATCCGGTTTGAAAAAGGTCGTTATGGATGCAGTTCGATGGCCGATATTGGAAACCGACTATAAGCTAGGGCCTTATTTAAATTATTAAAAATATTAATAAATTATGTGAAATCATAATACATGATTTGAAATGATTTTGGATGGAAAATTCAACATTTGTAAAGATAAAGGATATTTTTATCAGAATAAGTTGTTTCAACTTAAGTAACGAACTGAAAGGAATTGAAATGGTTTTGACATAACCAGAATTTTCCAACGTATGAATTGGAATGGATTTAAATAGAAATAATCTTCGGAATATTTCGATATTGGATCCCGTGATTATACGGAAATTGTTGAGGAATTTGGAAGATATAGATCGTTATTCCCAATACAATGTCTGTTGGTTTTAAAATTTGATATTGAATATAAGCCGATATGATTTCTATTCAGAGCCTTGTATTTAACATCAAATTGGATTTTGGGTTTTTCATGAATGTTATCTTTAACAATACTGTTCTTAAGCCCAGTTGAGAATAGAATAAATAGTTTCATTGATTTTCCAATTAAAGAATATAATTGGAATTAAATGAAAGTTGATTTTGGGTTCTTTGTGAACGACGTTTTAAATAACATTAGTTCTAAAACCTAATTAATGGTGAAGTTATGATTTGGAATTTATAATCTTGTAATTAAGATTAATAGAATTTTCCAAAGTAAAGTTTTCCAATTTAATATATTAAATTGAAGTTGAATGGAATTCAATTTACTAATAATCGAGATAAGCTTCTATGAAGGAAGACTGTTACTATTTATGGAATTTACAAGGCTTTGTCAATATCTCATTTATAATATTAGTCTGATACAGAAATTTATATCAATTATATACTTATTAGATTTCCATGAAGATTCCAATTTAATGGAAGTGGGTTTTGGGTTTATCGTGAACTTTGTTTTAAATGACATTAGTTCTTTAACCCAGTTAAAGACAAGATTAATTTCCTAAAGTTGAATAATCATTAAGTAATGATTTTTGAGATTAAAACCAAGTTGGAGTTTTAATGAATCTTTAAATAGATTGGAATATGAATGAGGTAATTTAATTTACCGAATTCAAGAAATGATCGAGAATGGAGTACCACTAGTTTTACTCCATGCATAGTTAAATATTTAATTGGATTTGAAATGTGAAATGGTAATTAATTTTACCGATAACACAGTGGATGTTAGATATGGAGTACTACCAATTTTACTCCATGGGATGAATAGGTTGGGATTGGAAAAATAAATTTTTACTCCATTAAGGCTCGATAATCCCAACTAGTTTGATAAACCTTAATTTGGTTTAAGATTGATAAAAGATAATACAAAATCTTTTGCAATGGTTTTCAAAGAAAGATTTAAACAAGAGGTTTAAATGAATTAAATCTTTGATAAGATTTATGGGAAAGACTCCCAATGTAATGAATATTTGAATAAAAGAATATTCTGGATTGGAATGAGGCGTATGATGTGTTTTTATAGCACTTGATTACAAGATACGTGAGTTATTCGGAAAGACCGGGTTTAACCCATTTTGAATAACTGATATGATGACTAAAAGTTGAAGATTAGAAGAAGGTAGTTGAAGACCGGAGGTCTTCAACTCATTTGGATGATTACTGATGTCTTGATTGGGTTGTACACCTAAGATAAGGTAATAAGTGGTGATCGTCAAAACGCACTTGGAGATCGACCGAATATGCGAGGGCCTCTCTCCTTTATTGGACATATGGGACGAGGAATAAGGTGCCTCTGGTTTCGTTTAGACCCAGAACGGACTTGCAAATGGATTGTATGTCTGACACTGTATTTCGCGTTGTATTCGTTGATCTCTGCTAAATATATATCTACTTGGTGGCGAATAATTTATTCTCTTGCTTAACACCTTTCTCTGAGACGTACAATCTTAGAGGTTTTACATTAGTAGAAATCAATGGTATAGTATGGATTGATAATGTGGCATGTTGAGTTGCATGGATCAAGACTTGTGTTGAAAAACAGAGTCTTGTGGTTGATAATCAAAGCACAACTTTAACAAGCATAACTTTAAAAAGCACAGCTTTGTATAGAGGTGATGGAAGGCGAGGTACCTCAGATTTGATTTGGGTCTCTAATGGCTCTTGATTGGTCGACGTACTGACCATTTTGGAGGTTCGACAGAACCAGCTAAAGTATAGTTTATAGTATAACTAATCAGCAACTGCTGACCGGCCATGCGGCTAACCTAGGGTTGCCCAGAGGCGTGATCCTAAGGCATTGCAATTATGTCTCGAATCGGAAAGGAAGATCGCTTGCCTTGGTTCATAGATGGAAATCCAATTTTCAATATGCGAGTTTACGGTTTTTGTTGTAAACCTATAAGGAGACATAATATATGGTACCTATGCCGCCTATGATTGATACATTTATATCTGAAATTGATTTCTTCACTTATAATAATAATAAAAGATATTTTTTGCGTATCAAGCATGTTTGGCTATTATAAGGTAAAATTCTATCATACAGCTTGCATTGCATTATGTGATGGGACCTAAATCTTATAATAGCTTCATTTTTCATTTTAGTATCACATTATTTATTTTATGGTATTCTTAGAAGAAAACTCATTCCGTGTTATACGGCATGGTCCCTTGATTTACCCGACTTTAAAATAACGTTAATAACTGTTTTAGTTCTCACACCAGTCCCATGACTGACTCGGAGTTTATTGTTTCCCACCTAAAATCTGGGTACCCATATTTTCCACACGGGCAGCTAATAGTTTTGGTTTGCAGATATTTCTTTTCACAAGATCCTGGATTACAGCTGGAGCTATATTCGGAAAGCTTTGTATCCGTGTATTTCCTTCAGCTGTCGTAGTTGATGTTTTCCACTACACGTTATATTTATGTATTATATTTCCGCTGCTATTTAATTTAAATCTTTGATATTAATTTTTTCACTGTGTATTATTTATTTGTACTCTGATATCTTGTACTCAGATGTAAGTTATTATAAAAGCAATGAAATGTTCTCCTGTTTGTGTTCTGATGAGTCGTGTTCTCAAAGCAGTCTGCCTTCTTGTTCGGCCTAAGCCAGCCGGTAAGTTCGGGTCGCTACACTAATAGACCTGCATACTTTGTGTACTTGATGAGTAGGGTGAGTAGGGATATCGGAACAAGTTTTTGGTGGTCTTCGGGGATGACATTCTGATCTTCGCAAGGAACGAGGAGGAACATGTCGTATACTTAAGAGAGGTTCTACGCACTTTCGGATCGCATGAGCTTAAGGCAAAAAAAATCAAGTGTTATTTCTAGAGGAAGGAAGTAAGGTTCCTAGGGCATGTTGTCTCCAAAGATTGAATAGCGGTGGACCCCGCTAAAGTGGTAGCTGTACAAGATTGGAAAGCCCCTAAGAATGAGACAGAGGTGAGGAGTTTCTTGGGATTGGCGGGTTATTACAACAAGTTCATGCTGGACTTTGCCAGGATATGAGCTCCACTCACCCATCTAACAAAAAAGAACTTGGCATTCGCTAGGAGCATTGATTGTGAGATGCTTTCCAAAGATTAAAGAGGGCTCTGACATCAGCCTCTGTTTTTACTCTTCTCGAAAGGTAGCAAGGTGTTTACGCTCTACACGGATGTTTGTGGCATAGGGTTAGGTGTCGTGTTGATGCAAGAAGGTAGGGTAGTATGCTATGGTAGTACACAGTTGAGGGTTCACGAGAAGAACCGCCCTACCCATGACTTGGAGTTGGCTGCTATAGTGTTCGCACTTAAGTCTTGGCGATTGTAACAACCCGAATTCCGACAGACCGGATTTTTTTTTCAAAATTCTAATCCATAAAAACTCGTGCTGGTTGCTCGATCCTATAGAAAAGACAAAGATATAAAATATATCAGAGCTTAGAAAATATCTTACAGCGGAATGGATAAAATATAATATAATCAAAATATAGCCTTACCTAAACTATAATACTGCCTAACCAGTATCCAAAGCTATCATATCTCTGCCACAAGTCTAACCTGCGAGTATGTGATGAGGAGAGGGTCGGAATGTTGGTTCTGGTGACTGGATTTAAACTACACATTTTGGATAATCCTACATATACCATTCAATCACATTTTCTTATTTATTAGGTAACATGGGTTAACAACACTCAAGGCTTACACACACGTCGTACCCATTTACTCCCCAGTGGATTTGACTAATAAAGTATATATGTAGCTACCCCCAAATTAAGGTACACCCCATGGTACCCCACTTGCATGGCTTCCGCCGTAACACCACTGAAATATACGCAGTCCCTCATCCTACGCTGGGGTGACGTACGGATCTCTATATAACAACGCCACATTCCGCATAGAACCGCCATCGCCATGCTACGTAAGCATATGGACTGCCACCTTTGATCGAATCAGATCGCAGAGTAATGCCCTAGAGCCTACGATACACCACCCAGAGCAGACATGCATGTATCTAGACTTTCCCACGTATGTATCGTCAATCATACTCGATGCCTTAACCACACATGTCCTCTAATATGCACCGAGTTCCATGGTAGGGCTGTACAAGAAACACGTAACTCGGTCGGAAGCTTTTCCATATCTGTATAGGCCTGCCTTTAAGGGCCTCAAAACACATATATCCCTCGATCTGGTTTTCATGGTGGCTATGGTCCCACCTCGACCCCTCTCTCAACTAGTAAAGACTACAAAAGGTAAGTGACTTGCCCCTAACAAACAATCTAAACATCCAGTTGGCGTGTACCCTCAACCACCATGCCTCGATAGTGAAAGGCGGATGGCGCCTTAGGTTTAGCTCTAGTCTTTCTGCATCCCGCTGGATGCCGATGACGGGTACCCAATGATCTACTACCCTTGCTGGTCGTGGCCCCTACCTCCCCGTTGAGGCGATCGCTGAATCACCCTAGTGTTACCTCGTCACAGCTTTCTGACTGCAAAGCTATTTTTGTAGCCAAGGCTACTTATCGGGTAGTTACATGCAGACCCAACCTCTGTGAGCACAGCCCGAACACTGCACCACCATAGAGGACAACCAGGGACACCTTCCATGTCCCAAGAAGTCGCGTGCTTCCCCTTCCAGTCCTTCGGAGCTGACATAATACTTAGATGAACGTGTGCCCCCCTCATGCCTTATGATACCCCGACGATCTACCCTATTGGGTTATTCACCCTCAAACATACGGACTGGTCCAAGCGCCTTAGTTTAATGTGTTATTAGACCCTATGTCTAAGCATTCAATTATGTGCTTGCTCTACCTCATCGGGTTTTCATCTAACTTGGTTATTCCCATTCACATTGACTTCTTATTCAAGTTACAAAGCTCCTCTTGCTTATTAATTTCAGTCATATAACTTAACCCATTTAAGTTTCTTAATAAGCCCACAACATGTTATTCTCTAGATTGTGAACCAAGGGTTGTAATCCACAATCCCTTTATATTCTTGTTTGATTTCATAGTTACAATAACATGTTCTACTTAATATGTAATTAAGTATATCTCAATTCACACGTTTTTGGTTTAACATGTCACTTACTATTTATGATTAAATATAACTTATTTCATTTCATAAGTTTGCCTCATTTTTTCTTATTCAATCATAATTCCATCTTATATTGTCACTACCACTTATTGTTGTTTACTTATTAACATAGTTCTCTTAACTGAGGTTTACTAATAAGTTTTCTTTCCATAAATATAATTTATGTTGTCCTCATCCACAAATTTCATATTCCCGTTCTTACAAATAACTTAATTTATGATTAAGTACAACTTATCTCATTATACAAGTTATTCCATTTCCTTTACCATTTATTATAACCTAAGTTATAATTTCCACTTGTCCCTAAGGCCAAGCCTACCTATTATATAACATTCTCATTAATGTAATTTATTTATAATAGTTATTATCATTCCCTGTTCATTTCGTTTCTTTTACTGTTGTAACTTCCATTCATTTCCATTAATCACAATTAATGCTATTTTATCAATCCTGCTATTTACATATATTTATATATATGTTTATGCATTAGACCTCTGACATTAAGCCTACACTTGCGGATGCTGGATTTGTCAGGCGGTTCCGGGCAGACTTCTATCATAAGTTGACTTAACGTCGTGTCTTAGCACCGTTACATGTATATTTAAGCACTAGACCTCTCGCATTAAATTAACAACTTGTGGATGTTGGATTTGTCGGGCAGTTCCGGGCAGACCTCTACCACAAGTTAAATTTGACCTCGTGTCTAAGTGCAGTAACAGTTTTATATTTTCTGTAAATTTTCTATATAATTTAGGCATGTCCGTTCTTTCAAAATTTTAGTGTCATATATATTTTACATGTCATCACATTACGCCTATTTTATGTCGCATGTTCTTTCTAACATGTAATTAATTTTTTTCTAACATGTAATCATTTAAACATGTAATTGTCCAAATTTAACAAATTAACATGTAATTTTCTCAATTCTATTGTTAAGAATTCAAATACATAATATGCCACAAGTTAATCATGTAATTAGAACATATATGTATACAATAGTAATCGCTACGCATATTTTAACAAGTTTACATTTCAACATATGAACATTTTAGCATATTAAACGTTTCAAGGTATGAATTTTGCAACATATTAATATTTTGACATATTAATATCATGTCATATTAGTATTTCATCACTTTAATCATTCTAGAAGATTTATATTTCATATTAACGGAGAATGTCAAACGATAATATACCATTATCAAAAATGATATGACTTAAATCCACTCACCTAATTTGCTTTTCAAATTCTGAATCTGGTCCAGATCTAGCATTCCATAGTTTCCCCTAACTGGATTTAGAACCTACCAACCATGGATCCACAATTCTTACTAAAAGAAAAAGGGAAGAAAGAGGAGAAAATTGAAATAGACCAAATCTAAGAAATTACCTTACTTCGAATATGATTCTGAACACCTTCTTATTAGTATCCATTCTTTTCATCCAAATCTTGATTCAGAATTTTCCTAAACTAATTATCTTATTTTTTTGAAGAGATTTGAGGAAGAATGGCAGAGTATAGACATCGTCTCAGAAATATGAGGTTAAGGCTAGGCTCTACAAGCCTATTTATAGGTGTTCAGGATCTTATCGTACACGCAACGCGAAGTTAGCATTGAACCCAGTTAAGAAAATAGTCCAGATTCATGGATGAATCTTGTAACGACCAAAGGATTTTCGGCCCAGAAAATCGACATAAATACCTTTACCGTAACTCATGCCGACCTTCCAAACACCGAAAACACTGGACGTTATTAGAAAGAAATTAGAGGATGAGATAAGTAAGAAAGAAATATTAGAATAAAAGAAGAAGAAGAACCAACACAACACAGAGTCTCACATCGCAGCGGAACAAAATATAATACAGAAATAAATCTTTATTGAGAACTTGAAATAAAACTTACAATATCAGAGTATATCAACATATCTGGACAGTTATATAACCTGTCCTCATATACAATCACACAGCGAAATAGACATCATATATATAATACGTCTGAACTCCTCCAGCTCGTCTCTGGACTTCGCAGCATACGATTACCTGCACCTGTACACCTGGTCTAACCCGAGCATTTACAAAACACCGGGTCAGTCTGGTGAACCAGAGTGAGAAAAAAACTCGCACAGTATTAATGGGTATCATCCAATTGATTTTTAAAGTTCAAAATCTTTTCGAAAGAAAAAGGGTAATCGTAAGACCAAATCCACACATAAACACGGACAATTTTTACCTTACGATAACCCAAAACGGTTTGAAATCAATATCTTGTTATGATATTATAATAATGTCTAAATACAAGTAGATATCAATCTAGCGGAACGCTTACATCTCATGCTCCACATATATAGTATACAATCAAAACCGCGGGCGCTTATTGGAAATTGGATTCCGACTATGACAAGGTATGGGACCACCTGCCGATAGTGTATCTCTAGAGGCGAATACACTGGGTTCAACAAGAACGTCTTGCAACCCGGCCCTCACATGACTGACCACTCATTTCGCTTGAGTGTATCGAATGTATATCACCAACGGTTGGGCTCAAACCACCGTTTCCCGAAAAGGGACAGCATCGAAATAGATTTAAGAAGGAAATAGATTTTCTCTAGATAGGTGATTATACACCCTAATGGGAGCGACCCACATAGCCATGATGCCTACCCAATTTCTGTCATTTCCCGGTTGATGAGGCTAGAGGCTACGCTCTATCAGCACATCACATTCACTTCGAATGTCACATCGTTAGATCCATCAACAATCACTAATTGATGTCTACAACAGTACATTGTGTGTTAGCTAAAGAAGTTTCTTTCCCTGCTTCCACTCTTGGTGCGGTTGAAGAAATCGATGTACGTTACCTTTCTGGAAATACTCTGTCAGACATTCATCCATACAAGTCATCCAGGAATAGGATGAACCGAAGGTACTCCCCTACTGCATCCAATATAGGAATCACCCCATGGATCAGTAGCGAGAAGTCCTTGCAACCCGTAGATTCCAATCACGACAGAATCACAGCTTATCTCTGTTTGCAAGGAAGAGAATTTTAGTGGCTCTTCCGTTTATGAAAATCTACGGTCTTCAATAGCTCCGACTTGAATCAGCATCTTTAGCGTATTCGTATTTGCTGGACAGAATGGTTTTCGAATATATTCGATCCCGGTCTTTCCGTTCCAACAATCGTATGGGCAAGTTTGATAGTCGGTGATTTAACTATCAAATAAAACAACATTCCATCCATAACAAAATATATTCACTGATTCACTACTTAGTATCCTTTAGCCTCTTAGACGAACTGTCCGTTAATTATATCCTTTACTTTTCCAACATTTGAATCATCACTTTTACTTCTTATTACAAAATAAGAATATTCTCCAACTTCTTTTTATTCAGCTTATAAACTTCTCGGAACAGCTTATAATATCATGTACGGAAATCATAACTTATATTTCCATCAACTATTCTCGTTTATAAACTAATATCATTCTTGGATAATCATGGAGTCGTTCAAGTTGGGGTATTTCATTTACCTCTCAGACCTTGACCAACAACATTCATATCTTCAGAATAAATAAAAGTTTATTAACCACACATTCTTTTGAAAAACTGATTTAAATCTTAACAAAGCTTCGATTCTATTAGAAATAGAATCCTTATGAAAATTCCTTAATACTCTTTATTATAATGTTACAAATTATTTCAACAATTCAAATTCATTTGTTTAAAACCACATAAACAAAACTTTTATAAATTTCTTATACATTTGTTATATTGGTATACCTTTCAAAGTCTTATATTGATCGAAACAATTTAACTTATCATTTGTAACAACATTACAGATTTCATTTCAAAGTCATTTTACTTCCACTTATCACATTCTCTTTAAATAATACTCGACTACTTATTTGTTATCGAAAATCATATGATAATTCTTTAAAAACTTATGTCTAAAATAGTTTACCCCATTTGTAACCAATGTTACAAAACACATTTACAAACCACTCACTTTATTTGCTAACTCGAATTTACTTCCAAAACATTAAATTTCCATTTACAAAATCTTTTGTAAATTAATTACGATAACTTACCATTCACTTTCACTTTCACATTGTTAACTGCATTTAAAAATCCCGTTTCCATTTCATTATCGACAACTAACATTCGTTGTCGTTATTCAAATCTTTAACTTCGTTTACTACTCATACCTTTAGTTAATATTCCGAACTTTAGAATATTGCATTCCGAACCTCGGAATAACTCACTTTCATTTATTTGACTAAATCTCATTTATAAATTTCATTTATAAATAAATAGTCATAATTTCAACTTTGATTTCTTTTAAAATATGAAAACCTCATTTCCAAATCACCACCCATTTCAAATCTGTTGATTTGTTAATCTCATTCACGAAATGTCATTTAGCCACATTTCATAAAGTTTGAAACACCGTTACTAAAAACGATCATTTATTACAAAATATTTCTCTTTGAACCCTTTTACAAATTCTCGTATATTCACGATCCAATGATTCTATTTTGAACTACACTTAAACTTCCCCTCCGATCGATAAGGCTTTTACAAAATCATTTCAACATTATAAATAGCCAATTCGATAAATTTATATCGTTTAAACATTTGTTTGATAATCCCTTACATTTCTTTTAGTTATAAATTTGTAAATTTAGCTTCGACTATTATCTTTTCCATAAGAGTCGTATTTTAAAATTGTAATGACCCACATTGGCAGAGGTATTATAATTAATTTATTTAATTATATAAATGGTGGTTTAGAGAATTTAATGGTCGTGGGATTAAATAACGATGAATATTTAATTAAAATAATAAATTAAATAATTTATAAAATTCTGAAATAATCAGAATTGGCTAAAATGGCGATATGGCGTGAACTGGATCATCTATGATATTTAATTCAGTTTAGAATTTGAATTAGAATAACGAATATATTATTTGAACGACAGTTTAAACGTATAATTATATTATAATTAAAATCAAGCTTGAAATGGCGCTGCAGTTCGTTATTTGGCGATTTGAACTTCAACTGGATGTACAGGATTCGTTTTAAGCCGGATTTCTGTGAAACAAGAAACGTGTGGAGCTGGTGGAGTATATCTTTCTAGTGGAAGAGAAAAATCGGGATTTCGTCGTGTAGATTTTGATTCACGTCCAAATCAAATTTTAGAAAAGTCACTGTGGAATTCCTTTATAATTTATAAAGGAATTATCATAAATCGAATATCGGGTTGACCTAGATTTGAAATATCGAGTTATAAATCCCAGTAGAGCTGTATGGTATTCCACTGTGAATATATACGATAATAAAAATTTATTTATATTTAATTAAATTTTATTTAAATATATTTTTATATTTAAATGGGTCATCCAGGACTTTAAAAATAGCCACTTTTGCAAACGAAGTCAGAATTCGACGAAACCAGTTTCGTTGGATCCGCAATGTCAAATAGTTGTTAGATTTCCAGTTTCGTGATATTTAGAGTCATTGTGTGGCCATATGGATTTTTTGATTGAAAAAAAGTTAGTATTTTGACGGTTAAAAATACGCTGTGTGAGCAAACGGAGTCGGAATTCGACGAAACCAGTTTCGTTAAGACCGTAATGTCGAACTGTAGCTGCATATCCAGTTTCGTGATTTTTAGGTATCGTATGTGATCATACGAATTTTTAGAAGACTAATACAATAGCAGTTCATTATAAATCAAATATAATATTGAATATAAAATATTAAAACCCTCCTACAAAAACAACTCAACTCCTCTAAAACTAATTCCTTAGTCAACATCCTCTTTTCCGCCGCATTTCCTTTCTCTGGAAAACAAGTTCGATCTTCATTAATTCCTATAAATCCAAATATAATTCTATAAATTTTATTACTTACATGTTTGATCTCGTATTTGTGTTGGCATCATATATGGTTTTTATTGAGTTCGAACCTAATCTCGTTTGCTGGAAAAGGGTATCAGTGAGCTAGGGTTCACGTATTGAAGAGGTTTAGGGCATCGATTCATTCATTTGGGTTTGAATGTGTGTTCGAGGGATCGATTAGCACCTGTTTGCCGATTTCTTTTTGGGGATTTCGATGCTTTTGGACATCGATGGAAATTCTGGGGTTGCTATCGACGGAAATGACGAGGTTGGTTTCGAGGTGGTGAAGTGGTTATCAACGGTGAGGGGAAAGTCGAGAAGAGGGAGTTTGGGCTGTGGGAAGGAGCGGAAATGAGTTTGGGATGAGCAGTATTGTTATTGAGGAAGAAGAGTACGAGTTGGCTAACAGATGTATGGAGAGGAAGAAATTTAGGCGTGGGTTGATTTGGTATAATGGGTTCGATGTATTTTGAAGAGAGGATGGAGCAGTTTAGAGGGGAAGTCGGGGAAATGGTTGTGAAGAGGGATACGGGTTTGAACAGTTTGAGGAAGGAGAAGAGGTATTGAGGGGGGCCGTGGGTATTCAATTGAGTTTTGGGCTGGGCTGATGGAAATAGTAAGACCCAACTGAAATTAAATTAAGTTGTTTAATTTAAATTAATGTATATATTGGTAACCATTATAACTCGATCGTATCGTATCAGAATCTGACGAAAACTGGCATGTCAGAATCGTATCAGAAATCACTACGAATACAGATGAGTTTGGAAGGATTCAGAAACCGTTGAAATTTATGGCGAAGGAGAACGCCTGAATTGAACTAACGACAATTATCGTTAAATAACGATGATAGTCCAATGTGAGTAAATCTCACTAACTCTGAACAGTTTATCAATTCATGTTGTATTTTTAGAACTGTTAAATATTGGTTGATTGACTGTGTGTTGATTGTTTGATTGAACTGCTAGTCAGTTAGTTGAATTTCTATATTGATTCTGTTTAATAGAATATATCATATGGAACTGAAAGTGATGTTGATTTTATTGTGTAACATTTGTGGATGCAGGGAAACAGGTTGGAGGAATCCGACTGGATTCCTCAACATTTATTTTACTGTTTTTCATATATTGTGATATATGATGCGATATATAATCTGTTGTCGATTATATGTGTTTGAACGATATTGGTCATCGTGATTTGATGTGTTAAATACCATAACATACCGGAATGGTGAAAAAGGGAATTTTCAAAATGAATATTGAAAATAGATTTTTTGTAAAATCAAAGGATTTTATAAAAGAGATAATATTTATAACAATCAAAGGAGATTTTATAAAAAGGAAATATTTACAAAATAAATAGAGTTATAAAAAGGAAATTTGTTTATAACCGAATATGATGTTATAAAAAGGAAAACGTTATAAAAAGGAAAACGTTACTAAAAGGGAAATCATTTGTAAAGTGAAGAACCGTTACTAAAAAGTAAATCTTTATAAATGAATAGTTTATTCGAAAAGGAGTTAATCGAATATTAGTTATTCGAATATTAGTTATTCGAATAGAGTTAAAGGAAAGGAATTATCGATTTTTAGTTAATCGAAGGGAGTTATCGATTTTTAGTTAAATCGAAGGAGTTATCGATTATAGTTTAATCGAAAAGAGTTATCGATTTGTTTAATCGAACTGAGTTATAGAATATTGGTTATTCGAAGGAATTATCGAATAGTTATTCGATGGAGTTAATCGATTAGAGTTAGAATAAAGGAGTTAATCGAATGTTTATTCGAATAGAGCCAAAGGAGTTAGTCGAAGTAGTTAATCCAAAGGAGTTAGTCAAAGTTAGTTAATCCAAAGGTGTAACAACGCGTATTTCGATAACATGTTAAAACGAGAATCAAGGCAGAATTTAATTTTAAATTCTGAATCAAGTAAAACGTGCTATGCCATTGCGTTCGTCTCGGAAAAATACGCGAAATAGAGTCCGAGTTTTCGAAAATCGGAGTCCGTATGACCTGATTAAGGCCCAACGAAGTTTGCAGAAAATTTCAAAGTAAAAACAGATTTCAAATTCAAGTTCTAATTTGGAAATTTGGGCCAGTTTGGGCCAGGCGGGAAAATTCCCGCCAGGCACCCCAAGTCGACAGCCCTGTCGACTTGGGAGTCGACATGGCTTGACCCAAGTCGACAGCCCTGTCGACTTGGGGGTCGACCTATGGTGGCCGGGCAGTTTTGCCTGGTGCACTTATTTTCTGTCTTGGCTAGGTTTTTGGCCCTGGTTTGAAATCTGATGGTTCAGGTTGGTCCTAGGGTTAATCTAAGGGTCCTAACTAATCCTAATATCTATAAATAAGCCCCTAACCCTCTCCTAAATCCTCATTATTCATTCATGCAACTAAACTATGGCAAAATTGCTCCTCTCATGGCCTCCACTCTCATTCTAAAATTCCTAAGTAAATTTCTATGAGAGGTTTCATGATCATGTGAGTGTTAGAGAGTCTCTATGTTAGTATGAGAGCTTCTCAAGTTGATTTCAAGGCTAAAGCTTTGATCTTGGTTCATCAAAATGGGGTTTTTATTGATTTGGGGCCTTCATCTTTGGGTTTTTGGGATGATGGCATGCATGGGCTTTGTCTCAATCTTTAATTTAATCGATTTATGCCTTCATAGCAATGTAAGCCCTTTCCCTACTCTTAGATATTAACTATGAAGTTAAATGTTCTTGTTGCAAGTTTGGGTTTGATCATTGAGTATGATACATGCTATCATGTCATGCAAGTTTATGAAGTCATTATCTTGATCTTGTGGGCTAAAAGCTACAACCTTTATGTTGAAATGTTGCATTATGCAACGTGAGAACCCTCATAACCTTTATGTCAACTTGCATATGAAGTCATAACCCTTATATGATGATATATGCGAGTTACTAGTCATCATTCCATGTCTTTTGTCACCATGATTTGCCTATGTGCCAAGTTTGGGTTTATGCATGTTTTGAGGCTTAAGAATGTAACATGCAAGTTAATGAACACATTTGTGCCTCATTTGCCACCATGATTAACTTGTGGCTTAATATCCATTTTTGTCATGCCTTTGCCAAGTCTCTTCTTTTGATCCATTACGTTGTTGCGAACGTATATGCGAGATTAAAAGCGTTGGGTTATGTTATGAGTAATCTCTAATGACATGAAAATACAACTTGAAATCATGACTTGAAATATAACATGGAAGTTGACATGTGAGTATGTTTGAAAATATGAAATTGGGAATTTACCTATTAAGTTAGGTCTACCCATACTATGGAATTGGGAATTTACCTATTAAGTTAGGTCTACCCATATTCTTAAAAACTTGAATATGAACATGACACTAGACTAAACATGAAAGTGACCAACTCGTGGTTGGGTTGAGTTTGCAACGTAAAACTACCCGGAACCGACCGGCCTAACTAGTAGTTGCAAACAATAGGACCCAATGTGAGAAGTTGGTCATGTTGTGCTTGAACCCGAGGTTAGACCAAGTTGTGGTGTAAAGCTACCCGGAACCGACCGGCTTAACTAGTAACCACAACAAAGTCTAATGTGAGAGGTTGAGGTGCATTAAGTAATTAATGCCACATGATAGGGTTAAGTTAATTTGATTAATGACTCTTAACCAAATATGACATGGACAAATGGGTTAAGTAATTTGATTAGGCTAATGATGCTTAACAAAACATGACAAGGTTGGGTAGGTTAAGTAACTTGATTTGCCTAATGACGCTTAACCATTTTTATACGACTAGTGGACGGGGTTAAGTTAACCAACACTTAATCAATCCAACACGATAATTTGGTAAGGTTAAGTAAGTTTTCTTAATGACACTTAACTGAAAGATACAGTTAATGGATGGGGTTAAGATTAGACTCAACTAGTCTAAACATGGAAATCGGGTGAGGTTAAGTTAGCCTAGACTTAATTAATCCCACTTGGTAGTTTGATGGGGTTAAGTTAAACACTTAACTAATCTAACACGATGATTTGAAGTGGTTAAGTTAACCAACACTTAACCAATCTAACTCGGTAATTTTGAAGTGATTAAGTAACTTATACTTAAACACTCCAACTCGGTTATTTGATAAGGTTAAGTTAACCAATACTTAACCAATCTAACGTGATAACATGATAAGGCTAAGTCACGAATCGCTTAAATACGCTTGACTGATTTGACTCAGTAATTTGATAGGGTCAAGTTAATATATACTTAACCAACTTGAGCATGGTTTGTAGGGTTAAGTCTTGAACTTGGATACTTAGCCAATTTTGACATGATTTGTAGGCGGGTTAAGTCATGAACTTAAGTGACACTTAATCCATTATGTAAACCCTAGTTCTGAGGATTAGGTGGATAACCGTAGTTAACAAGGATAACGGGAATAAGGCTAAGTGGTAAACCTTAGTTGAAGAATAACTAAGTAATAATTCTTAGTCAAGAAAATTTAGACCAGTTCATAGATAGATGAATAACCTGATACGGTAGGTCATCGTTTAAGCACACGAGTAGGAGCAAGTTATCTGATTTAGATAAAGACTCCAGCGAACTGGGTAACGAAGCAGCGGCTTCGGGGAACGTGAGGATATTCTTGGTATCCCTCTATGAGCTGCCAGGTGATCATACTAGGCTCATGAGAGGTTAAGGTCTGCGTTAGAAGAACCAAGAGTATGCCTTGGTTGCTATACGAGCGACCTAAAGACGGGGATGGATAGGGGATAGTCGACGATACACGGTCGTGCCCTAGATAGCATTTCGTCAGGCTACCTACCATCTTTGGTCAAGCGTGTACGTACGGAAAGGCAGGGAACACCCAAAAGACCATAATTGCTATCTAATTATGGTTGCGGTAAGGCTAGGATTGTGGGTTGGCCAGTAGTGTGTTCTCATACAGGATTTATCCTGTCTTGTCTTTCACTAGTTGAGGGAGTGGTCTCGTGGGACCATAGCCACGTATAGAAAAAAAACAGACCTTAGCATCTGCATCGGCAGATAAATCGAAAGCTCCCGACCGAGTCCTGTATTTCCTGATCTGCCCTGTGACAGGACTCGGATGGCACGATGTAATACATGTGCATACAGTCATAGAAAAACGATTCACGGTGAATGCGTGGGAAAAAGGGCGCGGTTGACGGTTAGCGTAATCCCTAGTGGCCCTGGGTGGTTGAACCAAAACCGAGATACGAAAACGTGCAATAGGTAAGCATAATCCCTAGTAGTCCTAGGTAGCATAAGTCCTAGTTGTACAAACGATGATTCATGTTGAAAGACCCTGGTTAGATATAGGGTGACAGTCCAAAACGATCTTAAGGATCATAGAACTATGTTAAAGTAGTATAGAATCTCATGGGAAAGCCCGTATGGTCTACGGCAAGGGACTGAACATTTACATGGAATGAAACATACGAGTTGAGTAACCTATATATGCGATATATTAGGTTGACATGGACCATTACACGACTTTTGAGTAAGGGTCATTCATGGTTAACACATGATACGGTGGGGATACTAGTACGGTAGGTGCAGAGCTAAAAGACAGGATAGACACCATGGGATGTTATACGTGATAGATATCTTGGGAATATTATACTTGATAGGAACCTGACGATGGGATACCTTGTTTTATCTTGACATCGTAATTTATCATGACACCTTAGTTTATCTGAGTTCAGTAGTTCATCCTGTTATTTTGATTTAGCTTATCTATCTTGTCATCATGCTTATGTTCATCTCAGTTTCTCATGTCAGTTAACTTTACTAGTTTTTATGCTGATAGTAGATAGGGCTTACTCAGTCTTTTTGACTGACCCGTTTTGTTTCACCTCTTTTCTTCCGTTTCCCCCCACCCCAGGTTACAGGGAGGAAATACTGTTGTTTAGTTCGGACTTCTTCTGCTTGAAGGTCATCATGGATGGCTTGGACTTTACTTGGCTATGGCTACTTTACTGTTTTTACTTGGGGAATAATTTATGAGAAAGTCTTTATGCTTCTTTATTATTGCAAGACAGGTTTTGATGTACTCTGATGTAAAAGGCTTTAGACCTTATTTATTCATGTTATGAAAGTTCGATTTTACTTCCGCTATTTTATATGTTCTGTCTTGTGATATTTCTGTGCATGTTTACCAATAATGCCCCTCTAAAGCTAGTGCATTCCTTTGCGAGTGACCCTAGCGGAGGCGGGGTGTTACACGTGGTATCAGAGTAGAAGGTTACCAGACTGGGCAAAAGTTTTTAAAGACCTTCTGAAAACTATTTGAAAATCGTTTACAAAGAAGCATTTTTCAAGAAAATTTTCTTTTAAAAGAAAATGGCTATTCCCCAAAGGCCATTAGCACTATCCTTGTTTCCTTAATTGAATCTCTTTTTCTTTTCTTTCCTCCATCTGTAGTCACAGTGGTTTTAACTGCGACTAGTCTTTTCTATCTACGAAAGTGCTTTCCATACGATGGAGGTGGTTTTCGAGAGACCAGTGGCCTCTTTATAAGAAAGGATAGTGAGAAAGAGGATAAAGGATACGAGCTTGAGGATGAGCAACTTGTGGGTATGACTTAGTCCTCAAAGGAGGGAGAAAGATGAACAATGAAACCCATGACGAGAGAGTACCTTTGGCATGGTAAAACGGGGCGGATAGTTAAGTATTGTGGGACAAGGACAAGATCATCGGGAGGCCAATAGTATGCTCTCATTTCTAGGGTACCTCGGAAGGAGGGTAACGATCTTGTTAAAGGTTTAGCTTTTCTTCTCTATCATCCCGTTAGGACCTCGGTTTTCATATCATATAAGTCTGCTTCGATAGTTGAGTCTCTGCACCTTAAGTACTAGCGTAATAGAGAATCCCATTTTTTTTTTGTCTCAAAACCCTATTGGAGAATCAGTCCATTTATACATGACTTGTTTGGATTTGAGAGTGTCTATGCCAAGTGTTGAGTTCGGAAATAATTCTTATGTTTATAAGCTATGGATGGATTCTAGAGATGAAGTGGTTATCCAGTAGGGGGTGCCACTCTCGGTTTTGATAGGAGGGTAGTTAGACCTTTTGACTAGCCTTGGTAATGCCCTCGAAGTACCGTGTAACCTTTTTGAGGTTCTGTCATGACTAGTTACTTAGAATCCCTTGATGCCTTTATTGGAAATTTGAAGCCCGATCGAGTGGTGTTCGCCAATAAGACAGATGGTTTACTTCATTTATGCATGGGTTATAGAGATCACCCTAGTAAATGCGCTTGATAACCTGGTTGACATCTGTTTACTTTCAAGAGAAAGTTCTTCTACATGGAATACCTTATAGTATATAAACGAGATCCAAGATTCATTAGTGAATTTTGGAAAGCTTGCATGAGATCATGAGTACGCAGTCATGTTTGCGCCAAGTATTCTAGAAAAAGGATAAGTGCAAGTGGAACGAGAGGCGACGAAGAAATGAGTTCCAGCTCATGTTATGAAAACAGGAAATAAGAAGCTACGAAATCGCGAAGTTAAAAGACGGTCAAGGCACAATGGAATTAAGCTCAAGGAAATACGACTTTGATGGTCAAAGACTAGATACGCGCATGATATCTCTTTTTGGGAGTATATCCTTGATCCCTGTTTTCTGTAGAGCTTACTTGTAGGCTATCTTTTGTGAACATCCTCTCGGTCCTATTTTCTGTTACAAACCCCGTAAGGAGTTTGTCTTGTTTATCTTCTCGGTCCTGTTTCAGGGAATCCTAGGTAGAACCCTATGGATGTAAACATGTATTTGAAACATGTTATGATTGATATGGTTGCAAGTGGTTGCAAGTGGTTGCTCGTGGATGCGCGAATACACATTAGATACTAGCTCGACTCGGTCACATTTCATATTGCATATGCACGAGTATTTTTGTTTATGGATGAAATCGAATGTATTATCATGCGGTTGTTGCATATGAATGAATGATTGTGCATGCATATAGTATCTATATGACTAGGACTATTTGCATACATGTTGGATTCATGGCACTATACATATTTTTACATTAGAAAGATTATTCAGGCCTGATCATTAGCATTAGCTAAGGAACATGTACACACACGTTTTGCATATATTCATACAACATTAGAAATCATCTAAGGACAATGGTTGCTTGTGGATGATGTTTTGAGTAGATGAATGATGGATGGTAGGATATGTTCTTCCTAACTTGGAGATTTCGGGGACGAAATCCTAAAAGGTGGGGAGAATGTAACAACGCGTATTTCGATAACATGTTAAAACGAGAATCAAGGCAGAATTTAATTTTAAATTCTGAATCAAGTAAAACGGGCTATGCCATTGCGTTCGTCTCGGAAAAATACGCGAAATAGAGTCCGAGTTTTCGAAAATCGGAGTCCGTATGACCCGATTAAGGCCCAACGAAGTTTGCAGAAAATTTCAAAGTAAAAACAGATTTCAAATTCAAGTTCTAATTTGGAAATTTGGGCCAGTTTGGGCCAGGCGGGAAAATTCCCGCCAGGCACCCCAAGTCGACAGCCCTGTCGACTTGGGAGTCGACATGGCTTGACCCAAGTCGACAGCCCTGTCGACTTGGGGGTCGACCTATGGTGGCCGGGCAATTTTGCCTGGTGCACCTATTTTCTGTCTTGGCTAGGTTTTTGGGCCTGGTTTGAAATCTGATGGTTCAGGTTGGTCCTAGGGTTAATCTAAGGGTCCTAACTAATCCTAATCTCTATAAATAAGCCCCTAACCCTCTCCTAAATCCTCATTATTCATTCATGCAACTAAACTATGGCAAAATTGCTCCTCTCATGGCCTCCACTCTCATTCTAAAATTCCTAAGTAAATTTCTATGAGAGGTTTCATGATCATGTGAGTGTTAGAGAGTCTCTATGTTAGTATGAGAGCTTCTCAAGTTGATTTCAAGGCTAAAGCTTTGATCTTGGTTCATCAAAATAGGGTTTTTATTGATTTGGAGCCTACATCTTTGGGTTTTTAGGATGATGGCATGCATGGGCTTTGTCTCAATCTTTAATTCAATCGATTTATGCCTTCATAGCAATGTAAGCCCTTTCCCTACTCTTAGATATTAACTATGAAGTTAAATGTTCATGTTGCAAGTTTGGGTTTGATCATTGAGTATGATACATGCTATCATGTCATGCAAGTTTATGAAGTCATTATCTTGATCTTGTGGGCTAAAAGCTACAACCTTTATGTTGAAATGTTGCATTATGCAACATGAGAACCCTCATAACCTTTATGTCAACTTGCATATGAAGTCATAACCCTTATATGATGATATATGCGAGTTACTAGTCATCATTCCATGTCTTTTGTCACCATGATTTGCCTATGTGCCAAGTTTGGGTTTATGCATGTTTTGAGGCTTAAGAATGTAACATGCAAGTTAATGAACACATTTGTGCCTCATTTGCCACCATGATTAACTTGTGGCTTAATATCCATTTTTGTCATGCCTTTGCCAAGTCTCTTCTTTTGATCCATTACGTTGTTGCGAACGTATATGCGAGATTAAAAGCGTTGGGTTATGTTATGAGTAATCTCTAATGACATGAAAATACAACTTGAAATCATGACTTGAAATATAACATGGAAGTTGACATGTGAGTATGTTTGAAAATATGAAATTGGGAATTTACCTATTAAGTTAGGTCTACCCATACTATGGAATTGGGAATTTACCTATTAAGTTAGGTCTACCCATATTCTGAAAAACTTGAATATGAACATGACACTAGACTAAACATGAAAGTGACCAACTCGATGTTGGGTTGAGTTTGCAACGTAAAACTACCCGGAACCGACCGGCCTAACTAGTAGTTGCAAACAATAGGACCCAATGTGAGAAGTTGGTCATGTTGTGCTTGAACCCGAGGTTAGACCAAGTTGTGGTGTAAAGCTACCCAGAACCGACCGGCTTAACTAGTAACCACAACAAAGTCTAATGTGAGAGGTTGAGGTGCATTAAGTAATTAATGCCACATGATAGGGTTAAGTCAATTTGATTAATGACTCTTAACCAAATATGACATGGACAAATGGGTTAAGTAATTTGATTAGGCTAATGATGCTTAACAAAACATGACAAGGTTGGGTAGGTTAAGTAACTTGATTTGCCTAATGACGCTTAACCATTTTTATACGACTAGTGGACGGGGTTAAGTTAACCAACACTTAATCAATCCAACACGATAATTTGGTAAGGTTAAGTAAGTTTTCTTAATGACACTTAACCGAAAGATACAGTTAATGGATGGGGTTAAGATTAGACTCAACTAGTTTAAACATGGAAATCGGGTGAGGTTAAGTTAGCCTAGACTTAATTAATCCCACTTGGTAGTTTGATGGGGTTAAGTTAAACACTTAACTAATCTAACACGATGATTTGAAGTGGTTAAGTTAACCAACACTTAACCAATCTAACTCGGTAATTTTGAAGTGATTAAGTAACTTATACTTAAACACTCCAACTCGGTTATTTGATAAGGTTAAGTTAACCAATACTTAACCAATCTAACGTGATAACATGATAAGGCTAAGTCACGAATCGCTTAAATACGCTTGACTGATTTGACTCAGTAATTTGATAGGGTCAAGTTAATATATACTTAACCAACTTGAGCATGGTTTGTAGGGTTAAGTCTTGAACTTGGATACTTAGCCAATTTTGACATGATTTGTAGGCGGGTTAAGTCATGAACTTAAGTG
Organism: Allium sativum; assembly: GCA_030737875.1. Classification (NCBI taxonomy): domain Eukaryota; kingdom Viridiplantae; phylum Streptophyta; class Magnoliopsida; order Asparagales; family Amaryllidaceae; genus Allium; species Allium sativum. The sequence goes on along the minus strand of CM060924.1, from coordinate 188,532,951 downwards.
ACACTTAATCCATTATGTAAACCCTAGTTCTGAGGATTAGGTGGATAACCGTAGTTAACAAGGATAACGGGAATAAGGGTAAGTGGTAAACCTTAGTTGAAGAATAACTAAGTAATAATTCTTAGTCAAGAAAATTTAGACCAGTTCATAGATAGATGAATAACCTGATACGGTAGGTCATCGTTTAAGCACACGAGTAGGAGCAAGTTATCTGATTTAGATAAAGGCTCCAGCGAACTGGGTAACGAAGCAGCGGCTTCGGGGAACGTGAGGATATTCTTGGTATCCCTCTATGAGCTGCCAGGTGATCATACTAGGCTCATGAGAGGTTAAGGTCTGCGTTAGAAGAACCAAGAGTATGCCTTGGTTGCTATACGAGTGACCTAAAGACGGGGATGGATAGGGGATAGTCGACGATACACGGTCGTGCCCTAGATAGCATTTCGTCAGGCTACCTACCATCTTTGGTCAAGCGTGTACGTACGGAAAGGCATGGAACACCCAAAAGACCATAATTGCTATCTAATTATGGTTGCGGTAAGGCTAGGATTGTGGGTTGGCCAGTAGTGTGTTCTCATACAGGATTTATCCTGTCTTGTCTTTCACTAGTTGAGGGAGTGGTCTCGTGGGACCATAGCCACGTATAGAAAAAAAACAGACCTTAGCATCTGCATCGGCAGATAAATCGAAAGCTCCTGACCGAGTCCTGTATTTCCTGATCTGCCCTGTGACAGGACTCGGATGGCACGATGTGATACATGTGCATACAGTCATGGAAAAACGATTCACGGTGAATGCGTGGGAAAAAGGGCGCGGTTGACGGTTAGCGTAATCCCTAGTGGCCCTGGGTGGTTGAACCAAAACCGAGATACGAAAACGTGCAATAGGTAAGCATAATCCCTAGTAGTCCTAGGTAGCATAAGTCCTAGTTGTACAAACGATGATTCATGTTGAAAGACCCTGGTTAGATATAGGGTGACAGTCCAAAACGATCTTAAGGATCATAGAACTATGTTAAAGTAGTATAGAATCTCATGGGAAAGCCCGTATGGTCTACGGCAAGGGACTGAACATTTACATGGAATGAAACATACGAGTTGAGTAACCTATATATGCGATATATTAGGTTGACATGGACCATTACACGACTTTTGAGTAAGGGTCATTCATGGTTAACACATGATACGGTGGGGATACTAGTACGGTAGGTGCAGAGCTAAAAGACAGGATAGACACCATGGGATGTTATACGTGATAGATATCTTGGGAATATTATACTTGATAGGAACCTGACGATGGGATACCTTGTTTTATCTTGACATCGTAATTTATCATGACACCTTAGTTTATCTGAGTTCAGTAGTTCATCCTGTTATTTTGATTTAGCTTATCTATCTTGTCATCATGCTTATGTTCATCTCAGTTTCTCATGTCAGTTAACTTTACTAGTTTTTATGCTGATAGTAGATAGGGCTTACTCAGTCTTTTTGACTAACCCGTTTTGTTTCGCCTCTTTTCTTCCGTTTCCCCCCACCCCAGGTTACAGGGAGGAAATACTGTTGTTTAGTTCGGACTTCTTCTGCTTGAAGGTCATCATGGATGGCTTGGACTTTACTTGGCTATGGCTACTTTACTGTTTTTACTTGGGGAATAATTTATGAGAAAGTCTTTATGCTTCTTTATTATTGCAAGACAGGTTTTGATGTACTCTGATGTAAAAGGCTTTAGACCTTATTTATTCATGTTATGAAAGTTCGATTTTACTTCCGCTATTTTATATGTTCTGTCTTGTGATATTTCTGTGCATGTTTACCAACAATGCCCCTCTAAAGCTAGTGCATTCCTTTGCGAGTGACCCTAGCGGAGGCGGGGTGTTACAAAAGGAGTTAGTCGAAGTTAGTTAATCCAAAGGAGTTAGTCGAAGTTAGTTAATCCAAAGGTGTTAGTCAAAGTTAGTTAATCCAAAGGAGTTAGTCGAAGTAGTTAATCCAAAGGAGTTAGTCGAAGTTAGTTAATCCAAAGGAGCTAATCGAATATAGTTATTCGAAAAGAAAGGTTAAGTAAGGAAGTTAGTTAAAGAAATATAAAGTGAACTTTGCCTATTTCAAATTTTAGAAATGTTGTTCAGTTAAGGTCTGAGAGGTAGTTCTACCCCCAACTTGATTGGCTTTATTTTTAATTAAGGAATAGTTAAGGTTCGGCAGTAAAGGATGGTTAAGTGAATTTAGAAATTAAAGGAAATGGTTTGAGTTGGCATCGCGATGGTTTGTTTAAACATCTGTCTAAGTCCAATGAAGAAGCTTTGGAAATGTTTTCCAAATAAGAAACCAGAAATGTTTTCTAATAAAGAGAACAAGAAATGGAAATGTTTCCCATTGTTAATAACGTATATTTTCCAAATTTAGAAAATAAGAAATATTGAATATAGGGAAACAGGAGATAAGTAAATTAATGAAATAAAGAGATAAATGTTGAATGATGTTTGATCGATATATATTTCCATTTGGAAATAATATCGTTGTTTGCATACCTGTTTTTCTTCGATAGTTAAATCACAGACTATCGAAGTTTTGACCATTTTAACATTGTTAATATGGAGTGACCGGTTGGATTATTATCCAAAGAACCACTCTGTATTGGCATAAGCGTTGCGAATCATATATATGCCAAAGGAAATTGAAGACGGAGTTATGTAAGGGCTATCCTGTTTACAAGATAGTGCCTTCGGTTCATCCTGTTCCTGGATGACTTGTATGGATGGATGTCTGACAGAGTATTTCCAGATGATCACGTATATTGATTTCTCCAACCGTACCAAGAGTGGAAGCGGAGAAGGAAACTTCTTTTAGCTAACACATAATGTATGGTTGAGTACGTCAATCGGTGATTTGATGGATTTGACGATGTGGCATTCAAAGTGAATCTGGTGTGATGATAAAGCGTAGCTTCTAGCCTCACATCCGGTAAATGACAGAAATCGGGCAGGCAGCATGGCTAAGCCGGTCGCTCCGAAGTAGGGTGTATAATCACCTGATCTAGAGTTTCATTTACTTCTAAAAATCTATTGTTGATGCTATCCCATTCGGGAAACGGTTGTTGATCCCAACCGTGGGTGATATACATTTGATACACTCAGGCGAAATGAGTGGTCGGTCATGTGTGGCCGGGTTGCAAGATGTTCTTTTTGAACCCAGTGTATTCTTTTCTAGAGGTACACTAGCGAAAGGTGGTTCCATACCTTGTCATAGTTGGAAATCCATTACCCAATACGTGCTTGCGGTTTTGATTGTATACTATATATGTAGAACGTGAGATGAAAGCATTTCTACTATATGATTATTATATTGTGTTGATAGACATTATTATAATATCAAAAGGTTTTTGATATAAAGATATTTGGATTCTCATAAGGGAAAAACACGTTCCGTTATACAGCGTGGTCTTATGAGATATCGATTACCTGCTTGAACTGTTTTAAATTGTTTTACTCACACCAGTCACATGACTGACCCGGAGTTTATTTGTTTGTTTTCCCTAAACTCTTGGGTGCCTAAATTTGTACGAGCAGTCAAGTAGTCAGGATTTACAAATATACTGGAAGAGCTTGGAGCAGAAGGCATCAGGATTATATAGCTATAGTTATTTCCGCTGTGTTGTAAGTGTTGTACTTTGATAATGATATGTATATTCCAGTACAGATTTGTATTTCATAGTTATGTTATGAAATATATTTATTCTTTCCGCTGTGAGATTCGTGTTACTCTGATATTGTGTTCTTCTTCTTCTTCTATTCTAATTTTCTATCTTATCTTTCCTCACCATCTGTTTTCTTTCTATTAATTTCCTGATTTTCAGTTTAATTTGGGGTTGGACTTGTGTTTTTGGTCAGCTCAAATTGGACCGGAATTTTGGGTCATTACAAAAATCATATAAAAATATATTTGAAACCCCTCGAAATCCATTTAATATCGATTTCGAAAATCATTTCTTTTTATCGACGGTACTATAGAGGCGAATGGCTACTATAGTACCAAATCGTGAAATATACACTAATTTCACATTTCATAACAGACAATTTTATCAATATTATCCAACCTGTTATTCCCTGCAAAATAACGGGTTACTACAATTCAAATTATTCAGTCCAATATTCGGTTTCATCTAGGCAGATGAAATAAAACAGTTTAATAATAACGGTCAATAATAACTGTAACAGTCAATACTGGAGTGATAACAGAAGTCCAACGTTTATAGTGTTATAAACGTAACCACTGAGGCAAGTTACCTCAATTGGATTTAATCGTTATAAATAACGATCAGTTTTCAATTAAATTAAACAATTGTTTAATTTAACTGTTTCAGTTCATACATGAATATAAACAAAACAACGAACGAACAAACAACCATAAACAAGCATAGCACACAAATTTTAAAACCCGACTTTTAAAAAAAAAGTAGGGAAAAACTGAGTGAGTTTAACTCACCTTGACTTGTTCGTTGAGAGGATCGGTTACAGTGAAATTAAACGGTTGTTTCATTTTGCTGAAATTCGCAGCTGTTTCCATCCCAGTTCAAAACAGCTGTCAAGTATCGATCTCGCCACCGCGATTGCAATGCCATTTGTTTTGTTGGATTAGGACCTTGAAATAATTATTAATGTCATAAGTTAATGATTAAGTTAAACTAACTAAATTATAATTAATTGTTAAATAAATTAATTTACTTTGGTTAGCCGAGTTCACCAGGCTAGGGTTGTTACGGTAACGGTAAATTTACCGTTACCAGTCGATCGGTAACCATTTTTGGTTGAAATCGGTATACCAGTTAAAACGGTATGGTAACGGTAGATTTACCATTTTTAACGGTAAATTATCGGTAACGTTTCTTCAGTATCAGCGGTAACGGTAATTTTACTGGTTAATTCAAAACATAAGTATACTCATCTGATATGTTTTATTACATGCACGTAGAACCAAATAAATGATTATATTTAGTTTAATAATCAGATGAAATAATTCCAGATACACTTATTTTCTTTTTCATTTATGTTTTTTATAAACTAACACCACATATAGTATAATAAAAATGCGCGGTGTACAAAAAAATATGTTGAGATATAAATTTTGATCGATAAACGGTAATTTACCATTACCAGTGTAACGGTTACCAGATTATCGATATACCAGTCAGCGGTATACCAGTCGATCGGTAACGGTAACGGTAAGCAATTATGGCTTACCAGTAAAAACGGTACGGTAACGGTATTTTCCAAACGGTAACGGTAACCATTACCATAACAGCCCTACACCGGGCCTACTTACTTTGAAAATAAGCAGAGGCTTCAAATGAATCTTCGAACTGTTTTTTTGGGTTTAGCACTAAATTGCTTCTTTACGCCCAAAGCTGCATCACGTGCCTGATTTTAAGATCTACCACCTTCAAAGGAACGCGAGCCAATACCCTTGCTATTCATTCCAACGTTGCCATGTTTTCTACCGCCCATTTGTTCCCATCTCTATTCTTTTTTTTTTCTCTTTTCTTTTTCTCTTTTTTTTCGCATACTGCTTTTGCTCCTAGCACAAAACCCACGCCCAGTCCTTCTTCCCATCACGTCCGCCATTTCTTCCTTTTTTTTCCAATGCAAGTACCCCACGCCGTTCAAATATTCTCCATCAAATTTCGAATTCGATCCATGCATGCACACTGCTGATGCGTACAACACATACCTACTACGCATTTGCTAATTGCCATACCCTCTTTGTTGCTACAGTTTCCACCTTCTCCACACGCATATAATCCTTTCAGCTTCAGTTCTCCTTCTCTCCCATCCTTCACATCTGCAATTACACCGTTTGAAACCAAATAATGTCAACCGCCCCGTCCTCGAGTTGCCACTCCGTTCATCGCCTGACCGTCCTCTGCTCCCAGCTTCCCTCCTTGATACACTCAGCACCACGCTTCTCTGCGGTTCATCTTGAAACGGCTTGAAGAGCCTTGCTCTCGGTTACGTGGGATAAAGGTTTTCATTTAGATTTATATAGAGAACTGAGCTTAAGATTCCGATTCAATTTATATGGAGGAAATATTGGTTTCTCCATTCACTGGGAAGATGGAAAAAAATGAAGGCTGCAGTAGTGTTTTTATAGGAGCAAACGAGACGTGGGAACCAAGGAAAATATAGGATATGTATATAGAAATAGGACATGTAGCTGTGTACGTTTTGTGTGTATTTTAATAATATGCTTGCTCGTCACAGGTAATGGATTTACGGCCAAGGAAAGCAAAATTCGTGGAACACAAGTTTTTATTTGTATGGTGCGCAAGTTTTCTTTTTCTTTTTTTTTCTTTTTTTTTTGGTGCAAGGAACTACATAATTTGGACGCAAGAAACAATACATTTGATACGTTTGGGTGCAAGGAATAGAAATGTGCGGTACAATAGAAAGGGACGCAAGGAGTCTGGAGGCAAGAATTCTAAAAGAACGTAAGCCAAAAGGGAAAGTAGGAAGAAAAATTAGTGTAAGTGGTGGGATGGTTTTAATAATATAATAATGTGTGAAAACTTCATCGTGGAGAAATCATGGTTAAAATCACCATATAAAAATTCTGTTTACTAATAAAAAAGCCAATTTTAGTGTAAAAAGGTATTCTGAACCCAATGGGACAAGTTTCGTTGAAATCCGAGGTCGTTTGAAAAAATTTCCTTTATAAAACCGGAAATCAACACGCGTTTAAATTTTTCTCGATCACCAGATACATCTAATCAACTTGAAACTTTGAAATCCTACAATAGTTTTTTAATACGAACCCAACGACACTAGTTTCGTCGCATTCTGAGACTGTTTCCCCGGTAGGCCATTTTTACGCGCACCGCGATGCCATTTCGGACACCCAATTTCACAGTCTCCAAAAATAACAAACTATATACCTATCCTGATTCTAATCTATGATACGAATTCAATGGAATTGGTTTCGCGGCCTAATTCGATCGTCTGCTCAAGTTATCCCCAAATATCCCTTTTAAATTTAATTACGCGCTATAGAAAATGAACAGGCGTTTACGGCTACCGTGGTCACATACGTCATCGGTTTACCACGCAATTCAACACCATACAATAATTTAACGATATGGTTCCAATGAAACTGATTTCGTCGAAAACAGAGTTCGTTTGCAAAACGGCTATTTTAAAGGCCTATAATTAAATAACGATTTCCATAGCGACTATTTCTAAATTTTATTTGGCCATAACTTAAAATTTACAATACGAAATCTGGATTTTTCTCTTTCATATGAAAATTATCATTGATACGGTCCCAACTTTTCTTGTTTCACAGAAATCCGACTTATATCGAATCCTGTATATTCGGTTGAAGTTCAAAATTCAATATTACGAACTGCCGCGCCATTTCGAGCTCGATTTATATATAATTAACGTTTAAAACTTTGTTTTAAATAACGAATTCAATATTAAAAACCATTAATATTCCAAATATAATATTTAAAATAATAAATTAAATAAAATATTTGACTGCCAAAAATACGGGACGTTACAAATCTAGTCGGATCTGGGGGTGTTGACCCCTCTACAGGGGTGCTGACCCCGGTGTTGATCCCATAGTGGGTCCCACGAGCTGTTTTGGCGTAGAAGTATCATTTTTGAACTTTGGAATTTTGGAATTTATTTAACTGTTATATTCACATATAATCTTCTTATATGTACACAAACCTTCTAGTGGCCATTTTACACGTATATATTTATATATATGCACAACTTTTATTTCGATTTCAAAATTCAAACGGTGTTGTACCGTTATTTAATTCTTACCATATTTCTTTGATTGCAGCCTTGTCTTGAACTTTTCTCTTGTGTGTGTGTGTATATATATATATATTTTCTATACTTCCTTATATGTATATTTTTCCTTATATGTGCATTTATACATATTTTCTCTCTAGAACATGTGTTATTTCAGTCGTTCCCTTAAAAAAAATATGACGTCAGTAGGGATCGAACTCTGTACCTCTTGTATACAAGCCATATGCTCTAACCAACTAGACTACTAAGGCTATTATTAACAAGACTTAGAATAATGGTGATCATTGTTCTTTTCTCATTCTTCTTCTTCATATTTGTTTTAATCTTTTATTTAAACCATTGCGTGTTACTTTATCATTTTGCATGCATCTTATTCATACTCTTTTCTTTTATTATTAATGTATAATATTTGTAAATCAGTGCATGCAACATGTTTACACTGCATGCAACCAATCCTTTTCTTTCTTTTAATGCATGCATTACACTTTTATTTACATTAATCCTTTTTTCTTTTTTCAGTGCATGTAGTTATTACATGCAATCATATATTATCATTATTATATTTTTATGTTTATGCATATATATACATATGCATTATATAATTATTTAATTGTTACAAAATGAGGGGTGTTACATTCTCCCACTCAATTAACCCCTCGCATAATATACATCCATCATATGCGCATCCAATTTTTGCAAACATTGTGCACTTGTGCAAAGTGAAATACAACATAATAATACATGTATGCCTAAGCGGTAGCTCCTATGTATTTGCAAATTTTTCAAAAATTCTTTAAAAACATGATGCTCACATCCTAAATATTCTGGCAGTTCTACATGAATGCAATATTTGAAAAATAAAAATACATTTTCATCCAAATTTTCCCACACTCTTACTGAGTAAGAGCGTAGTTCATCCAATTTTTGCATCTAAAATCCTACCAACTAACTTTATTTTTCAAATTTCAGAAAAATATATTTTTCTGAATTTGATTTCTTATGTTACAAAAAGGTGGAAAAATGGAAAACTTAACATCTTCTGTTTTTCTTTTATGTACCTTTTCTATCTGTACTTGGATTTTATGAAACTATTTTATAAAGATTCCCTATTTTCCTAACCAAGCACAGCCCACACAAGAAAATTTTCTTTATTATAGATTTTTTTTTCATCTTATCTTGGAAATTTTTATTCTTATCCATCTTTTCTCACAATTTTCCCATTTTTCTTTAACTGACATGTTTGTTGTTTTACTAGAATTTGATGTTTCCTTTTTAGTTATGCCTTTACTCTTTTCTTAACTTATTTAATCATCTGATCTAAGTTTAGTTTTCAAATAAGCCTTCTAGTCTTTCAACTAGAACAGGAAAACAGACACCCTACACAGCTACTACTAAGGGCCAAGAATCTCGGGACTATGTCCCACTCAGACAGAAAAGTCCAAACCATGGGATCCACGACAGGTTTAGGTGTTACCCTAACTACCCAACAAAATAACAGAACGGTCCCAACAAAAATGTAATAATGGGTTTTACCCCTAAGATGAAAATTAGCAACAGGATATAAATACTTACTTCCCCTTTTTCTATCTAGTAGCCACCACTAATTCTAGCTGTGTACCAATAATCATTTCAAGCAACATCTTAGGCTTTTCAATGCTTATGCATTCTACGGGAAACTTACCGCTATTCCAGGACATTTCTCGTTATTTACATTGTAGCCTCAAAACTTTTCCCGTCTTCCCTAGGCACTAATCCTTACCTGCTCCATACTATTAAAACATGGCTTGGCCTTTTCATTTCACTTTACTTTCAAAAGCCAAAAATATAAAAAATTATTTTTTCTCACCAGAACTTACTTTTGCCAAACCATAAAACATGTCATTATATATATAAAAAAATGTAAATCATTTTTTTTAAATCACAAAAACTGGAGTAGATAAGGACAATTGTTTCTTAATCAGGTTTACAACTTGTTCTTGCCTACAAGGTCGGTTCAATCTCTTACTACAATGTGCAGACATCTACTCTATTCTTAATTTCTACAAGTTATTATGTCCACCCAACAAAATTTTCTCTTTTAAAACAATTTAACAAAAATGATTGTCAAAAGAATAGAGATTTCAAAACTTTCTTTACTAAAAATTCTAGCTTTTAACAAAATGCAATATTTTCTAAGTTTTGCTTTTTAATCCTTTCACGCAATATAATAAGAAAACTAGTGAGCTATACACGCTCTATAATATGCACCTTTTACTGAGAGAATTTTATTTTAGACAAGAATTTTGCAAGAAATCATTATTTACAAAATATACCCCATTTTACTTCAAAACCCAATATGTACTTCTTTACATATTTTTAAAAATATAACTTTTAAGATTAAAACTTGAAAACACCATAAACCATTTTCCCAAAAGCTTTAATAATTTCAAATTTTTAAAAGTTAACAATGGGGTTAGCCTCAAAGTGGGTTTTCGATTTTTATAGGCTTTCGTAGACGCTCCCATGAAGTCAATTCTCTAAACTATATATGTTCCTAATCCATTTTTCTCTTTTTAAGCTTTTCCGATTTATAAGGTTTTATTGCCGAACCCACTAACCCAAAATACTAACATATGGGATTCACCTTCCTTCCATACAAAGTATATTGCACACTTTCTACCCAAATTACCTAAGGGTCTCGAATTTCCATATTCTTTCCTTTAGTGTACAAAACAGACATCCCAATTCTTACAACATTATACTCTTTCTATTTAGTGGGTTCCTCTATGGATCTAGGTACATATGTATAATACATTTATATTTTTAAAAATACAAATACGTTCACTCATTATCTATACAGGAATCATAAACCTAAGATCTGATACCAGATCTGACAACCCGAATTCCGACAGACTGATTTATTTTAAAAATTCTAATCCATCGAAACTCGTGTTGGTTGCTCTGGTATCCTGCAGAAAAGAAAGAGATATAAAATATATCATAGCTCAGAAAATATCTCACAGCGGAATGGCTAAAATATAAGATAATCAAAATATAGGCTTACCCAAATTATAATACTGCCTAACCAGTATCTAAAGCTATCATCTCTCTGCCACAAGTCTAACCAGCGAGTATGTGATGAGGAGGGGGTCAGAACACAGATTCTGGTGACTGGATTTAAATTACACATTTTGGATAACCCTACATATACCATTCAATCACATTTTCTTATTTATTAGGTTACTTGGGTTAACAGCATTCAAGGCTTACACACACGTCGTACCCATTTACTCCCCAGTGGATTAGCCTAATAAAGTATATATGTAGCTACCCACAAATTAAGGTACACCCCATGGTACCCCACTTGCATGGTCTCTACCGTAACTCCACCGAAATATACGCAGTCCCTCATCCTATACAGGAGTGACGTATGGACCTCTATATAACAATGCTACGTTCCGCATAGAACCACCATCGCCATGCTATGTAAGCATACGGACTGCCACTTTTGATCGAATCAGATCGTAGAGTAATGCCCTAGAGCCTATGATACACCACCCAGAGCAGACATGCATGTATCTAGACTTTCCCACATACGTATCGTCAATCGTACTCGATGCCTTAACCACACATGTCATCTAATGTGCACCTCCGTTACAGGGTTGTACAAAAAACACGTATCTCGGTCGGGAGTTTTTCCATATCTGTACATGCCCGCTTTTAAGGGTATCAAAATACATATATCCCCCGGATCTATTTTTCATGGTGGCTATGGCCCCACCTCGACCGCTCGCTCAACTAGTAAAGACTACAAGAGCTAAATGACCTCCCCCTAACAAACAATCTAAACATCCAGTTGGTGTCTACCCTCAACCGCCATGCCTCAATAGTGAAAGGTGGATGGCGTCTTGGGTTTAGCTCTAGTTTTTCTACATCCCACTGGCTGCCGATAACGGGTACCTGACGTTCTACTATCCATGTTGGTCGTGACCCCTACCTCCCCATTGAGGCGATCGCCGAACCACCCTAGTGTCACCTCGTCACAACTTTCTGACTGTAAAGCTACTTTTGTAGTCAAGGCTACTCACTGGGTGGTTACGCACAGACCCAACCTTTGTGAGCACAGCCCGAACACTACACCACCACAGAAGACTACCAAGGGCACCTTCCACGTCCTAGGATGTCACGTGCTTCCCCTTCCAGCCCTTCGGAGCCGACATAATAATCAAACGAACATGCGCTCCCCTTGTGCCTCATGACACCCCGATGATCTACCATGTTGGGTTATTCATCCACAAATGCATGGACTAGTCCAAGCACCTCGGTTTAATGTGTTATTAGATGCTATGTCTAAACATTCAATTATGCGATTGCTCTACCTCATCGGGTTTCCATCTAACTTGGTTATTCCCATTCACATTGACTTATTATTCAAATTACCAAGTTCCTCTTACTTATTAATTTCAGTCATATAACTTAACCCATTATGTTTATTAATAAGCCCACAACATGTTATTCTCTAGATTGTGATCCAAGGTCTATAATCCACAATCCCTTTATATTCTTGGTTGTTTTCATAGTTACAATAATTGTTCTACTTAATATGTAATTAAGTATATCTCAATACACATATTTTTTGTTTAACATGTCACTTATTATTTATGATTAAATATAACTTATTTCATTTCATAAGTTTGCCTTATTCTTTCATATTTAATCATAATTCCATCTTATACTATCACTATCGCTTATCGTTGTTTACTTATTAACTTAGTTCTCTTAACTAAGGTTTACTAATAAGTTTCCTTTCCATAAATATAACTTATGTTGTCCTCATTCGTAGATTTTAGATTCTCGTTCTTACAAATAACTTAATTTACAATTAAGTACAACTTATCTCATTACATAAGTTATTCCATTTCCTTTACCATTTATTATAACCTAAGTTATAATTTCCACTTGTCCCTAAGACAAGCCTACCTATTATATAAAATTCTCGTTAATTTACTTTATTTATAATAGGTTATTATCATTCCTCGTTCATTCCGTTTCTTTTACTGTTGTAACTTCCATTTATTTCCCTTATTCAATTCCATTAATCACAATTAATGTTATTTTAGCAATCCTGTTATTTACATATATGTGTGGGTGTGTGTGTGTGTGTGTTTATGCACTAGACCTCTCAATTAAGCCTACACTTATGGATGTTGGATTTGTCGGGCAGCTCCGGGCAGACTTCTACCACAAATTGACCAAACCTCGTGTCTTAGTACCGTTGTATGTATATTTACGCACTAGACCTCTCACATTAAATTAACAACTTATGGATGTTGGATTTGTCAGGCGGTTCCGGGCAGACTTCTACCACAAGTTGAATTTAACCTCGTGTCTAAGTGCAGTTACAGTTTTTATATTTACTGTAAATTTTCTATATAATTTAGGTGTGTCCATTCTTTCAAATTTTTACTGTCATCTATATTTTACATGTCATCATACTATGCCCATTTTATGTCGCATGTTCTTTTTAACATGTAATTAATTCTATTCTAACATGTAATCATTTAATCATGTAAATGTCCAAATCTAACAAACTAACATGTAATTTTCTCAATTCTACCATCAAGAATTCAAGTACATAATACGCCACAAGCTAATCATGTAATTAGAACATGTATGTATACAATAGCAGTTGCTACACATATTTTAACAAGTTTACATTTCAACATATGCACATTTCAGCATGTTAAACATTTCAACATAATGAATTTTCCAACATATTAATATTTTAACATATTAATATCATGTCATATTAGCATTTCATCACTTTAATCGTTCTACCAGATTTACATTGCATATTAATGGGGAATGTCAAATGATAATATACCATTATCAAAAATGATATAACTTAAATCCACTCACTTAATTTTCTTTCCAAATCCAGAATCTGGTCCAGAGCTAGCATTCCATGGTTTCCCCTAACCGGATTTAGAACATAACAACCGTGGATCCATAATTCTTACTAAAAGAAAAAGGGAAGAAAGAGGAGAAAATTGAAATAGACCAGATCTAAGAAATTACCTTACTTCGAATATGATTCTGAACACCTTCTTATTAATATTCATTTTTTTTCCTCCAGATCTTGATTCAGAATTTTCCTAAACTAATTATCTTATTTTTCTGAAGAGATTTGAGGAGGAAGAAGAACGGCAGGGTATAGACGTCGTCTCAGAAATATGAGATTTAAGCTAGGCTCTACAAGCCTATCTATAGGCGTCATGATCTTATCGTACATGCAGCGCTGAGTCAGCATTGAACCATGTTAAGAAAATAGTCCATATTCATGGATGAATCTAGCCAGATATGGGGTGTCGACCCCCCTACAGGGGTGCTGACCCTATTTTCGACCCCTTTTCAGGTGTGTCGACCCCTGAGTCGACCCCATAGTGGGTCCCGCGAGCTGTTTTGGCGTAGAAGTATTATTTTTAAACTTTTGAATTTCTAGAATTTATTTAACTGTTATATTCACATATAATCTTCTTATATGTATACAAACCTTCTAATGACCATTTTACATATATATATATAGATATGTATACGCTCAACTTTTATTTTGATTTCAAAATTCAAACGGTGTTGTACCGTTATTTAATTCTTACCATATTTCTTTGATTGCAACCTTATCTTGAACTTTTCTCTTGTATATATATATATACACATACATACATATTTCTGCATATATATATATATATACATATATATATTCTCATATACAAATATACATATATTTTTCTATACTTCCTTATATGTATATTTTTTCTTATATGTGTGTTTATACATATTTTCTCTCTAGAACATGTGTTATTTCAGACATTCCCTTAAAACAAAATTATGATGCTGGCGGGGATCAAACTATGTACGTCTTGTATGCAAGCCACATGCTCTAACTAACTGGACTACTAAGGCTATTGCTAACAAGGCTTAGAACAATGGTGGTATTGTTCTTTTCTTATTCCTCTTCTTCATATTTGTTGTAATCTTTTATTAAAACCACTGTATGTAACTTTATCATTTTGCATGCATCTTATTTTTACTCTTTTCTTTTATTATTAATGTATAATATTTGTAAATCAGTGCATGCAACATGTTTACACTGCATGCAAGCAATCCTTTTCTTTCTTTTAGTGCATTCATTACATTTTTATTTACATTAATCTTTTTCTTCTTTTTCGGTGCATGTATTTATTACATGCAATCATATATTATCATTATTATATTTTTATGTCTATGCATATACATATATATGCATTATTTAATTATTTAATTGTTATAAAATGCGGGGTGTTACAGCAAACTATCTACTTTGAGAAAGATTTAGGCTATACATGGATCACAAATCGCTTAAATATTTGTTCTTGTAGAAGGATCTCAATTTAAGGCAGCAATGATAGATGGAGTTCCTAACATTCAACGATTTTGAGATAACTTATACCCCAAGCAAGGGTAATGAGGTTGTGATTGCATTCAGTTGTTAGAGGATAACCTTGACTCCTTTATTCTTAGAGAGGCAGAGCTTAGAGTATATCTCGACTTTAAATTTTAGGTCATCTACGGATTTAACGCTTGGTTTTTTGCATCATTGGAGGTGCAACCTACTCTTATAGAGCGTATTTGATCTACACAGCGAGAGGACCAGCAGTTAGAAGACATGTTGGACAGACTTTATAACAACCCGAAAATTTACAGTTTGAATTTACGTGTAAATTTTAAATATCGAAGTGATGAGTTGCAGTTAAAATAAATCTCTTTTAAAAATAAAGAGTGATAGTGAAACAGTTTTATAATTAGTGTACAAAAATATTTAATCCGATGTGAAATTGAAAAGGTGACCGGAAGTCGTTTATCAAATTCTCGACCTTTCATCAACTAAAGCTTATCAGAAAGGTCATGACGCTATCGTGCATGCTAACACACATTATATAAAGTTAGCATGGTTGTTAAGCGTGAATATATGTATTCGTGTAAGGGAAAATAAATTTAAAATAAGAAACTTGTCATGTAAGCTAAAAGATATAAAATAGGAAGCTTATCATGTAAGCTAAAAGATAAAAAATTAAAATGAAAAGCTTCTTATGTAAGCTAAAAGAAAAGAAAGAGATAAGGAGGCATGTGTCACCATCCTAATGTTTTCATGTGTAATGATGGACAAGTATCTTAAGAAAGAAGAAAGACAGGAGTTTAGTGGCTCCTCTTAAAAGCCAAATTTCATTGGCTTCTCTTAAAAGCCTAAGTGTTAGTGACTTCTCTTAGAAGTCTAGTCATACCTTAGGGGATTCTTTGAGAATCCTAAGTATTAGTAGCTTCTATTAGAAGCCTATTCTTAGTGGCTCCCCCAACGAAGCTTCGCTTCACCTATATATATGGAAAAGCTAACTTCTTACATACCAAGAAAAATTCTCCTACTTATTTCATTCATATCTCCCGAACCGTATATCCAAATTGAGTGATTCTTTTTTTGTTGGAAAGCTATTTCAAAATGGAAGAATTTTCGTTAGATCAGTTTGTGAGATTCATAGAGGAGAATTTCCGAAAGTCGCATGAAAGTGAAGTAATTTTCTAGCGTATGTTTTTATTTTTAGAAATACATACTCCCAGTTTTAGAGCCATAAATTTTGATTTACTTGGTCAAATTGTCTCAAAATTTTACAATAGAAAGATACTTTAATGATGAATAACTTTTCTTTTAATCATTTTTGCCAAATCCGAGAGTAATTTATGGGAAAATCAGTGAAAGTGAGTGGATTTTTTTTTTCAAGCCATAACTGATTGGTTCACGTTCAGAGGCCATAACTTTTGATTTACTTGGTCAAATAACCTCAAATTTTGTCAGTAGAAAGATATTTTAATAACGAACAACTTTCATGTTTATCACTTTTTCTAATTTGAAGAGTAGCTGTTAGACCAAAAAATGGCACTAACACCCAAATGCAGATCACAAATCACAAAAATGCAGAAAATAGTTGTAACGTCTCGTATTTTCTGACCATCTATTTGAAATATTTTATTTATTTAAAATATTGTTTTGAATTTAAATAATCGATTTTGACCATTTAATTTAAATATTTAAATTATATTAATAATATAATAATATTTTAATTTCGGGATATTGGAAAAAATGTTGAATTTGAAATATAACATGAACGGGCGATTTAAAATGGTTTTAATGTGGTTTATATTTAATTATAATAACAATTTCATTTATAAAACGACGGTTGAGCGATATAATTACAATTTAATTATAAAACGAGCTACAGCGGCGCGGCACTTCGTAATTTGCGTTTTGAAATTCAAACGACCGTACAGGGCCCAATATGAGTCGGATTTTCTCGAAACAAGAAACGTCCGAATCCATTGGATAATATTTTTCTAATGAAAGAGAAAAATCGAGTTTTCATGTTGTAGATTTTACTTTATGTCCAAATCAAATTTTGAAAAGGTCGTTGTAGAATTCCTTTATAAAATATAACGTTATTTATAGTAAATAAAGGGGTTTTTAAATTTTTATAATATCGATTTGGCTTCAAATTCAACCCGGGATATTTTATTGTGGTAGCATACGATATTCTTGCCATATATGGCCAATTTCAATATTTTAATATTATTATATTGAGGTATTTTAAAATTGGTTTATTTTATTCAAATTGGGCAGTTATAAAAGGGCCTTTATTCAAACGACCTTCGTTTTCGATGAAACAAATTTTATTGGGACCGCAACAGTAAATTATTGCTAGATTTCAAATTGCGCGTCAATCGGGATTAATTTGTGAGCACAGCAAAATTAAATACAAATAAAAACGACCGTTTGAACGTGAACGAGCGTTGTTTGAGCAAACAGACTCGGAATTCGACGAGACAAGTTTCATTAGGACTGTATCTTCAAATTATACTACGTCATATATTCACATCTCGAACGGAGTTTGTATGTGAGCGCAACAGTGAATAAACAACGTTAAAAATAGCGACAGGTACGAAATAAAAATCGTTAGTCAACATCGCTTGTCACATCGACTTAAAATATTAATATTCACGATTATATAAACCTCAAAAATCAGAAATTTCTAGCCATCATCATTTTTTATTCAGTAAATTTGCAAATAAGCCTCCGGTTGCATTTTAATTTATTTCGATGAATTCAGGGGGGGTTCCAAAGCGAAAGTGGTAGATCTGGACTATATCTACCAACTAGAGAAAGTTGGCGACCTATGGTGGTCGGAGGTGGCCAGAATCGTGGTTTAAAGCCACGAAACAAGTTTCTTTCTTAGCTAAAATTAGGGAGATTGGGTTGATTTGAGGTGATGAGACCTTGGGGGAATTGAAGAGGAGAGTCGGGCAGAAGTTTTGGTGGTGGTGGAGTGACCTTGGTGGTGGCACTGACTAGGCACTGATCGCAGGGACGAGGCCTAGGTTATGGCACTGATTAGGCACTGATCTGACGCCACTGAAATTTCAGTTAATTTTGAACGTCCGTTCGAGATTAAGAGGAACAAACGCGTCAACCGCCAACCGTATAAATCTGGTGAGTTAATTCTCACACCTTCTGGAACCCTATGATGTGGTAAATTCATATTAAAATATGATTTACCTTTAAAATTATAAAATTGGTTGATTGGTTGTTATTGGTTGTTATTGTTTGATTGGTTGCTGTTATTTATTGGTTGAAATTCATTTCATATATTATTATGAAATGTATAACGAGCTGTGATGCAGGGAAGAACAGGTTGGAGGGATCCGACCGGATTCCTCAAATATTGTATATGTTATTTGTTTGTTTTATATTGTTGATATTTGAACTGATTGAACCCCATATGGTAGAAAAACCTGTTTGAGCATGATGGTTGAATAAATATTCACCTGTGTTGTGTTTAAAATCAACCGACAGTGTGGATTGGGTAATTGGCAGTGAATGGCCATAAACGTGTTGTTTTAAACGTCGTTTTACTGTTCAGTGAAATGACGCAGTTTTAAAGTTATAAATTATTTTATAACTAAATTGAGGCTTTTCAGTCATTTTATATAAATAATTAAATTGGAAATTTATAAATAAATATTTTAATCAAGTTATAAAAGAATTATTTAAATGGTTTATGTAGCAAAATCGTACGATGTAAATAAGTTATAAAGCAGAAAATCCACAGAAATTACCTACGTGTTGGTAAAATGGGATAATAGTTTTTAAAACAATTAAATAGTATTTTAAATTAACTAAGTCATTTAATTAATTTCAAAAGGGAATTTGTATGAGTGATAGGGGGAATCCAAACAAGGTTTTAACGTTTTTAAACCAAAATGATGACCTTAAAGGTTAAAGGATTGACTTAAGAAAAAGGGCGTAGTTGAAACAAGGATTTCGAACGGAAAGGAAAATACATACAAATGGGATTGTGTTAATTATTGGTAAAGGAATTTTTGAAATAACAATCCAAGTTAAAAGGCCTTATCATAAAGAAGATGGAAGCAGATTCTAGTTACAAAATTCAAGATAAGTTTTACTATGGTAATGCCGAATAGATGGAAACAGATTATTTGACAAGAGATTTTGATTTTAAATCAAAATGTTATAAGCAAAATGATGTTTATGTTAAAAGTTATGATTTGGTGAATATTTACTTGATTAAGGGAATTAGGTAAAAAGACCATGGGATGAAGATTTCAAAAGTAAGAAATGGTTTATAACACCAGATTTGAAATCAAAGTGGTAAAGGAGATTTTATTATTAGTGGTTAAGTGACGAACTGATATTATTCTGGGATAAGAACGTTGCCGATTAAGGTCTGAGAGATAAATAGAATACCCCAACTTAAACAGCTTCATTATTATCGAAGAATGGTATTAGTTTGGAGTGAAAGGTGTCGTGATTAGTGTGATTTCCCATACGAGGAGTATTGAACTTAAGTGCGAGGTACTAAATTATAAATTAGTTTTAATGCAAATAAGAGTAACTAGTTTTAAATTATAATTCGACACTTGCTTTGCCTTATCGGAACCGGTAATTTGTTTTAATATATTGAGTATATACATATACATATACATATATATATATATATATCAAGTTGTCGAATTTAAGAAAATGTAAATAAGGGTTTTGATAAATATGATGATATTTCATATAGTAAAGGAATTGGAAAGTTTGGTATATATGTATATACCAACTTGAAACATACCAAATAGTTTTGTTATAACAAAATTAAGAATAAAGAAAATGTTTAAAATATATTAGAAGATTTAAAAGTTGATTAACCATTTGGTTAAGTGTGTATATATATATATATTTAAGAGGCTAAGGAATGCAAAGTACCGAATCAACAAATTCGTTCACACTATTGTTATTTGATAGTTAAAACACCGACTATCAAACCCGACCAATACGATTGTTGGTACTGAAAGACCGGGATCGAATTATATTCGAAAACCATTCCGACCAACAAATACGTGAAGAGATCAGAAGATGATCGAGATGGGCATTGAAGACCGTAGATTTTCATAAATGGAGGAATCACTAATAATCTCTGATGTTGCAACCAGAGGTAAAATGGGATTCTGTCGTGGTTGGAATCTACGGGTTTCAAGGACATCTCGGTACTGATCCATGGGGTGATTCCTATATGAGATGCAGTAGGAGAGTACCTTTGGTTCATCCTATTCCTGGATGACTTGTATGGACGGATGTCTGACAGAGTATTTCCAAAGGAATTACATGCGTTGATTTCTCCAAACGTCCCATAGTTGATGGCGGAGAAATGGTTATTCTCTAGCCAAATAAACTAAAGTATTTTTGTGGACGTCAATCAGTGTGATCTGGCGGATCTAACGATGTGGCATTCAAAGTGAATGGTGGCCAGATGTTCGAAAAGGAATTCTAGCCTCAAGCCTCATCAACCGGGAAATGACAAAAATCGGGAAGGCAACATGGCTATGTGGGTCGCTCACATTACGGGGTATGATCACCTATCTAGAGAAATTCTATTTGCCTCTTTAATCTATATTCAATGTTGTCCCTTTTCGGGAGGCGGTTGCTGATCCCAACCGTCGGTGATATACATTAGATACACTCAAGCGAAATGAGTGGTCGGTCATGTGAGGGCCGGGTTGCAAGACGTTCTTGTTGAACCCAGTGTATTCGCCTCTAGAGATACTCATGCAGATGGTGGCCCCATACCTTGTCAAGTTGGAATCCAATATCCAATAAGCGTCCGCGATTTTGGTTTGTATACTATATATGTGGAGCGTGAGATGTAAGCGTTCCGCTAGATTCTAAATTATTTGTATTTAGACACTATGATAATATCAGAATAAGTTGTGATTTCAAAAACGTTTTGGGTTATAGTAAGGTAAAAACTGTCCGTGTTTATGTGTGGGCTGGTCTTACTATTATCCTTTGATTTCAGAAAGGATTTTCCAAAGTTAAACAAGTTGTGTGTTCTGTGAATTTATCACTGAAGTTATTCCAGACCGACCTGGTGTATTTTTCTTTGCTTCAAATGTGCTCGGGTCAGACTGAGTATGTTCCAGGTTAGGTTTCGCTTGGAGTTTTAGGAGCTAGAAGCAGGCGGCTTCACCGCTAGTTATATAAAGTTATTTTCTGCTGTGACTGATATATGTTGTACTCTGATGACTGGTATGTATATACAGTTTTTTATACAAAAGGATTTGTTATATTATATTTTATTTGTTCCGCTGTGAGATTCTGATGTGGTGTTCTACTTCTTTCTTCTATTCTAATACTTCTTCCTTTCTATTTCTCATCCCCTAATTTCTTTCTCATAACTATCCAGTGTTTTCGGTGCTTGGAAGGTCAGCATGAGTTACGGTAAAGGTATTTATGTCGATTTTCGGGGCCGAAAATTCGTGGGTCGTTATAGTGGTATCAGAGCTATTGGTTTAGTGATAACCTTGGCTCTGTGGCGTGACTCAATAGAGTAGGGGTTAGTAATGCCCTAGATTGAGTTTGATTATATATATGAGAGCGTGTATTTGCGATTTGATGTAAAAAATTATTTTCGAAATTTGTTTTGCCAATTTATTTTATAAAAGAATAAAAGTAATGATTTTTTAAATTATTATAATATGGACAAATTATTTGGATTTGTTATGGTTGATTTGAATGATATGTTGGGATGGTGTGCTCGATCTCATGGGTATAAACCTGAACATGAATCGATTTGGTTGAAACCAATATGAAATAAATAAATTTGGATAAATCAATCCAGATAGATAAATTTGAATGGATAATTAAAGAAATAAATGAAGTGATTATAAATAATTATAACCTCGTATGGATTGAACTGTGTGTCGAATTAGTTGATATGGATGGTTTGAACCTTATTGATATTGTTTTGTGGACTAATGAAATCCATTTGAGTTGAGAAACAGGTGCAGAAGTGCCAATTCAGCTTTAAAATCCATCCAAGAGAGAAATTCTAGAGTTAATCAGATCCAGTTCGAATCGAGCTGCATAATAACTAAGCAAGCTCGAGTACAAAATATCGCTTTTCGCTTAATAACGCTCCCAAAAAGGTACGCCTAAGCAAATATGAAATTTTGGTTTTATTTGGGTTTTGAACTTGGATTTTGATTTTTCCGACCGTGTTGGTCGAGGTATATTTATTTCTGGAACCTGTGATATTGCAGATGTCCTCCGTACAGGGGAGACTCTGCCAAAAAAATTCCAAAATTTAAGGTGTTAGAAATTTTTTGAAGATTTTTGGGAAATTCTTCTATTTGAATTAATTTGGTTTTAGGACCGATTAGATTAGTTTGGAAATAAAATCGAGTTTTAAATTAAATATTATTATAAAGATAATGGGTTGTGACGTTCCTTCTACCTTAGCAATTTCGAGGAGGAAATTATTTTAAGGGGGAAGGAATGTAGCGTCCCGTATTTTCTGACCATCTATTTGAAATTTTTTATTTATTTAAAATATCGGTTTGAATTTAAATAATCGATTTTGACCATTTAATTTAAATATTTAAATTATATTAATAATATAATAATATTTTTATTTCGGGATATTGGAAAAAATGTTGAATTTGAAATATAACATGAACGGGCGATTTAAAATGGTTTTAATGTGGTTTATATTTAATTATAATAACGATTTCATTTATAAAACGATGGTTGAGCGATATAATTATAATTTAATTATAAAACGAGTTGCAGCGGCGCGGCAGTTCATAATTTGGCATTTTGAACTTCAAACGACCGTACAGGGCCCAATATGAGTCGGATTTTCTCAAAACAAGAAACGTCCGAATCTATTGGATAATATTTTTCTAATGAAAGAGAAAAATCCAGTTTTCATGTTGTAGATTTTATTTTATGTCCAAATCAAATTTTGAAAAGGTCATTGTATAATTCCTTTATAAAATATAACGTAATTTAGAGTAAATAAAGGGGTTTTTAAATTTTTATAATATCGATTTGGCTTCAAATTCAACCCGGGATATTTTATTGTGGTAGTATACGATATTCTGGCCGTATATGGCCAATTTCTATATTTTAATATTATTATATTGAGATATTATTATATTGAGGTATTTTAAAATTGGTTTATTTTATTCAAATTGGATAGTTATAAAAGGGCCTTTATTCAAACGACCTTCGTTTTCGACGAAACAAATTTTATTGGGTCCGCAACAGCAAATTATTGCTAGATTTCAAGTTGCGTGTCAATCGGGGTTAATTTGTGAGCGCAGCAAAATTAAATACAAAAAAACGACCGTTTGGACGTGAGTGAGCGCTGTTTGAGCAAACAGACTCGGAATTCGACGAGACAAGTTTCATTAGGACCGTATCATCAAATTATACTACGCCGTCCATTAGCATCTCGAACGGAGTTTGTATGTGAGCGCAGCAGCGAATAAACAGCATTAAAAATAGCGATAGGTACGAAATAAAAATTGTTAGTCAACATCGCTTGTCACGTCGACTTAAAATAGTAATATTCACGATTATATAAACCTCAAAAATCAGAAATTTCCAGCCATCTTCATTTTCTATCCAGTAAATTTGCAAATAAGCCCTCGGTTACATTTTAATTTATTTCCTTAAATTCATGATGAATTCGAGGGGGGTTCCAAAGCGAGAGTGGTAGATCGGGACGATATCTACCTACTGGAGAAAGTTGGGGACCTATGGTGGTCGGAGGTGGCCGGATTTGTGGTTTAAATCCACGAAACCAATTTCGTTCTTGGCCAAAATTAGGGAGATTGGGTTGATATGAGGTGATGAGACCTTGGGGGAATTGAAGAGGAGAGTCAGGCGGAAGTTTTGGTGGTGGTGGCATGACCTCTGGTGGTCGGTGGTGCCGGGAATAGCTAGATGAACGGAGGGCTTGTTTTTGGGGTTTGTTTTTGAAGTAACGATCGGTTATGGTGGATTTTCCGGCGCTGGGGGGCGATTGGGTGTCGGTGGTCTGAAGTCAGAGGAAGAGGGTGGCGAGGCAGTTCTACTTGCGATGGTGCGATCACCTCTAGTGGTCGGAGGCGTCGTATAATTGGGGATCAATAGAAATGGGTCGAGATGCTTTTCTGGTGTCCTGGAGCACGGTCAGAGGTCGGGACGAAGGGTGATGGCGTCTGGGGTTCGGCCGCGACTGTCGGTGGTGATAGTATGGTTTCCGACGATGTTCACTGGTGGCAATGGCCTTGGGTTGGCCTTGCGTGATTTCTAAATGGGTAACAGAAGAGTCGAGTTTCAGGAATTGGTAAAGAGAAAACCGCATGAACCACTGCTGACGTGGACCGTGACTTAAAGAGGTAATTAACGGTGAGTTTGGTCAGCATTAATACTTAATTTAGGAATATTAAATTTAATATTAATAATAATGCTTAACCATTAGTTAATTAAAATCAATTCAAATATTGTAACAGCGATATCTTACTCGTTCATGATCGGAATTGGACGAAACTGGATCTGTTGGGATCGCAGGGACGAGGCCTAGGTGATGGCACTGACTAGGCACTGATCTGACGCCATTGAAATTTCATTTAATTTTGAATGTCCATTCAAGATTAAGAGGAATAAACGCGTCAACCGCCAACCGTATAAATCTGGTGAGTTAATTCTCACTCCTTCTGGAACCCTGTGATGTGGTAAATTCATATTAAAATAAAATTTACCTTTAAAAGTATAAAATTGGTTGATTGGTTGTTATTGGCTGTTATTATTTGATTGGTTGTTGTTATTTATTGGTTGAAACTTATTTCATATATTATTATGAAACGTATAACGAGCTGTGATGCAGGGAAGAACAGGTTGGAGGGATCCGACCGGATTCCTCAAATATTGTATATGTTATTTGTTTGTTTTATATTATTGATATTTGAACTGACTGAACCCCATATAGTAGAAAAACCTATTTGAGCGTGATGGTTGAATAAATATTTACCTGTGTTGTGTTTAAAATCAACCGACAGTGTTGATTGGGTAATTGGCAGTGAATGGCCATAAACATGTTGTTTTAAACGTCGTTCTACCGTTTGGTGAAACGACACGGTTTTACAGTTATAAATTATTTTATAACTAAATTGAGGCTTTTTAGTCATTTTATATAAATAATTAAATTGGAAATTTATAAATAAATATTTTAATCAAGTTATAAAAGAATTATTTAAATGGTTTATGTAGCAAAATCGTACGATGTAAATAAGTTATAAAGCAGAAAATCCAAAGAAATTACCTACGTGATGGTAAAATGGGATAATAGTTTTTAAAACAATTAAATAGTATTTTAAATTAATTAAGTCATTTATTTAATATAAAAAGGGAATTTGTATGAGTGATAAGGGGGAAATCCAAACAAGGTTTTAACGGTTTTTAAACCAAAATGATGACCTTAAAGGTTAAAGGATTGACTTGAGAAAAAGGGCGTAATTGAAATAAGGATTTCGAATGGAAGGAAAATACATACAAATGGGAATGTGTTAATTATTAGTAAATGAATTTTTAAAATAACAATCCAAGTTAAAAGGCCTTATCGTAAAGAAGATGGAAGTAGATTCTAGTTACAAAATTCAAGATAAGTTGTACTATGGTAATGCCCGAATAGATGGAAACAGATTATTTGACAAGAGATTTTGATTTTAAATCAAAATGATATAAGCAAAATGATGTTTATGTTAAAAGTTATGATTTGGTGAATATTTACTTGATTAAGGGAATTAAGTAAAAAGACCATGGGACGAAGATTTCAAAAGTAAGAAACGGTTTATAACACCAGATTTGAAATCAAACTGGTAAAGGAGATTTTATTATCAGTGGTTAAGTGACGAACTGATATTATTCTGAGATAAGAACGTTGCCGATTAAGGTCTGAGAGGTAAATAGAATACCCCAACTTAAACATCTTCATTATTATCGAAGAATGGTATTAGTTTGGAACGAGTGAAAGGTGTCGTGATTAGTGTGATATCCCATACGAGGAGTATTGAACTTAAGTGCGAGGTACTGAATTATAAATTAGTTTTAATGCAAATAAGAGTAATTGGTTTTAAATTATAATTTAACACTTGCTTTGCCTTATCGGAATCGGTAATTTGTTTTACAATATTGAGTATATATATATATATATATATATATATATATATATACACATACATACATGTAACAACCCGGAAATTCTGAGCCAGTTTAAAATTTTTATTTTGGCAATTTTAGCGAATTTTGAATATTTAAAATAATTTATTTTATATAATATCGACGAAAAATTTATTTTGAATATAATTCGAACGTATATATTATATACGCCGTCGTTAGAATATAAATATTTATTTATATATATAAAAGGAATTGAAAATGGCGCGGTAGTTCGATAATTCGATTTCAAACTTCAATTGAATGTACCGGGTGCAAATCAATCCGGATTTTAGTGAAACCAAAAACATTAGGATCCATCTGTGAATATTTTTCCAACGAATCCGACAAATTAAGATTTCATAGCGGGAATCAAAAGATATGTCCAGTTGAAAATTCTGAATAGTCGCTATGGAATTCAGGCCCTTAAAAATGGACATTTTGCAAATGACCTCGGATTTCGACGAAACTACTTTTGTTGGGTCCGTGATGTAAAGTTATTGCTAGATTCTAAATTTCATAATTTTTCGAATCAATATGTGAGCGTGGCAAAGGAAAACGCGTTTGACCAATTTCAGTTGATTTTAATCGACTGGAAAATGGCCATTTTTGTAACGATGTCAGAATTCGACGAAACTAGTTTTATTAGGACCGTATCGTCAATACGAAGCTAGAAAATATTTTTTTGGAATTTTTCGAGTTAGTATGTGACCCCGGTAAATTGAAATGTACGTTTAAAATTCAATATAGTGATTTAAATGTAAATTAAACGGAAACTGATCGAAACGATCGAATCAGCTTACGATACATATCCCATTGTGTTCGGAATGGGGGTAATTAGCTATGGACGAAAGGCGGTGGGCGGGATTTCGAGTTCGAAAATAAAAGCTGCTTTTTGGAATTAAATAAAATAAATAAATTAAAATTAAAATAAATACCTCCCTCCCCTTATCTCCTCAGCCCCCCCCATCTGTTTCATTTCAGAAAATTAAATAGAAAGAGGAAAAAATTTCAATCGCCCCCCCCCTGTCAGAGCGCGCATCGATCCACCGCCTAAGCCCCCCCCCCCCTCGGTCGATCTTCCACCTGCTACGCCAGTCCTCCAGTGGATGCTCCGCCGCCTTCCCTCCTCGACTCCCTTCCGGTTGCTCGTGAGAGAAACCCGCACCGTCGCCCCTCGTTCAGGGCCGCCACCGAAGTCTTCCATCACCCCCTCCGTCGATCCGCAACCTCCCTACCCTCCAGCCTCCACTCCCCTTTCTTCCTACTCCACTAACGAACACCAGACGAGACCGCCGATTTCCGCCACACCCCCTTCGCCTCCTGAGCCCGTCAGCACCCTCCCCCACTCAGAAAACAACTGTAAGTTTTTAATTATATTTTATTCAGTTATTTATTTTAATTTATTCAGTGTAATTAATTTAAATTTAAAAATAAAGGTCAGTTTTTATACATAGTGGCATGAGAAAATTTAGACCTTTATTGTATGAGTATAGAAATGAAAGTACGTTTTTTTTTATGTGTTAACATCTGAAATTTTATATTGTAGGAGGAGTAAAAATATGATTTTTATATATTGAACATCTAAGTAAAAATATCATTTTTATATATTGAACATCGAAGTAAAAATATGATTTTTATATATTGAACATCGAAGTAAAAATATGATTTTTATATATTGAACATCGAAGTAAAAATATGATTTTTATATATTGAACATCGAAGTAAAAATTCGATTTTTACATATGTAGTGAATACGGGCAACGAAAGCGACAAAAGGCGAGATCGATGAAGATTTCTATAAATGAAGAGTCGTGGTATTGGATAGCTATTGGTGAGAACTTCTCACTCTTCAATTTCTTTTTCTAGCTATATATATATATGCTAGGATGCAGACGGTGTTTAGTAGCACCCGACACCCATCATCCACAGACCATGGATGGCTTGTTTGTTAAATTGTTTGGTTGAGTAGTTAGTTAAATTATTTGGTTTGAATTGAATTGTTTGGTGAAATGGAATTGATTTGATTGATGTGTGAATGGCGTGGGCCTTCACTAGACCGGGGATAAGGCTAGGCCTTGTCCCGTTTCTAGTATCGTGCCGTTATGCCGCCGAAATTTTCTAAAATAAGTTAGAAAATAAAAATATCATTTTATTTAAAGAAAGAACTGAATAAAAATTCATATGTTAAGATAAAATGTTTTATCGTTAAAAATATAATTTTTAACGTGAATATGAATATGGTGAATGTGAATAAATAAATATTCATTTACAAACCGGACGGTTTGTTTATGTACACCTATTTGAAGGACATTGATTGGGTCGATAAATTTTACACATCGCCCAACTGCACAAATAAAAATATGTGTTTGTTGATTTGAAACCCCACACGGGTGTTGGGATGAAATTTGAAGTTCACTCATCCTGATTGATTAAATATGTCGATCGATTGATTGACAGGCTGTCATAAGCGTTAGATATCTATATTTGATGCTTATACAGTGTAGTGCACTTTGGTTGATGGTTGATTATTTTTCAATGCTATTATATACGTGTGATGTATGAAAATCCATATAATTAACATTATATGGTGATTGATTGGGCCTCATTCCAATTTAGAAAATAAAGAATATTATAATATAAAGGTTCATGTGTTGACTGTACTCATCCGTTGAGATAAGTCATGTGTTGAACGAAATATTTTAATAATAAAATTTACATCTTTATCAATATAAAATAAAGGTTCATGTGTTGACTGTACTCATCCGTTGAGATAAGTCATGTGTTGAACGAAATATTTTAATAATAAAATTTACATCTTTATCAATATAAAATAAAGGTTCATGTGTTGACTGTACTCATCCGTTGAGATAAGTCATGTGTTGAATGAAATATTTTAATATAGAAATATTTGAATAGGAAATATTTGAAAAAGAAATATTTGAAATAGAATATTTGAAAATAGAATGATATGAAGCCGTGTTGATTAGAGATGCGCCATTTTGACGTGAACGATGTTTATATCGATTTTATTCATTTTAAAATGAATATTGAAAAGTGATTCGAAATCGCATATCTTGAAATGAAATTTGAATCAAATTGAATAGAAAACGAATTCGAATTGAATTCGAATTGAATATATAACGAATTTGATTTGAATAGAAAACGAATTTGATATGATTTGAATATATAACGAATTTGATTTCAATGGAATATATAACGAATTTGATTCGAATAGAAAACCAATTTGAATTGAATCGAATAGAAAACCAATTTGAATTGAATCGAATAGAAAACGACTTTGGAATTGAATTAAATTGAAAACGAATTCAAATTGAATTGAAAGCGAATTGAAATGAATTCAAATTGAATTGAAATTTGAATTGAATAGAAATGAATTTTAAAACGAATTTATAAAGAAGAATTCAATTTTGATTTGAATTGAAATGGAAGTTGAAATTGCTTTTGAAACGAATTTAAAACTATTTATATAATTCGTTTTAAATAGAAATCGATGAAATATATATTATATGTATATTATATATATAATATAATAGCCAGAATAGAACGCGCCGCGCCGCGGCAGTTCGTGAATTTCGACCATTTATTTCAAACGGACATTACGGGAGATCCGACCGTCGGATTCTCCTAAAACCGGAACCGTTGGGTTCGTATCGAAAAGAGCTTTCTAACGAATGTTAGGAATTTGAAATCTAACGGTTGGATTTGGAGATACGTCCAAATCAAATTCGAAAAAGGTCGCTGTAAGTGCAGTTCGATGGCCGTTGATGGAAATCGATTGTGCGGGCCTTGATAAAATTATTAAAAATAGTAATAATTTGTGTAAAATCATAAGAAATGATTAGAAAAGAATTGGGATGAAAAACTCCATATTTGAAAAGATAAAAATAGATTTTTATCGAAATGAACTAGTTTTGAACTAGAATTATAATTCTATTTATTTTTAAATAAATAAATTGAATTTGAAAAGGGTTTAAAAAAAATAACCAGAATTTCCAATGATTGCATTAGAGTGGATTTGAATCGAAATTGTCTTCGGAATATTTCGATGTTGGAATTCGTGATTATACAGATGTTGTTATGGAAATTTGAAAGATATATGTTTATATCGTTATTTCCAATATGACATTTGTTAGTCGTAGAATTTGATATTGAATATAAGCCGATATATTTTCTATTCAGAGCCTTGTATTGAATATCAAATGTGATTTGGGTTTGTCGTGAATGGTGTCTTCACTAACACTGTTCTTGAACCCAGTTGAGAAAAGATTAAATCTTTTTATTTAGATTTAATGAAGTGTACCAATTAAATAATATTTAATTGGAATTGAATTGATATTGATTTTTGGGTTTATCGTGGACAGTGTTTTAAATAACACTCGTTCTTTAACCCGATAATTAATGAATGTGATTTTGGGTTTATCGTGAACTGGGTTTTTAAATGACATTGATTCTTTAACCCAGTTAAAGATTAAAACTAAGTGGAGTTTTAATGAATCTTTAATTAGATTGAAAAGATCGAGAATGGAGTATCACCAGTTCTGCTCCAGGCGATAGTTAAATCTTTAATTAGATTTGAACGTGAAATGGTAATTGAATTTACCGATAACACCGTGGTGTTAGATATGAAGTATTACCAGTTTTACTTCATGGGATGAATAGGTTGGGATTGGGAAATTAAAACCAATGATTACTACGGTAAGGTTCGCTAATTCCGACTAGTTGAATCGAAATTCGAAGGAAGATTAGAGAATAAATTCAGGAATTTATCTTGGATAAAATTAATGGGAACCTTTCCCTATGAATGTGAAATCAGAAACTAACTGTCGGTTAGCCAAGCAGAATGGTTTTCTGGATATTGATCTGATGTTGGTTTCGGCCTTCGGGGTTAATATTTGGGGAATTATTCTCTTGATTAATTTACGGTTAGTGACTGATGAATTGGAATGAGGCGTATGTTGTGTTTGTGTAACACTTATTTAAAATATACGTGAGTTATTCGGAAAGACCGGGTTTATCCCATTCTGAATAACTGATACGACGATAAGTCGAAGATGAAGACGGTGGTCGAAGACCGGAAGTCTTCACATCGTTTGGGTGATAACTGATGATCTTGATTGGGCTGTACACCCAAGAAGATGGAAACAGTTGGTGATCGTCCAGACGTGCTTGGAGATCGATGGATATGCGGGGTACTAGGTGCCTCCGGTTTCGTTCAGACCCAGAACGGACTTGTAAATGGACTATGTGTCTGACATTGGATTTTAGTCCGTGTGATTGATCTCTATTAAATATATATCTGTTTGGCTGCGGAGAATTTATTCTCTTGCTTAACGCCCTTCTCTGAGACGTACGAGCTCAGGGGTTATATATTGATGGATATCAAACGCGTGGAGTGAATTGCCTGTGTGGCATGCCTAAGTGGCGAATGATCAAGGCTTCTGTTGAAAAGCAAAGTCTTGTGGTTGATGATCGAAGCACGGCCTTTGAGGCGTAGCTTTGTGTAACGTTTACTTCGCGAGTTTCACACCCGGTATGAACCAAAAACGGTAGACGGATCTCAGGGAGGGCATGCGTTTCTTTCTAGTTAGAAGTGGCGTCAGTGGTTTTACACGCCCTGACGAGTTTGACTTATGTGGTTGTTGCTGTTGCGAGGCGCCTCGGTTTGATCGGACGATCCGGGTCCGATGGAGTCATTCGTTGGCTCATTTACGCCCCCAAAGGGTGGGGAAACGCAGTGTTCAGGCATTTTAATCCACATCGATGGACCGGCCCTGACGATCCAAGGGTCGATGCGCTCTGACCCTGTGGCTCGGGCTAGAGAGTCACGAAAACGGTTGAGGACTACCTTTTGCCTCGGTTCATAGACGGAAACCCAATTTCCAAATACGCGACATTTGCGGTTTTAATTGTAGAACTAGTATGGCGACATGATATATGGTACCCATGCCGCCTATGATTGATACTAATGATTTGAAGTTGTTTTATACACTATGCACTTATAATAGTATCAAATGATTTGTTTTAAACGTATCAAGCATTCTTTGGCTGTTATAAGGGAAAACCTTATCCCCCGGCTTGCGTTGCATTGTGTGATAGGACCTGGGTCTTATAACAGCTTCATTTTTCTTTATTTATCATTGCGCTGTTTGTTTTATGCACCGGTATTCTTGGGAGGAAACCCATTCCGTGTTATACGGCGTGGTCCCTTGATTTACCTAACATTAAAAATAAAGATCAATAACTGTTTTAGTTCTCACACCAGTCACATGACTGACCTGGAGTTTATTGTTTTAACCTAAACTTTGGGTGCCCTTATTTTCGACACGGGCAGCTAGTATTTTTGGTTTTGTAGATTTATATTCACAGGATCCTGGTTTACAGCTGGAACGATATCCGGAAAGCTTTGTATCCGTATATCTCTTCTAGTTGCGTATTGTATTATTTTCCGCTGCTATGTATTTAAATGTAATTTAAATCTCTGATATTTCTGTGTAAAATATATTCATTTATACTCTGTATATTCTTGTAATCTGATGCATTGTTGTAATATACAGTGAAATGTTCTTCTGTTTGTGTTCTGTTTTGCCGTGTTCTCAAACGATAGGGCGTTTCGAACGGTCTGGGTCGGTTTAGCGACTGGTTCGGACCGAGCGAAATTCCTTCTCGTCACATTTGGTATCAGAGCTTTGGTTTACAAAGCTTAGAGAACAAGACACCTTAGAACCGTACGAAAGAATTCATCAGATATTGGATTAGTAATATCCAATGGGAATGACTCGTTAGAGATAGGATCAGTAGTATCCTAGGACGAGTGTGAAGAGTATATTTTTAAAATGAAAACAATTTTTGTTTTGAAAATCTAAATCAACTATTCGTATTTGATTATTTATTTCATATTGATTTGGACAGTCCAGTATATAAAGATTTTTCATATACGCCTTGCAAACGTGTATTTAAAGTTTTAATATACTGGATAGATATAGAATTACACCCTAATCGCCCGGAGATGATTTTGATGATGGAGCTCCATCATTAGAATTTATGTTCGTGCGACGAAAGTGGGATTTCTATATATTTCCAACTGACTGGTGTGAGAACCAAAATTAGATAGGGCCTATTGTTGTGATTTGGCATCAAAAATGAGATTTTTGACTATATATCAAAGTTATGAACTTCAAATGATAATTCATTAATTGATTGATGTTTGTGTTGTTTGTTTATTTGTTTGCTAATTTTTAGCCATTTAGCCTAATTGAATCACATATTGAATTATATTGGGAATTGGTCGCATTTGCTTGCATATACATATACTTACATTGAACAGGTCACAGCAAGGAGGCTAGAGCCGAGAATAAAATTTGTTTGCCCGACAAATAGGTACATGTTTACTACATAATTTACTGTTTTGTTTGGGTGATGATGATTTTATGAGCCTATTGGCTAGCTGCTTGGCTTTTTCTTTTTCTTTTTGAGATTAGAAGGACCGGGGAAGCTATTTGAAATTCCCCGATGCTCCCGGTGCAGGGGAGGTTATGGCAAAAAAATTCGAAAATTTAGGGTGTTAGCCAAATTTTTGAAAATTTGAAAATTCTCAGAAACTGAAAAGTTGGAGAATGGAAGCCGAATTGAACGTAGAGCTGATTGATCAAAACACTTTCGACTTTATTCCTTTTCGGGGACGAAAAGTTTTAAGTGGGGGAGATTGTAACAACCCGGAAATTCTGAGCCAGTTTAAAAATTTTATTTTGGCAATTTTAGCGAATTTTGAATATTTAAAATAATTTATTTTAAATAATATCGACGAAAAATTTATTTTGAATATAATTCGAACGTATATATTATATACGCCGTCGTTAGAATATAAATATTTATTTATATATATATAAGGAATTGAAAATGGCGCGGTAGTTCGATAATTCGATTTCAAACTTCAATTGAATGTACCGGGTGCAAATCAATCCGGATTTTAGTGAAACCAAAAACATTAGGATCCATTTGTGAATATTTTTCCAACGAATCCGACAAATCAAGATTTCATAGCGGGAATCAGAAGATATGTCCAGTTGAAAATTCTGAATAGTCACTATGGAATTCAGGCCCTTAAAAATGGACATTTTGCAAACGACCTCGGATTTCGACGAAACCACTTTTGTTGGGTCCGTGATGTAAAGTTATTGCTAGATTCTAAATTTCATAATTTTTCGAATCAATATGTGAGCGTGGCAAAGGAAAACATGTTTGACCAATTTCAGTTGATTTTAATCAACTGGAAAATGGCCATTTTTGTAACGATGTCAGAATTCGACGAAACTAGTTTTATTAGGACCGTATCGTCAATACGAAGCT
The DNA here is from genome assembly GCA_030737875.1 of Allium sativum. Classification (NCBI taxonomy): domain Eukaryota; kingdom Viridiplantae; phylum Streptophyta; class Magnoliopsida; order Asparagales; family Amaryllidaceae; genus Allium; species Allium sativum. Next base: position 188,498,158 of record CM060924.1, on the reverse strand, counting down.
AGAAAATATTTTTCTGGAATTTTTCGAGTTAGTATGTGACCCCGGTAAATTGAAATGTACGTTTAAAATTCAATATAGTGATTTAAATGTAAATTAAACGGAAACTGATCGAAACGATCGAATCAGCTTACGATACATATCCCATTGTGTTCGGAATGGGGGTAATTAGCTATGGACGACAGGCGGTGGGCGGGATTTCGAGTTCGAAAATAAAAGTTGCTTTTTGGAATTAAATAAAATAAATAAATTAAAATTAAAATAAATCCCTCCCTCCCCTTATCTCCTCAGGCCCCCCCCCCATCTGTTTCATTTCAGAAAATTAAATAGAAAGAGGAAAAAATTTCAATCGCCCCCCCCCCCCTGTCAGAGCGCGCATCCATCCACCGCCTAAGCCCCCCCCCCCCCGGTCGATCTTCCACCTGCTACGCCAGTCCTCCAGTGGATGCTCCGCCGCCTTCCCTCCTCGACTCCCTTCCGGTTGCTCGCGAGAGAAACCCGCACCGTCGCCCCTCGTTCAGGGCCGCCACCGAAGTCTTCCATCACCCCCTCCGTCGATCCGCAACCTCCCTACCCTCCAGCCTCCACTCCCCTTTCTTCCTACTCCACTAACGAACACCAGACGAGACCGCCGATTTCCGCCACACCCCCTTCGCCTCCTGAGCCCGTCAGCACCCTCCCCCACTCAGAAAACAACTGTAAGTTTTTAATTATATTTTATTCAGTTATTTATTTTAATTTATTCAGTGTAATTAATTTAAATTTAAAAATAAAGGTCAGATTTTATACATAGTGGCATGAGAAAATTTAGACCTTTATTGTATGAGTGTAGAACGTTTTTTTATGTGTTAACATCTGAAATTTTATATTGTAGGAGGAGTAAAAATATGATTTTTATATATTGAACATCGATGTAAAAATATGATTTTTATATATTGAACATCGAAGTAAAAATATGATTTTTATATATTGAACATCGAAGTAAAAATATGATTTTTATATATTGAACATCTAAGTAAAAATTCGATTTTTACATATGTAGTGAATACGGGCAACGAAAGCGACAAAAGGCGAGATCGATGAAGATTTCTATAAATGAAGAGTCGTGGTATTGGATAGCTATTGGTGAGAACTTCTCACTCTTCAATTTCTTTTTCTAGCTATATATATATGCTAGGATGCAGACGGTGTTTAGTAGCACCCGACACCCGTCATCCACAGACCATGGATGGCTTGTTTGTTAAATTGTTTGGTTGAGTAGTTAGTTAAATTATTTGGTTTGAATTGAATTGTTTGGTGAAATGGAATTGATTTGATTGATGTGTGAATGGCGTGGGCCTTCACTAGACCGGGGATAAGGCTAGGCCTTGTCCCGTTTCTAGTATTGTGCCGTTATGCCGCCGAAATTTTCTAAAATAAGTTAGAAAATAAAAATATCATTTTATTTAAAGAAAGAACTGAATAAAAATTCATATGTTAAGATAAAATGTTTTATCGTTAAAAAAATAATTTTTAACGTGAATATGAATATGGTGAATGTGAATAAATAAATATTCATTTACAAACCGGACGGTTTGTTTATGTACACCTATTTGAAGGACATTGATTGGGTCGATAAATTGTACACATCGCCCAACTGCACAAATAAAAATATGTGTTTGTTGATTTGAAACCCCACACGGGTGTTGGGATGAAATTTGAAGTTCACTCATCCTGATTGATTAAATATGTCGATCGATTGATTGACAGGCTGTCATAAGCGTTAGATATCTATATTTGATGCTTATACAGTGTAGTGCACTTTGGTTGATGGTTGATTATTTTTCAATGCTATTATATACGTGTGATGTATGAAAATCCATATAATTAACATTATATGGTGATTGATTGGGCCTCATTCTAATTTAGAAAATAAAGAATATTATAATATAAAGGTTCATGTGTTGACTGTACTCATCCGTTGAGATAAGTCATGTGTTGAACGAAATATTTTAATAATAAATTTACATCTTTATCAATATAAAATAAAGGTTCATGTGTTGACTGTACTCATCCGTTGAGATAAGTCATGTGTTGAACGAAATATTTTAATAATAAAATTTACATCTTTATCAATATAAAATAAAGGTTCATGTGTTGACTGTACTCATCCGTTGAGATAAGTCATGTGTTGAACGAAATATTTTAATATAGAAATATTTGAATAGGAAATATTTGAAATAGAATATTTGAAAATAGAATGATATGAAGCCGTGTTGATTAGAGATGCGCCATTTTGACGTGAACGATGCTTATATCGATTTTATTCATTTTAAAATGAATATTGAAAAGTGATTTCGAAATCGCATATCTTGAAATGAAATTTGAATCAAATTGAATAGAAAACGAATTCGAATTGAATTCGAATTGAATATATAACGAATTTGATTTGATTTGAATATATAACGAATTTGATTTCAATGGAATATATAACGAATTTGATTCGAATAGAAAACCAATTTGAATTGAATCGAATAGAAAACCAATTTGAATTGAATCGAATAGAAAACCAATTTGAATTGAATCGAATAGAAAACCAATTTGAATTGAATCGAATAGAAAACGACTTTGGAATTGAATTAAATTGAAAACGAATTCAAATTGAATTGAAAGCGAATTGAAATGAATTCAAATTGAATTGAAATTTGAATTGAATAGAAATGAATTTTAAAACAAATTTATAAAGAAGAATTCAATTTTGATTTGAATTCAAATGGAAGTTGAAATTGCTTTTGAAACAAATTTAAAACTATTTATATAATTCATTTTAAATAGAAATCGACGAAATATATATTATATATATATTATATATATAATATAATAGCCAGAATAGAACGCGCCGCGCCGCGGCAGTTCGTGAATTTCGACCATTTATTTCAAACGGACATTACGGGAGATCCGACCGTCGGATTCTCCTAAAACCGGAACCGTTGGGTTCGTATCGAAAAGAGCTTTCTAACGAATGTTAGGAATTTGAAATCTAACGGTTGGATTTGGAGATACATCCAAATCAAATTCGAAAAAGGTCGCTGTAAGTGCAGTTCGATGGCCGTTGATGGAAATCGACTGTACGGGCCTTGATAAAACTATTAAAAATAGTAATAATTTGTGTAAAATCATAAGAAATGATTAGAAAAGAATTGGGATGAAAAACTCCATATTTGAAAAGATAAAAATAGATTTTTATCGAAATGAACTAGTTTTGAACTAGAATTATAATTCTATTTATTTTTAAATAAATAAATTGAAATTGAAAAGGGTTAAAAAAAATAACCAGAATTTCCAATGATTGCATTAGAGTGGATTTGAATCGAAATTGTCTTCGGAATATTTCGATGTTGGAATTCGTGATTATACAGATGTTGTTATGGGAATTTGAAAGATATATGTTTATATCGTTATTTCCAATACGACATTTGTTAGTCGTAGAATTTGATATTGAATATAAGCCGATATATTTTCTATTCAGAGCCTTGTATTGAATATCAAATGTGATTTGGGTTTGTCGTGAATGGTGTCTTCACTAACACTGTTCTTGAACCCAGTTGAGAAAAGATTAAATCTTTTTATTTAGATTTAATGAAGTGTACCAATTAAATAATATTTAATTGGAATTGAATTGATATTGATTTTTGGGTTTATCGTGGACAGTGTTTTAAATAACACTCGTTCTTTAACCCGATAATTAATGAATGTGATTTTGGGTTTATCGTGAACTGGGTTTTTAAATGACATTGATTCTTTAACCCAGTTAAAGATTAAAACTAAGTGGAGTTTTAATGAATCTTTAATTAGATTGAAAAGATCGAGAATGGAGTATCACCAGTTCTGCTCCAGGCGATAGTTAAATCTTTAATTAGATTTGAACGTGAAATGGTAATTGAATTTACCGATAACACCGTGGTGTTAGATATGAAGTATTACCAGTTTTACTTCATGGGATGAATAGGTTGGGATTGGGAAATTAAAACCAATGATTACTACGGTAAGGTTCGCTAATTCCGACTAGTTGAATCGAAATTCAAAGGAAGATTAGAGAATAAATTCAGGAATTTATCTTGGATAAAATTAATGGGAACCTTTCCCTATGAATGTGAAATCAGAAACTAACTGTCGGTTAGCCAAGCAGAATGGTTTTCTGGATATTGATCTGATGTTGGTTTCGGCCTTCGGGGTTAATATTTGGGGAATTATTCTCTTGATTAATTTACGGTTAGTGACTGATGAATTGGAATGAGGCGTATGTTGTGTTTGTGTAACACTTATTTAAAATATACGTGAGTTATTCGGAAAGACCGGGTTTATCCCATTCTGAATAACTGATACGACGATAAGTCGAAGATGTAGACGGTGGTCGAAGACCGGAAGTCTTCACGTCGTTTGGGTGATAACTGATGATCTTGATTGGGCTGTACACCCAAGAAGATGGAAACAGTTGGTGATCGTCCAGACGTGCTTGGAGATCGATGGATATGCGGGGTACTAGGTGCCTCCGGTTTCGTTCAGACCCAGAACGGACTTGTAAATGGACTATGTGTCTGACATTGGATTTTAGTCCGTGTGATTGATCTCTATTAAATATATATCTGTTTGGCGACGGAGAATTTATTCTCTTGCTTAACGCCCTTCTCTGAGACGTACGAGCTCAGGGGTTATATATTGATGGATATCAAACGCGTGGAGTGAATTGCCTGTGTGGCATGCCTAAGTGGCGAATGATCAAGGCTTCTGTTGAAAAGCAAAGTCTTGTGGTTGATGATCGAAGCACGGCCTTTGTGGCGTAGCTTTGTGTAACGTTTACTTCGCGAGTTTCACACCCGGTATGAACCAAAAACGAGAGACGGACCTCAGGGAGGGCATGCGTTTCTTTCTAGTTAGAAGTCGCGTCAGTGGTTTTACACGCCCTGACGAGTTTGACTTATGTGGTTGTTGCTGTTGCGAGGCGCCTCGGTTTAATTGGACGATCCGGGTCCGATGGAGTCATTCGTTGGCTCATTTACGCCCCAAAGGGCGGGGAAACGCAGTGTTCAGGCATTTTAATCCACATCGGTGGACCGGCCCTGACGATCCAAGGGTCGATGCGCTCTGACCCTGTGGCTCGGGCTAGAGAGTCACGAAAACGGTTGAGGACTATCTTTTGCCTTGGTTCATAGACGGAAACCCAATTTCCAAATACGCGACATTTGCGGTTTTAATTGTAGAACTAGTATGGCGACATGATATATGGTACCCATGCCGCCTATGATTGATACTTATGATTTGAAGTTGTTTTATACACTATGCACTTATAATAGTATCAAATGATTTGTTTTAAACGTATCAAGCATTCTTTGGCTGTTATAAGGGAAAACCTTATCCCCCGGCTTGCGTTGCATTGTGTGATAGGACCTGGGTCTTATAACAGCTTCATTTTTCTTTATTTAGCATTGCGCTGTTTGTTTTATGCACCGGTATTCTTGGGAGGAAACCCGTTCCGTGTTATACGGCGTGGTCCCTTGATTTACCTAACATTAAAAATAAAGATCAATAACTGTTTTAGTTCTCACACCAGTCACATGACTGACCTGGAGTTTATTGTTTTAACTTAAACTCTGGGTGCCCTTATTTTCGACACGGGCAGCTAGTAGTTTTGGTTTTGCAGATTTATATTCACAGGATCCTGGTTTACAGCTGGAACGATATCCGGAAAGCTTTGTATCCGTATATCTCTTCTAGTTGCGTATTGTATTATTTTCCGCTGCTATGTATTTAAATGTAATTTAAATCTCTGATATTTCTGTGTAAAATATATTCATTTATACTCTGTATATTCTTGTAATCTGATGCATTGTTGTAATATACAGTGAAATGTTCTTCTGTTTGTGTTTTGTTTTGCCATGTTCTCAAACGATAGGGCGTTTCGAACGGTCTGGGTCGGTTTAGCGACTGGTTCGGACCGAGAGAAATTCCTTCTCGTCACAATACATATATATATATATATCGAGTTATCGAATTTAAGAAAATGTAAATAAGGATTTTGATAAATATGATGATATTTCCTATAGTAAAGAAAGTGGAAAGTTTGGTATATATGTATATACCAACTCGAAACATATCAAATAGTTTTGTTATAACAAAATTAAGAATAAAGAAAATGTTTAAAATATATTAGAAGATTTAAAAGTTGATTAACCATTTGGTTAAGTATATACATGTATTTTGAAGAGGCCAAGGAATGTAAAGTACCGAATCAACAAATTCATTCACAATATTGTTATTTGATAGTTAAAACACCGACTATCAAACCCGACCAATACGATTGTTGGTATGGAAAGACCGGGATCGAATTATATTCAAAAACCATTCCGACCAACAAATACGTGAAGAGATCAGAAGATGATCGAGATGGGCATTGAAGACCGTAGATTATCATAAACGGAGGAATCACTAATAATCTCTGATGTTGCAACCAGAGGTAAAATGGGATTCTATCGTGGTTGGAAACTACGGGTTTCAAGAACATCTCGCTACTGATCCATGGGGTGATTCCTATATGAGATGCAGTAGGAGAGTACCTTCGGTTCATCCTATTCCTGGATGACTTGTATGGACGGATGTCTGATAGAGTATTTCCAAAGGAATTACATGCGTTGATTTCTCCAAACGTCCCATAGTTGATGGCGGAGAAATGGTTATTCTCTAGCCAAATAAACTAGAGTATTTTTGTGGATATCAATCAGTGTGATCTGGCGGATCTGACGATGTGGCATTCAAAGTGAATGGTGGCCAGATGTTCGAAAAGGAATTCTAGCCTCAAGCCTCATCAACCGGGAAATGACAAAAATCGGGCAGGCAGCATGGCTATGTGGGTCGCTCCCATTAGGGTGTATGATCACCTATCTAGAGAAATTCCATTTGCTTCTTTAATCTATATTTTATGTTGTCCCTTTTTGGGAGGCGGTTGCTGATCCCAACCGTCGGTGATATACATTCAATACACTCAAGCGAAATGAGTGGTCGGTCATGTATGGGTCGGGTTGCAAGACGTTCTTGTTGAACCCAGTGTATTCGCCTCTAAAGATACACATGCGAAAGGTGGTCCCATACCTTGTCAAGTTGGAATCCAATATCCAATAAGCGCCCGCGGTTTTGGTTTGTATACTATATATGTGGAGCGTGAGATGCAAGCGATCCGCTAGATTCTAAATTATTTGTATTTAGACACTATGATAATATCAGAATAAGTTATGATTTCAAAAACGTTTTGGGTTATAGTAAGGTAAAAACCATATGTGTTTATGTGTCAGTTGGTCTTACTATTATCCTTTGATTTCAGAAAGGATTTTCCAAAGTTAAACAAGTTGTGTGTTCTGTGAATTTATCACTGAAAATATTCCAGACTAACCCGGTGTATTTTGCTTTGCTTCAAATGTGCTCTGGTCAGACCGAGCATGTTCCAGGTTAGGTTTCGCTTGGAGTTTCAGGAGCTGGAAGCAGGCGGCTTCACCACTAGTTATATAAAGTTATTTTCCGCTGTGACTGATATATGTTGTACTCTGATGATTGGTATGTATATACAGTTTTTTTGTACAAAGGGATTTGTTATATTATATTTTATCTGTTCCGCTGTGAGATTCTGACGTGGTGTTCTTCTTCTTTCTTCTATTCTAATACTTCTTCCTTTCTATTTCTCATCCTCTAATTTCTTTCTCATAATTATCTAATGTTTTCGGTGCTTGGAGGGTCGGCATGAGTTACGGTAAAGGTATTTTGTCGATTTTCGGGCTGAAAATCTGTGGGTCATTACAATAGTAAATAACAGGAGACACACGAAGTTTTTATAGTGGTTCGGCTCAAACCAAGCCTACGTCCACTTTATCACTTCTTAAATCCTAAGAAGTTACAAGTACAATTATCTCGGTTTATACATGAAATCCTCCTGTTTACAATGAAAAAGAAGTGAGAAAAATGAAGATTATACACGAAATCCTCGGTTGTAGTGTGGAATTTGGCTCCTTTGCTGCTGAAAATGTTTTGCAGAGAGCAATGGTGGAAGACATAAGGAGTTAGCCAAAAGATCCTTGAAAATGCCTTCAAATGGTGTATTTATAGCTGTAGGAGAGCTTTTGGGAATACCGGTTCGTGATGGGGTACATGGCACCCGATCCGGGAAAGTAGGAGCAGAAGTAGCCTTGAGAACAGATCAAGATCTACGTGTGTCTCAGCAGATGCAGAGATCGGTTCGTGGTCATGGGATCGGGTCGTGATGTGGGCTTCACGAGCTGATGTCTGGTCGCGAGCTGGAGTGATGAAGCTAGTGTCCATGATCGGGTCATGGAAGAGGGTCGTGGTCCACCTGAGCTCCATGGTCGGAGTTGGGTTCACGAGACAGGGGCGCGTCACAAGTCGAGGAGGGGGCGATCCAGGTTCCTGCTCACGAGTCGAGGTCGATCCCACGAGCCAAGGTGTATTCCACGAGCCGATCCATGTTCTGAACTTTCTGATGTTTCGTCACTTCATCCAAGCGATTGCCAGACTACACCAGTGCATAACTTCCAAACCGTAAGTCCGATTGAGCCAAACGAAAGCTCAACCTGAAGCTTATTCAGAGGGCTACAGCTTCGTAATTGCTGTTTTCGGGCCCAAAATAGGTCGTCTAATAGGAGTTTCGAGCCATTCTTTGTTTATGATGCTATTTCGGTCAAACTGCTTCATGTCTACTGATGATGTTTTCAGTTCCTACACATGCTGTTATCCAGATATTTCATGTGTGACAGCTTTTACCAAAAAGTGTGTCAACAGTAGCCATGATGAAGTCCTATTGGAAGTGAAGTGTTTCGCTGGTTTTGCTCTTTAAATGCAGAGATTGTTGTTTTACTTTCAAAATTCATATTTAAATATCCAACACTCCAAATCCTCTCAAATTTGGACTTGAGCCTCCTCATAATGTGATAAACCAACTGTCAAAATTAGGGATGTTAAGTCAAAGTGAAAGAGAGTTGAAACATGTCAAACCCGAGAGCAAAGTAGTTTGACATGAACGTTGCGAGTTGCGGTGATTCGAGAAGGAGACTTGCTTGCGTTGGAGTGATGGTAAGAACTATGTTAGGATCTATGAAAGCTTTTTCAATAAGTTAGCTAGGAGTATTGTGAGTATACCTATCATCTAAATGATTACTAATTTCTTATGCTTGTGTTTTGATTTAATGTTGCACATGAATTCATCATATTATATTAGCTATGATCTTTGCTTTGACAAGCAATCAACATATACGACTGATGATTGAGAACATTTATGATTAGTAAGAGCTTATTAGATAAATATAAAGGTGGTTTGTGAATATTTTATAAAGGAGTTTTTGCACAAAGAAAAGATGATTAGTATTTACAATAAAAGAGGTTTATCTTTTGAAAGAAAGTTCTACAAGAGAATATAAATGTCTTTCAAAACAAGTATTTACAAAGTATTTTTACCCCAACATGATATAAAGGGTATTCCGGAAATAAATATTGATTTTAAATGTTTTGTAAAGAAGAACTACCTTGGCTTGATCCTTTATCTAATTGCTTACTCAATTAGATATAGGTATATAGGCAGTCACAAGGGGTAGTGATGCAGCTGCTTTATTAAATAAAATATTTTTTGTTTATTACATGTTATTACATCTTGTGTTGGTGCATCTTTCATGCGTTATCATTTATGTCATACCGACGTAATTATCAAGTGTGCAGGAATGAATATCGATGTCCATCTCACCAGAGTCACATAATAGTCGATTTATGGCAATTATGTTTTATTTGTATTTGAAGAACACTTTGTCGATTAAATGAATACTTTGGTAAGTGGCATTTATTTAAATTCTCTAGTGCATTTAGTGATTTTTTCATATTTATAAAATAAAATGGTAATTGTCATTGGTTTTTCTTTGGATAGAAGGATTTTTGGAAATTTTCTACTGGTCCAAAATTCCGAGGCGTTACAAGTGGTATCAGAGCTTACGTTAGGTGCCTAAACAAAATATCACCCAAGATTAGAATATAAGTTTAGAAATTTTAAAATTGAATTACCTTAATTTGATAAATAAAACTGAATAGGGTAAGGCACCATTCCTATGAACGGGGTTATGAGTAGCATTTATTTTGTATATCTAGCTTTTATTTAGAATAATGTGTTAATTCGTTGTCATGCCCCGTAAAATTGTAAGTGCATATGATTAGTTATAAATTAACGAAGGAATGTATGAAGCGTTTTATAAAAGGAGGTATATTGTAGCATGAAATTGATGTTATGGAGAGGCATAAAAAAGATTGTGAAATAACAACTTGTCGAGGGTGGAATTAAATGGGCTTGGGAAAATAAAATTGATGGAGATCAAGATGAGAAAATTGAACCTTACATTCATGCAAAACCAAGGTGAGATTTTTCTTTACATAATAAGATGTTAGAATTGTTTAGCATTGATGATGTTAGCTTAAAGTTGTTGAAACATCTCTCAGCAATTTAGTCATAACTTTTGATTACTTTATAGGGTTTTTGTCGAAGTTAATCTTATTGGGAAGCTAAGTTAATTATCACTAATACTTACAACACACATATTTATAATTTTGAAAGTTTTCCATCTCAAAACACTTTTGCAAACTGATTTTGTGTTTGATAAAAAAAAAAAGGGGTTTATACTTAAGATGATTTTCGAAGCTGAGAAAGTGGATTTTCCAAAATAAAATAGTTATTCACGTGGAAATAATGATTACAAAGTACAAAAAAATGCTTTGAGAGTAAACTTTGTTTATACTTAATAAATATTTTTTGCTTTATTTCATCAATGATGGATATTTTCAGATGATGACGACGACGATGTGCGGTATAAGACAATAGATCTTGGGTAGTGCAATATCACTCTATGTTGGTATCGAGCTAGTAGAGTACATCTTATTTGATGATGGATGCCAGCATAAGACAATAGATCTTGGATAGTGCAACTATTACTCTATGTTGGTATCGAGCCGAGTAGAGTACATCATATTTGATAACGGGATGCCGACCGCAGTGGGATAAAATATCCTTAATTGAATGTGGATCCACTTTGATGAATATAATCATATTAAAATAAAAAAATTGAAAATTTTATTTGAGATGTCTATTTTGAAAATATTACTCGCCGGTACATTGATGGGTATTGCAATAAGGAGAGTAACTCATTGTTAGACTAGTTGACTTAATGAATATAATCATCTTTTTGAAGAAGAAAAATTTGAAGATATTATTTGAGATGTCTATATTGAAAATATTACTCTCTGGTACATTTCGATGGGTACCACAATATAGAGAATACATCATTACTTGATGATGATGAGTCAGACGAGCCGAAGTATGATGAATCTTTGGTACATTTCGATAGGTACCACACAAGAAGAGCATATGTTTACTAGATGATTTGGCATTGGTTGCAATTATGTATAAAAAAGGAAAGCTCTAAAATCTATTCCAAATTGAGTGTATGTTCATGGGAAGGAGACTGGGTATCGATGTAGGTTGCAAAGAATATGATCATGAATTTGGGAATAAAAAGAAGCTATGGCGTGCCTGGTCCAGTAACAACTTGCAGGATTGATAGAATGTTGATCACAAATTGAAAAGTTCAATCATATAATATTCAAGTATGTCTTAAAATTTCGATTTATGAAATCGTTTCGAAGTATACTTTCAAGAAAAATGTCCTGCATACTTAGAGCTTATTTGTGGAATAATTGGCTTTCTTTTGATTAAGTATTGCATAGAATTTCGAGAACGAAATTCCTTTCAAGGGGGAAAGAAAATAATAACTTGAAAATTTATAGTTTTAATTTACGGATAAATTTTAAATATCGAAGTGATGAATTGCAGCTAAAATAAATTTGTTTTAAAAATAAAGAGTGGTAGTGAAATAGTTTTATAACTGGTGTACAAAAATACTTAATTCGATGTGAAATTGAAAAGGTGACCAGAAGTCGTTTATCAAATTCTCGACCTTTCATCAACTAAAATTTATTAGAAAGGTCATGACGCTCTCATGCATGCTAACACACATTATATAAAGTTAGCATGGCTGTTAAGCGTGAATATATGTATTCATGTAAGGGAAAATAAATTTAAAATAAGAAGCTTATCATTTAAGTTAAAAGATATAAAATAAGAAGCTTATCATGTAAGCTAAAAGATACAAATTTAAAATGAGAAGTTTCTTATGTAAGCTAAAAGAAAAGAAAGAGATAAGGAGGCATGTGTCACCATTCTAATGTTTTCATGTGTAATGATGGACGAGTGTCTTAAGAAAGAAGAAAGATGGGAGTTTAGTGGCTTCTCTTAAAATCCTAAGTGTTAGTGGCTTCTCTTAGAAGTCTAGTCATACCTAATATTAGTAGCTTCTATTAGAAGCCTATTCTTAGTGGCTTCTCAAAGAAGCTTCGCTTCACCTATATATATGGAGTTCATTTGTAAAGAGAAAAGCTAAGTTCTTACGTACCAAGAAAAATCCTCCTACTTATTTCAGTCAAATCTCCTAAACCGTATATCCAAACTGAGTGATTCTTTTATTGTTGGAAAGCTATTTTAAAATGGAAAAACTTTCATCTAGATCAGTTTGTGAGATTCATAAAGGAGAATTTCCGAAAGTCGCATGAAAGTGAAGTAATTTTCTAGCGTATGTTTTTATTTTTAGAAATACATACTCTCATTTTTAGAGCTATAACATTTGATTTACTTGGCCAAGTTGCCTCAAATTTTTACTGTAGAAAGATACTTTAATGATGAACAACTTTTCTTTTAATCACTTTTGCCAAATCCGAGAGTAATTTATGGGAAAATCAGTGAAAGTGAGTGGATTTATTATTTTTGTTTTTCAGGCCAAAACTAATTGGTTCACCTACAAAGGCCATAAATTTAGATTTACTTGGCTAAATAACCTCATATTTTGTCAGTAGAAAGATATTTTAATAACGAACAACTTTCATATGCATCACCTTTTCTAATTTGAAGAGTAGCCATGATGAAATCCTATTGGAAGTGAAGTGTTCCACTGGTTAAATGCAGAGATTGTTGTTTTACTTTCAAAATTCATATTTAAATACCCAACACCCCAAATCCTCTCAAATTTGGACTTGAGCCTCCTCATAATGTGATAAACCAACTGTCAAAATTATGGATTTTAAGTCAAAGTAAAAGAGGGTTGAAAAATGTCAAACTAGAGAGCAAATTAGTTTGATGTGAACGTTGCGAGTTGCGATGATTCGAGAAGGAGACTTGTTTGCGTTGGAGTGATGGTAAGAACTATGCTATGATCTACGAAAGCTTTTTCATGAAGTTAGCAAGAAGTATTGTGAGTATACCCATCATCTAAATGATTAGTAATTTCTTATGCTTGTGTTTTGATTTAATGTTGCACATTACTTCATCATATTATATTAGTTGTGATCTTTGCTTTGACAAGCAATCAACATATACGACTGATGATTGATAACATTTAAGAGTAGTAAGAGCTTATTAGATAAATATAAATGTGGTTTGAGATTGTTTTATAAAGGAGTTTTTGCATAAAGAAAAGATGATTAGTATTTATAATAAAAGAGGTTTATCTTTTGAAAGAAGTTCTACAAGAGAATATAGATGTCTTTCAAAACAAGTATTTACAAAGTGTTTTTACCTCCAACATGATATAAAGGGTATTCTGGAAATAAATATTGATTTTAAATGTTTTGTAAAGAAGAACTATGTTGGTTTGATCCTTTATCTGATTGCTTATCCAATTAGATATAGGTACGTAGGTAATCACAAGGGGTAGTGATGCAGCTGCTTTATTAAATAAAATATTTTTTATTTATTACTTGTTATTACATATTGTGTTGGTGCATCTTTCATATGTTATCATTTATGTCATACTGACGTAATTATCAAGTGTGCAGGAATAAATATCTATGTCCATCTCACCAGAGTCGCATAATAGTCGATTTATGGTAATTATGTTTTATTTGTATTTGAAGAACACCCTGTGGATTAAAGGAATACTTTGGTAAGTGGCATTTATTTAAATTCTATCTAGTGCATTTAGTGATGTTTTCATATTTATAAAATAAAATGGTAACTGTCATTGTTTTTTTTGGACAAAAGGAATTTTGGAATTTTTTTACTGGTCCAAAATCTCAAGGGGTTACAGGCTTAGTGGAGGAGAGATCTCTAGTCATCTAGTTAGATATTATGTGAACAAGAAAGGGTGGCTACGTCGAGATGGAAGGCTTTGTGTTCCTAGAGTTGGGGATTCGTTGAGGACAGTTCTTGAGGAGGCACATCACTCTCGGATGACTATCTATCCCAGCAGTGACAAGATGTATTGAGATATGAAGAGAGTTTTCCATTGGACTGGAATGAAGAAGGATGTTGCGAAGTTTGTGGCCCGATGTTTGACTTGCCAATGAGTAAAGGCTGAACAGAGGAAACCTGATATATTGCTTCAGCCCTTGCATATCCCATAATGGAAATGGGAGAGCATCTCTATGGACTTCATTGACGGACTGTCGAGATCGAAGAAGGGCAACACGAGTATATGGGTTATAGTTGATAGACTTACTAAGAGCGTTCACTTTGTCCCCATCAAGAGCAAGAGGACTGCAGCTTAGCTAGCATCACTATAGCTTAGAGAGATCGTCCGACTTCATGAAGTACCTTTCAGTATAGTAAATGATTATGACTCATATTCACAATTGAGTTTTAGAAGATCTTGCAAAAGGCACTAGATACACAGTTATAACTAAGCACATCTTACCACCCTCAGATCGATGGACAGATTGAGAGGGTCGATAGGTTTCTTGAGGATCTACTGAGACTGTGTACCCTAGACTTCGAAGGGACTAGGGAGGAGCACCTCTCATTGGTTGAGTTTGCATACAATAATAGTTATCAGTCAAGCATAGTGATGAAGCCCTTTGAAGCCCTTTATGGATGACCTTGCAGATCGTCAACATGTTGGTGGGAGTCTACGGACAGACTTTTACTTAGGCCTGAGCTAGTGAGAAAGAGTTCTAAGAAGATAGACTATATTCGTAGTTGGATGAAGGAGGCTTGAGACAGGCAAAAGTCATGTGTTGATAGGAGGAGGACTGACTTGGAATTTAAGGTAGGAGACATGGTCTTTATTAAGGTATCGCCTCTAAGAAACGTTGTTTGCTTTGGCTTGGTAGGGAAGTTAGCACCAAGGTTTGTAGGGACATTCCCCATAGTTAATAGGATAGGCCAGATGGCATACATGATTTGACTACTAGGGAGGCTGGCGAGGGGTTCATGACGTGTTCCATGATTCCCATTTGAGGAAATGTCTATATGATTCGGCAAACGTAGTAGAGCCGAATACGCTTGAGGATGTCGACGTTGAGAAAGATGCATCAGTAAGGAGAGTTCCTGCTCATATTCTTATATCAGAAGTTAAGAGATTAAGCAACAAGGAGATCAAATTAGTGAAGATGTAATGGGGAGAAGACCGTGACAATGCGACATGGGAACCTGAAGACAAGTTATGTGCTTCTTACCCTTTTCTCTTTGAGAGTACGTTCTTAATTTCCTTTCTAAGCTTTTGAATTTGAATTTGTTGTTTTTATCCTTCAATTGTTTATCCTATCGTTCGAATCTTGATCTTTAGGTAAAATCCCATGGTTGGAAACATGTGTTTAAGACTTGTTATGTTTGATGGTTGTAAGTGGATTCAAGTGTTTGCTAGTGGTTTCCATTGGATGCATATACACACACATTAGGCATTAGATCGACTTAGGCACTTACATATTTCATATGGATGTGTGCGCATTTTAAATTTTCAATGGATGAAAATGGTTGAATCATCACATGGATGTTGCATTATGGTGAATAGATGTTGCACACATAGAACTAATATGTATATTAGGACTCTTTTCAATACATAATTGGATACATGACACAGATATACATTGCATTAAGAAGGTCAACTGAATCAGTCGGCCGTCTGGTTTTCGCATTAGTGTAGGAACATATACACAACACTTTTGCATATTATCATGCAAGCATTAGAAATTTTAAGGACAATGGATGCCAATGGTTGATGGATGAGTAGATGGGTGCAGGTGGTTGATTAAATAATAACATTCTTCTTAACTTGGAGATTCCAAGGGTGAAATCCTTTATGGAGAGGAGAATTTAACACCCCATAATTTAATATACCATAATTATACAATAAAGATAATAAAATGAATATTAATTAATTAAGTATTTAGAATTAAGTAAAACGACTTTACTGTTGCGTTCGTTACGAAATTCTGGTTCAGATAGACTCCTAGTTTTCTTAAATCGGATAATGTATGGAAGATATGGGCTTAACAAGAATAAAACTATATTTAAAATTCAAATAAATAAATAAACCCAGGAACCAATGGTAAGTGGGCGACCCAGCCCGAACTGGGTCGACCCAGATCTAAGGCAGCTCGTCCCATGGGTCGACACAGTGGGTAGGTGGGTCGACCCATGGGTCGACATAGTGGGAGGTGGGTTGACCCACTTGCATGCAGGGTGGATTCCTACCTATGAATCTGGACTGTTTTATATATTATATACATAAGTTGACTCATCTTGAAGTGTACGGTTTGTTTTGATAACCTAAAATCCTATGATTTAGATTTATCCTAACTAATCTATAAATAGGCTAGCTACCTCACTCATTTTCTTGCATATAAACATTCTTCATCTTCTTCCTTCAAACTATGTTCTGTAATTAAATAAGAAAAATGTTGAGGTGCTGCCAAAAGGT
This sequence comes from Allium sativum, assembly GCA_030737875.1. Classification (NCBI taxonomy): domain Eukaryota; kingdom Viridiplantae; phylum Streptophyta; class Magnoliopsida; order Asparagales; family Amaryllidaceae; genus Allium; species Allium sativum. The sequence goes on along the minus strand of CM060924.1, from coordinate 188,481,344 downwards.
AGATTGAAGGGATAACTCTAGTTTTTCTACAACTACTTTCTCAAAGACTTATTTCTGGATCTTGCAAACATCTTTGTGAGTTCTGGTTATTTTTAGATTTGATGTTTAAATAGTATTTTGACAGTAAATTATTGGATCTAAAATAAGCAGTGTTTATAAGTTATTTCTTATATGTTGTTCTTTTACTGTAAATTCAGTTTACTATTATTACATGTTTATATGTACATATTTCTTCATTATCCCCTTTTTGTCTTTTATTTATGCCTATTTATTCAATTTGAGTTTGGATCTAATTTCTCCTTTTCATTTTTATTTACGCCGAGCCTAAGCCATCGAGAGCCTAGGTCATTTCCATTAGAATTGCATATAATTTGTGATAAATTGGAATAAACTTCTAATGACAATAAGGGGAATTGGGCATATTGTAATTAGATAACCTTTGAATGTAAACTTGGGGTAATTACCAAAGGGAAGAATATGCAAACATGTTAATCTGAATAGGATTGGACTTAATTTAATATTAAGTATAATAACAAGTTATGGAAAATAAGTGGATCAGGTGTAATTAAGTAAAACGAGTTACTGTAATCTATATATACTTTTAAGCAGGTGCTTGTCAGTTTGGGGGAGGGGTTGTGCGTAGAATAACATTTACAGGAAATATCGTTTACAACCATACTTATTAATGAACTTAAAGCTGCTAAGTTAAACCAATTAATTATTAAGCTAAGAGGTCCAATGTCTTGCTTTTTATATCCGGTTTAAGGACTATTAATAGTTTGGTGGCACAAGCCTAGGGGGTGGCTTGTGTCAATCTTGTTGTGTGAAACCCGTATCAATCAGTATCCCTGTTGGTATCATAGAGGGGTCTCGCACTAGGTAGGGGTCAGGACACACTTTACTAATCTGGATTGTAAGAGATTCAAAGGTGGAAGGTGGATACGGGTGCGTTTCGATGGAGTCATGAGCGTGCATAGGTCAGATGGGGGAAACTAAGCCGATGTTGTTAAGAACAAGATTTTGACCGATGCCAACATATAAAGTTGCAATGAAGATCATTTCATAGAGATAAGATTATATATATATATCCATTGAGTCATGTTAGAAATATGTTAAGATCTATCCTCAAAGTATAACACGAATGCACAAAAAGTTATATCATATCTTTGTTGCTAAAATCTGTATATTTGAGAAATTTAAAAATCACAGAAAAAGCCCAAATGGTCCAGGCTTCGACCGGGAAAGAGAGCAGAGCGATCTAGACTGTGGACCGAGGTCCTCTGGTCCACAGCCATAAACCGGTCGACCGGTCCAAATATGGGCGGTCGATCGGTCAGTGTGTTTTTGCACAAAACGGCTATTTTTCTGGAAGTTTTAATTTTAATTAAATTCAATCAGTCGACCGGTGATTTTTAACCTGTCGACCGTTTTTAAACAGAAGCAACCTTTCGTATAGACACTTCCATTTCTTCAAGAGTTGCTTCTCTTTCTCTTCACCAATGATCGTGACTATTGTTTGTAACTTTTCACAAATGGTTACAACTGTTTATCTCTTATTTAAACATCATGAAATCATCATTTCAATTCACTGAATCCTTCTATATTCTCTCTAATTTCTGAATTGCATTTTCAGACTATTTGCAAAATAAAAGCTCTCCAAATTTAAATACTTGTTGAATCCTTGAATCAATTTAATATCATTTGATTCAACAAGCATTCTACTTCCTTAAATCTACACATTCAAAGTATATACTCGAGGATCAGATTATAGGAAGATTGTACTCAAACTGTTAACTATCCATGTTGAATCAAGAACACAAAGTAGAAGTCAAAACTATTGTATTAGTTGAAGTCCTATGTGTGATCAGGCAAGTGTTGTAGTCCTCAGTGTTGTAATAGGCAAGTATTGAAATCCTCGTGTTGATAAGGCGTGAAATTCCCGTTCGGCTGCTCAGGTGTTGTATACCTGTTCCTCCGGGTGAAGTGAGGAGATTGTTAGTGAAATTCCAGAAGAAAGTTTGGGACTAGACGTAGGACGGTGCTCCGAATCAGTATAAAAATCCCTAGTGTTATTTTCTATTTTTACTGCATTTACTATCTTATATAGTTCTGTGATTAGCTATTACTTCATTCTTGAATATTGTTCATCATATTACACGACCCTTGTGAGTGTATTATACTAGCACGTACATGCACACATTTTCAATTGGTATCAGAGCACGGTCATCTTATAACTGTAACACAGTTATTTGATATATTCTTGTAATATGGAAAATAACCCAAGTTCTAGCACTCAAGACACTACTTACACTGAAGGTCAATCAACACAAAGACCTCCATTTTTCAATGGACTTAACTATAGCTATTGGGCAACACGAATGTCATTCTGTATGCAATCAACAAATTATGATGCATGGAATGCTACCCAAATAGAGATAGTTAATCCTACAACAGATTATTTAGAATGGACACAGGCTCAGAAAATAGCAGCAGCTATAAATGCAAAAGCAATAAATATGTTGTTTTGTGCATTAGATCAAAATGAATATAATCGTGTTAGTATCTGTACCACCGCGTACCAAATTTGGCAAATGCTGAAAACCACTCATGAAGGTACTAACAAGGTTAAACAAGCCAAAATAGCCATGCTGAAAAGTCAGTTCCAAAATTTCAAAATGAAGCCGAATGAAACAATCAATGATATGTATTCACGGTTTCAAACTATTCATCATGCACTTATTGGTTTAGGACAAAAATATTCAGATTTTGATGTAGTCTCGACAGTCCTACATTCTCTGACTAGTGAATGGGAAGGAAAAGTATCAGCGACTGAAGAAGCTAATGACCTTTCTGTCATGAAGCCAGATGAATTGATAGGAAATCTAATGTCCTATGAAGCAAATTTGCAGGCTAGAAAAGAACAGAAACAAGAAAAGAAAATTGTAGCATTTCATGCTGAAAAAGATGAAGATGAATCAGATTCTAAAGATAAAGACTTAACATTCATTGCTAAAGGTTTCAAAAAAATTCCTAAAGCAAAGAAAAGCTGGTCGTTATAGCAAAAAGAAATCTGGATCGAATAAACCATCATCATCAGCTGTAGAATGTTTCAACTGCCACAAAAAGAGGAATATACACAAAGATTGTCCAGAAAAGAAGAAGTTAGAAAGTGATAAATTCAAATACAAGAAGGATAGATCAAAGAAACTAGCATTCTCAATGACATGGGATGATTCAGACTCATCTTCATCAGAAAGTGAAAGTGAATCAGAGAATGAACAAGTAAATGTCTGTCTCATGGCAATAGAAGATGAGGTAGAAATTCCTACATTTGATGAAGTACTTGATATTAGTACTGAATTGATAGTTAAATTTAAAGACATGAAATGACAATGCAAAAAAGCCAAAACTGATTTGAGAAGAGCAGAGTTTGAACGAGATATGTTAAAAGACGAGAAGAAAATATTAGAAGAAGAACTTGAAAAACTTCAAGAATCGTCATCTAATATTGATTCTCAATTATCTCTTTTGAGTCAAGAAATTGAAACTCAAAAAGAGAAAAATGTTGCTCTTACTACTGAGAATCATGAGCTTAAGGCAAAAGTCAAAATTCTAGACCTAGAAAAAGCTAGTTTACAAACTAAGTTAGATGATATTACTCAAATGTTTCTAACTTCAAAAAGGTCAAGAAAATTTGACAAAACTCATTGAAAGTTCACAACCTGCTTCAAATAAACAAGGTTTAGGATATAAGAAACAAGAAACCAATCATAGAAATAGTACTAGATATGCTTTTATGTACAATAAGAATATCACTGCTAGTACTAATGTACATCTAAGACCCAATTATTATAGAAATTCGAACACTTCTATGATAAGCGGTATTTATAATAAATGTAGAAGTACGAAAAGGAATATCACTAGAGATTACTTAAGTATGTGGGTTCCTGTAAGTTGGAAAAACAGAGAAAAATATATCGATGATTATTTTGATTCAGTAGTTAATAATGAAAATTTTATCTTTAAAGGTTCCATTAAACCCTCTTGGGTATGGTTACCTTCCATCTAACCCATGGACCCAAACAAAGCAAGTGGGTGTACCAAAACTATATATGTCATATTTTTTGTAGGTACATCACAACAAAGAGAAGGTTATTTGGTATCTCTAAATATCTTTGAAAACTCAACTTATCAAAAAATCACATGATTCAATATCTCCTAAAGGTGATATAATTATTTGTATTCTCTACTACTCTCGATTACTGTGCTTATTATGGTATTCTTTTTTTAATCGATGACAAAGGGGGGATAAATGTTTTCTCTCATGATGATACATATAATTCATGTTACATATACTATCATTTAAAATTATGTGCTTAACATGGTAATAGTATATGTGTGCTAACATTTGTTAATGCAGGAATCAAAAGGTAAGATTATTTATATTATGAACTAACAAATGTGGCAGAAACTCAGGGGGAGCTTTATATTTAGAGAGAGAAAATCCAAGGTGTTGTCATCAATCAAAAAGGGGGAGAATGTTGAGAACAAGATTTTGATCGATGCCAACATATAAAGTTGCAATGAAGATCATTTCATAGAGATAAGGTTTTTTTTATATATATATCCATTGAGTCATGTTAGAAATATGTTAAAATCTATCCTTAAAGTATAACACGAATGCACAAAAAGTTATATCATATCTTCATTGCTGAAATCTGTATATTTGAGAATTGGAAAAGTCACAGAAAAAGCCCAAACGGTCCAGGCTTCAACCGGGAAAGAGCGTAGAGCGATCTAGACTGTGGACCGAGGTTCTCCGGTCCACAGCCATAAACCGGTCGACCGGTCCAAATATGGTCGGTCGTTCGGTCAGTATGTTTTTGCATATAACGGCTATTTTTCTGGAAGTTTTATTTTTAATTAAATTCAACCAGTCGACAAGTGATTTTTAACTTGTCGACCGTTTTTAAACAGAAGCAACCTTTCGTATAGATACTTCTATTTCTTCCAAAGTTGCTTCTCTTTCTCTTCACCGACGATCATGACTATTGTTTGTAACTTTTCACAAATGGTTACAACTGTTTATCTCTTATTTAAACATCATGAAATCATCATTTCAATTCACTGAATCATTCTATATTCTCTCTAATTTCTGAATTGCATTTTCATACTCTTTGCAAAACAAAAGCCCTCCAAATTTAAATACTTGTTGAATCCTTGGATCAATTTAATATCATTTGATTCAACGAGCATTCTACTTCCTTAAATCTACACATTCAAAGTATATACTCGAGGATCAGATTATAGGAAGATTGTACTCAAACTGTTGACTATCCATGTTGAATCAAGAACACAAAGCAGAAGTCAAAACCATTTTATTAGTTGAAGTCTTGTGTGTGATCAGGCAAGTGTTGAAGTCCTCAGTGTTGTAAGAGACAAGTATTGAAGTCCTCGTGTTGATAGAGGCGTGAAATTCCCGTTTGGCTGCTCGGGTGTTGTAAACATGTTCCTCTGGGTGAAGTGAGGAGATTGTTAGTGAAATTCCAGTAGAAAGTCTGGGACTGGATGTAGGACGGTGCTCCGAACCAGTACAAAAATCCCTAGTGTGATTTTTCTATTTTTACTGCATTTACTATCTTATATAGTTCTGTGATTAGATATTACTTCATTCTTTAATATTGTTCGTCATATTACACGATCCTTGTGAGTGTATTATACTAGCACGTACACGCATGCATTTTCAGATGTAACATTAGCGAATAGGTCTGTGTCTTATAAGTTAAAGAGTTAAGGATTGATATCCCCTGCTGTCATGGCTGGAACATGGTATTTACATAGTATGAAGCTGGTCGCATGGGTGGTAATTAGGGTAAAACCTTATCTTGATAGTTGGTGCAGAAACTTGTTCTTGGGATATAAATGAGAAGCTTATTTGATCTTTACCTTGTGTTGTTATCTTGTTTACTTCTTGCTTGTTTACTTTATTGTATTTTCATATTCGATTCTATTTATCTTCCCCCCCCCCTCCAAGGTTCTCAGGGTGGTAGTGTTCAGTAGTGACCGTGATTCCTTTTAGCTTGGATTTAGATTTCTTCTGACTAGATGTATTTCTTTGATTTTTGTTCTATCTTGCTATGGCTTTTGAGGAGGGATATGATTTTATGATTTTGTACTCTGATGGTTTGTGTCATGAGATATATGGTCTGGCTATGGTTTTTGGTATTTAAAAAATGTAATAATGTGATGTTGTAATTGAGATCGAAATGATGGTTTTCAATAATAATAAAAAAATTACCTAGCATTTTATATTTTGTCTTGTGAATTTTAGTTACTGTTTACTTATTGCGCTTCACATAACTTAATGCATCCTCGTATGGGTGACATTAAGGGACGTAGGGTGTCACAGCTGTAGTAGTGGGAGCTGGAGCCAAATAATCAATAGAGACTGACATCTCAACTGCAATGCCAGATGGAGTTTGAGGTGCTCATAAAACCTTGATCCACTTTAGGGCACTTCGATGGCTCTATGCTTGTGGTGTCCTTCTTACTTCTCTTGTCGTCTACCTTTCTCTCTTTCCTCGTCTCTTCTCCTCTATGGTTTTCTCTCTCTCCTTATCTCATTCCTCGTTGTCTTTTCTCTTTTTTCTTTCCACCTCTATTTACATGTGAGGAGAAGAATGAAGGGGCGCCTGTATGAGCAATCATTCTTGGAATTATGTTAAAAGGTCTCAAATAACCACAACCCATGGCATGATCAGGAAAAAAAATAAAAGTCGAAATAAAAACAAGCATATATAAAGGGAAATGTGAATTTGATAATATTAGTGATCCTAGGAGTGTATGTGATATGTTATTTAAATCCTAACACCATCATAAAACCTCATTTCCTTGTGATTAGCATCGGAGTTTGCATGGATTCCAATATCAAAAATGAAAAATCAAACCAATTTGTAATACCCTGCAATTTGGCGATAATTAAATTAGTTAATTAGTTATATTCCAAAAATGAAATCTTTGCAAATGACGGAATTTGACAATGAAACTTGCACCAATGCATTCGTGATGGAATTCTGGTCAACTTTGATGTTTGGAACTTCAAAAATGGAGTTCGTATGAAAAAGTTACGGACAAAATACGAAAACAGACGGAAAATAAATAAACAGTATATAAATATATATTACCATTTATTACCTATCTCCACTGGAGCAAGGCAACCACAGTGGTCGACCGTGCGGTCGACTGAGGGGTAGACCCCCTAGTCGCTAATTTCCAGAAGCGGTTATGGTAATGGCATATAAAATATATATATCGACGAACAGATTTTTCTAAAATTAAATCAATGGTTCAGGGTTATTTCTATGGATATAAATAAAGGGATAGACCCCCACTCTTTTGCACACATTTTCTGGAGGCAGCAGCGAAGATCTGCCATTCCCAATTCTCCGATCTCTACTAAAAAATATATACATAAATTAATCAAATTTACAAGGATTGGAGCTATTAAATTAAGATTTACACAAAAGAGTTCATTATGTAAATAGGTAACCTTTATTAATAGTTTTCATTCTCCTTTTTCCAATTCTACTTTCAGATCTACAAATCTTTTTTGGCAAGTCCAATGGGGTTGGATGGTCCTCTACCATTTTATTGAAGCACCAAGGATGATGTTACAAATATATACAAAGAAAATGTAGAAACTAGGTACTTCAATCACAAAGAAGGCAAAAACAACAATAAAGAACACAAATAGTCAAAAAACATCAGAGAAAGCTTGTCATGATGCCATGGTCGAATGTGAAGTATAGAAGCTTAAGACCTTCTCAAATTTACATTCTAACTTCAGCTGAGATAGTCTATATACTTCTACATGCAGTGTCATTTAAAAATGCACCTATTTCGTTCCTTCCACATCACCATTACATACTTTTTCAAGATAAATGTCATTAGTCTCTTCTTTTTGTTTTTCCTTCCTGTCAAAGCTTCAAGCTTCTTCCACTCATCAATAGCCACACGTTTGACATTGTGCCTCCCAAATAAAGTCATAATTCCATGCCAGATAGTGTAGGTGCATTTACATATCCCTTTTTTTTTACATATTAAGATCTACAATTCTAAATATGTATATATGTATCCCTTTTTATACAAATTATAGATCGGTAAGATTTGTGATTATAGGCCTAAAAGCTATATTCATATTTGAATTTGGAATGACTTTAAGGTGAGTGAGAAATATATGAATTGTTTGATATTAGTTTCGTTTTGTGTAAAATCTAAATTCATATGCATAAAAGTATCAGATTTACCTTGTTTAATTATTGGAATTAGTAGGTTAATTATGCGAGGTCATTGCCTTATTCGACAGAAGTCTGCACTTTCCAACAATTGGATATATGTACAATTGATGTAAGATTGTTAGGGATGAGGATCAAGAATCTTAAGGCAAAACTAACACTAGAGGGGGGTGAGTAGCGTTTTAAAGAACTTATAGAAATCTTAACCAGTTACAAACTAATATATGAATCACATAATGAATATCACAACAGAAACAATCACAGATGTGTATATAAACAAAAATAAAATGCAGAGAGGAAAGAACACACTGGATTCTATATACATCCAGACCCGCACAACGCTGGATTATGCAGAGTTTTATTAATATAAGTATCCACACCCTTGATTACAAGGTTAAAACCGCTCCTTTTCCTTGATTTAATGGCTATAAAGAACACATCCTATCCTTTTCATTGATTTCAAGGCTATAAGCAACACACCCTTCCTATTTCAGATTGCAATTGCCCTGAACTCTTGAATAACACTCCCAAATAGAGAGTATTTGATAGAGATTGAATATAAAAGAAAAATGATATAATTTGCATTGAAATCGAGAGAGTATAAGTGTAGAATCTTAGAAAATTAAGAAGAATAATGGTGGTATGTTAAGTAGGGAAGGTGGAGATAAAAATTATTTAAAAAAAATCGAAAATGCGGCCTTTATATAGTGTTCCAAGGGACACAACTGTTTCTGAAAAAATTTAAAATGAAAAGACACATCATTTTAAATTTAAAAATTTATGACAGTTATATGTCGATATGTAGTTTTATGTATGTCGATATACGCTTATTAAATTTGAATTTAAATTGTTTTAAAAGTATTTAAATCAATATATATATTTTGGAAATTCCTGGAATAAAACTAGTTGTTTAAGATATAATTTTTCATGTATAAAAACATAGTATAATATAATTTAAACATATGATTTAAAGACTACATATATAAATGAAATAAAACTATATAATATAAACATATATAATTATAAACTTTATAATATATATATATAAGAAACTTAGAAAGTATATATATACGTGAAATCATAAATCCTTAAAAAATTATTGTTGAGAAGAGTTTGAAATCAGTTTTGAAAACAGTTTGAAATCAAATTAAAAAGAGATAATTTGAAAACAGAACTTGAGTGCTAATCAGAGTTTTAAATATGAACCAGATTCTGTTACTCTGATAATCTTGAACTCTTGATACTCATGAGTCTTGATTCTCCTTTAAAATCTTTGAATCTCTTAAACTGTACAGTCTTCAATATCTATTTCCTGCATATAAATCCTATATATACATACATATATATATTGGATAAAGATGTTAATATACATTTTAATAATGATAATGATTGAAACAAGCTTGTTGTCATCAAAACATCATCAATACTCCATTCGCCAACAATCTTCCCTTCTTTGATGATGATAACCTTGATTTATAAAATGTTCATACCTGATATTACCTGTTAATCTGATTCTTTGGCTACTCCCCCTTCACTATGAATTCTTTCTAATTCCCCCTTAAACTATACCTATTCTATACCCGTTGACGTCAAAAGTTGGTCACTAGTGACAGTCAACCCTCAATCGTGTAAAGAACACATGAATAGCAATCACAAAAATGTAGTATATAATAAAGAAAACAGGGAACATGCAAGAGTTTTTATAGTGCTTCGACAAAGATGGTGCCTGCGTCCACTTTATATGGACTGACTTTCTTTCAATTACAAGTACAATGCTTTTTCTGTTTTAAAAAAAGAGGAAGAATTAGCTATTTTCGGACTTAGCTGTGGAGAAGTTCTGATTTTGGAGGAGAAGTTCAGCTAAAAGTTGAAGTGGCGAAAAAGAGGTCCCTTTACATTTTGAGCTTGGAGGTATTTGTAGCTGAAGAAAAGCGTTGGATGAGTTACACATGGCCTTCCTCTTTTGCGGATCTGGGACACGTGGATATCGATTAGTGGGTGTAATGGCGACGGTGGGACCTGGTCTACAGCTGATTAATAGTACCCTCGAAAGTTGTGGCATATGTGGCACTCGAGATGAGGTGTATCAAAAGTAGAGCTTTGTCCAGAAGTGGTTGACCGCCTTTATTGCCTTGAGAATCGGGCTGAGCAAAAAACGACTCATTTGGATATTTCCACGTAGATCCGGAGATATCTGGCCGATCCGAACTTTAAAGAAATGCTTGACTTGATCGACCCGGGAGAGCGATTATACCGGGGCACGAGACGCCGTAGCTCGAAGGAAACTAACCCGGGTCAAATCTTTTTTGGACTTTTTGAAGTACAGGTCATTCTATCGGTCGATTGACTGATGCTGAAAGTAATCTTTCTGATATGGGCTTCGATCCGTTAAATCGCGACAATTTTTGCCAAAAGGTTAGTCAATAATACCTATTTTATAATTTCTCCCCCTTTGTCATCAATAAAAAGTATATATATCTATACTTATACTAATCCTACTATATAACTCCCCCTGAACTTATAATACCCCCTAAATCTATTATTTTCCTATAACTCCCCCTAACTCTATGACACTACTATTACAATTCTACTAAGTAAACATTAATAGGAGAACAATCAAAACAAATATTGAATAAAGTAAGAAATCAACAATATTTGCAAAATATCCAAATATTTATAGGATAAACTAAGTTTCAATCAAACCACACAAATTAGACAAATTATTCATATATCTCTTGGAACTTCAACCCATCCATCTCCACCAAAGATTGGATCTGCTTTTATGACTTCCCAGTCTTCATTGTCTTTGGTGAGGGGTGCTCCAGTGATGTTGTTATCTTCAACCTTGGAAAGATAAGAGATCATCCAACAATAACATCAAAGTGTTTTTCTTATCGTTCAATCATCTTTATCTGACTTAATTCTAGATGACATTGATTGTGGAGAATGATAGATAGGATATTCTTGAAAGAATTGAGAGTTTCTTCAAGATTTTCACTTAGATTGTGAATAGGATTAGCCATAATTTTGATTATATATAAAGAGAATGATTAGAAAAGAAGTAAAGAAGTAGGAATGAATTTTTATGGAAGAAAATGATATATATAGAATCTGGAATTCGTTTTAAATTGAATAAACACAAGGTAGTTATTAAAAAATTCAAATTTGAACAAATTTGAATTTCTGGCAGTTATATGTCGACATACACATTCTTGTATGGTGACATACCCTATGTCTTTTGGGTATTTTTGACTTTCTACACTATTTTGAATTATTTCTTATTATATTATTTTAATTTATTTAATTTTAGTTGTTTTTACTGATGTTTAAAGGTGAATTTAACAAAGAAAAAACATACGTTACTACTAATGAGAGATTACATTCAAACGATACATGAGATTTGAAATACGAAAAGGAAATTCAAGCTAATATGATACGATAACATAAGTTAACAAACTTAGATTTCAGCAGATAAAGATGAGGAGGATGATATTCCAAGTTTTCTTCCAATTTTTTCGAAAAACTTGTTCATTCTAGAAGACATTTGGTTGAGAGATTTTTTTATTTTCTTTTGATTTTTGGCTAGCTTGACTTGGTCTTGAAATATTTCTTCTTTGGATATGGCTCTTGACGAAGTAGGAAATTCTATGCTTTCCATGGAGGATTCTTCTTCCATTTGAACTTCTTCTTGTTCCATTCTAGCTTGCTTTCGGCATACACCTCATATGGTTTGAAAGTGATTGGAATTCGCATAAGGGGTATATTTCCCGAGTTAAAGACCTTTCTAGGAACAAATTCCTCTCCTTTGAAATTAATTCCAAAATACTCAAAGATTTGGGTAAGATAACTTCCATGATAGAGAGTGTTTTCTTTTGTATACATTTCCTTTAGTTTAAAATCCCTTAAAATTACTTCGGCCCAATTAATATTATAAGTGCCAAAGATGAAAAAAAAGCTTTTTGGACCTTGAAGGTAGGGTTATTAAAGTTTTTGGAATGGGGAGTAAGAGTATGTTGAAGAAGGAGGTTAACAATTCTTTCTTTTGGGCAGAATAATCGATTCTTGAATTCCATATGTTCATCGCTTTCAAAAATATGATGAAAAGTTTCCAAATCGTATTCATCAATTTCAAAATTCGAACCTGTTTTCTTGCAATTTAAAATGGTTCCCAAAACATCATTATCCAAAATAATTTGAGTGTCTTTCACACTATTCCAAACTTGGTTTTTATTTCCTTCAAAAAATCCATGATTTAAATTTGCATAAAACATTTTGACAAGATTTAGATAACATGGTTCATCGTTATCCCGAGAATCAATCAAACTTAAAACTTCATTTTGACTGCAAAGAGTATGAAGATCATAAGATGAAAAATCTTCAAAGATAGTGAATGTTCCCGTATGACTTTTCCATTCGTAACATAATCTATGTACGCTTGGATAGCCTCCGGGTTTTTGTAGAGATAACCTTTGAGAGTCTTGGTTGATCTCATGGTCTTTGGAGTACTTAAGGAACCATTAGAGAATAGATTTGAAGAGTATAGGATGAAGAAAATAGTTTTGAATTTTTAATGAGAGGTAGAAAGAGTAGTATAGAATAGATGATTAAATAGAGATCAAATGGACACATCTTTTCTGAATAGGAGGACACCTTTTCAGACTTGGGAGTTTGTGAAAAGGTGGTGGGAAGTTTGAAAGTTAAACATTTGAAATTCAAAGTTTGAATTTCAAATTCTGGTGCATATATCGACATGTACATTCATGTATGTCGACACACATATGTCAATTCAAAATTCAATTTTCTTTTTGACTTTGTGATACTATTCTAATATTTTCTATTTAGTTATTTCCTGAGATAAAATTAATAAAAAAACCTTTTAAAATTAAATTTTATTTAATATATTATTTATTTATTATTATTTTGAATTTCACAATTCAAATTTCAATTTTAGAATTCAAATTTCAAATTTGAACAAAAGCAAGCAAACAAGCATCCATTCAATCATTTCAATCAAGAATGATTAATTGAGGCATACCAAGTTTTTAGATCCATTTCTTCGATATTTTCTGATTCCTGAATTACCGTGAAGCACATATTTGAATTTCCGTTTTCTGGCTCTTCGTCACTTGACAATGAATCTGAATCATCTAAAGTTGGTGCATATGCTCTTTTCCTTTTCTTTGACGAATTGTAGTTTATTTTTTAATTCGTTCTATCTAGATATGGACACATTTTTTATATGGCCTGGTTTGTTATAGTTGTAGCATCTATCGATCTTAGGATTTTTTTTTCCCGAACTTCCTTGATTATTTTTATGAAAATTATTCCTTATTTTATATCTCAAATTTTTCTAAAATTCCGTATCATTAACGCAATTTCTTCATCATCGTCACTGCTTGACTTAAAACCATCAGTTGTTGCTTTGAACGTTTTAGATTTCTTTTCTGTTGACTCATTCTCCTTTCTTTTCTGTAACTGTACTTCGAATGACATCAAATTCCCGATTAACTCCTTGATCTTCATTTCACTAATATTATTGGCCTCTTCTATTGCTAGTATTTTCTGATCCCATTCTGAAGTTAGAGAATTAAGGATTTTTCTTACTTGATCTTCTTTAGAATGAATTTTTTCCAATGCCATTAATGAATGCACGGTTTCCCGAAACCTGCAGTACATATCGGAGACAAATTCATTCTTATTCATTTTAAATAACTCAAATTGATTAGTTAATGTTGATATCTTTGTTTGTTTAACTTTATTTGTTCCTTAATGAGTAACTTGCGAGGTTTTCCATATTTCATAAGCAGATTTATAAACTGATACTTAAATTCATTTCTATTCAATGAACATAATAACATATTCATAGCCTTAGAATTACTTTGTGCAGAGGCCTTCTGTTCATTAGTCCATTGTGAAAAATTTGTAGTGGGTTCAACATATTCAGTTTGTGTGATATTCAAGTGTCTAATCTTATAGATTGTAAATATATTTTCATCCTACATGCCTAATAAAAATAATTACTACCATTAAATAGTGGTGGTCTAACGATGGACCGACCCTCAATAAGTGAACTATTATTGTTAGCAAATACAGTATTTGGTTGCCATTTAATATTTTCAAAAATTCAGATGATGAAATTTTGAAATCTTACGCTCTGATACCAATTGTTAGGGATGAGGATCAATGATCTTAAGGCAAAATTAACACTAAAGGAAGTGAATAGTGTTTTAAAGAACTTATAGAAACTTTAACCAATTATAAACTACTATATGGATCACAGAATGAATATCACAACAGAAACAATCACAGATGCATATATAAACAAAAATAAAATGCATAAAGGAAATAACACACCTGATTGGATTACTCATACGTCTAGTCTCGCACAATGAGCATTGTGCAGAGTTTTATTAATATCAGTATCCAATTACAACACGCTTGATTTCACGGCTACAAGGTTAACACAGCTCATTTTCCTTGATTTACGAGCTACAAGGAACACATCCTACCCTTTTCCTTGATTTAAGGGCTACCAGGAACACACCCTTCCTATTTCAGATTACAATTTCCCTATAACTCTTGAGTAGCACTTCCAAACAGAGAATATTTGGTAGAGATTGAAAATAGAAGAATAATGATATAATTTGTATTGAAATAGGCAGAGTATAAGTGTAGAATCTTAGAAAATTAAGAAGAATAATGGTGGTATGTGTTAACCGGCCTTTTGATCCAGTTTCCAAAAGTACGCAAGACACGCTCTACTCAACATATCACGTGATATTACAGCCCAGAGGCGTTGCCGGTATCATCCGGGGTCCAATACGAGAAAACTCGAGTCTGGCCACTAGCAGAATGTCGCATCCCTCGAACGGACCTCCATCAGTATCCGTCCGCAGCTGAGCTGAAGGCGAGCCGTGCTCCGAGACGAAGGCAAGCTATCAAGCGGGTCCGGAAGTAGCGCCGATGGGGGTCCGGTGTAACAACCCGAAAATCTGGGCCAGTTTAAAAATTTTATTTTGGCAATTTTAGCGAATTTTGATTATTTAAAATGAATTATTTTAAATAATATCGACGAGAAATTTATTTTGAATATAATTCGAACGTATATATTCGTTTGAATTGACGATAGAATATAAATATTTATTTATATTTATAAAAGGAATTGAAAATGGCGCGGTAGTTCGATAATTCGATTTCAAACTTCAAATGAATGTATCGGGTGCAAAATAATCCGGATTTTAGTGAAACCAAAAATAATGGAATCTATTTGTGAATATCTTTCCAACGAATCTGAAAGATTGAAATTTCATAGCGGGAATCAAAAGATATGTCCAGTTGAAAATTCTGAATAGTCGTTATGGAATTCAGGCCCTTAAAAATGGACAATTTGCAAACGACCTCGGATTTCGATGAAACCACTTTTGTTGGGTCTGTGATGTCAAGTTATTGCTAGATGCCAAATTTCATAATTTTTCGAATCAATATGTGAGCGTGGCAAAGGAAAACGCGTTTGACCAGTTTAAGTTGATTTTAATCGACTGGAAAATGGCCATTTTTCAAACGGTCTCAGAATTCGACGAAACTAGTTTTGTTAGGACCGTATCGTCAATACGAAGCCAGAAAATATTTTTCGGGAACTTATAGAGTTAGTATGTGACCCCAGTAAATTGAAATGCGTGTTCAAATTCAATATATAGAGTAATATTTTGATTTTAACGAAAACTGATCGAAACGATCGACTCAGCTTACGATACATATCCCGTTGTGTTCGGAATGGGGGTAATTAGCTATGGACGACAGTCGGTGGGCCTCGTTTAGAGGTCGTATGAAAAAGTCAACTTTTCATAAATTAAATAAATTAAATAATAAAAAAAAATCTCTCTCCTCCTCTCCTTTATTTCCTCAGGACCCCCCCCCCCCCCCGTTCGATTTAAATCAGAAGAAGAAAAAAAAACCTACGATCGAAATCGCTCTGCCCCCCGACCTCGACCGCCGCGCCTCGTCGGCGACGCCCCCCCCACCCTTTTTGCCGCGCCGCCTTCCCTCCGACCTCTACCCCTCTACCTCGCGCTACGCCCTCAGGAGGGCGTAGCGCGAGGTAGAGGGGGAGAGGTCGGAGGGAAGGTGGCGCAACAAAAAGGGAGGGGGTGTCGCTGACGAGGCGCAGCGGTCGAGGTCGGAGCGATTTCGATCGTAGTTTTTTTTTTCTTCTTCTGATTTAAATCGAACGGGGGGGTCCTGAAGAAATAAAGGAGAGGAGGAGAGAGGTTTTTTTTTATTATTTAATTTATAAAAAGTTGACTTTTTCATACGACCTCTAAACGAGGCCCACCGCCTATCGTCCATAGCTAATTACCCTCATTCCGAACACAACGGGATATGTATCGTAAGCTGATTCGATCGTTTCGATCAGTTTTCGTTAAAATCAAAATATTACTCTATATATTGAATTTGAATGCGCATTTCAATTTACTGGGGTCACATACTAACTCTATAAATTCCCGAAAAATATTTTCTGGCTTCGTATTGACGATACGGTCCTAACAAAACTAGTTTCGTCGAATTCTGAGACCGTTTGAAAAATGGCCATTTTCCAGTCGATTAAAATCAACTGAAACTGGTCAAACGCGTTTTCCTTTGCCACGCTCACATATTGATTCGAAAAATTATGAAATTTGGCATCTAGCAATAACTTGACATCACGGACCCAACAAAAGTGGTTTCGTCGAAATCCGAGGTCGTTTGCAAAATGTCCATTTTAAGGGCCTGAATTCCATAGCGACTATTCAGAAATTTCAACTGGACATATCTTTTGATTCCCGCTATGAAATTTCAATCTTTCAGATTCGTTGGAAAGATATTCACAAACAGATTCCATTATTTTTGGTTTCACTAAAATCCGGATTATTTTGCACCCAGTACATTCATTTGAAGTTTGAAATCGAATTATCGAACTACCGCGCCATTTTCAATTCCTTTTATAAATATAAATAAATATTTATATTCTATCGTCGATTCAAACGAATATATACGTTCGAATTATATTCAAAATAAATTTCTCGTCGATATTATTTAAAATAATTCATTTTAAACAATCAAAATTCGCTAAAATTGCCAAAATAAAAATTTTAAACTGGCCCAGATTTTCGGGCTGTTACATCCGGGGGCCCTACAGTCCCGGCGGGTCGGTTAGGTCGAACTAATGGGCACCGCCCGATTTACCCAATTTCCGCCAACAAGTGTGTTGCCCAGAATTACCAGATCGACTCAAAGTCAGGATTTAGCCAACAACTTCTGTGATCCTCGCATCCCTCAAAAACTAGGCCACATCTGCATTTTGTACTCCTCTTCCTGAACCCCCCCCCCCCCATGCCAAGTGCCGATATAACACTCGTACCCCATGGGGTACAAAATTCGAACCCCCTTGCGGTATGAAATTCGAACCTATTCGGGGTTCGAAATTAGTACCCCATTCGGGGCTCGAAATTCGCACCCCGTTCGGGGTTCGGAATTCGCACCCCGTTCGGGGTTCGGAATTCGCACCCCATTCGGGGTTCGAAATTCGCACCCCCTTGAGGTACGAATTTAATAGCACTGGAATGGGGTTCGAATTTCTAAGGCACGATGGGGGGGTTCGAAATTTCGAGGCTGGGTACAAGGGGGTGCCAAATTCTGGGTGTGGTCCCTTATTTCTACCTACTCCTACCTAACCTCTCTCCTATAAATACCCCATGACCTTACACTTCAAAGGGATTGGATTTTGTGTACTTGAGACCTCTTGAGAGCTCCTTTAATGGCATATCCACTTTGAGGAAGAAGAAGGGCAAAAGTGTCTTTTTCCTAATATATGAAATATATGATAATGACATCATATAACTTAGAGATGAATGTAATGAGAAATCATGAGATGTTCTTGACCTTGTAACTTTGTGTTGTTAATAATATTCCAACGACTCTTTAAAGTAGGCGTAAGCATCTCTCGAGGCCGAACCACTATAAATCTCTCGTGTTATTACCGCTTTCCGCTCTTGTCTACACGACCAAACTAATAATTCCTAGTAATTGGAATCCTGGGTATTTACAACATTTTTTGCCGTCAACAGTTGGCACTTTCACTGAGAAAACTTAGATTTGCGCCTTTTTCGCACCTTGTCATCTCGACTTTGACGAGCTTTAGGTTTCTTTGCTAAACCTGTTGCCGAGTCCGCTCACGATGGCAAAGCGACCAAAGAACACAATGGTTGGCTCTTCAGCCACAGCTGAAGCCGGAACATCTCAACAGTCTCAGCCAGCGGATATCCCGGCCACTAATGAAAACATCCCACCTACTGTGGACCCCGAAGCGCCCACAACACAAGCTCAGATCTGCGCGCTTAGTGAAAAATATGAGAACACATCTATCGAGCTCAATTAAGCATTAAGGAATAACATCGACCTTATGCGACAACTTCAAGAAAGTCAACGCATTGTCACTCGACTCCAGCTAGCTCGTAACGATGCTCAACTGCGACTAGCTGTCTCAGAGATTTCCTCTTCCAAGTCGAACGGCCCGCATCAAAGAAGTAGGTTTAATCTCATCAACAACGTCGCCGTTTGCACCAACGCCCTCGACAACGGTAACGACAATGGCTACGCGAACTGCAACGGAAATGGCAACGACGATCGAACTACAGCTACATGTAGCAAGGGGGCACAATACCGAGATCGCTCTCGCTTGATCATCAATAACGGACCGGGTCCAACCAACCCCTTCCTCGGGAAAACCTAACTATCGCCAATCGCGATGATGGACCTACTATTCCAGCGACCCGCCCTCCTCCAGAACAGGATCCGCATCAACCAACTCTGCCTCATTGTCCATACCAGGACCCGATTATAGATGTCAAGGACATAAAAGAAGACGATCTGAATATTCATCATAGAAGACACCCTTGCAACAGAACTCCCAAACTTCGCCAAAATCCATGGATCCCGATGGCGGATCCCATCCAACTTGTCTTCCCGACAATGTTCGGAGGATCATGAGGGAGATGCGAGGGAACGTGCAAGATTCGTGGGAGGCATACATTAGGCGTAACATCTTCACAAGAAGGGTAAATGAAGCTGAGTGGCCGCGATGCTTCAGCATGCCACAGATGCCAAACTACGACGACACAACCGAGCCCTGTACCTGCCTAAATAGATACGAATAACACATGGACTCTAGCCGGGGAAACGACCCAGTCAAATGTAAGTGCTTCCCGTTCTTCTTATCAGGAACAACTTTACTCTGGTTCTCTCATCTCCCACTCGATTCCATCAACAACTTCGGCCAACTAGCAATAGAATTGGTCAAGTAATTCAGAGTACACATCCCGACTCCAAAGAATGCCCTCACTCTATCCAATCTATACCAAGGACCCACCGAGTCGCTTAAGAGCTACCTCTCTTGGTTCAACACCGCCCTCGCCGAGGTCGAAGACCCGGATCCTCGCACTGTACTTTTTTAGTTAGCAAAAGTTGTCCTCCCTAATTCCGAGTTCGGGGGATGGATCGACAGGAAGCAGCCTAAAAGCCTCGATGCTTTCTATGAAAAGGCTAGGCAATACTTATGTCAAGAAGAAGCGAGACGAAACCGACTCTCCAGGGCCAGTCTTCCCAACAATCCACGTGCAGATACCATAAATGATAGTGTCAAAGGGAAACAGATTGAGGAGCTCTTCGGTAAGGACAAGGGGGCAGGTCCCTACAAACAAACGCTGAATAACAGTAGGCAAAGTGGCCGCAACAATAGCCAGGTTCCTACAGAACCCAAGAAGCCCGGCCCCCACCGAGTATATGAGACCTACACCCCGCTGAATGAAGACTTGGAAACAATCTACTTAGAAATGTGTAACGCGCTTCAATACAAGAAACCATACAACATGGAATCCACTAATCAGGAGAAGATTACCGGCAAGTACTGTCGATACAACGACATGTATAGGCATAATACCAATGACTGTCGTCAACTCAAAGACACAATCGAAAAGCTTATCCGCGAGAAGCGCCTTGAGCAGTATGTCGAAGAACCATTTCCTCCCGAAGCTAATTCAGGTACTCCTGCGCCAACGCCTCCAGCACTTGCCAAGGCAGCTCCAGGTTCGTCTAACCCAAGGCGGGGAATTGAGATGTACACTATCTATGGCGGGCCATACCCCACACAGAAAGCTTCCGAAAAATGGAAGAGTATGTAAGCTCTATGAAGCATGCCACCTACGAAGGCTATTCCATTCAAGATGAGTCCACACCTACTAAGCTCCAAAAAACAATGCGGGATGACATAGTCTTCCGCGAAAGAGAATCTAAGGGAATTGAGATCCCAACCACGGATCCTTTCGTGATCACATCACAGATTGGTGTTGCTTCTATCCGAAGGATACTGATTGAATTGGGAAGCTCAGTTAACATCATCTTCAAAGCAGCTTACGATCAAATGAAGCTGGAAACCAAGGACTTGAAACCATGCCACGTCACGATCCACGGATTTAACAGATCTTCCTTTCACCCATTAGGCGTGATCAACTTACCTGTTGAACTTGGTGACCGAGACCATGCCGAGTCCTCACATTCGAGTTATCGACATTATCTCCCCTTACAATGTCTTCTTTGGACATCGCTTCCTTACAGAAATCCGGGTCTGCATGTCACCATGGCCCCTCCTAATGAAGTTCTCGATGAAAAATGGGATTTCAACGGTAAGAGGTGACCAAGCAAATGCTAGAGGGTGCTACACAATAGAATGGAAGAACGTGCACAACAAGGACGAAGGCAAAGCCGTGCCTCCGCCTTCTTGCACCAAGACCATCTCCACATAGCAACCAACGGTGTCTGTGCCTCGGCTTAGGTGCTACTGCCATCTTTCCTACGATCTCAATCCAAGGAAGGACGAAGAGCCCGAGTGTGAAAGGGCTACTCCAGTTGAACCTACAGTGGACCTTCCGATCAAACCCGACGATCCAGCGAGGGTACTAAAAATCGGATCGTAACTCCACCCCGCAACAAAAGATCTTGTGAATTTCCTACGGGCTAATATAGACGTGTTTGCTTGGAATCACTCAGACATGAGAGCCATCGACCCCGCAGTCGCTTGTCATCAGTTAAATCTTGATCTTACGATGCCTCCGTCAAGAAGAAACGCGGCTTCTTGGGACTCGAAAGGTCTAGAGCCCTCGAGGAAGAAGTAGACCGCCTACTCAACAACAACTTCATCCGCTAAGCCGACTACCCCGAATGGGTTTCTAACCCGGTTCTGGTTAAGAAAGCAAACAGCAAATGGCGAACTTTTGTCGACTTCTCTAAATTAAACAAAGCATGTCCCAAGGACTGCTTCCCATTTCCAAAGATCGATTGCCTCGTCTATTCGACCACCAGATATCAGCTCTTATCCTTCATGGACGCGTATTGAGGTTACAATCAGATTCCGATGCACCTCCCTGATTAAGATCACACCTCTTTCATAATCGATCTTGGACTTTACTGCTATCGCGTCATGCCCGTCGGTCTCAAAAATGCAGGAGCCACTTATCAATGAATGGTTAACCGCCTCTCTAAAAACCAAATTGGGAAACCCATGGAGATATGTGTGGATAATATGCTGGTAAAATCCAAAATATCGAGCGACCATGTCCACGACCTCTCTGAAATGTTCAATGTCCTCCGCCAATACGACATGAAACTCGATCCTATGAAGTGCTCCTTAGGAAAATTCTTGGGTTTCACCGTCAACTCCCGAGGCATCGAAGCCAATCCAGAAAAAATCCAAGCTATCCGGGATATTCAAGTCTCTTAGAAAATCAAAGATGTCTAAAGTCTAAACGGGCAGGTCACTGCTTTAAGTCCATTCATTTCTAAAGCTACAGACAAATGCATTCCCTTTTTCGACTTACTTCGAAAGAGGAAGCGCAACTTTACAGAATGCGTCGCCGCATTCGAGGACCTATTGGATCACTTAGAGTGACCACCTATCATGTTCAAGCTTATAGACCATGAAGACTTATACATTTATTTGGTTGTTTCCATGCAGGCAATTAGCTCAGTATTAGTGCGCGTCGAAGGTCATGTCCAACGACCCGTCTACTACATAACCAAAAGATTGATGGGGGCACAGAAAAAGCTTGTGAAACTAGCATTCTGCTTACTGATTTCCTCTCAGAAGCTTCAACCATACTTCCAGTCTCATCCCATAAAGGTTTATACCGACTAGCCGCTACGACCGGTCCTACAACGACTCGAGGCGTATGGACTACTATTAAAGTGGAGTATGGAGCTGAGCCAATTTGAGATAACATTCATCCCTCGTCGAGCTATCCTCGGACAAGGTCTCACTGATTTTGTAGTAGAATTCACTACTCCCGAGGAGAATCTTACAGAGAACATTGAAGCTCTCGACACTCAATGGAAATCATTCATGGACGGGTCCTCCAACAGCAAATTTTCTGGAGCCGGAATTGTGCTCATCATCCCAGAGGAACGCCCGATATGCTATGAATTAAAACTCAACTTTCCTGCTACCAAGAACGACGTAGAGTATGAGGCGTTGATAGCCGGACTTAGAATCACGATCGAACTTAAGCTAAAGACCCTCCAAATCTTCTCCGATCCACAACTCATCGTGCGCCAGGTATTGGGAGAATATCAAGCAAAGTGGGAACGACTCGCCCTATATTTGACCCAAGTTCAGGAATTTCTCACCAACTTCGACCACTTTGTCATCACACGCATTCCCGGAGAACAAAATGAAAAAGCAGATTTGTTAGCCAAATTGGCGAACTTCGAGGATTCACAGCTTATGAGATCCCCCCCAGTCGAAGTGCTCGATTCGCCATGCATTAAGAAATTGCAAACCAAGGTGGTCATGAATGCTGAAACCGAACCTGAACCTTGTATGACCCTGATCAAGAATTATCTGCAACACGGGACCCTCCAGGGACATTACAAAGAAAGACGGGCGCTCACTCGCTAATTAACTTGCTACCTTCTCATGGATGGAGTACTCTACCACATAGGCTTCTCTGCCCCGTTGCTCAGATGCATAGCCCATAATGATGCCAACTGTGTTTTAATGGATGTACATGAAGGCGAGTACGGCGACCACACCAGAGGGGAAATCTTGGCGAGAAAGATCATCAGACATGGCTACTTCTGGCCCACGCTCGATCGAGACTCCACGGACTATGCTCACAAGTGCGATAAGTGCCAGCGCTTCTCAAAGATTCCAAGATCTCGTCCCATAGAGTTGACGCAAATGGTCAGTCCTTGGCCATTTGCCATATGGGGAATAGACGTCATTGGAACTCTTCCAACGGCCAGAGGCGGGGAATGCTATGTTGTCGTCGCAGTTGACTACTATACCAAATGGGCAGAAGAAGAAGCTCTAGCCACACTAACCACCAAGAAAATAATCAACTTCATCGTCCACAACATCATCGCCCGCTAGGGGTCCCTCAGGCCATCATTTCCGACGATGGAACTCAGTTCGAGAGCGTCATGTTCAAAAAGTTCTATTAACGGCACAACATCGAGAAGAGATTCTCAGCAGTGGCTCATCCTCAAGCCAATGGGCAAGTCGAGGCTGTCAATAAAGTGATTAAATCCATCATCAAGAAGCGTTTGGAAAAAGCCGGGGGCATACGTGCAGACGAACTTCCTCTGGCCCTATGGGCCTATCGAACCACTCATAAGTCAGCAACCGGCCACACTTCCATTGCCCTTGCTTATGGATCCGAAGCCGTCATCCCCATTGAGATGAAGCTTCAATCTCATCGAGTAACCTATTTTGATCTGAAGGCCAATCAAGACTTATTATTGGGATAGCTCGATTTACTCGAAGAAAAAAGGAACGAAGATGAACTCAGGGTCGCCGCCCAACGACAACGAGTGACCCGATGCTTCAACTACAGAGTCCGTCATAAGGACCTCGGCATCAGCAACCTCGTCCTAAAACGGGTCTTTCCTCCACCGGCTGTCCTCGCTCCTCGATGGGAAGGCATGTACGTCATACAGTGGAAGTTCAACAATGGGACTTACAAACTCTCAACCGTGGACGGAGTCGAGCTTCCAAGGGCGTGGAACAACGAACATCTTCGCCGCTACTTTACATAACTTAGTTCACAATTGCTTATGCTTTCCAATGATGTTTTGTTTTCTTGCAATTCAAGGCATTGCAAAGGCTATCACTGCCAAAGCTATCAGTAGAAATGATGTCCAGTTTCCCGTGTTCCTTTCGTGCTTGCTCCTCGCTTACTTCGTGCATGACACGTTTGACTAACCATTACAGCTGACTTCCGCACAACAACTCCGGATCGCCACATCAGCACCCCAAGCACGGGATCCAGTGCCGTCATCCAAGCCTGGAGCCCACATCGAGGACAAACACCACTGGCTACGACCGACACCCCGAGCATGGGAACCGACAACGCTACTCGAGTCGCAAGTCTACGACACGACTGAGTATAAATAACCACTAACTCGAATCTCGGTCCAGCACCGAGATCAAGGATAAATCGTTCAGCCTTCAAGTCCCTGGACTTGGGGGCAACTCGTTAGCCAACCTAATGTGAGGCTAACTACTTGCACGGCTCCAATCGACCCCTCGGGTCGGGATTCGGGCGTCTGTCGAATCTCGGCGCAGCATCGAGACCGACGTTAAATCGTTTTCTCCCCGAAGCTCTAAAGGCTTAGGTGCAGCCCATGACCACGATCGGACCCTAGGGGCTGATGATCTAGCTTTTCTCTGGGGAATAAACGACGCAGTCACTCGCGACAACTCGAATGAATGATGAGAGAGCTCCCTACCGGACTACTCAACGTCGTACGCCTTCGCTCTACTTAGGACTTACTCCGGGCAGTCAAAACAGCAAGCGACTAGCCTGGCTTCGCAAACTAAGGGTTTCCTGAGATGAGGGAAACTTACTAGAAGCTAGCGCTCTATCACACCCCTCTGGAATAGTCGACCCAGAGTGCGGTCTCCAATTGCATTTTTGTTAAGTGAAACGACAAGTACGCTCAAGCAAGCACAGGACGCTGGAAAACATGAGAAGAACATCCGAACACTCGACATAAATCACGATCTTTACTAATTCATATTTCATTTTCACGCACACAACCCCGAACAGGCTACATGTCTAACATCTCTTCTCTCTGAAGACAGGGCGCACATGAATACCACACCATGTCTTTAAGGACCAAGCACGAGGACCGCACTCGCATACACTATCGGTCTACCCAACCCAAAGTATCTATAATTCCTTTAACAATTACTGATGCTACCCATCCTTTTCTTTTCTTTTCTTTGTACAGGTTCGACACTAGGCAGGTCACCACCTATAATGGACCCTTTCCTTCCAAAACCGCTTCCTCCTCCTCTACTCTTCACAGGAGAAACAGGTTCATAAGACATCGAGGTGTGCCACACGCCATCATCCTCGCCGCTTGTAATTATCGTAACCTCCCCAAGGGAAATACATGGAAACATCCTAGGGACGACGTAAAAAGCAAGGAACAATGCAACTTAGGTTTTTTCCCAAGCCTACTTGACGCCCAGCCCCGTTCTCTTCTCGGCATCTTCGGCAGCCTTCTGGTCGGCTAGCACCCTGGCCTGGAGTCGCATAACTGCATCCGCTTCAAGTTTGATAAGGTTCCCCTCGCCCTCTTTTGGTGGGCATCACCGACAGTTTTCCTTTTTCCTAGCCTACTCAGAGGCCCCCTCCTTCTCCACCTCAACATCGGTCTACTTCTTCGCCACCATAGCGGTAGATTTCTCCTCGGCATCCTTCCTAGCCTTTGCCTATGCATCTTGTATGGCAGCCTCATCATGTCCTTCTTCCCCTCCGGCTAATCAGACTTTGCCACCAACCAGGACTCAGACGCTTGAGCAAGCACGGGGGTAAAGTCTAGTGTTGACTCCACTCCAAGGGGGGCTACCCAGCGAAAGAGGCAACTATTTGACTTCTAAGGGTTCATCACTCGTATCCTCTTTAATTGGCAAGTACTTGAGCTCGGAGGCAGTCCTTCACCTATCCTTGCACCAGCTTGACCATTACCGCAAGCTTCAAAGCAACCATTTCTAAAGAGGAACGCCCACCTCGAGTCGAGGGTAACTCAGACCCAAAGGCTCGGGTCTTGGAAGCTTCTGACCTTCCATCAATACTAGGCAGGCCGGTCATAGAGGCCCGAACCGGAAGACAGGGAGAGCAACATAATCACTAGTCCTCCAAGGAACAGGGGAATTCAGACAAGTTCTCAGTACACAAAATAAAAAATTCATATCTCGAAGCAAGTTCTCGAGTTCCCACGGCCGATTCATTGGGTTCCCAACGTCTCAACAACCTGCCAGCGAACTCATATTGAAACGTAACGTGAAGCTGACCCAAGCCACTCGATGCAAAAGCTTCCTACTTACAAGAGCATTGGAATGCAGTGATGACATCTAGTTTTAATAACTAAGGCGGTGTTTTGCGGTAACCATCAACACCATTTTCAAGTCAGAAAATGGTTACGATATAAATGGGTTGGAGCTAATGACTCGACCGTATCCACATCTTATGTGCGTATCCGAGCAGTCAGTCCGAATAAGTTCATTTCCAAAGTGACTCGCCAACCAGTTGTGGTACGTTCGACTTCAATTACAGTCCAGATATTCAACATTAAGCAACGATCTGAACTTGCTAACTCATCCTTGATGTCGAATAGAATCTAGCAGATACATGGGCTTGGTAGCAACCCTCTACGGATTATCGCACCGGCCTGGAAAACATAGGACCCGATCAGATCCACTTCAGTCCCTACACTGGCGTCATCCTCATGGCATCCCTTGAAGCCACCATCTTGAGAGCGCTTTTGCCTCCCCGAGGAAAATCCGGAGCCAGAGTCCAAGCCTTGGAGGTTTCTCGGCTTTCCAACAGTGCCCGAACTCCATAAAAGCAGCCACTCTGAAACATGATGGCAACCTTTAGCCTCGACAACTAACACCATGGCCATCACTAACCGCCAGCGCAATGCCTTAGTCAAAATGCAGCTGCGTCATGGTTGAGTTATTGTTCGGATCCCAAGATTAACAGCTCAACTATATGTCGACATCCTACACACGCATTCGAGCCGCCAGTCCAAGCAAGCCCATTGCTTGAGAACCGCATCGCAAGACCGTAACTCACTAATCATTGGCCGCTCATCTGAAGCTATGCAAAGGTTCAAGTTTACTAACTCAAGATCGAAGTCATGGCTCGACAAAGTTATTGAAGTGCGAAGTTCTATTTCGCGCTCCCGTGCACCGGCTTAGTGGTCATCTCCTCAAACAAGATTCGAACTCCTGAAGAGCCTAAAAGATTTAATAAGTGTTTGGGAGACGAAGTCCAATCCCGTATTCACAAATACTTGTCCTCAAATCCCTACTTTCGCTTCCCAGAATCTACCACTCCACGCTCTTGAGTAACAATCTCAGGAATCCTCTAGTTTTCCATATATCTCTTCCCTTCTCCGGAAACCTAAGGACAACTCGAACGTCCAAAGTCCAAAAGCAGTATTTTGCATCCTCCCCACCTCAAGCTGATTTTCCGCCTGGAGAAGAGAAGAAAGGAAGCAACTACAACTAAGGGATCGACATGCTCCAAACGAATGTTCCAGGATCAGAATTTAGGATCGTACACCAAGCTACGATTACATCCACTTATCTTCGAAGCCCCAACAACCAAATCAATCACGGCCAATGACCACTCGTGTGCTCACCAAGTGCCAATAATCAAAGTGCACGCGCCCAGCATTTGGATCTGACCTCGCCTCAAAGAAAAATCTATATGGATACATGCCATGACATATGACAAGTATTGTCATACAAATGACATTCGTGTATACGAGTTACCGAAACTTTGATCACTGAGACCAGTTTGGATCGTTGAATGATTTTCGGCTCACAAATCCAAGTGACTCAGCGGGATACCCCAAACAATCAAGCTCTATCCCAATGACGTTTCAATAACCACTTAGGGCGATCGTGCGCCTAAGCCATGGAAGTGACCATGCATATGCACTTTTGAAATCTCAACTGAACAGACCGTCTTAATTCGTTAACCAAATGCATGCTCACAAGCCTTAAGGGTTCAAGTGTACACACCAAACGGTCGACTCCCGACCCGAAAATTCTTCGAAAAGCTAAATTGTGCGATTACAAGCCCATGGCATGCAATTCACCTTCACATTACCCATTCCAACTCAGATCGCATTGTGCGAAACCACGTGCAAATGTGTGAATGCATGCGCGATTCAGATCCGACAGCGAACTGTTTGCACATTAATGCAAACGGGAGTCGGCAACTGACAATCAACCTCTCTAACCTACAACAATTAGGCACCGTGGGCAGGTTGATACCCAAGTCACAAGACTCAAGCGAGTCAAAGCTCTTAGCAGTGCTCGAATCCTAAGCTCACACCAACATATTTCGATATGGCGTCCCAACCACTCCAAAGTAGTGCGCTCTCGGCATACAACCCAAAAGTAGGTCATGGCCAATCGCTAAGCATCGCATGGAAATGTTTGTGCCCATATTAGATTCATCTTACTTCAAAGCACATCCCATTAACACAAGACATACTTTGAGGAGGCAAATGTTAACCGGCGTTTTGGTCTGGTTCCCAAAAGTATGCAAGACACGCTCTACTCAACATATCGCGTGATATCATAGCCCAGAGGCGTTACTAATATCATTCGGGGTCCAGTACAGAAGACTCGAGTCTGGCCACTAGTAGAATGTCGCATCCCTCGAATGCAACCTCCATCAGTATTCGTCCGCAACCAAGCCGAAGGTGAGCCGTCAAGCGGGTCCGAGCGCAGCACCGATGGGGGTCCGGGGCCTAACAGTCCCGATGGGCCGGTTAGGTCGAACCAGTGGGCACCGCCCGATTCATCCGATTTCCTCCAACAAGTGTGTTTCCTAGAATTACCAGATCGACTCAAAGTCAGGATTCAGCCAACAACTTCTGTGATCCTCACATCCCTCAAAAACTAGGCCACATCCACATGTCCGTACCCTTCGTCCTGAATCCCCCGTGCCAAGCGCCGATATAACACTTGTACCCCACGGGGCACAAAATTCGAACCCCCTCGGGTTATGAAATTCGTACCCCATGGGGTATGAAATTCGAACCCGTTCGGGGTTCGAAATTCGAACCCCCTCGGGGTATGAATTTCGTACCCTCCGAGGGTACGAATTGCGTACCCCTGGAATGGGGTTCGAAATTTCAAGGCTGGCTATAAGGGGGTGCGAAATTCTGGGTGTGGTCCCCTATTTCTACCTACTCCTACCTAACCTCTCTCCTATATATACCCCATGGCCTTACACTTCAAAGGTGTTGGATTTTGTGAACTTGAGAGCTCCTTTAATGGCATCTCCAGTTTGAGGAAGAAGAAGGGAAAACGTGTCTTTTTCCTAATGTATGAAATATATGATAATTATGACATCATATAACTTAGAGATGAATGTAATGAGATGTCATGAGATGGTCTTGACCTTCTAACTTTGTGTTATTAATAATATTCCAACGACTCTTCAAAGTGGACGTAGGCCTCTCTCAAGCCGAACCACTATAAATCTCTCGTGTTATTTACCGCTTTCCGCTCTTGTCTACATGACCAAACTAATAATTCCTAGTAATTAGAATCTTGGGTCTTTACGACATTTTTGACATCAACAGTATGTAAAGTAGGGAAGAAGAGATGACAAATTATAAAAAAAATCGAAAATGAGGCCTTTATATAGTGTTCCAAGACGCACAACCGTTTCTGAAACGTTTTAAAATGAAAAGACACATCTTTTCAAATTTAAACTTTTGTGATAGTTATATATCGACATGTAGTTTTATAAAGGTCAACATATGCTTATTAAATTTAAATTGTTGTTTAAAGTATTTATACCAATATATATTCTGGAAATTCCTGGAATAAAACTAGCTGTTTAAAATATAATTTTTTCAAGTATAAAAACATAGTAAAATATAATTTAAACATATGGTTTAAAAACTATATATATAAATGATACAAAACTATTTAATATAAACATATATAATTATAAAACTTTATAATATATAAATATATAAGAAACTTAGAAAGTATATGTGTATATATATATATATATATATGAAATCATAAATCCTTAAAAAATTATTGTTGAGAAGAGTTTGAAATCAATTTAAAAACAGATAATTTAAAAACAAAATTTGAGTGCTAATCAGAGTTTTACATACTAACTAGACTCTATTACTCTGATAATCTTAAACTCTTGATTTATTAATATCTTGATACTCACGAGTCTTGATTCTCCTTTGAAATATTTGAATCTCTTAAACTGTACAGTCTTCATTATATTTCCTGCATATAAATCCTGTATATATATATATTCTGGATAAAAGTGTTAGTATATATATTTTATAATTGATAATGATTGAAACAAGGTTGTTGTCATCTAAACATCATCAACATTCCATTCTCCAACAGATATATCATTAACCATAGGAACCCATGACAATAATTAATAACATTGCATTATCCTAAAGGTTTACTTTAAGCGTTAAAGTATCAAGTGGTTGTAGGACCCTCCTCCCTTCTGAAAGAAGAAACCAAAAAGGAAATAATTCATAGCATGGCCTATTTCGAGATTAGAGGTATTAAGTAGCGAGATGCACCTATTAGGTATTAAGTGACTAGATTCACCCTTCCCCATAAGGGTAAATTAATAAGGTCCACCCTTAAAAGGTATTAAGTGATCAGATGACTCACCTTCCCATAAATAAGAAGTATTAAATGGCTAATTAGATGCGAGATCCGTGACCTCTATGACAGTCTTCTTCCCCTAGGTAGTAAGCGACCGGTTCAAAATCCTCCTTGGGATAAGGTATTAAATGTCCAAAGGAATACCTATCCTACGGGAAGTATTAATTGACTAAGGGATTACCTAATCAGGTGAGCAAGATAGTAACATAGGGGTTCGCCGGGTGAAGGTCATAAATGATGGTTAGTCGACTATCTAGCCTATAGGTAATAAGCGACTACTTACTAACACTCTCCTTTTACGGGGTAAGGAATATGCATGAATGACGGAAGCCTAAAATTAATAGGACTTAGTAGCTAGTGTCCTCTAATTTAAATTAGCGAGTAGTAAACCACTAATAAAGTGTTAAGTGATCAATGGATCCGCCTTAGGCCTTAAGTGATCGTAAGGATCCGCCTTTATGTTATTTTATGAGCAAGGCCATAAGTGTCTGTATATAAATAACTATCCTCCTTTATTAGGATATTAATTAATTGGAGAGCCCGCCTCTTGGTGTTGGTGTATGTTTGAATGGTGGTTTAAAGGCTTCATACTTATGCGTAAAAGTTCTATTTTGGAATTACGATAACGTTATCTTGAGAAGTTCTATAAGGTAATCAATCATTGTGCTAAATCTTTACAAAGTTAGGTTAGAATTATTATCCATGTTAGACATATGATTTTGGTGAAACCAAATGGGATGCATTTATGTATTGTAGTTATACATTTTTTACTCACCATGACTTGTTGATCTGTTATCCCCCTCCTCATTGCAACTCTCAGGTCTATCTAGGGGAAGACTGTCTTTGTAATTATTCAAGTTTGCCTTTCTATTCTTGTTCTCTCATGCTTGATATTGATATGTCAATTTTCTTTTAAGGTATTTGCCTTAGACGGTACTTGTTATTTTCTTTATGTTGTGATTTAGTTATATTATACTTTGATTATGCTCATGATCATTATTTTCAAGTACCAAATTTATAGTCTCCATGCTTGAATGGGGATTTGTCGAAATTCGAGCTCAGAAAGTTATGGGATGTTACATATGGTATCAAAGCGAGGTTTAGACGATCAAAGGAATTAATAAATTAGGATTAGTGAGAGAACGTATTCGAGTTTCATTTTTGTTTTCTTTGAGATTTAGCACATGACTCTAAATAATAGACGATGAGATAGTCGTGAACCTATATATGAAAGATGGATTTAAAACGACTAAAAGTTAGAAGTATTTTGAGTTTGAGTTTCTAGTCTACCCCAACTTACTCCATGACACGTTTGGGGTTTTGTCTTGAAGGGCATAAGGACGACATATGGTGAATCCCATGAACTTGAGCTTGATGATTGGACAAAAAGCTAACTACAATTAAGATATTCACGATTTCTGGTTTTTTGTTTCAATTGGGAGTTCCAGTCAACGACCTTTCTTGGTTTTGGATTTGAGTGAGAAATTCAGGCTAATATGTCGTATTAGTCCGAAAATAAAATTAAGAAATATATCCATTTAATACATCATTTTGAAACCCATATATTCTTTTGACCATTTCCTTTGAATTTTTGGTCTTGTATTCGGGAGAATCTAATTTTTAAAACTGTTTTGGAAAAATAAAAAGGTTTCTGAAGATTTTAAATTATTTTCAAGAAAATTATGAAATTTAGATTTGTTTAAGTCTATAAGTTTTAATTTTTAAATCTATCCATGTTTCTGATTGTTTAGGTTTTGTGTAGTTACTAGTTAATGATCCTTTTTTGTAAAAAAAATGAATTTGGAAATTTCAAGGAATGTGCCTAAAATCAAAACCATTACCCATTCCTTGTGATTTTAAAATATTCCTCTTTTTGGATATTTTGGATAATTTATGAAAATTATCACAAATAACCTTGATAAGGTTTTGAAACCTTGACAATTCAGAACATGGAATGATTGTTCTAGGCAATAGCATGGCTGGAATGTAAATTAACTAAAAGGATAAAATAGACTTATTATACGAGGCCCTTAATTTATAAATAAAGCTGGATTTCGAAAACTTATCAAAAACTTTCTCTCAGTTGGACTAAGGAAAACTTCTGTTTTGCTTCGGGTATTCAATTTCTTAAAATCGTTTGATTCGTTTATCAGCTAGGTAAAGAGATAAATTTATTTTTGTTTTTATTATGGATTTCTTTCCGAATTTATTATAGGCATCCTTACGTTAACCGCCTGGTCATAGCCTTTTGTTGAGACTACTTTGAATCTTTGGAGATGGTTCAGAGTTTGACCGCGATCTATGGTGCCACCGTGAGTAGGACATGTATTTTTCGGACTCGCGTCAAATTCGAAGAGATGACGTGGTATGAGTAATAATTTAATTTGACACTAGTAGGGTCAAGGTTTAACCTTTTTCAAAAGCCTGTTTAACAGCTGGCTATTTAGCATGGTCAACTAGTTGACGAGCTTTGATACAACTTGAACTTAAGACTCAACCGTAAAAGTTACATTCAAATTTTTCCCTTCATAAACTTCTTTGTTTCATCCTTCCTTCCTTATTTAGTCAAACCATCCCTTTATTCTTCTTCTCTTTCTTTGTGGTCACCTTGTCTCCTCATTTTCATGCTAGTTTGCGCATTACATTTAGCTTCACTATTACTCTAAGATCTAAACCCAATTTCTTCTCTTTGACCATCTCTTAGCATATAAGACTTACTTGCACTATCTGATCTTCCTAGTACCATTTAAGTCTCATCCTTAGGGAGAGGAACCATTTGGTTGGATGTGAATAAGCATAAGGTTTCTCTTCTTTAGGGATAAAAGAATTAGTCGTAGCAGTTGGATTTGCACTGGTCCTTTGCTTCGAGGTTTTTGAATGGGATTGTAACTCATGTTACATCTGCCTTTACCATACCTTGTTGGAATAGGTTTTGACGAAGACAATTGTTGTTTTGGAGGTGAAGATGACTGTCTTTGGATGGTCTTTTTAAGGAATGAGATCCTAGAGGTATCCATGTTGTATGTAGACTTGTATGATCTTTGGTTTGACAGTCTTCAGAGATTTTGCAGTAGTGTCTACAACATGAGATTGAGCATTTTTCTACTACGATATGATTAATTAGAAATCGTGGAAATGTTTTGAACTTTAGCCATGAAAGCAAGACGTCTTTTTGTTTACAGACAATGTTTTAGAGTTTGATGTTGTTGTCTTTGTTCTTTTCTCTTTCCAACATTTGTTTCTTGGCTTTATGGTAGTTCGTATGTAACTGTTAGTGTTTATTGTCTTTGTAAAATTGCACGATGATGTAATGAGATTTCTATTATTTGGAAATATTTTTTATCATTCACGCTTATTTGTAATCAGAAATAAATCTCGTTGTCTTTGTCTAACTAACAATTATTTTAGAGTTGGAAATAATAGGCTTCTATGGTAGATAAATTTTAGTTAATGATAGGTTTTGCATTATTTCGTCACGGGTACTACTATTGTTTGTCGTTTGTTTCTTCTAAGCTAAAATTTATTATAAATTTTGTGTGTGGTTTCGTTTTTCACATTGTCTGCATAACCGACTTTCTTCTACGTTGAATCGTGACCTGAGTCGTTTAAATTTCCGCAAAATAATTTTTGAAACTTTTTGTAAATGTTATTTGAAAAAATCTTATGCTTAATTTTTGGTCTTATCTACTTTCCTACCATATTACTATAAATCTGTTTTATGCAAAAAATCAGGTTTGGGTACTGTAGCCATATGTTACCAATCTAAGTTTTTGTACGAATCTTTCATGAAAAATAAATCAGTACTCGAAAAAAGCAAAAGAATCCAAGTTTACATGAATTTTAAGAAGCGAAAAATTATTTTTATGAAAAAATTGATTTTATG
The DNA here is from genome assembly GCA_030737875.1 of Allium sativum. Lineage (NCBI taxonomy): Eukaryota > Viridiplantae > Streptophyta > Magnoliopsida > Asparagales > Amaryllidaceae > Allium > Allium sativum. The sequence goes on along the minus strand of CM060924.1, from coordinate 188,446,387 downwards.
GTCACATGTAAAACATAATGAAGATTTTGTATGGTTGGTTTTGCGGTTTTAGCTGTGCATTAGGGACATCGATGTGTTAAAATTGTTAACGAAGGGAAAAACTGTTTTGACTTCGAAAACTTTGTTTCCGTACCTTGTTGATGACGCACGCGAGTTATTATTTAACTTGTTTTACGTTTTAGAGCTTATTTTAAGCCTCCTTTGTAGCCTACATATGGAAATTTTTGGAGTATTATAAGGCAATGGAGGTAAAATTTCCACTCTAGGATGGGAATTGGAAGATTTATAAGCAGTAAGAGCGTTGAATTCTCCGCTATAATTTTCTTTTTTCAACAAAGAAGAAAATTTATAGGGAGCGACTTAGATGTCTTGATGTATTGGGTGTTAGGATTTATGTACAAAAATAGGTTGCTTCACGCTTCTACTCGTAGTCATATGAGGGTTTTGGATGAAAATTTGTTTTCAATGGTTGCATTCATGTAAAACTACAAGTATATTTTATGATGTTTGTATTATTGTTTTCAGAAATATTTTCAAAATGAAATGCATATATATAATATATGATATGATTTAGAATCATCATACATACATATTTTGTGGTTGGAACCCAATATGCACATTGTGCACATATGCACATTTGGTTGACAAATTGGATGTACACAAATAGGTTGTGTAGTTTAGGATAACTAGGTGCCAACACCATGACTTAGTCATCAGTAAAATTTCATGGTGAGATTATTTTTAAGGAGGGAAGAATGTAACACCCTGAAATTTGGCGAAAACTACATTAGTTATTTAGTAATATTCCAAAATTGGAATCTTTGCGAATAACGGAATTTGACCACGAAACTTGGAATGTTGCGTTCGTGACGAAATATGGTCAACTTTCATGTTCGAAACTTCGCGAACGGATTTCGTTTGAAGAAGTTACAGACAAAATACGAAAATGAACGAAAAATAAACAAATGGAATATATAAATATATGTATTACCATTCTTACCTGCCTGCATTGGATCAGGACAACCAAAGCGGTCGACCAAGCGATCGATCGAGGGGTCGACCCCTTGGTCGCTGGTTTCTGGTAGCGGCTAGGGTTATGATATATAAATAATATATATCAATAGGCGGTTTTTTCTTAAATTAAATCTAATGGTTCTAGGTCATTTCTACGCTTGTAAATAAAGGGATAGACCGCCACTCTTTTTCTCATATTTTTTGGAGGTAGCAGCGAAGCTCTGTTATTTCCAATTCTCCAGCCTCTTCTAAAAATCTAAAATATAAACATAAACAAATCAGATTTACATGGATTTGATATACTGAATCTAGATTTTTGAAAAAGGGTTGGCTCTACGAATAGGTAATCTTTATTAATAGTTTTTCTTCTCTTTTTTCCAAATCTTTTTTAATATCTACAAATCTTAATGTGTATATATGTATCCCCTTTTTATACAAATTGTAGATCTGCAAGATTTGGGATTATAGGCATAAAAGCTATATTCAGATTTGGAATGGCTTTCAGGTGAGTAGGAAATATATTCATTATTAAAGATATCATATTGGTTTTGTTTGTGTCAAATCTGAAAATATATGTCTAAAAGTATCAGATTTACCTTGTTTATGTCAAATCTGAAATTTGTTTAAATATGAATCTAATATAAATTTATTGGCCTTTGGGTTATAATATTTTTATCTTACCTACAATTCTTTAATTTGTTTGTGGTTATTGTATACACCCTAAATCAAAAAATCAATCCCTGAAATTGTTAGATTTGTGAAGATATTATTCCATATTTATAGGATTTGGGTGTAAATGCATAAATTATGCAGTTGTTGCTTTATAATTATAAACCTATTTGTGTTTTGTATTGTTTGGGGATTTTACTTAATTGTTGTAAATTAGACGTTTTTACTCTTTTTAAATAAAAAGGCATTATTTGAAATCTACAATAAATATTAACAAACCATATAGGAAGAGATGTGTAAATTCACATATTTTGTGCGTAGTTTACATCACCTATTCTAAATAAAATATTGCCTATTTCTTGTGATTTGAAATATGTCAACATTATCTTTTTAAATATTTCAGGCTAAAATTTACAGTAAATATTGCACTAGAATAAGAAATAATAATAATAAATATAACTAGTTAGTACGTAAATATTGCACTAAAGTATATATATAATAACCTTATACGTCCAAACTTACGTGATTGATGTTATTAATATTATTAATAAACTTATGTTGTGTGTTTGAATTTTGAATGGTTTCTACTTTTGACAGGAATATATATATATATATATATATATATATATATGTGGAAATATTTATCATAGTTAGTGGAAATGATTTTTTTCTAACCGTTAAGTAGTTATCAATAAATATGGAGTTAATTTCTATATTTGAAAGGTTACAAATAAGTTAAAAAGGGGAATTGATATTGTAATAAGGAATACTATGGGGGAATGAATGAATAGGTAATAAACGTCATTTGGTTATAATTGAAAATGGATTGGGATAAATGTTGTGACTTTAATTAGGAAAATCAATACACACACACTTACTTATACAAGAACTAATAAAATTAAACAATAATAGTAAGATCATAAGAGTTACAACAGTTAGAATTCAAACAGGACTGATATAAATGATGTTTAATAGGATGTCTATTTCCTTTGGGAATATGACTATTAGGATCATTAATGACATATGACTGATTAATCGAGTTAAAGGGGATTTAATGGGAATTTGGGCGTTTACGACTATGTAAATACTAAGTCCAATAAGGAAATAAATAAATAACCTAGAGTTTGAATCTTAGGAAATCATCCTTATCTTATTCTAGTTTAATTCTAGAAATAATATCCTTAAGTAATTAATAAGGATTGAATTTGATAGGTTAATGATGCGAGGTCAGTTACCTTATTCGACAGAAGTCTACACTTTCCAATAGTCGGATATATATAAAACTGATGTGAGATACCATTAACCATAGGACCTCATAACGATAATTAATTATGTAGCACTATCCTAAAAGTTTACTTCAAGTGTTGAGGTATTAAGTGGTTGTAGGACCCGCCTCCCTTTCAAAACAAGAAACCAAAAAGGAAATAATTCAAAGCGTGGCCTACTTCAGGATTAGAGGTATAGTGGGATTCGCCTATTGTGTATTAGTAATTGGATTCACCCTCCCCGTAAGGGTGGAGTCATAGGATCCGCCGTTAAAAGGTATTAAGTGATCGGATATCTCATATCCCCATAAATAAGAATAAATGGCTAATTGGGTGCAAAATTTGAAACCAGCATGATAGTCCACTTCCTTTAGGTAGTAAGCGACTGAGTCAAAGTCCGCCTTGGGATAAGGTATTAAATGTCAATAGGACTTCCTATCATGCGGGAAGTATTAGGAGACCAGCGGATTACCTAATAAGGTCAGCTAGATAGTAACACAGAGGTCCGCCCGGGGAAGGTCATAAATGACGGTTAGTCATTTATCTTAGCTTGTAGGTAATAAGTGACTATTTACTATCTCTCGCCTTATGCGGGGTTGGGAATATGCGTGAATGATATAAGTCTTAAATTAGTAGGACTTAGTAGCTAGTGTCTTCTGATTTATACTAGTGAGTTGTAAACCACCTAATAAGGTATTAAGTGATCAATGGATCCACCTTGGTCCTTAAGTAATTGTAAGGATCCGCCTTTATGCTGTATTATGAAAGAGGCCATAAGTGACTATATTGAAATACCCACCTCCTTTATTAGGGTATCAAGAATTGGAGAGCCTATATCTTAGTGTTGGTGTATGTTTGAATGGTGGTTTAAGGACTTCATACTTATGCATAAAAGTTCTATCTCAGAATCATGACAATGTTATCTTTGGGAAGTGCTACTTCAGTTATGGTAGTTTATCGTCGTGCTAAATCTTTACAAGGTTAGGTTAGCAGACTTGTTGGACATATGATTTGGGTGGAACCAAACGGGATGCATTTGTTTATTGTAGACATTTTTATACATTTTCTACTCACCCGGACTTGTTGTTCTAAACCCCCTCCTCATAACAACTCTCAGGTTTATCTAAGGGAAGACCGATCCTTGCAAGTATTCAAGGTTGGTTTTCTGTTCTTGATCTCTCATGCTCGGTATTAATATGGTAATTTGCTTTCAAGGTAGTTGGCACAGTCGATACTTTCTACTATCATGTTTCCGCTATGAGCTAGTTGTATTATACTCTGATTATGCCCATGCGCAATATTTATAGGTACCAAATTTAAACTCTACATGGTTGAATGAGTTTGAGTTTCGATTTTTGTTGAAATTCGGGATCATAAAAGTATGGGGTGTTACACAATTGGTGTGATTGGTTTTGCCAATGATTATACTTTGATGGCATAGATATCACTTAAGTCACTGAAATCGCCAACACTATTCGCACTTCGGGACACACGAATCATGGGTTGGTTAGCATCACGGGAAACATTGGTAGTCATGCTCTTGCAAACCTCCGCCTCTTGATAGGTAGGGCTTTCTCCGGGCGTTTCATCAAGTTACTTTACATATCTTCTCGGACTCACTACCTTCGCACCAAAGGCATGCTCTCTTCCCTCTAAAATTTCTCTTTCCTCTACATTGAAAAAAAAACCAAGGCTTTACCCTGTCATTGGACGATCTCTTCATCTTTCAGAATAAGAGACATCCTCACTTAACTACTAGGCTCTGCCTGGCTTGGCCTCTAGAGCTTCCATCTTCGGGTGGATCCCCTAGTGGACCCTCTTCTTCTTGAGATCTGCTCTTAAATCCTCGAGATGGTAAAGCAATGTATGCCTCGACTCTGGGATGAGCGGGAGCTGGGACTACACGAGGACTGACTGATCTCCCAAGATGTAGTAAGACAAATCTATAAAGGAATTCATCCTGCATCAAGAAACTACTTTCCCTTTACCATATTAGGACTTCTCTTAAAGCATTTAGAATAGCTTCATGAGCAACATCCCTAATCGAAGTAGGAAAAGCTGCAAGATAACAAAAATATAATCACTATTCCGAGCCTTACATTCAAACAGAATACAGGAAATCGAAGCATTTACCTCCAAAGATCCACAACCTGTTGAGTCTTGCCAATCAATGGATGAAGAAAAAAAGAATTTTGAAAGCATGCGACTTTATATAAAGATGATAAACAAGCTTGTGGTTTTGCTGCACTTTGACGAAGACGAGGGAAGGATAGTCTTACCTTCTATAAAATAGAAGAAAAATATCTCATCTTGATAAATAAGGGTTTAAGTCTAAAAGTCTGCACAAATAAAGCACATAAGCATGCGAGCACAGCATAACCATTGGGATGGATATGGAAAGGCGTGATGCCCTTCTTTTAAATTACCATTTGCATGAAAGCATTGAAGGGAGGAGCGGCGCTAGCTAAATAGCGGAACCGATGGCGAGCAACATAACCAACGACGGCCTGTCGCCATACGCATCTCTAGATGCAAGCTTTGTACCCCGCTTCGAGATCCCAAGTTGCAGACATATGGCCCAAAGCATCCTTCTGTAACAACCATGTGACATCTCTTTGGTGGATCGATAAGAACTCTTAGCGAAAGTTCTTATTGAAGGTCGAGATAAGTGTGCAAAATTGGTCCAGGCATGATCATGGCTTGCTCAATCGGAACATGAGCTGAGGCTCCCATGTGAATAGAAGATGATTGCATAACTGAAGAAGACCCTGTTTCAGAATGGGAAGAACCCTATTCTTTGAATTACAATATGCAGTCATTCTATAAAAGGAAGCTTGTGTTCAAGACTATAGGTGCATTCAATTCCTAAGTGTTCACTTGGCAGAAAATTGTTCAAAATTCAAATGAAATTAACATGTGTTAACCAATTGAATTCCGAGCGCTAACACAGGGAAATTGCGGTGCTTTATCAAGGTGCTTGAAGACCAATAAACCATAAGCTCTATAAAAGGGCCATCTCACATAGGTAGCTCACTTGCGTCAGAATAAAAAGACCATACCATCTCTTTTATTTTTTCAAACTCCTACTGCCAATTTGGAAAAACTGATAATAGATCCGTCGTCCAAACGGGAATGTAAGCTTTATATTTTAGGATCACTTGACATTCAAATATAGTATAAAGTAGACACTAGACAGCTAATGAACTTAAACTTAATCACATTGCATACAATAGTTCAGACTTTGTCAAAGCTGGAGGATATGCAAATTTAACCAATTGTTTAATGAGTTCAAACTCAACTGTAAAGTTCAATTATAATTTTTATATACTTTATCATTTGAAACCAGTTCTTAGGCATTTATGTTGTTATGTGTTTAAGGTCATACGATCAAAGTCTACAAATTCAGATTGACCATGTGCATTTAAATGAAGAATGGTTTAATCCCAAGGTTATCTTTAAGAACACATGCTTAAGTTCGAATTTAGCCTTTTCAAGTTTAAATTCATCCATTTCAATTTCAAAATTGGGTGGACATTCAACAAAGTGCAAATTTCATCAAAAATGTCACAGTACAAAGTTCAACCCAAAGCCACCCTGGGTCCCAAACCTATATAGTTGGAGATTAACACAGATTAGAGTTTCACGAGGTCAAATTTGAGAAACTTGGCATCAGGTGACCCAAAAGAAAGGTAGACTGGATGTTGGTGAGGCATGATTATTAGCATTAAGCTCGAGCGATGGACGGAGGCAAAGAAAGTAAATGGATCGGACAAAATTAGGGCTTAATCTAAATGGTTGAACATAAGAGAAGCTAATGGTGCGACTCATGGAGAAGCTACGAGAGGGTATCGGGAGTAGATGACAAGTGACTCTAGTAGTGTTGGATCAACACTGGAGGAGACCTTGGTTGGGTCGGCTAAACTAAGTAGATTGGATCAGGTAGATAAAAGGATAGGATGGATCAGGTGTATAAAAGGAACACAAAGAGTAGAAGCGATAAGGTATGGGACAGTTCAGATGTATGTATAAAGAGAAAATCTCAAAATTTCTCTAAGTTTATGGGTCGGTACTGACCCATAAGCTATCGATCAACATCGATCCATTAGATTATCTATGTTGACCCCCTAAATTTTTTACACCATACACACTCTGTTTACACCAAAAATGGTCTAAACACCCATGGTACTAAACTGTACTTCACCAGTTCAATAAGAAATAAATGGAACCATGTCCGATTAGCAACAAACAGTAAAAATGCGAGAAAAAGTAAAGTAGAGGCGAGATTTAGAGTGGTTTAGTCGTTAACGAGGCCTACGTCCACTATGAAGGCGATTTCCTGTCTTATAATAAGAATTACAAAGTACATCAATTCTCTGATGTAACACCCCACACCCGCTAAGGTCACTCACTAAGGGAATGCCTTAACTTCGGTGGAGCATTTTAAGTGAATATAGAACAGAAAAATTACACAAGACAGATATAAATACTTGTAATTCTAAAACATCATTTCATTGCAGCAGAAGGTAAACATGTTTAGTTACAACACCATAAAGAGTCAAGTACTAAATATCCATCCTGATAAAAACATAAGTACATAATCCCACTACATAAACAATAGCCATAAAGGAAAAGATAAGCTGGGCTTTACATCACGGTCCAAGCTCCAGAAGATAGACAAAGAAATCTGATCAAAGCCCACTAGTGCTAGGCCCAACCTGAGGACCTGAGGGGGAAAAAGATAAAAAAACAACGGGGTCAGACATAAGTCTGAGTGAGCCCTATAACTTTAACCACACAATTATTAAAGTAATTAGGGTATGATATAACTTGGTACGGGATGACTGGGGATAAATGACTACACTAAGTAGCCAACTAAACATAAGGTGAACTAGGATAACGGTAAAGACGCATCTACCCACCCAAGGATAATTACTAACTGCACCACACCAGTCATTCCTACTTAAAGGTTGATCCCACCCAAGGACTTAGAGAATTTACCCAGTAGTTTCGTGTACCCCTAGCTGACTACATAGGTGTCGTCTGCCCCTATCTCCACTATACAACAAATGGTGCATGGCTTATACCTACACGATGCAACAACGTCTTACCTACCAGCCCGGGTCCACACACGCATATGAAACCCGTTGGACTTGCGTTGCCACCGCTAACCCCTTTTGGCCTCTTATAATCAAGCCCGGTACGCGTGTCCCGTCCTCGACATGGGTCGAGCCCAATAAGATACATATGGGTTACTGGTTGAAATGGCCCCCCACAAGCTACCACCTAAGCTTGTCAATTTATCTAGTGCATCCCACTTAACCCTTTAATCATGTTTAATTACATGTTTCCACTTGGTTAAGTATTCTAATCGTATTTTCTATTGCCACCCAAGGCAACCCACTAGATTTCCTCATGCCACCCAAGGCACTAACTTGATTTCCACATGCCACCCAAGGCACCCACTTAACCCCTCATGCCCACTACATGCTTATCTAGTTAAGTGTTTCTTAATTGATTAAGAACGTAACCGTTGTAAAGACCTCTCACATTAGACTATCTTTTATGGAAGTTGGATTTGCCGGTTGGGTCTGGGCAGCCTTACGCCATAACCGAGTCTAACCTCGTGTCTTTACACTTGTCACGTATATAGTTTGTGCCTAAGACCTCTCACATTGGGCCAATCATTTGTAGCCGCTGGATTTGCCGGTCGGTTCCGGGCAGTCTTATGCTACAAAAGGGTCCAACCTCGTGTCTTAGTCGATTAATTACACCTAATTAATCACCCCCGAATTAATTTTCCCTAATTAATTCCAATTTTAACGATGTACATAATTGACTCAATTATGTCCATCACTTTATGGTATGCATAATCATACCAACTTCACACCATTTCATTAACATGTATATTAACCCCATCGTTCCCCACGTAATTCGCTAACATGACATAAAAGGGAAGATTCACCATAAATATAATGGGTTCAACTTGCATAGCATTAGCATCAACATGGGTTTAAAGGTGTCAACATGCATATAGCATCAACCCAACTAGCATAAATAATCAACCCAAACTTGCATGAATCACATATGTCATAAGGAGGTTATCTTGCATAAGTTATTTATGTCATACAAAGGGGTAAACTTGCATATGTATGTATGACATACAAAGGGGTTAACTTGCATATGTATGCATATCATTCTAAGGTGTAAACTTGCACATGTTACTTGCATATCATCAAACACCAAACTTGCATAACATGTCATATGTGAACTTGCATATAATCATACACCAAACTTGCATAACATATCATATATGAACTTGCATATAATCATACACCAAACTTGCATATCATGGTGTCATAATGGATCAATGTTTCTCATATGACTTGCATAACTTGCATAACATCACAAACACATAGCATATGACTTGCATAACTTGCATAACATCATGAACATGTAGCATATGACTTGCATAACTTGCATAACATCATGAACATGTAGCATATGACTTGCATAACTTGCATAACATCATGAACATGTAGCATATGACTTGCATAACTTGCATAGCATCATTAACACATAGCATATAACTTGCATAACATGCATAACATCATTAACACATAACATATAACTTGCATAACATGCATAACATCATTAATACATAGCATATAACTTGCATAACATGCATTGATCCACATTCATAGCCATAACCTCATTATATCCTATCATAATCATTTCAATAATTGGTCATTAAAGCTATAGAAAACTCACAACTTGTTGATTAGCACTCCTAAGAAGAAGATTAAGTTGCAAGAGTTGATTAGAGATTGATTTGAGATGCTATCTTCTTCTACAAATTGATGGAGGCTCCTTCAAGTTGCATTTTGACGGCATGACGACATTGTATCTATTTTTAGTATGAATTAGGGTAGTCTTAGGGTGTATTTATAGAGTAGTTAGGTGTTTTAGGCCATTAGATTAACCCTAAATTAGATTAGAGCCGTCAGATCACGTCCTAGCCACTAAAACACAGCCCAAAAGACAAGCTGGTGCACCCAGGTTACCTGGGCTCGACCAGGGAGGTCGACCCCCAGGTCGACCAGGGAGGTCGACCCCCAGGTCGACCCTAGAGTCGACTCCCCAGTCGACCTGGGGGGGGAGGTCGACTCCCCAGTCGACTCCCAGGTCGACCCCCTGGGTCTGGCGGGATTTTTCCCGCCACTTCTGAAAATTGAAAATTTTGTTTTTAAATCTGAATTTAAATTTCTGAAAACTTCTTTGGGCCTTATCTGGGTCATACGGACTTCGATTTTCGAAAACTCGGACTCTATTTCACGTATTTTTCCGAGACGAACGCAATGGCGTAGCCCATTTCCCCTGATTTAGATTTTTAAATTTAATTCTGCCCTGTTTTATATTATAGCAAGTTATTCAACATACGGGGTGTTACATTCTCCCCTACTTTAAGGATTTCGTCCCCGAAATCTCTAAGTCAAGAAGAACGTATCCTACCAACCAAGCAACCATCTACTAAACCATCAAACACTGGCATCCATTGTCCTTAGAGTTTCTAATGCTGTATGAACATATGCAAAGAGTGTGTGTATATGTTCCCCGTCTAATGCAAAATCAGGCGGTCTACTGATTCAGTTGACCTCCTTAATGCAAACCATGATAGTGCCATGCATCCAATATGTATGCGAAAGAACCCTATCGACACATACTATTTCTACATGAGTGCACAATCATTCACCAAAATGCATCATCCATATGATAGCACAACCATTATACATCCATTAATATAGCTACCTACACACAATTTTATGCAATATGCAATATGAAGTGATTGAGCCGATCTAGTGCCTAGAGTGTGTGTATATGCATCCACGAGCAACCACTAGCAAACACTTGCATCCACACGCATCCATCAAACATAACATGTCTCAAACACATGTTTCAACCATAGGTTTTACCCTATCTAAAGGTCAAAGGTACTAATGAGAGGACATACTAAAGATAAGATAAGTACTAGACAAACGATAAAGGAGAAGTTAAAAGACATACCCTCAAAAAGGAATGGGTATAGTGAACGCATCTTCGCTTCTGTCTCCCAAGTAGCATTGCTCTCATCCTCTCCCCATTGCACTTTGACTAGTCGCACCTCTCTGTTCCTCAACTTCCTAATCTCTGACCCAAGGATGCGGGTAGGAGCTCGTCGAATAGTCGCATCACGCTCTACCTCCACTTCTTTAAGTAAGCTCGGCTCTACCACCTCTGCGGTCTCATGTAGGCACTTCCTCAAATGTGACACATGGAATACGTCATGTACCCCACTAAGTCTCTCGGGTAAATCCACTCTATATGCCATCCGTCCAATCCTTTCCTTAATAGGAAACGGCCCAACAAATCTTGGAGCTAACTTCCCAACGGACCCAAAGCGAACTACATTCCGTAATGGTGATACTTTGACAAAGACCATGTCCCCAACCTCAAACTCCAGATCCGTCCTCCTCTTGTCCGCATAAGATTTTTGCCTACCCTGCGCTGCTTTCATCCTTCTTCGAATCAAATCAATCTTTTCCGAAGTCTCTCTAACCATATCAGGCCCAAGCAAGATCTTATCCGTAGATTCCCACCAACATGTAGGTGATCGACAAGGCCTTCCATAAAGAGCTTCAAAAGGAGCCATACCAATACTGGACTGAAAGCTGTTATTATATGCGAACTCCACCAATGGAAGATGCTCTTCCCATGTACCTCCAAAATCTAAGATACAAAGCCTCAAAAGGTCTTCCAGAACACGATTCACCCTCTCGGTCTGGCCATCCGTCTGAGGATGATAGGCGGTGCTCAGACACAATTGAGTCCCCACTGCTTCTTGCAAACTTTTCCAGAACTCGCTAGTGAAGATAGGATCTCGATCACTCACTATGCTAGAGGGTACCCCATGCAATCGAACTATCTCTCGAAGATATACTGAAGCTAGCCATGGAGCAGTCCTCTTGCTCTTCACAGGTATGAAATGGGCGCTTTTAGTAAGTCTGTCTACCACAACCCAAATTCCCGTATTACCCTTCCTTGACCTAGGTAACCCATCAACAAAATCCATCGAGACGCTATCCCACTTCCATTGCGGAACTTCCAATGGGTGAAGCAACCCACCTGGTTTCTTTTGCTCCGCTTTCACCTGTTGGCACACCAAGAATCTAGCGACATACTCGGCCACATCTTTCTTCATACCGGCCCAAAAGAAAACTCGCTTCATGTCTTGGTACATCTTGTCCCCACCGGGATGAATGGTCATCCTAGAACGGTGTGCATCATCAAGAATAGCCTTCCTCAAACCCTCGTCTTGCGGTACACAAAGTCTACCGTCTCTACGCAAGCACCCCCTATTGTCTAGGGTGTACCTACTCAAATGGCTGGACGACTCCCCCCTTATGAGCCTCTCTACTAACTCAACCAACTGTGGGTCGTCCCTCTGTGCCTCGCCAATCCGTCCCAAAAGAGTAGGTCTGACCTCCAAGGATGCTAGCAAACCGGGTATATAATCAACGGAAGGTCTGAAATCAAACATCGAGATAAATTCCAAGCTTTGTCGTTCCACGAACAATGGACTCAAGGACAACCTTTATCTACTCAAGGCGTCTGCCACCACGTTACCCTTGCCAGGGGTATACGCTATCTCGAAATCATAGGATGCTAAGAACTCCATCCACCTTTGCTGTCTCAAATTCAAATCCTTCTGAGAAAACAAGTACTTCAATGATTTGTGGTCAGTGAACAATTCGAATCTCTCTCCCAGAAGATAATGGCGCCAAATCTTAAGCGCAAAAACAATAGCGGCCAACTCTAAATCATGGGTAGGGTAATTTTTCTCATGCTTTCTCAACTGCCTTCCACCATAGGCTATTACCCTTCCCTCTTGCATTAAGACTGCGCCCAATCTAGTCCCACAAGCATCGGTATAGACAACAAATGGCTTACTCCCATCTGGCAATACTAAGACTGGAGCTGTGGTTAAAGCTCTCTTTAACCGTCGGAACGCATCACCACAATCTACGTCCCATACGAAGACTAGATTCTTCTTCGTTAAGCGAGTTAGTGGGGCTGATATCTTCACGAAGTCCTTGATAAACTTCCTATAGTAGCCAGCCAACCTCAAGAAACTCCTCACCTCGGTAGCATTCTTCGGAACCTTCCAATCTTGGATGGATACTACCTTCGCGGGATCCACAGCTATCCCTTCCTTGGAGACCACGTGCCCCAAGAACCGCACTTCCTTCTCCAGAAGTGACATTTAGAGAATTTATCCTTAAGGCTATGCGCTCGAAGAGTCTCCAACACTTCCCTAAGATGTAGGACATGCTCTTCTTCACTCTTAGAAAATACTAAGATGTCATCCACAAAGACCACCGCGAACTTATTAAGGAACTCCTTGAACACCCTACTCATCAAATCAACAAAGTATGCAGGGGCGTTCGTCAACCCAAATGGCATCACCAGCCACTCATAGAAACCATCCGGAGTCCTAAAGGCAGTCTTGTCTATGCTATCCTCAGCCACCCTCAACTGATGAAACCCCGTGGCTAAGTCCAACTGAGAAAATACTGAAGCGCCAACCAACTGATCAAAGAGATCATCAATCCTCGGCAATGGGTGTCTATTCTTCTTTGTGAGCTTGTTGAGTTCTCTATAGTCTACACAAAGTCTGAGGGACCCATCCGCCTTCGTAGCAAAAACTACTGGAGCACCCCACTCCGATATACTCCGCATTATGAACCCCTTCTCAAGCAACTCCCCTACTTGCTTATGGAGTTCCCTCCTCTCACGAGGAGCCATGTGGCGCACTGGTAAAGATACTGGTTTAGCATTATCCACCAGATATATTCGGAAGTCAATCTCCCGCTTCGGAGGTAAGCCCTTCACCTCCTCAAACACATCCGAGTACTCCCGGACCACTCTAACAGATCGCAAACTCTCGACCGAAGCGTCAAGCGATTCAAGATAACTTAGCATAACAGAATCCATGGGATTACAAGAGATCTCGAGAGTGTTACCCAAGCGGGTCATGAGCCTAACAACTCTCCTTTCGCAATCAAGAACGGCACCATTACTGGATAACCAGTCCATGCCCAAAATCAACCCATAGCCCGTGAAGCCCAAAACAAAAGCATCACATCTAAACTCAATGCTAAGTATAGAAATCTTCAAACCCAAACATATCATGGACAAATAAGTGGAGCCCCCAATTGGGTTTGAAACAACCAAGGGATCATCTACTAGACTGGTGTCTAAGTGCAGTGACTCAACTAATGATGATGAGATAAACGAATGCGATGCGCCAGAATCAAACAATGTACGGACATGATGATCAAATAGAAAAACCAGACTTTCAACGGAAATAGTTCTACCTCTTTCCTGAATCGGTGGAACCGCGAGAGCCTGAACTTGCCCCCTTGCCTGACCCGGTGCCATAAGAGCTTGCACCTGTCCTCCTGAGGTAGATCCCGTCCTTTGCCCCTTCTTAGGGCAGTCCTTCACTAGATGCCCTGCTTCACCACAGTGGTAGCAGCCAGTCTTCTTCTTCTTCCGACAATCTTTGCTTAGTGGCTTGGTATCCCGCAATTGAAGCACTTCTTCTTTCCCTTGCCACCGTTGCCTTTCCCACCCTTGTTTTGTTGCTGTTGAGGTCTCTTTTGATCTCCCTTCTTCTCGGGTGCCTTATTAGCATTGGGACCCTTCTCTTCCTCATGCATGAGTGCCATGTCAACTAGCTTCTCAAAGGTGGCCCTCATAGGGATGTGAGTCATAGCCAATCCATGCATCGGTTCATTCAAGCCTTTAACGAACCTCAAAGCCTTCTTCTCCGGTGTATTCACCATGTCTATGCCAAACCTTGCCAATTGATTAAACTTGTTGACATATTCCTTCACCAAGAGATTTCCTTGCTTTAGAGTCAAGAACCTTTCCATATAAAATTTTCCTCCGCCCATGAGAGAAACTTTGCCACAAATCTTTGCCTGAAATCCGCACAAGAGTCAACGGGGCGTTCTCCATTAGTGACCTCCCACCAGAATGAGGCCTCTCCCTTCATTAACCAAGCAGCTAACTTGACTTTCTTTCCTTCTTCCATCTCAAAGATGTCTATCAACTCTTCCACCTCCTTAAGCCAATCTCTAGCCTCCACAAAAGTTTCTGATCCTTGAAAAGGTTTCCCTCCCATAGCTTTAAATTCCTTGCAAGTCTTAGCAAAAGTATCCGTACGAGGAGGAGGAGGGGGAGGAGGAAGATCGAGTGCTACGGTTGGTGGAGGAACATTTGCTGGACCCGCAGTGGCGGCCCTAGCCTCCATCAATCTCCTATACCATACTGGTATCGTCACACCCTCCGGAAAGTTAAGATCTTCAGCCATGCTGAAACGAAAAAGGGAAGATTCAAAACGGAGAATTCGAAAGATAAAGATATGGCTATTGGGGATTATGCTTTTCTTTCAAAAACTTTTCTCTTTAAAGACATGTTTTTGAAAATACTTCTTCCAAAAATGTTTTTAGAAAAATAGTTTTCTAAAAATTTTATCTGTTCTGGTAACCTTCGCTCTGATACCACGTGTAACACCCCACACCCGCTAAGGTCACTCACTAAGGGAATGCCTTAACTTCGGTGGAGCAATTTAAGTGAATATAGAACAGAAAAATTACACAAGACAGATATAAATACTTGAAATTCTAAAACATCATTTCATTGCAGCAGAAGGTAAACATGTTTAGTTACAACACCATAAAGAGTCAAGTACTAAATATCCATCCTGATAAAAACATAAGTACATAATCCCACTACATAAACAATAGCCATAAAGGAAAAGATAAGCTGGGCTTTACATCACGGTCCATGCTCCAGAAGATAGACAAAGAAATCTGATCAAAGCCCACTAGTGCTAGGCCCAACCTGAGGACCTGAGGGGGAAAAAGATAAAAAAACAACGGGGTCAGACATAAGTCTGAGTGAGCCCTATAACTTTAACCACACAATTATTAAAGTAATTAGGGTATGATATAACTTGGTACGGGATGACTTGGGATAAATGACTACACTAAGTAGCCAACTAAACATAAGGTGAACTAGGATAACGGTAAAGACGCATCTACCCACCCAAGGATAATTACTAACAGCACCACACCAGTCATTCCTACTTAAAGGTTGATCCCACCCAAGGACTTAGAGAATTTACCCAGTAGTTTCGTGTACCCCTAGCTGACTACATAGGTGCCGTCTGCCCCTATCTCCACTAGGTGTACCCACTACTCCCAAGCGATCGGCTCCCTACCGTAGATACCTGTGCTGGCCCCACAATGGGGTGTATCACTCCCCAAAGTGGCAACCCGATACAACAAATGGTGCATGGCTTATACCTACACGATGCAACAACGTCTTACCTACCAGCCCGGGTCCACACACGCATATGAAACCCGTTGGACTTGCGTTGCCACCGCTAACCCCTTTTGGCCTCTTATAATCAAGCCCAGTACGCGTGTCCCGTCCTCGACATGGGTCGAGCCCAATAAGATACATATGGGTTACTGGTTGAAATGGCCCCCCACAAGCTACCACCTAAGCTTGTCAATTTATCTAGTGCATCCCACTTAACCCTTTAATCATGTTTAATTACATGTTTCCACTTGGTTAAGTATTCTAATCGTATTTTCTATTGCCACCCAAGGCAACCCACTAGATTTCCTCATGCCACCCAAGGCACTAACTTGATTTCCACATGCCACCCAAGGCACCCACTTAACCCCTCATGCCCACTACATGCTTATCTGGTTAAGTGTTTCTTAATTGATTAAGAACGTAACCGTTGTAAAGACCTCTCACATTAGACTATCTTTTATGGCAGCTGGATTTGCCGGTTTGGTCCGGGCAGCCTTACGCCATAACCGAGTCTAACCTCGTGTCTTTACACTTGTCACGTATATAGTTTGTGCCTAAGACCTCTCACATTGGGCCAATCATTTGTAGCCGCTGGATTTGCCGGTCGGTTCCGGGCAGTCTTATGCTACAAAAGGGTCCAACCTCGTGTCTTAGTCGATTAATTACACCTAATTAATCACCCCCGAATTAATTTTCCCTAATTAATTCCAATTTTAACGATGTACATAATTGACTCAATTATGTCCATCACTTTATGTTATGCATAATCATACCAACTTCACACCATTTCATTAACATGTATATTAACCCCATCGTTCCCCACGTAATTCGCTAACATGACATAAAAGGGAAGATTCATCATAAATATAATGGGTTCAACTTGCATAGCATTAGCATCAACATGGGTTTAAAGGTGTCAACATGCATATAGCATCAACCCAACTAGCATAAATAATCAACCCAAACTTGCATGAATCACATATGTCATAAGGAGGTTATCTTGCATAAGTTATTTATGTCATACAAAGGGGTAAACTTGCATATGTATGTATGACATACAAAGGGGTTAACTTGCATATGTATGCATATCATTCTAAGGTGTAAACTTGCACATGTTACTTGCATATCATCAAACACCAAACTTGCATAACATGTCATATGTGAACTTGCATATAATCATACACCGAACTTGCATAACATATCATATATGAACTTGCATATAATCATACACCAAACTTGCATATCATGGTGTCATAATGGATCAATGTTTCTCATATGACTTGCATAACTTGCATAACATCACAAACACATAGCATATGACTTGCATAACTTGCATAACATCATGAACATGTAGCATATGACTTGCATAACTTGCATAACATTATGAACATGTAGCATATGACTTGCATAACTTGCATAACATCATGAACATGTAGCATATGACTTGCATAACTTGCATAGCATCATTAACACATAGCATATAACTTGCATAACATGCATAACATCATTAACACATAGCATATAACTTGCATAACATGCATAACATCATTAATACATAACATATAACTTGCATAACATGCATTGATCCACATTCATAGCCATAACCTCATTATATCCTATCATAATCATTTCAATAATTGGTCATTAAGGCTATAGAAAACTCACAACTTGTTGATTAGCACTCCTAAGAAGAAGATTAAGTTGCTAGAGTTGATTAGAGATTGATTTGAGATGCTATCTTCTTCTACAAATTGATGGAGGCTCCTTCAAGTTGCATTTTGACGGCATGACGGCATTGTATCTATTTTTAGTATGAATTAGGGTAGTCTTAGGGTGTATTTATAGAGTAGTTATGTGTTTTAGGCCATTAGATCAACCCTAAATTAGATTAGAGCCGTCAGATCACGTCCTAGCCACTAAAACACAGCCCAAAAGACAAGCTGGTGCACCCAGGTTACCTGGGCTCGACCAGGGAGGTCGACCCCCAGGTCGACCCTAGGGTCGACTCCCCAGTCGACCTGGGGGGGGGGGAGGTCGACCCCCTGGGTCTGGCGGGATTTTTCCCGCCACTTCTGAAAATTGAAAATTTTGTTTTTAAATCTGAATTTAAATTTCTGAAAACTTCTTTGGGCCTTATCTGGGTCATACGGACTCCGATTTTCGAAAACTCGGACTCTATTTCGCGTATTTTTCCGAGACGAACGCAATGGCATAGCCCGTTTCCCCTGATTCAGATTTTTAAATTTAATTCTGCCCTGTTTTATATTATAGCAAGTTATTCAACATACGAGGTGTTACATCTGACCTCATACATCTCTATATCTACTCAATATACCCTCGTTTATATGTTTTGATCTAGAGAATTATACAGGAGAATAATAGAGTTTGAGAAGAAGAAGGATGGATGTTTGATTGAGAGAAAAGATGCCTTCACTCTAAAATGGTACTTGATGCCATGGCCAGATCTGCGGTTGAGTCTGAAGTTTTGCAGCACTTCGTGGTTTTTCAAGAAAGCCCCCTGCTTAAATGTGGGTAGCCATCGTGTATTTATAGGTGAACTCCTCTTGGTAAATGATCTGGAATATGTTTATCCTGATTGTGGGTCGTTCATTCTGTTAATTACAACCATGCCACTGGACAGCTGTAGCCAGCTGTCTATATCATATTCAGTGTTATGCGCGGACGACTTGCTGAGTGTCTCGAATAGCTGAGCGGGTCCTTAAGTGCAGGCGCGGATGCTTTGGGAGATTTCGTAAGAGCGAAGTGTGGAGCTGAGATCGATCCTCCTTTGTTCCTTGCGCGATCGCCCTTCTTGAACCATGGACGCTCGTCCTCTTGTTGCCTTTGCATGGTGCCGCTTAGCTTTATGGTTATACTACAAGGTTGCTCTAGCTCATGCAAAGCGGGTGACCTGTCTTATTTTAGCGCCTGAGCGGTTCTCTTGATGTACAACCTTCATTTTTGCCGAGTCGCGCTTCTCATGGCCCGGTCGCACTAATAGACTTGACCTGCGTTGGGCTTGATATTTGGATCCTACTTAGTGCGGTTGTGTTATGTATGACCGACGCTGATAAGACCCGCCTTGTACCCCTCTGCCCAATGTATGTATGGTTTTTTAGGGATTAACACTTGCCCCTCGAAGTCCGTGATTTCTTTTTGGTAAGGAATTACGGGCTTCGATATATTTGATCGCACATTGGGTGGTAGGTTTATCCAAGTCGTTCGTGCAAGGGCTGGGGCCGCTTTGTTGTAGCTGACTAGCATCTTTATCTTTGGGCAAGACGTTTGGTTTGCCTTGTTTTGTTGTATATGACCAAATTATGGGGAATGAATACGCCAACTGGTCTTTTGATGAGACACCTGTCTTAGTACTCAAGTGTTATGATGACGTGGCGAAGAATACTTTTGTGCCTTTTAATCTCCCCTTCATTCTCTCATTTGTCATTCGATTTTGCTTTTATTTATCTTCCGAGAGGGATTCTTAAATCTGAAAGAAAGAACTTCACATCTTTTTCTACTGCTACTCAGGTTTATTGATGACTTTTTCCCTTTCTCATTCTTCCTTTGAGCCTCACGGTTATTCCCTAGTCCATTTGCAGGATGGTTTCATCTTCGGAGCAACACCAAAAGGGAACCTTTGTTGATTTGAGCATTTCGAGGGATGGGTCTCACTCAGCTGGTCAACCGTCCATAAATTCTCCTTCCTATCCTTCTTATACAAAACTCCAAGCTATTATCAATATGCCTCGTTATGTTCCTAGGCCTTGCAATCCCAGGTTTGCTAAGCGATTTCGGGGATGGAACTTACAGGGGTTCCTTCTAATGCGGATTTATCCCCGACTAATTCTCTGAATTTTGCTTATGATATGACTGTAGCGAAAAATCAGATGTTGGCTCGGATTGAGACTACTGTGCATCAATTTGGAGAACAGATGGACTTGTTGAAGAATCATTCTGCTAAGCGGATGGTTGGCTGGCACAAGTTGGCCTCTGACCTCCAGAAACTTCACAAGGACAACCTCGAGCGTATTTCTGCTTTGGAATATGATAAGGCGAAGTTACTCCTGGCCCTTAGGTCAAAAGATAACATAGTTGCTTACTTTGCCCCTGGAGGGGTTGAGTCGGCGGCTCTTGTACATGCTGAAGGGTCTTCATCTTGTCCTGCTCCGGTGAAGAGGAAGGTAGGTAGGCCAAGGAAGGTCAGAGATATGTAATCTTCTTTCTTGGTCGTTTTTGATTTTGAGTTTTCAAGACCGGTTGTGTAAGCGGGTGCTGGCCCTCGCCCTTGACATTATGCTACTTGTCGTTTGGTGACTTTGTGTTTGACTTGTGACTCTTTTGTGTTTCTGATGAACGATTACCTGGCTGGTTTTGCGATGCTTTCCATGTTTGTGTTGTGCCATGCCTCTCTGCCCTGCGATGACAATACACCTGCATTTTCTATTAAAGTTTTTTTTTAATATACGACGATCGTGCGTTAGCATCGTATCACGAGGCGTTCGTTTGTACGTTAATGCCGTCTCGTGGAATGTCCATTCGTTAATATCGTATCACAGTTAGTCTTGTATCGTTCTTGTTAGGCTGGGATTACCCAGTTTTCAGTATTTGATTTGGTTGGTTAGTTTTTAGTTGTTTTAACTTTGGCAAGTCAACCATTTAGACTTTTTTATTAAATATCCTATTTTATCTGCTTGGTATTTTCGTGATGCATTTTTATGAATGCCCCCGTGGGAGGACTTGGGCTCCAATGTAGAATCCGAACTTGGCTTCATTTGACTTGGTTAACAACAAAGAACAAGAACGGACACCCCATACGACTAGGATTTCTGATTTTGTACTCTTGACTTTGTTTGACTTGGTCAACAACAAAGAACAAGAGTGGGTACCCCCATACGGCTAGGATTTCTGCTGTTGTAATTCATCCTTGGCTCTGTTTGACTTGTAACAAAGACAAGGATGGCCACCTCCTTTCGGTCGGGTTTCTGTTTTGCGCTGTTCCTTCCAGCATGTTTAATCCTTCCCCATTTTATGCTTCATTCGAGGAGAGAACACTAATTCATCTCATTGAGCTTTCGACTCAGAAGGAAGAATTCGTGTTTTTACCTACCAAGGTAGGCCCCCTTTGAAATCGGCAATTTTTTTTCCGTTTCGGGACATGTATGTTTTCCCGACTTTATGCTTTGACCGAGGACACAGACGTTGGTTTGCCTCATTGAGTTTCTTTTTTCTCAAGTTGGAAAATCCGTGTCCAGCACCTAGGAAGGTCACCTAAGAAGGTGCTTCTTCGGTGGGTTTTAGCAATTTAATCCGTGGGACTTTTGAGTTGCTTTTCACTTCAGCATCGACTTTTTAATTTAGCACCAAGCTTTTGTTGTTTCTGTACTGAGAGGTCCAATTCTCCTTGACGGAAGTCGGAATCTCCTCGAGTTGTTGCACCCCAATCGCTTGTTTGCCTACACAGGGAAATCAACTTTTAGTGAAGGATGATGAATGAGCGACCTGTGCATGTAATTAAGATTTCATATTCAGTCACTTCATGTACATCACTAAAATGCGAAGATTTGATGAATCTTTATAGCATTTTCTATGTATATTTGAATAACACGCTATAAGAAAAAATGACGGATATGATCGTTGTTCCATGCTCGTGGAATCTGGTTCCCGTCTGTGGTGGCTAATTTGAAAGTTCTATCCTGGAGTTTCTAGTTTATAACATAAGGTCCTTCCCAATTAGGGCCGAAGACTTCAGTGCCAGTCATTATCTTTTTCAGAACTAGGTCTCCAACTTCAAAAGTTCTATGCTTGACTTTCGAATTGAAGTGCCTAGCCACCCTTCTTTGGTGTGCGGCTACTCTGAGTTCCACTTCTTTTCTTCTTTCCTCGAGCTGGTCGAGGGCTTCGAGCTGTAGCTTCTCATTTTCTTTGGAGTCAAAATGTAGCCTTCGGTGGGTAGGGACTTCCAACTCCACTGGTATCATAGCCTCAGAGCCATAGGATAAAGAAAAGGGAGTATGCCCTATTGCAGTTTTGTGCGTAGTGCGATACGCCCACAATGCCAGCGGGAGTTCGTCTATCCATGCGCCTTTAGCCTTTTCTAGTCGCTTCTTGATGGTAGTCTTGATGATTTTATTTACTGCCTCCACCCGCCCGTTCGCTTGTGGATGAGCAACCGCTGAAAAGCTTTTTTGGATTTTATACTTGGCACAAAAGCTTTGGAATTCTTCACTTTCAAACTGGGTCCCGTTGTCCGTGATTATCTTTTGTGGTACCCCAAACCTGCATATGACGCTTTTCAAGACAAAGTTAATAATCTTCTTTGAAGTTATAGAGGCTAACGGTTCTGCTTCAGCCCATTTTGTAAAATAGTCAACAACAACAATTGCATATTTAAAACCAGATTTTGCTGTGGGCAGGGCTCCTATGAGGTCAATGCCCCAGATAGCAAACATCCATGGGCTGACCATGTGTGTTATGGTTGTGGATGGCAGCCTTGGGATTTTGGCAAATCTCTGATACCTATCACAATTTTTGGTGTAAGTTGTGGAATCTTTGTTGATGTCTGGCCAGAAATAACCATATCGTAGGATCTTTTTGGCTAAAGTTTGTCCTCCGGTATGACCTATGCATTCTCCTTCATGCAACTCCGCCATAATTGTCTCAAATTCCTTCTCTGTGACGCAGCGAAGTAGAGGTGTAGAAAATCCCCGTCTATACAGTTACCCATCTTGAATAAGGTATAAAGGAGCCTTTCGCAAGATCTTTCCTCGAAGTTTGGTTTCGACCGGGAGTGCTCCAGTTGTGAGGTATTCTTTAATTGGCGACATCCATGAGCTTGACTCGTCAGTTGCTTCCATGATCCAACCCACTTCGGTCTGCTTTGTGCTTGGATTGGAAAGGACTTCTACTGGAACTAACCCCGTTAGCTGCGCGTCCCCTGTGCTCGCGTAATTGGCTAATAAATCAGCCTTAGTATTTTCTTCTCTGGGAATATGAGATATGGTGTAATGCTCGAAAGTTTCCAATAATTCCAATGCCCTTATAAGATAATCTGGCAAGTTACCCACTTTCGCCTGGAATTCTCCTGTAATCTGGCTTACCACGAGCTGGAAGTCGTTGAAGATCTGTATAGTTTTTATTTGTAATTCTTTCGCAAGATTTATTCCTGCAATAAGGGCTTCGTACTCGGCCTCGTTGTTGGTTGCCGCAAATTCCAACTTAACGCATAGCATAGGGATTTTCCTTCAGGGGTTTCGAGGAGTACCCCTGCCCCAGAACAATGGTTATTCGATGCTCCATCTACAAATAGTTTCCACTGGACGTAAGTTTCGATATCATCCTGTTCCTTTACTTCCCCTTGGTCGGTAAATTCCGCAATGAAGTCAGCCAGTGCTTGTCCGTTGATCGCTTTTCGGGGATGATACGTGATGTCGTACTGACTGAGCTCTATATTCCATTTTAGCAATCTTCCAGAGGTTTCAGGTCGAGATAGGACTTGCCTCATAGGTTGGTCCGTGAGCACCTTGATGGGATGAGCTTGGAAGTAGGGGCGAAGCTTCTTTGATGCAATGAGCAAACAATAAGCAAATTTCTCAAGTCTTGGATAATTAAGCTCCGCTTCGGATAACCTCTTGCTGATGTAATAGACCGGTTTTTGTATCTTCAAGTCTTCTCTGATTAGCGTGGCGCTTAGAGCATGAGCAGAAACCGCCAAGTATAAAAACAAGTCTTCAACGTCACTAGGCTTCGACAACATAGGTGGCGTTGCCATATGTTGGATCAGTTCTTCGAAGGCTTTCTAGCACTCAGGGGTCCACTATATCTCTTTTTTCCCTTTCCTGAGGGCATCGAAGAATGGGAGACATATGTCCGTTGCCCTGGACATGAAACGATTCAAAGCCGCGATCTTCCCATTTAGACACTGAAGCTCTTTCTTGGTCCCTGGGGCGCGCATTTCTCTTAATGCTGATATTTTGGCTGGATTAGCTTCTATACCTCTAGCGTTGACCATGTACCCAAGGAACTTGCCTGAGCCAACACCAAAACTACATTTCAAAGGGTTCAACTTCATGCCATATTGTCGCAGGATGTCAAACATTCGGGCCAGGTCCTCCAAATGGTCGATTGCTTTCTTTAACTTAACCAACATGTCATCGACATAGACTTCCATCGTCCTACCAATTTGTTTCTTGAACATAGCGTTTACCAGTCGTTGGTAAATCGCTTCTGCGTTTTTTAGACCAAATGGCATTAACTTATAACAGTATAGGCCGAGATCGGTAATAATACTAGTGTTTTTTTTTGTCTGGACCATAAATCATGATTTGATTGTAGCCGGAATATGCATCCATGAAAGATAGCAATTCATGGCCGGCCGTGGAATCCACCAGTTGGTCGATTCTGGGGAGAGGGAAACTATCTTTCGGACAAGCTTTATTCAGGTCTGAATAATCTACACAGACCCGCCATTTGCCGTTTGATTTCTTTACGAGCACCGGGTTGGACACCCATTTCGGGTAGGTAGACTCTCTGATGAAACCATTTTCCATTAACCTGTCGACTTCTTTTAAGGCGCGCGACCTCTCCGGCCTTTGGGTTCTCCTTTTTTGTTTGACAGCCGGAACGCGCGGGCGGGTCAATGTTTAGCTTGTGGACTGCAACATCCAGAGATATTCCGCACCATGCGAACATATCCAAGTTGGCTCTTAAAAAGACAATCAATTGGTTTTTCACTTTGGGGGTCAGCCGAGACCCTATATTCAACACACGGTTTGGGTCTTTTGGATCTACAACTATAGGAATTGTGTTTTCGGCTGAGGTCGCCCTTTGATCCTCTCCACCGGCTTCTCTAGGATCGATCTCCTTCTGCGTTCCGCTATGCTCACCAGTGCATGGACCTCTCTTTAGTTGCTATAAGGGGGAACTTTGGATGCGAGGGAGAACCCCCGCATCCTTTCCTGATTCTTTTTTCTTGGCCTCCTTCAGTTCTGCCACGTAGCAGTCTCTTACGGCCATTTGATCGCCCTTGATTACACCGATTCCCCTTTCGGTTGGAAACTTCATGATCAAACACCAGGGAGCTAAAGCAATCCTAAAGTCCGAAAGAGTTGGCCTCCAAAGGAATGCATTATAAGATGAAAACTCGTCTATTATGACAAAGGTATGTATCATGGAAACTTGACGCTCCCTGTCTGCTAATTCGATAGGCAAATCGATCGTTCTGATGGGTTGGTAGGTTGACCTGTTAAGCCGTGGATCTTATGCGGGTACACACGCACTTTTGCGATGGAGAGATTCATCTTTTGGAAAGTGTTTATAAAGATCATATTAACTGATGCCCCGGTGTCAACTAGGACCCTTTTTACCACTGCAGGTCCAAGGCCGATTGTGATCATCATGGCATCAATAGTTGGCGTAATTAAACCTTCTGCATCCTTGTCTCTGAATATCACGTCCTCGGTTGAGGTTTTCTGCATCTTCGTCGGAAGCTCATTGTTCAAGATCATGCACCCTTCCTTTTTTGTGACATCCTTAAATTCATTAGCGTATCTTTCCATATCTGCTCAATTGTTCCCGGCTGGGTGAGGACCCCCAAATATCATATTGATTACTGGTTTCGAGTCATCTGGCACTTGGTCCTCTTTGTTTGAGTTGGGCTGGCTAGCCGTATTGTTATTCCCCTGCACGGCCGGAGAGTTTTGGGGATTTTTCACATACTGCTAGAGTCGGTTCTTCCTGATGAGCTCTTCAATCAAACTCTTCAGATGGTGGCATTCGTTAGTGCTGTGCCCTGATTGGCTATGGAAACGACAAAATTTCCCGGAATTCGCCTACTGTTCAGTTACCTTCTGCGGCTTCATCTGAGGGAAAAGGCCTGAGTCCTTCGCAGCTTGGTAAATCCTCTATGGGGTTTTGTTTAAGAGAGTTAGCTCAGAGGGTTTATACATCCGTGTCTTCTTATAAGCTTTGCTATCCCCTTCATTGTTTCCCCTCTTTTGTCCTAGGTCGCTCCTCTGCTCAGCCCTGGGCCCATTGTTCTTCCCCTCTCTGGTCGCGTTATTTTCCATAGTCTTCTGGGCACCCAGCGATTCATCTTCCACACTTATATACTCTTTAGCTTTCTTGTAAAACTTCTTTAAGGTCTTTGGTTTCTTCATTTTAAGCCACTTTCCAAACTTTGATTTCTTATCGATGGCCTCTCTCAGGGCTGCGAGCAAATACCAAGGTTCTGGTTCTATGACCTCCGCTGCTGTAGCGCGGAAGCGTGTAAGGAAAGCTCTGATGGTTTCTTCAGGCCGCTGTCTCATTTCGCTGAGTGACATCACATCCCTTGCTTTGGTGGCCTGCAGCCGGAATTGATCTTGAAATCTCCTCGACAGATCTGCAAACTGGTCGATACACATAGGCGGGAGTCTGGTGAACCATAGTGAAGCTACACCTTCCAGGCAAACGGGAAAGTATAAGCACTTGATTTCGTCAGTGGCTCTAGCTCCATTCATGTGCTGGTCGTATTTGAACAGGAAAATAGTCGGATCTTCGACTCCTCTGTAAGGTGCTAATGTTGTTGGTATAAATTTCTTCGGGAATTTTGCTTGACGGATCTCCTCCATGAATGGATTTTTGCTGGGGGGAAACTTCCATTCTTTCTCCTCATCCTTTTGAGCCACCTTCTCTTTCATTACTCGCTGGATTAAGTTTGTGATGCGCCTTTCATCGCCCGCTTGTCCATCAGGATCGATGCTGACGTTAGCGTGACCACGGTTTAAGCTTCGGCACCTCGCATCCTTCTTGATGGAGGCTATGTCAGAGTGATTCGTCGCACGTTCTTCTTTGAGCTGTGGAGATCTGACCTTAGGATCCCAAACGTCGGCCTCTTCCCTGTCTCTCACTGAGCAGTGAGGTCATCCTGATGAGTACTCTTTTTCGTCAGCATTACCCACAATGTTTGATGGCAACAGATTGGCTTGACTATTGGTCAGGGCATTAAACCTTTCCATTATCATCTTCGCTGTATTATCCGTTTTCTCGTTCAAGCCGGTTGCAACCACGTCAAATCATCTCGTGTGACAGATGGCCCGGGAGTTTTCCCAGCCCCTTCGTTCAAGATTGGAGGTGTAGCTTCGTTAGCATTATCTTTCTCGATAGGAATGGCATTGGGGCGGATTGGAGCAGGTTTCTTGTGCTCCAGACCCGACCCGGACTTTTTAAACCCCGCCCAGACCCGTCTCGTAGACCCAGTGCGGGTCTGAAATTTTGCCCCGTACCCGAAACCCGTGCGGGTCAGGGTAGACCCGACCCGCCTCACAACCCGGTGATATTGTGTTCCAATGTACACAAATTTATATACTTATATTTTTTATCATTAAATGATAAATTATATATGTGTATATATATATATATTATAATGTGTTCACAATGATAAGGGAGTATAATAAAACGAGTTGTAAGATAATAGTTCAAAATGTATGCATTTGTTATTGTATGATTATCATTGATGCAACTTAATGCTATGACAAATTCATAGTTTATTGATTGAAAGAATATAATATTAAAGTTATAACCATGTATACTTAAGAAGATTAATAAGTAATCAATATAGTTATAAAGTGTTTTACTAATGTTTCAATCATGCGGGTCGGGTTGGGGCGGGTTAACCTTGCCCCAGACCCGACCCTAGACCCGAACCTCTAAAAGCGGGTCGCGGGTCTACTCGCCCCGAAGACCATATGGGGCGGGTCTGATCGGGTCAAAACAGGGGCGGGTCAAATGGGTTTGGACCCTAGACCCGCCCCATTGCCATCCCTAATCCTCGATGATCGCAGCGATTTTAGCGGATTTACCGCTTTTCTTCGATCTAACCATCGTTTCGAAGGAGAAAACAATTTTGGGACGTTTCGATTGCTTAATTACAAAAGGAAATTATGAACACGACCCCACGGTGGGCGCCAAAATGTTTACACCAAGACTGGTCTAAACACCCAAGGTACTAAACTGTACTTCACCAATTCGGTAAGAAATAAATGGAACCGTGTCCAGTTAGCAATAAACAGTAAAAATGCGAGAAAAAGTAAAGTAGAGATGAGATTTAAAGTGGTTCAGCCGTTAACGAGGCCTACGTCCACTATGAAGGCGATTTCCTATCTTATAATAAGAATTACAAAGTACATCAATTCTCTGACCTCATACATCTCTATATCTACTCAATATACCCTCGTTTATATGTTTTGATCTTGAGAATTATACAGGAGAATAATAGAGTTTGAGGAGAAGAAGGATGGATGAATGATTGAGAGAAAAGATGCCGTCACTCTAAAATGGTACTTGACGCCATGGCCAGATCTGCGGTTGAGTCTGAAGTTTTGCAGCACTTCGTGGTTTTTCCAAAAAGCCCCCCTTAAACATGGGTAGCCATCGTGTATTTATAGGTGAACTCCTCTTGGTAAATGATCTGGAATCTGTTTATCCTGACCGTGAGTCGTTCATTCTGCTAATTACAACCATGCCACTGGGCAGCTGTAGCCAGCTGTCTATATCATATTCCGTGTTATGCGCGGACGACTTGCTGAGTGTCTCGAATAGCTGAGCGGGTCCTTAAGTGCGGGCGCGGATGCTTTGGGAGATTTCGTAAGAGTGGAGCTGAGATCGATCCTCCTTTGTTCCTTGCGCGATCGCCCTTCTTGAACCAAAGACGCTCGTCCTCTTGTTGCCTTTGCATGGTGCCGCTTGGCTTTATGGTTATACTACGAGGTTGCTCTAGCTCATGCAAAGCGGGTGACCTGTCTTATTTTAGCGCCTGAGCGGTTCTCTTGATGTGCAACCTTCATTTTTGTTGAGTCGCGCTTCTCATGGCCCGGTCGCACTGATAGACTTGACCTGCATTGGGCTTGATATTTGGATCCTGCTTAGTGCGGTTGTGTTATGTATGACCGACGCTGATAAGACCCGCCTTGTACTCCTCTGCCCAATGTGTGTATGGTTTTTTAGGGATTAACACACTCCATTCTACAACACCCTATAAAATTTAAACCCATATGCAACGACCCGTATTTTTGGTCAATTTAAAATTTGATTTTTAACCTATTTTAATGAATCTTAAAATAGAAAATGCTGATTTTGGGCTTGATAAAATTTGAATTTTTTTTAAACTTGGTTTTATGTTTTATTTGACTTAAAACAGGGTTAGTAATTTTTTTAAATCAATTTAAAAGTTAAGATTTTGAAAATTAATATTTTAATGCTATTCTGATTGTCTGTAAAAGGACCATTTTTGAGAGAGTCTCAAAATCTAACGAAACAACTTTTGTTGGATCCGGAATGTCGAAACATGTTAGGATTTAAAATTTCAAATCAAACGGAGTTCATATGTGAAAGAACGATGTATAACGTATGTTGAAAATTCAATCAGAATACGATTTAAGCTAGAAATAAGGCGATTTTTCAAACGGTCTTCAAATTCGACGAGACTAAGTTCGTTGGAAGCGCAATTCTATAACGTAGCGAGATTTTAAATTTCGTAAATTTTGAAGTTAGTATGTGATCGCAGAACCAAAACGAAGTTTAGAAGGTATAATTAATACATAGATTAAACAAGTCACTTCACACTAATTCCTACGTCCAATTAGAAATTGAAAACTTACCCTCTCCTTTGCCACATGTCAATTTCTTGTCACATTGGTCATTCATACATACTTAGGGCCTAAGTTGGTTTAATTTTTTTAAGTGTGCTTCTAAAAGCACCCAGAAATGTGCTTCCTAACACCATAACACAACACCACCATCCTTCCTATACACATATGCCTCTGACCACCACGAAATAAAAATGGCAAATCTATTTCAACCCACCATTTTAGTTAGTAGTCCCCAAATCATGAAATATTAAGTAAACCCGCAAATTTAGTTAGTAGCCCCCCGTTAAAAAAAAAAACCAAAAATACCCTTCCACGTAGGGGGATTACGTGGTTTTTCACTATACCTCGTAGTTGCCCTACGTGGTTCATCAAAGTACCACGTAGATGATCTCCGTGGTTCATTCATGGACCACGTAGACATACTACGAGGTACACCAAAAAACCACGTAGTGCAACTACGAGGTGTTCGAAAAACTGATAAAAAAATATAACCGAAAAAGGGCAGTTTGGTCACTACGCCATAGATGGCCTAGGGCAACCCCAAAGAAGTGACGCAGTAGGTGCCAAAAAATGTTGCTATAGGCCAAAAATGATCTGTGGCAACACTTTTTCGGGGTTGCCTTTTGCCGCGTTGTCTTAGAGTCAAAGGCAACACATTTGCAATCCAAAGGCTTCATTGATACAGGTGTTGCCACAGGTACCACTAAAACAAAAAAATACCCTTTCACAACTGCCAAAAACAGTTGTAATATGTCTAGTACAGCTGGCAATGTAATAAAGTCAACCTTTTTTACAACTGTTTCTAGCAGTTGTTAAAATTTGTTTTGCAACTGCTAAAAGTAATTACACCTCAACTGTTATAAATCAAAGATTTCATAATGTTATAATAAATATTATTATAACACAGTATTTTATTCAAATAAATATTTTATTTCAATATTTCAAATGGTACAATTTTTTTGACTCCACATTGTACATTCACTCGTATATTACATAATCATTCATATTTACATACATTCCTCACTACATTGTCACTCGATTCACTCATATGTAGACTCACACATACAAACATAAGCAAGAAAAAATACATGAAAATGATTATATAAACTACTACCTTTATTTTCCCTTCTGATGATTCGCTCGCAACCGCAAACCAACAAAACATGACCAATGGCTTTGAAAATTGAGGCACCTAGAAACATTACTTTGCTCTCAGCATTTAACTCTAGATTTCGCAATGAAAGCCAACTTCTTGGGGTTGTGCCACCAAATAAGCTTAAGAACTATTGCGCAGCCAGTCTTCTCTAGTATCAATTTTACTTGCAAACTTGTTCACAAAACTTCTCCAGTCATCATTGACTTCATTAATCGCATGCTCGGACTTGCTCCAAATAGATATTTTATATAATCTCTAGCCAGTCCGGTTAGTTCTGCACTGCTGATCAAGTAAACGCACTGCATGCACCAAGCACAGAACCATTTTCATGCGCGTTTTTGGAACGCACATGAGAACACCAATATTTAACATGAGAACACCAATCTGATCTGGTATGTCCCAATCCATGTTTCTGACAGTGTCTCAGGCCACCAATATTTAACAGAGAACAGAATCAGGAAAAAAAACAAATTGTTAACTATACTGCTTACTTGTTAAGATTTGGAATGTAGCTTGCAACATCCAAGCAAAGCAAGCCATTAAGCCATGATTCAACAGGATCACCAGGCACATATCTTATTGATTCATTCAATTCAATTTTCCTGAGATGCCGACCTGGTATATACAAGTGAAATAATCAAGTTATCCATAAACAGTGTACTTCAAATTTATGATTAATACCAAATTTGTATGTAAAGCACTACCTTAACATTATCAAAGTTTTTCAAACATTTCACAACGCTTGCAAAATAACATGGATTGGTCGATTAATAGTGTCGGAAGTACTGAGTGTCTTATTTAACATGAAGGAACAGGGGACACATGTTGGAAATCCAATACAGATTACACAAAAGATAATGGGTCCAACACTTGAAGCTTGTTAAGCAAGATAAATACATTGAATTACATGGATTGGGGTCCATCATGTGCATTATATGCTTATGACTAAACAGAATTTTGGACTCCAAAATAAGGAAGAAGCAGGAAACACGGGTGAAGATATACCAGATTGATGTCCTTTTCCATTCTGAGTAGTTATTTGACTTTGTGACTGTAATTGATCAAGAAGCTTCAACGATAATGAATGTCCAGTGCCTTCGTAGCTTATAAGGGCCAAGTAAAGACTTCACAATAGGTAGTGGAATTGCAGCAGCCTCGTCGACGACTAGAAGCTCAACTTGAGAAAGCTTATCATAGTCACTTGGCTTTAAATACTGCGAATCAATGCGAAAAATACAAATTAAAGGAGAGAGTAATCTTCAAACCAGAGAGCAGAATAAGGTTGTAGATGAAAACGTTATGTTATACATACTCTCATTTGCACTACGCTGGATAATGAAAGATTATGATTTTGCCGATGGTACTGCACTGCACAACTGAGTTCAAGAGAAATAATTAACAAATATACATAAAACAACAGTCGACTTATATTTGAAATTAAAATTAAGACTTCATAGTTCATACCAGTAGCATCTTCTCTATGTTTTCTTCTCCAAATAGACAGAAAACTCCAATTGGCAACTAATAGATTTATAAACTTCCAAACCTCAATGTATCTTTCCTATAAAATAGTACACAACAGAAGTAGCATCGCTGTTCGGTAAGAAATCACATCGTTGTTCGGTAAGAAATCGTTGTTCGCTTGTACTTTTAAGAATGGATAGATTAAATAATCTACTCTAGACTTTGTTTCTTGGAGCCTTTTACCAAGGAATGGACGCGGTGTTCCTTCAGTGATAGTGCATGGAATCCTTTCTTCACCTGATGTTTACAGAGTATCAGTACGCAAATAAGAAAGTCTCCTTTGTAAAATTGCAAGAAAATTTGGAACTATTTCACAAAACTCGCTGAACTGAACCTGTGATTTTGCGCCTGTATTCTTTAGGCTTTGTGACCATATTAGTATCTTTAATTATCATGCAACCAACAGATTCACATGCAAAGATTAGCATAATCCAAAACTGCATATCATCCAAAACTAGAAAGAAGTAGTTAAAGTGAAAAATTCCACTAGTCTTGACAAACTAAAAGCAGAGAACACTTCTTCCTGTAAAAGAATGGCAAAGAAACTGCATATCATCCAAATCTGGCACGCTTAAGAACAACTGGAAACTGTTGGCACCGAATTCAAACAAGTTATAGCTGCCAAGCAAAAAATCCAAGTGCCAAATACATATTATACTCCATATAAACCCAAGCTACCGCAAACTTTTGGATGATACTATATAACAAGACTGCCTATCACCAAAACCTAATAAATTTGTAACCTCTGATTTATGGATCTGATATTCTTGATATTTTAGATCCCTTGGAGAGTATTGGGGAAAACTCAAACATAAAGGTGCCAGAAGCCATTGAAAAATTTAGGGTAATATCATGAAGAAGCCAACTACTTCACAAAAATTTCAAATCGTATAATACCCAAATACATTTATATATGGAATACTAAACTCAGCAAGTATCGAATCTAAATGAAAATCAACAATAGCATTACTTGCAAGTTGCTGGACAGCCAGTCAAGTCAGATCGTCGATTGCTACTAACATGAACAGGCGCGACTGTTGAAGAGGGCAAAACCCTAGATTTATCGAAGAGGGCAAACCTGAAATCAGCCCGCGACTTGAAATCAGCGTTTAATGTCCAGCACAAGCATCGTAAAGTCGCGATTTGTTGAAGGGAAAAACCCTAGATTTGGATTGGCCATTAAAGAGGAACCGACTATATTTTTTGTCTAAGTGAAAAAGAAATAACATGCAGCGGGAAAATGAAAACTTGGGGGGAAAAGGAGCTGAAGCGATGAAGAAAATCAGATTGACGTGGATTGCAACGTACACCGTTAGATCGTTTTCACGCGGATTGGTAACTTTTTTAATTTTTTTAATTTGAATATACATATAACTACTAGCAACATAGTGTTTATCTATGCTAACAACTTGAAGCGTGCGTTGCAGTAGACAAAAAATGGCATAGCAATGACAACATTGTAGCTAGCAACACCATGCATTTTCGTTGTGATAGGCCATCTATGGCGTAGTGGGTCATCGTATTTTTTTGATAAAATGAGAGGCTACTAACTAATTTTGTGGGTCGAAATAGAATTTGCCAATAAAAAATAGACACCCAACCATACAAAAATAATTTAAGATAAATAACCTCATCTTTTTCATTAGAGCATTGGCTATTCGCGAGATCTTCATTCGTGTATAAGTTCTCGCCCTTCATTGCTAAGAAATCCATCAGTAGTGATTACTAAAATAAGTTTTTCTCGAATTACAATATAATTGAGAATTAGGGTTTAAGAGGAATCAATTGGGGAAGAAGTAGACGGCGGATTATGTTAGAAAGCAAATCAGATCGACGTTTATATTTGATCGATCGAGATAAGATGATAAAAAAAATAGGGTTAACTTTTGAACTAATGGCGGAAGATGAAATATGCTTGGGTGATTAGGGATTGGGAGAAGAAACATAAGAGTGACTAAATTAAGCATTGATTTTTGGGTACTTTTTAGTGGCACGCTTTTTTAATTTCATTATAATTTCCTAATCTGTAGGGCCTAAGTTGCTCATTTTCACGGCTCCTCTTCCTTCTGGCTCCTCAAGCCGCCACTCTAGGGCCCTACCACCGCCGACCTCCACCTGACGTCGACGCCCTCCACCTCCTCCAGCTCTGGCCGACGTGGGGCCCCCGCTTCTCCCTTAAAACCCCTTAATCCCTTTCTATTTGCAAAGCTACCACTTTTTTAACCTAAACCTAAGTATACCTCCACCATTCTCCTCCAAGTGGACCCTACGTGCCACGCAAGCACCCACCCTGCCACGTCAGCCCTGCGCCACCCTGACAGCCGCAGGCCGTGACCTCCCTCCCCTCCTTCATGCCCTTACACCACTAAAAATCCAAGCTTTGTTACTTTAAACTGTGAGTAATTTCGAGTGAGTACGAGTGATCGTTGGCAAGTTTGAGTGAAAAAGACGACATCTTTAGTTCGTTGCAAGTCCGTAGAGTCCTACGTTGAAGATTGATCAGCTTGTTGATTTGGTTTGGTTTAAGAGTTAAAAGCTTGTGTAATTTTTTTACAGCAGTATTGTTAGAATAAATAAGAGTAAAGAAAGCCTTTTTTTTTTTTTTTTGTTTTTTTGTTTTTTTTGTTTACAGATTTTATTTTATTTTTAAATTAGGGATTACTCGTATTTCAAGGGTGGAGACAAATTTCGCCAGAAATAAAATAAAGAAAGAGAAAGGAGATAAATTCCTCAGATAATGGAACAGTGCAATCAAAGGTCTGGTACGCCTCATCAAGTCCTTACCACTAAAGCTCCTATCGTGGATCTCTTCAATTTTTATCTCGGCGTAAATTTTCTTATCTTAATACCAAACTTACTATTGCTTGTAAAATTTATAATTGGTATCTATTTGGTAAATCATTTTATTCATTTTGATTTGCAGATAAATTCTCGTCAAAAACCCGAAGACCCATCGAAGGAGACTTCGTAAGTTTTATGAATAATTTTACATATCCAAAATAGTTGTGTATTTGTTGACACCATTTTTTTGTGAAGGGTTAATATTCATCTATTTCCCAGTCTCAGTCTTGAAAATTACCATATTTTGAATGTGTATAAACTATGAATAATGAATGCTTTTTTTATTTTTGGAATCACCTCTACCTTCATCTTTCATTCTTCTCCTTTCAAACCTTAAAACCACCCATACAAAAAGCCTATAAATTTAGTGTTAAATCAGTGCAAAAAATGGACAAATAACTATTGCGTATTTACCTTTTTACGTTGAATTATCCATTTTCCGCAAATGTAACTATAATTTTTAACAAGCAGGCAAGGCTAATTTGATCAATCGTGAAAGCTATCTATAGGGTTGTCTCAAAGAAAAGTTTGATTAACTCATTAGAAGTAGCGATTTACTAATCTTTCAAATTTTCGAGGTTTTGATTTGATGAATTATGAACATATTGTTAGTAATGCGATAAAGAAACATATATCTGTTATAGATATTGTCAATTAGTTGTGTATGCACATACTTTTTCAGTCTTTACGTAAAATTTGCATAAATAATATTTTGATAAATCCTGCTCATAAACCAATAATAACTGGATATCCACCATTTTTTCCTATAAAATATATAATTGATTGCATCTTCGAATCAAAATCTTAAATATCATTGAAATTTGGTTAAACAAGTACATTTTGATGAAGAAGTCAATGAATTTTTACTAGAAAACCAAAAAAATTGTTAAGGCAACCTTCACCATCAGTCGTCACAATTCTGTGTATTCATCTCTTTTTAAGTTTTTATATTTGACTTATAGTTGATTTTTCTAAATTAGGAGGAGCCAATAAAAATAATAATAAACAATTGTAATTTAGTTGCAAGCAAATGAAAAATCCGTACATTGCACGAGTTTGAATTCATGTCTTTGGTCTTTCGTATACTTCTACAATGGGAGTTGAATGAATTGCGCATATAAAATAGATGCCGCTTCAATTAAATCCCTAACATCGAAAGAAAAGGTCATACGACCAATTAAGCCATTGACATATGATATGTCCCCTTGTACTTGGATTGTTTATTCCTTTGTCTTATCGCTCATTAGTTTTGCCTTAAAAATAACTAGTTTGCACGGGGTCTTCTACTCGTTCTATCATAATTGCTTGATACTAGAAGATTGGTTTTCAAACATACATACTGAATGTGAATGTATGGTTTCCTTAATGAATGTTGTAAAATATCATGTTTTGAAATATAAATATTATTTCATTTTTTTATATGATAATCATATGAAAGGCGAATGGTCCTTTTATTATAAAGATCATGGATGACTAGAAATAGGTTAAAAGAGTTAAAATTGAGAAGGGAAATTGGTTCTTACCTTTTTTTAGGTCAGCAAATACATATGTGAAATTCGTAGCATGGGGAATGTCGGAATGAATTTTTGGTTTCTGTTAGCCTAAAAAGTCAAATCAAAGTCGATTCATTATATAGTACTAGTGTAAAAACATAGGAATGTACAAAGAATTACAACATGTTATGCGTCATTAAATGCATTATCGTGCTTATTTTTGCACTTGCTCGTTTGATTGAAATTCGTGTTTGAGTCCATGTCTATCTCCTGCTTTGTTAAAGGAAAACATAACTTAGTTACTAGTATAATACTTCTAGCAATAATTTTATAAAAATCAAATATCATCAATTAACGTGGATTATATCTTCGATTTAGGAAAATAAACACAAAAAAAATCTTACAAAAAATGAAGACGAAGGATGGATGTTTTAAATTTGGATTTTGATCAATCTCAATTCAAAGATTTTAGAGATCCAATTTCCTATCGAATGAGGTAAAATGCATATCAGACATCCATCTCAAATTTATATAACAGATCCAAAAGTTCATATTGGGATAATACCATAATGCATATTATTTGGAATATCGATGATTTACATTTAACTAAGTTTAAAAACATTAATTTCCAATTTAACTTGCTTGATTTGTAATCCCAACAACATTG
This sequence comes from Allium sativum, assembly GCA_030737875.1. NCBI lineage: Eukaryota > Viridiplantae > Streptophyta > Magnoliopsida > Asparagales > Amaryllidaceae > Allium > Allium sativum. The sequence continues at coordinate 188,408,705 of CM060924.1, read as the reverse complement.
TCATTATAACTGAAAATGTGTCATCCAAATAAACAATGTCGTCTTTAAGAGCTTGTTACAATTTACAAATTGTCCCATGCATAAAGGAAATACCATATTAGAAAATGGGGTTTTATATTAGTGTGCACATAAGAATATAATTCAATATTTACTTGTATCATCAGATCATTTCACAAGCACAATTTTTGGTCAAAAAATTCTATTTTTTTGGGAATAATATGTATTACATGGTTGTAGGTACTTGGTTTTGTTCATGCTATCAAATCATACTAGTTAAAATGCGATGTTTCAATGAGAACATGCTTTATTTTGTATTGATAACAATGAGTGCATAAGCATAACTAACTAAAACAATTAATATATAAGTTACCAAACTTGAATTATTTTTGTCCCTTAATGCCATGGTATACACACACACATATGCATGTTCTCATATTGAATTCTTGCTACAAAATATATTATTTGCTACTATTGCAAAACATTGTTTTGTGCAAAAGAAGATTGCGGTACACAAATATTTTGCATATAAAATCATGAAGTGAACTATATAGATCAAACAAATTGTAAAAATATCAATTGATTCAAAATCATATTTATTTGATATAGGATCTTGAGTGTGATTAGAAAAGGACAAATATTCTAAAGGGCAAATTACCTTAAAATATTATGTAAAAGAATAACGTTGTTTTTATCCCTTTCAAGGACATGCCCAAAAGCTCATCGTTCACACACTTCGCGTTGTTATATTTTCAGGGTTTCTTCCTCTTTCTCAAATCGATGTCCACTTCTCAACTCCAGTTATACTTCTCCATTTCTCAATCTCTGCTACACTTTCATCTGCTTGTTCCATTCATCTCCCTCTATCAACTTCATATTTTACTCCCTCATCAACCCTTTCCTCTGATTTTTTCAATTTTTCCTTTTCCACTATCATTTTTCATGCTACTGTGAACTTATGATTTTTTGGTAGAAGATGATGGATCTGATGATATCACTCATGATAGATGCGATAATGAACAAGATGATGCAAAGAAGAGTGCAACGAATAATATATTTCTCAGTAAAAACATAAAAAAAATTCAAACAGAGATAACATAAATAAATTGGCACTACAATATTACAAAAAATTACACTAAAAGATAAAAGGGTATCTAAAAGCGATTCTCGTTGAACTCAGCAATCAAAAACAAAAAAAAGTACAGTTTTTTTACATAAATGATACCTATAAAATATAAAAATTGATATCTAAAATCTGCTACTAAAATTAATAAAAAATACTATAGACTTCAATAATTAAGGTTTGATACTAGCCGACTTTAGTAAATATTTGATGGTAAGAAAACACTAATTCAACTCATTTATCATCATATTTAATCTGCAGTAAATTCTTTATTTATAGAATAAAAAATCATACTTAAATTCTACTACTGAAATTAACAAAAAAAAAAGATACCTACCATCTGGAAAACTTATATCTAAAACATGCTACTAAAATTAATAAAAAAAGTGACACTAAAATTGATACTTTAATTAATAACAAGAATATTTGAGTCTGTAAATAACCTAATATGAATAAAAGAGAAAAAGAAGTTAAAATAAGCAAAAATATGAGTAGAGGAGGGGAACTATGTAATTGATGACAAAGTTCAAGCTTCAGATTAATGGATGACAACATTTATTTGATTTTTTCTATATAAAAAAGTTGATCAAAACACATTTTTATCTTAAATAAATAATCAAATTACAAACCTAACGAAAATGCAAACATTTGTACATCTAAATAGTTGTAGACATTATACAAGATTAACAAGGCCAAAATATTTGATGAATAATATAGTGATATTAAAATAATCCAAAACTGATACCTACTAGATGTATGATTGAAATCCATACTTTGCTATTTTATAAATTATTTTGATTGTTATTTATAACAAAAAGTGTATATACACACACACACACACACACACACACTGATATCCAATTTCTGCTTGATTATTTTATTTTTTTACTATAAAATTGATATCTACATATACATAAAAATGATACCCAATTGTTGTATTATTTAATATGAATGCACTGTAAACTTAATTATTTAGGTCATAATTATGCATGGTGAAAAAGTGATACCAACATAATGAAAACTCATATCCAGTAGCTGCTTAATACGAACTAATGCTTGTTTATGTTATAAATTATTTCAAATACATTTTCAACAAAAAAAAACATACTCACATGCATGCAAAATCGATACCCAATAGCTGTTTGACATAATATGGTGTCTATAATTTAATTATTTAATTCACTATCATGCATGACAAAAATGATAACAAAATAATGCAAATGCATATCTAGTAGCTGTTCAGTTCGAATCCACCATTCGTTATTTTATTAATTTTATTTTCAACAAAAATGATACCCACTAACTGTTAAGTATAACGTGATGCTCTATAATGTGATTATTTAGTTCCCTGTCATTGTCATGTATGGCAAAACTGATGCTAAAGCAATGCGAACAGCAAACTCAAGTTTTTCGAATCTGTGTTCGATTATATTTAACTATAGCACACTCTTAATAATATATTGACAGCTAACCTTATAGTTTTGCACAAGATAACTCAACATACAAATCATTGCAATCACTTCAAAACTAAAAATAAAATAAAATTGTCATATGAGAATGATACTAACCGCAAATTAAAAATGATATTGTAATTGTTTATATTTGATACTGATATTATAACAGTGTAAAAGTCAATCCCATAATTTGTAATACTTGGAATTGATACTAATATCATGCAAGAATTGATACTAAAGTTTCACATGCTTGAAATTGACACTAAACAATAATTTTTTCGTGCAATCCATATGTTCTCAGTATACTATATGTTAATTAACTTGAAATGATAATACATAACTAGAAAAAGCAAATCACATATTAGTATGTGGTAGACCAATATAGTTATATGACCAAGTTCATTTACATAAAGTTGCTCAAGCACACATTACTACCAAGTATCAATCTCAACAAGTTTATATCTTCTTAGAACTATAACAATCATGCTTATTGTGATTATATTGTTTCCATACACCACATCTGTTTTGATTATTTTGAAATATGCAAATCTTCTTCTTTTCCATTTTATGAGCAAACCAGTCCACTTATCAGAAGTCTTATCCTTCAAGAATTCATAGTAGCAGCACCACCAGTTTCATAAAATTAAGAATTCGTTTCTTCAAATTCATACATGTTAGCACAACACTATTTCTAGTTATCCACATTTTCAAGAAAAACTATACCTCACTGTTATCATGGCGAGTGACTAATCGAGGTTGCGACATCGACTTGAAGCCTCGACTTGCAATTTGCAAGTATTTCGGGCTAGTGGGACGAAATATGTCGACCAGTCGAGTAGTCAATCGACTGGACGGAACGACTTACCGACTAATTCTTAATTAGGCCAAAAAAAAAAAAAAAAAAAAAAAAAACTAAGCGAGGGCCTGTGACCTTTTCGCTTTGACAACTATGGTTACAAATTTAGTTCACCTGGCCTAAGATCTTGGGTTCCCATCAGTCTTATTGCAGTCCGTAAATTTTTGTTAGACCGGCGAATACTGGCGATCTCTTGATTACGGCATACTACACGAGCTTGTAATTTAGCTTGTTCTCAACTGTTTCCGAGTCATGTTCTCTCTTAACGTCACCATTTTTTGTTTTTATTTTCTCAAATACGTTGGAAATGTATAAATTTAGTTGTATTTTTGGCATAGTAGTTAAGGCGCGCGCCTAGGCGCGCCTAAGGCGCAAGGCCTGCGCCTCGCCGATGTTCGAGGCGCCTCCGCTACGGGAGGCGCAGGAAAAGCGTGCCTTTGTGCGCCTTTCTTTGAGGCGCCAAGGCTAAAAAGCGCGCCTCGAGAAAACCGAACTAGGTTTGTTCAATTTTAGGGTTTCCAGCTCAACAGTTGGACTTCGATGCTTTTAAAGAAACCGCTATAGCCTCTGTCGCCACCACTACAGCCTCGCCGCTGCCTCGCCGCCGCCGTTGCAGCCTCGCCGCCGCCGCCTTTTCTGCCGTCGTGCCTGTCCTCTGCTGCAGGATTTTTTTTAATATATTCAGTGCGCCTTTTTTTAAAAGTCGCACCAAAAAGCCCAAGGCGCAAAAAAGCCCAAGGCTCAAGCCGTGCGCCTTTTTGCGCCTTAGCGCCTTAACTACTATGATTTTTGGGGTGTGTGTTGATACTAAGAATAATATTACTACTCAGCAAGTTTAATATTTGTTAACATTACGGTTCAAACAAGTTGTAGTCAACAGATTATGGAATACACCGGTATAACTATTAATATCGCTTTTAGGTGCAAGATACAAAAGAGAGTGACTGCTCCAATCAGAGAGCTGCCCCCTCCAAATAAGCAGTTTATATTTGATTTTCAACAATTACAAGTGCAGTTTCAGGCAAGTATTTTCTTTCTTCTTCTGCCCCCCCCCCCCCCCCCCCTTTTTTTTTTCTCCTTCCCCCCTTTTCTGGGTTATGATAAATTGGTAGGCTAAAAACTCACTAAAAGTTTGTAACATTATTATTTTATATACTTATTCAGGACCAAGATCAGTTCCGTGCATTGACCGAATCAGTCCTCATATCTTTTATTATTCAGTGTAATTCTCATGGCCCTCAGTCGGAATTTATCCTTTTTGCCCTACAAAGCCTTTGTAGTGTAAACTGTGTCAAGTGGGATAGTTTCCTTCCATCCCTTCTATCTTCGGTTTCAACCGTTGAGTCATCTGTTGGGCCTGACAGTCCAACACTGGTTGGCCAAAACACAATGATGTCGCCATCATCTTCATCCGCCATTCCAAATAATCCAACGTTTCAAACTAATAATCCTACATCTCCTCTGATGTCTATGCATGGAATTGGCTCTCCATCTCAATCTATGACTGATCAATCTCTTGTCCCACCTCACCCACAAGCGAAACATTTTGATCATTCTGGTTCTGTACATGACAATCAATCAGCTAAAGTCAACGAGATACATTCGTTAAGGAAATTGGTATGTAAAATAATCTTGGCTTCTCTTGGTGCCAATTTAAAACCGATCACTCATTTAGCAATTTTATCACACATGATAAATTGGTTAGTCAACTGGGACCAAAAGCAACAGTGTTCAGAAGCAGTTAATGTTACAAGAATATGGAAGCCTCAAAGACAGTTGAATGAGTGGGTGTCTATTTGTTTGGATGTTATATGGATGTTGGTTGAGGATGATAAATGTCGTATTCCATTTTATGAGTTGATTCATAGTGCACTACAAAATATGGATAACATTCCTAATGATGAAGCATTATTTAGCATTATTCTTAAGATTCATAGGAGAAGAGATGCAGTTTCCACTCACATGCAAATGCTGGATCAACATCTTCATTGCCCTGCTTTTGTAACTCATCGCTTCTTGTCCCAACCTTATTCTAATGTAACTGGAGAGCAGGTGGCAAATTTGCGCTACTCACCGATAACTTATCCTAGTGTTCTAGGAGAACCTTTGCATGGGGAGGTAATGGAATGATTATCCTCATATGTATTTGTTTTTTATATTTTTTTTTCTTGTTTTGCCTTGTCTTATGCATATAGGTTCAGCATAAACGATATAATTTCAGCCAGTTACCTTCTTCCTATCTTTATTGCACGTGTAATGAACAATTTAGAAATGAGTATATTTGCATGTGCTAGGTTGTAAGTAATAACCTTTTATTTTCGAAAGCTGAAGTTACAATTGAAAAACGCTGCTTGATTTTTTTAACAAAAAGAATTCATATGTTTGTCTTTCATTTGATTTGGACCATAAGCCTTGAAAGAAATGAAGCTACATATGAAATGCAAATTTGGAAGGCTGAACCATATGTATTACGTTCATATTTTATGTTTTACTTATCACTCCATGCGGGTAAAGTTTAAATAAGATAATGCATTTTGATAGTCATAAACGTCTATAGTAAAAATTACCAGTATGTTATATTATATTTATTTTCAGACATAATTTGCTTACAGGAACTTACTCTCTCTATTCAAAAAGGATCTTTAGATTGGGAGCGAGCTTTACGATGTTTAAAACATGCTATTTACAGTACACCATCTCCCGATTGGTGGAGAAGAGTTCTTGTAGTTGCTCCTTGCTACAGAACTAATCAAACACAGTTTCCTGGTGCTGTATTTTCTCCTGATATGATTTGCGAGGCCGTAATTGATAGAATTATGGAACTTCTGAAAATGACATCTGCAGGTAGCTTACTCAGGGTCAGGATAACCTAAAGGCTTTACCATCTCATTTAGGAGTTTTTATCGTCTTTTAATCTTTATGCTACTAGTTTCGTCTGTACAAACAGACTATCTATCTTCGCGTCGTATGTTTACGGTTTATCAGGACCACTGTCTCCTACGTCTTCTATCTCTGATAGGAGATTACACAAAGCCTTTCAAAAGAGTTGTTTAAATGTTGCCTTGAGAGGTCTCGTGAGAAGAAGTCCATTTGTATTTTTTTCCTTCCATTTGGCTAAGATCATTCGAAAACTTGTTGTATGCCATTAATAATTTAACATATTTTTATTACACTAGACTTTGTTAAACATAGCATCTGCATAAAACCTGTAATTACGTGGCAGTTTAGCTACAAGGACATGATGATTTTGAAACTAATCTGGGGAAAATATATACTATTAAAATTTCAGTTAACATGATCTCCACCATGTCCTTTAAAATTACCCCAGATAATGTCTTGTCATGACCAGGCATCGGTGGAATCTCATCTTTCCATTTGCAGCCACCACCCCATTCCGGATCATCCGTCAATTGAATTCCACCATTGATTTGCTTTCGATACCATCAACAAGATTGCTTGAAATAAATGTGTCGTGACCACATACGTAGGCTTTTACACTTATAACACACATCCAGCGTTAAATTTCATCAAAAAGTAAGAAAGTACATTTAGCTATCATATGCACATACTTGTATGCAAAATATCAATACATTATATATACTTGTTCTTGCTCTTGCTATATGGTTTCAGGTTTTTGGTTACCTTTGGTACAATCATAGATTGGCCATGGGAACTGTTTACTCAACAATTTGGAAATCATTTTCTGATTCATTTTGGTCATAAATTCGTTTTTACATCTTTAGTTTGGCATGGAATCTACTGGGTGAATGTACAAAAATATGCAATGCCAATTTGACAAAGTTCAATCACAGTTTATAAATCAGTGAACTTCTTGTAATTAAACAGTACAAATATGATTGCGATTCGGTAAAGTCTAACGTGTAAACAAATTAAATTGAATTTAAATTGAATATAAAGTATTATTTGATTATTTACCAAACAATTCATTATAGCAAAATGCTTCTGATTTGCACTGTTCCTAAACTAATGCTTTTGGTGGTCATATTTGTTTTTACAGAGATGCCATGCTGGAAAGACTGGCTTATATTTGGTGATACATTTTTCTCTCTAATGAAAACCGGAGGCATTGATTTTGTTGATTTTGTTCACAGGCTCCACTCACAGATCAATAATGGTGATCAACATATATTACGAACCAATCATGTGACATTAATACTTGCACAAGTCATACGTATGGAGTCTATTACGAGTCTATTAAAAACAGACCCAAAGAAGGTTTACGATTTCTATTTTTCTTAGTTATTTCCTTTTAGATCTTGTGTTTCGATTAGTCATGCAGTAATTACTATATATGCTGTTTATGAAGTAAATGGCTGTATTTAGTCTAGATTCATATTCGTTCAGCCTTCCTATTTATTATTGGTAAAAAGCTTGATTTGGTATTATTGCTTTCTGGATTAATGATCCCTGGTCTGTTATGCATCATGCATCAAATAATATACAAATAATTATGGATGAAGTGAATGGATTTAAGACAATACATGTAACCACTGCATTAGCGGTGACTGGGAAATTATTGCATTTGGACTAATACTATTAAAAATTTCCTTACAAGAAGTTTATTAACTTCAGCAGTTGATGCTGAAAATCTAAATAGAATGCATTAGTAGTGGCAGAAAATTATTTTAATCGATTCAAAAGTTCATAAACAAAGGTAACTTGCAAGAACTTTCATTTAACTTTCAGCAGTTGATGATGCATATACTACTATTTCACCGATGGATGTATGGTGTCAGTGGATTTGCTATAGATAAACCGATAAAGAACATAGCTGATAACCTGAATTATTATACTAAAGGGATGTATCTTTATGCATACCAAATATCTTTGATTGGGGTCAAAATGTTTATGCAGTATCGAAGTATACCTGTGTGCTTCTTTTTCATACAGCCAGTTTCTTTCTTTCCTCCTCCTTTTTTATATTAGTTATATTTAGGTCATAGCTTTTTTGTTTTTGTTTTAAATATTCACTTCTTTCAGATTGAAACTACTAGGAAGATACTGTCCTTTCATAAAGAAGATATGAATCGTGATGCAAATAATGTCACCCCTCAAAGCATTCTTTTAGATTTTATAAGCAGCAGCCAAACTTTGCGCATTTGGTCATTTGATAATTCATATAGAGAGTATTTGAATGGAGAACAACTTCAAAAAGGAAAGCAGATAGATGAATGGTGGAAACAAATAACTAAAGGTTTGGGTCAATTTTCTTTGTCTATTAGTTTAGTTTTGGCAATATATGTATGTAATGTACAAAGAATGGTTCATTGTTTCCGTTGATTTCGTGCACTATGCGGGTTTTCAAAAGTTTTTACTTATTTAGTTTTTGTTACTGTGACATATAAGCCAGCTATAGCACAATCAGACTCATGGACCTGAGGGACCCATGGGTATGCATTCAAACATTAATTTATGGACATCACCAATGGGTGAATCACTTAGTAGGCTGCGAGTTCAACTAGTCCAGTATGTATATAATTCAAAGTGGAATTTGAACCTACGGTCTCCTCCTAGTCAGAAGATCATGCTCGCCATGAGCTAAAGCTCAGTGGCTCATTGTTTATATCGTACTTTGATCGAAAACAATGAGCTCTTGGATGTTATAATTTCTATTTTGGGCCTCAACAGTGGAAATGATGCTGCCACTAAACTTAATGACCAACCAGATTCTTAATGGAGATGGTTACTATCGAAGTTCGGTTATTTTTCTTCCTCACTACGTATCACGAATTTGACCAAATTGGATTAATACCCTCTTTAAGAAGGATTCCTACTTTGATAGATGGATGCATCTTTTCCTGTTGAGGTTGGAACAACATGTGAAGCTATATGGGTTTTCTCACCAAAATTTTATGACTTTGTAATATTCCCTAATGTGTCAAGAGGCCCTTGATCATATCAGACTGAATGCGTTCTAGAAACTTGCAGTCCTAGAAAGAAATGGCATTTAAAGTGGCTTAGTGCAATAAAGAAACTTAGGTTTGTCAAATAAAAGACTAATTACATAAAACTATCCTGATTTTTTTTAGTTTAAAAACCATCTTATTACCATTTTTTTCCCGATCTTTTAAGTTGTACGGCAATACTAACCTCAATTATATTCAATATGATATTCTCAGGAGAAAGAACTATAGATTTTATGAAATTAGATGATAGATCGATGGGTATGTTCTGGGTTCTTTCGTTTACAATGGCACAGCCTGCTTGTGAAGCAGTTATGAATTGGTTCACCTCGGCTGGTCTTGTGGACATGCCACAAGCTCCAAATGTACAATCAAATGACAGAATAATGATAATGCGTGAGACTTACCCTCTTTCCTTACCATTACTTTCTGGGCTTTCAATCAACTTATGCTTGAAGCTGGCTTATCAACTTGAGGAAATTATATTTCTTGGACAGGTACTGAAGCATTAATTTGTTCTTTTTCTTCAAACATAAGTTTTTTTTTTTTTTTTTTTTTTTTTTTTTTTTTGACAATTGTATATTGTATAAAAATTATGAAAATAAACTATTAGATACGCAAAATTGTTGTTGAAGCATAAGTTTTTGTGCTTGAATCTTGATTAAGCCAAATTAGGTGTGCATACTTGTTGATGAAGGTCACGTAGGTGTGTACATGTTAATGATAGTTTGTCAGATGAATCAGTTGACCCTTGAGTGCTAGATCTCTAATATGAATCACAATCTTTTTGCTTACCTCCGAAAATGAAGTGCTTATCCACTCCAACTTTACGAAAACACATTAGAAATTATGAGAATGTCCAGTCCCTACCAAGATTCTTTACCCTTTCAAAATAATTCCTTCAGCGTAATTCAACGTATATCATGAAGTGTGTTTGAATGCATTCATAATTGTTTTGTAGCTTATTGTTCCTCTGAAGTGTATCGAGGATGATACATACTTTTAGTACTCCTTTCCTACTAAAACACAAAAAATAACAGTTGTATAATAAGATTCTACCATCTTTACCACATTTTGCTAAACCTAGATGAATCATATTTTATGTTGTGTATAGTTGCTTCTCTGAAGAAACGTTTCCCTGCACATAAGTTCAGTTTTAAAACATTGATTTTATCTTCTTATTTCATTTCTTATGTGATGTTTATTCTGCTCTTTTGTGGCATTAAATCCCATAATTCATAGCTTATTTCTTCTATATGAAGTGTGAGCTGCACTGTTATTTCAGGGCATTCCGAGCATTGCTGTGGTTGAAACATATGTACGCTTGCTGCTGATTTCACCCCATGCATTATTTCGACCACATTTCACGGTATTTTTTTTAATGATTTTATCATAGTTGCCTTGTAATTTTTATATGAAACCCTGTATGCTTGAATGAGTAATAGTAGCTTTGTTTTTTTAATCCCTTTAGATGGATAATATCTTTAGTTGTACCTTCATGGTTCTATAAGATAACGTTTATATGTAGGGAATTTTTTGTGCAAAGTTAACTCTATAAAAATAAAAAGATGGCTGATATATTATAAAAGGTAGATGTGATTTATATTATAGTCCGCAGAGCATTTGATGAGCTATAATTTATTAGCTTTATTGTAGGTACCTAGCTTTTTAGCATAAATCAACATTGTTCATGATCTTTTGCTATATTTTATAAATAGACAATACTCTAGAACACTGTTTCATAATGTAATATTCTATGTAAATAAATCTTACAAGATCCATAGACATATTTCTTATGCATCTAGTTTTAAATCAAAATTCATTCAGCTCAGATATCAAATTGCTATTTGAATCAATTACCCATTTACTTTTTTATTGGGTCTGAGTTTCCTAGCAGTGAACGTTTTGCTGTAGACTTAAATTATTTCAAATTATTTTATTGCATATTACATGCATTATTACAAATCATCTAAGACCATCAACAATGACAGCACCAGGATTTGTATTTGCAGTTGACAAAATTAAGAATTCAAATATTTTGTACAAAACGATTAACAATCTTCATTATATTCACCAATTCAAGCTATGAATGAAATGAGGAAAGTTGTATTGCACTATCTTTATCTCAAAAACCACATTAAAATGGGATATTCACTTAAAATACTTCGCTGTATATCATAGGAAAATAAATTTGTAGTATTGCATTTTAAAATATTTTGTTTTAAAGACAAATGATAAAAGAAAATATCATTCTTGTCACAGAAAATTGATACTTTCATCAATCTTTTTCAGTTTCAAAGGAAAAGGATACAAGTACCATTTTCAATGACGGTAACAATATGATTTCATCAAGGCCTGTTAACGGATGCTTTTGGTATCCGCATCCACATGCAAAATCATTTTCGGATATCGGATGTCCACATTCGTAGGTACAAAAGGATATCGAATAATTCATAGTTGTCTGATCCACCGACGATCGACAAAACAAAGAAGATAAATGATTTTTTTTAGTTTCACATGAAGTTTTTTTAATCAATTGATCATTGAAGTACTAAAATGAGCAAATATAATGTTAATAAATAGTTTTAAGCAGTTAACATACATTTAGTGCATATAATATAAACATTTAATTTAATAAAACAATAAATAAATATATTTAGTGTACTAAAATACACATAATATAAACTATAATCTTGAAAACAAACAGATGGATAATTTTTAGATGAGGATGTGTCCATATTCACTTCCAAATCCCTTTTTTCGGATATTTGATATTTATCATTTTTTCGGATACGGATGCGGACGAATTTTAGATTTTTTTTTGGGTATCCATTGATAGCCATACTTTCATCTGTCATTTTCCCGTTGATTGATACTTTCTTTTTTCCTTTTCCTTGAAACTGGTTATTCTTATTCTCAAGTGTTATTTGAGAAACTCATTACCTTGGGCCGAGAAGCTTCCACACATTAGAAATGGCCTGGAGATACTGAAACTGATATCACATTTGTCAATTTAATGCATAAGAACCCCTTATCCACTTTCACTTCTATTAATAGACCGTATTTTTCAAACCGAAATTGACTGAAATTGGACTTAAAAAATCAGATTATATCGTTTCCTTTAAATCATTGAAATTTCAGTGTCGACCTGAACTAGGGGATATTAACATCCATCCTATGCATTGAATCATGAATTAGTGCATAATTCTGGTTTCCAACTGTCGCTTGCTTTCTTCTGTGATTGTTCTTAATGTACGTATGTACTTACATAAATACCACACATGTGGGTGTGCGTGTCCACACACATGTGTGCATGTTTTTGAAGATTCATAAATTGGCCTTTCTTTAAGCTACACTTGTTCATAACTTTAGCACTAAAGCATTGATGATGTGAAAGTAATCTGTAATGTTTCATGGTGTAACAGATGTCAAAGTGATCTATAATTTTTCATGATATAACAGTTATATTGTATATTTAGTTTGAATTACTATGATGAATGCAATTCAAATGAATACTTTGCAAGTGTTTTGTGTTGTTAACTCCCATTAACAAGATGTATCCATATTATTTTGATTAATGGCTTTGAATTATTTTTTACTTCTTTTCATCTCAAGTTGTCAGTAGTTTTCTTATTTCACAGACATTAAGTCAACGAGCTCCAGCTATTTTTAACAAAGCCAACGTTTTGGCATTGCTTTTAGAAATCTTGAACTACCGGTTACTGCCCTTATACAGGTATGCATCTCTAACTCTTGTCATATAATTGAAGCGTTGTTTGGTTAAGTGTCTTTTATACACGTTATGATGATTTGTCAAATATAGATATTGGGAATTCTATTTGTACTACAAAATTGGGCTTTTGAGAAGCATAGTTATGAAAGGCGCGCGCCATTTGCTCCGGTTTTGCTTGCGGCGCATAGGAAAAGGCGCGCCTTTTCTTTATTTTATGGTTTTTTTGGCATTTCAAACTGCTATAACTACTACTACGAATACTCTTACCATCACTACTATTACTATTATTATTATCATAATGACATGAACTGTGAATAACTTTGTTAATATCTTTTTTTTAGTTAATGAAAACATAATTACATCATCATTATTTCCTATTCGATTATCATCAGCGAGTTAATAACCTTACAATTACGTAATTGGCTGATCTTAGCATGCCGATATTTAGAATTAACATATGTTTTATTATCCAACTTAGTTTATATTGCTTTTGATATTGTCATAAGTATATAATGTAATGTATAAAAGATCATAAAATATTGCCTAACGTTGATGCACAAGAAAAATGAATGAAACTCTGAATCCATGAATGATAAATCAAGAGAAGTAGCTATGGAGGAAGAGAAAACATTTTCATAAAATAAGCATTCAAGCAGCTCTGAAACATACCCTTGATTTTTTTTTTATATACGTGTATATGTCCAACATCTTTGTACGATTGGTCTGTAACATAAAAATATTTCATGATTTGGTATTTGTTAACTACAATCGAGCATTAAAAAGAAGGTATAATATTCATGACATTGTTGATCCAATATCTTTGGATGATATTGATGATTGTAATTAATGGTTAACTGAAAATATGGATGATTCATCCGATGCTGAAGATGAGTTTGTGTTCGACCATGAGGATGACCTGACTTGGGGTGTTGCTGCTAGAGCTGCAAGAGTGGAGAGATTCAGATCTTTAGTTTATCTTTAATGTGTATTATTATTTTTTATTTGAAAACCATTGTGCTTGAAATTTTATGCTTTATGTTTTTTTTTTGTTTTGTTTGTAAAATGCATAAAAATCTTTGTTGCATATGTTTTAGCAAAAAACAAAATATTAAATATATTAAAAAATAAATAAACATGCGCAATAAATTAAAAAGGCGCGCGCCATTTGCCGCGACGTGCGCCAAGGCTTCGGAGAGGGTTTGCGCTTTTTTGCGCCGTGCGCCATTAATAACACTGCTGAGAAGTGGAATACCCATTTCTCAAAATAACAAGTTGTATTGGGAAAAAAGGTTTGGCCAAAAAGTCACACCAAATTATAGTGTGAAATTCTGTGCATACGAGATATCAAATTATACTTTAATTTCATTTAACATTTGACTGCATTTTCTTTATTCTTTTTTATTAACTTCTCTTTACTTTATTATAGTGTGAAATCTTGTGCCTGTTAGTTTTATTTTGCCAAAAAGTCACAAAATATCAAATTACAGTGATATCCTGTGCATATTACTTTTATTTTGCTAAAAAGTCACAATATATTAAATTGTAGTGTGAAATCCTGTGATACGAGATATCAAATTATACCTTGATTTCGTTTAACATTTGACCGCATTTTCTTTATTTATTTTTAAACTTCACTTTACTTTATTATAATGTGAAATCTTGTGCATATTACTTATTTTGCCAAAAAAGTCACATTGAAAGACGGAGGCTTCTTCCTCGAACTTATTACAAGACCTTAAATATAGACGGAACACACGCACACACACGCGCACGCGCGCACACACACACACACACACACACACATATAAATATAACCCCTACTATCATGTTTACATGTTTCACAGATGATTTTGTATGGCTCATTAGCAAGGTGTATATATATAAAACCCCTTCTGTCATGTTACATGTTTCACAGATGATTTTGTATGACTCATTAGCAAGGTAATGGTATCTTGATACTTGGTGTATAATATCGTAGTAGGTTACATTATGGCTTATGGCCGTAAAAAAGACGAGTACTTATGGTTGATATTTAATTGAAGATACATACATACCTACCTACATACATGCATATATACAGGGAGTGGTTATTTAAACACAAAAATCTAACACAAACTGGGGTACAGGTACAAAATCTTAGCTGTTGGATCAATTTGTCCTTATATGAGGGGTGGGAATTGGGGGCAATCCAATGGCTAAGATTTTGAGCCATCCAATTTTGTCAAATTTTTGTGTCTAAATAGACTTTCCCATATAAACACGTACACACACTCTTAAATTGAAAAAACTCCTATTATCAAGTTTACATATTTCATAGATGATTTTGTATCGCTCATTAGCAAGGTAATGGTATCTTGATGGGTAATCAAGAACTTGGTGTATGATATCGTAGTAGGTTACATTATGGCTAATGACTGTAAAAAAAGACTAGTACTTCTTATGGTAGTAGTTTCAGAATGAGATTTCGTGCTCAATTCAGATTGTTTCACTGAGAGGCATCTATACGAATATTAAAGGAAACCAATTTAATGAAATTCACTGGTGTTCTCCGTTGTATGATTAACAATTTATGGAATTTGCTGGTGTTCCCGTGCCATGATTGACATAAGATATGTCATTCAATCGAAGAAGATTGTATCAGTGAGGGTTTTCATTTATAGTTTATTGATCTATAAAATTGTTGCACTTGATGTTGATCCTGGTAAGAAGTTACACACACACACACACTCTCTCCCACACTCTGTTAGCTACAATTTCACATTTTTCAATGAAGAGGGAGTCCTATTGCAAATGGAATATCGAATCTGCGTCTTCTTGTTTAGTATGGGCAAGGGTCAAATTCGACTTCAAACCAGCGGATAAGATAGATAAGTAAAAAATATAAAAACAGGACCTACATGGCTTGGCAATTTCTCTGTGTTCTCCTAATTGATTGCAATCAAACTCGGTCGAATCCTTTTTTGAAAAACGCCCAAAGCCACCAAAAAAGGAAACTTATTTTCAGCGATGAATGTTGAGGTTTCTTCTTTTAGAAAGTACATATCAAATTGATTTTTTCCTTATTTTTCATTTTTTTTTTCAAACTGCAGTACAGTACTTTAAACTTAATTTTGAAATAATTACATAAATCCCCTTTCAATATTTCTTATTCTATTGTATCTCTGTATCATGTGCATGCATGCATGTCATACACTAGTACTCATAGAAGCACTTTAATTTTTCTTTGGACATGTCCTGTAGTGGATTTGCTTCAGGCGCAGCTGGTTCTATCCTCAGCTGGATTGTGAACTCCAAGTAATATTTTGTCCCTTAAATCAAATTGGTAACTACGTCGCCAACAGACATATGCTAAAAAGTACCATTCCCAGATAACTAAATCCCTCATTACTCAATTTCAGTTCACAGCTGATACTGACATTGGTTTCCATTAACCATCATCTTGTAACCTCTTTTGCCGGATCTCTTACTTCTACCGTTTTAAGACCAAAATTTCAAATGCTGCCTATTAGAAATCCATCTTCATGCTCAACTTTTTAGAATAGTTTCATAATTCTGTAAACTTTAGTTAACTGGGGTGATGCTTTTTTGATACTAAGAGTGTTACTTTGTTTAAGTAGAGCACTCATTTTCATGTTTCGTAGATTTAAACCTATGACCTCTAGGACGCATGTTTAAATCATATATCACTAACCAGTTGAACTAGTGGTCCTTGACCTAATTGAGGTGATATCGATCATAGAATTCAGAAGTATTCATGATATTTCAACGATATTGATTTAAGTTTGATTGTAGGAACAAGGGACGAAGCCGAAAGAAGAAGAGGGGGGGGGGGGGGTAGTATGGGCCATGGAGTCCCTCTTTTCTTTTTGATAAGTTGAAAAGAATGTCCCTCCTTTGCCAAATCCTTGCTTCGTCCCTGGTGGGAACGACTTAGCTTATTTCAAGTTTTTTGTTAATGAAATCATGATACTGGTTATTTTCATTATCTATCATTTTGCATTCATAAATGAAATCGAATAATGTTTGTTTGCTAAAAGAATTGTTAATTGTGGTTCTTGGTGCACTTCATCATGTTGTTGAGTATTGCTTTTGCATTCCATGTTCAATTCGGTCATGCTTTTGAAACCGTCTTTAAGAACTAATAAATAGCGTGCGTAATTCAATTAACATTGAAATGAAAAAAAATTAGAATTGATTTTCTTTGTATTATCGTGCCTTTAAATAATTTATACTGTCACGGGACAAGATTTTTGCTGAACCGTGCTAATTATTATAAGATTAATGTTGCTACTATTTGGATGGTGATACTTTTTCTACTAAGATCTTATAAGCTCCTGCTGAACAGAAATCCTGGGTCCATCCCTGCATATGTCAAGATGGTAAAAGTATTCATGTCTTTAGGAACACATGAAAGAAAGTTCGTATGAACATCTGTATTGTGTTTAACTGGAGAATAATATAGGCATGTGGAAAAGAAAATCCTAAAACTGATGGTAGTAGATTAAAGTCATCCTAGAATTTCAGATTGTGTAGCTTAGAGTCATCCTAGAATTTCAGATTGTGGCGAGCAATGCAATACTTGAAAGTGAAGATTTGTGTACATGACACTTTCTTCCCGTGAAGTTAAAAGCGACCTTATTTTTCTGTGGTTAAGCTCTCTATGTAGTTATCTCCACTGTAAATGTAAATAGAAGGGTAAATATTTTAACCAAACCTCCAAAACTACGATCTTTAAAGTAAACTGAATGGTTTTTTTATTTAATGCAAACGGTATTTTTTTTAAAAGAAAAACAATTCCTCTACAAATACATGCTTATTCTGTTAAAACATACATATTTCCCACAACATTTGCTTTACCCGAGTAAAATAATGAATATCACGATTTTTCAGTGACATCCACTTTATATTAGTAAAATAATGAGAAATGAAGACCTCATGTGCAACACATAGTATTACTATTTTTTAATCGAATTTTTTCTTTTCATGTGCACACAGTTTGTGTGTGTTGAGAAAACAATTTTTTGGATTATTATTTTATCAAAAGGATTTTTTTTTTTTTTTTTTTGTAGGTACCATGGTAAACAAAAGGCACTAATGTATGATGTTTCAAAGATAATATTTTCAATAAAAGCTAAGCGCGGAGAACATCGTACATTTAGATTGGCTGAAAATTTGTGCATGAATCTGATGCTCTCATACAGGGATTTTTATATGGTGAAGAAGGATCTAAAGGTAGGTCATCCACATGCTTGCTTTTTTGCCGCTACCTTACTGCTTGTGTGATTTATATATTTTTTATTTCAGGGCCCAAGTGAACTAACTGAAACACTAAATAGAATTACAATTATTAGCCTTGCCATCACAATGAAAACTAGGGGGATTGCTGATGTTGAGCACATGCTTTTTCTTCAACCCTTGTTGGAACAAATAATAGCAACTAGCCATCACACATGGTCAGAGAAAACTTTGAGATATTTTCCTCCCGTCATCAGAGATGCTTTGACTGGAAGGACAAACAAGCGAACACAGGCCATCCAAGCTTGGCAACAGGTTTCCTTCTAACTTCATGAATACAATACATTTGTGGATCCATATTCAGGCAAATACTTCTGTCTCCCTGTATTATCAGTTTGTGGTATATTAAGGCCAAAATTTTCTGATCTCTTGGTTATTATTGAGTTTATTCCCTAAATGTTTGGCCTATGGCTATATGCAAACATAGAGGTCAAAAGTGCATCTGAACTTGATTTGTGTTACGCAGTTAAAACTAGAATAAGTTACTACTGTTGTGTCCAAAATATTTTATCTTGAAACTTAGCATATTTAACTTCCAGTTAGGCTTATGATTTTCTAAGGTGGTTAATAACATATTTAACATATTGTTATCGCATGTATTAGATCATTGCTAGGTAGAAAAGCTAGTAATTTTTTTAACCTGTTCTAATAGCAATGGGTGACTATTATTACTGTTAGACACATTAATTCTCATTATTAAGTATTAATTCCTCATGTCGTCGTCACTGCCAGACGTTTAAATATACAATCCAACGGGCCATATTTATGTGCTACTGTGCTGTTACTTATTAGGGGTGTTATTGACACAATTATAGCAGCGCTATTATTCTGAGGCTACTCTTCACTGCCACCAGAAATGGTAAATCAGGGGCAGTTGGAGTATGATTGGTGTTTGTTGGATTTCAAGGACAATTTTAGCTGTGCAAGTATTAGCACTGCAGTTTCCATTGAGAAAAAAAAATTGTCTTGCAACAACACTAATATTTTAAAGGGCAAGTATTCTGCGTATAGTTGTGCGGTGAAAGCCTTTTGCACTGATTTTATGGTGCTGTACGACAACAAATATGAGTAACATTTCATGAACACATCAACAATTGACAAACGTAAACACCTCATAGATTCAATAATGATTGAGAAAAAAAAATTACCTCAGTTTATTTTGAGGATAAGTTTCATACACATAAAAAGATGGATTTGACTTACATTATTATTGGAGAGATGTAAGGCTGATGTTCTTTTAATAGAAACGAAGAGACTGAAGTTTCATATACATGTAAAAAGAAGGATTTGTTAATTACTCTTTTCCTTTTGTTTTGTTACTGTTTTGATTTGTAACATCTGTTACATGTGCAGGCAGAGACTACAGTAATACATCAATGCAATCAGCTTCTCTCATCGCAAAATGATCCTAATTATGTGATGACATATCTTAGCCATAGCTTCCCCCTACATCGACAATATTTATGTGCTGGTGCTTGGACGCTCATGAATGGACATCCTGAGAGTATCAATGGTTCAAATCTTGTATGCCACATTTTTTTTTTCTTTATTCTTTTTTTTCCCTGCTCACCCCATTCAGACATAACTTGCCTGCCTTTGCTACCAAAGTTTGTTCCTTCCTTTACTAGCCTGCAATAAAATAAAAATAAAATAAAATGATATTATCTAATTACTGTGAGCTTTCTTTATTAAAAATGACACCAAGATCCCTTACGTAAAATTTCAATTTATTTACTCATGTGGAACATGTGACCAGGTAAATTTAATGCACAGCTCACTTTAATCTTAAAACTTCAGTTAACTTTCATCTTTCTCATTGATATCCGTTCACAGATTTAAAACTTCAAGTGAGCAAAGTGATTAAAATAGTATTTGGTTGAATGCTACATAGTGCTTTTTTACATAGTATTCCAAAAGTCTGTAGTTTAGCCGAAAAAGGCTGAGTTTTACTGTAATTTAAACTTTGAAGCTGATAATACATTTTTATGTTCAATGTTCAATTTACTTGGTATATTTAGGGACATGTCTTGAGGGAGTTTTCACCTGAAGAAATGACAGCTAACTTGTACACGTTAGTGGATGTCCTTCTTCATCAAATTCAAATGGAACTGCAACGTGGTCATAATATTCAGGTAATGGTCCCTGTAACTTTGGTTAAGTTGGAAGATTTTCTTCATATTTACACAATATATTTGGTTCTGTATAATCAGGATATTTTGCCTAGAGTTATTGGCAATCTAACTTTTCTCATTTGGACCCATGAGTTGCTTCCATTAGATATTCTACTTCTTGCTCTGATTGATAGAGATGATGACTCTTGTGCTCTGCGTATTGTGGTATGATTTCTTTTCATTATTATTTATTTTTTTCATCCAAGAAATTATCTGGAAGCAATTCGAGTGGCCTTACTGTAAAGGTGTGCTTTTGTTTTCTTGAAAGCTGGTAATGGGGGAAATTTTCCACTGTCCTTATGCATGATGGATGTATTGTTGGTTCTTAATTATTATTTTTGATCATCATGCTTATAAATTTTTTTGTTTTCTTAGGAATACATATCATTTCCTGCTCTTGGGTGGATATAATCCATCCAATATCTTGGTCCTAATAGTTCTCATAACCAAATAAACTAGAGCTTGTTCTAACACATTTCCATTTGGTCATCCCTATTATTATTGTCTGTAATTATGTCTTAGCATTTCTGAAATAAGCACGTTTAGATTTAAGAGTGGCATAAAAGAACTTGTTTGCTATGTCAAATGTCATGTAATCAATTTTTACCGTCACAGCATTATAGCTATTTGTTATGCTATGTTTAAATTTTAAGTAACGTGTTTCTACGTGATGAATAATTTTGTTAGTCATGAATAAGTACTGAAATGTTTGCAGATAAATTTGCTTGACCGACCGGAGCTCCAACAAAGAATCAAATTATTCTGTACAAATCGTATATCTCCTGAACACTGGAATAACAATCAACTTCCGAAAAGAGTTGAGGTTCAAAAAGCTCTTGGGAATTCTCTTTCGCTGAAGGAAAGGTGTTGTTTATCCACAGAAATTACAGATTATTATTTTGAATTTGTACGCTTAGTGAAATCAAACCTTTCGTCCTGGGTTCGCTTTTATTGTTATTTACATTACATAGTTTTGGCCAAGAAGATTATGTTTCTCCTTAAGTGTTTTCCTTTACAATTTTCGTATCAATGGAGTAATAATGGATCGGAACATGAAGATAGATGTGCCTTTAGTGTGAGTTACGATTCTAAGATAAAACTCTTGAAGAAGAACAATCCCTCAAATCTCTTTGAAAGAAAATAGATTACACTGACAGCACTTTATTTTTGAAAGGCCAAGGAACTGAGTTTTTCCTGTTAATCCCCAAGGGCTGATGTTTGTGTCTACGACTGATTCGGGTAAATCTGGATTTTTCTAGTATCATTTTCAAACTTGTGATTCTTATCCCCATTGTTTTACCACCTGGTTAACTTTTTAGGATATTAGAAGATTATTTTGATGCATTCTTTATTTCCACTTCTCAAACCAATTTTTGCTCAACTTAAGCCGGGATTTAATGGTGTGATTTAGTAACACAAACAAGGTGGGAGAAATACACATGCAATATTTTGACCATTGGGTCCCCTTAATTTTCGCCAACCATGAAAAGACAAATAGATCCAATGGTCAATACTTAATGTGTCAAGTTTTATGTTTCAACAGTCATTTCCACACATCTTGACCATTGTTGGCTAGCATTGCATTTTGAAACTTTAATATTTAACCATTTTCAGTATTACAATATTAATCATTCAGCTACTTCTTCTTAGCTAGATTCTACATTCAGTTATGCTTAAGCAGTTAAGCACGCTTAGATTGTCTCTTTTGTTCTTGATTGCAGATATCCTTCCTTTTTTGATGATATTGCAGCACGACTGATCCCAGTAATTCCTCTGATAATATATAGGCTAATTGAGAATGATGCCACAGATATTGCTGACCGTGTACTTGCACTTTACTCTTCAATTCTCATATTTCATCCATTTAGGTTTACATTTGTTAGAGATATACTAGCCTATTTTTATGGTCATCTTCCAAGCAAGCTCATTGTGCGCATACTTAAAGTTCTGGATATCTCCAAGGTAATAGATCTAAAATTTCAAGAGAATATGATAGCTAGTATGCTCTTGGTTTGAGTAGTTTAGGCATGCATATGAGCCATTTGAAGAAGGCATACATGATTATAGACCCATTTTTAGGAAGGTTTATTAACATAATCACCTAGGCTTACTTCCCATGAACCGATGAATTTATTTAGTTCTGGAACTTGAAGTTTGCACAAATTCTCATAGTACTTTTTTACTGCAGATTGACCATTAAATAATGTTTCATGCAAACAAGTGTTTTGCAATTGAATAATATAACAATAATGACAACAACATTAATAGTAATAATGGCAAATACATTAGTAGTAATATATACATGTACATGTGTGTGTGTGTGTGTATATACACACACATACACGGGAAAGTCTATATGAACACAAAATGGTGACACAAAATTGAATACACAAATTGCGGACCATTATATCTCCTTCTGAATTTCACCTCTCATGTAAAGACAAACCAATCCATTGGTCTATAATTTGTGTATTTAATTCTGTGTCACCATCTTGTGTTCAAATAGCCTCTCCCTACACACACACATATACACACATACATACATACATATATACATACATACATACATGTGTATATATATATATATATGTCGCTAACAACAACAGCAACTACATTCATCTATTTATTATGTAAAATTTATTAGTTTAATCGTTATCTTGTGACTAGAATGCCTTGCACCAATTCTTTTTACAAGCTCGAGTCTCGTCAAAGTTGTTCACATCCTCCTAAATTGTCCGTTTTAGAAAACATGCATATATTCCAAATTGAATATTTTACTCTGTATATTTCTAAAATTGAAAAACAAGTAAATAAAATAAAATAATAATCAAAATTATAGGGTAACAGTAATATTTTATAAAAAAATAGATAAAAATTATTCCATGTATAATATGTAAACAAAAAACAACATATAAACGTATTAATTTTTGTTGCCTATCGCAGTTTATACTATATTCAATGGAAATAAAGCTCCGCATCTTCTATTAATTTCAATTTTTTTCCGTGTGGAATCTAAGACGTCACTCAAGACAGAGCTTGTCGTCCTAGTAAACCCCACGGGTGGTGTATAACTGGTTTTCGACGTCTTCGCACCACTGAGATAGTCACCCTAGGAATTGGTAGCTGCAGGCCGTGAACCTGGGACCTAGCCCATCACAATTCAATTCCACACTTAACGCTTTACCAACTTGGATAGAGTGCCGGTTTTATTAAAATCATTTTTTTTAAAACATTCAGGAAAATTTATTTTTGTTACCCACATTTGTATTATTTCTTTCTTTTTTTTTTTTTCTTTTTTTTTTTTTTTGTGAGCTTGATTCAGCTATTAAAACTTGGTTTATTATTCCGCTTATTTCACAAAATCATACTTTATTCAAGGTAAATGACTATTAAACATATTTTGAGAGGAAAATTAGTACAAAAACCATGATTTTTCTTTTCTTTTTTTACAGTAAGCTCAATCACTTATTGTCGATATGATAAACCAATACTTCAAAATTACGTTTCTTTTTCTAAAACATCATGAACTTATCTATTATTCAATCACCTATGAAATCGTACATATTTACATATTAATGTCCCTATCAGTTATTTCACCATTGAAATGATGAAAAATTAATCGAAGGAATAGGCTTAAATAGAATTTTGTATAACCAATAATCTAGTAAATCCTAATAACATTGGAATCAAGTGTCACCAACCATTTTTTTACATTACAAAATCTTGTAATATATTTTCTTCTGAAAATGCAGCCTTTAAACTAAAATAAATATCAAAAGCAATTTTTTTTGAAGCTGTTAAGCTGCAAGTACGCTGTAAAATGTTGAAAACAGCTTGCTCTATCATGATGTTTGTGTGCTCGTACACACATGTGAATTTACATACATGAATATTAAAATAATCCTAAATTTGAAAATACCTGCATGTATTAAATGAAATTCAAATTAAATAACCCAAAAATAAAAAATGTATTTATATTTAACTAAACTAAATTTAAGAATGCACTATTTTAATATTGGATTAGAGAACGATGCATATAAAATGTGCATGTACAAAACACAAGCTTTAAGAATATTATTGTTTATTTAAAGGGATAAGATATTTAAATTAGTTTTACACTTAAATTTTGCAAGTAAATATTTCAACCGTATGCGAGGGTCTTTAAGTTCTTACGATTTAAATTTTGGTACGAAATTTGAATGAAAATTTTGAGTCCAAAAGGTCCCCTACCTATGTTAATCATCCTAATTTTCTGGTATACTCAGTGTACAATGACCAGTTAGATGTACAATGAGCAATAACAACTTGAAGTGGATTTTATATTTTACACACACAAACACCCACTCACATATGTGTGTGCGCATGCATGTTCATGTGTGCGTGCATTCACGATATCGTATCATATTTTTGGTCATAAAAAACCCAATATCACTAGTATTAGCT
This sequence comes from Allium sativum, assembly GCA_030737875.1. NCBI lineage: Eukaryota > Viridiplantae > Streptophyta > Magnoliopsida > Asparagales > Amaryllidaceae > Allium > Allium sativum. The sequence continues at coordinate 188,383,709 of CM060924.1, read as the reverse complement.
TGTTTGAAAAATAGGTGAAACAAAATAATCGAAGAATGGAAACTAATATTAGTTCTCTAGACTCTACATTAATTCTTTAATCTTAACACTTTATGCAGATTCCATTCTCTGATTCATTCCCGCAGCATGTCAGGTCATCTAATCCTGCAAATTGCCCTTCACCAGATTACTTTGCTACCCTTTTGTTGAATATTGTGAATAATGTTATACCACCTGTGGGTGGCAAGTCTAAATCAGATTCGTTAGGTGATATTTCAGCAAATTCTATGCGCCCGACACAAAATAAGTCTTCGTCAGTGCCTCAATCCAATAATGTAAACAATGGTTCCGATTCTCAAAAACCATTTTATCAAAACCAGGATCCCGGAACACATACACAACTCGTGCTGGAAACAGCAGTTATAGAGCTCTTATCACTGCCGATAACTTCATCTCAAATAGTATATTCACTCGTCCAAATAATTGCTCACATACAAACATCATTAATACAATCGAGCAATGGAGTAGGGCAGAATTCAGGTCTACCAAATTCGCCTTCTGGTGCTGGTACTGAGGCATACAGTGCAAGTCATGCAAATTCAGCAGCAAGTGGAGCTAGTTTTGCGAACTTTGTTGCAAAAAGTGGGTATTCCTGCCAACAACTTTCTTGCTTAATGATTCAAGCATGCGGGCTTCTTTTGGCACATTTACCTCCCGATTTTCACTTGCAACTGTACTCAGAGGCAGCACGAATACTTAAAGATTGTTGGTGGTTAAATGATAACACGAGGTCCGTCGAGGAGCTGAACTCCTTTGTTGGATATGCATTGTTGGACCCAACATGGGCTTCTCAGGACAACACATCAACTGCAGTAGGTAATAAATATTCTGTATGCTTTTTGATCGCCTCTTCTTTCTTTTTCAGCGTTGTCATACTTAGATGAAAAGCGGATGTGCTATTTATACTGTTTAACAACCTAGTTTAGTATTTATGTTGGGTGCAACATATTGTTTAAGTTCATGCTATCATCATGTTCTATGTCATAGGTTTCACCGCTAATGTACTAGTTTCACATGCACCAGGTAATATAGTTGCTCTTTTGCATGCTTTCTTCAGCAATCTTCCACATGAGTGGCTTGAATCAACACATACTGTTATCAAGCATCTTCGACCAATTAGTTCAGTAGCAATGATGAGAGTAGCTTTCCGCATATTGGGACCCTTGTTACCTCGGCTAGCATTCGCCCGTCCACTATTTATGAAGGTATAGCTTTCATTTTTCTTGTTTGACTATAGATTACTTGAAAATACAACAGAATTTTAAACTGTTCACAAAATTCTTACTGTGCAGTTTGGGCCAAATGGTTCTAAAGTCCCCTCATCAATTCTTTGGATTTCTTTATTTTCTAGGTTTAATTGTTTTTGTGCCACTCTTGTAGAGTTATGTTTATACAGTCTTTATCGCTAAATTGCATTAGTAGATGCACACACTCTTTGTAGATTTATATTTATACACAACTTTTGTTGCTAACTTTGCATTATCTGTAGACTAAAATATAACACTTATGCAAGAGGTTTTGTGTTTTGATGATGAATTAGGTGATTGGTGCGCTTTATTTGTGTTTGTGTTTTGCGTAAAAAATGCTGAAAGTTGACTTATTGAATCCTCCGAATCGACAAACGAAGAAGTGTCATAAACTGTAATAATTATTTTCCACTCTAAAGATGTGTTTTTTGTTAGCGAACCTTCTAAGTAGACATTATTGAAATAAATTTATAAATTATGTTAAGGTGAAGCTTAACAGTAATATACCAATATATATATATATATATATATATATATATAGTCCTTTAAGTGACTAGTCAGTTGGATGACAAAATTTTCCTTACTATAACCTTCATTTTCATTATAGTGTAAAGCAAGCTCTGCCTCGGTAAATTGCTTGCACCTTAAACGATCTGCTACTACAGCTTAATTATAGTAAACTGAGAATTACATTCCCAAATTATGACATATCGTCCAAATGACTATAATATTCTTCGTGCATCATCTCCCTAAGCTAGTCCTGATTTCGTAGACTTGTGTTATGCTTTATGTTTGTACTGAAATGTTGTTCTATCATGCTTTGCAATGATATGAATGGTTTAGACTTTAGCGTTACTCTTCAATGTACTGGCGGATGTTTTTGGGAAGAACTCACAACAGCCTGCGCCCATCGATGCTTCTGAGATAACTGATATCGTTGACTTCTTGTAAGCATCTCTTAGCTCGTAAATATATTTGACTTCTGAATATTTCATGAAATTCTTTTCATATATACTATACATTGATTAACTTGCAAATTTGAAAATACAGGCATCATGTGGTAATGTATGAAGGGCAAGGAGGGCCTGTACAACACACGAGTAGAGCAAGGCTTGACAGTCTGACTCTATGTGGAAAAGTGATTGATCTTCTTCGACCTGACATTGCACATCTGTTCTCTCATTTGACGATCGATCCAAACACTTCTGTCTATGCTTGCATACATCCTAAGATTGTTCAGAATCAAACCTAGTGCACTTGTGGCAAATAGCGAAGGAAATGTTAGATAAGAGATCAAGTAACTTAAACATTGAATTGTATATTTAGGGCATTCCCTGACTGCTGCAATCCAGTAATAAATTCATTATTGCTGCGTTAATAAGTAAAGGGAGCTCAGCTAGTATTAGTTGCATATACCTAGGGTGCTGCTACTCATCAATGCATGCGTACATAAATAATATGTGTGTATGTCTGTGTATGTGTATTTATTCGCGTGTAATAAAGATCGATTTTTCCCGATGTTTTTCCTTTTTCTTCTAATTTTTGAATATCTTAGATCCAGTATAAAAATGATCTGTGTTCGAGTTCCGCCAACCTCTCTTATCCTATGTTCTTTAGAATAAACTCATCCCCCTCCACCTGCTTTCTCCTCAGACATCCTCCTAGTTCAAATCTAGTTGAAGTTTGTTTGAATTATGTTTGTTTAATTTTTTGAAATTACAAATTTATGTTAATGACATTTCTGAGAAAAACATGTTATAATCTTATTGTATAGGTATGATGCATGATTTCACTCAATATTTTTCTGTGTACTTGGTTTTGGAGCTTAAATGCTCACTCTTCCACATTCCGATTCCTGTCCTACTAAGGTCGCCTATTCAATAAATTTTAGGGTAATGTTTGTCCTTTCAGTTCGTTTTATTCTAGAACACCCAAGTTTAAATTCGGTAAATCATTTTTGTCAAATATATTTCAGAATTAATTAATTCAAAATTTTGAACTTGCTATTTGTTTTCCTTATAAGTCTTTTTATTTATAAATGTGGATTGTTAAAGGGGCTTCATATTTAGTTAAGGTAAGGATCAATTTTTATTTAATGTATAATTGTTATGGGAGGACAAAATAAAGGGTAAATTAGTCTTTTCTTAAACATATATGTTAAAATTTCGATATTAATCCCTATAATAATCCCCATTAATATAAACCATAAAACTTAAATTTAATTAATGCTTGCAATTTAACGTTGCATATAAAAATAAAAAATGGATATAGCTAATGTAATGGAGACACAAGAAAGTTTCGGATGTGATCAAAAGACATCGGATCAGATAATTAATTGTATTTTTATATTGAAATTTGTATGGTTAATTTAAAATAAATGCAGAAACGAAAAATTTGATCAAATAGCTGTATCGAATTTGTGTAATCGAGATGTTTAGTAATTCACATGAAACTTAGCAGGTTAATCCGACTCATTTAGTTAGTGGGTCATTTTCGGGTCAATCCGAATTTGATCCGTTTATAAATGGATGAGTTTAGGGTTGACCCGCTAAACCGATACCCGCCAAACCCGATTATATGTTTTATCTCTTCCATACTGTTAGTCTTTTATGTATGTTGTTAGTGTTAGTCTTTTATGTATACACTAATCAGTATGCTCATATATTCTTCTGTAAGTTGTTATATTTTACTAATTTATTCTTATATGTTGTTAGTTATATTTTATTTATAACAACTGTATCTCTTCCATACTGTTAGTCTTTTATCTATGATGTATGCTCATATATATTTTATGTATGGAGAATGATTTTGGGATATGGTGATTTCTTATTTTATTTATGTGATGTGCCGTCTGTTGGTGATTTTGTAACTTGTTGCCTGTTGGTGATTTTGTAACTTGCTACCTGTTGGTGATTTGGTTCTTTTGAGTAACGACCCGCAAATCTGAGCTATCTGAGTTGACTAAATACACCACACGTCCAACCCAAATAACACAGAAATACGAACCATTAATAGAAAGAAGTTAGAGGATGAGAAATAGAAGGAAAGAAATATTAGAATAGAAGAAGAAGAATACACAACATCAGGGTAACACATGAACCTCACAGCGGAATGAATAAAATATAATATATCATATACTTTTGTAATACAAAATTTCTGTATACATGTACATTCAGAATCAGAGTTCAACACTTACAATACAGCGGAAAATAACACTAGGTAACTAACGCTGAAGCCTCCTGCTCCAAGCTCCTCCAATGGTATCTGTAAACACCTGAACTACTTGACTGCCCGTACAAATTTGGGCACCCAAGAGTTTAGGGAAAACAAAACAAAATAAACTCTGGGTCAGTCATGGGACTGGTGTGAGTAAACTCCAACCACTTGTTTAACTTTTAAAAATCCTTTCAAAAGAAAAGATAATAGTAAGACCAGCCCACACATAAACATGGACGGTTTTTACCTTACTATAACCCAAAACACTTTGATATCAAATCCGGTGATATTATAGTAATGTCTACATCAAGTAAATAACCAAATAGCAGAACGCTTGCATCTCACGCTCCACATATATAGTATAAAATCAAAACCCGCATGGCGCGTATTGGAGATTGGATTCCAACTATGACAAGGTATGGAACCACCTTCCGACTGTGTATCTCTAGAGGCAAATACACCTGGGTTCAACAAGAACATCTTGCAACCCGGCCCACACATGACCGACCACTCATTTCGCTTGAGTGTATCGAATGTATATCACCAACGGTTGGACTCAAACCACCGTTTCCCGAATGGGCAGAATCGATAGATTTAGAAACAAAAGGAATTTCTCTAGATAGGTGATTATACACCCTAATGGGTGCGACCCACATAGCCATGCTGCCTGCCCGATTTTTGTCCTTTCCCGGTTGTTGAGGCCTGAGGCTACGATTACTTACCATTCATTGATAACACAATCACTTTGAATGCCACATTGTCAGATCCGTTAATCACTAGTTGAGTTTGCACAAATATTCTGGATATTATGCTAAGAGATAAATCCGTTGCAACCATATACATTCATACAGACCAACCCATTTGATCATTGGAAATACTCTGTCAGACATTCGTCCATTTACGTTCGTTCTGGGATTGAACGAAACCGAAGGCACTATTTCTATAAATAGAAAAGCCCTTGCATTTTACTCCGTCTTCAATATATTCAGCATACTTGGTTCGCAACGCTTATGCCGATACGGAGTGGTTCTTCGGATAATAATCCAACCGGTCTCTCCATATTGACAACGATGGTCAAAACTTCGATAGTCTGTGATTTAACTATCGAATAAAAACAAGTGTTCATCCAACATATCAAACAAATCACTGGGCTCTTTAATTAATATTCATTAATTAAATCTCTTCTCCAATTTCTCTATCAATATTTGTTTACCAAATATTTTCAATAATCAATCTTGGCCCTTTACGCTATTTTTGATTTCGTTTCCTTATCGAATTCTATATATATCGATATATAGGTTTCTAATTGTCAAATTTCTTAAAATATTCTAACTCCTTAAATTCCCGGAAAAATTCGCCATAACCTCCCCTGTATCGGGAGCATCGGGAAATTTCAAATAGCTTCCCGGTATCTTCCTCAATCAAAAAGAAAAAGGAAAAGCCAAGCGGCTTGCCGATACGGCGCATAAATCTCATATATGAATTAAACATGTACCTTTTTGTCGAGCACATAAATTATATACTTTATATACTTCATTCCATACCTGTCCAACACCTGTTCACCTATTTTCAATTCAATTCAATACCATCTAATCGTTTGAATTCAGTTTCGCCCATTTATTCTTTAATTAGTCGTTTTGCCTATTTCACTTCTTTGTTGAACATAACATGTTCAAACAAAATATTTTAATTAGCTTGCTCATAACCAAATTGAATTTCAATTTCAATCCTAGTTTCCTATTTGATTTCGAATATCAATTTTCAAATCGAATTCGCTTATTCAAAGCCCAATATTAATTCGAAATCTCATCAACTAATTTCTATTCGCATTAGTTAACTCTATTCAATAAATCAAAAATCTGATTTCTGTTTCAAAAATCAATTCATTACTCCACTTGAGTTCACATATATTTTATAACTAAAAATCTGGATTTTTCTAAATAGAAATTTCGATTTTTATTTGCTTAAAATCCTTTAATATCATTAAATAAACCGTTATGGTTTTATAATGGTTCTGGCGCTGCTTTTCTGAAAATTTGATTTTGACATAACTCAAAATCTATATGACGAAATCCAGATTTTTCTCCTTCATCAGAAAACTATTATCAAACCAGTCCTGATGTTTCTTGTTTCAAGGAATTCCGACTTCAATTGGGTTCTGTATATTCAATTGAAGTTCGAATCGCCAATTTACGAACTGCAGCGCTGCGGCGAGTTCGTTTTAATTATATTTATATATATAAACTTTTTAAACTTCGCTAAATGGATTCAACTCTCTTCTAATATATATATAGATATATATATTCCAAATTCCATCTGAATCTTTACATTTCAAATTCCATAGTTTTAAATCCTGTATTCAAATCCCATTTGAAATCCTTTATTCGAATTCCATTTCAAATCCTTTATTCGAATTCCATTTCAAATCCTCTAGTCGAATCCCCACTTTAATTCAACCCCTTTTTGAATTTCTATATTTGAAATTCATACTTGAATTTAGATATTCAATTCCGTTTTGAATTCCCTTTTTGGAATTCAAATATTCAAACCCCATTTGAATTTCTATGTTCAAATCTATTTCCAACTCTATTTGAATTAAAATATTCAAATTTTCTTTCAAACACCATTGAATTCTAAATTCGAATTCATTTACAAATACCATTTGAATTCTAAATTCAAATTCATTAGTTAAACTCCACAATTAATTTTCTTGAATCCCAATACCTTAATTTATTCCTTTGAATTAAATTCCACTTTAAATTCTATAATCAAATCCCTTTTGAATGGTTATATTTGAAAATCATATTTGAATTTAAATATTTAAACTCCATTTAAATTTCTATTTGAAATCTCATATTTAAATCCCAATTGGAATTTCTTTATTCAAACCCATTATTTAAATCCCATTTGAACTCTCCTTATTTCAAATCTATTTGAACTCCTTTGAATCCAAAGCCCATTTCAAAACTATTTGGATTTCCTATTTTGAAATCCTACTTTGAAATCCTAATTTCAAAGTTTATTTCAAATTCTAATTTGAAATTCCATATTCAAATTTCTACTTGAATTTCTATATCCAATTCCATGTTCAAATTCAATACTTGAATTTCTATTTCAGATCTCTATTCAAATTTCATATTTGAATTCCAATTCAAATCTCTATTCAAATTTCACATTTGAATTCTTCTTTGAAATTCTATATTTCAAATTCTATTTTGAAATTCTACATTCAAATCTCTATTTGAATTTCTTTATTCGAATTCCTTCGAATTCAAATTATATTTTAATTCCTTGAATTCAAATTCTATTTTTCATTCTAATTTCGTCTATTCAAATTCTATTTGAACTTCTATTTGAATTTCTAATATTCAATCCCCTTTTAAAATTCAAATATTTAAACTCCTTTTAAAATTCAAATGTTATACTCACATTTCATTTGAGTTATATATTTAAAAATTTCATTTCACATCCTATTTGAAAATTTCATTTCAAATTCCAATTTCACACTTCTATTTCTGAATTACCAAATGATAATTCTTTTCACTTCATTTATAACTTCGTTATAAAAGAACGATTTATAAACTTCGTTTATAAAGAACTACTTGTTTTATCTTTCAAACAAGTTTATATTTTTATTCCATTTAAAATTCAAATTCTATTTAAAAATAGAATTTTCCCTTTTTAAATCTCAAATATCCTTCCACGATATTTTTTTATAAATCAATATTCAAGCCCAGTGATATTTAAAATAATCAAATCACCCAATTTTCAATTATTTGATTTTAACACATCATATATGAATATATGTGAAATCAAACAAACAACAAACAGATAATATATTTTTGAGGAATCCTGTTGGATTCCTCCAACCTGTTTTCCTGCATCCACAGATGTTAGCACATAAATAATACCCATTCTGCTTCGTGGCAGAATATCGCGGTATAGAAGGTCATCCACTAATCATAGCGTGGGGCGTATATAGGGTAATCATCCGCTATGAAACTGCGGGCATCCGCTGATGAGACTGCGGGAATCCAACCAATCAATCAACCCAATATATATATATATAATAGCCTAAATAACTAATATATATATAAAACAACCATAAAGCATTCACACAAGCAACAAACAATTATTTTTAATGAAATAAAAATAATTCTAAAGGTGAGTGAGATTTACTCACCGAGATTTTCATTTGTCGAGCATTCCCATTCCAAATTTTACGAATTTACTCGAGTCGTCTTGAATGGATTTTATTTGCACCTAAAATAAAATCTTTTATTCATCAAATTTGAACTATTTAATTACTTAAATAATCTATATTAGATGAATTAACTATTTACACATATTAACTTAAACATTTCTTTAAGGACCGATTTATTAACTTAGTAATTAAAACTAAATCAACTAAATTAATTTCTATTTTATCTCATTTCCCTAATCTCCTATAATCAAGGTTAAAATTAGTTAACATGAATATATATATATATATATATATCTAAATTAATTAAAGAAATAAACTAGCAGTTTATGCATTAATTCCCATGTTTTTTTTTTCCAGATTTTATCTTTGCTGTTTTTCCCCAAAACTCTATTACCTTGACTTTCTCCGATCTCGCACTGCCAACCCGAGCAAACCCACCCGACTCCTTCCAGAATCGCACTCCCCAATTCACCACTGCCACACAGGAACTCCCCTTGTCGACATCGATCTGAACCTCCCAGCGTCGGCCACAACTTCTCCAGCACCAATCGGACATCGATAGTCTCCATCTTCTCGCGGAAAACCCTAACTCGCGAGCTTCTTATTTGATTCGAGCCTCCGAAGTGATCGACTGTATCGCGGTTTTTTCCAGTGTCGAGCTTCGAGGAACACTCGCGAATTGAATTCGCGATTTCTGACTATTTTTTTTTTTTTCGTAAGAATGATTTTGACTGGAGGAAAAGAATCGAAGTATATAAAAACATGAGAGGGTTTTCGGATTTCAGAATGAAAGCAACGGGGACAATGTATTTATACAGAAGTGGAAGAGAGACAGAAGTACGAGGCCATTAAGATTATGTCTGCTTGGTAGTGAAGCTTGGAGACAAAGCTGTTGGCTCGAGGAATTAGGCTGCGATGTTATATTTTAGGGTAGCAAAAATTAAAACGTAGGTCGGCTGATGTTTATTGTGATTTGATTTAAATTAATAATAAAAATATCTTGTGGTCTCTCAATTCGAAGTCCTGAACTGCTATTCAATCGTACTGACCGATGTTCTCAAATTATATCGTTATTCTGAATTCCGCGGAACTGATTCTGGAATTAAATTTGACCGTATAGAAGAGATAACAGCTTAAATTAACGATAAAAATTAAATTCAATTTAAAATATAAATTGATTCAAACAATTAAATTCATCGATAATAAATTATTATTATCGTTCTATTTCAACAGAATTTATATTAATCGACTGTATCGTTTCGATTCAGTTTTAAATCTGAATTACATCCTATATCGATTATTAAATCGGTAAATCCAATATAAAAATTCTTTTATATTACCAACACAATATTTAAAACGATATTAAATATTTAAAATAAATCGACGAAAAATCTGGGTCGTTACATTCTTCCCCCCTTAAAATAATTTCGTCCTCGAAATTGCTAAGGTAGAAAAATGGTACAAACTCATTACTTTTCAAAACTTCTTTATATTGAAACTCAACTCCTCATATTTCAACAAATTAGCTCCAACCAAAACTTTTGGTTTTCACACATTTGCTTCGAATGATCTATGATCAATCCATTTATATCCAATCTATATTTCAAATAAACCTATTCAAATTGATTCTAATCAATTCATTCACTTTGACCCATTTAACTTGTTTAAGTTAAATTTCAATTCCAGAATTCAAATCCCAGGGTTTTCTTTTCAAATTCTTTTGAAATCCCATAAATATATACATATATTTATTTTCATTTCAAATTCAAAACATTTGAATTTTCAAACCACTTGTTTTCTTTCAACAAATTTCCATCAAAAACTTTTTCTAAGGTAGCAATTCATCACTTAGAAACTCGGAAATGAACACTGATGATGTTGCAATCATCATCAGAATTATTTCCCAGCCACCGAAGTGAGTTCAGTGCTTTATCACTTCAAAATCCATCTAAAATGATTTTCTTTCAAATCCTTCTAAAACAAATCTATATTATTTTAATATACTTTGAAAAAATATTATTCAACTTCCCAGGATTTTGAATTCTCAATTCTGGTTTGAATTTAATTCTATTACATCTCATTTGTATACACAAATTTTATTTGGTTATCCATACCCATTTAAATTCTTATAATCACATTTGATGATAATAATAGCAACCAACTCATCCATATATAAATAATTCTAGAAAATTATTCTTTCTATATCAAAATAGAAATTTGGGTAAAATTATTTCATCTACCCACTTTAAAATAATATCGTGTTCAATCTCCTGTTCGAGTGTTTAGAAATTCCTATCGACTTTGTGGCGTCCCACTATCCGACCAGAATTCATAAACCACTCAACAGACTAGCCAACACAATATAAAACAACTTTTATATCAACTAACAAATACGCTCTCTCGTATATGTACGCTCAACTCATTCTAGGGTACTACTGACCCTATCTCTAATGAGCACATGCCACACAAGCCTAGGTGTTCGCTCAAACTAAGCTCTGATACCAACAGTAACGACCCGCAAATCTGAGCTATCTGAGTTGACTAAATACACCACACGTCCAACCCAAATAACACAGAAATACGAACCATTAATAGAAAGAAGTTAGAGGATGAGAAATAGAAGGAAAGAAATATTAGAATAGAAGAAGAAGAATACACAACATCAGGGTAACACATGAACCTCACAGCGGAATGAATAAAATATAATATATCATATACTTTTGTAATACAAAATTTCTGTATACATGTACATTCAGAATCAGAGTTCAACACTTACAATACAGCGGAAAATAACACTAGGTAACTAACGCTGAAGCCTCCTGCTCCAAGCTCCTCCAATGGTATCTGTAAACACCTAAACTACTTGACTGCCCGTACAAATTTGGGCACCCAAGAGTTTAGGGAAAACAAAACAAAATAAACTCTGGGTCAGTCATGGGACTGGTGTGAGTAAACTCCAACCACTTGTTTAACTTTTAAAAATCCTTTCAAAAGAAAAGATAATAGTAAGACCAGCCCACACATAAACATGGACGGTTTTTACCTTACTATAACCCAAAACACTTTGATATCAAATCCGGTGATATTATAGTAATGTCTACATCAAGTAAATAACCAAATAGCATAACGCTTGCATCTCACGCTCCACATATATAGTATAAAATCAAAACCCGCATGGCGCGTATTGGAGATTGGATTCCAACTATGACAAGGTATGGAACCACCTTCCGACTGTGTATCTCTAGAGGCAAATACACCTGGGTTCAACAAGAACATCTTGCAACCCGGCCCACACATGACCGACCACTCATTTCGCTTGAGTGTATCGAATGTATATCACCAACGGTTGGACTCAAACCACCGTTTCCCGAATGGGCAGAATCGATAGATTTAGAAACAAAAGGAATTTCTCTAGATAGGTGATTATACACCCTAATGGGTGCGACCCACATAGCCATGCTGCCTGCCCGATTTTTGTCCTTTCCCGGTTGTTGAGGCCTGAGGCTACGATTACTTACCATTCATTGATAACACAATCACTTTGAATGCCACATTGTCAGATCCGTTAATCACTAGTTGAGTTTGCACAAATATTCTGGATATTATGCTAAGAGATAAATCCGTTGCAACCATATACATTCATACAGACCAACCCATTTGATCATTGGAAATACTCTGTCAGACATTCGTCCATTTACGTTCGTTCTGGGATTGAACGAAACCGAAGGCACTATTTCTATAAATAGAAAAGCCCTTGCACTTTACTCCGTCTTCAATATATTCAGCATACTTGGTTCGCAACGCTTATGCCGATACGGAGTGGTTCTTCGGATAATAATCCAACCGGTCTCTCCATATTGACAACGATGGTCAAAACTTCGATAGTCTGTGATTTAACTATCGAATAAAAACAAGTGTTCATCCAACATATCAAACAAATCACTGGGCTCTTTAATTAATATTCATTAATTAAATCTCTTCTCCAATTTCTCTATCAATATTTGTTTACCAAATATTTTCAATAATCAATCTTGGCCCTTTACGCTATTTTTGATTTCGTTTCCTTATCGAATTCTATATATATCGATATATAGGTTTCTAATTGTCAAATTTCTTAAAATATTCTAACTCCTTAAATTCCCGGAAAAATTCGCCATAACCTCCCCTGTATCGGGAGCATCGGGAAATTTCAAATAGCTTCCCGGTATCTTCCTCAATCAAAAAGAAAAAGGAAAAGCCAAGCGGCTTGCCGATACGGCGCATAAATCTCATATATGAATTAAACATGTACCTTTTTGTCGAGCACATAAATTATATACTTTATATACTTCATTCCATACCTGTCCAACACCTGTTCACCTATTTTCAATTCAATTCAATACCATCTAATCGTTTGAATTCAGTTTCGCCCATTTATTCTTTAATTAGTCGTTTTGCCTATTTCACTTCTTTGTTGAACATAACATGTTCAAACAAAATATTTTAATTAGCTTGCTCATAACCAAATTGAATTTCAATTTCAATCCTAGTTTCCTATTTGATTTCGAATATCAATTTTCAAATCGAATTCGCTTATTCAAAGCCCAATATTAATTCGAAATCTCATCAACTAATTTCTATTCGCATTAGTTAACTCTATTCAATAAATCAAAAATCTGATTTCTGTTTCAAAAATCAATTCGTTACTCCACTTGAGTTCACATATATTTTATAACTAAAAATCTGGATTTTTCTAAATAGAAATTTCGATTTTTATTTGCTTAAAATCCTTTAATATCATTAAATAAACCGTTATGGTTTTATAATGGTTCTGGCGCTGCTTTTCTGAAAATTTGATTTTGACATAACTCAAAATCTATATGACGAAATCCAGATTTTTCTCCTTCATCAGAAAACTATTATCAAACCAGTCCTGATGTTTCTTGTTTCAAGGAATTCCGACTTCAATTGGGTTCTGTATATTCAATTGAAGTTCGAATCGCCAATTTACGAACTGCAGCGCTGCGGCGAGTTCGTTTTAATTATATTTATATATATAAACTTTTTAAACTTCGCTAAATGGATTCAACTCTCTTCTAATATATATATAGATATATATATTCCAAATTCCATCTGAATCTTTACATTTCAAATTCCATAGTTTTAAATCCTGTATTCAAATCCCATTTGAAATCCTTTATTCGAATTCCATTTCAAATCCTTTATTCGAATTCCATTTCAAATCCTCTAGTCGAATCCCCACTTTAATTCAACCCCTTTTTGAATTTCTATATTTGAAATTCATACCTGAATTTAGATATTCAATTCCGTTTTGAATTCCCTTTTTGGAATTCAAATATTCAAACCCCATTTGAATTTCTATGTTCAAATCTATTTCCAACTCTATTTGAATTAAAATATTCAAATTTTCTTTCAAACACCATTGAATTCTAAATTCGAATTCATTTACAAATACCATTTGAATTCTAAATTCAAATTCATTAGTTAAACTCCACAATTAATTTTCTTGAATCCCAATACCTTAATTTATTCCTTTGAATTAAATTCCACTTTAAATTCTATAATCAAATCCCTTTTGAATGGTTATATTTGAAAATCATATTTGAATTTAAATATTTAAACTCCATTTAAATTTCTATTTGAAATCTCATATTTAAATCCCAATTGGAATTTCTTTATTCAAACCCATTATTTAAATCCCATTTGAACTCTCCTTATTTCAAATCTATTTGAACTCCTTTGAATCCAAAGCCCATTTCAAAACTATTTGGATTTCCTATTTTGAAATCCTATTTCAATCCTACTTTGAAATCCTAATTTCAAAGTTTATTTCAAATTCTAATTTGAAATTCCATATTCAAATTTCTACTTGAATTTCTATATCCAATTCCATGTTCAAATTCAATACTTGAATTTCTATTTCAGATCTCTATTCAAATTTCATATTTGAATTCCAATTCAAATCTCTATTCAAATTTCACATTTGAATTCTTCTTTGAAATTCTATATTTCAAATTCTATTTTGAAATTCTACATTCAAATCTCTATTTGAATTTCTTTATTCGAATTCCTTCGAATTCAAATTATATTTTAATTCCTTGAATTCAAATTCTATTTTTCATTCTAATTTCGTCTATTCAAATTCTATTTGAACTTCTATTTGAATTTCTAATATTCAATCCCCTTTTAAAATTCAAATATTTAAACTCCTTTTAAAATTCAAATGTTATACTCACATTTCATTTGAGTTATATATTTAAAAATTTCATTTCACATCCTATTTGAAAATTTCATTTCAAATTCCAATTTCACACTTCTATTTCTGAATTACCAAATGATAATTCTTTTCACTTCATTTATAACTTCGTTATAAAAGAACGATTTATAAACTTCGTTTATAAAGAACTACTTGTTTTATCTTTCAAACAAGTTTATATTTTTATTCTATTTAAAAATAGAATTTTCCCTTTTTAAATCTCAAATATCCTTCCACGATATTTTTTTATAAATCAATATTCAAGCCCAGTGATATTTAAAATAATCAAATCACCCAATTTTCAATTATTTGATTTTAACACATCATATATGAATATATGTGAAATCAAACAAACAACAAACAGATAATATATTTTTGAGGAATCCTGTTGGATTCCTCCAACCTGTTTTCCTGCATCCACAGATGTTAGCACATAAATAATACCCATTCTGCTTCGTGGCAGAATATCGCGGTATAGAAGGTCATCCACTAATCATAGCGTGGGGCGTATATAGGGTAATCATCCGCTATGAAACTGCGGGCATCCGCTGATGAGACTGCGGGAATCCAACCAATCAATCAACCCAATATATATATATATAATAGCCTAAATAACTAATATATATATAAAACAACCATAAAGCATTCACACAAGCAACAAACAATTATTTTTAATGAAATAAAAATAATTCTAAAGGTGAGTGAGATTTACTCACCGAGATTTTCATTTGTCGAGCATTCCCATTCCAAATTTTACGAATTTACTCGAGTCGTCTTGAATGGATTTTATTTGCACCTAAAATAAAATCTTTTATTCATCAAATTTGAACTATTTAATTACTTAAATAATCTATATTAGATGAATTAACTATTTACACATATTAACTTAAACATTTCTTTAAGGACCGATTTATTAACTTAGTAATTAAAACTAAATCAACTAAATTAATTTCTATTTTATCTCATTTCCCTAATCTCCTATAATCAAGGTTAAAATTAGTTAACATGAATATATATATATATATATCTAAATTAATTAAAGAAATAAACTAGCAGTTTATGCATTAATTCCCATGTTTTTTTTTTCAGATTTTATCTTTGCTGTTTTTCCCCAAAACTCTATTACCTTGACTTTCTCCGATCTCGCACTGCCAACCCGAGCAAACCCACCCGACTCCTTCCAGAATCGCACTCCCCAATTCACCACTGCCACACAAGAACTCCCCTTGTCGACATCGATCTGAACCTCCCAGCGTCGGCCACAACTTCTCCAGCACCAATCGGACATCGATAGTCTCCATCTTCTCGCGGCAAACCCTAACTCGCGAGCTTCTTATTTGATTCGAGCCTCCGAAGTGATCGACTGTATCGCGGTTTTTTCCAGTGTCGAGCTTCGAGGAACACTCGCGAATTGAATTCGCGATTTCTGACTTTTTTTTTTTTTCGTAAGAATGATTTTGACTGGAGGAAAAGAATCGAAGTATATAAAAACATGAGAGGGTTTTCGGATTTCAGAATGAAAGCAACGGGGACAATGTATTTATACAGAAGTGGAAGAGAGACAGAAGTACGAGGCCATTAAGATTATGTCTGCTTGGTAGTGAAGCTTGGAGACAAAGCTGTTGGCTCGAGGAATTAGGCTGCGATGTTATATTTTAGGGTAGCAAAAATTAAAACGTAGGTCGGCTGATGTTTATTGTGATTTGATTTAAATTAATAATAAAAATATCTTGTGGTCTCTCAATTCGAAGTCCTGAACTGCTATTCAATCGTACTGACCGATGTTCTCAAATTATATCGTTATTCTGAATTCCGCGGAACTGATTCTGGAATTAAATTTGACCGTATAGAAGAGATAACAGCTTAAATTAACGATAAAAATTAAATTCAATTTAAAATATAAATTGATTCAAACAATTAAATTCATCGATAATAAATTATTATTATCGTTCTATTTCAACAGAATTTATATTAATCGACTGTATCGTTTCGATTCAGTTTTAAATCTGAATTACATCCTATATCGATTATTAAATCGGTAAATCCAATATAAAAATTCTTTTATATTACCAACACAATATTTAAAACGATATTAAATATTTAAAATAAATCGACGAAAAATCTGGGTCGTTACATTTTGCTATTTATATTAGTTGACAATATTTGCCAATGGGTCAAACGGGTAAACCCGACACAACCCGTTTAGCTAAATGGGTTACACGGGTCGGGTTAGGTCAACCCATTTATAAACGGGTTGGTTTAGGGTTGAAAAAATGACTCGTTTAATAAACAGGTCGAGTCGGCCCGTTTATAAATCAACCCGGGCTCTACTTGGCCCGACTCGAACCCGACCGCACACGACTCATTGACATCCCTAATAGCTTGCACCAGAATATATAAGCATATTGCTTACTGCATTTATAAAAGACTAACACTAACAACATACATAAAAGACTAACAATGTGGAAGATATACAACATATAATCTGGTTTGGCGGGTCAAAATCGGGTTGACCCGAAAATGACCCGCCAACTAAACGGGCTGGGTTAACGTGCTAATTTCCGTGCGGGTTTTGGGTCGTGCAAGAAATTGACAACCCCAAGTGTTAGTCCCATAGGCCGAAACGACTAGGAACAAAGTGTTCTTTTTTCCCATCATTTCTGCCATTTCTTAAAAAATGAGTCTTTTCAGAAAAATTCTTCTTTGAACTACTCATGGAATTTCAATTATTCAAATTTTATTTGTTCCATATTTTAAAGGAAAAAAGGTGTTGATTTTCCCAATCTGTGATATGACCGCTTCATTAGTTCATGTCCATGTTTATGTAGACACAAACAAACCTGTACGCTACGAAGTCGCACAAAAACATGAGAAAAAGGAATGTAGTCAGACGAGGGCAACAATATACAACATCATAAAGACAACTTCGCAAAATACTCGCCATTGAAGGAGCTTCAAATAAGTAACATCGTAAAACCATCAAAAGAAGAGCCAAATTTGGTTTGCAATTTATAACAAATATTTCGAACATCAAAATTTACATGGTATCCCAGCGTGATATTATAGCTAAATTTACCATTTACAGATTTTTAATGTAAAACTATTTTTTAAGTACCGATATCGTCTATACACTTTCTTCATCGTCAGCACATCTTTTTAGTTATCTAGAGCTTAATCATCGTCAAAATCATCAAAGCTCTAATGATATCCATATAAATTCATATTCAAAGTCCCAAATTCAATTATAACATTTATTATTATCTGAAGTGATATGATAGAAGATTTTGACCTTAAATTAACTATAGTTGACCATTGTACTAACCATTGTGATAGAGTAAACAAGTTATCTATTTTTTAGTGCTTCACTTAGAACGCTTCAACTCTAACCAACTATAATCATATTTATGCTATTATTTGACTAGAATCAAAGTAGAGTATGTACGTTTAAGTTTCATGGTATTCTCAAGTCAAAAGAATGTATACCATCACATACTGAGATCTTATTTGACATTTATGAATAATTGATGAGAAACTATCAATTGGTCTTCCAATTGTTTTTCCTAATAATACACATTTGTAACTTCTGGACGTGTTAAGCGGTCATGACTGTGATTTTCCTAGAAACATATACATCGATATCGGCGGATGCATATATATATATCCTAGAAATATCCTGGTAATGAATCATTTAAAATAAAATATTGATTAACAATACCAACGATTATGACATTTGTAATTGCAGTCTTATAATACTTCATTTAAAGTTTTTCTACTTATATTTTTATAATGATTTTAGTCATTTTTATATCACATATAACAACGTAAGTTACAAAAAAAAGTACCATAAACTTCATTTCAAGCAAGATTGATTCTAAAGTTAGGTTATATAACAAACACATAGTTCTTTTCGTATGAATACCATAAATCTTCAGACTTCCACTTACACATATGAGAGCAATTTTGGTTTCTTAGACGATTGTTCTAAATTAGATTAAGAATGACACTTAGTGATTTGATCAGTGTTAGTATGTTATATTATATCTATTTTATCAACTTGCTTTATCCCTCTACTTATTAAATAACTTATCATATGGAAATCATATAGAATGCATCTAGACGTTTAATGAGTTAGTCATTCCCTTTGCAATCTCCGTTGTATTGTTGATGTTACAATTTATTATTGGACACTCAATTGAAGAAATCACTCTTTATCTCACTTATAAATTTTAATACACATATTTTATTATGACATATTCTAGTAGATGTATCCAATCTACTAAAAATTTCTGCAATGTTCTTGCTTGGCACCATTTCCGACATAAGACCATTGCTAAGGTTGAACTTTAAATTCAAAATTGCTATCGTATATTCAATATCATAACGACGTTTAAATATCAATATCACCAATGAAGTTTAAATATCAACATCCTTGAGGATCGTATTGTCCCTATAAATACTTCTTAGTATTTTATAAATACCCAAATATACTTTAACTTTCACTTGCTGAAAGTCTCAGACTTATTTTATATTTCATTAAATGCATATGTAAATATGATGTAAACCTATTTTCGTACACAGTATGAGATGGTGCCTACTGCTTATGCATAAATTAATCATCTCATATACCTCAATTCGTAAGAATATTTATTTTTTGTGACTTTTATATTAATTTTTTACACAGGTATTATGTATTATGATTTTCCATATATCATATATATCATTAGCATCAAATCTTTGATCTAAACCAATCATGCTATTTATTTATTGTCTTAATAATTATTTACCTTTTCATCTTTCTTTATTGTAAGGACATGTTTTTTTTTGCATTTCTATTATCTCCAAACACTTTTATTATTTTAGCCAACATACAAGTTCCAACCTCTAAATGTTAGATTTAAGGCTAAAATTAAATCATCCAGCACCACTATCCTAATAGCTGGTGCATTAGCTTTGGTCTAAGTGGCCACATGTTCGAATTCATAGTGCATGATTTGAATCATTGGACATATGTTGATTTGATGTATACTATAGGCTATATAAGACTTGTAGTACAACTATATACTACAACCTAAGTATCAAATTTTAGAAAACAAGGCTTATACTCATAAGCTCTTTATCACTTCCATTGTTCTTGATATATTTTGTTTGTGACACATTGACAATCTCCTTGGAATTTCCATTCATGTAAGCTTTCATAACATGCGCTCACCAGATGTTCATGCCCATGAGGTTGAGGTAACCCGTGAGCGAATTTATAATGGAATCAAGCACGGTGATCAACAAAGCTGATTTATCAGCTTCAACATTTGGATTGACCAAAACATTTTTCAACAATATTTGTTAATAAGTCTCTAATTTGCTAAAATAGTGTGACATAGTGGTAAGGTGTACACCTATCGAGAAAGAGGTCGGGAGTTCGAGACTTCCCCTAGACCTATATGGTGATGTATTAACCAGTTTAAAAAAAAATCCTCTAACTTTCCATGTGTAACTGTTTGTAGGAGATGGATCACATCCCATGCGATAATACCCTCAAAATCATATTTTTTTTCAATATAATTGGACTCCATTTAGACCTCATCAACATCTTGCAAAATTGTAACTTATAGTACACGACTTGTATGAAATAGGGGAGATTGGCATTAAAACTGCTTTCTCATATTTTGGAAATCATGCTTTCTCTTAAACATTCGATATTTTCGATTACACTTTCTAATAAGCCGTGTCGATATTAAAGGAGATTAACTATGTATTTTCTAAAAAAATTATTTTCACCTCATCATCTTGGATTGTACAAAGTCAACTGCATTGGCTCTAATTTCGTATAATTATCGGTTAAAAGGCGATACTTTCTGAAATATTATTTTATTTCTTTAATGATTGAACAAGTTTTCAGAAGGTAATATAGTTCACATGATAAAGAATCTGACTTTGAATTTATGCAACTCATTCCTAACTATATGTTAGAAAGCTTGTATCTTAAACAATATAAGACAAAGGAACTCATGTATCATATCTGATATGAAATTGCATACTTTATTTTAGATATTTCAAAATTTAGTATATATATATATATATTCTTATGATATATATCCATGAAGAAGGATTTAACTCTACTTACTTATATAAATCAAACCATATCTAACACAATTCAGTTATCTCTTACACATTATAGTGTATCATAAGGAAGAGTAACATTAGAGATGAATGCAATTTCCATTTTAGTATTACTAGAACATATGCCTAAGATGCACAACTTATTTGATTGTATCGATTAGTTTTAACTCTTTCACATGTCTTTTAGTTTTACTTCCATGTATGCTCTATGAATTTATCATTGAAAATTTGCTATATATATTGTTATATATGTCAGTATCTTAGACAATTCAATGGTGAATAGAAGTGAAGTAAGTGGATTTGATTTTGATATTTTAGACTATGATATCTTCGTCGGTCTATCCCAAACTCCTTTAAGCTATCCTATGACGATCCCTTACTGTTTCAAAAACTCTTATCATAATCCCATTGTATGTGGGCATCATTATCAATCATTCGAGACATATTTCATAACATCGTCCATAATCACGTAATTAGAAGGAAATTTTCATACTTCATGTAATATATGATTTATGGCATAGAATAAGTTCCAAAATTAATTGTACTTAATACTTATTAGATGATTATTTCTTATCCTTAGCCTACATTCCACATGGCTTAAAATACAAATATTATGAAGACATACCATAACGACCTGACTTTTGACCGCCCCAAGTCGGTAATTAAGCCAACTCGAAACGTTGGAAATGACAGATTGTTATTGGCTTACAAGATTTCAAAGTAAGACAACATATGCATGCAGCATATATATTAGATAACCAAATTTCAACAGGAAGGGAAGGTTAATGTTACACTTGCTTTATTTAAGATGAAATAGGGAAACACAAGAATATTAAAGTTCTGAGGTGAAACATGAACCATCGAGCGACGGTCGCCAATCATAAACCAAGAGACAAAAAGGAGGTACCTATATTTCAAAACAGCTAAGGCATGAACTACAGGTAAATGCTAGTCAACCTAGGGTCACATGAATCCCAGTGGAAGCAACCGAATGCTTAGCAGTTGCACAAAAATATACATACTTGGAGCATTTAAAGGATATACATACGTAAATACAGTGGTTTAGCCTATCTCCACAGTTCGAATGCAAGATAGGAATTCTCTTGAGTATATACACATATTGGAAGCAGGCAAAGAACAAGGTGGAGAAACACACGGTGACCAGGGTATGCATGTTGATATGAGGGTAAATGAGCTAGGTCGTTATACTAAGTATTTTGAGCTATTCACTAAGTTTAATGATTTGCATGGTATCAGAACATTCACTAAGTTAATTGATAGAATTGAAACTTAATCTATCATAACCTTTCTTTTGATTGAATTGATATTTCGAAACCATACTAGTTTGAAACATATGATACTATATACATAGTAATTCATTTTACGTTTTGATACATTGCACTTATCTACGTGTCCATTTACATCAGATTTCCAAATCATATTTTTAAACATATCATTATTATATACATTTCCTTATATAAGATTTCAATTCATATCGACTACCTTCCAAAACAATAGTTTTTCGAACTAATCACCGTTCTTATATAAATTGTTCATATATAAGTTCGAAAACTTTTATTTCAATTATATTGAAATTTTCATTCCAATCTCAAAATCACTTTTGATTTCTAAATTAATTCGATATTCACTATCGTTTCAAAAATTCAAATTCATATTTTCAAATCAAACTTGTTATCAAAACATCACCTTTGATTTGGATTTATACGTCATGCATATCGTTGTTCAATCGGATCTTCATACAAAATTACTTGGCCTAAAGTTGCTCGTATCAAAATGCATATATTTCCCAAAATAATTACGTTCATTAATTTGACTAAAATTGTAAGGTTTACAATAACATAAGTTGAAATAAAATAGTTTGGGTAAGAAGATAAAATAATAATCCTCAAATATTAGAAGCCAATGAATAATTAAGTACAAAATGGCTTAGGAAAATAGTAACACGGTAAAGCAGAAATAGATATTTTTGGTATAAAATAGGTAAATAGAATAGTTTATGAAAGAAATAAATTTGAGTTAAAATAAATAAGTTAAATAAGACAAAAATTTAAAATACAATAAATTGTTAAATACAAGTAATTTAGTCCAAAGTAGAATGTTAGGCATAAATACAAATAATTTAGTATAGGATAAAAGAGTTAAGTAAAAAGGTTTAAATACTGTATTTACAATAAAATGATTAAGTACGAATATTCAAGACAAAATAAAACAAAATAACTAAATAAAATATAAAATGGTTAATGCAAAAGCTAAAATAATAAATAAATTGTTAAATACAAATAATTTAGACAAAAGTAGAAAGCTAGGTATACATACAAAAGGAATAATTTCGGGTGAAGTAATTTGAGTGAAACAACAAGATTACTTATAAATAAAGTTTAAACATAATATTTTAAATAAGGATGGAACATATATAAAAAATAATTTATACTTTCGATCTAATCCGAGTCAATTTCAATACCGATTTAGCTCTTGTTCCGACAACCGGTTTCTCAAATCGAATGTTGTTCAAATTCCACTTTGTCAATTCCTGTGTACTTTAATACTTGTCTTGATTTTCAAAAAAATCCCTTTCGAAAAACACTCGGAAGATTTCAAAACATTTGGGAAAACCCAATTCATTTCTCACTTATATTTTCTTTGATAATTTCGAATAATTTGAAGATGGATTCTTAAAATCTTTATCGCGAAGAACTTTTAAGTGGAAATTCCAAAAAGAAGCTTTTATTTTCGAAAATATTTTCCTTTAAAATATTTTATTTTATTTTCAAAATCTCTTCAACATAATTTATTTTTCAAAATACGCTTTCTCTAATGTGATTATAGCATCAATTCCACTCAGTCTAGATATTCTACCCTATCTCTAATGAGTTTTTAGACCAAATAAGCAAAGCTTTGTATGAACTAAATCTCTGATACTAACTGCAACGATCTGTCATTTTGATCGCCCCAAGTCTGTAAAAATCATGACACATAGGGTGCAATGTTATCGCTACAAATTGGGAACCCATGGGAAGTTCAGGTAGGGTGAATCACAGAATCAGTAAAACGAATCCGGAGCTATATGAAATAGGATTTTCCAATTTGTTCATCGTATGCCAGTCATACATATATTCATATACTGGTGTATACGAACACACATATATGGCCTCCACGTGAACAATCATCATGACACAATTTCAAACACTAAGCATTAAACAACAACCGAAGGCAGCGAGCTTACGTGCATATATGTATGCCAAAAATTCATATGTACCTATATCATGGTGTATATATATATATACACACACATGCGAATGGAATCGAGCTCCACATATGTGCCCATACTCAAATTCAAAAATCCCACAAACCATGACTGGAATACATAACTAGGTCAGTCAACCCAGATGACCGAAAAACAGTAGCAAAGCAAACAATTATACTTAGCGAAAACGTATAGTAGAGAAACATGCAACAAGTTTAATCATAAGGTAAAATTACATTTAGTCCCCGGTGACAATGCTGCGCCGAGAAGAATGGAGGCGGAGAACTCCACGGGCCAGCGACTTCGACTAATTTGCAGGTGGCCTTAGAAGCGCGATTCGATGGGAACAGGGAGGATAATCGCAAACCAGAGCAAGAGGGGATCATCAGTCAGTGGTGGCGTGCCTTCGACGCTCGGTAGCAGGAAGTTTGTATATGAAGATGGTTGTCGGTTCTTGGAGATTGGTGCGCTGGAGGGTCGATCGACATCGGTGACGACGTGGGGGGAAAAGTGGAGTAGTTGCGGTGGTTTGGTGCTCGTCGGTCGATGAAGGGAGGAACGACGACCGATTTGTCGATGGCCACAGATTTTTCGATAGTGGGCTAAAATTAATTTTTGATTTGGTGGAATGGAGTATTCGACTAGAAAATAAATAGAAGGGGAAGTAAATTTTTTACTGTGAACAAAAGTGAAGGGGGTACACCGCTTTATAATTCAAACGAAGGGAACCAGTGACAGAAGTAAACATACACGTGGTATACATAATAGAAGAGCAAGGACAAGTGTTAAATTTTACAGCAATGTGAAAACAAGTGGCACATAATTTCAGTAGCCAAACCTTTAAGTGGAAAGTTACCAGATATCATTTGAATGAACGCTGCATGCGAACGAAATACCGATGTTTGGCCAAAACATGGCTTTTACAACCAACGTTACTTGTTTAAACACGTTATAATTCAATAATCACTATACAGTAAATTAAATTAACCTGAACACAATATATCAGCATTTAAATTCCAGCAACTTGTCAAACGATTAAATTTGTTGTAAACGGAATAATCTTACAAAATTTGTTCAACGATTGAACTAAATAACGACCTTTCATCTCGCAAACCATTTAAACGAATAAATAGTTTAATGTTCGTAACATTAAATCTTGACTAAATATTTAAATTTACATATCAGATTAATTTGTACTATAAGATTTTATACAAGTCATAATCAAACAATAGGTAAAAGATGATACAATGTTAGACTTCAATTTAGTTTTCAAAGCAAAAACAATTATATTTTCTTCTCAAATCAAACTACAAGATTTACCCTTCGAAATTGAATTTATTTCCAAAGTCAATTTCAAATACTCAAAGAAATTCAAATTAGTTAATAACGTAAATAACATTTGTTTAGATACAACGTTCATATTGAAATTAAATTCCCGAAAAGAATTCCAAAGTCAAATTTCAAATAAATCCAAAGTTAAATATTTGAATTAGTTAATAATATAAATCATGTTTATTTAACGAACGTTTATAATGAAAATAAATTTACGAAGAGATTACATAAACACAAATCTATTATAATAATCTTCTTTAAACTATCCAGAACGAAAGTTGAAAAGAATTAAAAAATATATACTCAAGCTTGGTTAAAAATAGATAAATGTCCAAATTCTAACTTGAAATCCAATATATATACATTTATATTTTAATGTTAAATCTTAATTTAATTTATATTTCGAACGTCGAACTTTCTGGGTCGTTACAACGAGACTGTAATGACCTAGCTTTTTGACCGCCCCAAGTCGCTAATTAAACCAACTCGAAACGTTCAAAATGACAGATTGTTATTGGCTTTCAAGGTTTGAACAGAATTAAACATAAAGTCACAGTACTCAATACTTGCATCGGAATAAAAAATTTATACAAATATCAGAGTTTGCAATATTTATACAGTGGAAAAAAATATACAAAAATTCCGAATGATAAATTTTACAAATTTGTCTAGCTTGCGCGCTCATGCGTCTTCACGTGCCTCTCTTCTTTGCGAGCTGAAAAAAATACTCAAATCTGTAACACTTGGGGTCTGATCTGAGTGTTCCATGCAAAAATATAAAACACTCAAGTGAGGATTAAACTTATTTCAAGTAAGCCATTTCATATAAACAATAAAATATAATCAGTAAATTTCGACAATTTAAATATTCAGGAATAACAAGCCTATGAATCTACCGAAACATATTCGCTACCGCGGAACAAGGTAACTTGCATGTGTCAAATAACAACCTGGGTGGAAACAAAAGGCGACAAGTAGCATGGCAAAATTAAGAGGTAGCATATGTGTGCATTCAATGGGCAATACATATATGGTAGCAGAGAGGCATATTCAAAGAAGACCAAAATAAAGTACATTCATTAAAAGATGCTACAGCTACCATCAATAATGAAAATAGGCAAGGCAAAGGAGCCAACAATAGATGAGTCACGTGTAAAGCTATATATATATATATATATATATATATGCAGTATTGGTCCCAAATCATTTAGGAAGTAGCAAGTTTTAAGGGAGACAAAACATCAAAATAATGACCCAGTTTAAACCAACAGAACATACACATGTTAATATGAAGCATGCAACCAGGGGAATTCCAAGCAAATAACCACAGGTAGGAGTATTAGCAAATTGACATATTCACGGTGGTGGATTGCTCGTACCATATAACATGGAATGCCTGGGTAGCAGAAACTGACAGTCACGGCCTTGGTTTAAAGAAAAAGACCAGAGCAATCATGGATTAAAGTGCGCATGTTGGCATATACAAGTTTCCATTTGCCAATATATATAGTGACATGGTTACAAAGTAAGACAACATATGCATATAGTATATATCTTAGACAACCAAATTCCAATAGGAAGGGAAGATTAATGTTACACCTGCTTTATTTAAGATGAAATAGGGAAGCACAAGAATATTAAAGTTCTGAGGTGAAACATGAACCGGCGAGCGACGACTTGCCAATCATAAACCAAGAGACAAAAAGGAGGTACCAATATTTCGAAATAGCCAAGGCATGAACTAAAGGTAAATGCTAGTCAACTAGGCACATAAATCCCAGTGGCAACAACCAAATGCTTAGCAGTTTCAAATAAATATACATCATTGGGGTATTTTAAGAGTATAAATATGTAAATACAGTGGTTTATCCTATCTCCATAGTGTGAATGTAAGACAGGAATTCTCTTGAGTATATACATATGTCAAAAGCAGGCAAAGAAACAAGGTGGAGACACACGCAGTGACCAGGGTACGCATGTTGATATGAGGGTAAATGAGCCAGTCTTAGTCGGTAAAAATCATGACACACAGGGTGCAATGTTACAGCTACAAAGGGGGAACCCATGGGAAGTTCAGGTAGGGTGAACCACAGAATTAGTAAAACTAATCCGGAGCCATATGAAACAAGATTTTCCAATTTTTTCATCGTATGCCAATCATACATATATTCACATACTGGTGTATATGAATACACATATGTGGCCTCCACATGAACAAGCATCATGACAAAATTTCAAACTTGAAGCATCCAATAACAACCGAAGGCAGCGAGCTTATGTACATATACGTATGCCGAAAATTCATATTTACCTATATCATGGTGTATATATATACACGAATAGAATCAGCCTCCACATATGTGCCTATACTCAAATTTAAAAATCCTACAAACCATGACTGGAATACACAACCAGGACAGTCAATCCATATGACCGAAAAATAGTAGCAAAGCAACCCCCAAATAATTATCTTAGTGAAAAGCGAATTAGAAAAACATGCAACTACTTTAAGGTAAACTTACATTCCTTAATGGGGATATCTTAATGAAAACCATGTCTCCCACCTCAAACTCAATGTCAGTCCTTCACCTATCTACATAGGATTTTTGCCTATCCTGAGCGGTCTTCATTCACCGTCTAATAAGATTAATCTTTTCGGACGTTTCTCTAACCATATCTAGTCCAAGTAGAAGTCTTTCTATAGACACCCACCAACAAGTCGGTGATCTACAAGGTCGTCCGTATAATGCTTCGAAGGGTTCCATGCCAATACTAGCTTGATAACTGGTGTTGTAGGTGAACTCTACCAAAGGAAAATGCTCTTCCCAAGTCCCTCCTAAGTCCAGGATACATAGTCTTAAAAGATCCTCAAGAACTCTGTTCACCCTTTCCGTCTGTCCATCGGTCTGAGGGTGATAAGCGGTGCTCAAACACAACTGTGTACCTAATGCTTCTTGCAAGCTCCTCCAAAATTCACTGGTAAAACTGAGGTCACGATTACTTATGATACTGGAAGGTACTCCATGAAGACGAACTATCTCACGAACGTAAATTTCTGCCAACCATGCTTCCGTCCTCTTACTCTTAACAAGAATGAAATGAGCGCTCTTAGTAAGTTTGCCTACTACAACCAAAAATTGGTGTTTCCCTTCCTTGTCTAGGTGAACCATCGATGAAATCCATAGAGACACTCTCCCACTTCCACTGTGGAACTTCCAAAGGATGAAGTAAACAATCAGGCTTCTTTTGCTCAGATTTGACTTGCTGGAAAATCAAACATTGAGAAACAAACTCCGACACATCTTTCTTCATCCCAACCCAAAAGAAAACCCTCTTCATATCTCTATACATCTTATCACCATCTAGATGAATAGTCATATTAGAATGTGGGATTCCTCAAGGACTGTCTTCAACAAACTCCCTACTTGGGGAACACAAAGTTTTCCATCTCGTCGCAACCACCCTCTATCGTCTGTGGAATATCCACTGAGGTGACTAGAAGTCTCCCCTTTACCGAGCCTATCTAAGATGTCTAAAATCTATGGATCCTCTCGCTGTGGAGCTCCTATCTGATCCATAAGAGTAGGTCGCGCCTCTAGTGATGCTAATAAGCCAGGCAAAAACTCAGTGGAGGGTTTAAAGTCAAAAGTCAATATAAACTCCAAACTTTTCCTCTCCACAAAAGAGGACTTAAGGCCATCCTCTGCCTACTCAGTGCGTCTACAACCACATTACCCTTGCCAAGGGTATAAGGAATCTCGAAGTCATAAGATGCTAGAAACTCCATCTACCTTTGTTACCTTAAATTAAGATCCTTTTGTGAGAACAAGAACTTGAGAGATTTATGATCAGTGTACAACTCGAACTTCTCTCCAAACAAATAATGGCGCCAAGTCTTAAGTGCAAATACTATGGCAGCTAGCTCTAAGTCATGGGTAGGGTAGTTCTTCTCATGAACTCTTAGCTATCTACCTCCATAACATACTACCCTTCCCTCTTGCATCAGAACCGCACCAAGCCCTGTACCACATGCATCAGTGTATACAGTAAACACTTTGTTCCCATCGGGAAAGGTCAAGACAGGGGCTGTTGTCAGAGCCCTTTTCAATCGTTGGAAAGCAACATCACAATCTATATCCAATGAAAACGTCAAATTCTTCTTTGTCAGCCTGGTGAGTGGGGCTGATATCTTTGCGAAGTCCTTAATGAACTTCCAATAATAGCCTGCCAATCCAAGAAAACTTCTCACTTTCGTTGCAATCTTTGGGATCTACCAATCTGGAACTGCAACTATCTTCGCGGGATCTACTGTTATCCCATCTTTAGAAACCACATGCCCTAGGAATCTCACCTCTTACCTCCAAAAATGACAATTGGAGAACTTTGCCTTAAGCTGGTGTACACAGAGAGTTTTCAAATCCTCCTTTATATTAAGGCATGCTCTTCCTCGCTCTTCGAGAAAATTAAGATGTCATCAACAAAGACCACAATGAACTTATTTAGAAACTCCCAAAACACCCTACTCATCAGATCAACAAAATAGGTGGGTGCATTCGTCAACCCAAAAGGCATAACGATCCATTCAAAGAAACTATCTAGAGTCCTAAAAGCGGTCTTATCTACACTGTCCCCAGTCACCCTCAACTGATGAAACCTCATGGCCAAGTCTAACTGAGAGAAAACAGATGCATCAACAAGATGGTCAAACAAATGATCAATCCTTAGAAGTGGGTGCCTGTTCTTCTTAGTGAGTTTATTCAACTCCCTACAGCCCACACGTAAGCGAAGCGAACCATCCGCTTTAGTTGCGAATACCACCGGAGCACCCCATTCAGATATGCTTCGCCTAATAAACCCTTTCTCATGTAGCTCCCTTACTTGCTTGCTAAACTCCCTCCTTTGTCTTGGAGCATTATGGCGCACAGGCAATGCAACTGGCTTTGCATTGTCCACCAACTATATACGAAAATCGATCTCGTGCCTCCGAACCTCATCAAAAACATCAGAATACTCACGGACTATTGATACAGATCGCAGATCATCGATAGATGCATCAAGTGACTCTAGGAAACTAAGCAGGACAAACCCTTTGGGTCAAAGAAATCTCGAGGGTCCTCCCATGGCAAGTCAAAAGTCTAACGACCCTCCTCTCACAATCCAGAATGGCGCCATACATGGATAGCCAATCCATCCCTAGAATCAAACCATAGCTCATAAAACTGACCATATATGCATCGCACTCAAACTCGACGCCTAATACAGATATTCTCAAACCCCGACAAATCATGGACAAATGAGCCGTACCACCAATGGAGTTTGAGACAACAATGGGATCCACTACCATACTAGTATTAAGGTGCAGAGACTCAACCACAGAATAATATAAATGAATGCGAAGCACCAGAATCAAAAAGAGTTCTAACTGGATGATTGGAAAGAGATATCAAACCTTACATATAAACTTTCCTTCCTCTATGTAAAGCACTGGTCAGAGAGCATGAACCTGCCCTCCAGAAGCTCCTTCCCTTTGACCTTGTCCTTGCTTCTTCGGGCACTCCTTAGAAAAGTGTCCGACCTCTCCACAACTGAAACAAGCATTCTTCTTTCTTTTGCAGTCCTTGATCAAATGACCCTCGCGTCCGCAATTATGACACTTCCTCTTATCCTTAGCCTTATCGTTCTTTCCGCCCTTCTTTTGTTGTTGTTGTTGTTTCCTCCACCTTAGCTTCTTTCTTTTCAGCTTTATCTTCCTCATGCACCAATGCCATATCAACGAGCCTTTCAAAAGTTGCTCCCATCGGAATATGGGACATAGCTAACCCATATAGGGGTTCATTCAGTCCTTTAGCAAACAACAAAGCTTTTTTATGCGGGGTATCCACTAGCTCCAACCCAACCCTTGCTAGTTGATTGAATTTGTTAACATACTCTTTGATAGTCATGCCTCCTTGCTTGAGTGCCAGAAACCTTTCCATTTGAATACTTTTCTCAACTTGAGAAAGAAACTTCATTTCAAACCTTTATCGAAAATCATCCCAAGTCTCCATTGGACGACCTGCTTGCGTCACTTCCCACCAGAGTGAAGCCTTATCTTTCAACAACCAAGCGACTAACTGAATCTTCCTCTGATCGCCCACTTCGAAAATTCCAAACAAGTCCTTCGTCTCTTTGAGCCAATTCCTTGCCTCTATGAAAGTTTTGGTTCCTCGGAATGGCTTTCCACCCATAGCATAGAAATATTTGCAGATCTTAGAGAAATTATCTGCTCGCAGAGGAGGAGGATGAGGAGCAGCAGGTGCAGCTGGGGGAGGAACGTCTACTTGGCCACCAACGAGCGCCGTGGCCTCTAGATACCTACGGAACCACCATGGTATCGTAACACCCTCAGGAATATTAGGTTCCCCAGACACGATGAAAAGAAAAGAAAAAGGGATTCAAACAGAGAATCGAAAGATATACGCATGTCTTTGGGGAATATGTTTTTCAAAACAGACTTTTCTTTTGAAAATGCTTCCTTTTAAAATCTTTTTGAAAACAATTTTCAAAATCTTTTATCCGATCTGGTAACCTTCAGCTCTGATACCAAGTGTGACACCCTACGTTTGTTAATGTCACTCATTAAGAGAATGCATTAAGTTTCATGAAGTGTTATAGGTAAACAGAAACAGAGACACTACAAGACAGATATAAAATAGCAGCAGAATTTAAAACTTTTTATTAATTAGAAAACATCATGGTTACGTCATATGTCTGAAATGCATAAAGCCCAGTACATCAGTAAAATTTTTGTCTTGTACTTAAAACATCAGAGTACAAAAATAAAAGAACCATAATCCCCAAAACATAGCCATAGTAGATAGATATGAAATCAAGCCGTACATCTAAAACAGGTCCAAGCAAGATGAAAGCAGAATCCTGATCAAGCTTGAGTATTCCCACCCTAAGAACCTGGGAGGGGGGGAGGGGGAGGGGGAAGAGAAAGAAAATAAAACAAAATAGGTCAGGCATAAACTCTGGAAAGTCCAGTTACTTTTATCATATAAATAAGTAAAAGTGACATGACAGGCATATAAATTGGATAAGAGAGATAACATCATAAACGACAGGCATGACAAGGTAGACATGATCGAGTATGTTGCGCTTCTCTAGTACTTTCCCTTTCTCTCTCTGCACCAATACTAGTATAACTAGAATGAGATGATCCCCAACATGTATAAGATGCTAGACTTAGGTGTACTTCTAGTGAGAGGTTTTAACCCTATACAATAATAGGCAGGTCAACATACCGGAGTTACCCCTAAGGATAATAACAGGCTCCTAAACATACCGGAGTCTAGATGTACCCTATCGATCGGCTCCCTACTCCATAGTTACCCTGTCTTGGCCCCACAGTAGGATGTATCACTTCTAAAGTGGCAACCCTTCGTTTTTAGGATGTGCACAACCATATCTAAAGGTGTCACGACATCTAAACCTCCTCTGCCGGGCCCATGCACGCACACGACTCTGTCGGAATGCGCCGCCCACACTGTCCCTCATTTTTGGATCTCTTACAATCAGCCCAGTAAGCATGCCCCGACTCCGACCTTGTTAGGAGTACTCGTTTAATACCTATATATGGGTTACTGACTGAAAGGGGTCCCATACACAAGATGACACAAGCTTCCCCCTACGCTTGCATCCTCACCAGGTTTTCCATAGGTTATGCCATACCAGATTAAAGGATTGCATAACCCCACAGGTTAAGTTTGTGGGCCCATATATAAATATTACCCACCAACCCAAGATATACTTAACCCTCCTACTGTTTCATACAATTTTACTTAAACCCTACTCAAGTTAACATGTTCATCCAATCCATATGGATTCAACTAGGTTAAGTATCCAAGTTTTTTTTTACCATATTCATTTATGGTTATAATGTACTAGACCTCCCACATAAAGTCTACAGCTTGTGGATGCTGGATATGTCGGGCGGTTCCGGGCAGACTTCTTCCACAAGTTGGGCTTAACCGTGTATCTTAGCACGTCTCGTGTTTATGCACTTAGACCCCTCACATTAGATTTACCACTTGTGGTCGCTGAATATGCCGGGCGTTTCCGGGCAGACTTCCAACACAAGTGTAATCTAACCTCGTGTCTAAACGCGGTTACAGTTTCTAATTACTGTAATTTTAGGCATCTTCATTATTAACCAATTATTCCTATGTCATCCTAGGTTTTCATGCCCCTTTCCAAAGTCATGTTCATAATGAATCATATGACCCAAATTAAGTTCTTTAATCAAAGTTTGGTTTATGCCCCAAATCCATATTCAAATATTACATTCAAGTTATGCCCAATTTCCCAATATAAGTTATGCCCCAAATTTAACGTTTTCCCCTTGTTCCCAATTTTACACATTCGCATATTTCAGCGGCATGCCTAGGCTCGAAGGTAGTCTGGCTATATAAAAAAATAAAAGGGAAAAGAAGAAGGGAAGAGGACAGAAATGATCATAATAACAAGATTGACATATATTGGCAGAAATAGGCATAGCAACTTATAAACATACGGTGACAAAGTTGGGCACAATGACAAGATATTCATATAGGAACAGATCTGATGAACATGCGATAGTAGAACTGATTCTAACGTAACAGGGACAACATAAAAAGGCATGATGAGATCTAAGCAATGAATTAGATCAACTAACAATAACAGATATTACATGATAAATAGGTATAGGCTTAGATCTAGTTCATAGTCATGTCAGAATAACTTAAATATACATGTTATAGCAGATCTGATATGATTCAAATAGTCGCGGGCTTAGATCCAAGTTATAGTCATATCAAGATTAACTCTTAAGTATTTAGATATAAAAATAACATGGACTCACCGTGATTGGATCTAAGAAATAGAAGAGGGATTGCAGATGTTGAATCACAGATCTCTAAACTTGAATAACTTGATTATTGAAGAAGAAAATCTATTTCAATCTAGGCATAGACAACATCTAGTCCTCCATTGTTTTTGTGTGAATAAAACAATGAGAACGGGGTCTTATTTATAGCCTAGGGTTCACGAATTAGGTCAGAAAACAAGATCACGTTCACAGAAATGTTTCTGGTTCAGATCTGGGGGTGTCGACGTAGGTGTCGACATGGGTGTCGACACCCCCTTATGGTGTCGACCCATGGATCGACACCCTTAGGGAAGGGGTCGACGCCTAATGGGCCTGCTTTCTGCGTTGTCCCGCCTTCGATTTTCGGACTGATTTTTAATTTCTGAAATGGTTTTATTTATATATAACTAGCTTATATGTGTACAAACTTTAAACCTTAATGTCTTCTTCATACGTTGTCCGTTTACGCAAACCAGGTATCTATTTATACCAGAATTCCGAGACGAATGCAATGGCGTAGTCCGTTTCCCTTAATTCTGAATATTTATTTAATTATTCTTTAATTTATCATCTTTAGTGTTGTTAAAATTACGGGGTATTACAACTCCTATGTCCAGTCCCGCACAACGCTGGATTACACAAAGTTTATTATTGTATCAATAATCAAGTACAACCTCCTTGATTTCACGGCTACAAGGGATACCACCAATTACCCTCCTTGATTTAACGACTATAAGGAATATCACCGATTCCAACCTCCTTGATTTAACGGCTACAAGGGATACCACCGATTACTTACACAACTCAAATAATTACAATAGCCTTATAACTCCTCAATAGCACTTTGATTCAGAGAGTAATGAGTAGACAGTGAGAAGAGAATAAGATTTATATGAACAGAATTGAATTCGGCAGAGTATAGGTGTAGAAATCATACAAATTAGAAAGAATAATGGTGTAAATAAAGGAGATGAGGATGGAGAAGAATGAATAAAAAAATTCGAAATCAACCACTATTTATAATATCTGAAAGGTTGCAATGTTTCTGAATCATCACAAATAGTGAAAAGTCACTTCCTTTCAATTTTGAAAAAGATGACAGTTATTTGTCGACAGATACAATTATGTATGTCGACATATTCTAGCTATAAATTAATTTTTTGAGAAATTTTCAAGTGTTTTGATATATATATAATTCTGCAAATTCTTGAATTAAAACATAGTGTTATAAATGAATATTATAAAGTAGGAAATCATATAAAAACATAAATATAAACATATTTATAAAATTATAGAGTTAAAACTATATAAATATAAAGTATAAATATATAAAATTATAAAACTTTAGTTTGAAATCAAAAGTAAAGTAAAGAAAATAAGTAGAGAAGATAGAGATTAAATCAGAAGATGAAAAAACAGAATTTGAATTTGAACCTGGAGTGCTATTCAGAGTCTTACATAATCTAGACTCCATTACTATATTTATCTTGAACTCTTGAACTCTTGAAATCTTGAATACGTCTTGAATCATGATTCTCTTGAATCTCTAAAACTGTATAGTGTTCAGTATGTAAGTCCTGTATACAAATCCTGCATATATATATATGTCTATATATTTTACATAGTGATGTTAACATATATATATATATATATATATTATAATCAATGATAATTGATACAAGGTTGTTGTCATCAAAACTCCATTCTCCAACAATCTCCCCTATTTTGATGATGACTACCTTGATTTATAAATATTCATACCTGATAATCTGATTCTTCAATTACTTCCTCTTTCACCATGAATTCCTTCTAGCTCCCCCTTAAACTATACTGTACTTATTTTTCAATTTCTCCCCCATTTTCATTATCAAAAAGAAATTCTAAATATACTCCCCCTAAATCCTGTAGCTATCTATACATTTCCTTTGATTATACTATACTATTTCTATAGTTGACTATATTAGATTAAACTAAAATATATCCCCCTAAATATATGCTATAAATGATCCTAATAACTATATAATACTCCTTATACCTCTAAATCTATGATTCTTAAACTTAAAATATTATAACTCCTCATAAAATTATGTCTATACTAGTCTAATAAATTAAATAAAAAGATAATAAACTAAGCAAACAACTTAATATCTATAATCAATTCAAATCAATCCAAACAAGAAAATCAATCCAAACAAGAAAATCAATCCAAACAAGAAAACCAATCCAAACAAGCAAATCAATCCAAACAAGCAAATCAAGTAAACAATCTAAAAAATTAAATCAATCAAGGCATTTTTGAACCTTCAACTAATCCTTAGAAACTCTAAAACTCCCCCTTAATCTAATACGAGACTAAACCTATCGCAAACACTTATCCCCTTAAAGCTAACCTTAATTTAGACTTAGAAATAACTATGATAAGATATCCTTAAAATTAGGATATAAGTAAAGCAATTCAATCCAATCAATCAATCAATTTAAGTTTTGTTGTCATAATACATTAATTCAAACATGAAACCAAACATTTCTTGTAACTTCTATTTATCTTAAAACCTATAAAGCTCCTTTCAACTACAAATGCATAAGTATATTTCTAACAAACCTATCAACCACTAATGAAATTTAACCATGTCAAGCAAGTGAATCAAGTTATTCAAGTCAAACAAATCAAACAAACCAAATAAGACAATCGATTCAATAAAGATAAAGTAGTATGTCATATGAAATCTATATGAAGATTAAATGAAATGCAACTTGTGATGTGAATGATTTTAATTTGAGATGTACTGTAATTTATAATAATGATGTATGATATGAAATAAAATGTGTAATGATAGTATGCAGAATGATTTGGTAATGATATCTATTTGTATAAAATATATTTATAGTACTATCTAACTATTATGCATATACATATATATTAATTTCTAGACTTAGGTTAATGATACTTATGAAAGAGATTGAAAGGATAGTAAAGATAAAAGTTTTATAGTATTCATAATATATAATAAAATATTTAAAATAATTCTATTGAGAAATGTGGAGTTAAATAATTTTAGTAGGGTGCTTCTTTAATATAGTAAAAATTAAAGATCTTTTTAAAAAGAATATAGAATTGTATCATATAAAGTAAACATATAGTCATAATTTATATATAAAAACAATTTTTTTTAAAAGGATTTAAAATTTAATTCATTATGAAATATAAATCTTTGATACAAATCAACATATATTAATTTGTTAAGGAACCATTTATATGTTAAAACTTTAAAAAGGAATCTATAGTCATAACAAAATTATGAAATCTGGATATAAATTAAACTATAAACTACAATTTCTTATATTTAAGACATAAAATCATATATATATATATATACACATTATTATATCAAAATATTAGGTTAAATATTTAAGCTTTTATAAATATTTATAAGAAATCAAAATAAGTATTTTAGTTACAAATAGTATTTGTGATAATGTGTGACGGCAAGGAATTTCGCTCGGTCCGAACCAGTCGCTAAACCGATGCAGACCGTTCGAAAACGCCCTATCGTTTGAGAACACGACAAAGTAGAACGCATACAGAAGAACATTTCATTGTATATTACAACAATGCATCAGATTACAAGAATATACAGAGTATAAATGAATATTACACAGACATATCAGAGATTTAAGTTACATTTAAATACATAGCAGCGGAAAATAATACAATACACAACTAGAGGAGATATACGGATACAAAGCTTTCCGGATATCGTTCCAGCTGTAAACCAGGATCCTGTGAATATAAATCTGCAAAACCAAAACTACTAGCTGCCCGTGTCAAAATAAGGGCACCCAGAGTTTAGGTTAAAACAATAAACTCCAGGTCAGTCATGTGACTGGTGTGAGAACTAAAACAGTTATTAATCTTTATTTTAAAGTTATGTAAATCAAGGGACCACGCCGTATAACACGGAACGGGTTTCCTCCCAAGAATACCAGTGCATAAAACAAACAGCGCAATGCTAAATAAAGAAAAATGAAGCTATTATAAGACCCAGTTCCCATCACACAATGCAATCGCAAGCCGGAGGATAGGGTTTTTACCTTATAATAGCCAAGAATGCTTGATACGTTTAAAACAAATCATTTGATACTATAATAAGTGCATAGTGTATAAAACAACTTCAAATCATAAGTATCAATCATAGGCGGCATAAGTGCCCCATCCCACTATGTCGCCATACTAGGCTCTACAAATAAAACCGCAAATGTCACGTATTTGGAAATTGGATTTCCGTCTATGAACCGAGGCAAAGGATAGTCCTCTACCGATTCGAGACAATCTAGCCCATGTCTCAGGTCAGAGCTCGAGTGACCTTGGAGCGACAGGGCCGGTCCACCGATGTGGATTAAACTTAAACCCTGAACATGCGTTCCCCCGCCCTATGGGGCGTAAATGAGCCAACGAATGACTCCATCGGACCCGGATCGTCCGATCAAACCGAGGCGCCTCGCAACAGCAACAACCACATAAGTCAAACTCGTCAGGGCGTGTAAAACCACTGACGCCACTTCTAACTAGAAAGAAACGCATGCCCTCCCTGAGGTCCGTCTCCCGTTTTTGGTTCATACCGGGTGTGAAACTCGCGAAGTAAACGTTACACAAAGCTACGCCACAAAGGCCGTGCTTCGATCATCAACCACAAGACTTTGCTTTTCAACAGAAGCCTTGATCATTTGCCACTTAGGCATGCCACACAGGCAATTCACTCCATGCGTTTGATATCCATCAATATATAACCCCTGAGCTCGTACGTCTCAGAGAAGGGCGTTAAGCAAGAGAATAAATTCTCCGCCGCCAAACAGATATATATTTAATAGAGATCAATCACACGGACTAAAATCCAATGTCAGACACACAGTCCATTTACAAGTCCGTTCTAGGTCTGAACGAAACCGGGGGCACTTAGTACCCCGCGTATCCATCGATCTCCAAGTACGTCTGGACGATCACCAACTGTTTCCATCTTCTTGGGTGTACAACCCAATCAAGATCATCAGTAATCACCCAAACGACATGAAGACTTCCGGTCTTCGACCATCGTCTTCATCTTCGACTTATCGTCGTATCAGTTATTCAGAATGGGATAAACCCGGTCTTTCCGAATAACTCGCGTATATTTTAAATAAGTGTTACACAAACACAACATACGCCTCATTCCAATTCATTAGTCACTAACCGTAAATTAACCAAGAGAATAATTCCCCAAATATTAACCCCGAAGGCCGAAACCAACATCAGATCAATATCCAGGAAACCCTTCTGCTTAGCTAACCGACGGTTAGTTTCTAAATTTCACATTCATAGGGAAAGGTTCCCATTAATTTTATCCAAGATAAATTCCTTGAATTTATTCTTTATTCTATTTTTGAATCTCAATTCAAACTAGTCGGGATTGGCGAACCTTACCGAAGTAATTATTTATTTTAATTTCCCCATCCCAACCTATTCATCCCATGAAGTAAAACTGGTAATACTTCATATCTAACACCACAGTGTTATCGGTAAATTCAATTACCATTTCACGTTCAAATCTAATTAAAGATTTAACTATCGCCTGGAGCAAAACTGGTGATACTCCATTTTCGATCATTTCAATCTAATTAAAGATTCATTAAAACTCCACTTAGTTTTAATCTTCGACTGGGTTAAAGAATCAGTGTCATTTAAAACACGGTTCACGATAAACCCAAAATCACATTCATTAATTATCGGGTTAAAGAACGAGTGTTATTTAAAACACTGTTCACGATAAACCCAAAAATCAATACCAATTCAATTCCATTTAAATATCATTTAAATGGTACACTTCATTAAATCTAAATAAAAAGATTTAATCTTTTCTCAACTGGGTTCAAGAACAGTGTTAGTGAAGACACCATTCACGACAAACCCAAATCACATTTGATATTCAATATAGGCTCTGAATAGAAAATATATCGGCTTATTTTCAATATCAAATTCTACGACTAACAAATGTCGTATTGGAAATAACGATATAAATATATATCTTTCAAATTTCCATAACAACATCTGTATAATCACGAATTCCAACATCGAAATATTCCGAAGACAATTTCGATTCAAATCCACTCCAATGCAATCATTGGAAATTCTGGTTATTTTTAAAACCCTTTTCAAATTCAATTTATTTATTTAAAAATAAATAGAATTATAATCCTAGTTCAAAACTAGTTCATTTTGATAAAAATCTATTTTTATCTTTTCAAATATGGAGTGTTTCATCCCAAATCTTCACAAATCATTTCTTATGATTTTACACAAATTATTATTATTTTTAATAATTTTATCAAGGCCCGTACAGTCGATTTCCATCAACCGCCATCGAACTGCACTTACAGCGACCTTTTTCAAATTTGATTTGGACATAATTCCAAATCCAACCGTTA
This sequence comes from Allium sativum, assembly GCA_030737875.1. Taxonomy (NCBI): domain Eukaryota; kingdom Viridiplantae; phylum Streptophyta; class Magnoliopsida; order Asparagales; family Amaryllidaceae; genus Allium; species Allium sativum. The sequence continues at coordinate 188,342,687 of CM060924.1, read as the reverse complement.
GATTTCAAATTTCTAACATTCGTTAGAAAGCTCTTTTCGATACGAACCCAACGGTTCCGTTTTTAGGAGAATCCGACGGTCGGATCTCCCGTAATGTCCGTTTGAAATCAATGGTCGAAACTCGCGAACTGCCGCGGCGCGGCGCGTTCTATTCAGGCCATTATATTATATATATAATATATATAATATATACTTCGTCGATTTCTATTTAAAACGAATTATATAAATAGTTTTAAATTCGTTTCAAAAACAATTTCAACTTTCTTTTCAATTCAAATCAAAATTGAATTCTTCCTTATAAATTCGTTTTAAAATTCATTTCTATTCAATTCAAATTTCAATTCAATTTGAATTCATTTCAATTCGCTTTCAATTCAATTCATTTCAAAATCGTTTTCAATTCAATTCATTTCGAAATCGTTTTCAATTCAATTCATTTCGAAATCGTTTTCAATTCAATTCATTTCGAAATCGTTTTCAATTCAATTCATTTCGAAATGAATAAAATCGATATAAATATCGTTCACGTCAAAATGGCGTCAATCTAATCAACACGGCTTCATAAATTTCTATTTTCAAATATTCTATTTCAAATATTTCTTTTTCAAAATAGTTGTTATTATCAAAATATTTCGTTCAACACATGACCAATCTCAATGGATGAGTACTGTCAACACATGAACCTTTATTTTATATTATTCTTTATTTTCTAAATTGGAATGAGGCCCAATCAATCACCATATAATGTTAATTATATGGATTTTCATACATTACACACATATAATAGCATTGAAAAATAATCAACCATCAACCAAAGTGCACTACACTGTATAAGCATCAAATATAAATATCTAACGCTTATAACAGCCTGTCAATCTGTCGATCAACATATTTAATCAATCAGGAAGAGTGGACTTCAAATTTCATCCCAACACCCGTGTGGGGTTTCAAACAATCAAACACAGATTTTATTTGTGCAGTTGGGCGATGTGTAAAATTTATCGACCCAATCAATGTCCTTCAAATAGGTGTACATAAACAAACCGTCTGGTTTGTAAATGAATATTTATTTATTCACATTCACGTTTAAAAATTATATTTTTAACGATAAAACATTTTATTCAACCTATGAATATTCTATTTGGTTCATTTATTCAATAAAATGTTATTTTTATTTTTCTAACATATTTTAGAAAATTTTGGCGGCATAACGACACGATACTAGAAACGGGACGAGGCCTAGCCTTATCCCCGGTCTAGTGAAGGCCCACGCCATTCACACATCAATCAAATTCACCAAACAACCAAATTCAAATCAAGTCATCAAATTAATTTATGCAACCAAACAAACAAGTCCATGGTCTGTGGACGATTGTGTCGGGTGCTACTAAGCACCGTCTGCATCCTAGTATATATATATATATATATAACTAGAAAAGAAATTGAAAGGTGAGAAATTCTCACTTATAGCTATCCAATCATCTTGACTCTTCATTTATAGAAGTCTTCGCCAATCTCGCCTTTTGTCGCTTTCGTTGCCCGTATTCACTACATATGTAAAGATCGAATTTTTACTTTGATGTTCAATATATAAAAATCACATTTTTACTTCGATGCTCAATATATAAAAATCACATTTTTACTTCGATGTTCAATATATAAAAATCACATTTTTATGCCGTTACTATAAATATAAAGATTATATTTTTACTATAGCATACATAGGCTAAAAATTATATTTTTTTTTCCTACATAAAAATCCGATCTTCTTGGAGTTAAACATACGATCTTTTATTTTTTAAGGTTAAAAATTTGACCTTTCTATGGTTAAAAATTCGATCTTTGCATAGTAAAAAAAAAAAAAAATTCGATCTTTCTTGTATTTGAAAATCAGATGTTTAAATAAATTAACTAAACGATTAGAATAGCTTACAGTAGTGAAAGGGGGAGAGAATGGCAGTGCCTCCGACCAGCGATAAGCTCAAAAGGGGTTGGCGGTGGCTCTCAAGGTCGAAGCAGTGGTGTTTCACAGCTTTGTAGGGTTTCAGGGCGTCGAACAAAGGAAGGTGAAGGAAGAGAGGGTTGTTGCTAGGTCTGAGGCAGGGCTTGGGTGCGTAGGGGGGTCCGGCGGCTACTGACGTCGGCGCAGGTGGTGGCTTCCCTCAAGCAGCGGCGGTGAACGGATCTGGAGGTTGTGGGGTTTGCGCTGGAATCGAGAGGAGGGAGGAGTCGTCGTTGAGGTGGAGGTGGGAAGAAAGGAGGGGGCGGGTTTGCCTGAGGCGCGGAGGCGGGGCCACAGCCCGGAGGAGGCGTCGATCACCAGACCCGATCGAAGGGGAGGGAAGAAAGAAAATTTGGAATATGGGGATAAATGAGACCGGGGGGGGGGGTTATTGTAAAAGGAATTTTTATTTTTAATTAATTATTTAATTTTAATTTATTCTCCAGGTGTTGACTTTTTATTCGGACTCCAATCGAGACCCAACGACTGTCGTCCCTAGCGTAATACCCCCATTCCGAACACAATGGGATATGTATCGTAAGCTGATTCGGCTGTTACAATCAGTTTCCGTTAAATTTACATTTAAATCACTATACTGAATTTTAAACGTACATTTCAAATTACTGGGGTCACATACTAACTAGAAAAATTCCAGAAAAATATTTTCTAACTTCGTATTGACGATACGGTCCTAACAAAACTAGTTTCGTCGAATTCTGAGACCGTTGGAAAAATGGCCATTTTCCAGTCGATTAAAATCAACTGAAACTGGTCAAACGCGTTTCCCTTCGCCACGCTCACATATTGATTCGAAAAATTATGAAATTTGAAACCTAGCAGTAACTTTACATCACGGACCCAACAAAAGTGGTTTCGTCGAAATCCGAGGTCGTTTGCAAAATTTCCATTTTTAAGGGCCTGAATTCCATAGCGACTATTCAGAATTTTCAACTGGACATATCTTTTGACTCCCGCTATGAAATCTTGATTTTTCGGATTCGTTGGAAAGATATTATCAATTAGATCCTAATGTTTTTGGTTTCACAAAAATCCGGATTGTTTTGCACCCGGTACATTCAATTGAAGTTTGAAATCGAATTATCGAACTACCGCGCCATTTTCAATTCCTTTTATAATTATATATAATTATTTATATTCTAACGACGACGCGTATAAATATATACGTTCGAATTCTATTCAAAATAAATTTCTCGTCGATTTTATTTAAAATAATTCATTTTAAATAATAAAATTCGCTAAAATTGCCAAAATAAAATTTTTAAACTGGCCCAGATTTTGCGGGTTATTACAATCTCCCCCACTTAAAACTTTTCATCCCCGAAAAGGAACAAAGTCGACAGTGGTTTGATCAGTTAACTCTACGTTCGATCTGGCTTCCATTCTCCAACTTTTTTGTTTCTGAGAATTTTCAAAATTTCAAAAAATTTGGCTAACACCCTAAATTTTCGAAAAATTTCGCCATAACCTCCCCTGCAATGGGAGCATCGGGGAATTTCAAATAGCTTCCCCGGTCCTTCAGATCTCAAAAAGAAAAAGAAAAAGCCAAGCGGCTAGCCAATCGGCTCATAAAATCATCATCACCCAAACAAAACGGTAAATTATGTAGTAAACATGTACCTATTTGTCGGGCAAACAAATTTTATTCTCTGCTCTAGCCTCCTTGCTATGACCTGTTCAATGTAAGTATGTATATGCAAGCAAATGCGACCAAATTTCAATACAATTCATTATTTGATCAAATTAGGCATAATGGTTCAAAATTATCAAACAATTAAACAAACAACACAAACATCAATCAATTAGTGAATTAGAGTTTCAAATTCATAACTTTGATATATATTAAGAAAATCATGTTTTGGTGCCAAATCACAACAATGTATTCTAGCTATATTAGTTTTGGTTCTCACACCAGTCTAATGGAAATATATAGAAATCTCACTTTCGTCACTCGAACATAAATTCTAATGATGGAGCTCCATCATCAAAATCATCTTCGGGCGATTAGAGTGTAATTCTATATCTATCCAATATATTAAAATTTCAAATACACGTGGATCAGACGTATATGCAAAATCTTTATATACTGGACTGTCCAACTCAATATAAATAGATAATCAAATACGAATAATTGATTTAAATTTTCAAAATAAAAATTGTTTCCATTTGAAAAATATACTCTTCACACTCGTTCTAGGATACTACTGATCCCATCTCTAACGAGTCATTCTCATTGGATTTTTCTAATCCAATATCTGATGAATTCTTTCGTATGGTTCTAAGGTGTCTTGTTCTCTGAGCTTTGTAAACCAAAGCTCTGATACCAACTATGACGGCAAGGAATTTCGCTCGGTCCGAACCAGTCGCTAAACCGATCCAGACCATTCGAAAACGCCCTATCGTTTGAGAACACGACAAAGTAGAACGCATACAGAAGAACATTTCATTGTATATTACAACAATGCATCAGATTACAAGAATATACAGAGTATAAATGAATATTACACAGACATATCAGAGATTTAAGTTACATTTAAATACATAGCAGCGGAAAATAATACAATACACAACTAGAGGAGATATACGGATACAAAGCTTTCCGGATATCATTCCAGCTGTAAACCAGGATCCTGTGAATATAAATCTGCAAAACCAAAACTACTAGCTGCCCGTGTCAAAATAAGGGCACCCAGAGTTTAGGTTAAAACAATAAACTCCAGGTCAGTCATGTGACTGGTGTGAGAACTAAAACAGTTATTAATCTTTATTTTAAAGTTATGTAAATCAAGGGACCACGCCGTATAACACGGAACGGGTTTCCTCCCAAGAATACCAGTGCATAAAACAAACAGCGCAATGCTAAATAAAGAAAAATGAAGCTATTATAAGACCCAGTTCCCATCACACAATGCAATCGCAAGCCGGAGGATAGGGTTTTTACCTTATAATAGCCAAGAATGCTTGATACGTTTAAAACAAATCATTTGATACTATAATAAGTGCATAGTGTATAAAACAACTTCAAATCATAAGTATCAATCATAGGCGGCATAAGTGCCCCATCCCACTATGTCGCCATACTAGGCTCTACAAATAAAACCGCAAATGTCACGTATTTGGAAATTGGATTTCCGTCTATGAACCGAGGCAAAGGATAGTCCTCTACCGATTCGAGACAATCTAGCCCATGTCTCAGGTCAGAGCTCGAGTGACCTTGGAGCGACAGGGCCGGTCCACCGATGTGGATTAAACTTAAACCCTGAACATGCGTTCCCCCGCCCTATGGGGAGTAAATGAGCCAACGAATGACTCCATCGGACCCGGATCGTCCGATCAAACCGAGGCGCCTCGCAACAGCAACAACCACATAAGTCAAACTCGTCAGGGCGTGTAAAACCACTGACGCCACTTCTAACTAGAAAGAAACGCATGCCCTCCCTGAGGTCCGTCTCCCGTTTTTTGTTCATACCGGGTGTGAAACTCGTGAAGTAAACGTTACACAAAGCTACGCCACAAAGGCCGTGCTTCGATCATCAACCACAAGACTTTGCTTTTCAACAGAAGCCTTGATCATTTGCCACTTAGGCATGCCACACAGGCAATTCACTCCATGCGTTCGATATCCATCAATATATAACCCCTGAGCTCGTACGTCTCAGAGAAGGGCGTTAAGCAAGAGAATAAATTCTCCGCCGCCAAACAGATATATATTTAATAGAGATCAATCACACGGACTAAAATCCAATGTCAGACACACAGTCCATTTACAAGTCCGTTCTAGGTCTGAACGAAACCGGAGGCACCTAGTACCCCGCGTATCCATCGATCTCCAAGTACGTCTGGACGATCACCAACTGTTTCCATCTTCTTGGGTGTACAGCCCAATCAAGATCATCAGTAATCACCCAAACGATGTGAAGACTTCCGGTCTTCGACCATCGTCTTCATCTTCGACTTATCGTCGTATCAGTTATTCAGAATGGGATAAACCCGGTCTTTCCGAATAACTCGCGTATATTTTAAATAAGTGTTACACAAACACAACATACGCCTCATTCCAATTCATTAGTCACTAACCGTAAATTAACCAAGAGAATAATTCCATAAATATTAACCCCGAAGGACGAAACCAACATCAGATCAATATCCAGGAAACCCTTCTGCTTAGCTAACCGACAGTTAGTTTCTAAATTTCACATTCATAGGGAAAGGTTCCCATTAATTTTATCCAAGATAAATTCCTTGAATTTATTCTTTATTCTATTTTTGAATCTCAATTCAAACTAGTCGGGATTGGCGAACCTTACCGAAGTAATTATTTATTTTAATTTCCCCATCCCAACCTATTCATCCCATGAAGTAAAACTGGTAATACTTCATATCTAACACCACAGTGTTATCAGTAAATTCAATTACCATTTCACGTTCAAATCTAATTAAAGATTTAACTATCGCCTGGAGCAAAACTGGTGGTACTCCATTTTCGATCATTTCAATCTAATTAAAGATTCATTAAAACTCCACTTAGTTTTAATCTTCGACTGGGTTAAAGAATCAGTGTCATTTAAAACACGGTTCACGATAAACCCAAAATCACATTCATTAATTATCGGGTTAAAGAACGAGTGTTATTTAAAACACTGTTCAAGATAAACCCAAAAATCAATACCAATTCAATTCCATTTAAATATCATTTAAATGGTACACTTCATTAAATCTAAATAAAAAGATTTAATCTTTTCTCAACTGGGTTCAAGAACAGTGTTAGTGAAGACACCATTCACGACAAACCCAAATCACATTTGATATTCAATATAGGCTCTGAATAGAAAATATATCGGCTTATATTCAATATCAAATTCTACGTCTAACAAATGTCGTATTGGAAATAACGATATAAATATATATCTTTCAAATTTCCATAACAACATCTGTATAATCACGAATTCCAACATCGAAATATTCCGAAGACAATTTCGATTCAAATCCACTCCAATGCAATCATTGGAAATTCTGGTTATTTTTAAAACCCTTTTCAAATTCAATTTATTTATTTAAAAATAAATAGAATTATAATCCTAGTTCAAAACTAGTTCATTTCGATAAAAATCTATTTTTATCTTTTCAAATATGGAGTGTTTCATCCCAAATCTTCACAAATCATTTCTTATGATTTTACACAAATTATTATTATTTTTAATAATTTTATCAAGGCCCGTACAGTCGATTTCCATCAACGGCCATCGAACTGCACTTACAGCGACCTTTTTCAAATTTGATTTGGACATAATTCCAAATCCAACCGTTAGATTTCAAATTTCTAACATTCGTTAGAAATCTCTTTTCGATACGAACCCAACGGTTCCGGTTTTAGGAGAATCCGACGGTCGGATCTCCCGTAATGTCCGTTTGAAATCAATGGTCGAAACTCGCGAACTGCCGCGGCGCGGCGCGTTCTATTCAGGCCATTATATTATATATATAATATATGTAACACCCCACGCCCGCTAGGGTCACTCACAAAGGGAATGCCATAGCATCGGTGGAGTATTTTAGTGAATATAGAACAGAAAAATTACAACAAGACAGATATAAATAGTACTTGAAATTTTAAAACATCATCTCATAACAGCGGAAATAAACATGTCTGGTTACATCATAAAACCACGATAAAAGTCAAGTACAATATCCATCAAAATAAAGAAGTACATAATCCCACTCTCTCATACAATAGCCATAACAAAAGAAAAGATAACTGGATAACTGGAGCTTTACATCTACCCAAGCTCCTAAAGACTGGAACAACAATCCGATCAAGCTCTACTACCGCTAGGATCCACCGTAGGACCTGAGGGTTGGGAAAAAGATAAAAACAACGGGGTCAGACATAAGTCTGAGTGAGTCCTATAACTTTAACAATACAATCATTAAAGTAACCAGAGAAGACATAAACTTGACCTACGGTAATATCTGGGGATGAATGGCTACACTAAGCAGCTTGGTAGACTTAGGATAAACTAAGATAACCGTCAGGACGCATCTACCCACCCAAAGATAATTACTAACTGCACCACACCAGTCCTTCCTACTTAAAGGTTGATCCCTTCCAAAGACTTAGAAAATTTCCCCAGTAGTTTCATGTACCCCTAGCCCACTACATAGGTGCCGTCTGCCCCTATCTCCACTAGGTGTACCCGGTAATTCTTACCCAGTAGTTTCGTGTACCCCTACATAGGTGCCGTCTGCCCCTATCTTCATTAGGTGTACCCACTACTCCCCAAGCGATCGGCTCCCTACCGTAGATACCCGTGCTGGTCCCACAGTGGGGTGTATCACTCCCCTAAAGTGGCTACCCAATACTAACGGTGCACGGCTTTATATCTACACGATGCAACAACGGCTTATCTACCAGCCCGGGCCCACACACGCATATGAAACCCGTTGGACTTGCGTTGCCACCGCTAACCCGTTTTGGCCTCTTATAATCAAGCCCAATATGCGTGTCCCGTCACTCGACTTGGGTCGAGCCCACAAAGATACGTTTGGGATATTGGTTGAAATGGGCCCCCACAAGCTACCCACTTAAGCTTGTCAAATATCTAGTGTATCCCACTTAACCCTTTAATCATGTTTAATTACATGTTTCCACTTGGTTAAGTATTCTAATCGTATTTTCTATTGCCACCCAAGGCAACCCACTAGATTCCACATGCCACCCAAGGCAACCACCAAATTTCCTCATGCCACCCAAGGCACCCACTTAACCCCTCATGTCCCACTACATGCTATTATGGTTAAGTGTTTCTTAATTAATTAAGACCGTGATCTCCCGTAAAGACCTCCCACATTAGACTGGCTGTTATGACCGCCTGGTTAAGCCGGTAGAATCCGGGCAGTCTTACGTCATAACAGAGTCTAACCTCGTGTCTTTACCTTAATCACGTATTTAATTTATGGCTAAGACCTCTCACATTGGGCTGACATTTGTAGCAACTGGTTAAGCCGGTCGGGTCCGGGCAGTTTTACACTACAAATGAGTCCAACCTCGTGTCTTAGTCGATTAATTACACCTAATTAATCACCCCCATATTAATTATCCCTAATTAATATCAAGTTTTCCATAACATGGGTAGACCTAACTCAATAGGTAAATTCCCATGGGGTAGACCTAACTCAATAGGTAAATTCCCACTTATGGTAATTTATTTTTATGGTATGCTTAATCATACCCAAACATTCATTTATTAATATATTTACCAACCCCATCGTTCCCCACGTAAATCGTTCTCGTTACATGACATAATAAGGGGAAGATCATCACAAATATCATGGGTTTAGCATACAACTTTGTCATGGGTTAAGAGGATGTCAACTTGCATATATGAGCATATATTAACCCAACTACATACAACCCAAACTTGCATATTATCATACACATGATTTGCATAACATGTTGCATATGAGCTTGCATATTATCATACACATATCTTGCATAACATGTTAAACTTGCATATAGGCATTCTCAATCTTGCATAACATGTTAAACATGCATTTAAGCATACACATAACTTGCATAAGCATTCACATACTTGCATAAGCATCCACATACTTGCATAAGCATTCACATACTTGCATAACTTGCATATCATGTCATTTAAGCATATACATATCTTGCATAAGTATTCATATACTCGCATAAGCATGCATAACTTGCATATCACATAAATCTTGCATTTAAACATATACATGACTTGCATAAGCATCCATACACTTGCATAAGCATGCATAACTTGCATATCACTTTCAACTTGCATTTAAACACATACTTAACTTGCATATCACTTTCAACTTGCATTTAAACATATACTTAACTTGCATATCTCACTTTGCTAAACATGCATAATTCCACTTATTAAATATGCATAAATCCACTTGTTAAACATGCATATATCAACTTGTTAAACATGCATAAATCAACTTATTAAGCATGCATAAACCAACTTATCAAATATGCATAAACATAGAACAACATAGAGTAACATATCATTATACATGATTCATACTCACTAATCCGCATTTAAGACCATAAGTCTCATTACACCCAATCTACTTACTTTAACAATTGATGTTAAAGTGATAGAAACTCACCAAACTCAAGATTAGCAACCTTATGAAGTAGAATTAGTTGCTAACTATGAAGATAATGATGATTAAAGATTGATTAGAGAGGAATTAGCTTGCAACTTTCTTCTTAGATTAGTGGAGGCTTCTCTTAGGATTTAATTTGGCGGCATAAGGCCATTATTTCTATTTTTGGTAAGGATTAAGGTAGGTTTAGGGTGTATTTATAGATTAAGAGAGTGTTTTAGGCCCTTGGATTAACCCTAGATTAATTTAGGTCCATTAGATTTAGGAAATCTCTAGAACCAGCCCTCCTAGCCAGCCTGAAACCCAACCTGGTGCAACCTGGTGCACCCAGGTTCACTGAACGGTGCCACCCTGTCGACAGGCATGTCGACACCCCTGTCGACAGGCCTGTCGACAGCCCTGTCGACATGGGTTGGGCGGGAAGCTTCCCGCCTGACCCCGCCTGGCCCATTCCAAATCTGAATTTAAATTTAAATTCCTAAATCTGTTTTTAGCTCTAATTTTTCTGCAAACTTCCTTGGGCCATAACCGGGCCATACGGACTCCGATTTTCGAAAACTCGGACTCTATTTCGCGTATTTTTCCGAGACGAACGCAATAACGCAGCCCGTTTCCCCTAATTCCCACATCTGAGATTATTTATCCTGTAATTAGTGAATTTTAGTATTAACTAAAATTCGGGGTGTTACATTCTCCCCTCCTTAAAGGATTTCGTCCCCGAAATCTCTAGGCTAAGGAGAATGCATATCCTACCATCCAAACAACCATCTACTCAAATCATCAACCACAGGCATCCATTGTCCTTAACAGTTTCTAATGATGTATGAGCATATGCAAAAAGTGTGTGTATATGTTCCCTATCTAATGTATGAACATATGCAAACCATGATAGTGCCATGCATCCATTATGTATGCGAGAGAACCCTATCGACACATACAATATCTACATGAGTGCACAATCATTCACCAAAATGCATCATCCATGTGATAACACAACCATTATACATCCATAAATATATCTTCCTATACACAATCTTATGCAATATGCAATATGAAGTGACTGAGCCGATCTAGTGCCTAGAGTGTGTGTATATGCATCCACGAGCAACCACTAGCAAACACTTGCATCCACTTGCATCCATCAACCATAACATGTCTCAAACACATGTTTCAACCATAGGTTTACCCTATCTAAAGGTCAAAGGTACTAACGAGAGGACATACTAAAGATAAGATAAGTACTAGACAAGCGATAAAGGAGAGAGTAAGAACATACCCTCAAAAAGAAATGGGTACAATGAACGCATCTTCGCTTCCGTCTCCCAAGTCGCGTTGCTCTCATCTTCTCCCCATTGCACTTTGACTAGCTGAACCTCTCTATTCCTCAATTTCCTAGTCTCTGACCCAAGGATACGAGTAGGAGCTCGTCGAATCGTCGCATCACGCTCAACCTCTACATCTCTAAGCAAGCTTGGCTCTACCACCTCTGCGGTCTCATGTAAGCACTTCCTCAGATGGGATACATGGAATACATCATGAACACCACTAAGTCTGTCGGGCAACTCCACCCTATATGCCATCCGTCCAATCCTTTCCTTGATAGGAAATGGCCCAACAAACCTCGGTGCTAACTTCCCAACGGATCCGAAGCGAACAACATTTCTCAACGGAGATACCTTAACAAAAACCATGTCCCCAACCTCAAACTCAAGATCCGTCCTTCTCTTGTCCGCATAAGATTTTTGCCTATCCTGCGCTGCTTTCATCCTTCTTCGAATCAAGTCAATCTTCTCAGAAGTCTCCCTAATCATATCGGGCCCAAGTAAGATCTTATCCGTAGATTCCCACCAACATGTAGGTGATCGACAAGGCCTTCCATAGAGAGCTTCGAAAGGAGCCATACCAATACTGGACTGAAAGCTGTTATTATATGCGAACTCCATCAATGGAAGATGCTCTTCCCATGTACCTCCAAAATCTAGGATACAAAGCCTCAAAAGGTCTTCTAGAACACGATTCACCCTCTCAGTCTGGCCGTCTATCTGAGGATGATATGCGGTGCTCAGACACAATTGAGTCCCCACTGCTTCTTGCAAACTTCTCCAGAACTCGCTAGTGAAGATAGGATCTCGATCACTAACTATGCTAGAGGGTACCCCATGCAATCGAACTATCTCTCGAAGATATACAGAAGCTAGCCATGGAGCGGTCCTCTTGCTCTTCACAGGTATGAAATGGGCGCTCTTAGTAAGTCTATCTACCACCACCCAAATTCCTGTATTACCCTTCCTCGACCTGGGTAACCCGTCAATAAAATCCATCGAGACGCTATCCCACTTCCATTGCGGAACCTCCAATGGGTGAAGCAACCCACCTGGTCTCCTTTGCTCCGCCTTCACTTGCTGGCACACCAAACATCGAGCGACATACTCGGCCACATCTTTCTTCATACCGGCCCAGAAGAAAATCCTCTTCATGTCTTGGTACATCTTATCCCCACCGGGATGAATGGTCATCCTAGAACGGTGTGCGTCATCAAGAATAGCCTTCCTCAAACCCTCGTCTTGTGGTACACAAAGTCTACCGTCTCTACGCAAGCACCCCCTATCGTCTAGGGTGTACCTACTCAAATGGCTGGACGACTCCCCCCTTATGAGCTTCTCTACTAACTCAACCAACTGTGGGTCGTCCCTCTGGGCTTCCCCAATCCGCCCCAAAAGAGTAGGCCTAACTTCCAAGGAAGCTAGCAAACCGGGTACATAATCAATGGAAGGTCTGAAATCAAACATCGAGATAAACTCCAAGCTTTGTCGTTCCACGAACAATGGACTCAAGGACAACCTCTTCCTACTCAAGGCGTCCGCCACCACGTTACCCTTGCCAGGGGTATACGATATCTCGAAGTCATAGGATGCTAAAAACTCCATCCACCTTTGCTGTCTTAAGTTTAAATCTTTCTGAGAGAACAAGTACTTCAAAGATTTATGGTCAGTGAACAACTCGAATCTCTCACCAAGAAGATAATGGTGCCAAATCTTAAGCGCAAAAACAATAGCGGCCAGCTCTAGATCATGGGTAGGGTAATTTTTCTCATGTGCCCTCAACTGCCTTCCACCATAGGCTATTACCCTTCCCTCTTGCATTAAGACTGCGCCAAGTCCTGTCCCACAGGCATCGGTATAGACAACAAATGGCTTGCTCCCATCTGGCAACACTAAAACTGGAGCGGTGGTTAAAGCTCTCTTTAACCGTCGGAACGCATCATCACAATCTACGTCCCATGTGAAAACAAGATTCTTCTTTGTTAAGCGGGTTAATGGGGCTGATATCTTCGCGAAGTCTTTAATAAACTTCCTATAATAACCCGCCAACCCCAAGAAACTTCTTACTTCGGTAGCATTCTTCGGAACCTTCCAATCCTGAATTGATACTACCTTCGCGGGATCCACAGCTATCCCCTCCTTGGAGACCACGTGCCCCAAGAACCGTACTTCCTTCCTCCAGAAGTGACATTTAGAGAATTTAGCCTTAAGGCTATGCGCTCGAAGAGTCTTCAACACTTCCCCAAGATGTAGGGCATGCTCTTCTTCACTCTTAGAAAACACTAAGATGTCATCCACAAAGACCACCACGAATTTATTAAGGAACTCCCTGAACACCCTACTCATCAAATCAACAAAGTATGCAGGGGCGTTCGTCAACCCAAATGGCATCACCAGCCACTCATAGAAACCATCTGGAGTTCTAAAGGCAGTCTTGTCTATGCTATCCTCAGCCACCCTCAACTGATGAAACCCCGTGGCTAAGTCCAACTGAGAAAATACTGAAGCGCCAACCAACTGATCGAAAAGATCATCAATCCTCGGCAATGGGTGTCTATTCTTCTTTGTGAGCTTGTTGAGTTCTCTATAGTCTACACAAAGTCTGAGGGACCCATCCGCCTTCGTAGCAAATACTACTGGAGCACCCCACTCCGATATGCTCCGTCTTATGAACCCCTTCTCAAGCAACTCCCCTACTTGCTTATGGAGTTCCCTCCTCTCACGAGGAGCCATGTGGCGCACTGGTAAAGATACCGGTTTAGCATTATCCACCAAATATATTCGGAAGTCAATCTCCCGCTTCGGAGGTAAGCCCTTCACCTCCTCAAACACATCCGGATATTCCCGGACCACTCTCATAGATTGCAAACTCTCGACCGAAGCGTCAAGCGATTCAAGATAACTTAGCATAACAGAGTCCATGGGATTACAAGAAATCTCGAGAGTGTTACCCAAGCGGGTTATCAGCCTAACAACTCTCCTTTCACAATCAAGAACGGCACCATTACTGGATAACCAGTCCATGCCCAAAATCAACCCATAGCCCGTGAAGCCCAATACAAAAGCATCACATCTAAACTCAATGCTAAGTATAGAAATCTTCAAACCCAAACATATCATGGACAAATAAGTCGAGCCCCCAATTGGGTTTGAAACAACCAAGGGATCATCTATCAGACTGGTGTCTAGGTGCAGTAACTCAACTAATGATGATGAGATAAACGAATGCGATGCGCCTGAATCAAACAATGTACGGACAGGATGGTCAAATAGAAAAACCAAACTTTCAACGGAAATAGTTCTACCTCTCTCCTGAATCGGTGGAACCGCGAGAGCCTGTACTTGCCCCCTAACCTGACTCGGTGCCATAAGAGCTTGCACCTGTCCTCCTGAGGTAGATCCCGTCCTTTGCCCCTTCTTAGGGCAATCCTTCACTAAGTGCCCTGCTTCGCCACAGTGGAAGCAGCCGGTCTTCTTCTTCTTGCGACAATCCTTGCTTAGATGGCCAGGTGTCCCACAATTGAAACACTTCTTCTTCTTGCCCTTGCCACCGTTGCCTTTCCCACCTTTGCTTTGCGGTTGTTGAGGTCTCTTCTGATCTCCCTTCTTCTCGGGTGCCTTATTAGCATTAGGACCCTTCTCTTCCTCATACATGAGTGCCATGTCAACTAGCTTCTCAAAGGTGGCCCCCATAGGGATGTGAGTCATAGCCAACCCATGCATAGGTTCATTCAAGCCTTTCACGAACCGCAAAGCCTTCTTCTCCGGTGTATTCACCATATCTAGGCCAAACCTTGCCAATTGATTAAACTTGTTAACATATTCCTTCACCGAAAGATTTCCTTGCTTTAGAGTCAAGAATCTTTCCATATACAAGTTTTCCTCCGCCCTTGAGAGAAACTTTGCCACAAATCTTTGCCTAAAATCCGCCCAAGAGTCAACGGGGCGTTCTCCATTAGTGACCTCCCACCAGAATGAGGCCTCTCCCTTCATTAACCAAGCAGCCAACTTGACTTTCTTCCCTTCTTCCATCTCAAAGATATCTATCAACTCTTCCACCTCCTTAAGCCAATCTCTAGCCTCCACAAAGGTTTCAGATCCTTGAAAAGGTTTCCCTCCCATAGCTTTAAATTCCTTGCAAGTCTTAGCAAAAGTATCCATGCGAGGAGGAGGGGGAGGAGGAAGATCGGGTGCTACGGTTGGTGGAGGAATATTTGCTGGACCCGCAGTGGTGGCCCTAGCCTCCATCAATCTCCTATACCATACTGGTACCGTCACACCCTTCGGAAGATTAAGATTCTCGGTCATGCTGAAACGGAAAAGGAAAGATTCAAAACGGAGAATTCGAAGGATATAGATATGGCTATTGGGGATTATGCTTTTCTTTCAAAAACTTTTCTCTTAAAAGACATGTTTTTGAAAATATCTTTTCCAATAATGTTTTAGAAAAATAGTTTTCTAAAAATTTTATCTGTTCCGGTAACCTTTGCTCTGATACCACGTGTAACACCCCACGCCCACTAGGGTCACTCACAAAGGGAATGCCATAGCATCGGTGGAGTATTTTAGTGAATATAGAACAGAAAAATTACAACAAGACAGATATAAATAGTACTTGAAATTTTAAAACATCATCTCATAACAGCGGAAATAAACATGTCTGGTTACATCATAAAACCACGATAAAAGTCAAGTACAATATCCATCAAAATAAAGAAGTACATAATCCCACTCTCTCATACAATAGCCATAACAAAAGAAAAGATAACTGGATAACTGGAGCTTTACATCTACCCAAGCTCCTAAAGACTGGAACAGCAATCCGATCAAGCTCTACTACCGCTAGGATCCACCGTAGGACCTGAGGGTTGGGAAAAAGATAAAAACAACGGGGTCAGACATAAGTCTGAGTGAGTCCTATAACTTTAACAATACAATCATTAAAGTAACCAGAGAAGACATAAACTTGACCTACGGTAATATCTGGGGATGAATGGCTACACTAAGCAGCTTGGTAGACTTAGGATAAACTAAGATAACCGTCAGGACACATCTACCCACCCAAAGATAATTACTAACTGCACCACACCAGTCCTTCCTACTTAAAGGTTGATCCCTTCCAAAGACTTAGAAAATTTCCCCAGTAGTTTCATGTACCCCTAGCCCACTACATAGGTGCCGTCTGCCCCTATCTCCACTAGGTGTACCCGGTAATTCTTACCCAGTAGTTTCGTGTACCCCTACATAGGTGCCGTCTGCCCCTATCTTCATTAGGTGTACCCACTACTCCCCAAGCGATCGGCTCCCTACCGTAGATACCCGTGCTGGTCCCACAGTGGGGTGTATCACTCCCCTAAAGTGGCTACCCAATACTAACGGTGCACGGCTTTATATCTACACGATGCAACAACGGCTTATCTACCAGCCCGGGCCCACACACGCATATGAAACCCGTTGGACTTGCGTTGCCACCGCTAACCCGTTTTGGCCTCTTATAATCAAGCCCAATATGCGTGTCCCGTCACTCGACTTGGGTCGAGCCCACAAAGATACGTTTGGGATATTGGTTGAAATGGGCCCCCACAAGCTACCCACTTAAGCTTGTCAAATATCTAGTGTATCCCACTTAACCCTTTAATCATGTTTAATTACATGTTTCCACTTGGTTAAGTATTCTAATCGTATTTTCTATTGCCACCCAAGGCAACCCACTAGATTCCACATGCCACCCAAGGCAACCACCAAATTTCCTCATGCCACCCAAGGCACCCACTTAACCCCTCATGTCCCACTACATGCTATTATGGTTAAGTGTTTCTTAATTAATTAAGACCGTGATCTCCCGTAAAGACCTCCCACATTAGACTGGCTGTTATGACCGCCTGGTTAAGCCGGTAGAATCCGGGCAGTCTTACGTCATAACAGAGTCTAACCTCGTGTCTTTACCTTAATCACGTATTTAATTTATGGCTAAGACCTCTCACATTGGGCTGACATTTGTAGCAACTGGTTAAGCCGGTCGGGTCCGGGCAGTTTTACACTACAAATGAGTCCAACCTCGTGTCTTAGTCGATTAATTACACCTAATTAATCACCCCCATATTAATTATCCCTAATTAATATCAAGTTTTCCATAACATGGGTAGACCTAACTCAATAGGTAAATTCCCATGGGGTAGACCTAACTCAATAGGTAAATTCCCACTTATGGTAATTTATTTTTATGGTATGCTTAATCATACCCAAACATTCATTTATTAATATATTTACCAACCCCATCGTTCCCCACGTAAATCGTTCTCGTTACATGACATAATAAGGGGAAGATCATCACAAATATCATGGGTTTAGCATACAACTTTGTCATGGGTTAAGAGGATGTCAACTTGCATATATGAGCATATATTAACCCAACTACATACAACCCAAACTTGCATATTATCATACACATGATTTGCATAACATGTTGCATATGAGCTTGCATATTATCATACACATATCTTGCATAACATGTTAAACTTGCATATAGGCATTCTCAATCTTGCATAACATGTTAAACATGCATTTAAGCATACACATAACTTGCATAAGCATTCACATACTTGCATAAGCATCCACATACTTGCATAAGCATTCACATACTTGCATAACTTGCATATCATGTCATTTAAGCATATACATATCTTGCATAAGTATTCATATACTCGCATAAGCATGCATAACTTGCATATCACATAAATCTTGCATTTAAACATATACATGACTTGCATAAGCATCCATACACTTGCATAAGCATGCATAACTTGCATATCACTTTCAACTTGCATTTAAACACATACTTAACTTGCATATCACTTTCAACTTGCATTTAAACATATACTTAACTTGCATATCTCACTTTGCTAAACATGCATAATTCCACTTATTAAATATGCATAAATCCACTTGTTAAACATGCATATATCAACTTGTTAAACATGCATAAATCAACTTATTAAGCATGCATAAACCAACTTATCAAATATGCATAAACATAGAACAACATAGAGTAACATATCATTATACATGATTCATACTCACTAATCCGCATTTAAGACCATAAGTCTCATTACACCCAATCTACTTACTTTAACAATTGATGTTAAAGTGATAGAAACTCACCAAACTCAAGATTAGCAACCTTATGAAGTAGAATTAGTTGCTAACTATGAAGATAATGATGATTAAAGATTGATTAGAGAGGAATTAGCTTGCAACTTTCTTCTTAGATTAGTGGAGGCTTCTCTTAGGATTTAATTTGGCGGCATGAGGCCATTATTTCTATTTTTGGTAAGGATTAAGGTAGGTTTAGGGTGTATTTATAGATTAAGAGAGTGTTTTAGGCCCTTGGATTAACCCTAGATTAATTTAGGTCCATTAGATTTAGGAAATCTCTAGAACCAGCCCTCCTAGCCAGCCTGAAACCCAACCTGGTGCAACCTGGTGCACCCAGGTTCACTGAACGGTGCCACCCTGTCGACAGGCATGTCGACACCCCTGTCGACAGGCCTGTCGACAGCCCTGTCGACATGGGTTGGGCGGGAAGCTTCCCGCCTGACCCCGCCTGGCCCATTCCAAATCTGAATTTAAATTTAAATTTAAATTCCTAAATCTGTTTTTAGCTCTAATTTTTCTGCAAACTTCCTTGGGCCATAACCGGGCCATACGGACTCCGATTTTCGAAAACTCGGACTCTATTTCGCGTATTTTTCCGAGACGAACGCAATAACGCAGCCCGTTTCCCCCTAATTCCCACATCTGAGATTATTTATCCTGTAATTAGTGAATTTTAGTATTAACTAAAATTCGGGGTGTTACAATATATACTTCGTCGATTTCTATTTAAAACGAATTATATAAATAGTTTTAAATTCGTTTCAAAAACAATTTCAACTTTCTTTTCAATTCAAATCAAAATTGAATTCTTCCTTATAAATTCGTTTTAAAATTCATTTCTATTCAATTCAAATTTCAATTCAATTTGAATTCATTTCAATTCGCTTTCAATTCAATTCATTTCAAAATCGTTTTCAATTCAATTCATTTCGAAATCGTTTTCAATTCAATTCATTTCGAAATCGTTTTCAATTCAATTCATTTCGAAATCGTTTTCAATTCAATTCATTTCGAAATGAATAAAATCGATATAAATATCGTTCACGTCAAAATGGCATCAATCTAATCAACACGGCTTCATAAATTTCTATTTTCAAATATTCTATTTCAAATATTTCTTTTTAAAAATAGTTGTTATTATCAAAATATTTCGTTCAACACATGACCAATCTCAATGGATGAGTACTGTCAACACATGAACCTTTATTTTATATTATTCTTTATTTTCTAAATTGGAATGAGGCCCAATCAATCACCATATAATATTAATTATATGGATTTTCATACATTACACACATATAATAGCATTGAAAAATAATCAACCATCAACCAAAGTGCACTACACTGTATAAGCATCAAATATAAATATCTAACGCTTATAACAGCCTGTCAATCTATCGATCGACATATTTAATCAATCAGGATGAGTGGACTTCAAATTTCATCCCAACACCCGTGTGGGGTTTCAAACAATCAAACACAAATTTTATTTGTGCAGTTGGGCGATGTGTAAAATTTATCGACCCAATCAATGTCCTTCAAATAGGTGTACATAAACAAACCGTCTGGTTTGTAAATGAATATTTATTTATTCACATTCACGTTTAAAAATTATATTTTTAACGATAAAACATTTTATTCAACCTATGAATATTCTATTTGGTTCATTTATTCAATAAAATGTTATTTTTATTTTTCTAACATATTTTAGAAAATTTCGGCGGCATAACGGCACGATACTAGAAACGGGACGAGGCCTAGACTTATCCCCGGTCTAGTGAAGGCCCACGCCATTCACACATCAATCAAATTCACCAAACAACCAAATTCAAATCAAGTCATCAAATTAATTTATGCAACCAAACAAACAAGTCCATGGTCTGTGGACGATTGTGTCGGGTGCTACTAAGCACCGTCTGCATCCTAGTATATATATATAACTAGAAAAGAAATTGAAAGGTGAGAAATTCTCACTTATAGCTATCCAATCATCTTGACTCTTCATTTATAGAAGTCTTCGCCAATCTCGCCTTTTGTCGCTTTCGTTGCCCGTATTCACTACATATGTAAAGATCGAATTTTTACTTTGATGTTCAATATATAAAAATCACATTTTTACTTCGATGCTCAATATATAAAAATCACATTTTTACTTCGATGTTCAATATATAAAAATCACATTTTTATGCCGCTACTATAAATATAAAGATTATATTTTTACTATAGCATACATAGGCTAAAAATTATATTTTTTTTCCTACATAAAAATCCGATCTTCTTGGAGTTAAACATACGATCTTTTTTTTTTAAGGTTAAAAATTTGACCTTTCTATGGTTAAAAATTCGATCTTTACATAGTAAAAAAAAAAAAAAATTCGATCTTTCTTGTATTTGAAAATCAGATGTTTAAATAAATTAACTAAACGATTAGAATAGCTTACATTAGTGAAAGGGGGAGAGAATGGCAGTGCCTCCGACCAGCGATAAGCTCAAAAGGGGTTGGCGGTGGCTCTCAAGATCGAAGCAGTGGTGTTTCACAGCTTTGTAGGGTTTCAGGGCGTCGAACAAAGGAAGGTGAAGGAAGAGAGGGTTGTTGCTAGGTCTGAGGCAGGGCTGGGGTGCGCAGGGGGGTCCGGCGGCTACTGACGTCGGCGCAGGTGGTGGCTTCCCTCAAGCAGTGGCGGTGAACGGATCTGGAGGTTGTGGGGTTTGCGCTGGAATCGAGAGGAGGGAGGAGTCATCGTTGAGGTGGAGGTGGGAAGAAAGGAGGGGGCGGGTTTGCCTGAGGCGCGGAGGCGGGGCCACAGCCCGGAGGAGGCGTCGATCACCAGACCCGATCGAAGGGGAGGGAAGAAAGAAAATTTGGAATATGGGGATAAATGAGACCGGGGGGGGGGGGGTTATTGTAAAAGGAATTTTTATTTTTAATTAATTATTTAATTTTAATTTATTCTCCAGGTGTTGACTTTTTATTCGGACTCCAATCGAGACCCAACGACTGTCGTCCCTAGCATAATACCCCCATTCCGAACACAATGGGATATGTATCGTAAGCTGATTCGGCTGTTGCAATCAGTTTCCGTTAAATTTACATTTAAATCACTATACTGAATTTTAAACGTACATTTCAAATTACTGGGGTCACATACTAACTAGAAAAATTCCAGAAAAATATTTTCTAACTTCGTATTGACGATATGGTCCTAACAAAACTAGTTTCGTCGAATTCTGAGACCGTTGGAAAAATGGCCATTTTCCAGTCGATTAAAATCAACTGAAACTGGTCAAACGCGTTTCCCTTCGCCACGCTCACATATTGATTCGAAAAATTATGAAATTTGAACCCTAGCAGTAACTTTACATCACGGACCCAACAAAAGTGGTTTCGTCGAAATCCGAGGTCGTTTGCAAAATTTCCATTTTTATGGGCCTGAATTCCATAGCGACTATTCAGAATTTTCAACTGGACATATCTTTTGACTCCCGCTATGAAATCTTGATTTTTAGGATTCGTTGGAAAGATATTATCAATTAGATCCTAATGTTTTTGGTTTCACAAAAATCCGGATTGTTTTGCACCCGGTACATTCAATTGAAGTTTGAAATCGAATTATCGAACTACCGCGCCATTTTCAATTCCTTTTATAATTATATATAATTATTTATATTCTAACGACGACGCGTATAAATATATACGTTCGAATTCTATTCAAAATAAATTTCTCGTCGATTTTATTTAAAATAATTCATTTTAAATAATCAAAATTCGCTAAAATTACCAAAATAAAAATTTTAAACTGGCCCAGATTTTGCGGGTTTTTACATAATGTAACCCAAAATTGTTATTAAATCATATGAATAATATATAAGTTAAACTATGCATGTTTAAACTACGTAAAAGATAAATAAATTTATATTTTATAACAATATTAAAAAGTCATATTAAGTTTGTATATCATATTAACATGTTTATATAATTTTATTAAATTGTATACTTTTAATATTTTTTTTTTGAAACAAGATATAAGAAAATAAGTATGCAAACTAAGTTAATAACTAGAGTTTGAACTGGCATTTTCTATTTAAAAAAGTTGAAGGGAAGTTTGAAAGTTTAAACTTTTGAAATTCAATTTGAATTTAATTATGTCGACATGACCATTATGTATGTTGACATACATGTGGAAAACCAAAAAAATATTGTTTCGACTTCTTGGTTTTATTATATTATCGATTTATATTTCAGGTTTAACTATTTCCTGAAATAATATTAATCCTAACAAACATTCAAAATTTATTATTATAATATTATTATTTTGAACTTCAAAATTCAAAATTCAAAATTCAAAATTCAAACTTGAATTTTAAAGCTTATATTTCAAATTCAAAACTAGGAAAACAAAACAAAGCAAACAAAACATCCATTCAACCAAAAAAGAATTAATTAAGGAATACCAAATTTTCAAATCCATTTCTTCGATATTTTATGAATTCTGAATTGCTGTGAAACATATGTTTGAATTTCCTATTTCTGGCTCTTCATTGCTTCATGATGAATTTGAATCGTCTAGATAAGGACACATCCTTTTTACATGGCCTGGTCAACTTGGCGTCAAGATTTTGAACTTGAATTTGAATTTTGAACGAACAGACACTTCAACTACTATAAGCCCAAAAAGACATATCCCTTCATAAACTCTTCTTTTCTTGAATGATGAATGATTATCTTGGTGTCTTTCGGCCAATAGTCATCAGATATAACTTCTTTCCTACAAAACAACATACCTTTTCAAAGAATCAAGTGACTTTTCAAAATAACTAATTGTAATTTAAATAATAACATCATGATGATTCTGTGACATTTCCATTTAGACTTTTCAAGAAATCATATCATGATAACTTAATTTTTTTTAATAAACTGAATGCAGACTCATCTAATACTGATGCAATACATGAATTTGAACTAGTGTTCAAAATTTTCCATTTAAAATTTTCAAAAATTAGATTATGAACTTTTTGAAATACCATGCTCTAATACCATTGTTAGGGATTGCGGAATGGATCGTTAAGGCAAAACTAACACTAGAGGAGGGGTGAATAGTGTTTTTGAGAATTTAAACAAAATCTAAAATTTATATGAATTACTATGTGAATCAAACACCACAGAAACAATCACAGACACAAAATAAACACAAGCACACAAATAAACAAAAATTAAAATGCAGAAAAGGGAATAACACACTGGATTTTATGCTGGTTCAGATTGCACCTACATCCAGTCCCACAAAACGCTAGATTGCGTATAAATAGCCAAGTATAACCTCCTTGATTTCACGACTACAAGGGATACCACCGAACGACTATAAGGGACACCACCGATTCCAACCTCCTTGATTTAACGGCTATAAGGGGGTACCACTGATTGCTTACACAACCCAAATAATTAAAACAACCTTATAACTCCTCAATAGCACTTTAATTCAGAGAGTAATGAGTAGAGAGTGTGAAGAGAAGAAGTTTTATATAAATAGAACTGAGTTCGGCAGAGTATAGGTGTAGAAATCATAAAAATAAAAAAGAATAATGGTGTAAAGAAAGGATATGAAGATGGAGAAGAAGAACGAATAAAAAATTTGAAATCAGCCCCTAGTTATAACATTTGAAAGGTTGCAACGTTTCTGAACCGTCACAAATAGTGAAATGACACTTCCTTTCAATTTTGAAAAAAATGGCAGTTATATGTCGACATACTAGTTAAAAATTATTTTTTGATCTATTTTCAAGTGTTTCGATATATATAATTCTGGAAATTTTTGAATTAAAACATAATGTTATAAATGAATATTATAAAGTAGGAAATCATATGAAAACATAATTATAAACTATATAAACATATTTATAAAATTATAGAGTTAAAACTATCTAAATATAAAGTATATAAAAGTAATATATAAAATTATAAAACTTGAGTTTGAAATCAAAAGCAATGTAAAGAAAATAAAATAGAGAAGATAGAGATTAAAATCAGGAGATGAAAAACAGAATTTGAATTAAAATTTGAATTTGAACCTGGAGTGCTATTCAGAGTCTTACATAATCTAAACTCTATTACTATATTTTTCTTAAACTCTTGAAATCTTGAATACTCATGAGTCTTGAATCATGAATCTCTTAAATCTCTAAAACTTTAAAACAATACACTCTTCAGTATTTAAGTCCTGTATACAAATCCTGCATATGTATATATATATATATATATATGTCTATATATTCTACATAGAGATGTTAGTATATATATATTTTATAATCAATGATAATTGAGACAAGGTTGTTGTCATCAAAACCCCTTTCTCCAACAAAATAATGCACTGAAAGACGTACCAGGCAGCTATGGACGATCATCAGGGTAGAATAATATATGCAGAACTTGTCGTATAACTCACAACGCAAGGATAAAACATAATAGAACATATGCAACAGGAAATAACAGTGAAGCAGAATCTTAAACCTTTTTATATCACCATGAAATATCCATACAATATTGGATAACACTATAAGAGTCTGTACAAAGTGTCTTACTACAAGTCTCTCAGAGAATACATCAACATAGAAATAGAAAAACAACAAATAGTAGGTAATAGGGAACTAATACGTAAGTTCCAGCTCATCATCGCTTAACAGCATCATCCTCATCAAGATCAACTACCTATCACCTGCTACTCAGTCTGCCCATCTAAAACGTGGATGAACAACCCAAGGTAATAAGAGGAAACATAAAATCTTGAGTCATACAACAGTCTTAATGAGCGATAAAACAACTATCTAACATCATCAACAAAGTATATGAGAATAGGCAGATTAACCACGTAATTTACCAACATCAATAGAGAAGAACCCAAACTCGTCTTCCCCACATCGGACAGTGATAGCCTTTACAATAATCAAGGAGAAAAACATAGAAGATATAGCAACCCATTATCTAGCGCAGACCATCCTAATCGAGATCAACATCCCCCAAGTACAAGCTCCAAAGGCCTAAACCAACATTAGACAAGCACCCAAGAGATGTCTCCTTTGTCATCGAATAATCTACACAAGATGATATAAGCAAAGCAACAAACATCCATGACTCTGGCTATCGCCGCCAATCCTGCCTTGAAACCATCGTTAATCGTATGACTGCCTACGTTATGCCATTTTGTCAAGGGATAATGGTAATCCTAGTTTTAGCAAAAATTTCATACGCCATCGTGACTCGTATCTCTAGGCCTATTATGACCACCCTGGACATACCAACTTTATCAAATTAGATTCTAATGGGCGTCTCCAACAATACCCCTGCTTCGAGTCCGCTAGAACCTCCGACTAACGATATTACCTTGGCCTTCATAACTCTAGTAATTATCACCGGCAACTATCCATCAACTCAAAACACACTTGAGAAAACATTATCCACGAGCTCAAAACACACTTGAGTCGTCTGCATATTCGTTGCATTTCGCCAATTAACGAACACTTCATATCACTACGAATATTCCTCCCTGAAATCACTTCGAAGCAACGTCCATTCTCGAACCAAAATAATCATCACTTTCGGTCTACATTCAATCCATAGTACTTCAGCCTTTCCGGTATGAAAAAACTATCATAGCGCTTAAATTCTCATCCAGATTATTTGCTAAACTTTGTAGTATTTTCTGCTCAATCCAATAAAAAACGACCTAACTTATCAGATCTTTGAACGACCTGACTCATCAGGTCATAAACGACCCAACATTGCAAAGCACCCTTTACCAACGACCCACGACCTGAACTCGAACGACCCATCGATTCTGGACGGCCCAACTACTTTGAGACCTCGAACGACCCATCAGTTAGCTTCGCCACCGACCCATGCTTTTGCCTCTTGAACGACTCGACTACGAACGACCTAGCATCGAGCGATCCTACTACGAACGACCTGGCATCGAACGACCAGAAGCCAACGACCCATCCATTTCTTGCTTCCCAAGACATGCGACCCATGCAAACCGACCCATCCAAAAACAACCCGAATCCAAATTTAAGTTGCATAAACACATGAATTAGCATATGAATTTACCAATTTAAGTTGCTGTAACACCCCACCTCCGTATAGGTCACTCGCAAAGGGAATGCCTTAACTTTGGTGGAGCGTTTTTAGTAGACAGAACAAAAATTTACAAGACAGATAAAGTAGTACTTGAAAAATTTATAACTTTATTTCAATAGAAACAGAAATAAGTCTGGTTACATCTTTCAAAATCACAATATCGGAATTCAAGTACATAAATATCGGTCTTGTACAAAACCCTTCAGAATGCATAGTTTTTAAAGCCATAATCCCCAATATAAACTGCCATGGAAAGATAGAGCCAAAACCAAGCAATACTTCAAACACTTCAAGCAGAGAGAATCTGAATCAAGCTCCTATGTTTCCACCCTGAAAACCCTGGAGAGGGGGGAGGGAAGGAACGGAAAGAAAAGAGGCGAAACAAACTAGGTCAGACATAAGTCTGGTGAGTCCAGTGACTTTCAGCATATAAACAGATAATAGTATCATGACATGTAAATAAAACTGAATGATAGATAACTGTAACAGGAATAACAGGTAAACAGAAGAAACGAAATGATATAGGCTAAGCTAAGCATTTCACTTCTCTGCACTAATACTAGTATAACAGGATTAGGTGTTACCCTAATGTCTTAACTTAAGCAGAAACGGAAACAGAATAATCTCTACAGAAATAGAATGCTAGTAATGGGCCTTTACCACCCGAACAGACAGAAGGTACAGAAGCAGAATACTAATAATGGGCCTTTACCACCCCAATAGACAGAAGGTACGGAAACAGAATACTAATAATGGGCCTTTACCACCCAACTAATGGGCCTTTACCACCCTAACAAACAGAAGGTACGGAAATAGAATCGGAAACGGAATCAGAGACGGAAACAGAGACGGAAACAGAATAATCCCTACGGAAACAAAATGTTAGAATTAGGTGTACACTAGTAATGGTACTTTACCACCCCAACAGACGGTACCACGTAGAAACAGACAGGTGTTACCACCCAACAGAAACAGACAGTACCAATAGAAATAGACAGAACTAAGTGTACCCTAAGTCCTACCCCAAGCAATCGGCTCCCTAATACATAAATACCCTGTGTTGGCCCCACAGAAGGGTGCATCAATCCCTAAAGTGGCAACCCATTGGCACAGACCTATTTACATATGTCACGGTGTCTTACATCCTCAGAGCAGACCGGATCTACGCATGCACATGACCCAGTTGGAACGCGCCATCAACACCCCTCGCCATTATCAGAATGAATCGCTTATAATTAGTTCAGTAAGCATGCCCGGACCCCTACATAGCGTGGGGTCAAAGTTTTGATACCAGAAAGGGTTACTGACCAATATGGGTCCCAAACAACAGATGACACAAGTATTTTCCCTCCTAATCTTGTGTCCCCAGACTAGCAGATTTCAGAATAACTTGTTTACAAGTTTCAGACAGAGTTCAGATTACTAGTTCACAAATCATACAATCAAGTTAACAAGTTTTCAGATTAACAGATCAGATGTACGGATTTAACAGACTTACAAATTGTCTAACTTTGTATTGGGCCTACAGATTCACGAAACGGGTTTATTAGATTCATCAATCCAGTTGGTTTAACCCTATCCACCCAACACGTTTTGGGCACCACATTTCTCTTAAATTTGCATTAATTAAATATTAATGCATAGACCTCTCACATTAGGTCGGTAGTTTGTGGCCGCTGGATGTGCCGGGCGGTTCCGGGCAGACTTCTGCCACAAGCCAGACCTAACCTCGTGTCTAAGCATATTTTAGTTATGCCTACGACTTCTCGCATTAGACCGACAGTTTGCGGTAGCTGGTTAAGCCGGTTGGTTCTGGGCAGGCTTCTACCGCAAAAAGAGTCTAACCTCGTGTCATAGCCCATTTATTCCAATACAGATTATACAGATATCAGAATAATATGTCCATTTAACAGATTAAACTTCTTTACAGGTTACAATAGATTAATCAAATTTCCATGTTTTACTGAATCTTAGATCGAGCCTATCGATTTTCATACCCAAATTACAATTATTTAGCTTTCAACAGATTAGGCAATTCAACAGATAACAGATCTAGCAGATTAGACGATTCAACAGATTAGCAGATTAGGCTATTCAACAGATTTAGCAGAATGGGCAATTCAACAGATTGGCAGAGCAAATAACAGATTTAGTAGATAACAAATTTAGCAGATTTAAGTTTCTTAAATTTCTATTTACATGTAACACTCCACCTCCGCTAGGGTCTCTCACAAAGGGAATGCACTAGTTTTGGAGGAGCGTTATCGAGGTAAACAATCACAGAAATATTACAAAAAGACATAAATAAAATAGCGGAAGAATCAAAAGATAAATTTCATTACTTTCAAAATAGTCAAAGCCTTTTTCATCCAAAGTATCAAATAACCAAAGTCATCATTTTCCATTACAACAAATTCTGTCTTGCAAAAATAAAGAAGCATAAAAGCTTAAATTGCAAAAATAGCATAATTCCCCAAGATAGCAAAAATGCAGCCATAGCAGAGCTCAAGATCAAACCGTACATGAGCTGAACCAAAAGCAAGAGTAATCCAAGCTAAGTGCTAGAGTTTCCTCCCTGAGAACCTGGGGGGGGGGGGACGAAAGAAAACGGGTCAGTCATAAAGACTGGTAAGTCCTAGTGACTTTCAGCATAAAAACAGGTAAAGGTAACATGACATGTATAAACTGAAAGTAAACATAAGGATGCTGTCTAGATGGGCAAGATAGACTAAGATAACATGATAGATCAAGTATAGTATCGCATGTTCAAGATTCGCTGCACCAACTGTACTAGTATCCCAAACCCATGTCATATATTAACCATGAAATGATCCCTTGGCCCAATATCATGAAATGACCCATTTCGGGGTCCTACGGAATGATCCATTAATCGATCAGCTCCCTACAAGTTCTATCTCGTCGTGTGTCTGTGTCATACGACCCTATCACGAATGTAGTCACCTGTGCTAAGTCCACCATTGGGTGTATCAACCCCTAGGGTGCCAACCACTGACACAAATCAAGCACGCACAATGTAAACCTACTGATGCCCAGTGCCTGTTTTTTCAACTCCGGACTACGTGCATGACCATAGTCCACCTGAACCTACACTGGCGCACCAACTCATCCTTCGTTCTGGTCGCTTACAATCAGCCCAGTAATCGTGCCCCACCCTGCCTAGTTCGAGGGTACCAGATACATCTAAGTGGGTTACTACTGAAATGGACCGCGTAACTAGGGTTTCCGTCCAATAGGTTAAGTATTGTCATTTAAATTCGTGACATAACCCTTATCAGTCTAGCATGTCAAGTTGGTTAAGTGTTGTCTTTCATGTTCATGACTTAACCCTATCATGTGGCATTAATTCATTAATGCACCCCAACCTCTCACATCAGATCTGTTGTTGTGGTCACTGGATATGCCGGGCAGTTCCGAGAAGATTTACAACACAACTCAGTCTGACCTCGGGTTTCAAGCGCGATATGACCAACTAACCACATTGGATCCTATTGTTTGTAGTAACTGGATTTGCTGGGCGGTTCCGGGCAGAATTACACCGCAAACTCAACCCAACTTCAGGTTGGCCATTTTCAACTTCATTCTAGTGTCATGTCCATGTTCAAATTTCATGTCAAGTTTGTGTCAAGTTTCATGGCAAGTTTCATGTCAAGTTTCATGTTTTAACTTATGCCTATTATCAAGTTCATGATTCATGTTCATAACCAATTCATGTTTTGCCTAATCTACCCAAATCGTATTCCCATCGCATGTAAACGTGAATCGATCTAAATTACAAGTAAATCCAAATCCAGTAACAAAGGAATAACATTAAAACTATGATAGGCAAAAAGGACAAGCGTAAAGTGATAAAAGGGATTACAAGACTAGCATGATATAACTTAAGACAATTGGTTACATCACTGGCATATAAAAAAATTAGGATTTCAAATCTAGCATAATAAGGAGATAGTCATGGCATAAGGTGATAGTCCCAAACTTGTAAATAATAGACTGATTCAACATCACAGGCATGATAATGTTATGGACATGAAAGAGTTTGATTTACAACATGAATAGGTCCAAACTGATTTCATAGCAATATTCCCAAATGTCAAGATCCAAGATGGAAACTAGAATAGATGTGAATCGATTATCATACTTAAGTCCAATTTCACTTTATCTCATATCCAAATTACAATTAACAAGTTTAAATCTCGAAGTAACTAGAACATACAGATCGTGGACTAAGAAATTGAGATGCAGAAGTTGAATCTAGAAACTAGTCGTCGAATTGTTGAATCGTTGAATCTCGATTTGATTCTAGAAGAGAATCCCCAATATGCAATTCCAAGCCATAATCTTCAAGAAATAGTCTTCGTGTTTTATTTTAATTAATTTATTTTTAATTTAATTTTTAAGAAGATGAAGAAGCCATGTCCATCAAGAATTTGTGCAGCATAAGGTTAGAGAAGAATGGTGTAAAGAGAATGGGTTAGGGGGCTGTTTATATAGGATTAGGCGAACGAATCTAGACTGAAAACGAGACCAAAAACATCAGAATGAAACTAGGCTCAAAACTGGGTTTTGGCACCAGGTCGACCCCTAGGTCGACCATAAGGTCGACCTAGCCCCTGGGAGGTCGACCTGGTCCTGGGCGGGAAAATTCCCGCGCAGTCCGCGCTGGGGGTTTGAATTCGAATTTCTAACTGTTTTCGATTCTGAAAATTCCTGAAACTTCGGAGGGTCATATCTCCCTCATACGGAATCCGTTTTTCGAAAACTCGGACCCATTTCCAAGTAGAATTTCGAGATGAACGCAATGGCGCAACCCATTCCCCTTGATTCTTATTTTAAAATTTAATTTTGCCTTGATTTATGATTTTAACATGTTATTAAAATACGGGTTGTTACATTCTCCCCTCCTTAAAGGATTTCGTCCCCGAAATCTTCAAGTTAAGAAGAATGCATCCTATCATCCATCTACTAAACCATCATCCACAAGCAACCATTGTCCTTAAAATATTTCTAATGCTGTATGAACTTATGCAAGAGTGTGTGTATATGTACTTATCTAATGCAAAAGATCAGGCGGTTACCGATTCAGTAGACCTCCTTAATGAAAATTATGTTAGTGTAATGAGTCCAACATGTATGCAATTTCCTAATATACTTTATAATCTCTACATGAGTGCACAAACATTCATTCATATGCAACATCCAAATGATAGCATATCAAGTTTCCATCCATATACAAGTATAAGCACTCATGCATATGCAACATGAAAAATGTTACTGAGCCGATCTAGTGCCTAATGTGCGTTATGCAACCACGAGCAACCACTTGCAATTATCAACCATAACATGTTTCAATCACATGTTTACATCCAAAAGGGTTCTACCTAAGGTTCTCAGGATAGGATCGAGAAGATAAGCAAGATAAAACAAAGCATATAGGAGAAGAAGTTAAAAATGAACCCCTAGAAGGTCCTGCTTGCGGGCCTTGCCCTTTCTTCTTAGGGCAGTTCTTGCTGATATGTCTAGTATCACCACACTGAAAGAATGCTCCCATCTTCATCTTCTTCTTTCTACAATCCTAGACTATATGCCCATCAATACCACAGAAGTTGCATTTTCTATTCTCACGTGACTGGTTGTCATTATTGTTGTTGTTCTTTCCTCCTTTCTTGGAGTCTACCTTCTTGTTTTGAGACTCATTCGCCTTGACCTCCTTCTTGCCAGTCTTGTCTTCTTCATTTAAGAGTGCCATGTCTACTAACCTTTCGTAAGTAGCCCCCATAGGTATGTGGGTCATAGCCAAGCTGTGAAGTGGCTCATTCAATCCCTTGACAAAACGGAGAGCCTTCTTATGAGGAGTATTCACTAAGTCCTGTCCAAACCGGTCCAGCTGATTGAATTGATTGATGTACTCCCTGACAGTCATACTTCATTGCTTAAGAGATAAGAACATTTCCAGTTGTAGACTTCGTTCATCTTGTAAGAGGAATTTCATCTCAAACCTTATCCTGAAATCCATCCATGTATCAACTGTCCTCTCAGCATTAGTGACTTCCCACCAATAGGAAGCTTCGTCTTTGAGCAACCGTACTGCCAACTGTACCTTCTGCCTATCGTCCACCTCGAAGATAACGAATAGATCCTCAGTTTCTTTGAGCCAGTTCCTTGCTTCTACGAATGATTTAGTTCCCTTGAAATCCTTTCCACCCATGGCCCTAAAATCTCTACAGATCTTTGAGAAAGCATTTGCACGAGGAGGAGGAGGAACTGCTGCAGTTGGAGGAGGAATATCTGTTGGGCCTGCATTGTTGGCCCTAACTTCTAAGTACCTCCTGAACCAGCCAGGTATTGGCACACCCTCTGGAAGGTTAAGATTCCCAGACATGCTGAAATGAAAATGAAGTGATTCAAAATGAGGAAACAAAGGATAGTGCTAATGGCTTTTGGGGAATAGCCTTTAAATAAAACAAGACTTTTCTTGAAAAATGCTTCTTTGTAAACGGTTTTGTAAATAGTTTTAGAAGGTTTTAAAAACTTTTGCCAAGTCTGGTAACCTTCTGCTCTGATACCAAGTGTAACACCCCACCTCCGCTAGGGTCACTCACAAAGGGAATGCACTAGTTTTGGAGGAGCATTATCGAGGTAAACAATCACAGAAATATCACAAGACAGACATAAATAAAACAGCGGAAGAATCAAAAGATAAATTTCATTACTTTCAAAATAGTCAAAGCCTTTTTCATCCAAAGTACCAAATAGCCAAAGTCATCATTTTCCATTACAACAAATTCTCTCTTGCATAAATAAAGAAGATAAAAGCTTAAATAGCAAAAATAGCATAGTTCCCCAAGATAGCAGAAATGCAGCCATAGCAGAGATCAAGATCAAACTGTACAAGAGCTGAACCGAAAGCAAGAGAAATCCAAGCTAAGTGCTAGAGTTTCATCCCTGAGAACCTGGAGGGGGGGGGGGACGAAAGAAAAAGAGGCGAAAGAAAACGGGTCAGTCATAAAGACTAGTAAGTCCTAGTGACTTTCAACATAAAAACATGTAAAGGTAACATGACATGTATAAACTGAAAGTAAACATAAGGATGCTGTCAAGATGGGCAAGATAGACTAAGATAACATGATAAATCAAGTATAGCATCGCATGTTCAAGATTCGCTGCACCAACTATACCAGTATCCCAAACCCATGTCATATATTAACCATGAAATGATCCCTTGGCCCAATATCATGAAATGACCCATTTCGGGGTCCTACGGAACGATCCATTAATTGATCGACTCCCTACAAGTTCTAGCTCGTCGTGTGTCTGTGTCATACGACCCTATCACAAACGTAGTCACCTGTGCTAGGTCAACCATAGGGTGTATCAAGCCCTAGGGTGCCAATCACCGACACGAATCAAGCACGCATAGTGTAAACCTACTGATGCCCAATGCCTACTTTTTCAACTCCGGACTACGTGCACGACCATAGTACGCCTGAACCTACGCTGGCGCACCAACTCAGCCTTCGTTCTGGTCGCTTACAATCAGCCCAGTAATCGTGCCCCACCCTGCCTAGTTCCAGGGTACCATGATACGTCTAAGTGGGCTGCTGTTGAAATGGACCGCATAACTGGGGTTTCCATCCAACAGGTTAAGTGTTGTCATTTAAATTCGTGACTCAACCCTTGTCAGTCTAGCATGTCAAGTTGGTTAAGTGTTGTCTTTCATGTTCATGACTTAACCCTATCATGTGGCATTAATTCATTAATGCACCCCAACCTCTCACATCAGACCTGTTGTTGTGGTCACTGGATATGCCGGGAAGTTCCGGGCAGATTTACACCACAACTCAGTCTGACCTCGGGTTTCAAGCGCGATATGACCAACTACCCATATTGGATCCTATTGTTTACAGTAACTGGATTTGCCGGGCGGTTCCGGGCAGAATTACACTTCGAACTCAACCCAACCTCGAGTTGGCCATTTTCAAGTTCATTCTAGTGTCATGTCCATGTTCAAATTTCAGGTCAAGTTCGTGCCAAGTTTCATGGCAAGTTTCATGTCAAGTTTCATGTTTCAACTTATGCCTATTATCAAGTTCATGATTCATGTTCATAACCAATTCATGTTTTGCCTAATCTACCCAAATCGTATTCCCATCGCATGTAAATGTGAATCGATCTAAATTACAAGTAAATCCAAATCCAGAAATAAAGGGAATAACATCAAAACTATGATAGGCAAAAAGGACGAGCATAAAGTGATAAAAGGGATTACAAGGCTAGCATCATATAACTTGAGATAATTGGTTACAACATCACTGGCATATAGAAAATAATAGGATTTCAAATCTAGCATAATATGGCGATAGTCATGGCATAAGGTGATAGTCCCAAACTTGTAAATAATAGACTGATTTAACATCACAGGCATGATAATGTTATGGACATGAAAGAGTTTGATTTACAACATGAATAGGTCCAAACTGATTTCATAGCAATATTCCCAAATGTCAAGATCCAAGATGGAAACTAGAATAGATGTGAATCAATTATCATACTTAAGTCCAATTTCACTTTATCTCATGTCCAAATTACAATTAACAAGTTTAAATCTCAAAGTAACTAGAACTTACAAATCGTGGGCTAAGAAATTGAGATGCTAAAGTTGAATCTAGAAACTAGTCGTCGAATTGTTGAATCGTTGGATCTCGATTTGATTATAGAAGAAAATCCCCAATATGCAATTCCTAGCCGTAGTCTTCAAGAAATAGTCTTCATGTTTTATTTAATTAATTTATTTTTAATTTAATTTTGAAGAAGAAGAAGCCATGTCCATCAAGAATTTGTGCAGCATAAGGTTAGAGAAGAATGGTGTAAAGAGAACGGGGTTAGGGGGCTGTTTATATAGGATTAGGCGAACGAATCTAGACTGAAAACGAGACCAAAAACATCAGAATGAACCCAGGCTCAAAACTGGGTTTTGGAACCAGGTCGACCGTAGGGACGACCTGGCCCCTGGGAGGTCGACCTGGTCCTGGGAGGGAAAATTCCCGCCCAGTCTGAGCTGGGGTTTGAATTCAAATTTCGAGCTGTTTTCGATTCTGAAAATTACTGAAACTTCGATGGGTCATATCTCCCTCATACATAATCCGTTTTTCGAAAACTAGGACCCGTTTCCAAGCAGAATTTCGAGACGAACGCAATGGCGCAACCCATTCCCCTTGATTCTTATTTTAAAATTTAATTTTGCCTTGATTTATGATTTTAACATGTTATTAAAATACAGGTTGTTACATTCTCCCCTCCCTAAAGGATTTCGCCCCCGAAATCTTCAAGTTAAGAAGTATGCATCCTATCATCCAATCATCCATCTACTCAACCATCATTCACAAGCAACCATTGTCCTTAAAAGATTTCTAATGCTGTATGAACTTATGCAAGAGTGTGTGTATATGTACTTATCTAATGCAAAAGATCAGGCGGTTACTGATTCAGTAGACCTCCTTAATGCAAAATATGTTAGTGTAATGAGTCCAACATGTATGCAATTTCCTAATATACTTTATAATCTCTACATGAGTGCACAAACATTCATTCATATGCAACATCCAAATGATAACATATCAAGTTTCCATCCATATACAAGTATAAGCACTCATGCATATGCAACATGAAAAATGTGACTGAGCCGATCTAGTGCCTAATGTGTGTTATGCAACCACGAGCAACCACTTGCAACCACTTGCAATAATCAACCATAACATGTTTTAATCACATGTTTACATCCAAAAGGGTTCTACCTAAGGTTCTCAAGATAGGATCGAGAAGATAAGCAAGATAAAACAAAGCATCTAGGAGAAGAAGTTAAAGATGAACCCCTAGAAGGTCCTGCATGCGGGCCTTGCCCTTGCTTCTTAGGGAAGTTCTTGCTGATATGTCCAGTATAACCACACTTAAAGCATGCTCCCATCTTCATATTCTTCTTTCTACAATCCTGGACTATATGCCCATCAATACCACAGAAGTTGCATTTTCTTTTCTCACGTGACTTGTTTTCATTATTGTTGTTGTTCTTGCCTCCTTTCTCGGAGTCTACCTTCTTGTTTTGAGACTCATTTGCCTTGACCTCCTTCTAGCCATTCTTTTCTTCTTCATTTAAGAGTGCCATGTCTACTAACCTTTCGTAAGTAGACCCCATAGGTATGTGGGTCATAACCAAGCTATGAAGTGGCTCATTCAATCCCTTGACAAAACGGAGAGCCTTCTTATGAGGAGTATTCACTAAGTCCAGTCCAAACTGGGACAACTGATTGAATTGATTGACGTACTCCTTGACAGTCATACTTCCTTGCTTAAGAGATTAGAACTTTTCCAGTTGTAGACTTCGTTCAGCTTGTGAGAGGAATTTCATCTCAAACTTTATCCTGAAATCCATCCATGTTTCAACTGGCCTCTCAGCGTTAGTGACTTCCCACCAATAGGAAGCTTCGTCTTTGAGCAACCATACTGCCAACTGTACCTTCTGCCTATCATCCACCTTGAAGATAACGAACAGATCCTCAGTTTCTTTGAGCCAGTTCCTTGCTTCTACGAATGATTCAGTTCCCTTGAAATCCTTTCCAGCCATGGCCCTAAAATCTCTATAGATCTTTGAGAATGCATTTGCACGAGGAGGAGGAACCGCTGCAGCAGGAGGAGGAATATCTGCTAGGCCTACATCGTTGGCCCTAGCTTCTAAGTACCTCCTGAACCAGCCAGGTATTGGCACACCCTCTGGAAGGTTAAGATTCCCAAACATGCTGAAATGAAAAAGAAGAGATTCAAAACGAGGAAACAAAGGATAGTGTTAATGGCTTTTGGGGAATATCCTTTAAATAAAACAAGACTTTTCTTGAAAAATGCTTCTTTGTAAACGGTTTTGAAAATAGTTTTAGAAGGTTTTAAAAACTTTTGCCCAGTCTGGTAACCTTCTGCTCTGATACCAAGTGTAACACCCCACCTCCGCTAGGGTCACTCACAAAGGGAATGCACTAATTTTGGAGGAACGTTGTCGAGGTAAACAATCACAAAAATATTACAAGACAGGCATAAATAAAACAGCGGAAGAATCAAAAGATAAATTTCATTACTTTCAAAATAGTCAAAGCCTTTTTCATCCGAAGTACCAAATAGCCAAAGTTATCATTTTCCATTACAACATATTCTGTCTTGCATAAATAAAGAAGCATAAAAGCTTAAACAGCAAAAATAGCATAATTCCCCAAGATAGCAGAAATGCAGCCGTAGTAGAGCTCAAGATCAAACCGTACATGAGCTGAACCGAAAGCAAGAGAAATCCAAGCTAAGTGCTAGAGTTTCCTTCCCGAGAACCTAGGGTGGGAGGGGGGGGGGGGAGGGAACGAAAGAAAACGAGGCGAAAGAAAACGGGTCAGTCATGAAGACTAGTAAGTCCTAGTGACTTTAAACATAAAAACAGGTAAAGGTAACATGACATGTATAAACTGAAAGTAAACATAAGAATGCTGTCAAGATGGGCAAGATAGACTAAGATAACATTATAAATCAAGTATAAGATCGCATGTTCAAGATTCACTGCACCAGCTGTACTAGTATCCCAAACCCATGTCATATATTAACCATGAAATGATCCCTTGGCCCAATATCATGAAATGACCCATTTTGGGGTCCTACGGAACAATCCATTAATCGATCGGCTCCCTATAAGTTCTAGCTCGTCGTGTGTCTGTGTCATACGGCCCTATCACGAATATAGTCACC
This sequence comes from Allium sativum, assembly GCA_030737875.1. NCBI lineage: Eukaryota > Viridiplantae > Streptophyta > Magnoliopsida > Asparagales > Amaryllidaceae > Allium > Allium sativum. The sequence goes on along the minus strand of CM060924.1, from coordinate 188,304,124 downwards.
TTTGCTAGGTCCACCATAGGGTATATCAAGCCCTAGGGTGCCAACCACCGACACGAATCAAGCACGCACAGTGTAAACTTATTAATGCCCAATGCTTGCTTTTTCAACTCCGGACTACGTGCACGACCATAGTCCGCCTGAACCTACACTCGCGCACCAACTCAGCCCAGTAATCATGCCCACCCTGCCTAGTTCCAGGGTACCATGATACATCTAAGTGGGTTACTGCTGAAATGGACCGCGTAACTAGGGTTTCCGTCCAACAGGTTAAGTGTTGTCATTTAAATTTGTGACTTAACCCTTATCAGTCTAGCATGTCAAGTTGGTTAAGTGTTGTCTTTCATGTTCATGACTTAACCCTATCATATGGCATTAATTCATTAATGCACCCCAACCTCTCACATCAGACCTGTTGTTGTGGTCACTGGATATGCCGGGAAGTTCCGGGCAGATTTACACCACAACTCAGTCTGACCTCGGGTTTCAAGCGCGATATGACCAACTACCCACATTGGATCCTATTGTTTGCAGTAACTGGATTTGCCGGGCGGTTCCGGGAAGAATTACACTTCGAACTCAACCCAACCTCGAGTTGGCCATTTTCAAGTTCATTCTAGTGTCATGTCCATGTTCAAATTTCATGTCAAGTTCATGTCAAGTTTCATGGCAAGTTTCATGTCAAGTTTCATGTTTCAACTTATGCCTATTATCAAGTTCATGATTCATGTTCATAACCAATTCATGTTTTGCCTAATCTACCCAAATCGTATTCCCATCGCATGTAAACGCGAATCGATCTAAATTACAAGTAAATCCAAATCCAGAAATAAAGGGAATAACATCAAAACTATGATAGGCAAAAAGGAAAAGCATAAAGTGATAAAAGGGATTACAAGGCTAGCATGATATAACTTGAGATAATTGGTTACAACATCACTGACATATATAAAATAATAGGATTTCAAATCTAGCATAATAAGGCGATAGTCATGACATAAGGTGATAGTCCCAAACTTGTAAATAATAGACTGATTCAACATCACAGACATGATAATGTTATGGACATGAAAGAGTTTGATTTACAACATGAATAGGTCCAAACTGATTTCATAGCAATATTCACAAATGTCAAGATCCAAGATGGAAACTAGAATAAATGTGAATCGATTATCATACTTAACAAGTTTAAATCTCAAAGTAACTAGAACTTACAGATCGTGGACTAAGAAATTGAGATGCAGAAGTTGAATCTAGAAACTAGTCGTCGAATTGTTGAATCGTTGAATCTCGATTTGATTGTAGAAGAAAATCCCCAATATGAAATTCCTAGCCGTAGTCTTCAAGAAATAGTCTTTGTGTTGTATTTTAATTTATTTATTTTTAATTTAATTTTGAAGAAGAAGAAGAAGCCATGTCCATCAAGAATTTGTGCAGCATAAGATTATAGAAGAATGGTGTAAAGAGAACGGGGTTAGGGGGCTGTTTATATTGGATTGTGCGAACGAATCTGGACTGAAAATGAGACCAAAAACATCAGAATGAACCCATGCTCAAAACTGGGTTTTGGCACCAGGTCGACCCCCAGGTCGACCATAGGGTCGACCTGACCCCTGGGAGGTTGCCATAGTGTCGAACCCCAGGTCGACCTGGTCCTGGGCGGGAAAATTCCCGCCTAGTCCGCGCTGGGGTTTAAATTCGAATTTCGAGCTGTTTTCGATTCTGAAAATTCCTGAAACATCGGAGGGTCATATCTCCCTCATATGGAATCCCTTTTTCGAAAACTCGGACCCGTTTCCAAGCAGAATTTCAAGGCGAATGCAATGGTGCAACCCATTCCCCTTGATTCTTATTTTAAAATTTAATTCTACCTTGATTTATGATTTTAACATGTTATTAAAATACGGGTTGTTACATTACATATCTTGCCTAATCATAAATTAAGCGTAAACTTACATGCCCAAATCATGGTCATAATTCATAATACAATATATGCCCCTAAATTTTCGTTAAACTTTGCACAGTACAGAATACTGTCTAAAAGCCCCAAATCATGATATAAAATATGAATTATGCCAAGTTATAGCCTTTAATGCCAATATCCAAAAATCCATTTTTAGGTGCATTCACATTAATAGTTATCCTATTTTAATATAGGTCTTTACGCCTAAGTCACATATTCCTTTTTCAAGTCATGAATCGTTATATAAAAATATGCCCAAAGTCTAGATCTTTAAACTATAACATCTCAAAATCAGATCTTAATTTTAAATATGCGCTATGTCCCCCAAGTTTCAAGTCATATGTTATCATACAATGATTCCTCTTCTTCCAAATTACAGAGTATACACAGATCTAGATCTAATTTACAACATATGTCCATTTCTCAAATCAGTCAAAGATCAGTCATGTCCAATTATGCATTATCCATTATTTGTCCCAAAATTTAGCGTTCGTGCCTTAATCTCTTATGAGATTTGGCGCAGGCTCGTGGTAGCCTGTCTATAAACAAAAAGGAAGAAAAGAGGGAACATATACAGGACAATCACAATAATATTAACAAGATAGATCCACAGAAAAGTATGCATAACCTCAGATCCAGATTCACAAAAATGTCAGGATAATTATTAAATTTCATATCTGAAAATAACTATACTCACAAAAAGGGAATGATTCTTATATTCTGGAATCTGTATTCTGACACCGAATAGCTCGCCTTTGATGTAGACTAATCGTTTTAGATTTGATTCTCTTTTAATTCTTTTCAGATTGGAAGAAGATGCATTAATCCTAGTTTTGATTCCAGTAGAGTAGCGACGCCATTTTTATTTTTAATTAGAATTGAGGCAGAGTACAGGCAGAATGAAAATGTGTGGAGAGAAAGCTAGGTTTGGGGGTGTTTAAATAGGTTAGAGCTCACAAATCTAGCCAGAAAGGCGTCCAGGTGCAGAAAAATGGATCTGTCTCCAGATCTGGAAAGGGGGTGGGGGAGGTCGACCTGTTTACCCAGGTCGACCCTAGTGTCGACCTGGGTCCTGGGCGGGAATTTTCCAACCCAGCCCAGGTGTCTGTTTTGAATTTCGAAATCTGAATTTTTGAATCTCGGGCTGGTTTTTATTGAAACTTCCGAAGGCCATATCTTCTTTATACGTAGTCCGATTTACGCAAGCTTGTACTCTATCCCAAGCAGAATTTCGAGACGAACGCAATCGCATAACCCGTTTCCCTTAATTATTTTATTAATTTAATTATTCTCCGATTTGTTACTCTTATGTTCATAGAAAATACAGGGTGTTACATTCTCCCCTCCTTAAAGGATTTCGTCCCCGAAATTTTCAAGTTAAGAAGAATGTATCCTACCATCAAATCACCCATCTACTCAACCATCATCCACAAGCATCCATTGTCCTTAGAAACTTCTAATGTTGTATGATCATATGCAAAAGTGTGTATATATGTTCCTTATCTAATGCAAAGATCAGGCGGTCCACTGATTCAGTTGACCTCCTTAATGCGATTTATTTCAGTGCCATGAGTCCAACATGTATGCAATTCTCCTATTTGATACATATCATTTCTATATGAGTGCACAACCATTCACTCATATGCAACATCCATGTGCTAAGTCAACCATTTTGCATCCATAAAAATTTTAAAAATGCACACACATCAATATGCATTATGAGAGTGTTTTTGAGCCGATCTAGTGCCTAGTGTGTGTATATGCATCCACAAGCAACCACTAGCAACCACTTGCATCCACTTGTAACCATCAAACATAACATGTCTCAAACACATGTTTACACCCATTAGTTTCTACCTAAAGGTCGAAGACACGATCGATATGATACAACTGAGTGATAGAAGCAAGTATGATTAAAACAAGAGCTCTGTTCCTATTAGACATCAGTTAAGAACCAGCCCAATGAATTACTCCCATTAAACAAATGTCCAACTGGAAATCTACTTCACATTTTTAGTAAAAACCCCTATCCTTTCCAGAAATATTCAGATACTTACAGACTACCGGTACAAATCAGATTACCAAATGATTCTTAGGAAACTCAGCATGATAAAAACCCAGAATGTGTGCATCATAGTCAACTTAACGCCCAACACAGATACCCTCAAACCCCAACTTATCACAAACAGATGAGTCATAACCCTTATGGGTTTGAGTCTACAACGGGATCAGAAACAAGGCTAGTATTAAAGTGCAGAATTGCAATTACAGAATCAAAATGCCAGAATCAGAAAGAGTTTTAACTCCACAATCAGATATGGAAATTAAACCTTCTACATAAATTTTCTTATTTCTTTCCTATCCACCATCCTTGCGAGCATTCGCCTGCCCTCCAGAAGTAGGTCCTGCCCTCTGCCCTTGTCCTCGTTTCTTTGGGCAGTCCCTAGTGAAGTGCCCCATTTCTCCACAGTTGAAGCAAGTGCCCTTCCTCTTTCTGCAATCCTTGTTCAGATGGGTCGAGCTTCCACAAGTAAATCACTTCTTCTCCTTCTTATCTTCAGACTTCTCATCCTTCTTTTGTGTTTCCTTTTTGGGCCCCGCCTTCTTGTTCAGTGGTCCTTCAAGCTTTTCTTCATTCTTCTCACTTTTGGTATCATGCATCAATGCCATGTCAACTAATTTCTCGAAGGTAAACCCCATAGGAATGTGGGACATTGCCAATCCGTGTAGCGGCTCGTTCAAACCTTTAGCAAACCTTAATGCCTTCTTATGCGGTATATTTACCAAATTTAAGCCAAATCTCGCCAACTGATTAAATTTTTTGACGTACTCTCTCACTGATAAATTCCCCTACTTTAATGCCAAGAACCTCTCTACGTATAGACTCGCTTCCACTCGTGAGGGAAATTTCATCTCGAACCTATGCCTGAAATCCATCCATGTCTCTACCAGACGCTCTCTATTTGTGACCTCCCACCAAAATGAAGCTTCGTCCTTAAGCAACCATACCGCCAACTGTATCTTCTGCCTATCGTCCGCCTCGAAGACAACGAACAAATCCTCAGTTTCTTTGAGCTAGTTCCTTGCCTCCACAAAGGATTCAGTTCCATTAAAGTTTTTCCCACCCATGGCTCGAAAGTCTCTACATATCTTCGGGAAAGTATTCACGTGCGGAGGAGGAGGAACTGCTGCAGCTGGGGGAGGAGGGGCGTCTGTTGGGCCCGCATCATTAGCCCTAGCTTCTAGGTACCTCCTGAACCAGCCAGGTATCGGTACGCCCTCCGGAAGGTTAAGATCCCCAAACATGCTGAAACGAAAGAAAAGGAAAGATTCAAAACAAAGGATAGAAAGATAGGCATATGGCTTTGGGGATTATGTTTTTCAAAATAAACTCTACTTTTGAAAATACTTCCTTTTTAAACCTTTTTGAAAATAGTTTTCAAAAACTTTTTATCGAATTTGGTAACCTTCAGCTCTGATACCAAGTGTAACACCCCACCCCCGTTAAGGTCACTTGCAAAGGGAATGCCTTAACTTTGATGGAGCGTTTTTAGTAGACATAACAGAAACTTACAAGACAGATAAAGTAATACTTGAAAAATTTATAACTTTATTTCAACAGAAACAGAAATAAGTTTGGTTACATCTTTCAAAATCACAATATCGGAATTCAAGTACATAAATATCGGTCTTGTACAAAAGCTTTCAGAATGCATAGTTTTTAAAGCCATAATTCCCAATATAAACTGCCATGGAAAGATAGAGCCAAAGCCAAGCAATACTTCAAACACTTCAAGCAGAGGGAATCTGAATCAAGCTCCTATGTTTCCACCCTGAAAACCTTGGGGGGGGGGGACGGAAAGAAAAGAGGCGAAACAAACTAGGTAGACATAAGTCTGCTGAGTCCAGTGACTTCCAGCATATAAACAGATAATAGTATCATGACATGTAAATAAAACTAGATGAGAGATAACCATAACAGGAATAGCAGGTTAACAGAAGAAATGGAATGATATAGGCTAAGCTAAGCTTTTCACTTCTCTGCACAAATACTAGTATAACAGGATTAGGTGTTACCCTAATGTCTTAACTGAAACAGAAACAAAAACAGAATAATCTCTACAGAAACAGAATGCTAGTAATGGGCCTTTACCACTCGAACATAAAGAAGGTACAGAAGCAGAATACTAATAATGGGCCTTTACCACCCCAACAGTCAGAAGGTACGGAAACAGAATACTAATAATGGGCCTTTACCACCCAACTAATGGGCCTTTACCACCCCAACAGACAGAAGGTATGGAAACAGAATCGGAAACGAAAACAGAATAAGCCCTATGGAAATAGAATGTTAGAATTAAGTGTACACTAGTAATGGGCCTTTACCACCCCAACAGACGGTACCTCGCATAAACAGACATGTGTTACCACTCAACAGAAACAGACGGTACCAACAAAAATAGACAGAACTAAGTGTACCCTAAGCCCCACCCCAAGCGATCGGCTCCCTAATACATAAATACCTTGTATCGGCCCCACAGTAGGGTGTATCACTCCCTAAAGTGGCAACCTATTGGGATAGACCTATTTACAGATGTCACGCTGTCTTACATCCTCAGAGCAGACCGGATCTATGCACGCACCTGACCCTGTTGGAACGCGCCATCAACACCCCTCGCCATTATCAGAATGCACCGCTTATAATTAGTTCAGTAAGCGTGCCCGTACCCCTACATATTGTGGGGTCAAAGTTTTGATACCAGAAAGGGTTACTGGCTTATATGGGTCCCAAACAATAGATGAGACAAGTATTTCCCCTCCTAACCTTGTGTCCCCAGACTAGCAGATTTCAGATTAACTTGTTTACAAGTTTCAGACAGAGTTCAGATTACTAGTTCACAGATCAGACAATCAAGTTAACAAGTTTTCAGATTAACAAATCAGATGTACAGATTTAAAAGACTTACAGATTGTCTAACTTTGTATTGGGCCTACAGATTCACGAAATGGGTTTATTAGATTCATCAGTCCAGTTGGTTTAACCCTATCCACCCAACACGTTTTAGACACCACATTTATCTTAAATTTGCATTAATTAAATATTAATGCATAGACCTCTCACATTAGGTCGGTAGCTTGTAGCCGCTGGATGTGTCGGGCGGTTCCGGGCAGACTTCTGCCACAAGCCAGACCTAACCTCGTGTCTAAGCATATTTTAGTTATGCTTACGACTTCTCACATTAGACTGACAGTTTGCGGTTGCTGGTTAAGCCAGTTGGTTCTGGGCAGGCTTCTACCGCAAACAGAGTCTAACCTCGTGTCATAGCCAATTTATTCCAGTACAGATTATACAGATATCAGACTAATTATGTCCATTTAACAGATTAAACTTCTTTACAAGTTACAACAGATTAATCAAATTTCCATGTTTTACTCAATCTTAGATCGAGCCTGCGGATTTTCATACCCAAATTACAATTATTTAGCTTTTAACAGATTAGGCAATTCAACAGATAACAGATCTAGCAGATTAGGCTATTCAACAGATTAGCAGATTAGGCAATTCAACAGATTTAGCAGATTGGGCAATTCAATAGATTGGCAGAGTAGATAACAGATTTAGCATATAACAGATTTAGCAGATTTAAATTTCTAAAAATTCTATTTACATATCTTGCCTAATCATAAATTAAGCGTAAACTTACATGCCCAAATCATGGTCATAATTCATAATACAATATATGCCCCCAAATTTTCGTTAAACTTTGCACAGTACAGAATACTCTCTAAAATATGAATTATGCCAAGTTATAGCCTTTAATGCCAATATCCAAAAATCCATTTTTAGGTGCATTCACATTAATAGTTATCCTATTTTAATATAGGTCTTTACGCCTAAGTCACATATTCCTTTTTCAAGCCATGAATCGTTATATATAAATATGACCAAAAATCTAGATCTTTAAATTATAACATCTCAAAATCAGATCTTAATTTTAAACATGCACTATGTCCCCTAAGTTTCAAGTCGTATGTTATCATATAGTGATTCCTCTTCTTCCAAATTACAGAGTATACACAGATCTAGATTTAATTTACAACATATGTCCATTTCTCAAATCAGTCAAAGATCAGTCATGTCCAATTATGCATTATCCATTATTTATCCCAAAATTTAGCGTTCGTGCGTTAATCTCTTATGAGATTTAGCGCAGGCTCTTGGTAGCCTGGCTATAAACAAAAAGGAAGAAAAGAGGTAACAGATATAGGACAGTCATAGTAATATTAACAAGATAGATCCACAGAAAAGTATGCATAATCTCAGATCCAAATTCACAAAAATGTCTAGATAATTATTAAATTTCATATCTGAAAATAACTGTACTCACAAAAAGGGGATGATTCTTTTATTCTGGAATCTGTATTCTGACACTGAATAGCTCGCCTTTAATGTAGACTAATCGTTTTAGATTTGATTATCTTTTAATTCTATTCAGATTGGAAGAAGATGCATTAATCCTAGTTTTGATTCCAACAGAGTAGCGACACCATTTTTATTTTTAATTAGAATAGAGGCAAAGTATAGGTAGAATGAAATTGTGTGGAGAGAAAGCTATATTTTGTGGTGTTTAAATAGGTTAGAGCTCACAAATCCGGTCAGAAAGGCGTCCAGGTGCAGAAAAATGGATCTGTCTCCAAATCTGGGAAATATGGGGGTAGGGGGGAGGTCGACCCTAGTGTCGACCTGTTTACCCAGGTCAACCCTTGTGTTGACCTGGGTCCTGGGCGGGAATTTTCCCGCCCATCCTGGGTGTCTGTTTTGAATTTTGAAATCTGAATTTTTGAATTTCGGGCTGGTTTTTATTGAAACTTCCGAAGGCCATATCTTCTTCATACGGAGTCCGATTTACGCAAACTTGGACTCTATTCCAAGCAGAATTTCGAGTCGAACGTAACGGCATAACCTGTTTCCCTTAATTATTTTGTTACAATTTAATTATTCTCTGATTTGTTACTCTTATGTTCACAGAAAATACAGGGTGTTACAGTTGCTAGATTAGATCCTATAGTGTTTCAAATGAAAACATACCATGATGTAGATCTAGGTGAAAACAACATGAAATGAAGAAAAGTAAGATCCAACAACCCATATTCTTGACTGAATCCATGTGTGAAATGTTTATCACTCGCCAAATCTTCAAACAAACTTGAAATCAATAAATTCCCAATTCGGATAGCAAAGAATTATCTTTAAACCTCTCAATTTGATGCGATCTCCCTTCACTTGATGTAGGCCTAGCTTTGCTTGATGTAGATCTTCAATCTTCTTGTGTAGATCTAGAATTCTAATGGAAGATGTATTTGATTGAGCAAGGAGGACCACGAGGTCAACCAGAGAGAATGATGAAAGTAAAATATTCTCCATGCCTTTATCCCCCTATTTATAGCCTCCAACCAGCCCACTAATGGGCCACACCAATTCAGCCCATTAATGACTAGCCAAACCTATACTGAAATATTATAGCACTAAAACATCAATTCCTCCCAAACTGCTAGACCAAATCTTTAATGTGACCACTCTACGGAATTGGACACACCATTTCCTTTTCAATGAAATTGATCTCAACTGCTGGTTCGATCCCAGTCAAAAGTTATTCCCTGTACAGAACTGATAGGTGCAAAATGATCACAAATAAAATTGGTAAAAATTATGGATGTGTCTCACATCCCCATAACAACACATCAAAATATGAGAACGATCCTACCCTTGGGGAATTAAATAAAAATATTTTATGATCCTCGGATGCGTAAATGTGGGTCATTACACATAATACACATATACCCACGGTAATACATGCATATATACTTATATACATATATCACATAACAGGGGAGGTGCAGTCGAACAAACAATAGAATGCAAGTGCCAAGAAAAAAAAGAACTATAGGAAAACAAGGGCATGCATCGATATAATGCATGAAGGGATACCAGCTGTTGGCTCATAAATGAAAAGAAAACAATATACATATTCAATTTACGGTTCCCAACCAAGCAACACAACAACACAGTATAAATCAAAGTATGTGTGATTCCAAGTTTCAAATAAGAAAGGCAGAAATGGACCAGTCACAACACTCTACATATACATATATATATATATATATATATATATATATATATATATATATACACACACACACACATGCATACACATACAGAGTGTAAATAGTTGATTCTAAACCCAACATTTGCTACCATAATTTCTAATTTAAACTAAAATTAAACTACTTGAAACAAAAATTAATCGTGAGCAAAATACTCTCCTTAGAATGGTAGTGGCGAAGTATAGACGGGCGCAACTACATCAAACTAGATCGAACCAAAACGACGGTGAATCAACACAATCTTCAAATGAATCGACTACCATTTTTCAAAGCAAGGAAGCTCAACTTAAAGGTAGCCCATACTGTGTAAATAGAGGGTAAGTAACACAACTATTAGGCACAAGAGCAGGTCTTCAGGTGGACGACGATGGTTGATGGATGGTTCGGGTTGATGGGATTGAGTTTTTTTTCAAGGCTCGATAGTTTTGGGTTTCAACTTGAGAGAGGGGATGACAACCAAAATGTGGGTGGCTAGTTAGTCGTAGGTAAGTCACGACGACGAAGGTTGAGACTTCGGTGGTCAATTCCTTTTCATGAGAGTAGGGTTATTTGTTCGTTCATACGAATAGGGCTCGGGTTTTCTGATAGGCAAGGGGAAAGGGAGAGAGGAGAGTGGCGGTCACAAGTTGAGAGAAAAAGATCGGAGGTCGAGCTCCTCCGGTGAAGCTTGGAGTAGGCTGCGATGGTATATGCGGTTGATGTGCAGTGTGTTTTCATGAAAATTGGGTTTGAAGGTTTTTTTTTCAAGGAGGCCATGATTTTTGGATTTGGGGGAAAACAATTGTTTGGGGCTGGTAAAAGAAAAAGGAATCAAAAGACAAGGGGACATAATGGTTAACTTAAAAGCAAGAGAATGGTGACAAATAAAAGGGGACAGATGTAAATTTCTTAGCCTGCTCTAAACAAGTGTCAAAAATTCAGCAAAGGTTAAACAAGTGGCAAAATATTTCTGCCAACAATGACAAGTGTAAAATTAAATAAATAGATATATTTCTATGTATAGAAACCATATACTATGTATATACACAATACAAGTATATTTAATATTTTCAAGTACATATCTAAAAATTAAATAATACCCAGATTCAACTAAACAAAATTAATTATATTAAATATCCAAGTTAAATTCAAACTTATAATTTCTCAAACAATATATTTCAATTAGTTTTAAAATATTAGTATTGCTAAATTTAACTAAACTATTTTTGATTCAAACAATAAAATTTAAATTTACACTTATAAAAATCAATTCAAAACCAAGTTAACATAGACTAGATCTAAAAATTATAAATAAATTTTATTAATATAAAGTTCAATTGCAAAACAAAATTTTAAATCTATATGTTTTAAAACTTTGAAAGAAAACTTGATCGTTATAATCTCCACTCCTTAAAACTTTTTATCCTAAAAAACGAGAGATTGTTAAAACTTTAAAATATAAGACAAAATTTCTTATAAATTTAATTTTTATCAAACTATTTGTATTAAAAACTAATTTTTATTAAAACTTGAAATCAATGCATGAAATAATTCTTCGACTTAAAATCCCAATTTTATTTTCAAATCATTCGAAATACTATATTTTTCATATCGAATCATACTTACTTCGGGACTTTAAAACAAAAAATCATTTTGAAATTTCAAATATTTTACGATAGAATGACATAACAGCATTTATGTCCCAAGTCGAGAGGTTTCTCCCAATGACAAGGCCACTAGGCACGGCCTATGCACGTATCGATATAAATAAATGATGTCTCTCCGAACCCCAAAGCAGACCATCATAAAGGGCTTACACCCACGTCGTCATACCTTTCTTTAGTCACGGGTTACTCGAATCTTAGTAACAAATCATTTCATTTCATATCGTGAAGTTATAAATCATTTCGTAACAATAGTAATATACAAATACTTTCAAATCATATTATTGTTTTTCAAATCTTTCAAAATCTCAGGATTCAAGTCGTTGAATCTTCTATGATTATAAAACACTTTATAAATTATTTTCACATTCCAAATAATTGGAAAAATCAATTTCATTCAATCATTGGAAATCAGAATTTAATCAATTTACAATAAAATTTAACTTTAATCAAATATTGTACAAATTCACATTTTGCAAATATCTAAATCATAGGCTTTATAAACCATTTCAATTTATAAACTATTACAAGCTTTCACGAAAATAAATTTCAAATATTTTTGAAATATCTTTGAAATAAGATTTCCAACAACTACACATAAGACAATATTTTCTAATAGTTTCTTAAAGTCATATAATTTTCCTTTTCAAATTTCATTTCAAAAATAATTTGCATAAGACATAGGATTTTATTTACTCTGGTTTCAAATAATCAAATCTTATTTGAAAAAGTTACGTTATTCAAATAGTCGGAAAATCTCTTGAAACAATTTCTTTTGAAAAAATATCTTCACATTTTCTTTGTGCTACTCTGATATAGTATACACGTATTTCATACTAGTTTGTTCCGAAATATTAAAAATCAATTTCAAAATTTATTGGGAACCAAATTGTCAAATAAATATTTCTTTTCAAAGTCCTACTTGTCCATAGATTGGTCGATGCAAGGCCAAAAGAAGGGTTTGGGAATAGAAACTGGATAGTTAGAAATTCAAGCACGAATAGATCGAATAATAAGAAAAAGATGAAGACAGGTCAAGGATAGCAAAACACAACAACCTACGAAGAGGTAGTAATATATTTCAAAACGTTCATTACTTATTCGAATTTTATTCAAACTATTCTCTATTACAACTTAATTCATTTGTAAATTCAGTTTATTCTTACAAACAATGAAGATGTATTTCATTTAAATTTCGCTTATCTATTCCAATTCACTTTAATTTATCAAAATGTTTTATTTGCATTTATCCAAGCAATTTCAATCACTTATCTAAACGGTTTCAAGTATTTCTCGATGTTTCAACCAGATCATATAGTCATCCTACTTTCGAAACTCGAAAATAAATGCCAGTGATGTCGCGATCATCTCCAGAATTATTTTCGAGCGACCAGAGTGTGATTTTATATTTATCAAGTATATATTGGACTTCATATATATGTTGATGGGGTGTATATTCAAAATCCTTACATACTTGATGATCCAATCTTGACGTTCAATAATATACTCAAAACTCTTATCATAAATTATATTTCAAAATAACTACACTTTTCAAAATGATTTATTTAATTTTAAAATAATTTATATTTCCGAAATACGCACTCTCTACAGTGATTCTAGTGTCAATTCCACTCATTCAAGGATATCGCTATCCTATCTCTAATGAGCTTTTTTTTAAACCCAATAAGCTAAAGCTTTGTCAAACCTGGCTCTGATAACAACTGTAACGACCTGCCATTTTGACAGCTCCAAGTCGGTAATTAAACCAACTTGAAACATTCAAAACGACTGATTTTTATTTAGCTTACAGGGTTTAAACATAATATACATACATAATAAAAAACACAGAATGGACAACATTATCTCATAATGGAATTTTATTACAATTTAGAGTTAATACAACATGTTTTATATAGCGGAAGATATATACATACATTTAAATAAAATAAAAATGGAAGAACGAACCAAAGCGAGTGCGTCTTCACGTGCTTCAAGCTTTGATAGTTGAAATATCTAAAATTTGCAACACTCATATCTGGCTGGAGCGTTACATGCAGAAACATAAAATACTCAAGTCAGGATTAATTATTATTCAAGTAAATTAACTTCAATAAAAATTGAAATAAGATAGTTAATTGTGACTTATATAAAATATTTAAATTCCAGATATATGTCACATTTACAGGTTTGAAGCGTAGTAAGCTACTCAATCATGTTGGGAATAGCAAAGTGCACAAAGGCGCATCAAGCCAGTCAAAGCCAAAGGCAACCCAAACTACATAGGAGCAATTAATATGTCTAATGTCCGATGACCACCCACAACCCCTACACTAAACAAGATGAATAATGCACTGAAAGGTGTGCCAGGCAGTTGTGGGCGATCATCATAGGTAAACAACATCATCGATACCTATCATAGAACTCACAGCGCAAGGATAAAATATAGTAGAAAATATACAACAGGTAATAATAGTGAAGCATCATATAACAAACTTTTGAAACTTTCACAACATCTTGAAAGTTTATCCAAACATCACATGAAATATCAAAGTCTGTACATAAGGCCTCACTACAACACTCATAGAGAAACTCAAACAGCGGAAACAGAAATAGTAGATAGTAGTAAAATTGGTACATAAGCCTCCAGCTCGCCTCCGAACTGCAACATCATCCTCACTAATCACCAGTTACCTAGTCTGCCCATCCAAAACTGGATGAACAACCCAAGGTAATAAGAGTGAAACATAAAACCTAGAGTCAGACAACAGTCTTAGTGAGCGATAAAACAACTAACAATCTTCAATAATAAGGTATATGAGAAGGGATAGATAAACATACTACTCTACCCACAACACCAGAGAAGAACTGTAACGACCCGCAAATCCGTACTATCCGAGTTGACTAATAACACCACACGTCCAACTCAAATTGCACAGAAATATGAATCATTATTAGAAAGAAGTTAGAGGATGAGAAATAGAAAGAAAGAAATATTAGAATAGAAGAAAACAAAGAAGACAAATCTCACAGCGAAACGAATAAAATATATTATATAACATAACTTTTGAAATACAAATCAGTAACTTTATATACATACCATCATCAGAGCACAACAATTATTCCTGGAACAGTTATAAACACTTGTTTCCAGATACAAACATGGTTCACAGCGGAATATATGATAGTCTATAGCTAACTGATGAAGCCTCCTGCTTCCAGCTCTTCCAAGTGAATCTGAAAAATCCCGACTACTTGACTGCCTATACAAATTTGGGCACCCAAGAGTTTAGGGAAAACAAACAAAATAAACTCTGGGTCAGTCATGGGACTGGTGTGAGTAAACTCCAACTATTTGTTGAACTTTAAAAATCCTTTCTAAAGAAATGATAATAATAAGACCAGCCACACATAAACATGGACGGTTTTTACCTTACTATAACCCAAAACACTTTGATACGAAATCCAGTGATATTATAATAATGTCTAATCAAATAAATAGAATCTAGCGGAACGCCTGCATCTCACGCTCCATATATAATATAAAATCAAAAAAACCGCAGGGTGCTTATTGGAGATTTGATTTCCAACATGACAAGGTATGGAACCACCTTCCAATAGTGTAACTCTAGAGAGGAGTACACTGGGTTCAACAAGAACATCTTGCAACCCAGCCTACACATGACCGACCACTCATTTCGCTTGAGTGTATTGAATGTATATCACCAACGGTTGGGATCAGCAACCGTTTCCCAAATGGGACAACATCGAATAGAATAAGGAATTAAATGAATCTCTAGATAGGTGATAATACACCCTAATGGGAGCGACCCACATAGTCATGCTGCCTGCCCGATTTTTGTCATTTCCAGGTTGTTGAGGCCTGAGGCTACGATTACTCTCTATTCATTGATAGCATAATCACTTTGAATTCCACATCGTCAGATCCGTTAATCACTAGTTGATTTGCACAAATATATTCTGGATATTATGCCAAGGGAATAAATCTGTTGCCACCACATATATATTTATACATACCAACATATTCGATCATCGGAAATACTTTGTCAGACATTCGTCCATTTACGTTCGTTCTGGGATTGAACGAACTCGAAGGCAACAATTTCTATTAATAGAAAAAGCCCTTGCATTTTACTCCGTCTTCGATTATCTTCATATAATCAGATTCGCAACGCTACTGCCAATACATAGCGGTTCTCGGATAATAATCCAACCGGTCTCTCCATATTGACAACGATATTGGCAAACACTTCGATAGTCAGTTATTTAACTATCGAAGAAAAATAAACAAACATTCCATTCATCCATAACATCAATCAATCACTGGGCATGTTAATTAATATTTCATTAATTAATTCACTTCTTCATTTCCCTATCAAATATTTGTTAACCAAATATTTTCAGTAATCTTATTGATCTCTTACGTTGGTTGGAAAAAACATTTCCCTATATCGCCTTCTTTTATTTTCAATACTTAGAAAATATATTCTATTTGCAATTGATACAAATTTCAATCTCTTATCTCTTTCCTGACTACTTCAATTATACTTAGGAAATATTTACTTTTATATTTCCAAAATTCCATCACTTGGTTTAAAACGAATGCTGTATTAAACATCGTTACAACAACCCAAAATATTTTATTCAACTAACTCTTTTTCAAACACTTCTCTTCAAGACTGGATCCTGCTATTTATCAATTAAAAATGAAATCAATCAAGTTGGGGTAAAATTACCTCTTAGAACTTGACTAAAAACATCCTCAAATTCAAAACGGCAAAAACACTTACCTCGAATAAACACACTATAAAACCCAATTATTCATTTTTAAAACATGTATATGGTTTGCTTTCTATTTCTAATTAATAGATTTCCCTTTTCGTTTACAATATTTTATTTTTGATTTCGTTTCCTTATCGGATTCTATATATATCGATACATTGATTTTAACTATCAAATTATCTTAAAAATATTCTAACTCCTTAAATTCACGGAAAAATTCGCCATAACCTCCTTTGTACCGGGAGCATCGGGATATTTTAAATAGCCTCCCATGGCACTTTCCAATCCAAAAGAAAAAGAAAAAGCCAAGCGACTTGCCGATACGGCGCATAAAATCTCATATATGAATTTAAACATGTACCTTTTTGTCGGGCACATAAATTTATAAACTTCATATACTTCATCCCATACCTGTCTAACACATGCTCACCTGTTTCCAATTCAATTCAACTCAATCCAATCGTTTGAATTCAATTTCACTCATTTATTCTTTAATTAGCTATTTTGCCTATTTCACTTCTTTGTTTGAACATAACATGTTCAAACAAGATATTTAACTTGCTCATAACCAAATTTAATTTCAATTTCAATTCTAGTTTCCTTTTCGATTTCGAATATAAATTTTCAAATCGAATTCACTTATTCAAAGCCCAATATCAATTCAAAATCTCATTAACTAATTACGATTCAAATTAGTTTATTCTATTCAATAATCAAAAATCTGATTTCTATTTCAAAATTCAATTCATTTCTCCACCTGAGTTCACATATAATCTACAACTCAAAATCTGAAATTTTCTAAATAGAAATTCGGATTTCATTCGCTTAAAATCCTTTTATAAAATTAAATAAATCGTTACCGTTTTTAAATGGTTATGGCGCTTTTTTTTTGAAAATTTGATTTTGACATAACTCAAAATATATACGACGAAATTTAGATTTTTCTCCTCCATTAGAAAACTACTATCAAATTGGTCCTGACGTTTCTTGTTTCAAAGAATTCCGACTTCAATTGAGTTCTGTATACTCAATTGAAGTTCGAAACGCCAATTTACAAACTGCAGCGCTGCGGCGAGTTCGTTTTAATTATATTTATAAATATAAACGTTTAAAGTTCGTCTATAATAAATTCAACTCCGTTCTGATATATATATCAATTTTTCCCAATTCAACATACTATTTCCAATCTTCTAAAATTGTCGATTTTTCCTTATTCAGTAACAAATTCATTTATATTTCGATCTTCTATATTTAATTTCAATTCCTTTTATAAATTATAAATCCTTTGGATTTATTTCTATTCTATTTAAAAATCCACATTTCGAAATATATTTCATCGTTCCCATTTCGAAATGATTTCAACTTTCTATTTCAAATTCTCCTTGAAATTTCTATTTTCAAATTCTATTTTCAATTCTATTCAAATTTCTGTATATTCAAATTAAATATTCAAATTTTATTCAAATTCTATATTAAAAATTCCTTTGTTCAAATTCCATTTCACTTTCTCTATATTCAAATTCTATATTTGAATTTCCTTTATATTTTCTATATTTAAACTCCATTTGAATTTCTATATTCAATTTCTATTTGAATTTTCTTTATATTCTATATTAAACAAGTCTTGATTTCCAATTTAGTTGAAATCAATAATTTCTATTTTGGAAAAATACTTTCCCTTTTCAGCTTCACACTTATGTTTTTATTTCTGAATTACCCAATGATAATTCTTTTCACTTCATTTATAATCTTCGTTTATAAAAGAACTACTTGTTTTTATTCTTTTAAAACAAGTTAATATTTTTATTCTATTCGAAATTTCAAATTCTATTCTAGAAAAATAGAATCTCCTTTTTGAATCTGAAAATTTCCTTTTCATGATATTTTTAAATATCAACATTTAGGCCCAGTGATATTTAAACACCAAGCAACCAATTATTTATTTCTGGTTTTTTAACACATCATATATAACAGTATATATGAAAACAAATAAACAAACAGATAATATATTTTTGAGGAATCCAGTTGGATTCCTCCAACCTATTTTTCCTGCATCCACAGATGTTAGTCAACATAAATAATACCCATCCTGCTTCGAGGCAGGATATCGCGGTATAGAAGGTCATCCACTATCATAGCATGGGGCGTATAGGGTAATCATCCGCTAATGGTACCGCAGGCATTCGCTAATGATACTGCGGGAAATCCAACCACTATTTTATATATATATATATATATATATATATATATATATATATAATAGCAACCACCAAGCCTAAATAACTAATATATTTAAGATGCACAAAAATATTAAATGCAACCAAACAAGCAACAAACAATTATTTTTAACTGATAAAAATAATTTTAAATAAAAGGTGAGTGAGATTTACTCACCGTGATTTTTCTTCGGATCTATTCTGATTCTATTTTAAATTTCTGGTTAGGTATCCCGCAACTACGGATTAAACGATCGATTCCGTTCACTAAGATCTGGTATAAATTTAACAATTTGTATTCATTGTTTAAGTTGTCGAACTATTTAAAATAAATAAATTACTAAACTAAAAATAATTACCTTAATCCATGTTTACGCACTAATACATCTTCTCCATTCCCAGTATGAATAGAGCACAACTGTACCACTTCTGGTCACGGATATATACACATTATTATCATTATTATTACTTTTGGATCACACCAAACAAAATTAATTAATCAAACATTAAATTAGTTACCTAGTCTGGTTAAAAATTTCTTCTTCCTCGATTCGAGCTTGCCAACTCCCTGAACAAACTACTGCTCTATATAAATTGTGACTTTCATGCCTCCTTATCGACCAATCGCCACTTCTCCAATGATAGTCTGACCGCTGCATCCCTTATTCTCAACAATATTATAATTACCTTTCTTCCCAAAAATTCACGAGCATGCCCTCTCCTACAGCAATGTCGAATCAATATCGATGGATTACGACTTGAGACATAACATAGAACTCAACTTCAACTAGACTCGAAACAAAGAACATCGAAAGCCACGAATTTAGAATTGGAAAATTCTCCTTTTCTTTTTAACAAGAACAAAAGAGAGAGGGGAGACCTGCTAGTTGAGTTAGAGTTCGCTGTGGGTTCTGAACTCCAATAATCTCATTTTCTAATTCATCAACAATGCATTCTAAGCCAAATCATGAATGGCTTTTATCGTGAAAATCCGACAAAATGGTCTGTGCTAGGGAAGGACCTAACAAATCAAAAACTTTCTATTCTCAGATGTGAATTCGAGCTAAAAAAAATTCTACAGTAACGCTCGACTAAAAATAGGATGGTACCTGTTGCCGATGATTTGGTTTTCCAGGGAAGCGCACAAATATCGGGGTCATTGGCGGTCGTCATTAAAATAGAAAATGACGAAGTCTGACACAGTGATTTTGATGTTACCATGGGAATCAATGGTAGAGGAGATTGGTCGTTATTTCTTCGCTTGGACTATGGAATCCGAAATATATCAGGAGAAGAGAGGAGGAACTAATTCAATTTTGCTTGAACGAGGCAAAGACAACGGCTTCGATATGAAATTTTGATTCTGAGTTAATTAGGGGAGAGGCCATTTTTTCTTCTTTCAGAAGCTCCGAGTGATTTTGATTTGAAAAGGAAAAAGTTCTAAGAGGGTGACTTCAATTTGCTTAAGCTTTGAGACTATTGTAACAACCCGTATTTTTGAATAACATGTTATAACATAAATGGAGGCAGAATTAAACTGTAAAATCTGAATCAAGGGAAATGGGCTATGCCATTGCGTTCGTCTCGGAAAAATACGCGAAATAGAGTCCGAGTTTTCGAAAATCGGAGTCCGTATGACCAAGATATGGCCTCGCGAAGTTTCACGAAAAATTCCCAAATTAAAGTATACTTAATTAAGTGAAATGGGTTGCGCAGAGAAATATATATATATTGATATATATATATATATATAATTGAAAATTAAATAAATAAATATGCAAAAATGTTCAAAACAGCGAATTGGGAGAGGGGAATAACCGAACCGGCCAATTTTTGAGGTCGACCCGAGCTTGCTGGGTCGACTAGGGGTTAATCCAGGGTGTTTGGCTATCAACCCGTGGGCCGATTCGCTCAAATGCAGATTTTGCATTTGAATGGTTCTCATGGTTCATCTTTAATCTAAAGGCCCTAGATGGTTCCTACACTTGACTTCTTCCCCAAGACATGCTTTGATGGCTTGGATTGAATCTAGGTTTAATCCTATGGCCTAAAACACTTGCCTAATCTATAAATAAGACCCTAACCTACCCTAAATCATCATTATTCATTCATACAACTAAACTATGGCAAAATCAATCCTCTCATGGCCTCCACTCTCTTCATAAAATTCCTAAATAAATTCCTAAGTGATTTTCCATGCATACAAGTGTTTTCAAACTTGTATGAGCATCATTAGCTTGCATTCAAGTCAAGTTTATATATTTGCATCATAAAGAAAGAGTCTTGATCATTTTGGCTCAAGGGTTTTGCTTGCATTTTGGGTTTAATTGATTTCATAAGGGCTTTGTCATATTTTTGTGACTTCTTAAGCATTGTAAGCCCTATTCTACTTTCATACTTAAACTCTAAAGTTAAATGTATGATATGCAAGTTTATCATGTTGTGATATGCAAGTTTATATGCAAGTTTATCATGTTGTGATATGCAAGTTTATATGCAAGTATGCCAAGTTATGTTATGCAAGTTTGGGTTGAACATTTTGTTCATGCTATCATGTTATGCAAGCTTATTTTGGGTTTATGAACATAAAGCTTTAAGCTTTATGCCAAAGGTTGCATTTTAGCAACATGTAAGTTATCATATCTCTTATGATAACTTGCATGTGAGGCTAAATGCGAACTTATGGCCATCTCTACATGTCATTTAGCACCATGTATCACCAATATGCTAAGTTTGGTTTTATGCATGCTTTTGAGGCCTAAAAATGTAATATGCAAGTGTATGAACATATGAACATTTCATATGCCACCATGTTAAGCTTGTGGCTTCAATACCTTTATGTCATGATTATGCCAAGTTCCCTCTTTCTATCCTTTATGCGCTATTGCGATATGTAAGCGATGGGATTGCGTTTGAGGTTGGGTAAACTTAAAAGACATAAAACATAAGCTTGGGAATTTACCTATTAAGTTAGGTCTACCCATTGGGAATTTACCTATTAAGTTAGGTCTACCCAATTGCTTGAAAACTTGTAACATGTTTTGGAAACATGATGGACATGATACTTAGAAAAGATAAGTGTGGCCAACTCGAGGTTGGGTTGAGTTTGTAGCGTAAACCTACCCGGAACCGACCGGCTTAACTAGTTGCTACAAACAATAGGACCCAATGTGAGAAGTTGGTCATGTTGTACCTTGAACCCGAGGTTAGACCAAGTTGTGGTGTAAAGCTACCCGGACCCGCCCGGCTTAACTAGTAACCACAACAAGGTCTAATGTGAGAGGTTAAGGCGCATTAAATTAATTAATGCCTCATGATTAGGGTTAAGTCATGGTCCACTTAATACTTAACCAATTTGGGCTTGGTAGATTAATCGGGGTTAAGTCGTGAACTCATCGTTACACTTAACCAAGTTAATCCAGGATTAGCAAGAGGGTTAAACCGTACTTAACCCACTAGAAAAATCCTAGCAATGGGGGCCCACTCCAGCAGTAATCCCAAGTTAGTATCATCATGACCCTAGGGACTAGGCTAGGGTGGGGGCACGATTACTGGACTGGAGGTAAGTGACCAAAAGCGACGGCAGAGGGTACGCCGGTGTAGTTCCGGGCGGACTCTGGTCGTGCACATAGTCCGTAGCCGGAGAAAACATGCACGGGTACCAGTAGATCGGGACTGTGCACTCATGTTCATGGTGTCCAGGGGTTGACACCCTAGGGCTTGATACACCCGAAGGGTGGACCCGGCACAGTTCGACTACAATTATGATTGGGCCGTATTGACACCAACACGTGACGAGTTAGGCTTAGGGAGCCGATCGACTAGACCGTTTGGTTGGACCTTGTATTAGGGTCATTTCATGTTATTGGGCCAAAGGT
This sequence comes from Allium sativum, assembly GCA_030737875.1. NCBI lineage: Eukaryota > Viridiplantae > Streptophyta > Magnoliopsida > Asparagales > Amaryllidaceae > Allium > Allium sativum. The sequence goes on along the minus strand of CM060924.1, from coordinate 188,281,461 downwards.
TGGGCCAAGGGATCAATACTTGTTTATTCAAGTCATGTTAGTTTGCTAGTACACCTGTGGTGCAAAACCTTAATCCTGATTATGCGATGACACCTTTATCTACCTTGTTAGTTAATCATCATGCTAGTATATTGTTATCCTTATGTTCATCCCTGCTGCTCATGCCAGTTAACTTTATCAGTTTACATTGATTATAGTAGGGCTTACTCAGTCTTTTTGACTGACCTGTTTTCTTTCGCCTCTTTTCTTCCGTTCCCCCCCCAGGTTCTCAGGGAGGGAATACTAGAGCTTAGCTTGGATTTCGGATTGCTTGCTTGTGGGATTTCAGCTCGTGTACGGTTTCGACATGAAGCTAGCTATGGTTACCACTTAATTGGGGATAGCACTTATTTATTTCAGTTTTTCAGTTGATGTTGTTTTATCTAGACTTGTTTATTTGGAAAGCTATGTTGTACCAGACTTGTTTTGAAATGTTTTGAAATCTTCCGCTGTTTTATCTATGTTATTTACTCTGTTTACATATATGCATATGTTCTTGTTCTGCCTTGATATATCATTATGCATGTTTACCTGATTTAAACGCCCCTCCAAAGTCAGAGTGCTTGCAAGAGCCACCCTGGTGGAGGTGGGGTGTTACATTTGGTATCAGAGCATATGGTACGAGAAGGAACAAAAAGGCTTTTAGAAAACTTTTGGAAAACTATTTTCAAAACCAAGTATAAAGTATTTTCCAAAGAAAAGTCTAGTTTATTTTAAAGGCTATTCCCCAAAAATCCATTAGCAAAATTCCTTCGTTTTTCTCCATTCTAAATCTGTCTTTTTCTTCGTTTTCAGTATGGCCGATAACTTTGCTTTTCCGGAGGGAGTACACGTACCTGTTTGGTATAGGAGACTTTTGGAGGCTGGGGCGACCGAAGCTGGCCCCGCAGATGTTCCTCCTCCTCCTCCGGTAGTTAATGTTCCTCCTCCTCCTCCTCCGGTGGTTAATGTTCCTCCTCCTCCTGTCGCTAAGGTTCCTCTTCCTCCTCCCCCTCAGCATCCTCAAGTGGACTTCGCAAAGACTTGCAAAGATTTCAAAGCGATGGGTGGCAAGAACTTTCAAGGCACTGAGAGTTTTGTAGAGGCCAGAAATTGGTTGAAAGAGACCGAGGATTTGTTTGCTATCTTTGGGTTAGACGATCAGAGGAAGCTCTTGTTGGCGGTTTGGCTTATGAAGGATGAAGCCGCTTATTGGTGGGAAGTCACCAATGGTACTAGGCCTGTTGAGACTTGGGCCGATTTCAGGGCAAGGTTCATGCTTAAGTTTCTATCTTCTGCTGAGGAGAATCTCCAAATGGAGAGGTTCATAACTTTGAAACAAGGAGATATGTCTGTCAAAGAATATGTGAACAAGTTCAATCAGTTAGCTCGTTTTGGCTTGGATATGGTGAATACTCCTCAGAAGAAGGCTCTTCATTTTGCTAGAGGATTGAATGAGCCGTTGCAGGGATTGACTATGTCACATATTCCCCATGGGGCCACGTTTGAGAGTTTGGTTGATATGGCGTTACTTCAGGGAGATGTCAAGAAAGAAACCAAGATGAATGATACTCAAGCCAAGAAGACTGATTCCCAGGGAAAAGGAAATCAGGGTAATCCAAGTGGTCAGAGCAGTCAAGGCAATCAGAACAAGAACAAGAGTCAAGGCAACAAGGGGAACAACAACAAGGGCAATAACAACAAGGGCAAGAACAACAAGGGGAAGTGCCATTATTGCGGTTCAGTTGGGCATCTTATTAAGGATTGTAAGAAGAGGAAAAGGAAGAATGGTGAATGCTTTTTCTGCGGTGAGACTGGACATTTCAGTAAGGATTGCCCGAGGAAGCAAGGGCAAGGCCAGGGTCAGACTCAGCGTGCTGGACCTTCAGAAGGGAAAATTCATGCTCTCAATGTCGCTCCAGTTCCCGATCGAGGTAGTATTTCTGTTGAGAGCCTTGTATATATTTCTGATTTTCCAGTTCGTACCTTGTTTGATTCTGGTGCATCGCATAGCTTTATCTCATCTGGTCTTGTTGATAGTTTGCACCTTAGTACTAGCTTGGTAGATGATCCCGTCTGTGTCTCAAATCCTATTGGGGGTTCCGCCCATTTGTCTATGATATGTGGGGATTTGAGGATCTCTATACTGAGTGTAGAGTTCTTGTGCAGTGCATATGTTCTTGGTTTTAGGGGATACGGATTGATATTCGGCATGGATTGGCTGTCCAGATATGGAGCCATTCTTGATTGTGAGCATAGGGTTGTGAGGCTCGTAACTCGCCTCGGAAACACCCTAGAGATTTCTTGTGATCCGAGAGGTCCCGTCATGTTGTGCTATCTGGAATCACTCGACTCGTCAATGGAAACTCTTCAGTCTGTGAGAGTGGTTCGAGAGTATCCGGATGTTTTCGATGAAGTTAGGGGGTTGCCCCCTAAGCGAGAGATTGATTTCCGCATTTATCTGGTGGATAATGCAAAGCCTGTTTCTTTGCCCGTTCGGCACATGGCTCCGCGTGAAAGGCGGGAGCTAAGTAAGCAAGTGAAAGAGTTGCTTGAGAAGAACTTCATTAGACGAAGTATATCTGAATGGGGAGCGCCTGTGGTATTTGCTACCAAGGCGGATGGTTCTCTCCGACTTTGCGTTGACTATCGAGAGTTGAATAAGCTGACTAAGAAGAACAGACACCCGTTACCGAGGATTGATGATCTCTTTGACCAGCTTGTCGGTGCTTCTGTTTTCTCTCAGCTTGATCTTGCTACGGGGTTCCATCAGCTCAGGGTAGCTGAAGATAGTATAGACAAAACTGCGTTCAGAACTCCAGATGGATTCTTCGAATGGCTTGTCATGCCGTTCGGCTTGACTAATGCACCCGCATATTTCATGGACTTGATGAGTAGGGTGTTCAGGGAGTTCTTGAACAAGTTTGTCGTGGTCTTCGTAGATGATATTCTGATCTTCTCTAAGGAGAGGAAGAGCACGCAAGGCATCTCATGGAGGTGATGGATACGCTTAGAGCGCATCAGTTGAAGGCCAAGTTCTCCAAGTGTCACTTTTGGAGAAGGGAAGTTAGATTCCTTGGGCATATAGTATCTAAGCAAGGCTTAGCGGTGGATCCCGCTAAGGTAGTGGCACTTCAGGATTGGAAGACTCCAAGGAATGCAACCGAAGTGAGAAGTTTTCTAGGTCTTGCGAGTTTCTACCGGAAGTTCATCAAGGACTTCGCAAAGATATCCGCTCCTCTCACTAAATTGACGAAGAAGAATTTAGTTTTTGCTTGGAGCATAGAATGCGAGCTTGCTTTTCAGAAGCTCAAGAGAGCCCTCACATCAGCACCTGTTCTAGCTTTGCCCGATGGAGGGAAGTTATTTACCGTATACACCGATGCATGTGGCACGGGGTTAGGAGCTGATCTTATGCAAGAAGGAAGAGTGATATGCTTTGGCGGTAGACAACTCAAAGTGCATGAGAAGAATTATCCCACTCATGACTTAGAGTTGGCAGCAATAGTATATGCACTCAAGGCTTGGCGCCATTATCTTCTGGGAGAAACATTTGAGCTTTATACCGATCACAAGTCATTGAAGTATCTCTTTTCTCAGAAGGATCTAAATCTGAGGCAACAAAGATGGATGGAATTCTTGGCGTCCTACGATTTTGAGATAGCTTATACCCCTGGCAAGGGGAATGTGGTAGCAGATGCATTGAGTAGAAGAAGGTTGACCCTAAGTCCTCTATTCGTTGAGATGAAGAATTTAGAGTATGTGGCAACCTTTGATTTCTCTTTGGCGATTGAGTCGATGACCGGTTCTTTAGCATCTCTGGAACTCAGACCTACCCTTCTTGATCAAGTTGGGGCTTCGTAGAGAGAAGACCCTCAGATAGTTGAGATTATGGATAAGCTAATTTGAAACACCCCACCTCCGTTAGGGTCACTCTCAAAGGGAATGCCCTAATTTTGGTGGAGGTTTATAAGTACAAGTCACAGATATACAAGACAGATATAAGAACACATATTTGTAAACAGCGGAAGAACAACAAATTTTATTTCATAAAGTCAAATACATGTTACAGCAACATCCTTTCCATAAAACATAACATAACACTTTCATAATCTGTCTTGAGTACATTATTTAAAGAAGCATAAATAAAACATAGATAAACTGCAAAAGCCCCATAGTGGATTGTCCAAAGCCATAGTTCAAAACAGGAAAGTCCAAGCAATACATTTCTCTTCTTTACGCTGGATGTTGAGGTAGGTCAAGCTGCTGTGTTCCCTCCCTGAGGACCTGGGGGGGGGGGGGGGGGGAAACGGAAGAAAGAAGACGAAAGAAAAGTAGAGTCAGACATAAAGCCTGAGTAAGTCTAGTACTATTTTGTCTATGAATAAAGAACTGGGTAAGATAAGTATAAACAAGAAGTGGGCATGCACTATAAACTTGGTTAAGTTGTCTAGGGTCGAATATACTATCGTACCCCATGTTGATCTCTGAACCCATATAAACTAGTTTCCCACTGGCACCCCATAATCAGGGTGATGTGATCCATTCTATGATGATCGGCTCCTACTCGCATAGTTTCATGTGTCTTACGGCCCCCGATGTCTGTAGTTACCTATGCTGGTCCCACCATGGGGTGTATCAAGTCCCATAGTGGCAACCCGACACAACCTTAGAGTGCACAGGTATGCTACTGGTGTCCAGTGCCTTATTTTTCTGCGCCGGAGTGTGTGCACGCCCGCACTCCGTTAGAACCTACACTGCTACACCACCGCCGTCGATTTGACCTCTTACAATCAGCCCAGTAATCGTGCCCCACCCTGCCTAGTTTCAGGGTATCCTGATACACCTTCTAGGGTTACTGCTGAAAAGGGTCCCCCGTTACTAGGTTTTCTATCTCTAGCCAACATGCTAAGTTGGTTAAGTGTTTCCTAACCTAACCCCCGCCAGTCCGTTTTGTTTAGCATGTTCCATTTTGATTAAGTCTTTAGTTCACTTAATCCTATCAATCCTGACTCAGCCTTAATTGTCTTATTAAGGCCCTGACCTCTCACATTAGACAGGTATTGTTGTGGCTGCCTGTTGCCGGTTGGTTCCGGGCAGTCTTACGCCACAACTCAGTCTAACCTCGGGTCCTTGCTGGGCTCCATGTTTAACCTCCCACATTGGATAGGTATTGTTGTGACTACTGGACAGCCGGGCGGTTCCGGGCAGGTTTACATCACAACTCAATCCAACCTCGGGTTAAACACCTCGTATGTTCTACATTTACATATTTTGTCATTCCTCTTTATTTCTTATATGTAAATATTTGCGGCCCATTATTAAGTTAATGGTGTAAAGGTTACACCAATCATGGGCCCAACCCATACTTGAACTTGGGCCCTTCTATTTTATATTTTCATTCATTAATTAATTTTAACCCAACGTTATTTTCCCCCGTTTTACACGTTCGTTTATATATATTGGGCTTAGCCTTTTAAAGCCCAATTTAGCCATGCGAAAAGGGGAGGCTTATGGCGTGATTACATACACAAAAAGGGGAAGGTGAGCGTATGAACTTGCAATATGACGTTGGGAATACAAAATAGAAACTGGTGTACTTGCATAGTAGTGACATATACTTTGGTCATAAAACATAGGTGACATGAATCAAAGCATGTGAACTTGTAATTGAGATATCATTATTGACACATGAACCTATATTTTTATTTAGGCATAATGTCGAACATATGGCATAAATATTTCTAGCATAAGCATAGCATAATGTCAAACATAAACATGGCATAAATACTTCTAGCATAAACATGGCATAATGTCGAACATGAGCATGGCATAAGTATAGTTAAATTTGTTCATGGCATAAATATTTCTAACATGAAATCATGATTCTTACTTTAGTCATGTAAACTTACAAAAGGGACTTTTTGAACCTAACCTAGCCATGTACCACATATGTCATCATATAATTCTTGTAAACAAGATAGACTTAATCATGGATTTCAATTATGCCAAATATCATTCATAGCCTAGCCATATTCATAAGTTTGCAATTAGGTTTTCTAGTACAAAAACATGGCTTAATACATGATGCCAAATTCTCAACATAATTTCCTATGGATTATAATAACCAAACTTGTTCTAATTACTTACAAAATGATTTATGCACAAAAATATACATCATGGTGGCATAGAAGCAAACCCCAAACTTGCATGAATTTAAATCAACTACATACATGTAGCTTCAACATGGATTACATAATTTGCGAAATATTCCAAACGTATACTTGCACAGAACCACCGCATGTAGTTCTTTATAATGAATAACATAATTCATAAATATCCAAACGTATATAATATTTCAAATTGATAAGAACGCACAAATATGAATAACTTTATTGCCACAATTCAAGCATACAAACCAACACAATTGTTTATTCATACCAAAGTAATACTCTACTTACAATGGTTTGATGAATTCTCTAGTTTAGGGATTGAAGACGCAAATTCCTTTGTTGAATTGATTTGATTTAGGTCTCTTTAAGCTTTAGAATCTTCCTCCTAATCCTCTCTCTAGTTGGCGGCTACTCTTAGTCGTTCCTCAGCAACATGGCGGCTATGTTCTTAATTTTGAATGAATAGATTAGGGTTTTGTCTAGGGTTGTTTATATAGAGGTTAGGAACTGATTAGGACCATTGATGTTGCTTGGATTGATCGTAGCCATTCATTCGATAGAGAGACCAATCAAAACTTGCCACCTAGCCCTAGTGACAAAGCAGACCACAGAAAATCGGCCAAACACAGACCTGGCCAGCCAGGTTGGCTGGGCTCGACCAGGTCGACACCCCTGTCGACAGGGCTGTCGACAGCCCTGTCGACATGGGTAGCCCAGGTCGACAGCCCAGTCGACCTGGGTGGCCTAGGCGGGTGTTTATCCGCCCTGGCCCATTGGGCCCGATTTTATTCTGTTTGAATTTAAACTTGATTCTCAAATTTCCGAAGGCCATATCTTCTTCATACAGACTCCGTTTTTCGAAAACTCGGACTCTATTTCGCGTATTTTTCCGAGATGAACGCAATGGCGTATCCCGTTTCCCTTGGTTCTTTGATTTCAAATTAATTATACTTTAATTTGTTAATTTCACAGTTATAGAATTTTCGGGGTGTTACATTCTCCCCCACTTAAAAGGATTTCGTCCCCGAAATCTTCAAGTTAGGAGGAATGTATATCCTAACATCCAATCATCCATCTACTCATCCATCAAACACGAGCATCCATTGTCCTTAAAAGACTTCTAATGCTTCATGATCATATGCGAAGTGTGTGTGTACATGAATTTATCTAATGCAAAATCAGGCGGTCTACTGATTCAGTTGACCTCCTTAATGCGAATTATGTAAGTGCCATGAATCCATCATGTATGAAAATTTTCCTATTCTTGATTCTACATGAGTGCACAATCATTCAATACAAATGCAGCATCCACATGTCAACACATTAAAGTTCAACCACATACGAATACAAACATATATGCATATGCAATATGAAGTGACTGAGCCGATCTAAAACCTAGATTGTGTGTGTATATGCAACCACGAGCAACCACTAGCAATCACTTGCAACCACTTGCAACCATCATCCATAACATGTTTCAATTACATGTTTCCATCCAAAGGGTCTCTACCTAAAAGATAAGGTCGAGGAAATATACCTAAAAAGATAGATAAAAGCGCAACTTAAGGAAAAATGAAAGATCAAGGATGTACCCTCGAACAGAAAAGGGTAGGCTGTACGGATTCTAGCTTCAGTTTCCCAAGTCGCGTCTCCCTCGGCGTCGCTCCACTGAACTTTGACGAGATTGACTTCGCAGTTGCGTAGCTTCTTCACTTCTGTTCCTAAGATGCGGGTTGGAACTTTTCTTATGGTTGCTTCGCGTTCCACTTCGGCCTCTTCGAGGATATTTGGCTCTACCACTTCAGCAGACTCATGTAGACATTTTCGGAGATGTGAAACGTGAAAAACGTTGTGGACTCCAGCCAACTTCTCGGGTAGCTCTAATCTATAGGCCATTTTCCAAATTTTCTCAATGATAGGGAATGGTCCTACCTAAAGGTATAGTCGAATGATAGAAGCAAGTAAAAATTTTGTGCCCATTAGGCAATGTCGAAACTGGAAATCTATGCCACATATATATTGATTAGGAGAAGAACTCTCTAAGCATCAGCCCCGAAGACCGAAATCAACATCAGACTGACACCCAAAGAATTACTCAACCCAACCACCATATATGATTCTAGGAAACTAAGCATGATGGACTCCTTTTAGGTCACAAGGGAGTCCCTTCCTAAGACCAACCCGTATCCTATAAAGCCCAAAAACTTTAGTAAAATCAACGAACACCCTCGAGCCCCAACATGTGTTACTAACAGATGAGTCATACTCCCTATGGGGTTTGCAATAGAAATTGGATTAAGAATAGGACCGAGAGGATATACACAAAAGATAGCATGCAAGTGAGCTTTACAGGAAGAGAGGGATCAAGGATATACTCTTAAGAAGAGATACGATGCACGAATCTAGTCTTCAATCTTCTAAGCCGCATTTCTTGAGCTTAACTCCATTATGCTTTGTCCGTCTTTAACTTCACAATTTCGTAGCTTCTTAATTCTTGTTTCCAAAATATGAGTTGGAACCTATTTCTCGTTCCCCTTTCACTTATTCTCCTTCTAGTATACTTGGCTCAAGCCTAACTGCGTACTCATGGTTCCATGCAAGCTCTCCAAAATTCATTAGTGAATCTTGGATCTTGTTCACTTACTAGAAGGTATTCCACATAGATGAATTATCTCTTGAAAATAAACAAATGTCAACTACGTTGCCAAATGTACTTACTAAGGTGATTCTTTACAACTCATGCATCAGCGAAATGAACCTTCAGCCTTAGTGGCGAACACTACTGGAGCGCCCTATTCTGAAATGCTCCTCCTAATGAACCCCTTTTTTAGAAGCTCTTTAATCTGTTTACTGAGCTCTTTCCTTTCTCGTGGAGCCATATGTCTAACGGGCAACGCAACGGGCTTTGCATTATCTACAAGATATATGCGGAAGTCTATTTCCCGCTTCGGAGGCAAGCCCTTCACCTCTTCGAAGACATCCGGATATTCCCGGACCACTCTAACTGATTGCAAATTTTCAACAGAGGCATCTAGCGATTCAAGATAACTAAGCATAACCGCATACGAGGGATTACAAGAAATTTCCAAAGTATTACCGAGCTGGGTTAGGAGCCTAACAACCCTTTTCTCACAATCAAGGATGGCCCCATTACTGGATAGCCAATCCATACCCAAAATCAAACCATAACCCGAAAAGCCCAAAACAAAGGCACTACATAGAAATTCTACACTTAGGATAGAAATTTTCAATCCCACACAGATCATAGACAAATGAGCTGGGCCCCCAATTGGGTTTGAAACAATTAAGGGGTCCTCTACCATACTAGTTTCTAGGTGCAGAGATTCTACTAAAGCAGACGAGATAAAGGAGTGTGATGCGCCAGAATCAAATAAAGTGCGAACGGGGTGATCATAAAGATAAACTACACTTTCTACAGAAGTATTTATACCTCGCAGTTGTAAAGGTGGCGCTTCTAGCACATGAACCTGTGCCCCTGGGGTGGATCCAGCCCTCTGCCCCTGTCCTCGTTTCTTTGGGCAGTCCTTAGCCCTGTGGCCTGTCTCACCGCAAGAAAAGCACCCACCATTCTCCTTGGCCTTCTTTTTCTGGCAGTCCTTAACTAAGTGCCCCACTTTGCCACAGAAATTGCACTTCCTCTTCTCTTTGTTGCCTTTCCCGCCCTTCTTAAAGTCTGTCTTCTTGGGCTGCAAACCCTCTTTCTTCTTGCCCTTATCCTCTTCATTCAGCAATGCCATTTGCACCAATCTTTCATACGTGGCTCCCATGGGTATATGGGTCATGGCCAAACTGTGTAATGGCTCATTCAACCCTTTGACGAAATGGAGAGCCTTCTTGTGCGGGGTGTTGACTAGGTCAAGCCCAAACCTAGCCAGCTCATCGAACTGATTCACATACTCTCTGACTGTCTTGTCCCCTTGTTTAAGAAATAAGAATTTTTCCAACTGCAAACTTCTTTCTGCATCTGAGAGAAATTTGGTCTCAAACCTTGCCCTAAAGTCCTCCCATGTCTCCACTGGTCTTTCAGCATTAGTGACTTCCCACCAGTAGGAAGCCTCGCCCTTCAATAGCCACACTGCCAGCTGTACTTTTTGTCTATCTTCTACCTCAAAGATGATGAATAGGTCCTCAGTTTCTTTCAGCCAATTTCTAGCTGCTACGAAGGACTCAGTTCCATGGAAATCCCTTCCTCCCATAGCTTTAAAATCTTTACATATCTTAGCAAACGTGTTTCCCCGAGGAGGAGGTGGAGGAAAAGGTGCTGCTGCAGCTGGATGATTCCCTTCCGCTGGGGGAGGAGGAACGGTAGGACCTGGCTGAGTGGCCCTTGCTTCTAAGAACCGTCTAAACCAACCAGGTATTGGTACCCCTTCTGGCAAGTTAAGGTCTTCAGACATGCTGAAACAAAAAGGATAGATTCAAAACGAAGGATACGAGATAGTACCTATGGCTTTGGGGAGTGGACTTTGCCTTTTAGAATAAAATAATATTTTTCTTTTAAAAATGCTTCTTTAAATTTCCTTTTTGAAAATAATTTTTCAAAACTTTTTATCTTATCTGGTAAACCTATGCTCTGATACCAAGTGAAACACCCCACCTCCGTTAGGGTCACTCTCAAAGGGAATGCCCTAATTTTGGTGGAGGTTTATAAGTACAAGTCACAGATATACAAGACAGATATAAGAACACATATTTGTAAACAGCGGAAGAACAACAAATTTTATTTCATAAAGTCAAATACATGTTACAGCAACATCCTTTCCATAAAACATAACATAACACTTTCATAATCTGTCTTGAGTACATTATTTAAAGAAGCATAAATAAAACATAGATAAACTGCAAAAGCCCCATAGTGGATTGTCCAAAGCCATAGTTCAAAACAGGAAAGTCCAAGCAATACATTTCTCTTCTTCAAGCTGGATGTTGAGGTAGGTCAAGCTGCTGTGTTCCCTCCCTGAGGACCTGGGGGGGGGGGGGGGGGAACGGAAGAAAGAAGACGAAAGAAAAGTAGAGTCAGACATAAAGCCTGAGTAAGTCTAGTACTATTTTGTCTATGAATAAAGAACTGGGTAAGATAAGTATAAACAAGAAGTGGGCATGCACTATAAACTTGGTTAAGTTGTCTAGGGTCGAATATACTATCGTACCCCATGTTGATCTCTGAACCCATATAAACTAGTTTCCCACTGGCACCCCATAATCAGGGTGATGTGATCCATTCTATGATGATCGGCTCCTACTCGCATAGTTTCATGTGTCTTACGGCCCCCGATGTCTGTAGTTACCTATGCTGGTCCCACCATGGGGTGTATCAAGTCCCATAGTGGCAACCCGACACAACCTTAGAGTGCACAGGTATGCTACTGGTGTCCAGTGCCTTATTTTTCTGCGCCGGAGTGTGTGCACGCCCGCACTCCGTTAGAACCTACACTGCTACACCACCGCCGTCGATTTGACCTCTTACAATCAGCCCAATAATCGTGCCCCACCCTGCCTAGTTTCAGGGTATCCTGATACACCTTCTAGGGTTACTGCTGAAAAGGGTCCCCCGTTACTAGGTTTTCTATCTCTAGCCAACATGCTAAGTTGGTTAAGTGTTTCCTAACCTAACCCCCACCAGTCCGTTTTGTTTAGCATGTTCCATTTTGATTAAGTCTTTAGTTCACTTAATCCTATCAATCCTGACTCAGCCTTAATTGTCTTATTAAGGCCCTGACCTCTCACATTAGACAGGTATTGTTGTGGCTGCCTGTTGCCGGTTGGTTCCGGGCAGTCTTACGCCACAACTTAGTCTAACCTCGGGTCCTTGCTGGGCTCCATGTTTAACCTCCCACATTGGATAGGTATTGTTGTGACTACTGGACAGCCGGGCGGTTCCGGGCAGGTTTACATCACAACTCAATCCAACCTCGGGTTAAACACCTCGTATGTTCTACATTTACATATTTTGTCATTCCTCTTTATTTCTTATATGTAAATATTTGCGGCCCATTATTATGTTAATGGTGTAAAGGTTGCACCAATCATGGGCCCAACCCATACTTGAACTTGGGCCCTTCTATTTTATATTTTCATTCATTAATTAATTTTAACCCAACGTTATTTTCCCCCGTTTTACACGTCCGTTTATATATATTGGGCTTAGCCTTTTAAAGCCCAATTTAGCCATGCGAAAAGGGGAGGCTTATGGCGTGATTACATACACAAAAAGGGGAAGGTGAGCGTATGAACTTGCAATATGACGTTGGGAATACAAAATAGAAACTGGTGTACTTGCATAGTAGTGACATATACTTTGGTCATAAAACATAGGTGACATGAATCAAAGCATGTGAACTTGTAATTGAGATATCATTATTGACACATGAACCTATATTTTTATTTAGGCATAATGTCGAACATATGGCATAAATATTTCTAGCATAAGCATAGCATAATGTCAAACATAAACATGGCATAAATACTTCTAGCATAAACATGGCATAATGTCGAACATGAGCATGGCATAAGTATAGTTAAATTTGTTCATGGCATAAATATTTCTAACATGAAATCATGATTCTTACTTTAGTCATGTAAACTTACAAAAGGGACTTTTTGAACCTAACCTAGCCATGTACCACATATGTCATCATATAATTCTTGTAAACAAGATAGACTTAATCATGGATTTCAATTATGCCAAATATCATTCATAGCCTAGCCATATTCATAAGTTTGCAATTAGGTTTTCTAGTACAAAAGCATGGCTTAATACATGATGCCAAATTCTCAACATAATTTCCTATGGATTATAATAACCAAACTTGTTCTAATTACTTACAAAATGATTTATGCACAAAAATATACATCATGGTGGCATAGAAGCAAACCCCAAACTTGCATGAATTTAAATCAACTACATACATGTAGCTTCAACATGGATTACATAATTTGCGAAATATTCCAAACGTATACTTGCATAGAACCACCGCATGTAGTTCTTTATAATGAATAACATAATTCATAAATATCCAAACGTATATAATATTTCAAATTGATAAGAACGCACAAATATGAATAACTTTATTGCCACAATTCAAGCATACAAACCAACACAATTGTTTATTCATACCAAAGTAATACTCTACTTACAATGGTTTGATGAATTCTCTAGTTTAGGGATTGAAGACGCAAATTCCTTTGTTGAATTGATTTGATTTAGGTCTCTTTAAGCTTTAGAATCTTCCTCCTAATCCTCTCTCTAGTTGGCGGCTACTCTTAGTCGTTCCTCAGCAACATGGCGGCTATGTTCTTAATTTTGAATGAATAGATTAGGGTTTTGTCTAGGGTTGTTTATATAGAGGTTAGGAACTGATTAGGACCATTGATGTTGCTTGGATTGATCGTAGCCATTCATTCGATAGAGAGACCAATCAAAACTTGCCACCTAGCCCTAGTGACAAAGCAGACCACAGAAAATCGGCCAAACACAGACCTGGCCAGCCAGGTTGGCTGGGCTCGACCAGGTCGACACCCCTGTCGACAGGGATGTCGACAGCCCTGTCGACATGGGTAGCCCAGGTCGACAGCCCAGTCGACCTGGGTGGCCTAGGCGGGTGTTTATCCGCCCTGGCCCATTGGGCCCGATTTTATTCTGTTTGAATTTAAACTTGATTCTCAAATTTCCGAAGGCCATATCTTCTTCATACGGACTCCGTTTTTCGAAAACTCGGACTCTATTTCCCGTATTTTTCCGAGACGAACGCAATGGCGTATCCCGTTTCCCTTGGTTCTTTGATTTCAAATTAATTATACTTTAATTTGTTAATTTCACAGTTATAGAATTTTCGGGGTGTTACATAATTCGAGGAGAGACGTCTAGTCATCTCACTCGATATTCTATTGATGACAAGGGTTGGCTGAGGAGAGACGGAAGGTTATGTGTTCCAATGGTAGAAGATCAAGTAAGAAGAGTTCTTGAGGAAGCGCATCGCTCTAAGTTGACTATACATCCGGGCGGAGATAAGATGTATAAAGATATGAAGCGCATTTTCTTTTGGCCATGGATGAAGAAGGATGTGGCAGAATTTGTCTCTAGATGTATCATTTGCCAGCAAGTTAAGGCCGAGTCGAAGAAGCCCGGTGGGCTATTGCATCCTCTAGACGTTCCACTATGGAAGTGGGAGAGTAATTCCATGGATTTTATCAATGGGCTACCAAGGTCAAGGAAAGGGAATACGAGCATTTGGGTTATTGTGGATAGACTTACGAAGAGTGCTCATTTCATTCCGGTGAAGAGCAAGAGGACCGCATCTTGGCTAGCGTCTGTATATCTTCGTGAGATTGTGAGACTACATGGAGTCCCTTCTAGTATAGTCAGTGACCGTGACCCAATCTTTACAAGTCAATTCTGGAATAGCTTGCAAGAAGCTATGGGCACAAGGTTGAATCTAAGTACGGCTTATCACCCACAGACGGACGGTCAAACCGAAAGGGTGAATAGGGTACTCGAGGATCTGTTGAGGCTTTGTATTCTGGATTTTGGTGGTACTTGGGAAGACCATCTTCCTCTTGTTGAGTTTGCATATAATAACAGTTATCAGGCAAGCATAGGGATGGCACCATTTGAAGCTTTATATGGGAGGCCGTGCAAGTCGCCTACATGTTGGTGGGAGACTACAGATGAGCTTATACTTGGGCCTGATATGATCAGAGATACATCCGAGAAGATCGAGTTGATTCGGAGACGGATGAAAGCGGCCCAAGACCGACAGAAATCCTATGCTGATAAGCGAAGAACGGATTTGGAGTTTGATGTTGGGGATATGGTTTTCGTGAAGGTTTCTCCTTTGCGGAATGTGGTCCGATTTGGAGCTGTTGGGAAGTTGGCACCGAGGTTTGTTGGACCATTCCCTATTATAGAGAGGATCGGGCAGATGGCTTATAGAGTGAAGTTGCCCGAGAAGCTTGCTGGAGTACACGATGTTTTTCATGTCTCGCATCTCCGGAAGTGTTTACATGAATCAGCAGAGGTTGTTGAGCCAAGTGTTCTAAAAGATGTAGAAGTGGAGAAAGAGGCTACCTTGGGGAGAGCTCCGATTCGTATATTGGGGACGGAGACCAAGAAGCTAAGGAATCGAGAGGTCAAATTGGTGAAGGTTCAATGGGGTGAAGCCGAAGAAGACGCAACTTGGGAAACCGAGGAGAAGATGCGTGGGCTTTATCCATTCCTTTTTGAGGGTACACTCTCAATCTCTTTTCTTTGTTAGCATATCTTTCTCTTTTCTATCCATGTTTATCTAGTTTATCGTGTTAATCTTGTCATGAGAACCTTAGGTAGAAACCCTTTGGATGAAACATGTGTTTGAAACATGTTATGCTTGATGGTTGCAAGTGGTTGCAAGTGTTTGCAAGTGGATACTCGTGGATGCATAATACACGTTAGGCACTAAGATCGGCTCACACACTTTCATACTGCATATGCATGAGTGTTTATGCTTATTCATGGATGAAAACTTGTTATGCTATCACGTGGATGTTGCATATGGATGAATGTTATGTGCACTCATGTAGAGATTATAAATTATGTTAGGAATTTGCATACATATGGACTCATTTCACTAACATATTTTGCATTAAGGGGGTTTACTGAATCAGTAACCTCCTGATTTTCGCATTAGATAAGTACATATACACACACCTTTGCATATGATCATACAACATTTAGAACTTTTTAAGGACAATGATTGCTCGTGGATGATGTTTTGAGTAGATGGATGATGGATGGTAGGATACGTTCTTCCTAACTTAGAGATTTCGGGGACGAAATCCTTTAAGGAGGGAAGAATGTAACAACCCGTATTTTTGAATAACATGTTATAACATAAATGGAGGCAGAATTAAACTGTAAAATCTGAATCAAGGGAAACGGGCTATGCCATTGCGTTCGTCTCGGAAAAATACGCGAAATAGAGTCCGAGTTTTCGAAAATCGGAGTCCGTATGACCAAGATATGGCCTCGCGAAGTTTCACGAAAAATTCCCAAATTAAAGTATACTTAATTAAGTGAAATGGGTTGCGCAGAGAAATATATATATATTGATATATATATATATATAATTGAAAATTAAATAAATAAATATGCAAAAATGTTCAAAACAGCGAATTGGGAGAGGGGAATAACCGAACCGGCCGATTTTTGAGGTCGACCCGAGCCCGCTGGGTCGATTAGGGGTTAATCCAGGGTGTTTGGCTGTCAACCCGTGGGCCGATTCGCTCAAATGCAGATTTTGCATTTGAATGGTTCTCATCTAAAGGCCCTAGATGGTTCCTACACTTGACTTCTTCCCCAAGACATGCTTTGATGGCTTGGATTGAATCTAGGTTTAATCCTATGGCCTAAAACACTTGCCTAATCTATAAATAAGACCCTAACCTACCCTAAATCATCATTATTCATTCATACAACTAAACTATGGCAAAATCAATCCTCTTATGGCCTCCACTCTCTTCATAAAATTCCTAAATAAATTCCTAAGTGATTTTCCATGCATACAAGTGTTTTCAAACTTGTATGAGCATCATTAGCTTGCATTCAAGTCAAGTTTATATATTTGCATCATAAAGAAAGAGTCTTGATCATTTTGGCTCAAGGGTTTTGCTTGCATTTTGGGTTTAATTGATTTCATAAGGGCTTTGTCATATTTTTGTGACTTCTTAAGCATTGTAAGCCCTATTCTACTTTCATACTTAAACTCTAAAGTTAAATGTATGATATGCAAGTTTATCATGTTGTGATATGCAAGTTTATATGCAAGTTTATCATGTTGTGATATGCAAGTTTATATGCAAGTATGCCAAGTTATGTTATGCAAGTTTGGGTTGAACATTTTGTTCATGCTATCATGTTATGCAAGCTTATTTTGGGTTTATGAACATAAAGCTTTAAGCTTTATGCCAAAGGTTGCATTTTAGCAACATGTAAGTTATCATATCTCTTATGATAACTTGCATGTGAGGCTAAATGCGAACTTATGGCCATCTCTACATGTCATTTAGCACCATGTATCACCAATATGCTAAGTTTGGTTTTATGCATGCTTTTGAGGCCTAAAAATGTAATATGCAAGTGTATGAACATATGAACATTTCATATGCCACCATGTTAAGCTTGTGGCTTCAATACCTTTATGTCATGATTATGCCAAGTTCCCTCTTTCTATCCTTTATGCGCTATTGCGATATGTAAGCGATGGGATTGCGTTTGGGGTTGGGTAAACTTAAAAGACATAAAACATAAGCTTGGGAATTTACCTATTAAGTTAGGTCTACCCATTGGGAATTTACCTATTAAGTTAGGTCTACCCAATTACTTGAAAACTTGTAACATGTTTTGGAAACATGATGGACATGACACTTAGAAAAGATAAGTGTGGCCAACTCGAGGTTGGGTTGAGTTTGTAGCGTAAACCTACCCGGAACCGACCGGCTTAACTAGTTGCTACAAACAATAGGACCCAATGTGAGAAGTTGGTCATGTTGTACCTTGAACCCGAGGTTAGACCAAGTTGTGGTGTAAAGCTACCCGGACCCGCCCGGCTTAACTAGTAACCACAACAAGGTCTAATGTGAGAGGTTAAGGCGCATTAAATTAATTAATGCCTCGTGATTAGGGTTAAGTCATGGTCCACTTAATACTTAACCAATTTGGGCTTGGTAGATTAATCGGGGTTAAGTCGTGAACTCATCGCTACACTTAACCAAGTTAATCCAGGATTAGCAAGAGGGTTAAACCGTACTTAACCCACTAGAAAAATCCTAGCAATGGGGGCCCACTCCAGCAGTAATCCCAAGTTAGTATCATCATGACCCTAGGGACTAGGCTAGGGTGGGGGCACGATTACTGGACTGGAGGTAAGTGACCAAAAGCGACGGCAGAGGGTACGCCGGTGTAGTTCCGGGCGGACTCTGGTCGTGCACATAGTCCGTAGCCGGAGAAAACATGCACGGGTACCAGTAGATCGGGACTGTGCACTCATGTTCATGGTGTCCAGGGGTTGACACCCTAGGGCTTGATACACCCGAAGGGTGGACCCGGTACAGTTCGACTACAATTATGATTGGGCCGTATTGACACCAACACGTGACGAGTTAGGCTTAGGGAGCCGATCGACTAGACCGTTTGGTTGGACCTTGTATTAGGGTCATTTCATGTTATTGGGCCAAAGCTTGGGCCAAGGGATCAATACTTGTTTATTCAAGTCATGATAGTTTGCTAGTACACCTGTGGTGCAAAACCTTAATCCTGATTATGCGATGACACCTTTATCTACCTTGTTAGTTAATCATCATGCTAGTATATTGTTATCCTTATGTTCATCCCTGCTGCTCATGCCAGTTAACTTTATCAGTTTACATTGATTGTAGTAGGGCTTACTCAGTCTTTTTGACTGACCTGTTTTCTTTCGCCTCTTTTCTTCCGTTCCCCCCCAGGTTCTCAGGGAGGGAATACTAGAGCTTAGCTTGGATTTCGGATTGCTTGCTTGTGGGATTTCAGCTCGTGTACGGTTTCGACATGAAGCTAGCTATGGTTACCACTTAATTGGGGATAGCACTTATTTATTTCAGTTTTTCAGTTGATGTTGTTTTATCTAGACTTGTTTATTTGGAAAGCTATGTTGTACCAGACTTGTTTTGAAATGTTTTGAAATCTTCCGCTGTTTTATCTATGTTATTTACTCTGTTTACATATATACATATGTTCTTGTTCTGCCTTGATATATCATTATGCATGTTTACCTGATTCAAACGCCCCTCCAAAGTAAGAGTGCTTGCAAGAGCCACCCTGGTGGAGGTGGGGTGTTACAACTATAGAATCATACATCGGTTTTGATTAAGAAATTATTTAAGGGACACTATTTTTAAATCACAGGCTTTTGAAGTTTCAGATGAACGAAATGTAAAGAGAAGAAAATGGCAAGGGTATCGCGATATATAGAAGAGCAACACCTTAGGCATTAAGTAATTCTTCTGCGCAAAGTACATTATATTTAATGTGATTTGAGTTTAAAGAAATTTTGTTTCTTTTTAAATAGATATTGATTTGATTTCATGCCTATCCACAATCCAATATCTCGGGGTCCATTAATTGAAATCGCGAACCTCTTTTTTAGTGTATAGACCGACATTTAAATGTAATAACGGTATTTTGAACTCAATAGAATATATTCTAAAAATTAAATTTAAACGTATATATAAATTAACTATAATAGATTAATATAATATAATTTATATTCAAACAAATAAATTCTTCAATAATAAATTGTTATTATTCTAATTCAAACAGAAGTTTGTATTGATTATCTGAACTGTTTTCAATTTTAAATCTTGAATAGAATTATTTCAGATTTTCGTATTTCGATAATTATATATATTCGATATTAAATATAAAATCGATTTTTAAATCGATAACTTAATATAAAAATTCGTTTATATTATCGACTCAATATTTAAATCCATATTAAATATTTAAAATTAACCGACGAAATATCCGGGTCATTACATTCTTCCCCCCTTAAAAGAATTTCGTCCTAGAAATTACTAAGGTAGGAAAAATGCTACTAACCTATTTACTTTCCAAAATCAATTTATGTTGAACTCAACATTTTATATTTCTATAACTTTAATTCACCAAAACATTTGGTTTTTCCTTCATATGGCATCCCGTATATGTTTACAATCATTTAGTCTGAACGATCTACAATTAATATATTCATATTTAATTCGTACTCCATTCACATGCATTCAAGTTCATTCAAATTGATTTTTGATCAATTTATTTACTTCGATTTACTTTCTTAAGTTTAATTCTAATTCCCGAATTCAAATCCCCGGGATTCCATTTCAAATCCTTCAGAAATCATATAAATATATGCATATATTTATTTTCATCTCAAATTCAAAATATTTGAATTTTCAAACCAACTTGTTTTCTTTCAAACAAATTTCCATCAGAAAATTTTCTAAGGTAGCAATCCATCACTTAGAAACTTGAAAATGAACACTGATGATGTTGCAATCATCATCAGAATTATTTTCCAGCCACTGAAGTGAGTTCCGTGCTTAAACAATTTCAAAATCCATTCAAAATCCTTTTAAAATAAAGCTGTATTGTTCTAATATACTTCAGAAAATATTTTCCAACTTCCCAGAATTTAAATTCTAAATTCTGGTTTGAATTTAATTTATATTCATCTCATTTGTATATTTAATTCATATGCAAATTATAACTGGTTATACATAACCATTTCAATTTTATAATCTTATTTGATTATAATACCAGTAACCAACTCATCCATATATAATAATTTCAGAAAATTATTCCTTTTCTATTAAAATAGAATTTTGGATAAAATTATTTCATCTACCCACTAAAACAATATCATGTCGAATTCTCTGTTCAAGTGTTTATAAATTCCTATCGACTTCGTGGCGTCCCACGATTCGATCAGAATTCATAAACCACTCAACAGACTAGCCAACACAATATAAAACAAATTTTATATCAATTAACAAATACGCGCTCTCGTATTTATACACTCAACTCATTCTAGGGTACTACTGACCATATCTTTAATAAGCACAATTCCACCAAGCCTAGGTATTCGCTCAACCTAAGCTCTGATACCAACTGTAATGACCCGCAAATCCGTACTATCTGAGTTGACTAATAACACCACATGTCCAACTCAAATTGCACAAAAATATGAATCATTATTAGAAAGAAGTTAGAGGATGAGAAATAGAAAGAAAGAAATATTAGAATAGAAGAAAACAAAGAAGACAAATCTCACAGCGGAACGAATAAAATATATTATATAACATAACTTTTGAAATACAAATCAGTAACTTTATATACATACCATCATCAGAGCACAACAGTTATTCCTGGAATAGTTATAAACACCTATTTCTAGATACAAACATGGTTCACAACGGCATATATGATAGTCTATAGCTAACTGGTGAAGCCTCCTGCTTCCAGCTCTTCCAAGTGAATCTGAAAAATCCCGACTACTTGACTGCTCGTACAAATTTGGGCACCCAAGAGTTTAGGGAAAACAAACAAAATAAACTCTGGGTCAGTCATGGGACTGGTGTGAGTAAACTCCAACCATTTGTTTCACTTTAAAAATTCTTTCTAAAGAAATGATAATAATAAGACCAGCCACACATAAACATGGACGATTTTTACCTTACTATAACCCAAAACACTGTGATACGAAATCCAGTGATATTATAATAATGTCTAATCAAATAAATAGAATCTAGCGGAACACTTGCATCTCACGCTCCTGATATAATATAAAATCAAAAAAACCACAGGGCGCTTATTGTAGATTGGTTTCCAACATGACAAGGTATGGAACCACCTTCCGATAGTGTATCTCTAGAGAGGAATACACTGGGTTCAACAAGAACATCTTGCAACCCGGCCCACACATGACCGACCACTCATTTCGCTTGAGTGTATCGAATGTATATCACCAACGGTTGGGATCAGCAACCGTTTCCCGAATGGGACAGCATCGAATAGAATAAGGAATTAAATGAATCTCTAGATAGGTGATAATACACCCTAATGCGAGCGACCCACATAGCCATGTTGCCTGCCCGATTTTTGTCATTTCCAGGTTGTTGAGGCCTGAGGCTACGATTACTCTCTATTCATTGATAGTACAATCACTTTGATTGCCACATCGTCAGATTCGTTAATCACTAGTTGATTTGCACAAATATATTCTGGATATTATGCCAAGGGTATAAATCCATTGCCACCATATATATTTATACATACCAACATATTCGATCATTGGAAATACTTTGTCAGACATTCGTCCATTTACGTTCGTTCTGGGATTGAATGAAACCGAATGCACAATTTCTATTAATAGAAAAAGCCCTTGCATTTTACTCCATCTTAGATTATCTTCATATAATCTGATTCACAACGCTACTGCCAATACAAGTGGTTCTCGGATAATAATCCAACTGGTCTCTCCGTATTGACAACGATATTGGCAAATACTTCGATAGTCGGTTATTTAACTATCGAAGAAAAATAAACAAACATTCCATTCATCCATAACATCAATCAATCACTAGGCCTGTTAATTAATATTTCATTAATTAATTCACTTCTTCATTTCCCTATCAAATATTTGTTAACCAAATATTTTCAGTAATCTTATTGATCTCTTACGCTGGTTGGAAAACATTTCCCTATATCACCTTCTTTTATTTTCTATACTTAGAAAGTATATTCTATTTGCAATTGAAACAAATTTCAATCTCTTATCTCTTTCCTGACTACTTCAATTTTACTCAGGAAATATTTACTTTTATATTTCCAAAATTCCATCACTTGTGTTAAAACGAATGTTGTATAAAACATCGTTACAACAACCCAAAATATTTTATTCAACTAACTCTTTTTCAAACACTTCTCTTCGAGACTGGATCCTACTATTTATCAATTAAAAATGAAATCAATCAAGTTGGGGTAAAATTACCTCTCAGATCTTGACTGAAAATATCCTTAACTTCAAAACGGCAAAACCACTTACCTCGAATAAACACACTATAAAACCCAATTATTCATTTTTAAAACATGTATATGGTTCGCTTTCTATTTCTAATTTATAGATTTCCCTTTTTGTTTACAATATTCTATTTTTGATTTCGTTTCCTTATCGAATTCTATATATATATCGATACATTGATTTCTAACTATAAAATTATCTTAAAAATATTCTAATTCCTTAAATTCCCGGAAAAATTCGCCATAACCTCCTTTGTACCGGGAGCATCGGGATATTTTAAATAGCCTCCTATGGCCCTTTCCAATCCAAAAGAAAAAGAAAAAGCCAAGCGGCTTGCCGATATGGCGCATAAAATCACATATATGAATTTAAACATGTACCTTTTTGTCAGGCACATAAATTTATAAACTTCATATACTTCATCCCATACATGTCTAACACATGCTCACCTGTTTCCAATTTAATTCAACTCAATCCAATTGTTTGAATTCAGTTTCGCTCATTTATTCTTTAATTAGCTATTTTGCCTATTTCACTTCTTTGTTTGAACATAACATGTTCAAACAAGATATTTAACTTGCACATAACCAAATTGAATTTCAATTTCAATTTCAATTCTAGTTTCCTTTTCGATTTCGAATATAAATTTTCAAATCGAATTCACTTATTCAAAGCCCAATATCAATTCAAAATCTCATTAACTAATTACTATTCAAATTAGTTAATTCTATTCAATAATCAAAAATTTGATTTCTGTTTTAAAAATCAATTTATTTCTCCACCTGAGTTCACATATAATCTATAACTCAAAATCTGAAATTTCTAAATAGAAATTCGGATTTCATTCGCTTAAAATCCTTTTATAAAATTAAATAAAGCGTTATGGTTTTTAAATGGTTATGGCGCTGTTTTTTTGAAAATTTGATTTTGACATAACTCAAAATACATACGACGAAATTTAGATTTTTCTCCTCCATTAGAAAACTATTATCAAATCGGTCCTGACGTTTCTTGTTTCAAAGAATTCCGACTTCAATTAAGTTCTGTATACTCAGTTGAACTTCGAAACGCCAATTTACGAACTGCAGCGCTGCAACTAGTTCGTTTTAATTATATTCATAAATATAAACGTTTAAACTTCATCTATAATAAATTCAACTCCATTCTGATATATATATATATATATATATCAATTTCTCCCAATTCAACATACTATTTCCAATCTTCTAAAATTGTCGATTTTTCCTTATTCAGTAACAAATTCATTTATATTTCGATCTTCTATATTTAATTTCAATTCCTTTTATAAATTATAAATCCTTTGGATTTATTTCTATTCTATTTAAAAATCCACATTTCGAAATATATTTCGTCGTTCCCATTTCGAAATGATTTCAACTTTCTATTTCAAATTCTCCTTAAAATTTCTATTTTCAAATTCTATTTTCAATTCTATTCAAATTATATTCAATTCTATTCAAATTTCTATATATTCAAATTCTATATTCAAATTTTATTCAAATTCTATATTTAAAATTCCTTTGTTCAAATTCCATTTCACTTTCTCTATATTCAAATTCTATATTTGAATTTCCTTTATATTTTCTATATTTAAACTCCGTTTGAATTTCTATATTCAATTTCTATTTGAATTTTCTTTATATTCTATATTAAACAAGTCTTGATTTCCAATTTAGTTGAAATCAATAATTTCTATTTTGGAAAAATACTTTCCCTTTTCAACTTCACACTTGTGTTTTTATTTTTGAATTACCCAATGATAATTCTTTTCACTTCATTTATAAAAGAACTACTTGTTTTTATTCTTTTAAAACAAGTTAATATTTTTATTCTATTCGAAATTTCAAATTCTATTCTAGAAAAATAGAATCTCCTTTTTGAATCTAAAAAATTCCTTTTCTTGATATTTTTAAATATCAACATTTAGGCCCAGTGACATTTAAACACCAAACACCCAATTATTTATTTCTGGTTTTTTAACACATCATATATGACGGTATATATGCAAACAAATAAACAAACAGATAATATATTTTTGAGGAATCCAGTTGGATTCCTCCAACCTTTTTTTCCTGCATCCACAGATGTTAGTCAACATAAATAATACCCATCCTACTTCGAGGTAGGATATCGCGGTATAGAAGGTCATCCACTAGCATAGCGTGGGGCGTATAGGGTAATCATCCGCTAATGGTACCGCGGGCATCCGCTAATGATACTGCGGGAAATCCAACCACTATTATATATATATAATAGCAACCACCAAGCCTGAATAACTAATATATTTAAGATGCACAAAAATATTAAATGCAACCAAACAAGCAACAAACAATTATTTTTAACTGATAAAAATAATTTTAAATAAAAGAATAGTGAGATTTACCCACCGTGATTTTTCTTCGGATGTATTCTGATTCTATTTTAAATTTCTGGTTAGGTATCCTGCAGCTATGGATTAAACGTTCGATTCCGTTCACTAAGATCTGGTATAAATTTAACAATTTGTATTCATTGTTTAAGTTGTCGAACTATTTAAAATAAATAAATTACTAAACTAAAAATAATTACCTTAATCCATGTTTACGCACTAATACATCTTCTCCATTCCCAGTACGAATAGTGCACAACTGTACCACTTTTGGTCACAGATATATACACATTATTATCATTATTATTACTTTTGGATCACACCAAACAAAATTAATTTATTAAACATTGAATTAATTACCTAGTCTGGTTAAAAATTTCTTCTTCCTCGATTCGAGCTTGCCAACTCCCTGAACAAACTACTGCTCTATATAAATGGTGACTTTCATGCCTCCTTATCGACCAATCGCCACTTCTCCAATGATAGTCTGACCGCTGCATCCCTTATTCTCAACAATATTATAATTACCTTTCTTCCCAAAAATTCATGAGCATGCCCTCTCCTATAGCAATGTCGAATCAATATCGATGGATTACGACTTGAGACATAACATAGAACTCAACTTCAATTGGACTCGAAACAAAGAACATCGAAAGCCATGAATTTAGAATTGGAAAATTCTCCTTTTCTTTTTAACAAGAACAAAAGAGAGAGGGGAGACCTGCTGGTTGAGTTAGAGTTCGCTGTGGGTTCCGAACTCCAATAATCTCATTTTCTAATTCATCAACAATGCATTCTAAGCCAAATCACGAATGGCTTTTATCGTGAAAATCCGACAAAATGGTCTGTGCTAAGGAAGGACCTAACAAATCGAAAATTTGCTATTCTCAGACGTGAATTCGAGCTAAAAAAATTCTACAGTAACGCTCGACTAAAAATAGGATGGTGCCTGTTGCCAATGATTTGGTTTTCCAGGGAAGCGCACAGATATCGGGGTCATTGGCGGTCGTCATCAAAATAGAAAAAGATGAAGTTTGACACAGTGTTTTTGATGTTACCATGGGAATCAATGGTAGAGGAGATCGATCGTTCTTTCTTCGCTTGGACTCTGGAATCCGAAATATATTAGGAGAAGAGAGGAGGAACTAATTCAATTTTGCTTGAACGAGGCAAAGATAACGGCTTCGATATGAAATTTGATTTCGAATTAACTAGGGGAGAGGCCATTTTTGCTTCTTTCAGAAGCTCCGAGTGATTTTGATTTGAGAAGGAAAAAGTTCTAAGAGGGTAACTTCAATTTGCTTAAGCTTTGAGACGATAGAATCATATCATACATCGGTTTTGATTAAGAAATTATTTAAGGAACGCCATTTTTAAATCACAGGCTTTTGAAGTTTCAGACGAACGAAATGTAAAGAGAAGAAAATGGCAAGGGTATCACGATATATAGAAGAGCAACACCTTAGGAATTAAGTAATTCTTCTGCGCAAAGTACATTATATTTAATGTGATTTGAGTTTAAATAGATTTTGTTTCTTTTTAAATAGATACTGATTTGATTTCAAGCCTATCCACAATCCAATATCTCGGGGTCCATTAATTGAAATCACGAACCGCTATTTTAGTGTACAGACCGACATTTAAATGTATTAACGGTATTCTGAACTCAATAGAATATATTCTAAAAATTAAATTTAAACGTATATATAAAATAACTATAATAGATTAATATAATATAATTTGTATTCAAACAAATAAATTCTTCAATAATAAATTGTTATTATTCTAATTCAAACAGAAGTTTGTATTGATTATCTGAAATGTTTTCAACTTTAAATCTTGAATAGAATTATTTTTGATTTTCATATTTCGATAATTATATATATTTGATATTAAATCAAAAATCGTTTTTTAAGTCGACAACTTAATATAAAAATTCGTTTATATTATCGACTCAATATTTAAATCCATATTAAATATTTAAAATTAACCGACGAAATATCCGGGTCATTACAAGAACTCAACCTTATCTTCCCCACATCGGACAATGATAGCCTTTACATTAAACAATTCAACCATTCATCCATGGAAACCAGAACACTCGTTCAATCATGGTAAAGCACTCATGACAATTAGATTATATATCTCATGTAAACCATCCTAATCGAATTCAACATCCCTCAAGCACAAGTCCAGATGCCTAAACCAATATCAGACAAGCACCCAAGGAACATCTCCTTCGACATTGGACAATCTACATGAGACGGTATAAACAAAGCATCCAAACAATTAAACATCCATGACTGACTCTGACTATCACCGCCAATCCTGCTTTGAAACCATCGTTAATCGTATGACGACCAACCTTGCCATATGTCAAGGGCTAATGGTAACCCCAGATCTAACATAAACTCCATACGCCTTTCAACGATACGTATGTATGTCCAACCTTGACAACTAGGTCTTCCAACGATACCTAGGGTACTCGACCTATAACCGGTCTTTTAGGTGCCCCTATCATACCCCTGCTTTGGGCCTGCTAGAACTTACGACAATGATAATCTCTCGTCCTTCACATCTCTAGTCATCCAACC
Organism: Allium sativum; assembly: GCA_030737875.1. Taxonomy (NCBI): domain Eukaryota; kingdom Viridiplantae; phylum Streptophyta; class Magnoliopsida; order Asparagales; family Amaryllidaceae; genus Allium; species Allium sativum. Next base: position 188,253,680 of record CM060924.1, on the reverse strand, counting down.
TGATGACTTTTCATAGCTCAAGCATCCTTCTCAAGCAACCATTATCCACTAACTCACGACCTTTGAGTTATCACCTCATTCGCTATTCTATACCGATCAACGAACATATTCAACACTTCGAACCTTCCTACTTGAATTTACTTCGAAGTCACACCATCACCGAGCCAAATTACATCACTGCATTGCGGCTAGGGTTCGGGGGATTGCCCCCAAATTTTTTTCAAGCTCTTTTCTTCAAATTCGGGTCGTACCCGAAAATATAAATTTTCAAAAATTGACCCTGTGGCCGACCCCGGGCTATGGTTCACCGACCCCTCACCTGGGTGTGCGACCGACCCTTCATCTAGGTACACGATCGACCCAATCAACATCAAAATGGAGAACGACCCCCTTTCATGTGTGCACGACCGACCCGCCTTGCTCGACCCCCCCTTGATGACTGACCCCTTTACTTTAGAGATGACGAAGCCCATTGTTTCAGGGATAACCGACCACCCCATGCCCGATCTCTCCTTGCTCGACCGACCCTGTCAAAGCTCGACCGACCTTCCTCCCTACGTGCAACCCCTTTGTTGTACTATATATTGTACTTCACTTGTACTATGCTCGACCCAAAACCTGCACATACCCCGTTTACCTCCGAATTCGACCAAAGCTTCGCCAAACGATAAATCCGATGAAACAAACTCGTCCAATTAATTAAACATGACCACATACATGATATGAAGTCACTAGTAACATGAAAACAACGATTATCACCATAATTACACAATTCCACCAAAATAATGATAAATGAATATATGATCTAAATTGCGGATCTAACTTGAATATGCATATGGAATGACACAGAGATTACCAGTTTAGACTTGATAAATTAGACCATAGGTTGATTCATATGAAAATCGACTTATCGTGGTGTAGATCCATGATAAAACACTTGAATTTGATGAAAAACATGATCAAATATTCATATACTTCATTGAATCTATGTGAGAATGCATATCACTTACCAATTCTCCAAATCAAAGCAAAAACAATGAATTAAAATTCCGGACAGCAAGCAATTCGAACCAAATCCCTTGATCCGATGAATCTCCACTTCAAATGATGTAGATCTAGCCTCCAATGGTGTAGATCTTCGATTTGCTTCCTTAGATTTTGATTTTTAATGGTGGAAAGATGTTAGAGGAAGGAGGAACATAAGCCACCAAATGAGAGAAAAGAGAAAATAAACCATTTCTTATACCTCCTACCCCCTATTTATACTCTTCCACTAGCCCACTATGGGCATCTCCAAATCAACCCATTAAGGCTTCACAAACCTGAACAGTTTAACCTTAAAACAACGATTCCACTCAAACTGCTGAGCTAAATATTTAATGTAACCACTCTGTAGAAAGGCAATCATCATTTCCTTTCCGATGGCACAGGTCTCACCACCTAATTCGACCTGAGTCAAAAGTTATGCCCTGTACAAGACTGAAAGGGGCAAAATGGTCACAAAAAAAATTGGTAAAAATTATGGGCATGTCTCACATCCCCATAAGTAACATATCAAAATATGAGAATGATCCAACCCTCAGGGAATAAAATAAAAATATTTTACGATCCTCTGATATGTAAAAGGCTGGCTGTTACATAATGCATGCACTTCAGGTCAATCTTGCATTCATCTCCAAGCCTCGAAAGGTGAGTTTCCCTCAATCACGACTAATTTATGATTAAGTGAATTAAAATTTTGAGATGTTAGATGCAGTGTTAGGTTGTTATAGAAATTGTTTGTTATGTGATCAATGCACATGTGACACGCACACTATCTCCTTATATGACACATTTGGATGTGATGTATGATATGCTATGTTGCAATGTTCACCAAGAAAGTTCCCAGAGATTTAGAAAAATCACAATCGGTTGAAATGATATGCTCCCGTATGAATTGTATAGATTCAAGAAATAATTTCGAATCAATTTGGGATGCGGGTTGAAACGTTATATATCGGGATTCAAATTTTCCTTTAAAACATGTTGAAATGATATATATCTGTATCACTTGACCATAAGATAGAAAATTTTATATGGACACCGTAGTCAATAAAAATTTATTTTATAAAATCTTATAAGTACGTATCGACTTTAAAATAGATTTTCGAAATAAAACCTTGGTGTAAAGAATACTATGGAAATAATTTTTTGAGAACTTGTTTTAATAAAATGTGGTATTTAAATTTAAATATTCTGAATTAATGTCTGTGTTAAACATGACTTTTATTATATTTGATTTTTGATAATATACAAAAAGGTTCCTTATTTTGTTAGTTAAAATATTGATTCAATAAAATATTTTGTAATAGGATTTGGTTTAAGGTTTACCACTTTTTGCACTAATGTTAAGATTGAAAAGTTAATTCGAAAAGAACCAAATGTAATTAATATACTGTATGAAGAAGGTTTGAAAGGATTTTCCTTGAATTTACTTAAATTAGGTAAAGTTATATAAGTTTTGTTTTAATAAAAAGTGATTGAAATATTTTGTAAAGATTTACATTTAAATTTATGGTTTGAGGTAAACAAGGCTTTATGAAATCGATTTTGTATAGATTTGTATAATGAATAATTAAAGGTGTTTGATTTCTTAGGAACAAATTATCCTTTAAAGGTTTAACGAAATCTTACTTCAATATAACAAGTTTAAAATTGATTTTATGAATCTTATTAAAGGAAATGAAGTGAATGGTAAATTGAATTCCTTAACTTAAATCCAAGCGATTGAAAGTAATATGCTTACATCAACATGAGATTTGAGAAAATAAAGCGACTTGGAATTTATAAATGGTGATTCAAGTAATGCCGTAATATTTAACCATCGAAGTTATTTTGAAACTCAATATATTAAGTAAACTTGGAATCGAAGTTATATCTAACTTGGAAATAAAGATTTAGGAAAAATATTTCTAGTTTTGAGATGAATTTGAATTCAAATCAACAAATAAGGAAATTAATTAAATATTTGGGATATGGATTTGGGGATTGGATTTTGATCATGCTATTTAATCAAAATTATATTTTCACGAAAGCAATTTTTCCATATTACTTAGTTTACAAAATATTTTCTTTTAACAAATAAACTTAAAAACCGTTTTTACTATATAAACTTCATAACCATTTTATAATTATTTTACAACTATTTTATATAAGTATATTTACATACAATATGTTAAATGTTAACCTTTCCAAGCATATTTTATAAATTCAATATATGACCTATGACAATTATTGGAAATTTAAGTTTTTTATACTATTTTCAGTTATTTTCATAAGTATGATAATATACATTATTTCCCAATTTAATATCTTACACCATTTTTCATGTTACTATTCTTAATATTTTTATAAATTTAATTAATCCATGTCCAAACCCGAGCTAGTAAATCCTAAGTGATTAAATATAAAGATTTCAAGTGATAATGATATTTTATGGAAATTGAAACCTTAAATTCTAATGGTTTGACAAGGGATAATTTGCGAATATCAAATTTGAAACTGCATTGATCCAATGATGAATTATTTAGATAATCGATTTTAAGGCAATGTTTGGTTGTTAAAGAGATCGAAGTTGGTAGATGTCATACTCTCTGCCAATGCTGACACCACTTTAACAATTGTGCACGTGGTGGGGATTTCAGAACGAAGTAGGATGGTATGGAAGCGATTATTTGAAGAAATAGAACGATATTGGATTGGCTTTGACCTTCAGGTCATAATCAAAATGACTAAAATAGGTGCTATACAGTGACTAAGTGAAGTCACACCTCCGATCAGACATGCATCTTCAATACCATCTCTATGACTGGTGTGATTGATTTGGATGCACCCTTTGATTATGGGAGTGTGTTCCGAGGTGGGAGGTAGTTTTTACTATGCGTTACCACTGATCGGGGCATGCAAATGGTAGAATCCTACCCTAGGTATTCCTTGGTGCCTTGTCATATTTATCCTGATTGAGCCCCCTACGATTATGATTTGGCGTTGTTTTCTATGGAGTGCCCTCTGTTAACACCAGTATGGTGAATTTACAGTACTGTATAGACTACAAGGATTATAAACGGTGTAAGGGTTATATGGTAATCTTGCTTACGCTATTTTGATATATTTATTTTACTAAATAGGCATTAATAGCGTATTATACTATATGTATTAGTTTCATGGATCCTTAAGGGATGGAAATCCCAACCATCCTTTGAGTTACTGCTGCATTCCATTTAAACATTTCACCTAAGCTTATTCACTTATATAAGAATGTTAGTTCTGACTGGGGTATTTTGTTGTTTTATTCCTTGCAAAATGCTCGGGTCAGACCGAGTAATACAACTTGGAGATTTATTTATTAGAGCTTGAGATCTGTTGGAGAACCAGTCGTCCATCTATTATTCCATATGCAGTTATGCCCAACTCTGCTTATTACCGCTATATTAGTATGATTCTGTATTCAGTCTTCCATTGTATTTGTACTTATTTATATACTCTGATATCATGTAATTTAAAAGATTTTGTAATATTGTATAAATGTTTCTTCCGCTGTGAGATATTATTTGTTCTATGTCTGTTATTCTATGATGATTTATATTTCAACTTCATAAGAAATAACAATCTGTCGTTTTGAGTGATTCGAGTTAGTTTAATTTCCGACGTGGAGCGGTCAAAAATCCAGGTCATTACTATTAACGTGGGAAGTTGTTGTTTACGTAACACACGCCAACACCCAATGTGTATACAAGTGTGTTATCAACACAGTAATCCAAGATGTAATAAAGTAAAGTAAATGCAGGGAGACACAACTTTTTATAGTGGTTCAACACTAACGCCTACGTCCACTTTATAATGATCATTCATCATATAATATCCGGTTACAATGTTGTACAAGTTTGGATAGTAGCTGAGTACAAAGCGTTACAATAGAACAACAATATCCTTGTTAATTCTAAACATTGACTAAAATGTCCTTCTTCTTCGTTGAGTGAGTTGACTTGGTCAACTATGTCCAAATTTCTCTTTAATGTCCAAGAATTCTAACCCAAAGGTAGTGTAATTATCCTTGTGAATATCCAAATGTTGATAGAAAATTTGTATGCCATATTTTAATTGTCCATGTCATGTCCAATGGCCATGAACAAGCAGATGGCAGCCATTAATGAGGTTCTTGGAGCTCTCTACGTCCAAAAGTAGGTGGAAAAAAGGATCCAAATGAAGGACAAACCTTGGTGTATTTATATGAGGGAGGTTAGGTTGAAGCAGGTAGGAAATGAGGTCCACACTGCAGAATTTTGAGTCACCTGGAGGCAGCAGTAGAAATTTCGAATCCCTTCTATGTGTTTAGGAAAATTTCGTACCCCACCAGGGTGATACAAATTTTGTATCCCTAGGGATACGAAATTCGTACCCCATAGGGTACGAAAGTTTCGTATCCTAGGGGATACGAAATTAGTATCCTAGAGGATACGAAAGAGGCACCCCTGAGATACAAATTTCGTATCCGAGGGATACAAAATTCATACCCCAGGGGGTACGAAATATGCACCCCTAGGATACGAAATTTCGTATCTCGAGGGATACAAAATTCTTATCCCAAAGGATATAAGAAAGACAGTGAAGAGGGTGCCGAGAATTCTCTTTGGAGGGAGCTGAGTTAGAGGGATACGAAATTCCTAAATGAGTGGGATTCAAAACACCCAAAGCACCAGACATGCATAACTTTCAAACCATAAGTCCATTTTTGCCAAGCAAAAGTTATACCTAAAGCTAATTCAGACGGCTACAAGAATTACATTGCTATGCATGATAATTGATGTTTTTGGGCCAAAAAGAGGTCATAAAATAAGAGTTTTGGACGTTTTTATGTCTGTGATTCGACTTCGACCAAATCGCTTTGTGTTCTCCGACGATATTCTTGACGCTTGAGCGCGTTGCTAACCAGGAACTTTACATGTGACAGATTTAAACAAAAAGCGTGTCAACAGTTACATTTGTACCAACTGTAATGACTTTCCATTTTGGCCCCCTAAGTCGGTAATTAAACCAACTAGAAATGTTCAAAACGACGTCTTGTTTTGGGTTACAGGGTTTAAATAGAATTAAACACAGAATCACATAGTACAATTATTTGCAGCGGAATAAATTTTGATATAAATAGCAGAGTTTTACAATATTTTGTACAGCAGAGAAAATAATATAATGTATACATAAATTTAAATGAATAATTTTTTACAATTTTTGTCAGGCTTGCGCGCGTGCGTCTTCACATTCCTTTCTTCTTTGCAAGCTAAAATCTTTAAATCTGTAACATTAGGGGTTTGACTTGTGCATTCCACGCAAAAACATAAAACATCTAAGTCAAGATTAAACTTATTTCAAGTAAGTCACTTCGAATAAACACATATATATAATTGTTAATCCTGATAATATATTAATAATTCAAGCAAAATAACTCATCTAAGACGCTGCCAAAATAGAGATTAGCCAAATCTGCATCATAGACAAAGCATGATAGTAACGTATGGAGCACATGCCCACTTTCAAAGGTAGAACACATGAAATAGGATACTTAATTAACCTTATATAACATAACACTGAAATATGCAAAGAAGCAAGCTAGTTTTACCCACGCATGTGCATGCATGGCCCAAATAAAAGTCCATCTTAAACAATGAAGTAGAGTGGCAGATTCTTGCAAGCATTAAAATTATAATATAAGTTTAATCACAAAGGACCTATGCTGCACATAACAAGGGGCCAACAAGACATAAATGAATGGGACTGCATTTGAATTGCATAGGGTGGCTTTGGTAGACAACACACGCATGGATTAATTTCATGCAGGAAGATATCAAATAGTAGCCTATGCATGTGTGAATATTTGAAAGCATTCAATGTCAAAACAACAAATAAAAATATGGTGCAAAACATATATTTCAAGAACTCAGGGAAGCTTAACTTGAATATCAATGAGGTGGACCTGAGAATTCTAAGTTTCAAATTTCATAAGAACAATTTCTAAAGTAATGCATGCAATATGTAAATAATGGGTGGCTCAATAGGAATAAAAGTGTTAATAGCACAATGACATATTCAAGTTAGAGATAGTGGGCAAAACAAAACTAGTCCAAGTTGCATAACCCGCGGAGCCTAGGTAACCAACCTGAACTGCAAAGAATAGTGGCCATATAATGTTGGCAAAACCAAATCCAAAACCATATGATATAGACCCTAACTAGTTCGGCGTATACTAACGACATATGTGTACACATACGGGGTATACGTGTACGGGCCTCTAAGAGAACCAAACATCCAACTAGAGGAAATGGAAAGGCTGGCAGAATTTCGACAACCGACACTAGATCAAGGCATCGTGTGTATGGATGTATATGTATGCCGCTAATACGCATATACACATACAATTGTACATATATGCCCGTATGTTGGCAGCCGCTACATATATACCCATAAAACACAAACGATGACTGAATTCAAAACAAGGTAGCTAACGAGATAATAGGCAAGCAACATAACAACAACAAGGGTGTAGCAAATGGACCATCATATTCATCATGCATATAAGCATGCAAAATAAAATATAAATTGGAAGACACTATGAATTTTTAAACATATTTGTATGGTATCATTGAAATAGTTTCAAATCATTATACTTAGTGAATGTGAAGATTATACTTAGTGAACATGCACGAAGTATAATTTCAAAGTATCAGCAAATGGTATTAGAATGGGCGGGTTATAATTCCTACTTAGTGAAATTTTAAAATGTTCACTAAGTAAAAAAAAAATTCCCACTCTGATACCACACTACCACTTTGTAACGACTTGCCATTTTGATCGCTCTAAGTCGGTAATTATACCAACTTAAAACGTTCAAAACAACATATTGTTTTGGCTTACAGGGTTTAAACAAAATTATACACAGAGTACAATTCTTGCAGTGGAATAAAATTTTGTATAAATACTAGAGTTTACAATATTTTGTACAACGGAAAAATAATATAATGTATACATATATTTGAATAAATAACTTTTTACAGTCTTTGATGAGCTTGCGCGCGTGTGCATCTTCACGTTCCTCTCTAACTTGCGAGTTGAAAAATCCTTTTATCTGCAACACTTGGGGTCTGACCCGAGAATTCCATGCAAAATATAAAGCACCCAAGCCAAGATTAAACTTATTTCAAGTAAGTCACTTCAAATAAGCACATAAATATAATTGTTAATCCTGACAATTTATTGAATAATTCGAGCATAATAACCCGCGAACTACTAGAAATAACATCAAAGTATTTTGTTTCACTCATATGCTCCTTCACTTCGCATTTAAGTTATTTGAGGATATATTCACATAAATATGATATATGTACATAACATTTTGGTTAGAATTTTAAACATGCTCACTAAGTAACAATTAACTGTGCACTTAGAGAATGCCATTTTTACTAACTTATTGGGTTATATGATACGCCATTTTGACCTTGTGAGTTTAGGTATGTATCCTTGATAAAAATGTATCCGCCATCGAAAATTAACTATTCTGTTTAGTTAATTACTAAAGTTAATAAATTTGACTCAAAATTTAATCGCGAGTAAATACTCACTATTGCATGTTAACACCATGTCAAGCCTGTTTTGCTACCACCCTTGACTTGTGCGCATTTGTTCATTGGTTTTGACTGTATCTTGAGCGTTCTCCTTTATCACTGGTCCGTTGTTCATTTCTGTATTAAGTGTTGTTTTGTGGCACTTGACTTGTCAGTACACCATAAGGTCATGTATAATATTTTCTTGCTAGAAGAAATTTGTGGATACACTCATTTGGTACATATTGCATATATTAATATGTATGTATGTGTGTGTATGTGTGTATATATATGCTCAGATATGGTCATGCTTTTAAAGGAAATACACCACCCTTTACATAGTCATATAACTTGATTTTTGGCTTCCATTAATTTGGATCACCATACATATGCTGCTACTTCAATGATCTGAGCTATTTTATTTTTGAGCTTCCCATATATATATGTCCACGCATAGATATATACGTGTAGAGTACATGCATGATTTAGTTGACATGATTTACGTCCTCCGCCTTACTGTAGCCTTGTTATTTTTGTGCATGCCTGTAACTTGGTTTTGGTATTAAGCATCTGGCTTTGGTATGTTATTCACATTATCATTTTCTATAAAATAGGAAACCACACCCTGTATGTATTTTTGGTTTGTTCAACATGTTTTGCACAACTTTGCTTTACTGTACTGGGTATTTTTCTCGGTTATGGGAGCTTCGCATTTCCATGCGTGATTTTTTATATGACCCATGCATTTTGTCCTACTTAGCACTGCTCTGTTTTAAATGGCTCTTTGGTTTGCATATATGTGGGTAAGTTGCGCTACTTCCTGTTACACCTGTTACTTTGAAAATATAACTTGCTATGTTATTTAAGCTACTGTTATGTGCCATACATGCAGTAATTTGCCGCCACGGTCTTGAAATCCAGGTTACCTCAAATTTTGTCAAAATCTAAGTAGACAATTTACTTGAACACTTGGGATATTCAAATTTAAATTTTCTCATTCATGTTAGGATTAACTATTTTACTCCAGTATTTTATTGAAGTTAATTTACTTGAACAAAGATTAATCTTGATTTGAGTGTTTTATGTTTTGCGTGGAACACTCGGGTAAGATACGAGTGTTGCAGATTTTGGATTTCAGCTCACAAAGAAGAGAGACATGTGGAGACGCATGCACGCATAAGCTCTTCAAAACCATAAAAGAAATTATTCATTCAAATTTATGTATACATATTATTTTTCCTTTGTACAAAATGTTGTATAAAACTCTAATATTTTATGAAAATTTATTCCATTGCAAATATTGTACTATGTGATTCTGTGTTTAATTCTATTGTGTAAGCCAAAACAAATCTATCGTTTTAAGTGTTTCGAGTTGGTTTAATTACCGACTTGAAGCGGTCAAAATGGCAGGTCGATACAGTTCGAATAAACACTAAAATACAATCAGTAAATTTCGACAATTTATTAAATATTCAGGAATAACAAACCGATGAATCTACTGAAACATATTCGCTACTGCGGAAAAAGTTAACTTGCATGTGTCAAATAACAATCTGGGTGGAAAAAAAAGGCGACAAGTAGCATGGAAAATCCAAGATTTAGCATGTATGTGCATTCAATGGGAAGTACATATATGGTAGCAGAGGAATATACAAGGAAGACCAATATAAAGTACATTCATTAAAAGATGATACAACCACCATCAATAACGAAAATAGACAAGGCAGAGGACCCAACAATGGATGAGTCATGCATGAAGCTATTTATATATGTAGTATGGGTCCCAAATCATTTACCAAGAAGTAGCAGGTTTAAGGGAAACAAAACATCAAAATATTAACCCAATTTAAACCAACAGAACATACACATGTTAATATGAAGCATGCAACCAAGGAAACTCCAAGAAAATAACCATAGGTAGGAGTATTAGCAAATCAACATATTCACAGTGGTGGAATGCTCATACCAAATAATATGGAATGCCTGGGTAGCGGAAAATGACAGTTACAGCCTTGGTTTAACACAAAAGACCCTAGCAAACATGGATTAAAAAGCATGTAATGACCCGGCGGATTCGACTCCCGAATTTCAATAATAATAGATAAATCCTGCATTACTTGCTAAAATCCAAGTATCGAAAACACCAGATAGTTAATAGAAAGAAATTAGAGGGTGAGATAAGAAAGAAATATTAGAATAGAAGAAAAAGAACCAACACAACACAGAGTCTCACATCGCAGCGAAACAAAATATAATATAGAAATAATCTTTATTGAGAGCTTGAAAAATACTTACAAACACCAAAGTGCATCAATACACCTGGACAATTATAACAACCTGTCCTCATACACAACACAAAGCAGAATAATAACTATGTAACATCATACATCTGAACTCTTCTAGCTCGTCTCTTCACAACATACGATGACCTGAACCTGTAAAACTTGGTCTAACCCAAGCATTTCAAACGCTGGATCGGTCTGGTGAACCAGAGTGAGAAACCCACTGAGTTTATAAACAACATCCAACTAGATTTTAAAGTTAACAATTCTTTTCTAAGAAAAGGATAATCATAAGACCGATCTACACATAAACACGAATGTTTTTTACCATACGATAACCCAAAACATTTTTGAAATCATTTCTTATTTTATATTATAATAGTTTCTAATACAAATAAATATCAATCTAGTGGAACGCTTGCATCTCACGCTCCACACACATATTATACAATCCAAATCGCGGGCGCTTATTGGAGATTGGATTCCGACCATGACAAGGTATGGAACCACCTGCCGCTAGTGTATCTCTAGAGGGGAAGACACTGGGTTCAACAAAAATGACTTGCAACCCAGCCACACATGACCGACCCCTCATTCCGCTTGAGCGTATCAAATGTATATCACTAACTATTGGGATTAGCAACCGTTTCCCATAAGGGACAACATCGAATAAAATAAAGAAGGAAATGAAATTTCTCTAGATAAGTGATAATACACCCAAATTGGTGGCGACCCACATAGACATGCTGCCTGCTCGATTTTGTCATTTCTCTGTTGTGAGGCTTGAGGTTTAAATTACTTTTTTAAAATAGCACACCATCATTCACTTTAAATGCCACATTGTCAAATCCGCTAGAAAATAACTAATTGATTTCCACAAAAATACTCTGATTGTTAAGCTAAGAGAAGGTGTCTTCTTCGCCACCAACTATGATACGTTTGAAGAAGTCGACATACGAGATCCCTTTGGAATTATTCTGTCAGACATCCATCCATACAAATTGTCCTAGGACTGGATAAACCGAAGGCACTGTCCTACTACATCCTTGAATTACCCTATGAACTAACAGTGAGTAGTCCTTGCAAATCCGCCGATTCCAATCACGACTGAATTACCATCAAAACCCTTTGGTTGCCATTCAAAGAAATTTATCAAGTAGTCCTTTCGCTTATGAAGATCCAAGGTCTACAATTCCTCCATCTTCAATTTGCATATTCGACGATTTCATATTCGTTGGTTTAGAATGGTTTTCGAATATAAATTTGATCCTAGTCTTTCCGTACCAACAATCGTATAGGCCAGATTTGATAGTCGATTATTTAACTATCAAACAAACAACCATTCAATCATGAAAATAGAAATGATTTCGCTGGTTTGGTACTCATCATCACTTGGCCTTTTTAGTTAAAAACTCATTAAACTTCTTAACCTTACAATATTTTAAAACATAATATTTTCTTCTTATTATATTATAAGAGTATTTTCAAAACCCTTTTAAATGCATTAGAATTCAATCATATATATATATATATACCAACTGTGGTTTCAACCCTTAAATATCATCACAAAATCTCTTTGGTTTTATTTCTCGAAAATAATAATTAACATTTCCCTTTGAATAACTTATTTAAACTCGTCTCGTTAATTCCTTAAATCTCAGAAAATATTGTTATATTCTCAAAGTCGCTTTCTATTCTTGTTACTTCAACATTCATTAGTCCCTAACCGAAAACTGGTGAGAGAACAAGTCCCTAAATATCAACCCCAAAGGCCGAAACCAACAACAGATTGACACTCAAGAAGTCATTTAACTCGACTAATCTCCGGTCAATTTCTAATTTCCTTAACTCCATTCAAATCAAAAAACGTTTTCTTTTAAACCATTTTCTGCTTTAAAAATCTCATTTCAATTCTATTCACTTCACTCAATCTCATTATTAAGTAAAATCAACTTAAAATCAACATTTAAGCCTCGTACCCTTTTATAAACCTTATTTATCGAACTCGGGTTAATATAAAACCCTTTTTATATTGATCTTTTCTTGCTTAATATAAATACTAAGTAATCCTTTATTTTAAACCATCATATTTGCCCAAAATCTATTTTATAACTTCATTACAAAAACTTGGATTTAATATTAAAACTCGTCCATAACCTCTTTTCAAAACTTAATTATATTACATTCCAAAACCGTTAACTTACTTAAATGAATTTAATTTAAGAAGCACTTACTTAAATTATTAATTAAATTAATAATTTACTTCCTCACTTACTAAAATAAAAATTAATTTTCTTTTTAAATTCTTATTAATAATAAATAAAATATTTGTTAAATCATTTCATTAAATTAAATAACAACAATTAATTTAATAATCAATTCCAGTTAAAACAGTGGACTTAGTCAATTCAAAGCGTAGTTATTTCATTAACCAATTCTAGCTAGTTTTTCCTTTTAAATTAATTAAAAATATAATTAATTCAAATAATTTCACTTAATGTTTCTTAGAAACAATTAACCCAACTCTTAGCCGTAACATCAATTTCAGCTCATTCGCTTATAAATCTTGTTAACATAAGCAATTTATTTTATATAATCATTTAATATTTACTTATAAACTTAAATAATAAATAATAAATAATAAATAATTATTTCCTTTTCATAAACTTTTATTCAAAATAATATAATTAAAAATCTATCTTCAATTATGAAATTAAATTTTATATCTTCATTCATGTCGACTCACCTAATGTTGAATTAATATTTATAAAATGATTGATTTATAAGCCATATGATGTCAATTACTCAACCAATGCTGCCCATTGGTTAAAACATAACAAACGTTGAATTTGGATTCAACCATCAATAATTAAGCCAATCATCCAGTCATATCGGTTGAATAGTTCATATAATTGTAATATGAAAATAAACTATAAAATTGAGGAATCCAATTGGATCCCTCCAACCTATCTTTCCCTGCATCCAAATACATTATCTCAACAATATCATTTATTTAAATAAACAGATATAATAATCAACAACCAAACATTAATCCAAACATCAATATTTTAATTTAATATGTTTATATTATTAAACCAACGACGTAAGTTACCTCATATGGTAGTAACCGTTAAAAATAAAGATTGGTTTAAATTAAATTAAATAAGTGTTCAATTTAATCGTTCAGCCAACACATATAAATATATTCAACATCCATCAAACAACTAACAATCATAGCACACAAATATTAGACACCCGACTTATATAAAATATAAGTGGGACTAAACTAAGTGAGTTGAACTCACCATGGGTTTCTATTCGTCATTGAAATAATACGTTTTAATTAAATTAAACAAGCATTTAATTTAATTAAAACTCTCAGATGCGTCCAGCTGTGTCCAAACCAACTCTATAATATTACGTCCGTTGATACGGTCCCAACATCGCTAGTTTCATCCAATCTCGTTATTGTATGACCAAGAATAAATTTTAATGGTATTTACTATTATTAAAACTCCAATAATAATTATTTACTAAACTCTACTTAATGTTTTAATAGTCTACACATGACACTTGTGAAGTGGATTAGGCATATAAAAACGGTTTAGGCAAATATATAATTATGCTTTTTGGCTACGTTATCCATATATTTGTATTAGGAAGAATTAATAGGATTAGGCAAACTAAAAAAAGAACCGTCTGGGCATATATTAGAATTAGGCATGATTTATTACACATGCATACAACCCAGGCAGTACATTGTAAGTATATACCCTGAATACTCATGTTTAAATTAATTATGATTAGGCATAATAAATTTTCAGTTAGGCTATTAAAATCGCTAGGAGGCCACATATGTTATTAGGAGCTTAATATATATATAATTATTGTATATCCTTCTTCTTCCCACTTACTTGTTTTGCTCGAAAACCCCAAGACTCGTTCATTTTTCACATATCCACTTCACCATGCAGCATTTATTTCTCTCTCCATGTTATACCCCAACAGGCTGACTACATATAATTCCCACTGCCCCGTGTCTTCGTGTACCACCGGACCATCCCTTCCCTACTACCGTTTATTTGCCTAGGCGGTTTTTTTGGTTACGAGTTTTTACTCCTCGAACCACGCACTGCTCCTACCTGCAGCCTATCTTTCATCGCCAGACCATCCTCTCTCCGACTCTGCCTCCGACCAACTATCCCACTACATCGAGTGGCCCTCCTCTCCTCCTCTCCTCATGTCTCGTGTCCAACACGAGCACCAACATCCCCAAACTTCTTCGAAAGCGACAGAATATACTGAGTAGTCTATTTTATTTATCAACGAACGACTTGGGTTATCCACTTCTGAGTTCTCGTGTTTAAATGGAAGAAAGTTTCCATTTTGTTTGATTTGTTAAAATAATGGCTTGTGTGGTTTTGGGTTATTTTATAAAGGCACGAGTGGAAGAGAAGAAACGCCAAAAAATAGGAAGACAGCTGGGTATAAATAGAAGAAGTTCTGTGATTGCAAAGAAAACGTGATACTGAAGGAAAATGGAGCGCACAGTATTGATAGTGTAGGGAGCAAGGCATTGTATATATATATATAGTAGAAAATAGTTTTATAATTAGAGTGGTTGCATGAATGTATGCTTACCTGCTCGGGTGGACTGAGTATATGAGAAATAGGGTAGATGTTTTTCTTTATATATAACTTACTATTATTTAATGTTGACCATTAAATTCGCACTAGCACACACGAACTCCAAACACAACGAAAATTGACACACCCCTACGTCTCAACATTTTGAACCCAATGGAACTCGTTTGGTTGAAAACCAACTCTGTTTGGGCAATGACATTATTTTAATTTTAACTTATTTATCGATTTACCTTTTCAATTGCACCCACGGATAAAACAACTCCGATTGGCCTTAACTAGAAATCTAACAATAATTAGCTATACATATTCCAATAAAATTGGTTTCGTTGAAACGAAGATCGTTTGGAAAACAGCTATTTAAAAAGCCTATATAATATCGATAAAATATATATTAATTGCAAAACAATTCAATAAAAGTAATATTAAATTATTATCGTTGTATATATATTTAAAAGGATATATATATACACACACACATATATCACCACAAATTCAATCGAAATGGAATTATAACTCAACATTAACATTTTCGAGTTAAGCGATATCCAAATTATATATAAATACCCTTAATATATTATTTAATAAACATTATCGTTTATTAACGAGTTCCATAGCGACTATTTGAAAATTTGAATTGGACATAACTCACAATCTACAAGTTGAAATATCCATTTTTCTCTTTCATTAGAAAAATATTAACAAATAGATTAAAACATTTCTTATTTCACAGAATTCCAACTTATATCGGATCCAATATATTCAATTGAAGTTCAAATCGTAAATTACGAACTATTGCGATGTTACGAGCTCGAATCATAATTAAATATAAATTTAATATTATAAATCCATTTATAATCCCAAATCAATATTTAACATAATAAATTATATTAAATATCTGATTACAAAAAATACGAGACGTTATTCTTTCCTCCTTAAAAGAATTTTGTTCCCGAAATTACTATGGTACGAAAAATGCTACAAATCCTATTCTCTTTTCAAAAATAAATTATAAATCGAAAAAAATTAATCAACTCTTGTATTAAATCGTTTGATGAATTATACTCAACCAATCTAACAAACAATCAACAATAAATTAACAACCAATTCATAACTAACTTAGTCAAATCAATTAATTTATATTTTATTAAATTCCCAAATTCCAAATTGATTTTATTTAATTTCGATATCCATTCTTAATTTTACTTAACCAAGTTAAGTTCCAGTTCCATATTCAATCAACTAATTAATCTTCAAAATTAGTTCACTTCCATTTCACAACTCCAATTCTGTTTTTATTTCAAAAATCATCCATTCTTGTAATAACCCGGAAAATCAAAACCAATTTAAATTTTTTATTTTGGCTATTTTATTGAATTTCGAATAGTTAAAATAATTTATTTTAAACAATCATGATTAAAAATTTATTTAAATCGAAGTTAGAACATATATATTTATCTCAATTATAAAAGGATTTAGAAATAGCGCAGTAGTTTGAAAATTTGAATTTGAACTTTGACTGAATATACAGGATTCAAAATAAATCGGATTTCAGTAAAACAAGAAATATTTAAATCTGTTTAAAAATATCTTTCAAACGGATGTGAAAAATTGAAATTTTATAGCGGGAATAAAAAGTTATGGTCAATTGAATATTCAGAATAGTCGCTATGAAATTTAATATAATATATAGCCCTTATAAATAGCCATTTTGCGAACGACCTCCGTTTTCGACGAAACCATTCTGGTTGGATCCGGATGTCAAATTATTACAAGATTCCAATTTTCATAATTTTTGGAATTAATATGTGAGCGTGGCAAAAGGAAATGTGTTTTGTCAATTTCAGTCAAATTGGATCGACCGGAAAATGAACATTTTTCAAATAGTCTCCAAATTCGACGAAATTAATTTTGTTAGGATCGTATCGTCAAAACATAGCTAGATTTATTTTTCATGAATTTTTGGAGTCAGTATGTGGCCCCGGTAAATTAAAATGTATGATCAAATTTAATAATTAAATGTTTTATATTTTAATTTAAAGAAAAATGGGCTAATGATACATAGTCCATTGTGTCCGGAACAGGGATATTTGGTTAGGGGCGACATTCGCTGGGCTTGATTTGGAGTTAGTAAGGGTAAACGGGCTTTTTGGAAATTAAAGGAATTAGAAATTAAAAATATAAATAAAAAAATAATAAATAAAACCCAAATTCTCATATATTAGTTCCGCCGCCTAGTTTTAAAACCAATGGCTAAATCGCTCCCAAATTCTCTAATTAAAATTCCCCAATCCACTCAGTGAAATCCAAAACATTCAAAGTGAAAATTTTAATGCTAAGAGAGCTCTACGAACCTATACGGGGAAGATCTGAATTCGTGAAGTATTTTGGTGGAATTTTCTCCTCAAACCACCATTGTTCATGGTGGTTTTTGAAGCCGACGGCGGCGGCGAGTCAGGCCTGGCCCCAGACGATAGTCGGCGGTGGGTTACTCTATGGCGTGGCGAGGGTTGATTGTATTGTGGTGCGAAATTGATTGATTCTGGTTGAAACGAAATCGGTTGTGTTTGTGGAAAATTTATTTTATAGTGAAAAGAAATTGTATTAGGAAAATAAAACCCCTTGTATCGCTGCGAGGCCTTAGATAGCAGAGGAGCCGTACTAGGGACGGTGCCTGTTTTAATTACCCTGCCATTATAATGCCGAAATTTTCTGAAATATTCATGTGTTGTAATATATTCTCGTATGATTAGAATTTGTAAGATATTTATTGATATGAAATGAAATTATATTTACAATAAAAATTCATATTTTTATTGTATATAAGAAAAGATTAAAAATATTCATTTATTTGAAATGAAAATATATTAACAATAAAAATTCACATTTTTATTGTATATAAGAAATAATTAAAAATATTCATTGATTTGAAATGAAAATATTTATCAATAAAAATTCACATTTTTATTAAATATAAGAAAAGATTAAAAATATTCATTGATTTGAAATGAAAATATATTAACAATAAAAATTCACATTTTTATTATATATAAGAAATAATTAAAAATATTCATTGATTTGAAATGAAAATATATTAACAATAAAAATTCACATTTTTATAAAAGATTAAAAATATTCATTGATTTGAAATGAAAATATATTAACAATAAAATTCACATTTTTATTGTATGTAATAAATAATTAAAAATATTCATTGATCTGAAATGAAAATATATTAACAATAAAAATTCACATTTTTATTATATATAAGAAAAGACTAAAAATATTCTTTGATTTGAAATGGAAATATATTAACAATAAAAATTCACATTTTTATTGTATACAAGAAATAATTAAAAATATTCATTGATTTGAAATGAAAATATATTAACAATAAATTCACATTTTTATTGTATATAAGGGAAGATTAAAGATATTCATTGATTTGAAATGAAAATGTGTTAAAAAAATTCACATTTTATTGTATATAAGAAAAGATTAAAAGTGATTATTATTTGGAAAGGAAAATATATTAATAATAATTTTTTTTACTTTTATTGTGTATGTAAAAATATGAAAAATGATCATTATATGAAATGAAAAATGTGTTAACGTTAAAAATTACATTTTAATGTAAGGGAGAATCATTAAAAGGATTTAAGTTTTGAAAAGAAAACATGTTAACATTAAAAAAAAAAAACATGTTAACATTAAAAAGTTATTTTTTACTGTATGAATGGAAGATTTAAGAGAGATTCATCGTTTGTTAAAAATATGTTAACAATAAAAATTTACATTTTTATTGTATATAAAAATTGATTCAAAATGATCATTGTTTTGAAAAAAGAAAAATTAACAATAAAAATTTACATTTTTTATTGTATATAAGAAATGATTCAAAATGATGATTGTTTTGAAAAAAGAAAAGTTGACAATAAAAATTTGCATTTATACTGTATATAAGAAATGAGGTAAAAATTACATTTTTAATGTAAAGAATGATTCATTAAAAAGATTCATTTTTTGAAAATATGTCGTAACATTAAAAAATTACATTTTTAATGTAAAGAATGGTTCATAAAAAAATAGTTTCATTTTTGATAAAAATGTTTTTGCATTAAAAATCACATTTTTAATGTAAATGAATCATTAAAAAACGACTCATGGTTTAGTAAATGGGCTTAATATTGAAATTTACATTTTTAATGTAAATGAATCATTAAAAAAGATTCATTGTGTAATAAAAATGTTTTGACATTAAAATTTACATTTTGAATGTAAGATTAAATCATTAAAAAGATTCAAGTGTAATAAAAATGTTGTAACATTGAAATTACATTTTTTTAATGTAAGATTTAATCCTTAAAAAGATTCAAGTGTAATAAAAATGTTGTAACATTAAAAATTTACATTTTTAATGTAAGAAGGAAGCATTCGGCAAATATGTTTTGTTAAATCAAATCATTAATCATTGACATGTTAGAAAAAATAGAAAAAGAACCATGGGTTAAAATATATTTTTGTTAGACAAAAATATTCTTTTTAACATGTGTATGAAGTGGAGAAAATTATTTAAAGAATACATAATTTAAAATCGTTGAACAAATTACATTTATATATATACATAAATAACAATTAAAACAAAACGAATCACGCAGCTGTAGTTCGCGATTTGGAATCGTAACTGTAAACGATTATACGAAAGATCCGACCGTCGGATTTTCCCAAAACTGGAACTGTTGGGTTCGCTTTGGAAAGATCTTTCCAATGATATAAAATTTGCTAAGGTCCAACGGTTAGATTTTGAGAATTGTGTAATTCAAATTTTAATAAAAACAGCGCCAGGGCCGCGTAATGACCTGAAGCGTCGTTTAATTAGAATGAGCTATTTATATAAATAAAAATAGCGATAAATTGTTATAAAATATTATAAATGATGTGGAATAAAAAGAATTGATTTGAATTATATATATTCGCGAATTATTTGAAAGGCTGAGTTTAATCTCATTTTAAATAATTATACGACGATTGGAAGTCGAAGATATTGAAGATGGTGATTGAAGACCAGCGATCATCACATCGAATGGACGACTACTGATGCCTTTGATTGGAGTTGCTGCCTTGAATGGGTTATATTGGTAGTTGTCCGGATGTACTTGTTGATTATCCGGATATGCGAGAGCCTCTCTTCCGTATTGGACATATGGAATGAGGAATAAGGTGTCTCCGGTTTCATTCAGACCCAGAACAGACTTGTAAATAGATGTGTGCCTGACATTGGATTTTATTCTGTGCTGATTGATTTCTATTAAATATATATCTGTTTAGTGGCAGAGAATTTATTTTCTTGCTTAACACCCTTCTCTGAGACGTACGAGCTCAGAGTTATATATCGATAGACATCAGTAGCATGACGTGAATTGTTAGTGTGGCATACCAAGATGCAAATGATCAAGGCTTATTGTTGAAAAGCAGATCCTTGTGGTTTATGATCAAAACACAACTTTAATTAGCATAGCTTTGTGTATAGCATTACTTCGCAAGCCCCACACCCCGGTATGAACCAAAAAGGGAGAGGACTGCAGGGAGGACATACGTTTCTTTTTAGCTAGGAGTGGTGTCATGGTATGGAGCCCAGAAATTTTTACTTATGTGGATGATGGAATGAGGCGTCTCGGATTTGAGTCCCTAATGACTCTTGATTCATGCCCCCATAGGGCAGGGAATCATATTGTTCAGGAATTATTAATCCACTAAAGTATTAGTGGACCGGCCCTGAAGATCCAAGCTGCAGTTGCGGCTGAGCCTGAGACATAGGCTAGATTGTCTCGAATTCGGTAAGGATGATCCCTTGCCTTGGTTCATGATGGAAATCCAACTTTCAATACGACACCATGCGGTTTTGATTGTAAAACTAGTATGGCGACATAATATATGGTAGCTATGCCATCTATGATTGATATATTATGATTGAAATTGTTTTGAAACATATATACGCTTATAATAATATCAATTTTTTTTTATATGTATCAAGCATATTTTGGCCGTTATAAGGTAAAACTCTATCCTCCGGTTTGCGTTGCATTATGTGATGGGACTTGAGTCTTATAATGGCTTCATTTTTCTAAAAAGCATTGCATTGTTTAATGATTTACTTTATTTATGCACTGGCAATCTAATGGAGTAAACCCGTTCCGCGTTAGCGGTGTGGTCCTGTGATTAGCCTTATTATTAAATAGGTTAAGCAAGTATTCTCATAACAACCCCATGACTGACTCGTAGTTTGTTTTACTTTGCAAACTCGGGTGCCCTCTTTCCACACGGGAAGCCTTGTATTCAGGTTTTAGCAGACTCATTCTGGATAGCTATGGAGATGAAGACGGATCCTATCATTTCTATTATGCTGTTCAAACTTCATTTAGTATATTATACTTGATTTCGCTGCAGACACTTTATATTAAGCTGAAACTATATTATGTACTAAGTATGATCCTATTATGCTGTGTAACTCTAATGATATATTATTTCCAGTGTAATTTGATGTACATTACCTGCTGTAATTCTATATTTATGTTCTGCTGTTATTGTTTATGTGTTATATTCCAATGATTATCCTTGCTTCCGTGACACAGGGGTTTGGTGTCACCACAGTTGGTATCAGAGCTTTGGTTAACCTTAGCTCTGGATAACAAATTAACAAACTCGTCAGAAATAGAATCAGTAGTATTCTAGGATGAATAACTCATTATAGATAGGATCACTAATGTCCTAGAATGAGTATAGCAGAATAAAATACACCTCAATAGATGCATTTACATTTAAATATATGTCTCTATACTTTACAATATCTTTTCTATTGGCCTGACTCTTTGTCTGCTATTTGCAGACATAGTAGAAAATGAGTGGCAGAAACAGAAGAAGTAATTTTTTGGTTCAGCAATCTAATGAGCCAATCATGCTTCCACAACTAGAACCAGATTTAGAAGCTCTAGTAAAGAAGGCAAAATCTGGGTGGAGTACAATTCTTGGGAAAGGAGTCCGTTATTGAAACACAAGCATGGATGCATTCTTCTGAGAGAAGTTTTGAAGGCTTAAAGCTGAGAGATGATCAGAAAAGATTAATAGCATCTTGGGCACTCAAAGAAAAAGCTTTAATATGGTGAGAAACTGTTATTAAGGATAATCTAGAAGGTAATATTACCTGGGATACATTTAAAGAAATTTCATACAAAAATTTATTTCTCTAGAAGCAACTGAGCGATTATGTGATGAGTTTTACTATTTGAACAAGGAGATATGACCATTCAGGAATATCAAAATAATTCATTGAACTTTCTCATTTTGCTACGGAGCTAATTGAAGATCCTATAAGGAAGAATCTGAGATTTATTAACGGACTTCAAAGAAAATACAAAGGTAGAGTACTTGCCCATGCGAATCTTCCTTTTTCTAAGAAGATATAAATGACTTATCGCTATGTGTATCTTGATAAGCAAAGTGTTTTGGAAGATGAAGAGGAAGGCAACTCTAGTAGCAAAAGGAAGTTTGAAACTGATAGCCCTGAGGCAAGTACGAAGCCTGAGGTCAGTAAGAAGCCTAAAGCTGATAAGAAAAGGGTTAGATCTAAGAAAGAACCATTAACGACTGCCATATGCAATAACTGTAATAATCAAGGACATTTGCTTAGGAATGCAAATCTTCGAAGAAATGGAAGAATGATGGATCAAAATCCAATAAGAAGTCTCAAGAGACCAGGGAATGCAATCTTTGCCATCAGACTAGTCATGTAAAGCAAGATTGCCGGCTGTTGGAAGCGACCAAGGAGGCTCAAGCCAATAGCACGGCAGAAGCTCCAACACCCTCAGCTAGTCAGAAAAGACAAAATGTTGTCACAGTATTATTTGATATAGGTGCATCACGAAGTTTCATTTCGAGTAATACAGTCAAGAAGCTAAATCTAAAAATGAGGGATCTTAAAGAATCAATTAGTCTCCATAATCCGGTCGGTGGTTCCCTTGTTCTCGGTTTATATTGCAGAGTGCCGATCCCTTATTCTTGTTACCAGTTCCCTATTAATTTGATCGTCATGGATTTTTCTGAGTTCGATGTTATTCTTGAGCTGGAATGGTTAACGAGATATGAAGCCGAGGCTAAATGTGCAGAAAGAGTTGTTAAAATCAAAACAAAGCTTGGGAATATTGTTATACCCTGCGTAGGCTCAAATTCTGATAGAAAAGAATTTTGGGCTGCTCTTGAGGTTACCCCCTATAGTGACCCGAAAATCCGGTAGAATTTGAGCTGACCAAAAACACAAGTCCAACCCCAAATATCACGGAAATTCGAACCATTAATAGAAAGAAGTTAGAGGGTGAGGATAGATAAGATAGAAACTTAGAATAGAAGAAGAAGAAGAACACAACATCAGAGTAACACGAATCTCACAGCGGAACGAATAACATATAGTATATATAACATAACTTGAAATATACATCTGTACTTGAATATACATCAATATCAAAGTACATCACTTACAACACAGCAGAAATAACTATAGCTATATGATCCTGAAGCCTCCTGCTCCAAGCTCTTCCTGTATATCTGTAAATTCCCAACTACTTGACTGCCCGTACAAATTTAGGCACCCAAGAGTTTAGGGAAAACAACAAAGTAAACTCCGGGTCAGTCATGGGACTGGTATGAGTAAACAGTTTAAAACAGTTTCAGAAAACTAAATGATATCTCATAAGACCACCCGTATAACACGGAACGGGTTTTTCCCTTATGAGAATCCAAACACTTGATTTATCTTTATATCAACTCTTTTGATATTATAATAATGTCTAAATCACATAAATAACAATCTAGTGGAAACGCTTGCATCTCACGTTCCACATATATAATATACAATCAAAACCGCAAGCACGTATTGGGTAATGGATTTCCAACTATGACAAGGTATGGAACCACCTTCCGCTGGTATATCTCTAGAGGAGAATACACCGAGTTCAACAAGAACATCTTGCAACTCAGCCACCATGACCGACCACTCATTTCGCTTGAGTGTATCGAATGTATATCACCAACGAATGTGATCAGCAACCGTTTCCCGAATGGGTCAGCATCGACAATAGATTTTTAGAAGTAAACAAAACTCTAGATCAGGTGATTATACACCCTAATAGGTGCGACCTACATAACCATGCTGCTTGCCCGATTTCTGTCATTTACCGGTTGATGAGGCTAGAAGCTACGCTTTATCATCACACCAGATTCACTTCGAATGTCACATTGTCAAATCCATCAAATCACCGATTGACGTCCTCAACAGTACATTACGTGTTAGTTAAAAGAAGTTTCCTTCTCTGCTTCCACTCTTCGTACGGTTGAAGAAATCAATGTACGTGACCATTCTGGAAATACTCTGTCAGACATACATCCATACAAGTCACCCAGGAACAGGATGAACCGAAGGCACTATTTCTATTAATAGAAAAAAGTCCTTGCACTCTACTCCGTCTT
Source organism: Allium sativum (assembly GCA_030737875.1). Taxonomy (NCBI): domain Eukaryota; kingdom Viridiplantae; phylum Streptophyta; class Magnoliopsida; order Asparagales; family Amaryllidaceae; genus Allium; species Allium sativum. The sequence continues at coordinate 188,228,602 of CM060924.1, read as the reverse complement.
CGATTATCTTTATATAATCTGATTCGCACGCTACTGCCGACATGGAGTGGTTCTTCAGATAATAATCCAACCGGTCTCTCCATATTGACAACGATGGTCAAAACTTCGATAGTCTGTGATTTAACTATCGAATAAAAACAAGTGTTTCGATAGTCGATGATTTAACTATCGAATAAAACAAGTGTTTCGATAGTCGATGATTTAACTATCGAATAAAACAAGTGTTCATCCAAACATCCAACAATCACTGAGTCTTTAATTAATATTTCCTTAATTAAATCTCTTCTCCATTTCTTATCAATATTTGTTAACCAAATATTTCAATAACCATATTGCCCTTTTACGTTCTTTGGAAAACATTTCCATATATCGCCTTCTTTTTATTTTCTAAACTTTAGAAAATATATGTTATTTATAATTGGAAAATATTCCAATTACTTATCTCTTTTCCAATCTCGTTTATTTCTATACTTAGAAAATAATCTATATTCTATTTCCAAGCTTACATTTCATTTGGATTAAAACAGATGTTGTGTAAAACATCGTTACGACAACCCAAATACAGTATTTAACTAATTCTTATTCCACATTGATCTTCGAGCCTGAATCTTGCTACTTATCGGTATATCATGAAATCAACCAAGTTGGGGTATAATTACCTCTCAGACCTTGACTGAATAACATTTAACGTCAAAACAGACAAGACTACTTACTCGAATAATCAATACCATACAACTGATTATTCACCTTCAAACACATATACATTTTCTCTTTCTATTCTTACTATATTTTATTCTTATACTTCCCTTTTTATTATACTACTCTATTTCTAAGTTCGTTTTCTTATCGACTTCTATATATTTCGATACGTTGATTTCTAACTATCAAATTATCTTAAAAATATTCTATCTCCTTAAATTTTCGGAAAAATTCGCCATAACCTCCTTTGTACCGGGAGCATCGGGAAATTTCAAATAGCTTTCCCGGTCCTTCTTATCTCAAAAAGAAAAAGAAAAAGCCAAGCGGCTTGCCGATACGGCGCATAAAATCTCATATGGAAATTAAATACGTACCTTTTTGTCGGGTATTCTATTTATTTCACTTCTATACTTTATTCCATACCTGTCTCCTGTATATTTATTCCCGTCCAATCTATTTTAACTATACCAATCTTTTTAACTCAATTTGTTAATTAAATCTGTTAATTAACTTTTCAGTCTATTTCACCTTCTTATTTGAACATGACATGTTCAAATATATTTTAACTGCATATTAACAAATTCTAATTATACTCATACTCTCGTTTCCTTATCGACTTCTCATTCAAAATCCAATTCAATTTTATTTGAATTCTTTTTATTTAAACTTCATTTGAATTCTATTTGCATCCCTATATTTAAACTTCATTTGAATTCTATATTCAAATTCTATAGTTAAACTCCATTTGAATTCTTTTATTCAAATCTATTCAAATTCTATTGTTTAAATTCTATTTAAATCCTATATTCAAATCGTTTAAAGTCTATTTGAATTTCTATATTCAAATCTATAGTTTAAAGTCCATTTGAATTTCTATATTCAAATCTATAGTTTAAAGTCCATTTGAATTTCTATATTCAAATTCCATTTGAAATACTATGTTCAAATTCTATAGTTAAACTCCATTTGAATTCTATTATTCAAATTCTATTTCAATTCCTTATATTCAAAGTCCATTTGAATTCTCTGCATTATTTATAAACAACGTTTATAACTTCAATTCAAATCCCACCTTTCCATTTATAAACAACGTTTATAAATTCAATTCAAATCCCATTATTTTCATTTATAAACAAAGTTTATAAATTCGATTCAAATCCCATATTTCATTTATAAACAGAGTTTATAAATTTGATTCAAATCCCATATTTCCACTTATAAACAAAGTTTATAAATTCGATCACTTCCCATATTTTCACTTATAAACAAAGTTTATAAATTCGATCACTTCCCATATTTTCATTTATAAACAAAGTTTATAAATTCGATTACTTGTTTTATATACCCTCAAAACAAGTTAATATTATCTATAGTTTATTTAAAATTCAAATTCTATTTTCAAAAATAGAATTTCCTTTTTAAATATCAAATCCCTTTCCGATATTTTTATGAATCAATATTCAAGCCCCAGGGATATTTTAAACAATCAATCAACCAATTTTCAATCATTTGATTTTTTATCACATCATATATGAATATATATGATATCAAACAACAAACAGATAATATATTTTTGAGGAATCCAGTTGGATTCCTCCAACCTGTTTTTCCTGCATCCACAGACGTTAGCACATAAATAATACCTATCCTGCTTCGAGGCAGGATATCGCGGTATGAAGGTCATCCACTAATCGTAGCGTGGGGCGTATAGGGTAATCATCCGCTATGAAACTGCGGGCATCCGCTAATGAGACTGCGGGAATCCAACCAATCATCAACCCAATATATATATATATAATAGTTAACCCTAAATAACTATATATTTTTATGGCCACAATAATATTTTCAAGCATCCAAGCAACAAATCAATTATTTTTAACTAAAAATAATTCTAATTAAATGGTGAGTGAGATTTACTCACCAGATTTCATTTTCTGTTCCATTCTGTTTTACCATTCTTTTAAATGCCAAACCATGTATTTTCCTCGTTCGATCCATTCTAATTGATTCCCGAAACTTTCCAATCAAAGTTCCAAATCATCTCGGCCTCGAATCTATTTGAAACGTCAAATCTTGAACCTCGATGTCTCAACAATTAATGAACTCAACGAATCGCTGTCCTCGACCCTTTGAAATAAGCCCAGGAACTTTAATCAGCTCCAAACACTGACTTTGGCATTTCATCAAGCACCTGCTGCCTCTCCACTGTTGACGAGCAATCACCCGTCCAGATCCTGCTTTTCTCCATCACCTGCGATTATCACAACAACTGACTGTTATCGCCACCGTTGTTCAGAGCTCCGGCATCTTCCTTTAAGGCTGCTCTGACCTCCTTTGAAACTGCAGTCATCGAACTCGGATTCCAACGCCAATACCTTCACTGTTCAGTATATCAAACATCGACTTCTTCCTAGGTCACAGATTTTTCAGCGCCTCCATCCGAACTTAGCTGACATCGAACTGTACTCGCGCCGCCAGATCCACGCGTTACCCTAGGCGACCTTGCTGATCGAACTCCTTGTTGCGGGTATCTCCATACGCGAGCGCTTTGAACGAGCTCCAGATGTCTTCGATGGGTTTTCTTTTCATCTGCGGAAACGACTTTGATTTTAGGAGGCTCGCGATTTTGATTTTGCTGCCGAACGGAAGAGGAAAGTTGCGGCCATTTATAATGATTCTGAAGCTTTTTATTTGATTCTGAATGGAGCGGCCCTTTTTACTTCGTGGTGTTTGGTTTAGTTTGTGGTGAAGAAAGAAGCACGGTCCCCTTTTGTTTTGTGGTGAAGAAAGAAGCACGGTCCCCTTTTGTTTTGTGGTGAAGAAAGCAGCACAAGCACACCCTTATTTAATTAATTTAAATATGATTTTTAAACTGATATCAAATTTTATATTATCACGTTTATTTTGAACTCCTTACTAAACCTAACAACTGCCATTCCTAGGGTTATACCACTGCTCTGAACACACTGAGATATGTTTCAAGGTCCAGTTTGATCATATGGAGAAGATATTAATTTTAATCAATATTAAATTAAATTTCAAACTATAAATTCTTTGAAAATAAATTAATACTATTATTCTGATTCAAACGGAATTATGTATTGGTTATCTGAACTGATTTCAAATCAGTTTTCACTTCGAATTCAGTTATTCGATGATTCCTTATTTTGATAATTTAATATATACGATATTAAATCGAAATCGATATTAAAATCGATAACATAAATATAAAACTCATTTATATTATCCGTTCAATATTTAAATTAAATATTAAATATTCAAAATTACCCCATAAGAATCCGGGTCATTACATTCTTCCCCACTTAAAATAATTTCGTCCTCGAAATTGCTAAGGTAGAAAAAGTGCTACAAACCCATTTATTTTTCAAAACATATTTATGTTGTACTCAACATTTCATATTCCATTCATAACTCTCTTTCGAATAAATCCTTATTCGATAACTCCTCCCTTCGAATAACTATATTCAATAATCTCTCTTTCGAATAACTAGATTCGAAAATGTTTCTTCGAATAAACTATATTCGATTTACTCTATTCAATTTACTCTATTGGATTTTACTCTTTTTGATTAACTCCATCGAATAACTAAATTCGATAACTCCTTCGAATAACCAAAAATCGATAATTCCTTTTAACTTTATTCGAATAACTATTTTCGATCAATTTTAATTGAAAAACTAACATTCAATTAAATCCTAATTCGATTAACTATGTTCAATTAACTCTATCTGGTTAACTCAAAATTTTAATAACAAATATTCGATAAATTCTAATTGAATAACTAATATTCAATTTACTCTACGGATTAACCCTAACTGATTAACTCTATCTGGTTAATTCTTACTCTAATCAATTTCTTCTATCTCTAATCGATTATTTCTAACTCTAATCGACTTCTTCTATTCGAATAACTGCTTTTGGATAATGTTTATTCATTTACAAAAATTTACTTTTTGTTACGGTACTTCACTTTATAAATGTTCTCTTTAATAACGTTACTTCACTTATACAAGTGTTGTGTACCCCTTCTATTTAAAACTATCGGTGTTAAAAACCAATATCTCTTCTCTATATAAGTTCAGACTTATATATTCCATCTATCGAATGATAAATATTTAATTTAACTTATAAATTGTTATTTATAAACTAATCTTTTCTATTTATCTGTTAAAAACATATTTCCATTTTCTATTCATCTTCTGAATATTCCTTTGATTAAATTTTATTTATTTAACAAATAAATATCTCATCTATAACATTCCATTTATTTTCTATAAATAAATATTTCCATTGAATCTATTTGTAAATGTTTTACAAATATTCCCTTTTAAATTCTATTTGTAATTATTTTTACAAATATTTCTCCTTTTATTTGTTTGCAAATAACTTCCTTTGTATTTGTGTTACAAATATATTTCCTTTTTAACTCTTTTGGTTTTTCCTTTATTCACACCAAATTCGTATTTCATTCACATTGACTTTACTCCATTTATTAATTTCAATCCATTTAACCAACTTAAGTTAAATTTAATTCCAATCATTCAAATTCCCATTAACTAGTTGTTAATTAACCGTTTTTCCTATTTCACCCTTTTTATTTGAATATAACTTGTTCAAATATATGTCAACTAAATTATAAACTAATCTAATTATATTTTCAGCTCGAGTTATATATTCGATTTCGAATATAAATTCTCAATCTCTTTCACTTATCAAAAACCCAATTTCGATTCAAATTTGATTAACTAATTTCTCTTTTACTTAGTTAATTCTATTCAATAATCAGAAATATGATCATTGTTTCCAAATCATTTTATCTACTTCACTTGAGTTCACATTTATTTTATAACTCAAGTCTATATTTTTCTCATGGCCATTCGGATTTTATTTACTTTAAAAATCCTTTTACTTATATATATATAAACCATTGTGGTTTTTAATGGTTTCTAGCGCTGCACCTTTTTGAAATTTGATTTTGACCTATCTCAAAATCTATTTGACGAAACCTAGATTTTTATCTTCTATTAGAAAACTATTATCTAACTGGTCCTGGCGGTTCTTGTTTCAAAGAATTTCGACTTAATTTGAGTCCTGTATACTAAATTGAAGTTCGAATCGCCAATTTATGAACTGCCGCGCTACAGCGAGCTCGTTTTAATTATATTTATAAATATAAACGTTTTAACTTTGTTTATAATAAATTCAATCTCCATTCTGATATATTTTTAATATGTATCAAATCCATTTCATAATATTCCCGATCTACTTCACTTCAAATATTCAAATCATATATATTTACAATATTCAAATTTCATTTGAATTTCTTTATTCAAACTCTATATTTGAATTTCTTTATTCAAATCCATTTGAATTCCTTTGAATTCAAATTCAACAACAACAACAACAAAGCCATATATTTCTATTTGAATTCCTTTGAATTCCTTTTGAATTCAAATTCCATTTCAATTTTTCTTATACAATTTCTATTTGAATTTGTCTTTATTCAAACTCATTTGAATTCCTTTGAATTCAAATTCTATTTCACTTCTATTTGAACTATATATAGATTCAAATTCCTTTATTTTACTTCTATTTGAAATCTATATTCCAATTCTCATTTCAAAATTCCTCTGAAGTAATATAAATATATACATATATTTATCTATCTCAAATTCACAACATTTGAATTTTCAAACAACTTGTTTTCTTTTCAACAAATTTCCATCAAAATTTCTCTAAGGTAGCAATTCGTCACTTAGAAACTCGAAATTGAACACTGATGATGTTGCAACCATCATCAGAATTATTTTCCAGCCACTGAATGAGTTCAGTGCTTTATTTCTTTCAAACTCCATTTAGAAAAATATTTTCCAAACTCCCAGGATTTTAAGTTCTTAATTCTGGTTGGAATTCAATTTCAATTTATCACATTTGTATATTTGATTTCATATACAAATTCCATTGGTTATATATAACTATTTCATTTTTATAATCTAATTTGATTATAATCCTAACAATCAACTTAACTATTTAAAAACAATATCGTGTCCAATCTTCTGTTCAATTGTTTATAAACTCCTATCGACATCGTGGCGTCCCACGATTCGACCAAAATTTATAATCCACTCAACAAACTAGTCAACACAATATAAAACAGTTTTTATATCAAATAACAAATACGCTCTCTCGTATATATATACACTCAACTCATTCTAGGATACTACTGATCCTATCTCTAATGAGCACATTTCCACACAGCCTAGGTATTCACTAAACCTAAGCTCTGATACCAACTGTAGTGACCCGAAAATCCGGTAGAATTTGAGCTGACCAAAAACACAAGTCCAACCCCAAATATCACGGAAATTCGAACCATTAATAGAAAGAAGTTAGAGGGTGAGGATAGATAAGATAGAAACTTAGAATAGAAGAAGAAGAAGAACACAACATCAGAGTAACAGGAATCTCACAGCGGAACGAATAACATATAGTATATATAACATAACTTGAAATATACATATGTACTTGAATATACATCAATATCAAAGTACATCACTTACAACACAGCAGAAATAACTATAGCTATATGATCCTGAAGCCTCCTGCTCCAAGCTCTTCCAGTATATCTGTAAATTCCCGACTACTTGACTGCCCGTACAAATTTAGGCACCCAAGAGTTTAGGGAAAACAACAAAGTAAACTCCGGGTCAGTCATGGGACTGGTATGAGTAAACAGTTTAAAACAGTTTAAAACAGTTTCAGAAAACTAAATGATATCTCATAAGACCACGCCGTATAACACGAAACGGGTTTTTCCCTTATGAGAATCCAAACACTTGATTTATCTTTATATCAACTCTTTTGATATTATAATAATGTCTAAATCACATAAATAACAATCTAGTGGAAACGCTTGCATCTCACGTTCCACATATATAATATACAATCAAAACCGCAAGCACGTATTGGGTAATGGATTTCCAACTATGACAAGGTATGGAACCACCTTCCGCTGGTATATCTCTAGAGGAGAATACACCGAGTTCAACAAGAACATCTTGCAACTCAGCCACACATGACCGACCACTCATTTCGCTTGAGTGTATCGAATGTATATCACCAACGATTGGGATCAACAACCGTTTCCCGAATAGGTCAGCATCGACAATAGATTTTTAGAAGTAAATGAAACTCTAGATCAGGTGATTATACACCATAATAGGTGCGACCTACATAGCCATGCTGCTTGCCCGATTTCTGTCATTTACCGGTTGATGAGTCTAGAAGCTACGCTTTATCATCACACCAGATTCACTTCGAATGTCACATCGTCAAATCCATCAAATCACCGATTGACGTCCTCAACAGTAAATTACGTGTTAGCTAAAAGAAGTTTCCTTCTCTGCTTCCACTCTTGGTACGGTTGAAGAAATCAATGTACGTGAAGATTCTGGAAATACTTTGTCAGACATTCATCCATACAAGTCACCCAGGAACAGGATGAACCGAAGGCACTATTTCTATTAATAGAAAAAAGTCCTTGCACTCTGCTCCGTCTTCGATTATCTTTATATAATCTGATTCGCACGCTACTGCCGATATGGAGTGGTTCTTCGGATAATAATCCAACCGGTCTCTCCATATTGACAACGATGGTCAAAACTTCGATAGTCTGTGATTTAACTATCGAATAAAAACAAGTGTTTCGATAGTCGATGATCTAACTATCGAATAAAACAAGTGTTTCGATAGTCGATGATTTAACTATCGAATAAAACAAGTGTTCATCCAAACATCCAACAATCACCGAGTCTTTAATTAATATTTCCTTAATTAAATCTCTTCTCCATTTCTTATCAATATTTGTTAACCAAATATTTCAATAACCATATTGCCCTTTTACGTTCTTTGGAAAACATTTCCATATATCGCCTTCTTTTTATTTTCTAAACTTTAGAAAATATATGTTATTTATAATTGGAAAATATTCCAATTACTTATCTCTTTTCCAATCTCGTTTATTTCTATACTTAGAAAATAATCTATATTCTATTTCCAAGCTTACATTTCATTTGGGTTAAAACAGATGTTGTGTAAAACATCGTTACGACAACCCAAATACAGTATTTAACTAATTCTTATTCCACATTGATCTTCGAGCCTGAATCTTGCTACTTATCGGTATATCATGAAATCAACCAAGTTGGGGTATAATTACCTCTCAGACCTTGACTGAATAACATTTAACGTCAAAACAGACAAGACTACTTACTCGAATAATCAATACCATAAAACTGATTATTCACCTTCAAACACATATACATTTTCTCTTTCTATTCTTACTAGATTTTATTCTTATACTTCCCTTTTTATTATACTACTCTATTTCTAAGTTCGTTTTCTTATCGACTTCTATATATTTCGATACGTTGATTTCTAACTATCAAATTATCTTAAAAATATTCTATCTCCTTAAATTTTCGGAAAAATTCGCCATAACCTCCTTTGTACCGGGAGCATCGGGAAATTTCAAATAGCTTTCCCGGTCCTTCTTATCTCAAAAAGAAAAAGAAAAAGCCAAGCGGCTTGCCGATACGGCGCATAAAATCTCATATGGAAATTAAATACGTACCTTTTTGTCGGGCATTCTATTTATTTCACTTCTATACTTTATTCCATACCTGTCTCCTGTATATTTATGCCTGTCCAATCTATTTTAACTATACCAATCTTTTTAACTCAATTTGTTAATTAAATCTGTTAATTAACTTTTCAGTCTATTTCACCTTCATATTTGAACATAACATGTTCAAATATATTTTAACTGCATATTAACAAATTCTAATTATACTCATACTCTCGTTTCCTTATCGACTTCTCATTCAAAATCCAATTCAATTTTATTTGAATTCTTTTTATTTAAACTTCATTTGAATTCTATTTGCATCCCTATATTTAAACTTCATTTGAATTCTATATTCAAATTCTATAGTTAAACTCCATTTGAATTCTATTATTCAAATCTATTCAAATTCTATTGTTTAAATTCCATTTAAATCCTATATTCAAATCGTTTAAAGTCTATTTGAATTTCTATATTCAAATATATAGTTTAAAGTCCATTTGAATTTCTATATTCAAATCTATAGTTTAAAGTCCATTTGAATTTCTATATTTAAATTCCATTTGAAATACTATGTTCAAATTCTATAGTTAAACTCCATTTGAATTCTATTATTCAAATTCTATTTCAATTCCTTATATTCAAAGTCCATTTGAATTCTCTGCATTATTTATAAACAACGTTTATAACTTCAATTCAAATCCCACCTTTCCATTTATAAACAACATTTATAAATTCAATTCAAATCCCATTATTTTCATTAATAAACAAAGTTTATAAATTCGATTCAAATCCCATATTTCATTTATAAACAGAGTTTATAAATTTGATTCAAATCCCATATTTCCACTTATAAACAAAGTTTATAAATTCGATCACTTCCCATATTTTCACTTATAAACAAAGTTTATAAATTCGATCACTTCCCATATTTTCATTTATAAACAAAGTTTATAAATTCGATTACTTGTTTTATATACCCTCAAAACAAGTTAATATTATCTATAGTTTATTTAAAATTCAAATTCTATTTTCAAAAATAGAATTTCCTTTTTAAATATCAAATCCCTTTCCGATATTTTTATGAATCAATATTCAAGCCCCAGGGATATTTTAAACAATCAATCAACCAATTTTCAATCATTTGATTTTTTATCACATCATATATGAATATATATGATATCAAACAACAAACAGATAATATATTTTTGAGGAATCCAGTTGGATTCCTCCAACCTGTTTTTCCTGCATCCACAGACGTTAGCACATAAATAATACCTATCCTGCTTCGAGGCAGGATATCGCGGTATGAAGGTCATCCACTAATCATAGCGTGGGGCGTATAGGGTAATCATCCGCTATGAAACTGCGGGCATCCGCTAATGAGACTGCGGGAATCCAACCAATCATCAACCCAATATATATATATATATAATAGTTAACCCTAAATAACTATATATTTTTATGGCCACAATAAAAGTTTCAAGCATCCAAGCAACAAATCAATTATTTTTAACTAAAAATAATTCTAATTAAATGGTGAGTGAGATTTACTCACCAGATTTCATTTTCTGTTCCATTCTGTTTTACCATCCTTTTAAATGCCAAACCATGTATTTTCCTCGTTCGATCCATTCTAATTGATTCCCGAAACTTTCCAATCAAAGTTCCAAATCATCTCGGCCTCGAATCTATTTGAAACGTCAAATCTTGAACCTCGATGTCTCGACAATTAATGAACTCAACGAATCGCTGTCCTCGACCCTTTGAAATAAGCCCAGGAACTTTAATCAGCTCCAAACACTGACTTTGGCATTTCATCAAGCACCTGCTGCCTCTCCACTGTTGACGAGCAATCACCCGTCTAGAGCCTGCTTTTCTCCATCACCTGCGATTATCACAACAACTGACTGCTATCGCCACCGTTGTTCAGAGCTCCGGCATCTTCCTTTAAGGCTGCTCTGACCTCCTTTGAAACTGCAGTCATCGAAATCGGATTCCAACGCCAATACCTTCACTGTTCAGTATATCAAACATCGACTTCTTCCTAGGTCACAGATTTTTTAGCGCCTCCATCCGAACTTAGCTGACATCGAACTGTACTCGCGCCGCCAGATCCACGCGTTACACTAGGCGACCTTGCTGATCGAACTCCTTGTTGCGGGTATCTCCATACGCGAGCGCTTTGAACGAGCTCCAGATGTCTTCGATGGGTTTTCTTTTCATCTGCGGAAACGACTTTGATTTGAGGAGGCTCACGATTTTGATTTTGCTGCCGAACGGAAGAGGAAAGTTGCGGCCATTTATAATGATTCTGAAGCTTTTTATTTGATTCTGAATGGAGCGGCCCTTTTTACTTCGTGGTGTTTGGTTTAGTTTGTGGTGAAGAAAGAAGCACGGTCCCCTTTTGTTTTGTGGTGAAGAAAGAAGCACGGTCCCCTTTTGTTTTGTGGTGAAGAAAGCAGCACAAGCACACCCTTATTTAATTAATTTAAATATGATTTTTAAACTGATATCAAATTTTATATTATCACGTTTATTTTGAACTCCTTACTAAACCTAACAACTGCCATTCCTAGGGTTATACCACTGCTCTGAACACACTGAGATATGTTTCAAGGTCCAGTTTGATCATATGGAGAAGATATTAATTTTAATCAATATTAAATTAAATTTCAAACTATAAATTCTTTGAAAATAAATTAATATTATTATTCTGATTCAAACAGAATTATGTATTGGTTATCTGAACTGATTTCAAATCAGTTTTCACTTCGAATTTAGTTATTCGATGATTCCTTATTTTGATAATTTAATATATACGATATTAAATCGAAATCGATATTAAAATCGATAACATAAATATAAAAACTCATTTATATTATCCATTCAATATTTAAATTAAATATTAAATATTCAAAATTACCCCATAAGAATCCGGGTCATTACACCCCCACTGCTATAGAAAATATTCCTATCGTTAAGAATTATGCGGATGTGTTTGTAGAAGTTGATAGCTTACCTCCGTGAAGAGAAATTGACTTCAGGATCGATCTAGTTCTGAATGCAAGGCCAGTTGTGCATCCTATTCGAAGAATGACATGGAAAGAGAATGAAGAATTGGGTAATCAAACTCGACAACTTTTATGGAAAGGTCCGATCAGGCCTAGCTTTTCAAATTGGGGTGCAGCAGTAGTGTTTGATCCAAAGTCTAACAATACTCTCAGATTATGTGTCGATTACCGAGATCTTAACAAGCAGACGCTCAAGAATAAATATCCATTGCCCTGTATAGATGATTTATTGGATCGTTTGAATGGAGCGAAAGTGTTTTCAAGAATGGACATAGCTACAGGTTTCGATCAACTGCGGATTGCCGAAGAATGTTTTTCTTTGACAGCTTTCAGGGGGTCCAAACATATTTTATAAATGATTAGTAATGCCGTTCAGCTTATGTAACGCTCCTGCTTACTTTGTCGATCTGATGAACAGAGTATTTCGGGATGTCTTGAACAAATTTGTGCTGGTTTTCATTGATGACATTTTAATCTTCTCTTAGTCAACTACCGAGCATGAGAAGCATTTGGAAGAGGTTCTGGAAATTCTGAGAAAGAATGTATTAAAAGCCAAATTTTCCAAATGTATATTCTGGCAAGAAGAAGTGAAGTTCTTTGGTCATGTAGTATCGAAGGAAGGAATTTCAGTAGATCCAAGTAAGATCACAGCCATTCGAGATTCGAAGCAGCCTAGCACGCCTAAAGAAGTCATAAGTTTTCTAGGATTGGCCAGCTATTATCAGAAATTCATTAAAGATTTTTCGAAGCTATCTTGTCTATTAATGAAATTTACCAAGAAACATACAAGGTTTAATTGGACACCTGAATGTGAGGCATCTTTCCAAGAGATGAAATTAAGGTTGACTACTACTCCACTGTTGACTATTATTGATGGTAATCAAGATTTGACAATCTATACAGATGCTTCTATTGAAGGTATTGGTCTGGTATTAATGCAAAGTGGCAAAGTAGTTGCTTATGCTAGCCGTCAGTTGAAGCTACATGAGATCCTACTCATGATCTTGAGTTGTTAGCCATCGTGTTTGATTTGAAAATATGGAGGCACTATCTTTTGGGTGAGAAGTTTGAATTGTATACAGATCATAAGTCATTAAAGTATCTGTTCACCTAGAAGGACTTGAATTTGAGGCAGCATCATTGGTTAGAATTTCTTGGGGCATACAATCTAGATATTTTGTATACTCTAGGGAAAGCCAATATTGTAGTAGATGCGCTTAGCAGAAAGAATGCCATTATCGCTAATCTCATTATTACGCCTTCATTAATTGACAAAATCTCCGCTCTTCAGAAAGATGATGAAATTATTCAGTGAATTAGTAAAAGAGTTCGGGAAGGTGAACCCTCGAGTTTGCAGATTGATAACAAAGGAGTTCTGAGGTTATAAGGCCGAATTTGTGTTCCGAATATTCCTGAACTCAGAAGAGAAGTGATGGATGAATGTCATAATGTAACAACCCGAATTTTTATAACATGTTAAAACAAGAAATCAGGGCAGAATTAAATTATAAGTTAAGAATCAATGGGAACGGGTTACGCTATTGCGTTCGTCTCGAAATTCTGCTTGAAAACGAGTCCGAAATTTCGTAAATCGGAGTCTGTATGACCAAGATATGGCCCATAGAAGATTTCAGAAAATTCAAAATTCAGCCCGAAATTCAAATTCAGCCCCAAACAGATTGGGCGGGAAAATTTCTTGCCCAGCCCCAGGTCGACTGGGGAGTCGACTGGGGAGTCGACCTGCCCCAACCCAGGTCGAATGCCCAGTCGACTTGGGTGTCGACCTGGGGGTCGACTTCCCTGGTCGGCCATGTTTGCCTGGTGCACCTGTTTGCTCCTTTGGGTCTGTTCAGTTGGCCTGTGACGGGATTTGATGGTTCAGATCTAAACTAAGGTTAATCCTATGGCCTAAACTTGTCTCTAAACCTATAAAAACACCCTAAGACCTAGCCTAAACCACCATAAATCATCCTAACAACTAAGTGCTGCCAAAATGCTCCTAATCATGGCCTCCATCTTCATCAAAGAGAGCTTGAGAGTTCTAAACTAAAGCTAAGGCAAAGGAGCAATCTTTCTCCATCAAATCAAAGGAGCTACTTATTTCTCAAGGCTTCTAGTGTTGCTACATCATTCCTAGAGCTTCTACAACGTCTCTATCTTGTTCTATTTTGTTCTAGTTCTCATAGCCACGATTTGTAAGCCCCACTCTACTCTTAGATTTAAACTATGAAATTAATATGAACATGTAGCAAGTTGAAATGGGATTCTTGTGTAATACTTGTCTTTGTTCTATCATTGTATGCATAGATCCATTCATGACTCTTTTGATCTATGATTGTGGGACTATCATGAACCTAGTACCGTTCATCTTGATTTTTGGGTAGAAAGCTATGAGCTTTATTTGGGGATTATGCATAATGCAACATAGAACCCCTCATAACCTTGATGTTAACTTGCCTATGATGATGAACTACATGCTAGTCACAAGTTTAGTCAACTATTATCATGTTATCACCTATTTGCTAAGTTTGACGTCATACATGTTTTGAGGCCGATAATCCTATATGCTAGTTGTGATGAACACCTTTGCCTCAATTATCATCATGTTTAACTTATGACCAACTTTATCACCTTATGCCCATCTTTGTCATATTGTTATGTTCCCCTTCTTGATCTATTTGTATTGATGCGAATTTACGTGCGATGGGAATATGTTATGGGTAGTTAGGCGAACTTGAAATGACATGAAAAAACATGACTTGAAATGTGACATGAAAATTGATTATGCTTGAAAACTTGAATGTGTTCATGACATGTAGAAAACCATAAAGTGGCTAACTCGAGGTTGGGTTGAGTTTGTAGCGTAAATCTGCCCGGAACCGCCCGGCAAATCCAGTGGCTACAAACAATAGGACCCAATGCGAGTAGTTGGTCATATCGCGCTTGAAACCCGAGGTTAGACTAGGTTGTGGTGTAAAGCTGCCTGGACCCGCCCGACACATCCAGTAACCACAACAAAGTCTAATGTGAGAGGTTGGGCGCATTAAATTAATTAATGCCACATGTTAGGGTTAAGTCATGAACCACTTGGATACACTTAACCAACTTGATACATGATTTGATAGGGTTAACCACACTTAACCCGTTAGAAACCCTAGTTACGTGGTCCTTTTCAGCAGTAACCCTCTTGGATGTATCACGATACCCTAGGGACTAGGCTTGGGTAGGGCACGATTACTGGGCTGATTGTAAGCGACCAGAAAGACGACTGAGTAGGTGCGCCAGTGTAGGTTCAGGCGGGCTATGGTCGTGCACATAGTCCGGAGTTGAAAAAAAAAACAGACATGGGAACCAGTAGGTTTAGACTATGCGTGCTTGATTTGTGTCAGTGGTTGGCACCCTAGGGCTTGATACACCCTAGGGTGGACCTAGCACAGTTGACAATATTCCGTGATTGGACCGTATGACACCGACACTCGACGAGTTAGGCTTATAGGGAGCCGCTCGACTAGATCGTATAGATGGACCTTGACTTGGGTCATCTCATGATATTGGGCCAAGGGATCATTTCTTGTTTATACTTGACATGGGTTAGAATACTAGTACTATTGGTGCAAAACTAAACCTTGTATATGCGATGCCACACTTGATCTACCTTGTTATCTATTTATCATGCCAGTTAGTTACCATCTTTATGTTTCATCTCAGTTTCTCATGTTTAGTTAACTTAATTAGTTTTTATACTAATAGTAGGTAGGACTTACCAGTCTTTATGACTGATCCTTTTTCTTTCGCCTCTTTTCTTTCGTTTCCCCCCAGGTTCTTAGGGAGGGAACACTAGTGCTTAGCTTGGACATTTGGCTTGCTTTCTTGACATCTCATGTACGGTTTGGACTTGAGCTTGCCATGGCTTCACCACATCTATTTTGGGGATAGTTTATTTTATGTTATTTTCAGTTTATGTTTCTAGACTTGTAGTAGTTGGAAAATGACGACTAAGTATTTTGATGTAAGTTGACTTTGGTTTTGAAATGGTTAACTATGGTTTTTTAAATTTCTACCGCTGCTTTACTTATTTATTTATCTATGTTCTGTCTTGTGATATCTCTGTGCATGTTTACCTAGACAACACCCCTTCAAATCTAGTGCAATCACTCGTGAGTGACCCTGGCGGAGGTGGGGTGTTACATTTGGTATCAGAGCCCGAGGTTTACTAGATCAGACAAAAGTTTTAAAAACCCTTTTGAAAAACTATTTTCAAAACCAATTAAGTATTTTTCCAAGGAAAGTCTAGTTTATTTTAAAAGGCTTTTCCCCAAAAGCCATTAGCATTATCCTTTGTTTCCTCGTCCTGAATCTATCTTTTACTTCGTTTCAGTATGGCCGATAACGTTATCATCCCGGAGGGAATACCGGTACCTCTTTGGTTTAGGAGGTACATGGAGGCTTGGGCAAATGGAGCCGGTCCAGCAAACACTCCCACTCCTCCTCCCGTACCGAGGTTCCTCCTCCTCCTCAGCGTCCACAAGCGAATTTCGCAAAGATTTGCAAAGACTTTAAGGCGATGGGTGGCAAGAATTTTGTTGGGACAGAGACTTATGTTGAGGCAAGAAACAGGTTAAGGGAAACTGAAGACCTTTTTGCTATCTTTGATGTAGAAGATCGTAGGAAAGTTCTGTTGGCAGTATGGCTATTGAAAGAGGAAGCTGCTTATTGGTGGGAAGTCACCAACGCTACTAGGCCTATAGAGACTTGGGCTGACTTTAGGATGAGGTTTGGGCTTAAGTTTCTATCATCTGCTGAAGAGAATCTGCAAATGGAGAGGTTTATATCTTTGAAGCAAGGGGACATGACGGTGAGGGAGTATGTGAATAAGTTTAACCAGCTTGCTCGATTCAGTTTAGACATGGTTAACACACCTCAGAAGAAGGCTCTACGCTTTGCTCGAGGATTGAATGAGCCATTGCAAGGTTTGGCCATGTCTCATATACCCATGTGGGCCACTTTTGAGAGCTTAGTGGATATGGCCTTGCTTCAAGGAGATGATAAGAGTGGCAAGAAAGAAGTTAAGCTTAATGAGACTCAAACTAAGAAGGTGGACTCCAAGTGGGGAGGCAATCAGAACAACCAAAGCAACAAGAACAATAAGAACAACAAGGGTAACAAGGCCAACAACAACAAGGCAAGGGAGACAAGGAAGTGCAACTTCTGTGGGATCACTCGACACATAATCAAAGATTGTAGGAAGAAGAAGAGGAAGTTGGGAGAATGCTTTCATTGCGGAGAGTCTGGACACTACACTAAGGATTGCCCAAAGAAGCAAGGGCAGGGGCAAGGACAGACTCAGCGGGCAGGACCTTCTGGAGGGCAGATGCATGCTCACAACACTACTCCAGCTCCGGACCGAGGTAGTATTTCTGTAGAAAGCCTTGTTTACATTTCTGGTTTTCCTGTTCAAACTTTATTTGATTTTGGCGCATCGCATACCTTTATTTCTTCTGACATTGTTGAAAGTTTGCACTTAAGTACTAGTCTAGTTGAGGATCCCGTTAGTGTTTCAAATCCAATTGGGGGTTCCACCCATCTATCTATGATTTGTATGGATTTGAGGATTTCTATCTTGACCATAGAATTCACATGTAATGCTTATGTTCTCGGGTTCATGGGATACGGGTTGATTTTGGGCATGGATTGGTTGTCCAGTTATGGAGCCATTCTCGATTGTGAGCATAGGGTAGTGAGGCTTATGGCTCGCCTTGGCAATACCCTAGAGATTTCTTGTAACCCTATAGATCCCGTCATGTTATCTTGAATCCCTCGACTCGTCTATTGACAATCTTCAATCTGTGAGGGTGGTCCGAGAATATTCTGATGTCTTTGATGAGGTGAAGGGGTTACCCCCTAAACGCGAGATAGACTTCCGTATTTATCTTGTTGATAATGCCAAGCCAGTTTCATTGCCTGTTAGGCACATGGCCCCGCGAGAAAGAAGAGAGCTTAGCAAGCAAGTCAAGGAGTTGCTTGAGAAAAATTTCATTAGGCGAAGCATTTCTTAATGGGGTGCTCCTGTGGTATTCGCTACTAAGGCGGATGGTTCGCTTCATCTATGTGTTGATTATCGTGAGTTAAACAAGCTGACAAAGAAGAATAGGCACCCGTTACCGAGGATTGATGATCTCTTTGACCAGCTTGTAGGTGCTTCTGTTTTCTCTCAACTCGATTTAGCCACCGGATTCCATCAGCTTAGAGTGGCTGAGGATAGTATTGACAAGACTGCGTTTAGGACTCCAGATGGATTCTTTGAATGGCTCGTCATGCCGTTCGGTTTGACTAATGCACCCGCATACTTCATTGATTTGATGAGTAGGGTGTTTGGGGAGTTCCTTAACAAGTTTGTGGTTGTCTTCGTGGATGATATTCTGATCTTCTCTAAGGACGAGGAAGAGCATGCTGCACATCTCAAGGAGGTTATGGATACGCTTAGAGCTCATCAGTTAAAAGCCAAGTTCTCCAAATGCCATTTCTGGAGAAGGGAAGTTCGGTTCCTTGGGCATATAGTTTCTAAGCAGGGCATAGCTGTGGATCCCGCTAAAGTAGTGGCGGTACAAGACTGGAAAGTTCCGAAGAATGCAACGGAAATGAGAAGCTTTCTCGGTCTGGCAGGATTTTATAGGAAGTTCATTAAGGACTTCGCTAAGATTTCAGCCCCTCTTACTAAGTTAACGAAGAAGAACTTAGTCTTTGCATGGGACTTAGAGTGTGAGCTTGCTTTTCAAAGGCTCAAGAAAGCCCTCACCACAGCTCCAGTTCTAGCATTTCCCGATGGAGGGAAGTTGTTTACCGTGTACACCGATGCATGTGGCACGGGATTAGGCGCTGTCCTGATGCAAGAAGGGAGAGTGATATGCTTTGGGAGTAGGCAACTCAAAGTTCATGAGAAGAACTATCCCACTCATGATTTGGAGTTGGCGGCGATCGTCTTTGCACTCAAATCTTGGCGCCATTATCTTCTAGGTGAAAGGTTTGAGTTATATATTGATCACAAGTCGCTCAAGTACCTCTTCTCGCAGAAAGATTTGAATTTAAGGCAACAGAGATGGATGGAATTCTTGGCATCATATGACTTCGATATAGCTTATACCCCTGGCAAGGGTAATGTTGTGGCGGATGCGCTAAGTAGAAAAAGGTTGACTTTGAGTCTCTTGTTTGTTGAGATGAAGAGCCTATAGTTCTTGGCAACCTTTGATTTTACACCTGCTGTTGAGTCGATGACTGGTTCGTTAGCTTCCCTTGAGCTTAGACCTACACTTCTTGATCAAGTTGGGACTTCACAGAGGGAAGACCCGTAGATAGTCGAGATCATGGACAAGTTGATTCGTGGTGAGACATCAAGTCACCTCGCTAGATATACTATTGATGACAAGGGGTGGCTAAGGCGTGATGGAAGACTATGTGTCCCACAAGTGGGAGACTTAGTAAATAAAGTTCTTGAGGAGGCGCATCACTCGAGGATGACCATACATCCCGGAGGGGATAAGATGTACCGGGATATGAAGTGCATTTTCTTTTGGGTTGGGATGAAAAAGGATGTTGCAGAATTTGTTTCTAGATGCATTGTTTGCCAACAAGTAAAGGCCGAGTCGAAGAAGCCCGGTGGGCTACTGCATCCATTGGAGGTCCCGCAATGGAAGTGGGAAAGTATCTCTATGGATTTTGTGGTTGGATTGCCGAGATCAAGGAAGGGGAATACTAGCATATGGGTCATAGTGGATAGACTCACGAAGAGCGCTCATTTCATTCCAGTGAAGAGCAAGAGGACCGCATCATGGCTAGCATCTGTTTATCTTCGAGAGATAGTGCGATTGCATGGAGTTCCTTCTAGCATAGTTAGCGATCGTGACCCAAACTTCACTAGCCAATTTTGGAATAGTTTGCAAGAAGCAATGGGTACGCGATTGAATCTATGTATAGCCTATTACCCACAGACGGATGGTCAGACCGAAAGGGTGAATAGGGTACTAGAAGATCTGTTGAGGCTATGCATTCTTGACTTTGGTGGCACTTGGGAAGACCACCTTCCTCTCGTAGAGTTTGCTTATAATAACAGCTATCAATCAAGCATAGGGATGGCACCATTCGAAGCTTTGTATGGGAGGCCGTGCAAGTCACCAACATGTTGGTGGGAGACGACGGATAAGCTTATACTTGGGCCCGACATGATAAGGGACACATCCGAGAAGGTTGAGTTGATTCGAAGGAGGATGAAAACGGCCCAAGACAGACAAAAATCCTATGCAGACAAGCGAAGGACAGACTTAGAGTTTGAAGTTGGAGATATGGTCCTTGTGAAGGTTTCTCCCTTGCGAAATATGGTTCGTTTTGGAGCAGTTGGAAAGCTAGCACCAAGGTTCGTAGGACCCTTCCCTATCATCGAGAAGATTGTGCAAATGGCTTATAGAGTGGAATTGCCCGAGAAGCTGGCTGGAGTGCACAATGTCTTTCATGTCTCGCATCTCCGAAAATGCCTACATGAATCAGCCGAAGTAGTTGAGCCAAGCATTCTTGAAGACGTGGAGGTAGAGAAAGAGGCAACCCTGAGGCGAGCTCCGATTCGTATCTTGGGAAAGGAGATCAAGAAGCTGAGGAATCGAGAAGTCAAGTTAGTAAAGGTTCAGTGGAGTGAAGCCGATGAAGATGCAACTTGGGAAACCGAGGAGAAGATGCGTAGGCTTTATCCATTTCTTTTTGAGGGTACATTCTCAATCTCTTTTCCTAGTTAGCATATCTCTCTTTTCTATCCATGTTTATCTTGTTATTTCATTAATCTTGTCATGAGAACCTTAGGTAGAAACCCTTTGGATGAAACATGTATTTGAAACATGTTATGCTTGATGGTTGCAAATGGTTGCAAGTGTTTGCAAGTGGTTACTCGTGGATGCATGATACACGTTAGGCACTAAGATCGGCTCACACACTTTCATATTGCATATGCATGAGTGTTTATGCTTATTCATGGATGAAACTTGTTATGCTATCACGTGGATGTTGCATATGAATGAATGTTATGTGCACTCATGTAGAGATTATAAATTATGTTAGGAATTTGCATACATTTGGACTCATTGCGCTAACATATTCTGCATTAAGGAGGTTTACTGAGTTAGTAACCGCCTGATTTTCGCATTAGATAGGTGCATATACACACACTTTTGCATATATTCATACAACATTAGAAATCTTTTAAGGACAATGATTACTTGTGGATGATGTTTTGAGTAGATGGACGATGGATGGTAGGATAGGTTCTTCCTAATTTGGAGATTTCGGGGACGAAATCCTTTAAGGTGGGGAGAATGTAACAACCCGAATTTTTATAACATGTTAAAACAAGAAATCAGGGCAGAATTAAATTATAAGTTAAGAATCAATGGGAACGGGTTACACCATTGCGTTCATCTCGAAATTCTTCTTGAAAACGAGTCTGAAATTTCGTAAATCGGAGTCCGTATGACCAAGATATGGCCCATAGAAGATTTCATAAAATTCAAAATTCAGCCCGAAATTCAAATTCAGCCCCAAACAGATAGGGCGGGAAAATTTCCCACCCAGCCCCAGGTCGACTGGGGAGTCGACCTGCCCCAGCCCAGGTCGACTGCCCAGTCGACTTGGGTGTCGACCTGGGGGTCGACTTCCCTGGTCGGCCATGTTTGCCTGGTGCACCTATTTGCTCCTTTGGGTCTGTTCAGTTGGCCTGTGGCGGGATTTGATGGTTCAGATCTAAACTAGGGTTAATCCTATGGCCTAAACTTGTCTCTACACCTATAAAAACACCCTAAGACCTAGCCTAAACCACCACAAAACATCCTAACAACTAAGTGCTGCCAAAATGCTCCTAATCATGGCCACCATCTTCATCAAAGAGAGCTTGAGAGTTCTAAACTAAAGCTAAGGCAAAGGAGCAATCTTTCTCCATCAAATCAAAGGAGCTACTTATTTCTCAAGGCTTCTAGTGTTGCTACATCATTCCTAGAGCTTCTACAACGTCTTTATCTTGTTCTATTTTGTTCTAGTTCTCATAGCCACGATTTGTAAGCCCCACTCTACTCTTAGATTTAAACTATGAAATTAATATGAACATGTAGCAAGTTGAAATGGGATTCTTGTGTAATACTTGTCTTTGGTCTATCATTGTATGCATAGATCCATTCATGACTCTTTTGATCTATGATTGTGGGACTATCATGAACCTAGTACCGTTCATCTTGATTTTTGGGTAGAAAGCTATGAGCTTTATTTGGGGATTATGCATAGTGCAACATGGAACCCCTCATAACCTTGATGTTAACTTGCCTATGATATTGAAGTACATGCTAGTCACAAGTTTATCACTCTATGTCAACTATTATCATGTTATCACCTATTTGCTAAGTATGATGTCATACATGTTTTGAGGCCGATAATCCTATATGCTAGTTGTGATGAACACCTTTGCCTCAATTATCATCATGTTTAACTTATGACCAACTTTATCACCTTATGCCCATCTTTGTCATATTGTTATGTTCCCCTTCTTGATCTATTTGTATTGATGCGAATTTACGTGCGATGGGAATACGTTATGGGTAGTTAGGCGAACTTGAAATGACATGAAAAAACATGACTTGAAATGTGACATGAAAATTGATTATGCTTGAAAACTTCAATGTGGTCATGACATGTAGAAAACCATAAAGTGGCCAACTCGAGGTTGGGTTGAGTTTGTAGCATAAATCTGCCCGGAACCGCCCGGCAAATCCAGTGGCTACAAACAATAGGACCCAATGTGAGTAGTTGGTCATATCGCGCTTGAAACCCGAGGTTAGACTAGGTTGTGGTGTAAAGCTGCCCGGACCCGCCCGACACATCCAGTAACCACAACAAAGTCTAATGTGAGAGGTTGGGCGCATTAAATTAATTAATGCCACATGTTAGGGTTAAGTCATGAACCACTTGGATACACTTAACTAACTTGATACATGATTGGATAGGGTTAACCACACTTAACCCGTTAGAAACCCTAGTTACGTGGTCCTTTTTAGCATTAACCCTCTTGGATGTATCATGATACCCTAGGGACTAGGCTAGGGTGGGGCACGATTACTGGGCTGATTGTAAGCGACCAGAAAGACGACTGAGTAGGTGCGCCAGTGTAGGTTCAGGCGGGCTATGGTCGTGCACATAGTCCGGAGTTGAAAAAAACAGACATGGGCACCAGTAGGTTTAGACTGTGCGTGCTTGATTTGTGTCAGTGGTTGGCACCCTAGGGATTGATACACCCTAGGGTGGACCTAGCACAGTTGACTACATTCCGTGATTAGGCCGTATGACACCGACACTCGATGAGTTAGGCTTATAGGGAGCCGATCGACTAGATCGTATAGTTGGACCTTGACTTGGGTCATCTCATGATATTGGGCCAAGGGATCATTTCTTGTTTATACTTGACATGGGTTAGAATACTAGTACTATTGGTGCAAAACTAAACCTTGTATATGCGATGCCACACTTGATCTACCTTGTTATCTATTTATCATGCCAGTTAGTTACCATCTTTATGTTTCATCTCAGTTTCTCATGTTTAGTTAACTTCATTAGTTTTTATACTAATAGTAGGTAGGACTTACTAGTCTTTATGATTGACCCTTTTTCTTTCGCCTCTTTTCTTCCGTTCCCCCCTTCCCAGGTTCTCAGGGAGGGAACACTAGTGCTTAGCTTGGACATTTGGCTTGCTTTCTTGACAGCTCATGTACGGTTTGGACTTGAGCTTGCTATGGCTTCACCACATTTTTTTTGGGGATAGTTTACTTTATGTTATTTTCATTTTATGTTTCTAGACTTGTAGTAGTTGGAAAATGATGACTAAGTATTTTGATGTAAGTTGACTTTGGTTTTGAAATGGTTAACTATGGTTTTTTAAATTTCTACCGCTGCTTTACTTATTTATTTATCTATGTTCTATCTTGTGATATCTCTGTGCATGTTTACCTAGACAACACCCCTTCAAAGCTAGTGCAATCACTCGTGAGTGACCCTGGCGGAGGTGGGGTGTTACACATAAATCGAAACTTAGTATTCATCCAGGGGTGAGTAAGATATATCATGATCTCAAGCGCACGTTCTGGTGGAAATCTATGAAAAGAGACATTTCCATATATGTTAGCAGGTGCTCTACTTACCAACAAGTTAAGAGTGATCAGCAAAAACCTGCCAGATTGTTACAACCACTGGAGGTTCCAAATTGGAAGTGCGATCAGATCTCCATGGATTTCATTGATGGCTTGCCCTGAACCAGGAAAGGCAATGACAGTATTTGGGTGATCGTAGATCGTTTCATGAAAACCGCCCATTTTATTCCTGTCAGATCTACAAAAACAGCTCAACGTCTGGTGAAAATTTATTTTAGAGAAATTGTCAGACTACATGGAGATCCCAGTAGCATTGTTATTGATCGTGATCCGATATTCTCTAGTAAATTCTGGGAAGCATTCCAAGAGGAGCTGTGGACAAAGTTAAACCTGAGCACCGACTTTCATCCTCAAACAGATGGCCAAACTGAGAGGGTAAATCGTATACTAGAAGACTTGTTACGGGCATGTATTCTTAACTTTGGAGGATCATCGGAAGATCATTTGCAATTGGTTGAGTTCTCATATAATAACAGTTACCCAACAAGCTTTCAGATGTCGCCATTCGAAGCATTGTATGACAGGCCATGTATATCTCCTGCATGTTGGGTAGATCCAGGCAATCGACTAGTATTGGGTCCCGACATAATTCGTGAAGCTTCAGATAAGGTTGATTTCATTAAGAAGCGATTACTAGCAGCTCAGAGCCAACGGAAAAGTTATGCAGATTCAAGAAGAAGGGATTTAGAATTTACTGTTGGTGATTATGTATACTGAGAGTTTCCCCATTGAGAGGAGTAGTTCATTTCGGGAAGACTGGGAAGTTGGCGCTGAGGTTCAATGGTCCATTCCCTATACTCAAAACGATTGGAACTCTCGCTTACAGGGTTCAGTTGTCTGACTGGTTGTCAGGAGTACATGACGTATTTTACGTATCTCAACTTCGAAAGCATGTGCATGATCCAGATTCGATTGTGGACGAAGCAGCACAACAAGGTTTGGAAATTACTCAAAGCTTAGCAATGAGAAGAGAGCCAGTAAAGATTATTGGCAAAGAAACCCAAGTTCTGAGAAACAAGAGAATACACTTAGTTAAAGTGCAGCGGAGCGGAGATCCTAAAGACTGTACATGGGAGATCGAAGACAGCATTAAGAAGGCTTATCCCCAGTGCAGAGTGGACATCTCTGATTAGCTCTGGTGCAAGGTACATTTACAATATTTTGCATTTTCCATTTTGTTTCCTACTTTACTATTGTTTCCTTTTCGGGGACGAAAAGTTTTTAAGTGGGGAGATTGTAACAACCCGGAAAATCAGAACCAATTTAAATTTTTTATTTTTGCTATTTTATTGAATTTTGAATAGTTAAAATAATTTATTTTAAATAATAATGATTAAAAATTATTTAAATCGAAGTTAGAACATATATATTTATTTTAATTATAAAAGTATTTAGAAATAGCGCGGTAGTTTAAAATTTTAAATTTGAACTTTGACAGGATATACATGATTCAAAATAAATCGGATTTCAGTGAAACAAGAAATATTTAAATTTGTTTAAAAATATCTTTCCAAAGGGTGTGAAAAATTGAAATTTCATAGCGGGAATAAAAAGTCATGGTCAGTTGAATATTCAGTATAGTCGCTACGGAATTTAATATAATATATAGCCCTTATAAATAGCCATTTTGCAAACGACCTCCATTTTCGACGAAACCACTTTGGTTGGATCCGGAATGTCAAATTATTGCAAGATTTCAATTTTCATAATTTTTGGAATTAATATGTGAGCATGGCAAAAGAAAACGTGTTTTGTCAATTTTAGTCAAATTGGATATAAATAGCCTTTTTGCAAACGATCTCCATTTTCGATGAAACCACTTTGGTTGGATCCGGAATGTCAAATTATTGCAAGATTTCAATTTTCATAATTTTTGGAATTAATATGTGAGCGTGGAAAAAGAAAACGTGTTTTGTCAATTTCAGTCAAATTGGATCGACCAAAAAATGGCCATTTTTCAAATGATCTCTAAATTCGATGAAATTAATTTTTTTAGGACATATCGTTAAAACATAGCAAGATTTTTTTTTGGGGAATTTTTGGAGTCAGTATGTAGCTCCGGTAAATTAAAATGTACAATCAAATTTAATAATTAAATGTTTTATATTTTAATTTAAAGAAAAATAGACTAAAGCAATCAAATGGGCTGATGAGACCTAGTCCATTGTGTCCGAAATAGGGGTATTTGGCTAGGGGCGACATTCGCTAGGCTTGATTTGGAGTTAGTAAGTGTAAACGGGCCTTTTTGAAATTAAAGGAATTAGAAATTAAAAATATAAATAAAAAAATAATAAACAAAACCCTAATTCTCATATATCAGTTCCTACGCCTAGGGTTTAAACCAATGGCTAAATCGCTCCCAAATTCTCCAATTAAAATTCCCCAATCCACTTAGTGAAACCCAAAACATTCAAAGTGAAAATTGTAGTGCTAAGAGAGCTCTACAAATCTATACTGGGAAGATCTGAATTCGTGAAGTATTTTGGTGGAATATGCTCCTCAAACCACCATCGTTCATGGCAGTTTTTGAAGTTGATGGCGGCGGCGAGTCAGGCCTATCCCCAGGCGATAGTCAGCGGCGGGTTACTCTACGACGTGGCGAGGGTTGATGGTCGTTCGGTGGTGTTAGGAGCAAGCGGCGGTGGAGTTTTAAATTCTGTCGATGGGTTTTCTTTGAAACCAGAAAAGAATGATAGAAGGAGAAGAATGATGGCCTAATCTTTGAAATTAAGGGTAAAAAAGAATTTTAATTAATTATTATTTAATTAGTCAACAATTTATAAAAATCCATAACTTGTTCGTTTGACATCAGAATTCAATGAAACAACCTCCGTTGGAACCGTAAATTTGAGATCTACATTGCAGAACAGACTAGAGAATTTTTGGAGCTTTCTGTAATTTTAGAAGGAATAAAATGCAATGTGAGATTTCTGAATTCAAAAATAATTAAATAAAATTATATTAGGTTGCAGACGGAGTTTAGTAACTCCCGACACCGTCGTCCACAGACCGTGGACGACTTGATTGTATTGTGGTGTGAAATTGATTGATTTTGGGTGATGGATTGTGGCTGAAACGAAATCGATTGTGTTCGTGGAAAATTCATTGCATAGTGAAAAGAAATTGTACTGGGAAAAATAAAACCCATTGTATCGCCACGAGGCCTAAGATAGCTGTAACGACTCGCATTCTACGCATCATAGGATCATAGAATATTTATTTCTTTCACATACGAAGTCATATGGTCATTTAACTTTGGGAGATGACTATTAGGGTCATTTCCCATGTTCATGATTTTTACCGATTTTTAAATGACCGTTTTGCCCCTAGCTGATACTGTTTTGGCAATAACTTTTGATTGGAAAGGAGTTTTGACCTGAAACCACTTTCATTGGCTCCGGATGATGGTTTACCTTTCCGTAGAGTGGTCACATTAGCCAAACGGACTCACCGTTTGGGAGATATGGCTAAAAAAAGTTTCAGATAGTGAAAAACAGCTTAATTGGGCTTAACCGAGTGATTAACAGCTAAGCCCAATGGGGGATTTCTGGATTAGCGGTATTTAAGGGCTGCTAGGGTTAGGATTTCGGTTTTTCACTCATTTTCCAGCCGCCACAAACCCTCTCTTCAACCTAACAATGACCTCCAACCTCTAAAACACTTCTAATCACTTCTTAATCAAGTTTTGGCTTAAACTACATCAAATTAAGAAGAGATAGCACCAAAGCAAGGTTAGAGATGCTGTTAGACATCTGTATTCGTGCCGAACAGAGATTTATTTCAGATTTGGTATTTGATTTGTGGCCAAGATGAGTGATTTGCATAGTTCCTCACTAATTATGGTTAATTAAGAGTAATTAGTGATAATTAACGAATTTATACATGTTAAATTCTGGAAAAATATTTATAAATTCTTAAACAATGCTTTAGACCTCAGTTAGAAACTTGGGTTAATTTGGTTAAGTTTTGATAATCCTATCATTAACTATGCTAGAACATGCTCAAAGGAAATATGGGGTTTTGGCTATGTTTGATCCATTTTAACCTATCATATTGATGTTTTGGTGTTTGGGGTCACTTCTACTTGTTGCTATGAATGTTTGGTATGACTTATGATTGTTTAGAATAGTTAGAATGGTCGAAAATGCCGTCGAATGACGTAAAATACTTGCTGGAAAAGTTGCAGGAAATTGGTGCAGGTTTTCGGATCGGATCGGCTGGATGGGCTCGGACCGGATAATAACTGGGCAAGAGATCACCGAACCGAACCGAGGCTTGGCACCAGAGAGAGTACGGCAAAAAGGAAGGCCACTATGGTTGAACTGGGATCGAATCGCGCTAAGGAAGGGGGAACTAGATTGACTTGATGGGAAGTGAGAGGGATCGGAGCGGAAGAGAATGGGGAAGTGGATCGGACCGTGACCCGGAACCCGAACCGAATAGATGGAGCAAGGTTACACCGAACCGAACCGAAGCATGTACATCCGAACCGAATCAAAGCGACGTGGAGGATCCAAACCGAGATGAT
Organism: Allium sativum; assembly: GCA_030737875.1. NCBI lineage: Eukaryota > Viridiplantae > Streptophyta > Magnoliopsida > Asparagales > Amaryllidaceae > Allium > Allium sativum. The sequence goes on along the minus strand of CM060924.1, from coordinate 188,199,432 downwards.
GGCCAGTGACTGGGACAACCCGAACCGAACCGAAGACTAGGGAGAGACCCGAGCCGAACCGATGATGACCAAAAACCCGAGATGCAAGGGTAGTCCAAATAGGAAGTTTGAGCTCAGGATCCAGTTGGGAACCAATGAGTTCACTTCATGATTGGGCTTTGCTGCAGGACGTGTGCTAAGGGGTTGTCGATGTCTGTGACTTTGGATCACTATGTGTAGGGAGTACGTGATCGGATTCAGGGCCATAGTGGCCTAGGTACGACTAAAGAGCTATAGACCAATGAAGTGGGGTCATTTGTAAAGATTTGGTCATCACTCCATGGGGCAAGCTTGGTAGTAGCAGTAGTTGTACAAGTTGAACTCCGTCACTACTTCGATGGGTCTAGTGATTGACAGTGGTGGACATCGTATGCTTTACGCACTGAGTGAGAGACGTGAGGATGGTTGCTATGTTTGCTATCATTATGACATGCACACCCCCCTTGTATTCTTACACCATATGCTAGTGGCACCTTAGAGTATTGTACGGTATGTAGTGCTAACTCTTTGGTTGTAGGTCCAGGTTCAGGTATGGTTTAGTATATCTGTTATTGTTCTATTTAGCTTCTTATCGCTCATACCAGACTTTTTGTCTGACCCAGAGTTTTATGTCTCTTCTTTTTACTCTGGGTGCTCTCACGAGCAGACTAGAGACAGGTTAGGTGGTATGCACGAGTAGCCGTACCGGAGACAAGCAGGAGGCTTCCACGTATGATACACATATATGGATATTCTCCCTGTGTTGCTGCGGTCACTACTTTGGGCATTAGTGGTGTACATTTCTTTCTTTTATTTAGAGACAGAATTTTGGAAAGTTGTAATAAGCTGTATTTGGATTTCCGCTGCTCTGATGATGATGTTGGTTTTAGTTATCAGCTTATACATTGTCTCACCTGTTTTATGTCAAGTGTATTATTATTATATTTTGTTCCATGCACTGTGAGACATTCAACAGGTTTTTGATTAGTTCATTCTCTTCTTTCCTTTCTTTGGCGACCGTTCCGTGCTAGTCGGGCATGTGTACAGCGCACTTTCGGAGGAAATGCCGGCTGGTGCAGGGCGGGCCGTCACACTTGCTATCAGAGCTCTAGGTTGCGTAGTTAACCTAGGGAAGTCATCAGGGAGAGATAGTATACGTATATGAGAGCGTGTATTTGTGATTATTTTGGTTTTCAAAAGCTATATATATATACTATTAGTATATCTAAGGATGAAGTCGCACTACACTAACACCACAAAGAGGATGGTTAATCGTTTTCTCTTTACAGATTGAACCATGAGCCGATACGCAAGGGGTACCAGTAGAGGAGCCAATAATGGGAATGCTGCTGATATGCGGATGATGTTTACTGACCTCATGAGAGCGATGCTTAGAGATGTTCAGAGGGCAGCTCCCAATGCTGGTAATGGTGGTGGTCCAATAGTGCAGGCGCCTAGGGACGATTTCGCCAAGCTGAATAAGGATTATACTAGTCTTGGTGGGAAGCCGTTCCACGGAACGGAATCGGCTACGGATGTTCAGGATTGGTTGGATAGCTGCGAGCGTATCTTCGAAGACTTAGGTATCGAGGATGCGATGAAGAGAAGGCTAGCATCCCGTCAGCTGCAAGGACGGGCAATGAATTGGTGGAATGCTATAAAGGCAGCTACTCCCGAGGATCAGATTACTTGGGATCAGTTTAAGGCTCACTTTAGCGATAATTTCATTCCGGCTGCTTAGAAATCAGTGTTGTTTAAGAAGTTCTTGGAGCTTAAGCAAAATGGCAGAGCTGTCTCGGAGTATATTGCTAAATTCGATACCTTTTCGAAATATGGGTTATCCCTCATTGACACTCCCGAGAAGAAGAATGAGAAGTTTATAAAAGGTTTGGATCACTACTTGGGGGAAAGCTTATTAACCACATTGATGAGACGTTTGAATCGATTATGGGGAAACCATTGAGGTCAGAGAGTCTTTACCCTAAGTCAAAGACTGAGGTTGCATCTGCAGAGGAGCCAAAGCCGCAAGCAAGTGGTGGAGGCAAGAATGGTTCTCAGAATAAGAGAAAACAGAATCAGAGCAAGGATAACCAGAAGAAAAAGAATAAGAAAGATGTTGAGTGCTTCAGCTATGGTAAGAAGGGCCATTATACTAGTAATTGTTGGGCCAAGTCAGCGGATAGGAAGTGCTTCAACTGTGGCCAAGTGGGACATCACAAGGACAAGTGTCCGCAACCCCCTAAAGAGAAGCAGATCGTGAAATCATATGCTATTAGTGCTCTTCCTTCTTCGTCGATTGCCCCAACTGCGACGGAGAAGGGAAAGAATGTTGTTATTCAAGGTATGCTTTCTGTTTATGATGTTCCTGTTAGAGTTTTTTTTGATACCGGGGCTTCCAGTTCTTTCATATCTAGTGACCTGGTAGATAGGTTGGGATTGGAGCCCGAGATTGTCGATAGACCTTTAGTAGTGACGAACCCGATTGGTGGTTCGACTAACCTTAGCATGATTTGTCGTAATATGGTCTTATCGAGTCATGGATGCATGTTTGTTTGTGATTGCTTTGTTTTGGGTTTTACTGGGTTTGGCATTATTTTGGGAGTCGATTGGCTCCAAAGATACAAGGTGGTGGTAGACTGTGAGGGCTTTTTGGTGACAGCTAGAGCGGATGATGGGTAGAGGGTAGTGTTCGGTGGTCTACCTAGTGATGGGGTAATGGCTATTTTTCTAAATTCCCTCGACACCCCACAAGGTGAGTTGTCAGGTTTGCCCGTGGTTGGCCACTATCCGGACGTCTTCGAGGACGGGCTTCCACTACACCGAGAGATTGAGTTCCGTATTGATTTAGTGCTAGATGCCAGACCTATAGTGATGCCACTTCGTCGTATGGCACCAAGGGAGCAGCACGAGCTCGAGGTGCAAGTCAGCAATCTTTTAAAGAAGGGATTTATCAGAAGGAGTGTTTCTGAATGGGGAGCACCAGTTGTGTTTGCTACCAAGGCGGATGGTTCCCTTCGTTTGTGTGTAGACTACCGCGAGTTGAATAAAGCGACGAGAAAGAACAAGTATCCTCTACCGCGGATAAATGATTTGTTTGATCAGTTGAGTGGCGCGAGAGTATTCTCTCAGTTGGATCTCGCGACAGGTTTTCATCAGCTTAGAGTGGAAGCTGAGAGTATAGCTAAAACGGCATTTCGGACGCCGTCTGGATTTTATGAGTGGTTGGTCATGCCATTCGGGCTGACCAATGCCCCAGCATATTTTGTGGATCTTATGAGTAGAGCATTCAGAGATCAGTTGAATAAGTTTGTTCTTATGTTCGTGGATGATATACTTTTTTATTCGAGGACAGAGGAAGAACACAAGGAACATTTAAGAATAGTGATGGAGGTGTTGAGAAAACACCAATTGAAAGCAAAGTTTTCTAAGTGTCACTTCTGGAGGAGGGAAGTGAGATTCTTGGGCCATGTTGTTTCAAAAAATGGTATCGTCGTGGACCCTGCGAAGGTGGCTACAGTACAAGATTGATCTACGCCCAAGAATGCGACAGACATACGAAGTTTCTTGGGATTGGCTGGATATTATCGTAAGTTTATCCAAGACTTTTCCAAGATAGCAGCACCGTTGACTCAGTTGACCAAGAAGAATCAAGCCTTCGTCTGGAACGAAAGGTGCGAGAATGCATTCAAGAGTCTAAAGGAAAAGTTGACATGTGCACCAGTGTTAGTCATTCCTAAGGGGAATGAAGAGATGACAGTATATACGGATGCATGTGACACAGGGCTAGGTGTTGTATTGATGCAAGGAGGTAGGGTTGTAGCTTATGCAAGTCGGCAACTGAAACCGCATGAGAAAAGATACCCTACCCATGATTTGGAATTGGCAGCGATCGTGTTTGCATTGAAGATGTGGAGACATTATCTCTTGGGAAAAAGATTCGAGTTGTTTACTGATCATAAATCGTTAAAGTATCTTTTCTCTCAAAAGGATCTAAATCCCCGACAACAAAGATGGTTAGAATTCTTAGCTTCCTATGATTTCGATATCGCATACACACTAGGAAAGGGCAATGCGGTGGCTAATGCACTGAGTAGAAGACATGCCAGTTTATGGGCTATGTTTCTTGAATGGAAGCAACTGGAGTACATTGCTGGGTATGATTTCAGACCAAAGTGCGAGTTGGATCCAGAAATGTTAGCAAGTTTGACGATCGGACCCACTTTGATTGAACGGATTGGTTCCAGTCAGAGGAACGATCCTAACCTATTGGAAATCATCTCAAAGTTAAAGATGGGAATCGACGGAGAGATGAACAAGTATGGGCTTGATCGAGATGGATGGCTTGGAAAGAATGAAAGACTAGTTGTACCCAATGTCAATGGATTGAGAAATGAAGTGCTTAGAGAATGTCATCACTCAAAACTGACTATACACGCCGGTGGTAACAAGATGTATCGAGACATGAAGCAGACCTACTATTGGGAAGGGATGAAAAGAGACATTGGGAAGTTTATATCCAAATGCATGGACTGCCAGCTAATTAAAGCTGAGCAAAAGAAGCCTAGTGGTTTGTTACAACCATTAGAAATTCCAGGGTGGAAATGGGAACAAGTGTCAATTGATTTCATTAATGGGTTACCAAGGACTAGACCGGGCCATGATAGCATTTGGGTGATTGTGGACCGATTGACTAAGTGTGCAAGGTTTATACCTGTCAAGTCGAACAGGACGACAACTAAGTTAGCGGAACTGTATATAAAGTGGGTAGTGAGTTGTCATGGAATACCCAAGGGCATTGGGAGTGACCGAGATCCGTTGTTCACTAGTGGATTTTGGAAGAGCTTACGAGAGGCACTGGGATCAAAACTACATCTCAGTATCGCGTATCATCCTCAAACCGACGGACAGACAGAGAGGGTGAATCGAGTGTTAGAAGATCTCTTAAGAGCCTGTGTATTGGATTTCGGTGGATCATGGGATGACCATTTGCATCTAGTAGAGTTTGCATATAATAATAGTTATCAATCCAGTATCGGTATGGCTCCATTTGAAGCTTTGTACGGAAGACCGTGCAACTCACCGTCACGCTGGTTAGAAACTGGTGAGAAGTTTGTGCTTGGACCAGATGTGATAAGAGAAACTTCAGCTAAGATTAAGGTTATCCAACAACAAATGAAGGCTGCCCAAGATAGGAAGAAGAGTTATGCCGATAAGAGGAGAAGAGAATTAAAGTTCTCCATTGGCAACTTGTTGTTTGTCAAGATTTCTCCGTTGAAGAGCGTGATACGATTTGACAGGAGAGGCAAGTTAGCACCAAGATTTGTTGGTCCATTCCCAGTTTTTGAGAAAATTGGGAATTTGGAATACAATGTTGAATTACCAGAGAAGATGGCAGGAGTACACAATGTATTTCATGTTTCCTAGTTAAGGAAGTTCGTACACGTCCCAGATGTGACTATTCCACCTGATCAGTTGGATGATATCGAAGTTGAACCCGAGGCGGTTGGGAACCGCAAGCCTGTGCGTATTGTTGGGAATGATACGAAGCAACTTCGAAGGAAAGCGGTGAATCTAGTCAAAGTCCAGTGGGGCGAGAATGAGAATGACTGTACTTGTGAGACAGAGGAGAGCATTAGGAAGAAGTATCCAGAACTCTTCGCCTGGTAAGATTTTAACTTCGATTTAGTCTTTCCGCATGCTAGGACAGGCTTGTTTGTTTATTTTACATGTTTGATTGTTGTTTGTGGCTGGTTGGCATGCGGGATCCTTTGTATGTTTTGGGTTAAGGAATTTCGGGGACGAAATTTCTTAAGGGAGGGAGAGTGTAACGACCCGCATTCTACGCATCATAGGATCATAGAATATTTATTTCTTTCACATACGAAGTCGTATGGTTATGTAACCTTGGGAGACGACTATTGGGGTCATTTCCCATATTCATGATTTTTACCGATTTTTAAATGACCGTTTTGCCCCTAGCTGATACTGTTTTGGCCATAACTTTTGATTGGAAAGGAGTTTTGACCTAAAACCACTCCAAACAATTTAATTTTTAGTAATATTGAAAAATAAATAATAGAAATAAAAAGTGGAAGTTAATTGAATAATAGAAGAAGAAGCTCCTGAATAAAATTATCGTGTGGATCTTCTTCACAAATGAATTGACTAAACTCAAATTCTGTAGAGAGGAGTACGGTAGGGGCAGAGGGAATTTCTGGTGGAGCGGTGAAATGCATAGAGATCGGGAAGAACACCAACGGCAAAAGCACTCTACTGGGCCGACACTGACACTGAGAGACGAAACCAAAAAGACGTTTTCTCTTCTTTAAGTTTTCCCAATTCCCAATTATCTTGATGGATATCAAGATACCCCTAAAGAGGCTAGAGCGAGGCCTAATTGAAAATGAATTGAATTGTTGATTGTATCATAAAGACTCTTCAAATTAATATTAATAATATATTTAATAAATAAATATAATAATATGACTAAATAGAATTTGTATTTTTATAATATAAAATGAACTAGAAAAATATAGTTATACTAATACAATTTCTTACGCAATAATTAGTCTTATTAATTAGTATTCTAATTATACTATTTTTTGTATTTAATTGAATTACTTTTTAAAAAGAGAAAAAGGTACATTTGACGATATGAATCACTTGAAAAATAAACGTATTCGTTCTGTAGCAGATCTGTTACAAGATCAATTCGGATTAGCTCTTGTTCGTTTAGAAAATTCGATTCGAAGAACTATATGTGGAGCAATCCGACATAAATTGATACCGACTCCTCAACATTTGGTAAATGTAAATTTTTACATTTTTTTTATCTGTTTTTAATTTAATCCAATCCTATTTTGTTTAATTGATCATCTAATCTTTCCTTTATATTTATTTTGAATTCAAAATTCAATGTTTTTACGTTGTTGTATAGTTCAACTCAAATTCTGTAGATATGAATAAATAGATCCATATAAAATGGATGCTATAAATAATCCAAAAAAGGCTATACTTACTGAAAAAACTGCATTTTTAAAAAAATCATAAAAATCCGAATGTTCATTTTGATGGAAAATTTTTGTAGATGGAGTTAACACATCCGTTACGGTCATTCATTTATTTTATTCAAAAATCCTCCGCTGACGGGTTAAATTGATAAAATATTTTTGAAAAAAAAAATCTGTTACTTACATTTATGGAGCCTTGTTCAAAATTGGTACAACTTCTACTTCAATTTGTTTGAGGAGATAAAAAGAAAGGTATGATCTATCCCTAAATATTAATCTGAAAAATCCGCGAATCTCAATGACCAAGAGTTACCAATAAGCGCTCGATCAGTGAGCTATTACGCACTCTTTCAAGGGTGGCTGCTTCTAGGCAAACCTCCTGGCTGTCTCTGCACCCCTACCTCCTTTATCACTGAGCGGTCATTTAGGGGCCTTAGCTGGTGATCCTAACATAATTGACAGATCCAAGATGTATTCCTGCAAGTAAAGGGGGTTCGAATATATATTGGTTGTGCTCGAAAAGTTATGCATCGATTGGCAAGTCCAATCCCAATATCTTGATTTCGAGTGGCAATGCAACGTATCCCCATATATATATCGTCCGCTAATACACGACCAGTTAGGGTATTTATATTGAAATATTACTATAGATATTAGTCAATGTGAAGTTTCACGTGTGATTCATGCGACTTATATGATCATGGTTGTTGAAAGGTAAATCAAAGTTTCTTGGTCCCTTCTGATGAACAGATTTATAAAAACTAAGGATTGGGACTCCATTGCTGGGAATACCCCCATTCATAGGTCCGAGATCCACATCTATGAATTGAAAAGTCCGAATGATCAACCCTGCAATCAGTTGTTATGACTTATATACCAATGTCAACCAATCTCAACTGACCAATCTCAACTGATATATTTGACTAAATTAAAGTGCAACCTAAAACTTTAAAAATGAAATGGATGAAAATTTTAAAAGAAAGCTTTCTTTTAAAATTTTCTGTATGGGTTGCCCGGGTTCGAAATTCGAACTAGTAACTAATCCCAACATAGAAGTATTGAAAAAACTCATATAAGCAAAAAAATCTCAAATATCCTCGATTATGAGACATATAATTATCACTATAAATAAGAACCATGATTCCAACAGTAGTAATTAATATTGGCATAATAGAAGTAAGCGGATCAATCAAGTGTCCGAACTCTAAAGAAAAATCATTATTGACAGTCCAAGACCATAGATATTGATAGATAAAATTTCCATTTATTTGCTGAATAGGAATATAGTAAGCAAAGAAAAAGTAAGAAAAGTAAGCAAAAATAACTATACCGATATCAGTAGAATATGGATATATAGTTTTCATCAATAAATCAACTAATTCTTCTAGTAATTTTTTTTATTACCTAATTTATATTTTTTATGAAATCGATTGGATTAAAATTCAATAAGATAAGAAAATATCAGAAATTTTATAAATTATAATTTTTTTTTGTCAGTATACTATTTCTTCTACACATTTGTTTCCAATCCATAATAGAAAATATGGTAGGATTTTTTTTATTCTAAAAAAAAAAGAATCAAAGGTCCATTTACAGAAGACCCCTTCCCCACATCAGGCACTAAGTTATTTTTAACGTTTAATTAGATCGGGAAATTATTCAAATTAAGAATAAAAGCTCGTTGCTTTTTTTTTTTTTACCAGAATTAGAGCCATAGAGCTCTATCCATTTATTCACTAGACCAAACTCTAACTGTGAATTTCTTAAAAAAAAAATTCTACTGCGTATCAATTTGTAATATGTGAATAACAAAATACAGATTAAGGCCCTTAGATCTATTTCCTTCGTCGAAAAAGGGACGGAATTGTCTAAACCCCTTTTCAACAGAACAAACTATGTCGATTCAAGAGCATCTTCATTCCTATAGAAAATGGTAGATGTAAGAATACATAGTGAATTATGTCCTTTCAAAACCTTCCGCGCCCCACGCTGGACTTACAAATTGTACTTTTCTAGTTAGTCCATAAGGATCAGACACCCATATTCCAGGACCATATAAGCCTGTTACATGAAATGCGCCAAAGCCAAAGCAAGCCACTCCTAAGAGAAATAAATGAATTCCAAAGATTTTGGGCAAATCCAAAGAAGGTTTTCCTATACGTTCATCACAGAATATTTCTAGGATCGTACATGGACGATTGTTGGAGTCGGCGACTCTCCTAGGGTTCCATCATCTGGGATCCCTGGGGAAGAGGACCAAGTTGGCCCTTGCGAATATACAAAAGTGTGTAAACTATAAAAACGAGTCAAGGTAGATTGCCCCACACTAGCACTTCCACGTAATAACTCTACCAAAGGAGATCCTATTATAGGAATAGCGTCCGGCACGCCTATCACAATTTTTACTGCCCAATAACCAATTTGGTCCCGAAAATGTAAAAAAGTGCATTACACACTTTTTCTTATTTTATTAATTCATTGCGGTTTGCTTCTGTGAATTATATCACTACTTCATTCCTACATTTATGTATTTGTTGGAACAATACCCCGGGAAAGACTGATTTGAGGATGACGAATTAGTGGATGGCTTTTCCAGCGATATGTACATATCTAAGTAATTGTTGCTCTATCAGACCATAATGAAAACGCAATTTCTGTTTTTCTTACTTTTTCCTTGTGCTTATTTCGCTTTAGGGGGTTGGTTCACAGGTACAACTTTTGTAACTTCATGGTATACTCATGGATTGGCCAGTTCCTATTTGGAAGGTTGTAATTTCTTAACTGCTGCGGTTTCTACCTTAGCCGTAAAGATATGTGGCCATGAAAAGGGGACTAAGTGGAACAGAATTGGCTCCGGATGATGGTTTAGCTTTCCGTAGAGTGGTCACATTAGCCAAACGGACTCACCGTTTGGGAGATATGGCTTAAACAAGTTTCAGATAGTCAAAAATAGCTTAATTGGGCTTAACCAGGTGATTAACAGCTAGGCCCAATGAGGGATTTCGGGATTAGAGGTATTTAAGGGCTGCTAGGTTTAGGATTTCGGTTTTTCACTCATTTTCCAGCCACCACAAACCCTCTCTTCAACCTAACAATGGCCTCCAACCTCTAAAACACCTCTGATCACTTCTTAATCATGTTTTGGCTTAAACTACATCAAATTAAGAAGAGATAGCACCAAAGCAAGGTTAGAGCTGCTGTTAGACATCAGTATTCGTGCCGAACAGAGATTTATTTCAGATTTGGTATTTTATTTGTGGCCAAGGTGAGTGATTTGCATAGTTCCTCACTAATTATGGTTAATTAAGAGTAATTAGTGATAATTAACGAATTTATACATGTTAAAAATCTGGAAAAATATTTATAAATTCTTAAATAATGTTTTAGACCTCTGTTAGAAACTTGGGTTAATTTGGTTAAGTTTTGATAATCCTATCATTAACTATGCTAGAACATGCTTAAGGGAAATATGGGGTTTTGGCTATGTTTAATCCATTTTAACCTATCATATTGATGTTTTGGTGTTTGGGGTCACTTCTACTTGTTGCTATGACTATTTGGTATGACTTATGATTGTTTAGAATAGTTAGAATGGTCGAAAATGCCGTCGAATGGCGTAAAACACTCGCTGGAAAAGTTGCAGGAAATTGGTGCAGGTTTTCGGATCGGATCGGCTGGATGGGCTCGGACCGGATAATGGACTGGGCAAGAGATCACCGAACCGAACCGAGGCTTGGCACAAGAGAGAGTATGGCAAAAAGGAAGGCCACTATGGTTGAACTGGGATCGGATCGAGCTAAGGAAGGGGGTACCAGATTGACTTGAAGGGAAGTGAGGGGGATCAGAGCAGAAGAGAATGGGGAAGTGGATCGGACCGTGACCAGGAACCCGAACCGAACAGATGGAGCAAGGGTACACCGAACCGAACCGAAGCATGTATATCCGAATCGAATCAATGCGATGTGGAGGATCCGAACCGAGATGATGACTAGTGACTAGGACAACCCGAATCGAACCAATGACTAGGGAGAGACCCGAATCGATCCAATGATGACCAAAAACCCGAGATGCAAGGGTAGTCCAAATAGGAAGTTAAAGCTCAGGATTCAGTTGGGAACCAACGAGTTCACTTCATGATTGGGCTTTGCTGCGGGACGTGTGCTAAGGGGTTGTCGATGTCTGTGACTTTGGATCACTATGTGTAGGGAGTACGTGAACGGATTCAGGGCTACAGTGGCCTAGGTACGACTAAAGAGCTATAGACCAATTAAGTGGTGTCATTTGTAAAGATTTGGTCATGACTCCATAGGGCAAGCTTGGTAGTAGCAGCAGTTGTACAAGTCGAACTCCGACACTACTTCGATGGGTCTAGTGATTGACAGTGGTGGACATCGTATGCTTTACGCACCGAGTGAGAGACGTGAGGATGGTTGCTATGTTTGATTTGTTTGCCATCATTATGACATGCACACCCCCTCCCCCATATTCTTTACACCATATGCTAGTGGCACCTTAGAGTATTGTACGGTATGTAGTGCTAACTCTTTGGTTGCAGGTTCAGGTATGGTTTAGTATACCTGTTATTGTTCTGTTTAGCTGCTTATTGCTCATACCAGACTTTTTGTCTGACCCTGAGTTTTATGTCTCTTCTTATTACTCTGGGTGCTCTCACGAGCAGACTAAAGACAAGTTAGGTGGTATGCACGAGTAGCCGTACCGGAGACGAGCAGGAGACTTCCACGTATGATACACATATATAGATATTCTCCCTGTGTGGCTGCGGTCACTACTTTGGGCATTAGTGGTGTACATTCCTTTCTTTTGTTTAGAGACAGAATTTTGGAAAGTTGTAATAAGCTGTATTTGGATTTCCACTGCTCTGATGATGATGTTGATGTTGGTTTTAGTTATCAGCTTATACACTGTCTCACCTGTTTTATGTCAAGTATATTATTATTATATTTTGTTCCATGTGCTATGAGACATTCTACAGGTTTTCGATTAGTTCATTCTCTTCTTTCCTTTCTTGGGCGACCGTTCCGTGCTAGTCGGGCATGTGTACAGCGCACTTTCGGAGGAAATGCCGGCTGGTGCGGGGCGGTCCGTCACAATAGCAGAGGAGCCGTACTAAGAACGGTGCCGGTTTTAATTACCCTGCCGTTATAATGCTGAAATTTTCTGAAATATTCATGTGTTGTAAAATATTCTTATATTATTAGAATTCGTAAGATATTCATTAATTTTAAATGAAATTATATTAACAATAAAAATTCACATTTTTATTGTGTATAAGAAAATATTAAAAATATTCATTGATTTGAAATGGAATTATATTAACAATAAAAATTCACATTTTTATTGTATATAAGAAATAACTAAAAATATTCATTGAATTGAAATGAAAATATAATAACAATAAAAATTCACAATTTTATTGTATATAAGAAAAGATTAAAAAATTCATTTATTTGAAATGAAAATATTTTAACAATAAAAATTCACATTTTTATTGTATATAAGAAATGATTAAAAATATTCATTGATTTGAAATGAAAATATATTAACAATAAAAATTCACATTTTTACTGTATATAAGAAAAGTTTAAAAATATTCATTGATTTAAAATGAAAATATATTAATAATAAAAATTCACATTTTTATTGTATATAAGAAATAATTAAAAATATTCATTGATTTGAAATGAAAATATATTAACAATAAAAATTCACATTTTTATTGTATATAAGAAAAGATTAAAAATATTCATTGATTTGAAATGAAAATATATTAACAATAAAAATTCACATTTTTATTGTTTATAAGAAATAATTAAAAATATTCATTGATTTAAAATGAAAATATATTAACAATAATAATTCACATTTTTATTGTATATAAGAAAAGATTAAAAATATTATTGATTTGAAATGAAAATGTATTAACAATAAAAATTCACATTTTTATTGTATATAAGAAAAGATTAAAAGTGATTACTATTTGGAAAGGAAAATATATTAATAATAAAAATTTCACTTTTATTATGTATGTAGAAATATGAAAAATGATCACAATATGAAATGAAAATGTATTAATGTTAAAAATTACATTTTAATGTAAGGGAGAATCATTAAAAAGATTTAAGTTTTGAAAAGAAAATATGTTAACATTAAAAAGAAAAACATGTTAACATTAAAAAGTTACAATTTTTAATCTATGAATGAAAGATTTAGGAGAGATTCGTTGTTCGTTAAAAATATGTTAACATTAAGAAGTTAACAATAAAAATTTACATTTCTATTGTACATAGAAATGATTCAAAATGATCATTGTTTTGAAAAAAGAAAAGTTAACAATAAAAATTTACATTTTTATTGTATATAAGAAATGATTCAAAATGATCATTGTTTTGAAAAACGAAAAGTTAACAATAAATATTTACATTTTTATTATATATAAGAAATGAGGAAAAAATTACATTTTTAATGTAAAGAATGATTCATAAAAAAATATTTTCATTTTTGATAAAAATGTTTTTGCATTAAAAATCACATTTTTAATGTAAATAAATCATTGAAAAAGTTTAATAAATGGTGTTAATATTGAAATTTACATTTTTAATGTAAATGAATCATTAGAAAAAGATTCATTGTTTAATAAATGGTGTTAACATTGAAATTTAAATTTCTAACATAAATGAATCATTAAAAAAGATTCATTGTGTAATAAAAATGTTTTGACATTAAAATTTACATTTTTAATGTAAGATTGAATCATTAAAAAGATTCAAGTGTAATAAAAATGTTGTAACATTGAAATTACATTTTTTTATGTAAGATTTAATCCTTAAAAAGATTCAAGTGTAATAAAAATGTTGTAACATTAAAAATTTACATTTTTAATGTAAGAAGGAAGCATTTGATAAATATGTTTTGTTAAATCAAAACATTAATCATTGACATGTTAGAAAAAAATAGAAAAAGAACCATGGATTAAAATATATTTTTGTTAGACAAAAATATTCTTTTTAACATGTGTATGAAGTGTTGAAAATTATTTAAAGAATACATAATTTGAAATCGTTGAACGAATTATATTTATATATATACATAAATATCAATTAAAATAAAACGAATCACGCAGCTGTAGTTCGCGATTTGGAATCGTAACTTTAAACGTTTATACGAAAGATCCGACCGTCGGATTTTCCCAAAACTGGAACCGTTGGGTTCGCTTTGGAAAGATCTTTCCAGTGATATAAAATTTTCTAAGATCCAACGATTAGATTTTGAGAATTGTGTAATTCAAATTTTAATAAAAATAGCGCCAGGGCCGCGTAATGACCTGAAGCGTCGTTTAATTAGAATGAGCTATTTTTATATAAATAAAAATAGCGATAAATTGTTATAAAATATTATAAACGATATGGAATAAAAAGAATTGATTTGAATTATATATATTCGTGAATTATTTGAAAAGGCCGAGTTAAATCTCATTTCAAATAATTATACGACGATTGGAAGTCGAAGATATTGAAGACGGTGATTGAAGACCGGCGATCTTAACATCAAATGGACGGCTACTGATGCCTTTGATTGGAGTTGCTGCCTTGAAAGGGTTACAATGGTAGTTGTCCGGACGTACTTGTTGATTGTCTGGATATGCGAGAGCCTCTCTTCTGTATTAGACATATGGAACGAGGATTAAGGTGTCTCTGGTTTCCTTCAGACCCAGAATGGACTTGTAAATGGATGTGTGTCTGACATTGGATTATATTCTTTGTTGATTGATTTCTATTAAATATATATCTGTTTGGTGGCGGAGAATTTATTCTCTTGCTTAACACCCTTATCTGAGATGTACGAACTCATAGGTTATATATCGATAGACATCAGTCGCATGGCATGAATTGTCAGTGTGGCATACCAAGATGCAAATGATCAAGGCTTATTGTTGAAAAGCAGAGCCTTGTGGTTGATGATCAAAGCACAGCTTTAATTAGCATAGCTTTGTGTATATTGTTACTTCGCAAGCCTCACACCCCGGTATGAACCAGAAACGGGAGAGGACTGCAGGGAGGGCACGCGTTTCATTCTAGCTAGGAGTGGTGTCATGGTATGGAGCCCAGACATTTTTACTTATGTGGATGATGGAATGAGGCGCCTCGGACTTGAGTCCCTAGTGGCTCTTGATTTATGCCCCATAGGGCAGGGAAACATATTGTTTAGGAATTATTAATCCACTAAAGTATTTGTGGATCGGCCCTGAAGATCCAAGGTGCAGTTGCAGCTGAGCCTGAGACATGGGCTAGATTGTCTCAAATTCGGCAAGGACGATCCCTTGCCTTGGTTCATGATGGAAATCCAACTTCCAATACGACACCATGCGGTTTTGATTGTAAAACTAGTATGGTGACATAGTATATGGTAGCTATGCCATCTATGATTGATATATTATGATTGAAATTGTTTTTGAAACATATATACACTAATTATAATATCAAATTATTTTATACGTATCAAGCATATTTTGGCCATTATAAGGTAAAACTCTATCCTCTGGTTTGTGTTGCATTGTGTGATGGGACTTGAGTCTTATAATGGCTTCATTTTTCTAAAAAGCATTGCGTTGTTTAATGATTTACTTTATTTATGCACTGGCAAATCAATGGAGTAAACCCGTGCCGCATTAGCGGCGTGGTCCTGTGACTAGCCTTATAATTAAATAGGTTAAGCAAGATTTCTCATTCCTTTCCCATGACTGACTCGTAGTTTGTTTCACTTTGCAAACTCAGGTTCCCTCTTTCCACATGGGTGAAGCGACCCGACCTTCCCCGGTCTCCGAAGAGAAGTGAAAGAACGAATTACCGTGAGGACAAGACGAATCAGAATGCAAACAGAAGAACATTTCATTGCCTATTACAACAACTCCATCAGAATACAAGAATACCATAGAGCATGAATCAATATTACACATTTGATAATTATCAGAGATTTAAATTACATTTAAATACATAGCAGCGGAAAAAAATACAACACACAACTGAAAGAAATACATGGATACAGAGCTTTCCGAGTATCATTCCATCTGTAAACCAGGATCCTGTAAATATAAATATGCAAAACCAAAACTACTAGCTGCCCGTGTCGAAAATAAGGGCACCCAGAGTTTAGGTTAAAACAATAAACTCCAGGTCAGTCATGTGACTGGTGTGAGAACTAAAATAGTTATTAATCTTTATTTTAAATTTAGGTAAATCAAGGGACCACGCCGTATAACACAGAACGGGTTTCCTCCCAAGAATGCCAGTGCATAAAACAAACAACGCAATGCTAAATAAAGAAAAATGAAGCTATTATAAGACCCAAGTCCCATCAAACAATGCAACGCAAGCCGGAGGATAGGGTTTTTACCTTATAATAGCCAAAAAATGCTTGATACGCTAAATTTCATCTTTTATTATTACTATAAGTGTATAGTGTAAAACAATTTCAATCATAAGTATTAATCATAGACGACTTAGCTATCATCTACTATGTCGCCATACTAGTTCTACAATTAAAACCGCAAATGTCATATTGGAAATTGGATTTCCGTCATGAGTTGAGGCAAGGGGCAAGCTTCTCTCCATTAGAGACACTCTAGCAAATGTCTCAGGACCACACACAACGATCCTTGGATCCTCCAAGGCAAGTCGCGAGGGAGAGGATGGCCAACGTCGGTGGTGGCGCCAGGGAGGGGCGGCGATGCGGGCGGCGCAACCTGGAGGCGCGGTGCGGTAGAGGAATGAAGGCGATGGGTTTTCAAACTTTGGGGGATTTTGATTTTAATTCGGGAATGAAGACAATGAAGGTCTAGGGGGCTAAGTGCTAATATTTATATTATATTTTTTTTCTTCTTTCACTAAGAAGTCAACTTTTCATCTTAACCCCAAATCGAACTCAACGACTGTCGCCCCTAGCTAATTACCCCCATTCTGAATGCAGTGGGATATGTTCCGTAAGACAGTTTGGTTGTTTCGATCGATTTCCGTCAAAATCAAAATATAAATCTATATATTGAATTTAAACGCACATTTCTATTTACCGGGGCCACATACAGACTCTAAAAATTCCGAAAAATATATTTCAGGTTCGTATTGACGATACGGTCCTAACAAAACTAATTTCGTCAAATTCTGAGACCGTTTGAAAAATGGCCATTCTCCAGTCGATTAAAATCAACTGAAACTTGTCAAACGCGTTTAACTTCGCCACGCTCACATATTGATTCAGAAAATTATGAATTTTGGAATCTAGCAATAATTAGACATCCCGGATCCAACCAAAGTGGTTTTGTCGAAAACCGAGGTCGTTTGCAAAATTTCCATTTTTAAGGGCCAGAATTCCATAGCGACTATTCTGATTTTCATCTGGGCATAACTTTTTATTCCCGCTATGAAATTTCAATTTTTCGGATTTGTTGGAAAGATATTTTCAAATAGATTCAAATATTTTTGGTTTTGCTAAAATCCGTTTTATTTTGAATCCTGTACATTCATTTGAAATTTGAAATCGAAATTTCGAACTACCGCGCCATTTTCAGTTCCTTTTATAATTATAAATAATTATTTATATTCTAACGATGATTCAAATAAATATATATGTTCTATTTCTATTCAAAGTAAATTTCTCGTCGTTATTATTTAAAATAAATCATTTTAAATATTCAAAATTCGATAAAATTTCCAAAATAAAATTTTTAAATTGGCTTGGATTTCCAGGTTATTACAATGGGTAGCCTTGTATTCAGGTTTTAGCAGACTCATTCTGGATAGCTATGGAGCTGAAGATGGATCCTATCATTTTTATTATGCTATTCAGACTTCATTTAGTATATTATGTTTGATTCCGCTGCAGACATTTTATATTAAGCTGAAACTGTATTATGTACTAAGTATGATCCTATTATGCTGTGTAACTCTGATGATATATTATTTCCAATGTAATTGGATGTACATTAGCTGCTGTAATTCTATATTTCTATTCCGCTGTTATTGTTTATGTGTTATATTCCGATGGTTATCCTTGCTTCCGTGACATGGGGGTTTGGGGTCATCACAATTCTATTCTTATTTAACTTAGCTCCAAGTTATATTCTGAATCATTCAATCCCATTTACTAATATGAGAAATCTTCTTTTGGTTCTATCAAACCATTCCTAATTTTTAAATCCAATTTGATTTCCATTCAAATCTATCAAACACGCCAATATCGTAATAATTTGATAAAATTATTGCTTTTCAATACAAATATATCTTAGGTAAAATTATTTCAATTACCCTCTTTACAAAATAATATCGTGTCAGTTGCTATATCAAATGCTTTTCACTAGAACCGATCAAAAACACAATATAAAACATTTTTATAAAATCTACAAATACGCTCTCTCAAATATATAGACTTAAACTCAATTTAGGGTATTACTAACCCTATTTCTATCAAGTTACACTATAGAGCCAAGGTTATTACTAAACCTTATGCTCTGATACCACTGTAATGACCCTGTGAATTCGACGCTCGAATTTCAACAATAATACATAAATCCTGTATTACTTGCCAAAAACCAAGTATAGAAAACACCAGATAGTTAATAGAAAGAAATTATAGTGTGAGATAAGAAAGAAATATTAGAATAGAAGAAGAAAGAAAAAAACCAATACAACACAAAGTCTTACATCACAGCGGGACAAAATATATATAGAAATAATCTTTATTGAGAGCTTGAAAAATACTTACAAACACTAGAGTGCATCAATACACCTAGACAGTTATAACATCCTGTCCTCATACATAACACACAATGGAATAATAACTATATAACATCATACGTCTGATCTCTTCCAGCTCGTCTCTTCACAACATCCGATGACCTGTACCTATAAAACTCTGTCTAACCCGAGCATCTCAAATGCTGGATCAGTCTGGTGAACCAGAATGAGAAACCCACTAAGTTTATAAATAACATCCAACTTGATTTTAAAGTTAACAAATATTTTATGAAAGAAAAGGATAATCGTAAGACCGATTCAAACAAAAACACATATGGTTTTTACCTTACGATAACCAAAAACATTTTTGAAATCATACCTTATCTGATATTATAATAATGTCTAATACAAATAAATATCAATCTAGCGGAACCCTTGCATCTCACGCTCCACAGACATAGTATACAATAAAAACCGTGAGCGCTTACTGGAGATTGGATTCCGACTATGACAAGGTATGAAACCACCTTTCAATAATGCATCTCAAGAGGGGAATACACTTGGTCCAACAAGAACATCTTGCAAGCCGACCACACATGACACACCACTCATTTTGCTTGAGTGTATCGAATGTATATCACCAATGGTTGGGATCAACAACCATTTCACGAAAGGGACGACATCGAATATAATAAAGAAGAAAATGAAATTTCTTTAGATAGGTGATAATACACCCTAATCGGGAGCAACCCACTTAGCCATGCTACCTGCCCGATTTTTGTCATTTCCCGGTTGTGAGACTTGAGGTTTAAATTACTTTTTTAAAATAGCATACCACCATTTATGTAATGGCCCGAATTTCTATACTCTTTGAGTCGACTAATAATACCACACGTCCAACTTAAATTGCACAGATCTCACAGCGGAACAAATAAAATATATTATATAACATAACTCTTGAAATACAAATCAATAACTGCATATACGTACCATCATCAAAGCAGAACAGTTATTTCTGGAACAATTATAAACACTAATTTCCAGATATAAACATAATATACAGTGGAAAATATGATAGTTTATAGCTAACTGGTGAAGCCTCCTGCTTCTAGCTCTTCCAAGCGAATGTATAAAATCCCGAATACTTGACTTCCCGTACAAATTTGGGCCCCCAAGAGCTTAGGTAAACCAAAATAAAATAAACTATGGGTCAGTCATGGGACTAGTGTGAGTGAACTCTAATAATTTGTTTAACTTTCAAAAACCCCTTCGAAAGAAATGATAGTCGTAAGACCGATCCATACATAAACACGGAGGGTTTTTACCTTACGATAACCCAAAACATTTTGATATCAAATCCGGTGATATTATAATAGTGTCTACAACAAATAAATAGAATCTAACGAAACGCTTGCATCTCACTCTCCATAATAATATAAAAAAAAAACCGCAGGGCGCTTATTGGAGATTGGATTTCCAACATGACAAGGTATGGAACCACCTTCCGATCAGTGTACTCTAGAGGGGATACTGTAACACCCCGCCCCCGCCAGTGCCACTCTTGCAAGTGCACTGGCTTTGGGGGGGCGTTAAACGAGGTAAACATACATGCAGATATCACAAGACAGAACATGTAAGTAAAACAGAGTAAGTAAAGCAGCGGATAAAACTACTATTTCAAAACCATAGTCAAGTTACATCAAAGTACTTGGTCATTATTTTCCCACAAAACAAAGTCTAGAAACATAAACTGAAAACTGGAAAAAAACATAAAGTAACTATCCCCAAAGTAGAATAAAGCCATAGCATGCTCAAGTCCAAACCGTACATGAGCTACCCAGAAAAGCAGCTAAAGATCCAAGCTAGGTACCAGTGTTCCCACCCTGTAAACCTGGTGGAGGGGGGGGGGGAACGGAAGAAAAGAGGCGAAAGAAAACGGGTCAGTCAAAAAGACTGGTAAGTCCTACCTACTATTAGTATAAAAACTAATAATGTTAACTGGACATGTAAAGCAGAGATGAAACATAGGGTGATAACTGGCATGGTGAAAAGTTAACAAGATAGATCAAGTGTGGCATCGCATATACAAGGTTAAGTTGCACCAGGTGTGTACTAGTATTCCAATCCATGTCAAGTATAAACAAGAAATGATCCCTTGGCCCAAAACTGGCCCCATATCATGAGGTGACCTAAATCAAGGTCCAACTACTCCGTCTAGTCGAGCGGCTCCCTATAAGCCTAACTCGTCGTGTATCGGTGTCATACGGCTTAATCGTGGAATGTAGTTAACTGTGCAAGGTCCACCCCAGGGTGTATCCAGCCCTAAGGTGTAAACCATAGACACAATTCAAGCACGCACAGTCTAAACCTACTGGTGCCCATGTTCAACTCCAGACTTAATGTGCACGACCATGGTCCGCCTGAACAACCGGTGCACCCTTCAGCCGTCTCTTTTGGTCTCTTACAATCAGTCCAGTAATCGTGCCCCACCCTAGCCTAGTCCAGGGTACCCATGATACTTCCAAGTAGGTTACTGCTGAAAAGGACCACGTAACTAGGATTTCAAGCTGGTTAAGTGTGGTTAACCCTATCCTAACCATGTATTGAGTTGGTCAAGTGTATTCAAGCAGTTCATGACTTAGCCCTATCAATACATCGGGTTTAATTGGTTAAGTATTCAAGTAGTCCATGTCTTAACCCTACCAATCCATCATGTTTAATTGGTTAAGTATATTCAAGTAGTCCATGACTTAACCCTACCAATCCATCGTGTTTAATTGGTTAAGTATTCAAGTAGTCCATGACTTAACCCTACCAATCCATCGTGTTTAATTGGTTAAGTATTCCAGTAGTCCATGACTTAACCCTACCATGTGGCATTTAATTAAATTAATGCACCCCAACCTCTCACATTAGACTTTGTTGTGGTTACTAGTTAAGTCGGGCGGGTCCGGGTAGCTTTATACCACAACCTAGTCTAACCTCGGGTTTTAAGTGCGATATGACCAACTACTCACATTGGGTCCTATTGTTTGTAGCCACTAGTTAAGCCGGTCGGTTCCGGGTAGATTTATGCTACAAACTCAACCCAACCTCGAGTTGGCCACTTTCATGTTTTCTACATGTCATGTCCACGTTCGTGTTTTCAAGCATAAACACATGTCAAACTTTCGTGTCATATTTTCAAGTCATGTTTTCATGTTATTTAAGTTTGCCCAACTACCCATAACGTATTCCCATCGCACGTAAATTCACATCAACGCAAATAGATTAAAGAGGGAACATAACAATATGACAAGGTGGGCATAAGGTGGCAAAGTCTATCACAAGTCAAACATGGTGATATTTGAGGCCAAAAGGGGTTCAACATACTAGCATATGGCCTCAACATGTATGATAGCATAAAAGGTGTCTTGGCCTCAAACATATCAAATAACATAAGGGTGATTTGGCCACTAGCATGCGTAATAGCATAAGGGTGATTTGGCCACAAGCATGCATAATATCATTAGGGTGGTTTGGCCACAAGCATGCATAATAGCATAAGGGTGATTTGGCCACAAGCATGCATAATATCATTAGGGTGGTTTGGCCACAAGCATATTAAGGAACATGAGGGGTAAAGGTTTGGCCACAAGTTAAACATGGTGGCATATGAGGCAAATGTGTTCATAAACTTGCATATTACATTATAAGCCTCAAAACATGCATGATATCAACCTTAGCATAATAGGTGAAACATGGCCATAAATGGTATAGGATGATAACTAGTGATTCGCATATAACATCATATGCAAGATAACATAACGGTTATGAGAGTTTCTATGTTGCTTTATGCAACATTTCAAATCAAAGGTCATAGCTTTCTATGCACAAAGTCAAGGTGATAGCTTTACAAACATGCATAGGATAAATCTATGCATAACATGATAGAATCAAAGCACAAATCATATTTAGGCCCAAACTCAAACTTGCAACATGTCATATTTAACTTCATAAATAGAATCTAAGAGTAGTATAGGGCTTACAATGTTATGAAGACTTATAAAATAAAATAAGATTGAGACGAAGCCACGCTAGCAACACTAAAAGCCCCAAATGAATATAAGCTCCAAGTTGTCTTGAGAAACAAGAAGCTCCTTTGATTTGTATGAAGAAAGATCCTTATTTTGATGAAGAAAGGTGGCTCTTTTACTAGCTTAGGACACTCAAATTTTCATGAAGAGGATGGAGGCCATGTTATGAAGATGGAGGCCATGATCAAGAAACATTTTGGCATAGTTTAGTTGTAGGATTGATTTATGATGATTTAGGCTAGGTATTAGGGTCTTTTTATAGAGTTTAGGATTAGTTTTAACCATAGGATTAACCCTAAATCAAATCTGAGCCATCAAATCACGTCACTAGCCAACAAAACAGGTCCAAACAACCCAATTAAGTGCACCAGACCGACCTGGCCGACCAGGGAGGTCGACCCCCAGGTCGACCCTAGTGTCGACCTGGTTGGGGGGGGGGGGGAGGTCGACCCTAGTGTCGACCCCCCTGTCGACCTGTCTGGGCGGGAGTTTTCCCGCCTAGTCTGTTTTGGCTGAATTTGAATTCTAAATTCAAATTTGAACTGTTTTTGAACTTGTAATTTTCTGAAAACTTTGACGGGCCATAACTTGGTCATACGGACTCCGATTTTCGAAAACTCGGACTCTATTTCGCGTATTTTTCCGAGACGAACACAATGGCATATCCCGTTTCCCTTGATTCAGATTATAACATTAAATTCTGCCTTGATTTATGTTATAACATGTTATTCAAAAATACGGGTTGTTACATCGTGTTTAATTGGTTAAGTATATTCAAGTAGTCCTTGACTTAACCCTACCAATCCATCGTGTTTAATTGGTTAAGTATTCAAGTAGTCCATGACTTAACCCTACCAATCCATTGTGTTTAATTGGTTAAGTATTCCAGTAGTCCATGACTTAACCCTACCATGTGGCATTTAATTAACTTAATGCACCCCAACCTCTCATATTAGACTTTGTTGTGGTTACTAGTTAAGCCGGACGGGTCCGGGTAGCTTTACACCACAACCTAGTCTAACCTCGGGTTTTAAGTGCGATATGACCAACTACTCACATTGGGTCCTATTGTTTGTAGCCACTAGTTAAGCCGGTCGGTTCCGGGTAGATTTATGCTACAAACTCAACCCAACCTCGAGTTGGCCACTTTCATGTTTTCTACATGTCATGTCCATGTTCGTGTTTTCAAGCATAAACACATGTCAAATTTTCATGTCATATTTTCAAGTCATGTTTTCATGTTATTTAAGTTTGCCCAACTACCCATAACGTATTCCCATCGCACGTAAATTCGCATCAACGCAAATAGATCAAAGAGGGAACATAACAATATGACAAGGTGGGCATAAGGTGGCAAAGTCTATCACAAGTCAAATATGGTGATATTTGAGGCCAAAAGGGGTTCAACATACTAGCATATGGCCTCAACATGTATGATAACATAAAAGGTGTCTTGGCCTCAAACATATCAAATAGCATAAGGGTGATTTGGCCACTAGCATGCGTAATAGCATAAGGGTGATTTGGCCACAAGCATGCATAATATCATTAGGGTGGTTTGGCCACAAGCATGCATAATAGCATAAGGGTGATTTGGCCACAAGCATGCATAATATCATTAGGGTGGTTTGGCCACAAGCATATTAAGGAACATGAGGGGTCAAGGTTTGGCCACAAGTTAAACATGGTGGCATATGAGGCAAATGTGTTCATAAACTTGCATATTACATTATAAGCTTCAAAACATGCATGATATCAACCTTAGCATAATAGGTGAAACATGGCCATAAATGGCATAGGATGATAGCTAGTGATTCACATATAACATCATATGCATGATAACATAAGGGTTATGAGAGTTTCTATGTTGCTTTATGCAACATTTCAAATCAAAGGTCGTTGCTTTCTATGCACAAAGTCAAGGTGATAGCTTTACAAACATACATAGGATAAATCTATGCATAACATGATAGAATCAAAGCACAAATCATACTTAGGCCCAAACTCAAACTTGCAACATGTCATATTTAACTTCATAGTTAGAATCTAAGAGTAGTATAGGGCTTACAATGTTATGAAGACTTATAAAATAAAATAAGATTGAGACGAAGCCACGCTAGCAACACTAAAAGCCCCAAATGAATATAAGCTCCAAGTTGTCTTGAGAAACAAGAAGCTCCTTTGATTTGTATGAAGAAAGATCCTTATTTTGATGAAGAAAGGTGGCTCTTTTACTAGCTTAGGACACTCAAATTTTCATGAAGAGGATGGAGGCCATGTTATGAAGATGGAGGCCATGATCAAGAAACATTTTGGCATAGTTTAGTTGTAGGATTGATTTATGATGATTTAGGCTAGGTATTAGGGTCTTTTTATAGAGTTTAGGATTAGTTTTAACCATAGGATTAACCCTAAATCAAATCTGAGCCATCAAATCATGTCACTAGCCAACAAAACAGGTCCAAACATCCCAATTAAGTGCACCAGGCCGACTTGGCCGACCAGGGAGGTCGACCCCCAGGTCGACCCTAGTGTCGACCTGGTTGAGGGGGTGGTCGGCCTTAGTGTCGACCCCCCTGTCGACCTGTCTGGGCGGGAGTTTTCCCGCCCAGTCTGTTTTGGCTGAATTTGAATCCTAAATTCAAATTTGAACTGTTTTTGAACTTGTAATTTTCTGAAAACTTTGACGGGCCATAACTTGGTCATACGGACTCCGATTTTCGAAAACTCGGACTCTATTTCGCGTATTTTTCCAAGACGAACGCAATGGCACAGCCCGTTTCCCTTGATTCAGATGTTAACATTTAATTCTGCCTTGATTTATGTTATAACATGTTATTCAAAAATACGGGTTGTTACATCCTCCCCACCTTAAAGGATTTCGTCCCCGAAATCTTCAAGTTAGGAAGAACGAATCCTACCATCCATCATCCATCTACTCAAAACATCATCCACAAGTAATCATTGTCCTTAAAAGATTCTAAATGCTATATGAACATATGTAAAGGTGTGTGTATATGTACTTATCTAATGCGAAAATCAGGCGGTTACTGATTCAGTAAACCTCCTTAATGCAAAATATGTTAGTGTAATGAGTCCATATGTATGCGAATTCCTAATATAATCCATAGTCTCTATATGAGTGCACATAACATCCATCCATATGCAACATCCATGTGATAGCATACCAGTTTCATCCATGAATAAGCATAAACACTCATGCATATGCGGTATGAAAGTGTGTGAGCCGATCTTAGTGCCTAACGTGTATCATGCATCCACGAGTATCCACTTGCAAACACTTGCAACCACTGGCAAACATCAAGCATAACATGTTTCAAATACATGTTTCAACCAAGGGTTTCTACCAAGGTTCTCATGACAAGATTTACGAAACAAGATAAACATGGATAGCAAAAGAAAGATATACCAACTAGGAAAAAAAAGAGATTGAAAATGTACCCTAAAAAAGAAATGGATAAAGCCCACGCATCTTCTCCTCGGTTTCCCAAGTTGCGTCTTCCTCTGCTTCACTCCATTGCACCTTAACAAGCTTAACTTCTTTGCTTCTTCGCTTCTTTGTCTCCGTTTCCATGATACGAATCGGAGCTCGCCTCAGGGTTGCCTCTTTCTCCACCTCCATGTCTTCAAGAATGCTAGGTTCAACCACCTCAGTGGACTCATGTAGGCACTTTCGGAGATGCGAGACATGAAAGACATTATGCACTCCGGCCAGCTTCTCGGGCAATTGCACCTTATAAGCCATCTTCCCAATTCTCTCTATGATAGGGAAGGGTCCTACGAACCTTGGTGCCAGCTTCCCTACTGCTCCAAAACAAACCACATTACGCAAAGGAGAAACCTTCACGAAAACCATATCCCCAACTTTGAATTCCAAATCTGTCCTTCGCTTGTCAGCATAGGATTTCTGTCGGTCTTGGGCCGCTTTCATCCGTCTTCTCACCAATTCAACTTTCTCGGATGTGTCCCGTATCATATCGGGCCCAAGTATAAGCCTATCCGTTGTCTCCCACCAACAAGATGGTGACCTACACGGCCTCCCATACAAAGCTTCAAATGGTGCCATCCCTATGCTAGCTTGATAGCTATTATTATAAGCAAACTCTACAAGAGGGAGGTGGTCTTCCCAAGTACCACCGAAGTCAAGAACACAAAGCCTCAAGAGATCTTCTAGCACTCTATTCACCCTTTTGGTTTGGCCATCTGTCTGGGGGTGATAGGCTGTACTTAGATTCAATCGCGTACCCATTGCTTCTTGAAAACTATTCCAGAACTGGCTAGTGAAGATTGGGTCACGATCGCTAACTATGCTAGAAGGAACTCCATACAATCGCACTATCTCTCGAAGATAAACAGATACTAAACCTGATACAGTCCTCTTGTTCTTTACTGGAATGAAATGGGTGCTCTTCGTAAGTCTATCAACTATGACCCATATCCCATAAAGACCAAATAGTTTGGTCATCTTAATGGACATCTTCACCCCAACTATAAATCACAAACAGGCGGGTCATACTCCTTATGGGGTTTGCAACAGAACTAAGATTGAGAATAGGACCGAGAGGATATACTTGAAAGATAACATGCGAGTAAGCTCTACAGAATAATAGGGATCAAGGATATACTCTTAGAAAGAGATATAATGCGCGTATCTAGTCTTCAATCTTCTAAGCCGCATTTTCTTGTGCTTAATCCCATTGTGCCTTGACCGTCTTTTAACTCCACAATTTCGTAGCTCTTAATTCTTATTTCCAAAATATGAGTTAGAACTCATTTCACCGTTGCCTCTCGTTACACTTCCACTTATTTTTTTCCTAAAAATACTTGACTACAACTGCGTGCTCATGGTTTCATGCAAGCTTTACAAAATTCGTTAGTGAATCCTGGATCTCGTTTACATACCATATGGTATTCCACGCAGAAAAACTATCCCTTGAAAACAAATGCCACTCCACGTTGCCAAATGTTCTTACTCGGGTGATTTCTATAAACCATGCTTAAGCGGAATGGACTATCCGCCTTAGTGGCGAACACTACTCGATTGGATTCCAAATTTCCAATAAAAGTGCCAAGGGATTCTAAATAACTAATCATGACAGAACCCTAAAGGTCACACGAGATTTTCGAGGGTATTACCGAGGCGAGTCATGAGCCTCGCAACCCTATGTTCGAAGTCAAGAATGGCTCCATAACTGGACAACCAACCCATGCCCAAAATCAACCCGTATCCCATAAACCCGAGAACATAAGCATTACACATGAATTCTACGCTCAAGCTAGAGATTTTCAAATCCATACAAATCACAGGTAGATGGGCGGAACCCCTAATTGGATTTGAAATACTAACGGGATTCTCAACTAGACTAGTACTTAGGTGCAAACTTTCAACAAGATCAGAAATAAAACTATGCGATGTGCCAGAATCAAATAAAGTATGAACAGGGAAATCGGAAATGTAAACATGACCTTCTATATAAACACTACCTCGATCAAAAGCTGGAAGAGCGAGGAGAGCCTGCAACTTCCCTCCAGAGGGTCCTGCTTGCTGAATTTGCCTTTTCCCTTGTCCTCGCTTTTTCGGACAATCCTTACTATAGTGTCCAGACTCTCCACAATGAAAGCATTTGTCCAACTTCCTCTTCTTCTTCCTACAGTCTTTGACTATGTGCCCAGTGATCCTACAGAAGTTGCACTTTCTTGTGTCCTTTGCCTTGTTGCTGTTGGCCTTGTTTCCCTTCTTGTTGTTCTTGTCTCCTTTCTCGGAATCTTCCTTCTTGCCTTGAGACTCATTTTCCTTGACCTCCTTCTTGCCCCTCTTATCTTCCTCTTGAAGCAGGGCCATATTCACCAAGCTCTCGAAAGTCGCCCCCATGGGTATATGAGACATGGCCAAACCGCGCAATGGCTCATTCAATCCTAGAGCAAAGCGTAGGGCCTTTTTCTGAGCTGTGTTAACCAAGTCTAGACCGAACCGAGCAAGTTGATTAAACGTATCCACGTATTCCCTAACTGTCATGTCCCCTTGCTTTAGAGATAGGAACCTCTCCATCCGAAGGTTCTCGTCTGTCGATGATAGAAACCTCAATCTGAACCTTCTCCTAAAGTCATCCCAAGTCTGAATTGGTCTAGTAGTGGTGGTGACTACCCACCAATATGCAGCTTCCCCTTTCAACAGCCATACCGCTAATAGAACTTTCCTATGGTCTTCTATATCAAAGATAGCAAAGAGGTCTTCAGTTTCCTTTAACCAGTTTCTTGCCTCAACATAAGTCTCTATCCCAATAAAATTCTTGCCACCCATCGCCTTAAAGTCCTTGCAAATCTTCGCGAAATCCTCTTGTGGATACTAAGGAGGAGGAGGAACCTTAGCTACGGGAGGGGGAGGAAGGTTAGCCACGGGGGAAGGAGGAGGAATGTCCGCGGGGCAGGCTTTATTCACCCTTGCCTCCATGTACCTTTTAAACCAAATAGCTACTGGTACGCCCTCTAGAATGTCAAAATTATCGGCCATACTGAAACGAAGAAAAAGATAGATTGAGAACGAGGAAACAAAGGATAGTGCTAATGGCTTTTGGGGAATAGCCTTTCTTAAAATAAACTAGACTTTTCTTGGAAAATACGTAATTGGTTTTGAAAATAGTTTTTCAAAAGGTAAGTTTTAAAAACCTTTTGCTCAAATCTTGTAAACCTCGCTCTGATACCAAATGTAACACCCCGCCTCCGCCAATGGCACTCTTGCAAGTGCACTGGCTTTGGGGGGGCGTTAAACGAGGTAAACATGCATGCAAATATCACAAGACAGAACATATAAGTAAAACAGAGTAAGTAAAGCAGCGGATAAAACTACTATTTCAAAACCATAGTCAAGTTACATCAAAGTACTTGGTCATTATTTTCCCACAAAACAAAGTCTAGAAACATAAACTGAAAACTGGAAAAAAAACATAAAGTAACTATCCCCAAAGTAGAATAAAGCCATAGCATGCTCAAGTCCAAACCGTACATGAGCTATCCAGAAAAGCAGCTAAAGATCCAAGCTAGGTACTAGTGTTCCCACCCTATAAACCTGGGGGGGGGGGGGGGGAACGGAAGAAAAGAGGCGAAAGAAAACGGGTCAGTCAAAAAGACTGGTAAGTCCTACCTACTATTAGTATAAAAACTAATAAAGTTAACTTGACATGTAAAGCAGAGATGAAACATAGGGTGATAACTGGCATGGTGAAAAGTTAACAAGATAGATCAAGTGTGGCATCGCATATACAAGGTTAAGTTTCACCAGGTGTGTACTAGTATTCCAATCCATGTCAAGTATAAACAAGAAATGATCCCTTGGCCCAAAACTGGCCCCATATCATGAGGTGACCTAAATCAAGGTCCAACTACTCCGTCTAGTCGATCGGCTCCCTATAAGCCTAACTCGTCGTGTATCGGTGTCATACGGCTTAATCGTGGAATGTAGTTAACTGAGCAAGGTCCACCCCAGGGTGTATCCAGCCTTAAGGTGTAAACCACAGACACAATTCAAGCACGCAAAGTCTAAACCTACTGGTGCCCATGTTCAACTCCGGACTTAATGTGCACGACCATGGTCCGCCTGAACAACCGGTGCACCCTTCAGCCGTCTCTTTTGGTCTCTTACAATCAGTCAAGTAATCGTGCCCCACCCTAGCCTAGTCCAGGGTACCCATGATACTTCCAAGTAGGTTACTGCTGAAAAGGACCACGTAACTAGGATTTCAAGCGGGTTAAGTGTGGTTAACCGTATCCTAACCATGTATTGAGTTGGTCAAATGTATTCAAGCAGTTCATGACTTAGCCCTATCAATACATCGGGTTTAATTGGTTAAGTATTCAAGTAGTCCATGTCTTAACCCTACCAATCCATCGTGTTTAATTGGTTAAGTATATTCAAGTAGTCCATGACTTAACCCTACCAATCCATCGTGTTTAATTGGTTAAGTATTCAAGTAGTCCATGACTTAACCCTACCAATCCATCGTGTTTAATTGGTTAAGTATTCCAGTAGTCCATGACTTAACCCTACCATGTGGCATTTAATTAACTTAATGCACCCCAACCTCTCACATTAGACTTTGTTGTGGTTACTAGTTAAGCCGGGCGGGTCCGGGTAGCTTTACACCACAACCTAGTCTAACCTCGGGTTTTAAGTGCGATATGACCAACTACTCACATTGGGTCCTATTGTTTGTAGCCACTAGTTAAGCCGGTCGGTTCCGGGTAGATTTATGCTATAAACTCAACCCAACCTCGAGTTGGCCACTTTCATGTTTTCTACATGTCATGTCCACGTTCGTGTTTTCAAGCATAAACACATGTCAAACTTTCATGTCATATTTTCAAGTCATGTTTTCATGTTATTTAAGTTTGCCCAACTACCCATAACGTATTCCCATCGCACGTAAATTCGCATCAACGCAAATAGATCAAAGAGGGAACATAACAATATGACAAGGTGGGCATAAGGTGGCAAAATCTATCACAAGTCAAACATGGTGATATTTTAGGCCAAAAGGGGTTCAACATACTAGCATATGGCCTCAACATGTATGATAGCATAAAAGGTGTCTTGGCCTCAAACATATCAAATAGCATAAGGGTGATTTGGCCACTAGCATGTGTAATAGCATAAGGGTGATTTGGCCACAAGCATGCATAATATCATTAGGGTGGCTTGGCCACAAGCATGCATAATAGCATAAGGGTGATTTGGCCACAAGAATGCATAATATCATTTGGGTGGTTTGGCCACAAGCATATTAAGGAACATGAGGGGTCAAGGTTTGGCCACAAGTTAAACATGGTGACATATGAGGCAAATGTGTTCATAAACTTGCATATTACATTATAAGCCTCAAAACATGCATGATATCAACCTTAGCATAATAGGTGAAACATGGCCATAAATGGCATAGGATGATAGCTAGTGATTCGCATATAACATCATATGCAAGATAACATAAGGGTTACGAGAGTTTCTATGTTGCTTTATGCAACATTTCAAATCAAAGGTCATAGCTTTCTATGCACAAAGTCAAGGTGATAGCTTTACAAACATGCATAGGATAAATCTATGCATAACATGATAGAATCAAAGCATAAATCCTACTTAGGCCCAAACTCAAACTTGCAAACTGTCATATTTAACTTCATAGTTAGAATCTAAGAGTAGTATAGGGCTTACAATGTTATGAAGACTTATAAAATAAAATAAGATTGAGACGAAGCCACACTAGCAACACTAAAAGCCCCAAATGAATATAAGCTCCAAGTTGTCTTGAGAAATAAGAAGCTCCTTTGATTTGTATGAAGAAAGATCCTTATTTTGATGAAGAAAGGTGGCTCTTTTACTAGCTTAGGACACTCAAATTTTCATGAAGAGGATGGAGGCCATGTTATGAAGATGGAGGCCATGATCAAGAAACATTTTGGCATAGTTTAGTTGTAGGATTGATTTATGATGATTTAGGCTAGGTATTAGTGTCTTTTTTTTAGAGTTTAGGATTAGTTTTAACCATAGGGTTAACCCCAAATCAAATCTGAGCCATCAAATCACGTCACTAGCCAACAAAACAGGTCCAAACAGCCCAATTAAGTGCACCAGGCCGACCTGGCCGACCAGGGAGGTCGACCCTAGTGTCGACCTGGTTGGGGGGGGGGGGGGGGGGGAGGTCGACCCTAGTGTCGACCCCCCTGTCGACCTGTCTGGGCGGGAGTTTTCCCGCCCAGTCTGTTTTGGCTGAATTTGAATTCTAAATTCAAATTTGAACTGTTTTTGAACTTGTAATTTTCTGAAAACTTTGACGGGCCATAACTTGGTCATACGGACTCCGATTTTCGAAAACTCGGACTCTATTTCGCGTATTTTTCCGAGACGAACGCAATGGCACAGCCCATTTCCCTTGATTCAGATTTTAACATTTAATTCTGCCTTGATTTATGTTATAACATGTTATTCAAAAATACGGGTTGTTACAGATACACTGAGGTTGAACAAGAACATCTTGCAACCTGGCCCACACATGACCGAACACTCATTTCGTTTGAGTGTATCGAATGTATATCGCCAACGGTTGGGATCAACAACCATTTCCCGAAAGGACAACATCGGTAGATTAAAGAAGCAAATGGAATTTCCCTAGATAGGTGATTATACATCCTAATGGGAGCGACCCACTTAGCCATGCTGCCAGCCCGATTTTTGTCAATTCCCGGTTGTGAGACTTGAGGTTTGAATTATCTTCCAGAACATCTGGCCACCATTCACTTTGAATGCCAAATCGTCAGGTCCGTCGGAAATCACTAATTGATTCCCACAAAAATACTCAGATTGTTAGGCTAAAGAAGTTTCCCTTCTTTGCTACCAACTTCATACGTTTGAAGGTATCAACATACATATTCCCTTTGGAAATACTCTGCTAGACACTCATCCTTACAAGTTGTCCTGGGTCTGGACAAACCGAAGGCACCATTCTATTAATCCATCTTAGGCAATTTCTACCTAGGATTAACAGAACAACCCTTGTACTTTACTCCGTCTTCATAATCTCTTCAACATAAGTTGATTCGTAACGCTTACGCCTATACGGAGTGGTTTTCAAATATTAAATCTGATCCCGGTCTCTCCGTATTGACAACGGAGGTATAAAATAAATCAAAACTTTGATAGTTGGTGATTTAACTATTAAAGGAACATCCATTCAACCAACAACCCTATTTCCAAATGGAAATTCTACTAATCAACCATCAAGCAATACTGGCCCTATTTATATAGATTCCTTATTTTGTTATCAATTCCAAATTTCCATCTTTCCTATCCTTTCAAAGCACGATTTTCTCTCTCGATTCTTGTAAAACATTTTCAATATCCTAAATCTTTATTCGAGAAAAAAAATCTCTTATTCCAGTTAGAAAAAAATTCTATATATTCACGATTCCTTATTTTCTATATTCAGAAAATATACTTTATTAATATCCGAAAATATTTCCATATTCCATTTCTTAATTTCCTGGTTGACCATTCATTTCATTTTCTACGCATAGAAAATATTTCTCATTTTATTTGTGGAAACATTTCAAAATCCTTTAATTAACGCGATGTTATAAAACATCGTTATTATAACTCAAACCATTAATCATTTATTAACTAACCAAATTGCTAACCAATCTTCACTATCGAACCTTAACCATTCCTCCATCAATCATGAAGTCAATCAAGTTGGGGTATAATTACCTCTCAGACTTTAACTGAACAACATTCTCAACTTTGAAATAGTCAAAGCTCATAACTCTAATATCGCTTACGCAACTCTCGGGTTCAATCTAAGCATACACTTCTTTTATGGAAAAAACATTTATTATAACGGTAGCGTTATAATCGCTATTTCCAAATATTTCATTTATAAAACATTTATTTCAACGATAGCGTTATAATCGCTGTTTAGCTTTATGGAACATTTATTATAATAGCAGCATTAAAAATCATTGTTTAGATTTACATAACATCTATTATAACAGTAGCGTTATAATCGGGGTTTTGAATAAAGTACCGTGTGCGACGCACACGCTTCCGTTGTTCATTTTTAAAAGATAGTTAAAATGTCTGGAAGAATGCAGACATATACCATTCTGTTTGTCGTAACCTCATAAGATAAATGGTATATAAGGATAAAAGTTCACTTTCCGCCTTCTTTACAACAAGACCTTTTTACTTGGATTTTATTTCGAAAATCCATTTATCAACGTTTAACACAAAACTATCGTTTGTGTTTTCGTTTGCATTTTAATTTTTTTATTTCAATTACAATGCTTTTCTTAATTTAGTTGAAATCATCACTTTGGTTTTAACAACCTCATTTAAACCTTGTTTGGATTAATCACTTATACTAACCCGTTTACCATCTTTTCACCACTTAGCTTAGATTTCATTCTAAAACCATTAATACATTTTAGTCTATTATTAACATATTAACCATCTGCCTTAAAAGTTTCTTTCCATTAAATTTTCTTTTCATAATTTAAAATTTAACAAAAAGCCTTGTTTAAATCTTTGCATTTACCGACAAATCCCATTTACAAATCTCATTTTAAACTTGGATTACAAATCCCTTTATGAAACTCTTAACACCTCCTTGATCAAACTATAATGCCACTAAATCATTTCTTAATTGAATCTCCAATTAAAATCATTGTTTTAATTATTATTAATTAAAATAACAATTAACTTTATTATTAACTATATTAAAAATAGTTAACTTTGTTATTAACTAAAAATAGTATAATTATTACTTTTGTAAGCTTATTAAATAATAATTAACTTTATTCACACTAACCAATTCGATCATTACTTTAATTATAGTTAATCGAAGATTAACTAATATTTAGCACCCTTCGTTAAATTCAAATTAATTTCATTATCAATTAAAATGGTTGATTTTTGTCAACCGTACATATCAGTTAACTGTTAACCGATTTCCACTTTCGATATAAATTTAACCCTGAATTTATATTTCAATTTATTTCAAAATATTTTACAGAAATTATACACATTGTTTATAAATTAATCTTCTCAAATTAACTGTTAAAACAAATTTCCATATAAAAACTCCTTTTAAAACCTTATCACGATTCTACATTTGATTATAAAGTATCGATTTTAAGCCAAATATTAATTATACAATGATAATCCATAAATATCGTTTATAAATTTAATTACTTGTTTTATTCACTAAAACAAGTTTTTATTCTCAAATCTATTCGAAATTCAATTTCCAACATGGAAATAATTTCTTATTCAAAGTCTTAAATTCCTTTTTTATTCGAAAATATTTTACGATATTTAAAATACCAAATTCCTAGGGCAGAGTAATTCAACACAACATAATCAATCACAGGATATATCACAGTAAATAACAAACAATAATATAAAAGTTGAGGAATCCAGTTGGATCCATCCAACCTATTTCCCTGCATCCACAGATGTTAATCAACATCAATAATATTAATTTCGCATCCATATGAAATGTCATAGTAACAGAATTAATAATTGATCATCGATAGTTCAACCATTTCAACAAATTTTAGCAACCATTCATCCAACCAACCATCACAATATAAAATTGCTATAAATAAATTTAAAACTCGTTTATATAGAAATATAAACGAGTCAAAGTTAGTGAGTTTACTCACCTTGCTTTGCAGTTGATTCTTCTTCTTTTGTTTCGTTTTAAAATCAAACAGATGTTTGATTATTTCCACGAAATTCCAATAGCTCAATTCTTAGCTACATTAGTTCCCTGATGTAGATCTCGTCGTCACGATTCCAACTTGACTAGTTTCGTCTAATTCTGTTAACGAACGATCGAGTTGTAATGATTTCAATTTTAATCTTTGATTTAAAAAATATATATTCAAATTAATTACCACTATTAACCCTTAATACTATTGTTAGCCACCCTAATTAACGATTTACGTTAATTACTTCGTCCCAAACATATCTGAAGCCCTATGTTGCCATTATCGTGCCCTTTACAGATCCAACTTTCACCCAAACCTCCAAAAAACTCCACGTCATCCTTGCCAACGACCATCTCGAACTTCTCCCTTCCATGCATCATCCGAGAACCTCCAACATTTCCGTGTTGAATGCGATCATCAACCCTGACCACTTCATAACAGTACACGCTATGTCAGCCCTAACCACATCATAACAGTACACGCCGTGTCACCTTCGCTTCTCGTTTTCAATACATATATATTGTTCGAACCCCTTCCCAGACAAACAGTCTCCATCGCGTATTTATTAATCTTTTTTTCAGTCCTTCTGTTCATGATGATATTGTTCCCTACTAGTCTCCTTCTCATTTAAAAGAACGAACTGCGCCCATTTAAACCATTCATGTACTTTGCTTTCTCCACTTCTTTCACCCTCTCTTCATCTTCACGCCACCCATCACTACAAAATGTGACTTCAAATCACATGTTTTACTCTTTTCAAAGAAAACGAAAATCCCAATTTTCCATTACCAGTATCAAATTTAACCTCCACCGCTTTCATAAACTTCGCTGCCTCCACCTGGGATGACTGGCGCCGCACCTGACTGACCCTCGCCCCCGCACTTTCGAACCGCCCTCACGACCAGAGACTCGACTGACGTGGCTTCAGCTACGACTAGAGATCTGAAACGAACAGAAAATCATTCAATTTGACCTTCCGATCACCACAGACGGCAATAGCGGCTCGCACCACTGCCGACAGGTGTGCCGCGACCTTTTCCCCCTATTCTCTTCTGACCTCAACTACCAGTAACCAACGTGGATGGCGAAAATTGCCATAAACCCAAAACTTGAATAGTCCACTTCAATCGGTGTTATCTCTGCCCTTAGGCCACCGCTCCACCTCCGCCTACCACCGATAAGTAGCCTCAACATACCTCTTCAACTTAGTGGTTCATCCCTTCAGCTAATTCTTGATAGATTAGGAGGTGTGATTGGTCAAAATGGTGAAAATGGCTACGTTTCGTTTTGGGAAAAATGGTTATGTGTTTGATTTTTTATTTGCGTTTGGGTTTGTTCATGGATCTGAGAACAATAAAGAGAATACGCAGTATTTAAAGAAGCAACAACTTGGAGGGCACGGGTTTGAGATTTTTCTTGGCATGCACGCAGTATAGTGGCTTGGCACCCACGTAGTATGGTGGCTTGGAAAGCACGGGTCTTGGTAAGTAGAGAACACGGTTGAATAGTGTGGATGTGACGCTGTTTTTAGAGCCCCATACCGACTTTACATGTTGAATTAATTTTCTAGGCCCTTACCTTGCACTGCTGACATTATTACCCTAATGAATTGCTATAGTATCTTTTTATATATTATGTTCAGGTCTTGTACCTGTAACTGTTCCATACTGGTGTTATACGATATGTTGGTGCACTTATCATCTACCGTTGTAGTGCAAGTCGCGTTGATCCCATTTGCAAAGCAGCAATAGCCTTTGTGCTATGATACATATTTCAATAAGTCTGCTTTTAGTGCATACATTAATCCATTCATTAGTCATGTTGTATATTCTTTTGGGTTAATTAATTAGTTTAATCATATGTATACATGTTGATTTTAAACTTGATGTATATAGTAGTATTTTCTATTTTGGATCTTATAAAATTAGCTCTCGTTAAAATCCGACACCGTTTGGAAATATAATCAATATAATATATCGATTCCAAAATAAATAAATCTATTAATAATAAAATATTATTATCAAATATATATATACAAACAGAATATACACATAGCTTCAAAATAATCTTATGTTAGATCTTAAACTCGATATTTAAATTTTCAAGTTAAACGGTATTCAATATATTATAAAATCCATTTGTTTTATTAAATAAATTCCATATAAATTTCCATTTATATTTCTAATACAACATTAAAATTAATTTAATGGCTAAAATTCCGGGTCGTTACAATTCACTTTGAATCCCACATCGTCAAGTGCGCCAGAAAATCACTAATTGTTTCCACCAAAATACTCTGGTTGTTAAGCTAAGAGAAGGTGTCTTCTCTGCCACCAACTATGGTATGTTTGAAGAAGTCAACATATGGGATGCCTTTGGAAATACTCCATCAGATATCCGTCCATACAAGTTGTCCTAGGATTGGACAAACCGAAAGCACACTCCTACTGCGTCCTTGAATTACACTATGGATCAACTGCGTGTAGTCCTTGCAAATCCGCTGATTCCAATCACGACTTAATTACGATCAAAACCCTCTGGTTGCAATCCAAAGAAACTTATTAAGTACTCCTTTCGCTTATGAAGATCCACGGTCTTCAATTACTCCATCTTCAATCTGCATATATGACGATTTCGTATTCGTTGGTTCGAAATGGTTTTCGAATACAGATTTGACCCCGGTCTTTCCGTACCAACAATCGTATAGGCCAGATTTGATAATCAGTTATTTAACTAACAAATAAACAACCATTCAATCAGGAAAATAAAAACGAGTTCACTGGTTTAGTACTCACCATCACATGGCCTTTTTAATTAAAAACTAATTAAACTTCTCAACCTTTCAATGTTTTAAGACACAATATTTTCTTCTTATTATACTATAAGAGTATTCTCAAAACCCTTTTAAATGCATTAGAATTCAATTATATATATACCAACTTTGGTCTCAACCCTTTCACATAAACATCATCACGAAATCTCTTTGGTTTTATTTCTCGAAAACAATAACTAAAACTTACCCTTTGAATAACTTATTCAAACTTATCTCGTTGATTCCTTAAATCTCGGAAAATATCATTATATTCTCAAAATCGCTTTCTATTCCCATTACTTCAACATTCATTAGTCCCTAACCGAAAACTAGTAAGAGAACGACTCCCCAAATATCAACCCCGAAGGCCAAAACCAACATCAGATCGACACTCAAGAAGTCATTCAACTCGACTAATCTCCGGTTAGTTTCTAATTTCCTTAACTCCATTCAAATCTGAAAACGTTTGCTTTTAAAACATTTTTTGCTTTAAAAATCTCGTTTCAATTCCATTCACTTCTCTCAATCTCATTATTAAGTAAAATCAACTTAAAATCAATTTTTAAGCCTCACCCTTTTATAAACTATATATATCGAACTCAGGTTTAATATAAAACCCTATTTATATCGATCTTTTCTTGCTTAATTTAAATACTAAGTAATCCTTTATTTTAAAACATCATATTCGCCCAAAACCTCTTTTATAACTATTATAAAAACTCCTTCATAACCTCTTTTCCAAACTTAATTATATTCCATTCCTAAACCATTTACTTACTTAAATGAATTTCATTTAAGAAGCACTTACTTAAATTATTAATTAAATTAATAATTTATTTCCTCATTTACTAAAATAAATTTAAATATCTTTTTAATTTCTTATTAATAAAAAATCAAATATTCATTAAATCATTTCATTAGATTAAATAATAAGAATTAATTTAATAATCAATCCCAGTTAAAACGGTGGACTTAGTCAACTCAAAACATGGTAATTTCGTTAACCAATTCCAATTAGTTCTTCCTTTTAAATAATTAAAAATATAATTAATTCAAATATTTCCACTTAATTGTTTCTTTGAAACAATTAAGTGGAAATATTTGAATTAATTAACCCGACTCTTAACTGTTACATCAATTTCAGCTCATTCGCTTATAAATCTTGTTAACATAAGCAATTTACTTTATGAAATCATTTAATAATTACTTATAAATTTAAATAAGAAATAATAAATATTTATTTCCTTTTCATAAAATTTTATTCAAAATAATAGATTTAAAAATCTACCTTCAATTATAAAAACAAATTTTATAACTTCATTTATGTCGACTCACCTGACGGCGAATCAATATTTTGAAAATGATTGATTTATATGCCATATGCTGCCAATTACTCAACCAATACTTCCCATTGGTTAAAACGCAAATGTTGAATTTAGATCCAGCCATCAATAATTAAGTCAATCATCCAATCATATCGGTTGAACAGTTCATATAATTGTAATATGAAAATAAATAATAAATTTGAGGAATCCAGTTGGATCCCTCCAAGCTATTTTCCCTGTATCTAAATATGTTATCTCAACAATATTATTATTTAAATAAACAAATATAATAATAAATAATCAAACAGCAACAGTAATCCAAACATCAATATTAGAATTTAATACGTTTATATTATTATAAACATGAC
Organism: Allium sativum; assembly: GCA_030737875.1. NCBI lineage: Eukaryota > Viridiplantae > Streptophyta > Magnoliopsida > Asparagales > Amaryllidaceae > Allium > Allium sativum. The sequence continues at coordinate 188,158,801 of CM060924.1, read as the reverse complement.
CATTACCTTATTTGTTAGTAACCGTTAAAAATAACAATTGGTTAAATTAAATTAAATTAAACAAACTTCTAATTGAATCAGTTTAGCCAACACATATAAATATATCCAGCATCCATCAAACAACTAATAATCATAGCACACAAATATTAAACATCTAACTTATATAAAATATAAGTGGAACAATACTGAGTGAATTGAACTCACTTGGGTGTCTATTCATCATTGAAACAATTCATTTTAGTTAAATTAAACAAGCATTTAATTTAATTAAAACTCTCGGCTGCGTCAAGCTCTGTCCAAACCAGCTCTATAATATTAAGTTCGTTGATACAGTTCCAACATCGCTAGTTTCATCCAATCCCATTACTGTATTGCTAAGAATAAATTTCAATACAGTATTTACAAATATTAAAACTCTAATAATAACAATAATTTACTATACTCTACTTAATGTTTTAATAGTCTACATATGACATGTGTGAAATGGATTAGGCATATTAAAACGGTTTAGGCAAAATATATAATTAAGCTTTTTGGCGACATTACCCATATATTTGTATTAAGCGGAATTAATAAGATTAGGCAAACTAAAAAAAGAACAATCTAGGTGTGTTTTAGAATTGGGCATGATTTATTACACAGACATACCACCCAGGTAGTACACCGTAAGTATATACCCTAAATACTCATGTTTAAATTGATTACGATTAGGCATAATAAATTTTCGGTTAGGCTATCAAAATCACCAGGAGGCCACATATAATATTAGGAGCTTAATATGTACATAACTTGTAACGACCTGGGTTTTCGCGATCCTGAGTAATCAACATAAACTCAATGTCGACTACCCAAGCATCGGAAACGCTGGATAGTCCATGAAAGAAATTAGAGGGTGAGAATAAATAATATAGAAACTTAGAATAGAAGAAGAAGAAGAACATACATCAGAGCAAATACGAATCTCACAGCGAAACGAACAATATATAATAGATACATAATTTTGAAATAAAATCAGTATATGTATACAGTAACATTATCATAGTATAACACTTACAACACAATGGAAATAACTATAACTATATAATCCTGAAGCCTCCTGCTCCAAGTTCTCCAAGAATATCTGAAAAATCCTGACTACTTGACTGCCTGTACAAAATTGGGCACCCAAGAGTTTAAGGAAAACAAAACAAAATAAACTCTGGGTCAGTCATGAGACTGGTGTGAGTAAAACAGTTAAAAAACAGTTTGAGCAATTAAACGATATCTCATAAGACCACGCCGTATAACGGAATGGGTTTTTCCCTTATGGGAATCCAAAACATTTTATTTAACTTTCAAAATCCTTTTGATAGAAACGATAAAGTTTATATCAAAACTCTTTTGATATTATAATAATGTCTATCAACCACAACTAAATAATCATCTAGCAGAAACGCTTTCATCTCACGTTCAACATATATAGTTACAATCAAAACCACAAGCACTTATTGGATAATGGATTACCAACTACGACAAGGTATGGAACCACCTTCCGATAGTGTACCTCTAGAGAGGAATACACTGGGTTCAACAAGAACATCTTGCAACCCGGCCACACATGACCGACCACTCATTTCGCTTGAGTGTATCGAATGTATATCACCAACGGTTGGGATCAGCAACCGTTTCCCGAATGGGACAACATCGAAAAGATTAAAAAAGTAATTGAAACTCTAGATTAGATGACAATACACCCTAATTGGAAGCAACCCACTTAGCCATGCTACTTGCCCGATTTTTGTCATTTCCCGGTTGTGTAACACCCCGTATTTTCTGTGAACATATAAGTAACAAATCAGAGAATAATTAATTTTTAAAATAAGAATCAAGGGAAAGGGTTACGCCATTGCGTTCGTCTCAAAATTCTGCTTGGAAACGAGTCTGAGTTTTCAAAAAACGGAGTCCGTATGAGGGAGATATGGCCCTCCGAAGTTTCAGAGATTTTCAGAATCGAAACAGCTCGAAAATTCGAATTCAAATTCAAAATCCCAGAACAGGCTGGGCGGGAAAATTCCCACCCATGTACCCAGTCGACTTGGGGGTCGACCATAGTGTCGACCTCCCAGGGGCAAGGTCAACCATAGTGTCGACCTGGGGGTCGACCTGCTCCCGAAACCCAGTTTTTGAACCTGATTCATTTTGATGTTTCTGGTTTCGTTTTCAGTCTAGATTCGTCCGCCTAACCCTATATAAACAACCCCCTAGCTCCATTCTCTTTACAGCATTCTTCTCTAACCTTATGCTGCACAATTTCATTCCTATACTCTGCCTCCGTTCTTGTTAAATAAAATAATGGCGTCGTTACTCTACTGGAATCAAAACTAGGAACTTCTTCCAATCTGAATAAAGTTAAAAAGGGAACAACTATTTTCTAATCTAATCGATAGTCTATGCCAAAGGAACGCTATTCAGTGTCAGAACTCAGATACCAGAAATCAAGACTTTCCTTTTTGATTGTGAGTACAGTTATTTTAAGATATGAACTTTAATTATGATCTTGACGTGGTTATAAATCTGAATCTGAGGTTATGTATATTCTTATTTGTCAGATCTATTTTTCTGTGACTATTCTGTACCTCTTTCTTCTTTCTGTTCTATAGCCAGGCTACTACGAGCCTGCGCCGAATCTCATAAGAGATTAACACACGAACGCTAAATTTTGGGACAAATAATGAATAATGCATAATTGGACATGAAACTGTTGCCTGTGAGACTATTGCCTATGACTATGATTCATGACTATGAGACTATTGCCTATGACTATGATTCATGACTATGAGACTATTGCCTATGACATTGAACAAGAAACTATTGTGATTAGTTGCCTATGACTATTGTGGTTATTGTAGTTAGTTTCTTATGCTTATTCCCTTAATTATGTTAGATCTCATAATTAGTGTGTAACTTAACTAGTTTATTCCCATTCACTGTTATGTACATCGAGCCTATTGGAGCCATTATTATTGTATTTGGTTCATTATTGCATGCCTATTCGTTTATATCAATTCTTGTGCTTATCTCCTACTCCTTCTGTTAGTGCCATTTCATGAGTACTTAGAGAACTTGTGGAAACATGTTATACGGGGATTGGGCGTAGCTTAATTAAGTTAATTTGGCATAATAAATATGTTGGCATAATCTGAATTGGCTATAATAGTGAATGATTAACATGTATATTAGTCTTGGACATAAATGGTGAACTAGAATATTAAATCTAATTTTGACATGAACTGTAAATGGGAATATTAAGACTAAAATTTGGGGCATATATTGTATTATGAATTATGACCTTGATTTGGGCATGTAAGTTTAGGCTAAATTTATGATTAGGCAAGATATGTAAATAGAGTTTTAGATATATATAATCTGCTAAATCTGTTGAATTGCCTAAACTGCTAAATCTGTTATCTGCTAAATCTGTTGAATCGCTTAAACTGCTAGATCTGCTATCTGTTGAATTGTATGATCTATTGAAAACTAGATAATGGTAATTTGGGTTTGGAAATCCGTAGGCTCGACCTAAGATTTAGTAAAACATGGAAATTTGATTAATCTGTTGTATCCTGTGAAGAAGTTTAATCTGTTAAATAAACAGAATTAGTCTGATATCTGAAAAATCTGTATTGGAATGAATTGGCTATGACACGAGGTTAGGCTCTGTTTACGATAGAAGCCTGCCCGGAACCAACCGGATTAACCAGCGACAGCAAACTGTCAGTCTAATGTGAGAGGTCATAGGCATAAGTAAAATATGCTTAGACACGAGGTTAGGTTTGGCTTGTGGCAGAAGTCTGCCTGGAACCGCCCGGCATATCCAGCGGCCACAAGCTACTTACCTAATGTGAGAGGTCTGTGCATTAATATTTAATTAATGCAAATCTGGAATAAATATGGTGTCTAAAATGTTTTGGGTGAATAGGGTTAAACCAACCGGATTGATGAATTTAACAAACCCGTTTCGTAAGTCGGTGGGCCCAATACAAAGTTAGGCTATCTGTAAGTTTGTTAAGAACTGTACATCTGATCCGTTAGTCTGAAAACCCGTTAACCTGATTTTTCTGATCTATGAACTAGTTGACTTGAACTCTGTATGTCTGAAAACTTGTAAACAAGTTAATCTGAAATTTGTTAGTCTGGGGACACAAGGTTAGGAGGGAAAATACTTGTGTCATCTGTTGTTTGGGACCCATATTAGTCAGTAACCCTTTCTGGTATCAAAACTATGACCCAACAGTAGGTAGGGTCCGGGCACGCTTACTGAACTAATTATATGCGGTTCATTCTGATAATGGCAAGGGGTGTTGATGGTGCGTTCCAACCGGGTCATGTGCGTGCATGGATCCCGGTCTGCCTCTGAGGATGTAATACGCCGTGACATCTGTAAATAGGTCTGTGTCATTTAAAGGTTGCCACTTTGGGGAGTGATACACCCTTCTGTGAGGCTGGCACACGGTATTTATGTATTAGGGAGCCGATCGCTTGGGGTAGATTTAGGGTACACTTAGTTCTGTCTGTTTCCGTTGAGGTACCGTCTGTTTCTGTTGGGTGGTAACACCTGTTTGTTTCTGTGTGGTACCGTCTGTTGGGGTGGTAAAGGCCCATTTACTAGTGTACACCTAATTCTAACATTCTGTTTCCGTAAGGATTATTCTATTTCTGTTATTGTACCTTCTGTTTGGGTGGTAAAGGCCCATTATTCTGTTTCAGTTTAGACATTAGGGTAACACCTAATCCTGTTATACTAGTATTAGTGCAGAGAAGTAAAATATAAGTAAGAAGCATAACTTGGGCTATATCATTATGTTTCTTCTGCTTAGCTTAAGTATATTAATTACTCCTGTTGATATTGTCTCTTATCCAGCTTTATTTTCATGTCATGATATTATTATCTGTTCATATGTTGAAAGTCACTGGACTTGCCAGACTTTATGTCTGACCTTGCTTTTTTTCGCCCCTTCTCTTTCATTCCCCCCCAGGTTTGTAGGGTGGAAATTTAGGAGCTTGATTTGGACTTTCTCTGCTTGAAGTATCGCTTAGCCTTGGCTCTATCTTTCCATGGAAGTTTATGTTGGGGGATTATGATTTTAAAAACTATGTATTCTGAAGGCTTTTGTACAAGACTGATATTTTTGTACTTGAATTCTGATATTGTGATTTGAAAAGATGTAACCAAACTTACTTCAGTTTCTGTTGTAATAAAGTTATAAATTTTTCAAGTACTATTTTATCTGTCTTGTAAATTTCTGTTCTGTCTACTAAAACGCTCCATCAAAGTTAAAGCTTTCCCTTTGTGAGTGACCTTAACGAATGTGGGGTGTTACACTTGGTATCAGAGCTGAAGGTTACCAGATTAGATAAAAGTTTTAAAAATATTTTTCAAAAAGGTTTTAAAAGGAAGTATTTTAAAAAAAAAAGAGCTTATTTTGAAAAGCATAATCCCCAAAGCCATAGCCTATCTTTCTATCCTTTGTTTTGAATCTTTCCTTTTTCTTTCATTTCAGCATGTCTGGGGATCTTAACCTTCCAGGGGGTGTGTCAATACCTGGCTGGTTCAGGAGGTACTTAGAGGCTAGAGCCAGCGGTACAGGCCCAGCAGATATTCCTCCCCCAGTGGCAGCGGTACCACCACCTCCTCCTCCTCCTCGTCGAAATGCTTTCGCCAGGACGTGTAGAGACTTCAAGGCTATGGGTGGAAAAGACTTCTATGGAACTGAATCCTTCGTGGTAGCAAGGAAATGGCTGAAGGAGACCGAAGATTTGTTCGTCATTTTCGAGGTGGACGACAGGCAAAAGGTACGATTGGTAGTGTGGTTGCTTAAAGACGAAGCTTCTTATTGGTGGGAGGTTACCCATGCTAAGAGACCGGTGGAAACTTAGGAGGATTTCAGGATGAGATTTGAGGTGAGATTTCTCTCATAAGCTGAGTGAAGTCTGCAGGTGGAGAAGTTCTTATCTCTTAAGCAAGGGAGCATGACGGTCAAGGAATACGTCAACCAGTTCAACCAACTGGCTAGGTTCGGACTGGATTTAGTCAACACTCAGCATAAAAAGGCTCTCCGCTTTGTTAAAGGATTGAACGAGCCACTGCATAGCCTAGCCATGACCCATGTGCCCATGGGAGCGACGTACGAGAGATTGGTGGACATGGCACTACTACACGGGGAAGACAAGGGAAAGAAAGAGGCAAAGAAGGAAGAACCACAGAACAAGAAATCATGGCCTAAAAATGAAACACAAAAGAAGGATGAGAAGTCTGAAGATAAAAAGGAGAAAAAGTGCTTTACTTGTGGAAGTTTGACTAATTTGAACAAGGATTGCAGAAAAAGGAAGGGCACTTGCTTCAACTGTGGTGAGATGGGACACTTCACTAGGGACTGCTCGAAGAAACAAGGGCAAGGGCAGAGGGCTGGACCAACTTCTAGAGGGCAGGCGAACACTCTTGAGGCTAGTGGATAGGATAGAAATAGGGGTCTAATTTCTTTATATGATTGTTGAGTTAGAACTCTTTTCTAATTCTGGCATTTTGATTCTGTAATCGATACTCTGCACCTTAATACAAGTATTGTTTCTGATTCCGCTGTAGACTCAGACCCATAAAGGTTATGACTCATCTAGTTGTGATAAGTTGGGTATCTGTGTTGAGCATTAAGTTGACTATGACGCATACATTTTGGGTTTTTATCATGCTTAGTTCCCTAAGAATCATTTAGTAATCTGATCTGTACTAGTAATCTGTAAATATCTGAATATTTCTGATAAGGTTAAGATTTCCAGTTTTGACATTGTCTAAAGAGGGTAATCCTCTAGGTGTCAATCTGATGTTGATTTCGGTCTTCGGGGTTGATACTTAGGGGAATTAGTCTCTCAACCAATGTCTAATGGAAACCAAGTTTTTGTTTATCTGCACTCGCTTCCATCACTCGACTGTATCCTATTGATCGAGTATTCAACCTATAGATAGGAATCCTATGGATGTAAACATGTGTTTGAGACATGTTATGTTTGACGGTTGCATGTGGATGCAAGTGGTTGCTAGTGGTTGCTCGTGGATGCATATACACACACTAGGCACTGGATCGGCTCGAAAAATCTCTCATACTGCATATGGGTGTGTGAGCATTCTCAATTTTTGTGGATGTAAAATGATTAACTCATCACATGGATGTTGCATATGAATGAATGGTTGTCACTCATACAAGAATGATATGGATCAGATAGGAAAATTGCATACATGTTGGACTCATGGCACTGACATAATTCGCATTAAGGAGGTCAACTGAATCAGTGGACCGCCTGATCTTTGCATTAGATAAGGAATATATACACACACTTTTGCATATGTTCATACAACATTAAAAGTTTTCTAAGGACAATGGATGCTTGTGGATGATGGTTGATTAGATGGATGACTGGATGGTAGGACAAATTCTTCTTAACTTGAAGATTTCGGGGACGAAATCCTTTAAGGAGGGGAGAATGTAACACCCCGTATTTTCTGTGAACGTATAAGTAACAAATCAGAGAATAATTAATTTTTAAAATAAAAATCAAGGGAAACGGGTTGCGCCATTGCGTTCGTCTCGAAATTCTTCTTGGAAACGAGTCCGAGTTTTCGAGAAACGGAGTACGTATGAGGGAGATATGGCCCTCCAAAGTTTTAGAGATTTTCAGAATCGAAAACAGCTCGAAAATTCGAATTCAATTTCAAAATCCCAGAACAGGCTGGGCGGGAAAATTCCCGCTCATGGATCAGGTCAACCTGGGGTTCGACCATAGTGTCGACCTCCCAGGGGCCAGGTCGACCATAGTGTCGACCTGGGGGTCGACCTGCTCCCGAAACCCAGTTTTTGAACCTGATTCATTTTGACGTTTCTGGTCTGATTTTTAGTCTAGATTCGTCCGCCTAACCCTATATAAACAGCCCCCTAGCCCCATTCTCTTTACACCATTCTTCTCTAACCTTATGCTGCACAATTTCATTCCTATACTCTGCCTCCGTTCTTATTAAATAAAATAATGGCGTTGTTACTCTATGGAATCAAAACTAGGAACTTCTTCCAATCTGAATAAAGTTAAAAAGGGAACAACTATTTTCTAATCTAATCGATAGTCTACGCCAAAGGAACGCTATTCAGTGTCAGAACTCAGATACCAGAAATCAAGATTTTCCTTTTTGATTGTGAGTACAGTTATTTTCAGATATGAACTTTAATTATGATCTTGACGTGGTTATAAATCTGAATCTGAGGTTATGTATATTCTTATCTGTCAGATCTGTTTTTCTGTGACTATTCTGTACCTCTTTCTTCTTTTTGTTCTATAGCCAGGCTACTACGAGCCTACGCCGAATCTCATAAGAGATTAACACACGAACGCAAAATTTTGGGACAAATAATGAATAATGCATAATTGGACATGAAACTGTTGCCTATGAGACTATTGCCTATGACTATGATTCATGACTATGAGACTATTGCCTATGACTTTGATTCATGCCTATGAGACTATTGCCTATGACTATGATTCATGACTATGAGACTATTGCCTATGACTATGATTCATGCCTATGAGACTATTGCCTATGACTATGATTCATGACTATGAGACTATTGCCTATGACACTGAACAAGAAACTATTGTGATTAGTCGCCCATGACTATTGTGGTTAGTTGCCTATAACTATTGTAGTTAGTTTCTTATGCATATTCCCTTAATTATGTTAGATCTCATAATTAGTGTGTAACTTGGCTAGTTTATTCCCATTCACTGTTATGTACATCGAGCCTATTGGAGCCATTATTATTGTATTTGGTTCATTATTGCATGCCTATTCTTTTATATCAATTCTTGTGCTTATCCCCTACTCCTTTTGTTAGTGCCATTTCATGGGTACTTAGAGAACTTGTGGAAACATGTTATACGGGGATTGGGCGTAGCTTAATTAAGTTAATTTGGCATAATAAATATGTTGGCATAATCTGAATTGGCTATAATAGTGAATGATTAACATGTATATTAGTCTTGGACATAAATGGTGAACTAGAATATTAAATCTAATTTTGACATGAACTGTAAATGGGAAAATTAAGACTAAAATTTGGGGCATATATTGTATTATGAATTATGACCTTGATTTGGGCATGTAAGTTTAGGCTAAATTTATGATTAGGCAAGATATGTAAATAGAGTTTTAGATATATATAATCTGCTAAATCTGTTGAATTGCCTAAACCGCTAAATCTGTTATCTGCTAAATTTGTTGAATCGCTTATACAGCTTGATCTGCTATCTATTGAATTGTCTGATCTGTTGAAAACTAGATAATGGTAATCTGGGTATGGAAATCCGTAGGCTCGACCTAAGATTTAGTAAAACATGGAAATTTGATTAATATGTTGTATCCTATGAAGAAGTTTAATCTGTTAAATAAACAGAATTAGTCTGATATCTGGAAAATCTGTATTGGAATGAATTGGCTATGACACGAGGTTAGGCTCTGTTTACGGTAGAAGCCTGCCCGGAACCAACCGTCTTAACCAGCGACCGCAAACTGTCAGTCTAATGTAAGAGGTCGTAGGCATAACTAAAATATGCTTAGACACGAGGTTAGGTCTGGCTTGTGGAAGAAGTCTGCCCAGAACCGCCCTGCATATCCAGCGGCCACAAGCTACCGACCTAATGTGAGAGGTCTGTGCATTAATATTTAATTAATGCAAATCTGGGATAAATATGATGTCTAAAACGTTTTGGCTGAACAGGGTTAAACCAACCGGATTGATGAATTTAACAAACCCGTTTCGTAAGTCGGTGGGCCCAATACAAAGTTAGGCAATCTGTAAGTCTGTTAAGAACTGTACATCTGATCCGTTAGTCTGAAAACCCGCTAACCTGATTTTTCTGATCTGTGAACTAGTTGACTTGAACTCTGTATGTCTGAAAACTTGTAAACAAGTTAATCTGAAATCTATTAGTCTGGGGACACAAGGTTAGGAGGGAAAATACTTGTGTCGTCTGTTGGTTGGGACCCATATTAGTCAGTAACCCTTTCTGGTATCAAAACTATGACCCAACAGTAGGTAGGGTCCGGGCACGCTTACTGAACTAATTATAAGCGGTTCATTCTGATAATGGCGAGGGGTGTTGATGGTGCGTTCCAACCGGGTCATGTGCATGAATGGATTCCGGTCTGCCTCTGAGGATGTAAGACGTCGTGACATATGTAAATAGGTCTGTGTCATTTAAAGGTTGCCGCTTTGGGGAGTGATACACCCTTCTGTGGGGCTGGTACATGGTATTTATGTATTAGGGAGCCGATCGCTTGGGGTAGATTTAGGGTACACTTAGTTCTGTCTGTTTCCGTTGGGGTACCCTATGTTTCCGTCGGGTGGTAACACCTATCTGTTTCTGCGTGGTACCGTCTGTTGGGGTGGTAAAGGCTCATTTACTAGTGTACACCTAATTCTAACATTCTGTTTCCGTAAGGATTATTCTGTTTCTGTTTCTGTACCTTCTGTTCGGGTGGTAAAGGCCCATTATTCTGTTTCGTTTGGACATTAGGGTAACACCTAATCCTGTTATACTAGTATTAGTGCAGAGAAGTAAAATATAAGTAAGAAGCATAACTTGGGCTATATCATTCTGTTTCTTCTGCTTAGCTTAAGTATATTAGTTACTCCTGTTGATATGGTCTCTTATCCAGCTTTATTTTCATGTCATAATATTATTATCTGTTCATATGCTGAAAGTCACTGGACTTGCCAGACTTTTTGTCTGACCTTTCTTGTTTTCGCCCCTTCTCTTTCGTTCCCCCCCAGGTTTGTAGGGTGGAAATCTAGGAGCTTGATTTGGACTTTCTCTGCTTGAAGTATCACTTGGCCTTGGCTCTATCTTTCCATGGTAGTTTATGTTGGGGGATTATGATTTTAAAAACTATGTATTCTGAAGGCTTTTTTACAAGACTGATATTTTTTTACTTGAATTCTGATATTGTGATTTGAAAAGATGTAACCAAGCTTACTTCGGTTTCTGTTGTAATAAAGTTATAAAATTTTCAAGTACTGTTTTATCTGTCTTGTAAATTTCTGATCTGTCTACTAAAACGCTCCATCAAAGTTAAAGCATTCCCTTTGTGAGTGACCTTAACGAAGGTGGGGTGTTACATGTTGTGAGGCTAGGGGCCACGCTTATCTCTGATAGATCACACAATTATTCACTTTGAATGTCACATCGTCATACCTGCCAAATCAAAAATTGATTTCCCCAAAAATACAATGGGTATACAGCTAAGAGAAACAAATTCCTCCGCCACCAAACGTAAATAAGTTTGAAGAGATCAACTTACGTGTTCCATTAAATATACTCTGTCAGACATTCTTCCATATAGGTCGTCTTAGGACTGTACAAACCGAAGGTATTATTCTTTAAATCCATCTTAGGCAATTTCTACCTAGGATCGCCAGAATAGCCCTTGCGTAACTCCGTCTTCAATTATCTTGATCATATTTGATTCGTAACGATAATGCCCATAAGGAGTGGTTTTCAGACAATGAATCTGATCCCGGTCTCTCCATATTGATGACGGAAAAATGGTCCAAAACTTCGATAGTCGGTGAGTTAACTATCAAAGAAAAACATGTGTGCAAACAATGATATTATTTCCAGATGGAAATTCTATTGATAAATCATCATTGAACAATTATCTCTTTAATTCATTAATTTATTCATTTTTCATCCCCTGTTTTCATATATTCAGCATTTCTTATTTTCTAAATTTAGAAAATATACGTTATTAACATTGGAAAACATTTCCATTCCTTATTTTCTATATTAGAAAACATTTTCGATTTTTATTTAGAAAACATTTCCAATACTCCTACATTTGGATTTAAACTGATGTTTAGATAAAACATCGCTATGCCAACTCAAACCATTATCTTCATTAACTAAATTCACTTAACCAAACTTTACTATCAAACTTTAACTATTCCTTGGTTAAAAATGAAGTCAATCAAGTTGGGGTATAACTACCTCTCCGTCCTTAACTGAATAACATTTCTAACTTCGAAATAGACAAGTTCATCTTCTAAATCTTCAACAAACTTCCTTACGTAACTCTTGGATTCAATTTACAAATCTACTTCTTTATTGAAAACACTGATTATAACTATAGCGTTATAATCCCTACTTATGAAATATCTAACTTCAAAATATAACTTTTATTTGTTAATTTGGATAAATAAACAGCAACAATTTGTTAGCAAATAAATAAATATTGATTAAAAATGGAAAGTGAACAGCACTTTCCCGAATTCGATATAATCGAATTTCAACGTATAACTCTCTTTCAAATAATTTCTATTCGATAACTCCTTTCAAATAAACTATATTCGATTAACTCATTTCGAATAAAATATATTCGATTAACCCCTTTCAAATAAACTATATTTGATTAACTCCTTTCGACTAAACTATATTCGATGACCTCCTTTCGAATAAACTATATTTGATAACTCCTTTTGAATAAACTATATTCGATTAACTCCTTTTCGAATAAACTATATTCAATAACTCCTTCCGAATAAACCATATTCGATTAACTCCTTTCAAATAAGCTATATTCGTTAACCTTCTTTCGAATAAACTATATTCGATTAACTCTTTTGTTCGAACAGACTATATTCGATTAACTCCTTTTGAATAACTATACTCGATTAACTCCTTTCTTCGAACAAACTATATTTGATTAACTCCTTTCGAATAACTATATTCGATTAACTCCTTTCGAAAAAACTATATTCGATTAATCTCTCTTCAAATAAACTAAATTCGATAATTCCTTTCGAATAAATATATTCGATTAACTCCTTTCGAATAAACTATATTCGATTAACTCCTTTCGAATAAACTATATTCGATTAACTCCTTTTCGAATAAACTATATTCGATTTACTCTAATCGATTTACTCTATCAATTAACTCTTTTCGATTAATTCTAATTCGATCAACTCTATTCAATTAACTCTATTCAATTGACTCTATTTAGGAACTCTAATCGATAACTCTAATTGATTAACTCTTTTCGATTTACTCTAATCGATAACTCTATGCAATTAACTCTATTCTATTAACTCAATCGATAACTCAAATTGATTAACACTATTCGATTAACTCTAATCGATAACTCTAATTGATTAATTCTATTCGATTAACTCTAATCGATAACTCAATTGATTAACACTATTCGATTAACTCTAATCGATAACTCTAATTGATTAAATCTATTTGATTAACTCTAATTGATAACTCTAATTGATTAACTCTATTCGATTAACTCGAACCAAAAACTCTAATTGATTAACTCTATTCGACTAACTCTAATCGATAACTCTATTTGATTAACTCTATTTGATTAACTCTAATCGATAACTCCAATTGATTAACACTATTCGATTAACTCTAACCGATAACTCTAATTGATTAACTCTTTTATATCTCGTTAATTCCCTTTTATAATCCTATTTATTTTTATTTATTTAACAAATAAGTGTTTCCTTTTCAATTCTATTTATTTAACAAGTAAATGTTCTTTTTTAATTCTATTTATTTAACAAATAAATATTCCCTTTTCAATTCTATTTGTAAATGTTTTACAAATATTTCCGTTTAATTCTCTATATTTATTTAACAAATAAATCTTTTCAATTCTACGTATATAACAAATAAATGTTTCTTTTCAATTCTATTTATTTAACAAATAAATATTTCTTTTCAATTCTATTAATTTAACAAATAAATATTTCTTTTATAACTCCTTTGATTTTATAATTATTTTCTTTTGTAAAATCCTTTTCTTTTTATATATAAAATCCATTGATTTTATATAAATAATTTATTTTCAAAATACACTTTGAAAATCCCCTTTTCTATATCCCAGTATTTCTTACGGTATTTAAAATACCAATTCACAATGATCGATATCATTCAAACACACATAATCCACAACATATTATATATCACATCATATATTACAATATATGAAAAGAACAGTATTATAAATATTGAGGAATCCAGTTGGATCCCTCCAACCTGTTTCTCTGCATACATAGATGTTACACAATATAATTCACATCGATATCACTTCAGTATGAAATATTCTGATAAACAGAATCAATATTTGATTAATGATATATATATCGTTATCTATATTTTTAACCAACTAGTTAGTAGGTCAACTAAACAGTCAACACACAGCAATCAATCATCATTTATCAATTCTAAAAAGAGGTTGTAAAACTATGAACTGGTAGAGTTGGTGAGTTTTACTCACATTGGAGGTTCATCATTAAATAATGATAACCATCAGTTGATTCAGATCGACAATTTATTTCGCTATAAATTGTAACGAGCTCCAATTCACTCCCAGTCAGTTCCATTTGTAGTGTCCGTCCATACAATCCTAACGGATCTTGTTTCACTGAATTCTGATTACGTAAGCAGAAGTTATTGGGTTTACAATTTTATACATTATTTAAATTGAAATAAAGTTAAACAATTTAAATATGGGCCTCACCCTCATTCTCTAAACCGACCCATTTCTAAACTGACCCGCTCCATACCTTCTCCCCCAACTAAATTTCCATCGCTCCCTTAAGGATTTTACCATGCCATTACAGTGATACTTTGTAATGGCCCGAATTTCGGTACCCTTTGAGTTGACTAATAACACCACACGTCCAACCCAAATGACACAGAAATACGAATCATTAGTAAAAAGAAGTTAGAGTATGAGGAATAGAAAGAAAGAAAAGTTAGAATATAAGAAAAATGAAGAACACAAATCTCACAGCGGAACGAATAAAATATATTAAATATGTAACATCCCTAAGTCCCATATCGTGGAAGCCTGTGTGAAGTGGGTACTTATATATAGAGCCCATCTCTTACTAACGCCGAGGCCTTTTGAGGAACAAAACCCATACCTATACGGTGGCTAAGTTGGGGACAATATCTTGCGTGAACGGAGGTGCGGGTTTTACAGTGGTATCAGAGCCAATACCCAACCGGAATTGTGGCTTCTTGTGGACCACATTGCCTAGGTGAGGTGTTTGTGAGCCAACGGCGACGTTGTGCTTTGTAGGAGGGGAGAATGTAACACCCCTAAGTCCCACATCGTGGAAGCCTGTGTGAAGTGGGTACTTATAAATAGAGCCCATCTCTTTCTAATGCCGAGGCCTTTTGAGGAACAAATCCCCACTCCTATACGATGGCTAAGTTGGGGACAATATCTTGCATGAACGGAGGTGCGGGTTATTACAAAATAACATAACTTTTGAAATACAAATCAGTAACTATATATACATACCATTATCAGAGCACAACAGTTATTCCTGGAACAGTTATAAACACCTGTTTCTAGATACAACGTAGTGCACAGCGGAAATATGATAGTCTATAGCTAATTGGTGAAGCCTCTTGCTTCCAGCTCTTCCAAGTGAATCTGAAAAATCCCGACTACTTGACTACCCGGACAAATTTGGGCACCCAAGAGTTTAGGGAAAACAAAAAACCAAAAACCAAAATAAACTCTGGGTCAGTCATGGGACTGGTGTGAGTAAACTCCAATCATTTGTTTAACTTTAAAAATCCTTTCGAAAGAAATGATAATCGTAAGACCGATCCACACATAAACACAGATGGTTTTTACCTTACGATAACCCAAAATATTTCTGATATCAAGTCCAGTGATATTATAATAATATCTACATCAAATAAATAGAATCTGGCGGAACGCTTGCATCTCACGCTCCATATATAATATAAAATCAAAAACCGCATGGCGCTTATTGGAGATTGGATTTCCAACATGACAAGGTATGGAACCACCTTCCGATCAGTGTACTATAGAGGGGATACACTGGGGTTTAACAAGAACATTTTGCAACCTGGCCCACACATGACCGACCACTCATTTCGCTTGAGTGTATCGAATGTATATCACCAACGGTCGGGATTAGCAACCGTTTCCCGAAAAGGGACAACATTGATAGATTAAAGAAGCAAATGGAATTTATCTATATAGGCGATTATACACCCTAATGGGAGTGACCCGCATAGCCATGCTGCTTGCCCGATTTTTGTCATTCCCCGGTTGTTGAGGCCTGAGGCTACGATTTCTTATCATTCATTAATAGCACAATTACTTTGAATGCCACATTGTCAGATCCGTAAATCATTAATTGTTTTGCACAAATATATTTTGGATATTATGCTAAGAGAATAAATTCTCCGCCACCATATATATCTATCTAGACCAACATATGCGATCATTGGAAATACTCTGTCAGACATTCGTCCATACTCTTCGTTCTGGGACTGAACGAAATTGAAGGCACAATTTCTATTAATAGAAAAATTCCTTGCACTTTACTCCGTCTTTGATTATCTTCATATAATCTGATTCACAATGTTACTGCCAATGCGGATTGGTTCACGGATAATAATCTAACTGGTCTCTCCATATTGACAACGATATTGGCAAACACTTCGATAGTAAGTTATTTAGCTATCGAAGAAAACAAACATTCATTCAATGCATCAAACAAATCACTGAGCCCTTTAATTAATATTTCATTAATTAAAACACTTTTCCATTTCCTTATCCATATTCGTTTACACAATATTTTCGATAATCATCTTGATCTCTTACGCTATTTGGAAAACAATTCCATATATTGCCTTCTTTTATTTTCTATACTTAGGAAATATATTCTATTTATAATTGGAAAACGTTCCAATCACTTATCTCTTCCCCGACCATTCATTTATTTCTATACCCAGGATATATTTATCATTATATTTCCAAATTTCCACATACTTGGGTTAAAACAAATGTTGTATAAAACATCATTACAACATCCCAAAAATACTGCATTCAACTAGAATGTTTAAACATCTCTCTTTGAGACTGAATCTTGCTGTTTATCAGTTAGTAATGAAATCAGTCAAGTTGGGGTATAATTACCTCTCAGACCTTGACTGAATAACATCTTTAACTTCAAAACAGACAAGACCATTTATCTCAAATCATCAACACCATAAAAACCACTTATTCATTTTTAAAACATATATATATCTCTTTTTATTACCAGATTTTCGATTTCCTTTTTGTTTATAATATTCTATTTTTAAGTCTGTTTCCTTACCGGATTCTATATATATTGATATATAGATTTCAATTATTAAATTATCTTAAAAATATTCTAGCTCCTTGAATTTCCGGAAAATTTCGCCATAACCTCCTTTGTACCGGTCGATAGTTCAAACCTCAACTCGCCTCTCTAGGCCCTTTCCATTCAAAAAGAAAATCAAAAAGCCAGGTGGCTTGCCGATTCGGCGCATAAAACCTCATATGGAATTTAAACATGTACCTTTTTGTCGGGCACTAAATTTATAAACTTCATACACTTCATTTCCATACCTGCTTAACACCTCCAAATATTCCCATTTGGTTTCACTCAATCCATTCGTCTTAACCCAATTCGCTAATTTATTTTCTAATTAGCTATTTTGCATATTTCACTTCTTTGTTTGAACATAACATGTTCAAATATAATATCAACTTGCTTATAAACAAATTGAATTCCATTTTCGATTCAAGTTGCATATTCGATTTCGAATATAAACTTATAAACCCAATTTACTTATCCAAAGCACAATTTCAATTCAAAACCCCAATAACTAATTATTCTTTAAATTAGTTGATTCTATTCAATAATCAACAAAATCTAATTTTTGTTCCAAAAGTCATTTCATTACTCCACTTGAGTTCAGATATATTTTATAACTCAAATTTGGATTTTTCTAAATAGAAATTTGGATTTTATTTGCTTAAAATCCTTTAATTTATTTAAATAAACCATTATGGTTTTTAAACGGTTATGGCTTTGTTTTTTTGAAAATTTGATTTTCACATAACTCAAAATATATACAATGAAATTCAAAATTTTCTCTTCCATTAGAAAACTATTATTCAATCGGTCCTGACGATTCTTGTTTCACAGAATTCCGACTTAAATTGAGTTCTATACACTCAATTAAAGTTCGTAACGCCAATTTATGAACTACCGCGCCACGACGAGTTCGTTTTAATTATATTTAATTTATAAATGACACAGTCCAAACTTCCCCGGTAAGGAATGCCCGGATTGCTTTGAGGACAACACACATCGGAACACAAACAGAAGAAAATTTCATTGTTTATTACAACAATTCCATCAGAATACAAGAATATACAGAGTATGAATAAATAAAATATATTCGATAAATATTAGAGATTACAATAAATTACATAGCTACAGAAAAACACTATAAAACACAACTGAAAGTAATACACAGATACAGAGCTTTCCGAGCATCGTTCCAGCTGTAAATCAGGATCCTGTGAATATAAATCTGCAAAACCAAAACTACTAGCTGCCCGTGTCGAAAATAAGGGCACCCAGAGTTTAGGTTAAAACAATAAACTCCAGGTCAGTCATGTGACTGGTGTGAGAACTAAAACAGTTATTTAAACTTTACTTTAAAAGAGAGTAATTCAAGGGACCACGCCGTAAAACACGGAACGGGTTTCCTCCCAAGAATACCAATACTTAGAATAAACAACGCAATGCTTTTTCGAAAAGTGAAGCTATTATAAGGCCCAGGTCCCATCACACAATGCAACGCACGCCGAAGGATAGGGTTTTCCCTTATAATAGTCAAACATGCTTGGTATGTTTAAAACAAATCCTTTGATACTATTATAAGTGTATAGTGTCAAAACAATTTCAATCATAAATATCAATCATAGGCGGCATGGGTACCACCTATCATGTCGCCAATACTAGGCTCTACAAATAAAACCAAAATATCTCGTATTGGAAATTGGATTTCTGTCATGAGTCGAGGCAAGGGGCAAGCTCCTCTCCGCTTCGAGACACTCTAGCAAATGTCTCAGGACTACTCTCTCTGGGTAGCCTCTCGGATGATTCAAGGTCGGTCCACACTTACGTTAGTGGATTAATTATTCCTGAACACACGTTTCCCGGTCCTAATAGACCTAAAATCGAGGCGCCTCGCTTTCCCATAACCACATAGGTAAAAATAATATAAATGTCAACCATTTTAAGCACTGACACCACCCATAGCTAGAAAGAAACGTCGTGCTCCCCCTGCAGTCATTATCCCGTTTTTGACTCATATGGGGGTGTGAGGCTCGCGAATTCACGCTATACACCAAAGCTGCGCCACACAGGCAATGCTTCGATCATCAACCACAAGACTTTGCTTTTCAACAGAAGCCTTGATCATCTACCACTTAGGCATGCCACACATGCAATTCACTCCATGCGACTGATGTCCATCGATATACAACCTCTGAGCTCGTACGTCTCAGAGAAGGGCGTTAAGCAAGAGAATAAATTCTCCGCCGCCAAACAAATATATATTTAATAGAGATCAATCAACATAGAATAAAATCCAATGTAAGACGCACAGTCCATTTACAAGTTCATTCTGGGTCTAAACGAAACCGGAGGCACTTTCCTCGCATATCCATCGATCTCCAAGTACGTCTGGATGATCACCAACTGATTCCCTCCTCTTGGGTGTACAACCCAATCAAGATCATCCGTAATCACCTAAATGATGTGAAGACTTCCGGTCTTCAACCACCGTCTTCATCTTCGACATATCGTCGAATCGGTTATTCACACTACACCATATAAGCAATTCTGCAACACCTTATTGCGGAAAATTCGCAACGGCTTTGAGCCGTTGCGAAATTGCAACGGTTTTAGTCCGTTGCAACCTCATTTGCTACGGACACCAGCCGTTCTACATTTTAGAACGGACTTAACCCGTTCTAGAATTAACTACCCTATTCAGTACCCCTTTAATACACCGTCGTTTCCCCTTTCCCCTTTTCTTTATTCACGAAGAAAAAAAATCACTGTGCCCTAATCTGAAAAACTCGATCCCCTAATCTAGTCATAGTCGGCCTTAATCGATCATCTCATAATCAACTTTAATCGGCTATCATCTCGCATCATCAGGTAACCGACAATCTGCAATTATATGTTCTTGCAATCTCGTAATCTACTATTTTGAATCTGATTTCGGAATGATCTTCATTTTTTTTATTAACTATTAAAGCATGATTGAGCTGAACGGTCGATTGCATTAATCTGTTTCTATTAAGCGGAGGTTGTTTTTGTTTTGGCAAACAATTATTGATTATTACTGCTAATGCTTCTTATATTAATCTGTTTCTTTTCTGATGATTTTTACTGCTATTTGGCCCGAGAGAAATATAAGGAGAAACTAGATAGTAAACTGGCCCTGCAAGCACAAGAGAAGTCCACAAACAATTGCGAGCATGTTTTTGTGTATGTGTAAGTTAACTGCCTCATGGCATTGAATATACTAATATGATGTCCTGGAGTTTGAAAAGTTCTGTGCAATTTAATAAAAAAATATGAACATGGTAAAAGCATGTATGATGAGAAAATTGAGATATTGGTGTGTGTTTAAGTGAATATATCAGTAATACGATTGTGCTTATAGTTTTAAAATATTGTTATTATTGATTCCAACTTTTAATTATGTAGTTAATTAGGTGTAGGTTTAGATATGTATCACAGAGCCTTTACAATCCACCCATATAAAGAAATTATAATAGACTATTATTCTATAAATGTAGCAGGGATAATAAATTCATAAAACTGAGCAGATTAAACAGATCATACCAAAACAGAGTAAAATGTCTTCTTATTCTTCCACTCCAAAGGAGGTTGTGGTCGATTCTCTAATAATAGTTTCTAATCTTGCTCGAATGTCAAAGGTTTTTTACGAGCCTATTGACAGAGCAGGACTACTTAAATATCTGAAATAGATTTCAAAAAATGATGATGCTTATCTGCGTGCTAAACCTTGCAGTGCCATTGGAAATATGTACCAGCATAGTCCCTACTTCTACAACTCACTTGCTACTCATACGATCATTGAAATCTTAATTGATAGACTTGCAGATCCAGACAAGCGCACTAGAAAATTTGCATGTTTTGCTATTGGAAATGCTGCATACTACAATGATGTTTTGTGTGAACAACTCAGAAGATCAGTTCCCAATCTAACAAATTTTTTAGGATTGACGGAAGAAGATAAAACACAATCAAATGCTGCAGGTGCTATCAGCAATCTTGTACGGAACTCAAACATATTGTGTGAAGACATAATTACCCCAGGTGCCGTGCAGGCTTCGTTGAAGCTAGTAAGTGACTGCTCAGTTATGGCATTAATCCCCAGCAGAGGGAAAGTAGTTAATGAATCACCTTTGACAACTTTACTGTTTGCATTAGGTAAGATGTCGAAGCACGCTTTATGCACACAATGAATCGGCTCATCTCAATTCTTTATTATCCTTGCACAGTTAAGAAGCTCCCCTGATTCAAACTTTTGCTTGGTTTGCAGCTCATATAATTGCTAAGGTGAGCAATTCATAAAATTTGCTCCTATTCATCGAGTATGTATTCCCTTTCTATCCGCCACTATAGCTTGTTAGTAATGTACTCTATTTGTAAAACTTTACGTTGCCGTAGATTCAGGGGCGGATCCACGTTAGGGCGAGCAAGGGCCGCCGCCCTAGGTGAAAAAATAAGTTTTTGGCAGAGACAACCTCACTCCAGAGCTTGGCCCTACCTGAACTGAAGGTTTTCGCCCTATCTGAAAGGCGGACATGCCAATACTTGCCACATACCACACCAGCCCAAGCTGATTTACTGTAAAGCAACACATATTGATATGTATACAAGAGACAATTACTAAATTTTGTGATGTGGGACAATTGTTGTTTAGTTTTGCCCTACCTCAATTTATAACCTGGATCCGCCACTGCGTAGATTCACTGCAGCCTGTAAGTCCAACTATGCAAACCATGCGGAGTCATATTGTTAAGTATTGAAAACTTGGTAGTTACTTGAGCAGCTCAAAAGATTGCAGAATGCATTGATTGCGACACTGATTTTCAGGAAGAGATTTGGATGAAAAAAATGTTGTATGATGAACTTAATTTTGTCATGACCACAGTAGCATTCAGGACTTAAAAAAGGTACATATGAAATTGGAGCAGACTAAAAACGTGGCAGGAATGGATTGCAATCCATATATACTAAAAAAAACGTATATACACGCTGGGCATGGTCAAGTTGAGGTGGAGGTCATGAAAGCTAGGATAGACAAATGAGCATTATATCCAAAACTGCTAATATACATAGTACTCTTAAGTGCTTTGAACTGTACGCCTAAATCAATATTATTAAAGTCTATACTAAGAACTCCATATCCTGAAACAATATGTCAAACATCACAAACTTCAAACAAATAATATGGTGGGTGGGTATGTTCGATGAAATCAATTATAGAATTTCAATTTGACAACGTTATCATAGAGTGAACTAGAGAAGCATCATTCACTATTTTTTTCGCGCTGGTCTTACTAACGGCCTTTGATTATTTCATTAATTTTTAAGATTTTATGTTCCATTAGCTTATTATTTGTTATATTCATCCTTCTTTTCAGGTTGTTGCCAATGTAAACACTATCATTGGACCTGCGTTGCTTGGCAAGGTACGTGAAACTTTAGATATATGGATCTTAAATACAATTCAATTTATGTAATATATATAATAGGGAGATTAACATTATGTTTTTTTAGGAATATTTTTTTTGTGGTAATTATAATTTTTTTTATAGGACACAACAGAGCAAACACAAATTGATAACAGGTTCAGGAGCTTAATGGAACCAAAAATGAATGTGGTTGGTGCAAACAAAAGGTAGCATTGGTTTTTGCATCGATTGTTATGTTGATTGTTGGTTATGGGATGTGTTTCTTCTTTTTCCATTTCTTTGTGTGTGCAATTGTATTGCTGATATATTAAATTACTAATGATCCAAGTCCCATCTCATTTTCAACTTGGTGCAAATGCCATTCTTGCTGTGTCACTATACTAAGTCTGTAACTTTTTCCTTGAAGTCACATGCTATGCTACTTTATGAATTTTAGGAACTGAAATGACTTTTGATGATGAGTCACATACATAGTGCGGGTTTAATAGGTTTTACAAGTTACGTGCATTATATGCTGAAAAATAATTTCTTGTTATACATTACCTTGCAGCACATTGCCAGTCTTTTTGGGAACAAGAACTCGAGCATTTAATGGTATCAATGGTGGATCACATGCTGGAAACAAGCTTGCCATGCAGGTAAGCAATTTTTTCATTATTTAATGTTACAAAGCATCATGCTGGAAGATTAGGATCCATACATAACTGATAGTAACAGTTTTCATCTTGATAATTGTCAGTATCAAGAACGTTATATTATAGTGTTTCACATATTGGTACTGTTCATGTATCACATATCGCATGTACCTTTGGCAAATAGGATTTCAGAGTGATTAGTAAAATTGGACAGCCACTTAGTTTTGACCAAATGTTGTTAAATTTGGTGATAAACAAATATAAACTAATAATACTGTGCTCTAAAAGCATTGTAATGACCCGCATTTCCTGGGGTATATAATTAATTTATTTAATTATAAAAATAGTGGTTTAGAGAATTCAAATGGTCGTTAATTAAAATATATGGAATATTTAATTAAATTAAATAATTAAATAATATATTTAATTCAGAAATAATCAAAAATATTGGAAATCACAATATTCTGTGAACGGGGTCGTCCCTTAGATTTAATTCAGCTCAGAGTTGAATAATATCGACGAATATATTCAATCGACGACAGTTTGAAACGTATAATTATATTATAATTAAAATCGAGCTTGAAATGGCGCTGCAGTTCGCGATTTGGCGATTTGAACTTCAACTGAATGTACAGGATTCGTTTTAAGCCGGATTTCTGTGAAACAAGAAACGTGTGGAGCTGGTGGAGTATATCTTTCTAGTGGAAGAGAAAAATCGGGATTTCGTCGTATAGATTTTGATGTACGTCCAAATCAAATTTCAGAAAAGTCGCTATAGAATCGTTTATCGACCATAACTGTTTATTCGATATAACTGGAGATCGTGTTTGAATTTATACAAGGTTCTTTTGGGAAGTAGTGATAAAATAATTTTTAGAATTTTACTGTAATTTTTAATTAATTTAATAAACGACTTTTTATTTGAAGTATTTCGCACCCTGAAATCAACATTTTGAAGTTTCACAATATGAGTCAAACTACCGGTATTATTATATTTCTGTGATCGTGGCGCATTGATCGTCACGATGGTGTAGTTGATCCGGTCGATAGCAGTCCGTAATTTACGAAGTTTTGTAAAATGAGATGACCAAGTTCTTTTAAAACACAAAACAAATATTAAATGAAAAATATAGGACAAATATCTCTAACAAATATCTAAAACTTGATAGCCTATAAATACACATCTTCACATCCCTTAAGACCTAATAAAAAGTCTTCTGAAAATTCTTAAAAAAAACATGAGCTGCCACTTCTATAAAATGAATGGAAAAAAAACATCACAATCTCCACTTCGATCTGTCTCCTAACCCACTTACTTTCTTCAAAACTCCCAACTGAAATTAGCTTCATCTCGATACAAGTTTCAAAGGGGTCCGAACATCTGCTTGCCACTGGAGGTTCTTCCAGCGAAGACGGGGGGTTCCAACTTTGAAAGTTTGAGCATCGCTGTGGATTTCTGATGTCAGATCCGGTCCTTTTGAGTGTTTTAACAGCGGCGTGAGAAGTGTTGAGGGATTCGTTGCAAAAGATTTTCGTGAGCTTTTTATGAGTATCGCGGGAGCGAACTGAAGGAGCTCGCTGGACTGTTTTGGGGTTTGTCTGAACCTCGACAACGGCGCAGGTTCACTGGAAGGTAGGTGAGTTTTTTATACTGGAGACAGTAGGTTCGGTTTTTGTTCAATATTTGGAAGGAAGATGGGTGACTTTTGTTGGTGAAAACCGTGAAGAGAAAGGGTGGTAATGCTTAAGGGATGCACGCTGAAATGAAGTGTATAGGTACGTGAGCAAACAGTAGTAGTTGTTGTTCAGTGCATGCGTTTTGTTTGAGGTGAACGAACTGCACTTCGGTGCTGTAGCTTGGGTCTTTTGGTATGTGGAAAGATGAAGCAGGTTACGTTCTTTGTTGATGAGAGAGAGGGACGGTGGATGGTGAGATGAAGGTGATTGAGTGGGTTACTCGCAAGTGTAGTGAAGGTGGCACTATGGTATTATACACATCCGTTATGTTTGTGTACAGGGTGTGTACAGCAGGCAAGTGGGAAAGAGAATCCGAGAAGAAGGAGGGAGAAGAATACGATGTTGCATTGGGTTCTTGGAAATAGTGTACTGGAGCAGAGTTCGGGTGTTATAATTTGGGAGAGGAAGGGATTAAACGGTGATGGGCCACTACGAGCGGGTTTTGGGGTCAAGGGCGTGGGCCGGAATAAAGTTAAGGCCCATTCGATTTGTATTTTTAAGTTAGAGTTAAAGGAAGAAAAAAGGGGATGACCAAAGAACAATGTTGTATCCAAGTAGAGAAGTGGACGGGAGTTTACATTAGGAAAGGCGGTGCACTGATTGAAGCGGGTTTCGAGTGCCGTGAGATTGGTTAGCCTAAGGTAAGGCCAAAAGCAAAATATAAATAAATTTAAGTAAAGTACAAGTTTTAAATTAACAGTGTACTAACTTGTATATATGATATCTTGACCATACGTTGTCAGAATCATGAACGGTCAGATCCATTGGGATCGTAGGGACGGTGGCTACAACATGAAGCTGACTAGAAGTGGATTGGGGATCGTTTGGAATTATGGCGAATTTAATTGTTTGATTCAAATCAAATAACAGTTTATCGTTCTTTAACGATGAACTGCAAATGTGAGTAAATCTCACTAACTTTGTTCAGTTTATATTTGTATAAACTGTACTTTATTTTTAATGATTGATTGCTATGTATTGATTGTTAAATTGGACTGTTAAATTGGACTGTTAAATAGATTTGATTGAAAACGTAGATATAGTTATATATAGAAAACCGTCAATCAAATATGGATTCTGGTTATCAGTATATTTCATGTTGGGATGAAATTGATGTATATTATACTGTGTAACATCTGTGGATGCAGGGAAACAGGTTGGAGGAATCCGACTGGATTCCTCAACAGTTATTTTATTATTTTTCATATATTGTGATATATGACGTGATTTATAATCTGTTGTTGATTTTGGGTGTATGGACATTATTGAACATCGTGATTTGATATGATTGAACACCGTGATATACCGAAATATTGAAAAGAGAATATTTATAGAATCAAGAGGATTTTATAAAAGAGAATATTTATAAATAGGATATTTATAAATAGAAATATTTATAAATGGAATATTTATAAATAGAAAATACGTTAAGTGGAATTAAATGAAGGAAAGCCTTTATAAATGGAATAATTATAAAGTGAATTATTTATTTAGAATAAACAGATAAGATATTATGACATGTATTATTTATTTGTTAAATAAATAAAATATTAAGTAGGGATTATTTACTTAGAAATAAATAGTAGATATTCAAAAAGGAAATAACTGCAAATCAATTTCTTTTTGAATGGAAAGGCCTGTGTGGCGAGTTGGGGATTTTCCCGATGCTCCCGATACAAAGGAGGTTATGGCGAATTTTCCCGGGAATTTAAGGAGTTAGAATATTTCAAGAATAAATTTGAAAAAAAGAAATATTTGTAAACCATTTACAAATAGAATTGGAAAGGGAACATTATGAAAAGGAAATCATTTTTAAAGTGTAGAACCGTTATTTAAAAGTAAATCTTTTCAAATGAATAAAACGTTGTTAAAAAAAGGAAATCTTTATAAAGTGAATAAAGTAAATGGAATATAGATATTCGAAAGGAGTTAATCGAATATGGTATTCGAAGTAGGTTAATCGAATATGGTATTCGAAGTTAGTTAATCGAATATGGTATTCGAAAGTTAGTTAATCGAATATGTTATTCGAAAGAGGTTAGTCAAGTCGAGTTAGTCAAATAGAGTTAACCAGTTAGAGTTAATCAGTTAGAGTTAACCAGTTAGAGTTAACCAGTTGGAGTTAATTAGTTAGAGTTAATCGATTAGAGTTAAAACGAACTAGAGTTAATCAAATGTAGTTATTTGAAACAGAGTTAGTCAAACATAGTATTCAGGGTAAGTTGCCATCTTGTACGACTGCTAGCGTAATTCGCAGGGCTGTAAATAGCCTACGGCGGTCGGATGTTTCGTGAGGGAGTCAGGCGTAACCATTGTGATCGCTGCGATCTAGAGTCAAGCGAATGGAGTTTAATCGAATATTAGTTATTCGATAGGAGTTAATCAAGTTGAGAAATAAGTTAAGTTAAATAAGTTGAGTTGATCGGGTGGTTTGACCAAGTTAGTCGAGCCTAGTTAATCGAATCGAATTGGTCGAACCAAGTAAGTCGAGTTAAGTTCGTCGAGTTAAATAAATCGATGTTAGTTTCATCGAAAGGAGTTATCGATGTTAGTTTCATCGAAAGGAGTTATCGATGTTAGTTTCATCGAAAGGAGTTATCGATGTTAGTTTCATCGAAAGGAGTTATCGATGTTAGTTTCATCGAAGGGGGGTTATCGATTTTAGTTTAATCGAAGTGAGATTTATCGAACAAGAGTTATTCGAAAAGAGATTTTCGAATATAGTTTATTCGAAAGTAAGATTTTCAAATGTGAGATATTTGAATAGGAAGGAGTTAATCGAATATAGGTTATTCGAAGAAGAGTTAATCAAATAGAGATTTCTCGAAGAGAGTTAATCGGCAAATTCGATTATATCGAATTCGGGAAAGTACTTATACTTTCCAGTGTTTAAATAGAGATTTATTTATTTATAAATAAATAAGTGTTAGGTTAATTATTCACTAATAAGAATAGAAGTTATAATTAAAGTTAGATAATTCGAAAGGAGGGATTATAACGTTATCGTTATAACCAATGTTTTAAATATAGAAGTGGATTAGTAAAATTGAATCCGAGAAAGGTGTAAAGAAGTTGTTAAAGATTAAAAGATAAACTTTGACCATTTTGAAGTTATAACGTTGTTCAGTCAAGGTCTGAGAGGTAATTATACCCCAACTTGAGTGACTTCCTTCTTAACTAAGAAATGGTAAGGTTTGATCGTAAAGGAGTTTTGGAAATGTTTTCCAAACGAGAATCAGAAATGTTTTCTGATAAAAGAAAATAAGAATTTAGAATATAGGGAAACAGGAGATAAAGTAAATAAATGAACTGAAGAGATTTATGTTAAATGATGTTTGTTCGATATAATTTCCATTTGGAAATAATATCATTGTTTGCACACTTGTTTTTCTTCGATAGTTAACTCACAGACTATCGAAGTTTTTGACCATTTTAACGTTGTTAATATGGAGAGACCGGTTGGATTATTATCCATAGAACCACTCTGTATTGGCATAAGCGTTGCGAATCATATATGCCAAAGATAATTGAAGACGGAGTAAAATGCAAGGGCTATCCTGTTTACAGAATAGTGCCTTCGGTTTGTCCAGTCCCAGGACAACTTGTATGGACGAAGGTCTGACAGAGTATATCCAATGGATCGCGTAAGTTGATCTGTTCAAACGTATTCACGTTTGGTGGCGGAGGAATTCGTTTCTCTTAGCTGTATACCCGTGTTATTTTTGGATAAGTCAATTTGTGATTTGGCGGGTATGACGATGTGACATTTCTAAGTGAATGAAGATGGATGTCTGACATGGTATTTTCAGACGGTCACGTACATTGATTTCTTCAACTATACCAAGAGTGGAAGCGGAGAAGGAAACTTCTTTAGCTAACACGTAATGTACTGTTGTAGACGTCAATTAGTGATTTTCGATGGATTTGACAATGTAGCATTCGAAGTGAATCTGATGTAATGATAAAGTGTAGCTTCTAGCCTCATCATCCGGTAAATGACAGAAATCGGGCAGGCAGCATGGCTAAGTCGGTCGCACCGAAGTAGGGTGTATAATCACCTATCTAGTGAATATTCATTTGTTTTCTTAAATCTATCAATGCTGTCCCATATATATATACGGGAACGGTTGCTGATCCCAACCGTTGGTGATGTACATTCGATACACTCAAGCGAAATGAGTGGTCGGTCATGTGTGGCTGAGTTGCAAGATGTTCTTGTTGAACTCCAGTGTATCGTTCCTAGAGTACACTGATCGGAAGGTGGTTCCATACCTTGTCATAGTTGGAAATCCAATCATCCAATACGTGCTTGCGATTTTGATTGTATACTATATATGTAGTAACGTGAGATGCAAGCGTTTCTGCTAGATTGATATTTATTTGTACTTAGACATTATTATAATATCAGAATGATATTGCTTTGAAAAGTTATTTGGATTCTCATAAGGGAAAAACCCGTTCCGTATTCACGGCGTGGTCTTATGAGTTATCATATACCTGTTTAAATGATTTGAGTTTATTCACACCAGTCCCATGACTGACCCGGAGTTTATTTTGTTGTTTTCCCTAAACTCTTGGGTGCCTAAATTTGTACGGGCAGTCAAGTAGTCGGGATTTTTCAGATACACTTGGAGAGCTTGGAGCAGGAGGCTTCAGGATTCTATAGCTATTATTATTTCCGCTGTTGTTGTAAGTGCTGTACTCTGATAAGTGCTATTGTATACATAACTGTTATATTTCAAAGTTATGTTATCTATTATATGTTATTCGTTCCGCTGTGAGGTTCGTGTTACTCTGATGTTATGTTCTTCTTCTTCTTCTATTCTATGTTTCTATCTTATCTATTCTCACCTTCTAATTTCTTTCATTAATTACCGGGATTTTTCGATGTTTTGGTTATCGACGTCGAGCTTACGTCGATAACCAAAGCCGCTCAAAATCCGGGTCGTTACAGTTGGTATCAGAGCTTAAGTTAAGAATTACTTGGCTCTGTGGCGTGACTCGGTAGAGATAAGGTTAGTAATACCCTAGATTGAGTTTGAGTGTATATATACGAGTGAACGTATTTGTAATTGATATAAAAATTTGTTTTATATTATGGAGATTCATTGGTTGAGTTGTTTATGAGTTCTGGTCGATCAGTTTGATCCACTGTATCGGTAGGAGTTACTAAACACTTGAATACGATGGGTCGTCACGATATGTTTTGTAAAGAGGGTAAATTAAAATAAGTTTACCGAAAGTATATTCTGATATAGAGGAAATATATATTAGATATATTGGTTGTAATTATAATCGAGTAAGATTATAAAGTGAAATGGTTATATATAACCAACCAGAATTCATATAAGTGGAATCAAATGAAGTAAATCAGAATTTGGAATTAAAATAAGGAAATTTTAAGTTCTTGGGAGAGTTTGAAATTGTTTTCAAATTTGAACGAGAAATATAGTATTGAACTCACTTCGATCGCTGGGAAATAATTCTGATGATGGTGTACACATCATCAGTGTGATTTTCAAGTTTCAAAGTGACGAATTACTACCAAAGATTTTGTTTTGAATTGTTTTGAGAAAACAAGTGATTTAGAAATTCAAATGTTTTGAATTGGTATTATGATTTCAAATTGATTTGAAATGAGCCCAGGAATTTAGATTCTGGAATTAAAATTTAACTTGTAAAGTTAAATGGATTAAAATATTGAAAGTGAATAAATAATTGTGAAATAAACTTGGACAAGGCTAAATATAATATGGAATTATATTGGGATGATATCGAGTAAGTTGATTGATTATATATGGATTTGGAATCAAGAATTGTACTTATGTATGAAATGGAATTTGACTTAAGTATAAACAGATGTTTGAGTTTGAGGATAAAAACTGACAGGAGATGTATTGAAATGACATTGGTATATGTTAAGTTGATAACCAATGGGAATGGTATAATGATATGGTCGGCAAAAAGGTACAAGTTTATATTTGATATAAGCATGAGATTTATGAGCCGAATTGGCATGCCGCTTGGCTGTTTGATTTTCTTTTTGGTTGGAGAAGGCCTAGAGAGGCGAGTTGGGGTTTTACCGATAGGGCTGTACAAAGGAGGTTATGGCGAAATTTTCTGGAAATTTAAAGTGTTAGAAAAATTTCAGGATTTTTGGAAATTTTAAATTGGTCGGAATGAATTATTATTCTAGTCAATATTAATTGGTTCAGTTAAAATCAGAAATAAGGGGTAAACAAATCTTAGGAGTTCCAATAGATAGGGTCGTCCTCTAACTTAGCAATTTCGAGGACGAAATTATTTTAAGTGGGGAAGAATGTAATGACCCGCATTTCCCGGGGTATATAATTAATTTATTTAATTATAAAAATAGTGGTTTAGAGAATTCAAATGGTCGTTAATTAAAATATATGGAATATTTAATTAAATTAAATAATTAAATAATATATTTAATTCAGAAATAATCAAAAATATTGGAAATCACAATATTCTGTGAACGGGGTCGTCCCTTAGATTTAATTCAGCTCAGAGTTGAATAATATCGACGAATATATTCAATCGACGACAGTTTGAAACGTATAATTATATTATAATTAAAATCGAGCTTGAAATGGCGCTGCAGTTCGCGATTTGGCGATTTGAACTTCAACTGAATGTACAGGATTCGTTTTAAGCCGGATTTCTGTGAAACAAGAAACGTGTGGAGCTGGTGGAGTATATCTTTCTAGTGGAAGAGAAAAATCGGGATTTCGTCGTATAGATTTTGATGTACGTCCAAATCAAATTTCAGAAAAGTCGCTATAGAATCGTTTATCGACCATAACTGTTTATTCGATATAACTGGAGATCGTGTTTGAATTTATACAAGGTTCTTTTGGGAAGTAGTGATAAAATAATTTTTAGAATTTTACTGTAATTTTTAATTAATTTAATAAACGACTTTTTATTTGAAGTATTTCGCACCCTGAAATCAACATTTTGAAGTTTCACAATATGAGTCAAACTACCGGTATTATTATATTTCTGTGATCGTGGCGCATTGATCGTCACGATGGTGTAGTTGATCCGGTCGATAGCAGTCCGTAATTTACGAAGTTTTGTAAAATGAGATGACCAAGTTCTTTTAAAACACAAAACAAATATTAAATGAAAAATATAGGACAAATATCTCTAACAAATATCTAAAACTTGATAGCCTATAAATACACATCTTCACATCCCTTAAGACCTAATAAAAAGTCTTCTGAAAATTCTTAAAAAAAAACATGAGCCGCCACTTCTATAAAATGAATGGAAAAAAAACATCACAATCTCCACTTCGATCTGTCTCCTAACCCACTTACTTTCTTCAAAACTCCCAACTGAAATTAGCTTCATCTCGATACAAGTTTCAAAGGGGTCCGAACATCTGCTTGCCACTGGAGGTTCTTCCAGCGAAGACGGGGGGTTCCAACTTTGAAAGTTTGAGCATCGCTGTGGATTTCTGATGTCAGATCCGGTCCTTTTGAGTGTTTTAACAGCGGCGTGAGAAGTGTTGAGGGATTCGTTGCAAAAGATTTTCGTGAGCTTTTTATGAGTATCGCGGGAGCGAACTGAAGGAGCTCGCTGGACTGTTTTGGGGTTTGTCTGAACCTCGACAACGGCGCAGGTTCACTGGAAGGTAGGTGAGTTTTTTATACTGGAGACAGTAGGTTCGGTTTTTGTTCAATATTTGGAAGGAAGATGGGTGACTTTTGTTGGTGAAAACCGTGAAGAGAAAGGGTGGTAATGCTTAAGGGATGCACGCTGAAATGAAGTGTATACGTACGTGAGCAAACAGTAGTAGTTGTTGTTCAGTGCATGCGTTTTGTTTGAGGTGAACGAACTGTACTTCGGTGCTGTAGCTTGGGTCTTTTGGTATGTGGAAAGATGAAGCAGGTTACGTTCTTTGTTGATGAGAGAGAGGGACGGTGGATGGTGAGATGAAGGTGATTGAGTGGGTTACTCGCAAGTGTAGTGAAGGTGGCACTATGGTATTATACACATCCGTTATGTTTGTGTACAGGGTGTGTACAGCAGGCAAGTGGGAAAGAGAATCCGAGAAGAAGGAGGGAGAAGAATACGATGTTGCATTGGGTTCTTGGAAATAGTGTACTGGAGCAGAGTTCGGGTGTTATAATTTGGGAGAGGAAGGGATTAAACGGTGATGGGCCAGTACGAGCGGGTTTTGGGGTCAAGGGCGTGGGCCGGAATAAAGTTAAGGCCCATTCGATTTGTATTTTTAAGTTAGAGTTAAAGGAAGAAAAAAGGGGATGACCAAAGAACAATGTTGTATCCAAGTAGAGAAGTGGACGGGAGTTTACATTAGGAAAGGCGGTGCACTGATTGAAGCGGGTTTCGAGTGCCGTGAGATTGGTTAGCCTAAGGTAAGGCCAAAAGCAAAATATAAATAAATTTAAGTAAAGTACAAGTTTTAAATTAACAGTGTACTAACTTGTATATATGATATCTTGACCATACGTTGTCAGAATCATGAACGGTCAGATCCATTGGGATCGTAGGGACGGTGGCTACAACATGAAGCTGACTAGAAGTGGATTGGGGATCGTTTGGAATTATGGCGAATTTAATTGTTTGATTCAAATCAAATAACAGTTTATCGTTCTTTAACGATGAACTGCAAATGTGAGTAAATCTCACTAACTTTGTTCAGTTTATATTTGTATAAACTGTACTTTATTTTTAATGATTGATTGCTATGTATTGATTGTTAAATTGGACTGTTAAATAGATTTGATTGAAAACGTAGATATAGTTATATATAGAAAACCGTCAATCAAATATGGATTCTGGTTATCAGTATATTTCATGTTGGGATGAAATTGATGTATATTATACTGTGTAACATCTGTGGATGCAGGGAAACAGGTTGGAGGAATCCGACTGGATTCCTCAACAGTTATTTTATTATTTTTCATATATTGTGATATATGACGTGATTTATAATCTGTTGTTGATTTTGGGTGTATGGACATTATTGAACATCGTGATTTGATATGATTGAACACCGTGATATACCGAAATATTGAAAAGAGAATATTTATAGAATCAAGAGGATTTTATAAAAGAGAATATTTATAAATAGGATATTTATAAATAGAAATATTTATAAATGGAATATTTACAAATAGAAAATACGTTAAGTGGAATTAAATGAAGGAAAGCCTTTATAAATGGAATAATTATAAAGTGAATTATTTATTTAGAATAAACAGATAAGATATTATGACATGTATTATTTATTTGTTAAATAAATAAAATATTAAGTAGGGATTATTTACTTAGAAATAAATAGTAGATATTCAAAAAGGAAATAACTGCAAATCAATTTCTTTTTGAATGGAAAGGCCTGTGTGGCGAGTTGGGGATTTTCCCGATGCTCCCGATACAAAGGAGGTTATGGCGAATTTTCCCGGGAATTTAAGGAGTTAGAATATTTCAAGAATAAATTTGAAAAAAAGAAATATTTGTAAACCATTTACAAATAGAATTGGAAAGGGAACATTATGAAAAGGAAATCATTTTTAAAGTGTAGAACCGTTATTTAAAAGTAAATCTTTTCAAATGAATAAAACGTTGTTAAAAAAAGGAAATCTTTATAAAGTGAATAAAGTAAATGGAATATAGATATTCGAAAGGAGTTAATCGAATATGGTATTCGAAGTAGGTTAATCGAATATGGTATTCGAAGTTAGTTAATCGAATATGGTATTCGAAAGTTAGTTAATCGAATATGTTATTCGAAAGAGGTTAGTCAAGTCGAGTTAGTCAAATAGAGTTAACCAGTTAGAGTTAATCAGTTAGAGTTAACCAGTTAGAGTTAACCAGTTAGAGTTAACCAGTTGGAGTTAATTAGTTAGAGTTAATCGATTAGAGTTAAAACGAACTAGAGTTAATCAAATGTAGTTATTTGAAACAGAGTTAGTCAAACATAGTATTCAGGGTAAGTTGCCATCTTGTACGACTGCTAGCGTAATTCGCAGGGCTGTAAATAGCCTACGGCGGTCGGATGTTTCGTGAGGGAGTCAGGCGTAACCATTGTGATCGCTGCGATCTAGAGTCAAGCGAATGGAGTTTAATCGAATATTAGTTATTCGATAGGAGTTAATCAAGTTGAGAAATAAGTTAAGTTAAATAAGTTGAGTTGATCGGGTGGTTTGACCAAGTTAGTCGAGCCTAGTTAATCGAATCGAATTGGTCGAACCAAGTAAGTCGAGTTAAGTTCGTCGAGTTAAATAAATCGATGTTAGTTTCATCGAAAGGAGTTATCGATGTTAGTTTCATCGAAAGGAGTTATCGATGTTAGTTTCATCGAAAGGAGTTATCGATGTTAGTTTCATCGAAGGGGGGTTATCGATTTTAGTTTAATCGAAGTGAGATTTATCGAACAAGAGTTATTCGAAAAGAGATTTTCGAATATAGTTTATTCGAAAGTAAGATTTTCAAATGTGAGATATTTGAATAGGAAGGAGTTAATCGAATATAGGTTATTCGAAGAAGAGTTAATCAAATAGAGATTTCTCGAAGAGAGTTAATCGGCAAATTCGATTATATCGAATTCGGGAAAGTACTTATACTTTCCAGTGTTTAAATAGAGATTTATTTATTTATAAATAAATAAGTGTTAGGTTAATTATTCACTAATAAGAATAGAAGTTATAATTAAAGTTAGATAATTCGAAAGGAGGGATTATAACGTTATCGTTATAACCAATGTTTTAAATATAGAAGTGGATTAGTAAAATTGAATCCGAGAAAGGTGTAAAGAAGTTGTTAAAGATTAAAAGATAAACTTTGACCATTTTGAAGTTATAACGTTGTTCAGTCAAGGTCTGAGAGGTAATTATACCCCAACTTGAGTGACTTCCTTCTTAACTAAGAAATGGTAAGGTTTGATCGTAAAGGAGTTTTGGAAATGTTTTCCAAACGAGAATCAGAAATGTTTTCTGATAAAAGAAAATAAGAATTTAGAATATAGGGAAACAGGAGATAAAGTAAATAAATGAACTGAAGAGATTTATGTTAAATGATGTTTGTTCGATATAATTTCCATTTGGAAATAATATCATTGTTTGCACACTTGTTTTTCTTCGATAGTTAACTCACAGACTATCGAAGTTTTTGACCATTTTAACGTTGTTAATATGGAGAGACCGGTTGGATTATTATCCATAGAACCACTCTGTATTGGCATAAGCGTTGCGAATCATATATGCCAAAGATAATTGAAGACGGAGTAAAATGCAAGGGCTATCCTGTTTACAGAATAGTGCCTTCGGTTTGTCCAGTCCCAGGACAACTTGTATGGACGAAGGTCTGACAGAGTATATCCAATGGATCGCGTAAGTTGATTTGTTCAAACGTATTCACGTTTGGTGGCGGAGGAATTCGTTTCTCTTAGCTGTATACCCGTGTTATTTTTGGATAAGTCAATTTGTGATTTGGCGGGTATGACGATGTGACATTTCTAAGTGAATGAAGATGGATGTCTGACATGGTATTTTCAGACGGTGACGTACATTGATTTCTTCAACTATACCAAGAGTGGAAGCGGAGAAGGAAACTTCTTTAGCTAACACGTAATGTACTGTTGTAGACGTCAATTAGTGATTTTCGATGGATTTGACAATGTAGCATTCGAAGTGAATCTGATGTAATGATAAAGCGTAGCTTCTAGCCTCATCATCCGGTAAATGACAGAAATCGGGCAGACAGCATGGCTAAGTCGGTCGCACCGAAGTAGGGTGTATAATCACCTATCTAGTGAATATTCATTTGTTTTCTTAAATCTATCAATGTTGTCCCATATATATATACGGGAACGGTTGCTGATCCCAACCGTTGGTGATGTACATTCGATACACTCAAGCGAAATGAGTGGTCGGTCATGTGTGGCTGAGTTGCAAGATGTTCTTGTTGAACTCCAGTGTATCGTTCCTAGAGTACACTGATCGGAAGGTGGTTCCATACCTTGTCATAGTTGGAAATCCAATCATCCAATACGTGCTTGCGATTTTGATTGTATACTATATATGTAGTAACGTGAGATGCAAGCGTTTCTGCTAGATTGATATTTATTTGTACTTAGACATTATTATAATATCAGAATGATATTGCTTTGAAAAGTTATTTGGATTCTCATAAGGGAAAAACCCGTTCCGTATTCACGGCGTGGTCTTATGAGTTATCATATACCTGTTTAAATGATTTGAGTTTATTCACACCAGTCCCATGACTGACCCGGAGTTTATTTTGTTGTTTTCCCTAAACTCTTGGGTGCCTAAATTTGTACGGGCAGTCAAGTAGTCGGGATTTTTCAGATACACTTGGAGAGCTTGGAGCAGGAGGCTTCAGGATTCTATAGCTATTATTATTTCCGCTGTTGTTGTAAGTGCTGTACTCTGATAAGTGCTATTGTATACATAACTGTTATATTTCAAAGTTATGTTATCTATTATATGTTATTCGTTCCGCTGTGAGGTTCGTGTTACTCTGATGTTATGTTCTTCTTCTTCTATTCTAAGTTTCTATCTTATCTATTCTCACCTTCTAATTTCTTTCATTAATTACCGGGATTTTTCGATGTTTTGGATATCGACGTCGAGCTTACGTCGATAACCAAAGCCGCTCAAAATCCGGGTCGTTACAAGCATGGTCACGTTAGTCCCTCTCTATACAATTGTAAAATACACACATTATTCTCATTCTGTGATTTTTCGAGTTGGCACAGGATAGGATCAGTTGCACCTAATATATGTATATGCATATATTGGAGTTTTATTTTGTTGTTTTCTAGCAACAACCCATTACTTAATTATCCTATGACCCTTTTTGTAGATGTTCTACTATCCACATCATGTGCCTGTTTTTTGCTGTTAAAAATAACACAATGGATGAGCTTCTAGAACGTCTTATTATGGTGTTGTTCGTGTATCACATATATAGCTATCACCACCACTGTTTCCTGCTTGATGACAAACTGAAAACAGAATAACCTGCATGATATTATTATATAGGCTTTATTGGAAATTCTTTGAAGACATTCAACATGTTATTTTCATTCAAATACCATACATATTATAGTGTAGGAAACAAACAATACTTGTTAATTGATCCAAAAGTAAAAAAATAAAACATGCTGCTTGGTTTGGTTATATGTGTGTAGATAAAGGGAATGTCATTATAGCTTTTATTGCAATGTTTACAGTCACACTGAAGCTCAAGCTCATGCATTAAATTTATATTTTTTCACATAGTATTAAATTTACAATACAACATTAATATTTTAGTTAAAAACTTAATTACGTTTTATTTCTTTGTATTAATGGATATGTTCCTTAACATTTAGTTAATAACATGTGCACACATAAGTTCTCACCCTAATATTATGGACCATATTAAATATTTCAACTGTCAAATTTTACTAAACTGGTCAAATTTCTGTTTTGATATATATTTCATAACTTACTGAACAAATCAGTTATTTGATTGGTTGATCAAGCATTGAAGAGAGTGGAAGTGGCAAGTGTATGGTGTTACTGGTTGATCAAGAAGGATGGCAGATGAGCTGGGAATAAGGAGGTTGGCAGTTTAAAGCAAGTTGACTGAGTGTTATACAATGTTGGTGATAGCGATAGAACTGTGTACCAATTAAGGATAGATCTCTATATTGTACTATGTACTTAGTACGCTTGCTGAACTATGTACAGATTAATATGCTTATGAACAATGTATTGTATTCTGTAATATTTTCATTGGTATTGTTGCTGAACTTTGAAGTGTAACATACCGTTATTGAACGTTGTAATTAAAAATTTGTTTAGTTATTGTGTTGAATTTATAAAAAATATTTGGTATCATGATCTTTCTTTTGTGATATTATGTTAAATTTGTAAATGTTTGTATTGATTATGAAAATTAAATAAATTTAATATTATCGGAGAGCTGAAAAAAGAACATAATTTTATAAAAAGAATTGCGAATTCGCAACGGCTATAAGTCGTTGCTAAATTTAAAATAGCAACGGCTCTTTGAGCTGTTGCAATAAAAAATTTTGCAACGGCTCAAGGCCGTTGTTAATTTTTTGCAACAGATAATTTTGCAACGGCTTAGAGCCGGTGCAAATTTTTTTTGCAACGGCTCAAAGCCGTTGCTAAATAGCATTTCTGGTGTAGTGTCAGAATGGGTATAAACCCGGCCTTTCTGAATAACCCGTGTATATAATAAACAAATGTTACACAAACACAATATACGCCTCATTCCAATTCATCCGTCACTAACCGTAAATTATCAAGAGAACAATCCCCCAAATATTAACCCCGAAGGCCGAAACCAACATCAGATCGATACCCAGGAAACCATTCTTCTTAGCTAACCTACAGTTAGTTTCTAAATTTCACATTCTTAGGGAAAGGTTCCCATTAATTTTATCAAAGATAAATTCTTTTAAATTTATTCTTTAATATTCCTTTGGATATCATTTCAAAACATGTTAAGGTTTTCTAAACTAGTCGGGATTAGCGAACCACACCGAAGTAATTATTTATTTTATTTCCCAATACCAACCTATTCATCCCATGAAGCAAAACTGGTAATACTCCATATCTATCACCACGGTGTTATCGGTAAAATTAATTACCATTTCACGTTCAAATCTAATTAAAGATTTAACTATCGCTTTGGAGCAAAACTGGTGATACTCCATTCTCGCTCACTTTCCAAATTTGATAATTTAAATTATCAATTCACATTTCAATATAATTACAGATTCATTAAAACTCCTTTTACTGGGTTAAAGAACTAATGTCATTTAAAACACAGTTCACGATAAACCCAAATCACATTCTATTTATTATCGGGTTAAAGAACAAGTGTTATCTAAAACACCGTTCACGATAAACCCACAAATCAATTCTAATTCAATTCCAATTAAATATATTAATTAATTGGTATAATTCATTAAATCTAAATAAAAAGATTTAATCTTTTCTCAACGGGGTTTAAGAACAGTGTTGATGAAGGCTCCATTCATGACAAACCCAAATCTCATTTGATATTAAATACAAGGCTCTGAGTAGAAAATATATCGGCTTATATTCAATATCAAATTCTGAAACCCACAAATATCGCTTTGGAAATAACGATATAAAATATATCTTCCAAATTTCCCCCAAAATATCTGTATAATCACGAAATCTAATATCGAAATATTCCAAAGACAATTTCGATTCAAATCCATCCCAATTCATATATTGGAAATTCTGGTTATTTAAAACCCATTTCAAATCCAATTTATTTATTTAAAAATAATTGGATTTAATTTCTAGTTCAAAACTAGGTTCATTTTGATAAAAATCTATTTTTATCTTTTCAAATATGAAGTTTTTCACCGCAACTCTTCACAAATCATTTCTTATGATTTTACACTAATTACTGATATTTTTAATAATTTTATCAAGGCCCGTACAGTCGATTTCCATCAACGGCCATCGAACTTCACTTACAACGACCTTTTTCAAATTTTATTTGGACGTATCTCCAAATCCAACCATTAGATTTCAAATTTCTAATATTCATTGGAAAGCTCTTTTCGATACGAACCCAACGGTTCTGGTTTTAGGAGAATCCGACGGTCGGATCTCCCATAATGTTCGTTCGAAGGCAATGGTCGAAATTCACAAACTGCCGCGACGCAGCGCGTTCTATTCAGGCCATTATATATAATATATATATATATTATATATTTCATCGATTATCTTTTAAAATGTATTTTATAAATCGTTTTAAATTCGTTTTCGAAACGATTTCAACTTCATATTCAATTTCGAATCAAAATTGAATATTCCACATCATCGGTATACAAATGATAATATTTTCAAAACGTTATATTTTGAAATCACTTCCTTTTCTATAATCATTATAAAAATGAATATAATCGATATAAATATCGTTCGCGTCAAAATAGCGCATCTCTAATCAACACGGCTTTATATTTTTCAATAACTTCGTTATTCTATTCAACAAATGAATATTTATTCTATTCAACACATGAATCTGTATTTCTTTCAACACATGACTAATCTCAACACTTGAGTACTGTCAGTACATGAATTTTTTTGTTATTTAATATATTTTATAAAATTTTGATTTCTATCATTTAATTTTTAATCAGACTCCAACCGTAAATTAGTAAGAGAACGATTCCCTAAGTATTAACCCCGCAGGCCGAAACCAACATCAGATCAATATCCAGGAGACCACTCATCTTATCTATTTTCCAGTTAGTTTCTAATTTTATATATGATAAAGATGTAAATTTTATTGTTAAAATATTTCGTTCAGCACATGAATCTATATTTCTTTCAACACATGACTAATCTCAACACATGAGTATTGTCAACACATGAATCTATATTTTATAATATTCTTTATTTTCCAAATTGGAATGAGGCCCAATCAATTACCATATAATGTTAATTATATGGATTCCCATACAACACATGTATATAACAGCAACGATAAATAATCAACCATCATCCAAAGTGCATCATACAACTGCATAAGCATTAAATATAAATAATTAACGCTTACACAGTCTGTCGACCAATCGATCGACATACAACTAAATAATTGGGATTAGTGTACGTCAAATATCATCCCAACACCTGTGTGGGGTTTCAATCCACAAACACTGAATATTATTTGTGCCGTTGGGCGACGTGTAAAATTTATCGTCCCAATCAATGTCCTTCAAATAGGTGTACATAAACAAACCGTCCGGTTCGTAAATGAATATTTATTTATTCACATTCACGTTAAAATTATATTTTTAACGCTAATTAATTTATTTCAACACATTTCACATCAACATCACAAACAAACTTCACAACACATCAAACAAGCATACAAGCCGTCCATGGTCTGTGGACGACGGGTGTCGGGTGCTGCTAAGCACCGTCTGCATCCTAGTATATATTTTTAACTAGAAAACAAGATTTAAAGTGAGAAGTTCTCACCGACTAGCTAAACCAACGCCACGACTCTTCTTATGTAGAAATCTTCGTCGTGCTCGCCTTTTGTCAATTTCATTGTCCGTAGCCACTACATATATAAAAATCACATTTTTATATTTTTGCTACGTATATAAAAATCACATTTTTATAATCACTATATATGGATAAAAATTCTATTTTTATACCGCTACTATATAGATAAAAATTCTATTTTTATTCCGCTACTATATAGATAAAAATTCTATTTTTATACCGCTACTATATAGATAAAAATTCTATTTTCACACCGCTACTATATAGATAAAATTCTATTTTCATACCGCTACTATCTAGATAAAAATTCTATTTTCACACCGCTACTATATGGATAAAAATTCTATTTACACACCGCTACTATATAGATAAAAATTCTATTTTCATAACGGTGTTCATATAATATAGATCACATTTTTATCACACTATCCTCTATATAAAAATTATATTTTTATATCGCTCTTCTTCCAATAAAGATTATATTTTTATAACGCTCCTTCCTATATAAAAAATATATATTTATATCTACTTCTAATATAAAGATCGAATTTTTATATCATCGCTATAAAAATCACATTTTTATTTCAACATATATATAATAAAAATCAGATTTTTATTTCGCTACACATATAAAGATCAAATTTTTACTATCTATATAATATAAAAATCGTATTTTTATACTTTCTACTATATAAAAATCAAAATTTTATTATCTCCACTGTATAAAAGTCACATCTTTATTATCTACATTATATAAAAATCATATTTTTACACCGCCTTCATGATAATAAAAATCAAAACTTTATCATTTAAAAATCTTTTCTTTTCTACTTTAAACATCCCGTCTTTCGACTACTAAAAATCTATCCTTTCTATATTATAAAAATCGCCCTTTTCATTTTTAAAAATACGATCTTTTCATTTCTAAATCTCTTTAATTTTTAAAACTAATCTTTTTAATTTTAACCACAATTAAAAACTAAACATAGGAATTAAATTCGGATTTATGTCTAGAACTAAATAAAAATAAATTAAAGGCTCACATTCTTGGTTTGGACGTCGAGTGGAAGGTTGGTGGGGGCTGTTCGCCGGCGCTCAGGCGAAGGCACGACCTTCGGTGGTCGCGGTGGGTTGGGCCTGGCCAGCAGGCGGCCGCTGCTGTCGTGCACCTCGATGTGGAGCGGAGCGTCGATGAAGGGAGGCGGTGGGATTCACGATGCTCGATTTGAGGGGCTAGGGCATGGTGGTGGGTTCCTGGGGCTATGGGGCTCGGAGAAGAGAAGAGAGGAGGGGGGAGGCTCGGTGGTCGGCACGCCACCTTGGGGGGGGGGGGCGCGATGGGCGGCGGTGGCGGTCCCCCCCCCCCCCCCGTCGCTCATTCCCTATTCTTTTTTATTTTGTTTCGTTTTAACTGAATAAGTGAGGGGAGAGAGAGAAGACGTAGGGGTTATATATAAAAATTTATTTATTTATTTAATTCCAAAAAACAACTTTTAATTTCGACCTCTAAACGAGACCCACCGGCTGTCGTCCATAACTAATTACCCCCATTCTGAATACAATGGGATATGTATCGTAAGCTGATTCGAACATTTCAATCAGTTTTCGTCAAAATCAAAATATAACTCTATATATTGAATTTGAACGCACATTTCAATTTACCGGGGCCATGTACTAACTAGAAAATTCCCGAGAAATATTTTCTAGCTTCATATTGACGATACAGTCCTAACAAAACTAATTTCATCAAATTCCGAGACCGTTTGAAAAATGGCCATTTTCTAGTCGATTAAAATCAACTTAAACTGGTCAAACACGTTTTCCTTTGTGACGCTCACATACTGATTCAGAAAATTATGAATTTTGAAACCTAGCAATAACTTAACATCACGGATCCAGCAAAAGTGGTTTCGTCGAAAACCGAGGTCGTTTGCAAAATTTCCATTTTTAAGGGCCAGAATTCCATAGCGACTATTCTGAATTTTCAACTGGACGTAACTTTTGATTCCCGCTATGAAATTTCGATTTTCCAGATTTGTTAGAAAGATATTTTCAATTAGATTCTATTATTTTTGGTTTTGCTAAAATCCGGTTTATTTTGAATCCTGTACA
The DNA here is from genome assembly GCA_030737875.1 of Allium sativum. Taxonomy (NCBI): domain Eukaryota; kingdom Viridiplantae; phylum Streptophyta; class Magnoliopsida; order Asparagales; family Amaryllidaceae; genus Allium; species Allium sativum. The sequence continues at coordinate 188,114,525 of CM060924.1, read as the reverse complement.
TTCATTTGAATTTTGAAATCGAATTATCGAACTACCGCGCCATTTTCAATTTCTTTTATAATTAAAATAAAATATTTATATTCTAACGACGATTCAAATAAATATATACGTTCGATTCTATTCAAAATAAATTTCTCGTCACCATTATTTAAAATAATTCATTTTAAATTTTCAAAATTCATTGAAATTGCCAAAATAAATTTTTTTTAATTGGCTCGCATTTCCGGGTTATTACAATCTCCCCCACTTAAAACTTTTTGTCCCCGAAAAGGAACGAAGGTGAAAGTTGTTTAACTAATCAACTCAACTTCCATTATTTTCTTTACGGCTTAAGTTCTTCAACTTTTTAGTTTCTAAGAACTTTCCAAATTTTTCAAAAATTTGGCTAACACCCTAAATTTCTGAAAAATTTCGCCATAACCTCCCCTGCACCGGGGACTTCGAGATATTTCATATAGCCTCCCATGGCCTTCTTCAATCCAAAAGAAAAGGAAAAAGCCAAGAGGCTAGCCAATCAGCTTATAAAATCATCCAAACCAAAAGAAATACAATAAATATGTACTTATTTGTCAGGCAAACAATTTTATTCTTCTGCTCTAGCCTCCTTGCTATGACCTGTTCAATGTAAGTACATGTATATGCATGCAATTGTAATCATTTTTCAATACAGTTCAACATTCGGTTCCATTAGGCTAAATGGTTCAAAATTATCAAACCAATAATCAAACAACACAACCATCAATCAATTAGTTGATTAGCTTTTCAAATTCATAATTTTGATATATATACGGAAAATCATGTTTTTGGTGCCAAATCACAACAATAAACCTATCTAGTTTTGGTTCTCACACCAGCCTGATGGAAATATATAGATATCACACCTTCGACGCTCGAACATAAATGCTGATGATGTTTCGAACCACCATCAGAACATCTCCGGGCTACTAGAGTGCGGTTCTATATCTATCCAGTATATTAAAACTTCAACTATACGTTCATGATGCGTATACGCGAAATCTTTATATACTCGATTGTCCAAATTCAAAATAAATAAATATTCAAATACGTATAAAACGATTTAAATTTTCAAAACAAAATTTGTTTTCATTTGAAAAATATACTCTTCACACTCGTTCTAGGATACTACTGATCCTATCTCTAACGAGTCATTCTCATTGGATATTACTAATCCAATATCTGATGAATTCTTTCGTATGGTTCTAATGTGTCTTGTTCTCGAGTTCTGTAAACCAAAGCTCTGATACCAAACTGACACAGCCCAAACTTCCCCGGTAAGGAAATCCCGGATTGCTTTGAGGACAACACACATCGGAACAAAAACAGAAGAACATTTCATTGTTTATTACAACAATTCCATCAGAATACAAGAATATACAGAGTATGAATAAATAAAATACATTCGATAAATATCAGAAATTACAATAAATTACATAGTAGCGGAAAAACACTATAAAACACAACTGAAAGTAATACACGGATACAGAGCTTTCCGAGCATCGTTCCAGCTGTAAATCATGATCCTATGAATATAAATCTGCAAAACCAAAACTACTAGCTGCCCGTGTCGAAAATAAGGGCACCCAGAGTTTAGGTTAAAACAATAAACTCCAGGTCAGTCATGTGACTGGTGTGAGAACTAAAACAGTTATTTAAACTTTACTTTAAAAGAGAGTAATTCAAGGGACCACGCCGTAAAACACGGAACGGGTTTCCTCCCAAGAGTACCAGTGCTTAGAATAAACAACGCAATGCTTTTTCGAAAAATGAAGCTATTATAAGACCCAGGTCCTATCACACAATGCAACGCAAGCCGGAGGATAGGGTTTTCCCATATAATAGCCAAACATGCTTGGTACGTTTAAAACAAATCCTTTGATACTATTATAAGTGTATAGTGTCAAAACAATTTCAATCATAAATATTAATCATAGGCGGCATGGGTACCATCTATCATGTCGCCAATATTAGGCTCTACAAATAAAACCGAAATACCTCGTATTGGAAATTGGATTTCCGTCATGAGTCGAGGCAAGGGACAAGCTGCTCTCCGCTTCGAGAAACTCTAGCAAATGTCTCAGGACTACTCTCTCTGGGTAGCCTCTCGGATGCTTCAGGGCCGATCCACACTTACGTTAGTGGATTAATAATTCCTGAACACACGTTTCCCGGTCCTAACAGGCCTAAAATCGAGGCGCATCGCATTCCAACAACCACATAGGCAAAAATAATATAAATGTCAGCCAGTTTAAGCACTGAAACCACCCATAGCTAGAAAGAAACGTCGTGCTCTCCCTGCAGTCACTATCCCGTTTTTGACTCATACCGGGGTGTGAGGCTCGCGAATTCACGCTATACACAAAGCTGCGCCACATAGGTCGTGCTTTGATCATCAACCACAAGACTTTGCTTTTCAACAGAAGCCTTGATCATCTGCCACTTAGGCATGCCACATAGGCAATTCACTCCATGCGAATGATGTCCATCGATATACAACCTCTGAGCTCGTACTTCTCAGAGAAGGGCGTTAAGCAAGAGAATAAATTCTCCGCCACCAAGCAGATGTATATTTAATTGAGATCAATCAACATAGAATAAAATCCAATGTCAGATACACAGTCCATTTACAAGTTCATTATGGGTCTGAACGAAACCGGAGGCACTTTCCTCGCATATCCATCGATCTCCAAGTACGTCTAGACGATCACCAATTGATTCCCTCCTCTTGGGTGTACAGCCCAATCAAGATCATCAGTTTTCACCCAAACGATGTGAAGACTTCCGGTCTTCAACCACCGTCTTCATCTTCGACATATCATCGAATCGGTTATTCAGAATGGGTATAAACCCAGCCTTTCTGAATAACCCGTGTATATAATAAACAAATGTTACACAAGCACAACATACGCCTCATTCCAATTCATCAGTCACTAACAGTAAATTAGTAAGCAAACAATTCCCCAAATATTAACCCCGAAGGCCGAAACCAACATCAGATCAATACCCAGGAAACCATTCTTCTTAGCTAACCTGCGGTTAGTTTCTAAATTTCACATTCTTAGGGAAAGGTTCCCATTAATTTTATCAAAGATAAATTCTTTTAAATTTATTCTTTAAGCTTCCTTTGGATATCATTTTAAACCATGTTAAGGTTTCCAAACTAGTCGGGATTAGCGAACCACACCGAAGTAATTATTTATTTTATTTCCCAATCCCAACATATTCATCCCATGAAGAAAAATTGGTAATACTCCATATCTAACACCATGGTGTTATCGGTAAAATTAATTACCATTTAATGTTCAAACCTAATTAAAGATTTAACTATCGCTTTAGAGAAAATCTGGTGATACTCCATTCTCGCTCACTTTCCAAATTTGATAATTTAAATTATCAATTCACATTTCAATCTAATTACAGATTCATTAAAACTCCTTTTACTGGGTTAAAGAACTAATGTCATTTAAAACACAGTTCACGATAAACCCAAATCACATTCTATTTATTATCGGGTTAAAGAACAAGTGTTATTTAAAACATCGTTCACGATAAACGCACAAATCAATTCTAATTCAATTCCAATTAAATATATTATTTAATTGGTATACTTCATTAAATCTAAATAAAAAGATTTAATCTTTTCTCAACGGGGTTTAAGAACAGTGTTGATGAAGACACCATTCACGACAAACCCAAATCCCATTTGATATTAAATACAAGGCTCTGAATAGAAAATATATCCGCTTATATTCAATATCACATTCTGAAACCCACAAATATCGCTTTGGAAATAACGATATAAAATATATCTTCCAAATTTCCTCCAAAATATCTGTATAATTGCGGAATCTAATATCAAAATATTCCAAAGACAATTTCAATTCAAATCCATCCCAATTCATATATTGGAAATTATGGTTATTTAAAACCCATTTCAAATCCAAATTGTTTATTTAAAAAATAATTGGATTTTAATTCTAGTTCAAAACTTGTTCATTTCGATAAAAATCTATTTTTATCTTTTCAAATATGGAGTTTTTCACCCCAATTCTTCACAAACCATTTCTTATGATTTTACATTAATTATTGATATTTTTAATAATTTTATTAATGCCCGTACAGTCGATTTCCATCAACGGCCATCGAACTGCACTTACAGCGACCTTTTCCAAATTTGATTTGGACGTATCTCCAAATCCAACCATTAGATTTCAAATTTCTAATATTCATTGGAAAGCTCTTTTCGATACGAATCCAACGGTTCCGATTTTAGGAGAATCCGACGGTCGGATCTCCCGTAATGTCCGTTCGAAGGCAATGGTCGAAATTCACGAACTACCGCGACGCGGCGCGTTCTATTCAGGCCATTATATATATATAATATATATATATATATATATTATATATTTCGTCGATTTCCTTTTAAAATGTATTTTATAAATCGTTTTAAATTCGTTTTCGAAACGATTTCAACTTCATAATCAATTTCGAATCAAAATTGAATATTCCACATCATCGGTATACAAATGATAATATTTTCAAAACATTATATTTTGAAATCACTTCCTTTTCTATAATCATTATAAAAACGAATATAATCGATATAAATATCATTCACGTCAAAATAGCGCATCTCTAATCAACACGGCTTTATATTTTTCAATAACTCCGTTATTCTGTTCAACAAATGAATATTTATTCTATTCAATACATGAATCTATATTTCTTTCAACACATGACTAATCTCAACACATGAGTACAGTCAACACATGGCTATTTTTATTATTTAATATATTTTATAAAATTTTGATTTCTATCATTTAATTTTTAATCAGACTCCAACCGTAAATTAGTAAGAGAACGATTCCCTAAGTATTAACCCCAAGGCTGAAACTAACATCAGATCAATATCCAGGAGAACACTCATCTTATCTTTTTTCCAATTAGTTTCTAATTTTGTATATGATAAAGATGTAAATTTATTTTGTTAAAATATTTCGTTCAACACATGAATCTATATTTCTTTCAACACATGACTAACTCAACACATGAGTACTGTCAACACATGAATCTATATTTTATAATATTCTTTATTTTCCAAATTGGAATGAGGCCCAATCAATTACCATATAATGTTAATTATATGGATTCCCATACAACACATGTATATAATAGCAACGATAAATAATCAACCATCATCCAAAGTGCATCACACAACTGCATAAGCATTAAATATAAATAATTAACGCTTACATAGTTTGTCAACCAATCGATCGACATACAACTAAATAATTGGGATTAGTGTACGTCAATTATCATCCCAACACCCGTATGGGGTTTCAATCCACAAACACTGAATATTATTTGTGCCGTTGGGCGACGTGTAAAATTTATCGTCCCAATCAATGTCCTTCAAATAGGTGTACATAAACAAACCGTCCGGTTCGTAAATGAATATTTATTTATTCACATTCACATTAAAATTATATTTTTAGCGCTAATTAATTTATTTCAACACATTTCACATCAACATCACAAACAAACTTCGCAACACATCAAACAAGCATACAAGCCGTCCATGGTCTGTGGACGACGGTGTCGGGTGCTGCTAAGCACCATCTGCATCCTAATATATATTTTTAACTAGAAAACAAGATTTAAAGTGAGAAGTTCTCACCGACTAGCTAAACCAATGCAATGACTCTTCTTATGCAGAAATCTTCGTCGTGCTCGCCTTTTGTCAATTTCATTGTCCGTAGCCACTACATATATAAAAATCACATTTTTGCTATGTATATAAAAATCACATTTTTATAATCACTCTATATGGATAAAAATTCTATTTTTATACCATTACTATATAGATAAAAATTCTATTTTTATACCCCTACTATATAGATAAAAATTCTATTTTCACACCGCTACTATATAGATAAAAATTCTATTTTCACACCTTTACTATATAGATAAAAATTCTATTTTCACACCGCTACTATATAGATAATAATTCTATTTTCTCACCACTACTATATAGTTAAAAATTCTATTTTCATAACGGTGTTCATATAATAAAGATCACATTTTTATCATGCTATCCTCTATATAAAAATTATATTTTTATATCACTCTTCTTCCAATAAAGATTATATTTTTATAACGCCCCTTACTATATAAAAATTATATTTTTATATCTACTTTTAATATAAAGATCGAATTTTTATATCATCGCTATAAAAATCACATTTTTATTTCAACATATATATAATAAAAATCAGATTTTTATTTCACTACACATATAAAGATCAAAATTTTACTATCTATATAATATAAAAATCGTATTTTTATTCTTTGTACTATATAAAAATCAAATTTTTATTATCTCCACTATATAAAAAATACATCTTTATTATCTACATTATATAAAAATATATTTTTACACCGCCTTCATGATAATAAAAATCAAAACTTTATCATTTAAAAATCTTTTCTTTTAAACTTTAAACATCCCGCCTTTCCACTACTAAAAATCTATCCTTTCTATATTATAAAAATCGCCCTTTTCGTTTTTAAAAATACGATCTTTTCATTTCTAAATCTCTTTAATTTTTAAAACTAATCTTTTTAATTTTAACCACAATTAAAAACTGAACATAGAAATTAAATTCAGATTTATGTCTAGAACTAAATAAAAATAAATTAAAGGCTCACAATTCTTGGTTTGGACGTCGAGTGGAAGGTTGGTGAGGGCTTTTCGCCGGCGCTCAGGCAAAGGCACGACCTTCAGTGGTCGTAGTGGGTTATGCCTAGCCAGCAGGCGGCCGTTGCTATCGCGCACCTCGATGTGGAGCGGAGCCTCGATGAAGGGAGGTGGTTGGATTCACGATGCTCGATTTGAGGGGCTAGGGCACGGTGGTGGGTTCCTGGGGCTATGGGGGCTCAGAGAAGAGGAGAGAGGAGGGGAGACTCGGTGGTCGGCGCGCCACCTAGGGGGCCGCGATGGGCGGCGGCGGCGGTTTCCCCCCCGTCGCTCATTCCCTTTTCTTTTTTTATTATTTTGTTTTGTTTTAACTGAATAAGTGAGGGGAGAGAGAAGACTGAGGGGTTATATATAAAAATTTATTTATTTATTTAGTTCCAAAAAGCAACTTTTAATTTCGACCTCCAAATAAGACCCACCGCCTGTCGTCGATAGCTAATTACCCCCATTCCGAACACAATGGGATATGTGTCGTAAGCTGATTCGACCGTTTCGACCAGTTTTCGTCAAAATCAAAATATAACTCTATATATTGAATTTGAACGCACATTTCAATTTACCGGGGCCATGTACTAAATAGAAAAAATCCCAAGAAATATTTTCTAGCTTCGTATTGACGATACGGTCCTAACAAAACTAATTTCGTCAAATTCCGAGACCGTTTGAAAAATGGCCATTTTTCAGTCGATTAAAATCAACCGAAATTGGTCAAACGTGTTTTCCTTTGCCACGCTCACATATTGAAAATTACGAATTTTGAAACCTAGCAATAACTTGACATCACGGATCCAACAAAAGTGGTTTCGTCGAAAACCGAGGTCATTTGCAAAATTTCCATTTTTTAAGGGCCAGAATTCCATAGCGACTATTCTGAACTTTCAACTGGACGTAACTTTTGATTCCCGCTATGAAATTTCGATTTTCCAGATTTCTTAGAAAGATATTCTCAATTAGATTCTATTATTTTTGATTTCGTTAAAATTCGGTTTATTTTGAATCCTGTACATTCATTTGAATTTTGAAATCGAATTATCGAACTAGTGCGCCATTTTCAATTCCTTTTATAATTAAAATAAAATATTTATATTCTAACGACGATTCAAATAAATATATACATTCAATTCTATTCAAAATAAATTTCTCGTCGTCATTATTTAAAATAATTCATTTTAAATATTCAAAATTCACTGAAATTGCCAAAATAAAAATTTTAAATTCTCACGCATTTCCTGGTTATTACAATACACGTTTAAACTTCGTTTATATATAAATTCCACTTCCATTCTAATATATTTTATACATATATAAGTTCGTCTTTCCAAATCTAAGTTTAAACATTTCAATTTTTCTAAATCGTTGATTTTCATAACTCAATTGTAAATTTTATTTACAACTCTATCTTATATATAATATTCCAATTCTTTTGGAAATAAAATATAAATCCTGTGGATTTATTTCAATTATGTTTACAATCCACATTCTGAAATATATTTCGTCGTTCCCACTAAATGATTTCAAATTCTATTTTCAATTTCTACTTTCAATTTCTATTTTCAATTTCTATTTTCATATTTCTATTTTTCAACTTTCTATTTTCACTTTCTATTTCTAACTTTCTATTTTCCACTTTCTATTTTCAACTTTCTATTTTCAACTTTAAACTCTAAATTATCCAATGATAATCTATTTCACCAGTTTTATAAATATTGTTTATAAATCCAACTTCATTGTTTTATATAATAAAACAAGCTTCATTTCAAAAATTCTATTTTAAAATAAAATCTTATTTTGGAATAATTTATTTATTTTATCTTACCGATATATAACATAGAATCTATTTTCATATTTAAATTTAACTTCTATTAAATATATTTGAACTAATCGAATTCAAATCATAAATCCATACAGATTTATTTTAGTTCAATTTATATTCTGACCATCAGAATAAATTATCGTTTACTTCTTTAGACGATTCCCCATTTCTATTTTTAAATCACATTTGAATTTAAATATTCAAATTACCAAATGATAATTTTTCCACTTTATCTATAAACACTGTTTATAAATTCATTTCAATCTCCTGATTATCCAATGAAAATCATCCCATTTTATTTATTAACACCGTTTATAAATTTACTTCAATTTCCTGCATTGTTAAATTCATAAACATTGTTTATAAATTTTCAATACTTGATTTATTTACTCAAAACAAGTTAATATCTTTATAGCCCATTCGAAATTCAAATTCTATTTTTTAAAAATACAATTCCTCTTTTAAAATCTCAAAGTATCCTTTCCAGGATATTTTTATATATCAATATTTTAGTCCCAGTGATATTTCAAACACCCAAAATAACCAATTATAAATGACAGGTTTTCTAACATATCATATATAATTATATATATGAAAAACAAACAAATAATAATATTTTTGAGGAATCCAGTTGGATCCCTCCAACCTGTTTTCCTGCATCCACAGACGTTAGCCAACATAAATAATACTCATCCTGCTTCGAGGAAGGATATCGTGACATAGAAGTTCATCCACCATCATAGCGTGGGGAGTATAGGGTCATCCGCTAATGATACTGCAGGAATCCAACTACCAATATATATATATATATATATATATATATATAATAGCCACAAACACCAAGCTTAGATAACCAATATATTTTTATATAATAACCAACACTGATAAACAATTTATAAACGCATCCAAGCAGCCAACAATTTATTTTAACGATAAAAATAAATTTAAATAAATTTCAAAGTGAGAATTACTCATTGTGATGTTATTTGCCAAATACTCCAATTTAAATTAAATCGAATATTAGTTCGATTTAAATTAAATTCTCGTCAACTCTGATTTACTCCAAATACTTTACTTCACGATTTCCTAACCTTGTATAAATTTAATACACCGCATTATAAACTTGATACGATTTTAAATGGTCATAAATTTGTTGTAAAGAAAAAAGATTAAACTGACAAATTTAATTTACCTAAATCCTTGTTTTTATATATTCTGCTTTCCTTTCCAAAAATCATGTCGATTACCACACAGCAGTCTACCTTCATTGTATACTTCACCACCGGCATGTCCATTAACAATATCAACATACTCCGTTTTGACATAATCTTAACCAGCATTTAATTCAATCTCCTCCCTTTCATATCTATAGAAAAAGAACGAACCCCTTCTCTCAAAAGCCATCGCAACCTCCCTCTCTATCCAATCAACATCATCTCATTATTCTATGTACCATTTAAATCTCACGACATGTACTTCTTCTTAAAGCCTGGATATAGGATACAGATTTCTGTTCATTCGTGATTTTCACAATTGATTCCAGCATTTGAAAATCCTTATCAAAAATCGAATCTATACTTCACATTGAATTGAAGCTTGCGCACCCCTCCTTTCCTATATTCCATCGTTAAACCAACACCCCAGTTCAGCAATCGGACCTCCTAAAAATATGACTTGTGATGAACCCTATACCACTACACCATCCCGATACCAGACTTCCTCTGCAGCTTCAATAAAAAGCGAGATTTTTCTGAAATGTTTTTCCACAAAAATCCGGCCCCATGTTTCCAGAGTCCATCGGAGGCCCTCCTCTCACCATCGCAGGTTGTCCTGCCTCCTCCAGCGATGTTGAATACACGCCTTGGCCATCACGACTTCACCATCTGACCACGCTTTGTTTTCCCCAACCCGTGAACTGTTCTGAACCCTATTTTTGTCATCGTGATATCCCCTTTTTTCGAGAATGGTTTGAATTCAAAATCCCTAAAATCGAAAACCTTAATTGTCACTGGTCCAAGATCGAACAATTTCTAGGTTGCATCGCTCGATATAAAATGTGTATGATGCTGAAGCTATCGAAAAGTGGAGGCCAACCAAATATGAAACCATCAGTTTTCGTTTTGTATTTGATTTCAAATCGATTTTTTTGAAGGCTCGGTCAAAAGGGAAAAACACGGCTTCAATTTTGAATGGAAAGCACTGCCATTTTCCTTGAAGGATTTGTGGAGCTTTATGATCTTAAAGGAAGTGAACACAGAAAATATAAGGGGATAATGAAGTTTAATTCAAGATCGACCATTTTTCTTATTCGATTTTTCTGAGGAACTGAGATTAAAAAGAGAATCGGAAGGGTGGATCCGCGAATATATAGGAAGAAGAATACTTGGCTATTAATGAATGTGCGGTACCATATAGGTTATAGGTAGGGTACAATATATTTAATGTGATTTGACTTCGAATTTAATTTGATTTGAAATAAAGGGATTTTTATTCTTTTTAGATGGATATCGATTTGATTTCGAATCTACCCATAATAAAATATCTCGGGGTCCATTAATTTAAATCATGAACCGCTATTTTAACGTACTAACCGATGTTTCAATATTATTGCGTTATTTTGAACTGAACTGAATATATTTTGATATTTCATTTGAACATATATATAAAATATCTATATTAAACCGATATAATATAAATTAAATCAAAACAATTTATTCCTTGAAAATAAATTAATATTATCGTTAATTCTATTTAAATAAAATTTATACCGATTCATCATCTTGATTTATTTTTAAATTCTGGATTCAATTATATTTTTAAATTCAAATAAAATTCATATTTATCATTTGAATTATTTATCTTCGTTTTAAATTCGAATTGAATTATTACAACTTCTCATATTTCGATAATTATAAATATTTGAATAAATTGTATTTCAATTTTAAAATCTATAACACAATATAAATATTAATTTATACTATCAACTTAATATTTAAAAGCATATTAAATATTTAGAATAATTCATCCATAAAATCTAGGTCGTTACATTCTTTCCCCCTTAAAAGAATTTCGTCCTCGAAATTACTAAGGTAGATAAAATGCTATACACTCGTTAACTTTTCAAAATCTACTTATGTTGAACCTCAACATTTATATATCTATAATTTCAATCCTACCAAAACTTTTGGTTCTCGTTTATATTACACATCATTTATACTCATATTCAATTAATCTGAATGATTTACAATTAGAATATTCACATCCAGTTCATATTCATTCATATGCATTCAAGTTCATTCCAATTGATTCTGATCAATTTATTCACTTCGATCTTTTTAACTTGCTTAAGTTAAATTTAAATTCCAACTTCAAATTCACGGGTTCTCATTTCAAATTCGTTTGAAATTACATAAATATATACATATATTTATCATCTTTTCAAATTCAAAACGTTTGAATTTTCCAAATCAACTTGTTTTTTCTTTTAACAAATTTCCATCAAAACTTTTCTAAGCTAGCAATCCATCACTTAAAACTCGAAAATGAACACTGATGATGCTGCAGTCATTATCAGAATTATTTTCCAGCCAATGAAGTGAGTTCAGTGCTTTATTACTTTCAAAATTCATTAAAACTGATTTTTATTTAAAATCCTTCCAAAACAGAGCTATATTATTTTAATATACTTCAGAAAATTATTTTCCAACTTCCCAGGATTTACTAAATTCTGGTTTGAATTCAATTTTAATTCATCTCATTTGTATATCTCATTCTTATACAAATTTTATTTGGTTATATATAACTTTCCAATTTAATAATCTCATTTGATTATAATAATACCAATCAACACATCCGTATATTATAATAATTTAAGAAAATTATTCTTTTCTATCAAAATAGAATTTTGAATAAAATTATTTCATTTACCCACCTAAAAACAATATCTTGTTCAATCTTCTGTTCAAGTATTTACAAACTCTTATCGACATTGTGGCATCCCACTATTCAATCAGAATTCATAAACCACTCAACAGACTAGCCAACACAATATAAAACAGTTTTTATATCAATTGATAAATACGCGATCTCGTATATACACTCAACTCATTCTAGGGTACTACTGACCCTATCTCTAATGAGCACATCCCACCAAAGCCTAGGTATTCGCTCAACCTCGCTCTGATACCAACTGTAATGGCTCGACGATTTCAGTAGGCTTTTCAACCATCCCTCAACCCCCAAGGCAGAGGGCTAATCTCCCCCCGTGGCTTACACTGGTACCCCACCAACTTATTTTATGGCCAGCCTTTCGACTTTATAACCAACCCTCCCTTACTTTCGAGGGACATGTAGAGGTAAGAGTCTCCCGTCCGCTACCTAACGCGAAGCGAGAACCCTCTATCATGCGTACCCAACTCAATAGCCAACAATGAGTTGGGGTATAATTACCTCTCAGACCTTGACTGAATAACATCTTTAACTTCAAAACAGACAAGACCACTTATCTCAAATCATCAACACCATAAAAACCACTTATTCATATATATATATATATATATATATATATATATCTTTCTATTACCAGATTTTTGATTTCCTTTTTGTTTATAATATTCTATTTTTAAGTCTGTTTCCTTACTAGATTCTATATATATATATATATTGATATATAGATTTCTAATTATCAAATTATCTTAAAAATATTCTAACTCCATGAATTTTTGGAAAATTTCGCCATAACCTCCTTTGTACCAGTCGATAGTTCAAACCTGAACTCGCCTCTCTAGGCTCTTTCCATTCAAAAAGAAAATCAAAAAGCCAAGTGGCTTGCTGATTCGGAGCATAAATCCTCATATGGAATTTAAACATGTACCTTTTTGTCGGGCACTAAATTTATAAACTTCATACACTTCATTTCCATACCTGCTTAACGCCTCCAAATATTCCCATTTGGTTTCACTTAATCCATTCATCTTAACCCAATTTGCTAATTTATTTTCTAATTAACTATTTTGCCTATTTCACTTCTTTATTTGAACATAACATGTTCAAATATAATATCAACTTGCTTATAAACAAATTGAATTCCATTTTCGATTCAAGTTGCATAGTCGATTTCGAATATAAATTTACAAACCCAATTTACTTATCCAAAGCTCAATTTCAATTCAAAACCCCAATAACTAATTATTCTTCAAATTTGTTAATTCTATTCAATAATTAACAAAATTTGATTTTTGTTTCAAAAATCATTTCATTACCCCATTTGAGTACAAATATATTTTATAACTCAAATCTGGATTTTTCTAAATAGAAATTCGGATTTTATTTGCTTAAAATCCTTTAGTTTATTTAAATAAACCGTTATGGTTTTCAAACGGTTATGGCGCTATTTTTTTGAAAATTTGATGTTGACCTAACTCAAAATATATACGACAAAATTCAAAATTTTCTCTTTCATTAGAAAACTACTATTTAGTCGGTCATGACGATTCTTGTTTCATAGAATTACGATTAAATTGAGTTCTATATCTAAATTAAAGTTTGAAAAGCCAATTTACGAACTACCGCGCTGCGGCGAGTTCGTTATAATTATTTTTAATATATAAACGTTTAAACCTCGTTTATATATAAATTCCACTTCTATTCAAATATATTTTATACATATATAAGATCGGCTTTCCAAATCTAAGTTAAACATTGCGTTTTTTTTCTAAATCGTCGATTTTCATAACTCAGTTGTAAATTTTATTTACAACTCTATCTTATATATAATACTCCAATTCTTTTGGGGATAAAATACAAATCCTTTGGATTTATTTCAGTTCTGTTTACAATCCACATTCTGAAATATATTTCGTCGTTCCTACTAAATGATTTCAAATTCTATTTTTTCAATTTCTATTTTCAATTTCTATTTTCAAATTTCTATTTTTCAACTTTCTATTTTCACTTTCTATTTTCAACTTTCTATTTTCGACTTTCTATTTTCAACTTTCTATTTTCAACTTTAAACTCTAAATTATCCAATGATAGTCTATTTCACTAGATTTATAAATATTGTTTATAAATCCAACTTCGTTGTTTTATATAATAAAACAAGCTTCATTTCAAAAATTCTATTCTAAAACAAAATCATATTTTGGAATATTCTTTTTATTTTAACGTATCCATATATAACATAGAATCTATTTTCATATTTAAATTTAACTTCTATTTAAATATATTCGAACTAATCAAATTCAAATCATAAATTCATACAAATTTATTTTAGTTCAATTTATATTCTGACCATCAGAATAAATTGTCGTTTACTTCTTTAAACGATTCCCCATTTCTATTTTTAAATCCACATTTGAATTTAAATATTCAAATTACCAAATGATAAATTTTCCACTTCATCTATAAACACTGTTTATAAATTCATTTCAAACTCCTGATTATCCAATGAAAATCATCCCATTTTATTTATAAATACCGTTTATAAATTTACTTCAATTTCCTGCATAGTTAAATTCATAAACATTGTTTATAAATTTTCAATACTTGTTTTATTTACTCAAAACAAGTTAATATCTTTATGGCCCATTCGAAATTCAAATTCTATTTTTAAAAATAGAATTCCTCTTTTAAAATCTCAAAATATCCTTTCCACGATATTTTTATATATTAATATTTTAGGGCTAGTGATATTTCAAACACCCAAAACAACCAATTATAAATGACAGGTTTTCTAACACATCATATATAATTATATATATGAAAAACAAACAAATAATAATATTTTTGAGGAATCCAGTTGGATCCCTCCAACCTGTTTTCCTGCATCTACAGATGTTAGCCAACATAAATAATACCCATCCTGCTTCGAGGCAGGATATCGTGGTATAGAAGGTCATCCACTAACATAGTGTAGGGCATATAGGGTCATCCACTAATTATACTGCAGGCGTCCGCTAATGATACTACGGGAATCCAATCACCAATATATATATATATATATATATATATATAATAGCCACAAACACCAAGCCTAAATAACTAATATATTTTTATATAATAGCCAACACTGATAAGCAATGTATAAACGCATCCAAGCAGCCGACAATTTATTTTAACAATAAAAATAATTTTAAATAAATTTCAAAGTGAGAATTACTCACCGTGATGTTATTTGCCGAATACTCCAATTTAAACTAAATCAAATATCATTTCGATTTAAATTAAATTCTCGTCAACTCTAATTTTCTCCAAATACTTTACTTCACGATTTCCTAACCTTGTATAAATTTAATACATTGCATTATTAACTTGATACGATTTTAAATGGTCTTAAATTTGTTGAAAAAGAAAAAGATTAAACTGACAAATTTAATTAACCTAAATCCTTGTTTTTATATATTCTGTTTTCCTTTCCAAAAATCATGTCGATTACCACACAATAGTCCACCTTCATTGTATACTTCAGCACCGGCATATCCATTAACAATATTCAACGTACTCCGTTTTGATATAATCTTAACTAGCGTTTAATTCAATGTCCTCCCTTTCATGTCTACAATAAAAAGAACGAACCGCTTCGCTCAAAAGCCATCGCAACCTCCCTCTCTATCCAATCAGCATCATCTCATTATTCTATGTGCCATTTAAATTCATGACATATTCTTCTTCTTAAAGCCTGGATATAGGATACTGATTTCTATTCATTCGTGATTTTCACAATTGATTCCAGGAATTGAAAATCCTTATCAAAAATTGAATCTATACTTCATGTTGAATTGAAGCTTGTGCACCCCTCCTTTCCTATATTCCATCGTTAAACAAACACCCCAGTTTAGCAATCGGACCTCCTAAAAATCATGACTTGGGTTGAACCCTATACCACTATACCATCCCGATACCAGACTTCCTCTGCAGCTTCAAGAAAAAGCGAGATTTTTCTGAAATGGTTTTCCACAAAATCTGGTCCCCATGTTTCCAGAGTCCATCGGAGGCCCTCCTCTCACCATCGCAAGTTGTCCTGCCTCCTCCGGCGACGTTGAATACACGCCTTGGCCATCACGACTTCATCATCTAACCATGCTTCGTTTTCCCCAATCCACGAACTGTTCTGAACCCTATTTTTGCCATCACGATATCCCCTTTTTTCGAGAATGGTTTGAATTCGAAATCCCTAAAATCGAAAACCTTAACATCACTGGTTCAAGATCGAACAATTTCTAGGTAGCATCGCTCGATATAAAATGTGTATGAAGCTGAAGCTATCGAAAAGTGGAGGCCAACCAAATCTGAAACCATTGGTTTTCGTTTTGTATTTGATTTCAAATTGATTTTTTTGAAGGCTCGATGAAAAGGGGAAAACACGGCTTCAATTTTGAACGGAAAGCACTGCCATTTTCCTTAAAGGATTTGTGGAGCTTTATGATCTTAAAGGAAATGAACGCAGAAAATATAAGGAGATGATGAGGTTAAATTCAAGATCGACCATTTTTCTTATTCGATTTTTCTGAGGAACTGAGATTCAAAAGAGAACGGGAAGGGCAGATCCACGAATATATAGGAAGAAGAGTACTTGGCTATTAAGGAATGTGCGGTACCATATAGGTTATAGGTAGGGTACAATATATTTAATGTGATTTGACTTTGAATTTAATTTGATTTGAAATAAAGGATTTTTATTATTTTTATATGGATATCGATTTGATTTCAAATCTATCCACAATAAAATATCTCGGGGTCCATTAATTTAAATCATGAACCGTTTTTTTAACGTACTAACTTATGTTTCAATATTATTGCGTTATTCAGAACTGAACTGAATATATTTTGATATTTCATTTGAACGTATATATAAAATATCTATATTAAACCAATATACTATAAATTAAATTCAAAACAATTTATTTGTTGAAAATAAATTAATGTTATCATTAATTCTATTCAAATATTTTTTTTACTGATTCAGTATCTTGATTTATTTTTAAATTCTGGATTCAATTATATTTTTAAATTCAAATAAAATTCATATTAATCATTTGAACTATTTATCTCCGTTTTAAATTTGAATTGAATTATTTCAACTTCTCTCGATAATTATAAATATTCAAAATAAATTGTATTCCGATTATAAAATCTATAACATAATATAAATATTAATTTATACAATCAACTTAATATTTAAAACCATATTAAATATTTAGAATAAATCATCCATAATATCTGGGTCATTACATACTTCGATCTATTATCCTCCTCAACAATCAACAATTTTCAAAACCGCTTTCACCACTAAAATCTCCTTTGAGTCCTCTTCAACTTCCAACCGTCCTTCTCTAACTCGCGCCATGATCCTTCATTGTGACTTCAGTTCGTCGACGCCCATTGCAGGGAAACATGCGACAATAATTACTCCACAAGTTCACCAAAATATCCACATAACTCGTTTCTTCCATCTAAACATGCTTCTATACTTCAAATCGCAAATGAATGCCTCAAATTCGAGAAAGGGTGAACCCTAGATCTCGGTTCATAAACCAGTGCACCAGAACTGACGTCGAACCAAACAAAAGTGGTATGAGCGTGAAGAGCTTCTCCTCCTGATTTCAAATTTATTTGTTTGGTGATTTTATGATTTTTTTTATTTTCCTTTGATTTTCCAAATATCCATTTTTGTTGTAAGAAAGAAAAGAACAGTGGAAAAAAGGTTTGACCAGAAGAAGAGTTGAAATTAGGTTAATGGGGGTAGTGAGGGTATTTATAGAAAGATAAAGTTATTTTTATATTCAATTTTAATCAACCGTTTTTTGTTCTTATCAATTAAAATTTCCTATAATTATATACGATATCCAAAAATCATGAAAATGGGCATTCAACTAAAATTGACATTACGGACCCAACAAAACTGGTTTCATCGAATTCCGACTTCGTTTGCTCACACAGTGTATTTTTAACTGTCAAAATACTGTCTGTTTTTCACATTAAAAATCCGTATGGCTACAAATTGACTCGAAAAATTACAAAAAATGAAATCTAATAATAATTTAATATTCCAGATCCAACAAAATTAGTTTCGTCGAAAACGGAGGTCGTTTGCAAAACTGGCTATTTTTAAAGCTCTAAATAAACCCTTTTAAATATTAATATATTTAAAAATAATTAAATTAAACATTTAAAAATAAATATTATCGTATATATTCACAATTTAATATCATACAGTTCCAATTGGATTTATAACTTGATATTCAAATCCTGGTTGAATTGATATTCAATTTATATTGAAAATCCATTTATAATATAAATAAATCGTTATAAATTATAAAAGAATTCCATAGCGACTTTTCAAAAATTTGATTTGGACATAAATCAAAATCTACACGACGAAATCCTGATTTTCCTCTTCCATTAGAAAAATATACTTCACCAGCTCTAAACGTTTCTTGTTTCATAGAAATCAGACTTAAAACGGATTCTGTATATTCAATTAAAGTTCGAATCGCCAAATTACGAACTGCTGCGCCATTTCGAGCTCGATTATAATTAAAATATAATTATACATTCAAACTATCGTTATTTAAATATATTCGTTAATATAATTCAATTTTAAACTGAATTATATAATTTGAATTGCCCAATTCACACCATATTGCTATTTCAGCTAATTCTGATTATTTCAGAATTAAATATATTATTCTGTTATTTAATTTAATTAAATATTCACTATTATTTAATTAAACAGCTATTTAAATCTCTATATCACTATTTAAATAATTAAATAAATTATTTATAACACCATAAAAATACGGGTCGTTACATAACTACTGTATATCCTTCTTCCCACTTACCTGTTTTGCTCGAAAACCCCAAGACTCTTTCGTTTCTAACGTATCCACTTCACCTTGCAACTTTTATTTCCTTTCAATGTTATACCCCAATGGGACGACTCCATATAATTACACTGCCCCGTGTCTTCGTGTACCACCGGACCATCCCATCGTGTACCACGGGACGACTCCATATAATTAGAGTGGTAGCATGAATATTTGATTGCCAGCATAGGTGGAATGAGTATAGGAGAAATAGGGTAGTTTTTTCTTTATATATATACCTTACTATTATTTAATGGTTACCATTAAATTCGCACCATCACACACGAACTCCAAACGCAACGAAAATGGACATACCGCTACGTCTCAACGTTCTGAAACCAACGGAACACGTTTGTTTAGAAACCGACTCTGTTTGGAAATCGATGTTATTTTAATTTAAATTTATTTGTCAGTTCACTTTTTAAATTGCACCCACAAATAAAACAACTCCGATTGGCCCCAAATTGGAAATCTAACAAAAATTAGTTATACGTATACTAATGAAATTAGTTTCGTTGAAACAGAGATTGTTTGGAAAACAACTATTTAAAAAGCCTATATAATATAGAAAAAATATATATTAATTCTGAAATAATTCAATATAAATAATATTAAATTATTGTCATTGTATATTTATCCAAATGGATATATATATATATATATCACTACAAATTCAATCGATATGGAATTATAACTTAACATTAACATTTCCAGTTAAACGATATCCAAATTTATATAAAAACCCTTAATATATTATTTAATAAACGTTATCATTTATCGTTATCGTTTATTAACGAGTTCCATATCGACTATTTGAAAATTTGAGTTGAGCACAACTCACAATCTACAAGTAGAAATCTCCATTTTGCTCCTTCATTAGAAAAATATTATCAAACAGATTCAAACGTTCCTTGTTTCACAGAATTCTGACTTATATCGGATCCTGTATATTCAATTGAAGTTCAAATCGTAAATTACAAACTACCATGATGTTACAAGGTCGAATTATAATTAAATATAAGTTTAACATTCAAACGAGTTATATATTATAAATCTATTTATAATCCCAAATCAATATTTAAATAATAACTTAAATTAAATATTTGATACCAGAAATATGGGATGTTACAGTACGCATGTTGGCATATACAAGTTTCCAGTTGTCAATAATATAGTGACAAGTTTACAAAGTAAGACAACATATGCATGCAGTATATATTTTAGACAACCAAATTTCAATAGGATGGGAAGGTTAATGTTGCACCTGCTTTATTTAAGATGAAATAAGGAAGCACAAGAATATTAAAGTTCCGAGGAGAAACATGATCTAGCGAGCGACGGTTCGCCAATCATAAACCAAGAGACAAAAAGGAGGTACCAATATAGTCAAGGCATGAACTACAGATACATGTTAGTCAATCTAGGCACATGAATCCCAGTGGCAGCAACCGAATGCTTAACAGTTGCACAAAAATATACATACTTGGGGTATTTTAAGGGTATAAATACGTAAATACAGTGGTTTGGCCTATCTCCACAGTTTGAATGCAAGAGATGAATTCTCTTGAGTATATACACCTATCGGAAGCAAGCAGAGAACTAGGTGGAGTGTAACAACTGGGAATTTCGCTCGATCTGAATCGATCGCTAAACCGACCAAGACCGTTCAAAACCCCTGATTGTTTTGAGGATAAGACGAATCAGAACGCAAACAGAAGAACATTTCATTTCTTATTACAACAATTCCATCAGAATACAAGAATATACAGAGTATGAATAAATATTTTACATCAGAAAAATATCAGAGATTTAAATTACATTTAAATACATAGCAGCGGAAAAATAATACAACACACAACTGAAAGAAATACATGGATACAGAGCTTTCTGAATATCACTTCAGCTATAAACCAGGATCCTATGAATATAAATCTACAAAACCAAAACAACTAGTTGCTCGTGTGGAAAATAGGGGCACCTAGAGTTTAGGTTAAAACAATAAACTCCAAGTCAGTCATGTGACTGGTGTGAGAACTAAAACAGTTATTTATGACTAGACTTTAAAGGAGGGTAATTCAAGGGACCATGCCATATAACATGGAACAGGTTTCCTTCCGAGAATACCAGTGCATAAACAGTTATAAACAACGCAATGCTTTTCGAAAAAATGAAGCTATTATAAGACCCAGGTCCCATCACACAATGCAATGCAAGACGGAGGATAGGGTTTTACTTATAATAGCCAAACATGCTTGGTATGTTTAAACAAATCATTTGATACTATTATAAGTGTATAATGTCAAAACATCTTTGAATATAAATGTATCAATCATAGACGGCATAGTATCCCATGCTACTATGTTGCCATACTAGGCTCTACAAATAAAACCGAATGTCACATATTGGAAATTGGATTTCTGTCATGAGTCGAGGCCAGGGGCAAGCTCCTATCCGTTCGAGACACTCCAGCAAATGTCTCAGGACCACACACAGTGATCTTGGATGCTTCAGGGCCTGTCCTCTTCTACTTTTGAGGATTAATTATTCCTGAACACACATTTCCTGGTCCTATCAGACCTATATCTGAGGCGCCTCGTATTCCAACAACCACACAGGTGAAAAATAATGTAAATGTCAGGGCTGGTAGGTCACTGACACCACCCATAGCTAGAAAGAAACATCATGTTCTCCCTGCAGTCTGATCCCCTTTTTGACTCATAACGAGGTGTGAGGCTCGCGAATTAACACCATACACAAAGCTATACCACACAGGCCGTGCTTTGATCATCAACCACAAGACTTTGCTTTTCAACAGAAGCCTTGATCATTTGCCACTTAGGCATGCCACACAGGCAATTCATTCCAAGCGATTAATATTCATCAATATATAACCTCTGAGCTCGTACGTCTCAGAGAAGGGCGTTAAACAAGAGAATAAATTTTCCATCGCCAAACAGATATATATTTAATAGAAATCAATCACACAGAATAAAATCCAATGTCAGACACACAGTCCATTTTCAAGTTCATTCTGGGTCTGAACGAAACCGAAGGTGAAACGACCCGAACTTCCCCGGTAAGGAAAGCCCAGATTGAGTTGAGTACAAACCACATCGGAACGCAAACAGAAGAACATTTCATTGCTTATTACAACAATTTCCATCAGAATACAAGAATATCCAGAGTATAAATAAATATTACACATCAGAAAAATATCAGAGATTATAATACATTACATAGCAGCAGAAAAACAATACAAAACACAACTGAAAGTAATACACGGATATAGAGCTTTCCGAGTATCATTCCAGTTGTAAACCAGGATCCTGTGAATATAAATCTGCAAAACCAAAACTACTAGCTGCCTGTATCAAAATAAAGGCACCCAGAGTTTGGGTTAAAACAATAAACTCCAGGTCAGTAATATGACTGTTGCGAGAACTCAAACAGTTATTTAAAACTTTACTTTAAATCAGACATATCAAGGGACCACGACGTATAACACAGAATGAGATTCCTCCTAAGAATACCAGTGCATATAACAAAACAGAGCAATGCTTTTTGGAAAAATGAAGCGATTATAAGACCCAGGCCCTATCACATAATGCAACGCAAGCCGGGGGATAGGGTTTTCCCTTATAATAGCCAAACATGCTTGGTACGTTTAAAACAAATCATTTGATACTATTATATGTGAATAGTGTATAAAATAACTACAAAAATATAAATGTATCAATCCTAGATGGCATGGGTACCATATATTCATGTGCCCATACTAGGATCTACAATCAAAAACCGCAAAGTCATGTATTTGGAAGCTGGATTTCCATCTATGAACCGAGGCAAGGGATCGTCCTCTACCGAATTCGAGACGCACTAGCCCGCCCCTCAGGCAAGCGTGCAGGCAAGCCTTGGATCGTCAGGGTCGGTCCACCGATGTGGATTATTATGCCTGAACACTACATTTCCCCGCCCTTTGGTGCGTAAATGAGCCAAATGACTCCATCGGCTCCACACAGTCACCAATATATCCGAGGCGCCTCGCAACAGCAACACCCACACAGGTGAAAATAATATAAATGTCAGGGCTGGTATGTCACTGACACCACCCTAGCTAGAAGGAAACACATGCCCTCCCTGAGGTCCTCTCCCATTTTTTCGTTCACAACCGGGGTGTGAGGCTCGCGAATCAACGCTACACAAAGCTATGCCACACAGGCGGTGCTTTGATCATCAACCACAAGACTTTTCTTTTTAACAAAAGCCTTGATCAATTGCCACTTAGGCAATTCACTCCATGCGATTAATATCCATCAATATATAACCCCTGAGCTCGTACGTCTCATAGAAGGGCGTTAAGCAAGAGAATAAATTCTCCGCCGCCAAACATATATATATATTTAATAGAAATCAATCACACAGAATAAAATCCAGTGTCAGACAAACAGTCCATTTACAAGTTCGTTCTGGGTCTGAACGAAACCGGAGGCGCCTTGTACCTCGCATATCCATCGATCTCCAAGTACGTCTGGACGATCACCAACCGATTCCCTCCGCTTGGGTGTACAGCCCAATCAAGATCATCAGTAATCTCCCAAATGATGTGAAGACTCTGGTCTTCGACCACCGTCTTCATCTCGACACATCGTCGAATTAGTTATTCAGAATGGGATAAGCCCAGCCTTTCTGAATAACTCGCGAATATAATAAAACAAGTGTTACAAAAACGCAACATACGCCTCATTCCAATCCAGAATATTCTTTTGTTCAAATATTCTTATACTTTAGGAAAGGTTCCCATTAATTTTATCAAAGATAAATTCTTTAAATTTATTCTTTAACCTTCCTTTGAATATCAATTCAAATTAGCCGGGATTAGCGAACCACACCGAAGTAATCATTTATTTTATTTCCCAATCCCAACGTGTTCATCCCATGAAGTAAAACTGGTCATACTTCATATCTAACACCACGGTATTATCAGTAAATTCAATTACCATTTCACGTTCAAATCTAATTAAAGATTTAACTATCGCCTGGAGCAAACTGGTGATACTTAATTCTCGATCAATTCAATCTAATTAAAGATTCATTAAAACTCCACTTGGTTTTAATCTTTCCAACAATCAATATTAATGATTGTTTAACTTGGGAAATCACATCCTGTCTCTAACTGGGTTTAAGAACAGTGTTAACGAAGACACCATTCACGACAAACCCAAATCCCATTTGATATTAATTACAAGGCTCTGAATAGAAAATATATCTGCTTATATTTAATATCAAATTCTACGACCAACAAATATCTTATAGGAAATAACGATATAAATATATCTTTCAAATTTCCATAACAATATCTGCATAATCACGAAATCCAACATCGAAATATTCCAAAGACAATTTCGATTCAAATCCATTCCAATTCAATTATTGAAAATTCTGGTTATTCTCAAAACCATTTCAAATCCACTTTGTTTATTTTAAAAATAAATGGAATTATAATTCTAGTTCAAAACTAGTTCATTTCGATAAAAATCTATTTTTATCTTTTTAAATATGGAAATTTTTATCCCAATTCTCCACAAATCATTTCTTATGATTTTACACAAATTATTACTATTTTTAATAATTTTATCAAGGCACGTACAGTCGATTTCCATCAACGGCCATTGAACTGCACTTACAACGACCTTTTCCAAATTTGTTCTGGACATAATTCCAAATCCAACCATTAGATTTCAGATCTCTAATATTCGTTAGAAATCTCTTTTCGATACGAACCCAACGGTTCCGGTTTTAGGAGAATCCTACGGTCGGATCTCCCGTAATGTCCATTCGAAGTCAATGGTTGAAATTCGCGAACTGCCGCAGCGCGGCGCATTCTATTCAGGCCATTATATATATATATATATATAATATATTATATATATTTCGTCGATTTCCTTTTAAAATGTATTTATAAATCGTTTAAAATTCGTTTTCAAAACGATTTCAACTTCATATTCAATTTCTAATCAAAATTGAATATTCCACGTCATCGATATACAAATGATAATATTTTCAAACGTTATATTTTAAAATTATTTCCTCTCTATATTCATTATAAAAATGAATAAAATCGATATAAATATCGTTCACGTCAAAATGACGTCAATCTAATCAACACGGCTTTTATTCAACACATGAATGTTTATTCTATTCAACGCATGAATATTTATTCTATTCAACACATGAATATTTATTCTATTCAACACATGAATTTATTTTCTATTCAACACATGAATTTATTCTATTCAACACATGAATTTATTTTCTATTAACACATGAATTTATTCTATTCAACACATGAATTTATTTTTATAATATTCCTTATTTTCCAAATTGGAATGAGACTCAATCAATTACCATATAACGTTAATTATATGGATTTTCTACAACACATGTAGATAATAACAACGATAAATCGTCAACCATCATCTAGAGTACACCACATAACTGCATAAGCATTAAATATCAATAATTAACACTTACACAGTCTGTCAATCCATCGTTCGACATACAACTAAACAATCGGGATTAGTGTACGTCAAATCTCATCCCAATACCCGTGTGGGGTTTTAGATCAACAAACACAGATTTTATTTGTGCGGTTGGGCGATGTGTAAAATTTATCGTCCCAATCAATATCAGTCAAATCGGTGTACATAAA
The DNA here is from genome assembly GCA_030737875.1 of Allium sativum. Lineage (NCBI taxonomy): Eukaryota > Viridiplantae > Streptophyta > Magnoliopsida > Asparagales > Amaryllidaceae > Allium > Allium sativum. The sequence goes on along the minus strand of CM060924.1, from coordinate 188,088,363 downwards.
CAAATCGTTCGATTTGTAAATGAATATTTATTTTACTTCAACACATGAATATTTTTTTTCAACACATGAATATATATTTTATTTCAACACATGAATTAATATTTTCATCACAACCAATAGTCAATTTTCACAACACAAACAATCACACAAGTCGTCCATGGTTTGTGGACAACGGGTGTCGTGTGCTGCTAAGCACTGTCTGCATCCTAGTATATATTTCAACTAGAAAAGAAAATTTAAAGTGAGAATTTCTCACCTTGGGGTTCCACTCTGCCATTTCATTTCTGAATTTCTGATCGGCTTGAATCAGCCCGAAATTCCAATGCAATCTTTTTCACGCTGTTCACATTAAAAATTACATTTTTATCTCACTATATATATAATAAATATCAGATTTTTATTATACTACTTATATAAAAATCATATTTTTATTCTTTACATTCTATAAAAATTATATTTTTATTCTCTACATTGATAAAAATCACATTTTTAATTCGATGAATATACTATAAAAAAATCCTATTTTGGATTAACATACATATATAAAAATTTTATTTTTATTAATTAAAATCATAGCTTTCACCCACTATGTTATGATATATTTTATAAAAACAATTTTAAAACAATATCATATTTTTATTTTCAAAACCATGTAAATTTCATTTTAAAATCATGGCAAATTATATTTAAAAAAAAATCAGATCTTTATCGTTATACTTATGAAAATCTCCTCGTTATACACAAAAAAACTGATTTGAAAAGTAGGTTTTATAAATTAAAAACTGACCATCTTTGTTTGCAAGAGGTAGGAGGAGGAGCGTCGGAGTCAGGGGAAGGCTCACTGGCCGCCGGCGGAGCTGCGATGGCCGGAGGTGGGCCAGGCGACGGGGTTGAACTCGAATGGGGGCTAGGGTTTCTGATGCGGGGGGGGGGGGGGGGTGTTTCCGGTTCTAGAAAGGGCAGAGAGGAGGTGCGAGAGGAGGAGGGAGGTCGTGGGGGTGGTGGCGCATTCTGAGGAGGCGGAGGCGCCACCCGCGACGGCGGTTCGTCGAGTTGAAGGAGGAATCTGGTTTTTTTCCTAACTTCTAATTCCAAACTAAGGCCAACGGGAAGAAAAGGAAGGATAAAGGGGGGTGGTATATTATATATATATATATACTATTTTATTTTAATCTCTAAAAAGTTATCTTTTCATTCGAACTCCAATCGAGACCCACCGACTATCGACCCTAGCTAATTATCCCCATTCTGAACACAATGGGATATGTATCGTAGGCTGATTCGACTGTTTCGATCAGTTTTCGTCAAAATCAAAATATAACTCTATATATTGATTTTGAACACACATTTCAATTTACTGGGGCCACATACGGACTCTAAAAATTCCCAAAACATATTTTCTAGCTTCGTATTGACGATACGGTCCTAACAAAACTAGTTTCATCGAATTCTGAGACCATTTGAAAAATGGCCATTTTCCAGTCGATTAAAAATCAACTAAAACTGATCAAACACATTTTCCTTTGTCATGCTCACATATTGATTCGAAAAATTACGAATTTTGAAACCCAGCAATAACTTGACATCACGGATCCAACAAAAGTGGTTTCGTCGAAAACCGAGGTCGTTTGCAAAATCTACATTTTTAAGGGCCAGAATTCCATAGTGACTATTCTGAATTTTCAACTGGACGTAACTTTTGATTCCCGCTATGAAATTTCAACTTTCCGGATTCGTTGGAAAGATATTCTCAAATAGATTCTAATATTTTTGGTTTCGCTAAAATTCGGTTTCTTTTGAATCCTGTACATTCATTTGAACTTTGAAATCAAATTTTCAAACTACCGCGCCATTTTTAATTCCTTTTATAAATTAAAACAAATAATTATATTCTAACGACGATTCAAATAAATATATACGTCTAATTCTATTCAAAATAAATTTCTCGTCGTTATTATTTAAAATAATTCATTTTAAATAATCAAAATTCGCTAAAATTGCCAAAATAAAATTTTTTAATTGGCTCAGATTTCCGTGTTATTACAATCTCCCCCACTTAAAACTTTTCGTCCCCGAAAAGGAACGAAGCCGAAAGTTTTTTAACCAATCAACTCAACTTCCATTATTTTCATTACGGCTTAAGTTCTTCAACTTTTCAATTTCTAAGAACTTTTCAAATTTTTCAAAAATTTGGCTAACACCCTAAATTTTCGAAAAATTTCGCCATAACCTCCCCTGCATTGGGAGCTTCGGGATATTTCAAATAGCCTCCCATGGACTTCATCGATCCAAAAAGAAAAAGAAACAGCCAAGCGGCTAGCCAATCGGCTCATAAAATCATCCAAAACCCAAATAATTAGTAAACATGTACCTATTTGTCGGGCAAACAATTTTATTCTTCTGCTCTAGTCTCCTTGCCCTGACCTGTTCAATGTAAGTACATGTACATGCATGCATATGCGATAAATTTTCAATAAAACTCACTATTTGGTTCAATTTGACTAAAGGTTCAACATTTAATTAATCATACAATAATCAAACAACACAACCAGCAATCAGTTAGTAAATTAACGTTTCAAACTCATAATTTTGATATACAGTCAAAAATCACATTTTTGATGCCAAATCACAACAATAAGCCCTATATAGCTTTGGTTCTCACACCAGTCGATTGGAATCATATAGAAATCCCACTTTCAAAACACGAAAATAAATTCTGATGATGCTCGAGCGATCATCAGAATCATCTTCGAGTGACTAGAGTGTGATTCTATATCTATCCAGTATATTAAAACTTCGAATACACATTTGCAAGGCGTATATGCAAAATCTTTATGTACTGGATTGTCCAAATTCAATACAAATAAATATTCAAATATGAATAATTGAATTAAATTTCAAAACAAAACTTGTTTTCATTTTAAAAATACACTCTTCACACTCGTTCCAGGATACTACTGATCCCATCTCTAATGAGTCATTCTTATTGGATATTACTAATCCAATCTCTGGTGAATTCTTTCAGTTGGTTCTAATGTGTCTTGTTCTCGAGCTTTGTAAACCAAAGCTCTGATACCAAGCTGAAACGACCCGAACTTCCCCGGTAAGGAAAGCACGGATTGAGTTGAGTATAAGCCACATTGGAACGCAAACAGAAGAATATTTCATTGCTTATTACAACAATTTAAATCAGAATATAAGAATATCCAGAGTATAAATAAATATTACACAACAGAAAAATATCAGAGATTACAATACATTACATAGCAGCGGAAAAATAATACAAAACACAACTGAAAGTAATACACGGATACAGAGCTTTCCGAGTATCGTTCCAGCTGTAAATCAGGATCCTGTGAATATAAATCTGCAAAACCGAAACTACTAGCTGCATGTGTCAAAATAAGGGCACCCAGAGTTTAGGTTAAAATAATAAACTCCAGGTCAGTCATGTGACTAGTGTGAGAACTAAACAATTAATTAAAAACTTTACTTTAAATCAGATATATCAAGGGACCACGTCGTATAACATGGAACGGGTTTCCTCCCAAGAATACCAGTGCATATAACAAAACAGCGCAATGCTTTTTGGAAAAATGAAGCTATTATAAGACCCAGGTCCTATCACACAATGCAATGCAAGCCGGGGGATAGGGTTTTCCCTTATAATAGCCAAACATGCTTGATATGTTTAAAACAAATCATTTGATACTATTATATGTGCATATTGTATAAAATAACTTCAAATATAAATGTATCAATCCTAGACGGCATGGGTACCATATATCATGTCGCCATACTAGGCTCTATAATCAAAAACCGCAAAGTCATGTATTTGGAAGTTCGATTTCCATCTATGAACCGAGGCAAGGGATCGTCCTCTACCGAATTCGAGACGCTCTAGCCTGCCCCTCAGGCAACCGCGCAGGCAAGCCTTGGATCGTCAGGGTCGGTCCACCGATGTGGATTATTATGCCTGAACACTACGTTTCCCCGCCCTTTGGGGCGTAAATGAGCCAAATGACTCCATCGGCTCCACACAGTCACCGATATATCCGAGGCGCCTCGCAACAGCAAAAACCACACAGGTGAAAATAATATAAATGTTAGGGCTGGTAGGTCACTGACATCACCCTAGCTAGAAGAAAACCCATGCTCTCCCTGAGGTCCTCTCCCGTTTTTGGTTCAGAACCAGGGTGTGAGGCTCGCGAATCAACGCTACACAAAGCTATGCCACACAGGCGGTGATTTGATCATCAACCACAAGACTTTGCATTTCAACAAAAGTCTTGATCATTTGCCACTTAGGCATGCCACACAGGCAATTCCATGCGATTGATATCCATCAATATATAACCCCTGAGCTCGTACGTCTTAGAGAAGGGCGTTAAGCAAGAGAATAAATTCTCCGCTGGTAAGTTGATATATATTTAATAGAAATCAATCACACAGAATAAAATCCAATGTCAGACACACAGTCCATTTACAAGTTCGTTCTGGGTCTGAACGAAACCGGAGGCACCTTGTACCTCGCATATCCATCGATCTCCAAGTACGTCTGGACGATCACCAACTGATTCCCTCCTCTTGGGTGTACAACACAATCAAGATCATCAGTAATCACCCAAACGATGTGAAGACCTCCGGTCTTCGACCACCATCTTCATCCTCGACACATCGTCGAATCAGTTATTCAGAATGGGATAAACCCGACCTTTCTGAATAACTCGCGTATATAATAAAACAAGTGTTACACAAACACAACATATGCCTCATTCCAATCCAGAATATTCTTTTGTTCAAATATTCTTATACTTTGGGAAAGGTTCCCATTAATTTTATCAAAGATAAATTCTTTAAATTTATTCTTTAACCTTCCTTTGAATATCAATTCAAATTAGCCAGGATTAGCAAACCATACCGAAGTAATCATTTATTTTATTTCCCAATCCCAACCTATTCATCCCATGAAGTAAATCTGGTCATACTTCATATCTAACACCAAGGTGTTATCGGTAAATTCAATTACCATTTCACGTTCAAATCAAATTAAAGATTTAACCATCGCCTAGAGCAAAACTGGTGATACTCCATTCTCGATCAATTCAATCTAATTAAAGATTCATTAAAACTCCACCTGGTTTTAATCTTTCCAAAAATTAATATTAATGATTGTTTAACTTGGGAAATCACATCCTGTCTTTAGCTGGGTTTAAGAACAGTGTTAACGAAGACACCATTCACGACAAACCCAAATCCCACTTGATATTAATTACAAGGCTCTGAATATAAAATATATCGGCTTATATTCAATATCAAATTCTACGACCAACAGATATCGTATTGGAAATAATGATATAAATATATCTTCCAAATTTCCATAACAATATCTGTATAATCACGAAATCCAACATTGAAATATTCCAAAGACAATTTCAATTCAAATCTATTCCAATTCAATTATTGGAAATTCTGGTTATTCTCAAAACCATTTCAAATCCACTTTATTTATTTTAAAAATAAATGGAATTATAATTCTATTTCAAAACTAGTACATTTCGATAAAAATATATTTTTATCTTTTCAAATATGAAATTTTTTTCCCAATTCTTCACAAATCATTTCTTATGATTTTGCACAAATTATTACCATTTTTAATAATTTTATCAAGGCTCATACAGTCGATTTCCATCAACGGCCATCGAACTGCACTTACAGCGACCTTTTCCAAATTTGATCTGGACATAATTCCAGATCGACCGTTAGATTTCAAATCTCTAAAATTCGTTAGAAAGCACTTTTCGATACGAACCCAAGGTTCCGGTTTTAGGAGATTCCGACAGTCGGATCTCTCGTAACGTCCATTTGAAGTCAATGGTCAAAATTTGCGAACTGCCGCGGCGCGGCGCGTTCTATTCAGGCCATTATATATATAATATATATATTATACATATTTCGTCGATTTCCTTTTAAAACGTATTTTATAAATCACTTAAAATTCATTTTCAAAACGATTTCAACTTCGTATTCAATTTCTAATCAAAATTGAATATTCCACATCATCAATATACAAATGATAATATTTTCAAATGTTATATTTTGAAATTATTTCCTTTCTATATTCATTAAAAAATGAATAAAATCGATAGAAATATCTTTCACGTCAAAAAGGCGTCAATCTAATCAACACGGCTTTTATTCAACACATGAATGTTTATTCTATTCAATACATGAATATTTATTCTATTCAACACATGAATTTATTCTATTCAACAAATGAATTTATTTTCTATTCAACACATGAATTTATTCTATTCAACACATGAATTTAATTTTATAATATTCCTTATTTTCCAAATTGGAATGAGGCCCAATCAATTACCGTATAATGTTAATTATATGGATTTTCTACAACACATGTAGGTAACAACAATGATAAATCATCAACCATCATCCAGAGTGCACCACACAACTGCATAAGCATTAAATATCAATAATTGACGCTTACACAGTCTGCCAATCCATCGATCGACATACAACTAAACAATCGGGATTAGTGTACGTCAAATCTCATCCCAATACTCGTGTGGGGTTTCAGATCAATAAACACAGATTTTATTTGTGCGGTTGGGCAATGTGTAAAATTTATCGTCCCAATCAATATCAGTCAAATCGGTGTACATAAACAAATCGTTCGATTTGTAAAGGAATATTTATTTTACTTCAACACATGAATATTTTTTTTTCAACACATGAATATATATTTATTTCAACACATGAATTTATATTTTCTTCACAACCAACAGTCAATTTTCACAACACAAACAATCACACAAGTCGTCCATGGTTTGTGGACAACGGGTGTCGGGTGCTGCTAAGCACCGTCTGCATCCTAGTATATATTTGAACTAGAAAAGAAAATTTATAGTGAGAAGTTCTCACCTTGGGGTTCCACTCTGCCATTTCATTTCTGAATTTCTGAACGGCTTGAATCAGCCCGAAATTCCAATGCAATCTTTTTCATGCTGTTTACATTAAAATTACATTTTCATCTCACTATATATATAATAAAAATCAGATTTTTATTATACTACTTATATAAAAATCGTATTTTTATTCTCTACATTCTATAAAAATTATATTTTTATTCTCTACATTGATAAAAATCACATTTTTAATTCGATGAATACACTATAAAAAATCCTATTTTGGATTAACATACATACATAAAAATTCTATTTTTATTAATAAAAATCATAGCTTTCACCCGCTATGTTATGATATATTTTATAAAAACAATTTTAAAACAATATCATATTTTTATTTTCAAAACCATGTAAATTTCATTTTAAAAGCAAGGCAAATTCTATTTTAAAAAAAATCAGATCTTTATCATTATACTTATGAAAATCTCCTCGTTGTACACAAAAAAAACTGATTTGAAAAGTAGGTTTTATAAATTAAAATCTGACCTTCTTTGATTGCAAGAGTTAGGAGGAGGAGCGTTGGAGTCGGGGGAAGGCTCACTAGCCGCCGGCGGAGCTGCGATGGCCGGAGGTGGGCTAGGCGACGGGGTTGGACTCGAATGGGGGCTAGGTGTAACAACCCGCACCTCCGATCATGTAAGATATTGTCCCCAACTTAGCCACCGTATATGTGTGGGGTTTTGTTTCTCAAAAGGCCTCGGCTAAGTTTTGAGATCCGCCAACACATGGCGTTGCCACACAGGCTGATCCAACCTCCCTACTAGCACCGATATTGTCCCTACTTTGCCACCTCTCAGGTGTAGGGTTTTCCATCACTAGGCCTTGGCATTAGTAAGAGATGAGCTCTACTATATAAGTACCCACTTCACACAAGCTTCCACGATGTGGGACTTAGGGGTGTTACATTCTGCCCTCCTATAGAGCCCAACGTCCCCGTTGGCTCACAAATACCTCACCCAGGCACTGTGATCCACACAGGAGCCACAATTCCGGCTAGGTATTGGCTCTGATACCACTGTAACAACCCGTACCTCCGTTTATGCAAGATATTGTCCCCAACTTAGCCACCGTATAGGTGTGGGGTTTTGTTTCTCAAAAGGCCTCGGCTAAGTTTCGAGATCCGCTAACACACGGCGTTGCCACACAGGCTGCGCCAACCTCCCTACTAGCACTGATATTGTCCCTACTTTGCCACCTCTCAGGTGTAGGGTTTTCCATCACTAAGCCTCGGCATTAGTAAGATATGAGCTCTACTATATAAGTACCCACTTCACACAAGCTTCCACGATGTAGGACTTAGGGGTGTTACACTAGGGTTTCTGATGCGACCGGGGGGGGGGGGGGGTTGGGGTGTTTCCGGTTCTAGAGAGGGGAGAGAGGAGGAGGGGGTCGTGGCGCGTTCTGAGGAGGCGGAGGCACCACCCGTGACGGCGGTTCGTCGAGATGAAGGAGGCATCTAGTTTTTTTCTTTTTCTAATTTCTAATTCCAAACTAAGGTCAATGGGAAGAAAAGGAAGGATAAAGGGGGATGGTATATAATAATATATATTATTTTATTTTAATCTCTAAAAAGTTATCTTTTCATTCGAACTCCAATCTAGACCCACCGACTGTCGACCCTAGCTAATTACCCCCAACACAATGTGATATGTATCATAGGCTGATTCGACTGTTTCGATTAGTTTTCGTCAAAATCAAAATTTAACTCTATATATTGATTTTGAACGCACATTTCAATTTACTGGGGCCACATACGGACTCTAAAAATTCCCAAAAAATATTTTCTAGCTTCGTATTGACGATGCGGTCTTAACAAAACTAGTTTCATCGAATTCTGAGACCGTTTGAAAAATGGCCATTTCCAGTCGATTAAAAATCAACTGAAACTGGTCAAATGCGTTTTCCTTTGCCACGCTCACATATTGATTCGAAAAATTACGAATTTTGAAACCCAGCAATAACTTGACATCATGGATCCAACAAAGTGGTTTCATCAAAAACCGTGGTCGTTTGCAAAATTTCCGTTTTTAAGGGCCAGAATTCCATAGCGGCTATTCTGAATTTTCAACTGGACGTAACTTTTGATTCCCGCTATGAAATTTCAATTTTTCGGATTCGTTGGAAAGATATTCTCAAATAGATTCTAATATTTTTGGTTTCGCTAAAATCCAGTTTATTTTGAATCATGTACATTCATTTGAACTTTGAAATCGAATTTTCAAACTACCGCGCCATTTTCAATTCCTTTTATAAAATAAAATATATAATTATATTCTAACGACGATTCAAATAAATATATACGTCTAATTCTATTCAAACTAAATTTCTCATTGTTATTATTTAAAATAATTCATTTTAAATATTCAAAATTCATTAAAATCGGCAAAATAAAAAAATTTAAATTGGCTCGAATTTTCCGGGCTGTTACATGGAGACACCCGCAATGACCAGGGTATGCACGTTGACATGAGGGTAAATGAGCCAGTCTTAGTCGATAAAAATCATGACACACATGGTGCAATGTTACTGCTACAAAGGGTGAATCCATGGGAAGTTCAGCTAGGGTGAATCAAAGAATCAGTAAAATAAATTCGAAGCCAAATGAAATAGTATTTCCGATTTGTTCATCGTATGCCAGTCATACATATATTCGTATAATGGTGCATACGAATACACATATGTGGCCTCTACGTGAACAAGCATCATGACACAACTTCAAACTTAAAGCTCCAACAACAACTGAAGGCAGAAGCAATACGCAATGGGGTAGACTAACAGAACGATAAGGACAAGTGTTAAATCATTCAGATAGGTTTGGACAGGTGTTGAGAATTACAGAAAGCTGAAGACATGTGGAGAAAAGATTTAGCAGCCAAAACTCAAAGTAAGTTTCATCATATATGGTTTTGAACCAACGTTGGGACAAATAAGGGAGAACAATATGAACGAAATGTTAGGCCAAAATATGGCATTTACAACCAAAGTTACTTGTTCTAACACGTTATAATTCAACTATCACTAAATGGTAAATTAAATTAACATGAACACAATATATCAACGTTTTAAATTCCAAAAACTTGTCAAATGATTAAATTTGTTGTAAACGGAATGATCTTACAAAATGTGTTCAATGATTGAACTAAATAACGACATTTCATCTCGCAAACCAAATGTTTAAACGAATAAATAGTTTAATGTTACTAACGTTAAATCTTGACTAAAGATTTAAATTTACATATCAAATTAATTTGTACTACAAGATTTTATACAAGTCATAATCAAACAATAGGTAAAAGATAAAACAATGTTAGACTTCAATTTAGTTTTCAAAGCAAAACAATTTAGATTTTCTTCTCGAATCAAATTACAAGAACTACATTTCGAAATTGAATTTATTTCCAAAGTCAATTTCAAATACTCAAAGAAATTCAATTAATTAATAATGTAAATCACATTTGTTTAGATACAACGTTCGTATTAAAATTAAATTCCCGAAAATTTCCAAAGTTAAATATCAACTAAATCCAAAGTTAAATATTCAAATTAGTTAATAAGATAAATCATGTTTATTTGACAAAAATAAATTTGCAAAGTGATTTCCATTTTAAAAGTGAACTCAAATAAACACAAATCCATAATAATATTCTTCCTTAAACCATTCATAACGAAATTTGAAAAGAATTAAAAGTTTTATACACAAGCTTGGTTAAAAATAGATAAATGTCCAAATACTAACTTGAATTCCATTAAGTACTCAGGATTCGAATGTTTTATAATAGACTGAAATGATATATATCTGTACCACTTGACCATAGATAGAAAATTATATACGAACACCGTGGCCAATAAAATTGTTTTCAAATATTATATCGATTTTGTAAATAGAAATTTTAATGAAAATTTTCATGTAGCGTAAAGAAATGTTAAAAGAAATTGGACCCAGATTTAACTTGAAATTTTAAGAGATCTGATTCGATGTGAAAAGGATTTATAGGTGATTATACGAGTTAACATTTAAAGTTAAAATTATTTTTAAATGAATTATACATAAAACTTTGTGTTTAATGTAACTAAAATTGATAATATGTAAATTTAAATTTAGCATGATTCATTATAAAGGATTTTGCAAGATTTATTTTAAATGTTTTGGAGCTTATTTGATATATGATTTGTCACCATTTTTAATGTGAGAAGTATTGTCGTCAAAATATAATTTGTTAAAATTCAAGTATAAAAGGAATATGTTTTGCCTAAGATAAAATGAATACGTATAACGACCCGAACTTTCCCGTGAAGGAAAGCCCGGATTGCTTTGAGGACAAGATGAATCAGAACACAAACAGAAGAACATTCCATTGTTTATTACAACAATTCCATCAGAATACAAGAATATACAGAGTATAAATAAATATTATACATCAGAAAAATATCATAGATTTACAAAATACAATGCAGCGGAAAATAATACAAAACACAACTTAAAAGAATATGCAGATACAGAGCTTTCCGAATATCATTCCAGCTGTAAACCGGGATCCTGTGAATATAAATCTGCAAAACCAAAACTACTAGCTGTAGCGGAAAATAATACAAAACACAACTTAAAAGAATATGCAGATACAGAGCTTTCCGAATATTATTCCAGCTGTAAACCGGGATCCTGTGAATATAAATATGCAAAACCAAAACTACTAGCTGTCCATGTGGAAAATAAGGGCACCCAGAGTTTAGGTTAAAACAATAAACTCCAGGTCAGTCATGTGACTGGTGTGAGAACTAAAACATTTATTTAAAACTTTACTTTAAATCAGATATATCAAGGGACCACGTCGTATAACACGTAACGAGTTTCCTCCCAAGAATACCAGTGCATATAACAAAATAGCGCAATGCTTTTTGGGAAAATGAAGCTATTATAAGACCCAGGTCCTATCACACAATGCAACGCAAGCCGGGGGATAGAATTTTCCCTTATAATAGTCAAACATGCTTGGTACGTTAAAACAAATCATTTGATACTATTATAAGTGCATAGTGTATAAAACAACTTCAAATATAAATGTATCAATCCTAGATGGCATGGGTATCATATATCATGTCGCCAATACTAGGCTCTACAATCAAAACCGCAAAATCACGTATTTGGAAGTTGGATTTCCATCTGTGAACCAAGGCAAGGGATCGTCCTTACTGCTTCGAGACGCACTAGCCCGCCCCTTAGGCAAGTACTCTGTCAAGCCTTTGGATCGTTAGGGCCGGTCCACTCGATGTGGATTAAAATGCCTGAACATTGCGTTTCCCCGCCCTTTGGGGCGTCAATGAGCCAAATGACTCCATCAGCCCCGGATCGACTGATATAACTGAGGTGCCTCATATCGATCATCCACATAAGTAAAATGTGCAAAACGCTGACACCACTCCTAGCTAGAAGGAAACACATGCCCTCCCTGATGTCCTCTCCCGTTTCTGGTCCACACCAGGTTGTGAGGCTCGCGAATTAACGCTACACTAAGCTACGCTATATTAAAGCCATGCTTTGATCATCAACCACAAGACTCTGCTTTTCAACAGAAGCCTTGATCATTTGCATCTTAGCATGCCACATAGGCAATCCACGCTATGCAGCCGATGTATATCAATCACACAGAATGAAATCCAATGTCAGACACACATCCATTTACAAGTTCGGAATGGGTCTGAACAAAACCAAAGGCGCCTTTTTCCTCCCCCATATGTCCAATACAGGGGAGAGGCCCTCGCATATCCGTCGATCTCCAAGTACGTCTGGATGATCACCACTTATTACCTCTCCTTGGGTGTACAGCCCAATCAAGACATCACTAATCATCCAAACGATGCGAAGACCTCCAGTCTTCAACCACTGTCTTCATCCTCAACACATCGTCGAATCAGTTATTTGGAATGGGATAAACCCGGTCTTTCTGAATAACTCGCGTATATAATAAACAAGTGCCATAAAAACACAACATATGCCTCATTCCAATCCAAAATATTCCTTTATTCAAATATTCATATACTTTGGGAAAGGTTCCCATTAATTTTATCAAAGATAAATTCTTTAAATTTATTCTTTAATCTTCCTTTGGATATCGTTTCAATCTAATTAACGATGCATTAAAACTCCACTTGGTTTTAATCTTCCCAGAAACCAATATTAACGATTGTTTAACTTGGGAAATCATATCCTGCCTTTAACTGGGTTAAAGAACCAATGTCATTTAAAACACAGTTCACGATAAACCCAAAATCACATTCCATTCCATCAGCCTTTAACCGTAAATTAGCAAGTGAACAATTCCCTAAGCATTAACCCCGAAGGCCGAAACCAACATCAGATCAATACCCAGGAAACCATTCAACTTAACTAATTTCTAGTTAGTTTCTGATTTTCTTAACTCCATTAGGTCTAAGAATAGTATTATTAAAGATACCATTCACGACAACCCAAAATCTTATTTCCGTCTTTAACTGGGTTAAAGAACCAATGTCCTTTAAAACATGGTTCATGATAAACCCAAAATCACATTCCATTCCATCATCCTTTAACCGTGAATTAGCAAGTGAACAATTCCCTAAGTATTGACCCTGAAGGCCGAAACCAACATCAGATCAATACCCAGGAAACCATTCAACTTAACTAATCTCCAGTTAATTTCTGATTTTCTAAACGGCCATCGAACTGCACTTACAGCGACCTTTTCCAAATTTGATTTGGACATAATTCCAAATCCAACTATTAGATTTCAAATCTCTAATATTCTTAGAAAGATCTTTTCTATACGAACCCAACGGTTCCGGTTTTAAGAGAATCCGACTGTCGGATCTCCCGTAATGTCCGTTCGAAGTCAGTGGTCGAAATTCACGAACTGCCGCAGCGCGGCACGTTCTATTCAGGCCATTATATTATATATATATAATATATATTTCGTCGATTTCCATTTAAAACATATTTTATAAATCGTTATAAATTCGTTTTCAAAATGATTTCAACTTCGTATTCAATTTTCGATCAAAATTGAATATTTCGTACAATCGATATATAAATGATAATATTTTCAAAACATTATATTTTAAAATCATTTCCTTTTCGATATTCATTATAAAGATGAATAAAATCGATATAAATATCGTTCACGTCAAAATGGCATTAATCTAATTAACACGACTTTATATATTTAAATATATTCATGTCCATCCCAAATCGGACATCAAAATCAAATTTTGATTCTTTCTTGAATATTATTTGAAAATATTCATTATTTTAAAATAATCATTATTTGAAAATATTCATTCTTTCTTTCAGAACTGGAATCAGACACAGTCAATTACCATATAATTTGATTATATGGATTTCATACAATACATGTGTTTAACAACAATTATAAACAATCAACAAAATCCAGAGTGCATTCTACACTGCATAAGCATCAAATATAAATATTTAACGCTATCACAGCTTGTCAACCAATCGATTGACATACAACTAATTATTGGGATTAGTGTATGTCCAATCTCATCCCAATACCCGTGTGGGGTTTCAAACAATCAAACACATGTTTTATTTGTGCAGTTGAGCGATGTGTAAAATTTATCGTCCTAACCAATATCAGTCAAATGTGTGTACATAAACAAATCATCTGATTTTTTTATAAATATTTATTTTACATACACATTAAAAGTTATATTTTTAACTATAAAATATTTATTCATTCCACATCACACAATAAATTTTCACAACACATCAATCAAACAAACAAGTCATCCATGGTCTGTGGACGATGGGTGTCGGGTGCTGCTAAGCACCGTCTGCATTCTAGTATATATTTCAACTAGATAAATAAATTAAAGTGAGAAGTTCTCACCGTGGGTTCCACTCCTCCATTTTTTTATTTTTGAACAGCCTCGATTCCGTTTTACGTCCATTCTATCGCAATCTGTTACACGCGGTATATGTTAAAAATCACACTTTGATTACAACGCTAAATGGATAAACATCCTATTTTTATTTCAACGCTATATTATAAAAAATCATATTTTTAACCAATCAATAATCATTTCTTTGTATGGCTATTTTATATATAGCATATATAATTTAAAAATCATATTTTTAGTTTTCTAAAAATATTCTCCTAGTTTGATTATTTTTAAAATTGCCTACATTCGATAAAAACATATTTTATCTATTTCAAAAATCAAATCATTTTCATTTTAAAATTTCAAATCCTTTTTATTTTAAAATTCAAATCCTTTTATTTTAAAATTTCAAATACTTTTTATTTTAAAATTCAAATCCTTTTATTTTAAAATTTCATTGCTAAATTAATTAAACAAAGTATATAAAAAAAGGTGCTTACTGTAATTGTCTACTTCCTCATTCACGATACTGGAAACTGTCGTGCTCCTAGGGCTCATCACCGTTCATCGTCCAGGCCGCCAGAGGCCAATCCTCCACTACCACGCGAAGCGCCGACCTCCCCTCTTCTTACGCCTTAAAGGACGAGCCGTTTGATCAACCAAAGCGGTCCCGAAGTCCCTGCGAACATCGCGACCTCCCACTCGATTTCCCTCATAATTACTTCACGAGGACTGATCACTTCAGTATAGGATTAAAGAGCAAGAAAAGATCTACAAACTTGTTCAAATGTTGGGGTTTAATTCGCTGTGGAGAAGAAGATTTTAGAGGGAGAAGCGTTGAACGTTTTCCGCCGTTCTTTAGGTTGGAGGGGGGATTTGGGAGGTTGACCACGCAATGACCCCTTTGACTTAGGGTAAGGTTGGAAATTGGACATATATTTTATATTTTAAATACTATTTAATTTAAACCCTATTTGTTTAATGCTCTGAACTCCAAACGAGATCCAATGACTGTTGCCCCTTGCTAATTAACCCCATTTCGAACACAATGGGATATGTTTTTTAAGCCAACTCTATCGTTTCGATCAGTTTTGGTTTAAATTAAAATATAAATCATTATATATTTATTTTGTATGTACATTTAATTTACTATGGTCACATACGGACTCTAAAAATTCCAGAAAAATTATTTCTAGCTTCGTATTGACGATATGGTCCTAACAAAACTAATTTCGTCAAATTTGGAGACCGTTCGAAAAATGGCCATTTTCTCGTCGATCCAAATTGACTAAAACTGTCAAAACACGTTTTCTTTCACCACGCTCACATATTGAATCAAAAAAGTATGAATTTTGGAATATAGCAATGACTTGACATCCGGGATCCAACAAAAGTGGTTTCGTCGAAAACGGAGGTCGTTTGCAAAATTTCCATTTTAAGGGCCAAAATTCTATAGCGACTATTCTGAATTTTCAATTGGGCATAACTTTTTATTCCCGCTATGAAATTTCAATTTTTCGGATTCGTTGGAAAGATATTTTCAAATAGATTCTAATATTTTTGGTTTCGCTAAAATCTGGTTAATTTTGAATCCTGTACATTCATTTGAAATTTGAAATCGAATTTTCAAACTACCACACCATTTCCAGTTCCTTTTATAATTAAAAATAAATATTTACATTCTAACATAGATTCAAATAAATATATACGTTCTAATTCTATTCAAAATGAATTTTTCATCATAATTATTTGAAATAATTCATTTTAAATATCAAAAATTCACTAATAGTGCCAAAATAAAATTTTCAAATTGGCTCAGATTTTCCGGGTTGTTACAATCTCCCCCACTTAAAATCTTTTCGTCCTCGAAAAGGAACAGAGCTGAAAATTGTTTTACAAACCAACTCAACTTTCATTATTTTCATTATGGCTTAAGTTCTTCAACTTTTCAGTTTCTAAGAACTTTTCAAATTCTTCAAAAATTTGGCTAACACCCTAAATTTTCGAAAATTTTCGCCATAATCTCCCCTGTAAAGGGGCATCGGGAAAATCGCGAAATTTCCATACAGGCCTCTCCAATCTAAAAAGAAAAAGAAACAGCCAAGCGGCTAGTCAATCGGGTCATAAAATCATCCAAAAACCCCAGGAAATACAATAAACATGTACCAATTTGTCGGGCAAACAATTTTATTCCTTTTCTTAGCTTCCCTGCTATGACCTGTTCAATATACATACATGTATATGCATGCAATCTCTATCAATTTTCAGTTCAGTTCAACATTTGATACAATTTGGCTAGATGTACCGTTCTTTCACATAATGGTTTTATTATATAAAAAATAATCATACAACACAACCATCAATCAATTAATGAATTAACGTTTCAAATTCATAATTTTGACATATATACAGAAAATCATGTTTTTGATGCCAAGTAACAACAATATATTCTAACTATATTTTGGTTCTCACACCAGTCAATTGGAAATATATAGATATCTCACTTTCGAAACTCAAACATAAATCCTGATGACGACTTGTCAATCATCAGAATCATCTCCGGCCGACTAGAGTGTGATTCTATATCTATCCAATATATTTGAGGATTCATTACACGTGGATCAGACGTATATTAAAATCTCAATATACTTGATTGTCCACATTCAGTACAAAATAAATATTCAAATACGCTTAATAAAGTTTAAATTTTCAAAACAAAACTTGTTTTCAATTTTATTTTAAAAATATCACACTTCACACTCGTTCTAGGATACAACTGATCCTATCTCTAACGAATCATTCTCATTGGATATTATTAATCCAATTTCTAATGAATTCTTTCGTTTGGTTCTAACGTGTCTTGTTCTCCGAGCTCTGTAAACCAAAGCTCCGATACCACCTATAACGACCCAAACTTCCCCTTGAAGGAAAGCCCGGACTGCTTTGAGGATAAGACGAATCATAACACAAACAGAAGAACATTTCATTGTTTATTACAACAATTCCATCAGAATACAAGAATATACAGAGTATAAATAAATATTATACATCAGAAAAATATCAGAGATTGACAAAATACAATGCAACGGAAAATAATACAAAACACAACTGAAAAGAATATGCGGATATAGAGCTTTTCGAATATCATTCCAGCTGTAAACCAGGATCCTATGAATATAAATCTGCAAAACCAAAACTACTGGCTGCTCGTGTGGAAAGTAAGGGCACCCAGAGTTTAGGTTAAAACAATAATCTCCAAGTCAGTCATGTGACCGGTGTGAGAACTAGAACAATTATTTAAAACTTTACTTTAAATCAGATATATCAAGGGACCACGCCGTATAACATGGAACAGGTTTCCTCCCATGAATACCAGTGCATATAACAAAACAACGCAATGCTTTTTGGAAAAATGAAGCTATTATAAGACCCAGGTCCTATCACACAATGCAACGCAAGCTGAGGGATAGGGTTTTCCCTTATAATAGCCAAACATGCTTGGTACGTTAAAACAAATCATTTGATACTATTATTAGTGCATGGTGTATAAAACAACTTCAAATATAAATGCGTCAATCCTAGACGGCATGGGTACCATATATCATGTCGCTAATACTAGGCTCTACAATCAAATCGCAATTGTCACGTATTGGAAGTTGGATTTCCAGCTGTGAACCAAGGCAAGGGATCGTTCTTACCGCTTTGAGACGCTCTAGCCCGCCCCTCAGGCAAGTATTCTGTCAAGCCTTTGGATCGTCAGGGCCGGTCCACTCGATGTGGATTAAAATGCCTGAACACTGCGTTTCCCCGCCCTATGGGGCGTCAATGAGCCAAATGGCTCCATCGGCCCTGGGTCGACCGACATAACTGAGGCGCCTCCTATCCATCATCCTCATAAGTAAAATGCCAGGGCGTGCAAAATGCTGACACCACTCCTAGCTAGAAGGAAACGCATGCCCTCCCTGATGCCATCTCCTGTTTCTGGTCCACACCGGGGTGTGAGGCTCGCGAATTAACGCTACACAAAGCTACGCTATATTAAAGCCGTGCTTTGATCATCAACCATAAGACTCTGCTTTTCAATAGAATCCTTGATCATTTGCATCTCAGCATGCCACACAGGAAATCCACGTTATGCAACCGATGTATATCAATCACACATAATGAAATCCGATGTCAGACACACATCCATTTACAAGTTCGTTCTGGGTCTAAACGAAACCGGAGGCGCCTTATTCCTCCCACATATGTTCAATACAGGGGAGAGGCCCTCACATATCCGTCGATCTCCAAGTACGTCTGGACGATCACCACTTATTACCTCGCCTTGGGTGTACAACCCAATCAAGACATCAATAATCCTCCAAACGATGTGAAGACCTCTGGTCTTCAACCACCGTCTTCATCCTCGACACATCGTCGAATCAGTTGTTCAGAATGGGATAAACTCGGTCTTTCTGAATAACTCGCGTATATAATAAACAAGTGCTAAAAAACACAACATACGCCTCATTCCAATCCAGAATATTCCTTTATTCAAATATTCATATACTTTGGGAAAGGTTCCCATTAGTTTTATCAAATATAAATTCTTTAAATTTATTCTTTAATCTTCCTTTGGATATAATTTCAATCTAATTAAAGATGCATTAAAACTCCACTTGGTTTTAATCTTCCCAGAAATCAATATTAATGATTGTTTAACTTGGGAAATCATATCCTGCCTTTAACTGGGTTAAAGAATCAATGTCATTTAAAACACGGTTCACGATAAACCCAAAATCACATTCCATTCCATCAGCCTTTAACCGTAAATTAGCAAGTGAACAATTCCCTAAGTACTAACCCCAAAGGCCGAAACCAACATCAAATTAAAACCCAGGAAACCTTTCAACTTAACTAGTCTATAGTTAGTTTCTGATTTTCTTAACTCCATTAGGTCTAAGAACAATATTATTAAAGATACCATTCACGATAACCCAAAACCTTATTCCTGTCTTTAACTAGGTTAAAGAACAAATGTCCTTTAAAACACGGTTCACAATAAACCCAGATCATATTCCATTCCATCAGCCTTTAATCGTGAATTAGCAAGTGAACAATTCCCTAAGTATTGACCCCGAAGGCAAAACCAACATCAGATCAATACCCAGGAAACCATTCAACTTAACTAATTTCCAGTTAGTTTCTGATTTTCTTAACTCCATTGGGTCTAAGAACAATATTATTAAAGATACCATTCACGACAACCCAAAATCTTATTCCATTGTTAGCCGGGTTAAAGAACAAGTGTTATTTAAAACACCATTCACGATAAACCCAAAGACCAATTTCAATTCCATCCTAAGTAAATATCAACTAATTAGTATACTTCATTAATTCTAAATAAAAAGATTTAATCTTTTCTCAATTGGGTTTAAGAAAAGTGTTAATGAAGAGACCATTCACGACAAACCCAAATCCCATTTGATATTAAATACAAGGCTCTGAATAGAAAATATATCGGCTTATATTCAATATCAAATACCAGAACCAACAAATATCCTATTGGAAATAACGATATAAATATATCTTTCAAATTTCCATAACGATATCTGTATAATCATGAAATCCAACATCGAAAGATTCCAAAGACAGTTTCGATTTCAAATCCATTTCCAATTTATATATTGGAAATTCTGTTTATTTTTAAAACCATTTCAAATCCAATTTATTTATTTTAAAAATAATGGGATTATAATTCTAGTTCAAAACTAGTTCATTTCGATAAAAATCTATTTTTATCTTTTCAAATATGGAATTTTTCATCCCAATTCTTTCCAAATCATTTCTTATGATTTTACACGAATTATCGATATTTTTAATAATTTTATCAAGGCCCGTACAGTTGATTTCCATAAACGGCCATCGAACTGCACTTACAACGACCTTTTTCAAATTTGATTTGGACATAATTCCAAATCCAACCGTTAGATTTCAAATCTCTAATATTCTTTAGAAAGCTCCTTTCGATACGAACCCAACGGTTCCAGTTTTAGGAGAATCCGACGGTCGGATCTCCCGTAATGTCCGTTCGAAGTCAATGGTCGAAATTCGAACTACCGCAGCGCGACGCGCTCTATTCAGGCCGTTATAATATATATAATATATATTTCATCGATTTCCATTTAAAAAGTATTTTAAAAATTGTTTTAAATTCGTTTTCAAAACGATTTCAATTTCCAATCAAAATTGAATATTCCGTATCATCGATATATAAATGATAATATTTTCAAAACATTATATTTTGAAATCAATTCCTTTTCGATATTCATTACAAAAATGAATAAAATCGATATAAATATCGTTCATGTCAAAATGGCGTTAATCTAATCAACACAACTTTATATATTTAAATATATTCGTGTCCATCCCAAATCGGACATCAAAATAAAATTTTGATTCTTTTCTGAATATTATTTGAAAATATTCGTTATTTTAAAATATTCGTTATTTTAAAATATTCATTCTTTTTTCTGAACTGGAATCAGACATAGTCAATTACCATATAATTTGATTATATGGATTTCATACAATACATGTGTATAACAACATTTATAAACAACAAACCAACATCCAAAGTGCATTCTACACTGCATAAGCATCAAATATAAATATTTAACGCTTACACACCTTGTCAACCAATCGATTGACATACAACTAATTATTGGGATTAGTGTATGTCCAATCTCATCCCAATACCCGTGTGGGGTTTCAAACAATCAAACACAGGTTTTATTTGTGCAGTTGGGCGATGTGTAAAATTTATTGTCCCAACCAATATCAGTCAAATGTGTGTACATAAACATATCATCCGATTTTGTTTATAAATATTTATTTTATATACACGTTAAAAAATATATTTTTAACTATAAAATATTTATTCATTCCACATCACACAATCAATTTTCACAACACATCAATCAAACAAACAAGTCATCCATGGTCTGTAGATGACGGGTGTCGGGTGCTGCTAAGCACCGTCTGCATCCTAGTACATATTTCAAGTAGAAAAATAAATTAAAGTGAGATGTTTTCACCGTGGGTTCCACTCCTCCATTTTTTTATTTTTGAACGGCATCGATTCCGTTTTACGTCCGTTCTATCGCAATCTGTTACACGCGGTATATGTTAAAAATCACATTTTGATTACAACGCTAAATGGATAAACATCCTATTTTTATTTCAACGCTATATTATAAAAAATCATATTTTTAACCAATCAATAATCATTTCTTTGTATGGATATTTTATATATAGCATATATAATCTAAAAAACATATTTTTAGTTTTCTAAAAATATTCTCCTAGTTTGACTATTTTTTAAAATAGCCTACATTCGATAAAAACAAATTTTTTTCTATTTCAAAAATCAAATCTTTTTCATTTTAAAAATTCAAATCCTTTTTATTTTAAAATTCAAATCCTTTTATTTTAAAATTTCAAATCCTTTTTATTTTATAATTCAAATCCTTTTATTTTAAAATTTCATTACTAAATTAATTAAACAAAGTATATAAAAAAAGGTGCTCACTGTAATTGTCTTCTTCCTCATTCACGATACTGGAAACTGTCGTGCCCCTAGGGCTTATAACCGTTCATCGTCCAGGCCATTGGAGGCCAATCCGCCACTGCCAGCGAAGCGCCGACCTTCCCTCTTCTTACGCCTTGAATGGCGAGCCGTTCGATCAACCACAACGGTCCCGAAGTCCTGCGAACATGGCGACCTCCCACTCGATTTTCCCCCAAATTACTTCACGAGGACTGATCACTTCAGTATAAGATTAAAGAGCAAGAAAAGATCTAGAAACTTATTCAAATGTTGGGGTTTAATTCACTGTGGAGAAGAAGATATTAAAGGGAGAAGCGTTGAACATTTTCCGCCGTTCTTTAGATTGGAGGGGGATTTGGGAGGTTGACCACGCGATGACCCCTTTGACTTAGGGTTAAGTTGGAAATTGGACATATATTTTATATTTTAAATATTATTTTATTTAAACCCTATCTGTTTAATGCTCTGAACTCCAAACGAGATCCAACGACTATCGCTCCTAGCTAGTTACCCCCATTTCGAACATAATGGGATATGTTTCGTAAGCCAATTCTATTGTTTCGATCAGTTTTGCTTTAAATTAAAATATAAATCATTATATATTTAATTTGAATGTACATTTTAATTTACTACGGTCACATATGAACTCTAAAAATTCCAGAAAAATTATTTCTAGCTTCGTATTGACGATACGGTCCTAACAAAACTAATTTCATCAAATTTGGAGACAGTTTGAAAATGGGCAAATTCTGGTCGATCCAAATTGACTGAAATTGTCAAAACACATTTTCTTTCGCCACACTCACATATTGATTTAGAAAATTATGAATTTTGGAATCTAGCAATAATTTGACATCCCGGATCCAACAAAAGTGGTTTCGTCGAAAACGGAGGTCGTTTGAAAATTTTCCATTTTTAAGGGCCAAAATTCCATAGCGACTATTCTGAATTTTCAATTGGGCATAACTTTTTATTCCCTATATGAAATTTCAATTTTTCGGATTCGTTGGAAAGATATTTTCAAGTAGATTCTAATATTTTTGGTTTCGCTAAAATATGGTTTATTTTGATTCCTATAAGTTCATTTGAAATTTGAAATCGAATTTTCAAACCACCACGCCATTTCCAATTCCTTTTATAATTAAAAATAAATATTTATACTCTAACGTCAATCCAAATAAATATACACATTCTAGTTCTATTCAAAATGAATTTCTCGTCATAATTATTTAAAATAATTCATTTTAAATATCCAAAATTCACTAAAAGGGCCAAAATAAAAATTTTAAATTGGCTCAGATTTTACGGGTTGTTACAATCTCCCCCACTTAAAATATTTTCGTCCTTGAAAAGGAATGGAGCTAAAAGTTATTTTACAAACCAACTCAACTTTCATTATTTTCATTATGGCTTAAGTTCTTCAACTTTTCAGTTTCTAAGAACTTTTCAAATTCTTCAAAAATTAGGCTAATACCCTAAATTTTTGAAAAATTTCGCCATAACCTCCCCTGTACAGGAGCACCGGGAAAATCTCAAAATTGCCATACATGCCTCTCCAATCTAAAAAGAAAAAGAAACAGCCAAACGGCTAGCCAAACGGCTAGCCAATCGGGTCATAAAATTATGCAAAAACCCCAAGAAATACAATAAACATGTACCTATTTGTCGAGCAAACAATTATATTCCTTTGCTTAGCTTCCCTGCTATGACCTGTTCAATGTATATACATGTATATGCATGCAATCTCTATCAATTTTCAATTCAGTTCAACATGTGATACAATTTGGCTAGATGTACCGTTCTTTCACATAATGGTTTTGTTATATAACAAATAATCATACAACATAACCATCAATCAATTAATGAATTAACGTTTCAAATTCATAATTTTGACATATATACTGAAAATCATGTTTTTGATGCCAAGTCACAACAATATATTCTAACTATATTTTGGTTCTCACACCAGTCAATTGGAAATATATAGATATCTCACTTTCGAAACTCAAACATAAACTCTGATGACGACTAGTCAATCATCAGAATCATCTTCGGGCGAATAGAGTGTGATTCTATATCTATCCAGTATATCTGAGGATTCATTAAACGTGGATCAGACATATATTAAAATCTCTATATACTTGGTTGTCCACATTCAGTACAAAACAAATATTCAAATACGCTTAATAAAGTTTAAATTTTCAAAACAAAACTTGTTTCCAATTTTATTTTAAAAATATCACACTTCACACTCGTTCTAGGATACAACTGATCCTATCTCTAACGAATCATTCTCCATGGATATTACTAATCCAATTTCTGATGAATTCTTTCGTTTGGTTCTAACGTGTCTTGTTCTCCGAGCTCTGTAAACCAAAGCTCTGATACTACCAATAACGACCCGAACTTCTTTGTGAAGGAAAGTCCGGATTGCTTTGAGGACAAGACGAATCATAATACAAACAGAAGAACATTTCATTTTTTATTACAACAATTCCATCAGAATACAAGAATATACAGAGTATAAATAAATATTATACATCAGAATAATATCAGAGATTGACAAAATACAATGCAACAGAAAATAATACAAAACACAACTGAAAAGAATATGCGAATACAGAGCTTTCTGAATATCATTCTAGCTATAAAACAGGATCCTGTGAATATAAATATGCAAAACCAATACTACTGGCTACCCGTGTGAAAAATAGGGGCACCCATAGTTTAGGTTAAAACAATAAACTCTAGGTCAGTCATGTGACTGGTGTGAGAACTAAAATAGTTATATAAAACTTTATTTTAAATCATATATATCAAGGGACCACGCTGTATGACACGGAACGGGTTTCCTCCCAAGAATACCAGTGCATATAACAAAACGGCACAATGCTTTTTGGAAAAATGAAGCTATTATAAGACCCAGGTCCTATCACACAATGCAACGCAAGCCGAGGGATAGGGTTTTCCCTTATAATAGCGAAACATGCTTGGTACGTTAAAACAAATCATTTGATACTATTATAAGTGCATACTGTATAAAACAACTTCAAATATAGATGTATCAATCCTAGACGGCATGGGTACCATATATCATGTCGCCAACACTAGGCTCTACAATCAAAATTGCAATTGTCACATATCGAAAGTTGGATTTCCATTTGTGAACCAAGGCAAGGGATCCTCCTTACCGCTTCGAGAGGCTCTAGCCCGCCCCTCAGGCGAGTACTCTGTCAAGCCTTTGGATCGTCAGGGCCGGTCCACTCGATGTGGATTAAAATGCATGAACACTGCGTTTCCCCGCCCTATGGGGCATCAATGAGCCAAATGACTCCATCGGCCCCATATCGACCAATATAACTAAGGCGCCTCCTATCCATCATCCACATAAGTAAAATGCCAAGGCGTGCAAAACGCTGACACCACTCCTAGCTAGAAGGAAACGCATGCCCTCCCTGATGTCCTCTCCCGTTTCTAGTCCACACCGGGGTGTGAGGCTCGCGAGTTAACACTACACAAAGCTACGCTATATTAAAGTCGTGCTTTGATCATCAACCATAAGACTCTGCTCTTCAACAGAAGCCTTGATCATTTGCATCTCAGCATGCCACACAGGCAATCTACGCTATGCAACCGATGTATATCAATCACACAGAATGAAATCTGATGTCAGACACACATCCATTTACAAGTTCATTCTGGGTCTGAACAAAACCGGAGGCGCCTTATTCCCCTCCCCCATATGTCCAATACAGGGGAGAGGCCCTCGCATATCCGTCGATCTCCAAGTACGTCTGGACAATCACCACTTATTACCTCGCCTTGGGTGTACAGCCCAATCAAGACATCAGTAATCATCCAAACTATGTGAAGACCTCTGGTCTTCAACCATCGTCTTCATCCTCGACACATCGTCGAATCAGTTATTCAAAATGGGATAAACCCGGTCTTTCTGAATAACTCACGTATATAATAAACAAGTGCCACAAAAACACAACATACGCCTCATTCCAATCTAGAATATTCCTTTATTCAAATATTTACGTACTTTGGGAAAGGTTCCCATTAATTTTATCAAAGATAAATTCTTTAAATTTATTCTTTAATCTTCCTTTGGATATCGTTTCAATCTAATTAAATGCATTAAAACTCCACTTGGTTTTAATCTTCCTAGAAATCAATATTAACGATTGTTTTACTTGGGAAATCATATCCTGCCTTTAACTGGGTTAAAGAACCAATGTCATTTAAAACACGGTTCACGATAAACTCAAAATCACATTCCACTCCATCCGCCTTTAACCGTAAATTAGCAAGTGAACAATTCCCTAAGTATTAACTCCGAAGGCCGAAACCAACATCGGATCAATACCCAGGAAACCATTCAACTTAACTAATCTCTAGTTAGTTTCTGATTTTCTTAACTCCATTAGGTCTAAGAGCAATATTATTAAAGACACCATTCAATGTATCCCAAAATCTTATTCCTGCCTTTAACTGGGTTAAAGAACCAATGTCCTTTAAAACACGGTTCACGATAAACTCAAAATCACATTCCATTACATCAGCCTTTAACCGTGAATTAGTAAGTGAACAACTCCCGAAGTATTGACCCCGAAGGCCGAAACCAACGTCAGATCAATACCTAGGAAACCATTCAACAAAACTAATCTCCAGTTAGTTTCCGATTTTCTTAACTCCATTGGGTCTAAGAACAATATTATTAAAGATACCATTCACGACTACCCAAAATCTTATTCCAATGTTATTCCGATCAAAGAACAAGTGTTATTTAAAACACCGTTCACGATAAACCCAAAAGCCAATTTCAGTTCCATCCCAATTAAATATAAATTAATTGGTATACTTTAATTAATCTAAATAAAAAGATTTAATCTTTTCTCAACTGGGTTTAAGAACAGTATTAATGAAAAGACCATTCACGACAAACCCAAATCCCATTTGATATTAAATACAAGGCTCTGAACAGAAAATATATCGGCTTATATTCAATATCAAATACCACAACCAACAAATATCCTATTGGAAATAACGATATAAATATATCTTTCAAATTTCCATAACGATATTTGTATAATCACGAAATCCAACATCTAAATACTCCAAAGACAGTTTCGATTTCAAATCCATTTCCAATTTATATATTGGAAATTTTGGTTATTTTTAAAACCATTTCAAATCCAATTTATTTATTTTAAAAATAATGGGATTATAATTCTACTTCAAAACTAGTTCATTTCGATAAAAATCAATTTTTATCTTTTCAAATATGGAATTTTTCATCCAAATTCTTTCCAAATCATTTCTTATGATTTTACACAAATTATCGATATTTTTAATAATTTTATCAAGGCCCGTACAGTTGATTTTCAAAAATAGCCATCGAACTGCACTTAAAGCGACCTTTTCCAAATTTGATTTGGACATAATTCCAAATCCAACCGTTAGATTTCAAATCTCTAATATTCGTTAGAAATCACTTTTCGATACGAACCCAACAGTTCTCGTTTTAGGAGAATCCGATGGTCGGATCTCCCATAATGTCCGTTCGAAGTCAATGGTTGAAATTCACGAACTGGCACAGCGAGGCGCGTTCTATTCCGGCCATTATATTATATATATAATATATATTTCATCGATTTCCATTTAAAACGTATTTTATAAATTGTTTTAAATTCGTTTTCAAAACGATTTCAACTTCATATTCAATTTCCAATCAAAATTGAATATTCCATATCATTGGTATATAAATGATAATATTTTCAAAACATTATATTTTGAAATCAATTCCTTTTCGATATTCATTATAAAAATGAATAAAATCGATATAAATATCGTTCACGCCAAAATGGCGCTAATCTAATCAACACGGCTTTATATATTTAAATATATTCGTGTCCATCCTAAATCGGACATCAAAATCAAATTTTGATTCTTTTCAAAATAGTATTTGAAAATATTTGTTATTTTAAAATAATCGTTATTTTAAAATATTCATTCTTTCTTTCTGAACTGGAATCAGACACAGTCAATTACCATGTAATTTGATTATATGGATTTCATACAATACATGTGTATAAAAACAATGATAAACAATCAACCAACATCCAGAGTGCATTCTACACTGCATAAGCATCAAATATAAATATTTAACGCTTACACAGCTTGTCAACTAATCGATTGACATACAACTAATTATTGGGATTAGTGTATATCCAATCTCATTCCAATACCCGTGTGGGGTTTCAAACAATCAAACACAGGTTTTATTTGTGCAGTTTGGCGATGTGTAAATTATCGTCCCAACCAATATCAGTCAAATGTGCGTACATAAACAAATCGTCCGATTTGTTTATAAATATTTATTTTATATACACGTTAAAAATTATATTTTTAACTATAAAATATTTATTCATTCCACATCACACAATCAATTTTCACAACACATCAATTAAACAAACAATTCATCCATGGTCTGTTGACGACGGGTGTTGGGTGCTGCTAAGCACCGTCTGCATCCTAGTATATATTTCAAGTAGAAAAATAAATTAAAGTGAGAACTTCTCACCGTGGGTTCCACTCTTCCATTTTTATTTTTGAACGACCTTGATTCCATTTTACGTCCATTCTATTGCAATCTATTACACGCGGTATATGTTAAAAATCACACTTTGATTACAATGCTAAATGGATAAACATCCTATTTTTATTTCAACGCTATATTATAAAAAATCATATTTCTATTGCAATCTGTTACACGCGGTATATGTTAAAAATCACACTTTGATTACAATGCTAAATGGATAAACATCCTATTTTTATTTCAATGCTATATTATAAAAAATCATATTTTTAACCAATCAATAATCATTTCTTTGTATGGCTATTTTATATATAGCATATATAATCTAAAAATCATATTTTTAGTTATCTAAAAATATTCTCCTACTTTGATTATTTTTAAAATAGCCTACATTCAATAAAAACATATTTTTTCTATTTCAAAAATAAAATCATTTTCATTTTAAAATTTCATATCCTCTTTATTTTAAAATTCAAATCCTTTTATTTTAAAATTCAAATCCTTTTTATTTTAAAATTCAAATCCTTTTATTTTAAAATTTCATTGCTAAATTAATTTAAAAAAAGTATATAAAAAAAGGTGCTCACTGTAATTGTCTTCTTCCTCATTCATGATATTGGAAACCGTCGTGCCCCTAGGGCTCATACCGTTCAACGTCCAGGCCGCTGGAGGCCAATCCGCCACTGCCACCCGAAGCGCCGACCTCCCCTCCTCTTACGCCTTGAACGGCGAGCCGTTCGATCAACCACGGCGATCCCGAAGTCCCTGCGAATATGGCGACCTCCCACTTGATTTTCCCCCTAATTACTTCACAAGGAGTGATCACTTCAGTATAGGATTAATGAGAAAGAAAAGATCTACAAACTTTTTCAATTGTTGGGGTTTAATTCGCTATAGAGAAGAAGATTTTAGAGGGAGAAGCGTTGAACATTTTCCGCCGTTCTTTAGGTTGGAGGTGGGATTTGGGAGGTTGACCACGCGATGACCCCTTTGACTTAGGGTTAGGTTGGAAATTGGACATATATTTTATATTTTAAATATTATTTAATTTAAACCCTATCTGTTTAACGCTCTGAACTCCAAACGAGATCCAACAACTGTCACACCTAGCTAATTACCCCCATTTCAGACACAATGGGATATGTTTCATAAGCCAATTCTATCGTTTCGATCAGTTTTGCTTTAAATTAAAATATAAATCATTATATATTTAATTTACTACGGTCACATACGGACTCTAAAAATTCCATAAAAATTATTTCTCGCTCCGTATTGACGATACGGTCCTAACAAAACTAATTCCATCAAATTTGGAGGCCGTTTGAAAAATGGCCATTTTTGGTCGATCCAAATTGACTAAAACTGTCAAAACACGTTTTCTTTCGCCATGCTCACATACTGAATCAGAAAATTATGAATTTTGGAATCTAGCAATAACTTGACATCCCAGATGCAACAAAAGTGGTTTCGTCGAAAACAGATGTCGTTTGCAAAATTTCCATTTTTAAGGGCCAAAATTCCATAGCAACTATTCTGAATTTTCAATTGGGCATAACCTTTTATTCCTGCTATGAAATTTCAATTTTTCGAATTCGTTCGAAAGATATTTTCAAATATATTCTAATATTTTTGGTTTCACTAAAATCTGGTTTATTTTGAATCCTGTATGTTCATTTTAAATTTGAAATTGAATTTTCAAACTACCACGCCATTTCCAATTCCTTTTATGATTAAAAATAAATATTTATGTTCTAACGTCGATTTAAATAAATATATATGTTCTAATTCTATTAAAAATGAATTTCGCGTCGTAAATATTTAAAATAATTCATTTTACATATCCAAAATTCACTAAAAGGGCCAAACTAAAAATTTTAAATTGGCTCAGATTTTCCGGGTTGTTACAATACCGGTTCTATTAATAAATTGAAAATTTAACAAACCATTATTTTGAGTTAATAACTTATGTTGGTAGTTGTTTCAAATGCAATGACCTGGCTTTTTGACCGCTCCAAGTTGGTAATTAAACCAACTCGAACCGTTCGAAAAGGACCGACTGTTGTTCCTTATAAAATTGATATATATATATATATATATACTTATGTAAATAGTTGTAAAATAGCATAAGATCTTTAAATTGCCAAAACATTGAATTTATAAAATATGCTTCGAATTTTTTTTTAATATAGTATATATAGTTATAAACAGTTATAATGTTTGTATAGTCAAAATAATTTAAGTTTATTTATTAAAAGAAATATAGTTTTGTAAAACCAAGTAATGTGAAAAATTACGTTATGTAAATACAGTTTTGATTCAAATAGCATGATCCAGTTTGATCCAAATTCGTATCCCAACATTCAATCAATTTCCTTATTTCTTTGGTTCAAATTCATCTCGAAACTGAAAATATTTACACATCACGATTTTTATTAGTTAGATTTAACTCTGATTTTGAGTTTGAATTATAGAATTTCAAAATAGCTTCGACGATTAACTATTATTTCGTTAGTGAAATCACCGTATAGTAAATTACAATTTTTCTATTTCTTTCCATCCAAATTCTCATGTCGAGCTTCTTTAAAATGACACATTCTTTCAATTTACTTGGATAAAATCCAAAAATTTCCATTTTAACATTCACATCATTTATCTTAAATAAAATTCATAAATTTATCAAACTAAATCTTAATATATCAAAGTAAAATTTCGTTTAAACCTTTAAATTAACTTTATCTCTCAGAAATCAAACACATGTAATTATTTACTATACGAATCAATACAGAATCGATTTCATGAAATTTCATTTATCTCAAACCATAGCTTTTTTTTGAAAACAAAAATGTGTGATCTTCTAAAAAGAAGAGAGCACATATATATAATATAATATAAAAAGGCTACAATATCTGACTACAACCTCAAACCATAGCTTTAAATATAAATCATGTAAAGTATCTCAAACAGGTTTAATTAAACAAAATCTTACTTACTTTATCAACTTTAAATTAAGCCAAGGAAGATTTATACAACAATTCTTGTACAACATTTAAATTGCATTTAGTTCTCTTGAGTAAATACTACATTCAAAATCACTATGCTAAAATTTATACATGCATGGGCTACTATATACATAGAAAGGGAATGATTACGCTATGTGATGTCTTGGATAGTATATTTAGTGAATAGCTCAGGAAACATGCCTAAATTCACAAGTTCAAAATGGCAGGTCGCCACCTTCGTCGCTTCATCTATCTCAAGACTCTCTCCCTCATTACGGCAGCTCGAACTCATGAAAGAAATACTACGGTCAAAGCCGAGACTGAGGACACAGCAATGACCACCGCGAGGCGCTGCAGCCTTGATCTTCTCCAGCAACCTCCGCCCTTCTGTTCGGTCCACTATTGTATGTCTCCCTGTACAGCGTGAAACTAAGAATAGTGCGGAATCGAGGGCAAACAAGGGTCAGCTCCGCCTGAGGTCGAGTTCACCAGCGTTGGCAAAGCCGACATCTTGTCTGAAATCTAGCACCCCTCTCCGACGATCGCACCTCCTTTGCAACCCGAACTGAATCCATCTTATGCTGCCACCATAAACAGCAACTCCAGGTTCTCCATTGTCATTGAATGTAAGTTTACCTTATGGTTAAATTTATTACAAGTTCTCTACTTCGTGTTTTCATCAAATATAATTGCTGTGGGATGTTCGGTCGAATGCCGGGGTAAATATTTATGTCCTAGTCCGTTTCTTTGCTACTGTTTTACAGTCATATTGGTTAACTGTATTATTTGTGTATTCCGGTCAAGGTTGTGGGTTGTTGTTCTATTACTTGCCTATCATCTCGTTAGCTGCCTTGTTTTGCATTCGGTCATCGCTTGTGGTTTATGAGTATATATGCGGCGGCTGTTGAAATACATGTATATATGTACTGCTGTATGTGTATATGTGTATTTACGGCATACATATACACCTATATGCTCGCTGCCTCGATGTATTGTTGGCTGTCAGAATTCTGCCTGTCTTTTCTTTCCTTCTAGTGGAATGTTTTGTTTGCGTCAAATCTCATACACGTATATGTATACCCCTATGTGCGAATACATGTGCCATTGGCATACGCCGAACAAGTTGGAGTTGTACCGTATAGCTCCAAATGGGTTTGCCAAATTATATGTCCACTAGGGCTTGCGGTTTGGCCTTCTCTCTTTTGATGTTGAGGCAATATATATATATATATATATATATATATATATATATATATATATATATATATGCCTCCTCCCTATGTCGACATGTTCACTGTATTTTTGGGCACTGTTGTAACCATGTGTACATATATAAGCAGCTTCATACATGATATATGTTGGAGAATGGAGTTTTGATGACAACAACCTTATTTCAATTATCATAGATTATAAAATATATGCTAACACTTTTTGTATAATATATATATATATATATGTGTGTGTGTGTGTATGTGTGTGTGTATGCAGGAATTATATATACGAAATATTACTGAAGACTGTACAGTTATAAAGATAACAGTGATTCAAAGATCAGAGAAATTTCAAGATTCATGACTAATCAAGAGTTCAAGAGTTCAATATTAATATAGTTATAAAGTCTAGATTTCGTAAGACTCTAAATAGCACTCTAGGTTCAAATTCAAATTTTAATTTTTGTAATTCTATTTTTTCAAATTCAAATTCTAATTTTCAAATTTTGATTCTCAATTCTATCCTCAATCCTCTTGTGACGGCAAGGAATCTCGCTCGGTCCGAACCAGTCGCTAAACCGATTCAGGCCGTTCGAAACGCCCTATCGTTTGAGAACAGGACAAAACAGAACGCATACAGAAGAACATTTCATTGTATATGACAACAATGCATCAAATTGCAAGAATATACAGAGTGTAAATGAATATTACACAGAAATATCAGAGATTTAAATTACATTTAAATACATAGCAGCGGAAAATAATACAATACACAACTAGACGAGATATACGGATACAAAGCTTTCCGGATATCATTCCAGCTGTAAACCAGGAACCTGTGAATATAAATCTGCAAAACCAAAACTACTAGCTGCCCGTGTCAAAATGGGGGCACCCAGAGTTTAGGTTAAAACAATAAACTCCAGGTCAGTCATGTGACTGGTGTGAGAACTAAAACAGTTAATCTTTATTTTAAAAGTTAGGTAAATCAAGGGACCACGCCGTATAACACGGAACGGGTTTCCTCCCAAGAATACCAGTGCATAAAACAAACTGCGCAATGCTAAATAAAGAAAAATGAAGCTGTTATAAGACCCAAGTCCTATCACACAATGCAAACGCAAGCCGGGGGATAGGGTTTTCCCTTATAACAGCCAAAGAATGCTTGATACGTTTAAAACAAATCATTTGATACTATAATAAGTGTACAGTGTATAAAACAACTTCAAATCATAAATATCAATCATAGGCGGCATGGGTACCATATATCATGTCGCCATATATAGGTTTACAAATAAAACCGCAAATGTCACGTATTTGGAAATTGGATTTCCATCTATGAACCGAGGCAAAAGATAGTCCTCAACCGATTCGAGACGCTCTAGTCCGTGTCTCAGGACCCAGACACAGGTGGGCCCTTGGATCGTCAGGGCCGGTCCACCGATGTGGATTAAAATGCCTGAACACTACGTTTCCCCACCCTATGGGGTGTAAGTCTGGTCCGTCAGCCGACCAGAATGCATCGGCCGAAACCGATATAACCGAGGTGCCTCGCAACAGCAACAACCACATAAGTCAAACTCGTCAGGGCGTGTAAAACCACTGACGCCACTTCTAACTAGAAAGAAACGCAAGTCCTCCCTGAGGTCCGTCTCCCGTTTTTGGTTCATACCTGGTGTGAAACACGCGAGGTAAACGTTACACAAAGCTACGCCACAAAGGCCGTGCTTTGATCATCACCACAAGACTTTGCTTTTCAACAGAAGCCTTGATCATTTGCATCTTAGCATGCCACACAGGCAAACCATCCTTTGCAACCGATATCAGTCACACAGAATGAAATCCGATGTCAGACACACAGTCCATTTACAAGTCCGTCCTGGGTCTGAACGAAACCGGAGGCACCTAGTACCCCGCATATCCATCGATCTCCAAGTACGTCTGGACGATCACTAACTGTTTCCATCTTCTTGGGTGTACAGCCCAATCAAGATCATCAGTAATTACCCAAACGACGTGAAGACCTCCGGTCTTCGACCATCGTCTTCATCTTCGACTTATCGTCGTATCAGTTATTCAGAATGGGATAAACCCGGTCTTCCCGAATAACTCGCGTATATTTTAAATAAGTGTTACACAAACACAACATACGCCTCATTCCAATCCATCAGTCACTAACCGTAAATTAATCAAGAGAATAATTCCCCAAATATTAACCCCGAAGGCCGAAACCAACATCAGATCAATATCCAGAAAACCATTCTACTTAGCTAACCGACAGTTAGTTTCTAATTTCACATTCATAGGGAAAGGTTCCCATTAATTTTATCAAAGATAAATTCTTGAATTTATTCTTTAATCAACTTTTGAATATCAATTCAAACTAGTCGGGATTAGCGAACCTTACCGAAGTAATCATTTGTTATAATTTCCCAATCCCAACCTATTCATCCCATGAAGTAAAACTGTGAATACTTCATATCTAACACCACAGTGTTATCGGTAATTTCAATTACCATTTCACGTTCAAATCTAATTAAAGATTTAACTATCGCCTGGAGCAAAACTGGTGATACTCCATTTTCGATCATTTCAATCTAATTAAAGATTCATTAAAACTCCACTTAGTTTTAATCTTCGACTGGGTTAAAGAATCCGTGTCATTTAAAAACACAGTTCACGATAAACCCAAAAATCAATATCAATTTAATTCCAATTAAATATCATTTAATTGGTACCTTTCATTAAATCTAAATAAAAAGATTTAATCATTTCTCAATTGGGTTCAAGAACAGTGTTAGTGAAGACACCATTCACGACAAACCCAAATCACATTCGATATTCAATACAAGGTTCTGAATAGAAAAATATCGGCTTATATTCAATATCAAATTCTACGACTAACAAATGTCGTATTGGAAATAACGATATAAATATATATCTTTCAAATTTCCATAACAACACCTGTATAATCACGAATTCCAACATCGAAATATTCCGAAGACAATTTCGATTCAAATCCACTCCAATGCAATCATTGGATATTCTGGTTATTTTAAAACCCTTTTTAAATTCAATTTATTTATTTAAAAATAAATAGAATTATAATTCTAGTTCAAAACTAGTTCAATTCGATAAAAATCTATTTTTATCTTTTCAAATATGGAGTTTTTCATCCCAATTCTTCCTAAATCATTTCTTATGATTTTACACAAATTATTACTATTTTTAATAATTTTATCAAGGCTCGTACAGTCGATTTCCACCAATGGCCATCGAACTGCACTTACAGCGACCTTTTTCGAATTTGATTTGGACATAACTCCAAATCCAACCGTTAGATTTCAAATTTCTAATATTCGTTAGAAAGCTCTTTTCGATACGAACCCAACGGTTCCGGTTTTAGGAGAATCCGACGGTCGGATCTCCCGCAATGTCCGTTTGAAATAAATGGTCGAAATTCGCGAACTGCCGCGGCGCGGCGCGTTCTATTCAGGCCATTATATTATATATATAATATATATAATATATATTTCGTCGATTTCTATTTAAAACGAATTATATAAATAGTTTTAAAATTCGTTTCAAAAGCAAATTCAACTTCCATTTCAATTCAAATCAAAATTGAATTCTTCTTTATAAATTCGTTTTAAAATTCATTTCTATTCAATTCAAATTTCAATTCAATTTGAATTCGTTTTCAATTCACTTTGAATTCGTTTTCAATTCAATTCATTTCGAAATCGTTTTCAATTCAATTTGAATTCGTTTTCAATTCAATTCATTTCGAAATCGTTTTCAATTCAATTCATTTCGAAATCGTTTTCAATTCAATTTGAATTCGTTTTCAATTCAATTCATTTCGAAATCGTTTTCAATTCAATTCATTTCGAAATCGTTTTCAATTCAATTTGAATTCGTTTTCAATTCAATTCATTTCGAAATCGTTTTCAATTCAATTCATTTCGAAATCGTTTTCAATTCAATTTGAATTCGTTTTCAATTCAATTCATTTCGAAATCGTTTTCAATTCAATTCATTTCGAAATCGTTTTCAATTCAATTTGAATTCGTTTACAATTCAATTCATTTCGAAATCGTTTTCAATTCAATTCATTTCGAAATCGTTTTCAATTCAATTTGAATTCGTTTTCAATTCAATTCATTTCGAAATCGTTTTCAATTCAATTCATTTCAAAATCACTTTCAATATTCATTTCATTTCGAAATCGTTTTCAATTCAATTCATTTCGAAATCGCTTTCAATATTCATTTTAAAATGAATAAAATCGATATAAATATCGTTCACGTCAAAATGGCGTCAACCTAATCAACACGGCTTCATATATTGATATTTTCAAATATTCCATTTCGAATATTTCTATTTCAAATATTTCTATTTCGAATATTTCTATTTCGAATATTTCTATTTTAAAACTGGAATGAGGCCCAATCAATTACCATATAAAGTTATTATATGGATTTTCATACAACACATGTATAATAGCATTGAAAAATAATCAACCATCAACCAAAGTGCACTACACTGTATAAGCATCAAATATAGATATCTAACGCTTATAACAGCCTGTCAATCAATCGATCGACATATTTAATCAATCAGGATGAGTGAACTTCAAATTTCATCCCAACACCCGTGTGGGGTTTCAAGCAATCAAACACAGATTTTATTTGTGCAGTTGGGCGATGTGTGAAATTTATCGACCCAATCAATATCAGTCAAATCAGTGTATATACAAACAAATCGGCCGATTTGTTTATAACTATTCATTTATTCACATTCACGTTAAAAATTATATTTTTAACGACAAAACATTTTATTTCAACCTATGAATTTCTATTCAATTCATTTACACAATAAAATGATATTTTTATTTTCTAACACATTTTAGAAAATTTCGGCGGCATAACGACACGATACTAGAAACGGGACAAGGCCTAGCCTTATCCCCGGTCTAGTGAAGGCCCACGCCATTCACAAATCAATTTCAATCAATTTCCAATTCAACCAAACGAATAAATCAATCACCCAATCATTCAACTAAACAAACAAGTCCATGGTCTGTGGACGGGTGTCGGGTGCTTCTAATAAGCACCGTCTGCATCCTAGTATATATATACAACTAGAGAAATAAATTGAAAGGTGAGAAATTCTCACCAATAGCTATCCACTAACACGATTCCTCCTCAATAGAAATCTTCGCCTATTTGTTGCTTTCGTTGCCTGTATTCTCTACATAGGTAAAATCGAATTTTTACTATGTTATTCAATATATAAAGATTGCATTTTGACTTCGCTATTAAATATAAAGATTATATTTT
Source organism: Allium sativum (assembly GCA_030737875.1). Classification (NCBI taxonomy): domain Eukaryota; kingdom Viridiplantae; phylum Streptophyta; class Magnoliopsida; order Asparagales; family Amaryllidaceae; genus Allium; species Allium sativum. Next base: position 188,049,755 of record CM060924.1, on the reverse strand, counting down.
TATTATTCTTATGATGTAACAATTATATTTTTATTGCTTTAAAAATATAAGAATCATACCTTACTTCTTCTACTTAACAAAAATTCCATCTTTTCTATTTTTAAAAATATGATCTTTATTTTTGCAAGTTCAAATCTTTTTCTATTAAAAGATTAAACCTTTTTCCTATTTTAAAGTTCAAAATAAAATCAGTTTTATAATTCCTTTTAAAACAGTTTTTATTATTCTTTTAAAACTGCTTTTATAATTCTTTTAAAACCGTTTCTAGTTTCTATCAAAACAGTTTTTGCCTTTTAGAAAAATCAGTTTTTCTTTCTTTAAAAATTACAGTTTATATATTTAAAAAAAACAATTTTTAAAACCTAAAAAAAACAGTTTTAAAACCCTAAAACAATCAGTTTTTAACTTTAAAATATAAATCAGTTTTTAACTTTAAAATATAAATCAGTTTTTAACTTTAAAATATAAAACAGTTTTTAACTTTAAAATATAAAACAGTTTTTAACTTTAAAATATAAAACAGTTTTTAACTTTAAAATATAAAACAGTTTTTAACTTTAAAATATAAATCAGTTTTTAACTTTAAAATATAAATCAGTTTTTAACTTTAAAATATAAAACAGTTTTTAACTTTAAAATATAAAACAGTTTTTAACTTTAAAATATAAATCAGTTTTTAACTTTAAAATATAAATCAGTTTTTAACTTTAAAATATAAATCAGTTTTTAGTTTTCATAAAAAAAATATCGAAATTAGTTTTAAACTCTAAAATAAAAATAAAAGTAAAACTTACATTTCTCGTCAGCAGGGGTGGAGGGCGTCAGATGCTCGACGCAGGGGAAGGGGCCCTACAGCGGCGGTCTCAGGCGAGGCGGTGGGTTGCGGGCGGCTCCAGCGAGCTTCAGGGTGGTCGGAGTGCCGCGTTGGCCGCTGGTGGGTCGGGGTGGGTCGTGGTTCGAGGTGGGGGTCGGTCATCGGGGTGGGGTCGCCGTGCGCAGGCGGCGCGATGTACGAGGGGGGGGGGCGGCTGTCGATCTCGATTCGTTTTTTTTTTTTTTTGATTTCTGAAATTATAAGGGGGGGCCATCGGTTAAAAGGGGGAGAAGATATTATATTTTTTTTTATTATTTAATTATTAAAAAGTTGACTTTTACATATGACCTCGAAACGAGGCCCACTGCCTGTCGTCCATAGCGTATTACCCCCATTCCGAACACAATGGGATATGTATCGCAAGCTGATTCGATTGTTACAATCAGTTTCCTTTTGAATTTTCACTTAAATCTCTATATTGAATTTTAAACGTACATTTCAAATTACCGGGGCCACATACGAACACGAAAAATCCCAGAAAAATATTTTCTAGCTTCGTATTGACGATACGGTCCTAACAAAACTAGTTTCGTCGAATTCTGAGACCGTCTGAAAAATGGCCATTTTCCAGTCGATTAAAATCAACTGAAACTGGTCAAATGCGTTTTCCTCTGCCACGCTCACATATTGATTCGAAAAATTATGAAACTTGAAACCTAGCAATAACTTTACATCCCGGACCCAACAAAACTGGTTTCGTCGAAATCCGAGGTCGTTTGCAAAATTGCTATTTTTAAGGGCCTTATATATATAAAAAAATATATAAATTCCACAGCGACTATTTCTAATTTTAAACTGGACATATCTTATCATTTCTAAGATGAAATCCCAGTTTGCTAACTTCGTTACAAAGATATAGTTATACAGATTCAAATATTTCTTGTTTCGTTCAATTCTGACTTATATTGAATTCTGTATATTCATTTGAAATTAGAAATCGAATTTTCGAACTACCGCACCATTTTCAATTCCTTTTATAATTATATATAATTATTATATATTCTAACGACGACGTATATAATATATACGTTCGAATTATATTCAAAATAATTTTCTCGTCGATATTATTTAAAATAATTCATTTTAAATAAACAAAATTCGCTATAATTGCCAAAATAAAAATTTTAAACTGGCCCAGAATTTGCGGGTTGTTACACCTCTCTATTTTATTTTTTTGTTTGTTTCTATTTTTATTCTTCTTTGTTTTTCAAACTTAAGTTTTTTTTATACTTATATTTATACTTTATACAGTTTAAAACATTAAAATTTTATAAATATATTTATATAGTTTAAATTTATGCTCTAATATGTTTTTCTATCATATAATATTAATTTACAACACTGCAATTTCACTTAAGAATTTCCAGAATTATTTTTATATCAAAACACTTGAAAAATGCTTTAGAATTCAATTTTTCAAAGGAGTATGTCGACATAACAAAATCTCCATGTCGACATATAACTGTCATTTTTTCCAATTTTGAAAGGAAGTGTCTTTTCACTATTTGAAACAATTCAGAACCGTTGCAACCTTTCTTAGTCTATAAAAAGGGGTTAAAATTGAACTTTTTATCATCTCTTCTTCTCTAACTTCATCCTCTTTCTCTACACCATTATTCTTAATCATTTTTATGGTTTTTACACTTATACTCTACCGAATTCAGTTCTGTTTTGATCAAAATTCTTCTCTCAACACTCTCTACTCTCTGAATCAAGTGTTATTGAAGAGTTATAGGGCTGTTTTGTAATTGCTTGGGTTGAATAAACCTTGTTGTAAGTCAAAGAGGAGTCGGTGCGTCCTTGTTGAGCCGTGAAATCAAGGAATAGGAGTCGGTGTGTCCTTGTGAGCCGTGAAATCAAGGAAGTAGGAATCGGTGTCTCCTTGTGAGCCGTGAAATCAAGGAGGGTGTAATTGACTATAGAAATAGTAATAAAACTCTGCGCAATGCAGCGTTGTGCGGGATTGGACATAGGAGTAATCCGAACCAGTATAAAATTCGGTGTGTTCTTTCCTTTTCTGCATTTTTATATCAGTTTATTGTATTTGTGTTTGAATCTGTGTCTGTGATTGTGTTTGTGATGCTTAATTCATTCCATAATTCACTTTAGTTTTAAATTCTGTTTAAATTCTTACAAACACTATTCACCCCGTCTAGTGTCTGCTTTGCCTTAACTATCCATTTCGCAGTCCCTAACAATTGGTATCAGAGCAAGGTCTTTCAAAAAGTTCATAATCTAATTTTTGAAAATTTTAAATGGAAAATTTTGAAATGATTTATAATACTAGTTTAAATCTATGTATTGAATCAGTATTAGATTAATCTGCGTTCAATTTTATTGAAAAATCAAGTTACTATGATTTGATTTTTGAAATTTTGAAATTTGAAATGTTTTTAAATTTTGAAAATTTTGATCTTTGGATATGTTACAGAACCTTCGTGAAATTATCGTAGTTAGTTATTTTGAAAAGTCATTTGATTATTTGAAAATTAATTTGAATATTTGAATTACTTGAAAAGTTATTTGATTATTTGAAAAGTTGTGTTGTTTTACAGGAAAAGATGTGTTATATGGCTATTGCATATTCAATCTCTGAAAAGATGGGTGACGTGGCTGTTGGCAATTCAAATTCCGAAATGGTGGCTATTGAAAATTCAACTTCTGAAAAGAAATAAAAAGAGGAGAAGAGTAACGACGGTTGGTGAAGATACATAAAGAAGAAATGGATATATATATAATATAAATCAACAAAGAAATGGGTACCAGATCACTTTATAACTTTGGATTTTCATCTACAACTTGATTTCATACTGTATTTCTCTTCATTTGCTTCGTAATGCCGCTGGTTTCATGTAAATCCGTCAAGAATTGATCAAGTAATGATCAAATGAAGTTTTGGTGAATAAAGAGAGAATGAAACCAAATCTGTCAACGGTTATCTTCAAATTGCATCGACAAGTTAGATAATTTTGTCTAAAATCCTTTTCCAGATTATAGTTCTCGTTCTCATGGCCGATTTGATGGGTAGATCGTCAAATTCCGATCAAAATTAAGTGAGATATGGCAGTTTGAAGTTGGCTATTCAAAACTGAAAACTGTTACGGGATTTTATGCATACCTCTTACTGTTTCGACTTGCTGCAGCCCAATACCATCCAAATTCATCCCCAATCTGCTAAGAGATCATAGTTCTCGAATTCCTCTTCGATTTTCCACTAATTTCATCCAATTCCGTTAAGAAATGAAGAAGTTATGCCTCTTGAAAGTTTGATTAAAAATGAAAAATGAGAAGAAGAAGAATAAGAGAAGTTATTATAAAGAGACATGACTTTCGGGCATTTATATAGTAGTAGAGGTGTCCATTCATTCAAAATTCAGAATTCAAATTCAAAATTCAAATTCAAATTTTGGCACCAAGTTGGTTGAACTACTAAATCTTCAATAGCTTTCTCATATGGTTTTAAAATTCAGCAAATGAATATACTATCCTGATCAAAAAAATGAGCCTGTCACAATAGAGCAGATCACATCATCAAATTCCAGAAGATCAATTCAGAATTTAGAGAATATTGAAGAAATGGATCTTAAAACTGGGTATGCCTTAATTATTTTAATTTTTTTGGTTAAATGGATGTTTTGCTTGCTTTACATTATTTTAAATTTGAAATTTAAACTTAAAAATTCAATTTTGAAATTTAAAATTCAAATTTGAAATTTGAAATTAAAAAATAATTATAATAAAATAAATTTTGGATGTTTGTTAGGATTAATATTATTTCAGGAAATAGTTAAACCTGAAATATAAATTGATATTTTAAAAACAAAGTCACAAAACCATATTCTTTTTGAAATAATACATATATGTCAACATACATACAACGGAAAAATAATACAAAACACAACAGAAAGGAATATATGGATACAGAGCTTTCTGAGTATCATTCCAGCTGTAAACTAGGATCCTATGAATATAAGTCTGCAAACCCAAAACTACTAGCTGCCCGTGTGTAAAATAGGGGCACCCAGAGTTTAGGTTAAAACAATAAACTCCAGGTCAGTCATGTGACTGGTGTGAGAACTAAAACAGTTATCTAAAACTTCACTTTAAAATCAGATATATCAAGGGACCACGCTGTATAACACGGAACGGGTTTCCTCCCAAGAATACCAATGCATATAACAAAACAACGCAATGCTTTTTGGAAAAATGAAGCTATTATAAGACCCAGGTCCCATCACACAATGCAACGCAAGCCGGAGGATAGGGTTTTCCCTTATAATAGCCAAACATGCTTGGTACGTTAAAACAAATCATTTGATACTATTATAAGTGCATACTGTATAAAACAACTTCAAATATAAATGTATCAATCCTAGATGGCATGGGTACTATATATATCATGTCGTCAATACTAGGCTCTACAATCAAAACCGCAAATGTCACATATTGGAAGTGGGATTTCCGTCTGTGAACCAAGGAAAGGGATCGTCCTTATCGCTTCGAGATGCTCTAGCCCGTGTCTCAGGATCAGAACGCATGGACCCTTGGAATGTCAGGCCCAGTCCACACGGAGTGGATTAAAATGCCTGAACAATGCGTTTCTTCTCCCTATGGGGCATAAACTGGTCATATCCCGGCCAAACTATCAGCCTCGGAACGACCAATATAACTGAGGCACCTCACTATCCATCATCCACATAACGTCAGGGCTTGCAAAACGCTAACACCACTTCTACCTAGAAGGAAACGCATGTCCTCCCTGATGTCCTCTCCCATTTCTGGTTCACACCGGGGTGTGAGGCTCGTGAATTAACGCTACGCAAATCTATGCTATATTAAAGCCGTGCTTTGACCATCAACCACAAGACTCTGCTTTTCAACAGAAGCCTTGATCATTTGCATCTCAGCATGCCACACAAGCAATCCACGCTATGCAACCGATGGCTTTCAATCACACAGAGTGAAATCCGATGTCAAACACATATCCATTTACAAGTTCGTTCTGGGTCTGAACGAAACAAGAGGCACCTTATTCCTCGTCCCATATGTCCAATACAGGAGAGAGGCCCTCACATATCCGGTCGATCTCCAAGTTTGTCTGGATGATCACCACTTATTACCTTGTCTTGGGTGTATAACCCAATCAAGACATCTGTAATCATCCAAACGATGTGAGGACCTTCGGTCTTCAACCACCATCTTCATCCTCGACATATCGTCGAATCAGTTATTCAGAATGGGGTAGACCCGGTCTTTCTGAATAACTCGCGTATATAATAAACGAGTGCTATAAAACACAACATATGCCTCATTCCAATCCAGAATATTCCTTTATTCAAATATTCTTAAACTTTGGGAAAGGTTCCCATTAATTTTATCAAAGATAAATTTTTTAAATTTATTCTTTAATCTTCCTTTAGATATCATTTCAAACCAAATTATGGTTAATCCAAACTAGTTGGGATTAGCGATCCTTACCGAAGTAATCATTTGTTTTAATTTCCCAACCCTAACCTATTCATCCCATGAAGTAAAACTGGTAATACTTCTTATCTAACACAACAGTGTTATCGGTAAAATTAATTACCATTTCACGCTCAAATCTAATTAAAGATTTAACTATCGCTTGGAGCAAAACTGGTGATGCTCCATTCTCGATCATTTCTTGAATTTGATCATTTTAGTTATCAAATTCACCTTTTAATCTATTTAAGGATTCATTAAAACTCTAATTCAGTTTTAATTTCCAAAAATCATTACTTAATGATTATTCAAAGTTAAGAAATTAATCTTATCTTTAACTAGGTTAAAGAACTAATGTCATTTAAAACATAGCTCACGGTAAACCCAAGATCACATTCCATTAACAATGGAATCTTCACGGAAAACAGATCAATATATATAATCGATATGAACTTCCATATCCAACTGATACTATAAATGGAATAACGACAATGCCTCTTAAATTTCATATATAGTAACAATCTTCCTCCACAGAAGTCCACTTCGATTATTACCAAATCGAATTCCATTCTATTTCAATTTATTTTATTAATTAGAAAACTTCATTTTGGAAAATTTCCTTTAAATCTTAGCAAAAAGATTTATAAATTCCAAATCACATTTCACTATAAATCGGGTTAAAGAACGAATGTCATTAAAAACACAGTTCACGATAAACCCAATTCACATTCCATTTTATTCCAATTATTAAATATAATTGGAAACTCTAACAATCTTAATTAAAAGATTTATTCTTTTAACATGGGGTTCAAGAACAGTGTTACTAAAGACACCGTTCATGACAAACCCAAAATCCCATTTGATATTAAATACAAGGCTCTAAATAGAAAATATATCGGCTTATATTCAATATCAAATACCACAACAAACAAATATCATATTAGAAATAACGATGTATTTGTATCTTTCAAACTTCCATAACAATATCTGTATAATCCCGAAATTCAACATCGAAATATTCCGAAGACAGTTTCAATTCATATCCATTCCAATTTATATATTGGAAATTCTGGTTATTTTTGAAACCATTTCAAATCCAATTTATTTATTTAAAAATATTGTATTATAATTCTAGTTCATAACGAGTTCATTTCGATAAAAATATTTTTTTATCTTTTCAAATAAGGAGTTTTTCATCCCAATTCTTTCCAAATCATTTCTTATGATTTTACACTAATTACTGATATTTTTAATAATTTTATCAAGGCCCTGTACAGTCGATTTCCATAAACGGCCATCGAACTGCGCTTACAGCGACCTTTTCCAAATTTGATTTGGACGTAATTCCAAATCCAACTGTTAGATTTCGAACCTCTAGTATTCGTTAGAAAGCTCTTTTCGATACGAACCCAGCGGTTCTGGGTTTAGGAGAATCCGACGGTCGGATCTCCCGTAATGTCCATTCGAAGTCAATGGTCGAAATTCGCGAACTGCCGCAGCGCGTTCTATTCAGCCATTATATTATATATATAATATATTTCGTCGATTTCCATTTAAAACATATTTTATAAATCGTTTTAAGTTCATTTTCAAAACGATTTCAACTTCGTATTCAATTTCAAATCAAAATTGAATATTCCATATCATCGATATATAAATGATAGTATTTTCAAAACATTAGATTTTGAAATCATTTCCTTTTCGATATTCATTATAAAAATGAATAAAATCGATATAAATATCGTTCACGTCAAAATGGCGTTATTCTAATCAACACGGCTTTATATATCTAATTATTTTCGTGTCCATCCCAAATCGGACATCAAAATCAAAATTTGATCTTTCACTGAATATTATTTTAAAATATTCATTATTTTAAATTATTCGTTATTTCAAAATAATTATTCTTCTAAACTGGAATCAAACACAGTCAATTACCATATAATGTGATTATATGGATTTAATACAACACATGTACACAACAACAATCAAACACATTCAACCATCATCTAGAGTGCATTTTACACTGCATAAGCATTAAATATAAATATTCAACGCTTACACAACTTGTCAACCAATCGATTGACATACAACTAAATATTGGGATTAGTGTATGTCCAATATCATTCCAATACCCATGTGGGGTTTCAATCAACAAATAATGAATTTTATTTGTGCAGTTGGGTGATGTGTAAAAGTTAGCGTCCCAATCAATGTCAGATAAATGTGTGTACATAAACAAATCATCTGATTTGTAAATGAATATTTATTTTATTCATATAAACGTTAAAAATTATATTTTAAACAATAAAATATTTATTCAATTCATTTACACAATAAAAATAATATTTTTATTGTTCTAACATATTTTAGAAAATTTTGGCGGCCTAACGGCACGATATCAAAATCGGGTAATGTCTAGCATTACCCCTCTCCTGATATTGGCTCGCGCCATACACACATAACAATTCTAATCAATTCATTTCACCCAAATTCAAGCAAATAATCTAATCAACCAAACCAAACAATCAAACAAGTCGTTCATGGTCTGTGGACGATAGGGAACAGTTCATATATGCAGTTATAAAGTAAATAACTATATAAGAAAATTATAGTGAGGAGTTCTCACCTTTGGGTTCCACTCCTCCATTCTTTAATTCTAAACGGTTCAGATTTGGAATTGTTTTCCACCAGTCCCATCGTAATTCTTTTCCCGCTGTTCATAGTAAAAATCATATTTTTATCGCTTCATCCCAATAAATAAAAATCATATTTTTATTTCTACTTCATATATTTTTACAACGCTTCTTTCTATATAAAAATTATATTTTTATATCTCTGCTTATTATATAAAGATCGAATTTTTATTTCACTTCATATATAATTAAAATCGAATTTTTATCCTAATGAGATCCATATAAAGATCGTATCTTTATCATAATGAAAACATTATAAAAATCTTATTTTTATCTATAAAAATTACAATTTTATAATTCTTTCTACATAATAAAAATCTCACCTTTCTACATATAAAAATCTCACCTTTGTCTATAATTAAAAATCCTATTTTTCTTTTGCTACACTATATATAAAAACATATTTTTATTCATCTAATGTATGAAGATCATATTTTTATTCTTCTAAATGAAAAAAAAAAATCAAAATAAAATGCTTACCTTTTTTTTGGGTACTACGGAGGCTGAGGTGGCATGGGGAGAGGGCGCAGGCATCAGGTGGTGGGTGGTGGTGCAGCGCCGTTGGTGGTGTGGCCATGACGGGCTGGCGGTGGGGGCTTTGTGGGATTAGGGCTTGGGTTTTCGATGGGGAAGAGAGGATAGGGGCGTAGGGAAGGGAAATCATCGGAGGGAGGGCCGCGCTAGGTCGGAGGCGGCGCCAGGGTGGACGGCGCTGGCGAGGGACGGGATCGACGGGGGTAGCGGGATCTGTTTCTTTTTGTTTTCTTTCTGTAGTTGACTTTGAATAGGAGGGAAGGGTGGGGTAGGAGATTAAATAATATTTTAATTATTTATTTAATTTATTACACTAAAAGTAACTTTTCCATACGTACCCCAAATCATACCCACCGCCTGTCGTCCGTAGCTAATTATCCCCATTCCAAACGCAATGGGATATGTTTCGTAACCCAATTCGGCTGTTATGATCAGTTTCCGTTAAATTTAAAATATAAATCATATATTTTAAATTCAAACGCACAGTTCAATTTACCGGGGCCACATACTGATTCTAAAAATTCCAGAAAAATTATTTCTAGCTTCGTATTGACGATACGGTCCTAACAAAACTAATTTCATCAAATTTGTAGACCGTTTGAAGAATGGCCATTTTCTGGTCGATCCAAATTGATTGAAACTGTTAAAACACGTTTTCCTTTGCCACGCTCACATACTAGTTCCAAAAATTGTGAACTTTGGAATCTAGTAATAATTTGGCATCCTGGATCCAACAAAAGTGGTTTCGTCGAAAACGGATGTCGTGTGCAAAATGGCTATTTTCACGGGCTATATTTCCATAGCGACTATTCTGAATTTTCAACTGGACATAACTTTTTATTCCCGCTATGAAATTTGGATTTTTAGATTCATTGGAAAGATATTTTCAAATAGATTCTAATATTTTTGGATTCACTAAAATCCAGTTTATTTTGAATCTTGTACATTCATTTGAAATTTGAAATCGAATTTTCAAACCACCGCGCCATTTTCAATTTCTTTTATGATTAAAATAAATATTTATATTCAAACTTCGATTCAAATAAATTTATACGTTCTAATTCTATTCAAAATAAATTTCTTGTCGTTATTATTTAAAATAAATCATTTTAAATATTCAAAATTCGTTAAAATTGCCAAAATAAAAGTTTTAAATTGGTTTTGGTTTCTCGGGTTGTTACAATCTCCCACACTTAAAATCTTTTCATCCTCGAAAAGGAATGGAGCTGAAAGTTGTTTAACTAACCAACTCAACTTTCATTCTGGCTTTCATTCTTCAACTTTTCAGTTTCTAAGAATTTTTAATTTTTCAAAAAATTTGGCTAGCACCCTAAATTTTCGAAAAATTTCGCCATAACCTCCTTTGTACGGGAGCACCCGGAAAATCTCCAAACCACCACACAGGCCTCCCCTATCAAAAAGAAAAAGAAACAACCAAGCGGCTAGCCAATCGGCTCATAAAATCATCAAAAACTCCAAGAAATACAATAAACATGTACCTATTTGTCGGGCAAACAATTTTATTCCTCTTCTTAGCTTCCCTGCTATGACATGTTTAGTGTATTTACATGTACATATATGCAAATGCAATAAATTTCAATTTAGTTCAAATTTGACTTGATTTGGCTAGATTTACCTTTCATGTACATATTAGTTTCAACAATCTCATTAGTTAAACTAATAATCAAACAACACAACCATCAATCAATTAGTTGATTATCGTTTCAAATTTATAGCTTTTATGTATCTAAAAATCATGTTTTTGATGCCAAGTCACAACAAATAAGCCCTATCTAGTTTTGGTTCTCACACCCGTCAATAGGAATCATACAGACATCCCACTTTCGAAACTCGAACATAAATGCTGATGATGATATACCGACCATCAGAATCATCTCCGGGCGACTAGAGTGTGATTATATATCTATCTTGTATATTTGAGGCTTTAGATACACGTGGATCAGACGTATATTCAAAATCTCTATATACCCGATTGTCCAAATTCAATACAAAATGAATATTCACATGCGTATATTAGATTTAATTTTCAAAACAAAATTTGTTTTCATTTTTATTTTAAAAATACACTCTTCACACTCGTTCTAGGATACTACCGATCTTATCTCTAACGAGTCATTCCTATTGGATATTACTAATCCAATCTCTGATGAATTCTTTCGTTTGGTTCTAATGTGTCTTGTTCTTGAGCTCTGTAAACCAAAGCTCTGATACCAGCTGAAGAGACCCGAACTTCCCCGTGAAGGAAAGTCCGGATTGAATTGAGAACATGCAGAATCAAAACACAAACAGAACAACATTTCATTGCTTATTACAACAATTTCATCAGAATACAGGAATATACAGAATATGAATAAATATTACACACTTATTAAATATCAGAGATTTACAAGTTATAATGCAGTGGAAAAATAATACAAAACACAACTGAAAGGAATATACGGATATAGAGCTTTCCGAATATCATTCCAGTTGTAAACCAGGATCCTGTGAATATAAATCTGCAAAACCAAAACTACTAGCTTCCCGTGTGTAAAATAGGGGCACCCAGAGTTTAGGTTAAAACAATAAACTCTAGATCAGTCTTGTGACTGGTGTGAGAACTAAAACAGTTATTTAAAACTTCACTTTAAAATCAGATATATCAAGGGACCACGCCGTATAACACCGAATGGGTTTCCTCCCAAGAACATCAGTGCATATAACAAAACAGCGCAATGCTTTTTGAAAAAATGAAGCTATTATGAGGCCCAGGTCCCATCACACAATGCAACGCAAGCTGGAGGATAGGGTTTTCCCTTATAATCGCCAAACATGCTTAGTACATTAAAACAAATCATTTGATACTATTATAAGTGCATAGTGTATAAAACAACTTCAAATAATGTATCAATCCTAGATGGCATGGGTACCATATATCATGTCGCCAATGCTAGGCTCTACAATCAAAACCGCAATTGTCACGCATTGGAAGTGGGATTTCCATCTGTGAACCAAGGCAAGGGATCGTCCTTACCGCTTCGAGACGCTCTAGCCCGTGTCTCAGGATCAGAACGCATTGACCCTTGGATCGTCAGGGCCGGTCCATACGAAGTGGATTAAAACGACTGAACAATGCATTTCCCCGTCCTACGGGGCATAAACTAGTCATATCCCGACCAAACTATCGGCCCTGGAACGACAGATATAACTGAGACGCCTCGCTATCCATCATCCACATAAGTAAAACGTTAGGGCTTGCAAAACGCTGACACCACTCCTAGCTAGAAGGAAACGCATGCCCTCCCTGATGTCCTCTCCCATTTCTGGTTCATACCGGGGTGTGAGGATCGCGAATTAACGCTACACAGATCTATGCTATATTAAATCCATGCTTTGATCATCAACCACAAGACACTGCTTTTCAACAGAAGCCTTGATCATTTTCATCTCAGCATGCCACACAGGCAATCGACGCTATGCAACCGATGTCTATCAATCACACAGAGTGAAGTCCGATGTCAAACACACATCCATTTACAAGTTTGTTCTGGGTCTGAACAAAACTGGAGGCACCTTATTCCTCATCCCATATGTCCAATACAGGAGAGAGGCCCTCGCATATCCGGTCGATCTCCAAGTACGTCTGGACGATCACCACTTATTACCTCGTCTTGGGTGCACAGCCTAATCAAGACATCAATAATCATCTAAACGATGTGAAGACCTTCGGCCTTCAACCACCGTCTTCATCCTCGACATATCGCCAAATCAGCTATTCAGAATGGGATAAACCCGATCTTAATAAATAACTCGTGTATATAATAAAAAGTGCTATAAAAACACAACATACGCCTCATTCCAATCTAGAATATTCCTTTATTCAAATATTCTTATACTTTGGGAAAGGTTCCCATTAATTTTATCAAAGATAAATTCTTAAATTTATTCTTTAATCATCCTTTAGATATCATTTCAAACCAAATTATGGTTTATCCAAACTAGTAGGGATTAGCGATCCTTACTGAAGTAATCATTTGTTTTAATTTCCCAATCCCAACCTATTCATCCCATGAAGTAAAACTGGTAATACTTCATATCTAACACCACGGTGTTATCAGTAAAATTAATTACCATTTCACGTTTAAATCTAATTAAATATTTAACTATCGCTTGGAGCAAAACTGTTGATACTCCATTCTCGATCATTTCTTGAATTTGATAATTTTAGTTAACAAATTCACCATTCAATCTATTTAAAGATTCATTAAAACTCTAATTCAGTTTTAATTTCCAAAAATAATTACTTAATGATTATTCAAAGTTAAGAAATTAATCTTATCTTTAACTGGGTTAAAGAACAAATGTTATTTAAAACACAGCTCGCGATAAACCCAAGATCAGATTCCATTAACAATGGAATCTTCACGGAAAACAGATCAATATATATAATCGATATGAACTTCCATATCCAACCGATACTATAAATGGAATAACAGCAAAGCCTCTTAAATTTCATATATAGTAACAGTCTTCCTCCACAGAAGTCCACTTCGATTATTACCAAATCGAATTACATTCTATTCCAATTTATTTTATTAACTCGGAAAACTTCACTTTGGAAAATTTCCTTTAAATCTTAACAAAAATATTTATAAATTCCAAATCACATTTCATGGTAAATCGGGTAGAAGAACGAATGTCGTTAAAAACACAGTTCAAGATAAACCCAATTCACATTCCGTTTTATTCTAATTATTAAATATAATTGGAAACTCTAACAATCTTAATTAAAAGATTTATTTTTTTCATATAAGGTTCAAAAATAGTGTTACTGAAGACATCGTTCACGACAAACCCAAAATCCCATTTGATATTAAATACAAGGCTCTGAATAGAAAATATATCGGCTTATATTCAATATCAAATACTACAACCAACAAATATCGTATTGGAAATAACAATATAAATATATCTTTCAAATTTCCATAACAATATCTATATAATCCCCAAATCCAACATCAAATTATTCCGATGACGATTTCTATTCAAATCCATTCCAATTTATATATTGGAAATTCTGGTTATTTTTGAAACCATTTCAAATCCAATATATTTATATAAAAATGTTGGATTATAATTCTAGTTCATTTCGATAAAAATATATTTTTATCTTTTCAAATATGGAGTTTTTCATCCCAATTCTTTCCAAATCATTTCTTATGATTTTACACTAATTATTGATATTTTTAATAATTTTATCAAGGCCTCGTACAGTCGACTTCCATAAACGGCCATCGTACTGCACTTACAGCGACCTTTTCCAAATTTGATTTGGACATAATTCCAAATCCAACTGTTAGATTTCAAACCTCTAGTATTCGTTAGAAAGCTCTTTTCGATACGAACCCAATGGTTCTGGGTTTAAGAGAATTCGACGGTCGGATCTCCCGTAATGTCCATTCGAAGTCAATGGTCGAAATTCACGAACTGTCGCAGCGCGGCGCGTTCTATTCAGGCCATTATATTATATATATAATATATATGTAATGTATATTTCTTCGATTTCCATTTAAAACATATTTTATAAATAGTTTTAATTTCGTCTTCAAAACAATTTCAACTTCGTATTCAATTTCAGATCAAAATTGAATATTCCATATCATCGATATATAAATGATAGTATTTTCAAAACATTAGATTTTGAAATCATTTCCTTTTCGATATTCATTATAAAATTAATAAAATCGATATAAGTGTCGTTTACGTCAAAATGGCATTATTCTAATCGACACGGCTTCATATATCTAAATATTTTCATTTCCATCCCAAATCGGACATCAAAATCAAATTTTGATCTTTTATTGAATATTATTTTAAAATATTCATTATTTTAAAATATTTGTTATTTTAAAATATTTATTCTTCTGAACTGGAATCAGACACAGTAAATTACCATATAATGTGATTATATGGATTTCATACAATACATGTACACAACAACAATCAAACACATTCAACCATCATCCAGAGTGCATTCTTCACTGCATAAGCATTAAATATAAATATTCAACGCTTACACAGCTTGTCAACCAATTGATTGACATACAACTAAATATTGGGATTAGTGTATGTCCAATATCATCCTAATACTCGTGTGGGGTTTCAATCAACAAATAAGAATCGTATTTGTGCAGTTGGGCGATGCATAAAATTTGTCGTCCCAATCAATGTTAGTTAAATGTGTGTACATAAAAAAATCGTCCGATTTGTAAATGAATATTTATTTTATTCATATACATGTCAAAAATTATATTTTTAACAATAAAATATTTATTTAATTCATTTACACAATAAAAATAATATTTTTATTGTTCTAACATATTTTAGAAAATTTTGGCGGCATAACGGCACGATATCAAAATCGGGTAATGTTTAGCGTTGCCCCTGTCCTGATATTGGCTCGCGCCATACACATATAACAATTCTAATCAATTCATTTCACCCAAACAACCAAATTCAACCAAATAATCTAGTCAACCAAACCAAACAATCAAACAAGTCGTCCATGGTCTGTGGACGACGGGGAACAGTTCATATATGCAGTTATGAAGTAAATAACTGTTAAGAAAATTATAGTGAGGAGTTCTCACCTTTGGGTTCCACTCCTCCATTCTTTAATTCTGAACATTTCAGATTTGGATTTGTTTTCTACCAGTCCCATCGCAATTCTTTTCCCACTGTTCATAGAAAAAAAATCATATTTTTATCACTTCATCCCAATAAATAAAAATCATATTTTTATTTCTACTTCATATATTTTTACAATGCTTCTTTCTATATAAAAATTATATTTTTATATCTCTACTACTTA
This sequence comes from Allium sativum, assembly GCA_030737875.1. Taxonomy (NCBI): domain Eukaryota; kingdom Viridiplantae; phylum Streptophyta; class Magnoliopsida; order Asparagales; family Amaryllidaceae; genus Allium; species Allium sativum. Next base: position 188,033,317 of record CM060924.1, on the reverse strand, counting down.
TATAAAGATCAAATTTTTATTTCGCTTCATATATAATAAAAATCAAATTTTTATCGTTACTTCATATACATAAAAATCGAATTTTTATCCTAATGATATCCATATAAAGATCGTATCTTTATCATAATGAAAACATTATAAAAATCGCATTTTTATCTATAAAAACCACATTTTTATAATTCTTTCTACATAACAAAAATCTCACCTTTCTACATATAAAAATCTCACCTTTGTCTACAATTAAAAATCCTATTTTTCTTTTGCTACAATATATATAAAAACATATTTTTATTCGTCTAATGTATAAAGAACATATTTTTATTCTTCTAAATGAAAAAAAATCGAAATAAAATGCTTACCGTTTTTTTGGGGTCCTACGGAGGCTGAGGTGGCGTGGGGAGAGGGCGCAGGCGTCTGGTGGTAGGTGGTGGTGCAGCGCCGTTGGTGGCAGGGCCATGGCGGGCTGGCGGTGGGGCTTTGAGGGATTAGGGCTTGGGTTTTCGAAGGGGAAGAGAGGATAGGGGCGCAGGGAGGGGAGATCGTCGGAGGGAGGGCCGCGCGAGGTCGGAGGTAGTGCTAGGTGGACGACACTGGCGAGGGAGGGGATCGACAGGGGTAGCGGGATTTGTTTTCTTTTTTTTTTTCCTTTTTGTAGTTGACTTTGAATAGGAGGGAAGGGTGGGGTAGGAGATTGTATAATATTTTTAATTATTTAATTAATTTATTTCACTAAAATGTAACTTTTCCATACGTACCCCAAATCAAACCCACCGCCTGTCGTCCCTAGCTAATTACCCCATTCCAAATGCAATGAGATATGTTTCATAACCCAATTTGGCTGTTACGATCAGTTTCCGTTAAATTTAATATATAAATCGATATATTTTAAATTCAAACGCACATTTCAATTTATTGAGGCCACATACTGATTCTAAAAATTCCAAAAAACTTATTTCTAGCTTTGTATTGACGATACGATCCTAATAAAACTAATTTCGTCAAATTTGAAGACCGTTTGAAAAATGACCATTTTCTGGTCGATCCAAATTGACTGAAATTGTTAAAACATGCTTTCCATTGCCACACTCACATACTAGTTCCAAAAATTATGGACTTTGAAATCTAGCAATAATTTGGCATCCTGGATCCAACAAAAGTGGTTTCATCGAAAATGGAGGTCGTTTGCAAAATGGCTATTTTCATGGGCTATATTTCCATAGCGACTATTCTGAATTTTCAGCTGGACATAACTTTTTATTCCCGCTATGAAATTTGGATTTTTTGGATTCGTTGGAAAGATATTTTCAAATAGATTCTAATATTTTTGGTTTCACTAAAATCTGGTTTATTTTGAATCCTGTACATTCATTTGAAATTTGAAATTGAATTTTCAAACTACCGTGCCATTTTCAATTCCTTTTATAATTAAAATAAATATTTATATTCAAACTTCGATTCAAATAAATTTATACATTCTAATTCTATTCAAAATAAATTTCTTATCATTATTTTTTAAAATAAATCATTTTAAATATTAAAAATTCATTAAAATTTCCAATTTTTTTTAAATTGGTTCTGATTTCCCCGGTTGTTACAACGAAATGAGTGCCGTTGGGTTCATATTAATTAATTATTGTAGGATTTCAATTTCTGTGTCAATCGGACTTATGGTGTGATCGTGGCAACGATAAACGCCTTAATCAATTATATTTTTTGGTCAATTCGGACAGGGGTAACTTTAAACGAATAAACGACTGGCCAAATGAACTTCGATTTGGACGAAACATGACTCATTGTATCTGTAAGGATGAGTTCTAGTAAAAGGCCTCATATTTATTGCATTTTTTCCTGTAATTTTAGGGATTTTAAACGCTTGATTTTCCATCGATAATTGTAAAGGACTTTTCACAAACGATGTCGGAATTCGACGAAACCTGTCCCATTAGGTCCGGAATATTTTTGTATGCTAGTATTACTTTTTTTTGTCAAAAACAGAGTTTGTATAAAATGTTTTTTCTTGAAACGCTGGCGGAACGAGTTCGTTATAATTAAATACTGCTTAATCATCCCAACCCTTATGACTATATATACCCCATGTTCTGTAAACTCTCGTCAAATACACTTCTCTGGTCAATGTGAAACAAAGCCTCCCCCAGCTTAAAAGAATGGACCAAAATTCATGAAATTATTCTTCAAGTTTCTCGAAAATCTGGTCATTAATTAAGAAATCTCTTAACACCAAAACTGTTCGTCTTATCAAGATCTATAGATGGCTCGGTCACGATCCGTTTTCACACATTGGGCTGATCGAAAACTGGCCTGAAGGCCGCTGCCTTCAAAGGAATATCGATGTTCAACGGAGGGTTCTAGAGATTTGAAACTTGTCTCGAAGCTTGAGGAGGGATGGCACGTAGACCAATGCTGGTGGATCTACTTCCGATCTACATCAGTAGGCTGGGCGGTGGATTTCTTCGACTGAATGGGTGTTTGGTTCAAGGGTGTAAAGTTTGCAAAGGGAACGAATGCGGGGTGCTGAAGCAATTCGAACTAGAGGAGAAGGAGTATACAATAGGATGGAGAATAGCAGGAGAACTGTTAGCCTGGTTACATATTATAAAGGTAACTTGTTTTAACCAAATGTTAATTAGTGAATATTAATTAGTTAAATAATTAATTTAAAATCATGTAGTTTGCTTGGAACCGAGGAACAACGTGGTCACCAAAGGAAGAGGGAAGAATTCCAACCGATCAAACGTAAATTCGCACGTTAACCGTTGACCTGATAACGTTTTAGCTTGGTAATTGAACCAGTATTTTTAATAATCAAATTAAGGAATTAATTATATTAAATTTAAACTCATATGCTTATATTAACTATGAATCGTGTGGTGCAGGGTTCTCAATAGAAATGGTATACAAGAAGTAATGAACGAGATTTGTTATAAACAGTAATTTAGTGGTAATATTTATGAACTAAGGAAATTTAATTATTATATTAAAAACAGAAAATTTATGTTGTTTATATATCATATAGATTCAAACAAAGGAGCTTGGAAAGCTAAACACGTGAAGAGAAGTTAGGATGTTTCAATATCATTCCAGAAATTAGTTCGGTCAGAGGTTGCTAATCCGAGTTTAAAACAGAAGTAATTAAAATAATTAAGGTATAGTTTGGAAATGAATTGGTTAAAATAAATCATATAAACCGCAAATCGTTATGATTGTATAACCTATGCATATGTGGCCAGAATCAGACCGTACAAGTAGCAATGGAACTATAATGACGAGCATGACATTTTGGAATTGACTTGGATGGAAATTGTGACTGCTGGAATTTTTCGTTAAATTAAACGTCAATTTAATTTAACTGAAAAACCAAACCGCTTTAGCAACAACGGGAATCAATGTGAGTTAAACTCACTCAGTTCTTCCCATTTATATTTTATATAAATTGGGCTTTTATTTTTGTGTGCTCTGGTTGCTAGTGGTGGGCTGTTTGCTAGTTATATACTTATTTGTTGATTTAACCAATGAAATTAAACTGTTGTTTAATTTCAGTGAAATATCAAATTGTTATTTTAACGATTGGACCCAATGAAAGTAACTTATCTTATTGTTCACGTTTATTTATAAATGTTTTGAATTGTTTTGTTGACTGGTTGATGTTAAATAGTTGTTATTTACTGTTATAGAAATTATCGGTTAAATGGAATTGAATGATCTGATTTGAGACAACCGTTTTGGATACAGGGAAGAACAGGTTGGAGGGATTCAACGAGATTCCTCAAAATATATTATTAACTTTCATATTATCGTATATGAACTGATCTAAAAGGGTGGTTGATTTGATTGTTGATTGTTGACTGAAAAATTAACATCTGTTTAGTTTAAACCAATGGGCGGTATTGGTTGAGTATTTGGTAGTATATGGCCTATGGAATCAAATTGTTTTATAAATATTGATTTACCCTCAGGCAAATCGACAGAGATGAAGTTATAAGTTTATTTATAACTGGATATAGTTTTTGAATTGTATTGAGAATAAGTTTGTGAAAAGGAAATAGATATTTATTATTTATTTATTATTTAAGTTTACGGTTAATTATTAATTTATTTTATAATGAAATTCTAATGTCAATCAGATTGATATACAAATGAATAGAAATTAACATGATAATTAAAATTGAATAATTGTTTTGTTTAGAAATAATTAAATGGAATTATTTAAATCAATTATATTATTAATTAATTTAAAGAGAAAACTAATTGGAATCAGTTAATGGGATAACTGTGTTTTATGGTGACTAAATTGACCATTTTTAACTGGAATTAGTTATTAAATTAGTTTGTTTGGATTAATCTAATAAAATAGTTGAAAGAATATTTGTTTAATTTTAATAATGTTTTAAAAAAATGGAATTACTATTTATTTTAATTAATAGAGGAATTAACAATTAAAGTAGTTAGTGATCAAAGTAAATTGTTATCCCGATTAATAATAATTTAGGAGTGTTAATTTAATCGAAATTCATTCAAAAATTATTTGGAATTGGAATGAGATCCAGTTGAATGGTGAAAGGAGATTACGAACGAGTTTTATATTTAAAACCCGAATGTGTATAACAAGTTACAAATGGAATTTTAAGCAAATACTATAGCTTAAAATGAATGTTACTTAAATATTTGGATTAAGGAAAAAGGGAAATTTAGATAAAAGGGTTTAAGATAAGCCAAGATTATATAAAAGAGGTCTGAGGTGTTATATCATTAATTTTGAATTAATGTTAGCAAATAATGTGATTAAGTAAAAAGGGGAATTGAAATGAGACTTCCAAAGTAGGAATTGTTGAATGGATTTGAAAAGGAGATTGGTAAAAGTGAATTTGGTAAAAGAAATGGGTTGTATGATTTTGTAAACAAATCCGAATTATAAAAATGAATTTATTTTAAGAGGCAAAGGTTAAAAGGAGGTATTTTATAAGAAATCACTTAATTATAGAATTAAGAAAGAAGGGTTATATTCGAGAGATAGATTTTTAAAAGTCATGAAGGTTTATGCAACTGTACTTTGAATAAAGTTGTTAAATGGAATTTTTTTGAGACTGGGATGGAATATAGGTTTTTGGATTACAACTTATATTTATCTGAGGATAAGAACGTTGTTGATCAAGGTCTGAGAGGTAATTAAAATACCCCAACTTGAACAACATCGGGATTATCTGAAGACGATATTAGTTGGTAATGGTAAAAGTGGTTAGTGATAGTTTATTATTTCCATTAGTGAAATAATAGTGCAACGTTTGGTGAAAATTTGGAGAATATATAATGAGAGATTCAAAGTAAAAGAAATTAGCAAGAAGAAAAAATATATAACGAGAATTCCAAAGTAGAAGAAAAACAAAAAAGAGTTGCATGAGTTATCACGATACGCTCGAGTTAGAAAGGAAATGTAAAGTTGAGTTAATTTTATACAAATAAATATTAGTTATTGTTTCAAGAATGGAATAAAAGATATTTCGTATCGTTGTTTTACAAGTAATAAGTTGAATGGATTTCTCAAATTTAAATCATAGAGAATGATGTAACAAATGTTTTGAAAGGAGAATTAAGTGGGAAATAGAATATGATTATAAGTTATTTTACTAAGTATTATAATGAAATGGTTTGGAGGGCATTAGTATATAAGAATTCAATTATCATATTTTTAAAATATTAAAAGAGTTGGAAGTTTTGATTAAGCAGAAGTGAATTAGTTTGTAATTAACAAAGGCCAATTGATGTTGAATACTGAACCAGTGAACTCATTGGATTTTCATGATTGGATCACTATTTATTTTGATAGTTAAATCACCGACTATCAAATTTGTCCAATACGATTGTTGATATGGAAAGACCGGGATTGAATTTATATTCGAAAACCATTCCGACCAAAAAATAAGTGAAGATATCAGAAGATGATCGAGATGGAGCATTGAAGACTGTAGATTTTCATAAAAGGAAGAACCGCTAATAATCTCCGGTCTGCAGGCCAAGATGTATTGTGGTTCCGTCGTGGTTGAAATCTACGGATTGCAAGGACTTCTCGCTACTGATCCATGGGGTGATTCCTATATTGGATGCAGTAGGAGAGTACCATCGGTTCATCCTGTTCCTGGATGACTTGTATGGAAGAATGTCTGACAGAGTATTTCCAAAGGGATCACGTACGTTGATTTCTTCAAACGTGCTATAGTTGTTAGCGGAGAATGGTCGTTTTCTTAGCTTAACTGCTAGATTATTTTTGTGGACATCAATTAGTGATATCTAGCGGATCTAACGATGTGGCATTCAAAGTGAATGATGACCAGGTGTTCAAAAGTTAATCTAAACCTCAAGACTCACCAATCGGGAAATGACAAAAATCGGGCAGGCACCATGGCTATGTGAGTCGCTCCTATTAGGGTGTATAATCACCTATCTAGAGAATATTAATTTCCTTCTTTAATCTATTTCGATGCTGTCCCTTTCGGGAACCGGTGGTTTGAGCCCAACCGTTGCTGATATACATTCAATACACTCAAGTGAAATGAGTGGTCGGTCATGTGTGGGCCGGTTTGCAAGATGTTCTTGTTGAACCCAGTGTATTCCCCTCTAGAGATACACTATCAGCAGGTGGTCCCATACCTTGTCATGGTCTGAATCCAATATCCAATAAGAGCTCGCAGTTTTGATTGTATACTATATATGTGGAGCGTGAGATGCAAGCATTCCACTAGATTGATATCTATTTGCACTTAGACATTATTATAATATCAGAAAAGTTATTGATTTCAAAGATGTTTTGGGTTATCATAATGTAAAAACCGTCCGTATTTATGCGTGGATTTGGTCTTACGATTATCCTTTTCTTCCGAAAATATTTTTGAACTTCAAACTCAAGTTGGATGATTCCCCTTAAAGCTTTGTGAGTTTTTCTCACTCTAGTTCACCAGACTGACCCGATGTTTGTAATGCTCGGGTTAGGCCAGGTTGTATAGGTCCAGGTTATCGGATGTTGCGAAGTCCGGAGACGAGCTGGAGTTGTTCAGATTATGATATTATATAGATACTATTCCGCTATGTATTGTATATTTGGGCAGGTTATTATAACTGTCCAGATGTGTGATGTACTCTGATGATTGTAAGTATTTTTAAAGCTCTCAATAAAGATTTATTTCTGTATTATATTTTATTCCGCTGCGTTGTGAGACTCTATGTTGTGTTGTTTCTTCTTCTTCTTCTATTCTAATATTTCTTTCTTTCTTATCTCACCCTCTAATTTCTTTCTAATAACGCTTCAATGTTTTCGGTGTTTGGAAGGTCAGCATAAGGTAAGGTAAATGTATTTATGCCGATTTTCGGGGTCGAAAATCCCTAGGTCGTTACAAAAATGGGTCAGAGTAAAGAAAATCAGTGTAGTTCCTAGTTGGTCACCTAACTACCTAATGCCATATTTCTATCATACATTAAAAAACCTAGTCAACATCACAATAAAACTGAGAATTATTGGGTCATATGTATATCTTTACTGGTATAACTATTTGCAACTGAAGTTAATTTACCACTGACTCATGATAAAGAGAAAAGTTATCAATGACTATAACTTTCTTACGACTTAAGTTATAAATTTACATCCCAGCACTAACAGGACATGCGAAATATTAATCGATCGAATTTGCAGCCAAATATTAACAGTTGATTTTTGGATGCATATAGTTAATATGGTCAATTCAAAATCCTATTTGATCTTTACTTAAGAATGCATACATATAACTATGTAGCATTAAAAATAATATGATTTTTATCAAAATCATTCCTTCAACTGTTATTCATATGGCAAGACTTTGTTGCACTATAGAACCCTGAATATTATATGTAGGACCATAGGGAAGAAAAGTACATAAAAATAATGTTAAAAACTATCACTTTATATGTTTCTTCTCGACAGTTTAAATTTTGACTTTGACTATAGAAGACGATATAAGACAGTCATAATTCAATTTAAACCCACTGTGATATTTGAAAAAGAGTCAGGAATTTACCTTATTAATAGTTTGGTTTTCTCTTTAGAGAAATAAAATGATAAATTAGAATTTATGACCTAAAAGACAATCGTTTTCAGTTCACAGGTTGTAAATTGTAACGGACGGGGATTTTCGACCCCGAAAATCGACACAAAAACACCATGTCGAACATTCAAGCATCGAAAACATCGGAACGTTATTAGAAAGAAATTAGAGGGTGAGATAAGAAAGAAAGAAGTATTAGAATAGAAGAAGAAGAAGAATCAACACAGAGTCTTACATCGCAGCGAAACAAAATATAATATAGAAATAACTTTTAATGGAAGCTTGAAATATTACTTACAGACATTAGAGTACATAACCACAGCTGGACTAATAATCTGTCCTCATATATATAACACACATCGGAAAATAACGATATAACATCATACATCTGGACTCCTTCAGCTCGTCTTGAATTTCACAGCATCTGGTAACCTAGACCTGTACAACCCGGCCTAACTCGAGCATTTACAAAACACCGGGTCAGTCTGGTGAACCAGAGTGAGAATAACTCATATAGTTTATGGGTAACATCCAACTTGATTTTAGAGTTAAAATCTTTTTGAAAGAAAAGTATAAACGTAAGATCGAATCCACACATAAATACAGACGGTTTTTACCTTACAATAACAAAAACTGTTTTGAAAACAATACTTTATTATGATATTATCATAGTGTCTAAATACAAATAAATAGAATCTAGCAGAATGCTTACATCTCACGCTCCACATATAGAGTATACAAACAGAACCGCGAGCGCTTATTGGAGATTGGATTTCGATTATGACAAGTTATGGAACCACCTGCCGATAGTGTATCTCTAGAGGCGAATACACAGGGTTCAACAAGAATGTCTTGCAACCCGGCCTACACATGACCGAAACTCATTTCGCTTGAGTGTATCGAATGTATATCACCAACGGTTGGGAGCTACCCACCGTTTCCCGGAAAAGAGACAGCATCGAAATAGATTAAAGAATCAAATGGATTTTCTCTAGATAGGTGATTATACACCCTAATGGGTGCGACCCACATAGCCATTGCTGCCTACCTGATTTTTGTCATTTCCCAGTTTATGAGGCTTGAGGTTATAATGGACTTTTGGAACATTTGGCCACCGTCCACATCGTCCATACATGTCATCCAGGAATAGGATGAACCGAAGGCACCCTCCTACTGTATCCTAGGAATCCTTCTATGGTTCAGTAGCGAGTAGTCCTTGAAATCCGTAGATTTCAATCACGATAGAATCATTGTCAAATATATATCTCTAGGGATCAGCTAGAGAAATTCAACAATAGTTCCCCCGCTCATGAAGATTTACGGTCTTCAATTGCTCCATCTCGATCAGCGTCGGATATCTTCTTTGTTTACGAATTTGTTGGTGGAATGGTTTTCGAATATAAATTCGATCCCGATCTTTCCATACCAACAACGCATTGGATATGATTTTGATAGTCGGTTATTTAACTATCAAAATAAACAATCATAAAATAAAATAGATCCATTGCTTTATTATATAACATCACTTGTCCATTAAAATAATATATTAGTTGTAATACCAAAGTATATATCTCAGTTTTAATATATTAATATTCTCAAATCCGTTTATATTAATACTTAGAAAATATATCTTAAAATCATATCAAAATTCCCATTAACTTCCATTTCAAACATTTGTTATAACATTTCTTATTGTTTAATATTTGGGAACCCGATTCAACTTATCATTTTAAAACAATCGTTACGATATCTCCTTTGTTTTGTTATTTGAACACCATCATCGTTACTTTATCATTTATAATAAATCATTTTAAATCTCTTTCCTTTACCTTTTGAAAATATTGTTACAATTTTCACGAATCTCCTTTCATTTTTCTCTTTACCACGGAAATATCATTTCATATTTTCATGCCCTTTTATATTTCCTTTTATTTCGAAATTCCATTACCTAAATTCCAAAGTTCTTCAAATAATGTTGGGTCATTATTTATTAGAATAATTTACTTCTAACATATTCATCATTACAACTAATATCATCTTTCGAAAATCCTGAAATCGTTCCAGTTGGGGGTATTTTAGTTAACTCTCAGACCTTGATCAACAACGTTCTTATTTTAAGATAAATATCAGTTGTAATATCCAAAACCGATATTCATTCCCTATATCAAATCAAATCCCCTTTTGGTTATACCTTAATGACATCTCATCTCTTATTAATATAACGAATTTATATCGCATCTCTTTTTACTTAACTCGTCTCACCTCTTTAATTCAAACTTGAGTTTCCATTTCTACTTCCCATTTCACATCTCCATTAGTTCCTAACCATAAATCATCGGAAAATAATTCCCTAAGTATTATCCCCGAAGGCTAAAACCAACATCAGATCAATATTAGAAAGTCATTTATCTAAACCAATCTGTAGATAAGTTCCAATTTTTTTGTTTCATATCTTGATTTTTTATTTCACTCACATGTCATATTAAAGTTTATAACTTTAATCATGCGTCTCAATAGTTGAAATCATTTATATTACAATAAAACTTGGTTTCATATAACTATGTCCAATCTAGGATTTATAAAATCCGATTAGATACCAAATAAGAATTCAATTCAACTTTCACTTAAACTTAGCTTATATAATTAATAATATAAAATAACTTTAAAATGTCATTTAACTATAAATAGACTTTATAGTTTCATAAACCTCCATTAACATAATTTAAATTCCTAGATTTCTACCTTGATTATCAAATTTCAACATTTTTAAAATAAAAATGATTTACTTCACCATTAACTCTTCCCATTTAATTAATAAACCAATAATCAAATCCCAGGTAATGCTGTTGATTTGGTCAAGTCCAAGGTAATTAGTTTGTTAATCAACTCCAATTAGTCTTTTTATTAGAAATAAAATTTACTTAAACATTCCATTTACTTTGGTTATTATTAAATAATAATAAATCTCATTATAACCTCATTTAAATTGTTCTTAAAAACAATTATCCCGGTTATTAATCGTTACGTCAATTCTTACTCACTTGCTTATCAAAACATGAGAATTAGTTTCATAAATCATAATCAAGATGAGGCACATGTTTCGCACACGGCAGAAAATAGTGATTAAAACAATAATACACATATGTGATTGGTTTATTTTCTTTTTATATACTTCATCTAAAGTAATATATTTACAAATCTATATTCAGTTATAAAATAAAATAAATTTCATAACTTCATTTCTATCGATTTACTTGACAGTAAATCAATCTTTATAAAACAGTTCATATTTTGGCCATTTGCTATAAAGTTTCTTCAACCAATATCACCTATTGGTTAAATAGAAAAAAAGTGTTGAATTTGGGTTTAACAGTCAATAACCAATTCAATAATCCAATCATATGGGTTCAACAGTTCATATAATGATCATATGCAGATAAGAAATCAATTCAACTGATAGTGGTCAAACAATAACAGTAATTTAAGCATCCGGTTTAATTTAAATACATTTATATTATTATAAACGTAATCAACAAGGTAAGCTACCTTATTTGGAAATCATCGTTAAAAATAACGATGTCATTTTATTTAAATTAAACAACCGTTTAATTCAAATAATCGATACAGTATTTATCAAACATCAAATCAACCAATGATTAGCAAACATAGCAAACAAATATTAAACCCGACTTATAAAACTTATAAGTGGAAGCACTGAGCGAGTTTAACTCAGCTTGATTCAGTTCTGACATTAAATCGCTTGTTTTAATTAAATTAAACAATCGTTTAATTTAATTAAAAACGACCGGTTCTTCCAATCCTGATCACGCCAGCTTCATTACGTTGTACTTGTCGAAAAATCCCGGCGTTCCTTGTTTTGATCGAATTTAATAATGAGCGACCAAGTTATAATCACTATCAGTACGTTCTTACTTATTCTAACGCTTAACTAATTTAACAATTATCTATTTAATTTAATTACTAAAACTGTGATTACCTTCAAATCTTCTACAAATCGATCCACGTTCGTTGTTTTCCTTCTTCAACCCGACTCGAACATTATTGTGTTCCTCAATATTATACCCTTCGAACTTGCTTGGTCATTTTTTCCAAATAAACACAGCCCTTCCTTGGACTAAATTCCATATCATGAGGCCGACTTGAAGGCCCAAAAGCCCAACCGCATTCCATATAATTCCTTCCAAACCTGAACAGTTCCCTTTCCCTTTCCATGTTTCCACGTTCCCCACCTCTACATGTATTCACTTCCCCTAACGTACTACTTCAACGAAATCATTTCTCCACTAAAGCTCTGATACTTCCTCCTTTGTTTAAACGTAACAGTCCAGTTTTCGAAACTTCCCCATTTTCTACTCTTAACGCAAAAACAGTATCATTTGCTTCCCCATTGTTAAACACTGCTCTCGAAACAAATCCCATCCGCTGTTCTCATTTTTTTCTTTTCTTTCTCTTCCCATTTACTTATGTTTCCAATACCGCTCCATCTCCGCTGGACAGTCCTCCGATGTCAGTGCAACCCACGGAAGATTTCCCTCCTACTCCTGCTCGTCTTAGTTCGTCTGGAATAGCGCCAGCTCCGCTCACCCATCGACCTGAAAGCTGGCGCAACTTCATAAAAACACAGCCTATCTCGGTATGCCATACCCACGTCTGGTACATGTGGATGCTCCTCCTTTCCATTCTATTTCATGCACCCGGAAACAACACAGAGCTCCATCATTAACCGAACTCTCCCCTATGTAGAAACTGTATGCACCATTCTCAGGCCCGCCTAATCCATCACTTGCGCACCATAAATAGATCCATGCACCACCTCACTACACCATAACATTTCCCCTCTACCGTCCATGAATTCAACAACCAAATACACCGTTAACTTCTCCTCCCTGAGCTCCTCATCTTCACCAAACACTTGCCGCCAGCACCTTTGACTCCGCCTTCTCTGGTGTACCATTGTTCTAACTACGAGCTTACGGAAATTTAATGCCCCCTCGCGTTCGACACTTTAGCATACAAGTTTTGATTTTAAAAAAAGGAAGCTTCTCAGTTTTATTTTGTTTCGAAGGCTTTCTGTTTTGTTATAAAAAAAATTGAGGGTTCGAGTGTATTTATAGGTTACAACGCCTTGGTTATCGCGGTACCAAAGTTTGGAGGGCATGACATTGCAAGGGTAGGCATGTGTATAAGCGTGGGTTAGTTGTGCTCTGCTGAAATACAGGGGGCTATGCTAGTTTGCTAGCTTGTACTGCTAGCATGTGCGAAGTTCCAGGATTACAAGTGATATCAGAGTAGCCACATATTTTATTTGATTAGATTATAATAGGCTGTTGATGTGTATATCTTAGGTTGGCATAGCAAAAGGGAAGGGTAGGCAGTGTATTGTCTTGACTTAGGCTAGATTTTAGCTATCTTGATGTGAAAATACATATTGTATGACTTACTCAGGTATCATGTGCATTTCACATGGTACATGAAGCCTGATGAGGCTCTAGGATAGGAGAAATATAGTTTTGTATAAGTGAGTAGCTATGTGGATCATTAAATATTGATTAAGAGTTTTGTACTATGTACAACCTACATCTGCATAGTTTCAGAGTAGTTGTTGTACTTGATGGAAGAGGGCAGCAAAGTCATATAATTTTCTCAGTCCTTAAGCTCGCGCCTGACTTGGCTTGGGATTGAAGAAATATGGAGTGTATGCACCAGTTGTCATATACAATAGGGCAGGGTGCACACGAATTTAGTTGCTTAAGAATTAAGGTTTATTTTTATTTTATCTATTTAGTTTATATTACTGCTATTTACCGCAGACCGTTAAATATACACATTTCCATACCCGAATTCAAAACAAAAATGAGCTTACTACTATATCTTAAAGTTCTGAACCCAATGAAACTGGTTTGGCCGAGAACCGACTCCGCTTGCAAAACAGCGTTATTTTAATTTAAATTTTATTTATCGATTTACCCTTAAATTCCATCTACCGACAAAACTAGTCCGAATGGCTCCAAACTGGAGATATAACAATAATTAATTATACACATTCTAATAAAATTTGTTTCGTCAAAAACAGAGGTCGTTTGGAAAAATAACTATTTATACGCCTTATATAATACCGTAAAAATATAAATAAATTTCAAAACAATAAAAATAAGTCATTATTGCCATATGTACCTAAATAAAATAATATACAGCTTTAAATTCAGTCGATGTAGAATAATAACTCAATATAAATATTTTCGAATTAAACGATATTCAAATTTGCAACGAAATCCTTTTATAAATTATTAAATAACGTTATCGTTTATAATCGAAACCCACAGCGACTATTTTAAATTTTGATTTGGACATAACTTACAATATATGAACAGAAATCTCGATTTTTCTCTCTCGTTAGAAAATTATAATCAATCTGATTCTAACGTTTCTTGTTTCATAGAATTCCAACTTAAAACAGGTTTTGTAGATCAAATTGAAATTCAAATCGAAAATTACGAACTACCGCTGCGTTTCGAGCCCGTTTTAATTAATTATAAACGTTTCATTGCCATTAAATAAATGAGTTCAATATTAATATCCATTAATATTATAAATATAATATTTAAAATAAATTTAAATATTTAGAGAAAAATCTGGTTCGTTACATAAATAATCCAAATGCTTCATTTGGTCTTCAAGAAAAAAATCAAAGAGGAACAGTATTGCAATAATAGGATTAAGATATCCAGATTTTTAATTCAGTAACCATTGTTTATGATGTTTTAAAAGGTCCGAGTCCAACATATATGTCAATAGGTAAACTTAGGATGTTAATATATATTATACAACAAATTTTTTTTATAAACATGCTAATCTACATTTTAGGACAAAACACAACATTGACATAATGGATTTAGCATTAGATGTATTTCAATATCAACTTTTTAAATATCAAGGAAACATAAGTGAATTATCTGAACCAAAAAATGCAATGTTTACATAATAGTAACAGATAAGACAGTCAAAATCAAGTTTTTTAATAGCACAGAATCATAACTGATTGATTTATAAAACAGAAAAATACCTACAACATTTAATGAGTAATATCAAATGGGATGATAAATTTAGGTTCAATACCTCAGACGTATGAAACTCACGAACATTTAAGTGTTAACATCTACAGACGGTGCAGTACACTCAAACCAATTGACATGTAGATCTGCAATAAGAAGTCATTAAATTCGTAGGAAACAAATAAATTGGATATTGGTAGAAAAATAGCGAACAACGGTACCTTAATAAGAGGAATATTGCATATTTTTAATCAGTAAGTAACCAAATAGCAAAATCAACATACCTTATTTCTACAAACAATAACGAAATAATTTTAAACTGGGAAGCAGACTAAATTTTGGGAATACATGGATATACAAAATCATTAACAGTGGAATGTGATTTACAAAAGGTGTTGGTATGCATAGGCATAAAATTGATTTTGTGGAGCATATTTGGCAGCAAGTAATTACAAATTAGCATTGAATTGGTGGCTCAACAAACCTATTTAAATGACAATGGCTAACTGTAAAGTATACTACTACGTTCAAGCCTCAGAGTGGCGCATAATCTATATCAAAAGGTGGATTGAATTGTGAAACAATTTAATTGAGTTTGATAGTTAGACCATTATTGTTTGCTAAGAAGATATTTGTATGAAGAAAGTGAATATAAATAGCAAAGAACTTATTAATACTGGTAGGTAACAGTAACCTATTGAATTTGATAAACTTTACAGCAAGAACATAGGAGTAAACCATGGGAAAGTGAATATAAATAGCAAAGAACTTATTAATACTGGTAGGTAACAGTAACCTATTGAATTTGATAAACTTTACAGCAAGAACATAGGAGTAAACCATGGGAACATTTATATGGTTAAATTAAAGCATATTATTGCCATATTAGAAAGGGTATAATCAAATTAAATGTGTAAACAACGCCAATAGTATGAATAATCTAAATTTCATATAGTCCATTTTTTTAAAAAGAAAAACATGTGTTTTAATTCAAGTTGAAGCTTTTGTTCAGGTTAAAGTAGGCAGAAAAAACATTAACTCAGGTTACCTTCCGACAATCTGTTGCATCTGAAGACAGTTAGATGTATTTCAGTATCAACTTTTGAAATATCACGGGAACATAAATGAATTTTCTGAAGAAAAAAAAATGCAACATTTACTTAATACTAACACATAAGACAATCAAAATCAAGTTTTTAAATAGCACAGACTCATAACTGATTGATTTAAAGAAAAAAATACTTGAAACATTTAGTGAATAATAAGAAATAGGACAGTAAATTTAGGTTCAATACCTCAGATGACTTAAAATCATGAACAATTTAGTATTAACATCAATGCGGTACACTCAAACCAATTGACATGTAGATATGTAATAAGAAGTCATTAAATTCGTAGGAAACAGTTAAATTAGATATTAGTAGAAAAATAGGGAAGGATAGTACCTTAATAAGTGAATTGTTGCAGATTTTTAATCGGCAGGGTAGAAGGGTACAATCATAGTGTGGGGAAATGTAAAAGGATATAAGTCGGTTTGCTGTGGAAATCTGGGTTTGATAACAAATCGGGAGACGCAATGGGTTGGGAACGAAGGTATTGGCTGAGTAGAAAGTAGTCAGCCAGAAGGGCGGTGGTGAAGAGGGTTAATAACGACTGATAAGGTCGACAAAGCAATGGAGTAGCATAGGCAGAGAAATCAATTGTGGAGGAAATAGGGAAGGCGATTGAACGGTTAGTTACGTAATCGATTGAAAACAAAAAGGAGAAGCGCGTGAATAAAAAATGAGAAAGATGTCACTAGCTAAATGTCTTGGATTTTGCTATTCAGTATAAGTAATAGATAGATAGATAGACAAGGGTATGTCGACATACCAAAAACACCATGTCGACATACAACTGTCACTTTTTCCCATTTTGAAAGGAAGTGTCTTTTCACTATTTGGAACGATCCAAAACCATTGCAACATTTCACTCTATAAAAAGGGGTCAAGACCGATTTTTTATCATCTCTTCTTCTATAACTTCATTCTCTTTCTCTACACCATTATTCTTAATCATTTTTATGGTTTTTACACTTATACCCTACCTCAATTCTGTTTAGAACAAACTTCTTCTCTCCATGCTTTCTACTCTCTACGCTCTGAATCAAGTGCTATTAAAGAGTTATAGGGCTGTTTGTAATTGCTTGGATTGAGTAAACATTATTTGTGTTGAATCAAAGAGGAATCGGTGTGTCCTTGTAGCCGTGAAATCAAGAAAATAGGAGTCGATGTGTCCTTGTGAACCATGAAATCAAGGAAATAGGAGTCGGTGTCTCCTTGTGCTGTGAAATCAAGGAGCCTGTACTTGACTATTGGAAATAGTAATAAAACTCTATGCAATCCAGCGTTGTGCAGGACTGGACGTAGGAGCAATCCGAACTAGTATAAAATCCGGTATGTTATTTCCTTTTCTGCATCCTTATTTTTGTTTATTTTGCATTTATTTTTGAATCTGTGTCTGTGATTGT
Organism: Allium sativum; assembly: GCA_030737875.1. Lineage (NCBI taxonomy): Eukaryota > Viridiplantae > Streptophyta > Magnoliopsida > Asparagales > Amaryllidaceae > Allium > Allium sativum. The sequence goes on along the minus strand of CM060924.1, from coordinate 188,015,648 downwards.
GTTTGTGATGCTTGATTCATCCTGTAATTCACAATAGTTTTAGATTTTGTTTAAATTCTTACAAACAATATTCACCCCCCTCTGTGTTTGCTTTGCCCTAACGATCCATTTCGCATTCCCTAACAATTGGTACCAGAGTAAGGTCTTTCAAAAAGTTCATAATATGATTTTTGAAAATAGTGATAATGGCAACCAACACTGGTAGCAATAATAGTTCTTTTATAGAGGGTCAATCCACTGTTAGACCACCAATGTTTAATGGTAGTAAATTTTCATATTAAGCATGTAGAATGAAAATATATTTACAGTCAGTAGGATTAGACACATGGAATAGTACACAAAATGAATATGTTGAACCCACATTTGCATTTGCACGATGGACAAATGAACAAAAGGCTGCTGCACAAAGCAATTCTAAAGCCATGAATATGTTATTTTGTTCATTAGATAGGAATGAGTTCAGTAAAGTATCAGTACGTAAGACTGCTTATGAAATCTGGAGAACGTTGCAAGTTACTCATGAAGGAAATAGTAAATTTAAACAGACTAAGATAGCATGTTAGTTAATCAATTTGAACTACTAAAAATGAATGAGAATGAGTTTATTTCAGATATGTATTGCAGATTTCAAGAGATAGTGCATTCACTAACAACATTTGGAAAAACTTATTTAGAAGCAGATTAAGTTAGAAAAATATTGAATTCACTAACTCAAGAATGGGATCAGAAGACTTTGGCTATTGAAGAAGCCAATGATGTCAATGAAATGAAGATTGAAGAATTAATTGGTAATTTGATGTCATACGAAGTCCAATTATAGAAAATAAAATAAAATAGATCAACTGAAAAGAAATCTATTGCCCTAAAAGCAACAACAAATGATTCTGATTCGAGTAATGAAGATGATGAAGAAACAATACTCATGACAAATCATTTTAGAAGATTTCTAAAATATAGAAGGAAGGGCTATAATCAAGAAAGTACAAAAATGAATGATGGACGATGTTTTAACTGCAACAAACCAAGTCATATAATGAAACTGTGTCCACTTCCAAATAAATCTACTCAACAAACAGATAACAATAATTCATCAAGGAAAAGAAAGAAAGGATGCGCAACAATATTAGATGATTCAAAATCGTCATCAAGTGATAAAGAACCAGAAACCAGAAATACAAATATATGCTTTATAGCAATTCAGGTTCAGAAAATCATGAAGAAAAGATCAAAAAACCGGGTACGCATTAGTTAAATTTTAATTATATTTGGTTGAATGGTTGCTTTGATTGTTTGTTTTGGTTTGAATTTAAAACTTTAAAAACAAAATTTTGAAATTAGAAATTCAAATTTAAAATTTGAATTTTGAAATTCCAAATAATAATATAATATTAAATAATCAATAAATTAATAAAATAAAATTGTTTAAGTGTTTATTAGGATTAGAATTATTTCAGGAAATCGTTAAACCTGAAATATAGATCGATAATATTTTTAAAACTTAAAAATCTAATTTCCTTTTTGAAATAAGCCTAATATGTCGACATACAGAAAAATACATGTCGACATATCTAACCAGTTTTGAAATTTAAATTTTTAATTTCAAATGTTTAAACTTTCAAACTTCCCCCCAATCTTTTCACCAACTCCCAAGATCTAAAAAGGTGTCCTTTCAATCTGAAAAGTTGTGCCTATTCAATTCACATACATTTAATTCATATCTATTCACAATATATATATATATATATATATATACATATATCCTCTCTATCTTTCATTCACAACTCAAAAAAAATTCTTCATATCTATTCTCTTCAAATTTATCATTTCAATGGCTTCCTGAAGTTCATCTCAGAAATTGAAGATAACCAAAACCATTATTGGTTATTTGTACAATGACAAAGAGGCCATCAAAACCTATGGTAACTATTTAGCAAATGCTAAAGTTAACACAGGTTCTTTCGCCGTCTTCAGCGACTTTCCCTCTTATGATCTCGTTTCTCTTTTTCAACACAATGAAGTGTTCAGTCTAATTGACTTTCGTGATAATGACGAAGTATGTTATCCCAAACTCATGAAGATGTTCTATGCAAATCTCAATCGTGGATTTATGAAGGCAACGAAAACCAAATTTGGAGTAGTGTCAAGGGAACTCAAATTATTCTTGATGCCGAACTTTTAGGTGAAATTCTAAATTGTAGAAGCGTGGGCTTGGATTTTTCAACTTTTTCTATCGAAGAAGCAAATATGGAAGCCTTTCACGATATCTTCGAAGATGGTACTCTAATGGATTTCAAAAATCGTTTCTTATGTCCAAAAACAAGAATTGTCAACCTTCTCCTTCAACACACCATCACTCCTCGTTTCGGAAATTTCAACAATCCTACACTTAAAGTCCAAAAAGCTCTCTTTGCTATTATGGGTGGATATCTTATCAATTGGGCTGAAATGATTCTAAATGAAATTAAGCCCATAAATTTATCTACAAGAGAAAACACTCTCTACTATGGTGTTTATCTCATTCGTATTTTCAAACACTTTAATGTTGATCTTCATAGAGAAGAATTTGTCCCTAGGAAAGTGTTTGACGCATCAAACATTCATCTCATGCAAATTCCTCTCACTTTCAATCCTTACGAGACATTTGAGGCCAAACAAGCTTGATTCCAACAAGAACAAGACCCAATGGAAGTCTAAGAAGAAGAAAGACTTCTATGGAAAGCACTGAGTATCCATCCTCAGAGCGTACCTACAAAGACACAATTGTTCAAAATCAAGCGTAAACCGTCAACAATCAAAAGAATCTTAAGAAAAGGCTTTTCAAAATATCCAAATTCATGGTCAAGATAGGAAGAAAACTTGGAATTTCATCTTCCTCGTCATCATCTGAAAACTAGGACATCTAGTTTAATATATCTTTATATATTCCCTTGTATGTGTGTTGTTTATTTGGTTGTATTTGCTTTCTATTAAGTAATGAATAGAGTTTTATTTCTGATTAAATCATCTTTATGTTTCTGGAAAAACTATAAAACAAATTATATTATTACAATAGTTCAAAAGAATTCAAAATTTTCAAAAAAATTCACTATAGTATGTCGACATGACAAAAATAGTATATCGATATATAACTGACATATTTTCAAATTATTTCAAATTTTAAAATTAAAATAACTACTCATGTCCATTCAAAATCTAATGAATTCCAGACCCTATTTAAATATGTTTTCTTCAGAAAAATTCATTATTCCATTAATCCTTCTTCCTTAATAAATTTTCATCAAATCCATGGAAAATCGTATTCATAATCTTTGTGAAAATCTAGAAGAAACTCTCAATTATTTCAAAAATATTCTCTCTATCATTCTATGAAATCAGCACCATCTAGAAATAAGTCAAATAAAGATCTTCGAATAACAAGAGAAGCATTTTGATGCAATGCAATGGCTAATTTCTTCACTTTTCAAATATGAAGAGAATATATAATCTCGCAAAAGCTCCATCAACAAAAGAAGATGAAGATTGGGAAGTAATCAAGAAGGATCCTATCTTTGGAGAAGATGGTTGGGTTGAAGTTCCTAGAAATGTTTAATTATTCGATACGATTTGTTTAAGTATTCTAAAAACATATGGTGTGGTGTGATTTGAATTCTATTGTTTGAAACTTGTATATACTAAGACATATGGTGTGATTTGATTTGTTTTGATTTGTACATATATATCCGACAAACATATGTAATAATGATACTTGGATTGGTTTGTATTTAATCATCATATTAGGTATTATTATAAGTTTGAATAGATTAAGGGAGTATTCTACTTAGAAATAATTAATAGATTAAGGGGGAGTATTTTTATTAGGATAGTTACTTATGTTCTATTCAGAGAATTATACAATTTGGGGGGGGGGGGGTTTGTATCTTTAGGATTTCCTTTTGATAATGCCAAAGGAGGAGAAATTATAAAATATAGGCATAGTTTATAGGATTCTTACAGACAAGGGGAGTATAGAAGGAACATCATCAAGCAGGTATATACAGGTATGATAGGTATGATAATTTATAAACTAAGGTTGTCATCATAAAAAAGGGGGAGAGTTTAAGAGTTCAAGATTAATATATTTATAGAGTTTAGATTTTGTAAGAATCTGAATAGCACTCCAGGTTCAAATTCAAATTATGATTTTCAATTCTATCCTCAGTCCTCTCTATTTTATTTTTCTATTTGTTTCTATTTTTATTCTTCTTTGTTTATCAAACTTAAGTTCTTATATATTTATATACTTTATATTTATATTCTTATATTTATATTTATATAGCTTAAAACTTTATAATTTTATAAAAATATTTATAAAGTTTAAATTTATGTTTTCATATGTTTTTTCTATCATATAACATTGATTTACAGCACTAGATTTATACTCAAGAACTTTCATAATTATTTTCATATCAAAACACTTGAAAAATGCTTTGAAAATCAAAAATATACAAGGGTATGTCGACATACCAAAAACACCATGTCAACATACAACTGTAACTTTTTCCAATTTTGAAAGAAAGTGTCTTTTCACTATTTGAAACGATTCAGAACCGTTGCAACCTTTCATACTCTATAAAAAGGGGTTAAAACTGATTTTTTATCATCTCTTCTTCTCTAACTTCATTCTCTTTCTCAACACCATTATTCTTAATTAATTTTATGGTTTTTTACACTTATACTCTGCCGAATTCAATTCTGTTTTGATCAAACTTCTTTTATCTAAATCTCTACTCTCTGAATCAAGTGTTATTGAATAGTTATAGGGCTGTTTGTAATTGCTTGGGTTGAGTAAACATTATTTGTGTTGAATCAAAGAGGAATCGGTGTGTCCTTGTAGTTGTGAAATCAGGGAAATAGGAGTCCGTATGTCCTTATGAGCCGTGAAATCAAGGAAATAGGTGTCGGTGTGTCCTTGTGAGCCGTGAAATCAAGGAAGTAGGAATCTGTGTCTCCTTGTGTGCCATAAAATCAAGTAGGTTACGTTGTACTTGACTACTGGAAATAGTAATAAAATTCTGTGCAATCTAGCATTGTGCGGGACTGGACGTAGGAGAAATTCGAACCAATATAAATTCCGGTGTGTTCTTTCCTTTTCTGCATCTTTAATTCTGTTTATTTTGCATTTGTGTTTGAATTTGTGTCTGTGATTGTGTTTGTGGTGTTTGATTCATCCGGTAATTCACATTAGTTTTAGATTTTGTTTAAATTCCTACAAACACTATTCACCTCCCCAATGTTTTCTTTACCTTAACGATCCATTCCGCATTCCCTAACAATGGTAGATTAAACAAGCATTCCATTGAAAGAAAAAGTATAACACACTAGAAAGGGGCACGTTTAAATATCCTATATGGATACTCAGTCATGGATTATACTGCAGTATCAATGCAGAGCATCCAAATCAGCCTGTATATTTTAATTCGTGCATCTCGGTGTTCAAAAGCAGATCAATAGGTGTACAACTAGGGTGCTCAAAAACTAAGGCAGTGCATATGAGGCATGAGCATAGGTGGTCATTCCAGTTTCTAGCTTTTACATCAACAGGATGTTTATAATATATAATCAATTGAGTTAAAGTGGTTGAACAGGCATGCTATACTTTTAAAACAATTATAGTTTGAAAAAGAACACACCATTTAATTTTTCAGCATAGTAGTAGTAGTAGTAGTAGTAGTAGTAGTAGTAGTAAAAGCCATTTAACTTCTATCATCGCTCTATACTATTAGCAACACCCTTACATAATGATTGTTAATGGATCATCATCATTTAACATTTAAGCATATTCAATCAACGTCAATAGAGTGTAAGTAAATAGTCTAAACCAACATGATTGTTTAAATGTCTAAAAAAAATACTAGTTTATTGTAACACCCCATAATTTTAACAAAACTAAAGTTGATAAATTAAAGAATACTTCAGAATTAAGTGAAATGAAATATGCCATTGCGTTCTTCTCGGAATTTTGGTCAAAATAGACACCTGGTTTGCGTAAAATGGACACCGTATGAAGAATTTATTAAGGTTTAAAGTTTGTATACATATAAGCCTGTTATATATGAATAAAATAAGCCCTAAATTCAAAACAGTTCAATATTCAAGTAGAAGGGGGAAGCGGGAAAATTCCCGCCCAAGGGTGTCGACCCCATCAAGGGGGTGTCGACCCATGGGTCAATCTCATCAAGGGGTTGTTGACCCCTGGGTCGACACACCAAGGGCGGGGTCGACCCCCCTACCGCATATCTGGGCAGATTCTTCTATTCTGAACGTAGACTAATTTTTGGGTAAGATTCATTGCTTGATGGTTATAAATAAGACCCCATTTCTCTTGTTTCTTCACACTAAAAACAATGGAGAACTAGATGCTGCCTCTGCCTAGATTAAATCAAGTCTTTTCTTCTTCAACAATCAAGTCATTCAAGTTTAGGGATATGTGATTCAACATCTGCAATTATTCTTCTGTTCTTAGATCTATTCTCTATGAGTCTACCTTATTTTTAGATAGAAATAATTAAAATTAAATCTTGGCATGGTTATGAATTAGATCTAAGCCTGCGACTATTGGAATCATATCAGATCAGCTACTATTTGTATATCAAATTTACTAATTAGATCTCATCATGTCTGTTTATGATAGTGTCACTATGCCTAATTAGTTCTACTATCACATGTTCATTAGATTTGTTCCTATATGCCTATTTCTACTATCATATGCTCATTTATGTTACTTTTGGTTTTATGCCTATTCTGTTCTTCTCTCTCTCATTTCCTTTTATTTTTATAGCCAGGCTACCTTCGAGCCTGGGCCGATATCGCTAAAATATGCATACGAACGAAATTGGGTTAAATTGGGAATGATTGGAAATGGTAATTTAGGAGCATAACCCATACTTTGAATCATGATTGAAATCTGGGGGCATAAACTATATTGTGAAATTGGACTAAAAATATGGGCATTCATATAGTTGCATTAGTTTCATGCATACATAAAAAAAAACCAAAATCTAAAAAAAAAAAACAATTTTATTTTGTGAATTTTTTTATCTTAAAAAAAATTCAAAAAAAACATTTTTTTAAAATGTCCCAATTTCCTTATCCTCATGAACTTTACGATAGTTGTGAAAATCAATATAATTCATATAATTTTACACCAAATTCATATGGATATTTTAATAACAACTATTGTACAAACAATTTGGATTTTAAACCACCAACTTTACAAAATTTTCAAAACGATCCTGACTTTACACCACAAAATTTTCAAAATCACGATCAACCTTCAACTCTTGAAACACAAATTGAATCTTTACTTGAAATGAGCACACAATAAAATCAAAGAATAAATGAATGGTGTAATTCATATTTGTGCAATAATTCAAGCCAAAGTTTTCAAAATAATCAAAATATGAATTCACTTCCAAATTCAAATGATTTTGAATATAACCCTTACCAAATCAATTTCGAACTCCAAAATGAATTTCGAATTCAAAATGAAAATGGGAATAATTTCAATTGTGGTGAACCCGAAATTTTTTGTTCTCAATAATTTCAAACTGAAAATTCTCATGTAAATAATTATAAATTTGATTTTGTTGAGCAAGTAAACGAAATTCACGATAATCACATGAATTTGTTTCTTTAAGACTACATGAATTTTCGTGAAAAACAAAATAATCTAAACCGAACGTGTGACGATTCGAATGATAATACATCTTTTACCAAAATCGATGATTTTCAATTAACAACTTTTGAAATTGATGAAAGTCTTAATGAAATTGTTTAAAGCTCTGTCATTAATTTGAATTTAAATTATCTTGAAAACGAAGACGTCAATCTTCAATTTGATCTTCATCTCTCAGTTCCTGAAAATTTTGTAAATTTAGCAACTTTTGATTGTCAACATGACAAAAATGATGAAGTTGTTAACAACTGTTTAGGTGAGGACGACTTTGATTAGTGAAAACTTCTTAAATAGATCGATGATAATGCTTTTGGGTCTGAAACTGAAATTGAAACATTTGAAAGCTTTGAAACTCTTGAGGTCGAAAACAACAAAACTGCTGAATGTGATCTTAAGTACAATAACGATTTTTCTGAAACTGTTGAAACTCCTTGCAACTTAATTATTTCAACTGAACCTCACTATGATCACTTGTTTTTCAATGATAAATTTCTGTGGTATATGAACTCTTTCTGGAATAACACTGTTTTTTAGAAAACACGAATTCGAAATTTACTGAAAATTCATTTGTTTGGTTTTAACTTTAGGTTTACGAATGAACCTTTAGTCAACAAAATTTTGATTATCAAAGAAAAACTGAAAAATATTTCTCAAAACAAGTGTGGGGGTGAGAATGATGCACACTCTCTCAATTTATACATCATCTGAACAAATGAAACTTTGTTTTTGAAACTTTTTATGAACCCCGACTCACTGACCTCTCTTTAGTTGCTATAGAAATTCAATTTGATTTTTGGATCAAATGTAAGCTCAAAATTTCAAAATTAGCAACTCAAATTTTTGAAAAAACAAAATTTATTTTTCCAAATCTGAAATGTAATATAAAATCCTTTATGATTTGGTTTTATGTGCTTAAGTTGTGTCTCATAATCTTAATGAGGCTGATCCATTGGTCCATCATGGACCGGTTCATCTATTCAATGACTGCATATTTTCTGAACGCACATTTGGTAAGTCGCAGTAACCCTCTTTTGTACATATGTAAATATTTCTCTTCTGTTCACTTATTGTGTCATGCATTGACTGTTGGGACACAGTCGAAATCAAGTGTGGGAGAGTCTCATTTTCATTATGTTTTGCATAGTTTAAGTTTGCATTTTTTTCTCCTTTTTCTTTTTGCATTTTTCCCTTCTTCTTTAAAAAAAAAAGAATTTCTCATTTCTATTTACTTTTAAATAAAAAATGATGGAGTTAGGATACAATTTTGGTCGTTTTATTAAAATGTTTGGAGATTAACTTCTCTTAGCAGATAACGAAAGGAAAGTTTGAATTATGAGCAAATTTGGTGTAACTATTATATTAGGAAATTCATGGGTGATGCGTATGAAATGTTTTCTGAATTGTAATCTGATTAAATGAATGGCTGATTTAGACTACTTGCGATAACATTTTAGATCGTTTAAGTGAAGTTGTGCTAAGATATCCTTGCTTAACACACACACTCTCTCTCTTATGGTAAAAAAAAAAGGAAAAAAAGAAGAAACAGAAAAGAAAAGAATATATATATATGTAATAATAATCCAAGGGTATCCAACATTGCTAGTACATCTCGGGTTAGTGTGCTACCTGCCAAGCTCTTTCCGACACCTTGTTGACAAAGTCAACGTAGGTATATCTTGGTCTCATTTCATGAGATTGGACAACTTAGGATTATTGACCCTCACGTAAGTCGTAATGCAGTGTAGGGGTGGTATACCTAGGTATTTGCAAATAATAATAATGTAAATATTTTGTAATAAAGAGAGAGTTAGCACTAAAAGTCCAAGCACACTCTTCACTTATTAGACCTAACTTGCTAACAAAAAGGAAGTTGAGATCCCATTTTACGATTGTTGATATCGATTATAGAATCCATTTCATATTTGCACTATGCTTCTACCAAAACAACTAGCCAAGCTGGAGGAGTTTGTGATGGTAACATGCCTTTTGTTTGAAGTTACGATTAGTAACGGACTCAAATTTCATAGTGACGACCCAAATTTGTGTTAACTTATTCGTGTAATATTTAAAAGTAAATTATCCATTTGTAAATATTCCTTTAAAAGCTTGCATTCATCTTGTAGATATTTTCTAATCTTACATTTTATAAATATTTATTGTGTTTAACTTTTGGATTTTGTGGGTAGTAACCGTTTAAAACCCTCACGAGACAACACTCGTCCTATTGGGGACACCCAAAGGTTTAAAGGCTTGTTGCATACGCTCAATGCAATCGTGCTCCCTACAAAAATGGATTTATCCTAGTTTTTTTGTTGTTGTTTATTCGAGGATGAATAAAAAGATAAGTGTAGGGTTATTTGATGTGCACGTAAATGTGCACATTTAGATTCAAACATTTATTCTTATTTTAATTAAATAAATAACATAATTGGCTATTTTTACATGTTTTAAACCAAAATTCTCAAATTGTCATGCATTCATCCTCATTTAAGGTGTAAAATGGTCACTTATGCATGTTTTAATTTGTGATTGCATTTACTTGTTCTTTGTATTTGTCTCTTATAGGAATTTTGGAACACAAATAATGCATACACTTGAAGATTTGGAGCTATTAGTGGCTAATGTGTTGGCTTATGGAAACAATTAAAGTCCTCATGCAATTTACATGACTCATTAGTGGATGGAAACAAAATAGTAGCTTCATGAAGGGGGTATTTTGGGGAGTTCCCAAAAAAAGTGATTAGGGTTTTAGGGTTTCAAACATGTATATATACCCCTTTATGTAATGTAAATACTCTTCTGTTTTATCCCCGTCTTTAGTTTAGTTGAGAGGAGCACAAGCTCTCGGGTATTTCCATGGCTACTTAGCCATTATCTTTATGTAACTTCTTTGTTTTAATGTAATTTAATTTCTATGCTCCTTACTTTCATGTACATAGCTTAGATTTACATTCATGTTCATAGCTTAGATTTATTTTCATGTTCATTTACTTTATTTTCTTAGTTTAGTTCTCTTCTTGTTCTGCTTAGTTTTTCTTTCATTTTGTTTTATTTTCTAATATTGAAACTTACATGTGTTGATAGGATAATACATATGAGTGGCTAATGCCTTGATTTAGGGGTAATGATGCTCTCTTAATTTATGTAAGCTCAACATTTTTATGATTTGTGATCTCTAATTTGTGCTTCATGTTAGTGAATGTTGATGTAAGTTTATACAAATGGTTTTGATAGTCTATGTTTGTTGACAACAAAATAGGCTTTGTTAGTCAATGTAAACACAAATTACATCAATATTTACTAAGTGGTTATTAATTTCGAAATGAAAGTAAGAACAAAATTTGATGGTCTATAGTTTTAGTTAATAATTCATAGGCCATACTTAGAATAGTTTGGCTTTAGTTCCATTTTCATGAGATTCATAAGTGGTTTAAATATTGCATTTATATCATTTAATGGAGATCATAAATTGTATTTTTGATAACTTACATAAATGTGAGGGTTGATTTGCCTCTAAATTGTTTCCATTTCATATTTAGCTCTCAACTTACTTTATAGTTTTCATTAGCTTTTATTAGTTAAAACTTCATTTGAATTTGGTTTAATTTGATTGAGTAAAATCTAGAATTAATTCTTTTCCTGCAGATCGACTCCTATTCGCCACATACTAATAATTGTACGCTGTGCGCTTGCGGTATTATCACGATATTTCATGTTAACGGTTTTCTAATTTAATAGAATATCCGTTTAGCGAACATCAACTTAATGTGAGTGGCCTAATGCATAAATACATACATACATACATATATATATATATACATATATATATATATAACAGTCAACCAATAAATAAATAGATAGATAAATAAATGAATAAGAATAGTAATTTCCTGTTGAGGTACAACAAGTAGATACCTTGGGACTGATAAATGATTGCCTTAGGAAAATACGACTGTTATGGTTATAAAGGGAAATAAAAATAGAAACAATAGAAAATTGGTGACAAAAAATGGTTTAATGGATACTGATTGTCATTTAAATACTAAGTCCAAATTAAGAAAGAAATCAAATAAACATCCTACGAAAAATGGGGATATAACCTTTCTTATTTATATTAATGAAAATAGAACTTATAATATTAAATATAGTTGGACTTAGTAGGTTAATAATGTAAATTATTATTACCTATATGAACCCATGACTTAATGAATCATGTACGTATTGCATTTCCGTGTAGAGGGACTAAATGGGAATGACTTAATAATGTAGCCCACCTTATCCTAAATAGGGAAAGGTATAGAAGGCTAATGGGGTACGAACCAATAACCTCACATATAGTCCGCTTGCTAGGTTTTAAGCAGCTAGGGTTGAAGAGTCCACTTGGGAATAGGTCTTTCATTTTAGGGGTCTTAAATGGAAGATGTGTGCGGGCCTACACAAACCTGGAAATTAAAAACGTCAGATATGGCTACCTATCCTACGAGAAGTAATAAACGACTAAGGGAGTTATCGAATAAGGTCAGATAGAGGTATAACGAATGATAAAATACCATCTCTAATCTTATGCGAGGCAAGGGTATGTGCATGAATGACGAAACCTTAACTATTAGGGCTCGTAGCTAGTGCCCTCTAGTTCATGGTAACGTTAAGTAAAGCATCGACAAATAATAAGTGACCAATCGGTCTGGCAAGGGTCATAAGGATTAGGAAGAATCCACCTTATCTATCATTGATAGTGAAGCAATAAATGATGAAGGATAAGCGAATGAAAGTATTTGAATATAGAAACTCCGTAATTAGGGGTCTAGTCTCAATATTAACTAGCTAAGCTCTGGTATAAAGGCTTTGCAAAAATATGCGTAAACGTCTTGTCTTGGTATTATACTTTGGAAAATACTACTTTGGGAAGAGTAGTAGAGTCGTGTGTAAACATTTACAAGGTTAGTTTAGAATTACTATCCTTGTTGGGCATACAGCTTGGGTTGAACTAAACGAGATATATCTGTGTATTATAGTCTATGTTGTACATTTCTTAGTCACCAGAACTGGTTGTTCTGACCCTCTCCTCATTACAACCTCCCAGGTTTCCTAGAGAAGGTCGGGTTCACAAAGATGTTAAATTTGACTTTCGGTTCTCGTTCTCTCTCATGCTCGGTATTGGAAAAGTGACTTGCTCTAAAAAAGGTAGTTACTTAATTTAATCCTAGTTATCCTATTATTTTTCGTTGCAAGTTATTTTATCGTACTCTGACTTTGCTCGTGCTCACTTATTGCAGGTGCTAGATTTATACGCTCCTTGCTTGGATATGTTTGAGTTTCAATTTTGTCGAAATTTGGACGTAGAAAAGTATGGGGTGTTACATGAGAACTAAATTGTTCCCCTCTGATGGTACCTCATCCTTGTTTTGTTAAGAATTTCATCATCATTTATTTGGAAGAGACAAAAGCATCCATTTCCTCTAGAGCAGGTCGATTGAAGAAAGCATTGTTGTAAGAAGGTTGGATGATCACAACGAAAATAATTTCAATGGTTCGGTGGAGTGGAGACAACCCGACTTGGACCAGGAGGTTGATGGTCCCACTGGAGTTGATCCTTTGTTGTTGAAGCCAAAGATTGGCCCATTGCTTGATTCTAACTTTTTCTCGGAGATTCCTATCTGGTTAAAAGCATGTTTAAAAATCGCATTGAATACATTTCCAATATCAACAAGGATCTTAGCTACAAAAGAGAGCCAAATCTGAGCTATTATCATGAGAGGGTCATTGTGTGGAGAAGGACCCCTTTCTTCATCTCATCTGGGTAAATCGCCAGGTTGTGCATCTAAAAAGTGTAACGGACATTCTTCAATGATGGTTCCTCTAGAATGGAGAATATCCCTTTGCGAGCCTCCTTTAGGTATGGATTCCTATTTATTGGGCAATTTCCAGCAGGGTGTAGCCCACTATGGATCACATTGATTTGGTTTATTTGTGGGCCTAAGTCTAGATGACCTTCCTCCACAATGGCTTCTACTGCGTTGACTTAAACCTTTTGTTGTCCATTCTTATGCTGGGCCGATAATGACCTGTTCAGAACAAACTCTCAGAGATGAACTTCGCGAATAAGCTTCTGAATAATCCTGTCCAAAACCTTGCACTCATTTATCTTATGTACGTTTGTTTTGTGATACTCAAAATATATTCCATCGGCATGAGGGTCAGGGCAATTCTTGGATTTGAACAAGACGGAGAAGTTATTGACCCTTTCGTCTACCACAACATATACAAAGGAGATGGGCTTGCTTAAAGCGACTGAGTTGGTATTAGAATCCTTCCATCTTGGCCTTTTCTAACTTCCATCCTAATTGAACTATACACCTTGGGATTTTTGTCCGAAGCACGGCTTTCTTCCTTCCCCTCGAGGTCCAAACTTCTTCTTTGTAAAGTACAATTCATCCATGCAGATAAATTTATCAACTTGGAAGTGGAAGTCTTATAAGTCTTTACATCCATGAATGTATAGTTCTTCCAAATGGGGGTATTCTCAATCAACCCTGAATGCACAACAATTAACTTGTCATGATCATTCATATCTTTGGCCTTTAATGCTTCTATGTTGAACCTTTTTCAAGTAGTCTCCTTAAAACTCCCCTTACCTCTGGTTGATATTAACAATAACGGTGTAGTCAATCGTCAGATCCTTGCAGATGCAAAATTGTGCGGAAAATTCATAGGCGAACTATTTCCATGAGTAGATGGTATGCTCTCTGTATTGACGATACCCTTTGGTTGCTGCTCCCTGTAGGGTCATTTGGAAAAGACGACAATATGTTAACGATATTTTATAGCAATACCCGGACTAGGGTGAACAATGCATATACTTTGTAGTTTGATGCAAGGGTAAATACGAAGTCGAAGTTTTAAGCCCTCCTTCTAGCGCCAAAATGTTAACGACATTTTTTTTCAACACCCGAACTAGGATGAAAAATGCATATACTTTGTAATTTGATGCAAGGGTGATCTAAAGGTCATTGGAATGCAGCCTTGAATCAGTGCTTTTTAACGAGTTTCACTGTTTCCTAGGCACCAAGATCTTAAGTCCGAAGATTAGTTACTCTTCCCTCATGGGGTAAGCATCACGCTTACGAGACTATGAAGTCAATGACAACCTTGGGGAAAGGTTTTGCTGGTTAAATAAGACTGAAACCTTATGCAATAGTCACCTTTAGATCTAGGATAAAATATGTTAAGAGGAAACAGGATAATGCCTCATAACTCTCAGGTTGTTTACATGCCATAACACTTATTGACTTATGTGACACTTCCACATCGAACCAGCCTAGAAAGGCCTTGGTTGCATCATTCATCAAGCCAAAAGCTCATGGCAAGCTCCCTTCTGAGGTTGGGTTGCATTAGGCATACTATAAAAGATCTAAGTCACATAATGACCATTCGAAAAGGAAAAAACCTTGGTTTTACCCAGGACCTTCCCTCTTATAAAAGAGTTGTGATTAACTCTTTCATAAGTAAGGTTAGCGTTAACTCCCTGTATTATCATCGTGAACACAATATGATTATCAAATAGAGAAATGCTTAAATCCTGGACTTCTCCTTTTTATTAATTGTGGATATATTAGAAGAGTTGAAAAATCCCCAAGTTTGATTTGGAAATTAGGGTTTGCTCCTAAGAGAAAGGGAACAAGATTGAGAAAATAAAATTTCCGCCCCAAAAATGAGACCCCTGGTGTCTTATTTACAGACAAATCTGGACCCCTTCTGTTATTGGACAAGCAAAGGCTCATGTCGGCCACTTGTCCCTTTGATTCCGGAGGCTTTGGCTCTCGACCGCTTTTCGATCTTTGCTCATTGCCTTTAGGGTGCCGGTCCTTGCTCTCGGATAGATGGCCTTGGTCTGGAGCTTCTCTTTGATGTTGTTTCTACCCTCTTTGCATCGATACCAAGCTTGTCGGTATGGATGGCTTTAGGTAAAGGCTTTCGACTTCGGGTTAAGAGCTTTTGGTCATGTACTTTCGGTCTTTCTATTAATTCTTCGTGGAACTTACCTTCATGATTCAAGTGGACGGTTATCGGATGCACCACCCCTGTTGGTATTAATACTAAGTAAATTAGTGTGGATAGCTTATCTCTCTTCAGGTTCTGGCTTGCCTTTCGGTAGATCCCTGAAGTACGCTTTCGGCTTTCCGGTGGGGGTGCTTTTTGGTGTTTCAGTGACCATCTAATGGGGGTCTCGATAGCTGGTTCCCAAATGATTCCCCTATGCTTCAAATTACTCTGTTCCTTTGATGCTCTCGCCTCTCGATGTAACGATACTAAGCAAGTTAATACCAATAGCCCTTTTGTTCTTCTAGCTATCGGTCTGTAGAATTCCTAGTCTTTCTCTTCATTGTCTTTCGGTTCTAGATGCCCCTCTGTTATTTACCCTTCGTGTTGGAACTACTCTATCGTATCCTTTCTTCGTATTGGTTTTGAGTTCTTTTCTACAATGATGGTGTCAGTTACTTTTTATTCTATATGTCTCTCTTATGCTCCCGGTTTTATCTTGTATCTGACCCTTTTGCTCTCGGACTATTCTCTTCTTCTTGTGACGGTCCGATACCCCTTAACCGTCAACTTGCCTTAGTATTAATTTTGGTAGTAACAAGTACCAATCACCATAACTTTCGGGTGGCCTTATAGCACGATGACCAAACCGAGTAGCAATACCATCACTCGGTCTTCTTTCAGCTCCACCTTGAACTGAATCTTCTTTAGGATCGTGCACATTACTAACACTACAATAGGAACCCTGTGGACTATGTGATGTAACATCAACCGCATTCACCCCGCAAGCACCTCCAACAACTCTACTCTCTCTAAGCCTAAAAGTGGAAATAACTTCCTTCTCCTTTAATTCACCAAGAACCAAATCTGGAACATGCGATGAGTTCTCATTCTCCTTGACCATAGCCAACTCATCAAAAGTAACATGACGGGAAACCACAACCTTCTTTGTTTTCGAATTCCAAATCCGACAGCCTTTGACTCCATCCATATATCCAAGCAAAATAACCTTGAAAGCCCTGGGTGAGAGCTTATCATTTCCTGGATCATGCACATTAACTGGACTGCCAAATACACAAAGAGAACTCAAGTCAATGCTCTTTCCCTTCCATGCTTCCTCTGGAATTTTGTTATCAATAGCCGAGCGCGGAATTCGATTAATAA
The DNA here is from genome assembly GCA_030737875.1 of Allium sativum. Lineage (NCBI taxonomy): Eukaryota > Viridiplantae > Streptophyta > Magnoliopsida > Asparagales > Amaryllidaceae > Allium > Allium sativum. The sequence continues at coordinate 187,998,730 of CM060924.1, read as the reverse complement.
TATGCACCACGGTTGACAAAGCTTCGGCCAAAAATCCCATAGACAAACCCATGTTAATCTCAAGCATCGAGCTTTCTCCAGTAGAGTCTGGTTCATTCTCCCCGTTACTCCATTACATTGCGGATCGCCAGGTGTAGTAAAATGCCTCTGAATACCATGATGCTTGCAAAATTTTTGAAAACCTATGGAAACATTGTAATGACCTGGCTTTTTGACCACCTTACATCGGTAATTAAACCAACTCAAACCATTCAAAAAGAAGGACTGTTATTGCTTATGAAGTTGAAATACAAATCATCACAGAATAATAGACGCAGAACACAAAATATCTCACAACAGAAGTAAATTTTATACAATATTACAATTTTTTTTAATTTACATGAACTTAGAGTAAAAATAAATATAGATACAACGAAAGAATGATTATAGAATCAAACTAATATTCGGTAATAACCAGAGATGGGTACAACTGCATATGCCATAGTAAATGGATGGCTGTATCTCCAACGAATCTCCAACTCTAACAGATATATATATCCAAGCTAAAATACTCGGTCCGACCTGAGCATTTTGCAAGGAATAAAACAAACAAACTACCCGAGTCAGGACTAACATTTTCATATAAAAGAATTAACTCATGTGACATGCCACAATGGAATGCATTAGTAACTTAAAGGATGGTTGGGATTTGCACCCCTTAAGGATTCGTGAAACTAATACATATAGTGTAATACTCTATTACAATAGTGTCTGTTCGGTAAAGTAAATATATCAAAATAGCGTAAGCGGGATTACCATCCTACTCTTGCACCGTTTATAAGCCTTGTAATATATACAGTACCGTAAATTCACCATACTGGTGTTATTAGAGGGCACTCCATAGAAAACAATGACAAATCAAAATGTAGGGGCTCGATCAGGATAAATATAACAAGTCACTCAAGGCGATACCCAGGGTAGGATTTTACCAATTGGACTCCCGGACTGGTGGTAACGCATAATGGCAACTACCACCCACCTCGGAACACACTCCCATAATCAAAAGGGTGCACCCAAATCAATCACAATAGTCATAGAGATGGTATCGAAGAAGGGTGTATGATAGGAGGTGGGACCTCACTTAGTCATGGTATAGCTCATGTTTTAGTCATTTTAATTATGACCCAAGGTCAAGGCCAATCCATCATCGTTCTTCTTCTTCAAATCCAGTAATCGCCTACATGCCATCCTATTTCATTTTGGAATTGCCACTACGTACACAATTGTTAAAGTTTGTTGCCATTGGCAGAGAGTATGACATCTTCCGACTTCGGTCTCTTTAACAACCAAACATTTATATTTTCCACACCTTGGTCAATAGATTTGAAATTATATTTCGAGTATCGCAAATTGATTTATTTTCAAGTATTGCCTTAAAATTGGTTACTCAAATAATTCATCAGTGGTTTAGTTTACGATTCCAAATCCCATATTCATAATTATCCCTTGTTAAACCATTCGACTTTGGATTTCTAATTTTCCAAAATATCATTTCACCAAAAACCATTTTTTTTTCCTTTGGATTCATTTAGCTCGGATTGGACATGGATTTATTACATTTATAAAGTACATAGAATAAAAACTTAAAAAATATTATAAGATATTAAATTTGAAAATAATATATATATACTTATGTAGATAACTGAAAATAGTATAAAAATCTTAAATTTCCAATGACGGTAATTGGACTTATGTTGAAATTATAAAATATACTTAGAAAGTTTAAAATTTTAATTATGGTATGTAAATATACTTATATAAAAATAGTTATAAAATAGTTATACATAGTTGTAAAATACTTATAAAATATTAATACTTATAAAATTTTATAGTTTAAATAGTCAAAATAGTTTAACTTAAATTGTTATAACTAGCCTGTCAAAATCAAGTAATGAAGGAAAATTTTGGTTTACAACAATGTACTTTGACTCAGTAACATGACCCAATCCCAATCGAATCCGTATTTCATAGGTTCGACGTTCATTCATTCATTTTATTCCAATCGATTTCCCACTTGTTTTTTCGGATAAAAATATTTTAAACCGTTATTTCCAAGTGGGATTAACTAAGATTCAAAGTTCATTTATCATATAAAATTTCAAACAGCTTTGGTGTTAAGTCGTTATATGAATTACAACTTAATAAATTTCAACTTGATATTCCCTATTAAAAATCTCATATTAAACCTTCTTAGTTAAACGTCATTTTCAATTTATTCAATTCGAAATTTTACCAAATCGAATATTAAATCATCAAGTAAGCTTTGTGTTCATCCTTCTAAACAAAATCATTCACTGAACTAATCACTTTTAATTATTCAATATTACACAAAGTCAACTCTCGTAAATCTTATTAATACAAAACTTAACTATGCATATGACCTTTACAAATATGTTCAAATATTTCCATAAACCAAATATTACTTACTCTTATCAAACTTAAGTTAATTCAGGGGATATCTTTCCAAACATGTCTCTTTTCATATAGTTCTTTATGTCAATCGAAATGAGATAAAACTTAGAAACCAAATCTGCTAGCTAAAAATCTTATACTACATCAAACATTTTTAATTCACACAAAATAAGAACCCTTTCTTATACTATACAAAATCGATTTTTATTTAAAAGTCTCATTTAATAAATCTTCGCACCAACTATTAAACACTTTTCATTAAAGTATTACTAAGCTTACCAAATTTAAGTTAACGTGAGGAAAATTCTTTCAAATGTTTCTTTGTACAATAATTACTTTAAATCCTTTCAAGTTATATTCATAAACTTGTTAAACTAAATATTTAAATCCCAGTAAATTTTTGTTAACCCAAAGCAAACCTTTTAACTAAAACCCTTATATTGAATTAACACTAAAATTAACAAAAGTAGAAGATTAAACAAAATCAAATTTTAATAAAGTCTTGCTTACATCAAATTCATAGTTCAAACATTTATATCTTTAAATTAAAACTTAAACATCCCTTTTATTAAAACAAGTTTACTTGAAATTTAATTCGAGGAAAATTCTTTCAGTATTTCTTTATGCAAAAATCTATTTATAAAACCGATACACACTTGTAGTATTTTTTTTTTTAAAATAGATTTTATTCTTGATCATGGCATCCGTATAGAATTTCTATCCTATGGTCAAGTGATACGGATATGTATCATTTCAATCTGCCTTAAAGTAAAATTCGAATTCCGGGTATATATCATTTCAACCCGCATCCCAAATCGATTAGAATTTATATTTTAAAATCCCTGTAATTATTAAAGTATGTATAATTTAAACCCACAATGATTTTTCCTTAATCTATAGGGAACTTGCAAGGTAAGAGCAACATAAGCATAGCATTTTATACATCGCATCCATATGTGTCATACAACGGGGTAGTGTATGTGTCACATGTGCACAAATCACATAGCAAAACAATTTCTAGAGTAGCCTAACATTTCTTTTAACATCTCAAATATTTAATTAACTTAATCAAAAGTTAATCTGTGAGTAAGGGAAGCTCACCTTCCGATGCTTGGGGATGAATGCAAAATTTTTGATAGAAAAACCGAGGATGATATGTGATTTCTACTTGATGAACATGCATCCAATAAATTTTATGTACATATATATGTATTCACCTATGTACACAAATGTGATACCGATGGTGCAGAACGCAACTCCAACTCAATTGTTGATGAATATGGCAAGTGAACCCACACCCTCTCAAACTAATAAACCAAAGTGGAAATCAAAAATTGGTATTTACAAATATGACATGAAAATGAATATATTTGGAAATCAGAGTGAAAACTCACCATCGAGGATCATATAAACCAACAACTGTACAATATATGAACTTGAGATTGGATCTAATACGCAGCCCAAACAGCGAGCCTCAAGCCAACCGCAGTGGTCTCTGCGACATTTACTCGAGCACCTAAGGTGCATGCTTGCCTGTCGCCCACTTATAGCTAACTGAAGGTTGCCGGAATCGTAGAGTGGTGCATATGCCAAGGTGCCTTAGGGCTAATATAGTGGCTAGTGGTGAACTAAGAGTGGGGTGTTTCGGTCTCGAAGGAGTCGGCTTCGGTGAGTGGATGGGAGGTTCACGGTGGTCGATGTCACTAGTTAGGGCAGAGGATATTTTGGCAACAACAGTGTGGTCTCCAAGTAGTGCACGAATTGAAGAGAGCTTCACAGATTCCATGAGGTGCGTGCATGAAATGAAGAGAAGCTGATCTCGGTGGTTGTGAGGTTGCGTTCCCCAAGACAGCGAGGAAAGGCGGTGTCTTTGACAATGCTGATTTACGAGAGAGGTACTCGCGACGTAGTCAACGGTGGAGCGACTTCTGGACTCGCATAATGGTGGTGATCGGTGATACAAATGACGGCAGTTGCGACGTCGCCTGGAGGTGCCAAATTCACAAAGCTTGAGGAATTTGCCATCGATTTTGGGTAGGAGCTGAGCAGCCATAATTACGAATTGGGGGGAAGAATGGATTTTGAGTAGAAATGAAATCAATATACCGTTAAAGAAATAAAAGAGGAAAGGAAATGTTTTTGGTTGTGAAGGAAAGGAACTGGGTATAGCCATTTTTATAATACAAATGAAGGGAGCAAGACACAGATAGAAAACAACACATGTTACACAAAATAGAACGACAAAGACAAGTGTAGAAAAAAACCGCAAAACAAAGGCAGGTGGCAAACTATTTTACCATAATTGTTTAGGTGTTGTTACCAAATCTCTTACAAGATTTTATCAGATATGATTTGCAGTAAATGTTGGGCTGAACCAAGGAAAGTGTTTAGGCAAATAAAGTGAACCCGGATGGTAAGAATGGATACAACGTTGTTTGTTTTCAACAAATATATATCTCAATCCTTTTACTAACCATTGAATTGATTTGACATGAATGAATTAAATATTTTTATCGAATCAATCGCCTATTGGGAAAAAATTTCTTAACGATTTTATCCAGCAAGATTTAGAAACTACTATATACTTAATGTTTCATTCACAACAAAATTTACAATTAATTAACTTTTTAATTTAAAAGTTCAAACTTAGATTTGACGTCAAATTTAGAAATAGATTAGATTTTAAGTTCTCAAGTTACCATAGATTGTATTTCAAATTTATTAAATATCCAAATAAATTGACAAGGTTCTATGTTTCAAAGTCGTATTTATTTCCTAAGTTAAATTTCAAATATTCATATAAATTCGAATCCATTGAACAATGTTTGTTTTAAGTCCAAATTCTAATTATAAATATTAAATTTTAACGTTAAACCTTAATTAAACACTAGTACAAAGCAGGTCTGTTGCTTCGTATCATTTGTGTCGGTTGTAGTTAAAACCGACACTAAAATGGTTATTTACGTCGGTTCCTTATTAACAACCGAAGAATTTGAGTAATGAGAGTAGAAGAAAATTTAAAAAATTAAATTTGTGTCGGTTGTTTTTAACGTTGGACGCAAATGAGTCGAGGCAATATACTTACTTGTATCGGTTTATTTTGGGGTCAGACACAAATAAACAAATTTGTGTCTATTATTATTTGAACCGACACAAGTATGGGAGCCACACTCTAATTATTACTCCAGCGAAACTAAAATTTTGGAGGGAAACTAAAAGAAATTGCTGCCACCTGTTTCACTACGTTCCCACTAAATTTTTCCTTACCCGACCTGTCTTTTCCTTCTTCCCCACCAAAAGGACTTCGGTACCAAATAAAGTAAAAAAAAATCGCTCGCTCCTGTTACACTACGTTCCATCTGCGGCGTCTGCTCCAGTTTCTCCTTTACGCAGCTTCTAAAGCATATCCCCAAAACCATATACCGAAGATTATTTTGCTATTGGGGAGGTAATCTTTAGTGATTCTAGTAAAACAACGTCATATTGATGCATTACTGTTTTAGATTTAAAATAGCGTGAAAGTTCTAGTAATTCATAGATAATACCTAAACTAATATTGGTAAAAGTTTTAACTATTCATTTCGTAGCTTGGGAGAAAAGCTAGAAAACAACTGTTAAGTAAATTATGTACAAATTATTCTGTTTTTCGATCTTGAAACTTAATAATATTGCAAGGTTTTAAATATTAAAATTGGAAATTGTATAAAATGTTACTATTGCAATTAAACTTGCCAATTTGTCATACGGTGATGATAAGATCAATAAATGCAATATTATAATTGGTTCAGAACTTCAAATGCTATAAAAGTTAGAAATGTCAGGAAATATAGATATTGAACTATTTTGTTTCTAGATTATATTTTAAAGGTTAAGGAACATGAATATTGAACTATGCGGACTACTGATTATTAGTCTGTTGGTTATTTTGGTACTACAAGATTACTTGAGCTGTATATTTGATTCCTATAGCGTTTATGTTAGACACATATACTTTGGCTTGCCTTGTGTATACTCATTACATAGTAAGTATCAACATAATGATAATGCAATATACCACCAGAGGGCCTGTCCGCCCGTGGATAATACACTGCAAAACTTGCATTTACTAGTAGCGTTGCAAACATTATTTTGTTCGGCTAAGGAATAAGTTAAATAATGTGCATACACTAAGCCTATTTCACGTTGTGTTTACCTGAAAGCACTACAAATTATTTTTGACACATTTTTTGTTTTGCGTGCAGTAGTTCCGTGTTCCATACTATGATATCTGGAGTAGATAAATCCATCTTTTCATGACTTTCATACTGCATTGTGTTTTCACCATTTTTCCATTTTTTTCACACCTGCGACTATATTCTAACCTCATGTCATTTTATGCATTTCAGACTTTTTAACCCCTAATTAACCTTCCTACCTCACCACATCATTTCGGTTAACCCTACAGCATTCATGTATCATGTGCTCGTGAAATTCTCCACCCATTCGTTCAGAAAGTGGAGTGGCCTTAATCAGTATGTAATCATTTTTTATCATGCATTTCAAGCACTTATGGTTAATTTTTTGTCCATAACCCTATACATATACATAATATTATGATTAAGTATGTCGAGTTATAATGTATTCTTATGTCATTAATACTTGTAATAAGCACTAGTAATAGTCAAGTTGCTTTTCCGAACTACAAATGAGAAGACCTTTCTAAATGAAACTTTTATGCGTAGAATCTTGACTGATATAATCATCTGTTGGAGAACGTTTCTGCATTTCCACATCTTGTGACCATTGACTCAGTTGCTCCATTATTGTAATTTAACATATATCAGATCACTGTACCAACTTTTTATTGTTAATTAATGCATTCTTCAATAACTTCTCTGCAGGAACTTCTCTTGCCGTGACTGTGACGCACTCTGTTGACAGCAATTCCGAAACATTGGGAACCTGGTGTTGGACAGATACTGAGCATACTGGACAGGCATGTTTATTTCAAGTATTTTTACCATTTCAAGTCATATATGATCCTAGCTGTGGAAAGCATCACTTGAGGGGGGTAAAAATTTCTAGTTGGCACTTTTGTTTTTCCATTTTTGATTTCAGTTACCAAAGAGGCTAAATGATGCTTATTGGTAATTCCGAAAGAGGGGAAAATGATAGTTTTGACATCCACACGTGCATTAGAACAGCAGGAATGACATTTGTATTTAAAAAAAATCATAAAAATAATAGCAGGGAAATAATGAAGTTCATAGTAGTTCAATTCTTGGAAAGAATCTCTGAGTTCTGTCTTTATGCAGATGGCAAGTGGCATGTCGGATTGATCTCATCAAATTGGAGCCAACAAGAAGGTTAGGTCCTAGATATTGGTGGTTATTTTGGAGTAACAATGTTCACCCTTGAAAGCATTTTTATATATTTATATTTTATATTCATAGGTTATCCATGATAAACAATATAAAACACATTCATTATAGGTAAATGAAATGCTGTTGTGTTCTTTTAGGAAAGAAAAGACCTCCATGTCACTGTTTGTTCATTTCACAATAATATAATGTTGTGCATTGTCTGACATAAATTCAGACAAAACAAAGAAATTACGTTAAAGAAATAGGATAAACTTCATAACCCAAATAGATAATAGATGATTGGTGGAAAAGGGAACATAACATTATATATTGGATGTAATTTACTTGGTCCCATTCCTAAAGTTTTTGTTCCATATACCATGCCAATAGCTGTTGAATATGGTTTGTGAAAATAAAGAATGTTTTGGATACAACTTGTGAAGTAAAAGAATACTTAGAAAAAAAGAAGAAAAAAATATATAAAACAAATGAGCTTAGACTTAATTTAACACTTTTAAATGATATTATATGCTTAGTACTCTAGGATTCCATCCCGGGCTATAGCCCAGGTTCACTAACATATACCTCCGTCCTTGGGGGTGTGAATTAAAGTATAGGGAACATGATTCAGGAAATGGCATTGAAAAAACAAACTGTGTAAAAATTCAAAAATTGAGTGTTTGTAGGAAGGTTTAACAAATTCAACATACCACTGGTTGTCATTGATTAGGATAGGAAACAAACTGTATGACAAGAAACATCCATGTTGAATTTTACATTCTTCCACTCAGTGAAAAAGCATGATCCAAATTCAAGTTTTGGAGAAAAGGACTTATAGACTGATTTTTTTTATATCTTGAATCAAATTTCACTTTGGCTTATAAATTATTGCATAAATGGTGAGTAAAGTAGGAAAAAAAAATCTGAATACTGCAAAAATAGACAAATAATTATAGTACAACTGTAGATTATGAGGGGAATAACAAAAAATTATGAGGGGAATAACAAAAAACTTGGAAAAAACAAAATTTTGAGTCCATGCAGAATTTAAGAGGACACTTAAGAATTTTGGAAGTGAAAAAGTTGTGATAAAAAAGATATTTATGAACATATGTTTTTATGAACACATGTTTGTCAAACATTCTATGAACACATGTTTTTCAAAAATATCTTATGACAAACATGTGTTATGCTCTCTAGGTTAAGCTGTTAGCTGTACTTATTAAAAATTTATTTAATAAAACGATCAATTCATTATGCTCGATCATCGGTCAATTTGCATGTTTAGCTATTCACTGTAAACGTTATATGATGACTTAATGAATGTTTAGCTATTCATCAAAAAACACTTATAAATTGTCTAGATTTTGAAATCGTTCTCCATTAATATATGATGACTTAAAGAGGGGTTGGATCGATAAATACTAAACATCTGTTTGAAGTGAAAGACAGATTACTTTTGATCGATTTTTGAGCTTCTATTTTGGATTGATACCATACTCATTAGTAATAAGTGCATCTCGGAGTAACTGGAAATATGCATATTTCAGTTAGAAAATAAAACTTATTTATGACAAACATGTGTTCATAAAATTCTGTCTTTCACTTCTGATAACACAGTATAAGAAATTTATGAACACATGTTTTTCAAAAATATCTTATGACAAACATGTGTTCATAAAATTCTGTCTTTCACTTCTGACACTTAAGATAAAAAAGATATTTACTTGTTTTTCAAATCAAAAGTTATGATTTTTTTTTCAAAATACACAACAACTGGTTGCAAGATAAAAAGGTATTTATCCTAAATCTAAAACTGATGCTTCAATTGAAGCTTCACCAAAGCACTCTTCACCAAATGCCCATAGACACCACCATACTGCTCCAGCTCTGACCAAACTCTGGTTAGAAGTCGGTGACATTCGCCCCCGGTGTTTCACCTAGGTGAGCACGCCTGATTCACCCCCACGGCGGCGTAGTTATTCTTAAAACACATGCAACCCAAAACGATAGTGCAACCTATTTCAATCTAAAAACACGCGAAGTACTCATTAAAAAAAACTTGTTGTAATTTTCCTGTGTTCTCTGACTCCCTACGCTCCTCCAACTCTGACGCTATGGTCCACGACCTCCGCTATCGCCGTGAATTGCTCAAAAACTGATTTCTGATAAACTCTGAAATTATTATTGTCTAGGCCACTAAAAATCATTATTCGACCATAAAACATCATGGTTTATCATGACAATCAAACCCATATAATCAAAAATTAAAATGGTGATGTTCGAAAATTTAAGTTTTATTACCCCTTCATAGTAAATTAAACAATTCTGGGTGTATATGCTACTGTTTGAGCTGATACAATTTTTAAAACATACTAGAGGCATAAACAACAACTTCCATGTTAAATTCCAATCTTAAAACCTATTAGGATTTGAGTTATTGATTTTTGAATTCACAGTGATTGAGTATTTTTGCACTGTGTTGAATACTCAGATAACAAATAATTATTGTCGGTGATTTTTATTCGAACCATATTTCAGGATTTTTAGTTTACAAATGATAAAACACAACCAGATGTTCATATGTGGATATATATGTTTGAATCCAAAGTTTGCCTCTACTAAAAATGAAACTAGATTGTTAGTTTTACTTTTAATTTCAGTTTATACTATCATGTAAGATTTCTTTTATTAAATTCAAATTTTCGGTTAAGGTGTATACATTATATACTTTACTTTGTCATCTCAGTATATCGCTAAATAAATGTCTATGCACGCAGTTTCCATGTCTAATATGTGCCCTACTCTTTACATCAAGAATATGCTAGTTAAACTGTAAAATTATGACTTGGCGGACAATTTCCTAAATTCTCCTTGTTTTCTTGTTTCTGTCAATTAATTAAGGATCAAGGAATTACACATGCTGAGACAATATCAACGCTTCTGCTTTTGCAGTTTCTGTTCCATTTTCTCACTAGTGACAAGCCTAAATCAAATATGCATATATGATCCTTATTATCACAGGATACCAACCATGCCTTTGCAGTTCAATGATATCTCAACAAAACAAACAGTAAATGAAATGAATCGGTCAAGAACACCTCATATACCAGGGTTAGCTAGTTTAGCTTTTAATCTCTTACTCTTTTGTGCATATAACTTTAAGAATAGGTCTGTCTTAATTTGATTAAGTACCCATTCTCCTATGATGTCTAATATATCTAGGCAACGAAATTTTTCTCCTTTTTTGTTTCTTTCGATTTCATTGATCTAACAAACAGGCTTTGCTTTTGCAAAGGTCATACAAGCGTAATATAAAATAACTGCAGGTCAGAAATATAAAATGTTCTGCGTAGCACTCAACTGAAAAGAAAACTTTCATTCACAAATTATGCCTATGAGAAGAGATAGCCCATGAGCGTGTGTATCATGCTGTAGCATTCAAATTACTGCCTATTTTCTGTTATGTAGCATTCTCCGTAGCAGTGCCGACTGTACACCGGAATCTTCGAAATTTGTCTAATTTTTTATTTAAAAGCGTAATTTCGGAACGAACAGTCGGGTCGGAGCTTTGCCTTCTCAAAACAATTACCAATGAAGATGCAATGATGTACACCGAAAACGGCTGTTTTCATGTCAAGGTAAAACAGCAATAAACCAAAGACGGCAATAAAATAGCGCTCTGTTTTACATTATATAATACACAGTTTTATTTAACTAATAATCACAAAATCTAATGTATTTGATTCACTAATTAATCACAAAATCTAATTTTATTTAGCTATCTTAGTGCGCGCTAAGTTTGATGTATTTGACTTAATAATTAATCACGAAATCCATATAATAGGAGTATAATCATCGTGATGGCAAGATGTTTAGACTGAGAATTTGGTCCGTTTCATTTGTACTACGGGAAATGGAGCAATCTTAGTGTTGGCAAGATGTTTAGACTGAGAATTTTGTCCATTTCATTTGTACTACAGGAAATGGAACAATTCTCAGGAAATGGTCCATTTCATTTGTGTTGGCAAGATTAGAAGTGGATAAGTTTTTATTTTTCCCTTCGCATGTGACAATAGGTGAAACGGTACTCAGTTTTTATATTGCGCTGAAATGACCAGCACGGAACAATAGGTGAAATAGCAATTGAATCTCGGTCTGACCACATATACGCATTCACCTGACATTCTGAAATCGACTCGACGACTTCAGCAATTGAAATTGTTACTGTATTTAGGGAGTGAGGTGTGTGCACGTGGCATTTTGGTGTCTTGCATTCAACTATGCAGCCAACATATAAACCCTTGTATTCAACAATTAAATTGCTTTAGCATTAGTTTCAGCCTATGAAACATGCACTCATTTCTTGTCGTTCACAACAATTACATGCTTTTGTGTTAATTAGTTTCATATACTCACTCACATGTACAACAAATTCCTATTATGTCCTATGCTATGCACAATAAGGACCAATTATCAAAGTTTAGCCAACAAGACTATAATGCTGGACAGTCACCAGACTATAATATTGGAATATCGTGTATCTGAAGTCCGGGTTCGACTCTGCCATTGCTTTACACGCATTAAAAAGCTCGGCCCCTTCATTTTCTTGATTAATATTTTTAGAAGCCTGAAGAAAATTTCTAAGATCTCTTTCAGTAAATGTGAGTTGAGCAGACTTTATTCCTTTTTCTGAAGCAAGGGTCCTCATTATAGTACTCACACTTCCCCCAGTCTTTGCTAGAGATAAAACAAGTTCACGGTCTTTGGAAGATATGGTACGATATGCAGGGAGTTGTTTCACCTCTTCACTATCCAACAAATCATGGTTATGAGCATTACTAAAGTGAATCACCATCCACCTTGAAACTCCTTTCGAAACTATTTTCTTTATTATCATTTGAGCCTCACATTTGCAACGCGAAGATTTCTTGTTTCTTTGACGTTTAGGTTCAGAAGTTTTTCTAGGATTAGAAACACCCGCTCTATGACAAACAAGTTCCCGTTTATAAACTCCCAAGGGATGTGATTGGTTCCCTTTAGAGCGTTCTCTTCTGATAGCAAAACCATTTTTTCAAGCAAAATTTGTATAGTATTCTTCTGCTTCATCGTCGGTTTTGACTGACTGCCCAACATATGGAAGAACATTATTTGAAATAATGTCAGTTTGTATTTGAATTATTCCTTGTGCATCTTCTTCTTCCACTTCTGCATTCCGTAGACATTTTGAATCACCACATATGCATTCTCTGCGTTGAGTAAGACAACCATTGTTTCTTGAAGAGGTTTTTGTCAGTTCTACCAAATTTTAGTCAGATGCATAACCGCCTGGTATTGATTTTGTAAGATACCATCAGTAACAGGATGAAGGATTCAATGAATTATGAGTTTATATGTCATACATATGGTTAAATAAGGTACATTAACGGAGTATTTGGTATAGTCTGGTGACTGTCCAGGTTATATTCATAAATAAACTAAATTTACACAGCAAGTTCTTGGTGCACTGCTGAATTTGTTTGCATACTCACTTGTATAATAATTTTTTTAATTGCAAAACTTGGTACAAGACGGTTCTTATAGCCAACAAGAGATAGATGAGGTTCGGGATAATTTAGCTAGTTATATCATGTATAATTGGATGTAGTTTTTTTTATTCTGTACGTTGATCTTTTGTAATGCACTTTGGTATTTTATTATTTACATTATGTTTGTGACAAATTATGTTTGGCAAGGCCAAAATAGAGAAGTATTGTGACAAATTATGTTGATGGATAATATAATTATATTTTATGTTCGATCAGTTTCATAGTAATGTACATTTGTGAAAATTTTAAATGCAACTTCATACGTGGTTTTTATATTCTGAAATGGTTATGATGCAATTTTTTTTTTCAAATATATCTTGTGTCGATTGTTACTTCAAAGATGACCGATACAACTGTTTGTCAATTGTGTCGGTCGACAAACTAATAAGGTCGACACAAATATCAATCATATGTGTCGGCCGTCAATAAAGCGTAGACGCAAAACCAATATCATTTGTGTCGGTCGATATAAGAGGACCGACACAAGAAAGTGTCATTTGCTTCACCGTACAAGCTACTTTGCGTCGACCGTTTGTAAGAAACCGACACAAATAATATTTAATTACGTCGGTCGAATAACCGACACAAGAAAAAAATGTCTTTTGCGTCGTCTTCATTTGTGTCGGTTGTAAAACCGACACAAAAGGGGTTAAATGACCGACACAAATGACATGTTTTGTAGTAGTGAAATTTATATTTTAAACATCAAAATTAAATAAACGGATTTGATTCTCAAAAATGGCTTCCGCTAATATTCTTAAAAATGGCTTCCACCATACCGCTGCTCCGTCGTCCGCGCCACCCTTTCTACCTTCTGTCCATCTGCCTCCGCCTCCTCCTCCTTCTTCGTTCCCTTCCATTTCCGCCAATGCCTCTTCTTTTAATGTTGAACCTCCTCCTGATCTGATGGCAGCTGAATCCCTCATCATCTGCAAGACTCCTGTCCCTCCGCCACCATCGCCATGTCTTGCTCCATCCTTACCAACCCCCAGCCCAGCAGCTTCCCTTCAACCTCCTCTAGTTTACGCTCCTGCTTCACTGCTTCCAATCATTCCAGTTAAGCTCCCGCCACTTTTACCAACGCCTATCGCCTCCCAATGCTTATCCTTCGCGACGATGCTATTGTGTCGCGTTAGAAAACCAACCATGACCCCTCGTTCGCCGAAGCTGGCTTCAGCTTTCAGAAGTGAACTGTTACCTCCCTTCAGCCCCTTCGCTAAAACTGTTCAACTTTTGAAATTGAACCACCAATGTTTCCACTGTGCCTCTAAGGGACACGTGGCCTCCAACTGTAGGAATGCGAGGATATGCTATAGATGTGGATTTTTTGGGCATGACAAAACAGCTGTTCAAGAACGGTTAAAAGAAACAAACAAGTGCTACTTTGGCTCTGCGAAAACCTCTGCAAATTTTTCTTCAGGAAATCTTGCAACAGTCATATCGCAACCTCTCTTTCCACACGTGCCTGCAATCGAAGACCAGCAACCTCTCTCCGTCAAATCGAGTTCTCGATTTAAAACCCCTGCTCCTTCACCACTTGACCATTCATCTCCTGAAAATTCTAAAGAACCTCTTCCTGCTGTGGCTCTCCCTGACGACACCATTCACATGGTAAAAGCTTCCATCCACGTCGGCTATTGGACCGTCAACTCCATTAGAGCCACCCTCTCCGACTTCTATCGCCACTTCGACTGGAATATCTACATCATCACAGACCAGGAGCTCCTAATTCAATTTCCTTCAGTGGATCTTTACTACGATGCTCTTGGGAGGCAAACTTTTAAGAAGCCTGGTTTTGTGCTTTACTTGGAAGCCTAAAAACCCATGTCGGAAATTATGGACAAATACTTCTGGCCAACCACTTGGATCAGGATTAGAGGTTTCCCCGTTTACCTTCGCCACTTCCACGACTGTCTCACTGCCGCTATCTACCCAGTAGGCCTCTTCCTCCGTGCCGATGAATGTAACTGGGCCCAGGTGGACTTCAGGTTCGTTTTTGCTAGGGTTCGGTTTATAAAGGCAGTGTCTTTACCTTGTACTTACTCTGTCTACCTCCGTGGCAACCACTTCGTCATTCCATGGAGCATTAGGACCATTTCCACCCTACTTTGAACCCCTACGACATGATCCTTGGCAATCGACGGGAGAACTCCACTGAATTCATAATGGAACCTTTTCAGCTTCCCTTCCCTTTGACTGCTAACTCAAACGAGCTAGAGGACCATTTCGATGCGATGATTGTTGAATACTCGATTCCTGAGCCCCCCGTCCTTATTCAGGCGAACCCGGACCCTCCATCCATGCAGGACAGTTCAATGGAAGTCGTCGGTCCCGGGGGTGGGACCCCTAGCCTGTTGAAGGACCCAGGTGGGACCCATTTCATGACCTTGACCTCTCCGAGCCTTTACCTTTGCCGATAGCTTCTGCAAATCCTGACATGTAGATGGTCCCTCGAGCAGTTACACCCCCACCTCCACCTCCTCAGTTGATTGCAGGTGTCTCACCCACCATTTCTCCAGCTCTTTCCTCGTCCACTGTTAGGCGCAGCGCCAGGCTCCACACTTCCAACTCTGATACCCAAACTCAGCCCTTCACGCCTCTGATTCTGGATGACACACAACTTTGGGTGGAATCAGTGGGTAGTGTTCAGCTCCATGGCGATCAGCAGCAGCCCCAGTACCCGAGACCTTGGTAACCGTTCCAACCTCCAATCGCATTGTAAGCCATCTTCACGTTACAGTCTTTTGCTGGTTTATCTTGACAAACAGTTCTAGTGCTTGTTGTTTTTGGTTTGCTACGTCGTTACTCTGCCAGTTGGTAGTGTTTGTAAGTTTATTCTGGTGAACTTGTAGCTGTGCTTCCGCTGGGCACAATACGCGAATCCTGCATGCAGTTTGCATGCACATTTTGTCGTTTCTGGCCAACGATCAGGCATGTTGATCGCTTATGATTATCCTTATTTTATGCTAATTAATCAGGTGTGTAGATCTGCTCTACACAACCGTCTACTTCAAAAAAAAAACATCAAAATTACCAGTTCGTCAAATTCTCCTCCACTTAACGCTTTTCGTCCTCGAAAAGGAAACGTCTATAAAAATTAATTCTATATATATCTTTACAGACACATTTACTTAGTTTAAAAATAGTTTGAAAGAAAAATATGTTATAGATTTTTAAGACTCAAAATTTTACTAACACCTAAAATTTACGGAAAATTTGGGTAGCACCTCCTTTGTACGGCTTGCTCGAATTTTTTTACAAACATAGTATATATATATATAATATGTGTATATATATATTTATATATCATCCACACGATGAGGCATCCCAATTTAGGGAAAACAACCCAAATGTGATATGTAAACCAAGATACGTACCTTATTTAACATTTTAAAGCGTTTTTTTTTTGCATTTGCGCAAAAGCTGGCTCCGTAAGCAAGCACACATTGTAACCTACTAAGACACTTAAAATATAACAAGAATCAAACATGTACATATTTATAGCAAAGCTTATAATATCATAAATCCGCAAAACATGGCATGAACTACATAAAATGTAACAAAAAATGTAAATGAAACAAAATAATGTACAAAATTTTACAAACATGCAAATAAATATCTTTCATCATACCATTTATTCACATCTTCATTTACAGAATTGTTTACTTCCAAATTATTTATTTCTATGATGACCCTCCCCGAATCAGCCAACATTTCCCCAAAATGCGTCGTGTCAATGCCCTGCTAGCACGGGACGGTGGTCAAAAGAAAAGGACTTTAAAAGATGAATCATCAAGAACCTGTAGTATATCTCACAGCGCATGGAATAAAATATAATAATAACATAACTTCATATAAAATAGGCAAGACAGTCCATAAGCTGAAAACTAAACCTTATCTATCAGAGTAGCGGAATCCAAAATACAGCTTATGATCCAAACCATCATTACAACTTCAAAATACTATCTCTAAAAAGAAATGAAAGAGGTACACTACTAGTGCCCAAAGCAGTGACCAACAACAACATAGGGAGAATATATGTAAATAGTACGTGGAAGCCTCCTGCTCATCTCCGGACAGCTACTCTTGCATAACCACCTAACCTGTCTCTAATCTGCTCATTTAGGAGCACCTAGAGTAATGAAAAGAGACATAAAACTCTTGGTCAGACAAAAGTCTGGTATGAGCGATAGTTAATCTATATCACCAAATAAAGCAATAACAGTTATAAGAAATCATACCTGACCTGGACCTGCAACCAAAGAGTTAGCACAACAAGATGTATAATACTCTAAGGTAACACTAACATATAGTGTTCAAATGGGAGTGTGCGTGTCATGGTGATAACAAACATCAAACATAGCAACCATCCTCACATCTCTCACTCAATGTGTAAAGCATACGATATCCATTGCTTTAATCACCAGAATCATTAGGTTCATAACGGAGTCGAACTCCGTACAACTATCAATTCGACCACTTTGTCCTTTGGATCCCTGATGGAGTCCAACTCTATACAACCTATGACCCCACTGCACTAGTCCATAGGCAATACGCCCTCCCTCAATAATGAACCAAAGTTATGGATATCGATAACCCCTTTGCACACGTCCCGCAGCAAAGCTCAATTCTTGAAGTTAGCTCGTTGGTTCCCATCTGGATCCTGATATATAACTTCTCATTTGGACTTCCTTTGCATCTCGGGTTTTGGTTGAATTGAAGTTGGTCTTCAGAAGAGTCATCACTTAGAGTAGGAGCACACATCTGGTTCGGTTCGACTTCCTCCCCTCGGTTCAGTTCGTTTACGTTGTCTCCGTTCGGTTCGGTTCTCGTCTCCTGCTTGGTTCCTCCATTTCGGTTTATTTCGGGTCCATCATTTATGTTCAATTCAGTCTATGCAGTTAAAGCGCTTAGCGGCTCTATAGAGGTGGAGGTACAAAAAGGTGTAGCGGGGATACAGCGGGGATAAAGCGGGGAAACCGCGAGGATATAGCTTGATGTACAAAAAGGCTCATAAGATGTAAAACCAAATATTTGAAAATTAATTAATTATCATTCTCACATTGTGTATGTAGTAGAAATCAATATTAACTAATCTTATGTAACAAAATCAAACAATATCATGGTTATGTACATTAGATTTACTGACTATAATAGATTTCAGTCATATATTAGGCACTTATTCCTTAAATTTACTTCTTTATACTAACTTTATTGAATTTATTAGAAAGAGAACTAGTCAAATCAAGCTTCATATATTAATACTGCTAAAGAGGGTGCTAAAAAGCTTTGATTTAGCGGGTGCAGTGGAAAATAGCGGGGCTAGAAGCGGATCTACTGTTCATCGGGGATAAACTGAAATAGAGTAGCGGTTGAAGGGCGCTATGTGCTATAGCATGGATTTAGCGGGGATTTAACTGCAAAGGGTTCAGTTCCCCTTGTGGTCTAGTTTTCTCCGATCCGATCCCCATGCCAAGCTTCAGCCCGCTCTAATTCAATTCAAACTGAGTTTTCCCCATTGCCCTTGCATTTGCATGCTTCTGAAGATGCCAAGTTCCAGTTAGTTTCGTGCTTTCCGTTCCAATCCGAGGAACATATCCCGAACCGCTCGCCCTATCCGATCCGAGCCGAAAACCAGATATGCTTCCAACAGGCTTGTATCGTCCATTCTCGCCATACGACGACGTTTTCAACCATTCTAACTTTACTAAACAATCATTAAACATACCAAACAGTAGTAGCAACAACAAACAGGTTCAACGAAAAAGGTCAAAACATCAAGTACATAGGTTATTTTAGACCAAATAAACCCCAAATCCATGATTTTCCTCTTAACCATGTTTAACCATATCTAACAATAGGATTAGCAAACTTAATCCAAATTAACCCAAATTTTTACTAGTGATATAAAATAATATTTCCGAATTTACGCATATTTTTCCATATTTTTCTGAGTCATAATTTCGCTAATTATCACTAATCACCCCTAATTAGCCGTAATTAGTGAATAAGCATGCTAATCACTCACCTTAGCTACAAATAAATGATAGATCTGAAATTTATATTGATTTGGCACGGATTCCTATGTAATGCAGTAGCTCTATCTCGATTTTTATGCTAATCCGCCTTGATTTGATGTAGATTTGCTTAATACATGTTTAGAAAGTGATTAGAGAGATTTGGAAGATGGAGGTCATTACTAGGGTTAGGGAAATGTTTGTGGCGGCTCGAAAAATGAAAAGTAATCGTTCTCTAACTCCTTTCAGTCCTCCCATAACCCAAATCCCAAAATGGGTTATGGGCATAGTTGTTAATTACCCTATTAAACCCAATCATGTTGTTTTTCATCTTCCACAACTTATTTTAGCCATATCTCCCGAACGGTAAGTCCGTTTGATTAATGTGACCACTCTACAGAAAGGTAAACCATCATCCGAATCCAATGAAAGTAGATTCAAGTCAAAACTCCTTTCCAATCAAAAGTTATGAGTGAAATAAGATTCTCCAAGGGCAAAATGGTCATATAAAATTTGCCAAAAATCGCGAATGTGGGAAATGACCCCAATAGTCGTTTCCCAAAGTTACAGGATCATATGACTTTGTATGAAAATAAAATAAATATTCACCGATCCTCCGATACGTAGAATGCGGGTCGTTACACTCTCCCCCCTTAAGAAATCCCCCCCCCCCGAAATTCCTTAACCAAGAAAACATATAAGGGTGCCCCGTATGCCTATCAGCCATTTACAGACAATCAAACATACATTATAACACAACAAGCCTATCGTAACTTGCGGTTTACTAACAAGGGAAGTAATTATATCGCGATTAAAATTTTACCAAGTAAAGAACTCTGGATATGACTCCCTTATGCTCTCCTCGGTTTCTGAAGTACAGTCATTCTCATTATCACCCCACTAGACCTTAACCAGTTTCACCGTCTTCCTCCAAATTTGCTTCGTATCTTGTCCGTCAATACGAACCGGTCTGTAGTTTCCAACTACCTCGGCTTCTATCTCAGTATCATCCAACTGATCTGGCGAAATAGTCATATTAGAATCGTGCACGAACTTCCTTAACTGAGAAACATGAAATAAGTTGTGCACTCCCACTATCTTGTTAGGTAATCCAACTTTATACGCTATATTCCCAACTTGTTCGAGAACTGGAAATGGACCAACAAATCTTGGTGCTAGTTTACCCCTTCTACCAAACCGAATCACACTCTTTAACGGAGAAATCTTGATGAATACCAAGTCACCAACGGAGAATTTCAAATCTCTTCATCTGTTATCGGCATACCTCTTCTGCCTATCTTGGGCAGCCTTCATTCGCTATTGAATAACCTTGATCTTATTTGAAGTTTCTCTTATTACATCTAGCCCAAGCACAAACTTCTCACCACTTTCCAACCAACATAGTGGTGAGTTGCACGGTCTTCCATACAAATCTTGAAATGGAGCCATACCAGAACTGGACTAATAACTATTATTATATGCGAACTCAACCATATGCAAATGATCATCCCATGAACCTCCAAAATCCAATATACAAGCTCTCAAGAGATCCTCCAATACGTGATTCACCCTCTCTGTTTGACCGTCAGTTTGAGGATGGTACGTGGTACTGAGATGTAATTCTGACCCTAAAGCCTCTTGTAAACTCTTCCAAAATTCACTAGTAAATAATGGATTTCGGTCACTCACAATACCTTTAGGTACTCCATTAAATCTCACTGCCCACTTCATGTAATGTTCCGCTAACTTAGCTGCTGTTCTATTCGATTTGACCAGTATAACCCTTGCACTTTTGGTCAATCGATTCACAATCACCCAAATACTATCGTGACTTGATCTAGTCCTTGGTAAACCATCAATGAAATCCCTTGAGACTTGTTCCCATTTCCATTCGGGGATTTCCGATCGTTGTAACAAACCACTGGGCTTCTTTTGCTCGACTTTAATTAACTGGCAGTTCATGCACTTGGATATAAACTTCCTGACGTCTCTCTTCATCCTTTCCCAGTAGTATGTCTCCTTCATGTCTCGATACATTTTTTTACCACCGGGATGTATAGTCAGCTTCAAGTGATGACACTCTGAGCACTTCATCTTTCAATCCATTCACATTAGGTACAACCAACCTCTCATTCTTTCGAAGCCATCCTACTCGATCAAGTCCATACTTGTTCATTCTCTCGTCGTTGATACCCATGTCTACCATGGAGATGATTTCCAATAGATTAGGATCATCCCTTTGACTGGAACCAATCTGCTCAATCAAAATCGGTATGATCGTCAAACTTGCTGACATCTTCGGATCCAATTCGCACTTAGGTCTGAAATCATATCCTCCGATATACTCCGGTTGTTTCCATTCCAGAAACATAGCCCCTAATTGGCATGTCTCCTACTCAATGCATCAGCAACCGCATTGCCCTTCCCGAGTGTGTATGTGATATTGAAATCATATGATGCTAGGAACTCTAACCATCTCCGCTGACGAAGATTTAAATCCTAAAAAATACTTTAAAGACTTATGATTGGTAAACTACTTGAATCTTTCCCTAAGAGATAATGTCTCCACGTCTTTAACACGAACATGATCGCTGCCAATTCCAAATCATGGTAGGACATCTTTTCTCATGCGGTTTCAGTTGCCGACTAGCATAAGCTATAACCCTACCTCCTTGCATCAGTATGAAACCTAGTCCAATACCACAGGAATTAGTGTATACCGTCGTCTCTTCGTTCCCTTTTGGAATAACTAACATTGGAGAACACGTCAACTTTTCCTTTAGACTCTTAAATGCATACTCACACCTTCCGTCCCAGACAAAAGCTTGATTCTTCTAGGTCAACTGATTTAATGGTGTCGCTATCTTAGGGAAGTCTTAGATAAACTTACGATAATATCCAGCTAACCCCAAGAAACTTCTCACGTCTATTTCATTCTTGGGCGTAGACCAATCTTGCACCGTAGCCACCTTCATAGGATCCATGACAATACCTCTCTGAAACAACATAGCCCAAGAACCTAACTTCCCTCCTCCAGAAGTGACACTTAGAAAATTTCGCTTTCAATTGTTGTTTCCTCAATACCTCCATCACTGTCCTCAAATGTCTCTTGTGTTCTTCCTCTATGCTAGAGTAAACCAAGATATTGTCCACAAACACAAGAACAAAATTATTTAACTGATCTTTGAAAACCCTATTCATAAGATCCACAAAATATGCGGGTGCATTGGTCAATCCGAATGGCATGACCAACCACTTATAGAATCCAGACGGCATCTGAAATGTCGTTTTAGGTATGCTCTCAGCTGCTACTCGGAGCTAACGAAATCCTATCGCGAGATCCAACTGGGAAAACACTCTTGCTGTATTCAGCTGATCAAACAAGTCATCTATCTGTGGAAGATGATACTTATTCTTCCTAGTTAACTTGTTCAACTCGTGGTAGTCCACACATAAGAGAAGGGAACCATAGGCCTTGGTAACAAATACAACTGATGCTTCCCACTCAGAAACACATCTTCGGATAAATCACTTCTTCAAAAGATCGCCATCTTGCACTTCGAGCTCTCGTTGCTCCCTTGGCGCCATGCGACGAAGTGCATCATTATAGGTCTGGCATCTTTCACTAAATTAATCCAAAACTCGATCTCTCAGTGTGGTGGAAGTCCAGTCACTTCCCCGAAGATGTCTGGATACTCGCCAGTAATAGGCACATCTGATAACTCATCATGCGGGATGTCGAGAAAATTTAGAAAACTAGCCATCACGCCGACACTAGGTAGGCCACCTAATACCACCCTCCGCCCATCATCCGCTCTAATGGTCACCAAAGACCCCCTTACAGTCTACCACCACCCATACCTTTGGAGCAATCGACTTCCAAAATAATGCCAAACCCAGTAAAGCCCAAAACAAAGCAATCACAAGCAAACATGCATCCATGACTCGATAAGACCAAATTACGACAAATCATACTAAGACTAGTCGAACCACCGATCAGGTTCTTCACAACTAAAGGTCTATCGACAATCTCGGGTTCCAATTTCAACCTATATACCAGGTCACTAGATATGACGGAATGGGAAGCCTTGATATTAAACAATATTTGAACAGGAACATCATGAATAGAAAGCATACCTTGAATAACGACGCCCTTTCCCTTCTCCGCCGTAAATGGGGTATTCGACGAAGAAGGAATAGAGTTGATAGCATATGCTTTCACAATCTACTTCTCTTTAAGGGGTTATGGACATTTATCCTTGTGATGTCCTACTTGGCCGCAATTGAGGCACTTCCTATCCGCTAGCTTTGCTCGACAATCTCTGGCATAGTGGCCCTTCTTGCCACAACTATAACACTTGACATCTTTCTTATCTTTCCTTTTCTGGCCATCCTTGATTTGGTTCTGTTTCCTCTTGTTCTGTGAATTCTTCTTGCCTTCACCGCTTGCCTGCGGTTTTGACTCTCCTGCAGATGTAATATCAACCTCGGTCTTTGGCTTAAGGTAAAGGTTCTCTGACATCAATGCCTTTCGCACAATAGATTCGAATGTCTCATCGATATAGTTTATAAGTCTTTCCCCTAAGTACTTACCTAGGTCGGTTATAAACTTCTCGTTTTTTTCTCGGTAGTATCGATAAGAGATAATCCATATTTCGATAAGATATCGAATTCAACAATATATTCCGAGACTGCCCTACCATTCTGCTTAAGCTCCAAAAACTTCCTAAACAATTCGAGCAGCTGGGATAAACTTGTCACTGAAGCAAGTCTTAAACTGATCCCAAGCAACTTGATCCTTGGGAGTAGCCGCTTTAATGGCATTCCACCAATTCATAGCCCGTCCTTGAAGTTGACGCGATGTTAAATTTCTCTTTATTGCATCATCAATTCCAAAATCCTCGAAGACGCTCTCACAAATATCAAGCCAATCTTGAACCAGCATGGACGATTCCGTTCCATGAAACGGCTTCCCACCAAGACTACTGTAATCCTTGTTAAGCTTAGCGAAATTGGCTCTAGATGCCTGCACTACCGCACCACCACCGTTAGCAGCATTAGGAACTACTCCTTGAGATCCCTAAGCGTCTCTTGCATGAAGGTAGTAAACATCGTCCTTATATCAGGATCATCCCCATTGTTGCCCTCTGAACCCGTACTACTCGTATTTCGGCTCATCGTCCTATCTGTAAAGAGAAAACGATTAACCATCTCCTTAGTGGTGCCAGTGCAGTGCGACTTCATCCTTAGATATATTAATAGTATATATATAACTTTTGGAAACAAAAATATCACAAATATGCGCTCTCATATACGTATACTATTGTCCCTGATGTCTTACCCTAGGTTAAACTACACAACCTATTTCTGATACCAAGTGTGATGGCCCGCCTCGAACCAGCCGACATTTTCCTTAAATGCGTTGTGCCAATGCCCCACTAGCACGGGCCAATCCTCAAAAGAAAAGGGTTTTAAACGATGAATCATCAAGAACCTATAGTATATCTCACAGCGCATGGAATAAAATATAATAATAACATAACTTGATATAAATAGGCGAGATAGTGCATAAGCTAAAAAGTAAACCATATCCATCAGAGTAGCTGAATCCAAAATATAGCTTATGATCCAAACCATTATTACAAGTTCAAAATACTGTCTCTAAAAGGAAATGAAAGACGTACACTACTAATGCCCAAAAAAGTGACCAGCAACAACATAGGGAGAATATATGTAAATAGTACGTGGAAGCCTCCTACTCGTCTCCGGACAGCTACTCGTGCATAACCACCTAACCTATGTCTAGTCTGCTCATTTAGGAGCACCTAGAGTAACAGGAATAGACATAAAACTCTGGGTCAGACAAAGTCTGGTATGAGCAATAGAAAATCTATACCACCAAGTAGAGCAATAACAGGAATAAGAAATCATACCTAACCTGGACCTGCAACTAAAGAGTTAGCACAACAAGATGTAAAATAATCTAAGGTAACGCTAACATATAATGTGAAAATGGGAGTGTGCGTGTCATGGTGATAGCAAACATCAAACATAGCAATCATCCTCACATCTCTCACTCAGTGCATAAGGCATACGATTTACACTGCTTTGATAACCAAAACCATTGGGTCCATAACGGAGTCCAACTCCATACAACTATCACTATAACCACTTTGCTTTTTGGAGCCCTGATGGAGTCCAACTCTGTACAACCTCTGACCCCACTGCATTGGTCCATAGGGAATACCCCTCCCTCAATAGTGAACCAAAGTTATGGATATTGACAACCCCTTTGCACACGTCCCGCTGCAAAGCCCAATTCTTGAAGTTAGCTCATTGGTTCCCATCTTTCCTTGCATATTTACAAAATAAGGTTTAAGTGTAATTTGATGTCTCAACTAGCATTATACAACTTCCTCACTTTCGAAACTTAAAGATAAACACTTGTGATATTGCAACAATCGCTAGATTTATTTTTAAGCGACTATAGTGTGAATCTATATTTATCCAGTACACAAAGGATTTAGTACATACGTTAGCTAAGAATATATCCAATACCTTTCGCATACTCGATAGTTTAATCTTAACGTCAAAATATAGTACTCGAAACTTTTCCCTTTTAAAATAAATGTATATGCCGATTTCCTATATGCAAATGCCAAATACTGAAATAGTAGTTTTAAAACATATCTTATTGCAAAATTCCCAAGCAGGGAATTTATCTCCCTACTTATTTATTTTGCCAAATTTTTGTTACAGTCTTTTATTGATATATACTGTCTTATAATTTACAAGGGAAAAGAAAATTATTATTTTTGTAAACATATTTTTTATACATGATTTCCTTTAGCATTCTTATGTTTCAACCACATGTTATTTCCATAACTTTAAATCAAATATTTGTTTTTCTAATACATATGAAACTCCATCTTATATTTAAATATTTTGCACGAATCATTACTATAAATTCCATGTTTCATAAAGAAATTTTAGTTTAAAAATACACCTTAAGTACCAACTTACATTTTATTCAATTTATGTTTGTATGCCTTTAACTCATATTACACTTATTTTTGAAGTTTTTTGTTACTTTAGGTCACAATTCTCTAACGTCTCACTTTTTTTCAAGTTCCATTTGCTTACAACTTAACATAGTTTTACAAGCCCGCTTATACTTTGATTACGAATTTCCTTAATATAGTGTTATAAGTTCACATATAACTCGTTACCATCGGATCTTCAATTCAATTTGTTTAACACACCCAAGTGTTTAACACTTAGTTATTTATTCAAGTTTTACCTTATACTTTCGTGCCCTAGCTTAATTCGATTCGAGCTAAACTGGATTATAAGGGATGAACAATCAATCAACTCAAATCTACAGGGATTTACCACAGATAGGTTAAATAAGATTCATGGTCTAGAGAGTGGTAAACTCCAGTTTTCTAAGACAGGACAAAGTAAGATGAAAACTCGAATTTAAGAAATCCTAACTTAAGAAGGACCTAGCAAATGGACGAGTTCAAAGGAGTGGAATTAAAACTAGGATATATCTTTAAAACAAGGCTAAAATTTCAGATTATTTTCATATATAGAAAATGTTTTTAAAATCCTCAAAATCATTTATTTTCAAAATACGCTCTCTTGGGGTATGATTCTAAGATGATTTCACTCATTCTAGAGTATTTCTACCCCATCTCTAATGAGTGTTTAACCTCATAAGCTAAGCTTTGTATAACCAAAGCTTTGATACCAACTGTAAAGACCTGGCTTTTTGACCACCTCAAGTTGGTAATTAAACCAACTCAAACCATTTAAAATGACATATTGTTATTGCTTATGAATTTGAAATACAAATCATCACAGAATCAAAGACATAGAACACAAAATATCTCACAGTGGAAGTAAAATTTATACAATACTACAAAATGTTTCAAATTTACATGATCTCAGAGTACAGAAATAAATGAAGATACAATGGAAGAATGAATATAGAATCATATTAATATTTGGTAATAAGCAGAGATGGGCACAACTGCATATGACATAGTAAATGGATGACTAGATCTCCAACGAATCTCAAGCCCTAACAGATATATCTCTAAACTGAAATATTCGGTCTGACCCAAGCATTTTGCAAGGAATAAAACAAACGAAATACCCAAGTCAGGACTAACATTTTCATATAAGTGAATTAACTCATGTGACATGTCAAAATGGAATGCATTAGTAACTTTAAAGGATGGTTGGGATTTTCATCCCTTAAGGATTCATGAAACTAATACATATAGTATAATATGCTATTACAATAGTGTCTATTCAGTAAAGCAAATTATCAAAATAGCGCAAGCAAGATTACCATCTTACCCTTGCACCATTTATAAGCCTTGTAGTATATAC
This sequence comes from Allium sativum, assembly GCA_030737875.1. Classification (NCBI taxonomy): domain Eukaryota; kingdom Viridiplantae; phylum Streptophyta; class Magnoliopsida; order Asparagales; family Amaryllidaceae; genus Allium; species Allium sativum. The sequence goes on along the minus strand of CM060924.1, from coordinate 187,970,932 downwards.
AGTACCGTAAATTCAATGGTGTTATTAAAGGGAACTCCATAGAAAACAATGACAAATCACAATCGTAGGGGCTCGATTAGGGTAAATATGACAGGACACTCGAGAGAATACCCATGTAGGGTTCTACCAGTTGCACTCCTGGATTGATGGAAAAGCATAGCGGCAACTACCGCTCACCTTGGAACACACTCCCATAATCAAAAGGGTGCACCCAAATCAATCACAATAGTCATAGAGATGGTATCAAAGAAGTGTGTCCGATAGGAGGTGCGACCTCACTTGGTCATGGTATAGCTCATGTTTTAGTCAATTTAATTATGACCCAAAGGTCAAGGCCAATCCATCATTGTTCTCCTTCTTCAAATCCATTAATCGCCTTCATACCATCCTACTTCATTCTGGAATCTCCACAACGTACACAGTTGTTAAAGTGGTGTTGGCATTGGCAAAGTGTATGACATCTACTGACTCTGATCTCTTTAACAACCAAACGTTTACATTTTCCACACCGTGGTCATTAAATTTGAAATCATATTTCGAGTATCTCAAATTGATTTACTTTCAAGTATTGCCCTAAAATTGGTAACTCAAATAATTAATCATTGGTTCAGTTTACAATTCCAAATCCCATATTCATAATTATCTCGTGTTAAACCATTCGACTGTGCATTTCAAATGTTTCCAAAATAATCATTTCAACCAAAATCTTCATTTTTCCTATGGATTCATTTAGCTAGGATTGGACCTGGATTTATTTAAATTTATAAAATACTTAGAATAAAAACTTGAATTTTTTTATAAAATATTAAATTTGAAAATAATATATATATATACCTATGTAGGTAATTGAAAATAGTATAAAAATCTTAAATTTCCAATGACGATAATAGGACTTATATTGAAATTATAAAATATACTTAGAAAGGTTAAAATTTAAATTATGGCATGTAAATATACTTATATAAAAATAGTTATAAAATAGTTATACACATTTGTCAAATGTTTATAAAATATTATAGGTTAAATAGTCAAAATAGTTTAACTTAAATTGTTGTAAGTAGCTTATGAAAATCAAGTAATGAAAGAAAATTTTGGTTTACAAAAATGTAGTTTGACTCAATAACATGATCCAATCCTAACTCAATACGTATTTCACAGGTTCGACATTCATCCTTCCATTTTGTTCTCAGATCGGTTTGCCACTTATTACTTCAGATTCAAATATTTCAAACCATTATTTCCAAGTTGGATTAACTAAGATTCCAAGTTCATTTGTCATATAAAGTTTCAAACAACTTCAATGTTAAGTCGTCATTTGAATCATAACTTAATAAATTTCAAACTCGATATTCCCCATTAAGAATCTCATATCAAACCTACTTAGGTAAACGTCATTTTCAATTTATTCAATTTGAAATTTTACAAAATCGAATCTTAAATCATCAAGTAAGATTTGTGTTCATCCTTCTAAACAAAATCATTTGCTGAACTAATAACTTTAAATTATTCAATATTATACAAAGTCAACTCTCATAAATCTTGTTAACACAAAACTTAACAACACATATGATCTTTACAAATTTGTTCAAATATTTCCATAAGCCAAATCTTACTTACTCTTATCAAACGTAAGTTAATTCAGGGGATATCTTTCCAAACATGTTTCTTTACATTTAGTTCTTTATGTCAATCGAAATGAGATAAAACTTAGAAACCAAATCTTCTAGCCAAAAATCTTATATTGCATTAAAGATTTTTAATTCGAGGGAATAAGGAACCCTTTCTTATACAATACAAAATCGATTTTTATTTAAAAATCTTTAATAAATCTTCGCACCAACTATTAAATAGTTTTCATTGAAGTATTACTAAGCTTACCAAATTTAAGTCATTGTAAGGAAAATTCTTTCAAGCATTCCTTTATACAATAATTACATTAAATACTTTCAAGTTAAATTCATAAACTTCATAAACTAAGTATTTAAATCCCAGTAAATTTTTGTTAACCCAAAGCAAACCATTTAACTAAAATTCTTATATTGAATTAACACTTAAATTAGCACAAATAGAACTTTAAACAAAATCAAATTTTAATAAAGTATTGTTTAAGTCAAAATCAAAATTCAAACATTTAGATATTTAAATTAAAACTTAAACATTCCTTTTATTAAAACAAGTTTACTTGAAATTTAATTCGAGGAAAAGTTCTTTCAATATTTCTTTATGCAAAAATCTATTTATAAAACCGATACACACTTGTAGTATTTTTTTTCAAAATTGATTTTATAACAACTCGAATTCCGACAGACTGGATTTTTTTTTCAAAATTTTAATCTATCGAAACTCGTGTTGGTTTTCTCTAGTATCCTGCAAAAAAGTTATAGACATAAAATAAGTAAGAGCTCAGAAAATATCTCACAGCGAAATGGACAAAATATAATATACTAGAAGTATAGCTTTACCGTATTAATAATACTGCCTAACCAGTTTTAAAGCTATCATGTCTCTACCACAAATCTAAGCTGCGAGTATGATATGAGGAGGGGGTTAGAACACAAGTTCTGGTGACTAGATTTAAATTATACACTTCGAATAATCCTACATATACCATCCAATCACATTTTCTTATTTATTTGGTTACTTGGGTTAACAACACTCAAGGCTTACACACATGTCATACCATTTATCTCCCAGTGGATTAACCTAATACAGTATATATGAATAAATCAATGATGAATTAATTTAAAGGAAAAAATGTTGATTGATGATTGATCGATAAAATTTCCATTTGGAAATAAGATCATTGTGTGTATGGATGTTTTCCTTTGATAGCTAAATAACCGACTATTAAAGTTTTGACCATTTTTCCGTCGTCAATATGGAGAGACCAGAATCAGATCTATTATCTAAAAACCACTCCATATGGGCATTAGCGTTGCGAATCAAATATGGTGAAGATGATTGAAGACGGAGTTTATGCAAGGGTTGTTCTAGCAAATCCTAGGTAGAAATTGCCTAAGATGGATTTGCAGAATAATCGCTTCGGTTTGTCCAGTCCCAAAATAACCTGTATGGAAAAATATCTGATAGAGTATATTTAATAGATCGCGTAAGTTGATCTCTTCAAACGTATTTACATTTGGTGGCAGAGGAATTCGTTTCTCTTAGCTGTATAACCATGGTAATTTTGGCAAATTCAATTTGTGATCCCAATTAGGTGTATTATCACCTAATCTAGTGAAAATCCATTTACTTCTTATATCTATTTCGTTGCTGTCCCTTTAGGGAAACGGTTGATGATCCCAACCGTTGGTGATAGTATATTCGGTACACTCAAGCGAAATGAGTGACCGGTCATGTTTAACCTGTGTTGCAAGATGTTCTTATTGAACCCGGTGTATTCCTCTCTGGAGATACACTGTCGGAAGGTTGTCCCATACCTTGCCAGTTAGAACGCATTTACCAATAAGCGCCTGTTGTTTTTGATTATATATTATATATATGTGGAACGTGAGATGAAAGCATTCCACTAGATTGCTATTTATTTGATTTAGACATTATTATAATATCATAAGAGTATGAAGTTTAAAAGAATGTTTTAGGTTATTGTAAGGTAAAAACCATCCGTGTTTATGTGTGGATTGGTCTTATGATTATTCTTTCTTTCAAAAGGATTTTAAAAATTAAAATGGTTGGAGTTTACTCGAACCAGTCATATGAATAACCCAGAGTTTATTTTGTTTTGTTTTCCCTAAACTCTTGGGTGCCCAATTTTGTACGGGCAGTCAAGTAGTCGGGATTTTACAGATATACTTGGAGAGCTAGAGTAGGAGGCTTCAGCAATATATAGTTACTGTTTATTTCCGCCGTGTTGTAAGTGTTGTACTTCGATAATGGTATTGTATATAGATACTGGTTATATTTCAACGTTATGTTATATAATATATTTATTCGTTTCGGTGTGAGATTCGTGTTACTCTAATTCTGTTGTTGTTCCTCTCCTCTTCTATTCTAATTTTCTATCTTATCTGTTTCCCACCCTCTAACTTCTTTTTATTAATGTTCCGGTATTTCTGATTCTCGAATAGTCGACATGGTGTTGTGTGTTGATTTTCGAGGTCGAAAGTTCACGTTCGTTACAGTGGTATCTGAGCTGAAGGTTACCTTGGCTCTATGGTGTAAACTCGATAGAGATAGGGTTTGTAATACCCTAGATTGAGTTGAATGTATATATATGAGTGAACATATTTGTAGATTTTACAAAAAATGTTTTATATTGTGGGGATTTATTGGTAGAGTTGTTTATAAGTACTGGTCGATCAGTTTGATCCACTGTATCGGTAGGGGTTTTTAAAACACTCGAGTACGATGAACGGACATAGTATGTTTTGAAAAGATGGTAAATGAATTAATTTTACCCAAAATATATTTTGATATAAAGAAAGTATATAATATTGGAAATATTATAAATGTATTGATGTGGTTATTATTATAATTAAATAAGATTATAATTGGAATGGTTATATATAGCCAATTAGAATTCATATAAGTGAAATATATGAAATCAGATGACTTAAATCTAAATTAAAATCAGAATTGGAATTAAATTCCTAAAATTTGGAAAAGTGTTCGTAAATGTATTTGAGTTAAGTATATGGAAATTTTAAAATCCTGGGAGATTTTTAAATTGTTTTACAAGTATATTGAAGGATATTTTGAAATAATTTCAAAATGGAAATGATTAAGAAATGGTTTTGAAAAGTGATATAGTATTGACCTCACTTCGATCGCTAGGAAATAACTCTGATGATGCTGGCCACATCATTAGTGTACATTTTCAAGTTCTAAGCGGTAGATTACAACCAAAGATATTGATTTCGAATTATTTTGGGGAAACAAGTTGTTTTGGATCATAAAATGGAAAGTTGATTTTTGATATGGTAATTGGTTTAAAATTCCCAGGAAAAGATTGTTTGAATTAAAAGAAATTTAAATAGAAATTTATGAAAGCAAGCTGGAATTGAATTAAAATAGAACGATATCGATTAAAATTGGATTGTTGAAATAAGAATATGAAATGGTATTGGATTAGTGAGTTAAGGGTTCAGAATCGAGAATGGAATTTGAGTTGAGACTTAAATTTGACTTGGGTATAAGCCAATATCTGTGTGGAGGATAAATTGATTTGAGATTGATTGGGATGACATTTATTTATGCTGAATTAACAGCAGATGGAAGTGATAGAGTTGATATGCCTGACAAAAAGGTACAAGTTTATATTTTACATTGGGTATGAGATTTATGAGCTAATTTGGGGAAGCCGCTTGGCTGTTTGATTTTCTTTTGGATTGGAGAAGGCCTAGAGAGGCAAGTTGTAGTTGTACCGATTGAGCCGTACAAAGGAAACGTTGGCGAAATTTTTCGAAAATTTCCGGTGTTAGAAAATTTTCAGGATTTTTGAAAATATTCATTAATAGAAATAAATTAATATTTTAATTAAAATTAATTGATTTAGTCGAAACTGAAGATAATAAATAAATAATTTATCCCAGTTAATAGGGTTATTTTCTACCTTAGCAATTTCGAGGACGAAATTATTTTAAGGGGGGAAGAATGTAACGCCCCGTATTTTTATGGTATAATAATTTATTTATTTAATTATTTAAATAGTGAAAAGGGTTGTTTAATTAAATAATATTTAATATTTAATTAATATAAATAATAGGATAATATATTTAATTCCGAAATAATCAGAAATAGCTTAAATGGCAATATTGTGTGAAATGGACCATTTAAAATATTAAATTCAGTTTAGAATTGAATTATAATAACGAATATGTTTAATAAACAAAGATTGAACGTATAAATTATATTATAATTATAATCGAGCTCGTAATGGCGCGGTAGCCCGTCATATGGAGTTTTGAACTTCAATTGAATATACAGAATTCGTTTTAAGTCATATTTCTATGAAACAAGAAACGTTCAGATCTGGTGAACGATATTTTTCTAATGGAAGAGAAAACTCGAGATTTCGTCATGTAGATTTTGATTTATGTCCAAATCAAATTTTCAAATAGTCATTATGGAATTGTTTATATATTATAACGATTTATTTATATTATAAAAGGGTTTTTAATATAAATTAAATATAGATACAATCTAGGATTTTGAAATATCGAGTATAAATCCAGATATGTATATTTTGGAGCTATATTATATTTTATTGGGATATATATATATATATTGTAACGTCCCGTAGTTTTACGGTATAATAATTAATTAATTTAATTATTTAAATAGAGATTTAGAGATTTAAATGGTAGTTTAATTAAATAATATTTATATTCAATTAATATAAATAATATAATAATATATTTCTTTTTGAAATAGTCGGAAATAGTGGAATTCGCAATATTGTGTGAATTGGATTATTTATAAGATATAATTCAGTTTAGAATTAAATTATAATAACGAATATATTTAATTAACGATGGTTGAACGTATTAATTATAATATAATTTAAATCGAGCTCGTAATGGCGTGGTAGTTCGTAATATTGAATTTTGAACTTTAATCAAATATACAGAATCCGTTTTAAGTCAGATTTCTGTGAAACAAGAAACGCTCGGAGCTGGTTAAGTATATATTTCTAATGGAAGAAAAAAACCGAGATTTCGTCGTGTAGATTGTGAGTTATGTCCAAATCAAATTTTCAAAAGGTCGCTATGGAATTTCTTTATAATTTACGATGATTTATTTATATTGTAAAAGGATTTTTAGTATAAATTGAATACTGATGTAATCTGGATTTAAAATGTCAAGTTATAAATTAAGATAGGAATATCTAGGAGCTGTATGATATTTATATTTAAATGGGTTTATTTAGAGCATTAAAAATAGCCACTTTTGCAAACGACCTCCGTTTTCAATGAAACCAATTTTGTTGGATCCGGAATATTAAATTATTGTTAGATTTTAATTTTCGTGATTTTTGGAGTCAGTATGTGACCGTGCAGAATTTTAGTGTGAAAAACAGTCAATAATTTGACTTTAAAAATACGTTGTCGGAGCATACGGATTCGTAATTTGATGAAAAAAGTTTCATTGGGTAGGTAATGTTGAACTGTAGCTACATGTCCATTTTCATTGAATTTTTATATAATATGTGGTCGTACGGATTAATAAACAACAAATACATATAACGGTTGATTAAAACTGAATATATTAATCAATAAAAATATATATTTAAACCACCTGTATAAATACACCTTTTACATCCTTTAACCTAATATCCTTCATTTGACAGTCAAGGAAATTTCACTGCCATCCAATTCTTTCTCTCAAACCAAATTTGTGCATTTGAAAAATTGTACAAAATCATATATAAAACGATAAATTGCAAGGCTTATATATTTGAAACCCCTAGAGCAAACTCTTCAATCCTATATGTTTTACAATGAGCTCGATAGAACTTCTTCTGGCTTGCGGTGTTCTTCAGAAGGCTAGGGTTCACGGTTTTAGGTGAGGTAAACATCGATACTTGGTTTGGTTATTCGTTTGGGGCTCAGGAGGTCGAGCGGCAGCTAGAGGCAAAATCTGGGTTAATTCGGTGGATATTTTGTTCGATGATTTCCTGAGTTCGAGCAGCAATGGTTGTTCGACGTGATGAGTTTTGTGGGGTGCAAGTTTGAAGGGGGGAAGCGTAGTAGATTGAGAAGATGAAGACGAGATAAATAGTGCGATTTGTTTGTTAAATCTTTGGATGTTAGGGGATCGATGGGAGGTTAAAGATGACGGCTTTGGTGAAAGCTTATGGAGTAGTTGGTTCCTGTGTTTTGACGAGGAAGCTCGAGTGGTACAAACCAGTATAAGGGTGAAAGTGTTTTTAAAGATAGGGTTTGCATAATTTAGTTGAAGTTTTGTTAAGCAGAAAGGGAGTTGTGATTTTGTGAAAAAGGCGACCTGGAGTTTTTGTGCAGATATTCCAAACCAGAAATGAGAAGAAGGGTACTTGTGGTCATGGGCTTTTGAATGGAAAATGGGCCATTTGAAATTTGGGTAAAGCCCGTACTAAATTATTTAACTTTAGATTGACATAAATAAATGCATTTTACTTTAAAAATGCTTATTTATACATTATCGGAATTCAGCGAAACAAGATCCGCTAAGATCGTACGGACAAGGGCTACACAATGGAACTAATTAGGAATGAATCGGAGCTCAATACAATTTATAGCGAAATAAATTGTTGGATCCAAGTCAATGATCGTTATTTGTTATTTAACGATAACTATCCAATGTGAGTAAAACTCACTAACTCTGCACAGTTACATTTTTATAACGTATTTTTAGAACTGATAAATGATGGTTGATTGCTTTGTGTTGATTGTTTGGATGATTTGTTAATTGATTGGTTGAAATTATAGATCTAGTGGTATATATACAAATATAAGTATCGTTAATCAAATATTGACTTTATTGATCAGAATATTTCATGTTGAAATGAAAGTGATGTTAATTATATTGTTCAATATCCGTGGATGCACGGAAACAGGTTGGAGGGATCCAACTGGATTCCTCAATATTTATAATACTGGTTTTTTTCATATATTGTGATATATGACATGATATAAAATCTGCGATTTGATTATGATCACACTAGTACTGTTATTTGATACTTTAAATACCATAAGAAACATCGGAATGTGAAAAGGGATTTTTCAAAGTGTATATTGAAAATAATATATTTATAAAATCAAAGGATTTTATAAAAGGAAATATTTAGAAAATAAATAGAATTATAATAGGAAATATTTATAGAATGAATAGAATTTTATAAAAGGAAATATTTGGGAAATGAATATAATTTTATAAAAGGAAATATGTGGAAAATAAATATTAAATGGAAATCGGTTTTAAGAGATAAATGGAAAAAATTAATTTAAAGTAGATTTTAAATAGAATTGTTTTAACAGATAAATTAAGAAGATTAATTTATAAATAATGTTTTATAAATAAAATAAAATATTTATCATGTGATAAATGGAATATATATAAGTCTGAACTTATATAGAGAAGTAGAAATCGGTTTTGACACCAATATTTTAAATAGAATGTGAACTCAGCATTTATAAAGGGAATTATAAATGAGATTTAAGTGTTAGAAATAAAAAGGAGATTTCGAATGAATAATTCTATGAATAGAAGTATAAATAGAATTTGGAAATGGGATATTATTTTAAAATACGAAATCAAACTTAATGGATTATATAAAAGAAATATTTTTCACATTCTATGTGAATAATGGATTAAAATAAATATTTTATAAATTAAAACATTTATAAGGAAAATTGGGTATTTAAATAGGAATTCAATGGGAATTTGAATGAGATAGGAAATAGAGTTAATCGGATATTAGTTATTCGAATAGAGTTAATCGAATATAAGTTATTCAAATAGAGTTAAATCGAATATTAGTTATTCGAATAGAGTTAATCAAATATAAGTTATTAGAATTAGAGTAAATCGAATATTAGTTACTCGAATAGAGTTAATCGAATATTAGTTATTCGAAAAAAGTTAATCGAATATTAGTTATTCGAATAGAGTTAATCGAATTAGAGTTAATCGAATATTAGTTATTCGAATAGAGTTAAATCCAATATTAGTTATTCAGATAGAGTTAATCGAATTAGAGTAAACTGAATATTAGTTATTCGAACAGAGTTAATCGAATGTTAGTCAATCGAGTAGAATTAATTTGAATATTAGTTATTCGAATAGAGTTAATCGAATTAGAGTAAATCAAATATTAGTCATTCGAATAGAGTTAACTGAATATTAGTTATTCGAATAGAGTTAATCGAATATTAGTTAGTCGAATAGAGTTAATCGAATTAGAGTAAATCGAATTAGAGTTAGTCGAATATTAGTAATTCGAATAGAGTAAATCGAATACAGTTATTCGAAGAGAGATTATTGAATATAGTTTATTCGAAGAAAAGAATTATCGAACGTAGTTATTTTGAAGAAAGATTATCGAATATAGTTTATTCAAAAGAGATATTATCGAATATAGTTTATTCAAAGAAAAGAGTAATTGAATATAAAAGTGAGTTAAATCGAATAGAGATTATTCTAAAGAGAGTTATATGTTGAAATTCAATTTTTACCGAATTCAAGAAAGTTCTATTCACTTTCCCTTTTTAATCAAGATTTATTTATTAATAAATTAGTTGTTTGTTTATTTATCCAAATTTATAAATAAAATTTATATTTCAGTTATTATATTTCGGAAGCATGAGATTATAACACTATTGTTATAATCAAATGATTTCTGTAAAAGAAGTGGGTTTGTAAGTAGAATCCGAGAGTTACATAAGGAAGTTTGTTAAAGCTTTAAAAGGGTACTTAGTCTATTTTAAGGTTAGAAATGTTGTTCAATTAACGTCTGAGAGGTAGTTATACCCCAACTTGGTTGACTTCATTTTTAACTAAGGAATGGTTAAGGTTCGATAGTGAAGATCGGTTAAGTGAATTTAGTTAATGAGCGTAATGGTTTGAGTTGGCATAGCAATGTTTTATATTAACATCTGTTTAAAATGAAGGAGTTTTGGAAATGTTTTCCAAATAAGAATCAGAAATGTTTTCTAATATAAAGAAATAGAAATGAGAGTAAACATGGAAATGTTTTCCAATGATTAATAACGTATATTTTATAAATTTAGAAAATAAAAATTCACGAATATATGGAAACGGGAATTGGGAAATGGATAATTAAATGACAAATGAAAATAAAGGGTATCGGTGTTGATTAATGATTTGGAAATATGATCGTTGTTTGTACACATGTTTTCCTTTGATAGTTAAATAACCGACTATCAAAGTTTTTGACCATTTCTGTTATCAATACGGAGAGATCGGGATCAGATTTATCATATGAAAACCACTCTGTATGGGCATTAGCATTGCGAATCAAATATGATGATGATAATCGAAGACAGATGTAACAATACGAATTTCTCTCGAACCTAATCGATCGCTAAACCGACCAAGACCGTTCGAATCCCGCATACGCTAACTCTGGGCATACAACACATCAGAACAAATAATAGAAGACTTTTATAAACATCATAATAATGTTACATCAGAGTACAGAATATATCAGAGTATATCGAAAAATAATAATACAGCGGAATATTTATTTACAATAAATGTAATACAATGCACAACGGAAATATAAACCACACAGCGGAAGACTGTAAATGCTTGGACACAGCTTAAAACTTCAATCCAGAATCCTGCCCAATACTTCTGAATAATAAAACTACTCGACTGCCCGTGTGGAAAATAGGGGCACCCGAGTTTGCAAGGGAAAAGCAAACTACAGGTCAGTCATGGGACTGGTGTGAGGAACTCTACAGTTAAAATTAACTTATTTAATCATAAGACAAATCACAGGTCCATGCCGCTAACGCGGAACGGGTTTACCCCTATGAATGCAGTGTATAAACAACAATCAGTAATATATATATGTGGATCTACTATGCATCAATCAACATGCAATATCCCAATCTACCCATTTAGATTAATCACCACACATAGATTTTCCAAATCCAATTCAATTTACAGAAATTATTCCTTTGGACTTTATTCCCGATTTCTTATTTCAAATCATTTGAAATACATATCTAACTTTCTATATCAAAGTAGATTTCACTTCGGGATCTCAAATCAAATCGTTTGGAAATATGAATTCCAAAACATAACAATGCATACAAACAAGTATACAACCAAATATCGTGCTCCCCATCGACAAGGCAAAGGGTACGCACCTAGCAACTCGATATATATAAATGTGCACCTACCCCATATAGGAGCAGGCAACACCGACGATGCACCTCCCACACATGGAGAGCATACACCACCCTCTCACCCATACTTTTAGTCTCAGGGTTATCAGAATCTTTAGCCACATACTAAATCATTTCATATCCCGAAGTAGGGAAAATCATTTCACAACATAATAATCACAAGTATAATCAAATCTATAGTACTTCACATCAACAATTCACACATACGATCAGTCACTATTAATCACATAACCTTTGAGCTCGTACGTCTCAAAGATGGGTGTTAAGCAAAAGAATAAATTCTCCGCCACCAAACAGATACGTCATTAATAGCAACTAATCGAATATGTGATGAACTACAATGTAAAACCATAATACATTTCCAAATCATTTCGAAATCATCGGGTTTTAGGCCTCGAAATCCTTTCTATTTTATAAAACATTCCCTATCCAAAATCAGGAATATATTTCTTTTCATTTAAGAAAATATCATTTCACAATCATTCATTAAATTTGAAATGAACATAACAACATCGCTACACATCTCATAGTCAAATCGTGAAGTGTTTCACAAGATGTTAGCCTACCAATATTTCTACCCAACCCAATGCTAAATGTCAAAGCATATCTTGCTCATAAACTGGTCAAGCACAATCCAAACAATCAATCAATCCAATTTGACATTAAATATATGGTTTTGAATAGAGATAGTATCGACTTATACTCAAAATCAAATCCTGAAACCAACAGATATCATATCGGGAATAACGATATCGATATTTTCCAAATTCCCATCACAATATCCGTATAATCACGGAATCCAATATCGAAATATTCCGAAGATTATTTCCATTCCAAACCGTTCCAATTTATTTGTTGGAAAATTCTGGTTATTTAAAACATTTTCTTAATCCAATTTATTTATTTAAAAATAATCGGATTATAATTCGAGTTAATAACTAATTCATTTCGAAAAAACATATTTTTATCTTTTCAAATATGGAATTTTTCATCTCAATTCTTTTCAAATCATTTCTTTTGATTTTACACAAATTATTAATATTTTTAATAATTTTATCAAGGCCCGTACAGTCGATTTCCATAAACGGCCATCGAACTGCACTTACAGCGACCTATTCCAAATTTGATTTGGACATAATTCCAAATTCAACAGTTAGATTTCTAATTTTGTGACATTCGTTAGAAATCTCTTTTCGATACGAACCCAATGGTTCTGGATTTAGGAGAATTCGACGGTCGGATCTCCCGTAACGTCCATTCGAAGTCTATGGTCGAAATTCGCGAACGGTCGCTGCGCGACGCGTTCTATTCAGGCCATATAATATATATTATATATATTTCGTCGATTTCCATTTTAAAACGTATTCTATAAATCGTTTGAAAACGATTTCAATTTCTATTCTGGCTCAAATTCTTCAACTTTTCAGTTTCTAAGAACTTTCCAATTTTTCAAAAATTTGGCTAACACCCTAAATTTTCGAAAAATTTCGCCATAACCTCCCCTGCACGGGAGCACGGGAAAATTCCGAAATTACCATACAGGCCTCTCCAATCCAAAAAGAAAAAGAAACTGCCAATCGGCTCATAAAATCATCACACTCAAACAAAACAGTAAATATGTACCTATTTGTCGGGCATACAATTTTATTCCTCTTCTCTAGCCTCCTTGCTATGACCTGTTCAATATATCATATATGTATATTTTCATACAACGCCTATATATATATTTTCATACGACGCTTTTATATATATTCATTCAACGCATATATAATTTCACACAACGCATATATAAGCCAAAAATAATATTATTAGCGAACTAATAATATTTCCATCGCATGACAATTTTATATATTCCATATATACGCTAAAAATGATAATTTTAGCGAACTAGTATTTATTTCAAGGTATGACTATTTTATATACTCATATATGTGTTAAAAATGTTATTTTTAACAAACTAGAATCCATTTCAACATATGACTATTTTTATTACTTCATATACATGATAAAAATGTTATTTTTATCGTTAACAGAATTTATTTCAAACATGAATATTTCATATACTTCATAGTACAATAAAAATGTTACTTTTATTGTTCAAACAATTTATTCAACATATGAATGTTTCATTAACTTCATATATACGATAAAATGTGAATTTTATCGTTCAAACAATTTATTCAACATATGAATATTTTATTTACTTCATATATACTAATTTTATCGTTCAAACAATTTATTCAACATATGAATGTTTTATTCAATTCATATACACAATCACAATCAATTTGCACAACACAATCAAACAAACAAGTCGTCCATGGTCTGTGGACGACGGGGAACAGTTCATATATGCAGTTATGAAATAAATAACTGTATAAGAAAATATGGTGAGGAGTTCTCACCTTTGGGATCCACTCTGCCGTTTCATTTCTGAATTTCTGAATGACTTGGATTTGCACAAAATTCCAATGCGATATTTTCTCGCTATTCATAGTAAAAATCGCATTTTTAATATGATGTTTACTTTAAAAATCACATTTTTATAACGGCACTTCATATATAAAAATCATATATTTTAACAACGCTTCTTTCTATATAAAAATTATATTTTCATATCTCTACTTCTTATATAAAGATCGAATTTTTATTTCGCTTCATATATAAAAATCTCATTTTTATTTGCTGTTGTCTACGTAAAAATCGCTTCTTTTTATGATCAAAAATCAAATCATTTTATGATTAGAAATCATACCTTTATGTAATTAAAAATCTATACTTCATACGAATGAAAATCTATACTTCATACGAATGAAAATCTATTCTTATATCGATAAAAATCTAATCTTTACACTGTTAAAAATCTAATCTTTCCTTGATTAAAAATCTCGCCTTTCTATAAATAAAAATCTCACCTTTCTATAAATAAAAATCTTACCTTTCTATAAATTAAAATCATATCTTTTCTATGTTAAAAATCGAATCTTTATAGTGAAAATTCTAATCTTTTTATCCTTCAAAGATCTAATTTTTATCTTGCTTTCATAAAAAAAACTGACTTTTTTCATCATGCCTTCATATAAAAAAAACTAATTTTTTTTATCATGCTTTCATTAAAAAAACTGAATTTTTTATCATGCTTTCATAAAAAAAAACTGATTTTTTTTATCATGCTTTCATAAAAAAAAACTAATTTTTTAAATTCAATATGAAAAAGAACTTACTGTGGTTGTTGGAGGAGAGGTCGGGGAGGCAGCTGCGCACTGGAGGTGGAGGGGTGCTGAGAGGGGGTGGCTCGAGCTCGCGGTGGTGCACTGCCTTGGCGGCTAGGGTTGATTTAGGGGGTTAGGGTTTCAGAAATTGGAGAGAGAGAGAAGGAGGAAGAGGAGGAAGAAGAGGAGGAGGAGAGGAGGGGGAGGAGGAGTGCGGCGGCATCGGCAGCGGCAGCAAAGGGGGGGGGGGGGCGACGCGATTTGGGATCAAACAGTTTTTTTCTTTTTACTAAATGAAATGAACGGTGATGGGGGGTAAAGGTAAAGAGGAGGAGAAAGAATTATATATATTTTATTTTATTTTATTTTCCACCAAAAAGTAACTTTTTATTTCGAATACAAAACGAAACCCACCGCCTGTCGCCCATAGCTAACTACCCTCATTCCAAACACAATGGGATATGTATCGCAAGCTGATTCGATCGTTTTGATCAGTTTTCGTCAAAATCAGCATATAACTCTATATATTGAATTTGAATGCGCATTTCAATTTACTGGGGCCACATACTAACAAGAAAAATTCCCAAAAAATATTTTCTAGCTTCGTATTGACGATACGGTCCTAACAAAACTAGTTTCATCGAATTCTGAGACCGTTTGAAAAATGGCCAATTTCCAGTCGATTAAAATCAACTTAAACTGGTCAAACGCGTTTTCCTTTGCCACGCTCACATATTTATTCAAAAAATTATGAAATTTGGAATCTAGCAATAACTTGACATCGCGGATCCAACAAAAGTGGTTTCGTCGAAATCTGAGGTCGTTTGCAAAATGGCTATTTTTAAGGGACTGAATTCCATAGCGACTATTCTGAAATTTCATCTGGACATAACTTTTGATTCCCACTATGAAATTTTGATTTTTAGGATTCGTTGGAAAGATATTATCAAATAGATTCCACTATTTTTGGTTTCACTAAAATCCGGTTTATTTTGCATCCTGTACATTCATTTGAACCTTGAAATCGAATTTTCGAACTACCACGCCATTTTCAATTCCTTTTATAATTAAAAATAAATATTTATAATCTAAGGACGATCTATATAAATATATACGTTCGATTCCATTCAAAATAAATTTCCTCGTTATTATTTAAAATAAATCATTTTAAATATTCAAAATTCGCTAAAATTGCCAAAATAAAATTTTTAAACTAGCTCGCATTTCTGGTTTGTTACAACAGAGTTTATGCTGGGGCTGTTCTGGCAATTAGAGATAGAAAGTGCCTAAGATGGGTTTACAGAATAGTTCTTTTGGTTTGTCCAGTCCCAGGTTAACCTGTATGGAAGAATGTCTGACAGAGTATATTTAATAGATCACGTAAGTTGATCTCTTAAAACTTATTTACGTTTGGAGGCAGGAAATTCGTTTTTCTTAACTGTATACCCGTGGTATTTTTGAAGAAATCTATTTGTGATTTGGTGGGTATGACAATGTGGCATTCAAAGGAAATAAAGATGTGATCTGTATAATGATACTTTATGACCTCAAGCCTCATCAACCGAGAAATGACAGAAATCGGGCAGGCAGCATGGCTTAGTGGGTCGCAGCCAATTAGGGTTTATTGTCACCATCTAGAGAATTTTCATATTTGTTACTTCTTTCAAATCTATATCTCCCGGGAACGGTTATGTTTGTATACCAACCGTAAGGTGACAATATATTTGGAACATTCAAGCGAAACGAATGGTCGGTTATGTGTGGCTGGGTTACAAGATGTTCTTGTTGAACTCCAATGTATCGCTTCTAGAGTACACTGATCGGAAGGTGGTTCTATACCTTGTCATGGTTAGGAATTCATTATCTAATAAGATCCCGCGATTTTTGATTGTATATTAGCGTGAGATGAAAGCATTCTACTAGATTGCTATTTATTTGATTTAGACATTATTATAATATCAGAAGAGTGTGGATTATAAAAGAATGTTTTGGTTTATCGTAAGGTAAAAACCATCCGTGTTTATGTATGGGTCGGTCTTACAATTATTCTTTCTTTTAAAAGGATTTTAAAAGTTAAACAAATGGTTGGAGTTTACTCACACCAGTCCATGCCGCTGGCATAAGCTGGGAACGCATGATAAGGGGGTTCTCGCTTCGCGTTAGGTGGCAAACTGGAGACTCTTACCCTTACATTTCCCGAAAATGGGGGTTAGTCTAGTCGAGAGGCTGGCCGTAAAACATGGTGCTGGGGCACCTTTGTAAGCCACAGTGGGAGGTTAGCCTGCTGACTTGGGTTAAAGGGATGGTTGAAAAGCCTACCGAAAATCCGCATTCATTACAGTGGTATCAGAGCAAAAGTTAAGTTATTACCTTGGCTTTGTGGCGTGACTCTGTAGAGACGGGGTTAGTAATGCCCTAGATTGAGTTTGAGTGTGTGTGTGTATATATATATGAGCGCGTATTTGTTATTTAATATACAAATGGTTTTATATCGTGGAAACTTATCGGTTGAGTTGCTTATGGGTTCTGGTCAATCAGTTTGATCCACTGTATCGGTAGGGGTTTATAAACACTAGAATAGGATGAACCGGCATAGTATGTTTTGAAACGAGGCTAAATGAAATAATTTTACCCAAAATATATTTTGATATAAACAAACTATATATATTTGAAATAATATAGTATTGGATGTGTTGGTTGTTATTATAATTAGATAGGATTATAATTGAAATGGTTATGTAAATAACCAATCAGAATTCAGACAAGTGTAATATATGAAATCAGATGAATTAAATCAGAATTGGAATTATAATTCCTAAAAGTTGGATAAGTGTTCGTAAATGGATTTGGATTAAATATATGGGAATTTTAAAATCTTGGGAGATTTTAAATTGTTTACAAGCATTGAGCATGATATTTTGAGTAATTTCAAAATAGAAATGTTTAAAATTGAGTTTAAAAATGATATAGTATTGAATTCACTTCAATCGCTCAAAAATAATTTTGATGATGTTGGCCACATCATCAGTGTTCATTTTCGAGTTCTAAGTGATGGATTACTACCACAGATATTGATTTTGAATTGTTTTGAGGAAACGAGTTGTTTTGGATTCTGAAAAAGGGAGGTTTAATTTTTGATATGGTACTCCGGAAGAGATTGTTTGAATTAAAAACAAGTTAATAATTTTGGAAAAGCAAATTGGAATTGAGTTTGAAATAGAATTCGATATGGATATAAAGTTACAAGTTCTTAACAAAAAGGTACAAGTTTATTTTTATATTGGGTATGAGATTTTTATGAGCCGGATTGGCAAGTCGATTGGCTGTTTGATTTTCTTTGGATTGGAGAAGGCCCAGAGAGGCGAGTTATAGTTGTACCGATTGACCTATACAAAGGAGATGTTGGCAAAAAAATTCGAAAATTTCGGATGTTTGAAAATTTTCAGAATTTTTGAAAATTTTCATTAATAGAAATGAATTAATAATTTAGTTAAATTAAATTGGTTCAATAAAACTGAAGTTAAGAAGTAAACAAATAATTTTTAACCCAGTCAATAGGGTTTGTTTTCTACCTTAGCAATTTCGAGGGCGAAATTATTTTAAGGGGGAAAGAATGTAACGCCCCGTATTTTTATGGTATAATAATTAATTTATTTAATTATTTAAATAGTGATCTAGAGATTTAAATGGTTGTTTAATCAAATAATATTTATTTTTAATTAATATAAACAATAGAATAATACATTTCTTTCTGAAATAGTCGGAAATAGTGGAATTCAAAATATTGTGTGAAT
This sequence comes from Allium sativum, assembly GCA_030737875.1. NCBI lineage: Eukaryota > Viridiplantae > Streptophyta > Magnoliopsida > Asparagales > Amaryllidaceae > Allium > Allium sativum. The sequence goes on along the minus strand of CM060924.1, from coordinate 187,952,050 downwards.
TGGATTATTTATAAGATATGATTTAGTTTAGAATTGAATTATAATAACGAATATATTTAATTAATGATGGTTGGACGTATGAATTATAATATAATTTAAATCGAGCTCGTAATGGCGCGGTAGTTTGTAATATTGAATTTTGAACTTCAATCGGATATACAGAATCTGTTTTAAGTTGGATTTCTGTGAAACAAGAAATGCTTGTAGCCGGTGATGTATATTTTTCTAATGGAAGAGAAAAATCGAGACTTCGTCGTGTAGATGGTGAGTTATGTCAAAATCAAATTTTCGAAAAGTCGCTATGGAATTCCTTTATAATTTATAATGATTTATTTATATTATAAAAGGATTTTTAATATAAGTTGAATACTGATTTAATTTGGATTTGAAATGTCGAGTTATAAATTCAGATAGGAATATTTTGAAGTTGTATGATATTCTACGGGCATATTTATTATATTAAGTTATTAATATTAAATTTAATTATTTTTAAATATATTTATATTTAAATGGGTTTATTTAGAGCATTAAAAATAGCCATTTTTGCAAACGACCTCTGTTTCCAATGAAACCAATTTTTTCGGATTCGAAATATTAAATTATTGTTAGATTTCAATTTTCGGGATTTTTGGAGTTAGTGTATGACCGTGCAGAATTTTAATGTGAAAAACAGTCAATAATTTGACTTTAAAAATATGTTGTCGGTGCAAACGGATTCGGAATTCGATGAAACAAGTTTTTTTGGGTCCGTAATGTCGAACTGTAGCTAAATGCCCATTTTCATTGAATTTGGGTATTATATGTTGTCGTACGGATTTATAAACAACAAATACATATAACGGTTGGTTAAAACTGAATATATTAATCAATAAATATATATATATATTTAAACAACCTATATAAATACACCTTTTACATCCTCTAACCTAATATCCTTCATTTGACAGTCTATGAAATTTCACCACCGTCCAGTTCTTTCTCTCAATCCAAACTCGTGCATTTGAAAAATTGTACAAAATCATATATAAATCGATAAATTGCAAGGCTTATATATTTGAAACACCTAGAGCAAACTCTTCAATCCTATATTTTTACGTTGAGCTCGATGGAACTTCTTCTATCTTGCGGTGTTCTTTAGGAGGCTAGGGTTCATGGTTTTGGGAGAGGTAAACATCAATACTTGGCTTGGTTATTCGATTGGAGTTCAGGTGGTCGAGCGGCAGCTTGAGGCAAAATCTAGGTTGATTCGGAGGATCTTTTTTCGGTGATTTCCTGAGTTCGAGCAGCAATGGTTGTTCGATGTGATGAGTTTTGGGGGGTGCGAGTTTGAAGGGGGCGTAGTAGATATAGAAGATGAAGACGAGATAAATGGTGCGATTTGTTTGTTAAATCTTAGGATGTTAGGGGACCGATGGGGGGTTGAAGATGACGACTACAGTGAAAGCTGATGGAGTAGCTAGTTCCTGTGTTCTAACGAGGGAGCTCGAGTGGTACAAACCAGTATAAGGGTGAAAGTGTTTTTAAGAACAGGGATTAGCATAATTTAATTGAAGTTTTGTTAAGAAGAAAGGGAGTTGTGATTTTGTGAAAAAGGCGACTTGGAGTTTTTGCGCTGATGTTCCAAACGAGAAATAGGAAGAAGGGTTCTTGCGGTCATGGGCTTTTGAATGGAAAATGGACCGTTTGAAATTTGGGTATTGAATGTATTAAATTATTTAACTTTAGATTGACATAAATAAGCGCGTTTAACTTTAAAATTGTGTAACTTGTTCATACATTATCGGCATTCAGCGAAACAAGATCCCTTAGGACCGTACGGACAAGGGCTACACAATAGAACTGATTAGGAATGAATAGGAGCTCATTACAATTTATAGTGAAATAAATTGCCGGATCCAAGTCAATGATCGTTATTCGTTATTTAACGATAACGGTCCAATGTGAGTAAAACTCACTAACTCTGCACAATTATATTTTTGTAATGTATTTTTAGAACTGATAAATGATGGTTGATTGTTGTATGTTGATTGTTTGGATGATTTGTTAATTGATTGGTTGAAATTATAGATCTAGTGATATATATACAAATATATATATCGTTAATCAAATATTGATTCTGTTGATCAGAATATTTCATGTTGAAATGAAAGTGATGTTAATTATAATGTTTAACATCTATGGATGCAGGGAAACAGGTTGGAGGGATCCAACTGGATTCCTCAATATTTATAATACTAGTTTTTTTTTATATATTGTGATATATGACGTTATATAAAATCTGGATTTGATTATGATGACACTGGTATTGTTATTTGATATTTTAAATACCATAAGAAATATCTGAATCTGAAAAGAGAATTTTCAAAGTGTATATTGAAAATAATATATTTACTAAATCAAAGAATTTTATAAAAGGAATTATTTATAAAATCAAAGGATTAAAAAAAAGAAATATTTATAAAATCAAAGGATTTTATAAAAGGAAATATTTAGAAAATAAATAGAATTATAAAAGGAAATATTTATAAAAATAATAGAATTTTATAAAAGGAAATATTTCGGAAATGAATAGAATTTTATAAAAGGAAATATGTGGAAAATTAATATTAAATGGAAATCGGTTTTAATAGATAAATGGAAAAGATTAATTTAAAGTAGATTTTAAATAGAACTTGTTTTAATAGATAAATTGAGAAGATTAATTTATAAATAATGTTTTATAAATTAAATAAAATATTTATCATGTGATAAATGGAATATATATAAGTCTGAACTTATATAGAGAAGTGGAAATCGGTTTTGACACCGATATTTTAAATAGAATGTGAACTCAGCATTTATAAGGGAATTATAAATGAGATTTAAGTGTTAGAAATAAAAAGGAGATTTCGTGTGAATAATTCTATGAATAGAAGCATTAGTAGAATTTGGAAAGGGGATATTATTTAAGTTATATTTAAGTTATTATATTTCAGAAGCATGGGATTATAACACTATTGTTATAATCAAATGATTTCTGTAAAAGAAGTAGATTTGTAAATAGAATCCGAGAGTTAGTAAGGAAGTTTATTAAAGATTTAAAAGGGTACTTTGTCTATTTCAAGGTTAGAAACGTTGTTCAGTTAAGGTCTGAGAGGTAGTTATACCCCAACTTGATTGACTTTATTTTTAACTAAGGAACGGTTAAGGTTCGATAGTGAAGGTTGGTTAAGTGAATTTAGTTAATGAGTGTAATGGTTTGAGTTGGCATAGCAATGTTTTGTTTAAACATTTGTTTAAATCCAATGAAGGATTTTCGGAAATGTTTTCCAAATAAGAATTAGAAATGTTTTCTAATATAAAATTATAGAAATGAGAGTAAATATCAAAATGTTGTCCAATGATTAATAACGTATATTTTCTAAATTTTGGAAATAAGAATTTACGAATATACGGAAACAGGAATAGGAAAATGGATAATTGAATGACAAATCAAATTAAAGGGGATCAATGTTGATTAATGATTTGCTCGGTAAGATTTCCATTTGGAAATACGACCATTGTTTGTACACATGTTTTCCTTTGATAGTTAAATAACCAACTATCAAAGTTTTTGACCATTTCCATTGTCAATACGGAGAGATCGGGATCGGATTTATTATAGGAACACCACTCTGTATAGGCATTAGCGTTGCGAATCAAATAAGATGATGATAATTGAAGACGGAGTTTATGCAAGCGTTGTTCTTGCAATCCTAGGTAGAAATTGCCTAAGATGGGTTTACAGAATAGTTCCTTCGGTTTGTCCAGTCCCAGGACAACCAGTATGGAAGAATGTCTAACATAGTATATTTAATGGATCATGTAAGTTGATCTCTTCAAACGTATTTACGTTTGGTGGTGGTGAATTCGTTTCTCTTAGCTGTATACCTGTGGTATTTTTGGAGAAATCAATTTGTGATTTGGCGGGTATGACGATGTGACATTTAAAGGAAATAAAGACGTGATCTGTATAATGATATGTTATGATCTCAAGCCTCATCAACCGAGAAATGACAGAAATCAGGCAGGTAGCATGGCTAAGTGGGTCGCACCCAATTAGGGTTTATTGTCACCATGTAGAGAATATTCATATTTGTTACTTCTTTCAATTTTGTATCTCCCGGGAATGGTTATAATGGTATACCAACCGTAAGGTGACAATATATTCAGAACATTCAAGCGAAATGAATGGCCGGTTATGTGTGGCTGAGTTACAAGATGTTCTTGTTGAACTCTAGTGTATCTCTTCTAGAGTACACTGATCGGAGGATGGTTCCATACCTTGTCATAGTTGGGAATTTATTATCCAATAAGAGCCCGCGATTTTTGATTGTATATTATATATGTATAGCGTGAGATGAAAGCGTTCTACTAGATTGCTATCTATTTGATTTAGACATTATTATAATATTAGAAGAGAATGGATTATAAAAGAATGTTCTGGGCTATCGTAATGTAAAAACCATCCGTGTTTATGTGTGGGTCGATATTACGATTATTCTTTCTTTTAAAAGGATTTTAAAAGTTAAACAAATGGTTGGAGTTTACTCACACCAGTCCCATGACCGACTTGGAGTATATTTTGTTTTGTTTTCCCTAAACTCTTGGGTGCCCAAATTTGTACGGGCAGTCAAGTAGTCCGGATTTTGTTGATATACTGAGAGCTGGAGCACAAGGCTTTAGGATTTTATAGCAATTGTTTATTTCCGCTGTGTTGTAAGTGTTGTACTCTGATAAATGTTATTGTATACATATACTAGCTTTTTCAATGTAATGTTATATTTTATTCGTTCCGCTGTGAGATTCGTGTTACTCTGATTCTATTTTTGTGATCTTCTTCTTCTATTCTAATTTTCTATCTTATCTATTCTCACCCTCTATGTTCTTTCTATTAACTATCTGGTATTTCCGATGTTTGGATAGTCGACATTGAGTTTATGCAAATTCCCCGGGTCGTTACATATATATATATGATAATATTAATTTATTAATATTAAATTAAATTGTTTTTAAATATATTAATAATTAATTGTTTTATTTAGACCTTAGAAAATAGCCATTTTTACAAACGACCTTAGAAAATAGCCATTTTTACAAACGACCTCCATTTTCGATGAAACTAATTTTGTTGGATCTGGAATATTAAATTATTGTTAGATTTCAATTTCCTTAATTTTTGGAGTCAGTATGTGGCCCTATGGGATTTTAATGTGAAAAATAGCTAATAATTTTCTTTAAAAATATGTTATGTGAGAAAACGGACTTGGAATTCGACGAAACAAGTTTCGTTGGGTCTGTAATGTCGAACTGTAGGTGTATGTCCATTTTCATCAGATTCTGGTATCATGTGTGATCATACGGATTTTTAGAAGACAAATACAAATAGTGGTAACTTATTATATTAAAATTAATTAAATAAAAAATATATTTAAATCTTTCTATAAATACCCACTAACATCTCTAACCCTAAAATTTCTTCATTCACCAGTCAAACAAAAATTCCTCGCCTTGAATTCTTTTTCAAGTAACTTTGAAATTTTATAACAATTCGAATAAATTGTTATAAATCAAAATATATATACATTCGTAATCGTTGTGGGTAACTCTTCGATTTGGGGTAAGAATTATAAGGTGCGACGTTAGTTTGTCATGTGCGAAAATGTACGGCGTGGATGATAGTTGAGGTAGGGTTAAAGATAATTGGAAATGGAAGCATCGATTCTTGATTTGGAGATTAGATTTGAATTCTTTGTAGAAAATCGCATATTGCATCCGGCGATGTAAAGTGTCGATCGAGTTCTGGAGGGGCTTGTGGAGGTCTGGGTGTTGCGATCTGATGATGGTGATCGAGCTTGATGTTATTAGTATGGTTTGAACGAGGCTTCGAAGGGGAGATCCTTGGTTGTTGCAATGTTTGTTTATGGTGTATGGGGAGGGAGAACGCAGCGTCTGGAGGTTTGTTAACGGTGGAGAAAAATGCCTGGAGGATGAACTACATCGGGGAAAAAGGGAAGTGATTTGGTGGGATTGCATTTTTCAAAATGGGCTGGAGAAATTAAAAAGGTTAAGCCCAATAAAAAATAGATTAAGTTTATTTTAAATTTAAAATAGTACATTAACTTTTAAATTATCATAACTTTGTCATACGTTATTCAAATCCAACGAAACAGGATCCATTGGGATCGTACGGACGAGGGCTACACAATGGAACAAATTCAGGGTGAATTAGAGCTCGTTACAATTTATAGCGAAATAAATTGCTTGATCTGAATCGACGATCGCTTATCATTATTTAAAGATAACTGACCAATGTGAGTAAAATTCACTAACTCTGCCAGTTCATTTTTTTATAACGTATTTTTAGAATTGATAAATGATGATTGTTTTGATTAACTATTAATTTATTTGGTTGAAAATATAGATATAGTTATGTATATATGGCGTTAATTAAATATGGATTCTATTGATCAGAATATTTCATGTTGAAACGAAATTGATGTTAATTATATTGTTTAACATCTATGGATGCAGGGAAACAGGTTAAAGGGATCCAACTGGATTTCTCAATCATTTTTACTGTTTTTCAAATATTGTGATTTATGATGTGATATATAGTCTGTGATTGATTACGATGACACTACTCTTGTTATATGGCATTATAAATACCTTAAGAAATATTGGAATGTAAAAAGGGAATTTTCAAAGTGTATATTGAAAATAAAATATTTATATGAAATAAATCGAAATAAATAAAAGGATATATTTGGAATTAATTGGGAAATAAATAGATTTATAAAAGGTGGGAAATAAATATAATTATAAAAGGAAATTAGCGAGATATAAAAGAACTATGAAATGGATTTAAAGAGGATTTTAAATAGAATCTGTTTTAATAGATAAATTGACAAGATTAATTTACAAATAATGTTTTATATATTAAAAAAATATTTATCATTTGATAAATGGAGTATATAACTCTGAATTATATAGAGAAGTATAACTGGTTTCATCACTGATATATGAAATCGAATGTGAACGTAGTAGTTGTGAAGGGAGTTATAAATAAGATTTTTATGAATAGTCTATAAATAGAAGTACAAATAGAATTTGGAATTGGGATATTGTTTTTAAATGCAAAAATAAACTGTTTGATTTGATAAAAGAAATATTTTTCACATTTGATGTGAATAAGGGATTTAAGTAAATATTTTGTGAAACGAAAATATTATAAAGGAAACTGGGTTTTGAAATTGGAATTTAAATTGGGGTTAATGAAATTAGAAACTGAATGGAGATTAGTGATATTGAACAATAGTTTAGGTATTGATCTGATGTTGGTTTTGGCCTGCGAGGTTAATATATGTGGAGTTGTTCTCTTACTTGTTTACAGTTAGAGACTGATAGATGTGGAGGAGTAATGATGCATGAATAAGAAATGGAAATGTTTTCCAATGTTAATAACGTATATTTTCTAAATTTAGAAAATAAAGATTGATGAATATATATATGGAAAAGGGAAATGAGTAAATACAATGATGAATTAATTTGAAGGGAAAAATAATGATTGATAATTGATCAATAAAATTTCCATTTAGAAATAAGATCGTTGTGTGTATGGATGTTTTCCTTCGATAGTTAAATAACCGACTATCAAAGTTTTGACCATTTATCCATCGTCAATAAGGAGAGACCAGAATCAGATTTATTATCTAAAAACCACTCCGTATGGGCATTAGCATTGTGAATCAAATTGATGAAGATGATTGAAGACAGAGTTTATGCAAGTGTTGTTCTGGAAAATCCTAGGTAGAAATTGTCTAAGATGGATTTACAGAATAATGCCTTCAGTTCGTCCAGTCCCAAGACAATCTATATGGAAGAATGTCTGACAGAGTACATTTAGTAGATCGTGTAAGTCAATATCTTCAACGTATTTATGTTTGGTGGCAGAGGAATTCATTTCTCTTAGCTGTATACCTATGGTATTTTTGGGGAAATCAATTTGTGATTTGGCGGGTATGACGATGTGACATTCAAATTGAATAAAGGTGTGATCTTTCAAAGATAAGCGTGTCCTCAAGCCATATAACCATAAAATGGTATAAATCGGGTAGGTCGCATGGCTAAGTGGGTAGCTCCCAATTAGGGTGTATTGTCATCTGATCTAGAGAAAATCCATTTACTTCTTATATCTATTTCGATCTTGTTCCTTTTGGGAAACGGTTGTTGATCCCAACCGTTGGTGATCGTACATTCGGTACACTCAAGCGAAATGAGTGACCGGTCATTTTTAGCCTGGGTTGTAAGATGTTCTTGTTGAACCCTGTGTATTCCTCTCTAGAGACACTTTCGGAAGGTGGTCCTATACCTTGCCAGTTAGAATGCATTAACTAATAAGCGCCTGCGGTTTTTGATTATATATTATATATGTGTGGAAAGCGAGATGAAAGGGTTCCACTAGATTGCTATTTATTTGAGTTAGACATTATTATAACATCAGAATAGTATGAAGTTTAAAAGAATGTTTTGGTTTATCGCAAGGTAAAAACCATCTGTGTTTATGTGTGGATTGGTCTTATGATTATTCTTTCTTCCAAAAGGATTTTAAAAGTAAAAAAAAATGGTTGGAGTTTACTTACACCAGTCACATGACTGACCCAGAGTTTATTTTGTTTTGTTTTCCCTAAACTCTTTGGTGTCTAATTTTGTAAGGGCAGTCAAGTAGTCAGGATTTTACAGATATAATTGGAGAGCTGGAGCAGGAGGTTTCAGGATTATATAGCTATTGTTTATTTCCGCTATGTTGTAAGTGTTGTACTTCGATAATGGTATTGTATACAGAGACTGTTTTATTTCAAAGTTATGTTATATAATATATTTATTTGTTTCGCTGTGAGATTCGTGTTACTCTGATTCTATTGTTGTTCCTCTCCTCTTTTATTCTAAGTTTCTATCTATTCTATTCTCACCCTCTAACTTCTTTCTATTAACATTCCGGTATTTCTAATTCTCGAATAGTCGACATGATGTTGTGTGTCGATTTTAGAGGTTGAAAATTCGCGTTCGTTACAGTGGTATTAGAGCTGAAGGTTAAGTAATTACCTTGGCTTTGTGGTGTAAAATCGATTGAGATAGGGTTAGTAATATCATAGATTGAGTTGAGTGTATATATATGAGTGAACATGTTTGTAGATTTTACAAAAAATGTTTTATATTATGGAGATTTATTGTTATAGTTGTTTACGAGTTCTGACCGATTAGTTTGATCCACTATATCGATAGGGGTTTCTAAACATTGAGTACGACGATCTGTCATAGTATGTTTCGAAAAGAGGGTAAATGAAATAATTTTACCCAAATTATATTTTGATATAAAGAAAGTATATAATATTGGAAATATTATAAATGTATTGATGTGGTTATTTGTAACGACCCAGATTTTCGAACAATTTATTTTAAATATTTAATATGGTTTAAATATTGAGTTGATAAAATAAATGGATTTTTATATTAATTTATCGATTTTAATAATCGATTTTGATTTAATATTGAATATATTAAATTATCGTAATGTGAAATATATTTGAATTCAAAGTTAAAAACTGAGTTGAAAATAGTGCAAATGATCAATACAAACTTATGTTTAAACTTAAATAATAATATTTATTTATTATCGAAGAATTTAATTGTTTTGAATTTAATTTATATTGATTTAAATTAATATCTTCTCCAGATGATCAACTAAGGCTTCGAAACCTATCCCAGTGTGATCAAAATAGTGTTTTAACCCTAGGATGGTTGTTGTTGGGCTCAAATAGTAGTTTAAAATCAATATGATAATTTAACATTTAAGGATACCAATTTTTGAATTAAAATATAAATAAAATAGAATAAAAATAAATAGTTCCTTCCTCCTTAAGATAACTAATACACGACAGGCCTACCTAACTAGCTACTCCCTTTCCTTTCACTTCACGTACGATATATTTCCTTTTCTTCCTAACTAAGTAAAACCAAAAATGTATGGCTTCAGTACGTATGTCCCTTCCTACCCCTATAAAACCACGAACACCCTCTTCTATTTTTTCTTTTTTCCTACCATCGTTGATTTCTTCTGCCGATTTAAAAGAAAATGTCGTTCCCCATTAAAATCGAATAGAATCTGCCTCTTTCAAATTAGTCCATTAAATCATAAAATAAAAACCGATTTTCTTACCAGATTTTGTAATAAAATTGAGATCAGTTTCCTTTGTTCGAAGTTGATCCCATTATGAATTAGGGCTTTGGCTCTGTGGGTTCACGAGGATGAAGACGATCCCGTGGAAAGGGGTGTCGCGATTGGTTTGGAACTGAAGTTCAGCGGTGTGTTTGGGATGAGTCACGATAGGTTTTGGCCATGTCAAGGAGATGTGAAAATGAAGTGCAATGGTCTATGATGGACACAGTATGGATTAGCGAGTGGAGTTGCTAATCAAAGTCGCGATAGACAGTGAGATGGCGAGTTCTATTGTAGTGTTCTTGAAATGGAGGGATTTGAGGTTGACGTGAGTCGATGCCTGTACGTAGCAGAAGGGGGTGAGTTCTGGAAGAGGACATTAGGAGGGGAGAGATCGATGGAATTAGGATTGATCTGAATGTGAAGGTAATGGAAGTGCTGTGAGTTGAACATCGGTAGAGAGCGGAGATAGTTGATTGGTAAAGTCAATGGGTTTAGCTAGTCTCAGGTGACCGATTGCTAGTGTGTGGAGGGGGGGGGGTTGCAATAGTTGTTGTTAATGGATCTCGATGGAAAAACTTTGTGAAGTGCAAAGGGGAATTAACTAAAAGATGTAGCAGTATTTCATGAAAGGTTGAAGTTAGTGTGAAGAAGGAATTTGAATAATTTACAATGAGGAAGAAGGTTTATCAAGAAGATTGTTAACGGATAAAATGTGGATTAAGATATGGTTAAAGGTAAATTTTATGAATTATTAAATAAGTTAATGATATTTTAAAATTTTGAAATTCGTTTAATTTGTAATTGAAATAAGTACATCACATGCTATCAGATTCGAGCGAAAAACTGGTTGCATTGAATCATATCGGTATAGGCTACGTGATGGAATGAATGGATCGAATAAGAATCACAGTGAGTAAATCTCACTCGGATTTATATTAAAATTTATTTTTATTCATTAAAATAATTGTTCGTTGATTGTTTGCATGCGCTAAAATATTTTTGTGGCTATTAAAAATATATATTAGTTATTTAGGATTGGTGTTTGTGGTTATTATATATATATTGGTGGTTGGATAGTTCCCACAGTACCATTAGCGGATGCCCGTAGTATCATTAGCAGATGACCCTATACGCCCCACGCTATGATAGTGGATGACCTTCTATACCGCAATATCTTGCCTCGAAGTAGGATGGGTATTATGTATGTTGGCTAACGTCTGTGGATGCTAGAAAACAGGTTGGAGGGATCCAACTGAATTCCTCAAAATTTTTATTAATTGTTTGTTTTCATATATATTATCATATATGATGTGTTAGAAAATCAATGATTGATAACTGGGGGTTTTTGATTGGTTGAATGCCACTAGCCCTAAAATTTTGATATATAAAAATATCGTGAAAAGAATATTTGAGATTTAAAAAGTGTAAACCTATTTTTAAAAATATAATTTAAATTTTTAATGAGCTATAGAAATATTAACTTGTTTTGGATAAATAAAACAAGTATTGAAATTATAAAAGATTTTTATAAATTAAAATATATGAGAAATTGAAGTATTGAACTTATAAAAAATGTTTATAAATTAGATAATACAGGAAATTGAAGTAAATTTATAAATAGTGCTCACAAATAAAATGGGATGATTTTCATCGGATAATCAGGGAATTTAAAGGAATTTATAAATGATGTTTATAAATGAAATGGAAAAAATTATCATTTGGATAATTTAGTATTTAAATTCAAATATGAGTTTAAAGTGAGAATTGAGAATCATGTTAGGAAAACGACGAAGTCTATTCTGATATTAAGAATGTAAATTGAACTTAAAATAAATCCGTATGGATTTATGATTTGAATTCGATTAGATCGAACGTATTTACATAAATATTTTTAGAAAAATATATTAGGATTATATTAAATTAAAATTTGGAAATAGATTCTATATTTATATAGATAAGTTATAATAAATAGAATATCCCAAAATAAGATTTTGGTTTTTAATATATTTGAAATGGAACTTGTTAGAATTTATAAAACAAGTAAACTTATAAATAATGTTTATAAATATAGTGAATTAATTATCTGGAGATATTATGTAGTTTTAAATTCAAGTATGGATTTAAAATATAATTTGAAATCGTTTCGAAAAAGGAACGACAGGTTAATTTTTGGAATTCGGAATATAAACCGAAGTGAAATTAATTTAAAGGATATTAAATTAAAATTTGATTATGTCGAATTTTATAAAATACTTTATATAAAAGGGAATTGTAACATGTATAGAAGATTTGAATTATGAATAAATTTATAATTGAATTATGAAATAATCTGCAATTAAGGAAAGTCAAAATATTAAGTTGAATTAGGAAAACTTGTTTAATATACATTAAAATATATTAGAATGGAGTTGGAATATATATATATATACACACACGAAGTTTAAAACGTTTATATATTAAATATAATCAAAACGAACTCAACGCAGCACGGCAATTCGTAAATTGGCGTTTCGAACTTCGATCGAGTATATAGAACTCAGTTTAAGCCGGAATTCTTTGAAATACGAATCTCATAACCGATTTGATAATAGTTTTCTGATAGAAGAGACAAACCCAGATTTCGTCGTATAGATTTTGAGTTATGTGAAAATCAAATTTTTAGAAAAACAGCGCCATAATCAATATAAAACCATAACGGTTTATTTAAATAAATAAAGGGATTTTAAGTGAATAAAATACGAATTTCCATTAGAAAAATCCACAGTTGAGTTGAAAAATAAATAGGAACTCAAGTTGTGTAAATGAAATGATTTTTGAAACAAAAATCATATTTTTAATTGTTGAATAGAATTAACTAATTTAAATAAAAATGTTAATGAAATTTTAAATTGAAATTGGACTTTGGATCAGAAAAAGGGTTTTGTATATTTATATTCGAAATTGAATATGAATCTTGAATTAGAAATGGCATTCGATTGTTTTATAAACAAATATATATAGTTGAACATGATATGTTCAAATAAATAGTGAAATCGGCAAAAGAGCTAATTAAAAAATAAATTAGTGGATTCAGTTAAAATGGCCAGATTGAGTTGGAATAAATTAGGAACGGACGTATATGAGTTAGACAGACATGGAATGAAGTGTATAAAGATTATAATTTGTGTGCCCGACAAAAAGGTACACGTTTAAATTCCATATGAGATTTTATGCATCGAATCAGCAAGCCGCTTGGCTTTTTGATTCTCTTTTTGAATGGAAAGGGCCCAGAGAGGCGTTTTGTAGTTGTACCGAGTGACCCGTACAAAGGAGGTTATGGTGAAATTTTCCAGAAATTTAAGGAGTTAGAATATTTTTAAGAAATTTTGATAGTTAGAAATCAATGTATCGACATATATATAAAATTCGATAATGAAACGAAATTAAAAATAAAATATTATAAACAGAAAGGAAATCTATAATTAAATCTCATAAAATTAGAACGAGAAACGTATACGGGTTTAAAAATGAATAATTGATTTGTATGGTGTTGATTATTTAGGGCAAGTGGTCTTTTCTGTTTTGAAGTTAAATGATGATTTCAGTCAAGGTCTAAGAGGTAATTATACCCCAACTTGATTGATTTAATTATTAACCGATAAATAAAATGATTCAGTCTCGGAGATAAATGTTTAAAGAAATTTAGTTTAATGAAATATTTTGGGTCGTTGTAACGATGTTTTACACAACATTCGTTTTAAGCCAAGTAAGTGGAATTTTGGAAATATTTCCTAAGTTTAAAAATAACCAAGTTTGGGAAAGAGATAAGTAATTGGAATATTTTCCAATTATAAACAGAAGGTATTTTCTAAGTATAGAAAATAAAGGAAGGTGATATATGGAAATGTTTTTCTAAATAGCGTAAGAGGCCAAAATGATTATTGAAAATATTTGGTTAACAAATATTGATAAAGAAATGGAGAAGTGATTTTACTAATGAAATATTAATTAAGGGGTCCAGTGATTGTTTGATGCTATGAATGGATGTTTGTTTTTCTTCGATAGTTAAATAACCGATTGTTGACGTGTTTGAGAGACCAATTGGATTATTATCAGAGAACCACTGTGTATTGGCAGTAGCATTGCAAATCAGATTATATGAAGCTAATCGAAGATGGAGTAAAGTGCAAGGGCTTTTTCTATTAATGGAAATTGTGCCTACGGTTTCGTTCAATCCCAGAACGAACGTATATGGACGAATGTGAAACACGCCACCTCCGTTAAGGTCACTCGCAAAGGGAATGCCTTAACTTCGATGGAGCATTATAGGTAAAAGACACAAATAATTTACAAGACAGATATATATAAAAGCAGCGGAAAACAAACAATTCTTTATTTCAAACATTGTTCATAACAAAACATTACAGCAAAATGTTTCAAACCAACTCCCAATTTATTACATCATAATTTCTGTCTTGATTATTATATAAAGAAGCATAAATCATAAATAAAACTGCATAAATCCCCAAGTCTAGTGTGTCCAAAGCCATAACCAAAGATAATAGGTTCCAAGCCATACATCATAGAGTCTTCAAGCTTGGGAAGATGAACGGTCCGAACTAAGTTGAGCTATTCCCTCCCTGGCTACCTGAGGGGGTGGAACGGAGGAAAAGAAGACGAAAGAAAAATGGGTCAGACATAAGTCTGAGTAAGTCTAGTGACTTTTCAGTGTGTGAATAAGGAAAAAGGGTCATGATAGGAATAAACTGAAAATAGGACAGTACCAAAATAGCAAACTAACATAAAGCTATATAAGGCAGGATAACCGAATATACATCGCACCCATGTTTAATTCTCTGCACCTACTTATACTTTTCCAACTAGCACCACGTGTTCGTGGTGAAATGATCCCTTATATCGATCGGCTCCTACGAGCATGCATTTATCACGTGTGTCCTTCGGCCCCCGCTTGACTGTAGATACCTGTGCTAGTCCCACCACGGGTGTATCAAATCCTATGGTGGCAACCCGACATGATTCAAGATGCACAGTGTATGACTACGGATACCCAGTACCTGGATTTTCCACTCCGGAGTACGTGCATGCCCGTACTCCGCCGGAACCAACATTGATCCACCACCGCCGATGCTTTTTGACCGCTTATAATCAGCCCAGTAATCATGCCCCACCCTGCCTAGTTCAGGGTCCCATGATACATCTACGTGGGTTACTGCTGAGATGTGTCCCCGTTACTAGGGTTTTCCGACCAACATGTCAGATTGGTTAAGTGTCCAAATTTATATAACCCCACCCACCAGTTTAACTAACATGTTGAATTGGTTAAGTTTTTCCTTGATTGACTTAACCCTACCACTCTTGACTTAGCTTTATTAGAGCACCAACCACTCAAATTAGACAGGTATTGTTGTGGTCACTGGATGTGCCGGTCGGTTCCAGGAAGTTTTACAACATAACTCAGTCTAACCTCGGGTCCTTTTTGGGCTCAATGCAAAAACCACCCACATTAGACATGTATTGTAGTGGTTACTGGATGTGCCGGTCGATTCCGGGCAATTTTACAACACAACTCAGTCTAACCTCGGGTTAGGCATATTCGTCTTTTCTAAATTTTTATATTTATCCTTTTATGTAAATTAGCCAACAATTTATTGTCATGGCCCATTTTCTTTCCAAATCAAATTCATAATTTTTGATATGTAAATTATATCATTTCAATGCCAAACCATTTACATGCTTATGAGCCAAATATCTTAATTATGCATAATTCTCATGTTTTCCCCAACGTTACCCCCGTTGTACGTTCGCAAAATTACATAGGATGTTAGGCTCAACATTTTAGCCTAACTAATAAACTAAAAGGGGAAAAAGAGGAACTTGCAACATTCCAACATCATACAAACATATGGAACTAACTACAGATGTGTCATATAAACTTGGCTTAATATACTTTTAATTATGAACTTGCAAACTAGATCTATGCAACATGAGTCATAAAATAATAGTTTTACAAAGAACTACCAAAATCTAGTTAGACATGTGGTGGTGAACTTGCATAGGGATTTAATCATGCTAATATTGATTTAACATAAAGGCATATGGTTCTAACATATAAAGTTGTAGATCTAAACATATAGGTTACATAATCATGTTTTTTACCTATAAACTTGCATGTATTCATAACATGATAACATCAACTAACTTGCATAAACATGGCAT
Source organism: Allium sativum (assembly GCA_030737875.1). Taxonomy (NCBI): domain Eukaryota; kingdom Viridiplantae; phylum Streptophyta; class Magnoliopsida; order Asparagales; family Amaryllidaceae; genus Allium; species Allium sativum. Next base: position 187,935,594 of record CM060924.1, on the reverse strand, counting down.
AATTTCTAAATTGACATACAACATATATATATCATCACCAAATTTATACAAGGTTGTAGATCTAAACATGTATGCATAATGGATATAAACAATTAGGCATAAACGACGTGACTTAGAATAAAACTTGTATGTATCATAATATCACCAAACATCTATATGATAATTTCATAATATCATAAATTTATTCACCAATTTCCACGTAACATAATAGGTTCGATAGACCACAATAATTCATAGGCATATATGATAGAATAGACATGAATAAACATAAATCAGCATCACATACTACTTGATACAATTCTATTTTACAATTCATTACAAACCATGTATTTAATTCATTCACCTCTGAAAGATAACTACACTTACAACCAAAAAGGAATTCTTGAGTTCTGGGATCTGTATTCTGAAATTGAATTGCTCGCCTTTGATGTAGATCGTTGAATTTTCTTAGTTGAATTAGATTAGATTTAATTTTGACGTAGCTTCAATCTTTCCTTTGAGTTGAAAGAGATGACGGCTATTCTAGGTTCACCATTGATGACATGGTGGCTCTTGGTATGAATATTTGTGATTTAGGGTTGAGAGTTAGGTTGCTTTTATAGAGGTTTAATTAATTTAGAGCCGTCAGATTGACCCTAGAAATAATCAAGACCATCCAGTCAAGATAGGATAACACCTCAGCCATAATGACCCAGCAGGGAGTCAGACATTGTCATCCTTTCAGCTATGCCCGGGGAGAGGGGGTAGGTCGACCCCTAGGTCGACCTGTAGGGTAGGTCGACACTAGGGTCGACATCCTGGTCGACCTGGCCAGGGCGGTAATTTTTCCTGCCCTGCCCTCTTCTGAGTTTAAATTTGAATTTTGAATTTTGGAAACTTCCGAAGGCCATAACTTCTTTATACGAAGTCCAATTAACGCAAACTCAAACTCTACCTCAACCAGAATTCCGAGATGAACGCAATGGAGTAACCCGCTTCCCTTAATTCTCATATTTAAAATTAATTATTCTTTAATTCGTTACTTTAAGGTTTATCGAAAACACGGGGTGTTACATTCTCCCCCTTAAAGGATTTCGTCCCCGAAATGTTCAAGTCAAGAAGAACGTATATCCTACCATCCATTCGTTCATCTACTCAACCATCAAACACATGTGTCCATTGTCCTTAAAAGACTTCTAGTGCTTCATGATTATATGCATAGTGTGTGTACATGTCCTTATCCAATGCAAAATCAGGCGGTCTACTGAATCAGTTGACATCCTTAATGCAAGTCATGTCAGTGTCATGCGTCCACAATGTATGCAATCTTCCCTAATCATACTTTCTACATGAGTGCACAATCATTCATACAAATGCAACATCCACATGATAACACATCAAGTTGCAATCATATATAAGTACATATATGCTTATGCAATATGAAAGTGACTGAGCCGATCTAATACCTAAAGTGTGTGTATATGCATCCACGAGCAACCACTAGCAACCACTTGCAACCATCAACCATAACATGTTTCAAATACATGTTTACATCCATTGGTTTCTACCTAAGAATCGAGAACAGATCTGAGGAAAATACTAAAAAGATAGATACGAGCATGAACAAACTTAAGGAAAAAGAGATCAAATATGTACCCTCAAAAAGAAAAGGGTAGGCTGCACGTATTTTGGCCTCAGTCTCCCAAATCGCGTTTTCCTCAGTGTCACTCCATTGAACTTTTACAAGTTTGACTTCGCGGTTGCGTAGCATTTTGACTTCTGTACCCAAGATACGAGTTCGAACTCTTCTCACAGTCGCCTCTCGTTCTACTTCTACTTCCTCTAATATGCTTGGTTCCACCACTTCCGCAGACTCATGTTGGCACTTTCGTAAGTGAGAAACGTGAAAGGCATTTTGAACTCTAGCCAATCTTTCGGTCAGCTCTACTCTATAAGCCATCTTCCCAATCCTTTCAATGATAGGAAACGACCCTATAAATCTTGATGCCAACTTTCCTGCGGACCCGAAGCGAACGACGTTCCTCAAAGGAGATACTTTAAGGAAAACCCTGTCCCCAACCTCAAACTCAAGGTCTGTCCTTCTCTTTTCTACGTAGAACTTTTGTCTATCTTGGGCAGTCTTCATTCTTTTTAGTATCAAGTCTGCCTTCTCTGAAGTTTCTCTAATCATATCCGGTCCAAGTATGAGCTTATATGTAGACTCCCACCAACAAGTTGGTGATCGGCACGGTCTTCCATATAAAGCTTCGAAGGGAGACATACCTATGGTGGCTTGGTAGCTATTGTTGTAGGCAAACTCCACCAAAGGAAGATGATCCTCCCATGTTCCTCCGAAGTCAATAATGCATAATCTCAAGAGGTCTTCTAATACTCTATTCACTCTCTACGTCTGACCATCGGTTTGGGGGTGATAGGCCGTGCTTAAGCATAACTGTGTGCCTACAGCTTCTTGCAAGCTCTTCCGAAACTCGCTCGTAAAGATAGGATCTCGGTCGCTAACAATGCTTAAGAGTATCCCATGGAGTCGAACTATCTCTTTAAGATATATGGATGCTATAAATGACGCAGTCCTTCTACTCTTAATGGGTATGAAGTGAGCGCTTTTTGTGAGCATGTCCACTATTACCCAAATATTGGTATTGCCTCTTCTTGACCTAGGCAGCCCATCAATAAAGTCCATTGAGATGCTATTCCATTTTCACTGTGGGACCTCTAGAGGATGAAGCAAACCACCAGGCTTCTTTTGTTCCTCCTTGACTTGCTGGCATACTAAGCACTTCGAGACGAATTCAGCTACATCCCTCTTCATGCCATCCCAAAAGAAAACCCTTTTGATGTCTTTGTACATCTTGTCTCCACCGGGGTGTATGGTCAACTTGGAATGGTATGCTTCTTCAAGAACTTTCTTCACCAAATTCCTTGCTTGTGGGATGCGTAGCCTTCCATCCTGTATCAACCAACCCATATCATCGATGGAGTATCTATTGAGGTGACTAGAAGTCTCACCCCTACTTAACTTATCTATCACATCAACTAGTCGAGGGTCTTCACGTTGTGCGGTCCCTATTGAGTCCAAAAGAGTAGGCCGAACCTCTAGCGATGTTAACAAACCAGTCACATGATCGATAGAGGGTCTAGACTCAAAGTTGGCTACATACTCCAAGCTCTTCCTTTCTGCAAAGAGAGGGCTTAAGGTCAGCCTCTTTCTACTCAAGGCGTCCGCTACTACATTGCCCTTGCCAGGGGTATAGGAAATCTCGAAATCATAGGATGCCAAGAATTCCATCCACCTTTATTGCATCAAGTTAAGATCTTTCTACGAGAAAAGGTACTTCAACGATTTATGGTTAGTATATAATTCAAACTTCTCACCTAGGAGATAATGGCGCCAAGACTTAAGCGCAAAGACGATGGCCGCCAACTCTAGGTCGTGGTTGGGTAGTGTCATGTACTTTCAACTGCCTGCCTCCATAAGCTACTACCTTCCCCTCTTGCATCAAGACAACACCTAGTCTCGTACCACAAGCATCCGTGTATACAGTAAACATCTTGCTTCCATTCGACAATTTCAGAATTGAGGCTGTTGTTAGAGCTCTTTTTAAGCGTTGGAAAGCAATATCGCAATCCAAGTTCCAAGTGAAAGTTAAGTTCTTCTTTGTCAATTTTGTAAGTGAAGCTGAGATTTTCGCAAAATCTTTGATGAACTTCCGGTAAAAGCCTGCTAGCCTGAGGAAGCTTCGGACTTCGGTTGCATTCCGTGGGACCTTCCAATCTTGCACCGCAACTACTTTTGCGAGGTCCACATCTAATCCCTCTTTGGAAACCACATGTCCAAGAAACCTTACTTCTTCCCACCAGATGTGGCATTTCAAGAACTTGGCTTTTGACTGGTGTGCATGAAGAGTGTCCATGACTTCCTTTAGATGTTGAGCATGCTCTTCCTCACTCTTCGAGAAAATCAAAATGTCATCTACGAAGACCACCACAAACTTATTGAGGAACTCCCTGAATACCCTGCTCATCAAATCGACGAAGTAAGCGGGTGCGTTTGTCAGGCTAAAAGGCATAGCAAGCCACTCGAAGAAACCATCCGGAGTTTTGAACGCGGTCTTGTCAATGTTGTCTTCAGCCACTCTTAGCTGAAGAAACCCGGTAGTTAAATCTAGTTGGGAGAAAACCGATGCACCTACAAGGTGATCGAACAAGTCGTCTATTCTTGGGAGTGGGTGCCTATTCTTCTTGGTCAGCTTGTTTAGCTCCCTATAATCAACGCATAGGCAAAGCGAACCATCTGCTTTAGTCGCGATCACTACTGGAGCATCCCATTCAGAAGTACTCTGCCTTATAAACCCCTTCTCAAGCAGCTCTTTAACCTGCTTGCTGAGTTCTTTCCTCTCCCTTGGAGCCATGTGTCTAACGGGTAGAGCGATGGGTTTTGCATCATCAACGAGGTATATATGGAAGTCTATCTCCCGCTTCGGAGGTAACCCTTTAACCTCTTCAAAGACATCCGAGTATTCATGGACTACTCTAACAGACCGCAAATTCTCAATAGACACATCAAGATTCTAGATAGCTAAGCATAACAGAGTTCATGGGATTACAAGAAATTTCGAGAGTGTTACCAAGGCGAGTCATGAGTCTAACCACTCTCTTTTCACAGTCGAGGATGGCACCATTACTGGATAGCTAATCCATGCCTATAATCAACCCATAGCCCGTGAAGCCCAAACATTGGCATTACATCTAAACCCCACACTTAATATAGAAATTTCTGAATCCAAACAAATCATTGACAAATAAGTTGAGCCCCCAATTGGATTTGAAACAACCAAGGGATCATCTAATAAACTAGTATCTAGGTGTAGAGATTCAACTAATGCAGTAGATATAAACGAGTGCGATGCGCCAAAATCAAAATGTGTACGAACAGGATGATCAAAAAGATAAACTAAACTCTCAACAGAAACATTTCTACCTTGTTCTTGCGGAGGTGCCATGAGAGCGTGAACCTGCCCTCCAGAAGTCGATCCAACTCTCTGCCCTTTCCCTTGCTTTCTTGGGCAGTCCCTAGCCATGTGTCCTGCCTCGCCGCAATGGAAATAGCTACCCATCTTTCTTTTCTTCTTCCTGCAGTCCTTAACCAGATGTCCAGGAATGCCACAAAAATTGCACTTCCTCTTGTCACGAGTTTTGTTGTTTTTCCCGCCTTTCTTGGAATCTGTCTTCTTACTCTGTGATCCTTCCCCTTTCTTATCTTGAGATGCTTCCACCTTTGTGCCCTTCTTGCCAACCTTATCTTCTTCTTGTAACAGTTCCATGTCCACCAGTCTTTCATAAGTCGCACCTATAGGTATATGGGACATAGCTACGCTGTGCAGTGGCTCATTCAATCCTTTAACAAAGCGGAGAGCCTTCTTATGTGGAGTGTTCACTAACTCTAATCCGAACCTGGCCTGCAGATTAAATGGGTTAACGTATTCCTTGACTGACATACTTTCGTGTCTAAGAGCTAAGAACTTCTCCATCTGTAGGCTTTGTTCAGCTTGTGAGAGGAATTTCATTTCAAACCTCATCCTAAAATCCATCCAAGTTTCAATTAGTCTTTCAACGTTAGTGACTTCCCACCAATAGAAAGCTTCGTCTTTGAGCAACCATACCGCCAACTGTATCTTTTGCCTATCATCCACTTCGAAGATATCGAACAAATCCTCAGTTTCTTTGAGCCAATTTCTTACTTCCACGAAGGATTCATTTCCATTGAAGTTCTTTCCACCCATGGCTCGAAAGTCCCTACATATTTTTGAGAAATCATTTGCACGAGGAGGAAGAGGAGGAACCGCTGCAGCTGGGGAAGGAGGAATGTCTGCTGGGCCTGCGCCGTTGGCCCTAGCCTCTAGGTACCTCTTGAACCGGCCGGGTATCGGTACACCCTCTGGAAGGTTAAGATTCCCAAACATGCTAAAATGAAAGAGGAAAGATTCAAAACAAAGGATAGAGAGATAATGCATATGGCTTTGGGGGATTATGCCTTTTTAAAATGAAATAAATCTTTTTCTTGTAAAAATGCTTCTTTTTGAAAATAGTTTTCAAAAACTTTTATCTAATCTAGTAAACCTTTGCTCTGATACCAAGTGAAACACACCACCTCCGTTAAGGTCATATACAAAGGGAATGCCTTAACTTCGATGGAGCATTATAGGTAAAAGACACAGATAATTTACAAGACAGATATATATAATCAGCAGAAAACAAACATTTCTTTGTTTCAAACATGGTTCATAACAAAACATTACAGCAAACTGTTTCAAACCAACTCCCAATTTATTACATCAAAATTTCTGTCTTGATTATTATATAAAGAAGCATAAATCATAAATAAAACTGCATAAATCCCCAAGTCTAGTGTGTCCAAAGCCATAGCCAAAGATAATAGGTTCCAAGCCGTACATCACAGAGTCTTCAAGCTTTGAAAGATGAACGGTCCGAATTAAGCTGAGCTATTCCCTCCCTGGCCACCTGAGGGGGGAACGGAAGAAAAGAAGATGAAAGAAAAATGGGTCAGACATAAGTCTGAGTAAGTCTAGTGACTTTTCAGTGTGTGAATAAGGAAAAAAGGTCATGATAGGAATAAACTGAAAATAGGACAGTACCAGAACAACAAGCTAACATAAAGCTATATAAGGCAGGATAACCAAATATACATCGCACCCATGTTTAATCCTCTGCACCTACTTATACTTGTCCAACTAGCACCAAGTATTCATAGTGAAATGATCCCCTTATATCGATCGGCTCCTACTAGTATGCATTTATCACGTGTGTCCTTCGGCCCCCGCCTGACTGTAGATACCTGTGCTAGTCCCACCACGGGGTGCATCAAATCCTATTGTGGCAACCCGACACGATTCAAGATGCACATTATATGACTACTGATGCCCAGTGCCTGCTTTTTCCACTCCGGAGTACGTGCACGCCTGTACTCCTCCAGAACCTACATTGATCCACCACCGCCGATGCTTTTTGACCGCTTATAATCGGCCCAGTAATCGTGCACCAACCTTCCTAATTCAGGGTCCCATGATATATCTATGTGGGTTACTGCTGAAATGGGTCCCCGTTACTAGGGTTTTCCGGCCAACATGTTAAATTGGTTAAGTGTCCAAATTTACCTAACCCCACCCACTAGTTTAGCTAACATGTTGAATTGGTTAAGTGTTTCCTTAATTGACTTAACCCTACCGCTCTTGACTTAGCTTTATTAGAGCACAAACCACTCACATTAGATAGGTATTGTTGTGGTCACTGGATGTCCCGGTCGATTCCGGGAAGTTTTACACCATAACTCAGTCTAACCTCGGGTCCTTTTTGGGCTCAATGCACTAACCACCCACATTAGACAGGTATTTTTGTGGTTACTGGATGTGTCGGTCGGTTTCGGGAAGTTTTACACCATAACTCAATCTAACCTCGGGTTAGGCATATTCGTCTTTTCTAAATTTATATATTTATCCTTTTATGTAAATTAGCCAACAATTTATTGTCATGGCCCACTTTCTTTCTAAATCAAATTCATAATTTTTGATATGTAAATTATATCATTTCAGTGCCATACCATTTACATGGTTATGAGCCAAATATCTTAACTATTCATAATTCTCATGTTTTTCCCAACGTTACCCCCATTGTACATTCGCAAAATTACATAGGATGTTAGGCTCGACATTTTAGCCTAACTAATAAACTAAAAGGGGAAAAAGTGGAACTTGCAACATTCCAACATCATACAAACATATTGATCTAACTACAAATGTGTCACATAAACTTGGCATAATATACTTTTAAATATGAACTTGCAAACTAGATCTATGCAACATGAGTCATAAAATAATAGTTTTACAAAGAACTGCCAAAATCTAGTTAGACATGTGGTAGTGAACATGCGTAGGGATTTAATCATGCTAACATTGATCTAACATAAAGGCATATGGTTCTAACATATAAAGTTGTAGATCTAAACATATAGGTTTACATAACATGTTTTTAACCAATAAACTTGCATGTATTCATAACATGATAACATCAACTAACTTGCATAAACATGGCATAATTTCTAAATTGACATACAACATATATATATATCATCACCAGATTTATACAAGGTTGTAGATCTAAACATGTATGCATAATGGATCTAAACAATTAGGCATAAACGACGTGACTTAGAATAAAACTTGTATGTATCATAATATCACCAAACATCTATATGATAATTTCATAACATCATAAATTTATTCACCAATTTCCACATAACATAATAGGTTCGATATACCACAATAATTCATAGGCATATATGATAGAATAGACATGAACAAACATAAATCAGCATCACATACTAGTTGATACAATTCTATTTTACGATTCATTACAAACCATGTATTTAATTCATTCACATCTGAAAGATAACTACACTTACAACCAAAAAGGAATTCTTGAGTTCTGGGATCTGTATTCTGAAATTGAATTGCTCGCCTTTGATGTAGATCGTTGAATTTTCTTAGTTGAATTAGATTAAATTTAATTTTGATGTAGCTTTAATCTTTCCTTTGAGTTGAAAGAGATGACGGCTATTCTAGGTTCACCATTGACGGCATGGCGGCTCTTGGTATGAATATTTGTGATATAGGGTTGAGACTTAGGTTGCTTTAATAGAGGTTTAATTAATTTAGAGCCATTAGATTAACCCTAGAAATAATCAAGACCATCCAGTCAAGATAGGATAACACCTCAGCCCTAATGACTCAACAGGGAGTCAGAAATCGTCATCCTTTCAGATATGCCTGGGGGGAAGGTCGACCCCTAGGTCGACCTGTAGGGTAGGTCGAAACTAGGGTCGACCTGGCCTGGTCGGGAATTTTTCCTGCCCTGCCCTCTTCTGAGTTTAAATTTGAATTTGGAATTTTTGAAACTTTCGAAGGCCATAACTTCTTCATACGAAGTCCAATTCACGCAAACTCGGACTCTACCTCAACCAGAATTTCGAGACGAATGCAATGACGTAACCCGTTTCCCTTAATTCTCATATTTAAAATTAATTATTATTTAATTTGTTACTTTAAGGTTTATCGAAAACACAGGGTGTTATAGAATGTCTGATAGAGTATTTCCAATGATCGTGTATGTTGTTCTGTACAAATATATATGGTGGCGGAGAATTTATTCTCTTAGTATAATATCCAGAATATATTTGTACAAATCAATTAATGATTAATGGATCTAACAATGTGGCATTCAAAGTGATTGTGCTATCAATGAATGGTAAGCAATATTAGCCTCAGGCCTCAACAACCGGTAAATGAAAAAAATCAGGCAGGCAGCATGGCTAAATTGGTAGCTCCCAATTAGGGTGTATCATCACCTATCTAGAGAAATTCGTTTCATTCTTTATTCTATTCGGTGTTGTCCCATTCGGGAAAATAGTTGTTGATCCTAACTGTTGGTGGTATACATTCCATACAGTCAAAGCAAAATGAGTGGTTGGTCATGTGTGGCTGGGTTACAAGATGTTCTTGTTGAACCTAGTATATTCTCCTCTAGAGATAACTATCGAAAGGTGGTTCCATACCTTGTCATAGTTGTAAATTCATTACCTAATAAGTGCTCGCGGTTTTGATTGTATATTATATATTTGAAGCGTGAGACGAAAGCGTTCCACTAGATTTCTAATTATTTGATTTAAACACTATTATAATATCAAAAGAGTTTTGATATAAAGATTATTGTTCTCTTTCCAAAGGATTTGAAAGTTAAATCAATTGTTTTGGATTCTCATAAGGGAAAAACCCGTTCTGTGTTATACGGCGTGGTCTTATGAGATATCGTTGTTTTCTCAAACTATTTTAAATTGTTTACTCATACTAGTCCCATGACTGACCCAGAGCTTATTTTGTTTTGTTCTACCTAAACTCTTGGGTGCCCAAATTTGTATGAGCAATCAAGTAGTTCAAGATTTTATAGATCTATCTAAAGGAGCTTGGAGCAGGAGGCTTTAATGTTAGATATATAGTATTTTTATTTCCATTGTGTTGTAAGTGTTATACTCTGATAAGTGTCTGTTATACAGTTAAAACTTTGTATTTATAAAGTTATGATATATTATATTTTGTTCCACTGCGATGTGAGATTCTTTGTTGTTATTTCTGTTCTTCTACTACCTTTTCCTTCTAAAAAAAACTGATTCGTATTTCTGTGATATTTGGGTTAGACGTGGTGTATTTAGTCAGCTCAAATATTATGGATTTGCGGGCCATGACAGTTGGTATCAGAGCTTAGGTTGAGCTAACACTTAGGCTTTGGTGGGTTGTGCTCATTAGAGATAGGGTCAGTGGTACCCTAGAATGAGTTGAGTGTATATATACGAGAGAGCGTATTTATTAATTGATATAAAAATTGTTTTATATAGTGTTGGCTAGTCTGTTGAGTGGTTTATGAATTCTGATCGAATCGTGGGATGCCATGAAGTTGATAGGAATTTCTAAACATGTGAACAAGAGAAATTTGACACAATATCATTTTTAAGTGGGTAAATGAAATAATTTTAGCCAAAATCCTATTTTGATATAGAAAGAATATTTTTCTTAAATTATAATAATATATGGATGTGTGGATTGGTATTATTATAACAAATGAGATTATAAAATTGGAATGGTTATATATAACCAAATAAAATTTGTACATGAAGGAAATATATACAAATGAGATGAATTAAAATTAAATTCGAACCAGAATTTGGAATTTTAAATCCTGGAAAGTTAGAAAATATTTTTCTAAATTATATTAGGATAGTATAGCTTTGTGTTTGAAGGATTTTTGAATCAAAATCATTTTGATGAATTTTGATAGTGATAAAGCACTGAACTCACTCTAGTGGCTGGAAAATAATGCTGATTATGATAGCGACATCATCAGTGTTCATTTTCGAGTTTCTAAGTGATGGACTGCAAGAAAAGTTTTTGCTGGAAATTTGTTTAAAAGAAATCAAGTTGGATTGAAAAATTCAAATATTTTGAATTTGAGATGGAAATATATATATATATATATATTTGTGAGATTTCTAAGGGATTTGAAAGGAAAACCTAGGGATTTGAATTCTGGAATTTAAAATTAAATAAGCAAGTTTAATGTATAAAGGTGAATAAATTGATTAGAATCAATTTGAATAGATTAATGGAATACAGATTGGATGTAAATGTATTGATTGTAGATTATTCGAATTAAATGAATGAAAACCAAAAGTTTTGGTGGAATTAAAGTTGTAGAAATATGAAATGTTGAGTTTCAACATAGATGGATTTTGAAAAGTATATAGGGTTGGTAGCACTTATTCCACCTTAGTAATTTCGGGGATGAAATTCTTTTAAGGGGGAAGAATGTAACGACATAGATTTTCGAACAATTTATTTTAAATATTTAATACGGTTTAAGTATTGAGTTGATAATATAAATGGATTTTATATTAAGTGATCAATTTTAATAATTGATTTCAATTTAATATCGAATATATTAAATTATCGTAATGCGAAATATAATTGAATTAGAAGTTAAAAACTGAATTGAAAATAGTTCAGATGATCAATACAAACTTCTGTTTAAATTAGAATACTAATATTTATTTATTATCGAAGAATTTAATTGTTTTTAATTTAATATATATATTGATTTAAATTAATATCTTTTCCAGATGATCAATTAAGGCTTCGAAACATATCCCAGTGTGTTCAAAATAGTGGTTTAACCGTAGGATGGCCTGTTGTGGGCTCAAATAGGAGTTTAAAATCCATGTGATAATTTAAAATTTTACGATACCAATTTTTAAATTAAAACATAAATAAAATAGAAAATAAATAAATAAATAAATAGTTCCTTCCTCCTTAAGTTAACTAATACACGGCATGCCTATTTAACTTGCTACTTCCTCCCCTTTCACTTCATGTAAGATATACTTCCTTTTCTTCCTAAGTAAGTAAAACAAAAAATGTATGTCTTCGGTACGTATGTCCCTTCCTTCACCTATAAAACCACGAGCACCCTCTTCTTCTTTTTCTTTTTTTTCCTACCATCGTTGATTTCTTCTGTCAATTAAAAATAAAATGTTGTTCCCCATTAAAATCAAATAGAATCCAACTCTTTCAAATTAGTCCATCAAATCATAAAATAAAAACCGATTGCCTTGCCAGATTTTGTAATCCAATTGATATCAGTTTCCTCTTTTTGAAGTTGAACCCATCGTGAATTAGGGCTTTGGCTCTGTGGGTTCGCGAGGATGAAGACGATCCCGTGGAAAGGGGTGTTGCGATTAGTTTGGAGCTGAAGTTCAGCGGTGGGTTTGGGATGAGTCGCGATAGGTTTTGGCCATGTCAAGGAGATGCAGAAATGAAGTATGATGGTTTGCGATGGACGCAGTATGGATTAGGGTTCGCGAGTGGAGTTTCTAATCGAAGTCGCGATAGACTGTGAGCTGGAGAGTTCGCTGGTAGTATTCTTGAAATGAAGGAATTTGAGGTCAACATGAGTCGATGCCCATACATAGCAGAAAGGGGCGCTTTTATGGAAGAGGTCATTAGGGGGGAGAGAGTGATGGAATTAGGATCAATCTGAATGTGAAGGTAATGGAAGTGCTGTGAGTTGAACAACGGTAGAGATCGGAGATAGTTGATTGGTAAAGTCAATGAGTTTAGCTAGTCTCAGGTGGTCGATTGCTAGCGTGAGGATGGGGGGTTTGCTGCGGTTGTTGTCAATGGATCTCATTGGAAAAACTTTGTGAAGTGCAAAGGGGAATTAACTAAAAGATGTAGCAGTAGTTCATGAAAGGTTGAAGATAGTGTGAAGAAGGAATTCAAATAATTTCGAACGAGGAAGAAGGTTTATCAAGCAGACTGTTAACGGATAAAACGTGGATTAAGATATGGTTAAACGTAAATTTTATAAATTATTAAATAAGTTAATGATATTCTAAATCAAAATAAGTACACACATGCTATCAGATTCGAGTGAAAAACTGGTTGCATTGAATCATATCTGTATAGGCTACATGACGGAATAAATGGATCGAATAAGAAACACGGTGAGTGAATCTCACTCGGATTTATATTAAAATTAACTTTTATTCGTTAAAATAAATGTTCGTTGATTGTTTGCATGCGCTTAAATATTTTTGTGGCTATTAAAATATATATTAGTTATTTAGGATTGGTGTTTGTGGTTATTATATATATATTGGTGATTGGATAGTTCCCGCAGTATCATTAACGGATGACCCTATACGCCCCAAACTATGATAGTGGATGGCCTTCTATACCGCGATATCCTGCCTCGAAGCAGGATGGGTATTATTTATGTTGGCTAATGTTTTTGGATGTAGGAAAACAAGTTGGACGGATGCAACTGGATTCCTCAAAAATATTATTAAAGGTTTGTTTAATATATTATCATATATGATGCGTTAGAAAATCAATGATTGATACTGGGGGTTTTTGATTGGTTGAATATCACTAGCCCTAAAATGTTGATATATAAAAACATCGTGAAAAGAATATTTATGATTTAAAAGGGGAAATGTAACAACCCGGAAATTCTGAACCAATTTAAAATTTTTATTTTAGCAATTTTAATGGATTTTGGATATTAAAAATAATTTATTTTAAATAATAACGACTAAATATTTATTTAAATCAAAGTTAAAATGAATATATTTATTTTAATTATAAAAGGAGTTAGAAATAGCGCGGTAGTTTAAAATTTTGATTTTGAACTTTGATGAATGTACATGATTCAAAATAAATCGGATTTCAGTGAAACCAAAAATATTTAAATCTGTTTAATTATATCTTTCTAACGAATCTGAAAAATTGAAACTTCATAGCAGGAATAAAAAGTTATGGCCAGTTAAATATTCAGAATAGTCGCTATGGAATTTAATATAATATACAGCCCTTGTAAATAGTCATTTTGCAAACGACTTTGTTTTCGACGAAACCACTTTGGTTGGATCCAGAATGTCAAATTATTGCTAGATTCCAAATTTCATAATTTTTGGAATTAATAAGTGAGCGCAGTAAATTTAAATGTGTTTGGTAATTTATATTTAAATTGGATTGACCAGAAATTGACCATTTTTCAAATGGTCTCCAAATTCGACGAAATTAATTTTGTTAGGACCGTATCATCAAAACATAGATAGATTTATTTTTCGAGAATTTTTGGAGTCAGTATGTGGCCCCGGTAAATTAAAATGTACGAACAAATTTAATAATTAAATGTTTTATATTTTAAATGAACAAATGTGAGCTGAGATGATCGAATGGGCTAACGAGACCTAGCCCATTGTGTCTGAAACAGGGATATTTGGTAGGGGAAACTCTCGTTGGGCTGAATTTGGAGATATTGGTTAACGGGCTTGTCTGAAAATTAGAGAATTAAAAAACATAATATTATAAAAACCCTTCCCCCAAATTAAAAAAAAAAACCCTGACCCTATTTCTACGTTCAACGCCGCCACTTTTAAAACAAAGGCCGATATCGTCCCTTTTCATCTCAAAAATCGCTCACGATCCATGCAGTAATTCCACAGACTTCAAAAAAAAATTACGATAGAGAAATTCATGAACTTCGATTCCATACGATTTTGATGGAATTTCATAAAGTATTTTGGGGGGAATTTCCTCTCAAAGTCACGCCATTCAAGGCCACTTTCTAGCGCATGGGGACTGCCGAGTTCACGCACGATTGGCGCGGTGGTGAAGCACTTCAAGGTGGAGGGGGGATCATGTCCGATCTGGTGGCGGCGGCGTCTGGCGGTCACGGAGCTGGGACGATTATGTCGAAGTCAGGTTCGATGTCTTCCAGGAGTTGAAACCGAAGAGAAAGGATCAACTCATGATTAATTAATTAATAAGTAAGCAAATTATTTATTTAATTGTTTAAATCTTGTAAAATTAATATCTAGGCCATACGATATCAGAATTCAACAAACTCGAATCCATTAAAACCGAAAAATCAAGATCTACAATGTGGAACAGACTGAAACAGATTTGGAGTGATCTATAATTTCTGAGGAAATACAAAGCATGGTGAGAATTCTATTTTTTTACAATTAAAATTAATTAATTATGATTGTGTTATTACCAATCCGCTGTTAAATTCTATGTGTTGTTATATGTGATTTGATCTGGGAATGATGTTGTTAGGTAGATCTGTTGATTTGATAATTGTTGTGTTGAAATAAAATAGTTGAAAACAAAAATATCAATTTTTGTTCAAATAAAATAGTTAAAAACAAAAATACCAATTTTTTTTGAAATAAAACAGTTGGAATAAAAAGGAAATTTTTGTTGAAACAAAATTGTTGAAACAAAAATATCAATTTTTGTTAAGATGAAATAGTTAAAACAAAAATAACAATTTTGTTAAATAAATTTGTGTTAAAATAAAAATAACATTTCTGATAAATATATTTGTTTTAAAACAAAATTAACATTTTTGTTAATTGGATTTGTGTTGTAACAGCCCGTCACTTTGACCGCCCTAAGTTGGTGATTGAACCAACTCGAAGCATTCAAAACAACGGATTGTTATTGGCTTATGGGGTTTAAACTGAATCAACGTAGAATCACAAAGTACAATTTCTTATAAATGAAATTTTATATATAAAATTAGAGTTTTACAGATTAGTTTTACAGTGGAAGACTTATAAAATAAACAAATGAACTTATAATAAAATTAAAGTTACAGTTTTGTCAAGCCTTGCGCACACATGCGACTTCTCGCGCCTCTCCTCTTTAAAAGATGAAATCCTTGTATCAGCAACACATGGGGCCTAACCCGAGCGTTCCATGGAAAAAAAATACAAAACACTCGGGTCAGGATTAAACTTATCTTAAGTCAGTCACTTTTGAATAAACACATAAAAATAATTGTTTAACCCGCAACCATATATTAAATACCTCGAGCGTAGCAGCCCGTGAACCATCGAATGTAAACATCATGTAACAAACAAAGAAGCGTGTAGTGTTCAGCGTGTACTAAGGAATAAAAGCATATGACACACTACCAAGTAACTGCGTCTATGTATATGAATAGTGACAAAATAATGGATATGCAAGCTTAAGCTAAAACAAGACTAGCTCGCATGAAGCAGGCACGTCACGTGGCAGCCACAAAAATCAAGTCGATATGGCAGGCTCGAAAGGCACAAAATGTCGGGTATAAGAGGTTACTCAACAAGGATAGTTGGGTTTAAAATAGGGTACAAGCCTTAGCAGCATGCATGCATGTTCAAAGTGTGACCTATGACCATAACAGTGGGAAGTACATGCAATAAATGAAACAAAGGTGGGCAAACTATACCACCGGACAACAATCGAAAAAAAAAAGACAATGCTGGATAACCAAGAATAGATCCATACCTATAATGAAACAGAATATTCCCTATGCGTGAGATTTGAAACGTACTAGAGAGCCAAAAATGTTTAATTTATCATGCAAGGGTGATTTACGAATATATTTTGAGATCCATGAAAACTTATTTCATAACAATACGACGGCTATTTTGGCTATCCCTAAATTTGATATGATGACTGTATAAAATTTTAGAAAGAAAGTTCAATGAGTAAGATGCATCCCTAAATACAGGTTCTCTCTTTTTTTTTAACTTTTTCAAATATTCCGAAAAAGGGACATTTATTACATAATGAACCATGTTCCCCGCTAAAATAGAAACAAATATAACAAATGAACACTCCTATATCAACACAAGAGAGATGCAAAATAAGAACAACAAGGTCATTCAACAAATGGTCAAGACAGTGCGTGTGTGTGGAGTAGCTTATAAGTACATGCAATATGGCGCAGTGAACCCATACCAACTCAACATACACATGCAGTTTACCCATACCATTTTCTATGCGCATTTGGGTACATGCAGACATTATAAACTATGTATTAATCCAATACAAACCCAAAATAAGACAACAAATGTAATAACTAGTTAAACCTTATGTTTTGGTTTCAATGAGCCCACTGTCCTTTTTTACATGAAGTAGTACAAGGCTATAAACAACATATGGGAGAAACGGCTCTGTATCCCAAGCATGAATGCAGTTCAAAATGCATGAGAAAATAAAAAAGAATGATTTTTAACATGACTATATTTGAACAAAAATTTATAAAACCGTAATTCTTGTAAACAAGTATACTACAATAGGTTTTTATTCCAAAACACATCAGTTTATTATTTCCCCTTATCATGGTAATTATTAAATTAATGCAAAACTATTAGGCAGATATATCATTAGAATTTAATCATTTTCAACTGTAATCTAACTGAGCTATACCGGCATTTTTGAGAAGTTAAATTGAACAATTCCTGTTATATTAACATGACACCTGATTATAGACTAAGTCACACATATTGTCCTTGCAGTTACTATCCCTCAAACTACATACATGCTATAGACTAAAAACAAAATGGATAAGAATTGGATCAAACTTAGTGAATGCCTGAAGTCACGACTTGAAATAAATATAATCGTAAGTCAAACTTACCTTTGGTCAACAGAACGGGAGCATGCAAAAGGCAGTTCGTGATGAGGCGGCACAAATTGTGGAGTGCCGGATTCGATAGTTGCGCTGGATACTAGCACTGGATGCTACGGTGGTTCAGCGGCAAAGAGCGGAGAAAGGCAGTGTTATTTCTTACTCGGGTTTATCATCCAAACATGTCACAATGATTTTTTCTTTCCTCACGCAGAGGGTGTACTTCCGCCCTTTCACAGCCCGGATTTAGGGGAGTTCTTCCTCTTACCTTTTGAAACCCTCACCGTTGAAGGGTGGAGCGCTTCGCAGCAAGTGTCAATAGCAGCAAAGAGATTAAAATCTGTGAAGTCAATTCAGGATAAAGGATTGAGGATCTTGATCCGAGTTCCAACAAAGAGGAGCCGTAAGGGTTTATAGTTGCATGCTTGGATCTGGAACGACATGGGACCGGTAGAGGTGCTGCCAAGAGGGAGGCGGGTGTGCGAGATCAACCATCGAGTGGAAGAGGTGACTTGAACTTTAGGGAGGAAGGCGCTGAACTGCAACGTGATGCAGCGGAATTTTGTTGTAAGTGACTTGGGAAAGATTAGTTTTCATGAGGAAGGATGGAATGTGGATCCCTCTGATTTGGTTCCCCGTTGTCCCCCCTTAACAATGGTACAGTGGAGAGGAATAAAAGGGGTGTAACACCCCACGTCCATTAATGTCACTCTCAAAGGGAATGCATTAACTTTCATGGAGTATTATTGGTGTATAGAACAGAATACAACCAGACAGATACGTATATTGGTACTTGAAAAATTAAAACAACTTTTATTGCAGCGGAGAAATAGTTTCGTTACAACAACATCAAAAACCAACAATAAAACTAAGTACACTTAATATCCATCTTGACAAATTGTTTTTTGAGTACATGAAGTAAAAAGCATAACTCCAACATAAGTAGCCATAAAAGAGATAAGCTGAACTTTACTTTTAGCAATCCAAGAACTTCCAAAAGAGAGAGAAAGAGGTCCAAATCAAGCTCCACGAGCACTAGTCGCACCCTGAGAACCTGGGGGGGAGGAAGAAAAGAGGCAAAAACAAAGGGGGTCAGACATAAAGTCTGGCGAGTCCAATAACTTTAACAATATAATTATTAAATTAATTAGGATAAGGCATAAATTCGTAAAACAAGGAACGACTGTGAAGAAAATGGGAAAGACAAAACAAACAAGAGGAATATGCTGGCATTAATCGCGCTCCTAATCACTATAGGATAATTACTATACTGCACCATTACTAGTCACCCTAAAAGTTGAAATAATGATAATGGTAGTTCCATGTACCCCTAGCTGTCTTCATAGGTGCCGCTTGCTCCTATCTCCACTAGTTGTACCCACTACCCACATGCGATCGGGTCCCTAACTCGTAGATACCCGTGCTGGTCCAACAGTGGGGTGTATCACTCCCCAAAGTGGCAACCTGATACCACTAAAGATGCATGGCTTATATCTGCACGATGCAACAATGTCTTACCTACCAGCCCGGGCCCACGCACGCACATGACCCCTTTGGACTTGCGTTGCCACCACTAACCCATTTTGACCTCTTATAATCTAACCCAGTAAGTGTGTCCCGTCCTCGACCTAGCTCGAGCTCACAAAGAAACATAATGGGTTACTGGTTTGAAAAGGGACCCTATACTTGATACAAGCTTTCCACCTATGCTTGGTCCCCACTAGGATTTCCCACTTAACCCCTTCTTATTCATGTCTTTTTACATGTTTCAACTTGGTTAAGTGTTTCTAATCGTATTTCACATGTCACCCATGTTACCCACTTAACCCCATGTCCCACCACATGTTTATCTTGGTTAAGTGTTACTTAGTTCATTATAACCGTAACCTTGTAAGACCTCCGACATTAGACTACCGTTTGCGGTTGCTGGATTTGACGGGCGGGTCCGGGCAGTCTTATACCGCAAATGAGTCTAACCTCATGTCTTTACAATTGTTACGCATTTAATTTATGCCTTCGACCTCTTACATTAGACTATCGTTTGTGGTTACTCGATTTGCCGGGCGGGTCCGGGCAGTCTTATACCACAAACGAGTCTAACTTCGTGTATTAGGCGTTTATTATTACATATAATTATTTTACCCCAATATGAATTAATTATCCCTATCAAAATTGTCAATAATTTCCAAATTAATCTATGTTCATAATTGTAACCTAAGTTATGTCCATAGTTTTCAGGTATATAAATTATACCACTTAGTGTCTCAAATAAATTGTATGCCTTTTAAAGCCATTTTATGCTAATTCACAATATGTATATTTAATATTTTCCCATTGTCCCCGCGTCCTTCGTACGTTTAATATGAAATATGTTAGACTCGCAAATAGTCTAACTCATAAAAAGAAAAGAAACATCACAACTTGCATAACACATAAAATAGGTCTAACTTGCAAATAAGAGATATAACATAAGTTTGCATAGCCAATAACTTGCACAGGCAATGGACATATAGAACATAAATTTGCACAAGCTATGTACTGCAATGGATCTAAATATAGATCTAAACATGAAATTGTGAAATTGCATATATGAATATGGTTTTCACCTAAACTTGCATATGAATCTAAACATGTAAACTAATATCACATGTTTTTCATATAAACTCGCATATATATATATATATATATATATATATATATATATATGTATGTACTCGATTCACATATAAACTTGTGTATAATTCGCATATAGACTTGCATAAGATTCACATACAAACTAGCATATGATTTACATCCAAACTTGCATATAAAATGATGTCATAAAATGAGTCAAGTTAAACATATGTGATTGGACATATGGAATGGATCTACTAACATAAGTTAACAAAACTGTCATATGTTCACAAACAGACGATAACAAAATTAAGTAACATCACATGATTCAACAGGCATGTTCTCATAATCCATATTTATAACCCATCATAATTAGTTTATTAATTATTTTGTCAAAGAAATTGTATTCACAAAGACGGATTAGAGAAGAGAATAATTCGTTCGTCTTTTATATTAGAATCCTGATTTACAATTCCTAAGCTTTAAGAAGAAGAAGAACTATTCCAGCAGCAGCATGAAGGCCAAGAGATTAATTTAGTTTAGGTTTAGAGCTCGAGTCTATGCGTGCTTATATAGAAGTTTAGATCAATATAAGCTGTTAGATTATCATAGGAGCAATCAAAACCATTCAGACAAATTAGAGCCATCCGGAAACCGCCACCTAAGCCCTAGTGACTTAGCCACAAGTCAGAAATCGTCACAGTTCAGATCTGCCCGAGGGGGTAGGTCGACCCCAAGGTCGACCCGCAAGTCGACCTGTATAGGGGAGGTCGACCGCTGGTCGACCCCCTAGTCGACCTGGCCTAGGGCGGGAAAAATCCCGCCCAGCCCGCTTCTTTGTTTGAATTCGAATTTTGAATTTAAACCTGAGCTGTTTTAATTTATTTAAATTGCTGAAACTTCTGAGGGCCATAACTTCCTTATACGAAGTCCGATTTACGAAAACTTGGACTCTATTCCAAGCAGAATTTCGAGACGAACGCAATGGCATAACCCATTTCCCTTAATTCTTCTCCTAAAAATTAAATGTTCTTATAATTTTTAATTTTAATATTTAAAATTACAGGGTGTTACATTCTCCCCTCCTTAAAGGATTTCGTCCCCGAAATCTCCAAGTTAAGGAGAATGTATATCCTAACATCCAATCATCCATCTACTCAACCATTAAATGCAGGCATCCATTGTCCTTACAAGATTTCTTATGCCATATGAACATATGCAAAAAATTGTGTGTATATGTTCCTTATCCAATGCAAAATCAAGCGCACTACTGACTCAGTTGACCTCCTTAGTGAAAATCATGATAGTGCCATGCGTCCATTATGCATGCGAAAGAATCCTAACGATACATATTATTTCTACATGTGTGCATAACCATTCATAAAAATGCAGCATCTATATGATAACACAACCATTATACATCCATTAATTTTAAATATACACACATATTTATATGCTATATGAAAGTGATTGAGCCGAACTAGTGCCTAATGTGTGTGTACATGCATCCACGAGCAACCACTAGCAACCACTTGCATCCATTTGCATCCACCAAACATAACATGTCTCAAACACATGTTTACAACCATACAGTTTTTCCTAACTAAAGATCGAAGATATCATCGCAAAGACATATTAAACGATAAGACAAGTATCAACAAAGTGGTAGAAAAAAGAGAAGTTAAAAACATACCCTCAAAAAGGAAAGGGTACAGCGTACACATCTTGTCTTCTGCCTCCCAAGTCGCGTCTCCTTAATCATCTCCCCATCGCACTTTAACCAACTTGACCTCTTTGTTGCGTAGCTTTTTGACCTCCGATTCGATAATGCGTGTAGGAGCTCGTCTAACCATGGCATTTCGTTCTATTTACACTTCTTTGAGCGTGCTCGGCTCCACCACTTCCGTTGTATCATGTAAACACTTACGCAAATGTGAAACGTGAAACACGTCATGAACACCACTGAGCTCAGGCAACTTTACTCTATACGCCATCTGCCCAATTCTCTTTGTAATTGGAAAGGGTCCGACGAACCTTGGTGCCAACTTCCCTACTGATCCAAAATGGACTATGTTTCTCAATGGTGATACCTTAAAAAAACCATGTCCCCCACATCGAACTTAAGATCGGTTCGTCTTTTCTCAACATATGACCAATGTCAGTCCTGCGCCATCTTCATTCGCCGTCGAATCAAGTCTATCTTCTCCGAAGTCTCCCTAATCATGTCAGGTCCAAGCAAAACCTTATTCGTAGATTCCAACCGACAAGTAGGTGATCGGCATGGTCGTCCATAAAGAGCCTCAAAAGGGGCCATGCCAATGCTAGCCTGAAAGCTGTTATTATAGGCGAACTCCACTAATGGGAGATGTTCTTCCCATGTTTGCCCAAAGTCCAAGATGCATAGCCTCAAAATATCTTCTAGAATGCAATTTACTCTCTCGGTCTAGCCATCCGTTTGAGGGTGGTAAGCGGTACTTAAGCACAATTGTGTTCCAATCGCCTCTTGTAAGCTCTTCCAAAACTCGCTAGTGAAAATGGGATCTCTATTGCTCACAATGCTAGAGGGTATGTCGTGCATACGAACTATCTCTTGAAGGTAAACAGATGCTAACCATGCGGCGGTCCTTCTACTTTTAACGGGAATAAAATAGGCACTTTTGGTAAGTCTGTCTACAACTACCCAAATCCCCGTATTACCCTTCCTTGATCTTGGCAACCCATCTATAAAATCGATGGAAAGACTTTCCCATTTCCACAGCAGAATCTCTAAAGGGTGGAGCAAACCACCGGGCTTCTTTTGCTCCGCCTTGACTTGCTGGCACACTAAGCATCTAGAAACGAACTCAGCCATGTCCTTCTTCATTCCGGCCTAAAAGAAAACTCGATTCATATCCCCATACATCTTGTCACCACCGGGATGTATGGTCATCTTAGAGCGATGTGAGTCTTCAAGAATTGTCTTCCTCAAGCTCTCATCTTGTGGCACGCAAAATCTCCCATCTCTACGCAAGCAGCCCTCTATCATCTATAGCATATCTATTAAGATGACTCGAAGACTCCCCTCCTATAAGCTTGCCTACTATCTCAACCAACTGTGGGTCATCTAGCTGTGCCTCTCCAACCTAATCCAAAAGTGCAGGTTGTACCTCTAGCGATGCCAACAATCCGGATACATAATCGACAGAGGGTCTGAAGTAAAAGGTAGATGTATACTCCAAACTCTGCCGCTCTACGAATAAAGGACTCAAAGTCAACCTCTTTCTACTTAAGGCGTCAGCTACAACGTTACCCTTGCCACGGGTATATGCGATCTCAAAATCGTAGGATGCCAAAAACTCCATCCACGTCTGTTGCCTCAAGTTTAGATCTTTCTTAGAGAACAAGTACTTTAGCGACTTATGGTCTGTATACAACTCAAACTTCTAGCCAAGCAAATAATGACGCCAAGACCTAACCGCAAAAACTATGGCAGCCAACTCTAAGTCGTGGGTAGGGTAATTCTTCTCGTGGACTTTCAACTGCCTTCCACCATAGCATATCACCCTTCCCTCTTGCATTAGAACTGCGCCAAGCCCTGTCCTGCAAGCATCGGTATATACTGTGAATGGCTTACTACCATCTGGCAAAACTAAAACTAGAGCTGTCGTCAAAGCCCTCTTCAAACATTGGAAAGCATCGTCACGGTCAACGTCCCAAGCAAAAGTCAAGTTCTTCTTCGTTAACCGAGTAAGCGGGGCTGATATCTTCGCGAAGTCCTTAATGAACTTCCTATAATAACCAGCCAGTCCTAAAAAGCTTCTTAATTCTGTTGCGTTCTTAGGAATCTTCCAATTTTGGATTGCCACCACCTTTGCGGGATCCACAGCTATCCCTTCCTTAGAGACCACATGTCCTAAGAACCTCACTTCTTTTCTCCAAAAATGGCATTTGGAGAACTTAGCGTTGAGTTGATGCGCTCGTAGGGTCTCTAAGACTTCCCTAAGATGTAGGGCACGCTCTTCCTCGCTTTTAGAGAAAATCAAGATATCGTCCACAAAGACCACCACAAACTTGTTTAGAAACTCCCTAAACACCCTACTCATTAAGTCAACGAAGTATGCGGGTGCATTCGTCAAACGAAAAGGCATGACGAGCCACTCGATGAAACCGTTAGGAGTTCTAAATGCAGTCTTATCTATGCTGTCTTCAGCCACCCTTAGCTGATGAAATCCTGTAGCCAAATCCAGCTGCGAGAAAACCGAAGAACCAACCAACTGGTTGAATAAATCATCTATCCTCGGCAACGTGTGTCTGTTCTTCTTTGTGAGCTTATTCAGCTCTCTATAGTCCACGCACAATCTAAGTGAACCATCAGCCTTCGTAGCAAAAACAACTGGAGCACACCATTCCGAAATACTTCTTCTTATGAACCCTTTCTCAAGCAACTCTTTCACTTGCTTACTGAGTTCTCTTCTCTCCCTCGGAGCCATGTGGTGCACTGGTAATACAACTGGCTTTGCATTATCTACTAGGTATCTATGAAAGTCTATCTCGCGCCTCGGGGTTAAACCCCGAACTTCATCAAAGACGTCACCATATTCACGGACCATACGAATGGATTCCAAGTCATCATTGGATGCATCACGAGATTCAAGGTAGCTAAGCATCACCAGACCTCTGGGGTCACAAGAATTTCAAGGATCTTGCCACAACGAGTCAACAATCTACTACCCTTCTTTCGCAGTCTAGGATGGCACCGTATCTAGCTAGCCAATCCATGCCTGGAATCAAGTCGTAGCCCATGAAGCCAAGAATGAAGGCATTGCATTCAAACCCAATGCCCAAGATAGACACTCTCAAATCCCGACAAATCATTGAAAGATGAGCCGAACCACCAATAGGATTTGAGACTACTATGGGATCTGTAACTAGACTAGTATTTAGGTGCAGTGTTTCAACTAACGAAGCAGATATAAACGAGTGTGAAGCGCCCGGAATCAAACAAAGTATGAATAGGATGATCAAACAGAAAAACCAAACTTTCAACAAAAATATTTCTACCTCTCTCCTGTCCTGGTGCCATGAGAGCATGAACCTGCCCTCTTGCCTGCCCTGGTGCCATGAGAGCCTGAACCTGCCCTCCAGAAGTAGACCCTATCCTCTGCCCTTTCCCTTGTCTTCTCGGGCAGTCTTTAATCAGATGTCATGTCCCACCACAGTTGAAACGGTTAGTCTTCTTCTTCTTCCTACAGTCCTTGCTCAGATGGCCTGGTGTTCCACAATTAAAGCACCTTTTCTTTCCTTTGATATTGTTATCCTTACCACCTTTCTTAGGTTGCTGCTGTGATTTCTTTTGATCCCCTTTCTTTTCCGGTGCCTTATTAGCATTAGCGCCTTTCTCCTCTTCATGCATAAGCGCCATGTCAACCAGTTTCTCAAAGGTAGCCCCCATAGGAATGTGGGTCATAGCCAACCCATGTAGTGGCTCATTCAAACCTTTAATGAATCTCAGGGCCTTCTTTTCAGGTGTGTTCACCAAGTCTAAGCCAAATTTTGCCAACTGATTGGACTTGTTGACGTACTCCTTTACTGATAAGTTCCCCTGCTTCAACGCCAGTAACCTCTCCATGTATAAATTCTCTTCTGCTCATAAGAGAAATTTCATCTTAAACCTATGCCTGAAATCCATCCATGTCTCCACTGGACGCTCTCTATTCGTACCTCCCACCAAAACGAGGCTTCGTCCTTCATTAACCAAGCAACTAATTGGACCTTCCTTCCATCTTCTATCTCGAAGATACCAAACAAATCTTCCACCTCTTTAAGCCAATTTCGAGCTTCAATAAATGTCTCTGACCCGTGAAAAGGTTTCCCGCCCATTGCCTGAAAGTCTTTGCATATCTTCGAAAAAGTATCAACGCAGGGAGGGGGAGGAGGAGGAGCGGCAACAGTTGGGGGAGGAGGAACGTCTGCTGGGCCTACGGCGGTGGCCTAGCCTCCAGATACCTTCTGAACCAGGTTGGTATCAGTATGCCCTTGGGTATCTCGGGCCCCCCAGACATGCTGAAAAGAAAAAGGAAGAGATTCAAAACGGAGAATCAAAGGAAAGATATATGGCTCTTGGGGGTTATGTTTTAAAAAAAAACCTTTTCTCTTGCTAATACTTTCCTTAAAACCTATTTTTGAAAGTATTTCTTTGTAAAATGCTTTTGAAAAACAGTTTTTCAAAATCTCTTATCTGTTCTGGTAACCTTCAACTCTGATACCACGTGTAACAACCCACGTCCATTAATGTCACTCTCAAAGGGAATGCATTAACTTTCATGGAGTATTATTGGTGTATAGAACAGAATATAACAAGACAGATTCATATATTGGTACTTGATAAATTAAAACAACTTTTATTGCAGTGGAGAAATAGTTTGGTTACAACAACATCAAAAACCAACAATAAAACCAAGTACACTTAATATCCATCTTGACAAATTGTTTTCTGAGTACATAAAGTAAAAATCATAACCCCAACATAAGTAGCCATAAAAGAGATAAGTTGATCTTTACTTTCAGCAATCCAAGCACTTCCAAAAGAGAGAGAAAGAGGTCCAAATCAAGCTCCACTAGCACTAGTCCCACCCTGAGAACCTGGAGGAGGGAAGGAAGAAAAGAGGCGAAAACAAAAGGGATCAGACATAAAGTCTGGCGAGTCCAATAACTTTAACAATATAATTATTAAAGTAATTAGGATAAGGCATAAACTGGTAAAACAAGGAATCACTGTGAAGAAAATGGGCAAAACAAAACAAACAAGAGGAATATGCTGGCGTTAATCGCGCTCCTAATCACTATAGGATAATTACTATACTACACCATTACTAGTCACCATAAAAGTTGATCCCGCCTACTGAACATAACAATCATAATAATGATAATGGTAGTTACGTGTACCCCTAGCTGTCTTCATAGGTGTCGCCTGCCCCTATCTCCACTAGTTGTACCCACTACCCCCATGCGATCGGCTCCCAAACTCATAGATACACATGCTGCTCCCACAGTGGGGTGTATCACTCCCCAAAGTGGTAACCTGATACCACTAAATATGCACGGCTTATGTCTATACGATGCAATAACGTCTTACCTACCGGCCTGGGCCCATGCCCACACATGACCCCCTTGGACTTGCGTTGCCAGCGCTAACCCGTTTTGACCTCTTACAATCAAACCCAGTAAGCGTGTCCCATCCTCGACCTAGCTCGAGCTCACAAAGATACTTAATGGGTTACTGGTTTGAAAAGGGTCCGTATACTTAACACAAGCTTTCCACCTATGCTTGGTCCCCACTAGGATTTCCCACTTAACCCCTTCTTATTTATGTCTTTTTACATGTTTCAACTTGGTTAAGTGTTTCTAATCGTATTTCACATGTCACCCATGTTACCCACTTAACCCCTATGTCCCACTACATGTTTATCTTGGTTAAGTGTACTTAATTCATTATAACCGTAACCTTGTAAGACCTCCCACATTAGACTACTGTTTGCGGCTGCTGGATTTGACGGGCGAGTCCGGACAGTCTTATACCGCAAACGGGTCTAACCTCGTGTCTTTACAATTGTTACGCATTTAATTTATGCCTTCGACCTCTCACATTAGACAACCGTTTGTAGTTGCTGGATTTGTCGGGCGGGTCCGGGCAGTTTTATACAACAAACGATTCTAACCTCGTGTCTTGGGCGTTTATTATTACACATAATTATTTCACCCCAATATGAATTAATTATCCCTATCCAAATTGTTAATAATTTCCAAATTAATCTATGTCCATAATTGTCACCTAAATTATGTCCATAGTTTTAAGGTATATAAATTATACCAATTAGTGTCTCAAATTAATTATATTCCTATAAAGCCATTTGATTCCAATTCACAATATGTATATTTAATATTTTCCCATTATCCCCATGCCACTCATACGTTTAATATGAAATATGTTAGACTCGCAAATAGTCTAACTCATAAAAAGAAAAGAAACATCACAACTTGCATAACACATAAAATAGATCTAACTTGCGAATAAGAATTATAACATAAGTTTGCATAGGCAATAGACATATAGAACATAAATTTTCATAAATTATGTACTGCCATGGATCTAAGTATAGATCTAAACATGAAATTGTGAACTTGCATATATGAATATGGTTTTCACCTAAACTTGCATATGTGAATATGGTTTTCACCTAAACTTGCACATGAATTTAAACATGTAAACTAATATCACATGTTTTTCATATAAACTCACACATATATATACATATATATATATACTTGATTCACATATAAACTTGGGTATAATTCGCATACAGACTTGCATAAGATTCACTTACAAACTAGCATTTGATTTTCATCCAAACTTGCATATAAACTGATGTCATAAAATGAATCAAGTTAAACATATGTGATTGGGCATATGGAATATCTACTAACATAAGTTAACAAAACTGTCATATGTTCCCAAACAGACGATAACAAAATTAAGTAACGTCACATGATTCAACATGCATGTTCTCATAATCCAAATTTATAACTCATCATAATTAGTTTATTAATTACTTTGTGAAAGAAATTGTACTCACAAAGACGGATTAGAGAAGAGAATAATTCGTTCGTCGTTTGTATTAGAATCCTGACTTGCAATTCCTAAGCTTTAAGAAGAAGAAGAACTATTCCAGCAGCAGCATGGAGGCCAAGTGATTAATTTAGTTTAGGTTTAGAGCTTGAGTCTATGCGTGCTTGTATAGAATTTTAGATCAATAATAGCCGTTAAATTATCATAGAAGCAATCAGAACCATTCAGACCAATTAGAGCCATCCAGAAACTGCCACCTAAGCCCTAGTGACTCAGCCACAAGACAGAAATCGTCACAGTTCAGATCTTCCTGAGGGGGTAGGTCGACCCCCAGGTCGACCTGTATAGGGGAGATCAACCCCTTGGTCGACCTGGCCTGGGGCAGGAAAAATCCCACCCAGCCCGCTTCTTTGTTTGAATTTGAATTTTGAATTTAAATCTAAGCTGTTTTAATTTATTTAAATTCCTGAAACTTCTGATTGCCATTACTTCCTCATACGAAGTCCGATTTATGAAAACTTGGACTCTATTTCAAGCAGAATTTCGAGACAAACGGAATGGCGTAACCCATTTCCCTTAATTCTTCTCCTAAAAATTAAGTGTTCTTAAAATTGTTAATTTTAATATTTAAAATTACGTGGTGTTACAAGGGGAACCGAGAAATCCAGATCTGTTTAGAAGCATTAAGAACCAAACCAACATGTGTAAACAAATCTTGCCAAGTCTTCAACAGGCGTCAAACAAATTCAGCAGAAGAACAAGTGGCAACGACATTTAACAAATATCCTAAAAGAATATATATACCATTTGAATTCTCTAAATGTACATACTATTACACTATACAACCAATACTAAGGAATTTGTATATTTTCAAATTCAGTTTCGATTTAATTTTTATAAACCAATCAAAATAAATTATGAAACAAATTCTCATGTTAAATAAAATTAAAATTTAAACAAGTAAAATAAATTATTTCATAACTGACCAAATGAATCTATCCAACAATGAATTAAATACGTGTAAATGTTAAATTTTGAAATCAAGTTTAAATTAAATAAATTCTTAAGTAAAATTTACAACTTATATTCGACAAATCAATTTATATTAAAATAATTCCTTTCTTAGTTAAATTAAAAATTTCCCAAAGTTTATTTCAGTTCTAACATTAAACAACTCTAAATTTGTTAATAACATTTCTTTCAACAAAAGTTCATATTAAAAATTTACGAAAGGAATTTCCATTGATAAATACATTTAGAACATGCTCAAAATAGTTAAATCCCCAAATCCCCATGTAGAAATCCAAAGATAAGTGTTTATTTTAACGTTGAAATCTTAACTTAATCTATATTTTTTTAAAAAAAATTACAGAGTCGTAACTACCACTCTTCAAAAATCAGGGTTGTTACAGACTCCCCTCCTTAAATAATTGTGTCCTCACAATTTACTCTGATTAATATACGACATTACAAAATCATAATTATCACAAGAGGAAATTTCTAACTTTGATTACTCAACTTTTTTTTTGTATTGTAATTCTCAACCCATATATTAGGATACTCACTCCCCGTTTTCAATATAAAGGTATCGTATATAAATCAATACAATTCCATTCATAATAATAATTTTAGAAAATATGATAAAATTAGACAAGATATCAAGTATAAACCCATGTGATATTCATAACAAACATCACATACGATTGGATAACAAACTAAGTCAAAGCCAGTGAAATCTTTATATGTAATGACACTAAACAAATAAGAATATCATATGTAAATCATTACGATACTCATAATATGACTTATGAACAGATCAGAGTACTGTATATAAATCAATACGATACCCATAATGAATATTATGGTAACAAATCAAGTCAATAAAATCTTCATAAAATTTATCATATATAAGAACAGTATGATAAAATAAATTAATGAGGAGCCAATGAAATTTAAGTGGCATTTATCATATATAATATGAGAAAGGAATCGGGCCAGAGTATCATTTATAAATCAAAACGATACTCGTAACAAATACAACAAGAAGGTAAAACAGACTATAACGGAGTAACATATATGAATCAAATATTTTGTGACATTTATCAGCAATATGATAAAATAACCCGAGCTAGAGCACTACATGTAAACGAATGTGAGGCTCATAGTAAATCAAGTTAGAGCATCACATATAAATCAATGTGATTCTCTTACTAAATATTACATATAATTAAAAGGATACTCATAATAATCAAGTCAGAGTATCTTAAACCAATAAAAATCCTCATAACATTTATCATGCATAAGAACAATATGATAAAATAACCCAAAATACAATATAAATTCTTATAGCAATTATTCAAGTCAATTAAAACCTTCATGGTTTATGTCGTTTGTCAAACAAATCAGAGTATAAATCAATATAACAATTACCATATATAAATCAATATGATAATATAAACCAAATCAGAGTATCATATATAAATCAATACGATACTCATAACAATTATCACATATAAATCAATATGATAATATAATCAAATCGGAGTACCATATATAAATCAATACGATACTCGTAACAATTATCATATATAAATCAATATGATAATATAATCAAATCAGAGTACTATATATAAATCAATACAATAGTCATAACAATTATCATATATAAACCAATATGATAATATAATCAAATCAGAGTATCATATATAAATCAATACGATACTCATAACAATTATCATATATAAAGCAATATGATAATATAATCAAATCAGAGTATCATATATAAATCAATACGATACTCATAACAATTATCATATATAAAGCAATATGATAATATAATCAAATCAATTATAGTAATCTGATAAAATATTAGGGGATTATGGGATAAATGTAACTTGACTCATAAATACCAAATAAACAGATGCTAGTATTGTAAAATCACAGTGGTAGAGCTCGAGCACGCATCTAGACATCAGCACCGTAATCTACTCATAGGGCCATAACGACACCTGGCGATCAACCTGGGATAACCAAGACGGTCAAAGGCGAAGGCCGTATGCTAGCCGTTCACGGCACTACACGTGGGACCCTCACGCCTCCATCTGATGTAGTCCGTGACCCGCCGATCGGGAACCCCGATCAAAATAAAAAATTGCTCAATGTAGCAGACCGTTGACCTTTAGTGGTTGATGGACGAATGAGAAACCACTGATTCAGGTAGCGATCCTAAATCAGGTCAACCAAGATGGAGTTTTGGTCCATTGGTACAACAGAGTCCAATCTATCCCAATCCCAAAATCAAAAGTATTCTTGAAATGCTAATTTCATATAAAACTTGCCATGAAGTTCAAAGTGTGTATAACGTCAAAACACTTTAAAATTTCAACTATGACATGAATAAATAAATCATCACATATAAAGGCAAAATGGTAATCACAAACAAAAACTAATATTCAACTTTATCATATATAAAAAAAATATGACAAAATCAATCAAGTCAAAGTATCATATATAAATCAATATGATACCCATAATAAATACCAAATATAAAACAATATGACAAAATAAACTAAATCACGATAGTCGTGATAAAGAACAAAAAGTATCGTCATAAAAGCAGTTCAATTAGAAAACACTTCAATTCAGAAATTGAAGTATACTTGTAGATAGTAATTATTCAAGTATCACACGTGTTCCCATATCACATTACGTTACAAGTACATTTTAG
Source organism: Allium sativum (assembly GCA_030737875.1). Classification (NCBI taxonomy): domain Eukaryota; kingdom Viridiplantae; phylum Streptophyta; class Magnoliopsida; order Asparagales; family Amaryllidaceae; genus Allium; species Allium sativum. Next base: position 187,903,057 of record CM060924.1, on the reverse strand, counting down.
GAAGCAAATCTCACAAGCTGGGAGTACAAAAACAATCGAATATTCCGTATAAGAAGTCAAGAGAGTAATCAGAAAAGTATTACCAAATGTCCCATACCGCTTGGTATTACTAATCCATTTACTCAAAACCCTCATCATACAGAATTTCACACAAATCTCCCGAAAACTGTGTTCAATTCAAACTGTATACTCGTCAAAGAAAAATAACTAATTTACTTTTGGTTGTTTTATTAGTTATTATCACTGATGCTCAAACTTTATTTCCAATCAACAACTTAACACTAGTGTTTAGTACCAACCCCAATCTGATTTTTTTTCCAACTGATTTAGCTCCCGTTTTTTGCAACCGTTCTCAAATCGAGCATCGTTCGGGCTCCGCTTCGTCAAGTTTCCTAGTACCTTCCTACTTACTCATCTTATCTTTTAGCCTAAAAATCTCCTCTTAAATTTACTTAACAAAAATTAAGTTCTTGGATCACATAAACTCTCTTGACGATAAACCCCAGAAATTCTCGCCACAAAGGGGCTTTAGGTAGAAATCAAAAAAGGGAACTTATTTTTCGAAAGTATTTCCTCCCAAATAAAAGTTTCATAAAAGTCCCTCTCTCCTGAATGATTCTAGTATAAATTCCACTCATTCTAGGATATTTCCACCCTATATATAAAGAGTTTTTTTTAACCCGATAAGCCAAATTTAGAAAAACCATAGCTCTAATACCAAATGTAACAGCCCGTCATTTTGACCACCCTAAGTCGGTGATTGAACCAATTCGGAGCATTCAAAACAACAGATTGTTATTGGCCTACGGGGTTTAAACAGAATCACAAAGTACAATTTCTTACAAATGAAATTTTATATATAAAATCTGAGATTTAGAGATTAGTTTTACAACGGAAGATTTATAAAATAAACACATGAATTTATAATAAAATTAAGTTACAATTTTGTCGAGCTTGCGCGCACATGCAACTTCTCACGCCTCTCCTCTTTAAAAGCTAAAATCCTTGCATTTGCAACACATGGGGCCTGACCCGAGCGTTTCATGGAAAAAAATACAAAAAACTTGGGTCAGGATTAAACTAATCTCAAGTCAGTCACTTTTGAATAAACACATAAAAATAATTATTTAACCCCCAACCATATATTAAATACCTCGAGCATAGCAGCCTATGAACCACCGAATGTAAACATCATATAACAAACAAAGAAGCATACAGTATTCAGCGTGTACTAAGGAATAAAACATATGACACGCTACCAAGTAACTACGCCTATGTATATGAATAGTGAAAAAAATAATGGACATGCAAGCTTAAAATAAAACAAGACTGGCTCGCATGGAGCAGGCACGTCACGTGGCAGGCACAAAAATCAAGTCGATATGGCAGGCTCGAAAGGCATAAAATGTCAGGTATAAGAGGGTGCTCAACAAGGATAGTTGGGTTTAAAATAGGGTACAAGCCTTAGCAGCATGCATGCATTTTCAAAGTGTGATCTATGACCATAACAGTAGGAAGTACATGCAAATAAATGAAACAAAGGTGGCCAAACTATACTGCCAGACAACAATCGAAACAAAATAGACAATGCTGGATAACCAAGAAAAGATCCATACCTATAACAAAACCGATTGGTCCCTGTGCATGAGATTTGATATGTACTAAAAGAGCCCAAATGTTTAATTTATCATGCAAGGGTGATTTACGAATATATATTGAGATCCATGAAAATTTAGTTTCATAACAATATGACGGCCATTTTGGCTATCCCTAAATTTGATATGATGAGTGTATAAAATTTTAGAAAGAAAGTTCAATGAGTAAGATGCATCCCTATATATAGCTTTTCTCTCTCTTTTTTAAACCTTTTTCAAATATTTAGAAAAAGGGACATTTATTACATAATGAACCATGTTCCCAACTAAAATAGAAACAAATATCACAAATGAACACTCCTATATCAACACAAGAGAGATGCAAAAAAAGAACATCAAGGTCATTCAACAAATGGTCAAGACAGTGCGTGTGTGTGGAGTAGCTTATAAGTACATGCAATACGGCGCGGTGAACCCATACCCACTCAACATACACATGTAGTTTACCCATACCATTTTCTATTCACATTTAGGTACATGCAAACATTATAAACTATGTATTAATCCAATACAAACCCAAAATAAGACAACAAATGTAATAACCAGTTAAACCTTAAGTTTTGGTTCCGATGAGCCCGCTGTCCTTTTTTACATGAAGTAGTACAAGGCTATAAACATCATATGGACAAAACGGCTCTATATCCCAAGCATGAATGCAGTTCAAAATGCATGAGAAAATAAAAAAAGAATGATTTTTAATAGGACTATATTTGAACAAAAATATATAAATCCGTAATTCTTGTAAACAAGTATACTACAACACATTTTTATTCCAAAACACATCAGTTTATTATTTCCCCTTGTCATGGTAATTATTAAATTCATGCAAAACTGTTGGGCCAATATATCATTAGAATTTAATTATTTTCAACTGTAATCTAACTAAGCTATACTGGCATTTTTGAGAAGTTAAATTGAACAATTCCTGTTATATTAACAAAACTCCTGATTATAGACTAAGTCACACATATTGTCCTTGCTGTTACTATGCCTCAAACTACATACATGCTATAGACTAAAAACAAAATGGATAAGAATTGGATCAAACTTAGTGAATGCCTGAAGCCACGACTTGAAATAAAAATAACCGTAAGTCAAACTTACTTTTGGTCGACGGAACGGGAGCATGCAAAAGGTAGTTCGTGATGAGGCGACACAAATTGTGGAGTGTCGGATTCGATAATTGCGCTGGATGCTAGCGTTGGTTGCTACGGTGGTTCGGTGGCAAAGAGCGGAGAAAGGTAGTGTTATTTCTAACTCGGATTTATTATCCAAACATGTCGCAATGATTTTTGGTTCCCTCACGCAGAGGGTGTACTTCTGCCCTTTCATAGCCCGGATTTAGGGGAGTTCTTCCTCTTACCTTTTGAAACCCTCATCGTTGAAGGGTGGAATGCTTTTCAGCAAGTGTCGATAGCAGCAAGGCGAGTAAAATCAGTGAAGCCAATTTAGGAAAAAGGAGTGAGGATCTTGATCCGAGTTCCAACAAAGAGGAGCCGTGAGGGTTTATTGTTGCATGCTTGGGTCTGGAACGGCATGGGACCGCAAGAGGTGCTGCCAAGAGGGAGGCGCGTGTGCGAGGTCAACAATCGAGTGGAGGAGGTGGCTCGAACTTTAGGGAGGAAGGCGCTGAACTGCAATGGGATGCGGCAGAATTTTGTTTGAAGTGATTTGGGAAAGATTAGTTTTCATGAGGAAGGATGGAATGTTGATCCCTCTGATTTGGTTCCCCATTGTCCCCCTTTAACAAAGGTATAGTGGAGAGGAATAAATGGGGAACCGAGAAATCCAGATTTGTTTAAAAGCATTAAGAACCAGTCCAGCACATGTAAACCAATCTTGCCAAGTCTTCAACAGGCGTCAAACAAATTCAGCAGAAGAACAAGTGGCAACAACATTTAACAAATATCCTAAAAGAATATATATATATATACCATTTGAATTCTCTAAATGTATACTATTACACTGTACAACCAATACTAAGGAATTTGTATATTTTCAAATTCAGTTTAGACTTAATTTTTATAAACCAATCTAAATAAATTATGAAACAATTTCTCAAGTTAAATAAAATTTAAATTTAAACAAGTAAAATAAAATATTTCATAACTGACCAAATAAATCTATCCAACAATAAATTAAATAGTGCAAATGTTAAATTTTGAAATCAAGTTTAAATTAAATAAATTCTTAAGTAAAATTTACAACTTATATTCGACAAATCGATTTATATTAAAATAATTCATTTCTTAGTTAAATTAAAAATTTCCCAAAGTTTATTTTAGTTCTAACATTAAACAACTCTAAATTTGTTCATAACATTTCTTTCAACAAAAGTTCATATTAAAAATTTACGAAAGGAATTTCCATTGATAAATACATTCAGAACATGCTCAAAATAGTTAAAGCCCCAATTCTTCATGTAGAAATCCAAAGATAAGTGTTTATTTTAACGTTAAAATCTTAACATAATCTATATTTTAAAAAAAAAAATTACAGAGTCGTAACTACCACTCTCCAAAAATCAGGGTTGTTACATGTGTTAAAACAAAAATAACATTGTTGTTAATTGGATTTGTGTTAAAACAAAAATAACATTTTTGTTAATTAGATTTGTGTTAAAACAAAAACAACATTTTTGTTAACTAGATTTGTGTCAAAACAAATACAACATATTTGTTAATTATATTTGTGTTAAAACAAAAATAACATTTTTGTTAATTAGATTTGTGTTAAAACAAAACTAACATTTTTGTTAAATTGATTTGTGTCAAAAAAAAATAACATTTTTGTTAATTAGATTTGTGTTAAAACAAAATAATATTTTTGTTAATTAGATTTGTGTTGAAACAAAAATGACATTCTTGTTAATTAGATTTGTGTTAAAGGAAAAATAACATTTTTGTAAAATAGATTTGTGTTAAAATAAAAATAACATTTTTGTTAAATAGATTTGTGTCAAAACAAAAAAAAACATTTTTGTTAAATAGATTTGTGTTAAAAAAATTAACATTTTTGTTAAATAGTTTGGTGTTAAAACAAAAATATCAATTTTGTTGAATTAGAGAATTGTTAACAAAATGAAGTTATCATTTTTATTCACTTTGTTAAAGTGGATTGCAAACTAAAGTGACATTTTTATTGTCAAATTACACATTAGAATTTGCGTACAAATTAAAAAAACATTTTTATTGTCAAATTATACATTAAAATTTGTATACAAATAAAAATAAACATGTTTTATGTGTCATGCTATACATTGAAACTATATACAAATAAAAATATTTCTTTTTATTTGTTAAAGTTAAAAATAGAAATACAAATAATGATAATAAAAATTATCTTTTTATTTTCATTAGCTAAAATGTTATGCAAATAAATTACATTTTATTTGACATTAGAAAACATGTAGTGAATATATGCAAATAAATTACATTTTATTTGACATTAGAAAACATGTAGTAAATATATGCAAATAAATTACATTATATTTGGCATTAGAAAAAACATGTAGTGAATATATGCAAATAAAATACATTTTATTTGACATTAGAAAACATGTAGTGAATATATGCAAATAAATTACATTTTATTTGACATTAGAAAACATGTAGTGAATATATGCAAATAAATTACATTTTATTTGACATTACAAAATATGTAGTGAATATATGCAAATAAAATACATATTTATTTGACATTAGAAACACGTAGAAATGTATGTAGATAAAACTTCTCTTTTTATTTGACATTAGAAAATATTGGAAATGTATGCAAACAAAAATCTCTATTTATTTTTATTTGAAAATATAGGAATTTGTTTGCATATGCAATATCACTTTCTATGTATCACTAGAAACATTTAAATGTGTTATGCAAAATAAAACATTCTTTTATTTGGCATGTTAAACACGTTAGTGGAATCGTCGAATGATTTATATATATATATATATATATATATTAAAAATAAACGAATCGCGCGTGGTAGTTCGCGTTTCGGAATCGTAACTTTAAATAATTATACCGAAAGATCAAACCGTCGGATTTCCCCAAAACTAAAACCGTAAGGTCCGCTTTGGGAAAGATCTTTCCAACGATATAAAGTTTGTTAAAATCCAACGGTTAGATTTCGAGAAAAGTGCAAATCAAATTTGGGTAAAAAAAGCCCCAGAGCCGCCTGTTGACCCAAAACGTTGTTAAATTAAATTGGGCTATTTTTATATAAATAAAAATAGCAATAAATCGTTATAAAATAATATTAACTATATGAAATGAATTAAATTATATATATTTGAGAATTATTTGAAAATACCGAGTTCAATCTCATTTCAAATAATTATACGACGTTTTAAAATCGAAGATATTGAAGATGGTGTTTGAAGACCGACAATCTTCACATCGAATAGACAACTACTGATGCCCTGGATTGATTTGCTTCCAGGAAGGGGTTACAGTGGCAGTTGTCCAAACGTACTTGTTGATTGTCCGGATAAGCGAGCACCTCTCTTCCGTATTGGACATACGGGACGAAGAATAAGGTGTCTCCGGTTTTGTTCTGACCCAGAATGGACTTGTAAATGGATGTGTATCTGACATTGGATTTCATTCTATGTAAATTTATTTCTATTTAATGCATATCTGTTTGGTGGCGGAGAATTTATTCTCTTGCTTAACACCCTTCTCTAAGACGCACGAGCTCAGAGGTTATATATTGGTAGTCATTGATCGCATGGCGTGGATTGTCAATGTGGCATGCCAAGATGTAAATGATCAAGGCTTTTGTTGAAAAGAAGAGCCTTGTGGTTGATGATCAAAGCACAACCTATTTAGGCATATCTTTGTGTATAAGCGTTAATTCGCGAGCCTCTAACCCCTGTATGAGTCAGAAATGGGATAAGGGACCCAAGGAGTGCATGTATTTCTTTCTAGCTAGAAGTGGTGTCATGGTATAGAGCCTAGACATTTTTGCTTATGTGGATGATGGATTACGAGGCCTCAGATATTTTGGTTGATAGTGGCCAATTGATAGGTTCAATAGGATCGGAAAACATGTGTTCAGGCATAACTAATCCACTAAAGTATTTGTAGACCATCCTTAGAGGATCCAAGGGCTCGCCAGTGTCCGAGTCCTGAGAAATTTGCTAGAGTTTCTCGAATCAGTAAGGAGATCATCCCTAGCCTTGACTCATGATGGAAACCTAATTTCAAATATGACATTACGGATTTGATTGTAAACCTATATATGGCGACATAATAGGATGAGGTACTATGCCGCCTAGGATTGATACATTTACTTTGAAAGTATTTTAAAACTGATTAGACACTAATAATAATATTAAATATAATTTTATTTGTATCAAGCATGATTGATCATTATAAGGTAAAACTCCATCCTCCGGTTTGCGTTGCATTGTGTGATGGGACTTTAGTCTTATAATGATTTCATTTTCTAAAAATCATTGCATTGTTTTGAATAAAAGATTTACTTTTCACTGGAAATATAATGGAGTAAACCTGTTCCGCGTTAGCGGCGTGGTCCTGTGATTAGCCTTATTATTAGTTAAGTTGTAGCGCCCCGCCTCTATACCCACTATCGTCCGGTTCATTTCAGAGAAATGTCGCAGACATTAACGGAGAATGAGGTTTGTGAAGGGCAACCGATTGTATGATTGCTCCATGTGAGGAATGCACATCGAATTCTGATACCAATTAAAATTTCGACATGACCATTCGGCACATAGGGCAACGACACAACGACTATATGCAATCCAGAAAGCAGTATAAAATAGCCAACAACAACAATATAAATATCAAACACAGAATAATCATATCACAAAGGCGGAATAGATATGAATAAACCAAGAATGTGTACAACAAACAAGTGGTGAACAAAGATCCACTAATACATGTACCAAGATCTACATAAAAGAATATGTACACTATGATAGGTAATGTCATAGATACAAAAGTACATAAAACTGCAGAGACAGAGCAGCAAGTTGAAAGCGGAAGATCAATCATGCGATGAGTCCCAAGGGAGTACCTAAAATGACTCGGTCTGGCCCGAGTATTATTTATAAGGAAATAAACAATAAACGGATCAGTCTAGCTGTACTTATCAAATAAACTGAGATAACAAGAGATATAACACAGGATGACATGATTCTACTAATACATCTAATCATAACTAAATATGAAACATGGCATGTCAATGCAACTATCTCTAAATGATCTCTTAGCTAATGTAGAATGTAACATTCCAATAATCATAAATCATCAAGAAATCATAAATCATCAAGTAATCATAAATCACCAAGTAATCATAAATCATCAAGACATCATAAATCATTTCTCAAATTGACGCGCATTGCATCAAAGTACTCAAGAATCCGGAAATCACTCGAAATCCAAAAAAACATGACCAAGAGGCAGGCCTGTTCACCATGATGAATACGATCTCTAGGTAGCGAACCCATAAGTTTGAGCCGAAGCTTTCCATGGTGCCGGGCTGCCGAAGCTCCCCATCGTGCCCGGGTTGCGACCCCGGAGAGAGGAAATCATAAATCATAGAAAATCATATAAAGTTTGACCGAAGTCTCATAGATGAAGGTCACAAATCGTATATTCCCACTCGGGCGATCGCGAACCAAACAACTATGTCATAGAGGCGGATACCATGGATCTGGGCGAATAGAAATTACTCCGAGCTAGTGAATATAAGAAAACAGTAACATGTCCCATAACCACACGCTATTCACGAATATTTACGAACCCGTAATTGGTTTCTATTTAAAACAGAGAAAATCATAGAAGGAGCATTGCCACGATTTTCAATCGGACGAGTCCAAGAATTAACCATCGAATCAAAAGCAAGGGTTCAAAGTCCTTGATTTTACTAAGACGTTTAATTAGATTCCTCATATGAATGAGGAAAAGGTTTATAAAATATATACTTGTAGATTTGAAGAAGGTTCATAAAATGATTTCATAAATTAGCTTCGTATAATGAAGTAAGATTGGAAACCATTTTAGTACAAGAATTTGATATCTACTAATAACATAAAATCTCTTTATATAACTTCAAAGTGGCAATAAACAATAGTATGATTGACGAGGCAATCGATCAAGGGGGTTCACGTCACAATGACATGATCTCAAATCATAAATCATAAACTCACATCACGACAACATACATGAAATCAAGGGATAACGGTTGTAATTTCGATCAACAAACGAATCGAAATCCCTAACTAGCACCCGAAGGGCTTTTAAACTACATCGGAACATACTCGAAGGATATCGAGTCGATAATTCAAGTTTTAGAGTCGTGAATCATATTAGCAAGAGTATCGAATAAACTCGATATACAAAGCGAACAGGATTTAGAATGATCACTTATTCAATTCACATCATAAACAAATGCTAATCTACCAAGAAGGATCAACATTGGAAGAATCACATGAGAATCAAAGTCGAGGAATCGAGATGTAGAAATCTGCGAACCAGAGATACTGACAAGTCACAAACGAAGTCGAAATAGGTCGAAACTTGACTGGGAATGAGCTCAAATGATACCAAACTATTGACCGTGGTCCACTGGTCAATAGCAGTTTCAGGCAGACAGACGTCTGACCTATAGTGACAGACGTTTGTCACTGCAGGAAGCAGTTTTTTTATTTTTCCTGAGAGCCGGGACAGACGTCTGGCCCATTTGGTCAGACGTCTAAGCTGTAGCAATTATTTATTTTCTCCCCCAAATATTGACATACGTCTGTCCCCCTCCCGGACAGACATCTGAGCTATAGTATGGCCATTTTTGCTTAGGAAATGAGGTGCAAATGGTTCTCGGACGAGCTCGGATCATTGGTGATGACTTATAACGTTTTCTAATTGAAAATGAAGCCTCCTTAGCTCACCGAAAACACTCAAGAACACATACACACATGCAAGCATTCATACAAGAGATTTGCGATGGTTTCGATCATAAGTTCTGTAATACCCCGTATTTTTGTTAATACTAATATTCAAATTAAAAGAATTAATATTGAGAATTTGCACGAAATAGCCTTAAAAAGGCATATAACAAATTTGAGATATGTGAATTGCCTTAAAAGGCGAAAAATGGAATTAAGACATTAATTGGAAAATTAATGTGTAGAAATGGTCATAAGTTAATTATGGATTAATTTGAATTCACGAATAGGTGCGTGTGTATATATATATATATTTATATATATATGGGCAATTAATGTAAACATGAATAGAAGTTTATTAATTTGCTGAGTGTTTGCTGATTCACTTCTGACTCATTGCTGAGTCAATAAGATAAACCCCATCTGCTCTGAATGGCTGCGGTTATTTCTAGGTTAAATCTAATGGCCTAAATGAATCCTAACATCTATAAATAAGTGGGTAGACTCTAACCCTAAATCACTTGAAAAATTGGAGAGCTACCGACATGCCGTTGCCATGGAGTTCAGCATAGCCGTCACAAACTAAAGAAGAAGAAGGCCTAATCTACAAACCAAATCTACTCAAATCAAATCAAAAGCTCTCTCTCTTTCTATTTCTCTTCTTTAAAATTGTGAGTATGATGAATCTCACAATATTATTATAAAATAATTTGATTAAGTTATGAATGGATCACAAGAAAGTGATATGAATTGTTATGTATTTGTAAATTATGTTGTGGATCTCTTGTTATGCTATTATGTTATCATATATATGTTGTTATGTTGTAGTGATTATGTTGTAAATAATCCTATGCTATGTCATATGTGATTAATCATGCTATGCTATGTTGTAAATCATACCATGCTATGTTGCAAATTATGATATGCTATGTTGTAAATCTTATATATGTTGTAGATCTCATATTATCACATATGTTGAAATACTTATGTTATATGATAATCATGTCATGTTAAGTTGTGTTGAATCATACAAGTTGTAAAATCATGATGTTAGTATTTATGCGAATTGGATCATGTTTAAAGTTTATGTTTTTTTATAGTAGATCTTGATTATGGGAATTTGCCTATTGGGTTAGGTGTACCCATATACATGAATCTACAAATTAATTGGATCTTGAATATGGGAATTTGCCTATTAAGTTAGGTGTACCCATATACATGAATCTATAATTAAATGAATTTTGATTTTTGGGAATTTGCCTATTGAGTTAGGTGTATCCATATAAAACCATATTGTTAATGATGTTGATTCACACATGTCCTATACAAGTTTATGAAATTTGATCAAAATCATATTATGTGAATTATGAATAAGTTGACACCCTTAGATCCATGACATGTATAACCTTATGCAAGTTGTAATGTATGCAAGTTTTACCCCTTGTTATGATTTATTTAGTCACATATATATATTGTTGTTGTGAATATTTTCTTTTATGCTATGAGTTAGACTAATAGGGTCTAGCATACATTTTGCGAATAAACGTTCAAACGTGGGGTAGGGGTAATATTAGGAAATTAATAAATTGGGGTGCAATTGATATGATTTTGCATGCCTTAAATGGATGTCCATAATTGAGTCAATTATGGACATTGTTAAATTTGGAATTAATTAATAATTCAAGTAGGGAATTATTAAAATTGGGGAAAGTGGATTATTAATAATAATCAATGCTTAGGACACGAGGTTGGACCCGTTTGTGACGTAAACCTGCCCGGACCCGCCCGGCAAATCCAGTAGTCACAAATGTCGGCCCAATGTGAGAGGTCCTAGGCCCAAACTAAAGCATAACAGTTGTAAAGACACGAGGTTAGACTCTTTTATGGTGTAAGACTGCCCGGACCCGCCCGACAAATCCAGCTGCCATAAATGCCAGTCTAATGTAAGAGGTCTTTATGAGGTTATGGCCTTAATGAATTAAGAAATACTTAGCCAGATAATCATGTAAGGTGGGACATGGTGGTTAAGTAGGTGCCTTGGGTGGCATGAGGAATCTAGTGGTTGCCTTTAGAGGCATTTGAAATACGATTAGACTTAACCAAATACACATGTAAATGAACATGACTAAGTGGGTTAAGTGGATGGACTAATGGGACAAGCTAGGTGGAATGCTTGTGGGAAATAATGGGGGCCCATTTCAGCCAGTATCCCAAAACGTATCTTTGTGGGCTCGACCCAAGTCGAGGACGGGACACGCATACTGGGTTTGACTATAAGAGGCCAAAACAGAGAGCGGTGGCAACGAAAGTCCAACGGGTTTCATATGCGTGTGTGGACCCTGGCTGGTAGGTAAGACGTTGTTGCATCGTGTAGGTATAAGCCGTGCATCTCCGTTATATCGGGTTTCCACTTTAGGGGAATGACACACCCCACTGTGGGGCCAGCACGGGTATCTACGAGTAGGGAGCCGATCGAAAAATGGAAAGTGGGGTACACCTAGTGGAGATAGGGGCAGCCGACACCTATGTAGTCAACTAGGAGTACGTAAAGCCATTAAGAAAGTTTCTAAGTGAAGCTAAGTGGAATCAATCTTTAGGGTGACTAGTGTGGTGCAGTATAGTGTTTATCCTTTAGTATTTAGGAGCACCTATAACGTTTCCTTTAGCGATTGTCTATGTCCTTAATCTGCTCTTTCATAGACATTTCCTTGTTTTCCAACTTATGCCTTAGTCCAGTTATTTTGATAATAGTATTGTAGAATTATCATACTCGCCAGACTTTATGTCTGACCCCCCCTCTTTTTCATCTTTTTCTCCCTTCAGGTCCTCAGGTTGGGCCAAGTTCCAGTGGAGTCTGATTGGATTGCTTATCTCTTGGAAAGCTTGGACTGCTGAAGTAAAGTCCAGCTTGTTATCTTTCTTTTTAATGGCTATTTATGTAATGGGATTATGTACTTGTTTTATCAAGATAGATATTGTACTTGACTTTGATTATGGTGTTATGATGTAATCAAACATGTTTTGACTTCTGCTGCAATTGAAATAAAGTTTTTAAATTTCCAAGTACTATTTTATATCTGTCTTGTTGAAATTTTACTGTTCTATATTCACCTAAAACCTCCATAGAAGTTAATGCATTCCCTTTGTGAGTGACATTAATGGATGTGGGGTGTTACACGTGGTATCAGAGCATAAGGTTACCAGAACAAATAAAATTTTTAGAAAAATATTTTTCTAAAGTATTTTTGGAAGAAGTGCTTTCAAAAACATGTTATTTAGAGAAAGTTTTTATGAAAAACATAACCCCAAATAACCATATCCTTATCTTTATCTTTCGAATTCTCTATTTTGAATCTTTCCTTTTTCGTTTCAGCATGGCTGAAGATCTTAATCTCCCAGAAGGTGTCACGATTCTAGGGTGGTTTAGGAGATATTTGGAGGCTAGGGCCACCACTGCAGGCCCAACAGATGTTCCTCCACCCCCAGTTGCACCCATTCCTCCTCCTCCTCCTCGTGTTGACATTTTTACAAAGACGTGCAAGGAATTTAAGGCTATGGGAGGAAAAACTTTTCAAGGGACTGAGACGTTTGTGGAGGCCAGAGACTGGCTTAAGGAGACTGAGGAATTGTTGGATATCTTTGAAGTGGAAGATGGGAGGAAAGTCCGTTTAGCTGCTTGATTGATGAAGGGAGAGGCCTCGTTTTGGTGGGAGGTCACTAACGGGGAACGTCCAGTTGATTCATGGGCGGATTTCAGATGAAGGTTTGAGGCAAAGTTTCTTTCAAGGGCAGAGGAGAATTTAAATATGGAAAAATTCCTGACATTAAAGCAAGGGAGCTTATCAGTGAAGGAGTATGTCAATAAATTTAACCAGTTAGCAAGGTTTGGCTTGGAGTTGGTGAACACGCCAGAGAAGAAAGCTTTGAGGTTCGTTAGAGGCTTGAATGAACCGTTGCAAGGGTTGGCTATGACCCACATCCCTATGGGAGCCACCTTTGAAACGCTAGTAGAAATGGCACTTATGCATGAGGATAAGGCAGTTGAAAAGAAAGGGGATCAGAAGAAACCCCAACAGCAAAATAAGAAGGGTGGTAAAAACAATAATGGCAAAGGGAAGAAGAGATGCTTCAATTGTGGGACGCCTAGCCATCTCAACAAAGATTGTAGAAAGAAAAAGAAGACTGGTTGTTTTCATTGTGGAGATGCGGGACATTTGGTGAAGGACTGCCCAAAGAAGGGGCAGAGGGCTGGGTCTACCTCGGGAGGACAGGTGCAGGCTCTTATGGCACCAGGGCAGGCAAGGGGGCAAGTTCAGGCTATTGCGGCCCCACCGCTGCAAGAAAGAGGTAGAACAATTTCTGTTGAAAGCTTAGTTTTTCTGTTTGATCATCCTGTCCATACCTTATTCGATTCTGGCGCATCTCATTCGTTTATCTCTGCATCATTAGTTGAATTACTGCACTTGAACACCAGTTTAGTAGAGGATCCCTTGGTTGTTACAAATCCAATTGGGGGTTCGGCTCATTTGACCATGATATGTTTGGATTTGAAAATCTCTATACTTAGCGTTGAATTTAGATGTGATGCTTATGTATTGGGGTTCACGGGCTATGGGCTAATTTTAGGAATGGATTGGTTATCTAGAAATGGGGCCATTCTTGATTGTGAAAGGAGAGTAGTTAGGCTTGTGACTTGCCTTGGTAATGCTCTCGACATCTTTTGTAGTCCCATAAATTCCGTTATGCTAAGTTATCTTGAATCGCTTGACGCGTTTGTAGAGAATCTGCGAACGGTAGTGGTGGTCCGGGAATATCCGGATGTGTTTGAGGAGGTGAAGGGCTTACCTCCAAAGCGGGAGATAGACTTTCGAATTTATCTTGTGGATAATGCTAAACCCGTATCTTTGCCAGTGCGCCACATGGCTCCTCGTGAAAGGAGGGAACTTAATAAGCAAGTGAAGGAGTTGCTTGAGAAGGGGTTCATAAGACGTAGTATATCAGAGTGGGGTGCTCCAGTAGTATTTGCTACAAAGGCGGATGGGTCCCTTAGACTTTGTGTGGACTATAGAGAACTAAACAAGCTTACTAAAAAGAACCGACACCCACTGCCGAGGATTGACGATCTCTTTGATCAGTTAGTTGGCGCCTCAGTGTTTTCGCAGTTGGACTTAGCCACTGGCTTTCATCAACTGAGAGTGGCTGAGGATAGTATAGATAAGACTGCTTTTAGGACTCCTGACGGATTCTATGAATGGCTAGTGATGCCCTTTGGTTTGACAAACGCCCCCGCATATTTTGTTGATTTTATGAGTAGGGTGTTTAGGGAGTACCTTAACAAATTCGTGGTAGTCTTTGTGGATGACATCTTAGTCTTTTCTAAGAATGAAGAAGAGCATGCCCTACATCTTAGGGAAGTGTTGGAAATCCTTCGAGCGCATAACCTTAAGGCAAAATTTTCTAAGTGTCACTTCTGGAGGAAAGAAGTACGGTTCTTAGGGCACGTGGTTTCCAAGGAAGGGATAGCAGTGGATCCCGCAAAGGTGGTGGCCATCCAAGATTGGAAGGTCCCTAAAAATGTAACCGAAGTAAGAAGTTTCTTGGGGTTGGCTGGCTATTATAGGAAGTTTATCAAAGACTTCGCAAAAATATCAGCTCCATTAACACGGTTAACGAAGAAGAACCTGGTTTTTACGTGGGACGAAGATTGTGATGATGCGTTCCAACGTTTAAAGAGAGCCTTAACTTCAGCCCCAGTCTTAGTGCTGCCAGACGGGAATAAACCGTTTACCGTCTATACTGATGCTTGTGGGATGGGACTTGGCGCGGTCCTCATGCAAGAGGGAAGAGTAATAGCCTATGGTGGAAGGCAGTTGAGGGTTCATGAAAAGAATTACCCTACGCATGACCTTGAGTTAGCCGCAATTGTTTTCGCGCTTAAGTCTTGGCGTCACTATCTTCTTGGTGAGAAATTCGAACTGTTCACTGACCACAAATCATTAAAATACTTATTCTCTCAGAAGGATTTGAATTTAAGGCAGCAACGGTGGATGGAATTCCTAGCCTCCTACGATTTTGAAATAGCATATACCCCGGGCAAGGGTAACGTGGTAGCAGACGCCTTAAGTAGGAAAAGGTTGTCCTTGTGTCCGTTGTTTGTTGAACGACGAAGCTTAGAATTCATCTCCATGTTTGACTTTAGACCCTCCGTTGACCTAGTACCTGGTTAGTTAGCATGCTTGGAGGTTAGACCTTTACTTCTAGGACGAGTTGGTGAGGCACAGCAAGACGACCCCCAGTTGGTTGAGATAGTAGAAAAGCTCAAAGGAGGGGAGTCGTCTAGCCATCTTCGTAGGTATACCCTAGACGATAAAGGTTGGTTACGAAGGGATAATAGACTTTGTGTACCACAAGACGAAGACTTAAGGAAGGCCATTCTTGATGATGCTCATCGCTCAAAGATGACCATTCATCCCGGCGGAGACAAGATGTACAAAGATATGAAGCGGGTTTTCTTTTGGGCCGGTATGAAAAAGGATGTGGCCGAGTACGTCGCTAGATGCTTGGTGTGCCAACGAGTAAAAGCGGAACAAAAGAAACCCGGTGGGTTGCTTCACCCATTGGAAGTTCCACTATGGAAATGGGAAAACGTCTCAATGGATTTTGTGGATGGATTACCAAGATCAAGGAAGGGTAATACGGGGATTTGGGTTATAGTAGATAGACTTACTAAGAGCGCCCATTTTATTCCCGTGAAAAGTAAGAGGACTGCTCCGTGGTTGGCTTCTGTATACATTAAAGAGATAGTTCGTTTGCACGGTATTCCTTCTAGTATAGTAAGCGACCGTGATCCCATCTTCACTAGCGAATTTTGGAAGAGTTTACAAGAGGCGGTAGGGACTCAGCTATGTTTGAGCACCGCATATCATCCTCAGACGGACGGCCAGACCGAGAGGGTGAATCGTATTCTAGAGGATCTTTTAAGGCTTTGTATCCTAGACTTTGGGGGTACATGGGAAGAGCACCTTCCGTTGGTAGAATTCGCATATAATAATAGCTTTCAGTCTAGTATTGGCATGGCACCTTTCGAAGCTCTTTATGGAAGGCCTTGCCGTTCACCTACATGTTGGTGGGAATCTACCGATAAAATCCTACTTGGGCCCGATATGGTTAGGGAAACCTCGGAGAAGATTGATTTGATTCGAAGGAGGATCAAAGCAGCACAAGATAAGCAGAAATCATATGCTGATAAGAGGAGGACAGATCTTGAGTTTGACATTGGGGACATGGTTTTTATCAAAGTGTCTCCGTTACGGAATGTTGTTCGCTTTGGGTCCGTTGGGAAATTAGCGTCAAGGTTTGTAGGGCCGTTTCCTATAAAAGACAGGATTGGGAAGATGGCGTATAGGGTGGAGTTGCCTGAGAAACTTAGTGGAGTACACGACGTATTCCATGTATCACATTTGAGGAAGTGTTTGCACAAGACCGCGGAGGTGGTAGAGCCGAGCTTGCTTAAAGAGGTGGAAATAGAGCGTGATGCAACAATTAGACGAGCTCCTACATGCATTCTTGGGTCGGAGATCAAAAAGTTGAGAAATCGAGAGGTCAGACTAGTTAAAGTGCAATGGGGAGATGATAAGAGCAACGCTACTTGGGAGACAGAAGGGAAGATGCGTTCGCTATACCCTTTTCTTTTTGAGGGTATGTCTTTTAATTTCTCCTTTATCGCTTAGCTTATCTTATCTTATCTTTAGTATGTCCTCTCATTAGTATATTTGACCTTTAGTTAGGATAATCCTATGGTTGAAACATGTGTTTGAGACATGTTATGTATGATGGATGCAAAATGGATGCAAGTGGTTGCTAGTGGTTGCTCGTGGATGCATATATACACACACTTTAGGCACTAGATCGTCTCAGTCACTACATATTGCATATTGCATAAATGAATGTATTTAGTATAATGGATGTATAATGGTTGTATCATCATATAGATGCTGCATTCGGTTGAATGGATGTACACGCATATAGAAGTAGTTTGTAAGCAATTAGGATCTTTTGCATACATAATGGATGCATGGCACTATCATGAATTGCATCAAGGAGGTCAACTGAATCAGTGGACCGCCTGATTTTGCATTAGATACGGACATAGACACACACTGTGCATTTAAACATGAAAGCATTAGAAGTCTATAAGGACAATGGATGCCAGTGTTTGTTGATTGAGTAGATGGTTGATGATAGGATATAAACTTGAAGATTTCGGGGTCGAAATCCCTTAAGGAGGGGAGAATGTAACACCCCGTATTTCTGTTAATACTAATATTCACAAATTAAAAGAATTAATATTCAGAATTTGCACGAAATAGCCTTAAAAAGGCATATAACAAATTTGAGATATGTGAATTGCCTTAAAAGGCGAAAAATGGAATTAAGACATTAATTGGAAAATTAATGTGTAGAAATGGTCATAAGTTAATTATGGATTAATTTGAATTCATGAATAGGTGCGTGTGTGTGTATATATATATATATATATATATATATATATATATATGGGCAGTTAATGTAAACATGAATAGAAGTTTATTAATTTGTTGAGTGTTTGCTGAGTCACTTCCGACTCATTGCTGAGTCAATAAGATAAACCCCATCTGGTCTGAATGGCTGCGGTTATTTCTAGGTTAAATCTAATGGCCTAAATGAATCCTAACATCTATGAATAAGTGGGTAGACTCTAACCCTAAATCACTTGAAAAATTGGAGAGCTACCGACATGCCGTTGCCATGGAGTTCAGCATAACCGTCACAAACTAAAGAAGAAGAAGGCCTAATCTACAAACCAAATCTACTCAAATCAAATCAAAAGCTCTCTCTCTTTCTATTTCTCTTCTTTAAAATTGTGAGCATGATGAATCTCACAATATTATTATAAAATAATTTGATTAAGTTATGAATGGATCACAAGAAAGTGACATGAATTGTTATGTATTTGTAAATTATGTTGTGGATCTCTTGTTATGCTATTATGTTATCATATATATGTTGTTATGTTGTAGTGATTATGTTGTAAATAATCCTATGCTATGTCATATGTGATTAATCATGCTATGCTATGTTGTAAATCATATAATGCTATGTTGCAAATTATGATATGCTATGTTGTAAATCTTATATATGTTGTAGATCTCATATTATCACATATGTTGAAATACTTATGTTATATGATAATGATGTCACGTTAAGTTGTGTTGAATCATACAAGTTGTAAAATCATGATGTTAGTATTTATGCGAATTGGATCATGTTTAAAGTTTATGTTTTTTTTTTATAATAGATCTTGATTATGGGAATTTGCCTATTGGGTTAGGTGTACCCATATACATGAATCTACAAATTAATTGGATCTTGAATATGGGAATTTGCCTATTAAGTTAGGTGTACCCATATACATGAATCTATGATTAAATGAATTTTGATTTTTGGGAATTTGCCTATTGAGTTAGGTGTACCCATATAAAACCATATTGTTAATGATGTTGATTCACACATGTCCTATACAAGTTTATGAAATTTGATCAAAATCATATTATGTGAATTATGAATAAGTTGACACCCTTAGATCCATGACATGTATAACCTTATGCAAGTTGTAATGTATGCAAGTTTTACCCCTTGTTATGATTTATTTAGTCACATATATATGTTGTTGTTGTGAATATTTTCTTTTATGCTATGAGTTAGACTAATAGGGTCTAGCATACATTTTGCGAATAAACGTTCAAACGTGGGGTAGGGGTAATATTAGGAAATTAATAAATTGGGGTGCAATTGATATGATTTTGCATGCCTTAAATGGATGTCCATAATTGAGTCAATTATGGACATTGTTAAATTTGGAATTAATTAATAATTCAAGTAGGGAATTATTAAAATTGGGGAAAGTGGATTATTAATAATAATCAATGCTTAGGACACGAGGTTGGACCCGTTTGTGACGTAAACCTGCCCGGACCCGCCCGACAAATCCAGTAGTCACAAATGTCGGCCCAATGTGAGAGGTCCTAGGCCCAAACTAAAGCATAACAGTTGTAAAGACACGAGGTTAGACTCTTTTATGGTGTAAGACTGCCCGGACCCACCCGGCAAATCCAGCTGGCATAAATGCCAGTCTAATGTGAGAGGTCTTTATGAGGTTATGGCCTTAATGAATTAAGAAATACTTAGCTAGATAATCATGTAAGGTGGGACATGGGGGTTAAGTAGGTGCCTTGGGTGGCATGAGGAATCTAGTGGTTGCCTTTAGAGGCATTTGAAATACGATTAGACTTAATCAAATACACATGTAAATGAACATGACTAAGTGGGTTAAGTGGATGGACTAATGGGACAAGCTTAGGTGGAATGCTTGTGGGAAATAATGGGGGCCCATTTCAACCAGTATCCCAAAACGTATCTTTGTGGGCTCGACCCAAGTCGAGGACGGGACACGCATACTGGGTTTGACTATAAGAGGCCAAAACAGGGAACGGTGGCAACGCAAGTCCAACGGGTTTCATATGCGTGTGTGGACCCGGGCTGGTAGGTAAGACGTTGTTGCATCGTGTAGGTATAAGCCGTGCATCTCCGTTATATCGGGTTGCCACTTTAGGGGAATGATACACCCCACTGTGGGGCCAGCACGGGTATCTACGAGTAGGGAGCCGATCGAAAAATGGAAAGTGGGGTACACCTAGTGGAGATAGGGGCAGGCGGCACCTATGTAGTCAGCTAGGAGTACGTAAAGCCATTAAGAAAGTTTCTAAGTGAAGCTAAGTGGAATCAATCTTTAGGGTGACTGGTGTGGTGCAGTATAGTGTTTATCCTTTAGTATTTAGGAGCGCCTATAACGTTTCCTTTAGCGATTGTCTATGTCCTTAATCTGCTCTTTCATAGACATTTCCTTGTTTTCCAGCTTATGCCTTAGTCCAGTTATTTTGATAATAGTATTGTAGAATTATCATACTCGCCAGACTTTATGTCTGACCCCCCCTCTTTTTCATCCTTTTCTCCCTTCAGGTCCTCAGGTTGGGCCAAGTTCCAGTGGAGTCTGATTGGATTGCTTATCTCTTGGAAAGCTTGGACTGCTGAAGTAAAGTCCAGCTTGTTATCTTTCTTTTTAATGGCTATTTATGTAATGGGATTATGTACTTGTTTTATCAAGATAGATATTGTACTTGACTTTGATTATGGTGTTATGATGTAATCAAACATGTTTTGACTTCTGCTGCAATTGAAATAAAGTTTTTAAATTTCCAAGTACTATTTTATATCTTTCTTGTTGAAATTTTACTGTTCTATATTCACCTAAAACCTCCATAGAAGTTAATGCATTCCCTTTGTGAGTGACATTAATGGACGTGGGGTGTTACAAGTTCAAAGGCGAACTAAATCTCAAACTAAAGCTATCAAACGCGATTCAAACTAGAACAAGATTGTTTGGCAATACTAAAGGGAAGCTACAAGAGCATGGGTGCACACAATAACTTCACCTATAACATCTACAAACAGTCACACAAGGTATTTGCAATGATTCTTGGTTATAAACTCCAAAACGACCAAATTATCTGACCAAAGTAATCAAATGCAATATAAGTGAAATGTGAAGTCTTAGAACTTTGTCGGGGGACAATGAAGCTTCACAACCACGCCAAAACAACACGCAACATACGAATGGATCATATGAGCACTCCTGAGACGACCCGATTTCCCGTTTTCACGGAAACAAGGTTATCTTTGGAATATAACACAGAAACAGATAATAGCAGAACAGACTTAAATAAATACACCAGAATGAACAACAAAATATACTGGATAAAAGTAATCATCAGAGTTACACAGTATACAGGATCTTACTTAGTACAAATACAGTTCAGCTATACATAAATGTCTACAGCGGAAATAAACAAGATATGTACAATAGGAGCTGAACAGCATAAAAAGAAATAAATGATAGAATCCATCTTCAGCTCCAGCTATCCAGAAAGAACCAGCTAAACCTGAATACAAGGCTGCCCGTGTAGAAAAAGGGGCACCCGAGTTTGAGAGTGAAACAAACTACGAGTCAGTCATGGGACTGGTATGAGAAATCCACTCAACACATATATAATTGGCTAATCACAGGACCACGCCACTTTCGTAGAACGGGTTTACTCCATTGGATTGCCAGTGCTTTAAAACAAATCTTTCTTTTAAACATCGCTATGCTTTTTATAAAAATGAAGCCGTTATAAGACTCAGTTCCCATCACACAATGCAACGCAAACCGGAGGATAGAGTTTTTACCTTATAACGGCCAAAATATGCTTGATACGAATAAAACAAAGGCATTTGATATTATTGCTAGTGTTTATATGTTTTGAAAACAATTTCAAATCATAACTATCAATCATAGACGACATGAGCGTCCCATGCCACTATGTCGCCAAATGTATGTATACAATCGAAACCGCATCGTCACGTATTTGGAAATTGGATTTCCGTCATGAACCAAGGCAAAAGATATTCCTTACCGAATTCGAGACGCTCTAGCCCGTGTCTCAGGATCAGAGCTCGAGTGACCCTAGAATCGTCAGGGCCGGTCCACCGATGTGGATTAAAATTCCTGAACACTGCGTTTCCCCGCCCTTTGGGGCGTCAACGAGCCAACGAATGACTCCATCGGACCCGGATCGTCCGATCAAACCGAGGCGCCTCGCAACAGCAACAACCACATAGGTGAAAAGTATATAATGTCAGGGCTGGTAGGTCACTGACACCACCCTAGCTAGAAAGAAACGCATGCCCTCCCTGAGGTCCTTCCTCCCGTTTTAGGTTCCTACCGGGGTGTGAGGCTCGCGAATTCACGTTATACACAAAGCTACGCCACACAGGCGGTGCTTTGATCATCACCACAAGACTTTGCTTTTCAACAGAAGCCCTGATCACTGCATCTTAGCATGCCACACAGAATAAATCCTATGTCAGACACACAGTCCATTTACAAGTCCGTTCTGGGTCTGAACGAAACCGGAGGCACTAAATACCTCGCAAACCCTTTGATCAACACGTACGTCTGAACGATCACCACTCATTATCCATATTTCGGGATGCCTCCCAATCAGGACCTCGGTTACCATCCAAACGAGGTGAAGATCTCCGGTCTTCGACCATCGTCTTCATCTTCGAATTTCAATCGTCGGTCGATTATTCGAAATGAGAATTAACTCGGCCTTTTCAAATAATTCACGTATATTTAGAATTTCAAATCAATTTATTTCAATGGTTAAATTATTCGACAACACCAATTGTGTTCTTTAATATAGTTTTCACACCAAACACATTCAACCATCAAACATCACATAAATCAAGCCAATTTAGTTTATTTCCATTTCATATCGCTTACGATCTTTTATAACTATTTATCGCTATTTTTATTTAATTTAAAATAGCCATTATATTAAAAACGACGTTTCGGGCCATAAGGCGGCCGTGGCGCTGTTTTTCTTCAGATTTGATTTACACATATCTGAAAATCTAACCGTTGGATCTTCCCAAAATTTACATCATTAGAAAGGTCTTTTCAAAACGAACCCAACGGTTCCAGTTTCGGGAAAATCCGACGGTCGGATCTCCCGGTACAATCGTTTGAAGTTTTGATTTCAAAATACGAACTGCAGCGTCGTTATTCGATTAAATATAATTTTATTTATATATATAAATAAATATAATCGTTTCTGGCGCTGTTTTTCTTCAGATTTGAATTAAACATTCCAGACAATCCAACCGTTGGATTTCTACAAGGTTGGTGCCGTTGGAAAGATTATTCCAAGGCGAACCCGACGGTTGAGGTTTCGGGAAAATCCAATGGTCGGATTTCCCGTACTAGTCGTTTGAAATTACGGTTTCGAAATACGAACTGCACGGCTTCGTTTCGTTTTAATTTTATTTATATTTATATAGTTATATAAATATAGTTCATTCAACGATTTCAATATCGTTTTAACTTCAAAAAAATTTCTAACTCCTTAAATTTTGGAAAAATTTCGCCATAACCTCCCCTGTACCGGGAGCGTCGGGAAATCGCAAATAGCGTCCCGGTCCTTCTGATCTCAAAAAGAAAAAGAAAAAGCCAAGCGGCTAGCCAATAGGCTCAAAATCATCACCCAAACAAATCAGTAAACGTGTACCTATTTGTCGGGCACAAAATTTTATTCCTCTTCTCTAGCCCCTTTGCTATAACCTGTTCAATGAATATTGCATGTACATATATATACAGTTCATATCATTTTTCATTTTCTATTCAACTTCATATTTGATTTCTATTTGGTTTTAAAAACTCCATTCATTCTAATGTTACATAAATATGTGCAAATCATTTCATTAGCTAATTAATGAATATTTCAACTCATATATGTTTATTTTGAACAGGTGGCTATTTTTAACACTTCTCATTTCAACGATTTCTTTCATACAATAAAAATGTGATTTTTATTGTAAAACAATTCCTTTCAAAACACCATTTTTCTATATAGTTCAAGTTGGTGATAAAAATGGAATTTTTATCATAAAACAATTTATTTCAAAATATGAATACCATTCAACACATTAATTTCTAAACAACGAATGAATATCAATTCAACACATGAATGTTTTCTATAGTTTTTATATATAGATAGAAATGTGATTTTTATTATCGAACAATTTATTTCAAAATATGAATACCATTCAACACATGAATTTCTAAACAACGAATGAATATCAATTCAACACATGAATGTTTTCAATAGTTTTTATATATAGATAAAAATGTGATTTTTATTATCGAACAATTTATTTCAAAATATGAATACCATTCAACACATGAATTTCTAAACAACGAATGAATATCAATTCAACACATGAATGTTTTCAATAGTTTTTATATATAGATAAAAATGTGATTTTTATTATCGAACAATTTATTTCAAAATATGAATACCATTCAACACATGAATTTCTAAACAACGAATGAATATCAATTCAATACATGAATGTTTTCTATACAATGAATAAATATAGTTTAAGCATATGAAAATAATTCAAACACACAAATATTATTCAAAATTTCGGCAGCATAACGGCAGGGTAGTTACACCGGCACCGTCCCTAGTACGGCTCCTCGCTCTACCTTAAAACCTCGCGGTTTTTGACAATGGGGTTCATGCATCTAGTTCGCACGCAGGCGGCATGTATATATTTATTTCATTTCCACAAACTAATCCTAAGTGGTTTCAACCAAATATTTCACGACCACAAATGGGTATTTTTCAACCACACTCAACCAATATCAATCACAAACAATCCCAAACAATCATTCGCTATCAATCAAATTTCCACAACAATTTCAACCAATAAATATCGTCCATGGTTTGTGGACGAGGGGCGTATATATATATATATATTTATATATAGCAATTCACTTTTACTTCACACATATATAATTTATAAATTTTAAATCAGAAATCTCACCAATAGCTATCCAGCTTCACGATTCTTCCTTAATAGAAATCTTCGCCTTTTTTTTTCGCTTTCACCCGTATTCTCTGCATATGTAAAAATAGAATTTTTTTACTATGCTATTCAATATATAAAAATCGAATTTTGACTTCGCTATTCAATATATAAAAATATGATTTTTACTTTTGCTTTCAACATATAAAAAATATGATTTTTACTTTTGCCTTCAACATATGAAAATATGTTTTTTACTTTTGCTTTCAACATATAAAAATATGTTTTTTACTTTTGAAAGAAATCAGTTTTCAACCTTTCAAGAAAACCAGTTTTTATATTTTTATAAATCACAGTTTTTATACTTTTTATAAATCAGTTTTATTCTTTCATAAAAATGCAGTTTTTAGTTTCTTTTTCTAAAAAAAATCTGTTTTTAAAATCTTTTAAAAATTCAGCTTTAAAGTTCTAACAAATCAGTTTTTTTTTTAAAATTATAAAAATCAATTCAGTTTTTATCTTTATAAAAATCAATTCAGTTTTAATCCTTTTAAAAACAAAATTAGTTTTAATCTTTATAAAAACAAAATCAGTTTTAATTTTTTTTTTTTTTAAAAAATCTGTTTTAATACTTTTATAAAAAAAATTCAATTTTTATTCTTTTTTTAAAAAAAAACCCTGTTTTAATACTTTATAAAATCTGCTTTAATCTTTTTAAAAATCTGTTTTAATACTTTTATAAAAAATTTCAGTTTTAAAATCTTTTTAAAAATTCAGTTTTACTCTTTTAAAAATTTCAGTTTTAAACCTTTAAAACATTTCAGTTTTTTTTTCTTTTAACTATTCCAGTTTTTTTTTTCCACTGTTGAAAAATCGAATTTTTTTTTTTTTTTTTTAGATTAAAAATGAAATCAAATAAATCACGTACCTGCGAGAGGGGGGGGTGGCGACTCGCCTTCGTCGGCGGCTCGGCGGCAAGGCGGCGCTTCTGGAGGGGGGGGTCTTCGCAGTACGAGGGAGAGGGGGGGGGTACGGTGAGGGCAGCGGCTTCGCTTCAGGGGGGGGGGGAGAAGATCGGAGGGCGGTGGCTCTTCGTCGGCGCTCGAGGGATCGGGGGGGGGGGGGCGGCGATGGCGATTCGATTTAGGTTTTGTTTTTTTTTTTTTTCTCACTGAAAATAAAAGGGAACGGGGGGGGCCAAGCAGGAGATAAGGGGAGGGAGGGAATTTAAAATATTATATTTTTTTTTTTTATTTAATTATTCAAAAAGTTGACTTTTACTTACGACCTCGAAACGAGGCCGACCGCCTGTCGTCCATAGCGTTTTACCCCCATTCCGAACACAATGGGATATGTATCGCAAGCTGGTTTGATCGTTACCATCGGTTTCCTTTTGAATTTTCATTTAAATCACTATATTGAATTTTAAACGTACTTTTCAAATTACCGGGGTCACATACTAACTAGAAAAATTCCAGAAAAATATTTTCTAGCTTCGTATTGACGATACGGTCCTAACAAAACTAGTTTCGTCGAATTCTGAGACCGTTTGAAAAATGGCCAATTTCCAGTCGATTAAAATCAACTGAAACTGGTCAAACGCGTTTTCCTTTGCCACGCTCACATATTGATTCGAAAAATTATGAAATTTGAAACCTAGCAATAACTTGACACTGCGGACCCAACAAAAGTGGTTTCGTCGAATTCTGAGGTCATCTGCAAAATATCCATTTTTAAGGGCCTTATATATATATAAATATATATAAATTCCACAGCGACTATTTCTAATTTTAAACTGGACATATCTTATCATTTCTAAGATGAAATCTCGGTTTGTTAACTTCGTTATAAAGATATAGTTATACAGATTCAAATATTTCTTGTTTCGTTCAATTCTGACTTATATTGAATTCTGTATATTCATTTGAAATTAGAAATCGAATTTTCGAACTACCGCGCTATTTTCAATTCTATATATAATTATATTTAATTATATTGGTTTTCAAATGTCGATTCAACTCAGTTTTCATCGCCATTATTTAAAATATTTATTTTAAATATTTAAAATCCATTATTTTAGCCAATTTAAAAATTTTAAATTGGTTCAGATTTTCTGGGTCGTTACAATCTCCCCCACTTAAAACTTTTCGTCCCCGAAAAGGAATAAAGTCGAAAGTGGTTTGATAAATCTACGATCACCCATCACAACAACCAATTTGTTTTTAATATTCAGAGTATAGAATAAACAATACACATCCATGGGAAGAAAATAGCAACAGAATAGAATAGAGAATTATATGGTAATGCAAGGTAGGGTAAATGTACCTTGCACCGGAGTCAATCAGAGATATCTACTCGGCATCTAGGATAAGCTTTCTGAATGCTCTCCTCAGTTTCCCAAGTACAATCTCGCGGATCTCCACTCCATTGCACTTTGACTAAGTGAACCTTCTTGTTTCTCAGCTCTTTGGTTTCTTTGCCGATAATCTTTAGCGGCTCTCGCCTCACAGCTAATTCTGGAGTAATTTCAATGTCCTGCTGAGCTGCTTCTTCCACGATCAAGTCTGGATCATGAACGTGCTTTCGAAGTTGAGATATGTGAAATACATCATGCACACCAGGCAACCAGTCAGGCAGTTTGACCCTATAAGCGAGAGTTCCAATCCGTTCCAGAATAGGAAACGGACCAATGAATTTGGGTGCTAACTTCCCAGTTTTACCGAACCTGATAACTCCTCTCATCGGCGATACTTTCAAATATACATAGTCGCCAACCTCAAAGGATATATCTCTTCTTCTTTTATCGGCATAGCTCTTTTGTCGGCTTTGAGCGGCGAGTAATCGCTTCCTAATAAAATCGACTTTGTCGGCAGCTTCGCGAATCATATCAGGACCCAACACAAGTCTATTTCCAGGCTCGACCCAGCAAGCAGGAGATCGGCAAGGTCTACCATACAATGCTTCGAATGGCGACATTGTCAGACTTGCCTGGTAGCTGTTGTTATAAGAGAATTCAGCCAAATGCAGATGGTCTTCCCATGATCCACCGAAATCTATAACACAAGCCCGCAATAGATCTTCTAGAATGCGATTCACCCTCTCAGTCTGACCGTCTGTCTGAGGATGATAAGCGGTGCTCAAGTTTAACTTCGTTCCCAGCTCGACTTGAAATGCTTCCCAGAATTTACTAGTGAAAATTGTATCTCTATCACTGACTATACTGAGCGGCACTCCATGTAGTCTAACTATTTCCCTGAAGTAAATCTGCGCCAGACTCTGAGCAGTTCTGTTTGATCTGACAGGTATGAAATGGGCGGTCTTCGTGAAGCGATCTACGATCACCCAAATACTGTCATTTCCCTTTCTGGTTCTGGGCAAACCATCAATGAAATCCATAGAAATATGTTCCCACTTCCAGCCAGGAACTTCCAGCGGTTGTAATAATCCAGCCAATTTCTGTTGGTCGCTTTTAACTAGCTGGCAAGTAGGGCATCGACTAACATATATTGAGATGTCTCTTTTTAACGACTTCCACCAGAATGTGCGTTTAATGTCGTTATACATTTTATTCACCCCTGGATGGATACTGAGCTTAGATTTGTGACATTCATCAAGCACCTCTCTTCTGAGTTCAGGAATATCTGGAACGCAAATTCGCCCTTCTAACCTCAGAATCCCTTCGCGGTCTAACTGGAAATCCGAAGCATTGCCTTCACGAATTCGCTGACTTATTCCTTTGATAAATTGGTCGTCCTTTTGGAGAGCCGATATCTTATCAATCAATGAAGTCGCAATGATGAAACTGGCGATCATTACATTCTTTCTGCTCAACGCATCTGCCACGACATTGGCTTTTCCTGGAGTATATATAATTTCAAAGTCATATGCTGCAAGAAACTCCAGCCAACGCTGTTGCCTCAGATTCAAGTCCTTCTGAGTGAACAGATACTTTAACGACTGGTGGTCTGTAAACAGTTCAAACCTCTCGCCCAGAAGATAGTGTCTCCAGATTTTCAAAGAGAATATGATAGCCAATAACTCAAGATCATGAGTTACGTAGTTCTTCTCGTGCGGCTTCAGTTGACGGCTAGCATAAGCAATTACTTGGCCTCTTTGCATTAACACTGCTCCAAGGCCTTCTCTAGAAGCATCAGTCCAGACTTTTAGATCCTGGTTGCCATCAATGATGGTTAACACTGGAGCTGTTGTTAATCTTAACTTTAGCTCTTCAAAAGCCTCCCCACTCTCTTCAGTCCATTTGAACTTAGAATGCTTCTTTGTAAGCTTCGTTAAGTGGCCAGATATCTTCGAAAAGTCTTTAACGAACTTCCGATAATAGCTAGCCAATCCGAGAAAACTGCGGACTTCAGTGGGAGTACTGGGCTGTTTCCAATTCTGAATAGCTGTGATTTTGCTTGGATCCACAGCGATTCCATCTTTCGATACGACATGGCCCAGAAATTTCACTTCATCTTGCCAGAATATACATTTGGAAAACTTGGCTTTTAATACATTCCTTCTGAGAATTTCTAGAACCTGTTCCAGATGCTTTTCATGTTCGGCCTTTGATTTAGAGAAGATTAGAATATCATCAATAAAAACCAGAACAAATTTATTCAATACTCCTCTGAATACTCTGTTCATTAGATCGACGAAATAAGCTGGGGCGTTACATAAGCCGAACGGCATTACTAACCACTCGTAGAATAAGTCGGGGCCTCTGAACGCTGTCATTGGAACACATTCTTCGGCAATTCGAAGTTGATGGAAACCTGTAGCTAGGTCCATTCGTGAGAATACTTGTGCTCCATTTAATCGATCTAACAAATCATCAATCCGCGGCAATGGATATTTGTTCTTTATAGTCTGCTTGTTTAAATCACGATAATCCACACATAGACGTAGAGTACCGTCAGATTTTGGGACAAACACCACTGCTGCACCCCAATCAGAGAAACTAGGCCTGATCAGACCTTTCCATACTAGCTGTCTCGTTTGATTGTCTAATTCCTCCTTCTCTTTCAAGGACATTCTTCGAATAGCGTGAACTACTGGCCTAGCATTGGGAACTAAAGCAATCTTGAAATCTATTTCTCTCTGCGGAGGTAAGCGAACAACTTCCTCGAACACATCCGCATAATTCTTGACGACAGGAATATCTTTGATGAGGTCAGGAATATTTTCAGTGATTTCAGGGATATTTTCTATTTGGGCTGGAGAAACATTCAAAGCTGCCCAGAAGTCTTTTCTATTAGCATTCTGACCTTCACAGGGAATGGTTATATAATCACCTGATTTAATCTTCGCCTTTACGACCCTCTCGGCGCATTTGACTTCAGCTTCATATTTGGTCAACCAGTCTAACCCCAAGATAAGATCAAACTCTTTGAAATTCATGACGACCGCGATGGTAGGAAACCGATAACGAGAGAAAGAAACCGGCACTCCACAAATCCAACTGAGATCAATGGAACCCCCAACCGGATTCTGGACAGTCATTGGTTCCTTAAGCTTTTTCAAATTCAAATCTAGTTTCTTAGCTGCATCTTTTGCAATGAAGCTTCGCGACGCGCCAGTGTCAAACAGTACTTTAACTGGAATATCTTTGACAGTTAGCGTGCCTTCTAAAACATCTGGCCTTTCCTGAGAAGACGAGGATGCAGGTACTTCTGCCACTTCGTTCACATGCACTGCTTCAGGTTTTCTAAATAACGGGCAGGCCTTAGAAAGATGACCGACCTCATGGCATTGACTGCACTTTCTATTCTCTTGAAATCCCTTCTTGGATTGAAATCCGCCTCTTAATCGCTTCTTTAAGGGTCCGCAGTTAATCGACAAATGTCCTGGCTTCTTACAGTTACTGCATATGGTAGTCGTTGCTGGCTCTTTTTCGGATCTGGCCCTTTTTCGATTTACTTCGGGCTCCTTACTGACTTCAGACATTGTACTGGCTTCAGGAATATCCGTTTCCGAATCTTCTTTGCCACTACAACAAACTTCTTCTTCGTCACGCAACATCCCTTTCTTATGGAGATCTTCATACTGATAAGCCATGTATATCATTTCAGAAAAAGGAAGCTTCACATGTCCCAATACTTTATTCTGGTATTTCCTTTGAAGCCCATGAATAAATCTCAGATTTTTCCTCTTCGGATTTTGAATTAGATGAGGGGCAAAGTGAGAAAGTTCATTGAATTTCTTATGATATTCGGGAATGGTCATATCTCCTTGAATTAGATAGGAAAATTCATCACATAATCTTTCTGTTGCTTCGGGGGGAGTAAATCTTTCTAAGAAAATCACTTTGAATCTGTCCCAGGTGATATCACCTTCTGGATTATCCTTAACAACAGAATCCCACCAGAACAAAGCTTCATCTTCGAGTGCCCAGGAGGCCAGTAATCTTTTCTGGTCATCCCTAAGCTTTAATGCTTCGAATATTTTCTCAACCGAACGAATCCAAGCTTGGGTTCTCATAATAGATTCTTCGCCCGAGAACGGCTTTCCACCCAGATTTCTATATTTCATAAATAGAGCTTCTATATCCGGGTCAGTATTACTTCTTCTATTTCTGGCACTCATTTTCTAGTTCTTCTGCGAATAGCAGATCAAGTGTCAGGTCACAGAAAAGGTATTTTAAAATATAGAGACAAATACTTGAAGTGTAAATGTGTCTATTGAGGTGTATTCATTCTGCTTTACTCATACTAGGATATTACTGATCCTATCTGTATAGAGTTGCCCGTCCTAGAACACTACTGGTTCTATTTCTGACGAGTTCGTTCAAATGTTATATTCCAGAACTAAGCTTAACCAAAGCTCTGATACCACGTTGAGACGACCCGATTTCCCGTTTTCACGGAAACAAGGTTATCTTTGGAATATAACACAGAAACAGATAATAGCAGAACAGACTTAAATAAATACACCAGAATGAACAACAAAATATACTGGATAAAAGTAATCATCAGAGTTACACAGTATACAGGATCTTACTTAGTACAAATACAGTTCAGCTATACATAAATGTCTACAGCGGAAATAAACAAGATATGTACAATAGGAGCTGAACAGCATAAAAAGAAATAAATGATAGAATCCATCTTCAGCTCCAGCTATCCAGAAAGAACCAGCTAAACCTGAATACAAGGCTGCCCGTGTAGAAAAAGGGGCACCCGAGTTTGAGAGTGAAACAAACTACGAGTCAGTCATGGGACTGGTATGAGAAATCCACTCAACACATATATAATTGGCTAATCACAGGACCACGCCACTTTCGTGGAACGGGTTTACTCCATTGGATTGCCAGTGCTTTAAAACAAATCTTTCTTTTAAACATCGCTATGCTTTTTATAAAAATGAAGCCGTTATAAGACTCAGTTCCCATCACACAATGCAACGCAAACCGGAGGATAGAGTTTTTACCTTATAACGGCCAAAATATGCTTGATACGAATAAAACAAAGGCATTTGATATTATTGCTAGTGTTTATATGTTTTGAAAACAATTTCAAATCATAACTATCAATCATAGACGACATGAGCGTCCCATGCCACTATGTCGCCAAATGTATGTATACAATCGAAACCGCATCGTCACGTATTTGGAAATTGGATTTCCGTCATGAACCAAGGCAAAAGATAGTCCTTACCGAATTCGAGACGCTCTAGCCCGTGTCTCAGGATCAGAGCTCGAGTGACCCTAGAATCGTCAGGGCCGGTCCACCGATGTGGATTAAAATTCCTGAACACTGCGTTTCCCCGCCCTTTGGGGCGTCAACGAGCCAACGAATGACTCCATCGGACCCGGATCGTCCGATCAAACCGAGACGCCTCGCAACAGCAACAACCACATAGGTGAAAAGTATATAATGTCAGGGCTGGTAGGTCACTGACACCACCCTAGCTAGAAAGAAACGCATGCCCTCCCTGAGGTCCTTCCTCCCGTTTTAGGTTCCTACCGGGGTGTGAGGCTCGCGAATTCACGTTATACACAAAGCTACGCCACACAGGCGGTGCTTTGATCATCACCACAAGACTTTGCTTTTCAACAGAAGCCCTGATCACTGCATCTTAGCATGCCACACAGAATAAATCCTATGTCAGACACACAGTCCATTTACAAGTCCGTTCTGGGTCTGAACGAAACCGGAGGCACTAAATACCTCGCAAACCCTTTGATCAACACGTACGTCTGAACGATCACCACTCATTATCCATATTTCGGGATGCCTCCCAATCAGGACCTCGGTTACCATCCAAACGAGGTGAAGATCTCCGGTCTTCGACCATCGTCTTCATCTTCGAATTTCAATCGTCGGTCGATTATTCGAAATGAGAATTAACTCGGCCTTTTCAAATAATTCACGTATATTTAGAATTTCAAATCAATTTATTTCAATGGTTAAATTATTCGACAACACCAATTGTGTTCTTTAATATAGTTTTCACACCAAACACATTCAACCATCAAACATCACATAAATCAAGCCAATTTAGTTTATTTCCATTTCATATCGCTTACGATCTTTTATAACTATTTATCGCTATTTTTATTTAATTTAAAATAGCCATTATATTAAAAACGACGTTTCGGGCCATAAGGCGGCCGTGGCGCTGTTTTTCTTCAGATTTGATTTACACATATCTGAAAATCTAACCGTTGGATCTTCCCAAAATTTACATCATTAGAAAGGTCTTTTCAAAACGAACCCAACAGTTCCAGTTTCGGGAAAATCCGACGGTCGGATCTCCCGGTACAATCGTTTGAAGTTTTGATTTCAAAATACGAACTGCAGCGTCGTTATTCGATTAAATATAATTTTATTTATATATATAAATAAATATAATCGTTTCTGGCGCTGTTTTTCTTCAGATTTGAATTAAACATTCCAGACAATCCAACCGTTGGATTTCTACAAGGTTGGTGCCGTTGGAAAGATTATTCCAAGGCGAACCCGACGGTTGAGGTTTCGGGAAAATCCAATGGTCGGATTTCCCGTACTAGTCGTTTGAAATTACGGTTTCGAAATACGAACTGCACGGCTTCGTTTCGTTTTAATTTTATTTATATTTATATAGTTATATAAATATAGTTCATTCAACGATTTCAATATCGTTTTAACTTCAAAAAATTTTCTAACTCCTTAAATTTTGGAAAAATTTCGCCATAACCTCCCCTGTACCGGGAGCGTCGGGAAATCGCAAATAGCGTCCCGGTCCTTCTGATCTCAAAAAGAAAAAGAAAAAGCCAAGCGGCTAGCCAATAGGCTCAAAATCATCACCCAAACAAATCAGTAAACGTGTACCTATTTGTCGGGCACAAAATTTTATTCCTCTTCTCTAGCCCCTTTGCTATAACCTGTTCAATGAATATTGCATGTACATATATATACAGTTCATATCATTTTTCATTTTCTATTCAACTTCATATTTGATTTCTATTTGGTTTTAAAAACTCCATTCATTCTAATGTTACATAAATATGTGCAAATCATTTCATTAGCTAATTAATGAATATTTCAACTCATATATGTTTATTTTGAACAGGTGGCTATTTTTAACACTTCTCATTTCAACGATTTCTTTCATACAATAAAAATGTGATTTTTATTGTAAAACAATTCCTTTCAAAACACCATTTTTCTATATAGTTCAAGTTGGTGATAAAAATGGAATTTTTATCATAAAACAATTTATTTCAAAATATGAATACCATTCAACACATGAATTTCTAAACAACGAATGAATATCAATTCAACACATGAATGTTTTCTATAGTTTTTATATATAGATAGAAATGTGATTTTTATTATCGAACAATTTATTTCAAAATATGAATACCATTCAACACATGAATTTCTAAACAACGAATGAATATCAATTCAACACATGAATGTTTTCAATAGTTTTTATATATAGATAAAAATGTGATTTTTATTATCGAACAATTTATTTCAAAATATGAATACCATTCAACACATGAATTTCTAAACAACGAATGAATATCAATTCAACACATGAATGTTTTCAATAGTTTTTATATATAGATAAAAATGTGATTTTTATTATCGAACAATTTATTTCAAAATATGAATACCATTCAACACATGAATTTCTAAACAACGAATGAATATCAATTCAATACATGAATGTTTTCTATACAATGAATAAATATAGTTTAAGCATATGAAAATAATTCAAACACACAAATATTATTCAAAATTTCGGCAGCATAACGGCAGGGTAGTTACACCGGCACCGTCCCTAGTACGGCTCCTCGCTCTACCTTAAAACCTCGCGGTTTTTGACAATGGGGTTCATGCATCTAGTTCGCACGCAGGCGGCATGTATATATTTATTTCATTTCCACAAACTAATCCTAAGTGGTTTCAACCAAATATTTCACGACCACAAATGGGTATTTTTCAACCACACTCAACCAATATCAATCACAAACAATCCCAAACAATCATTCGCTATCAATCAAATTTCCACAACAATTTCAACCAATAAATATCGTCCATGGTTTGTGGACGAGGGGCGTATATATATATATATATATTTATATATAGCAATTCACTTTTACTTCACACATATATAATTTATAAATTTTAAATCAGAAATCTCACCAATAGCTATCCAGCTTCACGATTCTTCCTTAATAGAAATCTTCGCCTTTTTTTTTCGCTTTCACCCGTATTCTCTGCATATGTAAAAATAGAATTTTTTTACTATGCTATTCAATATATAAAAATCGAATTTTGACTTCGCTATTCAATATATAAAAATATGATTTTTACTTTTGCTTTCAACATATAAAAAATATGATTTTTACTTTTGCCTTCAACATATGAAAATATGTTTTTTTACTTTTGCTTTCAACATATAAAAATATGTTTTTTACTTTTGAAAGAAATCAGTTTTCAACCTTTCAAGAAAACCAGTTTTTATATTTTTATAAATCACAGTTTTTATACTTTTTATAAATCAGTTTTATTCTTTCATAAAAATGCAGTTTTTAGTTTCTTTTTCTAAAAAAAATCTGTTTTTAAAATCTTTTAAAAATTCAGCTTTAAAGTTCTAACAAATCAGTTTTTTTTTTTAAATTATAAAAATCAATTCAGTTTTTATCTTTATAAAAATCAATTCAGTTTTAATCCTTTTAAAAACAAAATCAGTTTTAATCTTTATAAAAACAAAATCAGTTTTAATTTTTTTTTTTTTTAAAAATCTGTTTTAATACTTTTATAAAAAAAATTCAGTTTTTATTCTTTTTTTTAAAAAAAACCCTGTTTTAATACTTTATAAAATCTGCTTTAATCTTTTTAAAAATCTGTTTTAATACTTTTATAAAAAATTTCAGTTTTAAAATCTTTTTAAAAATTCAGTTTTACTCTTTTAAAAATTTCAGTTTTAAACCTTTAAAACATTTCAGTTTTTTTTTCTTTTAACTATTCCAGTTTTTTTTTTTCCACTGTTGAAAAATCGAATTTTTTTTTTTTTTTTTTTTCAGATTAAAAATGAAATCAAATAAATCACGTACCTGCGAGAGGGGGGGGTGGCGACTCGCCTTCGTCGGCGGCTCGGCGGCAAGGCGGCGCTTCTGGAGGGGGGGGTCTTCGCAGTACGAGGGAGAGGGGGGGGTACGGTGAGGGCAGCGGCTTCGCTTCAGGGGGGGGGGGGAGAAGATCGGAGGGCGGTGGCTCTTCGTCGGCGCTCGAGGGATCGGGGGGGGGGGCGGCGATGGCGATTCGATTTAGGTTTTTTTTTTTTTTTTTTTTTTTTCTCACTGAAAATAAAAGGGAACGGGGGGGGCCAAGCAGGAGATAAGGGGAGGGAGGGAATTTAAAATATTTTTTTTTTTATTTATTTATTTAATTATTCAAAAAGTTGACTTTTACTTACGACCTCGAAACGAGGCCGACCGCCTGTCGTCCATAGCGTTTTACCCCCATTCCGAACACAATGGGATATGTATCGCAAGCTGGTTTGATCGTTACCATCGGTTTCCTTTTGAATTTTCATTTAAATCACTATATTGAATTTTAAACGTACTTTTCAAATTACCGGGGTCACATACTAACTAGAAAAATTCCAGAAAAATATTTTCTAGCTTCATATTGACGATACGGTCCTAACAAAACTAGTTTCGTCGAATTCTGAGACCGTTTGAAAAATGGCCAATTTCCAGTCGATTAAAATCAACTGAAACTGGTCAAACGCGTTTTCCTTTGCCACGCTCACATATTGATTCGAAAAATTATGAAATTTGAAACCTAGCAATAACTTGACACTGCGGACCCAACAAAAGTGGTTTCGTCGAATTCTGAGGTCATCTGCAAAATATCCATTTTTAAGGGCCTTATATATATATAAATATATATAAATTCCACAGCGACTATTTCTAATTTTAAACTGGACATATCTTATCATTTCTAAGATGAAATCTCAGTTTGTTAACTTCGTTATAAAGATATAGTTATACAGATTCAAATATTTCTTGTTTCGTTCAATTCTGACTTATATTGAATTCTGTATATTCATTTGAAATTAGAAATCGAATTTTCGAACTACCGCGCTATTTTCAATTCTATATATAATTATATTTAATTATATTGGTTTTCAAATGTCGATTCAACTCAGTTTTCATCGCCATTATTTAAAATATTTATTTTAAATATTTAAAATCCATTATTTTA
Organism: Allium sativum; assembly: GCA_030737875.1. Taxonomy (NCBI): domain Eukaryota; kingdom Viridiplantae; phylum Streptophyta; class Magnoliopsida; order Asparagales; family Amaryllidaceae; genus Allium; species Allium sativum. The sequence goes on along the minus strand of CM060924.1, from coordinate 187,865,278 downwards.
GCCAATTTAAAAATTTTAAATTGGTTCAGATTTTCTGGGTCGTTACAACTCCAAATCAAAATTTTCCAACTCAATGAAACATGAATACATGAAATCAACTTAGTTACACTAGCTTAACCAATTCACTAGCATACGCAAACTCAATGAACACTAAATTACACTTGTGCAAGCCATAAACTTGCGGCATAGATGTGAGTTCAACAAAGAACTCACCTTTGGCTCTTGAATATCAAGAACAAGCTCCAACAAGGAAGAACAAGAACACAAACGAGCAAAGCTCCACTCTATCATCAATTGCTACTCCGAAATCACCTCATGAACACATATGCAAACACATAGGTGTTATAACATCATAAAAATCCCAAATTGATGAGCAACGGAGATAGAGAAGAGGATAGAGAAGCTTACCCATGTTTTAGAATTGGATTTGCACAAGAATTGAGCTCTAGATTGGAAGCCCTAGCTTTGGGAACTTCTATTTCCCTTTCCACTCTCCATTTTCTATTTTCTTCGAGTGTTTCGAATGAATGAGAGGAAGAGAGCTAGGTGGAGCTCTTAAGTGAATGAGCCAGGTTGGCTAACCAAGCCCTAGTCCAAAGTCCCAAATTTCCGAAACTCGGAACATATCGAACCTTATAGTTTTCGAACACGTAAACGACATTTTGAACTCGATGGAAGTGGTTTCGAGTTCAAATTCATTCGTATGTGAAAAGTGATATTTTGGTCATACGTTCTAATGAGAAAACAACCAAATTTCTCTAACTCAAAAGGTATCGATGTTTACAGTCAAAAAGGTCGTAAACAATGATCCGAACTCAATGGAAGTGGTCCCGAATCCTAATTTTATCGTTTGTGAAAAACAACATTTCGAGTGACACATAAGATACGACAATATATTTAGACAAAATATCTAAATCTATTATCATCGAATGAGCGGGTTGTTATAGACTTCCCCCCTTAAAAGAATTGCGTCCCCGCAATTCCTTAAGAATGAAGTAGTAAGTAACAACCAAAAATAATACCACGGAGTGGTACCACAAGAATCGACACGAAATGGAAAGATCACACCAATGGCTAGGCGATATCCCAATTTCGTCTCGCAAGATCATAAAAACTAGAGTTCAATCTCGAATTCCATTACCCATGAAGGTAGTCATCCCAAACAGGTAAAATAATTCCAGAAAAATTCATAAGCGCTATGAATTCAAATAGACTCGCCTTTCTTCGTATGATTCTCAAGGGAATGAGAATCAATAGAATGCACAAAAACCAAGCGAATCTGATTTGGAAATTCAAGGAGCAACAGGACTGCGTCCTACAGACGCAAGATATCAATAGTAGATATTTCTCTTAGGATATGAAATGGGAATCTACGGTGGTTGACTAATCCATTCCCAAACTCAATCACGACGAGGTAGAAAACATCAAACCTGAGCATTTTAGTCTTGCGACAAGGTAGCTGACACCAACAAAAGCACAACATAGAGATTCCAACGGATTTAGCTAAGGAGAGTAATTCTCGAAGGAATAATCAATCTTAATATCAACGATTCAAGGTTGGTAACGGAATACCAACCAGCTAGAAACCGATAAACAAATATTGGTTACGGAATACCAATGAACTACAAGTCGATAATCAAATATTGGTAATGGAATACCAATGAACTAGAAACCGATAACAAATATTCGTAACAGAATACCAATGAACTGCAAATCAATAATCAAACATTGGTAACAGAATACCAATGAACTACTCTGGGAAATCGATTTCTAACCAGGTACTAAATCTCATTTAGTAACCATAAGGACGAGTCATTAGGAATTATACGAAATTCCCAATATTCAGAAACTCGAGTATCGATTTTAGAAAATCAGAAACATCGAGAAGGTGATGGATAAGTAGTGTACAACTTATCACTTCAAAGCGACATGATTTAAGATAATTTTCCGCTAAAAATCTCAAATTGCAAAAACATAAGCAACTAATCAAAGAAACAATAGACAATTTCTCTAACAAGATGAGATTAAACCAAGGGGGTCATAATCCATAAAGATTTGATTGACAAATGTTAACAAACGTGCGGAGACAATTGTCAATCCAAATGATTCAAGCAAACAAAAGAGGAATATCAATGTAACAACCCGCATTCTACGTATCTAGAATTGTAGAATATTTATTTCTTTTTCATATGAAGTCGTATGGTCGTGTAACTTTGAAAGACAACTATAGGGGTCATTTCCCATGTTCATGATTTTTGCCGATTTTTAAATGACCATTTTGCCCCTAACCGATATTGTTTTGGCCATAACTTTTGATTGGACAGGAATTTTGATCTGAAACCACTTCCATTAGATTTGTTTGATGGTTTCCCTTTCCGTAGAGTGGTCACATTAGCCAAACGGACTCACCGTTTGGGAGATGTGGCTAAAACAAGTTTCTGATAGTGAAAAACTGCTTAATTGGGCTTAACCGGGTGATTAACAGCTAGGCCCAAAGGGGAATTTCAGGATTAGGGTTATGAGAGGGCTGAAAGGGCTAGGAAAATGTAACACCCTGTAATTCTGTAACACTAAGATTCACAAATCAAGGCAGAATAAAAAATTAAAGTCAAAATCAAGGGAAATGGGCTGAGCCATTGCGTTCGTCTCGGAATTCTGGATATAGCCTCCGGAAGATTCAGCAAAGTTCAAATTTCAAAACAGGTCAAGTTTGAAATTAAAAAACAGACCCAGATTGGACAGGGCGGGAATTTTCCCGCCCAAGGCACCCAGGTCGACTGGGTAGTCGACCTGGGGGTCGACCCCCCCTGTTTTTCCTGTTTTCTGCACCTGGTTCATTCTTCTGTATTCGGACTGTAACAACCCTGAATTTTGGGGCCAATTTAAAATTTTAAATTTAGTAATTTTAATGAGTTTTTGATATTTAAAATGATAATAATGATTAAGATTTGAAGTTAGAATGAATAATTTAATTTTAATTATAAAAGGAGTTAGAAATAGCGTTGTAGTTTGAAAAGTCAAACTTGAAATTTGACTGACCGTACAGGATGCAAAATTTAACGGATTTTAGTGAAACAAAAAATATTAGAATCTATTTAAAAATATCTTTCCAACGAATCCGAAAAATCGAAATTTCATAGCGGGAATCAAAAGTTATGTCCAGTTTAAAATTTAGAAAGGTCGCTATGAAATATATAAAGGTCAAAAATGCTACTTTTCACATACGAAGGAATTTGGACTCGAAACCACTTCCATTGAGTTCAGAACGACGTTTCTGCATTGAAAAACAGTAAACACGTATATATTTCGAGTTTCAGAAATTATTTGTTTAAAAATGTATTTTTAATATTAAATATATTGGCCTTAAAAATAGTCATTTTTCAAACGACCTCTGTTTTGGACGAAACCACTTTTGTTGGAACCGGAATGTCAAATTATTGCTAGGTTTCAATTTTCAGAATTTTTCGAATTAATATGTGAGCGTGGGAAAAGAAAATGTGTTTTGACTATTTCAGTTAAATTTAAAAGCCTTAAAAATAGCCATTTTTCAAACAGTCTAAGAATTCGACGAAAATAATTTTGTTGGGTTCGTATCGTCAATACAAAGCTAAAAATGATTTTTCGGTAATTTTTAGAATTAATATATAATTATAATTGATTTTTCAGTGTAAACGGACAATTTTTGACTTTAAAAATTCATTAAAAATTCATACGAGCTCATAATTGAACGAAATTAATTTTTCTAGGTCCGCAGCGTCAAAACAAAGCTAAATATATTTTTCGGGAATTTTTGAAGTTAATTTGTGGCCCCGGCATATTTAAATGTACGGTGGAAGTTAAAATATTAATTTAATATTGTAATTTTAATAAAACACCCAACAGAATTCGAAATTGGGCCACGAGACCTATCCCATCGCATTCAGAAGGCGTCAAAACCTTAAGTTTGACAGTCGTTGGGCCTAATTCTGAGTTCGGAGCTAATCGGGCCTTAATGGGCTAATTAAATTAATATAATATTATAAATATATACCTAAACAAATCCCTAAACCCTAGAATTATGTCCAGCCGCTGGCCTACTGTTCATGGCTGAAAACACACCAATTTGATTCGCTAATTTTTTCCAATCCACTTCGAATTAGAACCCAAACCCATCACCAAATCGAAGAGCATCTTCTTAGCTTCGATTCTATAAGGAGATGATCGAATTTAGAGTAGTATTTTGGCCGAAAGGACATCTCAAAACCCCCGCCTATTGCAGCCCGCCGCCCCCTGTAGGACCCACCGCACCCCCACCAATCCCGGCGAACGTAGCCCTCTCCTCCCTCTTCGATTTTCCACCTTCCGATCGATTTCTAGTTGCTCCAATCTCAAGATAAATGAATCACAAGTTTTGAACTAAATGGGTTCACAAATTGCATAAGTCACGGCTAAAAACGTTGAGGAAGATGGAGGATTAAGGTGGGTTTGACTTTTGCCTAATTACAGTTGACTATTAATTTAATATTCAATTTGTACAAACTCTAAAATGCGATAACTTTCTCGTACGAGGTCCGTTTATCGAACCGTCAGTTGCGTTGGACTCGTCTTTCCGAGAGCTTCGCGATGGCGTAGACCAGACCTGAATCTGAGACAGTCAAATTTTCAGCAAAAATCAATGTGAGAATTTCTAATTTTAATTAATTAAATTAATTATTTTATCGCTGTTAGATAATTGTTTGTATCTTATTTAATTAGATTTGCGCTGTGATGAATTGTGATTGTGGTTCTGATAAATTGGATTGTATTGTGTTGTTTAGATCTGTTGTTGTGTTATTTTAATTTGATGAATACAATAAAAATCATCATGTTTTGCAAAGTGGATTAAACTAGAATTTTTAATCCAATTAAATATACTATCTTGTTTGGGAATTAGATCAGATTAGAATCTTTAATCCAAATAAAATGTCATATTTTGTCATGTTTACCTTATGGACATTAAACTGATAAATATAACACCTTATATTTTGTTGTGTTAAAATTGACGACAAGACAAAATTAACCATTTTGTTAATTAGGTATGTAAGACAGAATTTACATTTTCTATGTAAATAGAATTAAAGAGAGAAAATTTACATTTTATGTAAATTGAATAATTAGAAAAGAAATTTACATTTATGTAAATAAGATAATTGAAAAGGAAAATTTACATTTTATGTAAATAAACTATTGATTTACATTTTATGTAAATAGAACAAATAGAATGAAGAAAATTTACATTTTATGTAAATGAACAAATAAGAATGTTAAGAAGGATTTAACATAAAATATTTTTTTTATGTTAGGAAGAAATGTTTGGGAAGATTTAACATAGATTTTTTTTTATGTTAACAAGAAAAGAAAATAGAAAGACAATAGAAGTTACACTTTATGTAATATGTTATATTAGAAATAGAATTTACATCTTATGTAAATTATAACATTAGATAGAAAAGTACATTTTATGTAAAATGAGATAATAGACAATTAAAATTATATTTTTATTGTAATGTGAATTATTAAAAAGGGTGAACTAAAGATATAATATTTGCTATGCAAATAAAAATTTCATTTTTATTTGAACTAAAGATATAATATTTGCTATGCAAATAAAAATTCCATTTTTATTTGAACTAAAGATATAATATTTGCTATGCAAATAAAAATTCCATTTTTAGTTTTATTTGAACTAAAGATATAATATTTGCTATGCAAATAAAAATTCCATTTTTATTTGAACTAAAGATATAATATTTGCATTGCAAATAAAAATTCCATTTTTATTTGAACTAAAGATATAATATTTGCTATGCAAATAAAAATTCCATTTTTATTTGAACTAAAGATATAATATTTGCTATGCAAATAAAAATTTCATTTTTATTTGAACTAAAGATATAATATTTGCTATGCAAATAAAAATTTCATTTTTATTTGAACTAAAGATATAATATTTGCTTTGCAAATAAAAATTACTTTTTTTATTTGAAACTATGATATGCAATTGGTGATGAAAATAAAAATTATATTTTTATTTGTAACTATGATATGAAATTTGGCAAGCGAACAAAATTTACATTTCCCAACGTAGCTATGATATGGAATTTTCTATGCGAACAAATTTTACATTTTTATATGTAACTATAAATGAGAATTTGCACTGTAAATCAGAATTACATTTTTATTATGTCATTAAAGTCTGATATTACATTGTAAATTAAAATTACATTTTTATGATGTCAACTAAGAATAGAATTTACATTGCCATTATAAAAAGTCAAGATCATTTTGGTTTTGCATTGAAAGAGATAAAAATTATTATTTTTGTTTGGCATTTAAAAGAATAGCTAAATTATTATTTTTGTTATATTGAAATTAAACAAACAAAAATATATTCATTTGTATAGAAATGAAGTGGACACCAAAATATGCATGTTTGTTGTAATGGAAATGAAACACAAAAATACTTATTTTTGGTTGTAATTGGAATGATACACAAAACATACATTTTGTGTATAGTATATTTATGGAAATTGAAAAATAAAAGAAAACATTGTTGTGTGTGATGATATATATATCAATATTGAATATAAATAAGAAGATTTGTTGTTAGCAAAATATAGTAAAATGAAATGGACGAGGAATTATATTTATATAAATTATATATATATAAATTAAAAGTACTTGAATCGAGCGTGGTAGTTCACATTTTAGAATCGTACTTTTAATTGATTATACCGTATGATCCGACCGACGGATTTTCCCAAAACTGAAACCGGTAGGTTCGCTTTGGGAAGATCTTTCTAATGATATGAAGTATATTAAAATCCAACGGTTAGATTTAGAGAAACGTGTAAAACAAATTTGGGTGAAAACAGCGCCAAAGTCGCCTGTTGACATGAGACGTCGTTAAGTAGAATTTAATTATTTTTTTATAAATATAAAAAAGATTGATCGTTATAAATTAATATTAACGATATGAATTTGTGTTCAAACTTATATATGCGAGAATTATTTGGAAAGTCCGAGTTTACTCTCATTCCAAATAATGATACGACGTTCGAAGATTTGAAGACGGTGATTGAAGGCCGACGATCTTCACATCGAATGAGTGTGTTGCTATTGAGACCCATGATGGGAGTAGCTACCTTGAAGGGGCGACAGTAGTAGCCGCCCGGACGTAGTGTTGATTGCACGGTTTTGGCTTTCGCTCAAACCCAGAGCATAAGCGCGTAAATGGATCGTATATCTGACGTTGTATTCCTTTATACTGTATTCGTTGATCTCTGCTAAACATATATCTGTTTGGTGTTTTACACCCTTCTCTGAGACGTATGAGCTCAGAGGTTATACGTTGGTAGAAATCAATGGTATGGTATGGATTGACGATGTGGCATGCTAAGATGCATATGATCAAGGCTTTGCTAAAAAGCAGGCCTTGTGGGATGATCAAAGCATTGCCTGTTTAGGCATAGCTTTGTGTATAACGTGACTTCATGAGCCTCACACACCGGCGGAGTCTAAAACGGGAGAAGGGAACGCAGGGAGAGCAGCACATTTCTTTCTAGCTAGAGTGGTGTCAGTGACCTACCAGCCCTGACATTTTACTTATGTGGATGATGGAATAAGGCGCCTCGGATAGGTCCTATAGGACCGGGAAATGTGTTTTCAGGAATTGCCAATCCACGAAGCTGTATGTGTGGACCGGCCCTGCAGCTTTCCAAGGGTTCACTGCGGGGGATCCTGAGACATTTGCTAGTGTGTCTCGAATTGGTAAGGAGCTCCTCCCTAACCTTGACTTAGATGGAAATCCAAATTCCAAATATGACCCTACGGATTTGATTGTATTACTAGTACGGAGGCATAGCATATGGTACCTATGCTTCCTAGGATTGATACATTTACTTCGAAATGTTTTAAAACATATACACACTAATAATAATATCGTTTTTATCATATCAAGCATGTTTGACCATTATAAGGTAAAACCCTATCCTCCGGTTTGCGTTGCATTGTGTGATGGGACTTGGGTCTTATAATGGTTTCATTTTTCTACAAAGCATTGCGTTGTTTTGACGATTTACTTAAATTATGCACGGCAATCCATTGGAATAAGACCCGTTCCGCTTTAGTGGAGTGGTCCTTGGATTTGCCTTATTACTATTAGTTATATTAGTTAAGAATTCTCACACCAGTCCCACGACTGACCCGTTGTTTGTTTCCACTTTTGCAAACTCGGGTGCCCTCTTTTCCACATGGGCAGTCGAGTAGCTTTTTGCAGATATTTATCTCTTTAGCAGGATCCTGGATTGAAGCTCAAAGCTGTGTCCAGAGCATAGAAAAGTCTTCCGCTGTCTTAGTTATTTTATTTCCGCTGCACTGTATTAAAGTAATGTAAAATTATCTTCCGCTGTAAATTTATTTAATGTACTCTGATGTAACATTTACTATGATGTTATAAAAGTCTGTTGTATTTGTTCTGATGTTGTTGTATTCCCAAAGTTAAATTATTCGTGAATTTCCGACCTTTGGGTCAGACTTGCGTGGTTTATGGTCGATCCAAAGAGCGGGAATTTACGGGTCTTTATAGTTGGTATCAGAGCTCTGGTTAGCTCAAATCTTTGGGATACAACTTATTAGAACTGAACAAAAGACTCATCAGAGATTGGATTAGTAATATCCAATAAGAATACTCATTAGAGATAGGATCAACAATATCCTAGAATGAGAGAACTCATTATAGATGGGGTTAGTAATGCCCTAGAATGAGTTGAGAGTAACAAGACTATAATATACGTATTTGTAATTATAATTTATTTTAGAAAATATGATTTTGAATGGATAAAAGATTATATATTTGAAAGTTAATCAACTATAAAATTATTTAAACCAATAAGAGTGGAAAAATGGGGTAGGATAATTAAACACTTTTAGCTTCGTTCCTTTTCGAGGACGAAAAGATCTTAAGTGGGGGAGACTGTAACAACCCTGAATTTTGGGGCCAATTTAAAATTTAAAATTTAGTAATTTTAATGAGTTTTTGATATTTAAAATGATAATAATGATTAAGAATTGAAGTTAGGATGAATAATTTAATTTTAATTATAAAAGGAGTTAGAAATAGCGCTGTAGTTTGAAAAGTCAAACTTGAACTTTGACTGACCGTACAGGATGCAAAATTTAACGAATTTTAGTGAAACCAAAAATATTAGAATTTATTTAAAAATATCTTTCCAACGAATCCGAAAAATCGAAATTTCATAGCGGGAATCAAAAGTTATGTCCAGTTTAAAATTTAGAAAGGTCGCTATGAAATATATAAAGGTCAAAATGCTACTTTTCACATATGAAGGAATTTGGACTCGAAACCACTTCCATTGAGTTCAGAATGACGTTTCTGCATTGAAAAACAGTAAACACTTATATATTTCGAGTTTCAGAAATTATTTGTTTAAAAATGTATTTTTAATATTAAATATATTGGCCTTAAAAATAGTCATTTTTCAAACGACCTCTGTTTTCGACGAAACTACTTTTGTTGGAACCGGAATGTCAAATTATTGCTAGGTTTCAATTTTCAGAATTTTTCGAATTAATATGTGAGCGTGGGAAAAGAAAATGTGTTTTGACTATTTCAGTTAAATTTAAACGCCTTAAAAATAGCCATTTTTCAAACAGTCTAAGAATTCGACGAAAATAATTTTGTTGGGTTTGTATCGTCAAAACAAAGCTAAAAATGATTTTTCGGTAATTTTTAGAATTAATATATAATTATAATTGATTTTTCAGTTGTAAACGGACAATTTTTGACTTTAAAAATTCATTAAAAATTCATACGAGCTCAGAATTGAACGAAATTAATTTTTCTAGGTCCGCAGCGTCAAAACATAGCTAAATATATTTTTCGGGAATTTTTGAAGTTAATTTGTGGCCCCGGCATATTTAAATGTACGGTGGAAGTTAAAATATTAATTTAATATTGTAATTTTAATAAAACACCCAACAGAATTCGAAATTGGGCCACGAGACCTGTCCCATCGCATTCAGAAGGCGTCAAAACCTTAAGTTTGACAGTCGTTGGGCCTAATTCTGAGTTCGGAGCTAATCAGGCCTTAACGGGCTAATTAAATTAACATAATATTATAAATATATACCTAAACTAATCCCTAAACCCTAGAATTATGTCCAGCCGCCGGCCTACTGTTCATGGCTGTAAACACACCAATTTGATTCGCTAATTTCTTCCAATCCACTTCGAATTAGAACCCAAACCCATCACCAAATCGAGGAGCATCTTCTTAGCTTCGATTCTATAAGGAGATGATCGGATTTAGAGTAGTATTTTGGCCGAAAGGACACCTCAAAACCCCCGCCTATTGCAGCCCGCCGCCCCCTGTAGGACCCACCGCACCCCCACCAATCCCGGCGAACGTAGCCCTCTCCTCCCTCTTCGATTTGCCACCTTCCGATCGATTTCTAGTTGCTCCAATCTCAAGATAAATGAATCACTAGTTTTGAACTAAATGGGTTCACAAATTGCATAAGTCACAGCTAAAAACGTTGAGGAAGATGGAGGATTAAGGTGGGTTTGACTTTTGCCTAATTACAGTTGACTATTAATTTAATATTTAATTTGTACAAACTCTAAAATGCGATAACTTTCTCGTACGAGGTCCGTTTATCGAACCGTCAGTTGCGTTGGACTCGTCTTTCCGAGAGCTTCGCGATGGCGTAGACCAGACCTGAATCTGAGACAGTCAAATTTTCAGCAAAAATCAATGTGAGAATTTCTAATTTTAATTAATTAAATTAATTATTTTATCGCTGTTAGATAATTGTTTGTATCTTATTTAATTAGATTTGCACTGTGATGAATTGTGATTGTGGTTCTGATAAATTGGATTGTATTGTGTTGTTTAGATTGTTGTTGTGTTATTTTAATCTGATGAATACAATAAAAATCATCATGTTTTGCAAAGCGGATTAAACTAGAATTTTTAATCCAATTAAATATACTATCTTGTTTGGGAATTAGATCAGATTAGAATCTTTAATCCAAATAAAATGTCATATTTTGTCATGTTTACCTTATGGACATTAAACTGATAAATATAACACCTTATATTTTGTTGTGTTAAAATTGACGACAAGACAAAATTAACCATTTTTGTTAATTAGGTATGTAAGACAGAATTTACATTTTCTATGTAAATAGAATTAAAGAGAGAAAATTTACATTTTATGTAAATTGAATAATTAGAAAAGAAATTTACATTTATGTAAATAAGAAAATTGAAAAGGAAAATTTACATTTTATGTAAATAAACTATTGATTTACATTTTATGTAAATAGAACAAATAGAAGGAAGAAAATTTACATTTTATGTAAATGAACAAATAAGAATGTTAAGAAGGATTTAACATAAAATATTTTTTTTATGTTAGGAAGAAATGTTTGGGAAGATTTAACATAGATTTTTTTTTTATGTTAACAAGAAAAGAAAATAGAAAGACAATAGAAGTTACACTTTATGTAATATGTTATATTAGAAATAGAATTTACATCTTATGTAAATTATAACATTAGATAGAAAAGTACATTTTATGTAAAATGAGATAATAGACAATTAAAATTATATTTTTATTGTAATGTGAATTATTAAAAAGGGTGAACTAAAGATATAATATTTGCTATGCAAATAAAAATTTCATTTTTATTTGAACTAAAGATATAATATTTGCTATGCAAATAAAAATTCCATTTTTATTTGAACTAAAGATATAATATTTGCTATGCAAATAAAAATTCCATTTTTATTTGAACTAAAGATATAATATTTGCATTGCAAATAAAAATTCCATTTTTATTTGAACTAATGATATAATATTTGCATTGCAAATAAAAATTCCATTTTTATTTGAACTAAAGATATAATATTTGCTATGCAAATAAAAATTCCATTTTTATTTGAACTAAAGATATAATATTTGCTATGCAAATAAAAATTTCATTTCTATTTGAACTAAAGATATAATATTTGCTATGCAAATAAAAATTCCATTTTTATTTGAACTAAAGATATAATATTTGCTATGCGAATAAAAATTACTTTTTTTTATTTGAAACTATGATATGCAATTGGTGATGAAAATAAAAATTATATTTTTATTTGTAACTATGATATGAAATTTGGCAAGCGAACAAAATTTACATTTCCCAACGTAGCTATGATATGGAATTTTCTATGCGAACAAATTTTACATTTTAATATGTAACTATAAATGAGAATTTGCACTGTAAATTAGAATTACATTTTTATTATGTCATTAAAGTATGATATTACATTGTAAATTAAAATTACATTTTTATGATGTCACCTAAGAATAGAATTTACATTGCCATTATAAAAAGTCAAGATCATTTTGGTTTTGCATTGAAAGAGATAAAAATTATTATTTTTGTTTGGCATTTAAAAGAATAGCAAAATTATTATTTTTGTTATATTGAAATTAAACAAACAAAAATATATTCATTTGTATAGAAATGAAGTGGACACCAAAATATGCATGTTTGTTGTAATGGAAATGAAACACAAAAATACTTATTTTTGGTTGTAATTGGAATGATACACAAAACATACATTTTGTGCATAGTATATTTATGGAAATTGAAAAATAAAAGAAAACATTTTTGCGTGTGATGATATATATATATATATCAATATTGGATATAAATAAGAAGATTTGTTGTTAGCAAAATATAGTAAAATGAAATGGACGAGGAATTATATTTATATAAATTATATATATATAAATTAAAAGTACTTGAATCGAGCGTGGTAGTTCACATTTTAGAATCGTACTTTTAATTGATTATACCTTATGATCCGACCGACGGATTTTCCCAAAACTGAAACCGGTAGGTTCGCTTTGGGAAGATCTTTCTAATGATATGAAGTATATTAAAATCCAACGGTTAGATTTAGAGAAACGTGTAAAACAAATTTGGGTGAAAACAGCGCCAAAGTCGCCTGTTGACATGAGACGTCGTTAAGTAGAATTTAATTATTTTTTATAAATAAAAATAAAGATTGATCATTATAAATTAATATTAACGATATGAATTTGTGTTCAAACTTATATATGCGAGAATTATTTGGAAAGTCCGAGTTTACTCTCATTCCAAATAATGATACGACGTTCGAAGATTTGAAGACGGTGATTGAAGGCCGACGATCTTCACATCGAATGAGTGTGTTGCTATTGAGACCCATGATGGGAGTAGCTACCTTGAAGGGGCTACAGTAGTAGCTGCCCGAACGTAGTGTTGATTGCACGGTTTTGGCTTTCGCTCAAACCCAGAGCATAAGCGCGTAAATGGATTGTATGTCTGACGTTGTATTCCTTTATACTGTATTCGTTGATCTCTGCTAAACATATATCTGTTTGGTGTTTTACACCCTTCTCTGAGACGTATGAGCTCAGAGGTTATATGTTGGTAGAAATCAATGGTATGGTATGGTTTGACGATGTGGCATGCTAAGATGCATATGATCAAGGCTTTGTTGAAAAGCAGGCCTTGTGGGATGATCAAAGCATAGCTTGTTTAGGCATAGCTTTGTGTATAGCGTGACTTCACAAGCCTCACACACCGGCGGAGTCTAAAACGGGAGAAGGGAACGCAGGGAGAGCAGCACATTTCTTTCTAGCTAGAGTGGTGTCAGTGACCTACCAGCCCTGACATTTTACTTATGTGGATGATGGAATGAGGCGCCTCGGATAGGTCCTATAGGACCGGGAAACGTGTGTTCAGGAATTGCCAATCCACGAAGCTGTATGTGTGGACCGGCCCTGCAGCTTTCCAAGGGTTCACTGCGGAGGATCCTGAGACATTTGCTAGAGTGTCTCGAATCGGTAAGGAGCTCCTCCCTAGCCTTGACTTAGATGGAAATCCAAATTCCAAATAGGACCCTACGGATTTGATTGTATTACTAGTACGGAGGCATAGCATATGGTACCTATGCTTCCTAGGATTGATACATTTACTTTGAAATGTTTTAAAACATATACACACTAATAATAATATCGTTTTTATCGTATCAAGCATGTTTGACCGTTATAAGGTAAAACCCTATCCTCCGGTTTGCGTTGCATTGTGTGATTGGACTTGGGTCTTATGATGGTTTCATTTTTCTACAAAGCATTGCGTTGTTTTGACGATTTACTTAAATTATGCACGGCAATCCATTGGAATAAGACCCGTTCCGCTTTAGTGGCGTGGTCCTTGGATTTGCCTTATTACTATTGGTTATATTAGTTAAGAATTCTCACACCAGTCCCACGACTGACCCATTGTTTGTTTCCACTTTTGCAAACTCGGGTGCCCTCTTTTCCACACGGGCAGTCGAGTAGCTTTTTGCAGATATTTATCTCTTTAGCAGGATCCTGGATTGAAGCTCAAAGCTGTGTCCAGAGCATAGAAAAGTCTTTCGCTGTCTTAGTTATTTTATTTACGCTGCACTGTATTAAAGTAATGTAAAATTATCTTCCGCTGTAAATTTATTTAATGTACTCTAATATATATTCTGTACTCTGATGTAACATTTACTATGATGTTATAAAAGTCTGTTGTATTTGTTCTGATGTTGTTGTATTCCCAAAGTTAAAGTATTCGTGAATTTCCGACCTTTGTGTCAGACTTGTGTGGTTTATGGTCGGTCGAAAGAGCGGGAATTTACGGGTCTTTACACGGACGCCATCCTGACCAGATTCGTTGACTTCTACACTATATAAACAGCCCTAGACTCCTTCTCTATTCACAATTCTTATCTACCCTTATGCTGCAAAGATGCTTGGCGAACATGGCTTCTTCTCCTCCTCTTAATTAAATAATAAATAAAATAATATATATATAATAAATCAAGACGAGGAGATGCTGCTCAAAGACTTTCAAGAAGAGGTTCAAGTCAAGCTAGGATTTCAAGTGAAGATTCGAACAACTGCAACGACTGTTTTTCTATGAATCTAATCTAATCTCTGTAAGTCAGTTATTTCTAGATTTGAGCGTTTTTCTCTGTTTGTGACATGAAATTAAAGGAATAAAAGAATATGCCGAATCTCTCTCTCTCTATTCGAATCAGTGCCTATACTCTTGAACCTAATTAAGAACTATTATGATTCGAGGACAAATAAGACCGTGACTATGAAACTATGGACCTTAGAACCATATGCCTCTATGACTATGAACATTTCCTATGACTATGAACATTGCCTATGACTATGAACATTGCCTATGAATATGGACATTGCCTATGACTGTGACTGTGACTATGAGAATTATTTCCATGACTATGAACACAAGCCTGTACCTTTGATTAGGAAGCAAAACTATTGTCTATGACATAAATGGGGCAACTGTGATTAAGCACTTATGGTTCATGATTAGGAAAGTGTTTAAGTTTTGTGACTGTGAAATTGGGTCTAAACCCGATTATCTATTCTGTCTGTTCTTTGTTTTCTTGGTTTTAGACCTTGGGAATTTACCTATTAAGTTAGGTCTACCCATGTTCTTGAACCTACATCGTTATTCAAAACCATTTTATGCCAGTTGTTATATCTATCCTTTTCATAGCAATCTTTGGTTCATTCCCTATTTGCTACGAATCTAGATTTAACTATAATCTAGATTGAAACACGATTGTACGAACGATGGGAATGCGATTTGGGGCAAAATATGAAATTTACTAAAACGTAGTTTAAGTTGAAAATTGGCATAAATTGGGAACATGATTTATGGCATGTTCATAGAAATGCAAATTGGATAAATTTGACATGAATTATAGGATGTGTAATTTGAATCTAGTATTGACTTGTAAATCTAGCATTTACATGAGTTATGAACTAGAATAATAAGTCTAGTTTGACGTAAACTGTAATTAGAATGTCAAATCAGGATTGGATTAGCTAATTTGGCATTCGTATAAATATGAGATTGGCCATAATTGGGAATAACCGTCAGGTTTAGCAAGAATCATGGTTAGTGACCCTTAATTGGTATAGTTTACATACCAAAAGGCATAAATATGATATAGAGGGGAAAATGGGCTATAAGAGTAAATGTTGACAGTTTACATTAAAAGGGTAATTAGGAAATAAGTAAATTAGGAATAATTTACCTATAGAATCTGGCCTAAATAAGGAAATGTGAATTTAGACAAATTAAAGGTTTATTAATGACATCTCTTTTAATAATAAGCCGGAAAGTTCTAGGGTGACAGAGAGGATAGTGTCTAGGCTTGAGTTTGGAAAATACAAGTTTCCTGCTCTCCCTCGCTATCCCTAACTGATCCGACGGACGGGATGGTTACTTTCAAAACCTGATTTGAAAACTAATCAAAACCCCTTTGAACTTAGAAAACACGAATACGCCTAACCCGAGGTTAGACCGAGTTGCGTTGTAAACCTGCCCGGAACCAACCGGCACATCCAGTATTCGCAACAATATCTGTCTAATGTGAGTGGTAGCGGCTTTAATTTATTTAGTTAAAGCTAGAACAAGAATGGGAGGGTTAAGTCCATAGGAACACTTAACCAACTTAACACAGTTAAGCTAGAATGGGAGGGCTAAGTCCATAGAGACACTTAACCAAACTCAAGGTAACAAGACAAGATTTTTAGGGGATAAGTAACTAAGAAAACACTTATCCAAATTAACATGTTAACTAGACTAGAAGGTGGGGGTTAAGTAAAGTTAATACACTTAGCCAAAGTAACATGTTAACTAGACTAGAGGTTGGGGTTAAGTAAGATTTAATACACTTAGCCAATTTGATATGTTAGCTGGGCTAGACTGTAGGGTTAAGTAAACTTGAACACTTAACCATCGGATTGAGAGAAAGGAATAGTGTTAAGTCTAAAACATGAAGGGATAATACTTAACCATTAATAACATGTTAGTTAAAACAGAAGTGCAAGGTTAAGGAAACACTTAACCAATACAGGATGAATGGGTAGGGTTAAGTAATAAGGAATACTTAACCAATATAACTTGGGTTGTGGTAGGGTTAAGTCAACATGAATTACCGATAACACTTAACCAGTATAACAGAATGAATGAAGAGGGTTAAGTTGGCTTGAATGGACTAATGACACTTAACCAATCCCAATTGACGGGAAAGGGAACTAAGTAGTAAACCTTAGAAAACAACGATTCTGGAAACTAAGTGGTAAATCTTAGTTAGTAAAACTAATTAGTAATTCTTAGTATAACACGGGAAGGAGCGAATGTCCGTCTGAGTAGAGAGAAGGCTCCAACGAATTGGGTTACGAAGCCCGAGGCTTCGAGGGGACGTGAGGGTACTCTTGGTATCCCTCTGTGAGGCTGCAGATGATCCTCATGGGCTCACAGAGGTTAAGGTTTGCGTAGAAGAACCAGGGGTATGCCTTGGTTGCAATACATGGCAACCTAAAGGCCAGGATGGACCGGCGTGATTCTACGAGAAAACGGTAGCCCTGTGATAGCAACTCTTCGTCTACCATCCATCTTGAGTCAATCGAGATACGTGGAGTGGAAAGGCGGGGAACTCCAAAAGACCATATACTTGCTATCTAGTTATGGGTGAGGATGGCTATAGGATAGAGGGGCACCGGGGGCCGGCGTATAGTTCTCATTTTACAAGGTGTGCCTTTCATTAGTTGAGGGAGGGGTCAAGTGGGACCATAGCCCCTGGAATAAAAACAGACCATAGCATCTACATCGGCAGATATCTGAAAGCTCCCGGCCGAGTTCTGTATTCCTTAATTTGCCCTGTCACAGGACTCGGACCGCACATTACCGGACATGTGCATCTAGACAAGCGATAACGATTCGCGATACATGCGTGGGGAAGTATAGGAACATATACCACTCTAGGTAGTGTGTCCTAGACTTGGGGGCATCGTTCGACAGGTAGCATAATCCCTAGTTGTACTAGGTGGCATAAATCCTGAATCCGAGAAGCGTTCAGCAGATAGCGTAAACTCTAGTTAAATCTAGAAAGAACTTGATAGAAAACCCTAGATTTGGTCTAGGTAATAAATAATGAATGTATGCCGGAAGGCAATGGAAAATACAGGGATTGGGATCACGTTATCGTTACTAGTTGGGACACTAGATAGGCGGTGCAGAGATATAGAAACTAGTATAAAGGTAATAGCGAAGCGGCGAAATTATTAGAGCGTATCCAGTTTATCTTATCTTAGCATATCTTGTGACTACCTTGTCTAATCTTGTTGACCCTATCGTCATGGTGTAATCTTGTATTCAGTTAATTCATGTCGTTTTGTTTTTCCATGTTCACATGCTAGAAGTTACTGAACTTACTCAGGCTTTATGTCTGACTCTGTTTTCTTTCGTCTCCTTTTCTTCCGTTTCCCCCCCCCCAAGGTAGTAAAGGAGGGAATAGTTTAGCTCAGGTTAAGTTGGACTGCCACCCTTTCCCAGCTTGAAGATTTGTCGAAGTTTGCTTAGATTCTCTTTTCAGATGCTATGGCTGTTTCTTGCTAAAATCGGGGAATATAAATGTTGCTTTTTATGCTTCTTTATTTTGTAAGACAGATGACACTCTGATATTGTAAAGAAATCTTTGTACAAACTATTTTATCAATAAAGCAAAATTTTATTTTCCGCTGTTTAATTTCTGTCTGTCTTGTAATTTATCTGCATCTTTTACCCTAAATGCTCCACAGAACTTAGTGCATTCCCTTTGTGAGTGACACTAACGGACGTGGGGTGTTACACGTGGTATCAGAGCTGAAGGTTAACAGATCAGATAAAGGATTTGAAAAATTATTTTCAAAACGGTTTTTTTAAAGAAGCATTTTCAAGAGAAAAGATTTGTCTTAAAGACATATTCCCCAAAGCCATACGCACTATCTTCTCTTCCTCTGTTTAAATTATTGTCTCCTTCTTTCTTGAGTCTCTGGGGCTCCTGACTTTCTGGGAGGTAACCTCATCGAAGGGCAAAGTAGTGCCCGACATCCATCCATAGCCGTAGTTGTTTCATCTACGAGCAGTTTTCTTTCAAAGTTTATAGGGTTTTCCGGATGATGGAGGCAGTTTTCGAGGGATTTGTCAACATGACTACACACGGAAGGGCATGAGGAGTTTGGCTAGGGAGCACAACCCTAGGATGAGGAATTCATGGATGCAGATTTAGCTCACAATGGAGGAAGGAATTATAAAACCTAAGACAAGAGGAAGTATCTTTACTAGGGTATGATAGGGAATATACTTAAGGACAAGGACAAGAACGAGGACGAGATTTTCAGAAGGACAAGTACATGCTTTCGCCACCAACGTACCTAGGAGAAAGGTAGTCCGGTTGGAAGAGTCTGGTTTGCTGTTCGTACTATTTCCTTATGTTCTAGCGCTTCTCATTTGTTCATATCCACTTCCATAAGTTGGGTCTCTGCACCATAGTACTTGTATAGTAGAAAGATTCCACTAGGGTCTCAAATCCAATTGGTGGTCCGACCAGTTTATTTTTGGTTAGTAGGGATTTGAGAATAGCTATCGAGTTTGCTTATATCATCTCACGTAGATCGTCTAAATTCGGGGGAGATATTCCTTGGGTGCTTGTATGATATTGGTTTAGGCCTTTGGGGCTTGTACTTGAGGAATGTCGAGTTCAGTTTGGATGGTTTGCGTGAGAGATGAATAGTTGTGACAGGCACTCCAAAGAGCACGTAGTGACCTTTCGACTCTTATAGTTATGGCATGGCAGATAAGAGGGAAACCTCTAATCATCTTAGTACATATACTTGGTACCGTGATTGACATCTGTTTATTTTGGAAATGGAGATCCGGAACTTCACAATCGTGAAGTAAAATTAGTTAAGATTCAGTGGAGTAAAGTTAAGAAGGCTAGATACTAGCGTCATACCTTTTTTCTTAAGGGTGCATCCTTGATTTCTTTTTCTGTAGGAGCTTTACGCATAATTGTTTCTCTCTTTCCAAAGTATATCACCTAGGTCGTATCTTCGATCCTTAGGTAGAAGCCAATGGATGAAAACATGTATTTGAAACATGTTATGGTTGATGGTTGCAAGTGGTTGCTAATGGTTGCTTGTGAATGCATATGCATACGTATTAGGCACTAGATCAGTTCAGACGCTTTCATATTGCATTTACAGATATGTATTTGTTTGAAAGTTGAACTTGATATGACATCATATGGATGTTGCATATGGATGAATGGCTATGCACACATGTAGTATTTACATAACTAGGGATGCTTGCATACATGGTTGGACGCATGGCACTGACATGACTCGCATTAAGGAGGTCGACTGAATCAGTAGACCGCCTGATTTTACATTAGATAAAGACATATACACACACTATGCATATGAACATGAAAGCATTAGAAATCTTTTAAGGACAATGGATTCCTGTGAGTGAATGGTTGAGTAGATGGGTGATTGGATGGTAGGACACATTCTTCATAAATTGAAGATTTCGGGGACGAAATCCTTTTAAGTGGGGGAGAATGTAACACCCTGTAATTCTGTAACACTAAGATTCACAAATCAAGGCAGAATTAAATATTAAAGTCAAAATCAAGGGAAACGGGCTGCGCCATTGCGTTCTTCTCGGAATTCTGCATGAAAACGAGTATGAGTTTGCGTAAATCGGAGTCCGTATGAGGAAGATATGGCCTCCGGAAGATTCAGCAAAGTTCATATTTCAAAACAAGTCAAGTTCGAAATTCAAAAACAGACCCAGATTGGGCAGGGCGAGAATTTTCCCGCCCAAGGCACCCAGGTCGACTGGGTAGTCGACCTGGGTCACCCAGGTCGACTGGGTAGTCGACCTGGGGGTCGACCCCCCCTGTTTT
The DNA here is from genome assembly GCA_030737875.1 of Allium sativum. NCBI lineage: Eukaryota > Viridiplantae > Streptophyta > Magnoliopsida > Asparagales > Amaryllidaceae > Allium > Allium sativum. The sequence continues at coordinate 187,844,387 of CM060924.1, read as the reverse complement.
TCCTGTTTTCTGCACCTGGTTCATTCTTCTGTATTCGGACGCCATCCTGACCAGATTCGTTGACTTCTACACCATATAAACAGCCCTAGACTCCTCCTCTATTCACAATTCTTATCTACCCTTATGCTGCAAAGATGCTTGGCGAACATGGCTTCTTCTCATCCTCTTAATTAAATAATAAATAAAATAATATATATAAAATAAATCAAGACGAGGAGATGCTGCTCAAAGACTTTCAAGAAGAGGTTCAAGTCAAGCTAGGATTTCAAGTGAAGATTCGAACGACTGCAACGACTGTTTTTCTATGAATCTAATCTAATCTCTGTAAGTCGGTTATTTCTAGATTTGAGCGTTTTTCTCTGTTCGTGACATGAAATTAAAGGAATAAAAGAATATGCCGAATCTCTCTCTCTATTCGAATCAGTGCCTATACTCTTGAACCTAATTAAGAACTATTATGATTCGAGGACAAATAAGACCGTGACTATGAAACTATGGACCTTAGAACCATATGCCTCTATGACTATGAACATTGCCTATGACTATGAACATTGCCTATGCCTATGACTATGAACATTGCCTATGACTATGGACATTGCCTATGACTATGACTGTGACTATGAGAATTATTTCCATGACTATGAACACAAGCCTATACCTTTGATTAAGAAGCAAAACTATTGTCTATGACATAAATAGGACAACTGTGATTAAGCACCTATGGTTCATCACTAGGAAATTGTTTAAGTTTTGTGACTGTGAAATTGGGTCGATTATCTATTCTGTCTGTTCTTTGTTTTCTTGGTTTTAGACCTTGGGAATTTACCTATTAAGTTAGGTCTACCCATGTTCTTGAACCTACGTCGTTATTCAAAACCATTTTATGCCAGTTGTTATATCTATCCTTTTCATAGCAATCTTTAGTTCATTCCCTATTTGCTACGAATCTAGATTTATCTATAATCTAGATTGAAACACGATTGTACGAACGGTTGGAATGCGATTTGGGGCAAAATATGAAATTTACTAAAACGTAGTTTAACTTGGAAATTGGCATAAATTGGGAACATGATTTATGGCATGTTCATAGAAATGCAAATTGGATAAATTTGACATGAATTATAGGATGTGTAATTTGAATCTAGTATTGACTTGTAAATCTAGCATTTACATGAGTTATGAAATAGAATAATAAGTCTAGTTTGACGTAAACTGTAATTAGAATGTCAAATCAGGATTGGATTAGCTAATTTGGCATTCGTATAAATATGAGATTGGCCATAATTGGGAATAACCGTCAGGTTTAGCAAGAATCATGGTTAGTGACCCTTAATTGGTATAGTTTACATACCAAAAGGCATAAATATGATATAGAGGGGAAAATGGGCTATAAGAGTAAATGTTGACAGTTTACATTAAAAGGGTAATTAGGAAATAAGTAAATTAGGAATAATTTACCTATAGAATCTGGCCTAAATGAGGAAATGTGAATTTAGACAAATTAAAGGTTTATTAACGACATCTCTTTTAATAATAAGCCGGAAAGTTCTAGGGTGACAGAGAGGATAGTGTCTAGGCTTGAGTTTGGAAAATACAAGTTTCCTGCTCTCCCTGGCTATCCCTAACTGATCCGACGAACGGGATGGTTACTTTCAAAACCTGATTTGAAAACTAATCAAAACCCCTTTGAACTTAGAAAACACGAATACGCCTAACCCGAGGTTAGACTGAGTTGCGATGTAAACCTGCCCGGAACCAACCGGCACATCCAGCATTCGCAACAATATCTGTCTAATGTGAGTGGTAGCGGCTTTAATTTATTTAGTTAAAGCTAGAACAAGAATGGGAGGGTTAAGTCCATAGGAACACTTAACCAACTTAACACAGTTAAGCTAGAATGGGAGGGCTAAGTCCATAGAGACACTTAACCAATCTCAAGGTAACAAGACAAGATTTGTAGGGTATAAGTAACTAAGAAAACACTTATCCAAATTAACATGTTAACTAGACTAGAAGGTGGGGGTTAAGTAAAGTTAATACACTTAGCCAAAGTAACATGTTAACTGGACTAGAGGTTGGGGTTAAGTAAGATTTAATACACTTAGCCAATTTGATATGTTAGCTGGGCTAGACTGTAGGGTTAAGTAAACTTGAACACTTAACCATCAGATTGAGAGAAAGGAATAGGGTTAAGTCTAAAACATGAAGGGATAATACTTAACCATTAATAACATGTTAGTTAAAACAGACGGGCAAGGTTAAGGAAACACTTAACCAATACAGGATGAATGGGTAGGGTTAAGTAATAAGGAATACTTAACCAATATAACTTGGGTTGTGGTAGGGTTAAGTCAACATGAATTACCGATAACACTTAACCAGTATAACAGAATGAATGAAGAGGGTTAAGTTGGCTTGAATGGACTAATGACACTTAACCAATCCAAATTGACGGGAAAGGGAACTAAGTAGTAAACCTTAGAAAACAACGATTCTGGAAACTAAGTGGTAAATCTTAGTTAGTAAAACTAAGTAGTAATTCTTAGTATAACACGGGAAGGAGCGAATGTCCGTCTGAGTAGAGAGAAGGCTCCAACGAATTGGGTTACGAAGCCCGAGGCTTCGAGGGGACGTGAGGGTACTCTTGGTATCCCTCTGTGAGGCTGTAGATGATCCTCCTGGGCTCACAGAGGTTAAGGTCTACGTAGAAGAACCAGGGGTATGCCTTGGTTGCAATACATGGCAACCAAAAGACCAGGATGGACCGGCGTGATTCGGCGAGAAAACGGTAGCCCTGTGATAGCAACTCGTCGTCTACCATCCATCTTGAGTCAATCGAGATACGTGGAGCGGAAAGGCAGAGAACTCCAAAAGACCATATACTTGCTATCTAGTTATGGGTGAGGATGGCCATAGGATAGAGGGGCACCGGGGGCCGGCGTATAGTTCTCATTTTACAAGGTGTGCCTTTCATTAGTTGAGGGAGGGGTCAAGTGGGACCATAGCCACTGGAATAAAAATAGCCCTTAGCATCTGCATCGACAGATATCTCAAAGCTCCCGACCGAGTTCTGTACTCCTTGATTTGCCCTATCACAGGACTCGGACCGCACATTACAGGACATGTGCATCTATACAAGCGATAACTATTCGCGATACATGCGTGGGGAAGTATAGGAACATATACCACTCTAGGTAGTGTGTCCTAGACTTGGGGGCATCGTTCGACAGGTAGCATAATCCCTAGTTGGACTAGGTGGCATAAATCCTGAATCAAAGAAGCGTTCAGCAGATAGCGTAAACTCTAGTTAAATCTAGAAAGCACCTGATAGAAAACCCTAGATTTGGTCTAGGTAATAAATAATGAATGTATGCCGGAAGGCAATGGAAAATACAGAGATTGGGATCACGTTATCGTTACTAGTTGGGACACTAGATAGGCGGTGCAGAGATATAAAAACCATTATAAAGGTAATAGCGAAGTGGCGAAAGTATTAGAGCGTATCCAGTTTATCTTATCTTAGCATATCTTGTGACTACCTTGTCTAAGCTTGTTGACCCTATCGTCATGGTGTAATCTTGTATTCAGTTAATTCATGTCGTTTTGTTTTTCCATGTTCACATGCTAGAAGTTACTGAACTTACTCAGGCTTTATGTCTGACTCTGTTTTCTTTCGTCTCCTTTTCTTCCGTTTCCCCCCCAGGTAGTAAAGGAGGGAATAGTTTAGCTCAGGTTAAGTTGGACTGCCACCCTTTCCCAGCTTGAAGATTTGTCGAAGTTTGCTTAGATTCTCTTTTCAGATGCTATGGCTGGCTCTTGCTAAAATCGGGGAATATAAATGTTGCTTTTTATGCTTCTTTATTTTGTAAGACAGATGACACTCTAATATTGTAAAGAAATCTTTGTACAAACTATTTTATCAATAAAGCAAAGTTTTATTTTCCGCTGTTTAATTTCTGTCTGTCTTGTAATTTATCTGCATCTTTTACCCTAAATGCTCCACAGAACTTAGTGCATTCCCTTTGTGAGTGACACTAACGGACGTGGGGTGTTACAGAAAATCATTTCATTTCAGTTTTTGAGCCGCCACTTTCATTCTTGAAACCCTAGCCATGGCCTCCACTCTCTAAATCTCTTCAAAACATCTCCAAATCACCTACAACTTGAAGATTGGGATTAGCAACATCAAATCAAGGGATATCTTCACCAAATCAAGCTTAGAGCTGCTGGAACACATTAGAATTCGACCCAAACAGAGAATCATTTCAGATCTATAGTTTATTTGTGGCTAAGGTGAGTGGTTAGCATTGTTTTGACACTAATTATAGTTAATCATGGTGATTAGTGATAATTAGTGAATTCTTACACTATAAAATTCTGGAAAAATATTCTAAAAATTCGAAATATTATTTTAGACCTCTGTTAGAAATTTAGGTTGATTTGATTAAGTTTTGTTAATCCTATGATTAGTTATGCTTAAACATGCTTAAGAGAAAATATGGGATTTTGGCTATGTTTGATCCGTTTTATCCTATCACATTTGTGTTTTGATGTTTGTGAATGATTATACATGTTGCTATGACTATCTGGTATGCTTTGTGATTGTCTAGAAGTGTTAGATTGGTCGAAAACGCCGTCGAGTGGCGTAAATAATCGCTGGAAGAGTTGTAGGAAATTGTGCAGGAAACGGATAGCCCCCTTGTTCCGCGATCCGAAACGGATAGCCCCCTTGTTCCGCGATCCGAAACGGATAGCCCCCTGTCCCGCGATCTGAAACGGATAGCCCCCTGTCCAGCGATCTGCTGAAGTCTAGCGATCCGATGAAGTTCAGCGATCCGATGGAGTCCAGCGATCCGATGAAGTCTAGCGATCCGATGGAATCCAGCAATCCGATGGAGTCCAGCGATCCAATCCAATGGAGGGAGCATGAGCTGATGCTATGGGGCGATCCACGAGTCATGAATCGAACCAGGACTGGATGGAAGCTTGGACGTGAGGCATGGGTTACAAACCAAATGAAGACCGATCCGGAGAAGACCAAAACCCGAGATGCAAAGGTAGTCCAAATGGAAGTTAGAGCTCAGGATCCAGATGGGAACCAACGAGTTCACTTCATGAGTTAGGCTTTGCTGCGGGACGTGTGCAAAGGGGTTGTCGGTATTCATAACTTTGGTTCACCACTGAGAGACGGATAGTGGGCTTGTAGTGATAGTTGTACGGGATTGGATTTCGTCATGGCCCAAAGGATTAGGTGACCAAGGTAGTGGATATCGTATGCTTTACGCATTGAGTGAGAGATGTGAGGATGGTTGCTATGCTTGATTGTTTGCCATCACTATGACATGCACACCCCCACCCCCGTATTTCTTACACCATATGTTAGTGGCACCTTAGAGTATTGTACAGTATGTAGTGCTAACTCTTTGGTTGCAGGTCCAGGTTCAGGTATGATTGGATTATACCTATTATTGTTTTGTCTTGTTGCTTATCGCTCATACCAGACTTTTTGTCTGACCCAGAGTTTTATGTCTCTTCTTATTACTCTGGGTGCTCACACGAGCAGACTAGAGACAGGTTAGCTGGGTATGTACGGGTAGCTGATCCAGAGACGAGCAGGAGGCTTCCACGTATGATATATATAGTATTCTCCCTGTATTGTTGAAGATCACTGCTTGGGCATTAGTCGTGCATCTTCTACTTTAGCTTTCTTTTGTTTTAGAGACTGTAAATTTGGAAAGTTGTAATAAGCTGTATTTGGATTTCCGCTGCTATGTTGGTTTAGTTTTCAGCTTATGTACTATCTCGCCTGTTTTATGTCAAGATTATGTTATTATTATATTTTGATTCCATGCGCTGAGAGACATTCTACAGGTTCTTTGTTAGTTCATTCTCTTCTTTCCTTTCTTTGGCGACCGTTCCGTGCTAGTCGGGCATGCGTACAACGCACTTTCGGAGGAAATGCCGGCTGGTGCGGGGTGGGCCGTCATAATCAAAAGAGCTCATCCTTTCGATATTCATTTCTAAGAACAACGCAAGGCTAAGTCCATAAGTGAATTGACTATAGCACTTCCGGATGATCGACTAGATCATAGATTCAAATACAGGAATTATTGAGTTCGCCGTGGATCGCAAAATCTCAAATTTCCCTCCACAACGGGAACTCTTATTCTCTCGAGTGATTGTTCACTATAGAAAATAAGAAGACCCATGGAATCACAAGAATACTAAATTCTCTTTAGCAAATCGAAACAAGGATTAAGAATTAGGCGAGATTCTTAATCACTAAGAATTCTCGAAAATCAAAGATCTGAAATCCAGAAATAAGAGATATAATGAATAACTCTTTGGGTTGTTCCTGTAGTTATTTAATTTACTCAAAGAAAAGATTCAAGATAATTTCTAATTGAAAATCTTGAACCACTCAAATTCTTGGAATTGCTCCAAGGATATCTAGAAATAAATTATCTAGGAAAATATCAAACGATTACGAAAAATCGCAAAACCCCCAAAATGTTATTATTTTGATTAACTGATTAATGGTTAATTTAATTTTAGGGATCATTTCAAATGTCGTTTTGTCACCTAATGGTGTTTAGGAATTTCTAACTACAACATGGCGTCCCATATCTTGTTCGAGATCCTTAACGCACCCGATGGACAAGTTAACACAAGAAAGTCCTCATGATTTCTAACGTTCGCACAAATCTCGCGAAAATATAAAAATTCCACAAATCATTCGGGATGGCATAAAGGAAATAAAATTCCTTTATCAACTTACGAATAAAACACAAATGATATACTTTGATAACGAAGAACACAGTCGATGTATATCAAAAGAACATAAATAAAATAATCTCTGAACAAGGTAAATGACATTAAGGAATTAATGGCACGTACATTGACTCAAGAAGAGGGATCACAAGAAGCGGGATGCTTTCCCTCATTCTTGATCTTGAGTTTCGAACACAACGAAGTAACAAATGAGTTGTTTTAGCCCGAAGGCTTGGTGATCTCACACCGAACTATGACTACATAGCTGACAACAAGGGAATAGATTTAGTCACAACGACATGGTATCTCCATACCGATCGACAAGTGATCAATGGACCATGATAGGTACATAACGACGTACGAAACAATGTTAACTAGAAATCTAGAAATATCAGGATCAAAGGCGCTTACAACGTGCGTAACGACGCACGGGAACGATATCCAAAGATCAATCAACTACAAGGATCATAAATGATCAACATGATAAGTGTGATGCACAATAGTTTTCAAATGCATAAGTCTAGTAATTATCCGTCAAAGCAAACACAAGGGTCCATAGTCCTCATGTTTACTAAGGCGTTTAATTAAATTTCTCGTACAATTGAAGTAGTCATGACAATGTCGAAATACGATCACCGAAGCGATCGACAACTTGAAATTTACGTCCTAATAATGTAATTTATTCAAAGACAGACATCGATTAGCAACTTGAGTCTAGGAATAAAATAGAAGCACCACTAGAGCACACGGGCCCTAGATGGACTATAGAAATCAACCCGAAGGAGAATGAGTCGATAACTATTCTAAAAGACTAAAAATAGGACACTTGAGACATAATCAACCCTCACGTAGGAGGTACACTAGGTGAACCGGCACTTGCACGGCTGCGACCAACTATTTCGCTTCTTTAAGGAAAAAGAAGGAAGACAAAGTTAGTCTCAAGTTGAATTCAAACGATGCGAATTCAATCAAAATGGAATCGTATCGGAAGATAAGCTATGACGGGTCTTAGGACTCTAACTAAAACCCTAAGGCACGATTGCCAAGAGAGGCTTAAGACAATACCATCGTCATGCTATCTTACACTGTTCCGAAAAGTTGCTCTGATACCAAACTGTAGCACCCCGCCTCTTTTCCACTATCGTCCGGTTCATTTCAGAGAAATGTCGCAGACCATAATGGAGAATGAGGTTTGTGAAGGGCGACCGATTGTACGATTGCTCCATGTGAGGAATGCACATCGAATTCTGATACCGATTAAAATTTCGACATGACCATTCGACACATAAGGCAACTACACAACGGCTATATGCAATCCGGAAAGCAGTATAAAATATCCAACAACAACAATATAAATATGGTATATCTCAAAGCCAAACACAGAATAATCATATCACAAAGGCGGAATAGATATGAATAAACCAAGAATGTGTACAACAAACAAGTGGTCAACAAAGATCCACTAATACATGTACCAAGATCTACATAAAATAATATGTACACTACGATAGGTAATGTCATAGATACAAAAGTACATAAAACTGCAGAGACAGAGAAGCAAGCTGAAAGCGGAAGACCAATCATGCGATGAGTCCCAAGGGAGTACCTAAAATGACTCGGTCTGACCCGAGTATTATTTATAAGGAAATAAACAATAAACGGATCAGTCTAGCTGTACTTATCAAATAAACTGAGATAACAAGAGATATAACACATGATGACATGATTCTACTAATACATCTAATCATAACTAAATATGGAACATGGCATGTCAATGCAACTATCTCTAAATGATCTCTTAGCTAATGTAGAATGTAACATTCCAATAATCATAAATCATCAAGAAATCATAAATCATCAAGTAATCATAAATCACCAAGTAATCATAAATCACCAAGTAATCATAAATCATCAAGACATCATAAATCATCAAGACATCATAAATCATAAATCATTTCTCTAATTGACGCGCATCGCATCAAAGTACTCAAGAATCCAGAAATCACTCGAAATCCAGAAAAACATCACCAAGAGGCAGGCATGTTCACCAAGATGAGATACGATCTCTAGGTAGCGAACCCATAAGTTTGAGCTGAAGCTTTCCACGGTGCCGGGCTGCCGAAGCTCCCCACCGTGCCCGGGTTGTGACCCCGGAGAGAGGAAATCATAAATCACAGAAAATCATATAAAGTTGGACCGAAGTCTCATAGATGAAGGTCACAAATCGTATATTCCCACTCGGGCGATCGCGAACCAAACAACTATGTCATAGAGGCGGATACCACGGATCCAGGCGAATAGAAATTACTCTGAGCTAGTGAATATAAGAAAACAGCAATATGTCCCATAACCACACGCTATTCTCGAATATTTATGAACCCTTAATTGGTTTCTATTCAAAACAGAGAAAATCATAGAAGGAGCACTGCCACGGTTTTCAATCGGACGAGTCCAAGAATTAACCATCGAAGCAAAAGCAAGGGTTCATAGTCCTTGATTTTACTAATACGTTTAATTATATTTCTCATACGAATGAGGAAAAGGTTTATAAAATATATACTAGTAGATTTGAAGAAGATTCATAAAACGATTTCATAAATTAGCTTCGTATAATGAAGTAAGATTGGAAACCATTTTAGTACAAGAATTTGATATCTACTAATTACAAAAAATCTCTTTATATAACTTCAAAGTGGCAATAAACAATAGTTCGATTGCCGAGGCAATCGATCAAGGGGGTTCACGTCACAATGACGTGATCTCAAATCATAAATCATAAACTCACATCACGACAACATACATGAAATCAAGGGATAACGGTTGTAATTTCGATCAATGAACGAATCGAAATCCCAAACTAGCACCCGAAGGCTTTTAAACTACATCAGAACAGACTTGAAGGATATCGGGTCGATAATTCACGTTTTAGAGTCGTGAATCATATTAGCAAGAGTATCGAATAAACTCGATATACAAAGCGAACGGGCTTTAGAATGATCACTTATTCAATTCACATCATAAACAAATGCTAATCTACCAAGAAGGATCAACATTGGAAGAATCACATGAGAATCAAAGTCGAGGAATCGAGATGCAGAAATCTGCGAGCCAGAGAAACTGACAAGTCACAAACGAAGTCGAAATAGGCTGAAACTTGGCCAGGAATGAGCTCAAACGATACCAAACTATTGACCGTGGTCCGCTGGTCAATAGCAGTTTCAGGCAGACAGACGTCTGACTTGTAGTGACAGACGTCTATCACTGCAGGAAGCAGTTTTTTTATTTTTCCTGAGAGCCGGGACAGACGTCTGGCCCATTTGGTCAGACGTCTGAGCTGTAGCAATTATTTATTTTCTCACCCAAACATTGACAGCCGTCTGTCCCCTTCCCGGACCGACATCTGAGCTGTAGTATGGCCATTTTTGCTTAGGAAATGAGGTGCAAATGGTTCTCGGACGAGCTCGGATCATTGGTGATGGCTTATAACGTTTTCTAATTGAAAATGAAGCCTCCTTAGCTCACCGAAAACACTCAAGAACACATACACACACATGCAAGCATTCATACAAGAGATTTGCGATGGTTTCGATCATAAGTTCAAAGGTGAACTAAATCTCAAACCAAAGCTATATAATGCGATTCAAACTAGAACAAGATGGTTTGGCAATACTAAAGGGAAGCCACAAGAGCATGGGTGCACACAATAACTTCACCTATAACATATACAAACATTCACACAAGGTATTTGCAATGATTCTTGGTTATAAACTCCAAAACGACCAAATTATCTAACCAAAGCAATCAAATGCAATATAAGTGAATTGTGAAGTCTTAGAACTTTGTCGGGGGACAATGGAGCTTCACAACCACGCCAAAACAACACGCAACATATGAATGGATCATATGAGCACTCCAAATCATAATTTTCAAACTCAATGAAACTTGAATACATGAAATCAACTTAGTTACACTAGCTTAACCAATTCACTAGCATATGCAAACTCAATGAATATTAAACTACACTTGTGCAAGCCATAAACTTGCGGCATAGATGTGAGTTCAACAAAGAACTCACCTTTGGCTCTTGAATATCAAGAACAAACTCCAACAAGGAAGAACAAGAACATAAACGAGCAAAGCTCCTCTCTATCATCGATTGCTACTCCGAAATCACCTCATGAACACATATGCAAACACATAGGTGTTATAACATCATAAAAATCCCAAATTGATGAGCTACGGAGATAGAGAAGAGGATAGAGAAGCTAACCCATGTTTTAGAATTGGATTTGCACAAGAATTGAGCTCTAGAATGGTAGCCCAAGCTTTGGGAATTTCTATTTCCCTTTCCACTCTCCATTTTCTATTTTCTTTGAGTGTTTGGAATGAATGAGAGGAAGAGAGCTAGGTGGAGCTCTTAAGTGAATGAGCTAGGTTGGCTAACCAAGCCCTAGCCCAAACTCCCTAATTTTCGAAACTCGGAACATATCGAACCTTATAGTTTTCGAACACGTAAACGACATTTTGAACTCGATGGAAGTGGTTTCGAGTTCAAATTCATTCGTATGTGAAAAGTGATATTTTGGTCATACGTTCTAATGAGAAAACGACCAAATTTCACTAACTCAAAAGGTATCGATGTTTACAGTCAAAAAGGTCGTAAACAATGATCCGGACTCAATGGAAGTGGTCCCGAATCCTAATTTTATTGTTCGTGAAAACGACATTTTGAGTGACACATAAGATACGACGATATATTTAGACAAAATATCTAAATCTATTATCATCGAATGAGTGGGTTGTACATAAGTTAAGTTATGATTTCTCATCCCAGTCCCATGACTGACTCGTAGTTTGTTTCATTTGCAAACTCGGGTGCCCTTATTTTCCACACGGGCAGTCGAGTGGCTTATTTTGCAGATATATTGAGCAAGATTATGGATCAAGGCTTAAAGCTGTGTCCAGAGCATTGATAGTCTTCCATTGTGTTGGTTTATTTGTTCCACTGCATTGTATTAAAACTATTGTAAATTATCTTCCGCTGTATTTTATTCTATGTATTATGATATTCTGTACTCTGATATAACATTATTATGATGCTTATAAAAGTCTTCTGTTATTTGTTTTGATGTGTTGTATGCCCAAAGTTAGCGTGCACGAGATTCAAACGGTCTTGGTCGACTTAAGATATATGTAAATATGTTTTTTTTAATGTAAATTAGATAAATATTATTTATGTGTTATGTTGTTATCTGGGATCTGCTGTTGTTGTAAATATGTTATATTCCAATGATTACCCTTACTTTCATACTATGGGAGTTTGGGATTATCACAGTTGGTTCTCTAGCTCTGTAAACCAAAAAATTTAATGGATTTTGGATATTTAAAATTTTATTTAAATCCAAGTTAGAATGTATAAATTTATTTAATTATATAACAAGCCTGAAATGACGCAGCAGTTTGAAAATTAGATTTCAAATTTCAAATGAATGTGCATGATTCAAAATAAATTGGATTTCAGCAAAACTAGAAATATTTGAATCTGTTTTAAAATGTCTTTCTAACGAATCTGAAAAATTGAAATTTCAATAGGACTGGGGACCGCGTGTTCAGGCATAACTAATCCACTAAATTATTTATGGACCGGCCTTGGAGGATCCAAGGGCTCGCCAGTGTCCGAGTCCTGAGACATTTGCAAGAGTTTCTCGAATTGGTCAGGAGATCATCCCTAGCCTTGACTCATGATGGAAACCTAATTTCCAATGCAACCTTACGGTTTTGATTGTAAACCTATATATGCCATCTAGGATTGATACATTTACTTTGAAAGTATTTTAAAACTGATTAGACACTAATAATAATATTAAATATTATTTTATACGTATCAAGCATGTTTGATCATTATAAGGTAAATCTCTATCCTCCGGTTTGCGTTGCATTGTGTGATGGGACATGAGTCTTATAATGATTTCATTTTTCTAAAAAGCAATGTGTTGTTTTGAATAAAATATTTACTTATTTTATGCACTGGCAATCCAATGGAGTAAACCCGTTCCGCGTTAGCGGCGTGGTCCTGTGATTAGCCATATTGTTAGACAAGTTAGGAAAGATTTCTCAAACCAGTCCCAGGACTGACTCCTAGTTTGTTTCACTTGCAAACTCGGGTGCCTATATTTTTCCGCACGAGCAGTTGAGTAGCTTTTTTGCTGATATATTGAGCAGGTTTCTGGGTCAAAGCTTAAAGTTGTGTCCAGAGCATTGATAGTCTTCCGCTGTACTAGTTTATTCATTTCTACTGCATTGTATTAAGTTTATTGTAAATTAATCTTCCGTTGTACTATTATTTTTCGATGTACTATGATATATTTTGTCTCTGATGTTGCATTATTATGATGTAATAAAAGTCTTTTGTTATTTGTAATGATGTGTTGTATGCCCAAAGTCAGCGTATGCGGGATTCAAACGGTCTTGGTCGATTTAGCAATCGATTAGGTCCGGACAAAATCTGTGTCGTTACAGCTACATTTGATTTCTAACATAAATGACATTTTTACTTGCATACATTTTTCTATGTATTCTAATGACAAATAAAAGAATAATTTATTTGTTTACAATTTCTGTTCAACATAACAAATAAAAAATGATAATTTTATTTGTTTACAATTTCTTTTTAAAAAATGATATTTTTGTTTTAACACAAATCTATTTAACAAAAATGTTATTTTTGTTTTAAAACAAATCTATTTAACAAAAATGTTATTTTTGTTTAATTACAAATTTATTTAACAAAAATGTTATTTTTTTTTTAACACAAATCTATTTAACAAAAATGGCATTTTTGTTTTAACAAAAATCTAATTAACAAAACTGTAATTTTTGTTTTAACACAAATCTAATTAAAAAAATGTTACTTTTATATAAGTTTACACAAATCCCGCTCTGATACCACATGTAATGACCCAAAATTCCCCTTTCGGTAAAGCCCGGATTGAGCTGAGAACACGACAAATCAAAACACAAGCAGAAGAGCATTTCATTGCTTATTACATCAAATTACATCAGAGTACAAGAATATTCCAGAGTATGATTAATTATACAACAGAAAATAATATCGGAGATTTAAAATTTACATAGCAGTAGAAAATAAAACATAAGTATAATGCATAGCAGAAAAGCTTTTCGAATATAGCTCTAGCTGTAATCTAGGATCCTGTTAAATAGAAATCAGCAAAACCAAAACTACTGACTGCCCATGTGGAAAATATGGGCACCCAGAGTTTAAGAAGGAACAATAATCTCCAGGTCATCCATGGGACTGGTATGAGAACTCAAAACAGTTATTAATTTGATTTTAAAGTTAGGTAAATCAAGGGACCACACCATATAACACGTAGCGGGTTTACCTCTAAGAATACAAGTGCATAAATAAACCATGCAGCGCTAATCTAACAAAAACGAAGCTATTATAAGACTCAGGTCCCATCACACAATGCAACGCAAGCCGGAGGATAGAGTTTTACCTTATAATAGCCAAATATGCTTGGTATGCGAAATTTCTCTTTTATTATTACTATAAGTTTATACTACAGAAATTAATTTCGAAAGTAAATGTATCAATCATAGACGGCATGAGTGCCTCATACCACTATGTCGCCATACATAGGTTTACAATTAAAACCGCAAAGCTCGTATTGGAAAGTTGGATTTCCATCATGATGACTCCTGAGTCGAAAGATTTATCGCGTAGTGCAATACTCAACAGCTTACGTCCCAGTTAGAGAAAACACTGTAATGCACAACCGCACTATATCTAGGACATCGAGTATCTCTACGACTTACGTCTCATGCATGAGAAAACGCCGGTTACTCTATCCATATGGGAATCCGGGGTATATGCCCTATCCCTTTGAGCGTGGAGCGACGACACCCAGCTCATCTCGGTCGATCGAATCCATACTAATGTCGAAAGCAAACTGATCTGACCATCAGTTCACCATTATACCGGGGTGTGAGGATCACGAAGTCATGCCACACAAAGTTATGCTAATTAAAGCTATGCTTTGATCATCATCCACAAGGCTCTGCTTTTCAACAAAAGCCTTGATCCATGCATCTTAGCATGCCACATTATCAATCCATACCATAGCATTGATTTTGTTAAATAAAATAGCCTTGTTAAAAATGATATTTTTAATATACACAATGTTATAGAAATGTGATTTTTATTTATAAATACTTTGTTTTAAAATATGGATTTTTATAGAAATAACATTGAAACTAAAATAAAAAAAATTTCAACATATATAGAACAATTTATAAATGTAATCTGCATATATATAGCTTATAGAAAAATGTGGTTTTTTCACTATATAGAAAAACATTATTTTTCATTCTATAGAAAAACATTATTTTTCATTGTATAGAAAAACATTATATTTTCATTGTATAGAAAAACATTATTTTTCATTATATAGAAAAACATTATTTCTCTAGCTCTATGAACCAATTCTCAGTGGGACGAAGTTTCATTTCTAGTAGCACAGTTAAAAAGTTAAATTTGAAAACAAAAGATCTTAAAGAATCGATTAATGTCCATAATCCGATAGGAGGTTCTCTTGTTCTCGGATTATTTTGCAAAGTGCCAATCTCCTTTTTTTTTACAAGTTTCCTTTTAATCTGATCGTGATGAATTTTTCCGAATTTGATATCATTCTTGGACTGGATAGGCTAACAAAATTTGAGGCCGAAGTCAAATGTGCTGAAAGAATTGTCAAAGTTAAAAGTAAGCTCGGAAATATAATTATACCACGCCATGGTTCAGCCACTGATAGGAAAGAATTCTTGTCCTCTCTAAAAGTCGCTCCTACTTCTATCGAGAATATTCCTGTCATCAAAGATTATGCGGATGTGTTTGAAGAAGTTGATAGCTTACCTCCGCGAAGAGAAATTGACTTCAGGATTGACTTAGTTCCGAATGCAAGACTAGTGGTGCACGCTATTCGGAGGATGACGCTGAAAGAAAAAGAAGAACTAAGTAATCAAACTAAGCAACTCTTGTGGAAAGGTCTGATCAGGCCTAGTTTCTCAAATTGGGGTGCAGCAGTGGTGTTTGTCTCAAAGTCAGATGGTACTCTCAGACATGTGTGGATTACCGTGACCTCAATAAGCAAACGTTGAAAAACAAATATCCATTGCCGCGTATTGATGATCTATTGGACCGCTTGAATGGAGCGCAAGTATTCTCTAGAATGGACCTAGCTACAGGATTCCACCAATTCCGCATTGCCGAAGAATGTGTTCGTTTGACAGCTTTCAGAGGTCCAGACTTATTCTATGTGTGGCTAGTAATGTCGTTAGGCTTATGTAATGCTCCTGCCTACTTTGTCGATCTGATGAACAGAGTATTCCACGATGTCTTGAATAAATTTGTGCTAGTTTTCATCGATGACATCTTAATCTTCTCAAAATCCACTGCTGAGCATAAAAAGCATCCGAAAGAAGTTTTGGAAATCCTGAGAAAGAATGTGTTGAAAGCCAAATTCTCTAAATTCATATTCTGGCAAGAAGAAGTGAAGTTCCTCGGCCATGTTGTATCAAAGAAAGGCATTTCAGTAGACCGAGGCAAGATCTCAGCCATTCGAGATTGGAAGCAACATAGCACTCCTGCAGAAGTCAGAAGTTTTCTAGGATTGGCTGGCTATTATCAGAATTTCGTTAAAGATTTTTCGAAGCTATCTTGTCCACTGATGAAACTTACCAAGATGCATACAAAATTTATTTGGACACCCGAATGTGAGGCAACCTTCCAAGAGTTGAAATTGAGGTTGACCACTGCTCCTATGTTGACCATTATTGATGGCAACCAAGATTTGATAGTCTATACTGCTTCTGTTGAAGGAATTGGTGCAGTGTTAATGCAAAGAGGCAAAGTAGTTGCTTGTGCTAGCCGTCAGTTGAAGCCACATGAGAAGAGATACCCCACTCATGATCTTGAGTTGTTGTCCATCGTATTTGCTTTAAAGTTACGTAGGCACTATCTTTTGGGTGAGAAGTTCGAATTATATACAGATCATAAATCCTTAAAGTATTTGTTCACCCAGAGGGACTTGAATTTGAGGAAGGAACTTTGGTTGGAATTTCTTGCGGCCTATGATCTGGACATCCTGTATACTCCCGGAAAAGCCAATGTTGTGGCGGATGCACTTAGCAGAAAGAATGCGGTCGTCGCCAATCTTATCTTTGCCAATATTGTAGCCACCGCCTCCTTCCTTGTCAATGGCCAGAAATGTTCTTCCATTCCTCCGCTAATTTCCTTCAATCCACACTATAAAATTCCCTACTCCTTTTGACTTTATTATATAGAATTTCATAAGCTTCAATTTCATCTACGGTTGATAAACATCGTGGTGTATTGGGATCGAATTTGCACCCCAAAGTCAGTGGGTTTACATCGCCACCGCCCCCCCTTAGTGCGATCGAGCGCCGCCGCGTGGGGTCCACCCTGGGCACCTCCTACTCCTCTTCGACGCTGTGGTGTCGGATCGTCGTGGAGTTGAGCGATTGGATCGAGAACTGTTGACCTAGAATCGAACAAGAAGGAGGAACTCGCAGCCCGTGTCTGATTTAAGAAGAAGAGGGTATTTTTTATTTAATTAGTTAATTTAAAAATATTATCAACCTAAATAAATTCATATCTCACTCAAACGAATTCAGAATTGGACGATTTCAGAACCGTTGAGATCGTGAGTCCGATATCTACATCACAGGATTGACTAGAACGAATTCGGAGCAAATCAGATTTTGGGCAAATTTCAATTCTGAATTATACAAAATTTGAAGCACTATGAGAATTCTATTTTTTTTATATAATTGAAATTAATTATGATTGTGTTATCACCAATCCGCTGTTAAATTTTATTTGTCATTATATGTGATTTGATCTGGAATTGATGTTGTTATGTAGATCTATTGATTTAATCATTTTTGTCAAAATAGAATAGTTGAATTAATATTGACATTTTTGTCAAATTAGAATAGTTGAATTAAAATTGACGTTTTTGTCAAATTAGAATAGTCGAATTAAAATTGACATTTTTTTCAAATTGGAATAGTTGAATTAAAATTGGCATTTATGTCAAATTAGAATAGTTGAATTAAAATGACATTTTCGTCAAAATAAAATAGTTGAATTAAAATTGTCATTTTTGTCAAAATATAATAGTTGAATTAAAATTGTCATTTTTATCAAAATATAATAGTTGAAACAAAATTGTCATTTTTGTTAAAATAAAATAATTGAATTAAAATTGTCATTTTTGTTAAAATAAAATAGTTGAATTAAAATTGTCATTTTTGTCAAAATATAATAGTTGAAAACAAAATTTGTTGAGTCAAAACTTCATGGATTATTTTGATTTATGACAAGAAGAAGCTTCTACATCGACAAAAAGAAGACGAGATGCCTTCATAGGTTAGAAGTTGATTATTTAGAGTCATAAATGTTAAAATCTATCCTCAAATAATCATACTTCTTTTTGGCTTTCAAAAATTACTTATAATACCTTTTTTTATGCATATCATCAAAAACATGTCGACCTACACTTTTTTATAGGTCAACAGGTTTTTAAATTACAACGGCTAAAAACATGTAGACATATAAATTTTTATAGGTCAACAGCTTTTTGAAACTTTGTGAAAAGTCATCTCCTTTCTTGAAGAGTTACATCCATTTCTTCTCAAGAATAATCACTTCTTTTAAGAGCAACTTTTCACCAAAAATTACATCTCCTCAATTATTATAAATACATCGATTTTCATTCATTCAAATCACCGAAATTTCTCTCCATTCTCTTGTCTATATTGTATTATTCTTTGCATTCTAAAAGCTCTCTCAAATAGTCAATACTTGTTGAATCCTTGAATCAGTTTTATATCATTTGATTCAACAAGCAATCTTTCTTCCTTAAATCTTTGCATTCAAATCATATACTTGAGGATAAGATTATAGGAAGGGTGTACTCAATCGTTGGCAAATCAGTGTTGAAAGAAGAACACAATCAGAAGTCAAACTCTTGTAATTGTGCTGTGTGGGTAAGCTTGTAGCCCGTGAAATCAAGTGGGTAAGCTTGTGGCCCGTAAATCAAGTGGGTAAGCTTGTGGGCCGTAAATCAAGTGGGTAAGCTTGTAGCCCGTGAAATCAAGTGGGTAAACTTGTAGCCCGTAAATCAAGTAGTTGTGAACCTGTTCCTCCGGGTGAAGCGAGGGTGTTGTTTATTGAAAAGCCGAAGAGAAGCTTCGGGACTGGACGTAGGACTGGAGGTCCGAACCAGTATAAAAATCCTGGTGTCGTTACTCTACTTTACTTTACTTTACTGCATTTATAGTTATTTGTGATATATATATTGTTTGCGAATATTTATTCGCATAACTATTGAATAGCTTAAGTTATCACATACATTCCGCATAGCCATATTATAGATCCTGCACAAGTCGTACACAACCGACCTTTTCAAAATTGTCATTTTTGTTAAAATACAATAGTTGAAACAAAATTGTCATGTTTGTCAAAATATAATAGTTAAAACAAAAATGTCATTTTCGTCAAAATAAAATAGTTGAATTAAAATTGACATTTTTGTCAAAATAAAATAGTTGAATTAAAATTGACATTTTTGTCAAATTAGAATAGTTGAATTAAAATTGACATTTTTGTCAAAACAAAATAGTTGAATTAAAATTGTCATTTTCGTCAAAATAAAATAGTTGAATTAAAATTGTTATTTTTGTCAAAATATAATAGTTGAAACAAAATTGTCATTTTTGTCAAAATAAAATAGTTGAATTAAATTGTCATTTTTGTTAAAATATAATAGTTGAAACAAAATTGTCATTTTTGTTAAAATAAAATAGTTGAAACAAAAATATTAATTTTTGTTGAAACCAAATAGTAGAAATAAAAAGGACATTTTTGTTGTAACAAACTGGTTGAAACAAAAATATCAATTTTTGTTTGAAACCAAATAGAAGAAATAAAAAGGACATTTTTGTTGTAATAAAATGGTTGAAACAAAATATCAATTTTGTTGAAACTAAATAGTTGAAATAAAAAGGACGTTTTGTTGTAAGAAAATAGTGAAACAAAAATATTCAATTTGTTAAAATTAGAATCGTTAACAATATGAAATAACCCCTTTATTCATTTTGTTAAAATTAGAATTGTTAACAATATGAAATATCTCCTTTATTCATTTTGTTAAAATTAGAATTGTTAACAATATGAAATATCACCTTTATTCATTTTGTTAAATTAGGATTGTTAACAATATGAAGTTTTCACTTTTAATCATTTTGTTGAAATAGAATTGTCAACAAAAATGAATGAATCACTTTTAATCATTTTGTTGAAATAGAATTCATTTTGTTGAAATAGAATTGTCAACAAAAATGAATGAATCATTTTTAATCATTTTATTGAAATAGAACTGTTGAAATAATCATCTTTATTCAGTTTTGGTTGAAAAAGAATGGTCGACAAATAAAAATATCAATTATTGTTAGACATAGATTTGTGTACAAATTTAAATGACATTTTTATCGTAAAATTACACATTAGAATTTGTGTACAAATTTAAGTGACATTTTTACCGTCAAATTACATGTTAGAATTTGTGTACAAATTTAAGTGACATTTTTATCGTTAAATCACATATTAAAATTTGTGTACAAATTTAAGTGACATTTTTATTGTCAAATTACACATTAGAATTTGTGTACAAATTTAAGTGACATTTTTATTGTCAAATTACACATTAGAATTTGTATGCAAATTTAAGTGACATTTTTATCGTCAAATTACACATTAGAAGTTGTGTGCAAATTTAAGTGACATTTTTATCATCAAGTTACACATTAGAATTTGTGTACAAATTTAAGTGACATTTTTATCGTCAAATAAACATTTTTATGTGTCATGTTATATATTGAAAATACATACAAATAAAAATATTTCTTTTTATTTGTTAAATTTAAAAATAGAAATAGAAATAATGAAAATAAAAATTTTCTTTTTATTTGTCATTAGCAAAAATGTCATGTAAATAAATTACATTTTATTTGACATTAGAAACATATAGAAATGAATGCAAATAAAATACATTTTTATCTGACATTATAAATGTTAGGGTTAACTAAATCAAATCGAAACCCTAAATTACTCATCAAATTTAACTCTTAAATATGTGGATCTATGCTATAAAATTGAAATCGAAGCATAACTAGGTTAGAACTCATACCTTTGCAACCAAATCCACGAAGATGCGAACGATCTCTGAATCAGAAATGAAACTGGAGTTTTGAATCCAAGAAAGTCAATGAGCCTTGCCTCTATTTGGTCCACGAACGTCTGCCTTTTGATTGTCGGACAATCTGAGGAAGATGAAGGTCGCTGCTAGACGATTCGCCACCACTTTTTCCCATTTTTATGTTTTTCGGATTTTTCTAGAGATCCCATCTCTCTGCCGCATCTTTAAAAGAAAAGGATTAACCCCTTTTTATTGAAACCCGACCATTATAATAGGGACTAAAAATAATGTGACATACCAATTCAAATTAAACAATAAAATCAACACATTTGATTTTATACACGTTATTTACTCGAAATGATCCTTCTCCAACAAACGCTCTGATGTGTGACCTCATAGGTTATTATAACGTTGGTAATGATTTTAAATTGTATTTAAAATCATAAAAAGTGATTGGCATCTAGCAATGCGCCGCTGCTACCCAAGTTATAATAAGACCAATAATTTGATACAACCTTTCCGTGAACAGTGTATCGATGTAATATAATCCTTTTAAGCGTTATATCCAGGATTAAACTCAAAGCATGGATCATATCATCCTCTTTATAATTTAATCCATTTTTCTTGATCGATGAGTAGACTGTTTAAAACAAATCAATATTTGAGCATGGCCATGCATTTCACAGTCTCACTCAATCAAGAGGCCCATGGATATCACCACGAATATATCGTAGGGTTAAATTCCATCTAGATCATTCATAATTTCCATTCGACTCGAGATGTATCCAATAATCACCGTTATCGTTACTCTGTTACGAAATAACTTTAGATGATATCAAAACACAAATATCCTCGAATAAAATTATAATGGTTTCAGGTCTGAGGACCATTACATCACTGTCACTATGAGAACAACTTATGATACTGTTAATTATATTTCATGTAGTTATCTCACGGTGGGTCAGCCTAATACGCTATTCTCCAATACGCATTTATATCTTGACTTTAATATCACGTATATTAATGATCAATGAGATGTGATCATCAGTCAATCAATATACTAGTCTCAACGCTTTATTGTTGTCCTATATAAACAATAAAACTCGACTAGGGACATTTAAGAATTATAATACTTAAAGTTCAGTCTTACTCGAACTATATAATTCTGTATTATTATTCTATGAACTTCTATTAAATTATTATTTATATTACGCAGTAAATATAACATAACAGAATATTTTTATTCCAAATAAAACAATAACGTAATTAATTACATCAAATGGATTGCCTCTAGGGCATAAACTCTAACAATAAACATGTAGATATGTTATGCAAATGAAACATTCTTTTATTTGGTGTGTTAAACACATTAGTGGAATCTTCGAATGATTTATATTTATATATAATTATATAAATAAATAAAAATAAAAATTAAATGAATTGCGCGTGGTAGTTCAAGTTTTGGAATCGTAACTTTAAACGATTATATGGAGAGATGCGATCGTCAGATTTTCCCAAAATTGAAACCGTTAGGACCGCTTTGGGATGATATTTATAAAGATATAATTGTTTTTAAAATCCAATGGCTAGATTTTGAGAAATGTGTAAATCAAATTTGGGTAAAAGTAGCACCACGACTGCCTATTGACCCGAAGCGTCGTTAAATTAAATTGAGTTATTTTTATAAAAATAAAAAATAACGATAAATCGTTATAAAATAATATTAATGATATGCATTAAATTATATATATGCGAGAATTATTTGAAAAGACCGAGTTCAATGTCATTTCAAATAATTATAAGACGATTTAAATCGAATATATTGAAGACGGTGATTGAAGACCGGCGATCTTCACATCGAATGGACGAATACTGATGCCAGGCATTTGGGTAGCTCCCAGTAAAGGGTTAAAGTGGTAGTTGTCCGAACATACTTGTGGATTGTCTGAATAAGCAAGCACCTCTCTTCCGTATTGGACATACAAGACGAGGAATAAGGTGTCTCCGGTTTCGTTCAGATCCAGAACAGACTTGTAAATGGATGTGTGTCTGACATTGGATTTCATTCCACGTAGGTTGATTTCTATTTTATATATATCTGTTCGGTGGCGGAGAATTTATTCCCTTGCTTAACACTCTTCTCTGAGACACATGAGCTCAGAGGTTATATATTGATAGTTATTGATCGCATGGCGTGGATTGTCAATGTGGCATGCCAAGATACAAACGATCAAGGCTTTTGTTGAAAAGCATAGCCTTGTGGTTGATGATCAAAGCATAGCCTGTTTAGGCATAGCTTTGTGTATAGCGTTACTTCGCGAGCCCCACACCCCGGTATGAGTCGAAAACGGGATCGTGACTGCAGGGAGTGCACACGTTTGTCTAGCTAGAAGTGGTGTCATGGTATGGAGCCAAGACATTTTTACTTATGTGGATGATGAATTATGAGGCCTCACATATATTTGTCGATAGTGGCCAATTGATAGGTCCAATAGGACCGGGAAACGTGTGTTCAGGCATAACTAATCCAGTAAAGTATTTGTGGACCGGCCTTGAAGATCCAAGGGCTTGCCAGCATCCGAATCTTAAGACATTTGCTAGAGTGTCTCGAATCGGTAAGGAGATCATCCCTAGCCTTGACTCACGATGGAAACTCAATTTCCAATACGACATTACAGTTCTGATTGTAAACCTATATATGGTGACATAGTAGGATGGGATACTATGCCGTCTAGGATTGATACATTTACTTTGAAAATATTTTAAAACTGATTAGACACTAATAATAATATTAAATATTGTTTTATACGTATCAAGCATGTTTGGTCATTATAAGGTAAAACTTTATCCTCCGGTTTGCGTTGCATTGTGTGATAGGACTTGAGTCTTATAATGATTTCATTTTCTCAAAAGCATTGCGTTGTTTTAAATAAAAGATTTACTTATTTTATGCACTAGCAATCCAATGGAGTAAACCCGTTCCGCGTTAGTGGCGTGATCCTGTGATTAACCTTATTATTAGTTAAGTTAAGTTAAGATTTCTCATACCAGTCCCATGATTGACTCGTAGTTTGTTTAATTTGCAAACTCGGGTGCCCTTATTTTCCACACGGGCAGTCGAGTAGCTTATTTTGTAGATATATTGAGCAGGATTCTGGATCGAGGCTTAAAGCTATGTCTAGAGCATTGATAATCTTCCGCTGTGTTGGTTTATTTGTTCCACTGCATTGTATTAAAATTATTGTAAATTATCTTCTAATGTATTTTATTCGATGTACTCTGATATTCTGTTCTCTGATGTAACATTATTATAATGTTTATAAAAGTCTTCTATTATTTGTTCTGATGTGTTGTATGCCCAAAGTTAGCGCATGCGGGATTCGAACAGTCAAGGTCGATTTAGCGATCGATTAGGTCCGGGCGAAATTCGTGTAGTTACATCCGGTATCAGAGAGTTACCCCTATCCAAATATCCCCGATAGGACACAATGGGCTAGGTCTCATCAGCCCATTCATTTATCTCAGCCCACTTTCCTTTAATTTAAAATATAAAACATTTAATTATTTAATTTGGACGTACATTTTAATTTACCGGGGCCACATGCTGACTCCAAAAATTCCCGAAAAATAAATCTAGCTATGTTTTGACGATACGGTCCTAACAAAATTAATTTCATCGAATTTGGAGACCGTTTGAAAAATGGTCAATTTTTGGTCGATCCAATTTAAATTTAAATTATCAAACACATTTAAATTTACTACGCTCACATATTAATTCCAAAAATTATGAAATTTGGAATCTAGTAATAATTTGACATTCCGGATACAGCCAAAGTGATTTCATCGAAAACAGAGGTCGTGTGCAAAATGGCTATTTATAAGGGTTATATATTATATTAAATCCCATAACGACTATTCTGAATATTTAACTGGCCATAACTTTTTATTCCCGCTATGAAATTTCAATTTTTCAGATTCGTTAGAAAGATTTAATTAAATAAATTTAAATATTTTTGGTTTCACTGAAATCCGATATCGTTCCTTTTTATTTCAAAATAAATCAGATTCTAGTAATACCAAAAATATTTAAATCTGTTTAATTATATCTTTCTAACGAATCTGAAAAATTGAAATTTCATAGCGAGAATAAAAAGTTATGGCCAGTCAAATATTCAGAATAGTCACTATGGAATTTAATATAATATATGGCCCTTATAAATAGCCATTTTGCAAACGACCACTGTTTTCGACGAAACCACTTTGGTTGGATCTGGAATGTCAAATTATTACTAGATTCCAAATTTCATAATTTTTGGAATTAATATGTGAGCGCAGTTAATTTAAATGTGTTTGCTAACTTAAATTTAAATTGGATCATTCGATATGAAGATTGCCGGTCTTCAAACACCGTCTTCCATATCTTCGATTTTAAATCATCTTATGATTATTTGAAATGATATTGAACTCAGTCTTTGTAACGAACTAGGATTTTCAACTCCGAAAATCAACACAAAACTACCATGTTGACTATTCAGACATCGGAAATTCCTGATCATTAATAGAAAGAACTTAGAGGGTGAGAATAGATAAGATAGAAAAATTAGAATAGAAGAAGAACACAATCGGAGTAAACACGAATCTCACAGCGGAACAGATAAGATATAATATATAGCATAACTTTGCAATAAAACAGTATGTATATACAATGTTTATCAGAGTACAACACTTACACACAGCGGAAATAACAATAGCTATATAATCCTGAAGCCTCCTGCTTCAAACTCCTCCAAGTATATCTGTAAAGACCTAAACTACTTGACTACCCATACAAATTTGGGCACTCAAGAGTTTAGAGAAAACAAAACAAAAATAAACTCTGGGTCAGTCAAGGGACTGGTGTGAGTAGACTCAAATCATCGGTTTAACTTTTCAAAATCCTTTTCATAGAAAAGATAATCGTAAGACCGATCCACACATAAACGCGGACGATTTTTACCTTACGGTAACCCAAAACAGTTTTTGAAATCAATACTTTTCTGATATTATAGTATGTCTAATCACAAGTAATTAGAATCTAGCAGAATGCTTGCATCTCACGTTCCACATATATAGTATACAAACAAAAACCGCGGGCGCTTATTGGAATTTGGATTCCAACTATGACAAGGTATGGGACCACCTGCCATTAGTGTATCTCTAGAGGCAAATGCACTGGGTTCAACAAGAACATCTTGCAACCCAGCCCACACATGACCGACCACTCATTTCGCTTGAGTGTATCAAATGTATATCACCAACGGTTGGGAGCTACCCACCGTCTTCCCGAAAAGGGACAGCATCGAACATAGATAAAGAATGAAATGGACTTTCTCTAGATAGGTGATATACACCCTAAAGGGAGCGACCCACTTAGCCATGCTGCCTGCCCGATTTCTGTCATTTCCCGGTTGATGAGGCTTGAGGTCATTACGTATCTTTTGAAACACTTGACCACCATTCACTTTGAATGCCACATCGTCATACCCGTCAAATCACAAATTGATTTCCTCAAAAATACCACGGGTATAAAGCTAAGAGAAAAGAATTCCTCTGCCACCAAACGTAAGAACGTTTGAGGAGATCAACTTACGCGATCCTTTAGATATACTCTGCCAGACATTCGTACATTCACGTTTGTCCTGGGACTAGACAAACCGAAGGCACTATTCTGTAAAAAGGACAGCCCTTGCATAACTCCATCTTCATTTTCTCTATCATATTTGATCGCAACGCTAGCGTCTATACAGAGTGGTTTTCAGATAATGCATCTGATCCCGGTCTCTCCGTATTGACAACGATAAAATGGTCAAAACTTCGATAGTCGGTGATTTAACTATCAAAGAAAAACAGGTGTGCAAACAACGATATTATTTCCAGATGGAAATTCTATCGATCAATCATCATTCAAAGGTTTATTTCTTTTAATTAAATTATCATTAATTTATCCATTTTCCCTTTCTTTTTATTCGTAAATTCTAAATTTTATAAATTTAGAAAAAACATACTTTATAAATCATTTGGACCACATCACCATATTTACTTCTATTTCTTATTTCCCATATTGGAAAACATTTCTGATCCTTATTTGGAAAACGTTTCCAAACTCCTTCATTTGATTTAAACTGATGTTAAAATAAAACATCACTAAGCCAATTCAAACCATTTCACTCGTTAACTAAATCCACTTAACCAATTTTAACTCTCGAACCTTAACTACTCCTTAGTTAAAAACGAAGTCAATCAAGTTGGAGTATAATTATGTAATGACCCGGGTTTTTACTTTGGTTATCGCCATAAACTCAATGATGACTAACTAAACATCGAAAAATACTGGTTATTAGTGAAAGAAATTAGAGGGTAAGGAAATATAAGATAGAAACTTAGAATAGAAGAAGAAGAAGAACACATCATCAGAATAACACGAATCTCACAGCGGAACGAACAACATATAATAGATAATATATCGTTGAAATAAAATCATTTTATGTATACAATAACATTATCAGAGTACAACACTTACAACACAGTGGAAATAAATTATAGCTATATGATCCTGAAGCCTCCTGCTCTAGCTCTTCCAGTATATCTGTAAATGCCGACTACTTGACTGCCCGTACAAATTTAGGCAGCCAAGAGTTTAGGGAAACAAAACAAAATAAACTCCGGGTCAGTCATGGGACTGGTGTGAGTAAAAACAATTTAAAACAGTTCGAACAAGTAAACGATATCTCATAAGACCACGCCGTATAATGGAACGGGTCTTTCCCTTATGAGAATCCAAAATATCTTTATATCAAAAACCTTTCGATATTATAATAATGTCTATCAACCACAATATAATAATCATCTAGCAGAAATGCTTTCATCTCACGTTCTACATATATAGTATACAATCAAAACCGCAAGCACGTATTGGGTAATGGATTTCCAACTATGACAAGGTATGGAACCACCTTTCGCTAGTGTACCTCTAGAAAGGAATACACTGGGTTCAACAAGAACATCTTGCAACCCGGCCACACATGACCGACCACTCATGAGTGTATCGAATGTATATCACCAACGGTTGGGATGAGCAACCGTTTCCCGAATGGGACAACATCAACGATAGATTTTTTAGAAGTAAATGAAACTCTAGATCAGGTGATTATATACACTACTTTGGTGCGACCGACTTAGCCATGCTGCCTGCCCGATTTCTGTCATTTACCGGTTGATGAGGCTTAAGGTTACGCTTCATCATCACATCGGATTCACTTCGAATGCCACATTGTCAGATCCATCGAAAATCACTAATTTACATCTACAACAGTACATTACGTGTTAGCTAAAGAAGTTTCCTTCTCCGCTTCCACTCTTGGTACGGTTGAAGAAATCAACGTACGTGACCTTTCTGGAAATACTCTGTTAGACATTCATCCATACAAGTCACCCAGGAACATGATGAACCGAAGGCACTATTCAATACATCCATCTTAGACACTGTTATTGAAGACTTATACAATAGCCCTTGCACTTTACTCCGTCTTCAATTATCTTTGGCATATATGATTCACAACGCTTATGCCAATATAGAGTGGTTCTTTGGATAATAATCCAACCGGTCCATCCATATTAACAATGTTAAAATGGTCAAAAACTTCGATAGTCGGTGAGTTAACTATCGAAGAACACAAGTATGCAAACAACGATATTATTTCCATATGGAATTCTATCACCCAATCATCAATCATGTATATATATATATTCATATTTCCTACTTCAATATTTGATTATGTTTCTGATTCTATTTGGAAAACATTTCCAAATCTTCTTTACTTGGATTTAAATAGATGTTTAAATCAACATCGCGACGGCAACTCGAACCACTATACTTATTTACTAAATTCACCTAACCACTTTCACTATCGAACCTTACCCATTTCTAAATTAAAAACGAAGTCAATCAAGTTGGGGTATAACTACCTCTCAGACCTTAAGTGGACAACATTTCAAATCTCGATATAGGTTAAGTTCATCTTTTAACTCTTAACACTTCCTTATGTAACTCTCCTTCGAATCATCTCTATTCGATAATTCTTTCCTTCGAATAAGGTATATTCGATAACTCTATTCAATTTACTCTATTCGATTAACCCTTATCAATTAACTCTATTGGACTAACGCTATTGGATTAACTCTATTGGGCTAACGCTATTGGATTAACACTATTGGACTAACGATATTGATTTACTCGTTTCACTTAACTCCTTTCGAATAAACTATATTCGATAACTCCTTTAACTCTATTCGAATAAACTATATCCGATTAACTAAATTGATTACATTCGAATAAACTATATTCGATAACCCTTTTAACTCTACTCGTAGAAACCATATTCGATTTACCCCTTTAATTCTATTCGAATAAACTATATTCGATAACTCCTTTTACTTTATTCGAATCACTAATATTCGATAACTCCATTTGAATAACTCTAGTTCGATTTACTCTAACTGGTTTAACTCTAACTGGCTTAACTCTAACTGGTTAACTCTAATTGATTAACTCTAATTGGTTTAACTCTAACTGGTTTAGCTCTAACTGGTTTAACTCTAACTGGTTAACTCTAATTGATTAACTCTAATTGGTTTAACTCTAACTGGTTAACTCTAATTCGAATAACAAATATTCGATTAACTCTATTCAACTAACTCGACTCGACTAACCCCTTTCGAATAACTAATTCGATTTACTAACTTTCGAATACCATATTCGATTTAACTCCTTTCGAATACCATATTCGATTTAACTCCTTTATTCGCTTTATAAAGATTTCCCTTTTAACAACGTTTATTCTTTTTTTAAGATTTACTTTTAGTAACGGTTTTCCACTTAAAATGATTTCCTTCTTATAACAGTTTCCTTTTTATAACGTTTTCCCTTTTTCTAAATGTCTCCTATTTATAAATATTCCAATTTATAAATATTCCATTTATAAATATTTTATTTTCAAATATCACTTTGAAAATATTCCCTTATCAACATTTCGGTATGTTATGGTATTCAACATATCAAATCACGATGATCAGTATCGTCCAAACACATATAATCGACAGCAGATTATATATCACATCATATATCACAATATATGAATCGCAGTAAAATAAATGTTGAGGAACCCAGTTGGGTTCCTCCAACCTGTTTCCCTGCATCCACAGATGTTACACAATAAAATCAACATCACTTTCAGTTCCATATGATATATTACGTTAAACAGAATCAATATAGAAATTCAACTAACTGACAAGCAGTTCAATCAAACAGTTAACACACAGTCAATCAGCCAATATTTAAAAGTTCTAAAAATACAACATGAAATTATAAACTGTTCAGAGTTAGTGAGATTTACTCACATTGGACAATCATCGTTGATAACGATAACCATCGCTCGATTTGATTCAGACGGACAATTTATTTCGTTATAAATTGTGATGGACTCCAATTGACTCGCGGTCAGTTCAATTGTGGAGCTCTCGTCCGTACGATCATGTCGGATCTTGTTTCGCTGAATTCTGTCTATGTATGACCAAGATATAACATTACGAAGTTTGAACACTTTTATATAAATAAAACTTGAATTGATAATAAAAACTTGGGCCTTAGCTTTATTATTCCGGCCCATCGCTTAACCCAACCCGCTTCATTCAAGGCCCGCTTCAACCAATCCTTCTTTTACGATTCGAGCTACAGAGCTCGATGCTCATTCCTCCTTCCAGTAAGCCCTTTCCACTGCTTCTCTTCACTTTTAACCCCTTCACCAATCGACAAAAATCCAACGGATTTCACCTTCATGTTCTCCTTCCCGGGCCCTTCAACTTCATCACCGTCGGATGAAACTCGAGCGCAAGCACCAATGTCCGTCCTCCAGTCTCGGAGTCGTAACCCAGTGAAGACACCGACAGTTTTTATCACAAAAGAAATCCAGAGAACATCCAAACGAAGCCACTTGACCTTCTGATTCTAACTCTAATATCCAAACCATGGATTAAGGCTTCAGCTTCTCAAAATCGTGAACCCTAGTTTCCGATGTAAACCCACTGTACCAGCGACATTGACAAAAACACTGTCGAGCTTCCTCTAACCGATATCAGATTGAAGAGGAACTCCACATGAGATCGAATATACAAGATTCATGATTTAAAACTTTTTCTTTGAATTTATTTTGATTTATGAACTTGCATTTTTTTCCTGTAAGAGAAAAAATGAACGGCGGAATTTCTGTTGACCATTGAAGAAGTTAATTAGGTTTAAGGGGTTGTGGGAGTATTTATAGAGGGGTTTTAATATTTTTATATTCGAATTAAATATTAATTTATACTCCTACTCTATTTGTATTTGGCTTTAAAAATCCCCGTGACTACATACGAAACCCAAAAATCCCGAAAATTGGCATGTAGCAAGAGTTTGACATTACGGTCCCAACGAAACTGGTTTCGTCGAATTCCGACTCCGTTTGATCACATAGTGTATTTTTAAACATCAAAATACTGACTGTTTTTCACTCTAAAAATCCGTACGACCGCACAGTGACTCTAAAAATCACGAAACTGGAAATCTAACAACTATTTGACAATGCGGATCCAACAAAATTAGTTTCGTCGAATTCTGAGGTCGTTTGTAAAACTGGCTATTTTTAAAGCTCTGAATGACCCATTTAAATATAATCAAATTAAATATAAATAAATTAATATTATCATATATATCCACATACGATGTCGTACGGCTCCAAAATATCCTATAAGAATTTATAACTTGATTATCCAGAATTTCAGAATAAATCGATATTCAATTTATATCGAAAATCCATTTATAACGTAATTAAAGCGTCGCAAATTATAAAGCAATTCCACAGCGACTTTTCTAAAATTTGATTTGGACATAAATCAAAATCTACACGAAGAAAATCCCGATTTTTCTCTTCCACTAGAAAGATATACTCCACCAGCTCTACACGTTTCTTGTTTCACAGAAATCCGGCTTAAAACGAATCCTGTACATTCAAATGAAGTTCGAATCGCCAATTTACGAACTACAGCGCCATTTGAAGCTCGATTTTAATTATATTATAACACTACGTTCAAACTGTCGTTTATATAATATATTCGTTATTCTAATTCAATTCCAAGCTTAATTAAATATCACAGATGATCCAGTTCGCACCATATCGCCATTTCAGCCAATTCTGATTATTTCAAAATTAAATATATTATTTAATTAATTATTTTAATTAAATATTCAACATTATTTAATTCCACGACCATTAAATTCACTATATCTCTATTTGTATAATTAAATAAATTAATTATAATACCTCTACCAATGCGGGTCATTACAATCTTCCCCACTTAAAATAATTTAGTCCTCGAAATTGCTAAGGTAGAGAACGACCCTATTAACTGGTTAGAACATATCTGTTCACTTCTTAACTTCAGTTTCAACTGAACCAATTTAATTTCAATTAAATATTAATTAATTCTTATCAACGAAAATTTTCAAAAATCCTGAAAATTTTCTAACGCCTTAACTCTTCGAATTTTTTTTCCAGCACCTCCTTTGTATTGGTCAATCGGTCATACCGCCACTCGCCTCTCTGGGCCATCTCCATCCCAAAAGAAAATCAAACAGCCAAGCGGCTTGCCAATTCGGCTCATAAATCTCATATCCAATAGAAATATAAACTTGTACCTTTTGTCGGCATATCATTATATCCTTTCCACCTGTTATCAATTCAGCAGAAACAAGGGTCATCCCAATCAAATTCCAATTTGCTTTTATCCACGACACAACCATTCGCTTATATCCGAGCTAATTATCATTTCAACTCGAGTTTCTTCTCGATTCCCAACTCTTAACTTGATTATCACATTACACTTCAAATTTGAATCTCACAATCCAATTTGTCTTGATATCATTCTAATTCAATCTCAGTTACCACTTTACTGGCTTTGCTTTAATTCAAATTTGCTTTCACAAATTTCTGTTAAATTTGTTTTTAATTCAAACAGTTTTTCCCTGGGAGTTTTTAAATAGTTTACTCTTTCAAAAATCAAATTTTCCTTTTGAACATGTCACTGAGCCCTTAATTAATATTCCATTAGTTAAATCACTTCTCTATTTCTTTATCAATATTTGTTAACCAAATATTTTCAATAACTATATTGGCCTTTTACGTTATTTGGAAAACATTTCCGAATATCGCCTTCTTTTATTTTCTAAACTTTAGAAAATATATGATATTTATAATTGGAAAATATTCCAATTACTTATCTCCTTTCCGATCTCGTTTATTTCTATACTTAGGAAATATTCTTTATTATATTTCCAAGCTTACACTTATTTGGGTTAAAACGGATGTTGTGTAAAACATCGTTACGACAACCCAAATACTATATTCAACTAACTCTTATTCAACATTGATCTTCGAGCCTGAAATCTTACTATTTATTTTTTAATAATGAAATCAATCAAGTTGGGGTATAAATACCACTCATACCTTGACTGAATAACATTTATAACGTCAAAACAGATATGACTACTTACTCGAATAATCAATACCATACAACTACTTATTCACTTTTAAACACGTATACGCTTCCTCTTTCTATTCTTACTAGATTTTATTCTTAGTCTTCCTTTTTTTTACTATTCTATTTCGTTTCCTTATCGACTTCTATATATATATATATATATCGATACGTTGATTTCTAACTATCAAATTATCTTAAAAATATTCTAACTCCTTAAATTCCCGGAAAAATTTGCCATAACCTCCTTTGTACCAGGAGCATCGGGATATTTCAAATAGCCTCCCATGGCCCTCATCAATCCAAAAAAAAGCCAAGCGGCTAGCCGATACGGCGCAGAAATTCTCATATATGAATTAAATACATACCTTTTCGTCGAGCATTCTATTTATATACCTTCATACCTTATCCATACCTATCTCATGTATATTTATACCTGCCCAATCTATTTTATCTATACCTGATCGTTTTAACTCAATTCGTTAATTAATTTGTTAATTAACTCTTTAGTCTATTTCACTTTTATATTTAAACATGACATGTCCAAATATATTTTAACTTGCTTGTTAACTAATTTGAATCCAAATTTCAAATTTAAGTTCTTTATTCGATTTCGAATATCCATTTACAAATCCACTTCACCTTTCAAAGTTCAACTTCAAATTCAAAACTCGATTAACTAATTCCTCTTCGACTTAGTTAATTCTATTCAATTTCTATTCAAATTTTATATATTCAAATTCTATTATTCAAATCTATATATCAAATTCTATTATTCAAATTATATATATCAAATTCTATTCAAATTCAATATTATAAATCCCATTTGAATTTCTATATTCAAATTCTATATATTCAAATCCTATATTTGAATTCCATTATATTTTCTATATTCAAATTCTATATTTGAATTCCATTGAATTTCATATATTCAATCTCCCTTTGAATTTCTATATTCAATTTCTTTCAATTCCATTGAATTTCATATATTCAAACTCCCTTTGAATTTCTATATTCAATTTCTATTTCAATTCCATTGAATTTCATATATTCAAACTCCCTTTGAATTTCTATATTCAATTTCTATTTCAAACTTTTTTTATTCATTCTTTATTATAAATCCCATTTTGAAATTCAACACAACTTGTCTTTCCCAAAACAAATTCAAAACAGTATCTCTTGTAGTAATTCGTCACTTACAACTCGAAAATGAATACTGATGATGCAGCTGTCATCATCAGAATCTATTTTCCAGCGATCGAGGTGAGTTCAATACTATAAAACCATTTCTAAACATTTCCACTTTGAAATTCATTTCAAAATAAAATTCACACTGCCTGTAAAACAATTTAAAATCTTCCAGGATCTTAAATTTTCCTTACTTTTAATCCAATTCCATTTACAAACACTTATCCAATTCTCCAGAGTTTTAATTCAATTTCTGGTTTAAAATTTCAGATTCAACTCATCTGATTTCACGTATTTCACTTTTATGAATTCTGATTGGTTATTTACATAACCATTTAATTTATAATCTTACTCGATTATAATAACAACCAATATATCCATTATATTATGATTTTGATATATATATATCTTCTCTATATCAAGACATACCTTGGGTCAACTTATTTTAATTTACCTCTTTTCAAAACATATCGTGTCGACCCATCGTATTCGAGTGTTTAGTAACTCCTACCGATACAGTGGATCTAACTGATCGACCAGAACTCATAAACAACTCAACCAATAAATCTCCACAATATAAAACAAATTTTTATATCAATAACAAATACGTTCACTTGTATATATACACTCAAACTCAATCGAGGGTATTACTAACCCTATTCTACCGAGTCACGCCACAAAGCCAAGGTAATTCTTAACTTAAGCTCTGATACAAACTGTAATGACCCAGGTTTTTGTTGACTTTGGTTATCCCTATAAACTCAATGATGACTAACCAAACATCGAAAAATACCGGTCATTATTGAAAGAAATTAGAGGGTGAGGAAAGATAAGGTAGAAACTTAGAATAGAAGAAGAAGAAGAACACATCATCAGAGTAACACGAATCTCACAGTGGAACGAACAACATATAATAGATAATATATCGTTGAAATAAAATCATTTTATGTATACAATAACATTATCAGAGTACAACACTTACAACACAGCGGAAATAAACTATAGCTATATGATCCTGAAGCCTCCTGCTCCGGCTCTTCCAGTATATCTGTAAATCCCGACTACTTGACTGTCCGTACAAATTTAGGCACCCAAGAGTTTAGGGAAACAAAACAAAATAAACTCCGGGTCAATCATGGGACTGGTGTGAGTAAAAACAGTTTAAAACAGTTCGAACAAGTAAACGATATCTCGTAATACCACGCCGTATAACGGAATGGTTTTTTCCCTTATGAGAATCCAAAATATCTTTATATCAAAAACCTTTTGATATTATAATAATGTCTATCCACCACAATATAATAATCATCTAGCAGAAACACTTTCATCTCACGTTCTACATATATAGTATACAATCAAAACCGCAAGCACGTATTGGGTAATGGATTTCCAACTATGACAAGGTATGGAACCACATTTCGCTAGTGTACCTCTAGAAAGGAATACACTGGATTCAACAAGAACATCTTGCAACCCGGCCACACATGACTGACCACTCATTTCGCTTGAGTGTATCAAATGTATATCACCAACGGTTGGGATCAACAACCGTTTCTCGAATGGGACAGCATCAACGATAGATTTTTAGAAGTAAATGAAACTCTAGATCAGGTGATTATACACCCTACTTCGGTGCGACTGACTTAGCAATACTGCCTGCACGATTTCTGTCATTTACCGGTTGATGAGGCTTAAGGTTACGCTTCATCATCACATCGGATTCACTTCGAATGCCACATTGTCAAATCCATCGAAAATCACTAATTGACGTCTACAACAGTACATTACATGTTAGCTAAAGAAGTTTCTTTCTCCGCTTCCACTATTGGTACGGTTGAAGAAATCAACGTATGTGACCTTCCTGGAAATACTCTGTTAGACATTCATCCATACAAGTCACCCAGGAACAGGATGAACCAAAGGCACTATTCAATACATCCGTCTTAGACACTGTTATCGAAGACTTATACAATAGCCCTTGCACTTTACTTCGTCTTCAATTATCTTTGGCATATATGATTCGCAACGCTTATGCCAGTACATAGTGGTTCTTTGGATAATAATCCAACTGGTCTCTCCATATTAACAACATTAAAATGGTCAAAAACTTCGATAGTCGGTGAGTTAACTATCGAAGAAAACAAGTTTGCAAACA
The DNA here is from genome assembly GCA_030737875.1 of Allium sativum. Taxonomy (NCBI): domain Eukaryota; kingdom Viridiplantae; phylum Streptophyta; class Magnoliopsida; order Asparagales; family Amaryllidaceae; genus Allium; species Allium sativum. The sequence goes on along the minus strand of CM060924.1, from coordinate 187,807,367 downwards.
ACGATATTATTTCCAGATGGAAATTCTATCACCCAATCATCAATCATATATATATATATACACTCATATTTCCTATTTCAATATTTGATTATGTTTCTGATTCTATTTGGAAAACATTTCCAAATCTTCTTTACTTGGATTTAAACAGATGTTTAAATCAACATCGCGACGACAACTCAAACCACTATACTTATTTACTAAATTCACCTAACCACTTTCACTCTCGAACCTTACCCATTTCTAAATTAAAAACGAAGTCAATCATGTTGGGGTATAACTACCTCTCAGACCTTAACTGGACAACATTTCAAATCTCGATATAGGTTAAGTTCATCTTTTAACTCTTAACACTTCCTTACGTAACTCTCCTTCGAATCATCTCTATTCGATAATTCTTTCCTTCGAATAAGGTATATTCGATAACTCTATTCAATTTACTCTATTCGATTAACCCTTATCAATTAACTCTATTGGGCTAACGCTATTGGATTAACTCTATTGGACTAACGCTATTGATTTACTCATTTCACTTAACTCCTTCCGAATAAATTATATTCGATAATTCCTTTAACTCTATTCGAATAAACTATATCCGATTAACTCAATTGATTCTATTCGAATAAACTATATTCGATAACCCTTTTAACTCTACTCGAATAAACCGTATTCGATTTACCCCTTTAATTCTATTCGAATAAACTATATTCGATAACTCCTTTTACTTTATTCGAATCACTAATATTCGATAACTCCATTTGCATAACTCTAGTTCGATTTACTCTAACTGATTAACTCTAACTGGTTTAACTCTAACTGGTTTAACTCTAACTGGTTAACTCTAATTGATTAACTCTAATTGGTTTACCTCTAATTGGTTTAACTCTAACTGGTTTAACTCTAACTGGTTAACTCTAATTGATTAACTCTAATTGGTTTAACTCTAACTGGTTAACTCTAATTCAAATAACAAATATTCGATTAACTCTATTCAACTAACTCGACTCGACTAACCCCTTTCGAATAACTAATTCGATTTACTAACTTTCGAATACCATATTCGATTTAACTCCTTTCGAATACCATATTCGATTTAACTCCTTTATTCGCTTTATAAAGATTTCCCTTTTAACAACGTTTATTCTTTTTTTAAGATTTACTTTTAGTAACGGTTCTCCACTTAAAATGATTTCCTTCTTATAACAGTTTCCTTTTTATAACGTTTTCCCTTTTTCTAAATATCTCCTATTTATAAATATTCCAATTTATAAATATTTCTTATTTATAAATATTCCATTTATAAATATTTTATTTTCAAATATCACTTTGAAAATATTCCCTTATCAACATTTCGGTATGTTATGGTATTCAACATATCAAATCACGATGATCAGTATCGTCCAAACACATATAATCGACATCAGATTATATATCACATCATATATCACAATATTTGAATCACATTAAAATAAATGTTGAGGAACCCAGTTGGGTTCCTCCAACCTATTTCCCTGCATCCACAGATGTTACACAATAAAATCAACATCACTTTCAGTTCCATATGATATATTATGTTAAACAGAATCAATATAGAAATTCAACTAACTGACTAGTAGTTCAATCAAATAGTCAACAAACAGTCAATCAGCCAATATTTAATAGTTCTAAAAATACAACATGAAATTATAAACTGTTCAGAGTTAGTGAGATTTACTCACATTGGACGATCATCATTGATAACGATAACCATCGTTCAGTTTGATTCAAACGGACAATTTATTTCGTTATAAATTATGACTGACTCCAATTGACTCGCGGTCAGTTCCATTGTGGAGCTCTCGTACATACGATCCTGTCGGATCTTGTTTCACTGAATTCCGTCTTCGTATGACCAAGTTATAGCATTACGAAGTTTGAACACTTTTATATAAATAAAACTTGAATTGATAATAATCACTTGGGCCTTAGCTTTATTATTCCGGCCCATCGCTAAACCCAACCCGCTTCATTCAAGGCCCGCTCCAACCAATCCTTCTTCCATGATTCGAGCTACAGAGCTCGATGCTCATTCCTCCTTCTAGTAAGCCATTTCCACTGCTTCTCTTCACTTTTAACCCCTTCACCAATCGACAAAAATCCAACGGATTTCACCTTCATGTTCTCCTTCCCGGGCCCTTCAACTTCATCACCGTCGGATGAAACTCGAGCGCAAGCACCAATGTCCGTCCTCCAGTCTCAGAGTCGTAACCCAGTGAAGACACCGACAGTTTTTATCACAAAAGAAATCCAGAGAACATCCAAACGAAGTCACTAGATCTTCTGATTCCAACTCTAATATCCAAACCGTGGATTAAGGCTTCTGCTTCTCAAAATCGTAAACCCTAGTTTCCGATGTAAACCCACTGTACCAGCGACATCAACAAAAACACTGTCAAGCTTCCTCTAACCGATATCAGATTGAAGAGGAACTCCACAGGAGATCGAATATACAAGATTCATAATTTAAAACTTTTTCTTTGAATTTATTTTGATTTATGAACTTGCATTTTTTTCCTGTAAGAGAATAAATGAATGGCAGAATTTCTGTTGACCATTGAGGAAGTCAATTAGGTTTAAGGGGTTGTGGGAGTATTTATAGAGGGGTTTTAATATTTTTATATTCGAATTAAATATTAATTTATAATCCTACTCTATTTGTATTTGGCTTTAAAAATCCCCATGACTACATACGAAACCCAAAAATCACGAAAATTGGCATGTAGCAAGAGTTTGACATTACGGTCCCAACGAAACTGGTTTCGTCAAATTCCGACTCCATTTGCTCACACAGTGCATTTTTAACCGTCAAAATACTGACTTTTTTCACTCTAAAAATCCGTACGGCCACACAGTGACTCTAAAAATCACAAAACTGGAAATCTAACAAACTATTTGACAATGCAGATCCAACAAAATTAGTTTCGTCGAATTCTGAGGTCGTTCGTAAAACTGGCTATTTTTAAAGCTCTGAATGACCCATTTAAATATATAAATATATTTAAATATAATCAAATTAAACATAAATAAATTAATATTATCGTATATATCCACATACGATGTCGTACGGCTCCAGAATATCCTATCAGAATTTATAACTTGATTATCCAGAATTCCAGAATAAATCGATATTCAATTTATATCGAAAATCCATTTATAACGTAATTAAAGCGTCGCAAATTATAAAGGAAATCCACAGCGACTTTTCTAACATTTGATTTGGACATAAATCAAAATATACACGATGAAAATCCCGATTTTTCTCTTCCACTAGAAAGATATACTCCACCAGCTCCACACGTTTCTTGTTTCACAGAAATCCGGCTTAAAACGAATCCTGTACATTTAGTTGAAGTTCGAATCGCCAATTTACGAACTACAGCGCCATTTCAAGCTCGATTTTAATTATATTATAACTCTACGTTCAAACTATCGTTTATATAATATATTCGTTATTCTAATTCAATTCCAAGCTGAATTAAATATCACAGATGATCCAGTACGCACCATATCGCCATTTCAGCCAATTCTGATTATTTTAGAATTCAATATATTATTTAATTAATTATTTTAATTAAATATTCACCATTATTTAATTCCACGACCGTTAAATTCACTATATCACTATTTATATAATTAAATAAATTAATTATAATACCTCTACCAATGTGGGTCATTACAAATTACCTCTTAGACCTTAACTGAGCAACATTTCCAACCTTGGAATAGACAAAGTTCACCCTTTTTAACTCTTTAACAAACTTCCTTACGAAACTCTCGGATTCTATTTATGGATCCCTTTCTTTATTGAAAACATTGGTTATAACTATAGCGTTATAATCCCTTCTTCCTAAATATCAAATTCAAAATATAACTTTTATTCCTCAATTTAACTAAATAACTAAACCACTAATTTATAAATAAATAAATAAATCTTGATTAAAACCTGAATGTAAATATTACTTTCCCGAATTTCGATATAATCGAATTCAATGTATAATCCTCCTTTTCGAATAATCTCTACTCGATAGCTCCTTTTCGAATAAACTATATTCGATAACTCTTTCTTCGAATAACTATATTCGATAATCTCTCTTCGAATGATTTACATTCGATTAACCCTCTTTGAATGATTTACATTCGATTAACTCTCTTCGAATGATTTACATTCGATTAACTCTCTTAATTCTGTTCGAATACTATCTCAATAACTCCTTTAATCCTATTCGAATAAACTATTTCGAATAGCTCCTTTGAATTAACTCATTTGGATTAACTCGGTTTGATTAACTCATCCTGACTAAGTCAACTCGATTAACTCAACTTGATTAACTCACTTGATTAACTCAACTTATTTAACTCCTATCGAATAACTAATATTCGATTAATTTATATTCGAATAACTATGTCTGTTTAACTTTATTTCGAATAGCTAATATTCGATTTAACTCCATTTGCCTGACTCTAGATCGCAGCGATCACAATGGTTACGCCTGATTCCCTCAGGAAACATCCGACCGCCATAGGCTATCTACAGCCCTGCGAATTACGCTAGCAGTCGTACGAAATGGCAACTCATCTTGAGTAACTATTTTTGATTAACTCTATCTCAATTAACTATATTCGATCAACTCTAATTGAATAACTAATATTCAATTAATTCTAATTCGGTTAACTCTATCTGATTAACTCTACGTTTATTCAGTTTCAAATATCGGTGTTAAAATCGATTCTTACTTCTCTATATGAGTCCTGACTTATATATTCTGTTTATCAAATGATAAACATTCCATTTAATTTATAAAATATTATTTATAAATTATTCTTCTCAATTTATTGGTCAGAATAGATTCTATTTAAAAACTTTGCTTTAAACCCATACACGTTATACCCGTGTGCGAAGCACGGGTCCAAACTTTTCAAATGCAAACTTCTCCTTTATACCATCCTATTCACTTTTCAAGTATTTCCTTTTTATAATTTATTTATTTACAAAATAAATCCCTCTTTATAATTATATTTATTCTATAAAACATTTTCTTTTTATAAATCTATTGATTTTATAAGTAATTCCTTTTATAATCTAACCATTCCCTTTACACATATTTCCCCTTTCTATTCTATTTATTTTTCAAATAAATATTCCTTTTCAATTCAATTTGCAAATAGTTTACAAATATTTCTTTCCAATTCTACCCATTTGATTACCAAATAAATATTCCTTTTCAATCTATTTATTTTCTAAATAAATAATTTTCTTTTTATAAAATCTTTTGATTTTATTAATATTTCTTTTCAATATAACCATGAAATTTTCCTTTTTAACATTCTAGTATTCCTTATGGTATTTAATGTACCATATAGCAATGATCGGTATCATTCAAACATACGAAATCAACAACAGATTTCATATCACATCATATAACACAATATATGATAAACAGTAAAATAAATATTGAGGAACCCAGTTGGGTCCCTCCGACCTGTTTCCCTGCATCCACATATGTTAAACAATAAAATTAACATCAATTTCATTTCACTATGAAATATTCTGCTAAACAGAATTAATATTTGATTAACGATTTATATCTATATCGTTATCTATATTTTCAATCAACTGACTAGCAGTTCAACCAAACAACCAACACACAGCAAACAACCATTATTTATCAGTTATAAAAATACGTTATAAAAATATAACTGAGAAGAGTTAGCGAGTTTACCCACCTTTCGCGTAAACCGTTAAATAACGGTTTGCATTAGTTGACTCCGATCAGACAATTTATTTCGCCATAAACTGTAACGAGCTCCGATGGACTTCCAGTAAGTTTCATCATGTAGCACCCGTCCATACGATCCCAACGCAACTTACGGTTTGTCAATCTGATATCGTATGATCAAGTTATGATCTCTACAAGTTAATGTTATTTTAAATAAATTAAATTAAATTTTCTTTAACAACAATTTGGGCCCAACCTTTAATTTTCGGCCCATACCAACTTTAAAACCCAACGTGGCTTCTTCTTCTCCTCTCCTTTGTAAAATCCATGCTACTCACGGTTACAGCTCCATAGCCGTTCTTTTCTTCCATCCAACATCCTCCATTTCTCAACTAAACTCAAAACAGAAAACATCACACCACTTCTCATCAAAATCTCTTTACCTCCATCATCTTCAATCCCAACTCGCAACACCTAATCAAAACCCATCCTCCGCCTTAAAACCGCACGCACCAGTAACCACTAGTCATTTTTTTTTGCTTTGAATTCCACCTAAATTTCACAAACTCGCCCACTCGATGCCATGATCACATTCATTATAACCAAAACGAGCATAAGCGCCTACATCTTCTGATTTCTCGAACCCTAGTCTCGCGCCTGAAACTGGACGTCCCTAAACAAGAACCGCACCACACAAAACTGATACTAGAAACAAGCTAATCCCAATATGAGCTCATAGAAGTAGGTTTTAGGATTTTTCTTTCATTTTACTTTGAATTTTTGAAAGAGGGTTTTCACTGTGTAAATCGTTTTGATGGCGGCGCAAGTATATTGACCAAGGGAGAAAGTGAGTCTATGGTTAGGAAGGAAGTGGTGATATTTATAGGTAAGTTTAATATATTTTTATTCAAGTTTTATATTTTATTTTAAGCAACCGCTATTTTCTCTATCCTCTAAGATTCCTGTGATCACACATGACCCCCCAAAAATCACGAAAATGGACATGTAGCTATTGATAGTCATTACGGTCCCAACGAAACTGGTTTCGTCGAATTCCGACTCCGTTTGCTCACACAGCGTATTTTTAACCGTCAAAAATCGTTTGTTTTCACATTAAAATGCCGTACGGCCACATACTAACTTCAAAAATCACGAAAACTGAAATCTAGCAATAATTTAATATTGCGGATCCAAAAAAATTAGTTTTGTCGAATTCTAAGGTCGTTTAAAAAACTGGCTATTCTAAAAGCTCTAAATAGCCCTTTTAAATATATAAATATATTTAAAAACATTTAAATTTAATATTTAAAAATAAATATTATCGTATATATTCACAATAGAATATCATACAGCTCCACTGGGATTTATAACTCGATATTTCAAATCCAGTGTTACATCGATATTCGATTTATATTTAAAAATCCATTTTAAAATATAAATAAATCGATATAAATTATAAAGGAATTCCATAGCGACTTTTTCTGAAATTTATTTGGACATAACTAAAAATCTACACGACGAAACCTCGAATTTTCTTTTCCACTAGAAAAATATACTTCACCAGCTACTAACGTTTATTGTTTCATAGAAATTCGATTTAAAATGGATCCTGTACATTCAGTTGAAGTTCAAATTGTCAAACAGTGAACTACCGTGCCATTTCAAGCTTGATTATAATTATATTATAATTATACGTTCAAACTACCGTTCAAATAATATATTCGTTATTCTAATTCAACTCTAAACTGAATTAAATATCACCGATGATCCAATTTACACCATTTTGTGAATTCCACTATTTCTGACTATTTCAGAAATTAAATACATTATTATATTATTTATTAATTAAATATTCAATATTATTTAATTTAGCAACCGTTTCAATCTTTCAATCCTTATTTATATAATTAAATAAGTTAATTATATCACTGAAAAATGCGGGTCGTTACAGTCTTTTCAAATAATTCTCGAATATATAATTTAAATCATTTCATGTTGCTAATATTATTTTATAATGATTTATCGCTATTTTTATTTATATAAAAATAGTCTAATTTAATTTAATGACGCTTCGGGTCAATAGGCGACCCTGGCGCTGTTTTTACCCAAATTTGATTTATAGTTTTTTCAAAATTTAGCCGTTGGATTTGAATAAACTTTATATCGTTGGAAAGATCTTCCCAAAACGGACCTAACGGTTCCAGTTTTGGGGAGATCCGACGGTCGGATCTTTCGGTATAATCGTTTATAGTTACGATTTCGAAACGCGAACTACCGCGCGCGATTCGTCGAATGATTTATATTTGTATATAATAAAATTATATATAAATATAAATCATTCGATGAATCGTGCGCGGTAGTTTGCGTTTAAGAATCGTAATGATCATACCGAAAGATCTGACCGTCGGATTTCCCCAAAACTGGAACCGTTAGGTCCGCTTTGGGAAGATCTTTCCAACGATATAAAGTTTGTTAAAATCCAACGGTTAGATTTCGAGAAAAGTGTAAATCAAATTTGGATAAAAAAAAGTGCCAGGGCCGCTTATTGACCCGAAGTGTCGTTAAATTAAATTGGGCTATTTTTATATAAATAAAAATAGCGATAAATCATTATAAAATAATATTAACTATATGAAATGATTTACATTATATATATTTGAGAATTATTTGAAAAGACCAATTCAATCTCATTTCAAATAATTATACGACGATTTAAAACCGAAGATATTAAAGACTTTGTTTGAAGACCAGCGATCTTCACATCGATTGGACAACTACCATTGTACCCCCTTCTTGGGAGCAAATCAATCCAGGGAATCAGTAGTTGTCATTTATCATTATATGGTATCAGAGCCTTAGTTTACAAAGCTAGAGAACATGACATATTAGAACCAAATGAAAGAATTCATCATAGATTGGATTAGTAATATCCAACGAGAATGACTCGTTAGAGATGGGATCAGTAGTATCCTAGAATGTGTTGGAAGAGTGTTATTTTTAAATAAAAAGGAAAACATTGTTTTTTTGAAAATTTAAATCCTATTATATGTATTTGAGTATTTTATTTTATATTTAATTTGGAATATCGAGTGTAAGAAGAGTTTGAATATATGCATTGCAAGCATGTATTCGAAGTCACAAATATACCGGGCAGATATAGAATCACACTCTAGTCGCCCGGAGATGATTCTAATGATGGTCTAGACATCATGAGTAATTATGTTCGGGTTTCGAAAGTGGGATATCTATATATTTCCAATCAACTGGTGTGAGAACCAAAACTAGATAGGGTTATTGTTGTGATTTGGCATCAAAAATATGATTTTCGAATATATATATATATATATATATATATATATAAAGATATTTGTTTGAAAATTAAATCAACTAACTGATTGCTGGTTATGTTGTGTGATTATTAATTTAACTAATTACAATATTGGTGTAACGACCCGGATTTTTTGACTATTTGAATTTGAATATTTGAGCTAATACAACAGTTAACATTAGTGCAATTAAAATAACTGTTATCGTAATGCTCTTAAATTTGAACACTAATGCAACAACACTAAGTGTACTAATGCAATATTACAATGACAACAACACAATTAAATATACAAAACATCATGACCATTATTTTAATAACCACATAACCATAAAGATGTTTAAATTAAGTAATTACGTTATATAACCAATAAAAGTTATGTTAATTAAAATAATAAATGTACATTCATCATGAGGTAAAATATAGAAGAGAAAGAAATTAGTTTTTAACCATAACTACATAACCAGATTGCAGTAAAATAACATGAATAATATAATGCATATAAAATATTATCAGAAATGTCAATAGAGATTATAACAATGGTAGTGAGAAATAATGTGGTAAGGAAGATAATTATTATTTTTTTGCAAAAATTGTAAATGAAACGATGCAGGAAAATCAAATGCAAAGCTAACGGTGTAGAAGTGTATTTATAATACGGTACAAATGGATGTTGGGCCAGATTAACATATTTCTTCCTAAGTTTTTTCACATCAACGTACCTTAACTCACACCAACTGCCCTACCCTTACATTCCTTTCCAGTACAAATTTCTCCAGTCCATTTCGCTATCTACAAACATTAACTCTCCCCAGCTAGTGAAAAGAAGAATACACGTACAACTAATCTAATATAAATATATAGCTATCCACTAAAATCAACACATATAAAAGCTACTCCACATATCAACAGCTATGATAAGAAAACACACGCTATACAAATCCAAATTTACCGCAATATACCAAAGGAAGTATCCACGCACAGTGTTGTTGCTTTCAATAGCATAGCTAATTTATGTCTTCCCTTTTCTTTCGAAATCAACGTACATAAACCTGCTAATTGAAATAAATATCACAACAGCTACCATATACACAGGCCTACCCATTCATTGTCGTGCTCTCCAAATTTCGGAAACTGTGGTGGCCAAGCATTTCAAATTCCATGACAACCAAGGTTCCTCAGTCCTCACGCTATAAATAGTGGCTCGCAATCTTCCATTTGTTTTGTTTATAAGGAAAAGAAAAAATGGCGAAATAAAATAACAAAAAAATGAACAGAAGAAAAAGAAAATGATGCAAAACAAAAGACGAACGAACCAAAAGCATGAAATTGAGAAATGGTTTACGTGTTAGAAGAAATGGAAGCAGTAGCCGCAGATGCTTAAGTGAGTAACATGTTCGAAAGCATTGGGAAGTGTCGTCATTTACTGGAAATGTGAGTGAACCGGTGGCGTGTGAGCTCTGGTTGTGGCGGCAGTTGGGCGGAGCTTTGGTGATCGGGACTGTGGAAGGTGGCGCAGCGTTTATTGGGGAGCAAAGGAGGATGCAGTGCCTGGTTGCTGCTATTGGATGGGGGAGGATCTCGGTAGAAGTGATGGTGCATGGGTACCGGGGTGACTGCATGCGAACAATAGCAGGTTTAAAAAATAAGAAAAAAAATGGGCGTAAGATGTATTACAGGATAGCATGGAGGAGCAGTAATGAGCAGGTGGAGGGATGAGAGTGTGTGGTTTATAAACAGAAGCAAGGAGGAAGATGTACAGGAGAAGCTGATGTACGTGATGCCTAATCATTTTTCTAATGCATTAATCAAGTTTTATAATAAAGCCTAATTGCATTGAATGTGCCTAACCCATATTGACGTGGAACATTTATTAATTATGATATTTAAGAAAATGGGTTGGAAATATTATAGCAGGGGAATTGTTATGTAAGCAGCAGGTTTCAATAGAAGAAAAATAAATGATTATTAATGCGCCTAATGGATAGTTTAATGTACTTAATTAAGGATTCATGTAGCTTTTAGTTAAACTGATATTAGATGATTTATTTACATCGGTTTGAAGGATAAAACAGAACATGTGAGGAGATAAAATAATGTGCCTAAAGATGTATTGTACATGCCTAATTAATTTATAACGTACCATTTTATATAAGCTGTACATGGCAAAGGACTTGCACCATAACGTAATGTACTGGTCTAACTATTTTAATCGGTGCCTGGTCATAATGTACATGGATCGATTTTAAAAAGTGTTAAAAAAAAGGAATTATAAACTACCTAATTTGCATATCAACGTGGACATATAGTTAATCTTCCAAATCATCATTTACATGCGAATTAAATGTATCTAACAAGGATTATTATGGTCGATTAAATTAAAATATTTTTTTAGTGATAATTAATTATTTAATTAAAGTATTAATTCATTTGTTTAGATTGTAGGCGTACAATAGGTGTAACGTACTCATACGTGCACAGAATTAGACCAAACAAGGAACGTGGAACCGTGTCGATGGACGTAATATTATGAACTGGATTGGACGGAGCTGGATCGTACCGCTTATGAAATAAATGGAACCAAGGTGAGTTAAACTCACTCATTTTCCCACTTATATTTTTATAAGTTGGTTTTATTGTTTGTGCTCTATATTTGCAATTTATTGGCTGATTGAACGTTAATTTAATTTAAATAAATGAAATCGTTATTTTTAACGATTAATTCCAATAGAGATAACTTAACTTGTTGGTTACGTATATAATAATATAAATGTTTAAAATTGAATTGGATGCTTGAACGGTTATTAGTTGAATGTTACCAGTTGAATTAATTATTCATGTTTATTATAAATTGTCATATTGAATACAGGGAAGAACAGGTTGGAGGAATCCAATCGGATTCCTCAAATTTATTGTTTATTTTCATGTTATATCACATGTACTGTTTAATAACATGATTGGATGATGGATTGATTATTGATTACTGTTGAACCCTTGACATTAACCAAAGTGAAATATTGGTTGAGAAATTGACAGTAGATGGCCTAAATTGTAATCGTTTTATAAAGATTGATTTATCGTTAGGTGAATCGTTAGAAATGAAGTTATAAAATTTATTTTATAACTGAATATAGATTTTTAAATATATTATTTAAAATGAAATTTATAAAATGAATAATATACCGTGTGCGAAGTACATGCATATATTGATCGTTTTAACCACAAATACCATTTTTATATCAAGAATATGTCGTGTGCGAAGCATACGCATATATTGATCATTTTAACCACAAATACCATTTTTATATCAAGAATATACCGTGTGCGAAGCACACACATATTTTGATCGTTTTAACCACGAATACCATTTTTATATCAAGAATATACCATGTGCGAAGTACACGCATATATTGATCGTTTCAACCGCAAATACCATTTTTATATCAAGAATATACCGTGTGTGTGAAGCACACACATATATTGATCGTTTTAACCACAAATACAATTTTTGTACCAAAAATATACCGTGTGCGAAGCACGTGCCTCATCTAAATTGTTAAATGATTGATAAAATTAATTCTTATACTAATAAGATGGATAAACAGGTGAGCAAGGATTAATGTAACGATTAATAATTGAGATCAATTGTTTTTAAATAATAATCAAAATGGGATTATATTAATCGATCATTATCAGTTTAATAATAATCGAAGTAAATGAGATAATTTAAATTAATTTTATTATTAATTAATTTAAATGAAAGAAGAGTTAGAGATGGAAACGGGTTTATATTAGACCAGAGTTTTATAAACGAGTTTATAAAAAGGGATGGAAAGTTAAAGTGTTAATTTTAAGTTGACATTACCTAATGATTGCGTTAAGTAAAATGGATAGGATTTGAAATAAGATTTTTCCCAAAGGAAATAATTGAAAGGTTTAGGAAAAAGCATTCTTTCAATTGAATTTGGAAAAAGTTTTGGAAATTCAATTTGTAATAAAATACGGAAAAATAAATAGTTTAAAAAGGTTAAAGTTTAAAGGTTGATGTTTTATTTATCACTTACTAAATTAATGAATTTAGTAATAATAGTATATAAAAAGGCAGATTTCAAAAGTAAGAAGGTTGTATAAAACCGTATTTTTAATAAAATAGTGAAGTGGTATTGGTTGGTACTAGAATGAATATGGGTTTTTGAATTACAGCTCGTATTTATCTTAAGATAAGAACGTTGTTAATTAAGTTTTGAGAGGTAATTAAAATACCCCAACTTGAGCGATTTCAGGATTATCGAAGGATGATATTGTAAAAACCCGTAACTTCCCCGTAAAGGAAAGCGCGGATAGTTCGAGAACAAGCCACAACAGAACGCAGACGGAAGAACCTTTCATTGTATATTACAACAATGCATCAGATTACAAGAATATACAGAGTATAAATGAATATTACACAGAAATATCAGAGATTTAAATTACATTTAAATACATCGCAGCGGAAAATAATACAATACACAACTAGAAGGAGATATACGGATACAAAGCTTTCCGGATATCGTTCCAGCTGTAAACCAGGATCCTGTGAATATAAATCTGCAAAACCAAAACTACTAGCTGCCCGTGTTGAAAATAAGGGCACCCAGAGTTTAGGTTAAAACAATAAACTCCAGGTCAGTCATGTGACTGGTGTGAGAACTAAAACAGTTATAAATCTTTATTTTAAAGTTAGGTAAATCAAGGGACCACGCCGTATAACACGGAACGGGTTTCCTCCCAAGAATACCAGTGCATAAAACAAACAACGCAATGCTAAATAAAGAAAAATGAAGCTGTTATAAGACCCAGGTCCTATCACACAATGCAACGCAAGCCGGGGGATACGGTTTTCCCTTATAACAGCCAAAGAATGCTTGATACGTTTAAAACAAATCATTTGATACTATTATAAGTGCATAGTGTATAAAACAATTTCCAATCATAAGTATCAATCATAGGCGACATGGGTACCATATATCATGTCGCCATATATAGGTTTACAAATAAAACCGCAAATGTCACGTATTTGGAAATTGGATTTCCGTTATGAACCAAGGCAAAAAGATAGTCCTTACCGAATTCGAGACTGCCTAGCCCGAGTCTTAGGATCAGAACGCATCGACCCTTGGAGCGACAGGGCCGGTCCACCGATGTGGATTAAAATGCCTGAGCACTACGTTTCGCCGCCCTTGGGGCGTAAGCGAGGCAACAAGTGACTCCATCGGACCCGGATCGTCCGATCTAACCGAGGCGCCTCGCAACAGCAACAACCACATAGGTGAAAAGTATATAAATGTCAGGGCTGGTAGGTCACTGACACCACCCTAGCTAGGAGGAAACGTAGGCCCTCCCTGAGGTCCTTTCTCCCGTTTCTGGTTCATACCGGGGTGCGAGGCTCGCGAATTTACGTTACATAAGGCTACGCCACAAAGGCCGTGCTTTGATCATCACCACAAGACTTTGCTTTTCAACAGAAGACTCGATCAATTTCATCTTAGCATGCCACACAGGCAAACCACTCTATGCAACCGATATCAGTCACACAGAATGAAATCCAATGTCAGACACACAGTCCATTTACAAGTCCGTTCTGGGTCTGAACGAAACCGGAGGCACCTAGTACCCCGCATATCCATCGATCTCCAAGTACGTCTGGACGATCACCAACTGTTTCCATCTTTTTGGGTGTACAGCCCAATCAAGATCATCAGTAATCACCCAAACGACGTGAAGACTTCCGGTCTTCGACCATCGTCTTCATCTTCGACTTATCGTCGTATCAGTTATTCAGAATGGGATAAACCCGGTCTTTCCGAATAACTCGCGTATATTTTAAATAAGTGTTACACAAACACAACATACGCCTCATTCCAATTCATCAGTCACTAACCGTAAATTAATCAAGAGAATAATTCCCCAAATATTAACCCCGAAGGCCGAAACCAACATCAGATCAAT
Organism: Allium sativum; assembly: GCA_030737875.1. NCBI lineage: Eukaryota > Viridiplantae > Streptophyta > Magnoliopsida > Asparagales > Amaryllidaceae > Allium > Allium sativum. Next base: position 187,792,301 of record CM060924.1, on the reverse strand, counting down.
ATCCAGAAAACCATTCTGCTTGGCTAACCGACAGTTAGTTTCTAATTTTCACATTCATAGGGAAAAGTTCCCATTAATTTTATCCAAGATAAATTTCTGGAATTTATTCTTTAATCTATTTTTGAATATCAATTCAAACTAGTCGGGATTAACGAACCTTACCGAAGTAACGATTTGTTTTAATTTCCCAATCCCAACCTATTCATCCCATGAAGTAAAACTGGTAGTACTTCATATCTAACACCACGGTGTTATCGGTAAATTCAATTACCATTCCACGTTCAAATCTAATTAAAGATTTAACTATCGCCTGGAGCCAAACTGGTGATACTCCATTCTCGATCATTTCAATCTAATTAAAGATTCATTAAAACTCCACTTAGTTTTAATCGTTAACTGGGTTAAAGAATCAGTGTCATTTAAAACACAGTTCACGATAAACCCAAAATCACATTCCATTAATTATCGGGTTAAAGAACGAGTGTTTTTTAAAACACTGTCCACGATAAACCCAAAAATCAATATCAATTCAATTCCAATTAAATATCATTTAATTGGCATACTTCATTAAATCTAAATAAAAAGATTTAATCTTTTCTCAACTGGGTTCAAGAACAGTGTTAGTGAAGACACCATTCACGACAAACCCAAATCACATTTGATATTCAATACAAGGCTCTGAATAGAAAATATATCGGCTTATATTCAATATCAAATTCTACGACCAACAGATATCGTATTGGAAATAATGGTATATATATTTATATCTTTCAAATTTCCATAACGACATCTGTATAATCACGAAATCCAACATCGAAATATTCCGAAGTCAATTTCGATTCGAATCCATTCCAATGCAATCATCGGAAATTCTGGTTATTTCAAAACCATTTCAAATTCAATTTATCTATTTAAAAATAAATAGAATTATAATTCTAGTTCAAAACTAGTTCATTTCGATAAAAATCTATTTTTATCTTTTCAGATATGGAGTTTTTCATCCCAATTCTTTCTAAATCATTTCATATGATTTTACATAAATTATTGCTATTTTTAATAATTTTATCATGGCCCGTACAGCCGATTTCCATCAATGGCCATCGAAATGCACTTATAGCGACCTTTTCCAAATTTGATTTGGACATAATTCCAAATCCAACCGTTAGATTTCAAATTTCTAATATTCATTAGAAAGCTCTTTTCGATACGAACCCAACGGTTCCGGTTTCAGGAGAATCCGACGGTCGGATCTCCCGTAACATCCGTTCGAAGTCAATGGTCGAAATTCGCGAACTGCCGCGGCGCGGCGCGTTCTATTCAGGCCATTATATTATATATATAATATGTATAATATATATTTCATCGATTTCTATTTAAAATGAATTATATAAATAGTTCTAAATTCGTTTCAAAAGCAATTTAAACTTCCATTTCATTTCAAATCAAAATTGAATTCTTCCTTATAAATTCGTTTTAAAATTCATTTCTATTCAATTCAAATTTCAATTCAATTCGAATTCATTTCAATTCGCTTTCAATTCAATTTGAATTCGTTTTCAATTCAATTCAATTTCAAAGTCGTTTTCTATTCGATTCATTTCGAAATGAATAAAATCGATATAAATATCGTTCACGTCAAAATGGCGTCAATCTAATCAACACAGCTTCATATATTTCTATTTTCAAATATTCTATTTCAAATATTTCTTTTTCAAAATAGTTGTTATTATCAAAATATTTCGTTCAACACATGACTAATCTCAACGGATGAGTACTGTCAACACATGAACCTTTATTTTATATTATTCTTTATTTTCTAAATTGGAATGAGGCCCAATCAATCACCATATAATGTTAATTATATGGATTTTCATACATCACACGTATATAATAGCATTGAAAAATAATCAACCATCAACCAAAGTGCACTACACTGTATAAGCATCAAATATAGATATCTAACGCTCATAACAGCCTGTCAATCAATCGATTGACATATTTAATCAATCAGGATGAGTGAACTTCAAATTTCATCCCAACACCCATGTGGGGTTTCAAACAATCAAACACAGATTTTAGTTGTGCAGTTGGGCGATGTGTAAAATTTATCGACCCAATCAATGTCCTTCAAATAGGTGTACATAAACAAACCGTCCGGTTTGTAAATGAATATTTTATTTTATTTTATTCACTTCCACGTTAAAACTATATTTTTAACGATAAAATATTTTATTTAACTTATGAATGTTCTATTCAGTTCATTTATTCAATAAAATGATATTTTTATTTTTCTAACATATTTTAGAAAATTTCGGCGGCATAACGGCACGATACTAGAAACGGGACGAGGCCTAGCCTTATCCCCGGTCTAGTGAAGGCCCACGCCATTCACACATCAATCAAATCAATTTCATTTCACCAAACAATTCAATTCAAACCAAAGCATCTAACTAATTAATGCAACCAAACAAACAAGTCCATGGTCTGTGGACGATTGTGTCGGGTGCTACTAAGCACCGTCTGCATCCTAGTATATATATATATATAACTAGAAAATGAAATTGAAAGGTGAGAAACTCTCACCGAAAGCTATCCAAACATCTTGACTCTTCTTTGATATAAATCTTCTTCGTTCTCGCCTTTTTGTCACCTTCGTTGTCCGCTTTCACTACATATGTAAAAATCGAATTTTTACTTCGCTATTCAATATATAAAAATCATATTTTTACTTCGCTATTCAATATATAAAAATCACATTTTTACTTCGAAGTTCAATATATAAAAATCACATTTTTACTTCGAAGTTCAATATATAAAAATCGAATTTTTTACTAATGTAAAAATTCCATCTTTTCTAATTTAAAAATTCTAACTTGATTAGATAAAGATCCCGCCTTTCTACCGATAAAAATTTCGTCTTTCCTATACTAAAAATCAATTCTTTCTTGATTCAAAAATCTAATCTTTTTAATAAGCAAATCTAACCTTTTCCTACTATAAAAATCCCGCCTTTTCTATTATAAAAATTACATTTTTATAATAAACCATTTTTTATAAAACTGATTTTAATTAAACAATGTTAACATCATAAAAATAAAGGTAATTTCAGATCTTTTAAAAACAGTAAAACTCACTTTTGGTTATCGAAGAAGAGGGAGGCTGTTGGGCTCATTGCTGCGTCGGAGATGGACTGACGGCGGCGGGATAGCTTCTGACTGTCGGAGGTGGGGTGTCGCGTGAAGAAGGAGGGAAGAGAAGAGGTCGGAGACGAAGGGGAGGGGGTCAGCAGCGGCGGCGGGTCCCAGGGTGGCTGGCGGTGCTGTTCTAGGCGGAGTTAGGGTTCGGGTTGGGGGTGTTTGCGTGGGGCGGGGGTTCGAAAATCAGGAGGGAAAGGAGGAGAGGAAGGTGCGGAGGAGGGGGGGAGGAGGTGCGATGGCCTGTCGACGGCGGTGGAGGGTGGACGTCGGAGGCGCGAAGGGGAACGACGGGTCCCCCCCCTCTTTTCGATTTTGACTGAAACGGGGTGTGTGACTGAGTGGAGAGAATAAGAAATTTATATATATATATATATTAATTATTTAATTTGGTTTAATTCTCCTTAATGTTGACTTTTCGCTCGAACTCCAATCGAGACCTAACGTCTGTCGCCCCTAGCTAATTACCCCCATTCCAAACACAATGGGATATGCCACGTAGGCTGATTTGATCATTTGAATCAGTTTCCGTTGAAATTTACATTTAAATCGCTATATTGAAATTTAAACGTACATTTCAAATTACCGGGGTCACATACTAACTCTACAAATCCCATAAAAATATTTTCTAGCTTCGTATTGACGATACGGTCCTAACAAAACTAGTTTCGTCAAATTCTGAGACCGTTTGAAAATGGCCAATTTCCAGTCGATTAAAATCAACTAGAACTGGTCAAACGCGTTTTCCTTTGCCACGCTCACATACTGATTCGAAAAATTATGAAAATTGGAACCTAGCATTAATTTGACATCACGGACCCAACAAAACTGGTTTCGTCGAAATCTGAGGTCGTTTGCAAAATGTCTATTTTTAAGGGCCTGAATTCCATAGCGACTATTCAGAATTTTTCAACTGGACATATCTTTTGATTCCCGCTATGAAATTTTGATTTCCCGGATTCGTTGGAAAGATATCATCAATTAGATCCTAATGTTTTTGGTTTCACTAAAATCCGGATTGTTTTGCACCCGGTACATTCAATTGAAGTTTGAAATCGAATTATCGAACTACCGCGCCATTTTCAATTCCTTTTATAATTATAAATAAATATTTATATTCTATCGACGAACTATATAAATATATACGTTCGAATTCTATTCAAAATAAATTTCTCGTCGATATTATTTAAAATAATCTATTTTAAATATAGAAAATTCGCTATAATTGCCAAAATAAAAATTTTAAACTGGCCCAGATTTTCGGGTTGTTACAGATATTAGTTGTAATGATGGAAATATTAAAAGTGAATTATTTTGTGAAATAATAATGTAACGTTATTTGAAGAAGTTGGAAATATACACATATTGGAGTTTAATACGGGCTTGAGATATGAAATGATATTTCAATAGTAAAGAAATAATAAAAAAGATTTTGTGAAAATATAACGATATATTCCAAACAAAGAGATGAGATTTAGAATGCGTTATTCTAAAAGGATAAGTGACAATCATGGTGTTCAAATAACGAAATGAAAAGGATATTTCGTAACAGTTGTTTTAAGAATGACAAATTTGGATCGATTTCCAAATGTTAAATAATAATAAAATGTTTTAGCAATATTTTTGAAACGGCGGCTGAAGGAAAATTGAATATGATTTAAGATATTTTCCGAATTATTAAAATAAAGGTTTTCGGAATATTAATATATTAAAACTAATATATCATTTTGGTATTACAACCAATATATTATTTTTGAAGGCTAAGTGACGTTGTGTACTAAACCAATGGATCTACTTGGTTTTAATTTTAACTATTTATTTTGATAGTTAAATTATTGACTATCAGAAACAGACCAAACGTGTGTTGGTACGGAAAGACCGGGATCGAATTTATATTCGAAAACCATTCCGACCAATAAATACGAATATATGGAAGATGCTAATCAAGATGGAGCAATTGAAGACCATAAATCTTCATGAGCGGAGGAACTACTGTTGAATTTCTTTGGCTGATCCTTAGAGATATATATTTGGCAGTGATTATGTCGTGATTGGAATCTACGGATTACAAGGACTACTCGCTACTGATCTATAGGGTGATTCCTTAGATGTGGTAGGAGGGAGCCTTCGGTTCATCCTGTTCCTGGATGATTTGTATGGACGAGTGTCCGACGGAGTATTTCTGATAGGATCACGAACATTGATTTCTTCAAACGTATTTATGTTGGTGGTGGAGAAGATAGTACACCTTCTCTTAGCTTAACAGCTATAGTATTTTTGTGGATGTCAATTAATGATATCTGATGAATCTAACGATGTGACATACAAAGTGAATGATGGCCAGATGTTCTTAAATTAAAAATAAATAAATTATGACCTCAAGCCTCATTAACCGGGAATGGCATAAAATTGGGTAGGTCGCATGGCTATGTGGGTCGCACCCATCAAAAGGGTATATCATTACCTGATCTGGTGAAATCAAATGCCTTCGGTTGTCCCTTTTATTTATGTACGTATGCTATCGGTTCGATTGGCTAGCCCCAAACAGTGGTAATGATATATTCGGTACTCTCAAGAGAAAGTGAGGGGCCGGTCTTGTTTAGCCTGGGTTGCAAGACGTTCTTGTTGAATCCCAATGTATTCATCTCTAGAGGTACATTGTTCGGAAGGTGGTACCTGTGACGGCCGGGAATTCCGCTCGATCTGAATCAGTCGTTAAACCGATCTAGACCGTTCGAAACCCCTGATCATTTCAGAACAGGACAAATCAGAACACAAACCGGAGAAAATTTCATTGCTATTACAACAACTCCATCAGATACAAGAATATACAGAGTATTAAATGAATAAATTACATTTGATAAATATCAGAGATTACAATAAACTACATAGCAGCGGAAAATAATACAAAGCACAACTGAAGGTGATATACGGATACAGAGCTTTCCGGATATCATTCCAGCTGTAAACCAGGATCCCGTGAATATAAATCTGCAAAACCAAAACTACTAGCTGCCCGTGTCGAAAATAGGGGCACCCAGAGTTTAGGTTAAAACAATAAACTCCAGGTCAGTCATGTGACTGGTGTAAGAACTAAAACAGTTATTAATATTGGTTTTAAAGTTTGGCAAATCAAGGGACCACGCCGTATAACACGGAACGGGTTTCCTCCCAAGGATACCAATGCATAGAACAAACAGCGCAATGCTAAATAAAGAAAAATGAAGCTGTTATAAGACCCAGGTCCCATCACACAATGCAACGCAAGCCGGAGGATAGGGGTTTCCCTTATAACAGCCAAAGCATGCTTGATACGTTTAAAACACATTATTCGATACTATTATAGGTGTATAGTGTCAAAACAATTTCAATCATAAATATCAATCATAGGCGGCATAGCTACCATCTACTATGTCGCCATACTAGTTCTACAATTAAAACCGCAATATCACGTATTGGAAATTGGATTCCGTCATGAGCCGAGGCAAGGGGCAAGCTCCTCTCTGCATTCAAGACACTCTAGCAAATGCCTCAGGACTACACACTCTAGGCAATCCTGGATCGGTTGGGCCGGTCCTCACTTACGTTAGAGGATTAGTTATGCCTGAACACACGTTTCCCAGTCCTTACAGACCTATAATCGAGGCGCCTCGCATCCAACAACCACAAAGGTGAAAAGTATATAAATGTCAGGGCTGGTAAGTCACTGACACCACCAAAGCTAGAAAGAAACGTCGTGTTCTCCCAACGGTCCGTATCCCGTTTTTAAATCATACCGAGGTGTGAGGCTCGCGAATCCACACTATACACAAAGCTGCCACGTAGGCCGTGCTTTGATCATCAACCACAAGACTTTGCTTTTCAACAGAAGCCTTGATCCATGCAACTCAGCGTGCCACACAGGCAATTCATGCCATGCGATTGATATCTATCGATATATTACCTCTAAGCTCGTACGTCTCAGAGAATGGCGTTAAGCAAGAGAATAAATTCTCCGCCGCCAAACAGATATATATTTAACAGAAATCAGTCAACACATAATAAAATCCAATGTCAGACACACAATCCATTTACAAGTTCGATCTGGGTCTGAACGAAACCGGAGGCACTTTCCTCGCATATCCATCCATCTCCAAGTACGTCTGGACGACCACCAACTATTTCCATCCTCTTGGGTGTACAGCCCAATCAGGATCGTCAGTAATCATCCCAACGATGTGAAGACTTCCGGTCTTCGACCACCGTCTTCATCTTCGACATATCGTCGAATCGGTTATTCAGAATGGGTATAAACCCGGCCTTTCCGAACAACCCGCGTATATTAAAAACAAATGTTACACAAACACAACACACGCCTCATTCCAATTCATTAGTCACTAACCGTAAATCAACAAGAGAACAATTTCCCAAATATTAACCCCGAAGGCTGAAACCAACATCAGATCAATACCCAGGAAACCATTCTTCTTAGCTAACCTACAGCTAGTTTCTAAATTCCACATTCTTAGGGAAAGGTTCCCATTAATTTTATCCAAGATAAATTCTTTAAAATTTATCCTTTAATCTTCCTTTGGATGTCGTTTCAAACCAAATTATAGTTTTCTAAACTAGTCGAGATTAGCGAACCACACCGAAGTAATTATTTATTTTATTTCCCACTCCCAACCTATTCATCCCATGAAGCAAAACTGGTAATACTCCGTATCTAACACCGGGGTGTTATCGGTAAAATTAATTACCATTTCACGTTCAAATCTAATTAAAGATTTAACTATCGCTTTGGAGCAAAACTGGTAATACTCCATCCTCGCTCCCTTTCTAAATTTGATAATTTAAATTATCAATTCACATTTCAATTTATTTGCAGATTCATTAAAACTCCTTTTACTGAGTTAAAGAACTAGTTTCATTTAAAACACAGTTCACGATAAACCCAAATCACATTCTATTTATTATCGGGTTAAAGAACTAGTGTTATTTAAAACACAGTTCACGATAAACCCATGAATCAATTCTATTTAAACCCATTTCAAATCCAATTTATTTATTTAAAAATAAACGGGTTTAATTTTAGTTCAAACTAGTTCATTTCGATAAAAATCTATTTTTATCTTTTAAAATATGGAGTTTTTCATCCCAAATTTTCCCAAATCATTTCTTATGATTTTACACAAATTATTACCATTTTTAATAATTTTATCAAGGCCCGTACAGTCGATTTCCAACAACGGCCATTGAACTGCACCTATAGCGACCTTTTTCGAATTTGATTTGGACGTATCTCCAAATCCAACCGTTAGATTTCAAATTTCTAATATTCGTTAGAAAGCTCTTTTCGATAAGAACCCAACGGTTCCGGTTTTAGGAGAATCCGACGGTCGGATCTCCCGCAATGTCCATTTGAAATAAATGGTCGAAATTCACGAACTGCCGCGGCGCGACGCGTTCTATTCAGGCCATTATATTATATATATATATATATATAATATATATATTTCGTCGATTTCTATTTAAAACGAATTTTATAAATCGTTTTAAATTCGTTTCAAAAACAATTTCAACTTCCATCTCAATTCAAATAAAAATTGAATCTTTCCTTATAAATTCGTTTTTAATTCAATTCGAATTCGTTTTCAATTCGATTCAATTCAAAGTGGTTTTCTATTCGATTAAATTCAAGTTGGTTTTCTATTCGATTCAATTCAAAGTGGTTTTCTATTCGATTCAATTCAAATTGGTTTTCTATTCGATTCAATTCAAATTGGTTTTCTATTCGATTCAATTCAAATTCGTTTTCTATTCAAATCAAATTCATTTTCTATTCAAATCAAATTCATTTTCTATTCAAATCAAATTCATTTCGTTTTCTATTTGAATCAAATTCATTTCCTATTCAAATCAAATTCATTTCGTTTTCTATTTGAATCAAATTCATTTCGTTTTCTATTTGAATCAAATTCATTTCGTTTTCTATTTGAATCAAATTTATTTCGTTTTCTATTTGAATCAAATCCATTATATATTCAATTGAAATCAAATTCGTTTTATATTCAATTGAAATCAAATTCGTTTTATATTCAATTGAAATCAAATTCGTTTTATATTCAATTGAAATCAAACTCGTTTTATATTCAATTCAAATTCAATTCGTTATATATTCAATTCGAATTCGTTTTCTATTCAATTTAATTCAAATTTCATTTCAAAATATTCGATTTCGAAATCACTTTTCAATATTCATTTTAAAATGAATAAAATCGATATAAATATCGTTCACGTCAAAATGGCGTCAATCTAATCAACACGGCTTCAAATATTTCTATTTTCAAATATTCTATTTCAAATATTTCTTATTATCAAAATATTTCTATTTCAAATATTTCTATTTCAAATATTTCCTTTTCAAATATTTCCTTTTTCAAATATTTCTATTTCAAATATTTCTATTTCAAATATTTCTATTTTTAAAATATTTCGTTCAACACATGACTAATCTCAATGGATGAGTACTGTCAACACATGAACCTTTATTTTATAATATTCTTTATTTCTAAATTGGAATGAGGCCCAATCAATCACCATATAGAGTTGATTATATGGATTCCATACAACACATGTATATAATAGCAACGATATATAATCAACCACCATCCAAAGTGCACTACACTGTATAAGCATCAAATATAGATATCTAACGCTTATAACAGCCTGTCAATCAATCAGTCGACATACAACTAATTATTGGGATTAGTGTATGTCGTATTTCGTCCCAATACCCGTGTGGGGTTTCAAACAATCAAACACAGATTTTATTTGTGCAGTTGGGCGATGTGTAAAATTTATCGACCCAATCAATATCAGTCAAATCAGTGTATATAAACAAATCGGTCGATTTGTTTATAAATATTTATTTATTCACTTTCACGTTAAAAATTATATTTTTAACGATAATATATTTTATTTCAACACATGAATTTCTATTTAGTTCATTTACACAATTAAAAATGATATTTTTATTTTTCTAACTTATTTTAGAAAATTTCGGCGGCATAACGGCACGATACTAGAAACGGGACAAGGCCCAGCCTTATCCCCGGTCTAGTGAAGGCCCACGCCATTCACACATCAATCAAATCCATTCCATTTCACCAAACAATTCAATTCAAACCAAATAATCTAACCAACTACACAACCAAACAATTAAACAAACAAGCCATCCATGGTCTGTGGATGACGGGTGTCGGGTGCTACTAAACACCGTCTGCATCCTAGTATATATATATATAACTAGAAAAAGAAATTTTGAGTGAGAAGTTCTCACCAATAGCTATCCAATACCACGACTCTTCTATTGTAGAAAATCTTGTCGTTTTCGCCTTTTTGTCACCTTTGTTGCCCGTAGCCACTACATATATAAAAATCGAATTTTTTTTCATTGTTATTCAAAATATAAAAATCGAATTTTTACAATGCTATTCAATATATAAAAATCGAATTTTTACTTTGTTATTCAATATATAAAAATCGAATTTTTACTTTGTTATTCAATATATAAAAATCGAATTTTTACAATGCTATTCAATATATAAAAATCGAATTTTTACAATGCTATTCAATATATAAAAATCGAATTTTTACAATGCTATTCAATATATAAAAATCGAATTTTTACTTTGCTATTCAATATATAAAAATCGAATTTTTATAATTGCCTCATATGGATAAAAATTCTATTTTTACATCGTTATTCTCTATATAAAGATCTCGCCCTTTCAACTATAAAGATTTCTCTTTTTCAAATATAAAGATTTCGCCTTTTCAAATATAAATATTTCGCCTTTTCAAATTTAAAGATTTCGCCTTTTCAAATTTAAAGATTTCGCCTTTTCAAATTTAAAGATTTCGCCTTTTCAAATTTATCATTATAAAAATCACATTTTTATTTTGCTACATATATAAAGATGATATTTCTAATATTCCTATCATGTAAAAGTTATATTTTTTATTCTCTACATAAACAAAATCATATTTTTACATCCTCTACATAGTAAAGATTATATTTTTAATACTTAAAAAAAATATAAAAATCATATTTTTATTTTTACAAATATAAAGATCATAGCTTTATCTAAGTAAAAACTGAAAATATATGTAAATAAAATAAACAACTTACTTCAATTCATTTGGGGAAGAAATCGGAAGGGAAGGCGGAGCAGAGGAGCGGCGGGGGGGCTTCACGTTGCAGGAAGGACGGGGTGGGCTTCGATGCGTCGATCGAGGAAAGGGGGGTGCGAACAGGGGGAGGGGGTGCTGTCGCGAGGCAAAGGATAGGGGGAGGGGGATCGACGTCATTGACTAGTGCAGAGGTGGAGCGGCGACCAACGAAAGGAGGACCGGATTCGATAACCGCCATTTTTTTATCTGGAGAATCGAATTTGCATTGGGGGAAAAATGGGATTTAGGTTTAACCGATTTTCAAAGTCTATATAAATAATAATTTAATATTATTTTCTTTCAAAAAGGTGAGATTTCATTCGAACCCCAAACCGAACCCAACGACTGTCGCCCCTAGTGTAATACCCCCATTCCGAACTCAATGGGATATGTTTTGTAACCCAATTCGGCTGTAACGATCAGTTTTCTTTGAATTTACAATATAAATCATTATATACTCAATTTAAACGAACATTTTAATTTACTGGAGCCACATACGGACCCCATAAATTCCAAAAAAAATATATTTCTAGCTTCGTATTGACGATACGGTCCTAACAAAACTAATTTCATTAAATTCTGAGACCGTTTGAAAAATGGCCATTTTCTAGTCGATTAAATTCAACTGAAACTGGTCAAACGCGTTTAAATGCGCCGTGCTCACATATTGACTCGAAAAATTATGAAATTTGGAATCTAGCAATAATTCGACATCACGGATCCAACAAAAGTGGTTTCGTCGAAATCCGAGGTCGTTTGCAAAATTTCCATTTTTAAGGGCCTGAATTCCATAGCGACTATTCAGAATTTTCAACTGGACATATCTTTTGATTCCCGCTATGAAATTTCAATTTTTCGGATTCGTTGGAAAGATATCATCAATTAGATCATAATGTTTTTGGTTTCACTAAAATCCGGTTTATTTTGCACCTGGTACATTCATTTGAAGTTTGAAATCGAATTATCGAACTACCACGCCATTTTCAATTCTATTTATAATTATATATAATTATTTATATTCTAACGACGGCGTATATAATATATACGTTCAAATTATATTCAAAATAAATTTCTCGTCGATATTATTTAAAATAATCTATTTTAAATATGCAAAATTCGCTAAAGTTGCCAAAACAAAAATTTTAAACTGGCTCAGAATTTCCGGGTTATTACAAGATCAATATCCAGGAGACCACTCATCTCATCTATTTTCCAGTTAGTATCTAATTTTATATATGATAAAGATGTAAATTTGATTGTTAAAATATTTCGTTCAACACATGACTAATCTCAACGGATGAGTATTGTCAACACATGAACCTTTATTTTATAATGATAAAGATGTAAATTTTATTGTTAAAATATTTCGTTCAACACATGACTAATCTCAACGGATGAGTACTGTCAACACATGAACCTTTATTTTATAATGATAAAGATGTAAATTTTATTGTTAAAATATTTCGTTCAACACATGACTAATCTCAACGGATGAGTACTGTCAACACATGAACCTTTATTTTATAATATTCTTTATTTTCTAAATTGGAATGAGGCCCAATCAATTACCATATAAAGTTAATTATACGGATTTCATACAACACATGTGTATAATAGCAACGATAAACAATCAACCATCATCCAAAGTGCACTACACTATATAAGCATCAAATATAGATAGCTAACGCTTATAACAGCCTGTCAATCAATCGATCGACAAACAACTAATTATTGGGATTAGTGTATGTCGTATTTTATCCCAATACCCGTGTGGGGTTTCAAATCAACAAACACAGGTTTTTATTTGTGCAGTTGGGCGATGTGTAAAATTTATCGTCCCAATCAATGTCCTTCAAATCGGTGTACATAAACAAACTGTCCGGTTTGTAAATGAATATTTATTTATTCACTTTCACGATAAAAATTATATTTTTAACGATAAAATATTTTTAACTATATAAATATTTTATTTCCTTTCAACACATTAATTAATATTATCGATTTCCCATCAACAACACAACAAATTTCACAACACATCAATCAAATAAACAAGCCATCCATGGTCTGTGGATGACGGGTGTCAGGTGCTACTAAGCACCGTCTGCATCCTAGTATAAATATATAACTAGAAAAAAGAAATTGAAGAGTGAGAAGTTCTCACCGAAAGCCATCCCAACTTCACGACACTTCTTAAGTAGAAATCTTCGTCGTTCTCGTATCTTATCACTTTCGTCACCCGTAGCCACTACATATGTAAAAAAAAAATCGAATTTTTTACTTTGCTATTCAATATATAAAAATCGAATTTTTACTTTGTTATTCAATATATAAAAATCGAATTTTTACTTTGTTGCTATGTATATAAAAATCCTATTTTTATAATCACGCTATATGGATAAAATTTCTATTTTCACACCGCTACTATATAGATAAAAATTCTATTTTTATTTCGCTATCATATAGATAAAAATTCTATTTTTACTTCGCTATCATATAGATAAAAATTCTATTTTTACTTCGCTATCACTATATAAAGATCTCGCCTTTTTTCAAATATGAAGATTTCGCCTTTTCAAATATATAAAGATTTAATCTTTTCAAATATAAAGATTTAAAAATCATATCTTTTCTATTTTAAAAATCATATCTTTACTATTTTAAAAATCATATCTTTTCTAATTTTAAAAATCATATCTTTTCTTATTTTTAAAAATTAGTACATAATAAAAACTGAAAAGAAATTCAAAATAAAAAGGAAAAGACTCACATTTGCTTTTCAAAAAGGGGCGTTCGCTGGCGTTGGAGGCTAAGGGTGGTGGCGCCAGTATCCGCAGCGTGGTGGGGTGCTGGCGTAGGTGGCAGGTGGTCAATTTCAAGGAGTTGGTGAAGGGAGAATAAGAAGAGGAGGGCGCAGCGTAGTGGGGTGCTCGGGGAGGCGCGAGGGGCGCCAATCATAAGGGAAAGGAGGTGGACGTGGTTGCGGTGGCTGTGGGGTCGGAATTTGGGGTGATCGACAGAACGAGGGGGGGAGGGGGTGGCTCTCGTTCTTCGTGACGAGGAAGGGGGTTTAGGGGGGGCGTCGTCGTCGGAAAAAGGAGGGGGGGTCGATCGACGTGGCGGTGTCGCTGATGGGGGCGCGGCTAGGGCTGTCAATGGGTCGTGTCGGGTCGGGTTCGGGTCGGGTTCGGGTTGATTTATAAACGGGTCGGGTCAACCCATTTATTAAACGGGTCATATTTTCCCAACCCTAACCCGACCCATTTATAAACGGGTTGACCCGACCCGACCCGCGTAACCCGTTTAATTAAATGGCTCGTGTTGGGTCGGGTTTACCTGTTTGACCCATTGATAGATATTGCCTACTAATATAAGCAACAAAAGAGCCAAATCACCAACATGCACTCTGTTATATAATCACCAACATGCAACAAGTTGCAAAGTCACCAACAAACAACACATATATAAAGCATGAAATCCCCATATTCAAAAATTATTTTCTATACATACGTATATATTCCCATACTGCATAAATTAAAGACTACCAGTATGGAAGAGATACAATTGTTATAAGTAAAATATAACTAACAACATATAAGAATAAATTGGTAAAATATAACAGCTTACATATACGAGCATACTGATTACTGCATACATAAAAGACTAACACTAATAGTATACATAAAAGACTAATAGTATGGAAGAGATACAACATATAATCGGGTTTGGCGGGTCAAAATCGGGTTAGCGGGTCAACCCTAAACCCACCCGTTTATAAACGGGTCAAATTCGGGTTGACCCGAAAATGACCCGCTAACTAAACGGGTCGGGTTAACCTGCTAATTTCCGTGCGGGTTTCGGGTCGGGTCAAGGGTCGGGTAGGAAATTGACAGCCCTAGGCGCGACGCGTTCTGGGCTAGGGCAGAGCCCCTTTTTTTTGTGTTTTGATTTCTGATTTTGAAGAAAACGGGGGGGGGGGGGGGTGTATATGAATATAATTATTTATATTTTATTATAATTTCTCTTTTTAAAAATGTAACTTTTTATTTCGAAGTCGAAATCAAACCCACCGCCTGTCGTCCATAGCTAATTACCCCCATTCTGAACACAATGGGATATGTATCGTAGGCTGATTCGACCATTTCGATCAGCTTTCGTTAAAATCAACATATAACTCTATATATTGAATTTGAACGCGCATTTCTATTTACTGGGGTCGCATACTAACTTGAAAAATTCCAAAAAAATTATTTTCTAGCTTCGTATTGACGATACGGTCCTAACAAAACTAGTTTCGTCGAATTCTGAGGCCGTTGGAAAAATGGCCATTTTCCAGTCGATTAAAATCAACTAAAACTGGTCAAACGCGTTTTCCTTTGCCACGCTCACATATTGATTCGAAAAATTATGAAATTTGGAATCTAGCAATAATTTGACATCACGGATCCAACAAAAGTGGTTTGGTCGAAATCCGAGGTCATTTGCAAAATTCCCATTTTTAAGGGCCTAAATTCCATAGCGACTATTCAGAATTTTCATCTGGACATATCTTTTGATTCCCGCGATGAAATTTCAATTTTTCGGATTCGTTGGAAAGGTATTCTCTATTAGATCCTATTATTTTTGGTTTCACTAAAATCCGGATTGTTTTGCACCCGGTACATTCATTTGAAGTTTGAAATCGAATTATCGAACTACCACGCCATTTTCAATTCTATTTATAATTTAAAATAAATGTTTATATTCTAACGACGACGTATATAATATATACGTTCGATTCTATTCAAAATAAATTTCTCGTCGATTTTATTTAAAATAATCATTTTAAATGTTCAAAATTCACTAAAATTGCCAAATTAAAAATTTTAAACTGGCCCAGATTTTCGGGTTGTTACAGTACCATACCTTGCCAGGAAATCCATTCTCCAAAAAGCACCCACGATTTTGATTGTATACTATATGTGTGGAGTGTGAGATGCAAGCGTTCTGCTAGATTGATAATTACTTGTATTTAGACACTACCATAATATCAGAATAATATTGTTTTCAAAAATATTTTGGACTATTGTAAGATAAAAACTGTCCATATTTATGTTTGAATTTGGTCTTACGATTATCCTTTTCTTTCGAAAAGATTTTGACGTTAAAATCAAGTTGTGTGATGCCTTTAAACTTAGTGTGTTTTTCTCACTTTGGTTCACCAGACCGACCCGGTGTTTGTAATGCTCGGGTTAGACTGTGTTGTACAGGTTTAGGTTATGAATGCAGCGAGGAGACGAACTGGAAGAATGCAGACATATGATATTATATATATACTATTCCGCTGTGTGTTGTATATGAGGACATGTTACTATAATTGTCCAAATGTGTGATGTACTCTGAAAATTGTAAGTTTTATTTCAAGCTCTCAATAAAGATTTATTTCTATATTATATTTTGTTCCACTGTTGTCTGACACTCTGTGTTGTGTTGATTCTTCTTCTTCTATTCTAATATTTCTTTCTTTCTTATCTCTCCCTCTAATTTCTTTCTAATAACTATCTGCATTTCTGTACAATTTGGGTTGGACATGACTTGTGATTGTCAACTCAAAGGGTATGTGTAACGGCCCGCAAATCCATACTATCTGAGTTGACTAATAACACCACACGTCCAACCCAAATTGCACAGAAATACGAATCATTATTAGAAAGAAGTTAGAGGATGAGAAATAGAAAGAAAGAAATATTAGAATAGAAGAAAAACGAAGAACACAAATCTCACAGCGGAACGAATAAAATATATTAAATAACATAACTTTTAAAATAAAAATCAGTAACTGTATATACATACCATTTTCAGAGCACAACAGTTATCCTGGAACAGTTATAACCACCTGTTTCCAGATACAACATAGTACACAGCGGAAATATGATAGTTTATAGCTAACTGGTGAAGCCTCCTGCTCCCAGCTCCTCCAAATGAATCTGTAAAATCCCGGCTACTTGACTGGCCGTACAAATTTGGGCACCCAAGAGTTTAGGGAAAACAAACAAAATAAACTCTGGGTCAGTTATGGGACTGGTGTGAGTAAACTCCAATCATTTTTTTAACTTTCAAAATCCTTTCGAAAGAAAGGATAATAGTAAGACCAGCCCACACATAAACATGGATGGTTTTTACCTTACTATAACCCAAAATATTTTTTTGATATCAAATCTAGTGATATTATAATAATGTCTAAATCAAATAAATAGAATCTAGTGGAACGCTTGCATCTCACGCTCCATATATAATATAGAATCAAAAACTGCATGGCACTTATTGGAGATAGGATTTTTAACATGACAAGGTATGGAACCACCTACCGATAGTGTATCTCTAGAAAGGAATACACTGGGTTCAACAAGAACATCTTGCAACCAGGCCCACACATGACCGACCACTCATTTCGCTTGAGTGTATCGAATGTATATCACCAACGGTTGGGATCAACAACCGTTTCCCGAAAAGGGACAACATCGATAGATTAAAGAAGTAAAAGGAATTTCCCTAGATAGGTGATTATACACCCTAATGGGAGCGACCCACATAGCCATGTTGCCTACCAGATTTTTGTCATTTCCCGGTTGTTGAGGCCTGAGGCTGCGATTACCTATCATTCATTGATAGCACAATCACTTTGAATGCCACATTGTCAGATCCGTTAATCACTAATTGATTTGCACAAATATATTATGGATATTATGCTAAGGGAATAAATCTGTTGCCACCATATATATCTACACAGACAAACATATTCGATTATTAGAAATACATTGTAAGACTTTCGTCCATATACGTTCGTTCTGGGACTGAACGAAACCGAAGGCACCATTTCTATTAATAGAGAAAACCCTTGCACTTTACTCTGTCTTCTATTATCTTCACATAATCTGATTCGCAACGCTACTACCAATACGGAGTGGTTCTCGGATAATAATCCAACCGGTCTCTCCATATTGACAACGATATTGGCAAACACATCGATAGTCGGTTATTTAACTATCGAAGAAAACAAACAAACATTCATCCATAATATCAAACATTCATTGGGCCCCTTAATTAATTTTTATTAATTAAATCACTTCTCCATTTCCTTGTCAATATTTGTTAACCAAATGTTTTCAATAATCAACTTGCCATCTTACGCTTTTTGGAAAGCATTTCCATATTTCTCCATCGTTTATTTTCCACACTTAGAAAATATTTTCTATTTATAATTGGAGAACATTCCAATTATTTATTTCTTGCTCGACTCATCTAATTCTACTCTCAGGAAATATTTATTTATTATATTTCCAAAATTCCATTTATTTGGCTAAAACGAATGTTGTGTAAAACATCGTTACAAACAACCCAAAATATTTCATTCAACCATCTTTTATTTAACCATTGATCTTCGACACTGAATCTTGCTATATATCGGTTAAAAATGGAAACAATCAAGTTGGGGTATAACTACCTCTCAGACCTTGACTGAAAACATCATTTAACTTCAAAACAGACAAGACTGCTAACTCGAAAAATCAACACCATATTAAACCAATTTCCCATTTCTAAAACGTATATACTTTTCTCTTTCTATTGTTACTCGATTTAAATTCACATATTTTTCTTCTTGTTTATAATATTCTAATTTTAAGTTCGTTTCCTTATCGAATTCTATATATATCGATACATTGATTTCTAACTATCAAATTTTCTTAAAAATATTCTAACTCCTTAAATTTCCCGAAAAATTCGCCATAACTGTAACAACCCGAAAATCTGGGCCAGTTTAAAATTTTTATTTTGGCATTTTTAGCGAAATTTGATTATTTAAAGTGAATTATTTTAAATAATATCGGTGAGAAAATTTCTTTTGAATAAAATTCAATCGTATATAGTTATATGGATCGACGATAGAATATAAATAATTATTTATATTTATAAATAGAATTGAAAATGGCGCGGTAGTTCGATAATTCGATTTCAAACTTCAATTGAATGTACCGGGTGCAAAACAATCCGGATTTTAGTGAAACCAAAAATAATGGAATCTAATTGATGATATCTTTCCAACGAATCCGAAAAATCTAAATTTCATAGCGGGAATCAAAAGGTATGTCCAGTTGAAAATTCTGAATAGTCGCTATGGAATTCAGGCCCTTAAAAATGGAAATTTTGCAAGCCACCTCGGATTTCGACGAAACCACTTTTGTTGGGTCCGTGATGTCAAATTATTGCTAGGTTTTAAATTTCATAATTTTTCGAATCAATATGTGAGCGTGGCAAAGGAAAACGCGTTTGACCAGTTTTAGTTGATTTTAATCGACTGGAAATTGGCCATTTTTCTAACGGTCTCAGAATTCGACGAAACTAGTTTTGTTAGGACCATATCGTCAATACGAAGCTAGAAAATATTTTTTTGGAATTTTTCTAATTAGTATGTGACTCCGGTAAATTGAAATGCACGTTCAAATTCAATATATAGAGTTATATGTTGATTCTAACGAAAACTGATTGTAACGATCGAATCAGCCTACGATAAATATCCCATTGTGTTCGGAATGGGGGTAATTAGCTAGGGGTGATAGTCGTTGGGTCTCGTTTTGAGTTCAAATGAAAAGTCAACTCATATGGAGAAAAAAAAATTCCTTTTACATAAATACCCCTCTTTCTTTTCCTTTCCTTTTAATTTCCCCTAAACCTAAATCGTGCCCCAATTCCTCTGAGCCCGACATTCACCCAAATCCCTTCCCCCTTGACCTCGTCGGCCGCGCCACCGCTCCAGGAGGCCGTCGCCCACCTCCACACCCCCGCCACTCCACTCCGGCCTTCATCCCCGTTCTCCTCCTTCTCGTCGCCCTCGAACCAGCAAAACCGCGAGCGCCCAAACCCCTGCCGAGCACCTGAAGTCGCCGGACCTCCCTGAGCCTCCATCACCCACCTCCTACATCCAACCCGACTTCTCTCTCTCCCTCTCCTCTTTGAAAGCCGCGCCACCACATCTCGACGCAGCCAAGAACCGAGCCCGCTCCGACCCCAGGGCCGCCACTTCGACGTCAAACTCGCCTCCACTCGAAAACCGGTGAGCTTTCAAATTGAATTTCCTTTTCAGTTTAACATGGATGTAAAACATGATTTTTACTCACTTAAAAACTCGATTTTTACTCACTTAAAGACTCGATTTTTATGTCCTTGAAGACATGATTTTTAAAGTGAACCTATAATTTTTATAAAGCGTAGAGATATAAAAATATAATTTTTATATAGAATGAAGCGTCGAAAAATATATATGAAGAAAAAAATAATTTTTATAACGAAGTAGCGAATTAAAAATATGATTTTTACTTCGATAAAAATGAGATTTCTATATGTGAAGCGAATTACAAAGGTGATGATAAAAATGTGATTTTTATTTATATGTACAGCGTGAAAAAGAGCAAATCCGAGCAGCTCAGAAATTCAGAAAACCGGCGGAGTGGAACCCTCTGTGAGAATTTCTCACCTTTCAATTTCTTTTTCTAGTTATATATAGATACTAGGATGCAGACGGTATTTAGTAGCACCCGACACAATCGTCCACAGACCATGGACATGTTTGTTTGATTGCAAAAAATTAGTTAGATCATTTGATTGAAATTGAACTGTGTGGTGAAATGAATGGATTTGATTGATGTGTGAATGGCGTGGGCCTTCACTAGACCGGGGATAAGGCAAGGCCTTGTCCCGTTTCTAGTATCGTGCCGTTATGCCGCCGAAATTTTCTAAAATATGTTAGAAAAATAAAAATATCATTTTATTGAATAAATGAACCGAATAGAATATTCATAGTTTGAATAAAATAGTTTGATCGTTAAAAATATAATTTTTAACGTGAATGTGAATAAATAAATATTCATTTACAAACCGGACGGTTTGTTTATGTACACCTATTTGAAGGACATTGATTGGGACGATAAATTTTACACATCGCCCAACTGCACAAAAAAAAATCTGTGTTTGATTGCTTGAAACCCCACACGGGTATTGGGATGATATTTGACGTACACTAATCCCGATTGTTTAGTTGTATGTCGATTGATTGATTGACAGACTGTCATAAGCGTTGAATATTTATATTTGATGCTTATACAGTGTAGAATGCACTTTGGATGATGGTTGATTATTCATCGTTGTTGATATATACATGTGTTGTAGAAAATCCATATAATTAACATTATATGGTAATTGATTGGGCCTCATTCCAGTTTTAAAATAGAAATATTTGAAAAAGAAATATTTGAAATAGAATATTTGAAAATAGGAATATATGAAGCCGTATTGATTAGATTGACGCCATTTAGACGTGAACGATATTTATATCGATTTTATTCATTTTATAATGAATATCGAAAGTGATTTCAAGATCTGATATTTTGAAAAGAATTGAATATAAATAAATTCGAATTGAAATTGAATATAAACGAATTCGAATTGAAATTGAATATAAACGAATTCGAATTGAAATTGAATATAAATGAATTCGAATTGAAATTGAATATAAATGAATTCGAATTGTAATGGAATGTGATTTGGGTTTGTCGTGAATGGTGTCTTCACTAACATTGTTCTTGAACCCAGTTGAGAAAAGATTAAATCTTTTTATATAGATTTAATGAAGTGTACCAAATAAATAATATTTAATTGGAATTGAATTGATATTGATTTTTGGGTTTATCGTGGACAGTGTTTTAAATAACACTCGTTCTTTAACCCGATAATTAATGGAATGTGATTTGGGTTTGTCGTGAATGGTGTCTTCACTAACACTGTTCTTGAACCCAGTTGAGAAAAGATTAAATCTTTTTATTTAGATTTAATGAAGTGTACCAATTAAATAATATTTAATTGGAATTGAATTGATATTTATTTTTGGGTTTATTGCGGACAGTGTTTTAAATAACAATCGTTCTTTAACCCGATAATTAATGGAATGTGATTTTGGGTTTATCGTGAACTGTGTTTTAAATGACACTGATTCTTTAACCCAATTAAAGATTAAAACTAAGCGGAGTTTTAATGAATCTTTAATTAGATTGAAATAATCGAGAATGGAGTATCACTAGTTTTACTCCAGGCGATAGTTAAATCTTTAATTAGATTTCAACGTGAAATGGTAATTGAATTTACCGATGACACCGTGGTTTTAGATATGAAGTATTACCAGTTTTACTTCATGGGATGAATAGGTTGAGATTGGGAAATTAAAACAAAGGATTACTTCGGTAAGGTTCGTTAATCCCGACTAGCTGAATCAAAATTCAAAAGAAGATTAAAGAATAAATTCAAGGAATTTATCTTGGATAAAATTAATGGGAACCTTTCCCTATGAATGTGAAATTTAGAAACTAACTGTCGGTTAGCCAAGCAGAATGGTTTTCTGGATATTGATCTGATGTTGGTTTCGGACTTCGGGGTTAATATTTAGGAAATTATTCTCTTGACTAATTTACGGTTAGTGACTGATGAATTGGAATGAGGCGTATGTTGTGTTTGTGTAACACTTATTTAAAATATACGCGAGTTATTCAGAAAGACCGGGTTTATCCCATTCAGGATAACTGATACGACGATAAGTCGAAGATGAAGACGATGGTCGAAGACCGGAGGTCTTCACGTCGTTTGGGTAATTACTGATGATCTTGATTGGGCTGTACACCCAAGAAGATGGAAACAGTTGGTGATCGTCCAGACGTACTTGGAGATCGATGGATATGCGGGGTACTAGGTGCCTCCGGTTTCGTTCAGACCCAGAACGAACTTGTAAATGGACTGAGTGTCTGACATTGGATTTTAGTCCGTGTGATTGATCTCTATTAAATATATATCTGTTTGGCGGCGGAGAATTTATTCTCTTGCTTAACGCCCTTCTCTGAGACGTACGAGCTCAGGGGTTATATATTGATGGATATCAAACGCATGGAGTGAATTGCCTTTGTGGCATACCTAAGTGGCAATTGATCGAGGCTTCTGTTGAAAAGCAAAGTCTTGTGGTTGATGATCGAAGCACGACCTTTGTGGCGTAGCTTTGTGTAACGTTTGCTTCGCGAGTTTCGCACCCCGGTTGTGAACCAAAAACGGGAGAGGACATCAGGGAGGGCATGCGTTTCTTTCTAGCTAGGGTGGTGTCAGTGACCTACCAGCCCTGACATTTATATACTTTTCACCTGTGTGGTTGTTGCTGTTGCGAGGCGGCTCGGTTAGATCGGACGATCCGGGTCCGATGGAGCCATTCGTTGGCTCATTTACGCCCCAAAGGGCGGAGAGATGTATTGTTCAGGCATAATAATCCACATCGGTGGACCGGCCCTGACGATCCAAGGCCCACCTGAGTCTGGGTCCTGAGACATGGGCTAGATTGTCTCGAATCAGTTGAGGACGATCCCTGGCCTCGGTTCATAGATGGAAACCCAATTTCCAAATACGTGACATTTGCGGTTTTAATTGTAGAACTAGTATGGCGACATGATATATGGTACCCATGTCGCCTATGATTGATACTTATGATTTGAAGTTGTTTTATACACTATACACTGATAATAGTATCAAATGATTTGTTTTAAAACGTATCAAGCATTCTTTGGCTGTTATAAGGGAAAACCCTATCCCCTGGCTTGCGTTGCATTGTGTGATAGGACCTGGGTCTTATAACAACTTCATTTTTCTTTATTTAGCATTGCGTTGTTTGTTTTATGCACTGGTATTCTTGGGAGGAAACCCGTTCCGTGTTATACGGCGTGGTCCCTTGATTTACCGAACTTTAAAAATAAAGATTAACTGTTTTAGTTCTCACACCAGTCACATGACTGACCTAAAGTTTATTGTTTTAACCTAAACTCTGGGTGCCCTTATTTTGACACGGGCAGCTAGTAGTTTTGGTTTTGCAGATTTATATTCACAGGATCCTGGTTTACAGCTGGAACGATATCCGGAAAGCTTTGTATCCGTATATCCCTTCTAGTTGTGTATTGTATTATTTTCCGCTGCTATGTATTTAAATGTAATTTAAATCTCTAATATTTCTGTGTAATGTTTATTCATACTCTGTATATTCTTTTATTCAGATGCATTGTTGTAAATATACAATGAAATGTTCTTCCGCCTACGTTCTATTTTGTCATGTTCTCAAAACAATCCGCGCTTTCCTCTTCTCTTTGGAGACCGGGGGAGTTCGGGTCGTTTCATCGTGGTATCAGAGCTTTGGTTTACAAAGCTAGAGAACAAGGCACATTAGAACCATACGAAAGAATTCATCAGATGTTGGATTAGTAATATCCAATGGGAATGACTCGTTAGAGATAGGATCAGTAGTATCCTAGAACGGGTGTGGAGAGTATATTTTTAAAATGAAAACAAATTTTGTTTTGAAAATTTAAATCAATTATAAGTATTTGATTATTTATTTGTATGGATTAGGATAGTCCAGTATATAGAGATTTCGCATATACATCTTGCAAACGTGTGTTCGAAATTTTAATATATTGGATAGATATAGAATCACACTCTAGTCGCCCGGAGATGATTCTGATGATGAGGCCTCATCATCAGTGTTTATATTCGAGTGACGAAAGTGAGATTTCTATACATTTCCTATTGACTGGTGTGAGAACCAAAACTAGATAGGGCTTATTGTTGTGATTTGGCATCAAAAACATGATTTTTGTATATGTATCAAAATTATGAATTTGAAACTCTAATTCACTAATTGATTGATGTTTGTGTTGTTTGTTTAATTGTTTGATAATTTTGAACCATTTAGCCTAATTATATCAAATATTGAACGATATGGAAAATTGGTCGCATTTGCTTGCATATACATGTACTTACATTGAACAGGTCATAGCAAGGAGGCTAGAGCAGAGAATAAAATTTGTTTGCCCGACAAATAGGTACATGTTTACTACATAATATACTGTTTTGTTTGGGTGATGATGATTTTATGAGCCTATTGGCTAGCCGCTTGGTTTTTTCTTTTTCTTTTTGAGATCAGAAGGCCTATATGGCAATTTCGGGATTTTCCCGTGGCTCCCGGTGCAGGGGAGGTTATGGCGAAATTTTTCGAAAATTCCGGGTGTTAGCCAAATTTTTGAAATTTTGAAAATTCTCAGAAACTGAAAGGTTGGAGAATGGAAGCCAGATCGAACGTAGAGTTGATTAATCAAACCACTTTTGACTTTGTTCCTTTTCGGGGACGAAAAGTTTTAAGTGGGGGAGATTGTAACAACTCGAAAATCTAGGCCAGTTTAAAATTTTTATTTTGGCATTTTTACCGAAATTTGATTATTTAAAATGAATTATTTTAAATAATATCGGCGAGAAAATTTCTTTTGAATAAAATTCAATCGTATATAGTTATATGGATCGACGATAGAATATAAATAATTATTTATATTTATAAATAGAATTGAAAATGGCGCGGTAGTTCGATAATTCGATTTCAAACTTCAATTGAATGTACCGAGTGCAAAACAATCCGGATTTTAGTGAAACCAAAAATAATGGAATCTAATTGATGATATCTTTCCAACGAATCCAAAAAATCGAAATTTCATAGCGGGAATCAAAAGATATGTCCAGTTGAAAATTCTGAATAGTCGCTATGGAATTCAGGCCCTTAAAAATGGAAATTTTGCAAGCGACCTCGGATTTCGACGAAACCACTTTTGTTGGGTCCGTGATGTCAAATTATTGCTAGGTTTTAAATTTCATAATTTTTCGAATCAATATGTGAGCGTGGCAAAGGAAAACGCGTTTGACCAGTTTCAGTTGATTTTAATCGACTGGAAATTGGCCATTTTTCTAACGGTCTCAGAATTCGACGAAACTAGTTTTGTTAGGACCGTATCGTCAATACGAAGCTAGAAAATATTTTTCTGGAATTTTTCTAGTTAGTATGTGACCCCGGTAAATTGAAATGCACGTTCAAATTCAATATATAGAGTTATATGTTGATTCTGACGAAAACTGATTGTAACGATCGAATCAGCCTACAATACATATCCCATTGTGTTTGGAATGGGGGTAATTAGCTAGGGGCGACAGTCGTTGGGTCTCGTTTCGAGTTCAAATGAAAAGTCAACTCATATGGAGAAAAAAAATATAATAAAATAAAATTCCTTTTACATAAATACCCCCTCTTTCTTTTCCTTTCCTTTTAATTTCCCCTAAACCTTAATCGCGCCCCAATTCCTCTGAGCCCGACGTTCACCCAGATCCCTTCCCCCTTGACCTCGTCGGCCGCGCCACTGCTCCAGGAGGCCGTCGCCCACCTCCACACCCCCGCCACTCCACTCCGGCCTTCATCCCCGTTCTCCTCCTTCTCGTCGCCCTCGAACCAGCAAAACCGCGAGCGCACAAACCCCTGCCGAGCACCTGAAGCCGCCGGACCTCCCTGAGCCGCCATCACCCACCTCCTACAGCCAACCCGACTTCTCTCTCTCCCTCTCCTCTTTGAAAGCCGCACCACCACATCTCGACGCAGTCAAGAACCGAGCCCGCTCCGACCCCAGGGCCGCCACTTCGACGTCAAACTCGCCTCCACTCGAAATCCGGTGAGCTTTCAAATTGAATTTCCTTTTCAGTTTAACATGGATGTAAAACATGATTTTTACTCACTTAAAAACTCGATTTTTACTCACTTAAAGACTCGATTTTTATGTCCTTGAAGACATGATTTTTAAAGTGAACCTATAATTTTTATAAAGCGTAGAGATATAAAAATATAATTTTTATATAGAATGAAGCGTCGAAAAATATATATGAAGAAAAAAATAATTTTTATAATGAAGTAGCGAATTGAAAATATGATTTTTACTTCGATAAAAATGAGATTTCTATATGTGAAGTGAATTACAAAGGTGATGATAAAAATGTGATTTTTATTTATATGTACAGCGTGAAAAAGAGCAAATCCGAGCAGCTCAGAAATTCAGAAAACCGGCGGAGTGGAACCTTATATGAGAATTTCTCACCTTTCAATTTCTTTTTCTAGTTATATATATATACTAGGATGCAGACGGTGTTTAGTAGCACCCGACACAATCGTCCAAAGACCATGGACTTGTTTGTTTGATTGCAAAAAATTAGTTAGATCATTTGATTGAAATTGAACTGTGTGGTGAAATGAATGGATTTGATTGATGTGTGAATGGCGTGGGCCTTCACTAGACCGGGGATAAGGCAAGGCCTTGTCCCGTTTCTAGTATCGTGCCGTTATGCCGCCGAAATTTTCTAAAATATGTTAGAAAAATAAAAATATCATTTTATTGAATAAATGAATCGAATAGAATATTCATAGTTTGAATAAAATAGTTTGATCGTTAAAAATATAATTTTTAACGTGAATGTGAATAAATAAATATTCATTTACAAACCGGACGGTTTGTTTATGTACACCTATTTGAAGGACATTGATTGGGACGATAAATTTTACACATCGCCCAACTGCACAAAAAAAATCTGTGTTTGATTGCTTGAAACCCCACACGAGTATTGGGATGATATTTGACGTACACTAATCCCGATTGTTTAGTTGTATGTCGATCGATTGATTGACAGACTGTCATAAGCGTTGAATATTTATATTTGATGCTTATACAGTGTAGAATGCACTTTGGATGATGGTTGATTATTCATCGTTGTTGATATATACATGTGTTGTAGAAAATCGATATAATTAACATTATATGGTAATTGATTGGGCCTCATTCCAGTTTTAAAATAGAAATATCTGAAAAAGAAATATTTGAAATAGAATATTTGAAATAGGAATATATGAAGCCGTATTGATTAGATTGACGCCATTTAGACGTGAACGATATTTATATCGATTTTATTCATTTTATAATGAATATCGAAAGTGATTTCAAGATCTGATATTTTGAAAAGAATTGAATATAAATAAATTCGAATTGAAATTGAATATAAACGAATTCGAATTGAAATTGAATATAAACGAATTCGAATTGAAATTGAATATAAATGAATTCAAATTGAAATTGAATATAAATGAATTCGAATTGTAATGGAATGTGATTTGGGTTTGTCGTGAATAGTGTCTTCACTAACACTGTTCTTGAACCCAGTTGAGAAAAGATTAAATCTTTTTATATAGATTTAATGAAGTGTACCAATTAAATAATATTTAATTGGAATTGAAATGATATTGATTTTTGGGTTTATCGTGGACAGTGTCTTAAATAACACTCGTTCTTTAACCCGATAATTAATGGAATGTGATTTGGGTTTGTCGTGAATGGTGTCTTCACTAACACTGTTCTTGAACCCAGTTGAGAAAAGATTAAATCTTTTTATTTAGATTTAATGAAGTGTACCAATTAAATAATATTTAATTGGAATTGAATTGATATTGATTTTTGGGTTTATTGTGGACAGTGTTTTAAATAACACTCGTTCTTTAACCCGATAATTAATGGAATGTGATTTTGGGTTTATCGTGAACCGTGTTTTAAATGACACTGATTCTTTAACCCAGTTAAAGATTAAAACTAAGCGGAGTTTTAATGAATCTTTAATTAGATTGAAATAATCGAGAATGGAGTATCACCAGTTTTACTCCAGGCGATAGTTAAATCTTTAATTAGATTTGAACGTGAAATGGTAATTGAATTTACCGATGACACCGTGGTGTTAGATATGAAGTATTACCAGTTTTACTTCATGGGATGAATAGGTTGGGATTGGGAAATTAAAACAAAGGATTACTTCGGTAAGGTTCGTTAATCCCGACTAGCTGAATCAAAATTCAAAAGAAGATTAAAGAATAAATTCAAGGAATTTATCTTGGATAAAATTAATGGGAACCTTTCCCTATGAATGTGAAATTTAGAAACTAACTGTCGGTTAGCCAAGCAGAATGGTTTTCTGGATATTGATCTGATGTTGGTTTCGGCCTTCGGGGTTAATATTTAGGAATTTATTCTCTTGACTAATTTACGGTTAGTGACTGATGAATTGGAATGAGGCGTATGTTGTGTTTGTGTAACACTTATTTAAAATATACGCGAGTTATTCAGAAAGACCGGGTTTATCCCATTCTGGATAACTGATACGACGATAAATCGAAGATGAAGACGATGGTCGAAGACCGGAGGTCTTCACGTCGTTTGGGTAATTACTGATGATCTTGATTGAGACGACCCGATTTCCCGTTCTCCCGGAAACAAGGTTATCTTTGGAATATAACACAGAAACAGATAATAGCAGAACAGAATTAAATAAATACACCAGAATGAACAACAAAATATACTGGATAATAGTAATCATCAGAGTTACACAGTATACAGGATCTTACTTAGTACAAATACAGTTCAGCTATACATAAATGTCTACAGCGGAAATAAACAAAATATGTACAATAGGAGCTGAATAGCATAAAAAGAAATAAATGATAGAATCCATCTTCAGCTCCAGCTATCCAGAAAGAACCAGCTAAACCTGAATACAAGGCTGCCCGTGTAGAAAAAGGGGCACCCGAGTTTGAGAGTGAAACAAACTACGAGTCAGTCATGGGACTGGTATGAGAAATCCACTCAACACATATATAATTGGCTAATCACAGGACCACGCCACTTTCGTGGAACGGGTTTACTCCATTGGATTGCCAGTGCTTTAAAACAAATCTTTCTTTTAAACATCGCTATGCTTTTTATAAAAATGAAGCCGTTATAAGACTCAGTTCCCATCACACAATGCAACGCAAACCGGAGGATAGAGTTTTTACCTTATAACAGCCAAAATATGATTGATACGAATAAAACAAAGGCATTTGATATTATTGCTAGTGTATATATGTTTTGAAAACAATTTCAAATCATAACTATCAATCATAGACGGCATTAATGCCCCATACCACTATGTCGCCATATATAGGTATACAATCAAAACCGCACGATCACGTATTTGGAAATTGGATTTCCGTCATGAACCAAGGCAAAAGATAGTCCTTACCGAATTCGAGACAATCTAGCCCATGTCTCAGGTACAGCCGCAACCATACCCTGGATCGTCAGGGCCGGTCCACACGAAGTGGATTATAATGCCTGAACAATGCGTTTCTCCACCCTTTGGGGTGTAAATGAGCCAACGAATGACTCCATCGGACCCGGATCGTCCGATCAAACCGAGGCGCCTCGCAACAGCAACAACCACATAGGTGAAAAGTATATAAATGTCAGGGCTGGTAGGTCACTGACACCACCCTAGCTAGAAAGAAAACGCACGTCCCCCCTGAGGTCCTTCTCCCGTTTTAGGTTCATACCGGGATGTGAGGCTCGCGAATTCACGTTATACACAAAGCTACGCCACACAGGCGGTGCTTTGATCATCACTACAAGACTTTGCTTTTCAACAGAAGCCTTGATCCCTGCATCTTAGCATGCCACACAGAATAAATCCTATGTCAGACACACAGTCCATTTACAAGTCCGTTCCGGGTCTGAACGAAACCGGAGGCACTAAATACCTCGCAAACCCTTCGATCAACACGTACGTCTGAACGATCACCACTCATTATCCATATTTCGGGATGCCTCCCAATCAGGACCTCGGTTACCATCCAAACGAGGTGAAGATCTCCGGTCTTCGACCATCGTCTTCATCTTCGAATTTCAATCATCGGTCGATTATTCGAAATGAGAATTAACTCGGCCTTTTCAAATAATTCACGTATATTTAGAATTTCAAATCGATTTATTTCAATGGTTAAATTATTCGACAACACCAATTGTGTTCTTTAATATAGTTTTCACACCAAACACATTCAACCATCAAACATCACATAAATCAAGCAAATTCAGTTTATTTCCATTCCATATCGCTTACGATATTTTATAACTATTTATCGCTATTTTTATTTATTTTAAAATAGCCATTTTATTCAAAACGACGCTTCGGGCCATAAGGCGGCCGTGGCGCTGTTTTTCTTCAGATTTGATTTACACATATATGAAAATCTAACCGTTGGATCTTCACAAAATTTACATCATTAGAAAGGTCTTTTCAAAACGAATCCAACGGTTCCAGTTTCGGGAAAAATCCGACGGTCGGATCTCTCGGTACAATCGTTTGAATTTTCGATTTCAAAATACGAACTGCAGCGTCGTTATTCGATTAAATATATAATTATATTTATATATATATAAATATAATCGCTTCTGGCGCTGTTTTTCTTCAGATTTGAATTAAACATTCCAGACAATCCAACCGTTGGATTTTTACAAGGTTGGTGCCGTTGGAAAGATTATTCCAAGGCGAACCCGACGGTTGAGATTTCGGGAAAATCCAATGGTCGGATTTCCCGTACTAGTCGTTTGAAATCACGGTTTCAAAATACGAACTGCACGGCTTCGTTTCGTTTTAATTTTATTTATATTTATATATTTATATAAATATAGTTCATTCAACAATTTCAATATCGTTTTCACTTCAAAAAAATTTCTAACACCTTAAATTTTGGAAAAATTTCGCCATAGCCTCCCCTGCACCCGGAGCGTCGGGAAATCGCAAATAGCGTCCCGGTCCTTCTAATCTCAAAAAGAAAAAGCCAAGCGGCTAGCCAACAGGCTCAAAATCATCACCCAAACAAATCAGTAAATGTGTACCTATTTGTCGGGCACAAATTTTATTCCTCTTCTCTAGCCCCTTTGCTATAACCTGTTCAATGAATATGCATGTACATATATATACAGTCCATATCATTTTTCATTTTCTATTCAACTTCATATTTGATTTCTATTTGGTTTAAAAACACCATTCATTCTAACGTTACATAAATAGGTGCAAATCATTTCATTAGCTAATTAATGAATATTTCAACTCATATATGTTTATTTTGAACAAGTGGCTATTTTTAACACTTCACATTTCAACGATTTATGCATACAATAAAAATGTGATTTTTATTGTAAAACAATTCATTTCAAAACACTATTTTTCTATATAGTTCATATAGTCGATAAAAGGTGATTTTTATTATCAAACAATTTATTTCAAAATATGAATACCATTCAACACATGAATTTCTAAACAACGAATGAATATCAATTCAACACATGAATGTTTTCTATAGTTTCTATATATAGATAAAAATGTGATTTTTGTTATCGAACAATTTATTTCAAAATATGAATACCATTCAACACATGAATTGCTAAACAACGAATGAATATCAATTCAACACATGAATGTTTTCTATAGTTTCTATATATAGATAAAAATGTGATTTTTGTTATCGAACAATTTATTTCAAAATATGAATACCATTCAACACATGAATTTCTAAACAACGAATGAATATCAATTCAACACATGAATGTTTTCTATAGTTTCTATATATAGATAAAAATGTGATTTTTGTTATCGAACAATTTATTTCAAAATATGAATACCATTCAACACATGAATTGCTAAACAACGAATGAATATCAATTCAACACATGAATGTTTTCTATAGTTTCTATATATAGATAAAAATGTGATTTTTATTATCGAACAATTTATTTCAAAATATGAATACCATTCAACACATGAATTTCTAAACAACGAATGAATATCAATTCAACACATGAATGTTTTCAATAGTTTTTATATATAGATAAAAATGTGATTTTTATATTTTAGAACGCGAATACCATTCAACACATGAATTTCTAAACAACGAATGAATATCAATTCAACACATGAATGTTTTCTATTCAATGAATAAATATAGTTTAAGCATATGAAAATAATTCAAACACACAAATATTATTCAAAATTTCGGCAGCATAACGGCAGGGTAGTTAAACCGGGACCGTCCCTAGTACGGCTCCTCGCTCTACCTTAAAACCTCGCGGTTTTTGACAATGAGGATCATGCATCTAGTTCGCACGCAGGCGGCATGTATATATTTATTTCATTTCCACAAACTAATCCTATGTGGTTTCAACCAAATATTTCACAACCACAAATGGGTATTTTTCAACCACCATCAACCAATATCAATCACAAACAATCCCAAACAATCATTCGCTATCAATCAAATTTTCACAACAATTTCAACCAATAAATATCGTCCATGGTTTGTGGACGAGGGGCGTATATATATATATATATATATATATATATATATATATATATATATATTTATATATAGCAATTCACTTTTACTTCACACATATATATATAAATTTTAAATCAGAAATCTCACCAATAGCTATCCAGTACCACGACTCTTCCTTTATAGAAATCTTCGCCTTTTGTCGCTTTCGCCCGTATTCTCTACCTATGTAAAAATAGAATTTTTACTATGCTATTCAATATATAAAAATCGAATTTTGACTTCGCTATTCAATATATAAAAATATGATTTTTACTTCGACTTTCAACATATAAAAATATGATTTTTACTTCGACTTTCGATATATAAAAATATGATTTTTCTTTCGACTTTCGATATATAAAAATATGATTTTTCTTTCGACTTTCGATATATAAAAACATGATTTTTCTTTCGACTTTCGATATATAAAAATATGATTTTTACTTCGACTTTCAACATATAAAAATATGATTTTTACTTCGACTTTCAACATATAAAAATATGATTTTTACTTCGACTTTCGATATATAAAAATATGATTTTTCTTTCGACTTTTGATATATAAAAATATGATTTTTCTTTCGACTTTCGATATATAAAAATATGATTTTTACTTCGACTTTCACTAAATAAAAATATGATTTTTACTTCGACTTTCACTAAATAAAAATATGATTTTTACTTCGACTTTCACTAAATAAAAATATGATTTTTACTTCGACTTTCACTAAATAAAAATATGATTTTTACTTTTCTACAAATCTGATCTTTTTAAAGTTTACCTTTTCTTTTAACTTAAAATTAAAATCTGTTTAAATCCTTTATATAAAAAAACAGTTTTAAATCTTTATTAAAATTTCAGTTTTAAACCTAATTAAATTTCAGTTTTAAAATTCTAAACAAAATCAGTTTTTAATTTCTAAAATAAAATCAGTTTTTTAAAATACTATAAAGATCAGTTAAACAAACAAGAAAAAACTTACAGAGGGGGGGGTCGATGTCAGGGTCGGCGGTGGTCTTCTCGAGGGTGGCGCTCGGGGTTTGGTGGCGTCGCGATGGGATTCGACGGGGGGGGGGGGGGGGGGGGGGGCGTCGCGAGGGGTTCGAACGGGATTGCGGCTTCTGCTTCGAGGCGGCGGCTCGGAGTTCTTCGTCGGTGATGTCTCGAGGGGGGGGGGGGGCGGCGATGTCTGGAGGGAGGCGCGCGATTTGATTAAGGTTTTTTTTTTTCTGTTTCCGTTTTGAAATAAAAGTGAACGGGGGGGCCAGAACGATGATAAAGGGGGGGAGGGAAATTATTTGTTTTTATTATTATTATTTAATTATGCAAAAAGTTGACTTTTACATACGACCTCTAAACGAGGCCCACCGCCTGCCGTCCATAGCGTTATACCCCCATTCCGAACACAATGGGATATGTATCGCAAGCTGATTTCATCGTTACAATCAGTTTCCGTTGAATTTACATTTAAATCACTATATTGAATTTTAAACGTACA
Organism: Allium sativum; assembly: GCA_030737875.1. Lineage (NCBI taxonomy): Eukaryota > Viridiplantae > Streptophyta > Magnoliopsida > Asparagales > Amaryllidaceae > Allium > Allium sativum. Next base: position 187,757,253 of record CM060924.1, on the reverse strand, counting down.
TTTCAATTTACCGGGGTCACATACTAACTAGAAAAATTTTCGAAAAATATTTTCTAGCTTTGTATTGACGATACGGTCCTAACAAAACTAGTTTCGTCGAATTCTGAGACCGTTTGCAAAATGGCCAATTTCCAGTCGATTAAATTCAACAGAAACTGGTCAAACGCGTTTTCCTTTGCCACGCTCACATATTGATTCGAAAAATTATGAAATTTGGAATCTAACAATAACTTGACACTGCGGATCTAACAAAAGTGGTTTCATCGAAATCCGAGGTCGTTTGCAAAATGTCCATTTTTAAGGGCCTGAATTCCATAGCGACTATTCAGAATTTTCAACTGAACATATCTTTTGATTCCCGCTATCAAATTTCGATTGGTCAGATTCGTTAGAAAGATATTCACTAACAGATTTAAATATTTTTGGTTTCACTAAAATCCGGATTGTTTTGCACCCGGTATATTCAATTGAAGTTTGAAATCGAATTATCGAACTACCGCGCCATTTTCAATTCTATATATAATTATAATTAATTATATTCGTTTTCCATTGTCGATTCGAACTCAGTTTTCATCGCCATTATTTAAAATATTTATTTTAAATATTTAAAATCCATTATCTTAGCCAATTTAAAAATTTTAAATTGGTTCAGATTTTCTGGGTCGTTACATTGATTGGGCTGTACACCCAAGAAGATGGAAATAGTTGGTGATCGTCCAGACGTACTTGGAGATCGATGGATATGCGGGGTACTAGGTGCCTCCGGTTTCGTTCAGACCCAGAACGAACTTCTAAATGGACTGAGTGTCTGACATTGGATTTTAGTCCGTGTGATTGATCTCTATTAAATATATATCTGTTTGGCGGCGGAGAATTTATTCTCTTGCTTAACGCCCTTCTCTGAGACGTACGAGCTCAGGGGTTATATATTGATGGATATCAAACGCATGGAGTGAATTGCCTGTGTGGCATGCCTAAGTGGCAATTGATCGAGGCTTCTGTTGAAAAGCAAAGTCTTGTGGTTGATGATCGAAGCACGGCCTTTGTGGCGTAGCTTTGTGTAACGTTTGCTTCGCGAGTTTCGCACCCCGGTTGTGAACCAAAAACGGGAGAGGACATCAGGGAGGGCATGCGTTTCTTTCTAGCTAGGGTGGTGTCAGTGACCTACCAGCCCTGACATTTATATACTTTTCACCTGTGTGGTTGTTGCTGTTGCGAGGCGGCTCGGTTAGATCGGACGATCCGGGTCCGATGGAGCCATTCGTTGGCTCATTTACGCCCCAAAGGGCGGAGAGACATATTGTTCAGGCATAATAATCCACATCGGTGGACCGGCCCTGACGATCCAAGGCTCACGTGAGACTGGGTCCTGAGACATGGGCTAGATTGTCTCGAATCGGTTGAGGACGATCCCTGACCTCGGTTCATAGATGGAAACCCAATTTCCAAATACGTGACATTTGCGGTTTTAATTGTAGAACTAGTATGGCGACATGACATATGGTACCCATGCCGCCTATGATTGATACTTATGATTTGAAGTTGTTTTATACACTATACACTGATAATAGTATCAAATGATTTGTTTTAAAACGTATCAAGCATTCTTTGGCTGTTATAAGAGAAAACCCTATCCCCCGGCTTGCGTTGCATTGTGTGATAGGACCTGGGTCTTATAACAGCTTCATTTTTCTTTATTTAGCATTGCGTTGTTTGTTTTATGCACTGGTATTCTTGGGAGGAAACCCGTTCCGTGTTATACGGCGTGGTCCCTTGATTTACCGAACTTTAAAAATAAAGATTAACTGTTTTAGTTCTCACACCAGTCACATGACTGACCTGGAGTTTATTGTTTTAACCTAAACTCTGGGTGCCCTTATTTTGACACGGGCAGCTAGTAGTTTTGGTTTTGCAGATTTATATTCACAGGATCCTGGTTTACAGCTGGAACGATATCCGGAAAGCTTTGTATCCGTATATCCCTTCTAGTTGTGTATTGTATTATTTTCCGCTGCTATGTATTTAAATGTAATTTAAATCTCTGATATTTCTGTGTAATGTTTATTCATACTCTGTATATTCTTTTATTCTGATGCATTGTTGTAAATATACAATGAAATGTTCTTCCGCCTGCGTTCTATTTTGTCATGTTCTCAGAACAATCCGCGCTTTCCTCTTCTCTTCGGAGACCGGGGGAGTTCGGGTCGTTTCAATAACTTCCTTTATACCGGGAGCATCGGGAAAATCTCCAAACCGCCACACAGGCCTCTCTAATCAAAAAGAAAAAGAAAAAGCCAAGCGGCTTGCCGATACGGCGCATAAAACCTCATATGGAATTTAAACGTGTACCTTTTTGTTAGGCATTTCAATATATCATATACTTCATTCCATTCCTGCCTAACACATGTCTATCCATTCCCAATTTATTAAAACTCTATCCAGTCATTTTAAACTCGATTCGCTAATTTATTCTTTAATTAACTCTTTTGCATATTTCACTTCTTATTTGAACATATTACGTTCAAATATAAATTAATTTGTTTATAAAACAATCAAATGTGAAATTCAACCCAAATTCCAATATTCGATTCCAGATATGAATTTACAAATCCAGTTCACTTATTCAAATTCCAATTTTGATTCAAAATTTCATTAAATAATTTTTATTCAAATTAAATAATTTTATTTAAAAATTAAAAATCTGATTTTTGTTTTCAAAAATCAATCCACTACTCCACTTGAGTTCAGATATATTTTACAACTCAAATCTGGAATTTTCTAAATAGAAATTCGGATTTTTCCACTTAAAATCCTTTTATAAAATTAAATAAACCGTTATGGTTTTTAAATGGTTATAGCGTTGTTTTTCCAAAAATTTGATTTTGACATAACTCAGAATATATACGACGAAATTTAGAATTTCCTCTTTCATTAGAAAACTATTATCAAATCGGTCCTGGCGATTCTTGTTTCAAAGAATTCCGACTTCAGTTGAGTTCTGTATACTCAATAGAAGTTCGAAACGCCAATTTACGAACTACCGTGCTGCGGCGAGTTCGTTTTAATTATATTTATATATATAAACGTTTAAATTTCGTTTATAAATAAATTCAACTCCATTATGATATATTTTTAATATATATCAAATCAGTTTCCCAATTCAGCATAATATTTCCAATTTCCTAAAATTGTCGATTTTTCCTTACTCGGTAATATATTTATTTATACTTCGATCTTCTTTATCAAATTCCAATTTCTTTTATAAATTGTAAATCCTTTAGATTTATTTCTATTCTATTTAAAAATCCGCATTCTGAAATATATTTCGTCGTTCCAATTTCGAAATGATTTCAACTTTCAATTTTCAAATTCTCTTTTCAATTCTCTTTGAATTTTCCATATTCAAATTCCATTTTGATTTTCTACATTCAAATTCTATTTGAATTTTCTATATTCAAATTCTATTTGAATTTTCTACATTCAAATTCTATTTGAATTTTCTACATTCAAATTCTATTTGAATCTTCTACATTAAAATTCTATTTGAATTTTCTATACTCAAATTCTATTTGAATTTTCTTCGAATTAATCGAATTCAAAATCATAAATCCTTACAGATTTATTTTAGTTCAATTTATATTCTGAACATCAGAATAAATTCCATCGTTTATTTCTTTAAAACGATTTTCCTATTTTTATTTTTAAATTCACATTTGAATTTAAATATTCAAATTATCAAATGAAATTTCTCCACTTTATTTATAAACCCCGTTTATAAATTCAATTCAATTCAATTCCCTGATTATCCAATGAAAATCATTCTATTTTATTTATAATCACCATTTATAATTTCACTTCAATTTCTTGTATTATTTAATTTATAAACATCGTTTATAAATTCAATACTTGTTTTATTTATTTCCAAAACAAGTTAATATCTTTAGCCCATTCTAACTCAAATTCTGCTTTAGAAAAATAAAATTTTCCTTTTTAAGAACTCAAATATCATTTTCATGATATTTTTATAAATCAAAATTTTGGCCCTCAGTGATATTTAAACAATCAACCAACCAATTCAATCAACACGTCATATGTGATAATATATATATGAGAACAAACAAATAGTAATTTTTGAGGAATCCAATTGGATTCCTCCAACCTGTTTTCCTGCATCCACAGACGCTAGCCAACATAAATAATACCCATCCTGCTTCGAGGTAGGATATCGCGGTATGAAGGTCATCCACTATCATAACATGCGGCGCATAGGGTAATCATCCGCTAATGGTACCGCGGGCATCCGCTAATGATACTGCGGGAAATCCAACCACCAATATATATATATATATATAATAGTAACCACCAAGCCTAAATAACTAATATATTTTAACAGCAACAAATAATACTTAAAGCATCCAAACAATCAACAAACATTTATTTTTAGCTGATAAAGATAATTCTAAATAAAATTTGAGTGAGATTTACTCACCGTGGTTGAACGACTTATGTTCGGAAGAATCTCGAATCCATCCTAGATCGTATTTACAGCTATGGATTTTCTCGATTTGAGTTTGTGTGATTTTGGCTTCGTACTAATTTAATAACGCATTTATAAGATTTATGATTTGTATAAATCTTAAAATTTTATTATTACTTGAACTAAAATTATTTTTAAACTAATTACCTTACGAATTATGGTCCTTCCCAAATCAGCTCCTTGCACTGACATCCAATTACCCAAGCTCATGAACCACGTCACCTTCGACTTGGCTTTCCAGACAACTCTAGCCCATAGCTATTTGCGATACGGTTTCAATACTGCTCGCTTCTTCCGATTCTATTTTCGAATGGAGAAGATTTGATTTTTCTTTTGTTCTTCTTTTTTTCCTCATGTTTTGAATATATATATATATCCATAGATATCCAAATATCCTTAACTAATGGAAATAACAAATTTTAAATAAAAACTTGGATTACCTTATATCCATTTTAACCCCTCTTTATTCTTCCATATTGACAATCTCGCTCCTGTAAATTTCCATTACCACTGTCGCATCCTCTCTCTCATTGCTTTAATGGAAACGCATCTTGTTTTACCCATTAACCGAACTCCAGATCTCCATTGAAATCACCTACTCCAGTTCGATCCCCAATAGCACTTGCACTCCCTCATACCTAATGTCGCCTCTCCATAAATCACGAACATCGAGTTCGAATATCACCAGAACAATGTTCGAACTACTATAAACCCCCATTGCCTTAAATCTGAATCCACCGAGCCCTAAATCGATCTCCAGATCAGTACGTGACTATCGTACTTCACACTTCTGCCTTTTTCTTCAATCCCTAGATCCATTATTGCGACTTCGAACTCGAGTTCGATTCCAATTTCTCCCCCGCTTGTGACTTTCTTCCTGGATTTGCAGACCTCTCCGCACCCCAAAATCGATGCGCAACTCATTCCCCAAACTCGACACTTCCAGAAATGTCATTCACTTACTTCCTTCACTTTGTCAGTGTCGCAAACTCCATCTCGCCACTCACAGTTAACTTCGAAGCTGAGATTTTGATTGCCTCCTCATCGCGTGCGCACCCAATTTTAATTCGATTTATGTAGGTTATAAATTTGTTTTTATTTTTTATTGTTTTCTTTTGAAAGTGGAAGCCGGCTTAGATATCTTCCTGGTGGAGTGAGAAACACAACGAAAAAGAAATGGGGAGGGGGTCGCGTTTATATAGAAGTGGAGAGGAAACCAGAAGTACACAACAAAACTTTGTATTTATTTTAAAATGATTTTCTAATTAATTTGATTTGAATTTGATTCGACATAAAGAGATCTTTTATTCTTTTTAAACAGATATCGATTTGATTTTCGATTCGATTTTGATCTTATCCATTATAAATATCTCGGGGTCCATTAATTTAAACCACGAACCGCTATTTTAGCTTATAGAATGACATTTAAATATTATTACGTTATTCTGAACTGAACTGAATATTTATATTTAATTTTCAACGTATATACCGTATTAAATTAATATAATATAATTTAAATTCAAAACTGATCTATTCGCTAGTAATAAAATATTCTTATTATCGTCCACATTCAAACACAATTAGTATTGATCATCTGAATTATTTTAATTCAGTTTTTGACTTCAATTTGAATTATTTTTCATATTACAATGATTATATGTATTCAAAATAAATTGTAAATCGATTATAAATTGATAATTCAATATAAAAATCCTTTTATATTATTAATTCAATATTTAAAACAATATTAAATTTTTAAAATTAATCAACCAAAATACGGGTAGTTACAGTATGGGAAAGTCATTATGTTACAGTGGTATCAGAGCAATGGTTTAGTAATAACCTTGGCTCTATGGCATAACTCGATAGAGATGGGATTAGTGATATCCTAGATTGAGTTGAATGTGTGTGTTTGTGTATGAGAGCGTATTTTTAGGTTGTATATACAAATGTTTTGTATTGTGTTATTTGATCGGTTTGATTTAGAACTGGCAACTGATACGATATTGTTTTGGAAAGAGGGTTAATGAAATAACTTTTCCCAAACTATATTTTTATATAGAAAAGAAATAATTTTTCTCAAATTTGTTGATATTGTTTTGTTGATTGATTTGAATGGGAATCCAAATGAGATTGTAAATCTGAAGGGTTTAATAAGACTAAAAGAGAATTTTAAAAATAGAATTTGTGAATAGGAGTTTAATTATATGATTAAATAAATCAGAGTTTAACTTAAGTTAAATAAGTTTGATAGGAAAATGAAATGGTTTGGTTAAATTGATTTTTGATTGTTTGTGTATTGGATGGTATATTGGTTAACAATAAAATTCATCAATGAATTGAAACTAAGAAATAAATTCCAGAGTAATAAATTAGAATATATTCGCTTGTGAAATATAATTAGACGATTTAACATTGTGATGAGTTATTTGCACTATATACTAAGTTAGTACAGGTTTAAAGAGAAAGGGCAGTTAGTTCTATGCTTGGTGATCGAAGTTTAGTTGCCCGACAAATAGGTAAACCTTAATTATATTAATTGGGTGATTGATTTTATACCCATAAGTTGGTTTGTCGCTTGGCTTTATTTTCCTTTGATCGATATGGGACCCTTAGTGGCAGTTGTAGTCGTTTAGATCGAACGGTACTAAGGAGGTGCTGACGAATTTTTCGTAAATTTTTAAGACTTAGATATTTTTGATAATATTTTAATTATTTAGGAAATAATTGGGTTTGGAGCATTCTTCTTTACTAAGTAATTTCAGGGATGAAATTCTGTTAAGGGGGAAGATTGTAACGATCCAGATTTTTCGACTATTTGAATTTGAATATTTGAACTAATACAACAGTTAACACTAGTTCAAATAAAATAACTGCTATCGTAATGCTCTTAAATTTGAACACTAATGCAACAACACTAAGTGCACCAATGCAATATTACAATGACACCAACACAATTAAATATACAAAACATCATAACCATTATTTTAATAACCACATAACCCTAAAGAAGTTTAAATTAAGTAATTACGTTATATAACCAATAAAAGTTATGTTAATTAAAATAATAAATGTGCATTCAGCATGATGTTAAATACAAAAGAGAAAGAAATTAGTTTTTAACAATAATGACATAACCTGATTGCGGTAAAATAACATGAATAATATAATGCATATAAACTATCATCTGAAATGTCAATAGAGATTATAACAATGGTAGTGAGAAATAACATGATAAGGAAGAGAATGATTTTATTTTATTTTAATTTTGCCGAAATTGTAAATGAAATGAAATGATACAGGAAAATCAAATGCAAAGCTAACGGTGTAGAAGTGTATTTATAATACAATACAAATGGATGTTGGGCCAGATTAACATATTTCTTCCAAAGTTTTTTCACATCAACGTACCTTAACTCACACCAACTGCCCTACCCTTACATTTCTTTCCAGTACAACTTTCTCCAGTCCATTTCACTAGCTAAAAACATCAACTCTCCCCAGCTAGTGAAAAGAAGAATACACGCACAACTAATCTAATAAAAATATACAGCAATCCACTCAAAGCAACACAGCTACAAGCTACTCCACATATCAACAGCTACGATAAGAAAACACACGCTGTACCAATCCAAATTTACCGCAATATACCAAAGGAAGTATCCATGCACAGTGTTGTTGCTTTCAATAGCACACTAATCTATGTCTTCCCTTCTCTTTTCAAATCAACATACATAAACCTACTAATTGAAATAAAATATCACAACAGGTGCAATATACACATGCCTAACCATTCATTGTTGTGCTCTCCAAATTTCGGAAACCATGGTGGCCAAGCAATTCAAATTTCGTGACAACCAAGGTTCCTCGGTCCTCACGCTATAAATAGTGGCTCGCCATCTTTCATTTGTTTTGTTATAGTGAAAAGAAAAAAAATGATGAAATAAAATAACAAATAAAATGACCAGAAGAAAAAGAAAATGAGGCAAAACAAAATACGAATGAACCAAAAGCATGAAATGGAGAAATGGTTTACGTGTAAGAAGAAATGGAAGCAGTAGCCGCAGATGCTCAAGTGAGTAACGTATTCGAAAGCATTGGGAAGTGTCATCGTTTACCGGAAATGTGAGTGAACCAGTGGCATGTGAGCTCTGGTTGTGGCGGCAGTTGGGCGGAGCTTTGGTGGTCGGGACTGTGGGAGGTGGTGCAGCGTTTATTGGGGAGATGAGGAGGATGTGGTGCCTGGTTGCTGCTGTTGGATAAGGGAGGATCTCGGTGGAAGTGATGGTGCGTGGGTACCGGGGTGACTGCATGCGAACAATAGCAGGTTTAAAAAAGAAGAAAAAAAGAAAAAGAAAAAAAAATGGGCGTAAGAAGTATTACAAGATAGCATGGAGGAGCAGTAATGAGCAGGTGGAGGGATGAGAGTGTGTGGTTTATAAACAGAAGCAAGGAGGAAGATGTACAGAAGAAGTTGATGTACGTGATGCCTAATCCTTTTTCTAATGCATTAATCAAGTTTTATAATAAAGCCTAATTTCATTGAGTGTGCCTAACCCATATTGACGTGGAACATTTACTAATTATGATATTTAAGAAAATGTGTTGGAAATATTATAGCAGGGGAATTGTTGCATAAGTAGCAGGTTTCAATAGAAGAAAAATAAATGATTATTAATGCGCCGAATGGATACAGGGAAGAACAGGTTGGAGGAATCCAACCGGATTCCTCAAATTTTTATTTATTTTCATGTTATATCAAATGTACTGTTTAATAACCTGATTGGATGATGGATTGATTATTGATTACTGTTCAACCCTTGACATTAACTAATGAGAAATATTGGTGGAAAATTGATAGTAGATGGCCTAAATTATAATCGTTTTATAAAGACTGATTTACCATTAGGTGAATCGTCAGAAATGAAGTTATAAAATTTATTTTATAACTGAATATAGATTTTTAAATACATTATTTAAAATGAAGTTTATAAAAAGAATAATATACCGTGTGCGAAGCACACGCTTATATTGATTGTTTTAACCACAAATACCATTTTTATATCAAGAATATACCGTGTGCGAAACACACAAATATATTGATCGTTTTAACCACAAATACCATTTTTATACCAGGAATATACCATGTGCGTAGCACACGCATATATTGATTGTTTTAACCACAAATACCATTTTTATATCAAGAATATACCATGTGTGAAGTACACGCATATCTTGATCGTTTTAACCACAAATACCATTTTTATATCAAGGATATACCGTGTGCGAAGCACACGCATATATTGACCGTTTTAACCACAAATACCATTTTTGTACCAAAAATATACCGTGTGTGAAGCACGTGCCTCATCTAAATTGTTAAATGATTAAAAAAAACTAATTCTTATATTAATAAGATGGATAAACAGGTGAGCAAGGATTAATGTAACGATTAATAATTGAGATTAATTGTTTTTAAATAATAATTGAAATGGGATTATATTAATCGACCATTATCAATTTAATAATAATTGAAGTAAATGGGATAATTTAAATTAATTTTATTACTATTTAATTTAAATGAAAGACGAGTTAGAGGCGGAAAGGGGTTTATATTAAACCAGAGTTTTATAAACGAGTTTATAAAAAGGGATGGAAAGTTAAAGTGTTAATTTTAAATTGACGTTACCTAATAATGGCGTTAAGTGAAATGGATAGGATTTGAAATAAGATTTTTCCCAAAGGAAATAATTGAAAGGTTTAGGAAAAAGTATTCTTGCAATTGAATTTGAAAAAGTTTTTGGAAATACATTTGTAATAAAATCCGGAAAAATAAATAGTTTAAAAAGGTTAAAGTTTAAAGGTTGATGTTTTATTTTCATTTACTAAATTTATGAATTTAGTAACAATAGTATATTAAAAGGGAGATTTCAAAAGTAAGAAGGTTGTACAAAACCGAATTTTTAATAAAATAGTGAAGTGGTATTGGTCGGTATTAGAATGAATATGGGTTTTTGAATTACAGCTCGTATTTATCTTAAGATATGAACGTTGTTGATTAAGGTCTGAGAGGTAATTAAAATACCCCAACTTGAGCGACTTCAGGATTATCGAAGGATGATATTAGTTGTAATGATGGAAATATTAAAAGTGAATTATTTTGTGAAATAATAATGTAATGTTATTTGAAGAAGTTATGAATATACACATATTGGAATTTAATAAGGGCTTGAGATATGAAATGATATTTCTATAGGAAAGAAATAATAAAAGAAGATTTTGTGAAAATATAACGATATTTTCCAAACAAAGAGATGAGATTTAAAGTGCGTTATTCTAAAAGGATAAGTGACAATTATGGTGTTCAAATAACGAAACGAAAAGGATATTTCGTAACGGTTGTTTTAAGAATGACAAATTTGGATCGATTTCCAAATGTTAAATAATAAAAAAATGTTTTAGGAATATTTTTGAGAGGACAGCTGAAGGAAAATTAAATATGATTTAAGATATTTTTTGAAGTATTAAAATAAAGGATTTTGGAATATTAATATATTTAAACTAATATATTATTTTGCTATTACAACCAATATATTATTTTTAAAGGCCAAGTGACGGTGTGTACTAAACCAATGGATCTATTTGGTTTTAATTTTAATTATTTAGTTTGATAGTTAAATAACCGACTATCAAAAACAGACCCAACGTGTGTTGGTACGGAAAGACCGGGATCGAATTTATATTCGAAAACCATTCCAACCAATAAATACGAATATGTGGAAGATGCTAATTGAGATGGAGCAATTCAAGACTGTAAATTTTCATGAGCGGAGGAACTACTTTTGAATTTCTCTGGTTGATCCCTTGAAATATATATTTGGCAGTGATTCTGTCGTGATTGGAATCTACGGATTGCAAGGACTACTCGCTACTGATCTATAGGGTAATTCCTTAGATGTGGTACGAGGGTGCCTTCGGTTCATCCTGTTCCTGGATGACTTGTATGGACGAGTGTCTGAAGGAGTATTTCCAATAGGATCACGTACATTGATTTCTTCAAACGTATTTATGTTGGTGGCGGAGAAGACAGTATACCTTCTCTTAGCTTAACAACTAGAGTATTTTTGTGGATGTCAATTAGTGATATCTGATGGATCTAACGATGTGACATTCAAAGTGAATGATGGCCAGATGTTCTTAAATTAAAAATAAATAAATTACAACCTCAAGCCTTATCAACCGGGAATGGCATAAAATCGGGGAGGTCGCATAGCTATGTGGGTCGCCCCCATCAAAAGGATATATCATTACCTGATCTGGTGAAATCAAATGCCTTCGGTTGTCCCTTTTTATTTATGTACGTATGCTATCGATTCAGTTGGCTGGCCCCAGACCGTGGTAATGATATATTCGGTACTCTCAAGAGAAAGTGAGGGGCCTGTCATGTTTAGCCTGGGTTGCAAGACGTTCTTGTTGAATCCCAATGTATTCATCTCCAGAGGTACATTGTCCAGAAGGTGGTCCCATACCTTACTAGGAAATCCATTCTCCAATAAGCACCCGCGGTTTTGATTGTATACTATATATGTGGAGCATGAGATGCAAGCGTTCTGCTAGATTGATAATTACTTGTATTTAGACGCTATCATAATATCAGAATAATATTGTTTTCAAAAATATTTTGGGTTATCGTAAGGTTAAAATCGCCCGTATTTATGTGAGGATTTGGTCTTACGATTATCCTTTTCTTTCGAAAAGATTTTGACGTTAAAATTAAGTTGCGGGATGCCTTTAAACTTGGTGTGTTTTTCTCACTTTGGTTCAACAGACTGACCCGGTGTTTGTAATGCTCAGGTTAGATTGGGTTGTACAGGTTCATGTTATTGAATGTTGTGAGGAGATGAACTGGAAGAATGTAGACATATGATATTATATATATATTATTCCGCTGTGTGTTGTATATAAGGATAGGTTATTATAACTGTCCAAATGTGTGATGTACTCTGAAAATTGTAAGTTTTATTTCAACCTCTCAATAAAGATTTATTTCTATATTATGTTTTGTTCCTCTGCGATGGGAGACTCTGTGTTGTGTTGATTCTTCTTCTTCTATTCAAATATTTCTTTCTTATCTTACCCTCTAATTTCTTTCTAATTACTATCTGCATTTCTGTACAATTTGGGTTGGACGTGACTTATGATTGTCAACTCAAAGGGTACGGGAAAGTCAGTGTGTTACAATTGGAATGATAAAACCAATAAGATAATGAAACGTAATTTTAGCCAAGTCGAATCAAAATATTGAACTAAATTAAAAATCGATTGAAATTGCATACATGTACATGCATATATATTGAACAGGTCATAACAAAGAGGCTAGAGAAGAGGAATAAAATTGTTTGCCCGACAAGATTCGTGTTAAAAAAAATTACATTTTTGTTTAAAAAAATAACATTTTTGTTAAAACAAAAATAACATTTTTGTTAAATAGATTTGTGTTAAAACAAAATTAACATTTTTGTTAAATAGATTTGTGTTAAAACAAAAATATCAATTGTGTTGAATTAGAGAATTGTTAACGAAATAAAGTTATCATTTTTATTCACTTTGTTAAAGTGGGTTTGCAAATTAAAGTGACATTTTTATTGTCAAATTACACATTAGAATTTGCGTACAAACACAATATCCCTTTCTATGTATCACTAGAAACATTTAAATGTGTTATGCAAAATAAAACATTCTTTTATTTGGCATAAACACATTAGTGGGATCGTCAAATGATTTATATTTATATATAATTATATATATATATATATATATATACATAAATTAAATAAAATGAAACGCGCGCGGTAGTTCGTGTTTCGGAATCGTAACTTTAAACGATTATACCGGAAGATCCGACCGTTGGATTTCCCTAAAACTAGAACTGTTAGTTCCACTTTGGGATGATCTTTCCAACGATATAAAGTTTGTTAAAATACAATGGTTAGATTTTGAGAAAAGTGTAAATCAAATTTGGGTAAAAACAGCGCCAGGGTCGCCTATTGACCTGAAGCGTCGTTAAATTAAATTGGTGTAACGATACTGGGATTTTTGCCCGGACCTAATCGATCGTAAAATCGACCAAGATCGCTCAAAACCCGAATACTCTAACTATGGGTATACAACACATCAGAACAAATAAAAGAAGACTTTTATAAACATTATAATAATATTATATCAGAGTACAGAATATATATCAGAGTACCTTGAATTATATTACAGTGGAAGATTAAATTATAATAATTTAGTGTTGTGCAGCGGAAACAAATAAACTAATACAGAGGAAGACTATCAATGCTGTGGATAGAGCTTTAAGCTTCGATCCAGAATCGTGCTCAATATATCTGCAAAATAAGCTACTCGACTGCCCTCATGGAAAAGAGGGCACCCAAGTTTGCAAAGTGAAACAAACTACGAGTCAGTCATGGGACTGGTATGAGAAATCTTACTTAACTTATCTAATCATAACGCTAATCATAGGACCACGCCACTAACGCGGAACGGGTTTACTCCACTGGATTGCCAGTGCATAAATACAGTAAATCGTTAAACAACGCAATGCTTTTTAGAAAAGTGAAACCATTATAAGACTCAAGTCCCATCACACAATGCAACACAAACCGGAGGATAGAGTTTTACCATATAATGGTCAAAAATGCTTGATATGATAAAACAGATTTGATATTATTATTAGTGTATATATGTTTCAAAAACATTTCAACCATAATGCATCAATTATAGACGACATAGCTACCATATACTATGTCGCCATGCTAGTTATACAATCAAAACTGTAATGACCCAGAAAATCCGAACCAATTTAAAATTTTTATTTTAAATTATTTGGTGGAAAAATGTGGCAGAAATTAAATTTTCATTTTTAAATAATATTAAAGCCAGTGAAAATAGTCAATTTTCAAATGATCTTTGTTTTCGACGAAACCACTTTCATTGGAACCGGAATGTTGAATTATTGCTAGGTTTCAATTTTTAGAATTTTTTGAATTAATATGTGAGCGTGGCGAAGGAAAATGTGGTTGGTCGATTACAGTCAAATTTAATCGACTGAAAAATAGCCATTTTTCAAACAGTGTCAGAATTCGACGAAATTAGTTTTGTTAGGACCGTATCGTCATAACATAGACAAATATATTTTTTCTGGATTTTTCTGAGTCCGTTTGTGGCCTCGGTGAATTTAGTTATGCCGACGAATTAAATTAATAAAGGAATTAGATATTAAATTAAATAATACAGGCCACAGACAGTCGTTTGGGCTGACAGGACCTGTCCCATTAGGTCCGGAATATGGGCTATTAGCTAGGGTCAACTTTGTCTAGACTGAAACTGAACGGTTTAAAAGTTACGGATTTAATTGTAAAAATACACAAAAATTAATATGAAAATAGAAACCCTAAAGAAAGAAAAAACACTGTTCATCATCTTCTGAGCCGCCGCCCCCTTCATCTCAATGGCTGAATTTGCTCCCCCTTCCTCCACTAATTTCTCCTTCATCTCTTCGAATTAGAACTTGTAACACCCCGTAATTCTGTTAATATTAATATTCACAAATTAAAGAATAACTAATCTCAGACGTGAGAATTGTGGGAAACGGGTTGTGCCATTGTGTTCGTCTCGGAATTCTGGTTGAAATAGAGTCCGAGTTTGCGTGATTTGGACTTCGTATGAAGGAGATATAGCCATCGGAAGTTTCAGAAAATTCAAAATTCAAAATTCGAAGTCAAACAGGCCAGGCGGGAAATTTTCCGCCCAGCACCCCAGGTCGACTGGGGAGTCAACTGGGCAGTCGACACCCCCAGGACCAGGTCGACTGCACAGTCGACTTGGGTGTCGACCTGGTCAAGTCGGCCAGGTTTTGGCAGAGCCCAATCTTGAGCTGCTGATGTGTCTTTAGGGCTGAGTTGGCTAATTTAACGGTTCAGGTTAGTTCTGAGTTGATCTGACGGTCTAAATAAATCCTAAACTCTATATATACCTAGGTAGTCTCTCACTCTAAATTCACATGAAAAATAGAATAGCCGCCGTCATGCCATCGCCATGGAACTCAGTGTAGCCGCCGCCAACTAAAAAGGAAGAAAGCTAATCAAAACTCTAATTCTACTCAACTCTAAAGCAAATCAAGACTCTCTTTCTTTTCTAATTGTGAGTATGATGATCTTAATAAGATTATTAGCAAACTAATTAGATTAAGATGTGATATGGATCATAAGAAAATGATGTGAATTGTCATATATGTTGTTGTAAACCTTATGCTATCATGTATGCTGTAAATCTTATGTTATGTGATGATGATATCCTATATGTTGTAAATCATGCTATGATGATATTATATATGTTGCAAGTTTCTATGCTAAGTTGCGATGTTACAAAGCCATGATGTTATTATGTTGTAGTTAGCTTATGAATCATGATGTTGATTATATATATTTGGGCTATGATGATTCACATGATAAATCACATGCACCTATGCAAGTTTAGATTTATTAGTATGTATAATCTCACATATTGTATGACATCTATTTAGATCTAGAATTATGACATCTGTTTAGATCTATAATTATGCTATGACATGTGTGAGTTCTATGTGCTAGATGCTAGTTCACACCATCATTATGTTGCATAAACCACATATGCAAGTTTATACATGAACTTGGGTTATGATCATATTATGTAAGTTGTGACATTTAACCAAACAAGTTGACACCTTTAGATCCATGACATGTGTAGTTTTATGCAAGTTTCACCCCTATTATGATTAGATCTATTTTATTTGTCTATAAGGTTATGGCCTTAATGAATTAAGAAATACTTAACCAGATAAACATGTGAGGTGGGACATGGGGGTTAAGTCGGTGCCTTGGGTGGCATGAGGAATCTAGTGGGTGCCTTTAGTGGCATTTGAAATACGATTAGTAAGACTTAACCAAACACACATGTAAATGAACATGACTAAGAAGAGGGTTAAGTGGGATATACTAGTGGGGACAAGCTTAGGTGGATAGCTTGTGGTAAGTAATTGGGGGGCCATTTCAACCAGTAACCCAAACATATCTTTGTGGGATCGACCCAAGTCAAGGACGGGATACGCATACTGGGCTTGTCTATAAGAGGCCAATCGGGTTAGCGGTGGCAACACAAGTCCAACGGGTTTCATATGCGTGTGTGGACCCGGGCTGGTAGGTAAGACGTTGTTGCATTGTGTGGGTATAAGCCGTGCATCCTCAAGTTGTATCGGGTTGCCACTTTAGGGGAGTGATACACCCCACTGTGGGGCCACCACGGGTATCTACGAGTAGGGAGCCGATCGCAAGTGGGTAGTGGGGTACACCTAGCGGAGATAGGGGCAGGCGACACCTATGTAGTCAGCTAGGGGTACGCAAAGCTATTTATATAATTTCTAAGTGAAGCAAGTGGGATCAACTTTTAGGGTGACTGGTGTGGTGCAGTGTAGTAATTATTAATTAGTAATTAGGTGTGCCTTTAACGTTATCTTTATCTGCTCTTCCATACCCAATAGTTCATAGACATTTCCTTGTTTTCCAGCTTATCCCTTAGTCTAGTTATTTTGATAACAGTATTGTTAGAATTATCATACTCGCCAGACTTTATGTCCGACCCCCTCTATTCCTATCTTTTTCCCCCTCCAGGTCTTCAGGGTGGGCCCAGCTCTAGTGGAGCTTGATTGGATTGCTTTATCTCTCTTTTTTAAAGCTTGGACCGTTGAAGTAAAGTCCAACTTGTTATCTTCTTTAATGGCTATTTATGTAATGGGATTATGTATTTTGTTTTATCAAGATGGATATTGTACTTGACTCTGATTTATGGTTTTATGATGTAACAAACCTGTTTAATTTCCGCTGCAATGAAATAAAGTTTTAGATTTCCAAGTACTACTTATTATCTGTCTTGTTGTAATTTTTCTGTTTTATATTCACTTAAAACCTCCATGGAAGTTAATGCATTCCCTTTGTGAGTGACATTAATGGACGTGGGGTGTTACACGTGGTATCAGAGCTTAAGGTTACCTGAACAGATACAATTTTTAGAAAAACTATTTTTCTAAAGTATTTTTGAAGAAGTGTTTTCAAAAACATGTCTTGATGAGTAATTTAAAGAGGAAAGTTTTTATGAAAAACATAACCCCCAATAGCCATATATCTTTATCTTTCGAATTCTCCATTTTGAATCTTTCCTTTTTCGTTTTAGCATGGCTGAAGATCTTAACCTTCCGGAGGGTGTAACGATACCAGGATGGTATAGGAGGTTATTAGAGGCTAGGGCCGCTGCAGGTCCAGCCAATGTTCCTCCACCACCAGTTGCACCCGCTCCTCCTCCTCCCCCTCCTCGCGCTGATACTTTTGCAAAGACATGCAAGGAATTTAAGGCTATGGGTGGAAAACCTTTTCAAGGGTCAGAAACGTTTGTGGAGGCTAGAGATTGGCTTAAGGAGGTGGAAGAATTGCTAGAAATCTTTGAAGTAGAAGAAGGGAGGAAAGTCAAATTAGCAGCTTGGTTAATGAAGGGAGAGGCCTCGTTTTGGTGGGAGGTCACTAATGGGGAGCGTCCTGTTGATTCTTGGGCGGATTTCAGACGTAGGTTTGAGGCAAAGTTTCTCTCAAGGGCAGAAGAGAATCTATACATGGAAAGGTTCTTGACATTGAAGCAGGGAAATCTATCAGTGAAAGAGTACGTCAACAAATTTAACCAATTGGCAAGGTTTGGCTTAGATTTGGTGAACACGCAGGAGAAGAAGGCTCTGAGGTTCGTTAATGGCTTGAATGAGCCATTGCAGGGGTTGGCTATGACCCACATCCCTATGGGGGCCACCTTTGAGAAGCTAGTAGACATGGCACTCATGCACGAGGAGAAAGGCGCTAATGCTAATAAGGCACCCGAGAAGAAAGGGGATTAGAAGAAATCACAACAGCAAAACAAGAATGGTGGTAAAGACAATAATGGCAAAGGAAAGAAAAGATGCTTTAACTGTGGGACACCAGGCCATCTCAGCAAGGATTGCAGAAAGAAAAAGAAGACTGACTGTTTTCACTGTGGTGAAGCAGGACATCTAGTGAAGGACTGCCCAGAGAAGGGGCAGAGGGCAGGGTCTACCTCGGGAGGACAAATGCAGGCTCTTATGGCACCAGGGCAGGCAAGGGGACAAGTTCAGGCTCTCGCGGTCCCACCGCTGCAAGAACGAGGTAGAACCATTTCTGTTGAAAGCTTAGTTTTTCTGTTTGATCATCCTGTTCGTACTTTATTCGATTCGGTCGCATGGCATTCGTTTATCTCTACATCATTAGTTGAATCACTGCACTTAAACACCAATTTAATAGAGGATCCCTTAGTTGTTTCGAATCCAATAGGGGGCTCAGCTTATTTGTCCATGATATGTTTGGATTTGAAAATTTCTATACTTAGCGTTGAGTTTAGATGTGATGCTTATGTTTTGGGCTTCACGGGCTATGGGCTAATTTTAGGGATGGATTGGTTATCCATAAATGGGGCCGTTCTTGATTGTGAAAGGAGAGTAGTTAGGCTCTTGACTCGCCTTTGTAACGCTCTCGAAATCTTTTGTAATCCCATAAATTCCGTTATGCTAAGTTATCTAGAATCGCTTGACGCGTCTGTGGAGGATCTACGATCTGTTAGAGTGGTCCGAGAATACTCGGATGTGTTTGAGGAGGTGAAGGGCTTGCCTCCGAAGCGGGAGATAGATTTTTGAATATATCTTATGGATAATGCAAAACCAGTATCTTTGCCAGTACGCCACATAGCTCCTCGTGAAAGGAGAGAACTCAATAAGCAAGTGAAGGAGTTGCTTGAGAAGGGGTTCATAAGACGAAGTATATCAGAGTGGGGTGCTCCAGTAGTATTTGCCACGAAGGCGGATGGGTCCCTTAGACTTTGTGTGGACTATAGAGAACTTAATAAGCTTACTAAGAAGAACAGACACCCACTGCCGAGGATTGACGATCTCTTCGATCAGTTAGTTGGCGCCTCAGTGTTTTCGCAGTTGGACTTAGCCACTGGTTTCCATCAGTTGAGAGTGGCTGAGGATAGCATAGACAAAACTGCCTTTAGGACTCCGGACGGTTTCTATGAATGGCTAGTTATGCCCTTCGGTTTGACAAATGCCCCCGCATACTTTGTTGATTTGATGAGTAGGGTGTTTAGGGAGTACCTTAATAAATTCATGGTGGTCTTTGTAGATGACATCTTGATCTTTTCTAAGAATGAAGAAGAGCATGCCCTACATCTTAGGGAAGTGTTGGAGACTCTACGAGCGCATAACCTTAAAGCTAAATTTACGAAGTGTCACTTCTGGAGAGAGGAAGTGCGATTCTTAGGGCACGTGGTTTCCAAAGAAGGGATAGTTGTGGATCCCGCGAAGGTGGTGGCCATCCAAGATTGGAAGGTCCTTAAAAATGCTACCGAAGTAAGGTGTTTCTTGGGGTTGGCTGGCTACTATAGGAAGTTTATCAAAGACTTCGCAAAGATATCAGCTCCATTAACACATTTGACAAAGAAGAACCTAGTTTTCACATGGGACGTAGATTGTGATGATGCGTTCCAACGTTTGAAGAGAGCTTTGACTTCAGCCCCAGTCTTAGTGCTGCCAGACGGGAGTAAGCCGTTTACTGTTTATACCGATGCTTGTGGGACAGGTCTAGGCGCAGTCTTAATGCAAGAGGGTAGGGTAATAGCCTATGGTGGAAGACAGTTGAGGGTGCATGAGAAGAATTACCCCACGCATGACCTAGAGTTGTCCGCAATTGTTTTTGCGCTTAAGTCTTGGCGCCATTATCTTCTTGGCGAGAAATTCGAATTATTCATTGACCACAAATCTTTAAAATACTTATTCTCTCAGAAGGACTTGAATTTAAGACAACAAAGGTGGATGGAATTCTTAGCGTCCTACAACTTCGAAATAGCATATACCCCTGGCAAGGGTAACGTGGTGGCAGACGCCTTAAGTAGGAAAAGGCTGTCCTTGAGTCCGTTGTTTGTTGAACGACGAAACTTAGAATTCATCTCTATGTTTGATTTTAGACCTTCCGTTGACTTTGTACCCAGTTTGCTAACATCCTTGGAGGTCAGACCTACGCTTTTGGGACGGATTGGTGAGGCATAGCGAGACGACCCACGGTTGGTTGAGTTAGTGGAGAAGTTCAAAATAGGGGAGTCATCAAGCCATCTCCGTAGGTATACCCTAGATGATAAGGGTTGGTTACGTAGGGATAGTAGACTTTGTGTACCATGAGACGTGGACTTGAGGAAGACTATTCTTGATGATGCACATCGTTCGAATATGACCATTCATCCCGGCGGGGATAAGATGTACAAAGACATGAAGCGAGTTTTATTTTGGGCCGGTATGAAGAGGGATGTGGCCGAGCATGTTGCTAGATGCTTGGTGTACCAACAAGTAAAAGTGGAGAAAAAGAAACCCAGTGGGTTGCTTCACCCATTGGAGGTTCCACTATGGAAATGGGAAAGTGTCTCGATGGACTTTGTGGATGGATTACCAAGATCAGGGAAGGGTAATACGGGGATTTGGGTTATAGTAGATAGACTTACTAAAAGCGCCCATTTTATTCCCGTGAAGAGTAAGAGGACTGCTCCATGGTTAGCTTCTGTATACGTCCGAGAGATAGTTCGTTTGCATGGTGTTCCTTCTAGCATAGTAAGCGACCGCGATCCTATCTTCACTAGCGAATTTTGGAGGAGCTTACAAGAAGCGGTAGGGACTCAGTTATGTTTGAGCACCGCATATCATCCTCAGACGGACGGCTAAACCGAGAGGGTGAATCGTATTCTAGAGGACCTTTTGAGGCTATGTATCCTAGACTTTGGGGGTACATGGGAAGAGCATCTTCCATTGGTGAAGTTCGCATATAATAATAGCTTTCAGTCCAGCATTGGCATGGCACCTTTCGAAGCTCTTTATGGACGACCTTGTCGTTCACCTACATGTTGGTGGGAATCTACGGATAAGATCTTACTTGGGCCCGATATGATTAGAGAGACTTCGGAGAAGATTGATTTGATTCAAAGAAGGATGAAAGTAGCGCAAGATAGGCAGAAATCTTATGCAGATAAGAGGAGGACAGATCTTGAGTTTGATATTGGGGACATGGTCTTTATCAAAGTGTCTCCATTACGGAACGTTGTTCGCTTTGGGTCCGTTGGGAAATTAGCACCAAGGTTCGTAGGGCCGTATCCTATTAAGGAGAAGATTGTGCAGATGGCGTATAGAGTGGAGTTGCCTGAGAGACTTAGTGGTGTACACGACGTATTCCATGTATCAGATTTGAGGAAGTGCCTACACGAGACCGCGGAGGTCGTAGAGCCAAACTTGCTTAGAGAGGTGGAGATAGAGCGTGATGCGACGATTCGACGAGCTCCTACATGCATTCTTGGGTCGGAGATCAGGAAGCTGAGAAATCGAGAGGTCAGACTAGTCAAAGTGCAATGGGGAGATGATGAGAGCAACGCTACTTAGGAGACAGAAGAGAAGATGCGTTCATTTTACCCTTTTCTTTTTGAGGGTATGTCTTTTAATTTCTCCTTTATCGCTTATCTTGTACTTACCTTAACTTTAGAGTATCCTCTCGCTAGAATCCTTGACCTTTATTTAGGATAATCCTATGGTTGAAACATGTGTTTGAGACATGTTATGTATGATGGATGCAAAGTGGATGCAAGTGTTTGCTAGTGGTTTCTCGTGGATGCATATACACACACTTTAGGCACTATATCGGCTCAGTCACTTCATATTGCATATTGCATATATATGGATGTATTTAGTAAAATGGATGTATGAGGATTTTTATTTATCATATGGACGCTGCATTCAGATGATGATTGTGCACGCATATAGAGATAATATGTAGCATTAAGGAACTTTTGCGTACATAATGGACGCATGGCACTATCATGATTTGCATTAAGGAGGTTAACTGAATCGGTGGACCGCCTGATTTTGCATTAGATATGGACATATACACACACTGTGCATTTAAACATGAAAGCATTAGAAGTCTATAAGGACAAAGGATGCCTGTGTTTGATGGTTGAGTAGATGGACGATTGGATGTTAGGATATACATTCTTCTTGACTTGAAGATTTCGGGGTCGAAATCCTTTAAGGAGGGGAGAATGTAACACCCCGTAATTCTGTTAATATTAATATTCACAAATTAAAGAATAACTAATCTCAGACGTGAGAATTGTGGGAAAGGAGTTGCACCATTGTGTTTGTCTCAGAATTCTGGTTGAAATAGAGTCCGAGTTTGCGTGATTTGGACTTCGTATGAAGGGGATATGGCCATCGGAAGTTCCAGAAAATTCAAAATTCAAAATTCGAAGTCAAACAGGCCAGGCGGGAAATTTCCCGCCCAGCACCCCGGGTCGACTGGGGAGTCGACTGGGCAGTCGACACCCCTAGGACCAGGTCGACTGCGCAGTCGACTTGGGTGTCGACCTGGTCAAGTCGGCCAGGTTTTGGCAGAGCCCAATCTTGAGCTGCTGATGTGTCTTTAGGGCTGAGTTGGCTAATTTAACGGTTCATGTTAGTTCTGAGTTGATCTGACGGTCTAAATAAATCCTAAACTCTATATATACCTAGGTAGTCTCTCACTCTAAATTCACATGAAAAATAGAATAGCCGCCGTCATGCCATCGCCATGGAACTCAGTGTAGCCGCCGCCAAGTAAGAAGGAAGAAAGCTAATCAAAACTCTAATTCTACTCAACTCTAAAGCAAATCAAGACTCTTTTTCTTTTCTAATTGTGAGTATGATTATCTTAATAAGATTATTAGCAAACTAAGTAGATTAAGATGTGATATGGATCATAAGAAAATGATGTGAATTGTCATATATGTTGTTGTAAACCTTATGCTATCATGTATGTTGTAAATCTTATGTTATGTGATGATGATATCCTATATGTTGTAAATCATGCTATGGTGATATTATATATGTTGCAAGTTTCAATGCTAAGTTGCGATGTTACAAAGCCATGATGTTATTATGTTGTAGTTAGCTTATGAATCATGATGTTGATTATATATATTTGGGCTATGATGATTCACATGATAAATCACATGTACCTATGCAAGTTTAGATTTATTAGTATGTATAATCTCACATATTGTATGACATCTATTTAGATCTAGAATTATGACATCTGTTTAGATCTAGAATTATGCTATGACATGTGTGAGTTCTATGTGTTAGATGCTAGTTCACACCTTCATTATGTTGCATAAACCACATATGCAAGTTTATACATGAACTTGGGTTATGATTATATTATGTAAGTTGTGACATTTAACCAAACAAGTTGACACCTTTAGATCCATGACATGTGTAGTTTTATGCAAGTTTCACCCCTATTATGATTAGATCTATTTTATTTGTCTATATGTTGTGATAATTTATCTTTGTGCTATGAGTTAGACTATTCGAGTCTAACGTATATTTTGCTTTGAATAAGCGAACGTATAACGTGGGGTAGGGGTAATATTAAGGATTTAATATTAAGAAGTTGGGGTGCAATTGATATGATTTTGCATACCGTAAGTGGATGGCCATAATTGAGTCAATTATGGACATCATTAAAATTGGAATTAATTAATGATTTGAATAGGGATATATTTAAAACTGGGGTAAAAGATTATAAGTGTTAATCAATGCTTAGGACACGAGGTTGGACTCATTTGTGACGTAAAACTGCCCGGACCCGCCCAGCAAATCCAGTAGTCACAAATGTCAGCCCAATGTGAGAGGTTCTAGGCCCAAATTAAAGCATAACAGTTGCAAAGACATGAGGTTAGACTCTTTTATGGTGTAAGACTGCCCGGACCCGCCCGGCAAATCCAGCTGCCATAAATGCCAGTCTAATGTGAGAGGTCTTTATAAGGTTATGGCCTTAATGAATTAAGAAATACTTAACCAGATAAACATGTGAGGTGGGACATGAGGGTTAAGTAGGTGCCTTGGGTGGCATGAGGAATCTAGAGGGAGCCTTTAGTGGCATTTGAAATACGATTAGTAAGACTTAACCAAACACACATGTAAATGAACATGACTAAGAAGAGGGTTAAGTGGGATATACTAGTGGTGACAAGCTTAGGTGGATAGCTTGTGGTAAGTAATTGGAGGCCCATTTCAACCAGTAACCCAAACATATCTTTGTAGGATCGACCCAAGTCGAGGACGGGACACGCATACTGGGCTTGACTATAAGAGACCAAACGGGTTAGCGGTGGCAACGCAAGTCCAACGGGTTTCATATGCGTGTGTGGACCCGGGCTGGTAGGTAAGACGTTGTTGCATCGTGTGGGTATAAGCCGTGCATCCTCAAGTTGTATCGGGTTGCCACTTTAGGGGAGTGATACACCCCACTGTGGGGCCAGCACGGGTATCTACGAGTAGGGAGCCGATCGCAAGTGGGTAGTGGGGTACACCTAGCGGAGATAGGGGCAGGCGACACCTATGTAGTCAGCTAGGGGTACGCAAAGCTATTTATATAATTTCTAAGTGAAGCAAGTGGGATCAACTTTTAGGGTGACTAGTGTGGTGCAGTGTAGTAATTATTCGTTAGTAATTAGGTGTGCCTTTAACGTTATCTTTATCTGCTCTTCCATACCCAATAGTTCATAGACATTTCCTTGTTTTCCAGCTTATGCCTTAGTCTAGTTATTTTGATAATAGTATTGTTAGAATTATCATACTCGCCAGACTTTATGTCTGACCCCCTCTATTTCTATCTTTTTCCCCCTCCAAGTCCTCAGGGTGGGCCCAGCTCTAGTGGAGCTTGATTGGATTGCTTTATCTCTCTTTTGGAAAGCTTGGACCATTGAAGTAAAGTCCAGCTTGTTATCTTCTTTAATGGCTATTTATGTAATGGGATTATGTATTTTGTTTTATCAAGATGGATATTGTACTTGAATCTAATTTATGGTTTTATGATGTAACAAACCTGTTTAATTTCCGCTGCAATGAAATAAAGTTTTAGATTTCCAAGTACTACTTATTATCTGTCTTGTTGTAATTTTTCTGTTCTATATACACTTAAAACCTCCATGGAAGTTAATGCATCCCCTTTGTGAGTGACATTAATGGACGTGGGGTGTTACAGAACCCCTCACATATACCAAATCAAAGCCCTTTCCTCCCCCTTTAAATCCATACGGGTGGATCATCTTCTCATCGCCTGAAGCCCGAGCAGCAGACCCCCGAAGTCTGCCGCTTTCCACCGTGTCGCGCCCCCCAGAGCTCGACCGAGCTCGGCCAAACCACCCCCCCACGTGCGCCGCCCTGAGCCGAACCACCCTGCACCCTCTGATCGTCCCGAAGCCCCACGGTTTGTTCGATAATTTCAGACCTAGGTTTGAAGAAAAGGAAGAAAGCTTCGGCCGATACTTCGTTTAGGAAGAAAGGGTTATTTTCTTAATTAATTTATTATTTAATTAATTTAAATTGTTTTAAAACTTCAATTAATCATATCTAACTCATTTCAATTCGAAATTCGATGATTTCAGCGACGTTGTAATCGTGTGACTGAGATTTACGCATCTAGACTGACTGGAGTTGATTCTGAACAGTTTGGATTTTGGACAAAAAAAAAATCTTCAACGACTGTGAGATTTCTGAATTTGAATAATTAAATAATTTATTTTTATTCTATCCGATCAGTTGAATCATTGTATGTTATTCCTATTCTGTCATGTGGCGATTATTGTATGATTGAATTATATTCGTTGTTATGTCATGTTATAGTTTGACAGTTTGGATCTGTAAAATTCAAAAGTAATCATAATAAAGTTCTCACCTTTATTTTTATTCCTATTTTTATTTTTATACCTTTCTCTTAAAATTGATCTTTTGATTTGGGACAAAATAAAATAAAGTTTTGATCTTTGTTTTTGAAAACAAAATAAAATAAAGTTTTGATCTTTGTTTTTGAAAACAAAATAAAATAAAGTTTTGATCTTTTCTTTTGAAAACAAAACAAAATAAAATAAGATAAAGTTTTGATCTTTTTCAAATCAATACAAAGTGGAGCCTTTCATTTTGTTTTAAATAATAAATAAAGATTTGATCTTTTACTTTCTTTTACTTTGTTATAAAATAAAAGAAAGTTGGATTTGAATAATAAATAAGGATTTGATTTTTATTCTAATTTATAAAATAAATAAAGTTCTTTTATTTTGTTTGATTTCACAAAATAAAGGTGGGACTTTTTATTTTGATTCATAGAAAATATACACCCGATCATATGTTATCATTGTGGTAATGACACAAAATTCACCGTTATGCTAATTTGGTTGTTATGACACAAAATTCACCGTTATGCTAATTTGGTTGTTATGACACAAAATTCACCGTTATGCTAATTTGGTTGTTACAACACAAAATTCACCGTTATGCTAATTTAGTTGTAATGACACAAAATTTCATAGTTATGTTAATTTAGTTGAAATGTATCAAAATTTCATCATTATGTCTTTGTAGCTGAAATGAACATACTTTGGTATTGGGAAAAAAAATTATTGGAACTTAGGAAGAAAAGAAAATATTTACATTTTTCAATGTAAAAGAAAGAAAATATTTACATTTTTCAATGTAAAAGAAAGGAAAAATAAATATTTACATTTTTCAATGTAAAAGAAAGGACAGGTAAATATTTACATTTTTCAATGTAAAAGAGAAAAAGAGAATTTACATATGTAAATAAAAACAATAATAGGAAATTTACATTTTTTCCATTGTTATAAAGAGTAATAGAAAATTCACATTTTTCTATTGTAGTAAAGTACAATAGGAAATTTCCATTTTTCTATTTTAATGAAGAGAGATAGAAAATTTACTTTTTTTTTAAATATAAGATTTACCTTTTTCTAGGAGAAGATAGAAGAATTTACATTTTTCATTGTAGAAGATAAAATATATACATTTTATAAAAACATAAAAAGTTCACTTTTATGTATAAAAATGAAATAAGAGAAAAAGTTCACTTTTATGTCATTAAAATGAAATAGAATAAAAAGGTGCATTTTTATGTCTTTAAATCACATAGGATAAAAGAACATTTTTATAATTAATGAAATTATACATTTTAAAATATCATTTTTGGTCGCATTAGAATTGGCGAACAAAAATGTCATTTTTATTTGATATAAAAATATGCATCGTTGAATTATCATTTTTGGTCGCATTAGAATTGGCGAACAAAAATGTCATTTTTATTTGATATAAAAATATGCATCGTTGAATTATCATTTTTGGTCGTGTTAGAATTGGCGAACAAAAATGTCATTTTTATATGATATAAAAATATACATTGTTGAATTATCATTTTTGTCGCATTAGAATTGGCGAACAAAAATGCCATTTTTATTTGATATGAAATTATACATTTTAAAACATCATTTTTGTCGCATTAGAATTAGCGAACAAAAATGTCATTTTGTTGAATATAAAAATATACATAGTTGAATTATCATTTTTGGTCGCATTAGAGTTGGCGAACAAAAATGTTATTTTTATTTGATATAAAATGATACATTGTTGAAACCATCATTTTTGTCGCATTAGAATTGGCGGACGAAAATATTACTTTCATAGAAGAAAAGGAATGGATTTTAACAAAGGGAATCGCCCAATGGTTTATATATAAATATAAAAATATAAAATTAAACGAAACGAGCGCGGTAGTTCTAGTATCGACAATCATAACTTCAAACGAATATATAGGAAGATCCGACCGTTGGATTTTCCCAAAACCGGAACCGTTAGGACCGCTTTGGGAAGAGCTTTCCAACGATATAAATTTCATCAAAATCCGACGGTTAGATTTTGGATAGATGTAAATCAAATTTTGGTAAAAGCAGCGCCAGCGCCACCCATTGACCCGAAACGTCGTTTATTTACTTCGAGCTATTTTTAATAAATAAAAATAGCGATAAATAATTATAAATATATATGAAATGTTTTAAACTATAATTATGCGACAATTATTTGAAAAGGCCGAGTTTAACTCATTTCAAATAATTGAACGGCGATTGAATCAAAGATGTAAGAAGACGACGGTTGAAGACCGGCGATCTTCACATCGAATGGACGATGACTTCTGATACCTTAGACTGATTTGCTCCCAGGACAGGGTTGAAGCAGTAATTGTCCGGACGTGTGTGTTGGTCGTGCGGATAAGCGAGCGCCTTTTGGTGTCTTCGGTTTCGTTCAGACCCAGAACGGACTTGTAAATGGATGCGTGCCTAACGTTGAAATTCACTTCATGTAATTAAATCGATTTGTATTAATATATGTCTGTTTAGTGGTGGAGAATCTATTCTCTGCTTAACACCCGGATATGTAGTAATAGTTATCGATCGCATGGCGTGAATTGTCATTGTGGCACGCCAAGATGCAATGATCAAGGCTTTGTTGAAAAGCAGGCCTTGTGGCTGATGATCAAAGCATAGACTGTTTAGGCATAGCTTTGTGTATAACGTGACGTCGCGAGCCTCACACCCCGGTATGAGTCAAAAACGGGATATGGACCGTAGGGAGTGCATACGTTTCTTTCTAGCTAGAGTGGTGTTTGGGCTTTAACACGGCCCGACATTTTACTATGTGGATTATGGATTGAGGTACCTCGTTTTTTATAGGCCGGAAGTGGTCATATTATAGGTCCAAAGGGGTCGGGAAACGTATGTTCAGGAATTGCCAATCCACTACCGTTAGGTGGGGACCGGCCCTACCGTTCCAAGGGTTGCCCATAGGTGTGATTCTGGGGCATTTGCTAGAGTGTCTCGAATCGGAAGAGGACGATCCCTAGCCTCGACTTCATGACTGAAACCCAAATTCTCAATACGACATCACGGTTTTGATTGTAAACTTATATACGGCGACATAGTATATGGTACCTATGCCGTCTAGGATTGATATATTTAAATTTGAAGTATTTTAATATTGCCTATACACTAATAATAATATTAAAATCTTAGTTTTCACGTATTAAGCATGTTTGATCATCATAAGGGAAAACTCTATCCTCCTGTGTGCGTTGCATTGTGTGATAGGATCTGAGTCTTATGATGATTTCATTTTTCAAAGTCATTTCGCTGTTTTATATAAACTTTATAAAACATTGCACTGGCAATCCAATGGAGTAAACCAGTTCCGCGTCAGCGGCGTGGTCCTGAGATTTGCCACGTAGTTAGATAATTTAGTTAAGAATTCTCACACCAGTCCCATGACTGACTCGTAGTTTGTTTCACTTTTCCAAACTCGGGTGCCCTCTTTCCACACGCGCAGCCAATTGACAGGTTCAGGTGATACATTCTGATTGGAGCTTGCTTGGACGGACGAAGAAGAAGACCTTTTCTCTAGTTTTCATTTCTTCTTTGAGACATTTTTATCTTTAGCTTTGATGTATGTGACGGAGTTTTTGAAACTTGTTTCTTTTCCATTTGGAAACTTATTTCCTTTTTTGTTGAGACTCTTTATTTGGCTAAGTTGTATCCTGTACTGCGTACTCTGATGTATTGGATATTATGATGCTGATGACATTTATTTCCGCTGCAATGGTTTATGTGTTATGATAATTATCTGAGATCTATTTTTGTTGTAATTATGTTGTATTCCTAAATGATTATCCCTACTTTCGGTCTACGGAAGTTTGGGGTCATCACAGTTGGTATCAGAGCCTAAGGTTAACCTTAGCTACGGAATATAACATATTTTGAACAATTCGTCTAGATAGAATCCACATTATTCTAAGACGAGTAGCTCATTAGAGATAGGACCAGTAATGTCCTAGAATGAGCACAGCAGAATAGCACATATTTACCAGTCATTACATCATTATCTTTTCATCTCGTCCTTATCTTATCTTTTCTTGAAAATTCTCATTTTGTTGGTTTGACTCTTTCCTTGATGGTACAGACTGATTTAAATGGATACTAGAGCAAGAACAGCCCGAGGCGGAGCCTGTGGTGGAGCTCGAGGCGGGGCTAGAGGAGGAGCCCGAGTAGGAGCTGGAGGGCAATCTAGAGACGAGACACCCATCACACAGGAACAACATAATTCAGAGGTCGTAGTCGAACCACCTCCACCTCCGCAGCCTTTTGATTTGGAGAGAATGTCAAAGAAATTCAAGAACCTTGGAGGTGTACCTTTTACAGGGCGGGAGTATGCGATTCAGGCAGAAGCATGGCTTAAAGATTGCAAAAAGATCCTAGAAGGCTTGGAACTGGAAGATCAGGGAAAGCGTTACCTGGCAATTTGGCAACTAAAGGAGGAAGCAGGGCATTGGTGGGATACAATTAAAATCTGCAATGACGTGGCCAATATGTCTTGGGCCAGATTCAAGGAGCTTTTCAATGAGAAGTATATACCACCACAAGCTAGAGAGCGCCTGCGCGAGAAGTTCGTTAACCTACAGCAAGGGAATATGACCGTTTCTGAGTATGTGAGGAAGTTTGATGAGCTTTCAGGATATGCTCCTAGTTTGATTCAAGATCCAGTAGAGAAGATTAAGAAATTTATCAAGGGGCTGTCCAAGAAATATTTGAACCGAGTCACTGCCTATATTAAGCTTCCTTTCAATGAAGTAGTAGAGATGGCATGCCGCTATGAGGAGAATGATGAGTCTAGACCGTAGGATAGAGGGAAAAGTCAAGGCAACAACCAGAAGGAACAAGCTAACAAGAACCAGGAGGCGAGCGATTCTTCTACTGCTAAACCCCAAGGGAAGAAGAGGGATAGGAGCAAGGTGGCCTGCTATAACTGCGGCAAGATTGGGTATTTTGATTACGAGTGTAGAGCACCTAAAATGGTCAAGAGAGATGATTCAGGCCCTAGTCAGAACCGTGGTCAGAATCCCCAGAACCGTGGTCAGAATTCTCAGAATCGTGGTCAGAACCCAAGGAACACCCAGGATTGCTATAACTGCCATAAGCCAGGGCACTTTGCCAGAAACTGTCCTCTGTTGAAGAAAACCGAAGTGGTGCATGTTTATGAGAGAGCAGTTGCACCAGCTTCGACTGAGGGGCCTGATAAACCCGATGTCTTAGGAGGTACGCTTAATATTAAGAACATCCCTATTACTGTCTTATTTGATACTGGTGCTGCACGAAGATTTATTTCTAATGATGCAATTAAAAAGTTAAAACTGAAACCAAGGAAACTCAAAAATTTGATTAGAGCTAATAGTCCGATAGGAGGTTCTCTTATTCTTGATCAGTATTGTAGAGTACCTATTTCTTATTCTCGCTGCAAATTTCCCTTTGACTTGATCATTATGAGTTTCTCCGGCTATGATGTCATTTTTGGGATAGATTAGCTGACAAAATATGAGGCTGAAGTCAATTGTGCTGAAAGAATTGTCAAAGTTAAAACTAATCTCGGAAATGTGTGTATCCCCTGCCATGGCACAGCCACCGACAGGAAAACATTCTGGTCTTCTCTAGAAGTTACCCCTACTTCTATTGAGGATATCCCTGTCGTCAAAGATTACGCTGATGTATTCAAAGAAGTTGAGGGCTTACCTCCACATAGAGAAATCAGCTTCTGAATTGATTTGGCACCGAATGCAAGGGCTGTTGTACATCCATTCGGAGAATGTCGCCAAACGAAAGAGAGGAGCTGAAAAATCAAACCAAGCAGCTTTTGTGGAAGGGTCTGATCAGGCCCAGCTTTTCAGAATGGGAGCAGCAGTGGTGTTCGTCCCAAAATCAGACGGTACTCTCAGGCTATGTGTGGATTACCGTGATCTCAACAAACAAACTCTAAAGAACAAATACCCACTGCCTCGTATTGATGACTTGCTTGACCGCTTGCATGGGGCACGAGTATTCTCTAGGATGGACCTAGCTACAGGCTTCCATCAACTTCGCATTGCAGAGGAGTGTGTGCCTTTAACCGCTTTCAGAGGACTGGACATCTTTTATGAATGGCTAGTAATGCCTTTCGGTCTATGTAATGCTCCAGCATATTTTGTTGATTTGATGAATAGAGTATTCAGAGATGTTTTAAATAAATTTGTGCTCGTGTTCATCGATGACATCCTCATCTTTTCTAAATCCGCTGCTGAGCACGAACAACATCTGAGAGAAGTCTTAGAGATCTTGCGAAGAAATGTGCTGAAAGCAAAATTTTCTAAATGCATATTCTGGAAAGAGGAGGTGAAATTCCTCGGCCATGTTGTATCAAAGGAAGGCATCTCAATAGATCCAGGAAAGATCTCAGCCATCCAAGAATGGAAGCAGCCTAGAACTCCCACGGAGGTCAGAAGTTTTTTGGGACTGGCCGGCTATTATCGGAAATTTGTCAAAGATTTTTTGAAGGTAGCTTGCCCATTGACAAACCTGACCAAGAAGCATATGAAATTCAAGTGGACACCGGAATGCGAGACAGATTTCCAAGAGCTAAAGAAGAGGTTGACCAATGCTCCTTTGTTGACCATCATAGATGGCAATCAGGATTTGTAGGTCTTGACTGATGCCTCTAAGCAAGGTTGTTTCTTTTATAAATTAACATGTCTGAGATAACATTTTCCTTTAATGACAAATCTCATTTTAACATGTTATCCCTTATTTATTTAAGATATTGGTGCGGTGCTGATGCAAAGAGGCAGGGTAGTCGCATATGCTAGCCGCCAACTGAAACCGCATGAGAAGAATTATGTCACGCATGACCTTGAACTAATGGCCATTGTGTTTGCTCTTAAAATATGGAGGCATTATCTTTTGGGTGAGAAGTTTGAAATTTACACGGATCACAAATCCTTGAAACACCTTTTTACCCAAAAAGATTTGAATATGAGGCAGCAACGCTGGGTCGAATTTCTTGCATCAAATGACCTGGATATCCTATATACTCCGGGAAAAGCCAACGTTGTAGCCGATGCACTCAGTAGAAAGAATGCAGAATGCAACAATCTCATTATCGCCAGTCTCATTATCACTCCTTCTTTGATTGATAAAGTCTCTGCTCTTCAGAAGAATGATAAATTTATTTAGAGGATTATTAAAAGGATTTAGGATGGCAAAACCACAAGTTTCCAAATTGATGACAAAGGGGTTCTGAGGCTATTAGGCTGAATCTGTGTCCCATACGACTCTAAGCTCAGAAGGGAGGTTATGGATGAATGTCATAAATCTAAGCTTAGTGTTCACCCTGGCGTGAGCAAGATGTATCACGATCTTAAGCGCACATTTTGGTGGAGGTCGATGAAGAGAGATATTTCTATTTATGTTGCTAGATGTCCCACTTGTCAGCAAGTTAAAAGTGATCAACAGAAACTGGTAGGTTTGTTGCAACCGCTAGGAGTTCCTGGTTGGAAGTGGGAGGAAATTTCTATGGACTTTATAGATGGCTTGCCCCGAAGCCGAAAAGGCAACGATAGCATATGGGTGATTGTCGACCGCTTAACAAAATCTGCCCATTTCATCCCTGTTCGGTCCAATAGAACAGCTCGTAGTTTGGCACAGCTTTATCTCAGAGAGATAGTCAGATTGCATGGGGTTCCCAAAAGCATTGTAAGTGATCGGGATCCATTATTTACCAGCAAATTCTGGGAAGCTTTTCAAGAAGAGCTTGAGACCAAGTTAAATCTGAGCTCTGCCTATCACCCTCAGACAGATGGCCAGGCTGAGAGGGTGAATCGCGTTTTGGAAGACTTATTGCGTGCTTGCATTCTTGACTATGGCGGTTCATGGGAGGACCACTTGCACTTGGTGGAATTCTCCTATATTAATAGCTACCAAGCAAGCTTGGGGATGTCACCGTTTGAATTACTTTATGGCAGGCCATGCAGATCTCCGGCATGTTGGGTGGAGTCAGGCAATCGACTAGTCTTGGGCGCCGACATGGTTCGTGAAGCATCAGATAAGGTTGACTTGATTAAGAAGCGCTTGTTGACTGCTCAGAGTCGACAAAAGAGCTATACAGACCAGCGAAGAAGAAATCTAGAATTCTCTATGGGTGATCGAGTATACTTGAAGGTTTCTCCTTTGAGAGGCGTGATTCGTTTTGGGAAGACGAGAAAGTTGGCACCGAGATTCATTGGTCCATTCCCTATTCTCGAAAGGATTGGTACTCTCACTTATAGAGTGCAGCTGCCCGACTGGTTGCCAGGGGTGCATGATGTATTTCATGCGTCTCAACTCCGCAAGCATGTGCACGATCCAGATCTGATTGAGGATGAATTAAACCAACATGTCATAGATATTGCTCCAAATCTGACAGTGAGAAAGGACCCGATTAAGATCATTGGCAAAGAAACCAAAATCTTGAGGAACAAGAAGATCAACCTAGTCAAGGTTCAATGGAGTGGGGGTCCTAGAGACTGTACTTGGGAGAAAGAGGATAGCATCAAAAAGGCTTACACCAAGTGCAGAGTGGATATTTCCGAGTAACTCTTGTACTAAGGTACGTTTATATCAATTTACATTTTCCATCTTGATTCCTACTTTACTTTGTTTCCTTTTCGAGGACGAAAATTCTTAAGTGGGGGAAATTGTAACGACCCAGAAAATCCGAACCAATTTAAAATTTTTATTTTAAATTATTTGGTGGGAAAATGTGGCAGAAATTAAAATTTTCATTTTTAAATAATAAATATGCCAGTGAAAATAGTAAATTTTCAAACGATCTCTATTTTCGACGAAACACTTTCATTAGAACCGGAATGTTGAATTATTGCTAGATTTCAATTTTTAGAATTTTTCGAATTAATATGTGAGCGTGGCGAAGGAAAATGTGGTTGATCGATTATAGTCAAATTTAATCGACTGAAAAATAGCCATTTTTCAAACAGTGTCAGAATTCGACGAAATTAATTTTGTTAGGACTGTATCGTCATAACATAGACAAATATATTTTTTCTGGATTTTTCTGAGTCCGTTTGTGGCCTCGATGAATTTATTTATGCTGACGAATTAAATTAATAAAGGAATTAAATATTAAATTAAATAATACAGGCCACAGACAGTCGTTTGGGCTGATGGGACCTGTCCCATTGGGTCCGGAATATGGGCTATTAGCTAGGGTCAACTTTGTCTGGACTGAAACTGAACGGTTTAAAAGTTACAGATTTAATTGTAAAAATACACAAAATTAATATAAAAATAGAAACCCTAAAGAAAAAAAAAACTGTTCATCATCTTCTGAGCCGCCGCCCCCTTCATCTCAATGTCCAAATTTGCACCCCTTCCTCCACTAATTTCTCCTTCATCTCTTCGAATTAGAACCCCTCACACATACCAAATCAAAGCCCTTTCCTCCCCCTTTAATTCCATATGGGTGGATCATCTTCTCATCGCCTGAAGCCCGAGCAGTAGACCCCTGAAGTCCGCCGCTTTCCACCGTGTCGCGCCCCCCAGAGCTCGACCGAGCTCGGCCAAACCACCCCCCCCCCCACGTGCGCCGCCCTGAGCCGAACCACCCTGCACCCTCTGATCGTCCCGAAGCCCCACCGTTTGTTCGATAATTTCATACCTAGGTTTGAAGAAAAGGAAGAAAGCTTCGGCCAATACTTCGTTTAGGAAGAAAGGGAGATTTTATTAATTAATTTATTATTTAATTAATTTAAATTGTTTTAAAACTTCAATTAATCATATCTAACTCATTTCAATTCGAAATTCGATGATTTCAGCGACGTTGTAATCGTGTGACTGAGATTTACGCATCTAGACAGACTGGAGTTGATTCTGAACAGTTTGGATTTTGGCCAAAAAAAAAATCTTCAATGACTGTGAGATTTCTGAATTTCAATAATTAAATAATTTATTTTAATTCTATCCGATCAGATGAATCATTGTATGTTATTCCTATTCTGTCATGTGGTGATTGTTGTATGGTTGAATTATATTCGTTGTGATGTCATGTTATAGTTTGACAGTTTGGATCTGTAAAATTCAGACGTAATCATAATAAAGTTCTCACCTTTATTTTTATTCCTATTTTTATTTTTATTGATTTCTCTTAAAATTGATCTTTTGATTTGGGACAAAATAAAATAAAGTTCACTTTTATGTCATTAAAATGAAATAGAATAAAAAGGTGCATTTTTATGTCTTTAAATCACATAGGATAAAAGAACATTTTTATAATTAAAGAAATTATACATTTTAAAATATCAATTTTTGTCGCATTCGAATTGGCGAACAAAAATGTCATTTTTATTTGATATAAAAATATGCATCGTTGAATTATCATTTTTGGTCGCATTAGAATTGGCGAACAAAAATGTCATTTTTATTTGATATAAAATGATACATTGTTGAAACCATCATTTTTGGTCGCATTAGAATTGGCGAACAAAAATGTCATTTTTATTTGATATAAAAATATGCATCGTTGAATTATCATTTTTGGTCGTGTTAGAATTGGCGAACAAAAATGTCATTTTTATATGATATAAAAATATACATCGTTGAATTATCATTTTTGTTGCATTAGAATTGGCGAACAAAAATGTCATTTTTATTTGATATGAAATTATACATTTTAAAACATCATTTTTGTCACATTAGAATTGGCGAAAAAAATGTCATTTTGTTGAATATAAAAATATACATCGTTGAATTATCATTTTTGGTCGCATTAGAGTTGGCGAACAAAAATGTCATTTTTATTTGATATAAAATGATACATTGTTGAAAACATCATTTTTGTCGCATTAGAATTGGCGGACGAAAATATTACTTTCATTGAAGAAAAGGAATGGATTTTAACAAAGGGAATCGCCCAATGGTTTATATATAAATATAAAAATATAAAATTAAACGAAACGAGCGCGGTAGTTCTCGTATCGACAATCGTAACTTCAAACGAATATATAGGAAGATCCGACCGTTGGATTTTCCCAAAACCGGAACCGTTAGGACCGCTTTGGGAAGAGCTTTCCAACGATATAAATTTCATCAAAATCCAACGGTTAGATTTTGAGATATGTGTAAATCAAATTTTGGTAAAAGCAGCGTCAGCGCCGCCCATTGACCCGAAACGTCGTTTATTTATTTCGAGCTATTTTTAATAAATAAAAATAGCGATAAATAATTATAAATATATATATAAGAAATGTTTTAAACTATAATTATGCGACAATTATTTGAAAAGGCTGAGTTTAACTCATTTCAAATAATTGAACGATGATTGAATCAAAGATGTAAGAAGACGACGGTTGAAATTTACATCTTTATCAATATAAAATAAAGGTTCATGTGTTGACTGTACTCATCCGTTGAGATAAGTCATGTGTTGAACGAAATATTTTAATAATAAAATTTAAAATCAATTATTCGTATATGATTATTTAGTTTATATAGATTTTTATCGAAATTAACTAGTTTTGAACTAGAATTATAATAAATCGAATTTTGAAATGGTTTTGAAAATAACCAGAATTTCCAATGATTGCATTGAAATGGATTTGAATCGAAATTGTCTTCGGAATATTTCGACGTTGGATTTCGGGATTATACAGATGTTGTTATGGAAATTTGAAAGATGTAGATATATATATCGTTATTTCCAATACGACATTTGTTAATCGTAGAATTTGATATTGAATATAAGCCGATATATTTTCTATTCAGAGCCTCGTATTGAATATCAAATGTGATTTGGGTTTGTCGTGAATGGTGTCTTCACTAACACTGTTCTTGAACCCAGTTGAGAAAAGATTAAATCTTTTTATTTTAGATTTAATGAAGTGTACCAATTAAATAATATTTAATTGGGATTGAATTGATATTGATTTTTGGGTTTATCGTGGACAGTGTTTTAAATAACACTCGTTCTTTAACCCGATAATTAATGAATGTGATTTTGGGTTTATCGTGAACTGTGTTTTAAATGACACTGATTCTTTAACCCAGTTAAAGATTAAAACTAAGTGGAGTTTTAATGAATCTTTAATTTGATTGAAAAGATCGAAAATGGAGTACCATCCGTTTTGCTCCAGGCGATAGTTAAATCTTTAATTAGATTTGAACGTGAAATGGTAATTGAATTTACCGATAACACCGTGGTGTTAGATATGAAGTATAACCAGTTTTACTTCATGGGATGAATAGGTTGGGATTGGGAAATTAAAACAAATGATTACTTCGGTAAGGTTCGCTAATCCCGACTAGTTTGAATTGATATTCAAAAATAGATTAACGAATAAATTCAAGAAATTTATCTTGGATAAAATTAATGGGAACCTTTCCCTATGAATGTGAAATTTAGAAACTAACTGTCGGTTAGCTAAGCAGAATGGTTTTCTGGATATTGATCTGATGTTGGTTTCGGCCTTCGGGGTTAATAATTGGGGAATTATTCTCTTGATTAATTTACGGTTAGTAACTAATGAATTGGAATGAGGCGTATGTTGTGTTTATGTAACATTTATTTTTAATATACGCGGGTTTGTTGGAAAGGCCGGGTTTATACCCATTCTGAATAACCGATTCGACGATATGTCGAAGATGAAGACGATGGTTGAAGACCGGAAGTCTTCACATCGTTTGGATAATTACCGACGATCCGGATTGGGCTGTACACCCAAGAGGATGGAAATAGTTGGTGGTCGTCCAGACGTACTTAGAGATGGATGGATATGCGAGGAAAGTGCCTCTGGTTTCGTTCAGACCCAGAACGGACTTGTAAATGGATAGTGTGTCTGACGTTGTATTCCTTTATACTGTATTGGTGATCTCTGCTAAATATATATCTGTTTGGTGGCAGAGAATTTATTCTCTTGCTATACACCCTTCTCTGAGACGTACGAGCCTAGAGGTTATATATTGGCAGAAATCAGTGGTACAGTATGGACTGACAATGTGGCATGCTGAGTTGCATGGATCAAGGCTTTTGTTGAAAAGCAAAGTCTTGTGGTTGATGATCAAAGCACGGCCTTGTGTGGCGTAGCTTTGTGTAACGTTGATTCGCGAGTATCACACCCGGTATGAACTAAAAACGGGAGACGGACCTTAGGGAGGACATGCGTTTCTTTGTAGTTAGGAGTGGCGTCAGTGCTTGAACTGGCTGACGAGTTTGACTCATGTGGATGTTGCTTATTATTACTTGCTGAAAAGCGAGGCGCCTCGTGATATCGGGTTCGGCCGATGCTTCTGGTCGGCTGACGGGCCAGGCTTACGCCCCAAAGGGCGGGGAAACGCAGTGTTCAGGCATTTTAATCCACATCGGCGGACCGGCCCTGACGATCCAAGGGTCACTCGAGCTCTGATACCAAATGTGACGAGAAGGAATTTCGCTCGGTCCGAACCAGTCGTTAAACCGACCCAGACCGTTCGAAACGCCCTATCGTTTGAGAACACGACAAATCAGAACGCAGACGGAAGAACATTTCACTGTATATCACAACAATGCATCAGATTTATTTGTTTATACTCTGTATATTCTTGTAAATCTAATGCATTGTTGTGATATACAGTGAAATGTTCTTCCGTCTGCGTTCTGATTTGTCGTGTTCTCAAACGATAGGGCGTTTCGAACGGTCTGGGTCGGTTTAGCGACTGGTTCGGACCGAGCGAAATTCCTTCTCGTCACATTTGGTATCAGAGCTCGAGTGACCCTTGGATCGTCAGGGCCGGTCCACCGATGTGGATTAAAATGCCTGAACACTGCGTTTCCCCGCCCTTTGTGGCGTAAGCCTGGCCCGTCAGCCGACCAGAAACATCGGTCGAAACCGATATCACGAGGCGCCTCGCTTTTCAGCAAGTAATAATAAGCAACATCCACATGAGTCAAACTCGTCAGCCAGTTCAAGCACTGACGCCACTCCTAACTAGAAAGAAACACATGTCCTCCCTGAGGTCCGTCTCCCGTTTTTAGTTCATACCGGGTGTGATACTCGCGAATCAACGTTACACAAAGCTACGCCACACAAGGCCGTGCTTTGATCATCAACCACAAGACTTTGCTTTTCAACAA
Source organism: Allium sativum (assembly GCA_030737875.1). Classification (NCBI taxonomy): domain Eukaryota; kingdom Viridiplantae; phylum Streptophyta; class Magnoliopsida; order Asparagales; family Amaryllidaceae; genus Allium; species Allium sativum. The sequence continues at coordinate 187,716,694 of CM060924.1, read as the reverse complement.
AAGCCTTGATCCATGCAACTCAGCATGCCACATTGTTAGTCCATACTGTACCACTGATTTCTGCCAATATATAACCTCTAGGCTCGTACGTCTCAGAGAAGGGTGTATAGCAAGAGAATAAATTCTCTGGCACCAAACAGATATATATTTAGCAGAGATCACCAATACAGTATAAAGGAATACAACGTCAGACACACTATCCATTTACAAGTCCGTTCTGGGTCTGAACGAAACCGGAGGCACTTTCCTCGCATATCCATCCATCTCCAAGTACGTCTGGACGACCACCAACTATTTCCATCCTCTTGGGTGTACAGCCCAATCAGGATCGTCGGTAATTATCCAAACGATGTGAAGACTTCCGGTCTTCAACCACCGTCTTCATCTTCGACATATCGTCGAATCGGTTATTCATAATGGGTATAAACCCGGCCTTTCCGAACAACCCGCGTATATTAAAAATAAATGTTACATAAACACAACATACGCCTCATACCAATTCATTAGTTACTAACTGTAAATTAATCAAGAGAATAATTCCCCAATTATTAACCCCGAAGGCCGAAACCAACATCAGATCAATATCCATAAAACCATTCTGCTTAGCTAACCGACAGTTAGTTTCTAAATTTCACATTCATAGGGAAAGGTTCCCATTAATTTTATCCAAGATAAATTTCTTGAATTTATTCCTTAATCTATTTTTGAATATCAATTCAAACTAGTCGGGATTAGCGAACCTTACCGAAGTAATCATTTGTTTTAATTTCCCAATCCCAACCTATTCATCCTATGAAGTAAAACTGGTTATACTTCATATCTAACACCACGGTGTTATCGGTAAATTCAATTACCATTTCACGTTCAAATCTAATTAAAGATTTAACTATCGCCTGGAGCAAAACTGGTGGTACTCCATTTTCGATATTTTCAATCTAATTAAAGATTCATTAAAACTCCACTTAGTTTTAATCTTTAACTGGGTTAAAGAATCAGTGTCATTTAAAACACAGTTCATGATAAACCCAAAATCACATTCATTAATTATCGGGTTAAAGAACGAGTGTTATTTAAAACACTGTCCACGATAAACCCAAAAATCAATATCAATTCAATCCCAATTAAATATTATTTAATTGGTACACTTCATTAAATCTAAAATAAAAAGATTTAATCTTTTCTCGACTGGGTTCAAGAACAGTGTTAGTGAAGATACCATTCACGACAAACCCAATTCACATTTGATATTCAATACAAGGCTCTGAATAGAAAATATATCGGCTTATATTCAATATCAAATTCTACGACTAACAAATGTCGTATTGGAAATAACGATATAAATATATATCTTTCAAATTTCCATAACAACATCTGTATAATCACGAATTCCAACATGGAAATATTCCGAAGACAATTTCGATTCAAATCCACTCCAATGCAATCATTGGAAATTCTGGTTATTTTCAAAACCATTTCAAATTCAATTTATTCATTTAAAAATAAATAGAATTATAATTCTAGTTCAAAACTAGTTCATTTCGATAAAAATCTATTTTTATCTTTTCAAATATGGGATTTTTCATCCCAGTTCTTTGTAAATCATTTCTTATGATTTTACACAAATTATTACTATTTTTAATAATTTTATCAAGGCCCGTTCAGTCGATTTCCACCAATGGCCATCGAACTGCACTTACAGCGACCTTTTTCAAATTTGATTTAGACATAATTCCAAATCCAACCATTAGATTTTAAATTTCTAATATTCTTAGAAAGCTCTTTTCGATACGAACCCAACGGTTCCGGTTTTAGGAGAATCCGACGGTCGGATCTCCCGTAATGTCCGTTTGAAAGAAATGGTCGAAATTCAAGAACTGCCGCGGCGCGGCGCGTTCTATTCAGGCCATTATATTATATATATAATATATATAATATATATTTCGTCGATTTATATTTAAAACAAATTATATAGATAGTTTTAAATTAGGTTCAAAAACAATTTCAACTTCCATTTCAATCTGAAGCAAAATTGAATTCTTCTTTATAAATTCGTTTTAAAATTCATTTCTATTCAATTCAAATTTCAATTCAATTTGAATTCAATTCAATTTGAATTCGTTTTCCATTCAATTTGAATTCGTTTTCAATTCAATTCAATTTCAAAGTCATTTTCTATTCGATTCAATTTAAATTGGTTTTCTATTCGATTCAATTCAAATTGGTTTTCTATTCGATTCAATTCATATTGGTTTTCTATTCGATTCAATTCAAAATCGTTTTCAATTCAATTCATTTCGAAATCGTTTTCAATTCAATTCATTTCGAAATCGTTTTCAATTCGATTCATTTCGAAATCGTTTTCTATTCGATTCATTTCAAATTCGTTTTCTATTCGATTCATTTGAAAATGAATAAAATCGATATAAATATCGATCACGTCAAAATGGCGTCAATCTAATCAACACGGCTTCATATATTTCTATTTTCAAATATTCTATTTCAAATATTTCTTTTTCAAAATAGTTGTTATTATCAAAATATTTCGTTCAACACATGACTAATCTCAATGGATGAGCACTGTCAACACATGAACCTTTATTTTATATTGATAAAGATGTAAATTTTATTACTAAAATATTTCGTTCAACACATGACTAATCTCAATGGATGAGTGCTGTCAACACATGAACCTTTATTTTATATTGATAAAGATGTAAATTTTATTACTAAAATATTTCGTTCAACACATGACTAATCTCAACGGATGAGTACTGTCAACACATGAACCTTTATTTTATAATATTCTTTATTTTCTAAATTGGAATGAGGCCCAATCAATCACCATATAATATTAATTATATGGATTTTCATACATCACACGTATATAATAGCATTGAAAAATAATCAACCATCAACCAAAGTGCACTACACTGTATAAGCATCAAATATAGATATCTAACGCTTATAGCAGCCTGTCAACCAATCGATCGATATATTTAATCAATCAGGATGAGTGAACTTCAAATATCATCCCAACACCCGTGTGGGGTTTCAAACAATCAAACACATATTTTATTTGTGCAGTTGGGCGATGTGTAAAATTTATCGTCCCAATCAATGTCCTTCAAATAGGTGTACATAAACAAACCGTCCGGTTTGTAAATGAATATTTATTTATTCACATTCACTATATTCATATTCACATTAAAAATTATATATTTTAACGATAAAACATTTTATTTTAACATATGAATTTCTATTCAGTTCATTCTTTAAATAAAATGATATTTTTATTCTCTAACTTATTTTAGAAAATTTCGGCGGCATAACGACACGATACTAGAAACGGGACGAGGCCTAGCCTTATCCCCGGTCTAGTGAAGGCCCACGCCATTCACACATCAATCAAATCAATTTCATTTCACCAAACAATTCAATTCAAACCAAAGCATCTAACTAATTTACGCAACCAAACAAACAAGTCCATGGTCTGTGGACGATTGTGTCGGGTGCTACTAAGCACCGTCTGCATCCTAGTATATATATATAACTAGAAAATGAAATTGAAAGGTGAGAAATTCTAACAAATAGCTATCCTAACTCCACGGCACTTCTAATGCAGGAAATCTTCACTGTTCTCGTCTCTTATCACTTTCGTCGCCCGTAGTCACTACAAATGTAAAAATCACATTTTTACTGCACTATTCAATATATAAAAATCAAATTTTTACTATGCTATTCAATATATAAAAATCGAATTTTTACTATGCTATTCAATATATAAAAATCGAATTTTTATAATGATGTTATATAGATAAAAATTCTATTTTTATCCCGCTATTCTTCATATAAAGATTTCGCCTTTTCAAAAATATAGATGTCGCCTTTCTATAATATAAAAATTATATTTTCTCGAAGTAAAAATCATATTTTTAAATCTTCTACTTTATAAAAATCATATTTTTACATCTTCTACTTAGTAAAGATTATATTTTTACTATCTATATAATATGAAAATTATATTTTCTACCTTTACATACAATAAAAATTATATTTTTATCTTTCTACTCCATGAAAGATTATATTTTTAATACTTTAAAAATATAAAAATCCTATTTTTTAAAACAACTATATCTATATTTTCAAAACAATTTTAAACTAATTTGAAAATAATTTTTAAACTGATTTTAAACTGATTTTAAAACTAATTTCATATAACACTAACTAATACATATAAAAACCGACTTTCATTAAGTAAAAACTAAGACCAAATAAAATAAAATAACACAAAAAAAAACTTACTTTTGCTTTTTCTATCTTCTTGTTCGCAGAGGGGGGGGGGGGTTTCTGTCATCGAGCTGATGCGCGAGGGGGGGGGCATCGGGAAGTGGGTCTTGGCACGGCGAGGAGAAGGAGGGGTTTGGGGAGGTGGTGCGATGCCGAACTCGACGAGGTCTGGGCGGGGTTAGGGTTTGGCGGCGGAAATGGAAGTGGAGAGGGAGTTCGCGAGCAGGGGGGGTCGAGGCCGATGGCGAGGGGATGGTGGGCTTGGAGGACAAGGCGGAGCGTCGATAGGGGTGGGGAGGCGTGCCACCATCGGTGACGTAGGGGGTGGGCTTCGACGAGTTCTGGCGGTTTCCATTTTTTTTTCTTCTTCTTTGATTCCTGAAATGAAACGAACGTGGGGGGCCCAGAAAGATAAAGGGAGGAGGGGATATATTTTTTATTTAATTATTTAATTTTCCACCAAAAAGCAACTTTTATTTTCGACCTCAAAACGGGGCCCACCGCCTATCGCCCATAGCGTTTTACCCCCATTCTGAACACAATGAGATATGTATCGCAAGCTGATTTGATCGTTTCGATCGGTTTCCGTTAAAATCAACACAATGGGATCAGAATCAGTCGTTAAACCGATCTAGACCGTTCGAAACCCCTGATCGTTTGAGAACAGGACAAATCAGAACGCAGACGGAAGAACATTTCATTGTTATTACAACAATTCCATCAGAATACAAGAATATACAGAATATAAATGAATAGATTACATTCGATAAATATCAGAGATTACAATAAATTACATAGCAGTGGAAAATAATACAAAGCACAACTGAAGGTGATATACGGATACAGAGCTTTCCGGATATCATTCCAGCTGTAAACCAGGATCCTGTGAATATAAATCTGCAAAACCAAAACTACTAGCTGCCCGTGCGGAAAATAGGGGCACCCAGAGTTTAGGTTAAAATAATAAACTCCAGGTCAGTCATGTGACTGGTGTGAGAACTAAAACAGTTATTTAAAACTTTACTTTAAAAGAGAGTAATTCAAGGGACCACGCCGTATAACACGGAATGGGTTTCCTCCCAAGAATACTAGTGCATAGAAAAGACAACGCAATGCTTTTTCGAAAAATGAAGCTATTATAAGACCCAGGTCCCATCACACAATGCAACGCAAGCCAGAGGATAGGGTTTTACCTTATAACAGCCAAACATGCTTGGTACGTTTAAAACAAATCATTTGATACTATAATAAGTGTATAGTGTCAAAACAATTTCAATCATAAATATAAATCATAAACGGCATAGCATCCCATGCTACTATGTCGCCATACTAGGCTCTACAAATAAAGCCGCAATACACGTATTGGAAATTGGATTTCCGTCATGAGTCGAGGCAAGGGGCAAGCTCCTCTCCGCGTTCGAGACACTCTAGCAAATGTCCCAGGGTTACGCACTCTGGGCAACCCCGGATCTTCAGGGCCGGTCCTCACTTACGTTAGAGGATTAATTATGCCTGAACACACGTTTCCCGGTCCTTACAGACCTATAATCGAGGCGCCTCGCATTCCAACAACCACATAGGTGAAAAGTATATAAATGTCAGGGCTGGTAAGTCACTGACACCACCAAAGCTAGAAAGAAACGTCGTGCTCTCCCTGTAGTCACTATCCCGTTTTTAACTCATATCGAGGTGTGAGGCTCGCGAATTCACGTTATACACAAAGCTGCCACGTAGGCCTTGCTTTGATCATCAACCACAAGACTTTGCTTTTCAACAGAAGCCTTGATCATTGCATCTTAGCGTGCCACACAGGCAATTCATGCCATGCGACTGATGTCCATCGATATACAACCTCTGAGCTCGTACGTCTCAGAGAAGGGCGTTAAGCAAAAGAATAAATTCTCCGCCGCCAAATAGATGTATATTTAATAGAAATCAATCAACACAGAATAAAATCCAATGTCAGACACACAATCCATTTACAAGTCCGTTCTGGGTCTGAACGAAACCGGAGGCACTTTCCTCGCATATCCATCCGTCTCCAAGTACGTCTGGACGACCACCAACTATTTCCATCCTCTTGGGTGTACTGCCTAATCAGGATCGTCAGTAATTATCCAAATGATGTGAAGACTTCCGGTCTTCAACCACCGTCTTCATCTTCGACATATCGTCGAATCGGTTATTCAGAATGGGTGTAAACCCGGCCTTTCCGAACAACCCGCGTATATTAAAACGAATGTTACACAAACACAACATATGCCTCATTCCAATACATATTTTCAGGGAAAGATTCCCATTAATTTTATCCAAGATAAATTCTTTAAAATTTATCCTTTAATCTTCCTTTGGATGTCGTTTCAAACCAAATTATGGTTTTCTAAACTAGTCGAGATTAGCGAACCACACCGAAGTAATTATTTATTTTATTTCCCAATCCCAACCTATTCATCCCATGAAGCAAAACTGGTGATACTCCATATCTAATACTTTGGTGTTATCGGTAAAATTAATTACCATTTCACGTTCAAATCTAATTAAAGATTTAACTATCGCTTTGGAGCAAAACTGGCGATACTCCATTCTCGCTCATTTCTAAATTTGATAATTTAGATTATAGATTCACATTTCAACCTAATTGCAGATTCGTTAAAACTCCTTTTACTGGGTTAATGAACTAGGTGTTATTTAAAACACAGTTCACGACAAACCCAAATCACATTCTATTTATTATCGGGTTAAAGAACTAGTGTTATTTAAAACACAGTTCACGACAAACCCACAAACCAATTCTAGTTCAATTCAAATCAAATATATTAGGAATTTCGATTATTTAAAACCCCTTTTTAAATCTAATTTATTTATTTAAAAAATAAAAACCCGGGTTTTAAATTGAGTTCAAACTAGTTCATTTCGATAAAAATCTATTTTTATCTTTTCAAATATGGATTTTTTCACCCCAATTTTTCCCAAATCACTTCTTATGATTTTACACAAATTATTGATATTTTTAATAATTTTATCAAGGCCCGTACAGTCGATTTCCATCAACGGCCATCGAACTGCACCTATAGCGACCTTTTTCGAATTTGATTTGGACGTATCTCCAAATCCAACCGTTAGATTTCAAATTTTGAATATTCGTTAGAAAGCCCTTTTCGATACGAACCCAACGGTTCCGGTTTTAGGAGAATCCGACGGTTGGATCTCCCGTAATGTCCGTTTGAAATAAATGGTCGAAATTCACGAACTGCCGCGGCGCGGCGCATTCTATTCAGGCCATTATATTATATATATAATATATATAATATATATTTCGTCGATTTCTATTTAAAACGAATTATATAAATAGTTTTAAATTCGTTTCAAAAGCAATTTCAACTTCCATTCTAATTCAAATCAAAATTGAATTCTTCTTTATAAATTCCTTTTAAAATTCATTTCTATTGAATTCAAATTTCAATTCTAATTGAATTCATTTCAATTCGTTTTATATTCAATTCATTTCGAAATCGTTTTCTATTCAATTCATTTCGAAATTGTTTTCCATTTCGAAATCGTTTTCTATTCAATTCATTTCGAAATCGTTTTATATTCAATTCATTTCGAAATCGTTTTATATTCAATTCATTTCGAAATCGTTTTATATTCAATTCATTTCGAAATCGTTTTATATTCAATTCATTTCGAAATCGTTTTATATTCAATTCATTTCGAAATCGTTTTCTATTCAATTCATTTCGAAATCGTTTTATATTCAATTCATTTCGAAATCGTTTTATATTCAATTCATTTCGAAATCGTTTTATATTCAATTCATTTCGAAATCGTTTTATATTCAATTCATTTCGAAATCGTTTTATATTCAATTCATTTCGAAATCGTTTTATATTCAATTCATTTCGAAATCGTTTTCTATTCAATTCATTTCGAAATCGTTTTATATTCAATTCATTTCGAAATCGTTTTATATTCAATTCATTTCGAAATCGTTTTATATTCAATTCATTTCGAAATCGTTTTCTATTCAATTCATTTCGAAATCGTTTTCTATTCAATTCATTTCGAAATCGTTTTATATTCAATTCATTTCGAAATCGTTTTATATTCAATTCATTTTGAAATCGTTTTATATTGAATTCATTTCGAAATCGTTTTCTATTCAATTCATTTCGAAATCGTTTTATATTCAATTCATTTCGAAATCGTTTTATATTCAATTCATTTCGAAATCGTTTTATATTCAATTCATTTCGAAATCGTTTTATATTCAATTCATTTCGAAATCCTTTTATATTCAATTCATTTCGAAATCGTTTTATATTCAATTCATTTCGAAATCGTTTTCTATTCAATTCATTTCGAAATCGTTTTATATTCAATTCATTTCGAAATCGTTTTCTATTCAATTTGAATTCGTTTTCAATTCAATTCAATTCCAAAGTCGTTTTCTATTCGATTCAATTCAAATTGGTTTTCTATTCGATTCAATTCAAATTGGTTTTCTATTCGAATCAAATTCGTTATATATTCAAATCAAAATCAAATTTGTTATATATTCAATCCATTTCGAAATCGTTTCCTATTCAATTAGATCCTAATGGAAACATATAGATATCATACCTTCGAAACACGAACACAAATTCTGATGATGATATATCAATCATCAGAATCATCTCCGGGTGTCTAGAATGTGATTCCATATCTATCCAGTATATTAAAACTTCGAATATACGTTCATGACGCGTATATGCAAAACCTTTATATACTCGATTGTCCATATTCAAAATAAAACTGAATTTTAAATTAATAAAAATATGCAACAACGAACTTACAGTTCGACATATGGGAGAAGGGGAGTTCGCTGGCGGGGATTAGGGCGAGGGCGGCTGCTATTGTCGGCAAAGGTGGTGGCAGGGGCGGAGCAGGCGGTCGTGGGTGGTTCGCGGGTTCGGCTGTTACAATCATAAATATCAATCGTAATAGCCGAATTGGCTAACGAAACATATCCCATTGTGTTCGAGATGGGGAGTTTCAAGAGAATAGGCACTGTAAACGGTGCCACGAGGCCGGTCATCTTGCAAAGGATTGCCCGCTCTTAAACAAGGCCGAGTTAATTCTCATTTCAAATGATTGACCGACGATTGAAATTCGAAGATGAAGACGATGGTCGAAGACCGGAGATCTTCACCTCGTTTGGATGGTAACCGAGGTCCTGATTGGGAGGCATCCCGAAATATGGATAATGAGTGGTAATCGTCCAGACGTACGTGGTGATCGAAGGGTTTGCGAGGTATTTAGTGCCTCCGGTTTCGTTCTGACCCAGAACGGACTTGTAAATGGACTGTGTGTCTGACATTGGATTTTATTCTGTGTTGATTGATCTCCGTTAAATATACATCTGTTTGGCAGTGGAGAATTTATTCTTTTGCTTAACGCCCTTCTCTGAGACGCACGAGCTCAGAGGTTGTATATCGATGGACATCGGTCGCATGGCATGAATTGCCTGTGTGGCATGCTAAGATGCAGTGATTAGGGCTTCTGTTGAAAAGCAAAGCCTTGTGGTGATGATCAAAGCACCGCCCGTGTGGCGTAGCTTTGTGTATAACGTAAAATCGCGAGCCTCACATCCCGGTATGAACCAGAAACGGGAGAGGACATCAGGGAGGGCCTGCGTTTCTTCCTAGCTAGGGTGGTATCAGTGACCTACCAGCCCTGACATTTATATACTTTTCACCTATGTGGTTGTTGCTGTTGCGAGACGCCTCGGTTTGATCGGACGATCCGGGTCCGATGGAGTCATTCGTTGGCTCATTTACGCCCTAAAGGGCGGGGAAACGCAGTGTTCAGGCATTTTAATCCACATCGGTGGACCGGCCCTGACGATCCAAGTGTCGATGCACTCTGACCCTGAGGCTCGGGCTAGGCAGTCTTGAATTCGGTAAGGACTATCTTTTGCCTTGGTTCATGACGGAAGTCCAATTTCCAAATACGACATCGTGCGGTTTTGATTGTATATATATATGGCGACATGATATATGGTACCAATGCCATCTATGATTGATAGTTATGATTTGAAATTGTTTTCAAAACATATAGACACTAACAATAATATCAAATGCCTTTGTTTTGTCCGTATCAAGCATATTTTGACCGTTATAAGGTAAAACTCTATCCACCGGTTTGCGTTGCATTGTGTGATGGAAACTGAGTCTTATAACGGTTTCATTTTTATAAAAAGCGTAGCGATGTTTAAAAGAATGATTTGTTTTAAAGCACTGGCAATCCAATGGAGTAAACCCGTTCCACGAAAGTGGCGTGGTCCTGTGATTACCCAAATTATATATATGTGTTGAGTAGATTTCTCATACCAGTCCCATGACTGACTCGTAGTTTGTTTCACTCTCAAACTCGGGTGCCCCTTTTTCTACACGGGCAGCCTTGTATTCAGGTTTAGCTGGTTCTTTCTGGATAGCTGGAGCTGAAGATGGATTCTATCATTTTTCTCTTTTTATGTTGTTCAGCTCCTATTGTACATATTTTGTTTATTTCCGCTGTAGACATTTATGTATAGCTGAACTGTATTTGTACTAAGTAAGATCCTGTATACTGTGTAACTTTGATGATTTCTTTTATCCAGTATATTCTATTGTTCATTATCTGGTGTATTTATTTAATTTTGTTCTGCTATTATCTGTTTCTGTGTTATATTCCAAAGATAACCCTTGTCTCCGTATGAACGGGATTTCGGGTCGTCTCAACGTGGACGATGACTTCTGATACCTTAGACTGATTTGCTCCCTGGACAGGGTTGAAGCAGTAATTGTCCGGACGTGTGTGTTGGTCTGGTCGTGCGAATAAGCGAGCGCCTTTTGGTGTCTCCGGTTTCGTTCAGACCCAGAACGGACTTGTAAATGGATGCGTGTCTAACGTTGAAATTCACTTCATGTAATTAAATCGATTTGTATTAATATATGTCTGTTTAGTGGTGGAGAATCTATTCTCTGCTCAACACCCGGGTATATAGTAATAGTTATCGATCGCATGGCGTGAATTGTCAATGTGGCACGCCAAGATGCAATGATCAAGGCTTTGTTGAAAAGCAGGCCTCGTGGCTGATGATCAAAGCATAGCCTATTAGGCATAGCTTTGTGTATAACGTGACCTCGCGAGCCTCACACCCCGGTATGAGTCAAAAACGGGATATGGACCGTAGGGAGTGCATACGTTTCTTTCTAGCTAGAGTGGTGTTTGGGCTTTAACACGGCCCGACATTTTATTATGTGGATTATGGATTGAGGTACCTCGTTTTTTATAGGCCGGAAGTGGTCATATTATAGGTCCAAAGGGGCCGGGAAACGTATGTTCAGGAATTGCCAATCCACTACCGTTAGGTGTGGACCGACCCTACCGTTCCAATGGTTGCCCATAGGTGTGATCCTGGGGCATTTGCTAGAGTGTCTCGAATCAGAAGAGGACGATCCCTAGCCTCGACTTCATGACTGAAACCCAAATTCCCAATACGACATCACGGTTTTGATTGTAAACTTATATACGGCGACATAGTATATGGTACCTATGTCATCTAGGATTGATATATTTAAATTTGAAGTATTTAAATATTGCCTAGACACTAATAATAATATTAAAATCTTACTTTTCACGTATTAAGCATGTTTGATCATCATAAGGGAAAACTCTATCCTCGTTTGTGCGTTGCATTGTGTTATAGGATCTGAGTCTTATGATGATTTCATTTTTCAAAGTCATTTCGTTGTTTTATATAAACTTTATAAAACATTGCACTGGCAATCCAATGGAGTAAACCAGTTCCGCGTCAGTGGCGTGGTCCTGAGATTTGCCACGTAGTTAGATAATTTAGTTAAGAGTTCTCACACCAGTCCCATGACTGACTCGTAGTTTGTTTCACTTTTGCAAACTCGGGTGCCCTCTTTCCACACGGGCAGCCAATTGACAGGTTTCAGGTGATACATTCTGATTGGAGCTTGCTTGGATGGACGAAGAAGAAGACCTTTTCTCTAGTTTTCATTTCTGCTTTGAGACATTTTTATCTTTAGCTTTGATGTATGTGACGGAGTTTTTGAGACTTGTTTCTTTTCCATTTGGAAACTTATTTCCGTTTTTGTTGAGACTCTTTATTTGGCTAAGTTGTATCCTGTACTGCGTACTCTGATGTATTGGATATTATGATGCTGATGACATTTATTTCCGCTGCAATGGTTTATGTGTTATGATAATTACCTGAGATCTGTTTTTGTTGTAATTATGTTGTATTCCTAAATGATTATCCCTACTTTCGGTCTACGGAAGTTTGGGGTCATCACAAAAACCGTATGGTGTCGTATTAGAAGTTGGATTTCCGTCATGAACCAAGGCAAGGGATCGTCCTTACCGAATTCGAGACACCCTAGCTCGTGCCTCAGGATTCAGTCGCAATTGCACCCGGAGCGCCATGGCCGGTCCACAAATATGTCAGTGGATTGGTAATGTCTGAACAATACATCTCCCAGCCCTATAGGGCGTAAAATAGAGCCACCAGGGACTCAAATCCGAGGTACCTCGCTTTCCATCATCCACATAAGTAAAAATATCTGGGCTTGCAAAACCCAGACACCACATCTAGCTAGAAAGAAATGCATGTTCTCTCTAGGGTAGTTCTCCCGTTTCTGGTTCATACCGGGGTGCGAGGCTCACAAAGTATCACTACACAAATCCATGCTAAATAAAGTTGTGCTCTGATCATCAACCACAAGGCTCTACTTTTCAAAAAAAGCCTTGATCATTTGCATCTTAGCATGCCCATTGTCAATCCATACCACACCATTGATTTCTGCCAATATATAACCCCTAAGCTCGTACGTCTCAGAGAAAGGTGTTAAGCAAGAGAATAAATTCTCCGCCACCAAACAGATATATATTTAGCGGAGATCAACGAATACATCGTAAAGGAATACAATGTCATACATACCATCCATTTACAAGTTCGTTTTGGGTCTGAACGAAACCGAAGGCACCTTATTTCTCGTCCCATATGTCCAATACAGGAGAGAGGTCCTCGCAGATCCGGTCAATCTCCAAGTACGTCTGGACGATCACCACTTATTACCTTGTCTTGGGATGCCTCCCAATCAAGACGTCAGTAATCATCCAAACAATGTGAAGACCTCCGGTCTTCAACCACCGTCTTCATCCTGGACTTTTAATCCTATAGTAATTATTCAGAATGGGTTAAACATGGTCTTTCTAAATAACTCTCGTATTTTATAATTAATAATAAAGTGCTATAAAAACACATCATACGCCTCATTCCAATTCTGAATATTCTTTTAAATAAATATTCATATTATTACGAAAAGTTTCCCATTAATTTTATCAAAGATAAATTCTTTTAAATTTATTCTTTAATCTTCTTTTAAAGGATTCATTAAAACTCCAAATTGGTTTTAATATCAAAAATCATTACTTTATGATTATTTAGCTTTAAGAAATTAATCTTATCTTTAACTGGGTTAAAGAACCAATGTCATTTAAAACACAGTCCACGATAAACCCAAAATCATCTTCCATTAAATATGGAATTTTCACAGAAATAAAATCAATATATAATCGATATAAATTTCCATATTAGACTAATAATATGAATGGAATAATGGCAAAGTCTTTTAAATTCCATACATAATAATGGTCTTCTTTCACAGAAGCTCATTGTGATTATTATTTAAATCGAATTCCATTCAATTCCAATTTAATATGTTAAATTGGAAATCTTTTCTTTGGAAAATTTCCATTTAAATCTTAATAAAAGATTTATAAATCCCAAATTATATTTTCACTGTTAATTGAGTTAAAGAACAAATGTCGTTTAAAATACAGTTCACGATAAACCCAATTCACATTTCATTTTATTCCAATTACTAAATATAATTGGAAACTCTAATAATCTTAATTAAAAGATTTATTCTTTTCTCAACTAGGTTTAAGAATAGTGTTATTGAAGACACCATTTACGACAAACCTAAAAATCCAATTTATTTTATTTAATTCTAATTAAATATTGATTAATTGGAAAACATCATTTAAATCTTAATTTAACGATTTGTTCTAGTTAATAACTAGTTCATTTCGATAAAAATATTTTTTTATCCTTTCAAATATGGATTTTTTCATCCAAAATCTTTTCAAATCATTTATTATGATTTTACATAATTTTACAATATTTTCAATAATTTTATCCAAGCCCGTACAGTCGGTTTCCAATAACGGCAACCGAACTAAATCCAAAGCGACCTTTTCTAAAATTGATTTGGACATAACTCCAAATCCAACCGTTAGATTTCAAAATTCTTATATTCATTGAAAAGCTCTTTTCAATAAGGACCCAACATATCTAATTTCAGAAGAACCCGACGGCCGGATCTCCCGTTACATCAACTTGAAGTTAACGGTCGAAATTCGCGAACGGTCACTATGCGGCGTGTTCTATTCAGGCCATTATATATATATATATATATATATATATATATATATATAGACAACTTCCTTTTTAAAACGTATTTTATAAAATATTTATGAATTCATCTAAAAATGATTTTTAATTTCATTTTCAATTTTAAATCAAAATTGAATATTTTATGCTTATATCATATTAAAGTATTAATATTTTCAAAATATTATATTTTAAAATCACTACTTTTTGATATTCATTATAAAATGAATAAAAACGATCGATAAACCCATTTGGGTAAAAAAATGGCATTTTCTACTTAACTCGGTTTCATATTTATATATTTTTGTTCCCATTCTAAGACAGACATAGAAATCATAACTTTATTCTATACTAAATTTATTTTAAAATAATTTTTATATTAAAATATTCTTTATTTAAAAGATTCTTTACTTTAAATTATTCTTTATATAAAAGATATTCTGAATCGTACTGTGACTCAATCAACTACCATATAATTTCAGTTATATGGATTTCATACATTGCATGTATATAACAATAATGATCAATAATCATTCAACAAAACAGTTACATCCAAAGTGAAGTTTTACAACTGTGTGAGCATTAAAATAAATAAATAACGCTCATCAAAGACTTTTAATCCATCGATTGACAATTAGTTAAATATTGGGACTAGAGTATGTCAAATATCATCCCAATACCCCTGTGGGGTTTTCAAACAACAACAGTTTACATAACTAAATCATTGGTTAGTAGATTTAATCAATCATAAATCAGTTTGAATTTTTTTCTATATAACAAATTTTCACTGTTGAAATTATAAATGAATATTTATAATTTAATTTTTTTACTATCACATAAATGTCAGCATTATTCTTAATACTTTAAACATTTCAATATCTCAAACATATATTTAACAAACGATCATTTTATAATAACAATGCTAACATGTTACAGACAATGTTTTATCTAACAAAACATTTTTAACATATAATTCTTTTACTTTATCTTAACATGATAATAATGACAGTCATATTTTAACATATTTTTCTACTTCGCTAACATATAAATGAAAATGTTTTAATAAACAAAACCTATATTAGCAAATGATCATTTTTCTATTTTTCTAAACATATGAATGATAATGTTTTAATTAACAAAACATATATATTCAAATGAACATTTTTCTATGTAAAAACAATGCATATTTTTAATCATTTCTAATATATAATAGAAATGTAAATTTTTATTGTTAAACAATTTGTGAGATGTTCATATCTCACAAATAAAAGATGGTTTTTATTTTCAATAATTTCAATGTCTTCTATGTTCTTATATGACATATAAAAAAATAATTTATTTGTACACATTTTTCTATGTATTCTAATGATAAATAAAATAATAATTTATTTGTACACATTTTTTATGTATTCTAATGACAAATAGAAGAATAATTTATTTGCATACATTTTTCTATGTATTCTAATGACAAATAAAAGAATAATTTATTTGCATACTATTTTCTATGTATTCTAATGACAAACAAAAGAATAATTTATTTGTAGACAAATTCAATGTTTCACCATAACAAATAAAAGTGATACTTTTATGTGTTGACAATTCTAATTCAACATAACTAATAAAAAAACAAACTTTTATTTGCTAATTCTAATTTCAACGAAAACGACAATTTTATTTGTCAATTCATATTTCAACAAAAGTGACAATTTTATTTGTCAATTCATATTTTGCAAAAGTGACAATTTTATTTGTCAATACATATTTTACAAAAGTGACAATTTTATTTGTCAATTCATATTTCAACAAAAATTGATATTTCTATTTCAACAATTATATTCAACAAAATGAATATTTTTATCTCAACAATTATATTCAACAAAAATGAATATTTTTATCTCAACAATTATATTCAATAAAAATGGATATTTTTATCTCAACAATTATATTCCACAAAAAATGAATATTTTTATCTAAACAATTATATTCAACAAAAATGAATATTCTTATGTCAACTATTATATTCAACAAAAATGGATATTCTTATGTCAACTATTATATTTAACAAAAATGGATATTTTGTTGTCAACTATTGTATTTAACAAAAATGAATATTTTGTTGTCAACTATTGTATTTAACAAAAATGAATATTTTGTTGTCAACTATTGTATTTAAAAAAAATGGATATTTTTATGTCAACTATTATATTTAACAAAAATGGATATTTTGTTGTCAACTATTGTATTTAACAAAAATGAATATTTTGTTTTGACACTAATATGATTCAACAAAATATGAATAATTGGTTTCATGACATGATTCTAAGCGAAATGATATTTTTACATTAACATGACCTGTTTAATGTATCATGGACATATCTACATATATGACAATTCAATTATAATGTAACATTTTATAACAAAAATGTTTTTTTTATTCTAATGCAACATTTTATAACAAAAATGATGATTTAATTTTAGTGTAACATTTCTAACTAAAAATGATGATTTTATTTTAATGTAACATTTCTAACTAAAAATGATGATTTTATTTTAGTGTAACATTTCTAACTATAAATGATGATTTTATTTTAGTGTAACATTTCTAACTATAAATGATGATTTTATTTTAATGTAACATTTCTGACTAAAAATGATGATTTTCTATTATCATGACATTTCAAATAAAATGAAATTTTTTATTTGAACAAGAATATATAATTCAACAAATAATCATCACCCCAATCAATCAGTCAATCCAACTTTTATACACCGCATATATTTAAATATATAATCACAATCAATATAATATATATATTTCTATATATATATATATAATTTTTATTTTAAATTTTAATCGAGAAATCTGACCATGATTTTATCTGAATTTCCAACATGCTCCGTTTAACCTCTAATCAGTTCTATTACGTAGATCTGGTCCATACGATTCCAACACATCAAATTTCATCGAATTCTGTTGCGGTTTGAACGAGTTACTGTAATAACCCGTAAAATGCGAGCCAGTTTGAAATTTTTATTTTGGCAATTTTAGCGAATTTTGATTATTTAAAATGGATTATTTTAAATAAAATCGACGAGAAATTTATTTTGAATATAATTCAACGTATATATTTATACGCGCCGTCGTTAGAATATAAATAATTATTTATAATTATGAATAGAATTGAAAATGGCGCGGTAGTTCGATAATTCGATTTCAAACTTCAATTGAATGTACCGGGTGCAAAACAATCCGGATTTTAGTGAAACCAAAAATAATAGGATCTCGTTGTGGATATCTTTCCAACGAATCCGAAAGATCAAGATTTCATATCGGGAATCAAAAGATATGTCCAGTTGAAAATTCTGAATAGTCGCTATGGAATTCAGGCCCTTAAAAATGGACATTTTGCAAATGACCTCGGATTTCGACGAAACCAGTTTTGTTGGGTCCGTGATGTCAAATTATTTCTAGGTTTCAAATTTCATAATTTTTCGAATCAATATGTGAGCGTGGCAAAAGAAAACGCGTTTGACCAGTTTCAGTTGATTTTAATCGACTGGAAATTGGCCATTTTTCCAACGGTCTCATAATTCGACGAAACTAGTTTTGTTAGGACCGTATCGTAAATACGAAGCTAGAAAATATTTTTCGAGAATTTTTAGAGTTAGAATGTGACCCCGGTAATTTGAAATGTACGTTTAAAATTCAATATAGTGATTTAAATGTAAATTAAACGGAAACCGATTCAAATGATCGAATCAACCTACGATACATATCCCATTGTGTTCGGAATGGGGGTGAAACGCTATGGGCGACAGGCAGTGGGCCTCGTTTAGAGGTCGTATGTAAAAGTCAACTTCTTTGAATTTAAAATAATTAAATAATAAAATATAAAAAATTAAAAACCCCCTTTTTCTCCTTAACCAGGCCCCCCCCCGTTGAAATCCTTTCAGAACAAATCAGAAAATCGAAAAAAAAAGATACGAATCGCTCCACCAGCGATCGAACGCCGCCAGGCGTCCGCCGCGCCCCAGCCCCGACCACCACCGCCTCCGACCGTACCTCCCCCTCCCCTCCGACGGACCCATCCCCTCCACCCGCTTCGAAAACCGAACCCCAAGCTCCAGGACCCCCAAAGCAGTTCGCCGCCGTTGACCCCGACCCCACCACGACCCACCCCACCAGAACCGCGATTGTCCAATCACCGCCTCCCCTTCTTCCATCTCCAACCCCAATGCAAGGAACTTCAGCCTCGCCCCCCCCCCTCTGTAAGTCTTTTTTTTTTAATTTCTTTATTTATTTTTATTTTATATAAATAGAGTAAAAACTGAATATTATTTTATTTAAAAAACTGAACTTTATTTGGTTTGAAAAACTAAACTTTATTTTGTTTGAAAAACTGAATTTTATTTTGTTTAAAATCTGAATATTATTTTGTTTTAAAAACTGAATTTTATTTTATTTAAAATCTGAATTTTATTTTGTTTAAAAACGGAATTTTATTTACTTTAAAAACTGGTTTTTAGTTATGTTGTAAAGTTATAAAAATATAATCTTTTATATTGTCGAAACAAAAATATGATTTTTATATATTGAACTTTGAAATAAAAATTCGATTTTTATATATTGAACTTTGAAATAAAAATTCGATTTTTATATATTGCATAGCGAAGTAAAAATTCGATTTTTACATATGTAGTGAAAGCGGACAACGAAGGTGACAAAAAGGCGGGAACGACGAAGATCTCTACAATAGAAGTGCCGTGGAGCTAGGATAGCTATAGGTGAGAATTTCTCACCTTTCAGTTTATTATTCTAGTTATATATATATATATACTAGGATGCAGACGGTGCTTAGTAGCACCCGACACAATCGTCCACAGACCATGGACTTGTTTGTTTGGCTGTGTTTTTAGTTAGATTGTTTGGGTTGATTTGAATTGTTTGGTGAAGTGAAATTGATATGATTGATGTGTGAATGGCGTGGGCCTTCACTAGACCGGGGATAAGGCTAGGCCTCGTCCCGTTTCTAGTATCGTGCCGTTATGCCGCCGAAATTTTTCTAAAATAAGTTAGAAAAATAAAAATATCATTTTAGTTAAAGAATGAACTAAATAGAAATTCAAGTGTTGAAATAAGATATTTTATCGTTAAAAATATAATTTTTAACGTGAAGTGAATAAAATAAAATATTCATTTACAAACCAGACGGTTTGTTTATGTACGCTGATTTGACTGATATTGATTGGGTCGATAAATTTTACACATCGCCCAACTGCACAACTAAAATCTGTGTTTGATTGTTTGAAACCCCACACGGGTGTTGGGATGAAATATGAATTTCACTCATCCTGATTGATTAAATATGCCGATCGATTGGTTGACAGGCTGTTATAAGCGTTGAATATCTATATTTGATGCTTATACAGTGTAGTGCACTTTGGTTGATGGTTGATTATTGTTCAATGCTATTATATACATGTGTTGTATGGAAATCCATATAATTAATTTTATATGGTAATTGATTGGGCCTCATTCCAATTTGAAAAATAAAAGAAAATTTGAAAATAGAAATTTATGAAGCCGTGTTGATTAGATTGATGCCATTTTGACGTGAACGATATTTATATCGACTTTATTCATTTTGAAATGAATATTGAAAAGTGATTTCGAAATCGGTGATTTCGAAATGAATTGAAAACGATTTCGAAATGAATTGAATTGAAAACGATTTCGAAATGAATTGAATTGAAAACGATTTCGAAATGAATTGAATTGAAAACGATTTCGAAATGAATTGAATTGAAAACGATTTCGAAATGAATTGAATTGAAAACGATTTCGAAATGAATTGAATTGAAAACGATTTCGAAATGAATTGAATTGAAAACGAATTCGAATTGAATTGAAAGTGAATTGAAATGAATTCAAATTGAATTGAAATTTGAATTGAATAGAAATGAATTTTAAAACGAATTTATAAAGAAGAATTCAATTTTGATTTGAATTGAAATGGAAGTTGAAAATGTTTTTGAAACGAATTCAAAACTATTTATATAATTCGTTTTAAATAGAAATCGACGAAGTATATATTATATATATTATATATATAATATAATGGCCTGAATAGAACGCGCCGCGCCGCGGCAGTTCGTGAATTTCGACCATTTATTTCAAACGGACATTACGGGAGATCCGACCGTCGGATTCTCCTAAAACCGGAACCGTTGGGTTCGTATCGAAAAGAGCTTTCTAATGAATATTAGAAATTTGAAATCTAACGGTTGGATTTGGAGTTACGTCCAAATCAAATTTGAAAAAGGTCGCTGTAAGTGCAGTTCGATGGCCATTGATGGAAATCGACTATACGGGCCTTGATAAAATTATTAAAAATAGTAATAATTTGTGTAAAATCATAAGAAATGATTTAGAAAGGATTGGGATGAAAAACTCCATATTTGAAAGGATAAAAATAGATTTTTATCGAAATGAACTAGTTTTGAACTAGAAATATAATTCTATTTATTTTTAAATAAATGAATTGAATTTGAAAAGGGTTTTGAAAATAACCAGAATATCCAATGATTGCATTGGAGTGGATTTGAATCGAAATTGTCTTCGGAATATTTCGATGTTGGAATTCGTGATTATACAGGGGTTGTTATGGAAATTTGAAAGATATATATTTATAACGTTATTTCCAATACGACATTTGTTAGTCGTAGAATTCGATATTGAATATAAGCCGGTATATTTTCTATTCAGAGCCTTATATTGAATATCGAATGTGATTTGGGTTTGTCGTGAGTGGTGTCTTCACTAACACTGTTCTTGAACCCAGTTGAGAAAAGGTTAAATCTTTTTATTTAGATTTAAGGAAGTGTACCAATTAAAGAATATTTAATTGGAATTGAATTGATATTGATTTTTGGGTTTATCGTGGACAGTGTTTTTAAATAACACTCGTTCTTTAACCCGATAATTAATGGAATGTGATTTTGGGTTTATCGTGAACCGTGTTTTAAATGACACTGATTATTTAACCCAGTTAATGATTAAAACTAAGTGGAGTTTTAATGAATCTTTAATTAGATTGAAAAGATCGAGAATGGAGTATCACCAGTTTTACTCCAGGCGATAGTTAAATCTTTAATTAGATTTGAACGGGAAATGGTAATTGAATTTACCGATAACACCGTGGTGTTAGATATGAAGTATAACCAGTTTTACTTCATGGGATGAATAGGTTGGGATTGGGAAATAAAATAAATGATTACTTCGGTGTGGTTCGCTAATCCCGACTAGTTTGAATTGATATTCAAAGGAGATTAAAGAATAAATTTAAAGAATTTATCTTGGATAAAATTAATGGGAACTTTTCCCAAAGTATAGGAATATTTGAATAAAAGAATATTCTGAATTGGAATGAGGCGTATGTTGTGTTTGTGTAACACTTTTATAATATATACGCGAGTTATTCAGAAATACCGGGTTTATCCCATTCTGAATAACTGATTCGACGTGGTGTCGAAGATGAAGACGGTGGTCGAAGACCGGAAGTCTTCACGTCGTTTGGGTAATTACTGATGATCTTGATTGGGCTGTACACCCAAGAAGATGGAAACAGTTAGTGATCGTCCAGACGTGCTTGGAGATCGATGGATATGCGGGGTACTAGGTGCCTCCGGTTCCGTTCAGACCCAGAACGGACTTGTAAATGGACTGTGTGTCTGACATTGGATTTTAGTCTGTGCGATTGATCTCTATTAAATATATATCTGTTTGGCGGCGGAGGATTTATTCTCTTGCTTAACGCCCTTCTCTGAGACGTACGAGCTCAGGGGTTATATATCGATGGATATCAAACGCATGGAGTGAATTGCCTGTGTGGCATGCCTAAGTGGCAATTGATCGAGGCTTCTGTTGAAAAGCAAAGTCTTGTGGTGATGATCAAAGCACAGCCTGTGTGGCACAGCTTTGTGTAACGTGAATTCGCGAGCCTCGCACCCCGGTTGTGAACCAAAAACGGGAGAGGACGTCAGGGAGGGCATGCGTTTCTTTCTAGCTAGAAGTGGCGTCAGTGGTTTTACACGCCCTGACGAGTTTGACTTATGTGGTTGTTGCTGTTGCGAGGCGCCTCGGTTATATCGGTTTCGACCGATGCATTCTGGTCGGCAGACGGACCAGACTTACACCCCATAGGGTGGGGAAACGCATGTTCAGGGTTTAAGTTTAATCCACATCGGTGGACCGGCCCTGAGGATCCAAGGGTCGATGCGCTCTGACCCTGAGGCTCGGGCTAGACAGTCTCGAAGTCGGTGAGGACTATCTTTTGCCTCGGTTCATAGACGGAAATCCGATTTCCAAATACGTGACTTTGCGGTTTTATTTGTAAACCTATATATGGTGACATAGTGGGATGGGGCATTCATGCCGCCTATGATTGATACTTATGATTTGAAGTTGTTTTATACACTATGCACTTATTACAGTATCAAATGATTTGTTTTAAACGTATCAAGCATTCTTGGCTATTATAAGGTAAAAACCCTATCCCCCGGCTTGCGTTGCATTGTGTGATAGGACCTGGGTCTTATAATAGCTTCATTTTTCTTTATTTAGCATTGCGCTGTTGTTTTATGCACTGGTATTCTTGGGAGGAAACCCGTTCCGTGTTATACGGCGTGGTCCCTTGATTTACCTAACTTTAAAATAAAGATTAACTGTTTTAGTTCTCACACCAGTCCCATGACTGACCTGGAGTTTATTGTTTTAAACTAAACTCTGGGTGCCCTTATTTTGACACGGGCAGCTAGTAGTTTTGGTTTTGCAGATTTATATTCACAGGATCCTGGTTTACAGCTGGAACGATATCCGGAAAGCTTTGTATCCGTATATCTTTTCTAGTTGTGTATTGTATTATTCTCCGCTGCGATGTATTTAAATGTAATTTAAATCTCTGATATTTCTGTGTAATATTCTTTTATACTCCGTATATTCTTGTAATCTGATGCATTGTTGTAATATACAGTGAAATGTTCTTTTGTATGCGTTCTATTTTGTCGTGTTCTCAAACGATAGGGCGTTTCGAACGGCCTGGATCGGTTTAGCGACTGGTTCGGACCGAGCGAAATTCCATCTCGTCACATTTGGTATCAGAGCTTTGGTTTACAAAGCTTGGAGAACAAGGCACATTAGAACCATACGAAAGAATTCATCAGATATTGGGTTAGTAATATCCAATTAGAATGACTCGTTAGAGATGGGATCAGTAGTATCCTAGAACGAGTGTGAAGAGTATATTTTTGAAAATAAAAACAATTTTGTTTTGAAATTTAAATCGTTTTAAACGTATTTGGTTATTTATTTATATTGATGTGGACAATCCAGTATATATAGATTTTGCGTATACGTCTGATCCGCGTGTATTCAAAGTTTTAATATATTGGATAGATATAGCATCACACTCTAGTCGCCCGAAGATGATATTGATGATAGCGATCGCATCATCAACATTTGTGTTCGAGTTTCGAAGGTGTGATTTTCTATATATTTCCATTAGACTGGTGTGAGAACCAAAACTAATATAGCTAGAATACATTATTGTGATTTGGCATCAAAAACATGAATTTTTTTGACTATGTATAGAAATTATGAATTTGAAACGTTAATTCACTAATTGATTGATGATTGTGTTGTTTGTTTATTTGTTTGATAATTTTGAACCATTTAGCCTAATTGAACCAAATATTGAACTGTATTGAAAATTAGTCGCATTTGCTTGCATATACATGGATATCATTGAACAGGTCATAGCAAGGAGGCTAGAGCAGAGAATAAAATTTGTTTGCCCGACAAATAGGTACATGTTTACTACATAATTTACTGTTTCGTTTGGGTGATGATGATTTTATGAGCCTATTGGCTAGCCGCTTGGCTTTTTCTTTTTCTTTTTGAGATCTGAAGGACCGGGGAAGCTATTTGAAATTCCCCGATGCTCCCGGTGCAGGGGAGGTTATGGCGAAATTTTTCAAAAATTTAGGGTGTTAGCCAAAATTTTGAAATTTTGAAAATTCTCAGAAACTGAAAAGTTGGAGAATGGAAGCCGGATCGAACGTAGAGTTGAATTATCAAACCACTTTCTACTTTGTTCCTTTTCGGGGACGAAAAGTTTTAAGTGGGGGAGATTGTAATAACCCGTAAAATGCGAGCCAGTTTGAAATTTTTATTTTGGCAATTTTAGCGAATTTTGATTATTTAAAATGGATTATTTTAAATAAAATCGACGAGAAATTTATTTTGAATATAATTCAACGTATATATTTATACGCGCCGTCATTAGAATATAAATAATTATTTATAATTATAAATAGAATTGAAAATGGCGCGGTAGTTCGATAATTCGATTTCAAACTTCAATTGAATGTACCGGGTGCAAAACAATCCGGATTTTAGTGAAACCAAAAATAATAGGATCTCGTTGTGGATATCTTTCCAACGAATCCGAAAGATCAAGATTTCATATCGGGAATCAAAAGATATGTCCAGTTGAAAATTCTGAATAGTCGCTATGGAATTCAGGCCCTTAAAAATGGACATTTTGCAAATGACCTCGGATTTCGACGAAACCAGTTTTGTTGGGTCCGTGATGTCAAATTATTGCTAGGTTTCAAATTTCATAATTTTTCGAATCAATATGTGAGTGTGGCAAAAGAAAACGCGTTTGACCAGTTTCAGTTGATTTTAATCGACTGGAAATTGGCCATTTTTCCAACGGTCTCAGAATTCGACGAAACTAGTTTTGTTAGGACCGTATCGTAAATACGAAGCTAGAAAATATTTTTCGAGAATTTTTAGAGTTAGAATGTGACCCCGGTAATTTGAAATGTACGTTTAAAATTCAATATAGTGATTTAAATGTAAATTAAACGGAAACCGATTCAAATGATCGAATCAACCTACGATACATATCCCATTGTGTTCGGAATGGGGGTGAAACGCTATGGGCGACAGGCAGTGGGCCTCGTTTAGAGGTCGTATGTAAAAGTCAACTTCTTTGAATTTAAAATAATTAAATAATAAAATATAAAAAATTAAAAACCCCCTTTTTCTCCTTAACCAGGCCCCCCCCCCGTTGAAATCCTTTCAGAACAAATCAGAAAATCGAAAAAAAAAAGAGACGAATCGCTCCACCAGCGATCGAACGCCGCCAGGCGTCCGCCGCGCCCCAGCCCCGACCACCACCGCCTCCGACCGTACCTCCCCCTCCCCTCCGACGGACCCATCCCCTCCACCCGCTTCGAAAACCGAACCCCAAGCTCCAGGACCCCCAAAGCAGTTCGCCGCCGTTGACCCCGACCCCACCACGACCCACCCCACCAGAACCGCGATTGTCCAATCACCGCCTCCCCTTCTTCCATCTCCAACCCCAACGCAAGGAACTTCAGCCTCGCCCCCCCCCCCTCTGTAAGTCTTTTTTTTTAATTTCTTTATTTATTTTTATTTTATATAAATAGAGTAAAAACTGAATATTATTTTATTTAAAAAACTGAACTTTATTTGGTTTGAAAAACTGAACTTTATTTTGTTTGAAAAACTGAATTTTATTTTGTTTAAAATCTGAATATTATTTTGTTTTAAAAACTGAATTTTATTTTATTTAAAATCTGAATTTTATTTTGTTTAAAAACGGAATTTTATTTACTTTAAAAACTGGTTTTTAGTTATGTTGTAAAGTTATAAAAATATAATCTTTTATATTGTCGAAACAAAAATATGATTTTTATATATTGAACTTTGAAATAAAAATTCGATTTTTATATATTGAACTTTGAAATAAAAATTCGATTTTTATATATTGCATAGCGAAGTAAAAATTCGATTTTTACATATGTAGTGAAAGCGGACAACGAAGGTGACAAAAAGGCGGGAACGACGAAGATCTCTACAATAGAAGTGCTGTGGAGCTAGGATAGCTATAGGTGAGAATTTCTCACCTTTCAATTTATTATTCTAGTTATATATATATACTAGGATGCAGACGGTGCTTAGTAGCACCCGACACAATCGTCCACAGACCATGGACTTGTTTGTTTGGCTGTGTTGTTAGTTAGATTGTTTGGGTTGATTTGAATTGTTTGGTGAAGTGAAATTGATATGATTGATGTGTGAATGGCGTGGGCCTTCACTAGACCGGGGATAAGGCTAGGCCTCGTCCCGTTTCTAGTATCGTGCCGTTATGCCGCCGAAATTTTTCTAAAATAAGTTAGAAAAATAAAAATATCATTTTAGTTAAAGAATGAACTAAATAGAAATTCAAGTGTTGAAATAAGATATTTTATCGTTAAAAATATAATTTTTAACGTGAAGTGAATAAAATAAAATATTCATTTACAAACCAGACGGTTTGTTTATGTACACTGATTTGACTGATATTGATTGGGTCGATAAATTTTACACATCGCCCAACTGCACAACTAAAATCTGTGTTTGATTGTTTGAAACCCCACACGGGTGTTGGGATGAAATATGAATTTCACTCATCCTGATTGATTAAATATGTCGATCGATTGGTTGATAGGCTGTTATAAGCGTTGAATATCTATATTTGATGCTTATACAGTGTAGTGCACTTTGGTTGATGGTTGATTATTGTTCAATGCTATTATATACATGTGTTGTATGGAAATCCATATAATTAATTTTATATGGTAATTGATTGGGCCTCATTCCAATTTGAAAAATAAAGAAAATTTGAAAATAGAAATTTATGAAGCCGTGTTGATTAGATTGACGCCATTTTGACGTGAACGATATTTATATCGACTTTATTCATTTTGAAATGAATATTGAAAAGTGATTTCGAAATCGGCGATTTCGAAATGAATTGAAAACGATTTCGAAATGAATTGAATTGAAAACGATTTCGAAATGAATTGAATTGAAAACGATTTCGAAATGAATTGAATTGAAAACGATTTCGAAATGAATTGAATTGAAAACGATTTCGAAATGAATTGAATTGAAAACGATTTCGAAATGAATTGAATTGAAAATTATTTCGAAATGAATTGAATTGAAAACGAATTCGAATTGAATTGAAAGTGAATTGAAATGAATTCAAATTGAATTGAAATTTGAATTGAATAGAAATGAATTTTAAAACGAATTTATAAAGAAGAATTCAATTTTGATTTGAATTGAAATGGAAGTTGAAAATGTTTTTGAAACGAATTCAAAACTATTTATATAATTCGTTTTAAATAGAAATCGACGAAGTATATATTATATATATTATATATATAATATAATGGCCTGAATAGAACGCGCCGCGCCGCGGCAGTTCGTGAATTTCGACCATTTATTTCAAACGGACATTACGGGAGATCCGACCGTCGGATTCTCCTAAAACCGGAACCGTTGGGTTCGTATCGAAAAGAGCTTTCTAATGAATATTAGAAATTTGAAATCTAACGGTTGGATTTGGAGTTACGTCCAAATCAAATTTGAAAAAGGTCGCTGTAAGTACAGTTCGATGGCCATTGATGGAAATCGACTATACGGGCCTTGATAAAATTATTAAAAATAGTAATAATTTGTGTAAAATCATAAGAAATGATTTAGAAAGGATTGGGATGAAAAACTCCATATTTGAAAGGATAAAAATAGATTTTTATCGAAATGAACTAGTTTTGAACTAGAAATATAATTCTATTTATTTTTAAATAAATGAATTGAATTTGAAAAGGGTTTTGAAAATAACTAGAATATCCAATGATTGCATTGGAGTGGATTTGAATCGAAATTGTCTTCGGAATATTTCGATGTTGGAATTCGTGATTATACAGGGGTTGTTATGGAAATTTGAAAGATATATATTTATATCGTTATTTCCAATACGACATTTGTTAGTCGTAGAATTCGATATTGAATATAAGCCGGTATATTTTCTATTCAGAGCCTTGTATTGAATATCGAATGTGATTTGGGTTTGTCGTGAGTGGTGTCTTCACTAACACTGTTCTTGAACCCAGTTGAGAAAAGGTTAAATCTTTTTATTTAGATTTAAGGAAGTGTACCAATTAAAGAATATTTAATTGGAATTGAATTGATATTGATTTTTGGGTTTATCGTGGATAGTGTTTTTAAATAACACTCGTTCTTTAACCCGATAATTAATGGAATGTGATTTTGGGTTTATCGTGAACCGTGTTTTAAATGACACTGATTCTTTAACCCAGTTAATGATTAAAACTAAGTGGAGTTTTAATGAATCTTTAATTAGATTGAAAAGATCGAGAATGGAGTATCACCAGTTTTACTCCAGGCGATAGTTAAATCTTTAATTAGATTTGAACGGGAAATGGTTATTGAATTTACCGATAACACCGTGGTGTTAGATATGAAGTATAACCAGTTTTACTTCATGGGATGAATAGGTTGGGATTGGGAAATAAAATAAATGATTACTTCGGTGTGGTTCGCTAATCCCGACTAGTTTGAATTGATATTCAAAGGAGATTAAAGAATAAATTTAAAGAATTTATCTTGGATAAAATTAATGGGAACTTTTCCCAAAGTATAGGAATATTTGAATAAAAGAATATTCTGAATTGGAATGAGGCGTATGTTGTGTTTGTGTAACACTTTTATAATATATATGCGAGTTATTCAGAAAGACCGGGTTTATCCCATTCTGAATAATTGATTCGACGTGGTGTCGAAGATGAAGACGGTGGTCGAAGACCGGAAGTCTTCACGTCGTTTGGGTAATTACTGATGATCTTGATTGGGCTGTACACCCAAGAAGATGGAAACAGTTAGTGATCGTCCAGACGTGCTTGGAGATCGATGGATATGCGGGGTACTAGGTGCCTCCGGTTCCGTTCAGACCCAGAACGGACTTGTAAATGGACTGTGTGTCTGACATTGGATTTTAGTCCGTGCGATTGATCTCTATTAAATATATATCTGTTTGGCGGCGGAGGATTTATTCTCTTGCTTAACGCCCTTCTCTGAGACGTACGAGCTCAGGGGTTATATATCGATGGATATCAAACGCATGGAGTGAATTGCCTGTGTGGCATGCCTAAGTGGCAATTGATCGAGGCTTTTGTTGAAAAGCAAAGTCTTGTGGTGATGATCAAAGCACAGCCTGTGTGGCACAGCTTTGTGTAACGTGAATTCGCGAGCTTCGCACCCCGGTTGTGAACCAAAAACGGGAGAGGACGTCAGGGAGGTTATGCGTTTCTTTCTAGCTAGAAGTGGCGTCAGTGGTTTTACACGCCCTGACGAGTTTGACTTATGTGGTTGTTGTTGTTGCGAGGCGCCTCGGTTATATCGGTTTCGGCCGATGCATTCTGGTCGGCAGACGGACCAGACTTACACCCCATAGGGTGGGGAAACGCATGTTCAGGGTTTAAGTTTAATCCACATCGGTGGACCGGCCCTGAGGATCCAAGGGTCGATGCGCTCTGACCCTGAGGCTCGGGCTAGACAGTCTCGAAGTCGGTGAGGACTATCTTTTGCCTCGGTTCATAGACGGAAATCCAATTTCCAAATACGTGACTTTGCGGTTTTATTTGTAAACCTATATATGGTGACATAGTGGGATGGGGCATTCATGTCGCCTATGATTGATACTTATGATTTGAAGTTGTTTTATACACTATGCACTTATTACAGTATCAAATGATTTGTTTTAAACGTATCAAGCATTCTTGGCTATTATAAGGTAAAAACCCTATCCCCCGGCTTGCGTTGCATTGTGTGATAGGACCTGGGTCTTATAATAGCTTCATTTTTCTTTATTTAGCATTGCACTGTTGTTTTATGCACTGGTATTCTTGGGAGGAAACCCGTTCCGTGTTATACGGCGTGGTCCCTTGATTTACCTAACTTTAAAATAAAGATTAACTGTTTTAGTTCTCACACCAGTCCCATGACTGACCTGGAGTTTATTGTTTTAACCTAAACTCTGGGTGCCCTTATTTTGACACGGGCAGCTAGTAGTTTTGGTATTGCAGATTTATATTCACAGGATCCTGGTTTACAGCTGGAACGATATCCGGAAAGCTTTGTATCCGTATATCTTTTCTAGTTGTGTATTGTATTATTCTCCGCTGCGATGTATTTAAATGTAATTTAAATCTCTGATATTTCTGTGTAATATTCTTTTATACTCCGTATATTCTTGTAATCTGATGCATTGTTGTAATATACAGTGAAATGTTCTTTTGTATGCGTTCTATTTTGTCGTGTTCTCAAACGATAGGGCGTTTCGAACGGCCTGGATCGGTTTAGCGACTGGTTCGGACCGAGCGAAATTCCATCTCGTCACAGTTACATCATTTTAAACATTTAAATACTTATAAGATAATTAAAATATAATTAAATTAATTATTATCTTTTATTAACCACCTCCTAATTAATCTTTTTCCTTGTTCTTCTTTGTAGAAACTCAACCCAAACATCGTCTTCAACATCACCCCATCGCTCCTTCTCTAAACCACTTGTAACACCCCATATTTTCTGTGAACGTCAAAGTAACAAATTAAAGTATACTTAATTTTTAAAGAATAATTAAGGGAGACAGGTTACGCGATTGCGTTCGTCTTGGAATTCTGCTTGAGATAGAGTCCGACTTTGCATAAATCGGACTCGATATGAAGAAGTTATGGCACTTAGAAGTTTCAGGAATTTAAAATAAAAACTAGCCCGAATTCAAATTTAAAGTTTCGAAATTCAAATCTCACACCCGTGCTGGGCGGGAAATTTCCCGCCCGAGACCCAGGTCGACCATGGGGCCAACCTGGGTAGAACAAGTCGACCATGGGGTCGACCTGGGGGTCGACCTCCCCCTCTTTTTCTAGATCCGTGGACAGATTCGTTTTTTTGCATTTAGACGCCCATTCTGACCAGATTCGTTGCTCCTAAGCTATTTAAACACCGCCAAACCTCACTTTCTCTCCACACAACTTCATTTCCCCTATACTCTACCCTAATTCATATCAAAATAAATCAAAGACGAGGTTATGCTGCTCAAGTTCTTCGTAGAAATCAAGTTTATAATTCAAGTAGAGATTCAAAGGCTAATTCAACGACTTCAACAACTATTTCTAAGAATCAAATCAAATCTAAATTAGTCTACTTCAAGGGAACCTATTTAGTTTCAGAATACAGATACCAGAATTCAAGATCGTTCTATAATTTGTAAGTTCACGTTACTTTCAGAAATAAAAGTTAATTGTGATTCTGACATTGTAATAAGTCTGGATTTGAGATTATGCATGTCTTTCTATATCCTTTGGATCTATCTCATTGATAATATTATGTCCATTCTTTGTCTCTTCTTTCCTTCTTCCCTTCTTGTTTTATAGTCAGGCTACTGCGAGCCTAAGCCAGATCTCATAAGAGATGAACGTACGTTGGAAATAAAATTGGGCATAATTGAGTTGTAACTGATTTGAGGACATAACACATGTTGTATTCAAAACATAAAGTGTATCAAACATATGACTTGGGATTTGAGGCATAAAGTATTGGACATATGACTTGAGATTTGAGGCATAAAGTATTGGACATATGACTTGGGATTTGGCACGTAAATTGAACTGTAAATATAAGGCATAGTACATGTTGTGGTCAAAGATCTAAAATTGGGATATATATATATATAATAGTTTTTGATTTGGAAAAAGAAGATTATGGTGTATAGTGATGTATGGCTTCGGCATGAAAATAAGATTTGCCTTTGTTTTGTAAGTCAATTACTTTTTAGATTTGAACACCTAAATCTAATTGTGACATGTAATAAAATGGATATGAGAATATGCCTGATGTAAGCTATCCTTTCATTGAAATCTGCGCTTGAGTATATATATCTTTGGGAATCATTTTTGACTATGAAACTGGTCCAATCATATCTATCCTTGTTGTATATTGAAATTGTAATCCTTTTTAAGTTCATGATACAATTATTATTATATCTATATGCCTGTGATGTATTCCTTGCAAAACTTGTGTTTTTAGTACATCAAGTTTATTGGACCAGTAGTTCTTATGACTATGCCTATTCTTACGATGTTCCATCTTGCTTCTACCCTTATATTATGAATCTTGAGTTAAATCTCGAAATACGAACGTTATGCATACAGAGGAAATTGGGTATAACATGAAGTTGACATTATTTGGCATAATTTGGAACATGTAACATGGCATAACTGTTAAGATGCAATTTGACATGAATCATGGAATATGTAATTTGACATATTGAACCTATAATTTGCATGAACGAAAAAGTATGAAGTTGGCATATAAATCAAGTTTTGGGCAAAATTGTTATTGTTGCGAATTTGGGGTAACTTGAGCATTAAATCTAGATTGGGTGTAAAATGTAACATGACTAGTTTTGGTGAATTTGGTAATTAGCATGTAAAATATAGATTTGGGTATATAGGGTAAATGTGTAGATTAAAGATGAATATGCCTAACCCGAGGTTAGATTGAGTTGTGGTGTAAAACTGCCAGGAACCGCCCAGCACATCCAGTAACCACAACAACACCTATATAATGTGAGAGGTTAGTGCATCATGCCCAAGAAAAACCCGATGTTAGATTGAGTTGTGGTGTAAAACTGCCCGGAACCTCCCGGCACATCCAGTAACCGCAACAACACATATCTAATGTAAGAGGTTGGTGCATTAATAAATCAATTAATGCTAATGAAAAAGATGAATGAGTAGGGTTAAGTTCATAGGAACACTTAACCGATATAACATGGATGAGTAGGGTTAAGTTCATAGGAACACTTAACCAATATAACATGGATGAGTAGGGTTAAGTTCGTAGGAAACCCTTAACCGATATAGCATGATAAATGGAAAGGGTTAAGTTAACACTTAACGAGTATAACTTGATTTGTGGTAGGGTTAAGTAAAAACAAGTAGGCAATACTTAACCAGAGTAACATGACTAGTAGGTGGGTTAAGTTAACTTGAATTGGTTGATGACACTTAACCAATACAACATGATGAACACGTGGGGTTAAGTTAACAAGAAAACACATGACCAATATAACTTGATTAACGAACGGGGTTAAGTAATAAGAAACACTTAACCAATCTGATAAGTGAGGAGGGTTAAGTTAATAGGAACACTTAACCAACATGACATGATGAATGGGTGGGTTAAGTTAACATGAATGGACAACACTTAACCAATACGACATATTGTATGGGAGGGTTAAGTACATATCGGGCTGGTGGGTAATATTAGTACATATAGGCCCACAAACTTAACCGTTAAATAAACATGCTTGAATCGATGGGAGGGTTAAGTACATCTCGTGTAGGTGGGTAATATTACTACATATAAGCCCACAAACTTAAACATTAAATAAACATGCTTGAATCGTTGGGTGGGTTAAGTACATCTCGTGTAGGTGGGTAATATTTGTATATATAAAGCCCACAAACTTAACCTGTAGGAAACCCTAGTAACAGGGACCCATTTTAGCAGTAACCCACATAGATGTATCATGGTACCTTGAACTAGGCAGGGTAGGGCACGTTTACTGGGCTGATTATAAGCGGTTAAAACAGCGGCAGAGGGCACGTCAGTGTAGGTTCCGACGGTTTACGGGCGTGCACGTACTTCGAAGTGGGAAATAGCAGGCACTGAGTACCAGTAGTTATACACTGTGCATCTTGAATCGTGTCGGGCCGCCATCATAAGGACTGATACACCTTATGGTAGGACCAGCACAGGGTATCTACACGCAAGAGAGGGCCGATTGACACAGACACATGGAACATGAATACAAGTAAGGGAGTCGATCGATAGGGTAGTAAGGGTACATCTAACATGTTCATGACAATTAGGCTGATTGAGGTGGAATCCTCACGATAGATGTACACCTGAAGGCTACCACCATTTGTGGGGATTGGGATCACGTTGTAATATTATCATTTTATACAGATTACCAGTTGGGACACTAGTTAGGTAGTGGAGAGAAATAAATAAAAATCAGAATAACAAAGTAGTAGCGAAGGAGAGAAAGAGTAGAAGCGCATTCAGTTATCTTTCCTTATCATACCTTATGCTTTACCTTATGCTTATCCTATGTTATCTTGTTATCCCTGTTATCACGGTATTGTCTTATATTCAGTTTATTCATGTCATGACGTTTTTGCCTGTATATATGCTGGAAATCACTGGACTTACCAGACTCATGTCTGACCTAGTTTTGTTTCGCCTCTTTTCTTCCGTTTCCCCCGCAGGTTCACAGGGAGGAAATGTTATCACTTAGCTCAGTTTTCCTTCCAAGCTCGAAGATAGTCCATGTATTGTTTTGGACTCTCTCTCTTCCACAGCTATGGCTGGTTCATGCTTCATTGGGGAATATCATTGCTATTTTTATGCTTCTTTTATACTTGGAAGTTTTTGAATCAAGACATAATTTCTATGTATTACTTTTAAGTACGATTGAGACAATTGCTGTAAAAGCTTGACTGGATTAAGTTGTTTATAAAATGACTTTATTTTCCACTGCTTTATTTGTCTGTCTAGTAATTTATCTGCATCTTTTACCTATAATGCTCCACATAAGTTAAGGTATTCCCTTTGAGAGTGACCTCAATGGAGGTGGGGTGCTTCACTTGGTCTCAGAGTTGAAGATTACCGGATCAGATAAAAGATTTGAAAATTTATTTTCAAACTGGTTTTAAAAGAAGCATTTTCAAAAGAATTTTTTTGTTTTAAAGGCATATTCCCCAAATCCATATGCATTATCTTTTGATCCTCTGTTTGAATCCTTGTTTCCTTCTTTCTTGAGTCTCCGAGGCTCCTGGCTTTCTGGGAGGTAACCACATCGCGGCATGGTTCCGTATGCTCGATGAGACTACGACACCAGTCAAAGGGCGAAGAAGTGCCCAACTTCCATCCATAGTCATGGTAGTTTTACCTACGGCTAATTTTCTTTCGAGTTTTGTAGGATTTTCCGTGCAATGGAGGAAGCTTTCGAGAGACTTGTCAATGTGTTACACAAGGATAGTAAAGATGAGACTGACGGAGTTTTGCTAAGGAGCACAACCCAAGGATGAGGAACTCATGGATAAGGACTTGGTTCACAAAGGAGGTAAAAAGGAAAGAATAGTAAAACCTAAAACAAGAGGAAGTGTCATTATTAAGGACAAAGGAAAGAACAAAGGACAGGATTTTCCGGAAGGCAAGTGCATGCTCTCACCGCCAGCATACCTGAGAGAGAGGTAGTAAAGCTTCGGTTGAAAAAGTCTAGTTTTTCTTTTTGATCATCCTGTTAGTACTTTTTGATTTTAGCGCTTCACATTCGTTTATATCAGCTTCCATAGTTGAGTCTCTTCACCTTATAACTTGTATAGTAGAGGATACCGTTATTGTCTCAAATACAATTTCTGGTTCGGCTCATTTATCCTTGGTTTGTGAGGATTTGAGAATAGCTATATTAATGCTTATGTTTTTGGTTCCATGGGCTATAGGTTGATTCTAGGCATGGGATGGTTAGCTAGTAATTGCGAAAGGAGGGTAGTTAGACCTTTTAACTTGCTTAGGGAATAACCTCTAGATTTCGTGCGATCCTAAGGGATCAATTTGTCTTAGCTACCTAGAATCACTTGATGCATCTATCGACGATTTTTGATCCATTGGAATAGTCCATGAGTACACAAGATGTTTTGATTAGGGTAGGGGTTTCCCCCTAAAATTCGAGACAGACTTCCGCATATATCTAGTTGACAATGCAAAGCCAGTTATGCAATCAACGACAATTTTGGAACAAGGTTGGTGAGGATAGCCAGAGTCGGTTAAGTGCTATATTGTTTGGTTGTTTTTCTAGTATCACCTCGCATAGATCGTCCAAATTCGGAGGAGGTATTCCTTGGGTGGTTGTCTGATATTAGTTTAGGCCTCTGGGGCTTGTACTTGAGGGATGTGAAGTTCGACTAGGATGGTTTACGTGAGAGATATCGACCCTCAGATTTGTGACATGATGGATAAGCTAAGTAGAGGAGAGACCTATAATCATCTTAGTATATACACTTGGTATCATGGTTAACATCTGTTTATCTTGGAAAGATAGTTCGACTACATTGGATACCCTCTAGCATAGTAAATGATCGAGGTCCTATCTTTACTAGTGGGTTTTTGAAATGGAGGCCAAGAAGCTTCGCAATCATAAAGTTAAATTAGTTAAGGTACGGTGGAGTGAAGCTCAAGAAGATGCGACTTAGAAGACTGAAGACTAGAAACGCGCATCATACCCTTTTTGAGGGTATATCCTTGATTCCACTTTTTTCTGTAAAGTTTATTTACATGCTAGTCTTTATCTTTTAAGTATATTCTCTCAGTCCTATTCTCGATCCTTAGGTAGAAGCCAATGGATGTAAACATGTGTTTGAGACATGTTATGTTTGGTGGATGCAAGTGGTTGCAAGTGTTTGCTAGTGGATGCTCATGGATGCATATACACACACATTAGGCACTAGATCGGCTCAGTCACTTTCATATTGCATATGAATGTATTTGTATATGGATTGAAACTTGATGTGTTATCATATGGATGTTGCATATGGATGAGTGAATATGCACACATATAGTATTTACATGATTAGGGATATTTGCATATATATTGGACGCATGACACTCTCATGATTCACATTAAGGAGGTCAACTAGATCAGTAGACCGCTTGATTTTGCATTAGATAAGAAACATATACACAAACTCTGCATATGTTCATACGACATTAGAAACCTTTTAAGGACAATGGATGCCTGTGTTTGATGGTTGAGTAGATGGACGATTGGATGGTAGGATATACATTCTTCTTGACTTGAAGATTTCGGGGACGAAATCCTTTAAGGAGGGGAGAATGTAACACCTTGTATTTTCTGTGAATGTCAAAGTAACAAATTAGAGAAGAATTAAGGGAAACGAGTTATGCCATTGCATTTGTCTTGGAATTCTGCTTGAGATAGAGTCCAAGTTTGCGTAAATTGGACTCTATATGAAGAAGTTATGGCACTTAGATGTTTCAGGAATTTAAAATAAAAACCAGCCCGAATACAAATTTAAAATTTCGAAATTCAAATCATACACCCGGGCTGGACGGGAAATTTCCCGCCCAGGACCCAGGTCAACCATGGGGTCGACCTGGGTAGAACAGGTCGACCTGGGGGTCGACCTCCCCCCTTTCTCTAGATCCGTGGACAAATTCGTTTTTCTGCATTTAGACTCCCGTTCTGACCAGATTCGTTGCTCCTAAGCTATTTAAACACCCCCACACCACACTTTCTCTCCACACAACTTCATTTTGCCTATACTGTACCCTAATTCATATCAAAATAAATCAAAGACGGGGTTATACTGCTCAAGTTCTTCGTAGAAATCAAGTTTAGAATTCAAGTAGAGATCCAAAGGCTAATTCAACAACTTCAACAACTATTTCTAAGAATCAAATCAAATCTAAATTAGTCTACTTCAAGGGAAAGCTATTTAGTTTCAGAATACAAATCCCAGAATTCAAGACCGTTCTATAATTTGTTAGTTCACGTTACTTTCAGAAATAAAAGTTAATTGTGATTCTGACATTGAAATAAATCTGGATCTGAAATTATGCCTGTCTTTCTATATCCTTTGGATATATCTCATTGATAATATTATGTCCGCTCTTTGTCTCTTCTTTCCTTTTTCCTTCTTCCCTTTTTGTTTTATAGCCAGGCTACTGCGAGCGTGAGCCAGATCTCATAAGAGATGAACGTACGTTGGAAATAAAATTGGGCATAATTGAGTTGTAACTGATTTGAGGACATAACACATGTTGTATTCAAAACATAAAGTGTATCGAACATATTACTTGGGATTTGAGGCATAAAGTATTGGACATATGACTTGAGATTTGAGGCATAAAGTATTGGACATATGACTTGGGATTTGGGGCGTAAATTGAACTATAAATATAAGGCATAGTACATGTTGTGGTCAAAGATCTAAAATTGGGACATATATATATATATATATATATATATATGATAGTTTATGATTTGGAAAAAGAAGATTAGGGTGTATAGTGATGTATGGCTTAGGCATGAAAACAAGATTTGCCTTTGTCTTGTAAGTCAGTTACTTTTTAGATTTGAACACCTAAATCTAATTGTGACATGTAATAAAATGGATATGAGAATGTGCCTGATGTAACCTATCCTTTCATTGAAATCTGCGCTTGAGTATATGTATCTTTGGGAATCATTTTTGACTATGAAACTGTACCAATCATATCTATCCTTGTTGTATATTGGAATTGTAATCCTTTTTAAGTTCATGATATAATTCTTATCATATCTATATGCCTACGACGTATTCCTTGCAAAACTTGTCTTTTTAGTACACCAAGTTTATTGGACCAGTAGTTCTTATGACTATGCCTATTCTTGCGATGTTCCATCTTGCTTCTCCCCTTATATTATGAATCTTGAGTTAAATCTCGAAATATGTACGTTATGAATGCGGGGGAAATTGGGTATAACATGAAATTGATAATATTTGGCATAATTTGGAACATGTAACATGGCATAACTGTTAAGATGCTATTTGACATGAATTATGGAATATGTAATTTGACATATTGAACCTAGAATTTGCATGAACGACAAAGTATGAAGTTGGCATATAAATCAAGTTTTTGGAAAAATTGTTATTGTTGCGAATTTGGGGTAAGTTGAGCATTAAATCTAGATTGGGTGTAAAATGTAACATGACTAGTTTGGGTGAATTTGGTAATTAGCATGTAAAATCTAGATTTGGGTATATAGGGTAAATGCGT
Organism: Allium sativum; assembly: GCA_030737875.1. Taxonomy (NCBI): domain Eukaryota; kingdom Viridiplantae; phylum Streptophyta; class Magnoliopsida; order Asparagales; family Amaryllidaceae; genus Allium; species Allium sativum. The sequence continues at coordinate 187,677,044 of CM060924.1, read as the reverse complement.
AGATTAAAGATGAACATGCCTAACCCGAGGTTAGATTGAGTTGTGGTGTAAAACTGCCCGGAACCGCCCGACACATCTAGAAACCACAACAACACCTATCTAATGTGAGAGGTTAGTGCATCATGCCCAAGAAAAACCCAAGGTTAGATTGAGTTATGGTGTAAAACTGACCGGAACAGCCCGGCACACCCAGTAACCACAATAACACATATCTAATGTGGGAGGTTGGTGCATTAATAAATCAATTAATGCTAATGAATATGATGAATGAGTAGGGTTATGTTCATAGGAACACTTAACCAATATAACATGGATGAGTAGGGTTAAGCTCATAGGAACACTTAACCAATATAACATGGATGACTAGTGTTAAGTAAATAGGAAACACTTAACCGGTATAGCATGATAAATGGAAGAGGTTAAGTTAACACTTAACCAATATAACTTTATTTTTGGTAGGGTTAAGTCAACAAAAGAAGGAAACACTTAACCAGAGTAACATGACCAGTAGGTGGGTTAAGTTAACTTGAATTGACTGATGACACTTAACCAATACAACATGATGAACACGTGGGGTTAAGTTAACAAGAAAACACTTAATCAATATAACTTGATGAACGAACGGGGTTAAGTAATAAGAAACACTTAACCAATCTGATAAGTGAGGAGGGTTAAGTTAATAGGAACACTTAACCAACATGACATGATGAATGGGTGGGTTAAGTTAACATGAATGGACAACACTTAACCAATACGACATATTGTATGGGAGGGTTAAGTACATATCGGGCTGGTGGGTAATATTAGTACATATAGGTCCACAAACTTAACCGTTAAATAAGCATGCTTGAATTGATGGGTGGGTTAAGTACGTCTCGTGTAGGTGGGTAATATTATAAAATATAGGCCCAAAAACTTAAGCGTTAAATAAACATGCTTGAATCGATGGGAGTGTTAAGTATATCTCGTGTAGGTGGGTAATATTAGTACATATAGGCCTACAAACTTTACCATTAAATAAACATGCTTGAATCGATGGGTGGGTTAAGTACGTCTCATGTAGATGGGTAATATTTGTATATATAGGCCCACAAACTTAACCAGTAGGAAACCCTAGTAACGGGGACCCATTTCAGCAGTAACCCACATAGATGTATCATGGTACCCTGAACTAGGCAGGGTAGGGCACGATTACTGGGTTGATTATAAGCGGTCAAAACAGCGGCAGAGGGCACGTTAGTGTAGGTTCCGACGGTTTACGGGCGTGCACGTACTTCGAAGTGGGAAATAGCAGGCACTGAGTACCAGTAGTTATACACTGTGCATCTTGAATCGTGTCGGGCCGCCATCATAAGGACTGATACACCTTATGGTAGGACCAGCACAGGGTATCTACACGCAAGAGAGGGCCGATTGACACAGACACATGGAACATGAATACAAGTAAGGGAGTCGATCGACAGGGTAGATAGGGTACATCTAACATGTTCATGGCAATTAGGCTGATTGAGGTGGAATCCTCACGATAGATGTACACCTGAAGGCTACCACCATTTGTGGGGATTGGGATCACATTGTAATATTATCATTTTATACAGATTACCAGTTGGGACACTAGTTAGGTAGTGGAGAGAAATAAATGAAAATCAGAATAACAAAGTAGTAGCGAAGGAGAGAAAGAGTAGAAGCGCATTCCGTTTATCTTGCCTTATCATACCTTTTGTGTAACGACCCAAGGATTTCGGACCCGAAAACCGACATAAATACCTTTACTGTAACTCATGCCGATCCTCCAAGCACCGAAACACTGGATAGTTATTAGAAAGAAATTAGAGGGTGAGATAAGAAAGAAAGAAATATTAGAATAGAAGAAGAAGAAGAAGAAACACCACACAGAGTCTCACATCGCAGCGGAACAAAATATAATACAGAAATAAATCTTTATTGTGAGCTTTGAAAATGTACTTACAATATCAGAGTACATCAACATCTGGACAGTGGTGGTAACCTGTCCTCATACACGATCACACAGCGGAATACATATCATATCTATAATACGTCTGAACTTCTCCAGCTCGTCTCTGGACTTTACAGCATCCGATAACCTGGACCTATACAACCCGGTCTAACCCGAGCATTACAAATACCGGGTCAGTCTGGTAAACCAGAGTGAGATAAACTCGCACAGTAATAAGGGTGAACCATCCAATCATGATTTTTAAGTTCAAAATCTTTTCAAAAGAAAAGGATAATCGTAAGACCAAATCCACACATAAATACGGACGGTTTTTACCTTACGATAACCCAAAATAGTTTGAAACCAATATCTTGTCTGATATTATAATAATGTCTAAACACAAGTAAATAGAAATCTAGTGGAACGCTTGCATCTCACGCTCCACATATATAGTATACAATCAAAACCCGCAGGCGCTTATTGGAGACTGGATTCCGACCTTGACAAGGTATGGGACCACCTGCCGATAGTGTATCTCTAGAGACGAATACACTGGGTTCAACAAGAACGTCTTGCAACCCGGCCCTCACATGACCGACCACTCATTTCTCTTGAGTGTATCGAGTGTATATCACCGACGGCTGGGATCAGCAACCGTCTCCCGAAAAGGGACAGCATCGAAACATAGATTTAAGGACAAATAGGAACTTCTCTAGATAGGTGATTATACACCCTAATGGGAGCGACCCACATAGCCATGATGCCTGCCCGATTTTTGTCATTTCCCGGTTGATGAGGCTTGAGGTCAGAGTTTATCTTTGAAACATCAGATCACCATTCACTTTGAATGTCACATCATTAGATCCGTCAGATATCACTAATTGACGTCCACAAAAATACTCTAGCTAGAAGCTAAGAGAACGGCAATTCCCCGCCAACAACTATAGCACGTTTAAAGAAATCAACGTACGTGATCCTTTGGGAATACTCTGTCAGACACTCGTCCATACAGGTCATCCAGGAACAGGATGAACCGAAGGCACTCCCCTACTGCATCCCATATAGGAATCACCCCATGGATCAGTAGCGAGAAGTCCTTGCAACCCATAGAGTCCAACCATGACAGAATCACAGCTCATCTCTGCTTGCCAGGCAGAGAATATTAGTGGTTCTTCCGTTTATGAAAATCCACGGTCTTCAATGCTCCTACTCGATCATCTTCTGATATCTTCACGTATTTGTTGGTCGGAATGGTTTTCGAATATAGATTCGATCCCGGTCTTTCCATACCAACAATCGTATTGGACAGGTTTGATAGTCGGTGTTTTAACTATCAAAATATACAATGTTTCAATCATGACACACCAATGAGTTCACTGGTTAAGCATTCAGCATCACTTGGCCTTTTATTTAACGATTTATTCACTTCTTTTTAAATAAAAACTTCTAACTCTTTTAAATATTTAAAAAGTACGATATTTGTTTTCTTATATACTAATGTTCTTAAAATCATCTCATTATAGTACTTATAAAAATAACTAATATCCATCTGCCAATTCCACTTAATTCTCCTTTACTTTGTTACACATTCTCTAAATTTTCTGCAAACGCTGCATCATTATTTCGCTAATGGAAATAATAAATTAGCACTAATCCTTTTTTCGATTACCAACGAATACCATCTTCGGATAATCCTGATGTTGTTCAAGTAGGGGTATTTTAATTACCTCTCAGACCTTGATCAACAACGTTCATATGCTCAGATCAATATAAGTTGTAATCAAAACCCAATATTCCATCCCAGTCAAAACAAATTCCATTTAATTCTGATTTGGTTATACAATCCTATGACTCACTCTTTAACCAAATTCCCTTATTCCCAATCTCCTTTCAAATCTATTCGATTATTTCCTCACTTTGAAATCTCATTTCAAGCTTCCCTTTTTAACTTGATCCCATTTTCCAAATAACGTTAATTCCATATTAACGCTTTTACTCTTTTAAACCTCGTTTATATACTCTGGTTTATCTTAAACCCTTTTCATCGTAATCTTCTTTCACTTGATTCAAATGATTAAGTAACCTTTCTTTTAAGCTGTCATATTCGCTTAAAATCCTAGTTATAACTCCGTTATAAAAATTTAGGTTTAAAGTATAAAACCCATTCATGTATTCCTTTCACCCTTTCACTGGATTCCATTTCAACCTCGGTTACTTTTGAAAAGTAATTTTTCTAATTTCTTATTAAACAATAATTTCCTTCAATTATTAACTACTTCAGTAGTTAATTCCTTTATTTACTAAAATAAATAGTAAATCCTTTTTAAAATATTATCAAATAAAAACAAATATTCTTTAAAACCCATTGATTTGATAATCAATTCCAATTTAAAACGGTCTATTAAATTCACTTTAAACCGTGGTTATTCCATTAACCAATTCCAACTAATCCTCGTTTAAATTAATCAAGAATATAATTAATTTAAATAAATTCCATTAATTGTTCTCTTTAAACAACAATGATCAAAGTTTAAACCATTCAATTTATTCCTTATTCTCATATTTGTAGATCTGATTAACATCAGCATTTTCTTTATAAAATAAATAAATTATTAACAAATCAAAATCTTAGATAAATAAAATATTTATCTATTTCTCTTTGATAACTTTTATTCAAAATAATATATTTCAAAATCTGACTTTAGTTATAAATTAAATTTATAACTTCCGCTCTATCGATTCACCTGACGGTGAATCAATATCTATAACCCGATTGATTTTAATGGCCATACTCTGCCAAACACTTAACCAATATCGCCCATTGGTTTAAACCAAACAGATGTTGAATATTCAGTCAATAATCAACCATCAAATCAATCATGATAATATGAAAATAAATAATACATTTGAGGGATCCGGTTGGGTCCCTCTAACCTGTTCTTCCCTGTACCAATTGGTTATCACAAATCAGGTCAATCAATTCAATTCAGTTATTTCAATCGACCAGTCAACCAAACAATTCAACCATGTAAACACGTTTATAAATAAACGTGACCAACCAAGGTGAGTTACCTTTATTGAAACCAATCGTTAAAAATAACGATTTTTTATTTCACTGAAATTAAACACAGTTTAATTTCATCAGTTAAATCAACAAACAAATGTATAACTAGCAAACAGGCAATCATCAGCAAGCAGAGCACACAAAATAAAAACCCAATTTATATAAAATATAAATGGGAACTGAGTGAGTTTAACTCACCTTGATTTCTCTCTGTTGGCAAAATGATTCATTTTAATTAAATTAAACAAGCGTTTAATTTAATTAAATTACGGTAGCTTCCTACTTAGACCATTCCAGCTCCAGCTTTGTCCATGTCAGTTTGGAATGTAGCGATCATTGCTACGTTCACAACATAGTTTGTTTTTCCTTAATTTCTGCCAACAACACATGAATTATAACTAATGTGAGTTTACAAATTTATTTAAATAATTAATTACTCTTAACTAAAAATAATCGTTGGTTAATTACTTCATTAAATAGTTTGACCGGTTACCTTCTTTGTTCACTCGTGTTCCCCGTATCCTGCAGTTCAGATTCAAACTCCGTCATGAATCGATCACTGCACAACATTTAGTTCATGGTTCATAATAGGATTTATTAGTTAAATCATATCTTATTAAAACTTTAATTACTAACGGTTGATTACTACATTGGTACACGGTTCATCAGTCCGATTGAAATCTTTCCTGTCTGTTTGTTACCTTTGCTTCCCTTATAAACCATCAGCGCCTGCATAAATCCATACTTAAGTTAGTATAATTTAATTTATACTTAGTTCTTAACCACCTAAATTTAATTATATTAGAACAAGATTTCGGTTGATACCAGTACCACTCATCCTCTCATATAACTTCTCCCATCCGCTCTACGTTCTTACTGTCATCATCCCACTAGCCCTTTGTGTTGGACAACCCTTGTTCGCGGTTCACTTCCATTCATTCAGCAAGTCCACACTCCCAGTTCTTCATGCAAGATTCCCTGTTCAAAACAATACAACATCCTTTAATGCTTTGTTTCCAATGTAAGTGGGATGATCATCTCGTACATGAATGATAAATGCCAAATTCCTTTTCACCTTCCCAGGCTTTTTCCACGTGAAGACAATGGAACCCGCGCCCTCCTTCACGTATTGCAAAACTCCACCGCAAGTCCTCAGCTCATCCATCCCCCTTTTGTTTTAACGGGATTTTTTTTTGTTTTGTTTTGCTTAGATAGGAACAGAACTTGATTTTGATTTTTTATTTCCATGAGGGGTTTAGAAAATGTTAATTTGCTGAAGGGAAAAATGCCGAGTTCACATATATTTATACTACTGCAATTACGTGATGGCCAAGCAGTAGCCCGTATAGATTGGCAGTCTTGAACAATAGGCGTATGGGTTTGCAGCTCTCAGTCATGAGTTTTCATTTCGTAATTAAATGTTGAAATTGACGGAAATGAAATGAGGTGAAACGAGATAAATTCAAGGGTATGGTCTGTGGCACGTTCTTTTTTCATTGATGGGAATAATACACACACTTGCATGGTTCCAATGCAATAGACAGGTGGGTTTTTGCGTAGTGTAGCTGAAGGTGTAGAAAATGCAAGGCAGAACTTGTCGGGAAAATATATACTATGTGTATATAGGGTAGTTTAGGGTAGCAAAAGAAACTAGGGTGCAGTGAGCTTTTAAATCCCATATGTAGGTAGCAGTTGAAACTAAAAGGTAGACAGAAGGGGTACGATTTTCTTAAACATGAACGTTGGGTTTTATAGTGTGGCATTATATTATAATATATATGAAACTTATGCGTAAAGTAACTCACAAATCCTACTTCATACGATTTCTGTTTATTGATACAAAAGCTAATCTTGGTGTAAAGAGGTATTCCGGACCCAATGGGACAAGTTTCATCGAAATCCGAGGTCGTTTGGAAAAATTTCATTTATAAAACCAGAAATGAACACGCGTTTAATTTTTCCACGGTCATTAGATAAATCAAATCAACTTGAAACTTTGAAATCTTACAATAATTTGTTGATACGAACCCAACGACACTAGTTTCGTCGCATTCTGAAACTGTTTCCCCGGTAGGCTATTTTTACCGCGTACCGCGATACCCTTTTGAACACCAAATTTGCCGGTCTCTAAAAATAACAAACTATATACCTATCCTGGCTCTAATCGACGATACGAACTCAACGGAACTGGTTTCGTGGCCTAATTCGATCGTATTCTCAAGTTATACTCTAATATCCCTTTATTTATTTAAATACACGCTATAGAAAATAACTGGGTGTTTATGGCTACCGTGGCCACATACTACATCGGTTTGCCACGCCATTCACCACCGTACAATAATTTAACGATACAGTTCCAATGAAACTAATTTCATCGAAAACAGAGTCCGTTTGCAAAACGGCTATTTTAACGGCCGATAACGATTTCCACAACGTTTTTTCCAAAATTTGATTTAGCCATAACTCGCAACCAATAACACGGAATCTGGATCTTTATCTTTCATATGAAAGCTATCGTCAACACGCTCCCAACGTTTCTTGTTTCACAGAAATCCGACTTATATCGGACTCCGTATGTCCAGTTGAAGTTCAAACTCGAATTTTCAAACTGCAGCGCTATATTTCAAGCTCTATTTATAATTATATAAATATATAACGTCGAACTTTGTTTAAATAGCGAATTAGATATTAATTCCATCGATATTCCAAATATAATATTTAAATTAAATAAATTAAATTACATATTCGAGTGCCAAAAACACGGGTCGTTACATTCTTCCCCCCTTAAAATAATTTCGTCCTCGAAATTGCTAAGGTAAGAAAGAATGTTATAAACTCATTAATTTCAAATCTAATTTTATATTAAATTAGAAACCAATTCAATACTGTAAATAAATTTTTTCAAAAATATCGAAAATTTTCTAACACTTTAAATTTTCGGAAAATTTCGCCAGCACCTCCTCTGTACGGCTCAATCGGTACAACTCCAACTCGCCTTTCTAGGCCTTCTCTAATCCAAAAGAAAATAAAACAGCCAAGCGGCTTGCTAAATCGGCTCACAAATCTCCAAACCCATATAAAAATAAACGTGTACCTTTTTGTCGGGCGTATCATTATATCCTTCCCATCTGCTACCCTGTCAGCTTATACAATTGCATTCCCAACGAAATTCCAACTTTATCCTCATAACCAAATCCTTCACGCATCCAAGTCAAATACCATTCTTAACTCACTTTCCACCCATTATCGATTTCAAATCTTAACTTACCAGTCCAATGCCATTTTAGATTCTTGTCTCACAATTCAAAATCTGATTCTACTTGGTATATTATATCCCGATTCAATTTCCAGTTAATTGGTTTCAATTTAATTCATATTCGTTTATTCTATTTAATTTTGTTTTTGTTCAAACAATTTCCCTGGGAGGTTTTAAATAGTTCAGTTCTTACAAAAATCAAATATTCCTTTTCAGGATTCAAAACAACTTGTTTTTCTCAAAGCAATTCAAATCAAAAGCTTTGGTAGTAATCCGTCACTTACCACTCGAAAATGAACAAAGATGATGTCCGGATCATCATCGGAATCTATTTTCCAGCTATCGAAGTGAGTTCAATACTATATTATTTCAAAACTCCAATTTTTAAACACTTTCATTTTGAAATCTATTTCAAAATAAAATTCACGATGCTTGTAAACAATTTAAAATCTCCCAGGATTTTAGAATTCTTATATGTTCAATCCAAGTTAATTTGCAGTCACCTTTCCCACTTTTGGGAATTTTAATTCCAATTCTGATTTTAATTTCAGATTTAATAAATCTGCTTTTATTTTATACGAATTCAAATTGGTTATTTATATAACCGTTTCAATTATAATCAACCAATACATCCAATATACTATAATACTTCAAATAATAATCATTCTTTTATATTAAAATATAATTTGGGTAAAATTATTTCATTTACCCTTTTTCAAAATATATCGCGTCGGTTTATCGTACTTGAGTGTTTAGAAACCCCTATCGATACAGTGGATCAAACCGATCGACCAGAATTCATAAACAACTCAAACAAATAAATCTCCACAATATAAAACAATTTTTTATATAATCTACAAATACGTCCACTCATATATATACACTCAACTCAATCTAGGGTATTGCTAACCCCATCTCTACTGAGTCACGCCATAGAGCCAAGGTACTTACTAAACCTTCAGCTCTGATACCACTGTAACGACCCAAGGATTTCAGACCCAAAAACCGACATAAATACCTTTACTGTAACTCATGCCAATCCTCCAAGCACCGAAACACTGGATAGTTATTAGAAAGAAATTAGAGGGTGAGATAAGAAAGAAAGAAATATTAGAATAGAAGAAGAAGAAGAAACACCACATAGAGTCTCACATCGCAGCGGAACAAAATATAATACAGAAATAAATCTTTATTGAGATCTTTAAAAATATACTTACAATATCAGAGTACATCAACATCTGGACAGTGGTGGTAACCTGTCCTCATACACGATCACACAGCGGAATACATATCATATCTATAATACGTCTGAACTTCTCCAGCTCGTCTCTGGACTTTACAGCATCCGATAACCTGGACCTATACAACCCGGTCTAACCCGAGCATTACAAATACCGGGTCAGTCTGGTAAACCAGAGTGAGATAAACTCGCACCGTAATAAGGGTGAACCATCCAATCATGATTTTTAAGTTCAAAATCTTTTCAAAAGAAAAGGATAATCGTAAGACCAAATCCACACATAAATACGGACGGTTTTTACCTTACGATAACCCAAAAAAATTTGAAACCAATATCTTGTCTGATATTATAATAATGTCTAAACACAAGTAAATAGAAATCTAGTGGAACGCTTGCATCTCACTCTCCACATATATAGTATACAATCAAAACCCGCAGGCGCTTATTGGAGATTGGATTCCGACCTTGACAAGGTATGGGACCACCTGCCGATAGTGTATCTCTAGAGACGAATACACTGGGTTCAACAAGAACGTCTTGCAACCCGGCCCTCACATGACCGACCACTCATTTCTCTTGAGTGTATCGAATGTATATCACCGACGGTTGGGATCAGCAACCGTCTCCCGAAAAGGGACAGCATCGAAACATAGATTTAAGGACAAATAGGAACTTCTCTAGATAGGTGATTATACACCCTAATGGAAGCGACCCACATAGCCATGCTGCCTGCCCGATTTTTGTCATTTCCCGGTTGACGAGGCTTGAGGTCAGAGTTTATCTTTGAAACATCTGATCACCATTCACTTTGAATGTCACATCGTCAGATCCGTCAGATATCACTAATTGACGTCCACAAAAATACTCTAGCTAGAAGCTAAGAGAACGGCAATTCCCCGCCAACAACTATAGCACGTTTGAAGAAATCAACGTACGTGATCCTTTGGAAATACCCTGTCAGACACTTGTCCATACAGGTCATCCAGGAACAGGATGAACCGAAGGCACCCCCCTACTGCATCCCATATAGGAATCACCCCATGGATCAGTAGCGAGAAGTCCTTGCAACCCATAGTGTCCAACCACGACAGAATCACAGCTCATCTCTGCTTGCCAGGCAGAGAATATTAGTGGTTCTTCCGTTTATGAAAATCCACGGTCTTCAATGCTCCATCTCGATCATCTTCTGATATCTTCACGTATTTGTTGGTCGGAATGGTTTTCGAATATAGATTCGATCCCGGTCTTTCCATACCAACGATCGTATTGGACAGGTTTGATAGTCGGTGTTTTAACTATCAAAATATACAATGTTTCAATCATGACACACCAATGAGTTCACTGGTTAAGCATTCAGCATCACTTGGCCTTTTATTTAACGATTTATTCACTTCTTTTTAAATAAAAACTTCTAACTCTTTTAAATATTTAAAAAGTACGATATTTGTTTTCTTATATACTAATGTTCTTAAAATCATCTCATCATAGTACTTATAAAAATAACTAATATTCATCTACCAATTCCACTTAATTCTCCTTTACTTTGTTACACATTCTCTAAATTTTCCGCAAATGCTGCATCATTATTTCGCTAATGGAAATAATAAATTAGCACTAATCCTTTTTTCGATTACCAACGAATACCATCTTCGGATAATCCTGATGTTGTTCAAGTTGGGGTATTTTAATTACCTCTCAGACCTTGATCAACAACGTTCATATGCTCAGGTCAATATAAGTTGTAATCAAAACCCAATATTCCATCCCAGTCAAAACAAATTCCATTTAATTCTGATTTGGTTATACAATCCTATGACTCACTCTTTAACCAAATTCCCTTATTCCCAATCTCCTTTCAAATCTATTCGATTATTTCTTCACTTTGAAATCTCATTTCAAGCTTCCCTTTTTAACTTGATCCCATTTTCCAAATAACGTTAATACCATATTAATGCTTTTACTCTATTAAACCTCGTTTATATACTCTGGTTTATCTTAAACCCTTTTCATCGTAATCTTCTTTCACTTGATTCAAATGATTAAGTAACCTTTCTTTTAAGCTGTCATATTCGCTTAAAATCCTAGTTATAACTCCGTTATAAAAATTTGGGTTTAAAGTATAAAACCCATTCATATATTCCTTTCACCCTTTCACTGGATTCCATTTCAACCTCGGTTACTTTTGAAAAGTAATTTTTCTAATTTCTTATTAAACAATAATTTCCTTCAATTATTAACTACTTCAGTAGTTAATTCCTTTATTTACTAAAATAAATAGTAAATCCTTTTTAAAATATTATTAAATAAAAATAAATATTCTTCAAAACCCATTGATTTGATAATCAATTCCAATTTAAAACGGTCGATTAAATTCACTTTAAACCGTGGTTATTCCATTAACCGATTCCAACTAATCCTCGTTTAAATTAATCAAGAATATGATTAATTTAAATACATTCCATTAATCGTTATCTTTACACAACAATGATCAAAGTTTAAACCATTCAATTTATTCCTTATTCTCATATTTGTAGATCTGATTAACATCAGCATTTTCTTTATAAAATAAATAAATTATTAACAAATCAAAATCTTAGATAAATAAAATATTTATCTATTTCTCTTTGATAACTTTTATTCAAAATAATATATTTCAAAATCTGACTTTAGTTAAAAAATAAAATTTATAACTTCCGCTCTATCGATTCACCTGACGGTGAATCAATATCTATAACCCGATTGATTTTAATGGCCATACTCTGCCAAACACTTAACCAATATCGCCCATTGGTTTAAACCAAACAGATGTTGAATATTCAGTCAATAATCAACCATCAAATCAATCATGATAATATGAAAATAAATAATACATTTGAGGGATCCGGTTGGGTCCCTCTAACCTGTTCTTCCCTGTACCAATTGGTTATCACAAACCAGGTCAATCAATTCAATTCAGTTATTTCAATCGACCAGTCAACCAAACAATTCAACCATGTAAACACGTTTATAAATAAACGTGACCAACCAAGGTGAGTTACCTTTATTGAAACCAATCGTTAAAAATAACGATTTTGTATTTCACTGAAATTAAACACAGTTTAATTTCATCAGTTAAATCAACAAAAAAATGTATAACTAGCAAACATGCAATCATCAGCAAGCAGAGCACACAAAATAAAAACCTAATTTATATAAAATATAAATGGGAACTGAGTGAGTTTAACTCACCTTGATTTTTCTCTGTTGGCAAAATGATTCATTTTAATTAAATTAAACAAGCGTTTAATTTAATTAAATTACGGTAGCTTCCTACTTAGACCATTCCAGCTCCAGCTTTGTCCATGTCAGTTTGGAATGTAGCGATCATTGCTACGTTCACAACATAGTTTGTTTTTACTTAATTTCTGCCAACAACACATGAATTATAACTAATGTGAGTTTACAAATTTATTTAAATAATTAATTACTCTTAACTAAAAATAATCGTTGGTTAATTACTTCATTAAATAGTTTGACCGGTTACCTTCTTTATTCACTCGTGTTCCCCGTATCCTGCAGTTCAGATTCAAACTCCGTCATGAATCGATCACTGCACAACATTTAGTTAATGGTTCATAATAGGATTTATTAGTTAAATCATATCTTATTAAAACTTTAATTACTAATGGTTGATTACTACATTGGTACACGGTTCATCAGTCCGATTGAAATCTTTCCCGTCTGTTTGTTACCTTTGCTTCCCTTATAAACCATCAGCGCCTGCATAAATCCATACTTAAGTTAGTATAATTTAATTTATACTTAGTTCTTAACCACCTAAATTTAATTATATTAGAACAAGATTTCGGTTGATACCAGTACCACTCATCCTCTCATATAACTTCTCCCATCCGCTCTACGTTCTTACTGTCATTATCCCACTAGCCCTTTGCGTTGGACAACCCTTGTTCGCGGTTCACTTCCATTCATTCAGCAAGTCCACACTCCCAGTTCTTCACGCAGGATTCCCTGTTCAAAACAATACAACATCCTTCAATACTTTGTTTCCAATGTAAGTGGGATGATCATCTCGTACAGGAATGATAAATGCCAAATTCCTTTTCACCTTCCCAGGATTTTTCCACGTGAAGACAATGGAACCCGCGCCCTCCTTCACGTATTGCAAAACTCCACCGCAAGTCCTCAGCTCATCCATCCCCCTTTTGTTTTAACGGATTTTTTTTTGTTTTTTTTTTGTTTAGATAGGAACAGAACTTGATTTTGATTTTTAATTTCCATGAGGGGTTTAGAAAATGTTAATTTGCTGAAGGGAAAAATGCCGAGGTCACATATATTTATACTACTGCAATTACGTGATGGCCAAGCAGTAGCCCGTATAGATTGGCAGTCTTGAACAATAGGCGTATGGGTTTGCAGCTCTCAGTCATGAGTTTTCATTTCATAATTAAATGTAGAAATTGACGGAAATGAAATGAGGTGAAACGAGATAAATTCAAGGGTATGGTCTGTGGCACGTTCTTTTTTCATTGATGGGAACAATACACACACTTGCATGGTTCCAATGCAATAGACAGGTGGGTTTTTGCGTAGTGTAGCTGAAGGTGTAGAAAACGCAAGGCAGAACTTGTCGGGAAAATATATACTATGTGTATACAGGGTAGTTTAGGGTAGCGAAAGAAACTAGGGTGCAGTGAGCTTTCAAATCCCATATGTAGGTAGCAGTTGAAACTAAAAGGTAGACAGAAGGGGTACGATTTTCTTAAACATGAACGTTGGGTTTTATAGTGTGGCATTATATTATAATATATATGAAACTTATGCGTAAAGTAACTCACAAATCCTACTTCATACGATTTCTGTTTATTGATACAAAAGCTAATCTTGGTGTAAAGAGGTATTCCGGACCCAATGGGACAAGTTTCATCGAAATCCGAGGTCGTTTGAAAAAATTTCCTTTATAAAACCAGAAATGAACAAGCGTTTAATTATTCCACGGTCATTAGATAAATCAAATCAACTTGAAACTTTGAAATCCTACAATAATTTGTTGATACGAACCCAACGGCACTAGTTTCGTCGCATTCTGAAACTGTTTCCCCGGTAGGCTATTTTTACCGCGTACCGCGATACCCTTTTGAACACCAAATTTGCCGGTCTCTAAAAATAACAAACTATATACCTATCCTGGCTCTAATCGACGATACGAACTCAACGGAACTGGTTTCGTGGCCTAATTCGATCGTATGTTCAAGTTATACTCTAATATCCCTTTATTTATTTAAATACACGCTATAGAAAATAACTGGGTGTTTACGGCTACCGTGGCCACATACTACATCGGTTTGCCACGCCATTCACCACCGTACAATAATTTAACGATACAGTTCCATTGAAACTAATTTCATCAAAAACAGAGTTTGTTTGCAAAACGGCTATTTTAACGGCCGATAACGATTTCCACAGCGTTTTTTCCAAAATTTGATTTAGCCATAACTCGCAACCAATAACACGGAATCTGGATCTTTCTCTTTCATATGAAAGCTATCGTCAGCACGCTCCCAACATTTCTTGTTTCACAGAAATCCGACTTATATCGGACTCCGTATGTCCAGTTGAAGTTCAAACTCGAATTTCCAAACTGCAGCGCTATATTTCAAGCTCTATTTATAATTATATAAATATATAACGTCGAACTTTGTTTAAATAGCGAATTAGATATTAATTCCATCGATATTCCAAATATAATATTTAAATTAAATAAATTAAATTACATATTCGAGTGCCAAAAACACGGGTCGTTTCATTTTGCTTATCCTATGTTATCTTTTTCTCTCTGTTATCACGGTATTGTTTTATATTCAATTTATTCATGTTATGATGCTTTTGCCTATTTATCTTGCCATATTCAGTTTTGTTTCGCCTTTTTTCTTCCGTTCCCCCTCCCCCCGGTTCATAGGGAGGAAATGTTATCACTTAGCTCAATTTTCCTTCCAAGCTCGAAGATAGTTGATGTATTGTTTTGGACTCTCTCTTTTCCACTGCTATGGCTGGTTCATGCTTCATTGTGGAATATCATTGTTATTTTTATGCTTCTTTTATACTTGGAAGTTTTTGAATCAAGACAGAATTTCTATGTATTACTATTAAGTATGATTGAGACAATTGTTATAAAAGCTTGACTGAATTAAGTTGTTTATAAAATGACTTTATTTTCCACTGCTTTATTTGTCTGTCTTGTAATTTATCTGCATCTTTTACCTATAATGCTCCACCGAAGTTATGGCATTCCCTTTGAGAGTGATCTTAACGGAGGTGGGGTTTTTCACCACCTGTCGCCGATCTGAAGCCGCCATAAGGAGCAAGGTAAAGCTCGGTGGGCCCCTCCTCTTTGAAGGCCGCCGCGAACTGGACATGTTTGAGTGAGAAATCCCAACGATATACTCCATGAAATACGATCTAATTCATATAGAATGAAAGGCCATTGAAATCTCTAAGAAGTTTGCTTCTAATTCACGTTCTAATTCTTGAGGGTTTGGTAGAATTTAATGAAATGAAATCGAACATTTTTTAACGTTTAAAACAAGAGGGTGGCAGCTCTGACTTTTGGGATTAGGGTGTAGGGTGAATTAGTTAGTGTATATTTATAATTATAATATTGTTAAATTCAAATTTTAACAAAAAGGCCTGTTAATTTTTAGTAGCTACAAATCTGGCCAAAAGAATGCTGCTCCTAGCCAAATACCCTTGTTCCGAATCCAATGGACTAGGTCCCGTCAGCCCGTTTGATCGTCTTAGCCCACTTTTTCTTTATTTTAAAATATAAATCATTTAATTATTTAATTTGATCGTACATTTTAATCTACCTGGGCCACATACTAACTCTAAATTCCAGAAAAATTATTTCTAGTTACGTTTTGATGATATGGTCCTAACAAAACTAATTTTGTCGAATTTCGAGACCGTTTGAAAAATGGCCATTTTCTGGTCGATCCTATTTAATTGAAATTGACAAAACACGTTTTTCTTTGCCACGCTCACATATTAATTCAAAAAATTATGAAAATTGAAATCCTGCAATAATTTGACATTCCGGATCCAACAAAAGTGGTTTCATTGAAAACGGAGGTCGTTTGCAAAATGGCTATTTAGACGGGCTATATATTATATTAAATTCTATAGCGACTATTCTGAATATTCAACTAGCCACAAATTTTGATTCCCGCTATGAAATTTCAATTTTCCGGATTTGTTGGAAATATATTTTTTAATTGATTTAAATATTTTTGGTTTCTCTAAAATCCGTTTTATTTTGCATCCTGTACAGTCAGTCAAAAGTTCGAATTCAAATTTTCAAACTATTGCGCTATTTCTAACTCCTTTTATAATTAAAATAAATATATTCGTTCTAACTTTAATTTAAATAAATTTTAATCATTAACATTTAAAATAAATCATTTTAAATATTCAAAATCCATTAAAATTTCTAAAATAAAAATTTTAAATTGGTTCCAAAACTCCGGGTTGTTACAATCTCCTCCACTTAAAATCTTTTCGTCTCCGAAAAGGAACAGAGCTGAAAGTTGTTTAACTGACCAACTCAACTTTCATTCTTTTATTGGTTTCAATAATTTTATTAGTTAAACTAATAGTCACACAACACAATCATCCATCATTTAGTTGATTAGTTTTTCAAATATATATAACTTTTATATATTCAAAAATATATTTTCTAAGATCGGATTATATATATATATAATCACAAATAAGTTAATTATAAATTTATCGCTCTCAACTCATTCTAGGGCATTTCTAACCCCATCTCTAACGAGTTTTCTCATTCTAGGATGCTACTGATCCTATCTCTAATGAGTATTCTTTTATAGGATATTACTAATCCGGCCTCTGATGCGTCTTTTGTTCAGTTCTAACGAGTTGTACCCCAAAGATTTGAGCTATCCAAAGCTCTGATACCAGCTGTAACGATCCTGGGATTTTTCCCCAGACCTAATTGATCGTAAAATCAACCAAGACCGTACAAAACCCGAATACGCTAACTTTGGGCATACAACACATCAGAACAAATAACAGATGACTTTTATAAACAATATAATAATGTTACATTAGAGTACATAATATATATATATATATCAGAGTACATCGAATTATATTACAACGGAAGATTAAATTACAATAACTTAGTGTTGTGCAGCGGAAGCAAATAAACTAATATAGCGGAAGACTATCAATGCTCTGATCACAGCTTTAAGCTTCAAACTAGAATCCTGCTCAATATATCTGCAAAATAAGCTACTCGACTGCGCGTGTGGAAAAGAGGGCACCCGATTTTGCAATGTGAAACAAACTACGAGTCAGTCATGGGACTGGTATGAGAAATCTTACTTAACTTATCTAATCATAAGGCTAATCACAGGACCACGCCGCTAACGCGGAACGGGTTTACTCCATTAGATTGTCAGTGCATAATTGAAGTAAATCGTTAAACAACGCAATACTTTTTAGAAAAATGAAACCATTATAAGACTCAAGTCCCATCACACAATGCAACGCAAACCGAAGGATAGAGTTTTACCTTATAATGGTCAAAAATGCTTGATACGATAAAACGGATTTGATATTATTATTAGTGTATATATGTTTCAAAAACATTTCAATCATAATGCATCAATCATAGACGGCATAGCTAACATATATTATATCACCATACTAGTTGTCAATCAAAACCGTATTGTGCCGTATTGGAAGTTGGATTTCCATCATGAACCAAGGCAAGGGATCGTCCTTACCAAATTGTAGACACTCTAGCCCATGCCTCAGGACTCAGTCGCAATTGCACCCGGAGCGCCAGGGCCGATCCACAAATATGTTAGTGGATTGGTAATGCCTGTACAATAAGTCTCCCCGCCCTATGGGGCGTAAAATAGAGCCATTAGGGACTCAAATCCGAGGTACCTCGCTTTCCATCATCCACATAAGTAAAAAAATCTGGGCTTGTAAAACCCTGACACCACTTCTACCTAGAAAGAAACGCCTGTTCTCCCTGGGGTCCTTCTCCCGTTTCTGGTTCATACCGGGGTGTGAGGCTCGCAAAGTATCTCCACACAAAGCTATGCTAAATAAAGTTGTGTTTTGATCATCAACCACAAGGCTCTGCTTTTCAACAAAAGCCTTGATCATTTGCATCTTAGCATGCTACATTGTCAATCCATACCATACCATTGATTTCTGCCAATATATAACCTCTAAGCTCATACGTCTCAGGGAAGGGTGTTAAGCAAGAGAATAAATTCTCCGCCACCAAATAGATATACATTTAGTAGAGATCAACGAATACATCATAAAGGAAAACAACGTCAGACATACCATCCATTTACAAGTTCGTTCTGGGTCTGAACGAAACCGGAGGCACCTTATTCCTCGTCCCATATGTCCAATACAGGAGATAGGTCCTTGCATATCCGGCCGATCTCCAAGTACGTCTGGACGATCACCACTTATTACCTTGTCTTGGGATGCCTCTCAATTAAGACATCAGTAATCACTCAAACAATGTGAAGACCTCCGGTCTTCAACCACCGTCTTCATCCTGGACTTTTAATCGTCATAGTAATTATTCAGAATGGGTTAAACCCAGTCTTTCTGAATAATTCTCGTATTTTATAATTAATAATAAAGTGCTATAAAAATAGATCATATGCCTCATTCCAATTTAGAATATTCTTTTAAATAAATATTCATATTATTAGGGAAAGTTTCCCATTAATTTTATCAAAGATAAATTCTTTTAAATTTATTCTTTAATCTACTTTTAAAGGATTCATTAAAACTCCAATTTGGTTTTAATATAAAAAATCATTACTTTATGATTATTTAGCTTTAAGAAATTAATCTTTTCTTTAACAGGGTAAAAGAACCAATGTCATTTAAAACACAGTCCATGATAAACCCAAAATCATCTTCCATTAAATATGGAATTTTCACAGAAATCAAATCAATATATAATCGATATAAATTTCCGTATCAGAATAATAATATGAATGGAATAACGGCAAAGCCTTTTAAATTCCATATATAATAACGATCTTCTTTCACAGGAGCTCATTGCGATTATTATTTAAATCAAATTCCATTCAATTCCAATTTAATGTGTTAAATTGGAAAGCTTTTCTTTAGAAAATTTCCATTTAAATCTTAATAAAAGATTTATAAATCCCAAATTATATTTTCACTGTAAATTGGGTTAAAGAACAAATTTCTTTTAAAATACAGTTCACGATAAACCCAATTCACATTTCATTTTGTTCCAATTACTAAATATAATGGGAAACTCTAATAATCTTAATTAAAAGATTTATTCTTTTCTCAAATGGGTTTAAGAATAGTGTTATTGAAGACACCCCATTCACGACAAACCCAAAAATCCAATTTATTTTATTCCAATTAAATATTGATTAATTGGAAAACTTAATTTAAGTCTTAACTTAGTTTAAGTCTTAGCTTAAAGATTTATTCTAGTTAATAACTAGTTCATTTCGATAAAAATATATTTTTATCTTTTAAAATATGTAATTTTTCATCAAAAATCTTTCCAAATAATTTATTATGATTTTACATAATTTTGCAATATTTTTAATAATTTTAACAAGGCCCGTACAGTCGGTTTCCAATAACGGCCACCGAACTGCATCCATAACGACCTTTTCTAAAATTGATTTGGACATAACTCCAAATCCAACCATTAGATTACAAAATTCCTATACTCATTGGAAAGCTCTTTTTGATACGAACCTAACGAATCCGGTTTTAGGAGAATCTGACAGTCGGATCTCCCATTACATCAATTTGAAGTTAATGGTCGAAATTCGCGAACGGTCGCTGGGCGGAGCGTTCAATTCAGGCCATTATATATATATATATATGATTTCCTTTTTAAAACGTATTTTATAAAATATTTATGAATTCATTTTAAAATGATTTTTAATTTCATTTTCAATTTTAAATCAAAATTGAATATTCTATGTTTATATCATATTAAAATATTAATATTTTCAAAATATTATATTTTAAAATCACTGCTTTTTTATATTCATTATAAAATGAATAAAATCGATCGATAAACCCATTTGGGTAAAAAAATGGCCTTTGCTAATTAACTCGGCTTCGTATTTTTATATTTTTGTGCCCATTCTAAGACGGACATAGAAATCATAACTTTATTCTTCACTAAATTTATTTTAAAATTGTAACATCCCATACTTTTTTGTATATTCAATTTTCAATTTAAAATAAATAAAATGGGATAATATTGCATAAAAATCATTTTTTTTAATTATAATGTTAATGATTGTTGAATTGAGTATAAATAAATTTTCAAATTTAGCTTTATTTGAAAGTGGTGTAATTTTGGGTTTTAATATTTAAATGATTCAGATAAAATTTAGGTTGTAAAGTTAAATTTGAAATTCAAATTTTAATTCAAATGATTGAAATTCGGGAACTTAGAATATGTGAAATCGATGTATAAAAATTTATTTAGGTTATAATTGGATTCAAATGGAATTTAACCAATATTTAGATTTAAATTTAATCAGTTAAATGAATAATTGAATATTTTATTATTTAATTAAATGTGAAATTTAATGGTTCTAGTAACTGTCTCGGAATCAGACGAAACCAATCTCATCAGATCCGGAACGGTGAATTATTATAGGATTTCAATTTGGGTTACAACCGGACTTGTAATTTGAGCGTACGGAAGAAAACCTGAATGGGATCAATGTAATAAGATAATTATTTGTTCTCTTATTAAAAACCTTTGCCCAATTATAAAACCTATTTCCCAACCTTAATCAGCTCATTCTATCTATACGTATGCTTTCTCTATATCAATGGCAAATAGAGAAATTTCTAAACCCTAGTTAAATAAAAATCCATGCATCAAAAATCAAATCTCCACAACCATAGCTTATTATATGTTAAAACGAAGCTTTCGATGAATCAGAGCTACGGGTACCATTGTTCTCGACATGCACTACTTGGAGTGGCCAGAAATGATGGTTAAACTTCCTAATTTTCGGAACCCTAATGTCAAATTTGGGGCTTTTTGATTCGTGGGCTAATCGAGGAATTGGGGATATGGGTTTTGAAGAGGATGTTGATGCGATATCGGTGATATTGGTCGGAGAGTCTATCGTCAAGTATATGGTCGGATTTTTGTTGATGAAGTCTTGAACTTGCGATTTTGGATGGGTTCGGTGGCGGTGGTATGGGTCATCGGAGGCGCCAACACCAGTATAGGGTGGTGCGGATTCTGGCAGGGATGATGATGCCGGTGGTCTCGGGTTTTATCGTGGCCGGAGTAATGTGGTTTGGGCGGTCAAAGGCGGACGTTGGGTTGGGTTTTCTTCTGAGCGACAGGATTGTAAAGAAGAAGGAAGCGGGAATCGGTTTAAGGGGGCTGACGTGGCACAATGTTGTTTGGTGAGGAAATTTGTTTTAATTATTTATATATTTCAAAATTTGAAGGTTAAACATTAATAACTTTCTCGTTTTAACTCGGATTTGGACGCGGTTGGGTGCGTTGAGATCGTGGCGAGATTGCGGACGATCTGAGACTGGTTTGGCTGCGTTCAGAGACTGTCATATTTTGGGCTTCTTTTGGATGCCCGATCCAATTAAGACCCAAAGGCGAGTGATTTTCTCACTCACAAATAACTAAATTTTTCCCATATTTATTAAATTAAATTGTGAAATAAGTTGGTTGCATGGTTGTGTTGATTTGGTGATTGGTTGCTTGAATTTAACATGTAATGGGAATCGATAATTAGTTATTTTAATTTGATTTAAATTTCTAGTTAGAAAAATCTCAACACTTGAAAATCAGTGAAATGATGTAACATTTACCATGGAATAAAATGTTGTGTGATGGATGCCTTGGTTGATTTAAATTACTGAATGAATACTGCGTGAATGTTCCTTTATTCGGTATATGGAGGTCATGTGTTCATGTTTGACGATGAATCCCATTTCTTTCACCCTTGATGTTATGGGCATCTAATAAACCCGGGATTTATCGATATAATAAATTAACAACACAGATTGAAATGATAAACATTTGTGACCCTGATTTGGATTGAAATAATAGATCCATCCCTGAAATTCGAGAAATTAAATTTAATATCACTTGGCCATAGGATAGAAAATTTTATCCAGACATCTGTTGGTTAAATGAATTTCAAATAATTAGAGATTTTATTTAACAGAAATTTAATTTAAAGGAATGAGACGATACTCAATAAACTTGGTTTCTGTAAAAGATTTGGATTGTGAATGTTATTTGAAATGGTTAAGAATTTTGCTAAGGAAGTGGAATTTCTCAAAGTGAGACTTGAATATAATTTGAAAATTTCAAATTAAGGGTTTGGATTTGAATGTAATAAATTCTTATTGAATTTAATTTGGGGAAAAGAGGATCGAGGATACTTGGGGCTGTTTTAAACTTAAATGAATATGGTTTGAATTTCCCTAAATTGAAAGATTTGTTGAACGACATTTGAAACAAGATATTGAATTATGTAAACTCCATTGAGACTGGAGTATAGATTCAAGTATGACAAGATATTGAATTATTTTATTTTATTTTTATTCTATAAACTAATATATGTATTGTTTGTTTTACAAATAAATTTATATTTTATTATTTAAGAATTATTTTTATAGATTTTGTAACATATATACTATTTTGTTATAAATGAATTTTCTTATATGTTATTATTTAAAATTATTAGTAAAGCCTTTATTATATATATATATAGTGATTTAAAGTGTCTTAGTATACTCTAATGATTTTATATAAGTAAATTTTATATATAAGTTTATTTATAAGCATCTATTTTCAAAGTTATATTAAATGATGGTAAATTTCATCCGAATGGGAAGTGCAGGATTTAAACTATAGTTTGAAACGGAGTTGGAATAAAGTTATTTGAACATGAATCGATTTAAACCAATTTTAATATGGAGATGTAAGTTATATTCTACTCGAATATGGATGGATCTCCTAAGGGATTTAAGTGAGTGATATGGAAGATATATATTATATTTGAATGTGAATGGATTTCGAACATAAATCGATTTGAAAATCATAATCCTTTGAGATGAAGTATATTCTACGTGAATATAAGTCAATTTTGTGAAATATTATATGATTATAATATAATGAAATAAAATATATTCTAGTTTAGAGTATAATCGGTTTTGGTATGATTATGATATGTTGATATGAAAATTATATTCTTTTTGAATATAAATTGGGTTCGAAACAAAACATGATATTTTGAATATAAAGCGAACCTTTGTGAAATGTAAAAGAACCAACCGATGTGAAAAATGTAAACATTGGTTGTTAAAGAGGCCGGAGTCGATAAGTGGCATACTCTCTATCAGTGTCGATACCACTTTAACAACTGTGAACATTATGACGTATACAGAATGGAATATGATGACTTGGAGGCAATTGTTGGATTGAAGAAGATAAACAATGATGAATATAGCCTTGACCTTCGGGTCATAATTGAAATGACTAAAACAGGAGCTATACCATGACTAACTGAGGTAGCACCTTTGATCGGACAAACTTCTTCGATACTTTTTCTATGACTATGTTGATGATGATGATTTGGGCCCACTTGAATTGGGAGTGTGATCCGTGGTGGGCGGTAGTGGCTGCTATGCGTTACCACCGGTCTGGGAGTGCAATTGGTAGAATCCTACCCTGGGCATTGCCTCGAGTCCCTTGTCATACTTATCCATATCGAGCCCCATACAATTTTGATTTAGCATTGCCTTCTATGGAGTGCCCTCTGATAACACCAGTATGGTGAACTTACGGTACTGTATAGATTGTTAGTGCCCGTAAACGGCGTATGGGTAATATGGAAATCCCGCTTACACTATTTTTATGATATTTACTTTACTGGATAGACACTATCATAATAGTGTATTAAACTATGTATGTATTAGTTTAACGGATCCTCGAGAGGTAGAGAAATCCCGTGACATCGCTTGAGTTACTGCACCCATGACACTCAAGTTGTATCATATTTTAATTTGACTAATATGAGAATGATTTAGTGTTGATCTGAGTGTTTGTTGTGTTTTCTTTTTATGCAATACGCTTGGGTCAGCAGATGTTGCAGTTTCCAAAGATGACTGTGCCTTGAAGATTGAAGATGAAGTTTGGTATATCTATATTTTTTATGAGTATGTATTTCCGCTGCAATACTATAGACATTTGTACTAGTGAAACTCTGGTAATCATTGTATGATACAGACAAGTGTATATGTATTTTCAACTGTATTGACTAATAGATATTTGTTTATTATATGTTGTCCGTCCGCTATGAGAACTCTGCTGTTGTTTCTTTTCATTCTTCTTTTTCTTCTTTTCCCATTAACTACCTGTTATTTATGATTTGTGACGGCCCGCCCCGCACCAGCCGACATTTCAATGAAAGTGCGATGTGCCAATGTCTAACCAGCACGGGACGGTCGCCAAAAAAAGGAAAGGAAGGGTATTTGAACTAACAAGGAACCTATAGAATGTCTCACAGCGCAAGGAATAAAATATAATAACAACATACCTAACATAAAATAGGCAAGACAGTGCATAAGCTGAAAACTAAACCATAATAATCATAGCAGCGGAAATCCAAAATACAGCTTATGATCCATAACCATTATTACAACTTTTGAAAATTGTCTCTAAAGAAAATAAGAAAGGTACACTACTAATGCCCAAAGTAGTGAGCAGCAGCGATACAGGGAGATTATATATATATATTATACGTGGGAGCCTCCTACTCGTCTCCGGTACAGCTACTCGTGCATACCACCTAACCTGTCTCTAGTCTGCTCATTTAAGAGCACCCAGAGTAATAAGAAGAGACATAAAACTCTGGGTCAGACAAAAGTCTTGTAACACCCCACATCTGTTAAGGTCACTCACAAAGGGAATGCCTTAACTTCAATAGAGTATTATGGGTACTGGAACAGAAATATTACAAGACAGACATATATAAAACAGCGGAAAATAAAGTGGAAGTAATTCAAATCATTTATTAAATATAAATGTTTACAAGAAAAGCCTATGTTTACAAGAAAAGCCCATCAACTTCCAATACCCAATTTCATAGTTAAAATATCTGTCTTGCTCAAAAACAAAGAAGCATAAAAACAAACTGCAGTATTCCCCAATAAAGCAAAGCAAGCCATAGCCAAGAGAAATCGAAGCCATACATGAAAGAGCCTTGGAGCTTGGTAAGATCCGAACTAAGCTGTATTCCCACCCTGTGAACCTGGGGGGGGGGGGGAACGGAAGAAAAAGAGACGAAACAAAACGGGTCAGTCATAAAGACTGAGTAAGTTCTAATGACTTTCAGCATAAAAATGAGTAAAGATAACATGGCATGAATAAACTGAAAGTAAACATAAGCATGATGACAAGGTAGGCAAGATAAACTAAGATAACAAGATAAATTATGATAACAAGTTAAACTAAGGTAACAAGATAAACTTCGGGCACGATGAAACAAGTATAACATCCCATAACTCCTATCATGTATCCCACCACATGGTTTCTATCAAGAGTAACATCGCAAGGTTTCTAAGCTTTACCATTAAAACGATATCTATTTGATCTGCACCACCTAACTAGCATCCTCATAAGTGTCTTACATGGAATGATCTGTACTCCTACTAGTATCCTAACTAGTGTCCTGTGCAACAAGGATCCGTACCCTCTACTAGTGTCCTAACTAGTAGCCCGTTTTATATAATAATTACAACGTGATCCCAATCCCCGCAATTATGGTAGCCTTCAGGTGTACATCGATTATGATGATTCCACCTCGATCACCCCAATGGCCATGTATATATTCGATGCACCCTTACTACCTTATCGATCGGCTACCTACTTGACCTAGTTCTCGTTTGTGTCACGCGGCCCCCTACTTGTAGATACCTGTGCTGGTCCCACCATTGGGTGTATCAAGTCCCATGGTGGCAACCCTGACACAATCAAGATGCACAGCTTTATACCTACTGATGCCCAGTGGCTAAATTTTCTGCGCCGAATGTGTGCACGTCCGCGCTCCGTTAGAACCTGCACTACTGCACCAACCACCGCTAATTTGACCTCTTATAATCAGCCCAGTAATCGTGCCCCACCCTGCCTAGCTCAGGGTTTCGTTGATACCTAATGTGGGTTACTGCTGAAATGGGTCCCCGTTACTAGGTTTTTCTAATGGTTAAGTCTGTGGGCCTATATTCTCTGATATTACCCACCAACCTTGATGTGTACTTAACCCCGCTACTGATTCAAGCATGTGTATTTAATGGTTAAGTGTATGTGGGCCTATATTTATTAATATTACCAATTACCCACCAACTCGATATGTACTTAACCCTACTACTTGTTATGTTACCATGGTTAAGTGTTTACCTTAGTTAACTTAACCTTTCTCTCTTATTATGTTTGATTGGTTAAGTGTGGGTTATTAACTTAACCCCGTTCGTCTATCTGGTTACATTGGTTAAGGATCTTCTTGTTAACTTAACCCCGTGTGTTACTTAACCCTACCACGCATCACATCAGATTGGTTAAGTGCATGTTAACTTAACCCCATCCACTAGTCATATTATAATGGTTAAGTGTTATCAACTCATTCAAGTTAACTTAGCCAACCCGCTTGTCCTGTTATGTTGGTTAAGTGTTACTACTTAACCGCAACCACTTGTCTAATTAACCCATTGTATTAGTTAAGTTTTCTCATTAACTTAACCTCACTCTCTAGTCCAGTTTAATCACGTTATAATAGTTAAACATTTGCTTAACCTTACCTACTCCCGTAGTCAACATATAAATTGGTTAAGTGTCCAGATTATCCTAACCCTACCCGCCAATTTAGTTAACATGTTGAAATTGGTTAAGTGTTCTAGTTAACTTAACCCTACCAACCCTAGCTCAGCTCTAGTTGTCTTATTAGGGCACCAACCTCTCACATTAGACAGATATTGTTGTGGCTGCCGGTGTGCCGGTCGGGTCCGGGCAGTCTTACGCCACAACTCAGTCTAACCTCGGGTCTTTATTGGGCCTAATGCTTAGCCTCCCACATTGGATAGGTATTGCTGTGATTACTGGACAGCCGGGCGGGTCCGGGCAGGTTTACATCACAACTCAATCCAACCTCGTGCTAAGCATATTCGTATTTTCCAATTTACATTAATTATGTAAATTATTCAAATTCATATTACTGCCCAATTTGTTTCCAATCAATCTCATTAAATTAGGTATATAATTAATACCATTTTATGCCATAATTCTAATTTACATTTTAATTATGTAAATTGTTCAAATTCAGATTTAATGCCCAATTTGTTTCCAATCAATCTCATTAAATTAGGTATATAATTAATACCATTATATGCCATAAATCACTTATGTGATAAATGACCAATTTATGGCATGTTTTCCTATAATTAATCATTTTAACCCCCCGTTACCCCGTTTAATATTAGGCTAATTATCTTAGCCTAATTTACGTTCGTATGATTTTTGAGTATAAAGTTTAGGCTAAAAACTTAGCCTAATTTAATGTACACAAATACACAATCATAAACATGACAAAGGTATAATTTTGACATTGATGGCATAATTAATGTGAACATAAAGGGGTGAACTTGCAAAATGACATCATGAACATTACAGGGGTGAACTTGAAAAATGACATCATGAACATTACAGGGGTGAACTTGCAAAATGACATCATGAACATTACAAGGGTGAACTTGCAAAATGACATCATGAACATTACAGGGGTGAACTTGCAAAATGACATCATGAACATTACAGGCGTGAACTTGCAAAATAACCATTATGAACATTATAGATTCATAAGTGTGAACTCGCAATTATAAGCTAATTCAATATATATGTGTATTTTTAACATAGGCCATATTAACATACATACATGAGAATTAGCAATATGAACTAATCAATATACATATGTTAATTTGCAACATAGGCAAATCAACATACACATGCGTTACTTGGCAACATAGATTAAATTAACATACTCACAAGCCAATCACAAATATATGATAAGTGTGGCATAGGTTTTTCTTATACATAAACATGTAGATTTGACCATTTGTCGCATGAATCTACAACATAAACTTGCATAATAAACTTATCAATAATTCCCAATTAAACATGATAATAGAATCAAATCACTGGCATATTATACAACATGACAAACATTGTACTCAATAATTCCCAATCCAACATGATAATAGAATCAAATCACTGGCATAATATTATACAACATAACCAAACATAATAAGCATCGTACTATTTTCATTTGACCGCAAAACATGATTTTAATCTTAATTCACATTCCGCAAATATAGCTAAACTTACATCAATTTCACTTTATTTCATCGCCATATTATAATTAAATATTTAAATCTGAAAATAACTAGAACTTACAGAGAACGGCTAATGAATTAGGGAGTGAATTTGTCGTAGAAAGTTGCAGTGTCATTGATCTATCCTCTTGAATTTGTTGTAGAAGCATTGATCTTTGATTTGATTTAGGTTTGAACGCTTAAGCTTTAATTTGGAGACGGCGGCCATGGATCACGAGAGATTCCAGCAGCATTTAGGTGTCATATGAATTTGTGTGAGTTAGGCTAGGTCTAGGTGTTATTTTATAGGTGTAGCACTTCATTTCAGCCATCGGATTAACCGTAAAACCCATCCGGACCATCAAAACTCGTCCCGGGCCTCAAAAATGGGTTCTGGACCACCCCAGGCCGACCTGGTCGACCTGTACAGAGGGGGGGTCGACACTATAGTCGACCTGGGGGGGGGGGGGGCAGGTCGACTATAGTGTCGACACTATGGTCGACCTGGGTCAGTCTGCTAGAAAGTCTGCTGAAATCTTGTTTTGGCCATATCTTGGTCATACGGACTCCGATTTTCGAAAACTCGGACTCTATTTCGCGTATTTTTCCGAGAGGAACGCAATGATGATGTCCATTTTAGCTAATTCCTGATTCTTGAATTAGTTATCCTTATTTTACTATCTTTTCCGTTACATACGCCGTTATCGAACTAATTTTTCTTCTCTTCCATGTATTAATTAATTCTCCTTATGCATCACCATTACTTACCTATCATAAGCATATTTTCATATATTTTATTTCATTTTTAATTATATTAAAAATACGGGGTGTTGCATTCTGCCCTCCTTAAAGTATTTCGTCCCCGAAATCTTCAAGTTGAGAAGAATGTGTCCTACCATCCATCATCCATCTACTCAATCATCAATCACAGGCATTCATTGTCCTTAAGAGATTTCTAATGTTGTATGAACATATGCAAGAAGTGTGTGTATATGTTCCTTGTCTAATGCAAATGATCAGGCCTGATTGATCTTCTAGATGCAAAATATGTTTAGTGCCATGAGTCCAACATGTATGCAAATAGTCCTAGTCACATAAACACTATATGTGTGCACAAACATCCATCCATATGCAACATTCACATGATAACACATTCAATTTCATCCACAAACAAGTGTAAACACTCATGCATATGCAATATGAAAGGTGATTGAGCCGATCTAGTGCCTAATGTGTGTAAATGCATCCACGAGCAACCACTAGCAACCACTTGCAGCCACTTGCAACCATCAATCCTAACATGTCTCAAACACATGTTTACACCCAATTGTTCCTATCTAAAGGTATAGTCGAATGATAGAAGCGAGTAAAAACTTTGTACCCATTAGGCAATGTCAAAACTGGAAATCTATGCCATATATATATTGATTAGGAGAAGAACTCTCTAAGCATCAGCCCCAAAGACCGATATCAACATCAGACTGACACCCAAAGAATTACTCAACCCAACCACTATATATGATTCTAGGAAACTAAGCATGATGGACTCCTTTTAGGTCACAAGGGAATCCCTTCCTAAGACCAACCTGTATCCTATAAAACCCAAAAAATTTAGTCAAACCAACGAACACCCTCAAGCCCCAACATGTGTTACTAACAGATGAGTCGTACTCCCTATGGGGTTTGCAACAGAAATTGGATTGAGAATGGGACCGAGAGGATATACACAAAAGATAGCATGCAAGTAAGCTCTACAGGAAGAGAGGGATCAAGGATATACTCTTAAGAAGAGATATGATGCACGAATCTAGTTTTCAATCTTCTAAGTCGCATTTCCTTGAGCTTAACTCCATTGTGCTTTGTCCGTCTTTAACTTCACAATTTCGTAGCTTCTTAATTCTTGTTTCCAAAATATGAGTTGGAACCTATTTCACTGTTGCCTCTCGTTCCTCTTTCACTTACTCTACTTCTAGTATACTCGGCCCAAACATAACGGCGTACTCATGGTTTCATGCAGGCTCTCCAAAAATTCACTAGTGAATCTTGGATCTCGTCCACTTACTATCAGGTATTCCACGCAGAAGAACCATCTCTTGAAAATAAATGCCAATCATGCTGCCAAATGTACTTACTAAGGTGATTCTCTACAACTCATGCATAAGCGAAATGACCCATCCACATTAGTGGCCAACACTACTCAAGCGGATTACAAATTACCAATAAATGTGTCAAGAGATTCTAGGTAACAAATCATGATAGAACCCTAAAGGTTACATGCGACTTCGAGGGTATTACCGAGGCAAGTCAATAGTCTAACTACCCTATTTTTCAAAACTGAGAAGGTCACCCTTACTGGATAACCACTCCATCGCTAGAATCAACCCATAGCCCAAAACATAAACATTACTTCTAGACTCAACACTTAGCATACACATTCTCAAATCCAAACAAGTCATGAATAAATGAGCCGATTTCCCCAATAGGACTTGAGACAAAAATGGGATCCTCTATTATGCTAGTACTAAGGTGCAGAGACTCAACTTTCGAAGCAGAATTAAAAGGATGCGATGTACAAAAACAAAGTTCTAGTGGGATGATAGAAAGGAAAAGCTAAACTTTTAACAGAAACGTTACCACTCTCTTAGGTACGCTAGTAGTGAGAGCATTCAACTGCACTCTCGACGATCTTGTCCCTTGCCCTTGTCCTATAATACTTAACTGCATGTCCCTTCTAACTAAAGATACTCTCTCTTGTCATGGGTTTTTCTATTCTTTCACTTTGGCCTCTTTCCTCTTACCTTTTTCCTCCTTCGTGGATTAAGCTATAACAACTAGCTTCTTGTTCTTACTGTCCTTGTACAGTTTGTTGACAAGTCTTTCGAAGCTACCTCCAACGCATGACACTCTACCCAACTTGAAATAAGATTAGACGCAGATGGAACTACCACGGCTACAGACGGAGGTTGGGCACTCCTTTGCCCTCCGGCATGTGCCGGATGCCTACTAAACTATGGTGAAAAGAGAGAGAAGAGATTCCAAGAGAGAATCAAAAGATAGTGCATATGGCTTTGGGGAATATGCCTTTTAACTAAAACAAAGTTTTCTTGAAAATTTGCTTCTTTGTAAACGTTTTGAAGATAATTTCAGAAGGTTTTTGAAAACTTTTGCCCAGTTTGGTAACCTTCTGCACTGATACCAAATGTAACACCCCACATCTGTTAAGGTCACTCACAAAGGGAATGCCTTAACTTCAATGGAGTATTATGGGTACTAGAACAGAAATATTACAAGACAGACATATATAAAACAGTGGAAAATAAAGTGGAAGTACTTCAAATTATTTATTAAATATAAATGTTTACAAGAAAAGCCTATGTTTACAAGAAAAGCCCATCAGCTTCCAATACCCAATTTCATAGTTAAAATATCTGTCTTGCTCAAAAACAAAGAAGCATAAAAACAAACTATAGTATTCCCCAATAAAGCAAAGCAAGCCATAGCCAAGAGAAATCCAAGCCATACATGAAAGAGCCTTGGAGCTTAGTAAGATCCGAACTAAGCTGTATTCCCACCCTGTGAACCTGGGGGGGAAACGGAAGAAAAAGAGGCGAAACAAAACGGGTTAGTCATAAAGACTAAGTAAGTCCTAATGACTTTCAGCATAAAAATGAGTAAAGATAACATGGCATGAATAAACTGAAAGTAAACATAAGCATGATGACAAGGTAGACAAGATAAACTAAGATAACAAGATAAACTATGATAACAAGATAAACTAAGGTAACAAGATAAACTTCGGGCACGATGAAACAAGTATAACATCCCATAATTCCTATCAAGTATCCCACCGCATGGTTTCTATCAAGAGTAACATCGCAAGGTTTCTAAGCTTTACAATTAAAACGATATCTATTTGCTCTGCACCACCTAACTAGCATCCTCATAAGTGTCTTACATGGAATGATCTGTACTCCTACTAGTATCCTAACTAGTGTCCTGTGCAACAAGGATCCGTACCCCCTACTTGTGTCCCAACTAGTAGCCCGTTTTATATAATAATTACAACGTGATCCCAATCCCCGCAATTATGATAGCCTTTAGGTGTACATCGATTATGAGGATTCCACCTCGATCACCCCAATGGCCATGTATATATTCGATGCACCCTTACTACCTTATCGATCGGCTACCTACTTGACCTAGTTCTCGTTTGTGTCACGCGGCCCACTACTTGTAAATACCTGTGCTGGTCCCACCATGGGGTGTATCAAGTACCATGGTGGCAACCCTGACACAATCAAGATGCACAGCTTTATACCTGCTGATGCCCAGTGGCTAAATTTTCTGCACTGAAGTGTGTGCACGCCCGCACTCCGTTAGAACCTACACTGCTGCACCAACCACCGCTAATTTGACCTCTTATAATCAGCCCAGTAATCGTGCCCCACCCTGCCTAGCTCAGGGTTTCGTTGATACCTAATGTGGGTTACTGCTGAAATGGGTCCCCGTTACTAGGTTTTTCTAATGGTTAAGTCTGTGGGCCTATATTCTCTGATATTACCCACCAACCCTGATGTGTACTTAACCCCGCTACTGTGAAGACCCGTAACTTCCCCGTAAAGGAAAGCGACGGATAGTTCGAGAACAAACCACAACAGAACGCATACAGAAGAACGTTTCACTATATATTACAACAGTGCATCAGATTACAAGAATATACAGAGTATAGATGAATATTACACAGAAATATCAGAGATTTTTAAATTACATTTAAATACATAGCAGCGGAAAAATAAAACAATACACAACTAGAAGGAGATATACGGATACAAAGCTTTCCGGATATCGTTCCAGCTGTAAACCAGGATCCTGTGAATATAAATCTGCAAAACCAAAACTACTAGCTGCCCGTGTCAAAATAAGGGCACCCAGAGTTTAGGTTAAAACAATAAACTCCAGGTCAGTCATGTGACTGGTGTGAGAACTAAAACAGTTATTAATCTTTATTTTAAATCATTAGGTAAATCAAGGGACCACGCCGTATAACACGGAACGGGT
The DNA here is from genome assembly GCA_030737875.1 of Allium sativum. Taxonomy (NCBI): domain Eukaryota; kingdom Viridiplantae; phylum Streptophyta; class Magnoliopsida; order Asparagales; family Amaryllidaceae; genus Allium; species Allium sativum. The sequence goes on along the minus strand of CM060924.1, from coordinate 187,642,987 downwards.
TTCCTCCCAAGAATACCAGTGCGTAAAACAAACAGCGCAATGCTAAATAAAGAAAAATGAAGCTGTTATAAGACCCAGGTCCTATCACACAATGCAACGCAAGCCGGGGGATAGGGTTTTCCCTTATAACAGCCAAAGAATGCTTGATACGTTTAAAACAGATTATTTGATACTATAATAAGTGCATAGTGTATAAAACAACTTCAAATCATAAGTATCAATCATAGGCGGCATAAGCGCCCCATCCCACTATGTCGCCATATATAGGATTACAACTAAAACCGCAAATGTCACGTATTTGGAAATTGGATTTCCATCTATGAACCGAGGCTAGGGGCAAGATCCTCAACCGATTCGTGACTCTCTAGCCCGAGCCACAGGGTCAGAGCGCATCGACCCTTGGAGCGACAGGGCCGGTCCACCGATGTGGATTAAAATGCCTGAACACTACGTTTCCCCACCCTATGGGGTGTAAGTCTGGTCCGTCAGCCGACCAGAAGCATCGGCCGAAACCGATATAACCGAGGCGCCTCGCAACAGCAACAACCACATAAGTCAAACTCGTCAGGGCGTGTAAAACCACTGACGCCACTTCTAACTAGAAAGAAACGCATGCCCTCCCTGAGGTCCGTCTCCCGTTTTTGGTTCATACCGGGTGTGAAACACGCGAGGTAAACGTTACACAAAGCTACGCCACAAAGGCCGTGCTTTGATCATCAACCACAAGACTTTGCTTTTCAACAGAAGCCTTGATCATTTGCATCTTAGCATGCCACACAGGCAAGCCATCCTATGCAACCGATATCAGTCACACAGAATGAAATCCGATGTCAGACACACAGTCCATTTACAAGTCCGTTCTGGGTCTGAACGAAACCGGAGGCACCTAGTACCCCGCATATCCATCGATCTCCAAGTACGTCTGGACGATCACTAACTGTTTCCATCTTCTTGGGTGTACAGCCCAATCAAGATCATCAGTTATCACCCAAACGACGTGAAGACCTCCGGTCTTCGACCATCGTCTTCATCTTCGACTTATCGTCGTATCAGTTACTCAGAATGGGATAAACCCGGTCTTTCCGAATAACTCGCGTATATTTAAATAAGTGTTACACAAACACAACATACGCCTCATTCCAATTCATTAGTCACTGACAGTAAATTAATCAAGAGAATAATTTCCCAAATATTAACCCCGAAGGCCGAAACCAACATCAGATCAATATCCAGAAAACCATTCTGCTTGGCTAACCGACAGTTAGTTTCTAAATTTCACATTCAAATCTAATTAAAGATTTAACTATCGCCTGGAGCAAAACTGGTGATACTCCATTCTCGATCTTTTCAATCTAATTAAAGATTCATTAAAACTCCACTTAGTTTTAATCTGTGACTGGGTTAAAGAATCAGTGTCATTTAAAACACGGTTCACGATAAACCCAAAGTCACATCCCATTAATTATCGGGTTAAAGAACAAGTGTTATTTAAAACACTGTTCACGATAAACCCAAAAATCAATATCCATTCAATTCCAATTAAATATTATTTAATTGGTACACTTCATTAAATCTAAATCAAAAGATTTAATCTTTTCTCAACTGGGTACAAGAACAGTGTTAGTGAAGACACCATTCACGACAAACCCAAATCACATTCATTAATTTTCGGGTTAAAGAACAAGTGTTATTTAAAACACTGTTCACGATAAACCCAAAAATCAATATCAATTCAATTCCAATTAAATATTATTTAATTGGTACACTTCATTAAATCTAAATAAAAAGATTTAATCATTTCTCAACTGGGTTCAAGAACAGTGTTAATGAAGACACCATTCACGACAAACCCAAATCACGTTCATTAACTATCGGGTTAAAGAACAAGTGTTATTTAAAACACTGTTCACGATAAACCCAAAAATCAATATCAATTCAATTCCAATTAAATGTTATTTAATTGGTACACTTCATTAAATCTAAATAAAAAGATCTAATCCTTTCTCAACTGGGTTCAAGAACAGTGTTAGTGAAGACACCATTCACGACAAACCCAAATCACATTTGATATTCAATATAAGGCTCTGAATAGAAAATATATCGGCTTATATTCAATATCAAATTCTACGATTAACAAATGTCGTATTTGAAATAACGATATAAATATATATCTTTCAAATTTCTGTAACAACATCCGTATAATCACAAATTCCAACATCGAAATATTCCGAAGACAATTTCGATTCAAATCCACTCCAATGCAATCATTGGAAATTTTGGTTATTTTCAAAACCCTTTTCAAATTCAATTTATTTATTTAAAAATAAATAGAATTATAATTCTAGTTCAAAACTAGTTCATTTCGATAAAAATCTATTTTTATCTTTTCAAATATGGAGTTTTTCATCCCAAATCTTCACAAATCATTTCTTATGATTTTACATAAATTATTACTATTTTTAATAATTTCATCAAGGCCCGTACAGTCGATTTCCATCAACGGCCATCGAACTGCACTTACAGCGACCTTTTTCGAATTTGATTTGGACGTATCTCCAAATCCAACCGTTAGATTTCAAATTTCTAACCTTCTTTAGAAAGCTCTTTTCGATACGAACCCAACGGTTCCGGTTTTAGGAGAATCCGACGGTCGGATCTCCCGTAATGTCCGTTTGAAATAAATGGTCGAAATTCGCGAACTGCCGCGGCGCGGCGCGTTCTATTCAGGCCATTATATTATATATATAATATATATAATATATATTTCGTCGATTTCTATTTAAAACGAATTATATATATAGTTTTAAATTCGTTTCAAATTCTATTTCAACTTCTATTTCAATTCAAAGCAAAATTGAATTCTTCTTTAAAAATTCGTTTAAAAATTCATTTCTATTCAATTCGAATTTCAATTCAATTTGAATTCATTTCAATTCGCTTTCTATTCCATTTGAATTCGTTTTCAATTCAATTCATTTCGAAATCGTTTTCAATTCAATTCATTTCGAAATCGTTTTCAATTCATTTTGAATTCGTTTTCAATTCAATTCATTTCGAAATCGTTTTCAATTCAATTCATTTCGAAATCGTTTTCAATTCATTTCATTTCGAAATCGTTTTCAATTCATTTTGAATTCGTTTTCAATTCAATTCATTTCGAAATCGTTTTCAAATATTTCTATTTTAAAACTGGAATGAGGCCCAATCAATTACCATATAAAGATAATTATATGGATTTTCATACAACACATGTATAATAGCATTGAAAAGTAATCAACCATCAACCAAAGTGCACTACACTGTATAAGCATCAAATATAGATATCTAACGCTTATAACAGCCTGTCAATCAATCGATCGACATATTTAATCAATCAGGATGAGTGAACTTCAAATTTCATCCCAACACCCGTGTGGGGTTTCAAACAATCAAACACCGATTTTTATTCGTGCAGTTGGGCGATGTGTAAAATTTATCGACCCAATCAATGTCCTTCAAATAGGTGTACATAAACAAACCGTTCGGTTTATAAATGAATATTTTATTTTATTCACTTCACGTTAAAAATTATATTTTTAACGACAAAACATTTTATTCTAACTTATGAATTTCTATTCAATTCATTTATACAATAAAATGATATTTTTATTTTTCTAACATATTTTAGAAAATTTCGGCGGCATAACGGCACGATACTAGAAACGGGACAAGGCCTAGCCTTATCCCCGGTCTAGTGAAGGCCCACGCCATTCACACATCAATCAAATCACTTTCGTTATGCAAACCACAAAATTTGGAGTAAGAGTCTAACCTAGTCTTACTCCTTCGCCTTATAACGGCGCACGTCTAATCCTAACCAATTTATCGATTCGATTTTTCACACCACAAACCACATTCAAACCAATATCGCAATCAATCACCAATCAGTCAAACAAACAAGTCCATGGTCTGTGGACGGGTGTCGGGTGCTACTAAGCACCGTCTGCATCCTAGTATATATATAACTAGAAAAATAAATTGAAAGGTGAGAAATTCTCACTTATAGCTATCCTAGCTCCACGGCACTTCATTTGCAGAAGTCTTCGTCGTTTCGCCTTTTTGTCACCTTCGTTGCTGCTTTCACTACATACGTAAAAATCGAGTTTTTAGTTCGCTATTCAATATATAAAAATCGAATTTTTACTTTGCTATCCAATATATAAAAATCGAATTTTTAGTTCAAAGTTCAATATATAAAAATCGAATTTTTATTTCAAAGTTCAATATATAAAAATCGAATTTTTAGTTCAAAGTTCAATATATAAAAATCGAATTTTTAGTTCAAAGTTCAATATATAAAAATCGAATTTTTAGTTCAAAGTTCAATATATAAAAATCGAATTTTTAGTTCAAAGTTCAATATATAAAAATCGAATTTTTAGTTCAAAGTTCAATATATAAAAATCGAATTTTTAGTTCAAAGTTCAATATATAAAAATCGAATTTTTATTTCAAAGTTCAATATATAAAAATCGAACTTTATTTCAAAGTTCAATATATAAAAATCGAACTTTATTTCAAAGTTCAATATATAAAAATCGAATTTTAACTTCGCTTTCAATATTGAAAGATATGATTTTTACCTTTGTTTTCAACATATAAAAATATGATTTTTACCTTTGTTTTCAACATATAAAAATATGATTTTTACCTTTGTTTTCAACATATAAAAATATGATTTTTACCTTTGTTTTCAACATATAAAAATATGATTTTTACCTTTGTTTTCAACATATAAAAATATGATTTTTACCTTTGTTTTCAACATATAAAAATATGATTTTTACCTTTGTTTATCACTAACCTTTTTATTTTTAAAATTCAGATCTTTTCTATTTAAAATCTTAAAATAAAATCAGTTTATAAATTCATAATAAAATCAGTTTATAAATTCATAATAAAATCAGTTTATATTTCATTTTCAAATCAGTTTTTATTTGCTTTCAAAAATCCAGTTTTTATTTTCGTATAAATCAGTTTTAAACAACTTTTAAAAATCAGAATTAAAATAAAAATAAAATAAATAAATAAAAAAAAACTTACAGAAAAAGGAGGGGGCGTGGGTGCTGCGTCGACGCAAGATGGAGGGGATGGGCGGCTCGCTAGGGGTTCGAAGGGGGAAGGGAGGGCGAGGCTACGGGCGCTGGAGGGTGGTGCTGGCGTCGGGGCGTCGTTGGAGTTTTTGGGTGTGGTGGCTGATTTGGGGCTTCGAGCTCACGCTCGTGATGGAGGTTAGGCGGAGGAGGGGGTGTGCGGTCTAGGGAGGGGAGGCGCCGGAGGGAAGGGGGGTGGCGTGCGATCGTCGGCGGCGAGGGAGGAGGGTGGGCGACGGGTTCATGATCGTGGGTTTTTTTTTTTTTTTTTTTTTTTTTTTTTTTTTTAGATCTGAGAGAATAAGGGGGGGGGGTTTATTATAAAGAAATATATTTTTATTTTATAATTTAATTTAATTTTCTCCTTACAGTTGACTTTTACTACCGAACTCGAAACGAGGCCCACCGCCTGTCGCCCATAGCGTTTCACCCTCATTCCGAACACAATGGGATACGTATCGTAAGCTGATTCGGCTGTTACAATCAGTTTTTGTTAAATTTACAATATAAATCTTTATATATTCAGTTTAAACGCACATTTCAATTTACCGGGGTCACATACTAACTCTAAAAATTCCAGAAAAATATTTTCTAGCTTCGTATTGACGATACGGTCCTAATAAAACTAGTTTCGTCGAATTCTGAGACCGTTGGAAAAATGGCCAATTTCCAGTCGATTAAAATTAACTGAAATGGTCAAAACACGTTTTCTTTTGCCACGCTCACATATTGATTCGAAAAATTATGAAATTTGGAATCTAGCAATAACCTAACATCACGGACCCAACAAAACTGGTTTCGTCGAATTCCGAGGTCGTTTGCAAAATGTCCATTTTTAAGGGCTATATATTATATTAAAATATATATAAATTCCACAGCGACTATTTCTAATTTTCAACTGGACATATCTCATCATTTATAAAGTGAAATCTCAGTTTCTCAACTTCGTTACAAAGATATAATTATACAGATTCAAATATTTCTTATTTCGTTCAATTCTGACTTATATTGAATTCTGTATATTCATTTGAAATTAGAAATCGAATTTTCGAACTACCGCGCCATTTTCAATTCCTTTTATAATTATATATAATTATTATATATTCTAACGACGACGTATATAATATATACGTCGAATTCAATTCTAAATAAATTTCTCGTCAATATTATTTAAAATAATTCATTTTAAATAATCAAAACTCGCTAAAATTGCCAAAATAAAAATTTCAAACTGGCCCAGATTTTCCGGGTTGTTACAGCTACTGATTCAAGCATGTGTATTTAATGGTTAAGTGTATGTGGGCCTATATTTATTAATATTACCAATTACCCACCAACACGATATGTACTTAACCCTACTACTTGTTATGTTACCATGGTTAAGTGTTTACCTTAGTTAACTTAACCTTTCTCTCTTATTATGTTTGATTGGTTAAGTGTGGGTTATTAACTTAACCCCGTTCGTCTATCTGGTTACATTGGTTAAGGATCTTCTTGTTAACTTAACCCCGTGTGTTACTTAACCCAACCACGCATCACATCAGATTGGTTAAGTGCATGTTAACTTAACCCCATCCACTAGTCATATTATAATGGTTAAGTGTTATCAACTCATTCAAGTTAACTTAGCCCACCCGCTTGTCCTGTTATGTTGGTTAAGTGTTACTACTTAACCGCAACCACTTGTCTAATTAACCCATTGTATTAGTTAAGTGTTCTCGTTAACTTAACCTCACTCTCTAGTCCAGTTTAATCATGTTATAATAGTTAAACATTTGCTTAACCTTACCTACTCCCGTAGTCAACATATTAAATTGGTTAAGTGTCCAGATTATCCTAACCCTACCCGCCAATTTAGTTAACATGTTGAAATTGGTTAAGTGTTCCAGTTAACTTAACCCTACCAACCCTAGCTCAGCTCTAGTTGTCTTATTAGGGCACCAACCTCTCACATTAGACAGATATTGTTGTGGCTGCCGGTGTGCCGGTCGGGTTCGGGCAGTCTTACGCCACAACTCAGTCTAACCTCGGGTCTTTATTGGGCCTAATGCTTAGCCTCCCACATTGGATAGGTATTGCTGTGATTACTGTACAACCGGGCGGGTCCGGGCAGGTTTACATCACAACTCAGTCCAACCTCGTGCTAAGCATATTCGTATTTTCTAATTTACATTAATTATGTAAATTATTCAAATTCATATTACTTCCCAATTTGTTTCCAATCAATCTCATTAAATTAGGTATATAATTAATACCATTTTATGCCATAATTCTAATTTACATTTTAATTATGTAAATTGTTCAAATTCAGATTTAATGCCCAATTTGTTTCCAATCAATCTCATTAAATTAGGTATATAATTAATACCATTTTATGCCATAAATCACTTATGTGATAAATGACCAATTTATGGCAAGTTTTCCTATAATTAATCATTTTAACCCCCCGTTACCCCGTCTAATATTAGGCTAATTATCTTAGCCTAATTTACGTTCGTATGATTTTTGAGTATAAAGTTTAGGCTAAAAACTTAGCCTAATTTAATGTACACAAATACACAATCATAAACATGACAAAGGTATAATTTTGACATTGATGGCATAATTAATGTGAACATAATGGGGTGAACTTGCAAAATGACATCATGAACATTACAGGGGTGAACTTGCAAAATGACATCATGAACATTACAGAGGTGAACTTGCAAAATGACATCATGAACATTACAGGGGTGAACTTGCAAAATGACATCATGAACATTACAGGGGTGAACTTGCAAAATGACATCATGAACATTACAGGGGTGAACTTGCAAAATAACCATTATGAACATTATAGTGTCATAAGTGTGAACTCGCAATTATAAGCTAATTCAACATATATGTGTATTTTTAACATAGGCCATATTAACATACATACATGAGAATTAGCAATATGAACTAATCAATATACATATGTTAATTTGCAACATAGGCAAATCAACATACACATGCGTTACTTGGCAACATAATTTAAATTAACATACTCACAAGCCAATCACAAATATATGATAAGTGTGGCATAGGTTTTTCTTACACATAAACATGTAGATTTGACCATTTGTCGCATGAATCTACAACATAAACTTGCATAATAAACTTATCAATAATTCCCAATTAAACATGATAAAAGAATCAAATCACTGGCATATTATACAACATGACAAACATTGTACTCAATAATTCCCAATCCAACATGATAATATAATCAAATCACTGGCATAATATTATACAACATAACCAAACATAATAAGCATCGTACTATTTTCATTTGACCGCAAAACATGATTTTAATCTTAATTCACATTCCGCAAATATAGCTAAACTTACATCAATTTCACTTTATTTCATCGCCATATTATAATTAAATATTTAAATCTGAAAATAACTAGAACTTACAGAGAACGACTAATGAATTAGGGAGTGAATTTGTCGTAGAAAGTTGCAGTGTCATTGATCTATCCTCTTGAATTTGTTGTAGAAGCATTGATCTTTGATTTGATTTGGGTTTGAACACTTAAGATTTAATTTGGAGACGGCGGCCATGGCTAACGAGAGATTCCAGCAGCATTTAGGTGTCATATGAATTTGTGTGAGTTAGGCTAGGTCTAGGTGTTATTTTATAGGTGTAGCGCTTCATTTCAGCCATCGGATTAACCCTAAAACCCATCCGGACCATCAAAACTCATCCCGGGCATCAAAAATGGGTTCTGGACCACCCCAGGCCGACCAGGTCAACCTGTACAACGGTGGGGTCGACACTATATTCGACCTGGGGGGGGGGGGGCAGGTCGACTATAGTGTCGACACTATGGTCGACCTGGGTCAGTCTGCCAGAAAGTCTGCTGAAATCTTGTTTTGGCCATATCTTGGTCATACGGACTCCGATTTTCGAAAACTCGTACTCTATTTCGCGTATTTTTCTGAGAGGAACGCAATGGTGATGTCCATTTTACCTAATTCCTGATTCTTGAATTAGTTATCCTTATTTTACTATCTTTTCCGTTACATACGCCGTTATCGAACTAATTTTTCTTCTCTTCCATGTATTAATTAATTCTCCTTATGCATCACCATTATCTACCTATCATAAGCATATTTTCATATATTTTATTTCATTTTTAATTATATTAAAAATACGGGGTGTTACAAGTCTGGTATGAGCGATAAGCAGCAAAACATAATAATAACAGGTATACTAAACCATACATGAATCTGGACCAGCAACCAAAGAGTTAGCACTACATACTGTACAATACTCTAAGGTGCCACTAACATATAGTGTAAAGAATACGGGGGTGGGGGTATGCATGACATAGTGATGGCAAACAATCAATCATAGCAACCATCCTCACATCTCTCACTCAGTGCGTAAAGCATACGATATCCACCACTTTGATCACCCTATTCCTTGCTATTATCACTCTGCCCCATGGAGTCATGGCGACTCCACTGCACTGATCCATAGCCACTAGTCCTTGCTATGTCCACTCTGCTACATGAAGTCATGAAGACTCCACTGCACTGGCTCATAGCCATGCTATGATCACTCTGCCCCATGGAGTAATAACTACCTCACCGCACTGATCCGTAGCCTAACATCCGTCTTGGTGGTGACTCAATGTTATGGACGTCGATAACCTCTTGGCACACGTCCCGCAGCAAAGCCCAACTCATGAAGTTAACTCGTTGGTTCCCATCTGGATACTAAGCTCTCTTCCTATCTGGACTTGCTTTGCATGTCGGGTTTTGGTCGAATTGGAGTTGGTCTTCAGAAGAGTCGTCGCGTAGAAGTTGCTTAAATCTGGTTCGGTTTGGCTATACATCATCATTAGATTTCTTGTTCGGTTCGGGTCCTCTAGTTTGGCTCGGATCTCCCCATCCGGTTCGGTACAGATTCTCCATCATGGTTTGGTTCAACTCCTTCATTTCCAGCCCCACTTACGTTGATCCGATCCCACTCCCTAGCTTTAGTCCGATCCGATCTCCATGCCCTTGTTTCCGATCTGATCTCCACGCCCTTACTTCCGATCCGAACCTTACTCCAACTCTGATGAAAATGGCCTTCCTTCTTTCCAAGCCTCTTGTGCTAAGTTCCGATCCAAATTGAATCCCCTTGCTCAGTTCCCTTATCCGATCTGAGCCCCATACCCGATCCGATCCGGTCCAAAACTCTGCACATTTCCTGCAACTTTTCCAGCGACTGTTTTACGCTATTCGATGGCGTTTTCGACCAATCTAACTTTTCTAATCAATCACAAAACATTCCATACAGCCATAGCAACACATAGAATTGACCACTAACACCAAAACGACAATTTGATAGGTTAAAGCGGATCAAACACAGCCAAAATCCCATATTTTTTCCTTAAGCATGTTTAAGCAAAACTAATGATAGGATTAGTAAAACTTAACCAAATTAACCAAATTTTCTAACAGAGGCCTAAATCAATATTTCAAAATTTATGAATACATTTTTCCAGATTTTAATCAGGTTTAAATTCGCTAATAACATTAATTACCCTTAATTAACCATGATTAGTGAGGAACTATGCAAATCACTCACCTTAGCCACAAACAAAATACCAAATCTGAAATTATCCTCTGTTTAGCGTTGTTCCCAAGGCTATACAGCAGTTCTAACCTTGCTTTGGTGCTATTTCTCCTTAATTTGATGTAATTTAGCCAAATCTTCAATTAGAAAGTGGTTTAGAGGTGTTTTAGACGTTGGAGGCCATTATTAAGTTGAGATGGATGATAAGTGGCGGTTGAAAAATGAGAAAAGGGTGTTCTCTAACAGTCCCTAAATACTCCAAATCCCGAAATCCCCCTCTGGGCCTAGCTGTAATTACCCAATTGAGCCCGGTTAAGCTGTTTTTCAACTTCTAAATCTTAATTCAGCTATATCTCCCTAACGGTAAGTCCGTTTTTCACATATGACCAATTTACGGGAAGATAAAGCATCATATGGACCTAATGGGAGTGGTTTCAGGTCAAAATTCCTTTTCAATCAAAAGTTATGGCCGAAACAAGATCAGCTTAGGGTAAAACGGTCATTTAAAAATCGGCAAAAATCATGGACATGGGAAATGACCCCGATAGTCGTCTTCCAAAGTTACATGGCTATACGATTTCATATGAGAAAGAAATAAATATTCTACGATCATCTGATGCATAGAATGCGGGTCGTTACATTATCCCCCCCCCCCTTTAAAAAATTTCGTCCCCGAAATTCCTTAACCCAAAACATACAAAGGATCCCGCATGCTTACCAATCATTAACAAAACAATATAGCATAAAAACAACACAACAAGCCAATCCTAGCATGTGATTTACTAACAAGGGAGTACTATACCGATATAAAAACCTTACCAGGTAAAGAGTTCTGGATACTTCCTCCTTATGTCCTCCTCTGTTTCCCAAGTATAGTCTTCCTCATCATCACCCCACTGTACGTTGACTAGTCTCACCACCTTCCTTCAAAGCTGCTTTGTATCGTTCCCAACAATACGCATAGGCCTGCGGTTCCCAACTGTCTCGGGTTGAACCTCGATATCATCCAACTGATCCAGTGAAATAGCCACACTAGGGTCGTGCACAAACTTCCTTAACTAGGAAACATGAAATATATTATGAACTCCCGCCATCTTCTCTAGTTATTTAACTTTATATGCCAAATTCCCAATTTTCTCTAGAACGGGGAATGGACCAACAAATCTTGGGGCTAACTTGCCTCTCCTACCAAATCGAATCATACTCTTTAACGGAGAAATCTTGATAAACACCAAGTCACCAATGGAGAATTTTAAATATTTTCTCCTCTTATCAGCATAACTCTTCTGTCTATCTTGAGCAGCCTTTATTCGCTTTTGGATAACCTTAATCTTATCTGAAGTCTGTCTTATCAAATCTGGTCCAAGCACAAACTTTTCACCAGTTTATAACCAACATGCCAGTGAGTTGCATGGTTTTCCGTACAAAGCTTCAAATAGAGTCATACCAATACTGGATTGATAACTATTATTATATGCAAACTCTACTAGATGCAAATGGTCATCCCATGATCCACCAAAATCCAATATACAAGCTCTCAAGAGATCCTCCAATATACGATTCACCCTCTCTGTCTGATCGTCGGTTTGAGGACCATACGCGACACTGAGATGTAATTCTGATCCCAACGCCTCTTGTAAGCTTTCCAAAACCCACTAGTAAACAACAGGTCTTGGTCACTCACAATGCTTTTAGGTACTCCATGAAATCTCACACCCATTTCATATATAGCTCAGCTAACTTAGCTGTCGTTCTATTCGACTTGACGAGTATAAATCTTGCACTCTTGGTCAATCGATCCACAATCATCCAAATGTTATCATGGCCCGACCTAGTACTTGGTAACCCATCAATGAAATCCATTGAGACTTGTTCGCATTTCCATTTTGAAACTTCTAATGGTTGCAACAAACCACTAGGCTTCTTTTGCTCAGCTTTAACTAGTTGGCAATTCATGCATTTGGATATAAACTTCCCAACGTCTCTTTGCATCCCTTCCCAATAGTAGGTCTGCTTCATGTCTCGATACATCTTGTTACCACTGAGGTGTATAGTCAATTTTGAGTGATGGCATTCTCTAAGCACTTTATCTCTCAATCCATTGACATTGGGTACAACTAGTCTTCCATTCTTTCTAAGCCATCCATCTCGATCAAGCCCATACTCGTTCATCTCCTCATCGATGCCCATGTCTAACTTGGAGATGATTTTCAATAAGTTAGGATCGTCCCTCTGACTGGAACCAACCTGCTCAATCAAAGTGGGTCTGATCGTCAAATTTACTAACATTTCTGGATCCAATTCGCACTTTGGTTTGAAATCATACCCAGCGATGTACTCCAGTTGCTTCCACTCAAGAAACATAGCCCCTAAACTGGCATGTCTTCTACTCAACGCATCAGCCATCGCATTGCCCTTTCCTGGTGTGTATGCGATATCGAAATCGTAGGAAGCCATGAATTCTAACCATCTTTGTTGTCGGAGATTTAGATCCTTCTATGAGAAAAGATACTTTAATGATTTACGATCGGTAAACAACTCGAATCTTTCTCCCAAGAGATAATGTCTCCACATCTTCAATGCGAACACGATCGCTTCCAATTCCAAATCATGGGTAGGATATCTTTTCTCATGTGGTTTTAGTTGCCGACTTGCATAAGCTACAACCCTACCTCCTTGCATCAGTACAACACCTAGTCCGGTACCACATGCGTCTGTATATACCGTCATCTCTTCATTCCTTTTAGGAATGACTAATACTGGTGCACATGTCAACTTTTCCTTTAGACTCTTGAATGTATTCTCGCACTTTTCGTCCCAGACGAAAGCTTGATTCTTCTTGGTCGACTGAGTCAATGGTGCTGCTATCTTGGAGAAGTCTTGGATAAACTTACTGTAATATCCAGCTAATCCCAAGAAACTTTTTACATCTGTTGCATTCTTGGGCGTAAACCAATCTTGTACCATAGCCACCTTCGTAGGGTCCACGGCAATATCATCCTCTGAAACAACATGGCCCAAGAATCTCACTTCCCTTCTCCAGAAATGACACTTAGAAAACTTTGCTTTCAATTGGTGTTTTCTCAACACCTCCATCACTATCCTCAAATGTTCCTTGTGTTCTTCCTCTGTTCTCGAATAAAAAAGTATATCGTCCACGAACACGAGAACAAACCTACTCAACTGATCTCTGAACACCCTATTCATAAGATCCACAAAATATGTTGGTGCATTGGTCAACCCGAATGGCATGACCAACCACTCGTAGAATCAAGACGTCATCCGAAATGCCATTTTAGCTATACCTTCAGCTTCCAATCTAAGCTGATGAAAACAAGTCGCGAGATCCAACTTGGAAAACACTCTCGCACCACTCAACTGATCAAACAAATCATCTATCCGCGGTAGAGGATACTTATTCTTCCTCGTCACCTTATTCAACTCGCGGTAGCCTACACACAAACGAAGGGAACCATCTGCCTTGGTAGTATACACAACTGGTGCTCCCTACTCAGAAACACTTCTTCTGATAAATCCCTTCTTCAAAAGATCTCTTACTTGCACCCCGATCTGTCGCTGCTCCCTTGGTGTCATACGACGAAGTGGCATCACTATAGGTCTGGCATCTTTCAATAAATCAATACGGAACTCAATCTCTTGGAGTGGTGGAAGTCCGGTCACTTCCTCGAAGACGTCCGGATACTGGCCAGCCACGGGCACATCTAACAACTCATCATGCGAAATGTCGAGGGAATTTAGAAAACTAGCCATTACCCCATCACTAGGTAGACCACCAAACACTACCCTCCGCCCACCATCAACTCTAACTGTCACCGAAAATCCCTCACAGTCTACCACCACCCCATATCTTTGGAGCCAATCGACTCCAAAAATAATGCCAAACCCAATAAAGCCCAAAACAAAGCAATCACAAACAAACATGCATCCATGACTCGATAAGACCACATTATGACAAATCATACAAAGGCTAGTCGAACCACCAATCGGGTTCGTCACTGCTAAAGGTCTATCGACTATCTCGGGTTCCGATCCTAACCTATCTACCAGGTCACTAGATATAAAGGAACGGGAAGCTCCGGTATCAAACAATACTCGAACATGAACATCATAAACAGAAAGCATACCTTGAATGACGACATTCTTTCATTTCTCCGCCGTAGTTGGGGCTTTCGACGAAGAAGGAACAGCATTGATAGCATACGCTTTCACAATCTGCTTTTCTTTAGGGGGTTGCGGACACTTATCCTTGTGTTGTCCCACTTGGCCACAGTTGAAGCACTTCCTATTCGCTGGCTTGGCCCAACATTCTTTGGCATAGTGGTCCTTCTTACCACAACTGAAGCACTCAACATCTTTCTTATTCTTTTTCTTCTGGTCATCCTTTGTCTGATTCTGCTTTCTCTTATTCTGAGAACCATTCTTGCCTCCACCGCTTGCTTGCGGCTTTGGTTCCTCTGCAGATACCGCCTCAGTCTTCGACTTAGGATATAGACTCTCTGATCTCAAAGCTTTCCCCACAATCGATTCAAAACATCTCATTGATGTGGTTAATAAGCCTTTCCCCTAAGTACTGATCCAAGCCTGTTATGAACTTCTCATTTTTCTTCTTGGGATTGTCAATGAGGGATAATCCATACTTCGATAAAGTATCGAACTCTGCAATGTATTCCGAGACTGCCCTACTATTCTGCTTAAGCTCCAGAAATTTCCTAAACAACTCCGACTTCTAGGCAAATGGGATGAACTTATCACTGAATCGGACCTTAAACTGATCCCATGTAACTTGATCCTCTGGAGTAGCTGCCTTAATAGCATTCCACTAATTCATTGCCCGTCCATGCAGCTGAAGGGATGCTAACTTCCTCTTCGTCGCATCCTCGATACCCAAGTCTTCGAAGATACACTCACAACTATCCAACCAATCCTGAACTTCTATGACCGATTTCGTTCCGTGGAACGACTTTCCACCAAGACTAGTGTAATCCTTGCAAAGCTTGGCGAAATCGGCTCTAGGCGCCTGCACCGCTGCACCACCACTGTTTGCAGCATTAGGAACTACCCTCTGAACATCCCTAAGCATCTCTCTCATGAGGTCAGTGAACATAGTCCTCATATCATGAGCATTCCCATTATTAGCTCCTCTATCAGTACCCCTCGTATATCGGCTCATCGTTCGATCTGTAAAGAGAAACAATTAACCATCTCTTCAGCGGTGCCAGTGCAATGCGGCTTCATCCTTAAATATACCAATAGTGTGTATATATATATAGCTTTTAAAAACCAAAATAATCACAAATACACGCTCTCATATACGTATTATCTCTCCCTGGTGTCTTTTCCTAGGTTAACTACGCAACATAGAGCACTAATACCAAATGTGATGGCCCGCCCCGCACCAACCGACATTTCAATGAAAGTGCGTTGTGCCAATGTCTAACCAGCATGGGACGGTCGCCAAAGAAAGGAAAGGAAGGGTATTGAACTAATAAGGAACCTATAGAATGTCTCACAGCGCAAGGAATAAAATATAATAACAACATACTTGACATAATACAGGCGAGATAGTGCATAAGCTGAAAACTAAACCATAATCACCATAGCAGCGGAAATCCAAAAATACAGCTTATGATACATAACCATTATTACAACTTTTGAAAACTGTTTCTAAAGCAAATAAGAAAGGTACACTACTAATGCCAAAAGTAGTGACCAGCAGCGATACAGGGAGAATATCTATATATATCATATGTGGGAGCCTCCTACTCGCCACCGGTACAGCTACTCTTGCATACCACCTAACCTATCTCTAGTCTGCCCGTTTAAGAGCATCCAGAGTAATAAGAAGAGACATAAAACTATAGGTCAGCCAAAAGTCTGATATGAGCGATAAGCAGCAAAACAGAATAATAACAGGTATACTAAACCATACCTGAACCTGGACCTGCAATCAAAGAGTTAGCACTACATACTGTAAAATTCTCTAAGGTGCCTGTAACACCCCGTAATTCTGTGACATTAAGATTCTCAAATTAAAGTATAATTAATTTTTAAAAGAAAAATTAAAAGAAAAAGATCCATGCAGTTGTTTAATTTAAGTATTGTAACTAACATGAAAAAAAAGAGGTAAGGAGAGAACAATAATTATTATTGTTCTAAGACTTATTAACAAAAGCCTTTGTAGCTCAGTTGGTTAAGGCATTGGATTGGTAGCATGGAGGTCGGGGGTTCGAACCCCGGCGGCGGCATAATTTTTTATCTTTGTTTTAGAGAGGGCCAACTGAACATGCAAATATATGTACGTATACAAATTCAAAATTTGAAAGGATAAGAATGTACATATAAGGAAATAAAGAATATATATATATATATATACATATGAGAATATAAATATATATATATATATATATGCAGAAATATATGTATACGAAAGATAAAATTCAAGATAAGGCTACAGTCAATGAAATATGCCAACATCATTTGAATTTTGAAAATAAAATGAAAGTTGTGCGTATATATATACGCGTAAAATGGTCGTTAGAGGAATTGTATACATATAAGAATATTTCATGTGAACAAAACAGTTAAATAAATTCCAGAAATTCAAAAGTTTGAAAATCAAACTTTTACGCCAAAATAGCTTGTGGGACCCAATGCTGACTCAGCACTGCGTGTATGATAAGGTTTGGCTAGATTCATCTACGTACCTGGACTATTTTCTTAACTAGGTTCAATGCTGACTCAGCGCTGCGTGTACGATAAGGTCTTGAGCAGCTATATAAACAGCCCTAGTCTTCATTCTCTTTGCACCAATTCCCTTCTATCCTTATGCTGCTAAGATTCATGGCTTCTTCCCCTCTTCTAAATTTTCTTAAATAAATAAAATAAAATATGATTCAAGACGAGGAGATGCTGCTAAAAGACTTTTAAGGAGGGATTCAAATCAAAGTTTCAAGTGAAGAATTCAAAGGCTAGCTCAAACAAGTTTCAAGCAACGACGCACGAATCATAGCCACGCTTTCCTTCTTTTCTAGATCTATTTTCTGTAAGTTGGTTATTTCTAGATCTGGATATTTTGTTTTATTTGTGACATGAAATTAAAGGAATAAAGGAATATGCCAAGTCTCTCTCTCTCTCTCTCTTCGAATCTGTGTTTATACTCTTGGACTGAATTAAGAACTGTTATGATTCGAGGACAAATAAGACTGTAACCGTGACTATGACTATAGAACTGTGGCCTTTGAAAGCATATGCCTTTGGACTATGACATAAGCCTTTGATTTTGGGACATATAAACATTGCCTATGACAATGACTTAGGACTATGGGAATTATTTTCCCTTTTGGACTATGAACATCGCCTATATTGCCTATGACCATGGACATTACTTATGACTAAGAACATAAGCCTTTGAATTAGACATAAACTATTGCTTATGACATAATGAGGACAATTGTGATTTTGACACCCATGATTCATGATTAGGAAAATATTGCTTTAGTTTGGTGATTGTGAAATTGGGTCTAAACCCAATTATTTATTCTACCTGTTCCTTGGTTTTTTCTTTGGTTTTAAGACAGTGGGAATTTACCTATTAAGTTAGGTCTACCCACGTTCTTGAACCTATTTTGCCCATTCTTTGGTTTTAAGACAGTGGGAATTTACCTATTTAGTTAGGTCTACCCATATTCTTGAACCTACATTGTTATCCAAACCTTTTTATGCCAATTATTCCTTCTTGTCATTTTGATTCATTCCCTTTTTATCTACGAATCTAGATTTATTTATAATCTAGGTTGAATCACGATTATTCGAGCGGTGGGAATGCGATTTGGGGAAAAACATGGAAATGAATATGAACGTAATTGTAAACTTGGAAATTGGCATAATTTGGAATATGTATTATGACATGCATATTAAAATGAAAACGGGGAAATTTGACACGGATTAGGGAATATGTGATTTTGACATATTAAATTTAGCGTTAGTAAGTAAGCTAAATTTTAGGCATAAAATGTAAACTAGAAAAATAATTCTAGTTTTGCCATAAATTGTGAATTAGGATGTTAAACCAAGATTGGGTTAATTAAGGTTGATTTGGAATAAGTATATTAGCACAATTTTGAATTTATTCATAATTGTGAGCAATTGTCATGTTTAGAATAAATTATGGTTAGCGACACTAAATTTGGTATAATTTACATACCAAAAAGTATAAATATGATAAATAAGAGAGAATGGGCCATAATAATAAATGTGACAATGTACATTAAAAGAGTAGTAATGAAATAAGTAAATTAGGAGTAATTTACTTATAGAATTCGTCATAAATGTTAAATTGTTCATTTACCACAAAATATGTAACTTGGTTAAGTTTTGGCCATAAATGATAAACTAGGATATTTAATCTAGTTTCGGCAATGAAATAGGAAATGGCCTAAACTGCATGTTGGGTTAGGACTTGGGCCTAGAATATAAGTATACTAGTAGGCTTGACAAATAAATATAGGCCAAATTTGTCTAAAAAGGGGAAATGGGCTTTTGAAATAAATTGTTAACAATTTATAAACAAAAGAAAAGTATTTTGATAACATCCCTTTTTATAACACATAGACCAGAAGGTTCTAGGGTGACAGAGAGGATAGTGTCTAGGCTTGGGTATGGAAAATACAAGTTTCCTGCCCTCCCTGGCTATCCCTAACTGATCCGAAGGACGGGATGGTTGTTTTCAAAACCAGATTTGGAAATTAATCAAAAACCCTTTGAACTTAGAAAACATGAATATGCCTAACCCGAGGTTAGACTGAGTTGCGGTGTAAACCTGCCCGGAACCGACCGGCACATCCAGTAACCGCAGCAATATCTGTCTAATGTGAGAGGTTGCGGCTTTAATTTATTAATTAAAGCTAGAACAAGAATGGGAGAGTTAAGTCCATAGGAACACTTAACCAACCTAACACGGTTAAGCTAGAATGGGAAGGTTAAGGAACATTTAACCAACTTAGCACAGTTAAAGCTAGAATGGGAGGGTTAAGTCCATGGGAATACTTAGCCAAATTAACATGTTAATTAGACTAGAGGTTGGGGTTAAGTAATATACTTAGCCAAATTAATATGTTAACTGGACTAGACCATAGGGTTAAGTAAACTTGAACGCTTAACCATCAGAATATGATAAATGAATAGGGTTAAGTAAAAAGCATGAAGGGATAACACTTAACCAGTGTAATAGGATAAGGGAAGAGGGTTAAGATAGCTTAAATCGACTAAATACACTTAACCAACCCAACCTGGCGAGAAAGATAACTAAGTAGTAGACCTCAGTTGAAAAAGGGACTAAGTAGTAAAACTTAGTTAAGAAAACAAGGAATTTGGAAACTAAGTGGTAAACCTTAGTTAGTAGAACTAAGTAGTAATTCTTAGTATAACACGAAGGAGCAGACATCCATCTGGTTTTAAGAAGGCTCCAACGAATTGGGTTACGAAGCCCGAGGCTTCGAGGGGACGTGAGGGTACTCTTGGTATCCCTCTGTGAGGCTGCAGATGATCATCCTGGGCTCACAGAGGTTAAGGTATGCGTTAGAAGAACCGAGGGTATGCCTTGGTTGCAATATATATGTGGCAACCTAAAGACTAGGATGGACCAGCGTGATTCGGCGAGAAGACGGTAGCCCTGTGATAGCAACTCGTCGTCTACCATCCATCTTGAGTCAATCGAGATACGTGAAGCGGAAAGGCGGAGAACTCCAAAAGACCATATACTTGCTATCTAGTTATGGTTGCGGATGGCCATAGGATAGTGGGGCACCGGGGGCCGGCGTATATTTCTCATTTTACAAGGTGTGCCTTTCATTAGCTGATGGAGGGGTCAAGTGGGACCATAGCCACTGGAGTAAAAACAGACCTTAGCATCTGCATCGGCAGATATCTGAAAGCTCCCGACCGAGTTCTGTATTCCTTGATTTGCCCTGTCACAGGACTCGGATCGCACATTACAGGACATGTGCATCTAGACAAGCGATAACGATTCGCGATACATACGTGGGGAAGCCTAGGAACATATACCACTCTAGGTAGTGTGTCCTAGACTTGGGGGCATTGTTCGACAGGTAGCGTAATCCCTAGTTGGACTAGGTGGCATAAACCCTGAACTCGAAAAGCGTTCAGCAGATAGCGTTAAATCTAGAAAGCAGTGGATAGAAAACCCTAGATTAGATCTAGGTAACAACTAATAAATGGATGCCTGAAGGTGATGGAAAATACAGGGATTGGGATCACGTTATCGTTACTAGTTGAAACACTAGTTAGGCGGTGCAGAGATATAGAAACCAGTATAACAAGTAAATAGTGAAGCAGCGAAAGAATTAGAGCGTATCCAGTTTATCTTAGCATATCTTGTGACTACCTTGTCTAATCTTGTTGACCCTATCGTCATGGTGTAATCTTGTATTCAGTTAATTCATGTCGTCTTGTTTTCCATGTTCACATGCTAGAAGTTACTGTACTTACTCAGGCTTTATGTCTGACTCTGTTTTTCTTTCGTCTTCTTTCTTCCGTTCTCTCCCCCCCCCCAGATTGTTAAGGAGGAAATAGGATAGCTCAAATTTGTTTTGTGATGATTTCTCTTTCCAAGCTTGAAGAATCTTGGATGCATCGGCCTTGGATTGCTATGGCTGGCTTTTGTTACATTGGGGAACATAAATGTATTTTATGCTTCTTTTTTTTGTAAAGACAGTTGATACTCTGATATTGTAAAGGAACCTTGTACAAATTATTTTGTCAATAAAGCAAAGTTTTATTTTCCGCTGTTTAATGTTTGTCTGTCTTGTAATTTATCTGCATCTTTTACCCATAATGCTCCACAGAACTTAGTGCATTCCCTTTGTGAGTGACACTAACGGACGTGGGGTGTTACAGTGCCACTAACATATAGTGTGAAGAATACGGGGGTGGGGGTGTGAATGACATAGTGATGGCAAACAATCAATCATAGCAAGCATCCTCACGTCTCTCATTCAGTGCATAAGGCATACGATATCCACCACTTTGATTACCCTATTCCTTGCTATGATCACTCTGCCCCATGGAGTCATGGCGACTCAACTGCACTAATCCATAGTCAATAGTCCTTACTATGTCCACTCTGCCCCCACGAAGTCATGAAAACTCCACTGCACTGGCTCATAGCCATGTTATGATCACTCTGCCCTATGGAGTAATAACAACCCCACTGCACTGGTCCATAGCCTAACATCTGTCTTGGTGGTGACTCAAAGTTATGGACATCGATAACCCCTTTGCACACATCCCGCAGCAAAGCCCAAGTCATGAAGTTAACTCGTTGATTCCCATTTGGATACCGAGTTCTACTTCCTACCTGGACTTCCTTTGCATCTCGGGTTTTGGTCGAATTGGAGTTGGTCTTCAGAAGAGTCGTCGCGTAGAAGTAGCTTAAGTCTGGTTTGGTTCGGCTATACATCATCTTTAGATTTCTCATTTGGTTCAGGTCCTCTGGTTCGGCTTGGGTCTCCCCATCCGGTTCGGTTTGGATTCTCCATCATGGTTTGGTTCAACTCCTTCATTTCCAGCCCCACTTACGTTGATCCGATCCCACTCCCTAGCTTCGGTCCGATCCGATCTCCATGCCCATGTTTCTGATCTGATCTCCACGCCCTTACTTCCGATTCGAACCCAACTCTGATGAAAATGGCATTCCTTCTTGCCAAGCATCTTGTGCCAAGTTTTGATCCAAATCGAATCCCCTTGCTCAGTTCCCTTATCCGATCCGAGCCTCATACCTGATCCGATCTGGTCCGAAACTCTTCACATTTCCTGCAACTTTTCTAGCGACTATTTTACGCCATTCGACGGCGTTTTCGACCAATCTAACTTTTCTAATCAATCACAAAACATACCATACAGTCATAGCAACATATATAAATGACTATAACACCAAAACGACAATTTGAAAGGTTAAAACGGATCAAACATAGACAAAATCCCATATTTTTCCCATAAGCATGTTTAAGTGAAACTAATGATAGGATTAGTAAAACTTAACCAAATTAACCAAATTTTCTAACAGAGGCCTAAATCAATATTACGAAATTTATGAATATATTTTTCCAGATTTTAATCATGTTTAAATTCGCTAATTAACACTAATTACCCTTAATTAACCATAATTAGTGAGGAACTATGCAAATCACTCACCTTTGCCACAAACAAAATACCAAATCTGAAATTATCCTCTGTTTGGCGTTGTTCCCATGGTTATACAGCAGTTCTAACCTTGATTTGTTGCTATTTCTCCTTAATTTGATGTAATTTAGCCAAATCTTCAATTAGAAAGTGGTTTAGAGGTGTTTTAGATGTTGGAGGCCATTACTAAGTTGAGAGGGATGATAGTGGCAGCTGAAAAATGAGAAAATGGTGTTTTCTAAACCCTAACAGCCCTTAAATACTCCAAATCCCGAAATCCCCCTCTGGGCCTAGCTGTTAATTACCCAATTAAGCCCGGTTAAGCTATTTTTCACCTTCTAAATCTTAATTCAGCCATATCCCCCAAACGGTAAGTCCATTTTTCACATATGACCGCTCTCCAGAAAGGTAAACCATCACTCGGACCTAATGGAAGTGGTTTTAGGTAAAAACTCCTTTCCAATCAGAAGTTATGGCCAAAACAAGATTAGCTAGGGGCAAAACGGTCATTTAAAAATAAAAAAAAATCATGGACATGGGAAATGACCCCAATAGTCGTCTTCCAAAGTTACATGGCTATACGATTTCGTATGAGAAAGAAATAAATATTATAAGATCCTATGATGCGTATAATGCGGGTCGTTACATGTTTCGTTTGGGTCGACATGTGTGGTTTATTGCCGATTTGAATGGTCAAAAATAAGGGGCCATTATTGTTGGTATCAGAGCTTTGGTCAAAAATACTTTTAAGATAATTAAAATATAATTAAATTAATTATTATCTTTTTTTAACCACCTCTTAATCACTCCTCTTCCTCGTTCTTCTCTGTAGAAACTCAATCCAAACATCGTCCTCAACATCACCCCATCGCTCCTCCTCTAGACCATCTGCCGCCGATCTGAAGCCGCCACAAGGAGCGCCGCTCCGTCGTCCACCCATGCCTCGAGCAAGGCGAAGCTCGGTGGGCGCCTCCTCTTGGAAGGCCACCGCGAAGAATGTTGCCCTTAGCCAAATACCTCTGTTTCGGACCTAATGGACTAGGTCCCATCAGCCCGTTTGATAAACTCAGCCCACTTTTTCTTTATTTTAAAATATAAATCATTTAACTACTTAATTTGATCGTACATTTTAATCCCGAGGCCACATACTGACTCTAAAATTCCGTAAAAAATATTTCTAGTTAAGTTTTGACGATACGGTCCTAACAAAACTAATTTCGTCGAATTTCGAGACCATTTGAAAAATGACCATTTTCTGGTCGATCCAATTCTACTGAAATTGACAAAATACGTTTTTATTTGCCATGCTCACATATTAAGTCGAAAAATTAATTATGAAAATTGAAATCCTGCAATAATTTGAGATCCAACAAAGTGGTTTCGTTGAAAACGGAGGTCGTTTGCAAAACGACTATTTATACGGACTATATATTATATTAAATTTTATAGCGACTATACTGAATATTCAACTGGCTATAAATTTTGATTCCCTCTATGAAATTTCAATTTCCGGATTCGTTGGAAAGATATTTTTAAATAGATTTAAATATTTTTGGTTTCACTAAAATCCGTTTTATTTTGCATCCTATACAGTTAGTCAAATTTCGAATTCAAATTTTCAAACTACTGGGCTATTTCGAACTCCTTTTATAATTAAATAAATATATTCGTTCTAACTTTAATTTAAATAAATTTTTAATTGTTATCATTTAAAATAAATCATTTTAAATATTGAAAATCCATTAAAATTTCTAAAATAAAAATTTTAAATTGGTTCCAAAATTCCAGGTTGTTACAATTGGGCTATTTTTATATAAATGAAAATCGCGATAAATCATTATAAAAAAATATTAACGATATGAAATGATTTAAATAATATATATTCAAGAATTATTTGAAAAGACCGAGTTCAATCTCATTTCAAATAATTAGACGATGATTTAAAATCGAAGATATTGAAGACGGTGTTTGAAGATCGGCGATCTTTACATCGAATGGACTACTACTGATGCCCTAGATTGATTTGCTCCCAAGAAGGGGTTACAGTGGTAGTTGTCCAGATGTACTTGTTGATTGTCCGGATAAGTGAACACCTCTCTTCCGTATTGGACATATGGGACGAGGAATAAGGTGTCTCTGGTTTCGTTTAGACCCAGAACAGACTTGTAAATGGATATGTGTATGACATTGGATTTCATTCTATATAAATTTATTTCTACTTAATATATATCTATTTGGTGGAAGAAAATTTATTCCCTTTCTTAGCACCCTTCTTTGAGACACACGAGCTCAGAGGTTATATATTGATAGTTGCTGATCGCATGGTGTGGATTGTCAGAGTGGCATGCCAAGATGCAAATGATCAAGGATTTTGTTGAAAAGCAAAGCCTTGTGGTTGATGATCAAAGCACAGCCTATTTAGTCATATCTTTGTGTATAAGCGTTACTTCGTGAGCCTTACACCCCGATATGAGTCAGAAACAGGATAAGGGACCCAAGGAGTACATGCGTTTCTTTCTAGCTAGAAGTGGTGTCATGTTATGGAGCCCAGATATTTTTACTTATGTGGGTGATGGATTATGAGTCCTTGGATATTTTGGTCGATAGTGGCCAATTGATAGGTTCAATAGGACAGGGGAACATGTGTTCAGGCATAACTAATCCACTAAAGTATTTGTGGACTGGCCTTGGAGGATCCAAGGGCTCACTAGCGTCCGAGTCCTGAGACATTTGCTAGAGAGTGCCTCGAATCGATAAGGAGATTATCCCTAGCCTTGACTCATGATGGAAACCCAATTTCCAATATGACGTTACGGATTTGAATGTAAACCTATATATGGCGACATAGTAGAATAGGTTACTATGTCGTCTAGGATTGATACATTTACTTTGAAAGTATTTTAAAACTGATTAGACACAAATAATAATATTAAATATATTTTTCATACATATCAAGCATGTTTGATCATAGGTAAAACTCTATCCTCCAGTTTGCGTTGCATTGTGTGATGGGACTTGAGTCTTATAATGATTTCATTTTCTAAAGCATTGCGTTGTTTTGAGTAAAAGATTTACTTATTTTATGCACTAGCAGTCCAATGGAGTAAACCCATTCCGTGTTAGCGGCGTGGTCCTGTGATTAGCCTTATTATTAGTTAAGTTAAGTTAAGATTTCTCATACCAGTCCCATGACTGACTCATAGTTTGTTTCACTTGCAAACTCGGGTGCCCTTATTTTCCATATGGGAAGTCTAGTAGCTTATTTTGTAGATATATTGAGCAGGATTCTGGATCAAGGCTTCAAGCTATGTCCAGAGCATTGATTATCTTTCGTTGTGTTGGTTTATTTGTTCCCCTGCATTGTATTTAAATTATTGTAAATTATCTTCTGCTGTATTTTATTCGTTGTACTTTGATATTCTGTACTCTGATGTAACATTATTATAATGTTCATAAAAGTCTTCTGTTATTTTTTCTGATGTGTTGTATGCCCAAAGTTAGCGTACGCGGGATTCGAACGGTCTTAGTCGATTTAACGATCGATTAGGTCCGGGCGAAATCCGTGTCGTTACAGCTGGTATCAGAGCTTTCGTTAACTCAAATCTTTGGGGTACAAATCATTAGAACTAAACAAAAGATTCATCAGAGGTAGGATTAGAAATATCCTATAAAAGAATACTCATTAGAGATAGGATCAGTAATTTCCTAGAATGAACTCATTAGAGATGGGGTTAGAGATGCCCTAGAATGAGTTGAGGGTGACAAGTTTATAACTAATGTATTTGCGATTATATATATAATCCAATCGTGGAAAATATGATTTTTTTTAATATATAAAAGTTATATATATTTGAAAAGCTAAACAAATAATGGATTGATGATTGTGTTGTGTGATTATTAATTCAACTAATAAAATTATTGTAACCAATAAAAGAATGAGAGTTGAGTTGGTTAGTAAAACAACTTTCAGATTCATTCCTTTTCGAGGACGAAAAGATTTTAAGTCGGGGGAGATTGTAACAACCCGGAAATTCTGAACCAATTTAAAATTTTTATTTTAGCAATTTTAAGGGATTTTGGATATTTAAAATAATTTATTTCAAATAATTACGACTAAAAATTTATTTAAATCGAAGTTAGAACGAATATATTTATTTTAATTATAAAAGGGTTAGAAATAGCGTGGTAGTTTGAAAATTTGATTTTGAACTTTGATTGAATGTACAAGATTCAAAATAAATTGGATTTCAGTAATACCAAAAATATTAAAATATGTTTAATTATATCTTTCTAACGAATTTGAAAAATTGAAATTTTATAGTGGGAATAAAAAGTTATGGCCAGTTAAATATTCAGAATATTCACATTGGAATTTAATATAATATATAGCCCTTATAAATAGTCATTTTGCAAACAACCTCTGTTTTCGACGAAACCACTTTGGTTGGATCCGGAATGAAAAATTATTGCTAGATTCCAAATTTCATAATTTTTGGAATTAATATGTGAGCGCAGTAAATTTAAATGTGTTTGGTAATTTAAATTTAAATTGGATCGACCAGAAATTGACCATTTTTCAAACGATCTTCAAACTCAACGAAATTAATTTCGTAAGGACTGTATCGTCAGAACATAGCTAGATTTATTTTTCAGGAATTTTTGGAGTCAGTATATGGCCCCTGTAAATTAAAATGTACGATCAAATTAAATAATTAAATGGTTTATATTTTAAATTAAAGAAAAGTGGGCTAAGATGATTGAATAGGTTGATGAGACCTAGCCTATTGTGTCTGGAACGGGGATATCTGGCTAGGTGCAACTCTCATTGGGCTGAATTTGGAACTACTAAGGGTTAACGGGCTTGCCTGAAAATTAGAGTATTAAAAAAAAAAAAATATTATAAAAACCCTTCCCCCAAATTAAAAAAAACCTAACCCTATTTCTGTGTTCAGCGCTTCCACTTTCAAAACAAAGGCCGATATCGTCCCTTTTCATTTCAAAAATCGCTCACGATCCATGCAGTAATTCCACAGACTTCTAAAACAAATACGATAAAGAAATTCATGAACTTCGATTCCATACGATTTTGATGGAATTTTGTAAAGTAATTTGGGGAAAATTCCCTCTCAAAGTCACGCCGTTCAGGGCTAATTTCTAGCACGTAGGGAATGCCGAGTTCACCCACGATTGGCACGGTGGTGGAGCACTTCAAGGCGGAGGGGGTGGTCATGTCCGATCTGGTGGCGGCGGTGTCTGGCGGTCACGGAGCTAGGACGATTATGTCGAAGTCGGGTTCGATGTTTTCCAGGAGTTGAAAACGAAGAGAAAGGATTAAAGCGAGGTTAAGGATAATTAACTCATGATTAATTAATTAATTAATTAATTAAGAAAATTATTTATTTAATTGTTTAAATCTTGTAAAAGTAATATCTAGGCCATACGATATCGGAATTCAACAAACTCAGATCCATTAAAACCGAAAAATCAATGTCTACAATATGGAACAGACTGAAACAGATTTGGAGCGATCTATAATTTCTGAGGAATTACAAAGCATGGTGAGAATTCTATTTTTTTATAATTAAAATTAATTAATTATGATTGTGTTATTACCAATCCGCTGTTAAATTCTATGTGTTGTTATACGTGATTTGATCTGGGAATGATGTTGTTAGTAGATCCGTTGATTTGATGATTGTTGTGTTGAAATAAAATAGTTGAAAACAAAAATATCAATTATTATGGAAATAAAATATTTGAAATAAAAAGGAAATTTTTGTTGAAACAAAATAGTTGAAACAAAAATATCATTTTTTGTTAAAATGAAATAGTTAAAACAAAAATAACATTTTTGTTAAATAGATTTGTGTTAAAACGAAAATAACGTTTTTGTTAAATAGATTTGTGTTAAAACAGAAATAACATTTCTGTCAATTTGATTTGTGTTAAAAAAAAATTAACATTTCTGTTAATTAGATTTGTGTTAAAACAAAAATAACATTTTTGTTAAAACAAAAATAACATTTTTGTTAATTAGATTTGCGTTAAAACAAAAATAACATTTTTGTTAAATAGATTTGTGTTAAAGCAAAAATAACATTTTTTTCATTAGATTTGTGTTAAAACAAAATTAACATTTTTGTTAAATAGATTTGTGTTAAAACAAAAATAACATTTTTGTTTAATAGATTTGTGTTAAAATAAAATTAACATAGATTTGTGTTAAAACAAAAATATCAATTTTGTTGAATTTGAGAATTGTTAACAAAATGAAGTTATCATTTTTATTCACTTTGTTAAAGTGGGATTGCAAATTAAAGTGACATTTTTATTGTCAAATTACACATTA
Source organism: Allium sativum (assembly GCA_030737875.1). Lineage (NCBI taxonomy): Eukaryota > Viridiplantae > Streptophyta > Magnoliopsida > Asparagales > Amaryllidaceae > Allium > Allium sativum. The sequence continues at coordinate 187,613,694 of CM060924.1, read as the reverse complement.
GAATTTATGTACAAATTAAAGAAACATTTTTAGTTGTCAAATTATACATTCAAATTTGTATACAAATAAAAATAAACATTTTTTATGTGTCATGTTATACGTTGAAACATATACAAATAAAAATATTTCTTTTTATTTGTTAAAGTTAAAAATAGAAATACAAATAATGATAATAAAAATTATCTTTTTATTTGTCATTAGCAAAATTGTTATGCAAATAAATTACATTTTATTTGACATTAGAAAACATGTAGTGAATATATGCAAATAAATTACATTTTATTTGACATTAGAAAACATGTAGTGAATATATGCAAATAAATTACATTTTATTTGACATTAAAAAACATGTAGTGAATACATGCAAATAACTTATATTTTATTTGACATTAGAAAACATGTAGTGAATATGCAAATAAAATACATATTTATTTGAAATTAGAAACAAGTAGAAATGTATGCAAATAAAACTTCTCGTTTTATTTGACATTAGAAAATATTGGAAATGTATGCAAACAAAAATCTCTATTTATTTGTTATTAGAAAATATAGGAATTTGTTTGCAAATACAATATCCCTTTCTATGTATCACTAGAAACATTTAAATGTGTTATGCAAAATAAAACATTCTTTATTTGGCATGTTAAACACGTTAGTGGAATCGTCGAATGATTTATATTTATATGTAATTATAAATGTATATATATAAATTAAATTAAACAAATCGTGCGCGGTAGTTCATGTTTCGGAATCGTAACTTTAAACGATTATATCGAAAGATCCGACCGTCGGATTTCCCAGAAACTGGAACCATTAGGTCCGCTTTGGGAAGATTTTTCCAACGATATAAAGTTAGTTAAAATCCAATGGTTAGATTTTGAGAAAAGTGTAAATCAAATTTGGGTAAAAACAGCGCCCGGGCCGCCTATTGACCCTGTAGCGACCCAGGAATTTCGATACTTGAATCCTGACATTTACACATCTCTTTTCCCGAATTCAAGTACCGAAAACCCCAGAAAGCTAGAAGGAAGAAATTAGAGGGTGAGATAAGAAAGAAAGAAAGTTAGAATAGAAGAATAAGGAGAATCAACACAACACAGAGTCTCACAACGCAGCGGAATAAAATATAATATATAAATAAACTTTATAGAGAGCTTTGAAATAAGAACTTACAATCATCAGAGTATATCAATACACTTGGACAGTTATAATGATATGTCCTCACATACATCACACAATGGAATAATACTAGATAACATCATACGTCTGAACACCTTCAGCTCGTCTTTGAACTTCACAGCATCCGATAACCTGAACCTGTACATCCTAGTCTAACCCGAGCATTACAAACACCGGGTCAGTCTGGTGAACCAGAGTGATAAAAAAACTCACATAGTATTAAGGGTATCACACAACCTGATTTTAAAGTTCAAAATCTTTTCAAAAGAAAAGGATAATCGTAAGACCAAATCCACACATAAACACGGACGGTTTTTACCTTACGATAACCCAAAACATTTTTGAAATCAATATCTTTTCTGATATTATAATAATGTCTAAATACAATTAAATATCAATCTAGTGGAACGCTTGCATCTCACGCTCCACATATATAGTACACAAACAAAACCGCGGGCGCTTATTGGGGATTGGATTTCCGTCTATGACAAGGTATGGGACCACCTGCCGATAGTGTATCTCTAGAGGCGAATACACTGGGTTCAACAAGAACGTCTTGCAACCCGGCCCACACATGACTGACCACTCATTTCACTTGAGTGTATCGAATGTATTTCACCAACGGTTGGGATCAGCAACCGTCTTCTCGAAAAGGGACAGCATCGATAAATTAAAGAAGCAAAAGGATTTTCTCTAGATAAGTGATCATACACCCTAATGGGAGTGACCCACATAGCCTTGTTGCTTGCCCAATTTTTGTCATTTTCCGGTTGATGAGGCTTGAGGCTATAATCGACTTTTGAACATATGGTCACCGTTCACATCATCTATACAAGTCATCCAGGAACAGGATGAACCGAAGGCACCCTCCTACCGCATCCTAGGAATCACCCTACAGATCAGTAGCGAGCAGTCCTTGCAATCCGTAGATTTCAATCCTGACAGAATCATTGTCAAAATATCTCTAGGGATCAGCTAGAGAAATCCAACAATAGTCCTTCCATTCATGAAGATTTACGGTCTTGAATTGCTCCATCTCGACCAGCATCTTCTACGTTTTCGTATTCGTTGGTCGGAATGGTTTTTGAATATAAATTCGATCCCGGTCTTTCCATACCAACAACGCATTGGATATGATTTTGATAGTCGGTTCTTTAACTATCCAAATAAACAAACATATAAATAAAATGAATCCATGGGTTTATACAGCATCACTTGGCCTATAAAATAATATAAATCAATTGTAATATTTTAATACTTTCAAATCATTTCATTTATACTTAGGAAAAATGTATCAAGATTTTATCTTCACATATCATTCAAACATTTGATATTTCATTTATCATTTGGAAAATCGATCCAACTTATCATCGTAAAACAATCTTTAATAAATCTCTTTTTGTTTCATTAAACAAAATAATCGTCACTCATTCTTTTAGAACAAACTCGTTCTACAAGTCATTTCTTACTTTGAAAATATTGTCATATTTTCAAAACCGCCTTTTATTCCTTCTATTATGGAAACATCATTTCATATTTTCAAGCCCCTTCTAATTTCTTTTATTTTGGAAATCCCAATGTATAATTCCCAAAATCTCTCAAATAACGTTACGTTATTATTCCACAAGATAAATTACTTCTTACATCTCCCTCCTTACAAATAATACCATCTTACGAAAATCCTGGAGTCATTCAAGTCGGGGTATTTTAATTACCTCTCAGACCTTGATTGACACTATTCTTATCTTAAGATAATATCAGTTGTAATACCAAAATCTCGTATTTATCCCCAATATCAAAACAAATCCCATTTGGTTATACCTTAATGACATCTCATCTCTTATTAATATAACGAGTTTATATCGCATCTCTTTTCACTTAACTCGTCTCACCTCTTTAATTCAAACTTGAGTTCCAGTTTTGATTTCCATTTCAAACCTTCCTCAGTTCAATATTTAGAAAATCATTTATCTCAATTGATGTGTAGTTTAATTCCAATTCTTTTGTTCATATCTTGGCTTCTCTCTCCATTATGGTAAAACTTTGGGTTTTATAACTTCACAGAATCTTGGATTTCACAAATCCGATGAAATAAAGTCTTACATAAGAATTTGCTTTAAACCACTATATAACTTTAACTTATATAATCATTAATATAATTTACTTCTAAAATATCACTTTATTAAAATCAGCCTTATCGCTTGATAAACTTTCATTACTCCTTAAATCCCAAGGCCCTACTTTGATTATGAAATAAATGATAATTAAATACCATCATTTAGAAATGTTTTACTTAACCAATAGATATTTCCATTAAATTAGTTAATTTAATAAAATCCATTTTTGTTAACACAGTTGACTTGGTCAACTCTAACATGATTAACTCGTTAATCAAATCTCGATTCATCTTTCTATTTAAATTCAAAAATTTGATAACCCCATTTGATTATTGAAATAATAATCAATCCAATATAATCTACTTTAACTGTCTCGTAAAACAATTTATTTCGGTTACTAGTCGTCGCGTCGATCCCTACCTATTTGCTTATCAATCTTTATAAGAATTTTCGTTATAAATCATTTAAAAATTTAGAAGAAACACGTGCTTTGCACACGGTAGGTTTTGGCACAAAATTGGTGATTTGTGGTTAACTAAACAATATACACACGCGGTTGGTTTATTTTATTTTCTATGAACTTCATTAAAATAATATATTTCAAAAATATATTTTCCAAGTATAAAATAAATTACATAACTTTACTTCTATCGATTTACCTGACGGTAAATCAATCTTTATAAAACAATGTATATTTGGCTATCTGCTATATCTTCCTCAATCAATATCACACATTGGTTAATAACCAAAAAAACATTGGATTTGAGTTACCAGTCAACAACCAATTCAGTAATCCAATCATATGGGTTTAACAGTTCACATGATGATGATAATAAATTTTACTGATAACGGTAAACTACTAACATTAGTTCAAACATACAATTCAATCAAATACGTTTATATTATAAACGTAACCAACAAGGTAAGTTACCTTGTTTGGAGACCATCGTTAAAAATAACGATTTGTTTCGATTAAATTAAATGAAACGTTTAATTTAATTCAGTTGTATGAAAGTATTCATCATGAATTCAAACAGTCAATCAATCACCCAATAACTAGCAACCATAGCACACAAATAATAAACCCGACTTATAAAAATTATAAGTAAGGGAACTGTGTGAGTTTAACTCACTTGGGTTTATTTCTACCTTAAAAATGGTTCGCTTTAATAAAATTAAACATGCGTTTAATTTTATTAAATACTCTTATAACTGCCAGTGCTGACCGACTTGCTCCATCTCATCGAACTCGCCGATATCGTTCCATCGTATCCTATTTGGCTCAATTTTGGTAATACAACACAAAGCTATCAATATTTAAACTACACGATTTAATTAAGAAATCCTTAATTAAACTTTATTTTAATTAAGTAATAATTAATTCTAATTACTTATTGTTACCTATGCTCAAGCCCAAATAAGACTTCTGTGTATTTCGTCTAACACCATCAGATCAGAGCACGTTGCCATTGTTACTTGACTTGTCCCTTTTATCTCTCTTATCTAATTTCATTTGTTTTGGTTACTCGTTCCAATAACAACTCCTGTACGTGGTTCCCATTTGCGTTCCCACCTTCTTTCATCACCTACTATACGTTTTATTCTCATACCCCTTTTGTTTCTTTGCCTGTTCCATTATCTTCCCACCACCGCAATTTCAAGTACCCAACTTTTTCCATATATTCATTTTGCCATTCTATCCCCACGTCCATCCTTTTTGTTCATACTTTTTGTCAACCCCACTTCCATTTTGTATGCACACAGTATACGCTACTTCCCATGCATGCAAACAGGCGTTTCATCTTCATCAATTTTTTTTTAAACTGTACCCAACGTTCAACATTCGGATGACCAAACAAACTACCCACCAGCTGCATGGGATTGTACCCCCACGTCCCCCAAACATTCAACTTTCCTTCTTGCGTTTTTTTTATAACTTGGCCCATCCCAACATCAAGAACCCACGCCCAAATGAAACCCGAGTCACCAGACCTTCCTATTTGTTTTCACCGCAATAGGTCATTTTAAAGGAACGGTTTCATTCTGCTACTCCTCCTACAGCATGCATGCATCCCAAAATTCCATCCCATTTCTCGGCCCGCCAACTAAAACAATCCGCACCATTCATACAAATTCATGTTCTCCATTTCCTGATGTCCATCCGTATCAACTGACCAGGCTATCTCGGCTACCGCCCATGCTATCCGCCCATGCTACTGGCTTGGGACGTCACTACCCCCCCATGGTCAAACAGGAAGAAACCAGCACCTTCTTACCAACTAACCCCATTTTTCTTTGCGTTGTTTTTTTTAGCTTCCCTGTGAAATGAGAAACTAAAGCTAGATATTTATAATGGAAGACAGCTTGGGTGGCACTGAATTGAGTGACTTGGCGGGCAAGGGAACAACACTTTGATCATCACGCAATGTACTGTAGGATAGCTGTATTGAGACATTAATCTGATGGGGACTGCTCAAACTTGTGTAGCTGAGTTTTAGCACAGGGATAGGCCTATATGAATTTTCCTTTTTGTGCAGGCAGTTATAACATCAAGTGAAAGATAGGAAAGACAAGAGTAGACAGGAAAATATAGAGCTGAACAATTTTCACAGCGCTGTACGATTTAAATTTGCATGTGCCATCTTTTATTCGATGGAACTTGGCACAACCGTATACAATAGGGTAGCTATTTGATTTTTTGTAGATTAACAGCTGATGTGAGATTACAGGTTGAAAGAGAGATAGTCCATGTGCATGAGTTGTTTTTGTGGAATTATATATGGTGTAGGCTCCTCTAGTTTGTACTGCACTCACCTATATGGGCAAAAATCGGTCTTGGCATGTAAATAATAGGGTAGAAAATAAAATACATAGGGTCTTCTAGCCTGTGCGTGTGTGTACGTGAAGAGTGTGCAGGACTATAGGGTGTGGCGTAGCTGTATTTTCAGATTTAGAGTAGGCTCTGTTCTTTCGCTTTCATTTGAAATACGAAACATGTAGAGGGTGGGGGCTACACAATTTTAGCTGGTAAGGGGCAAAAATTTCATGTGGAAGTTGACGTTTTGTACATGGGATAGGCTGTATAGTTCAAGCTGTATTGATGGAAATGGATTTAAAAATGTTGGTAGCTGAGAGACTTAGTGTGATTGTTTGGTTTCAAATTTTAGTGTACCGCGTTGTGTAAGATTTTGTTTTTTGTCCGGACTGCTACGGATAGAAATAAGAATACGGTCGTGTCGAGCGATGTATCACGATCCCAAAAATATAACAATATCGGTAGATTAACTTATATTGTGAAACCCCAAAATGCTGACATAGGGTGTAAAATACTCCAAATAAAAAGTTGTTTATTTTGCAAATTAAAAATTACAGTAAAATTCTAAAAATTAAATTATTACTATGTCTCAAAAGAAGCTTGTCTAAATTCGAAACCGATATCTAGTTATATCGAATAAACCATTACGATCGATAAACGATTCTACAACGACTATTTTAAATTTTGATTTGGACATACCTTACAGTCTACACGATGAAATCTCGATTTTTCTCTTCCACTAGAAAATTATGGTCAAATCGATCCTAACGTTTCTTGTTTCACAAAATTCTGACTTAAAATGGATTCTGTATATTCAATTGAAATTCAAACTCGATTATACGAACTACCGCGTCGTTTCATGTTCGTTTTATATTAAATATAAATATAAATGTTTTACCATCGTTAAATAACGAATTCAATATTTCAAATATAATATTTAAAATAAATTCAAATATACATTCTTCCTCCCTTAAATAAATTTCGTCCTCGAAATTGCTAAGTTAAGAAGAATGGTCTGAACCCAATTATTTCCAAAATAACTAAAATAAAAATATTATCAAAAATATTATTAAGTTTTAAAATTTCGAAAAATTCGCCAGTATCTCCTTTGTAATGTTCGATCCAAACAATTACAACTTGCCTTTCGGGCTTCCCGTCGATCAAAAGAAAACAAAGCCAAGCGGCTAACCCAACTCAGGGGTATAAAAACAATCACCCAATATATTAAGGTTTACCTTTTTGTCGCGCCACTCATACTCTAGTCATGAGGCAAATCAACTAATAGTTCTTCCTCTTTCCAACCTGCGCTTACTCAATATCCAATTCCAATAACAAATACAGGGTTAAACCATTGCAGTTTTATTTTATATTGATTCTGTTCAAATTTATTATATTGAAATTTATCTCTTTGTTTTTAATTCTTATAGGTTGATGAATTATTTTTATATTCAGCAAATCCATTATCAAACAAACAACAACACACAATCAACATAACAAAATCAACTGTATTTAACTCATTCATAGGTTAAGTTTTGATTTACTTATCTCTATATTTAAATTTCACAATTTCAAAATCTTCTGGTTATATTAAACTTATTCAAATTCAAAATAAAGTTTGAATTTCCATTTAAATCAATCAACAAACCAATAGCAATAATTCAATAAAATTATTTCATTTCTATATGAAAATATATTTTGGGAAAATTTTTTTAATTTACCCCTTTTTACCAAACAATATTGTATCATTTCGTCAGTTCAACTTGAACCAATCAATCGACACAACACAAAACATTTTATATAAAATCTACAAATACGCTCTCGTATATATACACTCAATCTCGATCTAGGGTATTTCTAACCCCATCTCTATCGAGTTACACCACAGAGCCAAGGTTATTACTAAACCATTGCTCTGATACCAACTGTAGCGACCTGGGAATTTCGACACTTGAATCCTGACATTTACACATCACTTTTCCCGAATTCAAGTACCGAAAAACCCAGAAAGCTAGAATGAAGAAATTAGAGTGTGAGATAAGAAAGAAAGAAAGTTAGAATAGAAGAATAAGGAGAATCAACACAACACAGAGTCCCACAACGCAGCGGAATAAAATATAATATATAAATAAACTTTATAGAGAGCTTTGAAATAAGAACTTACAATCATCAGAGTATATCAATACACTTGGACAGTTATAATGATATGTCCTCACATACATCACACAGTGGAATAATACTAGATAACATCATATGTCTGAACACCTTCAGCTCGCCTTTGAACTTCACAGCATCCGATAACCTGAACCTGTACATCCCGGTCTAACCCGAGCATTACAAACACCGGGTCAGTCTGGTGAACCAGAGTGAGAAAAAAACTCGCATAGTATTAAGGGTATCACACAACCTGATTTTAAAGTTCAAAATCTTTTCAAAAGAAAAGGATAATCGTAAGACCAAATCCACACATAAACACAGACGGTTTTTACCTTACGATAACCCAAAACATTTTTGAAATCAATATCTTTTCTGATATTATAATAATGTCTAAATACAATTAATATCAATCTAGTGGAATGCTTGCATCTCACGCTCCACATATATAGTATACAAACAAAACCGCGGGTGCTTATTGGGGATTGGATTTCCGTCTATGACAAGGTATGGGACCACCTGCCGATAGTGTATCTCTAGATGCGAATACACTGGGTTCAACAAGAACGTCTTGCAACCCGGCCCAAACATGACCGACCACTCATTTCACTTGAGTGTATCGAATGTATTTCACCAACGGTTGGGATCAGCAACCGTCTTCCCGAAAAGGGACAGCATCGATAGATCAAAGAAGCAAAAGGATTTTCTCTAGATAGGTGATCATACACCCTAATGGGTGCGACCCACATAGCCATGCTGCTTGCCCGATTTTTGTCATTTTCCGGTTGATGAGGCTTGAGGCTATAATCGACTTTTGAACATCTGGTCACCGTTCACATCGTCTATACAAGTCATCCAGGAACATGATGAACCGAAGGCACCCTCCTACCGCATCCTAGGAATCACCCTACAGATCAGTAGCGATCAGTCCTTGCAATCCGTAGATTTCAATCCTGACAGAATCATTGTCAAAATATCTCTAGGGATCAGCTAGAGAAATCCAACAATAGTCCTTCCATTCATGAAGATTTACGGTCTTCAATTGCTCCATCTCGACCTGCATCTTCTACGTTTTCGTATTCGTTGGTCGGAATGGTTTTCGAATATAAATTTGATCTCGGTCTTTCCATACCAACAACGCATTGGGTATGATTTTGATAGTCGGTTCTTTAACTATCCAAATAAACAAACATATAAATAAAATGAATCCATGGGTTTATACAGCATCACTTGGCCTTTAAAATAATATAAATCAATTGTAATATTTTAATACTTTCAAATCATTTCATTTATACTTAGGAAAAATGTATCAAGATTTTATCTTCACATATCATTCAAACATTTGATATTTCATTTATCATTTGGAAAATCGATCCAACCTATCATCGTAAAACAATCTTTAATAAATCTCCTTTTGTTTCATTAAACAAAATAATCGTCACTCATTCTTTTAGAACAAACTCGTTCTACAAGTCATTTCTTACTTTGAAAATATTGTCATATTTTCAAAACCGCCTTTTATTCCTTCTATTATGGAAACATCATTTCATATTTTCAAGCCCCTTCTAATTTCTTTTATTTTGGAATTCCCAATGTATAATTCCCAAAATCTCTCAAATAACGTTACGTTATTATTCCACAAGATAAATTACTTCTTACATCTCCCTCCTTACAAATAATACCATCTTTCGAAAATCCTGAAGTCATTCAAGTCGGGGTATTTTAATTACCTCTCAGACCTTGATTGACACCATTCTTATCTTAAGATAATATCAGTTGTAATACCAAAATCTCGTATTTATCCCCAATATCAAAACAAATCCCATTTGGTTATACCTTAATGACATCTCATCTCTTATTAATATAACGAGTTGATATCGCATCTCTTTTCACTTAACTCGTCTCACCTCTTTAATTCAAACTTGAGTTCCAGTTTTGATTTCCATTTCAAACCTTCCTCGGTTCAATATTTAGAAAATCATTTATCTTAATTGATCTGTAGTTTAATTCCAATTCTTTTGTTCATATCTTGGCTTCTCTCTCCATTATGGTAAAACTTTGGGTTTTATAACTTCACAGAATCTTGGATTTCACAAATCCGATTAAATAAAGTCTTACATAAGAATTTGCTTTAAACCACTATATAACTTTAACTTATATAATCATTAATATAATTTACTTCTAAAATATCACTTTATTAAAATCAGCCTTATCGCTTGATAAACTTTCATTACTCCTTAAATCCCAAGGCCCTACTTTGATTATGAAATAAATGATAATTAAATACCATCATTTAGAAATGTTTTACTTAACCAATAGATATTTCCATTAAATTAGTTAATTTAATAAAATCCATTTTTGTTAACACAGTTGACTTGGTCAACTCTAACATGATTAACTCGTTAATCAAATCTCGATTCATCTTTCTATTTAAATTCAAAAATTTGATAATCCTATTTGATTATTGAAATAATAATCAATCCAATATAATCTACTTTAACTGTCTCATAAAACAATTTATTTCGGTTACTAGTCGTCGCGTCGATCCCTACTTATTTGCTTATCAATCTTTATAAGAATTTTCGTTATAAATCATTTAAAAATTTAGAAGAAAGACGTGCTTTGCACACAGTAGGTTTTGGCACAAAATTGGTGATTTGTGGTTAACTAAACAATACACACACGCGGTTGGTTTATTTTATTTTCTATGAAGTTCATTAAAATAATATATTTCAAAAATATATTTTCCAAGTATAAAATAAATTACATAACTTTACTTCTATCGATTTACCTAACGGTAAATCAATCTTTATAAAACATTGTATATTTGGCCATCTGCTATATCTTCCTCAATCAATATCACACATTGGTTAATAACCAAACAAACATTGGATTTGAGTTTCCAGTCAACAACCAATTCAGTAATCCAATCATATGGGTTTAACAGTACACATGATGATGATAATAAATTTTACTGATAACGGTCAACTACTAACATTAGTTCAAGCATACAATTCAATCGAATACGTTTATATTATAAACGTAACCAACAAGGTAAGTTACCTTGTTTGGAGACCATCGTTAAAAATAACGATTTGTTTCGATTAAATTAAACGAAACGTTTAATTTAATTCAGTTGTATGAAAGCATTCATCATGAATTCAAACAGTCAATCAATCACCCAATAACTAGCAACCATAGCACACAAATAATAAACCCGACTTATAAAAATTATAAGTAAGGGAACTGAGTGAGTTTAACTCACCTGGGTTTATTTCTACCGTTAAAATGGTTCGCTTTAATAAAATTAAACGTGCGTTTAATTTTATTAAATACTCTGATAACTGCCAGTGCTGACCGACTTGGTCCATCTCATCAAACTCGCTGATGTCGTTCCATCGTATCCAATTTGGCTCAATTCTGGTAATACAACACAAAGCTATCAATATTTAAACTACATGATTTAATAAAGAAATCCTTAATTAAACTTCATATTAATTAAGTAATAATTAATTCTAATTACTTATTGTTACCTATGCTCAAGCCCAAATAAGACTTCTGTGTATTTCGTCTAACACCACAGATCAGAGCACGCTGCCTTTGTTACTTGACTTGTCCCTTTTATCTCTCTTATCTAATTTCATTTGTTTTGGTTACTCGGTCCAATAACAACTCCTGTACGTGGTTCCCATTTGCGTTCCCACCTCCTTTCATCACCTCCTGTACGTTTTATTCTCATACCCCTTTTCTTTCTTTGCCTGTTCCATTATCTTCCCACCACCGCAATTTCAAGTACCCAACTTTTTCCATATATTCATTTTGCCATTCTATCCCCACGTCCATCCTTTTTGTTCGTACGTTTTGTCAACCCCACTTCCATTTTGTATGCACACAGCATACGCTACTTCCCATGCATGCAAACATGCAGTTTCATCTTCATCAAAAAAATTTTAAACTGTACCCAATGTTCAACATTCGGATGCCCAAACAAACTACCCACCTGTTGCATGCGGATTGTACCACCACATCCCCCAAACATTCAACTTTCCTTCTCGCGTTTTTTTTATAACTTGGCCCATCCCAACATCAAGAACCCACGCCCAAATGAAACCCGAGTCTCCAGACCTTCCTGTTTGTTTTCACCGCAATAGCTCATTTTAAAGGAACGGTTTCATTCTGCTACTCCTCCTACAGCATGCATGCATCCCAAAATTCCATCCCATTTCTCGGCCCGCCAACTAAAACAATCCGCACCATTCATACAAATTCATGTTCTCCATTTCCTGATGTCCATCCGTATCAACTACACCAGGCCATCCCGGCTACCGCCCATGCTACTGGCTTGGGACGTCACTACCCCCCATGGTCAAACAGGAAGAACCCAGCACCTTCTTACCAACTAACCCCATTTTTCTTTGCGGCATTTTTTTTAGCTTCCATTTGAAATGAGAAACTAAAGCTAGCTATTTATAATGGAAGACAGCTTGGGTGGCACTGAATTGAGTGGCTTGGCGGGCAAGGGAACAACACTTTGATCATCACGCAATGTACTGTAGGATAGCTGTATTGAGACATTAATCTGATGGGGACTGCTCAAACTTGTGTAGCTGAGTTTTAGCACAGGGATAGGCCTGTATGAATTTTTCTTTTCGTGCAGGCAGTTATAACATCAAGTGAAAGATAGGAAAGACAAGAGTAGATATGAAAATATAGAGCTGAACAATTTTCACAGCGCTGTACGATTTAAATTTGCATGTGCCATCTTTTATTCGATGGAACTTGGCACAACCGTATACAATAAGGTAGCTGTTTGATTTTTTGTAGATTAACAGTTGATGTGAGATTACAGGCTGAAAGAGAGACAGTCCATGTGCATGAGTTGTTTTTGTGGAATTATATATGGTGTAGGCTCCTCTAGTTTGTACTGCACTCAGCTATATGGGCAAAAATCGGTCTTGGCATGTAAATAATAGGGTAGAAAATAAAATACATAGGGTCTTCTAGCCTGTGCGTGTGTGTACGTGAAGAGTGTGCAGGACTATAGGGTGTGGCGTAGCTGTGTTTTAAGATTTAGAGTAGGCTCTGTTCTTTCGCTTTCATTTGAAATACGAAACATGTAGAGGGTAGGGGCTACACAATTTTAGCTGGTAAGGGGCAAAAATTTCATGTGGGAAGTTGACGTTTTGTACATGGGATAGGCTGTATAGTTCAAGCTGTATTGATGGAAATGGATTTAAAAAGGTTGGTAGCTGAGAGACTTAGTGTGATTGTTTGGTTTCAAATTTTAGTGTACCGCGTTGTGTAAGATTTTGTTTTTTGTCCGGACTGCTACGGACAGAAATAAGAATACGGTCTTGTCGAGCGATGTATCACGATCCCAAAAATATAATAATATCGGTAGATTAACTTATATTGTGAAACCCCAAAATGCTGACATAGGGTGTAAAATACTCCAAATAAAAAGTTGTTTATTTTGCGAATTAAAATTTACAGTAAAATTCTAAAAGTTAAATTATTACTATGTCTCAAAAGAAGCTTGTCTAAATTCGAAACCGATATCTAGTTATATCGAATAAACCATTACGATCGATAAACGATTCTACAGCGACTATTTTAAATTTTGATTTGGATATAACTTACAGTCTACACGATGAAATCTCGATTTTTCTCTTCCACTTGAAAATTATGGTCAAATCGATCCTAACGTTTCTTGTTTCACAGAATTCTGACTTAAAATGGATTTTGTATATTCAATTGAAATTCAAACTCGATTATACGAACTACCGCGTCGTTTCGTGTTCGTTTTATATTAAATATAAATATAAATGTTTTACCATTGTCAAATAACAAATTCAATATTTCAAATATAATATTTAAAATAAATTTAAATATTCAGATCCAAGTAGCAGAAAACCCGGGTCATTACAGACCCGAAGCGTCATTAAATTAAATTGGGCTATTTTTATATAAATATAAATAGTGATAAATCGTTACAAAATAATATAAATGATATGAAATGATTTAAATTATATATTCGCGAATTATTTGTAAAGACCGAGTTCAATCTCATTTCAAATAATTTTACGACGATTTAAAATCGAAGATATTAAAGACAGTGTTTGAAGACCGACGATCTTCACATCAAATGGAAATCTACTGATGCCCTGGATTGATTTGCTTCCAGGAAGGGGTTATAGTGGTAGTTGTCCAGTCGTACTTGTTGATTGTCCAGATACGCGAGCACCCCTCTTCCGTATTAGACATACGGGACGTGGAATAAAGTGTCTTCGGTTTCGTTTAGACCCAGAACGGACTTGTAAATGGATTTGTGTCTGATATTGGATTTCATTCTATGTAAATTGATTTCTATTTAATATATATTTGCTTGGTGGTAGAGAATTTATTCTCTTGCTTAACACCCTTCTATGAGATGCGCGAGCTCAGAGGTTATATATTGATAGTTATTGATCGCATGGCATGGATGGTCAATGTGGCATGCCATGATGCAAATGATCAAGGCTGTTTTTGAAAAGTAGAGCCTTGTGGTTGATGATCAAAGCACAGCCTGTTTAGGCCTAGCTTTGTGTAAAAGCGTTACTTCGCGAGCCTCACACCCCGGTATGAGTCAGAAACGGGATAAGGGACCCAAGGAGTGCATGCGTTTCTTACTAGCTAGAAGTAGTGTCATGGTATGGAGCCCAGACATTTTTACTTATGTGGATGATGGATTACGAGGCCTCGAATATTCTGGTCGATAGTGGCCAACTGATAGATTCAATAGGACCGGGAAACGTGTGTTAAGGCATAATTAATCCACTAAAGTATTTGTGGACCAGCCTTGAAGGATACAAGGACTCGCCAACGTCCGAGCCCTGAGACATTTGCTAGAGTGTCTTTAATTGGTAAGGAGATCATCCTTAGCCTTGGCTCATGATGGAAACCCAATTTCCAATACGACATTACGAATTTGATTGTAAACCTATGTATGGCGACATAGTAGGATTGGGTACTATGCTGTCTAGGATTGATACATTTACTTTGAAAGTATTTTAAAACTGATTAGACACTAATAATAAAATTAAATATTGTTTTATACGTATCACGCATGTTTGATCATTATAAGGTAAAACTCTATCCTTTGGTTTGCGTTGCATTATGTGATGGGACTTGAGTCATATAATGATTTCATTTTCTAAAAAGAATTGCGTTGTTTTGAATAAAAGATTTACTTATTTTATGCACTGGCAATCCAATGGAGTAAACCATTTTCGCGTTAGCAGCGTGGTCCTATGATTAGCCTTATTATTAGTTAAGTTAAGTTAAGATTCCTCATACCAGTCCCATGACAGACTCATAGTTTGTTATACTTGCAAACTCGGTGCCCTTATTTTCCACACGGGCAATCGAGTAGCTTATTTTATAGATTAATTGAGCAGGATTCTAGATCGAGGCTTAAACCTGTGTCCAAAGCATTGATGGTCTTACGCTGTGTTGGTTTATTTGTTCTGTTGCATTGTATTAAAATTATTGTAAATTATCTTCCTTTGTATTTTATTCGATGTGCTCTGATCTTTGTACTCTGATGTAACATTATTGTAATATTTATAAAAGTCTTTTGTTATTTGCTCTGATGTGTCATATGCCCAAAGTCAGCGTACGCGGGATTCGAATGGTCTCGGTCGATTTAAAGATTGATTAGGTCCGGGCGAAATCCGTGTCGTTACAGGAAACCTATTTTCAAAAATAGAATTTGAATTTTTAATGAGCTATAGAAATATTAACTTGTTTTGGATAAATAAAACAAGCATTGAATTTATAAAAGATTTTTATAAATTAAAATATACAAGATATTGAAGTATTGAACTTATAAACAATGTTTATAAATTAGATAATATAGTAAATTGAAGTAAATTTATAAACAATGTTTATAAATAAAATGGAATGATATTCATCGGGTAATTAGGGAATTTAAATGAATTTATAAACGGTGTTTATAAATGAAATGGAAAAATTATAATTTAGATAATTTAATATTTAAATTCAAATATGAATTTAAAGTGAGAATTGAGAATCGTGTTAGGAAAACGACGAAGTATATTCTGATATTCAGAATGTAAATACAACTTAAAATAAATCCGCATGGATTATTGGTTTGAATTCAATTACATCGAATGTATTTAAATAAATATTTTTAGAAAAATATATTAGGATTGTATTAAATTAAAATACGGAAATAGATTCTATATTTATATAGATAAGTTATAATAAATAGTGTATTCCAAAATAAGATTTTAGGTTTAAATAGATTTCGAAATGGAACTTGTTGGAATTTATAAAACAAGTAACTTTATAAATAATGTTTATAAATATAGTGAATTAATTATCTGGAGATATTATGTAATTTAATTCAAGTATGAATTTAAAATGTAATTTGAAATTATTTCGAAAAAGGAACGACAAGTTTATTTCTGGAATTTGGAATATAAAACGAAGTGAAATTAATCTAAAGGATATTAAATTAAAATTTGATTATGTCGAATTTTATAAAATAATTTATATAAAAGTGAATTGTAATATGTATAGAAGATTTGAATTATAAATAAATTTGTAACAAAATTATGAAATAATCTGCAATTAAGGAAAGTCAGAATATTAAGTTGAATTAGGAAAACTAGTTTAATATATATTAAAATATATTAGAATGGAGTTGAATATGTGTATATATATGTAAATGAAGTTTAAAACATTTATATATTAAATATAATTAAAATGAACTCACCACGGCGCGTGTAATGACCCAACTTTCGAACACCTCGGAAGTCGTGCCATTAATAAGAATAAGAATAGATGGAAGATAAAATCACAGAAACATCAGAATCTCACGACGGAATTTTTACAAAAGATGATACTTCATAATATTATACAGCAGTACATATTACATCAGAGCATCATAGATCTAGTGAATACAAGCCACTTCATATTACAACTATAATTATACATATCATTGATGCCTAACTTGCAGACTTATAATTATACAGTAGACAGGATAAGTAGACCAGCACATAGAAAGTTCCATCATAGCTTTCCAAGTTTTTTCCAATCCTGATTCACTTGTCTATTCATAACAAGTGTTATGAATACCCAAGAGTTTAAGGGAAACACAGAAAAATAAACTCCGGGTCAGTCAGGGGACTGGTATGAGTAAACAGTTTTAAAACAAGTTAAAGGAATAGAAATATCTCATAAAACCACGCTGTGAATACGGAACGGGTTTTTACCTTATGAGATCAAAACACTTTGTATACTTGAAATCAGATATTATCATAGTGTCTATTAGTTCTCACAAATAAATTAGAATCTAGAAGAATGCTTGCATCTCACATTCTCCTACATAGTAAATAAATTAAAACCGCATAGCATTTACGGAAATTTGGATTTCCAACTATGACAAGGTATGGGACCACCTGCCGATGATGTATCTCTAGAGGCGAATCAACCCGGGTTCAACAAGAACGTCTTGCAACACGGCCCAAACATGACCGACCACTCATTTCGCTTAAGTGTATCGAATGTATATCACCAACGGTTGGGCTCAAACCACTGTTTCCCGAAAAGGGACAGCATCGAAATAGATTAAAGAAGTAAAAGGAATTTCTCTAGATAGGTGATTATACATCCTAATGGGAGCGACCCACATAGCCATGCTGCATGCCCGATTTTTTTTCATTTCCTGGGTGTGAGGCTCGAGGCTAGACTTACCTTTTCATTATCACTGTTTATTTTCTTTGAATGCCACATCGTCAAAACTCGCAAACCACTAATTGACTTCCCCAAAAATATATTATAGGTATACAGCGAGAGAAATGAATTCCTCTACCATAGTATAAATACGATTGGAGAGATCAACATTCGTGATCAGTTAGAATTACTTTGTCAGACATTCGTCCATACAAGTTGTCCTGGGATTGGACAAACCGAAGGCAATATTCAAGAATAGCCCTTGTATATCGCCGTCTTCAATTTAAAAATCTCTGATGCACGGCGTATAATTGTAACGACCTGAAAATCTGGGCCAGTTTAAAATTTTTATTTTGGCAATTTTAGCGATTTTTGATTATTTAAAATGAATTATTTTAAATAATATCGACGAGAAATTTATTTTTAATGGAATTCGAACGTATATATTATATACGCCGTCGTTAGAATATAAATAATTATATATAATTATAAATAGAATTGAAAATGGCGCGGTAGTTCGATAATTCGATTTCAAACTTCAATTGGATGTACCGGGTGCAAAACAATCCAGATTTTAGTGAAACCAAAAATAATGGGATCTAATGATGACTATCTTTCCAACGAATCCGAACAATCGAAATTTCATAGCGGGAATCAAAAGATATGTCCAGTTGAAAATTCTGAATAGTCGCTATGGAATTCAGGCCCTTAAAAATGGACATTTTGCAAATGACCTCGCTTCTCGACGAAACCAGTTTTGTTGGGTCCGCAGTGTCAAATTATTGCTAGATTCCAAATTTCATAATTTTCTGAATCAATATGTGAGCGTGGCAAAGGAAAACGTGGTTGACCAGTTTCAGTTGATTTTAATCGACTGGAAATTGGCACTTTTTCAAACGGTCTCAGAATCCGACGAAACTAGTTTTGTTAGGACCGTATCGTCAATACGAAGCTAGAAAATATTTTTCTGCAATTTATAGAGTTAGTATGTGACCCCGGTAATTTGAAATGTACGTTTAAAATAGTATATATAGATTTATACTTTAATTTGAACGGAAACTGATTGTAACAGCCGAATCAAACTACGATACATATCCCGTTGTGTTCGGAATGGGGGTAAAACGCTATGGGCGACAGGCGGTGGGCCTCGTTTAGAGGTCGTATGTAAAAGTCAACTTTTAGAATTAAATAAAAAAAATATAATAATCCTTCTCTCCTCCCCTTATCTCCTCTGCCCCCCCCCCCCCGTTCATTTCGAATCAGAGAAAAAAAAAGAACAGACGGAGGAGCGCAGCAGCCCACCGCCACGTCCACCGCCGAACTCCCCTATCGCAGCCTCCAAGCGCGCAACCCCCTCCCCTCGACCGACGCCGACCCCTTCCCCCCCCCCCCCCGAAACCCTCTGCCTCACGATTCCAACCCCCCCCCCTTTCCGATCCGCCTCCGCCTGGCACCAGGAGCCACCGCCTTCCCCCTCCAATCGGACCCCCCACCACCGCGCCGAACCTCTCCTCGCCACCCCCACCTGCGAGCAGCTTCCAACCCCCCTCCTAACCTCAACGCAGTGAGTCTTCTTGATCTTTCTTTTTTATATACATAAAAGTCTGTTTTGTTTATTTATTTATATGAAATCTTCGAATTTTTATTTGATAAAGACTAAATTTTTATTTTAGTATAACATTAAAAACTGATTTCTTTAGATTATAAAACTTGTTTTCTTGGTAGAATAAAAGTTATAACCTTTAAATAGAAAAGATAAGTTTTTTTTAAAGAATTAAAAATATGATTTTTATATTTTTAAAGAATTAAAAATATGATTTTTTATATTTTTAAAGTATTAAAAATATAATCTTTACTATATAGAAGATGTAAAAATATGATTTTTGTTTATGTAGAGAATTAAAAATATAATTTTTACATGATAGGAATATTAGCAATGAAATCTTTATTTTTATAAAGGAGAAATCTATATTTTTGAAATGGGATTTTTATATATAGAATAGCGAAGTAAAAATTCGATTTTTATATATAGAATAGCAAAGCAAAAAATCGATTTTTATATATTGAATAGCGAAGTAAAAATTCGATTTTTATATATTGAATAGCGAAGTAAAAATTCGATTTTTACATATGTAGAGAATGCGGGCAACGAAGGTGACAAAGATGCGATAATGATGAAGATTTCTATCAAAGAAGAGTAAAGATGATTGGATAGCTTTCTGTGAGAATTTCTCGCCTTTCAATTTCTTTTTCTAGTTATATATATATATACTAGGATGCAGACGGTGCTTAGTAGCACCCGACACAATCGTCCACAGACCATGGACTTGTTTGTTTTGATTGCAAAAATTAGTTAGATGATTTGATTTGAAATTGAATTGTTTGGTGAAATGAATGGATTTGATTGATGTGTGAATGGCGTGGGCCTTCACTAGACCGGGGATAAGGCTAGGCCTCGTCCCGTTTCTAGTATCGTGCCGTTATGCCGCCGAAATTTTCTAAAATAAGTTAGAAAAATAAAAATATCATTTTATTTAAAGAATGAAATGAATAGAAATTCATATGTTAAAATAAAATGTTTTATCGTTAAAAATATAATTTTTTAACGTGAATAAGAATATAGTGAATGTGAATAAATAAAATATTCATTTACAAACCGGACGGTTTGTTTATGTACACCTATTTGAATGACATTGATTGGGACGATAAATTTTACACATCGCCCAACTGCACAACTAAAATCTATGTTTGATGGTTTGAAACCCCACACGGGTGTTGGGATGAAATTTGAAGTTCACTCATCCTGATTGATTAAATATGTCGATCGATTGATTGACAGGCTGTTATAAGCGTTAGATATCTATATTTGATGCTTATACAGTGTAGTGCACTTTGGTTGATGGTTGATTATTTTCAATGCTATTTTATGTGTGTAATGTATGAAAATCCATATAATTAACATTATATGGTGATTGATTGGGCCTCATTCCAATTTAGAAAATAAAGAATAATATAAAATAAAGGTTCATGTGTTGACAGTACTCATCCATTGAGATTGGTCATGTGTTGAACGAAATATTTTAGTAATAAAATTTACATCTTTATCAATATAAAATAAAGGTTCATGTGTTGACAGTACTCATCCATTGAGATTGGTCATGTGTTGAACGAAATATTTTAGTAATAAAATTTACATCTTTATCAATATAAAATAAAGGTTCATGTGTTGACAGTACTCATCCATTGAGATTGGTCATGTGTTGAACGAAATATTTTAGTAATAAAATTTACATCATTATCAATATAAAATAAAGGTTCATGTGTTGACAGTACTCATCCATTGAGATTGGTCATGTGTTGAACGAAATATTTTGATAATAACAACTATTTTGAAATAGAATATTTGAAATAGAATATTTGAAAATAGAAATTTATGAAGCCTTATTGATTAGATTGACGCCATTTTGACGTGAACGATATTTATATCGATTTTATCGATTTCGAAATGAATTGAATTGAAAACGATTTTGAAATGAATTGAATTGAAAACGATTTTGAAATGAATTGAATTGAAAACGATTTCGAAATGAATTGAATAGAAAACCAATTTGAATTGAATCGAATAGAAAACGACTTTGAAACCGAATTGAATTGAAAACGAATTCAAATTAAATTGAATGCGAATTGAAATGAATTCAAATTGGATTGAAATTTGAATTGAATAGAAATGAATTTTAAAACGAATTTATAAAGAAGAATTCAATTTTGATCTGAATTGAAATGGAAGTTGAAATTGCTTTTGAAACGAATTTAAAACTATTTATATAATTCGTTTTAAATAGAAATCGGCAAAATATATATTATATATATTATATATATATAATATAATGGCCTGAATAGAACGCGCCGCGCCGCGGCAGTTCGCGAATTTCGACCATTTATTTCAAACGGACATTACGGGAGATCCGACCGTCGGATTCTCCTAAAACCGGAACCGTTGGGTTCGTATCGAAAAGAGCTTTCTAACGAATATTAGAAATTTGAAATCTAACGGTTGGATTTGGAGTTATGTCCAAATCAAATTTGAAAAAGGTCGATGTAAGTGCAGTTCGATGACCATTGATGGAAATCGACTGTACGGGCCTTGATAAAATTATTAAAAATAGTAATAGTTTGTGTAAAATCATAAGAAATGATTGAGAAAGAATTGGGATGAAAAACTCCATATTTGAAAAGATAAAAATAGATTTTTGTCGAAATGAACTAGTTTTGAACTAGAATTATAATTCTATTTATTTCTAAATAAATAAATTGAATTTGAAAAGGGTTTTAAAATAACCAGAATTTCCAATGATTGCATTGAAGTGGATTTGAATCGAAATTGTCTTCGGAATATTTCGATGTTGGAATTCGTGATTATACATATGTTGTTATGGAAATTTGAAAGATATATATTTATACCGTTATTTCCAATACGACATTTGTTAATCGTAGAATTTGATATTGAATATAAGCCGATATATTTTCTATTCAGAGCCTTATATTGAATATCAAATGTGATTTGGGTTTGTCGTGAATGGTGTCTTCACTAACACTGTTCTTGAACCCAGTTGAGAAAAGATTAAATCTTTTTATTTAGATTTAATGAAGTATGCCAATTAAATAATATTTAATTGGAATTAAATTGATATTGATTTTTGGGTTTATCGTGGACAGTGTTTTAAATAACACTTGTTCTTTAACCCGATAATTAATGGAACGTGATTTCGGGTTTATCGTGAACCGTGTTTTAAATGACACTGATTCTTTAACCCAGTTAGCGATTAAAACTAAGTGGAGTTTTAATGAATCTTTAATTAGATTGAAATAATCGAGAATGGAGTATCACCAGTTTTGCTCCAGGCGATAGTTAAATCTTTAATTAGATTTGAACGTGAAATGGTAATTGAATTTACCGATAACACCGTGGTGTTAGATATGAAGTATTACCAGTTTTACTTCATGGGATGAATAGGTTGGGATTGGGAAATTAAAATAAATGATTACTTCGGTAAGGTTCGTTAATCCCGACTAGTTGAATCGAAATTCAAAAGATGATTAAAGAATAAATTCAAGGAATTTATCTTGGATAAAATTAATGGGAACTTTTCCCTATGAATGTGAAAACTAGAAACTAACTGTCGGTTAGCTAAGCAGAATGGTTTTCTGAATATTGATCTGATGTTGGTTTCGGCCTTCGGGGTTAATATTCGGGGAATTATTCTATTGATTAATTTACGGTTAGTGACTGATGAATTGGAATGAGGCGTATGTTGTGTTTGTGTAACACTTATTTAAAGTATACGTGAGTTATTCGGAAAGACCAGGTTTATCCCATTCTGAATAACTGATACGACGATAAGTCGAAGATGAAGACGGTGGTTGAAGACCGGAAGTCTTCACATCATTGGGATGATTACTAACGATCTTGATTGGGCTGTACACCCAAGAGGATGGAAATAGTTGGTGGTCGTCCAGACGTACTTGGAGATGGATGGATATGCGAGGAAAGTGCCTCCGGTTTCGTTCAGACCCAGAACGGACTTGTAAATGGACTGTGTGTCTGACATTGGATTTTAGTCCGTGTGATTGATCTCTATTAAATATATATCGGTTTGGCGGCGGAGAATTTATTCTCTTGCTTAACGCCCTTCTCTGAGACGTACGAGCTCAGGGGTTATATATTGATGGATATCAATCACATGGAGTGAATTGCCTGTGTGGCATGCCTAAGTGGCAAATGATCAAGGCTTCTGTTGAAAAGCAATGTCTTGTGGTTGATGTTCGAAGCACGGCCTTTGTGGCGTAGCTTTGTGTAACGTTTACGTCGCGAGTTTCACACCCGGTATGAACCAAAAACGGGAGACGGACCTCGGGGAGGGCATGCGTTTCTTTCTAGTTAGGAGTGGCGTCAGTGCTTGAACTGGCTGACGAGTTTGACTCATGTGGATGTTGCTTATTATTACTTGCTGAAAAGCGAGGCTCCTCGTGATATCGGTTTCGGCCGATGCTTCTGGTCGGCTGACGGGCCAGGCTTACGCCCCAAAGGGCGGGGAAACGTAGTGTTCAGGCATAATAATCCACATCGGTGGACCGGCCCTGACGATCCAAGGGGCAGTTGCGGCTGTTCCTGTGGCTCGGGCTAGAGAGTCACAAATCGGTAGAGGCTCTTGCCCCTAGCCTCGGTTCATACCATAAATGATAACCCAATTTCCAATACGTGTATTGCGGTTTTAATTGTAGAACTAGTATGGCGACATGATATATGGTACCCATGCCGTCTATGATTGATATTTATGATTGAAATTGTTTTGACACTATACACTCATAGTACTATCAAATGATTTGTTTTAAACGTACTAAGCATGTTTGGCTATTATAAGGGAAAACCCTATCCTCGGCTGCGTTGCATTGTGTGATGGGACCTGGGTCTTATAATAGCTTCATTTTTAGAAAAGCATTGCGCTGTTTACTTATATGCACTGGTGTTCTTGGGAGGAAACCCGTTCCGTGTTATACGGCGTGGTCCCTTGATTTACCTATCTTTAAAATAAAGATTAATAACTGTTTTAGTTCTCACACCAGTCACATGACTGACCTGGAGTTTATTGTTTTGACCTAAACTCTGGGTGCCCCTATTTTTGACGCGGGCAGCTAGTAGTTTTGGTTTTGCAGATTTATATTCACAGGATCCTGGTTTACAGCTGGAACGATATCCGGAAAGCTTTGTATCCGTATATCTCATTCTAGTTGTGTATTGTATTATTTTTCCGCTGCTATGTATTTAAATGTAATTTAAATCTCTGATATTTCTGTGTATATTCATTTATACTCTGTATATTCTTGTAATCTGATGCATTGTTGTAATATACAATGAAATGTTCTTCTGTATGCATTCTGTTGTGGCTTGTTCTCGAACTATCCGACACTTTCCTTTACGGGGAAGTTACGGGTTTTCACAATAATCAAATCAAAGTGAAATATTTTTTTGGTCTCTTTGAAATGATTAGCGAAATATTTCTTTTTAAATTATTAATCTAACATGATTATAATCTAATTTACATATATAATTACAGTCAACTGAACAGTATGTAATCATCTTGCTTATATCTGGGTATTTTGATCCTCTCTTAAAAATGGACAGTTTCAGTGTGCGCATCGCACACGGTTTTTTTTCTTTTCATTTTTGCCCACTTCTAAAAATAAAAAACTTACAATTTCTCTTCATAAATTGGTTACTCATAATTATTCCTTAATCAATTTATTCACAAATGAATAAATATATAATTTATAATTTATATTTCAGCTTTTACTCTTTATATTGTTCTTGTCAATTTTCCCTTTTATATCTTATATCGATCTACTTCTCCTTTGATTATATACCAATAAAATTCTCTCTTTTTTTATAAACATGATTAAAATTTACAGTTCTTATATAATACTGAACAGCATATAACCATTTTCTTGCATTCAGTTAACAGACAATCCTAGCGTATGAGCAGCATACGGTTTTCCTTTTCTTTGACTTTGCAGTTTTAAATATTTATTATTAGAAAATTTCTCAAATTCTGGTTATAAATTAAATTTATAATTATAGCTTCTACACATAAAGTTTCAACTTTTGACAAATACGGCTCTCGATCCTGATTCACTTCTTTTTTTCTCAATTGCTAATTTAAATAAAAACTCTATTTTTATTTAAATATTTATTTCCCTTTTTATTTCATCCGTTATTTAATTTAAAACTAGTTTAAATTTTAAATATATTAAAAAATCCCCATTTGAACATAACATAGACAAAGTGCCACTTCTGGTCAAAGTACCTACTCAAAACCCTGGTGTCCGCTCAAGAAATCAGCCTCGGTTATCAGTGTTTTACAAAGTACCACATTTATTAACTAAAGTGCCAGGTGACCAAAGTACCACATCCGGTTTTCACGTAATTTCCTTGCTCGATCACCCCAAAACCACATGATTTCTTGGCCGATCACCATCAAAAACTGATGCCACTTCTCCTTCTTCTTCTCCCTTTCTTTGACATGGTCGTGCACCTGCACACACACCACGACCATCAACCATCGCTGCTGACCGCCCCCACATGCCACATCACCTTCTCTGATCACGTTGGCCTACTCCGATCATCACCTCCACCATGCTACAGTGTTTTGCCGTGCCACCCCTTTTTACAAAAAAAAATACACCACAAAAGAAAATGACCACCGCTCCTTCCCTCGACCATGCGCCACCGCCACCTCCTGGCCATGTCACCACACCACCTAGACGCCGCTGACCACCCTGGACCGCACCCCCAAAGCTCCGACGTTGACCAGCAGTTCGGTGAGAAAGACACAGCACCAAACGACAGCCAAAAACCCCATTTCCCTCTCGTACCAAAAAACTGTGTATTAGAAAATTTATTTAGCATTTTTCCTATAATCTATACTTTCCCCTACTCCTTCTAGCCGAGTGCCACTCCTTCCAGGTGAGTAGTTCGCCGGGGATTCATCAAAATAGGTTTTCCGACCATCCCCCTTTATCTCATAATCCACACCCATAAAAATCTTGATTTTTCTTTTAAAAATCATCATTTTGTCCCACCATCATATTTATACAATTAAAACAAGTTTTTAAGCGTGTTGAAAATCCACTTTGAATTTGTGATTACAGAGAGGTCTGTTGTTTTCTGTTTTCAAGTGCCAGTAAAGTTTTTGGCAAGGTTTGTTTCATTTTGAACACTTATATGACTAGGTAAAGGTTTTCAAAAATGGTATAGCATCATATCCTTAATCCTCTAACCTATGTTTACTGATCTATTTAGGTCTGTAGAGATTCAACCAAAGAAAACAGCGTTTGGTATCAATATCAGGTAATGCAACTTTCTAACCTTTTGTACTTAAGGTTTTAATTATCTACAAATGATTTCTCCACCATAACAAACAAGCAAGCCATACAATACATATTACTTGAACAAGAACACAAAAGAATCCAAGTTCAACTCATAGTTCAAACAGCAAAACTGCAGAAAATTCAAAACAGAAATTAAAAACAGGTTTACTCACCAGGAAATGTTTGAACCCTTAGGTTTCTTTCTCCATTACTGATCTTATTCAAGTGCTTGGTGTTGTGTAGAAAAATGTGTGTGCTTATGGTCTTTTTATAGTGGTAGAAAAATCATAAAATATTGGTTGCATAAAATCAGTTTTCAGATTTGGTTAGTGACAAATGATTGACAACTCAACAAAAATCTTTTTTCTTCCTTCCTGTAACAACCCGCTATTTTTAACGATTAAAATTCTGATTTAAATCGTTTATTAAAAAAAAATCTATAGTTTTTCATAATGGGAATTTGAAATTTGAAATTCGTATAGTGAAATCTGGCCGCTGTGAAAATTTCGTCGGAAAATTTGAATGTTGTCGGTCGTGCAAATTTTTCAGTGCAAAGCTGCGCATAACATTTCAAATTTTAGTGATTTTAAAATCTCTTCAAAACCAGTTCGGACAAACACGAAAAATATTCTATTCGTTGTCAGTAATCCAACGACGAAATTCGTTTCGCGAAAATCGGACGTTTTGACCTTCGTTTCTCATCCGCATTTCTACGTTAAAGGGGTCCATAACAAATTTTTGAACGGAGCATGCAGACACTGCAAATTATATACTGTTGTGTCTGTCTCGTTGCGCTTATTACCGAAATATATTCATTTGTCAGTTTCAGTGTTTGATTTGCGTTGAAATTGTGGGAAAGCTTGCACAGTTCATTTTTAAAACAGAGTCATTTGAGTTCGATGTGTCCCTTTTATGATCTTACATATCTTTCTATATATTTTGGGTCTGCAAAAAAAATGTATTTTTATTTTATTAAACAACATAAATATTTTTTTGTTTTCAAAATGGGCACTTTTACTCTTTTCAGTTACCATTCCTTACATGCATACGCATGGACCATGTTGCATTCATTTCATGTATGCACGTTATAATCAATGCAAGCACCTCACTTCATATTAAATGATTTACAGAGAACACTTAATCTACATGCACCCTATATCCTACAAATATAAGGATAGGCATGGGGGAACAAAAAGAAGGGACACATTCATTTTTTGTTTTTTTTGGATTTTGCTGCAAAACATGAATAAAGTACAGGAGGCCATGTTTTCATTTAATGGAGGTACCAGGCTACTTAAGCATGAAGTATGCCTATATTTAGAGTACTACACGCATGAAACAAGAGAGCCATGTTTTATTTTTTACTTCTCAGACAAATGCATTTTGTTACTTCTTCCTCCTTGCAAATAAAGACAGATATGCTACCTATATATATCACACGCAAGTAAGGGAGGAGGGTTCATTCTTTAAGTTTTTCCTTGCAAATTCTCTTCCTCTTATTTTAATCATGGCCCCAAAATGATTTTGTTTCGTTCCTGAAGCCATTCAATTCTCTACACACAGCAAGATTTTCATTTTTCCCTTTTTTTATTTTCGATCATTCATTTTTCTTCTCTAAAAAACAACTTGTATGTCTTTCCAAGCATTCATTTTTGGCTTGCTCTAATAGAAAATGGGTACACACAAAGATTCACTTCTTCACTTGTGTTCAATTTTCATGCAAATGGAAATTAGTGCATTGTGCATAAATATGTTTGCATGAAAGAAAATGCAAAGGGAATACTTTGCAGGTGTATGTGAAGGAAGTGCATGCGTGGAAATGGGTGGATTAAATTGTTAATGTATGGATGTGGATGGCAGTTTGTGTATGCGACTTGTGGGTGTGCTCGGTCATGCGCGTGTATGAGAAATAAAGAACGTGAAGGGAGGCTTTTAGAGTTTGCATGGCAGTGGAAAGGGGAGGCACATGCAAAGAGTATGGAAAGGAAGGAGCTACTGTGTCATTTGGAGGAAGGACATGTGTGTGTGAAAGAGAAAGCGGGGCTTTGTGTAGAAACAAAACACACGCACTGCACATGAAAAAAGTAAAAGGGCGTGATGCATTTTTGGGCATGAGGCATTTTTGGGTTTCATATGCATGGATGTAATGACCCGCATTTCTGACCGTTGAATAATTTATTTATTTAATTATTTAAATATCGTTTTGGCGATATCGATAACTGGAATTAAATAATATTGAATATTTAATTAATAATTATAATATAATAATATATTATAATGTCGAAATAGTCAAAAATAGTTGAATTCACAATACAGTGTGAATTGGATTATATATAAGGTATAATTCAGTTTGTAATTGAATTTGAATAACAAATATATTGAATCGATGACAGTTGAACGTATAGTTTATAATATAATTATAATCGAGCTCGAAATGGCGTTGTAGTTCGCTATTTGGCGATTTGAACTTCAACTGAATATACAAGGCCCGTTTTAAGTCGGATTTCTGTGAAACAAGAACCGTCAGGACCGATTTGATAATAGATTTCTAATGGAAGAGAAAAATCGGGATTTCATCGTGTAGATTTTGATTTACGTCCAAATCAAATTTTAGAAAAGTCGCTATGGAATTCCCTTTATAAATTATAACGATTTATAAAAGGAATTTCAATATAAATCGAATATAGATATAATATGGATTTGGAATATCGAGCTATAAATCCATATATGAATATTCTGGAGCTGTGATATATTCTATGTGGATATATACGATAATATTAAATTATTAATATTTAATTTAATTTATTTAAATATATTTATATATTTAAAAAGGGCTATTTAGAGCTTTAAAAATAGCCGGTTTTGCAAACGAACTCCCTTTTCGACGAAACCAGTTTTGTTGGGTCCGCAATGCCAAATTATTGTTAGATTTCCAGTTTCGTTATTTTTAGAGTCACTGTGTGGTCGTACGGATTTTTAGAGTGAGAAACAGTCAGTATTTCGACGGTTAAAAATACGTTGCATGAGCAAACGGAGTCGGAATTCGATGAAACCAGTTTCGTTGGGACCGTAATGTTGAGCTGTAGCTGCCTGTCCAGTTTCATGATTTTTAGGTATCATATGCAACCGTACGAATTTTTAGAAGGCAAAAACACATATAAAAGGATAAGAATAAAATATCTAATAAATATCTAAAAATATCTAGATATTTTATCCACCCTATATATATACCCTTAACAATCCTAACCTAAACCTAATTTCCATTCTCAGTCAAAGAAAACCCGCCGCCATCATTCAGGAAAATAAAATGGTGGAAACGAGAGTTCTAAAATCAAAAGAAAATAGAAAACAAATTCTATAAATCAAATGAGTTGTGTGTTTGAATTCGTAAGAGGTAGGGCTTCGTTTCTATATCCAAATCTTTGGGTTCGATGTCTGTTGCGGAGCGTTGACTGTATGGACCGTAGTCTAGGGTTGGAGTTGTAGAAGTAATAAGGTGACAATGTGTTAATCGAATGTCGGATTTGGGTTTCTAGGAGTGATTCGAGTTTGTAGGCACCTTTTCATGGTATTTGGTGAGGAATGATGTCGATCGCTATACGGTTGTAGCGAGGAAAGCTGGACGATGCGGTTTGAGATGGTGAAATCAAGTTCACTAAAATGTACATAGGGATGTAGAGACTAGAACGAGATGAAGTTTGGAGGTGGTTCCATACGATTCGGTGGAGTGGAGAGGGAATGGTGGAGGAGCGAAGTTCGGTAATGTCCTGTTGAAGTCTCGAGTGATGTCTGTGGTAACGGGGAAGAAGGGTGTTCACTGGTTCAACGCGGGTAGGCTTGGGAAGTGGGGCGGTAAGGATAAAGGCCCAATGGGTTTTAGTATTTTAGTATTATTAAATTGAAATAGTGTATTAGATTTGTAAAATTCATAACTTGTCGGTCCGTTATCAGAATTCCGCGAAACAAGTTGCGTTGGGATCGTATGGACGGGAGCAACACAATGGAACTGACCGTTAATTGGAGTCCGTCACAATTTATAGCAAAATAAATTGTTTGAATCAAGCGATGGTTATCGTCATTGACGATGATCGTCCAAAAGTGAGTAAAACTCACCAACTCTGAACAGTTATATTTTTATAATGTATTCTAAAACTGTTAATCATCTGTTGATTGTTGTGTGTTGGTTGATTGATTGAACTGCTAGTCAGTTATTGGAAATTACATATATATATATATAAACCTTTAAATATTTATATAGTGATGCTGTTATCAGAATAATCCGTACTGAACTGGAAGTGATGTTAATTATATGGTTTAACATCTGTGATGCAGGGAAATAGGTTGGAGGGACCCAACTGGGTTCCTCAATATTTCTAATACTGTTTTGTTCATGTATTGTGATATATAATCTGTGTTGATTATATGTGGTTGGACGATATTGATCATCGTGATTTGATATGATTAAATACCATATCATGCCGGAATGTTGGTAAGGAATAATTTCAAAGTGATATTGAAATAAAAATATTTATAAATAGAATATTTATAAATAAGAGATATTTATAAATGGAATATTTATAAATAAGGAATATTTATAAATTTGGAATATTTATAAATAGGAGATATTCAAAAAGGAAATATTTGCAAACCATTTTCTTTTTGAATGGAAAGGCCTGTGTGGCGGGTTTGGGGATTTTCCCGATGCTCCCGATACAAAGGAGGTTATGGCGAATTTTTCCGGAAATTTAAAGAGTTAGAATATTTTTAAGAATAAATTTGAAAAGGAAATATTTGCAAACCATTTGCAAATAGAATAAAAAAAGAGATATTTGTAAAACCATTTACAAATAGTATTGAAAGGGAAATATTTAGAGAATAAATAGAGTAAATAAAAAGGGAAATTTGTTTAAAACGGAATAAGATGTTATAAAAAGGAAAACGTTATTAAAAGGAAATCCTTACAAGTGGGAAAACATTATTAAAAGAACATTTATAAAGTGAAGAACCGTTACTAAAAAGTGAATCTTTATAAATGAATAAACGTTGTTAAAAGGGAATCTTTTTAAATGGATAAACATTATCAAAAAGGAGAAATCAAATATGGTATTCGAAGTTAGTTAATCGAATAGGGTATTCGAAGTTAGTTAATCGAATGTGGTATTTGAAGTAAGTTAATCAAATATGTTATTCGAAAAGGGTTAGTCGAGTCAAGTTAGTCAAATAGAGTTAATCGGTTGAGTTAATCAGTTAGAGTTAATCATTTAGAGTTAATCAGTAGAGTTAATCAGTTAGAGTTAACCAGTAGAGTTAATCAGTTAGAGTTAACCAGTTAGATTTAATCAGTTAGAGTTAACCAGTTAGAGTTAATCAGTTAGAGTTAAACAGTTAGAATTGAACAATTAGAGTTAATCCAAATGAGATGCCATTTAGCACGACTGCTAGCGTAATTCGCAGGGCTGTAAATAGCCTAAGGCGGTGGGATGTTTCCTGAGGGAATCAGGAGTAACCATTATGATCGCTGCGATCTAGAGTTAAGCGAATGTAGTTAAATAGAGTTATCGAATATTAGTTATTCGAATGGAGTTGAATAGAGTTAAACGGAGTTGAATAGAGTTATCGAATATTAGTTATTCGACAGGAGTTAATCTAGTGGAGTTAAATAAGTCGAGTTAATTAAGTTAAGTTAGTCAAGATAAGTTAATCAAACCGAGTTAATCCAAATGAGTTAAGTTAAAGGAGTTAGTCGAATATTGGTTATTCGAATAGAGTTAAAGGAGTTAGTCGAATATAGGTTATTCGAATAGAGTTAAAGGAGTTATCAATTAGTTTAATCGAAAGGAGCTATCGATTAGTTTAATCGAAAGGAGATTATCGAATATATCGTATTCGAAAGAAAGAGATCGAATATAGTTTATTCGAAAGAGAGAGATTTCGAATATAAGTTATTCGAAGAGAGATAATTGAATATAGGTTATTCAAAGAAGAGCTAATCAAATAGAGATTACTCGGAAGAGAATTACAAGTCGAATTCAATTATATCGAATTCGGGAGAGTAATATTTATTTTCCGGTTTTTAAATCAAGAGTATACACTAATAAATTAGGGTTAGGTTTAATTATTCGAATTAAAGAATAAAGGTTATAATTAAAGTTAGATATTGCGGAAGTAGGGATTATAACGTTATCGTTATAATCAATGTTTTCAATAAAGAAGTGGATTCGTAAATTGAATCCGAGAGTTACGTAAAGAAGTTGTTAAAAGTTTAAAAGATAAACTGTTACTATTTCGAAGTTATAACGTTGTTCAGTTAAGGTCTGAGAGGTAATTATACCCCAACTTGATTGACTTCCTTCTTAACTAAGGAATGGTAAGGTTTGATAGTGAATGATGGTTAAGTGAATTTAATAAATGGTCTGAGTTGGCATAGCGATGTTTATTTAAACATCTGTTAAACCCAATGAAGGAACTTTGGAAATGTTTTCCAAATAAGAAATCAGAAATGTTTTCTAATATAGGAAACAGGAAATGGATATGTTTTCCATTGTTAATAAGGTATATTTTCTAAAATTAGAAAATAAGAAATGTTGAATATATGGAAAACAGGAGATAAGTAAATTAATGAACTAAAGAGATAAATGTTGAATGATGATTGATTGAAAGAATTTCCATCTGGAAATAATATCATTGTTTGCACACGTATTTTTTTTTGATAGTTAAAGCATCGACTATCGAAGTTTTTGACCATTTTAACGTTGTTAATATGGATAGACCGGTTGGATTATTATCCAAAGAACCACTCTGTATTGGCATAAGCGTTGCGAATCATATATGCCAAAGATATTGAAGACGGAGTAAAATGCAAGGGCTATTGTATAAGTCTTAGATAACAGTGCCTAAGATGGATGTACTGAATAGTGCCTTCGGTTCACCCTGTTCCTGGATGACTTGTATGGATGAATGTTTGACAGAGTATTTCCAGAAAGGTCACGTACATTGATTTCTTCAACCGTACCAAGAGTGGAAGCGGAGAAGGGCACTTCTTTAGCTAACACGTAATGTACTGTTGTAGACGTCAATTAGTGATTTTCGATGGATCTGACAATGTGGCATTCGAAGTGAATCTGATGTGATGATAAAGCGTAGCTTCTCGCCTCATCAACCGGTAAATGACAGAAATCGGGCAGGCAGCATGGCTAAGTCGGTCGCACCGAAGTAGGGTGTATAATCACCTATCTAGAGAATATTCATTTGCTTCTTTTAATCTATCAATGCTGTCCCATATATATACGGGGAACGGTTGCTGATCCCAACTGTTGGTGATGTACATTCGATACACTCAAGCGAAATGAGTGGTCGGTCATGTGTGGCTGAGTTGCAAGATGTTCTTGTTGAACTCCAATGTATCGTTCCTAGAGTACACTGATCGGAAGGTGGTTCCATACCTTGTCATAGTTGGAAATCCATTACTCAATACGTGCTTGCGGTTTTGATTGTATACTATATATGTAGAACGTGAGATGAAAGTGTTTCTGCTAGATTGATAACTATTTGTATTTAGACATTATTATAATATGAGAATGATATTGCTTTTCAAAGTTGTTTGGATTCTCATAAGGGAAAAACCTGTTCCGTTATACGGCGTGGTCTTATGAGATATCGTTTACTTGTTCAAACTGTTTTAAACTGTTTACTCATACCAGTCCCATGACTGACCCGGAGTTTACTTTGTTGTTTTCCCTAAACTCTTGGGTGCCTAATTTGTACGGGCAGTCAAGTAGTCGGGATTTTACAAATACACTTGGAGAGCTTGGAGCAGGAGGCTTCAGGATTCTATAGCTATTATTATTTCTGCTGTTGTTGTAAGTGCTGCACTCTGATAAGTGCTATTGTATATATAACTGTTTGTATTTCAAAAGTTATGTTATATTTTATTCGTTCCGCTGTGAGATTCATGTTTACTCTGATGATGATGTTCTTCTTCTTCTATTCTATAAGTTCTACCTTATCTATCCTCACCCTCTACTTTCTTTCATTAACTATTCGGTTATTTTCGATCCTTGGATGTTCGATATGTGTTGTATATCGGATAACCAAGATCGCGATTTTCTGGGTCATTACAGTTGGTATCAGAGCATTGGTTTAGTTATTACCTTGGCTCTGTGGCGTAATTCAATAGAGATGTGTTTGGTAATACCCTAGACTGAATTTGAGTGTATATATATACGAGTGCGTATTTGTTAGTTTATATAAAGTGATTTATATTGTGGAGACTCATTGGTTGAGTGACTTATGGATTCTGGTCGATCAGTTTGATCCACTGTATCGGTAGGGGTTTCTAAACACTTGAACACGATGAACCGACATGGTATGTTTTGAAATTAACATAGTATAATTGGTTGTGTTGGTTGTAATTATAATCGAGTAAGATTATAAAGGTGAAATTGTTATAAATAACTAATCATAATTCGTATAAGTAAAGTATATGAAATAAGATGAATTAAATCTGAATTTAAATCAGAATTGGAATTTAAAATAAGGAAATTTTAAGTTCTTGGGAGATTTTGAAAACGTTTTTCAAACTGAAGGTGATATAGTATTGAACTCACTTCGATAGCTGGAAAATAGATTCTGATGATGAATCGCGACATCATCAGTGTTCATTTTCGAGTTCTAAGTGACGGATTACTACCAAAGGCTTTGTTTTTGAATTGTTTCGAGAAAACAAGTTGTTTAGAAATTCAAAGGATTTGAATTGGTATTATGATTTCAAATTGATTTGAAATGTACCCAGGAATTTAAGTTCTGGAATTAAAATTTAACTAATGAAGTTAATGAGATGGTAAAAATAAATTGAAATTTAACATGAACTGAGTTAAATAAAATTGAATTGGATTTGAGAAAATCTAGAATGGAACCAAATTGATAAGTCAATAATTTGGAATTTAATATTGGGGTTCGAATGAAATTCGATTTGGATTTGAAGTTATGAAATGATTGGGATTTGATTGAGATAACACTGGTATATGCTGAGTTGATAGCATATGGATGTGATAGAGTGGATATGCCCGACAAAAAGGTACCAGTTTATATTTTATATGGATATGAGATTATTGAGCCGAATTGGCAAGCCGCTTGGCTGTTTGATTTTCTTTTGGGTTAGAAAAGGCCTAGAGAGGCGAGTTGGAGTTTTACCGATAGGGCTGTACAAAGGAAATGCTAGCGAAATTTTTCGAAAAGTCAAGATGTTAGAAATTTTTTAGAATTTTTGAAAATTTAGTTAGTCAGAATAAATTAATATTTTAGTCGATATTAATTGGTTCAGTTGGAACCGGAGATAAGAGGTAAACGGATATATTTTTACCCAGTAGATAGGGTCGTCCCCTACCTTAGCAATTTCGAGGACGAAATTATTTTTAAGGGGGAAAGATTGTAATGACCCGCGTTTCTGACCGTTGAATAATTAATTTATTTAATTATTTAAATATCGTTTTGGCGATATCGATAACTGGAATTAAATAATATTGAATATTTAATTAATAATTATAATATAATAATATATTATAATGTCGAAATAGTCAAAAATAGTTGAATTCACAATACAGTGTGAATTGGATTATATATAAGGTATAATTCAGTTTGGAATTGAATTTGAATAACAAATATATTGAATCGACGACAGTTGAACGTATAGTTTATAATATAATTATAATCGAGCTCGAAATGGCGCTATAGTTCGCTATTTGGCGATTTGAACTTCAACTGAATATACATGGCCC
Source organism: Allium sativum (assembly GCA_030737875.1). Taxonomy (NCBI): domain Eukaryota; kingdom Viridiplantae; phylum Streptophyta; class Magnoliopsida; order Asparagales; family Amaryllidaceae; genus Allium; species Allium sativum. The sequence goes on along the minus strand of CM060924.1, from coordinate 187,576,993 downwards.
GTTTTAAGTCGGATTTCTGTGAAACAAGAACCGTCGGACCGATTTGATAATAGATTTCTAATGGAAGAGAAAAATCGGGATTTCGTCGTGTAGATTTTGATTTACGTCCAAATCAAATTTTAGAAAAGTCGCTATGGAATTCCCTTTATAAATTATAACGATTTATAAAAGGAATTTCAATATAAATCGAATATCGATATAATATGGATTTGGAATATCGAGTTATAAATCCATATATGAATATTCTGGAGCTATGATATATTCTATGTGGATATATACGATAATATTAAATTATTAATATTTAATTTAATTTATTGAAATATATTTATATATTTAAAAAGGGCTATTTAAAGCTTTAAAAATAGCCAGTTTTGCAAACGAACTCCGTTTTCGACGAAACCAGTTTTGTTGGGTCCGCAATGTCAAATTATTGTTAGATTTTCAGTTTCGTGATTTTTAGAGTCACTGTGTGGTCGTACGGATTTTTAGAGTGAGAAACAGTCAGTATTTCGACGATTAAAAATATGCTGCATGAGCAAACGGAGTCGGAATTCGACGAAACCAGTTTCGTTGGGACCGTAATGTCGAGCTGTAGCTGCCTGTCCAGTTTCATGATTTTTAGGTATCATATGCAACCATACGAATTTTTAGAAGGCAAAAACACATATAAAAGGATAAAAATAAAATATCTAATAAATATCTAAAAATATCTAGATATTTTATCCACCCTATATATATACCCTTAACAATCCTAACCTAAACCTAATTTCCATTCTCAGTCAAAGAAAACCCACCGCCATCATTCAGGAAAATAAAATGGTGGAAACGAGAGTTCTAAAATCAAAATAAAATAGAAAACAAATTCTATAAATCAAACGAGTTGTGTGTTTGAATTCGTAAGAGGGAGGGCTTCGTTTCTATATCCAAATCTTTGGGTTCGATGTCTGTTGCGGAGCGTTGACTGTATGGACCGTAGTCTAGGGTTGGAGTTGTAGAAGTAATAAGGTGACAATGTGTTAATCGAATGTCAGATTTGGGTTTCTAGGAGTGATTCGAGTTTGTAGGCACCTTTTCATGGTATTCGGTGAGGAATGATGTCGATCTCTATACGGTTGCAGCGAGGAAAGCTGGACGATGCGGTTTGAGATGGTGAAATCGAGTTCACTAAAATGTACATATGGATGTAGAGACTGGAACGAGATGAAGTTTGGAGGTGGTTCCATAGGATTCGGTGGAGTGGAGAGGGAATGGTGGAGGAGCGAAGTTCGGTAATGTCCTGTTGAAGTCTCGAGCGATGTCTCTGGTAACGGGGAAGAAGGGTGTTCACTAGTTCAACACGGGTAGGCTTGGGAAGTGGGCCGGTAAGGATAAAGGCCCAATGGGTTTTAGTATTTTAGTTTTATTAAATTGAAATAGTGTATTAGGTTTGTAAAATTCATAACTTGTCGGTCCGTTATCAGAATTCCGCGAAACAAGTTGCGTTGGGATCGTATGGATGGGGGCAACACAATGGAACTGACCGCGAGTCAATTGGAGTCCGTCACAATTTATAGCAAAATAAATTGTTTGAATCAAGCGATGGTTATCGTCATTGACGATGATCGTCCAAAAGTGAGTAAAACTCACCAACTCTGAACAGTTATATTTTTATAATGTATTCTTAGAACTGTTAATCATCTGTTGATTGCTCTGTGTTGGTTGATTGATTGAACTGCTAGTCAGTTAGTGGAAATTATATATATATATAAATATATATATAAACTGTTAAATATTTATATAGTGATGCTGTTATCAGAATAATCCGTACTGAACTGGAAGTGATGTTAATTATATGGTTTAACATCTGTGATGCTGGGAAACAGGTTGGAGGGACCCAACTGAGTTCCTCAATATTTCTAATACTGTTTTGTTCATATATTGTGATATATAATCTGTGTTGATTATATGTGGTTGGACGATATTGATCATCGTGATTTGATATGATTAAATACCATAACATACCGGAATGTTGGTAAGGAATAATTTCAAAGTGATATTGAAATAAAAATATTTATAAATAGAATATTTATAAATAAGAGATATTTATAAATGGAATATTTATAAATAAGGAATATTTATAAATTTGGAATATTTATAAATAGGAGATATTCAAAAAGGAAATATTTGCAAACCATTTTCTTTTTGAATGGAAAGGCCTGTGTGGCGGGTTTGGGGATTTTCCCGATGCTCCCGATACAAAGGAGGTTATGGCGAATTTTTCCGGAAATTTAAAGAGTTAGAATATTTTTAAGAATAAATTTGAAAAGAAAATATTTACAAACCATTTGCAAATAGAATAAAAAAAAGAGATATTTGTAAAACCATTTACAAATAGAATTGAAAGGGAAATATTTAGAGAACGAATAGAGTAAATAAAAAGGGAAATTTGTTTATAACGGAATAAGATGTTATAAAAAGGAAAACGTTATTAAAAGGAAATCCTTATAAGTGGGAAAACGTTATTAAAAGAACATTTATAAAGTGAAGAACCGTTACAAAAAAGTGAATCTTTATAAATGAATAAACGTTGTTAAAAGGGAATCTTTTTAAATGGATAAACGTTATCAAAAAGGAGAAATCAAATATGGTATTCGAAGTTAGTTAATCGAATAGGGTATTCGAAGTTAGTTAATCGAATGTGGTATTTGAAGTTAGTTAATCAAATATGTTATTCGAAAAGGGTTAGTCGAGTCGAGTTAGTCTAATCGAGTTAATCGGTTAGAGTTAATCAGTTAGAATTATTCGGTTAGAGTTAATCAGTTAGAGTTAACCAGTAGAGTTAATCAGTTAGAGTTAACCAGTAGAGTTAATCAGTTAGAGTTAACCAGTTAGAGTTAATCAGTTAGAGTTAACAAGTTAGAGTTAATCAGTTAGAGTTAACCAGTTAGAATTGAACAATTAGAGTTAATCCAAATGAGATGCCATTTAGCACGACTGCTAGTGTAATTTGCAGGGCTGTAAATAGCCTAAGGCGGTCGGATGTTTCCTGAGGGAATGAGGCGTAACCATTGTGATCGCTACGATCTAGAGTTAAGCGAATGGAGTTAAATAGAGTTATCGAATATTAGTTATTCGAATGGAGTTGAATAGAGTTAAACGGAGTTGAATAGAGTTATCGTATATTAGTTATTCGACAGGAGTTAATCTATTGGAGTTAAATAAGTCGAGTTAATTAAGTTAAGTTAGTCAAGATAAGTTAATCAAATCGAGTTAATCCAAATGAGTTAAGTTAAAGGAGTTAGTCGAATATTGGTTATTCGAATAGAGTTAAAGGAGTTAGTCGAATATAGGTTATTCGAATAGAGTTAAAGGAGTTATCGATTAGTTTAATCGAAAGGAGCTATCGATTAGTTTAATCGAAAGGAGATTATCAAATATATCGTATTCGAAAGAAAGAGATCGAATATAGTTTATTCAAAAGAGAGAGATTTCGAATATATAAGTTATTCGAAGAGACATAATCGAATATAGGTTATTCGAAGAAGAGCTAATCAAATAGAGATTACTCGGAAGAGAATTACAAGTCGAATTCAATTATACCGAATTCGGGAGAGTAATATTTATTTTCCGGTTTTTAAATCAAGAGTATACACTAATAAATTAGGGTTAGGTTTACTTATTCGAATTAAAGAATAAAGGTTATAATTAAAGTTAGATATTGCGGAAGTAGGGATTATAACGTTATCGTTATAATCAATGTTTTCAATAAAGAAGTGGATTCGTAAATTGAATCCGAGAGTTACGTAAAGAAGTTGTTAAAAGTTTAAAAGATAAACTGTCACTATTTCGAAGTTATAACGTTGTTCAGTTAAGGTCTGAGAGGTAATTATACCCCAACTTGATTGACTTCCTTCTTAACTAAGGAATGGTAAGGTTTGACAGTGAATGATGGTTAAGTGAATTTAATAAATGTTCTGTGTTGGCATAGCGATGTTTATTTAAACATCTGTTAAACCCAATGAAGGAACTTTGGAAATGTTTTCCAAATAAGAAATCAGAAATGTTTTCTAATATAGGAAACAGGAAATGGATATGTTTTCCATTGTTAATAAGGTATATTTTCTAAAAATAGAAAATAAGAAATGTTGAATATATGGAAAATAGGAGATAAGTAAATTAATGAACTAAGGAGATAAATGTTGAATGATGATTGATTGATAGAATTTCCATCAGGAAATAATATCGTTGTTTGAACACGTATTTTTCTTTGATAGTTAACGCATCGACTATCGAAGTTTTTGACCATTTTAACGTTGTTAATATGGAGAGACCGGTTGGATTGTTATCCAAAGAACCACTCTGTATTGGCATAAGCGTTGCGAATCATATATGCCAAAGATATCGAAGACGGAGTAAAATGCAAGGGCTATTGTATAAGTCTTAGATAACAGTGCCTAAGATGGATGTACTGAATAGTGCCTTCGGTTCACCCTGTTCCTGGATGACTTGTATGGATGAATGTCTGACAGAGTATTTCCAGAAAGGTCACGTACATTGATTTCTTCAACCGTACCAAGAGTGGAAGCGGAGAAGGGCACTTCTTTAGCTAACACGTAATGTACTGTTGTAGACGTCAATTAGTGATTTTCGATGGATCTGACAATGTGGCATTCGAAGTGAATCTGATGTGATGATAAAGCGTAGCTTCTAGCCTCATCAATTGGTAAATGACAGAAATCGGGCAGGCAGCATGGCTAAGTCGGTCGCACTGAAGTAGGGTGTATAATCACCTATCTAGAGAATATTCATTTGCTTCTTTTAATCTATCAATGCTGTCCCATATATATACGGGGAACGGTTGTTGATCCCAACCGTTGGTGATGTACATTCGATACACTCAAGTGAAATGAGTGGTCGGTCATGTGTGGCTGAGTTGCAAGATGTCCTTGTTGAACTCCAGTGTATCGTTCCTAGAGTACACTGATCGAAAGGTGGTTCCATACGTTGTCATAGTTGGAAATCCATTACTCAATACGTGCTTGCGGTTTTGATTGTATACTATATATGTAGAACGTGAGATGAAAGCGTTTCTACTAGATTGATAACTATTTGTATTTAGACATTATTATAATATCAGAATGATATTGCTTTTCAAGGTTGTTTGGATTCTCATAAGGGAAAAACCCGTTCCGTTATATGGCGTGGTTTTATGAGATATCGTTTACTTGTTCAAACTGTTTTAAATTGTTTACTCATACCAGTCCCATGACTGACCCGGAGTTTACTTTGTTGTTTTCCCTAAACTCTTGGGTGCCTAATTTGTACGGGCAGTCAAGTAGTCGGGATTTTACAGATACACTTGGAGAGCTTGGAGCAGGAGGCTTCAGGATACTATAGCTATTATTATTTCCGCTGTTGTTGTAAGTGCTGCACTCTGATAAATGCTATTGTATATATAACTGTTTATATTTCAAAGGTTATGCTATATTTTATTCGTTCCGTTGTGAGATTCGTGTTTACTCTGATGATGATGTTTTTCTTCTTCTATTCTATAAGTTCTACCTTATCTATCCTCACCCTCTACTTTCTTTCATTAACTATTCGGTTATTTTCGATCCTTAGATGTTCGATATGTATTGTATATCGGATAACCAAGATCGCGATTTTCCGGGTCGTTACAATGGAAGTCATCGAAAGGAGTTGAGAAGTAGCAGGCGTAGGAAATGTGCGAAGATGAAGATGTGCCTCTAGTTTTTGGATCTGGGAGCATCGGTTCCAGGCTCGAGCTTACCAACTTGGTTCGAATGAATGGCTTTGAAAGAGAAGAAGAAGCTAGTAAAGGGGGATCGAATATGAGTATGGTGTTTGCTGTTTTGGTGTTGTTGTTTCCTGTTCTGAGTTGCTTTGTATACTGACGTGGATTGGTTATTAAAGGTCCGTTTCGAGCGAAACAAGCGGTCGACATGTTCATATCTACGAGACCTAGGCAATGACGTTGGATTGTCAGGATTTGAGTTCGTTAAATTTTTAGATTCAAACGAAGGTGAGCTTTCTCACACCTGCAAAAATATTCACATTTATGTGAAATTGAAATCATTGATTGATTTGATTATTTGTTTGTTGGTTGCTATGTTAAATGGACATCTAATTTAAACTGTTATACTTTAACTTGACAGGTAGTTTATTTTTAAATTAAATTGCTAGTTAAACCCCGACACATATAATCAGTTAATTATTGCTAATTGAACTGTTTTGGATGATGGTTGTGATGAGTGTTTATTTATGGATATATTGAACTGTACAGATGTTGTCTATATTTTTATATCAATGTTATCACCTTGGATGTTACGGGCATCATCATAAACTGTCATTTCGAATAAATTAAGAAATAGATTGAAATGACATATACCTATGACATCTGACCTTTGAATTGAAATGATATATATCCATTCCCTGAAATTAAAATTTGAAATTTGAAATAACATATCACTTGGCCATAGGATAGAGAATTATCATACGGGCATCGGATTGGTTAAATCTATAAATTTTAGAATTTGTGAAACCGATTTAAAAAAGTGATTCTGTGTAGATAAAATAAATTGAAATTATTTAAATTTAATTATACATTGGAATTTGAATTTGAAGTTGAGATTGATTTTTTTCAAAGGTTTAAATCTTTATTTAAACTTTGAAATTAAATTCGAATTAAATGGCTTAAATAAATATTGTGAATTTGAACTTGAACTCGGATTTGATTTGAATCGAATAGATTCAAATAATATTTTGAAATTAGAAGTTATCCTTTAAAATGGATTGTTCTCAAATGTATTTGATTTTGGAATCAATATGGATTGGATATTGGAAATCGATTTGGTTTGTTTTGAGATTTGAACTTAGGTTCAGATTTATTGGAAATGGAAAGAAACAGTTGATTTTAAATTATTTCTATATAAACAAATTTATATATAAACTATTTTATGAAATTTATTCCTTTGATATATGAGGTACTTTTTATAATTTGTTTTTCAAAAACCTATTCTTTCTCTATATATATATAAGTAGTTTGTTTTATAAAGTATTTTAATATACATAAAACCATTTCCAATACTCAAGCAGTTTTGATTTCCAAGCTATTCCAAATCTCCCAATTATTTACAATTATTCAAAATTTATTTAAACCCCAAAACTATTTCAAACTTATAAACTGTTTTAGAAGTGGAATTGTTTACATTTAAATCTCTGATTTAAAAGTAAACATGATTATTTTGATGTTAAAATCATAAATGAATTCAAAACTATTTTTGAAGTAAATTGAATGATTCGAAGGAAATGTGGTTAATTGAAGTTATAACCAATTATTTAATTTGAAATTTATCTCAAAGTAAAATATGAATTGTGAAAGTAAATATTATTGTGATATAAAATAATATGATATTTTAAAGTGAAATTTGTTTAGGTGAATATGATATTTTGATATCATAACGATTCACTTTTGAAATATAAAAGTACCAATCGGTGTGTAACATGACGTTTTGTTGTTAAAGAGACCGGGGCCTCTTATTGACATACTCTCTGTCAATGTTGGAACCACTTTAACAACTGTGTATGCGGTGGAGTTCCAGAAATGAAGTAGGATGAATTGGAGGCGATTACTGGATTTGAAGAAAGTGGACGATAATGGATGACACCGACACTTGTGTCGATTTGAAATAACTAAAACAGGAGCCGTGCTAGACCAAGTGAGGCTTGACTACCTCTTAGTGGACATCTGCTCTTCGATTTTCCTGGGCCTCGGGTCCATACTATTACTATTCAGTTGTTGTTGTTTTGTTGGTGAGCACCCTCGATGGGAGGTATTTCCCTTTGATTCGATGTGGGGCAGATGTCTATGGTGGGCCGTTAGGGGTAACCACCAGTCTGGATCAGGCAAAGTGGTAACATACTACCTTGCGTATTGCCTCATGTGCCTTGTCATACGTTTATCCTTATGCGAGACAACTACGATTTTGATATTTGCATAGGTCTATAGGGGACTCACTGGGTACCAACGTTCTATTGGTTGTGTTACAGGGCCTGCATAGACCATGTGCTTATAAACTGTGTAAGGGTAATCAATGTAACCCTGCTTACACTATTTTTCTGACAAGTATTTGTGAATAGACACTATTATAATAGCAAAATTATATTATATAATATCTAGTTTGACGGATCCTTAGGAGATGGAATTTCCCGTAACATCTCTTGAGTTATGTGTGTGCATGTTCATATGATGTCAATTTGACTTAGATGAGAATATTTTTGCCTGATCCGAGCTTGTTTTATTTTCACGCTATTACGCTCGGGTCAGACTTGAGCATTCCAGTTTCAAAGGTTATCTTCTGAAGGATGAAGACGAAGGTAGTATATTGTTATTACTATCGTATTCCACTACTATTTTGTTGCATTACTCTGTATTATCAGTTAGGTATATAAATTTATAACTCTGATAAATGTTGTAAAATGATCAAATGTTTATTTTAAACAGCTTCATGAACTGTTATTTGATTATTATATTTTGTTCATTCTATGGTTGAGATTTTGTGCTTGTTTTCTTCTTTCTTTCTAATTCTAAATTAATCCCCTTGATTATCTATATTTTTGACTATAATGGTTAAAGATGTGGATCGTCATTTAACAATCTATAAATACGTACAATATTGAGTTAGACATGTGTGGATTATTGTCGATTCAAAAGGTGCGGGTTTCTGGGTCGTTACACTTCCAAATCAAAGCACCACCACTCCCTTTCACATGGCTTATCTCAGCCAACATCACCCTAAAAATCCCCTTGCACATGGCCTTCCTTTTCCTATTGGTTACTATGAATATCACCTTAAATGCCATTAAATCTTCCTTGATTTAAACAAACTATTGTATCCATTTTAGTATCATACATGCTCATTTTTTTATTGGGATTCTACCCCAAAATCTTCACATGAAAATTTGATTTAACACAAAATATATAAATACTTTTACTTGGCTTTCAAGGTAATCTAAAATCTAAAAATTTTTGAACCAAAATGATCTTGGCATGTGATGAAATGGACATGAAAATCTTGAAAAATCTATATGTTAGAATTTATCTAGTGTAGGTGAGATTCTTGATATATACACAAGATTTTAAGGTACATGTCTCATGACAAAATAAACATGTTTTTGAAAGTGAAAAAGAAAATGTCATTTCCAGAAAATCTTGAGAGAAAAGAAAAAGATTCAAAAACTGAAAATACATTGATACAAAAAGATTTGGCCATATGAACATGTCTCTCTAGATTCTCTTTACTAGCTCATTATTAGTGTAGGTGATTTCTTTGAATTTTGATCATGAAACATGCTAGAAAAAGGAACTGGCTCTTTCATGTTTTGGTGTTAATGTACATGTGAATGTGAACTTGTTTTAATACTTGCTTTGACAACAAAATTGTTTTGGCATGTTTTTATTCAAGGGTTAAAAGTTTTTAATCCATGAATTTGCAAAAAAAACAAATTCCAAATCTTTTTGAAAAAAAAATGAACAAAACATGTGTTATAAAATGGCATTTTAAAACTTGTTATATCTAAGTGTTATTCTACATACAAGTATAAATTCAATTCAAACAAACGCTATCTAATTCATGCTACCAAACATGAATGTGTAAAAATGGGTTTTAGTAAGCGCTGTGATACGTGCATATGTAAATGTTATTATTCATAAGTTAACATGTTTTGAAATTTCAAAGTCTGGATTTTTAAATCGTATTTGTAAATACATACTTACGATCAATTCATATCTATGTCAGCGATGATAAAAACCCCGGGACATTAGAATCCACCCCTCTATAAAAATTTCGTCCTCGAAATTTGTAAACAGTAGATTAGAGTTATCGACTTATATATAAATAATTAACACACATCAGCAATTTTCCTATTCAAAACCAAAAATATCTGTCCAAATTCCCTTTTTAACTCATCAGTCAATTTACTTAAATCCGTTAAGTATTACCCACAATCGTCATTCACTTAGTTAATTATCTCCATTTCGGGACTCACTGATTCACAAATCGACCAGTTCACTTTCCCTTAGTCCATATCCCATGAATACTTAAGTCCAGACTTAATTTCAAGAAATCCAAATTTTAATTCAATTTAAAATTCTATTTGATTTCTAGTATCAATATGATTGGATATTATTCTAATTTAATCCAACCATATTTAATTTATCTTAAGGCTGACCCTAGTTAATTAACTCCTTTTATAAGAAAAGAGTAAGGTACCTTCTGAAGCTCCTTCCATTTTCACATTCTCAAAAGTTGATGACTTATCCATTAAAGCGTGGACCTTTGGTTGCTGTGCCTTTTTCATAAGTGGATAGTCTTTAACCAAGTGCCCAGGCTGATGACACTTATAGCATGAAAATTTTTGGGGAATAGCATCACTTATTCCCTTTGGTTTCTGTCGAGGTTGCTCCGGTTGAGTCTGCTGTGGCTTTTCCATTGTTGGCTTCGTACAAAACCTAGCAATGTGTCCCTTCTCCTTGTAGTTATGGCATTGCGTATCTTTATAATGCTCTTTGGCTTTCTCCCCCATCTTTGGTATTCCCTTGTTGTTCCAGTTTGGATTAAATTTCCTTTTGTTGTAATTCTCGCCACTGGGTTATCATGTGTGCTGTTTTGCAACGGGCTTCTTTCCCTCTAGTGCCTCATAATGAACTACCATATCCACCAGATCGACAAATGGAATCTTGAGATGTCCAATCATTTGAACTTGCAGGCTATCCTTCAATCCTGCTATGAACATTTCATTCTTCTTGAGTGGGGTATTGATCAGTTCTGGCCCGAAACAAGAAAGTGAATTGAGCTTGTTCTCATATTCGGATATTTTCATGTTCCCTTGCTTGAGATCGATGAAATCCTGAAACATTCTAGTCTTTCCTGCAGCAGGAAGAAATTGTGTTTCGAATGCTTCTTTGAATTTTTCCCAAGTGAAGTCTTCCTCAGAAACATTTATGGTCTGAGCATCCCACTAAATGGCAGCAGCTTCTTGAAGTTGCCACGAAGCTAAGAGACGTTTCTGCTCATCATTCAATTTCAGTCCTTTGAAAATCTTCTCACAGGACTTCAACCATGCTTGGAATTCAATGAAAGATTTCGTCCATTTGAAAATTTTTCCTCCCAGAGTCGTATACTCCTTACAAATAGTTGCAAAGCTTTTATCCTGCTGGACTGGTGCAACTTCCTCCACAGTCTCTCCTTGATCCTGGGATCCAGTATTTCGACCAGTAGTAGTGGAAGTTCCATTAGCTCGACCTCTTCGTCCTAGATTACTCATTTTAATCACCTGAATATAACAGGTCGTCATTCCAAACTTGATTGGATATAACTAACTTAGGTATACCATCCAAGTTGATTTATTTTAAATTTTCAAAAATACGCTCTCTCACACTCACCCAAAGCCTAGGTAATCAGTAACCTAAGCTCTGATACCAACTGTAACGACCCAACTTTCGAACACCTTGGAAGTCATGCCATTAATAAGAATAAGAATAGATAGAAGATAAAATTACAGAAACATCAAAATCTCACAGCGGAATTTTCACAAAAGATGATACTTCATAATATTATACAGCAGAATATATTACATAAGAGCATCATAGATCTAGTGAATACAAGCCACTTCATAGTACAACTTTAATTACACATATCACTTGCAGACTTATAATTATACAGTAGACAGGATAAGTAAACCAGCACACAAAAAGTTCCATCCCAGCTTTCCAAGTTTTTTCCAATCCTGATTCACTTGTCTATTCATAAAAGTGTTACGAATACCAAAGAATCTAAGGGAAACACAGAAAAATAAACTCTTGGTCAGTCAGGGGACTGGTATGAATAAATAGTTTTAAAACAAGTTAAAGGAATAGAAATATCTCATAAGACCACGCCGTGAATACGGAACGGGTTTTTACCTTATGAGATCAAAACACTTTATATACTTGAAATCAGATATTATCATAGTGTCTATTAGTTCTCATAAATAAATTAGAATCTATAAGAATGCTTGCATCTCACATTCTCCTATATAGTATACAAATAAAATCCGCTTAGCGCTTATGGAAATTTGGATTTCCAACTGTGACAAGGTATGGGACCACCTGCCGATTGTGACGCCCCCATTTCCCGTACTGACGGAGACAAGGGTAGTCTTTGGAATATAACACAGAAACAGATAATAGCAGAACGGAATTAAATAAATACACCAGATAATGAACAATATAATATACTGGGTAAAAGTAATCATCAGAGTTACACAGTATATAGGATCTTACTTAGTACAAATACAGTTCAGCTATAAATAAATGTCTACAGTGGAATAAAACAAAATATGTACAATAGGAGCTGAACAGCATAAAAAGAGATAAATGATAGAATCCATCTTCAGCTCCATTTATCCGGATAAAGCCTGCTAAACCTGAATACAAGGCTGCCCGTGTAGAAAAAGGGGGCAACCGAGTTTGAAAGTGAAACAAACTACGAGTCAGTCATGGGACTGGTATGAGAAATCTACTCAACACATCTATAATATGGCTAATCACAGAACCACGCCACTTTCGTGGAACGGGTTTACTCCATTGGATTGCCAGTGCTTTAAAACAAATCATTCCTTTAAACATCGCAATGCTTTTTATCAAAATGAAGCCATTATAAGACTCAGTTCCCATCACACAATGCAATGCAAACAGGAGGATTGAGTTTTTACCTTATAACGGCCAAAATATGCTTGATACGAATAAAACAAAAGCATTTTATATTATTGCTAGTGTTTATATGTTTTAAAAACAATTTCAAATCATAACTACCAATCATAGATGGCATTAATGCCCCATACCACTATGTCGTCATATATAGGTATACAATCAAAACCGCACAGTCACGTATTTGGAAATTGGATTTCCGTCATGAACCAAGGCAAAAGATAGTCCTAACCGAATTCGAGACTGTCTAGCCCGAGTCTCAGGTACAGCCGCAACCGTACCTTGGATCGTCAGGGCCGGTCCACACGAAGTGGATTATAATGCCTGAACAATGCGTTTCTCCGCCCTTTGGGGCGTAAATGAGCCAACGAATGACTCCATCGGACACGGATCGTCCGATCAAACCGAAGCGCCTCGCAACAGCAACAACCATATAAGTCAAACTCGTCAGGGCGTATAAAACCACTGACGCCACTTTTAGCTAGAAAGAAAACGCACGTCCCCCCTGAGGTCCTGCTCCCATTTCTGGTTCATACCGGCGTGTGAGTCTCGCGAATTCACGTTATACCCAAAGCTACGCCACACAGGCGGTGCTTTGATCATCACCACAAGACTTTGCTTTTCAACAGAAGCCCTGATCATTTTCCACTTAGGCATGCCACACTAGCAATTCATGCCATGCGACTGATGTCCGTCGATAAACAACCTCTGAGCTCGTGCGTTTCAGAGAATGGCGTTAAGCAAAAGAATAAATTCTCTGTCGCCAAACAGATGTATATTTAATAGAGATCAATCAATACAGAATAAAATCTAATGTCAGACACACTATCCATTTACAAGTCCGTTCTGGGTCTGAACGAAACCGGAGGCATTATATACCTCGCAAACCCATCGACCACCACGTACGTCTGGACGACCACCACTCATTATCATATTTCGGGATGCCTCCCAATCAGGACCTCGGTTACCATCCAAACGAGGTGAAGATCTCCGGTCTTCGACCATCGTCTTCATCTTCGATTTCTTATCGTCGATTCAGTTATTCAGAATGGGATAAACCCGGTCTTTCTGAGCAACTCGCGTATATAATAAACAAGTGCAACACTAACATATACACGCATCATTTCAATTCATTAGTCACTAACTGTCAATCAGTAAGAGAACGATTTCCCAAATATTAACCCCGAAGGCCGAAACCAACATCAGATCAACACCCAGGAAACCATTCGACTTAGCCAACCTTCAGTTAATTTCTAAATCACATCCATATCATTTATAATATTTTATAATGATTTATCGCTATTTTTATTTATTTTAAAATAGCTAATTTATTCAAAGCGACGCTTCGGGCCATAACACGGCCGTAGAGCTATTTTTCTTCAGATTTGATTTACACATATCTGAAAATCTAACCGTTGGATCTTTGCAAAATTTACATCATTAGAAAGATCTTTTCAAAACGAATCCAACGGTTCCAGTTTCGAGAAAATCCGACGGTGGGATCTCCCGGTACAATCGTTTAAGGTTTCGATTTCAAATTACGAACTACAACGTCGTTATTCGATTAAATATAATTATATATATATATATATATATATATATATATATATATATAATCGATTCTGGCGCTTTTTTTCTTCAGATTTGAATTAAACATTCCAGACAATCCAACCGTTGGATTTTTACAAAGTTGGTGCCGTTGGAAAGATATTTCCAAGGCGAACCCAACGGTTGCGATTTCAGGAAAATCCGATGGTCGGATCTCCCGGTATAATCGTTTGAAATCACGGTTTCAAAATATGAACTACAGCGTCGTTATTCGATATATTTTAATTCCATTTATATATATATATCGATTCTTCGATTTCAAAGCTATATTCTTTTCATACTTTTGATAAAAATGATATTTTTATCTAACTGTCTTCTATTTCAACACTTCACTATATTTAACAATTCATGTATATAATAAAAATGTGACTTTTAGTGTAAAACAATTCATTTCAAAACAATATTATTTTATATAGTTCATATAGATGATAAAAGTAGGATTTTTATTATAAAACAATTTATTTCAAAACACGACTATTTTATATAGTTCATATAGATGATAAAAATAGGATTTTTATCATAAAACAATTTATTTCAAAATATGAATACCATTCAACACATGAATTTCAATTCAACGAATGAATTTCAATTCAACACATGAAGGTTTTCTATAGTTTCTATATATAGATAAGAATGTGATTTTTATATTTAAAACACGAACACCATTCAACACATGAATTTCTATCCAACGAATGAATATCGACTCAACACATGAAGGTTTTATATAGTTTCTATATATAGATAAAAATGTGATTTTTATATTTAAAACACGAATACCATTCAACACATGAATTTCTATTCAACGAATGAATGTCGATTCAACACATGAAGGTTTTCTATTCAACGAATAAATATAGTTTCAACAAATGAAAATAATTCAAACACATGAATATTATTCAAAATTTCGGCAGCATAACGGCAGGGTAGTTAAAACCGGGACCGTCCCTAGTACGGCTCCTCGCTCTACCTTAAAACCTCGTGGTTTTTGATTATGAGGATCATGCATCTAGTTCGCACGCAGGCGGCATGTATATATTTATTTCATTTCCACAAACTAATCCTATGTGGTTTCAACCAAATATTTCTCAACCACAAATGGGTATTTTTCAACCACAATCAATCAATATCATCCACAAACAATTCCAATCAACCATTCGCTATCAATCAATTTTCACACCAATCACAACCAATAAATATCGTCCATGGTTTGTGGACGAGGGGCATATATATATATATATACAAATATATTTATATATAGCAATTCACTTCTATTTCAACACATATATAATTTTTACAACGCATATATAACTTATACATCGAACGTACAACTTATACAACGCTTATACATGAGGTGTACAATGCTTATATAACTCATACATCGACTATATAATTTATACATCGTCGTTTTCTATATCGTTTATAAATTAGAAATCTCACATTGGGTTCCACTCCACCAAAAAATAGCAGAAGGCTCAGAAAAATATGCGGTCTCTTCTAGAAGGTAGAAGACGTCCACACGAGTCCACTGTCTCTTGTTTCACTGAATTTCGTCAACACAGTAAAAAGATATGATTTTTCAAAGTTTGCAACGGTTTAAAGGTGTTAAAACAGTTGAAAATAAAACAACCCGTACCTCAGCTGAAAGGTTCAAAACTAGGTTTGCAATTTTCGATCAAACCGTGAGTCGATAGGAGGATCGGCCAGTGCAGCGACGAAGAGGGGGGAGACGCGCGTCTGCGCGTGGTGGTGGGGGCCCACTCGGTGGCGCCAAGCGGTCGGGGTGGCGGATTGAAGTCGCCGACTTCAGGACGTCGATTCTCCATCCACAGGCCACGAAAAATTCCAAACTTTATATGGATTTGAAGATCTCGAGAAGATCTTCAAAAAGTTCAACTGTGGCATGAGCTAATTCGGCGTGGATTGATCGGAAAATGAGGGGGAAGATTTCGAGCGGTTTCCGCCTTCGATCGGGGAGAGAGAAAAAGGATTTTTCTTTTTTTTTATTTTTAAAAAAATATGATTGGTCGGGGGAGTTTTAAAGGGGTTTTCTGACACGACCACCAATCTAAACCCAACGACTGTCGTCCCTAGCATTTTACCCCCATTCCGAACACAATGGCGTATGTTTCGTAGGCCCATTCAACTGTTTCAGTCAGTTTCCATTCAAATTAAAATATAAAACATTCAATATTCAATTCAAACGTACACTTCAATTCGCCAGGGCCACAAACTGATTCGAAAAATTCCAGAAAAATAAATCTGGCTATGTTTTGACGATATGGTCCCAACAAAACTAGTTTCGTCTAATTCTGAGACCGTTTGCAAAAAGGCCCATTTCTGGTCGATCCAATTTAAATGTAATTGATTAAAACACGTTTTCCTTTGCCACGCTCACATACTAGCTTCAAAAATTATGAAATTTGAAACCTAGCAAAAACTTCACATCCCGGATCCAACAAAAGTGGTTTCGTCGAATTCCGAGGTCGTTTGCAAAATGGCCAATTCCACGGGCTATATAAATTCCATAGCGACCTTTTTGAAAATTCATTTGGCCATAACTTTTGCTTTCCGCTATGAAAATTCGATTTTTCAGATTCGTTAGAAAGGTATTCACTAACAGATTTAAATATTTTTGGTTTCGCTCAAATCCGTTTTGTTTTGCACCCAGTATAGTCCGACAAAGTTTGAATTCAATTTTTGAAACTACAGCGCCTTTTCAGGCCTTGTTTATAAATAGAATTAATTATATTCGTTTTCAATTGTCGATTCAAACTCAGTTTTCAATGCTATTATTTTAAATATTTATTTTAAATATTTAAAATCCATAATTTTAGCCAATTTAAAAATTTTAAATTGGTTCAGATTTTCTGGGTCGTTACACCGATGATGTATCTCTAGAGGCGAATAAACCTGGGTTCAACAAGAACGTCTTGCAACCCGGCCCAAACATGACCGACCACTCATTTCGCTTGAGTGTATCGAATGTATATCACCAATGGTTGGGATCAAACCACCGTTTTCCGAAAAGGGACAGCATCGAAATAGATTAAAGAAATAAAAGGTATTTCTCTAGATTGGTGATTATACATCCTAATGGGAGCGACCCACATAGCCATGCTGCTTGCCCGGTTTTTGTCATTTCGTGGGTGTGAGGCTTGAGGCTAAACTTACCTTTTCATCATCACTGTTTATTTTCTTTGAATGCCACATCGTCAAAACTCTCCTACCACTAATTGACTTCCCCAAAAATATATTATTGGAATACAGCGAGAGAAACAAATTCCTTTGCCACCGTATAAATACGTTTGGAGAGATCAACGTTCGTGACCAGTTAGAATTACTTTGTCAGACATTCATCCATACAAGTTGTCCTAGGATTGGACAAACCGAAGGCACTTATCAAGAATAGCCCTTGTATATTGCCGTCTTCAATTTAAAAATCTCTGACGCGCGGCGTATAATCAAAACAAAGTGAAATATTTATTTCGGTCTCTTTAAAATGATTAGCGAAATATTTCTTTTTAGATTATTAATCTTACATAATTGTAATCTAATTTACATATATAATTACAGTCAACTGAACAATATATAATCATCTTGCTTATATTTGGGTATTTTGATCCTCTCTTAAAAATGGACAGTTTCAGTGTGCATGTCACACATGGTTTTTTTCTTTTCATTTTGTTTGCCCACTTCTAAAAATTAAAAAACTTACAATTTCTCTTCAGAATTTTATTACTCATAATTATTCCTTAATCAGTTTATTCACAAATGAATTAAATTTATAATTTATAATTTATATTTCAGCTTTTACTCTTTATATTGTTCTTGTCAATTTTCCCTTTTATGTCTTATATCGATCCACTTCTTCTTTGATTATATACCAACAAAATTCTCTTTTTTTTATAAACATGATTAAAATTTACAGTTCTTATATAATACTGAACAGTATATAAACATTTTCTTGCATTTAGTTAACAGACAATCCTAGCGTATGAGCAGCATACGGTTTTCCTTTTCTTTGATTTTGCAGTTTTAAATATTTATTATTAGAGAATTTCTCAAATTATGATTATAAATTAAATTTATAATTATAGATTCTACACATAAAGTTTCAACTTTTGAAAAACACTACTCTCGATCCTGATTCACTTCTTTTTTTCTCATTTGCTAATTTAAATAAAAACTCTATTTTTATTTAAATATTTATTTCCCTTTTTATTTCATCCATTATTTAATTTAAAACTAGTTTAAATTTTAATATATTCAAAAATCCCCATTTGAACATAATTTAGACAAAGTTCCACTTCTTGTCAAAGTACCAGCTCAAAAACCTGGTGTACGCTCAGGAAATCAGCCCCGATTATCAGTGTTTTACAAAGTACCACATTTATTAACTAAAGTGCCAGGTGACCAAAGTACACATCCGGTTTTCAGTAAATTTCCTTGCCCGATCACCCCAAAATCACATGATTTCTTAGTCGATCACCATCAAAAACTAATGCCACTTCTCCTTCTTCTTCTCCCTTTCTTTGACATGGCCGTGCATCTGCACACACACCACGGCCACCAACCATCGCTGTTGACCGCCCCCACATGTCACATCACCTTTTTTGATCATGTTGGCTTGCTTCGATCGTCACCTCCACCATGCTACAGTGTTTTACCATGCCACCCCTTTTTACAAAAAAATACACCATTCAAGAAAATGACCACCGCTCCTTCCCTCGACCATGTGCCACCGCCACCTCCTGGCCAGGTCACCACACCCCCCAGACGCCGCCAACCGCCCTGGACCGCACCCCCAAAGCTCTGGCGTTGACCAGCAGTTCGGTGAGAAAGAACCAGCACCAAACGACAGCCAAAAACCCCATTTCCCTCTCGTACCCAAAAACCGTGTATTAGAAAATTTATTTAACATTTTTCCTGTAATATATACTTTCCCTTACTCCTTTTAGCCGAGTGCCACCCCTTCCAGGTGAGTAGTTCGCCGAGGATTCACCAAAATAGGTTTTCCGACCATCCCCCTTTATCTCATGATCCACACCCATAAAAATCTTGATTTTTCTTTTAAAAATCATCATTTTGTCCCACCATCATATTTATATAATTAAAACAAGTTTTTAATCGAGTTGAAAATCCAATTTGAATTTTTGATTATAGAGAGGTCTGTTGTTTTCCAATTTTCAAGTGCCAGTAAAGTTTTTGGGAAAGTTTGTTTCATTTTGAACACTTATATGACTAGGTGAAGGTTTTTAAAAATAGTATGGCATCATATCCTTAATCGTATAACCTATGTTTATTGATCTACTTAGATATGTAGAGATTCAACCAAAGAAAACAGTGTTTGTTAAAAATATCAGGTAATGCAACTTTCTAACCTTTTGTACTTAAGGTTTTAATTACCTACATATGATTTCTCCACCAAACCAAACAAGCAAGCCATACAATACATATTACTTGAACAAGAACACAAAAGAATCCAAGTTCAACTCAAAGTTAAAATAGCAAAACTACAGGAAATTCAAAACAGAAAATTAAAAACAGGTTTACTCACCAGGCCATGTTTGAACCCTTAGCTTTCTTTCTCCTTTACTGATCTAACTCAAGTGCTTGGTGTTGTGTAGAAAAATGTGTGTGCTTATGGTCTTTTTATAGTGGTAGAAAAATCATAAAATATTGGTTGCATAAAATTAGTTTTCAGATTTGGCTAGTGATAAATGATTGACAACTAATCAAAAATCTTTTTTCTTACTTCCAAATCAATACACCACCACTCCTTTCACATGGTCTATCTCAGCCAACATCACCGTAAAAGTCCCCTTGCACATGGCCTTCCTTTTCCTATTGGTTACTATGAATATCACCTTAAATGCCATTAAATCTTCCTTGGTTTAAAAAAATTATAGTATCCATTTTAGTATCATACATGCTCAGTTTTTTTTGGGTTTCTACCCCAAAATCTTCACATGAAAATTTGATTTAACACAAAATATATAAATACTTTTACTTGGCTTTCAAGGTAATCTAAAATCTGAAAATTTTTGTACCCAAATGATCTTGGCATGTGATGAAATGGACATGAAAATCTTGAAAAATCTATATGTTAGAATTTATCTAGTGTAGGTGAGATTCTAAATATATACACAAGATTTTAAGGCACATGTCCCATGACAAAATAAACATGTTTTTGAAAGTGAAAAAGAAAATGTCATTTTCAGGAAATCTTGAGAGAAAAGAAAAGATTCAAAAACTAAAAATACATTGATACAAAAAGATTTGGCCATGTGAACATATCTCTCTAAATTCTCTTTACTAGCTCATTATTAGTGTAGGTGTTTTCTTTGAATTTTGTTCATGAAACATGCTAGCAAAGGAATTGGCTCTTTCATGTTTTGGTGTTAATGTACATGAGAATGTGAACTTGTTTTAATACTTGCTTTGACAACAAAATTGTTTTGGCATGTTTTTATTCAAGGGTTAAAAGTTTTCAATCCAAGAATTTGCAAAAAAAACAAATTCTAAATCTTTTTGAAAAAAAAATGAACAAAACATGTGTTATAAAATGGCATTTTAAAACTTGCTATATCTAAGTGTTATTCTACATACAAGTATAAATTCAATTCAAAGAAACACTATCTAATTCATGCTACCATACATGAATGTGTAAAAATGGGTTTTAGTAAGTGTTATGATACATGTATATGTAAATGTTATTATTCATAAGTTAACATGTTTTGAAATTTCAAAGTCTGGATTTTTAAATCGTATTTGTAAATATATACTTACGATCAATTCATATCTGTGTCAGCGATGATAAAAACCCCGGGACATTACAGCGCGGCAGTTCGTAAATTGGCGTTTTGAACTTCAATTGAGAATATAGAACTCAATTTAAGTTGGAATTCTTTGAAACAAGAATCTCAGAACCGATTTGATAATAGTTTTCTAATGGAAGAGAAAAACTCGGATTTCGTTGTATAGATTATGAGTTATGTCAAAATCAAATTTTTAGAAAAACAGCGCCATAACCATTATAAAACCTTAAAGGTTAATTTAAATAAATAAAGGGATTTTAAGAAAATAAAATCTGAATTTCCATTAGAAAAATCCAGACTTAAGTTGAAAAATAAATATGAACTCAAGTTGTGTAAATGAAATGATTTTCGAAAAAAAAATCAGATTTTTATTCGTTGAATAGAATTAACTAATTTAAAGAAGAATTAGTTAATGGAATTTTAAATCGAAATTGGACTTTGGATCAGAAAAAGGGGTCTGTATATTCATATTCGAAATCGAATATGAAATTTGAATTAGAAATGGCATTCGATTGTTTTATAAACAAATATATATAGTTGAACGTGATATGTTCAAATAAAAAGTGAAATAGGCAAAAGAGCTAATTAAAAAATAAATTAGCGAATTGAGTTAAAATGGTTAGATTGAGTTGGAATAAATTAGGAATGGACGTATATGAGTTAGATAGACATGGAATGAAGTGTATGACGATTATAATTTGTGTGCTCGACAAAAAGGTACACGTTTAAATTCCATATGAGATTTTATGCGCCGAATCGGCAAGCCGCTTGGCTTTTTGATTTTCTTTTTGAATGGAAAGGGCCTAGAGAGGAATTTTGTAGTTGTACTAAGTGACCCGTACAAAGGAGGTTATGGCGAAATTTTCCGGAAATTTTAGGAGTAAGAATATTTTTAAGAAATTTTGATAGTTAGAAATCAAAGTATTGATATATATAGAATTCGATAATGAAACGGACATAAAAATAGAATATTATAAACAAAAAGGAAATCTATAATTAAATTTGGCAAAATTAGAAAGAGAAACATATACAGGTTTAAAAATGAATAATTGATTTGTATGGTGTTGATTATTCGAGGCAAGTGGTCTTGTCTGTTTTGAAGTTAAATGATGATTTCAGTCAAGGTCTGAGAGGTAATTATACCCCAGCTTGATTGATTTAATTATTAACCAATAAATAAAAGGATCCAGTCTCGAAGATAAATGTTTAAAGAAATTTAATTGAATGAAATATTTTGGATTTAAATTATACGCTTTGGATAATCCTACATGTACCATTCAATCACATTTTCTTATTTATTAGGTTATTTGGGTTAACAACACACAAGGCACACACACGTCGTACCCATTTACTTCCCAGTGGATTAACCTAATATAGTATATATGTAGTTACCCCTCAATATTGTGGTACACCCCATGGTACCCCACTCGCACGGTCTCCGCCGTAATGCCACAGAATTGAACGTAGCCCCTCATCCTACGCCAGGGTCATGTACGGATATCTACATAACAATGTTAATTACCTTCCGCATATATCTGTCATTACTACGCTATGTAAGCGTACAGACTGCCACCGTTGATCGAATCAGATTTCTTATCATAGTAATGCCCTCAAGTCTACGATACACCACCTAGAGCCGGCATGCCTGTATCTAGAATGTCCAACGTATATATCGTCAATCGTACTCGATGCCTTAACCACACATAATGTGCACCGAATTTCATGGCAGGGCTATACAGGAAACACATAACTCTGTTGGAAGCTTTTCCAGATCTGTACAGACCCGTCTTTAAGAGTCTCATAATACAAATATTCCTAAGGTTTGTTTTCATGGTGGCTATGGCCCCACCTCGACCCCTCCCTCAACTAGTAAAGACTACAAGAGCTAAGCGACTTGCCCCTAACAAACAATCTAAACATCTAGTTAGTGTATCCCCTCAACCACCGTACTTCGATAGTGAAAGGTGAATGCTCTATTGGGTTTATCTCTAGTCTTTTCGCATCCCACTTGCTGCCGATGACGGGTACCCGACGATCTACGATCCTAGTTGGTCCTGACCTCTGCCTCCCCATTCGGGCGATTGCCGAATCACCCTAGTGTCACATCGTCATAGCATTTTGACTGCAAATCTACTTTTGCAGTCAAGTCCCACCCACCTAGTAGTTACACGCATACCCAACCTCTGCGATCACAGCCTAAACATCATCCACCACATAGAGGACTACTAGGACCACCTTACGTATCTCAAGAAGCCGCATGCATCTCCTTCCAGTCCTTCGGAGTCGACAGAATAATAAGATGAACGCGCGCTCCCCTCGTGCCTCATGACACCACAATGATCTACCCCGCTGGGTTATTCACCCTCAAACGTACGGACTGGTCCAAGCATGTAATGGTCCGCAAATCCGTACTATCTGAGTTGACTACATACATCACACGTCCAACCCAAATATCACAGAAATACAAATCATTTTTTAGAAGAAAAAGGTAGAAGAAGAACAGAAATAACAATACAGAATCTCACATTGCAACGGAACAAATATAATATATCATAAATTTTGAATACAAAATTTATACTGTATACAAATATCATTATCAGAGTACAACACTTACAACACAGCGGAACAAAACTCTATATAACTAACACTGAAGCCTCCTGCTCCAAGCCCCTTCAGATAAATCCTGAACTATTTGACTGCCCCTACAAATTTGGGCAACCAGGAGTTTAGGTAAAACAAAACAAAATAAACTCCGGGTCAGTCATGGAATTGGTATGAGTAAACGATTTAAAATAGTTTGAGAAAATAAACGATATCTCATAAGACCACGCCGTATAACACAGAACGGGTTTTTCCCTCATGAGAATCCAAAATACTCGATTTAGCTTTCAAAATCCTTTTGAAAGAAACGATAATATTTATATCAAAACTCTTTTGATATTATAATAATGTCTAAATCAAATAAATAGAAATCTAGTGGAACGCTTTCATCTCACGTTCCACATATATATTTTCTACAATCGAAACAGCGAGCACTTATTGGGTAACGAATTTCCAACTATGACAAGGTATGGAACCACCTTCCGATAGTGTATGTTAAGAGGATAAAACACTGGGCTCAACAAGAACATCTTGTAATCTGGCCACACATGACCGACCTCTCATTTCGCTTGAGTGTATCGAATGTATATCACCAACGGTTAGGATCAGCAACCGTTCCCCGAATGGGACATCATCGAATAGAATAAGGAATTAAATGAATTTCTCTAGATATGTGATAATACACCCTAATGGAAGCTACCCACATAGCCATGCTGCTTGCCCGATTTTTGTCATTTTTCGATTGTTGAGGCCTGAGGCTACGATTACTTATCATTCATTGATAACACAATCAATTTGAATGCCACACTGTCAGATCCATTAATCATTAATTGATTTGCACAAATATATTCTGGATATTATGCTAAGAGAATAAATTCTCCGCCGCCATATATACTTATACAGAACAACATATGCGATTATTGGAAATACTCTATCAGACATTCGTCCATATACGTTCGTTCTGGGTTTGAACGAAACCGAAGGCACAATTTTTACAAATAGAAAAAGTCCTTGCACTTTACTCTCCCTTCGATTATCTTCATATTATCTGATTCGCAATGCTACTGCCAATACGGAGTGGTTCTCGGATAATAATCCTACCGGTCTCTTCATATTGACAATGATATTGGCAAACACTTCGATAGTCGGTTATTTAACTACCGAAGAAAAACAAGCATTCATTCATAACATCAAACAATCACTGGGCCCATTAATTAATCTTTCATTAATTAAATCACTTCTCCATTTCCTTATCAATATTCGTTAACATGATATTTTCCATAGTCATCTTGGCCTCTTACACTATTTGGAAAACATTTCCATCTATTAACTTCTTTTATTTTCTATATTTAGAAAATATCTTTTATTTATAATTGGGAACATTCCCATTTACTTTTCTCTTCCATGACCATTCTTTTATTTCTATACTCGGAAAATATTTATTATTATATTTCCAAATTTCCACTTACTTAGGTTAAAACAAATGTTGTGTAAAACATCGTTACAACAACCCAAAACACTGCTTTCAACTAACTCTTATTCAAACATTTCTCTTCGAGACAGGATCTTGCTATTTATCGGTTAAAAATGAAATCAAATAAGTTACGGTATAACTACCTCTCAGACCTTGACTGAAAACATCTTTAACTTCAAAACAGACAAACCACTTACCTCGAATAACCCACATCATATAAAGCCAATTATTCATTTTTTAAACGTATATGCATTTCTCTTTCAATTACCAGACTATCGATTTCCTTTTTGTTTATAATACTTTATTTTAAATTCGTTTCCTTTTCGAATTCAATATGTATTGATATATTGATTTTCTAGTTATCGAATTTTCTTTAAAATATTCTAACTCCTTAAATTTTCGGAAAATTTCGCCATAACCTCCTTTGTACCGGTCAATAGTTCAAACCTCAATTCGCCTCTCTAGGCCCTTTCCATTCGAAAAGAAAATCAAAAAGCCAAGTGGCTTGCCGATTCAGCGCATAAAATCTCATATGGAATTAAACATGTACCTTTTTGTCGAGCACACAAATTATAATCTTTATACACTTCATACCATACCTGTCTAACATGTGTTCACCTGTTTCCAATTTATCCCAACTAAATCCAGTCATTCCTAATTCCATTCGCTAATTTATTCTTTTAAATTAGCACTTTTGCTAAATCCCTTTAGTTTGAACATATCATATTCAGATATAAATATTTACTTGCTTATAAACCCATTTGAATTCCATTTCCAATTCAAGTTTCATATTCGATTTTGAATATAAATTTATAAGCCTCATTCACTTATCCAGCGCCCAATTTCGATTCAAAACTCGATTAACTAATTACTCTTCAAATTAGTTAACTCTATTCAATAATTATAAATCTGACTTTTGTTTCAAAAAATCAGTTAACTTACTCCACTTGAGTTCATATTTATTGTATAACTCAAGTCTGGATTTTTTTAATGGAAATTCAGATTTTATTTTATTAAAACCCTTTTATTTATTTAAATAAACCGTTATTGTTTTATAATGGTTATGGCGCTGCTTTTCTGAAAATTTGTTTTTGATATAACTCAAAATGTATAATACCAAATCCAAATTTTTCTCTTCCATTAGAAAACTATCAAACTGGTCCCGACGATTCTTATTTTAAAGAATTCCAACAAAAATTGAGTTCTATATATTCAATTGAAGTTCGAAACACCAATTTACGAACTATCGTGCTGCGGCGAGTTCGTTTTAATTATATTTATATATAAATGTTTAAACTACGTTTATAATAAATTTTAATTCCATTCTAATATATTTTAATATATATATTAATCCAATTTTCCCAATCTAACTTAAATACTCTGTTTATCCCTAATTTTCGATTTTTCATTACTCAATTACCAATTCAATTACAACTCCATTTCTGTTATTACTTTCTAATTCCATTAGAAATAAACTATTTTATAAAATTTGATGAAATCAAATTCTATTTACAATCCGTTGGATTTTCCTCAAGTCAACTTATATTCCGAATTCCAAAATATAATCAATCATTCTATTTCAATCACTTCCCAATTCACTTTTAAATTCGAAATTTAATTTAAATATTTTAAATTATCCAAATGATAATTATCTCACTTAATTTATAAACGTTGTTTATAAATTTAACTTCCTTGTTTTATATATTAAACTAGTTTCCATTTCAAATTTCTACTTTCAATTCTATTTTCCAATTCTATTTGAATTTTCTATTTTCAAATTCTATTTGAATTTAACTTCTATTTAATGAACTCCTAATATTTTCTAGACATGTTTAGTTAAATAAATTCGAACTAATCGAATCCAAGTCATAAATCCTTACGGATTTATTTTAGTTTAGTTTATATTCTGAACATCAGAATAAACTTCATCTTTTACTTATTTTCCCATTTCTATTTTTAATTTCACATTTGAATTTAAATATTCAAATTATCAAATGATAATTTTCCACTTTATTTATAAACATTGTTTATAAATTCATTTCAATTCTCTACATTATTTAAT
The DNA here is from genome assembly GCA_030737875.1 of Allium sativum. Lineage (NCBI taxonomy): Eukaryota > Viridiplantae > Streptophyta > Magnoliopsida > Asparagales > Amaryllidaceae > Allium > Allium sativum. Next base: position 187,549,682 of record CM060924.1, on the reverse strand, counting down.
TTATAAAAAACATTTATAATTTCACTTCAAATCCTGTATTATTAATTTATAAACAACGTTTATAAATTTTACTACTTGTTTTATATATTTAAAACAAGTTAATATATTTATAGCTCAATTAAAATTGAAATTCTATTTTAGATAAATAGATTTTTCCCTTTAAATTTCAAAATATCCATTTCCCTGATATTTTTATATATCAACATTTCAGGTCCAGTGATATTTTAAACAATCAAAAATATCAATTATCTACAATGGATTTTCTAACACATCATATATGATAATATATATGAGAACAAACAAATAATAATATTTTTGAGGAATCCAGTTGGATCCCTCCAACCTGTTTTCCTGCATCCATAGACGTTAGCCAACATAAATAATACCCATTCTGCTTCGAGGCAGGATATCGCGGTGTAGAAGGTCATCCACTATCATAGCGTGGGGCGCATTGGGTAATCCGCTAATGATACTGCGGGCATCCGCTAATGATACCACGGGAATCCAACCACCAATATATATAATAGCCACAAACACCAATCCTAAATAACTAATATATTTATATTGGCCATAGTAATATTTTAGTGCAACCAAACTTCCATAAAACAATTATTTTAACGAATAAAATTATTTTAAATAAAAATATCAATGAGATTCACTCACCGAGGTTTTATTTGCGATCCGTTCTGATTTCTTCTGAACTATCTAAATCCATAACAATTTCCAGAAAATTCCAACTATATCTCAGACTACATATTTTTCAGCCAAGAACCATCCTTATCAATCCCGTATAAATTTTACCTTGTATTAACAAAATTATTATATTTTCAGTTGTCGAACTATAAAATGATTAGTTAAATAAATTACTAACCTAAAACTAAGTTATTGTTAACTTTAAAAACTAAATTGTTCATTTTACTTTACCTTACTATCAACTACCTGTATCATGTTGCCATCTCCTCTGTCCATGCCAAACACTAGTCCTCCCTTCTCCTTTTCGCACTATAGTGGAGACCCAACCAAATAACGCTATCAACTCACCACCATTTGATTGATCCTTGCAACAAAGTCATCCTGACTGTATCATCACCTCAGTCACCCTTTGAACCGCACCATCTTCTATCCATTCACAAAAACATCACTTGATACCTGAAATCGCAGCAACCATCCCAGTTTGTTATCATAACATTTTCACCCTTCTATAACACCATTTCAGGCGTAAAAGAAATCCATCAACCCTCCTACAAGTGATAAACCCCAATTCACGCCTCAATAATCCATGAAAATATCAGACCCCAAATTCGACTTTGGCCATCTCCTGTAGTATGTACAGTAAAGTGCGAACCATTTTAACACCAAAATCCATCAAAACCTACACCAAGAGAAAATCACCTACCACTGTTAGTCAACCCTAACTCGCTCTTGAAAAATCAGGACTTCGAGCTTTTCTAGAAGTCGCGACAGACCCAAAGTAACCATAATGTCGATCAACGTTACTCTGATCGAAATCCCACGGAATTCTTCCTCTTCCTACGCCTTGCCTCCTGATCGAAATGCCACAGTTACTTCCACCTTCGACACCACTAATTTCCAATTTGGACAACCCTAGCTTTTGATAGACTGCGCCCCCAAATTTACCTTGTACTCATAAAGAACGCAACACGAAGCAAATAGAAAATGATAAGGATGGGATTCGATTCGTATATATATTTTTATCTTCCGGCATTCGATCTTGATTTCAAAATTAGAGGAGTAGACTGAAGTGTTGGTTCCATTTTTGGTTTTTCGTAAAAGGGAGAAATCTTTTTTATGAATGAGTAAAGAGAGTGGAGGCTTCGAAATTAATAACAACAGGACATTTTGAGGTATTTAATTTGAAGAATAAGGGAGGAGCGACGTATCTATTTATCCGAAGAAAGAAATAGAAGGAAAAGGAGATATAACTGGTTAATTCATACTTTTTTAGCTTTCCTTCAGGTTAAGAAACTAGTACGAGTACTCTCCTTCAAGCTTAAGCAAATCAGTACGAATATTAAATGCAACCAACCCCAAAAGTCAGCACAAGGACGCTTACGTACCATCCAAACATTTTGTGCCAAGTTCACTAGATTTTTGTCTCCTTTTCTTTATTATATATATATTTTTGTACTTACACATGAACAGTTAATAATAACCGGCTTTCTCGATCACTAATGAAATATAAATTACCAAATCAAAGTATAAATGTGCTCAAAACAAGCGACACAATTTTATAAGCAGTCTAATATATGTTTTACATTAAAAAATATGTTTCTATATCTATGATTGAATAGGGGTTGTTCAAATTTAGTGTAGTTGTAGGGAGATGTGGTCGTGATGGTCATTTGGGGTCTCTTCAAGTATTGAAGATGAACGATATATTAAATTATCAAGTATGAATAATATAATGTACCATAGGTTCAGAAATAATATTTCGATATATTCGAAATTAAATCATATTTGATTATTAAATCATTAAACTCTATATAAAATCTATTATCTCATATTTAAGATTATATTAAATGTTTAAAATAAATTGACCATGAATCTGGGTCGTTACATTCTTTCCCCCTTAAAAGAATTTCGTACTCGAAATTACTAAGGTAGGAAGATTGCGATAAACCCATTAACTTCTCAAAAATTCATTTAGGTTAAAACTCAGCTCTTCATATTTTTATAAATTTAGTTCTACCAAAACTTTTGGTTTTTATTTATATCACACACTATATATGCTTTCATTCATTAAATTCTGAATGATTTACAACTAGTATATTCACATCCAATTCATATTCATTCAAATTGAATCTATATCAATTTATTCACTTCGATCCATTTAACTTGCTTAAGTTAAAATTTAAATTTCAGAATTCAAATTTCTGGGTACTCATTTCAAATCGTTTTGAAATCACATAAATATAAACATATATTTATTTCCATTTAAAATTCAAAACATTTGAATTTTCAAACCAACTTGTTTTCTTTCAAACTTCCATCAAAAGCTTTTCTAAGGTAGAAATTTATCACTTAGGAATTCGAAAATGAACACTGATGATGCTGCAGTCATCATCAGAATTATTTTCCAGCCACTGAAGTGAGTTCAGTGCTTTATCACTCTAAAAATCTAACTGAAATGATTTTTATTCAAAATCATTTCAAAAACAAAGCTATATTATTTTCATATACTTTGAAAAGTATTTTCCGACTTCCCAGGATTTAAATTCCAATTTCTGATTTGTATTTAATTTTAATTCATTTCATTTGTATATCTCATTCTTATACAGATTTTATTCGGTTATAGATAACCATTCCAATTTTATAGTCTCATTTGATTATAATATTAACAATCAACACATCCATATACTAGAATAATTTAAGAAAATTATTCATTTTCTGTTAAAATAGAATTTAGGGTAAAATTATTCCATTTACCCACTATAAAAACAATATTGTTTCAATTTCCTCTGTTCAAGTGTTTAGAAATTCCTATCGACTTCGTGGCGTCCCACGATTCGATCATAATTCATAAACCACTCAACAGACTAGCCAACATAATATAAAATAATTTTTATATCAATTAAAAAATACACGCTCTCATATATACATTGAACTCATTCTAGGATACTACTGATCCTATCTCTAATGAGCACAACCCCACCAATGCCTAGGCATTCGCTCAACCTAAGCTCTGATACCAACTGTAATGGTCCTTAAATCCATACTATCTGAGTTGACTATATACATCACATGTCCAACCCAAATATCACAGAAATACGAATCATTTTTTTAGAAGAAAAAGGTAGAAGAAGAACAGAAATAACAACACAGAATCTCACATCGCAACGGAAAAAATATAATATATCATAACTTTTTAAATACAAAATTTATACTATATACACATGTCATTATCAGAGTACAACACTTACAATACTGCGGAACAAAACTTTATATAACTAACACTGAAGCCTCCTGATCCAAGCTTCTTCAGATAAATCTATAAAATCCTAAACTACTTGACTTCCCGTACAAATTTAGGCACCCAAGAGTTTAGGTAAAACAAAACAAAATAAACTCCGGGTCAGTCAAGGGACTGGTATATTAAACAATTTAAAACAGTTTGAGAAAATAAATGATATCTCATAAGACCACACCGTATAACCCGGAATGGGTTTTTCTGTGACGTCCCGCCCCGCACCAACCGACATTTACTCCAAAGGTGCGCTGTACACATGTCCAGTTAGCACGGGACGTTTCGTCAGAAGGAAAGGGAAGAAGGAAATGAACTAACAAGGAACCTGTAAAATGTCTCACAGCGCATGGAACAAAATATAATAACAACATACTTGACATAAAACAGGTGAGACAGTGCATAAGCTGAAAATAAACTAACATCGCAGCGGAAAATCCAAGTATAGCTTATGATCCAAAGTTAACATTATTACAACTTTTCAAACTGTCTCAAAAGCAAAATCAAGATAAAGGAGGTACACTACTAATGCCCAAGTAGCAACCACCAACGACACAGGGAGAATATCTATATATCATACGTGGGAGCCTCCTGCTCGCCTCCGAATCAGCTACTCGCACATCACCAGCTAACCATAACCTGTCTCTAGTCTTCTCGTGTGAGCACCCAGAGTAATAAGAGGAGACATAAAACTCTGGGTCGGACATAAAGCCTGGTATGAACGATAAGCATCTAAACAGAACAATAACAGGTAGACTAAAACATACCTGAACCTGGACCTGCAACCAAAGAGTTAGCACTATATACTATAGAACACTCTAAGGCGCCATTTCAAATGGTGTAAGTATAACGAGGGTGGGGGTGTGCATGTCATAGTGATGGCAAACAGTCAAACATAGCAACCATCCTCACATCTCTCACTCAGTGCATAAAGCATACGATATTCACCACTTCGATCACCCAACATACCTTGCTATGATCACTTTGCCCCTTGAAGCCATAAATGGCTACACTGCACTGATAACGTAGCCACTAATCCTTTGCTATGTCCACTTTGTCCCTATGGAGTCGCAATGACCCCACTGCACTGGCTCATAGCCTCACTAATCCTTTACTATGTCTACTCTGCCCCATGGAGTCACAATGACCCCACGGCACTGGCTCATAGTCTTACTACACATCACTTTGCCCCATGAAGTCATAAATCGCTCCACTGCACTGATAACGTAGTCTTGCTACCATCACCTTGCCCCTCGAGTCATAATGACTCTACTGCACTGATAAGTAGCCCATCATCCATTTTCAGTGGTGAATCGAAGTTATGAACGTCGACAACTCCTTAGCACACGTCCCGTAGCAAAGTCCAACCATGAAGTGAACTCATTGGTTCCCCATTGGATCCTGAGCTCTAACTTCCATTTGGACCACCTTTGCATCTCGGGTTATTGGTCAATGCTGGATCGGGTCGGGTTCCCTTTCTAGCTATCGGTTCGGGTCGGGTCCTCTACTTTGAATTGGTTCGGTTCGTGGTCTTCCTCTAGTAACGGTTCGGTTCGTGTTCTCAACGTTGCATCGGTTCGGGTCGGGTGTCCCCCTTCGGGTCGGGTCGAGTTGCCATCTCCCATCCAGTTCGTGCTCCAGCTCCTGTTGCCTCGTCTGGTCCCGTTCCCTATTCTAATCCGATCCGAGCCCTTCGCCATACTCCGGTATGAGCCCTTTGTCCTTAAGTCGATCCGATCCCCAGCTTAACTAACATGGCCTTCCTTTTTTCCAAGCCTCCCAAATGTCAAGTTCCGATCCAGTTCGGATGTCCTCGCCCGGTCACTATTCCGTTCCGAGCCCCCATATCCGATCCGATCCGATCCAAAACCTGCACTTTTCCTGCAACCTTTCCAGCAAGTGTTTTACGCCATTCGACGACGTTTTCGACCATTCTAACTATTGAAATCAATCACAAAGCATACCATACAGTCATAGCAACATGCATAATCAACCACAAACATCAAAACATCAATATGATAGGTTAAAATGGATCAAACATACCCAAAACCCCATATTTCCCCTTAAGCATGTTTAGGTGAAACTAACGTGTGATTAGCAAAACTTAACCAAATTAACCCAAATTCATATCAGAGGTCTAAAATATCATTTCGGATTTTATAAATATTTTTCCAGAATTTTATCATGTTTAAATTCGCTAATTAACACTAATTACCCTTAATTAGCCATAATTAGTGAGGAACTATGCAAATAACTCACCTTAGCCACAAACAAAACTTAGATCTGAAATAAATCTCTGATTTGATACGAATCCCAATGCAAAACAGCAGCTCCAATGTTGATTTGGTGTAGGTCTCCCTTGATTTGATGTTGCTAAGGTTAATCCTTGATTAAAAGATGATTTGGAGGTGATTTAGAGGTTGGAGGCCATTTTTAGCGTTTCCAAGAGGTAAGTGGAGGCTAGGAAACTGAAATGAAATGATTCTCTAACTCCTTTCAGCCTCCCCATAACCCTAATCCCGAAATGGGTTATGGGCCCATTCACTAATCACCCTATTTGGCCCGGTTAAGCAGTTTTTCACCTTCCAAACCTTATTTCAGCCATATCTCCCAAACGGTAAGTCCGTTTTTCATATGTGACCACTCTACGGAAAGGTAAACCATCAAACGAATCTAATGGAAGTGGTTTCAGGTCAAAATTCCTTTTCAATCAAAAGTTATGGTCAAAACAAGATCAGCTAGGGGCAAAACGGTCAGTTAAAAATCGACAAAAATTATGAACATGGGAAATGAGTCTAATGGTTGTTTCCCAAAGTCACATGATCATACGACTTCATGTGGGAAAGAAATAAATATTCTACGATCCTTCGGTGCATAGAATGCGGGTTGTTACATTCTCCCCCACCCCCCCCCCCCCCCCAAGAAATTTCTCCCCCGAAATTCCCTAACCAAAACACACAAAGGGTCCCGCATGCTATCAACCATAAAAAATAATCAAACATGTAAAACAAGCAAGACAAGTCTATCCTAGCATGCGGAATAGCTAAATTACAAAGTAAATCTTTCCAGGCAAAGAGTTCTGGATTCGTCTTTCTAATGCTCTCCTCTGTCTCCCAAGTGCAATCATTCTCGTCCTCGCCCCACTGAACCTTGACTAGCCTCGCCGCCTTCCTTCGAAGTTGCTTCGTATCGTGCTCGACAATACGAATCGGCTTGCAGTTCCCAACCGCCTCGGGTTCTACTTCGAAGTCCTCTAACTGATTAGGTGAAATAGTCATATCTGGGTCATGAACGAACTTCCTTAGTTGGGAAACATGAAATACGTTGTGAACTCCCGCCATCTTCTCTGGTAAGCCAACTCTATATGCCAAATTCACGACTAGTTCAAGAACAAGGAATGGGCCAACAAATCTTGGTGCCAATTTGCCTCTCCTACCAAATCGTATCACGCTCTTCAACGGAGAAATCTTGACAAACACCAAGTCACCAACGGAGAATTTTAAGTCTCTTCTCCTTTTATCAGCATAACTCTTCTGCCTATCTTGGGCAGCTTTCATTTGTAGTTGAATGGTCTTAATCTTATCTGAAGTTTCCCTCACCACATCTGGTCCAAACATAAACTTCTCGCCAGTCTCTATCCAACATGATGGTGAGTTTCACGGTCTTCCATACAAAGCTTCATATGGAGCCATACCGATACTGGATTGGTAGCTATTATTATATGCAAACTCTACTAGAAGCAAATGGTCATCCCATGATCCACCAAAATCCAATATACATGCTCTCAAGAGATCTTCCAATATACGATTCACCTTCTCCGTCTGACCGTCGGTCTGAGGATGATATGTGGTACTGAGATGTAATTCTGACCCTAGAGCCTCTTGTAAGCTCTTCCAAAACCCACTAGTGAACAACGGGTCTAGGTCACTTACAATGCTTTTAGGTACTCCATGAAATCTCACTACCCACTTCATATACAATTCTGCTAGCTTAGCTGTCGTTCTGGTCGATTTGACTGGTATAAATCTTGCACTCTTAGTCAATCGATCCACAATTACCCAAATGCTATCATGTCCCGATCTAGTCCTTGGTAAACCATCGATGAAATCCATCGAGACCTGCTCCCATTTCCATTCGGGAATTTCTAATGGTTGCAACAACCCACTAGGCTTCTTTTGCTCGGCTTTAACTAGCTGGCAATTCATGCATTTGGATATAAACTTCCCAACGTCTCTTTTCATCCCTCCCCAGTAGTAAGTCTGCTTCATGTCTCGATACGTCTTATTACCACCGGGATGTATGGTTAGTTTTGAGTGATGACATTCTCTAAGCACTTCATCCCTCAAACCATTCACGTTGGGTACAACTAGTCTTCCATTCTTTCTAAGCCATCCATCTCGATCAAGCACATACACATTCATCTCCTCACCGTCGATGTTCATCTCTAACTTTGAGATGATTTCCAAAAGATTAGGATCGTCCCTCTGGCTGGAACCAATCCGCTCTATCAAAGTGGGTCTGATCGTCAAACTAGCTAGCACTTCTGGATCCAATTCGCACTTTGGTCTGAAATCAAACCCCGCGATATACTCCAGTTGCTTCCATTCAAGAAACATAGCCCCTAAACTGGCATGTCTCCTACTCAAGGCATCGGCTACCGCATTACCTTTCCCAGGTGTGTATGCGATATCAAAATCATACGAAGCCAAGAACTCTAACCACCTCTGCTGACGTAGATTCAAATCCTTCTGAGAGAAGAGATACTTTAACGATTTATGATCGGTAAACAACTCAAATCTTTCTCCCAAGAGATAGTATCTCCACATCTTTAATGCGAACACAATCGCTGCCAATTCCAAATCATGGGTAGGATACTTCTTCTCATGCGGCTTTAGCTGTCGACTAGCATAAGCTACAACGCTACCTCCTTGCATCAATACAACACCTAGTCCGGTACCACAAGCATCCGTGTATACCGTCATTTCTTTATTCCCTTTAGGAATGACTAATACTGGCGCACGCGTCAACCTTTCTTTTAGACTCTTGAATGCATTCTCTCACACTCCGTCCCAGACGAAGGACTGATTCTTCTTAGTCAACTGAGTCATTGGTGCTGCTATCTTGGAGAAGTCCTGGATAAACTTACGATAATATCCAGCTAACCCCAAGAAACTTCTTACAACTGTTGCATTCTTGGGTGTAGGCCAATCCTGTACCGTAGCCACCTTCGCAGGGTCCACGGCAATACCATTCTCGGAAACAACAAGACCCAAGAATCTCACTTCCCTTCTCCAAAAGTGACACTTAGAGAATTTCGCTTTCAATTGGTGTTTCCTCAACACCTCCATCACTATCCTCAAGTGTCCCTTGTGTTCCTCCTCTGTGCTCGAGTAAACAAGGATATCGTCTATGAACACAAGAACAAACTTATTCAACTGATCTCTGAATACTCGATTCATAAGACCCACAAAGTAGGCTGGTGCATTGGTCAACCCAAATGGAATGACCAACCACTCATAAAATCCAGACGGCGCCCTAAATGCCATTTTCGGAACACTCTCATCCGCTACTCGAAGCTGATGAAATCCTGTCGCGAGGTCCAACTGGGAGAACACTCTTGCTCCTTCCAATTGATCAAACAAATCATCTATCCGCGGTAGAGGATACTTATTCTTCCTCGTTACCTTATTCAACTCGCGATAGTCCACACACAAACAAAGGGAACCATCTGCCTTAGTGGCAAACACAACTGGTGCTCCCCACTCGGAGACACTTCTTCTAATAAATCCCTTCTTCAAAAGATTACTGACTTGCACCCCGAGCTCTCGCTGCTCTCTTGGTGCCATACGACGAAGTGGCATCACTATGGGTCTGGCATCTTTCACTAAATCAATACAGAACTCAATCTCTCGGTGTGGTGGAAGCCCGGTCACCTCCTCGAAGACGTCCGGATACTGGCCAACCACGGGCACATCTGACAACTCATCCTGCGGGATGTCGAGGGAATTTATAAAACTAGCCATAACCCCATCACTAGGTAGACTACCAAACACTACCCTCCGCCCATCATCCGCCCTAAATATCACCAAAAAGCCCTCACAGTCTACCACCACCTCGTATCTTTGTAGCCAATCGACCTCCAATATAATGCCATACCCAGTAAAGCCCAAAACAAAGCAATCACAAACAAACATACATCCATGACTCGATAAGACCAAATTTCGGCAAATCATACTAAGGCTAGTCGAACCACCAATCAGATTCGTCACAACCAATGGTATATCGACTATCTCGGGTTCCAGTCCCAACCTATCTACCAGGTCACTAGATAGGAAGGAACGGGAAGCCCTTGTATCAAACAAAACTCGAACTGGTACATCATAAATATAAAGCATACCTTGAATAACGACATTCTTTCCTTTCTCCGCCGCAGTTGGGGCATTCGACGAAGAAGGAACAACATTAATAGCATATGCTTTCACAGTCTGCTTCTCCTTAAGAGGTTGCAGACACTTATCCTTATGATGTCCCACTTGACCACAGTTGTAGCACTTCCTTTCCCCTGGCTTGGCCCGAAATTCTTTAGCATAATGGCCCTTCTTACCACAGCTGAAGCACTCAACTTCTTTCTTATTCTTTTTCTGGCCATCCTTAGATTGGCTCTGCTTCCTCTTATTCTGAGAGCTATTCTTGCCTCCACCGACTGCTTGCGGCTTCGGCCCCTCTACAGATGCAGCCTCGGTCTTTGACTTAGGGTAAAGACTCTCTGATCTCAAAGCTTTCCCCACAATCGATTCAAAAGTCTCATCGATGTGGTTGATAAGCCTTTCCCCCAAGTATCCATCCAAACCAGTAATGAACTTCTCATTCTTCTTCTTAGGAGTATCGATAAGAGATAGTCCATACTTCGACAAAGTGTCGAATTCAGCAATATAGTCAGAGACCGCCCTGCCATTCTTCTTGAGTTCCAAGAATCACTTAAACAACACCGACTTCTGGGCAGCTGGAATAAACTTCTCGCTAAAGCGAGCCTTGAACTGATCCCAAGTAACCTGATCTTCTAGAGTAGCTGTTCTAATGGCATTCCACCAATTCATTGCTCGCCCTTGCAGTTGACGAGACGCTAACCTTCTTTTCATCGCATCCTCAAGACCCAAGTCGTCGAAGATACGATCACAGCTATCCATCCAATCTTGAACATCTGTGGCCGATTCCGTCCCGTGGAATGGCTTCCAACCAAGATTAGTGTAACCCTTGCACAACTTGGCGAAATCTACCCTAGACGCCCGCACTACTGGACCACCACCAATTCCGGGATTGGGAACTGCCCCTTGCACCTCCCTAAGCATGTCTCTCATGAGGTCAGTAAACATCACCCTCATGTCAGTAGCATTCCCATTATTGGCTCCCCTACCAGCACCTCTAGCATATCGGCTCATCGTCAATCTGTAAAGAGAAAACGATTAACGACCCCATAGTGGTGCTAGTGCAGTACAACTTCATTCTTATACTACTAATAGTGTATATATATATAGCTTTTGAAAACCAAAGTAATCACAAATACGCTCTCTCATATACGTACTATCTCTCCCTAGTGTCTTTCCCTAGGTTAACTACGCAACCTAGAGCTCTGATACCAAATGTGACGTCCCGCCCCGCACCAACCGACATTTACTCCAAAGGTGCGCTGTACACATGTCCAGTTAGCACGGGACCGTTCGTCAGAAGGAAAGAGAAGAAGGAAATGAACTAACAAGGAACCTGTAAAATGTCTCACAGCGCATGGAACAAAATATAATAACAACATACTTGACATAAAACAGGTGAGACAGTGCATAAGCTGAAAATAAACTAACATCGCAGCGGAAAATCCAAGTACAGCTTATGATCCAAAGTTAACATTATTAAAACTTTTCAAACTGTCTCAAAAGCAAAAGCAAGATAAAGGAGGTACACTACTAATGCCCAAGTAGCGACCACCAACGACACAGGGAGAATATCAATATATCATATGTGGAAGCCTCCTGCTCACCTCCGAATCAGCTACTCGCGCATCACCAGCTAACCATAACCTGTCTCTAGTCTGCTCGTGTGAGCACCCAGAGTAATAAGAGGAGACATAATACTCTGGGTCAGACAAAAAGCTCGGTATGAGCGATAAGCATCTAAACAGAACAATAACAGGTCGACTAAAACATACCTGAACCTGGACCTACAACCAAAGAGTTAGCACTACATACTGTACAACACTCTAAGGGGCCATTTCAAATGGTGTAAGTATAACGGGGGTGGGGGTGTGCATGTCATAGTGATGGCAAACAGTCAAACATAGCAACCATCCTCACATCTCTCACTCAGTGCATAAAGCATACGATATTCACCACTTCGATCACCCAACATACCTTGCTACGATCACTTTGCCCCATGAAGTCATAAATGGCTTCACTGCACTGATAACGTAGCCACTAATCCTTTGCTATGTCCACTTTGCCCCATGGAGTCACAATGACCCCACTGCACTGGCTCATATTCTCACTAATCCTTTACTATGTCCACTCTGCCCCATGCAGTCACAATGACCCCACTGCACTAGCTCATAGTCTTACTACGCATCACTTTGCCCAATGAAGTCATAAATGGCTCCACTGCACTGATAACGTAGTCTTGCTACCATCACCTTGCCCCTCGAGTCATAATGACTCTACTGCACTGATAAGTAGCCCATCATCCATTTTCAGTGGTGAATCGAAGTTATGAACGTCGACAACTCCTTAGCACACGTCCCGCAGCAAAGTCCAACCATGAAGTGAACTCATTGGTTCCCCATTGGATCCTGAGCTCTAACTTCCATTTGGACCACCTTTGCATCTCGGGTTATTGGTCAATGCTGGATCGGGTCGGGTTCCCCTTCTAGCTATCGGTTCGGGTCGGGTCCTCTACTTTGAATTGGTTCGGTTCGTGGTCTTCCTCTGGTAACGGTTCGGTTCGGGTTCTCAACGTTGCATCGGTTCGGGTCGTGTGTCCCCCTTCGGGTCGGGTCGGGTTGCCATCTCCCATCCAGTTCGTGCTCCAGCTCTTGTTGCCTCGTCTGGTCCCATTCCCTATTCTAATCCGATCCGAGCCCTTCGCCATACTCCGGTCCGAGCCCTTTGTCCTTAAGTCGATCCGATCCCCAGCTTAACCAACATGGCTTTCCTTTTTTCCAAGCCTCCCAAATGTCAAATTCCGATCCTGTTCGGATGTCCTTGCCCGGTCACTATTCCGATCTGAGCCCCTATATCCGATCCGATCCGGTCCAGAACCTGCATTTTTCCTGCAACCTTTCCAGCAAGTGTTTTACGCCATTCGACGATGTTTTCGACCGTTCTAACTATTGAAATGAATCACAAAGCATACCATACAGTCATAGCAACATGCATAATCAACCACAAACATCAAAACATCAACATGATAGGTTAAAATGGATCAAACATACCCAAAACCCCATATTTCCGCTTAAGCATGTTTAGGTGAAACTAACGATGTGATTAGCAAAACTTAACCAAATTAACCCAAATTCATATCAGAGGTCTAAAACATCATTTCAGATTTTATAAATATTTTTCCAGAATTTTATCATGTTTAAATGCGCTAATTAACACTAATTACCCTTAATTAGCCATAATTAGTGAGGAACTATGCAAATCACTCACCTTAGCCACAAACAAAACTTAGATCTGAAATAAATATCTGATTTGATGCGAATCCCAATGCTAAACAGCAGCTCCAATGTTGATTTGGTGTAGATCTCCCTTGATTTGATGTTGCTAAGGTTAATCCTTGATTAAAAGATGATTTGGAGGTGATTTAGAGGCTGGAGGCCATTTTTAGGGTTTCCAAGAGGTAAGTGGAGGCTAGGAAACTGAAATGAAATGATTCTCTAACTCCTTTTAGCCTCCCCATAACCCTAATCCCGAAATGGGTTATGGGCCCATTCACTAATCACCCTATTTGGCCCGGTTAAGCAGTTTTTCACCTTCCAAACCTTATTTCAGCCATATCTCCCAAACGGTAAGTTCGTTTTTCACATGTAACCACTCTACGGAAAGGTAAACCATCAAACGAATCTAATGGAAGTGGTTTCAGGTCAAAATTCCTTTCCAATCAAAAGTTATGGCCAAAACAAGATCAGCTAGGGGCAAAACGGTCATTTAAAAATCGACAAAGATTATGAACATGGGAAATGAGTCTAATGGTTGTTTCCCAAAGTCACATGACCATACGACTTCATATGGGAAAGAAATAAATATTCTATGATCCTTCGGTGCGTAGAATGCGGGTTGTTACATTTTCCCTTATGAGAATCCAAAACACTCGATTTAGCTTTCAAAATCCTTTTGAAAGAAACGATAATCTTTATATCAAAACTCTTTTATTATTACAATAATGTCTAAATCAAATAAATAGAAATCTGGTGGAATGCTTTCATCTCATGTTCCACATATATATTTTCTACAATCAAAACTGCGAGCACTTATTGGCTAATGGATTTCCATCTATGACAAGGTATGGAACCACTTTTCGATAGTGTATCTCTAGAGGAGAATACATTGGGTTCAACAAGAACATCTTGTAACCCGGCCACACACGAACGACCACTCATTTCGCTTGAGTGTATCGAATGTATATCACCAACGGTTGGGATCAGCAACCGTTTTCCGAATGGGATAACATCGAATAGAATAAGGAATTAAATGAATTTCTATAGATATGTGATAAAACAATCTAATGGAAGCTAACCACATAGCCATGCTACCTGCCCGATTTTTGTCCTTTTCCAGTTGTTGAGGCGTGAGGCTACGATTACTTACCGTTCATTGATAACACAATCACTTTGAACGCCACATTGTCAGATCCGTTAATCATTAATTGATTTGCACAAATAAATTCTGGATATTATGCTAAGGAAATAAATTCTCCGCCACCATATATATTTATACAGAACAACATATGCGATCATTGGAAATACTCTGTCAGACATTCGTCCATATACGTTTGTTCAGGGATTGAACGAAACCAAAGGTACAAATTTTATAAATAGAAAAAGTCCTTGCACTTTACTTTGTCTTCGATTATCTTTATATAATCTGATTCACAACGCTAATGCCAATACGGAGTGGTTCTCGGATAATAATCCAACCGGCCTCTCCATATTGACAACGATATTGGCAAACACTTCGATAGTCATTTATTTAACTATCAAAGAAAAATAAGCATTCATTCATAACATCAAACAATCACCGGACCCATTAATTAATATTTCACTAATTAAATCACTTCTCCATTTCCTAATCGATATTCGTCAACACAATGTTTTCGACAATCATCTTGGCCTCTTACACTATTTGGAAAACATTTCCATCTATCAACTTCTTTTATTTTCTATATTTAGAAAATATCTTTTATTTATAATTGGGAAACATTCCCATTTACTCATCTCTTCCACGACCATTCATTTATTTCTATACTCGGATAATATTTATTATTATATTTCCAAATTTCCACTTACTTGGGATAAAACAAATGTTGTGTAAAACATCGTTACAACAACCCAAAACACTGCATTCAACTAACTCTAATTCAAACATTTCCCTTCGATACTGGATCTTGCTATTTATTGGCTAAAAATGAAATCAATCAAGTTTGGGTATAACTACCTCTCAGACCTTAACTGAAAACATCCATAACTTCAAAACAGACAAAACCACTTACCTTGAATAATCCACATCATATAAAGCCAATTATTCATTTTTAAAACGTATATACATTTCTCTTTCAATTACCAGACTATCGATTTCCTTTTTGTTTATAATATTCTATTTTAAATTCGTTTCCTTATCGAATTCAATATATATATTGATATATTGATTTTCTATATCCAATTTTCTTTAAAATATTCTAACTCCTTACATTTCCAGAAAATTTTGCCATCACCTCCTTTGTACCAGTCAATAGTTCAAACCTCAACTCGCCTCTCTAGGCACTTTCCATTCAAAAAGAAAATCAAAAAGCCAAGTGGCTTGCCGATTCAGCGCATAAAATCTCATATGGAATTAAACGTGTACCTTTTTGTCGGGCACACAAATTATAATCTTTATACACTTCATCCCATACCTGTCTAACACATGTTCACCTGTTTCCAATTTATCCCAACTAAATCCAGTCATTCATCACTCCATTCGCTAATTTATTCTTTTAAATTAGCTCTTTTTCTAAATCCCTTTAGTTTGAACATATCATGTTCAGATATAAATATTTACTTACTTATAAACCCATTTGAATACCATTTTGAATACAAGACTCATATTCGATTTCGAATATAAATTTATAAACCTCATTCACTTATCCAACGCGGATTTTGATTCAAAACTTGATTAACTAATTATTCTTCAAATTTGTTAATTCTATTCAATAATTAAAAATCTGATTTTTGTTTCAAAAAATTAGTTCACTTACTCCACTTGAGTTCATATTTACTGTATAACTCAATTTTGGATTTTTCTAATGGAAATTTCAATTTTATTTTATTAAAACCCTTTTATTTATTTAAATAAATCGTTATGGTTTTATAATGGTTATGGCACTGCTTTTCTGAAAATCTGATTTTTGACATAACTCAAAATGTATAAGACCAAATCCAGATTTTTCTCTTCCATTAGAAAACTATTATCAAATCGGTCCTTACGATTCTTATTTTAAGTAATTCCAACATAAATTGAGTTCTATATACTCAATTGAAGTTCGAAACGCCAATTTACGAACTATCGTGCTGCGGCGAGTTCGTTTTAATTATATTTATATAAAAACATTTAAACTTCGTTTATAATAAAATTCAATTCCATTCTAATATATTTTAATATATATACTAATCCAATTTTCCCAATCTAACTTAAATACTCCGATTATCCCTAGTTGTTGATTTTTCATTACTCAGTTACCAATTCAATTACAACTCCATTTCTTATATTACTTTCTAATTCCATTAGAAATAAGTTAGTTTATAAAATTCGATGAAATCAAATTCTAATTATAATCCGTTGGATTTTCCTCAATTCAAATTATATTCCGAATTCCGAAATATAATCAATCGTTCTGTTTCAATCACTTCCCAATTCAATTTTAAGTTCATAATTGAATTTAAATATTTTAAATTATCCAAATGATAATTATCTCACTTAATTTATAAACATTGTATATAAATTTAACTTCCTTGTTTGATATATTAAACAAGTTTCAATTTCAAATTTCAATTTTCAATTCTATTTTCAAATTCTATTTGAATTTTTATTTTCAAATTCTATTTGAATTTAACTTCTATTAAATGAACTCCTAATATTTTGTAGATATGTTTAGTTAAATAAATTCGAACTAATCGAATCCAAGTCATAAATCCTTACGGATTTATTTTAGTTTAGTTTATATTCTGAACATCATAATAAACTTTGTAACAACCGAATTTTTAACCACGTGTTAAAATAAGAATCAAGGAAGAATTAAATTATAACATCCGAATCAGTGGAAACGGGCTGTGCCATTGCGTTCGTCTCGGAAAAATACGCGAAATAGAGTCCGAGTTTTTGAGAGTCGGAGTCCATATGACCAAGATATGGTCCGTCAAAGTTTTCAGAAAATTTCAAGTTCAAAAACAGTTCAAATTTGAATTTAGAATTCAAATTCAGCCAAGCAGAACAGGCGGGAAAAATTCCCGCCACCCCCAAGTCGACTGGGGAGTCGACTTGGGAGTCGACACACCCCAGGTGGTGTCGACTGCCCAGTCGACACCCCTGTCGACTTGGGTGGTCGGCCAGTTTGGCCTGGGTGCACCTGACTTGTTCCTCAAGACATGTTTGGAGGCTTCTGACGGATTTTAAAGGCTCTGATCTATCCTAGGGTTAATCTAAGGGCCTAAACTACTCCTAATCTCTATAAAAAGACCCCTAAGTCTACCCTAAACCCTCACAAATCACTCATGCCACGAAGTGCTGCCCAAATGCCAAGTGATCATGGCCTCCATCTCCAACTCCAAGGGCTTATGCATTCAAATCGGATTCAAATCAAAAGGTGCAAGCTTTCTACACCAAATCGAGGGGGGATCAACATTGCTACGAAAGTTTCATGAATATTCTTCAACAAAGGAGCCACCTTTCTTCGTCAAGACGATGCATGATCCTTCCCTAAGCCTCGCTATGTAAGTTCTAGCTACTTGTAGATTCTAACGGTGGTTCTAATGTGACATGGAATAAAATGCGATGAAACGTAAGTATGCTAGCCTATGTGAGCCTAATTTTGCCCCTTTTCTATGATCTATGACCTTAGGCTAAGTTTTAGCGACTTAATCATGCCACTCATGTTATGTTTCACCTAGTTTATCTTGCAAGTTTGAATCTTTATCTATGGAATGTTAGCATGAACCTTTGGGAACCATTTGACTTGTGAAACATTGGCAAAGACTTGACTTTGGGGCTTATGCATGTAAATGAACCCAAACCCCTTATGTTATCATGCATGTTTGTGGCCAAATTCCCTTATGATACTATGCATGTTTGTGGCCAAATTCACTTATGATACTATACATGTTTGTGGCTAATCTCGTTGTGACATTATGCATGTTTGAGGCCAAAAACCCCTTATGATGCTATGCATATTTTGAGGCCAAACCCCTTTATGATACCATGCATGTTTGTGGCCAATCCCTTTTTGATATCGTGCATGTTTTGAGGCCAATATGTAGCATAGTATCCTTACTATGTTGACTCGCTTTTACTTGGGTTGGAAACACGATTTGGGGTAGGTTAGACGAGCGTGATTACGACATGATAATTTGACATGGGATTTCATGAAAATATGACACTCATGATACACCTAAACGTGGGCATGACATGTGGGGGTAAACATGGGACTTGAAACTAGACACGTATGGGTTGTAAGTGTAACATGACACTAGACCAAACATGAAAGTGGCCAACTCGAGGTTGGGTTGAGTTTGTAGCATAAATCTACCCGGACCCACCCGACTTAACTAGTGGCTACAAACAATAGGACCCAATGTGAGTAGTTGGTCATATAGCACTTAAAACCCGAGGTTAGACTAGGTTGTGGTGTAAAGCTACCCGGACCCGCCCGACTTAACTAGTAACCACAACAAAGTCTAATGTGAGAGGTTGGGGTGCATTAATCTAATTAATGCCACATGAAAAGGTTAAGTAATTTTGACTAATGACACTTAACCGATATGACACGAATGGGTAGGTTAAGACAATTAGGGGATGGAGTTAAGTAATTTACACTTAACTAATCCGACTTGGTAGTTAGATGGGGTTAAGTAACTTAGACTTAACTAATCTAAACACGGTAATTAGATGGGGTTAAGTAGCTTAGACTTAACTAATTTAACACTGTAATTAGATGGGGTTAAGTAACTTAGACTTAACTAATCTAAACACGGTAATTAGATGGGGTTAAGTAACTTCGACTTAACTAATCTAAACACGGTAATTAGATGGGGTTAAGTAACTTAGACTTAACTAATCTAAACACGGTAATTAGATGGGGTTAAGTAACCTACACTTAACTAATCTAAACATGGTAATTCGATCGGGTTAAGTTAAACACTTAACCAATCTAAACTTGGTAATTCAATGAGGTTAAGTAACTAATACTTAACCAACTTAACATGATAATTTAATGGGGTTAAGTAACTTATACTTAACCAATTATACATGATGATTTGATGAGGTTAAGTAACCTATACTTAACCAATCTAATATGCGGACCTGATAGGGTTAAGTCACAAGACCCTTTAAATATACTTAACCATTGTAATACGATTAGTGGATGGGGTTAAGCTAACCCATACTTAACCAATCCGACTCGATAATCTGATGGGATTAAGATAATCTATGCTTAATCAATCTAACACGATAATCTGATAGGGTTAAGACAAACAAAACTTAACCAATTTGACTTGATAGGGTTAAGTCATGAGCTTCTTGGTATACTTAACCAACTTGTAGGGCTGAGCCTTGAACTTGAACACTTAGCCGATTATGACATGGTTGGTAGGCGGGTTAAGTCATGGGCTTGAATAACAACACTTAACCTACTAGACAAAACCCTAGTTAGAGGAACTAGGTAGAAAATCGTAGTTAATCAAGGATAACGGGAAAAGAAGCTAAGTGGTAAACCTTAGTTAAGAATAACTAAGTAATAATTCTTAGCCAAGGACATGGGACTAGTTCATAAATAGATGAGTAACCTGATACGGTAGGTCATCGCTTAGTATACGAGGAGGAGCAACTTATCTGACTTGGATAAAAAGCTCCAGCGAACTGGGTGACGAAGCGATAGCTTCGGGGGACGTGAGGGTACTCTTGGTATCCCTCTGTGAGGTGGCAGATGGTCCATGAAACCTGGCCTCACAGAGGTTAAGGTCTGCGGTAGAAGAGCCAAGGGTATGCCTTGGTTGCTGTGCAAGCAACCAAAAGACGGGGATGGATTAGCGTGGAGTCGACGATATTTGATTTTTGCCCTGGATAGCGCGTCGTCGACTACCTACCATCTTTAGTCAATCGTGTACGAACGGAAAGGCAGAGAACTCCCAACAGACCATGTTCTTGCTATTGAGTCATGGGTGAGGTTGTCCAATAGGAAAGTGGGGCATAGTGGGGCCGGGATGTAGTTCTCATACATGATTTTTCTTGGATTGCCTTTCACTAGTTGAGGGAGGGGTCACGTGGGACCATAGCCACGGATACAAAAACAGACCTTGATATCTGCATCAGCAGACGACTAAAAGCTCCCGACCGAGTTCCGTATTTCTCGATTTGCCCTGGCACGGAACTCGGATGGCACATTGAGATACATGTGCGTCTAGACATGGAAAACGATTCACGATATATGCGTGGGACAAAGGGCGTGGTTGACGGGTGGCATAATCCCTAGTGGCCCTAGGTGGCTTGAACCCAAACCGAGACACGGGAACGTTCATTAGGTAGCATAATCCCTAGTGGTCCTAGGTGGCATAAATCCTAAGTGAACACGCGATAGTTCATGGTAAGAAAACATAACCAGATCAAGGGTAGCAGTCCAAAACAACTTCAAGGATAAAATGGTACTATGTTGAGGTGATATAGATTTACATGGGAAAGCCCGTACGGCCTACGGCAAAGGACTGAACTTATACATGGAAAGAAATATACGAGTTGGGAAAACCTACATATGCTATATATTAGGTTGACATGGACCATTACATGACATTGGGCAAGGGACATTCATAGTTAACACATGACGCGGGTTGGGATACTAGTACGAGAGGTGCAGAGCAAATATACATGATAAATGTCGTGGGATGCTATACATGATAGATATCTTGGGATAGTATACATGATAGAAACCTGACGATGTGATACCTTGATTTATCTTGACACCGTAGTTTATCATGATACCTTAGTTTATCTTGCTACAGTAGTTCATCAAGTTATCTTGATTTAGCTTATCTATCTTGTAGTCATCCTTATGTTTACTTTCAGTTTATACATGTCATGTTACCTTTACCTGTTTTTATACTGGAAGTTGATAGGACTTACCAGTCTTTATGACTGACCCCATTTTGTTTCGCCTCTTTGTCTTCCGTTCCCCCCCCCCCCAGGTTTTCAGGGAGGAAATGATGTTGTTTAGTTCGGACCTCTTATGCTTGAAGGTCATCATGTATAGCTTGGTCTTCTCTTGGCTATGGCTGCTTCACCGCTTTATTTTGGGGAACAATTTATGAAAAGGTTTTATGCTTCTTTACCATTGCAAGACATGTTTTGATGTATTCTCATGTAAAAAGGCTTTAGACCTTATTTTATAAGGTAATGAAATTTATTTTACTTCCGCTGTTTTATATATATATATGTTCTGTCTTGTAATATTTCTGTGCATGTTTACCTCGATAATGCTTCACCAAACCTATTGCATTCCCTTTGTGAGTGACCCTAGCGGAGGTGGGGTGTAACATTTGGTATCAGAGAAGAAGGTTACCAGACTGGGCAAAAGTTTTTAAAACCTTCTGAAAACTATTTGAGAAACTGTTTACAAAGAAGCATTTTTCAAGAAAAGTTTTTAAAGGCTATTCCCCAAAAGCCATTAGCACTATCCTTTGTTTCCTTGATCGAATCTCTTTTCCTTTCTTTCCTCCATCGGTAGTCACGGTAGTTTTAACTGCAACTAATCCTTGCCTAACTACGTGAGTGTTTTCCCCGTGCGATGGAGGAAGTTCTCGAGAGACCTGTTACCGAAGTTATAAGAAGGGATAATAAGAGCAAGGATAAAGGACACAAGCTTAAGAATAAGCAACTTGTTGGTATGGCTTGATCCACAAAGGAAGATAAGGACAAGATCAGCGAGAGGGAAATTGTATGCTCTCATTTCTAGCGTACCTAAGAGAAATGGTTCCGTTTCTGTTAAAGGCTTAGCCTTTCTTTTCTATCATCCCGTCCAGACTTTGTATTGATCATCGCATCATTTAAGTCTACCTCGATAGTTAAGTCTCTGCACCTTAGTACTAGCATGGTAGAAGATCCCACTTTAGTCCCAAAATCTAGTTGGGGAGTCGGTCCATCTATTCATGACTTGTTTGGATTTGAGAACGTCTATGCCAAGTGTTGAGATTAGAAGCAATGCTTCTATTGTTGAGCTATGGATGGATTCTAGGGATGAAGTGGTTATCCAGTTAGGGATACCATTCTCGGTTTTGGAAAGAGGGTAGTTAGACCCTTAACTTGCCTTGGTAATACCCTCGAAGTCTCGTATAACCTTTTGGGTTTTGTCATGGTTAGTTACCTAGAATCTCTTGATGCATCTATCAGAAATCTCAGATCCAATCGAGTAACGTCCGCCAATAAGACGGATGGTTCATTCTGCTTGAGCATGGGTTATAGGAATCACCCTAGTAAGTGCATGTGGTAACATGGATTGGTATCGGTAAACGAGATCCAGAATTCACTAGTGAATTTTGGAGAGCTTGCATGAGTACGCAAATATGTTTGGGCCGAGCATACTAGGGAAAGAATAAGTGAAAGTGGAACGAGAGGCGATAGTGAAATGAGTTCCAACTCATACCTTGGAAATAGGAATCAAGGAGCTACGAAATCATGAAGTCAAAGGCGGTCAAGGCACAATGGAATTAGGCTCAAGGAAATGCGGCTTAGACGCGCACATCATGTCTCTTTTTAAGAGTATATCTTTGATCCTTGGTCCACCTGTAGAGCTTGCTTGCACGCTATCGCTTGGTGGGTATCCTCTCGGTCATGTTTCTGTTACAAACCCCGTAAGGAGTTTGTCTTGTTTATCTCCTCGATCTTATCTTGGGAACCTTAGATAGAACTCTATGGATGTAAAAATGTATTTGAAACATGTCATGATTGATATGGTTGCAAATGGTTGCAAGTGGTTGCTCGTGGATGCGCGAATACACATTAGATACTAGATTGACGCGGTCACGTTTCATGTTGCATATGCACGAGTATTTATACTTGTTTATGGATGAAATTTAATGTGTTACCATGTGGATATTGCATGTGGATGAATGGTTGTGCACACATATAGTGTTCATATGACTAGGACTATTTCCATACATGCTGGACTCATGGCACTAAACATATTTTGCATTAGAAAGATCATTCAGGCCTGATCATAAGCATTAGCTAAGGAGCATATACACACACATTTTGCATATGTTCATATGGCATTAGAAATCGTCTGAGGACAATGGTTGCGTGTGGATAATGTTTTGAGTAGATGGATGATGGATGGTAGGATACGTTCTTCCTAACTTGGAGATTTCAGGGACGAAATCCTTAAAGGAGGGGAGAATGTAGCAACCCGAATTTTTAACCACGTGTTAAAATAAGAATCAAGGCAGAATTAAATTATAACATCCGAATAAGGGGAAACGGGCTGTGTCATTGCGTTTGTCTCGGAAAAATACGCGAAATAGAGTCCGAGTTTTCGAGAATCGGAGTCCGTATGACCAAGATATGGTCCGTCGAAGTTTTCAGAAAATTTCAAGTTCAAAAACAGTTCAAATTTGAATTTAGAATTCAAATTCAGCCAAGCAGAACAGACTGGAAAAATTCCCGCCACCCCCAAGTCGACTGGGGAGTCGACTTGGGAGTCGACACACCCCAGGTGGTGTGGACTGCCCAGTCGACACCCCTGTCGACTTGGGTGGTCGGCCAGTTTGGCCTGGGTGCACCTGACTTGTTCCTCAAGACATGTTTGGAGGCTTCTGACGGATTTTAAAGGCTCAGATCTATCCTAGGGTTAATCTGAGGGCCTAAACTACTCCTAATCTCTATAAAAAGACCCCTAAGCCTACCCTAAACCCTCACAAATCACTCATGCCACGAAGTGCTGCCTAAATGCCAAGTGATCATGGCCTCCATCTCCAACTCCAAGGGCTTATGCATTCAAATCGGATTCAAATCAAAAGGTGCAAGCTTTCTACACCAAATCGAGGAGGGATCAACGTTGCTATGCAAGTTTCATGAATATTCTTCAACAAAGGAGTCACCTTTCTTCGTCAAGACGATGCATGATCCTTCCCTAAGCCTCACTATGTAAGTTCTAGCTACTTGTAGATTCTAACGGTGTTTCTAATGTGACATGGAATAAAATGCGATGAAACATAAGTATGCTAGCCTATGTGAGCCTAATTTTGCCTCTTTTCTATGATCTATGACCTTGGGCTAAGTTTTAGCGACTTAATCATGCCACTCATGTTATGTTTCACCTAGTTTATCTTGCAAGTTTGAATCTTTATCTATGGAATGTTAGCATGAACCTTTGGGAACCATTTGACTTGTGAAACATTGGCAAAGACTTGACTTTTGGGCTTATGCATGTAAATGAACCCAAACCCCTTATGTTATCATGCATGTTTGTGGCCAAATTCCCTTATGATACTATGCATGTTTGTGGCCAAATTCCCTTATGATACTATGCATGTTTGTGGCTAATCCCGTTGTGACATTATGCATGTTTGAGGCCAAAAAACCCTTATGATGCTATGCATATTTTGAGGCCAAACCCCTTTATGATACCATGCACGTTTGTGGCCATTCCCTTTTTGATACCGTGCATGTTTTGAGGCCAATATGTAGCATAGTATCCTTACTATGTTGACTCGCTTTTACTTGGGTTGGAAACACGATTTGGGGTAGGTTAGACGAGCGTGATTACGACATGATAATTTGACATGGGATTTCATGAAAATATGACACTCATGATACACCTAAACTTGGGCATGACATGTGGGGTAAACATGGGACTTGAAACTAGACACGTATGGGTTGTAAGTGTAACATGACACTAGACCAAACATGAAAGTGGCCAACTCGAGGTTGGGTTGAGTTTGTAGCATAAATCTACCCGGACACGCCCGGCTTAACTAGTGGCTACAAACAATAGGACCCAATGTGAGTAGTTGGTCATATAGCACTTAAAACCCGAGGTTAGACTAGGTTGTGGTGTAAAGCTACCCAGACCCTCCCGGCTTAACTAGTAACCACAACAAAGTCTAATGTGAGAGGTTGAGGTGCATTAATCTAATTAATGACACATGAAAAGGTTAAGTAATTTTGACTAATGACACTTAACCGATATGACACGAATGGGTAGGTTAAGACAATTAGGGGATGGAGTTAAGTAATTTACACTTAACTAGTCCGACTTGGTAATTAGATGGGGTTAAGTAACTTAGACTTAACTAATCTAAACACGGTAATTAGATGGGGTTAAGTAGCTTAGACTTAACTAATCTAAACACGATAATTAGATGGGGTTAAGTAACTTAGACTTAACTAATCTAAACACGGTAATTAGATGGGGTTACGTAACTTAGACTTAACTAATCTAAACACGGTAATTAGATGGGGTTAAGTAACTTAGACTTAACTAATCTAAACACGGTAATTAGATGGGGTTAAGTAACCTACACTTAACTAATCTAAACACGGTAATTCGATAGGGTTAAGTTAACCACTTAACCAATCTAAACTTGGTAATTCAATGAGGTTAAGTAACTAATACTTAACCAACTTAACATGATAATTTAATGGGGTTAAGTAACTTATACTTAACCAATTATACATGATGATTTGATGAGGTTAAGTAACCTATACTTAACCAATCTAATATGCGGACCTGATAGGGTTAAGTCACAAGACCCTTTAAATATACTTAACCATTGTAATACGATTAGTGGATGGGGTTAAGCTAACCCATACTTAACCAATCCGACTCGATAATCTGATGGGATTAAGATAATCTATGCTTAATCAATCTAACACGATAATCTGATAGGGTTAAGACAAACAAATACTTAACCAATTTGACTTGATAGGGTTAAGTCATGAGCTTCTTGGTATACTTAACCAACTTGTAGGGCTGAGCCTTGAACTTAAACACTTAGCCGATTATGACATGGTTGGTTGGCGGGTTAAGTCATGGGCTTGAATAACAACACTTAACCTACTAGACAAAACCCTAGTTATAGGAACTAGGTAGAAAATCGTAGTTAATCAAGGATAATGGGAAAAGAAGCTAAGTGGTAAACCTTAGTTAAGAATAATTAAGTAATAATTCTTAGCCAAGGACATGGGACTAGTTCATAAATAGATGAGTAACCTGATACGGTAGGTCATTGCTTAGTATACGAGGAAGAGCAACTTATCTGACTTGGATAAAAAGCTCCAGCGAACTGGGTGACGAAGCGGTAGCTTCGGGAGACGTGAGGGTACTCTTGGTATCCCTCTGTGAGGTGGCAGATGGTCCATGAATCCTGGCCTCGTAGAGGTTAAGGTCTGCGGTAGAAGAGCCAAGGGTATTCCTTGGTTGCTGTGCGAGCAACCTAAAGACGGGGATGGATTAGCGTGGAGTCGACGATACTTGATTTTTGCCCTGGATAGCGCGTCGTCGACAACCTACCATCTTTAGTCAATCGTGTACGAACGGAAAGGCGGAGAACTCCCAACAGACCATGTTCTTGCTATCGAGTCATGGGTGAGGTTGTCCAATAGGAAAGTGGGGCATAGTGGGGCCGGGATGTAGTTCTCATACATGATTTTTCTTGGATTGCCTTTCACTAGTTGAGGGAGGGGTCACGTGGGACTATAGCCACGGATACAAAAACAGACCTTGATATCTACATCAGCAGACGACTAAAAGCTCCCGACCGAGTTCCGTATTTCTCGATTTGCCCTGGCACGGAACTCGGATGGCACATTGAGATACATGTGCGTCTAGACATGGAAAACGATTCACGATATATACGTGGAACAAAGGGCGTGGTTGACGAGTGGCATAATCCCTAGTGGCCCTAGGTGGCTTGAACCCAAACAGAGACACGGGAACGTTCATTAGGTAGCATAATCCCTAGTGGTCCTAGGTGGCATAAATCCTAAGTGAACACGCGATAGTTCATGGTAAGAAAACATAACCAGATCAAGGGTAGCAGTCCAAAACAACTTCAAGGATAAAATGGTACTACGTTGAGGTGATATAGATTTACATGGGAAAGCCCGTACGGCCTACGGCAAAGGACTGAACTTATACATGGAAAGAAACATACGAGTTGGGAAAACCTACATATGCTATATATTAGGTTGACATGGACCATTACATGACATTGGGCAAGGGACATTCATAGTTAACACATGACGCGGGTTGGGATACTAGTACGAGAGGTGCAGAGCAAATATACATGATAAATGCCGTGGGATGTTATACATGATAGATGTCTTGGGATAGTATACTTGATAGAAACCTGACGATGTGATACCTTGATTTATCTTGACACCGTAGTTTATCATGATACCTTAGTTTATCTTGCTACAGTAGTTCATCCGGTTATCTTGGTTTAGCTTATCTATCTTGTCGCCATCCATATGTTTACTTTCAGTTTATGCATGTCATGTTACCTTTAACTGTTTTTATACTGGAAGTAGATAGGACTTACCAGTCTTTATGACTGACCCCATTTTGTTTCGCCTCTTTGTCTTCCATTCCCCCCCAGGTTTTTAGGGAGGAAATGATGTTGTTTAGTTCAGACCTCTTATGCTTGAAGGTCATCATGTATAGCTTGGTCTTCTCTTGGCTATGGCTGCTTCACCGCTTTATTTTGGGGAACAATTTATGAAAAGTTTTTATGCTTCTTTACCATTGCAAGACAAGTTTTGATGTATTCTCATGTAAAAAGGCTTTAGACCTTACTTTATAAGGTAATGAAATTTGTTTTACTTCCGCTGTTATATATATATATATATATATATATATATGTTATGTCTTGTAATATTTATGTGCATGTTTACCTCGATAATGCTTCACCAAACCTATGCATTCCCTTTGTGAGTGACCCTAGCGGAGGTGGGGTGTTACAAACTTCATCTTTTACTTCTTTAAAAAGATTTTCCCATTTTTATTTTTAAATTCACATTTGAATTTGAATATTCAAATTATCAAATGATAGTTTTCCACTTTATTTATAAACGTTGTTTATAAATTCATTTCAGTTCTCTGCATTATTTAATTTATAAACAACCTTTACAATTTCACTCCAAATCCTATATTATTAATTTATAAATTGTAACGACCCGGAAAATCTGAACCAATTTAAAATTTTTAAATTGGCTATTTTAGTGGATTTTAAATATTTAAAATAAATATTTTAAATAATAACGATGAAAAGTAAGTTTGAATCGAAGTTGAAAATAAATATAATTACTTTGAATTATAAACAAGGCCTGATATGGCGCGGTAGTTTCAAAATTTGAATTCAAACTTCGACTGACTATACCGGGTGCAAAACAAAACGGATTTAAGTGAAACCAAAAATATTTAAATCTGTTAGTGAATACCTTTCTAACAAATCTGAAAAATCGAAATTTCATAGCGGGAAGAAAAAGTTATGGCCAAATGAATTTTCTGAAAGGTCGCTATGGAGTTTATATAGCCCGTGAAAATGGCCATTTTGAAAATGACCTCGGAATTCGACGAAACTAATTTTTTTGGATCCGGGATGGTAAATTATTGCTAGGTTTCAAATTTCATAATTTCTGAAGCTAGTATGTGAGCGTGGAAAAGGAAAATGTTTTTGGTCGATTTTTGTTAAATTGGACCGACCAGAAAAGGGCCATTTTTCAAACGATCTCAGAATTTGACGAAACTAGTTTTGTTGGGAGCCGCGGTGGGTTTTACCTGCTGTACTGGAGGATGAAGGGATGGTTGCAAAGCCTACCGGATTTCGCGGTATCATCTAATTTGGTATCAAAGATTTGGTTAAGCTTAGCTCTGGTATATAACACATTAGCAAACTCATCAGAGATAGAACCAGTAGTGTTCTAGGACGAGTAACTCAGTACAGATAGGATCAGCAATATCCTAGTATGAGTACAGCAGAATCAGAACAACTCGTTAGAGATAGGGCCAGAAGTGCCCCAGAACGAGTCGAGAGTAATACGTTTTTAAATAACGTATTTGTGATTATATATATAGTCTGGTTTTAGAAATATAATTTTTGAATATATAAAAGATATATATTTGAAAAGTTAAAAACAAATTGCTTGTTGTTTGCATTGTGTGATAGTAAATTGGATTAATTAAATTATTGAAACGATAGTTAATTTGATTAATAAGATAATGAATGGTAGGATTTATTCGATTGACTCACGCATTGAAATGATTTAAAAATAGATAGAAATATATACATGTGCATTATATATGTTTGAACAGGAAAATGGATAGCTGTTGAGTAAAGAAATTATTTGTGCGCTCGACAAATAGGTAAACCTTAATGAGTTGGATGCGAAATATTATTATATCAACTCCTGTGAATGCCATTTGATGCGGAGTGCTGGTTGTTCTGTGTGTAATCATAAACGTCGCCATAGGATAGTAACAATTAATTTTGAACTACACTACATGTCATACTTCTTGAAGATAGGCATACTTCATCATATACCACATAAGCATTTGGAGCTTGTGTGACGAGGTGGAAGATTTACCATACGAGCGAGAGGCTTGTATGGCGATGACTTATTATACAGGTTGAAGTGATGACTAATATGACCATATAAAAATGTAACGATAAGTTGCCAGACTAATAAAAAAAACCACACGGGTCTGGAGTTGACAATAATCACGTCACTCTAGTCATTAGATACGGCACATGGACTATTTATTTCCCACACGGGAAGAGGTGACAAGGATTTATCCTCTGGAGCAATTAAAATACACACTCCCTTAGGCTTTGACAGGGTGACAAGAATTTATTCTCTTGAGTTATTATCTATACACGCTCCCCTGTAAACACCAGAATATATCACTATAAATATGTGTATGCATATTAGGATTTATTGGGTACCTAATACGGCCCAATAAATTTCCAAACCCCTCCCCGTACAAAGGAGGTTATGGCGAAATTTTTCGAAAATTCCGGGTGTTAGCCATATTTTTAAAGAATTCGAAAATTCTCAGAAACTGAAAAGTTGGAGAATGGAAGCCAGATTGAACATAGAGTTGGTTAATCAAACCACTTTTGATTTTGTTCCTTTTCGGGGACGAAAAGTTTTAAGTGGGGGAGATTGTAACAACCCGGAAAATCTAAACCAATTTAAAATTTTTAAATTGGATATTTTAGTGGATTTTAAATATTCAAAATAAATATTTTAAGTAATAACGATGAAAAGTAAGTTTGAATCGAAGTTGAAAATAAATATAATTACTTGAATTATAAACAAGGCCTGATATGGCGCGGTAGTTTCAAAATTTGAATTCAAACTTCGACTGACTATACCGGGTGCAAAACAAAACGGATTTGAGTGAAACCAAAAATATCTATATCTGTTAGTGAATACCTTTCTAACGAATCTGAAAAATCAAAGTTTCATAGCGGGAAGCAAAAGTTATGGCCAAATGAATTTTCTGAAAGGTCGCTATGGAGTTTATATAGCCCGTGAAAATGGCCATTTTGCAAATGACCTTGGAATTCGACGAAACCACTTTTGTTGGATCCTGGATGGCAAATTATTGCTAGGTTTCAAATTTCATAATTTTTGAAGCTAGTATGTGAGTGTGGCAAAGGAAAATGTGTTTGGTCGATTTCTGTTAAATTGGATCGACCAGAAAAGGGCCATTTTTCAAACGGTCTCAGAATTTGACGAAACTAGTTTTGTTGGGACCGTATCGTCAAAACATAGCCAGATTTATTTTTCTAGGATTTTTCGAATTAGTTTGTGGCCCTGGCAAATTGAATTGTACGTTCAAATCGAATATTGAATGTTATATATTTTAAATTGAATGAAAACTGGCTGAAATAGTCGAATGGGCCTTCGAAACATATCCCATTGTTTTCGGAATGGGGGTAAAACGCTAGGGACGACAGTCATTGAGTTTGGATTGGGGTTCGTGTGTTAAAGAGGGTATTTTTGGAATTTAAAAATATATAAATAAAAAAAATTCATTCGTCCATCTCAGCACTCTCTCTCCCCGTAACCCTCGTTTGAACGGCGGCTCCCCTTCAAACTTTCTCCCTCCGATTCCTCCTCCTACACGCGACAAAACCCTATGGCACTTTGGAGAATATTGTAGCACCCACCTCCAGCTTCGAATCCATCCTAGCCTCGCCTTCTGTCGTTGCGTCGTTCTCGAGATTCGCGCCTGGGAAGTCAGTTGCCGTCGAGCTAGAAATCGCCACCACCGGAGATTCGAGTTGCCCGTGACCTACCTCGTCGGAAATACCTTTCGAAGCTCTACAACGCTGCGTAGTCCGATCGGCCAACAGTTGCCCGAATTTCGCGAAATTTCAAAACCTAGTTTTGAACAAAATAGGAAGGTATACGGCTATGTTAATTTAAACTATATTATAGCAGTTTAAAGCGCTACGGTTTTTGATTTCACTGTAAAAATCATATCTTTTTCGTTTGTTGACGAAATTCAGTGAAACAAGAGACAGTGGACTCGTGTGGACGCCTTCTACATTCTAGAAGAGACCGCATATTTTTCTGAGCCTTCTGCTACTTTTGGTGGAGTGGAACCCAATGTGAGATTTCTAATTTATAAACGATATGGAAAACGATGATGTATAAATTATATAGTCGATGTATGAGTTATATAAGCGTTGTACACCTCTTGTATAAGCGTTGTATAAGTTGTACGTTTGATATATAAGTTATATATGCGTTGTAAAAATTATATGTGTTGAATAAAAGTGAAATGCTTCTATATATATATATATATATATATATATATATATATATATATATATATATACACGCCCCTTGTCCACAAACCATGGACGATATTTATTGGTTGTGATTGGTGTGAAAATTGATTGATAACGAATGGTTGATTAGAATTGTTTGTGGTTGAAATTGATTGATTGTGGTTGAAAGATACTCGTTTGTGGTTGAGAAATATTTGGTTGAAACCATATAGGATTAGTTTGTGGAAATGAAAAAAATATACATGCCGCCTGCGTGCGAACTAGATGCATGATTCCCCATTGTCAAAAGCTGCGAGGCTTTATGGTAGAGCGAGGAGCCATACTAGGGACGGTCCCGGTTTTAACTACCCTGCCGTTATGCTGTCGAAATTTTGAATAATATTCATGTGTTAGAATTGTTTTCCTGTGTTGAAACTATATTCGTGTGTTGAATAGAAAACCTTCATGTGTTGAATAGAAATTCATTCCTTGAATCATATTCATGTGTTGAATGGTATTCGTGTTTTGAAATAAATTGTTTTATAATAAAAATCATATTTTTAACATCTATATGAACTATATAAAATAATCATGTTTGGAAATGAATTGTTTTACAATAAAAAATCACATTTTTACTATATATATACAAACTATAGAAAACCTTCATGTGTTAAATCGAAATTCATTCGTTGAATAGAAATTCATGTGTTGAATGGTATTCATATTTTAAATATAAAAACCACCTTTTTATCTATATATATAAACTATAGAAAACCTTATGTGTTGAATTGAAATTCATTCGTTGAATAGAAATTCATGTGTTGAATGGTATTCGTGTTTTGAATAAATTATTTTAACAATAAAAATCACCTTTTTATCTATATATATAAACTATAGAAAACCTTCATGTGTTGAATCGAAATTCATTCGCTGAATTGAAATTCATGTGTTGAATGGTATTCATATTTTAAAATAAATTGTTTTATAATAAAAATCATATTTTTATCATCTATGTGAACTATATAAAATAGTCGCGTTCTAAAAGAAATTGTTTTATAATAAAAATCATATTTTTATCATCTATATGAACTATATAAAATAGTCGTGTTTTGACATAAATTGTTTTACATTAAAAATCACATTTTTATTATATACATGAATTGTTAAAAATGGTGAAGTGTTTAAATAGAAGACAATTAGATAAAAATATCATTTTTATCAAATGTATGAAAATCATATAGTTTTGAAATCGAAGAATCGATATATATAAATATATATATATATATATATATATATATATATAGAATTGAACTATATCGAATAACGAAGCTGCAGTTCGTATTTTGAAACCCTGATTTCAAACGATTAGTGCGGGAGATCCGACCATCGGATTTTCCCGAAACCACAACCGTTGGGTTCGCTTTGGAAATATCTTTCCAACGGCACCAACTTTGTAAAAATCCAACGGTTGGATTGTCTGGAATATTTAATTCAAATCTGAAGAAAAACAGCCCTAGAATCGATTATATTTATATACATATATAAATATAATTATATTAAATCGAATAACGACGCTGCAGTTCATATTTTGAAATCGAAACTTCAAACGATTATACCGGGAGATCCGACCGTCGGATTTTCCAGAAACTGGAACCGTTGGATTCGATTTGAAAAGATCTATCTAATGATGTAAATTTTGTGAAGATCCAACGGTTAGATTTTCAGATATGTGTAAATCAAATATGAAGAAAAACAGCGCCATGGTCGCGTTATGGCCCGAAGCGTTGTTTGAATAAATTGGCTATTTTAAAATAAATAAAATGGCGGTAAATCGTTATAAAATATTATAAACAAAATGGATGTGAAATTTAGAAACTAACTGAAGGTTGGCTAAGTCGAATGGTTTCTTGGATGTTGATCTGATGTTGGTTTCGGCCTTCGGGGTTAATATTTGGGAAATCGTTCTCTTACTGATTTACGGTTAACGACTAATGAATTGAAATGATGCGTATGTGTGTTTGTGTAGCACTTGTTTATTATATACGCGAGTTGCTCAGAAAGACCGGGTTTATCCCATTCTGAATAACTAAATCGACGATAAGAAATCAAAGATGAAGACGGTGGTCGAAGACCAGAGATCTTCACCTCGTTTGGATGGTAACTGATGTCCTGATTGGGAGGCATCCCGAAATATGGATAATGAGTGGTGATCGTCCAGACGTACGTGGAGATCGATGGGTTTGCGAGGTATATAGTGCCTCCGGATTCGTTCAAACCCAGAACAGACTTGTAAATGGACTGTGTGTCTGACATCGGAATTCATTCTGTGTGATTGATAGCCATCAGTTACATGGTGTGAATTGCCTATGTGGCATGCTAAGATGCAGTGATCAAGGCTTCTGTTGAAAAGCAAAGTCTTGTGGTGATGGTCAAAGCACCGCCTGTGTGGCGTAGCTTTGGGTATAACGTGAATTCGCGAACCTCACACCCCGGTATGAACCAGAAACGGGAGAGGACCTCAGGGAGGACATGCGTTTCTTTCTAGCTAGAAGTGGCGTCAGTGGTTTTACACGCTCTGACGAGTTTGACTTATGTGGTTGTTACTGTTGCGAGGCGCCTCGGATATATCGGTCGATCCGGGACCGATGGAGTCATTCGTTGGCTCATTTACGCCCCAAAGGGCGGGGAAACGTAGTGTTCAATCATAATAATCCACATCGGTGGACCGGCCCTGACGATCCAAAGGGTTGATGCATTCTGATCCTGAGACACGGGCTAGAGCGTCTCGAATTCGGTAAGGACTATCTTTTGCCTTGGTTTATGACGGAAATCCAACTTCCAAATACGTGACTGTGCGGTTTTGATTGTATACCTATGTATGGCGACATAGTGGTATGGGGCATTAATGCCGTTTATGATTGATAGTTATGATTTGAAATTGTTTTTGAAACATATAAACACCAGTAATAATATCAAATGCTTTTGTTTATTTCGTATCAAGCATATTTTGGCCGTTGTAAGGTAAAAACTCTATCCTCCGGTTTGCGTTGCATTGTGTGATGGGAACTGAGTCTTATAATGGCTTCATTTTTATAAAAAGCATTGCGATGTTTAAAAGAATGGTTTGTTTTAAAGCACTGGCAATCCGGTGGAGTAAACCCGTTCCACGAAAGTGGCGTGGCCCTGTGATTGGCCATATTTTAAATGTGTTGAGTAGATTTACCATACCTGTTCCATGACAGACTCGTAGTTTGTTTCACTTTCAAACTCGGGTGCTCCTTTCTACACGGGCAGCCTTATATTCAGGTTTAGCTGGCTCATTCTAGATGGCTGAAGCTGAAGATGGATTCTATTATTTATCTCTTTTTATGTTGTTCAACTCCTATTGTACATTATGTTTGTTTTCCGCTGTAGACATTTATGTATAGCTGAACTGTATTTGTACTAAGTATGATCCTATATACTGTGTAACTCTGATGATTACTTTTATCCAGTATATTCTATTGTGCATTATCTGGTGTATTTATTTAATTCTGTTCTGCTTTTATCTGTTTATGTGTTATATTCCAAAGATTACCCTTGCCACCGTCAGTACGGGGTTTGGGGTCGTTCCATAAATAACGTTTATAAATTTCACTACTTGTTTTATATATTTAAAACAAGTTAATATATTTATAGCTCAATTGAAATTCAAATTCTATTTTAGATAAATAGTTTTTTCCCTTTAAATTTCAAAATATCCTTTTACCTGATATTTTTATATATCAACATTTCAGGTTCAGTGATATTTTAACCAATCAAAAATATCAATTATCAACCATGGATTTTCTAACACATCATATAAGATAATATATATGAGAACAAACAAATAATAATATTTCTGAGGAATCCAGTTGGATCCCTCCAACCTGTTTTCCTGCATCCACAGACGTTAGGGAACATAAATAATACCCATCCTACTTCGAGGTAGGATATTGCGGTATAGAAGGTCATCCACTATCATAGCGTGGGGCGCATAGGGTCATCCGCTAATGATACTGCGGGCATCCGCTAATGATAATACGGGATCCAACCACTAATATATATATATATATAATAGCCACAAACACCAATCCTAAATAACTAATATATTTATAATAGCCAAAGTAATATTTTAATGCAACAAAACAACCATCAAACAATTATTTTAACGAATAAAATAATTCTAAATAAAAATATCATTGAGATTTAACACCATGGTTTTATTTACGATCCATTCTGATTTCTTCTAAACTATCTAAATCCATAGCAATTTCCAGAAAATTCCAACTATATCTCAGACTTCATATTTTTCAGTCAAGAACCATCCTTATCAACCTCGTATACATTTTACCTTGTATTAAAAAAATTATTATATTTTCAGTTGTCGAACTATACAATGATTAGTTATATAAATTACTAACTTAAAACTAAGTTATTGTTAACTTTAAAAACTAAATTTTTCATTTTACTTTACCTTACTGTCAACTACCTGTATTATGTTGCCATCTCCACTGTCTATACCAAACACTAGTCCTCCCTTCTCCTTTTCACACTATAGTGGAGACCCAACAAAATAACGCTATCATCTCACCACCATTTGATCGATCCTTGCAACAAGTAATCCTGATTGTATCATCACCTCAGTCACCCTTTGAACTGCACCGTCTTCTATCCATTCACAAAAACATCACTTGATACCTGAAATCGCAGCAACCATCCCAGTTTGTTATCAAAACATTTTCACCCTTCTGTAACACCATTTCAGGCCTAAAAGAAATCCATCAACCCTCCTACAAATGATAAACCCCAATTCCATCATGCCTCAACAATCCAGGAAAATATCAGACCCCAAATTCGACTTTGGCCATCTCCTGTAGTATGTACAGTAAAGTGTGAACCATTTTAACACCAAACTCCATCAAAACCTACCCCAAGAGAAAATTACCAACCACTTTCAATCAACCCTAACTCGCGCTTGAAAAATCGCGACTTCGAGCTATTCCCGAAGTTGCGACAGACCCCAATAATCGTAATGTCGATCAACTTTACTTTGATTGAAATCCCACGAAATTCTTCCTCTTCCTGTGCCTTGCCTCCAGATTGAAATACCATAGTTACTTCCACCTTCGACACCCCTAATTTCCAATCTAGACAATCCTAGCTTTTGATAGACTGTGCCCCCAAATTTACCACGTACTCATGAAGAATGCAACACGAAGCAAATAGCAGATGATTAGGATGGGATTCGATTCGTATATATATTTTTATCTTCCGGCATTCGATCTTGATTTCAAAATTAGAGGAGTAAACTGAAGCGTTGGTTCCATTTTTGGTTTTTCATAAAAGGGAGAAATCGGTTTTATGAATGAGTAAAGAGAGTGGAGGCTTCGAAATTAAATACAACAGGACATTTTGAGGTATCCGATTTAAAGAATAAGGGAGGAGCGACATATCTATTTATCTAAATAAAGAAATAGAAGGAAAAAAGAGATATAACTGGTTAATTTATACTTGTTTAGTTTTCCTTCAGGCTTAAGCAACTGGTACGAGTATTCTCCTTCAAGTTTAAGCAAACCAGTATGAATATTAAATGCAACCAACCCCAAAAGTCAGCACAAGGACATTTGCATACCATCCAAATATTTTGTGCCACATTCACTAGATTTTTGTCTCCTTTTTTTTTTGTACTTATACATGAACAGTTAATAATAACCGACTTCCTCGATCACTAGTGAAATCCAAATTACCAAATCAAAGTATAGATGTGCTCAAAACAAGCGACACAATTTTATAAGCATTCTAATATAAGTTTTACATTAAACAATATATTTCTATATCTGCGATTGAATAGGGGTTGTTCAAATTCAGTATAGTTGAAGGGAGATGTGGTCGTGATAGTCATTTGGGGTCTCTTCAAGTATCGAAGATGAACGATATATTAAATTATCGAGTATGAATAATATAATGTACCATAGGGTCGAAAATAATATTTCAATAAATTCAAAATTAAATCATATTTGATTATTAAATCATTAAACTCTATATAAAATCTATTAACTTACATTTAAGATTATATTAAATGTTTAAAATAAATTGACCATGAATCTGGGTCATTACAAAGCGCCTCATTTTAATATGTCATTAGACCCTATGTCTAAACATTCTTTTACGTGCTAGCTTTAGCTCACCAGGTTTCCATTTAACTTGGTTATCCCCATTCACATTGACTTCTTATTCAAGTTACCAAGTTTCTCTTGCTTATTAATTTCAGTCATATAACTTAACCCTTTTAGGTTTATTAATAAGCCCACAACATGTAATTCTCTAAATTGTGATCCAAGGTCTGTAATCCACAATCCATTTATATTCTTGTTTTATTTCATCATTACAATAACATGTTCTACTTAATATGTAATTAAGTATAACTCAATTCACATGTTTTCTTTTTAACATGTCTGTCGTTATTTATGATTAAATATAACTTATTTCATTTCATAAGTTTTCCTCATTCTTTCTCATTTAATCCTAATTCCATTTTACCCTGTCACTACAACTTATCGTTGTTTACTTATTAACTTAGTTCTCTTAACTAAGTTCCACTAATAAGTTTCACTTCCCATAAATATAACTTATGTTGTCATCATCTGTAAATTTTAGATTCTTGTTCTTGTAAATAACTTAATTTACAATTAAGTACAACTTATCCCCTTACATAAGTTATTTTATTCCCTTTATTGTTTATTATAACCTAAGTTATAATTTTCGCTTGTCTCTAGGACAAGCCTAAACATGTTATTCTTATCAGTAGATTTCATACTTCCAAGTTTACATATTACTTAATTTATAATTAAGTACAATTTCTTACATTTCATAAAATTTCCCTCTTTTCTCTACTTATTACAAACAACTGGTTTCCGTATTTTCCCCATTTACTGATTACTTAATTTAAAATTAAGTGCCACTTATCTCATTTCACCAGTTATCTGATGTCCTTACTGGTTTATTATAACCTAAGTTATAATCTTCACTTATCCCTAGGAGAGGTCTACCTATTATATAACATTCTTATTATTGTAATTTATTTATAATAGGTCATTCTCATCCCCCATTCATTCCTTTTTACTGTTGTAACTTTCTTTCAATTCCATTTATTTTCATTAATTACAATTAATGTTGTTTATCAGTCCTTCTACTTACATATATTTATATAAATATGTATGTATTTATAAACTAGATCTCTCACATTAAGCCTACACTTGTGGATGCTGGATTTGACGGGCGGTTCCGGGCAGACTTCTTCCACAAATTGACTTAACTTCATGTCTTAGCACCATTACATGTTTTATTTATGCACTTAGATCTCTCACGTTAGATTTACCACTTGTGGATGCTGGATGTGCTGGGCGGTTCTAGGCAGACTTCTAACAAAAATGTAATCTAACCTCGTGTCTAAGTGCATTTACAGTTTCCTATTTACTGTAAATTTTAGGCATATTATCCTTTTCACATGTTATTGTAATCTAATTTGCATGTCATCAAATTATGCCTATATTACGTTACATGTCCTTTTTAACATGTATTTAATTCTATCCTGACATGTAATCATCAAATCGGGTAATTGTTCAAATCTTACAAGTTAACATGTCATTTTCTCAGTTCTACATCTAATAATTCAAATACATAATATGCCATAAGTGAATCACGTAATTCTAATAATATTAGTTGCTACTCATATTATAACAAGTTTGTTTTTCAACATGTATACATTCAACAATTTAAATGATTCAACATATGAATTTTCCGACATATTCATATTAATATCTCAACTTATTATAACAGCATCTTAAAACTTTTAATTATTCTAGAAAATTCACATTTCATGATAATGGGGAATGCTAAATGATAATATATCATTATCTAAGAGGATATAACTTAAATCCACTTACCTTATATGCTTTCCGAATCCTGGATCTGGTCCAGATCTAGCATTCCATGGTTTTTTTCCCCTTAATTGGATTCAGAACCTAACAAACATGGATCTACAATTTTTACTAAAAGAAAATGGAAAGAAAGAAAAGAGAATTGAAATAGATCAGATTTAGAAAATTACCTCACTTCGATAAGAGATCTGAACACCTTCTAATTGATTTTCATCCTTTTCCTCCAGATCTAGATTCAGAATTTTCCTAAACTAATAATCTAAATTTTCTGAAGAGATTTGAGAAGGAAGAGGAATGATAGGGATTCTACATTGTCTCAGAAATATGAGACTTAAGGTAGGCTCTATAGGCTTATTTATAGTTGTTCAACAACGTATTTGGTCAAGAAACGAGTCCATGTTCACAAAAATTATTTTTGCCTAGATCTAAATTGGGGTCGACCCCCCTCTTATGGTGTCGACCCCGGGGTTGACCCAGGGGTCGACCTCCAAACACCCTGGGTTAACCTAGCGGGTCTGGGTAGACCCTTAGAAAGGGACGGTTCAGCTTCTAGCTCTTCTGATCGTTGTTTTGAATTTTGTTTTAAAATATTTTTATTTGTTTGTATATATAATTCTCTTGCATGTATACAAATTTCTAGGCTTAATAACTTCTTCATACGATGTCCATTTACGCAAACCAGGTGTCTGTCTTGACCAGAATACCGAGACGGACACAATGGCGTAGTCCATTTTACTTAATTCTCATTATTTAATTAACTTACTTATATTTTATTATCTTAAAAATGTGGGGTATTACAGATTTTTTATTGATCACGGCGTCCGTATATAATTTTTTATGCTATGGTCAAGTGACACGCATATGTATCATTTCAATCCTCTTTAAAAGATAATTAGAATCCAGGGTATATATCATATCAACCCGCATCCCAAATCGATACGAATTTATATTTACAAATCTCTGCAATTATTCCGGTATGTATCATTTCAACCCATCGTGATTTTTCCTAAATCTATAAGGAACTTGCAAGGTGAGAGTATCATAATCATCGTATATCGTACATTGCATCCATATATTTCATATAACGGGATAGTGTATGTGTCACATGTGCACAAATCACATAGAAAACAATTTCTAGAGCAACCTAACATTTCGTTTGACATCTCAAATATTTAATTCACGCTATCAAAAGTTAGTCTATGATGAGGAAAACTCACCTTTAGAGGCTTGGAGATGAATGCAAATGAATATATTTGGAAATTCGAGTGAAAACTCACCATTTAGGATTAAATAAAACAACAATTGGACAATATACAAACTCAAGATTGGATGTAATACGCAGCCCAAATAGTGAGCTTCAAGCCAACCTCAGCAGTTTGTACGACATTTACTCGAGCACCTGAGTTGCATGCTTGCCAGACGCCCACTTATAGCCAACTGGAGGTTGCCAGAATCGTAGAGTGGTGCACATGCCGAGGTGCCTTAGATGTGGCCAATACAGTGGCTACTAGTGAACTAAGAGTGGGATGCTTCGGTCTCGGAGCTACTATTACTCATGATTCTAGGTTCAAGAGGAGGAGCCGGCTTTGGTGAGCAGTAGAGAGGATCATGGTGGTCGATGTCACTGGTTAGGGCATAGGATAGTTTGGCAATGGCGGTGTGGTCTCCAAGCAGTGTACGGACTGAAGAGGGCTTCGCAAATTCCTTGAGGTGCGTGCATGAAACGAAGGGAACCCGATGCTGGTGGTTGCGATGGTTGCGTTCCCCAGGACAGCGAGGAAAGGCAGTGGCTTTGACAACACTAATTTGCGCGATAGGTACTCGTAATGCAGTCAATGGTGAAGCGACTTCTGGACTCGCACAACGGTGGTGGTCGGTGCTACAAATGACGGCAGTTGCGGTGTCACCTAGCTATGTCAAAGTCAGAAATACGGAGGAGTTTGCCATTGACTTTAGGAAGGAGCGGAGCAACCATAATAACATATTAGGGGAAGAATAGATTTTGAGGAGAAATGAAATCAATCTCCATTGAAGAAATAAAAGAGGAAAGGAAATGTTTTTGGTCCTGAATGTAATGAACCAGGTATACCCATTTTTATAATACGAACTAAGGGAGAAAGACATAAAAAACAACAACACGTGTTACGCAAAATAGAATGGCAAGGATAAGTAGAGAAACACAGCCAAACCAAGGCTGGTGGAAAACTATTTTAGCACAATATTTCTAGGTGTTATTGCCAAATCTCTAGCAAGATTTTATCAGATATGGTTTGCAGTAAACATTGGGCTGAACCAAGGAAAGTGGTTAGGAAAAGTAAAGTGAACTCGGTTGGTAGGAATGGATACAACGTTGTTTGTTTTCAACAAATATATATATATATCTCAATCCTTTTACTAACTGATGAATTGATTTGACATGAATGAATTAAATATGTTTATCGTATTAGTCGCCTATTGGAAAAAAAAATTGCTTAACGATTTTATCCAACAAGATTCAAAAATCACTATATACTTAACATTTCATTCACAACAAAATTTACAATAAATTAACTTTTTAATTTAAAAGTTCAAACTTATATTCGACGTCAAGTTTAGAAATAAATTATATTTTAAGTTCTCAAGTTACCAAAGATTGTATTTCAAAATTATTGAATATCCAAACAAATTGACAAGGTTCTATACTTCAA
This sequence comes from Allium sativum, assembly GCA_030737875.1. Classification (NCBI taxonomy): domain Eukaryota; kingdom Viridiplantae; phylum Streptophyta; class Magnoliopsida; order Asparagales; family Amaryllidaceae; genus Allium; species Allium sativum. The sequence goes on along the minus strand of CM060924.1, from coordinate 187,506,773 downwards.
AATCATATTTATTTCCTTAGTTAAATTTCAAATATTCGTATAAATTCAAATCCATTGAAATATTAATAGTGTTTGTTTTTAGACAAACCGTTCATATTGGAATTAAATTTACGAAAGTATGCTTTCAAACTACGTTCAAGATAGATAAAAGTCCAAATTCCAAATATAAATATTAAATTTTAACGTTAAACCTTAATTAAATTTATATTTTAAACATCGAAACTACCGGTTCGTTACAAACATATTCTCTGCCATTGTCGGACCTAAGAACCTTCAAAATCATTCCACTCTCATTCTCAACAAGAGCCTTCCATTTTTTGAACCTTGCAAATGCATCTGACTTGGCCTTCATTACAACTGTTGTATCTAATAATTCTATTATTTTTGTTTGATGATAACAAATTTATATTTATAAACTTATTTGTAATTGTACTGTTATACTACATCATATACAAAAATAAATATTTACATTTAAATAGAATACTACTGCACAGGAATTCAAATATTCAAACAGTACTTTATTTAAATATAATATTATATTTCAACATTTCAACAGTACAAATCCATAACTCCACTATTTGTACATTTCACTAAAATATAATACAATACATTAAATTCCATATTAAATTTCATTTGTATACAATGCTCCTCACTACAGTAAACCCAGTTACATTTCACTCAAGTTGTACATATACATTCATACACTCATATACAATAACACTCATTTGTCTTATGTCTTCTGTCTGCTTCACTGTCAGTCCAATCTTCTGCTTACCTATCACAGTAGAAGCACACAGTAAACTGGAACAAAAATATAATAAATTATACTATATATAATTTTATTTTTATAATTTATTTGCCTCATAATTTTGGTGTGTTTCTCATCATTTTTCACGACTTGATTTGATTTGTATGGACATCCAACTGTATCTCGACAGCTTGTGATATTCATAGTTATACACTGTAAATACCACAAAGTAGACATTGTCTTTATTGCTCACACACACATATATATATATTCTTTAGACGTGCATATACACATACATGTGTATGTGTATAAACATATTTCTGTGCTGGGGCAAAATGGTCAACATTGGACAAATATATCAAACAAGTTGTGTTCAGGTAAAGCCGGACACACATGCACAGTGCATGGGTCAACTATCCATGAACACAGAGTCAAGTAGCATGAATATGTATGTGTGTACGGGTACACGTTTACATTGACACAACATCCCGAAAATGTATATGGGGCAGTGTGAGCAACTGAGAAGCGCCCATAAAGGCCAAGCTCGACCCAGTGCAAGAGCATATACAACATTAAAAGATTGAACAAGTTCAAGTGCAAATCAATATAGAGATTTAGTTCAATATAGCAGCATTCTTTTTGGATGTGTGCATCGGTCAAACATCGCAAATGGACAACTCAGAAAGCTCAAACAATCATGTACATGGGCATCTCAAAATTCAAGATGAAGGGAACAACCCAGTTTCAAGAGGACCAAAATCTAAACATAACAGGATGTGCAAACTCATGGGAAACTCTGTAACTGGTCAGGACATGCTCATGCAAAGAAGTGTAAATGAAAATGAATACAGTACAAATGGTTTGACATGATCTCAACAACTCAAAGTCAAGTGTACTCATGGACACATCTGGGGAAGTCTAGCCAAATTCAAGATACCAAGTGCATGCAGGTTAATATTACTACACTTTTGAATCAAGATGGACAAAATGAAAGCATGCATAAAAATGCGCAATGCATCAAGCAATAATACTCGATGAATGACCAGAACTCTCCATATGTGTTCAAAAGCAATGTGATCAAGCTTATCATGCTCAAATACATGCTTTAGGTTCAAATCAGAATAGTCAAGTGTACACATGACATGCAAAGCACAAAATCAAATCGGATCAAGGCCAAAACAGTTTCAACTTATATGAACATTCAGGTGAACACAAGCACAAGTTCAAGTAGATTGCATTCAATTACACATGGTGCCACATGTATGTTAACAGGTTCAAAGCAAAACAAGTTAGTGTAAAAAAGTGGTGCAGAGTGGCCAAATTGTCATGCATATACATGAACGAATAAATCTATATGCATATCATTATACATGGTTCAGGTACAGTTCGATAGATCAGGAATTATGGTTACAACTTAACAAGTTCAAAAAATTCAATGCTCAGACTTGTTTAACAAAATGAAACCTCGAATCTTACAAATGAAGTCAACATACCAAGAAAGGTAAGAGAAATATTTTATTTCTTTCTAGAAAATCAATTGAGGTGCACTAGCAAATGCTCGTAATGTTATTCAAGGAAATCACAGTATTGTTTTTGGCAAGAAAGATTTTTTTAGAAATGTGCAAATAGTTTTTGTCAAATTTCTAGATTCATGTGTTAGAAATCTCGTAAGAAAATGAATAAACATTCCTGAAATCAACAGGGGATATATGGCAAAAATATTTCCAGAAATCTCAGTGATTTATCTTTTGGCAGAAACAATTTACTTTGTTTCCAGGAAATCACGGTTTTGTTTTAGGCATGGAAATAAATATTTTGGCAACATTGTAACAACCAGGAAAATCTGAGCCAATTTAAAAATTTTAATTTGGCTATTTATTTGAATTTTAGATATTTAAGATAAATTATTTTAAATAATAACTACAAAAAGTATGTTTGAATCGACGTTTGAAAAGAAATATAATTATCTTTAATTATAATCAGGGCCTGAAATGGCGCGGTAGTTTCAAAATTGGAATTCAAACTTTGACTGGCTATACTGGGTGCAAAATAAAACAGATTTTAGTGAAACCAAAAATATTTAAATCTATTAGTGAATATCTTTCTAACAAATCTGAAAAATCGAAGTTTCGTAGCGGGATTCAAAAGTTATGGCCAAATGAATTTTTAGAAAGGTCGTTATAGCGTATATATAGCCCTTGAAAATTAACATTTTGCAAACGATCTCAGAATTCGACGAAACCAATTTTGTTGGATTCGGGATGTCAATATATTTCTAGGTTTCAAATTTCATAATTTTTAAAGTAAGTATGTAAGCATGGCAAAGGAAAATATGTTTGGTCGATTGCTATTAAATTGGATCGACCAGAAAAGGGCCATTTTTCAAACGGTCTCAGAATTCAATGACACTAGTCTAGTTGGGACCGTATCGTCATAACATAGCTTGATTTATTTTTTTGGAATTTTTAGAATCAATATGTGGCCCCGACAAATTGAAATATACGTTCAAATCAAATATTAAATGTTTTATATTTTAATTTGAAGAAAACTGACTGAAACAGTCAAATGGGCCAACGAATCATATCCCATTGTGTTCGGAATGGGGTTATTTAGCTAGGAACGACAGTTGTTGGGTTTAGATTGGAGTCCGTGTGTGGAAGGAGGTATTTTTGAAACTATAAAACCACGGGCCAATCAGAAAATTTATAAAAAAAATAAAAAAAAAGGAAAACCCGCTTCTTCTCTCTCCCCGACTCTGATATACGGTGGCTGCTGCTCCTTCCTTCCCTCCCCATTGTCTCTCGATTTACTCAATAAAATCCAATGCCGTAGTTGAAGCTTTTGTAGTGCTCCTCGTGAGCTTTGAATCCATGTCAACCTCGCCTTCAACCTCTCAGTGTCTCTCGAGTTAGAGGACTCGAAAGTCGCGCCCTTGTCAGTGCCGCCGGAGCTCCGATCTGCCACCGAGCCGACCGCTCCACCCCCCGTTCTAGCGCCTCTCGACCCTCTTCCAGGCGGCGCAAGCTGATCGGGTCCAAACTTCACGGTTGTTGGGAAAAATCGAAACTTAGTTGGGAACCAAATCAGAAAGGTATGGTTTAAATTATATTAAACTAGTCTATAGCACTTCTAAGCGCTACGTTTTTTGATTTCACAATAAAAGTCATATCTTTCTCGTTTGTTGACGAAATCCAGTGAAACAAGAGACCATGGACTCGTGTAGACGTCTTCTACATTCTAGAAGAGACCGGATATTTTTCTGAGCCTTCTACAACTTTTGATGGATTGGAACCCAATGTGAGATTTTTGAATTGTAATCGATATGAAAACAACGATGTATAAATTATACAGTCGAAGTATGAGTTATATAAGTGTTGTACACCTCATGTATAAGCATTGTATAAGTTGTATCTTCGATGTATAAGTTATATATGCGTTGTAAAAATGATATATGCGTTGAAATGAATTGAAGTGATATTGAAATGAAATCGAAATATAGTTATATACATATATCTATATATATATATATACTCCCCTCGTCCACAGACCATGGACGATATATATTGGTTGTGATGTTATTTGGATTATAAGTTGGTGTGAAATTTGGTGAATATCATGAATGGTTGATTTGAAATAAATGATTGTGGTTGAAATCCCAATAGGATTGGTCTATGGGAAAATTCGTCAACGTATGAACTAGATATTGAAAATCCCCATTGTCAAAAGCTGCGTGGCTTTAAGGTAGTGCGAGGAGCCGTACTAGGGACGGTCCCGATTTTAACTACCCTGCCGTTATGCTGCCGAAATTTTCTGAAATACTTCTGTGTTTGATTTAAATTCATGTGTTGAATGTTGAAATAAAATTCATGTGTTGAATGTTGAAATTAAATTCTTGTGTGGAATGGAGTTCGTGTATTGAATAAATTCTTTGAAAGATAAAAATAACATTTTTATCATATATATAGACTATGTATAATATTAGTGTTTTCAATAAATTGTTTTAACACAAAAAATAACATTTTTACCATATATATAAACTATATAAAATAATTGTGTTTTGAAATAAATTGTTTTGCAATAAAAATCACATTTTTATTATATATATAAAATATAGAAAATATTCATGTGTTGAATGGAAATTCATGTGTTAAATAGAAATTCATGTGTTGAATAGAAATTCATGTGTTGAATAGAAATTCCTATGTTGAAATAAAATAAACAAAATTCATGTGTTGAAATAAATATTTGTTGGATAAAAATATCGCTTTTATTAAATATATGAACTGAAAATGGTTTTGAAGTCGAAGAATTGATTATATATATATATATACATATACATATATAAAATTAAAATTTATTTAATTACGAAGCTGCAGTTCGTGATTTGAAACTGTGATTTCAAACGATTAGTGTGGGAGATCCAACCATCGAATTTTCCCGAAATCGAAACCATTGGGTTCGCTTTGGAAATATCTTTCCAACGACACCAACTTTGTGAAGATCCAACGGTTGGATTGTCTGGAATGTTTAATTCAAATATGAAGAAAAACAGTGCCAGAATCGATTATATTTATATATATAAATATAATTATAATTAAATCGAATAACGACGCCGCAGTTCGTATTTTGAAATCGTAACTTCAAATGATTTTACCGGGAGACTCGACCGTCGGATTCCCCAAAACTGAAACCGTTGGATTCGTTTTGAAAAGAAATTTCTAATGATATAAAATTTTTGAAGATCCAACGGTTAAATTTTCAGATATGTGTAAATCAAATCTGAAGAAAAACAGCGCCACGGCCGCGTTATGGCCTGAAGCGTCGTTTGAATGAATAGGCTATTTTTAAATGAACAAAAAATAGCGATAAATCATCATAAAATATTATAAACGATATCGAATGGAAATAAACCGAATTTACCCGGTTTATTGGATATTTGCTGGCTGAATGTGTTTGGCGTGAAAATTACATTAATGAATTTAATTATGGGTGCCGAATAATTTAACCATTGAAATAAATTGATTTGAAATTCTAAATATAAGTGAATTATTTGAAAAGGCCGAGTTAAATCTCATTTCAAATAATTGATTGGCGATAAGAAGTCGATGATGAAGACGGTGGTTGAAGACTGGAGATCTTCACCTCGGTTGGATGATAACTGATGTCTTGATTGGGAGGCATCCCGAAATATAGATAATATGTGGTGATCGTCCAGACATACGTGGAGATTGATGGATATGCGAGGTATATGGTGCCTCCGGTTTCGTTCAGACCCAGAATGAACTTGTAAATGGACTGTGTGTCTAATATTGGATGTTGTTCTATGCTGATTGATCTCTATTAAATATATATCTGTTTGGTGGTGGAGAATTTATTCTCTTGCTTAACGCCCTTCTCTGAGACGTACGAGCTCAGAGATTATATATCGATGGAAATCAGTCGCATGGAGTGAACTGCCTGTGTGGCATGCCTAACTGGAAAATGATCAAGGCTTCTATTGAAAAGCAAAGTCTTGTTGTTGATGATCAACTGTGTGGCATAGCTTTGTGTATGACGTGAATTCGTGAGTCTCACACCCCGGTGTGAAACAGAAACGGGAGAGGACCTCAGGGAGGGCATGCGTTTCCTTCTAGCTAGGGTGGTGTCAGTGACCTACCAGCCCTGACATTTATGTTATTTTCACTTGTGTGGTTGTTGCTATTGCGAGGTGCCTCAGATATATCAGTGACTATGTGAAGCCGATGGAGTCTTAAGATTCATTTACGCCCTAAAGGGTGGGGAAACGCAATGTTCAGGCATTTTAATCCACATCGGTGGATCGACCCTGTCGCTCCAAGGGCCCACCTGAGTCTAGGTCCTGAGGCTCGAGCTAGAGAGTCTCGAAGTCGGTAGGGACTATCTTTTGCCCTGGTTCATGATGGAAATCCGATTTCCAAAACGTGACTTTGTGGTTTTGATTGTATACCTATATATGGCGACATAGTGGTATGGGGCATTAATGTCGTCTATGATTGATACTTATGATTTGAAATTGTTTTTGAAACATATAAACGCTAGTTATAATATCAAATGCTTTTGTTTTATTCGTATCAAGCATATTTTGGCCATTATAAGGAAAAAAATCTATCCTCCGGTTTGCGTTGCATTGTGTGATGGGAGCTGAGTCTTATAATGGCTTCATTTTTATAAAAAGCATTGCGATGTTTTAAAAGATTTACTTGTTTTAAAGCACTGCCAATCCAATGGAGTAAACCCGTTCCGCGAAAGTGGCGTGGTCCTGTAATTGGCCATATAATAAAATGTGTTAAGTAGATTTCTCATACCAGTCCCATGACTGACTCGTAGTTTGTTTCACTTGCAAACTCGGGTGCCCCTTTTTCTACATGGCCAGCCTTGTATTCAGGTTTTAGCTGGCTCTTTCTGGATAGTTGGAGGTGAAGATGGATTATACCATTTATCTCTTTTCATGCTGTTCAGCTCCTATTGTACATATCATGTTTGTTTTCCGCTGTAGACATTTATGTATAGCTGAACTGTATTTTGTACTAAGTATGATCCTGTATACTGTGTAACTCTAATGATTATGTTTTTCCAGTGTATTCTATTGTACATTATCTGGTGTATTTATTTAATTCTGTTGTGCTATTATCTGTTTATGTGTTATATTCCAATGATTACCCTTACCACCATCGTACGGGGTTTTGGGTTCCTCTCAACGTGGTATCAGAGCTTTGGTTAAGCTTAGTTCTGGAATAAAACATATTAACGAACTCGTCAGAAATAGAACCAGTAGTGATCTAGGAGGAGTAACGCATTACATATAGGATCAGTAATATCCTAGTATGAGTATAGCAGAATGGAATACACCTCGATAGATGCATTTACATTCAAGTATATGCCTCTATGCTTTAAAATATCTTTTCTCTTGACCTGATACTTGGTCTGCTATTTGCAGAAGAACTAGAAAATGAGTGTCAGAAACAGATGGAATGTAGAACCAGATCTAGAGGCTCTATTTAAGAGATATCGAAATCTGGGTGGAGCACAATTCTCGGGCAATGAATCGATTATTCAGACTCAAGCTTGGATGAGCTCTGCTGAAAGAATTTTTAAGCGTTTCCAGCTGAGAGATGATCAGAAAAAATTAGTGGCATCTTGGGCGCTCAAAGAAGGCGGGAAACAATCATTAAGGATAATCCAGAAGGTGATATCACCTGGGATAGATTCAAAGAGATTTTCAGTGAAAGATTTACTTCTCTAGAAGCAACTGAGGGTTATGTGATGAATTCTACTATTTGATACAACGAGATATGAATATCCCAGAATATCATAAGAAATTCAATGAACTTTCTCACTTTGCCCCTCACATAATTCAAAATCCAAAGAGAAAGAATCTGAGGTTTATTAATGGTATTCAAAGGAAGTACCAGAATAGAGTGATGGGGCATGTGAAGCTTCCTTTTACTGAAATGATATACATGGCTTATCATTATGAAGATCTAGATAAGCGGGGCCTTTTTGTCAAAGAAGAGGAAGTCAGTTTTAGCAATAAGAGGAAATTTGAAACTGATAGCCCAGAGGCAAGTGCACAGCCAGAGGCCAGTACGATGTCTGAGGCTAGTAAGAAGCCCAAAGCCAAGAGGAAAAAAGTTAAATCTGAGAAGGAACCCATAACGACTGTTGTATGCTCTAACTGCAATAAGCAAGGACATTTCTCGAGAAGTTGCAGATCTCTAAAGAAACAAATAAAGGATGGGTCTAGGTCCGGTAAGAAGTTACAAGAGAAAAGAGGATTAAGTGCCACCAGGCTGGTAACATTTCAAAAAATTGCCAGCTGTCAAAGAAATCTGAAACAGTACACGTAAATGAAGTGGAAGAAGTGCCTGCATCTTCATCTGGTCAGGAAAGGTCTGATGTTTTGGAAGACACGCTTACTGTCAAAAACATTCCAGTTAAAGTACTGTTTGATACAGGCGCGTCACGAAGCTTTATTGCAAAGAATGCGGTTAAGAAGTTGGATTTGAAATTGAAAAAGCTCAAAGAACCCATCACTGTCCATAATCCTGTGGGGGGTTCCCTCAATCGTAGTTGGGTTTGTGGGGTGCCTGTCTCTTTTTCCTGTTATAAGTTCCCTACCATCTCTATCGTCATGAATTTTACTGAATTCGATCTTATTTTGGGATTGGATTGGTTAACCAAATATGAAGCAGAGGTTAAATGCGCCGAGAGAGTTGTTAAGGCAAAGGCCCGAATTCAGATAGAAAAGACTTTTGGTCAGCTCTTGATGTTTCTCCTGCTCAGATAGAAAATATCCCTGTAGTCACAGAGAATATTCCGGACCTCATAAAAGATATTCCTGTCGTAAAGGATTATGCAGATGTGTTCGAAGAAGTTGTTAGCTTACCTCCGAAGAGAGAAATTGATTTCAAGATCACTTTAATTCCGAATGCAAGGCCACTAGTGCACGCTATTCGCAGGATGACTCTAAAGGAGAAAGAAGAAATAGATAATCAAACTCGACGGCTTGTATAGAAGGGTTTGATCAGGCCTAGCTTCTCTGATTGCGGAGCAGCAATGGTTTTTGTCCCAAAGTCAGATGGTACTCTTCGACTATGTGTAGATTATCGTGACTTGAATAAACAGACATTAAAGAAAAAATATCCATTGCCGCGGATAGATGATTTGCTGGATCGATTGGATGGTTCACAAGTATTTTCAAGGATAGACCTAGCTACAGGCTTCCATCAACTTCGTATTACCGAAGAGTGTGTTCCCATGACAGCATTCAGAGGTCCCGATTTATTCTATGAGTGGTTAGTAATGCCATTCGGCTTATGTAACGCTCTTGCTATTTTGTGGATTTGATGAATCGAGTATTCCGCGATGTCTTGAATAAATTTGTTCAGGTTTTCATTGATGACATATTAATCTTCTCTAAGTCAGAGAGCGAGCACGCGGAACATTTGGAACAAGTGTTAGAAATTTTCAGAAAGAATGTCTTAAAGGCCAAACTTTCCAAATGTATATTCTGGCAAGAAGAAGTCAAGTTTATTGGCCACGTTGTATCAAAAGAGGGAATTTCTGTGGATCCCGGTAAAACAACCGCTATTCAAAATTGGAAGCAACCTAGTACTCCCATAGAAGTCCGGAGTTTTCTTGGACTGGCTAGTTATTATCGGAAGTTCGTCAAAGATTTTTCGAAGAGATCTAGTTCCTTAACGAAGCTTACCAAGAAGCAAGCAAGATTCAAGTGGACTCCCGAATGTGAGGAGGCTTCTCAGAAGCTAAAATTAAGATTAACAACTGCTCCAGTGTTAACGATTATCGATGGCAATCAAGACTTGAAAGCCTGGACAAATGCCTCTAGAGAAGGCTTTGGTGCAGTATTAATGCAAAGAGGTCAAGTGGTTGCTTATGTTAGCCGTCAGCTGAAGCCGCATGAGAAAAACTATGTTACTCATGATCTTGAGTTTTTAGCCATTGTATTTGCTTTAAAAATCTGGAGGCACTATCTTTTGGGTGAGAAATTCGAACTGTTTACAGATCATCAATCGCTGAAGTATCTGTTCACCCAGAAAGACTTGAATCTGAGGCAGCAGCGCTAGCTAGAATTTCTTGCAGCATACGATTTTGAGATTTTGTACACTGCAGGGAAAGCCAATGTGGTGGCCGATGCACTAAGTCGAAAGAATGCAATAATTGCCAGTTTTATTATTACGACTTCCTTGATTGACAAAATATCTATTCTTTAGAAGGATGATAATTTTATTAAGGATATGATCAGAAGGATTCAGAAGGGAGAACCCTCGGGTTTTCAAATAGATAACGATGGGATCCTAAGATTGAGAGGAAGGATTTGTGTTCCCGACATCCCCGAGCTCAAAAGGGAAGTGTTAGACGAATGTCACAAGTCCAAGCTGAGTATCCATCCAGGTGTGACCAAAATGTATAACAATCTCAAGCGAACATTCTATTGGAAGGCTATGAAAAGGGATGTTTCAATATATGTTAGCAGGTGCTCTTCTTGCCAACTAGTCAAAAGCAACCAAAAGAAACTTGCCGGATTGTTGCAACCGCTGGACATTCCAGGTTGGAAGTGGGAACTTATTTCCATGGACTTCATAGATGGTTTGCCCAGAACCAGGAAAGAAATGACAGTATTTGGGTGATCGTAGATCGCTTCACGAAGACCGCCCATTTCATACCTGTTAGATCGAACAGAACTGCTCAGAGTCTGGCGCAGATATATTTCAAGGAAATTGTTAGGCTACATGGAGTGCCGATCAGTATAGTTAGTGATAGAGATCCAATATTTACTAGCAAATTCTGGGAGGCATTTCAACTAGAACTGGGAATGAAGTTAAATCTAAGCACCACCTATCATCCTCAGACAGATGGTCATACTAAGAGGGTGAATCGAATTCTAGAGGATTTATTGCGGGCTTGTGTTCTTGATTTTGGTGGATCATGGGAGGACCATTTGCATTTGGCTGAGTTTTCATATAACAACCGCTACCAAGCGAGGCTAACAATGTCACCATTCGAAGCATTGTATGGTAGACCGTGCCGATCTCCTTCTTGTTGGGTAGAACCTGGTAATAGACTTGTATTGGGACCTGATATGATCCGTGAAGCTGCAGGCAAAGTTGATTTCGTTAAGAAACGATTACTCAGCGCACAAAGCCAACAGAAGAGCAATGCTGATTCGAGAAGAAGGGATTTGGCTTTTTCTGTTGGTGATTATGTGTATATAAGGGTTTCTCCGATGAGAGGAGTGATTTGATTAGGAAAAACTGGGAAGTTGGCGCCCAGATTTATTGGTCCATTCCCTATTCTTGAACGGATTGGAACTCTCGCTTATAGAGTTCAATTACCTGATTGGTTGCCTGGAGTACATGATGTATTTCATGTTTCTCAACTTAGAAAGCATGTACAGGATCCGGACTCGGTTGTGGAAGAATCCGCACAACAGGAATTGGAAATTACTCCAGAATTAGCTGTAAGAAGAGAGCCGATAAAGATTATTGGCAAAGAAACCAAAGAGCTGAGGAAGAAGAAAGTTCACTTAGTCAAAGTGCAATGGAGTGGAGATCCGCGAGATTGTACTTGGGAAACAGAGGAAAGCATTGAGAAAGCCTATCCTAAGTGCAGGGTGGATATCTCTGATTGACTCTGGTGCAAGGTACATTTACCATATTTTGAAATTTCAATTATGTTCTCTACTTTGTTGTTATTTTTTATTTCATGGATGTAAACTTTTAATTGTATAGTCTGATTATTTTAAAAGAGTATATGAATCAATTAGTATATTTTTGAAAGGTTAAAAACAAATTGATTGTTGTTTGTGTTGTGAGATAGTGGATTTGATTAATTAAATTATTAGAACGATAGTTAATTTAATCAAGAAGAGAATGATGGTAAATTTATGAAATTAAATCAAGTATTGAACTGATTTAAAAATAAATAGAAATATATATATATATATATATATATGTGTGTGTGTGTGTGTGCATTATGTATGTTTGAACAGGTAAAAGGATTAGCTGTTGAGTAAAGAATTTATTTGCGTGCCCGACAAATAGGTAAACCTTAATGAGTTGGATGCGCAATTTTATTATTATATCAACTCCTGTGAATGCCATTGGATGCGGAGTGCTAGTTGTTCTGTGTGTAATAATAAATATCGCCATAGGATAGTAACAATTAATTTTGAACTACACTACATGGCATACTTCATCATATACCACATAAGCATTTGGAGCTTGTGTGACGAGGTAGAAGATTTACCATATGAGCGAGAGGCTTGTATGGCGATGACTATATTTTACAGGTTGATTTGATGACTGATATGGACAATATAAAATGTAACGGTAAATTGCAAGATTAATAAAAACCCCACACGGGTTTGGAGATGACAATAAACACGTCTCTCTGGTCATTAAGGCACAAAAACCATTTATAGGGTGACGAGAATTTATTCTCTGGAGTTATGATCTATACACACTCCCCTGTGGACAACGGAATATATCACTATAAATATGTGCATGCTTATTAGGATTTATTGGGTACCTAATACGGCCCAATAAATTTCCAAACCCCTCCCTGTACAAAGGAGGTTATGGCGAAATTTTTCGAAAATTTAGGGTGTTAGCCAAATTTTTGAAGAATTTGAAAATTCTTAGAAACTGAAAAGTTGGAGAATGGAAGCCAGAAGGAAAGTTGAGTTGGTTAATTAAACAACTTTCGACTTTGTTCCTTTTCGAGGACGAAAAGTTTTAAGTGGGGGAGATTGTAACAACCCGGAAAATCTGAGCCAATTTAAAATTTTAATTTGGCTATTTTAATGAATTTTAGATATTTTAGATAAATTATTTTAAATAATAACAACAAAAAGTATGTTTGAATCAACGTTTGAAAAGAAATATAATTATTTTTAATTATAATTAGGGCCTGAAATGGCGCAGTAGTTCCAAAATTGGAATTCAAACTTTGACTGATTGTACCGGGTGCAAAATAAAACAGATTTTAGTGAAACCAAAAATATTTAAATCTGTTAGTGAATATCTTTCTAACGAATCTAAAAAATTGAAGTTTCGTAGTGGGAATCAAAAGTTATGTCCAAATGAATTTTCAGAAAGGTCGCTATAGCATATATATAGCCGTTGAAAATTGACATTTTGCAAACAACCTCAGAATTTGACAAAACCACTTTTGTTGGATCCGGGATGTCAAATTATTGCTAGGTTTCAAATTTCATAATTTTTGAAGTTAGTATGTGAGTGTGGCAAAGGAAATTGTGTTTGGTCGATTTCTATTAAATTGGATCCCCTAGAAAAGGGCCATTTTTCAAACGGTCTCAGAATTCGACGAAACTAGTTTTGTTGGGACCGTATCATCAAAACATAGCTAGATTTATTTTTCTGGAATTTTTAGAATCAATATGTGGTCCCGGAAAATTGAAATGTACGTTCAAATCAAATATTGAATGTTTTATATTTTAATTTGAAGAAAAACTAACTGAAACAGTCGAATGGGACTACGAAACATATCCCATTGTGTTTGGAATGGGGGTATTTAGCTAGGGACGACAGTCGTTGGGTTTAGATTGGAGTCCATGTGTGGAAGGAGGTATTTTTGAAACTTTAAAACCACGGGCCAATCAGAAAATTTATAAAAAAATTAAAAAAAAGGATAACCCACTTCTTCTCTCTCCCCGACTCGTGATATACGGCGGCTGCTGCTCCTTCCTTCCCTCCCCTTTTTCTCTCGATTTACTCAATAAAATCCAACGCCGTAGTTGAAGCTTTTGTAGTGCTCCTCGTGAGCTTTGAATCCATGTCAACCTCACCTTCAACCGCTCAGTGTTTCTCGAGTTAGAGGACTCAAAAGTCACGCCCTTGTCAGCGCCCCCGGAGCTCCGATCTGCCACCGAATTTGACCGCTCCACCCCCCGTTACAATGCCTCTCGACCCTCTTCCAGGTGACGCAAGCTGATCGGGTCCAAACTTCACGGTTGTCGAGAAAAATCGAAACCTAGTTGGGAACCAAATCAGAAAGGTACGGTTTAAATTATATTAAACTATTCTATATCACTTCTAAGCGCTACGGTTGTTTATTTCACAATAAAAATCATATCTTTCTCGTTTATTGATGAAATCAAGTGAAACAAGAGACCGTGGACTCGTGTGGATGTCTTCTACATTCTAGTAGAGACCGGATATTTTTCTGAGCCTTCTACAATTTCTGGTGGAGTGGAACCCAATGTGAGATTTCTGAATTAAACGATATGAAAACAATGATATACAAATTATACAGTCGATGTATGAGTTATATAAGCATTGTACACCTCATGTATAAGCGTTGTATAAGTTGTATGTTCGATGTATAAGTTATATATGCGTTGTAAAAATGATATATGCATTGAAATGAATTAAAGTGATATTGAAATGAAATCGAAATATATATATATACATATACATATACATATATATATATATATACACACACACTCCCCTCGTCCAAAGACCATGGACGATATATATTGGTTGTGATGTTGTTTGGATTATTGGTTGGTGTTAAATTTGGTGAATATCATGAATGGTTGATTTGAAATAAATGATTGTGGTTGAAATCCTAATAGGATTAGTATATGGGAAAATTCATCTGCGTACGAACTAGATATTGAAAATTCCCATTGTCAAAAGCTGCGAGGCTTTAAGGTAGAGCGAGGAGCTGTACTAGGGACGGTCCCGGTTTTAACTACCCTGCCGTTATGCTGCCGAAATTTTATGAAATACTTCTGTGTTTGATTTAAATTCATGTGTTGAATGTTGTAATAAAATTCATGTGTTGAATGTTGAAATAAAATTCATGTGTTGAAGTAAATTCATGTGTAGAATGGAGTTCGTGTATTGAATAAATTTTTGAAAGATAAAAATAACATTTTTATAATATATATAGACTATATATAATATTAGTGTTTTAAATAAATTGTTTTAACACCAAAATAACATTTTTACCTTATATATAAACTATATAAAATAATAGTGTTTTGAAATAAATTGTTTTGCAATAAAAATCACATTTTTTTATATATATAAACTATAGAAAATATTCATGTGTTGAATAGAAATTCATGTGTTGAATAGAAATTCCTGTGTTGAAATAAAATAAACCAACCTTATGTGTTGAAATAAATATCTGTTGGATAAAAATATCGGTTATATCAAATATATGAAGTGAAAATGGTTTTGAAGTCGAAGAATCGATTATATATATATATAATTAAAATATATCGAATAACGAAGCTGCAATTCGTGCTTTGAAACCGTGATTTCAAATGATTAGTGCGGGAGATCCGACCAACGGATTTTCCCGAAATCGAAACCGTTGGGTTCGCTTTGGAAATATCTTTCCAACGACACCAACTTTATGAAGATCCGACGGTTGGATTGTCTGGAATGTTTAATTCAAATCTGAAGAAAAAAAGCGCCAGAATCGATTATATATATATATATATATATATATAACTAATTAAAGTAAAATCGAATAACGACGCTGCAGTTCATATTTTGAAATCGTAACTTTAAACAATTGTATCGGGAGATCCGACCGTCGGATTTCCCCAAAACTGAAACCGTTGGATTCGTTTTGAAAAGATCTTTCTAATGATATAAAATTAGTGAAGATCCAACACTTAGATTTTCAGATATGTGTAAATCAAATCTGAAGAAAAACAGTGCCACGACCGCGTTATGGCCTGAAGCGTCGTTTGAATGAATTGGCTATTTTTAAATGAATAAAAATAGCAATAAATCATCATAAAATATTATAAACGATATGGAATAGAAATAAATCGAATTTACCCGGTTTATTGGATATTTGATGGCTGAATGTGTTTGGCGTGAAAATTACATTAATGAATTTAATTATGGGTGCCGATTAATTTAACCATTGAAATAAATTGATTTGAAATTCTAAATATACGTGAATTATTTGAAAAGGCCGAGTTAAATCTCATTTCAAATAATTGATTGGTGATAAGAAGTTGATGATGAAGACGGTGATTGAAGACCGGAGATCTTCACCTCGGTTGGATGATAACTGATGTCTTGATTGCGAGGCGCCTCGTGTATATCGGTGACTATGTGAAGCCGATGGAGTCATAAGACTCATTTACGCCCCCAAAGGGTGGGGAAGCGCAATGTACAGGCATTTTAATCCACATCGGTGGACCGACCCTGTCGCTCCAAGGGCCCACCTGAGTCTGGGTCCTGAGGCTCGGGCTAGAGAGTCTCGAAGTCAGTAAGGACTATCTTTCGCCTTGGTTCATGATGGAAATCTAATTTCCAAATACGTGACTTTGGCGTTTTGATTGTATACCTATATATGGCGACATAGTGTTATGGGGCATTAATGCCGTCTATCATTGATACTTATGATTTCAAATTGTTTTTGAAACATATAAACACTAGTTATAATATCAAATGCTTTTGTTTTATTCGTATCAAGCATATTTTGGCCATTATAAGGTAAAAACTCTATCCTCCGGTTTGCGTTGCATTGTGTGATGGGAACTGAGTCTTATAATGGCTTCATTTTTATAAAAAGCATTGCGATGTTCTAAAAGATTTACTTGTTTTAAAGCACTGGAAATCCAGTGGAGTAAACCCGTTCCGCGAAAGTGGCGTGGTCTTGTGATTGGCCATATAATAAAATGTGTTAAGTAGATTTCTCATACCAGTCCCATGACTGACTCGTAGTTTGTTTCACTTGCAAACTCGGGTGCCCCTTTTTCTACAAGGGCAGCCTTGTATTCAGGTTTTTGCAGGCTCTTTCTGGATAGCTGAAGATGGATTCTACCATTTATCTCTTTTTATGCTGTTCAGCTCCTATTGTACATATTATGTTTGTTTTCTGCTATAGACATTTATGTATAACTGAACTGTATTTTGTACTAAGTATGATCCTGTATACTGTGTAACTCTGATGATTATGTTTATCCAGTGTATTATTTGTAAATTATCAGGTGTATTTATTTCATTCTGTTCTACTATTATCTGTTTATGTGTTATATTTCAAAGATTGCCCTTGCCACCGTCGTACGGGGTTTTGGGGTCGTCACAATGACTAATTTAGAAATTTATTTCAAAAACCATTTTTTTACCTACCATGTTTATATCATTCATATTGGTTTTATATACTAAGGATCTTTTCTTTTGGAACTGAAAATAATAAAAATATAATATTCATAAACCTCATTTAAAAATCCAAGCTCTGGATATGCATGGTTATGAGATTACTTATTTTTAAGCTGCAGCTGGCCTCATTTAAAAATCCAAGATTTGGTTATGTGTGGTCAGTGTGCTCTTAAATGACAAGAAAATGAAAAGAAAATAATTTGACATAAATAAACATGTATTTGAAATCCTCTTTGGCATGTAAAAACCAACCTATCAATCCATTATCTAATTTGTGAAATGTGTTAATATTTTATGATGTATTATAATTTGTTGATTGATAGCTATAGTATTTGATATTATTTGATTGCGTCACTGAAATTGAATTTATAAATGTATTTCAAATCCATCACTATATTTGTGCTAAATTTTTAAAAGTTTTATTAGAAAATAATTGGAATCATATATCTTTAAAACTCTCTCCATTTTAATAAATTTCATCGTAAATCCATCATTCTACAATGTGAAACATGCCACTAGTTCTTAGAATATTATGATTTTTGTTAGATTAATTGAGATTTATGATGAACGCTCCTCCTCTTAAGCTAATATTATATTTTTAGTCAATTTTTCATCACTATTTATTTTCTGTATCGTTTTGATGATAACAAAAGGGGGACAATGGGTCATGATTTTGATCGATGAGTGGATATTCTTTGAATATTTTAATATTGAAGTTTCAATCAGTATTTTTACTCATGCACATATCTAGGGGGTTTTGTTGTAGGGGGAGCATTCAAATAGGTGGAGTTCAATTATATAATTATTCATAGTCAAACGCATTTATTATAATATGATATTCAAAATCTTATTTTTATGTTTATCATCGTTAAAAGGGGGATTATTGTATCTAACAATTCTATGATTTTTGTTTGATGATAACAAACATATATTTATAAATATGTTTGTAATTGTACTATTAGACTACATCACAGACAGAAATAAATGTTTACGTTTCAATAGAATACTACTGCACAAGAATTTAAATATTCAAATAGTATTTTATTTAAATATAATATTATATTTCAACGTTTCAAATTCAATAGTACAAATTCATAACTCCACTATTTGTACATTTCATTGAAATATAATATATTACGTTCCATATTAAATTTCATTTGTATACAATGCTCCTCACTACAGTACACTCAGCTACATTTCACTCAAGTTGTACATATACATTCATACACTCATATACAGTCACATTCATTTGTCTTCTGTGTGCTTCACTGTCAGTCCAGTCTTCAGCTTACCTGTTAAACACAAAGCAAATTGGAACAAAAATATTTTAAATTATAGCAGATATAATTTTATTTTTAATATTTATTTGCCTTAAAATTTTGGTAACACCCCGTAATTTTTAAAAGACACTATAATGATAAATTAAGAATAGTTAATTAAATATTGAGAATTAAGTAAGACGAACTGCGCCAATACATTGGTCTTGGAATTCTGCTTAAGATAGACACCAAGTATACATAAAAAGACATCGTATGAAGAAGATAGTAAGGTTTGAAGTTCATATACGCACAAGAGATTTATATATATGCAAGACAACTGTAATAACCCGGAAATGCAAGCCAGATTAAAAATTTTATTTTGGCAATTTTGATGAATTTTGAATATTTAAAATGATTTATTTTAAATAATAACGACGAGAAATTTAATTTGAATAGAATTAGAACATATATATTTATATACGTCTTCGTTATAATATAAATAATTATTTATAATTATAAAAGGAATTGAAAATGGCGTGGTAGTTCGATAATTCGATTTCAAATGAATGTACAGGATTAAAAATAAACTGAATTTTAATGAAACCAAAAATATTTGAATCTAATTGAGAATATCTTTCCAACGAATCCGAAAAATTGAAATTTCATAGCGGGGATAAATAGTTATGTCCAGTTGAAAATTCAGAATAGTCGCTATGGAATTCTGGCCCTTAAAAATAGCCATTTTGCAAATGACATCGGTTTTCGACGAAACCACTTTTGTTGGATCCGTGATTTCAAGTTATTGCTAGGTTTCAAATTTCGTAATTTTTCAAATCAATATGTGAACGTGTCAAAGGAAAACGTGTTTGACCAGTTTTAGTTGATTTTAATCGACTGGAAAATGGCCATTTTTCAAATGGTCTCAGAATTTGATGAAATTAGTTTTGTTAGGACCGCATCGTCAATGTGAAGCTAGAAAATATTTTTCGGGAATTTTTAGAGTGCATACGTGGCCCCGGTAAATTGAAATGCGCGTTCAAATTCAATATATAGAGCTATATTTTAATTTTGATGGAAACTGATCGAAACAGTCAAACCAGCCTACGATACATATCCCATTGTGTTCGGAATGAGGGTAATTAGCTATGGACGACAGGCGGTGGGTCTCGTTTCGAGGTCGAAATAAAAAGTTGCTTTGTGTAACAAATAAAATAATATAAAAAATTTCAATAAAACCCTTTCTCCACCCCCTTTTCCCTCTCACTTCCCATTGACCAAACAATTAAAGAAAAAAGGGAGAAAGAAGGAAGAGAATGGAGCAGCGCCGCCACGCCACCTCGTCGCCTTGTCGTCCAACGCCGCAGTAGGCGGTGCTCCACCTCAGCCACCATCGATTGGTGGCGCCCCCCACCGATTCCCCTCCCTCTTCTTCTCCCCGTGCTTTCCTCCTCCAGTCGATCGAGCCCAACCTCCAGCACCCCGCACCCCTTTATTTCCTCCCTCCTACTTCCGCCTGAACCACACCCAAACCCAGCGCCCAAGCCTACAACATCAGCCCCCGCACCCCCTAACGCCGGCGACCTCCTCCAGCGACCCCCACGGCCCGCTCCGACCTCACAACACCGAAACCCCACTTCCAAGCACCACAGTAAGTTTTTATTCGATTTTATATAGTTTAATTAATAGAAAAAAAACCTGATTCGTATTTTTATTTCATGAGCATCGTTTTATAAATATAATCTTTTCTATGTGAACATCGTTGTAAATATATATATATATATATATATATATATGAGAGTGAAATAAAAATATGACCTTTATTTTTATCATGAGGTAGTGAGATTAAAAATATGATTTTTATTATATGTGAAGGTTAAAAATATAATTTTTATATCATGGAGAGGTTAAAAACATAATTTTTATATATGTATGATTATAAAGGTGTGATTTTTATGCTTGTAGCATATAAAAGAAGTGATTTTTATTCTGTAAAAGAAGTGATTTTTTATTTACATGATAGCAAAGAAAAGATTTGATTTTTATATTGGAAAAGATATGATGGCCTGAATAGAACGCGCCGCGCCGTGGTAGCTTGTGAATTTCGACCATTAACTTCGAACGGACATTACGGGAGATCCGACCGTCGGATTTTCCTAAAACCGGAACCGTTGGGTTTGTATCGAAAAGAGCTTTCTAATGAATACAAGAGATTTGAAATCTGACGGTTGGATTTGGAGATATGTCCAAATCAATTTCAGAAAAGGTCGTTGTAAGTGTAGTTCGATGGCCGTTATTGGAAATTGACTGTACGGGCCTTGATAAAATTATTAAAAATATTAATAATTAGTGTAAAATCATAAGAAATGATTTGGAAAGAATTGGGCGGAAAAATCCCATATTTGAAAAGATAAAAATAGATTTTTATCAAAATGAACTAGTTTTGAACTAAAATTAAAATCCAATTATTTTTAAATAAATAAATTGGATTTGAAATGGATTTTAAATAACCAGAATTTCCAACATATGAATTGGAATGGATTTGAATCGAAATTGTCTTTTGAATATTTCGATATTAGATTCCGTGATTATACAGATATTTTGGAGGAAATTTGGAAGATATATTTTATATAGTTATTTCCAAAGCGATATTTGTGGGTTTTAGAATTTGATATTGAATATAAGACGATATATTTTCTATTCAGAGCCTTGTATTTAATATCAAATGGGATTTAGGTTTGTCGTGAATGGTGTCTTCATCAACACTGTTCTTAAACCCCATTGAGAAAAGATTAAATCTTTTTATTTAGATTAAATGAAGTATACCAATTAATTAATATATTTAATTGGAATTGAATTAGAATTGATTTGTGGGTTTATCGTGAACGGTGTTTTAAATAACACTTGTTCTTTAACCCGATAATAAATAGAATGTGATTTGGGGTTTATCGTGAACTGTGTTTTAAATGACATTAGTTCTTTGACCGAGTAAAAGGAGTTTTAATGAATCTATAATTAGATTGAAATGTGAATTGATAATTTAAATTATCAAATTTGGAAAGTGAGCGAGAATGGAGTATCACCAGTTTTGCTCCAAAGCGATAGTTAAATCTTTAATTAGATTTGAACGTGAAATGGTAATTAATTTTACCGATAACACCGTGGTGTTAGATATGGAGTATTACCAGTTTTTCTTCATGGGATGAATATGTTGGGATTGGGAAATAAAATAAATAATTACTTCGGTGTGGTTCGCTAATCCAGACTAGTTTGAAAAATCATAATTTGGTTGGAAATAACATCCAAAGGAAGATTAAAGAATAAATTTAAAAGAATTTATCTTTGATAAAATTAATGGGAACCTTTCCCTAAGAATGTGAAATTTAGAAACTAACTGTAGGTTAGCTAAGAAGAATTGTTTCCTGGGCATTGATCTGATGTTGGTTTCGACCTTCGGGGTTAATATTTGGGTAACTGTTCTCTTGCTAATTTATGGTTAGTGACTGATGAAATGGAATGAGGCGTATGTTGTGTTTATGTAACATTTGTTTATTATATACGAGGGTCATTCAGAAAGGCCGGGTTTATACCCATTCTGAATAACCGATTCGACGATATGTCGAAGATGAAGACGGTGGTTGAAGACAGGAAGTTTTCACATTATTTGGGTGATTACTGATGATCTTGATTGGGCTGTACACCCAAGATGAGGGAATCAGTTGGTGATCGTCCAGACGTACTTGGAGATCGATGGATATGCGAGGAAAGTGCCTCCGGTTTCGTTCAGACCTAGAACGGACTTGTAAATGGACTGTGTGTCTGACATTGGATTTTATTCTGTGCTGATTGATCTCTATTAAATATACATCTGTTTGGCGGCGGGGAATTTATTCTCTTGCTTAACGCTCTTCTCTGAGATGTACGAGCTCAGAGGTTGTATATCGATGGACATCAATCGCATGGAGTGAATTGCCTATGTGGCATGCCTAAGTGGCAAATGATCAAGGCTTCTGTTGAAAAGAAAAGTCCTGTGGTAGATGATCAAAGCACAGCCTACGTGGCATAGCTTTGTGTATAGCGTGGATTCGCGAGCCTCACACCTCGGTATGAGTCAAAAACGGGAAAAGGACCGATGGGAGAACACGACGTTTCTTTCTAGTTATGATGGTGTCAGTGCTTAAACTGGCTGACATTTATATTACTTTCATCTTTGTGGTTGTTGGAATGCGAGGCGCCTCGATTATAGGTCTGTAAGGACCGGGAAACGTGTGTTCAGGAATTGCCAATCCTCAAACATAAGAGAGGACCGGCCTAGCCGATTCCAAGGGTTACCCAGAGTGTGTAGTCCTAGGGCATTTACTAGAGTGTCTCGAAGCAGAGAGGAGCTTGCCCCTTGCCTCGACTCATGACGGAAATCCAATTTCCAATACGAGATATTTCGGTTTTATTTATAGAGCCTAGTATGGCGACATGATAGATGGTACCCATGCCGCCTATGATTGATATTTATGATTTGAATTGTTTTGACACTATACACTTATAATAGTATCAAATGATTTGTTTTAAACGTACCAAGCATGTTTGGCTATTATAAGGGGAAACCCTATCCTCCGGCTTGCGTTGCATTGTGTGATGGGACCTGGGTCTTATAATGGCTTCATATTTCGAAAAGCATTGCGCTGTTTATTTATATGCACTGGTATTATTGGGAGGAAACCCGTTCCGTGTTATGCGGCGTGGTCCCTTGAATTACTTTCTTTAAAAGTAAAGTTTTACATAACTATTTTAGTTCTCACACCAGTCACATGACTGACCTAGAGTTTATTGTTTTAACCTTAACTCTGGTGCCCTTATTTTCGACACGGGCAGCTAGTAGTTTTGGTTTTGCAGATTTATATTCACAAGATCCTAATTTACAGCTGGAACAATGCTCAGAAAGCTCTGTATCCGTGTATTACTTTCAGTTGTGTTTTGTATTATTTTTCCGCTGCTATGTAATTTATTGTAATCTCTGATATTTATCGTATGTATAATATTCATTTATACTCTGTATTTTCTTGTATCTGATGGAATTGTCGTAATAAACAATGAAATGTTCTTCTGTTTGCGTTCTATTTTGTCGTGTCCTCAAAGCAATCCGTGCTTTCCTTACCGGGGAAGTTACGGGTTACTACAACAACTTAAAACATTCAAAATAATTCGAAATCAGAAGATGCGGGCTACGGCGGGAGTTCAGACCGTTAGGTGTCGACCCCACCCTAGGGGTGTCGACCCATGGGTCGACACCACAACAGGGGTGTCGATACCCATGTTGACACCCCCAGATCCTAGGAAAATTCAGTTCTGCATATGTGGACTTGTTTTTTGACCAGATTTGTTGACCGTATGCTACATAAAGGACCCTATACCTATTGTCTTATTTATCTAACTCAATGACGACGACGAGATGCTGCTCCAACTCAGATTAAATTAGTCTTTTCTTTAGCAAGGATGATTCATACGTATTCAAAGATCGTTGATATAACATCAACACGCTTTTCTCAGCTTTCTTAGATCCATTCTCCGTGAGTTTATGTTGCTTTTAGATGTAAACGCCTAAAATGAAATCTTGACATGTACGTGAATTAGGATCTAAAATTGCGCCTAATCATTTCTGTTATCACCAGTTCATCAGATCTATTCTTATATGCCTATCTTGTCATTATGCCCAATTCTGTCACTATATGCTTATTCAAATGCTATGCCTATTTCTGCTATCATATGCCTATCTTGTTATTATGCTTATTTATGTTCTCTTCCCTTCTTCTTTCCCTTTTTATCCTTATAGCCAGGCTACGTTCGAGCCTAGGTGTTTGCGAACAAATTAAACAATTGTAATCAACTGTAAAATCCGTTCGGCTTTCCTAAACAACAAGGATTGTTGTAGAGGGTGTCGAACTCTGGGACAAAAATATTTTAATTAATAAATCCAATCAAGTTATTCCAGGATTTTGATTGATTGAAAACACAAAAAATAATCGCAATTAATAAAAAGAGAGATTTATATAATTAGAGAAAGAAATTAGGGGATAATGACATAGATTGGATTCATACTCATCAATAGCCAACAAATAAATATAGATCTAATTCATGTTTCTGCAACATACATGAATCAATGATAATTAGATTTCTTAGAAACAAATAAGTAAACAACGACAAGCATAGCCTATGCAGGAGCTGAACTCTTAAACAACCACAGATATCAGGACAGGTTCACTAATTAATTTCTAAAACCATAAAATTAGATCTAAATCTGATAATTGTTAGATCGAACACGAATATACCCTGTGAAGGAGCATAGCTCTTAAACAACACAGAATATGAAGGTTCAGATCTAACCCTTGATTCAGATCCGGATCTACATGTATAAAGTCCTCATTATTGGCAATGTGATTCATGTTGAATCATATCTATTAGCTTCATCACCCCCTAATAAAAGGGGATTAGCTAGACATAGCTAAAGAAGAAGAGAAAACGAAACTAAATAACATGAACATAAATAAAATAAAATAACAACTGAGAGAAAGGAAGAAGAGTTTTATTCCAAGAAGAGAATTACAGAATAAAACTAAGTGTGTTTTTACATGAATGAGATACAATGTATTTATAGTTGCATTGGCCAAGACTAAGAGGCTCATTACACAATGTAGGACAAAATGCCTTTTCTAAAATAACACATAAACCAGTGTGAACGCAACATGAATGAGAGGCCTTGCAAATGAGATAATGTGAATGGATTTGCAATTGGCATAGCTTTGCGGGCATCAAATGACGTCAAATTCAATTGTTTTGAGCATGAGTAGGAACTCCATAACATCTGCGACAAGCTATCCTTATGAAAAGGCATTGAATCATTAAAATATGTAGCAGAAGGTGGTTGAACATCAACATTTCTTCAAGCTTTAATCTAGCTCTCAAAATCAACACTCTTCATACACCAATTCTTCAAGCTTTTCAACAATTAAGTGCATTAATCCATTGATCATAAATAATCTGAAAACGAAACTATAAATACACAGTATCAATTATTTTTAAATAAGCAGATAAAATATACACATTTACGTGTATATCACTAGGCATACCGCTGAAATATGTGAACGCGTGAAATTGGGAACGAGGGGAAAACGTTAAAATCGGGGCATAATTTGTATTGGGAAATTGGGGCATAACTTGAATTGACAACATGAATATGGATTTGGGGCACAAACCAGACTTTGATTAAAGACCTTAATTTGGGGCATATGGTACTAATGAATATGACTTGGGAAAGGGGCACGAAAACCCATAATGAAATAGGAACAAATGTTAAAGAATGAATATGCCGAGATTTACAGTAACTAGAAAATGTAACCACGCTTAGACACGAGGTTAGATTACACTTTTGGTAGAAGTCTACCCGAAACAGCCCGGCATATCCAGCATCCACAAGTGGCAAATCTAATGTGAGGGTCTAAGTGCATAAACACTTGACGGTGCTAAGATACGAGGTTAAGTCTGACTTGTGGAAGAAGTTTGCCCGGACCCTACCGGCATATCCAGCATCCACAAGTGGTAGACCTAACGTGGGACGTCTAGCGCATTATAACCATAAACAAATGAATGGTAATGAACCTATAATACTTAACCTATTTGAATCCATAGGAATACATTGACATGTTAACTTGAGTAGGGGCTAAGTAAACTTGCTTGAGTCAGTGGGAGGGTTAAGTAAATCTTGGGGAGGTGGGTAATATATATATGTATATATATACAAATATATATATATATATAGGCCCACAAACTTAACTTGTGGGGTTATGCAATCTTGTCAAACTGGTAGGCATAACCTGTTGAAATCCTAGTAGTGGGGATGCATGTCTAGGGGAAGCTTGTATCATCTGGTGTGTGGGACTAGTTTTAGTTAGTAACCAATATAGGTATCAAAAAGTACTACGAATTAGGTCGGTGTCGGGGAATGCTTACTGAGCTGATTATAAGAGGTCACTTGGAAAAAGGTGTCGACGACACGTTCCATCAGGGTCATGTGCGTGCATGAGTCCGCCTGCACGGGAAAATAAGACATTGTGACATCAGTAGATATGGTTGTGCACATCCTGTAAATGAATGGTTGCCACTTTAGGAAGTGATACATTCTACTATGGGGATAGCACAAGCTATCTACAGAGTTAGGTAGCCGATCGATTAGGGTAGTAATTAAGGTACATCTAGTCTCGCTTGTTTAGGAGCCCGTTATTATCCTTAGGGGTAACACCAGTAAGTTCAGTTGGGCTACCTGTTATTGTATGAGGGTAAAACCTCTTACTAGAAGTACGCCTATGTCTACCATCTTGTACTTATTTGGGATCATCTTGTTCTTGTTATACTAGTAATGGTGCAAAGAAAAGTATTAAAGAAGCGCAATATATTCTATCATGTTTATCTTGTTATACATGCCCTATGACACTGTTATCTCTCTCCAACTTATATGCCTGTCATGATGCTTTTACTTATTTATATGCTAAAAGTAACTGGACTCGCTAGACTTTGTGTCTGACCTATTTTATTTCCTCTTCTTTCTCTTCCACTTACCCCCCCCCCTCTCTCAAGGTTCTCAGGGTGGGAATAATCAAGCTTGACCAGGATTCTTCTTTCCTTCTACTTGGAGCTGCTTTGATGTACTACTTGATTTCGTATCTTCTCTACTATGGCTATATTTTGGGGATTATGCTCTTTTATGTATCATTGAACTCTGATGATAATTTTTGTATAAGGCAGAAATTTTATGTTTTCAGTATTTCAGATTTATGATGTAACCATGTTTTGGACCATGGTATTTCTTATTCAATAACGTTTTAAACTCTGATGTTATTTTATATCTGTCTTGTAATGTTTCTATTTTTGTTTATCTATAACACTTCACGAAACTAAATGCATTTTGATAAAGAGTGACATTAACGGACGTGGGCTGTCACACTTGGTATAAGAGCTGAAGGTTACAAGATCGGATAAAAGATTTTGAAAATTGTTTTTAAAAAGGTTATAAAAGAAAGCATTTTTTAAAAGAAAAATCTATTTTGAAAAAATATTCCCCTAAAGCCATATGAAATATCTTTCGATTCTCTATTTCCTTTTCTTTTCAACATTTATGGGGAACCTAGTATTCCTGAGGGTGTTACGATACTAGGAGGGTTCCGTAGGTATCTTGAGGCCACGGTGCCTGCTGGAGGTCAATCAGACGTTACTCCCCCAGTTGCAACCGTTGTTCCTCCTCCTCCTTCTCCGCGTGCTGATAATTTCTCTAAGATATTCAAATATTTCTGTGCTATGGGCGGAAAGCCATTCCGAGGAACTGAGACTTTTATAGAAGCAAGGAATTGGCTTAAAGAGATGGAGGATTTTTTTGGAATTTTTGAAGTTAACGATCATAGGAAAATTTAGTATGCCGTTTGGCAGTTGAACGATGAGGCTTCTTTCTGCTGGGAAGTGATGCAAGCAGGGCATCTAATGGAAACTTAGGATGATTTCCGATAGAGATTCAAAATGAAGTTTCTTTCACAAGCTGAGAAAAGCATGCAAAATAAATAAACGATCTTATCGTAGATCCGTTGTAATCTTGAAATTTTCGAAAAATGGAAACAGCAACCTTAGTCGCCATAATCATATCAGGTTTACTTGTAAGCTTTACGGGGTACGCCTTATATACCTCTTGTGGGAAACCCTCTCAACAACTAAGAGATCCATTCGAGGAACACGGAGACTAGACTTGTTGAAGTAATGAGCCTCTTGATATGAGGGCCCATTACTTCAGTTTCTATAATGAAAAATTATTTCATTATTTTTTAGCAAATGGAAAGGTTTTTGGCGCTTAAGCAATGAAGCATGTCTTTGAAAGAATATGTTAATAAATTCAATCAACTTGTGAGGTTTGGTTTGGAGCTAGTGAATACCTCGTATAAGAAGACTTTGAGGTTTTCTATCGGTTTGAATGAATCCCTCCATCGGTTGGCTATGTCTCATATTCCAATGGGAGCAAGTATTGAGAAACTTGTTGATATGGCATTGATGCATGAAGAATATAAAGGTGAAAAGAAAGAAGCTAGGATTGAGGAAACACAAAATAAGAAAGTGTAGTCCAAGAAAGGACAACAACAACAAAAAAAGAGCGGAAAGGACGGCAGGGCCAGATATAAAAGGAAGTCTCATAATTGTGGACGTGAGGGTCACTTGATCAAGGACTATAAAAGAAAGAAGAATGCTTGTTTCAATTATGGAGAGGTCGGACACTTTTCTAGGGAGTACCCGAAGAAGCAAGGACAAGATCAAAGGGCAGTATCTTCGGGAGGGCAAGTGCATGCTCTCGTGGCCGATGCGCCAGATAGAGGTAGGAAAGTTTCCATTAAAGGTTTGATTCCTATTTCCAATCATCCTATTATAATTCTTTTTTATTCGAGAACTTGACATTCATTTATATCTGATTCTGTGGTTGAGTCTCTTCACCTTAGTACTAGTATAGTTTTGGATCCCTTAGTTGTCTCAAACCCCATAGGTGGTATGACTCATTTTTCTATGATTTGATGGGATTTGAGAATATCTGTGTTGGGCATTGAGTTTGAGCGCGACGCATATGCTTGGTTTCATCGGCTATGTTTTGATTCTGGGGATGGATTGGCTAGCCATGTATGGTGCCTTCTAGATTGTGAGAGGACGGTCGTTAGACTTTTGACTTGCCATGGGAGGACCCTCGAAATTTCTTGTGACCCTAAGGGGTCTGTCATGCTTAGTTTCCTAAAGTGCTTGATTCATCTACTGATGATTTACGATCTGCACAAGTATTTTGTGAGTGTCCTAATATTTTTGAGGAGGTTCAGGTTTACCTCCGAGGCACAAGATTGATTTCCGTATCTACGTGGTGAACACTGAAAAGCCAGTTGCAATGCCTGTGCGCCATATGGCTCCAAGAAAAAGGAGGGAGCTTAGCAAGCAAGTAGGGGAGCTACTTGAGAAAGGTTTTATTAGGCGAAGCATATTTGAATGCAGTGCTCCAGTAGCATTCGCAACAAAGGCGGATGGTTCGCTTCGCTTATGTATGGACTATAGAGAGTTGAATAAACTCACCAAGAAGAATAGGCACTCACTTCCGAGGATAGATGATCTGTTTGACCAGTTTGTTGGTGCACCTATTTTCTCTCAGTTAGACTTGGCTATGGGGTTTCGTTAGTTGAGGGTGGCCGAGGACAGTATAGACAAGACTGCTTTTGAACTCCAGGTGGTTTCTTCGAGTAGCTCGTTATGCCTTTTGGGTTGATGAATGCACCTGCCTATTTTGTTGATCCAATGAGTAGGGTGTTTGGGGAGTTTCTAAATAAGTTCGTTGTGATCTTTGTTGATGACATTTTGATCTTCTTGAAGAGCGAGGAAGAGCATGCCCGACATTTGAGGGAGGTTTTGAAAACTCTATGTGCGCACTAGCTTAAGGAAAAATTATCCAGATGTCATTTTTGGAAAAAAGAAGTGAGATTTCTAGGGCATGTGGTCTCTAAAAATGGGATATCAGTAGATCTCGCGTAGGAGTTGCAGTTCAGGATTGGCAGACCCCAAAGAATGCAATGGAGGTGAGAAGTTTTCTTGGATTGGTAGGCTATTATAGGAAGCTCATTAAGGACTTCGCGAAGATATCAACCCCACTCACCCGACTGATGAAGAAGAATCTGACATTTTCTTGGGATATAAATTATGATGATCCTTTTCAGCATTGTAGAGGGCTCTGACAACAGCCCCAATCTTGACCTTGCCCGATGAGAACAAAGTCTTCGCAGTATATGCCGATGCATATGGTACAGGGCTTGGTTCGGTTCTGATGCATGAGGGAAGGGTAGTATGTTATGGAGGTTGACAGCTAAAAGTTCATGAGAAGAAGTACCCTACCCATGACTTGGAGTTAGCTGTTATGGTATTCGCGCTTAAAACTTGGCGCCATTATCTACTTGGGTAGAAGTCTGAGTTGTACACTGATCATAAATCTCTCAAGTTCTCACAAAAGGGTCTAATTTAAGAGAACAAAGATGGATGGAGTTCCTAGCGTCCTATGACTTTAAGATTGCTTATACCCCTAGCAAGGTTAATGTGGTGGCAGACGTATTGAGTAGGCAGAGGATGACATGTAGTCCTCTATTTGTAGGGAGGAAAAGCTTGGAGTTTATATAGACTTTTGATTTCAGACCCTCCACCGAGTTTATATCTGGTATATTGGCATCACTAAAGGTGTGACCTACTATTTTGGAGTAGATAGGAACTTCACAGCGAGTGGATCCACATATTTCATACATCTTGGGTAGACTTAGTAGAGGGGAGACTTCTAGTCACCTCCGTATATATTCCACGAACGTTAGAGGGAGGTTGCGATGAGACGGAAGGCTTTGTGTTCCCCGAGTTGGGAGATTGGTGAAGACAGTCCTTGAGGAAGCCATCATTGTAATAACCCGGAAATTCTTAGCCAGTTTAAAATTTTTATTTTGGCAATTTTAGCGAATTTTGAATATTTAAAATAGATTATTTTAAATAAAATCAACAGAAATTTATTTTGAATATAATTTGAACGTATATATTGTATACGCCGTCGTTAGAATATAAATAATTATTTATATTTATTAAAGGAATTGAAAATGGCGCGGTAGTTCGATAATTCGATTTCAAACTTCAATTGAATGTACCGGGTGCAAAACGATCCGGATTTTAGTGAAACCAGAAACAATAGGATCTAATTAATGATATCTTTCCAACGAATCCGACAAATCAAAATTTCATAGCGGGAATCAAAAGATATGTCCAGTTGAAAATTCTGAATAGTCGCTATGGGATTCAGGCCCTTAAAAATGGGAATTTTGCAAACGACCTCGGATTTCGAGGAAACCACTTTTGTTGGATCCGCAGTGTCAGATTATTGCTAGATTCCAAATTTCATAATTTTTCGAATCAATATGTGAGCGTGGCAAAGGAAAACGCGTTTGACCAGTTTCAGTTGATTTTAATCGACTGGAAGATGGCCATTTTTCCAACGGTCTCAGAATTCAACGAAACTAGTTTTGTTAGGACAGTATCGTCAATACGAAACTAGAAAATATTTTTTTGGAATTTTTCTAATTAGTATGTGACCCCGGTAAATTGAAATGTACGTTTAAAATTCAATATAGTGATTTAAATGTAAATTAAATGGAAACGGATCGAAACGATCAAATCATATTGCGATACCTATCCCATTGTGTTCGGAATGGGGGTAAAACGCTATGGACGACAGGCGGTGGGCTTCGTTTCGAGGTCGATAGAAAAAGTTACTTTATGTGAATAAAATATTGAAATTAAATTAAAAAAAAGGGTCAACCCTTCTCCCCCTTAAATCACTCTGGCCCCCCCTCCCCCGATTAAATTCATTCGAACAGAAAACGAAAAAGGAAAAAAAAATCAAATCGGAAAGGGGCGACGCGGAGGGGGAAACCCACCGCCGACGCCATCGCGCCCCCCTCGGGAGGTGCGCCGCCTTCTTCCTCTTTCCCTTCTCCCCTATCGATCCCCATCTCCACTCCTCCGCCGCCGTGAAGGCCTTGTCACCACCGCCGGACGCCTGCTGCGAGCCTCCTCCACCCCCTGCTGATCCCGACGCCGCCCTGAAACCGCACCTCCGACGAACCGAACGGCCCCCTTCTGGAAAGCGACAGTGAGTTTTAAACAATGTTATTTTCTTTTGTGTAATTTATTTAATTAATACGGTGTTAAAACTGATATTTTTATTATGGTAAAACTGAAATGTTTATTGAGTTAAAGCTAAGATTTTTATATATGAAAAAAAAAAGATTTTCTTTACATGTAAAAACACGATTTTTAGTTAAGTAAATACACGCCTTTTATTCATATAGAAATATGATTTTTCATTCATGGAAGAAAATTAGATCTTTCCATACGGGAATGGAGTATGAAAACTCGCTTTTTCTTTATATGAATTTGGGAATGAAAACTCGATTTTTCTCTATATGAATTTGAAATTAAAATTCGATTTTATATATAGAATAGTGAGGTAAAAATATGATTTTTACATACATGAAATTGAAGTAATAAAAATATGTTTTTTATATCTTTAAGGTATTAAAAATATAATCTTTACTATATAGACGATGTAAAAATATGATTTTTGTTTATATAGAGGATTAAAAATATAATTTTTACATGATAGGAATATTGGAAATATCATCTTTATATGTGTAGAAAAATAAAAATGTGATTTTTTATAATGACGAAATCTTTATTTTATAAAGGCGAAATCTTTAAAATTGAAAAGGCGAAATCTTTAAAATTGAAAAGGCGAAATCTTTATAGTCGAAAAGGCAGGACCTTTATATAGAGAATAGCGAAGTAAAAATTCGATTTTTATATATTGAATAACGAAGTGAAAATTCGATTTTTAAATGCAAGAAGCAATTATAAAAATATGATTTTTAAATTGAAAGTGAATAAATAAAAATGTGATTTTTATTTTAAAGACATCAAAATATAAAAATGAGTGATTTTTATATATGTAGTGGCTACGGGCAACAAAGATGACGAAGATGCGATAGTGATGAAGATTTCTATCAATGAAGTGCCGTGGAGCTAGGATAGCTATTGGTGAGAATTTCTCACCTTTCAATTTATTTTTCTAGTTATATATATATACTAGGATGCAGACGGTGTTTAGTAGCACCCGACACAATCGTCCACAGACCATGGACTTGTTTGTTTGATTGCAAAAATTAGTTATATTATTTGATTGAAATTGAATTGTTTGGTGAAAAGAAATTGATATGATTGATGTGTGAATGGCGTGGGCCTTCACTAGACCGGGGATAAGGCTAGGCCTCGTCCCATTTCTAGTATCGTGCCGTTATGCCGCCGAAATTTTCTAAAATAAATTAGAAAAATAAAAATATCATTTTATTGTGTAAATGAACGAAATAGAAATTAATGTGTTGAAAGGAAATAAAATATTTATATAGTTAAAAATATTTTATCGTTAAAAATATAATTTTTAACATGAATGTGAATAAATAAATATCCATTTACAAACCGGACGGTATGTTGATGTACACCTATTTGAAGGACATTGATTGGGTCGATAAATTTTACACATCGCCCAACTGTACAAATAAAATCTTTGTTTGATTGTTTGAAACCCCACACGGGTGTTGGGATGAAATTTGAAGTTCACTCATCCTGATTGATTCAATATGTCGATCGGTTGATTGACAGGCTGTTATAAGTGTTAGATATCTATATTTGATGCTTATACAGTGTAGTGCACTTTGGTTGATGGTCGATTATTTTTCAATGCTATTAGATACATGTGTTGTATGAAAATCCATATAATTAATTTTATATGGTGATTGATTGGGCCTCACTCCAATTTAGAAAATAAAGAATATTATATAACATAAATGTTCATGTGTTGACTGTACTCATCCGTTGAGATTAGTCATGTGTTGAACGAAATACTTTTATAATAAAATTTACATCTTTATCAATATAACATAAAGGTTCATGTGTTGACTGTACTCATCCGTTGAGGTTAGTCATGTGTTGAACGAAATATTTTTATAATAAAATTTACATCTTTATCAATATAATATAAAGGTTCATGTGTTGACTGTACTCATCCGTTGAGATTAGTCATGTGTTGAACGAAATATTTTTATAATAAAATTTACATCTTTATCAATATAATATAAAGGTTCATGTGTTGACTGTACTCATCCGTTGAGATTAGTCATGTGTTGAACGAAATATTTTGATAATAACAAACATTTTGATAATAGGAAATATTTGAAATAGAATATTTGAAATAGAAATATGTGAAGCCGTGTTGATTAGATTGACGCCATTTTGACGTGAATGATATTTATATCGATTTTATTCATTTCGAAATGAATTGAATATATAACGATTTCGAAATGAATTGAATATATAACGATTTCGAAATGAATTGAATATATAACGATTTCGAAATGAATTGAATATATAACGATTTCGAAATGAATTGAATATATAACGATTTCGAAATGAATTGAATATATAACGATTTCGAAATGAATTGAATATATAACGATTTCGAAATGAATTGAATATATAACGATTTCGAAATGAATTGAATATATAACGATTTCGAAATGAATTGAATATATAACGATTTCGAAATGAATTGAATATATAACGATTTCGAAATGAATTGAATATATAACGATTTTGAAATGAATTGAATATATAACGATTTCGAAATGAATTGAATATATAACGATTTCGAAATGAATTGAATATATAACGATTTCGAAATGAATTGAATATATAACGATTTCGAAATGAATTGAATAGAAAACCAATTTGAATTGAATCGAATAGAAAACCAATTTGAATTGAATCGAATAGAAAACCAATTTGAATTGAATCGAATAGAAAACCAATTTGAATTGAATCGAATAGAAAACCAATTTGAATTGAATCGAATAGAAAACCAATTTGAATTGAATCGAATAGAAAACAAATTTGAATTGAATCGAATAGAAAACCAATTTGAATTGAATCGAATAGAAAACCAATTTGAATTGAATCGAATAGAAAACCAATATGAATTGAATCGAATAGAAAACCAATTTGAATTGAATCGAATAGAAAACCAATTTGAATTGAATCGAATAGAAAACCAATTTGAATTGAATCGAATAGAAAACCAATTTGAATTGAATCGAATAGAAAACCAATTTGAATTGAATCGAATAGAAAACCAATTTGAATTGAATCGAATAGAAAACCAATTTGAATTGAATCGAATAGAAAACCAATTTGAATTGAATCGAATAGAAAACCAATTTGAATTGAATCGAATAGAAAACCAATTTGAATTGAATCGAATAGAAAACCAATTTGAATTGAATCGAATAGAAAACCAATTTGAATTGAATCGAATAGAAAACCAATATGAATTGAATCGAATAGAAAACCAATTTGAATTCAATCGAATAGAAAACCAATCTGAATTGAATCGAATAGAAAACCAATTTGAATTGAATCGAATAGAAAACCAATTTGAATTGAATCGAATAGAAAACGACTTTGAAATTGGATTGAATTGAAAACGAATTCAAATTGAATCGAAAGCGAATTGAAATGAATTCAAATTGAATTGAAATTTGAATTGAATAGAAATGAATTTTAAAACGAATTTATAAAGAAGAATTCAATTTTGATTTAAATTGAAATGGAAGTTGAAATTGCTTTTGAAACG
The DNA here is from genome assembly GCA_030737875.1 of Allium sativum. Classification (NCBI taxonomy): domain Eukaryota; kingdom Viridiplantae; phylum Streptophyta; class Magnoliopsida; order Asparagales; family Amaryllidaceae; genus Allium; species Allium sativum. The sequence continues at coordinate 187,470,749 of CM060924.1, read as the reverse complement.
AATTTAAAACTATTTATATAATTCGTTTTAAATAGAAATCGACGAAATATATATTATATATATTATATATATAATATAATGGCCTGAATAGAACGCGCCGCGCCGCGGCAGTTCGTGAATTTCGACCATTTATTTCAAACGGACATTACGGGAGATCCGACCGTCGAATTCTCCTAAAACCGGAACCGTTGGGTTCGTATCGAAAAGAGCTTTCTAACGAATATTAGAAATTAAAAATCTAACGGTTGGATTTGGAGATACGTCCAAATCAAATTTGAAAAAGGTCGCTGTAAGTGCAGTTCGATGGCCGTTGTTGGAAATCGACTGTACGGGCCTTGATAAAATTATTAAAAATATCAATAATTTGTGTAAAATCATAAGAAATGATTTGAGAAAATATGGGATGAAAAACTCCATATTTGAAAAGGTAAAAATTGATTTTTATCGAAATGAACTAGTTTGAACTCAATTTAAAACCCGATTTTTGTTTTTTGTTTTTAAATAAATAAATTAGATTTAAAACGGGGTTTTAAATAATCAGAATTCCTAATATATTTGATTTGAGTTGAACTAGAATTGATTTGTGGGTTTATCGTGAACTGTGTTTTAAACAACACTAGTTCTTTAACCCGATAATAAATAGAATGTGATTTGGGTTTGTCGTGAACTGTGTTTTAAATAACACCTAGTTCTTTAACCCAGTAAAAGGAGTTTTAACGAATCTGCAATTAGATTGAAATGTGAATTTGTAATCTAAATTTCCAAATTTAGAAAATGAACGAGAATGGAGTATTACCAGTTTTGCTCCAAAGCGATAGTTAAATCTTTAATTAGATTTGAACATGAAATGGTAATTAATTTTACCAATAACACCGTGGTGTTAGATATGGAGTATTACCAGTTTTGCTTCATGGGATGAATAGGTTGGGATTGGGAAATAAAATAAATAATTACTTCGTTGTGGTTCGCTGATCTCGACTAGTTTAGAAAAACCATAATTTGGTTTGAAACGACATCCAAAGGAAGATTACAGGATAAATTTTAAAGAATTTATCTTTGATAAAATTAATGGGAACCTTTCCCTAAGAATATGGAATTTAGAAACTAGCTGTAGGTTGGCTAAGAAGAATGGTTTCCTGGGTATTGATCTGATGTTGGTTTCGACCTTCGGGGTTAATGTTTGGGAAATTGTTCTCTTGCTAATTTGCGGTTAGTGACTAATGAATTGGAATGAGGCGTATGTTGTGTTTGTGTAACATTTTTTTTCAATATACGCGGGTTGTTCGGAAAGACCGGGTTTACACCCATTCTGAATAACCGATTCGACGATATGTCGAAAATGAAGATGGTGGTCGAAGACCGGAAGTATTCACATCGTTTGGATAATTACTGACGATCCTGATTGGGCTGTACACCCAAGAGGATGGAAATAGTTGGTGGTCGTCCAGACGTACTTGGAGATGGATGGATATGCGAGGAAAGTGCCTCCGGTTTCGTTCAGACCCAGAACGGACTTGTAAATGGATTGTGTGTCTGACATTGGATTTTATTCTGTGTTGATTGATTTCTATTAAATATACATCTGTTTGGCGGCGGAGAATTTATTCTTTTGCTTAACGCCCTTCTCTGAGACGTACGAGCTCAGAGGTTGTATATCGATGGACATCAATCGCACGGCATGAATTGCCTGTGTGGCATGCTGAGTTGCATGGATCAAGGCTTCTGTTGAAAAGCAAAGTCTTGTGGTTGATGATCAAAGCACGCCTACGTGGCAGCTTTGTGTATAACGTGAATTCGCGAGCCTCACACCTCGGTATGAGTTAAAAACAGGATACGGACTGCAGGGAGAGCACGACGTTTCTTTCTAGCTTTGGTGGTGTCAGTGACTTACCAGCCCTGACATTTATATACTTTTCACCTATGTGGTTGTTGGATGAGGCGCCTCGATTATAGATCTGTAAGGACCGGGAAACGTGTGTTCAGGAATAACTAATCCTCTAACGTAAGTGAGGACCGGCCCTGAAGATCCAAGGATTGCCCAGAGTGCGTAGTCCTGGGACATTTGCTAGAGTGTCTCGAACGCGGAGAGGAGCTTGCCCCTTGCCTCGACTCATGACGGAAATCCAATTTCCAATACGTGTGATTCGGTTTTAATTGTAGAACTAGTATGGCGACATAGTAGATGGTAGCTATGCCGCCTATGATTGATATTTATGATTGAAATGTTTTGACACTATACACTTATTATAGTATCAAATGATTTGTTTTAAACGTATCAAGCATGCTTTGGCTGTTATAAGGGAAAACCCTATCCCCCGGCTTGCGTTGCATTGTGTGATAGGACATGGGTCTTATAACAGCTTCATTTTTCTTTATTTAGCATTGCGCTGTCGTTTTATGCACTGGTATTCTTGGGAGGAAACCCGTTCCGTGTTATACGGCGTGGTCCCTTGAATTACTCTCTTTTAAAGTAAAGCTTTAAATAACTGTTTTAGTTCTCACACCAGTCCCATGACAGACCTGGAGTTTATTGTTTAAACCTAAACTCTGGGTGCCCCTATTTTCCACACGGGCAGCTAGTAGTTTTGGTTTTGCAGATTTATATTCACAGGATCCTGGTTTACAGCTGGAATGATATCCGGAAAGCTATGTATCCGTGTATCACCTTCAGTTGTGCTTTGTATTATTTTCCGCTGCTATGTAATTTAATGTAATCTCTGATATTTATCGAATGTAATTTATTCATTTATACTCTGTATATTCTTGTATCTGATGGAATTGTTGAAATACAATGAAATGTTCTTCTGTGTGGATTCTGATTTGTCGTGTTCCCAACGATCAGGGGTTTCGAAAGGTCTAGATCGGTTTAACGACTGATTCAGATCGAGCGAAATTCCCGGCCGTCACATTTGGTATCATAGCTTTGGTTTACAGAGCTCGAGAACAAGACACATTAGAACCATACGAAAGAATTCATCAGATATTGGATTAGAAATATCCAATTAGAATGACTCGTTAGAGATAGGATCAGTAGTATCCTAGAACGAGTGTGAAGAGTATATTTTCCAAATGAAAACCATTTTGTTTTGAAAATATAAATCATTTTATACGTATTTGAATATTTATTTATATTGATATGGACAATCTAGTATATAAAGGTTTTGCATATACGCGTCATGAACGTATATTCGAAGTTTTAATATATTAGATAGATATAGAATCACATTCTAGTCGCCCGGACATGATTCTGATGATGGCGCGCCATCACCAGTATTTATTTTCGTGTAACGAAGGTGTAATATCTATATATTTCCATTAGACTGGTGTGAGAACCAAAACTTATATAGCTAGAACACATTGTTGTGAATTGGCATCAAAAACATGATTTTCTGTATATATATCAAAATTATGAATTTGAAACTCTAATTCACTAATTGATTGATGTTTGTGTTGTTTGTTTATTTGTTTGCTAATTTTGAACCATTATGCCCAATAGCATCAAATATTGAACTGTATTGAAATTGGTCGCATTTGCTTGCATATACGTATACTTACATTGAACAGGTCATAGCAAGGAGGCTAGAGCCGAAGAATAAAATTTGTTTGCCCGACAAATAGGTACATGTTTACTACATAATTTACTGTTTTGTTTAGGTGATGATGATTTTATGAGCCTATTGGCTAGCCGCTTGGCTTTTTCTTTTTCTTTTTGAGATCTGAAGGACCGGGGAAGCTATTTGAAATTCCCCGATGCTCCCGGTGCAGGGGAGGTTATGGCGAAATTTTTCGAAAATTTAGGGTGTTAGCCAAATTTTTGAAAATTTGAAAATTCTCAGAAACTGAAAAGTTGGAGAATGCAAGCCGGATCGAACGTAGGACTAATTAATCAAACCACTTTCGACTTTGTTCCTTTTCGGGGACGAAAAGTTTTAAGTGGGGGAGATTGTAATAACCCGGAAATTCTGAGCCAGTTTAAATTTTTTATTTTGGCAATTTTAGCGAATTTTGAATATTTAAAATAGATTATTTTAAATAAAATCGACGGAAATTTATTTTGAATATAATTTGAACGTATATATTGTATACGCCGTCGTTAGAATATAAATAATTATTTATATTTATTAAAGGAATTGAAAATGGCGCGGTAGTTCGATAATTCGATTTCAAACTTCAATTGAATGTACCGGGTGCAAAACAATCCGGATTTTAGTGAAACCAGAAACAATAGGATCTAATTGATGATATCTTTCCAACGAATCCGACAAATCAAAATTTCATAGTGGGAATCAAAAGATATGTCCAGTTGAAAATTCTGAATAGTCGCTATGGGATTCAGGCCCTTAAAAATGGGAATTTTGCAAACGACCTCGGATTTCGACGAAACCACTTTTGTTGGATCCGCAGTGTCAGATTATTGCTAGATTCCAAATTTCATAATTTTTCTAATCAATATGTGAGCGTGGCAAAGGAAAACGCGTTTGACCAGTTTCAGTTGATTTTAATCGACTGGAAGATGGCCATTTTTCCAACGGTCTCAGAATTCAACGAAACTAGTTTTGTTAGGACCGTATCATCAATACGAAACTAGAAAATATTTTTTTGGAATTTTTCTAATTAGTATGTGACCCCGGTAAATTGAAATGTACGTTTAAAATTCAATATAGTGATGTAAATGTAAATTAAACGGAAACGGATCGAAACGATCAAATCATCTTGCGATACATATCCCATTGTGTTCGGAATGGGGGTAAAACGCTATGGACGACAGGCGATGGGCTTCGTTTCGAGGTCGATAGAAAAAGTTACTTTATGTGAATAAAATATTGAAATTAATTTAAAAAAAAGGGTTAACCCTTCTCCCCCTTAAATCACTCTGGCCCCCCTCCCCCGATTAAATTCATTCGAACAGAAAACGAAAAAGGAAAAAAAAATCAAATCGGAAAGGGGCGACGCAGAGGGGGAAACCCACCGCCGACGCCATCGCGCCCCCCTCAGGAGGTGCGCCGCCTTCTTCCTCTTTCCCTTCTCCCCTATCGATCCCCATCTCCACTCCTCCGCCGCCGTGAAGGCCTTGTCACCACCGCCGGACGCCTGCTGCGAGCCTCCTCCACCCCCTGCTGATCCCGACGCCGCCCTGAAACCGCACCTCCGACGAACCGAACGGCCCCCTTCTGGAAAGCGACAGTGAGTTTTAAACAATGTTATTTTCTTTTGTGTAATTTATTTAATTAAAACGGTGTTAAAACTGAAATTTTTATTATGGTAAAACTGAAATGTTTATTGAGTTAAAGCTAAGATTTTTATATATGTAAAAAAAAAAAAAACAAGATTTTCTTTACATGTAAAAACACGATTTTTAGTTAAGTAAATACACGCCTTTTATTCATATAGAAATATGATTTTTCATTCATGGAAGAAAATTAGATCTTTCCATACGGGAATGGAGGATGAAAACTCGCTTTTTCTTTATATGAATTTGGGAATGAAAACTCGATTTTTCTCTATATGAATTTGAAATTAAAATTCGATTTTATATATAGAATAGCGAGGTAAAAATATGATTTTTACATACATGAAATTGAAGTAATAAAAATATGATTTTTATATCTTTAAAGTATTAAAAATATAATCTTTACTATATAGACGATGTAAAAATATGATTTTTGTTTATATAGAGGATTAAAAATATAATTTTTACATGATAGGAATATTGGAAATATCATCTTTATATGTGTAGAAAAATAAAAATGTGATTTTTTATAATGACGAAATCTTTATTTTATAAAAGCGAAATCTTTAAAATTGAAAAGGCGAAATCTTTAAAATTGAAAAGGCGAAATCTTTATAGTCGAAAAGGCGGGACCTTTATATAGAGAATAGCGAAGTAAAAATTCGATTTTTATATATTGAATAACGAAGTGAAATTCGATTTTTAAATGCAAGAAGCAATTATAAAAATATGATTTTTAAATTGAAAGTGAATAAATAAAAATGTGATTTTTATTTTAAAGACATCAAAATATAAAAATGAGTGATTTTTATATATGTAGTGGCTATGGGCAACAAAGATGACGAAGATGCGATAGCGATGAAGATTTCTATCAATGAAGTGCCGTGGAGCTAGGATAGCTATTGGTGAGAATTTCTCACCTTTCAATTTATTTTTCTAGTTATATATATATACTAGGATGCAGACGGTGTTTAGTAGCACCCGACACAATCGTCCACAGACCATGGACTTGTTTGTTTGATTGCAAAAATTAGTTAGATTATTTTATTGAAATTGAATTGTTTGGTGAAAAGAAATTGATATGATTGATGTGTGAATGGCGTGGGCCTTCACTAGACCGGGGATAAGGCTAGGCCTCGTCCCGTTTCTAGTATCGTGCCGTTATGCCGCCGAAATTTTCTAAAATAAATTAGAAAAATAAAAATATCATTTTATTGTGTAAATGAACGAAATAGAAATTAATGTGTTGAAAGGAAATAAAATATTTATATAGTTAAAAATATTTTATCGTTAAAAATATAATTTTTAACATGAATGTGAATAAATAAATATCCATTTACAAACCGGACGGTTTGTTGATGTACACCTATTCGAAGGACATTGATTGGGTCGATAAATTTTACACATCGCCCAACTGCACAAATAAAATCTGTGTTTGATTGTTTGAAACCCCACACGGGTGTTGGGATGAAATTTGAAGTTCACTCATCCTGATTGATTAAATATGTCGATCGGTTGATTGACAGGCTGTTATAAGCGTTAGATATCTATATTTGATGCTTATACAGTGTAGTGCACTTTGGTTGATGGTTGATTATTTTTCAATGCTATTAGATACATGTGTTGTATGAAAATCCATATAATTAATTTTATATGGTGATTGATTGGGCCTCATTCCAATTTAGAAAATAAAGAATATTATATAACATAAATGTTCATGTGTTGACTGTACTCATCCGTTGAGATTAGTCATGTGTTGAACGAAATATTTTTATAATAAAATTTACATCTTTATCAATATAACATAAAGGTTCATGTGTTGACTGTACTCATCCATTGAGATTAGTCATGTGTTGAACGAAATATTTTTATAATAAAATTTACATCTTTATCAATATAATATAAAGGTTCATGTGTTGACTGTACTCATCCGTTGAGATTAGTCATGTGTTGAACGAAATTTTTTTATAATAAAATTTACATCTTTATCAATATAATATAAAGGTTCATGTGTTGACTGTACTCATCCGTTGAGATTAGTCATGTGTTGAACGAAATATTTTGATAATAACAAACATTTTGATAATAGGAAATATTTGAAATAGAATATTTGAAATAGAAATATGTGAAGCCGTGTTGATTAGATTGACGCCATTTTGACGTGAACGATATTTATATCGATTTTATTCATTTCGAAATGAATTGAATATAAAACGATTTTGAAATGAATTGAATATATAACGATTTCGAAATGAATTGAATATATAACGATTTCGAATTGAATTGAATATATAACGATTTCGAAATGAATTGAATATATAACGATTTCGAAATGAATTGAATATATAACGATTTCGAAATGAATTTAATATATAACGATTTCGAAATGAATTTAATATATAACGATTTCGAAATGAATTGAATATATAACGATTTCGAAATGAATTGAATATATAACGATTTCGAAATGAATTGAATATATAACGATTTCGAAATGAATTGAATATATAACGTTTTCGAAATGAATTGAATATATAACGATTTCGAAATGAATTGAATATATAACGATTTCGAAATGAATTGAATATATAACGATTTCGAAATGAATTGAATATATAACGATTTCGAAATGAATTGAATATATAACGATTTCGAAATGAATTGAATATATAACGATTTCGAAATGAATTGAATATATAACGATTTCGAAATGAATCGAATAGAAAACCAATTGGAATTGAATCGAATAGAAAACCAATTTGAATTGAATCGAATAGAAAACCAATTTGAATTGAATCGAATAGAAAACCAATTTGAATTGAATCGAATAGAAAACCAATTTGAATTGAATCGAATAGAAAACCAATTTGAATTGAATCGAATAGAAAACCAATTTGAATTGAATCGAATAGAAAACCAATTTGAATTGAATCGAATAGAAAACCAATTTGAATTGAATCGACTAGAAAACCAATTTGAATTGAATCGACTAGAAAACCAATTTGAATTGAATCGACTAGAAAACCAATTTGAATTGAATCGAATAGAAAACCAATTTGAATTGAATCGAATAGAAAACCAATTTGAATTGAATCGAATAGAAAACCAATTTGAATTGAATCGAATAGAAAACCAATTTGAATTGAATCGAATAGAAAACCAATTTGAATTGAATCGAATAGAAAACCAATTTGAATTGAATCGAATAGAAAACCAATTTGAATTGAATCGAATAGAAAACCAATTTGAATTGAATCGAATAGAAAACCAATTTGAATTGAATCGAATAGAAAACCACTTTGAATTGAATCGAATAGAATACCAATCTGAATTGAATCGAATAGAAAACCAATTTGAATTGAATCGAATAGAAAACCAATTTGAATTGAATCGAATAGAAAACGACTTTGAAATTGGATTGAATTGAAAACGAATTCAAATTGAATCGAAAGCGAATTGAAATGAATTCAAATTGAATTGAAATTTGAATTGAATAGAAATGAATTTTAAAACGAATTTATAAAGAAGAATTCAATTTTGATTTAAATTGAAATGGAAGTTGAAATTGCTTTTGAAACGAATTTAAAACTATTTATATAATTCGTTTTAAATAGAAATCGACGAAATATATATTATATATATTATATATATAATATAATGGCCTGAATAGAACGCGCCGCGCTGCGGCAGTTCGTGAATTTCGACCATTTATTTCAAACGGACATTACGGGAGATCCGATCGTCGGATTCTCCTAAAACCGGAACCGTTGGGTTCGTATTGAAAAGTTTTTTCTAACGAATATTAGAAATTAAAAATCTAACGGTTGGATTTGGAGATACGTCCAAATCAAATTTGAAAAAGGTCGTTGTAAGTGCAGTTCGATGGCCGTTGTTGGAAATCGACAGTACGGGCCTTGATAATATTATTAAAAATATCAATAATTTGTGTAAAATCATAAGAAATGATTTGAGAAAATATGGGATGAAAAACTCCATATTTGAAAAGGTAAAAATAGATTTTTATCGAAATGAACTAGTTTGAACTCAATTTAAAACCCGATTTTTTTTTTGTTTTTAAATAAATAAATTAGATTTAAAAAGGGGTTTTAAATAATCAGAATTCCTAATATATTTGATTTGAGTTGAACTAGAATTGATTTGTGGGTTTATCGTGAACTGTGTTTTAAACAACACTAGTTCTTTAACCCGATAATAAATAGAATGTGATTTGGGTTTGTCGTGAACTGTGTTTTAAATAACACCTAGTTCTTTAACCCAGTAAAAGGAGTTTTAACGAATCTGCAATTAGATTGAAATGTGAAATTGTAATCTAAATTTCCAAATTTAGAAAATGAACGAGAATGGAGTATTACCAATTTTGCTCCAAAGCGATAGCTAAATCTTTAATTAGATTTGAACGTGAAATGGTAATTAATTTTACCGATAACACCGTGGTGTTAGATATGGAGTATTACCAGTTTTGCTTCATGGGATGAATAGGTTGGGATTGGGAAATAAAATAAATAATTACTTCGTTGTGGTTCGCTGATCTCGACTAGTTTAGAAAAACCATAATTTGGTTTGAAACGACATCCAAAGGAAGATTACAGGATAAATTTTAAAGAATTTATCTTGGATAAAATTAATGGGAACCTTTCCCTAAGAATGTGGAATTTAGAAACTAGCTGTAGGTTGGCTAAGAAGAATGGTTTCCTGGGTATTGATCTGATGTTGGTTTCGACCTTCGGGGTTAATGTTTGGGAAATTGTTCTCTTGCTAATTTGCGGTTAGTGACTAATGAATTGGAATGAGGCGTATGTTGTGTTTGTGTAACATTTTTTTTCAATATACGCGGGTTGTTCGGAAAGACCGGGTTTACACCCATTCTGAATAACCGATTCGACGATATGTCGAAAATGAAGATGGTGGTCGAAGACCGGAAGTCTTCACATCGTTTGGATAATTACTGACGATCCTGATTGGGCTGTACACCCAAGAGGATGGAAATAGTTGGTGGTCGTCCAGACGTACTTGGAGATGGATGGATATGCGAGGAAAGTGCCTCCGGTTTCGTTCAGACCCAGAACGGACTTGTAAATGGATTGTGTGTCTGACATTGGATTTTATTCTGTGTTGATTGATTTCTATTAAATATACATCTGTTTAGCGGCGGAGAATTTATTCTTTTGCTTAACGCCCTTCTCTGAGACGTACGAGCTCAGAGGTTGTATATCGATGGACATCAATCGCACGACATGAATTGCCTGTGTGGCATGCTGAGTTGCATGGATCAAGGCTTCTGTTGAAAAGCAAAGTCTTGTGGTTGATGATCAAAGCACGCCTACGTGGCAACTTTGTGTATAACGTGAATTCGCGAGCCTCACACCTCGGTATGAGTTAAAAACGGGATACGGACTGCTGGGAGAGCACGAAGTTTCTTTCTAGCTTTGGTGGTGTCAGTGACTTACCAGCCCTCACATTTATATACTTTTCACCTATGTGGTTGTTGGATGAGGCGCCTCGATTATAGATCTGTAAGGACCGGGAAACGTGTGTTCAGGAATAACTAATCCTCTAACGTAAGTGAGGACCGGCCCTGAAGATCCAAGGATTGCCCAGAGTGCGTAGACCTGGGACATTTGCTAGAGTGTCTCGAACGCGGAGAGGAGCTTGCCCCTTGCCTCGACTCATGACGGAAATCCAATTTCCAATACGTGTGATTCGGTTTTAATTGTAGAACTAGTATGGCGACATAGTAGATGGTAGCTATGCCGCCTATGATTGATATTTATGATTGAAATGTTTTGACACTATACACTTATTATAGTATCAAATGATTTGTTTTAAACGTATCAAGCATGCTTTGGCTGTTATAAGGGAAAACCCTATCCCCTGGCTTGCGTTGCATTGTGTGATAGGACATGGGTCTTATAACAGCTTCATTTTTCTTTATTTAGCATTGCGCTGTCGTTCTATGCACTGGTATTCTTGGGAGGAAACCCGTTCCGTGTTATACGGCGTGGTCCCTTGAATTACTCTCTTTTAAAGTAAAGCTTTAAATAACTGTTTTAGTTCTCACACCAGTCCCATGACTGAGCTGGAGTTTATTGTTTTAACCTAAACTCTGGGTGCCCCTATTTTCCACACGGGCAGCTAGTAGTTTTGGTTTTGCAGATTTATATTCACAGGATCCTGGTTTATAGCTGGAATGATATCCGGAAAGCTCTGTATCCGTGTATCACCTTCAGTTGTGCTTTGTATTATTTTCCGCTGCTATGTAATTTAATGTAATCTCTGATATTTATCGAATGTAATTTATTCATTTATACTCTGTATATTCTTGTATCTGATGGAATTGTTGAAATACAATGAAATGTTCTTCTGTGTGGATTCTGATTTGTTGTGTTCCCAACGATCAGGGGTTTCGAACGGTCTAGATCGGTTTAACGACTGATTCAGATCGAGCGGAATTCCCGGCCTTCACAATCATTTTAGGATGACTATTCATCCAGGCAGTGATAAGACATATAGAGATATGAAGTGGGTTTTCTTTTGGGTTGGGATGAAAAAAGATGTGGCAGAGTTTGTTTCTCGATGTTTGATTTTCCAGCAAGTCAAAGATGAGCAAAGGAAGCCCGGTGGTTTACATCATCCTTTGGAGGTCCCACAATGGAAGTGGGAGAGCATCTCCATGGATTTCGTTGATGGTTTGCCTAGATCGAGGAAAGGCAACACCGTTATTTGGGTTATAGTGGACAGGCTTACTAAGAGTTATCATTTCATTCCTGTTAACAGTAAGACAGCAACAGAATGGTTGGCGGTAGTTTATCTTCGTGAGATAGTCCATTTGCAAGGAGTACCTTCTATTATTTTGAGTGATCGTCACCCCATTTTCACTAGTGAATTTTGGAAGAGCTTGCAGGAAGCATTAGATACACAATTGTGTTTGAGCACCACTTATCACCCTCTGACGGATGGACAGACGGATAGGGTGAACAGAGTTCTTGAGGATCTTTTATGACTATGTATCCTAGACTTCAGAGGGACTTGGGAGGAGCATCTACCTTGGGTAGAGTTCGCCTACAACAACAGTTACCAGGCTAGTATTGGCATGGCATCCTTCGATGCATTGTACGGACGACCTTATAGATCTCCGTCTTATTGGTGGGAGTCTACAGAAAGACTTATACTTGGACCGGATATGGTTAGAGAAACTTCAGAAAAGATTGATCTTATTAGAAGGCGCATAAAGATAGCTCAGGAGAGGCATAATTCCTAGTAGATAGGAGAAGGACTGACATTGAGTTTGAGGTGGGAGACATGGTTTTCATCAAGGTATCACATTTGAGGAATGTGGTTCGCTTTGGATCTATAGGGAAATTGGCACCAAGATTTGTAGGGTCATTTCCCATAACAGAAAGGATTAGCCAAATGGCCTATTGAGTAAAGTTACTAGAAAGACTATCCGGCGTTCATGATGTTTTCCATGTTTCTCATTTATGAAAGTGCTTGCATAATAATGCAGAAGTAGTTGAGCCGAGTATGCTTGAGGAAGTAGAGGTAGAATGTGAGGCGACAGTTAAACGAGTTCCCACCGTATATTTAGATCAGAAGTTGAGAAGCTATGCAAGTGGGAAGTCAAGTTGATGAAAGTACAGTGGGGATATAACCATGCAACTTGGGAGACTGAAGACAAGTTTCGCGCTTCATACCCTTTTCTTTTCAAGGGTATGTTATTAACTTCATTTCCAAAACTTTTATCCATGCTTGTTTTTATCATTTAAAGTATATGCTATTGATTGAATCTTCGACCTTTAGGTAGGAATCCCATGGGTGTAAACATGTGTTTGAGACATGTTATGTTTGATGGATGCAAGTAGATGCAAGTGGTTGCTAGTGGCTACTCGTGGGTGCATATACACACACATTAGGCACTAGATTGGCTCAATCACTCTTATACTGCATATGGATGCATGTGCATTTTTATTCTTTTTATGGATGAAAGTGGATGTATCATCATATGGATATTGATTTTAGATGAATGATTGCACACACATATAGATTTTACACGTTATAATAGGATTATTTGCATACATATTGGATTCATGGCACTAACATACATTGCATTAAGGAGGTCGACTGAATTAGTAGATTGCCTGATTTCTCGCATTAGTATAGGGACATATACACACACCGTTGCGTATGTTCATAAAAGCATTAGAAATCTTTAAGGATAATGGATGCCTGTAATTAGTGGATGAGTAGATGGATGATGGATGTTAGGATATACATTCTTCTTAACTTGGAGATTTCGGGGATGAAATCCTTTAAGTAAGGGAGAATGTAACACCCTGTAATTTTTAAAAGACACTATAATGATAAATTAAGAATACCTAATTTAATATTGAGAATTAAGTAAAACGGACTGCTTCATTGCGTTCGTCTCAGAATTCTGCTTAAGATAGACAACAAGTTTGCGTAAAATGGGCATCGTATGAAGAAGATATTAAGGTTTGAAGTTTGTATACGCACAAGAGAAATATATATATATATATATATATATATATATATATATATATATATACACACACAAAACAACTCAAAACAATCAAAATAATTCGAAATCATAAGACGCGGGCTTGGGTGGGAGTTCTGACCATTAAGGGTCAACCCCACCCTAGGGATTTCGACCCATGGGTCGACACCACAATAGGGGTGTCAACACCCCTCCAGATCCGAGGCAGATTCAGTTTTGCATATGTGGACTTATTTTCTGACTAGATTCATTGACCCTAAGCTATATAAGAACCATATACCCATTGTTTTATTCATCTAAATCAATGGCAATGACGAGATGCTGCTCCAACTCAGATTAAATTAGCCTTTCCTTCAGCAACGACGATTCATACATGTTCAAAGTTCGCTGATTCAACATCAATACGCTTTTCTCAGTTTTCTTAAATCCATCCCCAGTTAGTTTATGTTGCTTTTGGATGTAAACACCTAAAATGAAATCTTGACATGTACATGAACTAGGGTCTAAAATTGTGCCTAATCATTTCTGTTAGCACATGTTCATCAGAATTGTTCTTATATGCTTTCTTGTCATTATGCCCAATTCTATCACTATATGCTTATTCAGTTGCTATGCCTATTTCTGCCTGCCTATCTTGTTATTATGCTTATTTATGTTCTCTTCCCTTCTTCTTTCCCTTTTTATTTTTATAGCCAGGCTACCACCGAGCCTAGACATACCGCTGAAATAATCTAACGCGTGAAATTAGGAGTGAGGAAAAAAACATTAAAATCGGGGCATAACTTGAATTGAAAATATGAATATGGATTTGGGGCACAAACAAAACTGTGATTGAAGACCTTAATTTGGGCATATGGTACATGATGAATATAACTTGGAAAGGGTCATGAAAACCTATAATGAAATAGGAACAATTGTTAAGTAATGGATATGCCAAGATTTACAATAATTAGAAACTGTAACCGCGCTTAGAAATGAGGTTAGATTACACTTGTGGTAGAAGTCTGCCTGGAACCGCTTGGCATATCCAGCATCCACAAGTGGTAAATCTAATGTTAGGGGTCTAAGTGCATAAACACGTGACGGTGTTAAGACACGAGGTTAAGTCCGACTTGTGGAAGAAGTCTGCCCAGAACCAATCGGCATATCCAACATCCATAAGGGGTAGACTTAACATGGAAGGTCTAGCGCATTATAATCATAGATAAATGAATGATAATGAACTTGTAATACTTAACCTTTTTGAATCCATAGGGATTACATGGACATGTTAACTTGAGTAGGGGCTAAGTAAACTTTCTTTAATCAGTGGGAGGGTTAAATAAATCTTGGGGCGGTGGTTAATATTTATATATATAAGCCCACAAACTTAACCTGTGGGGTTATGCAATCTTGTCAAACTGGTAGGCATAACCTGTTGAAATCCTAGTAGTGGGGATGAAAGTCTAGAGGGAAGCTTGTATCATCTGGTGTGTGGGATCAGTTTTAGTTTGTAACCCATATAGGTATCAAACGAGTACTCTGAACTAGGTTGGAGTCGAGGAACGCTTACTGAGCTGATTATAAAAGGTCACTTGGGAAAAGGTGTCTGACGGTGCGTTCCAACGGGGTCATGTGTGTGCATGAGTCTGCCTGCTCAGGAAAATAAGAAGCTATGACATTAGTAGATATGGTTGTGCACGTCCTGTAAACGAAGGGTTACCACTTTAGGAAGTGAAGTATTCTACTGTGGGGCCAGGAAAGTGTATCTACGAAGTTAGGGAGCCAATCGATTGGGGAAGTAATTAGGGTACATCTAGTCTCCCTTGTTTAGGAGCCCGTTATTATCCTTAGTGGTAACACCGGTAAGTTCAGTTGGGCTACCTATTATTATATGTGGGTAAAACCTCTCACTAGAAGTACACCTAAGTCTACCATCTTGTACGTGTTGGGATTCATCTTGTTCTTTTTATACTAGTAAGGGTGTAGAGAAAAGTATTAAAAAAGCGCAATATATTTTGTCATGTTTATCCTGCTTATCTTGTTATACCTGCCGTATGAAACTGTTATCTCTCTCCAACTTATATTCATGTCGTGATGCTTTTACTTATTTATATGCTAAAAGTAACTCGACTTACCAGACTTTATGTCTGACCCATTTTGTTTCCTTTTATTTCTCTTCCGTTTACCCCCATCCCTGGTTCTCGGGGTGGGAATACTCAAGCTTGATCAGGATTCTTCTTTCCTTCTGCTTGGACCTGCTTTGATGTACTACTTGATTTCGTATCTTCTCTACTATGGCTATATTTTGGGGATTATGCTCTTTTATGTATCATTGTACTCTGATGATGATTTTTGTACAAGGCAGGAGTTTTATGTATTCGGTTATGATGTAACCATGTTCTGTACCACGATATTTTATATTCAATAAAGTTTTAAATTCCGCTGTTATTACATACCCGTCTTGTAATGTTTTTGTTTCTTTTTATCTATAACGCTTCACAAAACTTAATGCATTCTGATAAAGAGTGACATTAACGAATGTTGGGTGTCACAATTTTGGTGCTTTCTCATCATTTTTCATTACTTGATCTGATTTATATAGACATCCATCTATATCTAGACAGCTTGTGATATTCACAGTGATACCCTATAAATATCACAAGGTAGACATCATCTGTAGTGCACACACACACACTCTTATATATATTCTCTAGACGTGCACTATACATGTATGCATACATGTGTATGTATATACGCATATTTCTGTGCATGGGAAAAATGGCCAGCATTGGACAAATATATCAAACAAGTTGTGTTCATGAAAAGCCTGAGACGCATGCACAGTGAATGGGTCAAGTATCCATGAACACACAATCAAGTAGCATGCATATGTACATGTGTATGGATACAAGCAATTGAGGAGTGACCATGAAGGCCAATCTCGACCCAGTGCAAGCGCATATACAACATTAAAAGATCGAACAAGTTCAAGTGCAAATCAATATAGAGATTCAGTTCAACATGGCAGCATTTTTTTGGAAAAACGGTGTGCATCGGTCAAACATCGCAAGTGGACAACTCAGAAAGCTTAAACAATCATGTACAGGGGCATCTCAAAATTCAAGATGAAGGGAACAACCCAGTTTCAAGAGGACCAAAGTTTAAACACAAAAAGGTGTGCAAACTCATGGGCAACTTTGTAACAGGTCAGGATTTGTGTATGCAAACAAGTGCAAATGAAAATGAATACAATACAAATGGTTCGACATGCTCCCAACAGCTCAAAGTCAAGTGTGCTCATGGACACATCAGGGCCAGTCTAGCCAAGTTCAAGATACCAAGTGCATGCAGGTTAATATTACTACGCTTTTGAATCAAGTTGGACAAAATGAAAGCATGCATAAAAAGGCGCAAAGCATCAAGCAAGAAGTACAATACTTGATGAATGACTAGAACTCTCTGCATGTGTTTGAGAGCAATGTGATCAAGCTTATAATGCTCAAATACAAGCTTCAGGTTCAAGCCAGAATAGTCAAGTGGACAAATGACATGCAAAGCACAAACTCAATTTAGATCAAATCCAAAACAGTTTCAACTTATATGAACTTTCAAACGAACACAAGCATAGGTTCAAGTAGCATGCATTCAGTTACACACAGTACCACATGTATGTTAACAGGTTCAAAGCAAAACAAGTCAGTGTACAAAAAGGGTGCAACTGTGGACAAATTGTCATGCACATACATGAGCGAACAAATCTGAATGCATAGCGTTATTCATGGTTCAGGTACAACCCGACAGGGTCAGGAATTATGGCCACAACTCAACAAATTCAAAACGATTCAATGCTCAGACTTGTTTAGTAATATGATACCTCGAATTTGACTAATAAAGTCAACATACCAAGAAAAGCAAGAGAAATATTTTATTTCTTTCCAGAAAATCAATCGATGTGCCACAGCAAATGCTTGTAATGTTATTCAAGGAAATCACAGTATTGTTTCTAGCAAGAAAGTTTTTTTTCCAGAAATGTGCAAGTTGTATTTGACAAGTGCTAGATGCACGTGTTAGAAATCCCCTAAGAAAACAAATTAACATTCCTGAAATCAACATTGGATATACAGCAAAACTATTTCATAGTTTTGTTTTAGGCATGGAAATAATATTTTGGCATCAATCATGCAAGGGGCTAAGGAAAGAAAATATTTTTTTTCTAGAATTGTTCAAGTTGTTTAGGCAAGAATAATTCGAAATCTGATTCCAAAAATCACGCAAGCATTTCAAAGCCGTAGGAAATAAATCCAAATCAAGGCAACAAATTGTAACAACCCGCATTTATACGGATAATAATTAATTTATTTAATTATTTAAATAGTGAAAATGGTTGTTTAATTAAATTATATTTAATATTTAATTAATATAAATAATATACTAATATATTTAATTTCTGAAATAATCAGAAATAGTGAATTGACAATATAATGTGAACTGGACAATTCAAAGTATTTAATTCAGCTTAGAATTGAATTAGAATGACGAATATATTATTTGAACGACAGATTGAACTTATAATTATATTATAATTAAAATCGAGCTCCAAATGGCGCGACAGTTCGCTATTTGGCGATTCGAACTTCAACTGAATATACAGGGTCCGTTTTAAATTTGATTTCCGTGAAATAAGAAACGTTCAGAGCTGGCGAAGTATATTTTTCTAGTAAAAGAGAAAATTCGGGATTTCATTGTGTAGATTTTGATTTATGTCCAAATCAAATTTTAGAAAAGTCGCTATGGAATTCCTTTATAATTTATAACGATATATATAAGGAATCTCAATATAAATTTGAATATCGATTCAACCGGGATTTGAATATCGAGTTGTAAATCCCAGTGGAGCTATATGATATTCTATTGTGAATATATATGATAATATTTAATTTAATTATTTTTAAATATATTTATATATATTTAAAAGGGTTATTTAGAGCTTTAAAAATAGCCAGTTTTGCAAACGACCTCCGTTTTCGACGAAACTAATTTTGTTGGATCTGCAATATTAAATTATCGCTAGATTTCAATTTCCGTGATTTTTGAAGTCAGTGTGTGGCCGTACGGATTTTTAATGTGAAAAACAGTCAGTATTTTGACGGTTAAAAATACGTTTTGTGAGCAAACGGAGTCGAAATTCGACGAAACCAGTTTCGTTAGGTCCGTAATGTCGAACTATAGCTGCGTGTCCAGGATATTGTATGTAATTACAGAAATTTTTAAAGGACATATACATACAATGTTTCATTAAATAGGAATAAAATAATCCAAAGGAAAATATCTAAATTTTTTCTATAAATAATCCTCCTAACCCTCTTAACCTAATTAAGTATTCCTTGGTCAAACAAGGTGCCGCTACTCAGAAAGAATTCCAACAGTAAATCCCCATCTTCTAAATTCAAACTAAAATCATATGAAATTATATAAATCCAAATTCATATATGTATGGATCCCTGGTGAGTTTCTCTTCTTTTTCGTACAAGTTTTGAAGGGTGCGATTTCAGTTTCGGTGGTTCGACTTTTGTACAGTCAACCTGTAGTTCGGGTATACTCGATTTTGGGGCATCGAATTGGGTTTCTGACCTTGGATTCGGGTTTAGCATCGAGTCCCGCACCTTGCAGCGATTTCTAGGTAGCTTCGTCGTGTTGAAACAAGGAATTCACGGCGTTTTGATTAAATGACAAGGAGAAGTTCAAGATCGACCAAAAGAAGAGATTCAATGGTATTTAATATTAGAGTTTGATTATTTAGAGTTTTAGTTGGGTTATAAATATTAAAATCTATCCTCAAATAATCATATACCTCAATGGTTTGAATATATATATATATATATGTATATATGCGTATGCACATTCATTGTGCATATTATCAGAAACCGGTCGACCGGTTTCATTCTGGGCAGTCGACCATTTCTGGGAAGAAATGAACAGTGAACGTGCACACATGTATATAATGTAAATTTATTCAAATTGTAACACCCCGTATGTTGAATAACTTGCTATAATATAAAACAGGGCAGAATTAAATTTTAAAATCTGAATAAGGGGAAACGGACTATGCCATTGCGTTCATCTCGGAAAAATACGCGAAATAGAGTCCGAGTTTTCGAAAATCGGAGTCCGTATGACCCAGATATGGCCCGAAGAAGTTTCAGAAAATTTAAAAACAGATTTAAAAACAGAAATTTCAAATTTCAGAAGTGGCGGGAAAATTCCCGCCAGACCCAGGGAGTCGACCTGGGGGTCGACTGGGGAGTCGACCTGCCCACCAGGTCGACTAGGGTGTCGACCCTAGTGTCGACCTGGGGGTCGACCTCCCTGTTCGAGCCCAGGCGACCTGGGTGCACCAGTTTGGCTTTTGGGCTGTGTTTTGGTGGCTAGGACGAGTTCTGACGGCTCTAACCTAATCTAGGGTTAATCTAAGGGCCTAAACTACATCCTAATTCTATAAATACACCCTAAGACTACCCTAATTCATACTAAAATTCGAGCCAACGTCGTTATGCCGTCAAAATGCAACTAGGAGGAGCCACCAACAAATTAAAGAGGAGGAAAGCTTCTCAAATCAACTTCTAATCCACTCTAGCAACTTAATCTTCTTCATTGAAGTGCTAATCAACAAGTTGTGAGTTTTCTATAACCTTAATGACCAATTGTTGAAATGATTATGATAGGATATAATGAGGTTATGGCTATGAATGTGGATCAATGCAAGATTGTGTTATCATGTGCTATGTGTTTGTGATGTTATGCAAGTTATGCAAGTTATGTGTTATGTGTTCATGATGTTATGCAAGTCATATGCTATGTGATCATGATGTTATGCAAGTCATATGCTACATGTTCATGATGTTATGCAAGTTATGCAAGTTATATGCTACATGATCATGATGTTATGCAAGTTATGCAAGTGTTAGGCTATGTGTTCATGATGCTAGTTGTGCAAATTGCTATGATACACATTGATCCATTATGACACCATGATTATGCAAGTTCATATATGACATGTTATGCAAGTTTGGTGTATGATTATATGCAAGTTCATATTTGACATGTTATGCAAGTTTGGTGTATGATTATATGCAAGTTCATATATGACATGTTATGCAAGTTTGGTGTATGATTATATGCAAGTTCATATATGACATGTTATGCAAGTTTGGTGTATGATTATATGCAAGTTCATATATGACATGTTATGCAAGTTTGGTGTATGATTATATGCAAGTTCATATATGATATGTTATGCAAGTTTGGTGTTTGATTATATGCATGTTCATATATGACATGATATGCAAGTTTGGTGTTTGATGATATGCAAGTAACATGTGCAAGTTTACACCTTAGTATGATATGCATACATATGCAAGTTAACCCCTTTGTATGTCATACATACATATGCAAGTTTACCCTTTTGTATGACATAAATAACTTATGCAAGTTAACCTCTTTATGACATATGTGATTCATGCAAGTTTGGGTTGATTATTTATGCTAGTTGGGTTGATGCTATATGCATGTTGACACCTTTAAACCCATGTTGATGCTAATGTTATGCAAGTTGAACCCATTGTATTTGTGATGAATCTTCCCTTTTATGTCATGTTGGCGAATTACGTGGGGAACGATGGGGTTAATATACATGTTAATGAAATGGTGTGAAGTTGGTATGATTATGCATACCATAAAGTGGATGGACATAATTGAGTCAATTATGTACATCGTTAAAATTGGAATTAATTAGGGAAAATTAATTCGAAATATGGGGGTGATTAATTAGGTGTAATTAATCGACTAAGACACGAGGTTGGACCCTTTTGTAGCGTAAGACTGCCTGGAACCGACCGGCAAATCCAGCGGCTACAAATGATTGGCCCAATGTGAGAGGTCTTAGGCACAAACTAAATACGTGACAAGTGTATAGACACGAGGTTAGACTCGGTTATGGCGTAAGGCTGCCCGGACCCGACCGGCAAATCCAGCTGCCATAAAAGATAGTCTAATGTGAGAGGTCTTTACAACGGTTACGTTCTTAATCAATTAAGAAACACTTAACCATATTAGCATGTAGAGGTACATGAGGGGTTAAGTGGGTGCCTTGGGTGGCATGGGGAAAATCTAGTGGTTGCCTTGGGTGGCAATGAAAGATAAGATTAGAATACTTAACCAAAGTGGAACATGTAATTAAACATGATTAAAGGGTTAAGTAAGTGCCTTGGGTGGCATGGGGAAAATCTAGTGGTTGCCTTGGGTGGCAATGAAAGATAAGATTAGAATACTTAACCAAAGTGGAACATGTAATTAAACATGATTAAAGGGTTAAGTAAGTGCCTTGGGTGGCATGGGGAAAATCTAGTGGTTGCCTTGGGTGGCAATGAAAGATAAGATTAAAATACTTAACCAAAGTGGAACATGTAATTAAACATGATTAAAGGGTTAAGTAAGTGCCTTGGGTGGCATGTGGAAATCAAGTAAGGGCCTTGGGTGGCATGGGGAAATCTAGTGGGTGCCTTGAGTGGCAGTTGAAATATGATTAGATGACTTAACCAAACTTTAAACATGTAAGTGGGCATGATTATTAAAAAGGGTTAAGTGGGATGCACTAGAAAAAAATGACATGCTTAGGTGGGTAGCTTGTGGGGGCCCATTTCAACCAGTAACCCATATGTATCTTAGTGGGCTCGACCCATGTCGAGGACGGGACACGCGTACTGGGCTTGACTATAAGAGGCCAAAACGGGTTGGCGGTGGCAACGCAAGTCCAACGGGTTTCATATGCGTGTGTGGACCCGGGCTGGTAGGTAAGACGTTGTTGCATCGTGTAGGTATAAGCCGTGCACCGTTGATTGTATCGGGATGCCACTTTGGGGAGTGATACACCCCACTGTGGAGCCAGCATGGGTATCTACGTTAGGGAGCCGATCGAATGGGAGTAGTGGGTACACCTAGTGGAGATAGGGGCAGACGGCACCTATGTAGTCAGCTAGGGGTACACGAGACTACTATTAAAATTACTAAGTTGTGGGTACACCTAGTGGAGATAGGGGCAGACGACACCTATGTAGTCAGCTAGGGGTACACGAAACTACTATTAAAATTACTAAGTACACTTAGTGGGATCAACCTTTAAGTAGGAATTACCCTTGGGTGGGTAGATCTGGTGTGGTGCAGTGTAGGAATTATCCTTGGGTGGGTAGATCTGGTGTGGTGCAGAATAGTATTTATCCTTGGGTGGGTAGGCGCGTCTTTACCGTTATCTTAGTTCATCCTAAGTCTAGTTGGCTGCTTAGAGTAGTCATTTATCCCCAGTCGTACCGTACCAGGTTTATATCATACCCTAATTACTTTAATGATTGTATTGTTAAAGTTATAGGGCTCACTCAGACTTATGTCTGACCCCGTTGTTTTTATCTTTTTCCCCAACCCTCAGGTTCTCAGAGTGGGCCTAGTACTAGTGGGCTTTGATCAGATTGCTTTATCTATCTTTTGGAGCTCGGACTCTTGAAGAAAAGCTCGGTTATCTTTTCTATTATGGCTATTAGTATGTAGTGGGATTATGTACTTATGTTTTAACGAGATGGATATTTTGTACTTGACTCTTGTGGGTTTTTGATATGTAACCAAACATGTTTACCTTCTGCTGCAATGAAATGATGTTTTAAATTTCAAGTATCACTTATATCTGTCTTTTTGTAATTTTTCAGTTCTATATTCACTTAAATACTCAACCGAAGCTAAGGCATTCCCTTAGTGAGTGACCTTAGCGGGTGTGGGATGTTACACGTGGTATCAGAGCTTAAGGTTACCAGAACAGATAAAACTTTTAGAAAATTATTTTTCTAAAAACATTTTTGGAAGAAGTATTTTCAAAAACATGTTTTTAAGAGAAAGGTTTTTGAAAGAAAAGAACATAATCCCCAAGAGCCATATGTCCTTCCTTCGTTTCTCCGTTTTGAATCTCTTCCTCTTTCTCTTTTTGAATTTCCCCTCCGTGTATAGATGTCTTTTTAAGATAAGTAAGGACTTCCGTATGAAGGACGGAAGAACCACTTCAAGGGACTAAGTCCTTTTCCAGGCTAAGAAGTTAGTCCAAGGAGGTGGAGGGATTATGGGTACCGTTAAGATGGACGAGAGAGGAAGATTCAAATAGCTATTAGGTAAATAAGGGACGAAACCTCATCGTGGTAAGAAGGCCACGAAAGGAGAATGTGAAGGGGAAGGCTAGTTGTTTTGGAAAAATGGACACCTTGGGGTTGTCCAAAGAGGTAAGGACGAAGTACAGGATCTTCTGGAGGGTAGATGTATTCTCTCACGACGGGTATACCTGATGGGGGTAGGGCCGTCTAAGTTGAAATTTGGTTCTCTCGATCATCCTGTTCGAACTTTATTCGACTCTGGCGCACCACATTCGTTTATCTCATCATCATTAGTTGAGTCACTGCACCTAGACACTAGTTGTAACACCCCACCTCCGCCAGTGCCACTCTTGCAAGCACACTGGCTTTGGAGGGGCGTTTAAACAAGGTAAACATGCATGCAGATATCACAAGACAGAACATATAAGTAAAACAGAGTAGTAAAGCAGTGGATTAAACTAGCATTTCAAAACCATAGTCATATTACAACAAAGTACTTGAGCATTATTTTCCAACAAACAAAGTCTAGACAAAAGCATAAACTGAAAAACTGAAATACATAAAGTACTATCCCCAAAGTGAAGTGATAAACCATAGCTAGCTCAATGTCCAAACCCGTACATGAGCGAATCCAGTAAGCAAGCTAGAAAGATCCAAGCTAAGCTCCAATGTTCCCACCCTGAGGACCTGAGGGGGGGAAACGGAAGACAAGAGGCGAAAGAAAACAGGTCAGTCAAAAAGACTGGTAAGCCCTACTACAATCTGTCTATGAACTAGTAAAGTTAACTGGCATGAGAAGCTGAGATGAACATAAGGATAATAACATACTGGCATGATGATTAACTAACAAGGTAGATAAAGGTGTCATCGCATAATAAAGGTTAAGTTTTGCACCACGGGTGTACTAGCACTCTAACATGTCAAGTAAAAACAAGAATTGATCCCTTGGCCCAAGCTTGGCCAAATATAATGAGGTGACCTAAATCAAGGTCCAACTACACAGTCTAGTCGATCGGCTCCCTATAAGCCTAACTCGTCAAGTGTCGGTGTCATGCGGCTTAATCATGTAATGTAGTTGACTGTGCAGGGTCCACCCTAGGGTGTATCTGGCCCTACGGTGTAACCCTCTGACACCATACCATGATGCACAGTCCAAACCTACCGTTGCCCGTGTTCAACTCCGGACTTGATGTGCACGATCATGGTCCGCCTGAACAACCGGGGCATCATTCAGCCGTCTCTTTTGGTCTCTTACAATCAGTCCAGTAATCGTGCCCCACACTAGCCTAGTCCTAGGGTCTTATGATACATCTAGAAGGTTACTGCTGAAAAGGACCACGCAACTAGGGTTTCTTAACGGGTTAAATGTGGTTAACCCGATCCAAACGTGGATTAAATCGGTTAAGAGTACCCAAGGCTCCGGACTTAACCTCAATTAATCCATCAAGCCCAAATTGGTTAAGTATTAAGTGGACCGTGACTTAACCCTAATCAGGAGGCATTAATTAACTTAATGCGCTTTAACCTCTCACATTAGACTTTGTTGTGGTTACTAGTTAAGCCGGGCGGGTCCGGGTAGCTTTACACCACAACTAGGTCTAACCTCGGGTTCGAGCACAACATGACCAAGTTCTCACATTGGGTCCTATTGTTTGTAGCAACTAGTTAAGCCGGGCGGGTCCGGGTAGATTTATGCTACAAACTCAACCCAACCTCGAGTTGGCCACACTCATATTTTCTAAGTGTCATGTCCATTATGTTTCCAAAACATAATTACAAGTTAACATATCACGTCATGTTACAAAAATCATGTTCATGTCATTATGTTACCCAACCCCAACGTAATCCCATCGTTTACATAATCGCAACAACGCATAAAGGATAAAATAGGGAACTTGGCATAACCATGACATAAAGGTGTTGAAGCCACAAGTTTAACATGGTGGCATATGAAATGTACATATGTTCATATACTTGCATATTGCATTATTAGGCTTCAAAAGCATGCATAAAACCAAACTTAGCATATGAGTGATACATGGTGATAAATGACATGTAGAAGTTGCTAGAAGTTCGCATTTTGCCTCACATGCAAGTTATCATAAGGGATATGATAACTTTCATATTGCCAAAATGCAACCTTTAATATAAAGCTTGGAGCTTTATGCTCAAAACCTCAAGTTTAACTTGCATAACATGATAACATGATCAACCCAAACTTGCATAACATAGCAACATGTGTCATACATAATGATTAAACCAACTTGCATAATGATCATCCAAACTTGCATATAATGATCAACCAAACTTGCATATAATGATCAACCAAACTTGCATATAATGACCAACTAAACTTGCATATAATGATCAACCAAACTTGCATATAATGATCAACCCCAAACTTGCATCATTCATTTAACTTTAGAGTTCAAAGAAAGAAAGTAGAAAAGGGCTTACTACGCTATGAAGACACAAATGAATATTTATTATAAAGATTGAGACGAAGCCCTTATGCAAGCACCAAAAACCCAAATATGCAAGCTCCAAATGAAAACCCTTGAGCCAATTCAATAAAAACCCTTGCTTTGAGATAGAAATGTTGCAACTTGACTTGAATGCAAGCTAAGAACACTCATACAAGTTTGAAAACACTTGTATGAACTCAAAATCTCTCACAGAAATTAACTTAGAAATTTTAGCATGAGAGTGGAGGCCATGAGAGGAACAAATTTGGCATAGTTTAGTTGTAGGATTGAATAATGGTGATTTAGGCTAGGTTTAGGGGTCTTTTTATAGAGTTTTAGGATAGTATTAGCCATAGGATTAAACCTAGAGTCAATCCAAGCCATCAAAGCATGTCTTGGGGAAGAAGTCAAGTGTAGGAACCATCTAGGGCCTTTAGATTAAAGCTGAACCATGAGAACCATTCAAATGCAAAATATGCATTTGAGCGAATCGGCCCACGGGTTGACAGCCAAACACCCTGGATTAACCCCTAATCGACCCAACGAGCTCGGGTCGACCTCAAAAATCGGCCGGTTCGGTTATTCCCCTCTCCCAATTCGCTGTTTTGAACATTTTTTCATATTTATTTATTTAATTTTCAATTATATATATATATATATATCAATATATATATATATTTCTCTGTGCAACCCATTTCACTTAATTAATTATACTTTAATTTGTGAATTTTTCGTGAAACTTCGCGAGGCCATATCTTGGTCATACGGACTCCGATTTTCGAAAACTCGGACTCTATTTCGCGTATTTTTCCGAGACGAACGCAATGGCATAGCCCGTTTCCCTTGATTCAGATTTTACAGTTTAATTCTACCTCCATTTATGTTATAACATGTTATTCAAAAATACGGGTTGTTACATTCTCCCCTCCTTAAAGGATTTCGTCCCCGAAATCTCCAAGTTAGGAAGAACGTATCCTACCATCCATCATCCATCTACTCAAAACATCATCCACGAGCAATCATGTTCCTTAAAAGGTTCTAAATGCTGTATGATCATATGCAAAGGTGTGTGTATATGTACTTATCTAATGCGAAAATCAGGAGGTTACTGATTCAGTAAACCCCCTTAATGCAAAATATGTTAGTGAAATGAGTCCATATGTATGCAAATTCCTAACATAATTTATAATCTCTACATGAGTGCACATAACATTCATCCATATGCAACATCCACGTGATAGCATAACAAGTTATCATCCATGAATAAGCATAAACACTCATGCATATGCGGTATGAAAGTGTGTGAGCCGATCTTAGTGCCTAACGTGTATTATGCATCCACGAGTATCCACTTGCAAACACTTGCAACCTCTTGCAAACATCAAACATAACATGTTTCAAATACATGTTTCAACCAAGGGTTTCTACCTAAGGTTCTCATGACAAGATTTACGAAACAAGATAAACTAGATAAGCATGGATAGCAAAGGGAAGATATACCAATCTAGGAAAAGAGATCGATAATGTACCCTTAAAAAGAAATGGATAAAGCCCACGCATCTTCTCCTCGGTTTCCCAAGTTGCATCTTCGTCGGCTTCACCCCACTGAACTTTCACCAATTTGACTTCTCGATTCCTTAGTTTCTTGATCTCTATTCCCAAGATACGGATCGGAGCTTTTCTCAAGGTTGCTTCTTTATCTACCTCAATGTCTTCAAGAATGCTTGGTTCAACCACCTCAGCGGACTCATGCAGGCACTTTCGGAGATGCGAGACATGAAAGACATTATGCACTCCGGCTAGCTTTTCGGGCAATTCCACCTTGTAGGCCATCTTTCCAATTCTCTCTACGATAGGGAAGGGTCCTACGAACCTTGGTGCCAACTTCCCAACTGCTCCAAAACGTACCACATTACGCAAAGGAGAAACCTTCACAAAAACCATGTCTCCCACTTCGAATTCCAAATCTTCCCTTCGCTTGTCAGCATAGGAGTTTTGTCTATCTTGGGCCGCTTTCATCCTTCTTCTCACCAATTCAACTTTCTTGGATGTGTCCCGTATCATATCGGGCCCAAGTATAAGTCTATCTGTTGTCTCCCACCAACAAGATGGTGACCTACACGGCCTCCCATATAAAGCTTCAAACGGTGCCATCCCTATGCTGGCTTGATAGCTATTATTATAAGCAAATTCTACAAGAGGAAGGTGGTCTTCCCAAGTACCACCGAAGTCGAGAACACAAAACCTCAAAAGATCTTCTAGCACTCTATTCACCCTTTCGGTTTGGCCATCCGTCCGGGGGTGATAGGCTGTACTCAGATTCAATCGCGTACCCATTGCTTCTTGCAAACTGTTCTAGAACTGGCTAGTGAAAATTGGGTCACGATCGCTAACTATGCTAGAAGGAACTCCATGCAGTCGCACTATCTTTTGAAGATAAACAGATGCTAGCCGTGATACGGTCCTCTTGCTTTTCACCGGAATAAAATGGGCTCTCTTTGTAAATCTATCAATTATTACCCATATCCCATAAAGCCCAAATAGTTTGGTGGCGAACTTCTTCACCCCAACCATATACCACAAATAGGCTAGCCATACTCCTTAGGGGGTTTGTAATAGAACTAAGATTGAGGATAGGACTGAGAGGATATACTTAAAAGGTAGCATGCGAGTAAGCTCTACGGAACAATAGGGATCAAGGATATACTCTTAGAAAGAGATTAAATGCGCGTATCTAGACTTCAATCTTCTAAGCCGCATTTTCTTGTGCTTAATCCCATCGTGCCCTGACCGTCTTTTATCTTCGCAATTCCGTAGTTCTTAATTCTTGTTCCCAAAATATGAGTTAGAACTCATTTCACCGTTGCTTCTCGTTCCACTTCCACTTATTCTTTGCCTAAAATACTTGGCTTAAACATAACTGCGTGCTCATGGTTCATGCAAGCTTTCCAAGATTCGTTAGTGAATCTTGGATCTCATTTACATACTATACGGTATCCCACGCAGAAAACTATCTCTTGAAAACAGTGTCAATCCACGTTGCCAAACTAGAGCTGAGGTAAGGG
The DNA here is from genome assembly GCA_030737875.1 of Allium sativum. Classification (NCBI taxonomy): domain Eukaryota; kingdom Viridiplantae; phylum Streptophyta; class Magnoliopsida; order Asparagales; family Amaryllidaceae; genus Allium; species Allium sativum. The sequence goes on along the minus strand of CM060924.1, from coordinate 187,441,287 downwards.
CTCTCTTGAGCCTTTGAAAAGCAAGCTCACACTCCAAGTCCCATGCACAGACTAAGTTCTTCTTCGTCAACATAGTAAGAGGGGCTGAAATCTTAGCGAAGTCCCTGATGAACTTCCTATAGTAGCCCGCCAAACCGAGAAAGCTTCTTACTTCGGTTGCACTCCTAGGAGTCTTCCACAACCACTTTCGCGGGATCCACCGCTATGCCTTGCTTAGAAACTATATGTCCAAGAAACCGAACTTCCCTTCTCCAGAAATGACATTTGGAGAACTTGGCTTTCAACTGATGCGCTCTAAGCGTATTCATCACTTCCTTGAGATGCCTAGCATGCTCTTTCTCATCCTTTGAGAAGATCAGAATATCATCCACGAAGACAACAACAAACTTGTTAAGGAACTCCCTGAACACCCTACTCATCAAATCTACGAAGTAGTCGGGTGCATTAGTCAAACCGAATGGCATGACAAGCCATTCAAAGAATCCATCTGGAGTCCTAAACGCAGTTTTATCAATGTTATCCTCAGCCACTCTAAGATGATGGAATCCGGTGGCTAGATCGAGCTGAGAGAAAACAGAAGCACCTACAAGCTGGTCAAAGAGATCATCAATTCTCGGTAACGGGTGCCTATTCTTCTTTATCAGCTTGTTCAACTCTCGATAATTAACACATAGACGAAGCGAACCATCCGCCTTAGTAGCGAATACCACCGGAGCACCCCATTCAGAAATGCTTCGCCTAATAAAATTCTTCTCAAGCAACTCCTTGATTTGCTTACTGAGCTCCCTTCTTTCACGAGGGGCCATGTTCCTAACGGGCAATGATACTGGCTTGGCATTATCAACTAGATAAATGCGGAAATCTATCTCTCGTTTAGGGGGTAACCCCTTAAACTTATTCAAAGACATCGGGATAGTCTCGGACCACCCTTACAGATTGCAGATCATCGATGGACGAGTCGAGAGATTCAAGATAACATAACATGACGGGACCTCTAGGGTTACAAGAAATTTCTAGGGTGTTACCGAGGCGAGTCATGAGCCTCTCCACCCTATGCTCACAATCGAGGATGGCTCCATAACTGGACAACCAATCCATGCCCAAGACCAACCCATATCCCGTGACCCCGAGAACATAAGCACTACACGTGAATTCTACGGCCAAGATAGAAATTTTCAAATCCACACAAATCATAGATAGATGGGCGGAACCCCCAATTGGATTTGAAACACAAACGAGATCCACAACTAAGCTAGTACTTAGGTGCAAACTTTCAACAATATAAGAAGAGATAAAACTATGTGATGCGCCAGAATCAAATAAGGTGCGAACAGGAAAATCAGAAATGTAAACATGAATTTCTATAAAAACTCTACCTCGATCAAAAGCTGGAAGAGCGAGGAGAGCTTGCAATTGCCCTCCAGAGGGTCCTACTTGCTGAGTTTGTCCTTGCCCTTGTCCATGCTTCTTGGGACAATCCTTACTAAGATGTCCAGATTCTCCGCAATGAAAACACTTGCCTAACTTCCTCTTCTTCTTCCTGCAATCCTTGGCTATGTGCCCAGTGATCCTACAGAAGTTGCACTTTCTTGTCTTTCTTTCCTTGTTGTTGTTCTTATCTCTTTTCTCGGTACCTTCCTTCTTACCTTGGGACTCATTTGCCTTGAACTCCTTCTTGCCACTCTTATCTTCCTCTTGAAGTAGGGTCATATTCACCAAACTCTCGAAGGTCGCCCCAGGGGTATATGAGATATGGCCAAACCGCGCAAGGGCTCATTAATCCTAGAGCAAAGCGTAGGGCCTTCTTCCGAGCGGTGTTAACCCATTCTAGACCGAACTGAGCAAGTTGATTAAACTTATCCACGTATTCTCTAACGGTCATGTCCCCTTGCTTTAGTGATAGGAACCTCTCTAGCTGAAGGTTCTCTTTTGTCGATGATAGAAACTTTAGTCCAAACCTTCTCCTAAAGTCATCCCAAGTCTCAATGGGTCTAGTAGTGGTGGTGACTACCCACCAATAAGCAGCTTCCCCTTTCAATAGCCATACCGCCAACAGAACTTTCCTACGATCTTCCACATCAAAGATAGCAAAGAGGTCTTCAGTTTCCTTTAACCAGTTTCTTGCCTCCACGGGAGTCTCCGTTCCGACAAAATTCTTGCAACCCATCGCCTTAAAGTCTTTGCAAAGCTTTGCGAAATCCTCTTGCGGATGCTGAGGGGAAGGAGGAACCTCAGCTATGGGAGGAGGAGAGATGTTAGCGACGGGGGAAGGAGGAGGAATGTTCACGGGGCCGGCTTCATTCGCCCTTGCCTCCATAAATCTCCAGAACTAGACGGGTACTTGTACGCCTTACGGGATGTTAAAGCGATCGGCCATACTAAAACGAACAAAAAGATTGATTCAGAACGAAGAAACAAAGGATAGTGCTATGGCTTTTGGGGAATAGCTGAAACACCCCACCTCCGTTAGGGTCACTCTCAAAGGGAATGCCCTAATTTTGGTGGAGGTTTAAAAGTACAAGTCACAGATATACAAGACAGATATAAGAACACATATTTGTAAACAGCGGAAGAACAACAACCTTTTATTTCATAAAGTCAAATACATGTTACAACAACATCCTTTCCAAAAACATAACATAACACTTTCATAATCTGTCTTGAGTACATTATTTAAAGAAGCATAAATAAAACATAGATAAACTGCCAAAAGTCCCCATAATGGATTGTCCAAAGCCATAGTTCAAAACAGGAAAGTCCAAGCAATACATTTCTCTTCTTCAAGCTGGATGTCAAGGCTGATCAAGCTGCTGTGTTCCCTCCCTGAGGACCTGGGGGGGGGGAAACGGAAGAAAGAAAACGAAAGAAAAATAGAGTCAGACATAAAGTCTGAGTAAGTCTAGTACTACTTTGTCTATGAATAAAGAACTGGGTATGATAAGTATAAACAAGAAGTGGGCATGCACTATAAACTTGGTTAAGTTGTCTAGGGTCGAATATACTATCGTACCCCATGTAAATCTCTGAACCCATATAAACTAGTTTCCAATTGGTACCCCATAATCAGGGTGATGTGATCCATTCAATGACGATCGGCTCCTACTCGCATAGTTACATGTGTCTTACGGCCCCCGATGTCTGTAGTTACCTATGCTGGTCCCACCATGGGGTGTATCAAGTCCCATAGTGGCAACCCGACACAACCTTAGAGTGCACAGGTATGCTACTGGTGTCCAGTGCCTTATTTTTCTGCACCGGAGTGTGTGCACGCCCGCACTCCGTTAGAACCTACACTGCTACACCATCGCCGTCGCTTTGACCTCTTACAATCAGCCCAGTAATCGTGCCCCACCCTGCCTAGTTTCAGGGTATCCTGATACACCTTTTAGGGTTACTGCTGAAAAGGGTCCCCCGTTACTAGGTTTTCTATCTCTAGCCAACATGCTAAGTTGGTTAAGTGTTTCTAACCTAACCCCCACCAGTCTGTTTAGTTTAGCATGTTCCATTTTGATTAAGTCTTTAGTCCACTTAATCCTAACAATCCTGACTCAGCCTTAATTGTCTTATTAAGGCCCTGACCTCTCACATTAGACAGGTATTGTTGTGGCTGCCTGTTGCCGGTTGGTTCCGGGCAGTCTTACTCCACAACTCAGTCTAACCTCGGGTCCTTATTGGGCTCCATGTTTAACCTCCCACATTGGATAGGTATTGTTGTGACTACTGGACAGCCGGGCGGTTCCGGGCAGGTTTACATCACAACTCAATCCAACCTCGGGTTAAACACATCGTATTTTCTACATTTACATATCTTGTCATTCCTCTTTGTTTATATGTAAATATTTGCGGCCCATTATTAAGTCAATGGTGTAAAGGTTACACCAATCACGGGCCCAACCCATACTTGAATTTGGGCCCTTCTATTTTATATTTTCATTCATTAATTAATTTTTAACCCAACGTTATTTTCCCCCGTTTTACACGTCCGTTTATATATATATTGGGCTTAGCCTTTTAAAGCCCAATTTAGCCATGCGAAAAGGGGAGGCTTATGGCGTATACACAAAGAGGGGAAGGTGAGCGCATGAACTTGCAATACGACGTTGGAAATACAAAATAGAAATTGGTGTACTTGCATAGTGGTAACATAGGTGACATGAATCAAAGCATGTGAACTTGCATAGGTTTAACTACAACATGAACCTATATTCTTATTTAGGCATAATGTCAAACATAAGCATGTCATAAATAAGCATAGCATAATGTCAAACATAAGCATGGCATAAATACTTTTAGCATAAACACGGCATAATGTCAAACATAAGCATGGCATAAGTAAAGTTAAATTTGTTCATGGCATAAACATAAACAAGTCATGTTCATGAGGTTTCTACATGTTTACAAAGGGGATATTTTGTTACTAACACAGAAGCATAGATCAACTAAATTTTGGTTTAAGTCTAATCACATAACGATAGTATAAATATACTTATGCATAAATATTTCTAAACATGGTGTTTGCTTTATACTTGCAAAAAGGGATTTTTGAGTCTAACCTAGCCATGTCTCACATATGTCATAAGGTAGACTTAATCATAGATTTCAATTATGCCAAATATCATTCATAGCCTAGCCATATTCATAAGCTTTGCAAAAGCATGACTTAATACATGGATTATGGTGTCAAAATTCCAACATAGTTTCATATGAACTATAACAACCAAACTTGTTTCAATTACTTGCAAAATGATTTATGCACAAAAATATACATCATAGTGACATAATAACAAAGCCCCAAACTTGCATGGATTTCAATCAACTACATACATGTAGCCTCAACATAGATTATATAATTTGCGCAATATTCCAAACGTATACTTGCATAGAACTACCGCATGTAGTTCTTTATAATTGAGTAACATAATTCAAGAATATCCAAACGTATATAAATTGATAAGAACGCACAAATATGAATTACTTTCATTGCCACAATTCAAGCATACACATCAACACAATTGTTTATTCATACCAAAGTAATACTCTACTTACAATGGTTGCGGCGAATTCTCTAATTAAGAGATATGATTCCTATGTTGAATTGATTGGCTTTAGGTTGCTTGAATTGCTTTAGGCTTTAGAACTCTCCTCCTAATTCTCTCTCTAGTTGGCGGCTACTCTTTGTCGTTCATCAGCAACATGGCGGCTATGTTCTTAATTTGAATGAATAGATTAGGGTTTAGTCTAGGGTTGTTTATATAGAGGTTAGGAATTGATTAGGACCGTTGATGTTGCTAGGTTAGATCATAGCCATTCATTAGATAGAGAGACCAATAAGAATCCGCCACCTAGCCCTAATGACAAAGCAGACCACAGAAATTCGACCAAACACAGACCAGGCCAGCCAGGTTGACTGGGCTCGACCAGGTCGACACCCCTGTCGACAGGGCTGTCGACAGCCCTGTCGACATGGGTAGCCCAGGTCGACAGCCCAGTCGACCTGGGTGGCCTAGGCGGGTTTTTATCCGCCCTGGCCCATTAGGCCCGATTTTTAATTATTTTATTCTGTTTGAATTTTAAATTTAATTCAAAACTTCCGAAGGCCATATCTTCTTCATACGGACTCCGTTTTTCGAAAACTCGGACTCTATTTCGCGTATTTTTCCGAGACGAACGCAATGGCGTATCCCGTTTCCCTTAGTTCTTTGATTTGAAATTAATTATACTTTAATTTTTCAATTTCACAGTTATAGAATTTTCGGGGTGTTACATTCTCCCCCACTTAAAAGGATTTCGTCCCCGAAATCTTCAAGTTAGGAGGAATGTATATCCTAACATCCAATCATCCATCTACTCATCCATCAAACACGAGCATCCATTGTCCTTAAAAAAACTTCTAATGCTTCATGATCATATGCGAAGTGTGTGTGTACATGTACTTATCTAATGCAAAATCAGGCGGTCTACTGATTCAGTTGACCTCCTGAATGCGAATTATGTAAGTGCCATGAATCCATTATGTATGCAAGTTTTCCTATTCATGACTCTACATGAGTGCACAATCATTCAATACAAATGCAGCATCCACATGACAACACATTAAAGTTCAATCACATACGAAAGCAAACATATATGCATATGCAATATGAAGTGACTGAGCCGATCTAAAACCTAGATTGTGTGTGTATATGCAACCACGAGCAACCACTAGCAATCACTTGCAACCACTTGCAACCATCATACATAACATGTTTCAACTACATGTTTCCATCCAAAGGGTTTCTACCTAAAAGATAAGGTCGAGGAAATATACCTAAAAAGATAGATAAAAACGCAACTTAAGGAAAAGGAAAGATCAAGGATGTACCCTCGAATAGAAAAGGGTAGGCAGTACGTATTCTAGCTTCAGTTTCCCAAGTCGCGTCTCCCTCAGCGTCGCTCCACTGAACTTTGACGAGCTTGACTTCGCGGTTGCGTAGCTTCTTCACTTCCGTTCCTAAGATGCGGGTTGGAACTTTTCTTATGGTTGCTTCGCGTTCCACTTCGGCCTCTTCGAGGATATTCGGCTCTACCACTTCAGCAGACTCGTGTAGACATTTTCGGAGATGTGAAACGTGAAAGACGTTGTGGACTCCAGCCAACTTCTCGGGTAGCTCTAATCTATAGGCCATTTTCCCAATTTTCTCGATGATAGGGAATGGTCCTACCTAAAGGTATAGTCGAATGATAGAAGCAAGTAAAAACTTTGTGCCCATTAGGCAATGTCGAAACTGGAAATCTATGCCACATATATATTGATTAGGAGAAGAACTCTCTAAGCATCAGCCCCGAAGACCGAAATCAACATCAGACTGACACCCAAAGAATTACTCAACCCAACCACCATATATGATTCTAGGAAACTAAGCATGATGGACTCCTTTTAGGTCACAAGGGAGTCCCTTCCTAAGACCAACCCGAATCCTATAAAGCCCAAAAACTTTAGTAAAATCAACGAACACCCTCGAGCCCCAACATGTGTTACTAACAGATGAGTCATACTCCCTATGGGGTTTGCAATAGAAATTGGATTAAGAATAGGACCGAGAGGATATACAAAAGATAGCATGCAAGTGAGCTTTACAGGAAGAGAGGGATCAAGGATATACTCTTAAGAAGAGATACGATGCACGAATCTAGCCTTCAATCTTCTAAGCCGCATTCCTTGAGCTTAACTCCATTATGCTTTGTCCGTCTTTAACTTCACAATTTCGTAGCTTCTTAATTCTTGTTTTCCAAAATATGAGTTGGAACCTATTTCTCGTTCCTCTTTCACTTATTCTCCTTCTAGTATACTTGGCTCAAGCCTAACTGCGTACTCATGGTTCCATGCAAGCTCTCCAAAATTCATTAGTGAATCTTGGATCTTGTTCACTTACTAGAAGGTATCTCACATAGATGAATTATCTCTTGAAAATAAACAAATGTCAACTATGTTGCCAAATGTACTTACTAAGGTGATTCTTTACAACTCATGCATCAGCGAAATGAACCTTCAGCCTTAGTGGCGAACACTACTGGAGCGCCCTATTCTGAAATGCTCCTCCTAATGAACCCCTTTTCTAGAAGCTCTTTAATCTGTTTACTGAGCTCTCTCCTTTCTCGTGGAGCCATGTGTCTAACGGGCAACGTAACGGGCTTTGCATTATCTACAAGATATATGCGGAAGTCTATTTCCCGCTTCGGAGGCAAGCCCTTCACCTCTTCAAAGACATCCGGATATTCCCGGACCACTCTAACTGATTTCAAGTTTTCAACAGAGGCATCTAGCGATTCAAGATAACTAAGCATAACCGCATACGAGGGATTACAAGAAATTTCCAAAGTATTACCGAGCTGGGTTAGGAGCCTAACAACCCTTTTCTCACAATCAAGGATGGCCCCATTACTGGATAGCCAATCCATACCCAAAATCAAACCATAACCCGAAAAGCCCAAAACAAAGGCACTACATTGAAATTCAACACTTAGAATGGAAATTTTCAATTCCAAACAGATCATAGACAAATGAGCTGGGCCCCCAATTGGGTTTGAAACAATTAAGGGGTCCTCTACCATACTAGTTTTTAGGTGCAGAGATTCTACTAAAGCAGACGAGATAAAGGAGTGTGATGCACCAGAATCAAATAAAGTGCGAACGGGGTGATCACAAAGATAAACTACACTTTCTACAGAAGTGTTTGTACCTCGCTGTTGCAAAGGTGGCACTTCTAGCACATGAACCTGTGCCCCTGGGGTGGATCCAGCGCCCTGCCCCTGTCCTCGTTTCTTTGGGCAGTCCTTAGCCCTGTGGCCTGTCTGACCGCATGAAAAGCACCCACCATTCTCCTTGGCCTTCTTTTTCCGGCAGTCCTTTACTAAGTGCCCCACTTTGCCACAGAAATTGCACTTCCTCTTCTCTTTGTTGCCTTTCCCGCCCTTCTTAAAGTCTGTCTTCTTGGGCTGCAAACCCTCTTTCTTCTTGCCCTTGTCCTCTTCATTCAGCAATGCCATTTGCACCAATCTTTCATACGTGGCTCCCATGGGTATATGGGTCATGGCCAAACTGTGTAATGGCTCATTTAACCCTTTGACGAAACGGAGAGCCTTCTTGTGTGGGGTGTTGACTAGGTCAAGCCCAAACCTAGCCAGCTCATCAAACTGATTCACATATTCTCTGACAGTCTTGTCTCCTTGCTTAAGAAATAAGAATTTTTCCAACTGCAAACTTCTTTCCGCATCTGAGAGAAATTTGGTCTCAAACCTTGCCCTAAAGTCCTCCCATGTCTCCACTGGTCTTTCAGCATTAGTGACTTCCCACCAGTAGGAAGCCTCGCCCTTCAATAGCCACACCGCCAGTTGTACTTTTTGTCTATCCTCTACCTCAAAGATGATAAATAGGTCTTCAGTTTCTTTTAGCCAATTCCTAGCTGCTACGAAGGACTCAGTTCCATGGAAATCCCTTCCTCCCATAGCTTTAAAATCTTTACATATCTTAGCGAATGTGTTTCCCCGAGGAGGAGGTGGAGGAAAAGGTGCTGCTGCAGCTGGATGATTTCCTTCAGCTGGGGGAGGAGGAACGGTAGGACCTGGCTGAGTGGCCCTTGCTTCTAAGAACCGTCTAAACCAACCAGGTATTGGCACCCCTTCTGGCAAGTTAAGATCTTGGGACATGCTGAAACAAAAAGGATAGATTCAAAACGAAGGATAAGAGATAGTTCCTATGGCTTTGGGGAGTGGACTTTGCCTTTTTAAAATAAAATAACATTTTTCTTTTAAAAATGCTTCTTTAAATTTCCTTTTTGAAAATAATTTTTCAAAACTTTTTATCTTATCTGGTAAACCTATGCTCTGATACCAAGTGAAACACCCCACCTCCGTTAGGGTCACTCTCAAAGGGAATGCCCTAATTTTGGTGGAGGTTTATAAGTACAAGTCACAGATATACAAGACAGATATAAGAACACATATTTGTAAACAGCGGAAGAACAACAACCTTTTATTTCATAAAGTCAAATACATGTTACAGCAACATCCTTTCCAAAAACATAACATAACACTTTCATAATCTGTCTTGAGTACATTATTTAAAGAAGCATAAATAAAACATAGATAAACTGCCAAAAGTCCCCATAATGGATTGTCCAAAGCCATAGTTCAAAACAGGAAAGTCCAAGCAATACATTTCTCTTCTTCAAGCTGGATGTCAAGGCTGATCAAGCTGCTGTGTTCCCTCCCTGAGGACCTGGGGGGGAAACGGAAGAAAGAAGACGAAAGAAAAATAGAGTCAGACATAAAGTCTGAGTAAGTCTAGTACTACTTTGTCTATGAATAAGGAACTGGGTATGATAAGTATAAACAAGAAGTGGGCATGCACTATAAACTTGGTTAAGTTGTCTAGGGTCGAATATACTATCGTACCCCATGTAAATCTCTGAACCCATATAAACTAGTTTCCAATTGGTACCCCACAATCAGGGTGATGTGATCCATTCAATGACGATCGGCTCCTACTCGCATAGTTACATGTGTCTTACGGCCCCCGATGTCTGTAGTTACCTATGCTGGTCCCACCATGGGGTGTATCAAGTCCCATAGTGGCAACCCGACACAACCTTAGAGTGCACAGGTATGCTACTGGTGTCCAGTGCCTTATTTTTCTGCGCCGGAGTGTGTGCACGCCCGCACTCCGTTAGAACCTACACTGCTACACCACCGCCGTCGCTTTGACCTCTTACAATCAGCCCAGTAATCGTGCCCCACCCTGCCTAGTTTCAGGGTATCCTGATACACCTTTTAGGGTTACTGCTGAAAAGGGTCCCCCGTTACTAGGTTTTCTATCTCTAGCCAACATGCTAAGTTGGTTAAGTGTTTCTAACCTAACCCCCACCGGTCTGTTTAGTTTAGCATGTTCCATTTTGATTAAGTCTTTAGTCCACTTAATCCTAACAATCCTGACTCAACCTTAATTGTCTTATTAAGGCCCTGACCTCTCACATTAGATAGGTATTGTTGTGGCTGCCTGTTGCCGGTTGGTTCCGGGCAGTCTTACGCCACAACTCAGTCTAACCTCGGGTCCTTATTGGGCTCCATGTTTAACCTCCCACATTGGATAGGTATTGTTGTGACTACTGGACAGCCGGGCGGTTCCGGGCAGGTTTACATCACAACTCAATCCAACCTCGGGTTAAACACATCGTATTTTCTACATTTACATATCTTGTCATTCCTCTTTGTTTATATGTAAATATTTGCGGCCCATTATTAAGTCAATGGTGTAAAGGTTACTCCAATCACGGGCCCAACCCATACTTGAATTTGGGCCCTTCTATTTTATATTTTCATTCATTAATTAATTTTTAACCCAACGTTATTTTCCCCCGTTTTACACGTCCGTTTATATATATATTGGGCTTAGCCTTTTAAAGCCCAATTTAGCCATGCGAAAAGGGGAGGCTTATGGCGTATACACAAAGAGGGGAAGGTGAGCGCATGAACTTGCAATACGACGTTGGAAATACAAAATAGAAATTGGTGTACTTGCATAGTGGTAACATAGGTGACATGAATCAAAGCATGTGAACTTGCATAGGTTTAACTACAACATGAACCTATATTCTTATTTAGGCATAATGTCAAACATAAGCATGTCATAAATAAGCATAGCATAATGTCAAACATAAGCATGGCATAAATACTTTAAGCATAAACACGGCATAATGTCAAACATAAGCATGGCATAAGTAAAGTTAAATTTGTTCATGGCATAAACATAAACAAGTCATGTTCATGAGGTTTCTACATGTTTACAAAGGGGATATTTTGTTACTAACACAGAAGCATAGATCAACTAAATTTTGGTTTAAGTCTAATCACATAACGATAGTATAAATATACTTATGCATAAATATTTCTAAACATGGTGTTTGCTTTAAACTTGCAAAAAGGGATTTTTGAGTCTAACCTAGCCATGTCTCACATATGTCATAAGGTAGACTTAATCATAGATTTCAATTATGCCAAATATCATTCATAGCCTAGCCATATTCATAAGCTTTGCAAAAGCATGACTTAATTCATGGATTATGGTGTCAAAATTCCAACATAGTTTCATATGAACTATAACAACCAAACTTGTTTCAATTACTTGCAAAATGATTTATGCACAAAAATATACATCATAGTGACATAATAACAAAGCCCCAAACTTGCATGGATTTCAATCAACTACATACATGTAGCCTCAACATAGATTATATAATTTGCGCAATATTCCAAACGTATACTTGCATAGAACTACCGCATGTAGTTCTTTATAATTGAGTAACATAATTCAAGAATATCCAAACGTATATAAATTGATAAGAACGCACAAATATGAATTACTTTCATTGCCACAATTCAAGCATACACATCAACACAATTGTTTATTCATACCAAAGTAATACTCTACTTACAATGGTTGCGGCGAATTCTCTAATTAAGAGATATGATTCCTATGTTGAATTGATTGGCTTTAGGTTGCTTGAATTGCTTTAGGCTTTAGAACTCTCCTCCTAATTCTCTCTCTAGTTGGCGGCTACTCTTTGTCGTTCCTCAGCAACATGGCGGCTATGTTCTTAATTTGAATGAATAGATTAGGGTTTAGTCTAGGGTTGTTTATATAGAGGTTAGGAATTGATTAGGACCATTGATGTTGCTAGGTTAGATCATAGCCATTCATTAGATAGAGAGACCAATAAGAATCCGCCACCTAGCCCTAATGACAAAGCAGACCACAGAAATTCGACCAAACACAGACCTGGCCAGCCAGGTTGACTGGGCTCGACCAGGTCGACACCCCTGTCGACAGGGCTGTCGACAGCCCTGTCGACATGGGTAGCCCAGGTCGACAGCCCAGTCGACCTGGGTGGCCTAGGCGGGTTTTTATCCGCCCTGGCCCATTGGGCCCGATTTTTAATTATTTTATTCTGTTTGAATTTTAAATTTAATTCAAAACTTCCGAAGGCCATATCTTCTTCATACGGACTCCGTTTTTCGAAAACTCGGACTCTATTTCGCGTATTTTTCCGAGACGAACGCAATGGCGTATCCCGTTTCCCTTAGTTCTTTGATTTGAAATTAATTATACTTTAATTTGTCAATTTCACAGTTATAGAATTTTCGGGGTGTTACAATAGCCTTTTTAAAATAACTAGACTTTTCTTGGAAAATACTTAATTGGTTTTGAAAATAGTTTTTCAAAAGGTAAGTTTCAAAAACACTTTTGCTCAAATCTTGTAAACCTTATGTTCTGATACCAAATGTAACACCCCACCTCCGCCAGTGCCACTCTTGCAAGCACACTGGCTTTGGAGGGGCGTTTAAACAAGGTAAACATGCATGCAGATATCACAAGACATAACATATAAGTAAAACAGAGTAGTAAAGCAGCGGATTAAACTAGCATTTCAAAACCATAGTCATATTACAACAAAGTACTTGAGCATTATTTTCTAACAAACAAAGTCTAGACAAAAGCATAAACTGAAAAACTGAAATACATAAAGTACTATCCCCAAAGTGAAGTGATAAACCATAGCTAGCTCAATGTCCAAACCCGTACATGAGCGAATCCAGTAAGCAAGCTAGAAAGATCCAAGCTAAGCTCCAATGTTCCCACCCTGAGGACCTGAGGGGGGGGGGACGGAAGACAAGAGGCGAAAGAAAACAGGTCAGTCAAAAAGACTGGTAAGCCCTACTACAATCTATCTATGAACTAGTAATGTTAACTGGCATGAGAAGCTGAGATGAACATAAGGATAATAACATACTGGCATGATGATTAACTAACAAGGTAGATAAAGGTGTCATCGCATAATCAAGGTTAAGTTTTGCACCACGGGTGTACTAGCATTCTAACATGTCAAGTAAAAACAAGAATTGATCCCTTGGCCCAAGCTTGGCCCAATATAATGAGGTGACCTAAATCAAGGTCCAACTACACAGTCTAGTCGATCGGCTCCCTATAAGCCTAACTCGTCAAGTGTCGGTGTCATGCGGCTTAATCATGTAATGTAGTTGACTGTGCAGGGTCCACCCTAGGGTGTATCTGGCCCTACGGTGTAACCCTCTGACACCATACCATGATGCACAGTCCAAACCTACCGTTGCCCGTGTTCAACTCCGGACTTGATGTGCACGACCATGGTCCGCCTGAACAACCGGTGCATCATTCAGCCGTCTCTTTTGGTCTCTTACAATCAGCCCAGTAATCGTGCCCCACCCTAGCCTAGTCCTAGGGTCTTATGATACATCTAGAAGGTTACTGCTGAAAAGGACCATGCAACTAGGGTTTCTTAACGGGTTAAATGTGGTTAACCCGATCCAAACGTGGATTAAATCGGTTAAGAGTACCCAAGGCTCCTGACTTAACCTCGATTAATCCATCGAGCCCAAATTGGTTAAGTATTAAGTGGACCATGACTTAACCCTAATCAGGAGGCATTAATTAACTTAATGCGCTTTAACCTCTCACATTAGACTTTGTTGTGGTTACTAGTTAAGCCGGGCAGGTCCGGGTAGCTTTACACCACAACTAGGTCTAACCTCGGGTTCGAGCACAACATGACCAACTTCTCACATTGAGTCCTATTGTTTGTAGCCACTAGTTAAGCCGGGCGGGTCCGGGTAGATTTATGCTACAAACTCAACCCAACCTCGAGTTGGCCACACTCATATTTTCTAAGTGTCATGTCCATTATGTTTCCAAAACATAATTACAAGTTAACATATCACGTCATGTTACAAAAATCATGTTCATGTCATTATGTTACCCAACCCCAACGTAATCCCATCGTTTACATAATCGCAACAACGCATAAAGGATAAAATAGGGAACTTGGCATAACCATGACATAAAGGTGTTGAAGCCACAAGTTTAACATGATGGCATATGAAATGTACATATGTTCATATACTTGCATATTGCATTATTAGGCTTCAAAAGCATGCATAAAACCAAACTTAGCATATGAGTGATACATGGTGATAAATGACATGTAGAAGTTGCTAGAAGTTCGCATTTTGCCTCACATGCAAGTTATCATAAGGGATATGATAACTTTCATGTTGCCAAAATGCAACCTTTAATATAAAGCTTGGAGCTTTATGCTCAAAACCTCAAGTTTAACTTGCATAACATGATAACATGATCAACCCAAACTTGCATAACATAGCAACATGTGTCATACATAATGATTAAACCAACTTGCATAATGATCATCCAAACTTGCATATAATGATCAACCAAACTTGCATATAATGATCAACCAAACTTGCATATAATGACCAACCAAACTTGCATATAATGATCAACCAAACTTGCATATAATGATCAACCCCAAACTTGCATCATTCATTTAACTTTAGAGTTCAAAGAAAGAAAGTAGAAAAGGGCTTACTACGCTATGAAGACACAAATGAATATTTATTATAAAGATTGAGACGAAGCCCTTATGCAAACACCAAAAACCCAAATATGCAAGCTCCAAATGAAAACCCTTGAGCCAATTCAATAAAAACCCTTGCTTTGAATTAGAAATGTTGCAACTTGACTTGAATGTAAGCTAAGAACACTCATACAAGTTTGAAAACACTTGTATGAACTCAAAATCTCTCATAGAAATTAACTTAGAAATTTTAGCATGAGAGTGGAGGTCATGAGAGGAACAAATTTGGCATAGTTTAGTTGTAGGATTGAATAATGGTGATTTAGGCTAGGTTTAGGGGTCTTTTTTATAGAGTTTTAGGATAGTATTAGCCATAGGATTAACCCTAGATTCAATCCAAGCCATCAAAGCATGTCTTGGGGAAGAAGTCAAGTGTAGGAACCATCTAGGGACTTTAGATTAAAGCTGAACCATGAGAACCATTCAAATGTAAAATCTGCATTTGAGCGAATCGGCCCACGGGTTGACAGCCAAACACCCTGGATTAACCCCTAGTCGACCCAGCGAGCTCGGATCGACCTCAAAAATCGGCCGGTTCGATTATTCCCCTCTCCCAATTCGCTGTTTTGAACATTTTTGCATATTTATTTATTTAATTTTCAATTATATATATATATATATCAATATATATATATATATATATATATTTCTCTGCGGAACCCATTTCACTTAATTAAGTATACTTTAATTTGTGAATTTTTCGTGAAACTTCGCGAGGCCATATCTTGGTCATACGGACTCCGATTTTCGAAAACTCGGACTCTATTTCGCGTATTTTTCCGAGACGAACGCAATGGCATAGCCCTTTTCCCTTGATTCAGATTTTACAGTTTAATTCTGCCTCCATTTATGTTATAACATGTTATTCAAAAATACGGGTTGTTACACCAGTTTAGTAGATGATCCCGTGGTTATTTCAAACCCAATTGGGGGCTCCACTTATTTGTCCATGATATGTTTGGGTTTGAAGATTTCTATACTTAGCGTTGAGTTTAGATGTGATGCTTTTGTTTTGGGCTTCACGGGCTATGGGTTGATTTTGGGCATGGACTGGTTATCCAGTAATGGTGCCGTTCTTGATTGCGAAAGGAGAGTTGTTAGACTCATGACCCGCTTGGGTAACACTCTCGAGATCTCTTGTAATCCCATAGATTTTGTTATGCTAAGTTATCTTGAATCGCTTGACGCTTCGGTCGAGAATTTGCGATCTGTTAAAGTGGTCCGGGAATACTAGGATGAGTTCGAGGAGGTGAAGGGCTTACCTTCGAAGAAGGAGATAGACTTCCGAATATATCTGGTGGATAATGCTAAGCAAGTATCTTTGCCAGTGCGCCACATGGCTCCTCGTGAGAGGAGGGAACTCCATAAGCAAGTAGGGGAGTTGCTTGAGAAGGGGTTCATAAGATGAAGTATATTGGAGTGGGGTGCTCCAGTAGTTTTTGCCACGAAGGAGGATGGGTCCCTCAGACTTTGTGTAGACTATAAGAGGACTCAACAAGCTCACAAAGAAGAATAGACACCCATTACCGAGGATTGATGATCTCTTTGATCAGTTGGTTGGCGCCTCAGTGTTTTCGCAGTTGGACTTAGCCACGGGGATTCATCAGTTGAGAGTGGCTGAGGATAGCATAGACAAGACTGCCTTTAGGACTCCGGATGGTTTCTATGAGTGGCTGGTGATGCCATTTGGTTTGACGAACGCCCCTGCATACTTTGTTGATTTGATGAGTAGGGTGTTCATGGAGTACCTAAATAACTTCGTAGTGGTCTTTGTGGATGACATCTTGGTCTTTTCTAGGAGCGAAATAAGTTTTCGTATGTGCTTAATAGGTTAAGCAAAGCCAGTTAATTGATCAACGGTGGTTTTGGAGTGAGACTGGCAAGGACATCCAGAGTTGGACAAGTGCTTAATTATTTAGCCGTTTTTACTAGTATCATCTCACGTAGGTCGTCTGAATTCGAAGGAGGTATCCCTTGGGTGTTTTTCTGATATTGGTTTAGGCCTTTGGGGCTTGCACTTGGGGGATGTCGAGTTTGACTAGGATGGTCTGCGTGAGAGATGGATAGTTGTGACGATTTTTCATGGGAGAATATCCTGGTTTTCTCTAGAAGTAGAGAAAAGCATGCCCTACATCTTAGGGAAGTGTTGGGGACTCTGCGAGCGCATAGTCTTAAGACAACAAAGGTGGATGGAGTTCTTAGCATCCTATGATTTCGAGATAGCGTATACCCCTGGCAAGGGTAACGTGGTGGCGGACGCCTTGAGCGGAAAAAGGTTGTCCTTGAGTCCATTGTTCGTGGAATGACGAAGCTTGGAATTTATCTCGATGTTTGATTTCAGACCTTCCGTTGATTTTGTACCTGGTTTGCTAGCATCCTTAGAGGTCAGACCTACTCTTTTGGGACGGATTGGCGAGGCACAGCGGGACGACCCACAGTTGGTTGAGTTAGTAGAGAGGCTCATAAGTGGGGAGTCGTCCAGCCATTTGAGTAGGTACACCCTAGACGATAGGGGGTGGTTACGTAGAGACGGTAGACTTTGTGTACCGCAAGATGAGGGTTTGGGGAAGGCTATACTTGATGTTGCACATCCTTCGAAGATGACCATTCATCCCGGTGGGGACAAGATGTACCAAGACATGAAGCGAGTTTTCTTTTGGGCCGGTAGGAAGAAAGATGTGGCCGAGTATGTCGCTAGATGCTTGGTGTGCCAACAAGTGAAAGCAGAGCAAAAGAAACCAGGTGGGGTGCTTCACCCATTGGAAGTTCCACAATGGGAGTGGGATAGCGTCTCGATAGATTTTATTGATGGGTTACCGTGATCGAGGAAGGGTAATACGGGAATTTGGGTTGTGGTAGACAGACTTACTAAGAGCGCCCATTTCATACTTGTGAAGAGCAAGAGGACTGCTCCATGGCATATAGAGTGGATTTACCCGAGAGACTTAGTGGGGTACATGACGTATTCCATGTGTCACATTTGAGGAAGTGCCTACATGAGACCATAGAGGTGGTAGAGCCGAGCTTGCTTAGAGAGGTGGAGGTAAAGCGTGATGCAACTATTCAACGAGCTCCTACCCGCATCCTTGGGTCAGAGATTAGGAAGTTGAGAAACAGAGAGGTTTGACTAGTCAAAGTGCAATGGGGAGGAGATGAGAGTAATGCTACTTGGGAGACAGAAGCGAAGATGCGTTCATTGTACCCATTTCTTTTTGAGGGTATGTCTTTTAACTTCTCCTTTATCGTTTGTCTAGTACTTATCTTATCTTTAGTATATCCTCTAGTTAGTACCTTTGACCTTTAGATAGGGAAAACCTATGGTTGAAACATGTGTTTGAGACATGTTATGATTGATGGATGCAAGTGGTTGCTCGTGGATGCATATACACACACTCTAGGCACTAGATCGGCTCAATCACTTCATATTGCATATTGCATAAAATTGTGTGTAGGAAGCTATATTAATGGATGTATAATGGTTGCGTTATCATATGGATGATGCATTTTGGTGTATGGTTGTGCACACATGTAGAAATAGTATGTGTCGATTGGGATCTTTCGAATACATATTGGATGCATGGCACTATCATGGTTTGCATTAAGGAGGTCAACTAAATAAGTGGACCGCCTAATTTTGCATTAGACAAGGAACATATACACACACTCTTTGCATATGTTCATACAGCATTAGAAACTTTAAGGACAATGGATGCCAGTGTTTGATGGTTTGAGTAGATGGTTGTTTGGTTGGTAGGATACGTTCTTCTTGACTTAGAGATTTCGGGGATGAAATCCTTTAAGTAGGGGAGAATGTAACACCCCGTATGTTGAATAACTTGCTATAATATAAAACAGGGCAGAATTAAATTTTAAAATCTGAATCAGGGGAAACGGGCTACGCATTGCGTTCGTCTCGGAAAAATACGCGAAATAGAGTCCGAGTTTTCGAAAATCGGAGTCCGTATGACCCAGATATGGCCCGAAGAAGTTTCAGAAGATTTAAAAACAGATTTAAAAACAGAAATTTCAAATTTCAGAAGTGGCGGGAAAATTCCCGCCAGACCCAGGGAGTCGACTTGGGGGTCGACTTGGGAGTCAACCTGGGGGTCGACTGGGGAGTCGACCTGCCCACCAGGTCGATTAGGGTGTCAACCCTAGTGTCGACCTGGGGGTCGGCCTCCCTGGTCGAGCCCAGGCGACCTGGGTGCACCAGTTTGGCTTTTGGGCTGTGTTTTGGTGGCTAGGACGAGATCTGACGGCTCTAACCTAATCAAGGGTTAATCTAAGGGCCTAAACTACATCCTAATTCTATAAATACACCCTTAGACTACCCTAATTCATACTAAAATTCGAGACAACGTCGTTATGCCGTCAAAATGCAACTAGGAGGAGCCACCAACAAATTAAAGAGGAGGAAAGCTTCTCAAATCAACTTCTAATCAACTCTAGCAACTTAATCTTCTTCATTGAAGTGCTAATCAACAAGTTGTGAGTTTTCTATAACCTTGATGACCAATTGTTGAAATGATTATGATAGGATATAATGAGGTTATGGCTATGAATGTGGATCAATGCAAGATTGTGTTATCATGTGCTATGTGTTTGTGATGTTATGCAAGTTATGCAAGTTATGTGTTATGTGTTCATGATGTTATGCAAGTCATATGCTATGTGATCATGATGTTATGCAAGTTATGCAAGTCATATGCTACATGTTCATGATGTTGTGCAAGTTATGCAAGTTATATGCTACATGATCATGATGTTATGCAAGTGTTAGGCTATGTGTTCATGATGCTAGTTGTGCAAATTGCTATGATAAACATTGATCCATTATGACACCATGATTATGCAAGTTCATATATGACATGTTATGCAAGTTTGGTGTATGATTATATGCAAGTTCATATATGACATGTCATGCAAGTTTGGTGTATGATTATATGCAAGTTCATATATGACATGTTATGCAAGTTTGGTGTATGATTATATGCAAGTTCATATATGACATGTTATGCAAGTTTGGTGTATGATTATATGCAATTTCATATATGACATGTTATGCAAGTTTGGTGTATGATTATATGCAAGTTCATATATGATATGTTATGCAAGTTTGGTGTTTGATTATATGCATGTTCATATATGACATGATATGCAAGTTTGGTGTTTGATGATATGCAAGTAACATGTGCAAGTTTACACCTTAGTATGATATACATACATATGCAAGTTAACCCCTTTGTATGTCATACATACATATGCAAGTTTACCCCTTTGTATGACATAAATAACTTATGCAAGTTAACCTCTTTATGACATATGTGATTCATACAAGTTTGGGTTGATTATTTATGCTAGTTGGGTTGATGCTATATGCATGTTGACACCTTTAAACCCATGTTGATGCTAATGTTATGCAAGTTGAACCCATTGTATTTGTGATGAATCTTCCCTTTTATGTCATGTTGGCGAATTACGTGGGGAACGATGGGGTTAATATACATGTTAATGAAATGGTGTGAAGTTAGTATGATTATGCATACCATAAAGTGGATGGACATAATTGAGTCAATTATGTACATCGTTAAAATTGGAATTAATTAGGGAAAATTAATTCGAAATATGGGGGTGATTAATTAGGTGTAATTAATCGACTAAGACACGAGGTTGGACCCTTTTGTAGCGTAAGACTGCCCGGAACCGACCGGCAAATCCAGCGGCTACAAATGATTGGCCCAATGTGAGAGGTCTTAGGCACAAACTAAATACATGACAAGTGTATAGACACGAGGTTAGACTCGGTTATGGCGTAAGGCTGCCCGGACCCGACCGGCAAATCCAGCTGCCATAAAAGATAGTCTAATGTGAGAGGTCTTTACAACGGTTACGTTCTTAATCAATTAAGAAACACTTAACCATATTAGCATGTAGAGGGACATGAGGGGTTAAGTGGGTGCCTTGGGTGGCATGGGGAAAATCTAGTGGTTGCCTTGGGTGGCAATGAAAGATAAGATTAGAATACTTAACCAAAGTGGAACATGTAATTAAACATGATTAAAGGGTTAAGTAAGTGGCATGGGGAAAATCTAGTGGTTGCCTTGGGTGGCAATGAAAGATAAGATTAAAATACTTAACCAAAGTGGAACATGTAATTAAACATGATTAAAGGGTTAAGTAAGTGCCTTGGGTGGCATGGGGAAAATCTAGTGGTTGCCTTGGGTGGCAATGAAAGATAAGATTAAAATACTTAACCAAAGTGGAACATGTAATTAAACATGATTAAAGGGTTAAGTAAGTGCCTTGGGTGGCATGTGGAAATCAAGTAAGTGCCTTGGGTGGCATGGGGAAATCTAGTGGGTGCCTTGAGTGGCAATTGAAATATGATTAGATGACTTAACCAAACTTTAAACATGTAAGTGGACATGATTATTAAAAAGGGTTAAGTGGGATGCACTAGAAAAAAATGACAAGCTTAGGTGGGTAGCTTGTGGGGGCCCATTTCAACCAGTAACCCATATGCATCTTAGTGGGCTCGACCCATGTCGAGGACGGGACACGCATACTGGGCTTGACTATAAGAGGCCAAAACGGGTGAGCGGTGGCAACGCAAGTCCAACGGGTTTCATATGCGTGTGTGGACCCGGGCTGGTAGGTAAGACGTTGTTGCATCGTGTAGGTATAAGCCGTGCACCGTTGATTGTATCGGGTTGCCACTTTGGGGAGTGATACACCCCACTATGGGGCCAGCACGGGTATCTACGTTAGGGAGCCGATCAAATGGGAGTAGTGGGTACACCTAGTGGAGATAGGGGCAGACGGCACCTATGTAGTCAGCTAGGGGTACACGAGACTACTATTAAAATTACTAAGTTGTGGGTACACCTAGTGGAGATAGGGGCAGACGGCACCTATGTAGTCAGCTAGGGTACACGAAACTACTATTAAAATTACTAAGTACACTTAGTGGGATCAACCTTTAAGTAGGAATTACCCTTGGGTGGGTAGATCTGGTGTGGTGCAGTGTAGGAATTATCCTTGGGTGGGTAGATCTGGTGTGGTGCAGAATAGTATTATCCTTGGGTGGATAGGCGCGTCTTTACCGTTATCTTAGTTCATCCTAAGTCTAGTTGGCTGCTTAGAGTAGTCATTTATCCCCAGTCGTACCGTACCAGGTTTATATCATACCCTAATTACTTTAATGATTGTATTGTTAAAGTTATAGGGCTCACTCAGACTTATGTCTGACCCCGTTGTTTTTATCTTTTTCCCCAACCCTCAGGTTCTCAGATTGGGCCTAGCACTAGTGGGCTTTGATCAGATTGCTTTATCTATCTTTTGGAGCTTGGACTCTTGAAGAAAAGCTCGGTTATCTTTTCTATTATGGCTATTAGTATGTAGTGGGATTATGTACTTATGTTTTAACGAGATGGATATTTTGTACTTGACTCTTGTGGGTTTTTGATATGCAACCAAACACGTTTACCTTCTGCTGCAATGAAATGATGTTTTAAATTTCAAGTATCACTTATATCTGTCTTGTTGTAATTTTTCAGTTCTATATTCACTTAAATACTCCACCGAAGCTAAGGCATTCCCTTAGTGAGTGACCTTAGCGGGTGTGGGGTGTTACACAAATACTAGTCTACTGGTTTTTTTAAACCAGTCGACTGGTCTACGAACTAAAACAACTTTTCGAATAGACACTCTTATTTATCAAGGGTTGTTTCCTTTTCTCTTCGCCAAAAATCATCTCTATTCGTTGCTTCTCTTCACCAATGATTACAACTCTCCATCCTCTACAAAAGCAACATGAAATCACCATTTTAAAAATAGCAATTCTTTCTATTCTTGCTATCTAATTGCTAATTTCATTCTTGCTCTCTAAAAGCATTCAAAAGCTCATAATTCTCACATATCGTTATTTGAATCCTTGAATCTATATATTATTCTTTAGATTCGAACAACGATATCATCTTTCGAATCTTCATAATCACAAGATCATATTTGAGGATAAGATTATAGGAAGGGTGTACAAGAATTGACAAATTCGTGTTATTGAGAACACACATTGTCAAATTACAAGTTTAATTATCTTGTCTGAAGTCCTCGGTGTTGTAAGAGGCAAGTTGTGAAGTCCTCGTGTTGATAGAGGCGTGAAATCCCATTCGGCTGCTCGGGTGTTGTGAACCTGTTCCTCCGGGTGAAGTGAGGTAGTTGTTTAGTGAAATTCCAGATAGGAGATCTGGGACTGGATGTAGGACGGTGCTCCGAACCAGTATAAAAATCCCTAGTGTGATTTTTCTATTACTGCACTTACTTATCTGTGATATTGCTTCTGTGACATCGTTTTATAACAAATATTTACCTGCATAACTATTGTAAATATACAAGTTAGCATATCACATACTTTCCGCTTATCCATATTACTTATCCTGCCTAAGTCGTATATCGGCACTTTCAATTGGTATCAGAGCACGGTCATCTTATAACTGTAACACAGTTATTTGATATATTCTAGTAATATGGCAAATAACGCAAGTTCTAGCACTAACACCACTTACACTGAAGGTCAATCAACACAAAGACCTCCTTTCTTTAATGGTCTTAACTATAGTTATTAGGCAACTCGTATGGCTTTTTACATGCGATCAACTAGCTATGATGCTTGGAATGCTACTCAGAAAGAAATAGTCAATCCAACGACTGAGTATGCAGAATGGACGGCTGCTGAGAAAACCGCAGCTGCTGTAAATGCAAAAGCAATCAATATGTTGTTTTGTGCATTAGATCAAAACGAATATAACCATGTTAGTATCTGCAACACTGCATATCAAATTTGGCAAAAACTAAAAACCACTCATGAAGGTACTAACAAGGTTAAACAAGCAAAAATAGCTTTGTTGAAAAGTTAATTTCAAAATTTCAAAATGAAACCAAATGAAACTATCAATGAGATGTATTCAAGGTTTCAAACCATTCATCATGCACTTATCGGATTAGGACAAAAATATTCTGATTATGATGTAGTTTCAACAGTCCTACATTCTCTGACTAATGAATGGGAAGGAAAAGTATTAGCAATAGAAGAAGCTAATGATCTTTCCACCATGAAGCCAGATGAATTGATAGTAAATCTTATGTCCTATGAAGCAAACTTGTAGGCTTGAAAAGAACAAAAAGAAGGAAAAAATGTAGCTTTTCATGCCGAGAAAGATGAAGACATCTCAGATTCCGAAGATGAGGATCTAGCATTCATTGCAAAAGGATTCAAGAAATTCTTAAAGCAACGAAAAGCTAGTCGATACAACAAAAAGAAGTTCGGATCAAATAAACCATCATCTTCAAATATAGAATGCTTTAACTGTCACAAAAAGGGACACATGCACAACGATTGTCTAGAGCAAAAGAAGAAGTCAGAAAATGAAAAATTCAAACACAAGAAGGACAAGTCAAAGAAACGAGCATTCTCAGTGACATGGGATGATTCAGACTCATCTTCATATGATAGTGAAAGTGACTCAGATGATGAACAAGCAAATATATGTTTTATGGCTAAAGAAGATGAGGTACAAATTCCTTCTTTTGAAGAAGTTTTTGATATAAATGCTGAATTAATATATAAATTTAAAGATATGAAACGACAATGCAAACAAGCTCAAGCTGATTAAGTAGAGCTGAATTTGAACGAGATATGCTAAAAAATGAGAAGAAAATATTAGAGGAAGAACAAGAAAAAGCTCAAGAATCATCATCTAATATTGATTCTCAACTATCTCTTTTGAGTCAAGAAATTGAAACTCAAAAAAGGAAAAATTATGCTCTTACTACCGAAAATCATGAGCTTAAGGCAAAAGTCGAAATGTTAGACCTTGAAAAAGCTAGTTTACAAACAAAGTTAGATGACATTACTCAAAACGTTTCTAACTTTAACAAAGGTCGAGAAAATTTGACAAAAATTATTGAAAGTTCACAATCTGCAACAAATAAACATGGCTTGGGATATAAGAAACAAGTTATCAAGAAACATCTTGGTAATAAAAGAAAAAAGAAAAATAAGGTAGTACAAGAAACTGAAGCTAAGAAAAATCTTAGTTTATTCTATTCCAAACCAAAAGCGATTGTGAAATTTCAAAAGAAGAATGTCAAGTCTATAAAAATATGGGTTCCTAAAACGAATAACAATTTGATTAGGAACAAGTACATTCAAAAAAATAAATTAATTCTGTGCACCACAATCCAAATTATATGTATAAAGGTGATACCGGACCCGTATGGTTTTGGACTCCTAAGACCTAACTCTTAGGACCCTATAAAAAAGTGGGTAACATAGACTTAATTTTATTTTTTGCAGGTCCCACTCAAGAAAGGAGGAAAGTGGATACTGGACAGTGGTTGCTCGAAGCATATGACTGGAGATAAGAGCTTATTAACAAATATCACTTATTCAGATGGTGGCTCAGTCACCTTTGGAGATAATTCAAAAGGCTATATCATCGGCAAAGGCGATGTGAGCAATTATGGTACATCTAACTTACCTCTTATTACTAATGTCATGCTAGCTAGAAATTTGAAACATAATTTAATAAGTAGCAGTCAATTGTGCGACAAAGGTTTTACTATTTCTTTTTCGGACAATAATTGTAGTATCTTAGATAAAGATCGAAATCTAGTTTTTGAAGGTTATAGAGACAGAAATATCTATATTCTGAATAAGAATATCAATCATAACTCAGATATGTGTCTTGTAGCAAATGATAATGATCCATGGCTATGGCACAAACGTTTCTGTCACATAAACTTCAGAACTTTTGGAGATATGTGTCTTGTATCACATATCTCGGTCACTAGTTCCGAACCTGAAGAATACTACTCTCCGGAAACAACAAAGAGTAGACCGGAATGTTCGCATGCCCCCAGAGATACAACAAAACCCAAACGTGCTAAGAAAGCATTATTCTGTCCTCCACGAACAAGAGAGAAGATTAGTGAAATTCATCACTACATTAAACATCAGATAGATCTCCAGCATCAACTTCATTATGAACAAAAACTCACATCTGATCGTTTAACTCTCTTAGAACGAATGACGTCATTTTTCTGTAGCACGGATAGACATGGGGTTTACGAACCAATGCCACCTCCTCCATCTACATCTCGAAGTCCTAACTCATGGGATCGTAATTACGCGAGAAATGACGGAGCAAGAGAAAATTGGTCACCATGGACACCGAGAGTTACGAATATTGTTGAAACATCCGAAAACAAGTCATCCACCTCTCATTAATTTATATTGTTTTTGTTGCATAATAAGTTTTTGTTTTAATTCTTTTTTTTCATGTATTTTGTTTTTCAAATCCATGTTGAGTTGAAATAAAATTTATATTTTTTTTAAGCACTCATAAATCCAGAAAAACAAATATATACAGAAACGGTTAACCGTCAGGAATGGACCAGTCGACCGATCAAGTCTCTGGAAATATTTATATTTTGGAACCGGTCGACCGCCAGAAAAATTACCAGTCGACCGTTCAACTCTCTAGAAATTTTTCAACTCAAAAGTCAACCAGTCGACCGGTTTATATCCCACCAATCGACCAGCTATCTTCTCTGGAAATTTGTGTTTCAGATACCAGTCGATGGTATAATTCAACCAGTCGACCGGTAAATTTCTCTGGAATTAAAACTTC
This sequence comes from Allium sativum, assembly GCA_030737875.1. Lineage (NCBI taxonomy): Eukaryota > Viridiplantae > Streptophyta > Magnoliopsida > Asparagales > Amaryllidaceae > Allium > Allium sativum. Next base: position 187,414,595 of record CM060924.1, on the reverse strand, counting down.
CAGACACCAGTCGACCGCTCAAACCCTAACGGTCGACCGGTTACGCGTTTTTCAGTTTTTTCAACTACAAATTCACACGTCGATTCATATATCCCACCTCGTCACTCATTATTTATTTATCTCCTTTCTCTCAAATCCCTGAAAAACAAACACCCCCAAATAAATTTCTCTATAATCGATGGCACCACCTCAAAAGAAACACAATAAATCAAGTTCCACTTCACTCTAACCCATAGATTCTAACATCAAACAATGGCTCATGGATCCTATTGCACTGAAACGTTGGAATGCTATGAAGGATTACACCATTCACAAAGATTATTTCATAAATCTTTCTGCTTTTATCCTCTATGATGTTGAAGAACTACTGGATAAGGCTCGTATTAAATCACTTCTTACCTTTGATAAGAACAACGTAGAAATTAATCATATTATAATTTGGTTGTTCTATGCCAATCTTAACCTACCAAAATTCAAACCAGAGAATTCGGCTAATTGTATTTGGTCTGTAGTCTGTGGTCAGCATGTTTTCATTTCAAAGGAACGAATGGCCATGGTTCTCAATTCGCCAAACAGTGGAAGAGAATTTTCTTCGGATTTCTGCACTATCCATATTTGTGATAAAACCTGTCATCTTTTTATCGAAGATCATAAAACTAGCACTAAGGTGATTAACTTACGGCCTACAGCTCGTGTTTTACATCATGCCATCACACGCTCGTTATTGCCGAGGGTTGGTAACTTTGATGCCGTATATAAAGAAAACTTCAAGGCATTATATGCAATTTATGGGGATATTGAGATAAATTGGATAAAATTGATTTTCGACGAGATTTTGCTTGTCAATGAATGCACAAGGCCACACATTTTCTACAATGAATATGTTATGAGACTTTTACTCGATTGTGGTGTCAAGTCTTGTGAGTCTAAAATCTCCAAGCCAAAGTGCATCGACAAAGCAACTAAAAAGAGAATGAAGCTCCCTGAACCTTGTGTGAATATCATTCCTTTTGAATAATACCAAAAGCAAGGTCCTCAAGAAACCACTTCTTCTACGACTCCCAAGCCTAAACCGGAAGAAGTCAAACACCTTCAACCTTCCTCGTCAACTATGGATTCACTAGCACAAATTGCATGGAACCAATTCTTCCTCGATGCGAGACTTAAACGTACCGAAACTGATCGTCGCTAATCTATAAAGTAGAAAAGCGCGACATTTGTAATAAATTCTGCAAGCATACAGGTGTGTAGCATACAGGTCGAACACAGGGAGGAAAGTTAAATTTTTATTATTTATATGTTTCGTGGGCGTGTTAGACAGAACTTTGGGGGTTGTTTTCAATGTTGTTGAAATAATGTTATTGAAACTGCTACAAATCTGAATCTAATCAGACGTATATCAAATTCAACAACAGGAAAGAAAATAACAAGTACTAGCAAAAACAACAAAAGTAAATAATAACTGGAACAATAACAGAAAATTAAAAATAGAGTTGCTGTTGAAACTAATCAAACAGTCAACACTAGTATGCAGTAACAAAGACAATAACAATATGTGTTCTACCGAATCTAATCGTGTAGATACACAAATTGTTTTAAAAGAAAAGTAAATAACTAGAACAAGAAAATTTTATTAAACTAATGGCAGTACAGAATTATGAGATGATTTTTACAATGGTTACAATCACATATTTATAGATGAGAATGGGAAAACCCTAACTAGGTCTATGAATGAATGGCCCTCCTCATTCATGAATATTTCTTGCCTTCCTTGACAAACTTGATTGGAGAAAATCTGGGCATATCATGGTAAATATTTTCCATATCTTTCAATTGTCCCATGTGGCTTGATTGATAGAAGATTGCATCTAATTAATTCTTCCAAACAAGGACGCTTATCAGACTCCAAAGGCAATATAAGATAAAATCTTCAAAATTGGTTTTTCTTCTTGGCAACAATTCAATCAGAAATTCTTCTAATTGAAATTGAATGATTCGAATTTACTTCCATGATGAGAATATGGCTATTGCTGAGATGTTAATTGGTGCACATCATAAATACATACACATGAATATGTGTATGTATATATATAACATAACACTAATCCAGATATTTCTCAAAGCAAAGGGGCCAGTGTGAACACGCTCCATTTCTTTGGCAAAAAGTGAGCTTGACGGGGTTCGAACTTAGGTCTCTCAGCACCAATTCCTATGCCTTTACCAGTGAGCTACTACTTCTTTTGCAATTGAAATGAATTTGATGTGAGGAAGTAGCTCTTTCTTGTAGTTGGCCTTTGATTTGAATTGAAGGAGGCATTTCTTGACATCCTGTAAAAACATGCAAAAGTAACCAAAGTATCATTTATTTATTTACAAAAGATAAAACATAAGAGTAATAAAATAAACACTTTTCAGTTTCAATCAAACACCCCCACACTTATCTTTTACTCGTCCTCGAGTAAAACAAAAAAATGAAAAACTAACTAGATAAGTCGCACTTTCGTAGGAAACACGATTGCATTGAGCGTATGCAACAAGCCGTTAAACCTCTAGGTGTCCCTAGTAGGACGAGTGGTGTCTCGTGAGGGTTTTCAGCGGATACTACCCACAAAATCCAAATGCAGTATGCTATGATTCTAATGAAACTACATGAATGCAATGGACATATGCAAATAAAAACGAAAAATGAAAACACGACTTATTTCAGGAAAGTGGTACAACAAATTAAGTTAATAATTTCTAATCAGTTGATTTTATTTTAGATACCTCGACTTGTCACAAATTTTCAATATAAATCAAGTTTTCAAATGTTAAATTCCAGTTTGGCCAGTTAGTTCGGTCGATAACATAGTGCAGCCATGAAATAAATTCTTAGTTTGTTTGGCACAGTTTGCAAAGTGGTATTCTAATTTTCTCATGTATGGCTAGTCAAATCAATAAGGTCAAGAAGTGTTTGGGTATCATCGCTTATTCTTTATTCTATAAAATTTTAAGATTTATGATTAAGTACATACACCTAAAAAGACCAAGGTTTACCACCCATGCACTGCCTCGCGGACTAACGGAGAGTGGGTAAAGAGCTTGGCGGATTGTGTAGGCCGACTTTGACTTTGTCAACAACGTGTCGGTAATCCTTAGGTGCCCAATCTCATAAAATGAGACCAAGATATTCCAACTTTGACTTTGTCAACAACGTGTCGGATAGAGCTTGGCGGGTTTGCACACCAACGCTCGATATACAAGCAATGTTGGATACCCTTGGAATACTATTAGTATTATTATTATCGGAAATATAAGCACCAAACAGAGTTACGCGAATTCAACTTAACACAACTTAGTTTTAAAGATTTGAAAAGCCAATATAAGTATTTTAAGTCCTCCACTTATTTTAACAAAGTCTACAATATAGAATAGATTTCATGGCCATCACCTAAGATTCTCCCTATGTACCGGTTACACTATTATCCCTCAAAATTAAACTTTTCATTATATTTCTTATTCGATCTAAGTTGAGAGAAAAAAATACTATCAACTGGCTAAAAATTGTAAACTTATTTTGCTGTATCAATTGAAAATGAGTCGTATTTCAAAAAAAAAAATTATGGTATGTTACTACAATCTAAAATGTATGATGGTCCTACTTAAATGGCTGAAAATAAAAAGAAATAAAAACAAAGAAAAATGAAAATGGATGAAATGCAGACTCCCCCCCACACTTGATTCAGACAGTGTCCCAACTGTCTAAGGCAGAAAAACAAAGAAAAAAAAATGAAAAATAAAAGAAAAAGAACGTGTACCACCTGATTTCATGGTGGATGATCATGCAGATCGATAGAGTCGTCTTCGTCATATTGCTCGAATTCCAAAAATGGTTTCAGTCGTTGACCGTTTACTTTGAAGACTTTTCCATCTCTAGGATTTTCAATTTCAACCGCTCCATGAGGGTATACTGTTTTCACGACATAAGGTCCAGTCCATCGAGATCTGAGTTTTCCTGGAAACAAGTGAAGTCTAGAGTCGTATAAAAGAACTTTTTGACCTACGTTGAATTCCTTACGAAGTATGTTTTTGTCGTGTTGGGCTTTGGTTCTTTCTTTGTAGATTTTCGCATTTTCATACGCCTCATTTCTCAATTCCTCTAATTCAGAAATTTGTAACTCCCTGTGTGAGCCAGCCTTTTCTAAGTCAAAGTTCAAAAATTTTATGGCCCAAAGAGCGCGATGCTCTAATTCAAGAGGTAAGTGACAGGCCTTTCCAAAGACTAATCGATATGGTGACATCCCTAGATTGGTTTTATAAGCAGTGCGAAAAGCCCAAAGTGCATCGATCAGTTTTACAGACCAATCTTTTCTATTGGAATTTACGGTTTTCTCAAGAATTTGTTTGATTTGTCTATTGGAAACTTCTACTTGCCCACTCGTTTGTGGATGGTAGGGGGTCGACAGCTTGTGTGTGATTGAGTATTTCTTGAGCAAGGACTCAAAAGCACGATTACAGAAATGAGTGCCATTATCGCTAATGATAGCTCGAGGTGTGCCGAAGCGTGAAAAGATGTTTTCTTTGAGGAATTTGACAACAACCTTGTTGTCATTGGTTTTGGTCGGAATGGCTTCAACCCATTTTGAGACATAATCTACCGCAAGTAAGATGTACAGATTCCCAAATGAATTAGGGAATGGTCCCATGAAATCGATGAATAACTCAATCACTAAAATGGGGTTGAGAGGCATCATGTTTCGCTTAGAGATTCGACCCGTTCTTTGACATCGCTCACATTTAGAGCAAAATTCGAAAGCGTCACGGAAGAGTGTGGGCCAATAAAAACTGCTTTGCAAAACTTTTGCAGCAGTTTTTCTTGCTCCAAAATGACCGCCACAAGCATGGTCATGTGAGAAAGAGAGAATACTTTGGTGTTCATGATCGGGCACACACCTTCGAATGATTTGGTCTGGACAGTATTTGAAAAGATACGGGTCATCCCAATAGAAGTTTCGAACTTTTGAGAGAAATTTTTGTTTATCTTGTTTCGACCATTCAGCGGGCATTTGTTTTGTGACAAGATAATTCACAATGTCAGCGTACCAAGGGGTGTTAGAGATCGAAAGGAGTTGTTCGTCAGGAAAATAGTCATCGATTTGGGTGTCGTTATCATTTTCGTGCACAATTCGAGAGAGATGATCAGCTACGACATTTTCAGAACCCTTTTTATCTCGTATTTCTATATCGAATTCTTGGAGAAGAAGGATCCAACGAATCAAGCGGGCCTTGGCATCCTTTTTAGAAAGCAGATACCGTAGGGCAGCATGGTCAGTGTAAACTATGACTTTGGATCCTATGAGATATGGCCTGAATTTCTCAAGAGCGAAGACAACTGCCAAAAATTCCTTTTCAGTAGTTGAGTAATTCAATTGGGCCTCGTTTAAGGTTTTGCTGGCGTAATAAATGACTCGAGGGAGTTTATCAATACGCTGACCCAAGATGGCTCCAATAGCAAAATCAGAAGCGTCACACATAAGTTCGAAGGGTTGAGTCCAATCAGGAGGTTGAATAATGGGAGTTGTGGTCAAGAGTGATTTGAGGGTTTCAAAAGATGTTTTGCAATCATTGGAAAATTCAAACTTTACGTCTTTGGCAAGTAAATTCGAGAGAGGTTTTGAAATTTTTGAGAAATCCTTAATGAATCTTCTATAGAATCCTGCATGGCCAAGAAATGAACGAACATCTTTGACAGACTTAGGAGGAGGTAAATTAGCAATCAAATCGATTTTGGATTTATCGACTTCTAGGCCATCTTTGGAGACGACATGACCTAGAACTATCCCCCTTTTTACCATAAAGTGGCATTTCTCCCAATTAAGCACGAGTGATTTCTCCTTACAACGCTTAAGGACGAGTTCTAAATGAGTGAGACATTGGGAAAAAGATGATCCATATATTGAAAAATCGTCCATGAATATTTCCAAGAATTCTTCCACCATATCAGAGAAAATACTCATCATACACCTTTGGAAAGTCGCGGGGGCATTACAAAGACCGAAAGGCATGCGACGATAAGCAAAGGTTCCAAAGGGACAAGTAAAGGTGGTCTTATGTTGATCCTCTAAAGCAACAGGGATTTGGTTATAGCCAGAGTATCCATCGAGAAAACAGTAGTACTCATGTCCCGCTAAGCGTTCGAGCATTTGGTCAATAAAAGGCAAGGGAAAATGGTCTTTTCGTGTGGCTGAGTTAAGCTTCCGATAGTCGATGCACACACGCCATTTGGTTTTGATTTTTGTTGGGACGAGTTCATTACTGTCGTTTTTGATCACTGTGACTCCCGACTTCTTTGGTACAACTTGTACCGGACTTACCCAAGTACTATCAGAGATGGGATAGATGATGTTATTGTCTAGACATTTGATTATCTCCTCCTTGACCACTTCTCTCATGTTCGGGTTTAATCGCCTTTGAGCCTCACGAGTGGGTTTAGCCTCATCAACTAAATGTATGCGATGTTCCACAATTGATGGGCTAATTCCTTTTATATCGCTAATTTCCCACCCCAAGGCGTCCTTATTTTCCCGCAAGGTATCCAAAAGTCTTTCTTCTTGGTCCCCGGCAACGGCGCCAAAAACTTGATCGTCGCTAATCTATAAAGTAGAAAAGCGCGACATTTGTAATAAATTCTGCAAGCATACAGGTGTGTAGCATACAGGTCGAACACAGGGAGGAAAGTTAAATTTTTATTATTTATATGTTTCGTGGGCGTGTTAGACAGAACTTTGGGGGTTGTTTTCAATGTTGTTGAAATAATGTTATTGAAACTGCTACAAATCTGAATCTAATCAGACGTATATCAAATTCAACAACAGGAAAGAAAATAACAAGTACTAGCAAAAACAACAAAAGTAAATAATAACTGGAACAATAACAGAAAATTAAAAATAGAGTTGCTGTTGAAACTAATCAAACAGTCAACACTAGTATGCAGTAACAAAGACAATAACAATATGTGTTCTACCGAATCTAATCGTGTAGATACACAAATTGTTTTAAAAGAAAAGTAAATAACTAGAACAAGAAAATTTTATTAAACTAATGGCAGTACAGAATTATGAGATGATTTTTACAATGGTTACAATCACATATTTATAGATAAGAATGGGAAAACCCTAACTAGGTTTATGAATGAATGGCCCTCCTCATTCATGAATATTTCTTGCCTTCCTTGACAAACTTGATTGGAGAAAATCTGGGCATATCATGGTAAATATTTTCCATATCTTTCAATTGTCCCATGTGGCTTGATTGATAGAAGATTGCATCTAATTAATTCTTCCAAACAAGGACGCTTATCAGACTCCAAAGGCAATATAAGATAAAATCTTCAAAATTGGTTTTTCTTCTTGGCAACAATTCAATCAGAAATTCTTCTAATTGAAATTGAATGATTCGAATTTACTTCCATGATGAGAATATGGCTATTGCTGAGATGTTAATTGGTGCACATCATAAATACATACACATGAATATGTGTATGTATATATATAACATAACACTAATCCAGATATTTCTCAAAGCAAAGGGGCGAGTGTGAACGCGCTCCATTTCTTTAGCAAAAAGTGAGCTTGACGGGGTTCGAACTTAGGTCTCTCAGCACCAATTCCTATGCCTTTACCAGTGAGCTACTACTTCTTTTGCAATTGAAATGAATTTGATGTGAGGAAGTAGCTCTTTCTTGTAGTTGGCCTTTGATTTGAATTGAAGGAGGCATTTCTTGACATCCTGTAAAAACATGCAAAAGTAACCAAAGTATCATTTATTTATTTACAAAAGATAAAGCATAAGAGTAATAAAATAAACACTTTTCAGTGTCAATCAGACACCAAACTCGAGAGTTTGATAAAAAGCTCGACAAACAATTTTCAAAACTTAAGTCTTTCTTCAGTATTATTTGGGATGCAATTTCATGTGCATCATCATCTTCCTCTACCCAAATACAAGACCCGGGAAAACGTCCCATGCCTCCTACATTTACGTGGTCATCATCTAACGAAGGCACCACTTCAGGAACCAATATAGGACGTGGTCGTGGGGAATATGAGACAAAGGAGGAAGACGAAGGAAACAACGACGAGGAAGATGTTCCAGAAGAAGGAAACAAGGAAAAAGGAGGGAACGAACAAATTGAGTGGGACACCACTGAATCCAAATCGTCATCGCATTAGTTTGTTTTTCATCCAAGTTTTATGATACTATGTTTTATATTCTTATGCAAAACTTCAAACCGGCACTTGTATGTAAATAGTGCTGTATTTATTCTGGGTTTGTACGTCTTAAGCCATTAAGTACATGACTTGCTTGTGGTATGTTTGGTGTATATTATATGCTACAATCTTAAAGTTCTTCTTAAGCTATTTGTGTGTTCACTACTCCATTTTGTCGATGACAAAGGGGGAGAAAAATATTACTAACATTATGTTTTGCAGATTTTTTAGTATGTATTTCAGGGAGAGCATATATTCAGGGGGAGTTAAAAACAATTTCAGAGCTATGTTGTCATCAATCAAAAAGGGGGAGAATGTTGAATCAAGAAATTCACGGCGTTTTGATTAAATTACAAGGAAAAGTTCAAGATCGACAAAAAAAAGAGATTCAATGGTATTTAATATTAAAGGTTGATTATTTAGAGTTTTAGTTGGGTTATAAATGTTAAAATCTATCCTCAAATAATCATATACCTCAATGGTTTGAATATTTATATGTACATATATGTATGCACATTCATTGTGCATACTATCAGAAACCGGTCGACCGGTTTCATTCTAGGCGGTCGACCGTTTCTGGGCAGAAATGAACAATGAACGTGCACACATGTATATAACGTACATATATTCAAATACCACTCTACTGGTCATTTTTAACCAGTAGACTGGTCTACGAACTGAAAAAACTTTTCGAATATACACTCTTATTTATCAAGGGTTGTTTCCTTTTCTCTTCGCCAAAAATCATCTGTATTCATTGCTTCTCTTCACTAATGATTACAACTCTCCATCCTTTATAAAAGCAACATGAAATCACCATTTTAAAAATAACAATTCTTTCTATTCTTGTTATCTAATTGCTGATTTCATTTTTGCTCTCTAAAAGCATTCAAAAGCTCATAATTCTCACATATCGTTATTTGAATCCTTGAATCTATATATTATTCTTTAGATTCAAACAACGATATCATCTTCCAAATCTTCATAATCACAAGATCATATTTGAGGATAAGATTATAGGAAGGGTGTACAAGAATTGACAAATTCGTGTTATTGAGAACACACATTGTCAAATTACAAGTTTAATTATCTTGTCTGAAGTCCTCGGTGTTGTAAGAGGCAAGTTGTGAAGTCCTCGTGTTGATAGAGGCGTGAAATCCGGTTCGGCTGCTCGGGTGTTGTGAAGCTATTCCTCCGGGTGAAGTGAGGTAGTTGTTTAGTGAAATTCCAGATAGGAGATCTGGGACTGGACTTAGGACGGTGTTCCAAACCAGTATAAAAACACTTGGTGTGATTTTTCTATTACTGCACTTACTTATCTGTGATATTGCTTCTGTGAGATCGTTTTATAATAAATATTTACCTGCATAATTATTGTAAATATACAAGTTAGTATATCACATATTTTCCGCTTATCCATATTATTGATCCTGCCTAAGTTGTATATCGACACTTTCACGTCGATGTTAAGTGACGTGATGGTCATTGGGATGACCAAATACAGTTGACGACGGAAATGGGTTGGTGGCATCGAGTTTGGAGATGAGGGGATGGTCGAGTAGAGGGTTTGTTGCTGAGAATAATGGTGGCTTCGGTTTGGTGTTTAGTGATGTGGAGGAGGAGATTGGATTGGAGGGAAATCAAAAATGGGCGGAGTGTTTTCCTGGAGCGATCATTTTGGGGAAGACGTAGTAAGAGCGGGTTGGGCTTGAGTATATTGGGCCGAAGTTAAAGAGGGGTGAGGCCCGTTTAATTATAATTTGAGTTTAATTTAAATTTAATTAGTACTGAAACTTGTAATATCAATAACTATTGCATACGATGTCAGAATTTGACGAAACTGGATCTGTTAGGATCGTATGGACAAGAGCTCCACAGTGGAACTGACTGGGAGTGAATTCGAGCTCATTACAATTTATAGCAAAATAAATTGTCCATCTGAATCAAGCGATGGTTGTCGTTATTAACGATGATCGTCCAATGTGAGTAAATCTCGCTAACTCTAATCATTTTATATTTTTAGTTTTAGAACTGAAATATTGGTTGATTATTGTGTGTTGATTTGGTTGACTGGACTGCAAGTCAGTTAGTTGAAATTATATATATATATATATATATATATAAACCGTTAAATATATATATATTGATTATGTTTATTAGAATAATTCATATTGAACTGAAATTAATGTTGATTATATTGTGTAACATCTGTGGATGAAGGTAACAGGCTGGAGGGATCCATCTAGATTCCTCAATATTTATAATATTACTCTGTTCATATATTGTAATATATGATGTGATATATAATCTGTTGTGGATTATGTGTGTTTGAATGATATCGATCAATGTTATTTGGTATTTTAAATACCGTAAGAAATACTGGGATATAAAAATAGGATTTTCAAAGTATATTTTGAAAATAAATTATTTACATAAAATCAATGGATTTTATGTATAAAAGGAAAAGGATTTTATAAAAGGAAATAATTATAAAATCAAAGAGTTATAAAGGAAAATATTTGTAAAGGAAAATATTTGTAAAACAAATATAAAGGAAAATATTTGTAAAACAAATATAAAAGAAAATATTGGAAAAACAAATGTAAAGGGAATATTTATTTAGAAAATAAATAGAATTATAAAGGAAATATTTGTTTAGAAAATAAATAGATTATAAAATGAAATACTTGAAAAAAATGAATAGTAGTGTATAAAAAGAGAATTTTACACTAGGAAGGTTTAGACCCGTGCTTCGCACACGGGTATAACAGAATATGAATTTAAAGTAGATTTTAAATAGAAATCTATTTTAACATATAAGTGGAAAAGATAAATTTATAAATAATTTTTTATAAATTAAATAAAATGTTTATCATTGGATAAAAAGAACATATAAGTCAAGACTTTTGTAGAGAAGTAAGAATCGATTTCAACATCGATATTTGAAACTGAATATAAACATAGAGTTAATCAGTTAGAGTTAACCAGTTAGAGTTAACCAGTTAGAGTTAATCATTAGAGTAAATCGATTAGAGTTAGAGTTAATCGAATTAGAGTTAATCAATTGGAGTTAGAATTAATCAAATTAGAGTTAATTAAACATAGTTAATTGAATTAGGATTTATTGAATATTAGTTATTCAATTAGAGTTGACCGAATATAGTTATTTGAGATAGAGTTAGTCAAACATAGTTATTCAGGATGAGTTGCCATTTCGTACGACTACTAGCATAATTCGCAGGGCTGCAGATAGCCTATGGCGGTCGGATGTTTCCTGAGGGAATCAGGCGTAACCATTGTGATCGCTGCGATCTAGAGTCAAGCGAATGGAGTTAAATCGAATATTAGTTATTCGATAGGAGTTAATCAAGTTAAGTTAAATAAGTAGAGTTAGTCAAGTTGAGTTAAATAAGTCGAATTAATTAAGTTAAGTTAGTCAAGAAGAGTTAATCAAACCGAGTTAATCCAAATGAGTTAATCCAAATGAGTTAATCTAAAGGAGTTAGTCGATTATTAGTTTATTCGAAGAAGAGATAATCAAATATAAGTTATTCGAAGTGCGATAATCAAATATTAGTTTATTCAAAGGAAGAAATTGAATATAAGTTATTCGAAGTGAGTTAATCGAATATAGTTTATTCGAAAGAAGGAGTACTCGAATATAGTTTATTCGAAAGAAAGAGTTAATCGAATATTAATTATTCGAAGAGAGTTAATCGTCGAATTCGATTATATCGAATTCGGGAAAGTGTTTATACTTTCCGATTTTTAAATCAATATTTATTTATTTATAAATTAGGTGTTTATTTATTTATTCAAATTAAAGAATAAAAGTTATATTTGAAGTTAGATATTTCGAAAGTAGGGATTATAACGTTATCGTTATAAACAATGTTTTTATAAAAGAAGTGGATTCGTAAATAGAATCAGCGAGTTTCGCAATGAAGTTGTTAAAGGTTTAAAAAGATAAACTTTGTCTATTCTGAAGTTAAAACGTTGTTCAGTTAAGGTCTGAGAGGTAATTATACCCCAACTTAATTGACTTCCTTCTTAACTAAGGAATGGTTAAAGTTTGATAGTAAAGGTAGGTTAAGTGAATTTAGTTAATGAGCATAATGGTTTTTGTTGGCATAGCGATGTTTATTTAAACATCGGTATAAATCAAATGAAGGAGTTTTGGAAATGTTTTCCAAATAAGAATCAGAAATGTTTTCTGATAATAGAAAATAAGAAATGGGAATAAATATGGAAACGCTTTCTGGTGATTAATAACGTATATTTTATAAGTTTAGAAAATAAGGATTTACAAATATATGAAAACGGGAAATAAGTAAATGAATAAATTAATGATAAATTAATTTAAAGGGATAAATGTTGATTGATCGATAAAATTTCAATTTGGAAATAATATCGTTGTTTGCACACGAGTTTTTTTTTGATAGTTAAATCACAGACTATCAAAGTTTTGACCATTTTTCCGTCGTCAATACGGAGAGACCGTGTAACACCCCACGTCCATTAATGTCACTCACAAAGGGAATGCATTAACTTCTATGGAGCATTCTAAGTGCGTATAGAACAGAAACTTAACAACAAGACAGATATAAACAGTACTTAAAATTTTAAAACTTATTCATTGCAGCGGTAAACACATAAGTTTGATTACATCATCAAATACCAAAGGCAAAGTACATAATATTCATCTTGACTAAATCAAAGTACATAAATTGAAAGACATAATAACCCCAATACAAAATAGCCAAAAATAAGATAGGCTGAACTTTTACTTCAGCGATCCAAGCAACTTCTAAAAGCAAGAGATACAGCTGTCCAAAATCAAGCTCCAATGGTGCTAGTTGCACCCTGAGCACCTGGGGGGGAGGTAGAAAAGAGGAGGAAACAAAGGGGATCAGACATAAAGTCTAGTGAGTGCGATAACTTTAACAATATAATTACCAAAATAACTAGGCTAAGGCATAAGTTAGAAAATAAGGAAATGACTGTGATTAATTGAGTATGGCAGAGTAAAAAAATAAATAAGATGAACAAAGATAACGTTAAAGGCGCAGCTAAACCACTATAAGATATTTACTATACTACACCACCACTAGTCACCCAAAGGTTGATCCCTCCTACAAAACTTAATAATGATAATGGTAGTTTTGTGCACCCCTAGTTGCCTTCATAGGTGTCGCCTGCCCCTATCTCCACTAGGTGTACCCACTACCCCCAAGAGATCGGCTCCCTAACTCGTAGATACCCGTGCTGGCCCGACAGTGGGGTGTATCACTCCCTAGAGTGGCAACCCTGTAACAACCCGTATTTTAATAACGTGTTATAACTATAAATCAAGGCAGAATTAAATTTTAAAATAAGAATCAAGGGAAACAGGTTATGCCATTACGTTCGTCTCGAAATTCTGCTTGAAAACGAGTCCGAGTTTACGAAAATCGGAGTCCGTATACCAAGATATGGCTCTCTAAAGTTTCAGAGAATTCCAGAGTTCAAAACAGTTCGAATTCAAGTTCAAAATTCGAATTTCAAAACCTAGACAGGCTGGGCAGGAAAAATCCCGCCAGCACCAGGTTGACTGGGGAGTCGACTGGGCAGTCGACCCCCCTAGACCAAGTCGACTGGGCAGTCGACTTGGGTGTCGACTTAGTCACCTAGCCTGTTTTTGAGCCAGATGTATCTGGTCTCGTTGCTTGTCCAGATTCACTCTCTAAACACTATCTAAATAGCCCCGACCCTAGAATTTCTATCACATTCTTGTCCGACCATATGCTGCTGAAGTTCTGACTGGAAGATAGAGAACAAGGAGGCTATTTAGGACTTTGTTAGTGCTACGTTGGTTTGGGGATTTGCTAGAGATTCTGCTTCTACTCTTTTTGCTTTCTCATTCTCTAGACTACGATCTGTAAGCCCTTTGTCACTCTTAGATTTAAACTGTAAATTTAACCTGAACATGATGTAAACTGAAATTATGCCTAAACATGATAACTAAGTTGGATCTACTCTTGTATATCTTGGATCTATGACTATCACTTTTAAATCTGTTATTTTGAATCTAGTTTTGTACACCCCAGATCTATTCATCTTAAATGTTGACTTGTGGAATATCAGTATGAAATTGATTTGGATATATTCATGTTTAATCTAAAACCCCTTTTCGAACTTTATCTTTCCATGCCTGTGACGTTGAAACTATTGGGGTACTATTTTATGTCAATCCTTTACCATGTCTTGTCAAGTTGATGTTGAGACCCTATTTCATATGCCTGTAATGTTATAATCATCATGCTTAACTTGTGAACACCTTTGCCATTCTATGACTATCCTGTTTGTGTTATTCCCTATTTTGACATGTTGTATTAATGCGAATTCACGTACGTTGGGGAAACGTTTTGGGTAGATTAGGCAAACTTGAAAATTGGCTATGGAATTGACATGATATGACATGAAAATATGACATGAAAACTTGACATGAGAATAAGCTTGAAAATATGAATTTGGGACATGACAATTAGATAACTTGAAAATGGCCAACTCGAGGTTGGGTTGAATTTGCATCGTAAATCTGCCCGGAACCACCCGGCAAATCCAGTAGTTGCAAATAATAGGACCCAATGTGAGTAGTTGGTCATATAGCACTTTAAACCCGAGGTTAGACTAGGTTATGGTGTAAATCTGCCCGGAACCGCCCGACACATCCAGTAACCGTAACCAAGTCTAATGTGAGAGGTTGGGGTGCGTTAAGTGAATTAATGCCACATGGTAAGGTTAAGTCATGGGCCCCTTAAATATACTTAACCAATTTGACATGTTGATTTGATAGGGTTAAGTCTTGAACTGCTTTGATAGGGTTAAGTCATGACCTTTTTAATGACAATACTTAACCCATTAGAAATCCTAGCCACGTGGTCCCTTTCAGCAGTAACCCACTTAGAAGTATCACGATACCCTGGGGACTAGGCAGGGTGGGGCACGATTACTGGGCTGATTGTAAGCGACCAGGAATAACGGCTGAGTAAGGTGCGCCAGTGTAGGTTCAGGCGGACTAGGGTCGTGCACTTAGTCCGGAGTTGAAAAAGTAGGCATAGGCACCCGTAGTACTACATTGTGCGTGCTTGAATTGTGTCAGTGGTTGACATCCTAGGACCTGATACACCCTAGGGGGACCTAGCACATGTGACTACATTCCGTGATTGGGCCGTATGACACCGATGCACGACGAGTAAAGCCGATCGATTAGGATGGACTGTTGGACCCCGTATTGGGTCATTTCATGTTATTGGGCCTAGGGATCATTTCTGGATTTATATTTGACATGGATTTGGACACTAGTACAGTTAGTGCAGTAAACCTTGTATATGCGATGCCACCCTTATCTTGTTACCTTTTATTGTCATGCCAGCCCAGTTATTATCTTTATGTTTAATCTCAGTTTCTCATGTCCAGTTAGCTTTATTAGTTTTTATGCTGATAGTCACTAGGGCTTACCAGTCTTTTTGACTGACCCGTTTTCTTCCACCTCATTTTCTTTTGTTCCCCCCCCCCCCCCCCCAGGTTCTCAGGGAGGAAACCCTAGCTCTTAGCTTGGACTTTGCTTTCTTTCTGACAGCTCATGTATGGTTTGGTCCTAAGTTATGCTATGGCTGCACTCATGCTCTTTTTGAGGAATAATATTGGACTTATGTTGTTTTAAGTGCTTTGCTTCTTTAGAACTTGATGTAATGAAATAATGACTTGGTATTTTGATGTAAGAGGTTTTGACTCTATTTTCCACGTAATGAGATTTGGTTAAATTTATATCCGCTGCTTTATATACTCTGTTTAATTTATGTTCTGCCTTGTGTTATCTCTGTGCCTGTTTACTAGATAATACCCCTCCAAAACTAGTGCATTCCCTTTTGTGAGTGACCCTAGCAGAGGTGTGGTGTTACATTTGGTATCAGAGCAGAAGGTTACAAGACTGGGCAAAAGTTTTAAAAACTTTCTGAAAATTATTTTCAAAACCATTTATAAAGAAGCATTTTTCAAGAAAAGTTCTATTTTTAAGAAAAGGCTATTCCCTAAAAGCCATTAGCACTTTCCATGTTTCCTCGTTTGAATCTTTTTCTTTTCATTTTTCAGCATGGCCGATCTTAACCTTCCTGAGGGAGTACCCATACCCGGATGGTTCCGAAGGTACTTGGAAGCTAGGGCCAACGATGCGGGCCCGGCAGACATCCCTCCTCCTTATCCAATAGCCGCGGTTCCTCCTCCTCCTCCCGGCACCGCCTTCGCCAAAATATGCAAAGACTTTGTAGGAATGGGCGGCAAGAGCTTCCTTGGAACTGAGACCTTCACTGAGGCACGCAACTGGTTAAACGAGACTGAAGACCTGTTCGTTATCTTCGATATGGAGGATCATAGGAACGTTCATTTGGCAGCATGGTTGTTGAAAGAGGAAGCTGCATTTTGGTGGGAAGTCACCAACGCTACCAGACCAATTGAGACTTGGGCCGACTTTAGAGAGAGATTTAGGCTTAAATTCTTATCGTTAGCAGAAGCGAACCTACAGATGGAGAGGTTCCTGGCACTCAAGCAAGGGGACATGTCTGTTAGGGAGTACGTGAATAAGTTTAATCAGCTTGCTCGGTTTGGTTTGGACTTAGTCAACATGGCTGAGAAGAAGGCTCTACGATTTGCTCGAGGATTGAGCGAGCCACTCCACACTATGGCCATGACTCATGTGCCCATGGGGGCGACCTTTGAAAGCTTAGTGAATATGGCCCTTCTTCATGAGGAAGACAAGGGTGACAAAAAGGAGGTTAAGTCTAATGAGACTCAGAACAAGAAGGTTGACTTCAAGAAGGGAGGCAACAAGAATAACAAGAATAACAAGGGCAACAACAACAATGCTAACAAGCCACGTGAGACGAGGAAGTGCAACTTTTGTGGTATCACGGGACATATAGCTAAAGACTGTAGGAGGAAGAAAAGAAAGTTGGGTGAATGCTTTCACTGCAGGGATACTAGACACATCAGTAAGGATTGCCCTAAGAAGCAAGGACAGGGGCTAGGGCAGACACAGCGGGCAGGACCTTTTGGAGGGCAGTTGCAGGCTCTCAACACCACTCCAGCTCTTGACCGAGGTAGTAATATTTCTGTAGAAAGCCTTGTTTACATTTCTGAATTTCCTGTTCAAACCTTATTTGACTCTGGCGCATCGCATACTTTTATCTCTTCTGATATTGTTGAAAATCTGCACTTAAGTACAAGTCTAGTTGATGATCCCGTTAGTGTTTCAAATCCGATTGGGGGCTCCGCCCATTTATCTATGATTTGTGTTGATTTGAGGATTTCCATCTTAAGCGTGGAATTCACATGTAATGCTTATGTTCTCGGATTCATGGGATATGGTTTAATTCTGGGCATGGATTGGTTGTCCCATTATGGAGCCATCCTTGATTGTGAACGAAGAGTAGTGAGGCTCATGACACGCCTTGGTAATACCCTTAAACTTTCTTGTAACCCGAAGGGTCCGGTCATGTTAAGTTATCTTGAATCTCTCGACTCGTCCGTCGACAATCTGCACTCCGTAAGAGTAGTCTGAGAATATCCTGATGTCTTTGATGAGGTGAAAGGGTTACCCCCTAAACGCGAGATAGACTTCCTAATTTATCTGGTTGATAATGCCAAGCCTGTTTCATTGCCCGTTAGGCATATGGCCCTGCGATAAAGGAGAGAGCTCAGTAAACAAATCAAGGAGTTGCTCGAGAAAAATTTCATAAGGCGAAGCATTTCTGAATGGGGTGCTCCGGTGGTATTCTCTACTAAGGCGGATGGTTCGCTTCGTCTGTGCGTAGATTATTGTGAGTTAAACAAGCTGACGAAGAAGAATAGGCACCCACTACCAAGAATCGATGATCTTTTTGACCAGCTTGTGGGAGCATCTGTTTTCTCTCAACTCGATCTAGCCACAGGATTCCATCAACTTAGAGTGGTTGAGGATAGCATTGACAAAACTGCGTTTAGGACTCCAGATGGGTTCTTCGAATGGCTCGTCATGCCGTTTGGGTTAACGAATGCACCCGCGTACTTTGTAGACCTGATTAGTAGGGTGTTTCGGGAGTTCCTTAACAAGTTCGTGGTGGTTTTTGTGGACGATATTCTAATCTTCTCAAAGGATGAAGAAGAGCATGCTAGACACCTCAAGGAAGTCATGGATACGCTTAGAGCACACCAGTTAAAGGCAAAGTTCTCCAAATGCCATTTTTGGAGGGAGGAAGTTCGGTTTCTTGGGCACGTAGTTTCTAAGCAAGGTTTAGCCGTGGATCCCGCAAAGATAGTTGCGGTGCAAGACTGGAAAATTCCTAAGAATGCAACAGAGATGAGAAGCTTTCTCGGTTTGGCGGGCTTTTATAGGAAGTTCATTAAGGACTTCGCTAAGATTTCAGCCCCTCTTACTAAGTTAACGAAGAAAAACCTAGCGTTTGCATGGGACATAGAATGTGAGATTGCTTTCCAGAGACTCAAGAGAGCCCTCTCCACAGCTCCAGTTTTAGCATTACCCGATGGAGGAAAAATGTTTACGGTGTACACAGTTGCGTGCGGCACGGGATTAGGCACTGTCCTAATGCAAGAAGGAAGAGTGATATGCTATGGGAGTAGACAACTTAAAGTTCATGAGAAGAACTATCCCACACATGACTTGGAGTTAGCCGCGATTGTTTTTGCACATAAAGCTTGGCGCCATTATCTCCTAGGGGAGAAATTCGAGCTGTAAACCGACCACAAATCGCTTAAGTATCTCTTTTCGCAAAAAGATTTGAATCTGAGACAGCAGCGGTGGATGGAATTCTTGGCCTCATATGACTTCGATATAACTTGTACCCCTGGCAAGGGTAACGTGGTAGCAGATGCGCTAAGTAGAAAAAGGTTGACTTTGAGCCCCTTATTTGTTGAAAGAAAAAGTCTAGAGTTTATAGCGACCTTTGATTTTACGCATGCTGTTGAGTCATTGACTGGTACGTTAGCATCTCTTGAACTGAGACCTACGCTTCTAGATCAAGTAGGGACTTCACAGAAAGAAGACCCACAGATAGTCAAAATCATGGACAAGTTAATCAGTGGTGAGACGTCAAGTCACCTTGGTAGGTATTCCATTGATGACAAAGGGTGGCTAAGGCGCGATGGAAGGCTATGTGTTCCACTAGTGAGAGACTTAGTAAATAAAGTTCTCGAAGATGCGCATCACTCGAAGATGACTATACATCCCGGAGGGGATAAGATGTACAGAGATATGAAACGCATTTTCTTTTGGGCTGGAATGAAAAAGGACGTGGCAGAATTCGTCTCAAAGTGCATGGTGTGCCAACAAATCAAGGCTGATTCTAAGAAGCCCGGTGGGCTATTACATCCTTTGGAGGTCCCGCAATGGAAGTGGGAAAGTATCTCGATGGATTTCGTGGATGGATTGCCTAGGTCGAGGAAGGGGAATACTAGCATATGGGTCATTGTTGATAGAATCACGAAGAGTGCTCACTTCATCCCGGTGAAAAGCAAAAGGACTGCGTCAGGGCTAGCGTCTATTTACCTTCGAGAGATAGTACGGTTGCACGGGGTTCCTTCTAGCATAGTCAGTGACCGTGACCCAATTTTCACTAGCCAGTTTTGGAATAGTGTGCAAGAAGCAATGGGTACGCAACTTAATTTAAGTACAGCCTAACACCCTCAGACGGATGGACAGACCGAAAGGGTAAATAGAGTACTACAGGATCTTTTGAGGCTATGCATTCTTGATTTTGGAGGTACTTGGGAAGACCATCTCCCTCTCGTGGAGTTTGCTTATAATAATAGCTACCAAGCTAGCATAGGGATGGCACCGTTCGAAGCCCTGTATGGAAGACCGTGCAAGTCACCAACTTGTTGGAGGGAGACGACTGACAGACTTATACTTGGGCCCGACATGATACGAGACACTTCTGAGAAGGTGGAGTTGATACGAAGACGAATGAAAGCGGCCCAAGATAGACAGAAATCTTATGCGGACAAGAGAAGGACAGACTTAGAGTTCGAAGTCGGAGATATGGTTTTCATAAAAGTCTCTCCTTTGCGCAATGTGGTTCGTTTTGGAGCAATTGGAAAGCTAGCACCGAGATTCGTAGGACCGTTCCCTATCACTGAGAGGATTGGGCAGATGGCCTATAAGATAGAGTTACCTGAGAGGCTGGCCGGAGTACACAATGTATTTCACGTCTCGCATCTCCGAAAGTGCCTACATGAATCAGCTGAGGTGGTTGAGCCAAGCATCCTCGAAGGCGTAGAAGTGGAGAAAGAAGCAACGCTGAGGCGAGTTCCTATTCGTATCTTAGTGATGGAGATCAAGAAGCTAAGGAATCGTGAAGTCAAGCTAGTCAAAGTACAGTGGAGTGAAGCCCAAGAAGACGCAACTTGGGAAACCGAGGAGAAGATACGCGCGCTTTACCCATTTCTTTTTTAGCGTACTTTCTTGATCTCTTTTTCCTTTAAGCTTGTAAATCTTTCGTATCATGCTACCTATGTTTGTTTTGTTAATCTTGTCTTGAGAACCTTAGAACCCTCTTTGGATGTAAACATGTATTTGAAACATGTTATGGTTGATGTTTGCAAATGGTTGCAAGTGTTTGCAAGTGATTTCTAGTGGATGCATGACACACATTAGGCACTAGATCGGCTCAGACACCTTTTCATGTTGCATTTGCATGGGTGCTTATACTTGTACATGGATGAACTTGTTATGCTATCACGTGGATGTTGCATATGGATGATGTTTGTGCACTCATGTAGAAATTTTGAGTTATGTTAGGAATTTGCATACATGTTGGACTCATTACACTAACATATCTTGCATTAAGGAGGTTTACTGAATCATAACCGCCTGATCTTTTGCATTAGATAATTACATATACACACACATACTGCATATGTTCATAAAGCATTAGAGATCTTTTTAAGGACAATGGTTACTCGTGAATGATGTTGTGAGTAGATGGATGTGGATGGTAGGATGCGTTCTTCTTAACTTAGAGATTTCGGGGACGAAATCCTTTAAGGAGGGGAGAATGTAACAACCCGTATTTTAATAACGTGTTATAACTATAAATCAAGGCAGAATTAAATTTTAAAATAAGAATCAAGGGAAATGGGTTACGCCATTACGTTTATCTCGAAATTATGCTTGAAAACGAGTCCGAGTTTACGAAAATCGGAGTCCGTATGACCAAGATATGGCTCTCCAAAGTTTCAGAGAATTCCAGAGTTCGAAACAGTTCGAATTCAAGTTCAAAATTCGAATTTCAAAACCCAGACATGCTGGGCGGAAAAAATCCCGCCAGCACCAGGTCGACTGGGGAGACGACTGGGCAGTCGACCCCCCCTCGAGACCAAGTCGACTGGGCAGTCGACTTGGGTGTCGACCTGGTCACCTAGCCTGTTTTTGAGCCAAATGTATCTGGTCTCGTTGCTTGTCCAGATTCACTCTCAAAACACTATATAAACAGCCCCTGACCCTAGACTTTCTATCACATTCTTGACCGACCATATGCTGCTGAAGTTCTGACTGGAAGATAGAGAACAAGGAGGCTATTCAGGACTTTGTTAGTGCTACGTTGGTTTGGGGATTTGCTAGAGATTCTGCTTCTACTCTTTTTGCTTTCTCATTCTCTAGACTACGATCTGTAAGCCCTTTGTCACTCTTATATTTAAACTGTAAATTTAACCTGAACATGATGTAAACTGAAATTATGCCTAAACATGATAACTAAGTTGGATTTACTCTTGAATATCTTGGATCTATGACTATCACTTTTAAATCTGTTATTTTGAATCTAGTTTTGTACACCCCAGATCTATTCATTTTAAATGTTGACTTGTGGAATATTAGTATGAACTTGATTTGGATATATTCATGTTTAATCTAAAGCCCCTTTTTGATCTTTATCTTGCCATGCCTGCGACGTTGAAACTATTATTGGGGTACTATTTTATGTCAATCCTTTACCATGTCTATCAACATGTCTTTACAAGTTGATGTTGAGACCCTATTTCATATGCCTGTAATGTTATAATCATCATGCTTAACTTGTGAACACCTTTGCCATTCTATGACTATCCTGTTTGTGTTATTCCCTATTTTGACATGTTGTATTAATGTGAATTCACGTACGTTGGGGATACGTTTTGGGTAGATTAGGCAAACTTGAAAATTGGCTATGGAATTGACATGATATGACATGAAAATATGACATGAAAACTTGACATGAGAATAAGCTTGAAAACATGAATTTGGTACATGACAATTAGATAACTTGAAAATGGCCAACTCGAGGTTGGGTTGAATTTGCAACGTAAATCTGCCCGAAACCGCCCGACAAATCCAGTAGTTGCAAATAATAGGACCCAATGTGAGTAGTTGGTCATATAGCACTTTAAACCCGAGGTTAGACTAGGTTATGGTGTAAATCTGCCCGGAACCGCCCGACACATCCAGTAACCGTAACCAAGTCTAATGTGAGAGATTGGGGTGCGTTAAGTGAATTAATGCCACATGGTAAGGTTAAGTCATGGGCCCATTGAATATACTTAACCAATTTGACACGTCGATTTGATAGGGTTAAGTCTTGAACTGCTTGGATAGGGTTAAGTCATGACCTTTTTAATGACAATACTTAACCCATTAGAAATCCTAGCCACGTGGTCCCTTTCAGCAGTAACCCACTTAGAAGTATCACGATACCCTGGGGACTAGGCAGGGTGGGGCATGATTACTGGGCTGATTGTAAGTGACCAAGAATAACGGCTGAGTAAGGTGCGCCAGTGAAGGTTCAAGCGGACTAGGGTTGTGCACTTAGTCCAGAGTTGAAAAAGTAGGCATGGGCACCCGTAGTACTACATTGTGTGTGCTTGAATTGTGTCAGTGGTTGACACCCTAGGACCTGATACACCCTAGGGGGGACCTAGCACATGTGACTACATTCTGCGATTGGGCCGTATGACACCGATACACGACGAGTAAAGCCGATCGATTAGGATGGACTGTTGGACCCCGTATTGGGTCATTTCATGTTATTGGGCCTAGGGATCATTTCTGGTTTCATATTTGACATGGATTTGGACACTAGTACAGTTAGTGCAGTAAACCTTGTATATGTGATGCCACCCTTATCTTGTTACCTTTTATTATCATGCCAGCCCAGTTATTATCTTTATGTTTAATCCCAGTTTCTCATGTCCAGTTAGCTTTATTAGTTTTTATGCTGATAGTCACTAGGGCTTACCAATCTTTTTGACTGACCCGTTTTCTTCCACCTCTTTTTCTTTCGTCCCCCCCCCCCAGGTTCTCAGGGAGGAAACCCTAGCTCTTAGCTTGGACTTTGCTTGCTTTCTGACAGCTCATGTACGGTTTGGTCTTGAGCTATGCTATGGCTGCACTCATGCTCTTTTTGGGGAATAATATTGGACTTATGTTGTTTTAAGTACTTTGCTTCTTTAGAACTTGATGTAATGAAATAATGACTTGGTATTTTGATGTAAGAGGTTTTGAATCTATTTTCCACGTAATGAGATTTGGTTAAATTTATATCCGCTGCTTTATATACTCTGTTTAATTTATGTTCTGTCTTGTGTTATCTCTGTGCCTGTTTACTAGATAATACCCCTCCAAAACTAGTGCATTCCCTTTTGTGAGTGACCCTAGCAGAGGTGGGGTGTTACAAACACGATACTATCAATAATGCACGACTTATACCTACACGATGCAACAACGTCTTACCTACCAGCCCGGGCCCACACACGCATATGAACCCGTTGGACTTACGTTGCCACCGCTAACCCGTTTTCGCCTCTTGCGGTCAAGCCCAGTACGCGTGTCCCGTCCTCGACTTGGGTCGAGCCCACAAAGATACTTACTTATGGGTTACTGGTTGAAACGGGCCCCCATTACTTGACACAATAAGCATGGTCCCCTCTAGTACATCCCACTTAACCCTCTTCTTATTCATGTTCACTTACATGTTTCAATTTTGGTTAAGTGTTTCTAATCATATTTCAAATGCCACCCAAGTCACCCTCTAAATTCCACATGGCACCCAAGGAACCCACTTAACCCCTATGTCCCACCACATATTTATCTGGTTAAGTGTTTCTTAATTCATTTAGATCGTAACCTTATAAAGAGCTCCCACATTAGACTGGCATTTGTGGCAGTTGGATTTCCCAGGCTGCTCCGGGCAGTCTTACACCACAAACGAGCCTAACCTCGTGTCTTTACAGCTGTTACGCATTTAATTCATGCCTAAGACCTCCCACATTAGACTGGCATTTGTGGCAGCTGGATTTGCTGGGCGGATCCGGGCAGTCTTACACCACAAAAGAGCCTAACCTCGTGTCTTAGATGATTAATTACACAAAATTAATTATTCCCCAATTTGAATTAATTTCCCTATTCAAATTATCAATCAATTCCAAATTTAACTATGGCCATAATTGACTCAATTATGTCCATCTATTTATGGTATGCAAAATCATACCAATTTTCATCACAAATTTATTTTATGCCATTTAAGGCATTTATGCCAATTCTCAATATTAAATCTTTTAATATTACCCCATTACCCCATGTTGTACGTTCGTTCGTTTAACGTAAAATATACATTAGACTCAAATAGTCTAACTTATGGAATAAAGAGAAAACATCACAACATACATATAGATAAAACTAGATCTAAACATAAGGGGTGAACTTGCATGTGTGAATGAGGATCTACATAAAAACGTGCACGGGCCAAAGTCACAACTTGCATAAAACTACATATGTCATAGATCTAAATCTAAAGGTGTAGACTTTTTTATGCAATAGTCATAAACTTGCATAAATCATGTATGTCATAGATCTACATCTAAAGGTGTAAACTTGCATAGGCAATAACCACAGACTTACATAACATGATTCATACTCCAAACACATATATTTATATAAACTTGCATATGTGATTTATGCAACATAACGATGGTGTAAACTTACATCCAAACATATAAACTAGCATGTAAAATTTATCATATAACTCACACATGTCATAGCCTAACTTTAGATCTAAAATAGATGTCATGAAACATGTAAGGTTATGCATAAAATTTTCACTAACTTGCATATGATCTATGTCTCAATTAACATCCTAACTTGCATACATACATGTGATTTATCATATGAATTAGTTCTAACAACATAACCAAACTAGCATATAAAACATCATAATGAATTGATTATACATAATCATAGAATTACGACATGGATGATAACATCAACACTTTACAACATAGATGATAACATCATATAATTTACAACATAAATGATAACATCACAATTTTACAACATAGATGATAACATGCGGTCAATAATTCACAATATAACCATATAATCCTCATCATAGCTTAATCCAATTAATTTGTTAATTATTTTATTAAAGAAATCGAACTCACAAAAAGAAGGTCTTGCGTTCTGAAATCTGAGTTCTGAAATTGAATTAGCTTTCCTTTGTAGTAGATTCGTTGTTAGAGTTGAATAAAATTGAATTTGATTAGCTTTCTTCCTCTCTAATTGGTGGCGGCTATTCTAGGTTGCAAGGCGACGACATGGAGGCCATGAATCTAATTTTTAATTTGATTTTAGGGTTTGAGTCTACATGTCTTTTTATAGAGTTTAAGATTAATTTAAGCCGTCCGATTAACCCAGAATTAATCCCAGCCAATCAGAGCAGATCAGAAACCCTAATGACTCAGCATACAGTCTTAAACAGGTCACCCATCAAATCTGCCCGGGGGGGCAGGTCGACCCCCAGGTCGACCTTATGGTCGACCTGGTCAGGGTAGGTCGACCCCCAGGTCGACCCTATGGTCGACCTGTCCCTGGCGGGAAATTTCCCGCCTAGCCCATCTGACTCTGAAATTTGAATTTTCGAAATCTGTTTTGAATTTTCTTAAACTTATGATGGCCTTATTCTTCATACGAAGTCCAATTCACGCAAACTCGGACTCTATCTCAACCAAAATTCCGAGACGAACACGATGGCATAACCCGTTTCCCTTAATTCTCACATCTGAGATTAGTTATTCTTTAATTTGTTATTGTAGTGTTAACAGAAATACGAGGTGTTACATTCTCCCCTCCTTAAAGGATTTCACCCCCGAAATCTCCAAGTTAAGGAGAATGCATATCCTAACATCCAAACAACCATCTGCTTAACCATCAAACATAGGCATCCATTGTCCTTATAAAATTCCTAATGCTTTTGAACATATGCAAGAAGTGTGTGTATATGTTCTTTATCTAATGCAAAATCAGGCAGTCTACTGATTCAGTTGACCTCCTTAATGCAAACCATGATAGTGCCATGCGTCTATTATGTATGCGAAAGAATCCTATCGATACATATTATTTCTACATGTGTGCACAACCATTCACCAAAATGCAGCATCCATATGATAGTACAACCATTATACATCCATTAACTAAAATATGCACACACATTTATATGCAATATGCAATATGAAGTGACCTAGCCGATCTAGTGCCTAAAGTGTGTGTATATGCATCCACGAGCAGCCACTAGCAACCACTTGCATCCACATGCATCCATCATACATAACATGTCTCAAACACATGTTTCAACCATAGGACTACCCTATCTAAAGGTTAAAGATACTAGTGGGAGGACATACTAAAGATAAAACAAGTACAAGCTAAGTGATAAAGGAGAAATTAAAAGAAATACCCTCGAAAAGAAAAGGGTACAATGAATGCATCTTCTCTTCCGTCTCCCAAGTAGCATTGCTCTTATCATCTCCCCATTACACTTTGACTAGCTTGACCTCTCGATTCCTCAACTTCTTAATCTCCGACCCAAGAATGCACGTAGGAGCTCATCGAATCGTCGCATCATGCTCGATATCCACCTCTCTAAGCAAGCTCGGCTCTACCACTTCCGCGGTCTCATGCAAGCACTCCCTCAAATGTGATACATGGAATACATCGTGTACACCACTAAGTCTCTTGGGCAACTCCACTCTATACGCCATCTGTCCAATCCTCTCCTTAATAGGAAATGGCCCTACGAGCCTTGGTGCTAACTTCCCAACGGACCCACAGCGAACCACATTCCGTAATGGAGACACCTTGACAAAGACCATATCCCCAATATCAAACTCAAGATCTGTCCTCCTCTTGTCCACATAAGATTTCTGCCTATCTTGTGTCGTCTTCATCCTCCTTCGAATCAAATCGATTTTTTCCGAAGTCTCTCTAATCATATCGATCCCAAGCAAGATCGTATTTGTAGATTTCCACCAACATGTAGGCGAACGACACGACCGTCCATAAAGAGCCTCGAACGGTGCCATGCCAATGCTAGACTGAAAGCTATTATTAAATGCAAACTCCACCAACAGAAGATGTTCCTCCCATGTACCTCCGAAGTCTAAGACACAAAACCTCAATAGGTCCTCTGGAATACGATTCACCCTCTCAGTCTGGCTGTCCGTCTGAGGATGATATGTAGTGCTCAAACATAACTGAGTCCCTACCGCCTCTTGCAAGCTCTTCCAAAACTCGCTAGTGAAGATAGGATCGCAGTCGCTCACTATGCTAGAAGGAACACCGTGCAAACGAACTATCTCTCGAATGTATACGGAGGCTAACCATGGAGCAGTCCTCTTACTCTTCACCGGAATGAAATGTGCGCTCTTAGTAAGTCTGTCTACCACGACCCAAATCCCCATATTACCCTTCCTCGACCACAGTAACCCATCAATAAAGTCCATTGAGACCCTTTACCACTTCCATTGTGGGACCTCCAATGGGTGAAGCAACCCACCGGGCTTCTTTTGCTCTTCTTTTACTTGTTGGCACACCAAGCATCTAGCGACAAACTCAGCCACATCCCTCTTCATGCCGGCCAAAAAGTAAACCCGTCTCATGTCCATGTACATCTTGTCCCCGCCAAGATGGATGGTCATCTTCGAACGATGCGCATCATCAAGAATGGTCTTCCTCAAATTCTCGTCCCGTGGTACACAAAGTCTACCGTCCCTATGTGACCAACCCTTATCATCTAGGGTATACCTACGGAGATGGCTCGATGACTCCCCTCTTTTGAGCTTCTCTGCTAACTCAACCAACTGTGGGTCATCTCGCTGTGCCTCACCAATCCGTCCCAAAAGCGTAGGTCTGACTTCTAAGGATGCTAGCAAACCGGGTACAAAGTCAACGTATGGTCTAAAGTCAAACGTAGAGATGAACTCCAAGATTCGCCGCTCAACAAACAACGGACTCAAGGATAACCTTTTCCTACTTAAGGCGTCTGCCACCCGTTACCCTTGCCAGGGGTATATGCTATCTCGAAATCGTAGGACGCTAAGAATTCCATCCAACTTTGCTGCCTTAAGTTCAAGTCCTTTTGAGAGAACAAGTATTTTAGCGATTTGTGGTCAGTGAACAATTCGAATTTCTCGCCAAGAAGATAATGGTGCCAAGACTTAAGCGCGAAAACAATAGCGGCTGACTCTAGGTCATGTGTAGGGTAATTTTTCTCGTGCACTCTCAACTGCCTCCCTCCATAGGCTATTACCCTTCCCTCTTGCATTAAGACTGCGCCTAGTCTTGTCCCATAAGCATCGGTATAAACAGTAAATGGCTTACTCCCATCTGGCAACACTAAGACTGGGGATGTGGTCAAAGCTCTCTTTAAACGTTGGAATGCATCATAACAATCTACATCCCATGTGAAGACTAGATTCTTCTTCGTCAAGCGTGTTAATGGGGCTGATATTTTTGCGAAGTCTTTTATAAACTTCCTATAGTAGCCAGCCAACCTTAAGAAACTCCTTACCTCGGTAGCATTTTTAGGGACCTTCCAATCTTGGATGGCCAATACCTTTGCGGGATCCACAGCTATCCCTTCTTTGGAAACCACGTGCTCTAAGAATCGCACTTCCTTCCTCCAAAAGTGACATTTAGAAAATTTAGCTTTAAGGCTATGTACTCGAAGAGTCTCCAACACTTCCCTAAGATGTAGGGCATGCTCTTCCTCGCTTTTAGAATAGATCAAGATGTCGTCCACAAGGACTACCACGAATTTGTTAAGGTACTCCCTAAATACCCTACTCATTAAGTAAAAAAAGTATGCAGGGGCTTTTGTCAAACCGAAGGGCATCACAAGACACTCGAACAAGCCGTCTGGAGTCCTAAAGGAAGTCTTGTCTATGCTATCCTCAGCCACTCTCAACTGATGGAAACCCGTGGCTAAGTCCAACTGCAAAAACACTGAGGCGCCAACTAACTGATCGGAGAGATCGTCAATCCTCGGCAGTGGGTACCTATTCTTCTTAGTAAGCTTATTAAGTTCTCTATAGTCCACACAAAGTCTAAGGGGCCCATCTGCCTTCATGGCAAATACTACTAGAGCACCCCACTCCAATATACTACGTCTGATGAACCCCTTCTTAAGCAATCCTTTCACTTGCTTACTGAGTTCTCTTCTCTCTCTTGGAGCCATGTGGCGCACTGGCAATGCAACTGGCTTTGCATTATCTGCTAGATATATTCGAAAGTTTATCCCACGTTTTGGGGGTAAACCTTTCACCTCATCAAAGAAATCAACATATTCACGGACTATACGAACAGAATGTAAATCATCATCGGATGCGTCAAGGGATTCTAGGTAGCTAAGCATTACTGGACCTCTAGGGTCACAATAAATATTAAGGGTCTTTCCACAATGAGTCAACAATCTAACTACCCTTCTTTCACAATCTAGGATGGCCCCATATCTAGTTAGCCAATCCATACCTAGAATCAAGCCGTAGCCCATGAAGCCAAGAACAAAGGCGTTGCATTCAAACCCAACGCCCAAGATAAACACTCTCAAATCCTGAGAAATCATAGAAAGATGAGCCGAACCACCAATAGGATTTGAGACTACTAAGCGATCTGTAACTAGACTAGTATCTAGGTGTAGTGTTTCAACTAATGATGTAGAGATAAACGAATGTGATGCGCCAGAATCGAATAAAGCATGGACAGGATGATCAAACAGAAAAACTAAACTTTCAACGGAAATTACTCTACCTCGTTCTTGCAGCGGTTGGACCACGAGAGCCTGAACTTGTCCCCTTGCCTGCCCTGGTGCCATGAGAGCCTGCACCTGTCATCCCAAGGTAGACCCTGCCCTATTCCCTTCCCTTGGCCAGTCCTTAATCAGATGTCCCACTTCGCCACAGTGGAAACAGTCAGTCTTCTTTTTCTTCCTTCAATCTTTTCTTAGATGGCCTGGTGTCCCACAGTTGAAACATCTTTTCTTTCCCTTACCATTGTTGCCTTTACCACCTTTCTTGTTCTGTTGTTGCTGTTGCGACTTCTTTTGATCCCCTTTCTTCTCAGCATTAGCGCCCTTCTCCTCTTCATGCATAAGCGCCATGTCAACTAGTGTCTCAAAGGTAGCCCCCATGGGGATGTGGGTCATAGCTAACCCATGAAGCGGCTTGTTCAAACCCTTAACAAATCTCAGGGCCTTATTTTCTGGTGTATTCACCAAGTCCAAGCCAAATCTCGCCAACTAATTGAATTTGTTGACGTATTCTTTCACCGATAGATTCCCCTGCTTCAATGCCAAAAATCTTTCCATATATAAATTCTCTTCAGCCCGTGAAAGAAACTTTGCTTCAAACCTCCGCCTGAAATCTGGCCATGTATCAACTGGATGTTCTCCATTAGTGACCTCCCACCAAAACGAGGCCTCATCCTTCATTAGCCAGATAGCCAACTGGACCTTTCTTCCATCTTCCACTTCAAAGATCCCAAACAATTCTTCCACCTCCTTTAGCCAATTTTGTGCTTCAACAAATGTCTCCGTCCCGTGAAAAGGTTTTCCACCCATTGCTCGAAAGTCCTTACGTATCTTAGCAAAAGTATCAACACGAGGAGGAGGAGGAGCATTTGCTGGACCTGAAGTGGTGGCCCTAGTCTCCAAATACCCCCTAAACCATCTTGGTATCGGTATCCCCTCGGGTATCTCAG
This sequence comes from Allium sativum, assembly GCA_030737875.1. Classification (NCBI taxonomy): domain Eukaryota; kingdom Viridiplantae; phylum Streptophyta; class Magnoliopsida; order Asparagales; family Amaryllidaceae; genus Allium; species Allium sativum. The sequence goes on along the minus strand of CM060924.1, from coordinate 187,383,254 downwards.
GAATTCCAGACATGCTGAAACGAAAACAGAAAGATTCAATACAAAAGAACCGAAGGAAAGATATATGGCTCTTGGGGTTATGCTTTCTAAAATAAGCTTTTCTCTTGAAAATACTTTCCTTAAAACATACTTTTGAAGGTACTTCTTTATAAAAGTGCTTTTGAAAAACAGTTTTTCAAAATTCATATCTATTCTGGTAACCTTCAGCTCTGATACCATGTGTAACACCTCACGTCCATTAATATCACTCACAAAGCGAATGCATTAACTTCTATGGAGCGTTTTAAGTGAGTATAGAACATAAACTTAACAACAAGACAGATATAAACAGTACTTAAAAATTTAAAACTTTATTCATTGCATTGGTAAACACATAAGTTTGATTACATCATCAAATACCAGAGTCAAAGTACATAATATCCATCTTGACTAAATCAAAGTACATAAATTGAAAGACATAATAACCCCAATACAAAATAGCCATAAATAAGATAGGCTGAACTTTTACTTCAGCGATCCAAGCAACTTCTAAAAGCAAGAGATACAGCTGTCCAAAATCAAGCTCCAATGGTGCTAGTTCCACCATGAGCACCTGGGAGGGCGGGAAGGTAGAAAAGAGGAGTAAACAAAGGGGGTCAGACATAAAGTCTGGCGAGTGCGATAACTTTAACAATATAATTACCAAAATAACTAGGTTAAGGCATAGGTAGGAAAATAAGGAAATGAATGTGAACAATTGAGTATGGCAGAGTAAACAAGGAAATAAGATGAACAAAGATAATGTTAAAGGCGCAGCTAAACCACTATTAGATATTTACTATACTGCACCACCACTAGTCGCCCTAAGGTTGTTCCCGCCTACAATACTTAATAATGATAATGGTAGTTTCGTGCACCCCTGGTTGCCTTCATAGGTGTCGCCTGCCTCTATCTCCACTAGGTACCACCAAGCGATCGGCTCCCTAACTCGTAGATACCTGTGCTGGCCCCACAGCGGGGTGTATCACTCCCCAAAGTGGCAACCCAATACCACCAATAATGAATGGCTTATACCTACACGATGCAACAACGTCTTACCTACCAGCCCGGGCCCACACACGCATATGAACCCGTTGGACTTGCGTTGCCACCGCTAACCCGTTTTCGCCTCTTACAGTCAAGCCCAGTACGCGTGTCCCGTCCTCGACTTGGGTCGAGCCCACAAAGATACTTATGGGTTACTGGTTGAAACGGGCCCCCATTACTTGACACAAGCTATCCACCTAAGCTTGGTCCCCTCTAGTACATCCCACTTAACCCTCTTCTTATTCATGTTCACTTACATGTTTCAATTTTGGTTAAGTGTTTCTAATCATATTTCAAATGCCACCCAAGGCACCCTCTAAATTCCACATGCCACCCAAGGCACCCACTTAACCCCTATGTCCCACCACATATTTATCTGGTTAAGTGTTTCTTAATTCATTAAGACCATAACCTTATAAAGACCTCACACATTAGACTGGCATTTATGGCAGTTGGATTTGCCGGGCGGGGCCGGGCAGTCTTACACCACAAACGAGCCTAACCTCGTGTCTTTACAACTGTTACTCATTTAATTCATGCCTAAGACCTCCCACATTAGACTGGCATTTGTGGCAGCTGGATTTGCCGGGCGGATCCAGGCAGTCTTACACCACAAAAGAGCCTAACCTCGTGTCTTAGATTATTAATTACACAAAATTAATTATTCCCCAATTTGAATTAATTTCCCTATTCAAATTATCAATCAATTACAAACTTAACTATGGCCATAATTGACTCAATTATGTCCATCTATTTATGGTATGCAAAATCATACCAATTTTCATCACAAATTTATTTTATATCATTTAAAGCATTTATGCCAATTCTCAATATTAAATCTTTTAATATTATCCCATTACCCCACGTTGTATGTTCGTTCGTTTAACATAAAATGTACGTTAGACTCGAATAGTCTAACTTATGGAATAAAGAGAAAACATCACAACATACATATAGATATAACTTGATCTAAACATAAGGGGTGAACTTGCATGTGTGAATGAGGTTCTACATAAAAACTTTCATTGGCCAAAGTCACAACTTGCATAAAACTACATATGTCATAGATCTAAATCTAAAGGTGTAGACTTGTTTAGGCAATAGTCACAAACTTGCGTAAATCATGTATGTCATAGATCTACATCTAAAGGTGTAAACTTGCATAGGCAATAACTAAAAACTTACATAACATGATTTATACTCCAAACACATATATTTATATAAACTTGCATATGTGATTTATGCAACATAACGATGATGTAAACTTACATCTAAACATATAAACTAGCATGTAAAATTTAGCATATAACTCACACATGTCATAGCCTAACTTTTGATCTAAAATAGATGTCATGAAACATGTAAGGTTATGCATAAAATTTTCACTAACTTGCATATGATCTATGTCTCAATTAACATCCTAACTTGCATACATACATGTGATTTATCATATGAATTAGTTCCAACAACATAACCAAACTAGCATATGAAACATCATAATGAATTGATTATACATAATCATAGAATTGCAACATGGATGATAACATCACAACTTTACAACATAGATGATAACATCATAGAATTTACAACATAAATGATAACATCACAATTTTACAACATAGATGATAACATGCGGTCAATAATTCAAAACATAACCATATAATCCTCATCATAGCTTAATCCAATTAATTTGTTAATTATTTTATTAAAGAAATCGAACTCACAAAAAGAAGGTCTTGCGTTCTGAAATCTGATCTATGAAATTTAATTGGCTTTCCTTTGTAGTAGATTTGTTGTTAGAGTTAAATAGAATTGAATTTGATTAGCTTTCTTCCTCTCTAATTGGTGGCGGCTATTCTAGGTTGCAAGGCGACAGCATGGAGGCCATGAATCTAATTTTTAATTTGATTTTAGGGCTTGAGTCTACATGTCTTTTTATAGAGTTTAAGATTAATTTAAGCCGTCCGATCAACCCAGAATTAATCCCAGCCAATCAGAGCAGATCAGAAACCCTAATGACTCAGCATATAGTCATAAACAGATCATCAATCAAATCTTCCCGGGGGACAGGTCGACCCCCAAGTCGACCTGGTCAGGGTAGGTCGACCCCAGGTCGACCCTATGGTCGACCTGGCCCTGGCGGGAAATTTCCCGCCTAGCCCATCTGACTCTTAAATTTGAATTTTCGAAATATGTTTTGAATTTTCTGAAACTTCCGATGGCCATAACTTCTTCATACGAATTCCAATTCCTGCAAACTCTATCTCAACCAGAATTCCGAGACGAACATGATGGTGTAACCCGTTTCCCTTAATTCTCACATCTAAGATTAGTTATTCTTTTATTTGTTATTATAGTGTTAACTGGAATTCGGGGTGTTACAGATCGGTAGGGTTATTATCCGAGAACCACTCCGTATGAGCGTTAATATTTCAAATCAAATAGATCGAAGACAAATTGAAGACAGACTTATGCAAGGGCTATCCTATTTACAGAATAGTGCCTTCGGTCTGTCCAGTCCCAGGACAACCTGTATGGAAGAATGTTTGATAGAGTATATCTAGTGGATCACATGAGTTGATCGTTTCAAACGTATTTACGTTGGTGGCAGAGTAATTCGTTTCTCTTAGCTTATACCCGTGGTATTTTTGGGGAAATCAATTTGTGATTTGACGGGTGTGACGATGTGGCATTCAAAGTGAATGAATAAGTAATCTGTTGAAAGATACATTATGACCTCCAGCCTCATCAACTGGGAAATGATAGAAATCGAGCAGGCAGCATGGCTATGTGGGCCGCACCCAAGTAGGGTATATTGTCACCATCTAGAGAATATTCATATTTGTTACTTCTTTCAATTTTGTATCTCCTGGGAATGGTTTTGTTGGTTTACCAACTGTAAGGTGACAATATATTTGATACACTCAAGCGAAATGAGTGGTCGGTCATGTGTGGCCGAGTTGCAAGATGTTCTTGTTGAACTCCGGCGTATCACTTCTAGAGTACACTGAGCGGAAGGTGGATCCATACCTTATCATGGTTGGAATCCATTCCCCAAATAAGAGCCCGCGGTTTTGATTGTATATTATATATGTAGAACGTTAGATGCAAGCGTTTCTGCTAGATTTCTATTTACTTGATCTAGACATTATTATAATATCAGACAAGTATCATTTTAGAAATATTTTGGTTTATCATAAGGTAAAATCCATCCGTGTTTATGTGTGGCTTGGTCTTATGATTATCCTTTTTGTTTCAAAAGAATTTTGAAAGTTAAATCAAATGATTTGAGTTTACTCACACCAGTCACATGACTGACCCATAGTTTATTTTATTTTGTTTTCCCTAAACTCTTGGGTGCCCAAATTTTGTACGGACAGTCAAGTAGTCGGGATTTACAGATACTTGAAGATCTGGAGCAGGAGGCTTCACGATTGTAGCTATAGTTATTTCCATTGTGTTGTAAGTGTTATACTCTAAAAATGTATTGTATACATATACTGATTTTATTTCAAAGTTATGTATTTATTATATGTTGTTCGTTCCGCTATGATATTCGTGTTACTCTGATGTTGTATGTTCTTCTTCTTCTATTCTAAGTTTCTATCTTATCTATTCTCACCCTCTAATTTCTTTCATGGACTATCTGGTGTTTCCGATGCTTGTATAGTCGACATAGTGTTGTATGCCGATTTCCAGGATTGCAAAAACCCCGGGTCGTTACACAAATAAATTGAGCAATCATCCAGAATTCACGACAACCATTCGAGCAAGAAAATCATGCAACAAATCTCACATCAATCAAATAAATTCATATATGAAATCAGAGTAATGTAACACCCCATATTTTTAACGACACTAAAAGAGGAAAAATTAAATTATAATTAATTTAATATTCAAAATTAAGGAAAAAGGACTACGTCATTGCGTCCATCTCGAAATTCTGGTCAAGATAGACACTTGGTTTGCGTTAAACGGACACCGTATGAAGAAGTTATGAGGTACGCGCAGAAAGATTATATATACACACATGAGTCAGAGATGAGTCAGAATCGTATCCAAAAACAGCTCGAATTCGAAAAATAAAAAGTGGCGGCATAATTCTCCCCTTGGGGGTTCGACCTCCCTAGAAGGGTGTTGACACCGGAGTCGACCCCCTTTAAGGGGTGTCGACACCATGGTCGACCCCCCCCCCCCACAAGGGTGTCGACATCCCTAGGGCTGACATGGCAGTCGGTTTCAGAGAGTTTGTAAGCTACATATACATCGTCATTTCTCTTGTTTTATTCATTGAGAATTCATGGTGGCCAAACTCAACCGTTATCTGAACTGATCTGGATCCATTATCAACTATCAAACTAAAGAAAATCAATTGGAGATTCAAGATCCAATCTTTTCTAGTTCTATTTTCTAATCCTAAAACTGTGAGTTTCTAGTTGCTTTTAGATTTGAATATTTAAAAGTAAATATGACATGACTATGACTTGGACTTGTTCATATGCCTAGATTATATCAGATCCATTGTAAATTCTAATTATATGACATTCTAAATCGGTTAGGATTTGGATTTAAATCTCAATCTTGTTGGATCTATTTTAACTTTTGTGGCATTCTATGATGTGAATCTTAAACCATAATTGTGTAGATCTACTTTTGAACTATTGGATCTAAACTGTGTGGATATTTAATTTGTTAATCAGATCTAATTTATTATCTTGTGCCTCTTATGTTAGATCTGATTTGTTGGACATCTAAATGATTAATTTAGATCTTATTATGCTCAATATGACATCATAGTTATGTTAGAACTAGTACATCTAAATGGTTAATTTAGATCTTATTATGCTCACTTTGACATCATAGTTATGTTAGAACTAGTAATTGCTACAAGTTCATCAGATTTATGCTCATATGTCCACCTTATCACATGTTAGTTTATGTTTATGCCAAGTTATGTTAAAACAATCAGTTTGGTTATATTTCTATTATTTTCCCTGTTATCGTTTATGACTAGGCTATTGCCTAGTCTAGGCATGCCGCCAATTTTGTGAGTGCGCTAGTTAAGGAACGGGGGAAAAAGGTTAATGTTGGCATAATTTGAATACAAACATCATTGGACATATAATTCAAATTGTTAGGTAAAATGGGCATTAACACCAATAGGGGCATAAGTTTAATTAGTTGATTAATTAATAATGAATTCCTAGGATTACAATTAGGGATTGCAATTGCACTTATGACATAAGGTTAGGTTGCATTAGTGGTGGAAGTCTGCCCGGACCCGAACGACATATCCAGCAGCCACTAATGTTGAACGTAATATAAGAGGTCTAAGTGCGCAAATACGAATCGAGCTATGACACGAGGTTAGGCCCAACTTGTGGAATAAGACTGCCCGGACTCGATCATCATATCCAGCATCCACAAGTTGTAGGCATAATATGGGAGGTCTAGCCAATTATAAACCATAAATGGACATGGTAATAAATTGGACTACTTAACCAAATTTAATCCATAGGGATCGTATGAATGTGAACTAAAGTTAGGGTTAAGTAAAATTGATTGGACAATAGATGGGGCTAAGCAAATCTGGAGGGGGTGGGTAATATTTACATATAGGCCCACAAACTTAACCTGATAAGGTTATATAATTAAAGACACCTAGTGGTATACATAACCAGAGGAAGTAATAAAGTTATGTAATTAAAGACAACTTGTGGGGTAAGCATAACTTGTAGAAATAATAGAATTATGTAATTAAAGACACCTAGTGGTATACATGTCCAAAGAAAACCTAGTGGGGATACAAGACAAAGGGGAAAGCTTGTGTCACGTTGTGTGGGATCCGTTTCATCCAGTAACCCGGAGTAGGTATCAAAAAATGTACTCCGTACTAGGTCGGAGAAGGGGCACGCTTACTGGACTGATTGTAAGAGATCCAATCGTGGAGGACGGTGCTGGAGGCGCAAACCGACCGGGCCATGTGCGTGCACGAGCCCGGCAGAAGGGGATAAGACGACTGTGACACCTGTAGATATGGGGTTGTGCATATCAGCGTGGGGTTGCCACTTTAGGACGTGATACATCCTACTGTGGGGCCAGCATAGAGTATCTACGGAGTAAGGAGCTGATCGATTAGGGTAGTAGTTAGGGTACATTTGGACATATGCCTAAGTCTACCACCTTATAGTGGAAGGGATCATCTCATTCTAGTAATAGTGCAGAGTATTAGTTAGAGAAGCGTATACACGTTATCCTGTCTACCTCGTCACACCTGCCATTTTTGTAGTGATCTCTCTTATCCACTTTATATGTTTATCATGCTACTTTTATTTATTTACTTGCTAAAAGTAACTAAACTCGACAGACTTCATGTCTGACCCTTTTGTTTCCTCTTCTTTCTTCCGTCCACCCCCCATAGGTTCTCCGGGAGGAAACACTCAGGCTTTGTCAGGACTCGGATATCATCTTGTTAGAGCTGCTTTCAAAGTGTGTCTCAAGTTCTTATCTCTACTATGGCTTTGTCTCTTTTATTTGGGGAATTATGTTTTCTTTTAAGTATTTATGTACTCTGATGGTAAAATACAGAAGTTATATTATTGTAATGGTTTTTTTGACTTATGATATTTTGGACCACAATGTATGATTTGTGTTTGAAATAAAAATTTGTGTTTCTGCTGCTATCTTATTTATATTGTCTTGAAATATTCTGTGTCTGTTTACCTATAACGCTTCACGAAACTTAATGCATTCCCTTTGTGAGTGACATTAACGGATGTGGGGTGTCACAAGTATATTTTAAGGTTTTACAATCCTTTATAAAACACCTACTTCATCACTAGCAATTCATCAAAAAACAAAACAACAAACCTTAAAAACAAATCGAAGAAATCAATTCGAACTCACATGTTTCGATTGCCAGAAAAAGCCCAAATCGGTGAGCAAGGAGAATAAAACATCAAAGCTATCGAAGCCTTCAATTTCATAAATTCTAGAAGTTGCGATTTGGGGAGAACATCCAAAAAAATCCTAATTTTATTTTAAGGTCAGTCACCATTTTCAATTTCCATAAATAAAGAAATAAGGGGGTCGACAAACTAAAACAAGGATTTTGAAGTGGCCAAGTCAACTAAAGACTTACACATTATTTTTGATAAGGGAGTACAACTCTAGTTTTATTTGATTGAATTTTTTATATCCTAGGGTTTATAATTAGTGTGTTTGGTCTTTAAATTCTTTTTTTTATTTTATTGTTAATACTTTTGTAACTGCCTCAAACAGTTTTCTAGTGTCTATAATAACTTGGGGTTTACAAGTTTGTCTATAAAACTAGAGGTTTACTTGTTTGTCACTATAATTAGTGTTTACTAGCTACGGGTTTGTAGCTAGGGGAAAATCTGGTTTCGAGGACAGAAATTAGTATAGGATTTTGAGCATAGGATTAGAACAGGAGCAAGGTTTGCGAGTTTACAGGGTTTGTAACGGGATTTGTTTTAATACCTAGTAAAAATCTTGGGAATGCTATCATTGTGGAGAGGTCGGACACTTTGCTAGGGAGTGCCCGAAGAAACAGGGATCGCAGGGACAAGGTCAAAGGACAGGAACTTCTTGAGGGCAGGTGCATGCTCTCGCGATCAGTGCTCCTAGATAGAGGTAGAAAAATTCCTGTGGTAGATTTAATTTCTCTTTCTAATCATCCAATTAGAACACTTTTTGATTCCGGCGCTTCACATTCGTTTATATCTAGTTCCGTGGTTGAATCTCTACACTTAATTACTAGTATGGTAATGGATCCCGTAGTTTTTCAAACCCCATTGGTGGTTCGGCTCATTTGTCTATGATTTGTCGGGGTTTAAAATATCTATGTTAGGCATCGAGTTTGAATGCGACGCGTATGTGCTCGGGTTTATGGGCTATGGGTTGATTCTACGAACGGATTGCTTACCATGTATGGTGCCATTCTGGATTGTGAGAAGAGGGTTGTTAGGCTTCTGATTTGTCATTGAAGGACCCTCGAGATTTCTTGTGACCCACAAGTGTCGTTTATGCTTAGTTTCCTAGAGTCTTTTGATGAATCTATCGATGATCTGCAATCTGTTCCTGTAGTCCAGGATTATTCTGATGTTTTTGATGAGGTACAGGGTTTACCTCCGAGGCGCGAAATCGACTTCCGTATATATCTTGTGGACAATGCAAAGCCAGTTACATTACCAGTGCGCCATATGGCTCCAAGGTAAAGGAGGGAGCTGAGTAAGCAAGTAGGGGAGTTACATGAGAAGGGGTTTATCAGACGAAGCATATCTGAATGGGGTGCTCCGGTAGTATTCGCAACTAAGGCAGATGGTTTGCTTCGTTTGTGTGTTGACTATAGGGAGTTGAATAAACTCACCAAGAAGAATAGGCACCCGCCTCCGAGGATTGATGATTTATTTAATCAGCTTGTTGGTGCGTCGGTATTTTCCCAGTTAGACTTGGCCACGGGGTTTCATCAGTTGAGGGTGGCTGAGGACAGCATAGATAAGATTGCTTTTAGGACTCCGGATGGTTTCTTTGAATGGTTAGTTATGCATTTTGGGCTGACAAATGCACCCGCCTATTTTGTTGATCTAATGAGTAGGGTGTTTCGGGAGTACCTAAATAAATTTGTCGTGGTCTTTGTTGACGATATTTTGATCTTCTCCAAGAGTGAAGAAGAGCATGCCCAACATTTGAGAGACGTTTTGGAATCTCTCTGTAACCATCAACTTAGGGCAAAGTTCTCCAAATGCCATTTTTGGAGAATTAGGTGAGATTCTTAGGGAATGTAGTCTCCAAAGAAGGGATAGTTGTAGGTCCTGCAAAGGTGGTTGCAGTGCAAGATTGGCAGATTCCTAAAAATGCAACTGAGGTGAGAAGCTTTCGTAGGTTGGCAGGTTATTATAGGAAGTTCATTAAGGACTTCGCAAAGATATCATCCCCACTCACCAAGCTGACAAAGAAGAATTTAGCGTTTTCATGGGATATAGATTGTGATGTTGCTTTCCAACGACTGAAGATGGCTCTAACAACAGCCCTAGTCTTGACCTTGCCTGATGGGAGCAAAGTGTTTACTGTTTACACTGATGCGTGTGGTACAAGGCTTGGTGCAGTTCTGATGCAAGAAGGGAAATTGGTGTGTTATGTGGGAAGACAATTGAGAGTTCATGGGAAGAATTACCTCACCCATGATCTAGAGCTAGCTTCCATAGTATTCACGCTAAAGACGTGGCGTCATTATTTACTTGGAGAGAAGTTCGAGTTATACACCGATCATAAATCTCTAAAGTATTTGTTCTCGCAGAAGGATCTCAATATAAGGCAACAACGGTGGATGGAATTCCTAGCTTCTTATGATTTTGGGATTGCTTATACCCCTGGCAAGGGTAATGTGGTGGCAGATGCACTAAGTAGGTAGAGGATGACCTTGAGTCCTCTGTTTGTGGAGAGTAAGAGCTTGGAGTTCATATCAGCTTTTGATTTTAGACCCTCCATCGAGATTTTGCCTGATTTGTTTGCATCATTATAGATACGACCAACTCTTATGGATCAGATAGGAGCTTCACAGTAAGGGGACATACAGATCTTAGACATCATGGAATAGCTCAGAAAAGGGGAGACTTCTAGTCACCTCAGTAGATATGTCATAAACGAAAAGGGGTGGTTGCGACGAGATGGAAGGCTTTGTGTTCCTCAAACTGGAAGCTTGATAAAGGCAGTCCTCGAAGAAGCCCACCATTCTAAGATGACCATTCATCCAGGCGGTGATAAGATGTGCAGAGACATGAAGAGGGTTTTCTTTTAGGCTGGGATGAAGAAAGATGTGGCAGAGTTTGTTTCTCAATGTTTAGTTTGCCAGCAAGTTAAAACTGAGAAAAAGAAGCCCGGTGGTCTACTTCATCCTTTGGAGGTTCCTCAGTGGAAATGGGAGAGCGCCTCTATGGATTTCATAGATGGTTTGCCTAGATAGAAGAAAGGCAACACCAATATCTAGGTTATGGCAAATAGACTCACTAAGAGCGCCCACTTTATTCCAGTTAAGAGTAAAAGGACGACATCATAGTTGGCAGCAATTTATGTTTGTGAGATAGTTCATATTCATGGAGTACCTTCCAGCATCGTGAGCGGTCGTGATCCCATCTTTACAAGTGAATTTTGGAGGAGCTTGAAAGAAGCATTAGGAACACAGTTGCGTTTGAGAACTTCTTATCATCCTCAGACCGTTGGGTAAACGGAGGGACTTGGGAAGAGCACCTTCCTTTAGTAGAGTTTGCATATAACAACATCTATCAATCCAACATCGGTATGGAACCCTTCGAACCATTGTATGGACGACCTTGTAGATCACCAACTTGTTGGTGGGAATCTACAGAAAGTTTATTACTTGGACCAGATATGGTTAGCAAAACGTCCAAAAAGATTGACCTCATTCGATAGCAGATGAAGACAGCTCAAGATAGGCAGAAGTCCTATGTTGACAAGAGAAGGACTGACATCGAATTTGAAGTGGGAGATTTAGTTTTTATCAAAGTATCACCTTTGAGGAATGTGGTTCGCTTCGGATCGGTAGGGAAATTGGTAACTAGGTCTGTAGGACCACTTCCTATAATCGAGAGGATTAGCCAGATGGCTTATAGAGCAAAGATCCCAGAAAATCTATCTATTGTTCATGATGTTTTCCATGTTTCTCATCTGCGGAAGTGCCTGCATGACACCAGAAAAGTTGTTGAGCCGAGCATATTGGAAGAGGTAGAAGTGGAATAGGAGGCGACAGTCAGGCGTGTTCCTTCCCGTATCCTTGGATCAGAAGTTAAGAGGCTACGCAATAAATAGATCAAGTTGCTAAAGGTACAATAGGGAGATAACCCAGAGGATGCGACATGGGAGATCGAAGACAAAATTCTTACTTCATACCCTTTTATTTTCGAGGGTATGTTCTTAGCTTTTTTCCAAAAGTTTTTATCTGTACTTGTTTCTATCATTCGAATATGTCTTATCCATAGTATTTTCGACCTTTAGATAAGAATCCTATGGATGTAAACATGTGTTTGAGACATGTTATATTTGATGGACGCAAGTGGATGCAAGTGTTTGCTTGTAGTTGCCCGTGGACGCATATACACACATATTAGGCACTAGATCGGCTTAATCACTCTCATACTGCATATGGATGTGTATGCATTTTCTTTTTCTTTTATGGATGGAAATGGATGTATTACCATATGGATGTTGCATTTGGACGAATGAGTGTGCACACATATAGAACTTACATGTTATAATAGGATTATTTGCATACATATTGGATTCTTGGCACTAACATACATTGCATTAAGGAGGTCAACTGAATCAGTAGACCGCTTGATTTTCGCATTAGTGTTGGGACATATACACAAACCTCTACGTATATTCACATAAGCATTAGAAGTCTTTAAGGACAATGGATGGCAGTGATTGATGGATGAGTAGATGGGTGATGGATGGTAGGATATGCATTCTTCTCAACTTAGAGATTTCGGGGACGAAATCCTTTGAGTTGGGGAGAATGTAACACCCCGTATTTTTAATGACACTAAAAGAGGATAAATTAAATTATAATTAATTTAATATTCAGAAATAAGGAAAACGAACTGCACCATTGCATCCGCCTCAAAATTTGGGTTAAGATAGACATTTTTTGCGTAAAACGGGCACCGTATGAAAAAGTTATGAGGGTTTTAAGTTTGTATACGCGCAAAAAGATTATATATATACACATGAGCCAGAGATGAGTCAGAATCTTATCTAAAATAGTTCGAATTCAAAAAATAAAAAGTGGCGGCAGAATTCCCGCTCTAGGGTGTCGACCCCCTAATGGGGTGACGACACTGGGGTTGATCGACACCAGGGTCGTTCCACCAAAACGGGTGTCAACACCCCTAGGCCTGGCGCGACAGTTGGTTTTCGAGGGTCTAGCAGCTATATACACGTGGTCATTTCTCTTCATTGAGAATTCATGGTGGCCAAACTCTACAGGTATCTGAACTGATCTGGATCCATTATTAACTATCAAACTAAAACAAATCGATTGGAGATTCAAGATCCAATCTTTTATAGTTCTATTTTCTAATCCTAACACTATGAGTTTCTAGTTGCCTTTAGATTTGAATATTTAAAAGTAAATATGACACGACTATGACTTGTTCATATGCCTAGATTATATCAGATCCATTGCAAATTCTAATTATATGACATTCTAAATTGGTTAGGATTGGATCTAAATCTCTATCTTGTTCGATCTATTTTAACTTTTGTGGCATTCTATGATGTGAATCTTAAACATTAATTGTGTAGATCTTCTTTTAAACTATTGGATCTAAACTGTGTGGACATTTAATTTGATAATCAGAACTAGTTTATCATCTTGTGCCTATTATGTTAGATCTGATTAGTTGGACCTCTAAACGGTTAATATAGAACTTATTATACTCACTATGACATCATAGTTATGTTAGAACTAGTACATATAAATGGTTAATTTAGATCTTATTATGCTCACTATGACATCATAGTTATGTTAGAACTAGCAAATGCTACATGTTCATCGGATTTATGCTCATATGTCCATCTTATCACCATGCTAGTTTATGTTTATGCCAAGTTATGTTAAAACAATCACTTTGGTTATATTCCTATTATTTTCCCTATTATTGTTTATAACTAGGCTTTTGTCTAGCCTAGGCATGCCGCCAATTTTGAGTGCGCTAGTTAAGGAATGGGAGAAAAAGGTTAATATTGGCATTATTTGAACATAAACATCATTAGATATATAATTCAAATTGTTGGGTAAAATGGGCATTAACACCTATAGGTGCATAGGTTTAGTTAATTGATTAATTAATAATGAATGCCTAGGATTAGGATTAGGGATTGTAATTGCAGTTATGACACGAGATTAGGTTGCATTAGTGGTGGAAGTCTGCCCGGACCCGACCGGCATATCCAACAGCCACTAATGTTGAACCTAATGTGAGAGGTCTAAGTGCGCAAATACGAATCGCGGTATGACATGAGGTTTGGCCCAACTTGTGGAACAAGACTGCCCAGACCCGGCCGACATATCCAGCATCCCCAAGTTATTGGCCTAATGTGGGAGGTCTAGCTCATTATAAATCGTAAATGGACATGGTAATAAATTGGACTACTTAACCAAATCAAATCCATAGGGATTGTATGATTGTGAACTAAAGTTAGGGTTTAGTAAAATTGATTGGACAGTGGATGGGTAAAGCAAATCTGGAGGAGGTGGGTAATATTTACATATAGGCCCACAAACTTAACCCGATAAGGTTATGTAATTAAAGACACCTAGTGGTATACATAGCCAAAGAAAACCTTGCGGGGATACGAAACAAGGGGAGAGCTTGTATCATATTATGTGGGATCTATTTCATCTAGTATCCCGGAGTAGGTATCCAAACATGTACTTCGTACTAGGTTAGAGAAGGGGCACGTTTACTGGACTGATTGTAAGTGATCCAAACGTGGAGGACAATGTGGGTGGCGCAAACCGACCGGGCCATGTGCGTGCATGAGACCGGCAGAAGGGGATAAGACGACAGTGACACCTGTAGATACGGGGTTGTGCATATCAACGAGGGGTTGCCACCTTAGGACGTGATACATCCTACTATAGGGCCGGCACAGAGTATCTACGGAGTAGGGAGCCGATCGATTAGGGTAGTAGTTAGGGTACCTTTGGACGTATGCCTAAGTCTACCACCTTATGGTGGAAGGGATCATCTCATTCTAGTAATCGTTAGAGAAACGTATACACCTTATCCTGTCTACCTTGTCACACCTACCATTTTTGTAGTGATCTCTCTTATCCACTTTATATGCCTGTCATTCTACTTTTATTTATTTACTTGCTAAAAGTAATTGGACTCGCTAGACTTCATGTATGACCCTTTTGTTTCCTCCTCTTTCTTCTGTTCTCCCCCTCTCGCTTCTCAGGGAGGAAACACTCAGGCTTATTCAGGACTCGGATATAATCATGTTAGAGCTGCTTTCGAAGTATGGCTCAAGTTCTTATCTCTACTGTGGCTTTGTCTATTTTATTTAGGGAATTATGTTTTCTTTTATGTATTTATGTACTCTAATGGTAAAAAATAGAGGTTATATTGTTGTAATGGTTTTTGTGACTTATGGTATTTTGGACCATGATGTATGATTTGTGTTTGAAATAAAAATTTGAATTTCCTCTGTTATCTTATTTATATCTGTCATGTAATATTTTGTGTTTGTTTACCTATAACACTTCACGAAACTTAATGCATTCCCTTTGTGAGTGACATTAACGGACGTGGGGTTTCACAACTATGTTTTAGGGTTTTACAATCCTATATAAAACACCTGCTTCATCACTGGCAATTCATCGAAAAACAAAACAACAAACCTTAAAAATAAATTGAAGAAATCAATTCAAACTCACATTATTCGATTGCCAGAAAAAGCCCAAATAGGTGAGCAAGGAGAATCAAACATCAAAGCTATCGATAAATTCTAGAAGTTGCAATTTAGGGAGAACATCCAAAAAAAACCCTAATTTTATTTTTAAGGTCAGTCGCCATTTTCAATTTCCAAAAATAAAGAAATAAAGGAGCCGATAAACTAAAACAAGTTGAAGCAAGGGTTTTGAAGTGGCCAAGTCAACTAAAGACTCACACAATATTTTTGATAAGTGAGTACAACTCTAGTTTTATCTGAATCAATTTTTTATATCCTAAGGTTTAAAAGTAGTGTGTTTGGTCTTTAAGTTCGTTTTTTTATTGTACTGTTAATACTTTTGTAACCACCTCAAATAGTTTTCTAGTGTCTGTAATAACTAGGGTTTACTAGTTTGTCTATAAAACTAGAGGTTTACTTGTTTGTCACTAAAACTAGTGTTTACTAGCTACGGGTTTATAGCTAGGGGAAAATCCGTCTTCGGGGATAGAAATTAGTACAGGGTTTTGAGCGTAAGATTAGAACAGAAGCAAGGTTTGCGAGTTTATAGGGTTTGTAACAGGATCTGTTTAATACCTTGCAAAAATCTTGGGAATGCAGCAGTAGGCAAGGTTTTCCGAAGCTGGGTAAAAACTGTGTTATTTATTCCTGCGTTTATATTTCTCTATTATAATCTGTGTTGTGATATTTCTTAATATCTTGAATTAATTCAACAAACCCTATTCACCCCCTCTAGTATTAATCTAGATCCAACACATGCATCCAAACCTTCTGATAAAAATCATCAGTGAAAGAAATATAATATCCTGCTCCTCCCAAAGAAGCTACAGGTGTCGATCCCCAAATATCCATGTGCACATACTCAAGAATCCTCCTTGAATCATGTTTCCCTTTATGGAATGACACTCTAGTTTGCTTCCCCATGACACATTCCTTGCAAAACTCTAACTTGTTGAAACTCACCCCATCAATTAGCTCCCTTCTCCGAAGAATATCTAAACTTCCTCTCCGAGACATGACCCAATCTCATATGCCACAAACGTGTCGCATCTAAGCCACTAGAACTATCAACAACAACACAAGTTTCACCATTCACAGCCACTCCTTGAAGCAAATAAATACCACGAGTCCTAGCACCCTTCATAACCATAAGCGCACCCTTCGAAACCCTTAAGTTATCACTCTCAATAGTGATCTTGAAACCTAAAGAATTTAGCTGACCCAAAGAGATAAGTGACTTCTGTAGTCTTGGAACATAGCGCACATTAGTGAGAGTATGAACCACTCCGTCAAACATCCGAATTTGCACGGATCTAATGTTCTTCGACTTACAAACTGCACCATTACCCCATAACAATTGAATTTCCTTCTCAATCATCATAAGAAGAAAAACAATTCCTATTAGGCGTCATGTGATTTGAAGCCCCCGAATCAAGCACCCATTCGCCGCCCGGAACATCTGATGCTACAGTCGACAAAACATCTACATCCAACACACCAACACCACTCTCCACCACAACTAATGAAGATTCTACTTGTTTCTTCCCCTTGTATGGACAATCATTCTTCCAATGATTAGGTTTCTTATATATAAAGCACTTGTCATTTCTTTCCTTAGACTTTCTTCTCCAACCAGGCTTCCTAGACTTAGAACACCCCCAGTTTCCATTCTTCTCGGATTTCTCCTTCTCCACAAATAAACCTTTATCATTACCAGCACCACTAATACCATCACTCAGCTCCTTCATCTGATCTCGCAATTCCTCACTAAGAACTGCATTCATATTCCATTTCCATTTTTCAAAATCATTATCGCCATTCCACTTGTCAATAACCAATTGTAAACCAGAAGCTGCGTACGACACACGTACATAAGGAGGTACTCCACTTGAACCAACTGTTGAGGCACTATTTGAATCTGATTCCAGCATTTCTATAACTATCTACCAACATTAAAGCTCTGATACCAAACGTTGTAGAGAATTTCAACTCAAGAACGTTCACATCAAAACCCCCAACCCAGTGGACGAGGAGATCGTGGTAAAAGTGCAAAATCAACCAATCGATGTATCAAAACAATATCAACCCAATTTAATGCCATTCACAATCACCAAACAATGGAAGTAGTAGAGAAATAATGATAAACTTAATCACATAGGGATTTATAGTGGTTCCACCGACGTCTTGTCATTGTACGTCCACTTTGAGAGAGAACCTTTATTGATATTAATAGAAGAGTACAAGAGATTGATTACATTGATAAAAAATTCACCAGAAAATTTGATTTTGTGGAGAAAAGAATTGAAGAAGGTTAGGGATGCCAAAACCCTAATTAGAATAAACTTAGGTCTTAATCTCTTGATTAGCGTCTTTTTCTGGTATGTACCCTTTTGGATCTGATGTAGCGTATATAGGGAGAGAATAATATGTAACAATTGCCCAAATTGCCCCTGAATCCATCACAAATCAGCCTGCAATATTTCAGTCTGCAACAACCCGAAATTCGACTCAGACGTCTGCCATGGAGTGTGACAAACGCCTGAGCCGGTTCTAGAATTATTCATGCTCCATCATAGACGTCTGTCGAAGACTCTCGAGATGATTTTGCTGACAACTCATATGTCTGTCGTGGAGTGCGACAGATGACAGTCACCAAACTTAGTTGAAGCCTTGCACCTTTTCGTCTCTATCTTCCTCGCACGAGCCCCGATTCGCAAATCGTCTTCTCCAACACAAAGCTACTTCCTTCTACTTCAATTCTAACATATAGTATCGCAAAATTTAACACCATTTCTCTTCTTCTCTTTTATCCATAAGGGCAGTGATATAATAATAATACCAATATATAAGGGAAGAATATGAATTTCGTGATATAATTTGAGACTCCTTACGTGCTTTTATAATGCTCATTCAGAGTGGAGAAATCTCCATATTACACATCGATGAAGAAAGATGATCAATGTCCACTACATGTGTATTGAGAAATGAAAATAACAAGAACTTTTAGCTGGTTAGTGAAAAGGTCAATATTTTGTAGTCTTTATCAACTTTACATATTGAAATTCCGTACCATAATATTGGAAATAAACTGTGATCTGGTTTTTTTTTCCTTTTTCTTTTGTGCACTCCAAATGCGTGTACAAAAATATTTGTCACATTAGTCCGAGGTGAAAACTGGCAAAATCAAACTCTTAAATTTTCAAGATTATGTGTATGTATTATATATAATTTGATTACTCCTATTAGCATTTGATGAAAAAACTGCATTTGTTATTTCAGTATTTTCGCTAGTTAGAGTTGTTTTTGGCTAAATTTTTTTCATTTTATTTATGTATCAGTAACACCAATGCCAATCTATGATCATGTTACAGAATTGCACATTTTGATATTTTTTTTCAATCCCCAAGTCATTTTCGGTTTGAATATACGCGAAAAAATCCATTTTGCTGGAGGGAAACAATAAAAGAGTTGACTATTGTGAGCAGTGGAAGTATAGGACATGCACAATCCTCAACCTCATAATCTCATAATTGCTAACCTTACAAACGTGCAATCAAGAAAAAGGTAAGATACAGTGAGAGAAGATATCCATGAATACATCTGTCGGCAACGTGAATGTTCTTAGTTGGTGGTGGGGATATCACTTAAACGACTGTGCATCTATTTTAAATTTCCATTTCATTATATATAATATTTTGACAGTGGAGAATTTATAAGACTTCATTTTGCAAGCATGTTACAACTACGATTGTCTGCTATTTTCTTCTAATTTAGGTGTATCTCACTCTCCACTTTAAGTAATCATTATTTGTGCAATTTTTTCCTTTCACAGCAAGCCAGATTACAGTAGTCATTCCATTGTTTATTAGATGATAAGAATAGATGCTCTGTAAATGCACAGAGCAACTAACTGGTTTGAAGTGTCCAAGCACTATCAATAAAAAAGGATACACAAAAGAAACAAAATACATACACAGCTACAGATCTTTCCTAACAGAACTTTTCTAAAAAAAGTCCCAGTAAATGGCAACATAGTCCGCTCATGAGTAATGAAACATGTGGCCATATCGTCCACATAATACGGAGAATCAGGGAAAATGACCAAATTTCTATCCCAAGACGGATCTTGCAAAAACATTGAATTATCCTTACCAATTTCGCCCTCATCTCACATCCTCAGCTCGTCCCCAAAAGGACGATAGAAGATATGTCGCATGTCATCCGCATCTACAATGTACTTACAAAGATAATGCACATGTTCATAACACATCCCCGAGGGTGCATGCATCCAAGCCCTCTCCTTTTCCACCCAAGAGATATCGGATCAGGTGCAACATCACCAAAATCCATTAACTCAGATTCGATAGGATCAACCTAAATATGAACTATCTTCCTAGCTTTCGGAACCCAGTTACGGGTTGGCAGATGGGAGAGAGGTAATTTGACGGCGGAGGCATATTGGCTTCAAGCTGGAATCCATCCTAGCAATGACCAAAGGATTTTCCCTTGGTGCATATATCAGGTTTGCATTTGTACTTCATATCCACAAAATAATCATGATTATCAATGCAAATTTGGATCTGAGATGGAAGAGGCTTATCATTCATAATTCCAATCAATGCACATATGTAAAACATATTTCACCTAGCAACAGTATAGGCATCAAAGCACTTGAGCTTGCTTGTATGACATGCAAGCCGGTTAAGACCTAGGAGAGGCTGAAGGACAACAGGAAAACGTGTAAAATGAGTCCAAACTAGGATTGGCGGAACCTATTCACAAACCCCATCAATCAAAGCACACCAAGTCGTGACAATAAAAGGCCTACCCGCAATAATGGACAGAGAAACTTCCAAAACACGTAATCATTCTCCAGTAGAAGGAAATTTTAGGTAATATAGCATATCAACTATTTTTATGCGCAAGGCAACATGAATATGCCAGGAGTTGCGATAAGCAGTGTGCATGTTAACTGTTGGAGCATTCGAATCTTGGAAGAAGACAACAGGATGATCATTCCAAAACTTCTCCACTTCATTATGAATTTCAACAAGGGGAATGGATCCTAACCCATTTTCAAGAATTTCAAAATCAATAGGTGTGTAATCACCAACTACATTTGGAAGAAAAGCAAAACAAAGATGACCATTTTCTTGCAACAGGAAGTTCTGAATTGGAGGCAACATTAACACAAGTAACTTGTGGCCATTGTTTCGAGAGGAGGATAAATGTATTGGTTGTATCCACAACTCTCAAAGAATCCTCCACAATATGTACAACATCGTTTACATGAGCATCACCTTCACAATCATTACTCCCAAAACTACCAAAACCGATAGCATCATGCACAACTGCATTTCCAAAATCAACACTTATATTGGATACCGCAACAGGGACATTGGCAGTAAGATTAAGGGAGAAAGCTATAGGAAATGACCAAGATGGACGCACTCGAGATAAAATCGAGGACATTGGAGATTTAGTAGAGTTAGGCATTGACGGAGCTACATTGACAAGAGCAGTACTGTTACGACCCAACTTTTCCTTACCGTTTAAACTGACATTTAACTACTCATATCCAACTCAAAAGCACAGAAAAGCGGATTGTTAATAGAAAGAAGTTAGAGGGTGAGGAACGAAAGAAATATTAAAATAGAAGAATAAGAATATCAAATATCATAGCGGAAAGATTAAAATATAATACATCAATACTTTTACATAAATAGAAAACTGCGTATATATGATTATACAATCAGAGTACACAACATGAATACATCACACACACTAGAAATAAATAAATAAATAAATAAATAAATAACAGAAATACGAGAATACATCTCGACTCCAGCTCTTCTTTTGAAGCTCCAAGTAAACCAAACCTGGATATAAACTTGGTCTGACCTGAGCACATTTGAAGCAAAACAAAATTCACCCAGATCAGTCTGAAATACTGTCAGTGATAAGTTCACATAACTTACAACTTGCTTAACTTTTGAATATTTTTTAAAGAAAAGGATAATCGTAAGTCTAGTCCACACAAAAATACAGAATTTTTTTACCTTACGATAATCGAAAACATTTTTAAAATCAAATCCTGTGATATTATAATAGTGTCTATCAAAAATAGATAATCACCAAGCAGAATGCTTCCATCTCACGCTCCACATATTTAGTATATAATCAAAAACTGCATGGCGCTTATTGGAGATTGGATTTCCCGCATGAGAAGGTATGCGACCACCTTCCGATTAGTGTACTGTAGAGAGGATACACTGAGGTTCAACAAGAACATCTTGCAACCCGGCCACACATGACTGACCACTCATTCAACTCGAGTGTATCAAGAATATTATCACCCACGGTTGTGATTAGCAACCGTAATCCGTAAGCATACAATAGCGATAAAATAAGAAAAAAATTTGAATTTCTCTAGTGCAGGTGATAATACCCCTAATGGGAATGACTCACTTAGCCATGATGCCTGCCTAATTTCTGTCATTTCTCGGTTGATGAGGGTTGAGGTCACGATTACCTTTCAGAACAGACATTCGAACTTTGCATGCCACATCATCAGATCTGTCAAATCACTAATTGAAGACCATAAATACACTCTACGTATTAATATAAGAGAATAAATTTTTCGCCACGATACTTGGTATATTTGTAAAAAAAACAACGTATGTTAGTTTCAGGAAATACTTTGTCAAGCATCCATCCATACAAGTTCGTTCTTGGAATGAACGAAACTAAAGATATCATAGAACAAGAGGTTTACTGCCACGAGTTTAATCTCGGTAATTAACCAGAGACATTAACGAGTAATCCTCTTGCTCCGAAGATCTAGGTCTTCAAATCTTAAGTATCCCCGCAAATGTTAGTTCATTGAACGAAAAGTTGGTTCGAAGTTGTTTTGGGTCTAGTTCCTATCCTGGTGTCTTCGAACTAACTCGTCAATAGTCCAAAAGCAACATTTCGTCGATAGTTGGGTTTTTAACTATCACAACAAAAAACAATACGACCAAGCACATCAGAAGCTTAGGCCCTTTTAAATCATTTATTAAAATCTTTTCATTAAAATAATTTCATCGATTCTTAGAAATCGATTCTATATACTTATCTCAACCAATTTCTTCTGTTATCGTTACTTTGAAACGTTATCTAGTACTTATATCTATCAAATAAACGTACTCACTAAATTACTCTTTTATTTCCTTTTATCTCGAAAATATCATTATATCTTCATAAAACCTTTTATTATTTCCTTTGCTTTGGAAATATATCTATATGAACGAAAAACCTTAGCTTTACAATCTTATTATAAACTTTAGTTTATAAATTTTGGGTTTATTTTAAATCCTTTTTGCAAAACCTTTATACGATTCAATTAAGAACCTCACTAAAAATTGATTACTTTCCTACAAAGTAACCAACTTTAATTCTTATTAATTAACCCGAATATTTTTCTATGGTAGATGTAGATAATTTCTTTATTAACTAAAAGAATGGAATAATTAATTCTTTTCAAACGTTATTAGAATAGTAGCTAATTTTATTAACAATAACTGTTGGATCTAGATTAACCCTAGAACGGGGGTGAATAGGGTTTATCACAGTTTTTCACTGAATTAAAATTCTGACAGGATATTAAAATAATAAACAGATCAAGAATACAGAAAAAATAAAAGTGCAGAAAACGAATCACACATAGATATACCCAGCTTCGTCAAAACTCTACCTACTGCTGCAATACTAAGGTTTCTACTAGGTAAAAGAATAGATCCCGCATACAAGACCATGTACACTTGCGAACCCCTCGCTCCTATTATAATCCAATGCTCAAAACCCTAGATTGATCTATATCCCCTAGATCAAATTTTTCCTTAGCTACAAACCCGTAGCTAGTAACCCCTAATTTTTATAGGAAAACCAGTAAACCTATGAGTTGGTTACAAACGAAAATTAAAAAATAATACAATAACATAACTCAAAACAAAAAACCCTTTTGTCTAAAGTAATATAAGACAGCCACTTTGCTTTGTCAAAAGATATATTTGCTCTCCTCTTTGTTGATGGCGGCTGAGAAATGGAAAATAGGGTTTTGCCCCCAAATCAATTTGACTTCAAAAAGGTTGGCTCTGAATTATACTCTGATGCCTCGATTAGTTGATGATCCTTCGTCGATTGATTTGGCCACTCTTTGGCAATCGAAAATGATTAAGTAATTTTGTGAGTTTCTCTGAATTTGATTTTTCAATTTTGTTATGGTTTTCGATTCATTGCCTGTGATGAGGATGGTGATGTATATAGGATTAAGAAATCCTATAATTACTCTGATTTCATTCAGTGCCTTGATTTGATTTGCGTGTGTGTTTCCCCTTTTGTTCTACCTTGAATGAAATGGATTTCCTCGGCTTTTAATTCTCTGATTTATTGCGTGATAAATCCCCCTTTGCTCCATGGTATTGAATGAATTGTCTGTTGTTGATTGAATGTCATGTATGATTTGTTGAATTCAGGAAACTATTTAAATTGTTTTCATGGTGCTTGCATATTTCTGGAATCAACGAAGATCCTTTCTTGCCTAAAACTGAACTGTGGTTTTCTAGAAATGCATGAATAAATTCTTTCACAAAATTTGCAAGAAATATAATCTTACCAAAAGTAAAAGATCCCCTAATTTTAAAAATGAATGTACCATGTCGATTTTTGTCCCTCTTTGAACTTTGAGAACAAAAAAATCTAATTGCCAAAAATGTTTTATGACACAAATGCATATTTAAATACTTTCCATTTTTATGTGCTGCCTTAAAATAAGTCCTGCATCATTTCTTGCATTCCACTTCTATTACTTGCCTTTTGTTGTGGACATTCAATTGCAATCAAAACATCATGCATCTGCTGATTTTTGAATTGTTGCCTTAATGAAATTAGCTGAGAAATCTAGAAGTAAATTTTTTCCCCTTCAAAAAAAACTTTTGCCAAAAACGTAGACCATGAATGAAACTAATTTGTAACCCCTTGAAATAAATACTCATATCTGGAAACAATTGATCTCTTGGCAACATGATTTCACGAAACAATAAACATTGATTTCATGCCAAAAATGATTTCCATAAGTGTGATTGAATGTCTGCTAAAGACCACGATTTATTACGAGAAAAAACTTGATGATATTTGGAAAGAATTTGAAACATGAAATAATTTTCCTTCATAAGACATTTTCCTGGTATTTCGGGAAATATTCAAAAAATGTTCTTGCCCAAAATGAATTCCTTGAATAGAAAGGTATTTCTGAAATCATTTTAAAAGTGTTGCCAAAAAGGATTGTGGAAACTTTCTTCTGAAAACAATACTTGCGAAAACTTTCATTCTGCCTTTATTCCCTGAAATAGTATTCAAGTTGCCTTATATGTAAAAATGAATACATGCCAAATCTTCTGGTTTTACCATTAACCTGTTGCCACAATTTAACCTGCATTGATTTGTTGCCATAAGAATTTGCTGATGTGTGCTTGGTAAATATTGTGCTTGCCATGATTAATATTGTCCGGATTTGAATCTTTCTTCATTTTGGCATTCATGCTAAATTGGTTTATTTTCATAAGGGCTCTTGTCAGACTTGTAACTTCCCTTGTGTATGCATGTGCATGCATATGCAGTTTCAAGTAATCTGTCATGTTGTGTTATTTGAGCATGAACATTTTCATGTTACCATTCATGCTACATGCTTCAATTTCTGCTACACCATGTGTGTTGCATTTGCCACTGAATTTTTTCATCATCCTTGTAGATGCTTTGTGTCACTCTCTTTGTATGTTCCTGAAAAATAAAAATGTTTTCTAAGTTAAATTCTGCATGTGCTGGATTTTTCAAACCAGGAAACTACTTCTTGATTGTGTACCATTGCACCATGCAATTATGAATACATGTATGATAAAAAAATGTTTTATCCAAATCTTTTATTGCCAAATTTTACATTTGCCTAGATTGCAAGTTTAATCTCTTTCCTGCTTTTGAACCAGTGACTTTTCTTTTCAAATTTCAAAAGAGAACCCCTTTTTTTATACCTATTTGAACATGAAAACAATTCTTTGCTGCTCCATCGTACCTCTGCGTGCATATTTTCATCAAATTAGTTCACTTGAGCCTTTCATGTTTATGCATGTTGTACACTGTTGCTTTTGGCCTTTTTTTTTTTAACATCTTGCTTGAAATGAAGATTGCTTTGTAGTTGCCAAATTTTCACATGTTCAAAAAAAGTGAATTGAAACATGTGCTTTTTCACTGTTGTACACTTGCGAACATCACCTGCTTGCATACCTACTTTCTTACTATGTTCTTTGGCATGCTGATTTGTATTAGTATCATTGTGGGATATTGGACAGAAAAAAAATGTTGTTCCTCCTATTTTTTTGTGTTCCATAATTGCAATATGAATGAATGAAATGCTATAGTAAGGCAATGACTGTATACTAGAGTGATGAGCATTGTAATGAGGAACAAATGTTCAGAATGAGAAAAATTATATTGACATTCGTAATAAACAAATTTGATTGAAATAAAATATTATATTATTGTATTCAAAACAAATTTGTCTATCGTATTCAGTTTATACACAAGTACAATATCATGTGAAGAATATTTGTGAATTTGTATAAATAGTGGAGTTGTAAAAGTTGTACTGTTTGAGATAACATTTTATATTTAAATAAAATACGGTGTGAATATTTGCATTTTCGTATAGTCGTATTCTATTTAAATATAAATATTATATTCTTGTATGTGATGTGTATATGAAACAATACAATAACAAACACATTTATAATAATGTATATTTGGTTGTTATCATCAAACAAAAATCATATAATTGTGTATACAACAACGGTATATACAACAATCTCCCCCTTTTGATGATAACAAACAAATATTAAGATTTTGAACATAATAAATGTGTTTGATAGTGAAGAACTGAACTCCCCCTATTTGAATGCTCCCCCTATAATAGAAACTCCCCTTATAACTGTGCATGAGTGAAAAAAATGAAAAAAATAGAATGGAATTTTCAATATCAAAATATTTATAAAATATTCACTCATAAATCAAAATCTTTAACCCATTCTCCCCCTTTTGTTATCATCAAAAGGATACAGAATATAAAATATAGATGAAAAACGACTAAAAATATAATTTCAGCTTAAGAGAAAGAACAATCATCATAAATCTCAATTAGTAAAAAAAAATCATAATATTCTGAGAACTAGTGGCATATTTCACATTGTAGAATGATGGATTTACGATGAAATTTATATAAATGGAGAGAGTTTTAAAAACAAATCATTTCCAATTATTTTCAAAATATTTTTTACAAAAATAAAGCACAAAAACAGTGATGGATTTGGACTAATTATAAATTCAACTTAAGTGACAAAATCAAATAATCTCAATAGCTATCAATACACAAATCATAATGGTTCATAAAATTTTAACACATTTCACAAATTAGAAAATGGATTGATAGGCTGGTTTTTACGCACCAAGGAGAATTTCATATAAAAATTTATTTATTGCAAATTATTTTCTTTTCTTTTTCTTTTGATTTAAAAGCACACTGACCACAGATAACCAGATCTTGGATTTTTAAATGAGATCAGTTGCAGCTTAAATATAAGTAATCTCTTAACCATGCATGACCAGAGCTTGGATTTTTAAATGAGATTAGAGACACACTTATGTATTAATTATATTTACTATTTTCATCTTTAAAAAAGAAAGACTCCTCAGTATATAAAACCAATATGGATGATAGAAATGTGGTAGGTATAGAAATGGTTTGTGAAATAAATTTCTAAATTAATTATATTATGAAATATGCTCGACAGTACCGGAATCATTGAAAATTTTCAATTATCACTAATTCTGAATAATGACATAGTCCAATTTCTATCACAAGTATTTACACTGTTTATTCAAAAAGATTTTTAACAAATATTAAACTCTCTACATTAATATAAAAATATGATGGATGGTAGAATAATGGTAGATAAAGAAGATGGTCGTGAAAAAACCACCAATTCAAAGATATTATAATAATTATTCAACCATCGTGAAAATCTAAATAAGGTCTCCTCTTGTTGTGAAATATATTGCGGTCACAATTCATCACAATTTCAAAATCTAATAATAATTTTGATGAATTACAAATACTGTTCAATTTAGATATTGATTTCAATTTCCGAATGAATAATCAATAAATAATTTTAAAATTGAAAATCAATTACAACAGAAAAATGAAAATATCTATACAAAGCAAGAGTGGATATAAATATATAAAAAAATTCAGCACTTCTGATACCAATTGGTGTCCCTATTAGTGAGTGTTAGACCAAAAAATGGTCCTAACACCCAAATCGTCGTATTTTGAGCATAGGATATGAAGAAATAACTGAAAAATAGAGAAAAAAGCAAGACAACGAGATTTTTATAGTGGTTCGGCGTTAACGAGCCTACGTCCACTTCATATTTTCTCATTTCACTCATAGATTACAATTACAATGAATATTGTCTTTCAATCACTTGAATTCAATGAATAATTCTCTCTGAATCCATTGAATTTATTGAGGAAGATAGTGGTTATTCGTGGAGAAGTGTTGACCATGGCAGCCATGGATGAGGAGATGCCAAAAGTCCCCTGAAAATGCCCTCTGAAGGTGTATTTATAGCTGTAGGAAAGCTCCTGGGAGGACTGGTTCGTGATGGGGTACGTGGCAGGCGATCCAGAAAAATAGGAGAGCCAGTAGCCTTGAGAATAGGTCAAAACAAGTTGCGTTTGAACAGGTCCGAAGGTCGGATCGCGGTCATGGGTCGGATCGGATCGCGTAGGCAAGGGCGGATCGGATCGCGGTCATGGGTCGGATCGGATCGCGTAGGCAAGGGCGGATCGGATCGCGTAGGCAAGGGCGGATCGGATCGCGGTCATATGCCAGCTTACACTCGTTCACGGAAATGGGCGTAACTTTCAAACCGTAAGTCCGATTGAGCCAAACCAAAGCTCAAACTGAAGCTAATTCAAAGGGCTACGAGTATATGAGGTGAATAGATCCAAATGAGGTCATTTGATAGGGGTTTCGGGCCAGTTTATACTGATGTTGTGATTTTGACCAAACTGCCTTGTGTCTTCTAACGATGCTTCCAATGCCAGAGAGCGATGTTATCCAGAGATTCCATATCAGACAGCATTTACCGAGAGGTGTGTCAACATGATCTTTGCTTTGGGTAGCCTGGTCACAAAGCAGGCTAACAGTGAGGATTGTAACAAGGAACATGAGACAAAACAAGAGTATCGCAGATGAAAGAATTTTAACTCCAAAGCCCAAGCAAACAATTAACAAATCAGGCATAATAATTTCATCTATTAGAGCAGCAGTCACAAACAGGCAGTTATTTGAAAACATTTTTCAAAGACAGTATCAGAGCAGCACAGAAACCAATATCACTGCAGACTTATAAGAGGATGTTTCTGAAGGTCACTAAAAAATATATTCCATGGTCCAAGATTACATAATTCAGTTTATTTTAAATCATTTGAAGAAATTTGAAAATATCACGATTTAATGAATCAATCACACCAGATTATATATTTCAGATCTAAGATATGTGTGTGATTCAATAAAACAATAATTTCAAATGGTTTTAAACAAACATAAATTCAAATTAAATAATCATGAAATAACAGTGAGCTTTAAGACCAGATTTTCAAAGAATTTTTTACAAGTATCTCTGACAAGTACAAGAGTAATTTCAGATCATCTACACCAAGCTTGAGAGATATTCATGATCTAGAAAATTAAAAATAGTTTATTTGAAATCACTTGAATGAATGTCAAGTTTGAGATATAATGAATTATTCACACAAGATTGATAATTTCAAATTTAAGTGGTGTAGGATATTCAAAATATCTAGAATTTCAGATGATTTCAAACAAAACTAATTTCAACCATAATAATCATGAATAAAGATGAATTTCAAGATGAATCACTGATTCAAGACAATTTAAAATATTCAAGCCAATCTGAAAATTTCTAAAATAATCACAACTGATAAATAACAGAGTGTTGTAGTGAGTATAAATTTTCAAGACTTTCCAAAATGAATTAGAAGTGACTCAAAACAACAAAGGTGTATGAAATTCCACATAACTATCAGATCTTCAAAAATTCAGAATTCGAATCAACAGTGTTCAAGATATGACAAGAATACATCAACACTATTAAGAATTCATAAAACAGAAAATAAACTTCAAAACAGTTGCACATATTTTAAAAAAATCAAGATCTGGAAAAGATTAAACATTAGAGTTTTATTCAAATTGAAGCGAATTTCCAGAAAAATATGAATCCTGCAATTGGAAGTTAATGAAGCCCAAAAAGAATATGACATTGTCAAATCAAACAAAGAAAATAAACAGAGGAGATAGAACGAGGGAAAACATAAAAAAATATTTACAATGATGAGTTTAGAGGTTATACCTGAAATTGACATGAGTAAATAAATCTCTAACTCAATCCATCTTGGCTAAGGAACTCTGAATGATACAGAAAAATGGAATGGCTTAAATTTAATTTCCTTTTAACAACGCAGTTCCTCAGCCTCCTCTGGTACCTAACAATTTATAGGATCAAGTGGTCTAACAAAATTTGTAAAACCACTCACATTTTTATTTACACGTTTTGGTACCCAGACCTGTTTATCTAACAAACCATTCAAATCTATCTTTGTGTCTTTAGGAACCCAGATGAATTTGAATTTAACTGAATTCATTTCATTTTCTTTTGGGATCCAAAAATGTTTAAATGGTTTATTATAAAACAAGTTTTCATTTTGATTTTGTTTCAAAAATCATTTGGAATTTTTAGAGTTTAAATTTTCAAAATGATCTTTTCCAAAACAATTTGAGGGATTTTTAAAACCATTTAATTTTTGCTTTTGAGCAAATTTATCAAGTTTTCCAAAGCCAAGGCCACTTTTATTTCTGACAGAAAATTGGTTTCGCAACAAAATGTTTAACGACTTCTCCCCATTAGAAAATTTATCTAATGTTGATTTAAGTTGTTGAATTTGGGATTTAAGATCACTATTTTCTTTTATTAAATTTGAACAACGATTTATAGCAATCTTACTCTTTTCAATATCATTTTGTTTCAAAACCAAGAGTTCGTTTTCAAGCTTTTCAATTTTGGCCTTGGACTCAGAAATCTCATTTTCAAAACGATTTTGTTTCTCAACAATTTCACAATTGGAATTTTTTGAAATCTTAAAAGTTT
Organism: Allium sativum; assembly: GCA_030737875.1. NCBI lineage: Eukaryota > Viridiplantae > Streptophyta > Magnoliopsida > Asparagales > Amaryllidaceae > Allium > Allium sativum. The sequence continues at coordinate 187,352,369 of CM060924.1, read as the reverse complement.
CCAATTCTTTTCGCAAGGAATTGTTTATACATATTAGCTCATCTTCTTTTTCTTTTGAACTCATAATTTGCTTTTCTAGCTTTTGGATATTTACATTTAGATGAGCTAAATTGTTTTTCGAGTTGAAACAATTCTTGCAATCAGATTTTGAAACTTTCATGATATTTTCAAGTTTTAATTCCAAAATATTATTTTTGGTGATCAACTCAATTTTTTCAGATTTCAGAGTTTTACTTTTCGATTTGAGACTATCAGTACAAAAATAAACCAAATCCTCATATGAAAGATCTTTAGTTTCACCATCTGTTGAGCCTCCATCGACAGATCCATCTGGATTATCATTTGTAAAACCTGTTAAGCATAGATCTAAACTTGAGTTGACATTCAGGGGTTTTGAGCAATTATTGTCAATTTGTCCATAATTCGTATTGAGAGTTTTCCAAATTTCCTGCGCAGTCAAACAATGGGAGATATGATCAAGTTGGTTATTACTAAGATGAGAATAAATAATATGCATTGCACGAGCATTAATATTCCTATCTATTACATCACCTCCACTTTTAACAACATCCCAATATTTAATAGATTTCAAATAGGATTTCATTTCTGATTTCCAATTCAAAAAAATCTGTACCATTAAAAATGTTTGGGATGTGACTGGACTAACTCTCAATGTACTAACAACTAGGAATCACCAATACTCTAGAGTTAATAAAAATACCTACTCTGATACCACTTGTTGGATCTAGATTAACCCTAGAGGGGAGGAGAATAGGGTTTATCACAGTTTTTCACTGAATTAAAATTCTGACAGGATATTAAAATAATAAACAGATCAAGAATGCAGCAAAAATAAAAGTGCAGAAAATGAATCACACAAAGATATACCCAGCTTCGGCGAAACCCTGCCTACTGCTGCATTCCTAAGGTTTCCACTAGGTAAAAGGACAGATCCCGCATACAAGACCATGTACACTTGCGAACCCCTCGCTCCTATTCTAATCCTACACTCAAAACCCTAGACTTCTATATCCCCTAGATCAGATTTTTCCCTAGCTACAAACCCGTAGCCAGTAACCCCTAATTTTTACAGAAAACCAGTAAACCTATGAGTTGGTTACAAATGAAAATTAAAAAACAATACAATAAAATAACTCAAAACAAAAACCCCATTTGTCTAAAGTAATATAGGACAGCCACTTTGCTTTGTCAAAAGATATATTTGCTCTCCACTTTGTTGATGGCGGCTGAGAAATAGAAAATAGGGTTTTTCCCTAAACCAATTTGACTTCAAAAAGGTTGGCTCTGAATTATACTCTGATTCCCTGATTAGTTAATGCTCCTTCGTCGATTGATTTGGCCACTCTTTGGCGATCGAAAATGATAAAATAATTTTGTGAGTTTCTCTGAATTTGATTTTTCAATTTTGTTATGGTTTTCGATTCACTGCCTGTGATGAGGACGGTGATATATATAGGATTAAAAAAATCCTATAATTACTCTGATTTCATTCAGTGCCTTGATTTGATTTGTGTGTTTGTTTCCCCTTTTGTTCTGCCTCGAATGAAATGGAATTCCTCGGCTTTTAATTCTCTGATTTATTGCGTGTTAAATGTCGGATCTAGATTAACCGTAGGGGGGTGAATAGGGTTTATCACAGTTTTTAACTGAATTAAAATTCTAACGAGAAATATAACAATAAACAGATAACAGAATATAGCATAAACAGAAATGCAGAAAATAAATCACACACAGATATACCCAGCTTCGGCAAAACCCTGCCTACTACTGCATTTCTTAGGTTTCTACTAGGTTATAGAATAGTTCCCGCATACAAGACCAGGTACACTCGCAAACTCTGCTCCTATTCTAACCCTACACTCAAAACTGTAGACTGATCTAATCCCCTAGATCAGATTTCCCCTGACTACGACCTCGTAACCAGTAACCCGGATTTTATAGACTCTGTCAACTGTCAGTCAACACCCTGACTGAATCCCCTAGATTTTTACAGAACTAGAAAACTGTTCAGACAATGTACAACTCAAATTGAAAAACAATAAAATGAAAAACAACTAAAAGAAAACCCTATACAAAATAAACAAAAGGAGATTAAAGAATGAAGGGTTATCCCCTTTGTTAAAACATGGTCGGCCACTTCATAATTGTGTTGCACCCCTATTCCATTTTATTGGCCCGATCTCTCTTTTGCCCTGGGACACAAAAATGGCGGCGTCAACAACTAGGGTTTCTGAAATTTGCCCCAAATCAAATCGATGGATTGATGTCAGGAACCTGGTTTCTCCAATGGTTTGATTTGCTCTCTCGATCGATTTGGAGACAGATTGAATCTCTGTAAAAAAGTGAGTTTTCTGAAATTTACTTTGAATACAAATTTTGTTTTTGGATTCGATGCTTAAAAGCCTATGATGATTGGTGATATTATATAGGATTATATAATCCTATAATTGCTCTCTGATTTCACCAATATTGATTTGGCCTGATTTTTGTGGTTTCCCCTTTTGATTCTCGGCTTGAATTGATTTTGCCGTTTTTGTTTCTCGGCTTAAATTGATGGATTTGGATGTAATTCTGAACCATTTCGAATTTGAAAATATATGTTGCCTTGATTGTTCTGTGATATGATTTCCGCGAGTTCCTGGTTCAAATCTGGAAACAAATTTTTGCTATACTCGAATTCATTTGCCCTTGGTATTTGCCAAATCTGTTTTGTTAATTTCTGAGAGTAATTGATTTATTTCTTACCAAACATGGAATTGTGATTTCTCAAAAAAAAACTTTGCCAAGAATAATTTGTGGAAAATAATTTAAAACATGCCAAATATTTCTTCAATGGATTGTACATGTTCAGGAATCAAATTGAATTTGTCTCTTTTTAATCATCAAAGACTTTCTGGAGACATTAATTCATTTTTGCCACAAATGATCATTTGAAAATCTAAAAACAATTAGAAATGTCTTGCCAAATATTGTATGATTCTCTGAAAAACTGAATGACACTTGAGTGATCACTGAAATAGGTTTTGTACGAAATAAACATTGTGATTTCTGAAATAAAAACTTGCCTAATTCATTGCATTACTTGTTTTGCTGATGTGCTTCTTCAAAACTTGTATGAGTGTACTTCCACTTGTGCTCACCCATATAGTTTGCTGTATTGAAAACCCTGAACCATGTGGAGATGCACTAATTTCTTGAACCTGATATTTGAATCATTCTGCGTTGCTTTGTGATTTTCCCATTTTGCTTCTTGGTGTTTACATGACTGTGTACAATACATATATGTAAATCACAACATGACTCATTTGTATGCTTGAGCACTCCTGAGCATTTCTATCTCCTTGCTTTCCCACTATATTTGCACCAGTTTGTTGTATGTACAGTTGTGTGTGACCCCTTTTGAAGAAGCTGAACCATTGCTTCCTGTCTTGAAACACTTCACCCATACATGCTGTCATATGCTTACATTTTCCATTCATGTTGAAGTTGCCACACTGATGTATGATGATGCTTTCATCATTTTTGCTGTAGCCTAGTAGCTTGTTCACCATATGTTTACATCCTGAAATGCTTGTCCTTGCTCTACTATGCATGCTTGAATATACCGAGTTGAGCTTTGCCTTTCACATTGATTTATTGAACCTGCCAGTGTAGCTTGATCTTCAATGTACACTGTTATTAACCTGCTTAAATATGTTCACACATTCTTGCTTGATCATGCTTGAGCCACCTGATAGTACACCATGTTCATTGTGTACCATGCTATGTTCACTTGTTTGTGTTGTTTCTTCATTGTTTGTACATGTTGACTTTGCATTGTCATGTATCATGTGTGACATCTCATTATTACTCAACCATTTTGCTTTTGTATTTGTTGTAGTTTGATCACCATGATGTTTTGTATTTTCTGTTTTGGCCTGATCTGAAAATTTTATTATTTGACCATTCATTTGCTGGTTTGCATACATTTTCTTATGCTCGGCCATATTGGAAGTTTGAACATTTCTTGCGACTCTTTTATTTCACTGTTGTGCACTGAGTCGAGATGGTCCACGTGGCTACTCCTCAGTTGCTCGCTGATTGGCGAGGCAGTGCACACGTGTATAAATATACACTTGTGTATATGCAACCATCAGACAATATTTTCTGTCCCTGTTCATATACGAACTAGCTAGACACAGATTAGATCAAGTCGTGAAAAATGATGAGAAACACACTAGAAAACTGAGGCAAATAAATTTTTTAAAATAAAATTTATATTCGTATGTATTAAGATTTATTCCTGTTGCAGTGTACTGTTGTGACAGCCCACCCCGTACCAGCCGGCATTTCCTCCGTAAGTGCGCTATACACATGCCCAGCTAGCACGGAACGGTCGTCAGAAGAAAAGAAAGAAGAGAATGAACTGACAAGGAACCTGTAGAATGTCTCATAGCGCATGGAACAAAATATAATAATAACATAATCTTAACATAAAACAGGCGAGACAGTGCATAAGCTGAAAACTAAACCAACATGGCAGCGGAAATCCAAATACAGCTTATGGTCCAACATCATTATTACAACTTAAACTGTCTCTAAAGCAAAAGAAAGCTAAAGTAGAAGATGCACTACTAATGCCCAAGCAGTGATCCTCAACAACACAGGGAGAATATCTATATGTATCATACGTGGAAGCCTCCTGCTCGTCTCTGGATCAGCTACTCGTGTATACCCAACTAACCTGTCTCTAGTCTGCTCGTGAGAGCACCCAGAGTATTAAGAAGAGACATAAAACTCTGGGTTAGACAAAAAGTCTGGTATGAGCGATAATTTGCTAAACAGAACAATAACATGTATACTAAACCATACCTGAACCTGGACCTGCAACCAAAGAGTTAGCACTACATACCGTACAATACTCTAAGGTGAATAAATGGTGTAAAGATAACGGGGGTGGGGGTGTGCATGTCATAATGATGGCAAACAAATCAAACATAGCAACCATCCTCACATCTCTCACTCAGTGCGTAAAGCATACGATGTCCACCACTATCAATCACTAGACCCATCGAAGTAGTAACGGAGTTCAACCTGTACAACTACTGCTATTACCAAGCTTACCACATGAAGTCATGACCAAATCTTTACAAATGACCTCACTTCATTGGTCTATAGCTCTTTAGTCGTACCTAGGCCACTGTGGCCCTGAATCCGTTCACGTACTCCCTACACATAGTGATCCAAAGTTACAGACATCGACAACCCCTTAGCACACGTCCCGCAGCAAAGCCCAACTCATGAAGTTCCCTCCTTGGTTCCCATCTGGATCCTGAGGTACAACTCCTCATTTGGACTTCCTTGGCATCTCGGGTTTAGGTCCACTTGTTGTTCGATCCTCCGGTTCGGTTCGGTTCGCCCCCACCAGCTTGGTTCGGTTCGAATGCTCCTTTCTAGTTCAGTTCGGGTGCTAGGATGCCCCTATTCGGTTCGGATCAGATGCCCCTATCCGGTTCGGATCGGATGCCCCTATCCGGTTGCTCCTATCCGAATGCTCCTATCCGAATGCTCATATCCGGTTTGCTGCAAGTTTTTCCAACAAGCTATTTTCGCCAAACGACGGCGTTTTCAACCATTCTAACTTTTCTATGCAATCACAAAACATACCATACAGTCATAGCAACATGTATAATCATCCACAAACACTTAAACAACAATATGACATGTTTATATGGATCAAACATACCCAAAAATCCATGTTTTCCCTTAAGGATGTCTAGGCAAGACTAATCATATAATTAACAAAACTTAACCAAATCAGCCCAAATTTCTAATAGAGGTATAAAACAATATTTTTGAATTTATAAATATTTTTCTAGAATTTATTAATGTATAAATTCGCTAATCTTCACTAATTACCCTTAATTAACCGTAATAAGTGCAAAACTATGCAAATCACTCACCTTAACCACAAATAAAATCCCAAAACTAAAATGATTCTCTGTTTGGTGTTGTTCCTAATACAACACAGCATCTCTAACCTTGCTTTGGTGCTATTTCTCCTTAATTTGATGTAGTTTAAGCCAAAACTTGATTAGAAAGTGATTAGAAGTTGATTTGGGTGTTGGAGGCCATTGTTTGGGTTCCAAGAATGAAAGTGGCGGCTGAAAGAAATGTTTTCTAACCCTAATCAGCCCCTATACATCTCTAATCCCGAAATCCCCTTTAGGACTAGCTGCTAATTACCCGGTTAAGCCCAATTAAGCTGCTTTTCACCATCTGAAACTTGTTTCAGCCATATCTCTTAAACGGTGAGTCCGTTTGGCTAATGTGACCACTCTACGGAATTGTAAACCATCATCCGGAGCTAGTGGAAGTGGTTTCAGGTCAAAATTCCTTTCCAGTCAAAAATTATGGTCAAAACAAGATCAACTAAGGGCAAAACGGTCATTTAAAAACCGGCAAAAATTATGAACATGGGAAATGACCCCAATAGTCGTCTCCTAAAGTTACATGACCATACGACTTCGTATGTGAAAGAAATAAATATCCTACGATCCTGTGATGCGTAGAATGCGGGTCGTTACTCTCCCCCCCCCCCCCTTAAGAAATTTTGTCCCTGAAATTCCTTAACCCCAAAACATACAAAGGATCCCGCATGCCTACCAATCATATATAACAATCAAACATGCAAAACAAACAAAACAACCTATCCTAGCATGCGGAAAGACTAAATCGAAACTGAAATCTTACCAGACGAAGAGTTATGGATACGTCTTCCTAATGCTCTCCTATGTCTCCCAAGTACAGTCATTCTCATTCTCGCCCCACTGAACCTTGACTAATTTCACCGCCTTCCTTCGGAGCTGCTTCGTATCGTTCCCAACAATACGCATAGGCCTGCGGTTCCCAACCGCCTGGGGTTCAACTTCGATATCATCCAACTGATCAGGTGAAACAGTCACATCTGGGTCGTGTACGAATTTCCTTAACTGGGAAACATGAAATACGTTGTGAACTCCTGCCATCTTGTCTGGTAATTCAACTTTATATGCCAAATTCCCAATTTGCTCAAGAACTGGGAATGGACCAACGAATCTTGGTGCTAACTTGCCTCTCCTGCCAAATCGTATCACGCTCTTCAATGGAGAAATTTTGATAAACACCATGTCGCCAATGGAGAACTTTAATTCTCTTCTCCTTTTATCGGCATAACTTTTCTGCCTATCTTGGGCAGCCTTCATTCGCTGTTGGATAACCTTAATCTTGTCTGAAGTTTCTCTTATCACATCGGGTCCAAGCACAAACTTCTCACCAGTTTCTAACCAACATGACGGTGAGTTGCACGGTCTTCCGTACAAAGCTTCAAATGGAGCCATGCCAATACTGGATTGGTAACTATTATTGTATGTAAACTCTACTAGATGCAAATGGTCATCCCATAATCCACCAAAATCCAATACACAGGCTCTCAAGAGGTCTTCTAATATACGACTCACCCTTTCTGTTTGACCGTCGGTTTGAAGATGATACGCAGTACTGAGATGTAATTCTGATCCTAACGCCTCTTGTAAGCTCTTCCTAAATCCACTAGTGAACAACGGATCTCGGTCACTCACAATGCCCTTGGGTATTCCATGAAATCTCACTACCTACTTTACTATAGTTCAGCTAGCTTAGCTGCCGTCCTGTTTGACTTGACGGGTATAAACCTCGCACTCTTAGTCAATCGGTCCACAATCACCCAAATGCTATCATGGGCCGATCTAGTCCTTGGTAACCCATCAATGAAATCCATTGAGACTTGTTCCCACTTCCATTCTGTAATTTCTAATGGTTGTAGCAAACCAATAGGCTTCTTTTGCTCAGCTTTAACTAGCTGGCAATTCATGCATTTGGATATAAACTTCCCAATGTCTCTTTTCATCCCTTCCCAGTAGTAGGTCTGCTTCATGTCTCCGTACATCTTGTTACCACTGGGGTGTATAGTCAGTTTTGAGTGATGACATTCTCTAAGCACTTCATCTCTCAATCCATTGACATTAGGTACAACTAGCCTTCCATTCCGTCTAAGCCATCCATCTCGATCAAGCCCATACTTGTTCATCTCTCCGTCAATTCCCATCTCTAACTTTGAGATGATATCCAATAGGTTAGGATCGCTCCTCTGATTGGAACCAATCCGCTCAATAAAAGTGGGTCTGATCGTCAAACTTGCTAACATTTCTGGATCCAATTCGCACTTTGGTCTGAAATCATACCCAGCGATGTACTCCAGTTGCTTCCATTCTAGAAACATAGCCCCTAAACTGGCATGTCTTCTACTCAATGCATCAGCCACCGCATTGCCCTTTCCTGGTGTATATGCGATGTCGAAATCATAGGAAGCTAAGAATTCTAACCATCTTTGTCGTCGAAGATTTAGGTCCTTTAGAGAGAAGAGATACTTTAATGATTTATGATCGGTAAACAACTCGAATCTTTCTCCCAAGAGATAATGTCTCCACATCTTCAACGCGAACACGATCGCTGCCAATTCCAAATCATGGGTAGGGTATCTTTTCTCGTGCGGTTTCAATTGCCGACTTGCATAAGCTACAACCCTACTGCCTTGCATCAATACAGCACCTAGTCTGGTACCACAGGCATCCATGTATACCGTCATCTCTTCATTCCTTTTAGGAATGACTGACATTGGTGCACGCGTCAACTTTTCCTTTAGACTCTTGAATGCATTCTCGCACTTTTTGTCCCAGACGAAAGCTTGATTCTTCTTTGTCAATTGAGTCAACGGTGCTGCTATCTTGGAGAAATCTTGGATAAACTTACGATAATATCCAGCTAATCCCAAGAAACTTCTTATGTCCGTTGCATTCTTGGGCGTAGACCAATCTTGTACCGTAGCCACCTTCGCAGGACCCACGGCAATACCATTCTCTAAAACAACATGGCCCAAGAATCTCACTTCCCTTCTCCAGAAGTGACACATAGAAAACTTTGCTTTCAATTGGTGTTTTCTCAACACCTCCATCACTATTCTTAAATGTTCCTTGTGTTCTTCCTCTGTCCTCGAATAGACCAAAATATCATCCACGAACACAAGGACAAACTTATTCAACTGATCTCCGAATACCCTATTCATAATATCCACAAAATATGCCGGGGCATTGGTCAGCCCGAATGGCATGACCAACCACTCATAAAATCCAAACGGCATTCGAAATGTCGTCTTAGCTATACTGTCAGCTTCCACTCTAAGCTGATGAAAACCTGTCGTGAAATCCAACTGAGAGAATGCTCTCACGCCGCTCAACTGATCAAACAAATCATCTATCCGCGGTAGAGGATACTTGTTCTTCCTCGTCACTTTATTCAACTCGCGGTAGTCTACACACAAACGAAGTGAACCATCCGCTTTGGTAGCAAACACAACTGGTGCTCCCCATTCAGAAACACTCCTTCTGATAAATCCCTTCTTCAAAAGATCGCTGACTTGCACCTCGAGCTCTCGCTGCTCCCTTGGTGCCATACGACGAAGTGGCATCACTATAGGTCTGGCATCTTTCACTAAATCAACACGAAACTCAATCTCTCGGTGTGGTGGAAGCCCGGTCACTTCTTCGAAAACGTCCGGATAATGGCCAACCACGGGCAAACCTGACAACTCACTATGCGGGATGTCGAGGGAATTTAGAAAACTAGCCATTACCCCATCACCGGGTAGACCACCAAACACTACCCTCCGCCGATCATCCGCTCTAGCTGTCACCAAAAAGCCCTCACAGTCTACCACCACCCCGTATCTTTGGAGTCAATCGACTCCCAAAATAATGCCAAACCCAGTAAAGCCCAAAACAAAGCAATCACAAACAAACATGCATCCATGACTCGATAAGACCACATTACGACAAATCATGCTAAGGTTAGTCGAACCACCAATCGGGTTCGTCGCTACTAAAGGTCTATCGACAATCTCGGGCTCCAATCCCAACCTATCTACCAGGTTACTAGATATGAAAGAACTGGAAGCTTCGGTATCAAACAAAGCTCTAACAGGAACATCATAAACAGAAAGCATACCTTGGATGACGACATTCTTTCCCTTCTCCGCCGCAGTTGGGGCATTCGACGAAGAAGGAATAGCATTAAGGGCATATGCTTTCACCATCTGCTTTACTTTAGGGGGTTGCGGACACTTGTGATGTCCCACTTGACCACAGTTGAAGCACTTCCTATCCGCTGGCTTGGCCCGACAATTACTAGCATAATGGCCCTTCTTACCACAGCTGAAGCACTCAACATCTTGCTTATTCTTTTTCTTCTGGCCATCCTTGGTCTGATTCTGCTTTCTCTTATTCTGAGAATTATTCTTGCCTCCACCGCTTGCTTGCGGTTTCGGTTCTTCTGCAGATGCAGCCCAATGCTTTCCCCACAATCGATTCAAACGTCTCATCGATATGGTTAATAAGCCTTTCCCCCAAGTATCCATCCAAACCAGTTATGAACTTCTCGATCTTATTCTCGGCAGTATCAATAAGAGATAACCCATATTTCGACAAAGTGTCAAATTCGACAATATACTCTTAGACAGCTCTGCCATTCTGCTTGAGCTCCAAGAATTTCTTAAACAACACTGACTTCTGAGCAGCTGGAATGAACTTATCGCTAAAGCGAGCTTTAAACTGATCCCAAGTAATCTGATCCTCGGGAGTAGCTGCCTTTATAGCATTCCACCAATTCATTGCCCGTCCTTGCAGTTGACGGGATGCTAGCCTCCTCTTCATCGCATCCTCGATACCCAAGTCTTCGAAGATATGCTCGCAGCTATCCAACCAATCCTGAACTTCCGTAGCCGGCTCCGTTCCGTGGAACGGCTTCCCACCAAGACTAGTATAATCCTTATTCAGCTTGGCGAAGTCAGCCCTAGGCGCCTGCACTATTGGGCCACCACCATTACCAGCATTGGGAGCTGCCCTCTATACATACCTAAGCATCTCCCTCATGAGGTCAGTAAACATCGTCCTCATGTCAGCAGCATTCCCATTATTGGCTCCTCTACCGACACCTCTTGCGTATCGGCTCATCGTTCAATTTGTAAAGAGAAAACGATTAACCATCTCCATAGTGGTGCTAGTGCAGTACGACTTCATCCTTAACTACACTAATAGTATATATATAGCTTTTAAAAATCAAAATAATCACAAATACGCGCTCTCATATACGTATACTATCTCTCTATGATAACTTCCCTAGGCAAACTACGCAACCTAGAGCTCTGATACCAAGTGTGACGGCCCGCCCCGCACCAGCCGGCATTTCCTCCGTAAGTGCGTTGTACACATGCCCAGCTAGCACGGAACGGTCGTCAAAAGAAAAGAAAGAAGAGAATGAACTAACAAGGAACCTTTAGAATGTCTCACAACGCATGGAACAAAATATAATAATAACATAATCTTGACATAAAACTGGCGAGACAGTGCATAAGCTGAAAACTAAACCAACATAGCAGCGGAAATCCAAATACAGCTTATGATCCAACATCATTATTACAACTTATACTGTCTTTAAAGCAAAAGAAAGCTAAAGTAGAAGATGCACTACTAATGCCCAGGCAGTGATCCTCAACAACATAGGGAGAATATCTATATGTATCATATGTGGAAGCCTCTTGCTCGTCTCCGGAACAGCTACTCGTGTATACCCAGCTAACCTGTCTCTAGTCTGTTCGTGAGAGCACCCAGAGTAATAAGAAGAGACATAAAACTCTGGGTCAGACAAAAAGCCTGGTATGAGCGATAAGCAGCTAAACAGAACAATAACAGGTATACTAAACCATACCTGATCCTGGACCTGCAACCAAAGAGTTAGCACTACATACCGTACAATACTCTAAGGTGAATAAATGGTGTAAAGATAACGGGGGTGGGGGTGTGCATGTCATAATGATGGCAAACAAATCAAACAAAGCAACCATCCTCACATCTCTCACTCGGTGCGTAAAGCATACGATGTCCACCACTATCAATCACTAGACCCATCGAAGTAGTGACGGAGTTCAACCTGTACAACTACTGTTATTACCAAGCTTACCACATGAAGTCATGACCAAATCTTTACAAATGACCACACTTCATTGGTCTATAGCTCTTTAGTCATACCTAGCCACTGTGGCTCTGAATCCGTTCACGTACTCCCTACACATAGTGATCCAAAGTTACAGACATCGACAACCCTTAGCACACATCCCGCAGCAAAGCCCAACTCATGAAGTTCCCTCCTTGGTTCCCATCTGGATCCTGAGGTACAACTCCTCATTTGGACTTCCTTTGCATCTCGGGTTTAGGTCCACTTGGTGTTCAATCCTCCGGTTCGGTTCGGTTCGCCCCCTCCTGCTTGGTTCGGTTTGAATGCTCCTTTCTAGTTCAGTTCGGGTGCTCGGATGCCCCTATCCGGTTCGGATCGGATGCCCCTATCTGGTTCGGATCGGATGCCCCTATCCGGTTGCTCCTATCCGGATGCTCCTATCTGAATGCTCCTATCTGAATGCTCCTATCCGGATACTCCTATCCGAATGATCCTATCTGAATGCTCCTATCTGCATGCTCCTATCCGCATGCTCCTATCCAAATGCTCCTATTCGTTTGCTCCTATCCGGTTTGCTGCAAGTTTTTCCAGCAAGCTATTTTCGCCAAACAACGACGTTTTCAACCATTCTAACTTTTCTATGCAATCACAAAACATATCATACAGTCATAGCAACATGTATAATCATCCACAAACACTAAACAACAATATGACATGTTTATATGGATCAAATATACCTAAAAACCCATGTTTTCCCTTAAGCATGTTTAGGCAAGACTAATCATGGAATTAACAAAACTTAACCAAATCAGCCCAAATATCTAACAGAGGTATAAAATAATATTTCTGAATTTATAAATATTTTTCCAAAATTTATTAATGTATGAATTCGCTAATCTTCACTAATTACCCTTAATTAACCGTAATAAGTGCAAAACTATGCAAATCACTCACCTTAGCCACAAATAAAACCCCAAAACTAAAATGATTCTCTGTTTGGCGTTGTTCCCAATGCAACACAGCAGCTCTAACCTTGCTTTGGTGCTATTTCTCCTTAATTTGATGTAGTTTAAGCCAAAACTTGATTAGAAAGTGATTAGAAGTTGATTTGGGTGTTGGAGGTCATTGTTAGGGTTCCAAGAATGAAAGTGGCAGCTGAAAGAAATGTTTTCTAACCCTAATCAGCCCCTATACATCTCTAATCCCGAAATCCCCTTTGGGCCAAGCTGCTAATTACCCGGTTAAGCCTAATTAGGCTGTTTTTCACCATCTGAACCTTGTTTCAGCCATATCTCTCAAACGGTGAGTCTGTTTGGCTAATTTGACCACTCTACGGAATTGTAAACCATCATCCGGAGCCAATGGAAGTGGTTTCAGGTCAAAATTCCTTTCCAGTCAAAAGTTATGGTCAAAACAAGATCAGCTAGGGGCAAAACGGTCATTTAAAAATCGGCAAAAATTATGAACATGGGAAATGACCCAAATAGTCATCTCCCAAAGTTACATGACCATACGACTTCGTATGTGAAAGAAAGAAATATCCTACGATCATGCGATGCGTAGAATGTGGGTCGTTACAACTGTGTGTTTCTGTTTCATGTGACAGGTATGGAGCTGATGACCGGACTGACTGTGAGCAGTGAAGACTAGACAGACTAAAGTCAGAGGCAGAAGATTGAAGACTTAAACAGTGTCAATATGTGTAACGGTGTCTGTATATGAGTCTGTGAAAATGAATGTATGAGTGAAACTGTATTATGAGTGTTGAGTACTCAAAAATGAATGAAATTTATATCAGTTGAAAATGTACAAATAGTGGAGTCATATAATTTGTACTGTTTTAAATGTTGAAATAAAATATTCTATTTAAATAAAATACTATTAGATATTTAAATTCGTGTATAATCGTATTTTATTTGAATGTAAATATTATATTCCAGTCTGTGATAAATATATGAAATAGTATAGCAACAAACACATTTAAAATAATATATATTAGGTTGTTATCATCAAACAAAAATCATATAATTGTGTATACAACACCGTTGTATACAACAATCTCCCCTTTTTGATGATGACAAACAAATATTAAGATTTTGAATACAATAAATGTGTTTGACAGAGAAGAACATAACTCCCTCTATTTGAAAGCTCCCCTTTCAATAGAGACTCCCCCTATAACTGTGCATGAATAGAGTGTTTAAAAAAGAAAATTGGAATTTTCAAAAATTAAAATATTTATAAAATATTCACTCATAAATCAAAATCTCAATCCATTCTCCCCATTTTGTTATCATAAAAAAAGTCTAGAATTTAAAATATAGATGAACACTGACTAAAATTATAATTTCAGCTTAAGAGAAAGAACAGTCATCATAAATCTCAATCAGTCAAACAAAAATCATAATATACTGAGAACTAGTGGCATATTTCACATTGTAGATAATGATGGATTTACGATGAAAATTATATAAATGGAGAGAAAAAAATATTTTCCAATATTTTCCAAAAGAATTTTAAAAAATTGAGCACAAAAACAGGTGATGGATTTGGACTATAATTAATAATTCAATTCAAGTGACAACATCGTATAATCTCAAATCCCAATAACTATCAATCAACAAATCATAATACGTCATAAAATTTCAACACATTTCACAGATTAGAAAGATGGATTGATAGGCTAGCTTTTGTACACCAAGGAGAATTTCAAATTAATTTCTATTTATAGCATATTTTTCCTTTTTTTTTAATTAAGAGCATACTGACCATGCATAACCAGAGCTTGGATTTTTTAAATGAGCTTAGTCGGAGCTTAAATTATAAGTTGTCTCATAACCATGCATGACCAGAGCTTGGATTTTTAAATGAGGTTAGAGACACACTTATGTAATAATTATATTTTTATCGTTTTCAGCTTCAAAAGAAAAACTCCTCGGTATATAAAACCAATATATGGATGATAGAAAATGGGGTAGGTACAAAAATAGACTATGAAATAAATTTCTAAATTAATTATATTATGAAATATGCTCGACTATACCGAGATCATTGAAAATTTTCAATTATCACTAATTCTGAATAATAACATAGTCCAATTTCTATCACAAATATTTCAACTGTTTATTCAAAAAGATTTTTAAAAAATATTAAACTCTCCATATTAATATAAACTCATAATGGATGGTAGAATAGTGAAAGATAAAGAAGATGGTTGTGAAATAATCGCCAATTCAAAGATATTATAATAACGGTTCAACCATCATGAGAATCTAAATAAAATCTCCTCTTGTTGTGAAATATATTGTAGTCACAATTCATCACATTTTCAAATTCTAATAATAATTTTGATGAATTCTAAATACAATTCAATTTGGGTATTGATTCCAATTTCTGAATGAATAATCAATAATTAATTTTAAAATTGAAAATCAATTACAAGAGGAATTTAAACAGATTTATACAAGAAAAAAATGAGTATGGTGTCTATACAAGGTGAAAAATTAAAAACAAATGGGTGAAAAGGAATGAAGGACTGATACCAACTGTAGTCTCCATTATTGAGGATTTTAATCACATCCTGGTGATTTATCATGGAAATCTCAGCCTGAAGAATTTTAAACACAAAGCCCAATAAGACAAGATTACAAATTTGGCATATTTTTCAGAGTAGTAGGCAAGAATAAGCAGTTATTTGAAAACCAGTATCAGAGCAACAAACAAATCCTAAACAAGCAAATTCCAAACAATATCAGAGCAGCACAAAAAAAAAAACATTTTCAAACCAGACTTATCGAGGAGATGTTTCAAAGATATTTCAGATAGTCAAAAATGGTTCATGATCCAAGATTTCAAAAATATAGTTTATTTTAAATCATTTGAAGAATATGAAAAACTTTAGATTTAATGAATCGATCACACCAGATTATTTATTTCAGATTCAAGATATGTGTGTGATTCAATAAATCAATAATTTCAAATGATCTTAAACAAACAAATATTTAAATCAAATAATCATGAAATAACAGAGAGATTTAAGACCAGATATTCAAAGAATTTTCAAAATTGTCTCTGACATGTATAAGTTGAATTTCAGATCATTTACATTGAGTTTGAGAGGTATTCACGATCCAGAAAATTTAAAAATAATTTATTTGAAATCACTTGAAACAATGTCAAGTTTTGGGATATAATGATTCAGTCACACATGATTGATAATTTCAAATTTAAGTGGTATGTGATATTCAAAATATCAAAAAATTCAGATGATTTCAAACAAGCAGATTTCAACATAAGGATCATGAATAAAGGTGAAATTTAAGATGTATCACTGAGATTCAAAACAATTCAAAATATCAGGCCAATCTGAAAAATTAATGAAATTATCACAACTAAGAAATAATAGTGTGCAGTAATGAGTATAATATTTCAAGCTTTTCTAAAATGAATTAGAAGAAACTCAAAACAGCAGAGGTGTGTGAAATTTCATTAACCTTTCAGATCTTCAAAAATTTTGAATTCAAATTAATAGTATTCAAGATATGACAAGAATACATTAACACTGTTATGAATTCAAAAATCAGAAAATAAACTTCACAACAATTGCAGATATTTACAAAGTTAAAATTCAAGATCTGGAAAGATTATAACATCAGAGTTCTAAATAAAGCAAATTTCCAGAAGATCATGAGTACTGCAATTTGAAGTTAAGAAAGCCCAAGAAGACACAAAAAATATGGCGGTGTCAAATCAAAAACAAAACAAAAAGAAGGGGTAGAAGGAGGAATAAACAAAGAAAATATTTTTTTTACAAAGATGAGTTTAGAGATCATACCAGAATCCAGTGTAAATCAGAATCTCTAACTCAACAAGCTTGGCTAAGAAATTGTGGATGATACAGGAATATTAAGCAGCTCGAATTCAATTCTCTTTTGCATAGCAGTTCCTCAGCCACCTTCGGTACCTAACAATTCAGGGGATCAAGTGGTCTAACAAAACTTGTAAAACCACTCACAGCTTTGTTCACATGTTTTGGTACCCAAATCTGTTTGTACAACAAACCATCAGAATTTACCTTAGTACCCTTAGGAATCCAAATTTGTTTGAATTTAGTCAAAGACGTTTTACCTTCTTTTGGGATCAAGGATTATTTAAATGGATTGTTATAAAACAGATTCTGATTTCCTTTGTGATTTAAAAGTCCTTTGGAATTTTTAGAGTTCAAATTTCCAAAACGGTCCTTCTTGAAGCAGTTTAAGGAATTTTCAAAATCACAAGAATTTAACTTTTCAAAACCATTTGTTTTCCCAAAACCAAGACCACGTTTATTTCCAATAGAAAATTGGTTCTTCAACAACATATCCAAAGATTTTTCACCATTTGAAAATTTAGCTAAAATTGTTTCAAGTTGTTGAATTTCAGTTTTAAGATCGTTGTTTTCTTTCAATAGATCTGAACAATGATTTTTAGTGATCTTACACCTTTCAAAATCATATTTTAAAACCAAATTTTCATTTTTAAGAAAATTAATTTTGGTTTAGGACTTAGCAATCTCAGATTCAAAAAGTTTTTGTTTTTCAAACTCAAATTTCTTGGATTTTTCAATCTCGTTTTCCAGTTCTTTCAAAACCAAATCGAATTTCGACAAATTCTCCTTTTCAGCAATTTCAAATTTGGAATATATATATCAGTCTTAAAATTTCAAATTCCTTTTGTAAAAAATTATTCAAACTTGATAACTCAATCTTGTTTTCTTTTAAGATCAGAATTTCTTTTTCAAACTTTTGAATATTTTTATTGAGATGAATATGACTGGTTTTTCAATTTCAAATAATTTTTGCAATCTGAATTTGAAGAATTTTTCAAATGTTCTAGTTGTAATTCCAAATCATCTACTTTGCTGGTTAACTCAAAATTCTTAGATTTTCGAGATTTTTTTTTAGATTGGAGTTTATCAACAGATTTAGTCAAATCAATGCACATATAAACTAAATCTTCGTATGAAAATTTTTCTTTTTTAGCATCTATTGATTCTCCATCCTTTGATTCTTCTGAATTTTCATTTGTAAATCCTGTTAAACAGAACTCAGAATCTGAGTTGACTTTCTCGGGTTTTGAGCTACCGTTGTCAGATCTTCCATACTTCGTATTGAGAGTGTCCCAGATTTCCTTTGCAGATAAACAATGGCAGATAAGATTAAACTATTCAGTACTAAGATAATCAAATATAATTTTCATAGCATGAGCATTGAAGGTAATATCTAGACTATTAAACCCATTGATAACAACATCCCAACATTTAATATTAACAGATTTTAAATAAAATTCCATTTTGGATTTTCAGTTTAAAAAATCTGTTCCATCGAAAATAGTTTGAGATGAACTAGGCTGACTCTTTATCGATTGACAACTAGGAAACACCATTACTCTAGAGTTAACAGGATACCTGCTCTAATACCACTTGTAGTCTCCTTCCCTCGGATTTTAATCACACCCCGGTGGCCTACAATGGCACCTCAGAGACTGATTTCACATCCTGCCTCTCGACATGGACAACCACCCACGGACATGTAGGGATAAGAGTCACTACTTCACCACTAGATCATAGAGCGAGAACTCCCTATCATGTTGTAACCTTATACCAGCTCTAATACCAGTTGTTGGATCTAGATTAACCCTAGAGGGGGGGTGAATAGGGTTTATCATAGTTTTTAACTGAATTAAAATTCTAATGAGAAATATAATAATAAACAGATAACAAAATATAGCATAAACAGAAATGCAGAAAATAAATCACAAATAGATATACCCAGCTTCGGCAAAACCCTGCCTACTGCTGCATTTCTAAGGTTTCTACTAGGTGATAGAACAGTTCCCGCATACAAGACCATGTACACTTGCAAACCCTGCTCCTATTCTAACCCTACACTCAAAACCGTAGACTGATCTAATCCCCTAGATCAGATTTCCCCTGATTACGACCCCGTAACCAGTAACCCAGATTTTACAGACTCTGTCAACTGTCAGTCAACACCCTGACTGAATCCCCTAGATTTTTACAGAACTAGAAAACTGTTCAGACAATGTACAACTCAAATTGAAAAACAATAAAATGAAAAACAACTAAAAGAAAACCCTATACAAAATAAAACAAAAGGAGATTAAAGAATGAAGGGTTATCCCCTTTGTTAAAACATGGTCGGCCACTTCATAATTGTGTTGCACCCCTATTTCATTTTATTGGCCCGGTCTCTCTTTTGCCCTGGGACACAAAAATAGCGGCGTCAACAACTAGGGTTTCTGAAATTTGCCCCAAATCAAATCGATGGATTGATGAATTGATGTCGGGTTCTTCTTGGTTTCTCCAGTGGTTTGATTTGCTCTCTCAATCGATTTGGAGACAGATCGAATCTCTGTAAAAAAGTGAGTTTTTTGAAATTTACTTTGTACTTCAAATTTTGTTTTCGGGTTCGATGCTTAAAAGCCTATGATGATTGGTGATATTATATAGGATTATATAATCCTATAATTACTCTCTGATTTCACCAATATTGATTTGGCCTGATTTTTGTGGTTTCCCCTTTTGATTCTCCGCTTGAATTGATTTTGCCCTTTTTGTTTCTCGGCTTGAATTGATGGATTTGGATGCAATTCTGAACCATTTTGAATTTGAAAATATATTTTGCCTTGATTGTTCTGTGATATGATTTCCGTGAGTTCCTGGTTCAAATCTGGAAATTTTTGCCATACTAGAATTCATTTGCCCTTGGTATTTGCCAAATCTGCTTTGTTAATTTCTGAGAGTAATTGATTTATTTCTTACCAAACATGGAATTGTGATATCTCAAAAAAAAACTTTGCCAAGAATGATTTGTGGAAAACAATTTAAAACATGCCAAATATTTCTTCAATGGACTGTACATGTTCAGGAATCAAATTGAATTTGTCTCTTTTTAATCATTAAAGACTTTCTAGAGACATTAATTAATTTTTGCCACAAATGATCATTTGAAAATCTGAAAACAATTAGAAATGTCTTGCCAAATATTGTATGATTCTCTGAAAAACATGAATGACACTTGAGTGATCACTGAAACAGGTTTTGCCCGAAATAAACATTGTGATTTCTAAAATAAAAACTCGCCTAATTCATTGCATTACTTGTTCTGCTGATGTGCTTCTTTAAAACTTGTACGAGTGTACTTCCACTTGTGCTCACCCATATATTTTGTTGTATTCAAAACACTGAACCATGTCGAGATGCACTGATTTCTTGAACCTGATATTTGAATCATTCTGCGTTGCTTTGTGATTTTCCCATTTTGCTTCTTGGTGTTTACATGACTGTGTACTATACATGTATGTAAATCACAACATGACTCATTTGTATGCTTGAGCACTCCTGAGCATTTCTATCTCCTTGCTTTCCCACTATACTTGCACCAGTTTGTTGTATGTACAGTTGTGTGTAACCCCTTTTGAAGAAGCTGAACCATTGCTTCCTTACTTGAAACACTTCACCCATACATGCTGTCATTTTCTTGCATTTGCCATTCATGTTGAAGTTGCCACACTGTTGTATGATGATGCTTTCATCATTTTTGCTGTAGCCTAGTAGCTTTTTCACTATATGTTTACATCCTGAAATGCTTGTCCTTGCTCGACTATGCATGCTTGAATATACCGAGTTGAGCTTTGCCTTTCACTTTGATTTATTGAACCTGCCAGTATAGTTTGATCTTCCATGTACACTATTATTAACCTGATTATATATGTTGACACATTCTTGCTTGATCATGCTTGAGCCACCTGATAGTACACCATGTTCATTGTGTACCATGCTACGTTCACTTGTTTGTGATGTTTCTTCATTTTTTGTACATGTTGACTTTGCATTGTCATGTATCAAGTGTGACATCTCATTATTACTCAACCATTTTGCTTTTTTATTTGTTGTAGTTTGATCACCATGATGTTTTGTATTTTCTATTTTGGCCTGATCTGAAAATTTTATTATTTGACCATTCATTTGCTGGTTTGCATACATTTTCTTATGCTCGGCCATATTGGAAGTTTGAACATTTCTTGCGACTCTTTTATTTCACTGTTGTGCACTGAGTCGAGATGGTCCACGTGGCTACTCCTCAGTTGCTCACTGATTGGCGAGGCAGTGCACACGTGTATAAATATACACGTGTGTATATGTAGCCATCAAACAATATTTTCTGTCCCTGTTCATATACGAACTAGCTAGACACAGATCAAATCAAGTCATGAAAAATGATGAGAAACACACCAGAAAACTGAGGCAAATAAAATTTTTAAAATAAAATTTATATTCATATGTATTAAGATTTATTCCTGTTGCAGTGTACTGTGTGTTTCTGTTTCATGTGACAGGTATGGAGCTGATGACTGGACTGACTATGAGCAGTGAAGACTGGACATACTAAAGTCAGAGACAGAAGATTGAAGACTTAAACAGTGTCAATGTGTGTAATAGTGTCTGCATATGAGTCTGTGAAAATGAATGTATGAGTGAAACTGTATTATGAGCGTTGAGTACTCAAAAATGTATGAACTGTATATCAGTGGAAAATGTACAAATAGTGGAGTAATATAATTTGTACTGTTTTAAATGTTGAAATAAAATATTCTATTTAAATAAAATACTATTAAATATTTGAATTCGTGTATAGTCGTATTTTATTTGAATACAAATATTATATTCCAGTCTGTGATAAATATATGAAAAAGTACAACAACAAACACATTTAAAATAATATATATTTTGTTGTTATCATCAAACAAAAATCATATAATTGTGTATACAATACCGTTATATACAACAATAAATCCCCCTTTGCTCCATGGTATTGAATGAATTGTTTTTTGTTGATTGAATTCCATGTATGATTTGTTGAATTCAGGAAACTATTCAAATTGTTATCATGGTGCTTGCATATTTCTGGAATCAACAAAGATCCTTTCTTGCCTAAAACAGAACCGTGGTTTTATAGAAATGTATGATTAAATTCTTGCCCAAAATTTGCGTGAAATATAATCTTGCCAAAAATAAAAGATCCCCTGATTTTAAAAATGAATGTACCTGGTCGATTTTTGTCCCTCTTTGAATTTTGAGAACAAAAAAAATCCAATTGCCAAAAAAATTGATGATGATATTAAAAGACTTAATATTGAGAATTAATATTGAGAATTGGCATAAATGCCTTAAATGGCATAAAATAAATTGATGATGATAACTGGTATAATTTTTCATACCATAAATAGATGGACATAATTGAGTCAATTATGGACATCGATAAATTTGGAATTGATTGATAATTTGAATAGGGAAATTAATTCAAATTAGGGGAATAATTAATTTTGTGTAATTAATCGCCTAAGACACGAGGTTAGGCTTTTTGTGGTGTAAGACTGCCCGGACCCGCCCGGCAGATCCAGCTGCCACAAATGCCAGTCTAATGTGGGAGGTCTTAGGCATAAATTAAATGCGTAACAGTTGTAAAGACACGAGGTTTGGCTCATTTGTGGTGTAAGACTGCCCGGACCCGACCGGCAAATCCAGCTGCCACAAATGCCGGTCTAATATGGGAGGTCTTTACAAGGTTACGGTGTTAATGAATTAAGAAACACTTAACTAGATAAACATGTGGTGGGACATGGGGGTTAAGTGGGTGCCTTGGGTGACTTGTGAAATACAATTAGAAACACATAACCAAAAATAAGACATGTAAGTGACATGAATAAGAAGAGGGTTAAGTGGGATGTACTAGAGGGGACCAAGCTTAGGTGGATAGCTTGTGTCAAGTAATGGGGGCCTGTTTCAACCAGTAACCCATAAGTATCTTTATGGGCTTGACCCAAATCGAGGACGGGACACGCGTACTGGGCTTGACTGTAAGAGCCCAAAACGGGTTAGCGGTGGCAACGCAAGTCCAACGGATTCATATGAATGTGTGGGCTTGGGCTGGTATGTAAGACGTTGTTGCATCGTGTAGGTATAAGCCGTGCATTGTTGGTGGTATCGGGTTGCCACTTTAAGGAGTGATACACCCCACTGTGGGGCCAACACAGGTATCTACGAGTTAGGGAGCCGATCGAATGGGGGTAGTGGGTAAACCTAGTGGAGATAGGGGCAGGCGTCACCTATGAAGGAAACTAGGGGTGCACGAAACTACCATTATCATTATTAAGTTTTGTAGGCGGGATCAACCTTAGGGTGACTAGTGGTGGTGCAGTATAGTAAATATCTTATAGTGGTTTAGGTGCGCCTTTAACGTTATCTTTGTTCATCTTATTTCCTTGTTTACTCTGCCATACTCAATTGTTCACAGTCATTTCCTTATTTTCCAACTTATGCCTTAGCCTAGTTATTTTGATAATTATATTGTTAAAGTTATTGCACTCGCCGGACTTTATGTCTAACCCCCTTTGTTTCCACCTCTTTTCTTTCTTTTCCACCCCAGGTGCTCAGGGTGGAACTAGCACCAGTGGAGCTTGATTTTGGACAGCTGTATCACTTGCTTTTAGAAGTTTCTTGGATCGTTGAAGTAAAAGTTCAGCTTATTTTATTTATGGCTATTTTGTATTGGGGTTATGTCTTTCAATTAATGTTCTCTGATTTAGTCAAGATGGATATTATGTACTTCGACTCTAGTTTTTGATGATGTAATCAAACCTATGTGTTTACCGCTGCAATGAATAAAATTTTAAAGTTTTAAGTACTATTTATATTTGTCTTGTTGTTAAGTTTTTGTTCTATACACACTTAAAATGCTCCATAGAAGTTAATGCATTCCCTTTGTGAGTGACATTAATGGACATGTGGTGTTACACGTGGTATCAGAGCTGAAGGTTACCAGAACAGATATGAATTTTGAAAAACTATTTTTCAAAGACACTTTTATAAAGAAGTACCTTCAAGAGTAAGTTTTAAGGAAAGTATTTTCAAGAGAAAAGCTTATTTTAGAAAGAATAACCCCAAGAGCCATATATCTTTCCTTCGGTTCTTTTGTATTGAACCTTTCCAATTTCATTTCAGCATGTCTGGAATTCCCGAGATACCCGAGGGAATAATGATACCAAGATGGTTTAAGAGGTATTTGGAGACTAGGGCCACCACCGCAGGTCCAGCAAATGGTCCTCCTCCTCTTCCTCCTCCTCGTGTCGATACTTTTGCAAAGATATGTAAGGACTTTCGGGCAATGGGTGGAAAACCTTTTCACTGGACGGAGACATTTGTTGAAGCTCGAAATTGGCTAAAGGAGGTGGAAGAATTGTTTGGGATCTTTGAAGTGGAAGATGGAAGAAAGGCCCAGTTAGCTGCCCGACTAATGAAGGATGAGGCCTCGTTTTGGTGGGAGGTCACTAATGGAGAGCGTCCAGTTGATACATGGCCAGATTTCAGGCGGAGGTTTGAGGCAAAGTTTCTCTCATGAGCTGAAGAGAATATATACATGGAAAGATTTTTGGCGTTGAAGCAAGGGAATCTATCAGTGAAAGAATACGTCAACAAGTTCAATCAATTGGCGAGATTTGGCTTGGACTTGGTGAATACACCAGAAAAGAAGGCCCTGAGATTTGTTAAGGGTTTGAACGAGCCTCTTTATTGGTTAGCTATGACCCACATCCCTATGGGGGCTACCTTTGAGAGACTAGTTGACATGGCGCTTATGCATGAAGAAGAAAAGGGCGCCAATGCTAATAAGGCACCCGAAAAGAAAGGGGATCAAAAGAAACCGCAACAGCAACAACAAAACAAGAAAAGTGGTGTAATAACCCGGAAATCGGAGCCAATTTAAAAAATTTATTTTGGCAATTTTAGCGAGTTTTGAATATTTAAAATAAATTATTTTAAATAATAACGACGAGAAATTTATTTTGAATAGAATTCGAATGTATATATTTATATAGATCGTTGTTAGAATATAAATATTTATTTATGTATATAAAAGGAATTGAAAATGGCGCGGTAGTTCGATAATTCGATTTCAAATTTCAAATGAATGTACCGGGTGCAAAATAAACCGGATTTTAGTGAAACCAAAAATATTAGAATCTAATTGAGAATATCTTTCCAACGAATCCAAAAAATTGAAATTTCATAGCGGGAATCAAAAGATACGTCCAATTGAAAATTCAGAATAGTCGCTATGGAATTCAGGCCCTTAAAACTGGGAATTTTGCAAACGACCTCGGATTTCGACGATACCACTTTTGTTGGATCCGTGATGTCAAGTCATTGCTAGGTTTCAAATTTCATAATTTTTTGAATCAATATGGGAGCGTGGCAAAGGAAAACGCGTTTGACCAGTTTCAGTTGATTTAATCGACTGGAAAATGGCCATTTTTCAAACGGTCTCATAAATTGACGAAATTAGCTTTGTTAAGACCATATCATCAATACGAAGCTAGAAAATATTTTTCGAGAATTTTTAGAGGCTGTATGTGACCCCGGTAAATTGAAATATGCGTTCAAATTCAATATATAGAGTTACATTTTGATTTTGATGAGAACTGATCGAAACGATCGAATCAGCTTACGAAACATATCTCATTGTGTTCGGAATGGGGGTAATACGCTAGGGACGACAGTCGGCGGGTTCGATTTCGAGTTCAAAATAAAAAGTTACTTTTTGAAATTAAATTGAATAAAATATAATTATATTTATATAAAACCCCTTAGCCCCCCCCCCCCCTCTCCTTTCTTTCTTCGGTCAAAGGAAAATTAAAAAAAAAAACAAATCAACTCCTCTCGTCGCCCCCCCTCGTCGTTGCCTGTGCCGCCGCGATGAAGCCACCCGCCTCCACCTCCCGACCGCCCTCTCCCCTCTCGCGCTTGATCCTTCGAGACGCTACAGCACCCAAAACCCTAAACCCCCAAATCCGAACCCATTCCACTCCCCTCCGCCGTGCCGCACCTCTGTAATAACCTGGAAAATGCGAGCCAGTTTAAAATTTTTATTTTGGCAATTTTAACGAATTTTGAATATTTAATTTGAATTATTTTAAATAATATCGATGAGAAATTTATTTTGAATAGAATTCGAACGTATATATTTATTTGAATCGTCGTTAGAATATAAATAATTATATATAATTATAAAAGGAATTGAAATGGCGCGGTAGTTCGATAATTCGATTTCAAACTTCAAACGAATGTACCGGGTGCAAAATAAACCGGATTTTAGCGAAACCAAAAATAATAGGATCTAATTGAGAATTTCTTTCCAACGAATCCGAAAAATCGAAATTTCATAGCGGGAATCAAAAGGTATGTCCAGTTGAAAATTCTGAATAGTCGCCATGGAATTCAGGCCCTGAAAAATGGAAATTTTGCAAACGACCTCGGATTTCGACGAAACAACTTTTGTTGGATCCGCGATGTCAAGTGATTGCTAGATTTCAAATTTCATAATTTTTCGAATCGATATGTGAGCGTAGCAAAGGAAAACGCATTTGACTTGTTTCAGTTGATTTTAATCGACTGGAAAATGGCCATTTTTCCAACGATCTCAGAATTCAATGAAATTAGTTTTGTTAGGACCGTATCGTCAGTATGAAGCTAGAAAATATTTTTCGAGAATTTTTCTAGTTAGTTTGTGACCCCGGTAAATTGAAATGTGCGCTCAAATTCAATATATAGAGTTATATGTTGATTTTGACAAAAACTGATCGAAACGATCGAATCAGCCTGCGATACATATCCCATTGCGTTCGGAATGGGGGTAATTAGCTAGGGACGACAATCGTTGGGTGTTGTGTGGAGATCGTATGAAAAGTCAACTTAAATTGTAAATAATAATAATAATATATTAATATTATATATAAAAAAACTCTCTCCCTCTCCTCTCCTTTTGCAGATCGACTAAAAAAAACGATCGTTGTTCCCATCGCAGCCGCCTCTGCCAGGCCGCCCACGTCGCCGCCCCCTCCACCGCGTCGGCTACCCCTGCGCCTCCATCTCTCCTCTTCCCCTTCCTCCCTCCGCAGATCCGAGACCCGTTACCCCTCTCCCCCCTTTCTCTTCCTCCTCCGCTCCTCCCCTAATTGAAACAGCCGACCGTGACTCCACTAGGCCCTGCGCCACCTCCGACGCATCCCCAATAGCCCCTCCCCTCTTCCAACCTTCAACTGTAAGTTTTAATTTATATTTATTTTTTTATTTGTTTTTATTTATGTATGTTATAAAAAGGGTGGGTTTTATTTTTATGATATACTTATTTTCTTCAATGTAAAATAGGGTATTCATATTAGAAAAAAAAATTAGATTTTTCATATTAGAAAAGGTCGGATCTTTATTTTAGAAAAGGTCGAATCTTTATATAGGAAAAGTATGAATTTTACAAATAGAAAGATAGGATTTTTATTAATTAAACGGTAAAGTAAAATATATGATTTTGTAATAAAAATATGATTTTTTAATTGGATTTTTATCATATAAAAAAGTTTAGATTTTTAATCTATATTAAAGGAGAGATTTTTACTTATGTAGAAGTTGAGATTTTAATTATGGGTGTAGCGAGATAAAGAGTTGATTTTTATAATGTGTTCATGAAGGAAAAGAATTGATTTTAGATATATAAAAAGATTATATTTTAAAATCGAAAAGAATTTATTTTTAAAACGAAGAAAAGATTATATTTTTGTTAAAGAAGTGATTTTTATCATCTTGAAGAAATGACTTTTATTTTGTTCAAGGAGTAATTTCTATAAACATGAAGTTAGGGTTTCTATGATATGAAGTTCAATATAAAAATATAGTTTTTATATGTGTAGAGAGTTCAAAATATAATTTTTATATGTGTAGAGAGTTCAAAATATAATTTTTATTCATGTAGAATAATAAAAATATAATCTTTATTATGAGAAGAGCAATATAAAAATATAATCTTTATTATGAGAAGAGCAATAGAAAAATATAATCTTTATTATATGAACATCATTGTAAAAATATAATTTTTATCTATATAGTAGCGATATAAAAATGGAATTTTTATCTATGTAGTAGCGGTGTAAAAATGTGGTTTCTATATACATAGCAACAATATAAAAATGTGATTTTTATATATGTAGTGAATACGGGCAACGAAAGTGACAAAAGACGAAAAGGTGAAGATTTCCTACATAAGAAGAGTCGCGGTGAATGAATTTAGCTTGGGTGAGAACTCCTCACCTTTAAATTTCTTTTTCTAGTTATATATACATAATAGGATGCAGACGGTGCTTAGCAACACCCGACACCCGTCGTCCACAGACCATGGACGGCTTGTATGTTTGTTTGATGTGTTGTGAAATTTGTTTGTGATGTTGATGTGAAATAGATAATGAAAATATTCATGTGTGGAAATAAATTAATTATCGTTGAAAATATAACTTTTAACGTGAATATGAATATAGTGAATGTGAATAAATAAATATTCATTTACAAACCGGACAGTTTGTTTATGTACGCCTATTTGAAGGATATTGATTGGGATGATAAATTTTACACATCACCCAACTGCACAAATAATATTCAGTGTTTGTTGATTTGAAACCCCACACGGGTGTTGGGATGATATTTGGCGTGCACTAATCCCAATTTTTTAATTGTATGTCGATCGATCGATCGACAAGCTGTGTAAGTGTTAATTATTTGCATTTGATGCTTATGCAGTTGTGTGGTGCACTTTGGATGATGGTTGATTGTTTATCGTTGCTATTATATACATGTGTTGTATGGAACCCATATAATTAACGTTATATGGCAATTGATTGGGCCTTATTCCAATTGGGAAAATAACGAATATTATAAAAGAAAGTTCATGTGTTGAATATATAAATAGTCATGTGTTGACGATGTTCATGTGTTGAAACTATTCATGTGTTGAGTAAAATATTTTAATAATAAAATTTACATCTTTATCATATTTAAAATTAGAAGCTACTTCACGGTGGAGTCTGATTAAAAATCAAACGATAGATACCATAATTTTATAAAATATATTACACAATAAAAATAGTTGTGTGTTGACGGTACTCATGTGTTGATATTAGTCATGTGTTGAAAGAAATATAGATTCATGTGTTGAATAGAATATATATTCATTTGTTGAATAGAATAATGAATTTATTGAAATATATAAACCGTGTTGATTAGAGTTGCGCTATTTTGACGTGAACGATATTTATATCGATTATATTCGTTTTTATAATGAATATAGAAAAGGAAGTGATTTCAAAATATTACGTTTTGAAAATATTATCATTTATATAGTAATGATATGAAATATTCAATTTTGATTTGAAATTGAATATAGGGTTGAAATGGTTTTGAAAACGAATTTAAAACGATTTATAAAATACGTTTTGAAAGGAAATCGACGAAATATATAATATATATATTATATATAATGGCCTGAATAGAACGCGCCGCGCCGCGGCAGTTCACGAATTACAACCATTGACTTCGAATTGACGTTGCGGGAGATCCGACCATCGGATTCTCCTAAAACCAGAACCGTTGGGTTCGTATCGAAAAGAGATTTCTAACGAATATTTGAAATTAGAAATCTAATGGTTGGATTTGGAATTATGTCCAAATCAAATTTGGAAAAGGTCGCTGTAAGTGCAGTTCGATGGCCGTTGATGGAAATCGACTGTACGGGCCTTGATAAAATTATTAAAAATATCTATAATCTGTGTAAAATCATAATAAATGATTTGGAAAAGAACCGGGATGAATAATTCCACATTTGAAAGGATAAAAAATAGATTTTTTCGAAATGAACTAGTTTTGAACTAGAATTAAAATCAATTTATTTTTGAAATAATTAAATCGAATTTGAATTGGTTTTGAAAATAACCAGAATTTCCAATATACGAATTGGAATGGATTTGAATCGAAATTATCTTCGGAATATTTCGATGTTGGGTTTCGTGATTATAAAGATATGGTTGTGGGAATTTGAAAGATATATTTATATCGTTATTTCCAATACGATATTTGTTGGTTTCAGAATCTGATATTGAATATAAGCCGATATATTTTCTATTCAGAGCCTTGTATTTAATATCAAATGTGATTTGGGTTTGTCGTGAATCGTGTTTTAGGTGACATTGGTTCTTTAACCTAGTTAAAGATAGGTTATTGATTTTTTTTGAGAAGTTTAAAACTAAGTGGAGCTTTAATGAATCTTTAATTAGATTGAAATATGAATTGATAATTTAAATTATCAGATCTGAAAAGTGATCGAGAATGGAGTATCACCAGTTTTGCTCCAAAGCGATAGTTAAATCTTTAATTAGATTTGAACGTGAAATGGTAATTAATTTTATCGATAACACCGTGGTGTTAGATATGGAGTATTACCAGTTTTTCTCCATGGGATGAATAGGTTGGGATTGGGAAATAAAATAAATAATTACTTCGGTGTGGTTCGCTAATCCCGTCTAGTTTGGAAAACCATAATATGGTTTGAAATGATATCCAAAGGAAGATTAAAGAATAAATTTAGAAGAATTTATCTTTGATAAAATTAATGGGAACCTATTCCCTAAGAATTTGATTTTGTGAATAAAAGAATATCCTGAATTGGAATGAGGCGTTTGTTGTGTTTGTGTAACATTTGTTTATCATATACGTGGGTTATTCAGAAAGGCCGGGTTTATACCTATTCTGAATAACCGATTCGACGATATGTCGAAGATGAAGATGGTGGTTGAAGACCGGAAGTCTTCACATCGTTTGGGTGATTACTGATGATCTCGATTGGGCTGTACACCCAAGATGAATATTAGAAATTTGAAATCTAACGGTTGGATTTGGAATTATGTCCAAATCAAATTTGAAAAAGGTCGCTGTAAGTGCAGTTCGATGGCCGTTGATGGAAATCGACTGTACGGGCCTTGATAAAATTATTAAAAATATTAATAATTTGTGTAAAATCATAATGTGTGGATTGGAAAGAACTGAGGTGGAAAATTCCACGTTTGAAAAGATAAAAATAGATTTTTATCGAAATGAACTAGTTTTGAACTAGAATTAAAATTAATTTATTTTTGAAATAAATAAATTGAATTTGAAAGTGATTTTAAAAATAATCAATATTCCCAATACATGAATTGGACTGGAGTTGAATCGAAATTATCTTCGGAATATTTCGATGTTGGATTTCGTGACTACACAGATATTGTTATGGGAATTTGAAAGATATATTTTATATCGTTATTTCCAATACGATATTTGTTGGTTTCAGAATTTGATATTGAATATAAGCCGATATATTTTCTATTCAAAGCCTTGTATTTAATATCAAATGTGATTTGGGTTTGTCGCGAACCGTGTTTTAGATGACATTGGTTCTTTAACCCAGTTAAAGGCAGGATATTGATTTTTGAAAAGATTAAAACTAAGTGAAGTTTTAATGGATCTTTAATTAGATTGAAATGTGAATTGATAATTTAAATTATCAAATCTGAAAGGTGATCGAGAATGGAGTACCACCAGTTTTGCTCCAAAGCGATAGTTAAATCTTTAATTAGATTTGAACGTGAAATGGTAATTAATTTTACCGATGACACTGTGGTGTTAGATATGGAGTATTACCAGTTTTGCTCCATGGGATATATAGGCTGGGGTTGGGAAATAAAATAAATAATTACTTCGGTGTGGTTCGCTAATCCCGACTAGTTTGAAATGATATCCGAAGGAAGATTAAAGAATAAATTTAGAAGAATTTATCTTGGATAAAATTAATAGGAACCTTTCCCTAAGAATGTGATTTTGTGAATAAAAGAACATTCTGAATAGGAATGAGGCGTTAATTATGTTTGTGTAACATTTGTTTATCATATACGTGGGTTATTCAGAAGGGCCGGGTTTATACCCATTCTGAATAACCGATTCGACGAGATGTCGAAGAAGAAGATGGTGGTTGAAGACCGGAAGTCTTCACATCGTTTGGGTGATTACTGATGATCTCGATTGGGCTGTACACCCAAGATGAGGGAAACAGTTGGTGATCGTCTAGACGTACTTAGAGATGGATGGATATGCGAGGAAAGTGCCTCCGGTTTCATTCAGACCCAGAATGAACTTTTAAATGGATTGTGTGTCTGACATTGGATTTTATTCTGTGTTGATTGATCGCCATTAGATATACATCTGTTTGGCGGCGAATAATTTATTCTCTTGCTTAACGCCCTTCTCTGAGACGTACGAGCTCAGAGGTTGTATATCGATGGACATCAGTCGCATAGAGTGAATTGCCTGTGTGGCATGCCTAAGTGGCAGATGATCAAGGCTTTTGTTGAAAAGCAAAGTCTTGTGGTTGATGATCAAAGCACGGCCTGTGTGGCGCAGCTTTGTGTATAACATGTATTCGCGAGCCTCACACCTCGGTATGAGTCAAAAACGAGATACGGACCATTGGGAGAACACGATGTTTCTTTCTAGCTATGGGTGATGTCAGTGACCTACCAGCCCTGACATTTATATACTTTTTACCTGTGTGGATGTTGGAATGCGAGGCGCCTCAGATATAGGTCTGTTAGGACCGGGAAACGTGTGTTCAAGGATTGCCAATCCACCAAAGTTAGGTGAGGACCGGCCCAACCGATTCCAAGGATCATAGTGGGGTCCTGAGACATTTTCTAGAGTGTCTCGAATGGAGAGGAGCTTGCCCCTTGCCTCGACTCGACGGAAATCCAATTTCCAATACGTGATTATTCGGTTTTATTTGTAGAACCTAGTATGGCGACATAGTGGTATGGGTCATTCATGCCGCCTATGATTGATATTTATGATTGAAATTGTTTTGACACTATACACTTATAATAGTATCAAATAATATGTTTTTAACGTATCAAGCATGCTTTGGCTGTTATAAGGTAAAAACCCTATCCTTCGGCTTGCGTTGCATTGTGTGATGGGACCTGGGTCTTATAACAGCTTCATTTTTCTTTAGTTAGCATTGTGTTGTTTGTTTTATGCACTGGTATTCTTCGGAGGAAACCCGTTCCGTGTCATACAGCGTGATCCCTTGATTTACCGAACTATAACATAAAGATTAATAGCTGTTTTAGTTCTCACACTAGTCACATGACTGACCTGGAGTTTATTGTTTTAACCTAAACTCTGGGAGCCCCTATTTTCCACACGGGCAGCCAGTAGTTTTGGTTTTGCAGATTTATATTCACAGGATCCAGATTTACAGCTGGAACGATACTCGGAAAGCTCTGTATCCATGTATTACTTTCAGTTGTGTGTTGTATTATTTTTCCGCTGCGATGTATTTACCGAACTATAAAATAAAGATCGAGAATGGAGTATCACCAGTTTTGCTCCAGGCGATAGTTAAATCTTTAATTAGATTTGAATGTGAAATGGTAATGGAATTTACCGATAACACCGTGGTGTTAGATATGAAGTATTACCCGTTTTACTTCATGGGATAAATAGGTTGGGATTGGAAAATAAAATAAATAATTACTTCGGTGTGGTTCGCTAATCCCGACTAGGTTGAAGTGATTTTCAAAGGAAGATTAAAGAATAAATTTAAAAGAATTTATCTTTGATAAAATTAATGGGAACCTTTCCCTAAGAATATGAAATTTAGAAACTAACTGTAGGTTGGCTAAGATGAATGGTTTCCTAGGTATTGATCTGATGTTGGTTTCGGCCTTCGGGGTTAATATTTGGGGAATTGTTCTCTTGCTAATTTACGGTTAGCAACTGATGAATTGGAATGAGGCGTATGTTGTGTTTGTGTAACACTTGTTTATTATATACGCGAGTTATTCAGAAAGACCGGGTTTATCCCATTCTGAATAACTGATTCGACGATGAATCGAAGATGAAGACAGTGGTTGAAGACCGGAGGTCTTCACGTCGTTTGGATAATTACTGATGATCTTGATTGGGTCGTACACCCAAGAGGAGGGAATCAGTTGGTGGTCGTCCAGACGTACTTGGAGATCGATGGATATGCGGGTACTAGGTGCCTCCGGTTTCATTCAGACCCAGAACGAACTTGTAAATGGACCGTGTGTCTGACATTGGATTTCAGTCTGTGTGATTGATTTCTATTAAATATATATCTATTTGGCGGCGGAGAATTTATTCTCTTGCTTAACGCCCTTCTCTAAGACGTACGAGCTCAGGGGTTATATATTGATGGATATCCATCGTGTGGAATGAATTGCCTGTGTGGCATGCCTAAGTGGCAATGGATCAAGGCTTCTGTTGAAATGCGAAGTCTTGTGGTTGATGATCAAAGCACGGCCTGTGTGGCGTAGCTTTGTGTAACGTTGATTCACGAGCCTCACACCCAGGTTGTGAACCAGAAACGGGAGAGGACATCAGGGAGGACATGCGTTTCTTTCTAGTTAGAAGTGGCGTCAGTAGTTATACACGCCCTGACGAGTTTGACTTATGTGGTTGTTGCTGTTGCGAGGCGCCTCGGTTAGATTGCACGATCCGGGTCCGATGGAGTCAATCGTTGGCTCATTTACGCCCCAAAGGGCGGGGAAACGCAGTGTTCAGGCATTTTAATCCACATCGTTGGACCGGCCCTGACGATCCAAGTGGCTTGACTGAGTACTTGCCCTGAGACTCGGACTAGACAGTCTCGAATTCGGTAGAGGACTATCTTTTGCCTTGGTTCACAGATGGAAATCCAACTTCCAATACGTGACCTTGCGGTTTTGATTGTAGAGCCTAGTATGGCGACATAGTGGTATGGGGCACTTATGCCGTCTATGATTGATACTTATGATTTGAAGTTGTTTTATACACTATGCACTTATAATAGTATCAAATGATTTGTTTTAAATGTACCAAGCATTCTTGGCTATTATAAGGTAAAAACCCTATCCTCCGGCTTATGTTGCATTGTGTGATGGGACCTGGGTCTTATAATAGCTTCATTATTCTTTATTTAGCATTGCGCTGTTGCTTTATGCACTGGTGTTCCTGGGAGGAAACACGTTCTGTGTTATACGGCGTGGTCCCTTGATTTACCTAACTTTAAAAATAAAGATTAATAACTATTTTAGTTCTCACACCAGTCCCATGACTAACCTGGAGTTTATTGTTTTAACCTAAACTCTGGGTGCCCTTATTTTGACACGGGCAGCTAGTAATTTTGATTTTGCAGATTTATATTCACAGGAACCTGGTTTACAGCTGGAATGATATCCGGAAAGCTTTGTATCCGTATACCTCTTTCAGTTGTGTATTGTATTATTTTTCCGCTGCTATGTAATGTATTGTAATCTCTGATATTTTATAATGTATATTATTTGTTTATACTCTGTATATTCCTGTATTCTGATGAATTGTTGTAATTAACAATGAAATTGTAACACCCCGTGTATTCTATAACAGTGAAATTCATAAATTAAAGTATAATTAATTTCAAATCAAAGAATTAAGGGAAACAGGATAAGCCATTGTGTTCGTCTCGGAAAAATACACGAAATAGAGTCCGAGTTTTCGAAAAACGGAGTCCGTATGAAGAAGATATGGCCTCCGGAAGTTTCAGAATTCAGGTTAAAATTCAAAACAGACGAAAATAGCTCAGAAAAACATGTTTAAAATTCAAAATCGGGCCCAATTGGCCAGGGCGGGAAAATTCCCGCCTAAGGCACCCAGGTCGACTTGGCAGTCGACCTGGGCTAGAGGTCGACAGGGCTGTCGACACCCGTGTCGACTGCCAAGTCGACACGGTGTCGACTGGGTTGTCGACCTGGCCCCAGAGCCAGGTCAAACCCAGCCCACCCTGGCTGGCCTGGTCTATGTTTAGTCGATTTTCTGAGCCTTGCCTTGTCACTAAGGCTAGGTGTCAGCTCCGGATTGGCCGCTCCTTCAAACGAACGGCTATTACTGAATCAAGCTCCATCGACGGTCTAAAACAACTCACAAACATTATAAAAAGGACCTAAGACCTAGCCTAAATCATACTATCTCATTTTAGCCTCAGGCCGCCGCCATTAAACCTAGAGCTCTGAGTTAAAAATACAAAGAATAAAATTATAGAAGATAGAGGACGATTCTTGAAGGCTACAACTAGAAGCTACAACAACTACGACGCCTTAGACAATGAATTTGGGACTATTTGATTTGGGATTTTTATTTGGGTTATTTGCTTCATATTGTAAGTTCTATGTTACTTTTTAGGCAAAAACGCTAAAACAATATGGACATGCCATGAATTGAAACCGGATTTAGGAACTATTGTTAATCCATTGTTTATATTGTTTATCTTTGAAATATAATTTGGGGATATTGCTATGGCAACGTTGCAAGTTAAACTTGTCATGATTTTGATGTTGTTATGAATCACTTGGGCTTAATTGTTTGGCAAGTTGGACTAATACATGTCCATGGAATCGCTATGTTTATTGAAATCTTTATGTTGATTAAACCATGCCTATGGTACTAATTAAACCATGGCTATGACTATTGATGGAATTATGCCTGTGATGTTAATATACCCATCATGATTAATGAAAAATTGGGTATTGCTAGGTTATGATGAAAAGTGGAATTATTATGTTTATAATGTTAGATATGTTAAAAACGCTAAATTGGAATCATTATGTCTATGAGAATTATTATGTTAAAAACGCTAAATTGGAATCATTATGTCTATAATGTTAGTTGAGAATCATTATGTTAAAAATGCTAAATTGGAACCATTATGTTTATAATGTTAGTTGAGAATCATTATGTTAAAAACGCTAAATTGGAATCATTATGTCTATAATGTTAGTTGAGAATCATTATGTTAAAAATGCTAAATTGGAACCATTATGTTTATAATGTTAGTTGAGAATCATTATGTTAAAAACGCTAAATTGGAATCATTATGTCTATAATGTTAGTTGAGAATCATAATGTTAAAAATGCTAAGTTGGAACCATTATGTTTATAATGTTAGATGAGAATCATTATGATAAATTGGAATCATTATGTCTATGAGAATTATTATGTTAAAAATGCTAAATTGGAATCCACTATGCCTATTAGGATTACTATGCCTTTAATGTTTCATGTTTATAATAAAATTATTATTATGCCCGCAATGATTATTATGCCTATGATGTAAAGTTGAAATCATCATGTTAAATTAAGTTGGAATCGTTACTATGCCAAGTTATCATCATACTAGTATTGCAACCATGTGATATGTTATAGCCTGTTTATTATGCAAGTGATGTTGGAATTGTCACATATGCCTATCACATGTTTGGTGTTATTCCCCTTTATCTCTTGAATTGTTTATGCTTGTGAACGAAGTGCGTTTATATACGTTGGGGATACGATTGGGTAGAATAGGCAAAACTTGAATTAATTATAAGCATAAACTGTGAAATTTGGCATAAGTAGAACATGAAATATGGCACGAAAACTTGACTTGAACATGCCATAACTTGACTTTAAACGTGCCTTAGTTGGGCACGAATTTGACATATGAACATGATGTGGAAATAGCAAAATCTGATAAGAACATGGGCATGACTTTAGAAAACAAGAAGGTGGCCAACTCGAGGTTGGGTTGAGTTTGTAGTGTAAATCTGCCCGTAACCGCCCGGCAAATCCAGTTGCTACAAACAATAGGATCCAATGTGGGTAGTTGGTCACATCGCGCTTGAAACCTGAGGTTGGGTTGAGTTCGTAGCGTAAACCAGCCCGGAACCGCCCGGCAAATCCAGTGGCTACGAACAACAGGATCCAATGTGAGTGGTTCGGTGCATTAACGAATCAATTAATGCCAATTAGGGTTAAGTCATGAACATGAAAAGACAACTTAACCAACTTGAACACGGTTTGTAGGGCTAAGTCATGAACTTGAAAACGACAACACTTAGCCAACTTGACATGACACGTAGGCGGGTTAAGTCGCGAACTGAAATGACATACTTAACCATCTTGACATGACTAGACTAGAAAAGGATTAAGTCACGAATTACATGACTTAATCTGTTAGGCGGGTTAGGTCACGAATTACATGACCTAATCTATTAGGCGAAACCCTAGACACGACCCCTTTCAGCAGTAACCCTCTAGAAGTATCAAGGTACCCTGGGGCTAGGCCGGGTGGGGCACGATTACTGGGCTGATTGTAAGAGGTGAACGACGGCAGTAGGGTACGCCAGTGTAGGTTCGGCGGAGTACGATCGTGCACGTATCCGGGGCAGACACTGGGTATCCATAGGTTTATCTGTGCATCTTGAATCGTGTCAGGGGTTGACACCCTAGGGCTGATACACCCGAAGGTGGACCCAGCACAGGTGACTACATTCGTGATTAGCCGTATGACACGGACACTTGACGAGCTAGAACTTGTAGGGAGCCGATCGACTAGATAATCGCTCCGTAGGACCCCCGTACTTGGGTCAGACCCCGTTTCAGGGTCATTTCATGACATTGGGCCGTGGGATTTATTTCGTGATTAACTTGTGATATGGGCTTAGTATACTAGTACAGTCGATGCAACGAATCTCGAACATGTGATGCTTTACTTGACTCTTCTTGACTTATCCTGATCACCTTAGTCTATCTTGTTCACCTTGACACCATTCTTAAGTTTAGTTCCAGTTCATACATGACAGGTTGTTTTAACCGTTTCTACACTGAAAGTCACTAGAACTTACTCAGTCTTTATGACTGACCCTTTTCCTTTCGCCTCTTTTTCTTTCGTTCCCCCCCCCCCCCCCCCCAGGTTCTCAAGGAGGGAATACCGCTGCTTGATCAGTTTTCACATCAAGCTTGAAGAGAAAGAATGTATTGCTTGGATCTTTTCCGTTTTGGACTATGGCCTTGGACAACAATTAGGGGACTTTTGCAGTTTATTTATGTTTTCTTCATGCTTCTTTAAATAATGTAATCAAGATAGTTATGATTTTGGGAAGTATTATGGAATGGTTTGTGTAACACGTATTTTGAAGAAATAAAAGTTGTTGTTTTCCGCTGTTCAATAATATGTGTTATTATATCTGTCTTGTATATCTGTGACTTATACTTATAAACCTCCACCAAAATTAGGGCATTCCCTTTGAGAGTGACCCTAACGGAGGTAGGGTGTTTCACTTGGTATCAGAGCATAGGTTTACCAGATAAGATAAAAAGTTTTGAAAATTTATTTTCAAAAGAAAATTTAAAGAAGCATTTTTAAAAGATAAAATATTATTTTATTTTAAAAAGGCAAAGTCCCCCAAAGCCATAAGTACTATCTCTTATCCTTCGTTTTGAATCTATCCTTCTTGTTTCAGCATGTCCGAAGAACTTAACTTGCCAGAGGGTGTACCAATACCTGGTTGGTTTAGATGATTCTTAGAAGCAAGGGCCACCCAGCCAGGTCCTACCGTTCCTCCTCCCCCAGCTGCAGGAAATCATCCAGCTGCAGCAGCACCTCTTCCTCCACCTCCTCCGCGGGGAAACACTTTTGCTAAGATATGTAAAGATTTTAAGGCTATGGGAGGAAAGGACTTTCTTGGAACTGAGTCAGCTAGGAATTGGCTGAAAGAAACCGAGGACTTATTCGTCATCTTTGAGGTAGAAGATAGGCAGAAAGTACAACTGGCGGTGTGGCTACTAAAGGGCGAGGCTTCCTACTGGTGGGAAGTCACTAATGCAGAAAGATCAGTGGAAACATGGGAGGACTTTAGGGCAAGGTTTGAGGCTAAATTTCTCTCAGAAGCTGAAAGGAGTCTTCAATTGGAAAAAAAATTTATTTCGTAAGCAAGAAAATATGACAGTCAAAGAGTACGTTAATCAGTTCGACGAGTTGGCTAGGTTCGGACTAGACCTAGTCAACACCCCGCACAAAAAGGCTCTCCGCTTTGTCAAAGGGTTGAATGAGCCATTACACAGTTTGGCCATGACCCATATACCCATGTGAGCTACGTACGAAAGGTTGGTGCAGATGGCATTGCTGAACGAGGAAGATTAGGGCAAGAAGGAGACAGAGGCAGAAAACTCTCAAGGGATGAAAGAGGTCAAGCCTAACGATTCTAAGAATAAGAAGGTAGACTCCGAGAAGGGAGGCAAGAACAACAACTTACGCGATAAAAGGAAATGCAATTACTGTGGTACGGAAGGGCACATAGCCAAGGATTGTAGAAAGAGGAAGAGAAAGCAAGGTGAATGTTTTCATTGTGGGAAGACTGGACACATCAGCAAAGACTGCCCTGAGAAG
This sequence comes from Allium sativum, assembly GCA_030737875.1. Taxonomy (NCBI): domain Eukaryota; kingdom Viridiplantae; phylum Streptophyta; class Magnoliopsida; order Asparagales; family Amaryllidaceae; genus Allium; species Allium sativum. The sequence continues at coordinate 187,312,077 of CM060924.1, read as the reverse complement.
CAGACCGGACCTTCTGGCGGTACATCGTTAACCTATTCTAGATGCTTTGTTTTATCTTATTTCTCTCCTCGATCCTATCTTGAGAACCATAGTTAAAATCTTTTTGGATGTAAACATGTAATTGAAACATGTTATGATTGCGAAATGGTTGCAAGTGGTCGCAAGTGGTTGCTCGTGGATGCATGAATACACATTAGGCACTAGATCGGCTCAGACACATTTTCATGTTGCATATGCATGAGTGTTTATTTTGGAAACTTGGTTGTGCCATCATTTGGTTGTTGCATATGATTGAATGTTCGAGCACTCATGTAGAAATTATGAATTATAATAGGAAAAAAATTGCATACATATTGGATTCATTTCACTAAACATATTTTGCATTTAGAAGATCAATCAGGCCTGATCATTAGCATTAGCTAAGGAACATATACACACACTTCGCATATGATCATAAAGCATTAGAAGTCTTTTAAGGACAATGGATACTCGTGTTTGATGGATGAGTAGATGGATGTTTGGATGTTAGGATATATTTTTTTCCTAAACTTGAAGATTTCGGGGACGAAATCCTTTTAAGTGGGGGAGAATGTAACACCCCGTGTATTCTATAACAGTGAAATTCACAAATTAAAGTATAATTAATTTCAAATCAAAGAATTAAGGGAAACGGGATACGCCATTGTGTTCGTCACGGAAAAATACGCGAAATAGAGTCCGAGTTTTCGAAAAACGGAGTCCGTATGAAGAAGATATGGCCTCCGGAAGTTTCAGAATTCAGGTTAAAATTCAAAACAGACGAAAACAGCTCAGAAAAACAAGTTTAAAATCCAAAATCGGGCCCAATTGGCGAGGGCGGGAAAATTCCCGACTAAGGCACCCAGGTCGACTTGGCAGTCGACATGGGCTAGAGGTCGACAGGGCTGTCGACACCCGTGTCGACTGCCAAGTCGACACGGTGTCGACTGGGTTGTCGACCTGGCCCCAGAGCCAGGTCGAACCCAGCCCACCCTGGCTGGCCTGGTCTATGTTTAGTCGATTTTCAGAGCCTTGCCTTGTCACTAGGGCTAGGTGTCAGCTCCGGATTGGCCGCTCCTTCAAACGAACGGCTATTACTGAATCAAGCTCCATCGACGGTCTAAAACAACTCACAAACATTATAAAAAGGACCTAAGACCTAGCCTAAATCATACTATCTCATTTTCCCCTCAGGCCGCCGCCATTAAACCTAGAGCTCTGAGTTAAAAATACAAAGAATAAAATTATAGAAGATAGAGGACGATTCTTGAAGGCTACAACTAGAAGCTACAACAACTACGACGCCTTAGACAACGAATTTGGGACTATTTGATTTGGGATTTTTATTTGGGTTATTTGCTTCATATTGTAAGTTCTATGTTACTTTTTAGGAAAAAACGCTAAAACAATATGGACATGCCATGAATTGAAACCGGATTTAGGAACTATTGTTAATCCATTGTTTATATTGTTTATCTTTGAATTATAATTTGGGGATATTGCTATGGCAACGTTGCAAGTTAAACTTGTCATGATTTTGATGTTGTTATGAATCACTTGGGCTTAATTGTTTGGCAAGTTGGACTAATACATGTCCATGGAATCTCTATGTTTATTGAAATCTTTATGTTGATTAAACCATGCCTATGGTACTAATTAAACCATGGCTATGACTATTGATGGAATTAAGCCTGTGATGTTAATATACCCATCATGATTAATGAAAAATTGGGTATTGCTAGGTTATGATGAAAAGTGGAATTATTATGTTTATAATGTTAGATATGTTAAAAACGCTAAAATGGAATCATTATGTCTATGAGAATTATTATGTTAAAAACGCTAAATTGGAATCATTATGTCTATAATGTTAGTTGAGAATCATTATGTTAAAAATGCTAAATTGGAACCATTATGTTTATAATGTTAGTTGAGAATCATTATGTTAAAAACGCTAAATTGGAATCATTATGTCTATAATGTTAGTTGAGAATCATTATGTTAAAAATGCTAAATTGGAACCATTATGTTTATAATGTTAGTTGAGAATCATTATGTTAAAAACGCTAAATTGGAATCATTATGTCTATAATGTTAGTTGAGAATCATTATGTTAAAAATGCTAAGTTGGAACCATTATGTTTATAATGTTAGATGAGAATCATTATGATAAATTGGAATCATTATGTCTATGAGAATTATTATGTTAAAAATGCTAAATTGGAATCCACTATGCCTATTAGGATTACTATGCCTTTAATGTTTCATGTTTATAATAAAATTATTATTATGCCCGCAATGATTATTATGCCTATGATGTAAAGTTGAAATCATCATGTTAAATTAAGTTGGAATCGTTACTATGCCAAGTTATCATCATACTAGTATTGCAACCATGTGATATGTTATAGCCTGTTTATTATGCAAGTGATGTTGGAATTGTCACATATGCCTATCACATGTTTGGTGTTATTCCCCTTTATCTCTTGAATTGTTTATGCTTGTGAACGAAGTGCGTTTATATACGTTGGGGATACGATTGGGTAGAATAGGCAAAACTTGAATTAATTATAAGCATAAACTGTGAAATTTGGCATAAGTAGAACATGAAATATGGCACGAAAACTTGACTTGAACATGCCATAACTTGACTTTAAACGTGCCTTAGTTGGGCACGAATTTGACATATGAACATGATGTGGAAATAGCAAAATCTGATAAGAACATGGGCATGACTTTAGAAAACAAGAAGGTGGCCAACTCGAGGTTGGGTTGAGTTTGTAGTGTAAATCTGCCCGTAACCGCCCGGCAAATCCAGTTGCTACAAACAATAGGATCCAATGTGGGTAGTTGGTCACATCGCGCTTGAAACCCGAGGTTGGGTTGAGTTCGTAGCGTAAACCAGCCCGGAACCGCCCGGCAAATCCAGTGGCTACGAACAACAGGATCCAATGTGAGTGGTTCGGTGCATTAACGAATCAATTAATGCCAATTAGGGTTAAGTCATGAACATGAAAAGACAACTTAACCAACTTGAACACGGTTTGTAGGGCTAAGTCATGAACTTGAAAACGACAACACTTAGCCAACTTGACATGACACGTAGGCGGGTTAAGTCGCGAACTGAAATGACATACTTAACCATCTTGACATGACTAGACTAGAAAAGGATTAAGTCACGAATTACATGACTTAATCTGTTAGGCGGGTTAGGTCACGAATTACATGACCTAATCTATTAGGTGAAACCCTAGACACGACCCCTTTCAGCAGTAACCCTCTAGAAGTATCAAGGTACCCTGGGGCTAGGCCGGGTGGGGCACGATTACTGGGCTGATTGTAAGAGGTGAACGACGGCAGTAGGGTACGCCAGTGTAGGTTCGGCGGACTACGATCGTGCATGTATCCGGGGCAGACACTGGGTATCCATAGGTTTATCTGTGCATCTTGAATCGTGTCAGGGGTTGACACCCTAGGGCTGATACACCCGAAGGTGGACCCAGCACAGGTGACTACATTCGTGATTAGCCGTATGACACGGACACTTGACGAGCTAGAACTTGTAGGGAGCCGATCGACTAGATAATCGCTCCGTAGGACCCCGTACTTGGGTCAGACCCCGTTTCAGGGTCATTTCATGACATTGGGCCGTGGGATTTATTTCGTGATTAACTTGTGATATGGGCTTAGTATACTAGTACAGTCGATGCAACGAATCTCGAACATGTGATGCTTTACTTGACTTGTCTTGACTTATCCTGATCACCTTAGTCTATCTTGTTCACCTTGACACCATTCTTAAGTTTAGTTCCAGTTCATACATGACAGGTTGTTTTAACCGTTTCTACACTGAAAGTCACTAGAACTTACTCAGTCTTTATGACTGACCCTTTTCCTTTCGCCTCTTTTTCTTTCGTTTCCCCCCCCCCCCCAGGTTCTCAGGGAGGGAATACCGCAGCTTGATCAGTTTTCACATCCAGCTTGAAGAGAAAGAATGTATTGCTTGGATCTTTTCCGTTTTGGACTATGGCCTTGGACAGCAATTAGGGGACTTTTGCGGTTTATTTATGTTTTCTTCATGCTTCTTTAAATAATGTAATCAAGACAGTTATGATTTTGGGAAGTACTATGGCATGGTTTGTGTAACACGTATTTTGAAGAAATAAAAGTTGTTGTTTTCCGCTGTTCAATAATATGTGTTATTATATCTGTCTTGTATATCTGTGACTTATACTTATAAACCTCCACCAAAATTAGGGCATTCCCTTTGAGAGTGACCCTAACGGAGGTGGGGTGTTTCAGAAATGTTCTTCTGTCTGAAGTTCTGATTCGTCGTGTTCTCAATACAGTTCGTTCTTTCTCTTCCCTTCGGAGACCGGGGAAGTTCGGGTCCTTACATTTGGTATCAGAGCTTTGGTTTACAAAGCTCAGATAACAAGACACATTAGAACCATACGAAAGAACTCATCAGAGATTGGATTAGTAATATCCAATGAGAATCACTCGTTAGAGATAGGATCAGTAGTATCCTAGAACGAGTGTGAAGAGTATATTTTTAAAATGAAAACAGTTTTGTTTTGAGAAATTTAAATCAATTATACGTATTTGATTATTTATTTATATTGATTTGGACAATCAAATATATAGAGATTTTAGTATACATCTTATCCACGTGTATTGAAGCCTTAAATATATTCGATAGATATAGAATCACACTCTAGTCGCTCGGACATGATTCTAATGATTGACGCGTCATCATTAGAATTTATTTTCGTGTTTCGAAAGTGAGATTTCTATATATTTCCAATTGACTGGTGTGAGAACCAAAATTAGATAGGGTCTATTGTTGTGATTTGGCACCAAAAATGAGATTTTTGACTATATATCAAAGTTATGAATTTGAAATGATAATTCACTAATTGATTGATGGTTGTGTTGTTTGATTATAGTTGTGATTAATTAAATGTTGAACCTTTAGCCAAATTGACCAAAAAGTGAATTGTATTGAAATTTGGTCACATTTTCTTGCATATATGAGACGACCCGAACTTCCCCGTGAAGGAAAGCCCGGATTGAATTGAGGACAAGACAAAATAGAACGCAAATGGAAGAACATTTCATTGTTATTACAATAATTCCATCAAATAGAAGAATATACAGAGTATAAATGAATAAATTACATTCAACAAATATCAGAGATTTAAATTACATTTAAATAAATCGTAGCGGAAAATAATACAAAAGCACAACTAGAAGTAATGCACGGATACAGAGCTTTCCGAGCATCGTTCCAGCTGTAAATCAGGATCCTATGAATATAAATCTGCAAAACCAAAACTACTAGCTGCCCGTGTCGAAAATAAGGGCACCCAGAGTTTAGGTTAAAACAATAAACTCCAGGTCATTCATGGGACTGGTGTGAGAACTAAAATAGTTATTTAAAACTTTACTTTAAAAGAGAGTAATTCATAGGACCACGCCGTATAAGACAGAACGGGTTTCCTCCCAAGAATACTAGTGCATATAACAAAACAGCGCAATGCTCTTTGGAAAAATGAAGCTATTATAAGACCCAGGTCCCATCACACAATGCAACGCAAGCCAGAGGATAGGGTTTTCCCTTATAATAGCCAAACATGCTTGGTACGTTTAAAACAAATCACTTGATACTATATTAAGTGTATAGTGTCAAAACAATTCAATCATAAATATCAATCATAGGCGGCATGGGTACCATCTATCATGTCGCCATACTAGTTCTACAATTAAAACCGCAATATCACGTATTGGAAATTGGATTTCCGTCATGAGTCGAGGCAAGGGGCAAGCTCCTCTCCGTTCGAGACACACTAGCAAATGTCTCAGGACCCCACTTTGATCCTTGGAATCGGCTGGGCCAGTCCTCTCTTACTTTTGAGGATTGGCAATTCCTGAACACACGTTTCCCGGTCCTTACAGACCTATATCTGAGGCGCCTCGCATTCCAACAACCACACAGGTGAAAAGTATATAAATGCCAGGGCTGGTAGGTCACTGACACCACCCTAGCTAGAAAGAAACGTCGTGCTCTCCCAGCGGTCTGTCTCCCGTTTTTGACTCATACCGAGGTGTGAGGCTCGTGAATTCACATTATACACAAAGCTACGCCACACAGGCCGTGCTTTGATCATCAACCACAAGACTTTGCTTTTCAATAGAAGCCTTGATCAATTGCCACTTACGCATGCCACACTGGCAATTCACTCCATGCGACTGATGTCCATCGATATACAACCTCTAAGCTCGTACGTCTCAGAGAAGGGCGTTAAGCAAGAGAATAAATTCTCCGCCGCCAAACAGATGTAAATTTAATAGAGATCAATCAACACAGAATAAAATCCAATGTCAGACACACAATCCATTTACAAGTTCGTTCTGGGTCTGAATGAAACTGGAGGCACTTTCCTCGCATATCCATCCATCTCTAAGTACGTCTAGACGATCACCAACTGTTTCCCTCATCTTGGGTGTACAGCCCAATCGAGTTCATCAGTAATCACCCAAACGATATGAAGACTTCCGGTCTTCAACCACCATCTTCATCTTCGACATCTCGTCGAATCGGTTATTCAGAATGGGTATAAACCCGGCCCTTCTGAATAACCCACGTATATGATAAACAAATGTTACACAAACACAATAAACGCCTCATTCCTATTCAGAGTGTTCTTTTATTCACAAAATCACATTCTTAGGGAAAGGTTCCTATTAATTTTATCCAAGTTAAATTCTTCTAAATTTATTCTTTAATCTTCCTTCGGATATCATTTCAAACTAGTCGGGATTAGCGAACCACACCGAAGTAATTATTTATTTTATTTCCCAACCCCAGCCTATATATCCCATGGAGCAAAACTGGTAATACTCCATATCTAACACCACGGTGTCATCGGTAAAATTAATTACCATTTCACGTTTAAATCTAATTAAAGATTTAACTATCGCTTTGGAGCAAAACTGGTGGTACTCCATTCTCGATCACCTTTCAGATTTGATAATTTAAATTATCAATTCACATTTCAATCTAATTAAAGATCCATTAAAACTTCACTTAGTTTTAATCTTTTCAAAAATCAATATCCTGCCTTTAACTGGGTTAAAGAACCAATGTCATCTAAAACACGGTTCGCGACAAACCCAAATCACATTTGATATTAAATACAAGGCTTTGAATAGAAAATATATCGGCTTATATTCAATATCAAATTCTGAAACCAACAAATATCGTATTGGAAATAACGATATAAAATATATCTTTCAAATTCCCATAACAATATCTGTGTAGTCACGAAATCCAACATCGAAATATTCCGAAGATAATTTCGATTCAACTCCAGTCCAATTCATGTATTGGGAATATTGATTATTTTTAAAATCACTTTCAAATTAAATTTATTTATTTCAAAAATAAATTGATTTTAATTCTAGTTCAAAACTAGTTCATTTCGATAAAAATCTATTTTTATCTTTTCAAACGTGGAATTTTCCACCTCAGTTTTTCCAATTCAGACATTATGATTTTACACAAATTATTAATATTTTTAATAATTTTATCAAGGCCCGTACAGTCGATTTCCATCAACGGCCATCGAACTGCACTTACAGCGACCTTTTTCAAATTTGATTTGGACATAATTCCAAATCCAACCGTTAAATTTCAAATTTCTAATATTCATTGGAAAGCTCTTTTCAATACGAACCCAACGGTTCCGGTTTTAGGAGAATCCGACGGTCGGATCTCCCGCAACGTCAATTCGAAATCAATGGTCGAAATTCACGAACTGCCGTGGCGTGGCGCGTTCTATTCAGGCCATTATATATATAATATATGTATTATATATATATCGTCGGTCTCCTATTTAAAACGTATTTTATAAATCGTTTTAAATTCGTTTTCTAAACCATTTCCACTCTATATTCAATTTCAAATCAAAATTGAATATTTCGTATCATTACTATATAAATGATAATATTTTCAAAACGTTATATTTTGAAATCACTTCTTTTCTATATTCATTATAAAAACGAATATAATCGATATAAATATCGTTCACGTCAAAATATCGCAACTCTAATCAACACGGCTTTATATATTTCAATAAATTCGTTATTCTATTCAACAAATGAATATTTATCCCATTCAACATATGAATCTATATTTCTTTCAACACACGACTAATCTCAACACATGAGTACTGTCAACACATGACTATTTTTGTTATGTAAAATATTTTATAAAACTATGGTATCTATCGTTTGATTTTTAATTAGACTTCAACTGTAAAGTAGTTCCAATTTTAAATATGATAAAGATGTAAATTTTATTTTTAAAATATTTTACTCAACACATAAATAGTTTCAACACATGAACATCGTCAACACATGACTATTTTTATATTCAACACATGAATTTTCTTTTATAATATTCATTATTTTCCCGATTGGAATGAGGCCCAATAAATCACCATGTAATGTTAATTATATGGATTCCATACAACACATGTATATAATAGCAATGATAAACAATCAACCATCATCCAAGGTGCACCACACAACTGCATAAGCATCAACTATTAATAATTAACGCTTACACACCCTGTCAACCAATCGATCGACATACAATTAAATAATTGGGATTAGTGTACGCCAATTTTCATCCCAACACCCGTGTGGGGTTTCAAATCAACAAACACAGATTTTTATTTGTGCAGTTGGGCGATGTGTAAAATTTATCATCCCAATCAATATTAGCCAAATCAGTGTATATATAAAAATCGGCTGATTTGTTTATAAATATTCATTTATTCACATTCACGTTAAAAATTATATTTTTTAACGATAATTAATTTATTTCAACCATCTACATTTTATTATCGATTTCACATCAACATCACAAACAATTTTCACAACACATCAATCAAACAAACAAGCCATACATGGTCTATGGATGACGGGTGTCGGGTGCTGCTAAGCACCGTCTACATCCTAGTATATATATATAACTAGAAAAAAAAATTAGAGTGAGAAGTTTTCACCGAAAGTTGTCCCAACTTCACAACACTTCTAATGTAGGAAATCATCATTGTTCTCGCCTTTTTGTCACTTTCGTTACCCGTATTCTCTACATATGTAAAAATCGAATTTTTACTTTGCTATTCAATATATAAAAATCGAATTTTTACTTCGCTATTCAATATATAAAAATCGAATTATTACTTCGCTATTCAATATATAAAAATCGAATTTTTACTTCGTTATTCAATATATAAAAATCGAATTTTTACTTCGCTATTCAATATATAAAAATCGAATTTTTATATTGTTGTCATGTATATAAAAATCACATTTTTATACTACTACTATATAGATAAAAATTCTATTTTTACACCGCTAAAATTGTATCTTTTCTATTTTAAAAATCTAAACTTTTCTATTTTAAAAATCTAATCTTTTCTATTTTAAAAATCTAATCTTTACCTGACATATATACAATAAAAACCCCATCTTCATCATGCTATACATATGTAAAAATCGAATTAAAACAGTAAATAAATGTAAATAAAGGTAAAAACTCACATTTTTATTGTATTCGAAGGGGGAGGAGGGCTGCTAGGCGGCACAGGAGCTTTGACAGTCGGCGTTGGGGGTGGGGAGGGTCGGAGGCAGTCGGATTAGGGGGTGGCGGCGCTGTTTTTGGTCGGGTTTAGGGTATGGGGGCTCGAACGACGCCGAGGGGGGGGGGGTTTGTGGTCGGTGCAGGGGAGGGCTGGGGGAGGGCGCGATGGTGGAGGCGCGGTGGCGGTTGGCGGCTAGGTCAAGGGGGGTTCGATTTGCTGGAGGTCTCGTGGGAAAGGGGGCTCGGTCAGGGAAGAAGAAGGGGAGGAGGGAGAGGCGGAGGCTAGAGGATCGGTGGCGGCTTCGGGCGGCGGCGACGATCGCTGGGTGGGGGGGTGGGGCGACGCGGTTGATCTTCGTTTGTTTTTTTTTTCTTTTCTTCTGTCAAAATGAAAGAGGGGGGGTTTATACAAAATATATTTATTTAATTATTTATTGATTTCAAAAAGCAACTTTTATTTTCGAACTCGAAACGGGACCCACCGCCTGTCGTCCATAGCTAATTACCCCCATTCCAAACACAATGGGATATGTATCGTAACCTGATTCGATCGTTTCGATCAGTTTTCGTCAAAATCAACATATAACTCTATATATTGAATTTGAACGCGCATTTCAAATTACCAGGGTCACATATTAACACTAAAAATTCCCGAAAGATATTTTCTAGCTTCGTATTGACGATACGGTCCTTACAAAACTAATTTCATCGAATTCTGAGACCGTCTGAAAAATGGCCATTTTCCAATCGATTAAAATCAACTGAAACTGGTCAAACGCGTTTTCCTTTGCCACACTCACATATTGATTCGAAAAATTATGAAATTTAAAACCAAGCAATAATTTGACATCGCGGACCCAACAAAAGTGGTTTTGTCGAAGTCCGAGGTCGTTTGCAAAATTTCCATTTTTAAGGGTCTGAATTCCATAACGACTATTCAGAATTTTCACCTGGACACGTCTTTTGATTATCGCTATGAAATTTCGATTTTTCGGATTCGTTGGAAAGATATTCTCCAATAGATCCTATTATTTTTGGTTTCACTAAAATCCGGTTTATTTTGCACCTAGTACGTTCAATTGAAGTTTGAAATCGAATTATCGAACTACCGCGCCATTTTCAATTCTATTTATAATTATATATAATTATTTATATTCTAATGACGACGTATATAATATATACTTTCGAATTCTATTCAAAATAAATTTCTCATCATTATTATTTGAAATAATTCATTTTAAATGTTCAAACTTCGCTAAAATTGGCAAAATAAAAATTTTAAACTGGCCCAGATTTTCGAGTTGTTACAATATACATGTACTTACATTGAAGAGGTCATAGCAAAGAGGCTAGAGTAGAAGAATAAAATTGTTTGTCCGACAAATAGGTACATGTTTACCATAATTTACTATTTCGTATCATTACTATATAAATGATAATATTTTCAAAACGTAATATTTTGAAATCACTTCTTTTCTATATTCATTATAAAAATGAATATAATCGATATAAATATCGTTCACGTCAAAATAGCGCAACTCTAATCAACACGGCTTTATATATTTCAATAAATTCGTTATTCTATTCAACAAATGAATATTTACCCCCATTCAACACATGAACCTATATTTCTTTCAACACACGACTAATCTCAACACATGAGTACTGTCAACACACGACTATTTTTGTTATGTAAAATATTTTATAAAACTATGGTATCTATCGTTTGATTTTTAATAAGACTTCAACCGTAAAGTAGTTCTAATTTTAAATATGATAAAGATGTAAATTTTATTGTTAAAATATTTTACTCAACACATAAATAGTTTCAACACATGAACATCGTCAACACATGACTATTTTTTTATTCAACACATGAATTTTCTTTTATAATATTCATTATTTTCCCGATTGGAATGAGGCCCAATCAATCACCATATAATGTTAATTATATGGATTCCATACAACACATGTATATAATAGCAATGATAAACAATCAACCATCATCCAAGGTGCACCACACAACTGCATAAGCATCAACTATTAATAATTAACGCTTACACAGCCTGTCAACCAATCGATCGACATACAATTAAATAATTGGGATTAGTGTACGCCAAATTTCATCCCAACACCCGTGTGGGGTTTCAAATCAACAAACATAGATTTTTATTTGTGCAGTTGGGCGATGTGTAAAATTTATCATCCCAATCAATATTAGCCAAATCAGTGTATATATATACAAATCGGCCGATTTGTTTATAAATATTCATTTATTCACATTCACGTTAAAAATTATATTTTTTAACGATAATTAATTTATTTCAACCATCTACATTTTATTATCGACTTCACATCAACATCACAAACAATTTTCACAACACATCAATCAAACAAACAAGCCATCCATGGTCTGTGGATGACGGGTGTCGGGTGCTGCTAAGCACCGTCTGCATCCTAGTATATATATATATATATATATATATATATATGTATATATAACTAGAAAAAAAAAATTAGAGTGAGAAGTTTTCACCGAAAGTTGTCCCAACTTCACGACACTTCTAATGTAGGAAATCATCATTGTTCTCGCCTTTTTGTCACTTTCGTTGCCCGTATTCTCTACATATGTAAAAATCGAATTTTTACTTTGCTATTCAATATATAATAATCGAATTTTTACTTCGCTATTCAATATATAAAAATCGAATTTTTACTTCGCTATTAAATATATAAAAATCGAATTTTTACTTCGCTATTCAATATATAAAAATCGAATTTTTACTTCGCTATTCAATATATAAAAATCGAATTTTTATATTGTTGTCATGTATATAAAAATCACATTTTTATACTACTACTATATAGATAAAAATTCTATTTTTACACCGCTAAAAATCATATCTTTTCTATTTTAAATATTTAAACTTTTCTATTTTAAAAATCTAATCTTTTCTATTTTAAAAATCTAATCTTTTCTATTTTAAAAATCTAATCTTTTCTATTTTAAAATCTAATCTTTTCTATTTTAAAAATCTAATCTTTACCTGACATATATACAATAAAAACCCCATCTTCATCATGCTATACATATGTAAAAATCGAATTAAAACAGTAAATAAATGTAAATAAAGGTAAAAACTCACATTTTTATTGTATTCAAAGGGGGAGGAGGGTTGCTAGGCGGCACAGGAGCTTTCACAGTCGACGTTGGGGGTGGGGAGGGTCGGAGGCAGTCGGATTAGGGGGTGGTGGCGCTGTTTTTGGTCGGGTTTGGGGTATGGGGGCTAGAACGACGCCGAGGGGGGGGTTACGGTCGGTGCAGGGGAGGGCTGGGGGAGGGCACGATGGTGGAGGCGCGGTGGCGGGCGGCGACGGCTAGGGCAAGGGGGGTTCGATTTGCTGGAGGTTTCGTGGGAAAGGGGGCTCGGTCAGGGAAGAAGAAGGGGAGGAGGGAGAGGCGGAGGCTGGAGAATCGGTGGCGGCTTCGGGCGGCGGCGGCGATCGCTGGGTGGGGGGGCGACGCGTTGATCTTCATTTGTTTTTTTTTATTTTCTTCTGTCAAAATGAAAGAGGGGGGGTTTATATAAAATATATTTAATTATTTATTTATCGATTTCAAAAAGCAACTTTTATTTTCGAACTCGAAACGGGACCCACCGCCTGTCGTCCATAGCTAATTACCCCCATTCCAAACACAATGGGATATGTATCGTAAGCTGATTCGATCGTTTCGATCAGTTTTCGTCAAAATCAACATTTAACTCTATATATTGAATTTGAACGCGCATTTCAATTTACTAGGGCCACATATTAACTCTAAAAATTCCCGAAAGATATTTTGTAGCTTCGTATTAACGATACGGTCCTAACAAAACTAATTTCGTCGAATTCTGAGACCGTTTGAAAAATGGCCATTTTCCAACCGATTAAAATCAACTAAAACTGGTCAAACGCGTTTTCCTTTGCCACACTCACATATTGATTTTAAAAATTATGAAATTTGAAACCAAGCAATAATTTGACATCGCGGACCCAACAAAAGTGGTTTCGTCGAAATCCGAGGTCGTTTGCAAAATTTCCATTTTTAAGAGCCTACATTCCATAGCGACTATTCAGAATTTTCAACTGGACACATATTTTGATTCCCGCTATGAAATTTCAATTTTTCGGATTCGTTGGAAAGATATTCTCCAATAGATCCTATTATTTTTGGTTTCACTAAAATCCGGTTTATTTTGCACCCGATACGTTCAATTGAAGTTTGAAATTGAATTATCGAACTATCGCACCATTTTCAATTCTATTTATAATTATATATAATTATTTATATTCTAACGACGACGTATATAATATATACTTTCGAATTCTATTCAAAATAAATTTCTCGTCGTTATTATTTAAAATAATTCATTTTAAATGTTCAAACTTCGCTAAAATTGGCAAAATAAAATTTTTAAACTGGCCCAGATTTTCGGGTTGTTACAATATACATGTACTTACATTGAACAAGTCATAGCAAAGAGGCTAGAGCAGAAGAATAAAATTGTTTGTCCAACAAATAGGTATATGTTTACCATAATTTACTATTTTGTTTGGGTGATGATGATTTTATGAGCCGATTGGCTAGCCGCTTGGCTTTTTCTTTTTCTTTTGGATTGAATAAGGCCATGGGAGGCTATATGAAATATCCCGAAGTCCTCGGTGCAGGGGAGGTTATGGCGAAATTTTTCGAAAATTTAGGGTGTTAGCCAAATTTTTGAAAAATTTGAAAAGTTCTTAGAAACTGAAAAGTTGAAGAACTTAAGCCGTAGTGAAAATAACGGAAGTTGAGTTGATTTGTGAAACAACTTTCGGACTCGTTCCTTTTCAGGGATGAAAAGTTTTAAGTGGAGGAGATTGTAATAACTCGGAAATCGGAGCCAATTTAAAATTTTTATTTTGGCAATTTTAGTGAGTTTTGAATATTTAAAATGAATCATTTTAAATAATAATGACGAGAAATTTATTTTGAATAGAATTTGAACGTATATATTTATATAGATCATTGTTAGAATATAAATATTTATTTATGTATATAAAAGGAATTGAAAATGGAGCGGTAGTTCGATAATTCAATTTCAAATTTCAAATGAATGTACCGGGTGCAAAATAAACCGAATTTTAGTGAAACCAAAAGTATTAGAATCTAATTGAGAATATCTTTCGAACGAATCCGAAAAATTGAAATTTCATAGCGGGAATCAAAAGATACGTCCAGTTGAAAATTCAGAATAGTCGCTATGGAATTCAGGCCCTTAAAAATGGGAATTTTGCAAACGACCTCGGATTTCGACGAAACCACTTTTGTTGGATCCGTGATGTCAAGTTATTGCTAGGTTTCAAATTTCATAATTTTTTGAATCAATATGGGAGCGTGGCAAAGGAAAATGCGTTTGACCAGTTTTAGTTGATTTTAATCGACTGGAAAATGGCCATTTTTCAAACGGTCTCAGAAATTGACGAAATTAGTTTTTTTAGGACCGTATCATCAATACGAAGCTAGAAAATATTTTTCGGGAATTTTTAGAGGCTGTATGTGACCCCGGTAAATTGAAATGTGCGTTCAAATTCAATATATAGAGTTATATTTTGATTTTGATGAGAACTGATCGAAACGATCGAATCAGCTTACGAAACATATCTCATTGTGTTCGGAATGGGGGTAATACGCTAGGGACGACAGTCGGCGGGTTCGATTTCGAGGTCAAAATAAAAAAGTTACCTTTTGAAATTAAATTGAATAAAATATAATTATATTTATATAAAACCCCTTGGCCCCCACTCTCCTTTCTTTCTTTTGTCAAAATTCGGTCAAAGGAAAATAAATAAATAAAACCCAAACCAACTCCTCTCGTCGCCCCCCTTGTCATTGCCTGCGCCGCCGCGATGAAGCCACCTCCCGACCACCCTCTCCCCTCTCGCGCTCGATCCTTCAAGACGCTACAGCACCCGAAACCCTAAACCCCCAAATCCGAACCCGTTCCACTCCCCTCCGCCGTGCCGCACCTCCCTCCGTCGCCACCCACCTCTGCGACTCCCCACGCCTGACGCTCCGACGAACCCCAGCGACGCTCCACCTCCCTCCCTGTTTCGAACAGTAAGTTTTTGTTTTTATTTTATTTTTCTTAGATTTTAAATAGAAATAGCTTTGTTTTCAAATAGAAAAGTAATTTTGTTTTAAAATAGAAAAATAGCATGATGTTTTAAAATAGAAAAGCTATTATTTTTAATTTAAAAGGTTAAGATTTTTAATGAATATAATTAGTTTTATTTGTATGAAGAATAATGATGTGAAAGGATTAAATTTTTACTACTGAAAAGATTGAATTTTTACTCAAGGAAAGATTTGATTTTTAATAACGAGAAGATTAGATTTTTAATCATATAAAGATACGATTTTTAGAACTGTAAAGATATGAAATAATTTTTAGTATAATAAAAATATGATTTTTATTCATGTAGAGTAATAAAAATATAATCTTTATTAGGAGAATAGCAATATAAAAATATAATTTTTATAACAAGGTGAAGATAAAAATTTGGTTTTTACATATGTAGCATATGCAGACGATGAAAGTGACGAGAGGAGTATGATGAAGATTTCCTACATATGAAGAGTCATGGCGTTTGGATTTAGCTTTCGGTTAGAACTTATCACTTTTATTTTTATTTCTAGTTTGAAATATATACTAGGATGCAGACGGTGTTTAGTAGCACCCGACACCCGTCGTCCACAGACCATGGACGGCTTGTATGCTTGTTTGTTTGATTTTGTTGTGTAGTTGATTGTGTGATGTAATGTGAAATGAAATAAAATATTTTATAGTGGAAAATATTTTATAGTTAAAAATAGAATTTTTAACGGGTATTTAAAATGAAATAAATATAAACAAATCGAACGATTTGTTTATATACACACATTTAGCTGATATTGATTGGGACGATAAATTTTACACATCGCCCAACTGCACAAATAAAATCTGTGTTTGATTGCTTGAAAACCCCACACGGGTATTGGGGTGATATATGACATATACTAATCCCAATAATTAGTTGTATGTCGATCGATTGATTGACATACTGCTATAAGCGTTGAATATTTATATTTGATGCCTATACAGTGTAGAATGCACTTTGGATGATGGTTGATTACTTGTCATTGTTGATATATACATGCGTTGTATGGAAATCCATAGGAATAAAATCTACGGTAATTGATTGGGCCTCATTCCAGTTTGGAAATAGAATATTGAATAAAAATATTTGAAAAAGAATTATTTGAACAGAAATATTTGAAATAGAATATTTGAAAATAGAAATATATGAAGCAGTGTTGATTAGATTGACGCCATTTTGACGCATACGATATTTATGTCGATTATATTCGTTTTTATAATGAATATTGAAAAGTGATTTCGAAATCAAATATTTTGAAAGGAAATACGAATTTAAATTGAATAGAATTGAATTTGAATAGAAAATGAATTCGATTTTAAATTGAATATAATTGAATTTGAATAGAAAATGAATTCGAATTGAAATTGAATAGAATTGAATTCGAATTGAAATTGAATAGAAATGAATTCGAATTGAATGGAAAACAAACTGAAATTGAATTAAAAATCAATTTGAGTTGAAATCGATTTGAAATGAATTTAAAACGAATTTATATTGGAAAAATTCAATTTTGATTTGAATTTGAGATGGAAGTTGAAACCGTTTCGAAAACGAATTTAAAACGATTTATAAAATATGTTTTAAAAGGGAATCGATGAAGTATATATTATATTTATTATATATATAATATAATGGCCTGAATAGAACGCACCGCGCGGCGGTAGTTCGTGAATTTCGACCATTGACTTCGAATGGATATTACGGGAGATCCGACCGTCGGATTCTCCTAAAACCGGAACCATTGGGTTCGTATCAAAAAGAGCTTTCTAACGAATATCAGAGATTTGAAATCTTATGGTTGGATTTGGAATTATGTCTAAATCAAATTCGGAAAAGGTCGTTGTAAGTGCAGTTCGATGGCCGTTGATGGAAATCGACTGTACGGGCCTTGATAAAATTATTAAAAATAGTAATAATTTGTGTAAAATCACAAGAAATGATTTGGGAAGAATTGGGATGAAAAACTCCATATTTGAAAAGATAAAAATAGATTTTTTATCGGAATGAACTAGTTTTGAACTAGAATTATAATTCTATTTATTTTTAAATAAATGAATTGAATTTGAAAAGGGTTTTAAAGGTAACCAGAATTTCCAATAATTGAATTGGAATGGATTTGAATCAAAATTGTCTTTGGAATATTTCGATGTTGGATTTCGTGATGATACAGATATGGTTATGGAAATTTGGAAGATATATATATATATATATATCGTTATTTCCAATACGATATTTGTTGGTCGTAAAATTTGATATTGAATATAAGCCGATATATTTTCTATTCAGATCCTGGTATTTAATATCAAATGTGATTTGGGTTTTTCGTGAATGGTGTCTTCATTAACACTGTTCTTAAGCCCAGTTTAGAAAAAGATTAAATCTTTTATTTAGATTTAATGAAGTGTACCAATTAAATAATATTTAATTGGAATTGAAATGGTATTGATTTTTGGGTTTATCGTGAACAGTGTTTTAAATAACACTTGTTCTTTAACCCGATAATTAATGGAATGTGATGTGATTTTGGGTTGTCATGAACGGTATCTTCAATAATACTGTTCTTAGACCCCAAAGGAGTTAAGAAAATCAGAAACAAACTGGAGATTAGTTAAGTTGAATGGTTTCTGGGGTATTGATCTGATGTTGGTTTTGACCTTCGGGGTTAATACTTAGGGAATTGCTCACTTGCTAATTTACGGTTAGGGATTGATTGAAATGTGATGTGATTTTGGGGTTTATCATGAACAGTGTTTTAAATGACACTGATTCTTTAACACATTTAAAGATTAAAACTAAGTGGAGTTTTAATAAATCTTTAATTAGATTGAAAAGATCGAGAATGGAGTATCACCAGTTTTTCTCCAAGCGATAGTTAAATCTTTAATTAGATTTGAACGTGAAATGGTAATGGAATTTACCGATAACACTGTGGTGTTAGATATGAAGTACTACCAGTTTTACTTCATGGGATAAATAGGTTGGGATTGGGAAATAAAATAAATAATTACTTCGGTGTAGTTCGCTAATCCCGACTAGGTTGAAGTGATTTTCAAAGGAAGATTAAAGAATAAATTTAAAAGAATTTATCTTTGATAAAATTAATGGGAACCTTTCCCTAAGAATGTGAAATTTAGAAACTAACTATAGGTTGGCTAAGATGAATGGTTTCCTGGGTATTGATCTGATGTTGGTTTCGGCCTTCGGGGTTAATATTTGGGGAATTGTTCTCTTGCTAATTTACGGTTAGCAACTGATGAATTGGAATGAGGCGTATGTTGTGTTTGTGTAACACTTGTTTATTATATACGCGAGTTATTCAGAAAGACCGGGTTTATCCCATTCTGAATAACTGATTCGACGATGAATCGAAGATGAAGACGGTGGTTGAAGACCGGAGGTCTTCACGTCGTTTGGATAATTACTGATGATCTTTATTGGGCCGCACACCCAAGAGGAGGGAATCAGTTGGTGGTCGTCCAGACGTACTTGGAGATCGATGGATATGCGGGGTACTAGGTGTCTCTGGTTTCGTTCAGACCCAGAACGAACTTGTAAATGGACCGTGTGTCTGACATTGGATTTCAGTCTGTGTGATTGATTTCTATAAAATATATATCTGTTTGGCGATGGAGAATTTATTCTCTTGCTTAACGCCCTTCTCTAAGACGTACGAGCTCAGGGTTATATATTGATGGATATCTATCGCGTGGAATGAATTGCCTGTGTGGCATGCCTAAGTGGCAATGGATCAAGGCTTCTGTTGAAAAGCAAAATCTTGTGGTTGATGATCAAAGCACGGCCTGTGTGGCGTAGCTTTGTGTAACGTTGATTCGCGAGCCTCACACCCCAGTTGTGAACCAGAAATAGGAGAGGACATCAGGGAGGACATGTGTTTCTTTTTAATTAGAAGTGGCGTCAGTGGTTTTACACGCCCTGACAAGTTTGACTTATGTGGTTGTTGCTGTTGCGAGGCGCCTCGGTTAGATCGGACGATCCGGGTCCGATGGAGTCATTCGTTGGCTCATTTACGCCCCAAAGGGCGGGGAAACGCAGTGTTCAGGCATTTTAATCCACATCAGTGGACCGACCCTGACGATCCAAGTGGCTTGACTGAGTACTTGCCCTGAGACTCGGACTAGACAGTCTCGAATTCGGTAGAGGACTATCTTTTGCCTCGGTTAACAGATGGAAATCCAACTTCCAATACGTGACCTTGCGGTTTTGATTGTAGAGCCTAGTATGGCGACATAGTGGTATGGGGCACTTATGCCTTCTATGATTGATACTTATGATTTGAAGTTGTTTTATACACTATGCACTTATAATAGTATCAAATGATTTGCTTTAAACGTACCAATCATTCTTGGCTATTATAAGGTAAAAACCCTATCCTCCGGCTTGTGTTGCATTGTGTGATGGGACCTGGGTCTTATAATAGCTTCATTGTTCTTTATTTAGCATTGCGCTGTTGTTTTATGCACTGGTGTTCTTGGGAGGAAACCCGTTCCGTGTTATACGGCGTGGTCCCTTGATTTACCTAACTTTAAAAATAAAGATTAATAACTGTTTTAGTTCTCACACCAGTCCCATGACTGACCTGGAGTTTATTGTTTTAACCTAAACTCTGGGTGCCCTTATTTTGGCACGGGCAGCTAGCAGTTTTGGTTTTGCAGATTTATATTCACAGGAACCTGGTTTACAGCTGGAATGATATCCGGAAAGCTTTATATCCGTATACATCTTTTAGTTGTGTATTATATTATTTTTCCGCTGCTATGTAATGTATTGTAATCTCTGATATTTTATAATGTATATTATTTGTTTATACTCTGTATATTCCTGTATTCTGATGAATTGTTGTAATTAACAATGAAATGTTCTTCTGTCTGTGTTCTGATTCATCGTGTTCTCAATACAATTCGTTCTTTCTCTTCCCTTCGGAGACCGGGGAAGTTCGGGTCCTTACAGGTGGTAAAGGCAACAATGGTAAGGGAAAGAAGAGATGCTTTAACTGTGGGACACCAGGCCATCTAAGCAAAAATTGTAGGAAGAAAAAGAAGACTGGATGTTTCCACTATGGCGAAGCGGGACATCGAATTAAGGACTGCCCAAGGAAAGGGTAGAGGGAAGGGTCTACCTCGGGAGGACAGGTGCAGGCTCTTATGGCACCAGGGCAGGCAAGGGGGCAAGTTCAGGCTCTCGTGGTCCCACCACTGCAAGAACAGGGTAGAACGATTTCCGTTGAAAGTTTAGTTTTTTCTGTTTGATCATCATGTCCGTACTTTATTCGATTCTTGTGCATCACATTCGTTTATCTCTACATCATTTGTTGAAACACTGCACCTAAATACTAGTTTAGTTACAGATACCTTAGTAGTCTCAAATCCTATTGGTGGTTCGGCTCATCTTTCTATGATCTATCGGGATTTGAGAGTGTCTATTTTGGGCGTTGGGTTCGAATGCAATGCCTTTGTTCTTGGCTTCATGGGCTACGGCTTGATTCTTGGTATGGATTGGCTAACTAGATACGGGGCCATCCTAGATTATGAAAGAAGGGTAGTTAGATTGTTGACTCGTTGTGGAAAGACCCTTGATATTTCTTGTGACCCTAGAAGTCCAGTAATGCTTAGCTACCTAGAATCCCTTGACTCATCCAATGATGATTTACATTCTGTTCGTATAGTCCGTGAATATGTTGATGTCTTCGGTGAGGTGAGGGGTCTACCCCCAAAACGTGAGATAGACTTTCGAATATATCTAGTAGATAATGCAAAGCCAGTTGCATTGCCAGTGCGCCACATGGCTCCAAGAGAGAGAAGAGAACTCAGTAAGCAAGTGAAAGAATTGCTTGAGAAGGGGTTCATAAGACGTAGTATATCGGAGTGGGGTGCTCCAGTAGTATTTGCCACGAAGGAAGATGGGCCTCTTAGAATTTGTGTGGACTATAGAGAACTTAATAAGCTTACTGAGAAGAATAGGCACCCACTGCCGAGGATTGACGATCTCTTCGATCAGTTAGTTGGCACCTCAGTGTTTTCGCAGTTGGACTTAACCACTGGTTTCCATCAGTTGAGAGTGGCTGAGGATAGCATAGACAAGACTTCCTTTAGGACTCCGGACGGCTTCTTCGAGTGGCTTGTGATGCCCTTCGGTTTGACAAACTCCCCCGCATACTTTGTTGACTTGATGAGTAGGGTGTTTAGGGAGTACCTTAATAATTTCATGGTAGTCTTTGTGGACGACATCTTGATCTTTTCTAAAAGCGAGGAAGAGCATGCCCTACATCTTAGGGAAGTGTTAGAGACCTTTCGAGCGCATAGCCTTAAAGCTAAATTTTCTAAATGTCACTTTTGGAGGAAGGAAGTGCGATTCTTAGGGCACGTGGTTTCCAAAGAAGGGATAGCTGTGGATCCCGCAAAGTTAGTGGCCATCCAACATTGGAAGGTCCCTAAAAATTCTACTGAGGTGAGGAGTTTCTTAGGGTTGGCCGGCTACTATAGGAAGTTTACCAAAGACTTCGCAAAAATATCAGCCCCATTAACACGCTTGACGAAGAAGAACTTAGTTTTCACATGGGACGTAGATTGTGATGATGCGTTACAACGTTTAAAGAGAGCTTTGACCACAGCCCCAGTCTTAGTGTTGCCAGATGGGAGTAAGCCATTTACCATTTATACCGATGCTTGTGGGACAGGACTAGGCGCAGTCTTAATGCAAGAGGGAAGGGTAATAGCCTATGGAGGAAGGAAGTTGAGAGTACATGAGAGAAATTACCCTACACATGACCTAGAGTTGGCTGCTATTGTTTTCGCGCCTAAGACTTGGCGCCGTTATCTTCTTGGCGAGAAATTCGAATTGTTCACTGACCACAAATCGCTAAAATACTTGTTCTCTCAGAAGGACTTGAACTTAAGGCAGCAAAGGTGGATGGAATTCTTAGCGTCCTATGATTTCGAGATAGCATATACCCCTGGCAAGGGTAACATGGTGGTAGATGCCTTAAGTAGGAAAAGGTTGTCCTTGAGTCCGTTGTTTGTTGAGTGGCGAAGCTTAGAGTTCATCTCTATGTTTGACTTTAGACCATCCGTTGACTTTGTACCCGGTTTGCTAGCATCCTTAGAGGTCAGACCTATGCTTTTGGGACGGATTGGTGAGGCACAGCGAGACGACCCACAGTTGGTTGAGTTAGTAGAGAAGCTCAAAAGGGGGGAGTCATCGAGCCATCTTAGTAGGTATACCCTAGATGATAAGGATTGGTTACGTAGGGACGGTAGACTTTGTGTACCACGGGACGAGAATTTGAGGAAGACCATTTTTGATGATGCACATCGTTCGAAGATGGCCATCCATCCCGGCAGGGATAAGATGTACATGGACATGAGACGAGTTTACTTTTGGGTCGGCATGAAGAGGGATGTGGCTGAGTTTGTCGCTAGATGCTTGGTGTGCCAACAAGTAAAAGAAGAGCAAAAGAAGCCCGGTGGGTTGCTTCACCCATTGGAGGTCCCACATTGGAAGTGGGAAAGTGTCTTGATGGACTTTATTGATGGGTTACCGAGATCGAGGAAGGGTAATATGGGGATTTGGTTATGGTAGACAGACTTACTAAGAGCGCCCAATTCATTCCCGTGAAGAGTAAGAGGACTGCTCCATGGTTAGCCTCCGTATACATTTGAGAGATAGTTCGTTTGCATGGTGTTCCTTCTAGCATAGTGAGGGACCGCGATCCTATCTTTACTAGCGAGTTTGGGAAGAGCTTGCAAGAGGCGGTAGTGACTCAGTTATGTTTGAGCACCGCATATCATCCTCAGACGGACGGCCAGACCGAGAGGGTGAATCGTATTCTAGAGGACCTATTGAGGTTGTGTGTCTTATACTTCGGAGGTACATGGGAGGAACATCTTCCGTTGGTGGGGTTCGCATATAATAATAGCTTTCAGTCTAGCATTGGCATGGCACCGTTCGACGCTTTTTATGGACGGCCATGTCGTTCTCCTACATGTTGGTGGGAATCTACAGATAAGACCTTTCTTGGGCCCGATATGATTAGAGAGACTTCAAAAAAGATCGATTTGATTTGAAGAAGGATGAAGACGACACAAGATAGGCAGAAATCTTATGCGGACAAGAGGAGGACAGATCTTGAGTTTGATATTGGGGGCATGGTTTTTGTCAAGGTGTCTCCATTACGAAATGTTGTTCGCTTTGGGTCCGTTGGGAAGTTAGCACCAAGGTTCGTAGGGCCATTTCCTATTAAGGAGAGAATTGCACAGATGGCATATAGAGTGGAGTTGCCCAAGAGACTTGGTGGTGTACACGATGTATTCCATGTATCAGACTTGAGGAAGTGCGTGCATGAGACCGCGAAAGTGGTAGAGCTGAGCTTGCTTAGAGAGGTGGAGATAGAGCGTGATGCGACGATTCAACGAGCTCCTACGTGCATTCTTGGGTTTGAGATTAAGAAGTTGAGGAATCGAGAGGTCAAGCTAGTCAAAGTGCAATAGGGAGATGATGAGAGCAACGCTACTTGGGAGACGGAAGAGAAGATGCGTTCATTGTACCCTTTTCTTTTCGAGGGTATGTCTTTTAATTTCTCCTTTATCGCTTAGCTTGTACTGGCTTTATCTCTAGTATTTCCTCTCGCTAGTATCTTTGACCTTTAGATAGGGTAGTCCTATGGTTGAAACATGTGTTTGAGACATGTTATGTATGATGAATGCATGTGGATGCAAGTGGTTGTTAGTGGCTACTCATGGATGCATATACACACACTTTAGGCACTAGATCGGCTCAGTCACTTCATATTGCATATAAATGTGTGTGCTATTTAAGTTAATGGATATATAATGGTTGTACTATCATATGGATGCTGCATTTTGGTGAATGGTTGTGCACACATGTAGAAATAATATGTATCGATAGGATTCTTTCGCATACATAATGGATGCATGGCACTATCATGGTTTGCATTAAGGAGGTCAACTGAATCAGCAGACCGCCTAATTTTGCATTAGATAAAGAACATATACACACACTTCTTGCAAATGTTCATACAACATTAGGAGTTTTATTAGGACAATGGATGCCTGTGTTTGATGGTTGAGTAGATCGATGGGATGTTAGGATATGCATTCTCTTTAACTTGGAGATTTCGGGGGCGAAATCCTTTAAGGAGGGGAGAATGTAACACCCCGTATTTCTGTTAACACTAAAGTAACAAATTAAAGAATAACTAATCTCAGATGTGACAATTAAGGGAAACGGGTTGCGCCATTGTGTTCGTCTTGGAATTCTGGTTGAGATAAAGTCTGAGTTTGCGTGAATTGGACTTCGTATGAAGAAGTTATGGCCATTGGAAGTTTCAGAAAAATTTAAACAGATATCAAAAATTCGAATTTCAGAGTCAGAATGGGCTTGGCGGGAAATTTCCCGCCAGGGCCAGGTCGACCAGGGGGTCGACCTGCCCCCTCCCCCCCCCCCCCTAGGCAGATTTGTTTGATGACCTTTTTATGACTGTGTGCTGAGTCATTAGGGTTTATGATCTGAATGGATGGGGTTAATTATGGGTTTATTGGACAACCTAAATTAATCCTAAACTCTATAAAAACACATGTAGACTCAAACCCTAAAATCAAATAAAAATTAGAATCATTGCCTCCATGCCGTCACCTTGCAACCTAGAATAGCCGCCACCAATTAGAGAGGAAGAAAAGCTAATAAAATTCAATTCTAATCTAAGCCGCAACAAATTGTCTTCTCCAAAGGAAAGCTAATTCAATTTCAGAACTCAGATTTGAGAACTCAAGACCTTCTTTGAGTTGTGAGTTCGATTTCTTTAATAACATAATTAACGATTAATTGGATTGAGTTATAATTTGGATTATATGATTATGTTGTGAATCATTGATCGTATGCTATTATCTATGTTGTAAATTCTATGATGTTATTATCTATGTTGTAAATTCTATGATGTTATCATCTATGTTGCAAATTCTATGATGTTATTATCTATGTTGTAAAGCTGTGATGTTATCATCTATGTTGTAAATCTATGATTCATAATGGTGTTTCATATGCTCGTTTGGTTATGTTGTTGGAACTAATTCATATGTTAAATCATATGTATGTATGTATGCAAGTCTAGATGTTAGTTTAAATCTGGATCATATGCAAGTTAGTGAGAATCATATACAACCTTACGTGTTCCATGACATCTATTTTATGTGTAAATTAGATCTAAAGTTAGGCTATGATATGTGTGAGTTATATGCTAGTATACAAAATTCTATATGAGTGTTTACATGTTTAGATGTAAGTTTACACCATCGTTATGTTGCATAAATCACATATGCAAGTGTGTGTGTGTGTGTGTATGTTTGGAGTATGAATCATGTAATGAAAGTTTGTGCTTATTGCCTATGCAAGTTTACATCTTATGATTAGATCTATGACATACATGGTTTATACAAGTTTGTGACTATTACCTAAACAAGTTTACACCTTTAGATTTAGATCTATGACATATGTAGTTTGATGCAAGATTGTGACTTTGGCCTATGCAGGTTTTAGATGAAGAACCTTATTCACACATGCAAGTTCACCCCCATATGTTTAGATCTAGTTTTATTTCTATGTATGTTGTGATGTTTTCTCTTTATTCCATAAGTTAGACTATTCGAGTCTAACGTATATTTTACGTTAAACGAACAAACGTACAACGTAGGGAAATAGGATAATATTAAAGATTTAATGTTGAGAATTGGCATAAATGCCTTAAATGGCATAAAATAAATTGATGACGATAATTGGTATAATTTTTCATACCATAAATAGATGGACATAATTGAGTCAATTATGGACATTGTTAAATTTGGAATTGATTGATAATTTGAATAGGGAAATTAATTAAAATTGGGGGAATAATTAATTTTGTGTAATTGATCGCCTAAGACATGAGGTTAGGCTCTTTTGTGGTGTAAGACTGCCCGGACCCGCCCGGCAAATCCAGCTACCACAAATGACAGTCTAATGTGGGAGGTCTTAGGCATAAATTAAATGCGTAACGGTTGTAAAGACACGAGGTTAGGCTCGTTTGTGGTGTAAAACTGCCCGGACCCGCCCGGCAAATCCAGCTGCCACAAATGCCAGTCTAATGTGGGAGGTCTTTACAAGGTTACAGTGTTAATGAATTAAGAAACACTTAACCAGATAAACATGTGGTGGGACATGGGGGTTAAGTGGGTGCCTTGGGTGGCTTGTGAAATACGATTAGAAACACTTAACCAAAAATAAGACATGTAAGTGGACATGAATAAGAAGAAGGTTAAGTGGGATGTACTAGAGGGGACCAAGCTTAGGTGGATAGCTTGTGTTAAGTAATGGGGGCCCGTTTCAACCAGTAACCCATAAGTATCTTTGTGGGCTTGACCGAAGTCGAGGATAGGACACGCATACTGGGCTTGACTGTAAGAGGCCAAAACGGGTTAGTGGTGGCAACGCAAGTCCAACGAGTTCATATGCGTGTGTGGGTCGGGGCTGGTAGGTAAGACGTTGTTGCATCGTGTAGCTATAAGCCATGTATTATTGGTGGTATCGGGTTGCCACTTTGGGGAGTGATACACCCCACTGTGGGGCCAACACGGGTATCCACGAGTTAGGGAGCTGATCGAATGGGGGTAGAGGGTACACCTAGTGGAGATAGGGGCAGGAGGCACCTATGAAGGCAACTAGGGGTGCACGAAACTACCATTATCATTATTAAGTCTTGTTGACGGGATCAACTTTTAGGGTGTTTGGTGTGGTGTAGTGTAGTAATTATCTTATAGCGACTAGGAGCGCCTTTAACGTTATCTTTGTTCATCTTATTTCCTTTAGTTTGCTCTGCCATACTCAATTGTTCACAGTCATTCCTTATTTTCCAACTTATGCCTTTGCCTAATTATTTTGATAATTATATTGTTAAAGTTATCGCACTCGCCAGATTTTATGTCTGACCCCTTTGTTTCCACCTCTTTTCTTCCTTTTCCCCTCCAGGTGCTCAGGGTGGAACTAGCACTAGTGGAGCTTGATTTTGGATAGCTGTATCTCTTGCTTTTAGAAGTTGCTTGGATCGCTGAAGTAAAAGTTCAACCTATCTTATTTATGGCTATTTTGTATTAGGGTTATGTCTTTAAATTTATGTACTCTGATTTAGTCAAGATGGATATTATGTACTTTGACTCTGGTTTTTGATGATGTAAGCAAACCTATGTGTTTACCACTGCAATGAATAAAATTTTAAAGTTTTAAGTACTGTTTATATCTGTCTTATTGTTAAGTTTCTGTTCTATACACACTTAAAACGCTCCATAGAAGTTAATGCATGCCATTTGTGAGTGACATTAATGGACGTGGGGTGTTACAAAAATACTGCTTAATTTTTTTTATAGAAACAATTATTCTGAATTAGTAACCGTAGGCTAATTGCTGACTTATATGCTTATAAAACGTATTCAAACATAAGAATTTACTATATAGAATATTTTATAATTACTTTATAAAATCAGTTATAAATATCATTTAATCTATAAAACTTTTATTTTCAATAACTTATAAAAATATAAGTCAAGTCCTTGCTCCCGTTATAAAAATAATATATAACTTCAAATTACGTCGATTTGCCTGACGGTAAATCAATATCCTTTTAAATGATGGATTTTAGGCCATTTGCTGCTAACCACTTAATCAATACTGTATATTGATTAAAACATATCAATGTTGAATACAATTCAACCATTCAACATCCAATTCAAACAATCAACATCCAAACAGGATTAAATATTACTTGAGATAAACAATTTATATATAAATATATGAAACAAGTAACATACAATTATTCAGGAATTCGGATAGACTCCTCCAATCTATTCTTCCTTGCATCACAATTTATAATGTCGTTTTATAGATGCATATGAAGCAGAATGTCTATTCTAAATCATTTAAATGATGTAATATGAATTACGACTATCAACGATTAATGATGAACATCCAACACAAACCATAACCAATAAATCATCCAATTCATCTAATTTTTGCTGATAACGATAAATTATAATAATATGAATTTTAATACATCATAGTATTTGAGAAAGCATGAGAGTTAACTCAAAATTTGTTTTGGTAGACAATTTTTAGTCGATTTATATAGTTTCAAACGAGCATTTGAAACGACATAAAATTCCAGTTAGCCCTTAATCAATCCGTTTCAGCTCATACGCATAGTATTCGTTGCCACGATCTCAATGGATCTTGTTTCGCGATTTTTTATAACCGTATAAGAAATATATCATTATTACAAGTTTTAGTGTAAAAGGAGGAATTATAGTGGGCCCTTGAATTCCTCCCTTTACACTAAAATTTGTCCTTATGGATAAAATTTTATCCCCTTGTCCTTATGGAACAATTTTTTGTTCATTTTGTCCTTGAGGCTAAAAGCCTCCTATGGCAATCCCAGAAAAGTGACGCAGTAGGTGCCAAAAAGTGTTGCTATAGGCAAAAAATGATCTGTGGCAATACTTTCTCGGGGTTGCCTTTTGTCGCGTTGCCTTAGAGTCAAAGGCAACACATTTGCGACCCTATGGTAATATCAGTACAGGTGTTGCTACAAGTACCACTAGAACAAAAAAATACTCTTTCACAACTGCCAAAACCAATTGCAAAATGTCTAGTATAGCTGACAATCGTAATAAAGTCAACATTTTTTACAACTGCTTCTAGCAGTTGTTAAATTTTATTTTACAACTGTTAAAAGTAATTATAACTCAACTGCTATTAATCAAAATTTTCATAATATTATAACACAGTATTTCATTCAAATAAATATTTTATTTCAAAATTTCAAATGATACAAATTTTTTGACTCCACTATTGTACATTCACTGGTATATTACATAATCATCCATATTTATATACATTCCTCACTACATTATCACTCGATTTATATATACAAACTCACACGTACAACCATAAGCAAGAAAAAAAATACCCGAAAATGATTATATAAACTATATTGTGAATGCTACTCCATAGCTTGGACGATATCTCACATTTCACAGTGATGTTCATGATGCATAATACTTTTTAATCTATAAGTATAACATATTCAGTAACTAAACTAATGCAACTTATCATAATACTGTCATACCATTTGTCGTGAATATATTACTTAAGTTATCCCTATCTTTTGCCCCTTCAAAATAACAAGTATAGACCCCAACGCTACGCCACAATTTGGAAAAGATGCACTAGAAGTAGTAACATGAACTGGAGCAGCTCAAACAATGGCAAGACGAAAGTAGTGCAGTCAAGCTCACATACCTCTTGTATGCGATCAAGAGCAAGAATATTATCCAAAGTATCAAGTGATGGAGATAGACCACCATGCAAACAGAAAACCTACAAATGGACATTTCATTAAAATAAAGGTCATAGTATAAAACAAATATTAATAATGCCAAAGTCAGTTATCCTGAAACAAATATTAATAACTCATATCTGACTTATAAACAATCCATTAAAATAAAGGTCATGGCAATAACTAGAAGAGCATAGACCTTTATAGCTTAAAACAAATATATAAATTTGTAGCTTCCAATAATACACACCTCACTCTTTTAATGTCTAAAAGCTTTTTGGACCATGTTGTTATATTTTCAACTTGTAACCTTCATTTTGACTTCCTGCATAGTCTCCTACGTAGCAGAAAAGCAATAACCTTCAGTTTAGAATTGTATAACTTTAATTCTCACTAATACCTACGATTAAACATCCAGTTTGGAATCTTTTCTCCATCTGAAAAGCAATAAATGCAGCTGGAACACCCAAATTCAGTTAACTAAATTAAACTTAGTTACTTGCAAAACCTAATGATTCCAGTAGAAGTTCACAACGATTAGAAAATCCATCTACATATGGTTTCAAAAAATTATCTTTAGCTGAGAAATTTGAGGTAAACTAAGTAAGGATGGTGATTTCTAAACTCAAAGCAATAGATTCCCAATTAGAATGGTTTACATAATAAATAAACAAAAACATATAAAATATATATAAGATTCCTAGTTCGAACGATTCAAATAGACTATATCAAATATTATACAATAAAAATCAATATGTTGCTCAGGTTGAAACAAAGCTATAAAAGCCAACAATGCCCCTAAAGCCCAAACGAACCCATGAGATGTCTAAATGAAGCTTTAAACTGATTTTTCATGGTTAGAATCAATTTGGTTCTTCTTCTTTTTTGGTGAAAATACATAATACAAACAAAAATTGTCAACAAGGAGGTATTTGAAGACAACGTAGAAAAAGACAATGATACAAAATTCATTAAGTTGGAACCAGCACCTAGCCATGACAACCATTGCATTCAGGAATATAAAACCAAGGCACTAAACTTATTTCTTTTTATATAAAATATATATAGATCTATACTTCAAATTTCATATATTTTGTTAGTGTGTGTATTTAGGAAACCAAGCCCAAAATGTTTCAAACACAGCAAAACAAATAACATGCTGAATCAAATATCAACTCAGCAAGGCAATGGATTTAAGATGCATTGACAATGAATAATGTACCAAATCATGAAGAAAAAACAATCATCGTGATGTATACATGCAAAGGAATAGTGTACCAAATCATCAACTGCATAATTGAGCAAAGGAATAGCGTACCCATCCGCCCTCAAGAAAAGGCCATGATTTGTCCATTATACAGCAGTAGTGTGTGTATGTACTCGCCTTCAAGTCCAATAAATTCTTCTCACCTGCATGAACAAAGAGGAAATGGCGTTTATTCTAACCATGTTCGACTTTATCACTTTCCAGATTCATACATTTGGAGCTTAGCACCAACAGATTCAGTTTAATAAAAATATATTTATTAAAAAAAATCAGGTAATAATAAATTGTTCAGTAGTATGTAGAATTATCGATTCCGAAAGCCGAGAATCGGTCCAGTCTGTCCCCTTTTTTACAGCACAGTTGCTTGGACCATTCATTTATTTCTAATGTGTATGCGATACAAGAAAACTACAAGGAACCTTCAAAATGAACTCTCCTCTACATTTGGATATGAGTTCTTCATTAGTTTTCAAAACCAGTATCATGTGATACTGCAAAAGTATAATCTTGTAAGGTTTTTCTATTGTCAGGGTAATGTCGTCCACATCGCTTCCTTTACTCAGATGTCAGTTATGTAAATTGTGAGGGTTCTACACTACTTCAATGCACAAATCCTTGGCAGACTATCAAGTATCTGAACAGTGTTTATTTTTATTCATTTCATATTGTTGCCATTCATTAAAGCAACACCATTTTGCTTACAGGAACAATTACAAAACCAAAAAACTAATGTTAAAAAGATATCATATGAAGAGGACCAAATTTTTATAAAATTATATCTAAATACAGTGGTCAAACAAACTAATTTTACAAGAAGAATTTGGAGAAGTTCACAATGAACAAACAAGAGCAGGTATACACTACATTTAAAGGCACCTATAATAGGTAGTGAAGTGGCTTATCCCCAAGCAACAAATTTCCAAAACAACACAAGATTAACTATTAAATTAAGTTACCGAAGTCAAAATACTAGAATTAAGATGAATCGTGAGCAATAACTTACCTTTGCACACGCGAGGAAGATGCGATGACAGATCTCGACTTGGGGGAAGGGATTTGACGTGGGTCTCGAGAGGGTGAAGGAAATGACGTAAAGAATCCCGTAAGAATCTAAAGCCATATCTCGACAGTTGTTTGGGCGATTTGGATTGATGGTGTAATTTAGATCTTGAATTGAAATTGCAATTAGGGTTGGATTTGGAAATTTGGGGGTGAAATGAAATGAAAAAGATGGAGGGGGAACGAAAATAAAAGAGGAAATTAGAAATAGCGCACACGTGGATTGATGTGAGGATTGACGGCTAGGATTTTGTTTTAAGTGATGCTGCAGATCGCTGATGTGTAGCTTTTTAATTTATTTTTTGAATTTGAATATATCTATAGCTCGTGCAATAGAATTTGATATATATGCTAATACATTGAAGAGTGCGTTGCAGTAGACAAAAATTAGCATGGCTATGGCGACATTATAGCTAGTAACACCTTGGATTTTCGTGGCAATAGGCCATCTTTGGTGTATTGTCATAATATTATTGAATTTGAATTGGCAGCTATTATATCTGTTAATAAATATTGTCAAAACTTGAAAATTGTGAATTGTGGTTAGGAATAATATTAATTGTAGCTTTACTTAAATTATTTGTACATATTACCTACAATTATGTTGGAATTTATATTATCGTTGTTGTAGAACATTGAAAGTTTGAAAATCAGTCCCAATAACATTGTTTAGATGTAGTTTTCTTCTAAATCTCTAGTTTCAGTATTAAAAAGATAAATTATGTAATTTTGATTAAAAAGATGCAATGTTGAATTATGTGATTTTAATTCAAAAAGGCACATGCCTATTTGTGTTCAATGTTGTTGAGGTTTTGGTTTAATTGTCATAAATATGTCATTTTCCACTTTTTGAAAAAAAAGACATTAGTTTGAATTCACAAGGAATATGACAAAAAATTGAAAAAGGGGAAAGTTGTGCAAATGTACGTATAAATATAAATGTACATATTTGTGCGTATTTTGCATCAACTATTTCAAAATATACATAACATATATATTTCTTGTGATTTTGAAATATGTCTGTTCCATGTATTAGGCATAGTTTACAATAATTATAACTAACGGTCTTTTGGTAAGATTTGGAACCTTTATGCAAGATTGAATACAAAAAAGTTTCTGAATGGATTATAACTAACGGTCTTTCTTATGATTTTGTAAGATTGCTGAAACGACCCAACTCGCCCTTACGGGAAAGCCCGGATTGAGTTGAGAACATGACAAATCAGAACGCAAACAGAAGAACATTTCATTGCTTATTACAACAATTTACATCAGAGTACAAGAATATACAGAGTATGAATAAATAATATACATTGGAAAATATCAGAGATTTAAAATTACAATGCAGCGGAAAAATAATACATAACACATCTTAAAGAAATACACGGATACAGAGCATTCCGAATATAGCCCTAGCTGTAAACCAAGATCCTATAAAAATAAATCTGCAAAACCAAAACTACTAGCTGCCCGTGTGGAAAATAGGGGCACCCAGAGTTTAGGCTAACAATAAACTCCAGGTCAGTCATGTGACTGGTGTGAGAGCTAAAAAAGTTATTAAATCTTTACTTTAAAATAAAGTAAATCAAGGGACCACGCCGTATACCACAAAATGGGTTTCCTCCCAAGAATACTAGTGCATATAACAAACAACACAATGCTTTTTTGGAAAAATGAAGCTGTTATAAGACTCAGGTCCCATCACACAATGCAACGCAAGCCGAAGGATAGAGTTTTCCCTTATAATAGCCAAACATGCTTGGTACGTTCAAAACAAATTATTTTGATACTATTATATGTGTAAAGTGTATAAAACAACTTCAAATATAAATGTATCAATCATAGACGTCAACTATCCCATGCACTATGTCGCCATATAGATTTACAACTAAAACCGAAATGTCAAGTATTGGAAATTGGATTTCCGTCATGAGTCGAGGCAAGGGATGTACTCCTCGCCAACTTCAAGACGCTCTAGCAAATGCCTCAGGATCTCCCGCAAAAGACCCTTGGATCCTCCAAGGTCGGTCCTCCATTACGTTTGAGGATTGGCAAGTTCTAAACACACATTTCCCGGTCCTGTAGGACCTATATCCATCGACTCCGTAGTAACCGATATATCCGACGCCCCTCGCTACCCATCATCCACATAGGTAAAAATATAATAAATATCTAGGATCCATACCATGACACCACCCATAGCTAGAAAGAAACATCATGTCCTCATTGGGTCCCTTATCCCGTTTTTGACTCATACCAAGATGTAGGCTCGCAAATTAACGCTATACACAAAGCTATGCCCTTTAAGGCCGTTCTTTGATCATCAACCACAAGACTCTGCTTTTCAATAGAAGCCTTGATCATTTGCATCTCAACATGTCACACTGACAATTCACGCCATGCAACTGATGTCTATCGATATATAACCTCTGAGCTCGTACATCTCAGAGAAGGGTGTTAAGCAAGAAAATAAATTCTCCACCACCAAACAAATATATAATTAATAGAGATCAATCAACATAGAATAAAATCCAATGTTAGACACGCATCCATTTAATAGTTCGTGCTGGGTTTGAACGAAACTGAAGGCACCTTATTCCTCGCCCCATATGTCCAATACAGGAGAGAGGACCTTGCATATCCGGTTGATCTCCAAGTAAGTCTAGACGATCACCACTTATTACCTTGTCTTGGGTGTACAACCTAATCAAGACATCAGTAATCATCCAAACGATGTGAAGACCTCCGGTCTTCAACCACCATCTTTATCGTCGACTCAGTTATTCAAAATGGGTATAAACGCGGCCTTTGCGAATAACCCACATATATTATAATCAAGTGATATAAACACATAATATACGCCTCATTCCAACTCAGAATATTCTTTCATTCAAATATTCATATTTTTAAGGAAAGGTTCCCATTAATTTTATCAAAGATAAATTCTTTAAATTTATTCTTTAATCTTCCTTTGGATATTAATTCAAACCATATTAAGGTTTTCCAAACAAGTCAGGATTAGCGCACCTTACCGAAGTAATCATTTGTTTAATTTCCCAATCCCAACCTATTCATCCCATGGAGCAAAACTGGTAATACTCCATATCTAACACCACGGTGTTATCGGTAAAATTAATTACCATTTCACGTTCAAATCTAATTAAAAATTTAACTATCGCTTGGAGCCAAAATGGTGATACTCCATTCTCGATCATTTCCCAAATTTGATAATTTAAATTATCAATCAATCTAATTAAAGATTCATTAAAACTCCACTTAGTGTTAATCTTCCCAAAAATCAATATTAATGATTATTTAACTTTGGAAACACAAACATGTCGCATCGATAATCTACACTGTACTATTGATTTCTACCGATATATAACCTCTAAGCTCGTACGTCTTAGAGAAGGGTGTTAAGCAAAAGAATAAATTCTCTACCACCAAATAGATATATATTTACCAGAGATCAACCATACAGTTCGAAATAAAATGTTAGACATTTAATCCTGTCTTTAACTGGGTTAAAGAACTAATGTCATTTAAAACACAGTTCACGATAAACATAAATCACATTACATTAATTATGGAATCTTCACTGAAAACGGATAAATATATAATCGATATCAATTTCCGTATCCGACTAATAATATAAATAGAATAAGACAAAGCCTTTTAAATTCCATATATATTTACAGTCTTCCTCCACAGAAGCTCACTTCGATTATTATCAAATCGAATTCCATTCAGTTTCAATTTAATATATTAAATTGGAAAACTTTACTTTGGAAAATTCTCGTTAAATTTTAATAAAAAGATTTATAAATTCCAAATCACATTTCACTAATTATCGGGTTATAGAACAAGTGTTATTTAAAGCACCGTTCATGATAAACCCAAAAATCCAATTCTTTCATTCAATTCCAATTAAATATTAATTAATTGGAAAACTTCTCAAAATCTTAATTAAAAGATTTATTCTTTTCTCAACTGGGTTTAAGAACAGTGTTAATAAAGACACTATTCACAACAAACCCAAAATTCCATTTGATATTAAATACAAGGCTCTGAATAGAAATTATATCGACTTATATTCAATATCAAATTTTGAAACCAACAAATATCATATTGGAAATAACGATATAAATATATCTTCCAAATTTCCATAACAACATCCATGTAATCACGAAATCCAATATCGAAATATTTTGAAGTTTATTTCCATTCAAATCCACTCCGATTCATATATTGGAATTTTTGGTTATATTAAAACCCATTCTCTATCCAATTTATTTATTTAAAAATAACTAGATGATAATTCCAGTTAATAACTAGTTCATTTCGGTAAAAATATATTTTTATCTTTTCAAATATGGAATTTTTCATCCTAATTCTTTCCAAATCATTTATTATGATTTTACACAAATTATTAATATTTTTTATAATTTTATTAAGGCCCTTTCAGTCGATTTCCATAAACGCTCGTCAAACTGCACTTACAACGACTTTTTCCAAATTTGATTTGAATATGATTTCAAATCCAACCGTTAGATTTCAAATCTCTTATATTCGTTGGAAAGCTCTTTTCCATGTGAACCCAATTGTTCCGTTTTTTGGAGAATCCGACCGTCGGATCTCCCATAATATCAATTCAAATTCAATGGCTGAAATTCGCGAACGACCGTGGCACGGCGCGTTCTATTCAGGCCATTATATTATGTATATAATATATACTTCATCAATTTCCATTTAAAACGTATTTTATAAATCGTTTATAAATTCATTTTAAAACGATTCTAACTTCATTTTCAATTTTAAATCAAAATTGAATACTCCTTATCATTATATTATTTAAATGATAATATTTTCAAAATATCAGATTTTGAATTAATTTCCTTTTTGATATTCATTATAAAAATGAATAAAATCGATATAGATATCGTTTGCGTCAAAATGGCACATAACTGCTCAACACGGCTTCATATATTTAAATATTTTTGTGTCCATCCAAAATCGGACATCAATCCACATTTTGATTCTTTACTGGATATTACTATTAAATATTCGTTATTTTAAAATATTAGTTATTTTAAAATATTTGTTAATCTAAAATATTCGTCATTTTAAAATGATCCTTATTTATGAAATGGAATCAGACCCAATCAATTACAATATAATTTTATTTATATGAATTTCACACAAACCATGTATATATCAATAATGATAAACAATCAACCATCAACCAGAGTGCACTACACGACTGCATAAGCATTAAATATAAATAATTAACGCTTACAACAGTCTGTCAACCAATTGATTGACATACAACTAAACAATTGGGATTAGTGTATGTCAAATATCATCCCAATACCCGTGTGGAGTTTCAATCAACAAACACAGATTTTATTTGTGTAGTTGGGTGATGTGTAAAATATATCATCCCAATCAATATCAGTCAAATGATTGTTCATAAACAAATCGTCCGATTTGTAAATGAATATTTATTTTCATTCATATACACGTTAAAAATTATATTTTTAACGATAAAATATTTATTTCAACACATGGATATTTTTATACAGTTCATTTATACAATAAAAATGATATTTTTATTGTTCTAACATATTTTAGAAAATTTTGGCAGCATAACGGCGCGATACTAGAACCGGAATAAGGTCTAGCCTTATCCCTCGCCTGATACTGGCTCGCGCCATACACATACCAATTATAATCAATTCCATTCACATCCCAAACCAAATCCAGACCAATAAATCAATCAAAACAAACAATCAACCATCCATGGTTTCAATCAAAGGTGTCGGGTGCTACTAAGCACCGTCTGCATCCTAGGTTATATTTTACTGGAAAATAATTAGAGTGAGAAGTTCTCATCCAGAAGCTAAACCAATTCATCGTGATTCTTCTAATGTAGAAAATTCTTGTCGCTGCGCTCGCTTTTATCGTTCTCCGCACTTGAATTTGCCTCTTTGGCTCTAGATTTTGCATATGGCCTCCAATCTTCACCAAACTCGGTCACTAGCGTAAACACGCCATTTTGGACAACTTTTTCCTAGTGGACTTTCTTCCAAATCTGCATCAATTCGCAGAAAATCGCAAGAAACAGTAGCAGATCCGTGATCTTCGGACGCATTTTCCGGATAGCTCTTCAATCGAAAATACAACTTCCATATACCCAAATCGAAGAGAAAATCGTGCTCTTCGACTTTGGTAATGTGGAGTTTTGGCTAGAAATGCATAGGAGTTATTGGCGAAATAGCGAAAGGGTGTTATTTGCAAAACGGAAATTTTGGAGAAAATAGGTTTTTTGGGTGAAATGATGCCCACGACCGAAGCTGGCCTGAAAGGGGGGCGGCGCAGGCCTGACCAGGCGGCGGAAGGGTGCAGGTGGTGGGGCCGGTAGTGGTTGTGTTTGGGTTATAGGGTTTGTGAATGGAAGAGGAAAAGGAGAGGAGGAAGAGGAGGAGAGGGAGGAGGAGGAGGGGAGATGGCCAAAGGGTGGCGGCGCTGGTAGGAGCCGTCGGTCAGCGGGGAGGAGGCAGGCTGAAGGGATTTGGGGGAGGGGCCCATATTTGGGGAAAATGAAGAAAAGGGAGGAAAGAAATTGAAGTAAGAAAAGAAGGAAAAGTGAAAATATGTCAGTTTCTTCCAAATCATCCGACTGCAAACGATCTTCGTTTGCTACGGATTTCGGACATGACATAGTACACGCGAAGACGAGTCCAACGAAACAAGTTTCGTCGAATTCCGAGTTCGTCTGACCATCCGTTAAAATTCTCAAAGATGCTCAGATATTGTTCAAAAATGCCATTTTAGCGCACGTTTTCTTCTTGCACGCTCACACGCTAACTCCAAAAATCATGCCCTTTTGAATTTAACCATTATTAGACGATACGAGTCCAAGAAAAAAAGGAATCGAATTCTGAGATCGTCACAATAATGTTCCGTTGTAAAACGACTATTTATTTTACCCTAAACGGTTTTATGTCGCACGGCCACATACTAACTCCGTTCGACGCGCATTTTGGAACTCAACAATGATTTATCATTATGAATCCAGAAAATTTATCTCGTCGAATTTTGAGCTCATACGCAAAATTTCACTTTTTAAGGGCTATGTATTGCCAACCAAAAATCCCATCCAATTTCCATTATTCCGGATCTCGGAATATATCGAAGCTTATACTTTTCGCAGTTGCAAACTGCATTTTGAACTCAATGGAAGTGGTTTCGAGTCCAAATTCATTCGTATGCAAAATGTGACTTTCTGGGCCATACATAATATAACGAAAATTAAATTAAATTTCATAGCGACTATTTTCAATTTTAAACTAGACATAACTTTTTATTTACGTTATGAAATCTAGATTTTTTTACATTCGTTGGAAAGATATTTTCAAACAGATTGAAATATTTCTGGTTTTACTGAAATTCAATTTATTTTGAATCATGTACATTCATTTGAAATTTGAAATCGAATTTTCAAACTACCGTGTCATTTCAGGCTTGTTTTATAATTAAAATAAATTTATTCGTTCTAACTACAATTTAAATAAATTTTTAGTTGTTATTATTTAAAATAAATCATTTTGAAGATTCAAAATACATTAAAATAGCTAAAATAAAAATTTTAAATTAGTTCTAATTATCCGGGTTGTTACAATTCCGAATGGATTGTTGTACAAAAAAGTTTGGGTACCAAAATGTGTGAATAAAATTGTGAGTGTTTTTACAAATTTTGTTAGACCACTCGATCCCCTAAACAATTAGATACCAGAGGAGGTTGACAAACTGCTTTGCAAAAGAGAAATTAAATTCAAGCTGCTTCATGTCATTGAAACTTTCAGTGTTTCTTAGCCAAGATTGTAGAGTTGGAGATCCACAACGTTTACTGTAAATCTGGTATGATCTCTAGACTCACATTTTTTTCTTGTGTTTATATTTTCATTCCTCCTCCTACCCCTTCAATTTTTTTCTTGATTATTCTTATCTTTTTTGTCACCGCCAATTTTTCTTCTTCTTGAGCTTCTTAACTTCAAATTGTAGAATTCTTGATTTTCTGGAAATTTGCTTCATTTGTATAAAACTCTCATGTTTTAATAATTTCCAGATCTTGAATTCAAAATTGTAAATTTATGCAATTATTTGAATTTTATTTTTTTATTTCTTAATTCCTAACTGTGCTGAAGCATTCTTATCATATCTTGAACACTATTCATCTGAATTCTAATTTTTTGAAGATTTGAAAATTTAATGAAATTTCACACACCTTTGTTGTTTTTAGGTTCTTCTAATTCATTTTGGAAAGAATTAAAAAATTATATTGATTTTGGCACACTACTATTTTTCAGTTGTGATAATGTCATTGGGTTTTGGATTGGCTTGCCTATTCTGAATTGAAAATCATCTGGGATGAACTTTTGTGTTGCATATTGGAACTCACTTTTAAATTATGATTATCTGGCTTGGATAATTAATTATTTGAATTCATTTGAATTTTTTTGATATCTTGAATCTCACACACTTCTTGGACTTGACATTATAATCTTGTGCACTACGCTGAAAAACGCTTTTAGTAGTGTTGTAAAAACGCTACAATAAGTTATAGTAGCGTTTCGATAAACGTTGTTGTACGACATGCAACTAAAAATCTAAAAGCTTTTGTTGCGTTTTAGTAAACGCAACAGAAAATGTAAATATTATAGCGTTTCTGAAACCCTACAAAAAGTTTTTTGGCAGCAAAAATGCTACTAAAGCGATAGTTGCATCATTTTTCAATTTTTTTGTAGCGGTTTTTCTGTCCTACTATATGTTTTTTGTAGTGATTTTTCGGTCCTACTATATGTTTTTTGTAGCGGTTTTTCAGTCCTACTATATGTTTTTTGTAGCATTTTTTCAATCCTACTATATGTATTTTGTTTCAGCTACAAATATCCTTTGTCAATTGCATTTATAGAACTTTTTTAGTGCTACTAAAACTAACTGATGTACACCACATTTTAATTGCTGTTATTTACCGTTAATAGCTTCTAATATTGCCATCAACCACTTATATATACTAGAAATATTAAAATAAATAATTATAGAAGTATCATTTTCAAACTAAAATCAATAATCGTCATATTTAAATACTTAAACAACACATTACTCGCAATATCAAATATAGCACTCATAATCATCTGAATAGTAGTATTTCGACAAAATAAGTGAATCCACATACCACAATTTCTTACAAACAAGTCTACCCGCCTAATACAAACAAAATAATAGTTGGAAGTCTTCTTCATAGCTTAATAACCACCGGTTCTTTGATGCGGTCGTTCTTCACTTTGAAATCTAGTTAGCTGCACATATGTATAACGATCAACGTTAAGAATTACATACAAATATAATGGTAATAGTTAGAATTACATAAATGTGTAGAATGCATAAATTATATATACTGACAGGTGGTCAAATAGGTTTTATTAGCATGCATAAATTGAAGAACGCTTGCAAACATATGAAGTTATGTGCTTTAAGCAAATATGACCATCAACTCTGAAAAACTGGCCCCTCTATGATCAAATGATCCCTCCCACTTCAGTTTTTTGGCCCTCCCACTTCAGTTTTGTTGACTAAAGCTAAAATTAGGGCTAAACTTGTGGTTAAAAAAAACTGAACCATAACTCTTATCAAAACCGACAGCTGCCACTGCAGCCATAGGCCATGACTTTACAAAATACAACATGAAACCTCCCTTCAGAATACATAAAGATGGAAGAAAGATTTCGGACTTATTGACTCATTTTGTCATTACAAACAATATACCTGGAGCATAAACGCATCTGCAGTCAATTGTATGTATGGCAACTCTATCACTAAGAGTGCGCTACATGCACATCAATCAGGCCAGTAAATTTTGATTTAAATGACAGAGATAAGCAAAGTTGGAAGACTGAAATCAGCTGCAGAGCACACACATGTTCGCAAGAATAAACAGGATTGAACTGAGCAGAATATTTCAAAACGAAACTGCATTGAAATGGAAGAACAGTGCTAATTTGCACTTAGTTTTTTAGTTTATATCTTGCTATTTAAATGGATAGTTCTTCCATAACATTTATTTATTCAAAACAGTTAGCAATTGAAACAAATTGAAATCGTACTATTAGGCTTACAATAACGCAATTATATGTAAATTTTCTTTATTATTTTGTTACGATAAACTTGTTCTGTGAAACTGATCCCTACTGGATAATGTTAACTGAAAGTTTAATGCATTAGTATGCTAGAGTTTATCTGATTTTCAGTAACACGTATGGGACTTCAATAACCAAGAGTACATGCAAATGCACATTTTAGACTATGATTATTAAAGATTAAACATAATATTTTGTAAAGTCATGGGTTTGAACATGTGTAGGAAAATTTCCTACTCCATGCAGTAAACATAACAGAATACGACATGAAACCTCCCTTCTCCCCACCAAAAACTGAAGGACGCGAAGAAAGCCGCTTTCTGTATATGCCACCCCTAAGCCAACAACATTTTGGCTCTAAGGTGACGTCTACATCACCACTATCAACAACCAACACTTCACCAATAGAAACCTCTTGTAAAGCAAAAAAGCAGTTTCTACTAACAAGCGGATGCTGAGCAAGCACCTATGCACTACCTACGACAACCTTAGAAACTATATCCTTGAAAAAACAAGTGGTTGGGGATGGAGAGCCTCTCTTCGCTAACTTTAACCGCCGATGTCGGCGACGATGGCAGAAAGGATCACTTCCAGACCCACCAACCACCGATTCAACCAAAGAAGGAAATGAACAACTAGGAATCATCTTCGGTAGATAGCAGATAGAGGGGATCAATTCCCCTAATCCACTTCTTATAATATGTTGCAAACAAGTCAAGCAAAAACTGAATCACCAACAAAAGCTAACAAAGCCGAACACACCTAACTAGAGGAACCAATCATCGTCCTTGGAAACGAAGAGATTGCAGTACAGACAATTGTTTTAGGTCGAAATCAGAAAAGGGGGATCAAATCCTCCAGTCCATTACCACCATTATCAGAAGTCCAAAAACCATGAGAGACGTTAACAGGGAGAGGACGACCAAAACTCCTAACCTTCAAAATAGGAGAAAAAGCGCAAACTGGCGAAGTCACAGCCGTATGAAATAAAAAAGGCTCAATTCCAAAAAAGCACCACCTACGATGACATAACGATGTCTTGAAATCGCCACAAACGAAGACAACAATGTCACCTGAACAAGAAAGGACGAAACACTAGTCACTGCAACAGCCACTGAACACCCGATAAGCTGTAATAAACCCAATAACATCTGGGCAAGGGTCGAGAAATGAACCCACAACACAATGACTGATTTCATCCCCAATCGAGGCCATGAAAACCTTTAACTATTATTTGGGCAAAAGGAGAACGTCTAAAATGAAAGGCGAGAAGCGCCGAAGAAGAGAAACAAGTAAACAAAAAAACGAAACCAACAGACAAAAAGAGAGAGACGAAAAAAATCACCAAATCACCTAAATCAGAGAGATTGTGGACGCCATGAGAAAGAAAGTGCAGTGATGTTACTAGCTGCGAATATGGGAAGTTTGCTGATGACATTCAGTTATTTATGCCGAATATTGGTTACTGGTTGTAATCAATAATAATTTTGCTATCCATAACCACCCATTAACATTTCAACCTCAAGTTTCGATGTGCAACCGTAAACAGCTTTTTAAGGGTCAGTTTTCTTTAAAAAATATATTATTATGTAGTACAATAACTAAGACTAAGACTAAGTCCATGAATGAATTAAAAAATATTGAGCCTATGCAGGCAAGTGGATATAATAACTAAGACGGGGTTCGTTCAATATAGTGCATCAGGTAATTTGTAAGGGTGCGTTCGCAGCGAAAATTTGGCACGCTCATTTTTTTTCGCGTTTGACGCGTCCGACGCATCGAACGCAAGCACCTTTTACCCCTTCCAGATTCCACGATTCT
Source organism: Allium sativum (assembly GCA_030737875.1). Classification (NCBI taxonomy): domain Eukaryota; kingdom Viridiplantae; phylum Streptophyta; class Magnoliopsida; order Asparagales; family Amaryllidaceae; genus Allium; species Allium sativum. The sequence continues at coordinate 187,267,447 of CM060924.1, read as the reverse complement.
CGAACGTTGGAAAACTACCCGTTGGCGTCCGATGCGTCGGACGCCAACGGTTAATTTTCCAATACACTTTCAGGCTCTATTAAACCGAGCCCCCCCCCCCCCCTCCCCATTTTCTCTCATCTAAACCCGATTACACTCCTCCTAACCTCCGATTTTCGATTTTTTGGAGCAATTTCAAGCGGCAAAAACGGTAATTTTTAATATCGTTGTCTTTGTTTTTCAATTTTCTACCACATATATTTTTTTCGGATTTTTCTGGATTTTTTTTTTTTTTTGGTTACGCAGATGGCTTCCTCTTCCACCACTGCTACCTCGCAGCCATTTGCGAATTGGACAGACGACAGGGAGTCCGCTTTCATAGATATTTGTGTTGAGTTTATAGCCGCTCGCGATACAAGCGTAAGTGGGTTCTACGCAACAGTCGCAGCAACAATGAACGACAGTTTTGGACTGGAGTTCACAGAAAACCAGATTAAAAATAAATGGGACAACATGAAGCGCACTTTTCGCGAATGGGACACTCTGCTACGAATACCTGGCGGTGTATGAAATGCAGATTTCGATTATCTGGACGGTCCTGATGATTTTTGGAGTACCGGCGGTGGCAGACCATTCAGAAAATTCAGGAAGCACTCGTCGGTGAAGTTCCGAGACCAAGACATTATGTTCGAGGGTTGTTTGCGCAAAGATACTTGTGCGTATCTGATTCCTCATGTTGCGCCTCCTACTGCACCAGCGCCTGCAGCAGCTGGTTCTTTTTCCCCCGGGGACGCGAGTTTCTATACTGGTTGGATGGCTTCGGGCGATCCACCGTCTGCTCAGCCCTCTAGGCGCAGACAGGCAGAGCGTGCCAGCTCGTGGGTGACCGACCATACGAGACAACTTGTTGCTCGTTGTTTGGAGCTTGTTCGGAGATTGGGGACGCGTGTGGATCTTTGGGAGATTCTGACGGTTTTTCGCAACGATGAGCGGAATGTTGATATTGCTCAGGAGCTTAGCGATGAGGACTTATGTGCCTTTATTTCATCGTAGTTGAACTTATTACCTCATCGTCGTTTATTGTAGATTTTCATGTATTTGTTTTAATTCCAGTACCGTTGTGTTCTTTATGTTTTATGAAAAACGTGGTCGTGTTATGAAATATGTTGTCGTTATAGTTTGATGCAATTAGAATTTAATTAAATCAAAACCATTAATTTAACAATTAAATACCATGCTCAAATACCACGCACAAATACCCCGTTTGTCGCTAAAAACACAATTCCCCTTCGCTACAGTACCACGCTCAAATGGCACGCTCAAATGCCACGCTCACGTTCGTTAAGAACGCACCCTAAATGTGCATGGTAGTGGATCTAAAAAAAGCCCAAATTCCACTACACAAACCAGTGGAAAATCACAGATAGCAAGTAGTGGGATTATTCCGATCAAAATAATTGATATTTGCTGAAAAGGAATAAGCTCATGGAAACAAGTACCAATTCATGAAGCATCTGTGGGTGGCTTGGTTGAAAACGGACTCACAACGCAGCAACGAATTTTATTAATTCGTTTAGACAAAGCATGATCAGTGATCACAATTCAGGATAACCAGATAACATAAAGTTCATCATTGGTAAATGACTAAATTAAAAACTTAGGCATTCAGAAAAAAACCATATGAGTGGCCATAAAATTTAAAGATCCCTACCACTGCACAAGAAGATGCTGGAGATGACAGAATTATAACCTTAAGAGCTTATAAATGCGAAAGTTTACAAGAAACCATAAACGTTTTTCCACCCATAGCAATAGTACGAAACAACACAAATCCCATAATTAAGTGATAATGACCAGTCATAGTTCCTATATGTTTTCAAAAAAGAAATATTTTTTCCAATGAACTCGATTTCTTTTACAATAATCAAACCCACGTACAAAATTTTGATTTTTTTCCCTCTCCTAAATTAAAATTATTTGAAACTATTTGATTTTCTTATAAAATTATTTAATATTCTAAAAAAAGGTAATAACCACACCATTTACCAAGTGAAGTCCGAACGATTTTGTTACTAGCCGAGGACAACGGTATGGCAAGATGACTAGAATAAAAAGAAACTAATGATAATTGAAGTTCAAGTTTAAATCATGAACCAAAAAAAAAATTAGGTGGTAAGAGAAACTCAGCACTGAGCCATCAAAAGTATTATCACCAAATTGCCTTGGCTTTGATCACTGGGCAGGAAAATGATGACGTCTTAAAGCAAGCTTTTTAATGGTTGGGTCTATTCAAATACTGATTTTCTCTTTTCGCACCCGATACATTATCTATTTTCAGATTTTTCAGAATTGCCTATATTAAAACTACAACAGATCACGTCTAGGAGAAACCTCGTATATCAAACCCGACATGCAAAACAGTCACCAATTCACTAATCAAACCCGACATGCAAAACAGTCACCAATTCACTAATCTACTAATCAAATCCGACATGCAAAACAGTCACCAATTCACTAATCGAACCCGACTTGCAAAACAGTCATGAATTCACTAATCTACTAATCAAACCCAATATGCAAAACAGTCACCAAAACAGATGAAAAATCTATAATTATTGACTGGGTTGATAGTATTGACTTACTTGAACTTGATTCCCCAACGACATATGCGGCTGGCCAAGCTACAGTTGTACCAAATGCAACTTCCATGTATGTGCACTCCGATGTAGGTCTCCATAACAATGCATCATTGACTCTCACAAATTTTATCCAGAATTTTACAGCACCTTTTCCCAATGGAACAAAGTGAACCACCGCTGTTGGATCAGTTGACATGATGGTTCCTTCAGCCACTATTCATCCCGTTTCACCCACATCAAGCAACTTGCATTTACTATTTGCTACTAGATTTCCAATCGTCTGTTGGGTAAGCAAAAATGCATGAATTATCATATTTTGTGTAATTATATTATATGAGAAATCATGTCTGCCAAAGAAACTATAGTTGGTACAATGGTTGTATGAAATTTACCAATGGTTGTATGAAACTATATTACCTGAGGAGTAGTTAGAACACTTGTTGAAGTCAGGTTCACAACATTTGTTTTTTCAACTACCACTTTTGATTTTGGCCATGCTATTTTCCTACCAACAGCGTCTTTAATGCATGACATATCGGTTGTAGGTCTCCATAAGAAAGCATCTCCTTTGTTGGCATAGTCTACCAGGACCACAAAGGATAACGGACCAAGCGGAATACCATTTACCATCATTTCTGAATCACTAGAACGCAGTTTTCCTTCGGCACCTAACACTTCGCCCTCATTCCAATCATAAAGCTTGCATTTTTTGGTTGTGCTACTAGTTTTACTCTAAAAACAACAACAAATTTAATGGGAAAAGATATGTATACAATTGCAAATAGTTATCGTAAATTATGAAATTTACCGTAATGTCATCCTCCAAGTTTTGTCGTAAAACAAAATAATTAGCAGGCCATATTACTGACTTATTCTTAGCTTCCCTTAATAGCGACAAACTTGGTGTAGGCCTCCATAAATAAGCATCTTCTTTCTTTACATGCTCTATAACAACTTTCATAGCATTTGTTCCAATGCGAATATCATTGACAACCTCATTAGGATCAGCGGACACTACTCTTCCTTCAGCAACAATTTCGTTGGTTCCATCCCAATTCATTAACTCATACATGTTATAATTGCCCTACAATTATTCAACAAAAAATTATATTAATTATTGGTTCGGGAACTAAATTACGATTGATGTTATATCAATAATATAAGAGTTTTTTTTACCATTTCAACTGTGCTTGCCTTTTTTGAACATTCTTTACCCTATCAAATAAAAAAATATTGATTATTGGATTAAAAGTAAACTACAACTGATGTTCTATCAACAATAGAAGTGATTTCAACCATTTCTGGTGTGCTCCCTTCTTTCGAACATTCTTTACCCTGTCAAAGTAAAATAAGCGGTATTAATAGTTTATGGTTTAAATTTTGAAATTTAAAGAAATTCATGAAAAATCAATGACACAATACGTGAACCTTCTGATGTAGATTTTCCAGCTTGTTCATTAGCATGTGGACCATACTCTCCATTTCTGAAATTCTTTTATAACAGTGAGTTATCTGCTTATCTCTACATTGTGACAACACTAGCTTGGTTTGAGTGTAGCCCCTTCCTAGTGCTCTTAGGCGTCCCGGTTTAACGTGCCCCAATATTTGTACAATTGCATCTTCTCTGATATTATTTGTCGAGTCGGATTGTCTTGAATTATCAATTGTTTTAATCTCCTCCTACATAAATTAAAAACATATAGGATATATACGATGGTAGAGTTAAAGCAATGTTTAGTTGCTGAAAAAAACAAATATTCTTACAATAATACTCGCAACATCCGTGTTTACTAGTTCTCCGTTCTTTTTAGTGCGGGATTCAACCCAAACATCAACTCTAGATACGGGCAATGAATCCTGACTTTGCTTTCTCTACATTTAGACATTTAATAAATCAATTGATAAGTAATTAAATAATTAGGTAAATAATGCTCAATTAATTAACTAACCACATCGTCGGTGAACCTAGCCATTCCTCTACAGCCGGTCGTATGTGGCAATTGTTTTTGCCTAATGGCAGTATATTTCTCACTTCGTGCCTGAAAGAAGGTAACGGATAATTTAATACCTAAGCAATAAACTAATTTGCAAAACCTGCACAAATCTGAAGACCAAAAAAAACCTTTAAGGCACGCAATGCATGTACATTTGTAAAACTAAACTAGTAATCAAGAACGAGAATGAGCGTGGAATAACACTTCAACAAAGCATATTTGAACTACTCCGTCTTCATATATGTTCAGTACACCAAATATGTTTTAGTAATGCAAACTGAAAGGGAAAACTTCAGTAAAGCCTATTTTACCATTACTTGTAAGCAACTTTTTGTAAGCATGACTAATGACAATAAATTTAGCGGGTCAATAAATAAGTACATATTATAACGTCAGATGTAAAGAAGTAAATAGTTCATATAATATTTAATAACCGATGTATCGATACAAGTGATCAAAGAAATTTCTACTCTATTTGAATTATCTAGCATATGTATCGGTACTAAAGTACTAACATGCCACTATAGTATGCGATTAGTAAAAAAAAAATGATGAAGTAAGATTGAAAGCAAATGCAGTTTGGAGCAAGAAAATAATTTATGATGTGTGTAAATTAATCAGATTATATAAATAAATTAAAAGAAGAAGAATTTGATATGATCAACCTAACTTTCCCACTGGAAAACAAATCATTGTTCTCCTTCTTATCTATAGTGGATTGCTAAGTAGACAACTATATATATTATTATTACTATCCAATATTTCATCCTAAAATATCTAGCAGTGGATTCTGCAGTACGCTTGCACTCTGTTGCAAACATCCATTTCTATTTTATTCAGTGTTTTCCTTCAATGCGACATACCATATGACCAAATAGTCATGATCTTGGCAGTATATATAAACGTGAAATGAATGGATCATATAAGTGCACTTCACTAGAATAAATGATCCATACAAATCATGCTTCATTTGTACTTACTTGAATTTTATGCAGTTCTTTTCTATTACCAAAAAATATTTACATGTTTTAGTTTGGACCTACATTCCTTACTTCCCTATTCTTCAGGTCCAGGGGAATATCTGTATTTACCAGTAGGACGTCATAACATGATTTTGGTGGTTCCAAATGGAAGCTTAGCAAAAAAGAAACAAATTTTTATGACTTACTGGGAAAAGCATCTCATCCCATCACAAGATCTTATTTTACTGAATGTTGTTGTACTCACAGTTTTGAAGATAACATTCATAAAGAAAATGGTTTTAATCTAACAAGTCAAATTAACAAGCTTCTCCATGTGATAAAATGGTTCTTCTTCATATCCCTCTTCGCAGTTAAGAGAAATTCTCAGTTGTCAATACTTCACACAAAATAGCGGGATTCAAAGGGCAAAAACTCACAAGAAAAATTCAAAAATCAAGGCAACTAAAAATCAATCAACAAATGACACCAATTTCGAGAAAAATACACACACATAAAAGGATAAAAGATATATAGTAGAAAAATGGACAAAAAATAAATATGGATAGCTAGAAGATGTGTGACTTGACATTTCAACAGACACCTGATCACTTAGCATACCAGTCTGCAGGGGTCTATCTATTTATGATAAGAGCACTAACTAGATGCTTGTAATCTAGCTCTATTTAATTCTGCTTTTCCAAACCCTGCTATTTTTATTTAATTTTCTCTGACTTTTTTGCACTGGATATCTACTTGCATATTTAATGCAGTGCTTATACCTGAACAGAATATCAGTTTATATTAGCACTTTTATTTTTATTCTGGTCTATTTTTAAAGTTGTGTGTCTACTTGCTACAAATACTATTCTTGCTTTCTTTTTAGTTACACTTCCATTTTTAGTTTGAATAACTTTGATTCCCCTTTTTTAAAATTTAAATTTAAATATAAGCTTCATCCAATGTTTCTGTTTCTATGATCAAAATTGACATTAAGAAGAAAAAAATGTGTTTTGGATGATATATGAGTAGCTAAATGTGTTTTTTCAGCTCTATATTTTATAGGTCATGCTTTTGTTTGTATCTTCCTGACATTCCACAAGGGAATTTCCACTACAATTCTTCAATTAAATATGTACACATCTTGATGTGCTACATCCGCATTTTGAGGTGTTAGTTTTGCAAAAGGTGAAAGGAATTATTAACGCTTGCAAAATGGACAAACGTGAATCATGTGATGTTGCAAAAAGATAACCAGTTACATCTACATTTTAACTGCATCTGGCCTTTGTCTTCCCTTGTGGACAAAGCTAAGTTCAAGTACCATGTAATTAAGAACATTTAATGGATGTGAGATCAAAACGAACAGAAAAGATAATGCGTATGATAAGTGATAGTCATTGAAACCATTAAATATTTAACACTTTCATAATATGCAGATGGAAGTATATTTTTGAATGGAATCTTGGTTGGGGCTGATGTTTCCCCCTAAAAAAAAAGAAAAAAAGAAAAAAGGAAGATGTGAGATTTGAAAAATTAAAACGTGATAATACCTTTCATGGTTATCTCAAATGATAATATACATATTTTTGAATTATATGTGCATTTAGTACTGACATATTATTTGTCAGAAATCCAAAAATTAAAATAACAAAATTTCCGCCCCCACTCCTTGAAATTTCTGCGTACGTCCCTGCTAACCACTCAAACACTCAGTCGTATAAACTTGCAAACACAACTTTAAACATATCATATGAAAATTCCAGATTAAATTATTGTTTAGATTGAGGCTTTGAGCATCCTTTGACTATAAATACATCAATGACTGCATATATGAAAAACGTGGAATCAAAAACAAAAAGAGAAAGCAAATGATTGGGTAGTGAAATATCGTTTTATTTAATGAACAGGTCACATTAAAATAGCACAATCAGGCATGTCACATTAACAGGTCTAGTCTACAAGTCATCCCTTCCATTTAATTTTGCTCACAAGCATGTCACATTAACATATTTGTTTTATGGTTGCTTGAAAACTAACCATCATCGGGCATTTCTCTGCAATATCCATATCCCAATCATAGAGGGTACATAAATAGCAATATTTAAAACAACAAGCTTTTCGACTTCTGTACTTTCATCCATATCATCATGAAAGTCCATCTTTCACTCATTTTTCTACATTATTTCTATTTTCGCCAAGGAATTTGAGGCTCTAGATTTGCATTCGTTATATACCAAATGCGAAGATGAAAACATTCGTTATTAACACAAGCATCAACAGTCATGCAACAATGAGGTTCCACATCCAATCAAACATGACAAATAAATTTATAGTAAACTATACTTGAGATGCATTAGCTTACTGCTTAGTTTTCTGCTATTGGGAAGAAAAATGGTAGAGAGAAAACTGAAAACATTTCCTTTTCTATGGACCTAGTTATAACTTAAGTTGCAATCAGAAAGAAATAACGTATGGACTTTGATTATTCATCAAAATGAATATTAGTTTCATTTTGTACCAGGTTCTAAATTATTTGCCTGAACTTCCATCATGTGGCTGAGAATGAAGTACACTGGCATCATGTCAAATTGCATTAGTGAATCTAAAAAGTGAAATATAAAAAAATGTCGATAATATGCTTACGAAAAAGAAAAATTACGCATCTGCTATTTGAAATAACACAAGTATACTATGGCCGTATTTAGGCATGTCACATTAACATAGCACAATCAGGCATGTCACATTAACATAGCACAACCATAAAACCAAAGACATAACAAAGGAGGGCATTCCTATGAGTACCAACATAGCACAATCATGCACACATCCATTACAAACCATGACTGAACAGCTGAAGACAAATGGGATAGGATAATGCAAATAAAAATGCAATTCAAGAGAGGTGAATTCATGTAGCAAACCATAAGCAAGCTAGTTTAACAACTTCAAGCATTAAGTTAGTTCATTGAATTAATGTAAAAAAAATTATGTTTTTTTAACATTAGTTTGCTATTTAGGCCAATACTATATCAAAAGCAGAAAAGGCAACACTTTTCTTTTAAAAATTAAAACTAAAATTAACTAGTATTACCAAAATAGTTAACTCATATCCAAAATAGTTGTACATGATTTTGATAACTAGTATTTTTACCAGTTTATTACAATCATTCATGCTTTCGTCGAGTCATATTTCACCAGCGTAAATGATTGGAACTGAATATAGAGACGTTTACAAAATGTTTTCATTATATCAGACAACATATTTAGGACTTGATATGGATAAAGATCTATTACAATCCATTAAAACGTTTACAAAACGCTTTCTCACTACGTTTTTCTAGATTTGAAAACACAATCTCAATTAAATTCTAGATCTGAATTTTTTTGTAAACATGAAATATTTTTTAATAAATCTTACCTCAATCTGAATGAAGATCTCAGTTGATTTCTAGATCTGAAAACCTTAATTAGATCTGAAAAAATTCGATTTGTATTAAATTCCAAGTGTTTGAATTTAAAATTAAGTCTTATCTTGTATATATCTTTCAAATTCCTCTTGTAATTGATTTTTTTAAATTTTAAAATCATTTATCCAGAAATTGAAATTAATAACCAAATTGAACTATATTTAGAATTCATCAAAATTATTATCAAAATTTTGAAATTGTGATGAGTTGTGACTACAATATACTTCACAACAAGAGGAAATTTTATTTAATTTCTCATGTTGTTTTGGACAGATTCTATAATATCTTTGAATTGGCACTCTTTTCACAAACTTCTTCCATTTCTATCATCATTTTGCCATCCATCATGATTTTATATTAATGTGAAGAGTTTATTTTTTGAAAATCATCTTAAACTTACTGCTTCAAAATTTGTGATGGAAATGTGACTGTATTTTTTTTTCAAAAAAATAGACAATTGAATTTTTTAAAATTCCCAGTACAGTTGACCATATTTCATAATATGATTAATTTATAAATTTATTTCATAATCATTTTTGTACCTACCATATTTCTAACATCCATATTGGTTTTATATACTGAGGAGATTTTGAAAAAGAAAATATATAATATACATAAGTCTTTCTCAAACCTCATTTAAAAATCCAAGATTTGGTTATGCGTGATTAGTGTGCTCTTAAAACTAAAATGAAAAGAAAAAAAGGAAAATAAATAAATAAAAATTTATATGAAATCCTCCTTATTGTGTAAAAACCAGCCTATCAATCCATTTTCTAATTTGTGAAATGTGTTAATATTTTATAGTGTATTATGATTTTTTGATTGATAATTAGTGGGATTAGAGATCACCTGATTTTGTAACTCGATTCGAATTTATAATCGTTGTCCGAATCCATCACTATTTTGTGCTTATTTTAAAATTTTATTTGAAAATAATTAAATTTAGTGTTTTTAGAACTCTCTCCATTTTTATAAAATTCATTGTAAACCCATCATTCTAGAATGTAAAATTTTCATTTAGTTTTTTAAATATTATGATTTTTATTTGATTGAATGAGATTTATGATGAACATTCTCTCTCTTGAGCTGATTTTATATTTCTAATCAATATGTAATCACTGTTTTGATTTCAGTGTCCTTTTGATGTTAACAAAAGGGGGAGAATGAGTTAAGATTTTGATTGATGAGTGAATATTTCATAAGTATTTAATTTGAAATTTCAATTTGATTTATTCTTTTCGCTCATGCACATATCTAGGGGGACTTTTGTTGTATGGGGAGCATACATATTGGGGGAGTTCCACAGTTCAGTGTCAAACACATTTATTATATTCAAAATCTTATTATATGTTTGTCATCATCAAATGGGGGAGATTGTTGTATATAACAATTATATGATTTTTGTTTAATGATAACAAACGTGTGTGTGTGTATATATATATATATATATTATTATAAATGTGTTTGCAATTATACTATTCTATCACATCACATACAAAAATAAATATTTATATTTAAATAGAATACTACTGCATGAGAATTTAAATATTCAAATAGTATTTTATTGAAATTTAATATTTTATTTTAACATTCCAAATTTACAAGCTTACAGCTCCACTATTTGTACATCTCACTGTAATACAATATATTCAATTTCAGTTTGAATTTCAATTTCATTTCTTACATCAGTTCCTCACTACAACACTTCGTCTCTCAATTACATTTCATTTACAATTCAGTTACATTCCATATACACACTCATTTGTACAAATTTTTATACAGACTCATTTACTCACCAACATGTAGTTTTGTTTTCAGTCTGTCTTCACAGTCAGTCCAATCAACTACTTACTTGTCACAGAAACACACACAGTAAACTGGAACAAAATAATTTTAAATTCTAACAGATATAATTTTGTTTTTCAAATTTATTTACCTCAGAATTTTTGTGTATTTCTCATCATATTTCTTGACTTGTTTTAATATGCATATTCATCCATCCGAGTCTAGACTACTTGTGATATTCACAGTGATTCACTGTAAATACCACAAGGTAGACATCGTCTCTTGTGCTCACACACTCACACACGCGCACACACACATACACACACACACACATACATACATACATATATATATATATATATTCTGCATATACATAATACATGTATACACATACATGTGTATGTATATAAGCATATATTCTGTGAGGAGGCAAAATGGTCAAACATTGAAACAGCAAGGGACAAATATATCAAGTTTGATATGTTCAGGTGATGCTTGACAACATATGTATGCTGCAAGTACGCATGAACACACGTGTGCAACATCATAGTTTCAGCATGCACAAATATATACGTGCAACATTGAAAACTCAAGTGCAAGCTTAGCAAAATGGTGAAGCAAATGATTCAGATTTAATGCAAGTTGACATAGTGCACATAAAGTATCACATATATACAAACATATACATATATATACACACACACACACACATTATGTGTATATATACATGCATGTACACATGAGAATACACGTTAGGATGCAAAGTTGCACACATAATTTCGAGTAACAAGTCAAACTGGCACAAGCAAAAGGCACCACCTATAGTGATTATGTCAAAAACAGACACAATAAACATGTGCCAATTCTGCATGCACATGGGTGCATGTAACATGGCTTAAAAAACAAAACTGATAGGTGCAACAACTACATGGAAGCATGTACAAGCTAAACACACATGCGTGTAGTATTGAACAAGCAGTTACATGGAAAGCCAAAATCAGAACAAATCAGTCACTCACAAATACATGCATGTGTGCACACGGCAAATAACAACAGTGCACAGAATAGCCAAGAGAGGCCAGTGTACATAGGGGTACACATACTGGCGGCATTGAAAAGAGAAAGTATGGGTGTGGAGCAAGAGTACAAAGACATAACAAGTCTAGTTTTCAATAGTCAAACACATGTGCGAGTAAATGGCATAGCAATGCAACATGAAAACACAAGACGGCTGCAGGCAAGGGATGGTACAAGTCAAATATGCAACACTGTAAGCACCAGGGTATAGCAATTGGCTCAGCAAATATAAAGTGGAGATCTAATAGGAAAGCATAGACTCAGTGCATAAGGCAACATGAATTGCATGGTGAAATATGTGCAGCGGTACAAGCATATGTCGAGCCAGTTTGAAACAAAGACAAATGTACATGACATGGCAGCACCTAAGCAACCAAGAAACTTAATGCACAAATTTTCAGGTTCGATAAAGAAAATCAAGTCTGATGGGGTTTAAGTGCTAACTCAAGCAAACACACAAAATACACACACACACACACATACATACATACATACATATACGCACACACACAATGCATATATATTTATATGTATGTATATATGCTTGCATCACAACAGAAATTCAAATCTATATGGATATGGACAAGCATATGGAACCAGTGGAGCATCAATGGAGTATAGCATTAGATCACATTTATGTTTGTGGCAAATGAAGTTCAGAAATCACCTAGATTTTGGTTTCAAAAAAGTGTCTATATGGCAGGTGTTACAAATCAGCATATTTAGTTTTTCCTGGATTTGCATATGGTAAAATCGGCAACAAAGATTATGCATGGATACACAGAATCTCATTCAAGAAAATCACATGTGGAATCATTCATTTGTTTCTAGGAATGCAAAGAAAATCACGCATGTATTTTTGGTTATAACAAATTCACATGTTTGAATTTGTTTCCAGAAATTACATTTCGGGCAAAAAAAACAAACCATTTATTTCCAGGAATTCAAAGATTGATTCACGGTTTTAAAACATTCCATGAATTCACGAGTGCACAATTTTGGGCAAGAACAATTCGCAACTTATTTCAAGAAATCACTATTCAGTTTTAGGCAAGAAATCATTTCAATTGATTTCAGAATTCACGACATTTTTAATCAAGGCAATAAAGGGGGAAACATGCAACAAATCAGTCCAAGCCATCGGGTGAAATCAAAGAGGTGATTAGGGATTTCTAAACCCTATATAAACCAATTCATCGCTGGAAAATCAAGCATCAAAACAAGCAACAAAAATTCGAGAACAAAAAGAAGAATCAAACCAGAGAATACTCACATGTTTCGATCTAAAGCCAAGGCCAAATCGATCGACCAAGAAGCATCAAACATCAAAGAATCAATTTCATCATTTTTAGGCGTCGTGATCTATTTTAGGAGAAAAACCCAAATTTGGGTCGGCCGACATTTTTGTTCAAGGGACAAAAGAAATGAAGAAGGGAGGTTGTCTATTCTTATTTTATTAAACGGGGAGGTTTTTATTATTGTATTGTTTTTTTATTTTCTTTTGTAACCGATCTACACGGTTTTTTACTTTGCCTGTAAAACTAGGGGGTTTACTAGTTATAGGATTTATAGCGAGGGTTTACGAGTTACGCGTTTGTAATTCGGGTAAAATCTGATCTTGGGAATAAAGATCAGTCCAGGATTTTGAGCATAAGACTGAAGCGGGTGCATGGTTTGCAAGTTTACAGGGTTTTGTAAGTGGGATCTATTTTAATACCTAGTACAAATCCTGGGGATGTAGCAGTAGACAGGGTTTGTCGAAGCTAGGTAAAATCTATGTTATTTATTTCCTACATTTATTTTCTCTGCAGCAATCTGTGTTGTGATAATTTTATTATCTCGTAAAGAACCCAATGAACCTTATTCACCCCCCTCTAGGGTTAATCTAGATCCAGCACACACATCCTTGTAATAAAAGAAAAGGGAATCCCTGATGTTATGCGCCTACTAACTTATATTTGTACATATCTCCTTCAATTTATTCCGTGATGTGGGACTTTATATTCAAATCGTCATTCCTTCCTTAACAATATGCGAGAAATTTTTTAATAGTCTCCCATTTGACTCGCATCCTACGAGTAACTTTTAAGAGCACTGCCTTGCCTGCATGACCCAGTCCATAACCTTCGGCCCTGATACCACTATTATGTAACGACAGTCGGAAAAAATCCCCCTTCCTTCCACATTAGGCGCACACATATGAGTTGACACAAACATCTTTGTGACAAAAGGAATCCCTTATGTTACGTGCCTACCAACTCATATTTGTGCACAACTCCTTCAATTTATTCTGTGATGTGGGACTTTATATTCAAACCACCATTCCTTTCTTAACAACATGTAAGGCAATCCAAACAGAACTTGCCTCATTCCATGATGACTATTGACTACATCCTTTCTACCACTTGACCAAGCACTCTTCTTAGAAATTTATGTGGCAGGGATTTATTTAGAGAAAAAACAAATAATTAACTTTTTTTCTTCTCTTGTTTCCCTGTATGTGGGTTGCCCAATTAAAAGGCCTCGTGAGCCTTTCCCTTCGGATAGGCATGCTTTTTAAGTATTAATTTATTTACGCTCAATCAATACTTTATGACAAACTTTTTAGAATTCATTTTATCATGTTGGTTAGTTTCAAATATATTTCTTTATATAAATTGTCATATCTAACTCCTTAATATAATTAACAATTCAAATATGGAGATTTTCTCAAAATAACATTACCTTCTACTTTTAGAAAATAATTTCTACTAAATAAATTATCAACTTCTTTTATTTATTGTTAAGGATATTTAACATAGGTGGTTAGAGTTATATCTATTTTAGAAAAGATTTCAGAGATCATGAGTTTGAGCCCCAACGATGGCATAATGAGCGCTCTTATTATAAAAACAATCTTTTATTTTTATTTTTATTTGAAATTAGGTACTTAAATGGAATAACGTATTAGCATTAGAAGTCTTACATCTTATCCAACGTACTTTATGTTAATATACATTCAAATCACGCTATGCAAATTTTGAACAAGTAATCTTTCGCACCAAAGTTGAAAAGCCTAACCATTGAGGTATTTGTGTTGGTTAACATTTTATCATTTATTTATTTATTATACCCATTCTTTTGTTTCTCAAACTAAAATACTCATTTTCATTTACTTGAGTAATATATAATTTATACAACATACATAAATATTTATGTTCATTTTAAATATTTGATTTAAGCTCAATATTTTTTGGTAAAAAGGAATTAATAAATTAATTGAAATCATTAAAATAAAATTCCTCATTCAAGTGAATTTTAACTAGATAAAATATTCTTCTTGATAAGTTTTATTTTAAAAAGAACTTTCATAACTTAATTTAATAAAAATTAATTTGTTATAAGTGTATAGAAAACAAGTTGTTATAGTTACATGGAACCCATGTAAAATCAATCCAACCCATATGATACTCACCCAATTCAATTTGGGTCGGATCGGATGTGAGTTTTCATAGTATGTATTGATTAAATGTAATACTTAATTCAATCTAACTTAATTTTAACTTAACCATAACTTCATCAATAATCATTCATTCTATATACAATAGCGAAATTCATTTTACTAAACTCAATTACTAAACATTAGACTTTTATTTGATAATTATATAATCTGGAGAATATTAAATTGCTATATATTTATACGAATGCTTAGTAATTCAATTAATTCATTATATACTATTTACTTTTCCTAGTTAATTTAGTAACAATGAGATTGTGATTTAATTTATTTATTTTATGTATTATACTAGACATAACCATGTTTAACTGATTTAATCCATATCTCTAGGTCAATTCAACTTAACATCATAAAATATCAAATACTAAGTGAACCTTTGACACCATTATGAATGCTATGAGCCTTTTTCTAACATGGTTCATTAATGTCAAAAAAGGTTGGTCTCTTTAGTTGAACTCATGACATTTAATCTCGCAGTATAAAGTTATAAACTACAAACTAACCACGACATCTAGCTAAATAGGATGATGTATTTTTTTTAATAGATTCTAGTTATTGTGGAGACAAAGCTGGTCTGGATGGAAGATATCAATAAATAACGTAAACGTTATGCTTTTTTATTTTTCTTGTGTCCTTCTCTCCGCCTAAAAAAATTGCGTGTTAAGTGAAAACTTCAATTTTTGTGTAATCTTTTCAAATGGATCTTACAAATTTCTATTTTTTGATGGTCACTTGTACAAAATAGTGAGATTCACACTTGTTAATTGTTGTACTTTAGAGACACTATATGTAGGATTAAAAACTTAAAAAAAGCTTGATATTGGTGAAAATATTGCATGAATCAGTGCTAGGAAGCTTAGGATGTGTTTATTACCTTTTTTTTTGGTTTTTCACTTACACAAAAATGCAAATGGTGTGAAAAGTGACCTTTTTAGAAAATGAACTAACACGTAGAACGGGAAACAACCTTTTTTTTATTTTTCGTATTTTAGAAAATCAATGGGAAGAACGAAAGATAATTCAATTTTCTGTCGTCCACCAACCTCTCCGTCGTGTCTTCAAGTTTTCTTTCATTCTCTCTGTCATCCATTCACCCTTCTCATTATATGTGGTTAAAGTTGAAAATTCAAAAGTCAAAACACAAAATAAACTAAACACTATCTAAAGTTCCCATGAGTTGAAGCTGGTTGGTTGAAAGTTGAGACACATGAAGTCAGACGCTTTTCAATTAATTCAGTGCTAGGAAGCTTACATCCCACCTATAAATACATTGATCAATACTTGAATGTGAATCACAAAGATATAGAACATATTAAATGTTTTTAAGTTGTGATATTTGCAAATACATGGTTTTACAAAGCTTAAAGTGAAGAAAAAAAATCATAAATAACAAATACTAATCCCTTGAACTTTCTTTTTAGGGCATGATAAAAGATTGGTCTCAAACAGTGATATGATTATTATCATTGACATATTCTACTTCTATGGTAGCAACCCCAACTTTCCCCTGTCCTACCCCTAACACCTTCTTATAAGAATACTTGGCAGCCAAATATGCGTAAATTCCCTGGTTCAAACCATTAATTGCAGCCAATATCTATTGGAATATTTCGACAATTGGGTCACATATGTAAAATAAAATGTGTTCTGCTATTTTGGTGTAAAGCCTAATTAAAGTGATCTAATTTTAGATCAGAATTAATAGGATTAAAGTTTAAGTTGTTATGGACCTAATTTGTAGATACCGGGGCATTACACAAGCCTTAGCAACTCTCTAACCACTTCTACGGAGAGCTAATACCAGATCTAGGTTTTGTGTCAATTTGGAAGACCAAACCAAATTTATCTTCTTCGAACCAACCAACTACGGATTCAGGTATGCTTCCGCAAATTTATTTATACGTTTCCTGAATTATTCTCAATTAAATCAATATGGATTAATTATTTGGATCTAGGGTTTCATGATTTTTTGTTGTTGTTTAAGTAAATTGGAATCCTAACAAGTGGTATCAGAGCCTCCCATAATTGATTTTTATAAAAGAAAAGTAATAATAATTTAAGATTTGAATATGGATTATGGGTTTTGAAATTTTCAGTCTTTGGTAATTCATAAGACCCGATAGATTGCCACGGTTCTCTCTTACTATCCTTTGTTTGAATATCTTTCTTCTAAGGCCATGTTTTTCATTGACGCATGAACGGAAATATAAGCATAGGTTCTCTTGTAGTCATTTTGTATGCACTTAGTGGAGATGGTTCGGAATTTTTTTACCAACTCAATCATGCACGTTAGAAACGTTAGAAACTTTGTGTTTGCTATACCATGTCTATGTTACATGCCTATTAGATAATGGCATGTGAAATTTCTTAATTATTTGTTATATGCAATTGATAATCCCCCTTGGTTACGGCTGCACTATTTTTTTTTAATGATGGTGGCATATGCTAATTTTAAAATCTGGAAGCATTTTGTTTTTTTCAAATCTAGAAGCATATATGTGAATTCCTTACTAAAAAAACAGTTTTTTTTTATTTGAAACAACAAATGATACTCGGTCAAGAGCAGAATGATGCATGGCTTCACTATAATCGTATTATCCATTTTGGTAAATCTTTGGACAAGTCTTGAAAATTTTAAGTTTGAAAATAAAACATCCTTAGTGATTACAATTTTTGGGTCAGTCAATTACACTCTTGCGCGATCTGTATGAATTCAGTTCGCTCAAACTAAAATGGCTAAAGACATGCATTTAATTCAACTGTCCACATATGTATATTTTAGGGTTTGGCTTTTTCAAACCACTATCAAAAGGCACTATACGTATGCCGGATTATGTGTGGATAAGTATGAAACTATTATATGTTAGGTTATGATCAGCTAGGGCATATTAACATTTCCAGACTCATATATATTTGATAAAGGCGGATTAATGCTCTTGTAGCATGTCATATTCGCTACAGTGGTTGCTACATTTTATGCATGTACCTTTTCTGATGAATGGTTTTGTACATATGTTAGATGCTATTTTATAGCTACTACATCCATTCATGCTATTGTAAGAGACATCCTTATGTCATTTATCTGTAATTTTATATGGCATTAATTCTGGGATTAATTTATGACATTTGTTATGTGAGTTATTTATGATGTCTCATTTCGTCATGTCTATTAAGAGAATGTCATGAGTGTAGCCATATAAAGCAAAGTAGCTATGATTCTATCATGCTATAATACAGTTATAATTTTGAAAATTTCAAGTACAAATACGTAAAGCTTTTTCGGGAGTGTTTTAGGGCACTCGAAGTACATTGTACACACATGAAGTAACAAATTCAATTTTTTTTTTAATGTCTCTTTACAGCTGTAAATATTTTACATTAATAGTGAACTAACTGAAATAATATATCGCCAAAGTGACCTCTTTTATTTTGGTGGTTCATGAAAATGTTTAATATTTATGTGTATTTGTTCATGCGAGTATTAGCCGGCCCAAAGAAAGACTAATATTTGGCCGAATCATTTATACATGTGTGATGATAAACAAGTGACAATTAAAAGGTTTTATGAGTGAATAATTAATCGGCCCAAAGGAAGGTTGTTATTTAACTTGTATTTATTGTCAGTGTTTGATCATTACAACAGGAGTACTACTTACAGTTAATATTACTATCCAAAGACTTGATTTTAGTGTATACAAGGTATCTTGAAAAAGAGTTCTACCAATTATTTGAATTTACTATGGTTAATATTTGGTTATGAGCATGTGCGGTCAAGCTTTATTTTTTATTTTATTTTCCAGCTAATTTAACTGAATTGTCTGCCAATTAAAAGAATATTCTCATCCTATTTTGGGATGACTATAAGGATTTGTAAGAGAGCATATTGTTTGTTCTTGACTTTATAGATTTAACTCTTGCAATTATAAGGGTTTCAACTTGCTCTACTACGGTTAAATATTCTTGTTATGTTATGAATAATATTGAAAGATGATATAATTCAAAATGTAAGAGTTAAAGGATCATTAAGTAAATATTTCAGAAGTTTTTTTTTCAAGGATGTGCTATATGTAATAATAACTATTTTTTTTAATAAGTTATCTACTAAGAATGAAAAGTCTTTTATGGAAACAGTAAAGGGAAACAAGCACTCTTTGTAATGTTTGATTCCATAATGTTAAAGTAAAAGAAATAAAAATGAGTACTATATGGAAAAATACCGCTTCGAAGTTTAAACCACTACAACAAAAAACACTTTTCGCAACAGGCTGTATCCGTTGCAGTAGACCTATTGCAACAGGCCTACGCTTGTTGGTATAGCCGAAGTTGCAAAAAGTCTACAACATTTTCTGCCTGGTGCAATAAGATGTTGCGTTATACTTTTTTGCAACAGGCTATTGTTGTTGCAACATATCATTTTGCAACAATATATGCCTGTTGCAATAGATCCATAAATCTGTAAAAAAAATATTACAACATATAGATATTACATATTAAATGTGTTCGTTTTAGTAATAGTGTATATCACAAAATAAAATAAACAAATAAAAATTTTATTTTAACAAATTTTTTAATAGTACAAACAATTACAACAAAAATTTCAACAATTTTCATACACTGCTCATGTATAACAATTTCTTCTCTCACACAACACATTTTTTTTCGAATAGAATATTTTCTAATCATATTTCTACTCTATCATACATATACTATAACAAGAGAATAAATATGTAGTTCATGCTCCAAGTTTGTTGTCGATCATGAACATGTACGTGCTTGAATCGCTTAGATCTGGGACATTAATAAAAGGCTCTCAGCTTGCTTCACCGTACTGGCTAGGTCCATACTAGTGTTTAGGCTGCTCTTTGAGTAATCTCCTGACTTTTTTTCACTGCAACATGTGAAACATAAGTAGCGCCATTCATTTGAAATGAATTAAAGCAGTTTCTTTCTACAATAATTTTTAGATATGTATCCTCTCCTGCAACATGCGGGTTACAATGTTATTCAAATTAGTTGCATAAGCCTTTATGATCAGTATTCGAACATTAGATAATTTAAATACCTGAATTGGTTGCTTCAGCTCCAGATGTGATGGCACTCGATTTTGCTCATGGTAGTGTCAAGTATTGGGATCAATAATAGGAGTTGCTGTTTCAACTAAAACAAGTAGTTTTGGCGATTGATTCACCTGCTTCAAAGAATCAAGACTACCATCATTAGATATACCTGAGTAACATTTGGCTGACGAGCATCATTCAGATTCATCGTATTTCAATTTACGACTTATGTTTAACTTGTAACAAATAAACTACTAATTCTGGCTAAGTGGTACACAAAAATAAACGATGAAAAAAAACATACTAGAGAAACTAGCCATATAGGAGTCAATTTAGTTCACCCATCCTTGTATGTCAATAAACGGTGTAAAACAGTCAGTGTAAAACTTTATTTTCAAACTTGAATAACATACTATGTATGTATACTATGCCACACTACTGCGTATAAAACTGTTTGATTCAAGACAATAACGGATTAATGGCCCATCTGTACTTTTAACATGTGCTAAAGATATTATATTGATTTTTTGGATAAATATAATAAAATTTGCTACGGGAAAACAAAACAGTTCTTACTGGTAGTGGAGATATTAGTTCAAACTGAGATGACTGGACAAACAAGGAAAATGAAAATTGGATTAAAATAAGACAGAGTCCACATCTTTTGAATAAGAATGAATCAGTTGTTTCATAATCTGCTCAATGCCCCTTTCTGTTTGCCTAACGCATTTTTTTTGGTTTTGCAAATTGGCATCCAATTTGTATCTATTTTACAGTTTTTTGATAGAAGCGAAATTTTATCCGTAATACTACACTTACCAATCTAATAGACCAGTTGACTACTAAATGGTGTGATGGTCATCAATTCAGCTTTTTTGAAGCCTGGGACAAAATTCGAGAGAAGGGTACATATAATTCCTGTATCAAAGCTATATGGCACCCAAAAACAGTAGACAAATGACATTTATATCATACTTGATAGACTTAATACTAAACATTGCCTACACTCCTACGGCTTTCTCTCAAACACCTTATGTTGTGACCGGGAGACAGAAACAACTAACCAACTATTTTTTAATTGTTCATACTCATCTTTTATGTGGTGTTTGTTAAAATTGAAAACGGGATTACAGCCTACCTTACTTGATTCTGCACAATCGGAGGCTAATCCGCTGATTTCGTCATTCAAGAAGAAGGATCAACCACAAGACATTGCGTTTGGGGCCTTCACAACAACAATTTATTGTATATGGCATGAAAGGAACTCTCAAATATTTGCAAATACAAGCGTAGTTGCAAACACTAAACTACATAATATTATTACAGAAGTACGGTAGCCGGTATCAGAGAATGGTAGCAAATTGGAGCGGACAAGAAATGTTGAATTGTTGCGACAATGGGGAATCTCCTTTCATGACACAAGCTGATGCCTTTATTCGTTTTGAGGAGAGAGAAGCGGGATAACCCTTCTCTCGAATTTTCTCCAAGTAACAGACGACTTTTTTTCTCGCTGGAAGAAAACTAGAATTTAACCAAGCATAATGACACGGACCAACACTGAAAAAACCTCATGAATAAGTAACTCACAGACAAATCCAAACTCACCTATATTCACATCGCAGAAAGCCCAAAAACATTCCACGGTCTGCTGAAATTCAGTCACGTTGTGAGGAATAGATATACGGACAAACAGGATAAAGAAAAACAGGGAGTAGAAGCTTCCGCGCAACAGTCAAACCATGGAGGATCATCAAATCTGTCTCTTCGAGCCAATAGTTCAAAAGGCGAATTGGATCTGAGAATAGAATAGGGATAAGTGGAGCGCATGCAGCAATCATCCAGGCATAGCGAAAGCTAGAATCATTTTTGCAGGAAAGTCGATCGAAGTGAAGAAGAATGAAAGCATATGGAAGAAAAGAGTTTTGGGGATTTAGGTTTAGAAGGATAAATGGGGAGCGGTAAAGGCTAGAAAAGAGGTTGGGAGGAAAATCACGCTGCGGAATTTTAAGTTGGAGCCAAAGATTTTATAGATGGTGCCAAAATTTCAATGGAGCCGCCAAAATTTCAATCGAGGTGCCAAAAGGAGTGCTGAAGTTGGCTAGAGCATATAAACTTATAATTTTAAGGCGAGAAACCAGATCGTATTTCTTTGAACTCGTAATTTTATATGTTAAAAATATTTATTAATTATTACCTTTTAAAGTATAAAATATATTTAAGAAAATTTAAATTTATATTTTTATAAAAAAAATGAAATATAATTATTTATCATATAACTTATCAATTAAATATCTATTAATTTATTACAAAAGTAATTATAAACTGTTACTAATTAAGTATATTAAGTATTAGTTTTGAATAATACTTATTAATAATCAATTATTTAACTGTAATTATTAGTTATTAAAATATAACTTATTATTTGTTTATTTTTTACTTCGTGACTATAATTTATTTATTTATTGGAATTAAATCATTTACATTTGAAGCCAAAAAGGGGCTAGACTAAAAAACTTGTACTGTCTTGCATAATTCAAAGTTGTAAGGCTTCAACACACATTACACCAATTTTTTTTTGAATATAACTTCTTGTAGAAAACTCAAAATTTTACTTTTTAATTTTATGAACATTTAAAATTTGATGCACTCTCTTATAGTGTTATAATTTATTTTAGTATAATTAAAATTTTATGAATACATTGTATTTCTATTTTAGTTATAAGTATAAAATTATTTAATTATAAAACACTTAATATAATTATCAATTATAATTATTAAATACTAAATAATAATTATTATTATTATCAAATATAATTATTAATTATTAGTTTTTGCATTTATTAAATTTAATTATTTAATCATTATTATTAATTATTTGATAATCAACATTAACTATTTAATACTAATTGGTAAATACAATGTATCACCAATAATTAATTAATTATTTAATATTTGTTGTTAATTAGATTTATTAATTATTAAATGTAATTAATAATTGTCAAAATATAATTTACACACTATTAATAACTAACCTTGTTAAATTATTAAAGTATTACTTCATATTTACTTGTTATATTATAAACAAATATTATTTATTACTTCATACTTTTGTATTTAATAGTATTTATGTTTAATAAAGGTGGGCGAAAATATATTTTTTAGAAGTATTTTTTTCGCAATTGGCTTAACAAGTTGCAAAAAATACAATTATCGCAAGTGGTCAAAATAGTTGCTAAAGACTTTTTTTGCAACTAGCTTGGAAACGCAGTTGCTAAAAGTATGTTTTTGCAACTGGAGAGGAAGGCCTGTTGTTAAATCTCATCTACTGCAACTGCTACAAAAGGTCTATTGCTAAATATCACTTACTGCAACTGTCGTGTGTCGCCAGTTGCAAATAGCTAGTTGCAATAGGGTATTTTTCTTGTAGTGAACTCGCTCAAATTATTGTTATTTTTGGTGTTATCTTCAGTATATTCATTTAAAGATTAATATTATTTTAAGAATAAGATGTCATCTCATTGGGCTAATTTAGCATTTTGGTAAATAAAGTAGTGATTGAAACTTATAAGACTGAAAGGACTCCATTGAAATACATTTTAAACAAATGTATGAATAAGGATCAAGTAAAAAAGAGATAACATACAGATATATTTATAGTTATTTCTTTAATAGGATATGCAGACATTATTATTGAGATTTAAGTCAAAATATTTCAATTTATGCTGTCATTTAGACAGATTTCAGTTTTTATATTTCTAATACGAACATATTAGGTTATTATTGTTCATCAAGAAATAGTAATATTGATTAATGAATAAATTCAAAATTTTAAGTAATTGAAGCTATCAATGTCTGATATATAAGTTATGACTATTTATGCTAAATAGCTTTGTAATGACATCTCAAATCTTGTTTTGGTGATAAATATAATTATTTGTTTCAGTTTACTGAGGAATTATAGATTGAGATATCATAAAGGTAGAAAATACTTTATTGATATTCTAAGGGATTTAAACTTTATAATTTTTATGAACCCACTCTAAGGAAAAGTTTTAAAGCGGGAAATGCAATAGTTTTATTGAGGATGTTGAGTTTGGGGGGAGAAATAAAGTAATATCATTGTCTTTAAAGAGAATCATTATTTTTGATTCAACTGCGGTTGCTTCTTCGATTAAAGTTTAAGATTTGTTTTCTTTTATTGAGAAGAAGTAAATTAAGAACCATAATAAGACGATGTTGAAGAAAATTTTCCTTTAAGCTAAGGTTACTATTTCAAGAAGAAAACAAACTCAACAATCTCAAAATGCAAGATCACTAAGGAAATCCACCTAATGGGAAGAAATGCTATTTTAGATGATTGTGTAGTATTTCTTCATAAAGATAAATGATGGATTGATAAAGATGATACTATGGACTTACATCAATCCATGTAAGGTACTAATTTAAAATATGGATTTAAGAAATGAACATATAGTATAAATTTATATGGACAATAAAGTTTGAAATTTCCCTCTAATTTAATTAATAAGATCATTGGTTATGAATAACTATTCAAAGCCAAAAGGGATCAATTGGGTAATATTAAATTTTATAAGGCACTTTTATTGAAATCACTATTATTAAAAGGAAATTTCATTTTCTTTAGAAGAATGTTTCATTTTGGACTTAATAAACAATTCTTTAGAATCGATCACTTTGGAGCTTACTACATTTTATACTTTTGAGCATTATCTAATGAAGATTAAAGTTATGTTTCTCAATGTAGACATTGTGAAACTACTTAAGAAACTCATTTATGGATTAGTCTTTTGTATTTGGGATTCAAATACACCATTATTGTTCATGGGGTGATGTTTGGATGATTACAAAAGAATTAGGAAGATAAATGCTTAAAAAGTTTAGCATGTAAACTGCGATTCAGTTGATTTTCTTTTACCAAAACAGATAAATGTTACCATCCTTGAAACTAAAGAAATGCAAAAGATTTCTGATGCATTTGCAGTGTGAATTTTAATGCATATATATATATATATATATATATATACACACACAGGCCCGACCCAACAGGACTGGTTGCCCTAGGCGAACTTAAACACTGGAGACAAAAACAAAAGGCATAGCAAAATTGTAACAACCCATATTTTCAACAACCTGTAATAATGAAAATCGAGGCAGAATTTAATTTAGAAATCTGAATCAAGGGAAACGGGCTATGCCATTGCGTTCGTCTCGGAAAAATACGCGAAATAGAGTCCGAGTTTTCGAAAATCGGAGTCCGTATGACCCAGATAAGGCCCATTGAAGTTTGCGGAAAATTTCTAAGTAAAAACAGATTTAAATTTTAAAATTAAAAACAGGGGATTAGGGCAAACTGGCGCAGGCGGGAAAATTCCCGCCCAGGACCCGCATGTCGACAGGCCTGTCGACAGGGTCCCCAAGGTGTCGACAGCCCTGTCGACAGGGGGTGCCCGGGCAGTATTGTCTGGTGCACCATTTCTGATTTGGGTTTGATTGGAGGGCTTGGTTCTGGAGAGTTCCGAAATCTGATGGCCCTAATTCAACCTAGGGTTAATCCTATGGTCTAAATCACTAACCTAATCTATAAATAAGACCCTAACCTACCCTAAATCACTCATTATTCAATCTAGCAACTAAACTATGCCAAAATCCATCCTCTCATGGCCTCCACTCTCTTCATACAATTCCTAAACAAATCCCTAAGAGATTTCCATGCATACAAGGGTATTTAGGCTTGTATGATCCTCCTTAGTTTGCGTTAAAGGCTTGTTTCTCTATTGGCATCATAAAGGAGGAGTCTTGATCAAGTTTTCTTGCATTTGGGGGTTTTAAATTAGTTGCATAAGGGGTTTCTTACATTTGCTATACTCATTTGAGTCCGCATAAGCATTGTAAGCCCTCTTACCTTCATTTTAGAAACTCTAAAGTTAATATGTGATGAAAGTTGGGATTTTTGTATGTTTAATGAGTTGTGCATGCTTATGCGAGTTCACCATGCTATGTTATACATGTTTAATGAGTTATGCATGCTTATGTGAATTCACTATGCTATGTTACACATGTTTGATGAAGTATGCATGTTTTGATTTGCAAGTTTAACAAGTTATGCATGTTTATGCAAGTTCACTATGTTTTGATTTGCAAGTTTAACAAGTTATGCATGTTTATGCAAGTTCACTATGCCTTGATTTGCAAGTATGACAAGTTATGCATGCTTATTCAAGTCTGCTAAGCCATGATTTGCAAGTTTACTGAGTTATGCATGTTTATGCAAGTTTGCTAAGCCATGATTTGCAAGTTTATTGAGTTATGCATGTTTATGCAAGTTTGCTAAGCCATGATTTGCAAGTTTATTGAGTTATGCATGTTTATGCAAGTTCACCATGCCATGATTTGCAAGTTTAACAAGTTATGCATGTTTATGCAAGTTCACTATGCCATGATTTGCAAGTTTAGTGGGTTATGCATGTTTATGCAAGTTCACTATGCCATGTTATGCATGTTTGACAAGTTATGTATGTTTATGCAAGTTCCATATGCTATGCTAGGCAAGTTTAACATGTTATGCATGTTTATGGTAATATGCAAGTTCACTATGCTAAGTTATGCAAGTCTAACATGTTATGCATGTTTGTTGTGAGATGCAAGTTCATCATGTATGTTATGCCAAGTTCCCTCTTCCTATCCTTTATGCGTTATTACGAATATGTAAGCGATAGAATGACGTTGGGGGGGTTTTGGGTGAAACTTAAAATACATGAAAATATAAGATTGGGAATTTACCTATTAAGTTAGGTCTACCCCTTGGGAATTTACCTATTAAGTTAGGTCTACCCAAGTATTTGTTGACTTGTAATGATGTTTTGAAATAAAGTGGACATGACACTTAGAAAACATAAGTGTGGCCAACTCGAGGTTGGGTTGAGTTTGTAGCGTAATTCTACCCGGAACCGACCGGCTTAACTAGTGGCTACAAACAATAGGACCCAATGTGAGAAGTTGGTCATGTGGTGCCAAGACCCGAGGTTAGACCAAGTTGTGGTGTGAAGCTACCCGGACCCGCCCGGCTTAACTAGTAACCGCAACAAAGTCTAATGTGAGAGGTTAAGGTACAATTAAATTAATGCCTCATAATTAGGGTTAAGTCATGGCCCACTAATACTTAACCAATTTTGGGGATACGAGGGATTAAATGGGGTTAAGTGGTGGATTGTTGGTTACACTTAACTAATTTAATCCATGATTAGTGAGGGGTTAAACCACACTTAACCCTCTTAGAAAACCCTAGCAGCGTGGTCTGTTCCAGCAGTAATCCCAGTTTGGTATCATTCACAACCCTAGAGGCTAGGCTAGGGCGGGGCACGATTACTGGACGGATGTAAGCGACCAAAAGGCGATGGCTGAGTGGTACAGCGGTGCGGGTCCAGGCGGGCTACGGACGTGCACGTAGTCCGGTGTTGGACAAACTCGAGGCACGGGTACCAGTAGGTTAGGGCTGTGCATTATTGCTTAAGTGTCTGGGGTTGACACCCGAGGGCTTGATACACCCAAAGGTGGACCCAGCACAGTCTAACTACAACCATATGTGGGCCATATGGACACCAACACTTGACGTGTTAGGTTTATAGGGAGCCGATCGACTAGACCGTTGGGCTGGACCTTATATTAAGGTCACTTCATGTTATTGGGTTAAAAGCTTGGGCCAAGGGGATCAATACCTGTTATGTTGGGTTGCTAGTACACCGTGGTGCAAAACTTAACCTTGTTTTATGCGATGACACCTCTATCTATCTTGTAGTTAATTTGTCATGCCAGTATGTTGTTATCTATGATCATCTCAGTTTCCATCATACTGTTAACTTTATTAGTTTATAGACTGATCGTAGCAGGGCTTACTCAGTCTTTTTGACTGACCTGTTTTCTTTCGCCTCTTTTCTTCCGTTTCCCCCCCCCCCCCAAGGTTCTCAGGGAGGGAATACAGGAGCCTAGCTTGGATCTTAGCTGCTTTCTTGGATAGCTCATGTATGCTTTGGACTTGAGCTCGCTATGGTTTTTCCACTTTGGGGATAGCTACTTCTATGTTTTCCTTTTCAGTTTCAGATGATGTTATTTTATGTACTAGACTTGTTTATTTGGGAAATTGACATTTTGATGTACCAGACTTGTGTTTTGAAATGGTTTAAAAATCTTCCGCTGTTTTATCTACTTACTCCGTTTATTTACATATATGTATGTCATGTCCTGCCTTGCTATATCATTATGCATGTTTACCTTGTTTTAAAAACGCCCCACCAAAGTCAGAGTCGCTTGAAAGAGCCACCCTGGCGGAGGTGGGGTGTTACATTTGGTATCAGAGCATATGGTTTACGAGAAGGGATAAAAAGGTTTTTAAAACTTTTGAAAAACTATTTTCAAAACCAAGTATACAGTATTTTCCAAAGAAAAGTCTAGTTGTTTTTAAAGGCTATTCCCCAAAAGCCATTAGCACTATCCTTTGACCCCTCGTTTGAACTCTTCTCTTTTCGTTTCCAGCATGTTTGATAATCTCATCTTGCCCGAAGGAGTAACAATACCCGATTGGTTTCGTCGGTACTTGGAAGTCACGGCACCGGTCCCAGGTACCTCTAATGTTGTCTTTCCAGTCGAGGCCGCTGTTCCTCCTCCTCCTCCCGTAGCTGATGTTCCTCTTCCCCCTCAGCCTCCACAAACGGATTTTGCGGAAACTTGTAAGAACTTTAAGATGATGGGTGGCAAAAATTTTAGTGGGACAGAGACTATTGTAGAGGCAAGGAATTGGTTGAAAGAGACCGAAGATCTTTTAGCCACCTTTGATATAGGTGACCGCAGGAAGGTTTTATTGGTAGTATGGTTGCTAAAGGAAGAAGCTGCACGTTGGTGGGTAGTCACCACCACTACTAGGCCAATTGAGACTTGGGATGATTTTAGAGGAAGGTTTGGACTGAGGTTCTTATCACTGAAGCAAGGGGACATGACTATTAGGGAATACATAGATAAGTTTAATCAACTGGCTCGGGTCGATATAGACCCGGTTAATACAGCCCAGAAGAAGGCCCTACACTTTGCTCTAGGATTAAACGAGCCATTGCACGGTTTGGCCATGTCTCACATACCCTTGGGGGCGACTTTCGATAGTTTGGTGAATATGGCCCTACTTCAAGAAGAAGATAAGAATGACAAGAAAGAGGTCAGGGCGGATGAGTCTCAAGGCAAAAATAACAACAACCGCAAGGACAAGCCAAGAGAGAATAGGAAATATAACTTCTGTGGTAAAGTTGGACATATAGCCAGGGAATGTAGGAAGAAGGAAAAGAGAAAGCGGGGCGAATGCTTTCATTGTGGTGAGTTTGGACATCTCAGCAAGGATTGCCCGAGGAAACAAGGGCAAGGTCAGACTCAGTGTGCGGGACTACCTGGAGGGCGAGTTCATCCCCTCAACACCGTTCTTCCAGCCCATGATAGAGGTAGTGTTTCTGTGGAAGTCTTGTTTACATTTTCTGACTTTCCCTGTTCGTACTTTGTTTGGTTCTGGCACATCGCATAGTTTTATTTCATCTGATCTTGTTGATAGTTTGCACCTTAGTACTAGCTTAGTTGATGATCCCGTATGTGTTTCAAATCCAATTGGGGGTTCTGCCCGTTTGTCTGTGGTCTGAGTGGATTTGAAAATTTCTATCTTGAGTATAGAATTCTCGTGGGATGTTATATTCTCGGTTTCAGGGGATATGGGTTGGTTTTGGGCATGGAATGGTTGTCCTGTTTTGGAGCCATTCTTGGTTTTTGTATATAGGGGTGTGAGGCTCATGACTCGCCTCGGTAATACCCTAGAAATTTCTAGCAACCCTATGGGTCCCGTCATGGTATGTTATCTTGAATCCCTCAACTCGTCTATCGATAGTTTGCAATCTGTGAGGGTGGTCCGAGAATATCCTGATATCTTGGGGGAAGTGAAGGGGTTACCCTTAGACGTGGGATAGATTTCCGTATTATCTGGTTGGTAATACCAAGCCAGTTTCGTGGCCGGTTAGGCACATGACCCCACGAGATGAGAGTTAAGAAAGTAAGTCAAGGAGTTGCTTGAGAAGAACTTCCTGAGACGAGGCATTTTCGAGTAGGGTGCTCCAGTAGTATTCGTTACTGATGTGGACAGTTTGTTTCGCTTATGTGTTGATTATCGTGAGAGGAATAGATAACCGTTACTAAGGATCGATGATTTGTTTGATCAGCTTGTAGGAGCATCTATTTTCTTTTGATCTAGCTACCGGATTCCATCAGCTTAGGATGGCTGAGGATGGAATTGACAAGACTGCGTTTAGGACTCTAGATGGGTTTTAGAATGGCTAGTCATACTATTTGGTTTGACTAATGCACCCGCATATTACGTGAACTGGATGGGTAGGGTGTTTAGGGAGTCCTTGAACAAGTTTGTCGTGGTCGTCATAGATGATATTTTGATCTCCTTAAAAGAACGAGGGAGAACAAGCTAGACATCCCAAGGAGGTGATGGATACGCTTAGAGCCACCAGTTGAAGGTCAAGTTCTCCAAATGTCACTTTGGAGGAAAGAAGTTGGATTTCTTGGGCACATAGTTCCTAAGTAAGGCTTAGCGGTGGATTCCGTTAAAGTGGTTGCGGTCTAAGACCGGAAAACCCTGAGGAGGGCAATTAAAAGCTTTCTCCGTTTGGCTAGTTAGTTAGCATTCCCGGAGCTTAGACTTACTCTTCTGGATCAAGAAGGGGGTTTCACAGGAAGAAGACCCGCAGTAGGTCAAGAACATGGACCAGTTGATTCAAGGCGAGATGTTAAGTCACCTCGCTAGATATATTATAGATGACAAAGGATGACTAAGGCGCGATGAGAGATTATGTGTTCCTCGAGTGGAAGACTTGGTAAAGAAGGTTCTTGAAGGTACGCATCACTCGAGGAGGTGGCCGAGTTGGTCTCAGGATGCATGATGTGCCACCAGGTTAAGGCCAAGTCATAGAAGCCCAGCAGGCCATTACCTCCATTGGAGGTTTCGCAAGGGAAGTGTGAAAACATCTCGATAGATTATGTGGATAGACTACCTAGATCAAAGAAAGGGAATACGGGTATGTGGGTCATAATAGGTAGACTCACGAAGAGTGCTCGTTTCAGTCCGGTGAAGAACGAGAGGACTGCATCATGGTTAGCAACGGTTTATCCTCAAGAAGTTGGCCAGTTTTGAAATAGCCTACAGGAAGCCATGGGTAGGCAATTGAATCTAGGTATGGCCTATCACTCATAGGCGGATGGTTCATTTCGATTAAGCATGAGTTATAAAAAAAATCACGTTTATAAGGGCAATTGGCAACGTGGATTGGTATTTTCAAGAAAAGTTCTGCTGCATGGAATACTTTATAATAAGTAGACGAGATCCAGGATTCACTAGTGAATTTTGGAGAGCTTGCATGAAATCATGAGGTTATAGTATGTTTAAGCCAAGGATACAGAAGGAAGAATAAGTGGAAAAGAAAGACGAGAGGCGATAATGAAATGAGTTCCAACTCGAATTTGGGAAATAGGAGTTAGGAAGCCAAGAAATCATGAAGTAAAAGATAGTCAAAGCACAGTGGAGTTAAGCTCAAGGAAACGTGACTAAGAAGAGTGAAGACTTGATACGCGCATCATATCTCTTTTTAAGAGTGCATCCTTGATCCTTGTTTTCCTGTGGAGCTTGCTTGCAAGTTATCTTTTGAAAATATATCCTCTCGGTCCCATTCTCGGACTTATTTCTGTTGTAAACTCCATAAGGGGGTTATGACTCATCGGTTAGTGCTATATGTTAGAGTTTGAATGGATTTCTTGTAATCCAAAAAGGAGCTTATCTAGTTTATCGTGTTTATCTTGTCAGGAGAACCTTAGGTAGAATCCTTTGGATGAAACATGTATTTGAAACATGTTATGCTTGATGGTTGCAAATGGTTGCAAGTGTTTGCAAGTGGTTACTCGTGGATGCATTATACACATTAGGCACTAGATCGGCTCACACACTCTTCATGTTGCATATGCATGAGTGTTTATGCTTATTCATGATTGAAACTTGTTGTGCCACCACATGGATGTTGCATATGCATGAGTGTTTATGCTTATTCATGATTGAAACTTGTTGTGCCACCACATGGATGTTGCATATGGATGAATGTTATGTGCACTCATATAGATACTATGAATTTAGGAATTTGCATACATATGGATTCATTTCACTGACATACATGTGCATTAAGGAGGTTTACTGTATTAGTAACCGCCTGATTTACATACATATGCATTAAGGAGGTTTACTGTATCAGTAACCGCCTGATTTTTGCATTAGGTAAGTACATATACACACACTTTTGCATATGTTCATACCACATTTAGAATCCTTTAAGGACAATAATTGCTCGTGGATGATGTTTTGAGTAGATGGATGTTGGATGGTAGGATATGTTCTTCCTAACTTGAAGATTTCGGGGACGAAATCCTTTAAGGAGGGGAGAATGTAACAACCCATATTTTCAACAACCTGTAATAATGAAAATCGAGGCAGAATTTAATTTAAAAATCTGAATCAAGGGAAACGGGCTATGCCATTGCGTTCGTCTAGGAAAAATACGCGAAATAGAGTCCGAGTTTTCGAAAATCGGAGTCCGTATGACCCAGATAAGGCCCATTGAAGTTTGCGGAAAATTTCTAAGTAAAAACAGATTTAAATTTTAAAATTAAAAACAGGGGATTAGGGCAAACTGGCGCAGGCGGGAAAATTCCCGCCCAGGACCCGCATGTCGACAGGGTCCCCAAGGTGTCGACAGCCCTGTCGACAGCCCTGTCGACAGGGGGTGCCCGGGCAGTATTGCCTGGTGCACCATTTCTGATTTGGGTTTGATTGGAGGGCTTGGTTCTGGAGAGTTCCGAAATCTGATGGCCCTAATTCAACCTAGGGTTAATCCTATGGTCTAAATCACTAACCTAATCTATAAATAAGACCCTAACCTACCCTAAATCACTCATTATTCAATCTAGCAACTAAACTATGCCAAAATCCATCCTCTCATGGCCTCCACTCTCTTCATACAATTCCTAAACAAATCCCTAAGAGATTTCCATGCATACAAGGGTATTTAGGCTTGTATGATCCTCCTTAGTTTGCGTTAAAGGCTTGTTTCTCTATTGGCATCATAAAGGAGGAGTCTTGATCAAGTTTGCTTGCATTTGGGGGTTTTAAATTAGTTGCATAAGGGGTTTCTTACATTTGCTATACTCATTTGAGTCCGCATAAGCATTGTAAGCCCTCTTACCTTCATTTTAGAAACTCTAAAGTTAATATGTGATGAAAGTTGGGATTTTTGTATGTTTAATGAGTTGTGCATGCTTATGCGAGTTCACCATGCTATGTTATACATGTTTAATGAGTTATGCATGCTTATGTGAGTTCACTATTCTATGTTACACATGTTTGATGAAGTATGCATGTTTTGATTTGCAAGTTTAACAAGTTATGCATGTTTATGCAAGTTCACTATGTTTTGATTTGCAAGTTTAACAAGTTATGCATGTTTATGCAAGTTCACTATGCCTTGATTTGCAAGTATGACAAGTTATGCATGCTTATGCAAGTCTGCTAAGCCATGATTTGCAAGTTTATTGAGTTATGCATGTTTATGCAAGTTTGCTAAGCCATGATTTGCAAGTTTATTGAGTTATGCATGTTTATGCAAGTTCACCATTCCATGATTTGCAAGTTTAACAAGTTATGCATGTTTATGCAAGTTCACTATGCCATGATTTGCAAGTTTAGTGGGTTATGCATGTTTATGCAAGTTCACTATGCCATGTTATGCATGTTTGACAAGTTATGTATGTTTATGCAAGTTCCATATGCTATGCTAGGCAAGTTTAACATGTTATGCATGTTTATGGTAATATGCAAGTTCACTATGCTAAGTTATGCAAGTCTAACATGTTATGCATGTTTGTTGTGAGATGCAAGTTCATCATGTATGTTATGCCAAGTTCCCTCTTCCTATCCTTTATGCGTTATTACGAATATGTAAGCGATAGAATGACGTTGGGGGGGTTTTGGGTGAAACTTAAAATACATGATAATATAAGATTGGGAATTTACCTATTAAGTTAGGTCTACCCCTTGGGAATTTACCTATTAAGTTAGGTCTACCCAAGTATTTGTTGACTTGTAATGATGTTTTGAAATAAAGTGGACATGACACTTAGAAAACATAAGTGTGGCCAACTCGAGGTTGGGTTGAGTTTGTAGCGTAATTCTACCCGGAACCGACCGGCTTAACTAGTGGCTACAAACAATAGGACCCAATGTGAGAAGTTGGTCATGTGGTGCCAAGACCCGAGGTTAGACCAAGTTGTGGTGTGAAGCTACCCGGACCCGCCCGGCTTAACTAGTAACCGCAACAAAGTCTAATGTGAGAGGTTAAGGTACAATTAAATTAATGCCTCATAATTAGGGTTAAGTCATGGCCCACTAATACTTAACCAATTTTGAGGATACGAGGGATTAAATGGGGTTAAGTGGTGGACTGTTGGTTACACTTAACTAATTTAATCCATGATTAGTGAGGGGTTAAACCACACTTAACCCTCTTAGAAAACCCTAGCAGCGTGGTCTGTTCCAGCAGTAATCCCAGTTTGGTATCATTCACAACCCTAGAGGCTAGGCTAGGGCGGGGCACGATTACTGGACGGATGTAAGCGACCAAAAGGCGATGGCTGAGTGGTACAGCGGTGCGGGTCCAGGCGGGCTACGGACGTGCACGTAGTCCGGTGTTGGACAAACTCGAGGCACGGGTACCAGTAGGTTAGGGCTATGCATTATTGCTTAAGTGTCTGGGGTTGACACCCGAGGGCTTGATACACCCAAAGGTGGACCCAGCACAGTCTAACTACAACCATATGTGGGCCATATGGACACCAACACTTGACGTGTTAGGTTTATAGGGAGCCGATCGACTAGACCGTTGGGCTGGACCTTATATTAAGGTCACTTCATGTTATTGGGTTAAAAGCTTGGGCCAAGGGGATCAATACCTGTTATGTTGGGTTGCTAGTACACCGTGGTGCAAAACTTAACCTTGTTTTATGCGATGACACCTCTATCTATCTTGTAGTTAATTTGTCATGCCAGTATGTTGTTATCTATGATCATCTCAGTTTCCATCATACTGTTAACTTTATTAGTTTATAGACTGATCGTAGCAGGGCTTACTCAGTCTTTTTGACTGACCTGTTTTCTTTCGCCTCTTTTCTTCCGTTTCCCCCCCCCAGGTTCTCAGGGAGGGAATACAGGAGCCTAGCTTGGATCTTAGCTGCTTTCTTGGATAGCTCATGTATGCTTTGGACTTGAGCTC
Organism: Allium sativum; assembly: GCA_030737875.1. Lineage (NCBI taxonomy): Eukaryota > Viridiplantae > Streptophyta > Magnoliopsida > Asparagales > Amaryllidaceae > Allium > Allium sativum. The sequence goes on along the minus strand of CM060924.1, from coordinate 187,231,575 downwards.
GCTATGGTTTTTCCACTTTGGGGATAACTACTTCTATGTTTTCATTTTCAGTTTCAGATGATGTTATTTTATGTACTAGACTTGTTTATTTGGGAAATTGACATTTTGATGTACCAGACTTGTGTTTTGAAATGGTTTAAAAATCTTCCGCTGTTTTATCTACTTACTCCGTTTATTTACATATATGTATGTCATGTCCTGCCTTGCTATATCATTATGCATGTTTACCTTGTTTTAAAAACGCCCCACCAAAGTCAGAGTCGCTTGAAAGAGCCACCCTGGCGGAGGTGGGGTGTTACAAAAATTATGCAACCGCCAAGGCTTGAACCCACGTCTTTCCAAGTTTTCTGCAGATCCTTTACCACCTAGCCATGGAGATCATTATTTGTTTTACGCCTTGCATTATATTTATATAATAGTACTTCTAAAAGGATGGTCAGAACTTTGTTGCCCCCTCCTCCGCCTCCTGTCGTGCTGCCCTAGGCGACCGCCGTGGTCGCCTACCCCTTGGGCCGGCTCTGTGTATACACACACACATGTGGATATGCGTGTATTGTTTGGCAGATACCTTACTGATATTAAAAGTGGATCGCTGATTTAGTAGTCGAAATGATTATGAGATATCTTTAAGGAATAAAATAAAAGATCATATGCTCATTAGAAGAAGAAAAATCGGATCGGTTGGAGATCATAAACAATTACGAGCCGAATATTTTGGATGTCATTACTACAAAAGATCCACTTTAGGTAATGGTAATACATTTTATGGGCGAAACTATATAAGGAAAAGTGTCATTTAAACACTTATAGCTTCCACCATTTTGAAAATATCGTCTTTGGTTAATTGCAAGACATCCAAATATGGAAAATAATAATGAAACTTTGTCACAAGATTCCAGTTATTGATAAAGAATTGAAAGACCAAGTAATATTGTGACAGTAAAGAATATATTATTTTCCAAAAAGGTAAGAGTGCAAAATATATTGTAATTCATAGAGCATATTTAGACAAACTTCATTATGGCAGATCCGCTTACCAAAAGATTATCACCTAAGGTCTTTCATGAGCATATATCTCAATTGGTGTAACTTTTATGTAAGGATATTTTGGTTCAGGGGGAATTTGTATTTGATATTGTCGTATGACTCATTGCTCTATGTTTCAGTTACAGATATATGTATATCATGTTCTTTTCCTGATCAGAAATAAAGTAATGAATTTTTCTTTGCACTCAGGTTATTTAAATATTAAACGTTCTGATCTCACTAAAGAAGGACCAGTTGAAAATAGACATGTATAGATCACATTTCATGTAATTTCATGCTACGCATCCATGATTGATCTATGTCATTTGATTGTATTGATATATGTGACCATTGATGGGTTTAGTTACGATAAATGTAACGAATGTTGCTTTAATCCTATGTCAACGCAATTAATGGACGAGATTGTTTCAGATACACCATATGTTATAAATAGCAAATTTTGGAGCTTATAAAGTTAAATACATTTTAAGGTTATTACATATGTGGCCCAGGGGGAGATTGTTGGAATATTTCGACAATTGGGTCACATATGTAAAATAAAATGTGTTGTGCTATTTTGGTGTAAAGCCTAATTAAAGTGATCTAATTTTAGATTAGAATTAATAGGCTTAAAGTTCAAGTTGTCATGGGCCTAATGTGTAGATATCGGGGCATTTTATAATTTGTTGAAGGACCGAATTACAAAATGTCAACTCTATAAATAAGGGGTTATGGTCCCCGAAATACACAAGCCTTAGCAACTCTCTAACCACTTCTACGGAGAGCTAATTCCAGATCTAGGGTTTGTGTCAATTTGGAAGAACAAACCAAATTTATCTTCTTCGAAGCAACCGACTACGGATTCAGGTATTGCAATTATTAACTACGGATCCAGGTATGCTTCCACAACTTTATTTATACGTTTCCTGAATTATTCTCAATTAAATCAATATGGATTAATTATTTGGATCTAGGGTTACATGATTTTTTGTTGTTCAAGTAAATTGAAATCCTAGCAATCTCCAATAAAACAGGTCCAGCCTACTCTTGTTCTAATTTTGCCCAATTCACCCTTCTCTACCTCCTCCTCTCTTGCTTATAACATCAACCAAATTTATAAGAAAAATAGTTAGAAAATTGGAAGCTCCCATCACACTTAAATAGAAAGCTATGCCTAAAATTCTCATGCTATCTGGCTCTTGATCATAGAAGTATTATTGCAATCCAACTATAGTGAAAGCATCACCTATCCCAAGTATCATGAATTATGGTACCAACCAAAACACACTTAAAAGAGATTGTGATCTTAATATCTTATGTTCTACTACAGCCGATACTATCATAGCTAACACTGATAAAACCATTCCAATGCCTATCCTTTGTAAAATGCTCACACCCCTTTCATTTTTGGTTGTTTTTCTAAGTGATGGGACTAAAACTTTATCCTAGAAAGATACTGACATTATCATGATTATATCTGCAAACGAGTACAGTGGCGCAGGTGATATTTAAAAGCTTTTGGTTATGATTCGGCTCATGATGCTTCCTTGCTTGATGAAAAATGATGAAGTTTGACCTGCACACATGCCAAATGGTAGTGTGGCTAACCATATCGGGATTATTGATAGTACTAGTTTTACTTCTTCTATTTGGGGTCACAGTGGCCAGTCTCCATTTGTTCTGTTTCTCTGTCGTAAACCCAGTTTCATCGTTTTTGTTCTCAATTATTGCAGCTTTGTCTAGAAACCTATTGTATGCATGAAATAAATGATATGTGAGTCTTATATGTATGATCGATTAACCTCTCCTTTAATTAGAAAGGGTACGGTTTAGATAAGGCAGTGGCCCTATATGAACTTTCTAAATTCTATTTAGAAAAGGTAAAGTTTCAAGCTTTTTCCCTACCTCAAGCTAAAGTTTTCGCCCTATTTCAACTCATTATTCAGCCCAGTTATTCCATTTAGATCAATTAAATGATGCTTTTCAACTGAATTATTTTTGGCTGCTGATATTTGAAAAGGATAGTTTATAGCTTTAAGTGTTGGGATTCTTCTTCTTCTTCTTCTTTCTAATTTTTTTACCCCAATCATTTGTAATCTAATTAAAGTTAAAAGCTGGCTTTGGAACTGAGTATACTAATAGAATGCAGTGTTTCACACCTGAGTTTATCAGTATGGGACAATAGTCTCTTCTCGATCTTCTGTGACAATGAAACCTCATACAGTTCCCTATAGTTAGAAGGATATGGAAGCTTCCTTTTGAAATATGCAGCTACAAGAACTTGCAACATTGGAGTCAAAGGACTGCCTTTCGGATTCCTATACCGATACAATTTCCTCCCAGATAAAAGGATAGCTACACTGATGCACATTAGGAGAGCAAGTATTACATCTGCAACCGCCCAACTGACATTATCCTGAATGTAAACTATGACTGTAACACCAAGAATTAATCCTCCACACACACCGCAGTTTCACCAATTGAAATAGGACATCTTTTTCTTCCACTCAGCTGGATTATTGTCATCAAACTGATCTGCACCAAAGCTTTCTAGAGAAGGTTTGTGTCCCCCTGTGCCAATGGATATCATATAAATGACTATGAAGAAGATCACTTCATGTCTCTTCAGTATTTTGGTGAATGTGCTTGTGTTACAAGCATGGTTTTAAATTACGTCCGGCTTGCCTGAATCCCGGTCATTTCGGTCCGGTTTCGGCAGTGGCCGGAACGGAATTTGGTGAATAATCCGGTTCCGGGTGACAACACCAAAAAACAATCCCAATCATTGAGCAAGATGAAGTCGAGAGTAAAAATAAAGAAGAGGCGGAGTGATTTGGTCTCAGATTTAATTCGGAAGCCATCAATTTCGAATCTGGAGTTATAAAATCATGGATTCGTTGTTTAGGAAGAAGCATACAGCAGTAACAGCACAAGCTAAAAGCGGCTGGCAAAAAAGAGGACTTGAAGCAGAAAGCATGTGATAGGGAGAAACTTTATCTTTTAGTGTTAAGTTTTTATGTGGGCCGGGCTTTGGTTGAATTAGAAAGTGGAATTAATTACATAGCTAATTATATGAACAAACTGAACTAATAAACCCTATAAAATGCTTGTATAGATGAAATTTGTATATTTTTCATTGAAGAATGTATTAAAGTATGTGTTATGAACATTTACGAGGATTTTAACTATTTATGTTTAGAAAGAAACGGAATTGCTAAACCGGAATTAAAGCGGAATTACCGAAATTAGCGAAACGGAACCGAAAATTTAAAGTTTACATGTGAACGGAACGGAAACGGAAAACGGAATTTTGAACCTTGGCTACAAGGTTTCAGACTTGGAATCAGTCGCGACAAAGTTAGAAGCATGAGGCCCTGTTGAGAAAATTCAAAATATAATAAAAATAAGTGTCTAAACTGACTTGCTTTTATACGCTTGCTTAGTTGATAATAAAACCCTTTTATTTTTTCTTTTGAATATTCAGATAACTCTAAAATTTTGTATCATGTGGAGTACAAAATATGTGACAGAGGATTTATGTAAAATTTACCACTAAATAGACAAGGGAGGACCGAAGAACCATGGAAAATCTTCCAAGATATAAATCAGCAACAAATCCTCCAATCAAAGGCATCATGGTAGTAACTTCTATCCAGTAATTAACACTTTTTGCAGCAGTTTTCACATCCTGATGCAGGACTTTTGTTAAGTATATTATCAGGTTTGTAGCTAAACCAAAGTAACTTAGTCTCTAACTGAACTCAATCACTGCATTAACCAATATTAAAACTCTCAGAACAATTTGCACTGTATGACTGTAACAAGTAATTTAAACAGAATTCAAATTATAGTTACCAAGAATGAAAAGCGCTGCACGCCAAGCTCCTGTTTTGGATCTTAAAGGAACATTTCCTTTGTAATCAACCGAAGAATCATACACCCATTTCTCTTCTTCTTTTGTATCCATCGGCGGCAACGATATAATGTTATGAATATTTAAGGGAAGAATATAAATTTTGTGATATAATCAAGTTTAGACTCCTTGTGTGCTTTTGTAATGCTCATTCAGAGTGGAGAAATCTCCATATTACCATGGTTTTAAATTACGTCCGGCTTGCCGGAATCCCGGTCATTTCGGTCCGGTTTCGGCAGTGGCCGGAACGGAATTTGGTGAATAATCCGGTTCCGGGTGACAACACCAAAAAACAATCCCAATCATTGAGCAAGATGAAGTCGAGAGTAAAAATAAAGAAGAGGCGGAGTGATTTGGTCTCAGATTTAATTCGGAAGCCATCAATTTCGAATCTGGAGTTATAAAATCATGGATTCGTTGTTTAGGAAGAAGCATACAGCAGTAACAACACAAGCTAAAAGCGGCTGGCAAAAAAGAGGACTTGAAGCAGAAAGCATGTGATAGGGAGAAACTATATCTTTTAGTGTTAAGTTTTTATGTGGGCCGGGCTTTGGTTGAATTAGAAAGTGGAATTAATTACATTGCTAATTATATGAACAAACTGAACTAATAAACCCTATAAAATGCTTGTATAGATGAAATTTGTATATTTTTCATTGAAGAATGTATTAAAGTATGTGTTATGAACATTTACGAGGATTTTAACTATTTATGTTTAGAAAGAAACGGAATTGCTAAACCGGAATTAAAGCGGAATTACCGAAATTAGCGAAACGGAACCGAAAATTTAAAGTTTACATGTGAACGGAACGGAAACGGAAAACGGAATTTTGAACCTTGCATATTACACGTCAATGAAGAAAGATGATCAATCTCCACTACAAGTGTACTGAGAATGAAAATGACAAGAACTTTTAGCTGGTCAGTGAAAAAAAGTCAATATTTTGTAGGCCTTATCAACTTTACATATTGTAATTCTATACCATTAATAACGGAAATAAACTGTGATCTGGATTTTTTTTTTTTTTTTTCCTTTTTCTTTTGGGCACTCCAAATGTATGTACAAAAATAGTTATCACATTAGTCCGAGGTGAAAGCTGGCTGAATCAAACTCTTAATTTTTCAACATTATGTGTATATATTATTTATAATTTGATTACTCCTATTAATATTTGATGAAAAAACTGCATTTGGTATTTCAGTATTTTCCCTAGTTAGAGCTTGTTTTTGGATAAAAAAAAAATTCATTTTTATTTTGAGATGTTTTTTCGATCTCCAAGTCATTTTCAGTTTGAAAATACAAGGAAAATTCTATTTTGCTGGAGGGAAGCAATAAAAGAGTTGACTGTTGTGAGCAATGGAAGTATAGGACGTGCACAAATCCTCAACCTCATAATCTCATAATTACAAACGTCCAATCAAGAAAAAGTAAGATACAGCGAGAGGAGATAGCCATGAATATGTCAGTCGGCAACGTGAGTGTTGTTTATTGATGGTGGGTTTATGACTTAAACGACAGTACATCTTTTCTAAATTTCCGTTTCATTATATATAATAGTTTGACAGTGGAGCATTTGTTACAAGCATGTTACGACCGTTGACTGGTTACTATATTTTCTTCTAATTTAGGTGTATCTCACTTTCCACTTTAAGTAGTCATTGTTTATGCATTTTAGTTATGGGAAAATCCACTTAAACACAAAAATTTAACATAAATTGAAGAACACAAATTCTCAACTATTGGATTGTTTCGTGATTTCCATCTCCACATAGGACAAATTAATTCAATGGTTGAGATTTTATGTACCTTCATTTGTGTCAAATAATGCTTTTCATAATTGTTGTTACAATGAAGGAAATCTTAAGTAAAAGTTCATTTCATTGTCAAAGTGGCCAGTGCATATGTGTTTCATCATCGAAGAAATAACCGTTGCCGAATATTGCAGAAGATTTCAGTATTTACCATTTATCCAATGTCTTTGTACTTCCGTAATTACTTCGGCAAGTATGCAGTGGTTATCTGTTTTCTTATTCTTCTTCTCTTCGGCTTTCTTGTTTTCTATTTTATTTTGTTTTGTTCAATAAATTCAAAAACAGTATATTCCTTACCATTGAGAGTTCAAATATGGCCAGCCTGCAAAGAAAAGCTCACTAGTGCAGTTAGCATTCTTTAAGCACATTTAACACAATGAATCAGACTAAAAATCACAGAAATCATAATTTAAAATAAAGGGAGGATTCAAGAACAAGTGGGTAAAATTTGCTTCATTTGAGGGTCTACCAATTGGAATAATATTTTGTGTTTAATCCATTACAAAGTTTGAGTCTAAGCTTTTGGCATGTTACATGCACAAGTAGAAGGCAATGATTCATAAAGCAATGACCAATCCATTAATTCATGACAGATAAATTCATTATGCCTGCCATTCTTTGTTAAAATCAAGTTCACTTTCAGATTTTTCAAATAGATCCAGCCTTTCAAATTTGTGATTGTGGATTGAAGTCGTGTATATCATATTGACATATACATTGCTAGATAATGCATGGTATGTAACAAAAATTTGGCTGTGTAATTTCGCACTATGCACATCCTACTTTTCAAAGAAAAGAAAGGCAACTAAAAGGCCATCATGCTGCATAGATTGTTATTCCTAGCAAATCATTCAGTTTTACAATGAATATGTCTCAGCATCGTTTATGGCAACCATATACACACGTGTATCCAAATAGACTCTGGCATTATATACTATTTTTCAAAGAGTGACATGTACATTTCTGCACAAGAAAAGATTCAACTATATAAATTCTAGAGAATATTGAATTACTATATATCAATATGAATATTCAATAATTCATTATGTACTATTTACTTTTCCTAGTTACTTTAATAACAATGGGGTTGTGATTTAATTTATTTATTCTATGTATTATACTAGACATAACCATGTTTACCGATTTTAATCCATATATCTAGCTCAATTCAACTTAAGATCATACAATATCAAATATCAATTGAACCTTTGAGACCATTATGAATGCTATGAGCCTTTTTTAAAACATGGTTCATTAATGCCAAAAAAGGCTGGTCCCTATAATTGAACTCATGGCCTTTAATCTCACAGTATAAAGTTATAAACTACAAACCAATCACGACATCTAGCTAAATAGGATGATGTATACTTTTTAGTACATCCCAACTATTGGGAAGACAAAGTTGGCCTGGATGGAAGATATCATCAATAAATAACGTAAACTTTAGGCTTTTTAATTTTTCTTGTGTCATTCTCTCTGCTTAAAAAAGTTGTGTGTTAAATGAAACTACAATATCTTGGAAATATTTTCTGATGGAATCTACAAGTTTCTACTTTCTGTTGGTCATTTGTACAAAATAGTTAGATTCGCGCTTGTCAATTGTTGTTCTTTAGGGACACTTTAGGTAGGATTGAAAACATCGAAAATAGCTTGATATTGGTTAAAATATTGCGTGAATTGGTGCTAGGAAGCTTAAGTCATCGTGAGTTGAAAGTTGAGACACATGAAGTCAGACGCTTTTCAATTAAATCGGTGCTAGGAAGCTTAACATCCCACCTATAAATGCATTGATCAATACTTGAATGTGAATCACAAAGATATAGAACATGTTAAATGTTTTTAGGTTGTAATATTTGCAAATACATAGTTTTACAAAGCTTGAAGAGAAGAAACAGAACAGAACTAAAGTCATAAATAGCAAATACCACTCCCATGAACTTTCTTTTAGTGCATGATAAATGATTGATCTCAAACAGTAATATTATTATTATCATTGTCATATTCTACTTCTGGGGTATCAACCCCAATTTTTCCCTGTCTTGGCCCTAACACCTTCTTGTAAGAATACTTAACAGCCAAATATGCATAAATTCCCAGATTCAACCCATTAATTGCAGCCAGTATCCAATAAAACAGGTCCAGCCTACTCTTGTTCAAATCTTTCCCAATCCACCCTTCTCCACCTCCTCCTCTCTTGCTTATAACATCAACCAAATTTATAAGAAAAATAGTTAGAAAATTGGAAGCTCCCATCACACTTAAATAGAACGCTATGCCTAAACTTCTCATACTATCTGGCACTTGATCATAGAAGTATTCTTGCAGTCCAACTATAGTGAAAGCATCACCTATCCCAAGTATCATGAATTGTGGTACCAACCAAAACACACTTAAAAGAGATTGTGATCTTAATCTCTTATGTTCTACTACAGCCGATACTATCATCGCTAACACTGCTAAAACCATTCCGATGCCTATCCTTTGTAAAATGCTCACACCCCTTTCATTTTTTGTTATTTTTCTAAGTGATGGGACTAAAACTTTATCGTAGAAAGAAACTGACATTATCATGATTATAGCTGCGAACGAGTACAGTGACGCTGGTGGTATTTCGAAGCTTTTGGTTATGGTTCGGTCCATAATGCTTCCTTGCTTGATGAAGAATGTTGAAGTTTGAGCTACACACATGCCAAATGGTAGTGTGGCTAACCATATCGGAATCATTGATAGTACTAGTTTCATTTCTTCTATTTGGGTCACAGTGGTCAGTCTCCATTTGTTCTGCTTCTCTGTCGTAAACCCAGTTTCATCGTTTTTGTTCTCAATTATTGCAGCTTTGTCTAGGAACCTGTTATATGCAGGTTGTTTAGAAAATTATGCAAAGATTCAATTAGATGTCACTGTATATATAGAGAGAGACACACATACCTGTCACTGTATACATGTGAAATAAATGATATGTGAGTCTTATATGTATGATCGGTTCACCTATCCTTTAATTAGAAAGGGTGCCGTTTAGATAAGGCAGTGGCCCTATATGAACTTTCTATATTCTGTTTAGAAAAGGTAAAGTTTCAAGCTTTTTCCCTACCACAAGCCAAAATTTTTGCCCTATGTCAACTCATTATTCAGCCCACTCAATCCATTAGATCGATTAAATGATGCTTTTCAATTGAAGTATTTTTGGCTGCTGATATCTGAAAAGGATAATTTCTAGCTTTTAAGTGTTGGGATTCTTCTTCTTCTTTCTAATTTTTTTTCCCCAACTTTTATAATCTAATTAAAGTTAAAAGTTGGCTTTGCCACTGAGTATACAAATAGAATGCAGTGTTTCACACCTGAGTTTATCAGTATGGGACAGTAGTCTCTTCTCGATCTTCTGTGACAACGAAACCTCATACAGTTCTCTATAGTTAGAAGGATATGGAAGCTTCCTTTTGAAATATGCAGCTACAAGAACTTGCAACATTGGAGTCAAAGGACTGCCTTTTGGATTTCTATACCGATACAACTTCCTCCCAGATAAAAGGATAGCTACACTGATGCACATTACGAGAGCAAGAATTACATCTGCAACTGCCCAACTGACATTATCCTGAATGTAAACTATGACTGTAACACCAAGAATTAATCCTCCACACACACCACAGTTCCACCAATTGAAATAGGACATCTTTTTCTTCCTCTCAGTTGGATTATTGTCATCAAACTGATCTGCACCAAAGCTTTCTAGAGAAGGTTTGTGTCCCCCAGTGCCAATAGATATCATATAAATGGCTATGAAGAAGATCACTTCATGTCTCTTCAGTATTTTGGTGCATGTGTTTGTGTTACAAGGTTTCAGACTTGGAATCAGCCGCGACAAAGTTAGAAGCATGAGGCCCTGTTGAGAAAATTCAAAATATAATAAAAATAAGTGTCTAAACTGACTTGCTTCTATATGCTTGCTTAGCTGAGAACAGAACCCTTTTACTTTTTCTTTTGAATATTCAGATAACTCTAAAATTTTGTATCATGTGGAGTACAAAATATGTTACAGAGGATTTATGTAAAATTTACCACTAAATAGACAAGGGAGGACAGAAGAACCATGGAAAATCTTCCAAGATATGAATCAGCAACAAATCCTCCAATCAAAGGCATCATGGTGGTAACTCCTATCCAGTAATTAACACTTTTTGCAGCAGTTTTCACATCTTGGTGCAGCACTTTTGTTAAGTATATTATCAGGTTTGTAGCTAAACCAAAGTAACTCAGTCTCTCACTGAACTCAATCACTGCATTAACCAATATTAAAACTCTCAGAACAATTTGCACTGTATGACTGTAATAAGTAATTTACACAGAATACAAATTATAGTTACCAAGAATGAAAAGCGCTGCACGCCAAGCTCCTGTTTTGGATCTTAAAGGAACATTTCCTTTGTAATCAACCGAAGAATCATACACCCATTTCTCTTCTTCTTTTGTATCCATCGGCAACGATATAATATTATGAATATTTAAGGGAGAGAATATGAATTTTGTGATATAATCAAGTTCATACTCCTTGCTTGCTTTTATAATGCTCATTCAGAGTGGAGAAATCTCCCTATTACACATCAATCAAGAAAGATGATCAATCTCCACTACATGTGTACTGAGAAATGAAAATGACAAGAACTTTTAGCTGGTCAATGAAAAAAAGTCAATATTTTGTAGGCCTTATCAACTTTACATATTGAAATTCTATACCATAATAATGGAAATAAACTGTGATCTGGATTTTTTTTTTTTTTTCCCTTTTTCTTTTGTGCACTCCAAATGCATGCACAAAAATGGTTATCACATTGGTCCGAGCTGAAAACTGGCTAAATCAAACTCTTAAATTTTCATGATTATGTGTATGTATTATATATAATTTGATTACTCCAATTAGTATTTGATGAAAAAACTGCATTTGATATTTCAGTATTTTCGCTAGTTAGAGCTGTCTGTTGGGTAACTTTTTTTCGTTTTCTTTACGAATACGTAACACCAAAGCAAATCTATGATCATGTTATAGAATTGCACGTTTTGATTTTTATTTTTTTTTCTCTATCTTCAAGTCATTTTCGGTTTGAAAATATGAGGAAAATTCCATTTTGCTGGAGGGAAACAATAAAAGAGTTGACTGTTGTGAGCAATGGAAGTAGAGGACGTGCACAATCCTCAACCTCATATTCTTGTGATTGCTAACCTTACAAACGTGCAATCAAGAAAAAGTAAGATACAGCGAGAGGAGATATCCTTGAATACGTCAGTCGGCAACGTGAGTGTTGTTTGTTGATGGTGGGTTTATGACTTAACCGACTGTACATCTTTTCTAAATTTCGACTTCATTATATATAATAGATTGACAGTGGAGCATTTGTTACAAGCATGTTACGACCGTTGATTGGTTGCTATATTTTCTTCTTATTTAGGTGCATCTCACTCTTCACTTTAAGTAGTCATTGTTTATGCATTTTAGTTATGGAAAAAAATCTACTTAAATACAAAAATTTAACACAAATTGAAGGACACAAATTCACTATTGGATTGTTCCATGATTTCCACCCCCACTTAAGACAAATTGATCCAATAGATGAGATTTTGTGTCCTTTGATTTGTGTCAAATAATGCTTTTCATAATTGCTGTTACCATGAATAAAATCTTAAGTAAAAGTTCATTTCATTATCAAAGTGGCCAGTGCATATGTGTTTCATCATCAGAGAAACAGCCGTTGCGGAATATTGCAGAACATTTCATTACCAAATGTCTTTGTACTTCGTAATTGTATAATTACTTCGGCTTCAAGTATGCAGTGGTTATTTGTTTTCTTATTCTTCTTCTCTTGGGCTTTCTTGTTATCTATTTTATTTTTGTTTTGTTCAATAATTTCATAAACAATATATTCATTACCACTGAGAGTTCAAATATGGCCAGCCTGCAAAGAAAAGCTCACTAGTGCAGTTAGCATTCTTTAAGCACATTTAACACAATGAATCAGACTAAAAATCACAGAAATCATAATTTAAAATAAAGGAAGGCTTCAAGAACAAGTGGGTAAAATTGCTTGATTTGAGGGTCTACCAATTGGGCAAGTAGAAGGCAATGATTCAAAAAGCAATGACCAATCCATTTGTTCATGACAGATAAATTCATTATGCCTGCCATTCTTTGTTAAGATCAAGTTCACTTTCAGAACTCTCAAATCGATCCATCCTTTCAAACTTGTGATTGTGGATTGAAGTCGTGTATGTCATATACACTGCTAGATAATGGTATGTTAACAAAAATTCAGCTGTGTAGTTTTGCGCACTGCACATCCTACCTTTCAAAGAAAAGAAAGGCAACTAAAAGGCCATCATGCTGCATAGATTGTTATTCCTAGCAAATCATTCAGTTTTACAGCGAAAATGTCTCAATGTCGTTTATGGCAAACTATATACACACGTGTAACCAAATAGACGCTGGCATTTAAGAGTGATATATAGATTACTGCACACAAGAAAAGATTCAACTGTTTGGTGTGAACTGAGTGAAAAGAAAAACAGGAGTTACTGAATTGGAATATTATATCATATACCAACCACCACAGACACTTGCAAATGAATGTGCACGTTTAATAAAATCAACAAAGCAGATGAGCATTATCAAGATACGCTTGCCATAGGGCTAGAAACGGTTCTTTCCTTCTTATTTTTTTTTTTTTTTTCTCCCAACACTCATAAAGTAAGCTCTCAAAATATTATCCGAGCAACTGTGGTTCAAGTTTACCTTGTTCTAGAATTGCAGAACCAAATAATCTGAAACCAAAATAACAAGTTTCCGTTTGTCCTCTCCCTGTAATCAGTGATGTTAATACGTTTCACAACTTAATTCTTATCAGGAGTTTACCGATCAGCCGGATTCTCCTCGAGTATACTAAAAAAAACCGCTTATACGATTTCTCTTGTTTGGTGCTTTTTGCAAATATATACGATCAATTCTTTCTTTCTTTGCTCGTCATCTTTATACGATTTCTCTCTTTGCGAATATGTATATTTATATATGTGTGCGTGCACACACACGACTATCTGGATATAAACCATGGTTCAAACTTTCGTTTCGGTTATAGAAATACATTACAGTTTCGATTTCATTTTGGAAATTTCGCAAATTCCGCAAAGATCACAGTTTACAAATCCCGGTATTTTATCAAAATATAATCACCTGATCCAACTAATCTGACATTAAATGCCCTATACAGTCTTCCATCCAAACTATACAACAATAATTTATACTTGACATACGGTCTAAGGCCAACTAACAAAAAAAGCCCTATCCGAAATCCTTTTTCTTTCTTCTTCTTTCTCAAATCCTAAGTTGAATCAACATGACTAACTTTCAAATATCTATTCTGAAAATAAAACAAAAATGAAAAATTCTTTCTCCTTCACAAAGCCTTGCCAACATAATTGCTTCCCTACAGTTGAAAATTCAATCACTGTAAGAAACGTTGTTGATAGCGAGAAGTACTAGCGATCGCTAGTCGATACAATAAATTGTCGTTATTTACCCTGACGCTAACAAAATAACGACGTCTCTTTAGTGTTCGCTTTCATAGGCACTTTAGCGACGGCTGGTGTAGACTTAGGATGACACGTGATAATTTGTGTGCTCTTTGGTTCCTATCACTAGTCATCGCTAAGTGTAGCAAGTCTGTTAACATAATTCGACACCAACCATCGCTGAGTGTATCAAGTTTGAAAACATAATCTGACGCCAGTCATTGCTAACCGACACCAGGTGTGACCTATAAGCCGATACCAGCTGTCTCTAGCCGTTGGCAATCTGAAACTTTATCTCTGCAATTCAGCTTCTTTGCTGTCTTTCAACCACACAATACTCGTATACCCATATCCAATCATTCCACAACTCATATACACTCAATTCGCCGGTACATCCATATTCAATAATTTCACAATCCATGTATACTTAATTCTACAACACATATACATATAAATCAAAAACCCAAATAAATATGCAATAAAATAACATATATACAACAAAAACCAATATACCTTGTTCGAAAATATTCTCAACTTATATCTACTAAAAATCATCCATACACCATCTATAGATTAAAAAAATTCAATAACATACGTTTGTATTTACAAAACCATATAAAAGTCTATTACCTACTCGTCGGCGTCATCATCCTCATCCTCTGACCCATCATGATTTCTAAACATCCTCCCTTGCTCGGATAATTAAATATGCGGCGATCCTCTCATTAAACACGGTAGTCGGTCCACTCTTCCGCGAGTTCTGAAACTTGGTTATATGCTGACGGAGCTAGCTATCTCCTCCTGTTGGGACCTCCTATAAGAGACATTGGTGGTCGCTACATGTAATTTATTTTATTAATAGTTTTAATTTAGGATTAAATATAATTTATAAATTAGTTAATAAAACACTTTACCACCATATTGTTGAATCCATACCACCTATTCCAAATAGGCAGGTCAATCATATCATCTCGAATACTATTGCACTCTTTTAGGGTCATCCCAAGGCCTAGGAACTGCGGCACTCAAGCAACCATCGTCTCGTATCTCTCCTGCAATAACGGACGTTGAATTCACACATTAAATATTTAATTTCAAATTTATCGATTGTAAAATAGAATAAAAATAAGAATGTTTACCATCACATGTTGGGACTTAGTGTTGTATATAACAATTCTATGATTTTTGTTTGATGATAACAAACAAACATACATATGTATATATATATATACACACACACACTATTATAAATGTGTTTGCAATTGTACTACTCTACTACATCACAGATAGAATTATATATTTATATTTAAATAAAATACTACTTGTTGACGTGGAAAATCGTCGCACTCCAACACCCAATGAGTATGTGGTGTGAGCACAATAAATCCAAAATAAGTAACGTAAATTAAATGCGGTGAGACAAAACTTTTATAGTGGTTCGACACTAACGCCTACGTCCACTTTATAATGATCATTCATCATATGATATCCAATTACAATGTTGTACAAGTTTAAATAATATTCGAGTATAAAGTATTTCAATAGAATAACGACGTCCTAGTTAATTCTAAACTTTGACTAAAACGTCATACTTATTCCTCCTTGAGATGAGTGGTCAACTATATCCAAATTCATCCTTATTTTCCAAGAAGTTCAAAAGAGTCCAAATTTGGCATAATTATCCTTCTGAATGTCCAAGTGTTGATGGAAAACGTGTATGTCACGTTTTAATTGACCATGCCATGTCCAATGGCCAGAAAGAGACGGCAGCCATTAATAAGTGTTTTGGAGCTCAAGAAGTCCAAAAAATCCAAGTGAGAAGGTTCTAAATGAAAACCAAGGTTTGGGGTATTTATAGAAGGGATGTTAGATCGGAATAGTTAGGATATGCGGACCACAATTCTGAATTTCGGACCCCGAAAGCGCCAAAAACATGAATTTCTACCTCCTGGTGAGGGATACGAAATTCGTATCCCTTGAGGGATACGAATTTCGTACCCCTTTACGGGATACGAAATTTCATATCCCTATGAGGGATACAGAATTTCATATCCCTCTAAGAGATACGAGGGATACGAAATGGAAGGAGAGAGACCCGAAATCTTGTTGTTTAGGGTGCCGAGGTTCCTGAACGTGAAGTGAGGGGATTTGAGATTTCGTTGATCCGAACTGAAGGGATCCGAGCTTCCGGTTAAGAGAAAATCGGATGAATCGAGCGGTGTCCAATTGTCCACGGGACTGTCGGTCCACGCACCCCCACCGGTGCTGCGCCCGAACCCGCTGATGGCTCGCCTTCAGCTCGATCGAGTTACAGTGCGAAGCATCGTAATAGATGTTCTTTGGCCCAAAAGAGGTCATCTGATAGGAGTCCTGGGCCTTTATATGTTTGCGACGCGATTTCGACCAAATCGCTTTGTGCTTCTCGATGACACCGCTGATGTTCGAGGGTGCTGCTAAACAAATATTTGACGTGTGACAGCTTTGCCTAAAAAGCGTGTCAACACTACCACATAAAAATTTAATATTCAAACAGTATTTTATTTAAATATTTCAACAGTACAAATTGATGACTCCATTATTTGTACATCTCACTATAATACATTACATTTTACACTCAATACATTGATGCTCACTATAGTTCACTCATTTCACTATGCCACTCAGTTGTACAAACACATACACATTTAGTTTCACTCGTTATCACTTGGTCCATCTTCAGCTTGCTACATAGTCAGTTCAGCCATCTGTTTACCTGTCATAGAAACAAACACACACAGTAAACTGGAATAAAATATTATTAAATTCTAGCAGATATAATTTTATTTTAAGATTTATTTGCCTTAGAATTTTGGTGTGTTTCTTATCATATTTCATGACTTGATCTTATATGTATATATATCCATATGTGTCTAGACAGTTTGTGATATTCACAGATTCATCATAAATACCACAAGATAGACAGTATTTCTAGTGCTCACATATATAAACTGCACATGCACGATACATGCATACACATACATGTGTATGTACATATACATATTTTCTGTGTAGGGGCAATATGGTCATTCAATGAAACAGCAGGGACAAATATATCATGTTTGATATGCTTAGCAAAGCCACACACATATATGTGTACAAGTTCGTATATATATATATATATACATACATACATACATACATACATATATATATATATGTGTGTGTGTGTGTGTGTGTGTACATGGTTGAGCATGCACATATGCAGCTGCATGGAGTGGCACCATGCAAATCAACTTCAAGCTCAAATCAAATTAGTGGCAATGCACATATGAAGCTACATGTATATACAAACATATATATATACACACACACATATGTGTATATATACACATATGCATACATGACAACATGTAAATACGCGACATGGTCAAGGCAGACCACCATCTCAATCAAGGCAGCAACAAAAATGGGACAGTGCACAAGTTTCAAGTGCCAAATACTTCCAGCATGCCAAGTCAACACAAAAGGATGGAGTAATATTCAAGCAGGCATGTACAAGCCAAAGACCAAGTTTACGAATGCAGCAATGAGAAGTGCAAAAGGCAAGTACACAGAGATGATTCAAATGTTCATGTCCACACAACAATGCAAATGAAAGATGGAACTCTAGTTACAGCAAGTCAATGCAAACTGATCGAAGTAGTTCAACATTGCTAAAGCAAACAAGACACGCGCAAGGGAAAATAAAAGGCATGGATAACAGCAAAATGTACACAGCGTACAATGACAAGTGCAAGACAGTCAATAGAACATGATCGAGCATGTATACAAGGCAAGCGAAAGCCCAAGAGGAAGTGACTTAAAAAATTCAAGAATAGCAGGTCCAAGTATACAATGCATGACATATATGCAGGGCCGGTTCGGCATTGTGGGTTGCCCTAGGCAGCATGCACACAAAGCAGAAAGTAACAAGCGTTAAAAGCATAGAAACATAGGAAATATTGCCTCAGTTAGCAGAAAAATGTTGCACCTGCAAAAATATTAGGAAATATGACATTTCCCATGTTGTAACCGTTGTGATTAATCCGATTCAAGACCACTCGAATTAGATATCTAAACCACAATGTGCTAGCGGAAGACTAGATCATTGTTAGACTTGCAAAAACAACCAAAGTAATAACTCTAGTCACAAAACCAATATCAACAAATTACGAACAATCCAAATCTCAATCACAAGCAAGAAACTAATGACAAAGTAGCAAAACAAATCACACAAAGATTTATAATGGTTCCACTAACATCTTGTTAGTGTACATCCACTTTGGAAAGAGTATTTTATTACCATGATGAAAAGAATACAAGAGATTGATCCAATAATCACTATATTTCAATATAGAAAAGAGTTTGAGGAGAATAGAATTGAAGAATTGGAATTATGCTATAAACCCTTATTCTCCCTTGAGAATAAACCCTTGATCCCAAATCAAGTCTTCAAGCCCCTTCCTAATTCACTTCAGAAAATAGCTTATAAAGAGGTTGACCAATTACCCAAATTGCCCCCGAATTAGTCACAAATCAGCTTGCTTAAACTTCAGCCCGAAAATAGCCCAAAGCTCGCACAGACGTCTGTCGAACCTCCTGACAGACGTCTGTCATCTTTCAGAGATTACTTGGGCAAATTCACTCAGCACAGACGTCTGCCAGGGAAGTGTCAAACGTCTGTTTGAGCTCTTAGGAAACCAATTCCCTGCAGTCAGACGTCTGTCATCCCCTATGACAGACGTCTGTCCCTATACCCAGCTGACAGTAAACACCTTCCTGCTCATACCTCCTTCATACGAGCTCCGATTTGTGAATGGTCACCTACGACTCGAAGCTATCTTCGACCTCTTCAATCCAACATATATAGCATCGCATACCTCAACATCCTAGAATTGAACTCCTGACCATACAGGTGGGGAAAGGACACACAACCGACTGAACTAGTACTACATTGTCAAGCATTTGCCATTAACTATTATGTATAGAAAATTTTACTTCGTCACTTACCGCCACCCCCACCAGCAGTTGCCTCTGCCGAGGGGGTTGCCCCAGGCGGTCGCCTGCTCGGCCTACCCTCTCCGTCGGCTCTGCATATATGTATATGATGCATATATATAAACACACACACATACAACAACAAATCATTGCAACATGGTTAAGACAGAGCTGCACACACACACACACAAATATATATATATATATATATATATATATATATATATATATATATATATATATATACACACACACACTAGTGTGAACCCGTGCTACGCACACGGTTTTGACGATACAATTATGACATGTTAGAATAAAATTCACTACGGATCTGAATATAACCACATTGATTCAATCGAGAATAAACTGAATAAGATCAAAGAGATCAGCGGAAATCATACCTGAATCCATCGGTGTTTGCTGATACGTAGAATTAGGTTGAGTTAGATCTTCCAAATTGACACAGGCTCAGATCTGTAAATATGTCTCTATAGAAGAGGTAAGAGAACACTCTGATAACTTGTGTAATTCGGGGACCATAACCCTATATATATAGTAGTGTGATATTTTTAGTTCGACCCTTCAACAAACTAAAAAATTATCACTCTGGTATCCACACATTATTATATTACATGATAATTATACCCTAAAAGTCCTCAGATATTTATTTCAAACTAGATCACGTATTCGGACTTAGTCATAAGATAGCCAATACATTAGCATATGTGGCCCCAATAAGTTGAATATTTCTAACAATCTCCCCCTGGGCCACATATGTAACTTTATAAATGTATTTACTTTATGAGCTCTCAAATAGCTATCTTAATAATAAGGTATATCCAAAACAATCTCGTCCATTGATTGTGTTAATATTGGACCAAAGCGGCTTTCGTCACTCTCATTGTAACTAAACCCATCAATGATCACATATACTAACATAACCAAATGACGTAGATCAATCATGTATGTGTAGTATGGAAATTACATGAAATGTGATCTTTGCATGCCTATTTCCAACTGGTCCAACTTTACTTTATTGAGATCAAAATTTTCAATATATATGAACAAATGGAGTGCAAAAGAAAATTGACTTTATTTCTGATCAGAAAACTAAAATATGTCCATAACCAAATTATAGAGCAACGTCATAAAACTAACTTATTACAAACTCCCCCTGAACCAAAAAGTCCTTAAATAAAAGATACACCCATTTTAGCAACATGCTCATGAAAGACCTTGGGTGGTAATCCTTTTGTAAGAGGATCCGCCAACATGGAATTTGTCCCAATATGCTCTATGGATATCAAACCATTCTGTACTCTCTCCTTCACAACAAGAAACTTGATGTCAATATAATTTGACTTGCTTGAGCTTCTGTTGTTATTGGAATATAATACTGCTGATTTATTGTCACAATATAAATTTAATGGTCTTTCAATACTATCGATAATGCGCAGCCCAGTGACAAAATTTCGCAGCCATTTCCCATGATTAGATGCCTCGTAACAAGCCACAAACTCTGCTTCCATGGTAGAAGAAGCTATGAGTGATTGCTTAACACTCTTCCATGATATGGCTCCCCCACTTAGTAGAAATATATATCCTGAAGTGGATTTTCTACTATCTGGGCATCCAGCAAAGTCAGAATCCGAATATCCAATGATCTCCAACTGATCTGATCTTCTGTATGTAAGCATATAGTCCTTTGTTCTCTTAAGATACCTCATAACCCTTTTTGTTGCTTTCCAGTGATCCATTCCAGGATTACTAAGATATCTACCCAACACTCCTACAATGTACGCAATATCCGGACGCGTACACACCTGAGCATACATCAAACTCCCTACGATAGATGCATAAGGAATTTTCTGCATTTCATTAATTTCAAGGATGTTATTAGGGCATTGTTTGAGACAAAATCTATCTCCTTTCGCGATAGGGGTATCTCCTACTTTACAATCTTGCATTCCAAACCTTTCAAGCACCTTTTCTATATAGCTTTTTTGTGACAATCCAAGAATACCACGTGAACGATCACGGTGTATTTGGATTCCTAATACAAAAGAAGCTTCGTTAAGATCTTTCATTTCAAAGTTGTTTGAAAGAAATCTCTTGGTTTCATGCAATGTATGTAAATCATTGCTGGCTAGCAATATGTCATCAACATATAAAATCAAGAATGCAAATTTACTCCCACAAAACTTGTGATACACACAGTTGTCAATAATGTTCGCCTCGAAACCAAATGAGGTAATTACATTTTGAAATTTGTAGTACCACTGACGAGATGCCTGTTTGAGTCCATAAATGGATTTCTTTAATCTAAAAACCATATTCTTTGGATCTCCGACCATAAAGTTTTCTGGTTGCACTATATAAATTGTTTCCTCAATGTCTCCATTAAGAAAAGCAGTCTTAACATCCATTTGATGTAACTCAAGGTCAAAATGTGCAACAAGCGCCAAAATTATTCTAAAAGAGTCTTTCGATGAAACCGGAGAGAAAGTCTCTTTAAAATCGATGCCTTCCTTTTGAGTAAAACCTTTTGCTACAAGACGTGCCTTGTATCTTTCTACTTTACCTTCTGCATCCCTTTTGGTTTTAAATATCCATTTACAACCAATGGGTTTTGCACCTTCAGGCAAAGTGACAAGGTCCCAAACTTTATTGTCTTGCATGGATTTATACTCTACATTCATAGCCTCAATCCACTTTTGAGAATTAATATCTTGCATGGCTTGGTGCAAGTTGATAGGATCATCTTCCACCAATCCATTGTGATCCTCTAATTCTTGAAGAAATACCACATAATCATCCGGAATGGCACTTCTTCTATCTCTAGTGGATCTTCTTAATGGTAATTCTTGTTGAGGTTGTTGAGTTTGTTCTTGTAGAACATTGTCTTCAACTTGAAAGGGATTTTCTTCAACATTGTCTTGTTGACGTTCCATATTTACTTCTTGATCAATGACAGGCACGATAACCGTCATATCATTTGAAGAAGTAACCTTAGTGGATATCATAGATGATGATTCCTCCTCAAAAGCAATGTTCCTTACTTTATTTCTTCCCCCAAACTCTACATCCTCAAAAAATGTTGCAGTTCCCGTCTCAAAATTTTTCCTTGGATCATAAAATTTATAGCCGCTAGATCGCTCAGAATAACCAATAAAGTAGTTGCTTACTGTTTTATAGTCCAATTTTCTTTCATTGGGCCTATAAGGCCTTGCCTCAGCTGGACATCTCCAAATATGAAAATGCTTTAGAGTGGGCTGTTTGCCTGTCCAAAGCTCATAAGGTGTTTTGGTAGCTGCTTTAGTGGGTACCCTATTAAGGATATAAACTGCTGTGTTTAATGCCTATCCCCAAAGTGATTTTGGTAAGGTAGAATGACAAATCATACTTCTTACCATATCTTTAAGGGTTTGGTTTCGTCTCTCAGCAACACCATTCATGCTAGGTGAACCCGGCATTGTGTATTGTGGGACTATTCCTCATTCCTCTATGAAGTGGGCAAACGGTCCTTGACATTGTTCAACTGATCCGTCAGATTTACCGTAATATTCACCGCTACGGTCAGATCTGACAGTTTTTATTCTTTTGTTGAGTTGGTTCTCAACCTCTAACTTAAATTTCTTGAACATGTCCAAGGATTACAATTGATCATGTATAAGATATAGGTAGCCATATCTTGAATAGTCGTCTATGAATGTGATAAAATATTGTTTCCCATTCCATGATGCCTTAGGAAATGGCCCACAAATGTCTGTATGTATCAATTATAAGACGTCGATTGCTCTATTGGCACTTATTTTCTTATGTTTGGTCTGTTTTCCCTTGATACACTCTATACAAACGTCAAAGTCTGAAAAATCAAGGGATTGCAAAATGCCATCTGACACAAGCTTTTAAATTCTAGCTTTAGATATATGACCTAATCGTTTATGCCATAATGCGGCTGAATTTTCTTTATTAGCTTTCCTTTTAGTACCATGTAATTCCACATGCAAGGCTTCATTATAAGATGGATTAACATCAAGCATGTATAAGTTATCACAAACATTAAGAGAACCAGTTCCAACAAGAGTTGAATTTATTGATAAACTAAAAATACCATTCCCAAATGAATAAGAATAACCAAATTTGTCCAATTTAGAAATAGAAACCAAATTCCGCCTAAATGACGGTATAACAAAAGTATCAAATAAATCCAAATAAAACTGAGTTCCTAATAATAACTTAAAATGCCCAATAGCCTGCACTTCAACCGATTTTCCATCACCCACATAGATGTATCTTTCAGCATCAGTTGGATTTCGGTAGCTCAGGCGACCCTGCATAGAAACACTTATGTGAGTAGAGGCACCAGAATCTATCCACCAAGGGTTCTTAGGTACTGTAGCTAAATTTACTTCAGAACAGATCAAAGCAAAAGACATACCTTTCTTAACACGCCAAGTGTGATATTTGGTACAATCTTTCTTCAAATGTCCAGCCTTTTTACAAAAGAAACAACCATCAGTTTCCTTTTGTTGTTTCTTTTCTGTTGGACCCTTAGCAGCTTCATTATCCTTCTTTCTCTTTTTGTCTTTTCCTTTAGGGGTATAAGCCAAATGAGCACTTTCAGTCTTATCATGCTTCAACCTCTCTTCTTCTTGCACACAGTATGAAATGAGTTCATTAAGAGTCTATTTCTCATTCTGACAATTATAACTGATTTTGAACTGGTTATACTGTGAAGGAAGAGAGATCAATACCAAATGCACGAGCAAATCATCTGAAAGCTCTAGCTTAAGTGCCTTAAGTTTTGAAGCAACATTAGACATTTCCATTATGTACTCCCTTATGTTTCCTTTGCTTTGATACTTCATGGAAATCAAGCGCTGTAAAAGCGTGCTTGTCTCCGCCTTATCGTTTTTGGCAAAACCTTTTTCAATCTCAACAAGGAAATCTTTGGCGTTGGTTATCTTTTCATACACCGCACCCCTAAATGCCTCTGGAATGCCACGTTTTATGATCATTAGACTCATGCGGTTTGAACGATCCCACCTCTCAAAGCTCTTTATAGCATCAGAAGAACTTTCATCCGTAAGAGGGGTGGGTGCGTCCATCCTAAGTGCAAGGTCAAGATCCATGTAGCCAAGAACAAGCAATATGTTCTCTTTCCAATCCTTGAAGTTTGTTCTAGTCAGAATAGGAATATTGTTAAGATTGGCAGATACCGTAGTCATATTAACTGTAATCAATAAAAGAATCAATCAAGTATGCTTACATTATAAACCAACAGTAGTAAATTCAAATAATTGGTAGTTCTCTTTTTCAAGATATCTAGTACAATATTAATATCAAGTCTTTGGACAGTAATATTAATTGCAAGTGATACTCTTGTTGCAACGATCAAATACTGACAATAAATAAAAGTCGAATAACAACCTTCCTTTGGGCCGATTAATTATTCACTCTTAAATCCTTATAATTGTCACGTATTTATCATCACACATGTGTAAGTGATTCGGCCAAATATTAGCCTTCCTTTGGGCCGACTAATATTCGCATGAATAACTACACACAAATATCAAACATTTTCATGAACCACCAAAATATAGAGGTCACTTTGGTGACATATTATTTTGAAGTTAATTCACTACTAATGTAAAATATTTACAGCTGCAAAGAGACACCAAAAAAAAAATTGAATTTGTTTGCATCTTAACTCACATGGCAGATCAAAAAATTAAACTGAAATGATGGTTAAGACCAATAAAACTCTAAAGTCAGTTCACAAAAATTAGTTTATGCGAACAATAGTAAAAGGGAATCCGAAATAACATCCATAAAATATGGATAGCCAAACTTTCGGATCTTGAATAGGTCAATTAAAAAATAAAAAATAATAACCTGACTAATCTTGAATTTTTTTTTTTTTTTTTTGGATTAAAAACACTGAGTCACCAAATAAATTAACACATGTCACCAGAAACAGAAAACTGAGTACTAGTTAAATATCATAATGTAACACAGCAGTAATTCCTAGTAATCAGTCTATCCGCATAACATAAGTCAACACACTCATTTAAATATATTAAAACGAAACCTGAATCAGTTCCGAGATCCGAAAATAAAGAAAAAAAAATTGCTTACAGAACCACCGAATCTCAATCCATCTAATACTGAAGACTTGGTAAAAAATGGATAGACGGATAATATGCATTATGATATACTGGTAGTTGCATGCAGTGACTATATCATGCCATTAAATAACTATAACATCATTCCGGTACAAATAATGTGAACATGTTGTCATCATGCAAAATTATACAATGCTGCTCCATAACAATTATAATAATATATAATTGTGATGATATATTGCAGCATACTCTAATACCTTATGAAACTAAGAAGTCCTTACGTTGCATAGGTTATTATATAAAACTCTGCGCAAGGACTTAGCGGGGAAAAAGGACTTATAGTGCATGAATTCAGAAAATGTCATGAACGTAACATTACAGACTATTATATTAATAATATAACATATGCTGGTAACAAAGTTTTCTCTATACCAACGTAAGAACCAACATAATGATCTGAATATAGATCTGAAGCTCAACACAAATATATATTAAAAAAAAGTTTTTTTTTAATATATATATATATATATATATATATAACCGAAATTTTAACAAATGACAAAACAACATGTATCAAACTACAAAACTCAGAATGTATACATGATCAGACAAAAACAAAATTTTCCCAATAGAACCAATAATGGTTGACTCTGATACCACTTGTTAGAATAAAATTCACTACGGATCTGAATATAACCACATTGATTCAATCGAGAATAAACTGAATAAGATCAAAGAGATCAGCGGAAATCATACCTGAATCCATCGGTGTTTGCTGATACGTAGAATTAGGTTGAGTTAGATCTTCCAAATTGACACAGGCTCAGATCTGTAAATATGTCTCTATAGAAGAGGTAAGAGAACACTCTGATAACTTGTGTAATTCGGGGACCATAACCCTATATATATATATATATATATATATATATATATATAGTAGTGTGATATTTTTAGTTCGGCCCTTCAACAAACTAAAAAATTATCACTCTGGTATCCACACATTATTATATTACATGATAATTATACCCTAAAAGTCCTTAGATATTTATTTCAAACTAGATCATGTATTCGGACTTAGTCATAAGATAGCCAATACATTAGCATATGTGGCCCCAATAAGTTAAATATTTCCAACATGACAGTCCGGTTTTTGAGTTTGAAGTTATATGAAGTTAAAAAATACATGTTTATGGATTGTGACGTAACTATTACAGTTACAAAGTGACAACCATCAATTACTACGTGAATGAGTGTAAAAATAAGTGCATTTTATTCGAAAAATAACTGGGATCAAAGCGGTAATGCTACCATATACATTATATTATTTTTAATTTGGAGAACTTTTGTTCCTAATTATTGTCTAAGCTGCAAAATTATTTTTAATGTGTGGGTGAAGTAGCACCTTTATTTATTTACATATGAGTAAAAACTTAGGTAATATTTGGTTTATTTTATGTCTTGAGTTTTTTATGTTGATTTCGAAAGTTGCGAAGATTTCAAGGTTAGCGGATGTGACAGACCAAAGACGGAAGAGACGGAGGGACAGTGGATGAAAGAATTTGTCATCGTTTTTCGTTGTTTTTTAAAAATACGAAAATTAACAAATAAACTATTCTTTGTTTCATTTTGTGTATTAATTTCTTTTAGTAAAACGATCGTTTTTCACAATACGTTACGTCGTTCGTATGTTTTCATGTACGAAATTCCAAAACTAAAAAATAAAAACCAAACACAACCTTAGCATCACCAAAACCATGATGCCACCACCCCTTGCTTTGTTATAAAAGGGACAATTATTGATGAACTAAAACCATAAGTCTTTTGGATTTCAAATTAGTAAGCAACGTCCGCTTAATCAAACAGCCCATGATTTCAGCTCGATACGCTTAGATTAAAATTGGATTTTTTTTTTCTCATTTTCTGCATTCTTTTTAGCTTTAGTAAAGAAGAAAAAAATAAACTGAACTGAATAGGAAACAATTTGCCCGTTTGTATAGTGATCCAATGTTTGAAAAAGCATTGTATATTAAAAAACTTGATCAAAGGTGACCTATATTAAATTATAATCACAGCACAACGAAAATCCTTACAGTTAACCTACCTAAATTCTAATTTTGTTCATGTTTCCAGTTTTAACTGAAAGCTCAAATCCTGTTTGTGGAAGTACTTACGTTTTCAAATTTGTTCATGCAAATTTTGGGGTTGCATGCCAGTTCCTAGGAAAATATGTAGTAAATAATGTACCTTATCTAAATTATGAGTAAACAGGAGTTACAAACAGAGTTAGCAAGTGTTGGAAAATGAAATTCTCATGCCAAGATGACATGATAATGTTTTAAAAAATATGACAATCAAATTTATTTTACAATATGTTGTGTATCAAATTTAAGAAACGATGCACATTTCGGTGCTATGTGAGAAAGCTGTTAAATAAGGTAATAAATAATAATCTCGTTTATATGGGTTGCTGTCGTTACTTGAGAAATATCTGTTTTTCATAGAGATTTCATTTCCATAAAGATATTATTGTCCTTCAAATTTTATTTTGATGATCATTGACAACAAATGTTACATTTACATACAATAAAGAATTTTGATTTGTTTAGGTTTTACACATTGAATATGTACCATATAATGAGATTTTCTTCCAAAAGACCCGTTTAATTCCCTAATTTAGACTATATAAAGATTTAGACCAACTTTTAGCAAAGAGGAAAATAGGTGAGATTGAACACACTTCCGGAACAAACTTTGCATATCTTATGTTAACCACCACAGATGGCTTGCTTCATAATACCGAGTCCATTGTTTCTTATATTTAGTTTTTTGTTCATGATGCCAATGAGAAATGGACCTGTAGACTGTAGTGCAGATATTAACAGACCAACCCATGCAAAAATCAGTACAAAAGCTACCAAAAAGTCATATGGTTGAACAGAAAAGGAAATATCAAAGTGTTAATAGGAACCATAACAGCAAATACAACTATTAGTTGCTATTATAATTTTTCTTTGTAATGTACTTATCAACATAGCTTCCTAATGGATACAAACTTAGCATCATAAAATGAAAATGACTTCCAACTTCTTGAACATTTCTGTAATATTAACACAGCTGTTACCAAAACATGATCTGAATATTTAAATGCGCCTTGTTCAGCTCAAATGTTCATAAAATTACAAGCCACAAAATAATTTAAAATAAACTTATATATAGCCTATGAAAATCAATGATGATTGCTTAATATGGAAGATAAGTCATCTTAATTAAATAAAAAAAAATTGGTTTTCATGTCTAACACGGTCATGGCCATTTCTTGCTGATCTTAACCACAAAATATTTACCAATCAAGCACAAAGTGAATAGGAAATTGTAGCCATATATCTAACGCCTTAAAAGAAATGAAATGAAATGAATATATATTTGCCATTGTAACTGCTAATTCATTTTTTTCACAGGACTTACCCTGCACATCATGCCCATAGTAGCAATTCATAGTACACCCTCTTCCATCAGCTAAATACGTGAATTTTTTTCCCACATGTGTACAAACCCAAAAGATGCACTCAGATAGCTAATCCCACGAAGTAGGAGCAAACCTCAGAAAATGGACGTTTCAAGTTTATTACTCATCAGGAAGGTTTTAACAGAGCTGTGGCATCTAAATAGTTAGTATTCTCTCTATGTTCTTATATACATATCCGAATAACTTCCCCATCAGATTTCCATTTCAATTCTTCATTCTATTAAACCCAGACCTGCTCATCTGCAATTCAAATCACTTTTAGGCGTTAAATCTGGAAAAAGATACTATAATGAATGATATGTACAATACCAGAAGGTTAGAATGCTAAACCCATAAAAGTGTTCTCAATAATATATGATTTCAAAAGTTTATTAAATACAATGTTTCTCCTAAGGAGCATAAATCATACTTGCTTCAAATCATAAAAATTATATTAATATTAAATATTAAGAATCAAATATATTAAATATTTGTTAGATTGGTTGTTACATGTGCAACCAACAACCCATACAATAAACATGGGCGGCCACCTACCACCACCAACCGGGCCACCAACCAAGCCACCAACCCCCACCAACCATTTCTCACCTTATAAATACTTCCTTCTTCTTCATAACTTTATATCTCATCCTAATCTCATATTCAACGAGAAGTAAAGGAGCGAGCAAGCTTAGAGTGAGAACGAGTGTTAAGTGAAAAGTGT
Organism: Allium sativum; assembly: GCA_030737875.1. Lineage (NCBI taxonomy): Eukaryota > Viridiplantae > Streptophyta > Magnoliopsida > Asparagales > Amaryllidaceae > Allium > Allium sativum. The sequence goes on along the minus strand of CM060924.1, from coordinate 187,201,897 downwards.
TTTATGTAATTACTTTGTAATATTCTCTGAAATAAAAGATCTGCAGCAGCCCGGAGACGTAGGCATAATTGGCCGAACTCCGTTATCAAATTTGTGTGTCTCTTACCATTCTACATTTCATTTCTTTTCTCCACAAATATAATCATAAGGAAATCTGCGTAATTTCCCAACAACTGGTATCAGAGCCATAATTTGTTAGAAAAGAAATTAAATTCGAGTGGGAGCGATGGCGGCAGATGAAGGAAAGGTGAAAATCGAGAAGTTTGACGGAGCCGACTTTGGCTTTTGGAAAATGCAGATTGAAGATTATCTGTATCAGAAAAGGCTTTATCAACCTCTCTCAGAAAAGAAGCCAGAGAATATGAAGGATGAAGATTGGGCTCTTCTTGATAGACAAGCTCTTGGAGTTATTCGATTAACGTTATCTCGCAATGTTGCTTTCAACATAGCAAAGGAAAAGACCACGGCAGGTCTTATGGCGGCTCTCTCCAGTATGTATGAGAAGCCGTCGGCCTCTAACAAAGTTCATTTGATGAGGCGATTGTTCAATTTGCGGATGACAGAAGGTGCATCGGTAGCTCAACATCTCAATGAACTGAATACGGTTACTACTCAGTTAAGTTCAGTTGAAATTGAGTTTGACGAAGAAGTACGCGCGTTGATACTTTTGTCTTCCCTGCCAGAAAGTTGGAACGCTACTGTCACAGCAGTGAGTAGCTCGTCGGGAAGCAATAAGTTAAAATTTGATGATATTCGTAATATGGTTCTCAGTGAAGAGATCCGGCGAAGAGATTCTGGTGAGTCATCAAATTTTTCAATTTTGCATACACAATCAAGAGGAAGAAATTCAACACGAGGAAATGGACGTAGCAAATCGAACTACCGTGGTAGGTCGAAGGACTGGAGATCTAAATCCAGAAATCCCAACGGCTCAAAGACCATTGAGTGTTGGAACTGTGGAAAGACTGGGCACTACAAAAACCAATGCAGAAGTGCACCAAAGGATCAGGAGGCGAAGGCAGAGGCAAATGTTACTTCTACCTCAGGAGGAGATGAAGCGTTGATATGCTCTTTGGAGAGCAAGGAAGATTCTTGGGTGTTAGACTCTGGAGCATCGTTTCATGCCACTTCGCAGAAAAAATTCTTCGAAAGGTACGCCTCTGGAAATCTTGGAAAGGTATATCTTGGTGACGATCAACCTTGTGATATCGTTGGTAAAGGTGCTGTGAAGATTAAGCTGAATGCGTCGGTTTGGGAGCTAAAGGATGTCAGACACATACCGGATTTGAGGAAGAATTTGATCTCCATAGGACAATTAGCTAGTGAAGGCTATACTACGACTTTCCATGGTGATGACTGGAAAATTTCGAAGGGTGCAATGACAATTGCTCAAGGCAAGAAGAGTGGTACTCTTTACATGACATCAGGAGCGCGATGTTCGATCACTATTGCAGCTAGCAACGAAAATTCCAACATATGGCACCAGAGGCTAGGCCATATGAGTGAAAAGGGAATGAAGATTATGCACTCGAAGGGGAAACTTCCAGGTCTACAGTCAGTGGAAATAGGCATGTGCGAAAATTGCATATTTGGAAAGCAGAAGAGAGTTAGCTTTCAAATAAGTGGTAAAACCCCAAAGAAGGAAAAGCTGGAGCTTGTTCATTCCGATGTTTGGGGGCCAACGACCATCTCATCCATCGGTGGAAAGCATTACTTCGTTACTTTCATCGATAATCACTCGCGAAAGGTATGGGTTTATTTTTTAAGGCATAAATCTGAAGTGTTCGAGGCTTTCAGGATATGGAAAGCTATGGTTGAAAATGAGACAAATCTAAAGATCAAAAAGCTTATAACTGACAATGGAGGTGAATATGAAGACACCAGATTCAAGCAGTTCTGTTATGAGCACGGGATCAAAATGCAGAGAACCGTGCCGGGTACGCCTCAACACAATGGTGTAGCTGAGCGTATGAATCGAACGTTGACAGAAAGAGCTAGAAGCATTCGTATACAGTCAGGTCTACCAAAGCAGTTCTGGGCAGAAGCAGTCAACACAGCAGCTTATTTGATCAATAGAGGTCCTTCAGTTCCATTAGAGCACAAAATACCAGAAGAGTTATGGAGTGGTAAGGAGGTAAAACTATCACATCTAAAAGTTTTCGGTTGTTTAGCATATGTGCATATTAGTGATCAAGGCAGAAATAAACTTGATCCCAAATCCAAGAAATGCACTCTCATCGGCTATGGCGAAAATGAGTTTGGTTACCGCATTTGGGACGATGAAAACAAGAAGGTGATTCGTAGCCGAGATGTGATCTTTAACGAAAGAGTAATGTACAAAGACAGACACAAAACAGAAGTCAACGACTCAAAGCAGAGTGAGTCAGTATTTGCAGATGCAAATGATATTTCAGATAGTCTCATCACAGGACCGACTATAGAAAGTGCTCAGCCTGATGAAATCGTTGATCTGAGTAGTGTGGACCAGTCTGACACACTACAACATCCTACTCCTGTTCCTGGATTGAGAAGATCTTCTCGACCTCATGTACCTAACAAAAGATACATGAATTATTTGTTGCTGACTGATGCAGGGGAACCTGAATGCTATGATGAAGCATCTCAGACTGAAGATGCTAGTAAGTGGGAGCTTGCCATGGAAGATGAGATGAAGTCTCTTATCTCCAACCAGACATGGGAACTAGTTGAGTTGCCCATAGGAAAGAAGGCACTTCACAATAAATAGGTGTATCGCGTGAAAGAGGAGCACGATGGTGCCAAGAGATACAAAGCTCGACTAGTTGTCAAAGGATTCCAACAGAAGGAAGGAGTGGACTACACTAACATTTTTTCTCCCGTTGTGAAGCTCAATACTATCAGGTCAGTATTAAGTATTGTTGCTATTGAAGACCTTCATCTTGAACAGTTAGATGTGAAGACCGCATTTCTTCATGGAGACTTGGATGAGGAGATATACATGCACCAACCAGAAGGATTCTTCGAGAAAGGGAGGAAGAACATGGTGTGCAGACTAAAGAAAAGCTTGTATGGCCTGAAACAAGCCCCAAGACAATGGTACAAAAAGTTTGATGGATTCATGCACAAGGAAGAGTTCCAGAAGTGCAATGCTGATCATTGTTGCTACTTCAAGCGATATAAGTCTAGTTATACCATTTTACTGCTTTATGTTGATGACATGTTAGTAGCAGGATCAAATATGGACGATATCAGAAGGTTGAAGCAGCAACTGTCAAAGGAGTTTGACATGAAAGACTTAGGCCCAGCAAAGAAGATTCTCGGAATGCAAATCACTAGAGATAAGCAGAAAGGACTCTTGCAGCTATCTCAAGCAGATTATATCAATCGTGTTTTGCAGAGATTCAACATGGACGATGCTAAGCCAGTCAGTACACCATTGGCCAGTCACTTTCGCCTATCCAAGGATCAGTCCTCGCAAACCGAGGAAGAAAGAAATTTCATGAATGGTGTTCCTTATTCCTCGGCTATTGGAAGCTTAATGTATGCCATGGTCTGTACGAGACCAGATATTGGCCATGCAGTGGGAGTTGTTAGCAGGTTCATGTCAAATCCAGGGAAAGCTCATTGGGAAGCAGTCAAGTGGATTTTGAGATATCTACGAGGTACCGTACATAACTCTTTGTACTTTGGTAAAGGGCAGGTTAAAGCTCAAGGCTATGTAGATGCAGACTTTGGAGGCGAAGTCGATCATCGAAGAAGTACTACAGGTTATGTATTCACGATTGGAACTACAGCTGTTAGTTGGATGTCACAGGTACAGAAGATTGTCACTTTATCCACTACAGAAGCTGAGTATGTAGCAATCACCGAAGCTAGTAAAGAGATGATATGGCTTCAAGGTTTGTTAACTGAGCTGGGATTCAAACAGGAAATGAAGGTTTTATATAATGATAGTCAAAGTGCAATACATTTGGCGAAGAATTCAGCATTTCATTCCAGAACCAAACATATCGGACTTCGTTATCACTTCATCAGATCTCTACTAGAAGATGATGTGTTAATACTGGAGAAGATCGAAGGAAGCAAGAATCCATCAGATATGTTGACAAAGACGGTAACTATCGATAAACTGAAGTTGTGTTCAACTTCAGTTGGTCTGCTAGAGTAAAAAGAGCAGAATGACTGTTGCATCGATCAAGGTGTGAAGACGGATTGAAATCAGTCTTCAAGTGGGAGATTGTTAGAATGGTTGTTACATGTGCAACCAACAACCCATACAATAAATATGGGCGGCCACCTACCACCACCAACCGGGCCACCAACCAAGCCACCAACCCCCACCAACCATTTCTCACCTTATAAATACTTCCTTCTTCTTCATACCTTTATATCTCATCCTAATCTCATATTCAACAAGAAGTAAAGGAGCGAGAAAGCTTAGAGTGAGAACGAGTGTTAAGTGAAAAGTGTTTTGTGTAATCACTTTGTAATATTCTCTGAAATAAAAGATCTGCAGCAGCGCGGAGACGTAGGCATAATTGGTCGAACTCCGTTATCAAATTTGTGTGTCTCTTACCATTCTACATTTCATTTCTTTTCTCCACAAATATAATCATAAGGAAATCTGCGTAATTTCCCAACAATATTAATATCAAATATACTGGTTAAATATTAATAATTATTTAATATTATTACCAGGATTTATCTATGAAGACTTAATTATGTGTTGTTGCCATTAATATTTGATCATATAGTTTATTGCTAAATAAACATTATCAATGGTTTATGTGTTGCATGAAGTAAAAGACGTATTGTATGCCACAGCATTTCAGCACGAACGTGTGCTTAGCACACGGAAGCACACGGATTGCAATTATATGTATTTTGTAATAATTTTTTATTAAAGAAGGCTAACAAATCTTGAAAGGAGTAATCTGGAAATTTGGAAGTGAAAGTGAACTGCTGTATGAATAAAAACCCAGAAATCATTCGCACACCAAAAAATTTGGTTTCAACAACCATCTTAGCATATGACAATCATCTATAAATCAGTATCCTGTTTTCGCTTCTTACTGAGACTCCACTTAAGTAACATGAGCATTGCACAGTTGGACAATTTTAACTTAAATCAGTGACTGAATCCTCAATATCACAGTGTTGGATGATATCACATATCTATTATATTGGTAAGCATTTAAATAATTCAGTTTATGCAATGATAAGTGACCAACATATAAAATTAAGGCATCATAAACCAATTAACCATATATTCAGTAAGATAGCTATAAATTAAACATATATTCAAGCTCTTCCTGAAAGTACTGAGCGTCTGCTATCAAATAAATACAACCCATCTTCAAGCCCCTTCCAAGGAACAATAGATTTTGCATCAATAGCTTCCAATGCGATGTCATATACATGCTTTACATATTTTAGCTTGCAGAGCGTATAAAATCAAGAATACCTGCTTATAACAAATATTCTACCATGTGATTCACTTTCGCTTGTTCGTTTGCAGATGATAAAATGTAATTAAGCCAAGTCCACAATCACTTTTGTAAACTCTTTTTAAATTCCAGGGGAACAATGAGTCACAGTCAGCATCAGAATCACATGTAAATTGACAATATTCTTTATACGAAGAGGTGCCAACCATATCGAATTTTATTGAAAATGAGACAGTACAAAGTGCGCAATACTTCATTAACCCATCTGCTCACTTATACATTTTAATTACATGCGTTCAACTGTAGCAGTTCATTTATAAAATCCATATAAACGGATCCTAATAATATAGACAAATGTACTAACAAAAGCGGTGAATTATTACAGTACATGTGTACGCGTTAAATAAATATAATCATACTTAGGGTGCGTTCTTAACGAACGAAAACGGGGCGTTTGAGCGTAACATTTGAGCGGGGAATTTGAGCATGGTACTGTAGCGAACCGCTACGGGGAATGTGTTTTTAGCTACGAACGGGGTATTTGAGCGTGGTATTTGAACGGGGTAATTAGTTGTTAATTTGTTTGTTTTGAATTAATTGATGTACTGATTTTTAATTGAACCGTTAAATCTACTTAGCGAATGTGTTTTTACCAATTTAAAAAAAATAATGAAAAATGACATTAAGTATTAACAAATAGTCTACGTTGGGCATTAAGCATTAATAATGCAGTGTACAACAAAACACTAAAAATTTGGTTGAAGGTGGGACTTGATCTTGGGTCTATCTCCAACAGACCATGTACACTTACCAACTAAGCTAAGTATTCTTCCAAAACTAAGTAGGATCTAAGTAATTAATTATCCCTGCGTTGAACGAGTCCGACGCCAACGGGATGATTTTCAGCTTTCGGAGATCGTTCCATTTGAACGGGGAGAAATCTGTTGGCGTCCGACGCGTCCGACGCCAGAAAAACTGATTTTGGCATGCTCAAAGACCGCCAACGCACCCTTAATATTAGCGAGTATAGTACATATACATTTGCAATTTCATTGTTCTTTCACAAATCACAGCCTACATCGGATATAATAATCATTGACTCCTACAGTGCTGAGCCGAAAACGCTTTAGGAGCTTTCAAAAAAAATGCTAATGTATTAGTTGATGCTGAAAATCAAATTCCACCCATCCTCTACCAAAGCATGCATCAAGTCAAAAATTATAAGTATGTCATGTTCTTCCTAGTGGCTGAATAATCCAGGTTGTCTAGATTTTAAAGTAAATGTACCTTCGAAATGTAATAGGTGTTAGAAAGAAACAAAGTCGGCAACTTATAATTAATTTATTAGTTAGTGTATGCTCTTGATGGTTATCCAAGCTGCACAGAGGACAACCTAAGGTTTAAAATATTCATATCTTTGTAGCTAAGTACATTTTCGATATTTTGAGCTTTTTTGGATACGGTAATAACCATAATATCATGTATATAGAATAAATAAATAAATGTACCATAACAGAATGCGTTCTCAAGGAAATTTCAGATTTCACTTGAAAATAATGAATATAGAAATGAGACTGGACCAACATACTAAATGCAGTTTTGTATTTGTTACACACTATAAATAACAATAAAGATATTAGAAAAGAAGCATGCACATTCCTAGCAAAGAAAATTGGTGTCTTCAGCCTCACCAAACCATATGTGAGCAATGGTTATTTTGATCTAATACAGTTTTGCAACCTTTCCTCCAAAGAAATACATCAAATTAATAGGAAGATATCATATGGAAAATTCATAACTTAAGAATAGCAAATAAATCAGATTCTGTTTGTAAAAACTGTTAAATTTGGTGATACAAAATCACAAATTGATTGGAACAAATTTGCAAAGAATGGAAAATAAATATTTTTATAATGGAAATGCATTGATTGCATTTAATGAGATAGTAGAGAAATAAATGAAGGGATTAATTTCTTCCATCTATGCTAAAGAAACATATTGATTTACTTCCTATGTTTGATCATTTGTTGTTATGATAATTTGCCTCCATTATATTATTACCATATGTTGGTAATTTAATTGATGACTCACATAAATTTGCACTGGCTATATATTGAGGGGTAGACTTTAGTGTAAACTCATCCTGGCCTGGAGCCAGTGATCCCCAATGGTGTCTCTTCTTGTTAAACCTATTGAGATTTGGATATGTAAACTCTTATTTTGTGATCTCTTGTAATTCTCTCATATGGAATAAAATCTCTCTCTGTTGGACTGGACGTACACTCTCGAGGATAGTGGAACCAGTATAAACATTGTGTCTCTTTGTTTCTCTGCTATAGTTATTTACTATTTTGTTGATGTAATAGAATAATTGCTATCAGACAAGATTGATGTTCAATTGGCAAATCTAGATCCTTCTTATTGTTCTTCCGCAAAGGCGCAATTTTGCATAACAGTTTGGTATCAGAGCGAGCTGATTTGTTTTAAATTGTGCATCAATTATTTCTACAATGGTTGGTAGATTCAGTGGTGATTATGCTATTACTATTTTAGGAGAAACGGAAGACTTTGGTGGAGGAGATTATGTTGAGAGTGAAGAGCGTTCCAATCTAGGAACTTTGACGTGATATGGAGTTTACTGCGTTGAAGGGACTATTGGATTTGGGAAGTTTTGATCATGTTTCTGACAGGGGTCTTCATGTTGATGATGCTCTAGGGATCCAAGATGATCAGGAAAGGAGCCCAGATCAAGTGATAGACGGGTATCGAGACAGAGATCATTGTGGTTTAGACAGGGGTCTTCACGTTGATGATGCTCGAGGGATCCATAATGATCAGGAAAGAGCTCAGGTCAAGTGTTAGACGGGTGTCAATGTTATTACAAGCATTTTTTTCGACCGTTGGTTTATGCGTGGTGCAGCTCATGATGGTAGATGCATCTTTTGCAGGTGGTGGGCGAAGCTTGTAATGGTTTTGATTAAGTGGTAGGAGGGAGATTTTTTGGCGATTGAGAGAATAATTGTTTGGTCTTGGTGGTGTTGAGATTACTTTGGTGTCTGCCTTCTTGTTATTTTGGATATTTGCAACTTTTGTTGGCGGGCGGGGATGTAGTCTGAGCTCGTTAACAATTGTGTGATGGGGGGTAGTTTTGCTGGAACCCATTTGGTAAATATTCATTTTTTGGTGTATCTCGTTGTGAGATTTTGATCGAAGGTGGAGTTCTGTTGAAGAGTTTTATGATGAGAAGAGAATTTGACTCAAGGTGGGGTGCTGGAGATATGTGATTTTGCATCAAGGTGGAGTGTTAAATTTGGTGATACAAAATCACAAATTGATTGGAAAAAATTTGCAAAGAATGGAAAGTAAATATTTTTATAATGGGAATGCATTGATTGCATTTAATGAGATGGTAGATAAATAAATGAAGGGATTAATTTCTTCCATCTATGCTAAAGAAACAGATTGATTTACTTCATATGTTTGCACATTTGTTGTTATGATAATTTGCCTCCATTATATTATTACTATATGTTGGTAATTTAATTGATTACTCACATAAATTTGCACTGGCTGTATATTGAGGGGTAGACTTTATTGTAAACCCATCCTGACCTGGAGCCAGTGATCCCTAATGGTGTCTCTTCTTGTTAAACCTGATTGAGGTTTGGATATGTAAACTCTTATTTTGTGATCTCTTGTAATTCTCTCATATGGAATAAAATCTCTCTCTGTTGGACTGGACGTACACTCTCGAGGATAGTGTAGCTAGTATAAACATTATGTCTCTTTGTTTCTCTGCTATAGTTATTTACTATTTTGTTGATGTAATAGAATAATTGCTATCAGATTAGATTGATGTTCAATTGGCAAATCTAGATCCGGCTTATTGTTCTTCCGCAAAGGCGCAATTTTGCATAACAAAAACAACTGCGTTGTTATATAAAAGAATAAGATCGTGTATTTGCCAACTTGATTATATAGCATATAATGCAATAAAAATATTAAACAAAATTTAAACAAATCATAGAAAATAAATTTATTAAAATGAACTTAATCTTAACTTTTTTTTATACTAATAATAGCTATATAATTAACTCATACTTTTGGATAACCCATGCTACACACATGGTTTTTGTTCTAAGTAGTATTTACTAACGAATTGAAATAAAAGCAAATTTTCAATCTAAAGTTCACTTGCTCAAGGTACCACATGCATTTTTTGGATTCTATATATCACATGAATTACCATTAATGTAAAAGGAGATTTTATTGTGTTTGCAGTAGTGGTTTAAGAAGAATTAATGGCTTCATGAGATAATCTAGAATCTATCTGTTAACATTTACTATTCATTCTATACATATAAATGAACTAATTTTTAGCAGCCAACATTTATTTGTGTTAGTTAGTTTAAACTTATATCGATAAAAAAAAAATTTCTAAAAGATACACTGGTGCATGCCAACTAAAGTGGACTTTAACCGTGTGGGATTCGTGCTTAACACATAAAAGTAGTTAGTTTAGGATTCAAACACAAACCTAGACTGAAAGCCAAACTATCAAACCAACTTATTGAGCTGAAGTAAACGAAATAATTATGTAAGTTCATGATGATGCGTTGCTTTATTATTTTTAAAATTAAACAGGTTGCAACTGTATTGTATTATTTATTTGTATTCTTGGTCCTTTGCCTACTTTCAGTTGTGCTGCTCCACACAATTTCATTAAGATAAAGATGATTTATAATCTCAAATATTTAACCCTCATTTTTTCATCAATTGCCCAAGATCATTTACATCATATACATATTAAATGGCAGATAAATTCAATATAAAGCGATTGTAGATTTTCTTATGATTACCATAACAAAAACATATACATTTACCTTTCTAGATCAAAATAGCAGAAACAAAAACAGACGAATAGACATATAGGGCATGCCAATAAGAAAAGGTAACCAGTAGGGGATTACAGTCAAAAGTGCAAGTTTATCCACTATCAACCGCACTTTAGGCTTCATAATTGAAATAGTAATGAGTATGCATCATAAACAACTGTATTAGCAAACATTCAAGTCTAAAACAATGCTAAAATAGTTATTTCGTAGTAATCCTCTAGACATTGAAACATTTTGACGAAGTTCCATTTTCCAATTTGTCTGGTAACATGGCAATGCATTTTGTATGAAACACATAATAAATAAATTTATTTCGACATCCACAATGAGTAATGAATCTCATCTCAGCAAACTCCCAACATTATATTTTTGTACTTAATTATAAATGAGCCTAAAAGTACGATCTCCATGACAGGCACACTATAAAGAAAACACTAAATGGTTATAGTGAACATTCCTAATGTTGTATATTAAATAACTTATTAAAATTATTAATTACATGATGGAACCCCTAGTTTTTATCATATCTATAAACATGCCATTCATCTAAGGGTTGTAAGTGTTGTGACTGGCTCTACTCTTTTATGTTTTATTTGTTCAATAATCTTTGGTCTTTAGGACCATGTGCTTTTAACTGCTTTCAGTTATCATGTACCACGTTGTACGTGGGTTTGCTTTTCTGTTTTTGTTTTGTAAGACTATATATGCCACATCCAGCACTGATAAATAAAGTATTTTTTCAGTTTCTCTCCACTTTGTATTTCTACAGTTAACAAATCTGGTATCAGAGCCGCAATGGCAGAGAGTAATTTTCTTCAACCAGCCATTCCCAAGTTTGATGGTTTTTACGATCATTGGGCTATGCTTATGGAGAATCTCCTTCGCTTAAAAGATTACTGGTCCATGATTGAGGTAGGAATCCCTGCAGCAGCAACTGGAGTGGAATAAACTGAGGCTCAAAGAAAGATGAGAGAAGATGCCAAAATGAAGGATCTAAAAGTCAAAAACTACTTGTTTCAAGCCATTGACATAACCATTATGGAAACCATTTTGGATAAGGAGACTGCAAAGGGAATATGGGATTCCATGAAACAGAAATATCAAGGATCCACGAAAGTCAAGCAAGCACAGTTGCAAGCACTTAGAAGAGAATTTAATATTCTTGGAATGAAAGAGGGTGAGAAGGTGAATGAATATTTTGCTTTCACACTCACCATTGCCAATAAAATGAAGGCGCATGGTGAAAGAATGGAACAGCTGGTGATAGTTGAGAAGATACTAAGATCGATGACATCTAAGTTTGATTATGTTGTATGCTCGATTGAAGAATCCAACGACCTCACAACAATGACTATTGATGAACTACAAAGCAGTCTCTTGGTGCATGAACAACGAATGCTTGCATATGAAGTTGGAAGTACAGATGAAGAAGTGTTAAAGGTGGCTTTTGAGGATAAGTTAACCGTAAGAAGCAGCGATACTTCTATGAACAGAATAAGAGGTCGTGGAAGCTTTCGAGGACGAGGCAGAGGGAGAGGAAGAGGAATGTCAGGTTTTAATAAAGCTTTAGTTGAATGCTACAAGTGTCACAAACTAGGGCACTTCCAATACGAATACCCTAATGGAGAAAAAAATGCAAATTATGTGGAGCTTAATGAAGATGAGGAACTTTTGCTAATGGCACATATGGAAATGAAAAATGCGAGTCGGGAGGATGTATGGTTTCTAGATAGTGGCTGTAGCAACCATATGACTGGACAAAAGAAATGGTTTGCCTCTTTTGATGAGGACGTTCGACATTCAATCAAACTCGGCAACAACACAAGTGTGACAACAAGGAATTTCGCTCGATCTGAATCAGTCGCTAAACCGATCTAGACCGTTCGAAACACCTGATTGTTTTGAGAACACGACAAAGTAGAACGCAGACGGAAGAACATTTCATTGTATATTACAACAATCCATCAGATTACAAGAATATACAGAGTATAAATGAATATTACACAGAAATATCAGAGATTACAATACATTACATAGCAGCGGAAAATAATACAATACACAACTGAAGGAGATATACGGATACAAAGCTTTCCGGATATTGTTCCAGCTGTAAACCAGGATCCTGTGAATATAAATCTGCAAAACCAAAACTACTAGCTGCCCATGTCGAAAATAAGGGCACCCAGAGTTTAGGTTAAAACAATAAACTCCACGTTAGTCATGGGACTGGTGTGAGAACTAAAACAGTTATTTATCTTTATTTTCAAAGTAAGGTAAATCAAGGGACCACGCCGCATAACACGGAACGGGTTTCCTCCCAAGAATACCAGTGCTTTAAAACAAACAGCGCAATGCTAAATAAAGAAAAATGAAGCTATTATAAGACCCATGTCCCATCACACAATGCAACGCAAGCCGGAGGATAGGGTTTTTACCTTATAATAGCCAAGAATGCTTGATACGTTTAAAACAAAACATTTGATACTATTATAAGTGCATATTGTATAAAATATCTTCAAATCATAAGTATCAATCATAGACGGCATAAGCGCCCCATCCCACTATGTCGCCAAACTAGGCTCTACAAATAAAACCGCAAATGTCACGTATTTGGAAATTGGATTTCCATCTATGAACCGAGGCAAAAGATAGTCCTCAACCGATTCGAGACTCTCTAGCTCGAGCCTCAGGACCCAGACTCAGGTGGGCCCTTGGATCGTCAGGGCCGGTCCATCGATGTGGATTAAAATGCCTGAACATGCGTTTCCCCGCCCTATGGGGCGTAAATGAGCCAACGAATGGATCCATCGGACCCGGATCGTCCGATCTAACCGAGGCGCCTCGCAACAGCAACAACCACATAAGTCAAACTCGTCATGGCATGTAAAACCACTGACGCCACTTCTAACTAGAAAGAAAGGCATGCCCTCCCTGAGGTCCGTCTCCCGTTTTTGGTTCATACCGGGTGTGAAGCTCGCGAATCAAACGTTACACAAAGCTACGCCACAAAGGTCGTGCTTCGATCATCAACCACAAGACTTTGCTTTTCAACAGAAGCCTTGATCATTTGCCACTTATGCCTGCCACACAGGCAATTCACTCTATGCGTTTGATATCCATCAGTATATAACCCCTGAGCTCGTACGTCTCAGAGAAGGGCGTTAAGAAAGAGAATAAATTCTCTGCCGCCAAACAGATATATATTTAATAGAAATCAACCACACAGACTAAAATCCAATGTCAGACACACAGTCCATTTACAAGTTCGTTCTGGGTCTGAACGAAACCGGAGGCACCTAGTACCCCGCATATCCATCGATCTCCAAGTACGTCTGGACAATCACCAACTGTTTCCATCTTCTTGGGTGTACAACCGAATCAAGATCATCAGTAATCACTCAAACGACGTGAAGATCTCCGGTCTTCGACCACCGTCTTCATCTTCGACTTATCATCGTATCAGTTATTCAGAATGGGATAAACCCAGTCTTTCCGAATAACTCGCGTATATTATAAACAAGTGTTACACAAACACAACATACGCCTCATTCCGATTCATCAGTCACTAACCGTAAATTAACAAGAGAATAATTCCCCAAATATTAACCCCGAAGGCCGAAACCAACATCAGATCAATATCCAGAAAACCATTCTGCTTAGCTAACCGACAGTTAGTTTCTAAATTTCACATTCATAGGGAAAGGTTCCCATTAATTTTATCAAAGATAAATCCTTTAAATTTATTCTTTAATCTATTTTTTTGAATATCAATTCAAACTAGTCTGGATTAGCGAACCTTAACGAAGTAATCATTTGTTTTAATTTCCCAATCCCAACCTATTCATCCCATGAAGTAAAACTGGTTATACTTCATATCTAACACCACAGTGTTATCGGTAAATTCAATTACCATTTCACGTTCAAATCTAATTAAAGATTTAACTAACGCCTGGAGCAAAACTGGTGAAACTCCATTCTCGATCTTTTCAATCTAATTAAAGATTCATTAAAACTCCACTTAGTTTTAACCTGTGACTGGGTTAAAGAATCAGTGTCATTTAAAATGGTTCACAATAAACCCAAAATCACTTCACATTTCAATCAGTCCCTAACCGTAAATTAGCAAGTGAGCAGTTCCCTAAGTATTAACCCCGAAGGCCGAAACCAACATCAGATCAATACCTCTGAAACCATTCAACTTAACTAATCTCCAGTTAGTTTCTGATTTTCTTAACTCCTTTAGGTCTAAGAACATTATTATTGAAGATACCGTTCACGACAACCCAAAATCCCATTCCATTAATTATCGGGTTAAAGAACAAGTGTTATTTAAAACACTGTTCATGATAAACCCAAAAATCAATACCAATTCGATTCTAATTAAATATTATTTAATTGGTACACTTCATTAAATCTAAATAAAAAGATTTAATCTTTTCTCAATTGGGTTCAAGAACAATGTTAATAAAGACACCATTCACGACAAACCCAAATCACATTTGACATTAAATACAAGGCTCTGAATAGAAAATATACCAGCTTATATTCAATATCAAATTCTACGACCAACAAATATCGTATTGGAAATATCGATATATATATCTTTCAAATTCCCATAACAATATCTGTATCATCACAAAATCCAACATCGAAATATTCCGAAGACAATTTCGATTCAAATCCATTTCAATGCAATCATTGGAAATTCTAGTTATTTTCAAAACCATTTCAAATTCAATTTATTTATTTAAAAATGAATAGAATTATAATTCTAGTTCAAAACTAGTTCATTTCAATAAAAATCTATTTTTATCTTTTCAAATATGGAGTTTTTCATCCCAATTCTTCACAAATCATTTCTTCTGATTTTACACAAATTATTACTATTTTTAATAGTTTTATCAAGGCCCGTACAGTCGATTTCCACTAATGGCCATCGAACTGCACTTACAACGACCTTTTCCAAATTTGATTTGGACATAATTTCAAATCCAGCCGTTAGATTTCTAATTTCCAATATTCGTTAGAAATCTCTTTTCGATACGAACCCAACGGTTCCAGTTTTAGGAGAATCCGACGGTCGGATCTCCCGTAATATCCGTTCGAAGTCAATGGTCGAAATTCGCGAACTGCCGCGGCGCGGCGCGTTCTATTCAGGCCATTATATTATATATACAATATATATAATATATACTTCGTCGATTTCCTTTTAAAACATATTTTATAAATCGTTTTAAATTCGTTTTCAAAATGATTTCAACTTCTTTTTCAAATTCAAATCAAAATTGAATATTCCCTTACAAATTCGTTTTAAATTCATTTCAAATTGATTTCAATTCAAATCGATTTTGAATTCAATTTCAGTTCGTTTCCAATTCAATTCAATTTCAATTCGAATTCATTTCTATTCAATTTCAATTCGAATTCATTTCTATTCAATTTCAATTCGAATTCATTTATATTCAATTTCAATTCGAATTCATTTATATTCAATTTCAATTCGAATTCATTTATATTTAATTTCAATTCGAATTCATTTATATTCAATTTCAATTCGAATTTCAATTCTTTTCAAAATATCAGATTTTGAAATCACTTTTGATATTCATTATAAAATGAATAAAATCGATATAAATATCGTTCACGTCAAAATGGCGTCAATCTAATCAATACGGCTTCATATATTTCTATTTTCAAATATTCTATTTCAAATATTTCTATTTCAAATATTTCTATTCAAATATTTCTTTTTCAAATATTTCTATTCAAATATTTCTTTTTCAAATATTTCTATTCAAATATTTCTTTTTCAAATATTTCTATTCAAAACTGGAATGAAGCCCAATCAATTACCATATAATGTTAATTATATGGATTTTCTACACCACATGTACACAATAACAACGATGAATAATCAACCATCATCCAAAGTGCATTGTACAATGTATAAGCATCAAATATAAATATTTAACGCTCATAACAGTCTGTCAATCAATCGATCGACATACAACTAATTATTGGGGCTAGTGTATGTCATATATCATCCCAATACCCGTGTGGGGTTTCAAACAATCAAACACAGATTTTATTTGTGCAGTTGGGCGGTGTGTAAAATTTATCGTCCCAATCAATATCAGTCAATGTGTGTATATAAACAAATCGTCCGATCTGTTTATTTTTATTTCATTTCATATACACGTTAAAAAACTATTTTTAACTATAAAAGATTTTCCACTATAAAATATTTTATTTCATTTCACACCACATCACACAATCAACTACACATCAAAATCAAACAAACAAGCATACAAGCCGTCCATGGTCTGTGGACGACGGGTGTCGGGTGCTACTAAACACCGTCTTTATCCTAGTATATATTTTTAACTAGAAAAAGAAAGTTAAAGGTGAGAAGTTCTCACAGATTAGCCAATCCAATCCCACTATTCTTCTTATGTAGAAATCTTCGCCATTCTTGCCTCTTGTCACTTTCTTTGCCCGTATTCTCTACATATGTAAAAATCGAATTTTTACTTTGCTATTCAATATATAAAAATCGAATTTTTACTTCGCTATTCAATATATAAAAATCGAATTTTTACTTCGCTATTCAATATATAAAAATCGAATTTTTACTTCACTATTCAATATATAAAAATCGAATTTTTACTTCGCTATTCAATATATAAAAATCGAATTTTTACTTCGCTATTCAATATATAAAAATTGAATTTTTGCTTCGTTACTCAATATATAAAAATCGAATTTTTGCTTCGCTATTCAATATATAAAAATCCTACCTTTATCATGCTAAAAATCAAATCTTTATTTTCAAATTCATATTTTTATAATAAAAATCATATTTTTATTATAAAAATCATCTCTTTATTCTATTTCAGATACAATACTAATCATATAAACTGATTTTTATCCTCGTTTAAAACCAATTTCGTTAATTAAATAAATAAAAATAAAATAGAAGGAAGACTTATAGTGGAAATGGGAAGATGGGGGCCATTACCGGAGGTCAGGGGGGTTTAAATCGAGAAAAGGGGGAGGGGTCGGCACTGATGGTCAGCGGCCTGGGGAAGGGAGTGGTGCGGCGAACGGACGACGGACGTTGGTCGAGCGACGGGCTGGAGTGTTCGATGCGCGAGTCTGCGGTGGCGTGGTGGGCTCTGAGGTGCTCCGTCGCTGGTGGTAGGGTTTGGAGGGGGATGGGTCTGAAGTGGCGGCGGCGGTTGTGCAACCGGAGGGCGATGGCGTGGTGGAGCAGCCTCCGTCCATTTTTTTTTATTGTTAATCTCGATCTGATATGAGTGAAGACGGGGAGAGAGAAAAGTAGGGCAAAGGAGGATTTTTATTATTTTTATTTTTATTTAATTTCCCCTTCAAAAAGTAACTTTAAATTTCGATCTCAAAACGAGACCCACCGCCTGTCGTCCCTAGCTAAATACTCCCATTCCGAACTCAATGGGATATGTATCGTAAGCTGATCTGATCGTCTCGATCAGCTTTCGTTGAATTCAACGTATAACTCTATATATTGAATTTGAACGCGCATTTCAATTTACCGGGGTCACATACTAGCTCGAAAAATTCCCGAAAAATATTTTCTAGCTTCGTATTGACGATACGGTCCTAACAAAACTAGTTTCGTCAAATTCTGAGACCGTTGGAAAAATGGCCATTTTCCAGTCGATTAAAATCAACTGAAACTGGTCAAACACGTTTTCCTTTGCCACGCTCACATATTGATTCGAAAAATTATGAAATTTGAGACCTAGCAATAATTTGACATCACGGATCCAACAAAAGTGGTTTCATCGAAATCCGAGGTCGTTTGCAAAATTCCCATTTTTAAGGGCCTGAATTCCATAGCGACTATTCAGAATTTTCAACTGGACATATCTTTTGATTCCCGCTATGAAATTTTGATTTTTCGGATTCGTTGGAAAGATATTATCAATTAGATTCTAATATTTTTGGTTTCACTAAAATCCGGTTTATTTTGCACCCGGTACATTCATTTGAAGTTTGAAATCGAATTATCGAACTACCGCGCCATTTTCGATTCCTTTTATAATTTAAAATAAATATTTATATTCTAACGACGATCTATATAATATATACGTTCGAATTCTATTCAAAATATATTTTTCGTCGTTATTATTTAAAATAATTCATTTTAAATATTCAAAATTTCGCTAAAATTGCCAAAATAAAAATTTTAAACTGGCCCAGATTTCCGGGTTATTACAATCTCCCCCACTTAAAACTTTTCGTCCCCGAAAGGGAACGAAGCCGAAAGTTGTTTTACAAATCAACTCAACTTCTATTATTTTGATTACGGCTTAAGTTCTTCAACTTTTCAGTTTCTAAGAACTTTTCAAAAATCTCAAAAATATGGCTAACAGCCTAAATTTTCGAAAAATTTCGCCATAACCTCCTCTGCACCGGGAGCACGGGAAAATCCCGAAATTGCCATATAGGCCTTCTGATCTCAAAAAGAAAAAGAAAAAGCCAAGGGGCTAGCCAATCGGCTCATAAAATCATCATCACCCAAACAAAACAGTAAATTATGATAAACATGTACCTATTTGTCGGGCAAACAATTTTATTCTTCTGCTCTAACTTCTTTGCTATGACCTGTTCATATGCAAGCAAATGCGACACATTTTCAATACAACTCAATATTTGGTTCAATTGGCTAAATGGTTAAAAAAATTAATAAATCAACCAATAATCAACAACACAACCATCAATCAATTAGTTGATTAGCTTTTGAAATTCATAACTTTGACACATAGTCAAAAATCAAAATTTTGATGCCAAATCACAACAATAGGCCCTATCTAATTTTGGTTCTCACACCAGTCTAATGGAAATATAGAGATATCACACCTTCGACACTCGAATATAAATGCTGATGATGACGCACCATCATCAGGATCATCCCCGGGTGACTAGAGTGTGATTCTATATCTATCCAGTATATTAAAACTTTGAATATACGATTGCAAGGCGCATATGCAAAATCTTTATATATTGGATTGTCCAAATTCAATATAAAATAAATATTCAAATACGTATACAACGATTTAAATTTCAAAACAAAATGGGTTTTCATTTTTTTAAAAAATATACTCTTCACACTCGTTCTAGGATACTACTGATCCCATCTCTAATGAGTCATTCTCATTGGATATTACTAATCCAATATCTGATGAATTCTTTCGTATGGTTCTAACGTGTCTTGTTCTCTGAGCTTTGTAAACCAAAGCTCTGATACCAACTGTGACAACAAAGAATTTCGCTCGATCCGAATCAGTCGCTAAACCGATCTAGACCGTTCGAAACACCTGATTGTTTTGAGAACACGACAAAGTAGAACGTAGACGGAAGAACATTTCATTGTATATTACAATAATCCATCAGATTACAAGAATATACAGAGTATAAATGAATATTACACAGAAATATCAGATATTACAATAAATTACATAGCAGCGGAAAATAATACAATACACAACTGAAGGAGATATACGGATACAAAGCTTTCCGGATATTGTTCCAGCTGTAAACCAGGATCCTGTGAATATTAATCTGCAAAACCAAAACTACTAGCTGCCCGTGTCGAAAATAAGGGCACCCAGAGTTTAGGTTAAAACAATAAACTCCAGGTCAGTTATGGGACTGGTGTGAGAACTAAAACAGTTATTTATCTTTATTTTCAAAGTAAGGTAAATCAAGGGACCACGCTGTATAACACGGAACGGGTTTCCTCCCAAGAATACCAGTGCTTTAAAACAAACAGCGCAATGTTAAATAAAGAAAACTGAAGCTATTATAAGACCCAGGTCCCATCACACAATGCAACGCAAGCCGGAGGATAGGGTTTTTACCATATAATAGCCAAGAATGCTTGATACATTTAAAACAAAACATTTGATACTATTATAAGTGCATATTGTATAAAATATCTTCAAATCATAAGTATCAATCATAGACGACATAAGCGCCCCATCCCACTAGGTCGCCATAGTAGGCTCTACAAATAAAACCGCAAATGTCACGTACTTGGAAATTGGATTTCCATCTATGAACCGAGGCAAAAGATAGCCCTCAACCGATTCGAGACTCTCTAGCCCAAGCCTCAGGACCCAGACTCAGGTGGGCCCTTGGATCGTCAGGGCCGGTCCACCGATGTGGATTAAAATGCCTGAACATGCGTTTCCCCGCCCTATGGGGCGTAAATGAGCCAACGAATGGCTCCATCAGACCCGGATCGTCCGGTCTAACCAAGGCGCCTCGCAACAGCAACAACCACATCAGTCAAACTCGTCAGGGCGTGTAAAACCACTGACGCCACTTCTAACTAGAAAGAAACGCATGCCCTCCCTGAGGTCCGTTTCCCGTTTTTGGTTCATACCGGGTGTGAAGCTCGCGAATCAAACGTTACACAAAGCTACGCCACAAAGGCCGTGCTTCGATCATCAACCACAAGACTTTGCTTTTCAACAGAAGCCTTGATCATTTGCCACTTATGCATGCCACACAGGCAATTCACTCTATGCGTTTGATATCCATCAGTATATAACCCCTGAGCTCGTACGTCTCAGAGAAGGGCGTTAAGCAAGAGAATAAATTCTCCACCGCCAAACAGATATATATTTAATAGAAATCAACCACACAAAATCCAATGTCAGACACACAGTCCATTTTCAAGTTCATTCTGGGTCTGAACGAAACCGGAGGCACCTAGTACCCCGAATATCCATCGATCTCCAAGTACGTCTGGACGGTCACCATCTGTTTCCATCTTCTTGGGTGTACAGCCCAATCAAGATCATCAGTAATCACTCAAACGACGTGAAGATCTCCGGTCTTCGACCACCGTCTTCATCTTCGACTTATCGTCGTATCAGTTATTCAGAATGGGATAAACCCGGTCTTTCCGAATAACTCGCGTATATTATAAACAAGTGTTACACAAACACAACATACGCCTCATTCCGATTCATCAGTCACTAACCGTAAATTAACAAGAGAATAACTCCCCAAATATTAACCCTGAAGGATGAAACCAACATCAGATCAATATCCAGAAGACCATTCTGCTTAGCTAACCGACTGTTAGTTTCTAAATATCACATTCATAGGGAAACGTTCCCATTAATTTTATCAAAGATAAATCCTTTAAATTTATTCTTTAATCTATTTTTTTGAATATCAATTCAAACTAGTCGGGATTAGCGAACCTTACAGAAGTAATCATTTATTTTAATTTCCCAATCCAAACTATTCATCCCATGAAGTAAAACTGGTTATACTTCATATCTAACACCACGGTGTTATCGGTAAATTCAATTACCATTTCACGTTCAAATCTAATTAAAGATTTAACTAACGCCTGGAGCAAAACTGGTGATACTCCATTCTCGATCTTTTCAATCTAATTAAAGATTCATTAAAACTCCACTTAGTTTTAACCTGTGACTGGGTTAATGAATCAGTGTCATTTAAAACACGGTTCACGATAAACCCAAAATCACTTCACATTTCAATCAGTCCCTAACCGTAAATTATCAAGTGAGCAGTTCCCTAAGTATTAACCCCGAAGGCCGAAACCAACATCAGATCAATACCTCTGAAACCATTCAACTTAACTAATCTCCAGTTAGTTTCTGATTTTCTTAACTCCTTTAGGTCTAAGAACGATATTATTGAAGATACCGTTCACGACAACCCAAAATCCCATTCCATTAATTATCGGGTTAAAAAACAAGTGTTATTTAAAACACTATTCACGATAAACCCAAAAATCAATACCAACTCGATTCCAATTAAATATTATTTAATTGGTACACTTCATTAAATCTAAATAAAAAGATTTAATCTTTTCTCAATTGGGTCCAAGAACAATGTTAATAAAGACACCATTCACGACAAACCCAAATCACATTTGACATTAAATACAAGGCTCTGAATAGAAAATATACCGGCTTATATTCAATATCAAATTCTACGACCAACAAATATCGTATTGGAAATAACGATATATATATATCTTTCAAATTCCCATAACAATATCTGTATCATCATGAAATCCAACATCGAAATATTCCGAAGACAGTTTCGATTCAAATCCATTCCAATGTAATCATTGGAAATTCTGTTTATTTTCCAAACCATTTCAAATTCAATTTATTTATTTAAAAATGAATAGAATTATAATTCTAGTTCAAAACTAGTTCATTTCGATAAAAATCTATTTTTATCTTTTCAAATATGGAGTTTTTCATCCCAATTCTTCACAAATCATTTCTTCTGATTTTACACAAATTATTACTATTTTTAATAATTTTATCAAGGCCCGTACAGTCGATTTCCACTAATGGCCATCGAACTGCACTTACAACGACCTTTTCCAAATTTGATTTGGACATAATTTCAAATCCAGCCGTTAGATTTCTAATTTCCAATATTCGTTAGAAAGATCTTTTCGATACGAACCCAACGGTTCTGGTTTTAAGAGAATACGACGGTCGGATCTCCCGTAATAACCGTTCGAAGTCAATGGTCGAAATTCGCGAACTGCCGCGGCGCGTTCTATTCAGACCATTATATTATATATATAATATATACTTCGTCGATTTCCTTTTAAAACGTATTTTATAAATCGTTTTAAATTCGTTTTCAAAACGATTTCAAATTCTTTTTCAAATTCAAATCAAAATTGAATTTTCCCTTACAAATTCGTTTTAAATTCATTTCAAATTGATTTCAATTCAAATCGATTTTGAGTCCAATTTCAGTTCGTTTCCAATTCAATTCAATTTCAATTCGAATTCATTTCTATTCAATTTCAATTCGAATTCATTTATATTCAATTTCAATTCGAATTCATTTATATTCAATTTCAATTCGAATTCATTTATATTCAATTTCAATTTGAATTCATTTATATTTAATTTCAATTCGAATTCATTTATATTCAATTTCAATTCGAATTTCAATTCTTTTCAAAATGTCAGATTTTGAAATCACTTTCGATATTCATTATAAAATGAATAAAATCGATATAAATATCGTTCACGTCAAAATGGCATCAATCTAATCAATATGACTTTATATATTTTTATTTTCAAATATTCTATTTCAAATATTTCTATTTCAAATATTTCTATTCAAATATTTCTTTTTCAAATATTTCTATTCAAATATTTCTTTTTCAAATATTTCTATTCAAATATTTCTTTTTCAAATATTTCTATTCAAAACTATAATGAAGCCCAATCAATTACCATATAATGTTAATTATATGGATTTTCTACACCACATGTACACAATAACAACGATGAATAATCAACCATCATCCAAAGTGCATTCTACACTGTATAGGCATCAAATATAAATATTTAACGCTCATAACAGTTTGTCAATCAATCGATCGACATACAACTAATTATTGGGGCTAGTGTGTGTCATATATCATCCCAATGCCCGTGTGGGGTTTCAAACAATCAAACACAGATTTTATTTGTGCAGTTGGGCGATGTGTAAAATTTATCGTCCCAATCAATATCAGTCAATGTGTGTGTATATAAACAAATCGTCCGATCTGTTTATTTTTATTTCATTTCATATACACGTTAAAAATCTATTTTTAACTATGAAATATTTTCCACTATAAAATATTTATTTCATTTCACATCACATCACACAATCAACTACACATCAAAATCAAACAAACAAGCATACAAGCCGTCCATGGTCTGTGGACGACGGGTGTCGGGTGCTACTAAACACCGTCTTTATCCTAGTATATATTTTTAACTAGAAAAAGAAAGTTAAAGGTGAGAAGTTCTCACAGATTAGCCAATCCAATCCCACTATTCTTCTTATGTAGAAATCTTCGCCATTCTTGCCTCTTGTCACTTTCTTTGCCCGTATTCTCTACATATGTAAAAATCAAATTTTTACTTTACTATTCAATATATAAAAATTGAATTTTTACTTTGCTATTCAATATATAAAAATCAAATTTTTACTTCGCTATTCAATATATAAAAATCGAATTTTTACTTCGCTATTCAATATATAAAAATCGAATTTTTACTTCGCTATTCAATATATAAAAATCGAATTTTTACTTCGCTATTCAATATATAAAAATCGAATTTTTGCTTCGCTATTCAATATATAAAAATCGAATTTTTACTTCGCTATTCAATACATAAAAATCCTACCTTTATCATGCTAAAAATCAAATCTTTATTTTCAAATTCATATTTTTATAATAAAAATCATATTTTTATTATAAAAATCGTCTCTTTATTCTATTTCAGATACAATACTAATCATATAAACTAATCTTTATCCTCGTTTAAAACCAATTTCGTTAATTAAATAAATAAAAATAAAATAGAAGGAAGACTTACAGTGGAAATGGGAAGATGGGGACCATTACCGGAGGTCAGGGGGGTTTAAATCGAGAAAAGGGGGAGGGGTCGGCACTGATGGTCGGCGGCCTGGGGACGGGAGCGGTGCGGCTAACGGACGGCGGACGTTGGTCGAGCGACGGGCTGGAGTGTTCGATGCGCGAGTCTGCGGTTGCGTGGTGGGCTCTGAGGTGCTCCGTCGCTGGTGGTATGGTTTGGAGGGGGAGGGGTCTCAAGTGGCGGCGGCGGTTGTGCAACCGGAGGGCGATGGCGTGGTGGAGCAGCCTCCATCCATTTCTTTTTTTTATTGTAAATCTCGATCTGATATGAGTGAAGACGGGGAGAGAGAAAAGTAGGGCAAAGGAGGATTTTTTTATTTTTATTTTTATTTAATTTCCCCTTCAAAAAGTAACTTTAAATTTCGATATCAAAACGAGACCTACCGCCTGTCGTCCCTAGCTAAATACCCCCATTCCGAACTCAATGGGATATGTATTGTAAGCTGATTCGATCGTCTCGATCATCTTTCGTTGAATTCAACGTATAACTCTATATATTGAATTTGAACGCACATTTCAATTTACCGGGGTCACATACTAGCTCGAAAAATTCCCGAAAAATATTTTCTAGTTTCGTATTGACGATACGGTCCTAACAAAACTAGTTTCGTCAAATTCTGAGACCGTTGGAAAAATGGCCATTTTCCAGTCGATTAAAATCAACTAAAACTGGTCAAACACGTTTTCCTTTGCCACACTCACATATTGATTCGAAAAATTATGAAATTTGAAACCTAGCAATAATTTGACATCACGGATCCAACAAAAGTGGTTTCGTTGAAATCCGAGGTCGTTTGCAAAATTCCCATTTTTTAAGGCCTGAATTCCATAGCGACTATTCAGAATTTTCAACTGGACATATCTTTTGATTCCCGCTATGAAATTTTGATTTTTCGGATTCGTTGGAAAGATATTATCAATTAGATTCTAATATTTTTGGTTTCACTAAAATCCGGTTTATTTTGCACCCGGTACATTCATTTGAAGTTTGAAATCGAATTATCGAACTACCGCGCCATTTTCGATTCCTTTTATAATTTAAAATAAATATTTATATTCTAACGACGATCTGTATAATATATACGTTTGAATTCTATTCAAAATATATTTTTCGTCGTTATTATTTAAAATAATTCATTTTAAATATTCAAAATTTCGCTAAAATTACCAAAATAAAAATTTTAAACTGGCCCAGATTTCTGGGTTATTACAACAAGGCTGACAGTGATAGGGAAGGGAAACATCAAAATGGAAGTTGATGGTTTAACTGAAGTAATTAGTGAGGTATATTTTATTCCTGAATTGAAAAATAACTTGTTCGGCCTAGGTTAACTGCAAGAGAAGAACTTAGCCATACTTATACAAAAAGGATCTTGTAAGATTTATCATCCGAGCAAAGGACTTATTATGCAGACTTTGATGACTGCAAACTGGATGTTTGTTATCCCTTCAAACATGGTGCTTACTAATTCCTCCGTCTGCTTACAAGCAACTGCGGATGATATTGCGTACCTATGGCATCGTCAATATGGCCACCTAAATTACAATGGTCTTAGAAGCTTGCATTATAAGAAGATGGTGAAGGGACTTCCAGAGATTCAATGTCCTGCAAAAATGTGTGAAGACTGCCTAGTGGGAAAGCAAAAAAGAGAGTCATTCCCAAAGAGGAGCACGTGGAGGGCCTCACACAAGCTGCAGTTAGTACACGCAGACATTTTTGGACCAATTACACCTATTTCGAATAGTCATAAAAGGTATATTCTTAATTTTATTGATGATTACAGCAGGAAAATGTGGACTTATTTTCTTAGTGAGAAGTCAGAAGCTTTCACTACGTTTAAATATTACAAAGTTCTTGTTGAGAAAGAAGCAGGTTCTTCCATTTGCTTTTCCGAACTGACAGGGGAGGGGAGTTCACATCTTTTGAGTTCAATGAATTTTGTAAATCTCATGGAATCAAAAGACAACTAACAGCTGCTTACACTCCCCAACAAAATGGAGTTGTTGAGCGAAGAAATAGAACAGTCATGAATTTGGTGCGAAGCATTTTGTCTGAGAAGAAGATTCCTAAATGTTTTTGGGAAGAGGCGGTGAATTGGATCACACATGTTCTCAATAAGAGTCCAACACAAGTGATGCAGGAGACAACTTCCGAAGAGGCCTAGAGCAAAGTTAAACCAAATGTTGCTTATTTCATAGTTTTCGGTTGTATTGGTCATGTGCATGTTCCTGCTGCTAGGCGGACAAAATTGGATGATAGAAGTTGCAAATATATTTTCCTTGATGTTAGTGAAGAATCAAAGGCATATAAAATGTACAATCCCACTTCAGGAAAGATTATTATAAGTAGAGATGTTATATTTGAAGAGAATGAAAGCTGGAATTGGGGAAGAAGCATGGAGGAAGTAAAATTAGACATGCTGACTTGTGAAGATAATAAGGAAGATGATAAAGAAGAGAATAATGGTGAAAATGAAGGAAATGCAGAGGATGATGTAGAAGATGGGGTGTCCAATTCATCATCAAACACCTCCGATCAAAATACTTCACAAGCCGTGGATGTTGAAGAAGGTCAAAAAGATGTAGAAGACAACCTGCCTACTTGCAAGAATATGTTTCCGGAGATGGTTTAGGGCTGTCCGATGAAGTAGGAGAATTACATAGTGTTGTTGCATTCTATGCGAATGAAGATCCTATTACATATGACGAAGCAGTCAAGCACTCAAGGTGGAGAGATGCAATGAAGTCGGAAATCAGCGCCATCAAAAGAAATAATACTTGGGAGCTTACATTCTTGCCTGAAGGAGTGAAAGCAGTTGGAGTGAAATGGATCTTTAAAACGAAATACAACAAATTTGGAGAAGTGGAGAAGTTTAAGGCTCGTTTGGTGGCGAAAGGATATGCTCAACATTTTGGCATAGATTATACGGAGGTGTATGCTCCTGTAGCTCGTTCGGATACCATTAGAATTATTGTTGCTTTGGCTACGCAGAAGGGGTGGTGTATTTATCAACAAGATGTAAAAAGTTCCTTTTTGCGTGGAGATCTCACTGAAGCAGTCTACGTTGAACAGCCTCAGGGATATGTGAGAAAAGGAGAAGAAGGAAAAATATACAAGCTTAAGAAGGCCTTGTATGGTCTTAAGCAGGCTCCAAGGGCATGGTTTAGCAAGATTGAAGCTTACTTCGTCAAGGAGGGATTCGAAAAATGTGACTTTGAACATACACTCTTCATTAATCGAGAAGGAGGTAAAATTTTGATTGTTAGTCTATATGTAGATGATTTAATCTTCACTGGAAATTGTGAGAGCATGTTTGTCAAATTCAAAAACTCCATGGAACATGAGTTTGATATGACGGACTTAGGCAAGATGAGATATTTTCTTGGAGTAGAGGTGATACAATCTATAGAAGGGATTTATATATGCCAAAGAAAATTTGCAAAAGAAATATTGGAGAAGTTTGGGATGGGCAGAAGTAATGGTGTGAGTAATCCAATAGTTCCTGGTGTCAAGTTAACTAAGAATGAGGAAGGAAATATAGGTGATACCACTGCATACAAGCAAATGGTGGGAAGCTTAATGTATTTGACAGTGACGAGGCCGGATTTAATGTATGCAGTATGTCTTAATAGCAGGTTTATGGCAGTTCCAATTGAGATGCATTCACAGGTTGTTAAGAAGGTGCTTCGATACTTGAATAGTACCACTGATTTTGGCATATTTTACAAGAGAAGTGGTGATGCAAAGCTGACAGCGTATACAGACAGCGAGTATGCAGGGGATTTGAACGACCGAAAGAGCACTTCTGGCTATATCTTCTCGCTGAGTGGTGGTGCAGTGTCTTGGGCTTCTAAGAAACAACTCGTGGTATCATTATCAACTACCGAAGTAGAGTATATAACTGCTGTATCTTGTGCCACTCAAGGGATATGGTTAAAAAGAGTGTTAGACAAGATTGGTCTCTGTCAGAAC
Source organism: Allium sativum (assembly GCA_030737875.1). Classification (NCBI taxonomy): domain Eukaryota; kingdom Viridiplantae; phylum Streptophyta; class Magnoliopsida; order Asparagales; family Amaryllidaceae; genus Allium; species Allium sativum. The sequence goes on along the minus strand of CM060924.1, from coordinate 187,173,103 downwards.
AATTGTATTACCATCTTGAGTGATAATAGTTCTACAATCAAGCTTTTGAGAAATCCAGTTTTACATGGTCGTAGCAAACATATTGACGTCCGTTTTCATTTCCTGCATGAGCTCGCTAAGGATGGAAAAGTGGAGTTGGTTTATTGTGGCACTAAGGGTCCGGTGGCTGACATTATGACTAAACCGCTAAAGCTGGCTGAGTTTGTTAAGCTAAGAGAGAAGCTTGGTGTCTGTGTTGTTCTGAATTTAAACTGATTGCCTACATCAATTAGTTTAGGGGAGGCTATGTTGTGGCTGGCTCTACTCTTTTATGTTTTATTTGTTCAATAATCTCTGTTCTTTAGGACCATGTGCTTTTAACTGCTTTCACTTATCATGTACCATGTTGTACGTGGGTTTGCTTTTCTGTTTTTGTTTTTTAAGACTATATATGCCACATCCAGCACTGAATAAATAAAGTATTTTTTCAGTTTCTCTCCACTTTATATTCTACAGTTAACAGTAAGTTAAACCTCAATTATTTTCTATGTTTAAATTACTTTGTAAGCTTGCCTTATTAGCAATATAGCATTATTAATTTGACCTGTTAATCACAAACAAAAGATGAGAAAATGTTCAAAAAAATAGAGTGGAATTTAAACATATGGACTTTAGAGCATAGTCAGATGATTTTTTCGGGAGAAACATGTTCGTTGTTGAAAATAAATTCAACTAAATATAAGAAAAACTACAAGAATGGTAAGGGCACTCGAGGCTTCACTGCCCCTTTATTCACCATGACCAACATAGTCAAGTTTAGATCAGCACGTGTAAGTTCCATTCCACTTCATACAAAATACGTCATTCAACTTAGATTTATGCAAGTGCCAGCAATCTTTATATCATTATTACTATCACCAAATCAGATATGCACAACAAATATAATTAATTTGGTAGTAAAACGCTTGTTTGGATAGGTTAAAACAATTTATTAGGATCTTTCAATGGGTCAGCCTGGTTCTAATTAACCTAATTCAGAGCTGAATGCATTAATTCCCTGAATAGTCATACATTGAGTAGATGAAATTGTATCCCTACTTGCCAAAATGAATCATAATTTGTATGTAAATGGTTAGGTAAAGTAGCAAACTAACTATTCTAAGTTGCGGATTAAGCGGTAACAATTGGACATATGTAAAAACCCGTAACTTCCCCGGTGAGGAAAGCGCGGATAGTTCGAGAACAAGCCACAACAGAACACAGACGGAAGAACATTTCATTGTATATTACAATAATTCCATCAGAATACAAGAATATACAGAGTATAAATGAATAAAATACATTTGATAAATATCAGAGATTACAATACATTACATAGCAGCGGAAAATAATACAGTACACAACTAGAAGAGATATACGGATATAAAGCTTTCCGGATATCATTCCAGCTGTAAACCAGGATCCTGTGAATATAAATCTGCAAAACCAAAACTACTTGCTGCCCGTGTCAAAATAAGGGCACCCAGAGTTTAGGTTAAAACAATAAACTCCAGGTCAGTCATGTGACTGGTGTGAGAACTAAAACAGTTATTAATCTTTATTTTAAAAGTTAGGTAAAACAAGGGACCACGCGGTATAACACGGAACGGGTTTCCTCCCAAGAATACCAGTGCATAAAACAACAGCGCAATGCTAAATAAAGAACAATGAAGCTATTATAAGACCCAGTTCCCATCACACAATGCAATGCAAGCCGAAGGATAGGGTTTTTACCTTATAACAGCCAAGAATGCTTGATACGTTTAAAACAAATTATTTGATACTATTATAAGTGCATAGTGTATAAAACAACTTCAAATCATAAGTATCAATCATAGAAGACATAAGTGCCCCATCCAACTATGTCACCATACTAGGCTCTACAAATAAAACTGCAAATGTCACGTATTTGGAAATTGGATTTCCGTCTGTGAACTGAGGCTAGGGATCGTCCTCACCGTCTTCGTGACTCTCTAGCCCGAGCCTTAGGGTCAGAGCGCATCGACCCTTGGAGCGACAGGGCCGGTCCACCGATGTGGATTAAAATGCCTGAACACTACGTTTCCCCGCCCTATGGGGCGTAAATGATCCAACGAATGACTCCATCGGACCCGGATCGTCCGATCAAACCGAGGCGCCTCGCAACAGCAACAACCACATAAGTCAAACTCGTCAGGGCGTGTAAAACCACTGACGCCACTTCTAACTATAAAGAAACGCATGTCCTACCTGAGGTCCTCTCCCGTTTTTGGTTCACCACCGGGGTGTGAGGCTCACGAATTCACGCTACATAAAGATAAGACACAAAGGCCGTGCTTTGATCATCAACCACAAGACTTTGCTTTTCAACAGAAGCATGCCACACAGGCAAACCACTCTATGCAACCGATATCAGTCACACAGAATGAAATCCGATGTCAGACACACAATCCATTTACAAGTCCGTTCTGGGTCTGAACGAAACCGGAGGCACCTAGTACCCCGCATATCCATCGATCTCCAAGTACGTCTGGACGATCACCAACTGTTTCCATCTTCTTGGGTGTACATCCCAATCAAGATCATCAGTAATTATCCAAACGACGTGAAGACCTCCGGTCTTTAACAATCGTCTTCATCTTCGACTTATCGTCGAATCAGTTATTCAGAATGGGATAAACCCGGCCTTTCCGAATAACTCGCGTATATAATAAACAAGTGTTACACAAACACAACATTCGCATCATTCCAATTCATCAGTCACTAACCGTAAATTAACCAGAGAATAATTCCCTAAATATTAACCCCGAAGGCCGAAACCAACATCAAATCAGTATCCTGAAAACCATTCTGCCTAGCTAACCGACAGTTAGTTTCTAAATTTCACATTCATAGGGAAAGGTTCCCAATAATTTTATCAAAGATAAATCCTTTAAATTTATTCTTTAATCTACTTTTGAATATCAATTCAAACTAGTCGGGATTAACGAACCTTACGGGAGTAATCATTTGTTTTAATTTCCCAATCCCAACCTATTCATCCCATGAAGTAAAACTGGTAATACTTCATATCTAACACCACGGTGTTATCGGTAAATTCAATTACCATTTCACATTCAAATCTAATTAAAGATTTAACTATCGCCTGGAGCAAAACTGGTGATACTCCATTCTCGATCATTTCAATCTAATTAAATATTCATTAAAACTCCACTTAGTTTTAATCTGTGACTGGGTTAAAGAATCAGTGTCATTTAAAACACGGTTCACTATAAACCCAAAATCACATCACATTTCAATCAGTCCCTAACCGTAAATTAGCAAGCGAGAAATTCCCTAAGTATTAACCCCGAAGGCCGAAACCAACATCAGATCAATACCCCAAAAACCATTCAACTAAACTAATTTCCATTTAGTTTCTGATTTTTTTAACTCCTTTGGGTCTAAGAACAGTATTATTGAAGATACCGTTCACGACAACCCAAATTCACATTTCATTAATTTCCGGGTTAAAGAACAAGTGTTATTTAAAACACTGTTCACGATAAACCCAAAAATCAATACCAATTCAATTCCAATTAAATATTATTTAATTGGTACACTTCATTAAATCTAAATAAAAAGATTTAATCTTTTCTCAACTGGGTTCAAGAACAGGGTTAATGAAGACTCCATTCACGACAAACCCAAATCACATTTGATATTAAATACAAGGCTCTGAATAGAAAATATATCGGCTTATATTCAATATCAAATTCTACGACCAACAAATAACGTATTGGAAATGACGACATATATCTTTCAAATTCCCCTAACAATATCTGTATCATCACGAAATCCAACATCGAAATATTCCGAAGACAATTTCGATTCAAATCCATTCCAATATAATTATTGGAAATTCTGGTTATTTTCAAAACCATTTCAAATCCAATTTATTTATTTAAAAATAAATAGAATTTTAATTCTAGTTCAAAACTAGTTCATTTCGACAAAAATCTATTTTTATCTTTTCAAATATGGAGTTTTTCATCCCAATTCCTCCCAAATCATTTCTTATGATTTTACACAAATCATGGATAATTTTAATGATTTTATCCAGGCCCGTACAGTCGATTTCCATCAACGGCCATCGAACTGTACTTACAACGACATTTTCCAAATTTGATTTGGACATAATTCCAAATCCAACCATTAGATTTCAAATCTATAATATTCATTAGAAAGCTCTTTTCGATACGAACCCAACGGTTCCGGTTTTAGGAGAATCCGACGGTCGGATCTCCCGTAATGTCCGTTCGAAGTTAATGGTCGAAATTCGCGAACTGCCGTTGCGCGGCGCGTTCTATTCAGGCCATTATATTATATATATAATATATAATATATACTTTGTCGATTTCCTTTTAAAACGTAATTTATAAATCGTTTTAAATTAGTTTTCAAAACGATTTCAACTTCCTTTTCAAATTCAAATCAAAATTGAATTTTCCAATATAAATTCGTTTTAAATCCATTTCAAATTGATTTCAATTCAAATTGATTTCTAATTCAATTTCAGTTCTAATTCAATTCAATCCAATTCAATTTCAATTCGAATTCATTTCTATTCAATTTCAATTCGAATTCATTTCTATTCAATTTAATTCGAATTTCAATTATTTTCAAAATATCAGATTTTGAAATCACTTTCGATGTTCATTATAAAATGAATAAAATCGATATAAATATCGTCCACGTCAAAATGGCGTCAATCTAATCAACACGGCTTCATATATTTCTATTTTCAAATATTCTATTTCAAATATTTCTTTTTCAAATATTTCTATTTCAAAACTGGAATGAGGCCCAATCAATTACCATATAATGTTAATTATATGGATTTTTTACCACACGTGTATAACAGCAACGATAAATCATCAACCATCATCCAAAGTGCGTTCTACACTGTATAAGCATCAAATATAAATATTTAACGCTTATAACATCCTGTCAATCAATCGATCGACATACAACTAATCATTGGGACTAGTGTATGTCATATATCATCCCAATACCCGTGTGGGGTTTTCAAACAATCAAACACAGATTTTATTGTGCAGTTGGGCGATGTGTAAAATTTATCGTCCCAATCAATATCAGTCAAATGTGTGTATATAAACAAATCGTTCGATTTGTTTATATTAATCTATTTCATTTCATATACACGTTAAAAATTCTATTTTTAACTATAAAAATATTTTTAACTATATAAATATTTTATTTCATTTCACATCATATCACACAATCAACTACACATCAAAATCAAACAAACAAGCAAACAAGCCGTCCATGGTCTGTGGACGACGGGTGTCGGGTGCTACTAAACACCGTCTGCGTCCTAGTATATATTTTAACTAGAAAATTAAATTAAAAGTGAGAAGTTATCACAGAGGGTTCCACTCCGCCGTGCTTTGCTTTTGAACTGCTGAACCATCTGGATTCCTTGAAATTCCTATGCAGTTCTTTTCACGTTGTTCAAATAAAAATTATATTTTTACCACTTCCTTTCAATAAATTTCTCGTCGTTATTATTTAAAATAATTCATTTTAAATATTCAAAATTCGCTAAAATTGCCAAATTTAGAAATTTTAAATTGGCCTAGATTTCCGGGCTATTACAATCTCCCCCACTTAAAACTTTTCGTCCCCGAAAAGGAACGAAGCCGAAAGTTGTTTAACAAACCAACTCAACTTTTGATATTTTCATCACAACTTAAGTTCTTCAACTTTTCAGTTTCTAAGAACTTTTCAAATTTTTCAAAAATTTGGCTAACACCCTAAATTTTCGAAAAATTTCGCCATAACCTCCCCTGCACCGGGAGCACCGGGAAAATCCCGAAATTGCCATACAGGCCCTCTGATCTCAAAAAGAAAAAGAAAAAGCCAAGCGGCTAGCCAATCGGCTCATAAAATCATCATCACCCAAACAAAACAGTAAATTTTGGTAAACATGTACCTATTTGTCGGGCAAACAATTTTATTCTTCTGCTCTAGCCTCCTTGCTATGACCTGTTCAATGTAAGTACATGTATATGGAAGCAAATGCGACCAAATTTCAATACAATTCACTTTATGAACATTTTGGCTATATGGTACAAATTTTAATTAATCAAACAATAATCAAACAACACAACCATCAATCAATTAGTTGATTAGCTTTTGAAATTCATAACTTTGATACATAGTCCAAAAATCATATTTTTGATGCTAAATCACAACAATAAGCCCTATCTAGTTTCGGTTCTCACACCAGTCAATTGGAAATATATAGAAATCCCACTTTCGAAACTCGAAAATAAATACTGGCGATGGTGCCCCATCACCAGAATTATCCCCGGGCACTAGAGTGCGATTCTATAGCTATCAAATACATTAAAACTTCGAATACACGTTTGCAAGACATATATGCAAAATCTCTATATATTGGATTGTCCAAATTCATATAAATAAATAATCAAATACGAATAATTGATTTAAATTTTCAAAACAAAACTTGATTTCAATTTTAAAAATATACTCTTTACACTCGTTCTAGGATACTACTGATCCCATCTCTAAAGAGTCATTCTCGTTGGATATTACTAATCCAATTTCTGATGAATTCTTTCGTTTGGTTCTAATGTGTCTTGTTCTCTGAGCTTTGTAAACCAAAGCTCTGATACCAAATGTAAAAACCCGTAACTTCCCCGGTGAGGAAAGCGCGGATAGTTCGAGAACAAGCCACAACAGAACGCAGACGGAAGAACATTTCATTGTATATTACAATAATTCCATCAGAATACAAGAATATACAGAGTATAAATGAATAAAATACATTTGATAAATATCAGAGATTACAATACATTACATAGCAGTGGAAAATAATACAATACACAACTAGAAGAGATATACGGATATAAAGCTTTCCGGATATCATTCCAGCTGTAAACCAGGATCCTGTGAATATAAATTTGCAAAACCAAAACTACTAGCTGCCCGTGTCAAAATAAGGGCACCCAGAGTTTAGGTTAAAACAATAAACCCCAGGTCAGTCATGTGACGTGTGAGAACTAAAACAGTTATTAATCTTTATTTTAAAAGTTAGGTAAAACAAGGGACCACGCGGTATAACACGGAACGGGTTTCCTCCCAAGAATACCAGTGCATAAAACAACAGCGCAATGCTAAATAAAGAACAATGAAGCTATTATAAGACCAAGTTCCCATCACACAATGCAATGCAAGCCGGAGGATAGGGTTTTAACCTTATAACAGCCAAGAATGCCTGATACGTTTAAAACAAATTATTTGATACTATTATAAGTGCATAGTGTATCAAACACCTTCAAATCATAAGTATCAATCATAGACGACATAAGTGCCCCATCCCACTATGTCGCCATACTAGGCTCTACAAATAAAACTGCAAATGTCACGTATTTGGAAATTGGATTTCTTTCTGTGAACTGAGGCTAGGGATCGTCCTCACCGTCTTAGAGACTCTCTAGCCCGAGCCTCAGGGTCAGAGCGCAGCGACCCTTGGAGCGACAGGGACGGTCCACCGATGTGGATTAAAATGCCTGAACACTACGTTTCCCCGCCCTATGAGGCGTAAATGAGCCAACGAATGACTCCATCGGACCCGGATCGTCAGATCAAACCGAGGCGCCTCGCAACAGCAACAACCACATAAGTCAAACTCGTCAGGGCATGTAAAACCACTGAAGTCACTTCTAACTAGAAAGAAACGCATGTCCTACCTGAGGTCCTCTCCCGTTTTTGGTTCACCACCGGGGTGTGAGGCTCACGAATTCACGCTACACAAAGCTACGCCACAAAGGCCGTGCTTTGATCACCAACCACAAGACTTTTCTTTTCAACAGAAGCCTTGGTCATTTGCATCTTAGCATGCCACACAGGCAAACCACTCTATGCAACCGATATCAGTCACACAGAATGAAATCCGATGTCAGACACACAGTCCATTTACAAGTCCGTTCTGGGTTTGAACGAAACCGGAGGCACCTAGTACCCCGCATATCCATCGATCTCCAAGTACGTCTGGATGATCACCAACTGTTTCCATCTTCTTGGGTGTACATCCCAATCAAGATCATCAGTAATTATCCAAACGACGTGAAGACCACCGGTCTTCAACCATCGTCTTCATCTTCGACTTATCGTCGAATCAGTTATTCAGAATGGGATAAACCCGGCCTTTCCGAATAACTCGTGTATATAATAAACAAGTGTTACACAAACACAACATACGCATCATTCCAATTCATCAGTCACCAACCGTAAATTAACCAGAGAATAATTCCCCAAATATTAACCCCGAAGGCCGAAACCAACATCAGATCAATATCCAGAAAACCATTCTGCTTAGCTAACCGACAGTTAGTTTCTAAATTTCACATTTATAGGGAAAGGTTCCCATTAATTTTATCAAAGATAAATCCTTTAAATTTACTCTTTAATCTACTTTTGAATATCAATTCAAACTAGTCGGGATTAACGAACCTTACCGAAGTAATCATTTGTTTTAATTTCCCAATCCCAACCTATTCATCCCATGAAGTAAAACTGGTAATACTTCATATCTAACACCACGGTGTTATCGGTAAATTCAATTAACATTTCACGTTCAAATCTAATTAAAGATTTAACTATCGCCTGGAGCAAAACTGGTGATACTCCTTTCTCGATCATTTCAATCTAATTAAAGATTCATTAAAACTCCACTTAATTTTAATCTGTGACTGGGTTAAAGAATCAGTGTCATTTAAAACACGGTTCACTATAAACCCAAAATCACATCACATTTCAATCAGTCCCTAATCGTAAATTAGCAAGCGAGCAATTCCCTAAGTATTAACCCCGAAGGCCGAAACCAACATCAGATCAATACCCCAGAAACCATTCAACTAAACTAATCTCCAGTTAGTTTCTGATTTTCTTAACTCCTTTGGGTCTAAGAACAGTATTATTGAAGATACCATTCATGACAACCCAAAATCACATTTCATTAATTTCCGGGTTAAAGAACAAGTGTTATTTAAAACACTGTTCACGATAAACCCAAAAATCAATACCAATTCAATTCCAATTAAATATTATTTAATTGGTACACTTCATTAAATTTAAATAAAAAGATTTAATCTTTTCTCAACTGGGTTCAAGAACAGGGTTAATGAAGACACCATTCACGACAAACCCAAATCACATTTGATATTAAATACAAGGCTCTGAATAGAAAATATATCGGCTTATATTCAGTATCAAATTCTACGACCAACAAATTTCGTATTGGAAATAACGATATATATATCTTTCAAATTCCCCTAACAATATCTGTATCATCACGAAATCCAACATCGAAATATTCCGAAGACAATTTCGATTCAAATCCATTCCAATATAATTATTGGAAATTCTGGTTATTTTCAAAACCATTTCAAATCCAATTTATTTATTTAAAAATAAATAGAATTTTAATTCTAGCTCAAAACTAGTTCATTTCGATAAAAATCTATTTTTATCTTTTCAAATATGGAGTTTTTCATCCCAATTCCTCCCAAATCATTTCTTATGATTTTACACAAATCATGGATATTTTTAATGATTTTATCCAGGCCCGTACAGTCGATTTCCATCAACGACCATCAAACTGCACTTACAACGACCTTTTCCAAATTTGATTTGGACATAATTCCAAATCCAACCATTAGATTTCAAATCTCTAATATTCATTAGAAAGCTCTTTTCGATACGAACCCAATGGTTCTAGTATTAGGAGAATCCGACGGTCGGATCTCCCGTAATGTCCGTTCGAAGTTAATGGTCGAAATTCGCGAACTGCCGCAGCGCGGCGCGTTCTATTCAGGCCATTATATTATATATATATAATATATAATATATACTTCGTCGATTTCCTTTTAAAACGTAATTTATAAATCGTTTTAAACTAGTTTTCAAAACGATTTCAACTTCCTTTTCAAATTCAAATCAAAATTGAATTTTCCAATATAAATTCGTTTTAAATCCATTTCAAATTGATTTCAATTCAAATTGATTTCTAATTCAATTTCAGTTCTAATTCAATTCAATCCAATTCAATTTCAATTCGAATTCATTTCTAATCAATTTCAATTCGAATTCATTTTTATTCAATTTAATTCGAATTTCAATTATTTTCAAAATATCAGATTTTGAAATCACTTTCGATATTCATTATAAAATGAATAAAATCGATATAAATATCGTCCACGTCAAAATGGCGTCAATCTAATCAACACGGCTTCATATATTTCTATTTTCAAATATTCTATTTCAAATATTTCTTTTTCAAATATTTCTATTTCAAAACTGGAATGAGGCCCAATCAATTACCATATAATGTTAATTATATGGATTTTCTACCACACGTGTATAACAGCAACGATAAATCATCAACCATCATCCAAAGTGCGTTCTACACTGTATAAGCATCAAATATAAATATTTAACGCTTATAAAAGCCTGTCAATCAATCGATCGACATACAACTAATCATTGGGACTAGTGTATGTCATATATCATCCCAATACCCGTGTGGGGTTTTCAAACAATCAAACACAGATTTTATTGTGCAGTTGGGCGATGTGTAAAATTTATCGTCCCAATCAATATCAATCAAATGTGTGTATATAAACAAATCGTTCGATTTGTTTATATTAATCTATTTCATTTCATATACACGTTAAAAATTCTATTTTTAACTATAAAAATATTTTTAACTATATAAATATTTTATTTCATTTCACATCATATCACACAATCAACTACACATCAAAATCAAACAAACAAGCAAACAAGCCATCCATGGTCTGTGGACGACGGGTGTCGGGTGCTACTAAACACCGTCTGTATCCTAGTATATATTTTAACTAGAAAATTAAATTAAAAGTGAGAAGTTCTCACAGAGGGTTCCACTCCGCCGTGCTTTGCTTTTGGACTGCTGAACCATCTGGATTCCTTGAAATTCCTATGCAGTTCTTTTCACGCTGTTCAAATAAAAATTATATTTTTACCACTTCCTTTCAATAAATTTCTCGTCGTTATTATTTAAAATAATTCATTTTAAATATTCAAAATTCGCTAAAATTGCCAAATTTAGAAATTTTAAATTGGCCCAGATTTCCGGGTTATTACAACATACCGCATGCGCGTACACACACACGCACACGTGTGCACACACACACACGCACGCACACACACACACACGCACGCACACACACACGCACGCACACACACACATTCAAAATAAATAGCAAACATTATTTTAATTCAATAAATAGCCTTAGCATACAAAAGTAGTATATTCATTAAAATGCAAAAAAATATATAAAGAAATAAAAATGCCTCAGAAAATCTTCAAACTTAACTATGATGGATCTTCCGTGCCAATTACATCATTGAATAGTCCAATAAATTATGTAACCAAAATTCATACAAAAATAAATATAAAAAAACTGAAGAAGAAAAAAACCGACATAAAATTGATTTGGCAAGGACAAAAAATATTAAAAAAACCAAAATAAGAAGCTAAATATATGTAATTATTCAAATAAACAAACACACGCCTTTGCATAAACATTATAATAAAATATTGGTATTATTATTCAAGTAGTATGATGAAGTGCTTTAAAAAAGAAACAAAATATTGGTTTTATTATTTACTAAAATGTTTTAAGTGTAAATGCCCACGAAAAAAGAAGGAAAATACAAAACAAACCAAAATAAGAAGCAAAATACTTATTATTATTCAACGGTATGATGAAGAGCTTGGAAAAAAGCATTATAATATAGTATTGGTATTATTATTCTATAAAAATGTTTTAAATCCAAATGCCTTTGAATGAACATATAATATCTATACTTTATTTGTAAACTACATTGTTCTTCCCATGGTTATTACAATGAAAACATGATAAATGAATGACTTAACAAATAGAAAATGCATTCATCTAGATATAAATGTAATTTAGCCTAGACACAACATGTATTATTCCGCAAAACACACACAAAACATATGATTTTTGACTTTCGTTAAATGAACAGGTCAAATGGGAAATTATAATTTACAAAAAAAACAAAGATCCCAAAATAAGTTTTCTTAAAACTGAGCACTGCCACAGTAAAAAAAAATTAACCTATTTATACATGCTCAAAACGTAAATAAAATATAAACTAATAATCGAATTATCAGAAAAGTTCTGTGCCAAACAACAAACCAAGCAATCTAAGTATTCAGAATTGGTTCGTGATACAAAAAGTAAACACCCTAATCAAAGCGAATTGACATGGAGATAAAGTTAATAAATTAAAATTTGTTTCCATTTAAATGAAGAGGCAACTGTTGAAATTGATGATTCAAATATTTGTAGAGAAGGAAAGATTCATCGTCAATCATGTAATTGGCTCCTATATGGAATAACTTGGTTGTCAAGTTTACTTGGAAGTCAAGAAAACTTGGGTGCCAAGTTTACTTGGAGGTCAAGAAAACTTGGGTGCTAAGTTTACTTGGAGGTCAAGAAATCCCTCTATATAAATAAAGGTCATGTTATTGTATGAAAAAAGCAATCCACCATTAATCTTCTGTCTATTGTAATCTTCCTCCTCTCTTATGTACTCATTTCTTCATTGAGAAATAAAAGTTGTTGGGTCTCCGTGGACATAGGATATTCATATCCGAAGCATGTTAAATCTTCTATGTCCTTTTTTGTTCTTTTTTTTTATAAGATTTCATAATTGTTTTGTTATACTCCATTAGTATCTAAATAAACAATACTAGATCCTCATCAAAATTCCATATAAATCACTACAGTTTCACTATTATGAAAACTGCGCTTTTGCGGAAGCGACCAGGATCTTCTTCACCCAATTACTTAAAGATGATTTCTATGGAAACAAACACAGATATGAAATCACATGCTCAAACACAAGATATTCCACCCAACCACCCTCTTTATTGATTCACAAAAACAATTTTTTTTACACAGAATGGATCAACAACCAAAAGTAAACAAATTACAAGAATCAATAACTTTATTGAGAAAGAAAAAGAATATTTAGATGACTACAACTCTTGTTGGAGGAGGAGAACAATGAAGAACGACGGCTGAACCTTGGATTAACCGGAGGCACCAATCCTCTCTAGGGCACCAAGCCCTAGAGGCACGCAGCTGCCACTCTATTCGGTCATACATTAATCCAACCCTATATGCTGCTTTTATAGGAGAATAGAAGGCCTAGGAAAAATATCCAATTTTCCTCTTAGAGATATATTAGGAATGTATCCCCTTAATACTTGCAGAATAAGTCACAGAAAGACCAGGCCAAAATCTAGCAATAAATCCACTCAAACGCCAAACTGCTCCTTCTAACCTTCTTTCTGTGGTTGCAGCATCTCCTCTACCGCCAAGCATATCCACGCCTCGTCTCTATCAACATATGTGATTTTATGTCACAAATCACAACACTCCACCTTAATATGAAATCACATCAGCAGCAAGTCATCCGACTTTCATGGACATGTGAAATCACCATCACAACGCTCCACCCTAATCTGAAATCATATCTACACTCCAAAAATCACCAACCAAGTCAACCTAGCTCTTTCATTGACACCTTCTCTCAATTAAATCAGCCTCGATTTCCGGGCAACGAGATACACCCCACAACCTTGATTTCAAGGCAATGAGATACACCCAGTCGATTTGAAGGACTACAACCACACCTCAATTATAAACACAACTCACCGCCTACAAAAGATGCATCTACCACCTGAGCTGCACCGTGCATCAAACAATGGTCTAAAAATGCTTGCAATTCCACGACGACACCCATCTACCACTTGATTAGAGCTCCTTCCTCGATCAATACAGATCCCTCGAGCATCATCAACGTGAAGACCCCTGTCTAACACATCAGCGGTGACCAAATTAACCTCTCCACCTTACCGTGGACTAGGTTCTTCAACCGTCACTCTCCTTCCACATCGACACCCGTCGACCACTTGATCTGAGCTCCTTCCTCGATCACTCCTGATCCCTCGAGCATCGTCAACGTGAAGACCCCTATCGAAAACATGAACCGAATCACTAAGGTATAGGCAAATCAAACCAATTGCCAACATCTTCGTCTTCTTCCATCTTCCCTCATCCACATCTGAGGGCTTTTCTTCATCTCCATCAACCAAACAATTGAGGCCTTCAAATCCCCAATCAAAATTAGTCATCATCAACAGTGCCATCATATCCAACATTTAAAAAAAAAATCAAATTTTCTCACAAAAAAATCAAAATTTTCAAACAAAAACCAATTTTTCCAATCCAAAATCACTCTAAGCTTTGCGATGATCTAGCTCTGATACCAGCTGTTATGAAAACTATGCCTTTGCGGAAGCGACCAGGATCTTCTTCACCCAATTACTTAACGATGATTTCTATGGAAACAAACACAGATATGAAATCACACGCGCAGACACAAAATATTTCACCCAACCACCCTCTTTATTGATTCACAAAAAAAAAAATTTGTTTACACAGAATGGATCAACAACCAAAAGTAAATAAATTATAAGAATCAATAACCTAATTGAGAAAAGGAAAGAATATCTAGATGACTACAACTCTTGTTGGAGGAGGAGAACAATGAAGAACGACAGCTAACACTTGGATTAACTGGAGGCACCAATCCTCTTTAGGGCACCAAGCCCTAGAGGTACGTAGCCGCCACTCTATTTGGTAATACATTAATCCAACCCTATGTGCTGCTTTTATAGGAGAATAGAAGGCCTAGGAAAAATATCCAATTTTCCTCTTAGAGATATATTAGGAATGTATCCCATCAATACTTGCAGAATAAGTCATAGAAAGACCGGGCCAAAATCTAGCAATAAATCCGCTCAAACACCAAACTGCTCCTTCTAACCTTCTTTCTGTTGCTGCAACATCTCCTCTACTGCTAAGCATATCCACGCATCGTCTCTATCAACATATGTGATTTTTTGTCACAAATCACAACATCAACAACCTTGAAAACACCCCACTAACGAACCAATTCCAATTACCCACAACTTGGCGAGCAGCGCTGACAGGAAATATGGACAATAAAGGGCAGAGCGGATATGTCGAAAATCAGTGGAATGTAATTATTTAGGAGGAATAGGAGAGCTGTATTAAAGAAGAGCGAGATTGGAATCGATAGCCTAGGGAAAAAAGAACCATGACTGATGAGTATGCCAAACTAAGAAACGTTGAAATGTAATTTTGAAGAAGCGAAAAAAGAATGGTTCAGCGGACATTACACGTGGCGTGATGAGAAGCAATTCTATCTAAAATTGAAGGCTGCTTGTGAGCCATCTAAAACCAACTTAGCTTTAATAGTATAGTATAGACGTAACGACCCAGATTTTTGAACGATTAATTTTATAAATATATATTATCGTTTTAAATATTTAGTTGATAATATAAATGAATTTTTATATTAAGTTATTGATTTAAAAATCGATTTTGATTTAAATAGAATATATTAGATTATCGTAATATGAAATATAATTGAGATCGAAGTTAAAAACTGAGTCAAAAACAATTCAGATGGTCAATATAAATTTAGTTTGAAATATAAACGATAATAGTATATTATCAAGGAATTAATTGTTTTGAATTAAATTTATATTATATCAATTTAAAATGATATCTTCTCCATACAATCGAATTTGGCTTCGGAGTCTATTCCAGTGTGTTCAGAATAGCAGTATATCCCTAGAAACGTTAGTCGCTACGCCTCCAAAAGAGTTTGGGACCCCGAGAGATTTAATTATACAATTCAGATAAGATCAACATCAAATCAAATTAATGTACATTACATCAGCCACCTATATACTACAGCTACCCTACTGCCTATTACTTAGGTGCTAAAGGTTATCGATTATATATACATGATGATCTTCTTCTTTTTCTTCTCTTCTGTCTTGCGAATGAAATGAAATTCAATCAAATGGACATTAAAAATGGCTCCATTCCTCTAAATAAAAAATTCATGTCGGCTCCTTCTTAGAGTTATATAACCCGTTCACCCCTCTTTCAAAATCGAAAAGCTTCGGATTAAACAGAAAAAAAGAAAAAAAAGAGGGTGAAATAGAAATCGCTTCCTAAAATCGCGAATTCAACTGAAGCCGTCACCGGAGTAAGGGCGCTTGCATATCAGGAGCTCGCGATTTACAGTGCGAACTAGGGTCGGCGGTGATGAACTAGGGTTCGATTGGTCTTCGAAGTGGCGACTTGGGTTTAATTGTTTTCGTTCGCCAGTTGTGTATTTAGGGAAGGGTGAAGGTGCAATTTTACTTAGGGATGAGTTGGGTTGAGAGGTCTAATCGATCGAAGGGCTTCAGGAAGGGTTTGCAAGTTATAGGGAAGCGCTCACGTATATTTTTGAAGTGGCCCTGAGCGGTGCGATGTATGAATGCTGAGTTAAAATCGGCTGATACTGGTAATGATCTCGGGTTTTGGAGGTTTCGATTTTGATAAGGTTTGGATGTTGAACTGGGGCTCGACAGGGAGGGATTGAACGATAATGACTGGGTGGATTTGGTGATATCAACGTTGTTAAGGAAGTGGCAGAAGAGGACTGCGTGAGTTTGCAGGCTTGGCGGTGAACTGGAAATCGCGGGTGCAATGGACTATAAGGCAGTGATGTTAGTATTAGTGATTCAGTTGGGTGTTGGATTTGGAACAATGATTTGCTATTGTTTGGGGATGGAGAGGGGTACTGCTAAGGTCAGGTTTTGAACATGGGTGATATCAACAGTGAGCGAAATTTGTTAACAGTGGGTTTCGGAAGAAATGTAGGCACGATAATTGACTAGAAAGAGATGAAGCTGTAAGGTAAAAATTTAATCTTTGGCAATTTAACATTTTACATTATAAATTAATAATTTTTAATAATAATAATTAGTGAAGGATAAGTTAGCTCTTTCCAAAATTTGAACATTATATATAGTCCATATCGTTGATGAATGCTACATAAAATAAAAATAAAAATTTACCTTGAACCTGGAAATTTAGGATGGATTATTACAATATATTAAGGTAAATTAATTTATTCATTTAAATTTCTTTTTTTTAAACAAGCAAGGATTTATTTAAAATGTAAAATTTATACAAACGTATATACTTCATATATAATGTTAGAATCAAGTGAAACTGATTACTTCAGATTCAAATTGGCAGTTCCAAAGTTAATTACGAATATTGATCATGAAATATAATAAAGGAAATTTCAAATTGTTATAGGGTCAAATTACGCAAGACGAGTCAAGTTGGAATAATAGCTTTGAGGTTAACAAGAAGGAAAATAAAATTGGAATCGGAATGGATTGCAATTAAAATCACAGTGAGTAAACTCACTCTCTGGATTTTATTTAATATACTTTTATATACTGTTGGTTGGTTGTTTGTGTAACAACCCGGAAAATCAGAGCCAATTTAAAATTTTTATTTTGGCTATTTCGGTGAATTTGGAATAGTTTAAATAATTAATTTATATAATAACGATTAAAAATTTACTTTAATCGAAGATAGAACGAATATATTTATTTTAATTCCAAAAAGAATTGGAATCAGCATGGCAGTTTGAAAAGTCAAAGCTGAACTTTGACTGAATATACCGGATTTAGAATTTAACAGATTTTTGTGAAACCAAAAATATCTAAATCTATTTGTAAATATCTTTCCAACGAATCCGAAAAATCGAGATCTCATAGCGGTTATCAAAAGTTATGGTCAGTTGAATATTTAAAATAGTCGCTACAGTATAATCTATAGCCGTATAAAAGGCCATTTTCAAATAACCTCTGTTATTGACGAAACCACTTTTGTTGGAACTGGAATGTCGAATTATTGTTAAGTTTAATTTTCCGGAATTTTTTGAATTAATATGTGAGCGTGGCAAAAGAAGATATGTTTGGTTCATTTCAGTCAAATTTAATCGATTAAAAAATAGCCATTTTTCAAACAGTATCCGAATTCGACGAAATTAATTTTGTTAGGACTGTATCGTCATAACAAAGCCAAATATATTTTTTCTGGAATTTTCTGAGTTTGTATGTGGCCTCGGTGAATTTAATTATACGAACGTATTAATTTAATAAATGATTTAAATATTAAATTAAATAATTCAGGCCACAGACAGCCGTTTGGGCTGAAGGTACCTGGCCCGTTGGATCTGGAACAGGGGCTATTGGGTTGGGGCACTTCCGGTTGGACTGAAATTGGTTTGGTTTTGAACGTATGGATTTATTTGCAAATTTACAATTGAATATTATAAATAATGGAAAAAAATAAAACCCTAATCTACTGTTCATTGTCTCTACCACCGCCACCCCTTTTTTCAATGGCCATCATATCTTCTACCTTCTCCCGCTAAGTTCTCTTCCTCCTCTCAGTAATTCACTTCGGCCCTTTTGACTTTTCTCTAGAGATTTCTTACACCTTTCCATCCATATGGCCATCTCCTCGAATCATCACCTGTAGCTCGCGCTATAACTCCCTGAACCCGCAAGTTTTGAACCTTCGCCACCACCAAAACTCGCCATCGAACCGTCCCCTACTCCCGGTGAACACGCGCCACACCCCCCTCTCCGACTACCCCGTCTCTGATCGGCCTCCAGCTTCCCGAACCGCGAGCAAAGTTGAACCCTAGGTTTCGAACCCGATATTGAAACTTGGCGGCCTTAGTTATCTGTGAAGAAGAAAGGTTAATTTCATCTTTTTTTAAATTGTTAATTATTAAAATTTTAATTACACAAATTAAATCATAACTCATTGACACGAACTCGGAATCTGACAATTTCAAGACCGTTGGGATTGTAATTCAAAGACCTATTTTTCTAGACAGATTAGAGTCAATTCCGAGCAAGTCGAATTTTGGCCGAGTTCAAAGCGGATCTATTCAGAATCCAATACAGTAGTGAGATTTCTAATTTTTAATAAATAAATAGTTTAATTATATTCACTATGTGAATCGCTGTATGTATGTTAAATATTTTAGATCTGCGATGTTGGTAAATTAGAATTTATTTATTACTGATTGTGGGATATTCTGAATTGTTAGATCTACCTCATATTTGTTAATTTCTAGTTTGACGTTAGTATTCAGATCTGAAATTATATTTTATTTCAGATCTAGGAATGTTAGTTAAAAATTTGTTCATGAATATGAATTGGAAAAAAATTGAATTTTATTTACATGTTATGTGTAAATAAAAGTAAAAAATAGACATTTCTTTTTATTTACAATTTTGTTGTAAATAAAAATATGATTATAGGAACTTGTAAATAAAAAGAAAAAATTACGATGACACCTTTATTTACATACCGAAATAGCCAAAATAAAAATTTTAAATTGGCTCTGATTTTCCGGGTTGTTACAGTCTCCCCCACTTAAAATCTTTTCGTCCCCGAAAAGGAAACAAAGTAAAGTAGGAAACAAAACAGAAAATGTAAATATTGTAAATATACCTTAACATAAGAGTCACTCGGAGATGTCCACTCTGCACTTGGGATAAGCCTGTTTGATGCTATCCTTAGTCTCCTATGTACAGTCTCTAGGATCCCCGCTCCACTGCACTTTAACCAACTGGATCCTCTTGTTCCTCAGAATTCGGGTCTCCTTGCCAACAATTTTCAATGGCTCCCTCCTTACTGCTAAGCTTGGCATAATCTCCAAATTTTGTTGTGCTGCTTCCTCCACAACTTAGTTTGGATCATGAACATGCTTTCGGAGTTGGGACACATGAAATACATCATGGACCCCTGGCAACCAGTCTGGAAACTACACTCTATAAGCTAGAGTTCCAACCCTTTCAAGAATAGGGAATGGACTGATGAATCTCGGCGCCAACTTCCCAGTCTTTCCAAAACGAATGACACCTCTCAATGGAGAGACCTTCAAGTATACATGATCGCCAACAGAGAATTCTAAATCTATTCTCCGTGAGTCTGCATAGCTTTTCTGTCAACTCTGAGCAGTCAGTAGGCGCTTCTTAATAAAATCAACTTTCTCTGCTGCTTCGCGAATCATGTTGGGACCCAAGACCAATCGATTTCCTGGTTCCACCCAACATGCAGGGGATCTGCATGGCCTGCCATATAAAGCTTCAAATGGCGACATCTGCAAGCTGGCTTGGTAACTGTTATTATAAGATAACTCAACCAAGTGTAAGTGGTCCTCCCATGAACTGCCAAAGTCAAGAATGCATGCTCGCAACAAATCTTCCGATATGCGGTTCACCCTCTCAGTCCGGCCATCTGTCTGAGGGTGATAGGCAGTGCTCAGATTCAACTTGGTCCCAAGCTCTTCTTGTGAAGCTTCCAAGAACTTGCTAGCAAACAATGGATCATGGTCACTGACAATGTTACTGGGAACTCCATGCAGTCTGACAATCTCTTTGAGATAAAGCTGCGCCAGACTTCGAGCTGTTTGATTAGATCCGACAGGGATGAAATGGACCGTCTTTGTTAAGCGGTCTACAATCACCCATATACTATCATTCCCTTTTCTGGTTCGGGGCAAGCCATCAATGAAGTCCATAGAAATTTCGTCCCATTTCCAACCTGGAACTCCTAGCGGTTGCAGCAAACCTGCTAGCTTCTGTTGATCACTTTTAACTTGCTGACCAGTGGGACGTCTAGCCACATATATGGAATATCCCTCTTCATCGCCTTCCACCAAAAGGTGCGCTTAAGATCGTGATACATCTTTCTTACTCCTGGATGGATGCTGAGTTTACGTTTTGGCACTCATCCATAACTTCTCTTTTCAGCTCAGGAATGTCTGGCACACAGATTCACCCTTGTAATCTAAGGGTTCCTTTACTGTCAATTTGGAAGCTTGAGACTTCGCCCCTTCGAACTCGCTCACTAAGCATCTGAATAAACTTATCATTCTTCTGAAGAGCAGAGATTTTATCAATCAGTGTGGAGGTAATGACGAGATTGGCGATGATAAGATTAATCCGCATTCTTTTTACTGAGTGCATCGTCTACAACGTTAGCTTTCCCTGGAGTATATAGGATATCTAGGTCATAGGCTGCGAGGAATTCAACCCACCGTTGTTGCCTCAAATTCAAATCCCTTTGGTTAAAAAGATGCTTCAAGGATTGGTGATCCGTATATAGTTCGAACTCTCACCCAAGAGATAGTGCCTCCATATCTTGAGAGCAAATACAATGGCGATTAGTTCAAGATCACGAGTGGCATAATTTTTCTCATGCAGTTTCAACTGTCGACTAGCATATGCGACTACTCTGTCCCTTTGCATTAGCACCACACCAATACCTTACACAAATAAAAGGACAACATGTTAAAATGAGGTTTAAAAATGTCATTTCTAACATTTTTGTTTATGTAAAAGGGGGTAACCTTCTCTAGAAGCATCAGTCCAGACTTTCAAATCCTGATTGCCATCGATAATGGTCAACACAGGAGTAGTGATCAGCTTCCTTTTTAGCTCCTGGAAGGCTGTCTCACATTCGGGTGTCCAGATAAACTTTGCATGCTTCTTGGTTAGCTTTTTCAATGGACAAGATAGCCTCGAAAAATCCTTGACGAATTTTCGATAATATCCAGCCAGTCCTAAGAAACTTCTGACCTCAGTGGGAGTTCTAGACTGCTTCCAATCTTGGATGGATGAGAACTTTCCTGGATCCACTGAAATGCCTTCCTTTGACACAACATAGCCGATGAATTTCACCTCTTCTTACCAAAATATGCATTTGGAGAATTTAGCTTTCAACACATTTCTTCGCAGAATCTCCAAGACTTCTTTCAGATCTTGCTCGTGCTCAGCAGTGGTTTCAGAAAAAATGAGGATGTCATCGATGAACTCTAGCACAAATTTATTCAAAACATCTCAAAATACTCTATTCATCAAATCAACAAAGTATGCTGGAGCATAACATAGCCCGAAGGGCATTACTAGCCATTTATAAAAAGTGTATGGACCTCTGAAAGCAGTCAAAGGAACACACTCTTCTGCGATACGCAGTTGATGGAAACCTGTGGCTAGGCCCCTCTTAGAGAATACTCGTGCTCCATGTAAGTGGTCTAGCAAATCATCAATTCGAGGTAGTGGATATTTGTTTTTCAGTGTTTGTTTGTTGAGGTCGTGGTAGTCCACACACAGTCTAAGGGTACCGTCTGACTTTGGGACAAACTCCACTGTTGCACCCCATTCTGAGAAACTAGGCCTGATCAGACCCTTCCACACAAGCTGCTTATTTTGATTACTCAGCTCCTCTCTTTCTTTTGGCAACATTCTTCGAATAGGATGCACGACGGATCTTGCATTTGGAACTAGGTCAATTCTGAAGTTGATTTCTCTACGTGGAGGTAAGCTATCAACCTCGTTGAACACATCAGCGTAATCTTTAATGACGGGAATATCCTCAATAGAAGTAGGGGTGACTTCTAAAGAAGACCAGAATTCTTTTCTGTTAGTGGCTGAGCCGTGACACGATATAGTAATATCTCCAAGTTTAGTTTTAACTTTGATAATTCTTTAAGCACATACTAGCTCAGCCTCATACTTTGTTAGCCAATCCATTCTATGTATGATATCATAACCAGAGAAATTCATGACGATCAAATTAAAAGGAAGCTGGTAAAAAGAACAGGAGATCGGCACTCTACAAAACTGATCGAGAATAAGGGAACCTCCTATCGGATTATGAGCTCTAATCAATTCTTTAAGTTTTCTTGGTTTCAGTTTTAACTTTTTAATTCTGTCATTAGAGATAAAACTTCATGCTGCACCCGTGTCAAACAAAACAGTAATAGGAATGTTCTTAATATTGAGAGTACCTCCTAAGACATCGGGTTTACCTGCTCCCTCGGAAGAAGCTGGTGCGGCTGCTCCCTCGTAAATGTGAGCCACTTCAGATTTCTTCAACAGAGGACAATTATTGCTAATTTGCCCCATCTTGTGACAATTGTAGCATTCCCTAGTATTATGAGGATTTTGGCCACGATTCTGAGAACTCTGGCTATTATTCTGGCTAGGTCCAGATTCATTTCTCTTGGCCCTTTTTGGAGCTCTGCACTTGGATTTGTAGTGTCCAAACCTGTCGCAATTATAACACTTCACCTTGGCCCTGCCTCTCTTCTTCCCTTGAGGCTTAGTTGCCGAAGAGTTACCTGCCTCAGGCTTCTTGTCGGTTTGCTCCTTCTTGTTGTTGTTCTGATTTTTCCCTCGCTCTTGCTGTGCAGCCTAGTTATTCTCCTCGTAGCGACAGGCCATCTCGATTACTTCGTTGAATGGGAGTTTGATATGGGCCGTGATTCTGTCCAGGTACTTCTTAGAAAGGCCCTTTATGAATCTTTTGTTTTTCTGAACGGGATCCTGAATCAACTCTAGGGCATAGCGGGAAAGTTCCTCGAACTTCCTCACGTATTCTGAGATAGTCATACTCCCATGTTGTAAATTGGTGAATTAGTCATGGAGCCTCTCCTTTTCTTGAGTAGGAATATACTTTACGTTAAAGAGCTCTTTAAATCTGGCCCAAGACATGTTGGCCACATCATTGCCAATCTTAACTGTATTCCACCAATGCTGAGCTTGGCCCTTCAATAGCCAGGTTGCCATAAATCGCTTGCTAGCTCCAAACCTTCGAAGATATGCTCGTTATCATTCAACAATATATGTGCCTCACTCGCGGACTCCTTCCTGGTAAAAGATACTCCACCCAAATTTCTGAACTTCTTGCACATCCTCTCTATGTCAAATGTCTGTGGGGGTGAAGGTGGTGGTGCTACGACCTCAAAAGTAGATTGTTCCTGAGTAATAGGCGTCTCATCAATGGCTGGCACTCTGGCTCTACCTCGGGCTTCACCCCTAGATCCACCTCGGGCTGTTCTTGATCGAGTGTCCATTTTAAATCAGTCTGTACCATCAAGGAAAGAGTCAGACCAATCAAAATGATAATTTTTAAAGGAAAGATAAGGTAGGAACAAATGGAAAGAGGATGATGTAATGACTAATTAATTTGTGCTATTCTGCTGTGCTCATTCTAGGATATTACTAGTCCTATCTCTAATGAGCTACTCGCCTTAGAATAATTTTTATTCTATCTAGGCGAATTGTTCTAAACATGTCATATTCCGAAGCTAAGGTTAACCTTAAGCTCTGATACCAACTGTGATGACCCCAAACTTCTATGGAATGAAAGCAAGGATAATCATTTGGAATACGACATATTTACAACAATAACAGATCTCAGAATAATATCACAACACATAAACATTGCAGCGGAAAGATAAGTGTCATAATCATTATAGCAACTGAACATCAGAGTACGCAGTTACATGATACACTTAGCAAAATAGGAAGTCTGAATAAAAGGAAATAAGTCTCAACTACGAACGTACATCAAAATCCAAAGATGAAATAAAGTCTCTAAAGCAGAAATAAGGATAAAAGAGAGGTCTTTGTCTTCTTCCTCAGCAGCTCCAATCCAGAATGTGTCTCCCTAAAACCTGTCACTTGGCTGCCCGTGTAAAGAGAGGGCACCCAAGTTTGCAAAGTGAAACAAACTTCGAGTTAGTCATGGGACTGGTATGAGAAATCTTTCTACACTATTTAATAAAGAGGCAAATCATAGGACCATGCCGCTAACGCGGAACGGGTATACTCCATTGGATTGCCAGTGCATAACTAAATAAATTTGATTCAAAACAACGCAATGTCTTTTAGAAAAATGAAATCATTATAAGACTCAAGTCCCATCACACAATGCAACGCAAACCAGAGGATAGAGTTTTACCTTATAATGATCAAACATGACTTGATACGTATAAAACAATATTTTAATATTATTATTAGTGTCTAATCAGTATTAAAATACTTCAACGTAAATGTATCAATCCTAGACGGCATAGTACCCCATCCTACTATGTCCCCGTATATAGGTTTACAATCAAAACAGTAATGTCGTATTGGAGATTTGGGTTCCATCATGAATCGAGGCTAGGGATCGTCCTCTCTGATTCGAAACACTCTAGCAAATGCCTCAGGATTCGGACGCTGGCGAATCCTTGGATCTTCAGGGTCGGTCCACACTTTAACGCTTAGTGGATTAGTTATTCCTAAACACATGCTTTTCGGTTCTTTTGAACCTCTATATGGCCACTAACGGCGTATAAAACCGAGGTACCTCATAATCCAACATCCACATAAGTAAAAATGTCAAGGCTGGTAGGTCGCTGACACTACTCTAGCTAGAAGGAAACGTGTTCACTCCCTGCAGTCCCAATCCCGTTTTTGACTCATATCGGGGTGTGAGGCCGCGAAGTCACGTTATACATAAAGCTGCGCCTAAACAGGCTATGCTTTGATCATCAACCACAAGGCCTGCTTTTCAACAAAAGCCTTGCTCAATTGCATCTTGGCGTGCCACATTGACAGTTCACAACATGCGACCTACCACTATCCATATATACCCTTTAAGGGTGTTAAGCAAGAGAATAAATTCTCCGCTACCAACAGATATATATTAGATAGAAATTGATTTAATTGACATGGAATGAAATCCAACATCAGACACGCTTCCATTTACAAGTCCGTTCTGGGTTTGAACGAAACCAGAGTCACCTGATTTCTCATCGGTGTTCGCATATCCGAACAATCAACAAGAACGTCCGGACAACTACCACTGTAACCCCTTCCTGGGAGCCAATCATTCCAGGGCATCAGTAGACATCCGTTCAATGTTGAAGATCGCCGGTCTTCAATCACCGTCTTCCATTTGTTCGATTCAAATCGTCGTATAATTATTTGAAATGAGTTGAACTTGGTCTTTTCAAATAATTTTTCAAATAATTATCATTTAAATCATTCCTTATCGTTCATCTGTATTTATAATGATTTATCGCTATTTTTATTCATTTTAAATAGCTCAATTGTAATTAAACGACGCTTCGGGTCGATGGGCGGCCCTGGCGCTATTTTTACCAAATTTTGATTTACACATATCTTGAAATCTAACCGTTGGATTTTGACGAAATGTATATTGTTTGAAAAATCTTCCCAAAGCGGTCCTAGCGGTCCCAGATTTGGGAAAAATCTGACGGTCGGATCTTTTGGTATACTCATTTAAAGTTACGATTGTCGAAACGCGAACTACCGCGCGCGTTTCATTTAATTTAAATAAATAAATATA
This sequence comes from Allium sativum, assembly GCA_030737875.1. NCBI lineage: Eukaryota > Viridiplantae > Streptophyta > Magnoliopsida > Asparagales > Amaryllidaceae > Allium > Allium sativum. The sequence goes on along the minus strand of CM060924.1, from coordinate 187,146,827 downwards.
TATATATATAAATTGTTTGGCGATTTCAACTATAAAATCCATTCCCTTTTATCACATTTAAAATGACGATAAAAATGTAACTTTTATTTCTGCTCTTTTTATCGCATCTAAAATGACGATAAAAAGGGTTCTTTTATTTCTTCTCTTTTTATCGCGTCTAAAATGATGATAAAACTACAACTTTTTATTTCTCTGTTTTTATCGCATCTAAAATGATGATAAGAATATAACTTTTTATTTCTCTGTTTTTATCGCATCTAAAATGACGATAAAAATATAACTTTTTATTTCTCATTTTTTATCGCATCTAAAATGATGATAAAAATATAACTTTTTATTTCTCTGTTTTTATCGCATCTAAAATGACGATAAAAATATAACTTTTTATTTCTCTATTTTTATCGCATCTAAAATGACGGTAAAAATATAACTTTTTATTGTCCCTAGAACGACAAAAAAATATACTCTTGATTCTGTTCTTTTTATTTCAAAAAACATGACATTAAAATCTACTTCTTTTTATTATCTCTTTTAATTCTAATTTTTTTATTGAATATAAAATGTCAACTTTTAATCCCTGTTTCTATTTACACCTAAAATGTAAATGTACTTTTTATATTCATGTTTTTATTTACATCTAACATGTAATAAAAATGCATTTTGTAATTTCATGTTTTAATTCAAATCTAAAATGTGAATAAAAATGTCCTTTGTAAATTCATGTTTTTATTCACATCTAAAATGTGAATAAAATAATCTTTTTAAATTTTGTTAGACCAAAAAGTGGTTCTAACACCCAAATTGACTAAAATTACAATAAAATGAGATCAAAAACGAAAAAAAGACACAAGATTTATAGTGGTTCGGCGTTAAAGAACCTACGTCCACCTTATATCACTTTGTTTGATGATGTAGATGGAAATACAACAAGATACTCACTCAATCTCACTCACTTTTCATATACATTCACTCAATTACACTTTGAATGATAATTTGGATTTGTTTGGGAGTGCTGGAATTCGGTTCTCAAAGATACTCAAACTCTCAGAGTGCCAAAAGATCCTTTCAAACGACCCTTGGGGGTCTATCTATAGGTGGAAACTTCTCCAGAATTCGGTTCGGATCGGGCACACGTGTCCTCCATTCCATGACTTTCAGGATCAGATGAGTTCTGGTGTCGCCAACACATCAAGTTAGTGGCCATCGTGGGTAGAAAGTGGGTGTAACTGCCCCGAATATCCAGGAGATCGTGGAGCGGAGTAGCAGGGTGCACTGGGTTCGTATCAGATAGGCTAGCAGATAGGGTTCGGATCGGTCCTACTACCTCCGATCCGATCCAAATACTTTCCTTCCTACTTTGTCTTGTTTTTGCTCCTACTCCTGTAATTCCGATCCGAACCGGATGCATAACAGAGTGTCTTTTGTCTACTTGATCTTCTAACTTCTTGACTTTGTATAGCCTAGTTTACAAAGTAGGCTAACATTTTGCCCCCTCAAAGGATGCTTCTGTTGGAGACGAAGCATGCTTTGATGTTATCTATTCATTGGTCTTTGAGTTTGAGTCGCTGAGAAGTCGTTTCCGTTGATGCGTAGGGATATATATTGCTTCAGATAGTCACATCTCTTGACGTTTATATACATATCACGTTGCGTGTAGGCTGCTTTCTTCATTTTTTAACATGTTTAAGAGCTTTTCTTGATCTCCAACGACCTTTCTAGGTAATCTCTATCTTTATCTTTATTTTTATTTCAAATTTAACTTACTTGTTAGGCCTTTGTGTTAAACCCATTCGGTTCGGATTCGATCCGAATGAAATTCCTTCTTGTCTTTCTTAATACTGAACTAGCAGGCCAGGAGCGACTCATGGGCTTTTATCCCGGTCCGAGCGGAGAGAAAGAGGGGGAATACAAGTAGTCACCATAACTCTATATAAGTTCATTGCCTTCTTCTTCTTTTCTTTCTTTCACTGCTCTTGTTCAACTGATTCCCACGCCGAAACCCTAGCCTTCAGGAAAGCTTCATAATACTCGCAAATCCTTCTCATTTTCCTTTAAATCGAACTCGTAAGTAGACTTTTAATCTTGATCTACCTACTTTTTCTGACTTCGGCTTGGATTCACGATTATATTAGGCGATTCGAGCATGATTTTTTGCCCAATTCCGTCGCCATGGCCTTTTTTACTTCGCCGTCGTCGCTAATGGCTTTAATTCCCTCTCGAGGTGATGGTAGGGGGGTTAAGATCCATCACTGAATCGTTTGAGTATGTGGATACTTAATTTCAGTTGGGACTTTCGATAGAGGATTGGGTTTAACCTTAGAGAGGAGGAAGAGGGAAAAGAAAAGTACAGGGGATCGGCTCGGATGAGGAAGTATGGAAGATGGAGGAAAAGGAAAGATGGTGAGGTTCACAAGGCCGGATCGGGTCGGGGCAAATAAGTCAAAGATGGGAATATAGCTCATTTGACTGGATCGGATCGGATTCTCAAGACCGAATCAGACCAGAAAGTGAAAATGAGGAGAGGTGCATGGCTGCTTAACATGATCCGGACCGTTCAAGGAATCCAAGTCCAAACCGATCCGACCTTAATTCCTCAGCTCTAATATTTTTCTGAGGCCAAGACTAGGCCTTTTCCCTCCGATCCGATCCCAATGAGGGCCTCCGATCCGAACTGAAGAGCAGTCCAACTTAATGCATAAGAACTTGCTTAACTTGCCAAATCAATTCTCGATATAATCTTCAACTAAATGGACAGTTAGGGTAGTGCCTTGTGAACATAAACAAACATTGAGGACTATTCTGAACACTGCTTTGCCAAAACTTTGCATTATACTTTCAAGTGTCCACTTTACATCTTCTGCACACACCGCACACACTTTAGTTCACACATGTGCACAGGGGGACACGGGCTAATTTACTCTAACTTCTGTTATTACTTCTTCGATAGTTTAGTGATCATGGCCAAAAGACATTCTTCTAGACTGGTAGAAAAGAAAGAGGTCCCAGAGACATCCAATAAAGTCACTCTTGACGACATATCTTCTTCCTCTGACCCTGAATGGGACTACGAGGGATCAGATTATGAAGTAGAGGCGCATAACAGCAAAACGCCTTCTGCCAGTGAAGTTTCTCTGGGTTATGAAGAGGAAGGAGGGGTTACAGACAATCGAGCTCCTGATGAATTTGAATCTGCCATCATATTGGAATCACCTCAAGATTCTGTTGAATCGACGATTGACAACGACAGACTTACTCGAATACGTTTAAAGCACGGGATACTAAAAAAGGATACCCTGGTGTCGTCGAAAACTGACCGTCCTCATAATCCTCTGGAGGGATTTATAGCGATCACCCGATTGATGTGCATGGTTAGAGCTATTTCACCGTTTTCTCCTTTTGTCGTTAACTTTCTAAGACAGATGCGGATTGCCCCCATGCAGCTGCATCTCAACTTCTAGGCTTACCTGTATACCTTATATGTAGCATACCGCGAGATCTTAGGCACAGAGCTCACTTTTGATGACGTTCATTTCTTTTATAACTTCAAGCATCAGACTCGAGAAACTCCTTTCTCTTACTTCGAGTCTGTCCCAAAAAGGAAAATAATTTCAGCACCGTTCAGCATCAAGGCCGGCGATTCCAAGCTGGAATGGTTTTATATAAGGCAGCAGCCGGGGTGTGCTAGCAGATGGACAAAATCAAGTAAGGCACTGGTTTTCTAAATCTCGAATCTGAATGTCCACGCCACCACATTAATCCGTTTTCTTTTTGTTTGCAGTTGATAATCTAAAACAAATATCGGGTCAAGTGTATTTTGATCGGATGCATCATCTCCTCAACGGTGACTAAAATTTCTAACTATCGACGAGGTCCTCAAGGACGAATATCTTCATCACCCCGGGCTACTGTCCATTACCCGTAGCATAGGACACGGGTCAGGTCCATATGTATATATCCCTCCGGTGGATGTAATTCCAGAACTAGGCGAGAGCTCCAAAGGCCCCACCATGCCACTTCGAACTTCACCTTCTCCAAGTTCGACTCAAGATGATGAGCTGGCTAACATACCTGAAAAGCACCGAGAAGGGTACATCACCCCTAGGGATGCTATTTCTCCTGAAAAATCAGTGTCTCCTAAAGAACCGCCAGTAGACGCTTCCCAAGGAGATGCCCCTACTACTGATAACCCTATATTCCAGGGCTTGGGAGATCTCCCCCTACCTGAAACTATCTACACTTCCGAGGATTTTGGCACAAATCCTTTGGTTTTAACTTCTTCGGAGGAGGCTACTCCTTTTAAGGCCAAAGAGCCCACTCGCACTGGCTCGGCTTCAGACCCTGGTTTGTCAGAAGGGGGACACCACTTAGGATGCACTTAACACAATAGCACCCCATTTCATAGCACTTACTTCTTATGAGAATATTGATTCTGAATTCCACTTACATTGTTGTGCAGGTACAATGTCTTGATCTCACTATGACATCAGGAAACTACGCCGCAGCATGACCAGACCCCCTCATGATGTTGAGCATGATCATCGCGAAAGCCGCGGTAGGGAGGATAGAAGGCCCTATGATTCTTATCAGTCGCGGACCTCGCGCTCTCGCTCTCCCGTTCGGTCAGATCCAGAGCGATATAAGGGCTACCAAGGTCGTCGAGGAGATGACACGTCGCAGTCAAAAGACCAAATCTCTTCTCAAGAAAAACGTAGTGGGAAAGGAGCCCGCCGAGAGATACCGACTCGCAAAGCAAGCGCAAGGTTCCTGCTAAGCGGCCTAGAAAGGGTGAGGAGGCCATTGAGCCATCCACACATAAGGATACTGAGCTAACATTCCCCGCACCTCCACCATTGGACGCTGAAACTACAGTTAAGCGAGCATACTTGGAGGAGTAGTTCCCCGATCACTATTTTGACAACCTAACATTCTTACCTGCCCTCGAGCCCATTTCCTCAAGGTGGGTGGACGAGGCCAAGGCGAAAATTGATGCGGTCGAGAAACAATATTCAAAGATGTTCAAGTATTCGCGTAACCTTTCCCGAATCATCCGAACTCTAATCACGGATACTAACTCGATGAAGAAGACTGCAGAAGCTGATGCAAAGGCCTTGAAAAATTTGGGGAAAGACCTTGAGGATACACAGGCCCAACTTGCTATCACTCAACGGGATGCTGCTAGCTTCAAGCAACAATTTGAAGATCTACAGAAACGTTACCATGACTTGCTCGAGTCCTATACTCAAGAGCGCTCGGAGCTGAAAAAGAAAGCAGAAGAGGCCAAGTCGGATAGCGCAAGAATACAACTTGCTTATGCTACTCTTGAGTGAGAAAAGACCGAGTTAGCAAGGAAGAACGCCGAATTGGAGAAGAAAAACGCTGACTTGGCTTCCAAGTTGATGGAGGCCGAAAACAGGGCTGCCCTAGCGGAGGGCAATGTTGAAAGTGTCATCAAGTCGGCCGAAGAGTCCCGCAGGTAGCAGGCAGAGGCCTAGGAGGATGTGCAGGGCTTCGGTGAATTAATGATCGAATTTTTTGCACATGTAATCCGTCACCGAAGCATCTCTTGGATCGAAGATTATCTGACTACCTTGGTTCACGTGGAGCCAAATTGTTGAATGGGAGAAAGAAGAACTCAAGGTAGATTCCATCGACGAGGACAAGCTCATGGAAAAATATCTAAGAGATGACGAGCCGGCACGCCTGGCTGAGGAGCGTCGCCTGGTCGCTGCTGCTATGGAGGAGGAAAAGCGGAAGGCTATACAAAAGGACATCTTGGAGGCTGGATCTTCTTCCACTACCGCTGAAACTTCTGAAGTAGAGGGATATGACCCCGAAAACCCGGCGATCCCTCAGGCATCTCTTTTGTCTCCTTTTCCTGAGTCGGTTTCAGAGACGGCAGCTACTCCAGCTGAGAAATCATCAGAAGGTATTTCTAACTTTTCACCCCAATTCATCAAAGTTGTTTCCACTTTCCATCGCATAGTCGGACAATCGACGAGGGACCCTTTATTTTCTCCCGAGTTGATAATTGTTGCTTCTCATTCCGCAGGTGCTGAACCGTCCGAGAAGACAGATGTGCCTCAGGGGACCACCGCCTGAACAGAATCCGCGGAGAAGGCCGAGGGAGAAAAAGATAAGGCTAATGCTCCCCATAATGGCAAGATGATAGCCGCCTTGAAAGATGATGGCGGTGGCGAGGAGCATGAGGAAGACTCTGAGGTTGCTATAGTTGTGGAATCAAGGAGCGCTGATGACATCACTTTAGCTGCATTGAAAGCCGAACAAGACAAACGTATACAGCTTAAAGTTGAAGACCTAGACCCCGAAAGCCTTAAGCCTCTCGCAGTAGTGGATGCTGGATCAAGGTTAGTTGTTAAGCTTTCAGCTAGATCTATTACAGAAGAACTTGCTAAAAATTCTTCTCTTGATTCCAGCGTTCCGACTCCTGGGAAAAAATTAACAGATTCCAGCACTTCAGTCTCAGGGAGGAAAAAACCAAGGCGCATTTTAACTGATGCTGAAAGAGAGGCGAAGGATGCTCAGAAGGCTGCTAAAAAATCCAAGTTCACTTCAACATCTAAGTGATGAAGTGTTTTGCTTTATTTTAATATTTAATTGGCCCACAACTGTTGCAGCAAGTGTGGCCCTCACATCTTCTTTTTTGCTTGTTTTCCTGTACAAACTCATACATTTGTAAATAAAAATAATTCATTTCCTGCAATGCCTGTTAGTCATTAGTTCAGTACTTATGTAAAAATGCAAATGCCTGTCATACTAAAGTCATATAACGGAGTCTTAGGGGAGGGGAATATGAGTGTACATGTATGCCCCCAGTCAATCTTGAAAAACTATTCAAGATTAAATTAAAAAGTCCGAATGTTCCCGATTCTTTCACGGGGGTCACATTCCTTTCGTCATTGATGCCTGTTCTTTTCTGGCATCTTTTATACTCTCCTATCTTATATCCAGGTTAGAGTTCTTGCTGAGGCGGTCTCTCATCTTGGTGCACCTTCACGCCTCAGAGGACGTCATCTTCCCGTCCTTTATACTCTCTCTCAATTCTTGAGAGTTAGAGTTAAGAATGTCGTCTTCCCATTCTTTGATGTCTTATTGTACAAACAGTCGTTGTGTTTGTTCCTGCATATAAGCCATCTCCAACTTTCCAGATTTTAATTTAACATCTCGTATTCCACAGTCACAATAGAATAATAGTTAAAGTTATAAATAATGCAGGAAAGTAAATGGCACAAGATATTTTTATAGTGGTTCGGCTAAGTCGTAGCCTACATCCACTTTATAGTCCTTTGTTCGCATCAACAGACTTTTCTAAGTCAAGTCGTGCTTTTTTACAGGGTTCATAAAAAAAAGAAAAAAGAAAATACAACATCCCTAATTGAAATATCGCATCAAGTGTTGGGCATTCCAAGCCCTAGGCACTTATTCGCCATCTACGGTCGTTAACTTGAAGGCTCCTATCTCATGTTTCCGTTGGACGGCGAGTGGTCCTTCCCACTTTGGACCGAGATGAGGAAGGGATGGAAAAACTCGCTTTAGCACCAAATCTCCTGGCTCAAAGGTTCTAAAGCGAACTTTCTTGTCATAATAGCGTGCCATCTGACATCGATGTCTTGACGCACGCAAGTCTGCCTCGTCCCTTTTCTCTTCGACTTCATCAAGGGACTCGAGGAGGAGTGCCCGATTCGTCATCGGGTCATAATATGTCACCCTGTGAGAGGAAACTTCAAGCTCTACCAGGATTACCGCTTATGAACCAAATGAGAGAGAGAAAGGATTATGATCGGTAGCTGTCTTAAACATTGTCCGATATGCCCACAAAGCCAAGGGCAACTCATCCACCCATTTTTCTTTTGCACGTTCCAACCGCTTCTTGAGGATGGACTTTATGACTTTGTTTATTGCTTCTACATGACCATTTGATAGTGGATGGGCGACTGCAGTGTACCGCTTGTCAATCTTGTATTTTTGGCAGAAATTTTTGAATTCGGCACCATCGAAGTGGGTTCCTTTATCAGTTATAATGGTCCTTGGAATCCCAAATCGGCAATGATATTTCTAACCACGAAACTTATCACCTTTCTCGCTGTGATTTTGGTTAAGGGCTCAGCTTCCACCCACTTTGTAAAATAGTCCACGACAACTATTGCATACTTCTCTCCTCCTTTGGCAATCGGTAGAACTTCGATGATATCAATTCCCCACATGGCAAATGGCCACGGACTCACCATCGACTTGAGCTGGGTCCGTGGTGCTCTGGGGATCTTGGCGAACCTCTGGCATTTGTCGCAGCATCATGAGTAATCAACTGCATCATTATTGATTGTGGGCCAGAAATACCCATACCGTAATACCTTTTTTGCTAAAGACTGACCCACTGTGTGATCTCCACACTCACCTTCGTGTACTTCCCTTAGTACATGCTTGATGTCAACGTGCGCTATACATCGTAACAGGGGCATAGAAAATCCTTGCCGATAAAGGGTATCATCTTGAAGGATGTATCTAGTAGCTTTGCGAACTACGGCTCGCCTCTCACTCTTCTTTTGTGGGAGTACTCCATTTCTAAGGAAATTCTTGATTGGGGTCATCCACGACTCCCTCTCCGGTTCTGCTTCGAAAGCTAATTCAATTTCCATTAACTCAAAGCTTGGCAATCCCAACATCTCAATTGGAACCATTTCGGTTTCCTCCGGATTGTCGGAACTTGCCAGCTTCGCTAGTCGGTCTGCCTTCTAGTTTTTAGCTCTTGGGATATGCGTTATGTTATACCGTTCCAGGTTGCTCAACATCTCAATTGGAACCATTTCGGTTTCCTCCGGATTGTCGGAACTTGCCAGCTTCGCTAGTCGGTCTGCCTTCTAGTTTTTAGCTCTTGGGATATGCGTTATGTTATACCGTTCCAGGTTGCTCAACAGCTCCTTCACTTTTCCAAGATAGGTAATAAGTCGAGGTCCCCGGGCCACAAACTCCTTTCGCACTTGGCAAACGACTATTTTGGAATCGTAGAATATATCTAATGCCTTTATTCCGAATTCCTTAGCAAGTTTCAGCCCGGCAATCAGGGCTTCATATTCAGAGTCATTATTGGTTGCTGAAAATTCTAGTCGCAAAGCATAATATAATGATCGTCCTTCAGGAGTAACTAAGACGACTCCAGCTCCGGACCTTCGGTCGTTCTTGGCTCCGTCTGTGTACAGCTTCCATAGATCTAATTTTAATTCCTCCTCTGATTTGACCACCTTATCATCGATCGTCTCTTCTTCCGGAATTGTGAACTCTGCTATAAAGTCAACCAAAGCTTGCCCCCTGATCGATCTCCGCGGCTGAAAATTTAAATTAAACTGACTTAATTCAATATTCCACTTGATCAACCGTCCTGATGCTTCGGGTCTTTGCAACACCTGTCTCAGAGGCTAATCGGTGTATATGATTATTGGGTGAGCTTGAAAATAATGGCGGAGTTTTCGGGAGGCGATCAGAAGGCTGTAAGCAAGCTTCTCAATCCTTGGGTAGTTACGTTCTGCAGCTGCCAATTTCTTACTTACGTAATATACCGGCCTTTGCACCTTGTCTTCTTCCCTGACCAAGGCGGCGCTAACGGCGTGAGCCGATACTGCTAGATAAACAAACAGCTCTTCATGATCCACCGGCTTCGACAAAATCAACGGTCTCTCTTGTAAATTCAATAGATTTCGAAAGGCCTCAACGCAGTCTGGAGTCCATTCGAAATTTTTCTTTCCCCTTTTTATCTAATCAAAAAACGGGATGCATTTGTCTGTTGCTTTGGAGATAAATCTACTCAACGCAGCCACTTTCCCCGCAAGACTTTGGACATCTTTGATTCTTCGTGGTTCCTCAATGTTCCTTATCGCTGCTATTTGACTGGGATTAATTTTAATTCCTCGAGAGCTCACGATGAAACGTAGAAACTTTCCAGATGCCACCCCAAACGAGTACTTCAAAGGATTAAGCTTCATCCGATACTTTCGCAGGATACCGAACATCTCTGCTAAGTCTTGCGTATGGCTAGAGGACTGTCTCAATTTGACAAGCATATCGTCGACATAAACCTCCATAGTCTTCCATATTTGGTTATAAAACATCCTGTTCACCAAGCGTTGGTAGGTAGCTCCAGCATTTTTCAATCCGAAAGGCATGACCACATAGCAGTACAACCCCAAATTTGTAATGAAGCTCGTGTGCTCTTGATCGGGCACATGCATGGGAATCTGGTTGTATCCGGAATATGCGTCTATAAAAGAAAGAAGTTCATGTCTCGCCGTCGAATCCACAAGCTGGTCTATTCTGGGGAGTGGGAAGCTATCTTTCGGGCAGGCTTTGTTCAAGTCTGAAAAATCAATACACGTCCGCCACTTTTCGTTTGACTTCTTTACCAAAACAGGATTCGATATCCAGTCGGGATATGTCAAATCTCTAATAAATCCATTCTATTTCAACTTCTCCACTTCTTCTTTTAGAGCTGCCGACCTCTCTGGGCCCAGCACACGTCTCTTTTGCTTTACAGGCGGGTGTTTTGGGTTTATACTCAGCGAATGACCCATGATGGATGGTGATATCCCACACATGTCAGCGTGGGTCCAGGCAAACACATCCAGGTTTGCCTTCAGAAAGTTAGCCAGTTCTTTGGCTCGGTCTGGATCCAACTGGGATCCAATCTTCAAAACTTCTGCTGGATCAGCTTCATCAATGGGTATATCCACTGTCGTTTCGTTAGGAGTTGCCTTTCTATCCGTAGGTTCCTCATCTTCTCTGGGATCTAGGTCTTCAGGCATTCCCTTGGGCAACTCTTTCGGGGTTGATCCCTCTAATTGCTACGCCGAACCCTCCTTAGGAGGAGGTTAAGTACTTTTAGTCTCGATGTTGAGTCCCTTCATCAGCATCTTTAATTCAGCAATATAACAAGCTCGTCCGGAGACTTGATCTCCCCTCATTACTCCTGTTCCGGCTTCAGTTGAGAACTTTAGCATTAAGCACCATGGTGCAATACAAGCCCTGAACTCTGCAAGGGCAGGCCTTCCTAAAAATGCGTTGTAGGGCGAATCTACATCTAGCACTATGAACTGAAGCATTCGTACTCTTCGACGATACCCTTGTCCTACCCCATTGGAGTTGTCGATGCCCCATTGAAGCCTCGGATCCAACCTTCACAGGGCTTCAAATCTCCAGACTCGAGTCTCATCTGATCAAACGACTTCTTAAACAGAATGTTGACAGAGCTTCCATTGTCTACTAGTACCTTATGAACCAGTGTCGGCCCAATAGTAGTGGTAATAACCAACGGATCTTCGGTAGGTGATTCGATTCCAGTGTCGTCTCTGCTATGGAACACCACATCATCGAACATTGTCCTTTGCTATTTCACAGGGGTGATATCTTCCAAATCATCGCACTCGTCCACATCTATGTGCTTAACTGCATTAACGTATTGGTCCATTGCTCTGAAACTGTGGATAGCCGGATGGAGCCCACCTACTTTGGTGTTGATGACAATCCCTTTGCCCTTTTGTTGAGCTATAGGCTTGGGAGCAGACCGATTCTGGTTTGGGGCCTGTCCTCCTTGCCCCCTGTCCCTTGGGGCAGCCTTATACTCATCCAACTTACCTTCACGCAACAACTTCTCAACCACATCTCTCAAATGTCGACATTCGTTCGTTGAATGTCCATGAGTTTCGTGAAACAAACAAAATTTTCCGGTAGTAATTTCTTTCTCTGTCGAATCTCATGGCGGCGGTTTTTTGTATTGCAAAACATTATACGTGTCCAAATAAATGTTCTCCAATGTGTCATTCAACGGTGAATAATTTTTAAATGTTTGGAACCGGGGTCTTTTGTCAGAATTACTTCCTCGGTTCCTGTTTCTCCTATTACCATTCCCATTACGGTTGTTGTTGCCCCCGTTTCCATTATTATTGTTTCCATTATTGTTTCCAACATTCACTTCAACTTTCCCAGAGCTTTCTCCAAACTGCTTTACAGCAACATTACTCTGAACAGCTTTTTTGAGGCCGCTCCGGATTTCCTCTTTCTGTTTGCCCGTGCTTCCTCCCGTCTTAATTGAATATTCGCCTTCTCATAAAACAACTCTCTTGTGGGAGGCGACTTCCTAGAAAGATAATCTCCAAACTCTGAATCAGGATCAACTCCCTCCATTAAGGCCATCAAGATGGTAGGCTCATGAGGGTCGTTGACTTCTGTTACAGCTAAATTGAAATGGTCTAGATACGACTTCAAGGATTCACCCGGCGCTTGCTTAATTCTCGATAATTCGATAACAGTCTTAGACTTTCGGGCGTTGGAATTGATTCATAAAACATTCACTTAATTCTTTGAAATTCGATATCGATCGAGGAGGAAGTCGGGTAAACCATAGTAATGCTATGTCTTCTAAGTAAATCGGGAAAGCCTTACACTTCACAGCGTCAGGGGCAGCTGCAGCATTCATATGCCATGCGTATCGCATCAGATGTTGTCCCGGGTCAGTTCTCCCGTTATATCTGTCCATCTACGGCAAATTAAAACGTTGGGGGAACCGAAAGTCAAGAATGTCATCAGTAAAGGGTGTATGGCTTCGCTCAATACCATAATCTTCATTGGTGTAATTTCGACTCTCAGACATGATCTGGAGTACCATAGCCCATACATCAGCATTGGTCAAGGGCCGTTCAGGCTCCCTAGCTCTGATGTTCGGGTTTCCTCTGGGCTCCTGATTCGGGGACACTCTCCTTCTTCTAGCGGCTTCTACTCCGCTTTGTTCCATACGTTCCCGGTCGATCTCGGGAGGAAGGGGCTGAAGCATTTGTCCTTGAGTGGGGTTGGTAAGGTTAGTATCTCTAGGCAGAACATGGGATCCTCGCATTGGTAATAGCATAAGCTCTCTCAAGCTCGGGTCATCGGGTCCTAACACACGAGCAGCGTCTTCGCGGGATCCCAGAGATCCGAAAGTCATTTGTTCCAAATTCTGAGGTCGTTCGAGCGGCCTTCTTTCATGAGGCCATTCTTCCTCAGAAGAAGAAGACTGATCCATTGCAGTGTGATGAACTGGGGAAGGGGTTCTCTGCCTGCGAAGCTCGCCAATTTCCCTACTCATGATTCTCATATTCTCTTGCATCATAAGGTTAGTGCGCTCGTGGATTCTCATAGCCTCCCTAGTTCTCTCAAGCATGTCGAGAAGGCGCGAAAAATCTCCTTGGGTGATAGGCGCAGACGGATTGATCTGGTCATTGTCCCTGGTGGCTGGGGTCGGAGCATTTGGAGGGGCTCGAGTAGAGGTTCCAGCATCACCTAGAGTCTGATCAGAGCAATGTGACCTGGCCGGATCGGTTCGGGTTGGGGGAGCACACCTCTTCAACATCTTTTACTCGGGTCGGATCGAAGCTTTCCCTCTGCGAGCGGTTCAGATTTCCTGAGCCAGTCCGATCCGCTTCCGAGCTTTGCCCACGAGACCTCGTCACGACCGCGTTTTGCTGATCTTCACCAACTTCGTTCCCTCGACTGGTTTGAACTTCCTTGCCTTTTCCTTTGGCCATAATTCTTTAACAATCAACCAATAAGTATTTAAAAGCGTCGGAAATTGGGGATTAACTTCTTTGAACTCAACGGTCCAAAAAGTAGAACGATAATCCAGAAAAACAGAGAATTCAAATGATTCTCGGTGAAAGCACCAAAATGTTAGACCAAAAAGTGGTTCTAACACCCAAATTGACTAAAATTGCAATAAAATAAGATCAAAAACGGAAAAAAAGACACAAGATTTATAGTGGTTCGGCGTTAAAAAGCCTACGTCCACTTTATATCACTTTGTTTGATGATGTAGATGGAAATACAACAAGATATTCATTCAATCTCACTCACTTTTCATATACGTTCACTCAATTACACTTTGAATGATAATTTGGATTGTTTGGGAGTGCTGGAATTCGGTTCTCAAAGACACTCAAACTCTCAGAGTGCCAAAAGATCCTTCCAAACGACCCTTGGGGGTCTATTTATAGGTGGAAACTTCTCCAGAATTCGGTTCGGATCGGGAACACGTGTCCTCCATTCTGTAACACCCCACTCCCACTATGGTCACTCACTAAGGGAATGCCATAGCATCGGTGGAGTATTTTAGTGAATATAGAACAGAAAAATTACAACAAGACAGATATAAATAGTACTGGAAATTTAAAACATCATTTCATAACAGCGGAAGTAAAACCTGTCTGGTTACATCATAAAACCACAGTAAAAGTTAAGTACAATATCCATCAAAATAAAGAAGTACATAATCCCACTCCCATACAATAGCCAAAACAAAAGAAGAGATAACTGGATAACTGGAGCTTTACATCTATCCAAGCTCCTAAAGACTGGAACATCAATCTGATCAAGCTCCACTACTGCTAGGATCCACCACAGGACCTGAGGGTTGGAAAAAATAAATAAAAACAACGGGGTCAGACATAAGTCTGAGCGAGTCCTATAACTTTAACAATACAATCGTTAAAGTAAACAGAGAAGACATGACCTGATATACGGTAACACATGGGGATGAATGGTTATACTAAGCAACCAACTAAGCTAAGATAAAAGATAAAGACGCATCTACCCTTTCTAAGGTAAATTACTAAACTGCACCACACCAGTCGTTCCTATCCTAAAGGTTGATCCCATCCATGGACTTATAAAATTAACTTAATAGTACTTGCGTACCCCTAGGTGACCAAGTAGGCGCCACGGGGCCCTACAATCCACTAGGTGTACACACTACTCCCCATTCGATCGGCTCCCTAACGTAGATACCCGTGTTGGCCCCACCATGGGGTGTACCATTCCCCAACGTGGCAACCCGATATAATTAACGGTGCACGGCTTATATCTACACGATGCAACAACGACTTACCTACCAGCCCGGGCCCACTCACGCATATGAAGCCCGTTGGACTTGCGTTGCCACCGCTAACCCGTTTGCCTCTTACAGTCAAGCCCAGTATGCGTGTCCCGTCCTCGACATGGGTCGAGCCCACAAAGATACGTATGGGTTACTGGTTGAAATGGGCCTCCCACAAGCTACCCACCTAAGCTTGTCCCTTTTTCTAGTGTATCCCACTTAACCCTTTAATCATGTTTTAATTACATGTTTCCATTTTGGTTAAGTATTCTAATCGTATTTTCTATTGCCACCCAAGGCAACCACTAGATTTCCTCATGCCACCCAAGCACCCACTTAACCCCTCATGTCCCTCTACATGCTAATGTGGTTAAGTGTTTCTTAATTAATTAATTAAGATCGTAACCTTTGTAAAGACCTCTCACATTAGACTGTCTTTTATGACCGCTGGTTAAGCTGGTTGGGTCCGGGCAGCCTTATGTCATAACCGAGTCTAACCTCGTGTCTTTACATTAATCACGTATTTAGTTTGTGCCTAAGACCTCTCACATTGGGCTAACATTTGTAGCAACTGGTTAAGCCGGTTGGGTCCGGGCAGTTTTACGCTACAACTGAGTCCAACCTCGTGTCTTAGTCAATTAATTACAACTAATTAATCACCCTCATAATTTTATATTAATTATCCCTAATTAATCAAGTTTTTCTTAACATGGGTAGACCTAACTCAATAGGTAAATTCCCATGGGGTAGACCTAACTCAATAGGTAAATTCCCAACACATAGTATGGGTACACCTAACTAAATAGGCAAATTCCCATACTATGTTCATTTATTTTATGTTATGCATAATTATATTAATTTCACACAATCTTATTAACTTATGCATTTAATTACCCCATCGTTCCCACGTAATTTCGTTCTCATGATATAACACATATAAAAGGTGTCAACTTGCATATGAATGAACATGTTTCAAAGGTGCCATCTTGCATATTAACAAACACATAACTTGCATATGAACTTGCATAACATGTCACATAACTTGCACATAATATGTCACATAACTTACATATTCACTTGCATAACATACTTGCATATTAACTCATAGACTTGCATAATGTGTCATCATGAACTTGCATATTAACAAACATGTAACTTGCATATTAACAAACATGTAACTTGCATATTTACATACATGTAACTTGCATATTAACAAACATGTAACTTGCATATTTACATACATGTAACTTGCATATTAACAAACATGTAACTTGCATTTTAACAAACATGTAACTTGCATATTTACATACATGTAACTTGCATATTAACAAACATGTAACTTGCATATTTACATACATGTAACTTGCATATTAACAAACATGTAACTTGCATATTTACATACATGTAACTTGCATATTAACAAACATGTAACTTGCATATTTACATACATGTAAACATGACATACATCATATTAAACTTGCATAAACTTGCATACTCAACATGCATAAACGTACATACTCAACATGCATAAACATAAGATTAATGCTAACATCATATCATATGATTCAAGACTCATTAATCCACATACAAAACCATAAATCCCATCACATCTCATCTACTTAGTTTACCAAAAGATCATCAAAGTGATAGAAACTCACAACTAGCAAATTTTGCACACCAAATGAAGAAGATTAAGATGCTAAGAAGGGATTAGAGGTTGATTAGAGAGTGATTAGCATGCAACCCTCTTCATACATTAGTGGAGGCCATGAGAGCTAGCATTTTGCCATAGTTTAGTTGTATGATAGATTAATGATGATTTAGGGCTAGTTTAGGGTCTTATTTATAGATTAGGTGAGTGTTTTAGGCCCTTAGATTAACCCTAGATTAGATTAGGACCCTTAGATTTCGGAACCCTCTAGAACATGGCCCTAGACTCAGCCAAGACCAGACCTGGTGCACCCAGATCCACAGAGCCGACACCCTGTGTCGACACCCCTGTCGACAGGGCTGTCGACACCCCTGTCGACACCCCTGTCGACATGCCTGTCGACACGGGGCTAGGCGGGAATTTTTCCCCTTTCCCTCTTTTGGCTCCAAACTTATTTTAGAGCTGAATTTTAAATTTGTTTTTAAATTTAAATTTTCTGAAAACTTCTTTGGGCCATAACCGGGCCATACGGACTCCGATTCTCGAAAACTCGGACTCTATTTCGCGTATTTTTCCAAGACGAACGCAATGACGCAGCCCGTTTTCCCCTGGTTCTCATATCTGAGATTAATTATACTTTAATTTCTAACCATTAGTGTTAATTGAAATTCGGGGTGTTACAAATTCACTTTGAAATCACATTCCTTTTATATTCTGAATTCCAGAATAAAACCGCTATTTCCTTTTTAAAATAATTTCAACTCTCCATTTCTCTATTTTAAATTCCAACTTGAATTTAAAAAACTTCGAATTATCTAATGACAATTATCTGCCCTTATATATAAACATCGTTTATAATTTTCTTTCCCTGTTTTATATATACTTAAACAAATCCTCATTTCAAAACCCTTTTGGAATTCTATTCTTATTAGAATATTTTATTTTTTTCAACTTATAAATAAAATTATAGAATCTATTTTCATATTTAATTATCAGTTTCTATTTAACACATTTAATACCCTTTCTAGAAATAATTTATTTTCAATAAATCTAATAGCCGAATTCATATCATAAATCCATATGGATTTGTTTTAAATTCAATTTACATTCCGAATATCAGAATAGCTTTCATTGTTTTCTATTAAAACAATTTCCGAATCCTATTTTTAAATTCACATTTGAATTTAACTTTTCCAATTATCCATTTTATTTATATACACCATTAATAAATTCATTTTAATTCCCCACATTACTAAATTTATAAACATCGTTCATAAATTCACTTCAATTCCCTGATTATCCAATGAAAATCATTCCCGTTTATTTATAAACACCATTTATAAATTTACTTCAATTTCCTAAATTATTTAATTTATAAACACCATTTATAAATTTAACACTTGTTTATATTTTTCAAAACAAGTAAATATTTCTTAGCACATTCGAAATTCAAATTCTATTTTAGAAAAATAGAATTTTCCTTTTAAATCTCAAAATCCCCTTTTCACAATATTTTTATAAATTACCATTTAGGCCCAGTGATATTTCAACCAATCAAAATCACCCAATTATTTATCACCGGTTTTCAAACACATCATATATGGCAATATATATGGAAACAAACAAACAATAACATTTTTGAGGAATCCAGTTGGATTCCTCCAACCTGTTTTTTTCCTGCATCCACAAACGTTAGCCAACATAAATAATACCCAGCTTGCTTCAAGGCAGGATATCGCGGTATAGAGGTATCCACTATCATAGCATGGGGCATATAAGGTTATCCGCTAATGATACTGCGGGCATCCGTTAATGGTACAGCGGGAATCCAACCAATCACCAATATATATATATATATATATATATATATATATATATATTAGCCACAAACATCAATCCTAAATAACTAATATATATTAAATAATAGGCATAGGAATATTGAAATGCATGCAAACAACCAACCAACAGTATATAAAAGTATATTAAATAAAATCTAAAGAGTGAGTTTACTCACCGTGATTTTAATTGTAATCCATTCCGATTCCAATTTTATTTTCCTTCTTGTTAACCTCAAAGCTATTATTCCAACTCGACTCATCTTGTGTAATTTGGCCCTATAACAATTTGAAATTTCCTTTATTATATTTCATGATCAATATTCGTTATTAACTTTGGAACTGCCAATTTGAATCTAAAGTAATCGGTTTCACTTGATTCTAACATTACATATGAAGTATATACGTTTATATAAATTTTACATTTTAAATAAATCCTTGCTTGTTAAAAAAAAGAAATTTAAATGAATAAGTTAGTTTACCTTAATATATTGTAATAATCCATCCTAAATTTCTAGGTTCAAGGTAAATTTTTATTTTATTTTATGTAGCATTCATCAACGATATGGACTATATATAATGTTCAAAATTTTGGAAAGAACTAACTTAACCTTCACTAATTATTATTATTAAAAATTATTAATTTACAATGTAAAATTTTAAATTGCCAAAGATTAAATTTTTACCTTACAGCTTCATCTCTTTCTAGTCAATTATCGTGCCTACATTTCTTCCCAAACCCACTGTTAACAAAAGTCGCTCACTATTGATATCACCCATGTTCAAAACCTGACCTTAGCAGTACCCCTCTCCATCCCCAAACAATAGCAAATCATTGTTCCAAATCCAACACCCAACTGAATCACCAATACTAACATCACTGCCTTACAGTCCATTGCACCCCCGATTTCCAGTTAACCGCCAAGCTTGCAAACTCACGCAGTCCTCTTCTGCCACTGCCTTAACAACATTGATCTCACCAAATCCACCCAGTCATTATCGTTCAACCCCTCCCTGTCGAGCCCCAGTTCAACATCCAAACCTTATCAAAATCGAACCCTCAAACACCTAAGATCATTACCAGTATCAGCCGATTCTAGCTCAGCATTCATACGTCGCACCACTCAAAGCTACTTCGAAAACATATGTGAGTGCTTCCTTACAACTCGCGAACCCTTCCTAAGCCCTTCGATCGATTAGACCTCTCAACCCAACTCACCCCTAAGTAAAATCGCACCTTCACCCTTCCTTAAATACACAACTATCAAACCAAAACAATTATACCCAAGTCGCCACTTCGAAGACCAACCGAACCCTAGTTCATCACCGCTGACCCTAGTTCTCACTGTAAATCGCGAGCTCCTAATACGCGAGCGCCCTTACTCCGGTGACAGTTTCAGTTGAATTCACGATTTTAGGAATCGATTTCTATTTCAACCTCTTTTTTTCTTTTTAATCTGAAGCTTTTCGATTTCGAAAGAGGGGAGAACGGGTTATATAACTCAAAGAAGGAGCTGAAGCGAATTTTTGATTTAGAGGAATGGAGCCATTTTTAATTTCCTTTTGATTGAATTTCATTTCATTCGCAAGACAAAAGAGAAAAAAAGAAGAAGATCATCATGTATATATAATCGATAACCCATAGCACCCAAGTAATAGGCAGTAGGGTAGCTATAGTATATATGTGCCTGATGTAATGTTTATTAATTTGATGTTGATCTTATCCGAATTTTATAATTAAATATCTCGGGGTCCCAAACACTTTTGGAGGCGTAGCGACCAATGTTTCTAGGGATATACTGCTATTCTAAACACACTGGAATAAACTCCAAAGCCAAATTGGATAATATGGAGAAGATATCATTTTAAATTGATATAATATAAATTGAATTCAAAATAATTAATTCCTTGATAATATAATATTATCGTTTATATTTCAAATAAAATTTATATTGACCATCTGAATTGTTTTTTATTCAGTTTTTAACTTCGATCTCAATTATATTTCATATTACGATAATTTAATATATTCTATTTAAATCAAAGTCAATTTTTAAATAGATAACTTAATATAAAAATTCATTTATATTATCAACTAAATATTTAAAACGATAATATATATATAATTAATCGTCAAAAAACCTGGGTCGTTACATTCTTCCCCCTTAAAAGTTCGTCCCCGAAATTACTGATGTAGGAAAATAGCACAAACCCATTTAACTTTCTCAAGTTAAATTTAAATCCCAAAACTCAAATTCCCGAGTTTTGATTTCAAATTCTTTAGAAATCATATAATTATATACATATATTTATTTCAATTGATCTCAAATTCAAAAGATTTAAATTTACAAAACCAACTTGTTTTCTTTCAAACAAATTTCCATCAAAAACTTTTCTAAGGTAGGCTAGGTAGCAATTCATCACTTAGAAACCCGAAAATGAACACGGATGATGCTGCAGTCATCATCAGAATTATTTCCTAGCTAATGAAGTGAGTTCAGTGCTTTATCACTTTTTAAAATCCATCAAAATTGATTTTGATTTTTTTCTAAAATCCCATTCAAAACAAAGCTATATATTTTTAATATACTTCAAAAATATTTTTCCAAACACCCAGGATTTAAATTTCAAGTTCTGATTTAAACGCAATTCAAGTTCATCTCATTTGTATATTTCATTCTTATACGATTTATATTTGGTTATATATAACCATTTCATTTTTATAATCTTATTTGATTATAATAATAACAACCAACACATCCATATATTATTATAATTTCAGAAAATTAATCCTTCTATATCAAAATAGAATTTTGAATAAAATTATTTCATTTACCCATTTTAAAACATTATCATGTTCAATCTTCTGTTCAAGTATTTACAAACTCTTATCGACGTCGTGGCGTCCCAAGATTCAACAAGAATTCATAAATCACTCAACAGACTAGCCAACACAATATAAAACAATATTTATATCTCAATTAACAAATACGCTCTCTCGTATATATACACTCAACTCATTCTAGGGTACTACTGACCCTATCTCTAATGAGCACATCCCACCAAAGCTTAGGTATTCGCTCAACCTAAGCTCTGATACCAACTGTAACGGCCCGCAAATCCATATTATCTGAGTTCGCTAATAACACCACACGTCCAACCCAAATTGCACAGAAATACGAATCATTATTAGAAAGAAGTTAGAGGATGAGGAATAGAAAGAAAGAAAAGTTAGAATAGAAGAAAGACAAAGAACACAAATCTCACATCAGAATGAATAAAATATATTAAATAACATAACTTTTTAAATATAAATCAGTAACTGTATATACATACCATTATCAGAGCACGATAGTTATTCCTGGAATAGTTATAAACACATGTTCCCAGATATAGCATAGTACATAGCGGAAATATGATAGTCTATAGCTAACTGGTGAAGATTCCTGCTTCCAGCTCTTCCAAGTGAATCTGAAAAATCCAAACTACTTGACTGCCCGTACAAATTTGGGCACCCAAGAGTTTAGGGATAAAAAATAAAAATAAACTCTGGGTCGGTCATGCGACAGGTGTGACTAAACTCCAACCAATTGTTAACTTTCAAAATCCTTTCGAAAGAAATGATGATTGTAAGACCGAACCACACATAAACACGGATGGTTTTTACCATACGATAACCAAAAATATTTTTGATATCAAATCTAGTGATATTATAATAATGTCTACATCAAATAAATAGAATCTAGCGGACGCTTGCATTTCATGCTCCATATATAATATAAAACCGAAAACCGCAGGGCACTTATTGGAGATTGGATTTCCAACATGACAAGGTATGGAACCACCTTCCGATAGTGTATCTCTAGAGGGGAATACACCGGGTTCAACAAGAACATCTTGCAACCCGACCCACATATAACCGACCACTCATTTCGCTTGAGTGTATCGAATGTATATCACCAACGGTTGGGATCAGCAACCGTTTCCCGAAAAGGGACAGCATCGATAGATTAAAGAAGCAAATGGAATCTCTCTAGATAGGCGATTATACACCCTAATGGGAGCGACCCACATAGCCATGCTGCCTGCCCGATTTTTGTCATTTCCCGGTTGTTGAGGCCTGAGGCTACGATTTCTTATCATTCATTGATAGCACAATCACTTTGAATGCCACATTGTCAGATCCGTTAATCACTAATTGATTTGCACAAATTTATTCTGTATATTATGCTAAGAGAATAAATTCTCCGCCACCATATATATTTATACAGACCAACATATATGATCATTGGAAATACTCTGCCAGACATTCGTCCATTTACGTTCATTTTGGGATTGAACGAAACCAAAGGCACAATTTCTATTAGTAGAAAAAGTCCTTGCAGTTTACTCCGTCTTCAATTACCTTCATATAATCTGATTCGCAACGCTACAGCCAATACGGAATGGTTCTCGGATAATAATCCAACCGGTCTCTCCATATTGACAACGATAATGGCAAATACTTCGATAGTCGGTTATTTAACTATTGAAGAAAAACAAAATCCATTCAAAACATCAAACTATCACTGGGTCCCTTTTTATTAATATTTCCTTAATTAAAACACTTCTCCATTTCCTTATCAATATTCATTAAGACAATATTTTCAATATTTTTCTTGGCCTCTTACGCTATTTGGAAAACATTTCCATATCTCGTCTTCTTTTATTTTCTACACTTAGAAAGTATTTTCTATTTATAATTGGAGAACATTCCAATTACTTATCTCCTTCATGACCATTCATTTCTTTCTATACTCAGGAAATATTTATTATTATATTTCCAAATTTCCCCTTACTTGGTTTAAAACGAATGTTATGTAAAACATCACTACAACAACCCAAAATACAGCATTCGACTGAATTTCTTTAAACATATCTCTTCGAGACTGAATCTTGCTATTTATTAGTTAATAATGAAATCAATCGAGTTGGGGTATAATTACCTCTCAGACTTAGACTGAAAATATTTTTAACTTCAAAACAGACAGGACCGCTAACTCGAATAATCAACACCATATTAAATCAATTTTCCATTTCTAAGACGTATATATATTTCTCTTTCTATTTTTACCAGATTTAATTATAGATTTCCTTTTTGTTTATAAAATTCTATATTTAAGTTTGTTTCCTTATCGAATTCAGTATATATTGATATATTGATTTCTAATTGTCAAATTATCTTAAAAATATTCTAAATCCTTAAATTTATGGCAATTTTCACCATAACCTCCTTTATACGAGTCGATAGTTCAAACCTCAACTCGCCTCTCTAGGCCCTTTCCATTTAAAAATAAAATCAAAAATCCAAGCAGCTTGCCGATTCGGCACATAAAATCTCATATGGAATTTAAACGTGTACCTTTTTGTCGGGCACTAAATTTATAAATCTTCATCTCTTCATTCCATACCTGCTTGACACATTCAAATATTCCCATTTGGTTTTACTCAATCCATTCGTCTTAACCCAATTCGCTAATTTATTTTCTAATTAGCTATTTTGCCTATTTCACTTCTTTGTTTGAACATAACATGTTCAAATACAATATCAACTTTCTTATAAACAAATTGAATTCCATCTTCGATTCAAGTTGCATATTCGATTTTGAATATAAATTTACAAACACAATTTACTTATGCAAAGCTTAATTTCAATTTAAAATTCCATTAACTAATTTTTCTTCAAATTAGTTAATTCAAATCAACTATTAAAAATATGATTTTTGTTTCAAAAATCAATCCATTACCCCACTTGAGTTCACATATATTTTACAACTCAAATCTGAAATTTTGCAAAAAGAAATTCGGATTTTATTCGCTTAAAATCCTTTTATAAAATTAAATAAACGATTATGGTTTTTAAATGGTTATAGCGTTGTTTTTATGAAAATTTGATTTTGATATAACTCAAAATATATACGACTAAATTCAGAGTTTTCTCTTTCATTAGAAAACTATTATCTAATTTGTCCTAACGGTTCTTGTTTCAAAGAATTCCGAGTTAATTTGAGTTCTATATACTCAATTGAAGTTCAAATCGCCAATTTACGAACTGCAGCGCTGCGGCTAGTTCGTTTTAATTATATTTAATATATAAACGTTTTGAACTTCGTTTATATATAAATTCCAACTCTATTCTAATATATTTTAATATATATTAAACTAATTTTCCCAATTCAACTTAATATTTCCGATTATCTATAATTGTTGATTTTTCCTTACTCGGTAATAAATTTATTTATACTTCGATCTTCTATATTTAATTTCAATTCCTTTTTATAAATAAATGATTTTGCTAGATTTATAACATCATTTGCAAATCCATCTTTCTTGTTTTATATATTAAAATAAGTTTTTTCATTTCAAATTCCCTTTGAAATCCAATTCCTTTTATATTCTGAATTCAAGAATAAAACCGCTATTTCCTTTTTAAAATGATTTCAACTCTCTATTTTAAATTCCAACTTGAATTTAAAAACTTCAAATTATCTAATAACAATTATCTGCCCTTATTTATAAACATCGTTTATAATTTCCTTTCCCTATTTTATATATACTTAAACAAGTCCTCATTTCAAAACCCTTTTGGAATTCTATTCTTATTAGAATATTTTATTTTTTTCAACTTATAAATAAAATTATAGAATCTATTTTCATATTTAATTATAGTTTTTGTTTAACACATTTAATACCCTTTTTGGAAATAATTTATTTTCAATAAATCTAATAGTCGAAATCATATCATAAATCCATATGGATTTATTTTAAATTCAATTTACATTCTGACTATTAGAATAGCTTTCATCGTTTTCTATAAAAACGGCTTCCAAATCCTATTTTTAAATTCACATTTGAATTTAAATTTTCCAATTATCCAATAATAATTATCTGTTTTATTTATATACACCATTTATAAATTCATTTCAATTCCCCACATTGCTTAATTTATAAACATCATTTATAAATTCACTTCAGTTCCCTGATTATCCAATGAAAATCATTCCCGTTTATACACCATTTATAAATTTACTTCAATTTCCTATATTATTTAATTTATAACCACCATTTATAAATTCCACGCTTGTTTATATTTTTCAAAACAAGTAAATATTTCTTAGCACATTCGAAATTCAAATTCTATTTTAGAAAAATAGAATTTTCCTTTTAAATCTAAAAATCCCCTTTTCTCAATAATTTTATAAATTACCATATAGGCCCGGTGATATTTCCACCAATCAAAATCACCCTATTATTTATCACCGGTTTTCAAACACATCATATATGACAATATATATGGAAACAAACAAACAATAATATTTTTGAGGATTCCTCCAACCTGTTTTTTTCCTGCATCCACATATGTTAGCCAACATAAATAATACCCACCCTGCTTCGAGGCAGGATATCGCGGTATAGAAGGTCATCCACTATCATAGCGTGGGCCATATAAGTTCATCTTCAAATGATACGGCGGGCATCCGCTAATGGTACTGCGGGAATCCAACCAATCACCAATATATATATATATATATATATATATATATATATATAATAGCCACAAATATCAATCCTAAATAACTAATATATATTAAATAATAGGCATAGAAATATTTAAATGCATGCAAACTGTAACAACCTGGAAAATAAGAGCCAATTTAAAATTTTTATTTTGGCTATTTCGGTGAATTTGGAATAGTTAAAATAATTTATGTTATATAATAACGATTAAAAATTTACTTTAATCGAAGATAGAATGAATATATTTATTTTAATTCCAAAAAGAACTGGAATCAGCATGGCAGTTTGAAAAGTCAAAGCTGAACTTTGACTAAATATACCGGATTCAGAATTTAATGGATTTTAGTGAAACAAAAAATATCTAAATCTGTTTGTAAATATATTTCCAAAGAATCCAAAAAATCGAGATTTCATAGCGGCAATCAAAAGTTATGGTCAGTTGAATATTCAGAATAGTCGCTACAGTATAATCTATAGCCCGTATAAAAGACCATTTTTCAAACAACCTCTGTTTTCGACGAAACCACTTTTGTTGGAACCGGAATGTCGAATTATTATTAAATTTAATTTTCTGGAATTTTTCGAATTAATATGTGAGCATGACGAAAGAAAATGTGTTTGGTTCATTTAAGTCAAATTTAATCGACTGAAAAATAGCCATTTTTCAAACAATCTCAGAATTCGACGAAATTAATTTTGTTAGGATCGTATCGTCGTAACAAAGACAAATATATTTTTTCTGGAATTTTTTGAGTTCGTATATGGCCTCGGTGAATTTAATTATACGAACGTATTAATTTAATAAATGATTTAAATATTAAATTAAATAATTCAGGCCACAGACAGCCATTTGGGCTGACGGGACCTGGCCCGTTGGATCCAGAACAGGGGCTATTGGGTTGGGGCACTTCCAGTTTGATTGAAATTGGTTTGGTTCTAAACGTATGGATTTATTTGCAAATTTACAATTGAATATTATAAATAAAAAAAATCCTAATCTACTATTCATTGGCTCTACCGCCGCCATCCCCTTTTTCAATGGCCATCATAGCTCCTACCTTCTCCCGCTAAGTTCTCCTCCTCCTCTCAGTAATTCACTTCGGCCCTTTTGACTTTTCTCTAGAGATTTCTACCACCTTTCCATCCATATAGCCATCTCCTCGAATCATCACCTGTAGCTCGCGCTATAGCTACCTGAACCCACAGGTTTTGAACCGCCGCCGCCACTAAAACTCGCCACCGAACTGCCCATTACTCCCGGCGAACACGCTCCACACACCCCTCTCCGACGTCCCCATCTCTGATCGGCCTCCAGCACCTCGAACCGCGAGCAAAGTTGAACCCTAGGTTCGAACCCGATATTGAAACTTGGCAGCCTTAGTTATCTGTGAAGAAGAAAGTTTAATTTCATCTCTTTTTTAAATTGTTAATTATTAAAATTTTAATTACACAAATTAAATCATAACTCATTGACATGAACTCGGAATCTGACAATTTCAGGATCGTCAGGATCGTAATTCAGAGATCTATGTTTCTGGATAGATTAGAGTCAATTCTGAGCAAGTCAAATTTTGGCCAAATTCAAAGCGGATCTATTCAGAATCCAATACGACAGTGAGATTTCTAATTTTTAATAAATAAATAATTTAACTATATTCGCTATGTGAATCGCTGTATGTGTGTTAAATATTTTAGATCTGCAATGTTGGTAAATTAGAATTTATTTATTACTGATTGTGGAATATTCTGAATTGTTAGATCTTCCTCATATTTGTTAATTTCTAGTTTGACGTTAGAATTCAAATCTGAAATTATCTTTTATTTTAGATCTAGGAATGTTAATTAAAAATTTGTTCATGAACATGAATTGGAAAAAAATTGAATTCTATTTACATGTTATGTGTAAATAAAAGTATAAAAAAAGACATTTCTTTTTATTTACAATTTTGTTATAAATAAAAATATGATTATAGGAACTTGTAAATAAAATGAACAAATTATGATGACACCTTTATTTACATTTTTAATGTAAATAAAAAGAACAAATTTAAAGTGATATTCTATTTACATTTTTTTATGTCAATAAAACATGTTAGAAGAATATGGTATTGACATTTTTCATGTGAATAAAACATGTTAGAGAAAAGTGATATTCTATTTACATTTTTTTATGCCAATTAAACATGTTAGAAGAATATGGTATTGACATTTTTCATGTGAATAAAAGATGTTAGAGAAAAGTGATATTCTATTTATATTATTTTTTATGTCAATAAAACATTTTAGAAGAATATGGTATTGACATTTTTCATGTGAATAAAACATGTTAGAGAAAAGTGATATTCTATTTACATTTTTTATGTCAATAAAACATGTTAGAAAGAAGAATATGTTATTGTCATTTTTCATGTAAATAAAACATGTTAGAGAAAAGTGATATTTTATTTACATTTTTTTTATGTAAATAAAACATGTTAGAAAGAAGAAAATGGTATTGACATTTTTCATGTGAATAAAACATGTTAGAGAAAAGTGATAATTTATTTACATTTTTTTTATGTAAATAAAACATGTTAAAAAGAAGAATATTTATTAACATTTTTCATGTAAGTAAAACATGTATTAGAAAAGAACATTTTATTAGAAAAGACATTTTTATTTACATTCTACACGTAAATAAAAGACAACATTCTACATGTAAATAAAAGACAACATTCTACATGTAAATAAAAGACATAAATTAAGAAGGTATATTTTATTCACCTTCTAGACGTGGATAAAGACTTAGAATTAAAAGTGCCTTTTTTTTATTCACATATTAGATGAAAAAAAAGAAAAAAACTTGAAATAGAAAATACATTTTTATTTACATCCTCATGGTAAATAAAAATATGATTTAAGAAGATACACTTTAACTTACATTATCATTGTAAATTAAAACATGACTATAGAAAAGCACATTTTATTTACATTTTTGTTGTAAATAAGAACACGATTATAGGAAATTATATTTTTATTTGCAAAGTAGTTGCAAATAAAAACATAAATGTAAAAAGTACATTTTTTATTTGCAAATTAGTTGCAAATAAAAGACATGAATATAAAGAAAATATATTTTATTCACATTTTAGATATGAATAAAGAAATGAATTTGTTAGCCTACTTTGTAAACTAGGCTATACAAAGTCAAGATGTTAGAAGATCAAGTAGACAAAAGACACTCTGTTATGCATCCGTTCGGATCAGAATTACAGGAGTAGGAGCAAAAACAAGACAAAGTAGGAAGGAAAGTATTCAGATCGGATCGGAGGTAGTAGGACCGATCTGAACCCTATCTGCTAGCCTATCCGATCCGAACCCAGTGCACCCTGTTACTCCGCTCCACAATCTCCTGGATATTCGGGGCAGTTACACCCACTTTCTACACACGATGGCCACTAACTTGATGTGTTGGCGACACTAGAACTCATCCAATCCCGAAAGTCATGGAATGTGTAACACCCCGAATTTCAATTAACACTAATGGTTAGAAATTAAAGTATAATTAATCTCAGACATGAGAACCAGGGGAAAACGGGCTGCGTCATTGCGTTCGTCTTGGAAAAATACGCGAAATAGAGTCCGAGTTTTCGAGAATCGGAGTCCGTATGGCCCGGTTATGGCCCAAAGAAGTTTTCAGAAAATTTAAATTTAAAAACAGATTTAAAATTCAGCTCTAAAATAAGTTTGGAGCCAAAAGAGGGAAAGGGGAAAAATTCCCGCCTAGCCCCGTGTCGACAGGCATGTCGACAGGGGTGTCGACAGGGGTGTCGACACAGGGTGTCGGCTCTGTGGATCTGGGTGCACCAGGTCTGGTCTTGGCTGAGTCTAGGGCCATGTTCTAGAGGGTTCCGAAATCTAAGGGTCCTAATCTAATCTAGGGTTAATCTAAGGGCCTAAAACACTCACCTAATCTATAAATAAGACCCTAAACTAGCCCTAAATCATCATTAATCTATCATACAACTAAACTATGGCAAAATGCTAGCTCTCATGGCCTCCACTAATGTATGAAGAGGGTTGCATGCTAATCACTCTCTAATCAACCTCTAATCCCTTCTTAGCATCTTAATCTTCTTCATTTGGTGTGCAAAATTTGCTAGTTGTGAGTTTCTATCACTTTGATGATCTTTTGGTAAACTAAGTAGATGAGATGTGATGGGATTTATGGTTTTGTATGTGGATTAATGAGTCTTGAATCATATGATATGATGTTAGCATTAATCTTATGTTTATGCATGTTGAGTATGTACGTTTATGCATGTTGAGTATGCAAGTTTATGCAAGTTTAATATGATGTATGTCATGTTTACATGTATGTAAATATGCAAGTTACATGTTTGTTAATATGCAAGTTACATGTATGTAAATATGCAAGTTACATGTTTGTTAATATGCAAGTTACATGTATGTAAATATGCAAGTTACATGTTTGTTAATATGCAAGTTACATGTATGTAAATATGCAAGTTACATGTTTGTTAAAATGCAAGTTACATGTTTGTTAATATGCAAGTTACATGTATGTAAATATGCAAGTTACATGTTTGTTAATATGCAAGTTACATGTATGTAAATATGCAAGTTACATGTTTGTTAATATGCAAGTTACATGTTTGTTAATATGCAAGTTCATGATGACACATTATGCAAGTCTATGAGTTAATATGCAAGTATGTTATGCAAGTGAATATGTAAGTTATGTGACATATTATGTGCAAGTTATGTGACATGTTATGCAAGTTCATATGCAAGTTATGTGTTTGTTAATATGCAAGATGGCACCTTTGAAACATGTTCATTCATATGCAAGTTGACACCTTTTATATGTGTTATATCATGAGAACGAAATTACGTGGGAACGATGGGGTAATTAAATGCATAAGTTAATAAGATTGTGTGAAATTAATATAATTATGCATAACATAAAATAAATGAACATAGTATGGGAATTTGCCTATTAATTAGGTGTACCCATACTATGTGTTGGGAATTTACCTATTGAGTTAGGTCTACCCCATGGGAATTTACCTATTGAGTTAGGTCTACCCATGTTAAGAAAAACTTGATTAATTAGGGATAATTAATATAAAATTATGAGGGTGATTAATTAGTTGTAATTAATTGACTAAGACACGAGGTTGGACTCAGTTGTAGCGTAAAACTGCCCGGACCCAACCGGCTTAACCAGTTGCTACAAATGTTAGCCCAATGTGAGAGGTCTTAGGCACAAACTAAATACGTGATTAATGTAAAGACACGAGGTTAGACTCGGTTATGACATAAGGCTGCCCGGACCCAACCGGCTTAACCAGCGGTCATAAAAGACAGTCTAATGTGAGAGGTCTTTACAAAGGTTACGATCTTAATTAATTAATTAAGAAACACTTAACCACATTAGCATGTAGAGGGACATGAGGGGTTAAGTGGGTGCTTGGGTGGCATGAGGAAATCTAGTGGTTGCCTTGGGTGGCAATAGAAAATACGATTAGAATACTTAACCAAAATGGAAACATGTAATTAAAACATGATTAAAGGGTTAAGTGGGATACACTAGAAAAAGGGACAAGCTTAGGTGGGTAGCTTGTGGGAGGCCCATTTCAACCAGTAACCCATACGTATCTTTGTGGGCTCGACCCATGTCGAGGACGGGACACGCATACTGGGCTTGACTGTAAGAGGCAAACGGGTTAGCGGTGGCAACGCAAGTCCAACGGGCTTCATATGCGTGAGTGGGCCCGGGCTGGTAGGTAAGTCGTTGTTGCATCGTGTAGATATAAGCCGTGCACCGTTAATTATATCGGGTTGCCACGTTGGGGAATGGTACACCCCATGGTGGGGCCAACACGGGTATCTACGTTAGGGAGCCGATCGAATGGGGAGTAGTGTGTACACCTAGTGGATTGTAGGGCCCCGTGGCGCCTACTTGGTCACCTAGGGGTACGCAAGTACTATTAAGTTAATTTTATAAGTCCATGGATGGGATCAACCTTTAGGATAGGAACGACTGGTGTGGTGCAGTTTAGTAATTTACCTTAGAAAGGGTAGATGCGTCTTTATCTTTTATCTTAGATTAGTTGGTTGCTTAGTATAACCATTCATCCCCATGTGTTACCGTATATCAGGTCATGTCTTCTCTGTTTACTTTAACGATTGTATTGTTAAAGTTATAGGACTCGCTCAGACTTATGTCTGACCCCGTTGTTTTTATTTTTTTTTCCAACCCTCAGGTCCTGTGGTGGATCCTAGCAGTAGTGGAGCTTGATCAGATTGCTGTTCCAGTCTTTAGGAGCTTGGATAGATGTAAAGCTCCAGTTATCCAGTTATCTCTTCTTTTGTTTTGGCTATTGTATGGGAGTGGGATTATGTACTTCTTTATTTTGATGGATATTGTACTTAACTTTTACTGTGGTTTTATGATGTAACCAGACAGGTTTTACTTCCGCTGTTATGAAATGATGTTTTAAATTTCCAGTACTATTTATATCTGTCTTGTTGTAATTTTTCTGTTCTATATTCACTAAAATACTCCACCGATGCTATGGCATTCCCTTAGTGAGTGACCATAGTGGGAGTGGGGTGTTACAGAATTTGAAATGAAAAAACTTGGTTTAATATATAAAACAAGAAGGATGGATTTGCAAACGATGTTATAAATCTAGCAAAATCATTTATTTATAAAAGGAATTGAAATTAAATATAGAAGATCGAAGTATAAATAAATTTATTACCGAGTAAGGAAAAATCGACAATTATAGATAATCCGCAATATTAAGTTGAATTGGGAAAATTAGTTTAATATACATTAAAATATATTAGAATAGAGTTGGAATTTATATAAAAACGAAGTTCAAAACGTTTATATATTAAAAATAATTAAAATGAAGTCGCTGCAGCGCTGCAGTTCGTAAATTGGCGATTCGAACTTCAATTGAGTAGATAGAACTCAAATTAAGTCGGAATTCTTTGAAACAAGAACCGTCAGGACAAATTAGATAATAATTTTCTAATGAAAGAGAAAATTCTGTTCGTCGTATATATTTTGAGTTATGTCAAAATCAAATTTTCAGAAAAACAACGCCTTAACCATTTAAAAACCATAACGGTTTATTTAATTTTTAAAAGGAATTTAAGCGAATAAAATCCGAATTTCTATTTAGAAAATTTCAAATTTGAGTTGTAAAATATATGTGAACTCAAGTGGGGTAATGGATTGATTTTTGAAACAAAAATCAGATTTTTAATTGTTGAACTGAATTAGCTGTTTTGAAGAAAAATTAGTTAATGGAATTTTAAATTGAAATTAAGCTTTGGATAAGTAAATTAGGTTTGTAAACTTATATTCAAAATCGAATATGCAATTTGAATCGATGATGGAATTCAATTTGTTTATAAGCAAGTTGATATTGTATTTGATCACGTTATGTTCAAACAAAGAAGTGAAATAGGCAAAATAGCTAATTAGAAAATAAATTAACGAATTAGGTTAAGACGAATGGTTTGATTAAAACCAAATGGTAATATTTGGATGTGTTAAGTAGGTATGGAATGAAGAGATGAAGATTTATAAATTTAGTGCCCGACAAAAAGGTACACGTTTAAATTCCATATGAGATTTTATGTGCTGAGTCGGTAAGCCACTTGGCTTTTTGATTTTCTTTTTAAATGGAAAGGGCCTAGAGAGGCGAGTTGAGGTTTGAACTATCAACCCGTACAAAGGAGGTTATGGTGAAATTTTCCGGAAATTTAAGGAGTTAGAATATTTTTAAGATAATTTGATAATTAGAAATCAATATATCAATATATACTAAATTTGATAAGGAAACAAACTTAAAAATAGAATATTATAAACAAAAATGAAATATGTAATTAAATCTGGTAAAAATAGAAAGAGAAATGTATATACGTCTTAGAAATGGAAAATTGATTTAATATGGTGTTGATTATTCGAGTTAGCGGTCTTGTCTGTTTTGAAGTTAATAATATTTTCAGTCATGGTCTGAGAGGTAATTATACCCCAACTCGATTGTTTCATTATTAGCTGATAAATAGCAAGATCCAGTCTCGAAGAGAAATGTTTAAAGAAATTTAGTCGAATGCAGTATTTTGTGTTGTTGTAGCGATGTTTTGCATAACATTCGTTTTAAACCAAGTAAGTGGAAATTTGGAAATATAATAATAAATATTTCCTGAGTATAGAAAGAAATGAATGGTCATGAAGGAGATAAGTAATTGGAATGTTCTCCAATTATAAATAGAAAATATTTTCTAAGTGTAGAAAATAAAAGAAGACGAGATATGGAAATGTTTTCCAAATTGCGTAAGAGGCCAAGAAAAATATTGAAAATATTGTCTTAACGAATATTGATAAGGAAATGGAGAAGTGTTTTAATTAATGAAATATTAATAAAAAGGGACCCAGTGATAGTTTGATGTTTTGAATGGATATTTGTTTTTCTTCGATAGTTAAATAACCGACTATCGTAGTATTTGCCAATATCGTTGTCAATATGGAGAGACCGGTTGGATTATTATCCGAGAACCATTCCGTATTGGCAGTAGCATTGCGAATCAGATTATATGAAGATAATTGAAGACGGAGTAAAGTGCAAGGACTTTTTCTACTAATAGAAATGGTGCCTTTGGTTTCGTTCAATCCCAAAACGAACGTAAATGGACGAATGTCTGGCAGAGTATTTCCAATGATCGTATATGTTGGTCTGTATAAATATATATGGTGGCAGAGAATTTATTCTCTTAGCATAATATCCAGAATAAATTTGTGCAAATCAATTAGTGATTAACGGATCTGACAATGTGGCATTCAAAGTGATTGTGCTATCAATGAATGATAAGAAATCGTAGCCTCAGGCCTCAACAACCGGGAAATGACAAAAATCGGGCAGGCAGCATGGCTATGTGGGTCGCTCCCTTTAGGGTGTATAATCACCTATATAGAGAGATTCCATTTGCTTCTTTAATATATTGATGCTGTCCCTTTTCGGGAAACGGTTGCTGATCCAAACCGTTGGCGATATGCATTCGATACACTCAAGCGAAATGAGTGGTCGGTCATGTGTAGGCCGGGTTGCAAGATGTTCTTGTTGAACCCAGTGTATTCCCCTCTAGAGATACACTATCAGAAGGTGGTTCCACATCTTGTCATGTTGGAAATCCAGTCTCCAATAAACGCCCTACGGTTTTCAGTTTTATATTATATATGGAGCGTGAGATGCAAGCGTTCCGCTGGATTCTATTTATTTGATGTAGACATTACTATAATATCACTGGATTTGATATCAAAAATATTTTTGGTTATCATAAGGTAAAAACCATCCGTGTTTATGTGTGGATCGGTTTTACGATCATCATTTCTTTCGAAAGAATTTTGAAAGTTAAACAATTGGTTGGATTTTACTCACACCAGTCCCATGACTGACCCAGAGTTTATTTTTGTTTGTTTTCCCTAAACTCTTGGGTGCCCAAATTTGTACGGGCAGTCAAGTAGTCGGGATTTTTCAGATTCACTTGGAAGAGCTGGTAGCAGGAGGCTTCACCAGTTAGCTGTAGACTATCATATTTCCGCTGTGTACCATGTTGTATCTGGGAACAAGTATCTATAACTGTTCCAGGAATAACTGTTGTGCTTTGATAATGGTATGTATATACAATTACTGATTTGTATTTCAAAAGTTATGTTGTTTAATATATTTTATTCGTTCCGCTGTGAGATTTATGTTCTTCGTTTTTCTTCTATTCTAACTTTTCTTTCTTTCTATTCCTAATCCTCTAACTTATTTCTAATAATGATTTGTGTTTCTGTGCAATTTGGGTTGGACGTGTGGTGTTATTAGCCAACTCAGATAGCATGGATTTGTGGGCCATTACAATAGATATATGCATGATATCTCATCAGGTCAGAAAATTTTCATAGACAAGTCGAAGCCAGTCCAAGTATTCAAGCCCAAATGAATAAAACCAATGGCAGAAACAACATGCAAATATAATATACATATATACACACATATGTATATATATCCATGTGTTTGAAGTCATATGGCAATACACAGTGGTTCATAACAAAGTAAGAAATGAAGTGCAAGCATATGCAAAATGCCTTGATTCGAAATGAGTACTCACAGTAAAAGAAATGCATATATGGCATGCAAGACTTCCAAAAATCACAGTATGGATTTAGTGCAAGAAACAATTCAAATCCTTTCATAAAATCAAATAAGAGGCTCTTGGCAACAATTAAAGTATTTCCAGATTTCAAGAAATTATTGTATATTTGGCAATTATCAATTCATGATGATTTGGCAAAGCAAAGAAAATCACGCATTTTTCAAATAGACAGGATTTGTCTTAATCACAGTTCAGTTTTTAGGCAAGGAATCTCCATTTTAATCATGAAATAGTATTCTGGGCAAGAATTTATTTATCATTTTCCATATATTTTCAG
This sequence comes from Allium sativum, assembly GCA_030737875.1. Classification (NCBI taxonomy): domain Eukaryota; kingdom Viridiplantae; phylum Streptophyta; class Magnoliopsida; order Asparagales; family Amaryllidaceae; genus Allium; species Allium sativum. The sequence goes on along the minus strand of CM060924.1, from coordinate 187,110,375 downwards.
CAAACAATTTTGGGCATGAAATTAATTTTTTGTTTCTTAAAAACATTTTTGGAGCCAAAAAAATTATTTGATTTCCAGAAATACGCAGTGAGAATTCAATTGGCATTCAGGTTGAAATGGATTTCTAGAAATACTGAATCTTTTATTCCAGGCAAGAAATCAATTTCGAAATCACAATTGTTTTCCTAGAGATCATAAAAGTACATTTAAGGCAAGAAATCAATTCATTCTTTCCAGAATTTGATTACAACAATCACGGCAAGTATTCATGGAATAGCAATGGGAACTATCAGAGTAATCACACAAGAATCAATTCAATGCCGTGATGACAAAGAAGGAAAACCATACAACATATTTGACAAATCATTGAGGAAATCAGAGAAAAATTCTAGGGTTTCTATAGACCTATATAATTCACACAATTCATCATAGGAAAGTATCAAAAAAACAAGCATCATTTCGAAAGCAAGAATCAAAATAGAAAAACTCACAATTGTTTTTCGATCGCAGAAAGATCAAATCAATTGACAAGCAAAGCAACAAAAAATCGAAGCTTCAGAAAAAATTTACAGAGCATACTTTTTTAATTGCAATTTGATTTGGGTGAGAACCCTAATTCTTTTTTATCGGCTGAAACTGAAGTATAAAAGAGGAGCCAAAAAGGGTCGACGAATATTTTGTCATAGTTACAAACTAAGGTTTTCTTTTGGGTTTTATTTTTCTATTGTATTGTTTTTTTATTCGTTTTGTAATTGTCTTGTTGGTTTTCTAGTTTTTCTGTAAAACTAGGGGTTTTCTAGTTTGTCTGTAAAACTAGGGGTTTTCTAGTTTTGTCTGTAAAATTAGGGGTTTGCTAGCTATAGGATTTATAGTTAGGATTTACGGATTATGGGTTTGTAATTCGAGGAAAATCTGATTTTGGGGATAAAGATCAGTCTAGGATTTTGAGCATAGGATTAGAGAAGAAGAAGGGATTGCGAGTTTACGGGATTTTGTAAGTGGGATTTGTTTTGATACCTAGTAGAAATCTTGGGAATGCAGCAATAGACAGAGCTTGCCGAAGCTGGGTAAAATCTGTGTCATTTTATTTTTGCATTTATTTTCTCTACTGAAATATGTGGTGTGATAATTGTTAGTGTCTTGTTAAAATCCAATAAACCCTATTCACCCTCTCTAGGGTTAATCTATATCCAACACTTGGCATCCACCCAGGTATAGTAGACAGTACCATCCTCGTCGATTTGCTCAACGGTGTGAGTCTGGGTAAAATCATAGCAAGTGTAGGCTCCCGATGTAAAGTCGACATTTGAAGTTCTACAGATGAACAATGTTACCAATATGATTAAACAATGTTATACAATTTATAAATGCAATTTATGATACATACCAGTTCACACCGATGTTGTTAGAAGGACTTAGAGCCATCATGGTGCCAAGAAGAATTTTTATTCTTGTTTGCCCGATTTTGCTTTGAAACCTCTTGTAAATTTAAATACACGAAACTGAAACAAAATGGAATCTAAAAATGAATTTATATAACCAACCCTCGCCTTGTGAGTCCCCTACATATGAACAAACTCTTCCCATAACTCATCCCTTATTCAGACTGACTTCTTTTCCTTACTTTTTGCTTTTGAATATTGTCTTTATAGTACTTCCGCATTTTCTTATTCCGATAGTTTATAAAGACATCCATATCTTGGGGATCAACTTGAACAGCAGCTTGCGTATTGAAAAAAAATTATATTACATACATTATGTTAATTTTTAAGTGCAATATAAATTTATACTTAGAACTTTCATGAAGATCACATTCCTGACATGAGCAGGGATCTCGTCCAAATGAGCCTAACAACCTGTCATCCTGCTAATATTGGCCCTCCATAAAATAAAATCAGCTTGATGGATCTCCAAGCCCTTACAGAAAATATGATGTAAGTATTTAATAAATTTTAAGTAATAAACATTTAATAAATTAGATACTTACCTTACACTCTTTGGCATCAGCTCTGCGATCGGACGTAAATCTGGTGTTGTGCCGCTAGCACCTGTATTAGGAGAGTGGGTGGACTGACACATAGAAGCCATATCTATCATAAACATATCATTTTGTATAATGATAGCACATGTATATCGGTTGACAAACTCAGAATATACTCAGAACATGTTCATAAACATATTCAAAACATAATCATAAAAATATTCAATATCATATAAAACTAATATCATACATTGTATCAATTTGTTATATCAGTCCAAAAACTTAAAACATACATTATATAGGTTTATTGTATCAACCTATAAATTCAGTACATAATATCAGTTCATTGTTAGTAAACATATCATTATACAACATAACAAACAATACAATCAAAATTCAGAATATATTTATACAATAAATGGTAAAATATTCAAAATTATCAGTTTTTATCGTTTTTTGATTCAGTATCTATCTCGTACCCTATATCGTTTTCTTTTATACTCTCAAAAGATTATATTAAAATATTTTATTCATCATTCAATGACCCTAAATCAACATCATCTGTTATTATTATTTCATCATTTTGCTCTTAAATCCGTTTGATATGCTACAGCTTCTGGTGTATTAATTCTGTCAAACATAAACCTTGCCATAATGCAAAAGACCAGTCAACTTTATGTCTTTTTAAGGATGAATATATAGCAAAACTTGTAATGCTTACTTGTCTAATACGAAAGGGTCGTAGTTATAGTAATGTGACATGTGCTTTATTTTTATAAGCTTATAATCTTTGTGCACATTGATTTCAAAACCAGGAACATTGTTGAAATAGTTACACTTGAATAAAACAACTTTTTTGGCAGCTTGTATGTATAACATGTCATCTCTAAGCTCTATGTTAAGAAACCGTAAAAGTTTTTTATATGCTCATCTGGATCGTCACTACCTTTGACAAATACACCATGGTTATATGTTAATCTTTCTATAACATGCTCACTGGTTTTGAACTTAAATCCATTAATGAAGAATATTGGATAAATCTTGGCATTTATTTTTGGTCCAAATACAAGATGTTACTATCCTTTATCATCGTCACGGTTTATTGAATTGTAAATGTAGTTCAAAAACAATATAACAAAAATCATTACTAAGATCGCCATATGGATGTTGTGATACATAAAAACAGCAATTGTATATGTTTTTACTATTACTTAAGAACCTATGTAAGTATAACTGAAATAAATATGAATTTATTATTACCTAACAAAATGGTGCAACTTCAAACACGATTTAGAAGAACAAATGTGTGTGCTACATGATGGTATCTATCATCTAACCATATTTTCATACATTTTCCAACAAGTAGACCATGTTTTCTAAAAATAGATAATATTTTCGGATAGAAGTCTTATTCAGTGGCTTCAACATTATGAGAACCACTTACAAATGATAACTTTACATGGTCACTGAAGTAATGAGAAAATAAGAATGAAGCTTACTTATTAAGATAGGTTTACAAATCGAACCTTCAACTCATCTCTTTTGTCAAACTTTTTTCTTTAGATGATTCAAATACCTACTAAAAAATTAATTCTTTTTATGTATGCTTACTTAATTTTAAATTTTAAATAACATAAATTTTACAGATATTTTGTATTACCTTTCAAAAAGATACATCCATCCATATTGCATTGGACGTCGAAGAATTGTTGTAGATGGAAGATGAATAGGTAAATAGTCCATTACATTAAAGAGACTTGAAGAATTTTTTTTTAATTTGTAAAGCAATATTAGGATTTCTACTTAATTTTACATGGACGGTCGATTTTTAATGTTATCAAAAAGGTTGTTTATAAAACAAACTAAACTTTGTTATAACACTCCACACTTTTATAGACAACAGTTTTTTGAATGCCACTGGTACTAAATATTCCATTATGGTATGAAAATCATGACTTTTCATCCCACTCAATTTATTTCTTTTAAAGTCAACACATTTATGGAGATTAGAAGAAATCCCATTAGGACATTTTGGTCCTTCTACCCATTTTAGCACGAGTTTTGTTTGCTTGTTGTCTAGTTGATATCATGCCTTGAGTTTTTTATTGTAATTAGGCTTCATATGAAGTTCATAATTTTGCAAAAGTGTTTTATATCACATCTTGAATTCAGGTCATCCTTTGGTTTTTCTTTAACATTCAAAATTGTATTGAACATGTTATCAAACACAAATTTTCATTTGTGCATCATGTCAATATTATGTAAAAGTAGGAGATCTTTTCAATAAGGTAATTACCAAAATATACTTTGTTTGCACCAATTATGAGTGTTAAATTTACCGAGAATTTCTATCTGTACTCCAGGTTCATGTATCTTGGGATAGTCCTTTATAATTTCATATATTTCTTTACTTGACCAAATCTTTAATGCTTGCATATTCTCTTCTCTGTTAGCTTTGAAGTTTTTAGTCTCTTAAAAGTATGATAGGGAAGAAGAAAACATTAATCAAACCAAGAAAATTTTCTCCTATACCATAAAGAAAATGCTCGTGTTTCTTTCATGTAATGAGTACAAGCCTAAAAGCATTTCATATGCAGGAAAATCACTAATAGTCCATAACAAAGAAGAAACATATGATTTTTTTGGAAATGTCATATGTTTCAAGTCCTTCAACCCATAGTGTTTTCAACTCTTCGATTAATGTTTGTAGATAAGCATCGGTCCCTTGTATCGGATCACCAGGGCCAGAAACAACAATAATGAGAAACATATATGGGGTTTTCATACACATCCACTGTAACAACCCATATTTTAACGAATAGATATTTAAATATTTTGTTTAAATATAGATCTTTAATCATTCTATTGGCAGTTTCAAATGGTGTTTTTTAACAAACGATCGAATTGGGACTCGAGATTAGTTCTGTTGAGTTTGTATGGTTTGTTACCTTTATAAAAAGTATAAGGATCGCTATGTCTCTAGTTCAGACCATTTGGTGGTCATAACAATCTCGATACATGCGTAAGATTATCATTTCAGGCAATAGTCCCGGATTTCGATGAAACTTGTATCATTGGAACCATATCGTTGCGTTGATGCACGCTATCAAGTTTCGCATTGTTTGGATGTGTTGTTTGATCGTAGTGAGTTAAAACGCTTGTCGGTCTCGCAAAGAGAATTTGGAATTTAATAAGTAATATTAAATTTATATTGAACCCTTTTTAGTTTTAAAACTGGCCTACCTCCTATATACAAGATTACTACTCCATTGGCTCCACTGGGAAAAAATTGCCGCCACCTCCTATAATATTCAAAAACAAGATCTCCTCCCTTCCTTCACTAAAAAACACAAATTCGGGTTCATTAAATTTAGGGCAAGGAGAGCTATAAACCTACATTAATATTTTAAGACTTAGCGATGATTTCCTATAACCCGTTTTCATGGCCACGAACCAGGGTTCACAATTTCCTTGGATTTAGGCGACGAGAGTTCATTAATAAATTCTAGTGAGTTTGTGGTGACGAAGTACATCTCTGGTGAATATGGGTGGCATGCGATGGACCGAGCAAGATCGCTACCTAGTGGGGCATGTGAGACATGAGAAGATCCCAATTTCCCTCGATTATTCGAGCTTACCAATATGGTGATGCGTATGAAGATCATTCGTAGAGGGATTTAATGCAACCGATAGTTCTAGGAATCGTGGAGTGCAAAGGGTGAAAATAAGGAGAGAAGTTGCCATGGGAATGGGTTTCACTATTGTGGTACATGTATAGGAAGATACTAGGCTTGGACAAGATGATTGGTTGAGTAGGTAATTAGCAAACTGATTATTTTGTTGAATCAATTGAACCTCTTATTTAAATCCATGAAACTTATATCTCTTATAACTTTTGCATACAAGGTCGGATTTGGTCATAGTTTCTTCCCATGGACTCGTATGGATTAGCTCTACACTTTAGAAATGGTTTGGGTTTATTTAGATAAGGTGAGTGATATTGTCTCTCATCGGATTATAATTGTTCGTATAGTATAGTTTCATTGTTTTAAACCGATTTCTGGCTGTTAAACGTGATATTTAGGATTATTGGACCTAGTAAATAATAAATAAAATTATTATAAAGTTATTTGCATAGTATTGACCATTATTATGATATTTTTCCCAGTTGCGCGCTTGTGTGCATGTTGTTTACTTGTTTATGCGCTATTGCGCATTGGTTTGACCATACAGCTAAAGTTAGGCTATTTGGACATATATTTCACCTTGACTGCTATAGATAGGTTATATTTGATTTGTCATAGTCATTATGAATTCTTTTATGTTAGTTTAGGACTTGATTGACTATTAGTTCTTTATTAGAATTGCTTTTTTAGTTTAGCTTAAAACACTATTCGTAGAGGACCTAGTATTAGGAAATATTTAGTTCATGAGAGCTCGGGGTGCTTATCGATCGAATATACATGTTGGAATATATCGATTGGATTCACAAGCATGATAGACTCACATTGGCGAGGTATATTCTTGACATAGCTTTGGAGTCATGGTTAGACTCAACGATAAAGCAACACTAGAGCTCGACAACAGATTTGAAGTCTTGGGTGGAGCGAGGAAGTCGAAGGATGGAGTGGACCTCGGTTTGACCAAGTCCGGATCCACATTGTTGATCCGAAGCCGGTTCGACCAATACCGAATCAGCTATGCCGACCCGAATCCAAGTCGATGAAGTGACTAAGTCCTAATCGATATAGTCGATTCATAATCGGCTTGATTAGGACTGCATCGGCTATGCTGATCCGGATCAGGTTCGACTATGTCGAAACGAAGTTGGGCCAACCTGGATCTAGAATGATCCGGGGAAAGACAAGTGATCGCATGGGTTTTTCATGGTGGCATTTCTTCTTGACGATGAGTTAGACTTCACAACGAATGCCTGATGATCTCCTAGATGCATATTTAACTAATTTTGTACAAATAGATGATCCGAGTAGTCGTTATTGTTTAATATGAAGTTGTCGATATCGATTACTATTGTTATTGGCCATATCGGTCAATTTGATATCAACGTCGATTCAGTTTCGTGGAGCAGGATTTGATGGCTCATTTGATAGTGGTTTCGAGACGATGGCTCTTCGATTGTTGGATTTGGCCGTAGATGAGGATGTGATGCTTATATACAGTGGTGCATCATTAGACGACGATGATTCCAAGATGAGAAGCGAGGTTGTTGTAATGGATTGTTTTCTCCGAGACGTACACAAGATGACATTAAGTTGTATTGAGATAATTGTCACTCAAGGATGTGATGACACATAGTTATGACTTAGAGGGAAGTAAATGAGGTCTCACAGCAGTGTAGTTTTCTCGAGAAAGTCCACCTATTGGTTGACTTCAGCAGTGAGTCTTAGAATATGCTAGAGATAGATTCTTCTGCGAGAACTTGTGCAAAGAAGTTGTCGACATCCATGATTTTGGTACACCTTTGAGAGGGGGGCATGTAGATGAATCAGACGAAGGGCAGTGTGCATTGATTCGGCCGGATCCTAGAGCGTTGGAAGCATGGATTGATTAGAGCTATTGACAATAGACCAGGGTAGTTGGTCATAGCTAGAGTTGGGTGGAGACCAACGAAGTATGGTCCCTCTATGGACCCGATGGATTTGCTGACCAAGTATTGAGTATCATATGCTTTACACACTAAGTGAGTAAATGTGAGAACGGATGATGAATGCTATGGATGTTTACTTATTTATCATCATTAGTACTTAAGCATCTATAATGCCAGTTTATATGATACTTATCATAGTATAACATGTATCAATTGTTATGAGCTAACCATGGGTGTAGAGGAAGGGAAGGTATGATTCTCTATATCCTGCGTGCTAAATATACTATTATGACTTTTACAGTACCTCGAGATTTGTTTACCGCTCACACTAAACTTTTTTACCTAAGTTTTTATTTCCCTCTTATTACCATGGGTGCTCATCGATAATGCTGATGAGCAGACTAGATGATAGACACAGGTATTACTCCGTGTTGCGCAAGTGGATTCGCAGGAGTCGATGGTTTATATTTATACTTGTATTATATCTATTTATTTCTGTTGTGTCACACTGTGGATCCTTGACATTGTTATGTGTATGTTAGAGACAATTGATCGGTTTAATTTATTTACCTTTTGTATAAACTCTATTATTATTATGTATAACTGTATGAGCCTATATACTTTAGTTATTTGGTTTATATAGTTATTAATGTCTTGCCAGTTTTATATTTGTGATTCTATTATTGTATGTTATCTGAGCCAGGGTAGTAAGGACTGATTCACCCAAACCCCAGAGCTATGGCAGTGTAGATTAGGTAGGGTTATTGAGTATAGACCTGGGTAGTTGGTCACAGATGGAGTTAGGTAGAGACCAAGGCAGTATGGTCCCGATGGATTTGGTTACCAAGGTATTAAGTATCGTATGCTTTATGCACTTCATGATGGATGCTATGAATGTTTACTTATTATTGTCATTAATACGTTAGCATCAGTCACACTAGTCTTTTATGCTACTTATTATAGTATAACATGTATCGATTATTATGTGCTAACTCTATGGATGCAGGGGCAGGGTAGGTATGATTCTCCATACCAACTATGCTATATATGCTATTACGACTTTTATAGCTATGCAGTTAAAGAGCTCAGCAGATCCATTGCGGTGGAGGTGCAAAAACTTGTAGCGGGGATAAAGCGAGGAAATAGCAGGATATAGCGGGTGAGTCTAAAATAGCATTTAAAAATCGTATTTAATGTTTTTACAAATATATAAATGATAAATAAATGGAAAATTATCATTAAACTTAATTAAAATTAGTACATTCTTAATTTTAAATAAAAGCATAAACAAATATGTGTAAATAAATGTAAACTTTTGTCAACTTGATTAAATTTAATAGAATATTATAGTATTTTATATTCTAAAAAATATATGTTAAAACCCTAATTTTATAATGTATAAATATCATTTTTAAATTCATTTCTTTTATAGAAGATATAGTTGAAATAGCGAAATATAGCCGAAATCTTGGGATATATCGGGAATATCGGAATATAGCGGGGTTTTAACCGGAAAGGCTATTTCATAGGCTATTTGGAAATAGTGTAGTGGTAGAAATCCGCTACATGATATAGCGAGGATATGGAAAGGTAATAGTAGGGCATTAACTGCACAATTTTATAGTACCTTGAGATTTGTTTATCGCTCACACAAGAGTTTTGTTTGACCCACGGATTTATTTCCCTCTTCTTACCTTGGGTGCTCATCGACAATGCTGATGAGCAAACAAGGTAATAGACACAGGTATTGCTCGGAGTTGCATAAGTTGATTTACAAGAGCTGATGGTTTATATTTATACTTGTATTATATCTATTTATTTTCGTTGTCACATTGTGGAGCCTTGATAGTGTTATTTGTATGGTAGAGGCAGTTGATCAATTGAGTTTATTTATCTTTGTATAAACTCTACTATTGTTATCTATAACTTTATGAGCCTATATTACTCGAATTATCTGGTTTACATGGTTATTACTATCTCACCTGTTTTGTACCTGTGATTTGATTATTATATATTATTTGATGCGCTGTGTGGTATAAGACAGGTTCTGTGATTGAGTTCTCTATTTTCTTCTTTCTTTTCTATTCAATTTCCCTCTTTTATTTCCTTTTCTCTTCTATTCTACTATTTCTTTCTGTTGATGATAACTTTACATCTATCAGGTGCTTGTACAACATGAATTTTTGTTCTAAGCACTGGTAGAGTATGGTGGGTCATCACACTTGGTATCAGAGCTTTAGTAACATTGCTCAACCTAAGTTGTGCTGACTTCGTGAGTTAACATATATACGAGAGAGTACGTATTTGTATATATTTTGGTTTTCAAGTCTATATATTATTACTATATATATATAGTATTTGTTATTTTGCACACTAGTGCCATATGAATAATTTTCTCATTTAGTGAATGATCATTCTTATTTATTCGATACGATCTAACGAATGTGAAATATTTCTAATCACTCCGTTTTTGAGTTGAGAGTCAGGCAGAATCGAGAAATATTTTCCTCAATTTACAGTTTTATATTCATTATTGGTACAATCCATTATCTGGGATGCCACTTTAGTTCTCTAATTAGTCGTAGCACTCAAGTGCAGCGAGGAGGATATATTGCAAAGTGTGGGTACTTATGTGTCCCTGTAGCATACTGTTTCAAAGAACTAACTTTATGGTACGAGAGCTGTTTTGGTTCTGCAAGGGTTCTCTTTGGTGACTTTGGGTTAGAGTTCAATAAATTAGGAGTTTACTCCTAATAGACCCCAAGGTTGAGCCTGGGTTGGTGGAAGATCTTTATTGTTTTGAGTTCATTTTGATGTAGTTTTAGGCCAATTTTTTTAGGATTCATTGGGAATTCGCCGATTTAGGCGATTTGTTTGTTTCGAGGAGTATGATTGAATTAGTTGTGATATCTCTCCTATGTCACTCAGAAGTTTGGAATTTGTGGTTTGGCTAGGTGATTGACTCGGAGGTTGTTTCATTTCGAAAGAATGTTTATTTGAGTAGTCGATCGAGTAAGCTCGTGATGTTTGAGTTGCGCCCACTATAGAAGTTCGTCCTACTTTGTCTGGACAATCGTTGTAACACCCCACGCCCGCTAGGGTCACTCACAAAGGGAATGCCATAGCATCGGTGGAGTATTTTAGTGAATATAGAACAGAAAAATTACAACAAGACAGGTATAAATAGTACTTGAAATTTTAAAACATCATCTCATAACAGCGGAAATAAACATGTCTGGTTACATCATAAAAACCACGATAAAAGTCAAGTACAATATTCATCAAAATAAAGAAGTACATAATCCCACTCTCTCATACAATAGCCATAAGAAAAGAAAAGATAACTGGATAACTGGAGCTTTACATCTACCCAAGCTCCTCAAGACTGGAAACAGATATCCGATCAAGCTCTACTACCGCTAGGATCCACCGTAGGACCTGAGGGTTGGGAAAAAGATAAAAACAACGGGGTCAGACATAAGTCTGGGTGAGTCCTATAACCCTAACAATACAACCATTAAAGTAATTAGGGTATGACAAAAATAAGGTACGGTACCTCTGGGGATAATGACCACACTAAGTAGCCAACAAAACATAGGGTGTACTAAGATAACCGAGAAGACGCTTTTATCCTCCCAAGGATAATTATTAGATTACACCACCCCAGACTTATTCACCCAAGGGTAATTCCAACACTGCACCACACCAGTTCTACCCACCAAGAGTAATTCCTACTTAAAGGTTGATCCCACTAAGTGTACTTAGTAATTTTTACCCGGTAGTTTCTTGTACCCCTACGCAGGTGCCGTCTGCCCCTATTTTTACTAGGTGTACCCACTACCCCCAAGCGATCGGCTCCCTACCGTAGATACCCGTGCTGGTCCCACAAAAGGGGGTGTATCATTCCCCAAAGTGGCTACCATATAATATCACTGTGCACGGCTTTATATCTACACGATGCAACAACGACTTACCAACCAGCCCGGGTCCACACACGCATATGAAACCCGTTGATCCCGCGTTGCCACCGCTAACCCGTTTTGGCCTCTTACAGTCAAGCCCAATATGCGTGTCCCGTCACCCGACTAGAGTCGAGCCTACAAAGATACGTTTGGGATATTGGTTGAAATGGGCCCCCATAAGCTACTACTTAAGCTTGTCGTTTAATCTAGTGCATCCCACTTAACCCTTTAACCATGTCCCCTTACATGTTATAAATCTTGGTTAAGTCCTTTAATCATATTTCAATTGCCACTTAGGGCACCCACTAGATTCCCACATGCCACCCATGGCACTTACTTAACCCCTTAATCATGTTTAATTACATGTTCCACCTTGGTTAAGTATTCTAATCGTATTCTCACATGCCACCCATGGCACTTACTTAACCCTTTTATCATGTTTAATTACATGTTCCACCTTGGTTAAGTATTCTAATCGTATTTTTCTATTGCCACCCAAGGCAACCCACTAGTCTCATCATGCCACCCCAAGGCACCCACTTAACCCCTCATGTCCCACTACATGCTAATATGGTTAAGTGTTTCTTAATTCATTAATTAAGATCATGACCTCATAAAGACCTCCCACATTAGACCGTCTTTTATGACTGCTGGATATGCCGGTTGGTTCCGGGCAGACTTCTGTCATAAAAAGGGCCTAACCTCGTGTCTTTACTTTAATCATGTATTTAATTTATGACTAAGACCTCTCACATTGGGCCAATCATTTGTAGCTGCTGGATGGCCGGTCGGTTCCGGGCAGACTTCCGCTACAAAAGGGTCCAACCTCGTGTCTTAGTTGATTAATTAAACCTAATTAATCACCCCCATATTAATTATCCCTAATTAATATCAAATTTTCCATAACATGGGTAGACCTAACTCAATAGGTAAATTCCCATGGGGTAGACCTAACTCAATAGGTAAATTCCCACTTATGGTAATTTATTTTTATGGTATGCTTAATCATACCCAATCATACTTTTATTAACATATTTATTACCCCATCGTTCCCCACGTAAATCGTTCTCATTTCACGACATAATAAAGGGAAAGATCCATCACAAATATCATGGGTTTAGCATATAACTTTGTCATGGGTTAAGAGGATGTCAACTTGCATATATGAACATATATTAACCCAACTACATATAACCCAAACTTGCATATTATCATACCCATGATTTGCATAACATATGACATATGAGTTTGCATATTATCATACACATATCTTGCATAACATGTTAAACTTGCATATAAGCATCCTCATAACTTGCATAACATGTTAAACATGCATTTAAGCATACACATAACTTGCATAAGCATTCACATACTTGCATGGGCATTCATATACTTGCATAAGCATTCACATACTTGCATATCACATTAAGCTCGCATTTAAGCATATACATAACTTGTATAACATCATGCTCATAACTTGCATAATCTCATAAACTTAACTTGCATAACACTATGCACACAACTTGCATACCCTCATACACATAACTTGCATATGCACATAACTTACATAACATGTTGAGCTTGCATGTAAGCATAACTTGCATAATATGTCGAACTTACATATATGACTTGCATCTTAAAGGAGGGTAAACATGCATAGCATATAAGAGTGCCATCTTGCATATGTATATACCATATTTAAAAGGGTAAACTTGCATATCATGATTTATGCATAATACCAAACACTTAGCATGCATAAAACCACTTACTTATCATGCATAGAATCAAATACTTATTATGCATAAAATCAAATACTTATTATGCATAAAACCAAATACTTATTATGCATAAAATCAAATACTTATTATGCATAAAATCAAATACTTATTATGCATAAAATCAAATACTTATTATGCATAAAACCAAATACTTATTATGCATAAAAGCAAATACTTATTATGCATAAAATCAAATACTTATTATGCATAAAATCTAATACTTATTATGCATAAACCTACCACTTAACTTGCATAAACCCAAACACTTAACATGCATAAAACCCCATACTTAGTATGCATACAATCAAATACTTATCATGCATAACGTCAAATACTTTAGCATGAATAACATCAAATACTTAACATGCATAACACCAACTACTTAGCATGCACAAAATCACATGCATAACTTGCATATCATGTTACATATAACTTGCATATATTCTCACATATAGTTTGCATAACATGTCACATATGCATAAATGTTTAACATGGTGTTTTGCATCATAAAACATGGCCTTAGCTTGCATTTAACATAAAACTTGCAAATCACATATCATACAAACTTGCATAAATACATTCATCCACAAACATAGCCATGTCTTATCACATCCTACCATAATCAATTTAACAATTGATTATTAAAGCCATAGAAACTCACCAAAACAAGATTAGCAAGTTAAATGAAGCAAATCACAATGATTAAGTAGAAGAAGATGTAGATTAGCTTGCAAATCCTCTTAGGATTTTTAGTGGAGGCTCTCCAATTTTCTAAGTGGTGGCATAATGGCCTTAGATCTATTTTTTGGTAAGGATAAGGTGGGTATTAGGGTGTATATATAGATTAGTTAGATGTTTTAGGACCATAGGATATACCCTAGAACCAATCCTAGCCTTTAAAGCATGTCTTGGGGAAGAAGTCAAGTGTAGGAACCATTTAGGGCCCAAAAAAAACAGCCCAAAACTCATCCCGGGCCTCAAAACATGAGCAGTTTTTGTTTTTGATTTTTCGTGAAACTTTGACGGGCCATAACTTGGTCATACGGACTCCGATTTACGAAAACTCGGACTCTATTTCGCGTATTTTTCCGAGACGAACGCAATGGCACAGCCCGTTTCCCCTGATTCAGAATATTAAATTTAATTCTGCTCTGATTTATGTTATAACAAGTTATTTAACATACGGGGTGTTACATTCTCCCCTACTTAAAGGATTTCGTCCCCGAAATCTCTAAGTTAAGAAGAACGTATCCTACCAACCAAACAACCATCTACTCAACCATCAAACACTGGCATCCATTGTCCTTAAAACAATTTCTAATGATGTATGAGCATATGCAAAAAGTGTGTGTATATGTTCCCTATCTAATGTATGAACATATGCAAACCATGATAGTGCCATGCATCCATTATGTATGCGAGGGAACCCTATCGACACATACAATATCTACATGAGTGCACAATCATTCACCAAAATGCATCATCCATATGATAACACAATCATTATACATCCATAAATATAGCTTCCTACACACAATTTTATGCAATATGCAATATGAAGTGATTGAGCCGATCTAGTGCCTAGAGTGTGTGTATATGCATCCACGAGCAACCACTAGCAAACACTTGCATCCACTTGCATCCATCATACATAACATGTCTCAAACACATGTTTCAACCATAGGTTTACCCTATCTAAAGGTCAAAAGTACTAACGAGAGGACATACTAAGGATAAGATAAGCACAAGATATGTGATGAAGGAGAAGCAAAAGGATATACCCTCCGAAAGAAAAAGGGTACCTCGAACGCATCTTCGCTTCCGTCTCCCAGGTAGCGTCACTCTCTTCATCTCCCCTTTGTACTTTGACTAGTTGAACCTCTCTGTTTCTCAGCTTCCAAATCTCTGACCCAAGGATGCAAGTAGGAGCTCGTCGAATCGTCGCATCACGCTCTGCTTCCACTTCTCTAAGCAAACTCGGCTCTACCACCTCTGCGGTCTCATGTAGGCACTTCCTCCCATAGAATACATCACTAAGTCTGTCGGGCAACTCCGCCAATGGAAGATGCTCCTCCCATGTACCTCCAAAATCCAAGATACATAGCCTCAAAAGGTCTTCTAAAATATGATTCACCCTCTCGGTCTGGCCGTCCGTCTGAGGATGATATGCGGTACTCAAACGCAACTGAGTCCCTACCGCCTTTTGCAAACTCTTCCAAAACTCTCTAGTGAAGATAGGATCTCGATCACTCACTATACTGGAGGGTACCCGATGCAATCGAACTATCTCTCGAAGATATACAAAAGCTAGCCATGGAGCAGTCCACTTACTCTTCACAGGTATGAAATGGGTGTTCTTAGTAAGTCTGTCTACCACCACCCAAATTCCTGTATTACTCTTTCTCGATCTGGGTAACCTGTCAATAAAATCCAACGAGGCGCTGTCCCACTTTCATTGCGGAACCTCCAATGGGTGAAGCAACCCACCCGGTTTCTTTCGCTCCGTCTTCACTCGTTGGCACACCAAGCATCGAGCGACATGCTCGGCCACATCTTTCTTCATACCGGCCCAGAAGAAAGCCCTCTTCATGTCTTGGTACATCTTACCCCCACCGGGATGAATGGTCATCCTAAAACGGTGTGCGTCATCAAGAATAGCCTTCCTCAAACCCTCGTCCTGTGGTACACAAAGTCTACCGTCTCTACGCAAACACCCTCTATCTCTAAGGTGTACCTACTCAAATGGCTGGACGACTCCCCCCTTATGAGCTTCTCTACTAACTCAACCAACTGTGGGTCGCCCCTCTGTGCTTCTCCAATCCGCCCCAAAAGAGTAGGTCTAACTTCCAAAGAAGCTAGCAAACCGGGTACAAAGTCAACGGAAGGTCTAAAGTCAAACTTAGAAATAAACTCTAAGCTCCGTCGTTCAACGAACAATGAACTCAAGGACAACCTTTTTCTACTTAAGGTGTCTGCTACCATGTTACCCTTACTCATAGGATGCTAAAGATCCCATCCACTTTTGTTGTCCTAAGACTATGCGCTCGAAGAGTCTCCAACACTTCCCTAAGATGTAGGGCATGCTCTTCTCCACCAGAATATCATCCAAAATCATCATAACCGTCTCCCACGCAGACCACCCTAGTCGAATTCGGCATCCCCCAAATGCAAGCCCCAAAGGCCTAAACCAATATCAGACAAACACCCAAGGGATACCTCCTTCGAATTCAGACGACCTACGTGAGACGATACTAGTAAAAATGGCTAAATAATTAAGCCCTTGACCAATTCTGGATGTTCTCGCCAGTCTCGCTCCAAAACCGTCGTTTATCCTATACTGGCCCTGCTCAGCCTATTGAGCACATACGAAAACTTATTTCGCTCCTAGAAAAGACCCAGATGTCATCTACAAAGACCATTACGAACTTATTTAGGTACTCCCTGAACACCCTTCTCAACAAAGTATGCGGGGGCGTTCGTCAAACCCAATGGCATCACCAGCCACTCATAAAAGAAAACATCCGGAGTCCTAAAGGTAGTCTTTTCTATGCTATCCTCAGCCACTCTCAACTGATGAACTTCCGTGGCTGAGTCCACTACTAAAACACTGAGGCGCCAACCAACTGATCAAAGAGATCATCAATCCTTGGCAATGGGTGTCTATTCTTCTTTGTGAGTTTCTTTAGTTCTCTTTAGCCTACACAAAGTCTGAGGGACCCATCCGCCTTCATAACAAAAACTACTGGAGCGCCCCACTCCGATATACTTCGTCTTATGAACCCTTTCTCAAGCAAATCGCCTACTTACTTATGGAGTTCCCTCCTCTCACTAGGAGCCATGTGGCACACTGGCCAAGATACTGGTTTGGCCTTATCCACCAGATATGTTCGGAAGTCAATCTCCCGCTTCGGAGGTAAGCCCTTCACCTCCTCAAACACATCCGGGTATTCCCGGACCGCTCTAACAGATCGCAGACTCTAGACCAACGTGTCAGGCGATTCTAGATACCTTAGCATAACAGATTCTATGGGATTACAAGAGATCTCGAGAGTGTTACTTAGGCGGCCCAAAAGCCTAACAACTCTCCCTTCAAAATGAAGAACAGCACTTCTACTGGATAACCAGTTCATGCCCAAAATTAACCCATAGCCCGTGAAGCCCAACAAGCATCACATCTAAACTCAACGCTAAGTATAGAAACTTTCAAACCCAAACATATCATGGAGCCCCAACTGGGTTTGAAACAACTAAGGGATCATCTACCAAACTGGTGTCTAAGTGCAGTGACTCAACTATCAATGGTGAGATAAACGAACTCGATATATCAGGATCAAATAAAGTTTGAATTGGATAATAAAGAAATCCAAATTCCAACCTAGACGGTCTTATCCCCACCTGGTACCCTAGTCGTGAGGGAATACAACTACCCTCCAGAAGATTCCATACCTTGCCCTTGCTTCTTTGAACAATCCTAATAAGGTGTCCTATTCCTCTTAAAAGGATAACCACTTGCCTTCTTCTTCCCTATTCTCCACTCGTAACCTCCCACCAATGAGGTTTCATCTTTCATTAACCAAACAACTATTTGAGCCTTCCTCCCATCGTTTATCCAATAGATACCTACCAGTCCTCCTCCTTCTTGAACCAACTTCTAATCCGACTAACGTCTAAGTCCCTTGAAGTGGTTTTCCATCCTTATCTATCTTAGAAAGATCATCTATACGCGGAGGGGAAACTCAAAACGAGAGAAAGGAAGAGATTCAAAATGGAGAATTCGAAAGATATAGATATGGCTATTGGGGATTATGCTTTCCTTTCAAAAACTTTTCTATTAAAAGACATGTTTTTGAAAATACTCCTTTCCAAAAATGTTTTAGAAAAATAGTTTTCTAAAAATTTTATCTGTTCCGGTAACCTTTGCTCTGATACCACGTGTAACACCCCACGCCCGCTAGGGTCACTCACAAAGGGAATGCCATAGCATCGGTGGAGTATTTTAGTGAATATAGAACAGAAAAATTACAACAAGACAGGTATAAATAGTACTTGAAATTTTAAAACATCATCTCATAACAGCGGAAATAAACATGTCTGGTTACATCATAAAAACCACGATAAAAGTCAAGTACAATATTCATCAAAATAAAGAAGTACATAATCCCACTCTCTCATACAATAGCCATAAGAAAAGAAAAGATAACTGGATAACTGGAGCTTTACATCTACCCAAGCTCCTCAAGACTGGAAACAGAAATCCGATCAAGCTCTACTACCGCTAGGATCCACCGTAGGACCTGAGGGTTGGGAAAAAGATAAAAACAACGGGGTCAGACATAAGTCTGGGTGAGTCCTATAACCCTAACAATACAACCATTAAAGTAATTAGGGTATGACATAAATAAGGTACGGTACCTCTGGGGATAATGACCACACTAAGTAGCCAACAAAACATAGGGTGTACTAAGATAACCGAGAAGACGCTTTTATCCTCCCAAGGATAATTATTAGATTACACCACCCCAGACTTATTCACCCAAGGGTAATTCCTACACTGCACCACACCAGTTCTACCCACCAAGAGTAAATCCTACTTAAAGGTTGATCCCACTAAGTGTACTTAGTAATTTTTACCCGGTAGTTTCTTGTACCCCTACGCAGGTGCCGTCTGCCCCTATTTTTACTAGGTGTACCCACTACCCCCAAGCGATCGGCTCCCTACCGTAGATACCCGTGCTGGTCCCACAAAAGGGGGTGTATCATTCCCCAAAGTGGCTACCATATAATATCACTGTGCACGGCTTTATATCTACACGATGCAACAACGACTTACCAACCAGCCCGGGTCCACACACGCATATGAAACCCGTTGATCCCGCGTTGCCACCGCTAACCCGTTTTGGCCTCTTACAGTCAAGCCCAATATGCGTGTCCCGTCACCCGACTAGAGTCGAGCCTACAAAGATACGTTTGGGATATTGGTTGAAATGGGCTCCCACAAGCTACTACTTAAGCTTGTCGTTTAATCTAGTGCATCCCACTTAACCCTTTAACCATGTCCCCTTACATGTTATAAATCTTGGTTAAGTCCTTTAATCATATTTCAATTGCCACTTAGGGCACCCACTAGATTCCCACATGCCACCCATGGCACTTACTTAACCCCTTAATCATGTTTAATTACATGTTCCACCTTGGTTAAGTATTCTAATCGTATTCTCACATGCCACCCATGGCACTTACTTAACCCTTTTATCATGTTTAATTACATGTTCCACCTTGGTTAAGTATTCTAATCGTATTTTTCTATTGCCACCCAAGGCAACCCACTAGTCTCATCATGCCACCCCAAGGCACCCACTTAACCCCTCATGTCCCACTACATGCTAATATGGTTAAGTGTTTCTTAATTCATTAATTAAGATCATGACCTCATAAAGACCTCCCACATTAGACCGTCTTTTATGACTGCTGGATATGCCAGTTGGTTCCGGGCAGACTTCTGTCATAAAAAGGGCCTAACCTCGTATCTTTACTTTAATCATGTATTTAATTTATGACTAAGACCTCTCACATTGGGCCAATCATTTGTAGCTGCTGGATGGCCGGTCGGTTCCGGGCAGACTTCCGCTACAAAAGGGTCCAACCTCGTGTCTTAGTTGATTAATTAAACCTAATTAATCACCCCCATATTAATTATCCCTAATTAATAACAAATTTTCCATAACATGGGTAGACCTAACTCAATAGGTAAATTCCCATGGGGTAGACCTAACTCAATAGGTAAATTCCCACTTATGGTAATTTATTTTTATGGTATGCTTAATCATACCCAATCATACTTTTATTAACATATTTATTACCCCATCGTTCCCCACGTAAATCGTTCTCATTTCACGACATAATAAAGGGAAAGATCCATCACAAATATCATGGGTTTAGCATATAACTTTGTCATGGGTTAAGAGGATGTCAACTTGCATATATGAACATATATTAACCCAACTACATATAACCCAAACTTGCATATTATCATACCCATGATTTGCATAACATATGACATATGAGTTTGCATATTATCATACACATATCTTGCATAACATGTTAAACTTGCATATAAGCATCCTCATAACTTGCATAACATGTTAAACATGCATTTAAGCATACACATAACTTGCATAAGCATTCACATACTTGCATGGGCATTCATATACTTGCATAAGCATTCACATACTTGCATATCACATTAAGCTCGCATTTAAGCATATACATAACTTGTATAACATCATGCTCATAACTTGCATAATCTCATAAACTTAACTTGCATAACACTATGCACACAACTTGCATACCCTCATACACATAACTTGCATATGCACATAACTTACATAACATGTTGAGCTTGCATGTAAGCATAACTTGCATAATATGTCGAACTTACATATATGACTTGCATCTTAAAGGAGGGTAAACATGCATAGCATATAAGAGTGTCATCTTGCATATGTATATACCATATTTAAAAGGGTAAACTTGCATATCATGATTTATGCATAATACCAAACACTTAGCATGCATAAAACCACTTACTTATCATGCATAGAATCAAATACTTATTATGCATAAAATCAAATACTTATTATGCATAAAACCAAATACTTATTATGCATAAAATCAAATACTTATTATGCATAAAATCAAATACTTATTATGCATAAAATCAAATACTTATTATGCATAAAACCAAATACTTATTATGCATAAAATCAAATACTTATTATGCATAAAATCAAATACTTATTATGCATAAAATCTAATACTTATTATGCATAAACCTACCACTTAACTTGCATAAACCCAAACACTTAACATGCATAAAACCCCATACTTAGTATGCATACAATCAAATACTTATCATGCATAACGTCAAATACTTTAGCATGAATAACATCAAATACTTAACATGCATAACACCAACTACTTAGCATGCACAAAATCACATGCATAACTTGCATATCATGTTACATATAACTTGCATATATTCTCACATATAGTTTGCATAACATGTCACATATGCATAAATGTTTAACATGGTGTTTTGCATCATAAAACATGGCCTTAGCTTGCATTTAACATAAAACTTGCAAATCACATATCATACAAACTTGCATAAATACATTCATCCACAAACATAGCCATGTCTTATCACATCCTACCATAATCAATTTAACAATTGATTATTAAAGCCATAGAAACTCACCAAAACAAGATTAGCAAGTTAAATGAAGCAAATCCCAATGATTAAGTAGAAGAAGATGTAGATTAGCTTGCAAATCCTCTTAGGATTTTTAGTGGAGGCTCTCCAATTTTCTAAGTGGTGGCATAATGGCCTTAGATCTATTTTTTGGTAAGGATAAGGGGGGTATTAGGGTGTATATATAGATTAGTTAGATGTTTTAGGACCATAGGATATACCCTAGAACCAATCCTAGCCTTTAAAGCATGTCTTGGGGAAGAAGTCAAGTGTAGGAACCATTTAGGGCCCAAAAAAACAGCCCAAAACTCATCCCGGGCCTCAAAACATGAGCAGTTTTTGTTTTTGATTTTTCGTGAAACTTTGACGGGCCATAACTTGGTCATACGGACTCCGATTTACGAAAACTCGGACTCTATTTCGCGTATTTTTCCGAGACGAACGCAATGGCACAGCCCGTTTCCCCTGATTTAGAATATTAAATTTAATTCTGCTCTGATTTATGTTATAACAAGTTATTTAACATACGGGGTGTTACAATCGTGGGGACGTATGTGTTGATTGTCATTCCCATTCTGTCGAGTACTCTCTCGATGAAGCAAGAAATAATAATGACATCACTTGAATTATGTTTCCGTTAATGGTGTTTCCATACATGTATTAGTTTTACGTCGAGGTTTCAATGTTCCGTTTGATCATGTGATTTGATGAATGGTACAGGATTAAGACTCATGAATTAATTTGTCTCTCTTGATTGTGACTTCCCATGTTGAGGGGTTAGTTAGATTATATCTGTGTGTAACATCCCATGTTTGGTCTCCAGAACTTAACACTGTAGGTGACTACAACAATTGTTGCTATTAACATTAGTCCTCAAGGTGGGGGAGTGTTATGACATAGTTAATATGTACTTGGCATTTTACAGGGTTCATTAAAACTTAAATTTATTGAGTCATGGTTGCATGTTTGCTAAACAGGTTGCTTGTTGAGTTCTGAACTTAGTTGGACTTAATATTCAAGTTGATGGTTCAATTGCTACAAGGATATGGAATATAGATGGTAGTGAGAGTTTTTTGGTGACGATAGTGAGCTAGGACAAAGTTTAGTAGTGAGTCATCCTCGGTTTAGAGATAGTGGGCTGAGACTTAAATCTTCAGTAGTGAGTCACATATGATCGGACGATAGCAGGCTGAGACAACTCTCTAGTAGCGAGTCGTCACCTAAGCTTTTAGCTCGTGAGTATCTAGGAACATTCGATGATGTGACAAGAATTCCATCATGTTTGAGTCGAGTTCCATATCGATCCAGTTATAGATGTTCTTCCGGTTGAGAATCCCGAGGGGATTTTACTAATTATGAGTAGTTGGTTCGTGTATGCCGATTACGACGTTTTACATGCTCTCTTGATCTTGATTGGTTGGTTGGGTCGTCCGGACCAACCAGTATGTTGGCATATTTTGTGATCGATTCATCAAAGTTCCACTTTCTATTGGAAAAGTGGAGTGCTTGAGTCATGTTATCTCAAGTAGGATGTCGCTATAAATCCTATGAGAATTCAGATGGTTTGGGAAGTCAAAATTGACTCATGAGTGTATTGGTTTCTCGTTTTGGGTAGGAAAGAAAAGGCGATAGTACTCACTTGTTTGTGTGAGTGGTTTAAGTTCGGTTCGTTTTCGAATCAAAGGATAACGTGTTTTAGTCGATAACCAAAACAGCATGAGGAGTATTCAATTCATGATTTGAGTCGATGTCGATGAATTTCGTTTGGCGAGTGGGTGGCACTATTTATTAGCCATCGAGGAGTATGAGATTTTCTATAATCATATATAGGAAATGTGGTTATTTATGTGTATTAAGTTGTAAATATACCAGTTCAAAAGCGATGTTCCTTTGGTAAGCGTCGTTTGTGTTTATTACTGGTTATGATTGAGGTAGTACTGACTTGATCATGATGGTTGGTTCAATATGGAACGAGTGTTGTTTCTAGCATTATGAGAAGGGGTTGATTACGCGTTTATTATATAATAAATGTGATGTCAGCCTGTAATAGCTGAATAGGATGCATCAAATAGTTTCTATAAGCATTCGAGATTTCTAAATGGATGCAGAGATGGTTGTCGATGGTTTGCATCAATTGGTTGCCACGAAAGTGAGGAATAGTATGATAACACTCGTGTCATACTCGATTTATCAGCGAGAGATGCTAGATTACTATTCTCTAATTTTGAATGGAAACCAAGTTGCCGAGTCTTATATGGATGAAGTTCAATATTCTGTGTGCCTTACTAGTTGGGTTATTATCCTACATGATAGGATAGGCATGGATGTTATTTTCTATAACTGTCATTGTTTTGATGGTGTTTGCATGTTTATTCAGGTTTATATGATTGTTAGGAACGCGGGATAATTATATTGTTATATCATTGATTTGTTCGAGATAAAATCCATACATGACTTGACACGCTATGTTGGATAACTCAGTTTATTTAACGTGTTTATTCCCTTGTTGCTATTTCTACTATCGTGTCTAATTCTCTTTATTGAGTTCATATCCAAGTACAAAAAGCAAGAGTTGATTTGCTTGGGTGCTAATTTGCTTTTATTTGCATCTAAATGCTAAGCTTACTTGGAAAGGGGTATGTAATAGGAATAGAGTTGTGGTTTTTGCTATTTGGTGCATTTTGGTGATTCTATGCCCTGATATGGATAGCCACTTCTAGGATTTTTTTTTTTTGTTGGGATGAGCCTTGTATAGCGATTTTGGGTTTTTCCAGATTAACCCGTATAAGGGATAAGTGATAATTCTTTTTGTGTTGTCACTTACTCAAGAGCGTTGGGTTATGTTGTTTTATCCTTGAGGATTACAGGGATGAAATTCTTTAAGGGGGGAAGAATGTAACAACCCCAATTTCAATGATTAGATATTTTAATATTAACCGTTAGTTATTTGATTGACGGTTCAAAATGGTGATTTTTCACTAACGACCGAATCAGAACTCAAGACTATTTCCGTTGAGTTCGAGTTACTCATTATGTTAATAAAAAGTATAAGGATTGTTACATTTCGAGTTCATACCATTTGGTGCTCTAAAAATATCAATATATGCAAAATATTATCGTTCCAGGCAACAATCTCAGATTTCGACGAAACTTGTACCATTGAAACTATATCATCGCGGTGACGCACGCTATTAAGTTTCATAGCGTTTGGATGTGTCATTTGATATTATTGATTTAAAATGCACATCAGTTTCGCAAAGAGAACTTGGAATTTAATAAGTAATATTAAATTTATATTTAACCCTTTCCACTTGGCTCCTTCATACGAGATTACTGTTCCAATGGCTCCTTCAGGAAAAATGGCTGCCACTTCCTATGATCTTCAAAAATCAAGATCTCCTCCCTCCCTTCACTAAAAAACACAAATTCGGGTTCATTGGATTTGGGGCAAGGAGAGATACAAATCTATATAAATATTTTATGATTTAGAGATGATTTCCTATAACCCATTTTCATGGCCGTGAACTATGGTTCGTGATTTCCTTGATTTAGGCAACGAGATTTTATGAGATAAATTCCAACGAGTTCATGGTGACAAAGTGCATCTCTGGTGTAAAATGGGAGGCATGCGAAAGCCAAAGCCATACTGCAAGATGGTGGGGGTGCATGCAACATGATAAAGTCATGATTTCCACTGGTTGTTGGAGCTTGGCAATATGGTGATGCGTGTGAAGATCAACTGATGGTTTCGAGGAATCTTGGTGTGGATAGGGAGAAAATCAAGGGAGAATTCTCATGGGAATGGGTTTCACTGTTTGGGTGCATGTACAGGGAAAATACGAGGCTAAGAGGTGATTATTGATTAAGTGGGCAATTAGCACACTAATTACTTTGTTAAATCAGTTGAACTGCTTATTTGAATCCATGAAATTTATATTTCTTATAACTTCTGTGTACGAGGTCAAATTTGGACGTGGTTTCTTCCTATGGACTCAAATGGAAAAGCTCTATACTTAAGAGATGGTTTGGGTTGATTTGACTAAGGTAAGTGATATTGTTCCTCACCGGATTGTAATTGTTCGTATAGTATAGTTTTATCGTTTTAAACTGATTTCTGGTTATAAACATGATATTTAGGATCACTGGACCTAGTAAATAATAAATAAAAATATTAGAAAATTACTTGAGTAGTATTGATCGTTATTATGACATTTTACCTGGTTACACGCTAGTATGCGTGCTATTTACCTGTTTACGCGCTATTGCGCACTGTTCTGACCATATAGTGAGAGTTAGACTATTTGGACATATATTTCACCTTGACTGCTGTAGAAAGGTTTTGTTTGATTTATTATGGTCATTATGGATACTTGTATGCTAGTATAGGAGTTTCTTTACTATTGGTTATTTATTTGAATTTTTCGCTTAGCTTATTAGGAAATATTTTGTTCATGAGAGTTTGGGGTGCTTATCGGTCGAATATGCTTATTGATGTGTATCGATTGGATTCACAAGGATGATAGACTCGAATGGACAAGATATACTCTCGATAGAGCTTGGAGAGTATGTTGGACTCGATGACAGAGCAACACTGGAGCTCAACTTAAGATCTGAAAACTTCGGTGGAGCAAGGAAGTGGAAGGATGGAGTGAATCTCGGTTTGACCAAGTCTGGATTGGCATATTCGATCTGAAGCCGATTCAACTAATCTCGGATTGGCTACGCCAGTCTGAATTTAGGTCGATGAAGTAATCAAGTCTGGATCGATATAGTCGGTCCAAAATCAGCTCAACCACGACCGGATCAGCTATGCTGATCCAGATCCGGTTCGACTATGTCAACTGAAGTTGGGCTGATTTTGGTTTAGACCGATCCAGGGAAAGGCAAGTGATCCTAGGAGCTGGAATACTTCATGGCAACATTTCTTCCTGGCAACGAGCTGGACTTCACAATGAGTGTCGAACGATTTCCCATGGATGCATGTTTAACCAATTTTGGTTATATATGAGATATGAGTAGTCGTTATCGATTACTATTAAGTTGTTGATATCGATTACTATTGTTATTGGCCAATTCGACCAATTTGGCAATGAAGACGATTCTATATCGAGGAGCAGGATACAATGGCCCATTCTGTAGTGATTTCGAGATGATGGCTCTTCAATTAGTGGCTCTAGCTAGAGATGAGGGGATGCTTCTATGCAGTGGTGCATCATTCGACGATGATGAATCCAAGATGGGAAACGAGGTTGCTACAATGGATTGCTTTCTCCGAGACGTAGACAAGATGATGTTAAGTCGTATTGAGATGATTATCACTCAAGGATGTGATGACACATAGATGTTACGACTTGGAGGGTTGTCAACGAGGTCTAATGGTGGTGTAGTTTGCAGGAGATAGCCTACTTGTCGGTTGACTTCAGAAGCAGTCATAGGACAGTTGAGAGATGGATTTTACTATAGCGAACATGTGCAAATAAGTTATCGATATCCATGATTTTGGTACACCTTTGAGAAAGGAGACATGCAGATGAATCAGAGCTAGGGTAGTGTGGACTGATTCTGTAACACCCCGTATTTTCTGTGAACATATAAGTAACAAATCAGAGAATAATTAATTCCTAAATAATAATCAAGGGAAACGGGTTGCGCCATTGCGTTCGTCTCGAAATTCTACTTGGAAACGAGTCCGAGTTTTCGAGAAACGGAGTCCGTATGAGGGAGATATGGCCCTCCGAAGTTTTAGAGATTTTCAGAATCGAAAACAGCTCGAAAATTCGAATTCAAATTCAAAATCCCAGAACAGGCTGGGCGGGAAAATTCCCACCCATGGACCAGGTCGACCTAGGTGTCGACCATAGTGTCGACCTCCCAGGGGCCAGGTCGACCATAGTGTCGACCTGGGGGTCGACCTGCTCCCGAAACCCAGTTTTTGAACCTGATTCATTCTGATGTATCTGGTCTCGTTTTCTGTCTAGATTCGTCCACCTAATCCTACATAAACAGCCCCCTAGCCTCATTTTCTCTACACAATTTCATTCTGTCTATACTCTGCCTCTGTTCTAATTAAAAATAAAAATGGCGTCGCTACTCTGCTGGAATCAAAACTTGGACTGATGCATCTTCTTCCAACCTGAATAGAATTAAAAGCTAAATCAAATCTCAAATCAAAGTTTAGAGCTTCAACAACAATTAAAGAAGAGTAATTCAGCCTTTCTGCATCAACACTAGTTTATTTCCTTTCTTAAACCACGAAAGGCAAGTACAGTTATTTTCCGATATAAACGTTAATTATGATTGTGACATGAATTGTAAATCTGAATCTGAGGTTATGTCTGTTCTGTTCTGGTTAGATCTATCTTATTCTGTATCTCTTTCTTCTTTCTGTTCTATAGCCAGGCTACCACGAGCCTGAGCCAAATCTCATAAGAGATTAACGCACGAACGCTAAAATGTTTGGGACAAATAATGAATGATGCATATTTGGACAGGACTGATTCGAGGACATGACATAAAATCTAAGGCATATAATTGGACATGTGGCATATTTAACATATGACTTGAGATTGAGGCATAAAATATATTGGACATATGACTTGGGATTCGGGGCGTAGATTTAATCGTAAACATGAAACTAATTTAGGTACATAGTACATGTTGTAACCTAGATCTGTAGTTAATTTGAGAAATAAACATATGTTAGATCTATATCTGTTCATACTAGGTACGATGATCTGTGATTTGGGAGAAGGGGAATTATAGGACAACTTGAAACTTGGGGACATAATGCATGTTTTAAATCAAGGTCTGATGTTAAAGTTTAAAGATAATTTACAACATGTTATGCATGAATGATAATGCATGTTGAGGACATACTACATGTTATAGTTTAAAAATCTAGATTTTTGGACATATTCTTCTATGTAAAAATTCATGACTTGAAAAAGGAATATGTGACTTAGGCGTAAAGGCCTATACAAAAAACAGGATAACTATTAATGTGAATGCGCCTAAATAAGGGTTTTTGGATATCTGGCATCATAGGCTATAATTTGGCATAATTCATATTGTTTATCACGATTTATGGAGAATATTCTGTACTGTTTAATGTTTAACTAAAAATTAGGAGCATATGTGGTATTATGAATTATGACCATGATTTGGCAAGTGGGTTTAGGCTAAATTTATGATTAGGCAAGATATGATATATATAATCTGCTAAATCTGTCAAATTGCCTAATCCATTATTTGCTAAATCTGTTGAATTGCCTAAACTGCTAAATCTGTTATCTGCAAAATCTGTTCAATCGCTTAAACTGCTAGATCTGCCACCTGTTGAATTGTCCGATCTATTGAAAACTAGATAAAGGTAATTTGGGTATGGAAATCCATCGGCTCGACCTAAGATTTAGTAAACCATGGAAATTTGATTAATATGTTGTATCCTGTGAAGAAGTTTAATCTGTTAAATAAACAGAATTAGTATGATATCTAAAAAATCTGTATTGGAATGAATTGGCTATGACACGAGGTTAGGCTCTATTTGCGGTAGAAGCCTGCCCGGAACCAACCGGCTTAACCATAGACCACAAACTGCCAGTCTAATGTGAGAGGTCGTAGGCATAACTCAAATATGCTTAGACACGAGGTTAGGTCTGGCTTGTGGCAAAAGTCTGCTCGGAGCCGCCCGGCATATCCAGCGGCCACAAGCTACCAACCTAATGTGAGAGGTCTGTGAATTAATATTTAATTAATGCAAATCTGGGATAAATATGATGTCTAAAACGTGTTGGGTGGATAGGGTTAAACCAATTGGACTAATGAATTTAACGAACCCGTTTCGTGAATTTGTAGGCCCAATTACAAATTTAGACAAATCTGTAAATCTGTTAAATCCGTATATCTTATCCGTTAGTCTAAAAACTTGTCTGATCTGTGAACTACTTGATCTGAACTCTGTATGTCTGAACTTGTAAACAAGTTAATCTGAAATCTGTTAGTCTGGGGACACAAGGTTAGGAGGGAAATTACTTGTGTCATCTGTTGTTTGGGACCCATATTAGTCAGTAACCCTTTCTGGTATCAAAACTTTTACCCAACAGTAGGTAGGGTACGGGCACGCTTACTGAACTAATTATAAGCGGTTCATTCTGATAACGGCGAAGGGTGTTGATGGTGCGTTCCAACCGGGTCATGTACGTGCATGGATCCCGGTCTGCCTCTGAGGATGTAAGACGCCGTGACATCTGTAAATAGGTCTGTGCCAATTGGTTGTCACTTTAAGGAGTGATACACCCTACTGTGGGGCCGACACAGGATATTTTATGTATTAAGGAGCCGATCGCTTGGGGTAGGGTTTTAGGGTACACTTAGTTCTGTCTATTTCTGTTGGTACCGTCTGTTTCTGTTGGGTGGTAACACCTGTCTGTTTCTGCGTGGTACCGTCTGTTGGGGTGGTAAAGGCCCATTTACTAGTGTACACCTAATTCTACATTCTGTTTTCGTATGGATTAATCTGTTTCTGTACCTTCTGTTCGGGTGGTAAAGGCCCATTATTAGCATTCTGTTTCTGTACTTTCTGTTGGGGTGGTAAAGGCCCATTACTAGCATTCTCTTCTGTGGAAATTATTCTGTTCCCGTTTCTGTTTCAGTTTAGACATTGGGGTGACACCTAATCCTGTTATACTAGTATTCGTGCAGAGAAGCGAAAAATAATAGCTTATATCATTCTGTTTCTTCTGTTTAACCAATGTATATCTGCTACTCCTGTTACCGTTATCTCTCATCCATTTTTATTTGCATGCCATGATTATTATTATCTGTTCATATGCTGAAAGTCACTGGACTTGCCAGACTTTATGTCTGACCTTGCGTGTTTTCGCCCCTTTTCTTCCGTTTCCCCCCCAGGTTTTCCAAGGAAGAAATACTTTAGCTTGATCCGGATTTCTTCTACTTGAAGTACTTGAAGTGCGTAAAGTATGGCTTAACTTCTTATGGCATCTTCTGTGGGGATTATGATTTTAAAGTTTAGTACTCTGATGACTTTCGGAACAAGACCGATATTTATGTACTTGAGTTTTTGGTAAAGATGTAACCATACTGATTTCTGTTTTCCGCTGTAATAAAGTTATAATTTCTCTAGTATTGTTTATCTGTCTTGAAATTTTCTGTTCTTTTTACTAAAATGCTCCACCAAAGTTAAGGCATTCCCTTTGTGAGTGTCCTTAACGGAGGTGGGGTGTTACACTTGGTATCAGAGCTGAAGGTTATCAGATTGGGTAAAGTTTTTGAAAACTATTTTCAAAATGGTTTTAAAAAGAAAGTATTTTCAAAAGTAAAGCTTATTTTTGAAAAATATAATCCCCAAAAGCCATATATCTATCTTTTGATCCTCTGTTTGAATCTTTGTTTCCTTCTTTCTCCGGGGCTCCCGGCTTTCTGGGAGGTAACCTCATCGCGACAATGTTCTGTAGGCTTGATAAGACTACGACACCGGTCAAAGGGCAAACAAGCGCCCGACTTCCATCTGTAGCCGCAGTAGTCTCACCTACGGCTAATTTTCTTTCGAGCTTTGTAGGATTTTCCGTGCGATGGAGGCCGCATTCAAGGGACTTGACAACGTGTTACACACAGATAGTAAAAATGAGAAAGAGGGAGTTTGGCTAAGGAGCACAACCCAAGGATGAGAAACTCATGGATATGACTTGGTTCACAAAGGAGGCTAAAAGGAAACACAAAAGAAGGATGAAAATTCTAAAGATAAGAAGGAGAAAAAGTGCTTTACTTGTGGAAGCTCGACTCATCTGAATAAGGATTGCCGAAAAGAGGAAGGACACTCAATTCAACTGTGGTGAGATGGGACACTTCACTAGGGACTGCCCAAAGAAACGGGGGCAAGGACAGAGCACATGGCCTACTTCGGGAAGGCAGGCGAATGCTCTCATAGTTGATGGATAAGATAGAAGTAGGAAAAATTCCGTAGAGAGTTTAGTTTCCTTATCTGATTATTTAGTTAGAACTCTTTCCGATTATGGCATTATGATTATGTAGTCGAGTCTCTGCACTTTAATACTAGTCTTGTTTCTGATCTGGTTATAGTCTCAAACCCCATAGGTGTTACGACTCATCTGTTGGTGATTGGTTGGGGTTTGAGGGTATCTGTGTTAGGCATCAAGTCGATTGTAATGCATACATTCTAGGTTTTTGAGGGATTTGGTGGGATTTTCCCATGCTTAGTTTTCTAAGAATCATTCGATAATCTGATCTATACTAGTAGTCTGTAAGAATCTGGATATTTCTGAAAAGGTTAAGATTTCTAGTTTTGACATTGACTAAAGAGGGAAATCCTCTAGGTGTCAATCTGATGTTGATTTCGGTCTTCGGGGTTGATACTTAGGGGAATTAGTCTCTCAACCAATGTCTAATGAGAACCAAGTTTTTGTTTTATCTGTACTTGCTTCCATCATTCGACTATATCCTAACGATCGAATCTTCGAACTTTAGGTAAAAACTAATGGGTGTAAACATGTGTTTGAGACATGTTATGTTTGATGGTTGCAAGTGGTTGCTAGTGGTTGCTCGTGGATGCATATACACACACTAGGCACTAGATCGGCTCGAAAACACTCTCATACTGCATATGGATGTGTGAGCATTCTCAATTTTTGTGGATGTAAAATGATTGACTCATCACATGGATGTTGCATATGAATGAATGGTTGTCACTCATACAAGAATGATATGGATCAAATAGGAAAATTGCATACATGTTGGACTCATGGCACTGACATAATTCGCATTAAGGAGGTCAACTGAATCAGTGGACCGTTTGATCTTTGCCTTAGATAAGGAACATATACACACACTTTTGCATATGTTCATACAACATTAGAAGTTTTCTAAGGACAATGGATGCTTGTGGATGATGGTTGAGTAGATGGATGACTGGATGGTAGGACACATTCTTCTTAACTTGATGATTTCGGGGATGAAATCCTTTAAGGAGGGGAGAATGTAACACCCCGTATTTTCTGTGAACGTATAAGTAACAAATCAGACAATGATTAATTTTTAAAACAAGAATCAAGGGAAACGGGTTGCGCCATTGCGTTCGTCTCGAAATTCTGCTTGGAAACGAGTCTGAGTTTTCGAGAAACGGAGTCCGTATGAGGGAGATATGGCCCTCTGAAGTTTTAGAGATTTTCAGAATCGAAAACAGCTCGAAATTTCGAATTCAAATTCAAGTTCAAAATCCCAGAACAGGCTGGGCAGGAAAATTCCCGCCTATGGACCAGGTCGACCTAGGGGTCGACCATAGTGTCGACCTCCCAGGGGTCAGGTCGACCATAGTGTCGACCTGGGGGTCGACCTGCTCCCGAAACCCAGTTTTTGAACCTGATTCATTCTGATGTATCTGGTCTCATTTTCTGTCTAGATTCGTCCGCCTAATCCTATATAAACAGCACCCTAGCCTCATTTTCTCTACACAATTTCATTTTGTCTATACTCTGCCTCTGTTCTAATTAAAAATAAAAATGGCGTCGCTACTCTGCTGGAATCAAAACTTGGACTGATGCACTTCTTCCTACCTGAATAGAATTAAAAGCTAAATCAAATCTCAAATCAAAGTTTAGAGCTTCAACAACAATTAAAGAAGAGTAATTCAGCCTTTCTGCATCAACACTAGTTTATTTCCTTTCTTAAACCACGAAAGGCAAGTACAGTTATTTTTCGATATAAACGTTAATTATGATTGTGACATGAATTGTAAATCTGAATCTGAGGTTATGTTTGTTCTGTTCTGGTTAGATCTATCTTATTCTGTATCTCTTTCTTCTTTCTGTTCTATAGCCAGGCTACCACGAGCCTGAGCCAAATCTCATAAGAGATTAACGCACGAACGCTAAAATGTTTGGGACAAATAATGAATGATGCATATTTGGACAGGACTGATTCGAGGACATGACATAAAATCTAAGGCATATAATTGGACATGTGGCATATTTAACATATGACTTGAGATTGAGGCATAAAATATATTGGACATATGACTTGGGATTCGGGGCGTAGATTTAACCGTAAACATGAAACTAATTTAGGTACATAGTACATGTTGTAACCTAGATCTGTAGTTAATTTGAGAAATAAACATATGTTAGATCTATATCTGTTCATACTAGGTACGATGATCTGTGATTTGGGAGAAGGGGAATTATAGGACAATTTGAAACTTGGGGACATAATGCATGTTTTAAATCAAGGTCTGATGTTAGAGTTTAAAGATAATTTACAACATGTTATGCATGAACGATAATGCATGTTGAGGACATACTACATGTTATAGTTTAAAAATCTAGATTTTTGGACATATTCTTTTATGTAAAAATTCATGACTTGAAAAGGAATATGTGACTTAGGCGTAAAGACCTATACAAAAGCAGGATAACTATTAATGTGAATGCGCCTAAATAAGGGTTTTTGGATATCTGGAATCATAGGCTATAATTTGGCATAATTCATATTGTTTATCGTGATTTATGGAGAATATTTTGTACTATGTAATGTTTAACTAAAAATTAGGAGCATATGTGGTATTATGAATATGACCATGATTTGGCAAGTGAGTTTAGGCTAAATTTATGATTAGGCAAGATATGATATATATAATCTTCTAAATCTGTTAAATTGCCTAATCCGTTATCTGCTAAATCTGTTGAATTGCCTAAACTACTAAATCTGTTATCTGCAAAATCTGTTGAATCGCTTAAACTGCTAGATCTGCCACCTGTTGAATTGTCTGATCTTTTGAAAACTAGATAATGGTAATCTGGGTATGAAAATTTATAGGCTCAACCTAAGATTTAGTAAACCATGGAAATTTGATTAATCTGTTGTATCCTATGAAGAAGTTTAATCTGTTAAATAAACAGAATTAGTCTAATATCTGAAAAATCTGTATTGGAATGAATTGGCTATGACACGGGGTTAGGCTCTGTTTGCGGTAGAAGCCTGCCCGGAACCAACCGCTTAACCAGCGACCGCAAACTGCCAGTCTAATGTGAGAGGTCGTAGGCATAACAAAAATATGCTTAGACACGAGGTTAGGTCTGGCTTGTGGCAGAAGTCTGTCCGGAACCGCCCAGCATATCCAGCGGCCACAAGCTACCGACCTAATGTGAGAGGTCTGTTCATTAATATTTAATTAATGCAAATCTGGGATAAATATGATGTCTAAAACGTGTTGGGTGGATAGGGTTAAACCAATTGGACTAATGAATTTAACGAACCCGTTTCGTGAATCTGTAGGCCTAATTACAAAGTTAGACAAATCTGTAAATCTGTTAAATCCGTATATCTGATCCGTTAGTCTGAAAACTTGTCTGATCTGAGCTCTATATGTCTGAACTTGTAAACAAGTTAATCTGAAATCTGTTAGTCTGGGGACACAAGGTTAGGAGGGAAATTACTTGTGTCATCTATTGTTTGGGACCCATATTAGTCAATAACCCTTTCTGGTATCAAAACTTTGACCCAACAGTAGGTAGGGTCCGGGCACGCTTACTTAACTAATTATAAGCGGTTCATTCTGATAATGGCGAGGGGTGTTGATGGTGCGTTCCAACCGGGTCATGTGCGTGCATGGATCCCGGTCTGCCTCTGAGGATGTAAGACGCCGTGACATATGTAAATATGTTTGTGCCAATTGGTTGTCTGTAACACCCCACCTCCGCTAGGGTCACTCACAAAGGGAATGCACTAGGTTTGGTGAAGCATTATCGAGATAAACATGCACAGAAATATTACAAGACAGAACATATATAAAACAGCGGAAGTAAAACAAATTTCATTACCTTATAAAATAAGGTCTAAAGCCTTTTACATCAGAGTACATCAAAACCTGTCTTGCAATAGTAAAGAAGCATAAAACCTTTTTCATAAATTATTCCCCAAAATAAAGCGGTGAAGTAGCCATAGCCAAGAGAAGACCAAGCTATACATGATGACCTTCAAGCATAAGAGGTCCGAACTAAACAACATCATTTCCTCCCTGAAAACCTGGGGGGGGGGGGGAAACGGAAGACAAAGAGGCGAAACAAAACGGGGCCAGTCATAAAGACTGGTAAGTCCTATCTACTTCCAGTATAAAAACAGGTAAAGGTATCATGACATGCATAAACTGAAAGTAAACATAAGGATGACGACAAGATAGATAAGCTAAACCAAGATAACTGGATGAACTACTGTAGCAAGATAAACAAAGGTATCATGATAAACTACGTGTCAAGATAAATCAAGGTATCACATCGTCAGGTTTCTATCGAGTATACTATCCCAAGGTATCAATTATGTATAACATCCCAGGGTATTTGTCATGTATATTTGCTCTGCACCTCTCGTACTAGTATCCCAACCCGCGTCATGTGTTAACTATGAATGTCCCTTGCCCAATGTCATGTAATGGTCCATGTCAACCTAATATATAGCATATGTAGGTTTTCCCAACTCGTATGTTTCTTTCCATGTATAAGTTCAGTCCTTTGTCGTAGGCCGTACGGGCTTTCCCATGTAAATCTATACCACCTCAACGTAGTACCATTTTATCCTCGAAGTTGTTTTGGACTGCTACCCGAGATCTAGTTATGTTTTCTTACCATGAACTATCGCGTGTTCACTTAGGATTTATGCCACCTAGGACCACTAGGGATTATGCTACCTAATGAACGTTTCCGTGTCTCGGTTTGGGTTTTGGCCACCTAGGACCACTAGGGATTATGCCACCCGTCAACCATGCCCTTTGTCCCACGTATATTTCGTGAATCGTTTTCCATGTCTAGGTGCACATGTACCTCAATGTGCCATCCGAGTTCCGTGCCAGAGCAAATCAAGAAATACGGAACTCGGTCGGGAGCTTTAAGTCGTCTGCTGATGCAGATATCAAGGTCTGTTTTTGTACCCGTGGCTATGGTCCCACGTGACCCCTCCCTCAACTACTGAAAGGCAATCCAAGAAAAATCATGTATGAGAACTACATCCCGGCCCCACTATAGCCCTACTTTCCTATGGGCCAACCTCACCCATGACTCGATAGCAAGAACATGGTCTGTTGGGAGTTCTCTGCCTTTCCGTTCGTACACGATTGACTAAAGATGGAAGGTCATCGGCGATGTGCTATCCAGGGCAAAAACAAGTATCGTCGACTCCACGCTAATCCATCCCAGTCTTTAGGTCGCTCGCATAGCAACCAAGGCATACTCTTGGCTCTTCTACCGCAGACCTTAACCTCTGTGAGGCCAGCTTTCATGGACCATCTGCCACCTCACAGAGGGATACCAAGGGTACCCTCACGTCCCCCAAAGCTACCGATTCATCACCCAGTTCGTTGGAGCCTTTATCTAAATCAGATAATTTGCCCCTCCTCGTGTGTTTAAGCGATGACCTACCGTATCGGGTTACTCATCTATCTGTGAACTGGTCCAAATCCCTTGACTAAGAATTATTACTTAGTTTCCTAAACTAAGGTTTACCACTTAGTCTCCTCTCCCGTAATCCTTGTTAATCCCGACTTTCCACCTAGTCCCCGGAACTAGGTTTTTGTCTAATGGGTTAAGTATTGTCCTTTAAGTTCATGACTTAACCTGCCTACGAATCATGTCAAGATTTGGCTAAGTATTCAAGTCCAAGACCTAGCCCTACAAGTTGGTTAAGTATACCAAGAAGCTCATGACTTAACCCTATTCAATCATCAAGTCAAATTGGTTAAGTATTTGTTTATCTTAACCCTATCAGATTATCGTGTTAGATTGGTTAAGCATAGATTATCTTAACCTCATCGGATTATCGAGTCGGATTGGTTAAGTATAGGTTAACTTAACCCCATCCACTAGTCGTATTATAATGGTTAAGTATATTTAAACGGTCTTGTGACTTAACCCTATCAAGTTCTCATATTAGATTGGTTAAGTATGGTTGCTTAACCACATCAAATCATCATGTAAAATTGGTTAAGTATAAGTTACTTAACCCCATTAAATTAGCATGTTAAGTTGGTTAAGTATTGGTTACTTAACCTCATTGAGTTACCAAGTTTAGATTGTTTAAGTGTTTAACTTAACCCCATCGAATTACCGGGTTTAGATTAGTTAAGTGTAGGTTACTAAAACCCATCTAATTACCGTATTTAGATTAGTTAAGTGTAGGTTACCTAACCCCATCTAATTAATGTGTTTAGATTAGTTAAGCCTAAGTTACTTAACCCCATCTAATTACCGTGTTTAGATTAGTTAAGTCTAAGTTACTTAACCCCATCTAATTACCAAGTCGGATTAGTTAAGTGTAAATTACTTAACCCCATCCCCTAGTTGTCTTATATGGTTAAGTGTCATTAAGAAATCAAGTCCGGTTCCACTTAACCTACCCATTCGTGTCATATCGGTTAAGTGCCATTAGTCAAAATTACTTAACCTTTTCATGTGGCATTGATTAGATTAATGCACCCCAACCTCTCACATTAGACTTTGTTGTGGTTACTAGTTAAGCCGGGCGGGTCCGGGTAGATTTACACCACAACCTAGTCTAACCTCGGGTTTTAAGTGCTATATGACCAACTACTCACATTGGGTCCTATTGTTTGTAGCCACTAGTTAAGCCGGGCGGGTCCGGGTAGATTTATGCTACAAACTCAACCCAACCTCGAGTTGGCCACTTTCATGTTTGGTCTAGTGTCATATTACACTTACAACCCATACGTGTCTAGTTTCAAGTCCCATGTCATGTCCCCATTTAGGTGTATCATGAGTGTCATATTTTCATGAAATCCCATGTCAAATTATCATGTCATAATCACGCACGTCTAACCTACCCCAAATCGTGTTTCCAACTCAAGTAAAAGCGAGACTACATAGTAAGGATACTATGCTACATATTTGCCTCAAAACATGAACGATGTCAAAAAGGGATTGGCCACCAACATGCATGGTATCATAAGGGGTTTGGCCTCAAAATATGCATAGCATCATAAGGGGTTTTTGGCCACAAACATGCATAGTATCATAAGGGAATTTGGCCACAAACATGCATATTATCATAAGGGAATTTGGCCACAAACATGCATAGTATCATAAGGGAATTTGGCCACAAACATGCATAGTATCATAAGGGAATTTGGCCACCAACATGCATGATAACATAACGGGTTTGGGTTCATTTACATGCATAAGCCCCAAAGTCAAATCTTTGCCAATGTTTCACAAGTCAAATGGTTCCCAAAGGTTCATGCTAGCATTCCATAGATAAAGATTCAAACTTGCAAGATAAACTATGTTAAGCATAACATGAGTGGCATGATTAAGTCGCTAAAACTTAGCCCAAGGTCATAGATTATAGAAAAGGGGCAAAGTTAGGTTCATATAGGCTAGCATACTTATGTTTCATCGCATTTTATTCCATGTCACATTAGAACCACCGTTAGAATCTACAAGTAGCTAGAACTTACATAGCGAGGCTTAGGGAAAGATCATGAATCGTCTTGACTAAGAAAGGTGGATCCTTTGTAGAAGAATGTCATGAAACTTGCATAGCAACATTGATTCACTCCCTTGATTTGATGTAGCAAACTAGCACCTTTGATTCAGATCCGATTTGAATGCATGATCTCTTGGAGTTGGAGATGGAGGCCATGATCAAGATAGATTTTGGCGGCAGTTCGTGGTATGAGTGATTTGTGAGGGTTTAGGGTAGGCTTAGGGTCTTTTTTATAGAGATTAGGAGTAGTTGAGGCCCTAGGATAAATCCTAGGATAGATCTGAGCCCTCAAAATCCGTCACAAACCTCCAAACATGTTTTGAGGAACAAGTCAGGTGCACCCAGGCCAAACTGGCCGACCACCCAAGTCGACAGGGGTGTCGACTGGGCAGTCGACACCACCTGGGGTGTGTCGACTCCTAAGTCGATTCCCCAGTCGACTTGGGGGTGGCAAGAATTTTTCCCGCCTCTTCTGCTTGGCTGAATTTGAAATCTGAATTCAAATTTGAACTTGTTTTTGAACTTGAAATTTTCTGAAAACTTTGACGGGCCATAACTTGGTCATACGGACTCCGATTTTCGAAAACTCTAACTCTATTTCGCGTATTTTTCCAAGATGAACGCAATGGCTCAACCCGTTTCTCCTGATTCAGATTTTACAATTAAATTCTGCCTTGATTCTTGTCTTAGCATGTTGTAAAAATCCGGGTTGTCACATCCTCCCCAACTTAAAGGATTTCGTCCCCGAAATCTCCAAGTTAGGAAGAACGTATCCTACCATCCATCATCCATCTACTCAAAACATCATCCACAGGCAACCATTGTCCTTAGACGATTTCTAATGCCATATGAACATATGCAGAACGTGTGTGTATATGCTCCTTAGCTAATGCTAATGATCAGGCCTGAATGATCTTTCTAATGCAAAATATGTTTAGTGCCATGAGTCCAACATGTATGCAAATAGTCCTAGTCATATAAGTACTATATGTGTGCACAAACATTCATCCACATGCAACATCCGCATGACAACACATTCAATTTCATCCATAAACAAGTATAAATACTCATGCATATGCAACATGAAACGTGACCGCGTCAATCTAGTATCTAATGTGTATTCGCGCATCCACGAGCAACCACTTGCAACCATTTGCAACCATATCAATCATAACATGTTTCAAATACATGTTTACATCCATAGAGTTCTATCTAAGGTTTCCAAGATAAGATCGAGGAGATAAACAAGACAAACTCCTTACGGGGTTTGTAACAGAAACAGGACCGAGAGGACATCCACCAAGCGATAGCATGCAAGCAAGCTCTACAGGAGAACCAGGGATCAACGATATACTCTGAAAAAGAGACATGATGCGCGCGTCTAAGCCGCATTTCCTTGAGCTTAATTCAATCGTGCCTTGAACGCCTTTGACTTCGTGATTTCGTAGCTCCTTGATTCCTATTTCCAAGGTATGAGTCGGAACTCATTTCACTGTCGCCTCTCGTTTCACTTCCACCTATTCTTTCCCAAGTATGCTCGGCCCAAACATATCTGCGTACTCATGCAAGCTCTCCAAAATTCATTAGTGAATTCTGGATCTCGTTTATCGATGCCAATCCATGTTACCCAGTGTACTTACTAGGGTGATTCCTACAGCCCATGCTTAAGCAGAATGAACCATCCGCCTTATTGGCGAACATTACTCGATCGGATCAGAGATTTCCGATAAATGCATCAAGAGATTCTAGGCAACTAACCATGACAGAACCTAAAAGGTTACACGAGACTTCGAGGGTATTACCAAGGCAAGTTAAGAGTTTAACTACCCTCCTTTCAAAACCGAGAATGGCATCCCTTACTGGATAACCACTTCATCCATAGAATCCATCCATAGCTCAACAATAGAAGCATTGCTTCTAATCTCAACACTTGGCATTTACACTCTCAATTCCAAACAAGTCATGAATAAATGGACCGACTCTCCAACCAGATTTTGGGAAAAAAGTGGGATCTTCTACCATGCTAGTACTAAGGTGCAGAGACTTAACTATCGAGGCAGACTTAAATGATGCGATGATCAAAACAAAGTCTAGACGGGACGATAGAAAAGAAAGGCTAAGCCTTTAACAGAAATGGTACCATTCCTCTTAGGTATGCTAGAAATGAGAGCATACAATTGCCCTCTCGCTGATCTTGTCCTTATCTTCCTTTGTGGATCAAGCCATACCAACAAGTTGCTTATTCTTAAGCTCATGTCCTTTATCCTTGCTCTTATTATCCCTTCTTATAACTTCGGTAACAGGTCTCTCGAGAACTTCCTCCATCGCACGGGAAAACACTCACGTAGCTAGACAAGGATTAGTCGCAGTTAAAACTACTGTGACTACAGATGGAGGAAAGAAAGGAAATGAGATTCGATCAAGGAAACAAAGGATAGTGCTAATGACTTTTGGGGAGTAGCCTTTAAAAACTTTTCTTGAAAAATGCTTCTTTGTAAACGGTTTCTCAATTAGTTTTCAGAAGGTTTTAAAAACTTTTGCCCAGTCTGGTAACCTTCTGCTCTGATACCAAATGTAACACCCCACCTCCGCTAGGGTCACTCACAAAGGGAATGCACTAGGTTTGGTGAAGCATTATCGAGGTAAACATGCACAGAAATATTACAAGACAGAACATATATAAAACAACGGAAGTAAAACAAATTTCATTACCTTATAAAATAAGGTCTAAAGCCTTTTACATTAGAGTACATCAAAACCTATCTTGCAATAGTAAATAAGCATAAAACCTTTTTCATAAATTATTCCCCAAAATAAAGCGGTGAAGCAGCCATAGCCAAGAGAAGACCAAGCTATACATGATGACCTTCAAGCATAAGAGGTCCGAACTAAACAACATCATTTCCTCCCTGAATACCTGGGGGGGGGGGGAACGGAAGACAAAGAGGCGAAACAAAACGGGGTCAGTCATAAAGACTGGTAAGTCCTATCTACTTCCAGTATAAAAACAGGTAAAGGTAACATGACATGCATAAACTGAAAGTAAACATAAGGATGACGACAAGATAGATAAGCTAAACTAAGATAACTGGATGAACTACTGTAGCAAGATAAACTAATGTATCATGATAAACTATGTGTCAAGATAAATCAAGGTATCACATCGTCAGGTTTCTATCAAGTATACTATCGCAAGGTATCTATCATGTATAACATCCCAGGGTATTTGTCATGTATATTTGCTATGCACCTCTCATACTAGTATCCCAACCCGCGTCATGTGTTAACTATGAATGTCCCTTGCCCAATGTCATGTAATGGTCCATGTCAACCTAATATATAGCATATGTAGGTTTTCCCAACTCGTATGTTTCTTTCCATGTATAAGTTCAATCCTTTGTCGTAGGCCGTACGGGCTTTCCCATGTAAATCTATACCACCTCAACGTAGTACCATTTTATCCTTGAAGTTGTTTTGGACTGCTACCCTTGATCTAGTTATGTTTTCTTACCATGAACTATCGCGTGTTCACTTAGGATTTATGCCACTTAGGACCACTAGGGATTATGCTACCTAATGAACGTTTCCGTGTCTCGGTTTGGGTTATGGCCACCTAGGACCACTAGGGATTATGCCACCCGTCAACCACGCCCTTTGTCCCACATATATTTCGTGAATCGTTTCCCATGTCTAGGCGCACATGTATCTCAATGTGCCATCCGTGTTCCGTGCCAGAGCAAATCAAGAAATACGGAACTCGGTCGGGAGCTTTAAGTCGTCTGCTGATGCAGATATCAAGGTCTGTTTTTGTACCCGTGG
The DNA here is from genome assembly GCA_030737875.1 of Allium sativum. Lineage (NCBI taxonomy): Eukaryota > Viridiplantae > Streptophyta > Magnoliopsida > Asparagales > Amaryllidaceae > Allium > Allium sativum. The sequence goes on along the minus strand of CM060924.1, from coordinate 187,067,456 downwards.
CTATGGTCCCACGTGACCCCTCCCTCAACTACTGAAAGGCAATCCAAGAAAAATCATGTATGAGAACTACATCCCGGCCCCACTATAGCCCCACTTTCCTATGGGCCAACCTCACCCATGACTCGATAGCAAGAACATGGTCTGTTGGGAGTTCTCTGCCTTTCCGTTCGTACACGATTGACTAAGGATTGTAGGTAGTCGACGACGTGCTATCCAAGGCAAAAACAAGTATCGTCGACTCCACGCTAATCCATCCCAGTCTTTAGGTCGCTCGCATAGCAACCAAGGCATACTCTTGGCTCTTCTACCGCAGACCTTAACCTCTGTGAGGCCAGGTTTCATGGACCATCTGCTACCTCACAGAGGGATACCAAGGGTACCCTCACGTCCCCCAAAGCTACCGATTCGTCACCCGGTTCGTTGGAGCCTTTATCTAAATCAGATAATTTGCTCCTCCTCGTGTGTTTAAGCGATGACCTACCGTATCGGGTTACTCATCTATCTGTGAACTGGTCCAAATCCCTTGACTAAGAATTATTACTTAGTTTCCAAAACTAAGGTTTACCACTTAGTCTCCTCTCCCGTTATCCTTGTTAATCCCGGCTTTCCACCTAGTCCCCGGAACTAGGGTTTTGTCTAATGGGTTAAGTATTGTCCTTTAAGTTCATGACTTAACCTGCCTACGAATCATGTAAAGATTTGGCTAAGTATTCAAGTCCAAGACCTAGCCCTACAAGTTGGTTAAGTATACCAAGAAGCTCATGACTTAACCCTACTCAATCATCAAGTCAAATTGGTTAAGTATTTGTTTATCTTAACCCTAACAGATTATCGTGTTAGATTGGTTAAGCATAGATTATCTTAACCTCATCGGATTATCGAGTCGGATTGTTTAAGTATAGGTTAACTTAACCCCATCCACTAGTCGTATTATAATGGTTAAGTATATTTAAACGGTCTTGTGACTTAACCCTATCAAGTTCTCATATTAGATTGGTTAAGTATGGTTGCTTAACCACATCAAATCATCATGTATAATTGGTTAAGTATAAGTTACTTAACCCCATTAAATTATCATGTTAAGTTGGTTAAGTATTGGTTACTTAACCTCACTGAGTTACCAAGTTTAGATTGGTTAAGTGTTTAACTTAACCCCATCGAATTACCTGGTTTAGATTAGTTAAGTGTAGGTTACTTAACCCCATCTAATTACCGTGTTTAGATTAGTTAAGTGTAGGTTACCTAACCCCATCTAATTACCGTGTTTAGATTAGTTAAGCCTAAGGTACTTAACCCCATCTAATTACCGTGTTTAGATTAGTTAAGTCTAAGTTACTTAATCCCATCTAATTACCAAGTCGGATTAGTTAAGTGTAAATTACTTAACCCCATCCCCTAGTTGTCTTATGTGGTTAAGTGTCATTAAGAAATCAAGTCCGGTTCCACTTAACCTACCCATTCATGTCATATCGGTTAAGTGTCATTAGTCAAAATTACTTAACCTTTTCATGTGGCATTGATTAGATTAATGCACCCCAACCTCTCACATTAGACTTTGTTGTGGTTCCTAGTTAAGCCAGGCGGGTCCGAGTAGATTTACACCACAACCTAGTCTAACCTCGGGTTTTTAGTGCTATATGACTAACTACTCACATTGGGTCCTATTGTTTGTAGCCACTAGTTAAGCCGGGCGGGTCCGGGTAGATTTATGCTACAAACTCAACCCAACCTCGAGTTGTCCACTTTCATGTTTGGTCTAGTGTCATATTACACTTACAACCCATACGTGTCTAGTTTCAAGTCCCATGTCTACCCCACATGTCATGTCCCCATTTAGGTGTATCATGAGTGTCATATTTTCATGAAATCCCATGTCAAATTATCATGTTATAATCACGCACGTCTAACCTACCCCAAATCGTGTTTCCAACTCAAGTAAAAGCGAGACTACATAGTAAGGATACTATGCTACATATTTGCCTCAAAACATGCACGATGTCAAAAAGGGATTGGCCACCAACATGCATGGTATCATAAGGGGTTTGGCCTCAAAATATGCATAGCATCATAAGGGGTTTTTGGCCACAAACAAGCATAGTATCATAAGGGAATTTGGCCACAAACTTGCATATTATCATATGGGAATTTGGCCACAAACATGCATAGTATCATAAGGGAATTTGGCCACAAACATGCATAGTATCATAAGGGAATTTGGCCACCAACATGCATGATAACATAAGGGGTTTGGGTTCATTTACATGCATAAGCCTCAAAGTCAAATCTTTGCCAATGTTTCACAAGTCAAATGGTTCCCAAAGGTTCATGCTAGCATTCCATAGATAAAGATTCAAACTTGCAAGATAAACTATGTTAAGCATAACATGAGTCGCATGATTAAGTCACTAAAACTTAGCCCAAGGTCATAGATTATAGAAAAGGGGCAAAGTTAGGTTCACATAGGCTAGCATACTTCTGTTTCATCACATTTTATTCCATGTCACATTAGAACCACTGTTAGAATCTACAAGTAGCTAGAACTTACATAGCGAGGCTTAGGGAAAGATCATGAATCGTCTTGACCAAGAAAGGTGGCTCCTTTGTTGAAGAATGTCATGAAACTTGCATAGCAACGTTGATTCACTCCCTTGATTTGATGTAGCAAACTAGCACCTTTGATTTAGATCCGATTTGAATGCATGATCTCTTGGAGTTGGAGATGGAGGCCATGATCAAGATAGATTTTGGCGGCACTTCGTGGTATGAGTGATTTGTGAGGGTTTAGAGTAGGCTTAGGGTTTTTTTATAGAGATTAGGAGTAGTTGAGGCCCTAGGATAAACCCTAGGATAGATCTGAGCCCTCAAAATCCGTCACAAACCTCCAAACATGTCTTGAGGAACAAGTCAGGTGCACCCAGGACAAACTGGCCGACCACCCAAGTCGACAGGGGTGTCGACTGGGCAGTCGACACCACCTGGGGTGTGTCGACTCCCAAGTCGACTCCCCAGTCGACTTGGGTGTGGCGGGAATTTTTCCCGCCTCTTCTGCTTGGCTGAATTTGAAATCTGAATTCAAATTTGAACTTGTTTTTGAACTTGAAATTTTCTGAAAACTTTGACGGGCCATAACTTGGTCATACGGACTCCGATTTTCGAAAACTCGAACTCTATTTCGCGTATTTTTTCGAGACGAACGTAATGGCGCCACCCATTTCTCTTGATTCAGATTTTACAATTAAATTCTGCCTTGATTATTGTCTTAGCATGTTGTAAAAATCCGGGTTGACACATTGTCACTTTAGGGAGTGATACACCCGATTGTGGGGCCGACACAGGGTATTTATGTATTAGGGAGCCGATCGCTTGGGGTAGGGTTTTAGGGTACACTTAGTTCTGTCTATTTCTGTTGCTACCGTCTATTTCTGTTGGGTGTTAACACCTATCTGTTTCTGCGTGGTACCGTCTGTTGGAGTGGTAAAGGCCCATTTACTAGTGTATACTTAATTCTACATTCTGTTTTCGTAGGGATTAATCTGTTTCTATTTCTGTACCTTCTGTTCGGGTGGTAAAGGCCCATTATTAGCATTCTGTTTCTGTACTTTCTGTTGGGGTGGTAAAGGCCCATTACTAGCATTCTCTTCTGTGGAAATTATTCTGTTCCCGTTTCTGTTTCAGTTTAGACATTGGGGTGACACCTAATCCTGTTATACTAGTATTAGTGCAGAGAAGCGAAAAGTAATAGCTTATATCATTCTGTTTCTTCTGTTTGACCTAAATATATCTGCTACTCCTGTTACCGTTATCTCTCATCCAGTTTTATTTGCATGCCATGATTATTATTATCTGTTCATATGCTGAAAGTCACTGGACTTGCCAGACTTTATGTTTGAAATTGCTTGTTTTCGCCCCTTTTCTTCTGTTTCCCCCCAGGTTTTCCAAGGAGGGAATACTTTAGCTTGATCCGGATTTCTTCTGCTTGAAGTACTTGAAGTGCGTAAAGTATGTCTTAACTTCTTATGTCATCTTCTGTGGGGATTATGATTTTAAAGTTTAGTACTCTAATGACTTTCTGAACAAGACTGATATTTATGTACTTGAGTTTTTGGTAAAGATGTAACCATACTGATTTCTGTTTTCCGCTGTAATAAAGTTATAATTTCTCAAGTATTGTTTATCTATCTTGAAATTTTCCGTTTTGTTTACTAAAATGCTCCACCAAAGTTAAGGCATTCCCTTTGTGAGTGTCCTAAACGGAGGTGGGGTGTTACAGATTCGCTCATACCCTAGAGCTAGGGCAACGTTGATTGGGTAGGTCTATTGACTATGGACCATGGTAGTTGGTCCTAGTGAGAGTAAGGGAGACCAAAGCAGTGTGGTCCTGCCATGACCACAATGGATTTGGTGACCAAGGTATTGAGCATCATATGCTTTACGCCCTGAGTGAGTGAATATGATGATGGATGTTATGGACGTTTACTTATTTATCATCATTAGTACTTAGGCATATTTCACACCAATCTTATATGATACCTATCATAGTATAGCTTGTATCAGGGGCAGGGTAGGTATGATTCTCTATATCCTTCAAGCTACATATATACTATTATGACTTTTACAGTACCCTAAGACTTGTTTATCGCTCACACCATACTTTTGTCTGACGCAAGGTTTTATGTCCCTCTTATTACCACGGGTGCTCATCAACGATGGTGATGAGTAGACTTGGTTATAAACATAAGTACTGCTCGGAGCTGCATAGGGGAATTTGCAGGAGGCAATGGTTTAGATTTATACTTGTATTATATCTATTTATTTCCATTGTGTCACACTGTGGAGTCTTGATAGTGTTATGTGTATGTTAGATACTATTGATCAGTTGAGTTTATTTACCTTTTGTATAAAAACTTATTATTATTATGTATAACTTATGAGCCTCTATATTCTGATTATCTGGTTTGTATAGTTTTTACTAATTTTGTATCTGTGATTTGATTATTATATGTTATTTGATGCACTGAGAGATATAAGACAAGATCTATGACTGAGTTCTGCATTTTCTTGTTTCTCAATTCTTCCATTTCCTTATTTTCTTTCCTTTCTCTTATATTCTACCATTTCTTTCCTTTGACGATTGCTTTACATCTATCGGGCGCCTGCACATCGCAAATTTTATTTTTGAGCATCGGTGGTGTATGACGGGTTGTCACATCAATAGAGGTAAATTATAAGGTGTAATGATAATAAGCCAAGATGAATATTTACTACCAAATTGAGAGAATGGTGATAACTTATCCATATTCCATAGTTGAAGTCTGGCATTATGGCTCTCTGCCGAAGATGTAGGAAACATCTTATCAAAATGTTTCCATGTTTATCCATCCGATCGAAGTGTGAAAGTTCCATCTTTTGGTGTTTTCACGTTGTGCCATCGCATATGACATGCATTGACCGAGGACGCATATAACCTTTGTAGTCTAGGGGTGATATGTGCATTCTCTTATATGGAACTTCCTTTCTTTTTTCTTGTTTCATATCTTTCCTCATCACAATTTTATAGTTTCTAAGATTAATATCATCTTTCTAATACAACATGCAACATTATATACATGTATCTCCATATTTTCATATGGCAGACCAAAAGCCGGCATTAGTGTTTTCACTTTATAGTAACTACCGCACATTAGAATATAGAATGACATATGTCTTTTTACAGCTTGTACAATCATTGTAAATCCAGCTTTTGTAAGGTTGAATTTTGATTTCATGGTGAAGTATTCAACGGTTACTGATGATTCGGTTCCACTTTTACAAGCATCCCACAATGTCCTTTAGAAGAATCCAATAAATCATATATTTTTTTGGGTTCTACATTCAGTTCTTATTCAGTATTGATGTCATCATCGTAACTTGAAGGTAGGAAACATTGATCGTGCTAAATCTTCTACCATATCTTCTATTGGATTCGTCATTACTAAATCAACCTCTAATACTATAAGATTTACTATAGGTGAACAAGTTCCATGATGATCCCATAAATAATAATTTGAGGCAAAACCAGATTTATATAAGTGTGCTTCTACTGTGTCTGGTTTCTAAAACTTCATCAGTTTGCACTTACTACAAGGGCAACGAATTTCCTTGTAGTTTCGATTATTAGATACTACGAATCTAATAAATTAGTTTACACCGTTGTAGGAATGTGTTTTCACCAAACCATTCATTCCAGTTCTAACATTATACATCTAACTACTACCAATATAATAATCAAATACTGTTCATAATTTAAAAATATATGTCAGAAATTTAGATAACACATATATAACTTAAGTCTAAAATACAGTAAAGTCTTTCTAGACTAATCAAAGACCTCAGACATCACGCCTCTAAAAAATGGTAAAATCCTTTGGGACTAAATGCATCACACACCACACTTCTATCAAATTTCGACAGTGGTTCACTATACTTCTCTTCTATGCATTAATGGCATCAAAAAGGTATGTTTTTGTTGTATTCTAAAAATAAAGTAAAGTCTTTTGGAACTAAAGGCTTTACATACCACACTGTCATATCTCGAAAATACTTCATTTCACTTCTCTTTTACGTATAAAATATCGCTTTAAGTTTTTTTTCAAAACGACTTTATATTCATTTCAAAAGTTTTGGAAAAAAAAAGATTTTAGAGGAATATTTGATTTTCTATATTGATTTTTTAACTTCCTATAAAATCAATTTTAGTACAATATTTATTGTTGCCATTTTCAATTTTTTTTCTTTTTAATAAATTTTAGTAGAATATTTAACAGGTGTTATATTTATATATAAACTATTTAGAAAATAGGTTTTAGTATAGTATTTGATTTTTTTATAATCAACTCAACACTTTATAGAAAATCGAATTTAGTGAAATATTTATTCCTGAATATTCATTTCTTGAACTTTTCAAAAAAAAAAACTATTTAACTAGCATATTCATTCTACTATCATTTATTTCTTAACTTCTCCAAAATTCGTTTCAAGTATAATATATTTATTGTCAAATTTTTTGTTTATTTATTAGAAAATCGATTTTGATAAAATACCTGTTCTTGATAAATTCATTTCTGAACATTATAAAAAATCAATTTAAGTATAGTATTTTTTTAATTAAAATTCATATAAATACTAACGTTTTCATTATTTTGTGCTTTACATTTGCGTAAACTTATCAGTAAGCATATTATCACTTATTTTATGCTAATTTTTGAAATTTAAATCAATCCTAATTTTAAATTATAAAATAAAAAAAGCAAACTACTAATCCTAATCCTCAAATCAACTAATACACTATAATATCATCGACTAGTCCACAATATCCATCAACTTTTAATCGATAATAACCTAATTTCTAACATAGAATTTTAGACATATTCCTAAATAAACTAATAATCTATTATCATATAACAATGGTTAATCGACATATACATATACGCAATCATCTAAATTTATCAAATTAGGAATAAAAAATTATACCTTAAAAATTAAACATAAAAATAGGGATAAGAATAAGCAATAAGAGCAATGGAACACCTAGATGTAGCAGGCGACGGTACTGGTGGTGGTGTATATGGCGTTGGGCGGTGGTGGGTGCTACGGTTTTTATTTCTAAATTTGGCGTGTGCGTTTTGATTTTAGAGGGAAGAAAATTGATTTTTTTTTGGTTCGTTGATTATACGAGGTTTGTGATGGCTAGCATTGGTCTCTTATTTTAGCCATTGTTAGCTTCTGCGAGCATACAAGCCTTTTCTTTAAGTGAATACTCAAAATAAGAATGAAAGGTAATCATATTCTTTTATGTCGTGTTTTTCTTCTTTTAGTGTGTTTTTAGACCGTTTATGGTTTGATAGCTTAGAATCAATTTTATTTAATGTTTAGGCTTCAATTTTTTTTTTTTCAGTTTTCAAAATACGACATGAATTGGAGTTTTGATGGATTTTTGGAAAGATTAATGGTGGAACAGAACCGAAATGGTCGAGATTTTGACGTTTTGGCAGGATCTTTGAACCTTGATATAAACTATAGACACAATTGTTACACAAAACATTGTTGGATCTTTTTGTCCTTATACATAAGGTATAAATCAGCAGCAATATAGAAATGAAAGCTTATTGCATCATCCATAATGCATATAATCTATGTATCAATAGATTTTTCCCACACTCATATACACACACATACACACATACTGTGATAACCCCAAACTCCCGTGGTACGAAAGCAAGGATAATCATTGGAATATAACACATTTATCACAACAACAGATTATAGATAACTGCATAACACATGAAACCATAGGATAATATCGTCAACATAGCAGCGGAATCATATCAAAGTTGCACAGACACAAGATACTACTTAGTACATAATAAGTTCCAACAAAAAGAAATAAGTCTAGAACATTATCAAGTACAATATAGACAAACAATTTCTAAATGTCCCAAAATAGAGATAAACACTACAACAAAAAACACTTTTCGCAACAGGCCATATCTGTTGTAGTAGACCTATTGCAACAGGCCAACGCCTGTCTATATAGCCGAGGTTGCAAAAGGTCGGTCCCTTTTCGCAACAGTTTTTGCTCGTTGCAATAAGATGTTGCAGTATACTTTTTTGCAACGGGCTTTTGTTGTTGCAACAAATACTTTTGCAACAATATATGCCCGTTGCAATAGATTCAAAAATCGCTAAAAAAAATATTACAGCTTACAGATATTACATATTAAATGTATTTGTTTTAGCAATAGTGTATATCACAAAATGAAATAAACAAATACAAATTTTATTTTGACACAGTTTTAATACTACAAACAATTAAAACAAAAAATTCTATAATTTTCATACATCATTCATGTACAACAATTTCTACTCTCATGCAACACATTTTTTTCAAATAAAATATTTTATTACATTTTCCAAATACACTATTTCTACTTTCATACACTAATACAATAGTTCAAACACTTAAATGAGCTTGCCCCTCTTCTTGAAAAGCTTTTCATTCTTAACCTTAGCTCGCTGCTTCGTCGCAAGGAAAGGCATCGTTCTTGCAGTCTTTACTAACCGGACATGCAAAACATCATTTGTTAAAATGTATAAATGCAATTACAGCAGGGTAAAATTATGTACTTATAAAATTATTGTCTATATCCCTACCACCGATGCACTCGCTTCAGCTCTTTCAAACACATCAAAGCAATGACCCCTGATAAAAGCCTCAGTACACATCAACTTGGTCCATTCGTAATTCGCTTGTACATTATAAAAGCCTCAGTATATCATACAACAAATGTTATGAAAAGTCGTTATTTTGTAGAAACCAAAGTTTCGATGAAAATTAAGGATAATGAATCTAATTGTCATATCAAATAGAACATCATTTGATAGATATAACCAAATCAGAAAACTATAAGAATTGGAACAATAGAAAAAAAAGTGATGTGTCATACCTGCATATTTAGCTCTCTATATTTCCTTATGTAAAAATAAATCATAAGCAATAGCGTTACGTACTTTCCATGCTGAATATTGATGGTCGACAAGGCTCTTAAAAAATTGTTTGCAATCAAGTAGCTTTACTGCTGAGCTTATTGCTGAGTTTTGAAGTCCCTCAGGATTGTATTTATGCATCATGTTTGGGTTGAGAAGATTGTCATACAAAAGTTTTAAGTCCCTTAACAAGATGTCTACTGCTGGTTGGATTTCTTAAATGCTCTGATTGCTGATTGTAAACAGCTTCAAGCCTGCAAGTAAACATGGGCAGGTGTTCTGTTATAAAGGCGTCTAGCAAAACATTCAATACATTTACAGAAATTTCTTTTGTAAGGAAAGTTACCTATATTCTCCCACTGAATCCATTATTTCAGCAGATATTGCTCTTCATCCATTTGCATCAAAGTTGAAACAATTTCTTTCAATCTGTTGATGTAGAATAATTTTTTGTTATCAGTAACAGTTAACGAACATATACAGAATTTTCCATAACATGAATTTGAGTTGTAATTGAGTAACGCATTTGATCTCCAATAAATAAAACACCAATCAAATAAATAATAAATTTGAGTTGAACACATGAGATATAGGATTGCTGAACATATTAAACATTCTATTCCAAATATATTGAGTAGTGGCCAAACTGATAACGGAAACTAAGCTATCATTAAACAATAAAACAAACCAGACCTGAAAAGCATTGTTGAGAAACAAATTCAATTGGTTATGTGTTTTTCTTCTACAGTCGATAAGTAACTCTGCAACCAGTTAACTGCCATACCAACATCCGGACTGGAAACACCATGGCTTCACCCAATCCTTATCTATGAAAGCAGTTGCTAGATTCGTTTCCTCATGACCTCATCATCTTGTACACTACAAGATAACTAAAGCAGTAAATCTATCTGAACTTTAGACTTCCTATATCTAAATATTGGCTTAAGTCCACAAGTACCAAACAATGTTATTCAACGATCCCAAAACTACATAACATTCACAGGATTGACCAAAATTACCCAGCTCGATTCTACTTTGAGCCATATTTAGTAAAATATGAAAATTCGTTTCAGTAATTGTCGCATCAACAGAAGCTCCATCCTAGCCAATGTTTTAACAATGAACAAAGCAATAGTCATTGAAAGTAGAATATATTAACCAAATCCAAATCCCAAAAAAATGCAATTTAAAAGAAATTTGATTACGCTGTTGTGTTGTCACATATAATCGATTATTGGGTTATCTAGTTTAATAAACCCCAAATTCGTACAATAAAAAACCAGTGTAGATATTCATACCCCTTGCAAATTGGAAAGGAAGAACAACGTTTTGCAAATCCGACTTTTATGATAGATCTGTTTGAGAAATCCAAGGAAAACTCGGTTTTCAGACCTGTAAGTTGAGTGTAGTAACACCGAAATACCTATGTCCCTAATAGCTTGATCCTAAATCGGCCATACAAAACTTTCAACTCTTCAAGAAGCGATGTACTAAGAGGTCTATTAGGATTTGAATGACAAAGACCCCATTACTGCGAATCTCAAACTGCGTTAGGTGGGAGTTTGGAATACTTGATGGTCTTCTTACTTTTGGCTTATCAAAGATTAGAGGGGATTCGCTTCCCAGTAATCTTCGAAGTTTAGGAAGACAACTTGGATAAATGTAAGCTTCGAATTAGATTTAGAATGAAGAGATTGGAAAAGTGGGGAAATGGGAAAAGGCAAGTGAAGCGGGCATGAAATATTAGCGCGAAGCAGTCCTGAATTTTTTCGAGAACCCGCCTTATCAATTTTTGGAGGCCGCCTTACATTATTTACTTCTGCATACTTTTAAACTTTGTATACGTTTAAGTCCTGAATACCGTAAGCCTTTGGATTTTTTATGGAAAATAACGGTTAAAATTTTGTATACTTTTAAATTCTTGCAGAAAAACATGATTTGAAATTTGTATCCTTGACATTTACTAAGCATATGAAACTAAAGATGGTTATAAATTATATTTGCAAAGATCACACAACAAAATTTATTAAATAGTAAATTAACTATTAAATTAATTATAAAACTGTGATAAATATTAATTGCTAATATATTGAATTGCTTAAATAGTAATTATTAATGCATCAAATTAAGTGCAAATTAATTACTTGACATTAATTTTAATTATTTCTTAATTTTTGGGTATTATTTAATATTGGATTATCAAATGTTAATATCACTTTATAATAATTAAAATTTATTATTAATTAGTAATTATATTAAATTGTAGTCTTAATTATTATATAATTACTAATAGTTAGTTATTTAACAGTAATTATTTAATATTAATTGTTAAAAGTCAGTTATCAAAAAACTACTACTTATTTACTAATGATAAATTACAAGAAGTTGTTTATTACTTCTTAATTATAATTGAACATTAATTGTTAATTATTTAATATTATGAATACTTTATTAATTATTTAATATTTGTTGTTAATTAGATTTATTAATTATTAAACGTAATTGATGATTGGTAAATATAATTTACATACTATTAATAACTAACCATGATAAATTATTAAAGTATTAATTCATATTAATTAATGATTATTACTTAATACTTATTATATTATAACTAAATATTACCTACTACTTCGTATTTTCGTATTCAATGGTAATTATGTTTACCAAAAGTCGGGGAAAATATACGTTTTTAATATTATGTTTTTCGCAACTGACTTTACCAGTTGTAAAAAATATAGTTATTTCAAGTTGCAAAAACAGTTGCTAAAGATATTTATTCGCAACTGGCTTGGAAGCACAGATGCAAATAATATGTTTGTTGCAACGGTCACGGAAGAGAAGTTGTTAAAGCATATGTTTTGCAACTGGAAAGGAAGCACAGTTGCTAAAAATATGCTTTTCGCAACAGAAGGTAAAGGCCTGTTGCTAAATCTCATCTATTGCAACTGCAATTATAGGTCTGTTGCAAAATATCATTTACTGCAACTATTATGTGTCGCCTGTTGCAAATAGCTAGTTGCGATAGGATATTTTTCTTGTAGTGAAAAGATAAAGATAGTCTTCTTCTTCTTCTGCCAAACTAGCACACCATGCTGCAATGCATATCCAAAATAGGCATGTTACATGTTTACTTGGCTACCCATGGCTAATCACAAGATCATGCCGCTAACTCGGGGGCCCTTATTTTTACACGGCCAGCCAAGTAAACAGGTAACAGGCTTATTTTCGATATGCACCGCAGCATGATGTGCTCTTTGGTAGAAGACGAAGACTATCTTTATCTTTTATCTCTGTTTTGGGGGTATTTAGACATCATTTTATCTATTCTGTATTTGAGAATGTTCTAGACTTATTTACTATTTGTTGGAACTTACTATGTGCTAAGTAGTATCCTATGTCTGTGCAACTATGATGTTGATGACATTTATGATTCCGCTGCTATGATGATGATATTATCCTATGATTTCATGTGTTATGCTGTTATTTGCAATTTGCTGTTGTGATAAATGTGTTATATTCCAATGATTATCCTTTCTTCCGTGGCACGGGAGTTTGGGGTTATCACACATACATAAACACACACACATATATATATATATATATATATTTATATAGTGACTATTAAGACTAAAAAGATATATGGAAAAGGATTGACATCCCTTATATTCTGCCCCAGCTTAGCCTTTTGATTTCTGCCACTTAGTTAAATTCAAATAATTTTATGATGTGGTTAGAGAGAGAATGTTTTATTATTTAAACCAAAATGAGAGATTAAAATTAAAAGGCTATTGGAGGCTAAATAGAAAGGGCTGATAATATACATATATATGTATGTATGTGTATGCCTACATACACATACGTACATATGTGTCATTTTTAGTACCTAATATTAAACTGTTCTTTACTTTATCTTTTGGTGATTTTATGCTTTCTTATTCCTAATTTCTGATGGCACAAATAAATTTTATCCAATATATTATCTTGTCCGTTCGAATCAAATTAACGAAAAGTTACGATTAAATACTTTTCATAAACTACTCATCTAAACACTAAACTCCACCTTTATGTGATTTCACTGTTTACAGTTATTTTATTGAACGAATGATTAGAGAAGATCATGTTTATAGAGTGCAAATGATCAAATAAAAATTATACATTTTGTTAACAACAAATCAATTTGAAAGGGTTATGTAACCATCCAACTTTACGATCATCAACTATTAATTCTAATATGTCTATGGTATTCACAAGCCGAGCATCCAGGTTCCAAATAATAGATGGGTAAGCTAAAGAAAAAAAAGGAACAAAACATAAAAATATCTCATAGTGGAACGATAACATACAATAAAATAGTGAGAATTTTTTTTTCTTTAAGGTATATAAATTTCAATATTACAATCCAAAATATTATCATCACCATGGACATGTATAATAGATCGTCCTCACAAGTGCTAAAATATATATAACATTGATGTAATGGAAATAAAAATACAACTGTAGGAAAATCCAACTCATCCCTTTACCTTCAATGTATATCAATGAAAACCTGCCTTTCTCAAACTACTCGAACGAGCATTAATGGAATTAAGGGAAAGATAAAACCACGAGTTGGACATAGACTGGTACAAGAAACTCAAGAAATACATAAACAACGTAATTTATCATTTTGAAACTGTCTGAAGCACCATAATGGTTATCTCCTCAAAAGGACTAAACTTGTGACGTCCCACCCCGAGATCTATATTAACAAAGAGCATTAACGAGTAATGTCATTTGGTAATACAGAGAATAGGACTGGTTAGGAGTGACATTCTGTAACTCTTGTATTAAACAAGTATTAAATACATTGATAAATGCTCTTTTTTTACCTTAAGAGGATCGACATACGTAACTCTTGCTTATTACAATATTTTGGTGCCTAATGAATTAATTTAGAACAAAACTCAACAATATTAAAAACTATATATCACAAAACAACAAACACAATGATATTTATAAATATACATCAATTATAATACACAGCGACATATGTAAGTGGTAATAAAACCATAATATGCATACAACATCGTATCTCGTACTAGAATATATACATATAGCAGAGTATGCAATAAAATAACTATTAAAAATGTCTAAAATATGGAAAAGCATCATGAAAGATTATAAGTAGGAAAAGAGTAAACAAGATGAGCAGGTGTCTATGTAGATGCTAAGCTGAAATGACTCAGTCTGACTTGATCATATAAAATAAATGGGTCAATCTACTTTAAACAGTATAAGAAGATCATAAAAGATAAATATATTTTCATAAGGGATAACTCTTCTCAACAAGAGAAAGAGTAGGGTCAACTTGATGCAATATAGAACTCATAAGATAGAGTATAACTAACCATGATATGAGTGTCTTATGTGAGGCAATAATATCAACATGTAAAGGTTTCCTATTAACAAAAATGATAAGCATCCAAGCTAAACATGTATATAAAATCCCTATAATTCCAAAAACAGAAAGGCAAACCCATCAAATGCCAATATATATATATACATACATATATATATATATATCTTGAGGGTTTATTAAACATGTATGTGATCGCTATATATAAGCCTCAAGATTGCTCTCAACAATAAGGAGAAATTCAACAATCACAAATCTTCATAAATTGGATCCAAAGTAGCAAAGAGTGACATAATCATCAGTAACATCATAAAGTGGATCTAAAACAACAAATTACACACGGACCAATGAAACAGTCCCTCAACCTTTGCTTAGTACTATATGCGTATTCAGGCGCCCAACATAAGGATCCATGACCATACGTAATTTGGCCCCCGATCAAGTGAATATGTATACAAGACCCTCCGAGCATGGCTTCCACCAAAAGCAAGCATTGGCACAACAAATAACAACGAAATTATCACAGATTTATTAATAGTAACTCGAGAAGTGAAAATGATACGTCCCATATCGCACGTTTTACTAATCGGTTAACTACAACTCAACCTATGTCACACTAAGAAATAGAAATAACTTCGATCAACGAGCCTAGAATTAACTGAAATGATAAACCAATGTGTCTCATACCATATATTTTACTACATCGTTTAAATCACAACCTCAACTTCTCGAAGGGTGCAAAATCATGTGGTTTTATATTTTGAAAATACTTGGTTTGAGAAAATGAGTTTGCATATCATTTAAATTATCTCTACAAGAATCTATGTATATCAGAAGTATATTATATGACTTTAAGGCAGTTATATCTTTAAACATAGAAAATCATTTGTCTCAAAGTGATATTGTGACACCCCACGTCCGTTAATGTCACTCACTCAGGGAATGCATTAAGTTTCGTGAAGCGTTATAGGTAAATAGAAACATAAATATTACAAGACAGATAAAAAAGAAGTAGCAGAATTTAAAATTTATTTCAAACATAAATCATAACATCATGGTCCAAATTACCATAAGTCTGAAACCACATAAAACCAATTACAATAATATAAAACTTCTGTCTTGTACCATCAGAGTACAGAAAATACATAAAAAGCATAATTCCCCAAAAGAGACAAAGTCATAGTAGTTAAAGATAGAAACTGAGCATTACTTCAAAAGCTGCTCCAAGAGTGATGATAACCGAGTCCTAACCAAGCCTGAGGGTTCCCACCCAACGAACCGGGGGAAGGGGGGAAACAAAATAAAGAAGTGGAAACAAAAAGGGTCAGACATAAAGTCCGGCGAGTCCAGTTACTTTTAGCAAGTAAATAAGTAAAGTATCATCACAGGCATATAAGATGGACAAGAAAGATAGCATCAAGTATGATGAGGTAAACATGATAGAGTATATTGTGCTTCTAGAGATTTCTCTGCACCAATACTAGTATAACAGATATGTAATAGGGTTACATAATCCCTAATTACTTAATAGAAACAGGATGATCCCAACAGAAATATAATGGTAGTTTTAGGTGTACTCTAGTAACGGGCTTTAACCCAAATGAAATTGGCCGGTACTTAATCAAAAATAACGCGTGCTAGCCCAGACAGAAACATAGGTACCCCATAGAAATAGACAAGACCGGATGTACCCTATTTACTACCCCCCAATCGATCAGCTCCCTTTTCCGTAAATACCCTATGTCGACCCCATAGTAGGGTGTATTGCTTCCTAAAGTGGCAACCTACAGAAAGACACAGACCTATTTACTGGTGCTACAACGGCTTATTTTCCTAGATGCAGGCCGTACTCATGCACACAAATGAGTCCGTTGGAATGTGCCGGTACACACCTCGTCTCAAATGAACCTCTTACAATCAGTTCGGTAAGCATGCCCTGACCCCTACCTAGTGCGGGGTCCCCTTTAATAACAGAATGGGTTACTGACTAATATGGGTCCCATACAACAGATGACACAAGCCAACCCTTACAGATCTTGTGTCCCCAACTAACTAGGATTTTGATAGTTTTTGCCTAACAGATTTAACATATTCACATAACCCCCTACAGATTTATTGGTTAAACTTTACAAGTTAATAAGTCAATATAACCCCAACATATTCAACAGGTTAAGTTTTCTAAATTAACAGGTTCGTATAACCCTTATAGATTTAACAGGTTTACTTAACCCCACAGATTTAATAGGCTTACTTAACCCCACATACCTAATAGGTTTACTTAACCCCATAGATTCAACAGGCTCATACAATCCTTATGGATTCAACTAGGTTACATTTTCATCTTTATTACCATATTCAATTATGGTTAAAATGTGCTAGACCTCACATATTAGGCCTACAACTTGTGGGCGCTGGATATGCCGGTCAGTTTCGCGTAGACTTCTTCCACAAATCGGGCTTAAGATCGTGTCATAGCACATCTCGTATTTGTGCACTTAGACCTCTCACATTAGATTCACCACTTGCGGTCGCTGGATATGCATGTCAGTTCCAGGCAGACTTCCACTGCAAGTGCAATCTAACCTCGTGTCATAAGTGGCATTACAGTTTCTAATCACTGTAGTCCTAGGCATTTCAATTATTAATTGATTATACCTATGTCTTTATAGGTGTCCATGCCTCTTTTTCCCCGATTGTGCTCATAATTAATTATATGCCCAAATTCATGTTCATAAACATTAAGTTATGCCAAACTTTCCATTTACAAATTATGTCCAATTTATACCGCTTTTCCCCCTCGTTCCCATTTTAACATATTTACATAATTTAACGTCATGCCTAGGCTAGAAAGTAGCCAGGCTAAAATAAAAGGGACATGGTGACAGAAATGATTATTCTAACAAAATTGACATAAACATGTGGTGGCATAATAATATAACGACATAATGATAAGATGGACATATATGAACGGATCTAGTGAACATGTGATATTAGAATCAATCTTAACATAATAGGGATGTCATAACTGGCATGATAAATTCTAAATAATAATTTATATGTCAAACTAATAAAGTAATTAATAGATCCTATATAACCACAATATGATAGGAACACGGTAATCTAAACAGTGAAACCAAGGTAGACTTGTCATGACAATTTGGTGCAACTTTAGATTTAAATCTAAAACATGTCTAACTAATAAATAATCCAAAATAACCACAACTTGATAAGTACCAAATGATCTAAAAAGTGAATTAGATTTATAATTAAAACTAGATCTGACATAAATAAGGTTATGATCCAAAATAATCACAACATGATAGGTACAAAATGATCTAAAAAAATTAGATCCATAATCAAAAGTAGATTTGACATAACGGTTAAGATCCAAATCAACTACGACATGATAGGTACAAAATGATCCAAATAGAATTAGATCTATAATCAAAAGTAGATCTCAGAATATACCCAAATTACAGTCATATCATGTCTTACTTTTAATTATTCAATTCTAAAGGTAACTTGAATTCACAATGAACAGATCTAGAAGAATATGAGGAGAAAAGTGAAGTTTGGATCTCAGATCTACACTTGAAACACTTGAATCTATACACTTGATTTATTGGATTGCAGAAGAAGAAAGAGATTTTATTCAGTTCTGGCACCGATAACATCTAAGCCTCCATTATTTTCAGTGTAGAAAATAAGAGAAATGTAGCCATGTATATAGCTACCAGCCTCCAGAATTCGACTTCCCACGTCAGCCCTAGTGGGTTGGCCCATGGGTTGACACCCACTTGCAAAGGTTCGGATGCCCAAAAACTAACATGGGCGCACTTCACAGATGCGCCAGTGCAAAAATAACTTGGCACACTTGTCAAGTGCGCTAGTTGTTCCTGCTTTCATCTTTAAACTTTCATACGTTATCCATTTTACGCAAACCAGGTGTCTATCTTGACCAGATATTCGAGAAGAACGCAATGACGTAGTCCGTTTCCCTTAATTATGAATATTAAATTAATTATTTTTTATTTATCCTCTTTAGTGTTAAAATATGGGGTGTTACATTCTCCCCTAATTCAAAGGATTTCGTCTCGAAATATCCAAGTTAAGAAGAATGTATCCTACCATTCATCATCCATCTGCTCATCCACCAACTACAGGCATCCATTATCCTTAAAATTTTCTAATGCTTATATGAACATATGCAAAGGTGTGTGTATATGTCCCAGCACTAATGCGAAAGTTCAGGCAGTCCATTGATTCAGTTGACCTCCTTAATGTAATGTATGTCTGTGTCATGAGTCCGACATGTATGCAACAATCCTAGTATAACATGTAAGTTCTATTTAGATGCACAATCATCCATCCAAATGCAGCATCCATATGATGATACATTTAATTTCATCCATTTAAAGAAGAAAAATGCACACACATCCATATGCAGTATGAGAGTGATTGAGCCGATCTAGTGCCTAATGTGTGTGTATATGCATCCACGAGCAGCCACTAGCGAACACTTGCATCCATCGAACATAACATGTTTCAAACACATGTTTATAATCATGGGACTCCTACCTAAAGGTCGAAGATTCGATCGATAGGATATACTTAAATGATAGAAGCAAGCATGAATAAAAGTTTTTGGAAGAAAGGTTCAGAACACTCCCTTGAAAAGAAAAGGGTACGAAGCGTAAAGTCTTGTCTTCGGTCTCCCAAGTTGCATCCTCTTGGTTACGTAGATTCTTGACTTCTTATCCAAGAATATGGAAGGGACTCATCTAATTGTCGCCTCCCATTCTACCTCAACTATCTCTGCTGTATTGTGCAGACACTCCCATAAATAAGAAATGTGGAAAACATTATGAATATCCATACATAAGCAAAGAAAGTTGCACACCTTAGTTGTAAAGACAACCGAAGCACCCTATTCTGATATACTTCGCCTAACCAACACCTTTTCAAGAAGCTCCCCTACTTGTTTGCTGAGCTCCCTCCTTTTCCTTGGATCTATATGGTGCACAGGTAATGCAACTGGCTTTGCATTGTCCACCAGGTATATACAAAAGTCGATCACGTGCCTCGGATGTAAGCCCCGAACCCCTTCAATACATCTGAATACTCATGAACTACAGGTATAGATTGCAGATCATCAATAATTGCGTCAAGAGATTCTAGGAAACTAAGCGTGACAGACCCCTTTAGGGTCACAACAAATCTCGAGGGTCTTCCTATGGCAAGTCATAAATTTAACGACCCTCATCTAACAATGTAGAAGTGCACCGTACCTGGCTATCCAATCCATCCCTAGAATCAGACAGTATCCTATAAAACTAAGTATATATGCGTCGTATTCAAATTCGACGCCTAACAAAGATATTCTCAAACCCCGAAAAATCATAGATAGATGAGTTATATCCCCAATAGGGTTTGAGACAACGGGATCCAAAACCATACTAGTACTAAGGTGCAAAGACTTAATCACAAAATCAGATATAAAAGAATGTGAAACGCCTAAATTAAAAAGTTATAGCAGGATGATTGGAAAGAGAAAATCAAACCTTCAACATAAACTTTCCTACCTCTATCCGGTACACTAGCTATGAGAGCATGTACCGGCCCTCTAGAAGATCCTGCCCTTTGGCCCTGCCCTTGCTTCTTTGGGCTCTCCCTAGTATAGTGTCCGATTTCACCACAGTTGAAGAAGCATTCTTCCTTTTTCTACAGTTTTTGACCAAATGACCCACGTTCCCGCAACTATGGAATTTCTTTTTGTCTTGAGCGCTGTCGTGCTTTTTTCCCCCTTGTTATTGTTCTTTCTTGGGCCACACTTTCTTGTTTGTGTTTCCTCAACCTTAACTTCCTTCTTTTCAGCTTTATCCTCCTCATGCATTAAGGCCATATCAACGAGCCTTTCAAAAGTTGCTCCCATTGGAATATGGGACATAGCTAACCTATGAGGGGTTCATTTAGTCCTTTAACAAACTGCAAGGCCTTCATATGCGGAGTGTCTTCTAGTTCCAAACCGAATCTAGCTAGCTGGTTGAATTTGTTCACATATTCTTCAACAGTCATGTCTCCTTGTTTGAGTGCCAAGAACCTCTCCATTTGCATGTTTTTCTCAGCTTGAGAAAGAAACTTCAATTCAAACCTCTGTCTAAAGTCATCCCAAGTTCCCACTAGACACCACGCTTGGGTTACTTCCCACCAGAACGAAGTTTCATCCTTCAGTAGCCAGGCAACTAGCTGAACCTTCTTATGATCGTCCACATCGAAGATTCCGAACAAGTCCTTTGCCTCCTTGAGCCAATTCGTTGCCTCTACGAATGTCTTGGTTCCATGGAATGACCTTCCTCCCATAGCACGAAAATCTTTGCAGATCTTAGAGAAATTATCTTCTCCTAGAGGGGGAGGAGGAACGACGGGTGCAGCTGGGGAGGAACGTCGGCTTGAGTACCGGCTGTTGAGTCAAGGAATTCAAGGTGTTTTGATCAATGACAAGGAGAAATTCAAGATCGACAAAAAGAAGATATTTGATGGTATAGGTTGATTATTTAGAGTATGAGTGTAGTTAAATATGTTAAAATCTATCCTCAAATAATCATATTCCTATATGGTTTGAATATATATATGTTTATACACGTATGCACATTCATTGTGCATACTAACAGAAACCGGTTGACCGGTTAATATATAGGCGGTCGACCGTTTCTGTGCAGAATGCACAATGAACGTGCACACATATATATAACGTACATATATTCAAACACTAGTCTACTGGTCATTTTTTACCAGTCGACTGGTCTACGAACTGAAGCCATCTTTTCGAATAGACACCCTATTTCATCAATGGTTATGATCCTTTCTCTTGGCCAAAAATCATCTCTTTTCATGGTTTCTCTTCACCAATGATTACATCTCTCCATCCTCTATAAAAGCATCATGAAATCATCATTTTTTAACACAACAATTCTCTCTATTCTTGCTATCTAAGTGCTGATTTCATTCTTACTCTTTAAAAGCATTCAAAAGCTCACTATTCTCATATATCGTTATTTGAATCCTTGAATCTATATATTATATTTTAGATTCAATCAACGATATCATCTTCCAAATCTTCATAATATCAAAATCATATTTGAGGATAAGATTATAGGAAGGTTATACAAGAATTGACAAATTCGTGTTATTAAGAACACACATTGTCAAACTACAAGTTTATATCTTGTTTGAAGTCCTCGGTGTTGTAAGAGGCGAGTTGTGAAGTCCTCGGTGTTGTAAGAGGCGAGTTGTGAAGTCCTCGTGTTGATAGAGGCGTGAAATCCCGTTCGGCTGCCCGGGTGTTGTGAACCTGTTTTCCTCAGGGTTAAGTGAGGATGGTGTTTAGTGAAATTCCAGATAGGAGATCTGGGACTGGACGTAGGACGGTGCTCCGAACCAGTATAAAAATCCCTAGTGTGATTTTTCTATTACTGCATTTACTTATCTGTGATATTTCTACTATGAGGTCTTTCTTAGTATATATTATATATTCCGCATATCCATATTACTGATCCTGCCTAAAGTCGTCTATCATCTCTTTCAATTGGTATCAGAGCTACGTTCATCTCATAACCGTAACACAGTTATTTGATATATTCTAGTAA
The DNA here is from genome assembly GCA_030737875.1 of Allium sativum. Classification (NCBI taxonomy): domain Eukaryota; kingdom Viridiplantae; phylum Streptophyta; class Magnoliopsida; order Asparagales; family Amaryllidaceae; genus Allium; species Allium sativum. The sequence continues at coordinate 187,044,890 of CM060924.1, read as the reverse complement.
TATGGCAAATAACGCAAGCACTAGTAACACCACTTACATAGAAGGTCAGTCCACACAAAGACCTCCTTTTTTTAATGGCCTAAACTATAGCTATTGGGCACCACGTATGGCTTTTTATATGCAATCAACAAGTTATGATGCTTGGAATGCTACTAAGAAAGAAATAGTCAATCCAAAAATTGAGTATGCTGAATGGACAACTGCTGAGAAAACCGCAGCTACTGTAAATGCAAAAGCAATAAATATGTTGTCTTGTGCATTAGATCAAAACGAATATAACCATGTTAGTATATGTTCCTCTGCATATCAAATTTGGAAAACGCTAAAAACCACTCATGAAGGTACTAACAAGGTTAAACAAGCAAAAATAGCTTTGTTGAAAAGTCAATTTCAAAATGAAGCCGAATGAAACAATCAATGAGATGTATTCAAGGTTTCAAACCATTCATCATGCTCTTATCGGTTTAGGACAAAAATATTCTGATTTTGATGTAGTTTCAACAGTCCTACATTCACTGACTAATGAATGGGAAGGAAAAGTATTAGCAATAGAAGAAGCTAATGATCTTTCCACCATGAAGCCAGATGAATTGATAGGAAATCTTATGTCCTATAAAGCAAACTTGCAGGCTCGAAAAGAACAAAAAGAAGAAAAGGAAAATGTAGCTTTTCATGCTGAGAAAGATGAAGACGTCTCAGATTTCGAAGATGACGATCTAGCATTCATTGCAAAAGGATTCGAAAAATTCTTAAAGCAACGAAAAGCTAGTCGATACAACAGAAAGAAGTTCGGATCAAATAAGCCATCATCATCAAGTGTAGAATGCTTTAACTGTCATAAGAAGGGACACATGCAAAATGATTGTCCAGAACAAAAGAAGAAGACAGAAAATGACAAGTTCAAACACAAAATGGACAAGTCAAAGAAACGGGCATTCTCAGTGACATGGGATGATTCAGACTCATCTTCGTCTGATAATGAAAGTGACTCAGACAATGAACAAGCTAATGTATGCTTTATGGCTAAAGAAGATGAGGTACAAATTCCGACTTTTGAAGAAGTTCTAGATATAAATGTTGAGTTAACGTATAAATTTAAAAATGTAAAACGACAATGCAAGCAAGCTCAGGCTGATTTAAGTAGAGCAGAATTTGAACGAGATATGTTAAAATATGAGAAGAAAATATTAGAGGAGGAACTTGAAAAAGCTCAAAAATCATCATCTAATATTGATTCTCAACTATCTCTTTTGAGTCAAGAAATTGAAACTCAAAAAGAGAAAAATGATGCTCTAACTACCGAAAATCACGAGCTTAAGGCAAAAGTCAAGATGTTAGACCTTGAAAAGGCTAGTTTACAAACAAAGTTAGACGACATTACTCAAAATGTTTCTAACTTTAACAAAGGTCGAGAAAATTTGACAAAAAATATTGAAAGTTCACAAACTGCTAGAAATAAACAAGGTTTGGGATATAAGAAACAAGTTATCAAGAAAATATTGGTAAAAGAAAAAAGAAAAATAAGGAAGTACGAGAAACTAAAGCTAAGAAAAATCTTAGTTTATTATATTCCAAACCAAAACCGATTGTGAAATTTCAAAAGAAGAATGTCAAATCTATAAAAATGTGGGTTCCTAAAACAAATAAAAATTTGATTAGGAACAAGTATATTCAAAATTTTTTGAGTTTTGTGCATCATAATCCAAATTATGTATATAAAGGGGATACCGGACCCCTAAGGGTTTGGACTCCTAAGACCTAACTCTTAGGACCCTATAAAAAGGTGGGTACCATGGACTTAATTTTATTTTTTGCAGGTCCCACTTAAGAAAAGAGGAAAGTGGATACTAGACAGTGGTTGCTCGAAGCATATGACTGGAGACAAGAGCTTATTAACAAATATCACTTATTCGGATGGTGGCTCAGTCACTTTTGGAGATAATTCAAAAGGCTATATCATCGGCAAATGCGATGTGAGCAATTACGGTACATCAAACTTACCACTTATTACTAATGTAATGCTAGTTAGGAATTTGAAACATAATTTACTAAGTATCAGTCAATTGTGCGACAAAGGTTTTATCATTTCTTTTTCGGACAATAAATGTAGTATTTTAGATAAAGATTGAAATATAGCTTTTGAAGGATATAGAAACAGAAACATCTATATTTTGAATATGAATACCAATCATAATTCAGATATGTGTCTTGTAGCAAATGATAATGATCCATGGCTATGGCACAAACGTTTCTGTCACATAAACTTCAGAACTATTGACAAGCTAGCCAAGAATGATCTAGTTAAAGGACTACCCAAAGTAAGCTTTAAGGTTGATAATCTTTGTGATGCATGTCAATTAGGAAAATTGACCAAATCATCTTTCAAATCCAAGAAATTCATATCAACGTTACAACCATTGGAGCTTTTACATATGGATTTATTTGGACCAACACAGGTTCAGTCAATAAATCATAATCGATATGTGTTTGTAATTGTTGAAGATTACTCTCGATATACATGGGTAATTTTCTTGAAAAACAAAAGTGACACTTTCAAACATTTCAAATCCTTCGTCAAAAGAATTCAAAAATCAAAAGAGCTTAAAGTTAAAAACATAAGAAGTGATCATGGCGGAGAATTCGAAAATAATGATTTTGAACATTTTTGCACAAAGAAAGGAATAAATCATAATTTTTAGTTTCCTAGAACTCCACAACAAAACGGAGTTGTAGAACGGAAAAGTCGGACTTTACAAGAATGTGCAAGAACATTATTAAATGGATCCACTCTACCAAAACATTTTTGGGCAGAAGCTGTTGCAACTGCGTGTTATGTTTTGAATCGTGTATCTATTCGACCTCTGACCAAAAATACATCCTATGAGCTATTTAATCAAAGAAAACCAAATATCTCATATTTCAAAGTTTTTGGTTCTAAATGCTTTATTTTAAATACGAAAGACCATCTTGGAAAATTTGATTCCAAATCCGATGAAGGAATATTTGTCGGATACTCGGAACGAAGCAAGGCCTATCGTATATTTAACAAGAGAACTAAAACTATTGAAGAATCACTTCATGTTTCTTTTGATGAATTCTTTAAATCATCTCGTATCGTATCAGAAGACGAAGAAACCATAGTCACTGATAATCCTGTCATCACAAATAATGACTCTGACTCAGAAATTGTTGACGATATCCCTCAACCTGCTGTGATACCTTCTCCACCAAGATTTAGATCTCCTCCGAGAATTCTAAGAGATCATCCAGTTCAAAATGTTATTGGAGAAGTAACATCACAAATTAGAACAAGAAGTCAACTAAATCAAATGGTTCATGTCGCATTCCTTTCAAATATCGAACCTAAGAATCCGAAAGAAGCTGCTACTGATGATTACTGGATCATTGCCATGCAAGAAGAACTAAATCAGTTCGAGCGCAATGATGTCTGGGAACTTGTTCAATGACCGACTGATCAGTCAGTCATTGGTACGAAATGGGTCTATAAAAATAAGGCTGACGAACAAGGAAATATAACCAGAAATAAAGCAAGATTAGTAGCACAAGGATATAATCAGGAAGAAGGTATCGATTATGAAGAAACCTTTGCTCCCGTAGCTCGATTAGAAGCTATTCGAATTTTACTGTCCTTTGCTTGTCATCATGATTTTAAACTTTATCAAATGGATGTCAAAAGTGCATTTTAAATGGATTTATCAAAGAGAATGTATATGTCGAACAACCTCCTTTGTTCGTACATGAGAAATATCCTGATCACGTATATAAACTTAAGAAAGCTTTATATGGATTGAAACAAGCACCTCGTGCTTGGTATGAATGATTAAGAAGCTATCTTATCGATTCTAGATTTCAAATTGGTAAAGTTTATCAGACTCTATTGATTAAACATTCTCAAAAAGATATATTAGTTATCCAAATATATGTAGACGAAATTATCTTTGGTTCAACAAATGACAAACTTTGCAAAGAGTTTGCAAATATTATGAACAAAGAATTTGAAATGTCTCATATGGGAGAACTATCGTATTTCCTTGGTCTTCAAATCAAACAACTTTCTAATGGTATTTTTATTAGTCAAGAAAAATACTGTGGAAACTTAGTCAAACGCTTTGGTTTAGAAAATACCTCTGGTAAACCAACTCCTATGAGTACGACCACACATCTTGAAAAAGATGAACATGGTAAGAATGTTGACCATAATTTATATAGAAGCATGATTGGTTCTCTCCTGTATCTTACCGCAAGTCGTCCTGATATTATGATGAGTGTTTGTTTATGTGCAAGGTTTCAAGCTAATACTAAAGAATCACATTTACGAGATGTAAAACGAATAATACGATATCTTAATAACACCAAAGACTTTGGTCTTTTCTACCCGAAATATAGTCCATTTGAATTAGTATCGTATAGCGATGCTGATTTCAGTGGCTCTCGCACGGATAGAAAGAGTACAAGTGGTACGTGCCATTTTATTGGAAAATCACTTGTCTCTTGGTTCAGTAAGAAACAAAGTTGCGTTTCACTCTCAACATGTGAAGCTGAATACATATCAGCTGCTCTAGCTTGTACTCAAGTTTTATATATGCAACAAACACTTCGAGATTTCGATATTCATTTATCAAAGTCCATCAAATATTGTGATAACACAAGCGCAATCAATTTATCAAAAAACCCAGTCAACAATTCCCGAACAAAGCACATTGATATTCGACATCATTCTTAAGAGATAATATTGAAAAAGGAACAATATGTCTCGAATATGTCCAGACTGACAACCAATTAGCAGACATTTTTACCAAGCCTCTACTCGAATCTAGTTTTATCTCTTTACGTAGAGAGCTCGGCTTGATTTCTAGAAACGAACTTGGTGTATAATGTGTGTGTATATATATATATATATACACACACTATTGAGTTCTTCGCTAGCCGGTACGTTCATTTGTTTTTAACTTAGCTAATTAATAGTCTTTTACTATTATTAGCAATTCATTTTGAGCTTTACAAACTTTGAGTGGTTCATATTCTCTGAATGCTTTCCATCCATTACTTCTTACTTCGTAAAAGCTATAAATACATACTCCTTATTTTTTTCTGCATCACTTTCTTAGTGTCTAGTTTTAACATTCATACACAAGTCCATATACTCTTATGGCACACATATGTGATGAATGTGCTCAATGGTCTCACATCTCGGTCACTAGCTCCGAACCGGAGGAGTACTACTCTCCGGAAACACCGAAAAGCAGACCGGAATGTTCGCATACTCCTAGACATACACCCAAACCCAAACGAGCTAAGAAAGCACTATTTTGTCTCCGTGTATGAGAGAGAAGATCAATGAAATTCATCACTACCAGATACATCAGTTGGATCTCCAGCGTCAACTGCATTATGAACAAAAACTCACATCTGATCGTTTAACTCTCTTAGAACGAATGGCGTCATTTTTCTGTAGCACGGATAGACATGGGGTACATGAACCAATACCAATGCCACACCCTCCGTCTACATCTCGAAGTCCTAACACATGGTACCGTAATTATGCGAGAAATGAAGGATCAAGAGAAAATTGGTCGCCATGGACGCCGAGAGTTTCGAATATTCATGAAATATCCGAAGACAAGTCATCTACCTTTCATTAAGTTATGTTGTTTTCGTATTGCAAAATATTTTTTATTGTTGTATTTGTTTTCACATTCTTCATTCGAATTCATTTCGAGTTAAAATAAATTTCAAATTATATGACGGTATATAATCTTTTCAAGCCAGAAAAACAATTTTCAAGCAGAACGGTCGACCGTATTTTTGGATCAGTCGACCGTTTTTATCTCTGGAAATGATCATATGCTTGAAACGGTCGACCATCTAAAAAATACCAGTCGACCGTTCAACTCTCTGGAAATTTTTCATCTCAAATGCTTACCAGTTGACCATTTTATTTCGACCGGTCGACCGGTAAAGTCCTCTGGAATTAATTTCCTCCAGGAACCAGTCGACCGTTTAAAATCCACTGGTCGACCGGCAAACTTCTCTGGAACATATTTACCCAGTAACCAGTCGACGGGTCCATAAAAACCGGTCGACCGGTCATGCGTTTTCCAGAATTTTTCCCCCCAATCGATACGTCGATTCATCTCCTATACATCCCTTCACTTTGTTTTTATACTTTCCTCTTCTCAAACTCTTAGAAATCCAAATATTCCTTTTTAATTTCTTCAAATTCAATGGCACCTCCTCAGAAGAAACAAAAGAAATCATCCTCCACTTCTCTGCAACCAATAGATTCCAACATAAAATAATGGCTCATGGATCCTATTGCTGTGAGACGATGGAATGCCATGAAGGATTTCAAAATCCATGAAGGTTCTTTCATAAATCTCAATGCTTTTATCCTATATGATGTTGAAGAACAATTGGTTAAGGCTCGTATAAAATCTCTGCTTACTTTTGATAAGAACAATGTAGAAATTAATCATATTATGATTAAATTGTTCCATGCCAACCTTAACCTACAAAAATTCAAGCCAGAAAATGCAGCGAATTGCCGTTGGTCCGTAGTTTGTGGTCATCATATTTTCATTTCCAAGGAACAAATGGCTATGGTACTCGGTTCACCTAATAGCGGAAGAGAATTTTCTTCTGACTTTTGCACCATTCATACTCGTGATAGAATTAGTCATCATTTCATCGAGGATCATAAAATTAGTACCAAAGCGATTAACTTGCGTCCTACGGCTCGTGTTATTCATCATACCCTCATCCATTCTTTATTGCCGAGGGTTGGAAACTTTGATGCCGTTTACAAAGAAAATTTCAAGGCTTTGTATGCGATTTATGGAGATATTGAAATAAATTGGATAAACATGATCTTCGACGAGATTTTGCTTGTTAATGATCGTAAAAGGCCACATATATTTTAGAATGAATATGTAATGCGACTTTTAATCAATTGTGGAGTCCCGTCTTGTGATTCTAAAATCTCCAAGCCAAAATGCATCGACAAAGGATCCCAAAAATGGATGAAGCTCCCTGACCCTTGTATTAATATCATTCTGTTTGATCAATACCAACAACAAGGTCCTTCAGAAACCGCTCCTCCTACTACTCCCAAGCCTAAACCGGAGTAAGTTAAACTCCTTGAACCCTCTTCGTCAACTAAGGACTCACTTGCATAAATTGCACGAAACCAATTTCTTTTAGAAGCTAGACTTAAACGAACCGACACCAAACTCGACCGTTTAGATACAAAGCTCGATAAACGGTTCTACAAGCTTAAGTCTTTCTTCGGTACTATTTGGGAAGCAATTTCATGTGTATCAACCTCTTCTTCCACTCAAATACAAGATCCGGGAAAACGACCCATGCCTCCAACATTTACATGGTCATCATCTGAGGAAGGTGCAAGTTCAGGAACTAATACTGGACGTGGTCGTGGATCTCACGAGACCGAGGAGGAAGAAGATGACGACGACAACGAAGAAGAAGTTCAAGATGAAGGAGACAAGGAAGGAGGTGGAAGGATAGTGATTCATTCTGAATCTACGGAATCCGATTCTCCATCGCACTAGTTTGTTATCATTCATATATGCTTTATGTTTTATTTTGCAAAAAAACTTAAATGGCACTTGTATGTAAATAGTATCGTATTTATTTTGGGTGTGTACGTCTTAAAACATTTGGTACTTGACTTGCTTTTGGTATGCTTGGGTTGTATAATATGCTACTATGTTAAATGCTTATCGTGTTGTTTAAAACTTGGTGTAATCTCTACTCCTTTTTGTCGATGACAACGGGGGAGAAAATGTTACTAACATTGTGTTTTGCAGATATTTCTTAAGTATGTATTTCAGGAGGAGTATACATTCAGGGGGAGTAATAAATTCTTTCAGATCTATATTGTCATCAATCGAAAAGGGGGAGAATGTTGACTCAAGGAATTCAAGGTGTTTTGATCAATGACAAGGAGAAATTCAAGATCGACAAAAAGAAGATATTTGATGGTATAGGTTGATTATTTAGAGTATGAGTGTAGTTAAATATGTTAAAATCTATCCTCAAATAATCATATTCCTATATGGTTTGAATATATATATGTTTATACATGTATGCACATTCATTGTGCATACTAACAGAAACCGGTCGACCGGTTAATATATAGGCGGTCGACCGTTTCTGTGCAGAATGCACAATGAACGTGCACACATATATATAACGTACATATATTCAAACACTAGTCTACTGGTCATTTTTTACCAGTCGACTGGTCTACGAACTGAAGCCATCTTTTCGAATAGACACCCTATTTCATCAATGGTTATGATCCTTTCTCTTGGCCAAAAATCATCTCTTTTCATGGTTTCTCTTCACCAATGATTACATCTCTCCATCCTCTATAAAAGCATCATGAAATCATCATTTTTTAACACAACAATTCTCTCTATTCTTGCTATCTAAGTGCTGATTTCATTCTTACTCTTTAAAAGCATTCAAAAGCTCACTATTCTCATATATCGTTATTTGAATCCTTGAATCTATATATTATTATCTAGATTCAATCAACGATATCATCTTCCAAATCTTCATAATATCAAATCATATTTGAGGATAAGATTATAGGAAGGTTGTACAAGAATTGACAAATTCGTGTTATTAAGAACACACATTGTCAAACTACAAGTTTATATCTTGTTTGAAGTCCTCGGTGTTGTAAGAGGCGAATTGTGAAGTCCTCGGTGTTGTAAGAGGCGAGTTGTGAAGTCCTCGTGTTGATAGAGGCGTGAAATCCCGTTCGGCTGCTCGGGTGTTGTGAACCTGTTTTCCTCAGGGTTAAGTGAGGATAGTGTTTAGTGAAATTCCAAATAGGAGATCTGGGACTGGACGTAGGACGGTGCTCCGAACCAGTATAAAAATCCCTGGTGTGATTTTTCTATTATTGCATTTACTTATCTGTGATATTGCTACTGTGAGATCTTTCTTAGTATATATTATATATTCCGCATATCCATATTACTGATCCTGCCTAAAGTCGTCTATTGACTCTTTCACCGGCAGACGCCGCAGCCTCCAGATGCCTACGGAACCAGCCTGGTATCGTAACGTCCTCAGGAATATTGGGTTCCCCATACATGCTGAAAAGAAAAGGAAAAAGGGATTCAAACAGAGAATTGAAAGATATTACATATGGCTTTGGGGAATATGTTTTTCAAAATAGACTTTTCTTTTGAAAATGCTTTCTTTTAAAAGCTTTTTGAAAATAATTTTCAGAATCTTTTGTCCAATTTGGTAACCTTCGGCTCTGATACCAAGTGTTACACCCCATGTCCGTTAATGTCACTCACTAAGGGAATGCATTAAGTTCCGTGAAGCATTCTAGGTAAACAGAAACATAAATATTACAAGGCAAATAAAAAAAGCAATAGTAGAATTTAAAATTTTATTTCAAACATAAATCATAACATCATGGTCCAAAATACCATAAGTCTGAAACTACATAGAACCCATTACAATAATATAAAACTTCTGTCTTGTACCATCAGTGTACAGAAAATACATAAAAAGCATAATTCCCCAAAAGAGACAAAGCCATTGTAGTTAAAGATAGATATTGAGCAGTACTTCAAATGCTGCTCCAAGCAAGATGATAACCGAGTCCTGACTAAGTCTCAGGATTCCCACCTTGCGAACCTTTGGGGGGGGGGGGAAGTAAACAGAAGAAAGAAGAGGAAACAAAAGGGTTAGACATAAAGTCTGGCGAGTCCAGTTACTTTTAGCAAGTAAATAAGTAAAAGTATCATGATAGACATATAAGATGGACAAGAAAGATAACATCAAGTATGATGAGTTAAACATGATAGAGTATATTGCGCTTCTAGAGATTTCTCTGCACCAATGCTACTATAACAGATATGTAAAAGGATTACAAACTCCCTAATTGCTTAACAGAAACAGGATGATCCCAACAGAAATACAATGGTAGTTTTAGGTGTACTATAGTAATGGGTTTTAACCAAATGAAGTTAGCCGATACCTAATCAAAAATAACGGGTGTTAGCCCAGACAGAAACACAGGTACCCCATAGAAATAGACAGGACTGGATGTACACTATTTACTACCCTCCCCCAATCGATCAGCTCCCTATTCTGTAAATACCCTATGTCGGCCACACAGCAGGGTGTATACTTCCTAAAGTGGCAACCTACAGAAGGACACAAACCTATTTACTAATGCTACAGCGGCTTATTTTCCTAGATGCAGGCCGTACTCATGCACACACATGAGTCTGTTGGAACGCGTCAGTACACACCTCCTCTCAGATGAACCTCTTACAATCAGTTCAGTAAGCATGCCCTCACCCCTACCTAGTGCGGGGTCCCCCTTTAATACCAGAATGGATTACTGAGTTATATGAGTCCCACACAATAGATGACACAAGCCAACCCTTACAAATCTTGCGTCCACAACTAAATAGAATTTTAACAGGTTATGCCTAACGGATTAAACATATTCACATAAACCCCTACAAATTTACGGGTTAAACTTTAGAAGTTAACGGGTCAATATAACCCAAACATATTCAACATGTTAAGTTTTCTAAATTAAAAGGTTCATATAACCCTTACAGATTTAACATGTTTACTTAAGCCCATAGATTTAACGGCTTACTTAACCCCACATACTTTATAGGTTTACTTAACCCCACAGATTCAACAGGCTCATACAATCCTTATGGATTCAACTGGGTTAAGTTTTCATCTTTATTAACATATTCAATTATGGTTAAAATTTGCTAGACCTCCCACATTAGGCCTACAACTTGTGGATGCTGGATATGACAGGCGGTTCGGGCAGACTTCTTCCACATGTCGGGCTTAACCTCGTGTCATTGCATATCTCGTATTTGTGCACTTAGACCTCTCACACTAGATTTACCACCTGCGGTCGTTGGATATGTCGGTCGGTTCCGGGCATGCTTCCACCGCAAGTGCAATCTAACCTCGTGTCATAAGTGCCATTACTGTTTCTAATTACTGTAATCCTAGGCATTTCAATTATTAATTAATTATACTATGTCTTTATAGGTGTCCATGCCTCTTTTTCCCCAATTATGTTCAAAATTAATTATATGCCCAAATTCATGTTCATAAACATTAAGTTATGCCAAACTTTCCATTTAAAATTATGTCTAATTTATACCTTTTTTCCCTTGTTTCCATTTTAACGTATTCGCAAAATTTAACGTCATGCCTAGGCTAGAAAGTAGACAGGCTAAATAAAAGGGACAGGGTGACAGAAATTATTATTCTAACAAGATTGACATGAACATGTGGTGGCATAATCATATAAAGACATAATGATAAGATGGACATATATGAACGAATCTAGTGAACATGTGATATTAGAATCATTCTGAACAAAATAGTGATGTCATAACTGGCATGATAAGATCTAAATAAAAATTTAGATATCAAACTAATAGATCCTATTTAACTACAATATGATAGGAACACAGTAATCTAAACAGCGAAACAAGTTAGACTTGTCATGACAATTTGGTGAAAGTTTAGATAAATCTAAAACATGTCCAACAAATGACTGATCCAAAATAACCACAACATGATAAGTACCAAATGATCTAAAAAGTGAATTAGATCTATAGTCATAACTAGATCTAGCATAAATAAGGTTAAGATCCAAAATAACCACAACATGATAGATACAAAATGATCTAAAAAGAATTAGATCCAAAATCAAATATAGATTTGACATGATAATAGTTAAGATCCAAATCAACTGCAACATAATAGGTACAAAATGATCTAAATAGAATTAATCTATAATCAAAAGTAGATCTAACATGATAACGGTTAAGGTCCAAATAAACTACAACATGATAGGTACAAAATGATCTAAATAAAATTAGATCTTTAATCAAGAGTAGATCTAAAATTATAACGGTTAAGATCCAAATCATAGTTAATTCATAATTTCATTGATTCACAAATTATAATAGATCTAATATGATTCAAATCCTAAGATATACCCAAATTACAGTCATATCATGTCTTACTTTTAATTATTCAATTCTAAACGTAACTTGAACTCACAATAATCGAATCTAAGAGAATAGGAGGAGAAAAGTGAAATGTGGATATTAGATCTACACTTGAATCTCTAAACTTGATTAATTGGATTGCAGAAGAAGAAAGAGATTTGATTTAGTTCAGGCACTGATAGCATCTAAGCCTCCATCATTTTCAGTGTAGAAAACAAGAGAAATGGAGCCATATATATAGCTGCCAGCCTCCAAAATTTGACCTACCATATCAGCCCTAGGGGGGTCGGCCCATGGGTCGACACCCAGTTGAAGAGGTTCGGTTGCCCAAAAACTAACATGGGAACACTTCACAGGTGCGGCAGTGCAAAAATATCTTGGCGCACTTTTCAAGTGCGCTAGTTGTTCCTGCTTTCATCTTCAAACTTCTACCGTTCATAACTTCTTCATATATTATCCGTTTTACACAAACCAGGTGTCTATCTTGACTAGAATTTCGAGAAGGACGCAATGACGTAGTCCGTTTCCGTTAGTCCTGAATATTAAATTAATTAATTATTTTCTTTATCCACTTTAGTGTTAAAATATGGGGTGTTTCAGGTATATAAATATATGCAGAAAAAATCCTGTTTTGGGACCGTACGTTCACGGTGCGGGAATCTCATTAAATAGCTCACGGATTCATCAAAAGAAATCATATGAAACTTCACTAATTCAGTATGCAAATTGTTGATATTATTGGCTTGCCAATTATAAGATTAAGCCTAATAAAACAACACACAAATTCATTTTACAATTCATCAAAACCAACCCGTGAATCTACTTAGAAATTGTGTAGGAAAGAGGAGCAAAAATCAAGTCATACTGGAAAATTTCCTGCATAATAAAACACTTGAGGGTAGACCAATATATTCCCTCGGTTGACCCCAATAGACTCTAGGGTGACCCTAATAGACTCTAGGGCGACTCATAGATCGACCATGAGAAGTCGTGGGTTGACTTGGGTAACGAACTTTCACTTAGGAAAAATGTTTTCCCGATTCACTACAACAAAAACGTGTTTTGACCACATTTTTTATCAGCGTTAATGTGTGGAATGTTATCAAATATATTATGAAGAGGTATATTTATCGGGTCAAACGCTGAAAAAACTAGCCAATTATGTTTATTTTTGTTTGTTACCAACTCAAATATGCTTAGGGAAAATCGTCTAGTCTTCCCTCCACTAACAATTCATTTCCCTCTTCGTCGATTTTCATTTTATCTTCAGTCGATTTCAATTTTAGTTCACTTGCTCTAGAAATCACATCTTCCTTCATCCTTCACTTCTGATCTCGATTAAGCATCTCCCTCGTTAGCCTTTTTGTGAGCACCGAATCCCATAAACTCGTTGAAACTAGTGAGTTTTTTAATTCATAACCCTAGTTTTTAGTAGAGTTCGAATGTAACATCCCGCATTTTTGTAATCGAATATTTAATATAATTTATTATTTAAAAATGTTGATTTAGAATTTAATATCATGAATTCAATAATTTTGAATTCAATAATTTTGAATATTTTATTTATATATAATAATAAAATAGTAGTTTAATTTTGAAATATTCGAGATGTGTTGATTTTGCTATATTTAATGAACTGGCAATGTTAAAGAATATAATTGAGTTTGGTTTTGAATTATATTAGCGAATTCGTTTTCTAAATGACGTTTGAACGGATAATTTAATTATAAAATGAGTTGTAATGTCGCGGTAATTCGTAATATTACGTTTTGATTTTTAAATGGATGTACAGAATTAAATATAAGTCAGAATTCTTCGTATCAAGAAACATCCGAATCTATTGGGTAATAATTTTTTAATGGAAGAGAAAAATCGAGCTTTCATCTTGTAGATTTTGATTTATGTCCAAATCAAATTTTCAAAAGGTCGATATGGAATTCGTTTATAACCCATAATGATTTATTTATATAAATATAAATATTTTTATAATACTAAATTTCGATTTGGCTTAGAATTCAACCCAAGGTAAATTATTTTGAAAATATATGAAATTCTGCTCGAATATGTTCAACTATAATAATTTACTATTATTGTATCGAGGTATTTTAAAATTGAATTATTTTAATTTATATTAGACCCTTAAAAAGAGTTTATATTCGAACGACCTCTGTTTTCAACGAAACAAATTTAATCTGTAATAGGTAATTATTGCTAGATTTTAAGTTACGCGCCAATTGGAGTTAGTTTGTGAGAATATAAAAATTAAATGTAAATATACCGACCATTTGGACTCAAACAAGCGTCGTTTTTGCAAACGGGCTACGAATTCAACAAAACAAGTTTCACTGGGTCCATAATGTCAAAATATAGCTAGATGTCCATTTTCGGTGCGAATAGAGTTCGTATGTGGTCATACGAATCAATAAACATTGAGTGGAATTGGCGATAGGTACGAATAAAATATCATTGGTCATTTTCGATAAAATATCTTCAGCCACATCGAGATAAAATAATATAAGTCTCCACTATAAATATGACCACCATAAACATAATTTCACCAGCACAATCCCAAATCGATGGTAATTTTTGCAAATAAACCCCTAATCACAAATCAATTTATATTTGAAAATCCGTCATGAACTAGCCTAAATCGTCAACTGCAAATAAACCCCTAATCACAACCATTGCCTGTGGTAGCCGAAAATCGCAAAGAACAACGGAGAATGGGTTAATTTTTTATGGATTTTGAAGGAGCTAGGATTGATTTCAGCTAAAGTACCCTAAAAGGATCTTGTAGAGAAAGAGGAGGGCTACAATACTGGTTTAGGACGAAAGGCCTGAAGTTGCATGTGGTGATCAGAAAATGGAATTGATCGAAGGCCAAGGATTTGTGGAGCTGTGATCAAATTTGGGTAATCTACGGCGGCTTAGAGCTATTTCAAATGAAGCGACCTGAAGTTCGAAGGTGTGGGCATAGGTGGATGATCGAACGGCGGCGGTCTCGAACCTTCAGGTGGTCAGAGCTAGGCGAAATAAAGGGATATATAGGTTTTGTTCGATTGGGATTTATGGCATGAGGAGGAGGAATTGGGTTTTGAATTTTCTGGTGGAGGCGCTGCTCTGTAACACGGTTCCAGCTGTGAGGGCATAGGCCCAGTTGTGTTATGAGAGTCGGCGGCGGGTGAAGAACATGGTCAGGTTTAAGTTGCAGAAGGACATCAGGTTTCTGAGTTGAAGAAAGAGGATTAGCAACGTGGTTAGGAGGCTGGTAACGATGTGATTACGTGGCCTTAATTTGGGTAATTAGTGTAAGTAAAGTAGTTAGTAATTATATATAAAAATCATTATCTTATTATACGTGTAACTTTTACCCACATTTACATAATCAAACAAAACAAAAGCCGATGGAATCGTATCAGCGAGGGAAACACAATCGAGTTGATTTGGAGAAGTTCGGAGCTAATTGATATTTCATGTAATTTTAAATGCTTGTTTAAAATGATACGAAACAACACGAGTCGTTCAATCAAAACAAAAATGGTGAGTTAATTATCACGCTTTCTGGAATTCTATGATGTGGTTAAATTCATATAACTTAAATTTATCGTTAATAAAATAAAATTGGATGATTCAATGATTATTTATTGGTAAATGATTGTCGACTTTTATATTAACATCGTACTGGATGATTTGTTGAATATTATTCCATATATTGTTACAAAATGCTATTATGATTAACATTGTTCGTCCCAAATAACGTTGTATTCTTTTTAGATGTTAATTATTGACTGGATATTGATCGTTGATTTTTGATTCAATGATCATTGTGTTTTTAATCAATAGCAGTCTTGTAACGACCCGAATTTCGATACTCTCTGAGCAGACCAAATACGACCCATGTCCAACCCAAAGAACACAAAACTCAGATGTCGAAGAAAGAAAATTAGAGGATGAGAAAAGATAAGATAGAAAAGTTAGAATAGAAGAAACGGAGATCACAACAGAGAATCAGAGTAAACACAAATCTCACAGCGGAACGAATAAAATATAATAGATATATAATCACTTTTAGAAATACAAAGTGGATTTGAACTTACATACATCATCAGAGTATGACACATACACAATACATCAGAAATAAACTCTCTAAATATCTATCGTTGAAGCCTCCTGCTCCAAGCTCCTCCATAAAATCTGTAAAATCCTGAACTACTTGACTGCCCGTACAAATTTGGGCACCCAAGAGTTTAGGAAAAACATAGAAAAATAAACTCTGGGTCAGTCATGGGGCTAGTGTGAGTAAACGATTTTAAAACCACTTGATTTATAAAGGATATCTCATAGGACTACGTCGTAAAAGCGGAACGAGTTTTTTCCTAATGAGAATCCCAAGCATATGGTTTAACTTTCAAAACGTTTCGAAAGAAAAGATTATCGTAAGACCGATCCACACATAAATACATATGGTTTTTACCTTAAGATAACCCAAAGCAATCTTTGAAAATAATATTATTCTGATATTATAATAGTGTCTATCAATCCACAAAATAAATAGCAAGCTAGCAGAATGCTTGCATCTCATGCTCCACATATATAGTATACAATCAAGACCGCGTGTGCTTATTGGATAATGGATTTCCAACTATGACAAGGTATGGAACCAGCTTTCGATAGTGTATCTCTAGAGAGGAATACACTGGGTTCAACAAGAACATCTTGCAACCCATCCACACATGACTGAACACTCATTTCTCCTAAGTGTATCGAATATATTATCACCATACGGTTGGTACCAACATAACCGTTCTCGGGAGATACAGAAGCGGAAGAAGTAATAAAATGAATATTCTCTAGATGGTGACAATACGCCCTAATGGAAGCGACCCACATACCCATGCTGCCTGCCCGATTTTTGTCATTTCCCGGTTGTTGGTCTTGAGGTCAGAACTTACCGTCTGTAACAACACATCTTTATTTACTTTGAATGCCACATCATCAAATCCATCAAATCACAAATTGAATTCCCTAAAACCACAGGTATAAAGCTAACAGAAATGAATTTTTCTGCCACCAAACATAGTTTTGAAGAGATCAACTTACGCGCTCTGTTAAGCATACTTTGTCAGACATTCGTCCATACAAGTTGTCCTAGGACTGGACAAACCGAAGGCGCTACTCTATAAATAGAACAACCCTTGCATAAAATTCTGTCTTCAACAGTTTTGAATTTTACTTCAAATTAATTGACGCCTCAATGGAAACAAAGTGGTATTTGGATTTCATTTTAGAAAAACAATCCCGGTCTCTTTAAATTGATGAACATAAAAATCTTTTAAATCCAAGTGATGCTTAAATCATTAGGTTATCATATTCAAACAAATTTCAATATTTAATTTCAGGTCTTATCTTCACAATTCCAGATTTCAACAGTAGTTTAATATTATCTAAATAAAACATGTAAAGGATTAATTTTAAACTGGATGAGTTTATTTGGTCATACCACAACATTACAAACAAATAATTAACACACACAGATCCATCACAATTCAAATTGTCATCATTCATGAATCGGTTGATCTTGGAAAATAGTTATTTCCAAATCATATCTAGCTAAGGTTTAATTTGGTTTAAGAATCTCATTTATTTATATTGATCACAAAAGTATTATCATAATTATTACTTATTTCCTTAGATGAGTGTATAATTCAATTTAAATATTTATTTAAATGGAAAGTAAATGTTGCTTTCCCGAATTTAACTTGATCAATTACCAATCCCACATCATCATCATTCCATTTATTTTCTGAACTTCAGAAATATCCTATAGTTATCGGTCAATCAATTTTCTCTTTACAACCCTTCTTATCTGCAAAACATTTGCTCCTTATGTTTTTTACCTTGGATTGTGAATATCATCCGTTCTGGACTTGTTTATCACATCGACTCAATTTCATCACTAGTACAGAGTCAAATTTTGTTCATCTAGTTATTATATATAAATTCACATTCACATAGATTTCAATATTTAACTTAATCGTTGTTGATACAATCTTTAAATCATTAACAATCAAAATATAGTTATTGACCTAAGTCGGTTTCAAAATAATTTAGTTCATTAACACGGTATTATTGACGATCTACCTATTATTTTTGTAATTACAATATAACATCAATTATAGTCCAACAAATCTGTCTTGAGCTAATTATTTGGATTTTAGTATTTTTCATTTCTTATTCAAGAGGATATAAATTTAATTATATTTATTTTTTTCAATTAAATAACTTTTGTTTAAATTGACAAGTAAAGTTTTGTTTACTCTGATTCCTTGTTTGCTCATCCGTCAACTGGTCTCGTCCACCATACTACCCATTTATATTCCTCTTTTTCTTCTTAAAAAAACTTAATATATCTTTAGATATTAAATAATATTTTAAAATAAAAATCTCCTATTTTAATTTCTAGAATTTCTATTCCCTTTCCACTTTTGTTTGCTTTTCTTTTCGTTTCTTTTCCCCCCTTTTCTTCCCTTTAAACTCTATTTCTTCTTATGTATTCATACGAGCCCATCAGCCCAATAGAATTCTAAATCCCACTACTTCCCTCCTTTTCTCTTGGTTTACTGCTACATCCCACTTCTTTTCACTTATTTCCATTCCTCTCCTATTTTTACATAGTTCCCTTCCCAACGTTATTCTATCATTTTCTTATTTCAAGCCCAAAGCCTATTTGTTGGATGCACCACCTAGGCCCACTTCCCTTTTCTATTTTTTTTACTGATGCGAGTCATTCCTTTTATCTTTTTTATTTTTCCTTTCTACCTTCTTATTCTACCATTTCCCCCTATTTGAAACGTATTATCTCCCAAACATAACAAAATCAATAAAGTTAAATTATTGTTATAATCAAACTGCTCATGGTAAAAACTAAGATGAGAAGCTGGGGTTAGTGATTAAAATCACTTCGGTTTGTCAACATCTTCGTTGCAACACATGCATCAACATAAAACCTGTAATTAAATTGTTGTCCAGTGCAAATGTAACAATCCAGAAAATCTGAACCAGTTTAAAAATTTTAATTTGGCTATTTTAGTGGATTTTAAATATTTAAAATAAATTATCTTAAATAATAATGATGAAAAATATGTTTGAATCGATGCTTGAAAATAAATATAATTATTTTTAATTATAAACAAGGCCTGAAATGGCGCGGCAGTTACAAAATTTGAATTCGAACATTGATTGACTGTACCGGGTGCAAATTAAAACGGATTTTAGTGAAACTAAAAATATTCAAATCTGTTTATTAATATCTTTCTAACGAATCTAAAAAATTGAAGTTTCATAGCGGGAGTCAAAAGTTATGGCCAAATGACTTTTCAGAAAGGTCGCTATAGAATTTATATAGCCCGTGAAAATAGCCATTTTGCAAACGACCTCAAAATTCGACGAAACCACTTTTGTTGGATCCGGTATGTCAAATTATTGCTAGATTTCAAATTCTAGAATTTTTGAAGTAAATATGTGAGTGTGGCGAAGAAAAATGTGTTTGGTTGATTTCTGTTAAATTGGATCGATCAAGAAATGGCCATTTTCCAAATGGTCTCATAATTCGACGAAACTAGTTTTGTTGGGATCGTATCGTCAAAACATAGCTAGATTTATTTTTCTATAATTTTTGGGATTAGTATGTGGCCCCGGCAAATTGAAATGTACGTTCAAATCAAATATTGAATGTTTTATATTTTAATTTGAAGGAAAACTAACTGTAATAGTCGAACGGGCCTACGAAACATATCCCATTGTGTTCGGAATGAGGGTATTTAGCTAGGGACGACAGTCGTTGGGTTTGGATTGGAGTTCATGTGAGAAAACCCTAATTTTCAAATTATTATAAATATCGACCAATCACGTTTTTTCTTTCAATAAAAATAAATAGTAAATGCCGCCTTTTCTCTCTTCCGGACGTCGATCAAATGCGGAAACCCTTCACCGCCTTCCCAGCCCGATTCCTCCTCCTACAAGCAAAATTACACTGCCCACCTGTTGAGGATTTTATAGATCTCTCCAAGAGCTCCACATCCATAGCTAGTACACCCCATATTGTTCATCGTACCTCAAGAATCACCAGCCCGAAGTATGGGTCTTTAAGCTGCCGCCGACGCCAGCACAGGCCACCGAAGTGGGCCCCCTTCCTGGTGCACGTGCGCCTCTCCACGCCCTATGACGTGGCACCCTCTGATCCTTCAACCGTTACACCGTTTGATCGCAAAATCGAGACCTAGTTTTGAACGATTCATTGAGGTATACGGCTGATTATTTTTAAACTGATTTCAACGTATAAAAGTGTTGCAAAGTTGATTAATCTTCTAAAAATCATATCTTTTTGCTATGTTGTCGAAATCCAGAGAAACCGGAGACATTGGACTTGTGGCGACGTCTTCTACGTTCTAGAAGAGACCGGATATTTTTCTGAGCCTTCTACAATTTTTGGAGGAGTGGATCCCAATATGAGATTTCTGAATTATAAATGAAATGGAAATAACAATGTATAAATTATATAGTCGATGTATGAGTTATATAAGTACACCTCATGTATAAGTGTTGTATAAGTTGTATGTTCGATGTATAAGTTATATATGTGTTGTAAAAATGATATATGCGTTGAAATGAATTGAAGTGAAATCGAAATATAGTTATTTACGTGTATATATATACACTCCCCTCGTCCACAGACCATGGACAATATATATTGGTTGTGATATTGTTTGGATTATTGGTTGATGTGAAATTTGGTGAATATCATGAATGGTTGATTGGAAATGATTGTTTGTGGTTGAAATCCCAATAGGATTAGTATATGGGAAAATTCGTCTGCGTACGAACTAGATATTGAAATCCCCATTGTCAAAGACTGCGAGGCTTCTAGGTAGAGCGAGGAGCCATGCTCGGGATGGTGCCGGTTTTAACTACCCTGCCGTTATGGTGCCGAAATTTTCTGAAATATTCCTGTGTTTGATTTATATTCATGTGTTGGAACTATATTCATGTGTTGAATAGAAATTCATGTATTGAATAAAATTCATGTGTTGAATGACATTCATGTATTGAATAAATTCTTTGAAAGATAAAAATAACATTTTTATCATATATATAGAATATATAAAATATTAGTGGTTTAAATAAATTGTTTTAACACCAAAAATAACATTTTTACCTTATATATGAACTATATAAAATAATCGTGTTTTGAAATAAATTGTTTTACAAAAAAATAACATTTTTATGATATATATGAACTGTTAAAAATAGTAATGTGTTGAAATAAATATCTGTTGGATAAAAATATCGTTTTTACCAAATATAGGAAATGAATATGGTTTTGAAATCGAAGAATGAATTATATATATATATATATAAATATAATTAAAATATATCGAATAACGAAGCTGCAGTTCGTATTTTGAAACCGTGATTTCAAACGATTATTGCGGGAGATCCGACCATCGGATTTTCCCGAAACCAAAAACATTGGGTTCGATTTGGAAATATCTTTCAAACGACACCAACTTTGTAAAGATCCAATGGTTGGATTTTCCCAAAACTGGAACCGTTGGATTTTTGAAAAGATCTTTCTAATGATATAAATTTGTAAAGATCCAACGGTTGGATTTTCAGATATGTGTAAATCAAATCTGAAGAAAAACAGCGCCATGGCCGCGTTATGGCCTGAAGCGTCGTTTAAATGAATTGGCTATTTTTAAATAAATAAAAAAGAGATAAATCGTTATAAAATATTATAAACGATATGGCATGGAAATAAACCGAATTTACCCGGTTTATTGGATATTTGATGGTTGAATGTGTTTGGTGTGAAAATGACATTAAATGACATAATTATTGTTGTCAAATAATTTAACCATTGAAATGAATTGATTTGAACTTCTAAATATATGTGAATTATTTGGAAAGGCTGAGTTAACTCTCATTTCAAATAATTGATCAACGATTAGAAGTCGAAGATATGAAGACGGTGCACGACTGATGATCTTCACGTCGAATGGAGGGGTGCTACTGATGCTCATGATGGGAGTAGCTACCTGGAAGGGGCTAAAGTGGTAGCCGCTCGGACGTACTTGTTGATTGTACGGATGTGCAAGGTATAAGGTGCCTCCGGTTTCGTTCAGACCCAGAACGGACTTGTAAATGGACTGTGTGTCTGACATTGAATATCATTTTGTGTGATTGATGGATATCGGTTGCATGGAGTGGTTTGCCTGTGTGACATGCTAAGATGAAAATGATCAAAGCTTTTGCTGAAAAGCAGAGCTTTATGGTTGATGATCAAAGCCCAACTTTAAATGGCTAGCTTTGTGTTTAGCATTGTTTTGCGAGCCTCACACCCCGGTATGAGCCACAAACGGGAGAGGACATCAGGGAGAACATGTGTTTCCTTCTAGCTAGGAGTGGTGCTTTTGGTTTTACACTCCCGGGTATTTTACTTATGTGGATGATGGAAAGTAAGGCCTCGATTAGTTTGGTCTCTTCGGAGCCGATAGTTTGGTCGGATATGACCAGTGACGCCCCATAGGGCGGGGAAACGCAGTGTTCAGGCACATTAATCCACATCGAGTGGACCGGCCCTGACGATCCAAGGGTCACTCGAGCTCTGATCCTGAGGGGCGGGCTAGAGCGTCTCGAAGCGGTAAGGATGATCCTTTGCCTTGGTTCATGACGGAAATCCAATTTCCAAATACGACATTGTGCGGTATTGATTGCATACCTATATATGGCGACATTGTGGTATGGGGCGTTAATGCCGTCTTGATTGATACTTATGATTTGAAATTATTTTTGAAACATATAAACACTAGTAATAATATCAAATGCCTTTGTTTTATTCGTATCAAGCATATTTTGGCCATTATAAGGTAAAACTTTATCCTCCGGTTTGTGTTGCATTGTGTGATGGGAACTGAGTCTTATAATGGCTTCATTTTTATAAAAAGCATTGCGATGTTTAAAAGATTTACTCGTTTTAAAGCATTGGCAATCCAATGGAGTAAATCCGTTAAGCATTAGCGGCGTTGTCCTGTGATTGGCCATATTATAAAATATGTTAAGTAGATTTCTCATACCAATCCCATGACTGACTCGTAGTTTGTTTCACTTGCAAACTCGGGTGCCCCTATTTATACATGGGTAGCCTTGTATTCAGGTTTTAGTAGGCTCTTTCTAGATAGCTGGAGCTGGATTCTATTATTTCTTTCTTTTTATGCTGTTCAGCTCCTGTTGTACATTTTGACATTTATGTAAAGTTGAACTGTATTTTGTACTAAGTATGATTCTGTATACTGTGTAACTCTGATGATTATGTTTATCCAGTATATTCTATTGTACATTATCTGATGTATTTATTTATTTCTGTTCTGCTGTTATCTGTTTATATGTTATATTCCAAAGATTACCCTTGCCACCGTGGAACGGGGGTTTGGGGTAGTCACAACGTGGCATCAGAGCTTTGGTTAGGCTTAGTTCTGGAATATAACATATTAACGAACTCGTCATAAATAGAACCAGTAGAGTTCTAGGACGAATAGCTCATTACAGATAGGATCAGCAAGGCCCTAGTATGAGTATGGCAGAATAAGATACACCCCAATAGACGCATTTACATTCAAGTATATGTTTCTATGCTTTATAATATCTTTTCTGTTGACCTGACACTTGGTCCGCTATCTGCAGAAGTACTTTAAAATGAGTGTCAAAAACAGAAGAAGGAATACAGAGCCAGATATAGAAGCTCTATTAAAGAAATATCGAAATCTGGGTGGAGTATCATTCTCGGGCAATGAATCCATTAGTCAAACTCAAGATTGGATGCGTTCTGTTGAAAGAATTCTTGAGCGTCACCAGCTAAGAGATGATCAGAAGAATTCAAAAGGGTGAGGTCTCCCGTTTCCAAGTGGATAGCGCAGGAATTCTGAGATTGAAAGGAAGGATTTGTGTTCCCGACAACCTTGAGCTCAAAAGAGAAGTATTGGACGAGTGTCACAAGTCTAAGCTGTGTATCCACCCAGGGGTTAGTAAAATGTATAATGACCTCAAGCGAACTTTCTGGTGGAAGGCAATGAAAAGAGATATCTCTATATATGTTAGCCGGTGTGCTACTTGTCAGCAAGTCAAAAGAGATCAGTAGAAACTGGTGGGACTATTGCAACCGTTGGAAATTCCAGGTGGGAAATGGGAACAGATTTCTATGGATTTCATACATGGTTTGCCCAGAACCAGGAATGGAAATGACAGTATTTGGGTGATCGTAGATCTTTTCACGAAGACCGCCTATTTCATACCTGTCAGATCGAATAGAACTGCTCAGGGTCTGGTGCAGATTTATTTTTGAGAAATTGTTAAACTTCATGGAGTTCCCGTGAGTATCATTAGTGACCGTGACCCGATTTTTGCTAGTAAATTCTAGGAAGCATTCCAAGTAGAATTGGGAACGAACCTGAACTTTAGCACCACATATCATCCTCAAACAGATAGTAAAACTGAGAGGGTGAATCGTATTCTAGAAGATTTATTGCGGGCTTTTGTTATTGATTTTGACGGATCATGGGAAGACTATTTGCATTTGGCCGAGTTCTCATACAACAGCTACCGAGCGAGCCAGACAATGTCACCATTCGAAGCATTGTATGGTAGACCGTGTCGATCTCCTTCTTGTTGGGTGGAACCTGGCAATAGACTTGTATTGGGACCTGATATGATTCGTGAAGCTGCGGACAAAGTCAATTTCGTTAAAAAACGATTACTAGCTGCTCAAAGCTGAAAGAAGAGCTATGCAGATAAGAGAAGAAGAGACTTATCATTCGCTGTTGGCGACCATGTGTATTTGAAGGTATCTCGATGAGAGGAGTAATCCGGTTCGGTAAAACAGGGAAATTGGCGCCCAAATTTCTTGGTCTGTTTCCTATTCTAGAACGGATTAGAACTCTCGCTTGTAGGGTTCAATTACCAGATTGGTTCCCTGGAGTACATGATGTGTTTCATGTATCTCAACTTCGAAAGCATGTTCATGATCCAGATTTGATCGTGGAAGAAGCAGCGCAATAGGATATAGAAATTACTCTAGAACTGGCTGTAAGAAGAGAGCCGATCAAGATTATTGGCAAAGAAACCAAAGAGCTGAGGAACAAGAAGGTTCACTTAGTCAAAGTGCAATGGAGTGGAGATCCGCGAGACTGTACTAGGGAAACTGAGGAAAGCATTAAGAAAGCCTATCCTAAGTGCAGGGTGGATATCTCTGATTGACTCTGGTGCAAGGTACATTTACCATACTTTGCATTTCCACTTTGTTCTCTACTTTGTTGTTGTTTCTTTGCATGGATGTGAACTTTTTAATTATATATTCTGATTATTTTAAAAAAATATATGAATTAATTTGTATATTTTTGAAGATTTAAAAATTAATTGATTGTTGTTTGTGTTGTGTGGTTGAAAATTTGATTAATTTAATTTTTAGAATGATAGTTAATTTAATCAATAGGAGAATGAATGGTAGATTTATTCGAATGAATCAAATATTGAACTGATTTAGAAATAGATAGAAATATATACATGCACATTATATACGTTTGAACAGGTAAATGGATTAGTTGTTGAGTAAAGAATTTATTTGCATGTCCGACCTTAATGAGTTAGATGCGCAACTTTATTATTAGATTAACTCCTGTGAATGCCATTGGATGCAGAGTGCTGGTTATTTTATGTGTAATTAATAAACGTCGCCATAGGATAGTAACAATTAATTTTGAACTGCACTGCATGACATACTCCTTTAAGAAAGGCATACTTCATCATATACCACATAAGCATTTGGAGCTTGTGTGACGAGGTTGAAGATTTACCATACGAGCGAGAGGCTTGTATGGCGATGACTATATATTACAGGTTGAACTGATGACTGATATAGACTATATAAAAATGTAACGGTAAATTGCAAGATTAATAAAAACCACACACGGGTCTGGAGATGACAATAAACACGTCTCTCTGGTCATTAAGGCACAAAAACCATTTATAGGGTGACGAGAATTTATTCTTTTGAGTTATGATCTATACACACTCCCCTGTGGACACCGGAATATATCACTATAAATATGTGCATGCTTATTAGGATTTTGTAACAACCCATATTTTCAATAACCTGTTATAACGTAAATCGAGGCAGAATTTAATTTATAAATCTGAATCAAGGGAAACGGGCTATGCCATTGCGTTCGTCTCGGAAAAATACACGAAATAGAGTCCGAATTTTCGAAAATCGGAGTCCGTATGACCCGATTAAGGCCCAATGAAGTTTTCAGAAAATTTCAAGTTCAAAACAGATTTCGAATTTCGGGTTCAAAATTCGAAAAACGGTCAGATTGGGCTAGGCGGGAAAATTCCCGCCAGAGCACCCAAGTCGACAGCCCTGTCGACTTGGGAGTCGACTTGGTTGGACCCAAGTCGACAGCCCTGTCGACTTGGCTGTCGACTTGGTTCAGCCGGGCAGCTTTGCCTGGTGCACCATTTTGGGGTTTTGGGGCCAGATTCGGTTTTAAGGGCTGAGATTGGAATTAGGGTTTAATCCTAAGGTTGAAACTAATCCTAATCTCTATAAATAAGCCCCTAACCTAACCCTAAATCATCATTATTCATTCAAGTAACTAAACTATGGCAAAATCATTCCTCTCATGGCCTCCACTCTCTTCATAAAATTCTAAGTTATTTCTATGAGAGATTTTCCATGCATACAAGTGTTTTCAAGCTTGTATGAGTGTCATTAGCTTGCACTCAAGTCAAGTTTCCATATTTACATCATAAAGCAAGGGTTTTGTTCATTTTGGCTCAAGGGTTTTTCTATTGGAGCTTGCATTTTGGGTTTATTTGATTGCATAAGGGCTTTGTCTCAATCTTATATTTGCTTATACTCATTTGAGTCTTCATAAGCATTGTAAGCCCTTTTCTACTTTCATATTTAAACTCTAAAGTTAATGAATGATGCAAGTTGTGTTTGATCATTATGATATGCAAGTTTATCATGTTATGTTATGCAAGTATGCCATGTTATGATATGCAAATTTACCATGTTATGCTATGCAAGTTTGCCATGTTATGATATGCAAGTTTATCATGTTATGTTATGCAAGTATGCCATGTTATGATATGCAAGTTTACCATGTTATGCTACGCAAGTTTGCCATGTTATGTTATGCAAGTTTGCTATGTTATGATATGCAAGTTTGCCATGTATGTTATGCAAGTTTGGGTTGATCATTTTACTCATGTTATGCAAGCTTACCTTGAGTATATGAACATAAAGCTTCAAGCTTTATGCTAAAGGTTGCATTTTGGCAACATGTAAGTTATCATATCTCTTATGATAACTTGCATGTGAGGCTAAATGCGAACTTATGGCCATTTCTACATGTCATTTATCACCATGTATCACCAATATGCTAAGTTTGGTTTTATGCATGCTTTTGAGGCCTAAAAATGTAATATGCAAGTATATGAACATATGTACATTTCATATGCCACCATGTTAAACTTGTGGCTTCAACACCTTTATGTCATGATTATACCAAGTTCCCTCTTTCTATCCTTTATGCGCTATTGCGATATGTAAGCGATGGGATTGCGTTTGGGGTTGGGTAAACTTAAAAGACATAAAAACATAAGATTGGGAATTTACCTATTAAGTTAGGTCTACCCATTGGGAATTTACCTATTAAGTTAGGTCTACCCAAATGCTTGAAAACTTGTAATATGTTTTGGAAACATAATGGACATGACACTTAGAAAATATAAGTGTGACCAACTCGAGGTTGGGTTGAGTTTGTAGCGTAAAACTACCCGGAACCGACCGGCTTAACTAGTTGCTACAAACAATAGGACCCAATGTGAGAAGTTGGTCATGTTGTACCTTGAACCCGAGGTTAGACCAAGTTGTAGTGTAAAGCTACCCGGACCCGCCCGGCTTAACTAGTAACCACAACAAGGTCTAATGTGAGAGGTTAAGGCACATTAAATTAATTAATGCCTCATGATTAGGGTTAAGTCATGGTCCACTTAATACTTAACCAATTTGGGCTTGGTGGATTAATCGGGGTTAAGTCGTGAACCCATCGTTACACTTAACCAAGTTAATCCATGATTAGTAAAAGGGTTAAACCGTACTTAACCCACTAGAAAATCCTAGCAATGGGGGTCCACTCCAGCAGTAATCCCAAGTTTGTATCATTAAGACCCTAGGGACTAGGCTAGGGAGGGGGCACGATTACTGGACTGGTATAAGTGACCAAAACGACGGTCGAGTGGTACGCCGATGTAGTTCCGGACGGATTATGGTCGTGCACGTAGTCCGTATTTGGAGAAGTCAAGCATGGGTACCAGTAGATCGAGACTGTGCACTTATGTTTATGGTGTCCAGGGGTTGACACCCTAGGGCTTGATACACCCGACGGGAGACCCGGCACAGTCCGACTACAATTATGTTTGGGCCGTATTGACACCAACACGTGACGAGTTAGGCTTAGGGAGTCGATCGATTAGACCGTTTGGTTGGACCTCGTATTAGGGTCATTTCATGTTATTGGGCCAAAGCTTGGGCCAAGGGATCAATACTTGTTTATTCAAGTCATGTTAGCTTGCTAGTACACCTGTGGTGCAAAAACCTTAAACCTGATTATGCGATGACACCTTTATCTACCTTGTTAGTTAATCATCATGCTAGTATGTTGTTATCCTTATGTTCATCCCTGCTTCTCATGTCAGTTAACTTTATCAGTTTACATTGATTGTAGTAGGGCTTACTCAGTCTTTTTGACTGACCTGTTTTTCTTTCGCCTCTTTTCTTTCGTTTCCCCCCCCAAGGTTCTCAGGTTGGGAATATTGGAGCTTAGCTTGGATTTCTGATCGCTTGCTTATGGGATTTTAGCTCATGTACGATCTTGACATGAAGCTAGCTATGGTTATCACTTATTTTGGGGATAGTACTTATGTATTTCAGTTTTTCAGTGATGTTGTTTTTATCTAGACTTGTGTATTTGGAAAGTTGACATTATGTTGTACCAGACTTGTTTTGAAATAGTTTGAAATCTTCCGTTGTTTTACTTATCTTATGTAACACCCCACCTCCGCCGGGGTGGCTCTTGCAAGCAACTCCGACTTTGGTGGGGCGTTTTAAAACAAGGTAAACATGCATAATGATATATCAAGGCAGAACAAGAACATGTATATATATGTAACCAGAGTAAATAACATGGATAAAACAGCGGAAGATTTTCAAACCATTTCAAATCAAGTCTTAGTACAACATCATGTCAATTTTCCAAATAAAATAAGTCTAGTACATAACAACATCATCTGGAAACTGAAAAGAAAACATAAGTAGCTATCCCCAAAGCGGAAAAACCATAGCGAGCTCAAGTCCAAAGCATACATGAGCTATCCAAAAAAGCGGGTAGGATCCAAGCTAAGCTCCTGTATTCCCTCCCTGAGAACCTGGGGGGGGGGGGGGAAACGGAAGAAAAGAGGCGAAAGAAAACAGGTCAGTCAAAAAGACTGAGTAAGCCCTACTACAATCAATGTAAACTGATAAAGTTAACTGACATGAGCAACAGGTATGAACATAAGGATAACAACAGGATGATTAACTATCAAGGTAGATACAGGTGCCATCGCATAATCAGGATTTAAAGTTTTGCACCACGGGTGTACTAGCAAACTAACATAACAGGTATTGATCCCTCAGCCCAAACTTTGGCCCAATAACATGAGGTGACCTTAATACAAGGTCCAATCCAACGGTCTAGTCGATCGGCTCCCTATAAACCTAACACGTCAAGTGTTGGTGTCCATACGCCCACATATGGTTGTAGTCAGACTGTGCTGGGTCCACCTTCGGGTGTATCAAGCCCTCGGGTGTCAACCCCAGACACTGAAGCAATAATGCACAGTCTAAACCTACTGGTACCCGTGCCTCGAGTTTGTCCAATACCGGACTACGTGCACGTCCGTAACCCGCCTGGACCCACACCGCTGTACCACTCGGCCATCGCTTTGGTCGCTTACATCAGTCTAGTAATCGTGCCCCGCCCTAGCCTAGCCTCTAGGGTTGTGATGATACCAAACTGGGATTACTGCTGGAACAGACCACGTTGCTAGGGTTTCCTAAGAGGGTTAAGTGCGATTTAACCCTTCACTAATCATGGATTAAATTGGTTAAGTGTAACCGACAGTTCACCACTTAACCCCATTTCAATCCCTCGGACCCCCAAATGTGTTAAATTGGTTAAGTGTAACCAACAGTTCACAACTTAACCCCATTTCAATCCCTCGAATCCCCAAATTGGTTAAGTATTAATGGGCCATGACTTAACCCTAATCATAAGGCATTAATTAATTTAATTGTGCCTTGACCTCTCACATTAGACTTTGTTGCGGTTACCTAGTTAAGCCGGTGGGTTCCGGGTAGATTTACACCACAACTTGGTCTAACCTCGGGTCTTGGCATCACATGACCAACTTCTCACATTGGATCCTATTGTTTGTAGCCACTAGTTAAGCCGGTAGGTTCTGGGTAGAATTACGCTACAAACTCAACCCAACCTCGAGTTGGCCACACTTATGTTTTCTAAGTGTCATGTCCACCATGTTTCCAAAACACATTACAAGTTTAACAAATACTTGGGTAGACCTAACTTAATAGGTAAATTCCCAAGGGGTAGACCTAACTTAATAGGTAAATTCCCAAGTTCATGTTTTTATGTCTTTCAAGTTTTCCCAACCCCAAACGCAATCCCATCGCTTACATATCGCAATAGCGCATAAAGGATAGAAAGAGGGAACTTGGCATAATCATGACATAAAAGTGTTAGAGCCACAAGTTCAACATGGTGGCATATGAAAGATTCATGTGTTCATACACTTGCATATTACATTTTTAGGCCCAAAAGCATGCATAACATGTTAACATGAACCACATGACCATCCCAAACTTGCATAAGCATACTTGCATATCATATGACAACTTTGCATATCAAACTTGCATAATAAAACTTGCATAACATATATCAATTTTCATATCATACATGCATAAACAAACTTGCATAACTTATGGCAACTTGCATATCATACTTGCATACTAAACTTGCATAACTTATGACAACTTGCATATCATACTTGCATACTAAACTTGCATAAACAAACTTGCACAACATATGACACTTGCATATCATACTTGCATACTAAACTTGCATAAACAAACTTGCACAACATATGACACTTGCATATCATACTTGCATATATAAACTTGCATAAGCAAACTTGCACAACATATGACACTTGCATATCATACTTGCATATATAAACTTGCATAAACAAACTTGCACAACACATGGCACTTGCATATCATACTTGCATAAATAAACTTGCATAAACAAACTTGCACAACATATGGCACTTGCATATCATACTTGCATAAATAAACTTGCATAAACAAACTTGCATACTTGCATAAATAAACTTGCATAAAAAAACTTGCATACTTGCATAAATAAACTTGCATAAACCAACTTGCATACTTGCATAAACTTGCATGAACAAACTTGCATACTTGCATAAATAAACTTGCATAAACAAACTTGCATACTTGCATATCATGCATTTAACTTCAAAGTTCAAGTATGAGAGGAATAGGGCTTACAATGCTTATGCGGACTCAATTGAGTATAGCAAATGTAAGAAACCCCTTATGCAACAAATTAAAACCCCAAAAATGCAAGCAAACTTGATCAAGACTCCTTTATGATGACAATAGAGAAACAAGACTTTAATGCAAGCTAAAGAGGATCATACAAGTCTAAATACACTTGTATGCATGGAAATCTCTTAGGAATTTGTTTAGGAATTGTATGAAGAGAGTGGAGGCCATGAGAGGATGGATTTTGGCATAGTTTAGTTGCTAGATTGAATAATGAGTGATTTAGGGTAGGTTAGGGTCTTATTTATAGATTAGGTTAGTGATTTAGACCATAGGATTAACCCTAGGTTGAATTAGGTCCATCAGATCTCGGAATCCTCTAGAACCAAGCCACAAGACCAGACCAAACTCAAAATGGTGCGCCAGGCAAAACTGCCCGGCCACCCTGTGTCGACAGGGCTGTCGACAGGGCTGTCGACCCTGTCGACATGCCTGTCGACATGGGGGTCCTGGCGGGAATTTTCCCGCCTGCGCCAGTTTGCCCTAATTTCCATGTTTGAACTTGAAATTCAAATCTGTTTTTACTTAGGAATTTTCTGAAAACTTCAATGGGCCTTAACTGGGTCATACGGACTCCGCTTTTCGAAAACTCGGACTCTATTTCGCGTATTTTTCCGAGACGAACGCAATGGCATAGCCCGTTTCCCTTGATTCAGATTTTAGAATTAAATTCTGCCTCGATTTATGTTATAACAGGTTATTGAAAATACGGGTTGTTACATTCTCCCCTCCTTAAAGGATTTTGTCCCCGAAATCTTTAATTAGGAAGAACGTATCCTACCATCCAATCATCCATCTACTCAAAGCATCATCCACGAGCAATCATTGTCCTTACAAGATTCTAAATGCTGGATGAACATATGCGAAGGTGTGTGTATATGTACTTATCTAATGCAAATATCATCAATGCGGGTTATGTTAGTGAAATGAATCCATATGTATGCAATTCCTAACATAATGTATAACATCTATATGTGTGCACATAACATACACCCACATGCAACATCCATGTGATAACACACAATTTTCATCCATGAATAAGCATAAACACTCATGCATATGCAATATGAGGAGTGTGCGAGCCGATCTAGTGCCTAATCGTGTATAATGCATCCACGAGCAACCACTTGCAAACACTTGCAACCACTTGCAACCATCAAGCATAACATGTTTCAAACACATGTTTCATCCAAAGGATTCTACCTAAGGTTCTCATGACAAGATAAACACGATAAACTAGATAAACATGGGTAGAGGGATCTTAGAAGATAAGCAAGATAAACTCCCTTTTTTTTTTTTTGGATTACAAGAAATCCATTCAAACTCTGACATATAGTACTAACCGATGAGTCATAACTCCCTTATGGAGTTTACAACAGAAATAAGATCGAGAATGGGACCGAGAGGATATATACAAAAGATAACTTGCAAGCAAGCTCCACAGGAAAACAAGGATCAAGGATGCACTCTTAAAAAGATATGATGCGCGTATCTAGTCTTCACTGTTCTTAGTCACGTTTCCTTGAGCTTAACTCCACTGTGCTTTGACCGTCTTTTACTTCATGGTTTCTTGGCTTCCCAACTCCTATTTCCCAAATTCGAGTTGGAACTCATTTCATTATCGCCTCTCGTCTTCCTTTTCCATTTATTCTTATTTCTGTATACTTGGCGTACACATAACTGCAACCTCAAGATTTCATGCAAGCTCTCCAAAATTCACTAGTGAATCCTGGATCTCGTCCACTTACTATAAAGTATTCCACGCAGCAGAACTTTTCTTGAAAATACCAATCCACGTTGCCAATTGCCCTTTCAAACGTGATTTTCTATAACTCATGCTTAATCGAAACGAACCATCCGCCTATGAGTGATAGGCCATACCTAGATTCAGTTGCCTACCCATGGCTTCCTGTAGGCTATTTCAAAACTGGCCAACTTCTTGAGGGTAAACCGTTGCTAACCATGATGCAGACCTCTCGTTCTTCACCGGACTGAAATGAGCACTCTTCGTGAGTCTACCTATTATGACCCACATACCCGTATTCCTTTCTTTGATCTAGGTAGTCCATCCACATAATCTATCGAGATGTTTTCATACTTCCCTTGCGGAACCTCCAATGGAGGTAATGGCCCGCCGGGCTTCTATGACTTGGCCTTAACCTGGTGGCACAACATGCATCCTAAGACCAACTCGGCCACCTCCTCGAGTGATGCGCATCTTCAAGAACCAAGTCTTCCACTCGAGGAACACATAATCTCTCATCGCGCCTTAGTCATCCCTTGTCATCTATAATATATCTAGCGAGGTGACTTAACATCTCGCCTCGAATCAACTGGTCCATGTTCTTGACTAACTGCGGGTCTTCTTCCTGTGAAACCCCCTTCTTGATCCAGAAGAGTAAGTCTAAACTCAGGGAATGCTAACTAACTAGCCAAACGGAGAAAGCTCCTTACTTCAATTGCCCCCTTCAGAGTTTTCCGGTCTTAAACCGCAACCACTTTAGCGGAATCCACCGCTAAGCCTTACTTAGGAACTATGTGCCCAAGAAATCTAACTTCTTTCCTCCAAAGTGACATTTGGAGAACTTGACCTTCAACTGGTGGCTCTAAGCGTATCCACCACCTCCTTGAGATGTCTAGCATGCTCTTCCTCGTTCTTTTAAGGAGATCAAAATATCGTCTACGACGACCACGACAAACTTGTTCAAGGACTCCCTAAACACCCTACCCATCAAGTTCACGTAATATGCGGGTGCATTAGTCAAACCAAATAGCATGACTAGCCATTCGAAAAATCCATCTAGAGTCCTAAACGTAGTCTTGTCAATTCCATCCTCAGCCATCCTAAGCTGATGGAATCCGGTAGCTAGATCAAAAGAGAACAGATGCTCCTACAAGCTGATCAAACAAATCATCGATCCTTGGTAACGGTTGTCTATTCTTCTCACGATAATCAACACATAAGCGAAGCAAACTGTCCACATTAGTAACGAATACTACTGGAGCACCTTACTCGAAAATGCTTCGTCTCAGGAAGTTCTTCTCAAGCAACTCCTTGACTTGCTTTCTTAACTCTCATCTCGTGAGGTCATGTGCCTAACCGGCCACGAAACTGACTTGGTATTACCAATCAGATAATGCAGAAATCTATCCCACATCTAGGGGTAACCCCTTTACTTCCCCCAAGATATCAGGATATTCTCGGACCACCCTCACAGATTGCAAACTATCGATAGACGAGTCGAGGGATTTCAACATAACATGACGGGATCCATAGGGTTACTAGAAATTTCTAGGGTACCACCAAGGCGGATCATGAGCCTCACAACCCTATGCACAAAAACCAAGAATGGCTCCAAAACAGGACAACCATTCCATGCCCAAAACCAACCCATATCCCCTGAAACCGAGAATATAAACATCCCACGAAAATTCTATACTCAAGATAGAAATTTTCAAATCCACCCAGACCACAGACAATTGGGCGGAACCCCCAATTGGATTTGAAACACATACGGGATCATCAACTAGGCTAGTACTAAGGTGCAAACTATCAACAAGATCAGATGAGATAAAACTATGCGATGCACCAGAATCAAACAAGGTACGAACTGGAAGATCAGAAATATATACAAGGCTTTCAACAGAAATACTACCTCGATCGGGAACTGGAGCAGCATTGAGAGCATGAACTTGCCCTCTCGAAGGTCCAACACGCTGAGTCTGACCCTGGCCTCGCCCTTGCTTCTTCGGGCAATCCTTACTGAAATGTCCAGTCTCACCGCAGAAAAAGCATTCACCATTATTCCTTTTTCTCTTCCGACAATCCTTACTAAGATGCCCAACTGAACTGCAATAATGGCACCTCCTCTTGTTGTTCTTGCCCTTGTTCTTGTTCTTATTGCCTTGAGTGCTCTGACCGCTTGGATTACCCTGATTTCCTTTCCACTGGGAATCAGTCTTCTTGGCTTGAGTATCATTCATCTTGATCTCCTCCTTGTCGCTCCTACTCTCTTCATTAAGTAGGGCCATATTTACCAAACTCTCAAAAGTTGCCCCCAAGGGTATATGAGTCATGGCCAAACCATGTAATGGCTCGTTTAATCCTAGAGCAAAGTATAGGGCCTTCTTCTGAGCTGTGTTAACTAAGTCTAAACCGACCTGAGCCAGTTGATTAAACTGATCTATGTATTCCCTAATAGTCATGTCCCCTTGCTTCAGTGATAGGAACCTTAGTCCAAACTTTCCCCGAAAGTCTTCCCAAGTCTCAATTGGCCTAGTAACGGTGGTGACCACCCACCAACGTGCAGCTTCTTCCTTTAACAACCACACTGCTAATAAAACCTTCCTACGGTCACCTATATTGAAGAAGGTAAAAAGATCTTCGGTTTCTTTCAACCAACTCCTTGCCTCCACATAAGTCTCGGTTCCAAAGAAATTTTTGCAACCCATCGCCTTAAAATCTTGGCAAATCTCTGCGAAGTCAGTCTGAGGATGCTGAGGGGAAGGAGGAAGAGGAACCTCAGCGACAGGAGGAAGAGGAACATCAACTACCGGAGGAGGAGTAATATTTGCGGGGCCGGCTTCAGTCGCCCTAGCCTCCAAAAGTCTCCTATACCCTACAGGTACGTGTACTCCCTCCGGAATGGCAAAGTTATCGGCCATACTGAAAACGAGGAAAAAGATAGATTCAGAATGGAGAAAAACGAAGGAATTTCGCTAATGGCTACTTGGGGAATAGCCTTTAAAATAAACTAGACTTTCCTTTGGAAAATACTTTATACTTGATTTTGAAAATAGTTTTTCCAAAAAGTTTTCTAAAAAAAAAAAACCTTTTTGTTCCTTCTCGTAAACCATATGCTCTGATACCAAATGTAACACCCCACCTCCGCCGGGGTGGCTCTTGCAAGCAACTCCGACTTTGGTGGGGCGTTTTAAAACAAGGTAAACATGCATAATGATATATCAAGGCAGAACAAGAACATGTATATATATGTAACCAGAGTAAATAACATGGATAAAACAGCGGAAGATTTTCAAACCATTTCAAATCAAGTCTTAGTACAACATCATGTCAATTTTCCAAATAAAATAAGTCTAGTACATAACAACATCATCTGGAAACTGAAAAGAAAACATAAGTAGCTATCCCCAAAGCGGAAAAACCATAGCGAGCTCAAGTCCAAAGCATACATGAGCTATCCAAGAAAGCGGGTAGGATCCAAGCTAAGCTCCTGTATTCCCTCCCTGAGAACCTGGGGGGGGGGGAGGGAAACGGAAGAAAAGAGGCGAAAGAAAACAGGTCAGTCAAAAAGACTGAGTAAGCCCTACTACAATCAATGTAAACTGATAAAGTTAACTGACATGAGCAGCAGGTATGAACATAAGGATAACAACAGGATGATTAACTATCAAGGTAGATACATGTGCCATCGCATAATCAGGATTTAAAGTTTTGCACCACGGGTGTACTAGCAAACTAACATAACAGGTATTGATCCCTCAGCCCAAACTTTGGCCCAATAACATGAGGTGACCTTAATACAAGGTCCAGCCCAACGGTCTAGTCGATCGGCTCCCTATAAACCTAACACGTCAAGTGTTGGTGTCCATACGGCCCACATATGGTTGTAGTCAGACTGTGCTGGGTCCACCTTCGGGTGTATCAAGCCCTCGGGTGTCAACCCCAGACACTGAAGCAATAATGCACAGTCTAAACCTACTGGTACCCGTGCCTCGAGTTTGTCCAATACCGGACTACGTGCACGTCCGTAACCCGCCTGGACCCGCACCGCTGTACCACTCGGCCATCGCTTTGGTCGCCTACATCAGTCCAGTAATCGTGCCCCGCCCTAGCCTAGCCTCTAGGTTTGTGATGATACCAAACTGGGATTACTGCTGGAACAGACCACGTTGCTAGGGTTTCCTAAGAGGGTTAAGTGCGATTTAACCCTTCACTAATCATGGATTAAATTGGTTAAGTGTAACCGACAGTTCACCACTTAACCCCATTTCGATCCCTCGGACCCCCAAATGGGTTAAATTGGTTAAGTGTAACCAACAGTTCACAACTTAACCCCATTTCAATCCCTCGAATCCCCCAAATTGGTTAAGTATTAATGGGCCATGACTTAACCCTAATCATGAGGCATTAATTAATTTAATTGTGCCTTGACCTCTCACATTAGACTTTGTTGCGGTTACCTAGTTAAGCCGGTGGGTTCCGGGTAGATTTACACCACAACTTGGTCTAACCTCGGGTCTTGGCATCACATGACCAACTTCTCACATTGGATCCTATTGTTTGTAGCCACTAGTTAAGCCGGTAGGTTCCGGGTAGAATTACGCTACAAACTCAACCCAACCTCGAGTTGGCCACACTTATGTTTTCTAAGTGTCATGTCCACCATGTTTCCAAAACACATTACAAGTTTAACAAATACTTGGGTAGACCTAACATAATAGGTAAATTCCCAAGGGGTAGACCTAACTTAATAGGTAAATTCCGAAGTTCATGTTTTTATGTCTTTCAAGTTTTCCCAACCCCAAACGCAATCCCATCGCTTACATATCGCAATAGCGCATAAAGGTTAGAAAGAGGGAACTTGGCATAATCATGACATAAAAGTGTTAGAGCCACAAGTTCAACATGGTGGCATATGAAAGATTCATGTGTTCATACACTTGCATATTACATTTTTAGGCCCAAAAGCATGCATAACATGTTAACATGAACCACATGACCATCCCAAACTTGCATAAGCATACTTGCATATCATATGACAACTTTGCATATCAAACTTGCATAATAAAACTTGCATAACATATATCAATTTTCATATCATACATGCATAAACAAACTTGCATAACTTATGGCAACTTGCATATCATACTTGCATACTAAACTTGCATAACTTATGACAACTTGCATATCATACTTGCATACTAAACTTGCATAAACAAACTTGCACAACATATGACACTTGCATATCATACTTGCATACTAAACTTGCATAAACAAACTTGCACAACATATGACACTTGCATATCATACTTGCATATATAAACTTGCATAAGCAAACTTGCACAACATATGACACTTGCATATCATACTTGCATATATAAACTTGCATAAACAAACTTGCACAACATATGGCACTTGCATATCATACTTGCATAAATAAACTTGCATAAACAAACTTGCACAACATATGGCACTTGCATATCATACTTGCATAAATAAACTTGCATAAACAAACTTGCATACTTGCATAAATAAACTTGCATAAACAAACTTGCATACTTGCATAAATAAACTTGCATAAACCAACTTGCATACTTGCATAAACTTGCATGAACAAACTTGCATACTTGCATAAATAAACTTGCATAAACAAACTTGCATACTTGCATATCATGCATTTAACTTCAAAGTTCAAGTATGAGAGGAATAGGGCTTACAATGCTTATGCGGACTCAATTGAGTATAGCAAATGTAAGAAACCCCTTATGCAACAAATTAAAACCCCAAAAATGCAAGCAAACTTGATCAAGACTCCTCCTTTATGATGACAATAGAGAAACAAGACTTTAATGCAAGCTAAAGAGGATCATACAAGTCTAAATACACTTGTATGCATGGAAATCTCTTAGGAATTTGTTTAGGAATTGTATGAAGAGAGTGGAGGCCATGAGAGGATGGATTTTGGCATAGTTTAGTTGCTAGATTGAATAATGAGTGATTTAGGGTAGGTTAGGGTCTTATTTATAGATTAGGTTAGTGATTTAGACCATAGGATTAACCCTAGGTTGAATTAGGTCCATCAGATCTCGGAATCCTCTAGAACCAAGCCACAAGACCAGACCAAACTCAAAATGGTGCGCCAGGCAAAACTGCCCGGCCACCCTGTGTCGACAGGGCTGTCGACAGGGCTGTCGACACCCTGGGGACCCTGTCGACATGCCTGTCGACATAGGGGTCCTGGCGGGAATTTTCCTGCCTGCGCCAGTTTCCCCTAATTTCCATGTTTGAACTTGAAATTCAAATCTGTTTTTACTTAGGAATTTTCTGAAAACTTCAATGGGCCTTAACTGGGTCATACGGACTCCGATTTTCGAAAACTCGGACTCTATTTCGCGTATTTTTCCGAGACGAACGCAATGGCATAGCCCGTTTCCCTTGATTCAGATTTTAGAATTAAATTCTGCCTCGATTTATGTTATAACAGGTTATTGAAAATACGGGTTGTTACATCTTATTTACTCTGTTTACATATATACATATGTTCTTGTTCTGCCTTGATATATCATTATGCATGTTTACCCGATTCAAACGCCCCTCCAAAGTCAGAGTGCTTGCAAGAGCCACCCTGGCGGAGGTGGGGTGTTCCATTTGGTATCAGAGCATATGGTTTACGAGAAGGAACAAAAAGGTTTTTAAAACTTTTGGAAAACTATTTTCAAAACCAAATATAAAGTATTTTCCAAAGAAAAGTCTAGTTTATTTTAAAGGCTATTCCCCAAAAGGCCATTAGCAAAAAAAATTTCCTTCGTTTTTTTTCTCTCTCCATTCTGAATCTATCTTTTTCTTCGTTTTCAGTATGGCCAATAACTTTGCCATTCCGGAGGGAGTACACGTACCTGTTTGGTATAGGAGACTTTTGGAGGCTAGGGCGACCGAAGCCGGCCCCGCAGATGCTCCTCCTTCCCCTCCTCCGGTAGTTAATGTGCCTCCTCCTCCTGTCGCTGAGGTTCCTCTTCCTCCTCCCCCTCAGCATCCTCAAGCTGACTTCACAAAGACTTGCAAAGATTTCAAAGCAATGGGTGGCAAGAATTTCATTGGAACCGAGACTTTTGTAGAGGCCAGGAATTGGTTGAAAGAAACCGAAGATCTTTTTGCCTTCTTTGATATAGATGACCGTAGGAAGGTTTTATTGGCAGTGTGGTTGCTAAAGGAAGAAGCTGCACGTTGGTGGGTGGTCACCACCGCTACTAGGCCAATTGAGACTTGGGATGACTTTCGGGGAAAGTTTGGACTAAGGTTCTTATCACTGAAGCAAGGGGATATGACTATTAGGGAATACATAGATAAGTTTAATCAACTGGCTCTGGTCGGTTTAGACTTGGTTAACACAGCTCAGAAGAAGGCCCTATACTTTGCTCTAGGATTAAACGAGCCATTACATGGTTTAGCCATGACTCATATACCCTTGGGGGCAACTTTCGAGAGTTTGGTGAATATGGCCCTACTCAATGAAGAGAATAGGAGTGACAAGAAGGAGGTCAAGATGAATGAGTCTCAAAACAAGGAAACGGAGCCCAAAAAGGAAATGAAAAAGAAGGAGGAGAAGTCTAAAGATAAGAAGGAAAAGAAGTGCTTTACTTGTGGAAGCCTGACTCATCTAAACAAGGATTGCAGAAAGAAGAAGGGCACTTGCTTTGACTGTGGAGAAATGGGACATTTCACTAGGGACTGCCCGAAGAAGGGAGGGCCTACGTCGGAAGGAACGGTGAATTCCGGGAAGCAAGGCAAGAACTCCAAAAACCGCAAGAACAAGAACAAGAGCCAAGGCAACAAGGGGAACAATAGCAAGGGCAATAACGACAAGAGGAAGTGCCATTATTGCGGTTCAGTTGGGCATCTTATTAAGGATTGTAGGAAGAGAAAAAGGAAGAGTGGTGAATGCTTTCATTGTGGTGAGTTTGGACATTTCAGCAAAGATTGCCCGAAGAAGCAAGGGCAAGGTCAGACTCAGTGTGCAAGACCATCTGGAGGGCGAATTCATCCCCTCAACATCGTTCTTCCAACTCATGATCGAGGTAGTGTTTCTGTTAAAAGTCCTGTTTATATTTCTGATTTTCCAGTTCGTACCTTGTTGATTCTGGTGCATCGCATAGTTGTTTCATCTGGTTTAGTTGAAAGTTTGCACCTAAGTACTAGTCTAGTTAATGATCCCGTGTGTGTTTCAAATCCAATTGGGGTTTCCGCCCATTTGTCTATTATCTACGTGGATTTGAAAATCTCTATCTTTAGTGTAGAGTTCTCGTATGATGCTTATATTCTCGGTTTCATGGGGTATGGGTTGATTTTGGGCATGGATTGGTTGTCCAGTTTTGGAGCCTTTCTTGATTTTTGAGCATAGGGTTGAGAGGCTCATGACTCGCCTCGGTAATACCCTAAAAATTTCTTGTAACCCTATGGGTCCCATCACATTGTGTTATCTTGAATCCCTCAACTCGTCTATCGATAGTTTGCAATCTATGAGGGTGGTCCGAGAATATCCTGATATCTTGGGTGAAGTGAAGGG
Organism: Allium sativum; assembly: GCA_030737875.1. NCBI lineage: Eukaryota > Viridiplantae > Streptophyta > Magnoliopsida > Asparagales > Amaryllidaceae > Allium > Allium sativum. Next base: position 187,002,702 of record CM060924.1, on the reverse strand, counting down.
GTTACCCCTAAACGCGAGTTTAATTTCTGCATTTATCTGGTGGATAATGCAAAGCTGGTTTCTTTGCCCGTTCGGCACATGGCTCCGCGTGAAGGACGGGAGCTAAGTAAGCAAGTGAAGGAGTTGCTTGAGAAGAACTTCATTCGATGAAGCATTTCCGAGGAAGGTACTCTAGTAGTATGTGCTACTAATGTGGATAGTTCGCTTCGCCCGTGTGTTGATTATCGTGAGTAGAACAAGAAGAATAGACAACCATTACCAAGGATCGATGATTTGTTTGATCAGCTTGTAGGAACATCTGTTTTCTCTTGATCTTGCTACTGGATTCCATCAGCTCAGAGTAGCTGAGGATAGTTTTGACAAAACTGCGTTCAGAACTCCAGATGGATTCTTAGAATGGCTGGTCATGCCATTCGGTTTGACTAATGCACCCGCCTACTTCATGGACTTGATGAGTAGGGTGTCTAGGGAGTTCCTGAACGAGTTTGTGGTAGTCTTTGTAGATGATATCCTGACTTTCTTAAAGAACGAGGAAGAACATGCTAGACATCTCAAAGAGGTGATGGATACGCTTAGAGCCCATCAGTTGGAAGCCAAGTCCTCCAAATGTCATTTTGGAGAAAAGAAGTTAGATTTCTTGGGCACATAGTTACTAAGCAAGGCTTAGCGGTGGATCCCGCTAAAGTGGTCGCGGTTCAAGACCGGAAAGCTCCGACGAGGACAGTTGAAGTAAGAAGCTTTCTCAGTTTAATTAGTCATTTAGCGTCCCTTGAGTTTAGACCTACCCTTCTGGATCAAGTAGGGACTTCACAGAAGGAAGACCCGCAGTTAGCCGAGATCATGGACAAGTTGATTCGAGGCGAGATGTTAAGTCACCTCGCTATAGATGACAAGGGATGGCTAAGACGCGATGAGAAAAAGAAAGTTCTTGAGGAAGCGCATCGCTCTAAGTTGACTATACATCCGGGCAGAGATAAGATGTATAAAGATATGAAGCGCATTTTCTTTTGGCCTGGGATAAAGAAGGATGTGGCGGAGTTTGTCTCTAGATGTATCATTTGCCAGCAAGTTAAGGCCGAGTCGAAGAAGCCCGGTGGGCTATTGCATCCTCTAGACGTTCCACTATGGAAGTGGAAGAGTATTCCCATGGATTTTATCGATGGATTACCAAGGTCAAGGAAAGAGAATACGAGCATGTGGGTCATAGTAGGTAGACTCACGAAGAGTGCTCATTTCACTCCGGTAAAGAGCGAAAGGACTGCATCATAGCTAGCGACAGTTTACTTTCAAGAAATAAAGCGGTTGCACGAGGTTCCCTAAAGTATAGTTGGTAACCATGACTCAATCTTCACTAGCCAGCTTTGGGATAGTCTACGGGAAGTCATGGGCAAGCGACTGAATCTAAGTACGACCTATCATTCACAGGCGGATGGTTCATTTCGTTCAAGCATGAGTTATAGAAAATCACGTTAATAAGAGCAATTGGCAACGTGGATTGGTATTTCCAAGAAAAGTTCTGCTGCATGGAATACTTTATAGTAAGTAAACGAGATCCAGGATTCACTGGTGAATTTTGGGGAGCTTGCATGAAACCATGAGTTCATAGTTATGTTTAAGCCAAGAATGATAGAAGAGTAAGTGAAAGAGGAAGACGAGAGGCGACAATGAAATAGGTTCCAACTCATATTGGGAAATAAGAGTTAAGAAGCCAAGAAATCATGAGGTAAAAGAGGGTCAAAACATAGTGGAGTCAAGCTCAAGGAAACGTGACTTAGAAAACTGAAGGCTAGATACGCGCATCATATCTCTTTCTAAGAGTATATCCTTAATCCTTGTTTTCCGGTGGAACTTACTCGCATGTTATCTTTTACATATATCCTCTCGGTCCCGTTCTCGATCCCATTTCTGTTGTAAACTCCATAAAGGGGGGTATGACTCATCGGTTAGTAATACATGTCAAGGTTTGAAGGGGTCCGTTAGGTTGACTAAACCTTTTGGGCTTTTATAGGATTGGGGTTGGGTTAGGAAGGGATTTCTTGTAATCCAAAAGGAGTATATCTTGCTTATCTTCTCGATCTCTTTGTAGCATATCTTTCTTTTGTTATCTATATCGTGTTAATCTTGTCATGAGAACCTTAGGTAGAAACCCTTTGGATGAAACATGTGTTTGAAACATGTTATGCTTGATGTTTGCAAGTGGTTGCAAGTGTTTGCAAGTGGTTACTCGTGGATGCATTATACACATTAGGCACTAGATCGGCTCACACACTCCTCATATTGCATATGCATGAGTGTTTACGCTTATTCATGGATGAAAATTTTTGTGTTATCACATGGATGTTGCATATGGATGTATGTTATGTGCACGCATATAGATGTTATACATTATGTTAGGAATTGCATACATATGGATTCATTTCACTAACATAATTTGCATTGATGATATTTGCATTAGATAAGTACATATACACACACCTTTGCATATGTTCATACAACATTTAGAATCTTGTAAGGACAATGATTGCTCGTGGATGATGTTTTGAGTAGATGGATGTTGGATGGTAGGATACGTTCTTCCTAACTTGAAGATTTCGGGGACGAAATCCTTTAAGGAGGGGAGAATGTAACAACCCGTATTTTCAATAACCTGTTATAACGTAAATCGAGGCAGAATTTAATTTATAAATCTGAATCAAGGGAAACGGGCTATGCCATTGCGTTTGTCTCGGAAAAATACACGAAATAGAGTCCGATTTTTTGAAAATCGGAGTCCGTATGACCCGATTAAGGCCCAATGAAGTTTTCAGAAAATTTCAAGTTCAAAATAGATTTCGAATTTCGGGTTCAAAATTCGAAAAACGGTCAGATTGGGCTAGGCGGGAAAATTCCCGCCAGAGCACCCAAGTCGACAGCCCTGTCGACTTGGGAGTCGACTTGGTTGGACCCAAGTCGACAGCCCTGTCGACTTGGCTGTCGACTTGGTTCAGCCGGGCAGCTTTGCCTGGTGCACCATTTTGGGGTTTTGGTTAGGTTTTGGGGCCAGATTCGGTTTTAAGGGCTGAGATTGGAATTAGGGTTTAATCCTAAGGTTGAAACTAATCCTAATCTCTATAAATAAGCCCCTAACCTAACCCTAAATCATCATTATTCATTCAAGTAACTAAACTATGGCAAAATCATTCCTCTCATGGCCTCCACTCTCTTCATAAAATTCTAAGTTATTTCTATGAGAGATTTTCCATGCATACAAGTGTTTTCAAGCTTGTATGAGTGTCATTAGCTTGCATTCAAGTCAAGTTTCCATATTTACATCATAAAGCAAGGGTTTTGATCATTTTGGCTCAAGGGTTTTTCTATTGGAGCTTGCATTTTGGGTTTGTTTGATTGCATAAGGGCTTTGTCTCAATCTTATATTTGCTTATACTCATTTGAGTCTTCATAAGCATTGTAAGCCCTTTTCTACTTTCATATTTAAACTCTAAAGTTAATGAATGATGCAAGTTGTGTTTGATCATTATGATATGCAAGTTTATCATGTTATGTTATGCAAGTATGCCATGTTATGATTTGCAAATTTACCATGTTATGCTATGCAAGTTTGTCATGTTATGATATGCAAGTTTATCATGTTATGTTATGCAAGTATGCCATGTTATGATATGCAAGTTTACCATGTTATGCTACGCAAGTTTGCCATGTTATGTTATGCAAGTTTGCTATGTTATGATATGCAAGTTTTCCATGTATGTTATGCAAGTTTGGGTTGATCATTTTACTCATGTTATCATGTTATGCAAGCTTACCTTGAGTATATGAACATAAAGCTTCAAGCTTTATGCTAAAGGTTGCATTTTGGCAACATGTAAGTTATCATATCTCTTATGATAACTTGCATGTGAGGCTAAATGCGAACTTATGGCCATTTCTACATGTCATTTATCACCATGTATCACCAATATGCTAAGTTTGGTTTTATGCATGCTTTTGAGGCCTAAAAATGTAATATGCAAGTATATGAACATATGTACATTTCATATGCCACCATGTTAAACTTGTGGCTTCAACACCTTTATGTCATGATTATGCCAAGTTCCCTCTTTCTATCCTTTATACGCTATTGCGATATGTAAGCGATGGGATTGCGTTTGGGGTTGGGTAAACTTAAAAGACATAAAAACATAAGATTGGGAATTTACCTATTAAGTTAGGCCTACCCATTGGGAATTTACCTATTAAGTTAGGTCTACCCAAATGCTTGAAAACTTGTAATATGTTTTGGAAACATAATGGACATGACACTTAGAAAATATAAGTGTGACCAACTCGAGGTTGGGTTGAGTTTGTAGCGTAAAACTACCCGGAACCGACCGGCTTAACTAGTTGCTACAAACAATAGGACCCAATGTGAGAAGTTGGTCATGTTGTACCTTGAACCCGAGGTTAGACCAAGTTGTGGTGTAAAGCTACCCGGACCCGCCCGGCTTAACTAGTAACCACAACAAGGTCTAATGTGAGAGGTTAAGGCACATTAAATTAATTAATGCCTCATGATTAGGGTTAAGTCATGGTCCACTTAATACTTAACCAATTTGGGCTTGGTGGATTAATCGGGGTTAAGTCGTGAACCCATCGTTACACTTAACCAAGTTAATCCATGATTAGTAAAAGGGTTAAACCGTACTTAACCCACTAGAAAATCCTAGCAATGGGGGTCCACTCCAGCAGTAATCCCAAGTTTGTATCATTAAGACCCTAGGGACTAGGCTAGGGAGGGGGCACGATTACTGGACTGGTATAAGTGACCAAAACGACGGTCGAGTGGTACGCCGATGTAGTTCCGGACGGATTATGGTCGTGCACGTAGTCCGTATTTGGAGAAGTCAAGCATGGGTACCAGTAGATCGAGACTGTGCACTTATGTTTATGGTGTCCAGGGGTTGACACCCTAGGGCTTGATACACCCGACGGGAGACCCGGCACAGTCCGACTACAATTATGTTTGGGCCGTATTGACACCAACACGTGACGAGTTAGGCTTAGGGAGCCGATCGATTAGACCGTTTGGTTGGACCTCGTATTAGGGTCATTTCATGTTATTGGGCCAAAGCTTGGGCCAAGGGATCAATACTTGTTTATTCAAGTCATGTTAGCTTGCTAGTACACCTGTGGTGCAAAAACCTTAAACCTGATTATGCGATGACACCTTTATCTACCTTGTTAGTTAATCATCATGCTAGTATGTTGTTATCCTTATGTTCATCCCTGCTTCTCATGTCAGTTAACTTTATCAGTTTACATTGATTGTAGTAGGGCTTACTCAGTATTTTTGACTGACCTGTTTTTCTTTCGCCTCTTTTCTTCCGTTTCCCCCCCAGGTTCTCAAGGTGGGAATATTGGAGCTTAGCTTGGATTTCTGATCGCTTGCTTGTGGGATTTTAGCTCATGTACGGTCTTGACATGAAGCTAGCTATGGTTATCACTTATTTTGGGGATAGTACTTATGTATTTCAGTTTTTCAGTGATGTTGTTTTTATCTAGACTTGTGTATTTGGAAAGTTGACATTATGTTGTACCAGACTTGTTTTGAAATAGTTTGAAATCTTCCGCTGTTTTACTTATCTTATTTACTCTGTTTACATATATACATATGTTCTTGTTCTGCCTTGATATATCATTATGCAAGTTTACCCGATTCAAACGCCCCTCCAAAGTCAGAGTGCTTGCAAGAGCCACCCTGGCGGAGGTGGGGTGTTACAGATTTATTGGGTACCTAATACGGCCCAATAAATTTCCATCCCCCCCCCCCCCCCGTACAAAGGAGGTTATGGCGAAATTTTTCGAAAATTTAGGGTGTTAGCCAAATTGTTGAAGAATTGGAAAATTCTTAGAAACTGAAAAGTTGAAGAATGGAAGCCAGAATGAAAGTTGAGTTGGTTAATTTAACAAATTTCGACTTCGTTCCTTTTCGGGGATGAAAAGTTTTTAGTGGGGGAGATTGTAACAATCCGAAAAATCTGAACCAGTTTAAATTTTTAGTTTGGCTATTTTAGTGGATTTTAAATAATTAAAATAAGTTATTTTAAATAATAACGATGAAAAGTATGTTTGAATCGATGCTTGAAAATAAATATAATTATTTTTAACTATAAACAAGGCCTGAAATGGCGCGGTAGTTTCAAAATTTGAATTCGAACTTTGACTGACTGTGCCGGGTGCAAATTAAAACGGATTTTAGTGAAACCAACAATATTTAAATACATTTATGAATATCTTTCTAACGAATCTGAAAAATCAAAGTTTCATAGCGGGATTCAAAAGTTATGGCCAAATGAATTTTCAAAAAGGTCGCTATAGAATTTATATAGTCATGAAAATAGCCATTTTGCAAACGACCTCAGAATTCGACGAAACCACTTTTGTTGGATCCGGGATGTCAAATTATTGCTAGGTTTCAAATTCCAGAATTTTTGAAGTTAATATGTGAGCGTGGTGAAGGAAAATGTGTTTGGTTGATTTCTGTTAAATTGGATCGACCAGAAAATGGCCATTTTTCAAATGGTCTCAGAATTCAATGAAACTAGTTTTGTTGGGACCGTATCATCAGAATATAGCTAGATTTATTTTTCTGGAATTTTTGGGATCAGTATGTGGCCCCGGCAAATTGAAATGTACGTTCAAATCAAATATTGAATGTTTTATATTTTAATTTGAAGGAAAACTGACTGTAACAGTCGAACGGGCCAACGAAACATATCCCATTGTGTTTGGAATGGGGGTATTTAGCTAGGGACGACAGTCGTTGGGTTTGGATTGGAGTTCGTGTGAGAAAACCCTAATTTTCAAATTATTATAAATATCAACCAATCACGTTTTTTCTTTCAATAGAAAAATAATAATAAAATCCGCCTTTTCTCTCTCCCCGATGTCGATCAAAGGAGGAAACCCTTCACCGCCTTCCCAGCCCGATTCCTCCTCCTACAAGCAAAATTACAAAGAGCCCCACATCCATAGCTGGTACACCCCCTATTGTTCATCATACTTCAAGAATCACCTCCCCGAAGTATAGGTCTTTAAGCCGCCGCCGACGCCAGCACAGGCCACCGAAGTGGGCCCCCTTCCTGGCGCACGTGCACCTCTCCACGCCCTACGACGTGGCACCCTCCGATCTTCCAACCGTTACACCGATTGATCGCAAAATCGAGACCTAGTTTTGAACGATTCATTGAGGTATACGACTGATTATTTTTAAATTGATTTCAACATATAAAAGTGTCGCAAAGTTGATTAATCTTCTAAAAATCATATCTTTTTGCTATGTTGTCGAAATCCAGTGAAACCGGAGACATTGGACTCATAGCGACGTCTTCTACATTCTAGAAGAGACCGGATATTTTTCTGAGCCTTCTACCATTTTTGGAGGAGTGGAACATAATGTGAGATTTCTGAATTATAAACTGTTAGATCAAAATTTGGACCTAACACCCAAATTATTCTGATTCGTAGAGAATTATAACTGGAGAATGAAGAAAAAGCAGAAAACACACAGAATTTATAGTGGTTCGGCGTTAACGAGCCTACGTCCACTTTATATGTTATCGATTATACTTTGAACGCAAGTACAATCAATAATTTTTCTCAAACTCACTCTTACAATTATGATTTCTCTCAGTAATCTCGAAGTAAAACTGATAAGAAATAGTGGTATGACAGTAATGGTGGAATCAGTGCTCAATACTGCCAAAAAGTCCCTAAAAAATGCCAGTCTTTGGGCTATTTATAGCTAATTCTGTCAGGCGGTTCGCGATCACACGTGGTGCAGATCCCGAAAAAATCGGATTGGATCGAGCGTTGAGGAGGAATTGGTCAATATGACAGTTGTGAACAGGTGTCGCGAGATCCGTGCATTTCGGATCGCTGAAGACCCGTTCATAGTTTGAACAAGTCAGAGGCCTCGTTGTGCGTCGGGGAATCGGATCGGAGCGAGGTGGTAGCATTGGTGCGGATCGAGTCGTGATGAGGTGTGTAACGCCCCACCTCCGTTAAGGTCACTCACGAAGGGAATGCCTTAACTTTGGTGGAGCATTTTAGTAAACAGAACAGAAACTTACAAGACAGATAAAACAGTACTTGAAAATTTTTGACTTTATTACAACGGAAACAGAAATCTATATGGTTACATCCTTTCAAATCTCAGAATTCAAGTACAAAATATCAGTCTTGTACAAAAGCCTTCAAAATGCATGGTTTAAAATCATAATCCCCACAGAAGAAGACAAGCCATACTTTAAGCACTTCAAGCAGAAGAAGTCCGGATCTAGCTAGAGTATTCCCTCCTTAGAAAACCTGGGGGGGGGGGGAAACGGAAGAAAAGAGGCGAAACAACAAGGGTCAGACATAAAGTCTGGCAAGTCCAGTGACTTTCAGCATATGAACAGATAATAATAATATGACATGAACATAAAACTGGATGAGAGATAACTGTAACAGGTGTAGCAGATATAACAGAAGAACAGAATGACATAAACTATTGCTTTACACTTCTCTGCACTAATACTAGTATAGCAGAATTAGGTGTCACCCTAATGTCTAAATTGAAGCAGGAACGGGTACAGAATACTTTAACCGAAACAGAATACTAATAATGGGCCTTTACTACCCGATCAGAAACAGACAGAAGCAGAAACAGATTAATCCCTACGGAAACAGAATGTAGAATTAGGTGTACACTAGTAATGGGCCTTTACCACCCGAACAGACGGTACCACACAGAAATAGACGGGTGTTACCACCCAACAGAAACAGGCGGTACCAACAGAAACAGACAGAACTAAGTGTACCCTAAAACCCTACCCCAAGCGATCGGCTCCCTAATACATAAATATCCTGTGTCGGCCCCACAGTAGGGTGTATCACTCCCTAAAGTGACAACCAATTGGCACAGACCTATTTACAGATGTCACGGCGTCTTACATCCTCAGAGGCAGACCGGGATCCATGCACGCACATGACCCGGTTGGAACGCACCATCAACATCCCTCGCCATTATCAGAATGAACCTCTTATAATTAGTTCAGTAAGCGTGCCCGGACCCTACTTACTGTTGGGTCAAAGTTTTGATACCAGAAAGGGTTACTGACTAATATGGGTCCCAAACAACAGATGACACAAGTAATTTCCCTCCTAACCTTGTGTCCCCAGACTAACATATTTCAGATTAACTTGTTTACAAGTTCAGACATACAGAATTCAGATTTACTGGTTCACAAATTAAGTTAACAAGTTTTCAGACTAACGGGTCAGATGTACAGATTTTTCAGATTTGTCTAACTTTGTATTGGGCCTACAGATTCATGGATGGGTTTTACTACACCTATTAATCCCGTTGGTTTAACCCTATTTTCCCCAATACGTTTTAGACGTCATTCTTATCTTAGATTTGCATTAATTAATTATTAATGCACAGACCTCTCACATTAGGTCGGTAGCTTGTGGCCGCTGGATATGCCGGGCGGTTCCGGGCAGACTTCTGCCACAAGCCAGACCTAACCTCGTGTCTTGCGCATGTTATGACTAACTTCTCACATTAGAACCTATTGTTTGCGGCCACTGGATGTGCCGGGCGGTTCCGGGCAGGTTTACGCCGCAAACTCATTCTAACCTCGAGTTAGCCATGTTTATCTTTGCGGTCAATTAATTAATAGTTTAGCATTTATGTCTATGCCTAATATACATGTCAATTATTCATTACTATAGTCAATTCAAATTACGCCAATAACAGACTAATTATATCAAAACAACAAATATAGCAGGTAACAGATTTAACATATAACAGATTTTTCAGATTAGGCGACTTAACGGATTTAGCAGATTAAGCAACTTAGCAGATTTTAGCACATAACAGATTAGGCATCTCAACAGACAAATTTAACAGATTAGGCATTTCAATCTAAATAGCAGGCTAGGCCATATAACAGAACTAGCAGTTTAGGCAACTTAGCAAATTAGCAGATTTAGCAGATTTAATATTTCTAAAGGTTCTATTTACATGCCTTGCCTAATCATAAATTAGGCCTAAATTCATATGCCTACATAATTGTCATGATTCACAATATGAACATATATTCCATGTTTGCATAAATTTACATAGCGCAGAATATGGACATAATTTACCATATAACGTATGTTCCAATTTTTGTTAAACTAGCATTTTACAGCAGATTCACATGTAAATTATACCAAATATAATCATTAATTACAATGCATGCCATATATCCAAAAATTCCTATTTAGGTGTAATCACAATTATAGATATCCTAATTAATGCAAATCTTTACACCTAACTTTCCATATCCTTCTTCTTTTCAAGTCATGAATCATAATGCAAAATATAACCAACAATCTAAATCTTTAAATTATATCTTCTAAAAATCAGATCTTGACTTTTATATGCATTTTGTCCAAAGTCTCCAATCATATGTAAACATACAATGGTTCCTCTTTTCTTTTATCATAGAATATGCATAGATCTAAATCTAGTTTACAACATATGCTCATTTTTCTAATTAATTACAGATCTAAATAACATATGTTCATTTCTCTAATTAGTTACAGATCTAAATTACAACATACTCTATGCATGCAATATATAAATTACATGTTCATAGTCAAATTTATGCATCCAATCCCAAGTCACATGTCCAATATATTTTATGCTTCAGATCTAAAGTCATACGTTCAATTCAGTCTTGTCAAATTTCGCATCATTCATTAATTGTCCCAAATTTTGCGTTCATACGTTAATCTCTTTATGAGATTGGGCACAGGCTCGTGGTAGCCTGGCTATAGAAACAGAAAAGAAGGAAGGAATACAGAACAGTCACAGAAAACAGATCTAACAGAAGAGAATATATATACAACCTCAAACTCAGATTTAAAAGCATATCAAAATTATAATTAACGTTTATAGCGGAGAATAACTGTACTTGCCTTGGTTGGATTCTAAAAGAAAAAGGTGTTGTAGCTGTTCTCTTTTAGTCCTAATCAGAATTGGAGGAAGAAGAAGCACAAGTCCTAGCTTAGGTTTTACCAGAGTAGAGACGCCATTGATTTATTTATTTTTTTTAGAGAGAAAGAGAGCAATGGAGGCTAGAGAATTGTATATGAGATTTAGGTTTAGGTTAGGGATGTATATATAGGTGTAGGAAGTTATTTAGGACCATTAGATTAACCCTGAATCATGAGAACCATTCAAATGCAAAATCTGCATTTGAGCGAATTGGCCCACGGGGTGACAGCCAAACACCCTGGATTAACACCTAGTCGACCCAGCGGGGCTTGGGTCGACCTCAAAAATGGGCCGGTTCGGTTATTCCCCCTCCCAATTTGCTGTTTTGAACCTTTTTTGCATGTTTATTTTTTTTAATTTTTATATATATCTATATATATTTCTTTCATATGCATATAAACTTCAAGGCTTAATAACTTCTTCATAATTAACCATTTTTTTATATATTCTCCGAAAATACGGGGTGTTACAAGGTGGACAGGTCGGGTCGCGAATAATGCTGGCGATTTGAGAGGCGCGATCCGTGAGTGCGATCCGCCGGTGCGATCCGTGAGTGCGATCCGCTGGTGCGATCCGATCTTTGAGGAATATAGTTCCATACTTTCTTCTTGTGTGTGAACCTTGGTGGCTTGGTCAAAAAGCTAGCCAACATTTTGCCCCCTCGAAATATGTTTTAACGAGGATGGAACATGCTTCGAAATTGCGAACTTATCTTTTCACGGAACGGTGTGAATTAGTAGTCATGTCTGTTTGAAAAGTCATGTTGCTTTGGAAAGTCGCGTTCTTTGACCGATATAAATAACAGTATAGTCTTCAACCATTTCCTTGTTCACCGAATAATTTTTATTTCTGGAATTTCTGGAGACTTCGTTGTTAAATTTCCAAGTAAGCTTCTGAACTTTTCTCTTCTTCTCTTTCCTTTTTTTTTGGATCGCATCATTACATCGCGATCCATGGGTGTGTCTTTCATCACGATCTGGTTAACAAGCGGGCTTCCTTTTTTAGGTTACACGGCCTTGGTGGAGCGGGCTTTATCATGAATCTTGGTGGGCTTCAGTTCGCGTCCCGTTCGGATCGAATAAAACAAAGAATGGGATACTAACGGTCACGGTTTTCTCTATATAAACCCGAACCCTCTTCACTCTTCTCCCTTCCTTCTACGTTTTGCTGCCGCCAGCCTTTAATTTCTTCTTCCAATCTCTAATTCGCGATTCCCTCCCCTGATTTAAGCTAAAACAAACAGGTAATCATGCTAGTAATGTTTAAACACATTTCCTCTTTTCGTTTCCTTCCGATTTAACTGATTTGAGAGGAGATAATGGCGAGTTTTGGCGGTGGTCGAGGCTCTGGAGGCCAATGAGGAGCCATTAATCTCGCCGTTCGAGCTCGGAGGTGGACATGAGGGAGGAAGAAGAAGAAGAAGAAAGAGCTGTCCTGGTCGGGTCGTGAGTGGAGTTTGGGTACGGGTCGTGACGATGGCGAGGCGATGGTTCATATGAGTGGCAAGTAGGAGGATTAGGGCTGGACAATGGATCGGATCATGAGAAAGGTAGAGCATCAATTCGTGGAGAATAGGAGGTGAGGTGGATCGCCAGGGGGTGATCACGATCCATTTGGGTAACGACATGGATCACGAGTCGAAACGCTTTTCGATCTGAAGCCCTTCTTTGTACTATTGCTTTTTCACGAACCGGACCCTTCATCACGAACCGACCACGTTGCGCGATCCGAATCCTGATTAACGATCCGTTTGATGAACAATCTGATGCACATGTTGAATAAGTAATGCGACGTTACTCTGATAAAACAATGAATAGTTAGGCTAGAGCCTTCACAACGGACTTTCTGGACTGAACAAATGCATAATCTATCAGCGAACAACAACCAATGTCTTGATGATTTTGTTGACCTTCGTACTTTTCTTTAATGCACGCACAAGCACACACCGGCACTTGCACACACAGGGTGGATGGGTAATTATAATCTTATTTCTCATGTTTACTCGCCTAAATAGTAATGTCGGATAATCGTTCCCCTTCAAGATCTGACACAGAGACAGATCCCGAGGTGTATGATCATCTCAACCCCGAGGTTCTTCCATCTAATCTAGAGGGTGTAGATTCTGGATCCGAATATGAGGCAGAAACAGAATCGAATCCGTCTGAGAGTACCTCGCTTGATGAAGAGTCAGAGGTAGATGGCCGAGCTCCCGACGAAGTCCCTGGTGCAATAGAAATAGAAAAATTCACAGATTCTCTAGCTTCCAAACTTGATGACATAAAGCTTAAGAGAATTTGCTTGAGACATGGGATCCCATGGGATGATGTGAGGACACCCGGCAGCGAAGATAAACCTCATTTGGCTCCGGAGGGGTATATGACAGTCAGCCGACTCATGTGCTGGGTAGGAGCTATTCCTCCATTTCCTCCAATCGTCATTGAGACCCTAAAACAATTGGGTATTGCTCCAATGCAGCTTCATCCCAATGCCTACGCAGCTTTATACACTCTATATATTGCATACGCGGAAATCCTGCATACCGAGCTCACATTTAAAGATTTGAAATTCTTCTACCTTTTCAAGCATCGCTCCTCGGCAACCCCAAATTTCTCTTTCTTCGAATCGGTAGAAAATAGGAAGGTTCTGTCTGATGGACACAGCAACATAGGGGATCCCAAGGCCGATTGGTTCTATATAAAGAGACAGGTTGGGTGTTCAAGAAGATGGCTTAAATCAAGTAATCTTCAAACTTTTGACTGAATAACTTGTTTAAGAAATCGAAGCATTAATATGCCCCCCTTCCCTTTTTTTTAAGCAGATCACGCCTTTCCCAAGACAGAAGGCTCGGTATACAATAATCGACTGTCTCTTCTTCTACAAAGCAAATCTGATTTTCTAAAAATCAAGAAATGCATTACTGACGAGAACCTTCACAAGCACCGCCTTCTGGATATAAGGTTTGGACTTGGTGCGGGCGGCAAACCCTACAAATACGTGCCCCCGATAGAGGGAGAAGGAACGTCACGGGCAGCAGAAACAATTAAATTTCGTCAGAGTCCTTCGCCGATAGTCATCCAGGACGACGAAGACCTAAACATATATAGAGGAGATGAGGCCCGTGGTGATAAGTCTAAAGAAATCCCAGTTTCTCCGAGGGGTTTCCCCTCAAGGGCCTCTCTTCCGGTTGAACCTGCTGCTCCCGATGATTTAACAGAAGAGCAGCTATTTAAAGAGCTGAGCAATATTCCTTTGCCTGATGATGTATACACACAGGGAGACTTCGAAGGGGAGCCATTTTTCCCTGTTTCTGAGGAAACAACCGCTCCAGTTGGGGAACGAGGAACTACTCAGATGAGCCTAACTTCGGGCCCTGGTCTGTTGGGGGAAATTATATGGGATGCACAAATCACACGCACTGCCTGACCCCACAATTTTATATCAACAGTATTCAAGTTTTAATATGCTCTTTTTTCTTTTGCAGGAAAGATGTCTCGCAGGCGGTCTTATTCTTATCGCTCTCTTCGTGAAGGCACACCTAGCCTTCATCCAAATCCTGAGCGTGCTCGCGGCCTTTCTCACAAGCCTACTTCTTCACAATCCAGGTCTCCATCGAAACCAACCTCTGGCAAGCTTCCCAGTTATTCGGTGCCACCTACAGGGGGAAAACAACTTCCTAAAGACTTAACCCCTCCGAAGAGTGCACCCTCTCACAGCAGGACATCAAAAAGACACTACGAGCCCAAGGATAAAAGCAAGGATCCAATCAAGGATTCTGAGAAGGAGAAAATTGACATTGTCCCTTCCAGCCAATAAGATTTGGTTGCCCCCGGGTCACGAGATTACATCCATGGTCCTGAGACTTAGGCTAAGCTGGAAAAGTTGCGAGAACAATTCCCAAACATCTTCTTCGAAAGGATGATGTTTGTTCCAGCCTTGGAACCAGTCCCTAGGAACTGGGATACTGAGGTCATCAGGCACATTCTCCATGTAGCCAGGCAGTATGAAGTGATGAAGAAACATGTTGTTAATCTTTCAGAGGTCATCTGAACGCTTGAGATGGAAGCACATAGATACAAAGTGAAGATAAATAACAATTAAAGGGCCAGGGCAAAAATGGAGAAGGACTTAGAGGATGCACAATCTCTGCTTGCCTTGGCCCAACGAGACGCTAAAGCTTACAAAACAGAGCCGGAGGAGGCCAGGCAACATTTCCATAATGAGCTTGATTCTAATAGCAAAGAGCGAGTGTTATTGAAACAAGAGGTGGAAGATCTCAGGATGGCCAACTCCGAATTGAAAACAGCACAGGATCACTTCGAGGCCGAAAGAGCTACTTGGGAGAAAGAATAGGTGAGTTTGAAGGAGAGTTTAGCTATGGCCGAAGGAGAGAAAGTAATTCTGAATGAGCAAGTCGCGGATGCAGAGAGGCGCGCGGCTCTCACTGAAAAGAATGTAGAAAGTGCCATTGAAATGGCTACTGCTTCTAACGACAAGCTCCTTGAGAGAGAAAAGGATATCGAAGGGTTTGAAGAAACGATATTTGACTTCCTCGTCCACGTCCTCAAAACCCGTAACATCTCATGGATCCCGGACTACCACGTCACTAGCCAACATATGGGATGCCATCGTCGAGGATGAGAAGCGGAGATTAGGAGTTGAAGAGATTGACGAAGATGAGCTGATGAGGACCATTCTGAGGGATAACGAGCCCGAGGATTTGGCAGAAGGCCGGCGCCTAATTCAAGAAGAGATAGAGAAGGAGAGGACTCTGGCTAAGGGCAAAAACAAGATTGACGAAGGTTCGAGCTCAGCTGTAGAGCCCAAGGCCTTCGGAGTTGAGGAATACAATCCTGATGATCCATTAATTCCTTTGGACCCGACTCCTTTGGTTGTCGGAGCTTCTGCAGCTAGCTTGGATGGAGGATCAGCGGAAGGTATCTCCATTTTCCCCCACAATTTGTCAAAGCAATTGTGAGTTGTCGTCGTCTGGCGGAGCAACCAATCGAATTAATAACACGTGTTCCTCATAATATAGGTGGCGGGCCCGTCGACAAGGATGTCGAGAAGAAGACAGAGGCGGAGAAGATTGACGTCTCGCCTAGCGCCGGTGTTGATGCACTAAAGCAGGCTGAAGGTACAACAGCAGACAAGGGCGTCCTAGCACCCAGTGTCGATGCTCCCAAGGATGACGAAACCATCGATGCCTTGAAAGATATGGATGGGCACCATGTAGATGATGAGGAGGATGTCATTATCACCAAAGAAGTCAAAGGCGATGACGACGAGACCTTGGCTAAGAGAAAGGCTAGGCAGGAAAAGCAGCTAGCTTTAAGGAAGGAGGAACAAGAGCCTTTGAACGTAGCTCCTATCTCGGAGTTTGATCCCCAAACTGGGATGGTTCTGAAACTCCAACCCAAATCGATCACTAAACAGCTTCATTTTGAGAATCCCGATGATTTCCCAGCTTCCCTTACTGATAAAAGAAAGAGAAGGAAGGAGGAGGAGGAGTCTTCGGATGAACCTTCAGCTCCTCTTATAGACAAAAGGAAGAGAAAGAAGGATGATCAATCTGATATTAGCAAGGCGGAGCTGGAAAAGCAGAAGAAGGAGAAAAAGTCCAAATGTAAATAGGATACTGCCGTTTGTCTATGTTTTGTCTTTGAGATTCCCATTGGCCATGAAATGTAGTTGTGAGACTGGCCCTCACTTTTGTTTTAGGTTGCTTTTCACGTTGTAGGCTTGCAGTTTATGAATGAAAGTTTATTTCTTTAGCATCATCGTGTACCTGCATTTAATAAACTTTTCATGCTTAGTCATAAATTATTTGCTTATAACTACAAATCATTCAAGCGACAGAAAGACATCAACAGTATTGTACTACATCAAGATACATGTATGCATATATCTACCCCCAATCAATCGTTAAAGATTGATTTGAGTTGGATGCACGTTGCCCCCTGTTTCTGAACATGGGGGACTTGGAAATTTTTGTAGGGTTAGAGTTCTTGCAGTGCCCGGCTTTTGGCACTTCGATACTCTCCCGATCCATCTGCGGGTCAAAGTTCGAACTCTTGTCATAATCTATGCACTGATCCTTCAGCGGGGTAGAGATCCTATGGGCGCTGAGTCTCCAGCACCGTTCTCAGCGCTTAATCATAGACGCTTTTATACTCTCCTAGCATTCGCCGAGGTTAGAGTTCTAGCTCAGCAGTTCTGTCGCTCCCCGATCCTTCAGCGGGGTAAGAGCTATTTCTCAGCGCTCAGTTGAAGACGCTTTTATACTCTCTTGGAAGTCGCCGAGGTTAGAGTTCGAGCTCAGCAGTTCTGTCGCTCCCCGATCCTTTAGCGGGGTAAGAGCTCTTTCTCAGCGCTCAGTCGGAGATGCTTTTATACTCTCCTGGCAGTCGCCGAGGTTAGAGTTCCGTCAAGGCGGTTCCGATCATGGTACACCGCCATGACTTATGGACATCGCCTTCATGTCCGTTATGCTCTCTCTCGGCTCTGGAGAGTTAGAGCGCTATGAATGATATGATTTACTTTATCGCACCCTCAGAGTTTTGACTGGTGATTGCATTCCATTCTGATGGAAGGCACCTATAATTATATGCTTCTATGATCGTTGCATGGTTCACAGCAATTTCCATAAAAATAGAAAGGCAGATAAATAATAGTGCAATAAAGGTAAACGACACACAATATTTTTATAGTGGTTCGGTCGAATCATGACCTACGTCCACTTTATAATTTTTTGCTTAAGAAATCGGACTATTCTAGGCAAGTCGTGCCTTGTACATGGTCCTTAATAAAGCAAAAGAACAGATCTGATATCTTTACGTTAGATACGGCCGTAAATGTTGGGCATTCCACACACTGGGGATTTCCTTTCCATATACGGTTGCTAGCTTGAAGGTTCCATTATCAAGCTTGCACAGAATGGAGTACGGTCCTTCCCAATTCGCACCCATATGAGTTGGGGCTGGAAAGACACGCTTCAGAACCAAGTCTCCGGGTTCAAAGGTTCGGGCTCGAACCTTTTTGTTGTAGTATCGGGCGACCTGTTGCTTGCATCTCAAGGCACGCAGGTCTGCTTCGTCCCTCTTTTCTTCGATCATATCCAGGGATTCAAGGAGCAATTCGTTATTAGTCATCAGATCGTAATAAGTCACTCGGTGAGAAGGTACTTTTATCTCAACCGGGATGACTGCTTCTGCTCCAAAAGCAAGGGAGAAGGGGGTATGTCCTGTTGCCGATTTATACGTTGTCCTGTAGGCCCATAGTGCTAAGGGTAATTCATCAACCCACATGGCTCTGGCCCGTTTCGGTCTTCTTTTCAGAATGGACTTAATCACTTTATTCGCCGCTTCGACCTGTCCGTTCGACTGCGGATGCGCCACAGAGGTGTACCGTTTCTCAATGTGGTATTTCTGGCAGAAGTCTCTGAATTAAGTGCTATCGAACTGAGTTCCGTTGTCAGTTATAACAATCTTTGGAATCCCAAATCGACAAATGATGTTCCTAACGACGAAGTTGATCACTCGTTTGGTTGTGATTGTAGTCAGTGGCTCAGCCTCGACCCACTTAGTGAAGTAGTCTACAGCTACAATAGCGAACTTCGCTCCGCCCTTAGCTATGGGGTGACTTCCAATGATATCAATTCCCCACATAGCGAAAGGCCATGGGCTTGTCATCGTTTTTAACTGACTAGGAGGTGCCTTAGATATCTTTGAAAATCTCTGGTATGCATCACACCGTCGTGCGTACTTCGCCGCATCTTTGTTTATGTTAGGCCAGAAATAACCATGCCGCAACACCTTTTTTGCCAATGTTTTCCCTCCAGTGTGATCGTCGCATTCGCCCTCATGTACCTCCTGCAGTACACGCTTGATGTCATCATGAGCTATACACCAGAGAAGGGGCATCGAAAATCCCTGTCTGTAAAGGACTCCGCCTTGCAGAACGTATCGGGAAGCTTTACGAATTACTTTACGCCTCTCGCTCTTCTTGGTAGGAAGCGTTCCATTCATCAAGAAATTCTTTAGAGGGGTCATCCATGACTCCCTTTCTGGTTCCGTCTCTAGTACCGGATCAATTTCCATCTGATCTATACTAGGAGACCGAAGTACTTCAACTGGGGCTAGCCCGGTCTCTTCAGGATCGTCGAAACTAGCTATCTTTGCCAACTTATCCGCCTGTTGGTTCTCTGACCGTGGAATATGAGATATGCTGTAGTGATCGAAGCCGTTCAGCAACTCCTTCACTTTTTCCAAGTATAAAATCAATCTTGGTGTGATGATCGGGAATCTCGCTCGATCTGAATCAGTCGCTAAACTGATCTAGACCGTTCGAAATGCCTGATTGTTTTGAGAACACGACAAAATAGAAAGCAGACGGAGAACATTTCATTGTATATCACAAAAATGCATCAGATTACAAGAATATACATAGTATAAATGAATAATATTACACAGAAAAATATCAGAGATTACAATACATTACATAGCAGCGGAAAATAATACAATACACAACTAGAATGAGATATACGGATACAAAGCTTTCCGGATATCGTTTCAGCTGTAAACCGGGATCCTGTGAATATAAATCTGCAAAACCAAAACTACTAGCTGCCCGTGTCGAAAATAAGGGCACCTAGAGTTTAGGTTAAAACAATAAACTTCAAGTTAGTCATGTGACTGGTGTGAGAACTAAAACAGTTATTAATCTTTGTTTTTAAAGTTAGGTAAATCAAGGGGCCACGCCGTATAACACGGAATGGGTTTCCTCCCAAGAATACCAGTGTATAAACAAACAGCGCAATGCTAAATAAAGCTGTTATAAGACCCAGGTCCTATCACACAATGCAACGCAAGCCGGGGGATAGGATTTTTCCTTATAACAGCCAAAGAATGCTTGATACATTTTAAAACAAATCATTTGATACTATTATCAGTGTATAGTGTATAAAACAATTTCAAATCATAAATATCAATCATAGGCGGCATGGGTACCATATATCATGTCGCCATACTAGGCTCTACAAATAAAACCGCAAATGTCACGTATTTGGAAGTTGGATTTCCATCTATGAACCGAGGCCAGGGATCGTCCTCTACCGATTCGAGACAATCAAGCCCATGTCTCAGGCAAGTACTCAGTCAAGCCTTGGAGCGACAGGGCCGGTCCACCGATGTGGATTAAAATGCCTGAACACTATGTTTCCCCGCCCTTTGGGGTGTAAATGAGCCAACAAATGGCTCCATCGGACCCGGATCGTCCGATCTAACCGAGGCGCCTCGCAACAGCAACAACCACACAGGTGAAAAATATATAAATGTCAGGGCTGGTAGGTCACTGACACCACCCTAGCTATAAGGAAACGCATGCCCTCCCTGAGGTCCTCTCCCGTTTCTGGTTCACAACCAGGGTGCGAGGCTCGCGAATTCACGTTACACAAAGCTGTGCCACATAGGCTGTGCTTTGATCATCACCACAAGACTTTGCTTTTCAACAGAAGCCTCGATCAATTGACACTTAGGCATGCCACATAGGCAAATCACTCCATGCATTTGATATCCGTCAATATATAACCCCTGAGCTCGTACGTCTCAGAGAAGGGCGTTAAGCAAGAGAATAAATTCTCCGCTGCCAAACATATATATATTTAATAGAAATCAATCACATGGACTAAAATCCAATATCAGACACACAGTCCATTTACGAGTTCGTTCTAGGTCTGAACGAAGCCGGAGGCACCTAGTACCCCGCATATCCATCGATCTCCATGTACGTCTGGACGATCACCAACTGTTTCCATCTTCATGGGTGTACATCCCAATCAAGATCATCAGTAATCACCCAAACGACGTGAAGACCTCCGGTCTTCGACCATCGTCTTCATCTTCGACTTATCGTCGTATCAGTTATTCAGAATGGGATAAACGCGGTCTTCCCGAATAACTCGCGTATATTTTAAATAAGTGTTACACAAACACAACATATGCCTCATTCCAATTCATCAGTCACTAACCGTAAATTAATCAAGAGAATAATTCCCCAAATATTAACCCCGAAGGCCGAAACCAACATCAGATCAATATCCAGGAAACCATTCTGCTTAGCTAACCGACAGTTAGTTTCTAAATTTCACATTCATAGGGAAAGGTTCCCATTAACTTTATCAAAGATAAATTCTTTATATTTATTCTTTAATCTATCCTTTTGAATTTCGATTTAACTAGTCGGGATTAACGAAACTTACCGAAGTAATCATTTGTTTTAATTTCCCAATCCCAACCTATTCATCCCATAAAGTAAAACTGGTAATACTTCATATCTAACACCACAGTGTTATCGGTAAATTCAATTACCATTTCAGGTTCAAATCTAACTAAAGATTTAACTATCGCCTGGAGCAAAACTGGTGATACTCCATTCTCGATCATTTCACTCTAATTAAAGATTCATTGAAACTCCACTTAGTTTTAATCTTTAACTGGGTTAAAGAATCGGTGTCATTTAAAACACAGTTCACGATAAACCCAAAATCACATTTCATTAATTATCGGGTTAAAGAACAAGTGTTATTTAAAACACTGTCCACGATAAACCCAAAAATCAATATCAATTCAATTCCAATTAAATATTATTTAATTGGTACACTTCATTAAATCCAAATAAAAAGGTTTAATCTTTTCTCAACTGGGTTCAAGAACAGTGTTAGTCAAGACACCATTCATGACAAACCCAAATCACATTTTATATTAAATACAAGGCTCTGAATAGAAAATATCCCGGCTTATATTCAATATCAAATTCTACGACCAACAAATATTGTATTGGAAATAACGATATATATATCTATATCTTTCAAATTTCCATAACAACATCCGTATAATCACGAAATCCAACATCGAAATATTCCGAAGACAATTTCGATTCAAATCCATTCCAATGCAATCAGTGGGAATTCTGGTTATTTTCAAAACCATTTCAAATTCAATTTATTTATTTAAAAATAAATAGAATTATAATTCTTGTTCAAAACTAGTTCATTTCGATAAAAATCTATTTTTATCTTTTCAAATATGGAGTTTTTCCATCCCAAATCTTTCTAAATCAATTCTTATGATTTTACACAAATTATTATTATTTTTAATAATTTTATCAAGGCCCATACAGTCGATTTCCATCAACGACCATCGAACTGCACTTATAGCGACCTTTTCCAAATTTGATTTGAACATAATTCCAAATCCAACCGTTATATTTCAAATTTCTAATATTTGTTAGAAAGCTCTTTTCGATACGAACCCAACGGTTCTGGTTTTAGGAGAATCCGACGGTCGGATCTCCCGTAATATCCGTTCGAAGTCAATGGTCGAAATTCGTGAACTGCCGCGGCGCGTTCTATTCAGGCCATTATATTATATATATAATATATACTTCATCAATTTTAATTCAGAACGTGCTTTATACATCGTCTTACATTCACTTTCAAATCGATTTCAATTCAAATTGATTTCTAATTTAATTTCAGTTCGTTTTCAATTCAATTCAATTCAATTTCAATTCGAATTCATTTATATTAAATTTCAATTCGAATTCATTTATATTCAATTTCAATTCGAATTCACTTCTATTCAATTTCAATTTGAATTCACTTCTTTTCAATTTCAATTTGAATTCACTTCTATTCAATTTCAATTCAATTCGAATTCATTTTCTATTCAATTCGAATTCGTTTTCTATTCAATTTCAGTTCGAATTTCAATTCTTTTCAAAATATCAGATTTTGAAATCACTTTCGATATTCATTATAAAATGAATAAAATCGATATAAATATCGTTCACGTCAAAATGGCGTCAATCTAATCAACACGGCTTCATATATTTCTATTTTCAAATATTCTATTTCAAATACTTCTTTTCAAATATTTCTTTTTCAAATATTTCTATTCAAAACTGGAATGAAGCCCAATCAATTACCATATAATGTTAATTATATGGATTTTCTACAACACATGTATACAATAACAACGATGAATAATCAACCATCATCCAAAGTGTATTCTACACTGTATAAGCATCAAATATAAATATTTAACGCTCATAACAGTCTGTCAATCAATCGATCGACATACAACTAATTATTGGGATCGGTGTATGTCATCCATCATCCCAATACCCGTGTGGGGTTTCAAACAATCAAACACAGATTTTATTTGTGCAGTTAGGCGATGTGTAAAATTTATCGTCCCAATCAATATCAGTCAAATGTGTGTATATAAACAAATCGTCCGATTTGTTTATTTTATTTCATTTCATATATACGTTAAAATTTTATTTTTAACTATAAAATATTTTCAACTATATAAATATTTTATTTTATTTCACATCATATCACACAATCAACTACACATCAAAATCAAACAAACAAGCATACAAGCCGTCCATGGTATGTGGATGACGGGTGTCGGGTGCTACTAAACACCGTCTTCATCCTAGTATATATATAACTGGAAAATTAAATTAAAGAGTGAGAAATTCTCACAGAATTGCTAATCCAACATCACTACTCTTCAAATGTAGAAATCTTCGTCGTTTCTTCTTTCGTCACTTTCTCTGCCCGTATTCTCTACATATGTAAAAATCACATTTTTACTTCGCTATTCAATATATAAAAATCGAATTTTTACTACGCTATTCAATATATAAAAATCGAATTTTTACTTCGCTATTCAATATATAAAAATCGGATTTTTACTTCGCTATTCAGTATATAAAAATCGAATTTTTACTTCGCTATTCAGTATATAAAAATCGAATTTTTACTTCGCTATTCAATATATAAAAATCAAATTTTTACTTTGCTATTCAGTATATAAAAATCGAATTTTTACTTTGCTATTCAGTATACAAAAATCGAATTTTTTACTTCGCTATTCAATATATAAAAATCGAATTTTTACTTCGCTATTCAATATATAAAAATCGAATTTTTACTTTGCTATTCAGTATAGAAAAATCGAATTTTTACTTCGCTATTCAATATATAAAAATCGAATTTTTACTTCGCTATTCAATATATAAAAATCGAATTTTTACTTCGCTATTCAGTATATAAAAATCGAATTTTTACTTCGCTATTCAATATATAAAAATCGAATTTTTACTTCGCTATTCAATATATAAAAATCGAATTTTTACTTCGCTATTCAGTATATAAAAATCGAATTTTTACTTCGCTATTCAGTATATAAAAATCGAATTTTTACTTCGCTATTCAATGTATAAAAATCGAATTTTTACTTCGCTATTCAATATATAAAAATCGAATTTTTACTTCGCTGTTCAATATATAAAAATCGAATTTTTACTTTGAACAAGAATCGTATATTTTCCTAATCAAAGATCGTAATTTTTTCTAAACAAAGATCAAAGCTTTCTATTAATTTATTTTTAAAATCTAAACTCTTTTTGTTTATAAAAAGATTGAATTTTTCCTAATTTAAATAATCTAGCTTACTCATATTAAAGAAATAAGAAAAAAAAACTCACTTTTCATTTTTAAAATCGAGTCTCAGCTGCCGGAGGTGGTCCACGTCGGAGGTGGAGTTGAGAAGGGCGGCGCCTGGTCGTTGGGGCCGGGTGGAGGCGCGGTGGTCGATCATTGGTCAGGGGGTGGCGGATGGTGGGTGCGTCGCCGGTTTTGGGCATCGGCGATTTGGGGTTAGGTTTCTCCGTCGATTCGGGTATGGGGTGGCTAGGGTTTTTCGCGTTTGGCCAGAGGGGCGATGGCGAGTGGGGGAGGGGATCTGAGGTAGGCGGCGGTGATGGCCTTGGGCGGCGCGTCGGCATCAGGGAGGGACTACGAGGTGAAGCAGCGGGTTTTTCTTTTTTTTTCTGATAAGAAAGGAGAGAGAGAGAGTAGAGAGGGTGAGGTGTTTTATATATATTTATATTATTTAATTTCAAAAAGTTGACTTTTCCATTCGACCTCTAAATGAGGCCCACCGCCTGTCGTCCATAGCTAATTACCCCCATTCCGAACACAGTGGGATTTGTATCGTAGGCTAATTCGACTGTTTCGATCAGTTTCCGTTATAATCAACATATAACTCTATATATTGAATTTGAACGCGCATTTCAATTTACCAGGGTCACATACGAACTCTATAAATTCCAGAAAAATATTTTCCAGCTTCGTATTGATGATACGGTCCTAACAAAACTAATTTCGTCGAATTCTGAGACCGTTTGAAAAATGGTCAATTTCCAGTCGATTAAATTCAACTGAAATGGTCAAAACACGTTTTCCTTTGCCACGCTCACATATTGATTCAAAAAATTATGAAATTTGGAATCTAGCAATAAGTTTACATCCCAGATCCAACAAAAGTGGTTTCGTCGAATTCCAAGGTTGTTTGCAAAAATTCCATTTTTAAGGGCCTGAATTCCATAGCTTCTATTCAGAATTTTCAACTGGGCATATCTTTTGATTCCCGCTATGAAATTTTGATTTTTCGGATTCGTTGGAAAGATATTCTCAGATAGATTCTTTTATTTTTGGTTTCACTAAAATCTGGTTTATTTTGCACCAGGTACATTCAATTGAAATTTGAAATCGAATTATCGAACTACCGCTCCATTTTCAATTCCTTTTATAAATATAAATAAATATTTATATTCTAATGACGACGTATATAATATATACGTTCGAATTCCATTCAAAATAAATTTCTCGTCGATATTATTTAAAATAATTCATTTTAAATAATCAAAATTCGCTAAAATTGCAAAAATAAATTTTTTAAATTGGCCCAGATTTCCGGGTTATTATAAGCTCCCCCACTTAAAACTTTTCGTCCCCGAAAAGGAACAAAGTCGAAAGTGGTTTGATTAATCAACTCTACGTTCGATCTGGCTTCCATTCTCCAACTTTTCAGTTTCTGAGAATTTTCAAATTTTCAAAAATTTGGCTAACACCCTAAATTTTCGAAAAATTTCGCCATAACCTCCCCTGCACCGGGAGCCACGGGAAAATCCCGAAATTTCCATACTGGCGTTCTGATCTCAAAAAGAAAAAGAAAAAGCCAAGCGGCTAGCCAATCGGCTCATAAAATCATCATCGTCCAATCAAAACAGTAAATTATAGTAAACATGTACCTATTTGTCGGGCAAACAAATTTTATTCTCTGCTCTAGCCTCCTTGCTATGACCTGTTCAATGTGAGTACATATATTTGCAAGCAAATGCAACCAATTTTCAATACAATTCAACATTTGATTCAATTAGGCATAATGGTTCAAAAATTATCAAACAAATAAACATACGACATAAACATCAATCAATTAGTGGATTAACGTTTCAATTTATAACTTTGATATATAGTCTAAAAATCAGATTTTTGATGCAAAATCACAACAATAAGCCCTATCTAATTTTGGTCCTCATACCAGTTAATAGGAAATATATAGAAATCTCACTTTCGTTACTCGAAAATAAATACTGGCGATGGTGCCCCATCACCAGAATTATCCCCGGGCAACTAGAGTATGATTCTATAACTATCAAGTATATTAAAACTTCGAATACACGTTTGCAGGACGCATATGCAAAATCTTTATATATCGGATTGTCCAAATCAATATAGAATAAATAATCAAATACGAATGGTTGATTTAAATTTTCAAAACAAAATTGGTTTTCATTTTTATTTTAAAAATTTACTCTTCACACTCGTTCTAGGATACTACTGATCCCATCTCTAGCAAGTCATTCTAATTGGATATTACTAATCCAATATCTGATGAATTCTTTCGCATGGTTCTAGTGTGTCCTATTCTCTGAGCTTTGTAAACCAAAGCTCTAATACCACGTGTGCCGATCGGGAATCTAGCTCGATCTGAATCAGTCGCTAAACCGATCTAGACCGTTCGAAACGCCTGATTGTTTTGAGAACATGACAAAATAGAACGCAGACGGAGAACATTTCATTGTATATCACAACAATGCATCAGATTACAAGAATATACATAGTATAAATGAATAAATATTACATAGAAAAATATCTGAGATTACAATACATAGCAGCGTAAAATTATACAATACACAACTAGAATGAGATATACGGATACAAAGCATTCCGAATATCATTCCAGCTGTAAACCAGGATCCTGTGAATATAAATCTGCAAAACCAAAACTACTAGCTGCCCGTGTCGAAAATAAGGGCACCCAGAGTTTAGGTTAAAACAATAAACTCCAGGTCAGTCATGTGACTGGTGTGAGAACTAAAACAGTTATTAATCTTTGTTTTTAAAGTTAGGTAAATCAAGGGGCCACGCCGTATAACATGGAACGGGTTTCCTCCCAAGAATACCAATGTATAAACAAACAACGCAATGCTAAATAAAGAAAAATGAAGCTGTTATAAGACCCAGGTCCTATCACACAATGCAACGCAAGCCGGGGGATAGGGTTTTCCCTTATAACAGCCAAAGAAAGCTTGATACATTTTAAAACAAATCATTTGATACTATTATCAGTGTATAGTGTATAAAACAATTTCAAATCATAAATATTAATCATAGGCGGCATGGGTACCATATATCATGTCGCCATACTAGGCTCTACAAATAAAACCGCAAATGTCACGTATTTGGAAGTTGGATTTCCATCTATGAACCGAGGCCAGGGATCGTCCTCTACCGATTCGAGACAATCTAGCCCATGTCTCTGGCAAGTACTCAGGCAAGCCTTGGAGCGACAGGGCCGGTCCACCGATGTGGATTAAAATACCTGAACACTACGTTTCCCCGCCCTTTGGGGCGTAAATGAGCCAACGAATGGCTCCATCAGACCCGGATCGTCCGATCTAACCGAGGCGCCTCGCAACAGCAACAACCACACAGGTGAAAAGTATATAAATGTCAGGGCTGGTAGGTCACTGACACCACCCTAGCTAGAAGGAAACGCATGCCCTCCCTGAGGTCTTCTCCCGTTTCTGGTTCACAACCGGGGTGCGAGGCTCGCGAATTCACGTTACACAAAGTTGTGCCACACAGGCTGTGCTTTGATCATCACCACAAGACTTTGCTTTTCAACAGAAGCCTCGATCAATTGCCACTTAGGCATGCCACACAGGCAAATCACTCCATGCGTTTGATATCCATCAATATATAACCCCTGAGCTCGTACGTCTCAGAGAAGGGTGTTAAGCAAGATAATAAATTCTCCGTTGCCAAACAGAAATATATTTAATAGAAATTAATCACACAGACTAAAATCCAATGTCCGACACACAGTCCAATTACGAGTTCGTTCTGGGTCTGAACGAAACCGGAGGCACCTAGTACCCCGCATATCCATCGATCTCCATGTACGTCTGGACGATCACCAACTGTTTCCATCTTCTTGGGTGTACATCCCAATCAAGATCATCAGTAATCACCCAAACGACGTGAAGACCTCCGGTCTTAGACCGTCGTCTTCATCTTCGACTTATCGTCGTATCAGTTATTCAGAATGGGATAAACCCGGTCTTCCCGAATAACTCGCGTATATTTTAAATAAGTGTTACACAAACACAACATACGCCTCATTCCAATTCATCAGTCACTAACCGTAAATTAATCAAGAGAATAATTCCCCAAATATTAACCCCGAAGGCCGAAACCAACATCAGATCAATATCCAGGAAACCATTCTGCTTAGCTAACCGACAGTTAGTTTCTAAATTTCACATTCATAGGGAAAAGTTCCCATTAACTTTATCAAAGATAAATTCTTTATATTTATTCTTTAATCTATCCTTTTGAATTTCAATTTAACTAGTCGGGATTAACGAAACTTACCGAAGTAATCATTTGTTTTAATTTCCCAATCCCAACCTATTCATCCCATGAAGTAAAACTGGTAATACTTCATATCTAACACCACAGTGTTATCGGTAAATTCAATTACCATTTCAGGTTCAAATCTAACTAAAGATTTAACTATCGCCTGGAGAAAAACTGGTGATACTCCATTCTCGATCATTTCACTCTAATTAAAGATTCATTAAAACTCCACTTAGTTTTAATCTTTAACTGGGTTAAAGAATCAGTGTCATTTAAAACACAGTTCACGATAAACCCAAAATCACATTTCATTAATTATCGGGTTAAAGAACAAGTGTTATTTAAAACACTGTCCATGATAAACCCAAAAATCAATATCAATTCAATTCCAATTAAATATTATTTAATTGGTACACTTCATTAAATCCAAATAAAAAGATTTAATCTTTTCTCAACCGGGTTCAAGAACAGTGTTAGTCAAGACACCATTCACGACAAACCCAAATCACATTTGATATTAAATACAAGGCTCTGAATAGAAAATATCCCGGCTTATATTCAATATCAAATTCTACGACTAACAAATATCGTATTGGATATAACGATATATATATATATATCTATATCTTTCAAATTTCCATAACAACATCTGTATAATCACGAAATCCAACATCGAAATATTCCGAAGACAATTTCGATTCAAATCCATTCCAATGCAATCAGTGGGAATTCTGGTTATTTTCAAAACCATTTCAAATTTAATTTATTTATTTAAAAATAAATAGAATTATAATTCTAGTTCAAAATAGTTCATTTCGATAAAAATCTATTTTTATCTTTTCAAATATGGAGTTTTTCATCCCAAATCTTTCTAAATCAATTCTTATGATTTTACACAAATTATTACTATTTTTAATAATTTTATCAAGGCCCGTACAGTCGATTTCCATCAACGACCATCGAACTGCACTTATAGCGACCTTTTCCAAATTTGATTTGGACATAATTCCAAATCCATCCGTTAGATTTCAAATTTCTAATATTCGTTAGAAAGCTCTTTTCGATACGAACCCAACGGTTCCGGTTTTTGGAGAATCCGACAGTCGGATCTCCCGTAATATCCGTTCGAAGTCAATGGTCGAAATTCGCGAACTGCCGCGGCGCGTTCTATTCAGACCATTATATTATATATATAATATATATAATATATACTTCATCGATTTTAATTCAGAACGTGCTTTATACATCGTTTTAAATTCATTTTCAAATCGATTTCAATTCAAATTGATTTCTAATTCAATTTCAGTTCGTTTTCAATTCAATTCAATTTCAGTTCGAATTCATTTATATTAAATTTCAATTCGAATTCATTTATATTCAATTTCAATTCGAATTCACTTCTATTCAATTTCAATTTGAATTCACTTCTATTCAATTTCAATTTGAATTCACTTCTATTCAATTTCAATTCGTTTTCAATTCAATTCAATTCGAATTCGTTTTCTATTCAATTCAATTCAAATTCGTTTTCTATTCAATTTCAGTTCGAATTTCAATTCTTTTCAAAATATCAGATTTTGAAATCACTTTCGATATTCGTTATAAATGAATAAAATCGATATAAATATCGTTCACGTCAAAATGGCGTCAATCTAATCAACACGGCGTCATATATTTCTATTTTCAAATATTCTATTTCAAATACTTCTTTTCAAATATTTCTTTTTCAAATATTTCTATTCAAAACTGGAATGAAGCCCAATCAATTACCATATAATGTTAATTATATGGATTTTCTACAACACATGTATACAATAACAACGATGAATAATCAACCATCATCCAAAGTGCATTCTACACTGTATAAGCATCAAATATAAATATTTAACGCTCATAACAGTCTGTCAATCAATCGATCGACATACAACTATTTATTGGGATTAGTGTATGTCATCCATCATCCCAATACCCATGTGGGGTTTCAAACAATCAAACACAGATTTTATTTGTGCAGTTGGGCGATGTGTAAAATTTATCGTCCCAATCAATATCAGTCAAATGTGTGTATATAAACAAATCGTCCGATTTGTTTATTTTATTTCATTTCATATATACGTTAAAATTTTATTTTTAACTATAAAATATTTTCAACTATATAAATATTTTATTTTATTTCACATCATATCACACAATCAACTACACATCAAAATCAAACAAACAAGCATACAAGCCGTCCATGGTATGTGGACGACGGGTGTCGGGTGCTACTAAACACCGTCTGCATCCTAGTATATATATAACTTGAAAATTAAATTAAAGAGTGAGAAATTCTCACAGAATTGCTAATCCAACATCATGACTCTTCAAATGTAGAAATCTTCGTCGTTTCTTCTTTTGTCACTTTCTCTGCCCGTATTTTCTACATATGTAAAAATCACATTTTTACTTCGCTATTCAATATATAAAAATCGAATTTTTACTACGCTATTCAATATATAAAAATCGAATTTTTACTTCGCTATTCAATATATAAAAATCGAATTTTTACTTCGCTATTCAGTATATAAAAATCGAATTTTTACTTCGCTATTCAATATATAAAAATCAAATTTTTACTTCGCTATTCAATTTATAAAAATCGAATTTTTACTTTGCTATTCAGTATACAAAAATCGAATTTTTGCTATTTAGTATATAAAAATTGAATTTTTACTTCGCTATTCAATATATAAAAATCGAATTTTTACTTCGCTATTCAGTATATAAAAATAAAATTTTTACTTTGTTATTCAGTATATAAAAATCGAATTTTTACTTCGCTATTCAATATATAAAAATTGAATTTTTACTTCGCTATTCAATATATAAAAATCGAATTTTTACTTCGCTATTCAGTATATAAAAATCGAATATTTACTTCGCTATTCAGTATATAAAAATCGAATTTTTACTTCGCTATTCAATATATAAAAATCGAGTTTTTACTTTGCTATTTAGTATATAAAAATCGAGTTTTTACTTCGCTATTCAATATATAAAAATCGACTTTTTACTTCGCTATTCAATATATAAAAATCGAATTTTTACTTCGCTATTCAATATATAAAAATCGAATTTTTACTTTGAACAAGAATCGTATATTTTCCTAATCAAAGATCATAATTTTTTCTAAACAAAGATCAAAGCTTTCTATTAATTTATTTTTAAAATCCAAACTCTTTTTATTTATAAAAATATTGAATTTTTCCTAATTTAAATAATCTAGCTAACTCATATTAAAGAAATAAGAAAAAAAACTCACTTTTCATTTTTAAAATCGAGTCTCAGCTACCGGAGGTGGTCCACGTCGGAGGTGGAGTTGAGAAGGGCGGCGCCTGGTCGTTGGGGGCCGGGTGGAGGCGCGTTGGTCGATCATTGGTCAGGGGGTCGCGGATGGTGGGTGCGTCGCCGGTTTTGGGCATCGGCGATTTGGGGTTAGGTTTCTCCGTCGATTCGGGTATGGGGGGGCTAGGGTTTTTCGCATTTGGCCAGAGGGGCGATGGCGAGTCGGGGAGGGGATCTGAGGTAGGCGGCGGTGATGGCCTTGGGCGGCGCGTTGGCATCAGGGAGGGACTACGAGGTGAAGCAGCGGGTTTTTCTTTTTTTTTTCTGATAAGAAAGGAGAGAGAGAGAGTAGAGAGGGTGAGGTGTTTTATATATATTTATATTATTTAATTTCAAAAAGTTGACTTTTCCATTCGACCTCTAAACAAGGCCCACCGCCTGTCGTCCATAGCAAATTACCCCCATTCCGAACACAGTGGGATATGTATCGTAGGCCAATTCGACTGTTTCGATCAGTTTCCATTAAAATCAATATATAACTCTATATATTGAATTTGAACGCGCATTTCAATTTACCGGGGTCACATACGAACTCTAAAAATTCCAAAAAAATATTTTCCAGCTTCGTATTGACGATACGGTCCTAACAAAACTAATTTCGTCGAATTCTGAGACCGTTTGAAAATGGTCATTTTCCAGTCGATTAAATTCAACTAAAATGGTCAAAACACGTTTTCCTTTGCCACGCTCACATATTGATTCGAAAAATTATGAAATTTGGAATCTAGCGATAACTTTACATCCCGGATCCAACAAAAGTGGTTTCGTCGATTTCCGAGGTCGTTTGCAAAAATTCCATTTTTAAGGGCCTGAATTCCATAGCGACTATTCAGAATTTTCAACTGGGCATATCTTTTTATTCCCGCTATGAAATTTTGATTTTTCGGATTCGTTGGAAAGATATTCTCAAATAGATTCTTTTATTTTTGGTTTCACTAAAATCCGGTTTATTTTGCATCCGGTACATTCAATTGAAGTTTGAAATCGAATTATTGAACTACGGCGCCAATTTCAATTCCTTTTATAAATATAAATAAATATTTATATTCTAACGACGACGTATATAATATATACGTTCGAATTCCATTGAAAATAAATTTCTCGTCGATATTATTTAAAATAATTCATTTGAAATAATCAAAATTCGCTAAAATTGCAAAAATAAATTTTTTAAATTGGCCCAGATTTCCGGGTTATTACACTTGGTCCTTTGACTTGGAATTTTCCATTGACCTGGTTTACAACTAACTTGGAGTCGCAAAATATGTCCAGCTTTGTGATTTCCAACTCCTTTGCGATTCTTAACCCGGCTATCAGGGCTTCATATTCAGAGTCGTTGTTAGTGGCGTGAAACCCCATCCGAATAGCATAGGATATCAGCCGTTTCTTAGGAGTTTCAAGCACTACTCCAGCGCCGGATCTCTTGTCATTCCTAGCGCCATCAGTATACAATCTCCAGGCACTGGGATCGAGAAGTAACTTTGGGGGGTCATCTTCTTTGTTCGCTATATCTTCCTCCGGGACAGTAAACTCTGCTATGAAATCGGCTATCACTTGCCCCCGTATTGACCGCCGGGGCTGAAAGTTCAGATCAAATTGACTCAACTCAATGTTCCATTTGAGTAGTCTTCGAGACGCTTCTGGTCTCTGTAGAACTTGCTTGAGTGGATGATAAGTGTACACGATGATGGGATGATCCTGAAAATAATGTCGAAGCTTTCTAGAGGCAATCAGCAAACTATACGCCAACTTTTCTATCCTTGGATAATTACGCTCTGCTGCCGCCAATTTTTTGCTCACGTGATACACTGGTCTTTGAACTTTATCTTCTTCTCTCACCAATGCTGAGCTGATCGCGTGGGACGACACTGCCAAGTACACGAATAAATCCTCGTGATCCACCGGCTTAGATAATATCGGAGGTTTCTCCAGGTGACTCAGCAGGTTCTGAAACGCTTCTATACAGTCAGGCATCCATTTGCATTGGCGTTTTCCTCACTTTATCAATTCGAAGAATGGGATGCATTTGTCCGTAGCCCTGGAGATGAATCTGCTTAGTGCTGCTACTTTCCCTGCAAGGCTTTTCACATCTTTAATTTGCCTAGGCTCCTGAATGCCTCTAATTGCTGCGATCTGGTCTGGATTAATCTCAATCCCACAAGAACTGACGATGAATCCCAAGAATTTTCCGGAGGCGACCCCGAATGAACATTTCGTTGGGTTGAGTTTCATCCCGTACTTTCGAAGAATGCCAAATATCTCTGCCAAGTCTGTAGTGTGATTGGAGGATTGCCTGGACTTAACCAACATGTCATCGACGTATACTTCCATTGTTTTCCCAATATGGTTATAGAACATTCTGTTCACTAACCGTTGATATGTAGCACCTGCGTTCTTCAAGCCAAAGGGCATTACCACGTAGCAGTATAATCCCAGATCCGTAGTGAAGCTAGTGTGTTCTTGATCTGGAACATGCATTGGAATCTGGTTATATCCTGAATAAGCATCCATAAAGGAGAGAAGTTCATGACCCGTCGTTGAGTCCACCAACTGATCGATCCTGGGTAACGGAAAACTGTCTTTTGGGCAGGCTTTATTCAAATCCGAGAAATCGATACACGTTCTCCACTTCCCGTTGGCCTTCTTTACCAGGACTGGATTTGAAATCCAGTCCGGATAGGTTGAGTCTCTGATAAATCCATTACTCTTTAGCTTTCCAACGTCTTCTTTCAAGGCAGCGGACCTTTCTGGGCCCAGCATTCGCCATTTTTGTTTTACCGGAGGATGCTTAGGGTTAATGCTTAATGAATGGCTCATGATTGATGGAGATATCCCGCACATGTCTGCGTGGGTCCAAGCAAATACATCCAAATTATCTTTCAAGAAATCCGTCAGTTCTTTAGCTAAATTCGGATTTAACTGGGATCCAATCTTAAGGACCTTCTCTGGGTCACTATCATCGATCGGTACATCCACAGTTGTCTCGTTGGGAGTCGCCACTCTGCCCCCAGGTTCTTTGTCCTCTCTGGGATCTATATCCTCGGGCAACTCTCTGGGCGACTCTCCTACGATTATCCTCTTTAATTGCTATGAGGTCTCCGCCCTTGTGGGGGGAGAAGCGCCCTTGGTTTCTATGTCTCCTCCGTTGCGGAGTAGCTTTAGCTCTGCAATATAACATGCTCGTGCGGCAACCTGATCTCCTCTGACAATACCAACACCAGCTTCTGTAGGAAACTTCAATAACAAGCACCAGGGGGCTATACAGGCTCTAAACTTTGCTAGGGCCGGTCGGCCCAAGAAGGCGTTATAGGGTGATTCAATACCCAAAAACACGAAGGGAAGAATTCTCACTCTCTGGCGTTCTCCTTCTCCAAGTGTAAATGGTAGCTCTACATATCCCATTGGAGCGGTGGATGCTCCGTTAAATCCACGGATCCATCCCTCACAGGGCTTCAAGTCTTTTATCTCGAGATTCATCTGGTCGAATGTCTTTTTGAAAATAATGTTTATGGAACTCCCGTTATCCAATAAGACTTTATGAACAGTGGCTGGGCCAATAGGAACTGTGATTACAAATGGATCTTCGGTCGGAGCATGGACTCCAATGCTTTCTCGTTCACGGAAAACGACGTCGTCGGACATCATCTTTTGTTGCTTTACTGGGACATTGTCCTCAGGGTTGCTACACTCTCCTACCCCGAGGTGCTGCTTAGCTGCGTTGACATACTGATCCAATGCCTTGGAACCGTGCCCGGTAAGATAAAGCCCTCCGATTATGGTATTGATAACAAGGTCCTTTCCCTTTTGCTGGGCAGTTGGCCTGACAGCAGGTTGATTCTGGTTCTGATCTAGGGCCTGTACGGCTTGCCACCTGTCTCTGGGTGTCACTCTGTATTCATCCAATTTTCCTTCTCGGAGAAGCTTCTCGACCACATCTCTTAGGTGACGGCATTCATTTGTTGAGTGGCCGTGAATCTTATGGAAGAGACAGAACTTCCCCGTCTCACATTCTTTCTCCGTTGACTCTCTGGGAGGAGGCCTTTAATTTTGGAGGACGTTGTACGAATCCGTGAAGATATTCTCCAAAGTATCGTTTATTGGCGTATAACTTTCAAAAGACCTGGGACGAGTCCTTCTCTGGGAGTCGTTCCCTCGATTCCTCTTCCGATTATTGCCATTATTTCCTGACTGGCGACCACTGGTTCTGATTTCCGACATTAACTTCGACCTTCCCTGAGCTGTCTCCTGTCTGCTTAATGGCGACATTGCTCTGGATTTCCTCCTTATCGGCCATTTTTGCCTTTCGGTTAGCATATACCTCCTCCCGGCGTAAGTGCATGTTAGCTTTTTTGTAGAATAACTCTCTAGTATGAGGTGGCTTGCCGGCCAGGTATCTCCCAAATTCGGTGTCTTTATCTACCCCATCAATCAGGGCTGCCACAACAGTTGGCTCATGAGGATCTTTGACTTCAGTAGCGGCTAGGTTGAAACGGTCTAGATACACCCTCAAACTCTCGCCTGGTCGTTGCTTGACAAGGAACAAGTCAATCACACTCTTCGTCCTTTGTGCATAAATGCAGAACTGTTCCACAAACCTTTCACTCAACTCCCTGAAGCTGGAAATTGTTCTTGCTGGTAAGAGGTAAACCATAATAATGCTACATCCTCCAGGAATATAGGAAATGCTTTGCACTTGACAGCGTCGGAAGCTGCAGCAGCGGTCATTGACCAAGAGTATCTCATCAGATGTTGGATGGGATCAGATCTACCCACGTAACGGTTCATCTACGGCATGTTGAAGCGCCTCCGGAACGTCGCATCTAAAATGTCATCAGTGAAAGGGGTGTGGCTGCGGTCAATTCCCCAATCTTCATTCCATTGTCCACGGCTACCTGCCAGAATTTGATGGATCATAGCTGCAACATTTGCACTAGTCAGCGGAGGTTCGGGATCAGCGCTTCTTGCTCGGTGGAATTCTCTAATCTCCCTTCCAGGAGCGGCCACGAAATCCGGGGCTCGGATTGGGCTTTGCTGCCCCCTGTTTCCATGAGCATTTGTACGGCGAAGGGGCTGAGGTAGTCTATTCTCAACAGGGCTATCCACGCCTCGAGCTCTTGGAGTTGCGGCATGATTATTCACATTGCGGTTTGAGGGCCCTGCACCCAGTACCTCTTCTTCCTGTGATGGCAGGGTTCCAAATCGGAGCTACTCTATGTTTTCAGGCCTCTCATACGGTCGCCGCGGAGGTCTTGGCGATTCCACTGACGAAGAAGAGTACTCTGGGGTGAGCGTACGAACTGGGGGCGTCCTTTGCCTTGCAAGATCATTGAGCCTTCTATCCATAGCAGTCAAGTTCTGTCGCAGCACGGAGCTCTCCTGCCTTTGAGCAGCCAATTCATCAAATAGTCTCTCCCACATTTTAGAAAAGCAAGAAAGATCTCCCTCAGTAACGGGAGCGGAAGGGTCATATTAAACATCAACATTTTCTCTTATGCGCAAAGAGCTTGAGCCAGGTTGAGTAGAGGGGCCAGGACGGTAAGAGCGAGCCATAGGCTCCTTTCCAGGTTGAGTCGTAATCCGGTCATCACTTCGGATCGTGGTGGATCGGTGCCTGTGATTCGGTGCGCCCCCATGGGGTTGGTTCATGGTCATGGTATGCGGAGGATTCAGGGCGTTATCACGGGATCGAGTAACAACCCCTCTAGCTGCTCGGTTCGCAGTGCCTTCCTCAAGTCGGATCGTGGCGCCTCCATCAGACCGATTCATGACACTCTGATCGGTTCGGGTTGCCCCCCTGTCCTCGCGATCCGCGGTCCCCTCACCAACCTGCTCGTGTGCACTTTCGCCAACTACTTCGTTCGCGACTTCATTCGCTTGCGAAGCTCGTACTTCCTTAGACCTCTTTCCAGCCATGATATCAGGTACTGCTGGAATCTTCTAAAATCTGAACAGTGAAGTTTTGGGACTGTTTTCTTCGGACTTTCAAATCCAAATAGTAGAATAGCAATCCGGTAGGCTGAGAATTGAATTCTCAGTGAAAGCACCAAAATGTTAGATCAAAATTTGGACCTAACACCCAAATTGTTCTGATTCGTAGAGAATTATAACTGGAGAATGAAGAAAAATCAGAAAACACACAGAATTTATAGTGGTTCGGCGTTAACGAGCCTACGTCCACTATATATGTTATCGATTATACTTTGAACGCTAGTACAATCAATAATTTCTCTCAAACTCACTCTTACAATTATGATTTCTCTCAGTAATCTCGAAGTAAAACTGATAAGAAATAATGGTATGACAGTAATGGTGGAATCAGTGCTCAATATTACCAAAAAGTCCCTAAAAATGCCAGTCTCTGGGCTATTTATAGCTGATTCTGTCAGGCGGTTCGCGGTCACACGTGGTGCAGATCCCGAAAAAATCGGGTCGGATCGAGCGTTGAGGAGGAATTGGTCAATATGACAGTTGTGAACAAGTGTCGCGGGATCCGTGCATTTCGGATCACTGAAGACCCGTTCGTAGTTTGAACAAGTCAGAGGCCTCGCTGTGCGTCGGGGAATCGGATCGGAGCGAGGTGGTAGCATTGGTGCGGATCGAGTCGTGATGAGGTGGACGGGTCGGGTCGCGAATAATGATGGCGATCTGAGAGGCGCGATCCGTGAGTGCGATCCGCCGGTGCGATCCGTGAGTGCGATACGCTAGTGCGATCCGATCTTTGAGGAATGTAGTTCCATACTTTCTTCTTGTGTGTGAATCTTGGTGGCTTGGTCAAAAAGCTAGCCAACATAAACGATATGGAAATAACGATGTATAAATTATATAGTCGATGTATGAGTTATATAAGCATTGTACACCTCATGTATAAGCGTTGTATAAGTTGTATGTTCGATGTATGAGTCATATATGCGTTGTAAAAATGATATGTGTGTTGAAATGAATTGAAATGATATTGAAATAAAATCGAAATATAGTTATATACGTATATATATATACATATATATATATACACACTCCCCTCGTCCACAGACCATGGATGATATATATTGGTTGTGATATAGTTTGGATTATTGGTTGATGTGAAATTTGGTGAATATCATGAATGGTTGATTGGAAATGATTGTTTGTGGTTGAAATCCCAATAGGATAAGTATATGGGAAAATTCATCTGCGTAAGAACTAGATATTGAAATCCCCATTGTCAAAAGCTGCGAGGCTTTAAGGTAGAAAGAGGAGCCGTACTCGGGACGGTGTCGGTTTTAACTACCCTGTCGTTATGGTGCCGAAATTTTATGAAATATTCCTGTGTTTGATTTATATTCATGTGTTGGAACTATATTCGTGTGTTCAATAGAAATTCATGTGTTGAATAAAATTCATGTGTTGAATGACATTCATGTATTGAATAAATTCCTTGAAAGATAAAAATAACATTTTTATCATATCTATAGAATATATACAATATCAGTGTTTTAAATAAATTGTTTTAACATCAAAAATAACATTTTTACCTTATATATGAACTATATAAAATAATCGTGTTTTGAAATAATCTGTTTTACAATAAAAATCACATTTTTATGATATATATGAACTGTTAAAAATAGTGATGTGTTGAAATAAATATCTATTGGATAAAAATATCGTTTTTATCAAATATAGGAAATGAATATGATTTTGAAATCGAAGAATGAATTGTATATATATATATATATAAATATAATTAAAATATATCGAATAATGAAGCTGCAGTTCATATTTTGAAACCGTGATTTCAAACGATTATTGCAGGAGATCCGACCATCGGATTTTCCCGAAATCAAAACCGTTGGGTTCTCTTTGGAAATATCTTTCCAACGACACCAACTTTGTAAAGATCCAATGGTTAGATTGTCAGGAATGTTTAATTCAAATCTGAAGAAAAACAGTGCTAGAAACGATTATATATATATATATAATTAAAATAAATCGAATGACGATGCTGCAGTTCGTATTTTGACATCGTAACTTCAAGCGATTGTACCGGGAGATCCGACCGTCGGATTTTCCCAAAACTGGAACCGTTGGATTTGTTTTGAGAAGATCTTTCTAATGATATAAAATTTGTAAAGATCCAATAGTTGGATTTTCAGATATATGTAAATCAAATCTGAAGAAAAATAGTGCCATGGCCGAATTATGGCCTAAAGCGTCGTTTAAATGAATTGGCTATTTTTAAATAAATAAAAATAGCGATAAATCGTTGTAAAATATTATAAACGATATGGAATGAAAATAAACCGAATTTACCCGATTTATTGGATATTTGATGGTTGAATGTGTTTGGCGTGAAAATTACATTAAAGAATAGAATTATTGTTGTCGAATAATTTAACCATTGAAATGAATTGATTTGAAATTCTAAATATATGTGAATTATTTGGAAAGGTCGAGTTAACTCTCATTTCATATAATTGATCGACGATTAGAAGTCGAAGATATGAAGACGGTGCAAGACCGATGATCTTCACGTTGAGTGGAGGTGTGCTACTGATGCTCGTGATGGGAGTAGCTACCTGGAAGGGGCTAAAATGGTAGCCGTCCAGACGTACTTGTTGATTGTACGTATGTGCGAGGTATAAGGTGCCTCCGGTTTCGTTCAGACCCAGAACAGACTTGTAAATGGACTGTGTGTCTGACATTGGATATCATTCTGTGTGATTGATGGATATCAGTCGCATGGAGTGGTTTGCCTGTGTGGCATGCTAAGATGAAAATGATCAAAGCTTTTGTTGAAAGGCAGAGCTTTGTGGTTGATGATCAAAGTCCGTTTTAAATGGCTAGCTTTGTGTTTAGCGTTGTTTCGCGAACCTCACACTCCGGTATGAGCCAGAAACGGGAGAGGACGTTAGGGAGAACATGCGTTTCCTTCTAGCTAGGAGTGGTGCTTTGGGTTTTTCACGCCTGGGTATTTTACTTATGTGGATGATGGAAAGTGAGGCCTCAATTAGTTCGGTCTCTTCGGAGCCGATAGTTTGGTCGGATATGACTAGTGACGCCCCATAGGGCGGGGAAACGCAGTGTTCAAGCATTTTAATCCACATCGAGTGGACCAGCCCTGACTATCCAAAGGTCACTCAAGCTCTGATCCTGAGGGGCGGGCTAGAGCGTCTCGAAGCGGTAAGGACGATCCCTTGCCTTGGTTCATGACGGAAATCCAATTTCCAAATACGACATTGTGCGGTTTTGATTGTATATCCATATATGGCGACATAGTGGTATGGGGCATTAATGCCGTCTATGATCTATACTTATGATTTGAAATTATTTTTGAAACATATAAACACTAGTAATAATATCAGATGCATTTGTTTTATTCGTATCAAGCATATTTTGGTCATTATGAGGTAAAACTCTATCCTCCGGTTTGTCTTGCATTGTGTGATGGGAACTGAGTCTTATAATGGCTTCATTTTATAAAAAGCATTGCGTTGTTTAAAAGATTTACTCGTTTTAAAGCACTGGCAATCCAATGGAGTAAACCCGTTCTGCGTTAGCGGCGTGGTCCTGTAATTGGCCATATTATAAAATATGTTAAGTAGATTTCTCATACCAGTCCCATGACTGACTCGTAGTTTGTTTCACTTGCAAACTAGGGCGCCCCTATTTCTACACGGGCAGCCTTGTATTCAGGTTTTAGCAGGCTCTTTCTGGATAGCTAGAGCTGGAGGTGGATTCTATTATTTCTGTCTTTTTATGTTGTTCATCTCCTGTTGTACATATTATGTTTTGATTTCCACTGTAGACATTTATGTAAAGCTGTACTGTATTTTGTACTAAGTATGATCCTGTATACTGTGTAACTCTCATGATTATGTTTATCCAGTGTATTCTATTGTACATTATCTGGTGTATTTATTTATTTCTGTTCTGATGTTATCTGTTTATGTGTTATATTCCAAAGATTACCCTTGCTACCGAAGAACGGGGGTTTGGGGTCGTCACAGCAAACATTGTTGCCGCTCTCATCTCTTTAATCTTTTCCACACAAGCATTGTACTCCATCAATGCTTCGCACGTCCAGGATCATGACTCCCCCTCCATTTCTATCTTTGCTTTGGTTTTTCTTCTATTTTTATTGCTGTGTTTCCCCATTCTTGCCTTCAATACTTCACATTTGCTCACTCCCTTCCCTGGGCGTGGCTTGTTCCATAACTTCAGTCACAACACTTCAAATATGAGTATCATTTCTAGGTTAAACAAAAGGTTGGAATGCAAGTTTGGCTACAAAACTTCACAGCAAAACAAGGATCTGTCGAGGCCGATCCATACTTCTCTTTGCTTGCTCCTATTTCCATTTTTTCCCTTCTTTTATTTATGTTTCTTCTTCTTTCCTGCTGCTTTCCATTCCCCCTTACAACACATACATTCACATGACATGCTCCCAATATTAGCCAGTTACTTACATACCCATGCGTATGTGTACACGTCGAAGCCATGCATCATTCTCCCCCTTCCTTCTCCTTTTTTACTGTGTTGCCTTTTTCTGTACATAGTGCACAACGTGCACATGCACAACCACTGCCTCGGCCACCTCCATGCTCCAATCGTTGCCACAAACACCATTTCCTCTATTGAAACCATCTCCATCACTGAACTTTCTCCGACCACTTAACTCCAAATTCCGGTGTTCGATTCGAACTTTACAAAACACATTTCCCCACTGTATCGCCTCGTTATGCCATCACAGGACGCCGATCATCACCAGACCTTGGTCCGATAAAGCTAACACTCCCTCCGATGATCCCCCTTGGTTCGTATGCCAAACTCAACCTCACAGTGGTGTAGTTCAACGATGAACAGAGGAAAGAAAGAAAGAAAAGAAAACAGCTGAAAGCCTTAGATCGGTCTTGCTTGCTCAAATCAGTCGATAGAAAATTCATTTAATATTTTCTTTTCTGTTTCTCTACACCGTCCTGCATTTCCATGCCGAATATCACCTAAAATCGCAAATTTAATAACTTTGAAATTTTATCAAACCTTGGTCATTTATTGTATTGTACATATATCTAACTGTAAATAACATACCATGGCCCGAAATAAATTGTTATATAATCTAAACAAGATTTTTGATCTGTATTTATTTTTATACTACAGCTTGTAACATCATATAATCAGAGTATTTGATTTTTATTTTTCTGAAATTTGATAAACTCTTGTCCATCTTGTTGCAGGGCTTGCCCATCGAACCTAAAGCAATAATTTACCACATCATCCAATCCAATAAATAAACAAGCATGAATTCAACTCGTTCAACAAGTATACATAGCAGGATCAAATTCAAAAACTTGACTAGTGTCTACTCACATAAAACATTAGTCCTTTGTTCTTGCTGTTTTCAACTTTCAGGTTTTACATTACAACTCATTAAAACATGTAAGCCTATATATGTAAAATAACTATATTAGGAAGTTTACT
Organism: Allium sativum; assembly: GCA_030737875.1. Lineage (NCBI taxonomy): Eukaryota > Viridiplantae > Streptophyta > Magnoliopsida > Asparagales > Amaryllidaceae > Allium > Allium sativum. Next base: position 186,958,960 of record CM060924.1, on the reverse strand, counting down.
CACATTTATTCATTATATTTCCATGTTTTCCCTTCCTCTTTGCTTTAAGCTGTTCTCGGCCATTAATTCCCCTTCCAATTTAATGTGTTTAAGATGGCCTTTCTAAGGTACGAAATTTATACTAATACAACAAGGTATTTATAGGTGCAAGAAAAGATTAAAATAAGGAGGAGCACATGTGTATGCATTGGAAATGCACTATACACTGCTAATGGGAATGTGTAGTTGTTGCTAGTGGTTGAAAGGAATTACAGCTATATGCATACTTAAGCTCGGTTTGATTGACAATAATAGCTGTGTTTGAAAAAAATGAACTATGTTGTCTAGTTGTGCATGTCTGGATTTTGAAAAGAATGTAGTTGTTCACAGAATTTTTTTTTTAGCTATTTCACATTTCAATTAAAGTAGCTGTGTATCATAGCTGTGCAAAGGCAATCAATATATTTGCTAGTGTGATTGAGAGGAAATGTAGTCAAAAATGGTTAGTTGGTCCTATATATATTGCTTCAAAAAAATACGGCTAGCATGTGCAAGAATGAGTTACTTATTTGATACCAACCATGTGCAAATTGGATAGGGAATATATTCTAGGTTATGTGTAATGGTTATAGCTGCTGCTACTCTTATTTCAAATATCAATGAATGGCGGCAACCTACTTTGTATAGGTATATAGCATGTTGAATTGGGTAGATACAAGGTAGCTGCTGCTTTAATTTGAATTGAATGAGATGTTATGGCTATTCTTTTCTAATTTATACACGACCATGTGCCAATATTAAGTAAAAATTTCATGTGTAGCCTTATGAAAAGAAAACTTAGTTGCTAAGAAATTTACTGTTAATCACATATGTATGTACAACCTAGAATAAGGTGTATATGAACATGCTTCCTAGATTTTTAAATGGTACTTCTTAGTACACAAACACATGTATTTAAATATTTTATACTTCAATTCATGGTTCAAAAACCATTAACTATTGTTTTAGATTTTAGGTATAAAGGTGTTATATCCATAAAATGTCATGTTACTTTCCTATGAAGTAAACTAAAATTTACTCAAGTTATTTACGTTTAAATTTACTAAAATGATGCTTATGTTTTAATTTTACGTATGTTTAAAACCATTATAGAACAAAAATACAAAACAAAATATAAACACTACCTACTCGTTAATATACATATACATACATATTTGTTAATGAAATAAACAATACAAAAAAGTATATGCATACGAGATTTTATAAAAAGATTATTTAATTTTCCCCCAATATTTATTATTAACAAATTAATTACTTTAAGTCAATTATTGAATTAACCCATAATAAATTGTATCACAAACTTAGGTAAAAACAGGGACGTTACAAGTATTGATTTGCCGTTAGTCTAATTAACGGAGTTTTAAGTTATAACTGGATCAGAGTTTTTTAGCTTATATAAGTTATTTAAAATGGATATTTTATAAACATATCTATATTTATAATCGTATTTTACAAAAGAATTATTAAACGATTTATGTTCTTATGTTTATAATAAGTAAAGGAAGGCAGAAATTTACCGAAGGTGGATGATCTGAGATAATTTTTTAGTGAAACAATTAAGCGGGTTGATCCTAAATTAACTATATTTTTAATTAATTTAATAAGGAGAATTGAATGGACTCTATTAGCAAGTTAACGGTGTTTTTAAGTTGACTTAGTTAACTATTTCAATTGAAAGTGTTATTTAATTTGCAATAGTTTTAACAAATAATTGTTTAAAACTTAACGTGTATTCTTAGAAATTAATTAACATTTAATTAACTATATTTCAAGTTATTATTGAATTGTTTAAAAATAATTAATCATTTTATTTTTGTTAAATAAAAGAAACTATTTTTATTTAGTTGGATATTATTAATAATAACAAAGGCGATGACTTTTTAATTAAAATTTGTTTAAAAGGAAATCGAGTAAGATTTGAGTAAAGGCGGTAAAGTGTTCTTTAAAAGGGATTTATAATCCAAGTTACAAAAAAGGTTTGTAAATAGAAGTTAAGAGCTAATGCAATGAACTTAAATAAGATTTCCCAAGATGGTTAATAAATTGAATTAAAGAATTCGGGTAAATAGTTTAATGTAAATCCAAAATTGTAAACAAATTGAAGAGGTTTAGACCCAAAAGATTCCATCTATTAAGTTTAATTAATAATATGATTTCTAAATATGAAGTATGATTTATAAAACCTTGGTTAAATAAAACATTAAATGGGATTAATGTGGTATTAATGATAATATTGATATCAGGTTTTGAGTTACCAACTTCTTTCTATCTTGAGATAAGAGTGTTGTCGATCAAGGTCTGAAAGCTAAATAAATTACCCTAACTTGAACGATTTCACTATTATCGAGAGATGGTATTAGTTTGTGATGGTAAAGGAAGTGAAAGGAGATTTTATATCAATATTTCAAGATTAAAGGAAATTCCAAGGGATTTTGAAATACACCAAGTATGGAAAGATGAAGTTTTATTTTTAAATGGTTTGGTTTTGGGAAATGAAAATAAGAGGATATATGCGTTTTGGAAATGAAAATAGATTTTAGAACTATAAGTATAATTTCCATAAGCCAGAAACTTAAATTTCGAGAAGATTTTAAAGTAAAATTTACCGTCATGGTTATATTATAAGAATATGTTGTTTGACGTTATTTGACTTAGATAAGATTTGACTATTATACCAATTGATTAAAAGTATAGGACATGATATTTTTTGGATAATGAAAATAAAAGAGGTTTTGGGTAAAATATAGCATATGTCGAAATAAAAGAAATGACAAAGTGGGTTCGAAGATGTTTATGCTAAAAAGAAAGATAGGGTTGATTTGTTTCCAAGTAATGAAATCAAAGAGATCAGTTACAATAAATTATAGAATCGATTTTAAATTGATATAATGGTTTTAAATAAATGGTTTGAAATGAAAGGGGCCTAAGCTGCTGGAACGATGATCGATAATGTTTGAATTGATAGTTAAAACACCAAATGAATATTGTTGGACCTTTGATGAGTTAGTTCGAAGAGATAAGGATGAGAACTAGACCCAAAACCACTTCGAATCAACTATGTGTTCGCAACTAACGTGCACACGTATAAAGATGGAATGTTGAAGACCGTTGACCTTTACGAGCGAAAGAACTACTTGTTAAATTTCTTCGGTTCGGCCGCCGGAGTTATGACGACTTGTGATTCTATTGTGATTTAAATCTTCGGATTGTAAGGACTTCTCGCTACTAATCTTTGGGGTGATTTACATATATGATGTGGTAGGAGAGTGCACTCTGCTCATCCTGCTCATGGATGACTTGTATGGACAAATTTTAAATCAATATAAGAGCAGCATGAAAACAAATTTCAAAGCAAACTTGTCAGAGGATGTCGATTGCAAAAAATGATTCATGATCCAAGATTAAAAATACAGTTTATTTGAAAGCATTTGAAGGAGCATGGAAATCTCAAGATTCAATGAATCAGTCACACCAGATTATAAATTTTAGATCCAAGATATGTGTGAGATTCAATAAATCAATAATTTCAAATGATTTTAAACAAACAAAATATTCAAGTCAAATGATCATGAAATAGAAGTGATTTTTGAGACCAGATATTCAAAGAATTTTTCACAGTTATCTCTGACAAGCACAAGAGAAATTTTCAGATTATTTACATCGAGCATGTGAGATAATTCATGGTCCAAAAATTAAGAAATGATTTATTTGAAATCACTTGAATCAATGTCAAGTTATGAGATATAATGAATTAGTCAAACAAGTTTAATAATTTCAAATCTAAGAGGTGTGTGAGGTTCAAAATATCAAGAATTTCAGATGATTTCAAACAAACAAATTTCAACGAAAAAGATCATGAATAAGGATGAATTTCAGGATGTAAACACTGATTCGACTCAAATATTTTTCAAGTCAGAAATGATCAAGCCAATCTAAAAATTAATGAAATTATCACAACTAAGAAGTCGCAGTGTGCTATAATGAGTGTAATATTTCAAGCTTTTCTAAAAATGAAACTGAAAACAACAGAGGTATGTGAAAGTCCATTAAATTCTCAGATCTTTAAAAATTTAGAATTCAAATTAACAGTGTTCAAGATATAACAAGAAAAATCAACACTGTTATGAATTCAAAGATCAAAAATTAAACTTCAAAACAATTACATATTTACAAGTTTAAATTCAAGTTCTGGAAATGAACAAAACATCAAAGTTTTTTTTAAATGAACCGAATTTCCAGATAATCATGAGTTCTGCAATCTGAAGTTAAGAAAGCCGAAAATAAAATAATATGGCAGTGTCAAATCAAAACAAAATACTCAAAAGAAAATGAACAGAAATAATAAGATGGGGAAAAAGACAGGAAAAGTAAAAAACAAGGAATATAGGAAAGAAATTGGGAGTCTAGAGATCATACTTGAAGTCGATGTATGCAAAAGAATCCCTAACTCAACAAACTTGGCCAAGGAACTCTGAAGGATACAGAAATATAGAACAACTTGAATACAAATATCTTTCGGATAGCAGTTCCTCTGCCACCTCCGGTACCTAACAGTTTAGGGGACTGAGTGGTCTAACAAAATTACTAAATCCACTCACAGTTTTGTTAACATCTATCGGTACCCAAACTTGTTTGTATAACAATCCATTTGAATCTACCTTTGTGCCCGTAGGAACCCATATCTATTTGAATTTAGTCCAAGTTGTTTTATTTCTTTTTGGGATCCAAGAATGTTTAAATGGATTGATATACAAAACAAATTCTCATCACAATTATGATTTAAAAATCCTTTGAAATTTTCAGAATTTTAAATTTTAAATTGACTCTTTTCAAAGAAGTTTGAAGGATTTTTAAAATCATTTGAGTTTTGGTTTTCAAAAACATTAATATTCCCAAAGACAATATCACATTTATTTCCAACAGAAACTTGGTTTTGTAATAGCATATTCAATGATTTTTTTCCCATTAGAGAATTTATCTAAGGTTGATTCTAATCGTTGAATTTTAAATTCAAGATTGCCAATCTCTTTTGAACAATGATTTATAGCGATCTTCTGTTCTGTATTGGACTGTTTCAAAACCAAATTCTTATTTCCAAGTAATTTAATTTTGGCTTGGGACTCAGAGATATCAGATTCAAATTTTTTTTTGCTTTTCAAACTCATGTTTTCCAGAATCTTTGAATTTTGCAATTTAATTTTCAAGCTCTTTTTAAATCAAATCACTTTTCAGTAAATTTTCCATTTCAGCAGTTTCGTATTTGGAATTTATAGTCATCTTTAAATTTTCAAATTCTTTTTGCAAAAAATTGTTTGTACTTTCAAGCTCATTCTCCTTATCTTTTAAAATCAGAATTTCTTCTTCAAGCTTTTGAATATTTTTATTAGGATCAACGAGAACGGTTTTTAATTTCAAACAATTTTTACAATCAGAGTTTTCATATTTATTGACGTTTTCAAGCTTTAATTGCAAACAATGATTTTTGCAGGTCAACTCACGATTTTTAGATTTTATAATTTTTTTATGTTGGAGTTTATCAACAGATTTAGTTAAATCCACACATATAAACTAAATTTTCATATGAGAAATTTCCCGTCTCATCGTCTGTTGAATCTCCATTGTTCGATCTATCTGAAATTTGATCTATAAGCATCAATCTGAATCTGAGTTAAACTTCAAGGGTTCTGAGCAGTTGTCAATTCTTCCATATAGCACATTAAGAGTTTTCCAGATTTCCTGCAAAGTTAAACAATGGGAGATAAGGCAATATTGGTCATAATTAAGATAAGAATATAAAATATGCATAGCACGAGAATTAAAGGCAACATCTACCCTATCATACCCATTAATAACAACATCCCAACATTTAATATTAACAGATTTTAAATAAAATTCCATTTTGGATTTCCAGTTTAAAAAATTCGTTCCATCGAAAATAGTTAGAGATGAACTGGACTGACTCTCACTAGACTGACAACTAGGACGACCCATGACTCTAGAGTTAATGAAATAGCCTGCTCTAATACCAAATGTTGGATCTAGATTAACCCTGTGGGGGTGAATAGGGTTTATTGATTTTTAGAGATATATTAAAAACTAATCAGATCACAGAATGCAGCAGAAAATAAAAGCAGAAAGTAAATAATACACAGATATACCTAGCTTCGGAAAACCCCTACCTACTGCTGCATTCATAAGGTTTCTACTAGGTAATAGAACAGATCCCACTTACAAGATCATGTAAACTCGCGAACCCCTCGCTCCTATTCTAATCCTACGCTAAAAACCCTAGTCTAATCTATATCCCCTAGATCAGATTTCCCCGGTTTACAAACCTGTAACCCGTAAACCTAGTTTTTACAAACTCTAGTAAACTGCTAGTTGAAACCCTAACTAGATGTAACGACCCAACTTTTTGCTCGGCTTTTGCCAGTAATTAAACCAACTTAAACCATTCATATAGACAGATTGTTAGGGGTACTTACACATTTGCACAAAATAACAAGAACTTTTTCATTATCACTACAATAATATTACATTAGAGTTACCGGAGAAACATCGGAGTACATCTACTACACAGCGGAAAAGATACTAAACTCAATGGAAGAATATGCATGCTCCAAGATATATAGCTCCGTCTAAACCAGCATCCTGCTCCAACCAACTTCAAGACTAAATCTGCGAACCAAACAACTAGGCAGCCCGTGCAAAAATTATCGGCACCCAGATTTTAGGTGTGGGAACAATAACTTCAGGTCAGTCATGGGACTGGTGTGAGAACTCAAAACAATTTTTTTTAGGGTTTATTTTAAAGCTAGGTAATTCACCGTACCATGCCACTAATGCGGAACGGGTTTACTCCATGTGAATACCAGTGCATAGAAATTCACAATGATTTTTTTGAAAAATGAAACTAACATAAGGTCCCGCGGCACACACACAATGCAAACACACACATGGGCGAGGTTTCTCCTTATGTAGTCAAAAATGCGTGATACGTGAAAATCCTCTTTCAATACTATAATGTAGTGCAAAAACAATTTCGAAAGTAAATGTATCAATCCTAACCAGCATAGGTACCATATACTGTACCGACGTATGGTATATAATCAAAATCGTATGGGCTTGTAGAGGAGATTGGGTTTCCAACAATTACCAGGCAAAGGAACTTCCTTCCGAACCAAATTTTGAACACCTCTAGAGGGATGTTCAAGGATCAACAGTGATGCTCCTCATGCCAACACAAGGTCGGGTTACCCCTTAACTGGGTAACTTAGAGTACACCTGAGTATGTCATCTCCCGGTCGTTACCGACCTTTCCGAGCGCGCGCCAACAACAACCTCAAAAGTAGATGCTTTTACCACATAGGTTAATACCTGGGATCCATACCATAGTACACATTTTATCTAGAAGGAGACAACACTCCATAACCCAGCTTTATTTCTTCCTGTTTTGACCATTTACCGGGGTATGAGGCTTGCCGAGGTCCCGATACCCAAAGATACGCTTAAATGAGCCATGCTTTGATCATCCAAAGCTCACCACATAACTTAAGTATGCCACATTGTCCATTCACAACGCATCACTGATTTCTATCGATATATAACCTCTAATCTCATACAACTTAGAGAAGGGAGTTAAGCATGAGAATAAATTCTCCGCCACTAAACAGATATATATTTAATAGAGATCAGCGCTACGCAATCAACTACAATGTCAGACACAATCCATAAATGTCCGTTCTAGGTCTGAACGAAACAACAATCCGAAATTCCTTCACATACGTTTGGGATTCTTGCCACTTAGCTCATGTAAAATCCATCTGCAAATGGGAGCAACACAATTGAGACATTCAGCAACTCATCCTTACGATATGAAGGGTCCCGGGCTTCAGTACTGTCTTCAATTGCTTCACAACGTCGTATTATTACTTGGAATGGTTTTCGGACATACATCTGATCCCCGTCTTCCCAAATAATAAGCGTAATTTTTAAAACATCATTACGAAACATACAGTCTTTCAACCAAATATCCTTCCATCTTAGATTTTGTTAAATTAAATTTCTTTAAACTCATTCTCAAATTATCTTTAACAGAATCCATATTTTACCCTTCTTCTTTAAAACACATCCCTTAAATCAAAGATAATCTAGCCTCAAAGCCTTAATTAATTTTCTGTTTGATAACTCTTTATCAAAACCTAGTTTCCTTTGACTAAATCCCAATTTACGATATGAATTTCCATAACTCAATTTCATTGGGTTTCAAGAATGAGATTGTTGAAGATATGACTCACGGCAAAACTTTAATCAATCGATATTGAACATAAGTTAAACAAAAATTGTATCTACTTATATTCGATATCAATTCTCATAATCAACGAATACTATAAGTGGAACAATGATGTAATAATATCTTCCAATTTCCACAAATAGCATACGTTTACACAACTGAACATATCAAATATCCGAAGATTACTTCTATCCAACTTATTTCAATCCGATTGGGAAACCCGTAACTTAATTAAAAGATTTATCAAATCTTTGATATTATATCTAGTTAGAAATATCATCAACTTATCCTTACAATTAATCTCCGTATCCAACTCACACTATAAGCGGAATAACAGTAAACTACCTTTTAAATTCCTCAAATAGTAAGAGTCAGCATCTACTGAATTAATATCAAACATCCGAAGATTTATCTCTTACCGTATCCAATTATTTAAAATTGAAAACCCGTATTAATATCATTTTAAATTCCATATAAAATATTTTAATACTTTTAAACTTTTGAAAACATTCCACAAATCATTACATATAATTCAGAAAATAGTTTATAGGTTAAAACTTCAAAACAAATTATTTTCGAAGGAAGCGTTACAATAGCATTTCAAAAGTGTTACAAAAGCATTACAAAACAGTTATCTTAACTATTTTGATCAAAATAACGTTTACATTAGCCAAAACTTAAACTTTACAATTCAAATCACCTTTTCATAATTTGTAATGATTTTACAAATTTTTCCATATTTTTAAAACATTTAAAAATAGCTGTTTATAGTTATGGTCAACAATTGTTCTTACATCGACCTTTTCCAAAACGGTTTCAAACATAACATGAAAATTATAACTCGAATTTAAAATCTGCTTTCACCCATTTGGAAGTTCTTGTTAATTGGAATCAAACGTTTTTCATTTTACGGAAATCCGATTCAGATTGCAAAAGTTATAAGCGTTTAAAGTTTGCATCTAAAATACGTAAATTGCCATTATGCGACAAGCTCTATTTTGACTATAATAACCACTATTCTACGATACTTCAAAATATCTTAGAAAACCATTATATCCTTATAACCTTTTTAAAATCATTTAGATTTACTTTCCAAATTATTTTGGATCTAAAATTCAACATTTTTTACTTAATAAATCAAATTCCAATTCATTTCTAAATTCAAATAACTTCAAATTAACCATTCCACTCGTCAGATAAGTTAGGGATAGCCAGGGAGAGCAGGAAACTTTATTTCCAAACCCAAGCCTAGACACTATCCTCTCCCTCATCCTAGAATGTTCCGGTACTTATTTATTCATTTAAAGGACTTTAGCAATATATATGAATTCATGCGTACGGTCTTTCCAAATTATTAACCTTTAAATTCAATAATGATATTGCTTCTAATTACGAAGGAGATTTGTCGATCACCAATATGATACCATAATTGTTGTGTCATAGTGTGTGCAAAATAAAATCAACAACCATTTAAACATCCATAGCAACCATCATCAACATAATTAAATAAATCATAACTGTGAACAAGCGTTATAACACTAATGCTTAATAGTGTGCGTGGTCTAAACTATGCATCCATCATCCATCACAACAAACATCAATTATCATTAACCACTAATAATTCATCACTATATTTAAATTAGTCTAACCACTAATTAAATATATAAATTGTGGTTAAAGAGTTCTCACCTAATGGCTTTCCAAATCTTCATGGTAGGCTAGCCTAGTTAAGCGAACCATCAGACTGTATTTCAGCGCATCCTCTACTTTACCAAAATATATATTATATAATATATACTTATCTTTCTCTCTCTATATATTATAAGAGGAGGAGGAGGATGACGAACTTCGGCAAGATGGTGGTGGAAAAGAAGAAGACTTATGCCATGGAAACCATGCCATAAGCTTTAAGAAGAAGTTGAAAAGAAGGAAATGGAGTGGAATGGTAAAAAAATGGAGGAAATGCCTCTTTATATAGGAATGGAGGATTAAGGAGGTAATGACACATAAGAGGGCAAGTGTTAAACATGCATGAAAGGAGGAATGCAAAAATACAAGTGTCCTTACACTTGTCTTGAGGAAAAGTGATCTTTTGGTAGCATTTTCTTTAAAATGCTATGAAAACTAAGGACAACACTTGGTTCTAACGCTACTAATTCATGTTATGGTTTGACAAATCCAATCAAGCGACAAATAGTATCAATAAATCCAAACTTATTAATAATCATTCTCATTTATAATTCAAGTAAAATCTATCATATAACTTACCAAAATTATTAAACATTCTAAACCATATATATGTATGTCAAATTCAAATTTAAGTAATAAAAATTCCAAATTTAAATTGGTTAAAATTTTTGGATCGTTACATTCATCCCCCTTAAAACTTTTCGTCCTCGAAAAGGAAAGGGAATCACAATTACACATTTTACATCTTGTAGATTTTCAGACACAAGATTAAAATTCTTTGTACCAAAGCTCCCCGTTCTCAAAATGGATATACCGGGCAGAATATTCTAACACACATATTTATGGATAACCATATTTACATGTCCTCCAATGATATCTTCCAGTCACCCATTATATTCAATTCATCATTTACTAGGCCAATTACTTATACTCAACCATTTACCTCCTTCAAGAAAATTCAGAGTTATAAATTCAAAGTTATCTTGCAAATACAATGATTATGAAACTTATTCTTTTTTAGTTTCCAAAATTTACTATTATTCGTTACACAAAAAATATGATCATCTCCGAACTTCGCTTGTCTAAATGTTTTAGTTTAGGTAATTTCTTCATGTTATTCCCGCTTGCCAAATATCTTTTAATCAAATTGTGAAACTTAATCCTCAAGGTACTCATACTTACTTAAACAGTTCCTTTTTGTAACCACAATAAATTTTAGAACTTATCTTCTGCCCAAAATTGTCGATGATTCGATATTTTAATTCCTTATATAGTTTTTGCTATTCTTATTAATTATTCCAAATTCAAGGTTACAAAACTTATTTCCTTCAAACTTTAGAGAAACCATTTAGATATATTTTTATTAACATCTTTAACCACCGTGGTCCTTAACCAAAATATCGTCAAATATCTTATAGTCATATTGTGAAACTGAATTCTCAAGATATTTGCATTTTAAATTTAATTAGTTGGGAAGGACTAATTATAAAATATCCTGATTAATTAATTCCAACTTAGCCTTTAAATCTTTTCCCAAACTACTTTTTCTATGTTTGGATTGCTTATGTAAATTACAACTTTGCGTAAACGTCTTTTAATCAACTGAGAAATCCCAACCACAAGATGTCTATGCTCAAGTTTTTAATTTCCAAATATTTTCAAAGATCTTTTTCCTTAGATTCAAAATATATTCTTACAAAATCAATTTTAAAGTAACTGCCAATTCTTACTCAAAATTTTGATTTGAGTTTTCAAATTATACATCTTTACAAAACACTTTATATATATATCACAAATGCACTTTCTCAAAACTCTTTACTGGCTTATCCCTTACTAACAAGTTTACCTAGTATAATTCTTATAACCCAATCAAATTTTCACTTTCTATTTAAGTTCACATAAATTTAGCAAACAATTTCAAACACTTATCTCAATGGGTCTAAGTATATATTGATGCTTTAATCGGAATCATATAGTCATCCCACTTTCGAAACTCGAAAATACATACTGATGATGCTGTTGTCATTAACAGAATCATCTTCAAGCAACTAGAGTGTGATTCTATATCTATCTAGTGTACTTAAGACTTCGTATATACGGTATACTTAAGACTTCGTATATACGTTAGCTAGGCGCATGTTCAAAATCTTCTTATACTTGATAGTCCAACCTCAACATCGAATACAATATTCAAATTCTAATTTGTAATTTCTAACCATATTGATTAGTTACCTTAACAAATTTTACCCAAGTTTATCGATATTTCGAAATGTTACTTAATAGTGACATTAAATCCAAAAGGAATTTGTACTCGGATCATTTTCCTGATTAGTGGAAGGGGCTTAATTACCATGCCATAAGAATTATTTTATGTGTAATTATAATCACAAAATGTAAACTTAACCTTAATCGTTTGATTAAGTATCCAGGTTATAATTAACCATAGATTTCCAAAATACGTTTCTTTCTTAAAATATAACTTTTCAAAACTCATTTCGTATTTTCAAATATGCTCTCTCAAATATAATACTCTAAAATCTCATTCTAGGGCATTACTAACCCTATCTCTAATAAGATATTATAACTCTGATGAGTCTTTCCTTTTGTTCAAATGTGTCGTACCCTATATCTTTGTATAAACCAAAGCTCTGAAACCACGTTGTAACGACCTGGCTTTTTGCTCGGTTTTCACCGGTGATTAAACCAACTTAAAACATTCATAAAGACTGATTGTTAGGGGTACTTACACATTTGCACAAAATAAAAAGAACTTTTCCATTATCATTACAATAATATTAAGTCAGAGTTACTGGAGAAACATCAGAGTACATCGATTACACAGCGGAAAAGATACTAAACTCAGCGGAAGAATTCGCATGCTCCAAGATATAATAGCTTAAGTTAAACTAGCATCCTACTCCAACCAACTTCAAGACTAAATCTACGAACCAAACTACTAGGCTGCCCATGCAAAAATTATGGGCACCCAGAGTTTAGGCGTGGGAACAATAAATTCTAGGTCATTCATGGGACTGGTGTGAGAACTCAAAGCAGTTGTTTCTATGGTTTATTTTAAAGTTTGGTAATTCACCGGACCATGCCACTATTGAGGAACGGGTTTACTCCATGTGAATACCAGTGCATAGAAATTCGCAATGATTTTTTTGAAAAATGAAACTAACATAAGGTCGCACGGCACACACACAATACAAACACAAACATGGGCGAGGTTTCTCCTGATATAATCAAAAATGCTTGATACGTGAAAATCCTCTTTCAATACTATAATATAGTGCGAAAACAATTTCGAAAGTAAATGTATCAATCCTAGCCAACATAGGTACCATATACTATACTGATGTATAGTATACAATAAAAATTGTATGGGCTCGTAGAGAAGATTGGGTTCCAACAATGACCAGGCAAAGGAACTTCCTTCCGAACCGAATTTTGAACACCTCTAGAGGGATGTCCGAGGATTAACAGTGATGCTCCTCATGCCAATACAAGGTCGGGTTTCCCCTAAATTGGGTAACTTAGAGTATGCTGAGTATGTCATCTCCCAGTTGTGACCAACCTTTCCGAGCGCGCACCAATAACAACCACAAAAGTAGATGCTTTTACCACATCGGTTAATACCTAGGCTCCATACCGTAGTACACCTTTTATCTAGAAGGAGACAACTCCCCATAACCCTGTTGCATTTCTTCCTTTTTTGGCCATTTACCGAGGTGTGAAACTTACCGAGGTCCCGATATACACAAAGCTACGCTTAAATAAGTCGTGCTTTGATCATCCAAAGCTTACCACATGACTTAAGTATGTTACATTGTCCATTCACAACACATCAATGATTTCTATCGATATATAACCTCGAAGCTCATATGTCTTAGAGAAGGGTGTTAAGAAAGAGAATAAATTCTTCGCCACCAAACAGTCATATATTTAACACAGATTAGTGCTATGCAGTCAATTACAATGTCAGACACACAATCTAAACATGTCCGTTCTGGGTTTGAACGAAACAACAATCCGAAATTCCTTCACATACCTTTGGGGTTCTTGCCACTTAGCTAATATAAAATCCATCTGCAAATGGGATTTACCCATTAGAGACATTCAACAAGTCGTCCTCACGATATGAAGGGTCCTGGTCTTCGATACTATCTTTAATGCCTTCAATTGCTCCACAACGTCGTATTATTACTTGGAATGGTTTTCGGACATACATCTGATCCCCGTCTTCCCAAATAATAAGCGTAATTTTTAAAACACCATTACAGAACACACAAGCTTTCAACAAAATCTCCTTCCATCTTATATTTTGTTAAATTAAATTTCTTTAAACCCATTCTAAAATTATCTTTAACAAAATCCAAAATTAACCTTTCTTCTTTAAAACACATCCCTTAAATCAAAGATAATCTAGCCTCAAAGCCCTAATTAATTTTCTGTTTGATAACTCATTATCAAAACCCAGTTTCCTTCGAAAATCCTTTAATCCATATTTCAACCATAGTTTCCAATTAAATCAATTTTCCAACATTCAATTCTTTAATCTTAACTAAAAGATTAGACTTGGTTCCCAATTTCTTATTTTTAATTTTCTCAAATCAAAGATTTGATTAAATCCCAATTTATGATATGAATTTCGACAATTCCATTTCATTGGGTTTCAAGAACGATATTGTTGAAGATATGATTCATGACAAAACCCAAATCAATCGATATTGAACATAAATTACACAAAAATTGTATCTACTTATATTTGATATCAATTCTCATAACCAACAAATAATATAAGTGGAATAATGATATAATAATATCTTCCAATTTCCATAAATAGTATACGTTTACACCACTGAATTTCATATCAAATATCCGAAGGTTATTTCTATCCAACTTATGTCAATCCGATTGGGAAACCCGTATCTTAATTAAAACATTTACCAATTGACATTATATCTGGATAGGAATACCATCAACTTATCCTCAATGTTAATCTCCATATCCAATTCACACTATAAGTGGAATAATAGTGAACTACCTTTTAAATTCCTCAAATAGTAAAAGTCATCATCTACCTAATTAATATCGAACATCCGAAGATTTATCTCCAACCATATCCAATTATTTGAAATTGAAAACCCGTATTAATATCAATTTAAATTCCATATAAAATCTTTCTAATACTTTTAAACCTTTGAAAACATTCCATAAATCATTACTTATAGTTCAGAAAATAGTTTACGGGTTAAAACTTCAAAACAGATTGTTTTCGAAGGAAGCGTTACAATAGCAATTCAAAAGTGTTACAAAAGCATTACAAAACAGTTATCTTAACTATTTTGATCAAAATATTGTTTATCTTAGCCAAAACTTAAACTTTACAATTCAAAACACCTTTTCATAATTTGTAATGATTTTACAATTTTTTCCATATTTTAAAACATTTCAAAATAGTTGTTTATAGTTATGGTCAACAATTGTTTTTACATCGTACTTTTCCAAAATGGTTTCAAACATAACTTGAAAATTAACCCGAATTTAAAATCTGCTTTCACTCATTTGGAAGTTCTTGTTAATGGAAATCAAACATTTTCCATTTTATGTAAATCCGATTTAGATTGCAAAAGTTATAAGCGTTTAAAGTTTACATCTAAATACGTAAATTGTCGTTATGCGACAAGCTCTGTTTTGACCATAATAACCATTATTCTACGATACTTCAAAATATCTTAGAAAACCATTATATCCTTATATAACCCTTTTAAAATCATTTAAGTTTACTTTCCAAATCATTTTGGATCCAAAATTCAACTTTTTTTAACTTAATAAATCAAATTCCAATTCATTTCTAAATTCAAATAACTTCAAATTAACCATCCCATTCGTCGGATCAGTTAGGGATAGCAAGGGAGAGCAGGAAACTTTATTTCCAAACCCAAGCCTAGACACTATCCTCTCTATCATTGTAGAATGTTCTGGTACTTATTCATTTAAAGACTTCAGCAATATATATGAATTCATACATATGGTCTTTTCAAATTATTAACCTTCAAATTCAATAATGATATTGCTTCTAATTACGAAGGAGAATCGCCATCATCAATGTGATAGCATAATTTTTGTGTCATAGTGTGTGCAAAAAAACATCAACAAACATCATCAACATAATTGAATAAATCATAACTATGCACAATCGTTATAACACTAACGCTTAATAGTGTGTGGTCTAAACTATGCATCCATCATCCATCACAACAAACATCAATCATCATTAACCACAAATAATTCATCACTATATTTAAATTAGTCTAACCACTAACTAAATAAATTTGTGGTTAAATAGTTCTCACCTAACAGCATTACAAATCTTCATGGCAGGCGAGCCTAGCTGAGCGAACCATCGGACAATATTTTAGCGCACCATCTACTATACCAAAATATATATTATATAATATATACTAATCTTTCTCTCTCTATATATTATAAGAGGAGCAGGAGGATGATGAACTTCGGCAAGGTGGTGGTGGAAAAGAAGAAGACTTATGCCATGGAAACCATGGCTATAAGCTTTAAGAAGAAGATGAAAAGAAGAAAATGGTGTGGAATAGTTAAAAAATGGAGGAAAGGCCTCCTTAAATAGGAATGGAGGGTTAATGAGGTAATGACACATAAGGGGCCAAGTGTAAAACATGCATGAAAGGAGGCATGCAAAAATACAAGTGTCCTTACACTTGTCTTAAGGAGGGAAAGTGATCTTTTGGTAGCATTTTCTTTAAAATACTATGAAAACTAAGGATAACACTTAGTTCTAACACTACTAATCCATGTTATGGTTTGACAAATCCATTCAAACGAAAAATAGTATTAATAAATCCAAACTTATTAATAATCATTCTCATTTATAATTTAAGTAAAATCTATCATATAACTTATCAAAATTATTAAGTATTCTAAACCACATATATGTTTGTCAAATTCAAATTTAAATTCAAATTAAGTAATAAAAATTCCAATTTTAAATTGGTTAAAAATTCTGGATCATTACACTAGACTCTCTAATTTTTTTACTAACACTAGAAAAACTGATGAATCAGTTTACAACACAAATTAAAACAATACAAAATAAAAAACAAACTAAAAACCCTAGTCTAGTATTAAAATAAAAACAAAAGGGCTTAGCCAAGATAGTGTGAGCCGGCCCGTTCTATTTGATTTTCCCGATTGTTAACTTCCTCTGGAAAAACAAATGGCGGCTTCACAATACTAGGGTTTTTCTCTGTTGCACCAAATCGAATTGCACTATCTTCAAATTGATGATTTGGATAAACTCTAAAGCTCGAATCTTTGATGGCTTCTTTATCTTGCTCGATCGATTTGGGATTGGATTCCACGTCGTTAATTTTGTGATCGAAACCCTCTAGAGAAAATTGTGAGTGATTTTGAATTTTATGATCCACTTTGATTGATTTTTCTTTTGATACTCGTGCCTATGATGAGTGGTGTTATTATGTAGGTTTTAGAAAACTATGACTGCTCTGATTTCACATAATGACTCGATTTGATTTTTCCTTGATTTGTTGCTTGAATGCCAATTCGATTTTGACCCTTCTATGAACCTGGTTAATTTATTATCACCCTTTGGTTTCCTCGATTTGAATGAGTTTTTGCGTGGCCTTTGAATTATTCCTGGAAACTGATTGCTTCCCAACACAGATTGCGAAATTCTATTTTGTTCTTGAGTGATTTTGAAGTTTATATCTTGCCTAGCATAAAAAATGAGTATTTGAGGAAACTCATCAATCTGTTTCCATGTCCAACATAAATTGCTTGATAGAACTTGGATGAATTTCTGAATCATTCTGAATTTGCCAAAATTGAAGGCAATATTCGATTTCCACACTTTATTTCTGCATGCCTGAATGTTTATTTATGGAGTGACTGAAAACATATAAATCGAATTCTTGCTAAAAACGTTGAGTACAATTTCTAGAATCATTAAATGTCTTGCCATTTTCTGGAAACATATTAGTGACTATATTTTGCCAATTAAATCTTGCATGAACCATTTGTAACTTGACATTTCTGGACTATTCACTAAGTGATAATCTGGAACAGAATAGAGTACATTGAAATCACCTTGCCAAACCTGGAAATAATTTGAGTGTATTCTAAATAATTTGTGAAAGACATTGATCCCACTTTTGACATATTCCAGTAGAAAATGCTGAAGCACTTTGAATGATTTATACTTTGTCACTATGCTGACTTTTCTTGTTTGCCTCTATGCTCAATTGCACTACTGTGTTGACTTGTACACCATTCTCTTTAGCTGTGTGTGTACCCTGTGTATGTGTATGTTCCGTGCATACCCTGTTGCACAATCTTGTCCACGATCATGTGTATATATCCCTGAATTGTGCTCGACCCATTTATGTGTTACTTGGTGTTATCTTCACCACTGTGCTTTAACTGTGCACTCTTTGAACATCTTTCTTCATGAACATGCATGAATATATATATATATATATATATATATATATATAGTGCCATCCATTTGTTTGTTGAACTACTGTATATGCTGTTATGAATCAGAAGCCATGCCTTGCTTGATACTTTGGCATACTTGAAATTTTTGTTGTTGAACCATTTTATATTTTAGCTTACTTTGTTCATGTATATATCTGCTTTCGCTCAATTCTCCGCTTTGTACATAGTTGTGTTGTCTATTTTTGTCCTTGTCAAGACTTCTGGACATTTTCACCTTGAACCATAACCATGAGTATGAGCTACTTGCACTGGCTTGTTGTACTTATGCTGGATCACCATTGTTTTGACCCTCGAGCTTTCACATGTACACACACTTGTTTCACCATTGAATGCATCATCAATTCGGGGATGACTTGTTTATGGACATGCACTTGTACACTTTGTAATACGCTTGAGTACTGTTCCTTGCATGTGAAAGTTTGAGCTGATCTGATGTATTTGAACTTATGTTGCTGAGTTGTGTTTCCATGTGTACTTGATCATTCTTTTAAATTGTCTTGATCACTTTGTCATTGTGTATTTAGTCACATGCTTTAGTTTTGTATTCATCCCCATGCTGAATCCATTTGCCGACTTGTCTTGATCACATTGATTTGCTGTTTCATGTTTGCTCTACCTTGAGCCATTTTGCACTGTCTTGACATGTATACATATGTGTATATATACACGTATGTGTGTATATATATATGTATGTGTGTATATATGTATGTCTATTTAAAAAGTTAAAAATAAATAAATTATTAGTAGACGGCTATTACAGAGTTAAGGTTGTTCAGGATCAGCTATTTTTGATGTTGGTTCTAATCAGCAAACCAGTGTAGTTTGTTAAGGCTGATCAGTGGGCCATAGAGATGCTGTCTAGATTGTGGTATTTACAGTGTATCAATGTGAATATCACAAGCTGTCTAGACACAGATACATGAACATATAAATCAGATCAAGTCATGAAAAATGATGAGAAACACACCAAAATTTTGAGGTAAATAAAATTTTAAAATAAAAATTATATCTGCTAGAATTTGAAATTATTTCTGTTCTAGATACTATGTGTGCGTATCTGTATGTGACAGGTACGGATGACTGGACTGACTGAAAGTTGTAAATACAGAAGATTGAAAGACAAGCGTATGTGTTAATGTATAAACAAGTGACTGTATAACTGTTGTTGAGTGTTGTAGAGAGGAACTGATGTAATAGATAAAATTCTATATGTATGAATTGTATTTCAGTGAATTACAGTGTGTTATACAAATAGTGAAGCTGTAAATCTGTACTGTTTAAATATTGAAATAAAATATTATATTTAAATAAAATATTGTTTGAATATTAAAATTCATGTAAAGTAGTATTTTGTTCAAATATAAATATTGTTTGTTTCTAACATTGTTGTATATAACAATTAAATGATTTTTGTTTGATGATGACAAATAAATAATAAGATTTTTAATATAATAAATGTATTTGACAGTGAATATTGAAACTCCCCCTATTTGAATGCTCCCCCTATAATAGAAATTCCACCTATAACTGCGCACGCGTGAAAAGAATGGAAATTGAATGGAATTTTCAATATTTTTTTATAAAATATTCACTCATAAATCAAAATCTTAACCCATTCTCCCTCCTTTTGTTATCATCAAAAGGATACAATATTTAAAATATTGATGGAAAATGACTAAGAATATAATATTAGCTTAAGAGGAAGAACAGTCATCATAAATCTCAATCAGTCAAACAAAAATCATAATATTCTAATAACTAGTGGCATATTTCGCATTGTAGAATGAAGGATTTACGATGAAATTTATATAAATGTTGAGAGTTTTAACACAAATGATTTACAATTATTTTCAAAACAATTTTTAAAAAAATTGAACCACAAAACAGTGATGGATTTGGACAATGATTATAAATTCAATTTAAGTGATGCAATCAAATAATCTCAAATCCCAATAGCTATCAATAAACAAAACATAATATATCATAATACAATAACACATTTCACAAATTAGAAAATGGATTGATAAGTTGTTCTTACACACCAAGGAGAATTTCATATAAATTTTATTTATTCAAATTATTTCCTTTCCTTTTTCCATTTATTTAATAGCACACTGATTACGCATAACCAGAGCTTGGATTTTTAAATGAGTCAGTCGCAGCTCAAATCATAGGTAATCTCATAACCATGCATAACCAGAGCTTGGATTTTCAAATGAGGTTAGAGAAACACTTATGTATATTATATATTTATCTTTTTCAGCTCCAAAAGAAAAAAACTCCTCGGTATATAAAAACCAACATGGGTGATAGAAATGTGGTAGGTATAGAAATTGTTTGTGAAATAAATTTACAAATTAATCACATTATGAAATATGCACAACGGTACTGGGATCATTGAAAATTTTCAATTATCACTAATTCTAAAGAAAAAAAATAGTCCCATTTCAATCACAAATATTTCCACTATTTATTCAAAATGATTCTTAAAAAAAATTAAACTCTCCACATTAGTATAAAATCATGATGGATGGCAGAAAAATAGTAGATAAAGAAGATGTTCGTGAAATAATTACCAATTCAAAGATATTATAATAATTGTTTAACCATCATGAAAATTTAAATAAAATCCCCTCTTGTTGTGAAATATATTGCAGTCACAATTCATAACAATTTCAAAATCTGATAATAATTTTGATGAATTCTAACTACAGTTCAATTTGGTTATTGGTTTCAATTTGAATGAATAATCAATAAATAATTTTAAAATTGAAAATCAACTATAAGAGGAAAATAGAAAGAATTATAAAAGGAAACAAAATGTGTGAAATATATACAAAGTGAAGATTCAAAACAGATGAATGAGAAAATTTTCAGAACATGAGATCCTGATACCACTTGATATCCCTATTAATAAGAATTTTAACATGACACTGGTGGGTAACAATGTTATCTGTAACACCCCGAATTTTTAACAACATTAAAGAAGACAAATTAAAGAATAAAAAATTTAATATTAAGAATTAAGGGAGACTGATTACGTCCATCTCGAAATTTTGGTCAGGATAAACACCTAGTTTACATAAAACGGGTAGCTTATGAAGGAGATACGGATGATAAAAAGTTGAAAATCAGAACCGGGTATAACTGGCGTGCATGTCAAGTGCGCCAAGGCAATTTTGCACTGGCGCACCTGTAAAGTGCGCCCAAAATAGTTTCTGGGTATTCGGGCCTTTTTCAAGTGAGTGACGACCCATAGCTGACCCAATTTCATTAGGGCTGAGGTAGCATCCGAATTCTGTAACCCAGCAGCTATAAATATATCTCATATCCTTTGTTTTCTTCAAAGAAAAGAAATGGTGGCCGAATTCTGCTGGATTCTGGACTGAATTAGGATCTCTCATCTTGTTCTAAAGCATATCAAAATCTGAGATTCAAACATAGACTCGGCGCCTTTTCTATCATCTTAGCAATCCAATCACAGTGGGTTCTAGTTTCTATTAGGTTTAGATAAATAATAGTGAAACTATGAAAGACTGTGATATGGATACGTTGTAGACTTTAAATCTATGTTATTGGTAGATCTCATGCTATATTATGATAGATCTATTTCTTTGGATCCAATTTAATTATTCTACTATGTTATCACTATGGATCTTGGGTTGTAACTTTTATGATATGCTATGATGCGGATGTATGTAGATCTATTCTATGTGATCTAAAATTATCATGTTAGACCTGTTCTATAATTTGTCACCTTATGATTCATGTTAGATCTATCCTATGTGATCTAAAATTGTCACCTTATGATTCATGTTAGATCTATCCTATGAGATCTAAAATTGTCACCTTACGATTCATGTTAGATCTATCCTATGTGATCTAAAATTGTCACCTTATGATTTATGTTAGATTTATCCTATGAGATCTAAAACTGCCACCTTATGATTCATGTTTGACCAATCCTATTTGATCTAAAATTTTCACTTTATGAGTCATGTTTGATCTATTTTATGTGATCTAAATTGTCACCCTATGTTATCATGTTAGATCTTAATCTATTAGACATCTAAAATGGCTAATTTAGATATTATGACATCATATTTCATCAGTTTTATGTCCACCATGTTATGACAAAAATTTCATGTCCATGCTAGTATGTATATTCATCTTATTATCATACAAGTTTATGTTTATGCAAAGATGATCATTGTAGTATATTCCCATTATTTTCCCTGTTATCGTTTATGACTAGGCTATTGTGTAGCCTAGGCATCTTGCCAATTTTGTGAGGGCACTAGTTAAGGAACGGGGGGACAAGGGATAAAAATGGCATAATTTGGATATGAACATTTATGAACATGTAATTCAAATTGTTGGACAAAATAGGTATTAAAACCTATAAAAGGAAAGGATTAATTAATTGGTAAATTAATTAAAAAAATGACATAATTTGAATATGAACATTTATGGACATGTAATTCAAATTAATGGGCAAAATAGGTATTGACACCTATAAAAGGAAAGGGATAAATAATTGATTAATTAATTAAAAATGGAATGTCTAGTAATTACAATTAGGAATTGTAATTGTACTTATGACACGAGGTTAGGTTGCATTAGTGATGGAAGTCTGGCCGGACCCAATCGGCATATCCAGCAGCCACTAATGGTAAACCTTATGTGGGAGGTCTAAGTACGTAAATACGAATCGGGGCTATTACATGAGGTTAGGCCCAACTGTGGAATAAGTCTGCCTAGAGTCGACCGGCATATCCAACATCCACATGTTGTAAGCCTGATGTGGGAGGTCTGGCCCATTATGAAACCATAAATGGACATGGTAAAGAATTGGACTACTTAACCTAAAGTTGATCCATAAGTATTGTATGAACTTAATTTAATTTGGGGGTTAAATAAACATGGTTGAAGGGTGGGTTAAGTAAATCTGAAGTGGGGATGGCCCACCAACTTAACCCATTAAGATTATGTAATTAAAGACACTTAGTGGTATACATAATCAGTGGAAATAATAAAGTTGTGTAATTAAAGGCACCTCTTAGGGTAAACATAACTTGAAGAAGTGATATGGTTATGTAATTAAAGACACCTATAGGTAAGCATAACCGATAGAAGTAAATAAGGCTATGTAATTAAAGACACCTAGTGGTATACATAGTCAGCGAAAACCTAGTGGGGGATATAAGACAAAGGGGAGAGCTTGTATCATATTGTGTAGGACCCATTTCAGTCAGTAAACCGAAGTAAGTAGGTATCAAACAAATTTTTCCGTACTAGGCGGAGAAGGGGCACGCTTACTGACTGATTGTAAGAGATCCAAACATGGAGGATGGTGTAGGCAGTGCAGACCGACCGAGCCATGTGCGTGCATGAGCCTGGCAGAGGGGGATAAGAAGACCGTGATACATGTAGATATGGTTGTGCACATTGTTACGACGAGGAATTGCCACTTTAGAAAGTGATACCTCCTACTGTGGGGCCAGCATAAGGTATCTATGAGGGTTAGGGAGCTGATCGATTAGGGTAGTAGTTAGGATACATTTGGACGTATACCTAAATCTACCACCTTATAGTTGGAGGGATCATCTCTTTCTGGATATACTGGTAACAGTGCAGAGAAATCATTAGTGAGGCATGTATACCTTATCTTGCTTACTTTGTCACACATTCCATTTATGTAGTGATCTCCCTTATCCACTTTATATGCTTATCATGTTACTTTTATTTATCTACTGGCTAAAAATAACTAGACTCGCCAGACTTTATGTCTAACCCTTTTTGTTTCTCCTTTTTTCTTCCATTCCCCCCTCCCCCAAGGTTCATAGGGAGGAAACATCCAGGCTTAGTCAGGATTCAGATATCACCTTACTAGGAGCTATTTCGGAAGTATGGCTCAAGTTCTTGTCTTTACTATGGCTTAACTCTTTCATTTGGGGAATTATGCTTTTTATTTACTTATGTACTCTGATGATGCAAGACATAAGTTATTTTGTTGTAATGGTTTATGTGACTTATGAAATTGTGGACTATGGTATTTTATTGAAATCAAAATTTAAATTTCCGTTGCTATCTTATTTATATTTGTCTTGTAATTATTCTGTGTCGGATTACCTATAACGCTTCACGGAACTTAATGCATTTCCTTAATAAGTGACATTAACGGACGTGGGGTGTCACAGTTGGTATCAGAGCTAAAGGTTACCAGATAAGATAAAAGTTTTGAAAAATTATTCTCAAAAAGGTTTTAAAAGAAATCGTTTTCAAAAAGAAGAGTCTGTTTTGAAAAACATTCACCAAAAAGCCATATGTAGTATCCTTCGGTCCTTTATCTAAATTTCTTCCTTTTCCCTTTTTCGGCATGTCTAGGGAAGAAAACATCCCTAATATCCCAGAGGGCGTCACTGTACCCGGATGGTTCCCTAAGTATTTAGAGGCCACGACGTCGGCCGAAGGCCAAAGAGACGTTCCTCCCGTAGCTGCACCGGCCATTCCTCCTCCCCCTCCAAAAGCATCTTGCCAAGATCTACAAGAACTTCCATGCTATAGGAGGGAAGCCATTCCATGGGAACGAGACATTCGTGGAAGCTCTGAATTGACTTAAGGAGACTGAGGACTTATTTGTAATCTTTGAAGTGGAGGACCGAAGAAAGATTCAGTTAGCTGCTTGGCTATTGAAGGACGAAGCCTCCTTTTGGTGGGAAGTCACCCAAGCTGGACGTCCAGTGGAAACTTGGCAAGATTTTAGGCAGAGGTTCGAAATGAAATATCTTTCCCAAGCTGAAAGCAGCATGCAGATGGACTGTTCCTTAGCACTCAAACAAGGAAACTTTACGGTGAAAGAATATGTGAACAAATTCAACCAGCTAGCAAGGTTCGCGTTAGAGTTGGTGGATATGCCGCACAAAAAAGCTTTGCGGTTCGCTAAAGGGCTGAATGAGCCTCTGCATGGTTTAGCTATGTCCCATATTCCAATGGGGGCCACCTTTGAAAAACTTGTCAATATGGCCCTAATGCTTGTGGATGACAAGGGAGAAAAGAAGGAAACAAAAATTGAGGGGACATCGCAGAATAAGAAGGTGTAGCCCAAGAAGGGGCAGCAGCAACAGCAATAACAACAACAGAAGAAAGGAGGGAAAATGATAAAGGCAAGGGTAAGAGAAAACGTCACCATTGTGGGAAGGAAGGTCATCTGGTTAAAGACTGCAAGTGAAGGAAGAAGTCTTGCTTCGACTGTGGAGAGGCCGAACACCTTGCTGAAGAGTGCCCAAAGAAACGGGGATCACAGGGACAAGGTCAAAGGGCAGGAAATTATGGAGGGCAGGTGCATGCTCCGCGACAAGTGCTCCTGATAGAGGTAGAAAAATTTCTGTAGAAGGTTTAGTTTCTCTTTCAAACCATCAAGTTAGAGCACTTTTTGATTCTGGTGCCTCACATTCATTTATATCAAGTTCTGTAGTTGAATCTGTATAATTAGTTACAAGTATGGTAGTAGATCCCATAGTTGTTTCAAACCCTATTGGTGGTTCAACTCATTTATCTACGATTGTCTGGGTTTGAAAATGTTTGTGTTAGGAGTCAAGTTTGAATGCGACGCGTATGTGCTTGGGTTTATGGGCTATGGGATGATTCTAGGAATGGATTGGCTTACCATGTAAGGTGCCATTCTAGATTGTGAGAAGAGAGTTATTAGGCTTCTGACTTGTCATGGGAGAACCCTCGAGATTTCGTGTGACCCACAAGGGTCAGTTATGCTTAGTTTCCTTGAGTCTCTTAACGACCCGGAAAATCTGAACCAATTTAAAATTTTTAAATTGGCTAAAATAGTGGATTTTAAATATTTAAAATAAATATTTTAAATAATAGCAATGAAAAGTGAGTTTGAATCGACGTTTGAAAATGAATATAATTAATTCTAATTAGAAACAAGACCCGAAATGGCGTGGTAGTTTCAAAATCTGAATTCAAACTTTGACTGACTGTACCGAGTGCAAAACAAAACGGATTTGAGTGAAACGAAAAATATTTAAATCTGTTAGTGAATACCTTTCTAACGAATCTGAAAAATCGAAGTTTCATAGCGGAAAGCAAAAGTTATGGCCAAATGAATTTTCAAAAAGGTCGCTATGGAATTTATATAGCCCGTGAAATTGGCCATTCTGCAAACGACCTCGAAATTCGACGAAACCACTTTTGTTGGATCCGAGATGAGAAGTTATTGCTAGGTTTCAAATTTCATAATTTTTGAAGCTAGTATGTGAGCGTGGCAAAGAAAAACGTGTTTTGGTCAATTACAGTTAATTGGATCGACAAGAAATGGGCCTTTTTGCAAATGGTCTCAGAATTCGATGAAACTTGTTTTGTTGGGACCGTATCGTCAAAACATAGCTAGATTTATTTTTCTGGAATTTTTAGAATCAGTTTGTGGCCCCGGCAAATTAAAATGTACGTTCAAATCGAATATTGAATGTTTTATGTTTTAATTTGAGGGAAAACTGACAGAAACAGTCGAATGGGCCTACGAAACATATCCCATTGTGTTCGGAATGGGGGTTAAACGCTAGGGACGACAGTCGTTGGGTTTGGATTGGTGTTCGTGTGTGGAAGAGGGTATTTTAGAGATTTTAAAATAAATAAATAAAAAATCATTGGTCAAAAAAAAAAACTTTCTCTCTCCCCGATAATATCGCGATCGATGACGAAAAGGTATTCATCACTTCCCGTTCATTTTCTGATCAATCCACGCAAAATTAGCCCCTCCTCCAGTTGAAGATTTTGTAGAGCTCCTCGAGATCTTCAAATCCAAATATAGTTTGGAATTTTTCGTGGCCTGTGGAGTGAGAATCGACGCCAGGAAGTCAGGGCGTTCAAACCGCCGCCGCACCGCCTATAGGCCACCGAAGTGGGCCCCGTTCCAGGCACCGCCGCGCCTCTCCTCCCTCTTCGTCGCTGCGAAGGCCGATCGTCCAACCACTTCACCGTTTGCACGAAAATTCAAAACCTAGATTTGAATGAAATAGCTGAGTTACGACTTGTTTTATTTAAACTGAAATTAACACTTTTAAACCGTTGCAAACTTGTAAAAATCATATCATTTTCGTTTCTTGACAAAATCCAGTGAAACAAGAGATAGTGGACTCGTGTGGACGTCTTCTACCTTCTAGAAGAGACCGCATATTTTTTTGAGCCTTCTGCTATTTTTGGTGGAGTGGAACCCAATGTGGGATTTCTAAATTATAAACGATATGGAAAACGACGATGTATAAATTATATAATCAATGTATGAGTTATATAAGCGTTGTACACCTCTTGTATAAGCGTTGTATAAGTTGTACGTTCGATGTATAAGTTGTATATGCGTTGTAAAAATTATATATGTGTTGAAATAGAAGTGAAATGCTATATATAAATATAAATAAATAAATAATATATATATATATATATATATATATATATATATATATATATATATATATATATACGCCCCTCGTCCACAAACCATGGACGATATTTATTGGTTGTGATTGGTGTGAAAATAGATGGATAGAGAATGGTTGATTGGAATTGTTTGTGGTTGATATTGATTGATTGTGGTTGAAAAATACCCGTTTGTGGTTGAGAAATATTTGGTTGAAACCACATAGGATTAGTTTGTGGAAATGAAATAAATATACATGCCGCCTGCGTGCGAACTAGATGCATGATTCCCCATTGTCAAAAGCTGCGAGGCTTTAAGGTAGAGCGAGGAGTCGTACTAGGGACGGTCCCGGTTTTAACTACCCTGTCGTTATGCTGCCGAAATTTTGAATAATATTCATGTGTTAGAATTATTTTCCTGTGTTGAAACTATATTTGTCTGTTGAATAGAAAACCTTCATGTGTTGAATAGAAATTCATTCATTGAATTGAAATTCATGTGTTGAATGGTATTCGTGTTTTAAATATAAAAATCACCTTTATATATATATATATATATATATATATGTACAAACTATAGAAAACCTTCATGTGTTGAATCGATATTCATTCGTTGAATTGAAATTCATGTGTTGAATGGTATTCATATTTTGAAAGAAATTGTTTTATAATAAAAATCCTATTTTTATCATCAATATGAACTATATAAAATAATCTTGTTTTGAACTAAATTGTTTTATAATAAAAATCCTATTTCTATCACCTATATTAACTATATAAAATAGTCGAGTTTTAAAATAAAATGTTTTACATTAAAAATCACATTTTTATTATATACATGAATTGTTAAAAATAGTGAAGTGTTGAAATAGAAGACAGTTGGATAAAAATACAATTTTTATCAAATGTATGAAAAGAATATAGCTTTGAAATCGAAGAATCGATATACATATATATAAACAGAGTTAAAATATATCGAGTAACGAAGCTGTAGTTCGTATTTTGAAACCGTGATTTCAAACAATTAGTGCGGGAGATCCGACCATCGGATTTTGCCGAAACCGCAACCGTTGGGTTCGCTTTGGAAATATCTTTCCAACGGCACCAACCTTGTAAAGATCCAACGGTTGGATTGTCTGGAATGTTTGATTCAAATCTGAAGAAAAACAACGCCAGAATCGATTATATATATATATATATAAATATAATTATATATAATCGAATAACGACGCTGCAGTTCGTATTTTGAAATCGAAACTTCAAACGGTTATACCGATTGATCCGACCGTCGAAATTTCCCGAAACTGGAACCGTTGGATTCATTTTGAAAAGATCTTTCTAATGATGTAAATTTTGTGAAGATCCAACGGTTATATTTTCAGATATGTGTAAATCAAATCTGAAGAAAAACAGCGCCACGGCCGCGTTATGGCCCGAAGCGTCGTTTTGAATAAATTGGCTATTTTAAAATAAATAGAAATAGCGATAAATCGTTATAAAATATTACAAACGATGTGGATGTGAAATATAGAAACTAACTGAAGGTTGGCTGAGTCGAATGGTTTCCTGGGTGTTGATCTGATGTTGGTTTCGGCCTTCGGGGTTAATATTTGTTAAATCGTTCTCTTAATGATTGACGGTTAGTGACTAATGAATTGAAATGATGCGTATGTATGTTAGTGTTGCACTTGTTTATTATATATGCGAGTTGCTCAGAAAGACCGGGTTTATCCCATTCTGAATAACTGAATCGACGATAAGAAGTCGAAGATGAAGACGGGGGTTGAAGATCGATCTTCACCTCGTTTGGATGGTCACTGAGGTCCTGATTGGGAGGCATCCCGAAATATGGATAATGAGTGGTGATCGTCCAGACGTATGTGGGAATCGATTGATATGCGAGATATTTAGTGCCTCCGGTTTCGTTCAAACCCAGAACGGACTTGCAAATGGATTGTCTGTCTGACATTGGAATTCATTCTGTGCAACTGATAACCATCAGTTGCATGGTGTGAATTGCCGGGGTGGCATGCTAAGATGCAGTGAACAGGGCTTCTGTTGAAAAGCAAAGTCTTGTGATTGATGATAAAAGCACCGCCTGTGTGGCGTAGCTTTGTGTATAACGTGAATTCGCGAGCCTCACACCCCGGTATGAACCAGAAATGGGAGAGGACATCAGGGAGGGCCTGCGTTTCTTTCTATCTAGAGGTTGTGTCAGTGTTTTTATACGGCCTGACATTTTACTTATGTGGTTGTTGCTGTTGCGAGGCGCCTCGGATATACCGGTGTCTATGTGGAACCGAAGGAGCCATTCCTTGGCTCATTTACGCCCCACAGGGTGGGGAAACGCAGTGTTCAGGCATAATATTCCACAACGGTGGACCGGCCCTGACGATCCAAGGCTTGCCTACACGCTTGCCTGAGGGGTGGGCTAGAGCATCTCGAATTCGGTGAGGACGATCCCTTGCCTCGGTTCATGACGGAAATCCAATTTCCAAATATGACACCGTGCGGTTTGGATTGTGTGTGTGTGTGTATATATATATATATATACACACACACACACATATGGCGACATGATATATGGTACCCATGCCGTCTATGATTGATAGTTATGATTCGAAATTGTTTTTGAAACATGTAAACACTAGTAATAATATCAAATGCTTTTGTTTTATTCGTATCAAGCATATTTTGGCTATTATAAGGTAAAACTCTATCCTCCGGTTTGCGTTGCATTGTGTGATGGGAACTGAGTCTTATAATGGCTTCATTTTTATAAAAAGCATTGCGATGTTTAAAAGATTTATCTGTTTTAAAGCACTGGCAATCCAATGGAGTAAACCCGTTCCACGAATGTGGCGTGGTCCTGTGATTGGCCATATTTAAAATGTGTTGAGTAGATTTCTCATACTAATCCCATGACTGACTCGTAGTTTGTTTCACTTTCAAACTCGGGTGCCCCTTTTTCTACTCGGGCAGCCTTGTATTCAGGTTTAGTAGGCTTTATCCGGATAGCTGGAGCTGAAGATGGATTCTTTTATTTATCTCTTTTTATGCTGTTCAACTCCTATTGTACATATTATGTTTGTTTTCCGCTGTAGACATTTATGTATAGCTGAACTGTATTTGTACTAAGTATGATCCTGTATACTGTGTAACTCTGATGATTACGTTTATCCAGTATATTCTATTGTTCATTATCTCGTGTATTTATTTAATTCTGTTCTGTTGTTATCTGTTTATGTGTTATATTCCAAGGATTACCCTTGCCGCCGTCTGTACGGGGTTTGGGGTCGTCTCATTTGGTATCAGAGCTTTGGTTAAGCTTAGTTCTGGAATATAACATATTAACGAACTCGTCAGAAATATAACCAGTAGTGTTCTAGGACGGGTAACTCATTACAGACAGGATCAGTAATATCCTATTATGAGTAAAGCAGAATGAAAATACACCCCACTAGACACATTTACATTTGAAGTATATGTTTCTATGTTTTGAAATATCTTTTCTGTGACCTGATACTTGATCTGCTATTTGCAGAGGTACTAGAAAATGAGTGTCAGAAATATAAGAAATGCAGAACCAGATCTAAAGGCTCTATTTAAGAGATATCGAAATCTAGCACAATTCTCGAGCAATGAATCTTTTATTCAAACTCAAGCTTGGGTGAGCTCTGCAGAAAGAATATTTGAGCGTTTGCAGCTGAGAGATGACCAGAAAAGGTTAGTAGCATCTTGGGCGCTCAAAGAAGAAGCTTTAATATGGTGGGAAACAATCATCAAAGATAATCCAGAAGGGGATATCACCTGGGATAGATTCAAAGTGATTTTCTTAGAAAGATTTACTCCTCCAGAAGCAACTAAGAGGTTATGCGATGAATTCTCTTATCTGATACAAGGTGATATAACCGTCCCAGAATATCATAAGAAATTCAACGAACTTTCTCACTTCGCTCCTCATCTGATTCAAGATCCAAAGAGGAAGAATCTGAGATTTATTCATGGCCTGCAAAGGAAATATCAGAATAGTGTGATGGGAAATGTGAAGCTTGCTTTTTCAGAAATGATTTATATGGCTTACCAGTATGAAGATCTCCATAAAAAAGGTATGTTGCGCGACGAAGAGGAATTCAACTCGAGTAACAAAGTGGAGTCTGTGACTGATAGTCCTGAGGTCAGTAAGAAGCCCAGTGCCAAGAGAAAAAGGACTAGATCAGAGAAAGAACCGGTAATAACTGCCACATGCTCAAGCTGCTATAGGCAAGGGCATTTGGCGATAAGTTGTAAAGCTTCGAACAAACGAAGAAAAGATGAATCTAAATCCATGAACAAGCTTCAAGTGAATCAAGAGTGCAACCTATGTCATCAGGCTGGCTTTTGAAAAAGACCAATGTGGTTCAAGTAAATGAAGTGGGAGAAACTTCAGCACCCTCAGCTAGTTAGGGAAGATCTGATGTTTTAGAAGGCACGCTTACGGTCAAAAACATTCCAGTCAAAGTATTGTTTGACAGAGGCGCGTCAAGAAGCTTTATTGCCAAAAATGCGGTCAAGAAGTTGGACTTGAAATTAAGGAAGCTCATAGAACCCATGACTGTCCAAATTCCGGTTGGGGGTTCCATCGATCTCAGTTGGGTTTGTGCAGTACCTGTCTCTTTTTCCTGCTATAAATTCCCTACTATCTCTATTGTCATGAATTTTACTGAATTCGATCTTATTCTGGGATTGGATTGGCTAACCAAATACGAAGCTGAGGTTAGATGCGCCGAGAGAGTTGTTAGGGCAAAGATTAAATCAGGGAAGTATATAACCATTCCCTGTGAAGGCCAAAATTTTAATAGAAAAGACTTCTGGGCAGCTTTGGATGTTTCTCTTGTTTAAATAGAAAATATCCCTGAGGTCACAGAGAATATTCCTTACCTCAACAAAGACATTCCTGTCGTCAAGAACTATGCGGATGTGTTTGAAGAAGTTGTTCGCTTACCTCCGCAGAGAGAAATAGATTTCAAGATTACTTTGATTCCGAATGCAAGGCCGGTAGTTCACGCTATTCGAAGAATGTCCTTGAAGGAGAAAGAAGAACTTGACAATCAAACATGACAGCTCGTATGGAAGGGTCTGATCAGGCCTAGTTTCTCTAATTGGGGAGCAGCAGTGGTGTTTGTCCCAAAATCTGACGGTACTCTATGGCTATGTGTGGATTATCGTGATTTGAACAAGCAGACCATAAAGAATAAATATCCATTGCCGCGAATCGATGATTTATTGGATCGTCTGAATGGAGCACAAGTGTTTTCAAGGATGGACCTAGCTATAGGCTTCCATCAGCTTCGAATTGCCGAAGAGTGTGTTCCTATGACATCATTCAGAGGTCCCGACTTATTCTATGAGTGGTTAGTAATGCCGTTCGGCTTATGTAACGCTCCAGCATACTTCGTCGATTTGATGAATAGAGTGTTCAGAGGAGTTTTGAATAAATTTGTTCCGGTTTTTATTGACGATATTCTAATCTTCTCTAAATCAAAGGCCGAACATGAAAAGCATTTGGAACAGGTTCTGGAAATCCTCAGAGGGAATGTATTAAAAGCCAAACTATCCAAATGTATATTCTGGCAAGATGAAGTAAAATTTCTGGGCCATGTTGTATCAAAAGAAGGAATTGCTGTGGATCCAAGTAAAATCACAGCTATTCAGAATTGGAAACAACCCAGTACTCCTACAGAAGTCCGCAGTTTTCTCGGATTGGCTAGTTATTACCGGAAGTTCATTAAAATCTTTTCGAAGATATTTGGTCACTTAATGAAGCTTACAAAGAAGCACTCTAAATTCAAATGGACTCCGGAAAGTGAGGAGGCTTTCGAAGAGCTAAAGTTAAGATTAACGACAACTCCAATGTTAACCATCATCGATGGCAATCAGGATTTGAAAGTATGGACTGATGCTTCTAGAGAAGGCCTTGGCGCAGTGTTAATGCAAAGAGGCCAAGTGATTGCTTATGCTAGCCGTCAGCTGAAGCCACACGAGAAAAACTACGTAACTCATGATCTTGAGTTATTGGCTATAGTATTCGCCTTGAAAATCTGGAGACACTATCTTTTGGGTAAGAGATTTGAACTATTTACAGATCACCAGTCGTTAAAGTATCTGTTCACCCAGAAAGACTTGAATCTGAGGCAGGAACGTTGGATTGAGTTTCTTGCAGCATACGATTTTGAGATTATATACACTCCAGGGAAAACCAATGTCATGGCCGATGCGTTAAGCCGAAAGAATGAAATGATCGCCAGTTTTATTATCACGACTTCATTGATAGACAAAATATCCGCTCTTCAGAAGGATGATCACTTCATTCAGAAGATCAGAGAGATAATTCAACAAGGCGAACCCTCGAGTTTTCAAGTTGATAATGAGGGGATTCTAAGGCTGAAAGGTCGAATTTGTGTTCCTAACATTGCTGAGCTCCGAAAGGAAGTACTGGATGAATGCCACAAGTCAAAACTTACTGTCCATCCGGGAGTAAGCAAAATGTATAATGACATCAAACGCACTTTCTGGTGGAAGTCGACGAAGAGGGACATTTCTTTATATGTTAGCCGATGCCCTACTTGCCAGCTAGTCAAAAGCGACCAACAGAAACTGGCTGGATTATTGCAACTGCTAGACGTTCCTGGTTGGAAGTGTGAACATATTTCCATGGACTTCATAGATAATCTGCCCAGAACCAGAAACGGAAATGACAGTATTTGGGTGATCGTAGATCGCTTCACGAAGACCGCCCATTTCATACCTATCAGATCAAACAGAACTGCTCAGAGTCTGGCGCAGATATACTTCAGGGAAATTGTTAGGCTACAAGGAGTGCCTCTCAGTATAGTCAGTGATAGAGATACAATATTTACTAGCAAATTCTGGGAGGCATTTCAAGTAGAGCTGGGAACAAAGCTGAACCTAAGCACCGCCTATCATCCTCAGACAGATGGTCAAACTGATAGGGTGAATCGTATACTAGAAGATCTATTGCGGGCTTGTGTTCTATATTTCGGTGGGTCATGGGAAGACCATCTGCATTTGGCTGAATTCTCATATAACAACAGCTACCAGGCGAGCCTGACAATGTCACCATTCGAAGCATTGTATGGTAGGCCGTGCCGATTTCCTGCTTGTTTGGTCGATCCCGGTAATAGACTTGTGTTCGGGCCAGATATGATCCGAGAAGCTGCCGACAAAGTCAATTTTATCAAGAAACGATTACTCGCTGCTCAAAGCCGACAAAAGAGCTATGCCGATAGGAGAAGAAGAGATATATCATTTGCTGTTGGTGACTATGTATATCTGAAAGTATCACCGATGAGAGGAGTTATCCGGTTCGGTAAAACTGGGAAGTTGGCGCCCAAATTCATTGGTCTGTTTCCTATTCTTGAACGGATCGGAACTCTCGCTTATAGGGTTAAATTGCCTGATTGGTTGTCTGGAGTTCATGATGTATTTCACATATCTCAACTTCGAAAGCATGTTCATGATCCAGACTTGATCGTGGAAGAAGCATCTCAACAGGATATTGAAATTACTCCAGAATTGGCTGTGAGAAGAGAGCCGCTAAAGATTATCGGCAAAGAAACCAAAGAGCTGAGGAACAAGAAGGTTCACTTAGTCATAGTGCAATGGAGTGGAGAGCCGCGAGATTGTACTTGGGAAACTGAGGAGAGCATTCAAAAAGCCTATCCTAGATGCCGCGTGGATATCTCTGATTGACTCCGGTGCAAGGTACATTTACCATACTTTGCATTACCAATTAATTCTCTACTCTATTGTTATTTTCTTTCCATGGATGTGCACTTTTAATTCTATAATCCGAATGGTTTTAAAAGAGTATAGAAATTGATTAGTATTTTTTTGAAAAGTTAAAAACAATTTGATTGTTGTTTGTGTTGTGTGATAGTAATTAAAATTATTAAAACGATAGTTAATTTAATCAATAATAGAATGAATGGTAGAATTTATTCGATTATATCACACATTGAACTGATTAGAAAATAGATAGAAATATATACATGTGCATTATATATGTTTGAACAGGTAAATGGATAGCTGTTGAGTAAAGATTTTATTTGCGTGCCCGACAAATAAGTAAACCTTAATGAGTTGGATGCGAAATATTATTATATCAACTCCTGTGAATGACATTGGATGCGGAGTGCTGGTTATTCTGTGTGTAATAATAAACGTCGCCATAGGATAATAACAATTAATTTTGAACTACATTACATGGCATACTTCTGATGATAGGCATACTTCATCATATACCACATAAGCATATGGAGCTTGTGTGACGAGGTGGAAGATTTACCATACGAGCGAGAGGCTTGTATGGCGATGACTATATTTTACAGGTTGAACTGATGACTGATATGACCATATAAATTTGTAACGATAAAATTGCCAGATTAATAAAAACCCCACATGGGTCTGGAGTTGACAATAATCATGTCTCTCTAGTTATCAGATACGGCACATGGACTATTTATTTCCCACACGGGACGAGGTAACGAGGATTTATCCTATGGAGCAATTAAAATACACACTCCCTCAGGCTTTGACGGGGTGACGAGAATTTATTCTCTGGAGTTATTATCTATACACGCTCCCCTGTAAACACCAGAATATATCGCTTTAAATATGTGTATGCTTATTAGGATTTATTGGGTACCTAATACGGCCCAATAAATTTCCAAACCTCTCCCCATACAAAGGAGGTTATGGCATAAAATTTCGAAAATTCCGGGTGTTAGCCAAACTTTTGAAGAATTTGAAAATTCTCAAAAACTAAAAAGTTGGAGAATGGAAGCCGGATTGAACGTAGAGTTGATTAATCAAACCACTTTCGACTTTGTTCCTTTTCGGGGACGAAAAGTTTTAAGTGGGGGAGATTGTAACGACCTGGAAAATCTGAACCAATTTAAATTTTTTAAATTGGATAAAATAGTGGATTTTAAATATTTAAAATAAATATTTTAAATAATAGCAATGAAAAGTGAGTTTGAATCGATGTTTGCAAATGAATATAATTAATTCTAATTATAAACAAGGCCTGAAATGGCGCGGTAGTTTCAAAATCTGAATTCAAACTTTGACTGCTTGTACCGGGTGCAAAACAAAACGGATTTGAGTGAAACCAAAAATATTTAAATCTATTAGTGAATACCTTTCTAAAGAATCTGAAAAATCGAAGTTTCATAGCGGAAAGCAAAAGTTATGGCCAAATGAATTTTCAGAAAGGTCACTATGGAATTTATATAGCCCGTGAAATTGGCCATTTTGCAAACGACCTCGGAATTCGACGAAACCACTTTTGTTGGATCCGGTATGAGAAGTTATTGCTAGGTTTCAAGTTTCATAATTTTTGAAGCTAGTATGTGAGCGTGGCAAAGAAAAACGTGTTTTAGTCAATTACAGTTAAATTGGATCGACCAGAAATGGGCCTTTTTGCAAACGGTCTCAGAATTTGACGAAACTAGTTTTTTTGGGACCGTATCGTCAAATCATAGCTAGATTTATTTTTCTGGAATTTTTAGAATC
Organism: Allium sativum; assembly: GCA_030737875.1. Lineage (NCBI taxonomy): Eukaryota > Viridiplantae > Streptophyta > Magnoliopsida > Asparagales > Amaryllidaceae > Allium > Allium sativum. Next base: position 186,921,372 of record CM060924.1, on the reverse strand, counting down.
AGTTCGTGGCCCCGGCAAATTGAAATGTACGTTCAAATCGAATATTGAATGTTTTATGTTTTAATTTGAGGGAAAACTGACTGAAACAGTCGAATGGGCCTACGAAACATATCCCATTGTGTTTGGAATGGGGGTAAAACGCTAGGGACCACAGTCGTTGGGATTGGATTGGTGTTCGTGTGTGAAAGAGGGTATTTTAGAGATTTTAAAATATAAATAACAAAAAAATCATTGGTAAAAAAAAAACTTTCTCTCTCCCCGAAAATATCGCGATCGACGACGGAAAGGTATTCATCACTTCCCGTTCATTTTCTGATCAATCCACGCAAAATTAGCCCATCCTCCAGTTGAAGATTTTGTAGAGCACCTCGAGATCTTCAAATCCAAATATAGTTTGGAATTTTTCGTGGCCTATGGAGTGAGAATCGACGCCAGGAAGTCAGGGCGTTCAAACCGCCGCCGCGCCGCCTATAGGCCACCGAAGTGGGCCCCGCTCTAGACGCCGCCGTGCCTCTCCTCCATCTTCGTCGCTGCGAAGGCCGATCGTCCAACCCCTTCACCGTTTGCACGAAAATTAACCTAGTTTTGAATGAATTAGCTTAGGTACGGTTTGTTTTATTTAAACCGAAATTAACACTTTTAAACCGTTGCAAACTTGTAAAAATCATATCTTTTTCGGTTCTTGATGAAATCCAGTGAAACATGAGATAGTGGACTCGTGTGGACGTCTTCTACCTTCTAGAAGAGACCGCATATTTTTCTGAGCCTTCTGCTATTTTTGGTGGAGTGGAACCCAATGTGAGATTTCTAAATTATAAACGATATGGAAAACGACGATGTATAAATTATATAATCGATGTATGAGTTATATAAGCGTTGTACCCCTCTTTTATAAGCATTGTATAAGTTGTACGTTCGATGTATAAGTTGTATATGCGTTGTAAAAATTATATATATGTTGAAATAGAAGTGAAATGCTATATATATATATATATACATACATACATACATACATACATACATATATATATATATATACACACACGCCCCTCGTCCACAAACCATGGACGATATTTATTGGTTGTGATTGGTGTGAAAATAGATGGATAGCGAATGGTTGATTGGAATTGTTTGTGTTTGATATTGATTGATTGTGGTTGAAAAACACCCATTTGTGGTTGAGAAATATTTGGTTGAAACCACATAGGATTAGTTTGTGGAAATGAAATAAATATACATGCCGCCTGCGTGCGAACTAGATGAATGATTCCCCATTGTCAAAAGCTGCGAGGCTTTAAGGCAGAGCGAGGAGCCGTACTAGGGACGGTCCCGGTTTTAACTACCCTGCTGTTATGCTGCCGAAATTTTGAATAATATTCATGTGTTAGAAATATTTTCCTGTGTTGAAACTATATTCGTCTGTTGAATAGAAAACCTTCATGTGTTGAATAGAAATTCATTCGTTGAATTGAAATTCATGTGTTGAATGGCATTCGTGTTTTAAATATAAAAATCACCTTTATATATATATATATATACAAACTATAGAAAGCCTTCATGTGTTGAATCGAAATTCATTCGTTGAATTGAAATTCATGTGTTGAATGGTATTCGTGTTTTAAATATAAAAATCACCTTTTTATCTATATATATAAACTATAGAAAACCTTCATGTGTTGAATCGATATTCATTCGTTGAATTGAAATTCATGTGTTGAATGGTATTCATATTTTGAAATAAATTGTTTTATAATAAAAATCCTATTTTTATCATCAATATGAACTATATAAAATAATCTTGTTTTGAAATAAATTGTTTTATAATAAAAATCCTATTTCTATCACCTATATTAACTATATAAAATAGTCGAGTTTTGAAATAAAATGTTTTACATTAAAAATCACATTTTGTTTATATACATGAATTGTTAAAAATAGTGAAGTGTTGAAATAGAAGACAGTTGGATAAAAATATAATTATTATCAAATGTATGAAAAGAATATAGCTTTGAAATCGAAGAATCGATATATATATATATATATATATAGAATTAAAATATATCGAATAACGAAGCTGCAGTTCGTATTTTGAAACCGTGATTTCAAACAATTAGTGCGGGAGATCCGACCATCGGATTTTCCCGAAACCGCAACCGTTGGGTTCGCTTTGGAAATATCTTTCCAACAGCACCAACTTTGTAAAGATCCAACGGTTGGATTGTCTGGAATGTTTAATTCAAATATGAAGAAAAAAGCGCCAGAATCGATTATATTTATATATATATATATATAAATATAATTATATATAATCGAATAACAACGCTGTAGTTCGTATTTTGAAATCGAAACTTCAATCGATTATACCGGGAGATCCGACCATCTGAATTTCCCGAAACTGGAACCGTTGGATTCATTTTGAAAAGATCTTTCTAATGATGTAAATTTTGTGAAGATCCAATGGTTAGATTTTCAAATATGCGTAAATCAAATCTGAATAAAAACAGCGCCACGGCCGCGTTATGGCCCGAAGCGTCGTTTTGAATAAATTGGCTATTTTAAAATAAATAAAAATAGCGATAAATCATTATAAAATATTATAAATGATATGGATGTGAAATATAGAAACTAACTGAAGGTTGGATGAGTTGAATGGTTTCCTGGGTGTTGATCTGATGTTGGTTTCGGCCTTCGGGGTTAATATTTGGGAAATCGTTCTCTTACTGATTGACGGTTAGTGACTAATAAATTCAAATGATTCGTATGTATGTTAGTGTTGCACTTGTTTATTATATACGCGAGTTGCTCAGAAAGACCGGGTTTATCCCATTCTGAATAACTGAATCGATGATAAGAAGTCGAAGATGAAGACGGGGGTTGAAGACAGATCTTCACCTCGTTTTGATGGTCACTGAGGTCCTGATTAGGAGGCATCCCAAAATATGGATAATGAGTGGTGATCGTCCAGACGTACGTGGGAATCGATGGATATGCGAGGTATTTAGTGCCTCCGATTCGTTCAGACCCAGAACGGACTTGCAAATGGATTGTGTGTCTGACATTGGAATTCATTCTGTGAGATTGATAACCATCAGTTGCATGGTGTGAACTGCCGGTGTGGCATGCTAAGATGCAGTGAACAGGGCTTCTGTTGAAAAGCAAAGTCTTGTGATTGATGATCAAAGCACCACCTGTGTGGCGTAGCTTTGTGTATAACGTGAATTCGCGAGCCTCACACCTCGGTATGAACCAGAAACGGGAGAGGACATCAGGGAGGGCCTGCGTTTCTTTTTAGCTAGAGGTTGTGTCGGTGTTTTTACATGGCCTGACATTTTACTTATGTGGTTGTTGCTGTTGCGAGGCGCCTCGGATATACCGGTGACTATGTGAAGCCGAAGGAGCCATTCGTTGGCTCATTTACGCCCCATAGAGCGGGGAAACGCAGTGTTCAGGCATAATAATCCACATCGGTGGACCAGCCCTGACGATCCAAGGCTTGCCTGCACGCTTGCCTGAGGGGCGGGCTAGAGCATCTCGAATTCGGTGAGGACGATCCCTTGCCTCGGTTCATGACGGAAATCCAATTTCCAAATACGACACCGTGCAGTTTTGATTGTATATATATATATATGGCGACATGATATATGGTACCAATGCTGTCTATGATTGATAGTTATGATTCGAAATTGTTTTTGAAACATGTAAACACTAGTAATAATATCAAATGCTTTTGTTTTATTCGTATCAAGCATATTTTGGCTATTATAAGGTAAAACTCTATCCTCCGGTTTGCGTTGCATTATGTGATGGGAACTGAGTCTTATAATGGCTTCATTTTTATAAAAAGCATTGCGATGTTTAAAAGATTTATCCATTTTAAAGCACTGGCAATCCAATGGAGTAAACCCGTTTCACGAAAGTGGCGTGGTCCTGTGATTGGCCATATTTAAAATGTGTTGAGTAGATTTCTCATACCAGTCCCATGACTGACTCGTAGTTTGTTTCATTTTCAAACTCGGGTGCCCCTTTTTCTACATGGGCAGCCTTGTATTCAGGTTTAGCGGGCTTTATCCGGATGGCTGGAGCTGAAGATGGATTCTATTATTTATCTCTTTTTATGTTGTTCAGCTCCTATTGTACATATTATGTTTGTTTTCCGATGTAGACATTTATGTATAGATGAACCGTATTTGTACTAAGTATGATCCTGTATACTGTGTAACTCTGATGATTACGTTTATCCAGTATATTCTATTGTTCATTATCAGGTGTATTTATTTAATTCTATTCTATTGTTATCTGTTTATGTGTTATATTCCAAGGATTACCCTTGCCACCGTCTGTACGGGGTTTGGGGTCGTCTTAGTCTCTTGATGCATCTATCGACGATCTGTAATCTATTCCAGTAGTCCGGGATTTTTCTGATGTTTTTGATGAGGTTCGGGGTTTACCTCCAAGGCGTGAGATCGACATTCGCATATATCTGGTGGATAATGCAAAGCCAGTTGCATTGCCAGAGCGCCACATGGCTCCAAGGGAAAGGAGGGAGTTGAGTAAGCAAGTAGGGGAGCTACTTGGGAAAGGGATTATCATACGAAGCATATCTGAATGGGGTGCTCCATTGGTATTCGCAACTAAGGCGGATGGTTTGCTTCATTTGTGTGTTGATTATAGGGAGCTGAATAAGCTTAATAAGAAGAATAGGCACCCACTTCCGAGGAATGATGATTTATATGATCAGCTTGTTGGTGCCTTGGTATTTTCGTAGTTAGACTATTCCACGGGGTTCCATCAGTTGAGGTAACCGAGGACAGCATAAATAATACTGCCTTTAGGATTCCGAACGGTTTCTTTGAATGGCTAGTTATGCCTTTTGGGCTGACGAATGCACCCATCTGTTTTGTCGATCTGATGAGTAGGGTGTTTCGGGAGTTCCTAAATAAGTTTGTGGTAGTCTTTGTTGATGATATTTTGGTCTTCTCCAAAAGCGAAGAAGAGCATGCCCAGCATTTGAGAGAAATTTTGAAAACTCTCTGTGACTATCAGCTTAAAGCAAAGTTCTCCAAATGCTGTTTTTGGAGAAAAGAGGTGAGATTCTTAGGTCATGTAGTCTCTAAAGAAGGGATAGCTGTAGATCTCGCGAAGGTGGTTGCAGTGCAAGATTGGCAGGTTCCTAAAAATGCAACCGAGGTGAGCTTTCTTGGGTTGGAATGTTACTATAGGAAGTTCATTAAGGACTTTGCAAAGATATCAGTCCCACTCACCAGGCTGACGAAGAAGAATTTGGCATTCTCATGGGATATAGACTATGACATTGCCTTCCAACGACTGAAGAGGGCCCTGACAACAACCCCAGTCTTAAACCTTACCTAACGAAAATAAAGTGTTTACCTTTTACACTGATGCATGCGGTACAGGGCTTGGTGTAGTCCTAATGCAAAAAGGGAAAGTAGTGTGTTATGGGGGTAGACAACTGAGAGTTCATGAAAAGAACTACCCCACCCATGATCTTGAGCTTGCTTCCATAGTGTTTGCATTAAAGACATGACGCCATTATTTACTTGGAGAGAAGTTCGAGTTATACACCCATCATAAATCTCTCAAGTATCTGTTCTTGCAGAAGGATCTCAATTTAAGGCAACAGCGGTAGACGGAGTTTCTAGCTTCTTATGATTTTTAGATTTCTTATACCCCTGGCAAGGGAAATGTGGTGTCAGACGCACTAAGTAGGAAGAGGGTGGCCCTGAGTCCTCTATTTGTGGAAAGAAAGAACTTGGAGTTCGTATCAGCTTTCGATTTTAGACACTCCATCGAGATTTTTCCGGTTTTGTTTGTATCCTTCGAGATACGACCCACTCTTATGGACCATATAGGAGCTTCGCAACAAAGTGACCCACAGATTCTAGACATCATGGATAAGCTCAGAAAAGGGGATACTTCTAGTCACCTCAGCAGATATGCCACAGATGAAAAGGGGTGGTTGCGTCGAGATGGAAGGCTTTGTGTTCCTCAAACTGGAAGACTGATAAAAGCAGTCCTTGAAGAAGCCCACCATTCTAAGATGACCATTCATCCAGACGATGATAAGATGTACAGGGACATGTAGAGGGTTTTCTTTTGGGCGGGGATGAAGAAAGATGTGGACGAATTTGTTTCTCAATGTTTAGTTTGCCAGCAAGTCAAAGCTGAGCAAAAGAAGCTTGGTGGTTTACTTTATCCATTGAAGGTTCCTCAATGGAAATGGGAGAGCGTCTTTATGGATTTTATAGATGGTTTGCCTAGAACGAAGAAAGCCAACACCAGTATCTGGGTTATGGTAGATAGACTCACTAAGAGCGTTCACTTTATTCCAGTTAAGAGCAAGAGGACGACATCATGTTTAGTAGCAATTTATGTACGAGAGATAGTTCGTCTTTATGGAGTTCCTTCCAGCATCTTGAGCGATTGTGACCCCATCTTAACCAGCGAATTTTATAAGAGCTTGCAAGAAGAATTAGGTACACAGTTGCGTTTGAGCATCGCTTATCATCCTCAGACCGATGGGCAAACGGGGAGGGTGAATAGAATCTTAGATCTTTTAAGGCTGTGTATCCTAGACTTCGGAGGGACTTGGGAAGAGCATTTTGCTTTAGTAGAGTTTGCCTATAACAACAGATATCAGGCTAGCATCAAGATGGAACCCTTCGAAGCATTGTACGGACGACCCTGTAGATCACCAACTTGTTAGTGGCAATCTACAGAAAGATTATTATTTGGACCAGATATGGTTAGAGAAACGTCCAAAAAGATTGACCTTATTCGACGGCGGACGAAGACAACTCAGGATAGGCAGAAATCCTATGCAGACAAGAAAAGGACTGACCTCGAATTTGAAGTAGGAGACTTGGTTTTTATCAAAATGTCACCTCTGAGGAATGTGGTTCGCTTCGGATCAGTAGGGAAGTTGGCACCTAGGTTTGCGGGACCATTTCCTATAACTGAGAGGATTGGCCAAATGGCCTATAGAGTAAAGCTTCCTGTAAATATATCCGGTACATGATGTTTTCCATGTTTCTCATCAGCGGAAGTGCTTACATGACACCGCGGAAGTTGGTGAACCAAGTATATTGGAAGAGATAGAAGTGGAACGAGAGGCGACTGTTAGGCGAGTTCCTTCCCGTATTCTGGGGTCAGAAGTTAAGAAGCTACGCAATAAAGAGATCAAATTGCTAAAGGTTAAATGGGGAGATAACTCATAGGATTCGACTTGGGAGACCGAAGACAAGATTCGTGCTTCGTACCCTTTTCTCTTCGAGGGTATGTTCTTAACTCCTTTTTCCAAAAGCTTTATCAGTACTTGTTTCTATCATTTGAGTACATCCTATCCATAGTATTTTCTACCTTTAGATAGGAATCATATGGATGTAAACATGTTATGTTTGATGGATGCAAGTGGATGCAAATGTTTGCTAGTGGTTGCATGTGGACGCATATACACACACATTAGGCACTAAGACCGGCTCAATCACTTTCATAATGCATACGGATATGAGTGCATTTTCTTTTCTTTCATGGATGGAAATGGATGAGCTAGCATATGAATGTTGCATTTGGATGAATGATTACTCACATATGTAGAGCTTATATGTTATAATAGGCTTATTTGCATACATATTGGATTCATGGCACTAACATACATTGCATTAAGAAGGTTAACTGAATTAGCAGACGACCTGATTTTCACATAATGTTGGGACATATACACACACTTTTGCATATTTTCATGAAAGCATTAGAAATCCTTAAGGACACCGGATGCCAGTGATTGATGGTTAAGTAGATGGATGGTGGATGGTAGGATATGCATTCTTCTCAACTTAGAGATTTTGAGGACGATATCCTTTGAGTTGGGGAGAATGTAACACCCTGAATTTTTAACGATATTAAAGAATAAAAAATTTAATATTAAGAATTAATGGAAACTGATTGCGTCATTACGTCCATCTCGAAATTCTGGTCGGAAAAGACACCTAGTTTATGTAAAACGGGTAACATATGAACGAGTTACGGACGATAAAAAGTTGAAAATCAGAACCAGGTATAACTGGCGCACTTGCCAGATGTGCTAAGGCAATTTTGCACTGCGCACCTGTAAAGTGCGCCCAGAATAGTTTCTGGGTATTCAGGCCTTTTTCGAGTGAGTGACGACCCATGACCTGACCCAATTTCATTAAGGCAGAGGTGGCATCCGAATTCTATAACCCAACACCTATAAATATATCTCATATCCTTTGTTTTCTTCAAAGAAATGCAATAGTGGCCGGACTCTACTGGATTCTGGACTAAATTAGGATCTCTCATCTTCTTCTAAAGCATATCAAATTCTGAGATTCAAACATAGACTCAGCACCTTTTCTATCATCATAGCAATCCAATCACAGTGAGTTCTATTTGCTTTTAGGTTTAGATAAATAATAGTGAAACTATAAAAGACTGTGATGTGCATACACTGTAGACTTTAAATCTATGTTATTGGTAGATCTCATGCTATATTATGATATATCTATTTCTTTGGATCCAGTTCAACTGTTCTACTATGTTATCATTATGGATATTAGGTTGTAGCTTTTATGCTATGATGCAGATGTATGTAGATCTATTCTATGTGATCTAAAATTATCATGTTAGATCTATTCTATAATTTGTCACCTTATGATTCATGTTAGATCTATTCTATGTGTTCTAAAATTGTCACCTTATGATTCATGTTAGATCTATCCTATGAGATCTAAAATTGTCACCTTATGATTCATGTTAGGTCTATCCTATGAGATCTAAAATTGTCACCTTATGATTCATGTTAGACCTATCCTATGTGATCTAAAATTGTCACCTTATGATTCATTTTAGATCTACCCTATGAGATCTAAAATTGTCACCTTATGATTCATTTTAGATCTATCCTATGTAATCTAAAATTGTCACCTTATGTTTCATGTTAGATCTACCCTATGTGATCTAAATTTGTCACCTTATGATTCATGTTAGATCTATTTTATGTGATCTAAATTGTCACCCTATGTCGTCATGTTAGATTTAATTCGATTGGACATCTAAAATGGCTAATTTAGATTTTGTGACATCATAGTTCATCAGTTTTATGTCCACCTTGTTATGATGAAAATTTCATGTCCATGCTTGTATGTATGTTCACCTTATTATCACATAAGTTTATGTTTATGCCAAGATGATCATTATAGTATACTCCCATTATTTTCTCTATTATCGTTTATGACTAGGCTATTGTCTAGCCTAGGCATGTTGCCAATTTTGTGAGGGAGCTAGTTAAGGAACGGGGGAAAAAGGGATAAAAATGACATAATTTGAATATGAACATTTATGGACTTGTATTTCAAATTACTGGGCAAAATAGGTATTGACACCTATAAAAGGAAAGGATTAATTAATTGGTAAATTAATTAAAAATGGCATAATAATATGAACATTTATGGACATGTAATTCAAATTATTGGGCAAAATAGGTATTGACACCTATAAAAGGAAAGGGTTAAATTAATTGATTAATTAATTAAAAATGGAATGTCTAGTAATTACAATTAGGAATTGTAATTGTAATTGTACTTAAGACATGAGGTTAGGTTGCATTAGTGGTGGAAGTCTACTTGGACCCGACTGGCATGTCCAGCAGCCACTAATGGTAAACCTAATACGTAAATACGAATCGGGCTATGACACGAGGTTTGGCCCAACTGTGGAATAACTCTGCCCGGAACCGACCGGCATGTTCATCATCCACATGTTTTAAGCTTAAAGTGGGAGGTCTGGCCCGTTATGAAACCTTAAATGGACATGGTAAAGAATTGGACTACTTAACCTAAAGTTAATCCATAGGGATTGTACGAACTTAAACTTAAGTTGGGGGTTACTAAACATGGTTGAGGGGTGGGTTAAGTAAATCTGAAGAGGGGATGGGTAATAGGTCCACAAACTTAACCCGTTAAGATTATGTAATTAAAGACTCCTAGTGGTAAACATAATCGGTGGAAATAATAAAGTTATGTAATTAAAGATACCTCTTAGGGTAAACATAACTTATAGAAGTAATAGGGCTATGTAATTAAAGACACCTATAGGTAAGCATAACCAGTTGGAAGATTAGGGGTTATGTATTAAAGACACCTATCGGTAATCATAACCGGTAGAAGTAAATAAGGCTATGTAATTAAAGACACCTAGTGGTATACATAGTCAGTGAAATCCTAGTGGGGGGATACAAGACAAAGGAGAGAGCTTGCATCATATCGTGTGGGACCCATTTCAGTCAGTAACCCGGAGTAGGTATCAAACAAAATTTTCTGCACTAGGCGGAGAAGGGGCACGATTACTGACTGATTGTAAGAGATCCAAACGTGGAGGACGGTGTGGGCGGCGCAAACCGTCCGGGCCATGTGTGTGCATGAGTCGGGGAGAGGGGGATAAGACGACCGTGACACCTGTAGATATGGTTGTGCACATTGTTATGACGAGGGGTTGCCACTTTAGGAAGTAATACCTCCTACCGTGGGGCCAACACAAGGTATCTACGAGGGTTAGGGAGTCGATCGATCAGGGTAGTAGTTAGGATACATTTGGACGTGTACCTAAATCTATCACCTTATAGTTAGAGGGATCATCTCTTTCTGGATATACTAGTAATGGTGCAGAGAATTCATTAGTGAGGCATGCACACCTTATCTTGCTTACCTTGTCACACCTGCCATTTATGTAGTGATCTCCCTTATCCACTTTATATGCCTATCATGTTACTTTATTTATCTACTGGCTAAAAGTAACTAGACTCGCCAGACTTTATGTCTGACCCTTTTTGTTTCTCCTTCTTTATTCCGTTTCTCCCATCTCCCCCGATGTTCATGAGGAGGAAACACCCATGCTTATTCAGGATTCAGATATCACCTAGCTAGGAGCTATTTCTGAAGTATGGCTCAAGTTCTTGTCTCTACTATAGCTTAACTCTTTCATTCGGGGAATCATGCTTTTTTTTACTTATTTACTCTAATGATGCAAGACAGAAGTTATTTTGTTGTAATGATTTTTGTGACTTATGAAATTATGGGCCATGGTATTTTTATTTAAATAAAAATTAAAATTCCACTATTATCTTATTTATATCTATCTTGTAATTATTCTGTGTCTGATTACCTATAATTCTTCATGGAACTTAATGCATTCCCTTAGTGAGTGAGATTAACGGACGTGGGGTGTTACATTATCCCAGTCAAAAAAAAAACAATCACTAAGTCCAAGCAAACAAAACTAACAAATAAAGAAAAGTAATTCCATTTATCAAAGCATGTTAACATTTGATACCAAATCAAGAAGTCATCGAAAAATATTTTCAAATCAATACTAGACCAGCATTAAAACCAATTTCAAAGCAGATTTGTCAAAGGGTGTTGGTTACAAAAGATGATTCATGATCCAAGATTAAAAATACCATTTATTTGAAATCATTTAAAGGAGTATGAAAATCTCAAGATTCAATGGATCAATCACAACAGATTATAAATTTCAGATCCAAGATATGTGTGAGATTCAATAAACCAATAAATTCAAATGATTTTAAACAAACAAAATATTCAAATCAAAGGATCATGAAAAAACAGTGAGTTTTGAGACTAGATATTCAAAGAAATTTTCACAATTATCTCTGATAAGCACAAGATAAATTTCCAGATTATTTACATCACGCATGAGAGATAACTCATGATCCAAAAATTAAGAAATGATTTATTTGAAATCACTTGAATCAGTGCCAAGTTTTGAGATATAATGAATCAGTCACACAAGTTTTGTAATGACCCGGATATTTTGTCGGTTAATTTAAATATTTAATATGGATTTAAATATTTAGTCGATAATATAAATGAATTTAATATTAAGTTATCGACTTAATAATCGATTTCGATTTAATATCAAATATATTAAATTATCGTAATACAAAGTTAATTCAATTCGAAGTTAAAACTAAACTGATAACAATTATAATGATCAGTACAAAATTCAGTTTGAGTTAGAATAATAATATTAATTTATTATCGGAGAATTTAATGGTTTGAAATTTTATTTATGTTGATTTAAATTAATATCGTCTCAAGATGATCAAATTGAGCTTTGATACTTGTCCCAGTGTGTTCCGAATAGTGGTATTACCCTAGGATTGACAATTATTGGGTTCAGAGAGGAGTCTGGAATCATGGGATATTTTAATTTAAAGGATACCGATTTAAAATAAAATAAAATATGATAATCCCATTTTACTAATGGACATGGATAAAACAACAAAGCAAAAACAAAAAAAGGACCGTGGCTTCTTCTCCTTCATTCAATTGGAATTAACGTGGCCTCCTTTATTTTCATTCATTCCCTCCATAAAAGCAAATCCAAGCCGAACTTCCCCCATTTGTTAAAATCGAAATCTGTTGGAAGTTAGAAATCAAAGTAAAACAAAAGTGAAATCACGAAATCAACTCAAGGTCAAACCACTAAGTTCGATACAGGCGCTCGCGGTTAAATAGTCGTCGTAGGTTGGTGATGAATACAAAGGGGATCTGTGGTGGCAAGCGATCAGTTAGGGTTCGGGGTGTGGGTTTTTAGTGATGCCAGAGTTCGATTGAAGGAGCAACAACATGGAGTTCGAGATAGCGTGGTGCTTCGATGATGGAGGAGGTCTGATGTAACAACCCGGAAAATCTGAGCCAGTTTAAAAATTTTAATTTGGGTATTTTATTGAATTTTAAATATTTAAAATAAATATTTTAAATAACAACGACGAAAAGTATGTTTGAATCGATGTTTGAAAATAAATATAATTATTTTAAATTATAAACAAGGCCTAAAAGGGCGCGGCAGTTTCAAAATTTCAATTCAAACTTTGACTGACTGTCCCGGGTGCAAAATAAAACGGATTTTAGTGAAACCAAAAATATTTAAATCTGTTAGTGAATATCTTTCTAATGAATTTGGAAAATCGAAGTTTCATAGCAATAATCAAAAGTTATGGCCAAATGAATTTTCAGAAAGGTCGCTATAGAGAATATATAGCCCTTGAAAATAGACATTTTGCAAACGACCTCAGTATTCGACGAAACCACTTTTGTTGGATCCAGGATGTCAAATTATTGCTAGGTTTCAAATTACATAATTTTTGAAGTTAATATGTGAGCGTGGCGAAGGAAAATGTGTTTGGTCAATTTTAGTTAAATTGGATCGACTAGATAATGGCCATTTTTCAAACGGTCTCAGAATTCGACGAAACTAGTTTTGTTGGGACCGTATCGTCAAAACATAGCTAGATTTATTTTTCTGGAATTTTTGGGATCTGCATGTGGCCCCAGCAAATTGAAATGTACGTTCAAATCAAATATTGAATGTTTTATATTTTAATTTGAAGAGAAACTGACTGAAACAGTTGAATGGGCCTAAGAAACATATCCCATTGTGTTCGGAATGGGGGTATTTAGCTAGGGACGACGGTCGTTGGGTTTGGATTGGAGTTAGTACGTGAAGAGGGGTATTTTAGAATTTTGAAAATATATAAATAAAATAAAAAATCTCATTGTCCCGTTTACTTTCTCTCCCCGCGTAACCCCCTTCAGGAACACGACGGAAAGCCTCTCCCCCTTCACTTCATTTTCTCCCTCTACAAGCCGAATCAGCCCTAGCTCTGTAACACCCCGTAATTCTGTTAATATTAATATTCACAAATTAAAGAATAACTAATCTAAGACGTGAGAATTGTGGGAAACGGGTTGCGCCATTGTGTTCATCTCGGAATTCTGGTTGAAATAGAGTCCGAGTTTGCGTGAATTGGACTACGTATGAAGAAGTTATGGCCATCGGAAGTTTCAGAAAATTCAAAACAAATTTCAGAAAATTTAAATTTCAAATTCGGAGTCAAAACAGGCTAGGCGGGAAAATTCCCGCCGAGCACCCTAGGTCGACCGGGGAGTCGACTGGGCAGTCGACCCCCCCCCCCCAGGTCGACTGGGGAGTCGACCTGGGTGTCGACCTGTCCAGGCGGCTAGGGTTTTGACTGAGCCCAATCTTGAGCTGCTGATGTGTCTTTTGGGCTGAGTTGGCAAATTTAACGGTTCAGTTTAGTTCTGAGTTGATCTGATGGTCTAAATAAATCCTAAACTCTATAAATACCTAGTTAGTCTCTCACTCTAATTCACATGAAAAATAGAATAGCCACCGTCATACCGCCGCCATGGAACTCAGTCTAGCCGCCGCCCACTAAGAAGGAAGAAAACCCTAATTCTACTCAACTCTAAAGCAAATCAAGACTCTCTTTTCTTTTCTAAATTGTGAGTATGATGATCTTAACAAGATTATTATTAAATTAATTAGATTAAGTTATGAATGGATTATAAGTGAATGATGTGAATTGTCATATATGTTGTTGTAAACCTTATGCTATCATGTATGTTGTAAATTCTATGTTATGTGATGATGATATCCTATATGTTGTGAATCATTCTATGATGATATTGTATAGGTTGTAATTTTCTATGCTAAATTGTGATAAATCATACATGCTTTAAAGTCATGATGTTATTGTCTATGCTAATTAGTTCATGTTAATCAAATCATAATATTGATACTATTTGGGCTATGTTGATCTATATGGCAAGTCACATTTGCAAGTTTAGGTTGATTAGTAAAAGTTATGAACATATGCCATGACATCTATTATGACATCTAGAATTATGCTATGACATATGTGAAATTCTATGCTAGTTCACACCATCATTATGTTGCCTAAAACCCCATATGCAAGTTTATACATAAATTTGGGTTATGATCATATCATGTAAATTGTGACATTTAACAAGTTGACACCTTTAGATCCTTAACATGTGTAGTTTATGCAAGTTTCACCCCTATTATGATTGGATCATTTTATTTGTTTATATGTTGTGATAATTTATCTTTGTGCTATGAGTTAGACTATTCGAGTCTAACGTATATTCTGCGTTGAATAAGCAAACGTATAAACGTGGGGTAGGGGTAATATTAAGGAGTTAATAATAAGAAGTTGGGGTGCAATTGATATGATTTTGCATGCCATGAGTGGATGACCATAATTGAGTCAATTATGGGCATCATTAAAATTGGAGTTAATTAATAATTTGAATAGGGAATTATTAAAACTGGGGTAAAAGATTATAAGTGATAATCAATGCTTAGGACACGAGGTTGGACTCGTTTGTGACGTAAACCTGCCCGGACCCGCCCGACAAATCCAGTGGTCACAAATGTCAGCCCAATGTGAGAGGTCCTAGGCCTAAACTAAAGCATAACAGTTGTAAAGACACGAGGTTAGACTCTTTTATGGTGTAAGACTGCCCGGACCCGCCCGGCAAATCCAGCTGCCATAAATGCCAGTCTAATGTGAGAGGTCTTTATGAGGTTATGGCCTGAATGAATTAAGAAATACTTAACCAGACAAACATGTAAGGTGGGACATGGGGGTTAAGTAGGTGCCTTGGGTGGCATGAGGAATCTAGTGGGTACCCTTAGTGGCATGTGAAATACGATTAGTAAGACTTAACCAAACACACATGTAAATGAACATGACTAAGAGGGTTAAGTGGGATATACTAGTGGTGACAAGCTTAGGTGGGTAGCTTGTGGGGGCCCATTTCAACCAGTATCCCAAACGTATCTTTGTGGGCTCGACCCAAGTCGAGGACGGGACACGCATGCTGGGTTTGACTATAAGAGGCCAAAACGGGGAGCGGTGGCAATGCAAGTCCAACGGGTTTCATATGCGTGTGTGGACCCGGGCTGGTAGGTAAGACGTTGTTGCATCGTGTAGGTATAAGCCGAGCATTCTAAAGTTGTATCGGGTTGCGACTTTAGGGGAGTGATACACCCCACAGTGGGGCCAGCACAGGTATCTACGAGTAGGGAGCCGATCGCAAGTGGGTAGTGGGGTACACCTAGTGGAGATAGGGGCAGACGGCACATATGTAGTCAGTTAGGGGTACGCAAGGCTATTTATATAGTTTTTGTTTGAAGCAAGTGGGATCGACCTTTAGGGTGACTAGTGCGGTGCAGTGTAGTAATTATTCGTTAGTAATTAGGTGTGCCTTCAACGTTATCTTTATCTGCTCTTCAATACCTAGTAGTTCATAGACATTTACTTGTCTTCCAGCTTATGCCTTAGTCTAGTTATTTTGATAGTAGTATTGTTAGAATTATCATACTCGCCAGACTTTATGTCTGACCCCCTCCATTTCTATCCTTTTTCCCCTCTAGGTCCTCAGGTTGGGCCTAGCTCTAGTGGAGTTTGATTGGATTGCTTTATCTCTCTTGGAAAGCTTGGACCGTTGAAGTAAAGTCCAGCTTGTTATCTTCTTTAATGGCTATTTGTGTAATGGGATTATGTATTTTGTTTTTAAGAAGATGGATATTGTACTTGACTCTGATTTATGGTTTTATGATGTAACAAACATGTTTAAATTCCGCTGCAATAAAAAGAAGTTTTAGATTCCCAAGTACTATTTATTATCTGTCTTGTTGTAATTTTTCTGTTCTATATTCACTTAAAACCTCCATGGAAGTTAATGCATTCCCTTTGTGAGTGACATTAATGGACGTGGGGTGTTACATGTGGTATCAGAGCTTAAGGTTACCAGAACAGATAAATTTTTTAGAAAAACTATTTTTCTAAAGTAATTTTGGAAGAAGTACTTTCAAAAACATGTCTTGATGAGTAATTTAAAGAGGAAAGTTTTATTAAGAAAAACATAATCCCCAATAGCCATATCTTTATCTTTCGAATTCTCCATTTTGAATCTTTCCTTTTTCGTTTTAGCATGGCTGAAGATCTTAACCTTCCGGACGGTGTAACGATACCGGGATGGTATAGGAGGTTATTAGAGGCTAGGGCCGCCGCAGGTCCAGCCAATGTTCCTCCACCACCAGTTGCACCCGCTCCTCCTCCTCCTCACGTAAAAGACGTGCAAGGAACTTAAGGCTATGTGTGGAAGAATTGCTAGAGATCTTTGAAGTGGAAGAAGGTAGTTAAGTCAAATTAGCAGCTTGGTTAATGAAGGGAGAGGCCTTGTTTTGGTGGGAGGTCACTAATGGGGAGCGTCCTGTTGATTCTTGGGAGGATTTCAGGCGTAGGTTTGAGGCGAAGTTTCTCTCAAGGGCAGAAGAGAATCTATATATGGAAAGGTTCTTGACATTAAATCAAGGAAACTCATCAGTGAAAGAATATGTCAACAAATTTAACAAGTTAGCAAGGTTTGGCTTGGACTTAGTGAATACGCCGGAGAAGAAGGCTCTGAGGTTCGTTAATAGATTGAATGAACCGTTGCAAGGGTTGGCTATGACCCACATCCCTATGGGGGCCACCTTTGAGAAGCTAGTAGACATGGCACTCATGCACGAGGAGAAAGGCGCTAAAGCTGATAAGGCACCCGAGAAGAAAGGGGATTAGACGAAACCACAACAACAAAACAAGATGGGTGGTAAAGATAATAATGGCAAGGGAAAGAAGAAATGCTTTAACTGTAGGACACCAGGCCATCTCAGCAAGGATTGCCGAAAGAAAAAGAAGACTGGTTGTTTCCACTATGGCGAAGCGGGACATCTAGTGAAGGACTGCCCAAAGAAGGGGCAGAGGGCAGGAGCTACCTCGGGAGGACATGTGCAGGCTCTTATGGGACCAGGGCAGGCAAGGGGACAAGTTCAGGCTCTCGCGGTCCCACCGCTGCAAGAACGAGGTAGAACCATTTCTGTTGAAAGCTTAGTTTTTCTATTTGATCATCCTGTCCGTACTTTATTCGATTCGGGTGCATCGCATTCATTTATTTCTACATCATTAGTTGAATCACTACACTTAAACACCAGTTTAGTAGAGGATCCCTTAGTTGTTTCGAATCCAATTGGGGGCTCAGCTTATTTGTCCATGATGTGTTTGGATTTGAAAATTTCTATACGTAGCATTGAGTTTAGATGTGATGCTTATGTCTTGGGCTTCACGGGCTATGGGCTAATTTTACGAATGGATTGGTTAACCAGAAATGGGGCCGTTCTTGATTGTGAAAGGAGAGTAGTTAGGCTCATGACTCGCCTTGGTAACGCTCTCAAAATCTTTTGTAATCCCATAAATTCTGTTATGCTAAGTTATTTAGAATCACTTGACGCGTCTGAGGAAAATCTACAATCTGTTAGAGTGGTCCGAGAATACTCGGATGTGTTTGAGGAGGTGAAGGGCTTGCCTCCGAAGCGGGAGATAGATTTTCGAATATATCTTGTGGATAATGCAAAACCAGTATCTTTGCCAGTACGCCACATGGCTCCACGTGAAAGGAGGGAACTCGATAAGCAAGTGAAGGAGTTGCTTGAGAAGGGGTTCATAAGACGAAGTATATCGGAGTGGGGGTGCTCCAGTAGTATTTGCCACGAAGGCGGATGGGTCCCTTAGACTTTGTGTGGACTATAGAGAACTTAATAAGCTTACTAAGAAAAACAGTCACCCACTACCGAGGATTGACGATCTCTTCGATCAGTTAGTTGGCGCCTCAGTATTTTCGCAGTTGGACTTAGCCACTGGTTTCCATCAGTTGAGAGTGGCTGAGGATAGCATAGACAAGACTGCCTTTAGGACTCCGGACGGTTTCTATGAATGGCTAGTGATGCCCTTCGGTTTGACAAACGCCCCCGCATACTTTGTTGATCTGATGAGTAGGGTGTTTAGGGAGTACCTTAACAAATTCGTGGTAGTCTTTATAGACGACATCCTGATCTTTTCTAAGGATGAAGAAGAGCATGCCCTACATCTTAGGGAAGTGTTGGAGACCCTACGAGCGCATAATTTTAAGGCTAAATTTTCTAAGTGTCACTTCTGGAGGAAGGATGTGCGATTCTTAGGGCACGTGGTTTCCACGGAAGGGATAGCTGTGGATCCCGCGAAGGTGGCGGCCATCTAAGATTGGAAGGTCCCTAAAAATGCTACCGAAATGAGAAGTTTCTTGGGGTTGGCTGGCTACTATAGGAAGTTTATCAAAGACTTCGCAAAGATATCAGCTCCATTGACACGCTTGACGAAGAAGAACCTAGTTTTCACATGGGACATAGATTGTGATGATGCGTTCCAACGTTTGAAGAGAGCTTTGACCTCAGCCCCAGTCTTAGTGCTGCCAGACGGGAGTAAGCCATTTACCGTTTATACTGACGCTTGTGGGACAGGACTAGGTGCAGTCTTAATGCAAGAGGGAAGGGTAATAGCCTATAGTGGAAGGCAGTTGAGAGAGCATGAGAAAAATTACCCTACACATGACCTAGAATTGGCCGCTATTGTTTTCGCGCTTAAGTCTTGGCGTCATTATCTTCTTGGCGAGAGATTCGAATTATTCACTGACCACAAATCTTTAAAATACTTATTCTCTCAGAAAGACTTGAACTTAAGGCAGCAAAGGTGGATGGAGTTCTTAGCATCCTACGACTTCGAAATAGCATATACCCCTGGCAAGGGTAACGTGGTGGAGGACGCCTTAAGTAGAAAAAGATTATCTTTAAGTCCTTTGTTTGTTGAGCGGCGAAGTTTAGAATTCATTTCGATGTTTGATTTTAGACCTTCCATTGACTTTGTACCCGGTTTGCTAGCATCCTTGGAGGTCAGACCTATGCTTTTGGGATGGATTGGCGAGGCACAGCGAGACGACCCGCAGTTGGTTGAGTTAGTAGAAAAGCTCAAAGGAGGGGAGTCATCAAGCCATCTCCGTAGGTATACCCTAGATGATAAGGGTTGGTTACGTAGGGATGGTAGACTTTGTGTACCAAAAGACGATGACCTAAGGAAGACCATTCTTGATGATGCACATCGTTCGAAGATGACCATTCATCCCGGCGGGGACAAGATGTACGAAGACATGAAGCGAGTTTACTTTTGGGCCGGTATGAAGAAAGATGTGGCCGAGTATGTCGCTAGATGCTTGGTGTGCCAACAAGTAAAAGCGGAGCAAAAGAAACTCGGTGGGTTGCTTCACCCATTGGAGGTTCCATTATGGAAGTGGGAGAGTGTCTCGATGGACTTTGTGGATGGATTACCGCGATCAAGGAAGGGTAATACGGGAATTTAGGTTATAGTAGATAGACTTACTAAGAGCGCCCATTTCATTCCCGTGAAGAGTAAGAGGACTGCTCCATGGTTAGCTTCTGTATATGTCCTAGAAATAGTTCATTTGCACATTGTTCCTTCTAGCATAGTGAGCGACCGCGATCCTATTTTCACTAGCGAATTTTGGAGAAGATTACAAGAGGCGGTAGGGACTCAGTTATGTTTGAGCACCGCATATCATCCTCAGACGGACGGCCAGACCGAGAGGGTGAATCGTATTCTAGAGGACCTTTTGAGGCTATGTATCCTAGACTTTGGGGGTACATGGGAAGAGCATCTTCGATTGGTGGAGTTCGCATATAATAACAACTTTCAATCTAGCATTGGCATGGCACCTTTCGAAGCTCTTTATGGACGACCTTGTCATTCACCTACATGTTGGTGGGAATCTACGGATAAGATCTTACTTGGGCCCGATATGATTAGGGGGACTTCGGAGAAGATCAACTTGATTCGAAGAAGGATGAAAGCAGCACAAGATAGGCAGAAATCTTATGCGGATAAGAGGAGGACAGATCTTGAGTTTGAGGTTGGGGACATGGTCTTTGTCAAAGTGTCTCCATTACGAAACGTCGTTCGCTTTGGGTCCGTTGGGAAATTAGCACCAAGGTTTGTAGGGCCGTTTCCTATTAAGGAGAAGATTGGACGGATGGCGTATAGAGTGGAGTTGCCCGAGAGACTTAGTGGTGTACACGACGTATTACAAGTGTCACATTTGTGGAAGTGCTTGCACGAGACTGCGGAAGTGGTAGAGCCGAGCTTGCTTAGAGAGGTGGAGATCGAGCATGATGCGACGATTCGACGAGCTCCTACGCGCATTCTTGGGTCAGAGATCAAGAAGCTGAGGAATCGAGAGGTCAGACTAGTCAAAGTACAATGGGGAGATGATGAAAGCAACGCTACTTGGGAGACGGAAGAGAAGATGCGTTCGTTGTACCCTTTTCTTTTCGAGGGTATGTCTTTTAATTTCTCCTTTATCGCTTAGCTCGTACTTATTTTATCTTTATTATATCCTCTCGCTAGTATTCTTGACCTTTAGTTAGGATAATCCTGTGGTTGAAACATGTGTTTGAGACATGTTATGTATGATGGATGCAAAGTGGATGCAAGTGTTTGCTAGTGGTTGCTCGTGGACGCATATACACACACTATTAGGCACTAGATCGGCTCAGTCACTTCATATTGCATATTGCATATATATTGCTGTATTCAGTAAAATGGATGTATGATGATTGTATTATCATATGGATACTGCATTCGGATGATGATTGTGCACGCATATAGAGATAATATGTAGCATTAGGGAACTTTTGCATACATAATGGACGCATGGCACTATCATGATTTGCATTAAGGAGGTCAACTGAATCAGTGGACCGCCTCATTTTGCATTAGATAAGGGACATATACACACACTGTGCATTTAAACATGAAAGCATTAGAAGTCTTTAAGGACAATGGATTCCTGTGTTTGATGGTTGAGTAGATGGACGATTGGATGTTAGGATATACATTCTTCTTAACTTGAAGATTTCGGGGTCGAAATCCTTTAAGGAAGGGAGAATGTAACACCTCGTAATTCTGTTAATATTAATATTCACAAATTAAAGAATAACTAATCTCAGGCATGAGAATTGTGGGAAACGGGTTGCGCCATTGTGTTCGTCTCGGAATTCTGGTTGAAATAGAGTCCGAGTTTGCGTGAATTGGACTTCGTATGAAGAAGTTATGGCCATTGGAAGTTTCAGAAAATTCAAAACAGATTTCAGAAAATTTAAATTTCAAATTCGGAGTCAAAACAGGCTAGGTGGGAAAATTCCCGCCCAGCACCCCAGGTCGACTGGGGAGTCGACTGGGCAGTCGACCCCCCCACCCCCAGGTTGACTGGGGAGTCGACCTGGGTGTCGACCTGTCCAGGCTGCTAGGGTTTTGACTGAGCCCAATCTTGAGCTGCTGATGTGTCTTTAGGGCTGAGTTGGCAAATTTAACGGTTCAGTTTAGTTCTGAGTTGATCTGACGGTCTAAATAAATCCTAAACTCTATAAATACCTAGGTAGTCTCTCACTCTAATTCACATGAAAAATAGAATAGCCACCGTCATACCGCTGCCATGGAACCCAGTCTACCCGCCGCCCACTAAGAAGGAAGAAAACCCTAATTCTACTCCACTCTATAGCAAATCAAGACTCTCTTTTCTTCTCTAAATTGTGAGTATGATGATCTTAACAAGATTATTATTAAATTAATTAGATTAAGTTACGAATGGATTATGAGTGAATGATGTGAATTGTCATATATGTTGTTGTAAACCTTATGCTATCATGTATGTTGTAAATTCTATGTTATGTGATGATGATATCCTATATGTTGTGAATCATGCAATGATGATATTGTATAGGTTGTAATTTTCTATGCTAAATTGTGATAAATCATACATGCTTTGAAGTCATGATGTTATTGTCTATGCTAATTAATTCATGTTAATCAAATCATAATATTGATACTATTTGGGCTATGTTGATCTATATGACAAGTCACATATGCAAGTTTAGGTTGATTAGTAAAAGTTATGAATATATGCCATGACATCTAGAATTATGCTATGACATACGTGAAATTCTATGCTAGTTCACACCATCATTATGTTGCCTAAAACCCCATATGCAAGTTTATACATAAATTTGGGTTATGATCATATCATGTAAATTGTGACATTTAACAAGTTGACACCTTTAGATCCTTAACATGTGTAGTTTATGCAAGTTTCACCCCTATTATGATTGGATCATTTTATTTGTTTATATGTTGTGATAATTTATCTTTGTGCTATGAGTTAGACTATTCGAGTCTAACGTATATTCTGCGTTGAATAAGCGAACGTATAAACGTGGGGTAGGGGTAATATTAAGGATTTAATAATAAGAAGTTGGAGTGCAATTGATATGATTTTGCATGCCATGAGTGGATGACCATAATTGAGTCAATTATGGGCATCATTAAAATTGGAGTTAATTAATAATTTGAATAGGGAATTATTAAAACTGGGGTAAAAGATTATAAGTGACAATGATTGCTTAGGACACGAGGTTGGACTCGTTTGTGACGTAAACCTGCCCGGACCCGCCCGGCAAATCCAGTGGTCACAAATGTTAGCCCAATGTGAGAGGTCCTAGGCCTAAACTAAAGCATAACAGTTGTAAAGACACGAGGTTAGACTCTTTTATGGTGTAAGATTGCCCGGACCCGCCCGGCAAATCCAGCTGCCATAAATGCCAGTCTAATGTGAGAGGTCTTTATGAGGTTATGGCCTGAATGAATTAAGAAATACTTAACCAGACAAACATGTAAGGTGGGACATGGGGGTTAAGTAGGTGCCTTGGGTGGCATGAGGAATCTAGTGGGTACCCTTAGTGGCATGTGAAATACGATTAGTAAGACTTAACAAAACACACATGTAAATGAACATGACTAAGAGGGTTAAGTGGGATATACTAGTGGTGAAAAGCTTAGGTGGGTAGCTTGTGGGGGCCCATTTCAACCAGTATCCCAAACGTATCTTTGTGGGCTCGACCCAAGTCGAGGACGGGACACGCATCCTGGGTTTGACTATAAGAGGCCAAAACGGGGAGTGGTGGCAACGCAAGTCCAACGGTTTTTGTATGCGTGTGTGGACCCGGGCTGGTAGGTAAGACGTTGTTGCATCGTGTAGGTATAAGCCATGCATTCTCAAGTTGTATCGGGTTGCCACTTTAGGGGAGTGATACACCCCACTGTGGGGCCAGCACGGGTATCTACGAGTAGGGAGCCGATCGCAAGTAGGTAGTGGGGTACACCTAGTGGAGATAGGGGCAGACGACACCTATGTAGTCAGCTAGGGGTACGCAAGGCTATTTATATAGTTTCTGTATGAAGCAAGTGGGATCGACCTTTAGGGTGACAGGTGCGGTGCAGTGTAGTAATTATTCGTTAGTAATTAGGTGTGCCTTCAACGTTATCTTTATCTGCTCTTCCATACCTAGTAGTTCATAGACATTTACTTGTCTTCCAGCTTATGCCTTAGTCTAGTTATTTTGATAGTAGTATTGTTAGAATTATCATACTCGCCAGACTTTATGTCTGACCCCCTCCATTTCTATCCTTTTTCCCCTCCAGGTCCTCAGGTTGGGCCCAGCTCTAGTGGAGTTTGATTGGATTGCTTTACCTCTCTTGGAAAGCTTAGACCGTTGAAGTAAAGTCCAGCTTGTTATCTTCTTTAATGGCTATTTGTGTAATGGGATTATGTATTTTGTTTTTATGAAGATGGATATTGTACTTGACTCTGATTTATGGTTTTATGATGTAACAAACATGTTTAAATTCCGCTGCAATAAAATGAAGTTTTAAATTCCCAAGTACTATTTATTATCTGTCTTGTTGTAATTTTTCTGTTCTATATTCACTTAAAAACTCCATGGAAGTTAATGCATTCCCTTTGTGAGTGACATTAATGGACGTGGAGTGTTACAAGCTCTTGTGGAGGATTTTGAAGAGCGCGACATTAGCTTCAAATCCATACCACTTCTACCCCTATCGTCGCGTGAATCGAGAGAATCACCTCGCCAAAGTCTGGCACTTTGAACCGCCACCGCTCGCGCCTGGAGCCACCGATCCGCACCCCACTTCCGGCGAACCTGCGCCTCTCCAAGTGCCTCAAGGTGGCGCAACCCGATCCACATATCGAGCAACGGTTTGGGCAGAAATCCGCGACCTAGGTTTGAACGAAATTTGAAGGTAACGCCTTTATATTATTTAAACTATTCTATAGCACTTCAAAGCGCTACGGTTTATGATTTCACTGTACAAATCATATCTTTTTCGTTTTTGTTTGAAATTCAGTGAAACAAGAGACGCCGGGACCATGAGGATGTCTTCTACATTCTAGAAGAGACCGAATATTTTTCTGAGCCTTCTGCGATTTTTGCTGGAGTGGAAACCAGTGTGAGATTTCTAAATTATAAACGATATGAAAAACAACAATGTATAAATTATATAGTCGATGTATGAGTTATATAAGCATTGTACACCACATGTATAAGCGTTGTATAAGTTGTATGTTCGATGTATAAGTTATATATGCATTGTAAAAGTGATATATGTGTTGAAATGATTGAAATAAAGTGAAATGAAATTGAAATATATTTATATACGAATATATATATATATATATATATATATACTCCCCTCGTCCACAGACAATGGACGATATTTATTGGTTGATGTGAAATTTGGTGAAAATCATGAATGATTGATTGTGGTTGAAAAATACCTGTTTTTGGTTGAGAATTATTTTGGACGAAACCACATAGGATTAGTTTGTGGAAAAGAAAAAATAAACATGCTCATCTGCGTACGAATTAGATGCATGAAATCCCCATTGTCAAAAACCTCGAGGTTTTAAGTTAGAGCGAGGAGCTGTACTAGGGACGGTCCCGGTTTTAACTACTCGACCGTTATGCTGCCGAAATTTTCAATAATATTCATGTGTTAGAATTATTTTCATGTGTTGAAACTATATTCATGTGTTGAATAGATATTCATGTGTTGAGTAGCAATTCATGTGTTGAATGAAGTTCATGTGTTGAATAAATTCTTTGAAAGATAAAAATAACATTTTTATTATATATAGACTATATAAAATATTAGTATTTTAAATAAATTGTTTTAACACCAAAAATAAAAATTTTACCTTATGTATGAACTATATAGAATAATCGTGTTTTGAAATAAATTGTTTTACAATAAAAATCACATTTTTATTATATATGTAAACTATAGAAAATATTCATGTGTTGAATAGAAATTCATGTGTTAAACAGAAATTCATGTGTTGAATGAAGCTCATGTGTTGAATAAATTCTTTGAAAGATAAAAATAACATTTTTATTATATATATCAATTATAGAAAATATTCATGTGTTGAATAAAGGACTAGAACGATAAAATCATATTTTTATCGTATGTGTGAAGTCAAAAACATTCATGTGTTGAATATATAGATTGAACAATAAAATCTACATTTTTATTGTGAATATGAAGTGCTAAAAATATTCATGTGTTGAATAAATATTTTTGATGATAAAAATATCATTTTTATCAAATGTATGAAATGAATATAGTTTTGAAATCGAAAAAAGAATTATATTTATATATATTTATATAAATTAAATTAAATTAAATCGAATAATGACGCTGTAATTCGTATTTTGAAACCGTGATTTCAAACGATTAGTGCGGGGGATCCGACCATCGGATTTTCTCGAAAACGAAACCGTTGGGTTAGATTTGGAAATATCTTTCCAACGACAACCACTTTGTAAAAATCCAATGGTTGGAATGTTTGGAATGTTTAATTCAAATCTGAACAAAAACAGTGCCAGAATCGATTATATTTATATATATACATAAATATAATTAAATTAAATCGAATAACTACGCTGCAGTTCGTATTTTGAAACCGTAACTTCAAACGATTAGTGCGGGAGATCCGACCGTCGGATTTTCCCAAAACTGAAACCGTTGGATTCATTTTGAAAAGATCTTTCTAATGATATAAAATTTGTGAGGATCCAACGGTTAGATTTTCATATATGTGTAAATCAAATCTGAAGACAAATAGCGCCTCGACCGCGTTATGGCCTGAAGCGTCGTTTGAATGAATTGGCTATTTTTAAATAAATAAAAATAGCAATAAATCATGATAAAATATTATAAACGATATGGAATGGAAATAAACTGAATTTGTCGGTTTATGTGATATTTGATGGTTGAATGTGTTTGGCGTGAAAATTACATTAAAGAACAGAATTAGTGATATCGAATAATTTAACCATTGAAATGAATTGGTTTGAAATTCTAAATATATGTGAATTATTTGATATGTGAATTATTTGAAAAGGCCGAGTTGATTCTCATTTCAAATAGTTGATCGACGATTGAAAGTCGAAGATATGAAGACGGTGCAAGACCGATGATCCTCACGTCGAATGGAGGAGTGCTACTGATGCTCATGATAGGAGTAGCTACCTTGAAGGGGCTGAAGTAGTAGTCGTCCGGACGTACTTGTTGATTGTATGGATATGTGAGGTATTGAGTCCCTCCGGTTTCATTCAGACCCAGAACGAACTTGTAAATGGACTGTGTGTCTGACATTGGATTTTGTTCTTTGCTGATTGATCTCTATTGAATAAATATCTACTTGGCGGCGGAGAATATTTTCTCTTGCTTAACGCCCTTCTCTGAGACGTACGATCTCAGAGGTTATATATCGATAGAAATCAGTTGCAGGGAGTGAATTTCCTATATGGCATGCCTAAGTGGCAGATGATCAAGGCTTCTGTTGAAAAGCAAAGTCTTGTGGTTGATGATCAAAGCGCGGTCTGTGTGGCATAGCTTTGGGTATATCGTTGTTTCGCGAGCCTCACACCCGGTATGAGCCAGAAACGGGAGAAGGACTTCAGGGAGGACATGCGTTTCTTTCTAGCTAGGAGTGATGCTTTGGGTTTTGCACGTGCGGGTATTTTACATATGTGGATGATGGAAAGCGAGGCCTCGGTTAGTTCGGTCTCTTTGGAGCCGATGATTTGGTCGGATATGACCAGTGACACCCCATAGGGCAGGGAAACGCAGTGTTCAGGCATTATAATCCACTTCGGTGGACCGGCCCTGACGAGACAAGGTGCAGTTGCGGCTATTCCTTAGGGGCGGGCTAGAGTGTCTCGAAGTCGGTAAGGACTATCTTTTGCCTTGGTTCATGATGGAAATCAGTAACAGCCCAAAAAATCTGAACCAGTTTGAAAATTTTATTTTAACGAATTCTGTTGAAAATTGAGTCCAGATTTAAAATTACTAATCTTAAATAATTTTTAAAACAATAAAAAAATAGCCATTTTTTCAAACAGACTTAGAATTCAGTGAAATAAATTTTTCTGGGTCCGTAGCGTTAAAATATAGCCAAATATATTTTTCGGGAATTTTCGGAGTTGATTTATGACCCCGGTAAATTTTTACGTATGTTTGAAATTAAAAATAAATGATTTATGTTTTAAAACTGAAAAACGGAGGCCAAGATGATCATTTGGGTCTGTAACACCCGACCTCCGCCAATGCCACTCTTGCAAGCACACTAGCTTTGGAGGGGCGTTAAACAAGGTAAACATGCATGCAGATATCACAAGACAGAACATATAAGTAAAAACAGAGTAAATAAAGCAGCGGATAAAACTAACATTTCAAAACCATAGTCAAGTTACATCAAAGTACTCGGTCATTATTTTCCACAAAACATAGTCTAGAAACATCAACTAAAAACTGGAAAGAAAATCATAAAGTAACTATCCCCAAGGTAGAATAAAGCCATAGCGAGCTCAAGTCCAAACCGTACGTGAGCTATCCAGAAAAGCAGCTAAAGATCCAAGCTAGGTACCAGTGTTCCCACCCTGTAAACCTGAGGGGGGAAACGGAAGAAAAGAGGCGAAAGAAAACGGGTCTGTCAAAAAGACTGGTAAGTCCTATCTACTATTAATATAAAAACTAATAAAGTTAACTGAACATGTAAAACAGAGATGAGATGTAGGGTGATAACTGGCATGGTGAAAAGTTAACAAGATAGATCAAGTGTGGCATCGCATATACAAGGTTAAGTTGCACCAAGTGTGTACAAGTATTGCAATCCATGTCAAGTATAAACAAGAAATGATCCCTTGGCCCAAAGCTGGCCCACATCATGAGATGACCTAAATCGAGGTCCAACTACTCGGTCTAGTCGATCGGCTCCCTATAAGCCTAACTCGTCATGTATCGGTGTCATACGGCTTAATCGTGGAATGTAGTTAACTGTGCTAGGTCCACCCCAGGGTGTATCCATCCCTAAGGTGTAAACCACAGACACAATTCAAGCACGCACAGTCTAAACCTATTGGTGCCCATGTTCAACTCCGGACTTAATGTGCACGACCATGGTCCGCCTGAACAACCGGTGCACCCTTCAGCCGTCTCTTTTGGTCTCTTACAATCAGTCCAGTAATCGTGCCCCACCCTAGCCTAGTCCAGGGTACCCATGATACTTCCAAATAGGTTATTGCTTAAAAAGACCACGTAACTAGGGTTTCAAGCGGGTTAAGTGTGGTTAACCTTATCCTAACCATGTATTGAATTGGTTAAGTGTATTCAAGCAGTTCATGACTTAACCCTATCAATACATCGGGTTTAATTGGTTAAGTATATTCAAGTAGTTCATGACTTAACCCTACCAATCCATCGTGTTTAATTGGTTAAGTATTCAAGTAGTCCATGACTTAACCCTATCATGTGGCATTAATTAATTTAATGCACCCAACCTCTCACATTAGACCTTGTTGTGGTTACTAGTTAAGCCGGGCGGGTCCGGGTAGCTTTACACCACAACTTAGTCTAACCTCGGGTTTCAAGTGCGACATGACCAACTACTCACATTGGGTCTTATTGTTTGTAGCCACTAGTTAAGCCGGTCGGTTCCGGGTAGATTTATGCTACAAACTCAACCCAACCTCGAGTTGGCCACACTCATATTTTCTAAGTGTCATGTCCATCATTATGTTTACAAACATAATCACAAGTCAATGTTCATGTCATATTTTAAAACCATGTTTTCATGTCATTAATATTACCCAACCCAACGCATTCCCATCGCATGTACGTTTCGCATAACATAACATAGATCAAAAGAGAGAACTTGGCAAAAGCATGACAAAAGGGCATAAGGTAATAAGGTTGGCCACAAGTTAAACATGGTGGCATATGAGGCATAAATATGTTCATTTAAACTTGCATGTTACATGCATAACATTCAAACTTAGCGAATAGGTGATACATGGTCCTAGATGACATAGGATGATGACTAGAAGTTCGCATATAACATTATATGCAAGTTATCATAAAGGTTATGAGAGTTCTCATGTTGCAAAATGCAACATTTCAACATAAAGCTTATAGCTTTTAGCCCACAAGGTCAAGGTGATAGCTTTACAAACATGCATAGAATAAACCTATGCATAACATGTTAGAATCAAAGCACATATCATACTTAGGCCCAAACTCAAACTTGCAACATGTCACATTTAACTTCATAGTTAGAATCTAAGAGTAGTATAGGGCTTACAATGCTATAAAGACTAGAATTAATATAAAATAAGATTGAGACGAAGCCACACTAGCAAATCCGCAACCAAAGACGATAAACTCCACTTCAAGACTTGAGAACAAGAAGGAATAACCCCAAAGACAAAGAAAGATGGCTCTTTTACTTAAAAAAGATGGCTCCTTTATGACATAGATTGATTTGAGACACTCATGCTCTCATGAAGAAGGTGGAGGCCATGATTAGTGAACATTTGGGCAACATTTAGTTGTAGGAATGATTAATGAGGGTTTAGGCTAGGTCTAGGGGTCTTTTTATAGAGATTAGGGGTAGTTTAGACCATAGGATTAACCCTAAATCGAATCTGAGCCATCAACTCCCGTCAGAAACTTCCAGAACAAGACCCAACATGTCAAAATGGTGCACCAAAAAAACTGGTCCGACCGGGGGGGTCTACCCCTGGGTCGACATGGGTGTCGACCCATTGGGGGCTCGACACTGGTGTCGACCCCCGTGTCGACCCTACCTGGGGCGGGAAAATTCCCGCCCATTCTGCCTTGGTTGCAATTCGAATTTGAATTCGAATTTGAACGGTTTTCGGGCTTGGAATTTTCTGAAAACTTCATTGGGCCATAACTTGGTCATACGGACTCCGTTTTTCGAAAACTCGGACTCTATTTCGCGTATTTTTCCGATAAGAACGCAATGGCATAGCCCGTTTCCCTTGGTTCAGATTTTACAATTTAATTCTGCCTTGATTTACATTATAACATGTTATTAAAAATACGGGTTGTTACATTCTCCCCTCCTTAAAGGATTTCGTCCCCGAAATCTCCAAGTTAGGAAGAACGCATCCTACCATCCATCATCCATCTACTCAAAACATCATCCACAAGTAACCATTGTCCTTAAAAAGATTCTAAATGCTGTATGAACATATGCAAAAGGTGTGTGTATATCTACTTATCTAATGCAAAAATCAGGCGGTTACTGATTCAGTAACCTCCTTAATACAAAGTATGTTAGTGAAATGAGTCCATATGTATGCAAAATCCTAACATAATTTATAATCTCTACATGAGTGCACATAACATTCATCCATATGCAACATCCACGTGATAGCATAACAAGTTTCATCCATGAATAAGTATAAGCACTAATGCATATGCAATATGAAAGTACGTGAGCCGATCTTAGTGCCTAATGTGTATCATGCATCCACGAGTATCCACTTGCAAACACTTGCACCCACTTGCAAACATCAAGCATAACATGTTTCAAATACATGTTTCATCCAAAGGGTTTCTACTTAAGGTTCTCATGACAAGGTTAACAAGATAAACGGGATAAACAAGGATAGCAAAAAGAAAGATATGCTGATTAAGAAAGGAGATTGAGAATGTACCCTAAAAAAGGAATGGATAAAGCCCACGCATCTTCTCCTCGGTTTCCCAAGTTGCATCTTCATCGGCTTCACTCCACTGAACTTTCACCAATTTGACTTCTCGATTCCTTAACTTCTTGATCTATGTTCCCAAGATACGAATCGGAGCTCTCCTCAAGGTTGCCTCTTTCTCTACCTCCACGTCTTCAAGAATGCTTGGTTCAACCACCTCAACGGACTCATGTAGGCACTTTCGGAGATGCGAGACATGAAAGACATTATGCACTCCGGCTGGCTTCTCGGGCAATTCCACCTTATATGCCATCTTTCCATTTCTCTCTATGATAGGGAAGCGTCCTACGAACCTTGGTGCCAGCTTCCCAACTGCTCCAAAACGTACCACTTTACGAAAAGGGGAAACCTTCACGAAAACCATGTCTCCCACTTCGAATTCCAAATCTACCCTTCGTTTGTCAGCATAGGATTTCTGTCTGTCTTGGGCCGCTTTCATCCGTCTTCTCACCAATTCAACTTTCTCGGATGTGTCCCGTATCATATCGGGCCTAAGTATAAGCCTATATGTTGTCTCCCACCAACAAGATGGTGACCTACACGGCCTCCCATACAGAGCTTCAAATGGTGCCATCCTTATGCTGGCTTGATAGCTATTATTATAAGCAAACTCTACAAGAGGAAGGTGGTCTTCCCAAGTACCACCAAAGTCAAGAACACAAAGCCTCAAAAGATCTTCTAGCACTCTATTCACCCTTTCGGTTTGGCCATCCGTCTGGGGGTGATAGGTTGTACTCAGATTCAATCGCGTACCCATCGCTTCTTGCAAACTATTCCAGAACTGGCTAGTGAAAATTGGGTCATGATCGCTAACTATGCTAGAAGGAACTCCATGCAACTGCACTATCTCCCGAAGATAAATAGATGTTAGCCATGATGCGGTCCTCTTGCACTTTACAGGAATGAAATGAGCACTCTTCGTAAGTCTATCAACTACGACCCATATGCTCGTGTTCCCTTTCCTTGACCTAGGCAATCCATCCACAAAATCCATAGAAATACTCTCCCACTTCCATTGCGGGACCTCCAATGGATGTAATAGCCCACCTGGTTTCTTTGACTCGGCTTTCACTTGTTGGCACACCATGCAATTTGAAACTTTCTCTGCCACATCTTTCTTCATTCCAGCCCAAAAGAAAATGCGCTTCATATATCTATACATCTTATCTCCTCCAGGATGTATAGTCATCTTCGAGTGATGTGTTTCTTCGAGAACTTTATGCACCAAGTCTCCTACTTGTGGAACGCATAGCCTTCCATCACGCCTTAGCCAACCCTTGTCATCAATAGTATATCTAGCAAGGTGACTAGACGTCTCACCACGAATCAACTTGTCCATGATCTCGACTATCTGCGGATCGTCCTTCTGTGAAGTCATTATTTGATCAAGAAGTATAGGTCTAAGCTCAAGAGATGCTAAAGAACCTGTCATCGTCTCAACAGCTATTGTAAAATCAAAGGTTGCCAAGAACTCTAGGCTCCTCATCTCAACAAACAAGGGACTCAAAGTCAACCTACTTCTGCTTAGTGCATCTGCCACAACATTACCCTTGCCAGGGGTATAAGCTATCTCGAAGTCATAAGATGCCAAGAATTCCATCCACCTTTGCTGCCTTAGATTCAGGTCTTTCTGCGAGAAGAGGTACTTGAGTGACTTGTGATCAGTATACAACTCAAACCTTTCGCCTAGAAGATAGTGGCGCCAGGATTTGAGTGCAAAGACGATCGCCGCCAACTCCAAATCATGAGTGGGATAGTTCTTCTCATGAACTTTAAGTTACCTACCCCCATAACATATCACCCTTCCCTCTTGCATCAGAACAGCACCTAACCCCATGCCACATGCATCTGTGTACACGGTATACATCTTACCACTATCGGGTAATGCCAAAACTGGAGCTGTGGTAAGGGCTCTCTTGAGCCTTTGAAAAGCAAGCTCACACTCCAAGTCCCATGCAAAGACTAAGTTCTTCTTCGTCAACTTAGTAAGAGGGGCCGAAATCTTAGCGAAGTCCCTAATGAACTTCCTATAGTAGCCCGCCAGACCGAGAAAGCTTCTTACTTCGGTTGCATTCCTAGGAGTCTTCCAGTCTTGAACTGCAACCACTTTCGCGGGATCCACCGCTATGCCTTGCTTAGAAACTATAGGTCCAAGAAACCGAACTTCCCTTCTCCAGAAATGGCATTTGGAGAACTTGGCTTTCAACTGATGAGCTCTAAGCGTATCCATCACTTCCTTGAGATGCCTAGCATGCTCTTCCTCATCCTTTGAGAAGATCAGAATATCATCCACGAAAACAACAACAAACTTGTTAAGGAACTCCCTGAACACCCTACTCATCAAGTCTACGAAATGGGCGGGTGCATTAGTCAAACCGAATGGCATGACAAGCCATTCAAAGAATCCATCTGGAGTCCTAAACGCAGTCTTATCAATACTATCCTCAGCTACTCTAAGCTGATGGGGGCCCGGTGGCTAGATCGAGCTGAGAGAAAACAGAAGCACCAACAAGCTGGTCAAAGAGATCATCAATCCTCGGTAACGGGTGTCTATTCTTCTTTGTCAGCTTGTTCAACTCTCGATAATCAACACATAGACGAAGCGAACCATCCGCCTTAGTAGCGAATACCACAAGAGCACCCCATTCAGAAATGCTTCGCCTAATAAAATTCTTCTCAAGCAACTCCTTGATTTGCTTACTGAGCTCCCTTCTTTCACGTGGGGCCATGTGCCTAACGGGCAATGATACTGGCTTGGCATTATTGTAACAACCCGTATTTCGATAACGTGTTAAGACAAGAATCAAGGCAGAATTAAATTATAAAATCTGAATCAGGATAAACGGGTTGCGCCATTGCGTTCGTCTCGGAAAAATACGCGAAATAGAGTCCGAAATTTCGTAAATCGGAGTCCGTATGAAGAAGATATGGACGAACGAAGTTAGGCAGAAAAACCGAAAACAAGCCAGAATGCACTGGCGCACTTGTGAAGTGCGCCAGCACAAAAATACACTGGCGCACTTGGGAAGTGCGCCCGTGTCGAGCCAGAAACCTGCACAGCCTTCTGGCTTGACCCTGGCTGGCCTGGTGCACCTGTTTTTGCCCTTGGTCTTGTTTTGGAGGCTTGTGACGATTTTTGAGGGCTGGGATCTATCCTAGGGTTAATCTAACGACCTAAACTACCCCTAATCTCTATAAAAAGACCCCTAACCTAGCCTAAACCCTCATTAATTGATCCTACAACTAAACTATGGAAAAATTGCTCCTCTCATGGCCTCCACTAAAAATCCTAGCCTCCACTTCATTTCCATGAGAGGTTTCATGATCATGAGAG
Source organism: Allium sativum (assembly GCA_030737875.1). Lineage (NCBI taxonomy): Eukaryota > Viridiplantae > Streptophyta > Magnoliopsida > Asparagales > Amaryllidaceae > Allium > Allium sativum. Next base: position 186,886,235 of record CM060924.1, on the reverse strand, counting down.
TGTTAGAGAGTCCCTATGTTAGTATGAGAGCTTCTCAAGTTGATTTCAAGGCAAAAGCTTTGATCTTTGTTCATAAAGATGGGGTTTTTATTGATTTGGAGTGTTCATCTTTGGGTTTTTGGGTGATGGCATGCATAGGCCTCATCACAATCTTTGTTTTGCATTTCGATTTGTGCCTTCATAGCAATGTAAGCCCTTTCCCTACTCTTAGATATTAACTATGAAGTTAAATGTTCATGTTGCAAGTTTGGGTTTGATCATTGAGAATGATACATGCTATCATGTCATGCAAGTTTATGAACTCATTATCTTGATCTTGTGAGCTAAAAGCTACAACCTTTATGTTGAAATGTTGCATTATGCAACATGAGAATCTTCATAATCTTTATGTCAACTTGCATATGAAGTCATAACCCTTATGTGATGATATATGCGAGTTACTAGTCATTATTCCATGTCTTTTGTCACCATGATTCGCTTATGTGCCAAGTTTGGGTTTATGCATGTTTTTGAGGCTTAAGAATGTAACATGCAAGCTAATGAACACATTTGTGCCTCATTTGCCACCATGATTAACTTGTGGCTTAATATCCATTTTTGTCATGCCTTTGCCAAGTCTCTTCTTTTAATCCATTACGTTGTTGCGAACGTATATGCGAGTTTAAAAGCATTGGGTTATGTTATGGGTAATTTCTAATGACATGAAAATACAACTTGAAAACATGACTTGAAATATAACATGGAAGTTGACATGTAAGTATGCATAAAAACATAAGCTTGGGAATTTACCTATTAAGTTAGGTCTACCCATTGGGAATTTACCTATTAAGTTAGGTCTACCCAATTGCTTGAAAACTTGAATATGAACATGACACTAGACTAAACATGAAAGTGGCCAACTCGAGGTTGGGTTGAGTTTGCAACGTAAAACTACCCGGAACCGACCGGCCTAACTAGTAGTTGCAAACAATAGGACCCAATGTGAGAAGTTGGTCATGTTGTGCTTGAACCCGAGGTTAGACCAAGTTGTGGTGTAAAGCTACCCGGAACCGACCGGCTTAACTAGTAACCACAACAAAGTCTAATGTGAGAGGTTGGGGTGCATTAAGTAATTAATGCCACATGATAGGGTTAAGTTAATTTGATTAATGACTCTTAACCAAATATGACATGGACAAATGGGTTAGGTAAATTGATTAGGCTAATGATACTTAACAAAACATGACAAGGTTGGGTAGGTTAAGTAACTTGATTTGCCTAATGACACTTAACCATTTTTATACGACTAGTGGACGGGGTTAAGTTAACCAACACTTAATCAATCCAACACGATAATTTGGTAAGGTTAAGTAAGTTTTCTTAATGACACTTAACCGAAAGATACAGTTAATGGATGGGGTTAAGATTAGACTCAACTAGTCTAAACATGATAATCGGATGGGGTTAAGTTAGCCTAGACTTAATTAATCCCACTTGGTAGTTTAATGGGGTTAAGTTAAACACTTAACTAATCTAACACGATGATTTGATGTGGTTAAGTGACCTATACTTAACCAATCTAACTCGTTAATTTTATGTGGTTAAGCTAACCGATACTTAACCAATATAACGTGAAAACATGATAAGGCTAAGTCACGAATCGCTTGAATACACTTGACCGATTAGACTAAGTGAATTGATAGGGTCAAGTTAATATATACTTAACCAATCTAGAATGATAATTGGACGAGGTTAAGTCGTGAATTGCTTAATATACTTAACCAACTTGACACATGGTTTGTAGGGTTGAGTCTTGAACTTGGATACTTAGCCAATTTTGACATGATTTGTAGACGGGTTAAGTCATGAACTTAAGTGACACTTAATCCATTATGTAAACCCTAGTTCTGAGGATTAGGTGGATAACCGTAGTTAACAAGGATAACGGGAATAAGGCTAAGTGGTAAACCTTAGTTGAAGAATAACTAAGTAATGATTCTTAGTCAAGGAAATTTAGACCAGTTCATAGATAGATGAGTAACCTGATACGGTAGGTCATCGTTTAAGTATACGAGTAGGAGCAAGTATCTGATTTAGATAAAGGCTCCAGCGAACTGGGTAACGAAGCAGCGGCTTCGGGGAACGTGAGGATATTCTTGGTATCCCTCTGTGAGCTGCCAGGTGATCATACTAGGCTCATGAGAGGTTGAGGTCTGCGTTAGAAGAACCAAGAGTATGCCTTGGTTGCTATACGAGCGACCTAAAGACGGGGATGGATAAGGGATAGTCGGCGATACACGGTCGTACCCTAGATAGCATTTCGTCAGGCTACCTACCATCTTTGGTCAAGCGTGTACGTACGGAAAGGAAGAGAACACCCAATAGACCATAATTGCTATCTAATTATGGTTGCGGTAAGGCTAGGATTGTGGGTTGGCCAGTAGTGTGTTCTCATACATGATTTATCCTGTCTTGTCTTTCACTAGTTGAGGGAGTGGTCTCGTGGGACCATAGCCACATATAGAAAAAAACAGACCTTAGCATCTGCATCGGCAGATAAATCGAAAGCTCCCGACCGAGTCCTGTATTTCCTGGTCTGCCCTGTGACAGGACTCGGATGGCACGATGTGATACATGTGCATACAGTTATGGAAAAACGATTCACGATGAATGCGTGGGAAAAAGGGCGCGGTTGACGGTTAGCGTAAATCCTCGTGGCCCTGGGTGGTTGAACCAAAACCGAGATACGAAAACGTGCAATAGGTAAGCATAATCCCTAGTAGTCCTAGGTAGCATAAGTCCTAGTTGTACAAACGATGATTCATGTTGAAAGACCCTAGTTAGATATAGGGTGACACCCCAAAACGATCTTAAGGATCATGGAACTATGTTAAAGTAGTATAGAATCTCATGGGAAAGCCCGTATGGTCTACGGCAAGGGACTGAACATTTACATGGAATAAAACATACGAGTTGAGTAAACTATATATGCGATATACTAGGTTGACATGGACCATTACACGACTTTTGAGTAAGGGTCATTTATGGGTAACACATGATACAGTGGGGATACTAGTACGGTAGGTGCAGAGCTAAAAGACAGGGTAGATACCTTGGGATGTTATACGTGATAGATATCTTGGGGATATTATACTTGATAGGAACCTGACGATGGGATACCTTGTTTTATCTTGACATCGTAATTTATCATGACACCTTAGTTTATCTGAGTTCAGTAGTTCATCATGTTATTTTGATTTAGCTTAACTATCTTGTCATCATGCTTATGTTCATCTCAGTTTCTCATGTCAGTTAACTTTACTAGTTTTTATACTGATAGTAAATAGGGCTTACTCAGTCTTTTTGACTGACCCGTTTTGTTTCGCCTCTTTTCTTCCGTTTCCCCCCCAGGTTACAGGGAGGAAATACTGTTGTTTAGTTCGGACTTCTTCTGCTTGAAGGTCATCATGGATGGCTTGGACTTTTCTTGGCTATGGCTACTTTACTGTTTTTACTTGGGGAATAATTTATGAAAAAGTCTTTATGCTTCTTTACTATTGCAAGACAGGTTTTGATGTACTCTGATGTAAAAGGCTTTAGACCTTAATTATTGATGTTTATGAAAGTTCGATTTTACTTCCGCTATTTTATATGTTCTGTCTTGTGATATTTCTGTGCATGTTTACCAATAATGCCCCTCTAAAGCTAGTGCATTCCTTTGCGAGTGACCCTAGCTGAGGCGGGGTGTTACACGTGGTATCAGAGCAGAAGGTTACCAGACTGGGCAAAAGTTTTTAAAGACCTTCTGAAAACTATTTGAAAATCGTTTACAAAGAAGCATTTTTCAAGAAAATTTTCTTTTAAAAGAAAAAGGCTATTCCCCAAAGGCCATTAGCACTATCCTTGTTTCCTTAATTGAATCTCTTTTCCTTTTCTTTCCTCCATCTGTAGTCACAGTGGTTTTAACTGCGACTAGTCTTTTCTATCTACGAAAGTGCTTTCCATACGATGGAGGTGGTTTTCGAGAGACCAGTGGCCGCGTTATAAGAACGGATAGTGAGAAAGAGGATAAAGGATACGAGCTTGAGGATGAGCAACTTGTGGGTATGACTTAGTCCTCAAAGGAGGGAGAAAGATGAACAATGAAACCCATGACGAGAGAATACCTTTGGCATGGTAAAACGGGGCGGATAGTTAAGTATTATGGGACAAGGACAAGATCATCGGGAGGGTAATAGTATGCTCTCATTTCTAGGGTACCTCGGAAGGAGGGTAACGATCTTGTTAAAGGTTTAGCTTTTTGTGACGATCTCGAATTTCGCTCGGTCCGAACCAGTCGCTAAACCGACCCAGACCGTTCGAAACCCCCTATCGTTTGAGAACAAGACAAAATAGAACGCATCCCAAAGAACCTTTCACTGTATATCACAACAATGCATCAGATTACAAGAATATACAGAGTATAAATGAATAAATTACATTCGACAAATATCAGAGATTACAATAAATTACATAGCAGCGGAAAATAATACAATACACAACTAGAAATGGATATACGGATACAAAGCTTTCCGGATATCGTTCCAGCTGTAAACCAGGATCCTGTGAATATAAATCTGCAAAACCAAAACTACTAGCTGCCCGTGTCAAAATAGAGGCACCCAGAGTTTAGGTTAAAACAATAAACTCCAGGTCAGTCATGTGACTGGTGTGAGAACTAAAACAGTTATAAATCTTTATTTTTAAAGTAAGGTAAATCAAGGGACCACGCCGTATAACACGGAACGGGTTTCCTCCCAAGAACACCAGTGAATAAAACAACATCGCAATGCTAAATAAAGAAAAATGAAGCTATTATAAGACCCAGGTCCTATCACACAATGCAACGCAAGCCGGGGGATAGGGTTTTTACCTTATAATAGCCAAGAATGCTTGATACGTTTAAAAGAAATCATTTGATACTATTATAAGTGCATAGTGTATAAAACAACTTCAAATCATAAGTATCAATCATAGGCGGCATGAATGCCCCATAACACTATGTCGCCATATATAGGTTATACAATCAAAATCGCAAAGTCACGTATTTGAAAATTGGATTTCCGTCTATGAACCGAGGCAAAAGATAGTCCTCAACCGATTCGAGACAATCTAGCCTACCATGTCTCAGGATCAGAGCTCGAGTGACCCTAGGAGCTACAGGGCCGGTCCACCGATGTGGATTAAAATTCCTGAACAATACGTTTCCCCGCCCTTTGGGGCGCAAACGAGCCAACGAATGACTCCATCGGACCCGGATCGTCCGATCTAACCGAGGCGCCTCGCAACAGCAACAACCACACAGGTGAAAAGTATATAAATGTCAGGGCTGGTAGGTCACTGACACCACCCTAGCTAGAAAGAAACGCATGTCCTCCCTGAGGTCCTTCCTCCCATTTCTGGTTCACAACCGGGGTGCGAAACTCGCGAAGTAAACGTTACACAAAGCTACGCCACAAAGGGCGTGCTTTGATCATCACCACAAGACTTTGCTTTTCAACATAAGCCTCGATCAATTGCCACTTAGGCATGCCACACAGGCAATTCACTCCATGCGATTGATATCCATCAATATATAACCCCTGAGCTCGTACGTCTCAGAGAAGGGCGTTAAGCAAGAGAATAAATTCTCCGCCGCCAAACAGATATATATTTAATAGAGATCAATCACACGGACTAAAATCCAATGTCAGACACACAGTCCATTTACAAGTCCGTTCTGGGTCTGAACGAAACCGGAGGCACCTAGTACCCCGCATATCCATCGATCTCTAAGTACGTCTGGACGATCACCAACTGTTTCCATCTTCTTGGGTGTACAGCCCAATCAAGATCATCAGTAATCACCCAAACGATGTGAAGACTTCCGGTCTTCAACCATCGTCTTTATCTTCGACTTATCGTCGTATCAGTTATTCAGAATGGGATAAACCCGGTCTTTCTGAATAACTCGCGTATATCTTAAATAAGTGTTACACAAACACAACATATGCCTCATTCCAATTCATCTGTCACTAACCGTAAATTAATCAAGAGAATAATTTCCCAAATATTAACCCCGAAGGCCGAGACCAACATCAGATCAATATCCAGAAAACCATTCTGCTTGGCTAACCGACAGTTAGTTTCTAAATTTCACATTCATAGGGAAATGTTCCCATTAATTTTATCCAAGATAAATTCCTTGAATTTATTCTTTAATCATCTTTTGAATTTCGATTCAACTAGTCGGGATTAACGAACCTTACCGAAGTAATCATTTGTTTTAATTTCCCAATCCCAACCTATTCATCCCATGAAGTAAAACTGATAATACTTCATATCTAACACCACGGTGTTGTCGGTAAATTCAATTACCATTTCACGTTCAAATCTAATTAAAGATTTAACTATCGCCTGGAGCAAAACTGGTGATACTCCATTCTCGGTCATTTCAATCTAATTAAAGATTCATGAAAACTCCACTTAGTTTTAATCGCTAACTGGGTTAAAGAATCAGTGTCATTTAAAACACGGTTCACGATAAACCCAAAATCACATTCATTAATTATCGGGTTAAAGAACGAGTGTTATTTAAAACACTGCTCACGATAAACCCAAAAATCAATACCAATTCAGTTCCAATTAAATATCATTTAATTGGTACACTTCATTAAATCTAAATAAAAAGATTTAATCTTTTCTCAACTGGGTTCAAGAACAGTGTTAATGAAGACACCATTCACGACAAACCCAAATCACATTTGATATTAAATACAAGGCTCTGAATAGAAAATATATCGGCTTATATTCAATATCAAATTCTACGACAAACAGATATCGTATTGGAAATAACGATATATATATCTATATCTTTCAAATTTCCATAACAACATCTGTATAATCACGATATCCAACATCGAAATATTCCGAAGACAATTTCGATTCAAATCCATTCCAATGCAATCATTGGAAATTCTGGTTATTTTTAAAACCCTTTTTCAAATTCAATTTATTTATTTAAAAATAAATAGAATTATAATTCTAGTTCAAAACTAGTTCATTTCGATAAAATTCTATTTTTATCTTTTCAAATATGGAGTTTTTCATCCCAATTCTTCACAAATCATTTCTTATGATTTTACACAAATTATTACTATTTTTAATAATTTTATCAAGGCCCGTACAGTCGATTTCCACCAACGGTCATCGAACTGCACTTACAGCGACCTTTTTCAAATTTGATTTGGACAAAATTCCAAATCCAACCGTTAGATTTCTAATTTCTAATATTTGTTAGAAAGCTCTTTTCGATACGAACCCAACGGTTCCGGTTTTAGGAGAATCCGACGGTCGGATCTCCCGTAATGTCCGTTTGAAATAAATGGTCGAAATTCACGAACTGCCGCGGCGCGGCGCGTTCTATTCAGGCCATTATATTATATATACATAATATATATAATATATACTTCTTCGATTTCAATTCAAAACGTGCTTTATAAATCGTTTTAAATTCATTTTCAAAACGGTTTCAACTTCATATTCAATTTCAAATCAAAATTGAATATATCAAATTAAATTCATTTTAATTTCATTTCAAATTGATTTCCATTCAAATTGATTTCTAATTCAATTTCAGTTCGTTTTCAATTCAATTCAATTTCAATTCGAATTCATTTATACTCAATTTCAATTCGAATTCATTTCTATTCGAATTTCAAATCATTTCAGTGTATTTTGAATTTCAAATCAATTTAGTTTAATTCGAATTTCAATTCACTTCAATATAGTTCGAATTTCAAATCTATTCAATTTCAAATCTATTCAATTTTCATTGAAGAATGAATAAAATCGATACAAATATCGTTCACGTCAAAATGGCGTCAATCTAACCAACACGGCTTCATATGTTTCTATTTTCAAATATTCTATTTCAAATATTTCTATTTCAAATATTTCTATTTCATATATTTCTATTTCAAATATTTCTATTCCAAATATTTCTTTTTCGAAACTGGAATGAGGCCCAATCAATTACCATATAAAGTTAATTATATGGATTTTCTACAACACATGTATACAATAACAACGATGAATAATCAACCATCATCCAAAGTGCATTCTACACTGTATAAGCATCAAATATAAGTATTCAACGCTTATAACAGCCTGTCAATCAATCGATCGACATACTACTAAACAATCGGGATTAGTGTACGTCAAATATCATCCCAATACCCGTGTGGGGTTTCAAGCAATCAAACACAGATTTTTATTTGTGCAGTTGGGCGATGTGTAAAATTTATCGTCCCAATCAATGTCCTTCAAATAGGTGTACATAAACAAACCGTCCGGTTTGTAAATGAATATTTATTTATTCACATTCACGTTAAAAATTATATTTTTAACGATCAAGCTATTTTATTCAAACTATGAATATTCTATTCGGTTCATTTATTCAATAAAATGATATTTTTATTTTTCTAACATATTTTAGAAAATTTCGGCGGCATAACGGCATGATACTAGAAACGGGACAAGGCCTAGCCTTATCCCCGGTCTAGTGAAGGCCCACGCCATTCACACATCAATCATATCAATTTCATTTCACCAAACAATTCAATTCAAACCAAAGCATCTAACTAATTTATGCAACAAAACAAACAAGTCCATGGTCTGTGGACGATTGTGTCGGGTGCTACTAAGCACCGTCTGCATCCTAGTATATATATATATATATATATATATATATAACTAGAAAAAGAAATTGAAAGGTGAGAAATTCTCACCGAAAGCTATCCAAACATCTTGACTCTTCTTCTATATAAATCTTCTTCGTTCTCGCCTTTTTGTCACCTTCGTTGTCCGCTTTCACTACATATGTAAAAATCGAATTTTTACTTCGCTATTCAATATATACAAATCATATTTTTACTTCGATGTTCAATATATAAAAATCACATTTTTACTTCGATGTAAATAGAGAAAAGATTATATTTTTCTTATCATAAAAATCCGACCTTTAACACTTTAAAAATCTAATCTTTATTTGACTAAAGATCTAAACTTTTTGTTTCTAAAAATCTATAATTTATATGTTCAAAAATCCATACTTTTTATGTTCAAAAATCCATACTTTTTGTGTTCAAAAACTAATTACTAAATTAATTAAACTAAGCACATAAGAAAACACTCACTGCTAATTTTCTTTCTAGACAATGCTTCATCTTCACTGTATCGCGCTACAGGTTGCTCGCTTCCTAGGGTTCAGTATTGCACCACCCTGAAATGACCGGAGGTCCATCGAGCGGCGGCGAACGAAGCACCGGACCCTCCTCCACGAACGCCTAGAAGGGCGTGCCATTCGGTGGTCCCATCGGTGGTGGAGCCGCCTGAACTGAACGGAGCGAAGGTGGGTTTACGATTTGAGGCACGGTGGAGGTTCACGGCGGCAGGGCGATAAGGAGGAGGGCTTGGTCGAACGTCGATAGGCGGAGCAGGTGGTCGGTCCTTCACGCGATGGATTTTTCGTTGCCCCCTTTTTTTGTTTTTTTTCTCTTTTATTCGAAATCGATTCTGATTTGGGGGGGAAGGGCTCGGTCAACGTATGGAGAAAAGGGCAGGGGGGGTTTAATTTTATATTAATTAATTAATTTATATTTTATTCTCCAAAAGGTTACTTTAAAAATTCGAACTCAAAATTGAGCCCACCGACTGTCACCTCTAGCTAATTACCCCCGTTCCGAACACAATGGGATATGTTTCGTAACCCAATTCGCTTGTTACGACCAGTTCCCATTTAAATCAAAATTTAAATCTATTACATTCTATTTTAAACGTACCTTTCTATTTACCAGGGCCGCATACTAACTCGAAAAATTCCCAAATGATATTTTCTGGCTTCGTATTGACGATACGGTCCTAACAAAACTAGTTTCGTCGAATTCTGAGACCGTTTGAAAAATGGCCAATTTCCAGTCGATTAAAATCGACTGAAAATGGTCAAACGCGTTTTCCCTTGCCATGCCCACATATTGATTCGAAAAATTATGACATTTAAAACCTAGCAATAATTTTACATCTCGGATCCAACAAAAGTGGTTTCGTCGAAATCCGAGGTCGTTTGCAAAATCTCCATTTTTAAGGGCCTGAATTCCATAGCGACTATTCAGAATCTTCAACGGGACATATCTTTTGATTCCCGCTATGAAATCTCGATTCTTCGGATTCGTTGGAAAGATATCATCAATTAGATCCTAATGTTTCTGGTTTCACTAAAATCCGGATTGTTTTGCACCCGGTACATTCAATTGAAGTTTGAAATCGAATTATCGAACTACCGCGCCATTTTCAATTCCTTTTATAATTATATATAATTATTTATATTCTAACGACGACGTATATAATATATACGATCGAATTCAATTCAAAATAAATTTCTCGTCGATATTATTTAAAATAATTCATTTTAAATAATCAAAATTCGCTAAAATTGCCAAAATAAAAATTTTAAACTGGCCCAGATTTTCCGGGTTATTACACTTTTCTTCTCTATCATCCCGTTAGGACTTCGTTTTTCGTATCATTTAAGTCTGCTTCGATAGTTGAGTCTCTGTATCTTAAGTACTAGCGTAATAGAGAATCCCATTTTTGTCTCAAAGTCCTATTGAAGAATCAGTCCATTTATACATGACTTGTTTGGATTTGAGAATGTCTATGCCAAGTGTTGAGTTTGGAAATAATGCTTATGTTTATAAGCTATGGATGGATTCTAGGGATGAAGTGGTTATCCAGTAGGGGGTGCCACTCCCGGTTTTGATAGGAGGGTAGTTAGACCTTTTGACTAGCCTTGGTAATACCCTCGAAGTATCGTGTAACCTTTTTGAGGTTCTGTCATGACTAGTTACTTAGAATCCCTTGATGCCTTTATTGGAAATTTGAAGTCCGATCGAGTGGTGTTCGCCGTTAAGACGGACGATTTACTTCATTTATGCATGGGTTATAGAGATCACCCTAGTAAGTGCACTTGATAACCTGGTTGACATCTGTTTACTTTCAAGAGAAAGTTCTTCTACATGGAATACCTTATAATATATAAACGAGATCCAAGATTCACTAGTGAATTTTGGAAAGCTTGCATGAGATCATGAGTACGCAGTCATGTTTGCGCCAAGTATTCTAGGAAAAGGATAAGTGCAAGTGGAACGAGAGGCGACGAAGAAATGAGTTCCAGCTCATGTTATGGAAACAGGAAATAAGAAGCTACGAAATCGCGAAGTTAAAAGACGGTCAAGGCACAATGGAATTAAGCTCAAGGAAATACGACTTTGATGGTCAAAGACTAGATACGCGCATGATATCTCTTTTTGGGAGTATATCCTTGATCCCTGTTTTCTGTAGAGCTTACTTGTAGGCTATCTTTCGTGGACATCCTCTCGGTCCTATTTTCTGTTACAAACCCCGTAAGGAGTTTGTCCTGTTTATCTTCTCGACCCTGTTTCAGGGAATCCTAGGTAGAACCCTATGGATGTAAACATGTATTTGAAACATGTTATGATTGATATGGTTGCAAGTGGTTGCTCGTGGATGTGCGAATACACATTAGATACTAGCTCGACTCGGTCACATTTCATATTGCATATGCACGAGTATTTATACTTGTTTAAGGATGAAATCGAATGTATTATCATGCGGTTGTTGCATATGAGTGAATGATTGTGCACGCATATAGTATCTATATGGCTAGGACTATTTGCATACATGTTGGATTCATGGCACTATACATATTTTGCATTAGAAAGATTATTCAGGCCTGATCATTAGCGTTAGCTAAGGAACATGTACACACACGTTTTGCATATATTCATACAGCATTAGAAATCATTTAAGGACAATGGTTGCTTGTGGATGATGTTTTGAGTAGATGAATGATGGATGGTAGGATATGTTCTTCCTAACTTGGAGATTTCGGGGACGAAATCCTAAAAGGTGGGGAGAATGTAACAACCCGTATTTCGATAACGTGTTAAGACAAGAATCAAGGCAGAATTAAATTATAAAATCTGAATCAGGATAAACGGGTTGCACCATTGCGTTCGTCTCGGAAAAATACGCGAAATAGAGTCCGAAATTTCGTAAATCGGAGTCCGTATGAAGAAGATATGGACGAACGAAGTTAGGCAGAAAAACCGAAAACAAGCCAGAATGCACTGGCGCACTTGTGAAGTGCGCCAGCACAAAAATACACTGGCGCACTTGGGAAGTGCGCCCGTGTCGAGCCAGAAACCTGCACAGCCTTCTGGCTTGACCCTGGCTGGCCTGGTGCACCTGTTTTTGCCCTTGGTCTTGTTTTGGAGGCTTGTGACGATTTTTGAGGGCTGGGATCTATCCTAGGGTTAATCTAACGACCTAAACTACCCCTAATCTCTATAAAAAGACCCCTAACCTAGCCTAAACCCTCATTAATTGATCCTACAACTAAACTATGGAAAAATTGCTCCTCTCATGGCCTCCACTAAAAATCCTAGCCTCCACTTCATTTCCATGAGAGGTTTCATGATCATGAGAGTGTTAGAGAGTCCCTATGTTAGTATGAGAGCTTCTCAAGTTGATTTCAAGGCAAAAGCTTTGATCTTTGTTCATAAAGATGGGGTTTTTATTGATTTGGAGTGTTCATCTTTGGGTTTTTGGGTGATGGCATGCATAGGCCTCATCACAATCTTTGTTTTGCATTTCGATTTGTGCCTTCATAGCAATGTAAGCCCTTTCCCTACTCTTAGATATTAACTATGAAGTTAAATGTTCATGTTGCAAGTTTGGGTTTGATCATTGAGAATGATACATGCTATCATGTCATGCAAGTTTATGAACTCATTATCTTGATCTTGTGAGCTAAAAGCTACAACCTTTATGTTGAAATGTTGCATTATGCAACATGAGAATCTTCATAATCTTTATGTCAACTTGCATATGAAGTCATAACCCTTATGTGATGATATATGCGAGTTACTAGTCATTATTCCATGTCTTTTGTCACCATGATTCGCTTATGTGCCAAGTTTGGGTTTATGCATGTTTTTGAGGCTTAAGAATGTAACATGCAAGCTAATGAACACATTTGTGCCTCATTTGCCACCATGATTAACTTGTGGCTTAATATCCATTTTTGTCATGCCTTTGCCAAGTCTCTTCTTTTAATCCATTACGTTGTTGCGAACGTATATGCGAGTTTAAAAGCGTTGGGTTATGTTATGGGTAATTTCTAATGACATGAAAATACAACTTGAAAACATGACTTGAAATATAACATGGAAGTTGACATGTAAGTATGCATAAAAACATAAGCTTGGGAATTTACCTATTAAGTTAGGTCTACCCATTGGGAATTTACCTATTAAGTTAGGTCTACCCAATTGCTTGAAAACTTGAATATGAACATGACACTAGACTAAACATGAAAGTGGCCAACTCGAGGTTGGGTTGAGTTTGCAACGTAAAACTACCCGGAACCGACCGGCCTAACTAGTAGTTGCAAACAATAGGACCCAATGTGAGAAGTTGGTCATGTTGTGCTTGAACCCGAGGTTAGACCAAGTTGTGGTGTAAAGCTACCCGGAACCGACCGGCTTAACTAGTAACCACAACAAAGTCTAATGTGAGAGGTTGGGGTGCATTAAGTAAATAATGCCACATGATAGGGTTAAGTTAATTTGATTAATGACTCTTAACCAAATATGACATGGACAAATGGGTTAGGTAAATTGATTAGGCTAATGATACTTAACAAAACATGACAAGGTTGGGTAGGTTAAGTAACTTGATTTGCCTAATGACACTTAACCATTTTTATACGACTAGTGGACGGGGTTAAGTTAACCAACACTTAATCAATCCAACACGATAATTTGGTAAGGTTAAGTAAGTTTTCTTAATGACACTTAACCGAAAGATACAGTTAATGGATGGGGTTAAGATTAGACTCAACTAGTCTAAACATGATAATCGGATGGGGTTAAGTTAGCCTAGACTTAATTAATCCCACTTGGTATTTTAATGGGGTTAAGTTAAAAACTTAACTAATCTAACACGATGATTTGATGTGGTTAAGTGACCTATACTTAACCAATCTAACTCGTTAATTTTATGTGGTTAAGCTAACCGATACTTAACCAATATAACGTGAAAACATGATAAGGCTAAGTCACGAATCGCTTGAATACACTTGACCGATTAGACTAAGTGAATTGATAGGGTCAAGTTAATATATACTTAACCAATCTAGAATGATAATTGGACGAGGTTAAGTCGCGAATTGCTTAATATACTTAACCAACTTGACACATGGTTTGTAGGGTTAAGTCTTGAACTTGGATACTTAGCCAATTTTGACATGATTTGTAGACGGGTTAAGTCATGAACTTAAGTGACACTTAATCCATTATGTAAACCCTAGTTCTGAGGATTAGGTGGATAACCGTAGTTAACAAGGATAACGGGAATAAGGCTAAGTGGTAAACCTTAGTTGAAGAATAACTAAGTAATGATTCTTAGTCAAGGAAATTTAGACCAGTTCATAGATAGATGAGTAACCTGATACGGTAGGTCATCGTTTAAGTATACGAGTAGGAGCAAGTATCTGATTTAGATAAAGGCTCCAGCGAACTGGGTAACGAAGCAGCGGCTTCGGGGAACGTGAGGATATTCTTGGTATCCCTTTGTGAGCTGCCAGGTGATCATACTAGGCTCATGAGAGGTTGAGGTCTGCGTTAGAAGAACCAAGAGTATGCCTTGGTTGCTATACGAGCGACCTAAAGACGGGGATGGATAGGGGATAGTCGACGATACACGGTCGTACCCTAGATAGCATTTCGTCAGGCTACCTACCATCTTTGGTCAAGCGTGTACGTACGGAAAGGCAGAGAACACCCAATAGACCATAATTGCTATCTAATTATGGTTGCGGTAAGGCTAGGATTGTGGGTTGGCCAATAGTGTGTTCTCATACAGGATTTATCCTGTCTTGTCTTTCACTAGTTGAGGGAGTGGTCTCGTGGGACCATAGCCACGTATAGAAAAAAACAGACCTTAGCATCTGCATCAACAGATAAATCGAAAGCTCCCGACCGAGTCCTGTATTTCCTGGTCTGCCCTGTGACAGGACTCGGATGGCACGATGTGATACATGTGCATACAGTCATGGAAAAACGATTCACGATGAATGCGTGGGAAAAAGGGCGCGGTTGACGGTTAGCGTAAATCCTAGTGGCCCTGGGTGGTTGAACTAAAACCGAGATACGAAAACGTGCAATAGGTAAGCATAATCCCTAGTAGTCCTAGGTAGCATAAGTCCTAGTTGTACAAACGATGATTCATGTTGAAAGACCCTAGTTAGATATAAGGTGACACCCCAAAACGATCTTAAGGATCATGGAACTATGTTAAAGTAGTATAGAATCTCATGGGAAAGCCCGTATGGTCTACATCAAGGGACTGAACATTTACATGGAATAAAACATACGAGTTGAGTAACCTATATATGCGATATACTAGGTTGACATGGACCATTACACGACTTTTGAGTAAGGGTCATTTATGGGTAACACATGATACAGTGGGGATATTAGTACGGTAGGTGCAGAGCTAAAAGACAGGGTAGATACCTTGGGATGTTATACGTGATAGATATCTTGGGGATATTATACTTGATAGGAACCTGACGATGGGATACCTTGTTTTATCTTGACATCGTAATTTATCATGACACCTTAGTTTATCTGAGTTCAGTAGTTCATCATGTTATTTTGATTTAGCTTATCTATCTTGTCATCATGCTTATGTTCATCTCAGTTTCTCATGTCAGTTAACTTTACTAGTTTTTATACTGATAGTAAATAGGGCTTACTCAGTCTTTTTGACTGACCCGTTTTGTTTCGCCTCTTTTCTTCCGTTTCCCCCCAGGTTACAGGGAGGAAATACTGTTGTTTAGTTCGGACTTCTTCTGCTTGAAGGTCATCATGGATGGCTTGGACTTTTCTTGGCTATGGCTACTTTACTGTTTTTACTTGGGGAATAATTTATGAAAAAGTCTTTATGCTTCTTTACTATTGCAAGACAGGTTTTGATGTACTCTGATGTAAAAGGCTTTAGACCTTAATTATTGATGTTTATGAAAGTTCGATTTTACTTCCGCTATTTTATATGTTCTGTCTTGTGATATTTCTGTGCATGTTTACCAATAATGCCCCTCTAAAGCTAGTGCATTCCTTTGCGAGTGACCCTAGCTGAGGCGGGGTGTTACAATTATCGACTAGATAAATGCGGAAATATATCTCTCATTTAGGGGGTAACCCCTTAACTTCTTCAAAGACATCAGGATAGTCTCGGACCACCCTTACAGATTGCAGATCATCGATGGACGAGTCAAGAGATTCAAGATAACATAACATGACGGGACCTCTAGGGTTACAAGAAATTTCTAGGGTATTACCGAGGCGAGTCATGAGCCTCACCACCCTATGCTCACAATCGAGGATGGCTCCATAACTGGACAACCAATCCATGCCCAAAATCAACCCGTATCCCGTGAACCCGAGAACATAAGCATTACACGTGAATTCTACGGTCAAGATAGAAATCTTCAAATCCACACAAATCATAGATAAATGGGCGGAACCCCCAATTGGATTTGAAACACTGACGGGATCCTCAACTAGACTAGTACTTAGGTGCAAACTTTCAACAATGTCAGAAGAAATAAAGGTATGTGATGCGCCAGAATCAAATAAAGTGCGAACAGGAAAGTCAGAAATATAAACAAGGCTTTCTACAGAAATACTACCTCGGTCCTGAACTGGAGCAGTGTTGAGGGCATGCACTTGCCCACCAGAAGGTCCTGCACGCTGAGTCTGTCCTTGCCCTTGTCCTTGCTTCTTGGGGCAATCCTTGCTAAGGTGTCCAGGCTCTCCACAGTGAAAGCATTCGCCCAACTTCCTCTTCTTCTTTCTGCAATCTTTGGCTATGTGCCCAACAATCCCACAGAAGTTGCATTTTCTTGGGTCCTTTGCCTTGGCCTTGTTGCCCTTGTTGTTCTTGTTGTTCTGATTGCTCTGATTTCCTCCCCACTTGGAGTCCGTCTTCTTGGCTTGAGTCACATTAGGCTTGACTTCTTTCTTGCCATTCTTATCGTCTCCTTGAAGCAATGCCATGTCTACTAGGCCTTCAAAAGTGGCCCCCATGGGTATATGAGACAGGGCTAAACCTTGTAATGGCTCATTCAACCCTCATGCAAAGCGTAAAGCCTTCTTCTGGGGAGTATTAACCATGTCCAAACCAAATCGAGCAAGCTGATTAAACTTATTCACATACTCCCTCACTGTCATGTCCCCTTGCTTCAAAGATATAAACTTCTCCAATTGCAGATTCGCCTCAGCAGATGATAGAAACTTAAGCCCAAACCTCGTCCTAAAGTCGGCCCAAGTCTCTATAGGCCTAGTAGCGTTGGTGACCTCCCACCAATAAGCAGCTTCTTCTTTCAATAGCCACGCTGCCAATAGAACTTTTCTATGGTCTTCCACATCAAAGATGGCGAAGAGATCTTCAGTTTCTTTCAACCAATCTCTTGCCTCTACAAAAGTCTCCGCCCCAATAAAATTCTTGCCACCCATCGCCTTAAAGTCTTTGCAAACCTTAGCGAAATCTGCTTGTGGATTCTGAGGAGGAGGAGGAGGAGGGACCTCAGTTACGGTGGGGGTGTTTGTTGGCCCCACATCGTTGGCCCTAGCTTCCAAGTACCTCCGGAACCATTCGGGAATGGTCACTCCCTCGGGAAGGTTAAGATCGGCCATGCTGAAAAAGGAAAAGATAGATTAAGAACGAGGAAACGAAGGATAGTGCTAATGGCTTTTGGGGAATAGCCTTTTAAAATAACTAGACTTTTCTTAGAAAATACTTAATTGGTTTTGAAAATAGTTTTTCAAAAGGTAAGTTTTAAAAACCTTTTGCTCAAATCTTGTAAACCTTATGCTCTGATACCAAATGTAACACCCCACCTCCGCCAATGCCACTCTTGCAAGCACACTAGCTTTGGAGGGGCGTTAAACAAGGTAAACATGCATGCAGATATCACAAGACAGAACATATAAGTAAAAACAGAGTAAATAAAGCAGCGGTTAAAACTAACATTTCAAAACCATAGTCAAGTTACATCAAAGTAATCGGTCATTATTTTCCACAAAACATAGTCTAGAAACATCAACTGAAAACTGGAAAGAAAATCATAAAGTAATTATCCCCAAGGTAGAATAAATCCATAGCGAGCTCAAGTCCAAACCGTACGTGAGCTATCCAGAAAAGCAGCTAAAGATCCAAGCTAGGTACCAGTGTTCCCACCCCATAAACCTGGGGGGGGGGAAACGGAAGAAAAGAGGCGAAAGAAAACGGGTCAGTCAAAAAGACTGGTAAGTCCTATCTACTATTAGTATAAAAACTAATAAAGTTAACTGAACATGTAAAACAGAGATGAGATGTAGGGTGATAACTGGCATGGTGAAAAGTTAACAAGATAGATCAAGTGTGGCATCGCATATACAAGGTTAAGTTGCACCAGGTGTGTACTAGTATTCCAATCCATGTCAAGTATAAACAAGAAATGATCCCTTGGCCCAAAGCTGGCCCACATCATGAGATGACCTAAATCGAGGTCCAACTACTCGGTCTAGTCGATCGGCTCCCTATAAGCCTAACTCGTCGTGTATCAGTGTCATACGGCTTAATCGTGGAATGTAGTTAACTGTGCTAGGTCCACCCCAGGGTGTATCCAGCCCTAAGGTGTAAACCACAGACACAATTCAAGCACGCACAGTCTAAACCTACTGGTGCCCATGTTCAACTCTGGACTTAATGTGCACGACCATGGTCCGCCTGAACAACCGGTGCACCCTTCAGCCGTCTCTTTTGGTCTCTTACAATCAGTCCAGTAATCGTGCCCCACCCTAGCCTAGTCCAGGGTACCCATGATACTTCCAAGTAGGTTACTGCTGAAAAGGACCACGTAACTAGGGTTTCAAGCGGGTTAAGTGTGGTTAACCCTATCCTAACCATGTATTGAGTTGGTTAAGTGTATTCAAGCAGTTCATGACTTAACCCTATCAATACATCGGGTTTAATTGGTTAAGTATATTCAAGTAGTTCATGACTTAACCCTACCAATCCATCGTGTTTAATTGGTTAAGTATTCAAGTAGTCCATGACTTAACCCTATCATGTGGCATTAATTAATTTAATGCACCCAACCTCTCACATTAGACCTTGTTGTGGTTACTAGTTAAGCCGGGCGGGTCCGTGTAGCTTTACACCACAACTTAGTCTAACCTCGGGTTTCAAGTGCGACATGACCAACTACTCACATTGGGTCCTATTGTTTGTAGCCACTAGTTAAGCCGGTCGGTTCCGGGTAGATTTATGCTACAAACTCAACCCAACCTCGAGTTGGCCACACTCATATTTTCTAAGTGTCATGTCCATCATTATGTTTACAAACATAATCACAAGTCAATGTTCATGTCATATTTTAAAACCATGTTTTCATGTCATTAATATTACCCAACCCAACGCATTCCCATCGCATGTACGTTTCGCATAACATAACATAGATCAAAAGAGGGAACTTGGCAAAAGCATGACAAAAGGGCATAAGGTAATAAGGTTGGCCACAAGTTAAACATGGTGGCATATGAGGCATAAATATGTTCATTTAAACTTGCATGTTACATGCATAACATTCAAACTTAGCAAATAGGTGATACATGGTCCTAGATGACATAGGATGATGACTAGAAGTTCGCATATAACATTATATGCAAGTTATCATAAAGGTTATGAGAGTTCTCATGTTGCATAATGCAACATTTCAACATAAAGCTTATAGCTTTTAGCCCACAAGGTCAAGGTGATAGCTTTACAAACATGCATAGAATAAACCTATGCATAACATGTTAGAATCAAAACACATATCATACTTAGGCCCAAACTCAAACTTGCAACATGTCACATTTAACTTCATAGTTAGATTCTAAGAGTAGTATAGGGCTTACAATGCTATGAAGACTAGAATTAATATAAAATAAGATTGAGACGAAGCCACACTAGCAAATCCGCAACCAAAGACGATAAACTCCACTTCAAGACTTGAGAACAAGAAGGAATAACCCCAAAGACAAAGAAAGATGGCTCTTTTACTTAAGAAAGATGGCTCCTTTATGACATAGATTGATTTGAGACATGCTCTCATGAAGAAGGTGGAGGCCATGATTAGTGAACATTTGGGCAGCATTTAGTTGTAGGAATGATTAATGAGGGTTTAGGCTAGGTCTAGGGTTTTTTTTATACAGATTAGGGGTAGTTTAGACCATAGGATTAACCCTAAATCGAATCTGAGCCATCAACTCCCGTCAGAAACTTCCAGAACAAGACCCAACATGTCAAAATGGTGCACTAGAAAAATTGGTCCGACCGGGGGGGTCGACCCCTGGGTCGACATGGGTGTCGACCCATTGGGGGGGTCGACACTGGTGTCGAACCCTGTGTTGACCCTGCCTGGGGCGGGAAAATTCCCGCCCATTCTGCCTTGGTTGCAATTCGAATCTGAATTCGAATTTGAACTGTTTTCGGGCTTGGAATTTTCTGAAAACTTCATTGGGCCATAACTTGGTCATACGGACTCCGTTTTTCGAAAACTAGGACTCTATTTCGCGTATTTTTCCGAGACGAACGCAATGGCACAGACCATTTCCCTTGGTTCAGATTTTACAATTTAATTCTGCCTTGATTTACATTATAACATGTTATTAAAAATACGGGTTGTTACAGGGTCTGTGGAACATAGCCAGATGAGTCCGGAATAGGGGCAATTAGGTAGGAACATCAGTCGTCGGGCTGAAATCGGATAAAATCACTAAACGAGCCTTAAATAGGTAATTAATAATTTATTAATAATTAGTTAACCCTAATTTTTTATTATCATATAAATGCCACTACAGTAATCGTTTTCCCCGATCCCTTCACAAACCCGTAGCCGCCATTGCTCAAGTCCTTCTTCACCATTTTTCTCCCTCTTCGATCTATTTCAGACTTAGGTGTTGTTGAACTTTTTGAAGTACTTCGAACGCTCTTCCATCTCAGACAAACCTCGCCCGTCCTCGTGCCCCGAAGCTCCCGAAATCCACCGCTGAACGTCGGTCGTTCGAGCCCTTCCCGCCCCCGCTAGGCGCGACCACACAACACGCGACCGCCGGCGCATGTGCGCCCCTTCCCCCTCTCCAATCTCCAATCTCCAACAAACCTCACCTAAAACCATTGATCCAATCTCGAGTTATTTTGATTCAAAGTTCTGAACCAATTTCTGAAATAAACGGCTTGTTCTTGGGGTATCATTTCTTGAGATTCCAGCACTTATAATTGTTGCAAATCGAAATTTAATAATTAAAAATTCATAATTAATTGATACGAACTCCGAATCTGATAATTTCAGATCCGACGGAACCGTGTACACATATAAAGGTTGCAGAAATTGATTGCGACCATTTCTGAATTTATTTGGATTTTTAATTCTTCTTAAATCAATGTGAGTATTCTCATTTAAATTACTAATAATTAATTTAATTATATTGCCTGCACATAAATCATGTTGTATATGTGAGTAGTTCTGATTTGTGATTTATGATTATGTGTTGATTTGTTTTGGGATGTTGTACGACCACATTTCTAGTTATTGATAATGATAGATCTAAAATCATATGTTCTTTCATACACATGAATGTCAATTAAAACTTTCTTGTTGGATCTAAAATATAGAACCATGCTTCTACCCCCTAGATCTACTTTTCCGTTATGCAGATCTATCTTATTTAGTTCATGTACATATCCTGTATTAGAGTGAAGATTTAACTTTTGGTATAATTCATAGATCGTGAATTGGTTTGTTTATTAAAAATGAAAAGATTCAATTTTTATTGAAAATGAAAAGTAAATATGACGGTATGGAAAAGATTTACTTTTTGTTAAAAGGAAAAAAATCAGAATTTGTACGTAAAAGAAATTACATTATTTTTAACATAATTAAAGTATGATATTACACCGTAAAAGGAATTACATTTTTTTTATGTAATTAAAGAGGAGAATTAACACAATAAATTAAAGGTACATTTTTATTATGTAACCTAAGAGTAGAATTTACACTGTAAATTAGAAGTATATTTTTATTATGTAAATCAAGAGTAGAGCTTACACTGTATATAAAATTAAATTTTCATATGCAATTAAAGAAGAAAATTTGCATTGAAAATAAAATTACATTTTTGCACGTAATATAAATTACATTTTTAATGTAATTAAAAAGTAGGATTTTACGTCGCCAACTAAAAGACAAGATTTGACATGCAATATAAATTACATTTTTAATGTAATTAAAAAGTAGGATTTTATGTTGCCAATTAAAAGACATGATTTGACATGTAATATAAATTACATTTTTAATGTAATTAAAAAGTAGGATTTTACGTTGCCAATTAAAAGACAAGATTTGACATGTAATATAAATTACATTTTTAATGTAATTAAAAAGTAGGATTTTACGTTGCCAATTAAAAGACGTTGCCAATTAAAAGACAAGATTTGACATGTAATATAAATTCCATTTTTAATGTAATTAAAAAGTAAGATTTTACGTTCCCAATTAAAAGACAAGATTTGACATGTAATATACATTACATTTTTAATGTAATTAAAAAGTAGGATTTTACGTTGCCAATTAAAAGACAAGATTTGACATGTAATATAAATTACATTTTTAATGTAATTAAAAAGTAGGATTTTACGTTGCCAATTAAAAGACAAGATTTGACATGTAGTTAAAAAGTAGGATTTTGTATTGTAAGTTAAAAGACAAATTAAAAGATAGGAATTTTACATTATAATGTAAATTACATTTTTTATGTAATCAATAAGAGAAATTTGACCATGGAATCAAAATCACATTTTTAATGTAAATTTTAAAGATAGAAATTTTCACCATTAATGTAATTACATTTGAAATGTAATTAAATAGAAGGATATGACAATGTAATTAAGGAGTAAGATTATACCGTTGTAATGTAAATTACAATTTATATTGTAAATAAAAAGGGAGAATTTTACATTGTAATTAAAAAGGTGATTTTACATTGTGATAAAAAATGGAATTTACATTTTTAATGTAAATAAAAGAATAAAGAATGGAATTCAACATTGAAATGGAATTTACATTTTAATGTAAATAAAAGAATAAAGAAGGGAATTCAACATTGAAATATAATTTACATTTCTATGTAAATATAAGAATTAAAGAATAAAGGGAGGAATTGGACATTGAATTATAATTTATATTTTTAATGTAAATAAAGGAATAAAAGATTGTATTTAAAATGTTGAAATATTATCTTCATTTTTAAACGAATTAAAATTGATTGGAGATCGGTAGTTGTTTAGCCCGTTGTTAAATCGAACGATGTTATTATGGTTGAACGGTTTATATTTATATATTTATATATAAACATAATTAAAATTAAACGAATCGAGCGTGGAAGTTCGTGTTTTGGAATCGTACCTTTAAACGACTATATCAAAAGATCCGACCGTCGGATTTTCCTAAAACTAAAACCATTAGGACCGTTTTGGGAAGATCTTTCCAACGATGTAAACTATGTTAAAATCCAACGGTTAGATTCTGAGAAATATGTAAATCAAAATTGGTTGAAAACAGCGCCAGAGTCGCCCATTGACCAGAAGCGTCGTTAAATAAAAATTTAATTATTTCAAATAATTAAAAATAGGAATTAATCGTTACAAAATAATATAACGATGTAAAAATGGTTTTTCAAATTATATATGCAAGAATTATTTGGAAATTCCGAGTTTAATCTCATTCCAAATAATCAAACGACATCTAAAAATCGAAGTTTGAAGACGGTGAATTAAGACCGTAAATCTTCCCTCGAATAGACAACGATCAAGACCCTGTATTGCTCCCAATTCAAGGGTCAGGGTAATTGCCAAAACGTACATGTTGATTTCTCGGATATGCGGGTACGTCCTTTCCATACTGGACACACGGGACGAGAGTATCTCCAGTTTCGTTTAGACCCAAAACGGGCTTATAAATGGAATGTGTGTCCGACATTGTACTCCTTTGTATTGTATTTATTAATTTTCTGCCGAATGTATGAATGTTTAGTGGCGGAGAATTTATTCTCTCGCTTAACACCCTTTTGTATATTTTGGCAAAAGATTAATAGTATGATATGGATTGACAGTGTGACATACCAAGATGCAATGATCAAGGTTTCTTGTTGAAAAGCAGAACCTTGTGGTGACGATCAAAGCACAGCTTGAATAAGC
The DNA here is from genome assembly GCA_030737875.1 of Allium sativum. NCBI lineage: Eukaryota > Viridiplantae > Streptophyta > Magnoliopsida > Asparagales > Amaryllidaceae > Allium > Allium sativum. The sequence goes on along the minus strand of CM060924.1, from coordinate 186,861,809 downwards.
ATAGCTTTGTGTATTACGTAGCTTCACGAGCCTCACAACCCGGTTGAATCCAAAACGGGAGAAGGGAACGCAGGGAGAGCAGCACATTTCTTTGTAGCTAGAAGTGGTGTTTGGGTTTTACATGGCTCGACATTTTACTTATGTGGATGATGGAATAACGCACCTCGGATATTAGGTCGTATAGGACCGGGAAACGTGTGTTCAGGAATTGCCAATCCGCAAAATTGTATGTATGGACCGGCCCTGCAGCTTTCCAAGGGTTCACTGAGGGGGATCCTGATACATTAGCTAGAGTGTCTCGAATCGGTAAGGAGCTCCTCCCTAGCCTTGACTCATGATGGAAACCAAATTCCAAATACGACCCTACGAATTTGATTGTATTACTAGTATGGAGGCATAGTAGTATGGGGTACTATGCTTCCTAGGATTGATACATTTATTTTGAAATGTTTTTTATATACACTAATGATAATAGTAGATTCGTATTTATCGTATTTAGCATGTTTAATCATCATAAGGTAAAACTCTATCCTCTGGTTTGCGTCGCATTGTGTGATGGGACTTGAGTCTTATGGTGATTCCATTTTTCCAAAAGCATTGCGTTGTTTTACGATTTACTTATTTATTTGTTATGTCACCTTAAATTATGCACGACAATCCATTTGAAATAAACCCGTTCCACGTTAGCAGCGTGGTCTTTGGATTTTCCTTATTGCTATTAGTTAAATTAGTTAAGAATTCTCACACCAGTCCCATGACTGACTCGTAGTTTGTTTTCACCTTTTGCAAATTCGGGTGCCCACTTTTCCACACGGGCAACCAAGTAAAAGGTTCACTTTCTTTGGAGTTGCTGTCTTTGGAGCTTTCTTGGAGTTGCTTAGTTGAGGTAATGATTTGGAGCTATGAAGACTATCTATCAATTATCTTTGGTTGCATTTTATCTTTAGATTTTGAGACATCCAAACTTATTCTATTTCTAGTTGTTCTATTTTGAAGTTTGAAACTTATTTCCTTTTGCTGAATTTGATGTAATAATTTCGAACTCTATGACTGTGGAATTCTATATTTGATGACATTCATTTTTTCCACTACTATGATGTTGTTATTATATAGTTTTCCTGTGCTATGTTGTATCTGTGATCTATATTGTTGTATTTATGTTGTATTCCAAATGATCATTCCTCACTTTCATTCCGTGGAAGTTTGGGGTTATCACAGTTGGTATCAGAGCTTTGGTTAAACATAGCTTTGGAATATAGCATATTTATAATAATTCGTTTACGTAGAATCACAATATTCTATGGCGAACATTTCATAAGAATACATAATAGCCAGTCACTTTATCGCCATCTTTTTATCTATCCTTTTATCTTTATCATTTCTTAAAAGCACCATTACAGTTGTTCTGACTCTTTCCTGGATCATACAGAACTAACTAAAAATGAGTACTGCTGCCGCTAGAGCTAGAGCAAGGAGGCAAAATGTTGCTGAAACTGAGGAGGCTACAGTTCAACAACCACCACCACCGCAGCCCTTTGACTTGGATAAGGTAGCGAAGAAGTTCAAGAATTTAGGTGGAGTTCCATTCACTGGTACGGAGACCGTGACACAGGCTCAGGCATGGCTTAAGAATTGTAAGAAGATATTTAGAGGGCTAGGGATAGAAGATCAAAGGAAGAGATTTACGGCTTCATGGCTGCTCCAAGGCGAAGCACAGAATTGGTGGGAATTGGCCAATATAGGAGGTGATGAAGAAAACGTTACTTGGACCAAGTTTAAAGAGCTGTTCAATGAAATATACGTTCCAAGGCAAGGAGTGGAAAGGCTGCATGACGAGTTCGCCAACTTGAAGAAAGGCGACAAAACTATCTCAGAGTATGTAAGGATATTTGAAGACCTCTCTCGCTATGCCCCAGAATTGATTCAGGATGACTTTCAAAAGAACAAGAGGTTTATTAATGGACTTGCAAAGAAGTACAATGACAGGGTTACTGCTCACATTGACCTTTCTTTCAATAAGCTGATTGAGTTTGCTTGTCGCTATTAGGAGACCGACAAAAGGGTTTCACAACTAGATAGAGAAAGGAGCTTAGCCAACAATAATAATAAAAGGTAGCAACCTGAGAAGAAGACTGAGAGAAGCAGTTTTGGAGTTGCTAAGACTCATGATAAGACTAAGGTGCAATGCTACAACTGCCAGAAGTTTGGACACTACAGCAAGGACTGCAGAAATCCAAAGAAGGCCAGAAGTGATGACACTAAAGAATGCTATAACTGCCACAAAAAAAGGGTAATATCAAGCCTAATTGTCCACTGTTGAGAGGAGCTCAGATTGCACATGTGTACGAAGGGGCAAGTGTACTACCATCCTCCGCACCTACTTCTTCTGAAGGAGAAGGTAAGCCTGATGTCTTAGGTGGTACCATTTCTGTTAAAAACATTCCTGTTACTGCTTTGTTTGATACGGGCGCATCGAGAAGCTTTATTTCTAGCAACACGGTCAAGAAATTGAAATTAAAACAAAGAAGTCTTAAAGAGCCAATTAATGTTCATAACCCTGTAGGAGATTCTATCGTCCTTGATTTATACTGTAGGGTGCCTATTTCTTATTCTTACTTTCAGTTCCCTTTTGACTTGAACATTATGAATTTTTCCGAGTTTGATATCGTCCTTGGCCTGGATTGGCTAACAAAATATGACGCTGAAGTGCGATGTTCAGAAAGAGTGGTGAGGGTGAAAACAGGATTTGGAAATACTATTGCTATACCTTACCATGGTTCAAAATCTGATAGAAAGGCATTTTGGTCTTCTCTTGAGATCACTCCTATTTCTTTAGTAAATATTCCCATGGTCAAAAATTACGCGGACGTATTTGAAGAAGTAGACAACTTACCCCCGCGAAGGGAAATCGATTTCAGAATTGATCTTGTCCCAAATGCAAGGCCTATAGTCCATGCTATCCGAAGGATGACCGCTAAAGAAAAAGAAGAGTTGCAAACCCAAACTAAGCAGCTCTTATGGAAGGGACTAATTCGGCCTAGTTTTTTCAATTGGGGTGCAGCTGTGGTGTTTGTCCCCAAGTCTGACGGTACTCTAAGACTCTGTGTAGATTACCGCGACCTTAATAAACAAACATTGAAGAACAAATACCCCTTGCCTCGCATAGATGATTTAATGGACCAATTAAATGGAGCCAAGGTGTTTTCTAAGATGGACCTAGCCACCGATTTCCATCAACTACGCATAGCCGAAGAATGCATACCTTTGACCGCCTTTAGAGGTCCTGACATATTCTAAGAATGGTTGGTAATGCCATTAGGTCTATGCAATGCTCCCGCCTACTTTGTTGACTTGATGAATAGGGTCTTCCGAGATGTCTTAAATAAATTCGTCCTAGTCTTCATTGATGATATTCTAATCTATTCTAAAACAAAGGAGGAGCATGAAGGGCATTTAAGGGAAGTGTTGGAGATTCTGCGAAGAAATGTTTTAAAAGCAAAATTTTCCAAATGCACATTCTGGCAAGAGGAGGTAAAATTCTTGGGCCATGTTGTGTCAAAAGAAGGAATTGCTGTTGAACCAAGTAAAATTCCCGCCATTCGAGATTGGAAGCGGCCCAGTACACCCACTGAGGTGAGAAGCTTCCTAGGATTGGCTGGATATTACAGGAAATTTGTCAAAGACTTCTCCAAGTTGTCTTTCCCATTAACAAAGCTCACCAAGAAGCATACCAAGTTCAATTGGACCTCAGATTGTGAGGAGGCCTTCCAAAAGCTAAAGGTGAGTTTGACCACTGCTCCCGTACTAACCATCATCGATGGCAACCAAGATTTAAAAGTCTACACCGATGCTTCTCAAAGTGGTGGTCTTGGCGCGGTACTGATGCAAAGGGGCAAGGTTGTTGCATATGCGAGTCGTCAATTAAAGCCACATGAGAAAAATTATCGTGTCCATGACTTGGAGTTGTTGGCCGTAGTCGTTGCTTTGAAAATTCGGAGACATTATCTATTGGGCGAAATATTCGAATTATTTACAGACCATCAATCCTAAATATCTCTTCGACCAAAAATATTTGAATTTAAGGCAGCAGCGGTGGCTAGAATTTCTTGCGGCATATGATCTCGACATCTTATATACACCGGGGAAAGTCAATGTTGTGGCAGATGCACTCAGCAGAAAGGATGCAATTGTTGCAAGCCTCATCATTACCCCTTCTTTGATTGATAAAATTTCTTTCTTCAGAAAAATGATGATTTCATTCAAAGAATTATTAAAAGAATTCAAGAAGGTGAAAACACGAACTTTCAAATAGATGGCAAGGGAGTTCTTTGATTGCAAGGGCAGATTTGTATTCCAAGTATCCTAGAGCTCATAAGGGAAGTTTTAGATGAAGGTCACAAATCAAAGCTTAGAATCCATCCAGGCATGAGCAAGATGTATCAAGATCTTAAGTGCACGTTTTGGTGGAAGGCTATGAAGAGAGATATATCCATTTATGTGAGTAAATGTCCTACATGCCAACAAGTAAAGAGCGATCAACAAAAGCTTGCGGGATTGTTGCAACCATTGGAGGTTCCAGGTTGGAAGTGGGACCAAATCTCCATGGATTTTATAGATGGTTTGCCTCGTACTAGGAAAGGAAATGACAGCATATGGGTGATCGTGGATCGCTTCACCAAGACCGCTCATTTCATACCTGTCAAGTCCACTAGAACTGGTCAAAGTCTGGTGCAAATTTATTGCAAAGAAATAGTCAGGCTACATGGGTAATAAAACTAAATCTTTCCTTTTCATCGTTATCTGAGTAAGATTTTCCATTTTCTAAATAATAATTAAAGAATAATCTTTTGTTTTAAACAGAGTTCCTAGTTGCATTGTTAGCGACTGTGATCCTATCTTCGCTAGCAAGTTTTGGGAAGTATTCCAAAATGAGTTGGGAGCGAAGTTAAATCTAAGCACCGCATATCATCCTTAGATAGTAGGTCAAACTGAGAGGGTGAGTCGCATTCTTGAACATTTATTGCGAGCTTGCATGCTTGATTTTGGAGGTTTTTTGGAGGATCACTTGCATTTAGTTGAATTCTCATATAACAATAGCTATCAAGCAAGTTTGGAAATGTCTCCATTTGAAGCCTTATATGGTAGGCCATGTAGATCGCCAGCATGCTGGGTTGAAAAGGGAAATCGTATTGTTTTGGGCCCAGACATGGTTCGAGAAGCTTCAGACAAAGTCGACTATATTAAGAAGCGATTATTGGCTGCCCAAAGTAGACAAAAGAGCTATGCAGATGTAAGGAGAAGAGAGTTGGCTTTTGAAGTAAGTGACTATGTCTATTTGAAAGTTGCTCCAATGCAAGGTGTAATCCGTTTTGGGAAGACTGGAAAATTAGCACCTAAATTCATCAGCCCCTTTCCTATCCTTGAGAAGATTGGTACCCTAGCTTACAGAATTCATTTGCTCGACTGGTTGCCCTGGGTGCACGACGTATTCCATGTATCTCAACTTCGGAGGCGTATTCATGATCCAGATCTGGTTGTGGAAGAAGCTGCACAGCAAGATTTGAAGATTACCCCAAGCCTTGCAGTGAGAAGGGAACCACTGAAAATTATTGGCAAAGAGACTAGAGGGCTGAGAAATAAAAGAATCAACCTAGTCAAAGTGCAATGGAGCGGTGATCCCAGAGACTGCAATTGGGAAACTGAGGAGAGTATCAAACAAGCCTATCCCAATTGCATGGTGGATATCTCTGATTAGATTTTGTTTTGAGGTACGCATAAAACATTTTACATTCTCTGTGATGGTTCCTACTCTTATATTTTTCTTTATCCTTTTCGGGGACGAAAGGTTCTTAAGTGGGGGAGATTGTAACAACGCAGAAAATATGAACCAGTTTGAAAATTTTATTTTAAGGAATTTTGTTGAAATTTGAGTACAAATTTAAAATTTCTAATCTTAAATAATTTTTAAAACAATAAAAAAATAGCCATTTTTCAAACAGACTAAGAATTCAGCGAAATTAATTTTTTTGGGTCCGTAGCGTTAAAATATAGCTAAATATATTTTTCGGGAATTTCGGAGTTGATTTATGACCCCGGTAAATTTTTACATATGTTTGAAATTAAAATAAATGATTTAAAATTTAAAACTGAAAAACGGAGGCCAAGATGATCATTTGGGTCTGCCGAACATAGCCAGATGAGTCCGAAATAGGAGCAATTAGGTACGAACGTCAATCGTTGGGCTGAAATCGGATAAAATCACTAAACGTGACTTAAATAGGTAATTAATAATTAGTTAACCATAATTTTTTATTATCATATAAATGCCACTACAATAATCGTTTTCCCCGATCCTTTCACAATCCCATAGCCGCCATTGCTCAAATCCTTCTTCACCATTTTTCTCCCTCTCCGATCCGTTTCAGACTTAGGTGCTGTTGAACTTTTTGAAGTACTTCGAACGCTCTTCCATCTCAGACAAACCCCGCCCGTCCTCATGCCCCGAAGCTCCCGAAATCCACCGCCGAACGCCGGCCGTTCGAGCCCCTGCCTCCACCGCCAAGCGCGATCGCACCACCCACGACGTCTGGCGCACGTGCGTCTCTTCCCCCACTCTAATCTCCAACAAACCTCACCTAAAACCATTGATCCAATCTCGAGTTATTTTGATTCAATGTTCTAAACCAATTTCTGAAATAAACGGCTTGTTCTTGAGGTATCATTTCTTGAGATTCCAGCACTTATAAGTGTTGCAAATTGAAATTTAATAATTAAAAATTCATAATTAATTGATACGAACTCCGAATATGATAATTTCAGATGGAACCGTGAAGACATATAGAGGTTGCTGAAATTGATTGCGACCATTTCTAAATTTATTTGGATTTTTAATTCTGCTTTAATCAATGAGAGTATTCTGATTTAAATAACTAATAATTAATTTAATTATATTGCCTGCTCATAAATCATGTTGTACATGTGAGTAGTTCTGATTTGTGATTTATGTTTATGTGTTGATTTGTTTTGGGATGTAGTATGACCACATTTCTAGTTATTGATAATGATAGATCTGAAATCATATGTTGTTTCATACACATGAATGTCGATTAAAACTTTCTAGTTGGATCTAAAATATAGAACCATGCTTCTACCCCCTAGATCTACTTTTCTGTTATGCAGATCTATCTTATTTAGGCCACGTACATATCCTGTATTAGAGTGAAGATCTAACTTTTGGTATAATTCATAGATCATGAATTGATTTGTTTATTAAAAATGAAAAGATTCATTTTTTATTGAAAATGAAAAGTAAAGATGACGGTATGGAAAAGATTTACTTTTTGTTAAAAGGGAAAAAATCATAATTTGTACGTAAAAGAAATTACATTATTTTTAATGTAATTAAAGTATGATATTACACCTATAAGAAATTACATTTTTTTTATGTAATTAAAGCGGAGAATTTACACTGTAAATTAAAGGTACATTTTTATTATGCAACTTAAGAGTAGAATTTACACTGTAAGTTAGAAGTACATTTTTATTATGTAAATCAAGAGTAGAGCTTACACTGTAAATAAAATTACATTTTCATATCTAATTAAAGAAGAAAAATTGCATTGAAAATAAAATTACATTTTTGCACGTAATATAAATTACATTTTTAATGTAATTAAAAAGTAGGATTTTATGTTGCCAATTAAAAGACAAGATTTGACATGTTATATAAATTACATTTTTAATGTAATTAAAAAGTAGGATTTTACGTTGCCAAAAAGTAGGATTTTACGTTGCCAATTAAAAGTCAAGATTTGACATGTAATATAAATTACATTTTTAATGTAATTAAAAAGTAGGATTTTACGTTGCCAATTAAAAGACAAGATTTGACATGTAATATAAATTAAATTTTTAATGTAATTAAAAAGTAGGATTTTACGTTGCCAATTAAAAGACAAGATTTGACATGTAATATAAATTACATTTTTAATGTAATTAAAAAGTAGGATTTTACGTTGCCAATTAAAAGACAAGATTTGACATGTAATATAAATTACATTTTTAATGTAATTAAAAAGTGGATTTTACGTTGCCAATTAAAAGACAAGATTTGGCATGTAATATAAATTACATTTTTAATGTAATTAAAAAGTAGGATTTTACGTTGCCAATTAAAAGACAAGATTTGACATGTAATTAAAAAGTAGGATTTTGTATTGTAAGTTCAAAGACAAATTAAAAGATAGGAATTTTACATTATAATGTTAATTACATTTTTTATGTAATCAATAAGAGAAATTTGACGATGGAATCAAAATTACATTTTCAATATAAATTTTAAAGATAGAATTTTTCACCGTTAATGTAATTACATTTGTAATGTAATTAAATAGAAGGATTTGACAAAGTAATAAAGGAATAAGATTTTACCGTTGTAATGTGAATTACATTTTATATTGTAAATAAAAAGGGAGAATTTTACATTGTAATTAAAAAGGTGATTTTACATTGTGAAAAAAAATGGAATTTACATTTTTAATGTAAATAAAAGAATAAAGAGTGAAATTCAACATTGAAATGGAATTTACATTTTAATGTAAATAAAAGAATAAAGAAGGGAATTCAACATTGAAATATAATTTACATTTCTATGTAAATATAAGAATTAAAGAATAAAGGGAGGAATTGGACGTTGAATTATAATTTACATTTTTAATGTAAATAAAGGAATAAAAGAATATATTTAAAATGTTGAAATATTATCTTCATTTTTAAATGAATTAAAATTGAATGGAGATCGGTAGTTGTTTAGCCCGTTGTTAAATCGAACGACGTTATTATGGTTGAACAGTATATATAAATATAAACTAAATTAAACGAATCAAGCGCGGTAGTTCGCGTTTGGGAATTGTACCTTTAAACGACTACATCAAAAGATCCGATAGTCGGATTTTCCCAAAAATGAATCCGTTAGGACCGTTTTGGGAAGATCTTTCCAACGATGTAAACTACGTTAAAATCCAACGGTTAGATTTTGAGAAATGTGTAAATCAAAATTGGTTGGAAACAGCGCCAGAGTCGCCCATTGACCAGAAGCGTCGTTAAATAAAAATTTAATTATTTCAAATAATTAAAAATAGGAATTAATCGTTACAAAATAATATAACGATGTAAAAATGGTTTTTCAAATTATATATGCGAGAATTATTTGGAAAGTCCAAGTTTAATCTCATTCCAAATAATCAAACGACGTCTAAAAATCGAAGTTTGAAGACGGCGAATGAAGACCGTAAATCTTCCCTTGAATGGATAACGATCAAGACCCTGAATTGACTTGCTCCCAATTCAAGGGTCAGGGTAATTGCCCAAACGTACATGTTGATTTCACGGATATGCGGGTACCTCCTTTCCGTATTGGACATACGGGACAAGAGTATCTCCAGTTTTGTTCAGACCCAGAACGGGCTTATAAATGGAATGCATGTCCGACATTGTACTCCTTTATGTTGTATTTATTAATTTTCTGCCGAATGTATGAATGTTTATTGGCGGATAATTTATTCTCTTACTTAACACCCTTTTGTATATTTTGGCAAAAGATTAATAGTATGATATGGATTGACAGTGTGACATACCAAGATGCAATGATCAAGGTTTGTTGTTGAAAAGCAGAACCTTGTGGTGACGATCAAAGCACAGCTTGAATAAGCATAGCTTCGTGTATTACGTAGCTTCATGAGCCTCACAACCTGGTTGAGTCTAAAACGGGAGAAGGGAGCGCAGGGAGAGCAGCATGTTTCTTTCAAGCTAGAAGTGGTGTTTGGGTTTTATATGGCCCGACATTTTACTTATGTGGATGATGGAATGAGGTGCCTCGGATGTTAGGTCCTATAGGACTGGGAAACGTGTGTTCAGGAATTGCCAATCCGCAAAATCGTATGTGTGGACCGGCCCTGCTGCTTTCCAAGGGTTCAATGCGGGGGATCCTGAGACATTAGCTAAAGAGTGTCGAATCGGTAAGGAGCTCCTCCCTAGCCTTGACTCATGATGGAAACCAAATTCCAAATACGACCCTACGAATTTGTTTGTATTACTAGTATGGAGGCATAGTAGTATGGGGTACTATGCTTCCTAGGATTGATACATTTATTTTGAAATGTTTTAAAATACACTAATGATAATAGTAGATTCGTATTTAGCATGTTTGATCATCATAAGGCAAAACTCTATCCTCTGGTTTGCGTTCCATTGTGTGATGGGACTTGAGTCTTATGGTGATTCCATTTTTCCAAAAGCATTTCATTGTTTTATGATTTACTTATTTATTTGTTATGTCACCTTAAAATATGCAAGACAATCCATTTCAAATAAACCCGTTCCGCGTTAGCAGCGTAGTCTTTGGATTTGCCTTATTACTATTAGTTAAATTAGTTAAGAATTCTCACACCAATCCCATGACTGACTCGTAGTTTGTTTTCACTTTTTGCAAACTCGAGTGCCCTATTTTCCACACGGGAAGCCAAGTAACAGGTTCACTTTCTTTGGAGTTGCTGTCTTTGGAGCTTTCTTGGAGTTGCTTAGTTGAGGTGATGATTTGGAGCTATGAAGACTATCTATCATCTATCTTTTTTTGCATTTTATCTTTAGACTTTGAGACATCTGAACTTATTCTATTTCTAATTGTTCTATTTTGAAGTTTGAAACTTATTTCCTTTTGCTGAATTTGATGTAATAATTTAGAACTCTGTGACTGTGGAATTCAGTATTTGATGACATTCATATTTTCCGCTGCTATGATGTTGTTATTATATAGTTAGATAATCAAACTCATGTTATTATATAGTTAAAATATATAATAACAACATTCATATTTTCTGCTGCTATGATGTTCTGTATTATATAGTTAGATAATCAAACTCGACAGCTTGTATGGAAGGGTCTGATTAGGCCTAGTTTCTCTAATTGGGGAGCAGCAATGGTATTTGTCCTGAAGTCAAATGGTACTCTCAGACTATGTGTGGATTATCATGACTTGAATAAGCAGACGCTGAAGAACAAATATCCATTGCCGCGGATTGATGATTTATTAGATCGATTGAATGGCGCACAAGTATTTTCACGAATGGACCTAGCTACAGGTTTCCATCAGCTTCGTATTGCCGAAGAGTGTGTTCCTTTGATAGCATTCAGGGGCCCAGACTTATTCTATGAGTGGTTAGTAATGCCGTTCGGCTTATGTAACGCTCTAGCATATTTTGTCGATCTAATGAACTGAGTATTCAGAGGAGTATTGAATAAATTTGTTCTAGTTTTCATTGATGATATACTGATCTTCTCTAAGTCAGAAAGCGAGCACGAAAAACATTTGGAACAAGTGTTAGAAATTCTCAGAAAGAATGTTTTAAAAGCGAAATTTTCCAAATGTATATTCTGGCAATAAGAAGTCAAATTTCTTGGCCACGTTATGTCGAAGCAAGGTATTTCAGTGGATCCCAGCAAAATCACTGCTATTCAGAATTGGAAACAGCCTCATACACCCACAGAAGTCAGAAGTTTTCTCAGATTGGCCAGTTATTATCGGAAGTTCGTTAAGAATTTTTCGAAGATATCCAGTCACTTAACAAAGCTTACTAAGAAACATTCGAGATTCAACTGGACTCCCGAATGTGAGGCAGCTTTCCAGGAGCTAAAGTTAAAATTGAGGACTGCTCCAGTGCTCACAATTATTGACGACAATCAGGATTTAAAAGTATGGACCGATGCTTCTAAAGAAGGCCATGGAGCAGTGTTAATGCAAAGAGGCCATGTAGTCGCTTATGCTAGCCATCAATTGAAACCACATGAAAAGAATTATGTTACTAACGATCTTGAATTGATAGATATCGTGTTTGCTATGAAAATCTGGAGGCATTATCTATTTCGTCAGAAGTTTGAATTATACACAGATCATTAATCATTGAAATATTTATTCACCCAGAAGGATCTGAATATGAGACAACAACGTTGGTTAGAATTTCTCGCAGCATATGATCTTGATATCTTATATACTCTGGGGAAAGCTAATGTTGTGGCTGATGCGCTCAGTAGAAAGAATGTAATTATCGCCAGTCTTATCATAATGCCTTCGTTGATTGATAACATATCTGCTCTTTAGAAGGATGATTACTTCATTCAGAAGATCATAGAGAGAATTCAGAAAGGCAAGCCCTCAAGTTTTCAGATCGATAATGAGGGGATTCTGAGGTTAAGGGGTCGGATTTGTGTTCCAAACATTCCTGAACTCCGGAGAGAAGTATTAGATGAATGTCACAAAGACCAAGCTTAGTGTCCATCCAGGGGTGAGCAAAATGTATAATGACATCAAATGCACTTTCTGGTGGAAATCTATGAAACGAGACATTTCTTTATATGTTAGCCAGTGTTCTACTTGTCAACAAGTCAAAAGCGATCAGCAGAAGCTCGCTGGATTGTTGCATCCTTTGGAAATTCCAGGTGGGAAGTGGGAACAGATTTCTACGGATTTCATAGATGGTTTTCCCAGAACCAGGAAAGAAAATGACAGTATTTGGGTGATCACAGATCGTTTCACGAAGACCGCCCATTTCATACCTGTCAAATCGAATAGAACTGCTCAGGGTCTGGCGCAGATTTATTTCAAGGAAATAGTTAGACTGCATGGAGTTCCCATGAGCATTATTAGTGACCATGACCCGATTTTTGCGAGTAAATTCTGGGAAGCATTCCAAGTAGAATTGGGAACGAAACTGAACTTGAGCACCGCATATCATCCTCAAACAGATGATCAAACTGAGAGGGTGAACCATATTCTTGAAGATTTATTGCGGGCTTGTGTTATTGATTTTGGCGGATCATGGGAATAGCATTTGCATTTGGCCGAGTTCTCTTACAACAACAGCTACCAAGCGAGCCTGACAATGTCACCATTCGAAGCATTGTATGGTAGACCGTGCCGATCTCCTGCTGGTTGGGTAGAACCTAGTAATAGACTTGTATTGGGACCCAATATGATTCGAGAAGCTGTGGACAAAGTCAATTTCGTTAAGAAACGATTACAAGCCGCCCAAAGCCGACAGAAAAGCTATGCAGATAAGAGAAGAAGAGATATATCATTTGTTGTTGGCGACCACGTGTATTTGAAGGTATCTCGGATGAGAGGAGTTATCTGGTTCGGTAAAACAGGGAAATTGGCGCCCAAATTTATTGGTCTGTTTCCTATTCTGGAACGGGTTGGAACTCTCGCTTATAGGGTTCAATTGCCTGATTGGTTTCCTTGAGTACATAATGTGTTTCACGTATCTCAACTTCGAAAGCATGTTCATGATCCAGACTTGATCGTGGAAGAAGCAGCGCAATGGGATATAGAAATTACCCCAGAATTGGATGTGAGAAGAGAGCCGCTAAAGATAATTGGCAAAGAAACCAAAGAACTGAGGAACAAGAAGGTTCACTTAGTCAAAGTGCAATGGAGTGGAGATCCGCGAGATTATACTTGGGAAACAGAGGAAAGCATTAAGAAAGCCTATCCTAAGTGCAGGGTGGATATCTCTGATTGACTCTGGTGCAAGGTACATTTACCATACTTTGCATTACCTTTTTGTTCTCTACTTTGCTGCTATTTTCCTTTCATGCATGTAAACTTTTTAATTATATAATCTGAATGATTTCAAAAGAGTATATAAGTTAATTGGAATATTTTTGAAAAGTTAAAAACAAATTGATTGTTGGTTGCGTTGTGTGTGATTGTGGATTTGATTAATTAAATTATTAGAATGATAGTTAATTTAATCAATAAGAGAATGAAGTTAAAATGTATGCAAGTGAATCAAATATGGAATTGATTTAAAGATAGATACAAATATATACATGTGCATTATATATGTGTGAACAGGTTATGGAAAAACAGCTAAGCAGAGGAATAAAATTGTTTGCCCAACAAATACGTACATGTTTATTGTATTTCTTAGGATTTGATGATTTTATGAGCCGATTGGCTAGCCGCTTGGCTTTTTCTTTTTCTTTTGGATTGTTGAGGGCCATGGGAGGCTATTTGAAATATCCCGAAGCTCCCCGTACAAGGGAGGTTATGGCGAAAATTTTCGAAAATTTAGGGTGTTAAACAAATTTTTGAATAATCTGAAAATTCCTAGAAACTGAAAGGTTGGAGAATGGAACCCAGATTGAAAGTAGAGTTGGTTAATTAAAACACTTTCGACTTTGTTCCTTTTCGGGGACGAAAAGTTTTAAGTGGGGGAGATTATAACAACCCGAAAAATCTGAGCCAGTTTAAAATTTTTAATTTGGCTATTTAGAGAATTTTGAATATTTAAAATAAATATTTTAAATAACAACTACGAAAAGTATGTTTGAATCGATGTTTGAAAATAAATATAATTATTTTAAATTATAAACAAGGCCTGAAAGGGCGCGGCAGTTTCATAATTTCAATTTAAACTTTGACTAACTGTACCGGGTGCTAAATAGAACGAATTTTAGTGAAACCAAAAATATTTAAATCTGTTAGTGAATATCTTTCTAAAGAATCTGGAAAATTGAAGTTTTATAGCGGGAATCAAAAGTTATGGCCAAATGAATTTTCAGAAAGGTCGCTATAGAGAATATATAGCCCTTGAAAATAGACATTTTGCAAACGACCTCAGAATTCGACGAAACCCCTTTTGTTGGATCCAGGATGTCAAATTATTGCGAGGTTTCAAATTTCATAATTTTTGAAGTTAATATGTGAGCATGGCGAAGGAAAATGTGTTTGGTCAATTTCAGTTAAATTGGATCGACCAGAAAATGGCCATTTTTCAAACGGTCTCAGAATTCGACGAAACTAGTTTTGTTGGGACCGTATCATCAAAACATAACTAGATTATTTTTCTGGAATTTTTGGGATCAACATGTGGCTCCAGCAAATCGAAATGTACATTCAAATCAAATATTGAATGTTTTTTATTTTAATTTGAAGAAAAACGAACTGAAACAGTCGAATGGGCCTATGAAACATATCCCATTATGTTCAGAATGGGGGTATTTAGCTAGGGACGATAGTCGTTGGGTTTGGATTGGCGTTAGTACGTAAAGAGGGGTATTTTAGAATTTTGAAAATATATAAATAAAATAAAAAATCTCATTGGCCCAGTTACTTTCTCTCTCCCCGTAACCCCCTTCAAGCGCACGACGGAAAGCCTCTCCCTCTTCTCTCTTCGTTTTCTCCCTCTACAAGACGAATCATCCCTAGCTCCTGTGGAGGATTTTGAAGAGCTCGACATTAGCTTCAAATCCATACCACTTTTACCCCCTATCGTCGCGTGAATCGAGAGAATCACCTCGCCAAACTCTGGCACTTTGAACCGCCGCCACTCGCGGCTGGAGCCACCGATCCGCACCCCACCTCCGGTGAACCTGCGCCTCTCCAAGCGCTTCAAGGTGGTGCGACCCGATCCACATATCGAGCAACAGTTTGGGCAGAAATCCGCGACCTAGGTTTGAACGAAATTTGAAGGTAACGCCTTTATATTATTTAAATTATTCTATAGCACTTTAAAGCGCTACGGTTTATGATTTCACTGTAAAAATCATATCTTTTTCGTTTGTGGTCGAAATTCAGTGAAACAAGAGACGCTGGAACCGTGAGGACGTCTTCTACATTCTAGAAGAGACCGAATATTTTTCTGAGCCTTCTGCGATTTTTGGTGGACTGGAACCCAATGTGAGATTTCTAAATTATAAAGGATGTGGAAAACAGCGATGTATAAATTATATAGTCGATGTATGAGTTATATAAGCGTTGTACACCACATGTATAAGCATTGTATAAGTTGTATAATTGATGTATAAGTTATATATGCCTTGTAAAAGTGATATATGCGTTGAAATGACTGAAATGAAGTGAAATGAAATTGAAATATATTTATATATGAATATATATATATATATATATACTCCCCTCGTCCACAGACCATGGACGATATTTTTTGGTTGATGTGAAATTTGGTGAAAACATGAATGATTGATTATGGTTGAAAAATACCTGTTTGTGGTTGATAATTATTTTAGATGAGACCACATAGGACTATTTTGTGGAAAAGAAAAAATAAACATGCTCGTCTGCGTACGAATTAGACGCATGAAATCCCCATTATCAAAAACTGCAAGGTTTTAAGGTAGTGTGAGGAGTCGTACTAGGGATGGTCCCAGTTTTAACTACCCAGCTGTTATGCTGCCGAAATTTTCAATAATATTCATGTGTTAGAATTATTTTCATGTGTTGCAACTATATTCATGTGTTGAATTGATATTCATGTGTTAAGTAGAAATTCATGTGTTGAATAAATTCTTTGAAAGATATAACATTTTTATTGAATATATAGACTATATTAAATTTTAGTATTTTAAATAAATTGTTTTAACACCAAAAACAACATTTTTACCTTATGTATGAACTATATAGAATAATCATGTTTTGAAATAAATTGTTTTACAATAAAAATCACATTTTTATTATATATAAAAACTCTAAAAATATTCATGTGTTGAATAGAAATTCATGTGGTGAATAGAAATTCATGTGTTTAATGAAGCTCATGTGTTGAATAAATTCTTTGAAAGATAAAAATAATGTTTTTATTATATATATCAACTATAGAAAATATTCATGTGTTGAATAAAGGACTAGAACGATAAAAAATCATATTTTTATCATATGTGTGAAGTCAAAAACATCATGTGTTGAATATATAGATTGAACAATAAAATCTACATTTTTATTGTGAATATGAAGTGCTAAATATATTCATGTGTTGAATAAATATTTTTGACGATAAAAATATCATTTTTATCAAATATATGAAATGAATATAGTTTTGAAAACGAAGAAAGAATTATATTTAAATATATTTATATAAATATAATTAAATAAAATCGAATAACAACGTTGTAGTTCATATTTTGAAATCGTGATTTCAAACAATTAGTGCAGGGGATCCGACCATCGGATTTTCCCGAAACCGAAACCATTGGGTTCTCTTTGGAAATATCTTTCCAACGACCCCAATTTTGTGAAAATCCAACGGTTGGATTGTCTGGAATGTTTAATTCAAATCTGAAGAAAAACAACGCTAGAATCGATTATATTTATATATATATATAAATATAATTAAATTAAATCAAATAACGACACTGCAATTCGTATTTTGAAATCATAACTTCAAACGATTAGCGCGGGAGATCCGACCGTCGGATTTTCCCAAAACTGAAACCATTGGATTCGTTTTGAAAAGATCTTTCTAATGATATAAAATTCATGAGGCTCCAACAGTGTGATTTACATATATGTGTAAATCAAATCTGGAAAAAAACAGCGCAACTGTCGCATTATGGCCTGAAGCGTCGTTTGAATGAATTGGCTATTTTTAAATAAATAAAAAATAGTCATAAATCATGATAAAATATTATAAACGATATGGAATGGAAATAAACTGAATCTGCTCGGTTTTTGTGATATTTGATGGTTGAATGTGTTTGGCGTGAAAATTACATTAAAGAACAGAATTAGTGATATCGAATAATTTAACCGTTGAAATGAATTGATTTGAAATTCTAAATATACGTGAATTATTTGAAAAGGCCGAGTTGATTCTCATTTCAAATAATTGATCGACGATTGAAAGTTGAAGATATGAAGACGGTGCAAGACCGATGATCTTCACGTCGAATGGAGGGGTGCTACTGATGCTCATGATAGGAGCAGCTACCTTGAAAGGGCTGAAGTAGTAGCCGTCCGGACATACTTGTTGATTGTACGGATATGAGAGGTATTGATTGCCTCCGGTTTCGTTCAGACCCAGAACGAACTTGTAAATGGACTATGTGTTTGACATTGGATTTTGTTCTGTGCTGATTGATCTCTATTAAATATATATCTTCTTGGCGGCGGAGAATTTATTCTCTTGCTTAACGCCCTTCTCTGAGACATACGAGCTCCGAGGTTATATATCGATAGAAATCAGTCGTAGGGAGTGAATTGCCTGTGTGGCATGCCTAAGTGGCAGATGATCAAGGCTTCTGTTGAAAACCAAAGTCTTGTGCTTGATGATCAAAGTGCAGCCTGTGTGGCATAGCTTTGTGTATAGCGTTGTTTCGCGAGCCTCACACCTCGGTATGAGCCAGAAACAGGAGAAGGACTTCAGGGAGGACATGCGATTCCTTCTAGCTAGGAGTGGTGCTTTGGGTTTTGCACGCCCGGGTATTTTACTTATGTGGATGATGGAAAGCGAGGCCTCGTTTAGTTCGGTCTCTTTGGAGCCGATGATTTGGTCGGATATGAACAGTGACACCCCATAGGGCGGGGAAACGCAGTGTTTAGGCATTATAATCCACGTCGGTGGACCAGCCCTGACGATCCAAGTTGCAGTTGCGCCTGTTCCTGAGGGGTGGGCTAGAGCGTCTCGAATTCGGTAAGGACTATCTTTTGCCTTGGTTCATGATGGAAATTCAATTTCCAAATACGACACCATGCGGTTTTGATTGTATATACATATACATATATATATATATATATATATATATATATATATGGCGACATGATATATGGTATCCATGCCGTCTAAGATTGATAGTTATGATTGAAATTTATTTTTGAAGCATATAAACACTAATAATAATATCAAATGATTTGTTTTGCTCGTATCAAGCATATTTTGGCCATTATAAGGTAAAACTCTATCCTCCGGTTTGTGTTGCATTGTGTGATGGGAACTGAGTCTTATAATGGCTTCATTTTTATAAAAAGCATTGCGATGTTTAAAAGATTTACTTGTTTTAAAGCACTGGCAATCCAATGGAGTAAACCCGTTCCGCGAAAGTGGCGTGGTCTTGTGATTGGCCATATTATAAAATGTGTTAAGTAGATTTCTCATACCAGTCCCATGACTGACTCATAGTTTGTTTCACTTGCAAACTCGGGTGCCCCTTTTTCTACACGAGCAGCCTTGTATTCAGGTTTTAGCAGGCTCTTTCTGGATAGCTGGAGCTGAAGACGGATTCTATCATTTATCTCTTTTTATGTTGTTCAGCTCCTATTGTACATATTATGTTTGTTTCCGCTGTAGACATTTATGTATAGCTGAACTGAATTTTGTACTAAGTATGATCCTATATACTGTGTAACTCAGATGATTATGTTTATCTAGTGTATTCTATTGTACATTATCTGGTGTATTTATTTATTTCTGTTCTGTTGTTAACTGTTTATGTGTTATATTCCAAAGATTACCCTTGCCACCATTGTACGGGGAATGGGGTCGTCAGATCTGAACTTCTGAGTGATGCATTATTGTGGGTCGCGATGCCTGGAAGTGCGATCTGGTAGGTGTTCGAATTGTTGAACAAGTTGATGCGATTCCTTGTTTGGGGTTGCGATATCACTGGTTCGCAATGAAGAGGTGGCAGCGTGGAACAAGAGAGGAACGAATTTTTGAATTTGGGGAATATTGGAGCGATGGGTGACATCGTAGGTTGATGGGAAGGAGTTTGGTGTTCACTGAAGAGGTTAAGCTCGAGTATCAGGCTCGATTTGCTGCTGTTTGGCCAAGGACGCAAGCTGATGCAGGGGTTCGAATCGATGATAGTGGGGAGATGAAGATGGCTTTGCTAAGGAATACTCCTGTTTGTGTGAATCAGTTAAGGGCGAGGAAGGATTCTAAAGATATTAAGGTAAACCAAATTTAGTTATTTAATTTGATTTAGGATGTTTAATTTATATATAAATATATATCAGTCAAACCTAAAATGAGTATTGTTGTGAGTAAAGAAAATGGTATTTACTATTAATTAGGAATTCAGAAACTAAAAAGGGAATTTTATTTAGTGAATCATTTTATAAATTTTAAATTAAATTTGTTTAGTTACTATTTTCTTGTACAGAATTAAATCAGCATATCAATTGGAAATAAATCAGTATATCAGCTAGGATTTAATCAGCATAATAGTTAGAATTAAATTAGTATATCAGTTAGGATTGTATTGGTATGCAAGTTAGGATTAAATTAGTTTAATCAAAATTCATAAATTTTTACTAACTAAGGAATATTTAATTAAATATATACAAGATATTATCGAGTGGAATCAGTCGAGAAAGACGTAACTCAGGGATACATAATTCAGCATTTAAGAATTTGAAATCAGAATGGATCGCAAATAAGCCCCGGTGAGTAAATCTCACTCACCTGTTATTTAGAATTATTTTTATTTGGTAAAAATAATTGTTGTTGCTTGTTTGAATGCTTGTGGTTGATTTAAATATATTAGTTATTTAGGGTTGACTATTATATATATATATATATATATATATATATATATTTGGTTGATGATCGGATTGTTCCCGCAGTCTCATTACCGGATGCCCACGGTACCATTAGCGGATGATTTCCCTATGCGCCCGACAAATATATATTAGTGGATGACCTTCATATCGCGATGTCCTGCCTCGAAGCAGGATGGGTATTATTTGTGTTGAATAATATATTTGGATGCAGGAAAACAGGTTGGAAGGATCTAACTGGATTCCTCAAAAAAAATATTATCTGTTTGTTTATTTGTATGCATATATACTGTCATATATGATGTGTTAGAAAACCTAAAATAAATAATTGGTTGTTTGGTGTTTTAATATCACTGGGCCTAAATGTTGATATTTAAAAATATCATGAAAAGGAATTTTTTAGATTTAAAAAGGAAATTCTATTCTTCTAAAATAGAATTTGAAATTCGAATAGAATAAAAATATTAACTTGTTTTAAAGAATAAAATCAAGTAGTTCATTTACAAACTAAGTTATATAAATAAAGTGAAATGAATTATCGTTAGATAATTCAGAAAATAGAAATACAAGTGTGACTTTGGAAGGGAAATATATTTTTCCAAAGAAGAAATATTTTATTTGAAAGCGAGACTTGTTTAATAATGGTATTTGTAAATAGAAAGGTGAAAAAAATTATCATTTGGATAATTTAAATATTTTGAATTCAAATGTGAATTTAAAATAAGAACTTAGAATCGTTTTAAATGATAAACGATTAACTTATTCGAATATTCGGAATATAAGTGAAGTTGAATAAATCCTTAGGATTTATGTTTAAAATTCGACTATGACGGATTTATAAAAATAGATTATTCCCTGACGAGATATTTAAATTTAATTTAAATAGAAACTGAGATAGGATATGAAAATAGGTTCTATATTTATATAGATAAGTTAAATAAAGGGAATACTCCAAAATGAGATTTTGGTTTTAAATAGATTTCGAAATAGGCTTGTTTAAATAAAACAAGGAAATTTATAAAATGGTGTTTATAAATAAAATGAATGAATAAATTATCAAGAGATAATTTGAATATAAAAATTCAAATGGAATTTGAATATAGAAATTTAAATGGAATTTGAATATAAAATTTGAATATAGAAATTCAATGGAATTTGAATACAGAATTTGGATATCGAAATTCAAATGGAATATAGAATTTGAATATAGAAATTCAAATGGAATTTGAATATAGAATTTGAATAAAGAAAATTCAAATAGAATTTGAATATAGAAGTTAAAAATAGAAAGTTGAAATCATTTCGAAATGGGAACGACGAAATATATTTCAGAATGCGGATTTTAAAACCGAATAGAAATAAATCCAAAGGATTTATAATTTGTAAAAGGAATTGAAATTTAATATAGAAGATCGAAGTACAAATAAATCTATTTCCGAGTTGGGAAAATTGACAGTTTTAGAAAATCGGAAATATGATGTTGAGTTGGGAAACTGATTTGATATATATTAAAAATATATCAGAATGGAGTTGAAGTTATTATAAACAAAGTTTAAATTTTTATATATTTAAATATAATTAAAACGAACTCGCCGCAGCGCTGTAGTTCGTAAATTGGCGTTTCGAACTTCAATTGAGTATACAGAACCCAACTGAAGTCAGAATTCTTTGAAACAAGAGTCGTCGGGACCGGTTAAATAATAGTTTTCTAGTGAAAGAGAAACATCTGGATTTCATCGAATATATTTTGAGTTATGTCAAAATCAAATTTTCAGAAAAACAGCGCCAGAACCATTATAAGGCCATAATGGTTTATATAAATAATTAAAGGGATTTTAAGAAAATAAAAACTTAGATTTTTATTATATATATACGGACTTGAGTTATAACATGAGTATGAACTCAAGTGAATGAAATGAAATGATTTTTGAAACAAAAATTATATTTTTGATAGTTGAATAAAGTTAACCAAGTTAAAGGATAATTAGATAATCTAGTTTGAATCGAGAATGGGCTTTTAAATAAGTAAATGGAAGTTGTGAATTTATATTCGAAATCGAATATGAGACTTGAATTTGAAATGGAATTCAATTAGTGTATAAACAAGTTAACATATATTTGAACAAGTTATATTCAAATAAAAAGGTGAAATAGGCAAAACAGTTAATTTGTGACTAGTTAATGGAAATTGTGAATTTAAAGGTGAACCTTGAAGGTGAATTGGATTTATGGATTTCATATTCGAAATCGAATATGAAACTTAAATTAAAAATCGAATTCAAAGAGTTAATAAGCGAGTTAGAATCATATTTGAATATGTTATGTTCACATATAAAAGTAAAACAGGAAAAGGAGTAAACTAGCAAGCTAATTAATGATTTAAGTAAAGACGAGTGTATTGAGTTATAATAAATTGGGAATGCATGATTTATATTAGACAGGTAAGGAATGAAGTGTTAGAAGAGATATAAATTTAAATGCTCGACAAAAAGGTATGTATTTAAATTGAATATGAGATTTCATGCGCCGTATCGGCAAGCCGCTTGGCTTTTTGATTTTTCTTTTTGAATAGAGAGGCCTGTGTGGCGGTTTGGGGATTTTCCTGATGCTCTCTGTACAAAGGAGGTTATGGTGAATTTTTCCAGGAATTTAAAGAGTTAGAATATTTTTAAGGAGTTTGATAACTAGAAATCTATATATGAATATATATAGAAGTCGATAAGGGAACGAACTTAAAAATAGAATAGTATAATCGAAATGGAAGTCTAAGAATAAAATCTAGTAAGAATAGAAAGAGAAAGTGTACGTGTTTAAAAGTAAATAATTAGTGGTATGGTATTGATTATTCGAGTAAGTAGTCTTACCTGTTTTGACGTTATGAATGTTATTCAGTCAAGTTCTGAGAGGTAGTTATACCCCAACTTGGTTGATTTCATTATTAACAAATAAATAGTAAGATTTCAGGCTCGAAGATGAATGTTGAATTGGATTTAGTTGAATATAGTATTTGGATTGTCGTGACGATGTTTTACACAACGTCCGTTTTAACCCAAAAAGGCGAAAGTTGGAAATAGAACAATAAATATTTCCTAAGAATAGAAATAAACAAGTTCAGAAAAGAGTTAAGTAATTGGAATATTTTTCAATTATAAATAGAATATATTTTCTAAGTTTAGAAGATAAAATAAGGCGATATTCGGAGATGTTTTCCAATTAACGTGAAAGGCCAAGATGATTATCGAAAATATTTGGTTAACAAATATTGATAAGGAAATGGAGAAGAGATTTAATTAATGAAATATTAATTAAAGAGCCCAGTGATTTGTCTGATATGTTGAATGAACACTTGTTTTATTCGATAGTTAAATCACAGACTATCGAATTTTTGACCATCGTTGTTAATATGGAGAGACCGGTTGGATTATTATCCAAAGAACCACTCCGTATTTGCGGTAGCGTTGCGAATCAAATTATATGAAGATAATGAAAGACAGAGTAGAGTGCAAGGACTTTTTCTATTAATAGAAATTGTGCCTTCGGTTTCGTTCAATCCCAGAATGAACGTAAATGGACGAATGTCTGACAAAGTATTTCCAATGATCGCATGGGTTGGTCTATATAAATATATATGGTTGCAAAAGATTTATTCCCTTAGCATAACATCTAGAATATTTTTTTAAACCAATTAATGATTAACGGATCTGATAAAGCGGCATTCAAAGTAATTGTGTTATCAAGGAGAGAAGTAATCGTAGCCTCTGGCCCCAACAACCGGGAAATGACAAAAATCGGGCAGGCAACATGGCTATGTGGTTAGCTCCGATTAGGTGTATAATCACCTATCTAGAGATTCATTTAGTTTCCTTATTCTATTCGATGTTGTCCCATTTGGGAAACGGTTGCTGATCCCAACCGTTGGTGATATACATTCGATACACTCAAGCGAAATGAGTGGTCGGTCATGTGTGGCTGAGTTGCAAGATGTTCTTGTTGAACTCGGTGTATTCTCCTCTAGAGATACACTAGCGGAAGGTGGTTCCATACCTTGTCATAATTGGAAATCAAATCCCCAATAAGTGCTTGCGGTTTGGATTGTATATATGTATATGTGGAACGTGAGATGCAAACGTTCCACTAGATTCTATTTATTTGATTTAGACACTATTATAATATCAAAAGAGTTTTGATATAAATATTATCATTTTCTTTCAAAAGGATTTGAAAGTTAATCAAGAGTTTTGGATTCTCATAAGGGAAAAACCTGTTCCATGTTATACAGCGTAGTCTTATGAGATATCGCTTGTTTCCTCAAAATGTTTTAAATTGTTTACTCATACCAGTCCCATGACTGACCTGGAGTTTATTTTGTTTTGTTTTACCTAAACTCATGGGTTCCTAAATTTGTACGGGCAGTCAAGTAGTTCATGATTTTATAGATTTATCTGAAGGAGCTTGGAGTAGGAGACTTCAGTGTTAGTTATATGGAGTTGTGTTCCGCTGTATTGTAAGTGTTGTACTCTGATAATGATATGTGTATACAGTACAAATTTTGTATTTCAAAAGTACGATATAGTATATTTTGTTCCGTTGCGATCTGAGATTCTGTGTTGTTATTTCTCTTCTTCTTCTAAAAAAAAATGATTCGTATTTTCGTGATATTTGGGTTGGATGTATGGTGTATGTAGTCAACTCTGATATTACGGATTAGCGGGCCGTTACAGTTGGTGTCAGAGCTGGTTTCTTAACTGGTACGTCTGATAGGGGGTTCTCGCTTCGCGGTTTGGTGGCGAACGGTAGACTCTTACCCCTACAGATTCTGCAATATAGCGGGTTGGTTGAGTCGCAAGGCTGGCCGTAAAAGCAGTTCTGAGGTATCTTTGTAGTGCCACGCCGGGAGGTTAGCCCAGTGGTTGATGGTTGCAGAGCCTAGACCCGTTACAGTTGGTACCAGAGCTTAGGTTGAGCGAATACCTAGGGTTTGGGGAATTGTGCTCATTAGAGATAGAGTCAGTAGTACCCTAGAATGAGTTGAGTGTATATATACGAGAGTGCGTATTTGTTAGTTTATATAAAAACTATTTTATATTATGTTGGCTAGTATGTTGGGTGGTTTATGAATTCTGGTCGAATCGTGGGACGCCACGACGTCGATAAGAGTTTGTAAATACTTGAACAGAAGATTGAACACGATATTGTTTTAAGTGGGTAAATGAATAATTTTACTCAAAATTCTATTTTGATAGAAAGGAAATAATTTTCTGGAAATTATTATATTATATGGATGAGTTGGTTGTTAATATTATAATCAAATTAGATTATAAAAAAATTGGAGTGGTTATATATAACCAAAAGAGAATTTGTATATGAATTAAATATACAAATGAGATGAATTAAAATTGAATTCAAACCAGAATTTGGAATTTTAAATCCTGGGAAGTTGGAAAATATTTTCTGAAGTATATTAATGTAATATAGCATTACTTTAAAAGGATTTGATTAAAAATCATTTTAGATGGATTCTGAAAGTGGTAAAGCACTGAACTCACTTCAGTTGTTAGGAAATAATTATGACGATGAGTGCAGCTTCATCAGTGTTCATTTTCAAGTTTCTAAGTGATGAATTACAACCTTAGAAAAGTTTATGATGGAAATTTGTTAGAAAGAAAACGAGTTGTTTGGAAAATTCAATTGTTTTGAATTTGAGATGGAAATAAATATATGTACATATTTATGTGATTTCAAAAGGATTTGAAATGAAAACCTGGGAATTTAAATTCTGGAATTTAAAATTTAACTTAAGTAAGTTAAATGGATCGAAGTCAATAAATTGATTATAATCAAATTGAATAAGATTAAATGAATATAAATACATATAAATTGGATGTGAATGAATGAAAACCAAATGTTTTGGTGGAACTAAAAATTTGTTGAAATATAAAGAGTTAAGTTTCAACATAAGTAAATTTTGGAAAGTTAATAGGTTAGTAGCATTTTTCTTACCTTAGTAATTTTTCGGGACGAAATTCTTTTAATGGGGAAGATGTAATAACCTGGATATTTCGTCGGTTAATTTAAATATTTAATATGGATTTAAATATTTAGTTGATAATATAAATGAATTTTATATTAATAATCAATTTCGATTTAATATCAAATATATTAAATAATCGTAATACGAAGTTAATTCAATTCGAAGTTAAAACTAAACTAAAAACAGTTCGAATGATCAGTACAAAATTCAGTTTGACTTAGAATAATATTATTAATTTATTATCGAAGAATATGGTTTGAAATTTAATTTATGTTGATTTAATTTAATATCGTCTAAGATGATCAAATTGAGCTTTGATACTTTTCCCAATGTGTTCCGAATAGTGGTATTACCCTAGAATTGACAGTTGTTGGGTTCAGAGAGGATTCTGGAATCATGGGATATTTTAATTTAAAGGATACCGATTTAAAATAAAATAAAATAAAATATGATAATCCCCTTTTACTTATGGACATGGATAAAACAACAAGGCAAAAACAAATAAAAGACCGTGGCTTCTTCTCCTTCATTCAATTGGAATTAACATGGCCTCCTTTATTTTCATTTGTTCCCTCCATAAAAGAAAATCCAAGCCGAACTTCCCTCATTTGTTAAAATCAAAATCTGTCGGAAGCTAGAAATCAAAGTAAAACAAAAGTGAAATCACGAAATCATCTCAAGGTCAAACCACGAAGTTCGATACAGGCGCTCACAATTAAATAGTCTTCGTAGGTTGGTGATGAATACAAAGGGGATCTGTGGTGGCAAGCGATCAGTTAGGGTTCGGGTTGTGGGGTTTTTAGTGATGCCAGAGTTCGATTGAAGGAGTGACATTATGGATTTCGAGATAGCGTGGTGCTTTGATGATGGAGGAGGTCTGAACTTCTGAGTGATGTAGTATTGGGGGTCGCGATGCCTGGAAGCGCGATCTGGTAGAGGTTCGAACTGTTGAACGAGGTGATGTAATTCCTTGTTTGGGGTTGCGATATCACTGGTTCGCGATGAAGAGGTGGCAGCGTGGAACAAGAGAGTACGGATTTTTGATTTTGGGGAATATTGGAGCGATGGGTGACATCGTAGGTTGATGGGAAGGAGTTTGGTGTTCACTGAAGAGGTTAAGCTCGAGTATCAGGCTCGATTTGCTGCAGTTTGGCCAAGGACGCAAGCTGATGTATGGGTTCGAATTGATGATAGTGGGGAGATGAAGATGGCTTTCCTAAGGAATACTCCATTTGTGTGAATCAGTTAAGGGAGAGGAAGGATTCTAAAGATATTAAGGTAAAAAAAATTTAGTTATTTAATTCGATTTAGGATGTTTAATTCATATATAAATATATATTAGTCAAACCTAAAATGAGTATTGTTGTGTGTAAAGAAAATGGTATTTACTACTAATTAGGAATTCAGAAACTAAAAAGGGAATTTTATTTAGTGAATCATTTTATAAATTTTAAATTAAATTTGTTTAGTTACTGTTTTCTTGTATAGAATTAAATCAGCATATCAGTTGGAAATAAATCATTTTATAAGTTAGGATTTAATCAGCATACTAGTTAGAATTAAATTAGTATATCAGTTAGGATTGTATTGGTATGTCAGTTAGGATTAAATTAATTTAATCAAAGTTCGTAAAAATTTACTAATTAACAAATATTTAATTAAATATATACAAGATATTATCGAGTGGGATCAGTCGAGAAAGACGTAACTCAGGGATACATAATTCAGCATTTAAGAATTTGAAATCAGAATGGATCGCAAATAAAAGCCCTAGTGATTAAATCTCACTCACTTGCTATTTAGAATTATTTTTATTCGGTAAAAATAATTGTTGTTGCTTGTTTGAATGCTTCATGGTTGATTTAAATATATAAGTTATTTAGGGTCGAATATTATATATATATTGGGTTGATGATTGGATTGTTCCCGCAATCTCATTAGCGGATGCCCATGGTACCATTAGCGGAGGATTTCCCTATGCGCCCCACAAATATATATTAATGGATGACCTTCATACCGCGATGTCCTATCTCGATGCAGGATGGGTATTATTTGTATTGACTAATATATTTGGATGCAGGAAAACAGGTTGGAGGGATCTAACTGGATTCCTCAAAAATATATATTTTCTGTCTGTTTACTTGTTTGCATATATACTGTCATATATGATGTGTTAGAAAACCTGAAATAAATAATTGGTTGTTTGGTGTTTAAATATCACTGGGCCTAAATGTTGATATTTAAAAATATCATGAAAAGGAATTTTTTAGATTTAAAAAGGAAATTCTATTCTTCTAAAATAGAATTTGAAATTCGAATAGTATAAAAATATTAACTTGTTTCAAAGAATAAAAACAAGTAGTTCATTTATAAACGAAGTATATAAATAAAGTGAAATGAATTATCATTAGATAATTCAGAAAATAGAAATACAAGTGTGACTTTGGGAAGGGAAATATATTTTTCCAAAGAAGAAATATTTTATTTGAAAGCGGGACTTGTTTAATAATGGTATTTGTAAATAGAAAGGTGAAAAAATTTATCATTTGGATTATTTAAATATTTTAAATTCAAATGTGAATTTAAAATAAGAACTTAGAATCGTTTTAAATAATAAACGATTAACTTATTCGGAATATAAGTGAAGTTGAATAAATCCTTAGGATTTATGTTTAAAATTCGACTATGTCGGATTTATAAAAATAGATTATTCCCAGACGAGATTTTTAAATTTAATTTAAGTAGAAACTGAGATAGGACATGAAAATAGGTTCTATATTTATATAGATAAGTTAAATAAAGGGAATTTTCCAAAATGAGATTTTGGTTTTTGATAGATTTCGAAATAGACTTGTTTAAATAAAACAAGGAAATTTATAAAATGGTGTTTATAAATAAAATGAATAAATTATCAAGAGATAATTTGAATATAGAAATTCAAATGGAATTTGAAAATAAAATTTGAATATAGAAATTCAAATGGAATTTGAACGTAGAAATTCAAATGGAATTTGAATATAGAATCTGGATATGGAATTTGAACGTAGAAATTCAAATGGAATTTGAATATAGAAATTCAAATGGAATTTGAATATAGAATCTGGATATAGAAATTCAAATGGAATTTGAATATAGAATTTGAATATAGAAGTTAAAAATACAAAGTTGAAATCATTTCGAAATGGGAACGATGAAAATATTTCAGAATGCGGATTTTAAAACAGAATAGAACTAAATCCAAAGGATTTATAATTTGTAAAAGGAATTAAAATTTAATATAGAAGATCGAAGTACAAATAAATCTATTTCCGAGTTTGGGAAAATCGACAGTATTAGAAAATCGAAAATATGATGTTGAATTGGGAAACTGATTTGATATATATTAAAATATATCAGAATGGAGTTGAAGTTATTATAAATAAAGTTTAAACGTTTATATATTTAAATATAATTAAAACGAACTCGTCGCAGCAGTATAGTTCATAAATTGGCGTTTCGAACTTCAATTGAGTATACAGAACTCAATTAAGGTCGGAATTCTTTGAAACAAGAATCGTCAGGACCGGTTGAATAATAGTTTTCTAATGGAAGAGAAAAATCTGGATTTTGTCGAATAGATTTTGAGTTATGTCAAAATCAAATTTTCAAAAAAACAACACCAGAACCATTATAAGGCCATAATGGTTTATATAAATAATTAAAGGGATTTTAAGCAAATAAAAACTTAGATATTTATTATATAAATCCGGACTTGAGTTATAACATGAGTATGAACTCAAGTGAATGAAATGAAATGATTTTTGAAACAAAAATCATATTTTTGATAGTTGAGTAAAATTAACCAATTTAAAGGATAATTAGATAATCGAGTTTGAATCGAGAATGGGCTTTTAAATAAGTAAATGGAAGTTGTGAATTTATATTCGAAATCGAATATTAGACTTGAATTTGAAATGGAATTCAATTAGTGTATAAACAAGTTAACATATATTTGAACAAGTTATATTCAAATAAAAAGGTGAAATAGGCAAAATGGTTAATTTGCGACTAGTTAATGGAAATTGTGAATTTAAAGGTGAACCTTGAAAGTGAATTGGACTAGTGGATTTCATATTCGAAATCGAATATGAAACTTAAATTAAAAATCGAATTCAAAGAGTTTATAAGCGAGTTAGAATTATATTTGAACATGTTATGTTCACATATAAAAGTAAAACAAGAAAAGGAGTAAACTAACAAGCTAATTAACGAGTTAAGTAAAAACGAGTGTATTGAGTTATAATAAATTGGGAATGCATGGATTTATATTTGCCAGGTAAGGAATGAAGTGTTAGAAGAGATATAAATTTAAATGCTCGACAAAAAGGTATGTATTTAAATTGAATATGAGATTTCATGCGCTGTATCGGCAAGCCGCTTGGCTTTTTGATTTTTCTTTTTGAATAGAGAGGCCTGTGTGGCGGTTTGGGGATCTTCCCGATGCTCCCGGTACAAAGGAGGTTATGGCGAATTTTTCCAGGAATTTAAAGAGTTAGAATATTTTTAAGAAGTTTGATAACTAGAAATCTATATATCAATATATATAGAAGTCGATAAGGAAACGAACTTAAAAATAGAATAGTATAATCAAAAAGGAAGTCTAAGAATAAAATCTAGTAAGAATAGAAAGAGAAAGTGTACGTGTTTAAAAGTGAATAATTAGTGGTATTTTATTGATTATTCGAGTAAGTAGTCTTACCTGTTTTGACGTTATGAATGTTATTCGAGTGCAAGGACTTTTTCTATTAATAGAAATTGTGCCTTCGGTTTCTTTCAATCTTAGAACAAATGTAAATGGACGAATGTCTGACAAAGTATTTCCAGTGATCGCATGGGTTGGTCTGTATAAATATATATGGTTGCAACGGATTTATTCCCTTAGCATAACATCCAGAATATTTGTGTAAACCAATTAATGATTAATGGATCTGATAATGTGGCATTCAAAGTAATTGTGTTATCAAGGAGAGAAGTAATCGTAGCCTCTGGCCTCAACAACCGGGAAATGAAAAAAATCGGGCAGGCAACATGGCTATGTGGTTAGTTCCCATTAGGGTGTATTATCACCTATCCAGAGATTCATTTAAATTCCTTATTCTATTCGATGTTGTCCCATTCAGGAAACGGTTGCGGATCCCAACCGTTGGTGATATACATTCGACACACTCAAGCGAAATGAGTGGTCGGTCATGTGTGGCTGAGTTGCAAGATGTTCTTGTTGAACTCGGTGTATTATCCTCTAGAGATACACTAGCGGAAGGTGGTTTCATACCTTGTCATAATTGGAAATCAAATCCCCAATAAGTGCTCGCGGTTTTGATTGTATATATATATATATATATGTGTGGAACGTGAGATGCAAACGTTCCACTAGATTCTATTTATTTGATTTAGACACTATTATAATATCAAAAGAGTTTTGATATAAAGATTATCGTTTTCTTTCAAAAGGATTTGAAAGTTAATCAAATGTTTTACATTCTCATAAGGGAAAACCCGTTTCGTGTTATACGGCGTGGTCTTATGAGATATCGCTTGTTTCCTCAAACTGTTTTAAATTGTTTACTCATAGCAGTCCCATGACTGACCCAGAGTTTTTTTTTTGTTTTACCTAAACTCTTGGGTGCCTAAATTTTTATGGGCAGTCAAGTAGTTTAGGATTTTACAGATTTATCTGAAGGAGCTTAGAGCAGGAGGCTTCAGTGTTAGTTATATAGAGTTGTGTTCCGCTGTGTTGTAAGTGCTGTACTCTGATAATGATATGTGTATACAGTACAAATTTTGTATTTCAAAAGTATGATATAGCATATTTTGTTCCGTTGCGATGTGAGATTTTGTGTTGTTATTTCTCTTCTTCTTCTACCTTTTTCTTTTAAAAAAATGATTCGTATTTTCGTGATATTTGGATTGGATGTATGGTGTACGTAGTCAACTCTGATATTACGGATTTACAGGCCGTTACAAGTTTAATAATCTCAAATCTAAGAGGCATGCGAGGTTCAAAATATCAAGAATTTCAGATGATTTCAAACAAACAAATTTCAACGAAAATATCATGAATAAAGATGAATTTCAGGATGTAAACACTGATTCGACTCAAATATTTTTCAAGTTAGAAATAATGAAGCCAATCTAAAAATTAATGAAATTATCACAACTGAGAAGTAGCAATGTGTTGTAATGCGTATAATATTTAAAGATTTTCTAAAAATGAAACTCAAAACTGCAGAGGTGTGTGAAAGTCCATTAAATTCTCATATCTTCAAAAATTTAGAATTCAAATTAACATTGTTCAAGATATGACAAGAATACATCAACACTGTTAGGAATTCAAAGATCAAAAATTAAACTTCAAACAATTGCAGATTTACAAGTTTAAATTCAAGTTCTGGAAATGATTAAAACATCAGAGCTTTATTCAAATGATGTGAATTTCCAGAAAATCATGAATTCTACAATTTGAAGTTAAGAAAGCCCAGAATAAAATAATATGGCAGTGTCAAATTAAAAACAAAATACTCAAAAGAAAATAAACAGAAAGAGTAAAATGAGGAAAAATACAGGAAAAGTAAAAACAAGGAATATACAAAAGAAATTGTGAGTCTGGAGATCATGCCTGAAATCGATGTATGCACAAGAATCTCCAACTCAACAAATTTGGCCAAGGAACTCTGAAGGATACAGAAATATAGAATAGCTTGATTATAAATTTCTTTTTCACAGCAGTTCCTCAACCACCTCCGGTACCTAACAGTTTAGGGGATTGAGTGGTCTAACAAAATTAGTAAAACCACTCACAGTTTTGTTAACATCTTTCGCTACCCAAACTTGTTTGTATAACAATCAATTTGAATCTACCTTTGTGCCCTTAGGAACCCAAATCTATTTGAATTTAGTCCAATTTGTTTTAAATTTTTTTTGGTATCCAAGAAGGTTTAAACGGATTGATACAAAACAAATTCTCATCTCAATTATGATTTAAAAATTCTTTGAAATTATTAGAATTTAATTTTTTTAATCGATTCTTTTCAAAGCAGTTTGAAGGATTTTTAAAATCATTTGAGTTCCGATTTTCGAAAACATTAATTTTCCTAAAGCCAATACCACATTTATTTCCAACAGAAACTTAGTTTTGTGACAACATATTCAACGGTTTTTCCCCATTAGGGAATTTTTCTAAGGTTGATTCTAATCGTTGAATTTTGGATTTAAGATTGCTATTCTCTTTTGAACAAGGATTTATAGCAATCTTCTGTTCAGTATTGGACTATTTCAAAACCAAATTCTCATTTTCAAGTAATTTAATTTTGGTTTGGGACTCAAAAATTTCATATTCAAAATGGCTTTGCTTTTCAACCTCAAGTTTTTCAGAATCTTTGAATTTTACAATTTCGGTTTCAAGCTTTTTTAAAATCCAATCACATTTCAACAAATTTTCCTTTTGAGCAGTTTCATATTTGGAATTTACAGTCATCTTAAAATTTTCAAATTCTTTTTACAAAAAATTGTTTGTACTTTCAAGCTCATTCTCGTTATCTTTTAAAATCAGATTTTCTTCTTCAAGCTTTTGAATACTTTTATCGAGATTAACGAAATCGGTTTTTAATTTCAAACAATTTTTACAATTAGAGTTTTCAAATTTCTTGACGTTTTCAAGCTTTAATTCCAAACAATCTGGTCAACTCATGATTTTCAGATTTTAGAAATTTGTTTTAATTTTGGAGTTTATCAACAGATTTAGTTAAATCAACACACATACAAACTAAATCTTCGTATGATAAATTTCCTGTCTCATCATCTGTTGAATCTCTATTGTTCGATCTATATGAAGTTTGATCTGTAAGACCTATTAAGTATAGATCTGAATCTGAGTTGAGCTTTAGCGGTTTTGAGTAGTTGTCAATTCTTCCATATAGCGCATCAAGAGTTTTCAGATTTCCTGCGCAGTTAAACAATGGGAGATAAGGCAATATTGGTCATCATTAAGATAAGAATATAAAATATGTGTAGCACGAGAATTAAAAGCAATATCAACCCTATCATACCCATTGATAACAACATCCCAACATTTAATATTAACAGATTTTAAATAAAATTCCATTTTGGATTTCTAGTTTAAAAAATATGTTCCATCCAAAATAGTTGGAGATGAACTGGACTGACTCTCACTAGACTGACAACTAGGATGACCCATGACTCTGAAGTTAATGAAATAACCTGCTCTGATACCAATTGTTGGATCTAGATTAACCCTAGAGGAGGGTGAATAATGTTTTTTGATTTTTAGAGAGATATTAAAAATTAATTAGATCACAGAATGCAACAGAAAATAAAAGCAGAAAGTAAATAACACGCAGATATACCCAGCTTTGGCAAAACCCTGCATTCCTAAGGTTTCGACTAGCTAATAGAATAGATCCCGCTTACAAGACCATATAAAATTGTGAACCCTTCATTCCTATTATAATCCTGCGCTAAAAACCCTAGACTGATCTATATCCTCTAGATCATATTTCCACAGATTACAAACTCGTAACTCCAGTTTTTACAGACTCTAGTAAACTGCTAGTTAAAACCCTAACTAGATTCCCCAGTTTTTTACAAACACTAGAAAAACTGATGAATCAGTACAACACAAAATAAAACAATATAAAATAAAAACAAAATAAAACCCTAGTCCGGTATTAAAATAAAAACAAAAGGGCTTAGCCAAGAAAGTGTGAGCCGGCCCGTTTCATTTGCTTTTTCCCGATTGTTAACTTCCTCTGGAAAAATAAATGGCGGCTTCACAATATAGGGTTTTTCTCTGTTGCGCCAAATCGAATCACACTATCTTCAAATTGATGATTTAACTAAACTCTGAAGCTCAAATCTTTGATGGCTTCTCTATCTTGCTTGATCGATTTGGGATTGGATTTCCTCATCATTAATTTTGTGATCGAAACCCTCTGGAGAAAACTGTGAGTGATTTTGAATTTTTTGATCTTCTTTGATTGATTTTTGTTTCGATACTCATGCCTATGATGAATGATGTTATTATATTGGTTTTAGAAAACTTATGACTGCTCTGATTTCACATAATGACTCGATTTGATTTTTCCCTGATTTGTTGCTTGAATGTAGACTCGATTTTGACCCTTCTATGAACCTGGTTGATTTATTGTTACCCTTTGGTTTCCTCGATTTGAATGAGATTTTGCATCGCCTTTGAATTATTCCTGGAAATTGATTGTTTCCCAACACAAATTGCGAAATTCTATTTTGTTCTTGAATGATTTTGAAATTTATATCTTGCCTAGCATAAAAGAATGAGTATTTAAGGAAACCCATCAATCTGTTTCCATATCCAACATAAATTGCTTGATAGAACTTGAATGAATTTCTGAATCATTCTGAACTTGCTAAAATCGAAGGCAATATTCGATTTCCACACTTAATTTCTGCATGCTTGAATGTTTATTTATGGATTGATTGGAAACCTATACATTGACTTCTTGCTAAAAATGTTGAGTATAATTTCTGAAACCACTAAATGTCTTGCCATTTTCTGGAAACATATTAGTGACTCTATTTTGCCAAGTAAATCTCGCATGAACCATTTGTAACTTGACATTTCTAGACTATTTACTTAGTGATAATCTGGAGCAAATTAGAGTATGTTGAAATCACCTTGCCAAACCTGGAAACAACTTGAATGTATTCTGGAATAATTTGTGAAAGAAATTTATCCCAATTTTTACCTATTCCAGTAGAAAATGTTGAAGCACGTTGCATGATTTATACTTTGTCATTATGCTGACTTTACATGTTTTCCTCTATGCTCCGTTGCAATACTATGTTGATTTGTACACCATTCTCTTTAGCTATGTGTGTTCCGTGTGTATGTGTGTGTTCCATGCATACATTGTTGCACCATCTTGTCCACAATCATGTGTATATGTCCTCGGCCCATTTATGTGTTACTTGGAGTTATCTTGTAATGACCCGCATTTTCCAGGGGTATAATTAATTTATTTAATTGTTTAAAATAGTGATATAGGGAATTTAATCATCGTTAATTAAATAATATGGAATATTTAATTAAATTAAATAATATATTTAATTCAGAAATAATCAAAATTATTGGAAATCACAATATAAGGTGAACAGGGTCATCCCTTAGATTTAATTCAGCTTAGAGTTGAATTATATTGACGAAAATATTCAACCGACGACAGTTTGAATGTAGAATTATAATATAATTAAAATCGAGCTCGAAATGGCGCTGCAGTTCGTAAATTGGCGATTCGAACTTCAACTGAATGTACAGGATTCATTTTAAGCCGGATTTCTGTGAAACAAGAAACGTGTGGAGCTGGTGGAGTATATCTTTCTAGTGGAAGAGAAAAATCGGGATTTCGTCGTGTAGATTTTGATTTACGTCCAAATCAAATTTCAAAAAAGTCGCTGTGGAATTTTTTTATAATTTGCGACGCTTTATATACGTTATAAATAGATTTTCAGTATAAACTGAATATCGAGATGATCCGGAATCTGAATTATCAAGCTGTAAATTCTGATATGATATTCTGGAGCTGTACGATATCATATGTGAAGATATACGATAATATAAATTTATTTATATTTAATTTAATTATATTTAAATATATTTATATATTTAAATGGGTCATCCAGAGCTTTAAAAAAATAGCCGGTTTTGCAAACAAAGTCGGAATTCGACGAAGCCAGTTTTGTTGGATTCGCAATATCAAGTAGTTGTTAGATTTCCAGTTTCGTGATTTTTAGAGTCACTGTGTGGCCGTACGGATTTTTAGAGTGTAAAACAATCAGTATTTTGACTGTTAAAAATACGCTATGTGAGCATACGGAGTCAGAATTCGACGAAACCAGTTTCGTTGGGACCGTAATGTCGAACTGTAGCTGCATGTCCAGTTTCATGATTTTGGATATTGTATGTGACCGTAGGAATTTTTAGAAGACAAAAAGAGAATATAATTTAATTGAAATATTGTGCACCCTAAATCAATATTTTTGAGATTTCACAGAATAAGTCAACTAGTCTATATTATTATATTTTTGGGATCGTGGGACATTGCTCGTCTCACCGGTATTTTTATTTCTGTTGATGGTAGTCCCTAAATGATAAAATTTGGTGTAGCACACGGTACCCTAAAAATAAAATATCTAACCTATAAATAAACATTAAAATCGTTTTTCCTGACCTAATCCTCATTCTGTAAAAAGGAAAACGCGTCGCCTCTGTCTTCCTCCAAACAAGAAAAAAACATGGCTTCTAAAATCAAAACAATTCGAGATAAATTCCTAAAATAAACCAAGTAGGATATTCAGATTCCTGACATGATTTCCTCTGATCTAGTACGAATACTTAAGGGTGCGAATCTTT
Source organism: Allium sativum (assembly GCA_030737875.1). Classification (NCBI taxonomy): domain Eukaryota; kingdom Viridiplantae; phylum Streptophyta; class Magnoliopsida; order Asparagales; family Amaryllidaceae; genus Allium; species Allium sativum. The sequence continues at coordinate 186,823,988 of CM060924.1, read as the reverse complement.
TTTCTGGAGCTCGATGATACAGCAGCGTGCCTATGGTTCCACCTCGTCGGCTATAGAAGCGTCGATCGATTTATGATGTAGTGCGATCATCTTTACTACTGTTGGAAGTTCGAGCAGTGCAGCTACAGGGATCTGGAGCGGTTGACAAGGAAGGAGGTAACTTCAGTCTTGAATTGTATGATGCGGTTTGTAGTTGAATAGATGGTGTTTTGAGAATTCGAAGGTGATTGTATATGTTTGAATGAGTTGGAAATGTTCGGTGGTTTTAGTTTCCTGGAGTTGAACAAATTCGATGAAGGAGAAGAAATAAAGGAGTGGGTACGGGCTGGAAGGGTTTGGGCTTGCTGATGTGTTCATGGGCCGGTATTGCTAATGTGGGGTGAGGCCCAATATAAAATAGAAATTCTAAGTCTTTAATTAATATATAATTGTGTGCTAACTTCGAACAATCGTAACTATTTCGTACGAGGTCGAATTGACGAACCGTCAATTGTGTTGGGATCGTATGGAAGGACACTACATGTGACGGCCTGGAATTTCGCTCGATCTGAATCAGTCGTTAAACCGATCTAGACCGTTCGAAACCCCTGAACGTTGAGAACAGGACAAATCAGAACACAAACAGAAGAACATTTCATTGCTATTACAACAATTCCATCAGATACAAGAATATACAGAGTATAAAAGAATAAATATTACACAGAAATGTCAGAGATTTAAATTACATTTAAATACATAGCAGCGGAAAAATAATATAAAGTACAACTGAAGGTGATATACGGATACAGAGCTTTCCGGATATCATTCCAGCTGTAAACCAGGATCCTGTGAATATAAATCTGCAAAACCAAAACTACTAGCTGCCCGTGCGGAAAATAGGGGCACCCAGAGTTTAGGTTAAAACAATAAACTCCAAGTCAGTCATGTGACTGGTGTGAGAACTAAAACAGTTATTTAAAGCTTTACTTTAAAAGAGAGTAATTCAAGGGACCACGCCGTATAACACGGAACGGGTTTCCTCCCAAGAATACCAGTGCATAGAATAAACAACGCAATGCTTTTTCGAAAAATGAAGCTATTATAAGACCCAGGTCCTATCATACAATGCAACGCAAGCCGGGGGATAGGGTTTTCCCTTATAATAGCCAAACATGCTTGGTACGTTTAAAACAAATCATTTGATACTATAATAAGTGTATAGTGTCAAAACATTTCAATCATAAGTATAAATCATAGACGGCATGGGTACCATATATCATGTCGCCATACTAGTTCTACAATTAAAACCGCGATACACGTATTGGAAATTGGATTTCCGTCATGAGTCGAGGCAAGGGGCAAGCTCCTCTCCGCGTTCGAGACACTCTAGCAAATGCCTCAGGATTACGCACACTGGGTAACCCCTGGATGCTTCAGGGCCGGTCCTCACTTACGTTAGAGGATTGGCAATTCCTGAACACACGTTTCCCGGTCCTTACAGACCTATAATCGAGGCGCCTCATCCAACAACCACAAAGGTGAAAAGTATATATATGTCAGGGCTGGTAAGTCACCGACACCACCAAAGCTAGAAAGAAACGTGCGCTCTCCCTGCAGTCCGTATCCCGTTTTTAACTCATACCGAGGTGTGAGGCTCGCGAATTCACGCTATACACAAAGCTGCCACGTAGGCTGTGCTTTGATCATCAACCACAAGACTTTGCTTTTCAACAGAAGCCTTGATCCATGCAACTCAGCATGCCACACAGGCAATTCATGCCGTGCGATTGATATCTATCGATATATAACCTCTAAGCTCGTACGTCTCAGAGAAGGGCGTTAAGCAAGAGAATAAATTCTCCGCCGCCAAACAGATATATATTTAATAGAAATCAATCAACACAGAATAAAATCCAATGTCAGACACACAATCCATTTACAAGTCCGTTCTGGGTCTGAACGAAACCGGAGGCACTTTCCTCGCATATCCATCCATCTCCAAGTACGTCTGGACGACCACCAACTATTTCCATCCTCTCGGGTGTACAGCCCAATCAGGATCGTCAGTAATTACCCAAACGATGTGAAAACTTCCGGTCTTCGACCACCGTCTTCATCTTCGACTTATCGTCGAATCGGTTATTCAGAATGGGTGTAAACCCGGACTTTCCGAACAACCCGCGTATATTAAAACAAATGTTACACAAACACAACATACGCCTCATTCCAATTCATTAGTCACTAACCGCAAATTAGCAAGAGGACAATTTCCCAAACATTAACCCCGAAGGCCGAAACCAACATCAGATCAATACCCAGGAAACCATTCTTCTTAGCCAACCTACAACTAGTTTCTAAATTTCACATTCTTAGGGAAATGTTCCCATTAATTTTATCCAAGATAAATTCTTTAAAATTTATCCTGTAATCTTCCTTTGGATGTCATTTAAAACCAAATTATGGTTTTTCCAACTAGTCGAGATTAGCGAACCACAACGAAGTAATTATTTATTTTATTTCCCAATCCCAACCTATTCATCCATGAAGCAAAACTGGTGATACTCCATATCTAACACCGTGGTGTTATCGGTAAAATTAATTACCATTTCACGTTCAAATCTAATTAAAGATTTAACTATCGCTTTGGAGCAAAACTGGTAATACTCCATTCTCGCTCATTTTCTAAATTCGGTAATTTAGATTACGAATCCACATTTCAATCTAATTGCAAATTCGTTAAAACTCCTTTTACTGGGTTAAAGAACTAGGTGTTATTTAAAACACAGTTCACGATAAACCCATTTCAAACTCAATCAAATATATTAGGAATTCGATTATTTAAAACCCCTTTTTAAATCTTGTTCATTTATTTAAAAATAAATAAATTGGTTTTAAATTTAGTTCAAAACTAGTTCATTTTGATAAAAATCTATTTTTATCTTTTCAAATATGGAGTTTTTCACCCCAATTTTTCCCAAATCATTTCTTATGATTTTACACAAATTATTGATATTTTTAATAATTTTATCAAGGCCCGTACAGTCGATTTCCAACAATGGCCATCGAACTGCACTTACAGCGACCTTTTCCGAATTTGATTTGGACGTATCTCCAAATCCAACCGTTAGATTTTGAATTTCTAATATTCGTTAGAAAGCTCTTTTCGATACGAACCCAACGGTTCCGGTTTTAGGAGAATCCGACGGTCGGATCTCCCGTAATGTCCGTTTGAAATAAATGGTCGAATTCACGAACTGCCGCGGCGCGGCGCGTTCTATTCAGGCCATTATATTATATATATAATATATATAATATATATTTCGTCGATTTCTATTTAAAACGAATTATATATTTAGTTTTGAATTCGTTTCAAAAGCAAAGTCAACTTCTATTTCAATTCAAATCAAAATTGAATTCTTCTTTATAAATTCGTTTTAAAACTCATTTCTATTCAATTCAAATTTCAATTTAATTTGAATTCATTTCACCTCATTTTAAATTCAATTCGAATTCGTTTCTCAATTCAATTCAATTCAATTCAAGTTGGTTTTCTATTCGATTCAAGTTCATTTTCTGTTCAAATTAAATTCGTTTCGTTTTCTATTTGAATCAAGTTTATTATATATTCAATTTGAAATCAAATTGGCTTTCTATTCGATTCAATTCGAAATCGTTTTATATTCAACTCAAATCGAAATCGTTATATATTCAATTCATTTCGAAATCGTTATATATTTCGTTCGCGTCAAAATGGCGCATCACTATTCAACACGGCTTTATATATTCTATTTCAAATATTTCTTTTTGTCAACACACGACTAATCTCAACGAATGAGTACCGTCCATGTGTGACTATTTTTGGTTAAATTATTTCGTTCAACACATGACTAATCTCAACGAATGAGTACCGTCAACACATGAACCTTATTTTATATTGATAAAGATGTAAATTTTATTATAAAAATAATTCGTTCAACACATGACTAATATCAACGGATGAGTATAGTCAACACATGAACCTTATTTTATATTGATAAAGATGTAAATTTTATTATAAAAATAATTCGTTCAACACATGACTAATATCAACGGATGAGTATAGTCAACACATGAACCTTATTTTATATTGATAAAGATGTAAATTTTATTATAAAAATAATTCGTTCAACACATGACTAATATCAACGGATGAGTATAGTCAACACATGAACCTTATTTTATATATTCTTTATTTTTCAAATTGGAATGAGGCCCAATCAATTACCATATAATGTTAATTATATGGATTTTCATACATCACATGTATATAATAGCATTGAAAAATAATCAACCATCAACCAAAGTGCACTACACTGTATAAGCATCAAATATAAATATCTAACGCTTATAACAGCCTGTCAATCAATCGATCGACATATTTAATCAATCAGGATGAGTGAACTTCATATTTCATCCCAACACCCGTGTAGGGTTTCAAACAATCAAACATAGATTTTATTCGTGCAGTTGGGCGATGTGTAAAATTTATCGACCCAATCCATGTCAGTCAAATCAGTGTGCATAAACAAACCGTCCGGTTTGTAAATGAATATTTTATTTTATTCACTTCACGTTAAAAATTATATTTTTAACGATAAAACATTTTATTTTAACATATGAATATCTATTCAGTTTATTCTTTAAATAAAATGATATTTTTATTTTTTTCTAACATATTTTAGAAAATTTCGGCGGCATAACGGCACGATACTAGAAACGGGACAAGGCCTAGCCTTATCCCCGGTCTAGTGAAGGCCCACGCCATTCACACATCAATCAAATTCACTTTCGTTATGCAAACCACAAAATTTGGAGTAAGGGTCTAACCTAGCCTTACTCCTTCGCCTTATAACGGCGCACGTCTAATCCTAACCAATTTATCGATTTGATTTTTCACACCACAAACCACATTCAAACCAATATCTCAACCAATCACCAAACATCCAAACAAACAAGTCCATGGTATGTGGACGGGTGTCGGGTGCTACTAAACACCGTCTGCATCCTAGTATATATATATATAAATATAACTAGAAATAAAATTGAAAGGTGAGAAATTCTCACCTATAGCTATCCTAGCTCCACGGCTCTTCCTTTGCAGAATTCTTCGTCGTTTCGCCTTTTTGTCACCTTCGTTGCTGCTTTCACTACATATGTAAAAATCGAATTTTTACATCGCTATTCAATATATAAAAATCATATTTTTAGTTCGAAGTTCAATATATAAAAATCATATTTTTAGTTCGAAGTTCAATATATAAAAATCATATTTTTAGTTCGAAGTTCAATATATAAAAATCGAATTTTTCTATCGAAGTTCAATATATAAAAATCGAATTTTTCTATTTCGCTATGTCAAATAGATAAAAATTATATTTTTATTACGCTATTTTCCACATAAAGATTTCGCCTTTATAAAAATTACCACTTTATCTCAACGTATATAAAATAAAAAATCAGATTTTTATTTCGTTACATACACAAAGATGATATCTTTATATTCTCTATCTTATAAAGATTATATTTTTAATACTTTAAAAATATAAAAATCCTATTTTTAATATTTCTATATAGTAAAGACTATATTTTGAAAATATAAAAATCATATTTTTAATATTTCTATATAGTAAAGACTATATTTTGAAAATATAAAAATCATATTTTTAATATTTCTATATAGTAAAGACTATATTTTGAAAATATAAAAATCATATTTTTAATATTTCTATATAGTAAAGACTATATTTTTAATACTTTAAAAATATAAAAACTATATTTTTATCACTTAAAAAAAATATAAAGATCATACTTTTTACCACATAAAAATCCCATCTTCACCTTTTAAAGTTTAAAGATTTCGATTTCACCTTTTTAAATTTAAAATTCAAACCTTTTCTATTTTAAATCTTAAAATAAAATCAGTTTTTCAAACTTTTCAAAAATCAGTTTTAAATCTTAAAAATAAAAACAGTTTTCTATATTTAAAAATTCAGTTTTTAAATTCTTTAGAAATCAGTTTTCAACTTATATAGAAATCAGTTTTCAAACTTATATAGAAATCAGTTTTCAAACTTCAATTTCAAATCAGTTTTAAAAATCAACATAAAAGTAAAAATAAATAAAATAAAATAAAAAAACTACCAGGGGGGGCGCTGTCGGCTTTGTCGAGGGGGCTTCGCTTCGTTCAGGTGGTCGCGGCTCACGGTGGTCGAGGTCTTCAGGCAGGGGCTTTCCGGCGCTAGGCTCGAGGTCGAGCTCGAAGCTCCGACGGTGGCGCAATTTTCAGTGAGGCGGGGGGTTCCCTTTTCGACTGGTGCGGCGGCTTCTGTTCTTGAAGGAGGAGAGAGAGAGAAGAACGGAGGGGCGGAGGAGAGGGGGTAGTGTAGGAGGAGGTGACGAGGTGGAAGGAGGTGGCGGCAGGTGGTAGATGGTGGCGGTAGGGCGCAGATAGGAGGGAGCGACATCGATTTTGAAAAGGGGCTGAGCGGTTTTGGGCTGAGGGCTAATTAGGTTTAGGGATTATAAACTATTATATATGTTTATTTTAATAATTTATTATTTAATTCCCAAAAAGAATTGACTTTATTTTTGAACTCCAATCGAGACCCAACGATTGTCGCCCCTAGCTAATTACCCCTATTCTGAACTCAATGGGATATGTATCGCAAGCTGATTCGGTTGTTAAAATCAGTTTTCGTTAAATTTACATTTAAATTACTATATTGAATTTTAAACGTACATTTCAAATTACCGGGGTCACATACTAACTAGAAAAATTCCAGAAAAATATTTTCTAGCTTCGTATTGACGATACGGTCCTAACAAAACTAGTTTCGTCGAATTCTGAGACCGTATGAAAAATGGCCAATTTCCAGTCGATTAAAATCAACTGAAACTGGTCAAACGCGTTTTCCTTCAACACGCTCACATATTGATTCGAAAAATTATGAAATTTGGAATCTAGGAATAACTCGACATCACGGATCCAACAAAACTGGTTTCGTCGAAATCCGAGGTCATTTGCAAAATGTCCATTTTTAAGGGCCTGAATTCCATAGCGACTATTCAGAATTTTCAACTGGACATATCTTTTGATTCCCGAAATGAAATCTTGATTTTTCGGATTCGTTGGAAAGATACTATCAATTAGATCCCATTATTTTTGGTTTCACTAAAATCCGGATTGTTTTGCACCCGGTACATTCAATTGAAGTTTGAAATCGAATTATCGAACTACCGCGCCATTTTCAATTCTATTTATAATTATATATAAATATTTATATTCTAACGACGACGTATATAATATATACGTCGAATTATATTCAAAATAAATTTTCTCGTCGATATTATTTAAAATACTCTATTTTAAATATTCAAAATTCGCCAAAATTGCCAAAATAAAAATTTTAAACTGGCCCAGATTTTCCGGGTTATTACAATCTCCCCCACTTAAAACTTTTCGTCCCCGAAAAGGAACAAAGTCGAAAGTGGTTTGATTATTCAACTCTATGTTCGATCTGGCTTCCCTTCTCCAACTCTTTAGTTTCTGAGAATTTCCAAAATTTCAAAAATTTGGCTAACACCCTAAATTTTCGAAAAATTTCGCCATAACCTCCCCTGCACCGGGAGCATCGGGGAATTTCAAATAGCTTCCCCGGTCCTTCAGATCTCAAAAAGAAAAAGAAAAAGCCAAGCGGCTAGCCAATAGGCTCACAAAATCATCATCACCCAAACAAAACAGGAAATTATGTAGTAAACATGTACCTATTTGTCAGGCAAACAAATTTTATTCTTTGGCTCTAGCCTCCTTGCTATGACCTGTTCAATATAAGTATATGTATATGCAAGCAAATGCGACCAATTTCAATATAATTCAATATTCGATACAATTAGGCATAAATGGTTAAAATTAGCAAACAATTAAACAAGCAACTCAAACATCAATCAATTAGTGGATTAGAATTTTCAAATTCATAATTTTGATACATATACAAAAAATCATGTTTTTGATGCCAATTCACAACAAAGTGTTCTATCTATATTAGTTTTGGTTCTCACACCAGTCTAATGGAAATATATCGATATCACACCTTCGTTACTCGAACATGAATACTAATGACGACTAGTCAATCATCAGAATCATCTTCGGGCCACTAGAGTATGATTCTATATCTATCCAGTATATTAAAACTTCGAATATACGTTCATGACGCGTATATGCAAAACCTTATATATTGGACTGTCCATATTCGAAATAAATAAATATAATCAAATACGTATCAAGAGATTTAAATTTTCAAAACAAAATTGTTTGCATTTGAAAAATATACTCTTCACACTCGTTCTAGGATACTACTGATCCTATCTCTAACGAGTCATTCTAATTGGATATTACTAATCCAATATCTGATGAATTCTTTCGTATGGTTCTAATGTGTCTTGTTCTCGAGCTCTGTAAACCAAAGCTCTGATACCAAATGTGACGGCCTGGAATTTCGCTCGATCTGAATCAGTCGTTAAACCGATCTAGACCGTTCGAAACCCCTGAACGTTGAGAACAGGACAAATCAGAACACAAACAGAAGAACATTTCATTGCTATTACAACAATTCCATCAGATACAAGAATATACAGAGTATAAAAGAATAAATATTACACAGAAATGTCAGAGATTTAAATTACATTTAAATACATAGCAGCGGAAAAATAATATAAAGTACAACTGAAGGTGATATACGGATACAGAGCTTTCCGGATATCATTCCAGCTGTAAACCAGGATCCTGTGAATATAAATCTGCAAAACCAAAACTACTAGCTGCCCGTGCGGAAAATAGGGGCACCCAGAGTTTAGGTTAAAACAATAAACTCCAAGTCAGTCATGTGACTGGTGTGAGAACTAAAACAGTTATTTAAAGCTTTACTTTAAAAGAGAGTAATTCAAGGGACCACGCCGTATAACACGGAACGGGTTTCCTCCCAAGAATACCAGTGCATAGAATAAACAACGCAATGCTTTTTCGAAAAATGAAGCTATTATAAGACCCAGGTCCTATCATACAATGCAACGCAAGCCGGGGGATAGGGTTTTCCCTTATAATAGCCAAACATGCTTGGTACGTTTAAAACAAATCATTTGATACTATAATAAGTGTATAGTGTCAAAACATTTCAATCATAAGTATAAATCATAGACGGCATGGGTACCATATATCATGTCGCCATACTAGTTCTACAATTAAAACCGCGATACACGTATTGGAAATTGGATTTCCGTCATGAGTCGAGGCAAGGGGCAAGCTCCTCTCCGCGTTCGAGACACTCTAGCAAATGCCTCAGGATTACGCACACTGGGTAACCCCTGGATGCTTCAGGGCCGGTCCTCACTTACGTTAGAGGATTGGCAATTCCTGAACACACGTTTCCCGGTCCTTACAGACCTATAATCGAGGCGCCTCATCCAACAACCACAAAGGTGAAAAGTATATATATGTCAGGGCTGGTAAGTCACCGACACCACCAAAGCTAGAAAGAAACGTGCGCTCTCCCTGCAGTCCGTATCCCGTTTTTAACTCATACCGAGGTGTGAGGCTCGCGAATTCACGCTATACACAAAGCTGCCACGTAGGCTGTGCTTTGATCATCAACCACAAGACTTTGCTTTTCAACAGAAGCCTTGATCCATGCAACTCAGCATGCCACACAGGCAATTCATGCCGTGCGATTGATATCTATCGATATATAACCTCTAAGCTCGTACGTCTCAGAGAAGGGCGTTAAGCAAGAGAATAAATTCTCCGCCGCCAAACAGATATATATTTAATAGAAATAAATCAACACAGAATAAAATCCAATGTCAGACACACAATCCATTTACAAGTCCGTTCTGGGTCTGAACGAAACCGGAGGCACTTTCCTCGCATATCCATCCATCTCCAAGTACGTCTGGACGACCACCAACTATTTCCATCCTCTCGGGTGTACAGCCCAATCAGGATCGTCAGTAATTACCCAAACGATGTGAAAACTTCCGGTCTTCGACCACCGTCTTCATCTTCGACTTATCGTCGAATCGGTTATTCAGAATGGGTGTAAACCCGGACTTTCCGAACAACCCGCGTATATTAAAACAAATGTTACACAAACACAACATACGCCTCATTCCAATTCATTAGTCACTAACCGCAAATTAGCAAGAGGACAATTTCCCAAACATTAACCCCGAAGGCCGAAACCAACATCAGATCAATACCCAGGAAACCATTCTTCTTAGCCAACCTACAACTAGTTTCTAAATTTCACATTCTTAGGGAAATGTTCCCATTAATTTTATCCAAGATAAATTCTTTAAAATTTATCCTGTAATCTTCCTTTGGATGTCATTTAAAACCAAATTATGGTTTTTCCAACTAGTCGAGATTAGCGAACCACAACGAAGTAATTATTTATTTTATTTCCCAATCCCAACCTATTCATCCATGAAGCAAAACTGGTGATACTCCATATCTAACACCGTGGTGTTATCGGTAAAATTAATTACCATTTCACGTTCAAATCTAATTAAAGATTTAACTATCGCTTTGGAGCAAAACTGGTAATACTCCATTCTCGCTCATTTTCTAAATTCGGTAATTTAGATTACGAATCCACATTTCAATCTAATTGCAAATTCGTTAAAACTCCTTTTACTGGGTTAAAGAACTAGGTGTTATTTAAAACACAGTTCACGATAAACCCATTTCAAACTCAATCAAATATATTAGGAATTCGATTATTTAAAACCCCTTTTTAAATCTTGTTCATTTATTTAAAAAAAAAAATTGGTTTTAAATTTAGTTCAAAACTAGTTCATTTTGATAAAAATCTATTTTTATCTTTTCAAATATGGAGTTTTTCACCCCAATTTTTCCCAAATCATTTCTTATGATTTTACACAAATTATTGATATTTTTAATAATTTTATCAAGGCCCGTACAGTCGATTTCCAACAATGGCCATCGAACTGCACTTACAGCGACCTTTTCCGAATTTGATTTGGACGTATCTCCAAATCCAACCGTTAGATTTTGAATTTCTAATATTCGTTAGAAAGCTCTTTTCGATACGAACCCAACGGTTCCGGTTTTAGGAGAATCCGACGGTCGGATCTCCCGTAATGTCCGTTTGAAATAAATGGTCGAAATTCACGAACTGCCGCGGCGCGGCGCGTTCTATTCAGGCCATTATATTATATATATAATATATATAATATATATTTCGTCGATTTCTATTTAAAACGAATTATATATTTAGTTTTGAATTCGTTTCAAAAGCAAAGTCAACTTCTATTTCAATTCAAATCAAAATTGAATTCTTCTTTATAAATTCGTTTTAAAACTCATTTCTATTCAATTCAAATTTCAATTTAATTTGAATTCATTTCACCTCATTTTAAATTCAATTCGAATTCGTTTCTCAATTCAATTCAATTCAATTCAAGTTGGTTTTCTATTCGATTCAAGTTCATTTTCTGTTCAAATTAAATTCGTTTCGTTTTCTATTTGAATCAAGTTTATTATATATTCAATTTGAAATCAAATTGGCTTTCTATTCGATTCAATTCGAAATCGTTTTATATTCAACTCAAATCGAAATCGTTATATATTCAATTCATTTCGAAATCGTTATATATTTCGTTCGCGTCAAAATGGCGCATCACTATTCAACACGGCTTTATATATTCTATTTCAAATATTTCTTTTTGTCAACACACGACTAATCTCAACGAATGAGTACCGTCCATGTGTGACTATTTTTGGTTAAATTATTTCGTTCAACACATGACTAATCTCAACGAATGAGTACCGTCAACACATGAACCTTATTTTATATTGATAAAGATGTAAATTTTATTATAAAAATAATTCGTTCAACACATGACTAATATCAACGGATGAGTATAGTCAACACATGAACCTTATTTTATATTGATAAAGATGTAAATTTTATTATAAAAATAATTCGTTCAACACATGACTAATATCAACGGATGAGTATAGTCAACACATGAACCTTATTTTATATTGATAAAGATGTAAATTTTATTATAAAAATAATTCGTTCAACACATGACTAATATCAACGGATGAGTATAGTCAACACATGAACCTTATTTTATATATTCTTTATTTTTCAAATTGGAATGAGGCCCAATCAATTACCATATAATGTTAATTATATGGATTTTCATACATCACATGTATATAATAGCATTGAAAAATAATCAACCATCAACCAAAGTGCACTACACTGTATAAGCATCAAATATAAATATCTAACGCTTATAACAGCCTGTCAATCAATCGATCGACATATTTAATCAATCAGGATGAGTGAACTTCATATTTCATCCCAACACCCGTGTAGGGTTTCAAACAATCAAACATAGATTTTATTCGTGCAGTTGGGCGATGTGTAAAATTTATCGACCCAATCCATGTCAGTCAAATCAGTGTGCATAAACAAACCGTCCGGTTTGTAAATGAATATTTTATTTTATTCACTTCACGTTAAAAATTATATTTTTAACGATAAAACATTTTATTTTAACATATGAATATCTATTCAGTTTATTCTTTAAATAAAATGATATTTTTATTTTTTTCTAACATATTTTAGAAAATTTCGGCGGCATAACGGCACGATACTAGAAACGGGACAAGGCCTAGCCTTATCCCCGGTCTAGTGAAGGCCCACGCCATTCACACATCAATCAAATTCACTTTCGTTATGCAAACCACAAAATTTGGAGTAAGGGTCTAACCTAGCCTTACTCCTTCGCCTTATAACGGCGCACGTCTAATCCTAACCAATTTATCGATTTGATTTTTCACACCACAAACCACATTCAAACCAATATCTCAACCAATCACCAAACATCCAAACAAACAAGTCCATGGTATGTGGACGGGTGTCGGGTGCTACTAAACACCGTCTGCATCCTAGTATATATATATATAAATATAACTAGAAATAAAATTGAAAGGTGAGAAATTCTCACCTATAGCTATCCTAGCTCCACGGCTCTTCCTTTGCAGAATTCTTCGTCGTTTCGCCTTTTTGTCACCTTCGTTGCTGCTTTCACTACATATGTAAAAATCGAATTTTTACATCGCTATTCAATATATAAAAATCATATTTTTAGTTCGAAGTTCAATATATAAAAATCATATTTTTAGTTCGAAGTTCAATATATAAAAATCATATTTTTAGTTCGAAGTTCAATATATAAAAATCGAATTTTTCTATCGAAGTTCAATATATAAAAATCGAATTTTTCTATTTCGCTATGTCAAATAGATAAAAATTATATTTTTATTACGCTATTTTCCACATAAAGATTTCGCCTTTATAAAAATTACCACTTTATCTCAACGTATATAAAATAAAAAATCAGATTTTTATTTCGTTACATACACAAAGATGATATCTTTATATTCTCTATCTTATAAAGATTATATTTTTAATACTTTAAAAATATAAAAATCCTATTTTTAATATTTCTATATAGTAAAGACTATATTTTGAAAATATAAAAATCATATTTTTAATATTTCTATATAGTAAAGACTATATTTTGAAAATATAAAAATCATATTTTTAATATTTCTATATAGTAAAGACTATATTTTGAAAATATAAAAATCATATTTTTAATATTTCTATATAGTAAAGACTATATTTTTAATACTTTAAAAATATAAAAACTATATTTTTATCACTTAAAAAAAATATAAAGATCATACTTTTTACCACATAAAAATCCCATCTTCACCTTTTAAAGTTTAAAGATTTCGATTTCACCTTTTTAAATTTAAAATTCAAACCTTTTCTATTTTAAATCTTAAAATAAAATCAGTTTTTCAAACTTTTCAAAAATCAGTTTTAAATCTTAAAAATAAAAACAGTTTTCTATATTTAAAAATTCAGTTTTTAAATTCTTTAGAAATCAGTTTTCAACTTATATAGAAATCAGTTTTCAAACTTATATAGAAATCAGTTTTCAAACTTCAATTTCAAATCAGTTTTAAAAATCAACATAAAAGTAAAAATAAATAAAATAAAATAAAAAAACTACCAGGGGGGGCGCTGTCGGCTTTGTCGAGGGGGCTTCGCTTCGTTCAGGTGGTCGCGGCTCACGGTGGTCGAGGTCTTCAGGCAGGGGCTTTCCGGCGCTAGGCTCGAGGTCGAGCTCGAAGCTCCGACGGTGGCGCAATTTTCAGTGAGGCGGGGGGTTCCCTTTTCGACTGGTGCGGCGGCTTCTGTTCTTGAAGGAGGAGAGAGAGAGAAGAACGGAGGGGCGGAGGAGAGGGGGTAGTGTAGGAGGAGGTGACGAGGTGGAAGGAGGTGGCGGCAGGTGGTAGATGGTGGCGGTAGGGCGCAGATAGGAGGGAGCGACATCGATTTTGAAAAGGGGCTGAGCGGTTTTGGGCTGAGGGCTAATTAGGTTTAGGGATTATAAACTATTATATATGTTTATTTTAATAATTTATTATTTAATTCCCAAAAAGAGTTGACTTTATTTTTGAACTCCAATCGAGACCCAACGATTGTCGCCCCTAGCTAATTACCCCTATTCTGAACTCAATGGGATATGTATCGCAAGCTGATTCGGTTGTTAAAATCAGTTTTCGTTAAATTTACATTTAAATTACTATATTGAATTTTAAACGTACATTTCAAATTACCGGGGTCACATACTAACTAGAAAAATTCCAGAAAAATATTTTCTAGCTTCGTATTGACGATACGGTCCTAACAAAACTAGTTTCGTCGAATTCTGAGACCGTATGAAAAATGGCCAATTTCCAGTCGATTAAAATCAACTGAAACTGGTCAAACGCGTTTTCCTTCAACACGCTCACATATTGATTCGAAAAATTATGAAATTTGGAATCTAGCAATAACTCGACATCACGGATCCAACAAAACTGGTTTCGTCGAAATCCGAGGTCATTTGCAAAATGTCCATTTTTAAGGGCCTGAATTCCATAGCGACTATTCAGAATTTTCAACTGGACATATCTTTTGATTCCCGAAATGAAATCTTGATTTTTCGGATTCGTTGGAAAGATACTATCAATTAGATCCCATTATTTTTGGTTTCACTAAAATCCGGATTGTTTTGCACCCGGTACATTCAATTGAAGTTTGAAATCGAATTATCGAACTACCGCGCCATTTTCAATTCTATTTATAATTATATATAAATATTTATATTCTAACGACGACGTATATAATATATACGTCGAATTATATTCAAAATAAATTTTCTCGTCGATATTATTTAAAATACTCTATTTTAAATATTCAAAATTCGCCAAAATTGCCAAAATAAAAATTTTAAACTGGCCCAGATTTTCCGGGTTATTACACTACAACATGGAACTGACTGGAGGTCCATCCAAGCTCGTTACAATTTATAGTAAAATAAATTGTCCGTCTGAATCAAAGACAGTTAATCGTTTTTAATGATAACAGTCCAATGTGAGTAAAACTCACCAACTCTGAACAGTTTATATTTTAACGTTGTATTTTTAGAACTGTTAAAATTGTTTGATTGACTGTGTGTTGGTTGATTGATTGAACTGCTAGTCAGTTAGTGGAAATTATATATATATATATATACACCTTTAAATATTTATATATTGATGCCGTTATCAGAATAATCAGTACTGAACTGAAAGTGATGTTGATTTTACTGGGTAACATCTGTGGATGCAAGGAAACAGGTTGGAGGGACCCAACTGGGTTCCTCAATATTTATAATACTGTTTTGATTCATATATTGTGATATAGAATCCGTGGTCGATTATATGTGCTTGGACGATATTGAACAACGTGATTTGATCTGATTGAATACCATAACATACGGGATGTTGATAAGGGGATTTTCAAAGTGATATTGAAAATAGAATATTTATAAATTGGAATATTTATAAATAAGAGATATTTATAAAGTGGAATATTTATAAATAAGAGATATTTATAAAGTGGAATATTTATAAATAAGAAATGTCTATAAATTGGAATATTTATAAAAAGGAGATATTCAAAAAGGAAAAAAATTACAAACCATTTTCTTTTTGAATGGAAAGGCCTGTGTGGCGGGTTTGGGGATTTTCCCGATGCTCCCGTTACAAAGGAGGTTATGGCGAATTTTTCAGAGAATTTAAGGAGTTAGAATATTTCAAGAATAAATTTGAAAAGGAAATATTTGTAAACCATTTACAAATAGAATTGAAAAGGAAACGTTATAAAAAGGAAATCATTTTTTAAGTGTAGAACCGTTATTTAAAAGTAAATCTTTTCAAATGAATAAAACGTTGTTAAAAAGGAAATCTTTATAAAGTGAATAAAGTAAATCGAATATGGTATTCGAAAGGAGTTAAATCGAATATGGTATTCGAAGGGAGTAAATCGAATATGGTATTCGAAAGGAGTTAAATCGAATATGGTATTCGAAGGGAGTAAATCGAATATGGTATTCGAAAGTTAGTAAAACGAATATGCTATTCGAAAGGGGTTAGTCGAGTCGAGTTAGTTGAATAGAGTTAACTAGTTCAGTAGAGTTAACCAGTTCAGTAGAGTTAACCAGTTCAGTAGAGTTAACCAGTTGGGTTAAGTAAGTCAAGTTAACCAGTTGGGTTAAGTAAGTCAAGTTAACCAGTGAGTTAAGTAAGTCAAGTTAACCAGTGAGTTAAGTAAGTCAAGTTAACCAGTTGAGTTAAGTAAGTCGAGTTAATCAAGTCGAGCTGATCGAGTTAGAGTTACTCAGTTAGAATTAATCGATTAGAGTTAAAACGAACTAGAGTTAATCAAATATAGTTATTTGAGACAGAGTTAGTCAAACATAGTATTCAGGGTAAGTTGCCATCTCGTACGACTGCTAGCGTAATTCGCAGTGCTGTAAATAGCCTAAGGCGGTCGGATGTTTCCTGAGGGAATCAGGCGTAACCATTGTGATCGCTGCAATCTAGAGTCAAGTGAATGGAGTTAAATCGAATATTAGTTATTCGATAGGAATTAATCAACTTGAGTTAGATTATCGAGATAAGTTAATCGAGTTAAGTTCTGGAGATAGATTATTGAGATAAGTTAATCGAGTTAAGTTCTTGAGATAGATTATCGAGATAAGTTAATCGAGTTAAGTTCTTGAGATAGATTATCGAGATAAGTTAATCGAGTTAAGTTCTTGAGTTAGATTATCGAGATAAGTGAGTCGAGTTAAGTTCGTCGAGTTAAATTAATCGATGTTAGTTTCATCGAAAGGAGTTAATCGATGTTAATTTCATCGAAAGGAGTATCGATGTTAGTTTCATCGAAGGGAGTTATCGATTATTAGTTAATCGAAGTGAGTTATAGAATATTAGTTAATCGAATATAGCTTATTCGATTAGAGTTAAAGGAGTTAATCGAATATAGTTTATTCGATTAGAGTTAAAGGAGTTAATCGAATATAGTTTATTCAAATAGAGTTAAAGGAGTTATCGAATATTGTTTATTCGAATAGAGTCAAAGGAGTTATCGAATATAGTTTATTCGACAGGAGTTAAGTGAAAAAGAATAAGTCGATTAGAGTTAAAGGAGTTAATCGAATATAGTTTATTCGATCAGAGTTAAAGGAGTTAATCGAATATAGTTTATTCGAATAGAGTTAAAGGAGTTATCGAATATAGTTTATTCGAATAGAGTCAAAGGATTTATCGAATATAGTTTATTCGACAGGAGTTAAGTGAAAAAGAATAAGTCGATTAGAGTTAAATCAATTAGAATTAATCCAATAGGGTCAATCCAATAGAGTTAAATTGAAAAGAGTTAATCGAATATAGTTATTCGAAAGGAAGGTTAAGTAAGGAAGTTAGTTAAAGAAATATAAAGTGAACTTTGCCTAATTCTAGGTTAGAAATGTTGTTCAGTTATGGTCTGAGCGGTAGTACTACCCCAACTTGATTGGCTTCGTTTTAACTAAGGAATGGTTAAGGTTCGACAGTAAAGGATGGTAAAGTAAATTTAGAATTAAAGGAAATGGTTGAGTTGGCATAGCGATGTTTTATCTAAACATCTGCTTAATCCAAACGTAGGAGTTTGGAAATGTTTTCCAAACAAGAATCAGAAATGTTTTCTAAATACAAAAAACAGGGAATGGAAATGTTTCCAGTGTTAATAACGTATATTTTCTATATATAGAAAATAGCAAATGTTGAATATAGGGAAACAGGAGATGTAAAATGAACTAAAGAGATAAATGTTAAATGATGTTTGTTCGATATAATTTCCATCTAGAAATAATATCGTTGTTTGCACACTTGTTTTCTTTGATAGTTCACTCACAGACTATCGAAGTTTTGACCATTTTTAACGTTGTTAATATGGAGAGACCGGTTGGATTATTATCCAAAGAACCACTCTGTATTAGCATAAGCGTTGCGAATCATATATGCCAAAGATAATTGAAGACAGAGTAAAGTGCAAGGGCTATTGTATAAGTCTTAGATAACAGTGACTAAGATGGATATACTGAATAGTGCCTTCGGTTTTTCCAGTCCCAGGACAACTTGTATGGACGAGGGTCTGACGGAGTATATCCAATGGATCGCGTAAGTTGATCTGTTCAAACGTATTCACGTTGGGTGGCGGAGGAATTCGTTTCTCTAAGCTGTATACCCGTGTTATTTTTGGATAAATCAATTTGTGATTTGGCGGGTATGACGATGTGACATTCTAAGTGAATGAGGATGACTTGTGTTGATGAATGTCTGACAGAGTATTTCCAGAAAGGTCACGTACATTGATTTCTTTAACTATACCAAGAGTGGAAGCGGAGAAGGAAACTTCTTTAGCTAACACGTAACGTACTGTAGTAGACGCCAATTAGTGATTTTCGATGGATCTGACAATGTGGCATTCGAAGTGAATCTGATGTAATGATAAAGCGTAGCTTCTAGCCTCATCAACCGGTAAATGACAGAAATCGGGCAGGCAGCATGGCTAAGTCGGTCGCACCGAAGTAGGGTATATAATCACCTATCTAGAGAATATTCATTTGCTTCTTTAATCTATCAATGTTGTCCCATATATATATACGGGAACGGTTTCTGATCCCAACCGTTGGTGATGTACATTCGATACACTCAAGCGAAATGAGTGGTTGGTCATGTGTGGCTGAGTTACAAGATGTTCTTGTTGAACTCCAGTGTATCATTCCTAGAGTACACTGATCGGAATGTGGTTCCATACCTTGTCATAGTTGGAAATCCATTATCCAATACGTGCTTGCGATTTTGATTGTATACTATATATGTAGAACGTGAGATGAAAGTGTTTCTGCTAGATTGATATATATTTGTACTTAGACATTATTATAATATCAGAATGATATTGCTTGTCAAAGATGTTGGATTCTCATAAGGGAAAAACCCGTTCCGTATTCACGGCGTGGTCTTATGAGATATCACACATATGTTAAACTGTTTTAAACTATTTTACTCACACCAGTCCCATGACTGACCCGGAGTTTACTTTGCTGTTTTCCCTAAACTCTTGGGTGCCTAAATTTGTACGGGCAGTCAAGTAGTCGGGATTTACAGATATACTTGAAGAGCTGGAGCAGGAGGCTTCTGGATCATATAGCTATAGTTTATTTCCACTGTGTTGTAAGTGTTGTACTCTGATAAGTGCTATTGTATACATAACTGTTATATTTCAAAGTTATGTTATCTATTATATGTTATTCTTTCCGCTGTGAGGTTCGTGTTACTCTGATGTTGTGTTCTTCTTCTTCTTCTATTCTAAGTTTCTATCTTATCTATTCTCACCCTTTAATTTCTTTCATTAATTACCAGGATTTTTCGATGTTTTGGTTATCGACATCGAGCTTATGTCGATAACCAAAGTCGCTCAAAATCCGGGTCGTTACATATCTTCACCACTATGCTTTAGTTGTGTAGTCTTTGAACATCTTTCTTCATGAACATGCTTGAATATATATAGTGCCATCCATTTGTTTGTTGAACTACTGTATATGCTGTTATGAATCTGAAGTCATGCCTTTCTTGATACTTTGGCACACTTGCTATGGGCAGACTTGAACTGGTTGTTGTTGAACCATTTTATATTTTAGCTTGCTTTGTTCATGTATATATATATGCTTGCACTCAATTCTCGGCTTTGTACATAGATGTGTTGTCCATTTTTTTCCTTGTCAAGACTTCTGGACATTTTCACCTTGAACCATAACTACGAATATGAGCTACTTTTACTGGCTTGTTGTACTTATACTGGATCACCATTGTTTTGACCCTCGAGCTTTCACATGTACACACACTTGTTTCACCATTGGATGTATCATCAATTTTGCACTGACTTATTTATGGACATGCACTTGTACATTTTGTAACACCCTTGAGTATTGTTCCTTGGATGTGAAAGTTTGAGCTGATCTGATGTACTTGCACTTATGTTGATGAGTTGTGTTGCCGTGTGTACTTGATCATTCTTGTAAACTAGCTTGACCACTTTGTCATTGTGTATTTAGTCACATGCTTTAATTTTGTATTCATCACCATGTTGAATCCATTTGCTGACTTGTCTTGATCACAGTGATTTGTTGTTTCATGTTTGCTCTTCCTTGTAAATCTGCCTTGAGCCATTTTGTTCTGTCTTGACATGTATACATATGTGTATATATACATGTATGTGTATATATATATGTGTGTATACATGTGTGGCTATTGAAGAAGTTAGACATGAATATATTATCAGCAGACAGTTATTACAGAGTTTAGGTTGTTCATAATCAGTTATTTTCAATGCTGGTTTTGATCAACAAACCAGTTTAGTTTGTTGAGGCTGATCAGTGAGCCATAAAGATACTGTCTACAATGTGGTATTTACAGTGTATCAAGGTGAATATCACAAGCTGTCTAGACACAGATGGATGGATATATAAATAAGATCAAGTCATGAAAAATGATGAGAAACACACCAAAATTTTGAGGCAAATAAATTTTTAAAATAAAAATTATATCTGTTAGAATTTGAAATTATTTCTTTTCTAGATACTGTGTGTGTGTTTCTATATGTGACAGGTACGGATGAGTGGACTGACTAGAAGACAGAAGATTGAAAGTGTATATAACTGTCAGTATATATAGGTGTTAATGTATAAACAAGTGACTGTAACTGTGATTGACTGTTGTAGAGAGGAACTGATGTAACAGATGAAATTCTATATGAATGAATTGTATTTCAATGAATTACAGTGCGTTGTACAAATAGTGGAGTTGTAAATCTATACTGTTTAAATATTGAAATAAAACATCATTTTTAAATAAAACACTGTTTGAATATTTAAATTTGTGTACAGTAGTATTTTGTTTAAATACAAATATTATATTTCTGTCTGTGATGTAGTATAACAGTACAATATCAAACACATTTAAAATAATATATTTTTTGTTATTATCATCAAACAAAAATCATATAATTGTTATATACAACAACGTTATACACAACATACCTTGTCATGTTAGAAATTCAATCTTCAATAAGCGCCATGTGGTTTTTGATTATATTCTAAGTATGTAGAGCGTGAGATGCAAGCGTTCTGCTAGATGGTTGTTTAATTGTGGTTGATAGACATTATTATAATATCACCGGATTTGATATATCAAAAATGTTTTGGGTTATCTGTGATGACCCAAATTTCGGTACTTTTTGAGCTGGCCAAATACAACCCAAGTCTAACCCAAAGAATACTAAAAATCAGGTGTCGAAGAAAGAAATTATAAGGTGATAATAGATAAGACAGAAAATTTAGAATAGAAGAAAAGAATATCACAACAACAGAACCAGAGTAAACACCAATCTCACAGCGAAGCGAATAAAATATAATAAATATATAATCACTTTTGAAATAGAAACTGGATTTGAACTTACATACATCATCAGAGTACAATACATATATATATATATATCACAGTGGAAATAAACTTTATATACCTAAGGTTGAAGCCTCCCGCTCCAAGCTCCTCCAGAAAATCTGTAAAATCTTGAACTACTTGACTACCTGTACAAATTTGGGCACCCAAGAGTTTAGGTAAAACACAGAAAAATAAACTCTGGGTCAGTCATGGGACTGATGTGAGTAAACGATTTTAAAACAGATTGATTTTAACTTTCAAAAACCTTTTGAAAGAAAAGATAATTGTAAGACCAATCCAAACATAAACACAGATGGTTTTTACATTACGATAACCAAAGCATTCTTTGAAACCAATATTATTCTGATATTATAATAGTTTCTAAATACAACTAAATAATAATCTAGCGGAACGCTTGCATCTCACGCTCCACATATATAGTATACAATCAAAACCGCGGGCGCTTATTGGAGATCGGATTCTGACTATGACAAGGTATGGAACCACCTTCCGATAGTGTAACTCTAGTGGGGAATACACTGGGTTCAACAAGAACGTCTTGCAACCCGGCCCACACATGACCGACCACTCATTTCTCTTGAGTGTATCGAATATATTTTCACCAACTGTTGGGCCCACATAACCGTTATCCGAAGATACAAAAGCGAAAGAAGAACAAATATGAATATTCTCTAGATAGGTGACAATACACCCTAATGGGAGCGACCCACATAGTCTTGCTGTCTGTCAGATTTTTGTCATTTTTTGTTTGTGAGGCTTGAGGTCAAAACTTACCGTTTGTAATAGTACATCTTCATTTACTTTTAATGTCGCATCGTCAAACTGTCAAATCACAAACTGATTTCTCCAAAACCATGGGTAAAAAGCTAAGATGCGACAACCCCATTCCCGATAAGACGGTGGCAAGGGTAATCTTTGGAATATAACACATAAACAGATAATAACAGAACGAAAATAGATAAATACACCAGATAATGTACAATAGAATATACTGGATAAATATAATCATCAGAGTTACGCAGTATATAGGATCATACTTAGTACAAAATACAGTTCAGCTAGACATAAATGTCTACTGCGGAAAAGAAAACATAATATGTACAACAGGAGCTGAACAGCATAAAAAGAGATAAATGATAGAATCCATCTTCAGCTCCAGCTATCCAGAAAGAGCCTGCTAAAACCTGAATACAAGGCTGCCCGTGTAGAAAAAGGGGCAACCGAGTTTGCAAGTGAAACAAACTACGAGTCAGTCATGGGACTAGTATGAGAAATCTACTTAACACATTTTCAAATATGGCTATTTACAGGACCACGCCACTTTCGCGGAACGGGTTTACTCCATTGGATCGCCAGTGCTTTAAAAAAAAATCTTTTAAACATCGCAATGCTTTTTATAAAAATGAAGCCATTATAAGACTCAGTTCCCATCACACATTGCAACACAAACCAGAGGATAGAGTTTTACCTTATAATGGCCAAAATATGCTTGATACGAGCAAAACAAATCATTTGATATTATTGCTAGTGTATATATGTTTCAAAAACAATTTTAATCATAACTATCAATCATAGACGACATGGGTACCATATATAATGTCGCCATATGTATATATACAATCAAAACCGCACGGTGTCGTAATTGGAAATTGGATTTCCGTCATGAGCCGAGGCAAAAGGTAGTCCTCGCCGAATCCGAGACAATCTAGCCTATGTCTCAGGACCCAGACACAGGTGGGCTCTTGGCTCGTCAAGGCCGGTCCACCGATGTGGATTAAAATTCCTGAACACTGCGTTTCCCCGCCCTATGAGGCGTAAACTTGTCATATCTGACCACACCATCGGCTCCGAAGAGACCGAAGCAAACCGAGGCATCGCTTTCCATCATCCACATAAGTAAAATACCCGGGTGTGTAAAACCCAAAGCACCACTCCTAGCTAGAAGAAAACGCATGTCCTCCCTGATATCCGTCTCCCGTTTCTGGCTCATACCGGGGTGTGAGGCTCGCGAAACAATGCTATAAACAAAGCAACGCCGCACAGGCCATGCTTTGATCATCAATCACAAGACTTTGCTTTTCAACAGAAGCCTTGATCATCTATCACTTAGGAATGCCACACAGGCAATTCACTCCATGTGACTGATTTCTATCAATATATAACCTCTGGGCTCGTACGTCTCAAAGAAGGGCGTTAAGCAAGAGAATAAATTCTCCGCCCCCAAACAGATATATATTTAATAGAGATCAATCAGCACAGAAAAAATCCAATGTCAGACACACAGGCCATTTACACGTTCGTTCAGGGTCTGAACAAAACCGAAGGCACTCAATACCTCACATATCCGTACAATCAAAAAGTACGTCCGGGTGGCTACTACTTCAACCCCGTCAAGGTAGCTACTCCTATCATGAGCATCAGTAGCACCCCTCCTTTCGACGTGAAGATTATCGGCCTTGCACCGTCCTCGTATCTTCGACTTTCAATCGTCGATCAATTATTTGAAATGAGAATTAACTCGGCCTTTTCAAATAATTCACGTATATTTAGAATTTCAAATCAATTTATTTCAATGGTTAAATTATTCAATGTCACTAATTCTGTTCTTTAGTGTAATTTTCACGTCAAACACATTCAACCATCAAATATCACATAAACCAAGTAAATTCAGTTTATTTCCATTCCATATCGTTTATAATATTTTATCACGATTTATCGCTATTTTTATCTATTAAAAATACCCAATATATTCAAACTACGCTTCAGGCCATAACGCGGCCGTGGCGCTGTTTTTCTCCAGATTTGATTTACACATATCTGAAAATCTAACCATTGGATCTTCACAAAATTTATATCATTAGAAAGATCTTTTCAAAACGAATCCAACGGTTTCAGTTTTGGGAAAATCCGACGGTCGGATCTTCCGCACTAATCAATAGAAGTTACGATTTCAAAATACGAACTACAGCGTTGTTATTCGATTTAATTTAATTATATTTATATATATATATATGTATAAATATAATCGATTCTGCCGCTGTTTTTCTTCAGGTTTGAATTAAACATTCCAGACAATCCAACCGTTGGATCTTTACAAAGTTGGTGTCGTTGGAAAGATATTTCCAAAGCGAACCCGACGGTTGTGGTTTCGGGAAAATCCGATGGTCGGATCTCCCGCACTAATCGTTTGAAATCACGGTTTCAAAACACGAACTACAGCCTCCTTATTCACTATATTTTGATTATCTTTATATAAGTATATATAAATATAATTCTTTCATCGATTTCAAAACACTATCCACTTTATAGATTTGATAAAAATGATATTTTTATCTAACAGACATTTATTTCAACACTTCACTACTTTCAACAATTCATGTATATAATAAATATGAAATTTTAATTGTAAAACAATTTATTTCAAAACACGACTATTTTATATAGTTCATATAGATGATAAAAATATGATTTTTATTATAAAACAATTTATTTCAAAACACGATTATTTTATATAGTTCATATAGATGATAAAAATATGATTTTTATTATTATAAAACAATTTATTCAAAACACGACTATTTTTCAACACATGAATTGCTATTCAACACATGAATATAGTTTCAACACATGAAAATAATTCTAACACATGAATATTATTGAAAATTTCGGCAGCATAACAGCAGGGTAGTTAAAACCGGGATCGTCCCTAGTACGGCTCCTCGCTCCACCTTAAAATCTCGCGGTTTTTGACAATGGGGATTCATGCATCTAGTTCGCACGCAGACGACATGTTTTATTTTCATTTCCACAATCTATTCTAATTTTGTTTCAATCACCAATGGGTATTTTTCAACCACAGCCAATCAATTTCAACCATAAACAATTCTAATCAACCATTCGCTATCAACCAATTTTCACACCAATCACAAACAATAAATATCGTCCATGGTCTATGGAAGAGGGGAGTATATATATATTCGTGAATAAATATATTTCGATTCACTTCAATTCATTTCAACGCACATACAATTTTTACAACGCATACATAATTTATATATCGAACATACAACTTATACAATGCTTATACATGAGGTGTACAACGCTTATATAACTCATACATCGACTATATAATTTATATATCGTTGTTTTCCATATCGTTTATAAATTAGAAATCTCACATTGGGTTCCACTCCACCAAAAATAGCAGAAGGCTCAGAAAAATATGCGGCCTCTTCTAGAATGTAGAAGACGTCCTTGCGGTCACGATGTTTCTCGTTTCATCGAATTTCATTATCAAACGATAAAGATACGATTTTTCAAAGTTTGCAACACTTTAAAGTGTTAAAATTAGTTCAAAATCACCAAACCCGTACCTCTCAGCAGTGGTTCAAAACTAGGTCTTTGATTTTCGAGCAAACCGTGGAGCGTTAGGCCGATCGGGTGGTGCAACGTCGAGAGGGGAGGAAGGGCGCACGTGCGCGACGTGGTGGGGCCCAATTCGGTGCACTGTAGCGACGACGACGGAGCTCCAAAGGTAGGACGTTCACGGAGGTGATTCTCCCTATATACATGATGATAATTGATGCTCCTTATATGGATGTGAAGAGGATGGAGAGAGCTTCAAAATGGATCCAAGTTCGCTCGATTTCGTTGAGAAACGAGAGAGAAATCAAGCCGGGAAGTTTGAAGGTGGTTTCCGCCTTCGATCTGATGGGTTACGGGGAGACGGAAAGATATTGTGGCCAATCAAAAATTTTATTTTAATTTATAAAGTTTTAAAATCCGAAAATGCCCCTTCCTCCAAACGAACACCAATTCAAACCCAACGACTGTCGTCCCTAGCTAAATACCCCTATTCCGAACACAATGGGATATGTTTCGTAGGCCCATTCGACTGTTTCAGTCAATTTTCTTTCAAATTAAAATATAAAACATTCAATATTTAATTTGAACGTACATTTCAATTTGCCGGGGCCACATACTGATTCGAAAAATTCCAGAAAAATAAATCTAGCTATGTTTTGACTACTCGGTCCCAACAAAACTAGTTTCGTCGAATTCTGAGACCGTTTGTAAAATGGCCATTTTCTGGTCGATCCAATTTAACTATTATTGACCAAAACACATTTTCCTTTGCCACGCTGACATACTAGCTTCAAAAATTATGAAATTTTAAACCTAGCAATAACTTCACATCCCGGATCCAACAAAAGTGGTTTTGTTGAATTCCGAGGTCGTATGCAAAATGTCTATTTTCAAAGTCGATATATTCTCTATAGCGACCTTCCTGAAAATTCATTTGGCCATAACTTTTGATTCCCGCTATGAAACTTCGATTTTTCAGATTCGTTGGAAAGATATTCACTAACAGATTTAAATATTTTTGGTTTCACTAAAACCGTTTTATTTTGCCCCTGGTACAGTCAGTCAAAGTTTGAATTCAATTTTTGAAACTGCCGCGCCATTTCGGGCCATGTTTATAATTCAAAGTGATTATATTCAATTTCAAACATCGATCCAAACTGCTTTTTCCTCCATGTTATCTAAAATTTTTATTTTAAATATTTACAATACACTAAAATAGCCAATTTAAAAATTTTAAACTGGTTCAGATTTTACGGGTTGTTACAATCTCCCCTACCTAAAACTTTTCGTCCCCGAAAAGGAACAAAGTCGAAAGTGGTTTGATTAATCAACTCTACATTCAATCTGGCTTCCATTCTCCAACTTTCCAGTTTCTGAGAATTTTCAAATTCTTCAAAAATTTGGATAACACCCGGAATTTTCGAAAAATTTCGCCATAACCTCCTTTGTACGAGGAGGGGTTTGGAAATTTATTGGGCCGTATTAGGTAGCCAATAAATCCTATAAAGCATACACATATTTATAGTGATATATTCTGGTGTTTACAGGGGAGCGTGTATAGATAATAACTCCAGAGAATAAATTCTCGTCACCCTGTCAAAGCCTGAGGGAGTTTGTATTTTTAGTTGCTCCAGAGGATAAATCCTCATCACCTCGTCCCGTGTGGGAAATAAATAATCCATGTGCCGTATCTAATGACTAGAGAGACGTGATTATTGTCAACTCTTGACCCGTGTGGGGTTTTTATTAATCTGGCCATTTATCGTTATATTTTATATGGTCCATATCAGTCATCAGTTCAACCTGTAAAATATAGTCATCGCCATACGAGCCTCTCGCTCGTACGGTAAATCTTCCACCTCGTCACACAAGCTCTAAATGCTTATGTGGTATATGATGAAGTATGCCTATCTTCGAGAAGTATGCCATGTAGTGTAGTTCAAAATTAATTGTTACTATCCTATGGCGACATTTATTAATTACACACAGAATAACCAGCACTCCGCATCCAATGGCACTCACAGGAGTTGATATAATAATAAAATTGCGCAACCAACCCATTAAGGTTTACCTATTTGTCGGGCACGCAAATAAAATCTTTACTCAACAGCTAATCCATTTACCTGTTCAAACATATATAATGCACATGTATATATTTCTATCTATTTTTAAATCAGTTCAATGTGTGATTTAATCGAATAAATTCTACCATTCATCCTCTTATTAATTAAATTAAATATCGTTTTAATAATTAAATTAATCTAATCCACTATCACCCAACTCAAACAAAAAGCAATTTGTTTTTAACTTTTCAAAATCATACAAATTAATTCTACTCTCTTTTTAAATTAATCAGACTACAGAAGTAAAAGTGCACATCCATGGTAAGAAAATAACAACAAAGTAGAGAATTAAATGGTAATGCGAAGTACGGTAAATGTACCTTGCACTAGAGTCAATCGGAGATATCCACCCTACACTTAGGATAGGCTTTCTTAATGCTTTCCTCTGTTTCCCAAGTACAATCTCGTGGATCTCCACTCCATTGCACTTTGACTAAGTGAACCTTTTTGTTCCTTAGCTCTTTGGTTTCTTTGCCAATTATCTTTAGCGGCTCTCTTCTCACAGCCAATTCTGGAGTGATTTCTATATCCTGTTGCGCTGCTTCTTCCACGATCAAGTCTGGATCATGAACGTGCTTTCGAAGTTGAGATACGTGAAACATGTCATGCACTCTAGGCAACCAATTAGGCAATTTAACCCTATAAGCGAGAGTTCCGATCCGTTCCAGAATAGGAAATGGACCAATGAATTTGGGCACCAATTTCCCTGTTTTACCAAATCGGATAACTCCTCTCATCGGAGATACTTTCAAATATAAATAGTCGCTAACAGAAAATGATATATCTCTTCTTCTCTTATCTGCATAGCTTTTCTGTCAGCTTTGAGCGGCGAGTAATCGTTTCTTAACAAAGTCGACTTTATCTGTAGCATCGTGAATCATATCTGGGCCCAATACAAGTCTATTGCCTGGCTCCACCCAACAAGCAGGGGATCGACACGGTCTACCATACAATGCTTTGAATGGTGACATTGTCAGGCTCGCTTGGTAACTGTTGTTATAAGAGAATTCGGCCAAATGTAAGTGGTCTTCACACGTTCCGCCAAAATCAAGAATACAAGCCCGCAAGTGATCTTCAAGAATACGATTCACCCTCTCAGTTTGGCCATCAGTTTGAGGATGATAAGCGGTGCTCAGATTCAGTTTCGTCCCCAATTCTACTTGGAATGCTTCCCAGAATTTACTGGAAAAAATCGGGTCATGATCATTAACGATGCTCATGGGAACTCCGTGCAGTCTAACAATTTCTTTGAAATAAATCTGCGCCAGACTTTGAGCACTTCTATTCGATTTGACAGGTATGAAATGAGCGGTCTTCGTAAATCGATCCACGATCACCCAAATACTGTCATTTCCTTTTCTGGTCCTGGGAAAACCATCTATGAAATCCATAGAAATCTGTTCCCACTACCCACCGGGAATTTCCAAAGGTTGCAACAATCCAGCGAGCTTCTGCTGATCGCTTTTGATTTGCTGACAAGTAGCACACCGGCTATCATATAAGGAGATGTCTCGTTTCATAGATCTCCACCAGAAAGTGCGTTTGATATCATTATACATCTTGCTCACCCCTGGATGGATACTAAGCTTGGCTTTGTGACATTCATCCAATACTTCTCTCCAGAGTTCTGCAATGTTTGGCACATAGATTCGGCCTTTCAACCTTAGGATTCCCTCGTCATCTATCTGAAAACTCAAGGTCTCGCCTTTCTGTATTCTTTCTTTGATCCTTTGAATGAAGTGATCATCCTTCTGAAGAGAAGATATTTTATCAATCAATGACGTCGTAATGATAAAACTGGCAATTATTACATTCTTTCTACTCAGCGCATCTGCCATAACATTGGCTTTTCCTGGAGTGTACAAAATCTCAAAATCGTACGCCGCAAGAAATTCTAGCCGACGCTGCTGTCTCAGATTCAAATCCTTCTGGGTGAACAGATACTTCAACGACTGATGGTCAGTATACAGTTCGAATTTCTCACCTAAAAGGTAGTGCCTCCAGATTTTCAAGGCGAACACGATGACTAACAACTCAAGATCATGAGTCACATAATTCTTCTCATGTGGTTTCAGCTGACGGCTGGCATAAGCAACCACTTTACCTCTTTGTATTAACACCGCCAAGGCCTTCTCTAGAAGCGTCAGTCCAGACTTTCATGTCCTCATTGCCATCTATTATTGTTAACACTGGAGCGGTCGTCAATTTTAATTTCAGCTCCTGGAAAGCTTCCTCACATACCGGAGTCCAATTGAATCTCAAATGTTTTTTCGTCAGTTTCGTTAAAGAACTAGATGTCTTCGCGAAATCCTTAATGAATTTCTGTTAATAACTGGCTAATCCAAGAGAACTTCTGACTTCTATGGGTGTACGAGGTTGTTTCCAATTCTGAATAGCAGTGATTTTACTGGGATCCACTGAATTCCTTCTTTTGACACGACGTGGCCAAGAAATTTGACTTCTTCTTGCCAGAATACACATTTGGAAAACTTTACTTTTAAAACATTTCTTCTCAGAATTTCTAACACTTGTTCCAAATGTTTTTCGTGCTCGCTTTCTGACTTAGAGAAGATCAGGATATCATCAATGAAATCCATAACAAATTTATTCAATACTCCTCTGAATACTCTGTTCATTAGATCGACGAAATAGGCCGGAGCTTTACATAAGCCAAACGGCATTACTAACCACTCGTAGAATAAGTCTGGACCTCTGAATGTTGTCAAAGGAACAAACTCTTCAGCAATACGAAGTTGATGGAAACCTGTAGCTAGGTCCATTCGTGAAAATACTTGTGTTCCATTCAATCGGTCCAATAAATCATCAATCCGCGGCAATGGATATTTGTTTTTCAATGTCTGCTTATTCAAGCCGCGATAATCCACACAAAGTCTGAGAGTACCATTGGACTTCGGAACAAATACCACTGCTGCTCCCCAATCAGAAAAACTAGGCCTAATCAGACCTTTCCACACAATCTGTCTAGTTTGGTTATCTAACTCTTCTTTCTCTTTCAAGGTCATTCTTCGAATAGCGTGAACTACCGGCCTTGCATTCGGAACTAAAGAGATTTTGAAATCAATTTCTCTCTGCAGAGGTAAGCTAACAACTTCTTCGAACACGTCCGCATAGTTCTTAACAACAGGGATATTTGCAATGTCGACCTGAATATTCTCTGTAACGACAGGAACGTTTTCTATTTGAGTAGGAGAATCATCTAATGCTGCTCAAAAGTCTTTTCTGTCAGAATTCGAACCTTCACATGGAATGGTTATATAATTTCCCGATTTAATTTTCGCCCTTACGACTCTGTCGGCGCATTTAACTTCAGCTTCATATTTGGTTAACCAATCCATTCCCAGAATCAGATCAAACTCTGTAAAATTCATGACAATCGCAATAGTAAGGAATCGGTAGTAGGAGAAAGAAACTGGAACCCTATAAACCCAATTAAGATCGACGGAACCCCCAACCGGATTATGTACAGTCATGGGTTCTCTGAGCTTTTTCAAATTCAAGTCTAGTTTCTTCACCGCATTCTTTGCAACAAAGCTTCGCGACGCGCCTGTATCAAATAGTACTTTAACTGGAATGTTTTTGATAGTAAGCGTGTCTTCTAAAACATCTGGCCTTTCCTGACTAGCCGAGGGTGCAGGAACTTCTTCCACTTCATTTACTTGAAACACTTCAGATTTCGGTGATAGTTGGCAATTCTTCGCAATATGCCCAGCCTGATGGCAAAGATTACATTTTCTATTCTCTCGAATCTTCTTAGTGGATTTTGATCCCACATTTCTTTCCTTCCTCGAGGATTTGCAATTACCTTGAAAATGCCTTGGCTTTTTGCAATTATTGCGTATCGCGGTCGTTACGGGTCCTTTCTCAGATATAAAATTTTCCCGATTTAATCTAAGCTTCTTTCTGACTCTAGACGTCGTACTAGCCTCAGGTTGTGCACTCGCCTCAGAGATATCGGTTTCGGAATTTCTTTTGCTGCTAAAACCGACTTCTTCTTCGTCTCGCAACATACCTTTCCTATCGAGATCCTCATACTGGTAGGCCATGTATATCATTTCAGAAAAAGGAAGCTTCACATGCCCCATTACTTTATTCTGGTATTTTCTTTGAAGACCATTTATGAACCTCATGTTCTTCATCTTTGGCTTTTCAATTAGATGCGGGGCAAAACGAGAAAGTTCATTGAATCTCTTGTGATATTCAGGAATATTCACATCACCTTGTATCAGATAGTAGAACTCATCGTATAACCGCTCTGTTGCTTCTGGAGGAATAAACCTTTGGTTGAACATTTCTTTGAATCTATCCCAGGTGATATCACCTTCTGGATTATCCCTAATAATTGACTCCCACCAGAACAAAGCTTCTTCTTTGAGTGCGCAAGATGCCACTAATCTTTTCTGGTCATCTCTTAGCTAGAGACGCTCAAGAATTATTTCAGCGGACCGCATCCAATCTTGGGTTTGACTAATGGATTCATTTCCCGAGTATGGTACTCCACCCAGATTTCGATACTTCTTTAATAAAGCTTCTAGATCCGGTTCTGCATTTCTCCTGTTTCTGAAACTCACTTTCTAGTACTTCTGCAAATAGCAGATCAAATGTCAGGTCAACAGAAAAGATATTTTAAAACATAGAAACATATACTTGAATGTAAATGTGTCTATCGAGGTGCATTTCATTCTGCTATACTCATACTAGGATATTACTGATCCTATCTGTAATGAGTCACTCGTCCTAGAACACTCCTGGTTCTATTTCTAACGAGCTCGTTCATATGTTATATTCCAGGCTTAACCAAAGCTCTGATACCACGTTTGCGACAACCCCATTCCTGATAAGACGGTGGCAAGGGTAATCTTTGGAATATAACACATAAACAGATAATAACAGAATGGAAATAGATAAATACACCAGATAATGTACAATAGAATACACTGGATAAATATAATCATCAGAGTTACACAGTATATAGGATCATACTTAGTACAAAATACAGTTCAGCTAGACATAAATGTCTACTACGGAAAAGAAAACATAATATGTACAATAGGAGCTAAACAGCATAAAAAGAGATAAATGATAGAATCCATCTTCAGCTCCAGCTATCCAGAAAGAGCCTGCTAAAACTTGAATACAAGGTTGTCCGTGTAGAAAAAGGGGCACCCGAGTTTGCAAGTGAAACAAACTACGAGTCAGTCATGGGAC
Source organism: Allium sativum (assembly GCA_030737875.1). NCBI lineage: Eukaryota > Viridiplantae > Streptophyta > Magnoliopsida > Asparagales > Amaryllidaceae > Allium > Allium sativum. Next base: position 186,790,274 of record CM060924.1, on the reverse strand, counting down.
TGGTATGAGAAATCTACATAACACATTTTCAAATATGGCTAATCACAGGACCACGCCACTTTCACAGAATGGGTTTACTCCATTGGATCGCCAGTGCTTTAAAACAAATAAATCTTTTAAACATCGCAATGCTTTTTATAAAAATGAAGCCATTATAAGACTCAGTTCCCATCACACAATGCAACACAAACCAAAGGATAGAGTTTTACCTTATAATGGCCAAAATGTACTTGATACGAGCAAAACAAATCATTTGATATTATTTCTAGTGTATATATCTTTCAAAAACAATTTCAACCATAACTATCAATCATAGACGGCATGGGTACCATAAATCATGTCGCGATATGTATATATACAATCATAACCGCACGGTGTCGTATTTGGAAATTGGATTTCCGTCATGAGCCGAGGCAAAAGATAGTCCTCACCGAATTCGAGACAGTCTAGCCCATGTCTCAGGACCCAAACACAGGTGGTCCCTTGGATCGTCAGGGCCGGTCCACCGATGTGGATTAAAATTCCTGAACACTGCGTTTCCCCGCCCTATGGGGCGTAAACTGGTCATATCTGACCACACCATCGGCTCCGAAGAGGCCAAAGCAAACTGAGGCCTCGCTTTCCATCATCCACATAAGTAAAATACCCGGGTGTGTAAAACCCAAAGCACCACTCCTAGCTAGAAGAAAACGCATGTCCTCCCTGATGTCCATCTCCCGTTTCTGGCTCATACCGGGGTGTGAGGCTCGCGAAACAACGCTATACACAAAGCTACGCCGCACAGGCCATGCTTTGATCATCAACCACAAGACTTTTCTTTTCAATAGAAGCCTTGATCATCTATCACTTAGGCATGCCACACAGGCAATTCACTCCATGTGACTGATTTCTATCGATATATAACCTCTGGGCTCGTACGTCTCAGAGAAGGGCATTAAGCAAGAGAATAAATTCTCCGCCGCTAAACAGATATATATTTAATAGAGATCAATCAGCACAGAACAGAATCCAATGTCAGACACACAGTCCATTTACACGTTCGTTCTGGGTCTGAACGAAACCAGAGGCACTCAATACCTCGCATATCCGTACAATCAACAAGTACGTCCGGGTGGCTACTACTTCAACCCCGTCAAGGTAGCTACTCCTATCATGAGCATCAGTAGCACCCCTCCTTTCGACGTGAAGATTATCGGCCTTGCACCGTCTTCATGTCTTCGACTTTCAGTCGTCAATCAATTATTTGAAATGAGAATTAACCCGGCCTTTTCAAATAATTCACGTATATTTAGAATTTCAAATCAATTTATTTCAATGGTTAAATTATTCAATGTCACTAATTCTGTTCTTTAGTGTAATTTTCACGTCAAACACATTCAACCATCAAGTATCACATAAACCTAGCAAATTCAGTTTATTTCCATTCCATATCGTTTATAATATTTTATCATGATTTATCGCTATTTTTATCTATTTAAAAATAGCCAATATATTCAAACTACGCTTCAGGCCATAACGCGGCCGTGGCGCTGTTTTTCTCAAGATTTGAGTTACACATATCTGAAAATCAACCGTTGGATCTTCACAAAATTTATATCATTAGAAAGATCTTTTCAAAATGAATCTAACAGTTTCAGTTTTGGGAAAATCCGACGGTCGGATCTTCCGCACTAATCGTTTGAAGTTACGATTTCAAAATACGAACTACAACATTGTTATTCGATTTAATTTAATTATATTTACATATATATATATAAATATAATCGATTCTGGCGCTATTTTTCTTCAGGTTTGAATTAAACATTCCAGACAATCCAACTGTTGGATCTTTACAAAGTTGATGCCGTTGGAAAGATATTTCCAAGGCGAACCCGACGGTTGTGGTTTCGGGAAAATCCGATGGTCGGATCTCCCGCACTAATCGTTTGAAATCACGGTTTCAAAACACGAACTACAGCCTCTTTATTCACTATATTTTGATTATCTTTATATAAATATATATAAATATAATTCTTTCATCGATTTCAAAACACTATCCACTTTATAGATTTGATAAAAATGATATTTTTATCTAACAGACATTTATTTCAACACTTCACTATTTTCGACAATTCATGTATATAATAAAAGTTAGATTTTAATTGTAAAACAATTTATTTCAAAACACGATTATTTTATATAGTTCATATAGATGATAAAAATATGATTTTTATTATAAAACAATTTATTTCAAAACACGATTATTTTATATAGTTCATATAGATGATAAAAATATGATTTTTATTATTATAAAACAATTTATTTCAAAACACGACTATTTTTCAACACACGAATTTCTATTCAACACATGAATATAGTTTCAACACATGAAAATAATTCTAACACATGAATATTATTGAAAATTTCGGGAGCACAACGGCAGGGTAGTTAAAACCGGGACCGTCCCTAGTACGGCTCCTCGCTCTACCTTAAAACCTCGCGGTTTTTGAAAATGGGGATTCATGCATCTAGTTCGCACACAGGGGGCATGTTTTATTTTCATTTCCACAATCTATTCTAATTTTGTTTCAATCACCAATGGGTATTTTTTAACCACAGCCAATCAATTTCAACCACAAACAATTCTAATCAACCATTCGCTATCAACCAATTTTCACACCAATCACAAACAATAAATATCGTCCATCTTCTGTGGACGAGGGGAGTATATATATATATATATATATATATTCGTATATAAATATATTTCGATTCACTTCAATTCATTTCAACGCACATACAATTTTTACAACGCATATATAATTTATATATCGAACATACAACTTATACAACGCTTATACATGAGGTGTACAATGCTTATATAACTCATACATCGACTATATAATTTATACATCGTTGTTTTCCATATCGTTTATAAATTAGAAATCTCACATTGGGTTCCACTCCACCAAAAATAGCAGAAGGCTCAGAAAAATATGCGGTCTCTTCTAAAATGTAGAAGACGTCCTTGCGGTCACGATTCTTGTTTCATCGAATTTCGTTATCACATGATAAAGATACGATTTTTCGAAGTTCGCAACACTTTAAAGTGTTAAAATCAGTTCAAAATCACCAAACCCGTACCTCTCAGCAGTGGTTCAAAACTAGGTCTTTGATTATCGAGCAAACCGTGTAGCGTTAGGCCGATCGGGTGGTGCAGCGTCGAGGGGGGAGGAAGGGCGCACGTGCGCGACGTGGTGGGGCCCACTTCAGTGCATTGTAGCGACGGTGAAGGAGCTCCAAAGGTCGGACGTTCACGGAGGTGATTCTCCCTATATACATGACGATAATTGATGCTCCTTATATGGATGTGAAGAGGATGGAGAGAGCTTCAAAATGGATCCAAGTTCGCTTGATTTCGTTGAGAAACGAGAGAGAAATCAAGCCGAGAAGTTTGAAGGTGGTTTCCGCCTTCGATCTGTGGGTTACGGGGAGAGAGAAAGATATTGTGGCCAATCAGAAATTTTATTTTAATTTATAAAGTTTTAAAATCCGAAAATGCCCCTTCCTCCAAACGAACACCAATTCAAACCCAACGACTGCCGTCCCTAGCTAAATACCCCTATTCCGAACACAATGAGATATGTTTCGTAGGCCCATTTGACTGTTTCAGTCAATTTTCTTTCAAATTAAAATATAAAACATTCAATATTTAATTTGAACGTACATTTCAATTTGTCGGGGCCACATACTGATTCGAAAATTTCCAGAAAAATAAATCTAGCTATGTTTTGACGACACGGTCCCAACAAAACTAGTTTCGTCGAATTCTGAGACCGTTTGTAAAATGGCTATTTTTTGGTCGATCCAATTTAACTATTATTGACCAAAACACATTTTCCTTTGCCACGCTCACATACTAGCTTCAAAAATTATGAAATTTGAAACCTAGCAATAACTTCACATCCCGGATGCAACATAAGTGGTTTCGTCGAATTCCGAGGTCGTATGCGTCTATTTTCAAAGTCGATATATTCTCTATAGCGACCTTCCTGAAAATTCATTTGGCCATAACTTTTGATTCCCGCTATGAAACTTCGATTTTTCAGATTCATTTGAAAGATATTCACTAACAGATTTAAATATTTTTGGTTTCACTAAAATTCGTTTTATTTTGCCCCCGGTACAGTCAGTCAAAGTTTGAATTCAATTTTTGAAACTGCCGCGCCATTTCGGGCCATGTTTATAATTCAAAGTAATTATATTCAATTTCAAACATCGATCCAAACTACTTTTTCCTCCTTGTTATCTAAAATATTTATTTTAAATATTTAAAATACACTAAAATAGCGAATTTAAAATTTTTAAACTGGTTCAGATTTTACGGGTTGTTACATAAGAGAAACAAATTCCTCCGCCACTAACATAGCTTTGAGGAGATCAACTTACGCGATTTGTTAGGTATACTTTGTCAGACATTCATCCATACAAGTTGTCCTGGGATTGGCAAACCGAAGGCACTACTCTATAAACAGAACAGCCCTTGCATAAACTCTATCTTCAGTAACCTCTGTCTTGAAACGTATACATCAAATCGAAGTGGAATTAAATTTCGAACTCTTCAAAACGACCACGTAAAAGGTCAAGATTTGATAGTCTGTGATTTAACTATCAAATATAAAATAAAATGAATAGATTTATTTCCATTGGATCTGCTAAGCCTCATTTTAAATTATCTTTAATTATTTAAAATCAAATATTAACTTTGTTTATACTTATGTGAAAACATAACTATTACTTCTTAACTTCAGAAATTCCTATTATAATCTTACGTGAAGATTTCGCTCTGGAATATACGTTTCATAGCTAAAAATGATATGCAGCTCTAACACTCATTCTGAATATAAACTAATGTTATCCATCGGATAATAGTGAAATCGTTTAAGTTGGGGTATTTTAATTACCTCTGAGAACTTGAATCGAAATCATTAATTATCGTTAAGATGTATAGAACTTCGATATCCAAAATATTTGACAGACCATAATTGTAAATCCATTTGGTGTTTTAAATCTTAAACTATTTTCAAACCAACGTTCCCTTTTGAAAACATTCATCAAGTTAACTTAAATGTTAAAACCAAGGAACTTAATTAAATAAATCGACTTACTTCCCCAATTCTTTGATAATTTATTTATCTTTAAAATTTACTAAACTAAGGAATTTATCAAATTAAAACATCACCTTGGATAATTTATCAAATTTAACTTCTTTATTTGACCGCACACTTATCTTAACAAAATCAGTTAATGCAATATTAATTAGCTTTTAATAAAATATTTCTATGTTTTGACAATACCTGTTAAAAACTATTATATCAATTTGATTAGACAAATTAATCAAATAACCAACTTCCATTAGAAACGGTTGATTTAAACCGACCTAAAGTAATATGATTAAATGATTACAAATAAATCTTCCCTTTTAAGTTAGTTAATATATAATTAATTTAAAATAATCACTTTTAATTGTTTTCTATAACAATTATTCAAACCATTAACAAATTAAGTAAATTCTGATTTACTTTACAGAAATTATAGCTTAGCAGTTCCAACGGTATATAGTCGTTCTTATAACAAACGACATTCAAGTCGTTCACTCCTTTTGCACAAACGATCATATAGGCACAATTCAATATTGTCAACTGCTAATATAATATCTTAACATCATATATTAACCGATAAAATATATCAAACTGATATAATAAAAGAGAGGTGTTTATCTCTAATAGCAGAGTGTCCAATTAATTCAGTTAATTCAATTAATAGTGGAACGGTGTTTATTTCCCCTAATAGCTAATATATAATTACGGTTAACGTAATTTAATACAACTCAATTTATTAAACAATTAAGTGGATCAACAATTCAAAATTTACCAATTTTATAGATCATCACCGATTAATTCTTAATGGTTTACGCGTTGATTTAATTCAATGTCTAAATTTATGTTTGTTGTAGTATAAACAATTCTTAGGATTTAAAACAAATTTTAGTTATCTAAAACTTACTCAATGGAAATTTAGTCACATTTCGTTTGCCAATAAGTATTCGATATTTCACTTCTATTTGAGCGAACCCATCTAATAAACACTCTTGCATGAACACTTATATATTGTTCTAACTTATGAGTTTAAGCATATTTCCCTTTTAATTAAATTTCTTCTCTTGTATTTTTTTTCTTTATATATATATATTGAATAACTAGACCGAAGCCAAATCTGTTGCACCCACACACGCAACTCTCTACTTTCTTTCATTCCATTTCTTTGTGCCCTCTTTTTCCATTCCTCCTTTCTACGGTCTCCCTTCTTTCCTATCCTATTCATTGTTAAACTTCCCAGGCAAAACAAATTTGCTATACACATCTAATCTGCTCCAACCATTTCTTTCTTCTTTACTTTTTTTCTTTTCTTTTTTTCGTTCCTTCTTCTTTTCCCACTTGTTCAAATTCTTTTCTTTCCTTTGTTTTCTATTGCGTCTTCCCCTGTCTTCCTTTGTATGTACACAGCGTCATTCTCCTCTTCTATTCCTTTGCTTCGGCAAACTCCTGAATATACACCCGTGCATGTGTGCATATGCACACACCATCAGCTCAGCGTTCATTGGTCACAATCCATCACACCAGCATACTATCGCACCCTAAGCCAACTCCTGCACCTAGACTGGCCTCTAGTCACCTTGGCCAAAAAAATTACGGTTCAACTCCTCCTTCATAGAACACACTCTATACACCTCTTCATCTTATCACTTACTACCACTATTTATTTTAGCTATCGTGAAACCTTGGCTAATCTATGCATTCTAACTCTCCTAGTAATAGTACCAAAATGGTTTTTAAGCCCTTTCCCTTCTACTTCTTCTTTTGTGTACATCCCTCCTCGAATGACCTTATTAAACAGATCTAGAATATCTGCTAGAACACACTATATGTATTTTTAGCTTAAAACAAGTGCCCCATCACTACAGGCACCTTAACTTCAAAACTTTATGATACATGATATCCAACAATGTCGGCTTCTTCGGATTCAGCATGAAATAAAAAGGCCAGTGTGGAAGCCGTAGACATCAACCAACTTGGGCATAAACATAACGGGTCCAGTCTTAAATAAAATGTTAACAATTCATAGTATTGATAACTTCACTTCCCATGTATGAAAGATGTAATGGAATATGGGAAAATGCAATTGTCATAATTAAAAAAACATACAATAAATGATATAGCTTGCAAAATTCCTCTTGGCCACCCCATCAATATCTTGAACTGCTTTTTTGTTTTTATTATTGATTTTATAAATACAATAAATGATATAGCTTGCAAAATTCCTCTTGGCCACCACATCAATATCTTGAACTTCTTTTTTGTTTTTATTATTGATTTTATAAGTTTAATAGAGTTGCAGTGTTTTAACTGATCTTAATTATAATGATATATATCACAAAGTTAAACAGAGCTATTGTCTTTCCTATAACTTAAATAATTGTATTATAATAGATACAATAATGTTAATAATGACTAGGTATTGGTATAGTCGCATATAGTATAACAGTTCAAAAGTGAATTAATTTAGAAGTTTTTAAAGTGAGGTTTTACTCACTACTTCCTTCCTTGTTTCATTGTTTTAGTCCATTTTGACATGCAGGTCGAATTGGATAAATACAACCCATTTAGATACATCTGCATATATCCATCCATGCAATATTAAATTCATGAATAGTTTGAGAGTGTAAGGGGTGATCAATCCCTTTCAGCGGAAAAAGCTCATTAGAATCAGCAATGATGTGATAGAAAAAACAGCTTGAAATGAATATAAATCTCAGATCACAGAAAAAACAAAAGCAACAGAGAACACGCAAATTTATAGTGGTTCCACTATCGCGAGATAGTGTACGTCCACTTCAATGGGGAACAGATTTTATTAATATATTCAAGAGATTACAGAGTTTTTTAATGTAGAGTAAAAGAAATGAAGAATACAATGATCTCTCATTACATAGCATTCTCTATGTCTCTCTTTTAAATAGAGAAAAGATTACTTGGGGATGAGACAATTGATTTATGTAAAATAAATCAATTTATGGAAAAATAAATATCCCATTAATTAATTGGCATATGATTGATTGATAATTTCCCTTTTCTCCATCAATCAATCCCTTTTGCAATTTTAGTCTCTTTCCGTTTCTTTTCTTCATGAAACATGGAAACTAATTAAATGACAAACATTTCCAATATCCCATATTCATTAATATTCCTTCCATTTCTTTCCATTCATTCCTTGCACAAGACAGGTAACGAAATCACAATGCATATCTCCATAATTAATTAGATATGGAAATATTGCATCATTAAATTCCAATAATCTCCACCTTGATACAATATCTCATGCAACGTAGAGACTCCAATGTGAATGCTTCCCAATGAGTTCCTGCTAAAGCCACCCCTCATTGCACTTTGTTAGTGAACTCCGGCAAGGCCACCGCCCACCAACAAAGTGTTGGAAGCATTCAAAAAAACAAGGTAGACATTGTGCAACCAACTCCTATCTCTTCATACAAGAAGAATACCACATCTTCTATTGACTTCAACCAAGTCACTCTCTTCCCCATTGTGCCACCATGTGGCACCTAGCACTTCATCAAGTGAATCAAGTTCGAGCAATGCTTGAACTTAGTAGCAGGTAATGCCTTCGTAAACATGTCTGCTGCATTTTCATTTGTGTGAATCTTTTGAAGACGAACTAACTTCTCCTCATTCATAGAAATAAGGAAAGACTTTCTTACCTCTATATGCTTTATTCTAGAACTGAAAGCCAGATATTCAGCAAAATGAATTGCACTTTGACTGTCACAATTCACCAAACAAGCATCTTGCATGAAGCCTAAATCACACAATAACTTCTTCAAATAAAGTGCCTTCTTAGCTGCCTCAACGACAACTATCAACTCTGCATCTGTAGTAGACAAAGAAACTATAGACTGCAACCTCACTCTCCAACTAATAGTTGTTCCTCCAAGTGTGAATACATAGCCTGAGGTTGACTTCCTTCTATCTCTATCTCCGGCATAGTCTGAATCAAGAATCCAACCAAGTTGAAATCCTTATTTCTGCCGCAAAAAACAAGCCCATAATCTGATGTTCCTCTAAGATATCTAAAAATGTACTTCACTGCCTCCCAATGCGATTTTCCTGGATTTGCCATGTATCTACTAACTAATCCAACGGCTTGAGCAATGTCAGGTCTAGTGCACACCATAGCATACATCAAGCTACCTACTGCACTGGCATAAGGCACCTTCTTCATATAGGCCTTGTCCTTTTCTATGACCGGAGAGCCCTGATTAGAAAGCTGTATATGCAAAGGCATGGGTGTACTGATAGCCTTTGCACCATCCATACTAAACCGAGCAAGCACCTTTTGAATATATTCTTTTTGAGTAAGTCTCAAAAGTCCAAGCTTTCTATCTCTTTGGATTTCCATCCCCAAAACTTTCCTTGCTTCTCCAAGGTCTTTCATATCGAATTCCGCTTTTAATTTCAATTTCAATGCATCAATTTCAGCTTTATCCTTAGAAGCAATCAACATATCATCCACATACAAAAGTAAATACACCCAATTATTATTCTTTAAATGCTTAAAATAAACACATGCATCTTTAGTACTACGATTAAAACCATGTGAAAGCATAAAAGAATCAAACCTTTTGTACCATTGTCTAGGCGACTGTTTTAGACCATAAAGAGATTTCTTCAACTTGCATACCCAATCTGACTTTCCATCTGCAATAAATCCTTCTGGCTGCTTCATGTAAATGGTTTCCTCCAAGTCATCATGCAAGAAAGCGGTCTTCACATCAAGTTGTTCTAACTCCAAATCGTAAGCGGCAACTATTGCAAGTAGGATTCGATTTGAAGTTTGTCTAACAACTAGAGCAAATATTTCATCAAACTCTAGCCCCTTTCTTTATGAAAACCCTTTGGCTACTAATCTTTCCTTGTATCTACCATCATCTTTTACGTTGAACACCCACTTGCAACCTATGGCTCGGCTTCCTTGAGGTAGTGGTACCAAATCCCAAGTCTTGTTCTTTTGCAAAGACTGTATCTCCTCTTCCATAGCGCAATTCCACTTCGAGTTGTCACTCGACTTCATGGCTTCTTCAAGGCTCAATGGTTCATCATGAATTACATGTAAAGCATAATCAAATTGATCATCAAGGCTCAAATTTGCATACTGCCAATCTATATCCTTTTCGGGCTTCTCATCAACTGAGTCTGAACCCTATGATAAACCTTCCAAAAGTTTAAACATTGCTGACTCATCAAAAGTCACATGTCTGGAATGTATAACTTTCTTCGTAATTGGATTCCAAATTCTATATCCTTTTATGCCATCTGTATAACCAAGAAAAACACATTTTGAGGCCCTAGGCTCCAACTTGTCATGTCCTGTATTGTGAACATAAACTGGACATCCAAATATACGAAAATAACTTAATAAAGTGTTTTTACCTTTCCATACCTCGTCCGGAATCTTCCCATCAACGGCTGAGCACGGAATCCGATTAATAATATGTGCTGAAGTCGAAATAGCTTCAGCCCAAAAACCCTTAGACATACCCGCAGTCAATATCAAGTAACGGGCCTTTTCAAGTAGAGTCCTATTCATTCTCTCAGCAACCCCATTGGATTGCGGATAACCAGGTGTAGTAAAATGTCTTCTAATACCACGTTGTCTGCAGTAGTCGAGGAACTCTTTAGAGACATATTCGCCACCATTGTCGGATCTAAGAATCTTCACTTTCCTTCCCGTTTGGTTTTCAACAAGAGCTAACCAAACCTTAAACTTCTCAAATACTTCCGACTTAGCTTTCATTACATACACCCAAACCTTGCGCGAATAGTCATCAATAAAGGAAAGAAAATAATATGCTCCACCAATAGAAGCTGTAGAGTATGGCCCCCAAACATCTAAATGCACATAATCAAGTACCCTCTTAGAAGTATGCATGCCATGGCCAAAAGAAACTCTGGTTTGCTTTGCCAATACACACTCCTTGCAAAAGTCGAACTTACTGAAGATTTCTCCTTTGATCATTTTCTTTTTACGAAGCAACTCTAAGTTCTTCTCCAAAGTATGACCTAATCTCATATGCCAAAGCTTGGTAGCATCCAAACTTTTAGAACTATCGACTCCAACACATGATTCTCCATGGATAGTGGTACCCATTAGCAAATATAGATTTTGCACCATAACACCCTTCATCAATACAAGTTCCGCTCTAGAAACTCTCAAACCTTCTTTGACGATGGTTATTTTGCATCCCAATAATGCCAATTGGCCTAATGATATCAATGACTTCCGAAGACCTGGGACATAGCGAACATTTGAAAGTGTGCGAACAATCCCATCATACATGCGAATGCGAACTGAACCAACTCCCATAGACTTGCATGTAGCATCGTTCCCCATAAGGATAGAACTTCCTTCTTTGGCATCGAAGGAAGAAAAATAATCCTTATTAGGAGTCATGTTAAATGATGCTCCAGAATCTAGAATCCAGTGGTCTGCAACATCTGATACAACCGTTGTCAATAAGTTGCTACCGCCTTTCTCCATTGCAATAGATGAAGAACCATCAGTCTTCTTCTCCAAATCTGGACAGTCTCTTCTCCAGTGGCCTGGTTTCTTACAATTATAGCACTTTCCATCTTTAGACTTACTCCGAGAATTAGGCTTCCTAGAATTGGAACGCCCCCTTATTGTTCTTCACTTTCTTCTCTGCTCTTCCTCTCTCTGCAAATAAGCCTGAGCTACTACTTCCTCCACTGCTATCACCAACACCAAACTCTTTCATCTGATCTCTCAACTCTTCACTGAGCAAACCTGTCTTCACATCATCTAATTTCAATGTGTCTCTACCATAGATGAGGCGGTTAGCGAAACCAGTGTATCGCTCTGGAAGCGAACACAACAGAATCATTGCTTTTTGTTCTTCATCAATCTTCAACTCAACAGACTTCATCTTCATTAACAGGTCATCAAACATACTTATGTGTGTCTTAATTGAAGAATCTTCTTTCATCTTATAAGTGAAGAAAGTCTTCAATAGGATCAGGCGGTTGGTTAGGGAGTTCTTCATGTAGAGGTCCTCCAACTTCTTCCAAATGCCTCTAGTAGTTGTCTCCTGACTGATTTCAGAAATTACATTCTTTCCCATAGCAAGCTGAAGAGTAGTAAAGGCCCATTCTTCCATCTCTTCTAATTCTACTGATGAAATATTAGCAGGCAATGTCTCTGTATCAAATACTACTCGATGAACGCGATTTCTTCTCAAAACTGCTTCCATCATCCACTGCCACTTTTCAAAATCTCCTTCACCATTCCACTTCTCTATCGTCAACTGTGATCCTGACGCCACATAGGAGCCTCTGACATATGGAGCAACTACTGGCACTGTCGTGTTATTTTTATTGTTTTCATCTCCTCCTACCATTCTACCAAACACCTTCTTTGCGAATCTCGCTCTGACACCAGTTGTAAGGGGTGATCAATCCCTTTCAGCGGAAAAACCTCAATAGGATCAATAATGATGTGATAGAACAAATAGCTTGAAATGAATATAAATCTCAGATCACAGAAAAAAATAAAAGCAACAGAGAACACGCAAATTTGTAGTGGTTCCACTATCGCAAAGATAGTGTACGTACACTTCAATGGGGAAGAGATTTTATTAATATTTTCAAGAGATTACAGAGTTTTTTAATGTAGACTAAAAGAAATGAAGAATACAATGATCTCTCATTACATAGCATTCTCTATGTCACTCTTTTAAATAGAGAAAAGATTACTTGGGGATAAGACAATTGATTTATGTGAAATGAATCAATTTATGGAAAAACAAATATCCCATTAATTAATTGGCATATGATTGATTGATAATTTCTCTTTTCTCCATCAATCAATCCATTTTGCAATTTTAGTCTCTTTCCGTTTCTTTTCTTCACGAAACATGGCAACTAATTAAATGACAAACATTTCCAATATCCCCTATTCATTAATATTCCTTCCATTTGTTTCCATTCATTCCTTGCACAAAACAGGTAACGAAATCACCATGCATATCTCCATAATTAATTAGATATGGAAATATTGTATCATTAAATTCCAATAGAGAGTTTTCTCACAGTCTTGTGTTCACTGTCCTATGGTTATTTTGAGTTATATTTACACATGTTGTTCACAGATAGATGTATATATATAAACTTCCCAATAACATGACATTTTAATAAAGATAAAAGCAAACAAGATTAGAGTTTTTTTGACAAATATGCTCTATTTCTTTGTTCTTTAAGTTTTCATCTTTAAGGTTTTCCATATATATTTGTTTAACTACTTTAAACGGGTAAGCAGGCATATCAGCATCATATAAAATAACTACATGGGAAAGTTTACTCGTTGTTGAAGTCCTCTGTTTTTTTCTCTGTTTTGATTCACATGATTCAAATTTCCTACCATGGTTTTCTTGCTACCATTCTACTATCAGGTTCTTCTAGTTTGGTGGCCATTTTTATTTCAGGGTACAACGAGTGAATGGTGAATGCATATTACAACTAGTGCTTGTTTATAGGTGCAACAAATGTTTAAAATAATGGTAGAACATGGGGGTATGGGAAATGTAATGTACTGGTGATGAAATAGCAGGGTTACTGCTAAGTTGATTAGAAATGAACTGTAGATGTGCATGGTGATTGAAAGGAAATGAAACTATATTTCATAGCTGTGTATGTTGTGTGCAGTTTGAAGACTAAAGCAATGTTGATGCAGCTATGTTTGGTCCTATACATCAAAGTGAAATACCAATACATGAAGTCATATTTGTACAGCAACAACCGTGTGATTTGTAGATTATAGGTGGTGTATAAGGATGGTAGTTGTTGTATGTTTGATTGAAAATGATAGCTGTAGTGCTTGGGTAATTTGATTGAAGAGATGCATCAATAAAGTTGTGTGTGACTGAAAGTAGAGCTATGCTATGTTTATAGCTGTGCTTTGATTGTAAGTTAGATGTATGCTCTGCAATTCCATGTTCTTGCATTACAACCCATGTGCGGTAGGTACAATTTGGTTAGAAAAATGCAAATGCTTAGTTGCTAAGCTTATTAAACAAATGTATGAAAATGGTAGAGCAAATATGAAACAACCTACCTCCATTAAGGTCACTCACAAAGAGAATGCCTTAACTTCGGTGGAGGTTTATAAGTAAAAGTCACAGGTAAAACACAAGACGGATATATAGACACATATATATAAGCAGCGAAAAACAAAACGGACTTTTATTTCATAAATACATGTTCATACAAAACATTTCCATAATTGTTTCATAATAACTTCCAAAACATTACATCATCATTTCTTCCTTGATTTTAAATAAAGAAGCATAAAACATAATAAAAGATGCATAAATCCCCATAGAACGTGTCCAAAAGCCATAGCCTAGGAAAGAGAGTCCAAACCATACATCCACTATCTTGAAGCTTGCAAAGAGTCTGACTAAGCTGGGTTGTTTCCTCCCTGTAGACCTGGGGGGGGGAATGGAAGAAAAGAAGACGAAAGAAAAATAGAGTCAAACATAAAGCCTGGTAAGTCTAGTGAGAATAAGAAAAAGGGCATGATAGGTATAAACTGGAAATAGGAAAGTATCATAAACTAAGATAAAGTAGTTTGAAACCAATATACAATCGCACCCCACACTATATCTCTGCACCCACTTGCATTGTTTCAACTGGCACCCCATGATCGAGGTAAAGTGATCCGCTTTCTAAAGATCGGCTCCTACTCGCAAAATCATATGTGTCGTATGACCCCCAATGATTGTAGATACCTATGTTGGTCCCACCATGGGGTGTATCAAGTCCCATGGTGGCGGCCCGACACAATCCTAGAATGCATAGTGTATACTACTGGTGCCCAGTGCCCTGTTTGTCTGCTCCGAAGTGTGTGCACGCCCGCACTCCGTTAGAACCCACACTGTTGCACCAACCGCCATCGCTTTTGACCGCTTACAATCAGCCCAGTAATCGTGCCCCACCCTTCCTAGTTTCAGGGTACCATGATACCTAATTGGGTTACTGTTGGAATGGGTCTCGTTACTAGGGTTTTCTAGTCAAACATGTTAAGTGGTTAAGTGTCTGTATTTACCTAACTCCAACCATCAGTTAAATTAACATGTTGAATTGGTTAAGTGTTTTAGTTAACTTAACCCTACCATCCTGACTTGTCTGTCCTTAGCTTTTTAAAGCACCGACCCCTCACATTAGACAGCTACTGTTACGGTTACCAGATGTGTCGGTCGGTTCCGGGCAGGTTTACACCGTAACTCAGTCTAACCTCGGGTCCTTATTGGGCTCAATGCTTAACCATCCACATTGGATAGGTATTGTTGTGATTACTGGACAGTCGGGCGGGTTTGGGAAGGTTTACATCACAACTCAATCCAACCTCAGGTTAAGTACACTCGTATTTTCTAAATTTACATATTTGTCTCTATTACTTGTTATATGTAAATTTGTTAACAATTGAATGTTGTGGCCCACTTTCCAAGTTCATCATTTTTGGTATAAGGATTTATACCATTTAAATGCCACCAATCCTTTGGCGTGTGACAAACATGCCAATACATATATTTTTCACCAATTTATGTCAAATTACCAATTTTTTCCAACGTTACCCCGTCCAAATATTAGGCAAACAATCTTAGCCTAATTTTTCGTCTGCATGATTTTTAACTTATAATATTAGGCTAAAAACTTAGCCTAATTTAGCGTACAAAAAATTGGCATAAAGAAATTCATAAAACATAAACATGACATAGGTGTAAACTTGGCATTTTCGGCATAGTCAATACGAACATCATAGGTGTGAACTTGCAAAGTAGTCAACATAAATATCATAGGTGTGAACTTGCAACGTAGACTAAATCAACATACACATATGTGAATTTGCAACATTGACTAAATCATCTTACATATATGTGAACTTGCATTGAAATAGGGATCTAACTAAATAGGTGTCACATGAATTAACATATGATTTAGACAACATAAGCCTAAACAAGTTTTGATCTAGGCATAATCTCAAACACAAGCTAATATATGACAAAATTATGCCATGTCCATGAAATATGTATAATTTTTAGCACAAGGGTGTGAACTAGATCAAAACTTGTATTAAAATGGATCTTGGCTTGGATCCAAATATGAACTTAATCATTTAGGCATAGTAATTCTATTGTACAGCATATAACTTGTCATAATCACCTAAACATATAGGTGTAGATATGAACCAAATAACTTGTATGTGAATTTGAATAGATCCAACATCAACTAGATTAATCCACAAACATTCCAACATCAAATCAACTATACCACAAACATCCCAATACCATTCACAACAGAATCATTGCAACACATAGATATGAATTAACATCGTCGTTATACAATAGCACAATTCCAATTCCATTTTACATTGAATCAAATCTTAATTTTATTCCCATCGGAAAAATCACTATACTTACAACAAACGACGAACTTGAATTCTGGATTTTGAGTTCTGAATTTCCAATGCTTTCCTTTGGGTAGATAAACGTTGTTTGAATATTGTTTTTACTTTAGTTTTGCTCGTCTCTAATCTTTCTTCAAGAGGAGGCTATTCTTGGCTTCCTTCCAGCAGCATGACGGCTCTATCTGTATTTTATTTGTGTGAATTTAGTTTGAGACTAAGGTTGTTTATATGGGATTTCAAACTAATTAGAGCCGTCGATGAAGCTAGAGTTAATCAAGGCCATTCATCTTAAGAGAAGCCAATTAGAAAGTGACAAATCAGCCCTAGTGACACAGCCAAGGCCCAGAAACCGAGCCAGGACCAGACCAAGTAGGTCAGGTCGACCAGGCAAGTCGCCCCGTAGGTCGACCCCCAGGTCGACAACATAGTCGACCTGGGTACCCAGGTCGACTACATAGTCGACCTGGGTCCTGGGCGGGAAAATTCCCGCCCAACACAGTTCTGGCCCAGTTTTTGAATTTCAAATTTGTTTATGGGTTGTTTGAATTTTAAATCGAATTCTAAAACTTCCGGAGGTTATAACTCCTTCATACGGAGTCCAATTTACGCAAACTCGGACTCTATCTCAAGCATAATTCCGAGACGAACGCAATGGCATAACCCGTTTCCCTTAATTCTATAATTTAGAATTAATTATACTTTAATTTGTTAATTTACTGTTAACAGAAAATTTGGGGTGTTTCATTCTCCCCTCCTTAAAGGATTTCGTCTCCGAAATCTTCAAGTCTAGAAGAACGTATATCCTAACATCCAATCGTCCATCTACTCTACCAACAAACACTGGCGTCCATTTTCCTTAAAAGAATTCTAATGCTTCATGATCATATGCATAGTGTGTGTATATGTCCTTATCTAATGTAAAAATTAGGCGGTCTACTATTCAGTTGACCTTCTTAATGCGAATCATGTAAGTGTCATGAATCCATTATGTATGCAAATTTTCCCTACTCATAATTCTACATGAGTGCGCAATCATTCATACAAATGCGACATCCATATGACAACATATCAAGTTTCAACCATATACAAATATGAATACATATATGCATATGCAATATGAAGTGACTGGGCTGATCTAAAACCTAGGTTGTGTATGCATATGCATCCACGAGCAACCACTAGCAACCACTTGCAGCCATCAATCATAACATGTTTCAATTACATGTTTACATCCAAAGGGGTTTCTATCTAAGGATAAAGGATAATATCGACGAGATATACCTAAAAAGATAGATACAAGCACAACTTAAGGAAAAAGAGAAATCAAAGATGTACCCTCAAAAAGAAAAGGGTAGGCCGCGCATATTCTGTCCTCAGTTTCCCAAGTCGCGTCTTCCTCGGCGTTGCTCCACTGAATTTTGACAAGCTTGACTTTGCGGTTGCATAGATTTTTCACTTCAGTTCCTAAGATGCGGGTTGGAACTCTCCTCACGGTTGCTTCGCGTTCCACTTCGGCTTCTTCTAGAATGCTTGGCTCCACCACTTCCACAGATTCATGTAAACATTTCCGGAGATGAGAAACGTGAAAGACATTGTGAATTTCAGCCAACCTTTCGGGCAGCTCTACTCTATAAGCCATCTTCCCAATCTTCTCGATGATAGGGAACGGTCCTACAAACCTTGGTGCTAGCTTTCCTGCGGATCCAAGCGAACGACGTTCCTTAAAGGAGATACCATAAGGAAAACATTGTCCCCAACCTCAAACTCAAGGTCGGTCCTTCTTTTGTCTGCGTAGGATTTCTGTCTATCTTGGGCAGTCTTCATTCTCCTTCGTATCAAGTCCACTTTTTCTGAAGTCTCTCTAATCATGTCTAGCCCAAGTATAAGCCTGTCTGTAGACTCCCACCAACAAGTTAGAGATCGGCACGGTCTTCCATATAGAGCTTCGAAGGGCGCCATGCCGATGGTGGCTTGGTAGCTGTTGTTGTAGGCGAATTTCACTAAAGAAAGATGATCCTCCCATGTCCCAATAAAGTCAAGAATGCACAGTCTCAGAAGATCTTCTAATACTCTGTTGACCCTTTCCGTCTGACCATCAGTTTGGGGGTGATAGGCCGTGCTCAAGCATAACTGTGTGCCTACAGCTTCTTACAGACTCCGCAAAAATTCGCTTGTAAAGATAAGATCTCGGTCACTCAATATGCTGGAGGGTATTCCATGGAGTCGACCTATTTCCTTGAGATAAAGAGACGCTAGAGACGAGGCAGTCCTTCTACTCTTGATAGGTATAAAGTGAGCGCTTTTTGTGAGCCCGTCCACTATTACCCAAATGCTAGTATTGCCCCTTCTTGACCTAGGCAACCCATCAATGAAGTCCATTGAAATGCTATCCCACATCCATTGCGGGACTTCTAGAGGATGAAGCGGTCCTCTAGGCTTCTTTTGTTCCAACTTGACCTGTTGGCATATCACGCACTTAGAAATGAAATCTGCCACATCCTTTTTTATGCCACTCCAAAAGAAAACTCTCTTTACGTCCTTGTACATCTTGTCTCCACCTGGGTATATTGTCATCTTGGAATGATGTGCTTCCTCGAGAACCGTCTTTACTAAATCCCTTGCTAGTGGGACGCATAGTCTTCCATCTCACCTCAGCCAACCCGTATCATCGATGGAGTACCTATTGAGGTAACTGGAAGTTTCACCCCTAATTAGTTTATCAATCACATCCACAAGCTGAGGGTCTTCACGTTGTGCGGCCCCTATTGAGTCTAAAAGAGTGGGTCGTACTTCTAGTGATGCCAACAAACCTGGTACCAAATCAGAGGAGGGCCTAAAGTAAAAACTGACTATATACTCCAAACTTTGCCTTTCTTCAAAGAGAGGACTTAAGGTTAGCTTCTTTCTGCTCAAGGCGTCTGCTACTACATTGCCCTTGCCAGGAGTATAGGAAATCTCAAAATCATACAAGGCAAGGAACTCCATCCACCTTTGTTGCCTCAAGTTAAGATCTTTCTACGAGAAAAGATACTTCAATGATTTATGGTCAGTATATAATTCAAACTACTCACCTAGGAGAAAATGGCACCAAGACTTAAACGCAAAGACAATGGCAGCCAACTCAAGATCGTGGGTTGCGTAGTTCCTTTCATGAACTTTCAATTGTCTTACACCATAAGCTATTACCTTTCCTTCTTGCATTATAACAGCGCCTAGCCCCGTACCACAAGCATTCGTATATACCGTGAACATCTTGCTTCCATCGGGCAAAGTCGGAATTGGGGCCGTTGTAAGAGCCCTTTTTAAGCGTTGGAAAGCAATATCACAGTCCAAATCCCAAACGATTGCTAGATTCTTCTTTGTTAGCCTTGTGAGTGGAGCTGAGATTTTTGTGAAATCTCTAATAAACTTTCGGTAAAAACCGACTAGCCCAAGAAAGCTTCGGACTTCGGTTGCATTTCTTGGTGTCTTCCAATCTTGCACTGCCACCACTTTCGCGGGGTCCACAGCTAACCCCTCTTTGGACACTATATGTCCAAGAAACCTCACTTCTTCTCTCCAAAAGTGGAACTTGG
This sequence comes from Allium sativum, assembly GCA_030737875.1. Taxonomy (NCBI): domain Eukaryota; kingdom Viridiplantae; phylum Streptophyta; class Magnoliopsida; order Asparagales; family Amaryllidaceae; genus Allium; species Allium sativum. The sequence continues at coordinate 186,770,103 of CM060924.1, read as the reverse complement.
AGAATTTGGCTTTTAGCTGATGAACTCGAAGGGCTTCCATGATCTCCTTCAGATGCTGAGCATGTTCTTCCTCATTCTTTGAGAAGATCAAAATATCGTCTACGAAGACAACCACAAACTTGTTGAGGAATTCTCTGAACACCCTGCTCATTAGGTCTACGAAATAAGCGGGTGTGTTTGTCAAGCCGAAAGGCATGACAAGCCACTCGAAGAAACCGTCTGGGATCTGAATGCCATTTTATCAATGCTATCTTCAGCTACCCTTGGTTGATGGAACCCAGTAGCCAGATTAAGTTGGGAGAAGACCGACGCACCTACAAGCTGATTAAACAAATCATCTATTCGAGGAAGCGGGTATCTATTCTTCTTGGTCGACTTGTTTAGCTCCCTATAGTCCACACAAATACATAGTGAACCATCTTCTTTGGTGGCGAACAACACTGGAGCACCCCATTCCGAGATACTCCGCCTTATAAACCCCTTCTCGAGAAGCTCCTTGACGTGCTTACTGAGCTCCTTTCTCTCCTTTGGAGCCATGTGTCTGACAGGTAAAGCTACGGGCTTTGCGTAATCAACAAGATATATGTGGAAGTCTATTTCCCGCCTCGGAAGTAAGCCCTTTACCTCTTTAAAGACATCTGGCTATTCACGGACCACTCTAACCAACTGCAAATTCTCAATAGAAGCATCAAGCGACTCTGGATAAATAAGCATAACAACATTCAAGGGATTACAAGAAATTTCTAGAGTGTTACCGAGCCGAGTCAAGAGTCTAACCACTCTTTTCTCACAATCAAGAATGGCACCATTATTGGATAACCAGTCCATGCCTAAGATTAGTCCATATCCCGAGAAGCCCAAAACAAAGGCACTACATGTAACACCCCGGATTTTTGAATAATCGAATTAACTAAATTAAAGAATAAATGTTTAGCGTTGTTCTAAGGTTTGTAAGCAAAAGACTTAGTAGCTCATTTGGTTGGAACATGTGACTTGCATACAAGAGGTACAGAGTTCGATCCCCGCCAACGCCATATTTTTGTTTTAGAGGAATGGCTAAAAAGCGGCTTAGTGTGAACGCGGTTCAAAAAGTAGTTTAATGTGAAAGTGGTTAATTATGAAGATAGAAATATATACAGATATATATATATATATATATAATAAAATTCAACCTAAAATTTAAGAAAAAAATTCAAAATAGCGGAAGCGGGAAGGAAAAACACCAAACCGACCTATATTATGGGTCAACCCAGACCCGCTGGGTCGACCCCAGGGTCGATTCAGGAGGTTTGGAATTGGTCCCGTCGGCCTTAAATGGTCTATGACGAAATTTTATGTCTTAGGGCTTAGGTGGCGATTTCTGGTTGGTCTGTTGACATCATTTCTTGGTTTCTAAGGCCTAGATGGATCCTAGAGTGATCTGACGGCTTAAATTAATTCAAAGCTCTATAAAAAGACCCATAGACTCAAATCTAAATCAGAATTAAAACTAAAACTATGGCCGTCATGCTGTCGTCTTGAACCCTAGAGTAGCCGCCACCAATTAGAGAGGAAGAACATCAAATCAAATCAGTTCTATTCAACCCTAACAACGAATCTTCTTCAAAGCAAAGCTAATTCAACTTCAGAAATCAGAATTCAGAACTGAAGACGGCCTTTGAGTTGTGAGTTCGATAGTTTTAATAAAATAATTAGTAATTTAATTGGATTAAGTTGTAGATTATTGATCTGAAGACGGCCTTTGAACTGAAGACGGCCTTTGAGATGCGGATTGTATGGATGTGATGTGAATTATTGATCACATGTTGTAATTATGTTGTAGAATTGTGTTGAAATCTCTATGACATTATGTTGTAATGCTATCATTTATGATGTAAAGTTATGTTGCTATCTTCTTTGTTGTAATTTTATATATAACCAAATCATCATGTTTCATATGCTAGTTTGGTGATGTTGATTCGTATGATAAATCATATGTATGCAAGTTTAGATTTTTATTTAAACATGAATAATATACAAGTTGGGTAAAATTATATGTGACCTTACATGGTTATGACATCTAGTTTATGTGAAAATTTGATTAAAAGTTGGGCTATGACATGGGTGAGTTATATGCTAAATTCTACATGATATTTTACATGTTAGATGCAAGTTTACACCATTGTTATGATGCATAAATCACATATGCAAGTTTATATAAATATATGAGTTTGGGGTATGAATCATGTTATGGCAGTTTAGGGTTATTGCCTATGCAAGTTTACACCTTTAGATGTAGATCTACGACATACATGATTTATGCAAGTTCACACCTTTAGATTTGGATCCATGACATATGTTGTTTATGCAAGTAGTAACTTTGGCTTATGCAAGTTTTAGATGTAGAACATCATTCGCATATGCAAGTTCATCCCTATGTTTAGATCTATGTTTTCATTTTGAGTACATTGTGATGTTTTCTCTTTATTCCATGAGTTAGACTATTCGAGTCTAACGTATATTTTACGTTAAACGAACAAACGTACAACGTGGGGTAAAGGGGGTAATATTAAAAAGATTTAATTGGCATAAATGCCTTAAAAGGCATAAAATATAATTGTGGTGAAAATTGGTATGATTTTTCATACCATAAATGGATGGACATAATTGAGTCAATTATGGACATTGTTTAATTTGGAATTGATTGATAATTTGAATAGGGAAAGTAATTCAAATTTGGGGAATGATTAATTAGGAGAAATTAATCGTCTAAGACACGAGGTTAGGCTCTTTTGTGGTGTAAGACTGCCCGGACCCGCCCGCCAAATCCAGCTGCCATAAATGTCAATCTAATGTGAGAGGTCTTAGGCATAAATTAAATACGTAACAATTGTAAAGACACGAGGTTAGGCTTTTTTGTGGTGTAAGACTTCCCGGACCCGCCCGGCAAATCCATCTGCCACAAATGTTAGTCTAATGTGAGAGGTCTTTATGAGGTTACGGTCTTAATGAATTAAGAAACACTTAACCAGATAAACATGTAGTGGACATGAGGGGGTTAAGTGGGTGCCTTGGGTGGCATGTGGAATCTAGTGGGTGCCTTGGGTGTCATTTGGAAATACGATTAGAAACACTTCACCAAAATTGAAACATGTAATTGAAACATGAATAAGAAGTGGTTAAGTGGGATGTACTAGAGGGGACCAAGCTTAGGTGGATAGCTTGTGTCAAGTGATGGGGGCCCATTTCAACCAGTAACCCATACGTATCTTTGTGGGCTCGACCCAAGTCGAGGACGGGACAGGCATACTGGGCTTGACTGTAAGAGGCCAAAATGGGTTAGCGGTGGCAACGCAAGTCCAACGGGTTCATATGCGTGTGTGGACCCGGGCTGGTAGCTAAGACGTTGTTACATTGTGTAGGTATAAGCCGTGCATTGTTGGTTGTATCGGGTTGCCACTTTGGGGAGTGATACACCCTACTGTGGGTCCAGCACAGGTATCTACGAGTTAGGGAGCCGATCGCTTGGGGGTAGTGGGTACACCTAGTGGAGATAGGGGCAGGCGGCACCTATGAAGGTAGCTAGGGGTGCACGAAACTACCAATATCATTATTAAGTTCTGTAGGCAGGATCAACCTTAGGGTGACTAGTGGTGGTGTAGTATACTAGTGTTGGTGCAGTATAGCAATTATCCTATAGTGTTGGTGTAGTTTAGTAATTATCTTATAGTGGGTTAGGTGCGCTTTAACGATATCGTTGTTCATCTTGTTTCCTTATTTACTCTGCCATATTCAATGGTTCATGGTCATTTCCTTATTTTCCAACTTATGCCTTATCCTAGTTACTTTGTTAATTATATTGTTAAAATTATCGCACTCGCCATACTTTATGTCTGACCCCCTTTGTTTCCTTCTCTTTCCTTCCTTCCCCCCACCCCCCAGGTGCTCAGGTTGGAACTAGCACCAATGGAGCTTGATCTTGGATTGCTTTTTGAAGATTGCTTGGATCGTTGGAGTAAAGTTCAGCTTCTCTTTTATTTATGGCTATTTTGATGTTGGGGATTATGTCTTTCAGTTTATGTACTTTTGATAGTCAAGATGGATATTACGTACTTTGACTCTGGTTTTTGATGATGAAAGCAAGCATATGTGTTTTCCGCTACAATGAAATAAAGTTTTAAATATTTGAGTACTATTTATATTTGCCTTGTTGTTAAGTTTCTGTTCTATACTTACTTAAAAACGCTACATAGAAGTTAATGCATTCCCTTTGTGAGTGACATTGATGGACGTGGGGTATGACACGTGGTATCAAAGCTAAAGGTTACCAGAACAGATATGAATTTTGGAAAAAAAAACTATTTTTCAAAAGCATTTTTATAAAGAAATACCTTCAAAAGTATGTTTTAAGGAAAGTATATTCAAGAGAAAAGTATATTTTAGAAAGCATAACCCCAAGAGCCATATATCTTTCCCTCGGTTCTTTTATTTGAATCTTTCCTTTTTCGTTTCAGCATGTCTGAAGCATCTGAGATACCAGAGGGTGTTCATGTACCCGGTTGGTTTCGTCAATATCTCGAGGCTAGGGCCGCCACCGCAGGTCCAGTAAATGCTTCTCCTCCTCCTCCCCCTCCTCCTCGCATCGATACTTTTGTTAAGATATGTAAGGACTTTAGAGCAATGGGTGGAAAACCTTTTCACGGGACGGAGACATTTGATGAAGCTCGTAACTGGCTAAAGGAGGTGGAAGAATTGTTTAGAATCTTTGAAGTGGATGATGAAAGAAAAATCCGGCTAGCTGCCTGGCTAATGAAGGATGAGGCCTCGTTTTGGTGAGAGGTCACTAACGGGGGACGTCCAGTCGATACATGGCTAGATTTTAGGCAGAGGTTTGAGGCAAAGTTTCTCTCGCAGGCTGAAGAGAATCGATACATGGAATGGTTTTTGGCACTAAAGCAAGGGAATTTATCAGTGAAAGAGTACGTAAACAAATTCAACCAATTGGCAAGATTTGGCTTGGACTTGGTGAATACTCCAGAAAAGAAGGCTCTAAGATTTGTTAAGGGTTTAAACGAGCCGCTTCATGGGTTAGCTATGACCCACATTCCGATGGGGGCTACCTTCGAGAGACTAGTTGACATGGCGCTCATGCATGAAGAGGAGAAGGGCGCCAATGCTAATAAGGCACCCGAGAAGAAAGGGTATCAAAAGAAGCCGCAACAGCAATAACAGAACAAGAAAGGTGGCAAAGGCAACAATGCTAAGGGAAAGAAAAGATGCTTTAACTGTGGGACACCCGGCCATCTAAGCAAAGATTGTAGGAAGAAAAAGAAGACTATTTGTTTCCACTGTGGCGAGGCGGGACATCTTATTAAGGACTGCCCAAAGAAAGGGCAGAGGGCAGGGTCTACCTCGGGAGGACAGGTGCAAGCTCTTATGGCACCAAGGCAGACAAGGGGACAAGTTCAGGCTTTCGTGGTCCCACCGCTGCAAGAACGAGGTAGAGCAATTTCCATTGAAAGTTTAGTTTTTCTGTTTGATCATCCTATCCGTACTTTATTCGATTCTGGCGCATCACATTCATTTATTTCTACATCATTAGTTGAAACACTGCACCTTGTTACTAGTCTAGTTACTGATCCCTTAGTAGTCTCAAATCATATCGGTGGTTCGGCTCATCTTTCTATGATTTGTCGGTATTTGAGAGTGTTTATCTTGGGTGTTGAGTTTGAGTGCAATGCTTTTGTTCTTGGCTTCATGGGCTACGGTTTAATTCTAGGTATGGATTGGCTAACTAAATATAGGGCCATCCTAGATTGTGAAAGAAGGGTAGTTAGAGTGTTGACTCGTTTTGGAAAGACCCTTGATATTTCTTGTGACCCTAGAGGTCTAGTAATGCTTAGCTACCTAGAATCCCTTGACGCATTCGATGATGTTTTACATTTTGTTCCCATAGTCCGTGAATATGCTGATGTCTTCGATGAGGTGAGGGGTTTACCCCCAAAACGTGAGATAGAGTTTCGGATATATCTAGTAGATAATGCAAAGCCAGTTGCATTACCGGTGCGCCACATGGCTCCAAGAGAGAGAAGAGAACTCAGTAAGCAAGTGAAGTAATTGCTTGAGAAGGGGTTCATCGGATGTAATATATCGGAGTGGGGTGCTCCAGTAGTATTTGCCACGAAGGCGGATAGGTCCCTTAGACTTTGTGTGGACTATAGAGAACTTAATAAGCTTACTAAGAAGAATAGACACCCACTGCCGAGGATTGACTATCTCTTCGATCAGTTAGTTGGCGCCTCAGTGTTTTCGCAGTTGGACTTAGCCACTGGTTTCCATCAGTTGAGAGTGGCTGAGGATAGCATAGACAAGACTGCCTTTAGGACTCCAGACGGTTTCTTCGAGTGGCTTGTGATGCCCTTCGGTTTGAAAAACGCCCCCGCATACTTTGTTGACTGATGAGTAGGGTGTTTAGGGAGTACCTTAATAGATTCGTGGTGGTCTTTGTGGATGACATCTTGGTCTTTTCTAAGAGCGAGGAAGAGCATGCCCTACATCTTAGGGAAGTATTGGAGACCCTTCGAGCGCATAGCCTTAAAGCTACATTTTCTAAATGTCACTTTTGGAGGAAGGAAGTGCGATTCTTAGGGCACGTGGTTTCCGAAGAAGGGATAGATGTGGATCCCGCGAAAGTAGTGGCCATCCAAGATTGGAAGGTCCCTAAAAATGCTATAGAGGTAAGGAGTTTCTTAGGGTTGGCTGGCTACTATAGGAAGTTTATCAAAGACTTCACAAAGATATCAGCCCCATTAACACGCTTGACGAAGAAGAACTTAGTTTTCACATGGGACGTAGATTGTGATGATGCGTTCCAATGTCTAAAGAGAGCTTTGACAACAGCCCCAGTCTTAGTGTTGCCAGATGGGAGTAAGCCATTTACCGTTTATACCGATGCTTGTGGGATAGGACTAGGCGTAGTCTTAATGCAAGTGGGAAGGGTAATAGCCTATGGTGGAAGGCAGTTGAGAGTGCATGAGAGAAATTACCCTACACATGACCTAGAGTTAGCCGCTATTGTCTTTGCGCTTAAGTCTTGGCATCACTATCTTCTTGGCAAGAAATTCGAATTATTCACTAACCACAAATCGCTAAAATACTTATTCTCTCAGAAGGACTTGAACTTAAGGCAGCAAAGGTGGATGGAATTCTTAGCATCCTACGACTTTGAGATAGCATATACCCATGGCAAGGGTAACGTGGTGGCAGATGCCTTAAGTAGAAAGAGGTTGTCCTTGAGTCCGTTGTTTATTGAGCGGCAAAGCTTAGAGTTCATCTCTACGTTTGACTTTAAACCTTGCGTTGACTTTGTACCCGGTTTGCTAGCATCCTTAGAGATCAGACCTACGCTTTTGGGATGGATTGGCGAGGCACAGCGAGACGACCCACAGTTGGTTGAGTTAGTAGAAAATCTCAAAAGAGGGGAGTCATCGAGCCATCTCCGTAGGTATACCCTAGATGATAAGGGTTGGTTACGTAGGGACGGTAGACTTTGTGTACCACAGGACGAGAACTTGAGGAAGACCATCCTTGATGATGCACATCGTTTGAAGATGACCATCCATCCTGGCGGGGCCAAGATGTATATGGACATGAGACAAGTTTACTTTTGGGCCGGTATGAAGAAGGACGTGGTAGAGTTTGTTGCTAGATGCTTGGTGTGCTAACAAGTAAAAGCAGAGCAAAAGAAGCCCGGTGGATTGCTTCACCCATTGAGGTCCCACAATGGAAGTGGGAAAGTGTTTCGATGGACTTTTTTGACGGATTACCAAGATCGAGGAAGAGTAATACTGGGATTTGGGTCGTGGTAGACAAACTTACTAAGAGCGCCCATTTCATTCCCGTGAAGAGTAAGAGGACTGCTCCATGGTTAGCCTCCGTATACATTCGAGAAATAGTTCGTTTGCACGGTGTTCCTTCTAGCATAGTGAGCGACCGCGATCCTATCATTACTAGTGAATTTTAGAAGAGCTTGCAAGAGGCGGTAGGGACTCTGTTATGTTTGAGCACCGCATATCATCCTCAGACGGACGGCCAGACCTAGAGGGTGAATCGTATTCTAGAGGACCTATTGAGATTGTGTGTCTTAGATTTCGGAGGTACATGGGAGGAACATCTTCCGTTGGTGGAGTTCCCATATAATAACAACTTTCAGTCTAGTATTGGCATGGCACCGTTCGAGGCTCTTTATGGACGGCCGTGTCATTTGCCTACATGTTGGTGGGAGTCTACAGATAAGATCTTACTTGGGCCCAATATGATTAGAGAGACTTCGGAAAAGATCGATTTGATTCGAAGGAGGATAAAGACGGCGCAAGATAGGCGGAAATCTTATGCGGACAAGAGGAGGACAGATCTTGAGTTTGATATTGGGGACATGGTCTTTGTCAAGGTGTCTCCATTACAGAACGTCATTCGCTTTGGGTCTGTTGGGAAGTTAGCACCAAGGTTCGTAGGGCCGTTTCCTACTAAGGAGAGGATTGGGTAGATGGCGTATAAAGTGGAGTTGCCCGAGAGACTTAGTAGCATACACGATGTATTCCATGTGTCACATTTGAGGAAGTGCTTGCATGAGACCGTGGAAGTGGTAGAGCCGAGCTTGCTTAGAGAGGTGGAGACAGAGCGTGATGCGACGATTCGGCGAGCTCCTACGTGCATTCTTGGGTCGGAGGTTAAGAAGTTGAGGAATCGAGAGGTCAAGCTAGTCAAAGTGCAATGGGGAGATGATGAGAGCAACGCTACTTGGGAGATGGAAGAGAAGATGCGTTCATTATACCCTTTTCTTTTCGAGGGTATGTCTTTTAGTTTCTCCTTTATCGCTTACCTTATACTTATCTTATCTTTAGTATGTCCTCTCGTTAGTACCTTTGGCCTTTAGAAAGGGTAGTCCTATGATTGAACATGTGGATGCAAGTGTTTGCTAGTGGTTGCTCGTGGATGCATATACACACACTTTAGGCACTAGATCGGCTCAGTCACTTCATATTGCATATTGAATATAAATGTGTGTGCATATTTAAGCTAATGGATGTATAATGGTTGTGATATCATATGGATGTTGCATTTTGGTGAATGGTTGTGCACACATGTAGAAATAATATGTATCGATAGGGTTCTTTCGCATACATAATGGACGCATGGCACTATCATGGTTTGTATTAAGGAGGTCAACTAAATCAGTAGACCGCCTGATTTTGCATTAGATAAGGAACATATACACGCACTTTTCACATATGTTCATACAACATTAGAAATTCTATAAGGACAATGGATGCCTGTGTTTGATGGTTGAGTAGATGGTTGTTTGGATGTTAGGATATGCATTCTCCTTAACTTAGAGATTTCGGGGGCGAAATCCTTTAAGGAGGGGAGAATGTAACACCCCGGATTTTTGAATAATCGAATTAACTAAATTAAAGAACAAATATTTAGCATTGTTCTAAGGTTTGTAAGCAAAAGACTTAGTAGCTCATTTGGTTGGAACATGTGACTTGCATACAAGAGGTACGGAGTTCGATCCCCGCCAACGCCATATTTTTGTTTTAGGGGAATGGATAAAAAGCGGCTTAGTGTGAACGTGGTTCAAAAAGTAGTTTAGTGTGAAAATGGTTAATTAGGAAGATAGAAATATATACATATATATATATAACAAAATTCAACCTAAAATTTAAGAAAAAAATTCAAAATAGCGGAAGAGGGAAGGCAAAACACCAAACCGACCTATTTTATGGGTCGGGTCGACCCCAGGGTCGACTCAAGAGGTTTGGAATTGGTCCCGTTGGCTCTAAATGGTCTGTGCCGAAATTTTATGTTTTAGGGCTTAGGTGGTGATTTCTGGTTGGTCTGTTGACATCATTTCTTGGTTTCTAAGGCCTAGATGGATCCTAGAGTGATCCGACGGCTTAAATTAATTCAATGCTCAATAAAAAGACCCATAGACTCAAACCCTAAATCAGAATTAAAACTAAAACTATGGCCGTCATGCTGTCGTCTTGAACCCTAGAGTAGCCGCCACCAATTAGAGAGGAAGAACAGCAAATCAAATCAGTTCTATTCAACCCTAACAACTAATCTTCTTCTAAGGAAAGCTAATTCAACTTCAGAAATCAGAAATCAGAACTCAAGACCACCTTTGAGTTGTGAGTTCGATAGTATTAATAAAATAATTAGTAATTTAATTGGATTAAGTTATGATGCGGATTGTATGGATGTGATGTGAATTATTGATCACATGTTGTAATTATGTTATAGAATTATGTTGAAATCTCTATGACGTTATGTTGTGATGCTATCATTTATGATGTAAAGTTATGTTGCTATCTTCTATGTTGTAATTTTATATATAACCAAATCATCATGTTTCATATGCTAGTTTGGTGATGTTGATTCATATGATAAATCATATGTATGCAAGTTTAGATTTTTATTTAAACATAAATCATATACAAGTTGGGTAAAATTATATGTGACCTTACATGGTTATGACATCTAGTTTATGTGAAAATTTGATTAAAAGTTAGGCTATGACATGGGTGAGTTATATGCTAAATTCTACATGATATTTTACATGTTAGATGCAAGTTTACACCATTGTTATTATGCATAAATCACATAAGCAAGTTTCTATAGATATATGAGTTTGGGGTATGAATCGTGTTATCCAAGTTTAGGGTTATTGCCTATGAAAGTTTACACCTTTAGATGTAGATCTATGACATACATGATTTATGCAAGTTCACACCTTTAGATTTGGATCCATGACATGTGTTGTTTATGCAAGTTGTAACTTTGGCTTATGCAAGTTTTAGATGTAGAACGTCATTCACATATGCAAGTTCATCCCTATGTTTAGATCTATGTTTTCATTATGTGTACATTGTGATGTTTTCTCTTTATTCCATGAGTTAGACTATTCGAGTCTAACGCAAATTTTACGTTAAACGAACAAACGTACAACGTGGGGTAAAGGGGATAATATTAAAAAGATTTAATTGGCATAAATGCCTTAAAAGGCATAAAATATAATTGTGGTGAAAATTGGTATGATTTTTCATACCATAAATGGATGGACATAATTGATTCAATTATGGACATCGTTAAATTTGGAATTGATTGATAATTTGAATAGGGAAAGTAATTCAAATTTGGGGAATGATTAATTAGGAGAAATTAATCGTCTAAGACACGAGGTTAGGCACTTTTGTGGTGTAAGACTGCCCGGAGCCACCCGGCAAATCCAGATGCCACAAATGCCAGTCTAATGTGAGAGGTCTTAGGCATAAATTAAATACGTAACAATTGTAAAGACACGAGGTTAGGCTCTTTTGTGGTGTAAGACTTCCCGGACCCACCCGGCAAATCCAGCTGCCACAAATGCCAGTCTAATGTGAGAGGTCTTTATGAGGTTACAGTCTTAATGAATTAAGAAACACTTAACCAGATAAACATGTAGTGGACATGAGGGGGTTAAGTGGGTGCCTTGGGTGGCATGTGGAATCTAGTGGGTGCCTTGGGTGGCATTTGGAAATACGATTAGAAACACTTAACCAAAATTGAAACATGTAATTGAAACATGAATAAGAAGTGGTTAAGTGGGATGCACTAGAGGGGACCAAGCTTAGGTGGATAGCTTGTGTCAAGTGATGGGGGGCCCATTTCAACCAGTAACCCATACGTATCTTTGTGGGCTCGACCCAAGTCGAGGATGGGACACGCATACTGGGCTTGAATGTAAGAGGCCAAAACGGGTTAGCGGTGGCAACGCAAGTCCAACGGGTTCATATGCGTGTGTGGACCCGGGCTGGTAGGTAAGACGTTGTTGCATCGTGTAGGTATAAGCCGTGCATTGTTGGTTGTATCGGGTTGCCACTTTGGGGAGTGATACACCCCACTGTGGGGCCAACACGGGTATCTATGAGTTAGTGAGCCGATCGCTTGGGGGTAGTGGGTACACCTAGTGGAGATAGAGGCAGGCGGCACCTATGAAGGCAGCTAGGGGTACACGAAACTACCAATATCATTATTAAGTTCTGTAGGCAGGATCAACCTTAGGGTGACTAGTGGTGGTGCAGTATAGCAATTATCCTATAGTGTTGGTGTAGTTTAGTAATTATCTTACAGTGGGTTAGGTGCGCTTTAACGATATCGTTGTTCATCTTGTTTCCTTATTTACTCTGCCATATTCAATGTTTCATGGTCATTTCCTTATTTTCCAACTTATGCCTTAGCCTAGTTACTTTGTTAATTATATTGTTAAAATTATCGCACTCGCCAGACTTTATGTCTGACCCCCTTTATTTCCTCCTCTTTCCTTCCTTCCCCTCCCCCCAGGTGCTCAGGTTGGAACTAGCACCAGTGGAGCTTGATCTTGGACTGCTTTTAGAAGATTGCTTGGATCGCTGGAGTAAAGTTCAGCTTCTCTTTTATTTATGGCTATTTTGATGTTGGGGATTATGTCTTTCAGTTTTTGTACTTTTGATAGTCAAGATGGATATTATGCACTTTGACTCTGGTTTTTGATGATGTAAGCAAACATATGTGTTTTCCGCTGCAATGAAATAAAGTTTTAAATCTTTGAGTACTATTTATATCTGTCTTGTTGTTAAGTTTCTGTTCTTTACTTACTTAAAACGCTCCATAGAAGCTAATGCATTCTTTTGTGAGTGACATTAATGGACGTGGGGTGTAACACTACATCTAAACTCAATGCTTAGAATAGAGATTTTCAAATCCAAACAAACCATTGACAAATAAGCTGAGCCCCCAATTGGATTTGAAACAACCAAGGGATCTTCTATCATACTAGTGTCTAGGTGCAGAGATTCTACAAAGGCAGATGAAATAAAGGAGTGTGATGCGCTAGAATCAAAGAGAGTGCGAACTGGATGATCATAGAGATAAACTAAGCTTTCTACAGAAATATTTCTATCTAAGGTTCTCAAGGTAGGATTGAGAAGACAAGCAAGACAAAACAAAGCATCTAGGAGAAGAAGTTAAAGATGTACCCCCAGAAGGTCCTCCTTGCGGGCCTTGCCCTTGCTTCTTAGGGCAGTTCTTGCTGATATGTCCAGTATCACCATACTGAAAGCATGCTCCCATCTTCATCTCCTTCTTTCTACAATCCTGGACTATATGCCCAACAATGCCACAGAATTAACATTTCCTTTTCTCACGTGTCTTGTTATTATTGTTGTGGTCCTTTTCCCCTTGACTATTCTCCGTCTTCTTGTTCTGCGATTCTTCCGCTTGCTGGTTCACGTAGAGGAGGAGGAGGAGGAGTAAAAGCGTCTATAGCTGGGGAGTAAGGTCCCCCAGACATGCTGAAACGATAAAAGGAAAGAAAGATCCAAAACAAAAGGATAGAGAGATAGTGCATATGGCTTTGGGGGACTATGCCTTTTAAAAACAATGCTTTTCCTTGAAAAAAGAATGCTTCTTTAAACTTCTCTTTTGAAAATAGTTTCAAAAACCTTGATCTAATCTGGTAAACCTGTGCTCTGATACCAAGTGAAACACCCCACCTCCATTAAGGTCACTCACAAAGGGAATGCCTTAACTTCGGTGGAGGTTTATAAGTAAAAGTCACAGATAAAACACAAGACAAATATATAGACACATATATATAAGCAGCGGAAAACAAAACAGACTTTTATTTCATAAATACGTGTTCATACAAAACATTTCCATAATTGTTTCATAATAACTTCCAAAACATTACATCATCATTTTTGCCTTGATTATTAAATAAAGAAGCATAAAACATAATAAAAGCTGCATAAATCCCCATAGAACGTGTCCAAAAGCCCCAAGGAAAGAGAGTCCAAACCATACATCTACTATCTTGAAGCTTGCAAAGAGTCTGACTAAGTTGGGTTGTTTCCTCCCTGTAGACCTTGTGGGGGGGACGGAAGAAAAGAAGATGAAAGAAAAATAGAGTCAGACATAAAGCCTGGTAAGTCTAGTGACTTCAGTATGAGAATAAGAAAAAGGGCATGATAGGTATAAACTGGAAATAGGAAAGTATCATAAACTAAGATAAAGTAGTTTGAAATGAATGTACTATCGCACCCTACACTATATCTCTGCACCCACTTGCACTGTCTCAACTGGCACCCCATGATCGAGGTGAAGTGATCCCCTTTCTAAATATCGGCTCCTACTCGACAAATCATATGTGTCATACGGCCCCCAATGATTGTAGATACCTATGCTGGTCTCACCATGGGGTGTATCAAGTCCCATGGTGGCGGCCCGACACAATCCTAAAATGCATATGGTATACTACTGGTGCCCAGTGCCCTATTTGTCTGCTCCAAAGTGTGTGCATGCCCGCACTCTGTTAGAACCCACACAGTTGCACCAACCGCCATTGCTTTTGACCGCTTATAAACAGCCCAGTAATCGTGCCCCACCCTGCCTAGTTTCAGGGTACCATGATACCTAATTGGGTTAGTACTGAAATGGATCCCTGTTGCTAGGGTTTTCTAGTCAAACATGTTAAGTGGTTAAGTGTCTGTATTTACCTAACCCCACCCATCAGTTTAATTAACATGTTGAATTGGTTAAGTGTTTTAGTTAACTTAACCCTACCATCCTGACTTGTCTGTCCTTAGCTTTTTAAAGCACCGACCACTCATATTAGACAGGTAATGTTACGGTTACTGGATGTGTCGTTCGGTTCCGGGCAAGTTTACACCGTAACTCAGTCTAACCTCGGGTCCTTATTGGGCTCAATGCTTAACCACCCACATTGGATAGGTATTGTTGTGATTACTGGATAGCCGGGCGGGTTCGGGCAGGTTTACATCACAACTCAATCCAACCTCAGGTTAAGCATATTCGTATTTTCTAAATTTACATATTTGTCTCTATTACTTGTTATATGTAAATTTGTTAACAATTGAATGTTGTGGCCCATTTTCCAAGTTCATCATTTTTTGTATAAGGATTTATATCATTTAAATGCCACCAATCTTTTGGCATGTGACAAACATGCCAATACACATATTTTTCACCAATTTATGTCAAATTACCAATTTTTCCCAACGTTACCCCGTCTAAATATTAGGCTTACAATCTTAGCCTAATTTTTCATTCGCATGATTTTTAACATATAATATTAGGCTAAAAACTTAGCCTAATTTAGCGTACACAAAATTGGCATAAAGAAATTCATAAACATAAACATGACATAGGTGTAAACTTGGCATTTTCGGCATAGTCAATATGAACATCATAGGTGTGAATTTGCAAAGTAGTCAACATGAATATCATAGGTGTGAACTTGCAATGTAGACTAAATCAACATACATATATGTGAATTTGCAACATTGACTAAATCATCTTACATATATGTGAACTTGCATTGAAATAGGGATCTAACTAAATAGGTGTCACATGAATTAACATATGATTTAGACAACATAAGCCTAAACAAGTTTTGATCTAGGCATAATCTCAAACACAAACTAGTATATGACTAAATTATGCCACGTCCATGAAATATGTATAATTTTTAGCACAAGGGTGTGAACTAGATCAAATCATGTTTGCTACTATAACATGAAACTTGTATTAACATATAACTTGTCATAATCACCTAAACATATAGGTGTAGATATGAACCAAATAACTTGTCTGTGAATTTGAATAGATCCAACATCAACTAGATTAATCCACAAACATTCCAACATCAAATCAACTATACCACAAACATCCCAGTACCATTCACAACACAATCGTTGCAACACATAGATATGAATTAACATCGTCATTATACAATAATGCAATTCCATTTCCAGTTTACATCGAATCAAATCTTAATTTTATTCCCATTGGAAAAATCACTATACTTACAACAAATGGAACTTGAATTCTGGATTCTGAGTTCTGAATTTGCAATGCTTTCCTTTGGGTAGATAAACGTTGTTTGAATCTTGTTTTTACTTTAGTTTTGCTCGTCTCTAATCTTTCTTCCAGTGGAGGCTACTCTTGGCTTCCTTCCAGCAGCATGATGACTCTATCTCTATTTTATTTGTGTTAATTTAGGTTGAGACTAAGGATGATTATATAGGATTTCAAACTAATTAGATCCGTCGATGAAGCTAGAGTTAATCAAGGCCATCCATCTCAAAAGAAGCCAATCAGAAAGTGACAAATCAGCCCTAGTGACACAACCAAGCCACAGAAACCGAGCCAGGACCAGACCAAGCAGGTCAGGTCGACCAGCAAGTCGACCTGTAGGTCGACCCCCAGGTCGACTAGATAGTCGACCTGGGTACCCAGGTCGACTACATAGTCGACCTGGGTCTTGGGCGGGAAAATTCCCGCCCAGCCTAGTTCTGGTCCAGTTTATGAATTTCGAATTTCTTTATGGGCTGTTTGAATTTTAAATCGAATTCTGAAACTTCCAGAAGTCATAACTCCTTCATACGGAGTCCGATTTACGCAAACACGGACTCTATCTCAAGCAGAATTCCGAGACGAACGCAATGGCTTAACCCGTTTCCCTTAATTCTATCATTTAGAATTAATTATACTTTAATTTGTTAATTTACTGTTAACAGAAAATTCGGGGTGTTTCAAAATTTCTTTATTAAATTGTTTAATACCAAATACGATATGTTATATCATATTTTAATGTAACATTTCTTACTCATGGAGTAAACCATATTTTTCCTATGTTAGTAATATGATTTTTGTCCTAAGTGATGTTCATTTTTAAGTTATATAAGTTTAAAAATCATTATAAAAATATAAAACACTACATACATGTATGTGCACATATATACATACTAGTTAAGAAATTATATAATATAAACAAATACATATAGGATTTTATAAATAACTATTCTAATTTCGTATAATATTCAAATCCAACAATATTTATATTTTAACAAGAGCTAAAACGAATATGAAAATACAAAACAAAACAGGAAACATTTCCTGCTTGATTTACATTGGTAAAATATTTTAAACCATTTAAATATATGTTATCCCTGAAATTTCCCAATATTTATTATTTTAACTTAATTACTGAATTAATCTGTAACAAATTGTATTATGAACTCAAGCAAAAACCAGGACGTTACATTATCATAAAGTCAAAACCATCAGTGTTTATGTGTGGATTGGTATAACAACCCGGAATTTCTGAATCAATTTAAAATTTTATTTTAGCTATTTTAATGGATTTTAAGAATTTAAAATGATTTATTTTAAATAATAATAATTAAAAATTTATTTTAATGAAGTCAGAATGTATAAATTTATTTTAATTATAAAACGAGCCTAAAATGGCGTGGTAGTTTGAAAATTCGATTTAAATTTTCAAAAGAATGTACAGGATTCAAAATAAAACGGATTTTGGTAAAACTGGAAATATTGGAATATGTTTAACTATATCTTTCTAACAAATATAAGAAACTGAGATTTCACTTTATAAATTGCTAGTTATGTCCAGTTTAAAATTCAGAATAGTCGCTATGGAATTTATATATATATATATTAATAATATATAGCCTTTAAAAATAACCATTTTGCGAACGATCTCCGTCTTTGAAGAAACTACTTTTGTTGGATCCAGAATGTCAAATTATAGTCAGGTTTCAAATTTCATAATTTTTGGAATTAGTATGTGAGCATAGTAAATTTAAACGTGTTTTTCAATCCAAATTAAATTTAATCAACTGGAAAAAGACCATTTTTCAAATGGTCTCCAAATTCAATGAAATTAGTTATGTTACGACCGTATCGTCAAAACATAGTTAGATGTAATTTTTCTATAATTTTTAGAGTCAGTATGTGGCCCAGGTAAATTAAATTATACGTTTAAAATTCAGTATATTGATTTATAACTTAATTTGGATGAAAACTGATAGAAACGATCGAATTGGCTTACGAAACATATCCCATTGTGTCCAGAACGGGGGTATTTAGTTCGAGGCGACAATCATCGGGGTTCGTTTGGAGTACAAGGGTTAAATATGTAAAATTAGAATTAAATGTTAACATAAAATAGGGGTATATATATAACTTTCTACCCTAAAACCTATGTATTTGTTCAGCGCCATCACTTATAAATGGAGAGCCTGAAATCTCGAATTTTAATCCCATTAGATCTCGCTATCCCTTTAATAATTTCGATAACTCAAAACATGAGGATCGAAGTGCGAATCGAGATCTATATAATGACCGACTGTGATCGTCTCTAGTATTGTAAATTGCAAGAAATCGGCCCTCAACCCGTCCATGTTCGAACGAGTTTTAAGGGTCAATTGGGGCCATCGGAATTCGTGCCAATGCCGGCGAAAGGAGGTGACGCCGTGGCCTTCCTCGGGGTTGTCTTAGATTTGGCTCATGTCAGCTCTAGAGTGGTGTGCAAGGGAGGATTTGTGATGAGGGTTTGGGTTCGATTTGTCTGTAGGTTCGGCGTGTTTTTCTAAAGGATGAAACAATGTGGATAGGTAATTAAGAAGAGTTAGGGAAAATTAATTAATAATTAATTAGTTAATTATATACCAAATTGTTCAAATGTATAATTTATCATATCTTGGTCATATGAAATCAGAATTAAACGAAATCAGTTTCGTTGGGATCGTGAAAATAAGAGCTTCACAAGATTGAGAGCGATTTGGAGAAAGTTAGAATTTGAGGTGAATTTAAATTCAAAAATAATGAAATCATCATTTAAAGACTGACGGAGTGGAAACCAATGTGAGAACTTCTCACTATAATATTTGTACAGTTATTTATTTTATAACTTCATATATGAACTGCAAGTATTGATTTTTATCAGTTTTTAATTATCAAAAATGTTGTACGATGCATATTAGCTCACCTAACTCGTCCACAGACCCTGGAAGATTTAATTGATTGTATTGTGTTGTGATTGAGATATGAATAAAATATATATATATGCAATGTGAATAAAATATATATATATATGCGATGCGAATGAAATATATATATGCGATGTGAAATATATATATATATGCGATGTGAAAAAAAATATGCGTTGTATAAAAATATATAAATGATGTGATAAAATTGTCATGTGTTAAAATAAATATTTGTTCACTAAAAATATTATTTTTAGCTTACATATAAGATATATAAAATGTTCATGTATTAAAATAAATATCGTTTGGCTAAAAATACAATTTTTAACATATATATGAGATATATAAAATGGTGATGTATTGAAATAAATATAGGTTGGCTAAAAATATGATTTTCAACTATATACGGAATATTCAATTTTGATTTAAAATTGAAATGGAAGCTGGAATCGTTTTTAAAACGAATTTATAAAATATAATTTGAATGGAAATCGACGAAATACATATAATATATATTATATATATGGTTTGAATAGAATGCGCCGCGCAGCGACCGTTTGCGAATTTCAATCATTAACTTCAAATTGATGTAACTGGAGATTCGACCGTTGGATTCTGCTAAAACTGGAACCATTGGGTTCGTATTGAAAAGAGCTTCCGAATGGTAATAAGAGATTTGAAATCTAGCAGTCAGATTAGGAATTATGTCCAAATCAATTCAAGAAAAGGTCGCTATGAATGCAGTTCGATGGCCGTTATTGGAAACCGACGGTAAGGGCCTTAATAAAATTATTAAAAATATGGAAAAATTATGTAAAATCATAATAAATGATTTGGAAAGATTTTAGATGAAAAATTCCAAGTTTTGAAAAGATAAAAATATTTTTATCGAAATGAACAAGTTATTAACTAGAATAATAATCCAAAAAAATAAATTGCATTTGAAATGGTTTTGATATAACTAGAATTTTCCAACGTATGAATTGGAATGGAAATAATCTTCGGAATATTTCAATATTGGATTCCATGATTATACGGATATTGTTGAGGTATTTGGAAGATATATATATATATATATATATATATATACATATTGTTATTCTCAATATGATATTTGTTGTTTCAGAATTTGATATTGAATATAAGCCGATATAATTTCTATTTGGAGCCTTGTATTTAATATCAAATTGGATTACGGGTTTGTAATGAATGGTGACTTTAATAACACTATTCTTAAACCCAGTTGAGAAAAGAATAAATCTCTTAAATAAGATTTAGAGAAGTTTACCAATTAATTAATATTTAACTGGAATGGAAATGAAAGTTGATTTTGGGTTTATCGTGAACAATGTTTTAAATAACATTTGTTCTTTAATCCAATTATCAGGGAATATATGATTTGGAATTTATAAATCTTTTTGTTAAGATTTAATGGAAATTTTCCAAAGTAATGTTTTCCATTTTAATAAAAGAAAATGGAATTCGATTTAGTGATAATCGAGATGAGATTCTGAGAAGGAAGACCATTACCATTTATGGAATTTAAAAGGCCTTGCCATTATTCCATTTATAGTATTGATCCGATAAAGAAATTTATATCGATTATGTACTGTTATGATTTCCGTGAAGATTCCAATTTTGATGGAAGACGAATTTGGGGTTTATCATGAACTATGTTTTAAATGACATTGGTTCTTTAACCTAGTTAAAGACAGGATTTATTTTCCTAATGTTGAATAATCATTAAGTAATGATTTTTGAGAATAAAACTGAACCAGAGTTTTAATGAATCTTTAATTAGATTGAAATGGGAATGGGGTAATTAAATTTACAAATTCAAGATGGAGTACCACCAGTTTTACTCTAGGCGATAGTTAAATCTTTGATTAGATTTGAGCGCGGAAATGGTAATTAAATTTATTGTTAACACCATAGGTGTTAGATATGGATTACAACCAGTTTTTCTCCATGTGATGAATAGTTTGGATTTGGGATTAATAAATAAATGATTATTTCGGCAAGGCTCGATAATTCCGGCTAGTTTTATAAACCTTAATTTGGTTTAGAATTGTTAAAAGATAAAATAAAATCTTTGAAATGAAATCCAAAGGAAGATTAAAGAATAAATTTAAAAGAATTTATCTTTGATAAAATTAATTGGAACCTTTCCCTAAAAATGTGAATATGTGAATAAACAAATATTCTGAATTGGAATGGGGTGTATAATGTGTTTTTATAGTAGCGGATTATTGATTATAAAATACACGAATTATTTGGAAAGACCAGGTTTAACCTATTCTGAATAATTAATACGACGACTAAAAATCGATTTGATGAAGACAGTGGTTGAAGACCGGAGTTCTTCACATCATTTGGATGATTACTGATTTCTAAGACAAGGTAATAAGTGGTGGTCGTCCAGACGTACTTGGAGATCAACTGGATATACGAGGACCACTCTCCTATATTGGACATATGGGACGAGGAATAAGATGCCTCTGGTTTCGTTCAGACCCCGAACGGACTTGTAAATGGATGTGTGTCTGACATTGGATTTCATTCTGCATTGATTGATTTCTATTAAATATATATCTGTTTGGTGATGGAGAATTTATTCTCTTGCTTAACACCCTTCTATGAGACGTACGAGCTTAGAGGTTATCTATTGATATACATCAGTTGTACAGCGTGAATTGTCAGTGTGGCATGCTAAGATGCAAAAGATCAAAGCTTTTGTTGAAAAGCAGAGTCTTGTGGTTGATAATCAAAGCACGGCTTTAATTAGCATAGCTTTGTATAAAGCGTTAATTCGCGAGCATCACATCTCGGTATGAGTTTAAAACGGGATAAGGGACGCAGTGAGTGCACACGTTTCTTTCTGGCTACGAATGGTGTCATGGTATGGAGCCTAGACATTTTTACTTATGTGGATGATGGATTGCAAGGCACCTCGGATTTGAGTCCCTAGTGGCTCTTGATATGGTCGACGTACTGACCATTTTAGAGGTCTGATAGGACCGGGATACGTGTATTCAGGAATAACTAATCCACTAAAGTATGTGTGGACCGGCGCTGCAGGATCCAAGGGTTCACTTAGTGGGATCATTGGTTATTCCGCTAGAGATGGCCCGAATCCGTAAGGAGTACATCCCTTGCCTTGACTCATGATGGGAATCCAATTTCCAATATGTCATTCTTTTGGTTTAGTTGTAGAACTAGTGTGACGACATGTTATATGGTACCCACGCCGTCTATGATTGATACATTTATATTGAAGTTGATGTTGACACTATGCACTTATAGTAATATCAAAATGATTTGTTTTAAACGTACCAAGCATGTTTGGCTATTATAAGGGAAAACTCTATCCTCCGGCTTATGTTGCATTGTGTGATGGGACCTGAGTCTTATGATAACTTCATTTTCCAAAAAGCATTGCGTTGTTTTACTTTTAATCTAAGATTCATGTGGAGTAAACCTATTCTGTGTTATACGGCGTGGTCCCATGATTTCCAAACTTTTAAAGTAAAGATTTAATAACTGTTTTATTTCTCACACCAGTCCCATGACTGAATCGGAGTATATTGTTTCTACCTAAACTCTGGGTGCCCATGTTTTCCACATGGCCAGCTAGTAGTTTTGGTTTTCGCAGATTTTTCTTTCATAGGATCGTGGATTACAGCTGGAGCTATATTCAGAAAGCTTTGTATCCGTCTATTTCTTTCAGTTGTGTCAATTGTTGTATTTTCGCTACACATTGTATTTATATTTAAATTTCCGCTACTAAGTATTTTAATCTATTATATTAAATTTCCGTTGTGTACTATTTATGTGTGCTCTAGGATATTCTTTCACTCTGATGTAAATTGTTGTAATAGAAATGAAATGTTTTGTTGTTTCTGTTCTGATGCGTCGTGTTCTCAAAGCAATCCGGGCTTTCCCATACGAGGAAGTTTGGGTCGTTTCAGTTTGGTATCGGAGCTTTTGTTTACAGAGCTCGAGAACAAGACACGTTAGAACCAAATAAAAGAATTCATCTGAAGTAGGATTAGTAATATCCTATGAGAATAACTCGTTAGAAATAGGATCAGTAGCATCCTAGAATGAGTTCGAAGATTGCAGTTTATAAAATAAATGAATTTAATTTTGAAAATTAAATCTTTTTATACGTATTTGAGTTTTTTATTTTATATTGAATTTGGACATTCTAATATATGAAGATTTTGCAAATACGCATCATGAACGTATATTCGAAGTCTCAAATATACTAAATGGATATAGGATCACACTCTAGTCGCCCGGAGATGATTCTGATGGTGGAGCTCCATCGTCAGTGTTTATGTTCGAGTTTTGAAAGTAGGATATCTATATATTTCCAATTGACTGGTGTGATTTGGCACTAAGAATATGATTTTTAAGTATATATAGAAAGATATATGTTTAAAAATCTAATCAACAAATTGATTGTTGGTTGTGATGTTTGATTAGTAGTTAACTAATAAAATATTAGAACGATAAAACCAATAAGAAAATGAAAGCTGAATTAAGACAAATCGAATCAAATATTGAACTAATTTAAAATTTTGTTCGAATTGCATACATGTACATACATATATGTATGAATAGGTCATAGCATGGAAGCTAAGAGGAGGAATAAAATTATATGCCCGACAAATAGGTACATGTTTATTATATTTCTTTGGTTTTGATGATTTTATGGGCCGCTTGGCTAGCCGCTTGGCTTTTTCTTTTTGATTGATGAGGACCCTGTGAGGCAAGTTGCGGTTTCACCGATCAGCCCGTACAAAGGAGGTTATGGCAAAAAAATTCGAAATTTTAGGGTGTTAGCAAAATTTTTGAGAAATTAGAAAATTGTTAGAAACTGAAAAGTTGAAGAATGAAAGTTGAGTTGATTAGTTAAACAACTTTCAGCTCCATTCCTTTTCGAGGACAAAAAGATTTTAAGTTGGGGAGATTGTAACAACCCGGAATTTCTGAACCAATTTAAAAAATTTATTTTAGCTATTTTAATGGATTTTAAGAATTTAAAATGATTTATTTTAAATAATAACGACTAAAAAATTATTTTAATGAAGTTAGAATGTACAAATTTATTTTAATTATAAAACGAACCTGAAATGGCGTGGTAGTTTGAAAATTCGATTTTAAATTTCAAATGAATGTACAGGATTCAAAATAAATCTTATTTCAGTAAAACCATAAATATTGGAATTTGTTTAACTATATCTTTCTAACGAATGAAAGAAACTGAGATTTCACTTTATAAATTGTTAGTTATGTCTAGTTTCAAATTCAGAATAGCTGCTATCGGATTTCAGTAAAACCAAAAATATTGGAATCTGTTTAACTATATCTTTCTAAGGAATGTAAGAAACTGAGATTTCACTTTATAAATTGTTAGTTATGTCCAGTTTAAATTCAGAATAGCCGCTACGGAATTTATATATATATATATATTAATAATATATATAGCCCTTAAAAATAGTCATTTTGCAAATGACCTCCGTTTTTGATGGAACCTCTTTTGTTGGATCCGGAATGTCAAATTATAGTCAGGTTTCAAATTTCATAATTTTTTGAATTAATATGTGAGCGTAGTAGATTTAAACGTGTTTTGTCAATTCAGTTTAAATTTAATCGACTAGAAAAAAGCCATTTTTCAAATGGTCTCTAAATTCGACGAAAATAGTTTTGTTAGGACCGTATCATCAAAACATAGTTAGATATAATTTTTTGTAATTTCTGGAGTCAGTATGTGGCCCCAGTAAATTAAAGTATACGTTTAAAATTCAATATATTAATTTATAATTTAATTTAGACAAAAACTGATCAAAATGATCGAATTGGGTTACGAAACATATCCCATTGTGTCCTGAATGAGGGTACTTAGTTAGAGGCGACAGTCGTTGGGGTTCGTTTGGAGTTCAAGGGTTAAATAAGTAAAATTGGAATTAAATATTAATATACAATAGGGATATATATATAACTTTGTACAAACCCTACATATTTGTTCAGCGCCGTCACTTGTAAATGAAGGGCCTGAAATCTCGAATTTTAATCCCATTAGATCTCCCAATCCCTTTAATAATTTCAATAACTCTGAACATGAGGATCAAAGTGTGAATCAAGATCTATATAATGACTGGCTGTGATCGTCTCTAGTATTGTAAATTGCAAGAAATCAGTTCTCAACCCCGCCAAGTTAGAACGAGTTTCAAGGGCATCTAGGGCCATCAGAATTCGTGCCAATGCCGGCGCAAGGAGGTGACGCTGAGGCCTTCCTCGGGGCGGTCTTAGGTTTGGCTCCTGTTAGCTATAGAGTGGTGCCCAAGGGAGGAATTGTGATGAGGGTTTGGGTTCGATTTGTCTGTAGATTCGGCGTGTTTTTCTGAAGGAGGAAACGATGAGGATAGGTAATTAGGAAGAGTTAAGGAAAATTAATTAACAATTAATTAGTTAATTATATACCTAATTGTTCAAATGTATAATTATCATATCTTGGTCACATGAAATCAGAATTAAACGAAATCAGTTTCGTTGGGATCATGAAAATAAGAGCTTCACAATGGTACTGACTAGGAGCGATTTGGAGCAAGTTAGAATTTGAGGTGAATTTAAATTCAAACAGAATGAAATAATCATTTAAAGACTGACGGAGTGGAAACCCATATGAGAACTTCTCACTATAATATTTGTACTGTTATTTATTTTATAATTGCATATATGAACCGGCAGTATTGATTTTTATTAGTTTTTAATTATCACAAATATTGTACGGTGCCTGTTCTCTCACCTCCCTCATCCACATACCATGGATGATTTAATTGATTGTATTGTGTTGTGAATAAAATATATATATACATATATATATATATGCAATGTGAATAATATATATATATATATATCTATGCGATGTGAATAATATATATATGTGCTATGAATAAAATATATATATGCCATGTGAATAAACTATATATATGCGATGTGAATAAAATATATATATGCGATGTGAATAATATATATATATATATATATATATATATATATGCGATGTGAAAAATATATAAGTGATGTGAAAAAAAATATGCGTTGTATAAAAATATAAATGAAGTGATAAAATTGTCATGTGTTGAAATAAATATTTGTTCGCTAAAAATATTATTGTTAACTTATATATGAGATATATAAAATGGTCATGTATTGAAACAAATATCGGTTGGCTAAAAATATAATTTTCAACTATATATGGAATATTCAGTTTTGATTTAAAATTAAAATGGAAGTTGAAATCTTTTTTAAAACGAATTTATAAAATACGATTTGAATGGAAATAGACAAAATATATATAATATACATTATATATATGGATTGAATAGAACGCGCCGTACAGCGACCGTTCACGAATTTCAACCATTAACTTCAAATTGATGTAACAGGAGATCCGACCTTCGGATTCTCCTAAAACTAGAACCGTTGGGTTCGTATCGAAAAGAGATTTCGAATGGTAATAAGAGATTTGAAATCTAACAGTTGGATTTGGAATTATGTCCAAATCAATTTCATAAAATGTCAATATGAATGCAGTTCGGTGGCCGTTATTGTAAATCGAACGTAAGGGCCTTAATAAAATTATTAAAAATATGGGAAAATTATGTAAAATCATAATAAATGATTTGGAAACATTTTGGATGAAAAAAACCAAGTTTTGAAAAGATAAAAATATATTTTTATAGAAATGAACTAGTTATTAACTAGAATAATAATCCAATGTTTTTAAATAAATAAATTGGATTTGAAATGGTTTTTATATAACCAGAATTTTCCAACATTTGAATTGGAATGGAAATAATCTTCGGAATATTTTAATACTGGATTCCATGATTATACGGATATTGTTGAGGAATTTGGAAGATATATATATAAACATATATATATATATATATCGTTATTCCCAATACGATATTTGTTGGTTTCAGAATTTGATCTTGAATATAAGCCGATATAATTTCTATTTAGAGCCTTGTATTTAATACCAAATTGGATTTGGGGTTTGTCGTGAATGGTGTCTTTAATAACACTATTCTTAAACCCAGTTGAGAAAAGAATAAATCTTTTAAATAAGATTTAGAGAAGTTTACTAATTAATTAATTAATATTTAATTGGAATGGAAATGAAAATTGATTTTGGGTTTATCGTGAACAATGTTTTAAATAACATTTGTTCTTTAACCCAATTATCAGGGAATATATGATTTGAAATTTATAAATCTTTTTATTAAGATTTAAAGGAAATTTTCCTAAGTAAAGTTTTCCAATTTAATAAAAGAAATTGGAATGGAATGGAATTCGATTTAGTGATAATCGAGATGAGATTCTGAGAAGGAAGACCATAACTATTTATGGAATTTAAAAGGCCTTACCATCATTCCATTTATAGTATTGATATGTTACGGAAATTTATATCGATTATATGCTGTTATGATTTCCGTGAAGATTCCAATTTTGATGGAAGATGAATTTGGGGTTTATCGTGAATTATGTTTTAAATGACAATGGTTCTTTAAACCAGTTAAAGACAGGATTTATTTTCCTAATGTTAAATAATCATCAAGTAATTATTTTTGAGATTAAAACCGAACTGGATTTTTAATGAATCTTTAATTAGATTGAAATGGGAATGGGGTAATTAAATTTACCAAATTTAAGAAATGTTTCGAGATGGAGTACACCAGTTTTACTCCAGGCGATAGTTAAATCTTTAATTAGATTTGAGCTTGGAAATGGTAAAATTTTTACCGACAACACTGTGGGTGTTAGGTATGGAGTACTACCAGCTTTTCTCCATGGGATGAATAGGTTGGGATTGGGATTAATAAATAAATGATTATTTCGGTAAGGCTCGATAATTCCGACTAGTTTTATAAACCTATGTTTGGTTTAGAATTGTTAAAAGATAAAATAAAATCTTTGTAATATGAAATCCAAAGGAAGATTAAAGAATAAATTTAAAATAATTTATCTTTGATAAAATTAATAGGAACCTTTCCCTTAAAATGTGAATATGTGAATAAACAAATATTCTGAATTGGAATGGGGCGTATGATGTGTTTCTATAGCACTGGATTATTGATTATAAAATACGCAAATTATTCGGAAAGACCGGCTTTAAACCATTCTGAATAATTAATACGATGACTAAAATGTGATGACCTGTAACTTCTCCGGTAAGGAAAGAGCGAATACTTTGAGAACAACACACAAAAGCACGCAAACAGAAGAACATTTCATTGTATATTACAACAATTCCATCAGAATACAAGAATATACATAGTAAGAATAAATATTACACAGAAAATATCAGAGATTTAAATTACATTTGAATACATCGCAGCGGAAAAATAATACAATACACAACTAGAAGTAATACACGGATACAGAGCTTTCCGAGTATCGTCCCAGCTGTAAATCAGGATCCTGTGAATATAAATCTGCAAAACCAAAACTACTACCTACCCGTGTCAAAATAAGAGCACTCAGAGTTTAGGTTAAAACAATTGTAACACCCCGCCTCCGCTAGGGTCACTCGCAAAGGAATGCACTAGCTTTAGAGGGGCATTATTGGTAAACATGCACAGAAATATCACAAGACAGAACATATAAAATAGCGGAAGTAAAACCGAACTTTCATAAACATTAATAATTAAGGTCTAAAGCCTTTTACATCAGAGTACATCAAAACCTGTCTTGCAATAATAAAGAAGCATAAAAACCTTTTCATAAATTATTCCCCAAAATAAAGCGGTGAAGCAGCCATAGCCAAGAGAAGACCAAGCTATACATCAAGCTATACATGATGACCTTCAAGCATAAGAGGCCCGAACTAAACAACATCATTTCCTCCCTGGAACCTGGGGGGGAAACGGAAGACAAAGAGGCGAAAGAAAATGGGGTCAGTCATAAAGACTGGTAAGTCCTATCTACTCCCAGTATAAAAACAGGTAAAGGTAACATGACATGCATAAACTGAAAGTAAACATAAGGATGACTACAAGATAGATAAACTAAACCAGGGTAACTGGCTGAACTACTGTAGCAAGGTAAACTAAGATATCGTGATAAACTACGGTGTCGTGATAGATCAAGGTATCACATCGTCAGGTTTCTATCAAGTATAATATCCCAAGGTATCCACCCTGTCTAACATCCCACGGTATCTATTATGTATATTACTCCTGGTTCTAACATGTATATTTGCTCTGCACCTCTCGTACTAGTGTCCAACCCGCGTCATGTGTTAACTATGAATGTCCCTTGCCCAATGTCATGTAATGGTCCGTGTCAACCTAATATATAGCATATGTAGGTTTTCCCCACTCGTATGTTTCTTTCCATGTATACGTTCAGTCCTTTGCCATGTAAACGTTTTATCCTCGAAGTTGTTTTGGACTGTCACCCTTGATCTAGTTATGTTTCCTTACCATGAACTATCGCGCGTTCACTTAGGATTTATGCCACCTAGGCCCACTAGGGATTATGCTACCTAATGAACGTTTCCGTGTCTCGGTTTGGGTTTTGGCCACCAAGGACCACTAGGGATTATGCCACCCGTCAACCGCGCCCTTCATCCCACGTGTGTATCGTGAATCGTTTCCCATGTCTAGACGCACATGTTTCCCAATGTGCCATCCGAGTTCCGTGCCAGGGCAAACCAAGAAATACGGAACTCGGTCGGGAGCTTTAAGTCGTCTGCTGATGCAGATATCAAGGTCTGTTTTTGTACCCGTGGCTATGGTCCCACGTGACCCCTCCCTCAACTACTGAAAGGCAACCCAAGAAAAATCATGTATGAGAACCACATCCCGGCCCCACTATAGCCCCACTTTCCTACGGGCCTACCTCACCCATGACTCGATAGCAAGAACATGGTCTGTTGGGGGTTCCCTGCCTTTCCGTTCGTACACGATTGACTAAAGATGGTAGGTAGTCGACGACGTGCTATCAAGGGCAAAAACCAAGAATCGTCAACTCCACGCTAATCCATCCCAGTCTTTAGGTCGCTCGCATAGCAACCAAGGCATACTCTTGGTCCTTCTAACGCAGACCTTAACCTCTCATGGGCCTAGTATAATTACTTGGCAGCCCACAGAGGGATCCCAAGAATATCCTCACGTCCCCCGAAGCTTCCACTTCGGCACCCAGTGCGCTGGAGCTTTTATCCAAGTCAGATAACTTGCTCCTCCTCGTATATTAAGCGATGACCTACCGTATCAGGTTACTCATCGCTTTGTGAATTAATCCTATGTCCTTAGCTAAGAATTATTACTTAGTTACCCTTAACTAAGGTTTACCACTTAGCTTCCTTTCCCGTTGCCCTTGATTAACCACGATTCTATACCTAGTTCCTCTAACTAGGGTTTGTCTTATTGGGTTAAGTGTTATCATTCAAGTCCATGCCTTAACCCGCCCACGAATCACGTCAAGATTGGCTAAGTATTTAAGTTCAAGACTTAGCCCTACAAGTTGGTTAAGTGTACCCAGAGGCTCATGACTTAACCCTATCAAGTCAAATCGGTCAAGTACTAGCTTACCTTAATCCTATCGGATTATCTTGCTAGATTGATTAAGCATAGATTATCTTAATCCCATCAAATTATCGAGTCGGATTGGTTAAGTATAGGTGGGCTTAACCCCATCCTCTAATCGTACTACAATGGTTAAGTATATTCTAAAAAGGTCTTGTGACTTAACCTTATCAGGTCCGCGTATTAGATAGGTTAAGTGTAGGTTACTTAACCCCATCAAATCATCATGTATAATTGGTTAAGTATAAGTTGCTTAACCCCATTAAATTATCACGTTAAGTTGGTTAAGTATTGGTTACTTGACCTCATTGAATTACCAAGTTTAAGTTGGTTAAGTGTTTAACTTAACCCCATCGAATTACCGTGTTTAGATTAGTTAAGTGTGGGTTACTTAACCCCATCTAATTACCGTGTTTAGATTAGTTAAGTGTGGATTACTTAACCCCATCTAATTACCGTGTTTGGATTAGTTAAGTGTGGATTACTTAACCCCATCTAATTACCGTGTTTAGATTAGTTAAGTCTTAATTACTTAACCCCATCTAATTACCAAGTCGGATTAGTTAAGTGTAAATTACTTAACCTCATCCCCTAATCATCTTGCATGGTTAAGTGTCATTAAGAAATCAAGTCCGGTCCCACTTAACCTACCCATTCGTGTCATATCGGTTAAGTGTCACTAGTCAAATTTACTTAACCTTATCATGTGGCATTAATTTAATTAATGCACCCTCAACCTCTCACATTAGACCTTGTTGTGGTTACTAGTTAAGCCGGGCGGGTCCGGATAGATTTACACCATAACCTAGTCTAACCTCGGGTCTTAAGCGCGACATGACCAACTTCTCACATTGGATCCTATTGTTTGTAGCTACTAGTTAAGCCGGGCGGGTCCGGGTAGATTTATGCTACAAACTCAACCCAACCTCGAGTTGGCCACTTCCATGTTTGGTCTAGTGTTATATTACACTTACAACCCATACGTGTCTAATTTCAAGTCCCAAGTTTACCCCACGTGTCATGCCCCCATTTTGGTTCAACTTACATGTCGTGTTCACATGTAACCTCAAGTCAAGTTTTCATGTCATATTCAAGTCAAGATTTCGCGTCATGTTCATGTTTATCTAACTACCCCAAAGTCGTGTTTTCCAATGCAAGCAAAAGCGAGTCAACATAGTAAGGATACTACGTCACATATTGGCCTCAAAACATGCATGATGCCAAAAAGGGATTGGCTTCCACATGCACAACCTTGGCCAAAAACATGCATAGTGTCATAAGGTGATTTGGCCACAACATGCATAGTATCTCAAGGGGATTTGGCCACAAACATGCATAGCATAAAAGGGGATTACTTGCATAAGTGTTCATGTCATAAACCTATCATGAAGGGATGAACATGCCCATGTTACTCATGTGATAAAAAGGTAAACTTGCATATTATCATAAATGATTTCGGGTTCATATACTTGCATAGCCTCAAAATCACATTCATGCACATGTTTCATGAGTCAAAGTGGTTTCAAGTGTGCATGCTAACATACCACAAGCAAAGGTCCAATCTTGCATGGAAAACTAGGTCCAATGTAACATGAATAGCATGGTTTAGTCGCTACAACATAACCCAAAGTCATATGTTCGTGCTAAAGGGGCAAACTAGGTTCCCATAGGCTAACATACTCATGTTACTTTGCATTTTATCCCATGTCACATCAAGATCATCGTTTAAATCTACAAGTAGCTAGAACTTACTTAGCGTGGCAAGAGGACTAGGAGCATGAATCGTTTTGACGAAGAAAGGTGGCTCCTTTGATGAAGATCCGTCATGAAACTCGCATAGCAACGTTGATTTGGCCTCTATTCGATGTAGCAAGCTTGCACCTTTTGGTTTGAACCCGATTTGAATGCATAGGCTCTAGGGATTGGAGATGGAGGCCATGATCAAAATTGATTTTGGCAGCACTTAGTTGCTAGGTTTGATTTTTAGGGATTTAGGTTAGGTTTAGGGTCTTTTTATAGAGATTAGGATAGTTTTAGGCCCTTAGATTAACCCTAGGATAGATCTGAACCATCAAACCACGTCAGAAGCTTCCAGAACAAGACCATGGACCAGTGGAGGTGCACCAAGCCAGGAATGCTCGTCTGAGCCAAGTCGACAGCCAAGTCGACAGGGCTGTCGACTTGGTCAGACCAAGTCGACTCCCAAGTCGACAGGGCTGTCGACTTAGGTACTGTGGCGGGAATTTTTCCCGCCTGGCCCAACTGGCCCCATTTTCCAAATTTTGAATTTGAAATCTGTTTTTACTTAGAAATTTTCTGAAAACTTCGTTGGGCCTTAACCGGGTCATACGGACTCTGATTTTCGAAAACTCGGACTCTATTTCGCGTATTTTTCCGAGACGAACGCAATGGCATAGCCCATTTCGCTTGATTCGGAATTAAAATTAAATTCTGCCTTGATTCTCGTCTTAATC
Source organism: Allium sativum (assembly GCA_030737875.1). Classification (NCBI taxonomy): domain Eukaryota; kingdom Viridiplantae; phylum Streptophyta; class Magnoliopsida; order Asparagales; family Amaryllidaceae; genus Allium; species Allium sativum. Next base: position 186,737,151 of record CM060924.1, on the reverse strand, counting down.
ATGTTATCGAAATACGGGTTGTTACAACAATAAACTCCAGGTCAGTCATGTGACTGGTGTGAGAACTAAAACAGTTATTTATCTTTATTTTAAAGTTAGGTAAATCAAGGGACCACGTCGTATAACACGGAACGGGTTTCCTCCCAAGAACACCAGTGCATAAAACAAACAGTGCAATGCTAAATAAAGAACAATGAAGCTATTATAAGACCTAGGTCCCATCACACAATGCAACGCAAGCCAGAGGATAGAGTTTTTACCTTATAATAGCGATGGAATGCTTGATGCGCTAAATTTCATGTTTTAATTCTTAATCAGACTACAACTGTAAATTAGTAAGAGAACGATTCCCTAAGTATTAACCTCGAAGGCCGAAACCAACATCAGACCAATACCCAGGAAACCACCCATCTTAGCTCGTTTCCAATTAGTTTCTGATTTTATATACAATCATAAATATCAATCATAGGCGGCATGAGCGCCCCATCCCACTATGTCGCAATATATAGGATTACAACTAAAACCGAAACATCATGTATTGGAAGTTGGATTTCCATCTGTGAACTGTAACACCCCACCTCCACTAGGATCACTCCTTAGAATGTACTAGCTTTGGAGGGGCGTTATTGTGAAGGTAAACATGCACAGAGATATAGCAAGACAGAGTATATAAAAATAAATATAAGTAAAGCAGCGGTAGCAGATAAAAACCCATCATCATCATCTCAGAAAACCCACATAGTCAAGTACATAATATCGAAATGTCATGATCCAAAATACAACTCCAGTCTAGATACGTGATAACAAAATACATAGTAAACATCAGTACTAATCCCCAGAAATAAAAGATAAGCCACAGCTAGCTCAGATCCATACATGAGCTATCCAACAAGCAAGTCAAAGATCCACTAAGCAGATGTAGTCCCTCCCTGAGAACCTGTGGGGGGGGGGGGAAACGGAAGAAAAGAAGCGAAAGAAAACAGGTCAGTCAAAAAGACTGGTAAGCCCTACTACGATCAATCTATAAACTAATAAAGTTAACAGTATGATGGAAACTGAGATGAACCCACTGGCAATAGATAAAGGTGACATCACATAGACGAGATTAAACTTTGCACCACAGTGTACTAGCAAACCCACAAAACAGATCTTGATCCCTTAGCCCAAACTTTGGCCCAATAACATGAAGTGACCTTAGTATAAGGCCCAGCCCAACGGTCTAGTCGATCGGCTCCCTATAAACCTAACACGTCGAGTGTTGGTGTCCATACGGCCCACATGGATGTAGTCAGACTGTGCTGGGTCCACCTTCGGGTGTATCAAGCCCTAAGGTGTCAACCCCAGACACCTAAGCAATAATACACAGTCTAAGCCTACTGGTACCCGTGCCTCGAGTTTGTCCAACATCGGACTACGTGCACGTCCGTAGCCCGCCGGACCCGCACCGCTGTACCACTCAGCCGTCGCTTTGGTCGCTTACATCAGTCCAGTAATCGTGCCCCGCCCTAACCTAGCTGTAGGGTTGTAGTGATACCAAACTGGGATTACTGCTGGAACAGACCACGTTGCTAGGGTTTCTAAGAGGGTTAAATGTGGGTTTAACCCCTCACTAATCCCGGATTAGATTAGCTAAGTGTAACCACTTATCCCCATCTAATCCTCGCATCCCCATTATTGGTTAAGTATTAGTGGGCCATGACTTAACCCTAATCATGAGGCATTAATTACTTAACGTACCCAACCTCTCACATTAGACATCCGTGGTTACCTGGGAAGATTTACACCACGTCTAGGTCTAACCTCGGGTCTTATGGTGCAACATGACCAACTACCCACATTAGACCCCACGTTGTGGTTACCTGGGAAGATTTACACCACAACTAGGTCTAACCTCGAGTTGGCCATATCATGTTATCTAATGTCATGTCCACTTCAAAACATATTTACAAGTTAACATATACTTGGGTAGACCTAACTTAATAGGTAAATTCCCAAGGGGTAGACCTAACTTAATAGGTAAATTCCCAATCTTTTAGTTTCATGTATTTTTAAGTTTACCCAAACCCTCCCAACGTCATTATCTCGCTTACATATTCGTCGTAACGTATAAGGGTAAAAAAAAAAGTAACTTGGCATAACATACATGGTGAACTCCACATGTTATAATAAACATGCATACATGTTAAACTTGCAAATCATGTCATGGGGTATTCGCATAAACATGCATAGCTTATTAAATATGCATAACATGGTAAGGTGAACATGCATAGTCCATTAAACTTGCATAACATGGTAAGATGAGCTTGCATAAGCATGCATAATCCATTAAACTTGCATAACATGGTAAGACGAACATGCATAATCCATTAAACTTGCATAACATGGTAAGGTGAACATGCATAATCTATTAAACTTGCATAACATGGTAAGGTGATCTTGCATAAACATGCATAACCCATGAAACATGTAAAACATGACATAATAAGCTCGCATAAGCATGCATAACTTGTGAAACATGTAAAACACGGCATAGAAATCTCGCATATGCATGCATAACTTATGAATCATATAAAACATGACATAGTGAGTTCGCATAAGCATGCATAATCAACTAAACTCACATAAACCTCAACTTTCACCAAACATTAACTTTAAAGTTTGTAAAGTGAAGGTAAGAGGGCTTACAAACATAAACAAGCCACAAATCCACCAAATAAGATGAAGAAGCCCTTTTAAAGACCAAAACAAAGCCTCAAATAAGAAAACCCTTTTTGCAAGATCCCAAAAACACAAAATTAGCAAATCAAACTTGCTACTTAATGAAGTATGCAAGTTATTAAGCACTCATACAACATAGAAAAGGTTGTATGATCATCATATCTTCATAGGATTTAATTTTGAGGAAGGTGGAGGCTAGGTTTTAGGTGGAGGCCATTTGAGGATTCAAATTGACATAGTTTAGTTGCAAGATTGATTAATGAGGCTTTAGGGTAGGATTAGGGGTATATTTATAGAGAATTAGAGTGTTTTAGGCCCTAGGATTAACCCTAGATTAGGTTTGGCCCGTCAGATCTTAGAATTCTCCAGAACCAAGCCACATGACCCAACCCAAATCAAAAATGGTGCACCAGGCTGAACTGCCTGGGCGCCCCCTGTCGACAGGGCTGTCGACAGGGCAGTCGACACCCTGGGTGCCCTGTCGACATGCCTGTCGACATGGGCCCCTGGCGGGAAATTTCCCGCCTAACCCTGATTAGCCCTAATCCTTGATTTTAATTTGAAATTTAAATCTGTCTTTAGCATAGAAATTTCTGAAAACTTCAATGGGCCTTAACTGGGTCATACGGACTCCGATTTTCAAAAACTCGGACTCTATTTCGCGTATTTTTCCGAGACGATCGCAATGGCATAGCCCGTTTCCCCTGATTCTGATTTTTGAATTAAATTCTGCCTCGATTTATGTTATAACAGTTTATTGAAAATACGGGTTGTTATATTCTCCCCTCCTTAAAGGATTTCGTCCCCGAAATCTTCAAGTTAGGAAGAACATATCCTACCATCCAACATCCATCTACTCAAAACATCATCCACGAGCAACCATTGTCCTTAAAGGATTCTAAATGCTGTATGAACATATGCAAAAGTGTGTGTATATGTACTTATCTAATGCAATGATCAATGCAAAATATGTTAGTGAAATGTATCCATATGTATGCAAATCCCTAACATAATGTATAATATCTACATGCGTGCTCAATCATACATCCATATGCAACATCCATGTGATTGCATACAAATTTCATCCAAGAATAAGCATAAACACTCATGCACATGCAATATGAGGAGTGTGTGAGCCGATCTAGTGCCTAATGTGTATCATGCATCCACGAGTGACCACTTGCAAACACTTGCAACCACTTGCAACCATCAAACATAACATGTCTCAAGCACATGTTTCATCCAAAGGGTTTCTACCTAAGGTTCTCATGACAAGCTTAGTACGATAACTAGATAAATATGGATTAGCAAAGAGAAAGATATACTAGCAAAGGGAAGAGATTGAGAGTGTACCCTCAAACAGGAATGGATAAAGCCCACGCATCTTCTCCTCGGTTTCCCAAGTTGCGTCCTCTTCGGCTTCACCCCATTGAACTTTCACTAACCTGACCTCGCGATTCCTTAGCTTCTTGGTCTCTGTCCCCAAGATACGAATCGGAGCTTTCCTTAAAGTTGCTTCTTTCTCTACCTCCACGTCTTCAAGCATGCTAGGCTCAACCACCTCAGCGGACTCATGCAGGCACTTTCGGAGATGCGAGACATGGAAGACATTATGCACTCCGGACAACTTCTCGGGCAATTGCACTCTATAAGCCATCTTCCCAATTCTCTCAATGATGGGGAAGGGTCCAACAAATCTCGGTGCTAGCTTCCCAACAGCTCCAAATCGGACCACATTCCGCAAAGGAGAAACCTTCACGAAAACCTTGTCCCCAACCTCAAACTCCAATTCGGACCTTCGCCTGTCAGCATAGGATTTCTGCCGGTCTTGGGCCGCTTTCATCCGTCTTCTAATCAACTCAACCTTCTCGGATGTATCCCTAATCATGTCGGGTCCAAGTATAAGCTTATCCGTGGATTCCCACCAACATGTAGGTGACTTGCACGGCCTCCCATATAAAGCCTCAAAGGGTGCCATCCCTATGCTCGCCTGATAACTGTTGTTGTATGCAAACTCGACAAGAGGGAGATGGTCTTCCCAAGCACCACCAAAATCTAGAATGCAAAGCCTCAACAAGTCCTCAAGTACCCTATTCACCCTTTCCGTCTGGCCGTCTGTTTGTGGGTGATAGGCCGTACTCAGGTTCAACTTCGTGCCCATAGCCTCCTGCAAGCTGTTCCAGAATTGACTAGTAAAGATGGGGTCTCGGTCACTGACTATGCTGGAAGGGACCCCATGTAGTCGCACTATCTCACGAAGATATACTGATGCTAGTCCAGATGCTGTCCTTTTGCTCTTTACTGGGATAAAGTGAGCACTCTTCGTGAGCCTATCCACAATGACCCATATGCTCGTATTCCCCTTCCTGGACCTTGGAAGCCCATCAATAAAGTCCATAGAAATGCTCTCCCACTTCCATAGCGGGACCTCTAGCGGATGTAATAGCCCACCGGGCTTCTTCGACTCAGCTTTTACTCTCTGACAAGTAACACATCTCGAGACAAACTCCGCCACATCCTTTTTCATTCCGGGCCAGAAGAAAACGCGCTTCATGTCCTTATACATCTTATCACCCCCTGGATGTATGGTCATCTTGGAGCGATGTGCTTCCTCGAGGACTTTCCTCACCAAGTCTTCTACCATCGGGACACAAAGCCTTCCATCTCTCCTCAGCCAACCCCTATCGTCTATAGAATATCGAGCAAGGTGACTAGATGTCTCCCCTCGAACCAGCTTATCCAAGATCTCAATTATCTGAGGGTCTTCCTTTTGCGAAGCCCCAACTTGATCTAGGAGGGTAGGCCTGAGCTCTAAAGATGCCAAGGAACCGGTCACCGACTCCATTGCCAAAGAGAAATCAAAGGTCGCTAAGAACTCTAAATTCTTCATCTCAACAAACAGAGGACTTAGTGTCAACCTTTTCCTACTCAACGCATCCGCTACAACATTCCCCTTGCCAGGGGTATAGGATATCTCAAAATCATAGGAAGCCAAAAATTCCATCCATCTCTGCTGTCTTAAGTTCAGATCTTTCTGCGAAAAGAGATACTTCAAAGACTTATGATCGGTATATAGCTCGAATCTCTCTCCCAGAAGATAATGACGCCATGCTTTGAGTGCATATACAATCGCTGCTAGCTCTAGATCATGAGTGGGATAGTTCCTCTCATGCACCTTCAGTTGCCTTCCACCAAAGCATATAACTCTGCCCTCTTGCATCAGAACGGCACCCAATCCCGTGCCACAAGCATCAGTGTACACGGTAAATATCTTACCACCATCGGGTAAGGCTAGAACTGGTGCGGAGGTAAGGGCTCTTTTGAGTCTCTGAAAAGCAAGCTCACAATCCATATCCCAAGCAAAGACTAAGTTCTTCTTCGTCAACTTAGTAAGAGGAGCGGATATCTTTGCGAAGTCTTTAATGAACTTCCGATAGAAACCCGCAAGACCCAGAAAGCTTCTCACCTCGGTTGCATTCCTTGGAGTCTTCCAATCCTGAACTGCAACCACCTTAGCGGGATCCACCGCTAAGCCTTGCTTGGATACGATATGCCCAAGAAATCTGACTTCCCTTCTCCAAAAGTGGCACTTGGAGAACTTGGCTTTTAACTGGTGTGCTCTGAGTGTATCCATCACCTCTACTAGGTGCCTCGCATGCTCTTCCTCATCCTTGGAGAAGACCAGAATATCATCAACAAAGACCACGACAAACTTATTCAAGAACTCCCGAAACACCCTACTCATCAAATCCACAAAATATGCGGGTGCATTCGTCAAACCGAACGGCATAACAAGCCATTCAAAGAATCCGTCTGGAGTTCTGAATGCAGTCTTGTCTATACTGTCTTCAGCCACTCTGAGCTGATGGAAACCCGTAGCAAGGTCAAGCTGAGAGAAAACAGAAGCACCAACAAGTTGATCAAAGAGATCATCGATTCTTGGTAACGGGTGTCGGTTCTTCTTAGTCAGCTTATTCAACTCTCTATAATCCACACAGAGTCGGAGAGAGCCATCTGCCTTAGTTGCAAATACCACAGGCGCTCCCCATTCGGATATACTCCTTCTGATGAAGCCCTTCTCAAGCAATTCTTTCACTTGTTTGCTCAGCTCCCGTCTCTCACGCGGAGCCATATGCCGAACGGGCAAAGAAACAGGTTTAGCATTATCTACCAGATAGATGCGAAAGTCAATCTCTCGTTTAGGGGGCAACCCCTTAACTTCTTCAAACACATCTGGATAATCTCGGACCACCCTTACAGACTGAAGGGCCTCTTCCGAGAAGTCGAGAGATTCTAGATAGCATAACATGACGGGATTCTTCGGATCGCATGAAATCTCTAAGGTGTTGCCCAGGCGAGTCACAAGCCTTACAACCCTATGCTCACAATCCAGAATGGCTCCATATCTAGACAGCCAATCCATGCCCAAGATTAATCCGTATCCCCTGAAACCTAGAACATATGCACTACACAAGAACTCAACGCTGAGTATAGAGATCCTTAGATCCTCACATATCATGGATAGATGAGCAGAACCCCCAATGGGATTCGAAACACAAACGGGATCATCCACTAAGCTAGTACTGAGGTGCAAGCTATCAACAAGATCAGATGAAATAAAGCTATGTGATGCACCGGAATCAAACAAGGTACGTACCGGAAGATCAGAGATATAAACAAGGTTCTCAACAGAAACACTACCTCTCTCGGGAACCGAAGCGGCATTGAGAGCATGAACTTGCCCTCCTGAAGATCCAGCCTGTCCTTTCTTCTTTGGGCAGTCTTTGCTGAAGTGCCCAGCCTCTCCACAAGAAAAGCATCCACCACTAAGCTTCCTTTTCTTCTTCCTGCAATCCTTAGCAAAATGCCCAGCTATGCCACAGTAATTGCACTTCCCCTTGCCTTTGTTGTTGCCCTTCTTGTTCTTATTCTGATTTCCTTGACTGCTTTGACCTTGGTTGCCTTTGCCTTGAGAATCAGCCTTCTTTGCCTGAGTATCGCCTGACTTGACTTCCTTCTTTCCCTCTCCCTGAAGCAGAGCCATATTGACCAAACTCTCGAAAGTGGCTCCATGCGGAATATGTGACATTGCCAAGCCCTGTAGCGGCTCATTCAATCCTCTGGCAAATCGAAGAGCCTTCTTCTCCGGGGTGTTTACTATATCCAAACCAAAGCGGGCCAGCTGATTAAACTTGTTCACATACTCCTTGACAGACATATCCCCTTGCTTTAGTGCAATGAACTTCTCCATTTGTAAATTTGCTTCAGCTGAAGATAGAAACTTGGTCACAAATCTAGCCCTCAAATCGGCCCAAGTCTCAACGGGCCTCGTCCCATTGGTGACCTCCCACCAATAGGCCGCCTCATCCTTCAGAAGCCATACGGTCAATAAGATCTTCCTCTCGTCATCTATTCCAAAAATGGCAAACAAGTCCTCCGTGTCCTTCAGCCAATTCCTAGCTTCAACGAAAGATTCTGTGCCTAGAAAATTCTTGCCCCCCATTGCCTTGAAGTCTTTACACACCTTTGTAAACTCAATCTGAGGATGCTGAGGGGGAGGAGGAGGAAGAGGAGCCTCAGCAACAGGAGGGGGGAACATTAGCAACGGGAGGGGGAATATTAACTGCTGGAGGAGGGGGAGCAGGGACCACCGGAGGAGGGATATTAGGGATAGGATTTTCAACTACAGGAGGAGGAGTGGGAGTAGGGTTGGCGGGACCAGCTGCCGCCCTAGCTTCTAGGAGTCTCCTATACCAGAGTGGTACGTTCACTCCATCTGGGATGTCAAGATTCTCAGCCATACTGAAACAAGAGATAAGATAAGATTAGGTCAAGGGAACGAAGGATAACGCTGATGGCTTTTTGGGGATTAGCCTTAAAATAATCTAGACTTTATTTTGGAAAATACTTAGTAGGTTTTTGAAAATAGTTTTTCGAAAAGGGTTTTTTTTTTTTTTTTTTTTTCAAAAGTTTTGTTCAATCTTGTAAACCTTGTGCTCTGATACCAAATGTAACACCCCACCTCCACTAGGATCACTCCTTAGAATGTACTAGCTTTGGAGGGGCGTTATTGTGAAGGTAAACATGCACAGAGATATAGCAAGACAGAGTATATAAAAATAAATATAAGTAAAGCAGCGGTAGCAGATAAAAACCCATCATCATCATCTCAGAAAACCCACATAGTCAAGTACATAATATCGAAATGTCATGATCCAAAATACAACTCCAGTCTAGATACGTGATAACAAAATACATAGTAAACATCAGTACTAATCCCCAGAAATAAAAGATAAGCCACAGCTAGCTCAGATCCATACATGAGCTATCCAACAAGCAAGTCAAAGATCCACTAAGCAGATGTAGTCCCTCCCTGAGAACCTGTGGGGGGGGGGGGAAACGGAAGAAAAGAAGCGAAAGAAAACAGGTCAGTCAAAAAGACTGGTAAGCCCTACTACGATCAATCTATAAACTAATAAAGTTAACAGTATGATGGAAACTGAGATGAACCCACTGGCAATAGATAAAGGTGACATCACATAGACGAGATTAAACTTTGCACCACAGTGTACTAGCAAACCCACAAAACAGATCTTGATCCCTTAGCCCAAACTTTGGCCCAATAACATGAAGTGACCTTAGTATAAGGCCCAGCCCAACGGTCTAGTCGATCGGCTCCCTATAAACCTAACACGTCGAGTGTTGGTGTCCATACGGCCCACATGGATGTAGTCAGACTGTGCTGGGTCCACCTTCGGGTGAATCAAGCCCTAAGGTGTCAACCCCAGACACCTAAGCAATAATACACAGTCTAAGCCTACTGGTACCCGTGCCTCGAGTTTGTCCAACATCGGACTACGTGCACGTCCGTAGCCCGCCGGACCCGCACCGCTGTACCACTCAGCCGTCGCTTTGGTCGCTTACATCAGTCCAGTAATCGTGCCCCGCCCTAACCTAGCTGTAGGGTTGTAGTGATACCAAACTGGGATTACTGCTGGAACAGACCACGTTGCTAGGGTTTCTAAGAGGGTTAAATGTGGGTTTAACCCCTCACTAATCCCGGATTAGATTAGCTAAGTGTAACCACTTATCCCCATCTAATCCTCGCATCCCCATTATTGGTTAAGTATTAGTGGGCCATGACTTAACCCTAATCATGAGGCATTAATTACTTAACGCACCCAACCTCTCACATTAGACATCCGTGGTTACCTGGGAAGATTTACACCACGTCTAGGTCTAACCTCGGGTCTTATGGTGCAACATGACCAACTACCCACATTAGACCCCACGTTGTGGTTACCTGGGAAGATTTACACCACAACTAGGTCTAACCTCGAGTTGGCCATATCATGTTATCTAATGTCATGTCCACTTCAAAACATATTTACAAGTTAACATATACTTGGGTAGACCTAACTTAATAGGTAAATTCCCAAGGGGTAGACCTAACTTAATAGGTAAATTCCCAATCTTTTAGTTTCATGTATTTTTAAGTTTACCCAAACCCTCCCAACGTCATTATCTCGCTTACATATTCGTCGTAACGTATAAGGGTAAAAAAAAAAAAAGTAACTTGGCATAACATACATGGTGAACTCCACATGTTATAATAAACATGCATACATGTTAAACTTGCAAATCATGTCATGGGGTATTCGCATAAACATGCATAGCTTATTAAATATGCATAACATGGTAAGGTGAACATGCATAGTCCATTAAACTTGCATAACATGGTAAGATGAGCTTGCATAAGCATGCATAATCCATTAAACTTGCATAACATGGTAAGACGAACATGCATAATCCATTAAACTTGCATAACATGGTAAGGTGAACATGCATAATCTATTAAACTTGCATAACATGGTAAGGTGATCTTGCATAAACATGCATAACCCATGAAACATGTAAAACATGACATAATAAGCTCGCATAAGCATGCATAACTTGTGAAACATGTAAAACACGGCATAGAAATCTCGCATATGCATGCATAACTTATGAATCATATAAAACATGACATAGTGAGTTCGCATAAGCATGCATAATCAACTAAACTCACATAAACCTCAACTTTCACCAAACATTAACTTTAAAGTTTGTAAAGTGAAGGTAAGAGGGCTTACAAACATAAACAAGCCACAAATCCACCAAATAAGATGAAGAAGCCCTTTTAAAGACCAAAACAAAGCCTCAAATAAGAAAACCCTTTTTGCAAGATCCCAAAAACACAAAATTAGCAAATCAAACTTGCTACTTAATGAAGTATGCAAGTTATTAAGCACTCATACAACATAGAAAAGGTTGTATGATCATCATATCTTCATAGGATTTAATTTTGAGGAAGGTGGAGGCTAGGTTTTAGGTGGAGGCCATTTGAGGATTCAAATTGACATAGTTTAGTTGCAAGATTGATTAATGAGGCTTTAGGGTAGGATTAGGGGTATATTTATAGAGAATTAGAGTGTTTTAGGCCCTAGGATTAACCCTAGATTAGGTTTGGCCCGTCAGATCTTAGAATTCTCCAGAACCAAGCCACATGACCCAACCCAAATCAAAAATGGTGCACCAGGCTGAACTGCCTGGGCGCCCCCTGTCGACAGGGCTGTCGACAGGGCAGTCGACACCCTGGGTGCCCTGTCGACATGCCTGTCGACATGGGCCCCTGGCGGGAATTTTCCCGCCTAACCCTGATTAGCCCTAATCCTTGATTTTAATTTGAAATTTAAATCTGTCTTTAGCATAGAAATTTCTGAAAACTTCAATGGGCCTTAACTGGGTCATACGGACTCCGATTTTCGAAAACTCGGACTCTATTTCGCGTATTTTTCCGAGACGATCGCAATGGCATAGCCCGTTTCCCCTGATTCTGATTTTTGAATTAAATTCTGCCTCGATTTATGTTATAACAGTTTATTGAAAATACGGGTTGTTATATGAACCGAGGCAAATGATAGTCCTCTACCGATTCGAGATGCTCTAGTCCGTGTCTCAGGTCAGAGCTCGAGTAACTTTTGGATCGTCAGGGCCGGTCCACCGATGTGGATTAAAATGCCTGAACACTGCGTTTCCCCACCCTTTGGGGTGTCAATAAGCCAACGAATGACTCCATCGGCTTCACATAGTCACCGATATATCCGAGGCGCCTCGCAAACCAACAACCACATAAGTCAAACTCATCAGGGCGTGTCAAACCACTGACGCCACTTCTAACTAAAAGGAAACGCATGCCCTCACTGAGGTCCTCTCCCGTTTCTGGTTCACAACTGGGGTGTGAGGCTCGCGAATTAACGCTCCACAAAGCTGTGCCACACAGGCTGTGCTTTGCTCATCAACCACAAGACTCTACTTTTCAACAGAAGCCTTGATCATTTGCATCTTAGCATACCACACAGGCAGACCACCCCATGCAACTGATATCCATCAATCACACAGAATGATATCCAACGTCAGACACACAGTCCATCTAATAGTCTGTTCCGGGTCTGAACGAAACCGGAGGCACCTAGTACCCCGCTTATCCATCGATCTCCAAGTACATCTGGACGATCACCAACTGATTCCTTCCTCTTGGGTGTACGGCCCAATCAAGATCATCAGTAATTATCCAAACGACGTGAAGACCTCCGGTCTTCAACCACCGTCTTCATCTTCGACTAATCTCCGAGTCAGTTATTCAGAATGGGATAAACCCGGTCTTTCTGAATAACTCGCGTATATAATAAACAAGTGTTACACAAACACAACATATGCCTCATTCCAATTCATCAGTCACTAACCGTAAATTAGTAAGAGAACAATTCCCCAAATATTAACCCTGAAGGTCGAAACCAACATCAGATCAATACCCAGGAAACCATTCATCTTAGCCAACCTACAGTTAGTTTCTAAATTTCACATTCTTAGGGAAATGTTCCCATTAATTTTATCAAAGATAAATTCATTTAAATTTATTCTTTAATCTTCCTTTGAATATCACTTCAAGCTAGTCGGGATTAGCGAACCACACCGAAGTAATTATTTATTTTATTTCCAAATCCCAACCTATTTATCCCATGAAGTAAAATTGGTCATACTTCATATCTAACACCACGGTGTAATCGGTAAATTCAATTACCATTTCACGTTCAAATCTAATTAAAGATTTAACTACCGCCTGGAGTAAAACTGGTAATACTCCATTCTCGATCTTTTCAATCTAATTAAAGATTCATTAAAACTCCACTTAGTTTAATCTTTGACTGAGTAAAAGAATCAGTGTCATTTAAAACACGGTTCACGATAAACCCCAAAATCACATCACGTTTCAATCAGTCCCTAACCGTAAATTAGTAAGTGAGCAATTCCCTAAGTATTAACCCTGAAGGCCGAAACCAACATCAGATCAATACCCCAGAAACCATTCATCTTAACTAATCTCCAGTTAGTTTCTGATTTTCTTAATTCATTTGGGTCTAAGAACAGTATTATTGAAGATACCGTTCACGACAACCCAAAATCACATTCCGTTAATTATCGGGTCAAAGAACTAGTGTTATCGATAAACCCAAAAATCAAAACCAATTCAATTCCAATAAAATATTATTTAATTGGTACACTTCATTAAATCAAAATAAAAAGATTTAATTTTTTTCTCAACTGGGCTTAAGAACAGTGTTAATGAAGACACCATTCACGACAAACGCAAATCACATTAGATATTAAATACAAGGCTCTGAATAGAAAATATATCGGCTTATATTCATTATCAAATTCTATGACCAACAAATATCGCATTGGAAATAACGATATCTATATATCTTTCAAATTTCCATAACGCTATCTGTATAATAACGAAATCCAACATCGAAATATTCCAAAGACAATTACGATTCAAATCCACTCCAATTCAATTATTGGAAATTCTGGTAACTTTTAATACCCTTTTCAAATTCAATTTAATTATTTTAAAAAATAAATGGGATTATAATTCTAGTTCAAAACTAGTCCATTTCGATAAAAATCAATTTTTATCCTTTCAAATATGGGAATTTTCAGCCCAATTCTTCTCAAATCATTTCTTGTGATTTTACACAAATTATTACTATTTTTAATAATTTTATCAAGTCCCGTACAGTCGATTTCCATCAACAACCATCGAACTGCACTTACAACGACCTTTTCCAAATTTGATTTGGACATAATTCCAAATCCAACCGTTAGATTTCTAATTTCTAATATTCATTAGAAAGCTATTTTCGATACAAACCCAACGGTTCTAGTTTTAGGAGAATTCGACGGTCGGATCTCCCGCAATATCCATTCGAAGTCAATGGTCGAAATTCGCGAACTGCCGCGGCGCGGCGCGTTCTACTCAGGCCATTATATATATATAATATATATATTATATATATTTCATCGATTTCCTTTCAAAACGTATTTTAATAAATCATTTTAAATTTGTTTTCGAAATGATTTAAACTTCATATTCGATTTCAAATCAAAATTGAATTTTCCTTTATAAATTCTTTTTACATTCATTTTCTATTTGATTTCAATTTCAATTCGATTTCAATTCGATTGAATTCAATTTCAATTCGATTTGAATTCTATTCAATTCAATTTTAATTTGATTTGAATTCCTATTCAATTCGATTTAAATTCATTTTCTATTCAATTTTATTCGAATTCATTTTCTATTCAATTCAATTCGAATTCATTTTCTAAAATATTCGATTATTGAAATCACTTTTCAATATTCGTTAAAAACAAATAAAATCGACAAAGTTCCCGTTCGTGTTCAAATGGCATTTAACTACTTAACACGGCTTCACATTTCAATATCCACTGAATATAATTTTAAAATATTTGATACTTCTAAACTAGAATCAGACACAGTCAATTACCATATAATTTCAGTTATATGGATTTCATCCAATTCATGTATACAACAATGAAAACAAACAATCAACCATCATCCAAAGTACGTTCTACACTATATAAGCATCAAATATAAATATTTAACGCTTATAACAGTATGTCAATCAATCGATCGACATACAACTAATTATTGGGATTAGTGTATGTCATATATCATCCCAATACCCGTGTGGGGTTTCAAACAATCAACCACAGATTTTATTTGTGCAGTTGGGCGATGTGTAAAATTTATCGTCCCATTCAATATCAGTCAAATGTGTGTATATAAACAAATCGTTCGATTTGTTTATAAATATTTATTTTATATACATGTTAAAAATTATATTTTTAACTATAAAATATTTTCCACTATAAAATATTTTATTTCATTCTACATCACACAATCAATTTTCACAACGCAGCAATCAAACAAACAAGTCATCCATAGTCTGTGGACGACGGGTGTCGGGGGCTGCTAAGCACCGTCTGCATCCTAGAATATATTTCAAACTAGAAAATAAAATAAAAGTGAGGAGTTCTCACCGATAAGCTAAACCAAACGCCACGACTCTTCTTATGTAGAAAATCTTCGTTGTGCTCGCCTTTTGTCACTTTCATCCACCGTATCCACAACATATATAAAAGTCACATTTTTATATTATTGCTACATATATAAAAATCACATTATTAATTCGCTCTATATGGATAAAAATCACATTTTTATACTGCTACTATATAGATAAATATTCTATTTTTACATCGCTACTATATAGATAAAAATTCCATTTTTATCTCGCTACTATATAGATAAAAATTCTATTTTTACATCGCTACTATATAGATAAAAATTCTATTTTTACATTGCTACTATATAGATAAAAATTCCATTTTTATCTTGCTAGTAATATAATAAAAATTATATTTTTAATTTCAACTCTACTTAGATAAAAATCACATTTTCATCGCTTCTTCTCATAGATAAAAATCATAACTTTATCCCAACGCTACATATATAAAAATTATATATTTATATCGCTAACTTCAAAAAAAATCTAATCTTTTTCATTACAAGAATTCAAATCTTTCCATTATAAAAACATAATCTCGTCCATGATAAAAATATTATCTTGTTCATGTACTTCCTAAAATAGAAAAACTGATTTTTAAATAATACTTTATAAAATAGCAAAACAGATTTTAAAATTATATTTTTTAAATCAGAAAAACTGATTTTAAATAAATAAAAACTCACCTTCCCTTATCGTTTTGAACTGCTCGCGACAGGGGCTGGAGTTCGTCGGTCGCGAACTGAAGAGGGGGTGTTTCTTTCCGGCGGTGGGCACAGACTATGGCGGCAGTGGTTTCTAAGACTGGGGGGGCTAGGGTTGTTCGGATTGGGGAAAAAGGGGGAGGAGAAGGTGGCGGGGAAGGGAAGAAAGGTGGAGGATGGAGAGGATCATCAGCGTTGGAGGGTTCGTCGCGTTGGAGTTTGGGGCTCGCGCTCACCACTGGAGGAGGGGAGAGGGCTTCGCTGGCGGTGGCGGCGGCGATCGTGGAGGGGAGAAGAGTCAACGCAGAGTTTTATTTCCTTTTTTTCTTTCGATTAGGATCTGAGAGGATGAGAGAGAATAAGGGGGGCTATATAAATATATTTAATTATTTTAGTTCTCTAAAAAGTTGCTTTTTGATTCGAACACCAAATCAGACCCAACAACTGTCGCCCCTAGCTAATTACTCCTATTCCGAACACAATGGGATATGTATCATAAGCTGATTCGATCGTTTCAATCAGTTTTTCGTCAAAATCAACATATAACTCTATATATTGAATTTGAACGTGCATTTCAATTTACCGGGCCCACATACAGTCTCTAAAAATTCCCGAAAAATATTTTCTAACTTCGTATTGACGATACGGTCCTAACAAAACTAGTTTCGTCGAATTCTGAGACCATTTGAAAAAAGGCCATTTTCCAGTCGATTAAAATCAACTGAAACTGGTCAAACGCGTTTTCCTTTGCCACGCTCACATATTGATTCAGAAAATTACGAATTTCGAAATCTAGCAATAACTTGACATCATGGATCCAACAAAAGTGGTTTCGTCGAAAACCGAGGTCGTTTGAAAATTTTCTATTTTCAAGGCCTTTATATATTAAAATATATATAAATTCCACAGCGACTTTTCTGAATTTTAAACTGGACATATCTTTCTACTTCTAAAGTGAAATCTCAGTTTCATACATCCGTTAGAAAGATACGATTAAACAGATTCGAATATTTCTTGTTTCGTCCAATTCCGACTTAAAACGAATTATGTATATTCAATTGAAATTCGAAATCTCAAACTACCGCGCCTTTTCAGGCTCGTTATATAATTAAAATAAATTTATTCGTTTTAACTTCGTCAAAAATAAATTTTTCATTGTGATTATTTAAAATAATTCATTTTAAATAATTAAAATTCATTAAAATAGCCAAAATAAAAATTTTAAATTGGCTCGGAATTTCCGGGTTATTACTATCTCCCCCACTTAAAACTTTTCTTTCCCGAAAAGGAACGAAGCCGAAAGTTGTTTTCTAATCAACTCAACTTCCATTATTTCCATTGCGGCTTAAGTTCTTCAACTTTTCAGTTTCTAAGAACTTTTCAAATTTTCCAAAAATTTGGCTAACACCCTAAATTTTCGAAAAATTTCGCCATAACCTCCCTTGCACCGGGGACTTCGGGATATTTCTTATAGCCTCCCATGGCCTTCTTCAATCCAAAAGAAAAAGAAAAAGCCAATCGGCTCATAAAATCATCATCACCCAAACAAAACAGTAAATTATGGTAAACATGTACCTATTTATCGGGCAAACAATTTTATTCTTCTGCTCTAGCCTCCTTGCTATGACCTGTTCAATGTAAGTACATGTACATGCATGCAAATGCGACTAATTTTCAATACAACTCAATATTTGATACAATTTGGCTAAAGGTTCAACATTTAATTAATTAAACAATAATCAAACAACACAACCAGCAATTAATTAGTTTATTTGCTTTTCAAATTCATAACTTTGATATATAGTCAAAAAATCACATTTTTGATGCCAAGACACAACAATAGGCCCTATCTAATTTTGGTTCTCACGCCAGTCTAATGGAAATATATAGATATCACGCTTTCGGCACTCGAATATAAATACTGATGATGCGGCCGCATCATCAGAATTATCCACGGGCGACTAGAGTGTGACTCTATATCCATCCAGTATATTAAAACTTCGAATACACGCTAGCTAGGCATATACGCAATATCTTTATATACTAAATTGGCCAAATCAATTAAAAATAAATATTCAAATACATATAATACGATTTAAATTTCAAAACAAAATTTATTTTCATTTTTATTATAAAAATATACTCTTCACACTCGTTCTAGGATACTACTGATTCTATCTCTAACGAGTCATTCCTATTGGATATTTCTAATCCAATCTCTGATGAATTCTTTCGTATGGTTCTAATGTGTCTTGTTCTCTGAGCTTTGTAAACCAAAGCTCTGATACCAATTGTGATGACCCGTAACTTCCCCGATAAGGAAAGAGCGGATACTTTGAGGACAACACACAAAAGCACGCAAACAGAAGAACATTTCATTGTATATTACAACAATTCCATCAGAATACAAGAACATACAGAGTAAGAATAAGTATTACACAGAAAATATCAGAGATTTAAATTACATTTGAATACATCGTTGTGGAAAAATAATACAATACACAACTAGAAGTAATACACGGATACAGAGCTTTCCGAGTATCGCCCCAACTGTAAATCAGGATCCTGTGAATATAAATCTGCAAAACCAAAACTACTAGCTTCCTGTGACGGCCGGGAATTTCGCTCGATCCGAATCAGTCGTTAAACCGACCAAGACCGTTCGAAACCCCTGATCGTTTTGAGAACAGGACAAAATAGAACATAAACAGAAGAACATTTCATTGCTATTACAACAATTCCATCAGATACAAGAATATACAGAGTATAATGAATAAATTACATTCGATAAATATCAGATATTACAATAAATTACATAGCATCGGAAAAACAATATAAAACACAACTGAAAGTAATGCACGGATACAGAGCTTTCCGAGCATCGTTCCAGGTGTAAATCAGGATCCTGTGAATATAAATCTGCAAAACCAAAACTACTAGCTGCCCGTGTCGAAAATAAGGGCACCCAGAGTTTAGGTTAAAACAATAAACTCCAGGTCAGTCATGTGACTGGTGTGAGATTAAAAACAGTTATTTAAAACTTTACTTTAAAAGAGAGTAATTCAAGGGACCACGCTGTATAACACGGAATGGGTTTCCTCCCAAGAATACCAGTGCGTAGAATAAACAGCGCAATGCTTTTTCGAAAAATGAAGCTATTATAAGACCCAAATCCCATCACACAATGCAACGCAAGCCAGAGGATAGGGTTTTCCCTTATAATAGCCAAACAAACATGCTTGGTACATTTTAAAAACAAATCATTTGATACTATAATAAGTGTATAGTATCAAAACAATTTCAATCATAAATATCAATCCTAGGCGGCATGGGTACCATCTATCATGTCGCCATACTAGGCTCTACAAATAAAACCGAAATATCTCGTATTGGAAATTGGATTTCCGTCATGAGTCGAGGCAAGGGGCAAGCTCCTCTCCGCTTCGAGACACTCTAGCAAATGCCTTAGGACTACAAACTCTGGGTAATCCCTGGGATCCTCCAAGACCGGTCCTCTCTTACGTTTGAGGATTAGTTATTCCTGAACACACGTTTCCCGGCCCTATAGGACCTATAATCGAGGTGCATCGCATCCAAACCACAAAGTTGAAAAGTATATAAATGTCAGGGCTGGTAGGTCACTGACACCACCCATAGCTAGAAAGAAACGTCGTGCACTCCTTGGGTCCTCATCCCGTTTTTGACTCATACTGAGGTGTGAGGCTCGCGAATCCACGCTATACACAAAACTGCCACGTAGGCCGTGCTTTGATCATCAACCACAAGACTTTGCTTTTCAACAGAAGCCTTGATCCATGCAACTCAGCGTGCCACACAGGCAATTCATGCCATGCGATTAATATCTATCAATATATAACCTCTAAGCTCGTACGTCTCAGAGAAGGGCGTTAAGCAAGAGAATAAATTCTCCGCCGCCAAACAGATATATATTTAACAGAAATCAATCAACATAGAATAAAATCCAATGTCAGACACACAATCCATTTACAAGTTCGTTCTGGGTCTGAACGAAACCGGAGGCACTTTCCTCGCATATCCATTGATCTCCAAGTACGTCTGGACGACCACCGACTATTTCCATCCTCTTGGGTGTACAGCCCAATCAGGATCATCAGTAATTATCCAGACGATGTGAAGACTTCTGGTCTTCGACCACCGTCATCATCTTCGACTTATCGTCGAATCGGTTATTCAGAATGGGTATAAACCCGGCCTTTCCGAACAACCCGCGTATATTAAAAACAAATGTTACACAAACACAACATACGCCTCATTCCAATTCATTAGTCACTAACCGTAAATCAGCAAGAGAGCAATTCCCCAAATATTAACCCCGAAGGCCGAAACCAACATCAGATCAATACCCAGGAAACCATTCTTCTTAGCTAACCTACAGCTAGTTTCTAAATTTCATATTCTTAGGGAAAGTTTCCCATTAATTTTATCCAAGATAAATTCTTTAAAATTTATTCTTTAATCTTCCATTGGATGTCATATCAAACCAAATTATGGTTTTCCAAACTAGTCGAGATTAGCGAACCACACCGAAGTAATTATTTATTTTATTTCTCAATCCCAACCAATTCATCCCATGAAGCAAAACTGGTAATACTCCACATCTAACACCACAGTGTTATCGGTAAAATTAATTACCATTTCACGTTCAAATCTAATTAAAGATTTAACTATCGCTTTGGAGCAAAACTGGTGATACTCCATTCTCGCTCAATTCCTAAATTTGATAATTTAGATTATCAATTCACATTTCAATCTAATTACAGATTCATTAAAACTCCTTTTACTGGGTTAAAGAACTAATGTCATTTAAAACACAGTTCACGACAAACCCAAATCACATTTTATTTATTTATCGGGTTAAAGAACAAGTGTCATTTAAAACACACTTCACGATAAACCCACAAATCAATTCTATTTACAACCCATTTCAAATCCAATTTATTTATTTAAAAATAAATGGGTTTTAATTTTAGTTCAAAACTAGTTTATTTCGATAAAAATCTATTTTTATCTTTTCAAATATGGAGTTTTTCATCCCAATTTTTCCCAAATCATTTCTTATGATTTTACACAAATTGTAACACCCCGTAATTCTGCTAATATTAATGTTCACAAATTAAAGAATAACTAATCTCAGACGTGAGAATTGTGGGAAACGGGTCGCGCCTTTGTGTTTGTCTCGGAATTCTGGTTGAAATAGAGTCCGAGTTTGCGTGAATTGGACTTCGTATGAAGAAGTTATGGCCATCGGAAGTTTCAGAAAATTCAAAACAGATTTCAGAAAATTCAAATTTAAAATTCGGGGTCAAATCAGGCTAGGCGGGAAATTTCCCGCCCAGCACCCCAGGTCGACTGGGGAGTCGACTGGGGAGTCGACCCCCCCAGGTCGACTGGGGAGTCGACCTGGCAGTCCGGGGTGTCAACCTGTTCAGGCGGCTAGGGTTTTGACTGAGCCCAATCTTGAGCTGCTGATGTGTCTTTAGGGCCGAGTTGGCAAATTAAACGGTCCAGTTTAGTTCTGAGTTGATCTGACGGTCTGAATAAAACCTAAACTCTATAAATACCTAGGTAGTCTCTCACCCTAATTCATATGAAAAATAGAATAGCCACCGTCATACCGCCGCCATGGAACTCAGTCTAGCCGCCGCCAACTAAGAAGGAAGAAAGCTAATCAAACCCTAATTCTACTCAACTCTAAAGCAAATCAAGACTCTCTTTCTTCTCTAATTGTGAGTATGATGATCTTAACAAGATTATTATTAAATTAATTAGATTAAGTTATGAATGGATTACAAGTGAGTGATGTGAATTGTCATATATGTTGTTGTAAACCTTATGCTATCATGTATGTTGTAAATCCTTTGCTATGTGATGATGACATCCTATATGTTGTAAATCATGCTATGATAATATTGTATAGGTTGTAATTTTCTATGCTAAATTGTGATAAATCATACATGCTTTAAAGTCATGATGTTATTGTCTATGCTAATTAGTTCATGTTAATCAAATCATAATATTGATACTATTTGGGCTATGTTGATCTATATGACAAGTCACATATGCAAGTTTAGGTTGATTAGTAAAAGTTATGAACATATGCCATGACATCTATTATGACATCTAGAATTATGCTATGACATATGTGAAATTCTATGCTAGTTCACACCATCATTATGTTGCCTAAAACCCCATACACAAGTTTATACATAAATTTGGGTTATGATCATATCATGTAAATTGTGACATTTTACAAGTTGACACCTTTAGATCCTTAACATGTGTAGTTTATGCAAGTTTCACCCCTATTATGATTGGACCATTTTATTTGTTTATATGTTGTGATAATTTATCTTTGTGCTATGAGTTAGACTATTCGAGTCTAACGTATATTCTGTGTTGAATAAGTGAATGTATAAACGTGGGGTAGGGGTAATATTAAGGATTTAATAATAAGAAGTTGGGGTGCAATTGATATGATTTTACATGCCATGAGTGGATGGCCATAATTGAGTCAATTATGGGCATCATTAAAATTGGAGTTTAATTAATAATTTGAATAGGGAATTATTAAAACTGGGGTAAAAGATCATAAGTGATAATCAATGGTTAGGACATGAGGCTGGACTCGTTTGTGACGTAAACCTGCCCGGACCCGCCTGGAAAATCCAGTGGTCACAAATGTCAGCCCAATGTGAGAGGTCCTAGGTCTAAACTAAAGCATAACAGTTGTAAAGACACGAGGTTAGACTCTTTTATGGTGTAAGATTGCCCGGACCCGCCCGGCAAATCCAGCTGCCATAAATGCCAGTCTAATGTGAGAGGTCTTTATGAGATTATGGCCTGAATGAATTAAGAAATACTTAACCAGATAAACATGTAAGGTGGGACATGGGGGTTAAGTAGGTGCCTTGGGTGGCATGAGGAATCTAGCGGGTGCCCTTAGTGGCATATGAAATACGATTAGTAGGACTTAACCAAACACACATGTAAATGAACATGACTAAGAGGGTTAAGTGGGATGTACTAGCGGACAAGCTTAGGTGGGTAGCTTGTGGGGGCCCATTTCAACCAGTATCCCAAACATATCTTTGTGGGCTCGACCCAAGTCGAGGACGGGACACGCATACTGGGTTTGACTATAAGAGGCCAAAACGGGGAGCGGTGGCAACGCAAGTCCAACGGGTTTCATATGCGTGTGTGGACCCGAGCTGGTAGGTAAGACGTTGTTGCATCGTGTAGGTATAAGCCGTGCATTCTCAAGTTGTATCGGGTTGCCACTTTGGGGGAGTGATACACCCCACTGTGGGGCCAGCACGGGTATCTACGAGTAGGGAGCCGATCGAAAGTGGGTAGTGGGGTACACCTAGTGGAGATAGGGGCAGACGACACCTATGTAGTCAGCTAGGGGTACGCAAGGCTATTTATATAGTTTCTGTGTGAAGCAAGTGGGATCAACCTTTAGGGTGACTGGTGCGGTGCAGTGTAGTAATTATTCGTTAGTAATTAGGTGTGCCTTTAACGTTATCTTTATCTGCTCTTCCATACCTAATAGTTCATAGACATTTACTTGTCTTCCAGCTTATGCCTTAGTCAAGTTATTTTGATAATAGTATTGTTTGAATTATCATACTCGCCAGACTTTATGTCTGACCTCCTCCATTTCTATCCTTTTTCCCCCTCTAGGTCCTCAGGTTGGACCCAGCTCTAGTGGAGTTTGATTGGATTGCTTCATCTCTCTTTGGAAAGCTTGGACCGTTGAAGTAAAGTCCAGCTTATTATCTTCTTTAATGGATATTTATGTAATGGGATTATGTATTTTGTTTTATCAAGATGGATATTGTACTTGACTATGATTTATGGTTTTATGATGTAACAAACATGTTTCAATTCCGCTGCAATAAAAGGATGTTT
The DNA here is from genome assembly GCA_030737875.1 of Allium sativum. Lineage (NCBI taxonomy): Eukaryota > Viridiplantae > Streptophyta > Magnoliopsida > Asparagales > Amaryllidaceae > Allium > Allium sativum. Next base: position 186,713,306 of record CM060924.1, on the reverse strand, counting down.
TAGATTTCCAAGTACTACTTATTATCTGTCTTGTTGTAATTTTTCTGTTCTATATTCACTTAAAACCTCCATGGAAGTTAATGCATTCCCTTTATGAGTGACATTAATGGACGTGGGGTGTTACACGTGGTATTAGAGCTTAAGGTTACCAGAACAGATAAAATTTTTAGAAAAACTATTTTTCTAAAGTATTTTTGGAAGAAGTGTTTTCAAAAACATGTCTTGATGTGTAATTTAAAGAGGAAAGTTTTTAAGAAAAACATAATCCCCAATAGCCATATCTTTATCTTTCGAATTCTCCATTTTGAATCTTTCCTTTTTCGTTTCAGCATGGCTGAAGATCTTAACCTTCCGGATGGTGTAACGATACCAGGATGGTATAGGATATTACTAGAGGCAAGGGCCGCTGCCGATCCAGCTAATGTTCCTCCACCACCAGTTGCACCCGTTCCTCCTCCTCCTCCTCGCGTAGATACTTTTGCAAAGACGTGCAAGGAATTTAAGGCTATGGGTGGAAAACCTTTTCAAGGGTCAGAAACATTTGTGGAAGCTAGAGATTGGCTTAGGGAGGTGGAAGAATTGCTAGAAATCTTTGAAGTGGAAGAAGGGAGGAAAGTCAAATTAGCAGCTTGGTTAATGAAGGGAGAGGCCTCGTTTTGGTGGGAGCTCACTAATGGGGAGCGTCCTGTTGATTCTTGGGCGGATTTCAGACGTAGGTTTGAGGCGAAGTTTCTCTCAAAGGCAGAAGAGAATCTATATATGGAAAGGTTCTTGACATTAAAGCAAGGAAGCTCATCAGTGAAAGAATATGTCAACAAATTTAATCAGTTAGCAAGGTTTGGCTTGGACTTAGTGAACATGCCGGAGAAGAAGGCTCTGAGGTTCGTTAATGGATTGAATGAACCGTTGAAAGGGTTGGCTATGACCAACATCCCTATGGGGGCCACCTTTGAGAAGCTAGTAGACATGGCACTCATGCACGAGGAGAAAGGCACTAAAGCTGATAAGGCACCCGAGAAGAAAGGGGATCAGAAGAAGCCACAACAGCAAAACAAGAAGGGTGGTAAAGACAATAATGGAAAGGGAAAGAAGAAATGCTTTAACTGTGGGACACCAGGCCATCTCAGTAAGGATTGCCGAAAGAAAAAGAAGACTGGCTGTTTCCACTGTGGTGAGGCGGGACATCTAGTGAAGGACTGCCCAAAGAAGGGGCAGAGGGCAGGAGCTACCTCGGGAGGACAGGTGCAGGCTCTTATGGCACCAGGGCAGGCAAGGGGACAAGTTCAGGCTCTCGCGGTCCCACCGCTGCAAGAACGAGGTAGAACCATTTCTGTTGAAAGCTTAGTTTTTCTGTTTGATCATCCTGTCCGTACCCTATTTGATTCGAGCGCATCGCATTCGTTTATCTCTACATCATTAGTTGAATCACTGCACTTAAACACCAGTTTAGTAGAGGATCCCTTAGTTGTTTCGAATCCAATTGGGGGCTCAGCTTATTTGTCCATGATGTGTTTGGATTTGAAAATTTCTATACTTAGCGTTGAGTTTAGATGTGATGCTTATGTGTTGGACTTCACGGGCTATGGGCTAATTTTAGGAATGGATTGGTTTTCTAGAAATGGGGCCATTCTTGATTGTGAAAGGAGAGTAGTTAGGCTCGTGACTCGCCTTGGCAACACTCTCGAAATCTTTTGTAATCCCATAAATTCTGTTATGCTAAGTTATTTAGAATCGCTTGACGCGTCTGAGGAAAATCTACGATCGGTTAGAGTGGTCCGACAATACTTGGATGTGTTTGAGGAGGTGAAGGGCTTTCCTCCTAAGCGGGAGATAGATTTTCGGATATATCTTGTGGATAACGCAAAACCAGTATCTTTGCCAGTACGCCACATGGCTCCACGTGAAAGGAGGGAACTCGATAAGCAATTGAAGGAGTTGCTTGAGAAGGGGTTCATAAGACGTAGTATATCGGAGTGGGGTGCTCCAGTAGTATTTTCCACGAAGGCGGATGGGTCCCTTAGACTTTGTGTGGACTATAGAGAACTTAATAAGCTTACTAAGAAGAACGGACACCCACTGCCGAGGATTGACAATCTCTTCGATCAGTTAGTTGGCGCCTCAGTGTTTTCGCAGTTGGACTTAGCCACTGGTTTCCATCAGTTGAGAGTGGCTGAGGATAGCACTGACAAGACTGCCTTTAGGACTCCGGACGGTTTCTATGAATGGCTAGTGATGCCCTTAGGTTTGACAAACGCCCCCGCATACTTTGTTGATTTGATGAGTAGGGTTTTTAGGGAGTACCTTAACAAATTCGTGGTAGTCTTTGCAGATGACATCTTGATCTTTTCTAAGGACGAAGAAGAGCATGCCCTATAACTTAGGGAAGTGTTGGAGACCCTACGAGTGCATAACCATAAAGCTAAATTTTCTAAGTGTCACTTCTGGAGGAAGGAATTACGGTTCTTAGGGAACGTGGTTTCCAAGGAAGGGATAGTTGTGGATCCCGCGAAGGTGGTGGCCATCCAAGATTGGAAGGTCCCTAGAAATGCTACCGAAGTGAAAAGTTTCTTGGGGTTGGCTGGCTACTATAGGAAGTTCATCAAAGACTTCGCAAAGGTATCATCTCCATTGACACGCTTGATGAAGAAGAACCAAGTTTTCACATGGGACGTAGATTATGATGATGCGTTCCAACGTTTGAAGAGAGCTTTGACCTCAGCCCCCGTCTTAGTGCTTCCAGACGGGAGTAAGCCATTTACCGTTTATACTGACGCTTGTGGGACAGGACTAGGCGCAGTCTTAATGCAAAAGGGAAGGGTAATAGCCTATGGTGGAAGGCAGTTGAGAGCGCATGAGAAAAATTACCCTACACATGACCTAGAGTTGGCCGCTATTGTTTTCGTGCTTATGTCTTGGCGTCATTATCTTCTTGGCGAGAGATTCGAATTATTCACTGACCACAAATCGCTAAAATACTTATTCTCTCAAAAGGACTTGAACTTAAGGCAGCAAAAATGGATGGAGTTCTTAGCATCCTACGACTTCGAGATAGCATATACCCCTGGCAAGGGTAACGTAGTGGCCGATGCCTTAATTAGAAAAAGATTATCCTTAAGTCCTTTGTTTGTTGAGCGACAAAGCTTAGAATTCATTTCGATGTTTGACTTTAGACCTTCCGTTGACTTTGTACCCGGTTTGCTAGCATCCTTGGAGGTCAGACCTACGCTTTTGGGACGGATTGGCGAGGCACAGCGAGACGACCCACAGTTGGTTGAGTTAGTAGAAAAGCTCAAAGGAGGGGAGTCATCAAGCCATCTCCGTAGGTATACCCTAGATGATAGGGGTTGGTTACGTAGGGACGGTAGACTTTGTGAACCAAAAGACAATGACCTAAGGAAGACCATTCTTGATGATGCACATCGTTCGAAGATGACCATTCATCCCGGCGGGGACAAGATGTACAAAGACATGAAGTGAGTATTCTTTCGGGCCGGTATGAAGAGAGATGTGGCTGAGTATGTCGCTAGATGCTTGGTGTGCCAACAAGTAAAAGCGGAGCAAAAGAAACCCGGTGGGTTGCTTCACCCATTGGAGGTTCCACTATGGAAGTGGGAGAGTGTTTCAATGGAATTTGTGGATGGATTACCGCGATCAAGGAAGGGTAATACGGGGATTTGGTTTATAGTAGATAGACTTACTAAAAGCGCCCATTTCATTCCCATGAAGAGTAAGAGGACTGCTCCATGGTTAGCTTCTGTGTACGTCCGAGAGATAGTTCGTTTGCACGGTGTTCCTTCTAGCATAGTGAGCGACCGCGATCCTATTTTCACTAGCGAATTTTGGTGAAGCTTATAAGAGGCGGTAGGGACTCAGTTATGTTTGAGCACCGCATATCATCCTCAGATGGACGGCCAGACTGAGAGGGTGAATCGCATTCTAGAGGATCTTTTGAGGCTATGTATCCTAGACTTTGGGGGTACATGGGAAGAGCATCTTCCATTGGTGGAGTTCGCATATAATAACAGCTTTCAGTCTAGTATTGGCATGGAACCTTTCAAAGCTCTTTATGGACGACCTTGTCGTTCACCTACATGTTGGTGGGAATCTACGGATAAGATCTTACTTGGGCCCGATATGATTAGGGAGACTTCGGAGAAGATCGACTTGATTCGAAGGAGGATGAAAGCAGCGCAAGATAGACAGAAATTTTATGCGGATAAGAGGAGGACAGATCTCGAGTTTAAAGTTGGGGACATGGTCTTTATCAAAGTGTCTCCATTATGGAACGTTGTTCGCTTTGGGTCCGTTGGGAAATTAGCACCAAGGTTCGTAAGGCCGTTTCCTATTAAGGAGAAGATTGGACGGATGGCGTATAGAGTGGAGTTACCCAAGAGGCTTAGTGGTGTACATGACGTATTCCATGTGTCACATTTGAGGAAGTGCTTGCACGAGACCGCAGAAGTGGTAGAGCCGAGCTTGCTTAGAGAGGTGGAGATCGAGCGTGATGCGACGATTCGACGAGCTCCTACGAGCATTCTTGGGTCAGAGATTAAGAAACTGAGAAATCAAGAGGTCAGACTAGTCAAAGTAAAATGGGGAGGTGATGAGAGCAACGCTACTTGGGAGACAGAAGAGAAGATGCGTTCACGATACCCTTTCCTTTTCGAGGGTATGTCCTTTAATTTCTCCTTTATCGCTTATCTTGTACTTATCTTACCTTTAGAGTATCCTCTCGCTAGTATTCTTGACCTTTAGTTAGGATAATCCTATGGTTGAAACATGTGTTTGAGACATGTTATGTATGATGGATGCAAAGTGGATGCAAGTGTTTGCTAGTGGTTGCTCGTGGACGCATATACACACACTATTAGGCACTAGATCGGCTCAGTCACTTCATATTGCATATTGCATATATATGGATGTATTTAGTAAAATGGATGTATGATGATTGTATTATCATATGGATACTGCATTCGGATGATGATTGTGCACGCATATAGAGATAATATGTAGCATTAGGGAACTTTTGCATACATAATGGACGCATGGCACTATCATGATTTGCATTAAGGAGGTCAACTGAATCAGTGGACTGCCTGATTTTGCATTAGATAAGGGACATATACACACACTGTGCATTTAAACATGAAAGCATTAGAAGTCTATAAGGACAATGGATGCCTGTGATTGATGGTTGAGTAGATGGACGATTGGATGTTAGGATATACATTCTTCTTAACTTGAAGATTTCGGGGTCGAAATCCTTTAAGGTGGGGAGAATGTAACACCCCGTAATTCTGTTAATATTAATATTCACAAATTAAAGAATAACTAATCTCAGACGTGAGAATTATTGGAAACGGGTTGCGCCATTGTGTTCGTCTCGGAATTCTGGTTGAAATAGAGTCCGAGTTTGCGTGAATTGGACTTCGTATGAAGAAGTTATGGCCATCGGAAGTTTCAAAAAATTCAAAACAGATTTCAGAAAATTCAAATTTCAAGTTCGGGGTCAAATCAGGCTAAGCGGGAAATTTCCCGCCCAGCACCCCAGGTCGACTGGGTAGTCGACCCCCCCTCCCCCCCCCCCCAGGTCGACTGGGGAGTCGACCCGGCAGTCGACCTGGGTGCCGACCTGTCCAGGCGGCTAGGGTTTTGACTGAGCCCAATCTTGAGCTACTGATGTGTCTTTAGGGCTGAGTTGGCAAATTAAACGGTCCAGTTTAGTTCTGAGTTGATCTGACGGTCTAAATAAAACCTAAACTCTATAAATACCTAGGTAGTCTCTCACCCTAATTCATATGAAAACTAGAATAGCCACCGTCATACCGCCGCCATGGAACTCAGTCTAGCCGCCCCCAACTAAGAAGGAAGAAAGCTAATCAAACCCTAATTCTACTCAACTCTAAAGCAAATCAAGACTCTCTTTATTCTCTAATTGTGAGTATGATGATCTTAACAAGATTATTATTAAATTAATTAGATTAGGTTATGAATGGATTACAAGTGAGTGATGTGAATTGTCATATATGTTGTTGTAAACCTTATGCTATCATGTATGTTGTAAATCCTATGCTATGTGATGATGACATCCTATATGTTGTAAATCATGCTATGATGATATTGTATAGGTTGTAATTTTCTATGCTAAATTGTGATAAATCATACATGCTTTAAAGTCATGATGTTATTGTCTATGCTAATTAGTTCATGTTATTCAGATCATAATATTGATACTATTTGGGCTATGTTGATCAATATGACAAGTCACATATGCAAGTTTAGGTTGATTAGTAAAAGTTATGAACATATGCCATGACATCTATTATGACATCTAGAATTATGCTATGACATATGTGAAATTCTATGCTAGTTCACACCATCATTATGTTTCCTAAAACCCCATATGCAAGTTTATACATAAATTTGGGTTATGATCATATCATGTAAATTGTGACATTTAACAAGTTGACACCTTTAGATCCTTAACATGTGTAGTTTATGCAAGTTTCACCCCTATTATGATTGGATCATTTTATTTGTTTATATGTTGTGATAATTTATCTTTGTGCTATGAGTTAGACTATTTGAGTCTAACGTATATTCTGTGTTGAATAAGAGAACGTATAAACGTGGGGTAGGGGTAATATTAAGGATTTAATAATGAGAAGTTGGGGTGCAATTGATATGATTTTGCATGCCATGAGTGGATGACCATAATTGAGTCAATTATGGGCATCATTAAAATTGGAGTTTAATTAATAATTTGAATAGGGAATTATTAAAACTGGGGTAAAAGATCATAAGTGATAATCAATGCTTAGGACATGAGGTTGGACTCGTTTGTGACGTAAACTTGCCCGGACCCGCCCGGCAAATCCAGTGGTCACAAATGTCAGCCCAATGTGAGAGGTCCTAGGTCTAAACTAAAGCATAACAGCTGTAAAGACACAAGGTTAGACACTTTTATGGTGTAAGACTGCCCGGACCCCCCAGCAAATCCAGCTGCCATAAATGCCAGTCTAATGTGAGAGGTCTTTATGAGGTTATGGCCTGAATGAATTAAGAAATACTTAACCAGATAAACATGTAAGGTGGGACATGGGGGTTAAGTAGGTGCCTTGGGTGGCATGAGGAATCTAGTGGGTGCCCTTAGTGGCATGTGAAATACGATTAGTAAGACTTAACCAAACACACATGTAAATGAACACGACTAAGAGGGTTAAGTGGGATGTACTAGTGGACAAGCTTAGGTGGGTAGCTTGTGCAGGCCCATTTCAACCAGTATCCCAAACGTATCTTTGTGGGCTCGACCCAAGTCGAGGACGGAACACGCATACTGGGTTTGACTATAAGAGGCCAAAACGGGGAGCGGTGGCAACGCAAGTCCAATGGGTTTCATATGCGTGTGTGGACCCGGGCTGGTAGGTAAGACGTTGTTGCATCGTGTAGGCATAAGCCGTGCATTCTCAAGTTGTATCGAGTTGCCACTTTAGGGGAGTGATACACCCCACTGTGGGGCCAGCACGGGTATCTACGAGTAGGGAGCCGATCGAAAGTGGGTAGTGGTGTACACCTAGTGGAGATAGGGGCAGACGACACCTATGTAGTCAGCTAGGGGTACGCAAGGCTATTTATATAGTTTTTGTGTGAAGCAAGTGTGATCAACCTTTAGGGTGACTGGTGCGGTGCAGTGTAGTAATTATTCGTTAGTAATTAGGTGTGCCTTTAACGTTATCTTTATCTGCTCTTCCATACCTAATAGTTCATAGACATTTACTTGTCTTCCAGCTTATGCCTTAGTCTAGTTATTTTGATAATAGTATTGTTAGAATTATCATACTCGCCAGACTTTATGTCTGACCCCCTCCATTTCTATCCTTTTTCCCCCTCCAGGTCCTCAGGTTGGACCCAGCTCTAGTGGAGTTTGATTGGATTGCTTCATCTCTCTTTGGAAAGCTTGGACCGTTGAAGTAAAGTCCAGCTTGTTATCTTCTTTAATGGCTATTTATGTAATGGGATTATGTATTTTGTTTTATCAAGATGGATATTGAACTTGACTCTGATTTATGGTTTTATGATGTAACAAACATGTTTAAATTACTTTGCAATAAAAGGAAGTTTTAGATTTCCAAGTACTACTTATAATCTGTCTTGTTGTAATTTTTCTGTTCTATATTCACTTAAAATCTCCATGGAAGTTAATGCATTCCCTTTGTGAGTGACATTAATGGACGTGGGGTGTTACACAAATTATTACTATTTTTAATAATTTTATCAAGGCCCGTATAGTCGATTTCAATCAACGGCCATCGAACTGCACTTACAGCGACCTTTTCCAAATTTTATTTGGACGTATCTCCAAATCCAACCGTTAGATTTCAAATTTCTAATATTCGTTAGAAAGCTCTTTTCGATACGAACCCAACGGTTCCAGTTTTAGGAGAATCCGACGGTCGGATCTCCCGTAATGTCCGTTCGAAGTCAATGGTCGAAATTTACGAACTACCGCGGTACGGCGCGTTCTATTCAGGCCATTATATTATATATATAATATATATAATATATATTTCGTCGATTTCTATTTAAAACGAATTTTATAAATAGTTTTAAATTCGTTTCAAAAACATTTCAACTTCCATTTCCAATTCAAATCAAAATTGAATTTTTCCTTATAAATTCGTTTTAAAATTCATTTCAATTCAAATTTCAATTCAATTTGAATTCATTTCAAATCGATTTTTATTCTATTTCAATTCGTTTTCAATTCAATTCGAATTCGTTTTATATTCAATTCAATTCGAATTTGCTTTATATTCAATTCAATTCGAATTCGTTATATATTCAATTCAATTCGAATTCGTTATATATTCAATTCAATTCGAATTCGTTATATATTCAATTCAATTCGAATTCGTTATATATTCAATTCAATTCGAATTTCTTTTATATTCAATTCAATTCAATTATAAAAACGAATATAATCGATAAAAATATTGTTCGCGTCAAAATGGCGCATCTCTAATCAACACGGCTTTATATATTTCAAAAATTCCGTTATTCTATTCAACAAATGAATATTTATTCTATTCAATACGTGAATCTATATTTTTTTCAACACATGACTAATCCCAACGAATGAGTACGGTCCACGTGTGACTATTTTTGTTATTCAATATATTTTACAAAATTATGATATCTATCGTTTGATTTCAAATCAGACTCCAACCGTAAATTAGTAAGAGAACGATTCCCTGAATATTAACCCCGGAGGCCGAAACCAACATCAGATCAATATCCAGGAGACCACTCATCTCATCTATTTTCCAGTTAATTTCTAATTTTATATATGATAAAGATGTAAATTTTGTCGTTAAAATATTTCGTTCAACACATGACTAATCTCAACGAATTAGTACTGTCAACACATGAACCTTTATTTTATAAAATTCTTTAATTTCTAAATTGGAATGAGGCCCAATCAATTACCATACAAAGTTAATTATATGGATTCCATACAACACATGTATATAATAGCAACGATACATAATCAACCATCATCCAAAGTGCACTACACTGTATAAGCATCAAATATAGATATCTAACGCATATAACATCCTGTCAAGCAATCAATCGACATACAACTAATTATTGGGATTAGTGTATACCGTATTTTATCCTAATACCCGTGTGGGGTTTCAAACAATCAAACACAGATTTTATTTGTGCAGTTGGGTGATGTGTAAAATTTATCGTCCCAATCAATGTCAGTCAAATCAGTGTACATAAACAAACCGTCCGGTTTGTAAATGAATATTTATTTATTCACATTCACGTTAAAAATTATATTTTTAACGACCAAAATATTTTAGTCAACCTATGAATATTCTATTCGGTTCATTTATTAAATAAAATGATATCTTTATATTTCTAATTTATTTTAGAAAATTTCGGCGGCATAACGGCACGATACTAGAAACGGGACGAGGCCTAGCCTTATCCCCGGTCTAGTGATGGCCCACGCCATACACATATCAATCAAATCAAATTCATTTCACCAAACAATTCAATTCAAACCAAATAATCTAACCAACTACACAACCAAACAAACAAGTCCATGGTCTGTGGACGATGGTGTCGGGTGCTACTAAACACCGTCTGCATCCTAGTATATATTATAATATAACTAGAAAAAGAAAATTTAAAAGGTGAGAAGTTCTAACCAAAGCTAATCCAAACGTCTCGACTCTTCATATGTAGAAAAACTCCGCCGTTTCTTCTTTCGTCACTTTCGTATTCACTACATATATAAAAAAAATCAAATTTTTACTTTGCTATTCAATATATAAAAATCGAATTTTTATTACTCTTATAAGATAAAAATCATATCTTTAACCTCCTACTTCTATAAAAGATTTTTTTAATATCTCTACCTATAAAAGATTATATTTTTAACCTTTTAAAAATATTTACATATCTTGTACTAGCTAAAAATCTCATTTTTAACCTTCCTATATTATAAAAAATATATTTTTAACCTTTCTATATTATAAAAAATATATTTTTAACTCCTCAATATAATAAAAATTATATTTTTAACTCCTCTATATAATAAAAATTATATTCTTCCAATCACTTCTTTGATATAAAAAATTATATTCTTATACAATGAAAAATCAAATATTTTATAAATGAAAAATCATACATTTCCCTAACTAAAAATCATAATTTTTTCTAACTTTATCCTATAAAAATCCTCACTTTATTTTTATAAACTGATTATTTTAGATAAAAATAAATAAAAACTCACAGTTTCGTAACACTAAGATGAAAACCACACTGTCTTCTTCTTGAACGTATACTGGACTTCGGAAATCAGAACCCTTGTTGTTGGAGGAAGAAGCGCCTGAGTTGTGGTGGCGGGGGGGAAGGTGGGGTTCACCGTCGGTTTCAGAGGAGGGGATGAGTGCTGAAGGGAAGAGGATCGACAAGGGCAGGGGGGTCAGGTGCTCGCGCGCGCCTCGAGGTAAGGGGGGTCGGGTTTTGGGTCTTCTATCGTGGGGGGGGGGGGCTCGATGTCGCACAGGAGGAAGGAGTCAGGAGAGAAGCGCGAGAGGGAGGGGTCTGGAGGGGGGCGCTGCCTCCTGAGGCGTGGCGGCGAGCTCATCGAGGGGGGGGCGGCGGATCGCGATCCCCCCTTCGCCTTTTTTATCTTCTTTTTTTGAATACATCGAAGAACGGGGGGGCTGAGAGATAAAGGTAGAGGGAAGGAGATTTTTTTATTTTTTTTATTTAATTATTTAATTCCAAAAAGTAACTTTTCCATTCGAACTCGAAACGAGGCCCACCGCCTGTCGTCCATAGCTAATCACCCCCATTCCGAACACAATGGGATATGTATCGCAGGCCAATTCGACCATTTCGATCAGTTTCCGTTAAAATCAACATATAACTCTATATATGGAATTTGAACGTGCATTTCAATTCACTGAGGTCACATACTAACTCGAAAAATTACAGAAAAATATTTTCTAGCTTCGTATTGACGATACAGTCCTAACAAAACTAGTTTCATCGAATTCTGAGACCGTTGGAAAAATGGCCATTTTCCAGTCGATTAAAATCAACTAAAACTGGTCAAACGCGTTTTCCTTTGCCACGCTCACATATTGATTCGAAAAATTATGAAATTTGGAATCTAGCAATAACTTTACATCCCGGATCCAACAAAAGTGGTTTCGTCGAAATCCGAGATCGTTTGCAAAATTCCCATTTTTAAGGGCTTGAAGTCCATAGCGACTATTCAGAATTTTCAAATGGACGTATCTTTTGATTCCCGCTTTGAAATTTTGATTTTTCGGATTCGTTTGAAAGATATCATCAAATAGATCCTATTATTTTTGGTTTCACTAAAATCCGGTTTATTTTGCACCCGGCACATTCAATTGAAGTTTGAAATCGAAATATCGAACTACCGCACCATTTTCAATTCCTTTTATAATTATAAATAATTATTTATATTCTAACGACGATCTATATAATATATACGTTCGAATTCTATTCAAATTAAATTTTTCGTCGATATTATTTAAAATAATCTATTTTAAATATTCAAAATTCGCTAAAATTGCCAAAATAAAAATTTTAAACTGGTTCAGAATTTCCGGGTTATTACAATCTCCCCCACTTAAAACTTTTCATCCCCGAAAAGGAATGAAGCTGAAAGTTGCTTAACAATCAACTCAACTTTCCATACTTTGTTTACGGCTTAAGTTCTTCAACTTTTCAGTTTCTAAGAACTTTTCAAAATTTTCAAAAATTTGGCTAACACCCTAACTTTCCGAAAAATTTCGCCATAACCTCCCCTGCACCGGGAGCACTGGGAAAATCCCGAAATTGCCATACAGGCCTTCTGATCTCAAAAAGAAAAAGAAAAAGCCAAGCGGCTCATAAAATCATCATCACCCAAACAAAACAGTAAATTAAAGTAAACATGTACCTATTTGTCGGGCAAACAATTTTATTTCTCTTCTCTAGCCTCCTTGCTATGACCTGTTCAATGTAAGTACATGTATATGCAAGCAAATGCGACCAATTTTCAATATAATTCAATATTTGATTCAATTAGGCATAATGGTTCAAAATTATCAAACAACTAAACAAACAACACAAACATCAATCAATTAGTGGATTAACGTTTCAAATTCATAAATTTGATATATAGTCAAAAATCATGTTTTTGATGCCAAATCACAACAAATAAATCTATCTATATAAGTTTTGGTTCTCACACCAGTCTAATGGAAATATATAGATATCACACCTTCGAAACATGAACATAAATACTGATGATGTCATGACAATTATCAGTACCATCTCCGGGCGACTAGAATGTGATTCTATATCTATCCAATATATTGAAACTTCGAATATACGTTCATGACGCGTATATGCAAAATCCTTATATATTGGATTGTCCAAATTCAATACAAATAAATATTCAAATACGTTGAATAAGGTTTAAATTTTCAAAACAAAATTTGTTTCATTTTAAAAATATACTCTTCACACTCGTTCTAGGATACTACTGATCCCATCTCTAACGAGTCATTCTAATTGGATATTGCTAATCCAATATCTGATGAATTCTTTCGTATGGTTCTAATATGTCTTGTTCTCGAGCTCTGTAAACCAAAGCTCTGATACCAAATGTGATGGTCGGGAATTTCGCTCAATCCGAATAAGTCGTTAAACCGATCTAGACCGTTCGAAACCCCTGATCGTTTGAGAACAGGACAAATCAGAACGCAGACGGAAGAACATTTCATTGCTATTACAACAATTCCATCAGATACAAGAATATACAGAGTATAATGAATAAATTACATTCGATAAATATCAGAGATTACAATAAATTATATAGCAGCGGAAAAACAATATAAAACACAACTGAAAGTAATGCACGGATACAGAGCTTTCCGAGCATCGTTCCAGCTGTAAATCAGGATCCTGTGAATATAAATCTGCAAAACCAAAACTACTAGCTGCCCGTGTCGAAAATAAGGGCACCCAGAGTTTAGGTTAAAACAATAAACTCCAAGTCAGTCATGTGACTGGTGTGAGAACAAAAACAGTTATTTAAAACTTTACTTTAAAAGAGAGTAATTCAAGGGACTACGCCGTATAACACGGAACGGGTTTCCTCCCAAGAATACCAGTGCATAGAATAAACAGCGCAATGCTTTTTCGAAAAATGAAGCTATTATAAGACCCAGGTCCCATCACACAATGCAACGTAAGCCGGAGGATAGGGTTTTCCCTTATAATAGCCAAACATGCTTGGTACGTTTTAAAATCAAATCATTTGATACTATAATAAGTGTATAGTGTCAAAACAATTTCAATCATAAAAATCAATCCTAGGCGGCATGGGTACCATCTATCATGTCACCATACTAGGCTCTACAAATAAAACTGAAATATCTCATATTGGAAATTGGATTTCCGTCATGAGTCGAGGCAAGGGGCAAGCTCCTCTCTGCTTCGAGACACTCTAGCAAATGCCTCAGGACTACACACTCTGGGTAACCCCTGGGATCCTCCAAGACTGGTCCTCTCTTACATTTGAGGATTAGTTATTCCTGAACACACGTTTCCCGGCCCTATAGGACCTATAATCGAGGCGCCTCGCATCCAAACCACAAAGGTGAAAAGTATATAAATGTCAGGGCTGGTAGGTCACTGACACCACCCATAGCTAGAAAGAAACGTCGTGCACTCCTTGGGTCCTCATCCCGTTTTTAACTCATACCGTGGTGTGAGGCTCGTGAATCCACGCTATACACAAAGCTGCCACGTAGGCCGTGCTTTGATCATCAACCACAAGACTTTGCTTTTCAACAGAAGCCTTGATCCATGCAACTCAGCGTGCCACACAGGCAATTCATGCCATGCGATTGATATCTATCGATATATAACCTCTAAGCTCGTACGTCTCAAAGAAGGGCGTTAAGCAAGAGAATAAATTCTCCGCCGCCAAACAGATATATATTTTACAGAAATCAATCAACACAGAATAAAATCCAATGTCAGACACACAATCCATTTACAAGTTCGTTCTGGGTCTGAACGAAACCGGAGGCACTTTCCTCGCATATCCATCGATCTCCAAGTACGTCTGGACAACCACCGACTATTTCCATCCTCTTGGGTGTACAGCCCAATCAGGATCATCAGTAATTATCCAGACGATGTGAAGACTTCCGGTCTTCGACCACCGTCATCATCTTTGACTTATCGTCGAATCGGTTATTCAGAATGGGTATAAACCCCGCCTTTCCGAACAACCCACGTATATTAAAAACAAATGTTACACAAACACAACATACACCTCATTCCAATTCATTAGTCACTAACCGTAAATCAGCAAGAGAGCAATTCCCCAAATGTTAACCCCGAAGGCCGAAACCAACATCAGATCAATACCCAGGAAACCATTCTTCTTAGCTAACCTACAACTAGTTTCTAAATTTCATATTCTTAGGGAAAGGTTCCCATTAATTTTATCCAAGATAAATTCTTTAAAATTTATTCTTTAATCTTCCATTGGATGTCATATCAAACCAAATTATGGTTTTCCAAACTAGTCGAGATTAGCGAACCACACCGAAGTAATTATTTATTTTATTTCCCAATCCCAACCTATTCATCCCATGAAGAAAAACTGGTAATACTCCACATCTAACACCATAGTGTTATCGGTAAAATTAATTACCATTTCACGTTCAAATCTAATTAAAGATTTAACTATCGCTTTGGAGCAAAACTGGTGATACTCCATTCAATTCGAATTCGTTTTATATTCAATTCAATTCGAATTCGTTATATATTCAATTCAATTCGAATTCGTTATATATTCAATTCAATTCGAATTTCTTTTATATTCAATTCAATTATAAAAACGAATATAATCGATATAAATATCGTTCGCGTCAAAATGGCGCATCTCTAATCAACACGGCTTTATATATTTCAAAAATTTCGTTATTCTATTCAACAAATGAATATTTATTCTATTCAATACGTGAATCTATATTTTTGTCAACACATGACTAATCTCAACGAATGAGTACGGTCCACGTGTGACTATTTTTGTTATTCAATATATTTTACAAAATTATGATATCTATCGTTTGATTTCAAATCAGACTCCAACCGTAAATTAGTAAGAGAACGATTCCCTGAATATTAACCCCGAAGGACGAAGCCAACATTAGATCAATATCCAGGAGACCACTCATCTCATCTATTTTCCAGTTAATTTCTAATTTTATATATGATAAAGATGTAAATTTTTTCGTTAAAATATTTCATTCAACACATGACTAATCTCAACGAATGAGTACTGTCAAGACATGAACCTTTATTTTATAAAATTCTTTAATTTCTAAATTGGAATGAGGCCCAATCAATTACCATACAAAGTTAATTATATGGATTCCATACAACACATGTATATAATAGCAACGATACATAATCAACCATCATCCAAAGTGCACTACACTGTATAAGCATCAAATATAGATATCTAACGCTTATAACAGCCTGTCAATCAATCGTTCGACATACAACTAATTATTGGGATTAGTGTATACCGTATTTTATCCCAATACCCGTATGGGGTTTCAAACAATCAAACACAGATTTTATTTGTGCAATTGGGCGATGTGTAAAATTTATCTTCCCAATCAATGTCAGTCAAATTAGTGTACATAAACAAACCGTCTGATTTGTAAAGGAATATTTATTTATTCACATTCACGTTAAAAATTATATTTTTAACGACCAAAATATTTTAGTCAACCTATGAATATTCTATTCGGTTCATTTATTAAATAAAATGATATCTTTATTTTTCTAGTTTATTTTAGAAAATTTCGGCGGCATAACGGCATGATACTAGAAACGGGACGAGGCCTAGCCTTATCCCCGGTCTAGTGATGGCCCACGCCATACACATATCAATCAAATCAATTTCATTTCACCAAACAATTCAATTCAAACCAAATAATCTAATCAACTACACAACCAAACAAACAAGACCATGGTCTGTGGACGATGGTGTCGGGTGCTACTAAACACCGTCTGCATCCTAGTATATATTATAATATAACTGGAAAAAGAAAATTTAAAAGGTGAGAAGTTCTCACCAAAGCTAATCCAAACGTCTCGACTCTTCATATGTAGAAAATCTCCGTCGTTTCTTCATTCGTCACTTTCGTATTCACTACATATATAAAAAAAATCGAATTTTTACTTTGCTATTCAATATAAAAAAAAATCGAATTTTTATTACTCTTATAATATAAAAATCATATCTTTAACCTCCTACTTCTATAAAAGATTTTTTTTTTAATATCTCTACCTATAAAAGATTATATTTTTAACCTTTTAAAAATATTTACATATCTTGTACTAACTAAAAATCTCATTTTTAACCTTCCTATATTATAAAAATTATATTTTTAACCTTTCTATATTATAAAAATTATATTTTTAACTCCTCTATATAATAAAAATTATATTTTTAACTCCTCTATATAATAAAAATTATATTCTTCCTATCACTTCTTTGATATAAAAAATTATATTCTTATACAATGAAAAATCAAATATTTTATAAATGAAAAATCATACATTTCCCTAACTAAAAATCATAATTTTTTCTAACTTTATCCTATAAAAATCCTCACTTTATTTTTATAAACTGATTGTTTTAGATAAAAATAAATAAAAACTCACAGTTTTGTAACACTAAGATGAAAACCACACTGTCGTCTTCTTGAACGTATACTGGACTTCGGAAATCAGAACCCTTGTTGTTGGAGGAAGAAGCGCCTAAGTTGTGGTGGCGGGGTGGGGGGGTTCAGCGTCGGTTTCAGAGGAGGGGATGAGTGCTGAAGGGAAGAGGATCGACAAGGGAGGGGGGTCAGGTGCCCGCGCGCGCCTCGAGGTAAGGGGGGTCGGGTTTTGGGTCTTCAATCGCGAGGGGGGGTCTCGATGTCGCACAGGATGAAGGAGTCAGGAGAGAAGCACGAGTGGGGGGTTCTGGAGGGGGGGCGCTGCCTTCTGAGGCGCGGCGGCGAGCTCATCGGGGGGGGGGGCGGCGGATCGCGATCCCCCCTTCTCCTTTTTTTTATTTTTTTCTGAATACATCGAAGAACGGGGGGCCTGAGAGATAAAGGTAGAGGGAAGGAGATTTTTTTATTTTTTTTATTTAATTATTTAATTCCAAAAAGTATCTTTTCCATTCGAACTCGAAACGAGGCCCACCGCCTGTCGTCCATATCTAATCACCCTCATTCCGAACACAATGGGATATGTATCGCAGGCCAATTCGACCATTTCGATCAGTTTCCATTAAAATCAACATATAACTCTATATATGGAATTTGAACGCGCAATTCAATTCACTGGGGTCACATACTAACTCGAAAAATTACAGAAAAATATTTTCTAGCTTCGTATTGACGATACAGTCCTAACAAAACTAGTTTCGTCGAATTCTGAGACCGTTGGAAAAATGGCCATTTTCCAGTCGATTAAAATCAACTGAAACTGGTCAAACGCGTTTTCCTTTACCACGCTCACATATTGATTCGAAAAATTATGAAATTTGGAATCTAGCAATAACTTTACATCCCGGATCCAACAAAAGTGGTTTCGTCGAAATCTGAGATCGTTTGCAAAATTCCCATTTTTAAGGGCCTGAATTCCATAGCGACTATTCAGAATTTTCAACTAGACGTGTCTTTTGATTCCCGCTATGAAATTTTGATTTTTCGGATTCATTGGAAAGATATCATCAAATAGATCCTATTATATTTGGTTTCACTAAAATCCGGTTTATTTTGCACTCGGTACATTCAACTGAAGTTTGAAATTGATTTATCGAACTACCGCGCCATTTTCAATTCCTTTTATAATTATAACTAATTATTTATATTCTAACGACGATCTATATAATATATACGTTCGAATTCTATTCAAATTAAATTTTTCGTCGATATTATTTAAAATAATCTATTTTAAATATTCAAAATTCGCTAAAATTGCCAAAATAAAAATTTTAAACTGGTTCAGAATTTCCGGGTTATTACACTTCCCGTGTCAAAATAAGGGCACCCAGAGTTTAGGTTAAAACAATAAACTCTAGGTCAGTCATGTGACTGGTGTGAGAACTAAAACAGTTATTTATCTTTATTTTAAAGTTAGCTAAATCAAGGGACCACGTTGTATAACATGGAACGGGTTTCCTCCCAAGAACACCAGTGCATAAAACAAATAGCGCAATGCTAAATAAAGAACAATGAAGCTATTATAAGACCCAGGTCCCATCACACAATGCAACACAAGCCGGAGGATAGGGTTTTTACCTTATAATTGCCAAAGAATGCTTGATACGCTAAATTTCATGTTTTAATTCTTAATCAGACTCCAACCGTAAATTAGTAAGAGAACGATTCCCTAATATTAACCCCGAAGGCCGAAACCAACATCAGACCAATACCCAGGAAACCACCCATCTTAGCTCGTTTCCAGTTGTTTCTGATTTTATATACAATCATAAATATCAATCATAGGCGGCATGAGCGCCCCATCCCACTATGTCGCCATATATAGGATTACAACTAAAGCCGAAACGTCACGTATTGGAAGTTGGATTTCCATCTGTGAACCGAGGCAAAAGATAGCCCTCTACCGATTCGAGACGCTCTAGTCCGTGTCTCAGGTCAGAGCTCGAGTGACCTTTGGATCGTCAGGGCCAGTCCACCGATGTGGATTAAAATGCCTGAACACTGCATTACCCCACCCTTTGGGGTGTCAATGAGCCAACGAATGACTCCATCGGCTTCACATAGTCACCGATATATCCGAGGCGCCTCGCAAACCAACAACCACATAAGTCAAGCTCGTCAGGGCGTGTCAAACCACTGACGCCACTTCTAACTAGAAGGAAACGCATTCCCTCCCTGAGGTCCTCTCCCGTTTCTGGTTCACAACCGGGGTGTGAGGCTCGCGAATTAACGCTACACAAAGTTGTGCCACACACGCTGTGCTTTGCTCATCAACCACAAGAATCTACTTTTCAACAAAAGCCTTGATCATTTGCATCTTAGCATGCCACACAGGCATACCACTCCATGCAACCGATATCTATCAATCACACAGAATGATATCCAATGTCAGACACATAGTCCATCTACTAGTCCGATTTAGGTCTGAACGAAATCGGAGGCACCTAGTACCCCGCATATCCATCGTCTCCAAGTACGTCTGGACGATCACCAACTGATTCCCTCCTATTGGGTGTACGGCCCAATCAAGATCATCAGTAATTATCCAAATGACGTGAAGACCTCCAGTCTTCAACCACCGTCTTCATCTTCGATTAATCGCCGAATCAGTTATTCAGAATGGGATAAACCCAGTCTTTCTGAATAACTCGCGTATATAATAAATAAGTGTTACATAAACACAACATACGCCTCATTCCAATTCATCAGTCACTAACCGTAAATTAGTAAGAGAACAATTCCCCAAATATTAACCCCGAAGGTCGAAACCAACGTCAGATCAATACCCAGGAAACCATTCATCTTAGTCAACCTAAAGTTAGTTTCTAAATTTCACATTCTTAGGGAAAGGTTCCCATTAATTTTATCAAAGATAAATTCTTTTAAATTTGTTCTTTAATCTTCCATTGAATATCACTTCAAACTAGTCGGGATTAGCGAACCACACCAAAGTAATTATTTATTTTATTTCCTAATCCCAACCTATTTATCCTATGAAGTAAAACTGGTCATACTTCATATCTAACACCACGGTGTTATCGGTAAATTCAATTACCATTTCACATTCAAATCTAATTAAAGATTTAACTACTGCCTGGAGTAAAACTGGTGATACTCCATTCTCGATCTTTTCAATATAATTAAAGATTCATTAAAACTCCACTTAGTTTTAATCTTTGACTGGGTTAAAGAATCAGTGTCATTTAAAACACGGTTCACGATAAACCCCAAAATCACATCATGTTTTAATCATTCCTAACCGTAAATTAGCAAGTGAGCAATTCCCTAAGTATTAACCCCAAAGGCCGAAACCAGCATCAAATCAATACCCCAGAAACCGTTCAACTTAACTAATCTCCAGTTATTTTCTGATTTTCTTAGCTCCTTTGGGTCTAAGAACAGTATTATTGAAGATACCGTTCACGACAACCCAAAATCACATTCCATTAATTATCGGGTTAAAGAACAAGTGTTACTTAAAACACTGTTCACGATAAACCCAAAAAACAATACCAATTCAATTCCAATTAAATATTATTTAATTGGTACACTTCATTAAATCAAAATAAAAAGATTTATTCTTTTTCTCAATTGGGCTTAAGAACAGTGTTAATGAAGATACCATTCACGACAAACCCAAATCACATTTGATATTAAATACAAGGCTCTGAATAGAAAATATATCGGCTTATAATCAATACTAAATTCTACGACCAACAAATATCGCATTGGAAATAACGATATCTATATATCTTTCAAATTTCCATAACGCTATTTGTATAATCACGAAATCCAACATCGAAATATTCCAAAGACAATTTCGATTCAAATCCATTCCAATTCAATTAATGGAAATTCTGGTTACTT
Organism: Allium sativum; assembly: GCA_030737875.1. Lineage (NCBI taxonomy): Eukaryota > Viridiplantae > Streptophyta > Magnoliopsida > Asparagales > Amaryllidaceae > Allium > Allium sativum. The sequence continues at coordinate 186,692,085 of CM060924.1, read as the reverse complement.
TTAAAACCCTTTTAAAATTCAATTTATTTATTTTAAAAAATAAATGGGACTATAATTCTAGTTCAAAACTAGTCCATTCCGATAAAAATCTATTTTTTTTCTTTTCAAATATGGGATTTTTCATCCCAATTCTTTCCAAATCATTTCTTATGATTTTACACAAATTATTACTATTTTTAATAATTTTATCAAGGCCCGTACAGTCGATTTCCATCAACGGCCATCGAACTGCACTTACAGCAACATTTTCCAAATTTGATTTGAACATAATTCCAAATACAACCGTTAGATTTCTAATTTATAATATACAGATGAAAGTTCTTTTCGATACGAACCCAACGGTTCCGGTTTTAGGAGAATCCGACAGTCGGATCTCCCGCAATATCCATTCGAAGTCAATGGTCGAAATTCGCGAACTGTCGCGGCGCGGCGCGTTCTATTCAGGCCATTATATATATATATATATATATATATATATTATATTTCATCGATTTCCTTTTAAAACGTATTTTAATAAATCGTTTTAAATTCGTTTTCGAAACGATTTCAACTTCATATTCGATTTCAAATCAAAATTGAATTTTCCTTTATAAATTCTTTTTACATTCATTTTCTATTTGATTTCAATTCGATTTCAATTCGATTCAATTCAATCTCAATTCGATTTGAATTCTGTTCAATTCAATTTTAATTCGATTTGAATTCCTATTCAATTTCAATTCGATTTAAATTCGTTTTCTATTCAATTTAATTCGAATTCATTTTCTATTCAATTCAATTCGAATTCATTTCGAATTCATTTTCTAAAATATTCAATTATTGAAATCACTTTTCAATATTCATTAAAAACAAATAAAATCGACAAAGTTCATGTTCGTGTTAAAATGGTGGTTAAGTACTTAACACGACTTCACATTTCAATATTCACTGAATATTATTTTAAAATATTTGATAATTCTGAATTGGAATCGAACACAGTCAATTACCATATAATTTCAGTTATATGGATTTCATCCAATTCATGTATACAGCAATGACAACAAACAATCAACCATTATCCAAAGTGTGTTCTACACTGTATAAGCATCAAATATAATTATTTAACGCTTATAACAGTCTGTCAATCAATCGATCGACATACAACTAATTATTGGGATTAGTGTATGTCATATATCATCCCAATACCCGTGTGGGGTTTCAAACAATCAAACACAGATTTTATTTGTGTAGTTGGGCGATGTGTAAAATTTATCGTCCCAATCAATATCAGTCAAATGTGTGTATATAAACAAATCATTCGATTTGTTTATAAATATTTATGTTATATACACGTTAAAAATTATATTTTTAACTATAAAATATTTTCCACTATAAAATATTTTATTTCATTCTACATCACACAATCAATTTTCACAATGCAGCAATCAAACAAACAAGTCATCCATGGTCTGTGGACGACGGGTGTCGTGCGCTGCTAAGCACCGTCTGCATCCTAGTATATATTTCAAACTAGAAAATAAAATAAAAGTGAGGAGTTCTCACCGATAATCTAAACCAAACGCCACGACTCTTCTTATGTAGAAAATCTTCGCCGTGCTCGCCTTTTGTCACTTTCATCCACCGTATCCACTACATATATAAAAATCATATTTTTATATTATCGCTATATATATATATATATATATATATATATAAATCACATTTTTAATTCGCTCTATATGGATAAAAATCACATTTTTATACCGCTACTATATAGATAAAAAATCTATTTTTACATCGCTACTATATAGATAAAAATTCCATTTTTATCTCGCTACTATATAGATAAAAATTCTATTTTTACATCGCTACTATATAGATAAAAGTTCTATTTTTACATCGCTACTATATAGATAAAAATTCCATTTTTATCTTGCTAGTAATATAATAAAAATTATATATTTAATTTCAAATCTACTTAGATAAAAATCACATTTTCATCGCTTCTTCTCCAAGATAAAAATCATAACTTTATCCCAACGCTACATATATAAAAATTATATTTTTTTGTCGCTAACTTCAAAAACAAAAAAAATCTGATCTTTTTCATTACTAGAATTCAAATCTTTCCATTATAAAAACATAATCTCGTTCATGATAAAAATATTATCTTGTTCATGTACTTCCTAAAATAGAAAAACTGATTTTTAAATAATACTTTATAAAATAGCTAAACGGATTTTAAAAATATATTTTGTAAATTAGAAAAACTGGTTTTAAATAAATAAAAACTCACCTTCCCTTTTCGTTTTGAAACTTCTTGCGACAGGGGCTGGAGTTCGTCGGTCTCGAACAGGAGAGGGGGTGTTTCTTTCTGGCGGTGGGCACAGACTATGGCTACGGTGGTTTCTAAGATTGGGGGGCTAGGGTTGTTCGGATTGGTGAAAAACGGGGAGGAGAAGGTGGCGGGGAAGGGAAGAAAGGAAAAGGACGGAGATGATCATCAGCGGTGGAGGGTTCGACGCGTTGGAGTTTGGGGCTCGCGCTCACCACTGGAGGAGGGGAGAGGGCTTCGCTGGGGGTGGAGGAGGAAGGGGATCGCGACGAGAAGGGGTCCAGCGACGAGGTTAGGCGGCGGTGGCAGCGGTGATCGTGGAGGGGAGAACGGTCAACGTAGAGTTTTTATTTGCTTTTTTTCTTTCGATTAGGATTTGAGAGGATGAGAGAGAATAAGGGGGAGGGGCTATATAATTATATTTTATTATTTAATTATTTTAGTTCTCTAAAAAGTTGCTTTTCGATTCGAACACCAAATCGGACCTAACGACTGTCGCCCTAGCTAATTACCCCTATTCCGAACACAATGGGATATGTATCGTAAGCTGATTCGATCGTTTCGATCAGTTTTTCATCAAAATCAACATATAACTCTATATATTGAATTTGAACGCGTATTTCAATTTACCGGGCCTACACACAGTCTCAAAAAATTCCCGAAAAATATTTTCTAACTTCGTATTGACGATACGGTCCTAACAAAACTAGTTTCATCGAATTCTAAGACCGTTTGAAAAATGGCCATTTTCCAGTCTATTAAAATCAACTGAAACTGGTCAAACGCGTTTTCCTTTGCCACGCTCACATACTGATTCAGAAAATTATGAATTTTGAAACCTAGCAATAACTTGACATCACGGATCCAACAATAGTGGTTTCGTCAAAAACCGAGGTCATTTGCAAAATTTCTATTTTCAAGGCCTTTATATATATATATTAAAATATATATAAATTCCACAGCGACTTTTCTGAATTTTAAACTAGACATATCTTTCAACTTCTAAAGTGAAATCTCAGTTTCATACATCTGTTTGAAAGATATGATTAAACAGATTCAAATATTTCTTGTTTCGTCCAATTCCGACTTAAAACGAATTCTGTATATTCATTTGAAATTCAAAATCGAAATTTCAAACTACCGCGCCTTTTCGGGCTCGTTATATAATTAAAATAAATTTATTCGTTTTAACTTCGTCGAAAATAAATCTTTCGTCGTTATTATTTAAAATAATTCATTTTAAATAATCAAAATTCATTAAAATAGCCAAAATAAAAATATTAAATTGGCTCAGAATTTCCGGGTTATTACATAACAGTTGATGATGAAGACAGTGGTTGAAGAATGGAGTTCTTCACATCGATTGGATGATTATTGATGTCTTGATTGGGCCGTACACCCAAGACAAGGTAATAAGTGGTGATCGTCCAGACGTACTTGGAGATCGATTGGATATGCGAGTACTTCTCTTTTATATTGGACATATGGGACGAGGAATTAGGTGCCTTCGGTTTCGTTTAGACTCGGAATAGACTTGTAAATGGATGTGTGTTTGACATTGGAATTCATTCTGTATTAATTTATTTTTATTAAATATATATCTGTTTGGTGGCGGAGAATTTATTCTCTTGCTTAACACCCTTCTCTAAGACGTACGAGCTTAGAGGTTATATATTGATAGACATCAGTTGTATAGCGTGAATTGTCAGTGTGGCATGCTAAGATGAAAAAGATCAAGGCTTTTGGTGAAAAGCAGAGTCTTATGGTTGATGATCAAAGCACGACTTTAATTAGCATAGCTTTGTGTACAGCGTTAATTCGCGAGCCTCGCACCTTGGTATGAGTCTAAAACGGGATAAAGGATGCAGTGAGTGCACATTTTTCTTTCTAGCTTAGAGTGGTGTCATGGTATGGAGCCCATACATTTTTACTTATGTGGATGATAAATTGCGAGGCACCTAGGATATAGTCCCTAGTGGATCTTGATATGGTCGACGTACTAACAATTTTAGAGGTCTAATAGGACCGAGAAATGTATGTTCAGGAATAACTAATCCACTAAAGTATGTGTGGACCGGCACTGCAGGATCCAAGGGTTCACTGCGGGAGATCCTGGGTCATTCCGCTAGAGATGGCCCGAATCGGTAAGGAGTACATCCCTTGACTCATCATGGGAATCCAATTTCCAATACGACATTATTCGGGTTTATTTGTAGAACTGTTATGGTGACAAGATATACGGTACCCATGTCGTCTATGATTGATACATTTATATTGAAGCTGACTTTGACACTATGCACTTATAGCAATATCAAAATGATTTGTTTTAAACATACCAAGCATTTTTGGCTATTATAAGGGAAAATTCTATCCTCCGGCTTGCGTTGCATTGTGTGATGGGACCTAAGTCTTATAATAGCTTCATTTTTCAAAAAGCATTGCGTTGTTTTATTTTAAACTGAGATTCATGTGGAGTAAACCCCGTTCCATGTCATACGGGGTTGTCCCACGATTTCCCAAATTTTAAAGTAAAGATTTAATAACTTTTTTAGTTCTCGCACCAGTCCCATGATTGACTTGGAGTTTATTGTTTCTACCTAAACTCTGGGTGCCTATATTTTAGACATAGGCAGCTAGTAGTTTTGGTTTTCACAGATTTTTCTTTCACAGGGTCCTGGGTTACAACTGGAGCTATATTCAGAAAGCTTTGTATCGGTCTATTTCTTTCAGTTGTGTCAGTTGTTGTATTTTCGCTATGCATTGTATTTATATTTAAATTTCCGCTGCTATGTATTTTAATCTCTAATATTAAATTTCTGCTGTGTAATATTTATACGTGCTCTGGAATATTCTTTTACTCTGATGTAAATTGTTGTAATAGCAATGAAATTTTTTGTTGATTGTGTTTTGATGCGTCATGTTCTCAAAGCAATCCGGGCTTTCCCATACGGGGAAGTTTGGGTCGTCTCCCATCACACAATGCAATGCAAGCCGGAGGATAGAGTTTTTACCTAAACTCTGGGTGCCCTCTATTTTCCACACAGGCAGCTAGTAGTTTTGGTTTTGCAGATTTATATTCACAGGATCCTGATTTACAGCTGGAACAATATCCGGAAAGCTCTATATCCGTATATTACCTTCAGTTGTGTATTGTATTATTTTTCCGCTTCTATGTAATGTATTGTAATCTCTGATATTTTTTTGATGTATAATATTTATTCATACTCTGTATATTCTTGTATTCTAATGGAATTGTTGTAATAAGCAATGAAATGTTCTTTTTTTGTTCTGGTTCGTCTTGTCCTCAACTCAATCCGTGCTTTCCTTCATGGGGAAGTTAGGGTTATTTCAGGTGGTATCACTGGTCTTACAAATATCCTTTTCTTTCAAAAGGTTTTCCAAAGTTAAACAAGTTTTTTGGTATGAATTTACCGCTGAAAGTATTCCAGACCGATTCAAATGAATTTTGCTTTGCTTCAGATATGCTCAGGTCACACTGGTCATACTATCAGGTTAGATTTCGCATGGAGCTTCAGATGGAAAACTGGAGTCAAAACATATATCTGTATTTTCTGGTAATAAATTATTCCGCCATGTTGATGTATTGAAGTTTATGTATACTCTGATGTTGTAATACATAAACAATTCATTTTGTGTAAAGAGGTTGATATGTTATATTTTGTTCATTCCGCTGTGAGATTCTGATCTTCTTATTCTTCTATTCTCATATTTCTTTCTTTCTCTTCTCATCATCTAACTTCTTTCTATTAACAATCTGGGTTTTGATACTTGAATTTTTGTCATGTAATACATGTTTATGTATTATTGTTGAAAATTTAATGTCGAATTTTCTGGGTCGTTACATCGAAACAACAAAGTATCTTGTCTAATCGAATATATAGTTTAGCCTAAATTCCTTTTGGTTTGTGTCCTGAATTCTTGTTGAAATAATTTTTTTGAGAAGTACCTTTCTTTTTCATGAAAAACGAGCATTGAAGATGCCTAAAATATTTCCTTAAGTAATGAAATAGATATTGTAGTAAATAACTCTGTATAGCACATTATCTGAGATATCACTATTTCTTTGCCTAAGATATTATTATTTCAAGTTTCAAGTAGTTTATCTTTGATTTTCTATTGCTAATGTTAGATGGGAATATTATACTGTTCAGACACAATTAAAGTATTAAATGAGCCATGCCATGGCCTTGTGGCTACATTACCGATGACGTATATGTGATGCACACATGGTTATTAACTAAGGTTGCATGGAATCAATCTACCATTTTTCTACGTGCTTCATGCAAGTCTATAGTTTCCTTTTTTATTTTATTTTTATTTCCCCTATTTAGATTTCCCTTTTATTGTTCTCAATATTTTATGCGCACTTCATCCTTATTCAGCCTTTCATAAGGTATATGCTTTTATGTATTTAGTTTTAATTTTGCGTAATCTAGCAAATGATCAATACCTATGGTTTTTGATAGTAAAGTCATGACATAAGTTTTCAACTTTTTCAACAAGATTCTTGCATGCAATCCATCTATTTTAATAGTTCAACTTTATATCCTTTGCTCCGTATGAGTGTGCCCGATGCTTTCAATAATTTTTTAAATAAACTTAAATTTTGCGAAAATACATAGATTAGCCAGTGCACTTTTAAAGTATGATTAGACATTGTTCATTTAAAATGTAAACTACACCTAGGACAATGGCACCCACATTTTGGCTATTTGCCTTTGCTTCTTTCTTGCACATGTTGCCTTTAATTGATGCTCGATTTTGCTGTCTACACTTTCTTTGTTCTTGCAATAGCCCAGAATTGTAGGTGCAATATAATTAAGGGTAATGCACACTACCACATCGATAACCTTCTTGTCTCTACACATGCCCTATAAGGTAATCCCAGGCATCTCTTCCATGATTGGCCTTCTTTTTCTCTTATTGCTCAAGGTACGTAGACTAATTTTATTATTATTACTTTTGTTGTTTATAACTAAGATTCATTTTTAAGTTAAGGGCTTACTTTGATTTAATGTGTCGGATTGCTTGTTTCCTTTACTGGAGTGCATAAGAGCATCTCCAACATTCTTACGGATCGTAATATTACAACATATAAGATTCAGGGGGAGATGGGGGAATTTACCTAACAAGTGTGCGCCAGTTTATAGGCGCGCTATTTTATCAACGCACGCCGATAATATCGACGCGTTACGGTATGCCCTGATAATATCGGCGTGCAGTGTCATAAGTCAATTTGCACCTTACATTAATAAATAGGACAAATTTTCAAAATATGCTTGTTTTTAAAACTAATAGCAGGTTTAGACTAATTTTAAAACTATTTGCAGAAATAGGCTTGTTTTGGCCACCTCAGCGCTGAGGTGGCCGAATGTTTAAAAATAAGTACACCGGGGCGTACTTGTGAAGTGCACCCCTTTGCAAATACATGGGCGCAATTCTCAAGTGTTCCCATAATATTTGCTTCCATTTCCAAAGTTGGCTTGGCTTGGCACCCATGCTTCTTCCTCTTTTTTTTTTTTTTTGACCAGGATGAACTGCTGCTACTAATGCAGCCTGTTAATATATTCAGTTCTAAAAGGACAGCTTAATACAATAGTAGAATAAAATGTGAAACTTTCATTAGGTATATCAGAAGCATGCGTTATAAGACTTGTACATATACATTTTCTTCATTCACAAAATCTTGCAAGAAAACAAAATTGTCAACTAAACAATTTATCATTAGTTATAGGTCACTGTCCACTTGCTATTTCTGGAGCCAACATTCGACAATGAGAACATATAACTGATTCTGAAAACGTAGAAGTAGTAGCATGGGGTACCAGGTCAAGACAACTTTGGAAATGGAAGCAAATATTATGGATGCGCTTGAGAAGTGCACCCATGTATTTACAAGGGGGCGCACTTCACAAGTGCACCCCCATGTATTTTTTTTTTAAAATAGGGCACCTCAGTAGTGAGGTAGCCAAAATAATCCTATTTCTGCAAATAGTTTTAAAACTAACCTAAACCTGCTATTAGTTTTAAAAACAAGTCTATTTTGAAAATTTGTCCTTCACAAAATCTTGCAAGAAAAGAAAATTGTCAACAAAACAATTTATCATCAATTATAGGTCACTATCCACTAGCTATTTCTGGAGCCAACATCAGGCCCTCAAGGAATTAAATAAAAATATTTTACGATCCTCTGATACATAAAATGTGGGTTGTTATAAAGCCTCTATCCGCGCCTACGATGGCCAGGGTAGAGCATTGAAAGAGTAAGCCTTTAAGCGTGTCTACTATGGCCAGGATAAAGCATTTTAAGCCCTTAGTCGCATCTACAATAGCCTGGTTAAGGTGCCTTCTGGAGGCAGGTCGGGTATGTCCTTGGGCCCTACTTGAAAATAAGCTAGCCAAGTGTACCAGACACATAAAGCCGAGAGAGTGGCTTACAAGGCTAAAATGACCACTCAAATCCCAAAAAGTGGCTCATAAATCAAAGCAAAGCCCATGTGGTGGATCACCAAGCCGAAATGGCGACTCAAACTAATGGCTACAAATTTCCCGAATATGGGTTTCAGAACTTTTATCTAGGCTCCCAAAAGAGGATTTCTAGATTTATATTTAATACCCGAATCTGGGTCCCGAGACTATAATTCTTATTTCCTAAAAAATGGGGTTTTCGAAATTCTATTACAAAAACTCGAGCCAGAGCTTTAGACGTTTTCCTAATGGATATTCTAGACTTATAATACTTTCAGAAATGGATTCTTATATTGCATTATTCAAACACCTGAATCTGGGTTATGGATTTTTCATTCTCATGTCCAAAGAGAGTTTGTGGACCTCTATTATCATGCCCAAGTATGGGATTCGGGCATACTATTTTATTTCCAAAAAAGGATTTTTAGATCAATAATTGGTTTGGTATCTCGGGTCTTCTATTTTGGAACCTTCTAACAAAGGTTATGATTACTCATAACTCACACAAAATGATGCAGAAGAAAATCTAGATGTGGATGTCCGAAACACAGACAAAGGTTTTATATCAGGTGATATCTGCACAATTTACAAAGTAATTTCACATATTGTCAAGCAAAAGTTGGACCTTAATATTACGTTCACATCAAATATCTAACACCTCCTTATCTGGATCATCAGTAATAGGAGGATTGATAGAATGACGGATTGTGATACATAGGAGCTCTTTAAGATTTTATTCCTTCTTCCTAATCTTTTCAGAACTGCCTATGGATTCAATTTAAAACCTTAGAGCTCTATTGAAAGCTCTACCCACAGCTCTTAAAGTTTTGTTTTCTTTCTCCAGATCAACGACACACTTCTACAAAATATATTTCTCCTTTTACATTGATCGATTCAGAAGATGTAACCATTGATACGTCGAAACATATCGTCCTTATACTTTGTCTCATAATATTTATTGATTTCAGTTTTTACCCTTCTGCATCACTCAGCAACGACTGAGTCATCTAATCCTGGAGGGGGATTTACTACGTGTGGAAACTTTTCAGCGGCTAAGGCATTTGGCCTAGTCATGGTCCTGGAGGACATAGGAGAAGATACAACCACATCAGGGATAATGTTCCCCTAGAAAACTCCCAGGCCTTACAACTTGCATTTGCATCATCCCACTCGATCTCCAAGTCAATAATCTATTGAAACAATTTACCTATCTCTTCAACAAAGTCAATGGAGGGATTGGCCTTTACTTGTCCCTTTAATTTAAGAATAGTTTTATCCCTTTCTGTTAATTAACCTTCAAAAGCAGCTACTTGCTCATTCAAATTTTTAATGGTCAATTTTTGAATTAAAAATATTTATTCTCGAGTTGGAGTGAGGTCATCTTTGGGAGCATTCCCGTGGTCTACTATTGCTAGTGATTCATTTTTATTCCTCATAGCTTGGGAGGGTACGATTTCGGATTGATCTTCCTATTCATGGCAAAAAATTATGATTATTCACAGGTGCTATTTACACATAATAGTACTAATAAAATTGTACTTGTCACTATCGCAAAAGCTTGTTACAAAAACTTTTAGATTTATTCAAATAAGCTTTGAGCTGTTTTGGAATACACGCACTGAAAATTACAAAGTGTGATCCTGTTTGTCAGAATACCTTCTCTTTAGGCTACATTTCAATTCAGCATGATGGGTTCTAAGTCTCTTTAAAATTATTTTTTGGTCACCACCCGAAAAGTTAAAGGGAAGTTGAGGGTATTTTATGTAGATACGCCGAAGGTCTCCTAGGAAATGATCCCTTCCAAATCTAGATGTTGCTTGAGAAACGATTTGTTGTTGAGTATTCTCTCCTTGATCTAAAAAAAATTGTAAGGCATCTTTAGGAATTACATCTTTGTGGAGAGTATGGTTCTGCCATAACATGAAATGAAATTAGAATCATGGATGTAAGAAGCCATCATTAGAAATATTCGCTCATAATTCTACAATTTTACAGATGTTCATCTTGTTCATAAAGATTGACTTTTTGAATAGTTCAAAAATAAATCTGTTCTTGTTATATTTAAGCTCTTCTAGGGGTAAGTCTTTGGGGATTAAATGAACCCTTGGTGGACTGCAACAAGCCTCGGGATGGAGATCAACTCCACGCTCATCTAAGAGTCGTCTACGAAGACGTCGGAGTAAACCACCACTAAAATCCCCTAAGAAGGAGAAGTCTCCAGTTTCAAATCGATTATAATCTTACATAAGAAATCTATCAAAATATCCCTATCCTTTATCAGCATCAAGAATAGAATCATCAACTCTGCATTTTCTTTAAGAATTCTTTCACACCAAAATCGAACTGCCTTTAACCTTGGCCGGGCTTCATTTTCTTTGAAGGACATAATTTTCGAGGCACTTTATCGAGATGATGGTATTTTTGGGATAAAGCATTGTAGTCTTTCAGCATTTTTTCTTTCTCTATACGAGATCAAGTTATTTCTTTTTGTTTCTTATCTAACTCTACCTTAAAAAGTGAGGCAATATTTTTCCTTGTCTATAACTTGTAAGGAATTAGTTACCATGAATTCAAAAGGGAGGAAAGCACTCTGAAAGTGAAAGCCATACCTGAGAAACCAGGAGTTCAGCATGAATAAGTTGTCCTTTACCTTTTGGGCCCTTGTCGGACAGACCACTGTCCATTGTGGAAGTAGCCGTCGGATCATGAATGTTATGAGAACCTGGAGGATCGAGGTTCCCCTCGAAATCATGAATGAAACCTGCAAAAGAAGAAGGGTTACTATAGCCTCCTACAAAGTCATCATGACGGTCCGCATCTCCGGTACCAAGATCTTGACCATGACCATCATCATCTTCTTCTTCATCGCTGTCGGTAGCGACATTATCGCCTTTCTCCTCTCCTAATTCGAGTCCAATTCATTAGGAAAATCTTCAATGAAAAGAAGCTTCTCAGGGTCTATTATTTATCATTTAGGAACTTGGATTCCCTGCTTAATTAGCTCAATCTTATTCAAGAACTTTGTTCGCAATGGTAGGGTGACTGGAGGGAATTCAATTTCAGGACACTTCTGATAGTTATCAGAATACGCCAAGAATATAGTGTCTTCATAGGAGTTTAACACCGCGTTTGGGAAGTGGGATCCTAAGAATGAAGAAATTCTTTGTTTAGTCTCTCAAATGATCTGCTTGGAATCAGATATTGTAGTTTGAGATTTGGAAAGACAATCATCTTTCTCTTTTAACTTGTCAGCACAACTAGCTATCATTCTTGCTTCTCGTCCTCAAGCTCTTTCCGAGATAGTCTAAAAGCCATAATATGGCACCCCACATCCCTTAATGTCACCCATATGAGGATGCATTAAGTTCTGTGAAAACAACAATAATACAGAGACTAATTTCATAAGACAGAATAAAGAATACAACGGAAAAAAATCTTAAAACTAAATCAATGTTACATCTTCAAATGTCATAAGTCATAATCATAACCATCAAAGTACAAAACCATAAAATAATATCCCTCGTGTGCCATAATAATAAACATAGAAAAGAAACTGAAGTAATAAATTGAACGATAAGTACTCCAAGTCCAAACTGAATAGAATCATGGTCACTGCTAATGTCCACCACTCTGTGAACCTAGGGGAAAAGGAAAAGAGGGAAGGAAAAACAAAATAGGTCAGACATAAAGTCTAGCAAGTTCCAGTGATTTTTAGCATGAGCAATAGGATAAGAAATATCAAGATAGATCAATAATAGTGGATATAAAAATATAGTAAAATATGCAAGTACAAAATAAACGAGATGAACGAGACAAGGTAAAAATCAAGTAAGCTTCTAATTCATATCCTCAGAACAGGTTTCTGCATCAAATGTCGAAATATCAAGATTAGGTAGGGCTGGACATTTTTACCATATTACCACGTACCAGCCATTACCAACTGCTACCTACGAAAGTGGTACCAAACAATCAGTAATCAATTTAATTGGTATGGTATATCAAACCACATGAAACTATGTGGTATGGTAATGGTAATTGATCATTAATAATGGTAATTACCATACCTACCACATGTCTTAAACAATATATATGTATATTCTTATATTTCATCATATGTGTTTATTACATAACAAGGGACTTCTAATATGTAATGTTTTAATAAAATACTTAGGAAAATATTGTTATGATACAAGATTGAATGCAATTTCTATCACATACCATAGAAACGATATAATTTATATGATATTTTCGTTCATCCATAAAGTTTTCATGCATGTTTGACTAGGTAAAGTTAGATAGATAAATAATAATAAAATAATAACAAAAAAAATCAATTTTAATATTTAATATGTTAACATGAAATATTGTAAACAAAAATATGTCATACTAGTGAATGGCAAAAACTTATTACCAACCATTACCAACATAACCAAACTGTTGGTAATCGATTTCCTTGGTTGATAATGGTATGAGTTTTCTAGTTCCATATAAAATCGGGACGGTAATGGTTTTGAATACAAAGTTCCGGTACCGAACCGATTCCACCCCTAAGATTAGGTGTTACCCTAATTACTACCCAGCAATCGACTCCCTACGTACATAAATAACATGTGTCGGCTACGGCAGTAGGGGATATCAAGCCCTAACCCATCAGGTTTAAAGACACAACCCTATCCGCCAGTGTTACATCGTCTTAGTTTCCCCATCGGACTCATGCACGCTCATGACTCCACCAAAACGCGCTCGTACCCACATCCAAGATTTTGAACCTCTTACAATCTAGATCAATAAAGCATGCTCTGGCCCCTACCTAGTGTGAGGCCCCGATATTATACCAACATCGATACTGACTAATACAGGTTCCAAACATCAGGATTGACACAAGCCACCCTTAGGCTTGGTCCCCTAAGTAAACTAGAATTTTAAGATTCCCCGTGATATAAACAACAGACGTGGAACCTCTTAGCTTATTAATTAAACAGGTTTAACTTAGCAGGTCCAAGTTCATTAATAAGCATGGTTATAAAAGACATTTTTTATTAATGTAATTCCACATACAACCCTTCCCCAAAACAGACAGACACTTGCTCAGGTATATATATAGATTAAGTTACATGTTTTTATTTAATTACATTTGATTTACATATCTTTTCATAACATGTTCTACTTAATACCAAATTAAGTTTAACCTATTCAGATTAATATGTTTACATATTATCCCAATTATACAGTCAATGGTTCTCATGTTCCAATATGCCCAAATCTCCTTTTACTGTAATTTGAAGTTATTCAATTTATCCCAATTTTACGCAATTTCTAACGGAAATAGCCTAGGCACTTGATGGCTTAGGATTATCGCAAATAAAAAGGAAAAAAATAAAATAGATCCAACTCAGAAATAAATAAACTAAATAAATAGGCAGAAAACTGTAAATAATGCTAAGACAAAAAATAGGATAATAAGAATGTACATATAACAGGTAATAACTGAAAACCGAATAGATAATTGACTAGTAAAAACTTATAAACATTGTAAATTTTAGATCCAATTCATTTATTGCCAAATACTTTTGAAATAGAAGATTTAAAAATAACTAGAACTCACAGTGATTTGAGTTAAATCCAGAAAAACCTTTGAAATAGTTATTATTGAAGAAAATCAATAATTACCCCTTCAATCTAAGTTCTGGCAACACCTCGATATTTTCATAATTTTATTCAGAAATAACTTAGGGGAGGAAGAAGATGAAGAATGCTTGTGTGCAAAAAAATAGTGAGGTTGCTAGCCTGTTTATAGATATTTTAGGATTATTATAAACCACAGGATCTTAGGTTATCAAATCAAACTGTTCAAGACACGTCATGTTGAGTCAGCACGAGTAAAAAATACAAAACAGTCTAGATTTAGATGTAGGAATCACTCCTATTCTCGAGTGGTTCGACCCACCATAAACATGGGTCGACTCTAGTGTCGACCCATGTAGGGTCGGGTCGACTCCAGACAGTTCCATTTTCCTAAGTTGATTATTTAAATTATTAGATATAGTTTATACTTCTTTAGTCCATAACTTTCTCATACTTAGTCCGATTTACGAAAACCAAGAATCTATTTGAACCAGAATTTTGTAACGAATGAGTCTGTTTTAACCAATTCTGAATATTTCATTATTTAATATTCATTTTATTATCTTTTATATATAATTATGGTGTATTAAATATGTGGTGTTGCACATAACTTCATCAGACAGAAGATTTTTAGCTTTTCTCTCTTCTAGATGTTTCGACTCAGCCTTCTCAAGAAAGGCTTTTAGCTCTGAACACTCTTTCTCATGTTCCTCCTTCGCCATGTTCAAAACATTAACATTGAATTCTAGGTCAGATTTCTCTTTTTTAAGCTTTGTGATTTCGGAGGAAGACTGAGTAGTAACCTCCTTAAGTGAGAACCATCTTTTAGTTATCTGAAAGATAGAAAGCAAAATCAGCATTTATGTCACACCAAAAGATAAAAGCGGCTAAGAGAAATAATGTTATAACAAAAGCTATTGTTCAACAAAAGATTTCCGCTGGTTCATCAAGTCTAAGGATGAAGAAGGCAGCGATATGTTAGCAATATTTTCAAAAGAAAGGGAAAGCCTTACAATCTCATTAAAATCTTGAGTTTATGATAGTAAAGAAGACCTTGATGGACTGACATTTTTGGGAGATGGAGGTAAATTTAGCTCACGCTCAATTAGATCCAAAGTCCGTGGAGAGTCTGACATCAAAAGTTTGGCGACAAGATCATACTCTGTGGTTATTGTCTGGGAAGAGCCAATGGCAGAAGTAACATCCACGGAAGGAGGAACTTCCACAATAGGACCAGAGGTAGTTTTTTCAGTACGCACAACATCGACTTCTTTGTGGGGAGAGGAAGGTGTAGGAACTTCACCCTTTTTCTTCTTAGAGACTAGCTCATCAGCATTTTTTCAAGCTTTCTATTAGCCGCATCCTTAGATTGGGCTATAGCAGCCATAACAAATTTCCCTACATTCAGGGTTGGTGAGGAAAGACTAGCAGTAGAAGGTTCGATAGCTAATTAAAGTAATGATATCTGAAAAACGGAGTTAGATGGATAAAATAAGAAATAAGATTTTGAAAACGCTTTAAAAGAACTATCTTACTTGAAGTTCCTAGAAACAGAAGGGTCAGTTGTGTAAACACACCGGTACCCAAAGAAAAAAGTGGAGTAGAGAGGAGTGATAAGGTGGTCGCCCCAAAATCCTTTGTCTCGAAGGGAGAAGGGCATACTTTTGGAGATTATTCCTAGTCAACAAAAGGGATCGTTAATTTCCCCGATTTTTCAGAAGCCTTTTGAATTATTCCAATGAACTTTGCTTCCTCATGATTTAGGCTTTTGTTTTTGGGGGTGGAAGATGAAAGAAAAAAAGATTAGGCAAGGCATGGAGATACCACAATAAATAAAAAAAATTGTAAAGCTTACCAAGAGTATAAAATGTGCCCGTGATACATGAGGGACACCTGATATAGAAAAACTATGTTTTCCAATATTTAAATTCATTAATGCCATCTTTGATTAGTTTCTTCATAGGCCTCGCACGAAAGATGGGTGAATCTACTCCATTAACTGTAGATATCTAAGCAGATGATGAAGAGTGCGGATATCGAGAAAAGACTGTCCTGACTCAAGTGATAACATCTTGAGACATAAAAAATAAGTATATTTATTTAATTGAATTGGAGCAAGCTACATGTGTTGCAAAAGCTTGGAAATAAAGCCTTGGAAAAGGAAGAAGCCCCCATGCCAAATATGGATAGCTGAATATGAAAATAATCCTTTTGAAGGATTTTGAATAGTGTCATTTTCAGACGGATGGATGATTTCTACAATGGTTATCCCAAAATCCTTGAGAATTGCATCACCTCATCTTGTGATCGGATTAGAGAATGTTGGTGAACAATTCCGGGCTCCTGCTGAAGAGAAGAGGATCTATCTGGGTTTGGTTCATCCACAATTTGTTTCTTACCCATAATTCTGCCAGGTGACATTGTTCCATAAAAACACATTACATGGATATTAGTACAAATTTGTACATCCACAATTTGTTTCTCATCCTAATTTTTTTGTGTTTTGCCTTTTCCGCTGCGCCCAAAACCCCAACATGGGGATCATGATGTGTCAAAGGATGGGGAGGATGAGGAAGATAAGGATGATGACGCCGACGAGTAGGCACTAAACTTTTATATTGTTTTGTAAATATAAATGTATGTTATTGGATTTTTTTTATGTATGGATGGTGCATGGACGACTTTTAGTAGATATGAGTTATGGATATTTTCGTTTGGTATGTGAATGAGGTATATTGGTTTTTGTTGTATATATATGTTATTTTATTGTATATTTATTTGGTTTTTTGATTTATATGTGTTGTGGAATTGAGTATATTTAAGTTGTGAAATTATTGGATATGGATATATCGTGAAATTGAGTGTATATGAGTTGTGGAATAATTGTATATGGGTATTTGAGTATCGTGTGGTTGGAAGACAATAAAGAAGCTAAATTGCAGAGAAATAGTTTCAGATTGCCGATGGCTAGCAACAGCTTGTGTCGGCTCATAGGTCACACATGGTGTCAGTTAGCAACGACAAGTGTCAGATTATGTTATTAGACTTGCTACAGTCAGCGATGGCTGGTGTCGAATTATATTATCAGACTTGCTACAGTTGGCGATGACTAGTGATAGAAACCAAAGAGCCCATAAATTGTCACATGTAATCATAAGCCTACACCAACCGTCGCTAAAGTGGCTACAACATCCAACAATTAATGTGACTTTGTTATGTTAGCGCCAGGGTAACTAGTGACGGTTTGTTGTATCGGCTAGCGACGACTATTAGCTCTCGCTACCAGCAGCCTTTCTTGCAGTGATTGAATTTTCAACCGTAGGGAAGAAATTATGTTGGCAAGGCTTTGAGAGGGAGAAAGAATTTTTCATTTTTGTTTTATTTTCAGAACAAATATTTGAAAGCTAGTCATGTTAATAAATCATAAGATTTGAATAGGATGGAGAATGAAAAAGTAAGAAAAAGGATTTTGGATAGTGCTTTTTTTGTTAGTTGGCCTTAGACCGTAAGTTAAGTATAAATTAGTGTTGTATAGTTTGTTGAAGTATGCGATACTATGTGTTAGATTGAGGAGGATATTTTGGGATATTTCGAATATTTAGGATCTGGAGGATATTTTCAGATCTGGAGAATATTTAGGATCTGAAGGATATTTAGAATCTGGAGGATATTTCGTATATTTCAGATCTAGAGGAAATTTTGGGAATTTCGATATACTTCCCTATGTCTATATAAGCTACATCGGATCCAAAAGGAGGAGGCACAAAAAAATCAAGAGATTAGATCAAGGTTTATTCTAATTAGGGTTTAGGCAATCCTAATCTTCTTCAATTACTTTCTCCACGAAATCAAATTTTTCTAGTAAATTTGACCATTGTATTCAATCTCTTGTACTCTTCTATTGATATTAATAAAGGTTTCTCTCTCAAAGTGGACGTACATTGACAATACGTCGGTGGAACCACTATAAATCCCTGTGTGATTTAGTTTCTGGTTATTGCTCTATTATTTTCATTGTTTGGTGATTGTGATTGGCTTGGATAAGATTGAGATTGTTCGATTGGTTGTTTTTGCAATATTACCACGATCTCGTTTTTCGTGGCGTTGGGGATTTTTGATTTAAGCGGTCTTGAATCAAAATTTCTCTACAACATTTGGTATCAGAGCTTTGGTGTTGGTAAATAGTTGTAGAAATGCCGGAATCAGGTTCAAATAATCCATCAACAGTTGATCCAAGTGGTGTAGCTCTTTATGTATGTGGGTCGTATGCAGCTGCTGGTTCACAATTGGTTATCGACAAGTGGAATGGCGATAATGATTTCGAAAAGTGGCAATGGAAGATGAAAGTGGTTCTTAGGCGGAATCAGATACATCGGATGGTGTTTGATACACATTTATTGCCAGAGGACATCTCAGATGTGGAGAGAGAAGAAATGGAAGAGTGGGCATTCACTACACTTAAACTTGACATGGGGGAGAATGTTATTTCGGAAATTAGTATTTGGAACAAGTTGGAGGAGTTGTATATGAAGAAGTCACTCACAAATCGACTGATCTTGTTGCGGACTTTCTTTACCTAGAAGATGAAAGAAGGAACTTCGCTAAAGGCGCACTTAAATGTGTTTGATGTTTTGCTAATGAAGATGAAGGCGGTAGATTTGAAGATTGAGGAAGAGAAGAAGGTGATGATATTGTTATGTTCATTGCCTGAGCGCTGTACTGGGTTCTCAAACAGTTTGATCTATGGCCATGATACATTGACTCTAAATGATGTCAAAATGGGTCTTCTTAGTGAGGAATTGCGAGATCAGATGAAGGAGCTGAGTGATGGTAGTAGTGGTGCTGCTAATGGTCAAGGTTTATTTGCTGAGAAAGAAAAGTCAGAGAAGAAAGGAAACCGGGGGCGTTCTAAGTCTAAGAAGCCCGGTGGATGAGGAAAGTCAAATGAAATAAATGGCAAGTGCTTTATATGCAAGAAACCTGGTCACTGGAAGAATGATTGTCCAGACAAGGGGAAGAAGAAAGTAGCATCTTCATCAGTTGCGGTGGAGAGAGATGTTAGTGAGGGAGACGTAGATGTTTTGTCGATAGTAGCATCAGATGTTTCGGACATCGTTTGGGTGCTTGATTCGGGGGCTTCATATCACATGATGCCTAATAGGAATTGTTTTTCTTCTTATGTTGAATGGGAAGGAAAATCAATTGTTATGGGAAATGGTGCAGTTTGCAAGTCGAAGGGCATTGGATCCATGCAAATTCGGATGTTTGACGGAGTGGTTCGTACTCTCACTAATGTGCGCTATGTTCCAGGACTACGGAAGTCACTTATCTCTTTGGGACAGTTGGATTCTTTAGGTTGTAAAATCACCATTGAGAGTGATAGCTTGAGGGTTAGCGCTTGTGGTTATGACGGGTGCTAAAACTCATGGTATCTATTTGCTTTAAGGAGTGACCGTGGAAGGCGAAACTTGTGCCAGTGTTGATAGTTCTTGTGGCTTAGATGCTACACGACTGTGGCATTTGTGATTGGGTCATGTCTCGGAGAAGAGTTTAAATGTTCTTCGTCGAAGGGAAATGATTGATGGTGAGAGTTTTAGCAAGTTGGAGTTTTACGAGAAATGTATCATGGGGAAGCAAACTAGAGTGTCATTCGGTGAAGGAAAACATGATTCAAGAGGGATTCTTGAGTATGTGAACACGGATGTTTGGGGACTTGCGCCTGTAGCTTCTTTAGGAGGAGCAAGATATTATATTTCTTTCATTGACGATTTTTCTCGGAAGGTTTGGAGTGTATGTAATGAAGGCCAAGTCGGAGGCATTTGCAAGATTCAAAGAATGGAAGGCTCTTGTTGGGATTGAGAGTGGAAAGACTTTGAAGGTTCCTAGGTCCGATAATGGCGACGAATATGTTTCCGGAGAATTTTTGAATTTTTGCAACATCATGGTATTCGGAAGCATTTTACTACACCGGGAGATCCGCAATCTAATGGAGTAGCGGAGAGAATTAACCGAACTCTACTAGAGAAAGCTCGATGCTTGAGATTGACATCGGGTTTGTCTAAGGGATTTTGGGCCGAAGGTTTGTCAACCGCGGTGCATATTATTAATCAGATTCCGTGCTCGGCTATTGATAAAAAAAATTCGGAGGAAGTGTGGAAGGCGAAGAGCATTGACTTGAGTTATCTTCGTGTATTTGGCAGTCCTGTTTATGTGCATGATCCGGTGAATGATAAGCTCTCACCTAGAGCTTTCAAAGGGATTTTTCTCGGTTATATGGATGGTATCAAAGGTTATCGGATTTGGAATCTGAAAAAGAAGACTATGGTTTCTCGTCATGTTACTTTTGATGAGTTGGCTATGTTCAAGGAGAACAAAGGCTCATCGGATGTTCCGAATTTGGTTCATGGCAAATCAAAGGAGAAGGAAGTTATTTCCACTTTCACGCCTAGAGAGAATAGAGTTGTTGGAGGTGCTTGCGAGATGAATGTGGTTGACGTTACATCACGTAGTCCACAAGATTCCTCTAGTAGTGTTGGTGATGTGCACGAGCCTAGAGAAGATTCAGTTCAAGGTGGAGCTGAAGAAAGACCGGGTGATGGCATTGCTACTTGTGTTGATCGTCGTGTTATAAGGCCACCCGAAAGATATGCTGATTGGAACTATCTTAGCTTTTGTGAGAATTTGGACTATGCTCTTCATGTAGTCCAAGATGAGCCGATGGATCTTGATGTCGTCATGGATTCGAATGATAGCTCGAAGTGGATTTGCGCTATGGAGGAAGAGATGCAATCGTTGATGAAGAACCAGACTTGGGAGCTTGTTCCACTTCCTCAAGGAAACCGTGCTATTGGGTGCAAATGGATATATAAGGTGAAGGACGATGGAAGATACAAAGATAGGCTAGTGGCTAAGGGGTTTGCACAGAGAAAAGGAAAGGAGTATGATGAGATCTTCGCACCGGTTGTGAGGCATACTTCTATCTTGATATTACTTGCATTAATTGATATTTACGACTTGGAGTTGGAACAACTAATGTGAAAACCGCCTTCTTACATGGAGGCTTGGATGAAGTCATCTACATGGAGCAACCGGAAGGGTTTGTTGTAGAAGGTAAGTCAGAACTAGTTTGCAAGTTGAAGAAATCACTATACGGTTTGAAGCAATCACCTAGGCAATGGTACAAGAGATTTGATCATTTCATGCTTGAAAGTGGCTTCCATCGAAGAATCAAGGATGCTTGCGTTTATTTCAAGAGGTTAGAAAATGATTGTTGGGTGTATTTACTTTTATATGTGGACGATATGCTCATTGCTTCTAAGGACAAGGAAGAAATCAACAAGTTGAAAGAGAAATTAAAGGCGGAGTTCGAAATGAAAGATCTTGGAGAAGCAAAGAAGATTTTGGGCATGGAAATTGAAAGAGATCGAAAGCATTTTGAGTTGAAATTAACTCAAAAGGAGTACACTAAGAAAGTGCTTTGCCGGTTTAGCATGGAGGATGCAAAGACGTCAAATACACCTTTACATTTGCATATAAAGCTTTTGAGTAAGGGATCACCTATCGAGGAGAAAGACTAAACTTATATGGAAAATGTGTCATATGCTAGTGCGGTTGGAAGTTTGATGTATGTCATGGTGTGTACAAGACCCGATATTGCAAATGTCGTCGGGGTGGTTAGTTGGTATATGGTTAATCCGGGGAAATCGCATTGGGAAGCCGTGAAGTCTATATTGAGATACTTGAAAGGCACAGCATCTCATGGTCTTGTTTTTGGTGGTAGTGATGGATTGAGTTGCAAGCTAGTTGGTTATTGTGACTCGGACTACGCCGGTGATAGGGATCCGAGGAAATCAACTTCCGGGTATGTCTTCACACTTGGTGGTACGGCCATTAGTTGGAGATCGAGATTGCAAACCATAGTTGTTTTATCCACTACGGAGGCGGAGTTGATAGCCACTGTGGAAGCGGCAAAGGAGACACTCTATTTGAAGCGACTATTGTATGACTTGGGTTTCGAACATGAAAGTATCGATGTTCGATGTGATAGCCAAAGTGCTATACATTTGGCAGAGAATTTGGCATTTAGCTCACAAACGAAGTATATTGAAGTGAGAGAGTCATTTCTAGTAGCCATGGACGAAGACAAGCAAGTATGCCTTCGGAAAGTGCACACAAAGGATAACGCGGCGAACATGTTCACTAAAGCATTGCCGATTGGAAAGTTCGAACATTGTTCAAACTTAATTCGCTTGGAGAGATGCTAGGTGCCACGTGGTGGCACAGTTGAGGGAGAAACTTGGATGTAGAAGAGTATCGGTGAGAGGTTGGTGTTCTATCTTCATGGTAAGTACTCATTTTCACTCTCGATTACATTGTCTTTTGGTAAGACTAGTTTAGGAGTTGGATGTTTCAACACTTCATTGACGAGTGGGGGCTATGCCTGAACTCGTTAGTGAAGTGTAATGGGCGGTGGCTATGTCGGAGTTCATTAGGGAAACATTCAAGCTTTCTTGATTGAAGATAGAAGAAAATACTTGGGTGCATTGATGTTTGTGATGTAGATGGATATTGTATCGAGGTGGAGTGTTGAAGTATACGATACTATGTGTTAGATTGAAGAGGATATTTCGGGATATTTCGAATATTTAGGATCTGGAGGATATTTTCAGATCTGGAGAATATTTAGGATCTGGAGGATATTTAGGATCTGGAGGATATTTCGGATATTTCGGATCTAAAGGAAATTTTGGGAATTTCCATATACTTCCCTATGTCTATATAAGCTACATCGGATCCAAAAGGAGGAGGCACAACAAAATCAAGAGATTAGATCAAGGTTTATTCTAATTAGGGTTTAGGCGATCCTAATCTTCTTCAATTCCTTTCTCCACAAAATCAATTTTTTTCTAGTAAATTTGATCATTGTAGTCAATCTCTAGTACTCTTCTATTGATATTAATAAAGGTTTCTCTCTCAAAGTGGACGTACACTGCCAAGACGTTGGTGGAACCACTATAAATCCCTGTGTGATTTAGTTTCTCGTTATTGCTCTATTATTTCCATTGTTTGATGATTATGATTGGCTTGGATAAGATTTAGATTGTTCGATTGGTTGTTTTTGCACTATTACCACGATCTCATTTTCCGCGGCGTTGGGGATTTTTGATTTAAGTGGTCTTGAATCAAAATTTCTCTACAACATAGTTTGGATGGAAGACTATATAGGGTATTTAATGTCAGATTAGTTGGATCAAGTGATTATATTTTGATAAAATACCGGGATTTGCAAACTGTGATTTTAGCGGAATTTGCGCAGTTTTCAAAACGAAACCGAAACTGTAATATATGTCTATAACTGAAACAAAAGTTTGAACACCTTGGTTTATATCCAAATAGCCACGTGCACGTGCGCGCGCGCACACACATATATGTTGCAAAGAGAGAAATCGTATGAAGACGACGAGCAAAGAGAGAAATAATTGATCGTATGTATTCGCAAAGAGCACGAAACAAGAGAAATCATATAAGCTTTTTTATATTATTTTTTTTCCATAGATATATTTTAGGAGACTCCTGAGGAGAATTAAGTTGTGAAACCTATTAACATCACTGATTACAGAGAGTGGACAAACGTGAACTTGTTATTTTAGTTTCAGATTATTTGGTTCTGCAATTCTAGAACAAGGTAATCCTGAATAACAGATGATCGGATAATATTTTGAGAGCTTTACTTTATGAGTGCTGCAAATAAATTCCATTTCTAGCCCTTTGGCAAGCATATCTTGATAATGCTTATCTGCTTTGTTGATTTTATTAAACGTGCACATTCATTTGCAAGTGTCTGTGGTGGTTGGTATATGCTATATAATATTCCAGTTCTCAGTAACTCCTGCTTTTCTTTTCACTCAGTTCACACCAAACAGTTGAATCTTTTCTTGTGCAGTAATCTATGTGTCACTCTTAAATGCCAGCGTCTATTTGGTTACACGTGTGTATATAGTTTGCCATAAACGACGTTGAGACATTTTCATTGTAAAACTGATTGATTTTCTAGGAATAACAATCTATGCAGCATGATGACCTTTTAGTTGCCTTTATTTTCTTTGAAAAGTAGGATGTGCAGTGCGCAAAACTACACAGCAGAATTTTTGTTACATGCCATTATCTAGCAATGTATACGATATACACGACTTCAATCCACAATCACAAGTTTGAAAGGCTGGAACGATTTGAAAATTCTGAATGTGAACTTGATGATCTTAACAAAGAATGGCAGGCATAATGAATTTATTTGTCATGAATTAATGGATTGGTCATTGCTTTTTGAATCATTGCCTTCTACTTATGCATTTAACATGCCAAAAGCTTAGACTCGAAACTTGGTAATGGATTCACCACAAAATATTATTCCAATTGGTAGACCCTCAAATCAAGCAATTTTACCCACTTGCTCTTGAATCCTCCCTTTATTTTAAATTATGATTTGTGTGATTTTAAGTCTGATTCATTGTGTTAAATGTGCTTAAAGAATGCTAACTGCACTAGTGAGCTTTTCTTTGCAGGCTGGCCATATTTGAACTCCCAATGGTAAGGAATATATTGTTTTTGAAATCATTGAACAAAACAAAATAAAATTGAAAACAAGAAAGCCGAAGAGAAGAAGAATAAGAAAACAAATAACATTGCATACTTGAATTGAAGTAATAATTATATAATTACGGAAGTACAACGACATTTGATAAATGGTAAATACTTAAATCTTGTGCGATATTCCGCAACGGTTGTTTCTTTGATGATGAAACACACATATTCACTGGCCACTTTGATAATGAAATGAACTTTTACTTAATTAAAATTTCCTTCATTGTAACAACAATTATGAAAAGCATTATATATATATATATATATATATATATATATATATATATATATATATATATATATATATATATAACTAAAATGCATAAACAATGACTACTTGAAGTGGAGAGTGTGCGATACACCTAAATTAGAAGAAAATATAGCAACCAATCAATGGTCGTAACATGCTTGCAAAATGAAATCTAACAAATGCTCCACTGTCAAAATATTATATATAATGAAATGGAAATTTAAAATAGATGTACAGTCGTTTAAGTGATAAACCCACCACCAACTAACAACACTTACATTACCGACTGACGTAATTCATGGATATCTCCTCTCACTGTATCTTACTTTTTCTTGATTGCACGTTTGTAAGGTTAGCAATTATGAGATTATGGGGTTGAGGGTTGTGCACGTCCTAAACTTCCATTGCTCCTCACAACAGTCAACTCTTTTATTGTTTCCCTCCAGCAAAATGGAATTTTCCTTGTATTTTCAAACTGAAAATGACTTGGAGATTGAAAAGTAAAAATTCAAAATGTGCAATTCTATAAGCGATCATAGATTTGCATTGGTGTTACGTATTCGTAAAGAAAATGATTTTTTTAACCCAAAAACAGCTCTAACTAGCGAAAATACTGAAATACCAAATGCAATTTTTTCATCAAATACCAATAGGAGTAATCAAATTATATATAATACATACACATAATGTTGAAAAATTAAGAGTTTGATTTAGCAAACTTTCACCTTGGACTAGCGTGATAACTATTTTTGTACATGCATTTGGAGTGCCCAAAAGAAAAAAGGAAAAAAATCCAGATCACAGTTTATTTCCATTAATATGGTATAGAATTTCAAGACGTAAAGTTGATAAGGCCTACAAAATATTGACTTTTTTCACTGACCAGCTAAAAGTTCTTGTCATTTTCATTTCTCAATAAGCATGTAGTGGAGATTGATCATCTTTCTTCATTGATGTGTAATATGGAGATTTCTCCACTCTGAATGGGCATTATAAAAACACCCACGGAGTCTAAACTTATATCACAAAATTCATACTCTTCCCTTGAATATTAATAACATTATATAATATCATCACCCATGGATACTAGAGAAGAAGAGAAATGGGTGTATGATTCTTCGGTTGATTACAAAGGAAATGTTCCTTTAAGATCCAAAACAGGAGCTTGGCGTGCAGCGCTTTTTATTCTTGGTAACTATAATTTGTATTCTGTGTAAATTACTTATTACAGTCATACAATGCAAATTGTTCTGAGAGTTTTAATATTGGTGAATGCAGTGATTGAGTTCAGTGAGAGACTGAGTTACTTTGGCTTAGCCACAAACCTGATAATATACTTAACAAAAGTGCTGCATCAAGATGTGAAAACTGCTGCAAAAAGTGTTAATTACTGGATAGGAATGACCACCATGATGCCTTTGATCGGAGGATTTGTTGCTGATTCATATCTAGGAAGATTTTCCATGGTTTTTCTGTCCTCCCTTGTCTATTTATTGGTAAATTTTACATAAATCCTCTGTCACATATTTTATACTTCACATGATAAAACTTTTAGATTTATCTGAATATTCAAAAGAGAAAGTAAAAGGGTTCTGCTATCAACTAAACAAGCATATAAAAAGCAAGTCTGTTTAGACACTCTTTTTTATTATATTTTGAATTTTTTTCAACAGGGCCTCATGCTTCTAACTTTGTCGCGACTGATTCCAAGTCTGAAACCTTGTAACATGAACGCATGCACCAAAATACTGAAGAGACATGAAGTGATCTTCTTCATAGCCATTTATATGATATCCGTTGGCACTGGGGGACACAAACCTTCTCTAGAAAGCTTTGGTGCAGATCAGTTTGATGACAATAATCCAGCTGAAAGGAAGAAAAAGATGTCCTATTTCAATTGGTGGAACTGCGGTGTGTGTGGAGGATTAATTCTTGGTGTTACGGCCATAGTTTACATTCAGGATAATGTCAGTTGGGCAGTTGCAGATGTAATACTTGCTCTCCTAATGTGCATCAGTGTAGCTATCCTTTTATCTGGGAGGAAGTTGTATCGGTATAGAAATCCGAAAGGCAGTCCTTTGACTCCAATGTTGCAAGTTCTTGTAGCTGCATATTTCAAAAGGAAGCTTCCATATCCTTCTAACTATAGAGAACTCTACGAGGTTTCATTTTCACAGAAGATCGAGAAGAGACTACTGTCCCATACTGACAAACTCAGGTGTGAAGCACTACATTCTATTCCTATACTCTCTGGCAAAGCCAGCTTTTAACTTCAATTAGATTACAAAAGTTAGAAAAAAACTTAGAAAGAAGAAGAGGAATCCAAACACTTGAAGCTAGAAATTATCATTTTCAAATATCAGCAGCCAAAAATAATTCAATTGAAAAGCATCATTTAATTGATCTAATGGATTGATATGCTGAATATTGAGTTGACATAGGGCGAAAACTTTAGATTGAGGTCGGGAAAAAGCTTGAAACTTAACCTTTTTAAATAGAATTTAGAAAGTTCATATAGGGCCACTGCCTTATCTAAACGGTACCCTTTCTAGTTAAAAGAGAGGTGAACCGATCATACATATATTTCTCACATAT
The DNA here is from genome assembly GCA_030737875.1 of Allium sativum. Classification (NCBI taxonomy): domain Eukaryota; kingdom Viridiplantae; phylum Streptophyta; class Magnoliopsida; order Asparagales; family Amaryllidaceae; genus Allium; species Allium sativum. The sequence goes on along the minus strand of CM060924.1, from coordinate 186,664,171 downwards.
CATTTATTTCACATGTACACAGTGACAGGTATGTATTTATATGTACACATGTACATACATACATACACACATATACATATATATCATTTTTGAATGTTTTCATAATTTTCTAAACAACCTGCATGCAACAGGTTCCTAGACAAAGCTGCAATAATTGAGAACAAAAACAATGAAAGTTTGTTTACGACAGAGAAGCAGAACAAATGGAGACTGGCCACTGTGACTCAAATAGAAGAAGTGAAACTAGTACTATCAATAATTCCGATATGGTTAGCCACACTACCATTTGGCATGTGTGTAGCTCAAACTTCAACATTCTTCATCAAGCAAGGAAGCATCATGAACCGAACCATAACCAAAAGCTTCGAAATACCGCCAGCGTCTCTGTACTCGTTTGCAGCTATAATCATGATAATGTCAGTATCTTTCTACGATAAAGTTTTAGTCCCATCACTTAGGAAAATAACGAAAAATGAAAGGGGTGTGAGCATTTTACAAAGGATAGGCATCGGAATGGTTTTAGCAGTGTTAGCTATGATAGTATCGGCTGTAGTAGAACATAAGAGATTAAGATCACAATCTCTTTTAAGTGTGTTTTGGTTGGTGCCACAATTCATGATACTTGGGATAGGTGATGCTTTCACTATAGTTGGATTGCAAGAATACTTCTATGATCAAGTGCCAGATAGTATGAGAAGTTTAGGCATAGCGTTCTATTTAAGTGTGATGGGGGCTTCCAATTTTCTAAGTATTTTTCTTATAAATTTGGTTGATGTTATGAGCAAGAGAGGAGGAGGTGGAGAAGGGTGGATTGGGAAAGATTTGAACAAGAGTAGGCTGGACCTGTTTTATTGGATATTGGCTGCAACTAATGGGTTGAATCTGGGAATTTACGCATATTTGGCTGCTAAGTATTCTTACAAGAAGGTGTTAGGGCCAGGACAGGGGAAAGTTGGGGTTGCTACCACAGAAGTAGAATATGACAATGATAATAATAATATCACTGTTTGAGATCAATCATCTACCATGCACTAAGAAAAAAGTTCAAAGGATTGGTATTTGCTATTTATGAATTTAGTTTTATTCTGTTTCTTCTCTTTAAGCTTTATCAAACTATGTATTTGCAAATATTACGACTTATAAACATTTAACATGTTCTATATCTTTGTGACTCACATTGAAGTATTGATCAATGTATATATAGGTGGGATGTTAATCTTCCTAGCAGTGATTTATTTGAAAAGCGTCTGATTTCGTGTGTCTCAACTTTCAATCAACCAGCTTCAACTCACGATAACTTAAGCTTCCTAGCACCAATCCATGCAATATTTTCACCAATATCAAGTTATTTCTGACATTTTCTATTCTGCATATAGTGTTCCTAAATTACAATAATTGACAAGCGTGAATCTCAGTATTTTGTACAGGTGACCATCAAAAAATAGAAACTTCTAATTTCCATCTAAAAATATTACCCAAAAATAGAAGTTTTCGCTTATCGTGCAATCTTTTTAAGCGCGAAGAACACAACAAAATAAATAAATAAATAAAAAAGCATAACGTTTACGTTCTTTATTGATATCTTCCATCCAGACCAACTTTTTATCCACAATAGTTAGTATATATGTACTAAAAAATGTACATCATTCTATTTAGTGTTAGGCACAGCAGAGTGATATATTGAGAGATAGATAAAAGATTGAATTTGATTTAATACTTTATTTCATTCCATCAGTAAAAGAGATACAATTGTCTTATATAATGAAATACATTCTCCAGAGTATTCCTGACAATACCTTAACTAGAATACTCTAATATGTCATATATAGGAATTATTTATTCTTAAATTATTCCTTACATTAATAGCAAGGTAAATTTGTAAATGCAATTAATTATTGCCTAATAACAAATTTACAAATTAACTTTTAACACTCCTCCTTAATTTGTAATTTTTAATTGCTTCTTGAACTTTTCAAACTTCTCCAATGTGACTGCTTTAGTAAGGAAATCCGCTGGCTGCTCTTTTGTGCTGATGAAGTCCATGACAATCTCCTCCTTGCTAATTAATTCTCGGATAAAATGATAATGTATCTCAATATGCTTTGTGCGAGCATGAAACACTGAATTTTTTGTCATTGTCACAGCCGACATATTGTCACAGTAGATTTTTGTTGGCTTGTCTTGAGTTTGCTTCATATCATTTAGAATTCTCCGCAGCTACACCGCTTCACAGGCTGCCTCTGTAGCTGCCATGTACTCAGCTTCAGCTGAAGATAAAGCTACGGTCTTTTGCTTCCTTGAACTCCATGAGATTACGTTGGAACCGAGACAAAATACATAGCCTGATGTGCTCTTCCGATCATCCAATGCTCCTGCCCAGTCACTATCAGTGAAACCGACTAACTTGCATTCGTCCTCTTTGACATATTGAAGCCCACATTCTTTTGTTCCTTTCAGATATCGTTAAATTCTTTTTGCTGCAATCAAGTGATTGCTACTTGGATTTTGCATGAATCTTGAAAGGATACTTACCGCATGACAAATATCAAGCCTTGTATGAGTGAGAAAAATTAGCGAACCAACCAAGCTTCTAAATATCTTTCCATCCGCCTTCTTTGCGCCATCTTCTTGCTTTAATTTTTCATTTAGCATCATTGGTGTGTTAACTGGTTTGCAATCTACCATGTGAAATTTTTTGAGAATGTCTTCAATGTATTTCTCTTGTGAAATGAAGATTTTGCCCCTTGCTTGTTTGATTTGCATGCCTAGAAAATACTTCATCAGGCCGAGGTCCGTCATCTCAAAGTCCGTCATCATTCTTTCCTTAAATTCCTTAACAAGATTGTTGCTTGTACCGAAATAGATTAGATCGTCAACATATAGACATACAACTAGAAATTCTTCTCCTTGATTTTTCACATAAAGGGCAGGTTCGTTCTTGCTTCTTTGGAAACCATTTTGAATGAAATAGTTATCAATCTTGCAATTCCATGCTCGGGGTGCCTGCTTCAGCCCATACAGCGCCTTTTGAAGCTTATAGACTTTATTTTCTTTTCCTCTTATCACAAAGCCTTCTGGCTGCTCAACATATACCTCTTCCTTAAGCTCGCCATTAAGAAAAGCAGACTTCACATCGAGTTGGAAAACTTTAAGCTCTAATTGCGCTGCAAATGCAAGAGCTGTTCTAATGGTTTCCATTCGAACTACTGGAGCAAATGTCTCATTAAAGTCAATTCCGAGCTGCTGCGAATATCCCTTTGCAACCAGCCGTGCTTTGTGTCTTGTTATAGAACCATCTTCGCCATATTTTGTCTTATAAACCCATTTCGGGCCAGTAACTTCTTTATCTTTTGGCAAGTCAACTAACTGCCATGTTTTATTTTCCTCAATGGCTGTTATTTCTTCTTTCATTGTTTCAATCCACACATCTTCTTTACTTGCATCTTCAAATAACTACGATTCACAAGAAAAAAGAACAATATTGCTTGAGTCATAAATATCTTGTAAAGAACGCACCTTTCGAATAGGAGAGTCCAAGTCTTCATATTCATTTTCATCATTTGAGCCGTAACAAGGAGCATTATCTACATGGATACTTTGCTGAAAACTGTCAGGTTGTGAGCCATTATTTTGAGATCATTTAGGCTCCATAGAATTTGATTTTTGGTAGCCATCATGATCCCACTGCCATGCTGCCATTTGATCAAAGACAACATCTCTTGAGATAATGAGTTGATCATTTTTGGGATTTAATAGCCGATATCCCTTCGACTCTTCGCTGTAACCAACAAAGACACATTTCTCTCCTTTCTTCTCAAATTTATCTTTGTTTGGGCTCTGGTTCAATGCATACGCTACACTTCCAAATACTTTCATGTGGTCTACTTGGGGCTTTCTTTTATGCTAAGCTTCAAACGGTGTCATATTTCTAACAGCTTTAGTTGGCGAACGATTCAATATATAGACAGCCGTGTTGATAGCTTCAGCCCATAACTTCTTTGGCATGGATTTTCCTTCTAGCATACTTCGAGCCATTTCAACAATTGTTTGATTTTTCCTTTCTGCGACGCCGTTTTGCTACGGTGTATATCGCACTGTAAGCTGCCTTGCAATCCCTTCTTTCTTGCAATGATTCATGAACTCGCTGTAAATAAACTCTCATCCACGATCAGTTCGAAGAGTTTTTATTAAGTGTCCGCTTTGACATTCTACAAGAGCTTTAAACCGTAGGAAACTTGAGAAAGCTTCTGATTTTTCACTTAAAAAATAAATCCACATCATACGAGTGTAATCATCATCAAAAAGAATGAAATATCTCTTGTTATTTAGTAAAAGAGTCCTTGTAGGACCAAAAATATCAGCATGTATCAACTCCAAAGGAGCTTTTTCTCGCCAAGAAGTTTTCGGAAAAGAAAATCTATACATCTTGCCAAAAATACAACCTTCACACACCTTATTTTCCTTCATGATGATAGGAAGACCAATGACAATATTCTTTGATTTCAGCAAATGCAACCCCTTGTTGCTTAAGTGGCCATATCTCAAATGCCATAAATGAGACACATTAGAATTTTCAGATTTGAATGCACAATTCTCATTTAGTGACATAAGTAGGCAGAAAATTTTATTTGGAGCCATGTCAATATTTGCCACTGTTAAATTACTTTTCTTATCAATGATCTTGCAAGAATTATTATCAAAATTCACCGCATAACCTTTTTGAACAAGTTATCCAACACTTAAGAGATTCTGAGCTAAATTTGGCACGTAAAGCACATCATGAATAAATTTCTTACCTTTTTAGTGTGGACTGCAATGGTCCCCTTTCCTTCAACTTTTTGCGCCTTTCCATCTCCAAGCTTTATCTCTGATGAAAAACTTGCATCAAGTTCTATAAAAATGTCTTTGTTGTCGGTCATGTGATTGCTACAACCACTGTCAATATACCATGCATCTTGTGATTCATTTTCAGCGGATAAACAAGAGTAGAAAACCTGCTCTTCATTTTCTTCACTTGTAAAATTTGCTTTGTCCTTCTCTTTTTTATTTCGATACCAACAATCTCTTTGGGAATGATTAGGAATTCGACATCTCGTGCATTTGAAGCGACAATTTTCTGAATTATGATTTGATTTATTGAAAATAATGCAATAAGTGGAAGAATTACCTTGCATTTTCTGTTGTTCTCGTCTTTGTTCTCCTTTGTCTTGATAATTTCTTTCGTTCCTCTTTCTTTGATTTTGATTTTGCTTCTGAAATACGCCCTTCTTTGAGTTGTAATAACTTCGTTTCTTTTCTGAAAAACTAAGATTGGACTGGAATGCTTGCTCCAATGAATTTGCTGATGTTCTATTAATTCTTTGTTCATGAGCTTGAAGTGAACTCATTAGCTCATGTGTTGACATCTTGCCAAGGTCCTTTGATTCCTCTATTGTAGCGACGCAATGATCGAACTTTGGAGGAAGACATCTCAATATCTTCTCTACCACCTTCTTTTCCTGAATGTTATCTCCAAAGCATTGAATTTGATTTACAATTTCAGAGACTCTGGAGAAGAAATCTCTGATATTTTCAGATTCCTTCATTTGCAGGTTGTCAAAATCTCTCCATAAAGATTGAAGTTTAATGGAGATAACTTTGTCATTGCCTCGAAATTCTTTTTGCAAAACTTCCCATGCATCCTTTGCTTTTCTTTTATTGAAAATTCTTGGATAGATAGATTTACTCACTCCTTGTTTGATATACCTAAGTGCAGTGGCATCTTTTTTTTATTTTCTTTGTACAACTTCTCTTGTGCAACCGTCCATCTTGTGGAATCTCCATCTTCAGGTGGCTCCGGATAATCTTTTTCGATGACATCCCATAAATCATGAGAGATGAAGAAGTCCATCATCTCACTGCTCCAATAGTCATAATGCTCGCCTTCGAATATTGGCACTTCACTTGGAGAATACTTGAACATTGTAGGGACTGCTGCCATTGTTTTTGAGTGACTGATTAATGAAGTTGACAAGGCTCTGATACCAAATTTGTTAGGCACAGCAGAGTGATATATGGAGAGATAAATAAAAGATTGAATTTGATTTAATACTTTATTTCATTGCGTCAATAAAAGAGATACAATTGTCTTATATAATGAAATACATTCTCTAGAGTATTCCTGACAATACCTTATCTAGAATACTCTAATATGTCATATATAAGAATTATTTATTCTTAAATTATTCCTTACATTAATAGCAAGGTAAATTTGTAAATGCAATTAATTGTTGCCTAATAACAAAATTACAATTTAACTTTTAACATTTAGCAGATGCCTTGGATGGTTTGTACTTTGTAGTATATAATTTTATATTGCGAGATTAAAAGCCAAAGTTCAATTTATATGATCAACCTTTTTTATATTAATGAGTCATGTTAAAAAAGGGATCATAGCATTCATAATGACATCAAAGGTTCAATTGATATTTGATAGGAAACTTTTATTCATATCCACAAATTTTGTTAGTTTATCCGCAAAATGACTTTAACACGTTAATCCACTAATTTATTTGTAAGTTAATCCATGTGGATTAACAAAATAATAATGGGTATAGCATTTACTGAATAATCAAGTCAAACTAATATTAGCCCAATAAATAGATTTTGTTCATCTTGCATATATTCAAACTATGGTCACATGTCCTCAGGCGAGTACCTATAAGCATGGCAATTGTTACATACAATAAACATGAAATATCACATACAAAAGAGTAAAGGTAAACAAACATGATATAGGAAGCTACGACATTCTAGCATCCAAAGCAGCAATTCTTCATTAGACAACAACACTAAAGATTAGTCAAGCTGTAGTAGCGACATAACGCTTTAATTAGCCACTCATAATCTTCAGCACAATTCATTATCCTCAAATGAAATACTAGCCAACCTTCATTTTGACTCACACTACAATCAGTATCTCCCATGGTATCACTTGAGTAATTGTGCTCAAACATTTTCACTAACACTATAGAAACCATCATGAGTTTGACAATATTTATTATATCCATTATAGTATTAATTTTCCACTCTTCAGCAATAATTTGAATCAAAGATTGGATACATACCTGATATTACAAAGGCATCTCATTTGATTCAACGGATCAGTTAAATTAGGATACATAAGAAGAAATATAACGCAAGTAAAACATTTGAGAATGAAGAAAAATATCAGTTGGATAAACTGATTGTTTTTCAAAATGAATTGAAGATTAATAATGCAATTTTCTTCGGTGGATTAGGAGACTAAAATTGTGGATTTGTATAGAACTTTCTTATTTGATATTGTATGATGTTAAGTTGAATTGAGCAAGAAATATAGACTAAACATGGTTATGTCTAGTATAATACATAAAAGAAATAAATTAAATCATGACCTCTTCGTTATTAAAGTAATTTGGAAAAGTAAATAGTATATAATGAATTACTAAATATTCATATTAATATGTAGTAATTCAATATTCTATAGATTTTATAATTATTATATAGAAGTCTAATGTTCAGCAATTGAGTTTAGTAATATGAATTTCGCTACTGTATATAGAATGGATGGTTATTGATAAAGTTATGGTTGGGTTAAAATAAAGTTAGATTGAATTAAGTATTACATTTAATCAATACATACTATGATAACTAGGGCTGTCAATTTTCTATACGATCCGAAACCCACATGTAAATTAGCAGGTCAATCCAACCCGTTTAGTTGGCGGGTCATTTTCGGATCAACCCAAAGTTGACCCATTTATAAACGGGTAGGTTTAGGGTTAACCCGATTTTGACCCGCCAAAGCCGATTATATGATGTATCTCTTTCATACCGTTAGTCTTTTATATGTTGTTAGTGTTACGCTTTTATGTATGCATTAATCAATATGCTCATATATTCTTTTGTAAGCTGTTATATTTTTACCAACTTATTATTGTATGTTGTTAGTTATATTTTACTTATAATACATGTATTTCTTCTATATTATTATTCTTTTATGTATGCAGTATGCTCGTCTGTTCTTATGCATGGAGAATGGTTTTTTGATATGGTGATTTCATGCTTTATATATGTGTTGTCTGTTGGTGATTTTACAACTTGTTTCCTGTTGGTGATTTTGTAATTTGTCGCATGTTGGTGATTATATAATAGTGTTATCTGTTAGTGATTTAGTGCTTTTGTTGTTTATATTAGTGAGCAAAATTTGCCAATGGGTCAAATGGGTAAACCCAACCCAACATGATCCGACACGACTCGTTTAGTTAAACGGGTTATACGGGTTGGGTCGGTTAACCCCTTTATAAATGGATCGGATTAGAGTTGGGAAATAAATGACTCATTTAATAAGCGGGTTGATCTGACCCGTTTATTAATCAACCCAAACCCGACTTGACTCGACCTGAACCCGACCCGACACGACTCATTGACAGCCCTATTGATAACTCATATCTGATCTGAACCAAATTCGATTGGGTGAGTATTATATGGGTTGAATTAATTTAACATAAGTTGATTGTAACTGTAACAACTTGATTTTCTATACACTTATAATAAATTATTTTTTATTGAATTAAGTCATGCAAGTTCTATTTAAAATAAAATTTATTTAGAAGAATATTTAATTTAGTTAAAATTCACTTGAATGAGGAATTTTATTTTAATGATTTCAATTAATTTATTAATACCATTTTACCAAAAAAACATTGAACTTGAATCAAATATTTAAAATGAACATAAATATTTACGAATGTTGTAAATAAATTATATCACTACTAGAAAATCGTGTTATTCCAGCAGGACATGGCGACGACTTCCGACGAGCCGTCAATGGCCATCAGAATATTTCGTATGCCTGCTAATCCGAGCCTCCTTCTTTCCCATTCCTGCAGCTCCTAATTCCAAATTATAAAACCCTACACCCCCCATTTTCAATTTCAAACTCCCAATCTCCAATTTCAACATCTGAGAACCTACCCGACTTCAAAAAACAACGTCTGAAGAAAATTAATTCAGGTACTATCTCTAATTTTGGTTAAAAATCAAATTTTTATCCTAAACTTATATTTGCGTATATTGATGAATTTGGGCTATGTAATGATTGCAATACTTTCTAGTAGCGTAGTAATAGTTTATAGCATCTATTTGTGTGCGCATTAACCTGTTATTGTCATATTACAAAATGTATGTACAAATTATTGTTGTTTGTATGTAAACTATTATACATATGTGTCGTTGCTACCATTGCATTGTGTTAATTCGAACAAGATGAAATGAATGTACAAGTTAGAAATATTGTATTGTGCTCGTCTTGACTTATGCAATAAAAATGAACGCATTAGTATAAAACCGATTTGAGTGAGCTAGAAAATGACAACAATATTAAAGAAGTTTTAAGTTGATGAAATATGTTGAACAAATGTGATAAATCAAAATACGTTTTTTTAATGTATAAAATTAATTAGTAAAATAAATTATTTTTTGTAAAATACGCTCATATTAACTTATGTCCCTTAGATGGTTTTTGGCCCCGTCGTACGGATGTTGTACAAGATTTTATATAAATGGTTGATTCAGTCATAAAACGGTCATTTATATTCATCTGGTATAGTGCTTGTCGGATTTGTCCATGTATTTGAATAAATTATAAACATAGCAAGCAATTATATTTTGCATGTTATTTCGCTCAAGTGGTTCACAAAATTTCATCATAACATTCCTATTTTGTTTCCTACGTACACATATTTGTGTACAATGCAGGAAACAAAAGGGAAGTGCTGTCGAAATCTTGTTGAATCGTTTGAAATGAAATAATATTCAAAATGTAAGTGTTTATTGTATTTGTAACGGGAAGTAGGATGGCTGACCATGGAAAAAAGGTAACTATAAATCAACACTTTTACATCGTGTTATTAAGTGGAGTAAAATTGATGTGTATAACTTTTTGTATCGATATGTTGAAAAATAAAATGTGTCATATTTGATTTTTTATTTATTTGTGAAATAGTTATTTAAATTCTAATATTATAAATGTATAATGCAAAATAAGTTTTTTTGATTTTGTATTCTTGAAAACAAATATGTAATTTTGTACTTATGACTCATTTTCTTAAATAGGAAAAATGATTGATTATATTGTTGATTGGAGGAGATGGATGTATCAAAGAAGAGGACCGAGAGGTTCAATAAAAGATGATTTTTATAACGTATAAATATATTTGTTGAATTCACTTTAAGTAATAACAAAAGCAATCCAAAAATTCGTTATTCATGTAGTAAGTATAGACATTTGAAGTATTTGTTACCCGATATTGTGAAAGTCCGTTTGTGCAAAAACAATTTCGTATATGAGTTAAGTTTGAAATTGTCATGGAGAAGTTGTAGCAAATACTTCTGTAGAGTTTCCATTGGAAAGTGCCGTTAAGAAGCTATTACGATGAACTATATAGAAAATATGGCCGAAGATGCAGCACGATCAATGTTTTCTATGGTTGAAGTTGACGACGACGATGGAAATGTTAAAGAACCAAATATTGAAGCAATTTTTTTTATGATATACCGGATGCTACAAAGAAACCTATATGGGCTGGTTATAAAAGCGACACTCAGCTGTCAGTAATCGCAAAATAGATTGCGATGAACTCAAAATACAACATCATTGAAGTTGAATTCACGTCTATTGTACAAGTTGCAAAAAAACATATGCCGTCCGATGGTTTGATGTGTGAAAATCACTATGAAGTTAAAAAACACCTGCAAACAGAAATAATTTTTTTGGATGTACAGGCAGAGTCGGAAAGAAACTCTGCAAATAGAAATAAACATCTCGTCACTCATTGAGGAGGCTCCAAGTCATTTTAGCAGTATACACAGGAGTTGGTAAATTTACTAAATGCAAATTGTAAATAGTTATTTTGCTATATAATTTGAATGTACAATAATTGCATATAATAATCAATTTCAAGAAGCGGAGGCGCAGAGTCTCATGTCATATATGGACATGTTTACCCGTACGCATGCCGTTGAGCATGTAAATCCGGACGGGACTATTTCATATACATGGCATGACCAAAAGTCCAGCAAAAGGCATGTAAACATATTTCAATTTATGTAGTATTAGTAATTGTTTTACTTGTTAAACTATAGTGGAATAAGATATGATGATATTAATTTTAGCTACATACTTCTTTCTTTATGTAGGAAAAGTCTATGGATCAACGCCAGAAACTCCTAGCTGATATAAGTCGAGAGCAGCTGACAATGGATGAGGAGGACGCTATTTTTTAGTCAGTTTTGGAGTCTGTAACGACACGCATTCTACGTATCGGAGGATCATAGAATATTTATGTCTTTTTCATATAAGGTCGTACGGTCGTGTAACTTTGGGGAACGACTATTAGGGTCATTTCCCATATTCATGATTTTTTCCGATTTTTATGACCGATTTACCCCTGGCGAATTTTGTTTTTGCTTATAACTTTTGATTGGTAAGGATTTTTGACCTGAAACCATTTTTATTAGATCCGGATGTTGGTTTACCTTTCCGTATAGTGGTCACATTAGCAAAACGAACTTACCGTTTAGGAGATATGGCTGAAACAATGCCTGGAAGGTGAATAACAGCTTAACCAGGCCTAATTAGGGTGATTAGCAGCTAGGCCCATAACCCATTTCGGTATTAGGGTTATAGGGAGGCTGATAGGGTTTGGGAAATTAGTTTTTATCGTTTTTCCAGCTGCCACTTTCATCCTTTAAACCCTAACAATGGCCTACACCTTCTAAATCACTCCTAAATCACTTTCTAATCACATATCAGCCAAATCAACGTCAAATCAAGGAAGATTAACATCAAATGAGAGATGGAGCTGCTGTGTTGCAGTGGAAACCGTGCCAAAACAATAGGGTTTAGATCTAAGATTTTATTTGTGGCTAAGGTGAGTGATTTGCATTGTTTTTCACTAATTACGGCTAATTAGAATGATTAGTGTTAATTAACGAAATTATGCATGTTAAAATTCTGGAAAAAATATCTAAAAATTATTAAATGTCATTTTATACCTCTGTTAGAAAATTGGGTTAATTTGGACATGTTTTGCTAATCATATGATTAAATCATGATTAAGGAGATTAAGGGGAAAACATGGGTCTTGGGTATGTTTGATCCATATTAACATATTATATTATTGTTTTGGTGTTTATGGTTGATTATGCATGTTGCTATTACTGTGTCGTATGCTTTGTGATTGCTTAGTAAAGTTAGAATGGTCGAAAATGTCGCATGGCGTAGAAAGCTCGCTGGAAAAGATGCAGAAATTGGTCAGACCAACCCGTTCGTGAACATGCATCACGACGCCGATCGTGACCACCCCCACGAACCAGAATGATGTATTGCGAACTGCCTTTGTTCCCACGACCAGGAGATCATGAGTGGACTGGAGTTGTACGAGCCCGAACCACGAACCATAGTGATGACTCATGAACTGAACCAGAGCACCATGGGACGAGATGGAGACCACGACTCGACCACGATGCCACGAGCCGGCTGAAGGACCACAAACCAAGAGGAAGGTCATGACCCGAGCTCACCATCACGACTAGGGAAAGGTTCACACAATTTGACCCCACGACCCGAAGGTTGTCCACAAGCAGGACTCACGAATCGATGTCACGAACCAACATGGATGACCGTGGACCGACGAGTTATGAACCGAGGAGCTAAAGAGTCACGAACCGGGATAAAGACCAAAACTTGAGATGCAAAGGTAGTCCAAATAGGAAGTAGAACTCAGGATCCAGACGGGAACCGCCGAGTTAACTTCATGGGTTGGACTTTGCTGTGGGACGTGTGCAAAGGGGTTATCGATGTCTATAGCTTTGACTCACCACTGAGAGACGGATCATTGGCAATGGATCAGTGTAGTGGAGTTATCATGACTCCATGGGGCAAAGTGATCGTAGCAGGGCTATGAGCCAGTGCAGTGGGGTTGTCATGACTCATGGGGTAGAGTGGACATAACAAAGGATTAATGGCTATGGATCAGTGCAGTGGAGTCGTCATGACTCTATGGGTCAGAGTGATCGTAGCAAAATCGAGTTGTCATGACTCCATGGGGTAGAGTGGACATAACAAAGGATTAATAGCTATGGATCAGTGCAGTGGAGTCGTCATGACTCCATGGGTCAGAGTAATCATAGCAAAGAATTGGGTGGTAAAAGTGGTAGATATCTTATACTTTACGCACTGAGTGAAAGATGTGAGGATGGTTGCTATGTTTGATGTTTGCTATCACCATTACTTGCACACCCCCTCCACACTATTTTCACACCATGTGTTAGTGTCACCTAAGAGTATTGTACATACTTTTGTGCTAACTCTTTGGTTGTAGGTTCAGGTATGGTTTTGTATACCTGTTATTGTTCTGTTTTTGCTGCTTATCGCTCATACCAGACTTTTGTCTGACCCAGAGTTTTATGTCTCTTCTTATTACTCTGGGTGCTCCTAAACGAGCAGACTAGAGACAGGTTAGCTGGTTATGCACGAGTAGTTGTCCGGAGACGAGCAGGAGGCTTACACGTATTATTCTCATATACTCTTTCTGTGTTGTTGTTGGTCACTACTTTGGGTATTAGTAGTGTACCTTCCTATTTTTCTTAGAGACAGTTTTAAAAGTTGTAATAATGATGGGCTGGATCATAAGCTGTATTTTGAATTTTTCCGCTGTTATGATGGTTTAGTTTTCAGTTTATGCACTGTCTCGCCTGTTTTATATCAAATTATGTTGTTACTATATTTTGTTCCATGCGTTGTGAGATATACCATAGGTTCTTTTTTGGTTCACCGTTCAAATTCCTTCCCTTTTTCCTTTCTTTTGACGACCGTGCCGTGCTGGTTGGACGTTGGTATAGCGCATTTCATTGGAAATGTCGGCTGGTGCGGGGCGGGCCATCACACTAGGTATCAGAGCTATAGATTGCGTAGTTAACCTGGGGAAAGATACCAGGGTGAGATAGTACGTATATGAGGGAGCGTATTTGTTATATTTTGGGTTTTCAAAAGTTATATATATACTATTAGTATATCTAAGGATGGAGTTGCACTGCACTGGCACCACTGAAGAGATGGTTAATCGTTTTCTCTTTACAGATTGAATGATGAGCCGATATACGAGGAATACTAGTTCAGGAGCTAATAATAGGAATCCCTGACATGAGGACAATGTTTACTACCTTCATGTGAGAGATGCTGAGAGATGTTCAGGGAGCAGCTCCTAATGCTACAAATGGTGGTGGTGCAGCGGTGCAGGCGCTTAGGGCCTATTTCGCTAAGCTCTGTTAGGACTACGCTAGTCTTGGTAGGAAGGCGTTCCACGGAACGGAATCGGCTACAGAAAATCAGGATTGGCTTGATAGTTATGAGTGTATCTTTGAGGATCTGGGAATGAAGATGCAATAAAGAGAAAGCTAGCATCCCGCCAGCTGCAAGGACGGGCTATAATTGGTGGAACGCTATTAAAGCAACTACCCCTGAGGATCAAGTTACCTGAGATCAGTTTAAGGCCCGATTCAGTGATAAGTTTATCCCAGCTGCCCAAAAGTCAGAGTTGTTTAGGAAGTTCTTGGAGCATAAACAGAATGGTAGGGCTGTCTCGGAATATATTGCTGAGTTCGATACTTTATCGAAGTATGGATTATCTCTTATCGATACTGCCAAGAAGAAGAACAAGAAGTTCATAATTGGTTTAGATCAGTACTTGGGAGAAAGGCTTATAAACCATATTGATGAGACTTTTGAATCGATTGTTGAGAAAGCATTGAGATCAGTAAGCCTTTATCCTAAGCTCAAGACTGAAGTCATCGTTGCATCTGTAGAGGAGCCAAAGTCGCAGGCAAGCGGTGGAGGCAAGAATAATTCTCAGAATAAAAGGAAGCAAAATCAGACCAAGGTTGGTCAGAAAAAGAAGGATAGGAAAGATGTAGAATGCTTTAGCTATGGCAAGAAGGGCCATCATGCTAAAGAATGTCGAGCAAAGCCAGCGGACAGGAAGTGTTTCAATTGTGGCCAAGTGGGACATCATAAGGATTAATGTTCACAACCTCCTAAAGAGAAGCAGATTGTGAAAGCATATGCGATTAATGTTGTTCCTTCTTCGTCAAATGCCCCAACTACGGCGTAGAAAGGAAATAATGTCGTCATTTAAGGTATGCTTTCTATTTATGATGTTCCTGTTCGAGTATTGTTTGATACTGGGGCTTCCCGTTCCTTCATATCTAGTGACCTAGTAGATAGGTTGGAATTGGAACCCGAGATAGTCGATAGACCTTTAGTGGTGACGAACCCGATTAGTGGTTCGACTAGCCTTAGTATGATTTGTCGAACTTTGGTCTTACGGAGTCATGGATGTATGTTTGCTTGTGATTGCTTTGTTTTGGGCGTTACTGGGTTTGGCATTATTTTGGGAGTCGATTGGCTCCAAAGATATGGGGTGGTGGTAGACTGTGAGGGATTTTCGATGACTACTAGGGCGGATTATGGTGTTTGGTGGCCTACCTAGTGAGGAGGTGATGGCTAGTTTTCTTAATTCCCTCGATGTTCCGCAGAACGAGTTATCAGGGGTTCCCATTGTTGGCCAGTATCTGGACATCTTCGGGGAAGTGACCAGACTTCCACCACACCGAGAGATTGAGTTCCGTATTGATTTAGTGAAAGATGTCAGGCCTATAATGATGTCACTTCGTCGTATGGCACCAAGGGAGCAGCGAGAGCTCGGGGCGCAAGTAAGCGATCTTTTGAAGAAGGGATTTATTCGAAAGAGTGTTTCCGAATGGGAGCACCAGTTGTATTTGCTACTAAGGCAGATGGTTCCCTTCGTTTATTTGTGGACTATCGCGAGTTTAATAAAGTGACTAGGAAGAATAATTATCCCCTTCCATGGATAGATGATTTGTTTGATCAACTAGAAGGAGCAAGAGTGTTCTCGCAGTTGGATCTCGCGACAAGATTTCATCAGCTCCAAGTAGCAGTTGAGAGTATTCCTTAAACGGCCTTTCGGACGCCGTCTGGATTCTATGAGTGGTTGGTTATGCCATTCGGGTTGACTAATGCACCAGCATATTTTGTGGATCTTATGAATAAAGTTTTCAGAGATCAGTTGAATAAATTTGTTCTTGTGTTTGTGGACGGTATCTTGGTTTACTCGAGGACAGAGGAAGAACATAAGGAACATTTGAGGACAGTGATAGAGGTGCTAAGGAAACACCAACTGAAAGCGAAATTCTCTAAGTGTCACTTCTGGAGGAGGGAAGTGAGATTCTTGGGCCATGTTGTTTCAGAGAATGGTATTGCCGTGGACCCTGCGAAGGTGGCTACTTACAAGATTGGTCTATGCCAAAGAATGCAACGGACGTGAGAAGTTTCTTGGGATTGGCTGGATATTATCGTAAGTTTATCCAAGACTTCTCCAAGATAGTGGGACCGTTAACTCAGTTGACCAAGAAGAGTCAAGCTTTCTTCTGGGACAAAAGGTGTGAGAATGCATTTAAGGGTCTCAAGGAGAAGTTGACGAGTGCACCAGTGTTTGTTATTCCTAAGGGGAACGAAGAGATGACGGTATACACAAATGCCTGTGGTATCGGACTAGGTGCTGTATTGATGCAAGGGGGTAGGGTTGTAGCCCATGATAGCCGGCAACTGAAACCGCATGAGAAAAGATACCCTACCCATGGTTTGGAATTGGCAGCGATTGTGTTCGCATTGAAGATGTGGAGACATTATCTCTTGGGAGAAAGATTCGAGTTGTTTACTGATCATAAGTCGTTAAAGTATCTCTTCTCTCAGAAGGATCTAAATCTCCGGCAGCAAAGACGGGTAGAATTCTTGGCTTCCTATGATTTCGACATCGCATATACACCAGGAAAGGGAAATGCAGTAGCTGATGCATTGAGTAGGAGACATTCCAGTTTAGGGGCTATGTGTTTGGAATGGAAGCAACTGGAGTATATCGCTGGGTACGATTTCAGACCAAAGTGCGAACTGGATCTAGAGATGTTAGCAAGTTTGACGATCAGACCCACTTTGATTGAGCGGATTGGTTCCAGTCAAAGGGACGATCCTAACCTATTGGAAATCATCTCCAAGTTAGATATGGGTATCTACAGTGAGGAGATGAACAAGTATAGGCTTGATCGAGAAGGATGGCTTAGAAAGAATGGGAAACTAGCTGTACCCAATGTAAATGGATTGAGAGATGAAGTGCTTGGAGAATGTCATCACTCAAGACTAGGGAGGAATGAAAAGAGACATTAGGAAGTTTATATCTAAATGCATGAACTGCTAGCTAGTTAAAGCTGAGCAAAAGAAGCCTAGTGGTTTGTTACAACCGCTAGAAATTCCCGAATGGAAATGGGAACAAGTCTCAATGGATTTCATTGATGGCCTACCAAGGACTAGATCAGTCCATGATAGCATTTGGTTGATTGTGGACCGATTGACTAAAAGTGCAAGGTTTATACCAGTCAAGTCAAATAAAACAGCAATTAAGTTAGCAGAATTGTATATGAAGTGGGTAGTGAGATTTCATTGAGTACCAAATGTGAGTAACCGAGATCCATTGTTTACTAGTGGGTTTTGGAAGAACCTACAAGAGGCTTTAGGATCAGAATTACATCTCAGTACCGCGTACCATCCTCAAACCGAAGGTCAGATAGAGAGGGTGATTCGTATATTGGAGGATCTCTTGAGAGCTTGTATATTGGATTTTGGAGGGTCATGGGATGACCATTTGCATCTAGTGAAATTCGCATATAACAATAGTTATCAGTCTAGTATTGGTATAGCTCCATTTGAAGTTTTATACAAAAGACCGTGTAACTCACCATCATGTTGGTTAGAAACCGGTGAAAAATTTGTGCTTCGATCAGATGTGATAAGAGAAACCTCATAAAAGATCAAGGTTATCCAACAGCGAATGAAGACTGCCCAATATAGGTAGAAGAGTTATGCTGATAAGAGACAAAGAGAATTGAAATTCTCCGTTGGCGACTTGGTGTTTGTCAAGATTTCTCCGTTAAAGAGCGTGATTCGATTTGGTAGTAGAGGCAAGCTTGCACCAAGGTTTGTTGGTCCATTCCCAGTTCTCGAGCAAGTTGGAAATTTGGCATATAAAGTTGAGTTACTTGGCAAGATGGCAGGAGCTTACAATGTTTTTCATGTTTCCCAGTTAAGAAAGTTCGTGCACGACCCCGATATGACTATTTCACCGGATCAGTTGGATGACATCAAAGTAGTTACCGAGGTGGTTGGGAACCGCAGGCCGATCCGTATTGTCGTACGATACGAAGCAACTTCGAAGGAAGGCAGTGAAACTGGTCAAGGTACAGTGAGGCAAGAATAAGAATGGCAGTACTTGGGAAACAGAGGAGAGCATAAGGAAGTCATATCCAGAACTCTTTGCCTGGTAAGGTTTTTATATCGATATAGTATTCCCTTATTAGTAAACCGCATGCTAGGATAGGCTTGTTGTGTTGTAATGTGTGTTTGATTGTTTATAAATGGCTGATAGGCATGCAGGATCCTTCGTATGTTTTAATTAAGGAATTTAGGAAGTGAAAATTCTTTAAGGGCGGGAGAATGTAACGACCCGCATTCTACATATCGCAGGATCGTAGAATATTTATTTCTTTTTCATATGAGGTCGTAAGGTTGTGTAACTTTGGGGAACAACTATTGGGGTCATTTCCCATGTTCTTGTCAATTTTTAAATGACCGTTTTGCCCCTGGTGAATCTTGTTTTGCCTATAACTTTTGATTGGTAATGAGTTTTGACCTGAGACCATTTCCATAGGATTCGGATGATGGTTTACCTTTCTGTAGAGTGGTCACATTAGCCAAACGGACTTACCGTTTGGGAGATATGGCTGAAACAAGGTCTGGAAGGTGAAAAACAGCTTAACCGGGCCTAATTAAGGTGATTAGCCGCTAGGCCCATAACCCATTTCGGGATTAGGGTTATGGGGAGGCTGATAGGGTTTGGGAAATTAGTTTTTATCGTTTTTCCAGAAGCCACTTTCATCCTTTGAACCCTAACAATGGCATACACCTTCTAAATCACTCCCAAATCACTTTCTAATCACTTATTAGCCAAATCTACATCAAATCAAGGGAGGTTAGCATCAAATCAGAGTTGGAGCTGATGTGTTGCATGGGAAACCGCGCTAAAACAGTAGAGTTTAAGATCTAAGATTTTATTTGTGGCTAAGGTGAGTGATTTCAATTATTTTTCACTAATTAGGGGTGATTAGTGTTAATTAACGAAATTATGCATGTTAAGATTCTGGAAAAAAAGATGTAAAAATTAATAAATGTCATTTTATACCTTTGTTAGAAAATTGGGTTAATTTGGACATGTTTTGCTAATCATATGATTAAATCATGATTAAGGACATTAAGGGGAAAACATGGGTTTTGGGTATGTTTGATCCATATTAACATGTTATATTGTTGTTTTGAAATCTATGGTTGATTAAACATATTGTTATTACTGTGTGGTATGCTTTGTGATTGCTTAGTAAAGTTAGAACGGTCAAAAATGCCGTCGTGTGGCGTAAAAAGCTCACTGGAAAAGTTGCAGAAATTGGTCAGACCAGCCCGCTCGTGAGCAGGCATCACGACGCCGATCGTGACCACCCCCACGAACTGGAATGATGTATCGCGAACCGCCTTTGTTCCCACGACCAAGAGATCACGAGCGGAACAGAGCTATATGAGTCCGAACCATGAACCATGGTGATGACTCACGAACCGAACCAGAGCACCACGAGCCGAGATGGAGAGCACGACTCGACCATGATGCCACGAACCGGCTAAAAGACCATGATCCAGGAGGAAGGTCACGACCCGAGCTCACCATCATGACCAGGGAAGGGTTCATGATTGGACCCCACGAGTCAAAGGAGGTCCACAAGCAGGACTCACGAATCGATGTCACGAACCAACATGGACGACCGTGGACCAACGAGTTATGAACCGAGGAGCTAAAGAGTCACGAACCGCGATGAAGATCAAAACTCGAGATGCAAAGGTAGTCCAAATAGGAAGTAGAACTCAGGATCCAAACGGGAACCGACGGGTTAACTTCATGGGTTGGACTTTGCTGCAGGATGTGTGCAAAGGGGTTATCGATGTCTGTAGCTTTGACTCACCACTGAGAGACGGATCATTGGCTATGGATCAGTGCAATGGAGTTGTCATGACTCCACGGGGGCAAAGCGATCGTAGTAGGGCTATGAACCAGTGCAGTGGATTTGTCATGACTCCATGGGGCAGAGTGGACATAACAAAGGATTAATGGCTATGGATCAGTGCAGTGGAGTCATCATGACTCCATGGGGCAGAGTGAACAAAGCTAAGAATTGGGTGATCAAAGTGGTAGATATTGTATACTTTACGCACCGAGTGAGAGATGTGAGGATGATTGCTATGTTTGATGTTATCTATCACCATGACATGTACATTCCCTCCCCATTATTTTTCACACCATGTATTAGTGTCACCTAAGAGTATTGTACATCCTGTTATGCTAACTCTTTGGTTGGAGGTCCAGGTTCAGGTATAGTTATGTATACATGTTATTGTTCTGTTTTTGCTTCTTATCGCTCATACCAGACTTTTGTCTGACCCAGAGTTTTATGTCTCTTCTTATTACTCTGGGTGCTCCTAAACGAGCAGACTAGAGACAGGTTAGCTGGTTATGCACGAGTAGCTGTCTGGAGAAGAGTAGGAGGCTTACACGTATTATTCCCATATACTCTCCCTGTGTTGTTGCTGGTCACTACTTTGGGCATTAGTAGTGTACCTTCCTATTTTGCTTTAGAGACAGTTTTAAAAGTTGTAAAAATGATGGTCTGGATCATAAGCTGTATTTTGAATTTTTTCACTGCTGTGATGTTTTAGTTTTCAGCTTATGCACTGTCTCGCCTATTTTATATCAAACTATGTTGTTATTACATTTTGTTCAATGCGTTGTGAGATATACCCTAGGTTCTTTGTTGGTTCACCATTCAAAATCCTTTCCTTTTTCCTTTCTTTTGACGACCGTCCCGTGCTAGATGGACGTCGGTACATCGCATTTCATTGGAAATGTCGGCTGGTGCGGGGCGGGCCGTCACAGATTCACTGTCATAAAGCACACAAAATGGATTTAGCAATCAAGTGGTAAGTAAATAATATATTAGAAAATAACAGTTTAATAATCTTTTAATTTATTATACCTTGCTTTAGTTTCATCTTAAGTTTCTCTAAGAGAAAATTAGTAATTAATGGAGATTAAGGCTCAATTAAAGGAAAACATTAAGGATTAGCAAAATTGAAGTGATTAGCACATATTAATCCTCATTTTCCTACTTTTTACATATTTTAAACATAATTAACCAATTATAACATAAAAAGGTTTATTAAATTCTTTTGTACAAAATTTCAAACATATTTTTACAAGTAAGGATAATTTTAAATAACATAAACAATATTTTTAACCCTTCACATGATAAATTTCACATTTTGAGTTCAAGTTCATATAAATTAACATTCTTAGTTAATATAAACATCAAACCTCCTTTAAAATATTAACACTCTTAGGTATTGATTACAGGCTTAGTCTTAGTGTTTCCTCATTAAATGTAGTAACTAAATTAAATATTTGATACAAGCAAGCTGTCAGAAACGAGACAGATAAACCAAAGTAGATACCAATCTAGCAGAGATTGACGATTGTGCAGTTGGAAGATCGAAACTGTCGCCAGGCCAAAGAGATGACACAACTATTGGATCAGCGTATCATTGAGTACATGCGGTAGTATGGTGGTTGCTTCCCTTCGTCTGCTAGCTTTGGAGGTTATTCTAGTCGTTGAGGCGATTGAGTGCTCAGATAGGTATATTTTTTTCGTTTAGTATGACTTGGTGGATGTTAGACTTGGTGATTTAATGCTATGTATATTTGTTATGTGATGGTAGACTTAGTTGGTAACTGGCACGCTCAACGACTAAATGCTTTGTATGTTGTATGATGATAAACTTGGTGACCTGTATATTATGTATTGTATTGGATGGTTGTTTTCTTGTTGACGGTGAAGTGTGAATTTAATATATTATTTGGTTTAGTGAATTGTGTTTAGTTTGGTTCTTGATATTTGGTAGAAATATTGTATACTGTGTATGACATATTATTGATGGAATAGTGGTTGTATAAGAAATGTGGCTTGAAGGCAATATTATAGTGAAAATATAAACATATGCAGTTTTTTCCAATGGTTAGTGACGGCTCTCGGGTACATTATTCCCGTTGGTTTCCAATAGCTGCTTGCACATGTTGGAAACTATTGTAAGTGGTCAGGAATGGTCTCGGCGAGTATTATCAGAAGTCATCGAAAATTCTATTCACCAACGCCTTCATTTCCAACGGCTAAATTTACGGCTTCTGACTGTTTTTTGAGCCATTGGAAAATCAATTCTTCCTTGTAGTGCATATAACCGAAGTGGATGAAAATGAATATTTTAGTTTGAGAAATGAATTTTTTTGTTATAATAAATAAATGAATGAATAAAATATTGACCAACATAACTATCTTAACGGTTAGGCACTTCTACTTTGGTGTGAAAAGTACATGTTCGATATTTGGATAACGTGATTTGAACAAATATTAACATGAAGTACGTTGAATAAGATGTAAGACTTCTAATGCTAATGCGTACTGCCATCTAAGTATCTAATTTCAAAAGGCAGATTTTTTATAACAAGAGCACTCATTATGCCATCGTTGAGGATCAAACTCATGATCTCTAAAATCTTTTCTAAATCGATATAATTCTAAGCACTTAAGTTAGATGTCCTTAACAATAATTAAAATAAGTTGACAATTTGTTAAGTAGAAATTATTTTCTAAAAATAGAAAATAATACTATTCTGAGTAAATCGCCATATTGAAATAGTTAGTTATATTGAAGGAGTTAGGTATGAAAATTTATATAAAGAAATATATTCGAAACTAACCAAAATTATAAAATGAATTATAAAAAATATATTAGCATGTATTGGTCGAGGTCAAATAAAGTAATATGTAACAAGCAGACTTATCCGAAGGGCATGGCTCGTGAGGCTTTTGAATCGAGCAACCCCCCGTAGGGCAATAAGGGAAGGAAAAATAGTTAATTATCCGTTTTGTCTCTAAATAAATCCCTGCTACATAAATTTCTAATAAGTGTGCTTGGCCAAGTGGTAGAAAGGTTGTAGTCATCATGGAATGAGCAAGTACTACTCTAGTAGTGCCTAAATTTGAAATGTTTCTGCCTATATTTTCTAACATTTGTTCCTTGACTTTAAATTGGCCCAGGGAAACCCGGTTCATTAGGCTAACCCTATTAAGAAGTTTTAATAATTGATGATACTGAAATATATTTTGAAAATGCATGAAAAATCAGTTATTAATTAGGTAAATATTTTAATATATGATTGTTTACCGGACTTTTGGTCTGGTTCCCAAAAGCATACCAGACATGCTTGACTCAACTCATCGCGTGGCACCAAAGCCCAAAGTGTCGCCAAAGCAATAAGGATACATGCCTAAGACAAGTCGTGCGAGTATAGGCCTTATAACACCTTTAAACTCATATTTTCGATTCCCTCAAAATATGTTCCATAGAAAGATTTCGAATCCCTGGTTTCGCATCAGGGAATTCAAATCCCTATGCCTAATCCCACCGATTTTGAATCCCTATGGATCCACCTTGCTAATCTCGTATCCCCAACGTGCCCCTTCCAATTCGCATCCCTTCGGAGTTGCATCCCCCTTCTCAAAGTCCTCCTCAACGTGTCCCCCAAGATGCGAATTTGTATCCCTAAGGGTATATGAACTTTCATATCCCCAAGGGATATGAAATTGTCGTATCCCCTAGGATACAAAGCTGCTATATCCACCTGGGATACGAATTTCGTATCCCCTCGGGGGATATGAAAATCTTCAATGCACTACAGAGGGATGCAAAATTCAGGGGTTTTCCTTTCAGGGTATGAAATTCTATTCTGTGGTCCCCAAAACTCACCTACTCTCACCTAACCCACTACCTATAAATACCCCCTTTCTCATTCTTCACAAAGGTTGGATTTTGATTGATTTTATACCTCTACAAGCTCCTAGAACTCCATTAATGGCAGAATAGGTCTTGAGGAAGAAAAAGACTACATACTTTTTTCCTGACACTTGGCATATGGACATTATGACTTTGAAATACTTAGAACAAATTGTAAACAAACTTCACGATGATGTTCAATGCTTGTAACCCTAATTTGTGAATATAGATCGACGAAAGCCTTCAAAGTGGATGTAGGCGCCTCACGGAGTAAACCGCAATAAACCATTATGTTATTTTCTACTTTCCGCACTTTAATTTTCCGTGCGCTAGATGCTAGCTCTCGAGTTTAGAGAATCTTTGGTTGTGATGATCATTTTTGTCGCTAACACCTTAGTGCTTTCACTGAGAACTTGAACTTGCTTCTTTTTGGGGAATTTCTATCTCAACTTCGACGCCTACTCACGTTTCTTCTCAACCTACTGCTCGAGCCCGCTTATGATGGTTAAGTGATCAAAGAATCTCATTTTCGGACCCTCTGCAGTGGCCGACATCGCTTCTCAACAATCCAAGTCTACGGGGAACCCGATCAATATGAATATCGTCCCTCCTATGGACTCAGTGCTCCTGCAACTCAAGCGCAACTTTACGCGCTTAACAAAAAAATGGAGGATAGATCTCGAGATCTCAACGACACGTTGAAGAGAAATATTTAGCTAATGCATCGACTTTGGGAAAGTCAATGTCTCCCTGCTCAACTCCAGCTTAATCAGAGCAACGCTCAGCCAGAACTCAATGCCACAGAAAGATCTTTCGATACTCGGGGCCGAAGCCAAAGAAGGAGGATGACTTCCAACGCTAATGCTCTCGCCAATACTAATGCCGATGTAAATGGCAATGAAAATGAAAATGGTAATGGAACTACCGTAACTTTCAACGAGGAAATGCGTCAACGTGACCGTCCCGACTAGTTATTAACGATGAACCAAGTCCCAGTAGCTGACCCCTCCTCGATAGAACCTAATTGTCGCCTCTATGTACTTTGGACCTACGCTTCCAACAATCCAATAGGCCTAAGTTTTGTTTAATCAAAACTAGTCGGCTCAGCCTCATCAACCATACCAGAATTAGGTGAACAATGCTGGTGACATCGATGAGGACGATCCCAATGTCCTTCCCCAAAGATGTCCGCCGCCTAGGACCCCAGAGGTGAACCACGACCATTGGATTCCTACAGAGGTTCAACTTGTGTATCTCCCCTACCTAGTCCGACAGATCATAACAGAGACGCGGGGAAACATTAAGGATATGTGGGAAACCAACATGAGACGTAACCACTTCACCATGGCCATGCACGAGGCCGAGTGGCCCCAATGCTTTAATATTCCCCAGATGGCGCTTTATGGGGATAAGACTGAACCTTGTAACTTCTTAAACTCCTACAAATGGCACATGGACTCCAGTTGAGCTAGTGATACCATCAAGTGCAAATGATTCCCTGTTTCTTAGAAGGCACAACTCTTCTTTGGTTTACTCGACTTTCGGCTCGCTCCAACAATACCCTCGACCAACTAGCTTCCAAAATGGTCAAACAGTTACTGGTGCACGTCACCCGGTAGAAGGATACTCTCACTCCCTCTAACCTCTACCAGGGCCCAACAGAAACCCTCAAAAGCTACCTCGAGCATTTCAACACTGGCTTCGCTGAGGTTGACAACCCGAAGCCTCACACAATCATGTCCATCTCGCCATAGGCATTCTTCCCAACTTTGAGTTTAGAGCATTGATCGACAGAAAGCAACCAAAGACTTTGGAAGTTGTCTATGAGAAGGTCGGCTAGTTTATGTGTCAAGAGGAAGCACGACACGACAGGGATGGTCAAGGCGTCCATCTCAATAACCCACACAGAGGAAACATTGTAGATAGTGTTAAAGGAAAACAGGTCGGAGAATCTTCCGACAAGGGTAAGGGGGTGATCCCATTAAAGATCAAGACAAACAATGGAAAACCCGATGGTCGCAACAACAACCAAGATCTTGGAGATCCCAAGAAGCACAACCGCTATGCCACTTACAGGAACTACACTCTGCTCAATCGAGAGTTGGAGACAATGAACCTAGAAACCTGTAACACTCACCAGCATAAAAAGTCCAATACTAGGGAATCTACCGACCGTGAGAAGAACTCTAAGAAGTATTGCAGATTCCATGATATGTTTAAACACAGCACCAACGATTGTCGCCATCTCAAGGATGCGATCAAAAAACTCATCCATGAGAAACATTTGAACGGTATGTTCTGAATCATGCTCCTCTAGAAGCAGCCGCGGGCCCTTCAACACCCTTTTTCCCTTCAGCCAGTGCAGCTCTAGGTCTGTTCCACTAGAGACCACGTGACATCGTGATCAATACTATTTATGGTGGGCATCACCCTGCAGATGACAACTTGTGGAAGATGGAGTAGTACGCCAACTCCATTATGCATGTCAGCTATGAAGCATGCTCCTCTTTGGACGAACCTGTAGAATTGAGAAGAGAAGGAAATTTAAATTTTGTTTCAAGGAAGAACTCCTTTTTATAATTTCCTTACTTTTACTTTTTTTCACTTCCCACTTACATAAAACACTCTTACTTGGGTGTTTCACTTTCGTTATCTTCCCCTCTTACTTAAATTAAATGACCACACATATATATAGTGGTCTACATGACACTAATAGGACATGACACTTAACAAACATACACGATTTTTCACTTTAACGGACATGACTCTTCATTTCAACCAACACGACTCTTCATTTCAACGGACATGACTCTTTGGTTGAACGGACATGACTTTTGACTCTAAAGACACTACCTTTTCACTAATTGACATAACCATTCACCTTTTTAAATTTCCCAATAATCTTGCATTTAATGTTTACCCAACAAAACTCCCCCATAAACTTAAATGCTTTATTCCTTTAAGGGGGTTTGTATATGCCACCGATCAAATAAGCATATGGAGGCGTCTCCTCCTTAGAAGTATCTTTTTCAACATACTCCCTGTACTCTTCCAATGTGGTTACACCAATGTACCTCAGTTTCCCTCTAGCCAGCATTGGTTTGAGAAAATTGACAGCATCCATACTTCCCTCAGTCCTTCCTGCTCCAAGCACCAAATGTATCTCATCAATGAACAATACCACTTTCCCATCTGAATCCTGCACATCTTTTAGCATAGATTTCGTCCTCTCCTCAAATTCTCTTCTATATTTGACACCAACCACCAATTCTCTTTGCTTCTCTTCCTTCGATTTTTGAAGCTCTAACTCCTCTTGCAACCTTTTACAATCATCATCATATTGCAGTTTCAAAGATTTGAATTGAATCTCATGCTTCCTCCTCAACAATGAAGTTTTCTCTTTCATCTCATTTTCAGCATGAAGCTCCAATCGCTGCATCTCTTCTTTGTGATGAGCTCAAAAGCTTGCCTCATTCTGTTCATAAATCTTTTGGCCTTTGCTGAGCATTGCAACATGCTCCTCGTTAGCTTGCAACAAAGCCTGCTGTATGTCCTGCTTTTGTTCTGAAATAGTTGCCTCGCATTTCGTTTCCATCTCTTTTATGAGTTTATTAGCCTTGTCTTTTTCAATGTTTGCAACCTCCACTTTCTCCTCTTCAAACTTTTTACTAGTTTTCTCTTTAGTCTTCTTCTCCACGTTTTCATCAGTCTTCTTCATGTTGTTATTGGTATCCATGCCCATGTCCACATTCTTAGTGTTATTATTCTCTGCATTTTCATCTAATTCTTCTCTGTTTGATCTTCATGTGTTAACATATCTACATCATCATCCCTTTGCGTACATCCCTTTTAATGATTCCCACGAATCTTTTATGGTTTTCTCTCCATTAAAATAATACCATGCCTTTTTAATGACATTCCCACTCAGCACTATACAAACTTGAAGATCTTTCTTTCTCATACTTGTAAACAACTTTCCTTCTTTCTCCGTCATATTTTAATGTCTTTTGGCCACTCTAAACAATCTTCCGTAGCCCTTTAGAGATCAACTCTTCTTTCTTTCTATTATTCCACTTTTTGAAGTTTTCTTTTTTGAAAACGAATGACTTGAAAAATATAAATGCCATAGTTTCAACTAGGCTCTGATACCAATTTGATAAATCTAATTTAGAAGATGAGAATACTTAGCTTCAATGGAGGAAGAGCTTCTTTATTTCTTACTTTTTTCTTTCACTTTCTCTTACATACAACACTCTTACTTAGGTGCTTCACTTTCGTTATCTTCCCCTCTCACTTAAACTAAATGACCACACATATATATAGCAGTCTATATGACACTAATAGACACAATATTTAATGAACGGACATGATACTTAATGAAGAGACACGACTTTTCACTTTAATGGACATGGCTCTTCATTTCAACCAACATGACTGTTCATTTCAACGGACATGACTCTTTGGTTGAACGGACATGACTTTTGACTCTAAAGACACTACCTTTTCACTAATTGACATAACCATTCACCTTTTTAAGTTCCCCAATAATCTTGCATTTAATGTTTACCCAACAGAATCTATCCCCGCCAAGCTCTAGAAACAATGTAGGATGATATCATCTTCCACAAGAGAGAGTCTACAGGAATTGAGATCCCAACCATAGACCCTCTCGTTATCTCTGCTCAAATGGCCCAACCTACGTTCAAAGGATCCTCATCGAATCAGGAAACTCTGTCAGTATAATCTTCTAGGCATCCTATGACCAGATGAAACTTAAGGCCATAGACTTGGAGCCCTGCCATACCATGATCCACGGCTTCAATGGTTGTTCCAACCAACCCATAGACATGGTCGAACTGCTAGTCAAAATAGGATACGGTGATCAGATCCGGGTTTGAAACCTCACATTTGTGGTAATCGATGCCATCTCACCCTACAATGTTTTCTTTGGACGCCCATTCCTTGAAGAGTTCCAAGTTTGCATATCACCATGGTGCCTTCTAATGAAATTTCTGACAGAGAATAGGATCGGAACAGTGAAGGGCAATCAAGCAACTATGAGAGCCTGCTACCTCGCCAAGTGGAAAGATGTCGTCAACATGGGGAAAGGCAAGACAATGCCTCCTCCACTCTGTGCCAAGACTGCCAGCACATAGCAATCAAAGGTATTTGAGTCCTGGCTCAGGTGCCACTACCGTGTTTCTGACGATTTTAATCTGAGGGAGGACGAAGAGCCCGATTTCGAAAGGGCTACCCTGATTGAACCAATGGTGGATACTCTGATCAACCTCGATGATCCAACAAGGGTCTTGAAAGTTGGTTCGCGACTTCACCCCTAATAAAGGAAGATCTTGTGGATTTCTTAAGGTAAAACCTTGACATATTTGTTTGGATGCACTCAGATATGTGAGGCATCGACCCAGAAATTGCATGCCACATGTTCAGTATCGATCCGAAGCACTTTCCAGTCAAACAAAAGCGTTGGATCTTCGGAATTAAAAGACCAACTGCACTTAAAAAGGAGGTGGACAGGCTATACGACAACGGCTTTATATGCGACGCCCTCTACCCCGAGTGGGTCTCCAACCCGGTCTTGGTAAATAAAGTAAATGGCAAGTGGCGAACATGTGTCGACTACTTAGAATTAAACAAAGCCTATATATCTTCCGACTTTCAAAGATCGTCAGCTTGTTGATTCAAAAACCAACTACTAGTTCTTCTTCTTCATGAATGCGTACTCAGGCTACAATTAGATTCCCATGTACCTTCCAGACCAGGAACACACTTCATTCAAAACTGACCTTGGGCTCTACTGCTATGTCGTCATGCCTTTCGGTCTTAAGAACGCTAGAGCCACCTATCAGTGACCGGTTAACTGCATGTTTAAGGACCAGATTGGGAGATCCGTGGTGATTTATGTAGATGATATGCTCGTGAAAATGATGGTATCTAACGACTACATCAACGACTTTGCCGAAATGTTCAGTGTCCTTCGTAAATATTGCATGAAACTCAATCCCTTGAAATGCTCTTTCGGCATTGCTTCGGGAAAATTCCGGGGTTTAAATGTCAATTCACGAGGCATCGAAGCCAGTTAAGAAAAAATCAAGGCTATCCGGGATATCCAAGCCTTATAGAGCATCAAGGATGTTCAAACTTCTAATAGGAAAATGAACAACTAAGTCGATTCGTCTTTAAAGCTACTGACAAATGTATTCCCTTTTTCGACTTGTTCTGAAAAGGGAATCGCAACTTCACATGGACACCGGAGTGCGTTGCCGCATTCCAGGAAATCTTTAATCACTTAGACGACCACATATCTTGTGGAAACCCGTGGATCACGAGGACTTATATCTCTTTGTTGTTTCTATGCAGGCAATTAGCTCGGCGTTTGTGCACATCGAAGATGTTGTCCAATGGCCTGTTTACTATATCAACAAGAGATTGACAAAAGAAGAGAAGAATTAACCAAAAATTGAAAAGCTTGCTTTCTGCCTGTTGGTCTCCTCGCGGAAGCTACAATTATATTTTTAGTCCCATTTGATCAAAGTCTACACTAACCAACCACTAGGATATGTCCTACAATAACCAAAGGAGTCTGAGCGAATTTTGAAGTCGAACATAGAATTGAGTCAATTCGAGATTACCTTCATCCCTCGGCGAGCCATCCTCGGACAAGCCCTCGCAGACTTCATAGCAGAGTTCACCATTCCTGAAGAGCCTCCTTTGGAAGATGGTGAGCCTCCAAACATTCAATGGAAGCTAATGGTCGATGGATCATCTAAAAATCATTGTTCTGGCGCCGGTGTCGTACTCGTTACTCCTGAGGAACGGTCGATCTTTTATACTTTGAATCTCGACTTCCTTGCCACCAATAACAATGCTGAATACAAAGGCTTGATCGTTGGACTCATAATTGCAATTGAACTTAACATCAAGCCTATCTAGGTCTACTCCGACTCGCAGCTCATCATACACTAGGTGCAGGGAAAATATCAAGCCAAGGAGGCACGACTCTCTCCCTACCTTTCTTTGGTCTACGAACTGCTCACCAACTTCCAGCACTACATCGTTACGCACTTCCCTCGAGAACAAAATGGGAAATATGATTCATTAGCCAAGTTGGCAAGCTTTGCGGATGCGCAACTGTTGGGGCTAGCCGTAGTCGAAGCACTCGATTCTCCGAGCATAGATCATATGCAAACTGATTCGGTCACAACGACGGAGATCAAGCCCGAGCCCAAGTCTTGGATGAAACCAATAAAGAACTACCTAAAAAAGGAAGCCTCCCTGAGCGCTATGAGGAAAGACGAGAACTCATTTGCAAATCATCTCACTACATCATTTAAGATGGAGTGATCTATCGAAGAGATTCTTTGTTCCATTACTCTGGTGTGTAGCCCACAACGACGCCGACCGTGTGTTGTTGGATGTGCAAAAAGGCGAGTGTGGTGACCACTATGGGGGGAAAACTCTAGCAAGGAAGATTCTAAGATCTGATTACTTCTGGCCTACACTCAACCAAGATGCCGCAGACTAAGCCCGCAAGTGCGATGAATGCCAGATGTTTTCCAAGATTCCAAGAGCCCCGCCTACCGAGCTAACACAAATGGTCAGTCCTTGGTCGTTCTCCGTGCAAGGGAACATATATCATCGGAACTCTTCTAATGGCCAGAGGCAGTGCACGCTATGTCATCGTTGTAGTTGATTACTTAACAAAGTGGGCCGATGCTGGGGCTCTTACTACAAATACTGCTAAAAAGGTAATCAACTTCGTTGTTCGCAATACCATCAATCGATATGGAGTCCTCCAAGCTATCATTTAAGACAGTGGGACCCAGTTCGAGAGCGCTGAGTTTAAGACCTTCTGCCAACGACACAACATTGAAAAGAAGTTCTCGGCAGTGACTCATCCTCAAGCCAATGGGCAAGTCGAGGCTATTAATATGGTGATAAAATCCATCATCAAGAAACTTCTGAAAAAGGCCGAAAACATGGGTAGATGAGCTTCCTCTAGCCCTTTTTAGCTTATCGGACTACCCATGAGTTAGAGACTGGCCATACTCCTTTTGCTCTCGCCTATGCATTCAAAACCGCCATTCCCATTGAGCTAAAACTCCAATCTCATCGAGTCACATACTGCGATCCAAAAACCAACCAAGATCTCCTTTTAGAGTCACTCGACCTACTCGGAGAGAAAAGAGACGAAGCTAAACTCAGATCCATCACTCAGCGCCAATGGGTCGCTCGATACTTCAACTTCAAAGTCCGTCCAAAGCACCTTGACATTGGCGACCTCATCCTGCAGTAGATCTTTCCCACACCAATTAGTTTCAGTCCTTACTGGGAAGGTCTGTATGTCATACAACAGAGGCTTGGAGATGGAACCTTCAAGCTAATGACCATTAATGGCGCCAAACTACCAAGAGCATGGAACAACGAACACCCCCATCGTTACTTTACATAGATTAGTGTATAGATTTACTTCTTTCCAACAATGTTTTGTTTTCTTAATATTCAAGGCATTTTAAAGTAAAGCCCATTACTGCCAAAGTTATCAGTAAAATAAGTTTCATATGTCTATGTTCCTAGTGTGTTTACTTTCTACGTAGTATGTTTGAGAAACCATTACAATTGACTTTCATGAACGAATGCACAACACTAGATCAACACCCTGAAGCTTGGAATCGATCCCACTCAAATCGAGTCTTGAATGAACAACGAGGCCAAGTATAAATAACTCAACTTGAGTCTCGAATCAATGACGAGGCAGAGTATAGATAACTTAACTCGAGTCTCGAATCAAAGATGAGGTTGAGTATAAATAACTCAACTCGAGTCTCGAATCAACGACGAGGCCGGGTATAAATAAGTCAACTCGAGTCTTGAATCAATGATGAGGCCGAGTATAACTAACTCGGGACGCTCATTTACTTGAGTGTCCAACCCAGTTCCTAAGTCTCTGGACTTAGGGGCAGCCCATCAGCCGAATGAGAATGACATCGACGGCTCGTTCAGCTCGATCAGACCCAAAGGGCTAGGACTCAGGTACCAAACTGGCGAATCAACGATGCCCTCAAACTCTAACCCAAGCAAAATAAAGGGAGAGTCTAAAGGACAAATCAATGACGTTTGGGCCTTTTCACGACTCTGGACCAGTGACCTTAGGGAGGCCCGAATGAGAAGACACCAAACCTAAACTCCGCACGACTCGGAGCTCCCGACCAAGGGATGGTCCGAGAGCGCGGTCGAAACATACAACCTTCGCACGACTTGGGAATCCCAAGAACAAAGCCTTAGACAATGTTCGCTTAAGTGTAAGGACAAGTATGCTTGTGCAAGTACAGAAAGCATAGACGAACATCTAAACACTTACTACAAAATGTGATATAAGAAAAGTCAACTAACACTTTCATTCACAACCAAAAGCAAATTACATCTCTCTTTTTTCCTAACGACATGGTGTATATGAAAACCACACCATGCCTCCAAAAAGCGAGGGTCGTACTCGCATATACTATTGTCCCACATAACCAAAATATCTATAACAATCATAGGACATTCCATCCTTCTTCTCCTTAATAGATTCAACATTGGTGGGTCATTACCAGCTGTTAGGTCCATATCAATAAACGTATCTAGCGGGCCACCTCCTTCTCCAAATTGCATTCCTAGTCTAGTCTCAAGTAGTGAGGGGATTGTCGGGGCAAAGCCCGTTGTTACTTCTACTCCAGGATAGATTGCACAACGAAGAGGGAGACTAATCAGTCTGCTTTAACCTAGTGTTTACATCCTTTTCAAGCATTCGTGATAATGAGACTTTACCTCCAGGGACTTGCGGCGCGGGGCCAATAGGCAGGATGCTCATTGTTGTTGTTTGAAAGGAGCCTTCTATCCCCAACCTCGAGAAATCAGGGTGATACTTAGTAAAAATAGGGGTTGGAACCATTGGACCGCTGGCGTTGGTGAGTAGCACAACTTGTTATCGATGGGAACTCCCTTCTGCAAATTCTTGGACAACAATCACACTTTCATTAGTCACAAACTTCCCTTTAGCAACAACGAGTTCCGCCAACCTCATCCTCTCAGCATCCTCCCGCAACAATTTCCTCTCTTCTTGTAGCACTGTGCGCTCATCCTCGGTCAGGAGGGTCTCCACATGTAGGAATTCATCTAGTTCTCCACTTGTAGTCTCCGAGCCTCAAACTCTAGCAACCTTTCCAAAGTATGAGCCATCATCCGAGGGTAATCGTTGACCGATGAGATTCCGTGGAATCAAAGCGCTTTAACGTACATATCCCAGATTGCTGGCTCTAGAGAGTCCTTCACCCTGGCCTCGACATCCTAAATCTCATTCTTGATCTCCTCCACCTCTCTTCGGTGCTCTAACCTTATTCTGTCAACTTGGCTCAACACCTCTTTATTAGAAGCCTCAGCGGCCTCCTTGTCTTTCTTAGCCTGCTCTAGAAGCCACTTTTGCTTGGGTTTCTCATTCAAAAGTCTCTTGGCTTGCAAATTCTCAGCCTTTAGCCTCTAGTTCTCCCTGACCAAGGCCTTGTTGTCTATCGAAAGTTGGTGCACCTCCATGTTTTCCTCAAGCAATCGATGGTTCTCTTCCATTAGATGTTGGTTCTCTCTTTTGAGGATCACGTTATCGGTCTCACCAAAGCCATTGTGTTCTTGAATGATGTCTCGGCATCTTGTGCCTCTTTCTTCCGCTTCTTATACTTCTCTTCCCATTCCACTATTCCAATAACAGAGAGTTAGCATTTAATTAAATTACTCATATGCGTGGAAACAGCTGCAATCCAAAGAATTATTTTACCCAATAGGTCGTCCTGTTCCAGACACTAACCCGTTAAGCTTTATAGGCCAGCTCTAAGCCCTGGATCTCCACATTCTTGTTAAGGATCAACTTTGAGAGATGCTCAACATATTTACTGAACTCCTTGCACTGATAGTAAGTAGTGTGCACTTTCCCCTACACTTCCTTAGTGTCCTCACGAGGAATCGGGTTGATGTCCGAAAGTCATTTTATTTCATCAAGGTAGTATTTGGGGAATCGCTCTCTCAATATTGGCTTTCTCTGTTCAACAGTTGGCTCTAGAGCCTCAAGCATGTCTGTTAACTTAGTCCCCTTCTTCGATAATCACTTCTTTCTTTTATCTGTAGGTGCCAATTCCTTTCCTTTAGAAGTGGTCACGGGGCTGAAGCTGGAATATAAAAAGGGATTGTCGATGAGGTCTTCTTGGTGCTCGCTATGTCCAATCTTGGATCTATGCCAAATGACCGAGTGATGAGAGGAGGCGATTCAAATCATCGAGATCATTTTCTATAATGATGCTCAATGCCATGACCATGAGAGTGTGGGGCCTCTTTAAACAAGTCAGTGTCACTCCTAAAATTCCTTATGAATCCGCTCCCCTAGGTCGATAACTCTCGGGTCTTTGGCCTCGACTCCTACCTTCTCGAACCATTTCACCTACATGGGACAAACTCAAGATTATACTCAAACACTCTACGCGCACAAACAAATGCTACGTTATGCAGTGTTTATGAGTATGTGTCCTAAGTGTTCTCCCTAAAGACCAGATATCGGTTCGCTCGAAGGAGTGATCTCCCCAATGGTAAGCATTAAGCTTTCTATACTCGTGCCGCTAGGCTAAGGTGATGTAACAACTAGAAGGAGATTATTCAGATCATCAAACTAACCCTTCTGTTCAACTGAAACGGTGGTCTCAGAGGTAGTTATTGGGGAAGCCGGCCTGGGCGACAATTCCATCCTCGACTCGTCTGTCACGGGCGGGACATGAGTATCCGACGGGTCCTCATCTCTAGAAACCTCGTCCTCATCACGGGATCCACCTCCACTGGTTTCCTCTTGAGTGTTCGTGGGCTTGCATCGGTTGGATATGATAGGGGGTGCCTTCCTTTTGCATCCCGGAGACCCATCGCCTCCCTCGGTTTCCGCTTTCCTCTAACCCCGGTAATGTCCAACCTGATTATTGAGCGACCAAAGGGAAGTAAGCCCGCACGACGAAGCCGTTAATCATCCAAAACACTCTCAGTAGAACGAGATTTCGCCGAGATGGCCCATAATGTCTCAACACGAAATAAAATACCATTAACTGAAATAGTACCTTGGACGGCGACACCTTTTCCCTTTTCCTCTGCAGTAGGAGCTATTGAAGAAGATGGCATAGCTTCCAAAGCATAAGCCTTCACTATCTACTTTCCTTTAGCCATTTCCAGACAGTTCTTCTTGAGATGCCCAGTCTTGCCACAGTTGTGACACTTCCTCTCAACCTTTGGATTCTTGCACTCATTAGCAAAATGACCCTTCTATTGAAAGTTAAAGCAAACTACCTCAATCTTTGCCTTCTTCTTGCCATCCTTTCGTTACCGTTGTTGTTGCTTCCTCTTCTTATTGTTATTACCACCCGATTATTGTTTCTATGCTTCCTTGGTTGCAGCAACAACAGTTCCTTCCTTTGGAAACAAGCTTTCATATCTCATGGCTTTTTCCACTATCTTCGCATACGGATCATCAAGATGATCCACCAATGGTCACCCAATATTGGTATCCAAACCCATCGCAAACTTCTCGTTCTTCTGATAAGGAGAATCAATGTACGAACGAGCATACTTCGACAAAGCCTCGACGTCAAAAACATAATCAAGCACCCGTCGACCATTTTGTTTTAGCTCCACAAACTTTTTTAACAGAACAGACTTCTCAGCGGTAAAAATAAACTTCGTATCGAACTTAACTTGGAACCGTTCCTAAGTTATTTCTTCTTCCAGAGTCTCAAGCGTAACAGAATTCCACCACTCCATGACTCTACCCTACAGCTGCCTTTACGCAAGTTTTCTCTTGGTTGCATCATCTATACCCAAGTCTCCAAAAATGCAAATACAAGCATCTAACCATCTTTGAACTTATTCAGTCCGCTCTGTCCCTTTGAACGGCTTCCCTTCTAGAGATTTGTAGTCCTTGCACAACTTTGCGAAATCCATGGCTCTAGGTACCTACACATGAGCTCCTACATCTACCGCAGCTGTCTTTGAAGCGGGAGCCCTACTCATGATCGTTGCCATCATGGCCTCGAACATGGCTGGGTAGTTTGGTGTACCTCCAATTCCCCCTCCAAAACCAGCTTCCCCTAGCAGTGTGTCTTGATGATCAACGACTCATTCTAAATCTGCAATTTATAATAGTTAGCCATGTTCAAGAAAACCTGCTAGTGGAGTTCAAATGCTATTACTATATACAAAACTATACATATAGTAAACATCCAACTGAAATCTACAAGTACGTCACTCATAAGTTATTGCATCTTTGAACTTTGGTTAAAATCGATAACCAGAGCTCTTATATCATATGTGATGACCGCCCATAACTCCTACACTTAATAAGAGGAAAAGTGCGCTGAAATGTGTGCTAGGCTATGGATGATCATTAGAGTAGGTAAACAAAAGCGGAACCTATCACATATCTCACAGCGTAAAGATGAAATATAATAGAATATATACAACAAGCAAATATAGTGAAGCATCATATATCAAACATTTAAACTTTCATAACATCCTGAAAGATTATCTGTACATCAACTGGATACAACATCAAAGTTAGTACATAGAGTCTCGCTACAACACTCAGAGTAAATCTTCAAACAGCGGAAATAACAAAAATAATAGATAGCAATAAAACTGGTATGTAAACCTCCAGCTTGCCATCGATCAGCATCATTGTCGGTATCACCTGCCACCTGCTTCTCAGTCTGCCCATCCATAACCGGATGAACAACCCAAGGTAATAAGAGGGAAACATAAAACCTTGAGTCAGACTACAGTCTTAGTGAGCAATAAAACAACTCTCTAACATCATCAACAAAGTATATGAGAATAGCTAGATTTACCAACCACTACCCAATACCAGAGAAGAACCCACACCTGCCTTCCCACACCTGACAATGATAGCCTTTACTATCCAAACAATTAAGAAACAACAATTCAACCATGGCAACCAAAAGTAACCAAACAATGTCAAACAACTATCACTCAATAGCAAATATAGCATCTAATTATATCTCACGTAAACCATCCTAATCGAACTCAATACTCCTCAAGCCCAAGCCCTAGAGGCCTAAACTAATATCAGAAATGGACCCAAGAACCATTCCCTTCAACTTCAGACGATCTATGTGAGATGGTACAAACAAACAATCAAACGTCTAAGACCTGGCTATCACTGCCCTTCATTGCTTCGAAACCATCGTTAATCATATGACGACCACCTGTCATATGTCAAAGGACAATGGTAAACCCTAGTTCTAGTAAAAAAACCATACGCCTTCATGACATGTATGTTTGCCTTCTCAAGACAACTAGGCCATTCATGACTGCCCAAAGTACTCAACCATACACCTGGTCTTTTATTGTACCCCTACTTTGAGTTCGCTAGAACTAACGACAACGATAATCTCTCAGCCTTCATATCCCTAGTCGTCATCACCGACGACTATTCACAAGCTCAAGTCCCCCTCGAGCAACCATTATCCATAACTCAACACCCTTGAATTGTATTCACATTCGTTGCATTATGATGATCAACGAACACTTCACAATGCTTCAAGAATTCCTCCTTGAAATTACGTTGAAGCTAGAACCAACGTCGACTCAAAAACAAGCTTCATTTGGTCGATACTTCCTTTTATGACATTTTGTGTGATCCATGCTACTATGGTTTTGTGTAATCAATTCCCCTGGATTCTGTGTGATCCATCCCTATGGATTCTATGTGATCCATCCCTATGGATTCCGTGTAATCCATCCCCATGGATTCTGTGCATACCATCCCTATGGATTCCATGTGATCCATCCTTACGGATTCTGTATGATCCATCCCCATGGATTCCGTGTGATCCATCCTCCTAAATTCCGTGTGATTCATCCCTATGGATTACGTGTGATCCATCCTTACGGATTCCGTCTAATCCGTCCCCATGGATTCTGTGTTATCCATCCCCCTGTATTTTGTGTGATCCATGCCAATGGATTCCGTGTGATCCATTCTTACAAAATCCGTGTGATCCATCCCTACAGATTCTGTGTGATCCATCCCATGGATTCCATGTGATCCATCCCCCTGAATTCCGTGTGATCCATCCCTATGGATTCCATGTGATCCATCCCTATGGATTCCGTGCGATCCATCTCCATGGATTATGTGCGATCCATACACTGCAATGGACAAACTTCAACTAAATCTTCGTCAAACGACAATATCGACAAAACCAACTCATCCAAATCATCCAATCTAACCACAAACATGTTATGAAATCACTGTCAACTTGAAAATGACAATTATCATCAATAATTATGTATGATCCACCAAAATCATGACAAACGAATAAATGACCAAAATAATGGACCTAACTTGCATAAACATATCACACTATACAGAAATTACCGGTTTTAAGTTGCTAGACTAGATCATAAAGCAATTCATATGAAATTACCTTACCATGATGTAGATCTAGGCGAAAATGTCTCAAAATGATGAAATTATGATCATACAACCCATATACTTGATTGAATCCATGTGAGAGATGCATATGACTCACCAATTCTTCAAAACAACACAAGAAAGGTTGAATCTAAACCCAGACAGTGAAGAATTTGCTCTAAACTCTTCGATTCAATGAATTCTCTCTTTGATTGATGTAGATCTACTTTAAACGATGTAGGTCTTCAATTCTCTTCCTTAGATCTAGATTTTAATGGTGGAAAGGTGTTTTGGATTGAGCAAGGAAGATCGCAAGCTCAACCAAATGAGAGAATGGAGAAGGTAAACTAT
This sequence comes from Allium sativum, assembly GCA_030737875.1. Taxonomy (NCBI): domain Eukaryota; kingdom Viridiplantae; phylum Streptophyta; class Magnoliopsida; order Asparagales; family Amaryllidaceae; genus Allium; species Allium sativum. Next base: position 186,624,176 of record CM060924.1, on the reverse strand, counting down.
TCTCCATGCCTCTAGCCCTCTATTTATATCCTCCTACAGCCGACTAATGGGCCTCTCCAAATCAACCATTATGGCTTAAAAACCTAAACAACAAACTGTGAAACACAAAAACAACAATTCCTCCCAAACCGCTGAGCTAAATCTTTAATGTGACCACTCTACAGAATGTTAAACATCATTTCCTTTCCAATGAGAATGAACTCATTACCTGATTTGATCCAAGTCAAATGTTGTGCCCTGTACAAGACTGACAGGGGAAAAATGGTCACAAATAAAATTGGTAAAAATTATGGACATGTCTCATATCCCTATAACCAACATATTAAAATATGAGAATGATCCAACCCTCAAGGAATAAAATAAAAATATTTTATGATCCTCCGATACATAAAATGCAGGCCGTTACATTCTCCCTCCCTCTAGGAATTTCTCCCCCGAAATCCCAAGCAAACACAAGCAACCAAAACAATCCCGCATGCCTATTATCCACGAGCAGCCAATTCTATCACCCAAACTAGCAGCTATCAAGCCATGCATCCATTGCCTTACCCTAACACATAGAATTCTAACAACAACAACAACCACCATAACACACGTTACAATGATGAAATGATGACATGATATCAATGGGTCATACCGACAAAGAGTTCTGGATGGGTCGCCTTCATGCTCTCTTCCGTCTCCCATGTACAACTGTCGCCATCCTCACTCCATTGTATCTTAACAAGCTTAACCAACTTCCTCCTAAGCCGGTTCATGTCATTCCCCACAACACTAAGCAGCCTACGAGGTCTCGTAACTATGGTTTCTACTTCTAGGTCTTCGTACTGTTCTGGAGGTACCACCACGTTCGAATTATGCACGAACTTCAGTAGAAACGAAACATATGAAACATTATGCACACTCGACATCTTCTCAGATAACTCCAATCAATAAGAGAGCTTTCCTATTCGCTCGACTATCGGAAACGGTATAACGAATCTTGGGACCAACTTCCCTTTATTTATGAATCGAACCACTTGCTTCAAAGGAGAAATCTTCATGAAAACCATATCGCCAAAGTCGAATTACAAATCTTTTTGATGTTTATCGGCGTAACTCTTCTGACAATCTTGAGCTGCCTTCATTCATTGGCGAACGATCTCGAAACCCGAGGTTTCTCTGATCATCTTAGGCCCAAACAACAACTTATCTCCAGTTTCTAACCAATGTCCCATAGAATTACACGATCTACCATACAACGCCTCATATGGTGTCATCCCAATGCTCGATTGGTAGCTATTATTACATGCAAACTCAACTAGATGTAGATGGTCTTCCCTTGATCCTCTGAAGTCTAATACAAGACCTCAGGAGATCTTCCAAAACTTGGTTAACCCTCTCGGTTTGACCATCAGTCCAGGGATGATAAGTCATACTCGAACACAACTTGGTTCTCAAAGCTTCTTGCAAACTCTTTCAAAACCCGCTCGTGAATAATGGATCTCGATCACTCACTATGCTCTTCGGGATACCATGGAATCAGACAATCTATTTAATATAAAGCTCAGCCAATTTCGATGATGTACTAGTCGATCTGACAGGAATGAACCTTGCACTTCTGGTTAAACGATCCACGATGACCCAAATCCCTTTGTTTCCTGCCCTGGTTCTAGGTAGTACATCGATAAAATCCATCGATATTTTCTTTCACTTCCACGTAGGAACCTCCAATGACTGAAGCAACCTACTCGGGTTCTTCCGTTCAGCTTTCACAAACTGACATTTCATACCCTTAGAAATGAACTTTGCAATACCTCTTTTCATCCCTTCCTAGTAGTAGACCCACTTCATGTCTTGATACATCTTATTACCACCGAGATGAATCGTCAACTTCGAGTGATGACATTCCCTCATAACCTCATCCCTCAATCCGTTGATATCAGGAACAACCAATCATCCTTGCTTTCAAAGCCATTTCTCTCGATCGACCTCGAACTCTTTATTTTGGTTCCAGTTTCTGGATAAACTCGACAAGCTTTGAATCTCGCTTTTGTCTTTCACCGATCCTTTCCATAAGATTAGGTCTTACCGATAAGATTGCTAGCATTTCAGTTTCTAACTCACACCTTGGCCTGAAATCAAACCCTGCTAAGTACTCAGGGATCTTCCATTCCGAAAACATTGCTCCTAATCCTGCATGTCTTCGAATCAACGCATCTGCAACTGTATTACCATTACCAGGAGTATATGTTATACCAAAATCATATGATCCAAGAAACTCTAGCCACCTTTGCTGCCGAAGATTCAAAGACTTGTGATCCGTAAACAACTCGAATCGAACTCCCAATAGGTGATGTCTCCACATCTTCAAAGAAAACACTATTGCTGCCAATTCCAAATTATGAGTTAGATAATTCCTTTCATGCGTCTTTAGCTGTCGGCTCGCGTATGCCATAACCTTATTCTTTTGTATCAGCACTGCTCCAAATCCAGTACCACATGCATCGGTGTATACACCATTTCCTCATTCCTACTTGGAATCGTCAAAACAGGAGCACTCGTCAGTCTCTCATTCATGATTCCAAAAGCTTGCTCGTTCTTTGCATCCCATGTGAACACCTGATTATTCTTTGTCAATCCTGTTAATGGTGCGGCTATCTTGGAGAAATCCTTGATAAACAATAGGTAATAACCTGCTAATCCAAGGAAATTTCTCATGTCCGTTGCATTCTTAGGTCTATCCTAGTCCTGGATTGCTTCCACCTTAGCAGGATCAACCAATATTCCATTTCAAGAAACTACATGGCTTAAGAACCTCACTTCGCTCTTCCAGAAGTGGCACTTCAAAAAATTAGCCTTCAGCTGATGCTTTCGCAAGATTTCCAAAACAACTCGCAAGTGCGTCTTACGTTCTTCCTCGTTCCGGGAGTAAACCAGAATATCATCCGCAAACATAAGCATGAACTTGTTCAACTGATCTCAGAAAACGCTATTCATAAGATCCACAAAATATGCTGGCGCATTAGTCAACCCGAATGGAATCACCAACCATTCAAAGAAACCAGATGGTGCACTAAAAGCAGTCTTCGGCACACTATCCTTTGCCATCCTCAACTGGTGGAATCCCGATGTCAAATCCATTTGGGAAAACACTTTGGCTTCGTGAAGCTAATCGAAAAAGTCATCTATCCTTGACAAAGGATACTTGTTCTTCTTGGTCACCTTGTTCAGCTCACGATAGTCCATACATAACCTCAACGAGCCATCTGCCTTGGTTGCAAACACAACTGGTGCTCCCCATTCAGAAACACTCTTCTGAATGAATCCTTTTCCCACAAGGACACGAACTTGCACCTCTAACTCTCGTTGTTCCTTAGGCGCCATCCTCTTAAGAGGCATAACTATTGATCTGGAACCGTAGACCAAATTGATCTTAAACTCGATCTCATGATGCGGTGGCAAACCTTTGACCTCGTCAAAGACATCTTCAAAATTATTTGCGATCAACACTGATGACAAGTCTTCCTGTGGAATCACAAGTGAATATAGATAGCTTACGAAGACCCCTTCTTCGGGCTTACATCTAATCAACACCTTTCCCCCTTCCATGTCCCCAACTCTCACCACCAACTTCTAGCAATTCACTCTTGCCGCATACCTCTTGGGCCAATCCATGTCCAAGATGATCCCAAATCCAGCGAAGTTCAACACAAAGCAACCATGACTCGACAACACTAGACCACGACAAAGCATACACAAATAGGACGAACCCACAACCAGATTAGTCACGAGCAATGTCTATCACAAATCTCGGGTTCTAAACCCAAGTAGCACACAAGCTCATTACAGATGAGAATGCAATGCTCAAGTATCACACAACACACGAACAGAAACACCATTAACTGAATGAGTAACTTGGATGACGACACCCTTTCGCTTTTCCTCTACAGTTGGAGCTCTTGAAGAAGACAACACAGCTTCCAAAGCATTAGCCTTCACTATCTTCTTTCCTTTAGCCGGTTCCAGATAGTCCTTCTTGAGATGCCGAGTCTTGCCACAGTTGTGACACTTCCTCTCAAGGTGACACCCTATGTCCGTTATTGTCACTCATTAAGAGAATGCATTAAATTTCGTGAAGCACTATAGCTAAACAGAAACAGAAACATTACAAGACATATAAAATAGCAGCGGAATCAAAAAAAAATATTAGTTATAATGCATCGTAGTTCAAAACATGGTTACATCACAAGTCTGAATTGCATAAAACCAAATACATCATTAAAACTTATATCTTGTACTTAAAACATCAGAGTACAATATTAAAAGAAGCATAATCCCCAAAACATATCTATAGTGGAAGAGAATAAGAGCTCGAGCAATACATCTATGCAGCTCCAAGCAAGATGAAAGTAAAATTCTGATCAAGTTTGAGTATTCCCACCGTGAGAACCTGGGGGAGGGAGGAATGGAAGAGAAAGAAGAGGAAACAAAATGGGTCAGACATAAAATCTTGTGAGTCTAGTTACTTTTAGCATATAAATAAGTAAAAGTATCATGATAGGCATATAAAGTGGATAAGAGAGATAACATCAAAAAAGGCAGGTATGACAAGGTAAAACAGGATAACATGATAGACTATACTACGCTTCTCTAATGATTTCTCTGCACCAATACTAGTGTCTTTTGAACAAGATGATCTACAACAAGTTTAAGATGGTAGACTTAGGTGCACTTCCAGTGAGAGGTTTTCACCCCATACAATCAACAGGCAGCCCAACATAACGGAGTTACCCCTAAGGATAATAACGGGCTCCTAAACATACCGGAATCCAGATGTACCCTAGTTAGTACCCTAATCGATCGACTCCCTACTCTGCAAATACTCTATGCTTGCCCCATATTAGGGTGTATCACTCCCTAAAGTGGCAACCCTTCGTTTTCAGGATGTGCGCAACCATATCTACAAGTGTCACGATGTCTAAACCTCCTCTGCCGGACCCGTGCATGCACATGACTACGTCGGAATGCGCCGCCCACACCGTCCCCAAGTTTGGATCTCTTATAATCAGCCCAGTAAGCGTGCCTCGACTCCGACCCAGTTCGGAGTACTCGTTTGATACCTATATATGGGTTACTGACTGAAACGGGCCCCACACACAAGATGATACAAGCTTTCCCCTACGCTTTTATCCCCACTAGGTTTTCCACAGGTTATGCCATACCAGAGTAAAAGATTGTATAACCCCACTGGTTAAGTTTATGGGCCTATATATATAAATATTACCCACCCACCCAAGATTTACTTAACACACCCACTGTTTCAAACAAGTTTACTTAACCCCTACTCAAGTTATATGTTGATACAATCCCTATGGATTCAACTAGGTTAGGTATTCCAATTCATTACCATATTCATTTATGGTTATAACGTGCTAGACCTCCCACATTAAGCCTAGCACTTGTGGATGTTAGATATGTCGGTCGGTTTCGGGCTGTCTTCTTCCAAAAGTTGGACTTAACCTCGTGTCTTAGCACGTCTCGTGTTTACGCACTTAGACCCCTCACATTAAATTCACCAATTGTGGTCGCTGGATATGCTGGTCGGTTCCGGGCAGACTTCCAACACAAGTGTAATCTAACCTTGTGTCTAAGCGCGGTTACAGTTTCTAATTACTATAATTCTAGGCATTTACATTATTAACTAATTATTCCTATGCCGTTATAGGTTTTCATGCCCCTTTCCCAATTTATGTTCATAATGAACCATATACCCCAAATTAAGGTCTTTAATCACAAGTTGATTTATGTCCCAAATTCATGTTCATATATTTCATTCAAATTATGACCAGATTTTCCGATACAAGTTATGCCCTAAATTTAATGTTTTCCGTCATTCCCAATTAAACGCGTTCGCATATTTCAGTGGCATGCCTACGCTCGATGGTAGCCTGGCTATATAAAAATAAAAAGGGAAAAGATAGAGGGAAGAGGACAGAAATGATCATACTAACAAGTTTGACATATAATGGCAGAAATATGCATAAACATATAGTGTCATAATGACAAGATAGGTATATAGGAACAGATCTGATGAACATGTGACAATAGAACCGATTCTAGCTTAATAGGGACATCATAAACAGACATGACGAGATCTAAACAATGAGTTAATAACAGATCCGATTTAGCCACAAACATAATAGGAACAGGAATGAGATGATCTAAACAGTGAATTAGATCATACAAACAATGGCAGATTTGACATGATAAATTGGTATAGGTTCAGATCTAGTTGATAATCATGTCAGAATAACTTAGATAAATAGGTTATAGCAAATCTAATATGATTTTAATAGTCATAGGCATAAATCCAAGTTATAGTCATGTCAAGATTTACTTTTTAAACATTTAGATCTAAAATTAACATTGACTCACTGTGATTGGATCTAAGAAAAGTAGAAGAAAGGTCGCAGGTGTTGAATCACAGATCTCTAAACTATGTTTGATAGTTAAAGAAGAAAAGACTTGATTTAATCTGGGCAGAGGTAGTATCTAGTTCTCCATTGATTTAGAATGAATAAAACAATGGGTATAGGGTCTTATTTATAGCCTAGAATCAACAAATTGGTCAAGAAAGGAGTCCACATTCAAAAAAATTGAATTCTGCCTCGGATTTGGCAGGCGGGTCGATCCCTTCCTTTTGGGGTCGACTCATGGGTCAACAGCTCCCTTATAGGGTCGACACCCCCTTGATGGGGTCGATGCCCTAGGAGGGAATTTTCCCGCTTCCCCCCTTCTGCTCAAATTTTGAACTATTTTGAATTCTGGGTTATATATATATATATATATATATATTCTTCTTATGCGTATACAAACTTCAAACCTTGATAACTTTTCATATGGTGTTCGTTTTACACAAACCAGGTGTCTATTTTGACCAGAATTCCAAGACGAACGGTGCAGTCCATTTCACTTAATTCTAAATATTAAATTAATTATTCTTTAATTTATCATCTTTAGTTTTGTTAAAATTACGGGGTGTTACATTCTCCCTTACTCTAGGGTGTTACATTCTCCCCTACTCAAGGGATTTAGTCCATCTACTCATCCACCAATCACAGGCATCCATGATCCTTTAAAATTCTAATGCTTATATGAACATATGAAAAGGTATGTGTATATGTCCCAATACTAATGCGGAGATTAGGCGGTCTACTGAATCAGTTGACCTCCTTAATCTAATGTATGTTAGTGCCATGAATCTAACATGTATGCAAACAATCCTATTATAACTTGTAAATTCTATATGTGTGCACAATCATCCATCCAAATGCAACATCCATTTGATGATACACCCATTTTGTTCCAATAATAGAAGAAAAATGCACACACATCCATATGCAGTACGAGAGTGATTGAGCCGATCTAGTGCCTAATGTGTGTGTATATGCATCCACGAGCAACCACTAGCAAACACTTGCATCCACTTGCATCCATCAAACATAACATTTTTACATCCATTGGATTCCTACCTAAAGGTCGAAGATTCGATCGAGAGGACATACTTTAATGATAGAAACAAGTATGAATAAAACTTTGGAAAGGAAGTTAAGAACATATCCTCGAAAATAAAAGGGTATGAAGCATGAATCTTGTCTTCGATCTCCCAAGTTGCATCCTCTGGGTTATCTCCCCACTGAACCTTCATTATCTTGACTTCTCGGTCGCAGCTTCTTAACTTCTAATCCATGAATACGGTAGGAACTCACCTAACTGTAGCCTCCCGTTCCACCTTTACTTCCTCCAATATACTTGGCTCAACTACTTCTGCTGTATCATGCAAAAACTTCCGCAAATGAGAAACGTGGAAAACATCATGAACACTGGATGGTTTCTCTGGTAGCTTTACTTTATATGCAATTTGGCCAATCCTTTCTGTTATGGGAAATGGCCCTACGATTCTTAGTGCCAATTTCCCTACAGATCCAAAGCGAACCACATTCCTTAAAGGTGATACCTTAATGAAAACCATGTTTCCCACCTCAAACTCAATGTCATTCCTTCTCTTATCGGCGTAGAACTTCTTCCTATCCTGAGCTGTCTTCATTCGTCTGCGGATAAGATCAATCAATCTTTTCGGGCATCTCTCTAACCATATCTGGTCCAAGTAGAAGTCTTTCTGTAGATTCCCACCAACACGTTATTGATCTACAGGATCGTCCGTACAATGATTCGAAGAGTGCCATGCCAATACTAGCTTGGTAATTTTTGTTGTAGGCGAACTCTAGTAAAAGAAGGTGCTCTTTCCAAGTCCCTCCGAAGTCTAGGATACACAGCCTTAAAAGATCCTCAAGAACCATATTCACCCTTTTTGTCTGTCCATCGCTCTGGGGATGATAAGCGGTGCTCAAACACAACTGTGTACCCAATGCTTCTTGCAAGTTCCTCCAAAATTCACTAGAGAAAAGGGGGTCAAGATCACTTACGATACTAGAAGGTACTCCGTGAAGACGAACTATCTCACGAATGTAAACTACTGCCAACCATGATGTCATCCTCTTACTCTTAACCGGAATGAAATGAGCGCTCTTAGTAAATCTGTCTACTATAACCCAAATACTGGTGTTGCCTTTCTTTGATCTAGGCAAACCATCTATGAAATCCATAGAGACGCTCTCCCACTTCCACTGTGGAAGTTCCAAAGGATGAAGTAAACCACCGAGCTTCTTTTGCTCAGCTTTAACTTGTTGGCAAATGAAACAATGAGAAACAAACTCTGCCACATCTTTCTTCATCCTAGCCCAAAAGAAAACCCTCTTCATATCTCTATACATCTTATCGCCACCTGGATGAATAGTCATCTTGGAATGATGGGCTTCCTCTAGTATTGTCTCCAACAAACTCCCCGTTTGGGGAACACAAAGCCTCCCATCTCGTCGCAACCACCCTTTATCATCCATGGAATGTCTACTGAGGTGAATAGAAGTCTCCCCTTTAGTAAGCTTATCCAAGATGTTTGAAATCTGTGGATCCTCTCGCTGTGAAGCTCCTATCTGATCCATAAGAGTAGGTCGCACCTCCGGTGATGCAAATAAGCCATGCAAAAACTCGGTGGAGGGTTTAAAGTCAAAAGTCAATATAAACTCCAAACTTTTCCTTTCCAAAAACAGAGGACTTAAGGCCATGCTTTGCCTACTTAGTGCGTCTGCCACCACATTACCGTTGCCAGAGGTATAAGCAATCTCAAAGTCATAAGATGCTAGGAACTCCATCCACTTTTATTGCCTTGAATTAAGAACCTTCTGCGAGAACAAGTACTTGAGAGATTTATGATTGGTGTACAACTTGAACTTCTCTCGAAGTAAATAATGATGCCATGTCTTAAGCGTGAATACCATGGAATCTAGCTCTAAGTCATGGGAAGGGTAATTCTTCTCATGAACTCTTAGCTATCTACCACCATAACTAACTACCCTTCATTCTTGCATCAGAACCGCTCCAAGCCCTGTACCACATGCATCAATGTATACTGTAAACACTTTTCTTCCATCGGGCAAGGTCAAGACTTGGGCTGTTGTCAGAGCCCTCTTCAATTGCTGGAAAGCAACATCACAATCTATATCCCACGAAAACGTCATATTCTTCTTAGTCAGCCTGGTGAGTGGGGCTGATATCTTTAAGAAGTCCTTAATGAACTTCCTATAATAGCCTGCCAATCCAAGAAAACTTCCCACTTCCATTGCATTCTTAGGAATTTGCCAATCTTGAACTGCAACTACCTTTGCAGGATCTACTGCTATCCCATCTTTAGAGACCACATGCCTTAAAATTCTCACCTCTTTTCTCCAAAAATGGCATTTGGAGAATTTCGCCTTAAGCTGATGCACACACAGAGTTTTCAAAACTTCTCTCAAATGTTGGGCATGCTTTTCCTTGCTCTTTGAGAAGATCAAGATATCGTCAACAAAGACCACGATGAGCTTATTTAGAAACTCCCGAAATACCCTACTCACCAAATCAACAAAACAGGCGGGTGCATTTGTCAACCCAAAAGGCATAACAACCCATTCGAAGAAACCATCTGGAGTCCTGAAAGCTGTCTTGTCTATACTATCCTTGACCATCCTCGACTGATGAAACCCCGTGGCCAAGTCTAACTAAGAGAATACTGATTTACCAACAAGCTGGTCAAAAGGATCATCTATCCTCGGAAGTGGATGCCCGTTCTTCTTTGTGAGTTTATTCAACTCTCTATATTCTACACATAAGCGAAGCGAACCATTTTCCTTAATTGCGAATACCACCGGAGCACTTCATTCAGATATGCTTCGCTTAATAAAACCTTTCTCAAGTAGCTCCCCTACTTGCTTACTAAGATTCCTCCTTTCCCTTGGAGCCATATGGCACACAGGTAATGCAACTGGCTTTGCATTGTCTAACAAGCATATACGAAAATCGATCTCGCACCTCGGAGATAAGCCCCGAACCTCTTAAAAACATCGGAATATTCACGGACTATTGGTATAGATCGCAGATCATCAATAGATGCATCAAGAAACTTCAGGAAACTAAGCATGATAGACCCCTTTTGGTCACAAGAAATCTCGAGGGTCCTTCCATGACAAGTCAAAAGTCTAACGACCCTCCTCTCATAATCCGGAATGGCACCATACATGGCTAGCCAATCCATCCCTAGAATTAAACCATAGCCCATTAAACCGAGCACATATGCATCGCACTCAAACTCAATGCCTAACACTGATATTCTCAAATCCCGACAAATCAAGGACAAATGAGCCGAACCACCACTGGGGTTTGAGACAACAAAGGGATCCACTACCATACTAGTATTAAGGTGCACAGACTCAACTACGGAATCAGATATAAATGAATGCGAAGCGCCAGAATCAAAAAAGTTCTAATAGGATGATTGGAAAGAGAAATCAAACCTTCCATGGAAACTTTCCTACCTCGATCTGGACTACTGATCGCAAGAGCATGCACTTTCCCTCCAGAAGCTCCTGCCCTTTGACCTTGTCCTTGCTTCTTCGGGCACTCCTTAGAAAAGTGTCCAACCTCTCCATAACTGAAGTAAGCATTCTTCCTTCTTTTGCAGTCCTTAATCAAATGATCCTCACGTCCGCAATTATATATGGCACTTCCTCTTATCCTTAACCTTTTCATTCTTTCCGCCTTTCTTTTGTTGTTGTTGTTGTTGTCCCTTCTTGGGCCATACTTTCTTGTTTTGTGTCTCCTCAATCTTAACTTCTTTCTTTTCAGCTTTATCTTCCTTATGCTTCAAGGTCATTTCAACGATCCTTTCAAAAGTTGCTTCCATTGGACTATGGGACATAACTAACCCATGAAGGGGTTCATTCAGTCCTTTAGCAAACCACAAAGCTTTCTTATGCGGAGAATCTACCAGATCCAAACCAAACCTCGCTAGATGGTTGAATTTGTTAAAATTCTCTTTGACAGTCATGCCTCCTTGCTTGAGTGCCAGAGACCTTTCCATTTGCATGCTTTTCTTAGCTTGAGAAAGAAACTTCGTTTCAAACCTTTGCCTAAAATCATCCCAAGTCTCCATTGGATGCCCTGCTTGCGTCACTTCCCACCAGAACGAAGCTTCATCTTTCAGTAGCTAGGGGATTAACTGAATCTTCCTACGATCGTCCACTTTGAAAATTCCAAATAGATCCTCCATCTCTTTTAGCCAATTCCTTGCCTCTACGAACATCTCAGTTCCACGGAATGGCTTTCCTTCTATAGCACAGAAATCTTTGCAGATCTTAAAGAAATTATATACACGTGGAGGAGGAACGACTGGTGCAGCTGGGGAAAGAACGTCAGATTGACCACCTATAGGCGTCGTGGCCGCTAGATACCTACGAAACCAACCTGGTGTCGTAATGCCCTCAGAAATATTAGGTTCCCTAGATATGATAAAAGGAAATGGAAATTTATTCAGACAAAGGACTAAAAGATATTACTTATGGCTTTAGGGAATATGTTTTTCAAAACAGTCTTTTCTTTTTTCAAAATGCTTTTTTTAAAACCTTTTTGAAAATAATTTTCATAAACTTTATCCGATTGTTAACATTTTGCTCTGACGCCAAGTGTGACATCCCACGTTCGTTAATGTCACTATTAAGAGAACGCATTAAGTTCGTGAAGTGGTATAGGTAAAAAGAAACAAAAACATTACAAGACATATATAAAATAACAGCAAAATCAAAAACTTTTATTAATCATAAAGCATCGTAGTTCAAAACATAGTTACATCACAAGTCTGAATTGAATAAAATCAAATACATCATTAAATTTTCTGTCTTGTACTTGAAACATCAGAGTATAGTAATAAAAGATGCATAATTACCAAAACATTGCCATAGTGGAAGAGAATAAGAGCTCGAGCAATACATTTTATGCAGCTCCAAGCAAGATGAAAGCAGAATCATGATCAAGCTTGAGTATTCTCACCCTGAGAACCTTGGAGGGGGGGAACGAAAGAGAAAGAAGAGGAAACAAAATGGGTCAGACATAAAGTCTGGTAAGTCCAGTTACTTTTAGCATATAAGTAAGTAAAAGTTTCATGATAGGCATATAAAGTGGATATGAGAGAGAACATCATAAAAGGCAGGTATGACAAGAAAAAACAGGATAACATGATAGATTATACTACGCTTCTCTAATGATTTCTATGCATCAATAATAGTGTCTTATGAACAAGATAAATCCCAACAAATATAAGATAGTAGGCTTAGGTGTACTTCCAATGAGAGGTTTTCACCCCCATACAATCAACATGAAACCCAACATGCCGGAGTTACCCCTAAGGATAACAACGGGCTCCTAAACATACAGAAGTCTAGATGTACCCTAATTACTACCCTAATCGATCGGCTCCCTACTCTGTAGATACCGTGTGCTGGCCACACAATATGGTGTATCACTCCCTAAAGTGGCAGCCCTTCATTTTCCGGATGTGCACAACCATATCTACAGGTCTCATGTCGTCTAAACTTCCTCTGCCATACCCATGCACACACTGACCCTATCAGAATGCGCAGCCCATACTGTCCCCTATGTTTGGATCTCTTACAATCAACCCAGTAAGCATGCCCCGACTCCAACCTAGTTCGGAGTACTCATTTGATACTTATATATGGGTTATTGACTGAAATGGGTCCCACACACAAGATGATACAAGCTTCCCCCTATGCTTGCATCCCCACTAGGTTTTCCATAGGTTATGCCGTACCAGAGTAAAAGATTGCATAACCCCACAGGTTAAGTTGTGGGCCTATATATATAAATATTACCCACCAACCCAAGATTTACTTAACCATCCCACTGTTTCAAACAAGTTTACTTAACTCCTACTCGAGTTATATGTTCATACAATCCCTATGGATTCAACTAGATTAAGTATTCTAATTCATTACCATATTCATTTATGGTTATAATGTGTCAGACCTCCTACATTAAGCCTATCTCTTGTGGATGCTGGATATGCCGGTTGGTTCAGGGAAGACTTCTTCCACAAGTTGTACTTAACCTCGTGTCTTAGCACGTCTCATGTTTATGCACTTAGACCCCTTAGATTAGATTCACCACTTGTGATCGCTGTATATGCCAGTCGATTCCAGGAAGACTTCCACCACAAGTGTAATCTAACCTCATGTTTAAGCGCGATTACAATTTCTAATTACTGTAATTCTAGGCGTTTCAATTATTAACCAATTATTCTTGTGCCGTTATAGGTTTTCAAGCCCCTTTCCCAAGTTATGTTCATAATGAACCATATACTCCAAATTAAGGTCTTTAATCACAAGTTGATTTATGTCCCAAATTCATGTTCATATATTTCATTCAAGTTATGCCCAAATTTCCCAATACAAGTTATGCCCCAAATTTAACATTTTCCCCTCGTTCCCAGTTTAACACGTTCGCATATTTCAGCAGCATGCCTAGCTCGAAGGTTGCCTGGCTATATAAAAATAAAAAGGGAAAAGATAGAGGGAAGAGGATAGAAATGATCATACTAACAAGTTTGACATATAATGGCAGAAATAGGCATAAATATATAGTGGCATAATGTTAAGATAGGAATATAGGAACAAATATGATGAATATGTGACAATAGAACTGATTCTAGGGATATCATAAATAAGCATGATGAGATCTAAACAATGAATTAATAACAGATATGATTTTTCCACAAACATAATAGGAACAAGCATAAGATGATCTAAACAGTGAATAAGATCTTACAAACAATGGCAGATCTAACATGATAAATAGATATAGGTTCAGATCTAGTTCATAGTCATGTCAGAATAACTTAGATAAATTGGTTATAGTAGATCTGATATGATTCAAATAGTCACAGGCATAGATCCAAGTTATAGTCATTTCAAGATTTACTTTTTAAACATTTAGATCTAAAATTAACATAGACTCACTACGACAGGATCTAAGAAAAGTAGAATAAAGGTTGCATGTGTTGAATCACAGATCACTAAACTCTAGTTGGCTGCTGAAGGAGAAAAGACTTGATTTAATCTGGGTAGAGGCAACATCTAGTTCTCCATTGATTTAGAATGAATAAAACAATGGGTATAGGGTCTTATTTATAGCCCAAAATCAATGAATTTGGTCAAGAAAGGAGTCCACATTTAGAAAAATGAATTCCGCCTCAGATTTTGCAGGGTGGTCAACCCCCTCCTTATGGGGTCGACCCATGGGTCGACACCCCACTTATGGGATCGACCCAGGGGTCGACACCCCCTTGATGGGGTCGACCCCCCTGGGAATTTTCGCACTTCCCCCCTTTTGCTTGAATTTTCAACTGTGTTGAATTCTGGGTTAATTATGTGTGTGTGTGTGTATTCTTATGCGTATGCGAACTTCAAACCTTAATAACTTCTTCATATGATGTCCGTTTTACGCAAACCAGTTGTCTATTTGGACCAGAATTCCGAGACGAAAGCAATGGCGCAGTCTATTTCACCTAATTCTGAATATTAAATTAATTGTTCTTTAATTTATCATCTTTAGTGTTGTTAAAATTATGGGATGTTACACTCAACCTTTTGATTCTTGCAATCATTAGCAAAATGAACCTTCTGTTGGCAGTTAAAGCAAACCACCTCACTCTTTTTCTTCTTCTTGCCATCCTTTCATTTCTGCTGTTGTTGCTTCCTCTTATTATTGTTATGAGCACCCAACTGTGGTTTCTATGCTTCCATGGTTGCAGCAACAACAGTTCCTGGAAACAAGCTTTCATGTCCCATGTAACACCCCGAATTTCGGTTAATGCTAAAATTCACTAATTACAGAATAAATAATCTCAGATGTGGGAATTGGGGGAAACGGGCTGCGTCATTGCGTTCGTCTCGGAAAAATACGCGAAATAGAGTCCGAGTTTTCGAGAATCGGAGTCCGTATGGCCCAGTTATGGCCTAATGAAGTTTTCAGAAAATTCAAAGTTCAAAACAGATTTAAAATTCAGATTTAAATTTCGAAATTTGGGGCCATTGGGCCCAGGCGGGAAAAATCCCGCCGAGCTAACCAAGTCGACAGCCCTGTCGACTTGGCTAGACCCAGTCGACAGCCCTGTCGACTTGGGTGTCGACAGGGGAGCTCGGCCAGCATGGCCTGGTGCACCATTTCAGAGTTTGGGCTGTGTTTTGGGGCTGGTTTCTGGAAGCTTCCGAGATCTGATGGTCCTAATCTAACCTAGGGTTAATCTAAGGGCCTAAAACACAACCTAATCCTATAAATAAGACCCTAAGCTAGCCCTAAATGATCATAATCCTATCTCCTAACTAAACTATGCCAAAATTTTCTATGATCATGGCCTCCACTCAAAACCCTAGCCTCCATCCTATTTCTAAACTAATTCTATGAAGACTTTCATGTTCATACAAGCATCTTTGAGTTGTATGAGTGATCATTAGCTTGCATTCATCATCAAGTTGCAAGCTTTATGTTCGAGGCTAGAGTTTTTGGGTGATTTTTGGCAAGGGTTTGCTTATGGGAGTTTAGTGGTGAGTTTCTATAGCCTTAATAATCAATTGTTAAATTGATTATGATAGGATATGATAAGATATGGCTATGTTTGTTGATAAATATGCTTATGCAAGTTTAGTATAGTGTATGTTGTGCGTTTTGCAAGTTTTATGCTATATGCAAGTTTAATGCTATGTTTTATTATGCTCACTATGCAAAACACTATGTTGAACATTTATGCATATGTAACATGTTATGCAAACTATATGTGAGATTATATGCAAGATATATGTAACATGTTATGCAAACTATATGTGAGATTATATGCAAGATATATGTAACATGTTATGCAAACTATATGTGAGATTATATGCAAGATATATGTAACATGTTATGCAAACTATATGTGAGATTATATGCAAGATATATGTAACATGTTATGCAAACTATATGTGAGATTATATGCAAGATATATGTAACATGTTATGCAAACTATATGTGAGATTATATGCAAGATATATGTAACATGCTATGCAAACTATATGTGAGATTATATGCAAGATATATGTAACATGATTATGCAAGTTGTGTATTTGGTTTTATGCATGCTAAGTATTTGGTTTTGTGCATGCTAAGTATTTGGTTTTATGCATGCTAAGTGTTTGGTTTTATGCAAGTTATGATGCAAGTTCATATGCAAGTTATGATGCAAGTTCATATGCAAGTTATGATGCAAGTTCATATGCAAGTTCATATGCAAGTTTATATGCAAGTCTATATGCAAGTTCATATGCAAGTTCATATGCAAGTTCATATGCAAGTTTGGGTTAATGAATTATGCTAGTTGGGTTTAATGTTATGATGCAAGTTGACACCTTTTAAACCCATGTAAATGCCAACGTTGTGCTAAGATTGAACCCATTACATTTGTAATGAAACTCCCCATGACATGTCATGAGAACGAATTACGTGGGAAACGATGGGGTTAATATGCATGTTGATAGAAATGTGTAAAGTTGGTATGTTTAAGCATAACATAAAATGAATGGACATAATTGGGAATTTACCTATTAAGTTAGGTCTACCCATATTATGGAGTTGGGAATTTACCTATTAAGTTAGGTCTACCCATACTATGGAATTGGGAATTTACCTATTGAGTTAGGTCTACCCATATTCTTAAAAATGTGTAATTAATTAGGGATAATTAATACAAAATTATGGGGGTGATTAATTAGGTGTAATTAATCTACTAAGACACGAGGTTGGACCCTTTTGTAGCATAAGACTGCCCGGAACCGACCGACAAATCCAGCGGCTACAAATGATTGGCCCAATGTGAGAGGTCTTAGTCATAAACTAAATACGTGACAAGTGTAAAGACACGAGGTTAGACTCCGTTATGGTGTAAGGCTGCCCGGAACCAACCGGCAAATCCAGCTGCCATAAAAGACAGTCTAATGTGAGAGGTCTTTACAAAGGTTACGATCTTAATTAATTAAGAAACACTTAACCAAATTAGCATGTAGAGGGACATGAGGGGTTAAGTGGGTGCCTTGGGTGGCATGTGGAAATGTAGTGGTTGCCCTGGGTGGCAATAGAAAATACGATTAGAATACTTAACCAAAGTGGAACATGTAATTAAACATGATTAAAGGGTTAAGTAAGTGCCATGGGTGGCATGTGGAAATCTAGTGGGTACCTTGTATGACAATTAGAATATGATTAAATGACTTAGCCAAAATTTATAACATGTAAGTGGACATGGTTAAAGGGTTAAGTGGGATTCACTAGAAATGACAAGCTTAAGTAGTAGCTTGTGGGGGCCTTAAGTGGCAATTGAAATATGATTAGATGACTTAACCAAACCTTAACATGTAAGTGGGCATGATTATAAAAGGGGTTAAGTGGGATGCACTAAATAAAATGACAAGCTTAGGTGGGTAGCTTGTGGGGGCCCATTTCAACCAATATCCCAAACGTATCTTTGTGGGCTCGACTCAAGTCGAGGACGGGACACGCATATTGGGCTTGACTATAAGAGGCCAAAACGGGTTAGCGGTGGCAACGCAGGACCAACGGGTTTCATATGCGTGTGTGGACCCGGGCTGGTTGGTAAGTCGTTGTTGCATCGTGTAGGTATAAAGCCGTGCACCGTTGATATTATCAGGTTGCCACTTTGGGGAATGATACACCCCATTGTGGGACCAGCACGGGTATCTACGTAAGGGAGCCGATCGCTTGGGGAGTAGTGGGTACACCTATGTAGTCAGATAGGGGTACACGAAACTACTAAATTACTAAGTACACTTAGTGGGATCAACCTTTAAGTAGGAATGACTGGTGTGGTGCAGTGTAGTAATTATCCTTGGGTGGGTAAATGTGTCTTTTCGGTTATCTTAGTACTTCCTGTGTTTAGTTGGCTACTTAGTGTAGTCATTATCCCCAGAGGTACCGTACCTTGTTTATATCATACCCTTATTTACTTTGATGATTGTATTGTTAGGGTTATAGGACTCACTCAGACTTATGTCTGACCCCGTTGTTTCTTTATTTTTTTTCCAACCCTCAGGTTATCAGAGTGGGCCTAGCACTAGTGGGCTTTGATCAGACTGCTTTATCTATTCTTTGGAGCTTGGACCGTGGATGTAAAGCTCAGTTTATCTTTTCTATTTTGGCTATTAGGTTATGTAGTGGGATTATGTACTTTTGTTTTTATCAGGATGGATATTATGTACTTGACTCTCCTTGGTGGTTTTAGTGTAACCAAACATGTTTTACTTTCCGCTGAAATGAAATGATGTTTTAAATTCTCAAGTATTACTTATATCTGTCTTGTTGTAATTTTTCTGTTCTATATTCACTTAAAATACTCCACCGATGTTATGGCATTCCCTTAGAGAGTGACCATAGCGGGTGTGGGGTGTTACACGTGGTATCAGAGCAAAGGTTACCGGAACAGATAAAATTTTTAGAAAACTATTTTTCTAAAAACATTTTTGGAAGAGATATTTTCAAAAACATGTCTTTAAAAAGAGAAGTTTTTGAAAGAAAAGCATAATCCCCGATAGCCATATCTTTATCTTTCGAATTCTCCGTTTTGATTCTCTTCCTCTCTCGTTTTGAGTTTCCCCTCCGTGTGTAGATGATCTTTCTAAGATAGATAAGAATGGAAAACCACTTCAAGGGACTTAGACATTAGTCGGATTAGAAGTTGGTTCAAGAAGGAGGAGGACTTGTAGGTACCTATTGGATGGACGATGGGAGGAAGGCTCAAATAGTTGTTTGGTTAATGAAGGATGAAACCTCATTGGTGGAAGGTTACGAGTGGAGAATGGGAAGAAGAAGGCGAATAGTTATCCTTTTGGAGGAATAGGACATCTTATTAGGATTGTCCAAAGAGGCAAGGGCAAGGTACGGAATCTTCTGGAGGGTGGTTGTATTCCCTCATGGCTAGGGTACCAGATAGGGATAGGACCGTCTAGGTTGGAATTTGGATTTCTTTATTATCCGATTCGAACTTTATTTGATTCTGACGCATCGAGTTCGTTTATCTCATCATTGTTAGTTGTGTCACTGCACTTAAACACCAGTTTGGTAGATGATCCCTTAGTTGTTTCAAACCCAATTGGGGCTCCATGATGTGTTTGGGTTTGAAAGTTTCTATACTTAGCATTGAGTTTAGATGTGATGCTTTTTGGGCTTCACGGGCTATGGGTTAGTTTTGGGCATGGACTGGTTATCCAGTAGGGGTGCCGTTCTTGATTTTGAAGGGAGAGTTGTTAGGCTTATGACCCGCTTGGGTAACACTCTCGAGATCTCTTGTAATCCCATGGAATCTATTATGCTAAGTTATCTAGAATCGCTTGATACGTCGGTCGAGAGTTTGCGATCTGTTAGAGTAGTCCGGGAATACTCGGATGTGGTTGAGGAGGTGAAGGGATTACCTCCGAAGCGGGAGATTGACTTCTGAATATATCTGGTAGGCAATGCCAAACCAGTATCTTGGCCAGTGTGCCACATGGCTCCTTGTGAGAGGAGGGAACTCCATAAGCAAGTAGGCGATTTGCTTGAGAAGGGGTTCATAAGACGAGGTATATCGGAGTGGGGTGCTCCAGTAGTTTTTGCCTCAAAGGCGGATGGGTCCCTCAGACTTTGTGTAGGCTAAAGGGAACTAAATAAACTCACAAAGAAGAATAGACACCCATTGGCGAGGATTGATGATCCCTTTGATTAGTTAGTGGGCGCCTCAGTATTTTCGCAGTTGGACTTAGCCACGGGGTTTCGTCAGTTGAGAATGGCTGAGGATAGTATAGAGAAGACAACCTTTAGGACTCCGGATGGTTTTTATGAGTGGCTGGTGATGCCATTTGGTTTGACGAACGCCCCCGCATACTTTATTGACTTGATGAGAAGGGTGTTCAGGGAGTACGTAAATAAGTTCGTGATGGTTTTTGTAAATGACATCTTGGTCTTTCCTAGGAGCGAAATAAGTTTTCGTATGTGCTCAATAGGTTGAGCAAAGCCAGTTATGGGATAAACGGTGGTTTTGGAGCGAGACTGGCGAGGACATCCAGAGTTGGACAAGGGGCTTAATTATTTAGCCGTTTTTACTAGTATCATCTCACGTAGGTCGTCTGAATTCGAAGGAGGTATCCCTAGGGTGTTTGTCTGATATTGGTTTAGGCCTTTGGGGCTTGCATTTGGGGGATGACGAGTTCGACTAGGATGGTTTGCGTGAGAGATGGACAGTTGTGATGATTTTGGATGGGATTCTTAGCATCCTATGAGTTTGAGATAGCATATACCCATGGCAAGGGTAACGTGGTAGCGGACGCCTTAAGTAGAAAAAGGTTGTCCTTGAGTTCATTGTTCGTTGAACGACGAAGCTTGGAATTTATTTCGATGTTTGACTTTAGACCTTCCGTTGACTTTGTACCCGGTTTGCTAGCCTCCTTGGAGGTTAGGCCTACTCTTTTGGGACGGATTGGTGGAGCGCAGCGAGACGACCCATGGTTGGTTGAGTTAGTAGAGAAGCTCATGAGGAGGGGGAGTCGTCCAGCCATTTGAGTAGGTACACCCTAGATGGTAAGGGGTGGTTGCGTAGAGACGGTAGACTTTGTGTACCGCAAGGCGAGGGTTTGAGGAAGGCTATACTTGATGATGCACATCGGTCGAAGATGACCATTCATCCCGGTGGGGACAAGATGTACCAAGACATGAAGCAAGTTTTCTTTTGGGCCGGTATGAAGAAAGACGCGGCCGAGTATGTCGCTAGATGTTTGGTGTGCCAAAAAGTAAAAGCGGAGCAAAAGAAACCCGGTTGGTTGCTTCACCCATTGGAGGTTCCGCTATGGAAGGGGGATAACGTCTCGATGGATTTTATTGATGGGTTACCAAGATCAAGGAAGGGTAATACGGGAATTTGGGTTGTGGTAGACAGACTTACTAAGAGCGCCCATTTCATACCCATGAAGAGCAAGAGGAATGTTCCATGTCTAGCTTCAGTTTACATTCGAGAGATTATTAGATGGCATGGTGTACCTTCCAGTATAGTGAACGATTGAGACCCTATCTTCACTAGAGAGTTTTGGAAGAGTTTGCAAAAGGCGGTAGGGACTCAGTTGTGTTTGAGTACCGCATATCATCCTCAGACGGACGGCCAGACCGAGAGGGTGAATCGTATTTTAGAAGACCTTTTGAGGCTATGTATCTTAGATTTCAGAAATATATGAGAAGAGCATCTTCCATTGGTGGAGTTGCCCGACAGACTTAGTGGTGTACATGACATATTCCATGTGTCACATTTGAGGAAGTGCCTACATGAGACCGCAGAGGCGGTAGAGCCGAGCTTGCTTAAAGAAGTAAAGGTAGAGCGTGATGTGATTATTCTACGAGCTCCTACCCGCATCCTTGGGTCGAAGATTAGGAAGTTGAGAAATAGAGAGGTTCGACTAGTCAAAGTGAAAAAGGGGAGAAGGTGAGAGCAGTGCTACTTGGGAGACAGAAGCGAAGATGCGTTCGTTATACCCATTCCTTTTTGTGGGTTTGTCCTTTAAACGTCTCCTTTATCATTTGTCTAGTGCTTATCTTATCTATAGTATGTCCTCTCGTTAGTACCTTTGACCTTTAGATAGGGTAAACCTATGGTTGAAACATGTGTTTGAGACATGTTATGATTGATGGATGCATGTGGATGCAAGTGTTTGCTAGTGGTTGCTCGTGGATGCATATACACACACTCTAGGCACTAGATCGGCTCAGTCACTTCATATTGCATATTG
The DNA here is from genome assembly GCA_030737875.1 of Allium sativum. Taxonomy (NCBI): domain Eukaryota; kingdom Viridiplantae; phylum Streptophyta; class Magnoliopsida; order Asparagales; family Amaryllidaceae; genus Allium; species Allium sativum. The sequence goes on along the minus strand of CM060924.1, from coordinate 186,601,896 downwards.
CATATAATTGTGTGTAGGAAGCTATATTTATGGATGTATAATGGTTGTGTTATCATATGGATGATGCATTTTGGTGAATGATTGTGCACTCATGTAGATATTGTATGTGTCGATAGGGTTCTCTCGCATACATAATGGATGCATGGAACTATCATGGTTTGCATATGTTCATACATTAGATAGGGAACATATACACACACTTTTTGCATATGCTCATACATCATTAGAAATTGTTTTAAGGACAATGGATGCCCGTGTTTGATGGATTGAGTAGATGGTTGTTTGGATGGTAGGATATGCATTCTCCTTAGCTTAGAGATTTCGGGGACGAAATCCTTTAAGGAGGGGAGAATGTAACACCCCGAATTTCGGTTAATGCTAAAATTCACTAATTACAGAATAAATAATCTCAGATGTGGGAATTGGGGGAAACGGGTTGCGTCATTTCGTTCGTCTCGGAAAAATACGCGAAATAGAGTCCGAGTTTTCGAGAATCGGAGTCCGTATGGCCCAGTTATGGCCTAATGAAGTTTTCAGAAAATTCAAAGTTCAAAACAGATTTAAAATTCAGATTTAAATTTCGAAATTTGGGGCCATTGGGCCTAGGCGGGAAAAATCCCGCCGAACTAACCAAGTCGACAGCCCTGTCGACTGGGCAGTCGACTTGGCTAGACCCAGTCGACAGCCCTGTCGACTTGGGTGTCGACAGGGGAGCTCGGCCAACATGGCCTGGTGCCCCATTTCAGAGTTTGGGCTGTGTTTTGGGGCTGGTTTCTGGAAGCTTCCGAGATCTGATGGTCCTAATCTAACCTAGGGTTAATCTAAGGGCCTAAAACACAACCTAATCCTATAAATAAGACCCTAAGCTAGCCCTAAATGATCATAATCCTATCTCCTAACTAAACTATGCCAAAATTTTCTATGATCATGGCCTCCACTCAAAACCCTAGCCTCCATCCTATTTCTAAACTAATTCTATGAAGACTTTCATGTTCATACAAGCATCTTTGAGTTGTATGAGTGATCATTAGCTTGCATTCATCATCAAGTTGCAAGCTTTATGTTCGAGGCTAGAGTTTTTGGGTGATTTTTGGCAATGGTTTGCTTATGGGAGTTTAGTGGTGAGTTTCTATAGCCTTAATAATCAATTGTTAAATTGATTATGATAGGATATGATAAGATATGGCTATGTTTGTGGATAAATATGCTTATGCAAGTTTAGTATAGTGTATGTTGTGTGTTTTGCAAGTTTTATGCTATATGCAAGTTTAATGCTATGTTTTATGATGCTCACTATGCAAAACACTATGTTGAACATTTATGCATATGTAACATGTTATGCAAACTATATGTGAGATTATATGCAAGATATATGTAACATGTTATGCAAACTATATGTGAGATTATATGCAAGATATATGTAACATGTTATGCAAACTATATGTGAGATTATATGCAAGATATATGTAACATGTTATGCAAACTATATGTGAGATTATATGCAAGATATATGTAACATGTTATGCAAACTATATGTGAGATTATATGCAAGATATATGTAACATGTTATGCAAACTATATGTGAGATTATATGCAAGATATATGTAACATGTTATGCAAACTATATGTGAGATTATATGCAAGATATATGTAACATGCTATGCAAACTATATGTGAGATTATATGCAAGATATATGTAACATGATTATGCAAGTTGTGTATTTGGTTTTATGCATGCTAAGTATTTGGTTTTGTGCATGCTAAGTATTTGGTTTTATGCATGCTAAGTATTTGGTTTTATGCATGCTAAGTGTTTGGTTTTATGCAAGTTATGATGCAAGTTCATATGCAAGTTATGATGCAAGTTCATATGCAAGTTATGATGCAAGTTCATATGCAAGTTCATATGCAAGTTTATATGCAAGTCTATATGCAAGTTCATATGCAAGTTCATATGCAAGTTCATATGCAAGTTTGGGTTAATGAATTATGCTAGTTGGGTTTAATGTTATGATGCAAGTTGACACCTTTTAAACCCATGTAAATGCCAACTTTGTGCTAAGATTGAACCCATTACATTTGTAATGAAACTCCCCATGACATGTCATGAGAACGAATTACGTGGGAAACGATGGGGTTAATATGCATGTTAATAGAAATGTGTAAAGTTGGTGTGTTTAAGCATAACATAAAATGAATGGACATAATTGGGAATTTACCTATTAAGTTAGGTCTACCCATATTATGGAGTTGGGAATTTACCTATTAAGTTAGGTCTACCCATACTATGGAATTGGGAATTTACCTATTGAGTTAGGTCTACCCATATTCTTAAAAATGTGTAATTAATTAGGGATAATTAATACAAAATTATGGGGGTGATTAATTAGGTGTAATTAATCTACTAAGACACGAGGTTGGACCCTTTTGTAGCATAAGACTGCCCGGAACCGACCGGCAAATCCAGCGGCTACAAATGATTGGCCCAATGTGAGAGGTCTTAGTCATAAACTAAATACGTGACAAGTGTAAAGACACGAGGTTAGACTCCGTTATGGTGTAAGGCTGCCCGGAACCAACCGGCAAATCCAGCTGCCATAAAAGACAGTCTAATGTGAGAGGTCTTTACAAAGGTTACGATCTTAATTAATTAAGAAACACTTAACCAAATTAGCATGTAGAGGGACATGAGGGGTTAAGTGGGTGCCTTGGGTGGCATGTGGAAATGTAGTGGTTGCCCTGGGTGGCAATAGAAAATACGATTAGAATACTTAACCAAAGTGGAACATGTAATTAAACATGATTAAAGGGTTAAGTAAGTGCCATGGGTGGCATGTGGAAATCTAGTGGGTACCTTGTATGACAATTAGAATATGATTAAATGACTTAGCCAAAATTTATAACATGTAAGTGGACATGGTTAAAGGGTTAAGTGGGATTCACTAGAAATGACAAGCTTAAGTAGTAGCTTGTAGGGGCCTTAGGTGGCAATTGAAATATGATTAGATGACTTAACCAAACCTTAACATGTAAGTGGGCATGATTATAAAAGGGGTTAAGTGGGATGCACTAAATAAAATGACAAGCTTAGGTGGGTAGCTTGTGGGGGCCCATTTCAACCAATATCCCAAACGTATCTTTGTGGGCTCGACTCAAGTCGAGGACGGGACACGCATATTGGGCTTGACTATAAGAGGCCAAAACGGGTTAGCGGTGGCAACGCAGGACCAACGGGTTTCATATGCGTGTGTGGACCCGGGCTGGTTGGTAAGTCGTTGTTGCATCGTGTAGGTATAAAGCCGTGCACCGTTGATATTATCAGGTTGCCACTTTGGGGAATGATACACCCCATTGTGGGACCAGCACGGGTATCTACGTAAGGGAGCCGATCGCTTGGGGAGTAGTGGGTACACCTATGTAGTCAGATAGGGGTACACGAAACTACTAAATTACTAAGTACACTTAGTGGGATCAACCTTTAAGTAGGAATGACTGGTGTGGTGCAGTGTAGTAATTATCCTTGGGTGGGTAAATGTGTCTTTTCGGTTATCTTAGTACTTCCTGTGTTTAGTTGGCTACTTAGTGTAGTCATTATCCCCAGAGGTACCGTACCTTGTTTATATCATACCCTTATTTACTTTGATGATTGTATTGTTAGGGTTATAGGACTCACTCAGACTTATGTCTGACCCCGTTGTTTCTTTATTTTTTTCCAACCCTCAGGTTATCAGAGTGGGCCTAGCACTAGTGGGCTTTGATCAGACTGCTTTATCTATTCTTTGGAGCTTGGACCGTGGATGTAAAGCTCAGTTTATCTTTTCTATTTTGGCTATTAGGTTATGTAGTGGGATTATGTACTTTTGTTTTTATCAGGATGGATATTATGTACTTGACTCTCCTTGGTGGTTTTAGTGTAACCAAACATGTTTTACTTTCCGCTGAAATGAAATGATGTTTTAAATTCTCAAGTATTACTTATATCTGTCTTGTTGTAATTTTTCTGTTCTATATTCACTTAAAATACTCCACCGATGTTATGGCATTCCCTTAGAGAGTGACCATAGCGGGTGTGGGGTGTTACATCCCACGACTTTTTCCACTATCTTCTCGTGCAGATCATCAAGATGATCCACCAATGGTCTCCCAATATAGGTATCCAAAACCATCACAAACTTCTCATTCTTCTAATAAGGAGAATCAATGTAACACCCCGGATTTTTCCGTTAACAGTAAATTAACAAATTAAAGTATAATTAAATTGTAACAGAAAAATTAAGGGAAACGGACATCACCATTGCGTTCGTCTCGGAATTATGCTTGAGATAGAGTCCGAGTTTGCGCAAAACGGATAACGTATGAAGAAGATATCTTTAATTTAAATATTACAGCAAAACATGAAAAAAGAGAAGTAAGGAGAGGACAATAATTATTATTATTCTAAGACTTATTAACAAAAGCCTCTGTAGCTCAGTTGGTTAAGGCATTGGATTTGTAGGATGGAGGTCGGGGGTTCGAACCCCGGCGGCGACATAATTTTTATCTCTGTTTTAGAGAGGGCCAACTGAGCATGCAAATACATGTACGTATACAAATTCAAATTTTGAAAGGATAAGAACGTACATATAAGGAAATAAAGAAAATATATGTATATATATGAGAATATATATATATATGCAAAAATATATGTATACAATAGATAAAATTCAAATAGACTAAAACAGCTCAATTTAAAGTTTAATTTTTGAAAATCGAACCCAGTCCCTCCTGGCTGGCCTGGTCTGTGTTTGGTCGAATTTCTGTGGGTTGCTTTGTCATTAGGGCTAGGTGGCAAGTTTTAATTGGTCTCTCTATCGAATGAATGGCTACGATCTAACCTAGCAACATCAATGGTCCTAATCAATTCCTAACCTCTATATAAACAACCCTAGACTAAACCCTAATCTATTCATTCAAATTAAGAACATAGCCGCCATGTTGCTGAGGAACGACTAAGAGTAGCCGCCATCTAGAGAGAGAGGATTAGGGAGAAAGTTCTAAAGCCTAAAGCAATTCAAGCAACCTAAAGCTAATCAATTCAACAAAGGAATCATATCTCTTAATTAGAGAATTTGCCGCAACCATTGTAAGTAGAGTATTACTTTGGTATGAACAAATGATTGTGTAGATATGTATGCTTGAATTGTGGCAATGAAATTCGTATTTGTGCGATTTATATACTTTTGGATATTCTGAATTATGTCATTCAATTATAAAGAACTACATGCGGTAGTTTTATGCAAGTATGACGTTTGGATTATGTTATTCATTATGAAAAACTACATGCGGTAGTTTTATGCAAGTATGACGTTTGGATTATGTTATTCATTATGAAAAACTACATGCGGTAGTTTTATGCAAGTATGACGTTTGGATTATGTTATTCATCATGAAAAACTACATGCGGTAGTTTTATGCAAGTATGACGTTTGGATATTCGCAAAATATGTAATTTATGTTGAAGCTACATGTATGTAGTTGTTGAATTGAAAATCATGCAAGTTTGGGATTTTGTTACTATGCCATCATAATGTGTATTTTTTTATGCAAAACATCATTTTTGTGAAGTAATTGGAATAAGGTTGGGATTATCATAATTCATATGAAATTATATTGACAAGTTTGGCACCATGATCTATGTATCAAGCCATGTTTTGTACTAGAAACCTATTTGCAAACTTATGAATATGGCTAGGCTATGAATGATATTGGGCATAATTGAAATTCATGATTAAGTCTATCTTGTTTAAAAAAAAAAAAATTATATGATGACATATGTGAGACATGGCTAGGTTAGACTCAAAAATCCCTTTTTGCAAGTTTGTAAACACCATGCTTAGGAATATTTATGCATAAGTATATTTGTACCATCGTTATGTGATTAAATTTAATTAAGTTGAACTATGCTTTTGTGTTAGTAACAAAGTATCCTCTTTGTAAACATGTAGAAACCTTATAAACAAATTTAACTATACTTATGCCATGCTTATGTTTGACATTATGCCATGTTTATGCTAGAAGTATTTATGCCATGTTTATGTTTGACATTATGCCATGTTTATGCTAGAAGTATTTATGCCATGTTTATGTTTGACATTATGCCATGTTTATGCTAGAAGTATTTATGCCATGCTTATGTTTGACATTATGCCATGCTTATGCTAGAAGTATTTATGCCATGCTTATGTTTGACATTATGCCATGTTTATGCTAGAAGTATTTATGCCATGCTTATGTTTGACATTATGCCATGTTTATGCTAAAAGTATTTATGCCATGCTTATGTTTGACATTATGCCTAAGTAAAAATATAGGTTCATGGGTCAATAATGATATCTCAATTACAAGTTCACATGCTTTGATTCATGTCACCTATGTTACCACTATGCAAGTACACCAGTTTCTATTATGGATTTCCAACGTCATATGCAAGTTCATGCGCTCACCTTCCCCTCTTTGTGTATGTAATCACGCTTTAAGCCTCCCCTTTTCGCATGGCTAAATTGGGCTTTAAAAGGCTAAGCCCAATATATATAAACGGACGTGTAAAACGGGGGAAAATAATGTTGGGTTAAAATTACTAATGAATGAAAACTAAAGTAGAAGGGCCCAAATTCAAGTATGGGTTGGGCCCATGATTGGTGTAACCTTTACACCATTAACTTAATAATGGGCCGCAAATATTTACATATAAACAAAGAAGAAAGACAAAATATGTAAATGTAGAAAATACGATGTGTTTAACCCGAGGTTGGATTGAGTTGTGATGTAAACCTGCCCGGAACCACCCGGCTGTCCAGTAGTCACAACAATACCTATCCAATGTGGGAGGTTAAACATGGAGCCCAATAAGGACCCGAGGTTAGACTGAGTTGTGGCGTAAGACTGCCCGGAACCAACCGGCAACAGGCAGCCACAGCAATACCTGTCTAATGTGAGAGGTTAGGGCCTTAATAAGACAATTAAGGCTGAATCAGGATTGTTAGGATTAAGTGGACTAAGACTTAATCAAAATGGAACATGCTAAACTAAACGGACTGGTGGGGTTAGGTTAGAAAACACTTAACCAACTTAGCATGTTGGCTAGAGATAGAAAACCTAGTAACGGGGGACCCTTTTCAGCAGTAACCCTACACGGTGTATCATGATACCCTGAAACTAGGCAGGGTGGGGCACGATTACTGGGCTGATTGTAAGAGGTCAAATCGACGGCGGTGGTGTAGCAGTGTAGGTTCTAACGGTGTGCGGGCGTGCACGCACTCCGGCGCAGAAAAATAAAGCACTGGACACCAGTAGCATACCTTTGCACTCTAAGGTTGTGTCGGGTTGCCACTATGGGACTTGATACACCCCATGGTGGGACCAGCATAGGTAACTACAGACATCGGGGGCCGTAAGACACATGTAACTATGCGAGTAGGAGCCGATCATCGTAGAATGGATCACATCACCCTGATTTTGGGGTGCAAATTGGAAACTAGTTTATATGGGTTCAGAGATTAACATGGGGTACGATAGTATATTCGACCCTAGATAACTTAACCAAGTTTATAATGTTGCCCACTTCCTATTTTACTTATCATACCCAGTTCTTTATTCATAGACAAAGTAGTACTAGACTTACTCAGGCTTTATGTCTGACTCTATTTTTCTTTCGTCTTCTTTCTTCCGTTTCCCCCCCCAGGTCCTCAGGGAGGGAACACAGCAGCTTGACCTACCTCAACATCCAGCTTGAAGAAGAGAAATGTATTGCTTGGACTTTCCTGTTTTGAACTATGGCTTTGGACAATACACTATGGGGCTTTGGCAGTTTGTCTACGTTTTATTTATGCTTCTTTAAAAAAATAATGTACTCAAGACAGATTATGAAGTGTTATGTTATGTTTTTGGAAAGGATGTTGTTGTAACACGTATTTGACTTTATGAAATAAAGTTTGTTGTTCTTCCGCTGTTTACAAATATGTGTTCTTATATCTGTCTTGTATATCTGTGACTTGTACTTATAAACCTCCACCAAAATTAGGGCATTCCCTTTGAGAGTGACCCTAACGGAGGTGGGGTGTTTCACTTGGTATCAGAGCATAGGTTTACCAGATAAGATAAAAAGTTTTGGAAATTTATTTTCAAAAAGGAAATTTAAAGAAGCATTTTTAAAAGATAAAAATATTATTTTATTTTAAAGAAGGCAAAGTCCACTCCCCAAAGCCATAGGTACTATCTCTTATCCTTCGTTTTGAATCTATCCCTTTTGTTTCAGCATGTCCGAAGATCTTAACTTGCCGGAAGGAGTACCAATACCTGGTTGGTTTAGACGATTCTTAGAAGCTAGGGCCACTCAACCAGGTCCTACCGTTCCTCCTCCCCCAGCTGCAGGGAATCATCCAGCTGCAGCAACACCTCTTCCTCCACCTCCTCCACGAGGAAACGCGTTTGCTAAGATATGTAAGGATTTTAAAGCTATGGGAGGAAGGGATTTCCATGGAACTGAGTCCTTCGTAGCAGCTAGAAATTGGCTGAAGGAAACTGAGGATCTATTCATCATCTTTGAGGTAGAGGACAGACAAAAAGTACAATTGGCGGTGTGGCTATTGAAGGGCGAGGCTTCCTACTGGTGGGAAGTCACTAATGCTGAAAGACCAGTAGAAACATGGGAGGACTTTAGGGCAAGGTTTGAGACTAAATTTCTCTCAGATGCAGAAAGAAGTTTGCAGTTGGAAAAATTCTTATTTCTTAAGCAAGGGGACAAGACTGTTAGAGAGTATGTGAATCAGTTTGATGAGCTGGCTAGGTTTGGGCTTGACCTAGTCAACACCCCGCACAAGAAGGCTCTCCGTTTCGTCAAAGGGTTAAATGAGCCATTACACAGTTTGGCCATGACACATATACCCATGGGGGCCACGTATGAAAGATTGGTGCAAATGGCATTGCTGAATGAGGAGGATAAGGGCAAGAAGGAGACAAAGGCAGAAAGCTCTCAAGGGAAGAAAGAGGGTTTGCAACCTAAGAAGACAGACTTTAAGAAGGGCGGGAAAGGCAACAAGGAGAAGAGGAAGTGTAATTTCTGTGGCAAAGTGGGGCACTTAGTAAAGGACTGCCGGAAAAAGAAGGCCAAGGAGAATGGTGGGTGCTTTTCGTGCGGTCAGACAGGCCATAGGGCTAAGGACTGCCCAAAGAAACAAGGACAGGGGCAGAGGGCTGGAACCACCCCAGGGGCACAGGTTCATGTGCTAGAAGCGCCACCTTTGCAACAGCGAGGTACCAACACTTCTGTAGAAAGTGTAGTTTATCTTTATGATCACCCCATTCGCACTTTATTTGATTCTGGCGCATCACACTCCTTTATCTCGTCTGCTTTAGTAGAATCTCTGCACCTAAAAACTAGTATGGTAGAGGACCCCTTAATTGTTTCAAACCCAATTGGGGGCCCAGCTCATTTGTCTATGATCTGTGTGGGATTAAAAATTTCTATTCTAAGTGTAGAATTTCAATGTAGTGCCTTTGTTTTGGGCTTTTCGGGGTATGGTTTGATTTTGGGTATGGATTGGCTATCCAGTAATGGGGCCATCCTTGATTTTGAGAAAAGGGTTGTTAGGCTCCTAACCCAGCTCGGTAATACTTTGGAAATTTCTTGTAATCCCTCGTATGCGGTTATGCTTAGTTATCTTGAATCGCTAGATGCCTCTGTTGAAAATTTGAAATCAGTTAGAGTGGTCCGGGAATATCCGGATGTCTTCGAAGAGGTGAAGGGCTTGCCTCCGAAGCGGGAAATAGACTTCCGCATATATCTTGTAGATAATGCAAAGCCCGTTGCGTTGCCCGTTAGACATATGGCTCCACGAGAAAGGAAAGAGCTCAGTAAACAGATTAAAGAGCTTCTAGAAAAGGGGTTCATTAGGTGGAGCATTTCAGAATAGGGCACTCCAGGAGTGTTCGCCACTAAGGCTGAAGGTTCATTTCACTTATGCATGAGTTGTAAAGAATCACCTTAGTAAGTACATTTGGCAACATAGTTGGACTTAGGAAGGGACTCCCTTGTGACCTAAAAGGAGTCCATCATGCTTAGTTTCCTAGAATCATATGTGGTGGTTGGGTTGATTAATTCTTTGGGTGTCAGTCTGATGTTGATTTCGGTCTTCGGGGCTGATGCTTAGAGAGTTCTTCTCCTAATCAATATATATGTGGCATAGATTTCCAGTTTTGACATTGCCTAATGGGCACAAAATTTTTACTTGCTTCTATCATTCGACTATACCTTTAGGTAGGACCATTTCCTATCATTGAGAAAATTTGGAAAATGACCTATAGATTAGAGCTACCCGAGAAATTGGCCGGAGTCCACAACGTTTTTCACGTTTCACATCTCCGAAAATGTCTACATGAGTCTGCTGAAGTGGTAGAGCCAAATATCCTCGAAGAGGCCGAAGTGGAACGCGAAGCAACCATAAGAAAAGTTCCAACCCGCATATTAGGAACGGAAGTGAAGAAGCTACGCAACCGCGAAGTCAAGCTCGTCAAAGTTCAGTGGAGCGACGCCGAGGAAGACGCGACTTGGGAAACTGAAGCTAGAATCCGTACAGCCTACCCTTTTCTGTTCGAGGGTACATCTTTGATCTTTCATTTTCCTTAAGTTGCGCTTTTATCTATCTTCTTAGGTATATTTCCTCGACCTTATCTTTTAGGTAGAATCTTTTTGGATGGAAACATGTAGTTGAAACATGTTATGTATGATGGTTACAAGTGGTTGCAAGTGATTGCTAGTGGTTGCTCGTGGTTGCATATACACACACAATCTAGGTTTTAGATCGGCTCAGTCACTTCATAGTGCATATGCATATATGTTTGTATTCGTATATGATTGAACTTTAATGTGTTGTCATGTGGATGCTGCATTTGTATTGAATGATTGTGCACTCATATAGAATCATGAATAGGAAAAATCTGCATACATAATGGATACATGGCACTTACATGATTCGCATTAAGGAGGTCAACTGAATCAGTAGACCGCCTGATTTTGCATTAGATAAGTTCATGAACACACACACTTCGCATATGATCATGAAGCATTAGAAGTCTTTTAAGGACAATGGATGCTCGTGTTTGATGGATGAGTAGATGGATGATTGAATGTTAGGATTTACATTCTTCCTAAACTTGAAGATTTCGGGGACGAAATCCTTTGAAGTGGGGGAGAATGTAACACCCCGGATTTTTCCGTTAACAGTAAATTAACAAATTAAAGTATAATTAAATTGTAACAGAAAAATTAAGGGAAACGGACATCACCATTGCGTTCGTCTCGGAATTATGCTTGAGATAGAGTCCGAGTTTGCGCAAAACGGATAACGTATGAAGAAGATATCTTTAATTTAAATATTACAGCAAAACATGAAAAAAGAGAAGTAAGGAGAGGACAATAATTATTATTATTCTAAGACTTATTAACAAAAGCCTCTGTAGCTCAGTTGGTTAAGGCATTGGATTTGTAGCATGGAGGTCGGGGGTTCGAACCCCGGCGGCGACATAATTTTTATCTCTGTTTTAGAGAGGGCCAACTGAGCATGCAAATACATGTACGTATACAAATTCAAATTTTGAAAGGATAAGAACGTACATATAAGGAAATAAAGAAAATATATGTATATATATGAGAATATATATATATGCAAAAATATATGTATACAATAGATAAAATTCAAATAGACTAAAACAGCTCAATTTAAAGTTTAATTTTTGAAAATCGAACCCAGTCCCTCCTGGCTGGCCTGGTCTGTGTTTGGTCGAATTTCTGTGGGTTGCTTTGTCATTAGGGCTAGGTGGCAAGTTTTAATTGGTCTCTCTATCGAATGAATGGCTACGATCTAACCTAGCAACATCAATGGTCCTAATCAATTCCTAACCTCTATATAAACAACCCTAGACTAAACCCTAATCTATTCATTCAAATTAAGAACATAGCCGCCATGTTGCTGAGGAACGACTAAGAGTAGCCGCCATCTAGAGAGAGAGGATTAGGGAGAAAGTTCTAAAGCCTAAAGCAATTCAAGCAACCTAAAGCTAATCAATTCAACAAAGGAATCATATCTCTTAATTAGAGAATTTGCCGCAACCATTGTAAGTAGAGTATTACTTTGGTATGAACAAATGATTGTGTAGATATGTATGCTTGAATTGTGGCAATGAAATTCGTATTTGTGCGATTTATATACTTTTGGATATTCTGAATTATGTCATTCAATTATAAAGAACTACATGCGGTAGTTTTATGCAAGTATGACGTTTGGATTATGTTATTCATTATGAAAAACTACATGCGGTAGTTTTATGCAAGTATGACGTTTGGATTATGTTATTCATTATGAAAAACTACATGCGGTAGTTTTATGCAAGTATGACGTTTGGATTATGTTATTCATCATGAAAAACTACATGCGGTAGTTTTATGCAAGTATGACGTTTGGATATTCGCAAAATATGTAATTTATGTTGAAGCTACATGTATGTAGTTGTTGAATTGAAAATCATGCAAGTTTGGGATTTTGTTACTATGCCATCATAATGTGTATTTTTTTATGCAAAACATCATTTTTGTGAAGTAATTGGAATAAGGTTGGGATTATCATAATTCATATGAAATTATATTGACAAGTTTGGCACCATGATCTATGTATCAAGCCATGTTTTGTACTAGAAACCTATTTGCAAACTTATGAATATGGCTAGGCTATGAATGATATTGGGCATAATTGAAATTCATGATTAAGTCTATCTTGTTTAAAAAAAAAAAATTATATGATGACATATGTGAGACATGGCTAGGTTAGACTCAAAAATCCCTTTTTGCAAGTTTGTAAACACCATGCTTAGGAATATTTATGCATAAGTATATTTGTACCATCGTTATGTGATTAAATTTAATTAAGTTGAACTATGCTTTTGTGTTAGTAACAAAGTATCCTCTTTGTAAACATGTAGAAACCTTATAAACAAATTTAACTATACTTATGCCATGCTTATGTTTGACATTATGCCATGTTTATGCTAGAAGTATTTATGCCATGTTTATGTTTGACATTATGCCATGTTTATGCTAGAAGTATTTATGCCATGTTTATGTTTGACATTATGCCATGTTTATGCTAGAAGTATTTATGCCATGCTTATGTTTGACATTATGCCATGCTTATGCTAGAAGTATTTATGCCATGCTTATGTTTGACATTATGCCATGTTTATGCTAGAAGTATTTATGCCATGCTTATGTTTGACATTATGCCATGTTTATGCTAAAAGTATTTATGCCATGCTTATGTTTGACATTATGCCTAAGTAAAAATATAGGTTCATGGGTCAATAATGATATCTCAATTACAAGTTCACATGCTTTGATTCATGTCACCTATGTTACCACTATGCAAGTACACCAGTTTCTATTATGGATTTCCAACGTCATATGCAAGTTCATGCGCTCACCTTCCCCTCTTTGTGTATGTAATCACGCTTTAAGCCTCCCCTTTTCGCATGGCTAAATTGGGCTTTAAAAGGCTAAGCCCAATATATATAAACGGACGTGTAAAACGGGGGAAAATAATGTTGGGTTAAAATTACTAATGAATGAAAACTAAAGTAGAAGGGCCCAAATTCAAGTATGGGTTGGGCCCATGATTGGTGTAACCTTTACACCATTAACTTAATAATGGGCCGCAAATATTTACATATAAACAAAGAAGAAAGACAAAATATGTAAATGTAGAAAATACGATGTGTTTAACCCGAGGTTGGATTGAGTTGTGATGTAAACCTGCCCGGAACCACCCGGCTGTCCAGTAGTCACAACAATACCTATCCAATGTGGGAGGTTAAACATGGAGCCCAATAAGGACCCGAGGTTAGACTGAGTTGTGGCGTAAGACTGCCCGGAACCAACCGGCAACAGGCAGCCACAGCAATACCTGTCTAATGTGAGAGGTTAGGGCCTTAATAAGACAATTAAGGCTGAATCAGGATTGTTAGGATTAAGTGGACTAAGACTTAATCAAAATGGAACATGCTAAACTAAACGGACTGGTGGGGTTAGGTTAGAAAACACTTAACCAACTTAGCATGTTGGCTAGAGATAGAAAACCTAGTAACGGGGGACCCTTTTCAGCAGTAACCCTACACGGTGTATCATGATACCCTGAAACTAGGCAGGGTGGGGCACGATTACTGGGCTGATTGTAAGAGGTCAAATCGACGGCGGTGGTGTAGCAGTGTAGGTTCTAACGGTGTGCGGGCGTGCACGCACTCCGGCGCAGAAAAATAAAGCACTGGACACCAGTAGCATACCTTTGCACTCTAAGGTTGTGTCGGGTTGCCACTATGGGACTTGATACACCCCATGGTGGGACCAGCATAGGTAACTACAGACATCGGGGGCCGTAAGACACATGTAACTATGCGAGTAGGAGCCGATCATCGTAGAATGGATCACATCACCCTGATTTTGGGGTGCAAATTGGAAACTAGTTTATATGGGTTTAGAGATTAACATGGGGTACGATAGTATATTCGACCCTAGATAACTTAACCAAGTTTATAATGTTGCCCACTTCCTATTTTACTTATCATACCCAGTTCTTTATTCATAGACAAAGTAGTACTAGACTTACTCAGGCTTTATGTCTGACTCTATTTTTCTTTCGTCTTCTTTCTTCCGTTTCCCCCCCAGGTCCTCAGGGAGGGAACACAGCAGCTTGACCTACCTCAACATCCAGCTTGAAGAAGAGAAATGTATTGCTTGGACTTTCCTGTTTTGAACTATGGCTTTGGACAATACACTATGGGGCTTTGGCAGTTTGTCTACGTTTTATTTATGCTTCTTTAAAAAAATAATGTACTCAAGACAGATTATGAAGTGTTATGTTATGTTTTTGGAAAGGATGTTGTTGTAACACGTATTTGACTTTATGAAATAAAGTTTGTTGTTCTTCCGCTGTTTACAAATATGTGTTCTTATATCTGTCTTGTATATCTGTGACTTGTACTTATAAACCTCCACCAAAATTAGGGCATTCCCTTTGAGAGTGACCCTAACGGAGGTGGGGTGTTTCAATCAATGTACGAACGAGCATACTTCAACAAAGCCTCAAAGTCAGATACATAATCTAGCACTGGTCGACCATTCTGTTTCAGCTCCACAAACTTTTTGAACATAACAGACTTTTGAGAGGTAGAAATAAACTTCATCTCAAACTTAACTTGGAACTGTTCCTAAGTTATTTCTTCTTCCGGAGTCTCAAGCGTAACATAATTCCACCACTCCATGGCCTTGCCCTTCAGCTGCCTTGGCGTAAGCATTCTTTTAGTTGCATCATCTATACCCAAGTTTCCAAAAATGCAAAAACAACCATCTAAACATCTTTGAACTTCTTCAGTCGGATCTGTCCCTTTGAACGACTTCCAAACTAAAGATGTGTAGTCCTTGCACAACTTTAAAAAATCCACGGCTCTAGGTACCTACACATGAACTCTTATACCTACCGCAGTTGTCTCTGGCTCGGGATCCCACCTCATTATCATTGCCATTATGGCCTCGAACATGGCTGGGTAGTTTGTTGTACCTAAAATTCCCCCTCCAAAGCCAGCTTCCCCCTAGCATCGTATCTTAATGATCGACGACTCATTCTAAACCTGCAATTTCGAATAGTTAGCCACTTTCAAGAAAAACTGCTAGGGGAGGTCAAACGTTATTACTATATACACTAATATACATATAGTAAACATCCAACAGAAATCTACAAGTACATCACTCACATGTTACTACGTCTTTAAACTATGGTTAAAATTGATAACCAGAGCTCTGATACCATATGTAACGACTGCCCATAACTCCTGCGCTTAATAAGAGGAAAAGTGTGTTGAAAGGTGTGTTAGGCAGCTGTGGACGATCATCAGAGTAAGTAAATACAAGTGGAACATGTCGCATATCTCACAGTGTAAGGATGAAATATAATAGAATATATACAACAGGAAAATATAGTGAAGCATCATATATCAAACTTTTTAACTTTCATAACATCCTGAAAGATTATCCATACATCAACTGGATACAACATCAATGTTTGTACATAAAGCCTCACTAAAACACTTAGAGTAAATCTTCAAATAGAAAAAATAATAGAAATACTAGATATTAATAAAACTAGTATGTAAGCCTCCAGCTAGCCACCGATCAACATTATTCTCCTCACTAAGGTATCACCTGCCACCTGCTACTCAGTCTGGCCATCCACAACCAAATGAACAACCCAAGGTAATAAGAGTAAAACATAAAACCTTGAGTTAGACAACATTCTTAATGAGCAATAAAACAACTATCTAACATCATCAACAAAGTACATGAGAACATGTAGATTTACAAACCACAACCCAATACTAGAGAAGAACCCACACCTGCCTTCCCACACCTGACAGTGATAGCCTTTACAATCCAAACAATTAAGAAACAACAGTTCAACCATGACAACCAGAAGTAACCGAACAATGTCAAACAACTATCACTCAATAGAAAACATGGCATCTAGTTATATCTCATGTAAACCATACTAATCGAACTCAGCACTCTGGGTATAACAATATGATTTTTGTTTGATAATAGCATACATACATATATATAATTTTATAAATGAGTTTGTAAACAGTACTATTCTATATTTCACATCACATACAAAGATAAATATTTATTTGAATATAATACTATCACACAGAATTGAATATTCAAATGGGATTTTTATTTAAATAAATATTTTATTTCTACAGTTGAAATAGTACATATACATCACTCCACTATTTATAATTCACATAAATATATTTGGATATTTCTAACATGACATACTTGAATATATATCATAAGAAATTGTACTATTAAAAGAATTCAAACAAAATAGACAAACTGAATTAAACAACAAAAACATATTTTTTATTTCAATTCAATTTGTTACAAATGTGAGTACAATTTTATTCATGTATACAATCAACTTCATATACAAGTTTTCCTCACTACATATCACTTAGTGCCACTCGGTTATATACAGACTCAAAGTTACATACACTCACTGACACTGACACACTGTCTTCTTATGTTCCAATCCAGTCCAGCCACATGTATACCTGTCATAGAAACACATACAGTAATCTTAAACAAGAATAGAATTAAATACAAGAAAATAGAAATTTATTTTAAATTTTATTTTCCTCAGAATTTTGGTGTGTTTCTCATCATTTTCTAGATTTGGTCTGAATTTTCTAATACAGACTACTTGTGATATTCACAGTGATACAGCGTAAATACCACAAGACAGACTAATTTCTAGTGCCCACATATCAACACTGCACAACCACATTGGTTTGCTGATCAGAACCATCATTATAATTAGCTGATTCTGAACAGCCCCAACACAGTGTAGTAGGTCTGCTGATTACAAAAATCCATGTCTGTCATCCGAATAGCCCACAAATATAAATTGCACATACGTGACACATGTATACACATACAATTGTTTGCATATACACGCATATGAAAATGTGCAGGTGAATATGACATGTGTACAAGCCCAAATAAGAAATAAACATGCTCGGGTCAAGCAAAAAGTAAAAAAGTGAAACATTAGTTAATATACAAAGTAACTAGTATTATTGGCACAACAAAATGGAGCAATAAAAAGCCAAAGTTCATGAGATATAGCAAAAATATATGTACAGCAATAAGAAGTGCATATGTCAACTTTTGAATCAGCATGAACAACTCTGGTCGAGCCAAACCATGGCACAATACAAACATAAAGAGAAGGTCTGCCAAGATATGGACCAAGCAAAATGGACATACAACAATGAGACAAGTCCAAGATAGGATACAAATGCACACAGTGATGAACACATGAACATGCACATGCATATTCTAGAAATTCAATGTTAAAGGCAACAACTACTGGTTCAAGGGAGCAACTCAACACAAAGGTGCAGCAGGTCCATATGTACATTGCAACTCAAAACTCAAATGGAGCAGCTAAGTGTACAGTCATATACACATGGAAAAATATGGAGTTTCAGCACAGACATGCCATGATGCACAAGTCACCAGCACATGGAACAAGATCAGTATCATGTTCCAAATTAAAGTATAGTGCTTCGGGACAACAACTCAAGAATAGTAAGAGTGACAAAATCAAATAGCATCTATACTCATGACCAAGGCGGGGGGGGGGGGGGGGGGGTAATTTCAAGAGAAGCATCAGCTCAAAGTTCAAGATAGATCTAGTGTAGCAACTATTCTTGTCTAAGTGATCCATGGCAAAGACAACATAACAATACCAAATGATCAGGGAAGCCAAGAGAGTATTCTATTCGAATATTTGGTGAAATTTAAATTCGAGAATCATCAATAAGCAATGAAACTATCAAAAGTTATCCAGAAAAATAGATACAATAGATTTGAAAAGACTCAGTCAAAGTTCTAGAAGCCACCAATAATTCTTCCAGAAAAAGAAAATATACGTGCCAAGATTAAATCAAATTTTTTGGAAAAGCAATTCAAATAACAAGCAAAAAAAACGCAAGAGCAATTCAAGGGTGAGGAGTTATCTAGAATCAGAAATTCTAGGGTTTCTAAACCCTATAAAAACACCACATCTTCATCTGCAAAAATTCATCCAAGTTCGAGCATGATTAAAACATAGATTCGAATTGAAAACCATACCATAAATCAAACAAGTAATCTTAGATCAATGTATAGTATTTCTTCTCGAGTGAAGCAACAGGGATTGATACTCGACATTGAAGCACAGAGCGCAAACTTCAATTCAAAGAGATTGGAAACCCTAGGGGAAAAGCCACCGCCATTTTTATTTCTAGAGAAAGTAAAATAAAGAATGAGCCGACATTATTTGACAGTGCATACAAAAGGGGGTCGGCTTAATTAACAAAGAAGCTTAGGGATTTTTATTTTAAAACTAGGGTTTTAAACATTGTTTGATTTATTTTATTTCCTTCAATTTGTAATCAAGTTTATAGTTTTCTAATTTGTCTGTAAATAAGGGAGACGAAATACGGGGTTGTAATTCGGGGGAATCTAGTTTTGAGGATAGAAATTAGTGTAGGGTTTTGAGCGTAGAGTTAGAACAGCTGGGAGCAAGTGCACGAGTTAGCAGGGGATTATAAGCATAGAGACTGTTATAATTCCTAATAAAAACCTTGGGGAATGCAGCAATAGGCAGGGTTTTGCCAAAGCTGGGTATATCAATGTGTTATCTATTTTCCGCATTTACTCTGATTATTATCTGTGATTGATATTATTTAATTCTCAGCAAAACTGCAATAAACCTCATTCACCCCCCTCTAGGGTTAATTTAGATCCTACATACTCCTCAAGAACAAGCCCCAAAGGCCTAAACCAATATCATACATGCATCTAAGAAACATCTCCTTCAACTTTAGATGATCTATGTGAGATGGAACAAACAATCAATCAAACATCCAAGAACTGGCTATCACTGCCCTTCGTTGCTTCGAAACCATCGTTAAATGTTTGACGACCACCTACCATATGTCAAGGGCTAATGGTAAACCCCAGTTGTAGAAAAAACTCCATACGCCTTTGTGACTCGTTTGTTTGCCTTCTTAAGACAATTAGTCCCTTCACGACTGCCCAAGGTATTCAACGATACACCTGGTCTTTTAGTGTACCCCTGCTTTGAGTCCGTTAGAACTTACGACAAAGATAATCTCTTGGGCTTCATATCTCTAGTCATCATCACCTGCGACTATCCACAAGCTCAAGTCCCCATCGAGCAACCATTATCCATAGCTTAACATCCTTGAATTATCTTCACATTCGTTGCATTACGATAATCAACGAACACTTCACAATGCTTCAGACATTCCTCCTTGAATTTGCTCGAAGCTAGAACCATTGTCAACTCAAAAAGAAGTTTCGTTTGGTCGATACTACCTTTCATAGCATTCGCGCGATCCATGCTACTGCAGTTTTGTGCGATCCCTCCCCTTGGATCCTGTGTGATTCATCCCTACGGATTCCATGTGATCCATGCCCATGGATTCCGTGTGATATTTCCCTATGGATTCCGTGTGATCCGTCTCCATGGATTCCCTGTGATTCATCAATACAGATTCCGTGTGATCCGTCCATATGGATTTCGTGTGATCCATCCCCTTGAATTTCGTGTGATCCATCCTTATGGATTCCGTGTGATCCATCCCTACGGATTCCATGTAATCAATCCCCCTGAATTTTGTGTGATCCATCCCTATGGATTCCGTTTGATCCATCCTCTTGGATTCTGTGTGACCCATCCCTACGGATTCCATGTGATCCATCCCTACGGATTCTGTGTGATCCATCCCATGGATTCCGTGCGATCCATCCCTATGGAGTCCATGCGATCCATCCCCATGTATTCTGTGCAATCCATGCACTAAAATGGACAAACTTCGACCAAATCTCCGCCGAATGACAATATCGACGAAACCAACTAATCCAAATCATCCAATACAAACACAAACATGTTATGAAATCGCTAACAACGTGAAAATGAAAATTATCATCAATAATTATGTAAGATTCACCAAAATCATGATAAATGAATAAATGACCAAAATAATGGATATAACTTGCATAAACACATCAAATTATATGGAAATTACCAGTTTTAAGTTGCTAGATTAGATCCTAAAGAGATTCATATGAAACTACGCTTACTATTATGTAGATCTAGGTGAAAATGACTCAAAATGATGAAATTATGATCATACATGAAACACCCCACCTCCGTTAAGGTCACTCACAAAGGGAATGCCGTAACTTTGGTGGAGGTTTATAAGTAAAAGCCACAGATAAACACAAGACAAATATAAATACACATATTTTAAACAGCGGAAACCAAATAGACTTTTATTTCAACAATACGTGTTCAAACAAAACATTTCCATATTTGTCTCACAATACTTCCATCATTACAACCTCATTACTGTCTTGATTATTAAAGAAGCATAAAAAATAAATAAA
The DNA here is from genome assembly GCA_030737875.1 of Allium sativum. Lineage (NCBI taxonomy): Eukaryota > Viridiplantae > Streptophyta > Magnoliopsida > Asparagales > Amaryllidaceae > Allium > Allium sativum. The sequence goes on along the minus strand of CM060924.1, from coordinate 186,580,799 downwards.
AGTAACAAAAATCCCCATAGTGATATTCAAAGCCATGATCCGAGCAAAAGAGTACCAAACCATACGTCCACGGTCTTGGAGCTTGCAAAGGGTCTGACTGAGCTGAGTTGTTTCCTCCCTGTGGAGCTGGGGGGAGCTGGGGAGGGGGCGGGGGAGGGGGGAACGAAAGAAAAGAAGAAGAAAAGAAAATAGAGTCAGACATAAAGGCTGAGTAAATCTAGTAACTCTTCAGTATGTGAATAAGAAAAAGGGCATGATAGATATAAACTGAAAACAGGAAAGTGTCACAAGCTAAGGAAGTGTCGTTTAGAATCGAATGTGCTATCGCACCCACACTATATCTCTACACCTACTTGAGCTTGTTTTAACGGGCACCCCATGCTGAGGGTGAAGTGATCCCCATTTTATAAAGATCGGCTCCTACTCGCGTAAACATGTGTCATACGACCCCCAAGAATTGTAGATACCTATGTTGGTCCCACCATGGGGTGTATCAAGACCCATGGTGGCGACCCCGACACCATTCTAGAAGGCATAGGTTATACTACTGGTGTCCCTAGTGCCCTGTTTGTCTGCTCCGGAGTGTGTGCACGCCCGCACCCCGTTAGAACCTGCGCTGTGCACCCACCGCCGTCGTTTTGACCGCTTACAATCAGCCCAGTAATCGTGCCCCACCCTGCCTAGTTTCAGGGTACCATGATACCTAACTTGGGTTACTGCTGAAACGGGTCCCTCGTTACTAGGGTTTTATAGTCAAACATGTTAAGTGGTTAAGTGTCTGTATTTACCTAACCTCACCCATCAATTCTTGTTAACATGTTGAATTTGGTTAAGTGTTTTATAGTTGACTTAACCCTACCATCTGTCCTTAGCTTCTTAGAGCACCTGACCACTCACATTAGACAGATATTGCAACGGTTACTGGATGTGCCGGTTGGTTCCGGGCAGGTTTACACCGTAGCTCAGTCTAACCTTGGGTTTTTATTGGGCTCAATGCTTAACCACCCACATTGGATAGGTATTGTTATGACTACTGGACAGCCGGGCGGGTCCGGGCAGGTTTACGTCACAACTCAATCCAACCTGGGGTTACGCATACCGTGTTTTCTAAATTTACATATTTTGTTACTTCTCAATTTTATGTAAATGTCATGTCTTTTATTCTTGGGTATAACAATTCATACCGCTTAAATGTCGTTGTCATTGGCATGTGCCAAACATGCCAACATATATTTTTCATGTTTTACACCCAACGTTATTACCCCCGTATGTACGTTCGCAACATTATAACAAGTGTTGGGCTTGACACAATTCAGCCCAACTTTATAAACGTGAGAAAAAGGGAAATCAAGAACATGTAATATTTCACAATACATAAAGGTGTGTGGCGCATGAACTTGCAATTTAGCGATTAAACTATCATAAATTATGGGTCATGCGAACTTGCATCCAAATCAAAGTATAACTAAGTAGGTGACATATGAAATGGCATAGTTTAGGCTTATACAAACTTGGGTTTAAACATGTTTAACTTGGCATAATGTCAACCACAAAACTAGCATGTTGTATATTCACCAAAATGTCTAATTTTAACATCTAACCATATAGCCTATTTCAACATGAACTTGCATAGTTTATGAAACCCAAACGATACTTAATATAGATCCAATTATACTTGCAAATAAACATAAGAATGTGTTCATAGGTTTTGGGTCATGTAGGCGTAAAAGGTCTCAAATCTAGAACATGTTTACATAATTCTAACTTAGACTAAGGGAATATATATAGTCCATGCCATCGACATAAACATAAAGGGATCAATTACTAGTTTTTGCCACAACTTGCTATTGCTATTACTTTCATATACAAATGTCCAATAGGCTTGCATCAATTAATTTATGCCACAAACTCCATACACAAGTCATGATAGAATTATTACAATACACAAAATTCATATAATAACACAATTCTATTTTTATTTACATCGAATCACGTCACAGTTTTTATTCATATTCTGAAAGGTCACTATACTTACAACGAATGCAGAATCTTGAATTTTGGATTCTGAATTATGAAATTGAGATGCGCTCCTTTGGGTAGATTAACGTTGCATTGATTAATTTGATTAAGCTTTAGTCTTCTTTTTCTTAATTTGATTCGTCTCTAAGCTTCTCTCTCTTGACGGCTATGCTCAATTCCTTCCTGGCAGCATGACGACTCCCATCTTATTTTTTTGTGTGAATTTTTAGTTGAGACTTAGGGTGTATTTATAGATTTTTAAATTGTTTTGAGCCGTCAGATGAAGACAGGAGGAATCTAGACCATTCAAAGTTCAAAGAGCCAATCAAGAGGTGACATGTCAGCCCTAGTGACACACCGAGCCACAGAAATTCGAGCCAGAGCCAGACCCAGCCAGCCAGGTTGACCAGGTAGGTCGAGTGGCAGGTCGACACCCAGGTCGACACTATGGTCGACCTGGGGTGACCAGGTCGACACCATGGTCGACCCTATGGTCGACCTGGTCTCTGGGCGGGAATTTTCCTGCCCAGCCCAGTTTGAACCTGTTTTTCGAATTTCGAATTTGAAACTGAGCTGTTTGAATTTTAAATTTTATTCTGAAACTTCCGAAGGTCATAACTCCTTCATACGGAGTCCGATTCACGCAAACTCGGACTCTATCTTAAGCAGAATTCCGAGACGAACGCAATGGCGTAACCCATTTCCCTTAGTTCTTTCATTTAGAATTAACTACACTTTAATTTTTGAAGCTTAATGTTATAGAATTCACGGGGTGTTACATTCTCCCCCCTTAAAAGGATTTCGTCCCTGAAATCTTCAAGTTAGGAAGAATGTATATCCTACCATCCAACAGTCCATCTGCTCAACCAACAAACACAAGCGTCCACTATCCTTAAAAAGTCTTCTAATGCTTCATGATCAAATGCATAGTGTGTGTACATGTCCTTATCTAATGCAGAAATCAGGCGGCCTACTGATTCAGTTGACCTCCTTAATGCGAATCATGTAAGTGTCATGAATCCATTATGTATGCAAATTTTTCCTACTCATAATTCTACTTGAGTGCATAACTTATACAAATGCGACAACCATATGACAGCATATCAAGTTTCAATCATATACAAATGAGAATACATATATTCATATGCAATATGAAGTGACTGAGTCGATCTATAACCTAGGGTGTGTGTGTATATGCATCCACGAGCAACCACTAGCAACCATTTGCCGCCATCATCCATAACACGTTTTCAAATACATGTTTGCATCCATTTGTTTTCTACCTAAGGAGTTAGGAAAAGGACCAAGGAGATATACCTAAAAAGATAGATAAAGCATAACTTAAGGAAAAAGAGAGATCAAATATGTACCCTCAAAAAGAAGAGGGTAGGCAGCGCGTATTTTGTCCTCAGTTTCCCAAGTCGCGTCTTCCTCGGCGTCGCTCCACTGAACTTTAACATTTTGACTTCGCGGTTGCGTAGATTTTTCACTTCAGTTCCTAAGATGCCAGTTGGAACTCTCCTCACAGTTGCTTCACGTTCCACTTCGGCTTCTTCTAGAATGCTAGGTTCCACCACTTCCGCAGACTCATGCAAACACTTCCGCTGGTGAGAAACATGAAAGACGTTGTGAACTCCGGCCAGTCTCTCGGGTAGCTCTAACCTATAGGCCATCTTCCCAACCTTCTCGATGATAGGAAACGGTCCTACAAATCTTAGTGCTAGCTTTCCTGCGGATCCAAAGCGAACGACGTTCCTTAAAGGAGATACCTTAAGGAAAACCCTGTCCCAACCTCAAACTCAAGGTCGGTCCTTCTTTTGTCGGCGTAGGATTTTTGTCTGTCTTGGGCTGTCTTCATCCTTCTCCGTATCAAGTCCACTTTCTCTGAAGTCTCTCGAATCATGTCTAGCCCAAGTACAAGCTTATCTGTAGACTCCCACCAACAAGTTGGTGATTTGCACGGTCTTCCATACAAGGCTTCGAAGGGCGCCATACCGATGGTAGCTGTTGTTGTAGGAAAATTCCACTAAAGGAAGGTGATCCTCCCACGTCCCTTCAAATTCAAGAATGCGAAGTCTCAAAAGATCCTCTAAAACTCTATTCACCCTTTCTGTCTGGCCATCGGTTTGGGGTGATAGGCCGTGCTCAAACATAACTGTGTGCCTACAGCTTCTTGCAGACTCCGCCAAAACTCGCTTGTGAAGATAGGGTCTCGGTCACTAATAATGCTGGAGGGTATCCCATGGAGTCGAACTGTTTTCTTGAAATAAAGAGATGCTAGAGATGAGGCAGTCCTTCTACTCTTGATAGGTATGCAGTGGGAGCTCTTAGTAAGCCTATCCACTATTACCCAAATGCTAATATTGCCTCTTCTCGACCTAGGTAGTCCATCAATGAAGTCCATTGAAATGCTATCCCACTTCCACTGTGGGACCTCTAAAGGATGAAGTAGTCCTCCAGGCTTCTTCTGTTCCGCCTTTACCCGTTGGTAGGTCATGCACTTAGAAACGAAATCTGCCACGTCCTTCTTCATGCCGCTCCAAAAGAGAGTCCTTTTTATATCCTTATACATCTTATCACCGCCAGGGTATATAGTCATCTTGGAATGATGCGCTTCCTCGAGAACCTTCTTTGTCAACTCCCTTGCTTGTGGGACGCATAATCTTCCATCTCGCCTCAGCCAACCCTTATCATCGATGCTATATCTACTGAGGTGACTAGAAGTCTCACCCCTAATAAGTTTATCAATCACATCAACAAGCTGAGGGTCTTCACGTTGTGCATCCCCTATTGAGTCCAAGAGAGTAGGGCGTACTTCGAGAGATGCTAACAAACCCGGTACAAAATCCGAGGAGGGCCTAATGTTAAAACTGGCTATATACTCTAAGCTTTGCCTTTCCACAAAGAGAGGGCTTAAGGTCAGTTTCTTTCGGCTCAACGCGTCTACTACCATGTTTCCTTTGCCGGGAGTATAGGAAATTTCAAAGTCATACGAGGCAAGAAACTCCATCCATCTTTGCTGCCTCAAGTTAAGATCCTTCTACGAGAAGAGATATTTCAACGATTTATGGTCAGTGTATAATTCGAACTTCTCACCTAGGAGATAATGGCGCCAAGACTTAAACGCAAAGACGATGGCGGCTAACTCAAGATCGTGGGTTGGGTAGTTCTTTTCATGAACTTTCAATTGTCTTCCGCCATAAGCTACTACCCTTCCTTCTTGCATTAGAACAGCGCCTAGTCCCGTTCCACATGCATCCATGTATATTGTGAACATTTTGCTTCCGTCAGGAAGAGTTAGAACTGGAGCCGTTGTAAGAGCCCTTTTTAATCGTTGGAAAGCAAACTAGTCCAAATCCCAAGTGAACGCCAGATTCTTCTTTGTTAGCCTTGTGAGTTGGGCTGAGATTTTCGCGAAATCCCTAATAAACTTTCGGTAAAAACCGGCTAGCCCAAGAAAGCTTTGAACTTCGGTTGCATTTCTTGGTGTCTTCCAATCTTCCACTGCCACCACTTTTGCGGGGTCCACAGCCAACCCCTCTTTGGACACTATATGCCCCAGAAATCTTACCTCCTTTCTCCAAAAGTGGCACTTGGAGAATTTGGCTTTTAGCTTATGTGTACGGAGAGTTTCCACGATTTCTTTCAGATGCTAAGCATGCTCTTCCTCATTCATTGAGAAGATTAAGATATCATCTACGAAGACAACCACAAATTTGTTGAGGAATTCTCTGAACACCCTGCTCATTTGGTCTACGAAATAAGCGGGTGCGTTTGTCAAGCCGAAAGGCATGACAAGCCACTCGAAGAAACCGTCTGGGGTTCTGAACGCCGTCTTATCAATGTTATCTTCAGCTATTCTCAGATGATGGAACCCAGTTGCCAGATCAAGTTGGGAGAAGACCGAAGCTCCTACAAGCTGATCAAACAAATCGTCGATTCGGGGAAGAGGGTGCCTATTTTTCTTGGTCAACTTGTTTAGCTCCCTATAGTCGACGCAAAGGCGAAGCGAACCATCCGCTTTGTTTGCGAACACCACTGGAGCACCCCATTCTGAAATGCTCCGTCTAATGAACCCCTTTTCGAGAAGTTCTTTAACCTGCTTACTGAGCTCCTTTCTCTCCTTTGGAGCCATGTGTCTGACAGGTAAAGCTACATGCTTTGCATTAGCCACAAGATATATGCGGAAGTCTATTTCCCGCCTCGGAGGTAAGCCTTTCACCTCCTCAAAGACATCCGGATATTCCCGGACTACTCTAACTGATTGCAAATTCTCATCAGAAGCATCAAGCGACTCTAGATAACTAAGCATAACAGCATTCAAGGGATTACAAGAAATTTCTAGAGTGTTACCAAGCCGAGTCAAGAGTCTAACTACTCTTTTCTCACAATCAAGGATGGCACCATTACTGGATAACCAGTCCATGCCTAAGATCAAACCATATCCCGAGAAGTCCAAAACAAAGGCATTACAAGTAAACTCAACGCTGAGAATAGAGATTTTCAAACCCAAACAAACCATTGACAAGTAAGAGGAGCACCCAATTGGATTTGAAACTACTAAGGGATCCTCTACCATACTAGTGTCTAGATGTAGAGATTCTACTAAGGCAGATGAAACAAAAGAGTGTGATGCGCCAGAGTCAAAAAGTATGCGAACTGGATGATCATAAAGATTGACTACACTTTCTACAGAAATATTACTACCTCGTTCCTGCGGAGGTGCCACTAGCGCACGAACCTAACCCCTTGAAGTGGATCCGACTTTCTATCCCTGCCCTTTCTTCTTTGGGCAGTCCTTAGCCATGCGTCCAACCTCACCGCAATGGATGCAAGTAGCACTCATCTTCCTCTTCTTCTTTCTGCAGTCGTTCATCACATGTCCAACAATGCCACAGAAATAACATTTCCTTTTCTCACATGTCTTGTTATTATTGTTATGGTCCTTTCTTCCTTGACTATTATCCGTCTTCTTGTTCGGCGATTCTTCCGGTTGCCAGTTCACGTAGAAGAGGAGGAGGAGTAAAAGCATCTGTAGCTGGGGAGTAAGGTCCGCAGACATGCTGAAACAGAAAGGAAAGATTTAAAACGAAGGATAGAGAGAGATAGTGCACATGGCTTTGGGGGATTATGTCTTTTTATAAATGTAACACTTTTTCTTGAAAAATGCTTCTTTAAACTTCTTTTTGAAAATAGTTTCAAAAACTTTTATCTAGTCTGGTAAACCTATGCTCTGATACCAAGTGAAACACCCCACCTCCGTTAAGGTCACTCACAAAGGGAATGCCTTAACTTTGGTGGAGGTTTATAAGTAAAAGCCACAGATAAACACAAGACAAATATAAATACACATATTTTAAAACAGCGGAAACCAAACAGACTTTTATTTCAACAATACGTGTTCAAACAAAACATTTCCATATTTGTCTCAAAATACTTCCATCATTACAACCTCATCACTGTCTTGATTATTAAAGAAGCATAAAACATAAATAAAGGTAACAAAAATCCCCATAGTGATATCCAAAGCCATGATCCGAGCAAAAGAGTTCCAAACCATATGTCTACGGCCTTGGAGCTTGCAAAGGGTCTGACTGAGCTGAGTTGTTTCCTCCCTATGGACCTGGGGGGAGGGGGGAAACGAAAGAAAAGAAGACGAAAAGAAACTAGAGTCAGACATAAAGCCTGAGTAAATCTAGTAACTCTTCAGTATGTGAATAATAAAAAGGGCATGACAGATATAAACTGAAAACAGGAAAGTGTCACAAGCTAAGGAAGTGTCGTTTAGAATCGAATGTGCTATCGCACCCACACTATATCTCTGCACCTACTTGAGCTTATATTAACTGGCACCCCATGCTGAGGGTGAAGTGATCCCCATTTTCTAAAGATCGGCTCCTACTCGCGTAAACATGTGTCATACGGCCCCCAAGAATTGTAGATACCTATGTTGGTCCCACCATGGGGTGTATCAAGACCCATGGTGGCGGCCCCGACACCATTCTAAAAGGCATAGGTTATACTACCGGTGTCCCCGGTGCCATGTTTATCTGCTCCGGAGTGTGTGCACGCCCGCACCCCGTTAGAACCTGCACAGTGCACCCACTGCCATCGTTTTGACCGCTTACAATCAGCCCAGTAATCGTGCCCCACCCTGCCTAGTTTCAGGGTACCATGATACCTAACTTGGGTTACTGCTGAAACGGGTCCCTCGTTACAAGGGTTTTCTAGTCTGTTAAGTGCTTAAGTATCTGTATTTACCTACCCTCACCCATCAATTCTTTTTAACATGTTGAATTTGGTTAAGTGTTTTATAGTTGACTTAACCCTACCATCTGTCCTTAGCCTCTTATAGCACCTGACCACTCACATTAGACAGATATTGCTACGGTTACTGGATGTGCCGGTCGGTTCCGGGCAGGTTTACACCGTAGCTCAGTCTAACCTCGGGTCTTTATTGGGCTCAATGCTTAACCACCCACATTGGATAGGTATTGTTGTGACTACTGGATAGCCGGGCAGGTCCGGGCAGGTTTACGTCACAACTCAATCCAACCTCGGGTTAAGCATACCGTGTTTTCTAAATTTACATATTTTGTTACTTCTCAATTTTATGTAAATGTCATGTCTTTTATTCTTGGGTATAACAATTCATACCGCTTAAGTGTCATTGTCGTTGGCATGTGCCAAACATGCCAACATATATTTTTCATGTTTTGCACCCAACGTTATTACCCCCGTATGTACGTTCGCAACATTATAACAAGTGTTGGGCTTGACACAATTCAGCCCAACTTTATAAACGTGAGAAAAAGGGAAATCAAGAACATGTAATATTTCACAATACATAAAGGTTTGTGGCGCATGAACTTGCAATTTAGCGATTCAACTATCATAAATTATGGGTCATGCGAACTTGCATCCAAATCAAAGTATAACTAAGTAGGTGACATATGAAATGGCATAGTTTAGGCTTATACGAACTTGGGTTTAAACATGTTTAACTTGGCATAATGTCAACCACAAAACTATCATGTTGTATGTTCACCAAAATGTCTAATTTTAACATCTAAACATATAGCCTATTTCAACATGAACTTGCATAGTTTATGAAACCCAAACGATACTTAACATAGATCCAATTATACTTGCAAATAAACATAAGAATGTGTTCATAGGTTTTCGGTCATGTAGGCATAAAAGGTCTCAAATCTAGAACATGTTTACATAAATTCTAACTTAGACTAAGGGAATATATGTAGTCCATGCCATCGACATAAAAATAAAGGGATCAATTACTAGTTTTTGCCACAACTTGCTATTGCTATTACTTTCATATACAAATGTCCAATAGGCTTGCACCAATCAATTTATGCCACAAATATCAATACACAAGTCATGATAGAATTATTACAATACACAGAATTCATATAATAACACAATTCTATTTTCATTTACATCGAATCACGTATCAGTTTTTATTCATATTCTGAAAGGTCACTATACTTACAACGAATGCAGAATCTTGAATTCTAGATTCTGAATTCTGAAATTGAGATGCTCTCCTTTGGGTAGATTAACGTTGCGTTGATTAATTTGATTAAGCTTTAGTCTTCTTTTTCTTAATTTGATTCGTCTCTAAGCTTCTCTCTCTTGACGGCTATGTTCAATTCCTTCCTAGCAGCATTACGACTCCCATCTTATTTTTTTGTGTGAATTTTTAGTTGAGACTTAGGGTGTATTTATAGATTTTTAAATTGTTTTGAGCCGTCAGATGAAGACAGGAGGAATCTAGAACATACAAAGTTCAAAGTGCTAATCAAGAGGTGACATGTCAGCCCTAGTGACACACCGAGCCACAGAAATTCGAGCTAGAGCCAGACCCAGCCAACCAGGTCGACCAGGTAGGTCGACTGGCAGGTCGACACCCAAGTCGACACTATGGTCGACCTGGGGTGGCCAGGTCGACACCATGGTCGACCCTAAGGACGACCTGGTCTCTAGGCGGGAATTTTCCCGCCCAGCCCAGTTTCAACCTGTTTTTCGAATTTCGAATTTGAAACTGAGCTGTTTGAATTTTAAATTTTATTCTGAAACTTCCGAAGGTCATAACTCCTTCATACGGAGTCCGATTCACGCAAACTCGGACTCTATCTTAAGCAGAATTCCGAGACGAACGCAATGGCGTAACCCATTTCCCTTAATTCTTTCATTTAGAATTAATTACACTTTAATTTGTGAAGCTTAATGTTATAGAATTCACGGGGTGTTACAATACAGCCCATATACTTGATTGAATCCGTGTGAGAGATGCATATCACTCACCAATTCTTCAAAACAACACAAAAACGCTTGAATCTAAATCCAGATAGTGAAGAATTTGCTCTAAACTCTTCGACTTGATGAACTTTATCCTAGATTGATGTAAAGATGGCATCAAAAGATGTAAATCTTCGATTCTCTTCCTTAGATCTAGATTTTATTGGTGGAAAGGTGTTTTGGATTGAGCAAGGAAGATCACAAGCTCAACCAAATGAGAGAATGGAAAAGTATACTATTCTCCATGCCTCAAACCCCTTATTTATAGCCTCCCACCAGCCCACTAATGAGCCTCTCCAAATCAGGCATTATGGCTTAAAAACCTAAACAATCAACTGTGAAACACAAAAACAGCGATTCCTACCAAACCGCTAAGCCAAATCTTTAATGTGACCACTCTATGGAATAGGAAACATATTTTCTTTCCAATGAAACAGATCTCAGCACCTGATTCGATTTAAGTCAAAATTTATACTCTGTACAAGGCTGATATGGGCAAAATGGTCATAAATAAAATTGGTACAAATTATGGACATGTCTCACATCCCCATAACCAACATATTAAAATATGAGAATGATCAAACCCTTAGGTAATAAAATAAAAATATTTTGCAATCCTCCGAGACATACAATGCGAGCTATTACATCTACGGTTGATAACTCCATGACCTTTGGCATCGACTCATTCCTTCTCGAACCATTTCACCTACACGGGACAGACTCAAGATTAGACTCAAACACTCTACGCACAAAAACTAATGTTGTGTTATGCAGTGTTTATGGGTATGTCTCCTAAGTGTTCTCCCAAAAGACCAGATATCGGTTCGCTCGAAGGAGTGATCTTCCCAGCGGTAAGCGTTAAGCTTTCTATACTTGTGCCGCTAGGCCAAGGCGATGTAACAACAAGAAAGAGATTAATCAAATTGTCAAGCTGACCCTTTTTTTTCAAGTGAAACGGTAATCTCAGAGGTAGTTGCTGGAGAAGCCGGCTTGGGCGACAATTCCGTCCTCGACTCGTCTCTCAATAGCGGGACATGTGTAGCCGGCGGGCCCTCATCTCTGGCGACCTTCTCCTCATCACCAAATCCACCTCCACTGATTTCCTCCTGAGTCTTTACAGGCTTGCGTCGCTTGGATACGATAGAGGGTACCTTCCTTTTGCGTCCCAGAGAGCCTTCGCCTCCCTCAGTATCTGCTTTCCTCCAACCCCGGCAATGTCCAGCCTGATTATCGAGTGACTAGAGGGAAGTAAGCCCGCACCGACGAAGCGTTGATCATCCAAAACACTCTCCGTAGAGCGAGCTTTGGCCGAGATGGCCCATAATGCCTCAAGACGCTGCTGGTACACGATGTCTGTAGGCTCTGGAGAATTCCTTGTTATATAAAAGTAAAGTTAGCCCCTGACAACTTAACTAGCTTCGAGCCCAAAGCAATAGAAGATAATTACTTTCGACCCACCAGCGCCTCGCAAACTTAGGAGGACAGCAAACAAAAACTAGTCATACTTAAATACACCCAGCCTACTCTATTTCCCTTCGATGAACTGAGTGTTGGAAAGTGACTCCAAGTAAAACTTAGAAGGCACACTGGTTGCCCTCCTCTTTAACTGAAAAAGATACCGGATGTACTCTCCGGTAAGCTCAATATGCAGGTATTCCCTAAAGAGAACGCAGGTACCTAGGAGGAAAGCATATGAATTTGAATGAAGCTGCACCAGTGCCAAGTGAAAGTAGCGTAATATATCCTGGATGAAGTTATAAGATGGGTGTTGACCAACTTTTTGGCCAAAGCTGTCGTGGTTCAACGGATCGAAGCCTAATGTGAGAAAGTTCATTCTTAATATCTGTCGATCAACCGATAGAACGACTTACACTCCTGGAAGCCTAAGGAAGATTTAGTTCGAGCCAACCTCCTTGAGAAACAACCCGAAGCTAGGCCGACCCGAAATGTTCTCCTACAAATAAACAGCACATCGAGCCTAGAAGAATCACTCATCTCAACTAACCGGGTTCATCGTTCCCATCAAAGTAGGATCGACCAAATATCTCAAAACTCATTTAGAGATATCCAGCTGAGTCATTTGAATACTCAGCCCGACTTTTAAGGCAATAAAGGTGGTCAATCACTCCTAGACAAAGCTCTACTTTTGATACACCTCACATCGAGTGCCACGTAACCCACTATTTCCAAGGATACTATTAATTAGCAGTAGATCGGGTCCCATCGCCACAACTACAACAAATAATCTAGCTCCACGCGTCCAAGCTCCAAAAATGAGGAAAGCCACGTGGCGACCCGTTCTGCCTACTTCTTCATTTATATATACCTCCAAGCCCAAAATGGAAAGGGAGCTTCTTTTCGGATCTCTTTTTGACTTCTGCTTTCAAACTTCTTTCGGCTACTTCACTTTTTGACTGAACTTCTCTTCTACGGCTAAACCTAAAAATAGCCCAATCTTATTCTCCTTTCTCAAAACAGAAAAAGCATTGTACTTATAACCAAAAAATAAATTAATATATATAAAGTGGACGTAGGCACCATCTTTGTCGAACCATTATAAAAAGTCTTGTGCATTACCCATTTTCTCTGCTTGTTTACACTTTGTGATCAATATTCGTGTGTTCTCCGCACAATTGGGGGTTGATTTTCATGAGTGACCAACTTTTGACCTCAACACTTTGGCACGTTAGGTAGGGAAAGCGCACCGATATACCCCACGACCTTCAGCAAGTTCCAATCCTTCTGCTTGGGAAACATATCCTTGGCGAACAAGCGGAAGAAAGATGCAGCATCTTCCCACCCTGAAAATGCTGATGCAGCCAATGCAAACGCTGCAGAAGCAAGTTTGGAAGCCTCCTCTCATAAAGGCGTGTCCTGATATGTTACCAGGGATGACGTTGACAAGATTCCAGCCGAATTCAAGGACCAGATGAGATCTTAGGGTAAACTCCTTGAACGATAACAACAGTTGATGGATCACCTTCTTGGTCGAATAGAGATGGGATTAAGCGCTTCAACATTAATTCCTCCACTGACCGGGATTAGGGCAGTAAATGGCCTTCAGTCGGCATCAAATCAGGTCACTGATCAGATCCCGCCTCTGCTTCCTCGCGGCTCGGCTCCACCTCCCGACCAATTATAGCCAGGAATATCACTTCCAACAACCAGCGCAGTCGCAGCTACAGATCCGCAGAAAGTCCGCGATTAAGATCTAGGTCGTTCAACAATATTTCCTACGCTCTGAGGACCAGCCTGACCCCTTCGATCAATCGAACAACCGCCGGGTCCATCAGATTCAATGCCATTCCCATTACAACCTGGTATTTTACCACAGACTTATCTAACCACTCTTCCCCTTCAACGAAGAGCTGGTGGAGCCTTCCCTTCGAACCAGGGAGACCACTCAAGCATATCGGTTATCACCATGGTGGAAGAAAACGCTACCGTAAAACCTTCTAACATTGCCGCGACTGGGGGCCACACTAAGCCCCGAATATCACATGTTATGATGGATCAGACCATACCTTCTGTCATGGGTAAGGCCAGGTCCAATTCTCATCAGGTTCAAGATGGGCCATTCTGCCCAGAACCACCAGTCGGGTATCATCCTCGCCCTCACCTTCACTCAACTCTCGAAGGTCGAGCCCAACCAACGGCCACCTTTCTGAGCATGCTTTCGTTGGATCCTAGTGCTGGAGTTTTTTCAAATGCAGAGCTGGATTCTTGGCAACAACTCCTCGAAAATGGAAGCTAGCTTACAAGCATCGTCCAACGTTTCACCCGAGGCACCTCTTCTCAACAGGAAATAAACAATATCCACTGCAGCCCCTCCATCAGGGAGATCAGAAACTCTCGCAATCCTCCGGACTTCAAGTTCCCAACTATCGAACCTTACAACAGTCAGACTGACCCAACCATCCACCTTATGAGATATATGTGTCACATGGAGGTGATCGGTGTGTCGACTAATGTTATAGCCAAATGCTTCTCGCTCTTTCTCATAGATATAGCCAACATGTGGTTTTGGTAGCTAACAACGAAGTTGATCGGAAATTGGAACACGCTGGTTTCCCGCTTCATTGCATAGTTCAGAGTTCACTTCTCCCGACCGAAAAGTGTCATGTTCCTGACCTCCATGAAGCAACGACCGGAAGAGACACTTTGATCTTTCCTCAAAAGATTCAACGCGGCCGTAGATTCAATTAATCGGCCCGAGCCACCAATGGTGCTAATGACCGCCATCGCAGATGTCCAGAACTAATTGGAATTCTCTATCTCTTTTACCAGAGATCCCCCCAAGGATATCAAAGATTTCTATGCAAAGGCCGAGCTATTCCTCCGACAAGAAGATGTCAGCATTGAGATGGAGAGCCTCAAGGTCCTCGCCACTAAACAAGGAGGTCCATCCAATGCCAATGGCCAGAATAAAGGAAGAGGAAAGGCCTCAGAAAAGAATGAATGCAACGTACAACCTCGAAGAGAAAATAAGTACGATCAATAAAGCAAGCCCAATTCTTCTCTACTCGACATCTACCTTGACATATGACGATCCCTACCTTTCCCAAAACCTTCTCGAAAAGTGCCGACCTAGAAAGAGCTCGATTTCGACAAGTACTGCATGTTCCATAATATAGCTGGTCATAGCATCAATGAATGCAGGCACTTACGCGATCTCATCGAGGATAGGGTCAGGCAAGGAGAACTTCCATGAATATGTCAGAAAAAACACATCAGCCTTGCCACTTCAATCTTCTGCCTAAGCTCCTCAGGTCAGTCCTCAAGCTCCTAGAAACGGAAAGGACCCTGACCCAGCACTCGCTGCATTATCATCGACTAATATGATTTAGATTTCTTATTTTTTATGTATTGATATTTTCTTTTAATAAAAACGATTTGTTGATGACACATGTACGGGGTTAGGATTTAGCTCCTAGGTATGCTTTTGAATCAACGTTCGCTCTCTTAGAATTTATTTTCATTTCTTTGTAATAGTTCATTAGCAACAATGAGCTTTCTTTTGCAAACATGGACTATGTTTGAATGATTTGAGTCGAGCCCGACTAGTGCTTACTTTCCCAAATATGGTCAGTGTTGAGCCATTGTCCATAGCGCACGATCAAAGCCTGCCACCAGATCTGAGCCTACTCTTTAAGACGAGTATGGATTATACTTGCCCTTCCTCTAAACCAAGTGCATTTCCCACTTGACGGGCTTCACAAATAATTTTACATGGGTCGAGCATAATTAACACTTTCCATAAGCCGAGTATGGATAATACTCGCCATTCGCATAAGCAGAATATGGTTAATACTCGCCATCCCTATAAGACTAATATTGGTAATACTCGCCATCTCCATAAGTCGAGTATGGATAATACTCGCCATCCCTTTAAGTTGAGTATGGTTAATACTCACCATCTTTCAAAGCCAAGTGTGATAACTGTTCGTCCATATCTTTAAGCCAAATATGGTTAATACTCGCCCAATCAAGGTCGAAGCCTTCTTTAGACCAAGAATGGCCCATACATTCCCTACAGGTGTTGGATCTCTCAAACGAAGTTAACAATCAATTTCACGGCCTTAATAGGATCCTTGATGGTTGTCGGTTTTCAGACCTTAATACGATCTAATTCAATCATTGGTTTTTCGGTCTTAATACAACCACCTGGATCGTCAGATTTCTGGCCTTAAATATGGTTCGACATAACCATCACTACCCGTGCATTGGACTTCGATGCAAGAATCAGAACACACCTCCTTTACCAAGAAAGATGTATTCTAAGTGGCAGTGTGTTGCAACTTTTTGGCAAAAGTTATAGTGGTTAAATGGATCAAAGCCCATTGTTAGAAAGTTCATTATCAATATTTGTCGATCGACCAATAGAATGACTTACACTCCAGGAAGCCTAGGCAAGATTCAGTTCGAGCTAATCTCCTTAAGAAATGTCCCAAACCTAGGTCGACCCGAATTGTTCTCCTTCAAATAAAAAGCACATCGAGCCCGGAAGAATCGCTCATCTCAACTGATCGAGTTCATCATTCCCATCAAAGTAGGATCGACAAAATATCTTGGAACTCATTTAGAGATATCCAGCTGAGTCATTCAAATACTCAGCCCGACTCTCAAGGCAATAAAGGTGGTTAACCACTCCCGAACAAAGCTTTACTTTTGATACACCTCACCTCGAATGCCACGTAACCCACGAGTTCCGAGGATACTATTAATCAGCAATGGACCGGGTCCGACCGCCGCAACTACAACCAATAATCGAGCTCCATGCGTCCAAGCCGAAAAAGAGGAAAGCCACATAGTGTCCCGTTCAGCCCACTGCTTCACCTATATATACCTCCAAGCTCAAAATGGAAAGGGAGCTTCTTTTTGGATCTCTTTTCGATTTCTACTCTCAAACTTCTTTCGGCTACTTCATTTTTTGGCTAAACTTCTCTTTTATGGCTAAACCTAAAAATAGCCCGTTCTTTTTTTTTCTCAAAACAGAAAAAGCATTATATTTGTAACCAAAAAAGAAATCAATATATATAAGGTGGAAATAGGCACATTTTTTTCGAAACACTATAAGTAGTCTTGCGCATTCCCTTTTTTTTGCTTATTTACACTTTGTGATCAATTTTCGTGTGTTCTTCGCATGATTGGGGATTGCCTGTCACTATTGACCAACTTTTGACGTCAACAACAGGGCATATACCTAGAAGTGCATGTATGCCTATTCCAGGCAATGTATCCTTCTAGAGGTGCGTGAGATCCATTGCCTTCTTGGGGCATGCAAACATCTTCCTAGGGTATACTGAACCACTTCGCCATGCGCCTCACCGTTCATTCATCCATATGCGAGGACACCGAATCTGATGGGTTGTCAACTATAACAACTTACACCATCATGCCTGACATCTCAGGAATGTCTTCCTCTATAATATCCACATGCTCTTCTCCACTGGGGTCCTCCTCTATTGATCCAGATCTTCCCTATGCCACTGGCTCAGCCAAATGCTCGACCGTCTTCTGTGATCCTTCCAACTACACCCCTTGGCCGAGTGCCTTTGGTGAATCCATTAGTTGGAAATGCATGGATTCTCCAAAGGTATCAAGCTTGTTGTCCACCCTGTCAGTACTGCCCGACGATCTGAAATGGGACGATGAATGCTGAGAGGCTTTGGTTTCCAAAGCCTATTGTTTCTTGGATGATCTCGTTTTCATTGCTAGCAAACCTCTAGCACTTATCACATCGTTTAGAATAAATATTTGCATCCTTGCTGATAGTCAGCCAAACGTACCCATATCACAGTACTTTCTTGGCCAGAGTTTGCCCACCGGTGTGCGCACCGCATTCCCCTTCATGCACTTCTCTCAGTATTCTTTTGATATCATCATGGGCTACATATCAGAACGTGGGAACGGAAAAACCCCGTCTATAAAGCTAGTCTTGCTGGATAAAATATCTAGATGCCTGTCATACGATGACCCATTTTTCATTTCTTTTTTGGGGAAGTGCACTGTGTAAGAGGAAATTCTTAATGGGAGTCATCCAAGATTCTATTTCTAGCTCGACTTCCATATGGTCGATACTAGGAATGCCTAGAGTCTTTATGGGAACTAGCTCCATTTCACTTGGGTTGTCTGAACTAGCAAGCTTTGCCAACCTATCTGCCTTTTTATTTTCCACTTAGGGAATGTGGGAGATGCTATATCGATCGAAGTCATGTAGCAATTTCTCGACCTGCTTGAGATAAGAGGAAAGTCGACCTCCTTTGGTGATATTCTTTCCGAACCTGAAATAAAATAAGTTGTGAATCACAGAAAATTTCAAGAAATGTTATTCTTAAGTGCTTCGCGAGTTTGAACCCAGCAATCAGGGGTTCATTCTCGAAATCCTTATTTATTGCCAAAAACACTAATTTTAGGGGATAATAGATCGACAGTTCCTCGGGGGATAACAATAAAACGCATGCACCCGAGCGTCGGTCGTTACGAGCTCCATCTGTGTACAGTTTTCAAGTATTCTTTCTTGACTCTATATCCGGAGCTTCGGTACTATCTTCTGAGTTCTCATCCTACGGAGCTGTAAATTCAGTTATGGAATCATCCAATGCTTACCCCTAGATGGATTCCATGGAAAAAATTTCAAGTCGAACTGACTTAACTCAATGTTCCATTTAAGCAGCCTTCCGCTTGCCTCAGGTCATTGTACAAAATGTCGAAGAGGCTGGTCGGTGAATATTTTAATGGGACGAGCCTGGAAGTAGCCTCGAAGTTTTTGAGATGCAATAAGCAAACTATATGCAAGCTTCTCAATCCTCGGGCAATTATGTTGAGCCCTTGTCAATTTCTTGCTCACATGATAAACTGGTTGTTGTACACGGTCTGCTCCATGGATTAGTATCGAGCTGATTGCGTGGGCTGATACCGCCAAATACACAAACAGATATTCTTGGTCAATTGGTTTGGAAAAGATGGGAGGTTTCTCTAAATGGTCGAGCAAGTTTTGGAAGGCTTCGACATAGTCAGGTGTACAAGCGAAGTTCCATTTCCCTCTTTTTATCAATTCAAAAAAGGGTAGGCATTTATTGGTTGCCTTGGAAATGAATCGACCCATTGTTACAACCTTACCTGTCAGGCTCTATACATCCTTGATTCTTCTAGGTTCCTAAATTTTTTTAATGGCCAAAATATGGTCGAGATTAATTTCATTCCCTCGAGAACTAACTATGAAACAAAGAAACTTACCTGATGCTACGCCATAAGAACATTTCAAGGGATTTAATTTCATATTATAACTTCAGAGGATGCCAAACATTTCTGACAAGTCGTTTACGTAGTCAGATTATTGTCTTGGTTTTACCTGCATGTCGTCCAGTATACCTCCACTATCTTTGCTATTTGATCATGTAACATCTGGTTGACCAAACGCTGGTATGTGTCCCCAACATTCTTCACATCGAATGACATAACTACATAACTGTATGATCCGACATCTATTATGAAACTAGTATGCTCTTGATCTGGGATGTGCATGGAAATCTAATTGTACCCCGAGTAAGCTTCCATAAACGAAAGCAGTTCATGAACTGCAGTTAAGTCGACCAATTGATCAATTCTAGGCAATGGGAAGTTTTCCTTGGGGAAAGCCTTATTCAAGTTAGAAAAATCGATGCAGTTCCATCATTTCCCGATAGCCTTTTTCACGAGCACTGGGTTGGCTATCCATTCGGGATAGGTCGAGTCTCGAATGAACCCATTGGCTTGTAGTTTTCCAACTTCTTCCTTCGCGGCCGCAGATCTTTTAGGACTGAGCATCTGCCTCTTCTGCTTTATAGGGGTGTATTCGGATCAATACTAAGGTAATGAGTTATGATGGTGGGTGAAATTCCACACACGTTTGCTTGGGTCCATGCAAACAAGTCAAGGTTTGTACAGAGAAATTCAATCAATTCCTTCGTTCGGAGAGGATCAAGATGAAACTCGATCGTCAAAACCCTGATGGGGTCGCCCTTGTCAATCAAGATCTCTTTGCTAGCCTCACTCAGGGCTGCCTTCCTACATCTCGCTTTTTCGTCCTCTCTTGGGTCGATATCCTCGATTTCACAAATAGACAATCCTAGCAGGGATGGTTCCAGTAGTTGCTATTCTTCTTTTCCCTCCGTAGGGGGAGAGCATTCCTCGGATTCTTGGCTTCTCTGGCTTCGTAGCTCCTTCCATTCTACCAAGTAGCAGGCTCGTCTTGTTATCTAATCTCCTCGTACTGTCCCGATTCCACCATCAATCGTGAATTCCAATAGAAAACACCAGGTATCAATACGTGCCCTGAATTCAGCTAGGGTCGGTCGTCCCAAAAATGCGTTATACTGGAAGCCGATGTTCATTACAACAAATGGTAGAATTCTAGCTATTTTGCGATCTCTATCTCCCAATTCTACAGATAGTTTGACCTGGCTGACTGGTTTGGTGGATGCTCCATTGAACCACGTACCTGGCCAGTACACGGCTCCAAGTCTTTAACTCCAGCTTCATCTGGTCATAAGCTTGTTTATATAAAATGTTCACCGAGCTACCATTGTCGATCAAAACCTTTCGTACCGTAGCTGGGCCGGTAATGGTTATTATCACTAGTGGATCGACAGTTGGGGACTCTTTGCCGATCGACTCCCGATCACAGAGGATGATGTCTTTGGTCATCGTCTTTCTTTGCTTGATGGGACTTGCAGCTTCAGGGGTGCTTGTTTCTGCAACGTACAAGTGCTTTGCAAAATTTACATAATGCTCCATGGACCAAATGTTATATCATGCGGGACGCGGTCCTCCAACAATGGCATTAATCACAATCCCTTTTCCCTCCTCTTAGATGGTGGCTCGAGGCATTGCCTGACTTTGTTTGGGTACCAAAGTCCCTTGCACCCTGTCTCTTGGGGCTACTTTATATTCATTAAGTTTCCATTCCAAAATCAACTTCTCGACGATGTCCCGAAGATGTCAGCGTTCATTGGTCATATGCCCATAAATTTCATGAAATAAAAAAAACTTTCCAGTCACCCGCTCCTTCTCGGTAGGCTCACTCAAGGGCGGCTTCTTATACTGGATTGTGTGCAAGTATCAAGATAAACATTCTCCAACGTGTCGTTCAACGCTGTATAAGTTTCAAAAACCTAGAACTAGGGTCTTTTTCTGGAATTCCCTCTTTGTCTAGGGTTTCCATTGGCTTCCTTCGATCCATCATCAGTTCGTTTACCACGGTTACCAACATTCACTTCTACCTTTCCTGAATTATCCCCAGATTGCTTGACTGCGCCATTGCTCTGGATTGGTTTGGTAGATGCATCTTTTGGCCCATCTTCCTCATCTAGCTGCGCATCCTCATGCCTCGGCTGGATGTGAGCTTTTTCATAGAATGCTTCAATTGATGTGGGCGGCTTCCCGATTAAACATTTCCTGAACTCTGTCCGCTTATCGATGCCATCGACCATGGCCATCAAGACGGTCTCATAATTAGGGTTGCTTAATTCAGTGGCATCCTGATTGGACCGATTGAGGTAGTTCCTCAGGGACTCGCCCCTTCCCTATTTGACTGCTGAAAGAGCCATGATGTGCTTTGATCTAGAGGCATGGAGATGAAACTACTTTAAGAACTTCTCACTCTAGTCTTTGAAGCTCGGGACAAACCCTGGGGGTAGACAGATGAACCACATAAGTGCCACTCCAATTAAGAAAATTGGAAAGGATTTACATTTGATAGTGTCTGGAACTACTGCAACCTCCATATGCCACGAGTATCTCATCAAATTTTGTTGCGGGTTAGTGGTTCCCTCATAATGGTTTATCTAGGGCATATTGAACCTTCTGGGAATTTAGCCTGTAAGATGTCATCAGTAAATGGAGTATTACTTTGGTTAACTCCCCAGTCTTGATTCTTGTACCCTCTGCTGTCATTCATGATCTACTGTACCATGACAAACAAATTTGGAGGAATGACTATGTCTCGATCGGCTACCTCAACCGATCGACCTCTCCTGGTTCTTTCTACAGGCAACGTCTTCTGACCTGCTGCTCGGATAATCCTTCCTCTCCGGGCATCTCAATCAATCACAAGATTCCAAGAGGGATGAATAAGGGCTCGAACTTCTTCGACAGTCTTTTGGTGAGCAGGCGAAGAGGCACCTCAGTTTGGTTGGGCTGCGAGGTCGACGGCTCCTATCTCGGCTAAGTTAGCCTGGGTTTGTTCCCTTATCCGCAACTAGTATGAACGTCCTTCTAGATGCAACTGACGAATATTTTTGGCTCTTTCTAGCGATCGTTGAGGCTGATGCCGGTCTTTGCTTCCCCCGAATGATGATGATCTCTCCAAGTTTTGTTCTAGTTGATTAGGAGGGACTTAGTGATCCCCTGGCTCCTGAGCTTGATGAATCCTGAGTTCCTCTCATTGCCTCGACATGTGGTTCATATCCTGCTGCATGGTAGCATTCTTCCAAGCATGGTCCTTCAGGGCATCCTTTATTTCCCAAAACTGATTCAACACGGTCATGAACTCATCACGGGTGGAGAAAGCTAAGGAAGAAGCTAGATATGCTACGGAGGGTTGCACTGGAGGAGATAACATAGGTTAACTCGTAGTGAGTCCAGGAGCACTCGATCCACCGGCTGCGCCCGCAGAAGTCCCGGCTTGCGGCTGCTTCCCGGTATTGCGGGTGGATTTTCCAGCCATAACTCAACAATATGGAAAAAGGTAGGATTTCGTCTTGGATTTGGTGAACCAAAAGTATAGCAAAAATCCATATTAGGCTGAGAATATTAGATCTCAGTGAAAGAACCATAGTGTTGAAACCAAAAATTGGTACAACACCTAAAGAAAAGGTTTTATGGAGAATTAATGAAGATAAAGTATTGCAAAACTAAAATTAGAGGAAATCACACACAAGATTATAGTGGTTCAGCATTAACGAGCCTATGCCCACTTTATAATCTCTTATATACTTTATCAACTATTGCAGTCAGAATAGTTACAATGGAAATATAACAAGAGACTGATAAGTATTCAAGAACGGAAATTCTACCCAATTCCCGAAAGTCCCTTCTTTTAAGTCTAGAAAGGGTATTTATAGATGATGCAGTACTTAAGTTCGCTGGAATACGTGTAATATGATCCAATATAATAGGAAAGCATGAAGAGGCTTTCTCCCCCTATGGAATCGACATGATCAATAATGACATGTGGCAGTTGATTCGATTTATCTGGATAGCTTGGAATAGACGATGTCGGGCACGAGCTATTCATCATGCAGATATTCGGTCTAGGATCAGGTACGGCTTGACTCGGTCGGCCCGATCATGGCGGGTTCCAAATGGGTTGCGAACTAAGTCTCTGCATTAATCTTAATGGGCTTGGGCCAGATTTCTCGCTAGCTAGTCCATCTCTAAATAACAGCAATCCAGTTTAGGTTTCCTTGACATAGGTTCGTAACGCCGATGAGCTTTGAATTCGCATCGAAGCAACAAATATCATCAAAACAAAAACGTACATCGTTTAGTCTATATTCAATTCACAGCATTTTACTCATTTTCTATGAACTTTTAAATCACAACATTTAAATCCCCATTCCACAACGTTTATAAAATGCTATCATATCTTCTTTCCCAATCCATCATTTATTGGCCTACCCGATCCAACATGGATCATCCTGCCCGATCCATCAGATCTGCCTCCAAAACTCGACAGATCCATCAATTTTTCTTGTTTGATCCATGCCCTAGAAATATGCCTCATCCACGCTTTTCCATAGCATTTCTGAAATGCTATAAAAGAGCCTGCCGGATCCAACAAAGAAAACGCGGCCGATCCACTTAATACACTGAGGTGCGCTTATCCGATCTATGTAAAAATACTTTCCCAATCCATTGCATTAACATCTACCTGATCCATGCTTCTACAACATTTTTAAAACGCTTTCAATCCAAGAAGTTCCGATCCACTCCTAATGCTTGCCAAACCCACTTTTTCATCAATTGCTACCATGGCTGATCCATCAAAGTGGCCTCCCCAATCCATAAATATGCCCTGACCGATACATCGGGCAAAACATGCCCGATCCACCCAATTTTCATGTGCTCGATCCATCTCTTGGCCAATGCCCGATCCATGCTTGCACACATCCGATCATTGAATTTCCACGTGTGCACCCTTGGTCGATCCACTCTTTCTCCACGTTTTTGGCTAATCCAAGTTTTGTCGTTCAAATTGAAACAAACTCAATCCAAGGTCATCAAATTCAAACCACTATTTAATATTACAATCGAACAACGATCAATCAAAATTTATACGTCAATTATCATCATAGAATTCATCAATCATGATTAATCTATTAAACGAATCAAGTAAATGGATCTAACTTGTATAAACGTAGAATTAACACGTGCATTTACCGATTTAAGTTACTAGATTAGATCCTACGGTGAGTCGAATGAAAATATACTTACCATGATGTAGATATAGGTGAAAACAACTTGAAATGATGAAAATAAGATCAAACAACTCATATACTTGATTGAATCCATGTGAGAGATGCTTATCATTTACCAACACTTCAAACTAGCTTCAGAACAATGCTCTACAAATCTGGACAGCGAAGAATGATCTCTGAATCTCTTAATTTGATGCAATCTATCTCTCTTAATGGTTATCTTCAACCGTCTAATCTTGATCTAAGATTTTAGCAGAGGAGAGAAGTATTTGATAGGAGTAGGGAGAATCTCAAACCCCAACCAAATAAGAAATGAATAAAGTAAACCTTTCTCCATGCCTGTACCCCCTATATATAGCCATCTAATCAGCCCACTAATGGGCCACACTAAATCAGCCCACTAATGATTTGTTAACCTATCCAAAAATTGTGTAACACTAAAATAACGATTCCTCCCAAACTACTGAACCAATTCCTTAATGTAACCTCTCTGCAGAAATGGCAACAATATTTCCTTTCCAATGGAATTGATTCCAACACCTGATTCGATCCTAGTCAAAAGTTATTCCCTGTACAAAACTGATAGAGGAAAAATGGTCACAAACAAAATTGATAAAAATTATGGATATGTCTCACATCCCCATAACCAACATATAAAAATATGAGAATGATCCGACCCTTGGGGAATTAAATAGAAATATTTTATGATCCTCCGATATGTAAAATGAAGGTCGTTACATTCCTCCCCCCTTAGGAATTTTGCCCCCGAAATTACTAGAAAACATAAGCAACCAGAACAATTCTGCATACCTATCATCCATAAGAAGTCAATTTTCCGTCCAAACTAGCATCCATCAAGCCATCCATCCATAGCCTTAACCTAGCCCGTGCAATTTTAACAAATAATACAAGCAACAATGGTGTAAGAGTGACACGACATTAATGGGTCATACCAACGAAGAGTTTTGGATGGATCGTCTTCATACTCTCTTCCGTTTCCCATGTATCCATTTCCCGCGTACAATCGCCATCATCCTCACTCCATTTTACCCTTACTATCTTAACTGTCTTCCTTCTAAGCTGTTTCATGTCAATCACCACAATGCGAAGCAACTTACGAGGTTTCGAAACTACAGACTCAACTTTAAGCCTTCGTACTTATCCAGAGATACTACTACATTCAAATCGTGCACACACTTCCATAGAAACAACACATGTAAAACATTGTGCACACTTAACATCTTCTCAGATAAATCCAATCTATACGCAAGCTCCAATCTGCTCGACTATCGGAAATGGTCCAATGAACCTTGGAGTTAACTTTCCCTTACTTCCGAACCGAACAACATTCTTCAAAGGAGAAATTTTCACGAAAACCATATCACCAATGTCGAATTCCAAATCCTTACGACGCTTATTGGAGTAACTCTTCTGAAGATCTTGGGCTGCCTTCATTCGTCGCCGAATGATTTTAATACAGTTCGATGTTTCTCTTATCATCTATGGCCTAAGTATCAGCTTATCTCCTGTGACGACTGCCCACAACTCATGCATTTAACAAGGTAAATAATGCGTTGAAATACATAACAGTTAGTTATGGACGATCATCATGGTAGGATAACACAAGTGGAACCTGTCGTACAACTCACAGTGCAAGGATGAAATATAATATAACATATACAACAGGCAATAATAGTGAAGCATAATTGAGCAGAATCTTAAACTTTTTCATACTACCATGAAAATATCCATACAACCTTAGATAACACAATAAGAGTCTATACAATAAGCCTCACTACAACACACAGAGAACATCAAATAGCGGAAACAACAAATAATAGATAGAAGAAAATAATACGCTAGCCTCCTGCTCGTCCTCGCTCAACAACATTGTCCTTATCCAATTCTATCACCTATCACCTACTACTCAGTCTGTCCATCCACAACCGGATGAATGGCCCAAAGTAATAAGAGGGACACATAAAATCTTGAGTCAGACAATAGTCTTAGCGAGCGATAAAATTGTTATCAAACATCATAAATAAAACATACGAGATTCAGCAGATTAATCAACTAATCTACCAACATCAACAGAGAAGAACTCACACCCGTCTTCCCCACATCTGACAGTGATAGCCTTTACAACAATGAAACAATAGTACATTCATGGCAATCAGTTATCAAGCGTAGACCATTCTAATCGATATTGACATATCCAAAGCACAAGCCCCAAAGGTATAAACCAACATCAGAAAAGCACCCAAGTGACATCTCCTTCGACGTCGAATAGTCTACACAAGATGAAACAAGCAAACAATCATTCAACCATGACTCTGACTATCACTGCCAATCCTGCTTCGAAACCTTCGTTAATCGTATAACTGGCCAAACACCTTGTCGTCCGTCAAGGGCTAATAGTAAACCCAGTTCTAGTAAAACTCCACACGACATACAATGAAACATATCTAGGCCCGTCGAGCTACCCAGGATACTCGACCAGCCACTTCTAGTCTTTTGGGTGTCCCCATTATACCCCTGCTTTGAGTCCGCTAGAACCTACGGCAACAATAATCTCTTGACCTTCAATATCTCTAGTCATCTAACCTGATGACTGTTCACAAGCTCAAGCCCCTTCTTGAGAAACCATTATCCCTGAACTCATCACCTTGAGTCGTCTTACATTCGTTGCATTACAACGATCAATGAACACATCAGAACACTTCGAAAATTCCCCCTTGAAATCACTTCGAAGTCACATTCATTATCGAACCAAAGTAACATCTATATTTGGTCTATATTCTATCCACAAAGTTTCAATTTTTTCTGTTAATAACATTCCATAGCGTTTCTAAAACGCTGCGTTTCAACATATATATTTACAGCCCATCTTGAAGCACTTCTCAATTACAGCGTTCAACTCCTTTCCATGACGTTTCCATAACGCTGCTACCATCCCCAGGTCGTCCCATATAATTACCAACCTGACTCTCTTGGGTCGTCATCCCATTCCAACGATCTGACCTTACTAGGTCGTTCTATCAGTCCATCCCTGACCGACCCGCCTCACTTTTCCGTCCTAGGACTTCGGCCGACCAATTGAGTTACGACCCACTATTCCATGACCTAGAGCTCCACGACCTGGAACTCGCGACCTGACCTATGTCACTGATCCTTCTTTGCATTGCACTCCCATGCTTCCTACGAGCCGAGCCATGCACGAACAACCTATCTCCAATGACCCGAAGCCTTCAACCCATCTATTTCTTGAGCAATAAGCCACACAACCTGAGATTCATTCCACATCATCAACGACCTAACAAAAACGACCCGACTCCAGATATGACCAATCTAGCTCCAATCTTAACTAGATCATCACCAAACGACAACATCGATGCAACCAATTCATCCAAATCATCCCATGCAACCATCAACACTTTATGAAATCATCAATAACACTTAAACAACAATTATTCATCAACAATCATATGAAATTCACCAAATCATGATAAATAAATGAATAAACAAAAACAAAGAATCTAAACTTGCATAAACACATGAATTAACATATGAATTACCAATTTAAGTTGCTAGGTTATATCGTATGGTGATTCAAATGAAAATATACTTACCAGATGTAGATCTTGGTGAAAACAACTTAAAATGACGAAAATAATATCAAATGTGACACCCCACGTCCGTTAATGTCACTCTTGAAGAGAATGCGTTAAGTTTCATGAAGCGTTATAGGTAAACAGAAATAAAAATATTACAAGATAGATATAAAATAGCAGCGGAATTTAAAACTTTATTTAAGTAGAAAAGAACATGGTTCAAAACATAGTTACGTCATGAGTCTGAAATACATAAAACCCAGTACATTTACTTAAAACTTCTGCCTCGTACTAAAATCATTAGAGTACAATAAATAAAGAAGCATAATCCCCAAAATATAGCCATAGTAGAGAAGATATGAATTCAAGCAGTACATCTAAGCAGCTCCAAGAAGAAGGAAAGAAGAATCCTGATCAAGCTTCAGTATTCCCACCTTGAAAACCTAGGGGTGAGAAATGGAAGAGAAAGAAGAGGAAAACAAAATAGGTCATACATAAGTCTAGCGAGTCCAATTACTTTTAGCTTATAAATAAGTAAAAGCATCATGACAGGCATATAAACTGGATAAGAAGGATAACATCATATAAGGAAGGTATGACAAGGTAAATAGGATAAACTGAATAGAACATATATGTATAGCGCTTCTCTAATACTTTTCTCTCTCTACACCAATACTAGTATACTAGATAAGATGATCCCTACTAGATGGCAGACTTAGGCGTACTTCTAGTGAGAGGTTTTACCCTATACAATAGCAGGCAACCCAACTGAACATACCGGTGTTACCCCTAAAGATAATAACAGGCTCCTAAACAAGCGAGACTAGATGTACCCTAATTACTACCCCAATCGATCGGCTCCCTAACTCCGTAGATACCCTGTGCTGACCCCACAGTAGGATGTATCACCCCCTAAAGTGGCAACCCTTCATTTTCAGGATGTGCACAACCATATCTACCGATGCCACATCGTCTTATTTTCCTGGACAGGCGGACCAATGCATGCACTTGAGCCCGATGGAACGCGCCGTCAGATACCTTTTCCCAAGTGACCTCTTATAATCAGCTTAATAAGCGTTCCCCGACTCCGACCAAGTTCAGATTACTCATGTGATACCTATATGGGTTAGTGACTGAAACGGATCCCACACACAAGATGATACAAGCTTCCCCCTAGGCTTGCATCCCCACTACTAGGATCTCCATAGGTTATGCCTACCAGTGTAACAAGATTTCATAACCCCAACAGGTAAAGTTTGTGGGCCTATATGTAAATATTCACTATAAGAAAACACGGAATTAGCGTTAAATTTTTAGAAGCGGAAATTTCCGTCGCTAATTTGCGACGGATTTCCATGTGATTTGCAAGGGATAGTTTTTTGTATTTTTAAACTTTTTTATTTTATTTATTACCATCGTATTCTGTCATCCCTCACTAAACCGTCGCAAAATTGCGTGAAATTACCGACAGAAATTTTCTGTCACTATTTTCCGCTGCAAATAGAAGCAGATTACCGACGAATATTATTAGAAGCTATTTTGCAGCAGAATTCCAACATATTTGCAAGATATGTTTATATTATTTTTCTAAGATATACTCTAGTGTTATTTTTTTAATAATTATTAAAATTTTCAATAATTAATAATTAATTTGTTCTATTAATGATTTATAAGTAGTAATAAATAATAATTACGTTCTATATTAAATAAATTATAATAATTTCTTATTTAGAATTAGCAAAATAATCTTTGCTCATAACTGATGTAATTACTTAATTCTTAGTTAAATTCTCTGTTTTCATCACAAATTTCAATCAGTATACCAGTATATTTTGTGCTTAATCTTAAAATTTGAAATTGTTCTTTTATATTTATTATCCTAAATAATGAAAATATCATTTTATTATAATAATTATGTAATAATTAATAATAAAATTTAATACTTATGAAATGATATCTAGTATTCAATAATTAATTTTAAATAATTGTATTTAACTGTAATTATAGTTGATACTTATATTTTCTAATTGTAGTTGATAATTATATTTTATATTTCGAAAAATTTAAAATTTTGAACTCATCTTTAATATATATCATAAAAGATAACTTTCCTCAACAATATTTATGTAATTTTGTTTTACAGTGTAATTAAATGACACATTTTGTTCACCCAAAAACTATATTTTCATAGCGAACTAAAAACAATCCAAGAGGTTTGATTTAACAAAAAGAAAGAGTGTTATGAAACTAACTTATTTCACAAAAAAAAATGCATTGTTACAAATGTCTAAAAGGTTAGAATATATTTTTCCAATTGTAAAGAGGTATGCTTCACTAATATTCACACTGCCTTAAAATATCCTTTTAAAGTTAGTTAAATAACATAAAACTTTAAACTTCAAAAAATGTTTATCACTAAAAGTAATGGATTTGTGGAAATTTCAAAACTTTGTAGAAATTTGTATCATAGAAACGCTATAATGTAAGCTTAGAAAAAATACGAATGTTCAAAAATGTTGAACTTTAAATAAGGTTTGAGTGTAGAAGAAAAAAGACATTTTTGAAAAGTTGAAATAGCCGATATTAATAATTATTATTCAATAATTAGCAACTAATAGTTAATACAGTAATTAGTAATTTATAAATAATAATTATTGTAAAGTAATTAATAATTAAAATTTTACAAATAATTAACTATCTTTTCGTCGGCTCAAAAAACAAAATTTTACTTTGGTTTCAAAATTGAATTTGTGCTCCAAACCAAAATTTTCAACGGCTTATTCACTTTATGTAGTTGTAACATAAATTTTTTTTTTATTGTTGAACGTTCTAATCAAATTAGGCTCTAACCTTAAATTTCACTTGCCTCCAAAATCAAATTTTGGCTCCAGTTCCTCAAAATTTTGGCTCGTACCCAAAATTTCCCTTTCCCGTTGACTTGTATTCCTCCACTCATTTTCGCCTTTAACAGTATCTTCTGGAAGAGAAACCGACTTTTCTCTCCCATAGAAAGAGAAACTGTCAAGCCATTCAACGAGATCAACCCTATCTTCTTACCCATTAAAATCCACAAAATCAACATCTACTGCAGTTCAAGACATATCGGTCGTCGCTTAAATCTCTTTCTTTTCCATTCCCCTAAATCTTCATACCATAATTTGGATCTGGAATATTGATGGTCCAGTTCGGTCTAACTAGATCAAGCCACCAGAGAAATTGAGTGCTTCAGCGTAATTATCGATTCCAATCTTCTGCTGAAAATCTAATTCTCGCAACCAATCATCAGGAAGATCGATCTGCCTCATGGCTGGTTTCTGTTCGAGTTACGGTAAGGCCTCGATGTTTAGTCTGTTGAATAGCTCATCGACTTCAAATATTTATTATTGAGGTTACTAATTCTACTAGCAAAATTGGTTTTATTCGCTGTTAAGTTAAATGCTGAATATTCACTTCTGTATTTTTGCTTGAGAAACGTAAGTTATTCGAACCATCAAGTATCAAAGATGCTCTCTTTCTAGATTTACGATGGCTTTCTACTGGCATGATGGTCCTAACTGGTTCCAGTGATGATAATTGTTTATGGAAATTTACAGTGGAATTTTCAGCATGCTTCAAATATTGGATTCAGTATCAATTACATAAGTTTTTTTATCTGGTACATGAGAAGATTTGGTGATAAATTTTTTTATCCGGTCCACATAATTTGTAACAATGGTTGCTTATATTTGGTTATATTGATGTATTTTGCATTCTTGTATACATGCAGGGTGCTTTTATTTGGTTATTCAATTTATGGTACTGTAGAATTGATTCTCAAGTGGCTTCATTTACCAGAGCACACTATTTTCCATTTGGAAATTCAAGAGCTACTTGAAACATGGATGTATTGCCTAGTTTGCTGATTTTGGGTGAATGTATATCTGATGATAAGTAGTGTGCTCATGGTCGATTTAGAGGAAAAGGTATATAACATATGCCATCATTTATTTAAAATCTCATATGTGTAAATTACTATTTTTTGCAAATTCCATGGATAGTGTTGACTGCAATGAATATATTATACATTGGTGAGATGGTGGAGAGAATAAATCAGCAGTATTCTGTCATGAAATTAGTTGTGTGATGCATACCTTTTCTCTATTTGGTACATATTCCTTAGCATGACATATTGAAAATGCAGCTAAGTGCCACAAGGTATTGACTCTATGGTGTAATAGTGCAGCAACGATAAATTCTGAGTTATACCAGTGCTTTCCCCAAGGAATATTCATAGGTAAACTAATGAACTTGCTGTAAGTTTCTGTTTGGCCATAATTTTTATCGTATATGATCAATTTCATATCGTAATTTCTGGACGATATTCTTGTTTTTATACTGTTGATATAGCATACGATTTCTGGCCTTGACTGAGAAATAATACTTGGTTAATATATGATACAATGGTGTCAGTACAAATACCATTTTTGATAAGTAACATCGTTTAGTGCGGGTTCCTCGATCTGTGAATTTGGTTGCATATATCTATTGGTTGTGCCATTGTCATTGTTTGGCTTTCTTCCATTTTAGGTCCTTTTCCTTTTATTTGCAACCATTTGTTTATTTGATTATGTATCCAACTATAATTGTGTTTAATGTAAATTATACAACAACTTCATAAGAATTTGGAGTTGACTAGGCTTCAGTACACACGATGATCTGTATACAGATACCTCTTGATTAAGGTAAACATCCATCAATTTCATTATTTTTTTACCTACATCATTATTATTCTTGTTTTCTGTAATTGCTTCAAAATTGGTTAAACTGCAGATAACCAAGAAGAAAAGAACTTCCTAGTGGCATTGAGGAATCGGAGAAGAAGAGAGCCCGAACAAGAGAGTAGCTTCACCAACATTCCCAATTGTGTTAAAAGATTTACAAATGTTACATTTATCATTGGTCTTAAAAAGATCATAATGTATGAACGATTGAAAAAATTTAATGTAATTTTTGTTTGTTTTGATTTGGTTATTTGTTTGTTTTGATTTGGTTATTTGTTTGTTTCAAATATTAGTTTGTACATAGTAATAATCTAAGTTTAAATTGCTTATAATGTGCTGTTATTTTTATTCTATAAATATAGGTAGATCAGAAGGGGAATAGCGACAGATTACCTACAGAAAATGTTTGATCTAAAAAATATTTTGTCGCTAATTCCTTGCTAATTAGCAAGGCTTTACTGTGTTTTTGTATAAATAATAAATTATTTTAAATTACTTATCCGTCGGTAAATACTCGGTAAATAAATTAAAAATCAATTAATAAATAAAATTATATTTTTATTATAAAAATAGTAAAATGATGGAAAACCGTCGGAAAACTCATGCTAAATTCCGTCGCTAAAATCTGACACAATTACCGTCATGGTTTTTACCGACCACCATGTTATACGGGAAATCCATCGCTAAGGCCAATTTAGCGACGGATTAGAAGCGGATTCGGTCGTCGCTATTTGCTATTTTTCTAGTAGTGATTACACACAACCCAAGATATACTTAACCCTCTCACCATTTCAAGAAAGTTTACTTAACCCCTACTCAAGTTAACATGTTCATGTAATCCCTATGGATTAAAACAGGTTAAGTATTACAAGTTCATCACCATTTATTCATTTATGGTAATAATGTGCTAGACCTCCCACATTAAGCCTACAACTTGTGGATGCTGGATATGCCGGTTGGGTCCAGGCAGACTTCTTCCACAAGTCTGACTTAACCTCATGTCTTAGCACTCTACGTGTTTATACACTTAGGCCCCTCACATTAGATTCACCACTTGTGGTTGCTGGATATGCCGGTCGGGTCCGAGCAGACTTCTACCACAAGTGTAATCTAACCTCGTGTCTAAGCGCGGTTACAGTTTCTAATTACTGTAATTCTAGGCATCTCCATTATTTAACAATTGTTCCTATTTCATTATAGTTTTTCATGCCTCTTTTCCAAGTCGTATTCATCATTTATCATATGTCCCAAATTAAGATCTTTAATTACAGTTTGGTTTATGACCCAAATCCATATTCATGTTTTCAATTCAGGTTATGCCCCGAATTTCCCAATATAAGTTATTCCCCAATTTTAACGTTTTCCCCTCATTCCCAATTTCACGTGTTCGTATAGTTTAGTGGTTTGCCTAGGCTCGAAGGTAGCCTGAATATAAAATAAAAAGAGGAAAGAAGAAGGGAAAAGAATAGAAATAAGCATAATAACAAGATGGATATATAATGGCAGACTTAGGCATAGCAACAGAATAAGCATATAGTAACAGAATTGGGATTAATGACAAGATAGGCATATAGGAAAATATATGATGAACATGTGATAATAGAACTAATTAGGCATAGTGACATGATTAAGAAACTAGCATAATAAGGATGTCACAAATAGGCATATGAGGTCTAAACAATAAGTTAGATATACAAGAATTGACAGATCTATTATGATTCAGATTACTCAATAGGCATAGGCTTAGATCCAAACTTATAAACATGTCAAGAATACATTTTAATTATTTCTATCTAAAAATAAAATAGACTCACTGTGATTGATCTATAGAAACTGAGAAAAGAGTGATGATGTTGAATCAGCGATCTCTTTGAATCTGTACGAATCGTCGTTGCTGAAGAAATGGCTAATTTAACCTGAGTTGGAGTCGTTGTCGCCATTGAATTAGATGAATAAAACAATGGGACAAAGGTCCTATTTATAGCATAAGGTCAACGAATCTAGCCAAGAAAGGAGTCTACGTACGAAGAACTGAATTTTCCCAGATCTCAAGGGGGTCGACATGGGGGTCGACACCCATATTATGGTGTCGACATGGGTGTCGACACCACTGTTATGGGGTCGACACCCATACTGGGAAAATTCCTGCCCCCTTCCACCGCTTGATTTTTGAATTATTTTGAATTTCTGAAATGATTTTATTTATATATAATTAGCTTATATATATGTGCAAACTTCAAACCTTAATATCTTATTCATACGATGTCCGTTTTACGCAAATTTGGAGTCTATCTCAAGCAGAATTCCGAGACGAACGCAATGGCGCAGTTCGTTTTACTAATTCCCAATGTTAATTAACTATTCATTAGTTTATCATCTTAATGTGTTATAAAATTACGGGGTGTTACATCAAACAACTCATATATTTGATTGAATCTGTGTGAGATGCTTAACACTCACCAATTTTTCGAATTAACTCGAAACCACTAAATTCTCAATCCGAACGGTGAAGAACACTCTTCAAAATCTCAGTTTGATGCGGTCTTCCTTCACTTAATGTAGATCTAGCTTTGCTTGATGTAGATCTTCAATCTTCACATGTAGATCTAGAATTTTAATGGTGGAAAGGTGTATTTGATTGAGCATGCAGGATCATGAGCTTAATAAAATTAGAGAATGAAGAAAAGTAACCCTCTCTCCATGAGTCTAGCCCCATATTTATAGCCTCTCACCAACCCACTAATGGACCACACTAAATTAGCCAATCAATGGCTTAAAAGACATGAATAGAAATTGTGCAGCACTAAAACAAAGATTTCTCCCAAATCACTGAACCAAATCTTTAATGTGACCACTCTACGGAATTGGAAACATCATTTCCTCTCCAATGAGATCGATCTCAGCATCTGATTCGATCTAATCAAAAGTTATTCCCTATACAAAACTAATAGGGGAAAAATGGTCACAAATAAAATTGGTAAAAATTATGGACATGTCTCACATCCCAATAAACAACATACCAAAATATAAGAATGATCCAACCCTCAGGGAATTAAATTAAAATTATTTTACGATCCTCCGATACGTTAAACGCGGGCTGTTACATTTTCCTCTCTTAGGAGTTTTCTCCTAAAATCTTAAGCAAACACAAGAAACTACAACAATTACGAATGCCTATCATCCATGAGCGGCTAATATATCATCTAAACTAGCATCCATCATGCCATGCATCCATAACCTTAACCTAGCACACATAATTCTAACAACGATAGTACAAGTTACAATGATGTAAGGTGACACCGCATCAATGGGTCATACCAGTGAAGAGTTCTGGATGGGTCGTCTTCATACTCTCTTCCATCTACCACGTACAGTCGTCTTCATCATCCTCACTCTATTGCATCTTGACTAACATAACCGTTTTCCTCCTAAATTATTTCGTGTTAATCCCCACAACGCAAAGCAGCATACGAGGTTTTGTAACTACGGTCTCGACTTCTAGGTCTTCGTACTACTCTGGAGATACCACCACATTCGAGTCATGCACACACTTCTATAGTAATGACACATGGAAAACGTTATGCACACTCGACATCTTCTCGGGTAACTCCAATCTATACGTGAGCTTTACTATCCACTCGATTATCGAAAACGATCCAACAAATTTTGGGGCCAACTTTGCTCTACTTATGAACCATACAATATTCTTCAATGGTGAAATCTTCACGAAAACCCTATCACCAACGTTGAACTACAAACCTTTTCGACACTTATCAGCATAAATCTTCTGACGGTCTTGGGCTGCCCTCATTCGTCGTCGAATGATCTCAATACAATCTGATGTTTCTCTAATCGTCTCAGGCCCAAGTATCATCTTATCTCTAATCTCTAACCAAAAAGATGGAGAATTACACAGTCTACCATACAACATCTCATATGGTGCCATCCCAATGCTCGACTTGTAGCTATTGTTATAAGCAAATTCAATTAGATGTAGATGGTCTTCACATGATCCCCCAAAGTTTAATACACAAGTTCTTAGGAGATCTTCCAGACTTCGGTTAACCCTCTCGGTTTGACCATCAGTCAGGGGATGATAATCCATACTTAAACACAACTTGGTTCCCAAAGTATCTTACAAACTCTTCCAAAACCCATTTGTGAATAATGGATCTCGATCACTTAATATGCTCTTCGACATACCATGGAATCAAAATATCTATTTTATATAAAGCTCAACTAACTTCGATTACTTGTCGATCTGATAGGAATAAACCTGCACTTTTTGTCAAGTGATCAACGATGACCCAAATTCCTTGATTTCCTGCCTTGGTTTTAGGTAATCCATCGATATCTGCTCCCAATTCCATGTAGGAACTTATAACGGCTGAAGCAATCCACTTGGCTTCTTCTGTTCAGCTTTCGCTAACTGACAGTTCATACACATGGAAATAAAATTTCCAATATCTCTCTTCATCCCTTCCCAGAAGTAAGCTTGTTGCATGTCCTGATACATCTTATTACCACCAGGATAAATCGTCAACTTCGAGTGATGAAATTCCCTCAGAACCTCATCTCTCAATCCATCAACATCAAGAACATCCAATTGTCATTTCTTTCGAAGCCAACCCTCTCGATCGACTTCGAATTCCTTATTCTCTAGTTCAAAGTTCAGGATAATCTCGACAAGCTTTGCATCACGCTTCTGGCTCTCGCCAATTCCTTCAGCGTGAGTTGGTCTTATCGATAAGCTTGCCAACATTTCTGGTTGTAGCTCACACCGAGGCATGAAATCAAATCCTTCCAAGTACTCAAGGCTCTTCCATTTCGAAAACTTCGCTCCCAAACTCGCATGTCTTCGACTCAATGCATCCACCACTTCGTTACCATATCCGGGAGCATTGGCTATACCAAAATCATATGATGCCAGAAACTCTAACCACCGTTGTTGCTGAAGATTCAAATCCTTTTAGGAGAAATGATACTACTGCAACTTGTGACTCATAAACAACTCGAATCGAAATCCCAATAGGTAATGTCTCCACATCTTCAAAGCAAACATGATTGTTGCTAACTCCAAATCATAAGTTAGATAATTCCTTTAGTGCGGCTTCAACTGCCGACTCATGTTGGCCACAACCATATCCTTCTGCATTAGCACTGCTCTTAGTCATGTACCACGTGCACCAGTGTATACCACCATCTCTTCATTCCCATTTGGAATCGTCAAACCAGGAGCACTCGTTAGTCTCTCTTTCAGGATTCCGAAGGCTATCTCACACTTCACATACCATGTGAACACTTGATTCTTTTTCGTCCATCATGTTAATGATGCAGCTATCTTAGAGAAATCCTTTATAAAATGGCGATAATATCCCGCCAACCAAAGGAAACTCCTCACGTCCACCGCATTCTTAGGTCTATCGTAGTCTTGGATTGCTGCCACCTTATTTCCAGAAACAACATGGCCTAAGAAACTTACTTCGCTCTTCCAGCAGTGACACTTCGAAAACTTAGCTCTCACCAGATGTTTTCGTAAGATTTTCAAAATATCTCTCAAATGCATCTTATGCTCTTCCTCATTCCGAGAATAAATCAGAATATCATCCACGAAAACAAGCACGAACTGATTCAACTGATCTTTGAACACCCTATTTATAAGATCCACGAATACGCTGGCGCGTTATTTAGCCCAAATGGCATCACCAACCATTCTAAGAAACCAGATGGTGTCCTAAAAGCTATCTTTGACACGCTATCCTTTGCCATCCTCAACTAGTGGAATCCCGTTTCCAAATCCCTCTGAGAAAACAACTTAGCCTCGTGAAGCTGATCGAACAAGGCATCTATCCTCGAAAACGGATACTTGTTCTTTTTGGTCATCTTGTTCAGCTCACGATAGTCCACACACGATCTCAAAAATCCATTTACCTTGGTTGCAAACACATATGGGGCACCCCATTCGGATACACTTCTCTGAATGAATCCCTTTTTGAAAAGGGCACATACTTGCACTACTAATGACACGGCCCAAACTTCCCCGTAAAGGAAAGCCTGGATTGAGTAGAGAACACGACAAATCAGAACACAAACAGAAGAACATTTCATTGCTTATTACAACAATTTACATCAGAGTACAAGAATATATAGAGTATGAATAAATATTATATATCAGAGAAATATTAGAGATTTACAAATTACAATGCAGCGGAAAATAATACAAAACACAACTAAAAGAGATACATGGATACAAAGCTTTCCGAATATCATTCCAACTGTAAACCAAGATTCTATGAATATAAATCTGCAAAACCAAAACTACTAACTGCCCGTGTGGAAAATAGGGGCACACAGAGTTTAGGTTAAAATAATAAACTCCAGGTCAGTCATGTGACTGGTGTGAGAACTAAAACGGTTATTAAAAACTTTAGTTTAAAAATAAAGTAAATCAAGGGACCATGCCATATAACACGGAACGGGTTTCCTCCAAAGAATACCAGTGCATAGAATAAACAGCGCAATGTTTTTTGAAAATTGAAGCTATTATAAGACTCATGTCCCATCACACAATGCAACATGCACCGGAGGATGGAGTTTTACTTTATAATAGCCAAACATACTTGGTACGTTTAAAACAAATCATTTTGATCCTATTATATTGAAAAGTGTAAGAAAACAACTTCAAATATAAATGTATCAATCATAGACGACATAGTGCCCCATACCACTATATCGCCATACTAGGCTCTAAAAATAAAACTGAAATGTCATGTATTGGAAATTGGATTTCCATCATGAGTCGAGGCAAGGGATGTACTCCTCGCCGGCTTCGAGACACTCTAGCAAATGCCTAAGGATCTCTCGCAGTAGACCTTTGGATCCTCCAAGGCCGGTCCTCCCTTACGTTTGAGGATTAGTATTCCTGAACACACGTTTCCCAGTCCTCTAGGACCTATATCCATCGGCTCCCGCAGTAGCCTATATATCCGAGGCGCCACGCATTCCAAAAACCACATAGTTAAAAGTATAAAAATGTTAGGGCTTGCAAAACCCCGACACCACCCATAGCTAGAAAGAAACATCATGTTATCCTTGGGTCCCTTATCCTGTTTTTGACTTATACCGAGGTGTGAGGCCCGCGAATTAATGCTATACACAAAGCAACGCTATATTAAAGCAATGCTTTGATCATCAACCATAAGACTCTTCTTTTCAACAGAAGCCTTGATCACTGCATCTCTGCATGCCACAAGCAATTAATGCCATGTGACTGATATCTATCGATATATAACCTCTGAGCTCATACGTCTCAGAGAAGGGCGTTAAGCAAGAGAATAAATTCTCCGCCGCCAAACAGATATATAATTAATAGAAATCAATCAACACAGAATAAAATCCAATGTCAGACACACATCCATTTACAAGTTTGTTCTGGGTCTGAACGAAACTGGAGGCACCTTATTCCTCGTCCCGTATGTCCAATACAGGAGAGAGGTCCTCGCATATCCGGTCGATCTCCAAGTACGTCTGGCCAATCACCACTTATTACCTTGTCTTTGGTGTACAACCCAATCAAGACATCAGTAATAATCCAAATGATGTGAAGACCTCTGGTCTTCAACCACCGTCTTCATCGTTGACTTATCATCGAATTAGTTATTCAAAATGGGTATAGACGCAGCCTTTCCGAATAACTCGCGTATATAATAAAAAAGTGCTATAAAAACGCGATATACGCCTCATTCCAATTCTGAATATTCTTTTATTTAAATATTCATATCCTTTGGGAAAGGTTCCCATTAATTTTATCAAAGATAAATTCTTAAAATTTATTCTTTAATCTTCCTTTGGATATCAATTCAAACCAAATTAAGGTTCATCCAAACTAGTCGGGATTAACGCTCCTTACCGAAGTAATCACATATTTAATTTCACAGTCCCAACCTATTCATCGCATGGAGCAAAACTGGTACTACCCCATAACTAACACCATGGTGTTATTGGTAAATTTAATTACCATTTCCCATTCAAATCTAATTAAAGATTTAACTATCGCTTGGAGAAAAACTAGTGATACTTTACTCTCGATTATTTCCCAAATTTAATAATTTAAATTATCAATTCGCATTTCAATCTAATTAAAGATTCATTAAAACTTCACTTGGTTTTAATCTTCCTAAAAATCAATATTAATGATTATTTAACTTTGGAACCCAAACATGCCGCATCAACAATCAACACCGTACTATTGATTTCTACCTATATATAGTCTATGAGCTCGTACGTCTCAGAGAAGGGTGTTAAGCAAGAGAATAAATTCCCCGCGACCAAACAGATTTATATATTTAGCCGAAATCAAACATATAGTTCAAAATACAATGTTAAACATGTAATCCTGTCTTTAACTGGGTTAAAGAACTAATGTCATTTAAAACACAGTTCACAATAAACCCAAAATCACATTCCATTAAATATGGAATCTTCACGGAAAACAGATCAACTATATAATCGATATCAATTTCTGTATCCGACTAATAATAAAATGGAATAACGACAAAGCCTTTTAAATTCCATATATATTTACAGTCTTCCTCCACAAAAGCTCATTTCGGTTATTATCAAATCAAATTCCATTCAATTCCAATTTAATATATTAAATTGGAAATTTTTTCTTTGGAAAATTCCCGTTAAATCTTAATAAAAAGATTTATAAATTCCAAATCACATTTCACTGCAAATCTGATTAAAGAACAAATGTCGTTAAAAACGCAGTTTACAATAAACCCAATTCACATTCCATTTTCAATTTCAATTAAATGTTAATTAGTTAAAAATTCTTCTTTAAATCTTAATTAAAAGATTTATTCTTTTCACACGGGGTTTAAGAACAGTGTTACTGAAGACCCCATCCCATCAGTCTCTAACTATAAATTAGTAAGAGAACAATTCCCAAAGTATTAATCCCGAAGGCCAAAACCAACAGCAGATCAATACCTAGGAAACCATTCAACTTAGCTAATCTCCAACTAGTTTCTAATTTTCTTAACTTCGTTGGGTTTAAGAACAGTATTATTAAAGATACCATTCACGACAAACCCAAAATCTCATTCCATTGTTAATCGGGTTAAAGAACAAGTGTTATTTAAAACACCATTCACGATAAACCCAAAAACCAATTTGATATTAAATACAAGGCTCTGAATAGAAAATATATCGGCTTATAGTCAATATCAAATTCTGTAACCAACAAATATCGTATTGGGAATAATGATATATATATATATCTTCCAAATTCCTCCACAATGTCCGTATAATCACGGAATCCAATATCGAAATATTCTGAAGATAATTTCGATTCAAATCCATTCCAATTCATATATTGGAAATTTTAGTTATTTTTAAAACCATTTCAAATCCAATTTATTT
Source organism: Allium sativum (assembly GCA_030737875.1). Lineage (NCBI taxonomy): Eukaryota > Viridiplantae > Streptophyta > Magnoliopsida > Asparagales > Amaryllidaceae > Allium > Allium sativum. Next base: position 186,538,703 of record CM060924.1, on the reverse strand, counting down.
ATTTAAGAATATTGGATTATAATTCTAGTTCATAACTAGTTCATTTCGATAAAAATATATTTTTATCTTTTCAAATATGGAATTTTTCATCCCAATTCCTTCCAAATCATTTATTATGACACTACAAGAAAAACAGCATATAGCAGCGGCAGAATCCGCTTCTAATCCGTCGCTAAACAGGCTTTAGCGACGGATTTCCTACATATGGGTTTGGTCGGTAAAATCCATGACGGTATCTGTGTCAGATTTAGCGACGGAATTTAGCATGAGTTTTCCGACATTTTTCCGTCATTTTACTAATTTTTTAATAAAAATAAAATTTTATATATTAATTTTATTTTAATTTATATACCGAGTATTTACCGATGGATAATTAATTTATAATAAAATATTATTTATAAAAGGCATTGGTAAATCCTTACTAATTACCAAGGAATTAGCAACGAAAATTAAATTGAGGTAAACTTAACCATCCTTTTTTTATCGGTAATCCGCTGCTATTCCCCTTCTGTTCTGTGTGTGTATATATATATATATACACACACACACACACACACACACTCATCACACACATAACTTGTGTTCCATCCAATACACAATCCTAATTTAAATACAACACAATTAATATCAACACACACATCTCATAATCAATGTATTATATTAATCACTCATCTCATAATCAACATTCAACATTACATAATAGACATACTAAACATTCTTACATCAAAAATACATAATACATCCATAATATTTCATAAACAATACTAAAAAGTACAAACTAAAATATAGTTCTAGCATTTCAAATCCATAACTTGTTGTGGCATGTTCCCGCTTTTTTGCATCGTAGATGTCTATCTTCCTGTAAAACAAAAATTCTCTAGTTATACATAGAGTCACAAAAATTCTCTAGTTATACATAGAGCCAATAGAAAAAATCTGCCCTATGCAAAAACTAATATGATTATTCTCTACTAATCAAGTTGCTTATAAATAATGAAAGAGGAACAAAATAACAAATTTTCCATGACAATACTCAATCAATATAAGTTGAGTATGTGGTTTATTTGTAGCACAGTTCAATGGCTACACTGTTGAATTAAAACTATGTGTATTACCTCCTTGGTAACTGGATGATTTGTAGGCTTCAACTCAATATTATTATTTACAAGGAATAAAAATGTACAAAACGGACCACCAAAGAACATAAAAAGCTGATAAATATGAGGAGAAAGAATTTTTTTAATTACCATGGATGCTTCATGCTTTCCTCTCTCAATGCCTTGAGTTGCTCATGCTCTCTCGGGTATACACTTGTCTCCAGTATGTAGTAAATCGTATGAAATGAAAATTATGTTAACACAAACATTTTAAAAAAATAGCATAAGAACTAACAGAAAATATAATCAAGTTAAACGGTGGATGAACAAAATGATTCGATCCACAATTTGCAAACTAGGCCTTTTAATACAAACAACAAATTGATCTAAATCCAAAATTACATATTAATAACCTCAGAGACCCATTTAAAATCACTGATTTTCATACGGCACTTCCTATCTTTAAGTCTGAATTCTTCAGTGGATATCCAATTCATGTTAACACAAACATAGTTAATACAATAAGAAACTAGTTATTAGATTATAAATTCATAAGAATCAGAGAAGAAAAAGATGTTTTGAAGAGCATCACTTGAAAGGAGGTTTTTCACTGCTTAGCATAGAACTCTTCAGAAGTGGTGCTACCCATTATTTTGTACAGAATTATTGGATGATTGAGGATGGATTAAGAGAAAGATGGGAAAGTGTTTGCAAATGAAGCAGCTTTTTCAAGAAATGACTTTCACTGACTAGAATTTTTCAATAGCTGCATGGAAAAGAATATTTAGACGAAAAACACTTAAACATAATTATTGTTACCTTTTGGTTAGCACAAGAAATTCAGATCTTAAAAATATGAGTGCCGCAAATGATCATAATAACAACTTTTTCTATTATAGCACAATGGAAAAAATAATTAGTCATCTACAAACGCATCATAACAATAAACTTAAGATACCAATACCCACAGTTTTGGTTAAAAAATAGTAAATGATACAAATTAACTAAATTTGCAATTTCAATCAACATAATATAATTCCCAATTTGGATTTGGCAAATAGAATCAAAATAAAATTAGTTCTTAACTCCAATAATAGTTGGTTGCTAACGATCACAGTAACTAGACTTAGCAAAACTTAGTAATGCAAAATTAACCTGAGGAGAATTGAGGGTCGATTGTAAATGGATCAACTTCAAAGATGAAATTTAATGACGTCAAATCATCAACGTTCCTCGACTCAAAAAAGATCTCAACAGTTCATCCAATGAATTCGCGAAATGAAGAGGCAAAACATGACACTTGCAGATCTACAATTACCAGAAAAATAGTTTTCGACGGCAAAACAAAATAGGTAGGTTGTGTGTCATGCCAAAAACGAGTCCAAATTTTGATCACTTCTTAAGACAAAAAAATAACCGTCAAAAGAGTCTAGTTGTAATAAGCGTGCAACATATGAACTTATTCACTTGTATTTCTCACTCCTAACTCCCTTTATAAATACCATGAAACTTTCTTGCCTACACAATACCGAAAATACGAAGGCAAAAACAGTATTAAGTGCATTTATTCTATTATTTTAGTATATTAATCAAGTTTTTTATATTTATGCTGCTCATAGTAAAACAAAAAAACTGGATGCTAATGGATATATATTCACCTGGCAAAATTTACTGCCCTTAAGCATCCATTTTATCCATATGTATGAAGATATTTGCATACAATCACCATTAAATTGCCAAGTTTCTCTCCAAAATTGCTACCTAGAAGCCCACTTTAAATGATTGGAGAAAAGAAAAAAGATTACATTATTATAAAGATCAATATCAAAGTTTAAAATGTGCAAACAAACGATTATTGTGCATGACACATTACCGACGTGCTATAAACATTTTAATCATAGTCTTCTTGTTCAAACTCAAATATTCATGTATTCTTATCTTCCTTCGGATCTTCAAAGTTCAACCTGCACGTTAATCTGAAAAGTTGATTAAAAAAATAGAGCTAGAGGATTGCTATTTTTTCAAAACATCAATCTTGTTCAAAATAATGAAGAAAAGTAGTGCTTACATTCAGGTCTACAAGGAGTTCTACCACCTTAGTGCTCTGAAATTACCGCAAATATACCACAATATTATCACCAAAATGCACAGATTATGGTAAAGATAACAGCTGATGGTTTACATAGTCAAAAACCAAAAAACATACCAGCTGACTGCAGACCTCAAACCCGCAGCAAACCAGGGCCTCTAAGACCAAATCAAAGAGTCTTCTTCAGGTGTTCCAACACTTGAATCGACCCACGTTCCAGTTCGTCAAAGTAGCCCAACCTTTAAATTGGATTTTTTTGTTTTTCTGTAACTACTTCAGAAAAAATAAAGAATGAACATAAAGAAAAGCCCGATGGTTCAGAGGTGGGTTTGAAAAAATAACCTTTTCTGTAGGTAGTTTCTTTAGAATTGAGAAATGGTATCATCTTTGCTTTTTTTTCTTCAATCATAGCATACGGTTTCTTCAATCATAGCATACGATCCAACACGAAAAAGGAAAGAGATGAATCACAAAACCAGATCTAAAGGTGTTGCAAAATCACTGCTTTAGTACGTTTTCTGGCGCAAAATCAAATAACAAAACGAAACCTGGGTTGGACCTACGGCGTCCATCTGAAAGAAAAGAAGAAAGAATTAAGATGACAAACCATGGATTTTTTTGTAGCGAGATTTGATGTTAGGGTTGGAAAGAGGAAATTTTATTTGGCCGAAGAAGATGAGAAGGGAATAAGTCACGGAGATTTTAGTTTCCTGAAAGAAGATGCGATGGGAAAGGCTATTGAGGAAAGTAACTATGCGATTTCAACCCAAATATTTGGGTTTGGAGCCAAAAGTTAAATGTTTGGAGCCAAAATGACGTATGTGCCAAAATTATGCCTGTCAACGAAAAGCAATACACAAATTTAAATAACGTACAGGTTTAAAAGTTTAAAGCCAAAAGAGTTGAAATTTGATTTCTTATATAGTTTTCTGAAGTATTGAATATTTTAGAAGACTATAAGTTTATTCAATTTTAGAGAAAATATAAGAAATTCATTTTTAAATTTTATTAACATTTTCAAACTAATCTTACAAAGTTTCAAAATTTTACATTTTAACATTGAGTAATGTTATTAATTATTTTAATTAATAAATATTTCTTACTGGTTAATTTAGAATATTTTATTAAATTTTAGTATTTTATGAAATAATAAATATATTACAAAATCTAAATTTAAAAAGAATTTTATGTAAATTTCAAAGTTTAATTTTCAATTTTTATGAATGTTTTTTAAATTTATTTAAAAAACTAAATTTTTAGAAATTTTAAGTTATGTTAAATAAGATTATCAATTTTAGTTATTAAATATAATAAATAATAAATATATTTAAATTTCAAAAGTTGTAATAGACATCTACTACAACTGGCAAATTAAAAGGGATGTCGAAAATAAGTTTATTACAATATTCAATGTGTAATTATTAACAAATTCAGTACAATTGAAAACATATTCAACACTTACTATGTATGATAAAAAAAGATAGGCAGGAATAGGCCTCGTTAATGGCGACTGGAGAAAATTTCTCCAGATTTCACCATGCGTGAGAGCCTTCATTTCTATCATCTTTTCCTACCTAATCTATCTTCTTACGAGTGTTTTACTACATCAACCTTCAACGATCCTTTTTCGTTGATAAAACTTCAGCCTTACTTTTGTTTTTCGTTTCATTTTCTATCGGTTTTCTCATTTTTGGTTTTAGATCTGCAACTTGTGAACCCAGATCTGGCCTAAACTGAGATATATTTAAGCCTAAATCGCAGATCTACAGTCTTGAGATTAGTGGAGCCGTCACTTTCAGATCCATAATGGTTTATGGTGGTTTTCCGAAGTACAGCGAATCAAGGTTCTTGGGTTCAGCTAAATCTGGCTTTCCATTTGTGTATCAACGTCCTCTTCTAGCTTTCAGATCTATGTCGTAGGGCCTACTGCAGTCGAGTTTATTTAAAATTCAAAGCACCTGCGGATCTTAGTGCATCGGTTGAGACTTGAAATTTCTTCGATTCAGGTTTCGAGCTGGTTTTGTTGGAGTGGAATGATGATTTTGGTTTTATTTTTGCTCAGATCTGGTTTGGGATTTTATTTCATCATTTAACCCTTGTTTTACATCTGCAAATTTCAACGATTACATAACGTTGATAAGCCATTTGTTTTATTTCATCTTTCTTTCACAATTTAACATTAGATCTGCCAAATTTTAGACCTTATCACCAGATCCATAAAATAAGTCAGATCCGATGCAGTGAGATCGGAACCCATTTTATATGCTCCAGTACATGATTTGTCTTCAGTTCCAAAATCCTTCTAAGTACTCAAGTTTTAATAGATATTTGAATTGTTCATTCAGATGGTTTTTGGAAATATAAGAATAGAGTTTAATGGGGTTTCTTGTTAGCAGATCTGATGTATTGCAGTTGGTTTGTTCATGAATTCTAATACTCAAAGGCCAATGGATTTTCAGTAAATATAACACGGCAAGGTTTGGATACAATTAATATGAATTTCTCGCATTAAGACTGATTCACAGGCGTCTGTGAGTCGTCAACCAGATTTAATGCTTGAAATTGAAGCACTCTTGCAGTATTTACTATACTTGCTGTTGTTATATCTTACTCGTTTGGTTTGGAGTAAGGGTTGACATTGGTACTGCGAAGGATTTATGAAGGTGATTACTGAATGGGTTAAGTCAGAAGATAAGTTGCTTGTTGCGACGCTGAGTGTTTTGGTGTGGAGCTCTTTGCTCTGGTTAGCGAGTCTCAAGGAGGTTGGCCTCATCATGGGCCGGGTTTATTTTAGTTTAGTTTTAGAGTTTCTTTTATTTTCTTGTTTTTCTGTATTTTTGTTTTGATGTTTTCTAAATGTAACGGTTAGCATGCTAACCTATCTACTGTACTGCTTTTTACCATAATAAAGTGAACCAATTTTCAAAAAAAATAAATGTATGAGAGAAGACAGTTGCATGTAAGCCTATAAATGGGCTTGGAAATAATCTCTGCAAGTGTTTCACTTTCTAGTGTTGTTTTAATCATAATTTCATTTTCACTCGACATTTGACCAAATTAAAAGGGTAAAGTTGGAGATTGAAATTCCATTATAATTCTTACCATTGTTTAGTTGAAAAAAACTTGAAGAAAATGTCATGTCGAGCATTTCATATATGCTTTCTCATTGTTTATAGCTAATAAAAAAAATTCTTAGAGTTTTTCAAAAAGGATTAAACATTTTATTGAAACATTCTTTTTTAAAATTTTTGATTTATTTTGTCTTAAAAGGTATAAATGTTCAATTGGATTATTATTTAAACAAAAACTAAAAATACAAATTTATATTAAGAGGATTTCTATTTCATGTCACTAAGTAATAATCAAGCTAATTTTCTTTTGTATAAACTTAAATTCAATACATGTCTTCAGCTATTGTGCTAATATTTATATAGTTTTTGATAAATTGAAACATTAGAATTAAGTTAAAATAATCAGTCAATTATATAAAACATCAGTATTTATTACTTAAGCGTCAATGATACTATTTCAATCTCATTTTTTGATTAAAAATACCGTAAAAAAATAGTTATGAAAATAACAAAATATGTGGCCCAATCAATACATTACCCGTCTCTTTTACACAAGAAAGAAATGTGAACTAAGCTTGCTTCGGTACAACAGTAGATCGATAAATAATTTGGAGAAAATGCAGTTAAGTTACCTTCCACTTCAAAATAAAATGAACCAAGGGTTGCAAGATAAAAAGCGAATTGTTGATGTCAAGTTATAAATGTTCAATGTATATATCTAGTATTTCTATTGGCGTTCCCCCACGTGAACTCCAAATGTGTGGTAATTATTTAATAGTTCATTAATATGCATGAAAATAATAACTTGTACGGTAATGTCTGAATTTTTTGAATTTCGAAATTCATTAATATTTATTTAACTTCTCATTTTAAAACTTTGACCATTTTGTTTTTCTTAATTACTAATTATTTATCAAATAATACGTACTATAATCAATTTCCTAAAAGCAAATATGTATTAATAATTTCTTGATATTAATTTAATTAATCGTATTAAAGACTATTAAATAATCATTGATTATCAAAACAAATTTAATAAACATCGAACAACAATGTATTTTATTAATTACTATTACCTCTTATTTATATTATATAGTAATTAATAACTAATCAGCATTAATTTTCAAAAAAAATTAATAATCAACATTAACTATTGAATTTTATTTACTTCTAATAATTATTATTTATTATTAATTACTAATGTATTATTAACATTAATTATTTAAATTTTGAATTTACTAATTAATTATTAAGTAATAACACAAATTTAAAACATTTTATAAATAATAAATATAAAAGTTCGTTTCAAATCTCTTGGAAAACTACAGGAAAATAGCTTCAAAATTATGTCGATGGTAATCCGACTCTATTAGCAACAGAATTTAGCGTTAAATATTATATGATGGTAAAGAGCTGCAATTTCCACTGATTTAGCGACAGAATTAGTATTCGACGGTAATAATTTATAATAAGATGGCATATGAAATCCAAAATATTTTCTCTTACAAAGCCCAAGGAAATCCGCCGCTAATTAGCGACGGAATTTTCCACTGCTAAAAATCTGTCACTAATCTCGGTTTTTCATGTAGTGTGATTTTACACAAATTATTGATATTTTAAATAATTTTATCAAGGCCCACACAGTTCATTTCCATAAACAGTCATCGAACTGCACTTACAGCGACCTTTTCCAAATTTGATTTGGACATAATTCCAAATCCAACAGTTAGATTTCAAATCTCTTGCAATCTTTGGAAAGCCCTTTTCGATACGAAGCCAAGGTTCCGGTTTTAGTAAATCTCCCATAATGTCCTTTCGAAGTCAATGGTCGAAATTCGCGAAATACCGCGGCGCGGCACATTCTATTCAGGCCAATAAATATATATTGTATATTTCGTCGATTTCCATTTAAAATGTATTTTATAAATCGTTTTAAATTCATTTTTGAAATGATTTCAACTTCATATTCAATTTCAAATCAAAATTGAATATTTCATATCATTAATTTATAAATGATAATATTTTCAAAACATTAGATTTTGAAAACACTTCCTTTTAAATATTCATTATAGAAATGAATAAAATCAATATAAATATCGTTCACGTCAAAATGGCGTTAGTTTAATCAACACGTCTTTATATATTTAAATAATTTCGTGTCCATCCCAAATCGGACATCAAAATCATATTTTGATCCATTAATGAATATTATTATAAAATATTAGTTATTTTAAATTATTCACTGTTCGTCATTTTAAAATATTCTTTAATTTAAAATATTCATTCTTTCCGAATTGGAATCAGACAAATTCAATTACCATATAATTTTATTTATATGGATTTCATGCACACATGTACACAACATTAATCAAACGCAGTCAACCATCATCCAGAGTGCATTACACAACTGCATAAGCGTTAAATATGAATAATTAACGCTTACAACAGCCTATCAACCTTTCGATTGACATACAACTAAACAATTGTGATTAGTGTACGTCAAATATCATCCCAATACCCGTGTGGAGTTTTCAAACAGCAAACACTGATTATCATTTGTGCAGTTGGGCGATGTGTAAAATATATCGTCCCAATCCATATCAGTCAAATGTGTGTACATAAAAAAATCGTCCAATTTGTAACTGAATATTTATTTTATTCATATACACATTAAAAATTATATTTTTAACTATAAAATATTTATTTTAACACATGAATATTTTATTTACCATTTCACAATATAATCACAAACAGTTTTCATATCACAATCAAACAAACAAGTTGTCCATGGTCTGTGGACGACGGGGAGCAGTTCATATATGCAGTTATGAAATAAATAAATAACTGTATTAGAAATTATAGTGAGAAGTTCTCACCTTTGGTTTCCACTCCATCATTCTTTATCATCGCTCAGATTCGCCGCTTTGATTCCAATGCAATCTGTTTCACGAAATTTATATTAAAAATCATATTTTAATCCACTACATATATAAAAATTATATTTTTATTTTGCGTCATATATAAAAGATCATATTTTTATATTGCTATTTCTATTTTTAAAACCAATTCTATTTTATATTTTTAAAAGTAATGCTAATTTTATTTTCACATCATATGTTAATTTTATTATTTTAAAAACAATGTTCTTTTTCTATTTTAGAAACAATGTTCATTTTCTATTTTAAAAACAGTGTTCATTTTATATTTTCAAAACCAATTCTATTTTATATTTTAAACAACTAATTTATATTTTTATGATTAAAAATCTAATATTTTCATTTTTAAAAATCATATACTTTATACACATAAAATATAGTCTTTATTAACCATAGAAATCAAAGCTTTATTAACATAAAATCAAAGCTTTATTAACATAAAAATCAAAGCTTTATTAACATAAAAATCATGGCTTTGATTACATTAAAAACTATAGTTTTATATAGTTTAAACAATGCTTTAAATAAATAAAAACTAAATTAAATTAAAAACTCACTTTCGTTATAAAAATCGCTCCTTTGATGCTGGAGGGGGGGTTCCACGGGCGGGGTCAGGCAGTCGGAGATTGGGGGAGGAGCGACAGGCCAATGGGGTGGCGGGCGGTGGGTTTTCCGATGGGTTAGGAGACTAATTTCATCGAATTTGGAGACCGTTTAAAAAACGGTCATTTTCCAGTCGATTAAATTCAAACTGAAATGACGAAACACATTTAAATTCACCACGCTCACATATTGAATCCCAAAATTATGAAAATTGGAATCTAGCAATAATTTGATATTCTAGATCCAACAAAAGTGGTCTCGTCGTAAACGGAGGTCGTTTGCAAAATCGCTATTTTTTAAGGGTTATATTTCCATAGCTACTATTCTGAATTTTCAACTGGGCATAAATTTTTACTCCCGCTATGAAATTTATATTTTTTGGATTCGTTGGAAAGATATTTTCAAACAGATTCTAGTATTTTAGGTTTCACCAAAATCCGGTTTATTTTGAATCCTTTACATTAATTTGAAATTTGTAATTTGAAATTTGTAATTTGAAATTGAATTTTCAAACTACCGCGCCATTTCCAATTCCTTTTATAATTAAAATAAATATTTGTATTCTAATTTCGATTTATATAAATATATACATTCTAATTCTATTCAAAATAAATTTCTAGTTGTTATTATTTAAGATAAATCATTTTAAGTGTTGAAAATTCCTTAAAATTGCCAAAATAAAAATTTTAAATTGGGTCTTATTTTTCGGGTTGTTACAACTAACTCTCGCTATTGCTCAGGAGCCATTCGCCTAAGAGGCATGGCGATAGGTTAAGCACTCTCGACCAATTCCATTCTGAACTGAATCCCACGATGCGACGACAACTATTTGACCTCGTCAAATACATCGTCAAACTAACTAGCGATCGGCACCGATGACAAGTCTTCCCGTGGAATCATAAGAGAATATAAATAGCTCATGAAGACACCATCTTCGGGCTTACATCGAATAACAACCAATCACCCTTCTACATTTTTGACTGTTATCTCTATCTTCTCGCAATCCACTTTTGCCGCATACCTCTTGAGCCAGTCCATACCCAAAATAACCCATACCCAACGAAGTTCATAAAAAAGCAATCACATACACAAAGGAGCAACCATGACTCGACAACACTAGACCACGACACATCATATACAAGCTAGACAAACCCCCAACTGGATTAGTCACAACAAAAGGTCTATCACAAATCTAGGGTTCCAAACCCAAGCGGCATACAAGCTCATTACAATTGAATGAATGTGAGGCTCCAATATCAAACAACACATGAATTGAAACATCTCTAATGGAAAGAACACCTTGAATGGCCACACTCATCCCTTTCTCCTTTGCCGTAGGAACCTTTGAAGACGATGGCACAGCTTGCTAAGCATACGCCTTCACAACCTTCTTACTCTTTGCTAGTTCTGGACAATCCTTCTTATCATGCCCAGGCTTTCAACACTTAAAGTGCTTCTTTTTATCTTTCGAATTCTCACAACTGGAAGCAGTTAAAGTAAGTCACTTCGCCTTTCTGCATTTTCTGACTATCTTTTCCTTCTGTTGTTGCTGCTTCCTCTGTTTGTTATTTCCTCCCTGCTGTGGTCTCGGTTTTCCTTAGCTGCAACAACAGTCTCTTCCTTGGGAAAAAAACTCTCATGCCTTAGAGATTTCTCGACGTTGTTCTCATAAGTTCCATCAAGATGATCCACCAACTGTTTCCCAAGGTATTTGTCCAAACCCATGACAAACTTCTTGTTCTTCTAACAAGGTGTATCGATATATTAACGAGCATACTTCGACAAAGCTTCGAAGTCAGAAAAATACTCAAGCACTAGTTGACGATTCTGCTTAAGCTCAACAAACTTCTAAAACATAATAAACTTCTAAACTGTAGAAATAAACTTTTTCTTAAACTTGACTTGGAATTTCACACATGAAATCTTGTCTTCTGGAGTCTCTAGAGTGACAGAGTTCCACCAATCCATAGCTCTACCCTGCAGCTATCTCGACGCAAGCTTCCTCTGATTCGCATCGTCAATTCCTAAGTCTCTAAAGATCCTAATGAAATATTAAGCCACCCTTGAATATCTTCAATTGGTTCCGTCCCTTTAAACTGCTTCCCTCCCAAAGTGGTGAAATATTTGCACAACTTTGCGAATTCCATAGCTCTAGGCACCTGCACTTGAACTCCTACATCTACCAATCCTATCTCCTGAGCGGGTACCCTCCTCATGATCGCTGCTAGCATGGCCTCAAACATAGCTGGGTAGTCTGGTATACCGCCATTACCCTATATAGGAACAGTATCCTCTCTAGCAGAGTCTCTCGATGGTCAACGATTCATTCTAAATCTGTAATATAGAATGATTAGTCCATGTACGAGAAAAATTGCAAACGGAGTTCAAACGCTGTTATATTATACAGTCATATATAGTATACATCCATCAGAAACCTATAAATACGTCTCTCATACGTAATTATGTTCCTGAAATTTGGCTAAAATCGATAACCAGAGCTCTGATACCATATGTGACGACTTCCCACAACTCGTGCACTTAATAAGGAAAATAATGCATTGAAAGACGTGTCAAGCAGCTATGGATGATCATCATGGTAGGATAACACAAGCGGATGCTATCGTATAACTAACAACACAAGGATAAAATACAATAGAACATATACAACAGACAATAATAGTGAAGCAGAATTGAGAAAAATCTTAAACTTTTTCATACCACCATGAAAATATCCATACAACCTTGGATAATGCTATAAGTGTATGTACAGTAAGCCTCACTACAACACTGAGAGAATACATCAAACGGAGAAAACAACAAATACTAGATAAAAGAAAATAATATGCCAGCCTCATGCTCGTCATCGCTCAACAACATTGTCCACATCAAGATCTATCACATGTCACCTGCTACTCAGTCTACCTATCCACAACCAGATGAACGACCCAAGGTAATAAGAGGGAGACATAAAACTTTGATTCAGACAACAGTTTAGTGAGTGATAAAAAATAGCTATCAAATATTATCAATAAAGCATATGAGAATAGGCATATTAATCGGCTAATCAACCAGCATCTATAGAGAAGGACTCATACACATATTTCCCCCATTCGACAGTGTTGGCTTTTACAGTAAACAATTTGAAACAACAGTACATTCATGGCAATCAGTTATCAAGCGTAGACCACTCTAATCAATGTTGACATCTACAAGCACAAGCCCCAAAGGCCTAAACCAATATTAGACAAGCACCTAAGAGACATCCCCTTCGAGGTCGAATAATCTACACAAGATGATACAAGCAAACAATCATTCATCCATGACTCTAACTATCACTGCCCATCCTGCTTCGAAATCATCGTTAGTCGTATGTCCGGCTGAACACCTTTCCATTCGTCAAGGGCTAATGGTAAACCCCAGTGCTAGCAAAGCTCCATGCACTATACAACGAAACGTATCTAGGCCTGTCGAGCTACCCAGGGTACTCGACCAACCACTTCTAGTCTTTTGGGAGTCCCCATTATACCCCTGCTTTGAGTACGCTAGAAACTATGACAATAATAATCTCTCGGCCTTTAATATCTCTAGTCATCCAACCTAATGACTATTCACAAACTCAAGCCCCTTCTCGACCAATCATTATCCCCGAACTCACCACCTTGAGTTGTCTTCACATCCGTTGCATTACAACGATCAACAAACACATCACAACACTTTGAACATTCCCCCGGAATTCACTTCGAAGTCACGTTCATCACTGAGCCAAACTAACATCAAAATTTTGGTCGATATTCAATCCACAATGTTTCACTTTTGTTGTTAATAACATTCCATGCTCTTTCTAAAATGTTGCGGTTTAACATGTATATTTATAGCCCATCTTGAAGCACTTCTCAATTACATCGTTCATCTCCTTTCCTCAGCATTTCCATAACGCTGTAACCATCCCCAGGTCGTCCTATATAATTAACAACCTAACGCCTTTGGGTCGTCATCCCATTCCAACGACCCGACCATACTAGGTCGTTGTATCAGTCTACCCCTGACCACCTGCCTCACCTTTCCTTCCCAGGACTTCGGTCGACCCCATTAAGTTACGACCTACTATTCTAGTACCCGGAGCTCCATGACTTGCAACTCGCGACCTGACCTATGTTACTGATCCATCTTTGCATTACACTCGCATGCTTTCTGCGACTCGAACCATGCACGAATGACCTGGCTCGAATGACCCGAAGCCTTCGACCCATCCATTTCTTGAGCAATAAGCCACACGACCTGAGCTTCATGCCACGTCATCAACGACCTAAAAAACAACTTGACTCCCGATCTGACCAAATTAATTCCAATCTTAACCAAATCATTATCAAACAACAACATCGATGCAACCAATTCATCCAAATCATCCAATTCAACTATCAACAACATTTAAACAACAATTATTCATTAGCAATCACATGAAATTCACCAAATCTTGATAAATCAATAAATAAACAAATGCAATGGATCTAAACTTGCATAAACAAATGAATTAACATACGAATTACCAATTTAATTTGCTAGATTATATCCTAGGGTGATTCAAACGAAAATATACTTATCTTGATGTAGATCTTGGTGAAAACAACTTAAAATGGTGAAAATAAGATCAAACAACCCATGTACTTGATTGAATCCTTGTGAGAGATGCTTATCACTCACCAATTTCTCGAATTTACTCGAAATCACTAAATTCTCAATTCGAACAATGAAGAGCACTCTTCATACCTCTCAATTTGATGCGATCTCCCTTCACTTAGTGCTGATCTAGCTTTGCTTGATGTATATCTTCAATCTTCACAAGTAGATCTAGAATTTTAATGGAGGGAAGGTGTATTTGATTGACTAAGTAGGATCATGAGCTCAACCAAATGAGAGAATGAAGAAAAGTAACCCTCTCTCCATGCCTCTTACCCCCTATTTATAGCCTTCCACCAGCCCACTAATGGGCCATACCAAATCAGCCCATCAATGGCTTACAGAACCTGAACAGAAATTGTGCAGCATTAAAACAATGATTTCTCCCAATACTGTTGAACCAAATCGTCAATGTGACCACTCAATGGAATTGAAAACATCATTTCCTCTCCAATGAAATAAATCTCAGCACCTGATTTGATCCCAGTCAAAAGTTATGCCCTGCACAAAACTGATAGGGGGAAAATGGTCATAAATAAAATTGGTAAAAATTATGGACATGTCTCACATCCCCATAAACAACAAATCAAAATATGAGAATGATCCAACCCTCAAGGAATTAAATAAAAAATATTTTACGTTCTTCCGATACATAAAATGCGGGCTGTTACATCTCTAGTTTCTAACTAACATGCCGGGGAATTACACGGTTTACCATGCAACCCCTCGTATGGTGTCATCCCGATGCTCGACTGGTAACTTTTATTATATGCGAACTCAACTAGATGTAGATAGTCTTCCCACGATCCCCCAAAATCCAACACACAACCTCTTAGGAGATCTTCCGAAACTCGGTTAACTCTCTCAGTCTAACCATCAGTTTGGGGATGATAAGCTATACTCAAACATAACTCAGTTCCCGAAGTCTCTTGCAAACTCTTCCAAAATCCACTTGTGAGCAATGGATCTCGATCACTCACTGTGCTTTTCGGTATACCATGGAACCGAACTATCCATTTAATATATAGCTTATCCAACTTTGATGTTGTCCAAGTTGATATGGCAAGAATAAACCTTTCACTTTCGGTCAAGCAATCCACGATGACCCAAATCCCTTCATTTCCTGCCCTGGTTCTAGGTAGTCCATCGATACTTGCTCCCATTTCCATGTTGGAACTTCTAGTGGCTGAAGCAATCCACTCGGCTTCTTCTGTTCATTTTTCACAAACTAACAGTTCATGCACTTAGAAATGAACTTTCCAACATCCCTCTTCAATCCTTCCTAGTACTAAGCTCGCTTCATGTCCTGATATAACTTATTACCATTAGGGTAAATTGTCAACTTTGAGCGATGACATTCTCTCAGAACCTCATCTATCAATCCTTCTATACCAGGAACAGCCAGTTGTCCTTTCTTTCGAAGCCAACCTTCTCGATCAACTTCGAATTCCTTATCTTCTTGTTCCAACTTCTGGATGATATCGACATGCTTTACATCACATTTTTGGCTCTCGCCAATCCTTGAGATGAGAGTAGGTCTTATCTATAAGCTTGCCAATTTTTCAGGTTCAAACTCACACTGTGTTATCAAATCCTACTAAGTACTCGAGGTGCTTCCATTATGAAAACAGCGCTCCTAAACCTGCATGTCTTTGACTAACGCATCTTCAACTGTGTTACCATTACCAGAAGTATAGGCTATATCAAAATCATACGATGCAAGAAAATCTAACCACCGTTGCTGCCGAAGATTCAAATACTTTTGGGATAAAAGTTACTACAACAACTTGTAATCCGTAAACAACCCGAATTGAACTCCCAACAGATAATGTCTCCACATATTTAGAGCAAACATGATCGCCGCTAACTCTAAATCATGAGTCGGATAATTCCTTTCGTACGACTTCAGTTGTCGATTAACATATGCCACAACTCTATCTTTCTACATCAGCACTGCTTCAAGTCCAGTATTGAGAATACCTGTAACTTCCCCAGTAAGGAAAGCCCGGATACTTCGAGAACAACACACAAAAGAATGCAGACAGAAGAACATTTCATTGTATATTACAACAATTCCGTCAGAATACAAGAATATACAGAGTATGAATAAATACTACACATTCGATAAATATCAGAGATTACAATACATTACATAGCAGCGGAAAATAATACAAAGCACAACTGAAGGAGATATACGGATACAGAGCTTTCCGGATATCATTCCAGCTGTAAACTAGGATCCTGTGAATATAAATCTGCAAAACCAAAACTACTCGCCGCCCATGTCCAAATAAGGGCACCCATAGTTTAGGTTAAAACAATAAACTCCAGGTCAGTCATGGGACTGATGTGAGAACTAAAACAGTTATTAATCTTTATTTTAAAGTTAGATAAATCAAGGGACCACGCCGTATAACACGGAACGGGTTTCCTTCAAGAATACCAGTGCATAAAACAACAGCGCAATGCTAAATAAAGAACAATGAAGCTATTATAAGACCTAGGTCCCATCACACAATGCAACACAAGCCGGAGGATAGGGTTTTTACCTTATATTAGCCAAGAATGCTTGATACGCTAAATTCCGTCTTTTATTATTACTATAAGTGTATAGTGTCAAAACAATTTCAATCATAAGTATCAATCATATACGGCATAAGTGCCCCATCCCACTATGTTGCCATACTAGGCTCTACAATCAAAACCGCATAGTCACGTATTGGAAATTGGATTTCCATCTGTGAACCAAGGCAAGGGATCGTCCTTACTGCTACTTCCATATGAAAAAAATTATATTTTTATATCTCTACTACATATGAAAAAAAAACTCTCCTTTACACCGCTACTTCCATGATAAAAATTATATTTTTATCTCGCTCTTCTTCTAATAAAGATTGTATTTTTATAACTCTACATAAATAAAAATCATATTTTTATTCTATTTAAAAATCGTATCTTTATAATGTTATCATATAAATAAAAATCCAATCTTTTCGCTACTCTTCAAATAAAAATCATATCTTTTTATTTATAAAAATCAAATCTTTTCGCTCGCTTTATATATATAATCTAATCTTTACCGCATTAAAGATCTTACCTTTTTATCAATAAAAATCTAACCTTTCTTATGTTAGAAATCTATATTTTTGCATATAAAAATCATATATTTTCTACATATAAAGAAATCAGTTTTCTTTAAATAAAAAAAATAAAAAAAATAAATTTTACCTAAGTTGGTGGTCAGAGGGGGTCGGAGCGGCGTACTTGGCGCAGGCGACGGCGGCCAGGGGAAGCAGGGTCCGCAGTGGCTAGGTCTGAATCGAGGAAGGGGGTTCTTGGGGGTTTCGAATGGGGATGGCGACTGGGGTAGCTCGACGGCGCAGGAGGAGGGGGTGCGGCCTCGGTCAGGCGGTGGCAGCTTAGGGCGCGGCGCATTTGAGGCCTCGTGGTCTCCTTCATACGTGGGTTTTGACCTGCGATGGAGGGTGGTGGAGCGGAGGAAGGAGATGGGGAAGAAGAGGTGGAGGCGCGATGGCGATGGCCATCGTGGGGCGGCGCTGAACGAATCGAGGGGGGAGGGGTGATTTGGGAACAACGGTTTTTTTTTAGACTGAAAGAGAGAGAATGTAGTGGGGGCCAAAATATATATATAATTTATTTATTATTTTATTCAATAAAAATTGATTTCACATCCGATCTTAGAACGAAACTCAACAACTATCGCCCCTAGCTAATTACCCCCATTCTGAACACAATGGGATATGTATTGTAAGCCAATTCGTCTGTTTCGATCTGTTTTCATCAAAATTAAAATATAAATCAGTATATTTAATTTTTAACGTACATTTCAATTTACCGGGGCCACATACTGACTCAATAAATTCCCAAAAAATAGTTTCTAGCTTCGTATTGATGATACGGTCCTAACAAAACTAATTTCATCGAATTCTGAGACTGTTTGAAAAATGGCCATTTTCTAGTCGATCGAAATTGACTAAAACTGTTAAAACACGTTTTACTTCGCCACGCTCACATATTGATTCAAAAAATTCTGAATTTTGGAATCTAGCAATAAATTGACATCACAGATCCAATAAAAGTTGTTTCGTCGAAAACCGAGGTCGTTTGAAAAATTTTCATTTTTAAGGGCTAGAATTCCATAGCGACTATTCCGAATTTTCAACTGGGTATATCTTTTGATTCCCGCTATGAAATTTTGATTTTTCAGATTCGTTGGAAAGATATTTTCAAATAGATTCTATTATTTCTGGTTTCACTAAAATACGATCTATTTTGAATCATGTACATTCATTTGAACTTTGAAATCGAATTTTCAAACTACCGCGCCATTTTCAATTCCTTTTATAATTAAAATAAAATATTTATATTCTAGCGTCGATTCAAATAAATATATACGTTCTAATTCTATTCAAAATAAATTTCTCCTTGTTATTATTTAAAATAATTCATTTTAAATATTCAAAATTTACTAAAATTGCCAAAATAAAAATTTTAAATTGGCTCAGATTTCTGGGTTATTACAATCTCCCCCACTTAAAACTTTTCATCCCCGAAAAGGAACGAAGCCGAAAGTTGTTTAACTAATCAACTCAACTTTCATTATCTTCATCACGGCTTAAGTTCTTCAACTTTTCAGTTTCTAAGAACTTTTCAAATTTTTCAAAAATTTGGCTAACACCCTAAATTTTCGAAAAATTTCGCCATAACCTCCCCTGCACCGGGGACTTCGGGATATTTCAAATAGCCTCCCATGGCCCTCATCAACCCAAAAAGAAAAAGAAATAGCCAAGCGGCTAGCCAATCGGCTCATAAAATCAACAAAACCCAATAAATTTGTAAACATGTACCTATTTGTCGGGCAAACAATTTTATTCTTCTGCTCTAGCCTCTTTGCTATGACCTGTTCAATGTAAGTACATGTATATGCATGCAAATGCGACTAATTTTAAGCACAATTCAATATTGGATCAATTTGGTTATATGATTCAACATTTCAATTAATTAATCGATAATCAAACAACACAATCTGCAATCAATTAGTAGATTATCATTTCAAATTCATAACTTTGGTACATAGTCAAAAAATCACATTTTTGATGCGAAGTCACAACAATATATTCTAACTATATTTCAGTTCTCACACCAGTCAATTGGAGATATATAGAAATTCCACCTTCGTCACTCGAACATAAATTCTAATGACGAGTACTCAGTCATCAGAATCATCTTCGGGCTACTAGAGTATGATTCTATATCTATCCAGTATATTAAAACTTTAAATACACGCGGATCAGACGTATACGCAAAATCTTTATATACTGGATTGTCCAAATTCAATACAAATAAATATTCAAATACGCTGAATAAGGTTTAAATTTTCAAAACAAAATTCGTTTTCATTTTAAAAATATACTCTTCACACTCGTTCTAGGATACTATTGATCCCAACTCCAACGAGTCATTCTCATTGGATATTACTAATCCAATCTCTGATGAATTCTTTCGTATGGTTCGAATGTGTCTTTTTCTCGAGCTCTGTAAACCAAAGCTCTGATACCAACTAAGAAGACCCGTAACTTCCCCGATAAGGAAAGCCCGGATACTTCGAGAACAACACACAAAAGAATGCAGACAGAAGAACATTTCATTGTATATTACAACAATTCCATCAGAATACAAGAATATACAGAGTATGAATAAATACTACACATTCGATAAATATCAGAGATTACAATACATTACATAGCAGTGGAAAATAATACAAAGCACAACTGAAGGAGATATACGGATATAGAGCTTTTCGGATATCATTCCAGCTATAAACCAGGATCCTGTGAATATAAATCTGCAAAACCAAAACTACTAGCCGCCCATGTCAAAATAAGGGCACCCAGAGTTTAGGTTAAAACAATAAACTCCAGGTCAGTCATGGGACTGATGTGAGAACTAAAACAGTTATTAATCTTTATTTTAAAGTTAGATAAATCAAGGGACCACGCCGTATAACACGGAATTAGTTTCCTTCCAAGAATACCAGTGCATAAAACAACAACGCATTGCTAAATAAAGAACAATGAAGCTATTATAAGACCCAGGTCCCATCACACAATGCAACACAAGCCGGAGGATAGGGTTTTTACCTTATAATAGCCAAGAATGCTTGATATGCTAAATTCCGTCTTTTATTATTACTATAAGTGTATAGTGTCAAAACAATTTCAATCATAAGTATCAATCATAAACGGCATAAGTGCCCCATCACACTATGTCGCCATACTAGGCTCTACAATCAAAACCGCAAAGTCACGTATTGGAAGTTGGATTTCCATCTGTGAATCAAGGCAAGGGATCGTCCTTATCGTATTCGAGATGCTCTAGCCCGTGTCTCAGGAACAGAACGCATCGTCCCTTGGATCGTTAGGGCCGGTCCACTGATGTGGATTAAAATGCCTGGACACTGCGTTTCCCCACCCCATGGGGTATCAATGAGTCTAATGACTCCATCAGCTCCACACAGTCACCGATATATCTGAGGCGCATCGCAACAGCAACAACCACATAAGTCAAACTCGTCAGGGCGTGTAAAACCAGTGACGCCACTTCTAGCTAGAAGGAAACGCATGCCCTCCTTGATGTCCTCTCCCGTTTCTGGTTCACAATCGGGGTGTGAGGCTCGTGAATCAACGCTACATAAAGCTATGCCACAAAGGTCGTGCTTTGATCATCACCCACAAGACTTTTCTTTTCAACAGAAGCCATGATCATTTTCCACTTAGGCATGCCACACAGGCAATTCACTCCATGCGTTTGATATCCATCAATATATAATCCCTAAGCTCGTACGTCTCAGAGAAGGGCGTTAAGCAAGAGAATAAATTCTCCGCCGCCAAACAGATATATATTTAATAGAAATCAATCACGCAGAATAAAATCCAGTGTCAGACACACAGTCCATTTACAAGTTCGTTCTGGGTCTGAACGAAACCGGAGGCACCTAGTACCCAGCATATCCATCGATCTCCAAGTACGTCTGGACGATCACTAACTGATTCCCTCCTCTTGGGTGTACGGCCCAATCAAGATCATCAGTAATCGCCCAAACGACGTGAAACCCTCCGGTCTTCGACCACCATCTTCATCCTCGACACCACGTCGAATCATTTATTCAGAATGGGATAAACTCAGTCTTTCTGAATAACTCGCGTATATAATAAACAAGTGTTACACAAACACAACATACGTCTCATTCAAATTTAGAATATTCTTTTATTCAAATATTCTTATACTTTGGGAAAGGTTCCATTAATTTTATAAAAGATAAATTCTTTAAATTTATTCTTTAATCTTCTTTTGAATATCAATTCAAACTGGTCAGGATTATCGAACCACACCGAAGTAATCATTTATTTCATTTCCCAATCCCAACCTATTCATCCCATGAAGTAAAACTGGTAATGCTTCATATCTAACACCTCGGTGTTATCGGTAAATTCAATTACCATTTCACGTTCAAATCTAATTAAAGATTTAACTATCGTCTGGAGCAAACTGGTGATACTCCATTCTCGATTATTTCAATCTAATTAAAGATTCATTAAAACTTCACTTGGTTTTAATCTTCCCAAAAATCACTATCAATGATTGTTTAACTTGGGAAATCATATCCTGTCTTTAACTGGGTTAAAGAACCAATGTCATTTAAAACACGGTTCACTATAAACCCAAAATCCATTCCATTAATTGTCGGATTAAAGAAAAAGTGTTATTTAAAACACCGTTCACGATAAACCAAAAAATCAATTCAAATTCAATTCCATTTAATTGGTACACTTCATTAAATCTAAATAAAAAGATTTAATCTTTTTATCAACTGGGTTTAAGGACAGTGTTAATGAAGACACCATTACGACAAACCCAAATCACATTTGATATTAAATACAAGGCTCTGAATAGAAAATATATCGGCTTATATTCAATATCAAATTCTACGACAAACAAATATCGTATTGGAAATAACGATATAAATATATCTTTCAAATTCCCATAACAATATCTGTATCACCACAAAATCCAACATCGAAATATTCCAAAGAAAATTTTGATTCAAATCCATTCCAATTCAATTATTGGAAATTCTGGTTACTTTTAAAACCATTTCAAATCCACCTTATTTATTTTAAAAATAAATGGAATTATAATTCTAGTTCAAAACTAGTTCATTTTGATAAAAATCTATTTTTATCTTTTCAAATATGGAAATTTTCACCCCAATTCTTCATAAATCATTTCTTATGATTTTACACAAATTATTACTATTTTTAATAATTTTATCAAGGCCCGTACAGTCGATTTCCATCAACGGCCATCGAACTGCACTTACAACGACCTTTTCCAAATTTGATTTGGACATAATTCCAAATCCATCCATTAGATTTCTAATTTCTAATATTCGTTAGAAAGCTCTTTTCGATACGAACCCAACGGTTCCGGTTTTAGGAGAATCCGACGGTCGGATCTCCCGTAATATCCATTCGAAGTCAATGGTCGAAATTCGCGAACTGCCGCAGCGCGGCGCGTTCTATTCAGGCCATTATATATATAATATATATATTTCGTCGATTTCGATTCAAAACGTATTTTATAAATCGTTTTAAATTCGTTTTCAAAACAATTTCAACTTCATATTCAATTTCGAATCAAAATTGAATATTCCACATTATCGATATATAAATGATAATATTTTCAAAACGTTATATTTTGAAATCATTTCGTTTTCTGTAACCATTATAAAAATGAATATAATCGATATAAATATCGTTTGCATCAAAATGGCGCATATCTAACCAACACGGCTTTATATATTTCAATAACTTTGTTATTCTATTCAACATATGAATATTTTCTTCAACATATGAATATACATTTTACTCAACACATGAATATATATTTTTATTCAACACATGAATTTTTATTTTATTCAACACATGAATTTATATTTTCCATTCAACACATGAATATTTATTTTTCTATTCAACACATGAATATATATTTCTATTCAACACATGAATTTTTATTTCTATTCAACATGAATTTATATTTTCTATTCAACACATGAATTTATAATTGTTATTTTCCAAATTGGAATGAGGCCCAATCAATTACCATATAACGTTTATTATATGGATTTCATACACACACGTACACTACGACAATCAAACACAAGAAACCATCACCCAAAGTGCATTCTACACTCCATAAGCATCAAATATAAATATTTAACACTTATAACAGCCTGTTAATCTATCAATCGACATACAACTAATTATTGGGACTAGTGTATGGCTAATTTCATCCCAACACCTGTGTGGGGTTTCACATCAATAAACACAGATTTTTATTTGTGCAGTTAGGCGATGTGTAAAATTTATCATCCCAATCAATATTAGTCAAATCGGTGTACATAAACAAATCGTTCGACTTGTAAATGAACATATATTTTATTTCAACACATGAATATATATTTTATTTCAACACATGAATATATTTTATTTCACCACATGAAATTATTTACTTTCAACACATGAATATATACTTTTCACATCACAATCAACAGTCAAATTTTACAACACAAACAATCACACAAGTCGTCCATGGTCTGTGGACAACGGGAGTCGGGTGCTGCTAAGCACCGTCTGCATCCTAGTATATATTTCAACTAGAAAATATATTAGAAGTGAGGAGTTCTCACCTTTGGGATCCACTTTTCCATTCTCTATTTCTGAACGGTTCGGATTTGGCTAAAATTCCAATGCGATCTTTTCCCGCTATTCCTAGTAAAATCGCATTTTCAATATAATGTTTATTTTAAAAATCACATTTTTATAATGGCCCTTCATATACAAAAATCATATATTTTCACAACACTTCTTTCTATATAAAAATTATATTTTTATATCTCAACTACATATGAAAAAAAACTCTCCTTTACACCGCTACTTCATGATAAAAATTATACTTTTATCTCGCTCTTCTTCTAATAAAGATTGTATTTTTATAACTCTACATAAATAAAAATCATATTTTTATTCTATTTAAAAATCGTATCTTTATAATGTTATCATATAAATAAAAATCCAATCTTTTCGCTATTCTTCAAATAAAAATCATATCTTTTTATTTATAAAAATCAAATCTTTTCGCTCCCTTTATATATATAAAATCTATTATTTACCGCATTAAAGATCTTACCTTTTTATCAATAAAAATCTAACCTTTCCCATGTTAAAAATCTATATTTTTTCATATAAAAATCATATATTTTCTACATATAAAGAAATCAGTTTTCTTTAAATAAATAAAATATATAAAAAATTAAATTTTACCTGAGTTGGTGGTCGGAAGGGGTCGGAGCGGCGTGCTTGGCGCAGGCGATGGCGGCCAGGGGAAGCAGGGTCCGCGGTGGCTAGGTCTGAATCGAGGAAGGGGGTTCTTGGGGGTTTCGAACGAGGATGGCGACTAGGGTAGCTCGACGGCGCAGGAGGAGGGGGTGCGGCCTCGGTCAGGCAGTGGCAGCTCAGGGCGCGACGCGTTTGGGGCCTCGTGGTCTCCTTTGTACGTGGATTTCGACCTGCGATGGAGGGTGATGGAGTGGAGGAAGGAGATGGGGAAGCAGAGGTGGAGGCGCGATGTCGATGGCCATCGTGGGGCGACGCTGAACGAATCGGGTGGGGGGGCGATTTGGGAACAGCGGGGTTTTTTTTAACTGAAAGAGAGAGAATGTAGTTGGGGGCCAAAATATGTATATAATTTATTTATTATTTTATTCAATAAAAATTGATTTCACATCCGATCTCAGAACGAAACTCAACAACTATCGCCCCTAGCTAATTACCCCCATTCCGAACACAATGAGATATGTATCGTAAGCCAATTTGGCCGTTTCGATCAGTTTTCATCAAAATTAAAATATAAATCAGTATATTCAATTTTTAACGTACATTTCAATTTACCGAGGCCACATATTGACCCTATAAATTCCCAAAAAATATTTTCTTGCTTCGTATTGATGATACGGTCCTAACAAAACTAATTTCATCGAATTCGGAGACTGTTTGAAAAATTGCCATTTTCTGGTCGATCGAAATTGACTGAAACTGTTAAAACACGTTTTACTTCCCCACGCTCACATATTGATTCGAGAAATTATGAATTTTGGAATCTAGCAATAAATTGACATCACGGATACAAAAAAAAGTGGTTTCGCCGAAAACCGAGGTCGTTTGCAAAATTTCCATTTTTAAGGGCCAGAATTCCATAGCGACTATTCCGAATTTTCAACTGGGCATATCTTTTGATTCCCGCTATGAAATTTTGATTTTTCAGATTCGTTGGAAAGATATTTTCAAATAGATTCTATTATTTCTGGTTTCACTAAAATCTGATTTATTTGGAATCCTGTACATTCATTTGAACTTTGAAATCGAATTTTCGAACTACTGCGCCATTTTCAATTCCTTTTATAATTAAAATAAAATATTTATATTCTAACGTCGATTCAAATAAATATATACATTCTAACTCTATTCAAAATAAATTTCTCGTTATTATTTAAAATAAGTCATTTTAAATATTCAAAATTCACTAAAATTGCCAAAATAAAAATTTTAAATTGGCTCGGATTTCCGGGTTATTACAAGTACCACATGCATCAGTGTATACCACTATATCTTCATTCCCACTTCGAGTAGTCAAAACAGAAGCACTCATTAGTCTCTCTTTCAAGATTCCAAAATCTTGCTCTTACTTCGCATCCCATGTGAACACTTGGTTCTTCTTCGTCAATCCTATCACTGGTGTTGCTACCTTGGAGAAATCCTTGATAAACTAACGATAATATCCCGCTAACCCAAGGAAACTCCTCACATCCGTCGCATTCTTTGGTCTATCCCTGTCCTGGATTACTGCCACCTTAGCAAGATCGACCTTTATTCCATTTCCAAAAATAACATGGCTTAAGAACCTCACTTCACTCTTCCAGAAGTGACACTTTAAAAACTTATGTAACAACCCGGAAAATCAGAACCAAATTAAATTTTTTTATTTTGGCATTTTAATGAATTTTTGAATATTTAAAATGAATTATTTTAAATAATAACGACAAGAAATTTATTTTGAATAAAATTAGAATGTATATATTTATTTGAATCGAAGTTAGAATATAAATAATTATTTTAATAATAAAAGGAATTGGAAATGGCGCGGTAGTTTGAAAATTCGATTTCAAATTTCAAATGAACGTACAGGATTCAAAATAAATCTTATTTTAGTGAAACCAAATATATTAAAATCTGTTTGAAAATATCTTTTTGATAGATTTGAAAAATTGAAATTTCATAGCGGGAATAAAAAGTTATGCCCAGTTTGAAAATTCAGAATAGTCGACGTGAAAATATAGCCCTTAAAATAGCCATTTTTCAAACGACCTCCGTTTTCAACGAACACACTTTTGTTGGATCCGAAATGTCAAGTTACTGCTTGATTCCAATTTTCATAATTTTTAAAATCAATATGTGAACGTGGCGAAGTAAAACATGTTTTGATAGTTCTAGTCAATTTGGATCAACTAGAAAATAATAGCTTTTCAAACGGTCTCCAAATTCAATGAAATTAGTTTTTTTAGGACCGTATCGTCAAAACATAGCCAGATTTATTTTTCAGGAATTTTCAGAGTCCATATGTGGCCCCGGTAAATTCGAATGTACGTTTAAATTAAATAATCATTGATTTATATTTTAGTTTTGATGAAAACTAATCGAAACAGTCGAATTGGCTTATGAAACATATCCCATTGCGTTCAAAATGGGGGTAATTAGCTAGAGGCGACAATTGTTGGGTTTGATTTGGAGTTCGTGGTGTTAAACTGACATTTTTGGATTTAAAATAAAATAAAAATAATTATAAAATTCTCATTCGCCAGAAAAAACCCTAGCCTCACTCATCGGTTCAGAGGCCACGAGCGATTTTGAACAGCGGAAAAAGTCGATCGCTTCTCCCTAAATTTCCGCCCTCTACACTCAAAATTAAGCCCTAATACTTTATAGAATTTTGAAGAGCTTTTCGAGCTCTTTAAATCCATACTTGGATGGTGGATTTTCGTGCAACAAATTGGGTGTAATCGGCGTTCAAAACCGCTGGGTTCAATCACGATTTCAGGCGTGATGAAGGGTGCGAGCGGGCCCACCTTCTGGGCGGAGGCGGAGAACTCGAAGGGCGATGGAATGTCGACATTAGATCGGGGTGGAGGAGCCATAGGGCACGGAAAAGTGGAGCCCTAGTTCTGAAGGGTATGGGTTCGACGGGCAACAATGGTTAACGAAGGTGAATAAGGATTTTAATTAATTAATTAATTTAACTCTTTAAATTACCTAAAGCATTTAACGCAATAACTTCTTCATACGAGGTCCAAATCGCGCGAAACTAGATCCGTTGCGATCGTGGAGACGAGAGCTTCACAACAAAACTAACCGCGTCCAAAACGGAGCACGCTGGAATTTCAGGCAAATTTAGACCCGAACGGCGGTGAAATTCAGAAATAAAAGAACCAACATGAGAGCTTCTCAATAAAATTATTTATGTATGGTTATTTATTTTATAACTGCATAAATGAACTTCTCCCCATCGTCCAAAGACCATGAACGACTTGTTTATTTGATTGCATTGTGTTGTTTAAATTGTTTGTGATGTGAAATGAACTGTATAAAATATTCATATGTTGAATAAAATATTTGAAGAATAAAAAAATACCATTTTTATTGTATAAATGGACTGTATGAAATATTCATAAGTTGAGTAAAATATTTTATCATTAAAAATATAATTTTTAACGTGTATATGAATAAAATAAATATTAATTTACAAATCAGATGATTTTTTTATGTACACCATTTGACTGATATTGATTAGGACGATAAATTGTACACATCGCCCAAATGCACAAATAATGTTCAATATTTGTTGGTTGAAACCCCACACGGGTATTGGGATGATATTTGATGTACACAAATCTCATTTGTTTAGTTGTATGTCAATCGATTGGTTGACAGACTATTGAAAGCATAAATTATTTAAAATTAATGCTTATGCAGTGTAGAATGCACTCTGGATGATGGATTTTTGTTTTTATTGTTGTTATATACACGTATTTTTGAATTCCATATAAATAACATTATATGGTAATTGACTGTGTCTGATTCCTGTTCATAAAGAAAGAATATTTTAAAATAACGAATGTTTTAAATTAATGAATATTTTAAAATAATATTCAGTAAAAGATCAAAATCTGATTTTGATGTCCGATTGGGGATAGACATGAAAATATTTAAATATGTAAAGACGTGTTGATTAGATTAACGCCATTTTGACGTAAACGATATTTATATCGATTTTGTTCATTTTTATAATGAGTATCGAAAAGAAAGTGATTTCACAATCTGATGTTTGAAAATATTATCATTTATATATGGAATATTCAATTTTGATTTAAAATTGAAAATGAAGTTAGAATCATTTTAAAACAATTTATAAAATTCATTTTAAATGGAAATTGATGAAATATATATAATATATATTTAATGGCCTGAATAGAACGCGCCGCGCCGCTGTAGTTCACGAATTTCGACCATTGACTTCGAATTGACACTACGGGAGATCCGACCATCGGATTCTCCTAAAATCCGGAACTTGGGTTCATATCAAAAAGAGCTTTCCAACGAATGTAAGAGATTTGAAATCTAATGGTTGGATTTGGAATTATGTCCAAATCAAATTTGGAAAAAGGTCGCTGTAAGTGTAGTTCGATGACCGTTTATGGAAATTGACTGTACGGGCCTTGATAAAATTATTAAAAATATCAATAATTTGTGTAAAATCATAATAAATGATTTGGAAAGAATTGGGATGAAAAATTCCATATTTGAAATGATAAAAATATATTTTTACCGAAATGAACTAGTTATGAACCAGAATTAAAATCCAATATTTTTAAATAAATAAATTGGATTTGAAATGGTTTTAATATAACCGGAATTTCCAATATATGAATTGGAATGGATTTGAATCGAAATTATCTTTGGAATATTTCGATATTGTATTCCGTGATTATACGGACATTGTGGAGGAATTTGGAAGATATATATATCGTTATTCCCAATACGATATTTGTTGGTTTCAGAATTTGATATTGAATATAAGCCGATATTTTTTCTATTCAGAGCCTTGTATTTAATATCAAATTGGTTTTTGGGTTTATCGTGAATGGTGTTTTAAAACACTTGTTCTTTAACCCAATTAACAATGGAATGAGATTTTGGGTTTGTCGTGAATGGTATCTTTAATAATATTGTTCTTAAACCCAATGAAGTTAAGAAAATCAGAAACTAACTAGAGATTAGCTAAGTTGAATGGTTTCCTGGGTATTGATCTGATGTTGGTTTCAGCCTTCAGGATTAATACTTAGGGAATTGTTCTCTTACTAATTTACGGTTATAGACTGATGGGATGGGGTCTTCAATAACATTGTTCTTAAACCCCGTGTGAAAAGAATAAATCTTTATATAAGATTATTGGTGTTTCCAGTTAATTAACATTTAATTGGAATAAAATGGAATGTGAATTGGGTTTATCATGAGCTATATTTTCAAGGACATTCATTCTTTGACCTGATTTACAGTGAAATGGGATTTGGAATTTATAAATCTTATTATTAAGATTTAACAAGAATTTTACAAAGTAAAATTTTCCAATTTAATATAATAAATTGGAATTGAATGGATTTGATTTGATAATAATCGAAATGAGCTTCTGTGGAGGAAGACTGTTAATATATATGGAATTTAAAAGGCTTTGTCATTATTCCATTTATATTATTAGTCGGATACGAAAATTAATATCGATTATATATTGATCTGTTTTTTCACGAAGATTCCATAATTAATGGAATGTTATTTGGGTTTAACGTGAACTGTGTTTAAAATGACATTAGTTCTTTAACCCAGTTGAAGACAGGATTACATGTCTAACATTTTCTTTTGAACTGTATGGTTGATCTCGGCTAAATATATATCTGTTTGGTGGCAGAGAATTTATTCTCTTGCTTAACACCCTTCTCCAAGACGTATGAGCTTAGAGGTTATATATCGGTAGAAATCAATAGTACGGTGTAGATTGTCGATGCGGCATGTTTGTGCTTCCAAAGTTAAATAATCATTAATATTGATTTTCGGAAAGATTAAAACTAAGTGGAGTTTTAATGAATCTTTAATTAGATTGAAATGGGAATTGATAATTTAAATTATCAAATTTGGGAAATGATCGAGAATGGAGTATCACTAGTTTTGTTCCTAGCGATAATTAAACCTTTAATTATGTTTGAACATGAAATGGTAATTAATTTTACCGATAACATCGTGGTGTTAGTTATGGGGTAATACCTGTTTTGCTCCATGGGATGAACAGGTGGGGATTGGGAATCTAAATAAATGGTTACTTCGGTAAGGATCGCTAATCTCGACTAGTTTGGAAAACCTTAATATGGTTTGAATGATATCCAAAGGAAGATTAAAGAATAAATTTTAAGAATTTATCTTTGATAAAATTAATGGGAACCTTTCCCAAAGTATATGAATATTTAAATAAAAGAATATTCAGAATTGGACTGAGGCGTATGTTGTGTTTTTATGACACTTGTCTATTATATACGCGAGTTATTCAGAAGGGTCGGGTTTATACCCATTCCGAATAACTGATTCGACGATAAGTCGACAATGAAGACGATGGTTGAAGACCGGAGGTCTTCACATCGTTTGGGTGATTACTGATGTCTTGATTGGGCTATACACCTTAGACAAGATTATTAGTGGTGATCGTCTAGACGTACTTGGAGATCAATGGATATGCGAGGGCCTCTCTCCTGTATTGGACATATGGGACAAGGAATAAGAGGCCTTCGGTTTCGTTCAGACCCAGAACGAACTTGTAAATGGATGTGTGTCTGACATTGGATTTTATTCTGTGTTGATTGATTTCTATTAAATATATATCTGTTTGGCTGCAGAGAATTTATTCTCTTGCTTAACGCCCTTCTCTGAGACGTACGAGCTCAGAGGTTATATATCGATAGACATCAGTCACATGGCACGAATTGCCTGTGTGGCATGCTGAGATGCAAATGATCCAGGCTTCTGTTGAAAGGCAGAGTCTTGTGCTTGATGATTAAAGCACGGTTTTAATATAGCATAGCTTTGTGTATAGCGTTAATTCGCGAGCCTCACACCTCGGTATGAGTTAAAAACGGGATAAGGGAACCCAAGGAGGACATGACATTTCTTTCTAGCTATGGGTGGTGTCAGGGTTTTGCAAACCCAGACATTTATATTGTTTTTACCTTTGTGGTTGTTGGAATGCGAGGATATAGGTCCTATAGGACCGGGAAATGTGAGTTCAGGAATTGCAAATCCACTAACGTAAGTGTGGGCCGACCTTGGAGGATCCAGAGGTTGCCCAGAGTGTGCAGTCCCGAGACATTTGCTAGAGTGTCTCAAAGTGGAAAGGAGTACATCCCTTGCCTAGACTCATGACGGAAATCCAATTTTCAATACGTGAAATTTTGATTGTAGAGCCTAGTATTGGCGACATGATAGATAGTACCCATGTCGCCTATGATTGATACATTTATATTTGAAGTTGTTTTACACACTATGCACTTATAACAGTATCAAATGATTTGTTTTAAACGTACCAAGCATGTTTGGCTATTATAAGGTAAAACTCTATCCTCCGGCTTGCGCTGCATTGTGTGATGGGACCTGAGTCTTATAATAGCTTCATTTTTTCAAAAAGCATTGCGTTGTTTTTATGCATCGGTATTCTCAGGAGGAAACCCGTTCCGTTTTGTACGGCGTGTTCCCTTGATTTACTCCATTTTAAAGTAAAGTTTTAAATAACTGTTTTAGTTCTCACACCAGTCACATGACTGACCTGGAGTTTATTGTTTTAACCTAAACTCTGGGTGCCCCTATTTTCCACATGGGCAGCTAGTAGGTTTGGTTTTGTAGATGTTATATTCATAGGATTCTGGTTTACAGCTTGGATGATATTCGGAAAGATCTGTATCCATGTATTCCTTTCAGTTGTGTTTTGTATTATTTCCCACTGCATTGTAATTTTTAAATCTCTGATACTTATCAAATGTATTTTATTCTTTCATACTCTATTATATTCTTGTACTCTGATGGAATTGTTGTAATAATGTAACATCCCATAATTTTCAGTATATTCAAATTTAGATTTAAAATAAATAAGTGGAATAATATTAGATAAAAATCAAAATTTTGTTAATTTTTAACGATGGTGATTGTTTGAATTGGGTATAAATAGATTTTTTTAATTTAGTTTTATTTAAAAGGCTATAATTTGAAATTTATTATTTTAATAATTAAATTAATTTGAGTGGGTTAATTTCAAAGTAGAATTCAAATTTAAATTTGAAATAGGGGAATTTTAAGTCGTTGAATTATAATTGAAATTCAAATCAAAAATCAAATAATCAAGTTAAGATTTAAAGTGTGTGAAATAAATTTATAGAATTTATTTAGGTTATAATTTGATTTAAATGGAATTTTTATCAATATTTAAATTAAATTAAAACAGTTACGCGAATAATGGAATATTTTATTAATTAATTAACGGTGGAATTTAACCATTTTGGCGACTGTCTCGGAATTCAACGAAACTGGCACCATTGGATCCGGAACGAGGAATTATAGCAGGATTCCAATTTGCTTTACAAACGGTCTTGTCATTTGACCGTACGAGAGGAAGTGTGAATAAAATCAAATGAATATGATAATTGTTGTTTCTTATGTTGGGCCTATATATATATATATATATATATATATATATATAACTTGAGTCTTTTTCCACCTCATCAGCTCATTCTACACTATACGTATAAGTTTCTCAACCAAACTTCTCTTTAATGGCTGAAACTAAATTCTAAACCCTAGTTAAATAAAAATCCATGCTTTAAAAATCAAATCTCCACAAACCATAGCTTATTATATGTTAAAACAAAGCTCTCAATGAATCAGAGCTACGGATACCATTGTTTTCGACATGCACTGCTTGGAGTGGTCAGAAATGGTGGTCAAACTTCCTGATTTTCGGAACCCTAATGTCAAATTTGGGGCTTTTTGATTTGTGGGCTAATCGAGGAATCGGGGATGTGGGTTTTGAAAAGGATGTTGATATGAGATCGCTGATATTGGTCAGAGAGTCTATCATCAAGGGATGGTCGTATTTTTGCTGATGAAGTCTTGAACTCGCGGTTTTGGATAGGTTCGGCGGCGGTGGTACGGGTCATCGGAGGCGCCAACACCAGTACAGGGTGGTGCGGATTCCGGCGAGGATGATGATGCCGGTGGTCTCGGGTTTTATCGTGGTCGGAATCATGGGTGGTGGACGGTCAAATTTGATCGATTTTTGGGTTCTTTGGTTACGTCTTTACTATAGCTAGTAGGAGAGAGGAGCGGGAGAATTAAAGAAGAGGTGCTGACGTGGAGGGAATTGATTTGGTGAGGAGTTTTAATTATTAATTTTATATTATTTAAATTTCAAATGAATTAACATAGATAACTTTTGCACATGAACTCGGTTTTACTCATGGTTTGTTGCGTTGGGATCGTGGCGAGATTGCGGGTGTTTTGGCACTAACCTAGCTGTGTTTAGAGACTGTGAAAT
This sequence comes from Allium sativum, assembly GCA_030737875.1. Classification (NCBI taxonomy): domain Eukaryota; kingdom Viridiplantae; phylum Streptophyta; class Magnoliopsida; order Asparagales; family Amaryllidaceae; genus Allium; species Allium sativum. The sequence continues at coordinate 186,504,415 of CM060924.1, read as the reverse complement.
TTTGGGCTATGGTTGGACATTCGTCTGATTAAAGACCAAAGGTGAGTTATTCTTTGCTCACGAATAACTAAATTTTTCCCATATTTATCAAATTAAATGATGAAGTAAGTTTGGTTGCATGGTTGTGTTTGATTGGTGAATGGTTGCTTAAATTTGACATGCAATGTGTATCATGCAATGAAAATCAATAATTAGTTATTTAAATTTAATTTAAATCTAGTTACGAAATAGCGACACTTGAAATCAGTGGAATGATTTAACACTGACCATGGAATAAAATGTTGTGTGATGGATGCCTTGGTCGATTTGAATTACTGGTTGAATACTGCTTGAAATGTCCCTTTTTCAGTATATGAATATTGTGTGCTCATGTTGACGATAAATCCCATTTTCACCCTAGATGTTGCGGGCATCGAATAAAACCAGAATTAATCGATAGAAATCAATTAAGAACACAGAGTGAAATGATAAATCTCTGTGACCCTGATTTTGATTGAAATGATAGATCCATACCTGAAATATCAAGGAATTAAATTTAAAACCACTTGGCCATTGGGTAGATAATTATATATAGACATCGGTTGGTTAAATGATTTTTAAATATTTGGAAATTTTATTTAATAGAATTTTTTTTAGAAGAATGTGCCGATACTCGATAAATCCATTTCTTTAAAGATTCTGATCTTGGGATGTTATCAAAAGGGTTAAGGAAATTTTCCCAAAACAAAGTGGAAATTTTTAAACTCGGATGTGAATATGATTTGGAATTATTAAAAATTTTGGGGTGGATTTGAATGAAATAAATTCTTATTGAATTTAAAATTTGAATAAGGGAATCGAGGTATTCTGAGTTATTTAACTCAGCTTTAAATATTGATTTGAATTCTTGAAATCGAACGATTGTTTTGAATGATGTTTGAAACAAGATATGAGACATATGTAAACCCCATTTGACTGGGGTACAGATTCAAGTACTGGATATTCGGAAGGAAGAAACTATTATGATTTAAAGAATTTTATTATATATATATACACTGTTGATTTAAATAAACTATTTAGTTTCTTAAAATTTACTTATAAAACTTTTTACTTATAAACTATTTTTATATAGCTAAATTCTTCCTTATATTCCTATTATTACTTGGACTAATAGTAAAACTTTTATTTTGTATTTACATGGTTATCTAAATTACCTTATTTTATTCGAATCATTACATTATATATACATTTTTTATAGAAAGATTTTTCTCATAAGCATCTATTTTTTTCAAAATTATATTTTGTGAATTATGAATCTCCTCCTAATGGAAAGTGTTGGATTTAAACAATTGGATTAATGGAGTTGAAATAAAGTTATTTGGATATGAATCGGGTTTTAAACCGACCTAAATATGGAAATGTAAATTATATTCTACTCGAATATAAATGGATCTCCTAAGGGATTGAAATGAGTTATAATAAAATATACATTCTATTTGAATAATGAACGGATTTCCAACCATAAATCGATTTTTAATGATTATGATTTCGATATGAAATATATTCTACTCGAATATGAATCAAATTTTTTTGGAATATTATATGCTTATAATATATGAAATGAGATATATTCTAGTTTGGAATATAATCGGGTTGGGAATGATTGAGATATTTTGACATGAAATTATATTCTATTTTGAATAATGTAAGTTGGGTTCGAAACAAAATATGATATTCTGATATGAAAGCAAACCTTTGTGAAAAGTGAAAGAACCAACCGATGTGAAACGATGTAAGCGTTGGTTGTTAAAGAGACCGGAGTCGACATAAGGCATACTCTCTCTCTCAGTGTCGATACCACTTTGACAACTGTGAACGTTATGACGTATCCAGAATGAGTATGATGACTTGGAGGCGATTATTGCATCGAAGAAGATGAACGATAACGAAATAGCCCTGACCTTCGGTTCAGAATTGAAATGACTAAAACAGGAGCTATACCGTGACTAACTGAGGTAGCACCTTTGATCGGACACACTTCCCCGATACTATTTCTTTGATGATGATGATTTGGGCCATTTATGACTTTGGGAGTGTGTTCCGAGGTGGGCGGTAGTGGCTGCTATGCGTTACCACCGGTCCAGGAGTGCAATTGGTAGAATCCTACCCTGGGCATTGCCTCGAGTGCCTTGTTATATTTATCCATATGGAGCCCCATACGATTTTGATTTAGCATTGCCTTCTATGGGGTGCCCTCTGATAACACTAGTACGGTGAATTTACGGTACTGTATAGACTGTTGGTGCCTGTAAACGGCATAAGGGTAATATGGTAATCCCTCTTATGCTATTTTTATGATATTTACTTTACTGCATAGACACTATCATAATAGCGTATTATATTATGTCTGTATTAGTTTAATGGATCCTCGAGAGATGGAAAAATCCCGTAACATCTCTTGAGTTACTGCACCCATGACACTGATGTTATTTCGTATCTTAATTCGACTAATATGAGAATGATTTAGTGCTGATCCGAGTGTTTGTTTTGTTTTCTTTTTATGCAATATGCTCGGGTCAGCAGAGGTTTGCAGTTAGCGAAGTTCCTTCACCTTGGAGATCGAAGATGAAGATTTGGTATACATCTATTACATATATATATATACATATGTATTTTTCCGCTGCACTTTGTTCCGCTGTCATGTTATATAAATCTGTATGTGTGTAACTCTGATAACCGTGTATGTTAAATATATACATTTCAACTGCTTTGAAACTAATATTTGTTTATTATATGTTGTCCTTCCGATGTAAGATTCTGTGATTGGTTTTTCTCTTCTTCTTTCTTTTTCTTTTTTTTCCAATAACTACTTGCATTTGCAATTTGTTTGAGTCGACATGTGTGGTCTATTGTCGATTTGAACGGTAAAAAAATGTGGGTCGTTATAGTTGGTATCAGAGCGATGGTTAGCGATAACCTTGGCTCTGTTGGGAATTAACTCATTAGATATGGGGTTAGAAACACCCTAGAACGGGTTTGAGTGATATAAGAGAGCGTACTTGTATTTTTGATAAATTGGTTTTTCATTATGTTGATTTATTCCGTTGAATATTTATGGATTTTAGTCGATATATGGGACGCCATAGAATCGATAGGAATTTCTAAATAATCGAACAAAATGATCGACATAATATGATTTTGGATTATATTATATATATATGTGTGTGTGTATAAACATTGGTCGTTGCTAGGTAATAATATTAAGTTAATGCCCATTATGGTTGATTCGATAGTAAATCTGATAAGAAAATTAAATGGACTTAGAAATATTTGAAAATGAAATGATACCTTTAAGTATCATTAGGTAAGAAAGGTTTGTGATTAAAATAGAAATGAACTTGAAACTTGATCCTGGGGTGTTTTTGAAGATAGTTTGCTAATGTTTTGAAATAATATCGTATTATGACTATTTTCGAAAGGAATGGTTTAAAGGATTTTAAAAGAAATAAGTGTGTAATCCCTTCTTGGACATCAGAAATGATATCGGTAATGAGTGCATGCATTATCGATGTTATTATGAAGTGTCTAAGTGGGGGAGACTACTCTGTACTTTCATAGCTGGTGGGAAAAAGATTTGGATTTCAATTCCATATGGTATAAATTTTTATGTAAAGGTAGTAGAATATGTTATTTAAGTTGAATTTAAATTAAACTAGAATTTAAGTTTCTATGTTCTTAGTTAATTAAGAATTTGGATTTAAATTTATGGTAGAGTTTTCTATAAGTCTTATAAACTCATATATTTTTTAAACTTACTTATAACTCGGAATCAAGCCATTTAGGTTCATCTTATCTAATGACATTGGTTTAAGTGCGAAAATTAGCTCGATCCATTAGAATTTTTGACTTTGAAAATCATGAAATGGACTTAAGTATTAAGAAGAATTGTCACGTAACTCTTAAATAGGGATGATAGTAAGGTTTAAGCAGATCCCAAATTTGATTGGTAAAAGTATTATAGAATCGAAAATTTACCGTGAAATAAAATTTAACTTAAGTCGACTAGAATGAATTGAAGAATTAGGTTGTGTAATAAAATTGGTAACAACTTATGGCTTAGAGTAGTTAATAAATGTGTGAAGTAGTCGAGAAGGAGCTGAAAGGAAATTTTATGTTTGGTAATAAATTATGAATGGTCGATAATTAAAAATAGAGTAATTAAATGGTGAATTAGTGTACGTGAGAAATGAAGTTTAACTTGAGGCGTGTTAAATGAATTGAATTTTTTTTTAAAGAAAAACAAAACCAATGGAGAAGCAAGTACTTAAGAAAGGGTTAAGAAATGAATAGAAGGTCCGAAACAAGAGAAATGAGAAGCAAATATAAAAATTTGGCTTATTCGGAATAAGATAATAGTTAAACGAATTCCATACTGAGAATTGGAAATATAAAACAAGGCACGGGAATTGGAAGAAGTTGGAACTAAGTGGATTTAATTAAGGCGAATGAATTTGGATAGTGAAAGTAAATTCTAGAAGTCTTAATTGGTCGATTTAGAATCAAATTTAAATGGATGAATGAATAATGATTTACATTTATAAAAATGAACAAGCATTTGAATGATGGAATAAGGCTAAATTCAGCCGAGTCAAGCAAATTGACTCGATAAGGGTAACTTAGGGGACCATATAAAATTGATTTGAGAATTAAGTACTTAGGAGAGAAATGGGTTATAAAAGTTTGGCTAATTGATTCATGGTAAGGAATTAATGATCTCATGTAACCAAGCTCATTGGAAATTTTAAAATGAATGCAGGTTTTAATTGGAAGTTAACGCTTGAAATGAAATCGGAAATTGAGCAGAACGAATATGAATGTATTTAAGGAATAAGGAAAAACTATATTTAAATTATATTGGATTGATAACCCATTTTAGATCACTAAATTTAGCTTAGGTTTTGAAAATCGGAAGATTTAAACTTCAAGTGAAATAAAATGGGTGCTATGTAAAACCTGAAATATTGGATAAGCTGAAGTAAAATGGTCATAACTTTTGAATGGCTAACTGAAATACGACGATTCAGGACAATTTGGAAACCTTGGAACCTGAATTAAAACTTTTGCTAATAGGGCCTTATCTAATTTTCACGTTTATTAGGTTGAAATCTAAGAATTAGTCGTAGTTGTATACGCAGAAAATAAAAATCTGAGCTGAATACCAAGGTTGTTTTGGTCATAACTTCCTAACGTAGCGTCGGATTTTAATGTGCGAGTACAATTCGGAAAGCCCAGGATCTGAACTAAATCTTTTCCTTAATTTGCTGAGTGGAATTTTGCGATTTAAAAGGGTAAAAACCGGGTTGAACAACTTAGATCTGCAATTTTATGTGTATGACGTGAAGCGTTCGTCTTCACCATCATAGTCATAACTTTTGAACGAATTATCCGAATTCGACAAATCCAGACAATTCAGAAAGCTTGAAATAAATGCAACAACTTTTGCCTGTGTGCTTAGTCAAATTCCACCATTTATAGAGTGATAATCGATGATTTGTTTGTTGGCCTATCGTGAATATTATAGTTGTGTAGTGAAATGTCGATGATATGTTGTGTAAGTTATATGCAATTGCTATTTAGTTTATATATATGTTTGATTCTCATGTATATGTGAGTATGTAGCAGGTGTAGGGAAGTCGCGCTACGCTTCGGAGCTCGCTTGCGCTAAATGCTAAAAGCTAAGATAAATAAATTGCATATAAACACTAAAGAAGGTACGTATTTGGGATATATGGTTTTGTAGATGTATAGATATTTGTTTTCCCCATTTTGGGATGCCTCGTCGTAGGATGAGATGTATAATTGAATCTATATATATGTTGGGATTTTCCCAGACCCCTCGGTACAAAGGAGATGCTACCGAAATTTTCAGTGATTTCGGGAGTTAGAAAAATTTATGAAATTTTACAACTATATAACTTATCGCCTAAATACTATTTTAAAAAGTATGGATTTGGAAGTATGACTCGTCTAACATCGTTTTTCGTTCTCTTTTCGAGGACGAAAACATCTTAGGTGGGGGAGAATGTAACATCCCATAATTTTCAGTATATTTAAATTTAGATTTAAAATAAATAAGTGGAATAATATTAGATAAAAATCAAAATTTTGTTAATTTTTAATGATGGTAATTGTTTGAATTGGGTATAAATAGATTTTTTTAAAATTTAGTTTTATTTAGAAAGGTTATAATTTGAAATTTATTATTTTAATAATTAAATTAATTTGAGTGGGTTAATTTCAAAGTAGAATTCAAATTTAAATTTGAAATGGGGGAATTTTATGTCGTTGAATTATAATTGAAATTCAAATAAAAAATCAAATAATCAAGTTAAGATTTAAAGTGTTTGAAATAAATTTATAGAATTTATTTAGGTTATAATTTGATTTAAATGGGATACTTATCAATATTTAAATTGAATTAAAACAGTTACGCGAATAACGGAATACTTTATTAATTAATTAACTATGGAATTTAACCGTTTTGGCGACTATCTCGGAATTCGACGAAAATAGCGCCATTGGATCTGGAGCGAGGAATTATAGTAGGATTCCAATTTGCGTTACAAACGGTCTTGTCGTTTGACCATACGAGAGAAAGTGTGAATAAAATCAAATGAATATGATAATTGTTGTTTTTATGTTGGGCCTATATATATATATATATATAACTTGAGTCCTTTTCCACCTCATCAGCTCATTCTACACTATACGTATAAGTTTCTCAACCAAACTTCTCTTTAATGGCTGAAACTAAATTCTAAACCCTAGTTAAATAGAAATACATGCTTTAAAAATCAAATCTCCACAAACCATAGCTTATTATATGTTAAAACGAAGCTCTCGACGAATCAGAGCTATGGGTACCATTGTTTTCGACATGCACTGCTTGGAGTGGCCATAAATGGTGGTCAAACTTCCTGATTTTCAGAATCCTAATGTCAAATTTGGGGCTTTTAGATTTGTGGGCTAATCGAGGAATCGGGGATATGGGTTTTGAAAAGGATGTTGATACGAGATCGCTGATATTGGTCAGAGAGTCTATCATCAAGGGGATGGTCGGATTTTTGTTGATGAAGTCTTGAACTCGCGGTTTTGGATGGGTTCGGCGGCGGTGGTATGGGTCAATGGAGGCGCCAACACAACTATAGGGTGGTGCGGATTCCGGTGAGGATGATGTTGCCAGTGGTCTCGGGTTTTATCATGGTCGGAATCACGCGTGGTGGACGATCAAAGTTGATCGATTTTTGGGTTCTTTGGTTACGGGTTTTGTAACAACCCGGATTTTTACAACGTGCTAGGACAAGAATCAAGGCAGAATTTAATTACAAAATCTGAATCAGGGGAAACGGGCTATGCAATTGCGTTCGTCTCGGAAAAATACACGAAATAGAGTCCGAGTTTTCGAAAATCGGAGTCCGTATGACCCAGTTATGGCCCGTCAAAGTTTTCAGAAAAATTCAAATTCAAAAACAGTTCGAAATTCAAATCTGGAGCCAAATGAACTGGGCGGGAAAATTCCCGCCCAAGTCCCAGGTCGACTGTGGTGTCGACTGGGGAGTCGACACGCCCAGGGGGCAAGTCGACTGCCCAGTCGACATGGGTGTCTACCTGGGTGGTCCGACCACTTGGGCCTGGGTGCACCTGACTTGTTCCTCAAGATATGTTTTATGGGCCTGTGACGGATTTTGAGGGTTCAGATCTATCCTAGGGTTAATCTAAGGGCCTAAACTAGTCCTAATCTCTATAAAAAGACCCCTAAGCCTATCCTAAACCCTCACAAATCACTCATGCCACGAAGTGCTGCCCAAATGCCAAGTGATCATGGCCTCCATCTCCAACTCCAAGAGCCTATGCATTAAAGTCGGATCCGAATCAAAGGTGCTAGCTTGCTACATCAAATCAAGGGAGTGGATCAACGTTGCTACACAAATTTCATGATGATTCTTCAGCAAAGGAGCCACCTTTCTTCGTCAAGACGATGCATGATCCTTCCTTAAGCCTTGCTATGTAAGTTCTAGCTACTTGTAGATTCTAACGGTGGTTCTAATGTGACATGGAATAAAATGCGATGAAACATAAGTATGCTAGCCTATGTGAACCTAATTTTGCCCCTTTTCTATGAACTATGACCTTGGGCTAAGTTTTAGTGACTTAATCATGCCACTCATGTTATGTTTAACCTAGTTTATCTTGCAAGTTTGAATCTTTATCTATGGAATGTTAGCATGAACCTTTGGGAACCATTTGAATTGTGAAACATTGGCAAAGACTCAACTTTGGGGCTTATGCATGTAAATGAACCCAAACCCCTTATGTTACCATGCATGTTTGTGGCTAAATTCCCTTGTGATACTATGCATGTTTGTGGCCAATCCCTTTTTGGAATCGTGCATGTTTTGAGGCCAATATGTAGCATAGTATCCTTACTATGTTGACTCGCTTTTACTTGGGTTGGAAACACGATTTGGGGTAGGTTAGACGAGCGTGATTATGACATGATAATTTGACGTGGGATTTCATGAAAATATGACACTCATGATACACCTAAATGTGGACATGACACGTGGGGTAAACATGGGACTTGAAACTAGACACGTATGGGTTGTAAGTGTAATATGACACTAGACCAAACATGAAAGTGGCTAACTCGAGGTTGGGTTGAGTTTGTAGCATAAATCTACCCGGACCCGCCCGGCTTAACTAGTGGCTACAAACAATAGGACCCAATGTGAGTAGTTGGTCATATAGCACTTAAAACCCGAGGTTAGACTAGGTTGTGGTGTAAAGCTACCCGGACCCGCCCGGCTTAACTAGTAAACACAACAAAGTCTAATGTGAGAGGTTGGGGTGCATTAATCTAATTAATGCCACATGAAAAGGTTAAGTAATTTTGACTAATGACACTTAACCGATATGACACGAATGGGTAGGTTAAGTTAAACCGGACTTGATTTCTTAATGACACTTAACCATATGAGACAATTAGGGGATGGGGTTAAGTAATTTACACTTAACTAATCCGACTTGGTAATTAGATGGGGTTAAGTAACTTAGACTTAACTAATCTAAACACGGTAATTAGATGGGGTTAAGTAACCTACACTTAACTAATCTAAACACGGTAATTCGGTGGGGTTAAGTTAAACACTTAACCAATCTAAACATGATAATTTAATGGGGTTAAGTAACTTAGACTTAACTAATCTAAACACGGTAATTAGATGGGGTTAAGTAACCTACACTTAACTAATCTAAACACGGTAATTCGGTGGGGTTAAGTTAAACACTTAACCAATCTAAACTTGGTAATTCAGTGAGGTTAAGTAACCAATACTTAACCAACTTAACATGGTAATTTAATGGGGTTAAGTAACTTATAATTAACCAATTATACACGATGATTTGATGAGGTTAAGTAACCTATACTTAACCAATCTAATATGCGGACCTGATAGGGTTAAGTCAGAAGACCTTTTAAATATACTTAACCATTGTAATACGATTAGTGGATGGGGTTAAGCTAACCCATACTTAACCAATCGGACTCGATAATCTGATAGGATTAAGATAATCTATGCTTAATCAATCTAACACGGTAATCTGATAGGGTTAAGACAAATAAATACTTAACCAATTTGACTTGATAGGGTTAAGTCATGAGCTTCTTGGTATACTTAACCAACTTGTAGGGCTAAGCCTTGAACTTGAACACTTAGCCGATTATGACATGGTTGGTAGGCGGGTTAAGTCATGGGCTTGAATAACAACACTTAACCCAATAGACAAAACCCTAGTTAGAGGAACTAGGTAGAAAATCGTAGTTAATCAAGGATAACGGGAAAAGAAGCTAAGTGGTAAACCTTAGTCAAGAATAACTAAGTAATAATTCTTAGCCAAGGACATGGGACTAGTTCATAAATAGATGAGTAACCTGATACGATAGGTCATCGTTTGAACACACGTGGAGGAGCGAATTATCTGACTTAGATAAAGGCTCCAACGAACTGGGTGACGAAGCGGTAGCTTCGGGGGACGTGAGGATACTCTTGGTATCCCTCTGTGAGGTTGCAAATGATCCGCCTGGGCTCACAGAGGTTAAGGTCTGCGGTAGAAGAACCAAGAGTATGCCTTGGTTGTTGTGCGAGCAACCTAAAGACGGGGATGGATTAGCGTGGAGTCGACGATACTTGATTTTTGCCCTGGATAGCACGTCGCCGACTACCTACCATCTTTAGTCAATCGTGTACGTACGGAAAGGCAGAGAACTCCCAACAGACCATATACTTGCTATCGAGTTATGGGTGAGGTTGGCCAATAGGTAAGTGGGGCATAGTGGGGCCGGGATGTAGTTCTCATACATGATTTTTCTTGGATTGCCTTTCAGTAGTTGAGGGAGGGGTCATGTGGGACCGTAGCCACGGATACAAAAACAGACCTTGATATCTGCATCGGCAGATGACTTAAAGCTCCCGACCGAGTTCCGTATTTCTTGATTTGCCCTGGCACGGAACTCGGATGGCACATTGAGATACATGTGCGTCTAGACATGGAAAACAATTCCCGATACATACGTGGGATAAAGGGTGTGGTTGACGGGTGGCATAATCCCTAGTGGCCCTAGGTGGCTTGAACCCAAACCGAGACACGGAAAAGTTCATTAGGTAGCATAATCCCTAGTGGTCCTAGGTGGCATAAATCCTAAGTGAAAAGGTGATAGTTCATGGTAAGAAAACGTAACCAGATCAAGGGTAGTAGTCCAAAACAACTTCAAGGATAAAATGGTACTACGTTGAGGTGGTATAGATTTACATGGGAAAGCCCGTACGGCCTACGGCAAAGGACTGAACTTATACAACGGAAAGAAACATACGAGTTGGGAAAACCTACATATGATATATATTAGGTTGACATGGACCATTGCATGACATTGGGCAAGGGACATTCATAGTTAACACATGACGCGGGTTGGGATACTAGTACGAGAGGTGCAGAGCAAATATACATGATAAATACCTTGGGATGTTATACATGATAGATACCATGGGATGTTATACATGATAGATACCTTATGATAGTATACTTGATAGAAACCTGACGATGTGATACCTTGATTTATCTTGACACCGTAGTTTATCATGATACCTTAGTTTATCTTGCTACAGTAGTTCATCCGGTTATCTTGGTTTAGCTTATCTATCTTGTCGTCATCCTTATGTTTACTTTCAGTTTATGCATGTCATGTTACCTTTACCTGTTTTTATACTGGAAGTTGATAGGACTTACCAGTCTTTATGACTGACCCCGTTTTGTTTCGCCTCTTTGCCTTCCATTCCCCCCCCCCAGGTTTTTAGGGAGGAAACACTGTTATTTAGTTTGGACTTCCTCTGCTTGAAGGTCATCATGCATGGCTTGGACTTTTCTTGGCTATGGATACCTTACCGTTTTACTTGGGGAATAATTTATGAAATGGTTTATGCTTCTTTACTATTGCAAGAAAGGTTTTGATGTATTCTGGTGTAAAAGGCTTTAGACCTTATTTTATAAGGTAATGAAATTCGTTTTACTTCCGCTGTTTTATATATGTTCTGTCTTGTAATATTTCTGTGCATGTTTACCTTGATAATACTTCACCAAACCTAGTGCATTCCCTTTGTGAATGACCCTAGCGGAGGTGGGGTGTTACAGGTTTACTGTAGCTAGTAGGAGAGAGGAGCCGGAGAATTAAAGAAGAGGTGCTGACGTGGAGGGAATTGATTTGGTGAGGAGTTTTAATTATTAATTTTATATTATTTAAATTTCAAATGATTAAACGCTGATAACTTTTGCATATGAACTCGGTTTTACGCACGGTTTATTGCGTTGGGATCGTGGCGAGATTGCGGGCGTTTTGGCACTTACCTGGCTGTGTTTAGAGAATGTAAAATTTTGGGCTATGGTTGGACGTTCATCTGATTAAAGACTAAAGGTGAGTGATTCTTCGCTCACGAATAACTAAATTTTTCCCATATTTATCAAATTAAATGGTGAAGTGAGTTTGGTTTCATGGTTGTGTTTGATTTGTGAATGGTTGCTTAAATTTGACATGCAATGTGTATCACGCAATGAAAATCAATAATTAGTTATTTAAATTTAATTTAAATCTAGTTAGGAAATCGTGACACTTGAAATCAGTGGAATGATTTAACACTGACATTGGAATAAAATGTTGTGTGATGGATGCGTTGGTCGATTTGAATTACTGATTGAATACTGCTTGAAATTTCCCTTTTTCAGTATATGAATATTGTTTGCTCATGTTGACGATAAATCCCATTTTCACCCTAGATATTGAGGGCATTCAATAAAATAGGGATTAATCCATAGAAATCAATTAAGAACACAGAGTGAAATGATAAATCTCTGTGACCCTGATTTTGATTGAAATGATAGATCCATCCCTGAAATATCGAGGAATTAAATTTAAAACAACTTGGCCATTGGATAGATAATTATATATAGACATCGGTTGGTTAAATGATTTTTAAATATTTGGAAATTTTTATTTAATAGAATTTTTTTTAGAAGAATGTGCCGATACTCGATAAATCCATTTGTTTAAAGATTCTGATCTTGGGATGTAATCAAAAGGGTTAAGAAAATTTTCCCAAAACAAAGTGGAAATTTTTAAATTGGGATGTGAATATGATTTGGAATTATAAAAATTTTGGGATGGATTTGAATGAAATAAATTCTTATTGAATTTAAAATTTGAATAAGGGAATCGAGGTATTCTGAGTTGTTTAACTCAGCTTTGAACATTGATTTGAATTCTTGAAATCAAACGATTATTTTGAATGATGTATGAAACAAGATATGAGACCTATGTAAACTCCATTTGACTGGGGTACAGATTCAAGTACTGGAAATTTGGAAGGAAGAAACTATTATGATTTAAAGAATTTTATTATATATATATATATACACTGTTGATTTAAATAAACTATTTATTTTCTTAAAATTTACTTATAAATCTTTTTACTCATAAACTATTTTTATATAGCTAAATTCTTCCTTATATTCTTATTATTACTTGTACTAATAGTAAAACTTTTATTTTATATTTACATGGTTATTTAAATTACCTTATTTTATTTGAATCATTACACTATATTAATATTTTATAGAAAGATTTTTCTCATAAGCATCTTTTTTTTCAAAATTTTATTTTGTGAATTATGAATCTCTTCCGAATGGAAAGTGTTGGATTTAAACCATTGGATTAATGGAGTTGAAATAAAGTTATTTGGATATGAATTGGGTTTTAAACCGACCTTAATATGGAAATGTAAATTATATTCTGCTCGAATATAAATGGATCTCCTAAGGGATTGAAATGAGTTATAATAAAATATACATTATATTTGAATAATGAATGGACTTCCGACCATAAATTGTTTTTTAATGATTATGATTTCGATATGAAATATATTCTACTCGAATATGAATCAAATTTTTTTGAAATATTATATGCTTATAATATATGAAATGAAATATATTCTAGTTTGGAATATAATCGGGTTGGTAATGATTGAGATATTTTGATATGAGATTATATTCTATTTTGAATAATATAAGTTGGGTTCGAAACAAAATATGATATTCTGATATGAAAGCGAACCTTTGTGAAAGGTAAAAGAACCAACCGATGTGATAAGATGTAAGCATTAGTTGTTAAAGAGACTGGAGTCGACATAAGGCATACTCTTTGTCAGTGTCGATACCACTTTGACAACTGTGAACGTTATGACGTATCCAGAATGAGTATGATGACTTGGAGGCGATTATTGAATCGAAGAAGATGAACGATAACGAAATAGCCCTGACCTTCGGGTCAGAATTGAAATGACTAAAACATGAGTTATACCGTGACTAATTGAGGTAGCACCTTTGATCGGACACATTTCCCCGATACTATTTCTATGGTGATGATGATGATGATTTGGGCCATTTATGACTTTGGGAGTGTGTTCCGAGGTGGGCGGTAGTGGCTGTTATGCGTTACCACCGGTCCGGGAGTGCAATTGGTAGAATCCTACCCTGGGCATTACCTCGAGTGCCTTGTCATATTTATCCATATCGAGCCCCATACGATTCTGATTTAGCATTGCCTTCTATGGAGTGCCCTCTGATAACACCAGTACGGTGAATTTATGGTACTGTACAGACTGTTGGTGCCTGTAAACAACGTAAGGGTTATATGGTAATCTCGCTTACGCTATTTTTATGATATTTACTTTACTGCATAGACAATATCATATTAGCGTATTATACTATGTATGTATTAGTTTAACGGATCCTCGAGAGATGGAAAAATCCGGTAACATCTCTTCAGTTACTCCACCCATGACACTGATGTTATTTCGTATCTTAATTCGACTAATATGAGAATGATTTAGTGCTGATCCGAGTGTTTGTTGTGTTTTCTTTTTATGCAATATGCTCGGGTCAGCAGAGGTTTGCAGTTAGCGAAGTTCCTTCGCCTTGGAGATTGAAGATGAAGATTTGGTATACATCTATTACATATAATTATATATATATACATATGTATTTTTCCGCTGCACTTTGTTCCGCTGTCATGTTATATAAATCTGTATGTGTGTAACTCTAATAACCGTGTATGTTAAATATATACATTTCAACTACTTTGAAACTAATATTTGTTTATTATATGTTGTCCTTCCGTTGTAAGATTCCGTGATTGGTTTTTCTCTTCTTTTTTTCCCAATAACTACTTGCATTTGCAATTTTTTTGGGTCGACATGTGTGGTCTATTGTCGATTTGAACGGTAAAAAATGTGGGTCGTTATAAATAAGCAATGAAATGTTCTTCTATTTGTGTTCTGAATTGTCGTGTTCTCAACTCAATCGGGCTTTCCTTTACGGGGAAGTTTGGGTCGTGTCAACTTAGCTCTCAGCTGATGCTTTTGCAAGTTTTACAAAACAACCCGCACGTGCGTCTTATGCTTTTCCTCATTATGGCAGTAAACCAGGATATCATCCACGAACATAAGCAAGAACTTGTTCAACTGATCTCTTAAAACCATGTTCATAAGATCCCTGAAATACTCTGGTGCATTGGCCAATCCAAATGACATCACCAGCAACTCAAAGAAACTGGATGGTGTCCTGAAAGTTGTCTTTGTCACACTAACCTTCGCCACTCGCAACTGGTGAAATTCAGTTTCCAAATCCATCTGAGTAAACACTTTAGCCTCGTGAAGCTGATTAAATAAGTCATCAATCCTTGGCAACGGATACTTGTTCTTCTTGATCACCTTGTTCAGTTCACGAGAGTCCACACACAATCTCAAAGATCCACCCACACAATCTCAAAGATCCACCAACTTTGGTTGCAAACACAACTGGTGCACCCCATTCAGACCTAATCCGTCGAATGAATCCTTTTCACAAAAGGTCAAGAACTTGCACCTCTAAATCTCGTCGTTCTTGTAACATCCTGGATTTTTAGCCATTTAGTATTGAATATTTAAATTATTTTAAATATTGAATTAGGAATAAAAATGAATTTTTATATGGAATTTATTGATTTAATAATCGATATATGATTTAATTTCATATATATTGAATTATCAGCAAACGATTGAATTCAGATTTAAAACTGAGTTAAAACGATTCTGTATATTATTATAAACTCTACTTGAATACAAACGAGAATAATAATAATTCATTTTCGGTGACTTGTTTGTTTGAATTTAAATTTAATTTATATCAATTTAATAGGGTTAATATATATGTAGGTCAAATTAAATTTTGGAATTTGTTCCATTGAGAGCAGAATAACGGGTAACGTTGGGGATGGTCGATGTGTTTCGATTAGTGTTCAGGACCACGAAATATATTATTATAAAAATTAAATGGATTAAAATCAAATTGCATTAACATGAAATCAAATCAAAATAAATTAATTTACCATCAGTCATCCTACCTTATATCTTAAGCCACCCTAAAAATTTAATTACGCAAACCTAATATTTTCTTGAGCTGTATATTCTGTCTTCTGTCTCCTCCCTTCATCTCGAAGAAAAACAGTGCTTTAATGGATACGTATGCATGGTCTCCAATTCACAATTATATAGTGAGCCTGACCTTTGTTTCCTCCATTTCTCAAAACCCACAAAAACCAGTTCAACATCCTTCCCTCTTGTTCTATTTTTCCACTAAAAATCGATGGCTCTTCTTTTCATTTATATCCGTTTCCAAATCCTTATAAGCCGCTATTATTCGGTCAATCGAAATCGAGGCAAGGAGACATTGATCGTCTTTGAAGGATGCGCGATGTCTTCTGGTTTGGGGACAACACGAATTAGAGGTCGAGTCCTTCGTCGAACAGAAGTTGACATGGTAGCCTGGCATCTGTTGCGATGGAGTTAGGGAAGCTGATGTCGTTATTTTCTTTTCCGTAGGTTATCGAGTCGCGATGGGTTTGATTATGTTAGGATAAGATGGATGGAAGAGAGGCGCATTGATTTGGACAAGGTAGAGTGGAGTGACGAACTGGGAAAGGTCGATGATGGCGTAATGGGCAACTACTATAATGGAGTTCGATCATTGATTGACGGTGATAAACTAGAGGTTCAAAGCTATTAATTCAAAGGCGTGTTCAATTGGGAAGTTTGGATCAATGGTTTTGAGAGAGTATATGCACGCGTAACAAGAAATTGGAGGAGTTTGTTCGAACTGGAAATTCTATAGGGAAGGGTATCACAATTTCTAAATGGAAATATACATTGACTGCAAGGAGATCGATGAAATGCGGAAGACGGGTTTGGGGCTGTTTTGGACTAGAAGTTGATCGAGTGAATTTTGAGTTTGCTTCGAAATTAATCGAGTAGTGTGCAAGACAATAAGGTATATACATTTTTAGAAATTTAAAATACATATGGTAGTTAATTTATTCATAGATAATAGTTAATTTAAATTAATATAGCTTAATTGATTAGTAAAAATCAAATGATCGTATGTGTAATTCATTCGAGATAAATTCAGTTGGAACAATTCAAGTCAATTCTAAACGCGACAATATGGATTTTAAAGTGGATATTCGGCAAACGAAAATCAAGGTGAGTAAACGCACTCTCTTTTTTGATTATAATTTATTATAATTGAATTTTCATTTAATACCAATAATTAAATGTTGCTTGATTGGTTGATTTGTTGCATTGTTGATTATTGATAAATTGTAGTTATTATATATATTAGTTTTTTAGGCTTGGTGGTTGTGGCTATTATATATATATACATACATATATATATATATATATATATATATATGATATTTCCCGCGGTACCATTAGCGGATGCATTATCATTAGTGGATGACCCTATCTCCCCACGATATATGAGTGGATGAATTTCTACATCGTAATATCCTGCCTTGAATCAGGATTAATATTATTTATGTTGTCTAACATCGGTGGATGCAAGAAAACAGGTTGGAGGGATCCAACTGGATTCCTCAAAATTTATAATTGTTTGTTTCCATATATATTATCATATATGACGTGTGTGAAACCTTTGATTGGAAATTGTGTGTTTTGAATGTTTGAATAACACTAGCCTTAAATATTGATATTTAAAAAAAAGGATTTTTTTTAAGATTTAAAAAGGAAAATTTAATTTTCAAAGTAGAAATGGCATTTCAAATGGGTTAGGAAATATTTACTTGTTTAAATAATAAAAACAAGTAATTGAATTTATTAATGATGTTTATAAATAGAACGAAATATTATCATTTGATAATATTAAATTTTGATTTCAAATATGAATTTAAAGGCGGAAATTTTATTTTTGGAAGTGGAAATTTGACTTCAAATGGAATATAAAATAGAAACTTGTTTAATATCTAAAACAAGAAATGTAATTTATGTATGACATTTATAAATGAACGTGAAAATTTATCATTTGATAATATTTAAATCTTAATTGAAGTATGAATTTTAAAAGGGGATTGTGAATTATTTTCAGAGTAATGATATGATTTATTCCGATATTGTGAATGTAAGTTGAATTGGAATAAATCCATATGGATATGTAAATAGAATTTGACTATGTCGAATTTATAAAAATAAATTATTTCTAGGAAGAGTATTGGAATTTGTTTTAGATAAATACTAAAATATAATATATTAAATAGGAAAATAGATGTTAGGGTTATATATATAAGCTATAATAATAAAATATTCCAAATAGGAATTGAATTTAAAAATGGATTTTTGAATGGAAAACTTATTTTAAAACAAGGAGGTTAACTTGTGAAGAACATTTATACACGTGATGAAGAAATTTTCATCGAGTAATTTGGAAACAGATTTCCAATATAAGAAATGGAATAAAAAGTGATATTTAAATCGAGTTTTGTATTACAAGCTTTTATTTATCTCAAGATAAGAACGTTGTCGGTCAAGGTCTGAGAGGTATCATGGGATGATATTAGTCTGTAATGGTTAAGGATGTTGAAATAAATGGTTATTCCCATATAAGAAATTTATAATCGGAATTCGACGATATCTATATTTTATAAATAATCTAATTCCATGTGAATTGGACTTGAATTTAGAAATTTGAGTTTTGAATTAATTCATAACCAAGTTATGGATATGAAATAAAATAATCGACGAGTTTGAGAAATCAGGATTGTCAAATTAGTTTCGGATAATAGGTTTATTTTGAAATGGAGTTGAAATTTATTAATAAAAGAAGTTTTAAACGTTTATATTTAATTTAATTAAGATGAACTCGCAGCGACTCGGTAGTTCACAATTTGACGTTTCAAACTTCAATTGAGTATAAAGTACTGAATAAAAATCAGAATTTAATGAAATAAGAAATGCCCGGACCTATTGAATAATAATTTTCTAATGGAAGAGAAAAATCTGGATTTTGTCTTATTGATTTTGGGTTATATCAAAATCAAATTTTAGAAAAGTCATTGTAAAATCATTTAAAAACCATAACAATTTAATTAAATAATTAATTAAAAGGATTTTTAGTGAATAAAAATCCGAATTTCAATTAGAAAAATCTGGATTTGAGTTATAAAATAGATTTGAACTCAAATGGGGTAAGTGGATCGATTTTTGGAACAAAAAACAGGTCTTTAATTATTGAATGAAATTAACTACTTAGAGGAATAATTAGTTAACATAGTTTTGGAAATGAAGTTGACTTTGTATAAGTGAATAAGATTTATGGATTCAAATTTGAAACCGAATATAAAACTTGAGTTAGAAAGGGAATGTGACTTGTATATGAGTGAATTAAAATATATTTGAATATGACGTGGTCAAATCAAAATGCATTAGGAAAAGGAACTAATAGATGGAATGATTAGGGAATTTTGTTAAAAAGGATTGGATTGATTGAAATGAAGAAGAAATAGGCGTATATATGTTAACAGGTATGGAATGAAGAGTATGAAGAATTTAATTTGAGTGCCCGACTAAAAGGTACATGTTTAAATTTCCATATAAGATTTTATGAGCCTATTGGGCAAGCCGCTTGGCTTTTGATTTTCTTTTTCAATGGAAAGGGCCTAGAGAGGCGAGTTGGGGATTGAGCTATTGACCGATACAAAGGAGGTGATGGCAAAATTTTCCGAAAATTTAAGGAGTTAGAATATTTTTTAGAAGTTTTGGTAATGAGAAATCGATATATATATATATAATTCAATAAGGAAACGAACTTAAAATAAAATATTAAAAAGGGACAGTGATTGTTTGATGGATGTTTGTTTTCCTTTGATAGTTAAATCACCGGCTCTCAAAGATTTTTTTACCATCGTTGTCAATACGGAGAGATCGATTGGATTTATGATCCGAAAACCACTCCGTATAGGCATAGGCATTGCGAATTAGATTATGCCTAATATAATGGAAGACAAAGTAAAACGCAAGGTTTGTTTTGTTGTCTAGTTCCAGGACAACGTGTATGGACGAATGTCTAACAGCGTATGCCTAACAAATCAAATCAGACGATCTTTTCAAGGTATTACGTTTGGTGGTGGAGAAATTCGTTTCTCTTAGCTTTTTATACCCGTAATAATTTTGAGAATATCAACTTGCAATTTTATGGGTTTGACGATGTGGCATTCAAACTAAATGGTGACTGGATGTTCTAAAAGATAAACGTAGCCTCAAGCCTCACAACCAGGAAATGACAAAAATCCGGCAGGCAGCATGGCTAGTTTGGTCATACCCAAGCAGGGTGTAATATCACCGATCTAGAGAAAAATTCAATTGTTCTTCTTTCGCTTCTGTATCTTACAAATTATAGTTGAATAACCAACAAACGTGAGTGTTAATACATTTGGTGCACTCAAGCTAAATGAGTGGTCGGTCATGTGTTGCTGGGTTGCAAGATGTTATTGCTAAGCCCTATGTATCCCCTCTAGAGTACACTGATCGGGAGGTGGTCCTATACACTGTCATAGTTGGAATCCAATCTCTAATAAGCGGCCTGTTGTTTTTGATTTTGTACTATGTATGTAGAGCGTGAGATGCAATCGTTCTACTATTTGGTTATTTATTTGATTAAACATTATTGTAAATCATCGGATTTTGATATCAAAAATGTTTTGGGTTACAGTAAGGTAAAAACCTTCCATGTTTTTGTGTGGGATGGTCTTACTTTTATCCATTTCTTTCAAAAGGATTTTCAAAGTTAAACAATATGGTTGGAGTTTACTCACTCCAGTCCCATGAATAACCCAGAGTTTATTTTGTTTGTTTTTCCCTAAACTCTTGGGTGCCCAAATTTGTATGGGCAGTCAGGTGTTTTAGGCTTTTACAGATACACATGGAGGAGCTTGAAGCAGAAGGCTTCACCGTTAGTTATTTTAGAGTTATTTTCTACTGTATCAAATATTGTATTGCACTCTGATGGTGATATACATATGGTACAAAATTTTATATTTCAAAGGTTATGGTATATTGTTCAGTTCCGCTATGAGATTCCAATGTTTCTTTTAGTTCTTATATCTATTTCTATTTCTTTAAACCTAATGACTCATAATTCTATTTTGTTTGGGTTGTACGTGTGTTTTTAGTCAACTTAGATAGTACGGATTTGCGGACCACTACATTTGGTATCAGAGCTTAGGTTGAGCGAACACCTAGGCTTTGGTGGGGGTTTACTCATTAGAGATAGGGTCGGTAGTACCCTAGAATGAGTTGAGTGTATATATATGAGACAACGTATTTGTAAGTAGATATAAAAACTGTTTTATATTGTGTTGGCTTATATGTTGAGTGGTTTACGAATTCTGGTTGAATCGTAGGTGTAACAACCCAGAAATTCTGAACCAATTTAAAAATTTTATTTTAGCAATTTTAATGGATTTTAATATTTAAAATAATTTATTTCAAAACAACGAAAAATTTATTTAAATCGAAATTAGAACATATAAATTTATTTAAATTATAAAACGAGCCTGAAATGGCGCGACAATTTGAAAATTCAATTTCAAATTTCAAAGGAATGTACATGATTCAAAATAAATCGGATTTTAGTAAAACAAGAAATATTTGAATCTATTAGAAAATATCTTTCCAACGAATGTGAAAAATCCAGATTTCATAGCGTGAATTAAAAGTTATGCCTAGTTTAAAATTCAGAAAAGTCGCTATAGAATTTATATATATTTTAATATAAAATATAGCCCTTAACAATAAACATTTTTCAAACGACCTCCGTTTTCGACGAAACCACTTCTATTGGATCCAGAATGTCAAATTATTGTGATATTCCAATTTTCATAATTTATGGAATTAATATGTGAGCGCAGTAAATTAAGATGTGTTTGGTAATTTATATTTGAATTGGATCGACTGGAAAATGGTCATTTTTCAAACGGTCTCCAAATTCAATGAAATTAGTTTTGTTAGGACCGTATCATCAAAACATAGCTAGATTTATTTCTCTGGAATTTTTAGAGTCAGTATGTGGCCCTAGTAAATTAAAATGCATGTTCAAATTCAATTTATTTTGATTCATATTTTAATTTTGACAAAAACTGACTGAAACAGTCGAATTGTCTTACGAAACATATCCCATTATGTCAGAAATGGGGGCATTTTGCTAGGGGTGACAGTCGTTGGGGTTGATTTCGAGTTTGTAATGATAAACAAGTTAAGTTTGTATTAAATAATAATTAAATTTTATTATAAATATCTCATTGGTCCACAACCCTAACCCTCATCATCAATAACTTTGCCGCCGCCATTCAGAAGGAACACTCCAAATCGCTCCAGATTCCAACCTCGGTCATTTCAAATCTTCGCTGAATGAATCGAAACAAATGAAAGGAAAATCATATAGTAATGTTAGATCTCCAGTTTCATATGGTGATGATCGATGTTCATGAAGTGTTTAACTCAGATTTACTGCTCGAAGTGCTCTCGTTCGAGCACTGATCTCGAGCAACTGACGCCACCAAGTCGGATGGTGCCTCCGGTGGTAGGCGAGGCGACGCCCTTGGGCGCGGAACTTTCAGATTGGGTACTAGTGGAGGGCCTGAGGAGCAACGGCGGAAAGATGAAGTCGACGTCAGTTTGCCTGGGAGCGATAACGATGAAAGAGGGTTTAAAATAACCCTAATGACATGATTAATGTAATGAGGGTAATTAGTTCAATTTTATTTTAAAGTTAATTATTTTATTTATTTAGTAATTAATTTATTTAATTTACCAATTAAGCAGTAAATGAAAGTTTAGAAAATTAGCATGTTTTAAAATAGAAAATTAACATTGTTTTAAAATAGAAAATTACCATTGTTTTAAATTAGAAAATTTGCATTGTTTTAAAATAGAAAATTTGCATTGTTTTAAAATAGAAAATTTGCATTGTTTTAAAATAGAAAATTTGCATTATTTTAAAATAGAAAATTTACATTGTTTTAAAATAGAAAATTAGCATTGTTTTTAAAATAGGAATAACAAAATAAAAATATGATTTTTACTATATATATATAGAACAGTATTAAAAATATGATTTTTAATTTATATATAACATTGGTTTTTAAAATTATGAATCACATTATTTTTAAATAAAATATACAATGCTTTTGTAAATAAAATATACAATGTTTTTGTAAATAAAATATACCATGTTTTTGTAAATAAAATATACAGTGTTTGTGAAAATAAAATCTACATTGTTTTTGTAAATGAAATATACATTGTTTTCAAATAAAATTCGCATTGTTTTTCAAAAAAAATTGACATTGTTTTCAATTAAATTTCGCATTGTTTCCAAATAAAATTCGCGTTGGTTTTATAAAATAAAAATGGAATTGTTTTTCAAAATATAAAATATCATTGTTTATAAAATATAAATAATCTTGTTTTAAAAAATGTAAATTTTTAAATAAAATTGTTATTGTGTAAAAATGTGATTTTTATATCGATAGAACTAAAATAAAAATGTGATTTTTATTATACACATCATTATGTAAAAATGTGATTTTTATTGTAAAAGACTTTGTTTTAAAATATAATTTTTAAAAATATATAAAAAAGTTTAAAAATGTGATTTCTAGTTATATAGAGCATCGTAACAAAAATATGACTTTTAATATAAAAATCGTGTGAAACCGATTGCGATGGAACTGACTGTAAGCAAAACGAGATCCAAACCATTGTCCGCTAAAGAATGACGGAGTGGAAACCCAAGGTGAGAACTCGTCACTAAAAATTCTACATAGTTATTTATCTATTTCCATAACTGAAAAATATATAGAGTTGCTAGTGCAGATTTTTATCAGTTTAATTATTATAAATTATACACGGTACCTATTGAATCGCCTTTCTCATCCACAGACCATGGACGATTTATATTGACTTTATTGTGTGTTGTTTGTGATGTTGAAATGTTTAACAATTAAAAATAATGTTAATATTAATGTGATAGTAGAATTTAAATTATAAATAATTCTAACTGAATTAGAATTGGTTAAATTTCTTAACCAATGATTTATTTAAATGATCTGTTGTTGTTTGAAACCCCACACGGGTATTGGGATGATATCTGACACACACTAGTTTCAATATCTAGTTGTATGTCAATCGATGGATTGACAATCTGTGATGAGCGTTATTTATTTGTTTTAATGCTCACACAGTTGTAAATTTCACTTTGGATGTAAATGGACTTTTTAATGATTATTTATCATTATTGTTGAATACATGCGATGTGTGAAATCCATATAACTGAAATTATATGGTAATTGATTGAGTCACATTCCGATTCAGAACATTTTAGAAATAAAAGAAACATTTTTATGTAAAAGAATCATTTTAATGAAAAGAAACATTTTTATGTAAAAGAATCATTTTAATGAAAAGAATCATTTTTATGTAAAAGATTCATTTTAATGTAAAGATCCATTAATGTAAGGAACATTTTAATGTAAAAGAACATTTTAAAAAGGACATTTTATATGTTAAATAGAATAAATAGAAATTCATGTTAAACATGTTTTGCCACTTTAAGAGTACATTTTATATGTTAAATAAAATAAACAGAAATTCATGTTAAACGTGTTTTACCATTTTAAAAGTACATTTAATATGTTAAGTAGAATAGATAGAAATTCATGTTAAACATATTTTGCAATTTAAAAGGACATTTTACATGCTAGTTATAATAAAAAAGAATACATGTTAAAATGTATTTGTTACTTAAAAACATCATTTTTAACATGTTTATTTAAATAAAAAGAATTACTTTTCAAAATAGGATTTGTCATTAGAAATGTTACATTTAACATGTTTATTTTATAATAAAGGACATTTTATAATAAAGAATTTTATATAATAAAGAATGTTATATAATAAGGAACGTTTTATAATAAAAGGGCATTTTATAATAAAGAAATGGTTTCAAAATTTTAATATTTTGAAAATATTATCATTTTAACATGACAAAGATATACAATATTCAATTTTGATTTGAAATTGAAAATGAAGTTCGAATTGTAGTAAAACGAATTCATAAACGATTTATAAAATACGTTTTAGTTGGAAATCAATGAAATATAATATAATATAATATATATATATATATATATATATTTAATGGCCTGAATAGAACGCGCCGTGCAACGACTGTTCGCAAATTTCGACCATTAACTTCAATTTGATGTAACGGGAGATCCGACTATCGGATTCTTCTAAAACCAGAACCGTTCGGTTCGTATCGAAAAGAGATTTCCAATGAATGTAAAAGATTTGAAATCTAACTATTAGATATGGAGATATGAGCAAACCAAGTTTAGAAAAGGTCGCTATGGATGCAACTCGGTGGCCGTTATTGGAAATCGACTGTATCGGCGATAATAAAATTATTAAAAATATGGAAAAATTATGTAAAATCATATTAAATGATTTGGAAAGATTTTTGATGAAAAATTCTAGTTTTGAAAAGATAAAACTATATTTTTACCAAAATGAACTATGTTTTAAACGACATCTGTTCTTTAATACCAATTAACAGTGAAAATATAATTTGGAATTTATAAATCTTTTATTTAGATTTAAATGGAACATATAAATCTTTTATTAAGATTTACATGCAATTTATAAATCTTTTATTAAGATTTAAATGGAAATTTTTTCAAAGTAAAGTTTGCTAATTTAATAGAAGAAACTGGAATTCAATGGAATTCGATTTAATAATAATCGAGATAAGCTTCTTTGAATGAAGACCATTACTATACATGGATTTTAAAAATGCCTTGCCATTATTCCCTTTATATTATCAGTGTAATACGCAAATTTATATCGATTATATATTGATCCGTTTTCCGTGAAGATTCCATAGTTAATGGAAGATGATTTGGGTTTATCGTGAAATGTGTTTTAAATGACATTAGTTCTTTAACCCGGTTAAAGATAAAAATTAATTTCCTAAATTTGAATAATCATAAAGTAATGATTTTTTATATTAAAACCAAATTGGAGTTTTAATAAATATCTAATTAGATTGGAATGGGAATGGGATAATTTAATTTATCGAATTCTTGAAATGATCGAGAATTGATTATCACTAGTTTTACTCCGGACGATATTTAAATCTTTAATTAGACTTGAACGTAAAAAGGGTAATTAATTTTATTCAGTACGCAATGGGTGTTTAGATATGGAGTGCTACCTGTTTTGCTCCAAAGGGTGAATAGGATTGGATTGGAAAATAATAAATGATTACTTCGTTAAGGTTCGATAATCCCGACTAGTTAACAAAATCTTTTGAAATCGATTTCGGAAGGAAGATTAAAGAATAAATTTAAAAGAATTTATTTTTGATGAAATTAATGGGAACCTTTCCCTAATAATGTGAATATTTTATTAAAAGAATAATTCTTAATCGGAACGAGGCATATGATGTTATTTTATAGCACTTGATTACAAAATACGCGAATTATTCGGAAAGACGGGGTTTAACCCATTCTGAATAATTACTACGACGATCAAGATTCGAAGATGAAGATGGTGGTTGAAGACCGGAGTTCTTCACATCATTTGGGTGATTACCGATGTCTTGATTGAGTCGTACACCCAAGATAAGTTAATAAGTGGTGATCATCCAAACGTACTTGGAGATCGACCGGATATGCGAGGGCCTCTCTCCTGTATTGGACATATGGGACGAGGAATAAGGTGCCTCCGGTTTCGTTCAAACCTAGAACGGACTTGTAAATAGATAGTATGTTTGACATTGTATTCCTTTATGTTGAATTCGTTGATCTTTGCTAAATATATATATGTTTGGTGGCGGAGAATTTATTCTCTTGTTTAACACCATTATCTGAGACGTACGAGCTCAGAGGTTATATATTGGCAAAAATCAATGGTATGGTATGGAATGACAATGTGGCATGCTAAGATGCAAATGATCAAGGCTTTTGTTGAAAATCAGAGCCTTGTGGTTGATGATCAAAGCACAACTTTAATTAGCAAAGCTTTGTGTAACGTTGTTTCGCGAGCCACACCCCGGTATGAACCAAAAACGGGATAGTGACCACATGGAAA
This sequence comes from Allium sativum, assembly GCA_030737875.1. Taxonomy (NCBI): domain Eukaryota; kingdom Viridiplantae; phylum Streptophyta; class Magnoliopsida; order Asparagales; family Amaryllidaceae; genus Allium; species Allium sativum. Next base: position 186,477,293 of record CM060924.1, on the reverse strand, counting down.
TGGACGTATATTTGCTCTAACTACAAGTAATGTGATGGTATGGAGCCCAGACTATTTACTTATGTGGAAATCCCTTATTATTTACTGGAAAGCGGGGTACGTCGGATATGATTTGAGTCCCTAGTGGCTCTATAGTGGTCGACATTACTGACCCATTTTTAAAGGTTCGATAGAACCTGCTAACATATAGTTTGTGGTAAAACTAATCATTGATGGATGACCGACCATGTAGATCCAAGGGCTCGCCAGCGTCTAAGTCCTAAGGCACTTGCTAGTGTGTCTCGAAATCGGTGAGGTTAATCCCTTGCCTCGGTTCATAGATGGAAACCCAATTTCCAATACGCGATATTCGGTTTTAGTTTTGCATATATATATATACACACACACATATATATATATATGGCGACGTAATATAATGGTACCTACGCCGCCTATGATTGATACATTTATATTTGAAGTTTATTTCTTCACTCATACTAATAATAAAAGATAGAATTTCATATATCAAGCATATTTGGCTATTATAAGGGAAAACTCTATCCTCCGACTGCGTTCATTGTGTGATGGGACTTGAGTCTTATAATAGCTTAATTTTTCCAAAAAGCATTGCGTTGTTTTATTTTAAACTAAGGTTCATGTGGAGTAAACCCTCCTATGATTTACATAACTTTAAAATCAGGTTTAATAACTGTTTTGAGTTCTCGTACTAGTCCCATGACTGAGCTAGATTTTATTGTTTTAACCTAAACTCTGAGTGCCTATATTTTCCATACGAGCAGCTAGTAGTTTTGGTTTCGCAGATATTATATTCATAGGATCTTGGTTTACAGCTGAAGCGATATTCAGAAAACTATGTATTCGTGTATTCCTTCCGGTTGTGTTATGTAATATTTTTCCGCTGCTATGTAATTTAAATCTCTGATAATGTATTTCCAATGTGTAATAATTATTCATACTCTGATATATTCTTGTACTCTGATGTTATTGTTCTAAAAAGCAATGAAATATTCTTCTGTTTGTTTTTTGATTTGTCATGTTATCAATTCAATCCGTATTTTCCTTTACGAGGATGTTTGGGTCATTTCATTTGGTATCATAGCTTTGGTTTACAGAGCTCGAGAACAAGAAACATTAGAACTGATCGAAAGACTTCATCAGAGATTGGATTAGTAATATCCAATAAGAATGACTCTTTAGAGATCGGATCAGCAATATGCTAGTATGATTGTGAAGAGTGTTATTTTCAAAATCAAATTAGTCTTAAAACTTTAAATCAATTATTCGTATTTGAATATTATATTTTAAATTGAGTTTAGACAATCTAATATAGGGTGATTTCGAGTATATGCCTGACATGATGTATATTCGAAGCCTCAGATACTAGACAGATATAGAATCACACTCTAGTCGCCCGGAGATGTTTCTGATGATGGTTCGAAACATCATCAGTGCTTGTGTTCGAGTTACGAAAGTGGGATGTCTATATATTTCCAATTGACTGGTGTAAGAATCAAAACTTAGTTAAGGTTTATTGTTATGATTTGCACTAAAAATATGATTTTTGACTATATATAAAAGTAATATATATTTAAAAAGTTAATCACCTAATTGATTGTTGGTTGCGATGTTTGATAATTAGTTTAACTAATTAAAATATTGGAATATTAATCAATTTAACCAATATGAGAAAGAATGATAAATTTAACTAAATCGAATTAATATTGAACTGAATTGAAAATTAATTAGAATAAAGTTGAGTTGGTCAGTTAAACAACTTTCAGCTCCGTTACTTTTCGAGGACGAAAAGATTTTAAGCGGGGGAGATTGTAACAACCCAGAAATTCTGAACCAATATAATAAGTTTATTTTAGCAATTTTAATGGATTTTAATATTTACAATAATTTCAAAATAATAACGACAAAAAATTTATTTAAATTGAAATTAGAATATATAAATTTATTTAAATTATAAAACGAGCCTGAAATGGCATGGTAGTTTGAAAATTCGATTTCAAATTTCAAATGAATGTACAGGATTCAAAATAAATCAGATTTCAGTAAAAACAGAAATATTTGAATCTGTTAGAAAATATCTTTCCAACGAATGTGAAAAATCTAGATTTCATAGCGGGAATTGAAAGTTATGCCCAGTTTAAAATTCAGAAAAGTCATTGTAGAATTTATATATATATTAAAATAAAATACAGCCCTTAAAAATAAACATTTTTCAAATGACCTCTGTTTTCGACGAAACCACTTATGTTGGATCCGGAATATCAAATTATTGTTAGATTCCAATTTTCATTATTTTTCGAATTAATATGAGCGCAGTAAATTAAAATGTGTTTGGTAATTTAAATTTAAATTGGATCGACCGGAAAATGGCCATTTTTCAAAAGGTCTCCAAACTCGACGAAATTAATTTTGTTAGGACCATATCATCAGAACATAGCTAGAATTATTTTTATGGAATTTTTAGAGCCAGTATGTGGCCCGGTAAATTAAAATGTACGTTCAAATTCAATATATTTTGATTTATATTTTAATTTTGATAAAAACTGACAGAAACAGTCGAATTGGCTTACGAAACATATCCCATTATGTCCGGAATGGGGGTATTTTGCTAGGAGCGACAGTCACTGGGGTTGATTTCGAGTTCGTAACGATAAACAAGTTAAATTTTAAGTAAATAATAATTAAATTTTATTATAAATATCTCATTGGTCCACAACCCTAACCCTCATCGTCAATAATGACGTCATCGCCGTTCAGAAGGAACACTCAAAATCGCTTGAGATTTCGTCCTCAATCATTTCAAATCTTCGCAAAATCAATCGAAACAAATGAAAGGAAAATCGTAGGGTAATGTTAGATCTCCAGTTTCATATGGCGATGATCGATGTTCCTGAAGTGTTTAACTCGGATTTACTGCTCGAAGTGCTCTCGTTCAAGCACTGATCTCGAGCAACTGACGCCACCGAGTCGGCCGGTGACTTCGGCGGTGGGCGAGGCGACGACGCCCTTGGGCGTGGGACTTTCAGATTGGGTGCTAGTGGAGGGACTGAAGAGCAACGATGGAAAGATGAAGTCGACGTCAGTTTACCTGGGAATGATAATGATGGAGAGGGTTTAAAATAACCCTAATGACCTAATTAATGTAATGGGGGTAATTATTTCAATTTTATTTTAAAGTTAGTTATTTTATTTAATAGTTAGTTTATTTAATTTACCAATTAAGCACTAAATGAAAAATTAGAAAATTAGCATTGTTTTAAAATAGAAAATTAACATTGTTTTAAAATAGAAAATTTGCATTGTTTTAAAATAGAAAATTTGCATTGTTTCAAAATATAAAATTTGCATTGTTTTTAAAATAGGAATAACAAAATAAAAATATGATTTTTACTATATATATAGAACAATATTAAAAATAAGATTTTTAATTTATATATAACATTGGTTTTTAAATTATGAATAACATTATTTTTAAATAAAATATACAATGTTTTTGTAAATAAAATATACAATGTTTTTGTCAATAAAATATACCGTGTTTTTGTAAACAAAGTATACCATGTTTTTGTAAATAAAATATACAATGTTTTCTAATCTTTGATTTTTGGATAACGCATTAATTAGAGATATTTTGAGATTTCGAGCTCTTGTTAATGGCGTCATCTTCCGATCCCAGTTCTGCTTCTCCTCCGCCCCCTCCTCTGCCCCCTCCTCTCCCCCTCCTCCTCCTATCCCTTTTCCTCCTCCTCCCCCTCCTGTACCACCCGATTCTTTGAATGATAATTTGGATTCCGTAACTTCTTGCAAATGTCAATTCGGAGCTTCTTGATTATTATTGTCATTTGATTTCGAAACCTAGTTTGATCTCTTCATCAAATCTTGCTAATTCAAATGCACTACCAAATAATTCTGTGAATCCTAGTGTTATCAATTCATCAAACGCTTTGAATCTAGTTCCCCCTTTCAGATCTATAAATCAAGATTTGGATAATTCTCATTCTGGTTGTGCTGTCAATATTAATCAGGACTCTCTTAATCAAAATCCTTCCATTCCTCATTGCAACAATTCATCGAACACATCAAATTCCAACTTGTCATCTTCCAAATCTGATTATCGTTCCCTATTCACAAAGCTTCCTCGCAATGCTGGAGCTTACAAACCAATGCAATTTGTTATTAATAGAGATAGTCAATCAAATGATCTTCCTGATATTGTTAAAACTGAAGGAATGAATCATTGTAAAGATTATTTGGTTGGTTTTTCTTGGACGTCACTCTCTCATATCTCTCAGTTATGAATTTCTTGATTGGTTATTGGAAGCTACATGGTGATGTTGATATAAAGCCAGATGGAGTTAAATTCTTCTTTAAATTTGCAAATGATATTGAAAAAGAAAGAGTACTTAAATTGGATCCCATTTTTATCAAAGGCGGGATGTTCATTATCATTGAATGGGATCCTTCAATTGGATATTCTCAATCGCAAGTTAAGAAGGTAGCAATTTGGACTCATATTCATCGAATTCCTCTTTTGCTTTGGACTTTAATAGGAATTAACTGGTTATCTTGTCATGTTGGAAAATTGATTTGTTTTGACACAAGTACTGAGAGACTTCAAAGATTTAGCTATGCAAAAGCTTTAGTTGAAATATCCCCTGATTATGAGTTGCCTGATCAAATTGATATGGGAATTCTGGATGATAAATGTCAACCCGTGAAAAATTCTTATGATTGGAGACCTCTTATTTATACTCATTGCAAGTTATGTGGGCATGCAACTAAGAACTATGAAAAGAATGTGCAAGTAGAGGATATTCATATTGAGTCTGCTAATTGTTCAAAGCAGAATGGAGCAGAAATTGTAAAGAGTGGTGTTGAGTATGGAGGTAATCATCTTGGAAGCAAAAATAATGAGAGCCAGTTCAGGAAAATGCCTCTGAGTGATAGAAAGTCTCAAGGCTGGAATAGGGTTGTGAACAAAAAGAAGCAAATGAGGAAAATAAAAGATAACGGTTTAAACTCTAATGTTGTTGATGAGGTCGATAAAATTATGGAGGAGCTAGTTCAATTGAAGGGTACTAATCTTTTGGAAGAAATTGTTGAGATGAATAGCGAGGAATCCATGGACGTCAATAAGGAAATATTGGGTTTAGATAATCAGAACATTGTCAAAGTTGATTTAAATGGGAAATGAATCATTAAAAGTAAAAATTATGCAAAGGAGAAAGGTAAAGGAATTATAAATAATCGTGGCAAAGAGGCTTTTACTGATATTCTACAAGAGGCAGCAGCAAAAGAATTCCATGTTCACAACCCTTTTGATATCTTAAATGACCATGAAAATGCTAATTCTGAGTCTGTTTAAGCTTTTATTTCTGATCCTTCATCTTCTAAAAACATCTCCACATCTAAAGTTTCATCTTCTTTTCATAATCCTGCTTTAAATGTTTATGGTGCTGCACCTTACTCTCATCTTTCTACTTCTCCTCATATAATTCTTCCACCTCCAGCCATAAATCCTTCTTCCCCAGCTAATTTGATTTCTTCTTATACTGATAAGGCTCATATTGGTAGCAAAAAAAGGACGAAAAAAGAAAGCTAAGAAAATCAGTGAGGTGGACAATGATGATCTTGATGATGGGAAAGAGTTTGGTCCAGATGATGTTGAGCCTATTACTGGCAATACAAGTAATTCAACAAGACATACTAGGAGTAATCCTACAGGTTTGGTGGATCCCCTCCATTTCAAATAAAGAATTCAATTGGTTTTTGGAATATTAGAGGTGCAAACTTATCCTATAAGCAATGTGTGATTAAATATTTGATTAAAGATAAATCAATTCAATTGACGTGTATTTCTGAAACTAAGCTGGACGCAGTGTCCACTTTGAATGCTACTAATTTCATTGCTCCATCATGGAATTTCGATCATAATCTTGCCAAAGCTCCTTTTGGTTGGTTATTAACCTTATGGAATCCTGTTTTCTTCTCTTTATCCAAAATTTTCAAATCTGATCAGCTTATTCATTACTGTTGTATTTTCTTACCATCTAATTCAAAATTCTATCTCACTTCAGTCTATGCTCAAAATTCAATCTCTCTTCGCAACCAGTTCTTTGATCAAATTAATCTCTTGAATCCTTCAAATGTGCCTTGGCTTTTGGTGGAGATTTTATTTGCATGTACAGTTGCACTCACAAATTTGGGGGTTGTCCTTTGTCTATTAAAGACTTAGCTCCTCTTAATCATATGACTGTCTCATCTAACTTGTTTCCTGTTAAGGAATTTGGTTTCTCATTTTCTTGGTCTAATTTTTCTAGGCATGGTCCACCCACTCTTTGTAAACTCGATCACATTTTTGCTAATTCTGCTTTCTTCAATTTGTGGCCAAAATCCATTTACTTAACTCATCCTCGTCTCCTATCTAATAATAATCCTTTACTGTTTTACTGGGGGATTGATGACTCTATTAACAAGGGTAAGATTTCTTCTTAATTTTTTAATTTTTGGTTTAATCACCCAGATTTTTCTAGTATTCTTATGCAGGTATGGAATTCTCAGAATAATAGCAATCCTATGTTAAGTCTTTTGCATAAATTGAAGATGCTTAAAATTCAATTAAAGTCTTGGTCCTCGGACGATTTTGGCAAAAGAGCTTAGAAGTCTAATAATGTAAAAGCTGAGTTAGAGTATGTGTAATATGAAATTCAAAGGAATCCATTTGATATGAGTTTGATTCAAAAAGAGATTGAGCTAAAAGAAAAACTGAAGGAAGCTCTGGATATGGAATTGAAGGGTGTTCATCAAAAAGCTTTTATTAGGAGGGAATTGGAGGGTGACATAAATTCAAAGTATTTTCATAATTCCATCAAAATCCAGAAAATCAGAGATTCTGTTTTCTTAATTAAAGATATGAATGGTTTCATGCAGTCTGATGAAGGTATGATCAACAAGTGTTTTGTTCAGTACTTTTCATCTATTCTTTCCAATCCTTTTTCTTCTATTGACATTATGCCTCTATTCAATATAAATCTTCCAGCCTTAACTCATGAGCAAGCTGCCAATTTTATTCAAATTATTTCTGCTCAAGAAGTGAAAGAGGCTGTGTTTGGTTTAGATATAAGTAGTTGTGGTGGTCCAGATGGCTTTAATTCCTTTTTTATGCAAAAATGTTGGAATGTAATTGGGTATGATGTCACAAAAGCTATTCCTCATTTTTTCCTGCATAATGAGCTTCCTTCCAGTCTCTCTGCTACTGCAATTGCCCTAATTCCTAAAATAGATAATCTAACCTATGTTTTAGATTTTCGACCTATCTCTTGTTGCAATGTAGTTTATAAAGTAATTTCCAAAATTCTTGCAAATAGAGTTCAGTTGGTATTGCCTTCTATTATTGCTCCTAATCAGTCTGCATTTATAAAGGGAAGATCAATTTCTGACAATATTTTACTTACTCAAGAATTACTATATGGTTATAATAGAGAAAACATCTCACCAATATGCATGCTGAAATTAGATATCAAAAAAGCATTTGACACGGTAGCCTGGCATTCTATTTTAGCAGTTCTGGCAAGAATGAACTTTCCACTTCCTTTTATAGCCTGGATTCATACATTAATTTCATCACCACATTGTTCTATTGCAAGGAAGGGTTGTTTAAATGGATACTTTGAAGGTTCTCAAGGTTTTAGTCAAGGCGATCCAATATCTCCTTATCTTTTCATTATTGTTATGGAATTACTAAATGCTTTGCTGAAGGATCAAGTTTTGAAGAAGAAACTGGAGTTACATCCTAAATGCAAGTGTCCTGTGATTACTCATCTTCTATTTGCATATGATTTAGTTATTTTTACTAAACCTTATGTTCATAATATTCAAAGTGTTCTGGGTACTCTACGTCTCTTTCACTCTATCACTGGTCTTCTATTGAATGTGGCTAAATCTCATATACTAGTCGCTGGTTTATCTGCTAATAAGAGGAAAGATATCATTGGAAGTTCAGGTTTGCTTGAGTAACCATTGAATTCAATTTATCTTGGTATGCCTCTTATTAGTTCTAGAATTACAAAGGTGAAACGTATGCCATTATTTGAGAAAATCATTGGTAAGTTTCAACAATGGCCTGCATGTAAATTGTCTCAAGCTGGAAGACTTGTGATTGTTCAGTCTGTAGCTCTGGCCTTCACAACTTATTGGTCGCGCCATTGTATATTGCCAGTGAAACTTGTTCAGATGATTGAGTCCTCACTTAATAGATTTTTATGGCTTGGTAATCCTTTTTCTAAGGGTTTAATCCCTATTTCCTATTCAAAGTAATTTGAATCTAAGGAGTGTGGCGGTTTAGGTATAACAAATTTATCACTCTGAAATAAGTCTATTATTTCTTCGTATATTGATAAGTTGTTTGCCTCAAAAGAGAGTTTATGGTCAGAATGGTTATCTAGGAATTTAATTGGAAAAATCAGTTTTGGACAATAGAAGTTCCTTTAAATGCTAGCTGGAGTTGGCATAATATTCTGAAGTTAAGAAGTTCTTTTTTGCCTTATGTTCAATGCAATTACAAAAGCATTAGGAATTTATCATTTTGGTTTTCACCATGGGCTAAACCAGGATTGATCTTGAGCTCTATTGTAGATTTTAATTTGAGAAGTAGTTCAGGAATTCCAGAGAATGCTTTAGTTCAGGATCATATTCATGATGGTAAATTGATTCTACCATATTCTTGTTCGGCAGTTTTAAGAAGTCTTTGGTCTGAACTTGCAAATAATTTCAATATTCAAGGTGACAATAGTATTCTTTGGGGTGGTAAAGAGCATTCAATTAAGCATGTTTATGAATTACTGAAAGGAGAAACAGATTTTTTTTCCATGGTCCAAAAGAATTTGGAATACAGGTAGTTCGGCCAAAGTGAATCTTCATCTACGGAAGGTAATGTCAAATGCTATTAACACTAAGGATAAGTTGCTTAAATTTGGTATTGTATCTAATAGTGTTTGCTTATTATGTAAATCAGCTGAGGAGTCGAACACGTACTTGTATTTTGAATGTAATTACTCTTTTTTGGTCTGGGCGAGACTTTTAGCTGTTGGCGGTTTTCATAAGCCATCTAAAGCAAATAGATTTGAATGGTTCAATATATACAAAGCAACTAGATGGAAGAGAGGTAAAACCAAGCCATTATTATTGTCCTTAAAGATTTTTTTTTATGAGTTATGGTCAGAAAGGAATCGAAGAGCTTTTGGACGAAGAGAGTATAATGCCAGTGAGATTTTCAACATCATCCTCAACAAGGTGGCGAAGAAACTGGGATCTGTTTCATGAGTTTTGGTGCATTGCTTTTTGATTTTTGCTATTTCTAACTAGTGTAGTGGAATGGCAATTACATACTTGTATATTTTTTTAGTACAGTCTTTTTTGTACAGATTAGTTCTCTTGTTGTATTTTCTGTTTCATTCTATAAATGTTCTTTTATGTCATTTTTTCATGTGCAATAAAATTTTCTGCCTTTCAAAAAATATACACGATGTTTTTGTAAATAAAATCTACTGTTTTTGTAAATGAAATGTACATGGTTTTCAAATAAAATTAGCATTGTTTTTCAAATAAAACTGACATTGTTTTTCAAATAAAATTCACATTGTTTTCAAATAAAATTCGCATTGTTTTTATAAAATAAAAATGGAATTGTTTTTCAGAATATTAAATATCATTGTTTATAAAATATAAATATCATTGTTTATAAAATATAAATAACTTGGCTTTAAAAATGTAATTTTTTAATAAAATTGTTATTATGTAAGAATGTGATTTTTATATCAATAGAACTATAATAAAAATGTGATTTTTGTTATACGCATCATTATGTAAAAATGTAATTTTTATTGTAAAAGACTTTATTTTAAAATATAATTTTAAAATATATATAAAATAGTTTAAAAATGTGATTTCTAATTATATAGAACATCGTAATAAAAATATGACTTTTAATATAAAAATCGTGTAAAATAGATTGTGATGGAACCGACTGGAAGCAAATGGGATCCAAACCATCGTCCGCTAAAGAATAACGGAGTGGAAACCCAAGGTGAGAACTCCTCGCTAAAAATTCTGCACAGTTATGTATTTATTTATTTTCTAAACTGAAAAATATATAGAATTGCCAGTGTAGATTTTTATCAGTTTAATCATTATAAATTATACACGATACCTGTTGGATCAACTTTCTCGTCCACAGACCATGGATGATTATATTGACTGTATTGTGTGCTGTTTGTGATGTTGAAATGTTTAACACATTAAAAATAATGGTACTATTAATGTGATAGTGAAATTTAAATTATAAATAATTCTAATTGAATTAGAATTGGTTAAATTTCTTAACTAATGATTTATTTAAATAAACTGTTGTTGTTTGAAAACCCCACATGGGCATTGGGATGATATCTGACACACACTAGTCCGAATATTTAGTTGTGTGTCAATCAATGGATTGACAGTCTGTGGTGAGCGTTATTTATTTGTTTTAATGCTCACACAGTTGTAAATTTCACTTTGGATTTGAATGGACTGTTTAATGATTATTTATCATTATTGTTGAATACATGCGGTGTGTGAAATCCATATAATTGAAATTATATGGTAATTGATTGAGTCACATTCCGATTCAGAACATTTTTAGAAATAAAGAGAACATTTTTATGTAAAAGAATCATTTTAATGAAAAGAAACATTTTTATGTAAAAGAATCATTTTAATGAAAAGAATCATTTTTATGTAAAAGATCCATTTTAATGTAAAGATCCATTTTAATGTAAAGAACATTTTAATGTAACAGAACATTTTAAAAAGGACATTTTATATGTTAAATAGAATAAATAGAAATTATTGTTAAACATGTTTTGCCACTTTAAGAGTACATTTTATATGTTAAATAGAATAAATTGAAATTCATATTAAACATGTTTTACCAATTTAAAAGTACATTTTATATGTTAAGTAAAATAGATAGAAATTCATGTTAAACATGTTTTACCATTTAAAAGGACATTTTACATGCTAGTTAAAATAAAAAGGATTACATGTTAAAATGTATTTGTTAGTTAAAAGCATCATTTTTAACATGTTTATTTAAATAAAAAGAATTATTTGTTAAAATAGGATTTGTCATTAGAAATGTTACACTTAACTTGTTTATTTTATAATAAAGAATGTTTTATAATAAAGGACATTCTATAATAAAAAATGTTATATAATAAAAAATGTTATATAATAAGGAACGTCTTATAATAAAAGGGCATTTTATACTAAAGAAATGATTTCAAAAATTTAATATTTTGACAATATTATAATTTTTATATGATAAAGATATTATACAATATTCAATTTCGATTTAAAATTGAAAATGAAGTTGGAATCGTTTTAAAACGAATTTATAAATGATTTAAAAAATACGTTTTAATTGGAAATCAAGGAAATATATATAATATATATATATTTAATGCCCTGAATAGAAAGCGCCGCGCAACGACCGTTCGCGAATTTCGACCATTAACTTCAATTTGATGTAACGGGAGATCTGACCATCGGATTCTCCTAAAACCAGAACCATTGGGTTCATATCGAAAATATATTTCCAATGAACGTAACAGATTTGAAATCTAACGGTTAGATTTGGAGATATGTCCATATCAATTTCAGAAAAGTTCGCTATGGATGCAGTTCGGTGGCCGTTATTGGAAATCGACTGTACGGGCGATAATAAAATTATTAAAAATATGGAAAAATTATGTAAAATCATAATAAATGATTTGGAAAGATTTTTGATGAAAAATTCCAGTTTTGAAAAGATAAAAATATATTTTTATCGAAATGAACTATGTTTTAAATGACATCTGTTCTTTAATCCCAATTAACAGTGAAATATAATTTGGAATTTATAAATCTTTTATTTAGATTTAAATGGAATTTATAAATCTTTTATTAAGATTTACAAGGAATTTATAAATCTTTTATTAAGATTTAAATGGATATTTTATCAAAGGAAAGTTTTCCAATTTAATAGAAGAAATTGGAATTGAATGGAATTCGATTTAATAATAATCGAGATAAGCTTCTGTGAATGAAGACCGTTACTATATATGGAATTTAAAAAGGCCTTGACGTTATTCCATTTATATTATCAGTCTGATACGAAAGTTTATATCGATTATATATTGATCCGTTTTCCGTGAAGATTCCATAGTTAATGGAAGATGATTTGGGTTTATCGTGAACTGTGTTTTAAATGACATTAGTTCTTTAACCCAGTTAAAGATAAAGATTAACTTCCTAAATTTGAATAATCATAAAGTAATGATTTTTGATATTAAAACCAAATTGGAGTTTTAATAAATATATAATTAGATTGAAATAGGAATGGGATAATTTAATTTATCGAATTCTTGAAATGATCGAGAGTGGAGTACCACCAGTTTTACTCCGGGCGATAGTTAAAACTTTAATTAGATTTGAACGTAAAAAGGGTAATTAATTTTACTCAGTACACAATGGATGTTTAGATATGGAGTGCTACCAGATTAGGTCTAAAGGGTGAATAGGAGGGACTTGAAAATAATAAATGATTACTTCGTTAAGGTTCGATAATCCCAACTAGTTAACAAAATCTTTTGAAATCAATTTCGAAAGGAAGATTAAAAAAAAATTTAAAGAATTTATTTTTGATAAAAATAATGGGACCCTTTCCCTAATAATGTGAATATTTTATTAAAAGAATAATTCTTAATCGGAATTAGGCATATGATGTGATTTTGTAGCACTTGATTATAAAATACACGAATTATTTGGAAAGATCGGGTTTTAACCCAATCTGAATAATTACTACGACGATCAAGAGTTGAAGATGAAGAGGGTGGTTGAAGAATGGAGTTCTTCACATCATTTGGGTGATTACCGATGTCTTGATTAGGCCGTACACCCAAGACAAGGTAATAAGCGGTAACCGTCCAAATGTACTTGGAGATCGACCGGATATGCGAGGGCCCCTCTCCTGTATTGGACATATGGGACGAGGAATAAGGTGCCTTCGGTTTCATTTAGACCCACAACGGACTTGTAAATGGATGGTATGTCTGACGTTGTATTCATTTATGTTGTATTCGTTGATCTCTACTAAATATATATTTGTTTGGTGGTGGAGAATTTATTCTCTTGCTTAACACCCTTCTCTGAGACATACAAGCTCAGAGGTTATATATTGGCAGAAATCAATGGTATGGTATGGACTGACAACGTGGCATGCCAAGATGCAAATTATCAAGGCTTTTGTTGAAAAGAAGAGCCTTTTGGTTGATGATCAAAGCACAACTTTAATTAGCATAGCTTTGTGTAACATTACTTCGCGAGCCTCACACCCTGGTATGAACCAAAAACGGGATAGTGACTACATTGAAATTGACATATGCTAGTTCTAGCTACAAGTAACATCATGGTATGGGGCCCATACTGTTTACTTATGTGGAAGTCCCTTATTATTTTTGAAAGCGAGGTACCTCGGATATGATTTGAGTCCCTAGTGGCTCTATAGTGGTCGACATTACTGACCCATTTTTAGAGGTTCGATAGAACCGGCTAACATATAGTTTATGGTATAACTAATCATCGATGGATGACCGGCCATGTAGATCCTAGGGCTCGCCAGCGTCCGAGTCCTGAGGCACTTGCTAGTGTGTCTCAAAATCGGTGAGGATAATCCCTTGCCTCGGTTCATAGATGAAACCCAATTTCCAATACGTGATATTCAGTTTTATTTGTAAATATATGTGTGGCGACGTAATATAATGGCACATACGCCTCCTATGATTGATACATTTATATTTGAAGTTGATTATAGTAATAATAAAAGATGAAATTTCATGTATCAAGTATATTTGGCTATTATAAAGGAAAACTCTATCCTCCGACTGCGTTCATTGTGTGACGGGACCTGAGTCTTATAATAGCTTTATTTTTCCCAAAAGCATTACATTGTTTTATTTTAAACTAAGGTTCATGTGGAGTAAACCCTCCCATGATTTACCTAACTTTAAATCAAGTTTAATAACTGTTTTGAGTTCTCAAACCAGTCCCATGACTGACCTGGAGTTTATTGTTTTAACCTAAACTCTGGGTGCCCATATTTTCCACACGGGAATCTAGTAGTTTTGGTTTTGCAGATATTATATTCACAGGATCCTGGTTTACAGCTGAAGCGATATTTGGAAAGCTCTGTATCCGTGTATTCCTTCCTGTTGTGTTATGTATTATTTTTCCGCTTCTATGCAATTTAAATCTCTGATATTGTATTTCCAGTGTGCAATAATTATTCGTACTCTGATATATTCTTGTACTCTAATGTAATTGTTGTAACACACAATGAAATGTTCTTCTATTTGTGTTCATATTTGTGTGTTCTCAATTCTATCCATACTTTAGAGGGAAGTTTGGGTCATTTCAGTGGGAGCCCACGACATCGATAGGAGTTTCTAGTAACTTGATTAGAACGGTTCGACATAATATTGTTTCAAAGTGGGTAAATGAAACAATTTTACCTAAAATTATATTTTGATATAAGAATGAATAATTTTCAAGAATTATCTATATATGGATGAGTTGGTTGCAATTATGAGATTATAAAATTGAGATGGTGAGGTATATAATCAAATGAAATTTGTATATGCATAATATATACATATGAGATAAAATTGAAATAAAGTAAAACCAGAATTTGAATTTAAATCCTGGAAAGTTGGAAAATATTTTTTTAAAATATGTTAAAATAATATAGCTTTGTTTTGGAAGGATTTTTGAATAAAAATCATGTTGAATGGATTTTCAAAGTGATAAAGCATTGAACTCACTTCAGTCGCTGGAAAATAATTCAGATGATGATGGCCACATCATTTATTTTTATTTTCGAGTTTCTAAGTGATGGATTGCTACCACAGTAAAATTTCCAAAGGAATTTATTTCAGAAAACGAATTGTTTTGGGAAAATTCAAATCTTTTGAATTTGAAATATTATAAATAAATGTATATATTTATGTTATTCCGAAGGGATTTTAAATAAAAACTCGGGTATTTGAGTTCTGAAATTTAAAATTTAACTTAAGCGAGTTAAATAAATTGAATTGGTGAAAGCGAATGGAAAAGGATAAATTGATTTGGAATCAATTTAAGATTGGCAAGAAATAATAAGTGTTTATTGTATTAGTTGAATAAAACCAAATATGCACATAAAATTTTTCATTGTCATAAACAAAATAAATAAATTGATGTTGAATCAATTTGAATAATGGATGCAAATGAATGAAATATGGATGGAATGTTAATTAATTGGCTAGGAATCATTTGAATTAAATAAATATGAGTATATATGATGTGTAATATGAATAAAATGACATATATACTAAATATTAGAACTATTATTAACATATATGTGCTAAGTATACATGATATGACTTGTTTGGATTTGAATCTGTTTGTTTAATCAACTAAATAAAAAAAGCCATTGAAATTTCACATATATGAGACTTATGAGTTTAAATTGAGTACTTATGAGTTTAAATTGAGTAAGTACAGGCACATGGAGCTACCTGCCTTGATTTTGGATTTGCAGATAGCTTATATGCTAAGTATGCACGCTTAATTAACACTTATATAAGAGCCTAAGCAAAAATATCAAATTAGGATATATGAACTGTTTTCAGACCATGTAGGTCGATGTATACTTTTTCATCTCTTTTGGTATATCGCAAAAGAAGCTCCGTATAGCGGAGGCTCTGCCAAAAAAATTCCAAAATTTAGGAAGTTAGAAAAAATTTCGAAATTTTGTAAAGATAAAAGAGACGATTATCAATTCCATTTTAAGGTTTTTGAATTCAAATTGAAAATTAAATATTTCTATGAAAATTTAAAAAATGAATGGGACCTGAGTTATAGAATATGAAATACTAAGTTATATAAAAGTGGGCTTTTGAAAAGTTAACGAGTCTATAGCATTTCTTCTATCTTAGTAATCTCGGGGACGAAATTCTTTTGAGGGGGAAGGAATGTAACATCCTGGATCTTTAGCCATTTAATATGGAATATTTAAATTATTTTAAATATTGAATTGGAAATAAAATGAATTTTTATATGGAATTTATCTATTTAATAATCAATATATGATTAAATTTCATATATATTGAATTATCAGCAAACAATTGAATTCAGAATTAAAACTGGATTAAAACAATTCTGTAGATTAATATAAATTCTATTTGAATATAAACAATAATAATAATTCAATTTCGGTGATTTCGTTTATTTGAATTTAAATATTATTTATATCAGTTTAATATGGTGGTTAATCTCTATGTATGGTCGAATTAAATTTCGGAATTTGTTCCGTTGAGAGCAAAATAATGGGTAACGTTAGGGATGTCAGTGGTTGTGTTTTGATTGGTGTTCAGGACTGCAAAATATTTTATTATAAATAGTAAACGGATCAAATTCAAATCGCATTAACATGAAATGAAATCAAAATAAATAAATTTACCATCAGTAGCCCTACCCTATATCTTAAGCCACCCTAAAAATTTAATTACGCAAACCTAATATTTTCTCGAGCTATATATTCTGTATTCTGTCTCCTCCCTTTATCACGAAGAAAAACAGTGCTTTAATGGATACATACATATTATCTCCAATTCACAATTATGTAATGAGCCTCACCGTTTGTTTCCCCTATTTCTGAAAACCTACAAAAATCAGTTCAACATCCTTCCCTCTCGTTTTATTTTTCCTGTAAAAATCGAAGGCTTCTCTTGTCATTTATATCCATTTCCAAATCCTTATAAGCCGCTATAATTCAGTCAATCAAAATCGAGGCAAGAAGACTTTGATCGTCTTTGAAGGGTGTGTGTGCTATCTTCTGGTTTGGGGACGATGCGAATTAGCGATCGAGATCTTTGTCGAACAGAAGTTGACATGGTGGCCTGACATCTGTTGCGATGGAGTTAGGGAAGCTGATGTTGATATTTTTGTTTCCGTGAGATGTCGAGTCGCGATGGGTTTGACTGTGTCAGGCTTTGATGGATGGAACAGAGGCAAATCGATTTGGAGAGGTTCGATTGGAGTGACGAACTGGGAAAGTTCGATGATGGTGTTATGGGAAACTACCAGAATGGAGTTCGATCATTAACTGACGGTGATAAACTAGGGGTTCAGAGCAGTTAATTCAAAGGCGTGTTCAATGGGGGAAGTTTGGATCAGTGATTTTGATATAGTATATGCGCGCATAACAGGAAATTTGTGATAACCCCAACTTCCGAATGACCGAAAGTAAGGATAATCATTTGGAATACAACATATTTATAACAACAACAGATCTCAGATAATACCATAACCTCTTTTTTAGCTCTTGGAAAGTTGTCTCGCATTCGGGTGTCCAATTGAATTTCGTATGCTTCTTGGTCAGGTTTGTCAATGGACAAGATACCTTCGAAAAATCTTTGATAAATTTCTGATAATAGCCAGCCAGTCCTAAGAAACTTCTGACCTCTGTGGGAGTTCTAGGCTGCTTCCACTCTTGGATGGCTGAGATCTTTCCTGGATCTACCGAGATGCCTTCCTTTGATACAAAATGGCCGAGGAATTTCACCTCTTCTTGCCAGAATATGCATTTGGAAAATTTGGCTTTCAGCGCATTTCTTCGCAAAATCTCCAAGACTTCTCTCAGATGCTGTTCGTGCTCAGCAGTGGATTTAGAAAAGATGAGGATGTCATCGATGAACACGAGCACAAATTTGTTTAAAACATCTTCGAACACTCTATTCATCAGATCAACAAAGTATGCTGAAGCATTACATAGACTAAAGGGCATTACTAGTCATTCGTAAAAAATATCCGGTCCTCTGGAAGCAGTTAAAGGCACACACTCTTCTGCAATGCGAAGTTGATGGAAGCTTGTAGCTAGGTCCATCCTAGAGAATACTCGCGCTCCATGCAAGCGGTCAAGTAAGTCATCAGTAAGCGGTAGTGGGTACTTATTTTTCAGTGTTTGTTTGTTGAGATCACGGTAATCCACACATAGCCTGAGTGTACCATCAGATTTTGGGACGAACACCACTACTGCACCCCATTCTGAGAAGCTGGGCCTTATCAGACCCTTCCACAAAAGCTGCTTGGTTTGATTTCTCAGCTCCTCTTTTTCTTTTGGCGACATTCTTCGAATGGGATGTACGACAGGCCTTGCATTCGGAGCTAAATCAATTCTGAAGCTGATTTCTCTACGCGGAGGTAAGCCGTCAACTTCTTTGAATACATCAGCGTACTCTTTGACGACAGGAATATCCTCAATAGAAGTAGGGGCAACTTCTAGAGAAGACCAGAATACTTTTCTGTCGGTGGCTGAGCCATGTCATGGGATAGTAATATTTCCAAGCTTAGTTTTAACTTTGATGATTCTCTCCGCACATATTAACTCAGCCTCATACCTTTTTAGCCAATCAATCCCCAGTATGACATCATAACCGGAGAAATTCATGACGATCAAGTCAAAGGGGAACTGGTAGCAAGAGTAAGAAACAGGTACTCTACAATACTGATCGAGAATAAGAGAACCTCCTATCGGAATATTTGCTCTAATCAACTTTTTAAGTTTTCTTGGTTTCAGTTTTAACTTTTTAATTGCATCATTAGAGATAAAACTTCGTGTTACACCAGTGTCAAATAAGACAGTAATAGAAATGTCCTTAATATTAAGAGTACCTCCTAAGACATCGGGTTTACCTGGCCCCTCAGCAGAAGCTGGTGCATCTGCCCCTTCATAAACATGTGCCACTTCAGTTTTCTACAATAGGGGACATTTTCTGGCAAAGTGCCCCGGCTTGTAGCAGTTATAGCCGTCCTGATTGTTCCTGGGGTTCTGACCACGATCCTGAGAATTTTGGCCACGATTCTGAGAATTTTGGTTACGGTTCTGGCTAGGTCCTGATTCATTCCTCTTGGCCTTTTTAGGAGCTTTACACTCAAAATCAAAATATCCAATCTTGCCTCAGTTATAGCATGTCACCTTGCTCATGTCCCTCTTATTCCCTTGGGGCTTAGCGGCAGAAGAATTGCTTGCCTCCAGTTTCTTATTAGCCTATTCCTTCTGGTTGTTGCCTTGGATTTTCACTCTATCCTGCGGTCCTGACTCGTCATTTTCCTCGTAGCGGCATGCCATCTCTACTACTTCATTGAATGGAATCTTGATATGAGCAGTGACTCGGTTTAAATATTTCTTTGAAAGACCCATGATGAATTTTTTATTCTTCTCTACCGGATCTTGAATCAACCCAGGAGCGTATCGTGAAAGCTCATCAAACTTCCTCACATACTCAGAAACGGTCATATTCCCTTGCTGTAGGTTAACGAACTGCTCGCGCAGGCGCTCTCTTGCTTGTAGGGGAACATACTTCTCATTGAAAAGTTCCTTAAATTTGGCCCAAGACATATTGGCCACGTCTTTGCAGATCTTGACCGTATCCCACCAATGCCCGGCTTCATCCTTTAATTGCCATACTGCCAGGAAACGCTTTCGTTGATCTTCTAATTCTAAGCCCTCTAGGATCTTTTCACAGTCCTTAAGCCATGCCTCTGCCTGAATCGCAGACTCTCGCCCCGTGAAAGGTACACCTCCTAGATTTCTGAATTTATTTGACATTCTCTCCAAGTCGAAGGGCTGTGGAGGTGGAGGTGGTTGTGCTACGACCTCTGAAGTAGGCTGTTCTTGAGTAATGGGGGTCTCGTCTCTAGCTTGCCCTCTAGCTCCCCTCGGGCTCCTCCTCTGGCCCTGCCTCGAGCTTCACCTCGGGCTGTTATTGCTCTGGTATCCATTTAAATCAGTCTGTACCATCAAGGAAAGAGTCAGACCAACGAAAATGAAAATTTTCAAGAAAAGATAAGGTAAGGACAAGATGAACAAATAATGATGTAATGACTGATAAATATGTGCTATTCTACTGTGCTCATTCTAGGACATTACTAGTCCTATCTCTAATAAGCTACTCGCCTTAGAATAATGTGGAATCTATCTAGACGAATTGTTCTAAATATGTTATATTCCGAAGCTAAGGTTAACCTTAGGCTCTGATACCAACTGTGATAACCCCAACTTCCGAATGACCGAAAGTAAGGATAATCATTTGGAATACAACATATTTATAACAACAACAGATCTCAAATAATATCATAACACATAATTGTTGCAGCGGAAAAGATATAAGTCATAAACATCTCATCAACAGAACCACAGAGTGCGCAATTTATAGGATATAACTTAGCAAAATAAAAGTCTAATTCAAAAGAAATAAGTTTCAAAGGAAATAGGTCTAAACTCCATGACGTACATCAAAATACAAGATAGAATAAAGTCCCTAAAGCAAAAGATAAAGATAAAAGAGAGTCTTCGCCTTCTCCTTCCAAGCAGTCTTCAATCCAGAAATGCCTACTTAAGAACCTGTCACTTGGTTGCCCGTGTAAAGAGAGGGCACCCGAGTTTGCAAAGTGAGACAAACATCGAGTCAATCATGGGACTAGTATGAGAAAACTTTATATACTAACTATCAATATGGCGAATCATAGGACCATGCCGCTAAAGCGGAATGGGTTTACTCCATTGGATTGCCAGTGCATAATTTAATACAGTTCATACAAAACAACGAAATGACTTTTGGAAAATGAAATCATCATAAGACTCAAGTCCTATCACACAATGCAACGCACACAGGTGGATAGAGTTTTCCCTTATGATGATCAAACATGCTTAATACGCAAAAAATAATATTTTAATATTTTTGTTAGTGTCTAAGCAGTATTAAAATACTTCAATATAATGTAGCAATCCTAGACGGCATAGGTACCATATACTATGTCGCCATATATAAGTTTACAATCAAGACCGAAATGTCGTATTGGAAATTGGTTTTCTGTCATGAAATCGTGGCTAGGGATCGTCCTCTCCGATTCGAGACACTCTAGCAAATGCGTCGGGATCACACCTATGGGCAACCCTAGGATCTTCAGGGTTGGTCCCCACCTAACGGTGGTGGATTGGCAATTCCGGAACACACGTTTCCTGGTTCCTTTGAACTTATAGTATGACCACTAACAACCTATAAAACCCGAGGTACCTCAATCCAACATCCACATAAGTAAAATGCCAGCCAGTTTAAGCACTGACACTACCCCTAGCTGGAAAGAAACGTGTGCACTCCCTGTAGTCCTAATCTCGTTTTTGACTCATATCGGGGTGTGAGGCTCGCGAAGTCACGCTATACTCAAAGGTATGCCTAAACAGGCTATGCTTTGATCATCAACCACAAGGCCTGCTTTTCAACAAAGCCTTGATCATTGCATCTTGGCGTGCCACATTGACAATTCATGCCATGTGATCGACAACTATTACTATATACCAGGGTGTTAAGTAGAGAATAAATTCTCCACCACCAAACAGACATATATTAATACAAGTCGATTTAATTACATGAAATGAATTCCAACGTCAGACACGCATCCATTTACAAGTCCGTTCTGGGTCTGAACGAAACCGGAGACACCTAAGAGCCGCTCACTTATCTGCACGACCGACACAAACGTCCGGACAACTACTGCTTCAACCCCGTCCTGGGAGCAAGTCAGTCCAAGGCATCAGTAGTCGTCGTCCATTAGGTGCGAAGATCGCCGGTCTTCAACCACCGTCGTCTATATTTCGATTTAATCGTCGTGTAATTATTTGAAATGAGTTAAACTCGGTCTTTTCAAATAATTATCGCAAAATTATCATTTAAATCATTTCATGTCTTTAATATCTATATAAAATGATTTATCGCTATTTTTGTTTATTTAAAAATAGCTCAAAATAATAAAACGACGCTTCGGGTCAGTGGGCTGCCCTATCGCTGTTTTTACCAAATTTTGATTTACATATATCCTGAAATCTAACCGTCGGATTTTGATGAAGTTTATATCGTTGGAAAGCTCTTTCCAAAGCAGTCCTAACTGTTCTAGTTTTGGGAAAAATCCAACGGTCGGATCTTTTGGTATAATCGTTTAAAGTTACGATTGCCGATACGCGAACTGCCGTGCACGTTTCGTTAAATTTTATATTTATATTTATATACAAATATATATAAATATAAATCGTTTAGCGATTTCAACTATTATAATTTATTCTTTTTATCATACCTAAAGTGACGATAAAATTTACATTTCTAATTTCTACTCTTTTATTTCAACAAACGTGTTTATTTTGTTTCAACTCTTTTCTTTAACAAAAACGTTTATTTTTGTTTCAACTCCTTCCTTTAACAAAAATGTTTATTTTTTTCAACTCCTTCCTTTAACAAAAATGTTTATTTTTGTTTCAACTCCTTCCTTTAACAAAAATGTTTATTTTTGTTTCAACTCCTTCCTTTAACAAAAATGTTTATTTTTATAAACATGTTCATTTCATCTACACCGTAGATGTAAATAAAGTTTTCACCAAACTGTTCTTTTCATTTACATAAGAAAATGTAATTTAAAGTCATTGCCAAGTTTGTTCTCTTTATTCCTTTATTTACAAAGAAAAGGTACGTTCTTTTTTATTCCTCTTCTTTATATTGAAAAATGTAAATCTTCTTATTTCTTTTTATTTACATTGAAAAATGTAAATATTTTCATTCCTTTTTCTTTACATTGAAAAATGTAAATATTTTCATTCCTTTTCCTTTACATTGAAAAATGTAAATATTTTTATTCCTTGTTCTTTACATTGAAAAATGTAAATATTTTTATTCCTTGTTATTTACATTGAAAAATGTAAATATTTTTATTCCTTGTTCTTTACATTGAAAATTGTAAATATTTTTATTTCTTTTTCATTAGAAAATGTTAATTTTCTATTTCTTTTCTTAATGCACATTTTTATAGAGGATATTTTCCTATCTAACTCACATGTCAATTTGGTGTCAAAATATGATAACCAAAAATAATGGTTTTTGTCAAACCATTTCTATTTACCCAACGTCGTAATTTCAATGTCCACAACTATAATAATATGGTTTTTTTGTCTAACCATTTCTATTTACCCAACGTCGTAATTTCAATGTCCACACATACAACACAATATATGATTTGGTGTATAAATTTGATGAATCACAATAAAAGGTCTCATCTTTATTTTATTTGCAAATCAAATAAAATATCTAATCTGTATTTCATATTGTAAATCAAAATAAAATATCTAATCTTTATTTTATCTTTTAATTAAAATTTAAAAGATCAAAACTTTCTTTATTTTACAAACCATAAAACAAAATAAAGATTCAACTTTAATTTTGTTAATCAAAATAAAGATTCACTTTTCTTTTTATTTTGTAAATCGAATTATAAATCCAACTTTTTCATTTTATTTCAAAATATTCTTACTTTCTTTTATTTTGTAAAACAAAATAAAAATTCAAACTTTATTTAGTAAATCAGAATAAAAATTCAAATTTTCATTTCTAGAAAGAAATAAAAATAAAATAAAAATAAAATAATAAAGATGAGAACGTTATAGAGATTACATCAGAATTTATAGATCTAAACTAACATGGCTATATCATGACATCACAACACATCTTAACAACCATACAACAATCACAACATCGCAGATCAGAAATAATATAATACAGATCGTGATTTCATAATTATAATTAATTTAATAAATCAGAATTCTCACAGATATTGAACTCTGAATAGATCCACTTTGAATTTGGCCAAAAATTAGACTTTCTCAGAATTGTTTCTACTCTATCTAGAAAAATAGATCTCTGAATTACGATCCCGACGGTCCTGAAATCGTCAAATTCCGAGTTCGAACGAATGAGTTATGTTCAAATTAAGATGGATAATATTTTATATTAATTAATTAATGAATTAATTAGAAAATAAACCTTTCTTCCACTTCATAGATGAAGGCTGTGGGGTTTAACTACTTTGTTCAAATTTATGTCTAACAATTGCGCTCGACACAGGACACGGGAGGGGGATCGGAAGGTGGCACCTCGACCGGCTAGGGGCGGCGCCGCCACGCCTGGAAGGGGGAGAACTCGGTGCACCTTGGTGGGCCCTGCGGTGGTGCAAATCCACGGAGTTTGGGTGATGGTTTCTCGGTATGTGCGCCAAATCAGGGTATGATACCCGTATGGATTGAAAGAGGAAGAAAATCTCTTCGAAGTGGTGTATGGGTTGGGTTCTAACTCGTGGAGATGGAAGAGAAATTAGAGGAGGAAGTTTCGAGCTCCCATGGCCATTGAAAGAAGGGGTGGCGGCCGCTACAGAGATGAATAGCGGCTAGGGTTTCTAATTTTCTATTATTTATATAATTTAAATGGTAATTTTGCAATTAAATCTATATGTTTTAAACTGGTCCAATTCCAGTCTAGCAGAAAGTGAACCTAGCCAATAGCCCATGTTTCGGATCCAACAGACCAGGTCCCGTCAGCCCAAACGGTTGTCTGTGGCCTGAATTATTTAAATTAATAATTAAATCCTTTATAAATTTAATTCGCTCGTATAAATAAATTCACCGAGGACACATACGGACTCAGAAAGATCCAAAAAAAAAATATTTGTCTTTGTTACGACGATACGGTCCTAACAAAATTAATTTCATCGAATTCTGAGACCGTTTGAAAAATGGCTATTTTTCAGTCGATTAAATTTGACTGAATTGAACAAAACACAGTTTCTTTTGCCACGCTCACATACTAATTCGGAAAATTCTAAAAATTGAAACCTAGCAATAATTCGACATTCCGGTTCCAACAAAAGTGGTTTCGTCGAAAACAGAGGTCGTTTGAAAATTGACTATTTTCACTGGCTTTAATATTATTTAAAAATGAAATTTTTTATTTTCGCCACATTTTTCCACCAAATTATTTAAAATAAAATTTTTAAATTGGTTCGGATTTTCTGGGTCGTTACAAAATTGGAGGAGTTTGTTCGAACTGGAAATTCTACTGGGAAGGGGATCACACACTCTGAAGGGAAATATACATTGACTGCAAGGTGATCAATGAAATGTGGAAGAAAGGTTTGGGGTAGTTTTGGACTAGAAGCTGATCCAGTGAATTTTGAGTTTGCTTCGAAATTAATCGAGTAGTGTGCAAGATAATAAGGTATATACATTTTTACAAATTTAAAATACATACAGTGGTTAATTTATTCATTGATAATAGTTAATTCAAATTAATATAGCTTAATTGATCAGCAAAAATCAAATGATCGTATGTGTAATTCAATGGAGATAAATTCAGCTAGAACAATTCAAGTCAATTCGTAAACGCGACAATATGGATTTTAAAATAGATATTCGGCAAAGGAAAATCAAGGTGAGTAAACTCACTCTCTTATTCGATTATAATTTATTATAATCGAATTTTCATTTAATACCAATAATTAAATGTTGCTTGATTGGTTGATTTGTTGCATTGTTGATTATTGATAAATTGTGGTTATTATATATATTGGTTATTAGGCTTGGTGGTTGTTGCTATTATATATATGTATGTATGTATGTATGTATGTATATTAGATATTTTCGGCAGTACCATTAGCGGATGCCCGTAGTATCATTAGCGGATGACCCTATCGCCCCACGATATATGAGTGGATGACCATCTATACCGCGATATCCTGCCATGAAGCAGGATTGGTCTTACTTATGCTGTCTGACATCTGTGGATGCAGGAAAACAAGTTGAAGGGATCCAACTGATTCCTCAAAATTTATAATTGTTTGTTTCCATATATATTATCATATATGATGTGTTTGAAACCTGTGATTGGAAATTGTGTGTTTTGAATATTTGAATACCACTGGCCCTAGATATTTATATTTTAAAAAAATTAAGTGGATTTTTTTAGATCTAAAAAGGAAAATTTAGTTTTCGAAATTGAAATGGAATTTCAAATGGGTCAGGAAATATTTACTTGTTTAAATAATAAAAAAAAGTAATTGAATTTATAAACAATGTTTATAAATAGAAAGAAATATTATCATTTGATAATATTAAATTTTAATTTCAAATATGAATTTAAAGAAGGAAATTTTATTTTTCGATGAGGAAATTTAGTTTCAAATAGAATATGAAATATAAACTTGTTCAATATCTAAAACAAGAAGTGTAATTTATATATGACATTTATAAATGAATGTGAAAAATTATCATTTGATAATTTATAAATCTAAACTCAAGTATGAATTTTAAAAGGGGATTGGGAATTATTTTTAGAGGAAATGATACGATTTCTTTCGATATTGGGAATGTAAATCGAATTGGAATAAATCTGCATGGATTTATAAATAAAATTCGGCTATGTCGAATTTATAAAAATTAAATTATTTCCAGAAAGAATATTGGAATTTGTTTTAGATAAATACTAGAATATAATATATTAAACAGGAAAATAGATCCAAGGTATATATATATATATTGAAATTGGGTAATTTTTTTATTAAAGCCCAAAAGGCTGGCTCAACCCGCAATTACAATCCGCTAATAGATATGGAGTTATAACATAATACTTCCAACACAACACTTTTCGTATTCCTTCTTCATTCTCTAAAAAAGAAACCTAAAAGTAAAATTAGGGCACAACATCTCTTCATGGCGGGCGTAGATTCTCTCATTACTTTCCTCCAATCTCTTCCTTCCAGTTCCCCCTCCCCAATAGCATTCGTTCTCGTTCCATTGCATGGTTAATTAGATTCTTGTTGATTCTTCCAATTATGACAACTATTTCTCTATTTATTATGGCATAGTTTACTAATACATCTCTTGTCGTCCTCTTGAAAGTACGAGAATTTCTTTCTCTCCATGTCTGCCACACTATGGCTGGGAGCCCAGCCTTGCCGATCTCTACCATCAACTGAGACACGTGACCTCCATCGTTCAGGTAGTTTATTTCTTCCTCCAAGTTACCAACTTTTTCTGTGTTAAAGCATTTAAGATTTTAGATAGCCAATAAACGTTTACTGAAGTTACATTCAAAGAATAAGTAGTCATTGGTTTCAGGGGCTTGGTTGCACAAGACACATCTGTCTTTATCGATAATTCCCTACCTAAATAAACGTTCTTTAGTGGGTAGTCTTCCGAAAACAACCTTGTATAAGGTTTGAGCCATTTTAGGAGGACTAGAAAGAGTCCATATAACTTTACTCCATGAGACATTAGGGTGAATCTATCTAATACTCTCCCAAACATCACTAAGCTTAAAATTTCCATTCTCCCACCTCCATAATTTTCACTTATGTATGTGTAAATAGGCTTAGAATTAATTTCATCAATTTAGTTGCATGTCACTAGATTGTTACTGCAATCCCATCCTTGATTTGAAATGATTGAGTTTACTGAAATGTTGGTTGCACCAAATGCCGAGTAACTATCCCACCGATATCTATCAATTATGTTATGCCCATTTAACCATGGGCCTCTCCATAGGTCATTTGAGTTGCCATCAGCAATTTCACGTTGAATTCTTGTCTTGAGATCATTTCTCAGTTTCAAGCAATTTTTCCATACCATAAATGAGTTATTATCAATGCTTGCTATCCAAAAGTTAGTTTTCACATAACGAGCCCTCATCCGTACAACCCACTAATTCTCTGAAGAAATTAGTTTCTAGGCCAATTTGATCCTATAAGCCTTTTTTAACTCAAATAGAGTTTTCAACCCAACACTACCTTCTTTTTTTGGCCTGCAAAGCAAATTGTAATTTATTTTGTGTAGCCCACCTTTCCACAAGAAATTAGCACACACTGTGTTAATTTTTGCAATTTAACAATCAGAGATTTGGAAGGTCTGCAACCAGAACCTGACTTTTGATGTAATCACCCAATGCACTAGTTCAACTCTACCTGCAAATGACAGCAGTTTAGATCTCCAGCCTTGTAGTTTATCTATGATGTCATCCACTAGTTTTCCACACTCTGCACCTGTAATAGTGTTGTTAGAGAGAGGCACCCCCAAGTACTTGACTGGGAGAGAGCCCTCTTGGAACCCCATAGCATCTAAATACTCTTGTTTTGGCTGCAAAACTTATCGAAATAGAACTTTGTTTTGAGATCATTCACTATATGCCCAACCCAATTCTCCAAAGAGGATTTTCTTTTAGAGGACAAACTTTGAAAAAAAAATTAGTTAAAAGTATAGAAAGTTTCAAAATTAGGGGGAAGGACACATTTACACTAAAACTGAAATTCAGGGGGCCCACAATCCATTCCCCATTTACACTACCATTTGTCCTTCTCACTAAATTTTAAACTTTCCATACATTTCACCTATTTTTTGTTAAGTTTGTCCTTCTCCCTATTTTCCACTTCTCCAAAATACTAAATATAAGTTTCAAATGATTAATTGCATTAATTGAGGCTTTAAACGCCACTAAAAGATCATCAGCATAAATTAGATGCGTAACTTTAGGCATGTGATTATATATCGGCAAGATTAACTTGTTTTCAGTAGCAAGTTCCGTCTGCAGAGTATACCATTCCATTGCAACCGCAAATAAATAAGGGAGAGTGGCTCCCCCCTGCCTGATCCCCCTAGTGCTGGTGATGTATCCCTTTGGGACCCCACTGATTAGAATAGAGTAAGTAGGAGAGTTCAAGCAGAATTCAATTAGCTTAACAAGTTCATCAGGACATCCCATTGAATGAAGCATGTGTGATATGAAATTTCTATTCACTCTATCGTATGCCATATGCAATTTTATCTTAAGGAATTGAATTTAAAAATGGATTTTTAAATGAAAAGCTTGTTTTAAAACAAGGAGGTTAAATTGTGAATAACGTTTATATATGTGATGAAGAAATTTTCATCGAGTAATTTGCAAATAGATTTCCAAATATAAGAAATGGAATAAAAGATGATATTTAAATCGAATTTTGTATTATAGGCTTTTATCTATCTCAAGATAAGAACGTTGTCGGTCAAGGTATGAGAGGTAAATAAAATACTCCAACTTGAACGACTTCGCTATTATCATGGGATGATATTAGTTTGTAATGGTGTTGAATTAATTGATTATTCCCATGTAAGAAATTTATAACTAGAATTCGACGATATCGATATTTTATAAATAATCTAATTCCATGTGAATTGGACTTGAATATAGAAATTTGAGTTTTGAATTAATTCATAATCGAGTTATGGATATGAAATAAAATAATCGACGAGTTTGAGAAATTAGGATTGTCAAATTAGTTTTGGATAACATGTTTACTTTAAAGTGGAGTTGAAATTTATTAATAAACGAAGTTTTAAACATTTATATTTAATTAAAACGAACTTGCCGCGATGCAATGGTTCACAATT
Organism: Allium sativum; assembly: GCA_030737875.1. Classification (NCBI taxonomy): domain Eukaryota; kingdom Viridiplantae; phylum Streptophyta; class Magnoliopsida; order Asparagales; family Amaryllidaceae; genus Allium; species Allium sativum. Next base: position 186,447,874 of record CM060924.1, on the reverse strand, counting down.
TGACATTTCGAACATCAATTGAGTATATACAACTCAATAAGAATTGGAATTTGATGAAACAAGAAACGCCCGGACTTATTGAATAATAATTTTCTAATGGAGAAAAATCTGGATTTCGTCTAATATATTTTGAGTTATGTCAAAATCAAATTTCAGAAAAGTCACTGTAAATCATTTAAAAGCCGTAACGATTTATTTAATTAATTAAAGGGATTTTTAGTGAATAAAAATCCGAATTTCGGTTAGAAAAATCCAGATTTGGGTTATAAAATAGATTTGATCTCAAGTGGGGTAAGTGGATCGATTTTTGGAATAAAAATCAAATCTTTAATTATTGATTAAAACTAACTACTAAGCGAAATAATTAGTTAATGGAGTTTTGGAAATGAAGTTGATTTTGTATAAGTGAATAAGATTTATGGATTCAAATTTGAAATCGAATATAAAACTCGAGTTAGATAGGAAATGAGACATGTGTATGAGTGAATCAAAATATATTTGATTATGACGTGGTCAAATCAAAATGCATTAGGCAAATGAACTAATTAAAGGAGCGGTAAGCGAATTTTGTTAAAAAGGTTTGGATTGATTGAAACAAAGGAGAAATAGTCGTATATATGTTAATAGTTATGGAATGAAGAGAATGAGGGTTATAATTTGAGTGCCCGACTAAAAGGTACATGTTTAAATTTCCATATGGGATTTTATGAGCCTATTGGGCATGATGCTTGGCTTTGGATTTTCTTTTTGAAAAAAATGGGCCAAGAGAGGCAAGTTGGGGTTTGAGCTATTGACCGGTACAAATGATGTGCTGGCACAATTTTCCGAAAATTTAAGGTGTTAGAATATTTTTTAAGAAGTTTTGATAACCATAAATCTATATATATATAAAGATAATTCAATAAGGAAACGAACTTAAAATAAAATACTAGAAAGGGCCAATGATTATTTGATGGATGTTTGTTTTCCTTTGATAGTTAAATCACCGGCTATCAAAGATTTTTTTTGGACCATCGTTGTCAGTACGGAGAGTCCGGTTGGAATTATGATCCGAAAACCACTCCGTTTAGGCATAAGCATTGCGAATTAGATTATGTTGAATATAATGGAAGACGAAGTAAAATGCAAGGGTTGTTTTGTTGTCCAGTCCCAGGACAACATGTATGGTTGAATGCCTGACAGCGTATGCCTAACAGATCACATAAGATAATCTTTTCAAGGTATTACATTTGGTGGCAGAGAAACTCGTTTCTCTTAGCTTTATATACCCGTAATAATTTTGAGAAGATCAAATAGTGATTTGATGATGTGGCATTCAAAGTGATGGTGACTAGATGTTTTGAAAGATAAACATAGCCTCAAGCCTCACAACCGGGAAATGACAAAAATCGGGAAGGAAGCATAGCCAGTTGGGTCATACCCAAGCAGAGTGTATTATCACCGATCTAGAGAAAAAATAATTTGTTCTTCTTTCGCTTCTGTATCATACGGATTACGGTTGGATGGCCAACAACCGTGGGTATTAATACATTCGGTACACTCAAGCAAAATGAGTGATCGGTCATGTGTGGCCGGGTTGATAGATGTTCGTGCTGAACCCTAGTGTATCCCCTCTAGAGTACACTGATCGAGAGGTGGTCCCATACATTTTCATAGTCGGAACCCAATCTCCAATAAGCGCCCTGCAGTTTTTGATTTTATACTATGCATGTAAAGCGTGAGACGAAAATGTTCTACTATTTGGTTATTTATTTGATTAAACATTATTATAATATCACTGGATTTTGATATCAAAAATGTTTTGGGTTATAGTATGGTAAAAACTATCCATGTTTATGTTTGGTTTGGTCTTACTATTATCCATTTCTTTCAAAAGAATTTTCAAAGTTAAACAATATGGTTGGAGTTTATTCACTCCAGTCCCACAAGTGACCCAGAGTTTATTTTGTTTGTTTTTCCCTGGACTCTTGGGTATTCAAATTTGTACAAGAAGTCAAGTGTTTCAGGCTTTTACAAATACACTTGGAGGAGCTTGAAGCAGGAGGCTTCACGGTTAGTTATTTTAGAGTTATTTTCTGTTGTATAAAATATTGTATTGTACTTTCATGATGGTATGCATATATGGTACAAAATTTTATGTTTCAAAGGTTATCTTATATATTATGTTTTGGTCAGTTCCACTGTGAGATTTCGATGTTTCTTTTTGTTATTTATTCAGCCCTAATGACTTGTAATTTTGTGTTATTTGGGTTGGTCGCATGTTGTTTTAGTCAACTCAGATAGCACGGATATGCTGGCCACTATAGTTCTCTAGGTGCCATTCATGTATGGGCCATAACGATAGGTCTAGCACCTTCAACCAAATCATTCCTGAACTCAATCTCGCGATGCGGCAGCAACCCTTTGACCTCATCAAAGACATCATCAAACTCACTAGCGATTGGCACAGACGACAAGTCTTCCCGTGGAATCACAAGTGAATACAAAAAGGTTAGGAAGACCCCATCTTCAGGATTATATCGAATAACAACCAATCGCCCTCCCATATTCCCAACTGTCACCTCGAGCTTCTCGCAATCCACTTTCTCCGCATACCTCTTGAGCCACTCTATACCCAAGATGATCACAAACCGAGTGAAGTTCAAAACGAAGCAATCGCACACAAAGAAGCAACCATGACTCGATAACACAAGACCACAACAAAGCATACAAAGGATGGAAGAACCCCAAGAGGATTAGTCACAACCAAAGGTCTATCACAAATCATGGGTTCTAAACTTAAGTAGCACACAAGCTCTTTGCAAATTAAAGAATGCAATGCTCCAGTATCAAACAACACTCGAATTGAAACATCTCTAATGGAAAGAATACCTTGAACGATGACACTCTTCCCTTTCTCCTTTGTCGTAGAAGCTCTTGAGGAAGATGGCACGACTTCAAAAGCACATGCCTTCACTATCTTATTTCCCTTTACAAAATTTGGACAATCCTTCTTGTTATTCCCAGACTTTCCACACATAAAGCACTTCCTTTCAGTTTTCGAATTCTTGCAATCCCTAGAGAAATGGTCCTTCTGCTAGCAGTTAAACCAGGTCACCTTGCCTTTTAGTTTCTTTTAGCCATTTTTTCCTTTTAGTTGTTTTTGCTTCATCTTCTTGTTATTACCACCTTGTTGTGGTTTTGTTTCCTCTTTGGCTGCAACAACATTGGCTTCTTCCTTGGGAAATAAACTCTCGTGCCTCAAAGATTTTTCCACCGTCTTCTCATAAGTATCATCCAGATGATCAACCAACTGTTTCCAAGATGCTTATCCAAACCCATAACGAACTTCTTGTTCTTCTTATAAGAAGAGTCAATATATGAATGAGCATACTTGGATAAGGCTTCAAAGTCAGAAACATAATCTAGCACTGGTTGACCATTCTATTTCAGCTCCATAAATATCTTGAACATAACCGACTTCTGAGCGGTTGAAATGAACTTCGTCTCGAACTTGACTCGGAACTGGTCCTACGTGATCTCATCTTTAGGAGTCTCTAGAGTGAAAAGGTTCCACCAATCCATAGCTCTATCTTATAGCTGCCTTGATGCAAGCTTCCTTTTAGTCGCATCCCCAATACCCAAGTCTCCAAAAATCCAAATGTAAGTATCTAGCAACCCTTGAATCTCTATAGTTGGCTATGTCACTTTGAACGAATTTCCTTCTAGAGAAGTGAAGTCCTTGCACAGCTTTGCGAAGTCCACAACCTTAGGTACCTGCACTTAAACCCCAACATCTACCGCGGCTGCTCCTGGAGCGGGTACCATCCTCTTGATCGCTGCCATCATAGCCTCAAACATAGCTAGGTAATCTGGTATACCGCCATCACACCCTTCGGTAAAAGTCTCCTCCCGAGCAGCATGTCTCTACGATTAACGACTCATTCTATATTTTAAAAATATAATGATTAGTCCACATTTGAGAAAAATTGCAATGGAGTTCAAGCATTAATATATTATACACTAATACATAGTATACATCCATCAGAAATCTACAAATACGTCTCTTATACGTCACTACGTCTTTGAACTTCAGCTAAAATCGATTAACTAGAGCTTTGATACCAAATGTGATGACCATCCATAACACCTGCACTTAACAAGAGGAAAATTGCACTGAAAGATGTGTTAGGAAGCTATAGACGATCATTAGGGTAGAATAACACAAGCGAAACCTCTCGTATAATTCACAACGTAGAGATAAAATATAGTATAACATATATGACAAGCATATAATATTGAGGCAAAATTGAGCAGAATCTTAAAACTTTCATATCAACTAGAAAGATCCATACATCATAAGAGTCTATACAAAATGCCTCACTACAAGTCACTCAGAGATGCATACATCAACATAACAACGGAAACAACAAGTAGTAGATAGTATCAAATAATACACAAGCCTCCTATTTGTCGTCGCTCAACAACATCGTCTCATCATGATCTATCACCTGTCATCTGCTACCTAGTGTTTCCATCCACAACAAAATGGATGAAAACCCCAAGGCAATAATAGAAAACATAAAACCTTGAGTAAGACAATAGTCTTGATAAGCAATAAAATAGCTATCTAACATCATAAATAAAGCATATGAGAAATAGGTTGTGACACCCCACGTCCATTAGTGTCACTCTTTATCAGAATGCATTAAGTTCCATGAAGCGTATAGCTAAACAGAAATAGAAACATCACAAGACAAATATAAAATAGCAGCGAAATTTAAAACTTTATTCTTTAAACAGAAAACATTGTGGTCCAAACTCTAGTTGCAACATAAGCCTGAAATACAGAAAACCCATTATATAAAAATTAAAATATCTGCCTTGTACTAAAATCATCAAAGTATAGTAATATAAATCATAGTCTCCAAAAAGAGCCATATCAGAGTTGACAAGTAATCAAAGCGATACATCTAAGTAGCTCCAAGCAGAAACAAAAGAGAGAATCCTAATCAAGCCTGAGTATTCCCACCCTGAGAACCCCAGAAAAGGAAACAAAACGGGCTAGACATAAAGTCTGGCGAGTCCATTTACTTTTAGCATATAAATAAGTAAAAGCACCATGATATACATAGAAACTGGATGAGAGAGATAATAATATCATAAGACAAGTATAACAGACTGAGCAGGATAAGCAGACTAAACAGAACAGAATAGATTACGCTTCCTAAATACTTTTCTCCACACCAATACTAGTAGAACATAAACAGAATGATCCCAATAGAAACAGAGTGGTAGACTTGGGTGTACTTCTAGTGATAGGTTTTACCTCCAACGATAATAACAGGCAGCCCAACAAAAATAATAGGTGTTACCCTAAACGATAATGACGGGCTCCTAAATAGGCAGGACTAGATGTACCCTAATTACTACTCCAATCGATCGGCTCCTTTTCCTGTAGATACCCTGTGTTGGCCCCACAATAGGATTTATCATTTCCTAAAGTGTAAACCTCTTTTCTTGTTGCATAATTTGACAGGTTCATATAAGCCCACAAATTAAGTAGCTTAAGTATTACAGGTTGGCAGATTCTCATCATTTCCCATTCATGTAGGTTAGTGCACTAGATCTCTCACATTAAGTCGACTGCTTGTGGATGCTGGATATGTCAGGCGGTTCCAGGCAGACTTCTACCACAAGTCGGACTTAATCTCGTGTCTTAACATTGTTACGTGTGCAACCCCTCACATTAAATTATCCACTCGTGGATGTTGGATTTTCCAGGTGGTTCCGGGCAGACTCCTACCATAGGTGTAATCTAACCTCGTGTCTAAGTGCAGTTACAGTTTCTATTTACTGTAAATTAAGGCATTTTTATTCTTAATCAATTATTCATGTTCATTATAGGTTTTCATGCCCCTACCCTCAAGTCATAAATCATCATGTACGATATGACCCAAATTAGAGTCTTAGATCACGTGCCTTCAAATCCCAGTTATGTTTTATAATATAAGTTATGCCCCCAACTTATCATTCCCAACCATTCTCAAATTCGTTCATCTGCATATTTCAGCGATAGGCCTAGGCTCGAAGGTGGCCTGGGTATAAAAATAAAAAGGGAAGGAGGGAGAGAAGAAAACAGAAATAAGCATAATAAACAACATGCATATGATGATAGAAATAGGCATACTAATAGAATAGGCATATGGTGACAGAAATAGGCATAATAACAGAATAGGCATATGATAACAAAATTGGGCATAATAGAGATAGGCATGTAAGGACTGAACAGTAGATCAGGTGTACAAGTAATGAAAGATCTGTTTAGTAATGATTCACGTTATTAACGGGCATTGGCTTAGATCCAAGCATATGAACATGTCAGGATTGCTTATTAAATGTTATATCTAAAAGCAACATAAACTCACAGGGACTGGATCTAAAGAACAGAGAAATGACTGTTGATGTTAAAGCAGAGATTCTTGAATACGTATAAGTTGTTTTTATAGAAGAATAGGCTAATTCAATCTAAGTTGGTGCAGCATCTCGTTGTCTCCATTGTTTATTATAAATAAAACAATAGAAATGTGGTCCTATTTATAGCCTATCATCAACGAATCAGGTCAATAAACATGTCCAGGTGCACGGAATGGATCTGCCCCGGATCTGGGTGGGGTCGACCCTAGGTTCGACACCCCCTTGTGTGGGTCGACCCCCAACGGGTTGATTTCCCTCGTGTCTTCCCGCTCTTCGATTATGATTTTCCAGACTGGTTTTTGTGTGTGTATATACATATATTTCTCTTATACCTATACAAACTTCAAACCTTAATATCTTCTTCATACGATGTCCATTTTACGCAAACTCTTAGTCTATCTTAAGCAGAATTCCAAGATGAACGCAATGGTACACTCTATTTCCCTTAATTCTCGATATTTAATTAAGTATTCTTTAGTTTATCATTATAACGTTCTTTAAAATTACGAGATGTTACATTCTCCCCTACTTAAAGGATTTCGTCCCTGAAATCTCCAAGTTAAGAAGAATGTATAAAATAACATCCATTATCCATCTACTCATCCACCGATCACAAGCATCCATTGTCCTTAAAAAAATTCTAATGCTTATATGACCATATGCAAAGGTGTGTGTATATGTCTCTATACAAATGCGAAAGATCAGGCGGTCTACTGATTCAATCGACCTCTTTAATGCAATGTATTTTAGTGCCATGAATCCAACATGTATGCGAATAATCCTAGTATATCATGTAAATGCTATATGCGTGCAAAATCATCCATCCAAATGCAACATTCATGTGATGATACACCCATTTCCATCCATAAAGAAAATTATGCACACATATCCATATGCAGTATGAGAGTGATTGAGCCGATCTAGTGCCTAGCGTGTGTGTACGTTTGCATCCACGAGCAAACACTTGCATCCATCAAACATAACATGTCTCAAACACATGTTTACACCTATTGGTTTTCTATCTAAAGGTCGAAGATTCGATCGAAAGGGTACACTTAATGACAGAAGCAAGTACGAATAAAATCTTTTGGAAAAAGAAGTTAACAACATACCTTTAAAAAGAAAAGGGTACGAATCGTGAATCTTGTCTTCAGTTTCCTAAGATGCATCTTCGTTGTCTTCTCCCCATTGAAATTTCATCAACTTGACCATTCGGTTGCGTAGCTTCTTAACCTCTGATCCAAGAATACGGGTAGGAACTCGTCTAACTGTCGCCTCCCATTCCACCTCCACTTCCGCAAGCATACTAGGCTCAATAACCTCTATTGTATCGTGTAGACATTTCCGCAAATAGGAAATAAGGAAAACATCATGAACACCTGCCAATCTCTCTGGTAACTTCACCCTATAAGCCATTTGGCCAATCCTTTTTTTTTAATGGGAAATGGCCCTACAAACCTTGGCGTCAATTTCCCTACAGATCCAAAGCGAACCACATTCCTCAAAGGTGATACCTTGATAAAAACCATGTCTCCCCCCTCAAACTCAATATCAGTCCTTCTCTTATCTACGTAGGACTTCTACCTGTCCTGAGCTGTCTTCATGCGTTTGTAGATAAGATCAATCTTTTCTGAGGTTTCCCTAATCATCTTAGGTTCAAGTAGAAGTCTATCTGTAGATTCCGACCAACATGTCGGGAACCTGCAAGGTCGTACATACAATGGCTCGAAGGATGCCATACCAATACTAGCTTGATAACTGCTGCTGTAGGTGAACTCTACCTAAGGAAGATACTCCTCCCATGTCCCTCCGAAATCTAGGATACACGGTCTTAAAAGATCCTCAAGACCTATATTCACCCTTTTCGTCTGCCAATCGGTCTAAGGGTGATAGGTGGTGCTCAAACACAACTGCGTATGCCTCCTGCAAGCTCCTCCAAAACTCACCGATGAATATGGGGTCATGATCACTCACTATGTTGGAAGGTACTCCATGTAGACGGACTACCTCACGAAGATAAACTGCTGCCAACCAAACTGCCATTCTCTTACTGTTAACAGGAATGAAATGAGCGCTCTTAGTAAGCCTATCAACTATAACCCAAATACTAGTGTTGCCTTTCCTCGATCTAGGAAAACCATCAATTAAATCCATAGAGATGCTCTCTCACTTCCACTGTGGGACCTCCAAAGGATGAAGTAAACCACCAAGGTTCCTTTTCTCAGCTTCGACTTGCTGGCAAACCAAACATCGAGAAACAAACTCCGCTACATCCTTCTTCATCCCAGCCCAAAAGAAAACCCATTTCATATCTCTATACATCTTATCACCGCCTGGATGAATAGTCATCCTAAAATGATGGGCTTCCTCAAGGACTGTCTTCAACAGTCTCCCAACTCATGGAATACAAAGCCTTCCATCTCGTCGCAACCACCCTCTATCATCCGTGGAATATCTACTGAGGTGACTAGAAGTATCCCCACTACTGAGCCTATCCAAGATGTCCGCTATCTTTAGGTCCACTCGTTGCGAAGTTCCTATCTGATCCATAAGAGTAGTTCGCACCTCTATGGATGCCAACAAACCAAGTATAAGATCCGTAGATGGCCTAAAATCAAAGGTCGATATATACTTCAAGCTCTGCCTCTCTACGAATAGTGGACTCAAAATCATCCTCTGCCTATTCGACGCGTCCGCCACCACATTACCCTTGCCAAGGGTATAAGCAATCTCAAAGTCAAAGGATGCTAGGAACTCCATCCATCTATGTTGCCTCAAATTGAGATCCTTCTGCGAGAACAAGTACTTGAGAGATTTATGATCGGTATACAACTCGAACTTCTCTCCAAGTAGATAATGACGCCAAGTCTTAAGCGTGAATACTGTGGCAGCCAACTCTAGGTCATGGGTATGGTAGTTCTTCTCACGAACTCTCATTTGTCTACCACCATAACATACCACTCTTCCCTCTTGTATCAAAACAGCACCAATCCCAATGCCACATGCATCAGTGTATACTGTGAACACTTTGTTCCCGTCAGGCAAAGTCAAGATTGGGGCTGTTGTTAGAGCCCTCTTCAATCGCTGAAAAGCATCCTCACAGTCATATCCCAAGAAAAGGTCAGATTCTTCTTCGTTAGCCTGGTGAGTGGGGCTGATATCTTTGTGAATTCCTTAATGAACTTCCTATAAAAGCATACTAAACCAAGAAAACTCCTTGCCTCCATTGCATTCTTTGGTATCTTCCAATTTTGAACTACAACTACTTTCACGGGAACTGTTATCCCATCCTTAGAGACCACATGCCCTAGAAATCTCACTTCCTTTCTCCAAAAATGACATTTGAAGAATTTTGCCTTAAGTTGATATGCTTAGAGAGTCTTCAAAAACTCCCTTAAATATAGGGTATGCTCTCCTTCATTCTTTGAGAAAATCGGAATGTCATTAACGAAGACCACAAAGAACTTATTTAGAAACTCCCGAAACACCCTACTCATCAGATCCATAAAATAGGCGGGTGCATTTGTCAGCCCAAACGGCATGACGATCCACTCAAAGAAACCAGCTGGAGTTCTTAAAGCGGTTTTGTTTATACTGTCCTCGGCCACCCTCAATTAATGGAACCTTGTGGCCCAGTCTAACTGAGAGAAAACAGATGCACCAACAAGCTGGTCAAACAGATCATTTATCCTCGGGTGCCTATTCTTCTTAATGAGCTTATTCAACTCCCTGTAATCCACACATAAGCGAAGCGAGCCATCTGCCTTAGTCGCGAAAACAACTGGAGCACCCTAATCCGATATTTTTTTCCTAATAAACCCTTTCTCAAGTATCTCCCCTACTTGCTTGCTAAGCTCCCTCCTTTCCCTTGGAGCCATATGGCGCACAGGAAATGCAACTAATTTTGCATTGTCACCAAGTATATTCAGAAATCAATCTCGTGCCTTGGAGATAAGCCTCAAACCTAATCAAAAACATCAGATACTCACAGACTACTAGTACAGATCATAAATCATTAAGAGAAGCGTCAAGCGATTTTAGGATACTAAGCATGACAGACCCCTTAGGGTCACAAGAAATCTCGAGAGTCCTTCCATGGAAAGTCAAAAGCCTAACGACCCTGCTCTCACAGTCCAGAATGACACCACACATGGCTAGCAAATCCATCCCTAGAATCAAACCATAGACCATGAAACCAAGCATATATGCATTACACTCAAACTCGACGCCCAACACAGATGTCCTCAAACCCCGACAAATCATAAAAAAATGAGTCGTGCCCCCAATGAGGCTTGAGACAACAACAGGATCCAAAATCATACTAGTTCTAAGGTGTAGAGACTCAACCACAAAATCAGATATAAAAGATGTAAAGCACTGGAATCAAAAAGATTTCCAACAGGATGATCGAAAAGAGAAATCAAACCTTCAACAGAAACTTTCCTACCTCTATCCGGTACACCGGCCATGAGAGCATGCACCTACCCTTCAGAAGATCCTGCCTTTTGTCTCTGTCCTTGTTTCTTCGGGACTCCTTAGTAAAGTATCCGACCTCACCACAGTGTAAACAAGCATTCTTCCTTTTTCTGCATTATTTGCTCAACTGACCCGTGCTTCCACAACTATGACATTTCTTATTGTCTCGGGCTTTATCGTTCTTTCTGCCATTCTTTTGATGTTGTTGTTCTTTCTTGGGCCATACTTTCTAGTTTTGTGTCTCATCAAGCTTAACCTATTTCTTTTTTCCGTTATATCTTATTCGTGCATCAATGCCATATCAACGAGTTTCTTGAAAGTTGCCCCCATCGGAATATTAGACATAGCCAACCCATGGAGGGGTTCATTTAACCCTATTGTGAACCTCAGAGCTTTTTTGTGCGGGGCATTCACTAGCTCCAAACAAACCTTGCCAATTAATTGAACTTACTGACATACTCTTTGACAGACATGCCTCCTCACTTAAGTCCTAAAAATCTTTCCATTTACATACTCTTTTCGGCTTGAGAAAGAAAATTCATCTCGAATCTCTATCGGAAATCATCCCAAGTCACAACGTGACACCCTACTTGCGTCACTTCCCCCTAGAACGAAGCCTCATCTTTCAGTTGCCAAATGGTTAACTGAATCTTCCTATGGTCGTCAACCTCAAAAATCCTAAACAAATTCTCCATCTCTTTAAGCCAATTCCTTGCTTCTACAAAAGTCTCAGTTCCTCGGAAAGGCTTTCCTCCCATAGCACATAAATCCTTGCATATCTTGGAGAAATTATCCACTCGCGGAGAAGGAGGAGGAATAATAGCTACAGCTAGGGGAGGGGCATCTGCTTGGCTTCCGGCAGGTGCCGTAGCCTCAAGATACCTACAGAACCAAGCCGGTATCTGAACGCCCTCGGGAATATTCAGTTCCCCAGACATGCTGAGAAGAAAAGATAAAGTGATTCAAACAGAGAACCGAAAGATATTTCATATGGCTTTGGGGAATATGTTTTTCAAAAACAGACTTTTCTTTTAAAAATGCTTTCTTTTTAAAACCTTTTAAAAACAATTTTCAAAACCATTTATCCGAACCATTGTAACCTTTAGCTCTGATACCAAATATGACACCTCACATCCGCTAATGTCACTCTTTATCAGAATGCGTTTAGTTCCATGAAACATTATAGGTAACAAAAATAGAAACATCACAAGACATATATAAATTAGCAGTGAAATTTAAAACTTTATTCTTCAAACAGAAAAAATAGTGGTCCAAATTCCAGTTACAACATACGTCTGAAATACAGAAAACCCATTACATTAAACTAAAATATCTGCCTTGTACGAACTAAATTCGACGGAGTACATTAATATAAAATAAAACTCTCAAAAAAGAGCCATATCAAAGTTGACAAGTAGTCAAAGCGACACATCTAAGCAGCTCCAAGAAGAAACTGAAGAGAGAATCCTAATCAGGCCTAAGTATTCCTACCCTGAGAACCTGGGAGGAAGGAAGAGAGAGTAAAGAAAACAAAATAGGTCAAACATAAATTCTAGCTAGTCCAGTTACTTTTAGCATATAAATAAGTAAAAGCATCATGACGGGAATATAAAGTAGATGAGAGAGATAACAGTATCATAAGACAGGTATAACAGACTGAGCAGGATAAGCAAACTAAACAGAACAGAACAGGTTACGCTTTCCAAATACTTTTCTCTGCACCAATACTAGTAGAAAAGAAACAGAATGATCCCAACAGAATCATAGTGGTAAACTTAGGTGTACTTCTAGTGACAAGTTTTACCCCTAATGATAATAACAGGAAGCCCAACAGAAATAAAGGGTGTTACCCCACACGATAATAACGGGCCCCTAAACAGGCAGGACAAGATGTACTATAATTACTACCCCAATCGATCGGCTCCCTATCCCGTAGATACCCTGTGCTCGCCCCATAGTAGGATATATCATTTCCTAAAGTAGCAACCCCTTTCCCCGATAGGTGTAGCTACATCTACTAGGGCTATAACATCTTATTTTCCCAGGAAAGCAGATCCATGCATGCACATGGTTCCATTAGAACGCACCATCAGACACCTCCACCCATTTGGACCTCTTAAAATCAACTCAATAAGCATGCCCTGACCCTTACCTAGTTTGGGGCCCCTCTTTTTAATACCAGTATAGGTTACTGACTAATACGGGTCCCACACAACAGATGATACAAGCCACTCCCTAGGCTTGCATACCCACTACTGGGATTTTGATAGGCTATACTAACAGATTTACAAGCCCGCATAACCCCAACATACAAAACAGGTTAAGTATGTTGGGTTCGTATAACCCTCCACGGATTTAACAAATTTACTTAACCCCCTATTGATTCAAACAAGCTTACTTAGCCCTTACACAATTTAACAGGTTCGTATAACCTCCACAAATTTAAACAGGTTAAGTATTATAGGTTAACAGATTCTTATCATTTCCCGTTCATGTAGGTTAATGCACTTGACCTCTCACATTAAGTCGACCACTTGTGGATGCTGGACATGCCGGGCGGTTCAAGGAAGACTTCTACCACAAGTCAGGTTTATCCTCATGTCTTAGCACTGTTACGTGTACATTTATGCACTAGACCCCTCACATTAAATTAACCACTCGTGGGTGCTGTATTTGCCGGGCGGTTCCGGGTAGACTTCTACCACAAGTGTAATCTAATCTCGTGTCTAAGTACTGTTAAAGTTTCCATTTACTATAAATTTAGGCATATTAATTCTTAATCAATTATTCAAGTTCATCATAGGTTTTCGTTCCCCTACCCTCAAGTCATAAATCATCATGTACGATATGCCCTAAATTAAAGTCATAGATCACGATATAGGTTATGCCCCCAAATCCCGGTCATGTTTTACAATACAAGTTATGCCCTAATTTATAATTCCCAACCATTCCCAATTTCGTTCGTTAATATTTTTCAGCGCTACGCCTAGGCTCAAAGGTAGACTAGCTATAAAATAAAAAGGGAAGGAGGGAGAGAAGAAAATAGAAATAGTCATAATAACAAAACAGGCATATGATGACAGAAATAGTCATACTAATAGAATAGGAATATGGTGACAGAAATAAGCATAATAACAGAATAGGCATATGATAGCAGATATAGGCATAATAGAGATAGGCATGTAAGGATTGAACAATAGATCAAGTGTACAAGTAATGGCAGATCTGTTTAGTTATGATTCATATTATTAACAGGCATAGGTTTAGATCCAAATTTATAAACATGTCATTATCACTTATTAAAATTTTATGTCTAAAAGCAACATAAACTCACAGGGACTAGATCTAAAGAACAGAAAAATGACTGTTGATGTTGAAGTAGAGATTCTTGATTACTTATAAGTTGTTGCAGAAGAACAGGCTAATTCAATCTAAGTTGCGGCAGCAACTCATTGTCTCTATTGGTTTTGATAAATAAAACAATAGAAATGAGGTTTTAATTATAGCCTATCGTCAACGAATCAGGTCAAGAAGCAAGTCTAGGTGCAGGGAATGGATCTGCTCCGGATCTTGGAGGGGTCGACCCCGAGGTCGACCCTAGGGACGATACCCCCTTGTGTGGGTCGACCCCCGAGTCGACCCCTTCGGGCATGGGTCGATCCCTTGGGGCATGGGTCGACCCACAATAGGTCGATTTCCTGCTTGTCTTCCCGCTCTTCGATTTTGATTTTCTAGACTGGTTTGTATATATATATATATTTCTCTTATATGTATACAAACTTCAAACCTTAATATCTTCTTCATACGATATCCGTTTTACGCAAACTCGGGGTTTACACTACAGGAAAAACAGCATATAGCAGCGGCAGAATCCGCTTCTAATCCGTCGCAAAACAGGCTTTAGCGACGGATTTCCTACATAAGGGTTTGGTCGGTAAAATCCATGACGGTATCTGTGTCAGATTTAGCGACGGAATTTAGCATGAGTTTTCCGACATTTTTCCGTCATTTTACTAATTTTTTTAATAAAAATAAAATTTTATATATTAATTTTATTTTAATTTATATACCGAGTATTTACCGACGGATAATTAATTTATAATAAAATATTATTTATAAAAGGCGTTGGTAAATCCTTACTAATTACCAAGGAATTAGCGACGAAAATTGAATTGAGGTTAACTTAACCTTCCTTTTTTTGTCGGTAATCCGCTGCTATTCCCCTTCTGATATGTGTGTGTATATATATATACATACATACACAGACACACACATCACACACATTACTTGTGTTCCATTCAATACACAATCCTAATTTAAATACAACACAATTAATATCAACACACACATCTCATAATCAATGTATTATATTAATCACTCATTGCATAATCAACATTCAACATTACATAATAGACATAATAAACATTCTTACATCAAAAATACATAATACATCCATAATATTTCATAAACAATACTAAAAAGTACAAACTAAAATATAGTTCTGGCATTTCAAATCCATAACTTATTGTGGCATGTTCCCGCTTTTTTGCATCATAGATGTCTATCTTCCTGTAAATCAAAAAATCTCTAGTTATACATAGAGTCACAAAAGTAAAGAATTTCACTTTAAATTTGATTAATGTTTACTGACCAAAAAAGAAGAAGAAATAGTTAAAATTTCATCACTCACAACAATGTACGTAACAAACGATCAACGTACATAACAAAAGAGCACTACATCCAATTATGCACGACATAACCAGCTAAATTATCCCAAACGTCATCTATCTTTTGTTGGCTATATGAATCATCTCGTGCAAAGTCCTGTAATTAAGAGATATTTCAAATCTATAATCTCATGAATTATGTAACATAAAATATATGAAGAGAAATGACATCAAACCGTGTTATCAAAGGATCAGAACTCATCATCTCGTACAAATCACACAGTCATCACAAAGTCCAATTTCATCAACTCATGCCCATATTCGTCCGGTAAAGGATCACAACTCATCATCTCATTACTATCTACCAGAGAAATGACATCAAACCGTGTTATGAAAGGAACCAACCTGCTAGACTTAGCTGGCTTCTTTCCATGAGACAACCATGTGAGAGAGAAATCCTCAACCTGGCCAACATGAGATTAACAAGAAATCACAATAATCATCAATAGCAACTTAGGGATCCAATAACTTGCTACCAAACAACTTAAAATTTGAAGCAACTTTGAACTTAGAATCAAAAGAAAGATCCCAGCGAATCCAAAAATAATATGTATTCTACCTGAGTAAAATCATCAAAAGGTGTAGCAGTATTTTATTTCATAGAGTGTTATAGAGATGAATCCCAATCTAATGTTAACAGCAGCATTTAAAACATCAAAATGGCAAAGCATTTCCTCAAACAGTTCAAGACCTTCAGTTTTTTCCCAAAGAAATATTGTCCAAAAATGTACTTTTTAGCTTTAAAATAACTTAAACTGAGATGAAAACCATGTTCCTTAGAATTTAAAGGAGAAGGCATTCGTGGAGAACAAGAAAAACCAAACTGTTGTGAAATATGATTATGATCAAATAAATCGATATTGTTCAAAACATCAAAATGCATAAACGGTTTGTCAAAGAAAATATAAACTAGCCTCCATATCAACTGAAATACAATGAACTTCTGTTATACACCGATCTGCAGTAGGGGTATAATCACTATAATATCCAACTGTAAGTAATTATCAAAACTAAACCATATCAAACACTTCAAAACTAAAATGAAAGTCAATAAATCAAGGATTCCCACAACACTTATGCCTGCTAAACAAAACTGCAAATCAACCGACACGGTTTAAAGCCAAAAAAAATATGAACGAAAACACATCAAATAAAGAGAAGGGCGAAATCGAAACCCAAAAATAAAAGAACAAAAATCAGCACGAACACTCTTATTTGAACGGATCTAAACAATTTCTAGGAGAATTGGTGGTTTACTTATTTTCAGCAGACAAGGAGAAAGAAGAAGAGAGGAGAGAGATTTGGGGAACGTGAGGAATTCGATGGTGAGGAAGCTGCTGTTGCTTTTTTTAATTCGATGGAATGAAGGAATTGGGGAATAGAAATGAGCGGACCCGCAGGGTAATAAAAATAATAATGGTTTGTTCATGGAGGGAAACGAATTAAGTTGTAGCCAAAATTTCGTGGAAGGAAGCGGCAAAACTTTTACTTTTGCGGTAAATTTTGAATTTGAACCTGGTTTTCAATTTGGTGGAAAAAACGTCAACTAAAAGCCAAAATTCTGCTACTATAGATTGAAAGAGTGCTTGTTTAAAGCCAAAATTCATTAATTATATACCAAGTAACCACCAAATATTTTTAACGAAATTGTTTCTAATGGAGGTAATTTTTTTCCTAATCAATGAAATGAGTCATGCCAATTTAAAGGCATTCAATTAAATATTTTAAAAACGTACCTTTAATTCATTAATTATATACCAAGTAACCACCAAATATCATTAATTATCTTGTATGGCAAAAAATGGAAAGGGTTTCAGGTGTCCTTTTATTTCCAACTATTTTACTTTTTTCTTATTTCTAGTCCATAATTACTGTTAGTCTTCCAACTTTGGAAATTTGAATTTGGATGGATTCTATAATTAGTATTTTTCTTTATTAATAAATCTACTATTTTTCCACTTCATTGTATTAGAAGAATATACCACGTGTGTTCACCAACTGAAATTTGGTGGTTTCCATCTATTATATAGTCAACGAAAATTTTATTCCTTTGAAGTTTGGGAACAAATTATAAACATAATTTTCTAAATTATTACTTTCCTTTATTTGTAGATTGATTTTTGATACACTTGTATTTGTGCCATGTATACGTGTATATCATTTTGACAATTTACTTGGTGTTTGATTGCTATGATTCATTTGCAGGTGGTATAAAAGGAAATGATGTCAATTGCTATTTTAACATTACTTGGTTAATTATGGAATCATTTATATTTATCATTATTAGAAACGTAGCTTTAATTCATTAATTATATACCAAGTAACCACCAAATATCTTTAACGAAATTGTTTCTAATGGAGGTATTTTTTTTCCTAATCAATGAAATGAGTCATGCCAATTTAAAGGCATTCAATTAAATATTTTAGAAACGTACCTTTAATTCATTAATTATATACCAAGTAACCACCAAATATCATTAATTATCTTGTATGGCAAAAAATGGAAAGGGTTTCAGGTGTCCTTTTATTTCCAGCTATTTTACTTTTTTCTTATTTCTAGTCCATAATTACTGTTAGTCTTCCAACTTTGGAAATTTGAATTTGGATGGATTCTATAATTAGTATTTTCCTTTATTAATAAATCTACTATTTTTCCACTTTATTGTATTAGAAGAATATACCACGTGTGTTCACCAACTGAAATTTGATGGTTTCCATCTATTATATAATCAATGAAAAATTTATTCTTTTGAAGTTTGGGAACAAATTCTAAACATAATTTTCTAAATTATTACTTTCCTTTATTTGTAGATTGATTTTTGATACACTTGTATTTGTGCCATGTATATGTGTATATCATTTTGACAATTTACTTGGTGTTTGATTGCTATGATTCATTTGTAGGTGGTATAAAAGGAAATGATGTCAATTGCTATTTTAACATTACTTGGTTAATTATGGAATCATTTATATTTATCATTATTAGAAACGTAGCTTTAATTCATTAATTATATACCAAGTAACCACCAAATATCTTTAACGAAATTGTTTCTAATGGAGGTATTTTTTTTTTTCCTAATCAATGAAATGAGTCATGCCAATTTAAAGGCATTCAATTAAATATTTTAGAAACGTACCTTTAATTCATTAATTATATACCAAGTAACCACCAAATATCATTAATTATCTTGTATGGCAAAAAATGGAAAGGGTTTCAGGTGTCCTTTTATTTCCAGCTATTTTATTTTTTTTCTTATTTCTAGTCCATAATTACAGTTAGTCTTCCAACTTTGGAAATTTGAATTTGGATGGATTCTATAATTATTATTTTCCTTTATTAATAAATCTACTATTTTTCCACTTCATTGTATTAGAAGAATATACCACGTGTGTTCACCAACTGAAATTTGGTTGTTTCCATCTATTATATAATCAATGAAAATTTTATTCTTTTGAAGTTTGGGAAGAAATTCTAAACATAATTTTCTAAATTATTACTTTCCTTTATTTGTAGATTGATTTTTGATACACTTGTATTTGTGCCATGTATATGTGCCCAAGACGACTCACACACACACACACACACACACATATATATATATATATATATATATAATGTATGATCGCCTCAGTTCTGTTTGTTTAACATTAATAATTAACATTAACGTTAAAACTGGTCATAAATACACATAAAGAAAGAAAATACAAGGAACTGATATACAAGGCTTGTCATCATTATTCAGTAGACATTGTAATTAATGCATCATACAAAGGCGGACAAAATAGGTATTGTAAAAAAGCTTCAGACGGACGGAAGTTTTCAAAGGCTCAGTAGAATTAAGAAAAATCGACAAATTCGGTTTGATAAAAGTAATATTGATTATAGATAATAATTACTAATTATAAATTATTTATCAATAATCATTAATTATTATAAACCTCAATAATGTCTATATAAGTTGACATTTATAATTATTATTTATAAATTACTATTTATAAATTTATGAGTTTTCTTAAATTTGAAGATTATAGTTAGTTTAAATTTATCTAAAGTTATATTTTTTTTGGTTTTATGAAAGTTTCAAAATTTGGTTTATAAATTTTATGAATTTTCAAATTTTAATTTAACAAATTTTAGAATTTCAAAAATTATAAAATATAATTAACAATTATAATTAGCATGTAATAAATAAAAAATTGGAATTAACAAGAGAAAATTAGCTACTAATTATTACTTATTTATAATTAATTATTAATTTTAGTTATAATTGTGAGTTCTGGAGTTTATGTGAAATTTACTTATTAATTACTAAGTAAAAACACAAATGTAAAATATAAACAATAAATATAAAATATATTTTATTGATTTCTTAAAAGCAAATATTTATTAATAATTTCTTGATATTAATTTAATTAATCGTATTAAAGACTATTAAATAATCATTGATTATCAAAACAAATTTAATAAACATCGAACAACAATGTATTTTATTAATTACAATTACCTCTTATTTATATTATATAGTAATTAATAATTAATCAGCATTAATTATCAAAAAAAAATTAATCAGCATTAACTATTGAATTTTATTTACTCCTAATAGTTATTATTTATTATTAATTACTAATGTATTATTAACATTAATTATTTAAAATTTAAATTTACTAATTAATTACTAAGTAATAATCCAAATTTAAAACATTTTATAAATAATAAATATAAAAGTTCGTTTCAAATCTCTTGGAAAACTGCAGGAAAATAGTTTCAAAATTATGTTGACGGTAATCTGACTCTATTAGCAACGGAATTTAGCGTTAAATATTTTATGACGGTAAAGTGCTGCAATTTCCATTGATTTAGCGACAGAATTAGTATTCGACGGTAATAATTTATAATAAGGTGACATATAAAATCCAAAATATTTTCTCTTACAAAGCCCACGAAAATCCGTCACTAATTAGCGACGGAAATTTCCGCTGCTAAAAATCTGTCGCTATTCTCGGTTTTTCTTGTAGTGTTATCTTATGCAGAATTCCAATACAAACGTAATGGTATAGTCTGTTTCCCTTAGTTCCCAATATTTAATTAAGTATTCCTTAGTTTATCATTATAATGTTCTTTAAAATTACGAGGTGTTACACAGGTAGATCAATTATCCAATCTATTAATATCAACAACAGAGAGGAACATAAACTCGTCTCTCCCATATGTGACAGTGATTGCCTTTACAACAATCAGAAAGAAAACAAATCAGACATAGCAACCAGTTATTTAGCATAGACCATCCTAATCGAGAACAACATTCCCAAATCACAAGGCCCGAAGACCTAAACCAACATCACACAAGCCCCCAAGATATGTCTCCATTATTATCGAACAATATACACAAGACAATACAAGCAAATCAAACAACATCCATGACTCGGGATATCACCGCCTATCTCACTTAGAAACCATCATTAATTATATAACTGGCCGACCTTGCCATCCGTCAATGGATAATGGTAACCCTAGTTCTAGAAAGACCCTATATGCCTTTGCATGATACGTATCTAGGCCTTTCAATGATACCCAGGGTACTGACCATTCAACTAGTCTTTTAGGCATCCCTATTATACTCTTTCTTTGAGTCCGCTAGAACCTACGACAATGATAATTTCTCAGCCTTCGATAACTCTAGTCATCATCACCAATGACTATCCATAGCTCAAGCGTCTTCTCTAGCGACCATTATCTCCGAACTCACATCTTTGAGTCGTCTTCATCTTCTCGAACATTCCATCTTGAATTCACGCCGAAGCCTAGACCATCATCGGAGCAAAAACATACATTGTTCGGTTGATATTCAATTCATAGCATTTCACTCTTTTGCTATGAACTTCTAAGCCATAATTTTTAAATCCCATTCCATAATGTTTATTAAATGTATTGTATCTTCTGCCTGATCCATCATGGATCGGCCTGTCCGATCCATCAGATCTGCCTCCAAAACTCGACAGATCCATCAATTTTTCTTTCCCGATCCATGCCGCAGAAATATGATTGATTCATGCTTCTCCATTGCATTTCTGAAACGCTATAAAATAGCATGCCCGATCCAACAAGTAAATATGCCTAATCCACTGATGCACGCATGCCCAATCCACGTGAAAATACATACCCAATCCATTGCCTTAACATCTACTTAATCCATGCTTCTACAGTATTTTTAAAACGCTACTGATCTAATAAGTTCTATCCACTCCAGATGCTTGCTAAACCCACCTTTTCATCGATTGCTCCCTTGGCTGATCAATCAAAGTGGCCTATCCAATCCATGAATATGTCTTGATCGATCCATTAGGCAAAAAACGCCCAATCCATCCCATTTTCACGTGCCCGATCCATCTCTAGGCCAATGCCCGATCCATGTCTGCACACGTCCGATCATTGAATTTCCACAAGTGCACATTAATCGATCCACTCTTTCACCACGTTTTAGAATAATCCAAGTTTTGTTGTTCAAACTAAGACAAACTCGATCCAAAGTAATCAAGTTCAAACCACTATTCAATATTACAATAGAACAATGATCAATCAAACATTCATACATCAATTATCTTCATAGAATTCACCAATCATGATTAAATAATTAAACGAATCAAATAAATGGATCGAACTCGTATAAACATAGAATTAGCATGTGATTTACCAATTTAAGTTAGTAGATTAGATCATATGGTGACTCAAATGAAAATATACTTACCATGATGTAGATCTAGGTGAAAACAACTTGAAATCATGAAAATAAGATTAAACAACCCATATACTTGATTGAATTTGTGTGAGAGATGCTTATCGCTCAGCAACACTTCAAATTAGATCCAAAACAATGTTATATGAATATAAACAGCGAAGAATAACCTACAAATATCTTAATTTGATGCGATCTACTCTCTTTTGATGTTGATTTTCAACCTTCAAATCTAGATCTAAGATTTTAATGGAGGAAAGATGTATTTGATTGGAGTAGGGAGAATCTCAAACCCTACCAAATAAGAAATGAAGAAAGTAAAACATTCTCCATGCCACTACCCTCTATTTATAGCTATCGAACTAGCCCAGTAATGGGTTACACCAAATCAGCCCATTAATGACTAGTTAACATGTCCAGAAATTGTGTAACACTAAATCAGCGATTCCTCCCAAACTGTTGAACCAAATCTTTAATGTAACCACTCTACGGAATTAGAAACACCATTTCCTTTCCAATGAAATTGAATCTAGCACCTGATTTGATCCTAGACAAAAGTTATTTCATGTACGAAACTGATAGGGGAAAAATAGTCACAACAAAATTGATAAAAAATATTGTCTCACATCCCCAAAACCAACATATTAAAATATGAGAATGATCCGACACTTGGGGAATTAAATAGAAATATTTTACGATCCTCCGATACGTAAAATGTGGGTCGTGACAAGCATGCTATAAGCTAGACCGGCAATTTAGGCTCGTTTTCATACTTCTGGGAGATGATGCCAAAGCAAGTACCGCATTCGTAAGTATAACATAGTTAACTTAAAGTTATAATTTAATTAAAATAGCGTTATCTAAATTCAATTGTGTTTGCATAACATGAACGGTTCTAGCAATAATGGGCACAAATCCTCGAGGACACTGGATGAGCCGACTTGATTGCTGATGAGAAGGATATGATTTTTGAGGTTGTCATGGATCCACCAACCCATAATAGACGATATGGATTTGAGAACCATGCGATAATTTTAAATTAAATTTTACAAATATTGAAATTTACATGAATTGCAATTATGAAACATTGAAAAATTAAAATTGTTTATAGATTAAGATATCTCAGAAGGCGTATCAGAAGGCTCGGGACAAAAAGGAGGTTGCTCAACTACTAGCCCAGATCGTCACGCTAGAAGAACGTGACCATCGATGTGAAGAATGTATAAAGTATTTGAACTAGCGTTCAGTGGAGTTCATGGCCCAGTACACACAGTTTCCTTCATCTGGTGGTTTCGGAGGAGAGTGATTGAAGATATGATTTGTTATGTTTTGTTCTTATATGTGTATATACGCTTTAAGTGGATGAGGATTTTGCTGATACATTGTGATGGTTTGTATATATTGTTGATGTGGTGGTGATGTTGATTTAGACATTATGTTGAATGATGTTAGTTTAGACATTATGTTGGATGGTATTTATGTTGGTTTGATGAAGTTCATTTGTTGGATGTTTGTATAAATTGGTTTATCTTGTGTACATTGCACTGTATGCATATGATTTGGATATAATATTATGTTACATGAGTGTTATTGTTATGTATATGCTCGAAATGGAATTGTTATAATATATTTAAGAGTGTGGGGGTAGCTGGAAGTAAGTTATCTAAAATCTAGAAGAAAAAATACCTAGACTTCCAACGGCTGCCAATGGCTTATTGGTCAATAATTTTCAACCGCTTCCAATGGCTAATTTCTAATGGTTTTTGACATTTTCCAACAGCTATCTGGTCAATAATTTCTTTCGCTTGTCAATATTAGATGTTGGAGGCTGCTGGAAAATAGATGTTGATGGCATTAGAAAGCATTGACAGCCATTGAAGTGTATACCAACTGTGTTTCCAACGGCATTCCAGCGGCATCTAACAGCTTTTAGCTGTTGAAGACCACTGTTCTTCTTGTAGTGACCTATCTTATCTATGATACTTGATATATTCTTCATTACTAACCACTCTTTTTTTTAGTGTTTGTGACGAATTTCGTTAGAAGTGACAGTGTTCCAAAAATTTATCCTTTTATTCCATATCCTTGAATTGTTGTTCCAACTTGAAGTTTCGAAAGAAGATAATTTCTTTCTTCGAGATGGACTGTAACCGGTTGACTCTGAGGGTTGATTACATTCTTTATCAAATTTTCTATAATTGCCCTAGTTTGCACTTCAGTCACATTATTCGAGGATGTAGAGTTATTTTCACTTGCCTTGGTTGATAACATTATTGATAAAATGTCCACAAAGGTAAGTATTCTGATTTCCTTTACCTTGAATTAGGGTGTCAAGAAATTATGTTGCGGTCAAAATTGTTGCAATCTAGTTCAGTCTTGAATGAAGATTTCTGAATTTCTTCCTAATGGCTTTCCTGAATGTCACCTTCTTGACAATGATAATTTCTTGATTTTTCATAATTGGAAAAGGTTTATGAATTGCTGCAGTTGAATTTTTGGAGTATTACTAATGCAGCCAACAGTTTGGTGAGCCACGGTGATACGCAGAAAATCAACAACTTCCAAATAAAGGGGTAAACAACTTCTAATAGAAGGAATCCAAATGATAAGAATTTTCTGACGGATTCAAAAAATTCACCACCAACACACAAAACACTGCCTGGATCAATAATTTTTGTTAAGCATGAGATCTGATATTTGATACCATGTTGCGAATTTGATTAGAGTTGATACAAGATCTGAGAGGAAGAATTGAATTGATAAAATTTCATGCTGAGGCAAACAAAATTAGTTATTGAAAATTATGACTGAATCTTTTTACAATGTTTCGATATATACTTTATCTAATAACAGACATAGGTCGAATACAAAGTAATTGGTAATCCCACTTTACACATGTTGTATAAACATGTGCAGTTAATGCGCTCAATGAACCCAATGCGGTGGAGGTGCAAAAGGTTGTAGCGAGGATAAAGCGAGGAAATATAAGGATATAGCGGATAAGTCTAAAATAACATATAAAACTCGTACTTATTACTTTTACAAATATTTAAATAATAAATAATTGGAAAATAAACATTCAATTTGATTATAATTAGTACATTCTCAATTTTAAATAAAAGCATAAGCAGATATATGTAAATCAATGTAAAGTTTCATTTAGCTTGATTAAATTTAGTAGAATATTATAGTATTTTATATTCTAAAAAACCTATATTAAAAACTAATTTTACAAATTTTATGATGTATAAGTGTCATTTTAAAATTTATTTCTTTTATAGAAGATATAGCGAAAATAGCGGAATATAACTGAAATAATGGGATATATCGAGAATATCGGAATATAGTGGAGCTTAAAACAAAAAGGCTATTTGAGAGGCTATTTGAAAATAGCATAGCAATAGAAATCCGCTACACGATATAGTAAGGAATTAGCAGAGTAATAGTAGGGCATTAATTAACTGCATAGGTATAAACAAATGAGTGACCTAGTTTCGTTTATTCTCTAACATTTGTTACAACTTTGTGTTGCTTCGGCATTGATAGGTGTGCTTTGCGTGCTTTTTCTAGCTTGTATTAACCGCAGATGCTTCAGATAATTCATTCTTTGGCTTCAGATGGTGAAGCAAAACAAGTAATCAGGAATAAGAGGCGGCACTCTTCATTCACAATGAAAAGTGGTGTGGCTTTAAGGTGGCAAGCCAATTGGATTGTAGCCAATCCAGGAAGCAATTCGGTCTTGCTAGCTGAAGCAAAACAACCTCCTTGTGGGAATTAAGGAGTTATACAGTTTTGTAGTGAAAGGTGGCTACATAAATTTGCTAGGTAAAGGAGGCGACGTGGCTGCTTATTTATGGAGAAGCGAAGCAACCATTAGAAGCCTTATTAGAGACATATCTAAGAAAAAAGACCATTTTTATAATCTTGCCACTGTTGACAGGCAAAGAAGCTTTTGGGAGTGAAGCACTATTATGGTTTGACAAAGGGTAATGCCATTCTTTTAGAAAATGCAGGTCGACACCGTCTCCTACTCAATTTTGTAGGTGGTTCGCTTACCCTTAAATACAGAACAGATAGAGTGTAGCAGCTTTTCCCACTTGATACGAAGTGGCATTTTCCCTTGATCAAAGCAGTATTTTTTCTTCCCTTTCTAAGCGATACAAGTATGGTGTGACCGTGTATGAAGTATATAAAACAAACAAAAGGAGTCAAAAATGTAAAACTAAGGTGTAAAAGTATAAGGAATTCCATGAGAGCTGGGACTTTAAGGAGACCAATTCTTCTTTCCTTATTCCCACTCTCCCCCCAAGTCCCTCCAATCAGATCTCCTGATTTCCATTGTTTTGTATTTAACTCCCCCGACAATTCAGGGGTTTAAGTGCAAAAGATGGAAATCAGGGGCTCTGATTGAGTGGGACACGGTGAACACTGAAAATGCGGATAGAACAATTGGTGTGGCCTTTAAGAGTTTAGTACGGCTACCTGTTATCGATGCCATATAGTTTGTGACTCTATATATACAACCATGACACGGTAAATGTTTCATGTAGGTGCACTGGTTCAAGTTGTGTTTCAGAGATTAGTTTGTATTTGTCTTTAGGGTCGAGGTTTGTCTTTAGGATTGGAATGGTTAGGACAAAATCCTGGATTATGGGTGAGTGATCGGATATCGTATGGGAGAGGGATTCATAAAAAAGATAAGGCCAATAATTCAATTCTTCTTGGCTAACAAACACACGGTAATTGATGTAAGAAAAGGTTCTTTTACCGGATCTAAAGCAATTATTCCACATGTAGTACATGCCTCTATTGTCGCATTCCCATAAATCATCTTGCAAAATAGCATTGTTAAGTGGTTTAATATCTTTGATTAAAAGAGGGTTTCCATGTCCGATCAGCTAGATTCAACATGCAGTTCCAGTTGCCCATAGCTAGCCACGATTGATTTACAGGTTTGAGAAGGTGGAGGTTATCTAACAAAACTTGTCATTGGTGAATGAAATTTTCAGCATAAATGAATATATATATATACATATATTGTAATGTCCCATATTTTTTACAGTGTAATAATTAATTTTTTTTATTATTTAAAATAGTCTTTTGGAGATTTAAACAGTTTAAATGGAATAATAATGAATATTTATAATATAATATATTGTAATTCCAGAATAGCTGAAATAGCAGTATGGTGTGAATTTGACAATTCAGAATATATATTTCAGTTTAGAATTTTAATTTTTTTAACGAATTTATTTATAAATGCCAGTTGATCGTATAATTTATATTATAAATATAATCGAGCTCGAAATGGCGCGGCAGTTCGCTATTTGGTGATTCTAACTTTAAATGGATATACAGAATCCGTTTTAAATCGGATTTCTGTGAAATAAGAAACGTTCGTAGCTGGTGAAATATATTTTTCTAATGGAAGAAAAAAATCGAGATTTCATTGTGTAGATGTTGATCTATGTCCAAATCAAATTTTCAAATAGTCGCTATGGAATTCCTTTATAATTTATAACAATTTATTTATATTATAAAAGGATTTTCAATATAAATTGAATACTGATTTAATCTAGATTTGAAATGTCGAGTTATAAATTCAGATATTTTTATTTTGGAGCTACGTGATATTCTATGTGAATATATACGATAATTTTTATTTATAAATATTCAATTTAAATTGTTTTTAAATATATTTAATATTTAAACGGATTTATTTAGAGCATTAAAAATTGCCATTTTTGCAAACGACCTCTGTTTTCGTCGAAACTAATTTTGTTGGATCCAGAATATTAAATTATTGTTAGATTTCAATTTTCGTGATTTATGGAGTCAGTGTATGGCCGTAGTATTTTTAATGTAAAAAATAGTTAGTATTTTGACGGTTAAAAATACGCTTATGAGAAAACAGAGTCGGAATTCGACAAAACTAGTTTCGTTGGGTCCGTAATGTCAAACTCTAGTTATTTGTCCATTTTCATGATTTTTAGGTATCATGTGCGATCATAGGATTTTTTGTTAATGATAAATTGAGTTAAAATCGAATTTAAACTAACAAAAAAATAGTAGCTTAACTTCTAAGTTATCGTATCCTATAAATAGCCCTATCCTACCCAAATCCTCACTAGAATTTTTCTCTAGTCAAATAGAAAATGCGCCGCCACTAATTTTTTCTTCACGTGGAAATTGAAACTTCAAAACAAAATCAAACAAATTCGAATAAATTCCCTAAATTCGTATCATAATGATTTTTGAGTTGCTATGAGGGATAGCGTCAAAATGAGGTTCATTTTGTAGAGATCGACAACTTCCTGGTTCAACATCGTGCCATCTTTGCGAATTAGGGTTGGGAATATTGTAACACCCCGAATTTTCGAATAATCAGATTAACTAAATTAAAGAATACTTAATTTCAAATTTGGGAATTAAGGGAAATGGGTCGTTCCATTGCGTTCGTCTCGGAATTCTGGTTGAAATAGAGTCCGAGTTTGCGGGAAACGGGTACCGGATGAAGAAGATATGGACGAACGAAGTTTGGTGGCTAAATAGAAAAAAAAGGATTGCACTGGCACACTTGGGAAGTGCGCCAGTACAAATTTACATTGGCACACTTCCCAAGTGCGCCCAGGCCGAGAGAAAACCTGCACAGCCTTTTGGTTCAGTCTGACCCATCTTCTGACTAATTTCTGACTCCTTGCTGAGTCATTAGGGCTGAGGTGTCACCCTATCCTGAGTGAGTGGTTTTGATTAACCCTAAGATCATCCGATGGCTATAATTAAATTGAAATTCAATATAAACATGTGTAGACCCAAACCCTAGAATCAAATCAAAAATTAGATCAGTAGCCGTCATGTTGTCACTCCAAACCCTAGAATAGCCGCCACCAACTAGACGCAAATTAAAGACAATAATTCAATACGAATCAAGCCTAAAACTACAACAACGAGATTGTCTACAACAAGGGAACGCTAATCAATTACAGAATTCAGAACCCAGAACACAAGACCCCTTATTCGGTGAGTTCTAGTCACTTTTAGGTTTAAATAAATAAAAGTGAACCGTGGTAAACTATGATTTGGGTATATGTTATTTGTAGTTATGCAAGTTTATTGTGGTGAATCATGAAATGATGCAAGTCCCTTATTATGCAAGTTCATTATTGTTGTGAATCATGAAATGATGCAAGTTCATTATCGTTGTGAATCATGAGGTTATGCAAGTTATTATGTTGAGAAACTATGAATCTATGCAGGTCGTTATCATGAATCTATGCAAGTCGTTATCATGAATCTATGCAAGTCATTATCATGAACCTATGCAAGTGGTTATTATGAATCTATGCAAGTTGTTATCATGAATCTATGCAAGTCGTTATTATGCAAGTTGTTATCATGAATCTATGCAAGTTATTGTGTGATGAATTCATGAATCTATGCTAGTTGTTATGAACCATGAACCTATGCAAGTAGATAAGTTGTTAATTCATGAACCTATGCTAGTTGTTATGTTGTGGATCATGAATCTATGTAAGTCACCTATGCAAGAAGTTATGTTATGAATCATGCAAGTTGTTACATTGTGAATCATGAACCCATATAAGTTGTTGATTATGTTGAGAATCATGAACTTATGTTAGTTGTTAATTATGTTGATTCATGAACCTATGCAAGTTATTATGAATCCATACAAGTTGTTAATTATGTGGTGAATCATAATTATATGCGAAGTTATCATATCATTTTCCCGAGTTGTCATGCTTATGCCAAAAATTGTACTGAAAACGATCACCTTGTCATTCCCTTTATTTTATTGTTATGGCGAGCCTATTTTGTAGCCTCGATGACGCCAAAAACGCAAACAGGTACGCTAATTAAGAAACGGGGAAAAAGGGAATTTGTAATAGGGATAATTTACATAGTGACTATGTAAATTGGACACATGATTCAAGTAGGGAAACATAGGTAAAATGGGGTAAAAATGGTATAATTCGAATATGACCATTTATGGATAAGAAATTCAAATTGTTAATAATATAGAACTATGAAAAAGGAAAGGATTAATTACTTAACTTAATTAATCAAAAGAGGGGTGTTTAAGCAATTAAAGTCTGAAGATTTAATATTGAGAATTGGCATAATATAAAATTATGATGAAAATTGATATGATTTTTCATACCATAAATAGATGGACATAATTGAGTCAATTATGGCCATAGTGAAATTTGGAATTAGTTAATAATTTGAATAGGGAAAGTAATTCAAATTGGGAGATGATTAATTAGGAGTAATTAATCGTCTAAGACACGAGGTTAGGCTCGTTTGTTGTGTAAGACCGCCCGGACCCGCCCGGCAAATCCAGCTGCCACAAATGCCAGTTAAATGTGGGAGGTCTTAGGCATAAATTAAATACGTAACAATTGTAAAGACACGAGGTTAGACTCGTTTGTGGTGTAAGACTGCCCGGACCCGCCCGACAAATCCAGCTGCCACAAATGCCAGTCTAATGTGAGAGGTCTTTATAAGGTTACGGTCTTAATGAATTAAGAAACACTTAACTAGATAAACATGTAGTGGGACATGAGGGGTTAAGTGGGTGCCTTGGGTGGCATGTGGAATTAAGTGGGTGCCTGGGGTGGCATGTGAAATACGATTAGATATTTCAATAATTAATTAATGTTGATTAAATACTACTTAACCTAACTTAATACATATGGACTGTATGATGATAGACATAAGTTAGGGTTAAGTAAAACGAATTGCATTGTGGGTGGGTTAAGTACAACTGATGGGTAGGTGGGTAATATTAATACATATATGCCCACAAACTTAACCATTAAATAAACAGGGTTAAATACAACTGATGGGTAGGTGGGTAATATTAGTATATATAGGCCCACAAACTTAACCATTAAATAAATAGGACTAAATCAGTGGGAGGGTTAAGTACAACTGAAGGGTAGGTGAGTAATATTAATATATATAGGCCCACAAACTTAATCGGATAAAAAGGGTTATGTAATTAAAGACACCTAATGGTATACATAACCGGGGCAGAATAGGTAAAGTTATGTATTAAAGACACCCTCAGGGGTACGCATAACTAATGGGAATAGGTAAAGTTATGTATTAAATACACCCTCAGGGGTACGCATAACTAATAGGAGTAGGTAAAATTATGTATTAAAGACACCCTTAGGGGTACGCATAACTAATGGGAATAGGCAAGGTTATGTACTAAAGACACCCTTAGGGGTACGCATAACTAATGGGAGTAGGTAAAGTTATGTATTAAAGACACTTATAGGTACGCATAACCGATAGGTAGAATAGGGGTTATGTATTAAAGACACCTATAGGTATGCATAACTGATTGAGGGCTGTGTAATTAAAGACACCTCAGGGTATACATAGTCAGTAGAAAACCTAGTGGGGTTACAAGACATAGGGGAGAGCTTGGATCATGTTGTATGGGACCCATTTCAGTTAGTAACCCGGAGAGGTATCAAAGTCAAAATCTCCGTACTAGGCGGGGAAGGGGCACGCTTACTGATTGATTGTAAGTGATCCAAAACGAGACGGATGGTGTGGGCGGCGCAAACCGACTGGGGACATGTGCGTGCATGGGCCGGGCAGAGGGGGACAAGACGATTGTGACACCAGTAGGTATAACTGTGCATGCCTTAGGTTGCCACTTTAGGGAAGTGATACCCCCTAGTTGTGGGACCAACACAGGGTATGTACAGAGTATGGAGCCGATCGATTAGGGTAGTGGTTAGGGTATATCCGGACATATGCCCTAAGTCTACCAATTTATAGTAGGAGGGTAGTGGGTACGACTAGTTGAGATAGGAACAGGCAGCACCTATGGCAGCAGCTAGGAATACACGAAACTACCACCATCGTTATCATTAGCGGAAGGGATCATCCCATTTTGATTTGACTAGTAATAGTGCAGAGTAGTTAGTAGTGAATCATGCATACACCTTACCTTATTTGTCCTGTCATACCTGTCATCTGTACCGTGATCCTCTTATCCACTTTGTATGTCGGTCATATTTACCTTTATTTATTTACTGGCTAAAAGTTACTGGACTCCCCAGACGTATGTCTGACCTAGTTTGTTTCGCCTCTTTTCTTCCGTCCCCCCCCCCCCCAAGGTTCTCAGGGAGGAAACACCCAGGTTTAGTCTGGAATTGGATATCATATTCTAGGTGCTATTTCTGAAGTATGGCTCGAGTCTCGGTCTCCTATACGGCTTGCTCTTTAATATGGGGAATGATGTTTTCTTTTAAATACCTATGTACTCTGTTAATATAAGACAAAAGTGTTTTGTTGTGAGGGTTTTATGACTCATGGTATTATGTAACAAAATATTTTGGTGATTTAATAAAGTTGTTTATTTTCCGCTGCAAAAATTTTATATCTGCCTTGTGATATTCTGTGTCTGTTTACCAAAAATGCTCCACTAAAGTTAAGGCATTCCCTTTGTGAGTGACCTTAATGGAGGTGGGGTGTTACACTTGGTATCAGAGCTGAAGGTTACCAGATTAGATAAAAGCTTTTGAAAAAATATTTTTAAAGAGGTTTTAAAAAAGAAAGTATTTTAAAAAAGGAATGCCTGTTTTGAAAAACATTCCCCAAGAGCCATATATCCTTCCTTCGGTTCTTTGTATTGAATCTTTCCTTTTTTCGTTTCAGCATGTCTGGAGCATCTGAGATACCAGAGGTTGTTCATGTACCCGGTTGGTTTAGTCAATATCTCGAGGCTAGTGCTGCTACCGTGGGTCCAACCAACGTTCCTCCTCCTCCTCCCCCAGCTCCTGTCATTCCTCCGCATGGAGAGACTTTCTCCAAGATATGTAAGGACTTTCGTTCGATGGGTGGAAAATATTTTAGTGGGACTGAAACGTTTATTGAAGCTAGAAATTGGTTGAAGGAAGTGGAGGATCTATTTGGCATTTTCGACTTGGACGACCGTAAGAAGGTTCAATTGACTGCTTGGTTGATGAAAGACGAAGCTTCGTTTTGGTGGGAGGACACTAATGGAGAGCGTCCAGTTGATACATGGCCAGATTTCAGGCGTAGGTTTGAGGCAAAATTTCTCTCACGAGAAGAAGAAAATCTATATATGGAAAGGTTTTTGGCATTAAAGCAGGGGGATCTGTCAGTAAAAGAGTACGTCAACAAGTTCAATCAGTTGGCGAGGTTCGGCTTAGACTTAGTGAACACACCTTAGAAGTAGGCTCAGAGATTTGTTAAAGGCTTGAATGAGCCGCTACACGGATTGGCTATGACCCACATTCCAATGGGGGCCACTTTTGAAAAGCTGGTGGATATGGCCCTCATGCATGAAGAGGACAAAGGAGAAAAGAAAGAGGAAAATGTTGAAGGGACACTGAAAAATGAGAAGGCGGGACCCAAGAAAGGACAGCAACCGCAGAAGAAAGGAAAGAAGGATGACAAGGGAAAGGATAAGAGGAAATGCCACTATTGTTGGAAAGAAGGTCACCTAGTCAAAGAATGTAAAAGGAGGAAGTCAAATTGCTTTATGTGTGGAGAGGTCGGACACTTTTCCAAGGAATGCCTGAAGGCGCAGGGATCGCAAGGGACATCTGGAGGGCAGGCGAATGCTCTCGTGGCAGATGGATAGGATAGAGATAGGAAAAATTTATGTAAAAGGTTTAATTTCCTTATGAAGTTAAGACTCTTTTGGATTCTGACATTTTGATTTTGTAATTAACTCTGCACTTTAGTACTAGTCTTGTTTCTGATCCCGTAGTTGTTTCAAACCCCATTTGTGGTTCGGCTCAATTGTTAGTGGTTTGTAGGGGTTTGAAATTATCTGTGTTAGGCGACAAAAATTTGAATGTGACATTTGTGTGCTTAAGTTTATGGGCCATGGGTTGGTTCTAAATGGACCAGCTTTCTATGTAGGGGGTCGTTCTAGATTTTGAGAGGAGGGTCGTTAACTTTTCATGGGAAGACCACAAAGTTTCTTGTGACCCGCAAGGGTGTTTTATGCTTCTTTGTAAACGGTTTTTCAAATAGTTTACAGAAGGTTTTAAAAACTTTTGCCCAGTCTGGTAACCTTCTGCTCTGATACCAAATGTAACACCCAAACTCAGCTAGGGTCACTCGCAAAGGAATGCACTAGCTTTAGAGGGGTATTATTGGTAAACATGTACAGAAATATTACAAGACAGAACATATAAAATAGCGGAAGTAAAACCAACTTTCATATCATTAATAAATAAGGTCTAAAGCCTTTTACATCAGAGAATTTCTTACATGAAAACCTGTCTTGCAATAGTGAAGAAGCATAAAAACCTTTTCATAAATTATTCCCCAAGTGAAACAGTAAAGTAGCCATAGCCAAGAAAAGTCCAAGCCATACATGATGACCTTCAAACAGAAGAAGTCCGAACTGACAATAGCATTTCCTCCCTGTAACCTGGGGGTGAAACGGAAGACAAAGAGGCGAAACAAAACGGGGTCAGTCATAAAGACTGGTAAGCCCTATCTACTTCCAGTATAAAAACAGGTAAAGGTAACATGACATGCATAAACTGAAAGTAAACATAAGGATGACGACAAGATAGATAAGCTAAACCAAGATAACTGGATGAACTACTGTAGCAAGATAAACTAAGGTATCATGATAAACTATGGTGTCAAGATAAATCAAGGTATCACATCGTCAGGTTTCTATCAAGTATACAATCCCAAGGTATCTATCATGTATAACATCCCAAGGTATTTATCATGTATATTTGCTCTGCACCTCTTGTACTAGTATCCCAACCCGCGTCATGTGTTAACTATGAATGTCCCTTGCCCAATGTCATGTAATGGTCCATGTCAACCTAATATATAACATATGTAGGTTTTCCCAACTCGTATGTTTCTTTCCATGTATAAGTTCAGTCCTTTGCCGTAGGCCGTACGGGCTTTCCATATGTAAATCTATACCACCTCAACGTAGTACCATTTTATCCTTGAAGTTGTTTTGGACTGTTACCCTTGATCTGGTTATGTTTTCTTACCATGAACTATCGAGTGTTCACTTAGGATTTATGCCACCTAGGACCACTAGGGATTATGCTACCTAATGAACGTTTCCGTGTCTCGGTTTGGGTTCAAGCCACCTAGGGCCACTAGGGATTATGCCACCCGTCAACCACGCCCTTTATCCCACGTATGTATTGTGAATCGTTTTTCATGTCTAGATGCATATGTATCTCAATGTGCCATCCGAGTTCCATGCCAGGGCAAATCAAGAAATACGGAACTCGGTCGGGAGATTTAAGTCATCTGCCGATGCAGATATCAAGGTCTGTTTTTGTATCCGTGACTATGGTCCCACGTGACCCCTTCCTCCACTACTGAAAGGCAATCCAAGAAAAATCATGTATGAGAACTACATCCCGGCCCCACTATAGCCCCACTTTCCTATGGGCCAACCTCACCCATGACTCGATAGCAAGAACATGGTCTGTTGGGAGTT
Organism: Allium sativum; assembly: GCA_030737875.1. Lineage (NCBI taxonomy): Eukaryota > Viridiplantae > Streptophyta > Magnoliopsida > Asparagales > Amaryllidaceae > Allium > Allium sativum. The sequence continues at coordinate 186,411,974 of CM060924.1, read as the reverse complement.
CTCTGCCTTTCCGTTCGTACACGATTGACTAAAGATGGTAGGTAGTCGGCGACGCGCTATCCAGGGCAAAAATCAAGTATCGTCGACTCCACGCTAATCCATCCCCGTCTTTAGGTTGCTCGCACAGCAACCAAGGCATACTCTTGGCTCTTCTACCGCAGACCATAACCACTGTGAGGCCAGGTTTCATGGACCATCTGCCACCTCACAGAAGGATACCAAGAGTACCCTCACGTCCCCCGAAGCTACCGCTTCGTTTCCCAGCTCGTTGGAGCTTTTTATCCAAGTCATATAAGTTGCTCCTCCTCGTATACTAAGCGATGACCTACCGTATCAGGTTACTCATCTATTTATGAACTAGTCCCATGTCCTTGGCTAAGAATTATTACTTAGTTATTCTTAACTAAGGTTTACCACTTAGCTTCTTTTCCCGTTATCCTTGTTAATCCCGGCTTTCCACCTAGTCCCCTGAACTAGGGTTTTGTCTAATGGGTTAAGTATTGTCGTTTAAGTTCATGACTTAACCTGCCTACGAATCATGTCAAGATTTGGCTAAGTATTCAAGTCCAAGACCTAGCCCTACAAGTTGGTTAAGTATATCAAGAAGCTCATGACTTAACCCTATTCAATCATCAAGTCAAATTGGTTAAGTATTTGTTTATCTTAACCCTATCAGATTATCGTGTTAGATTGGTTAAGCATAGATTATCTTAACCTCATCGGATTATCGAGCCGGATTGGTTAAGTATAGGTTAACTTAACCCCATCCACTAATCGTATTATAATGGTTAAGTATATTTAAACGGTCTTGTGACTTAACCCTATCAAGTTCTCATATTGGACTGGTTAAGTATAGGTTACTTAACCTCATCAAATCATCATGTATAATTGGTTAAGTATAAGTTACTTAACCCCATTAAATTATCATGTTAAGTTGGTTAAGTATTGGTTACTTAATCTCATTGAATTACCAAGTTTAGATTGGTTAAGTGTTTAACTTAACCCCATCGAATTACCATGTTTAGATTAGTTAAGTGTAGGTTACTCAACCCCATCTAATTACCGTGTTTAGATTAGTTAAGTATGGATTACTTAACCCCATCTGATTACCGTGTTTAGATTAGTTAAGTGTAGGTTACTTAACCCCATATAATTACCAAGTCGGATTAGTTAAGGGTAAATTACTTAACCCCATCCCCTAATTGTCTTATATGGTTAAGTGTCATTAAGGAACCAAGTCCGATTTAACTTAACCTACCCATTCGTGTCATATCGGTTAAGTGTCATTAATCAAAATTACTTAACCTTTTCATGTGGCATTAATTAGATTAATGCACCCCAACCTCCCACATTAGACTTTGTTGTGGTTACTAGTTAAGCCGGGCGGGTCCGGGTTGATTTACACCACAACCTAGTCTAACCTCGGGTTTTAAGTGCTATATGACCAACTACCCACATTGGGTCCTATTGTTTGTAGCCACTAGTTAAGCCGGGCGTGTCCGGGTAGATTTATGCTACAAACTCAACCCAACCTCGAGTTGGCCACTTTCATGTTTGGTCTAGTGTCATATTACACTTACAACCCATACGTGTCTAGTTTCAAGTCTCATGTTTACCCCACATGTCATGTCCACATTTAGGTGTATCATGAGTGCCATATTTTCATGAAATCCCATGTCAAATTATCATGTCATAATCACGCACGTCTAGCCTACCCCAAATCGTATTTCCAACCCAAGTAAAATCGAGTCAACATAGTAAGGATACTATGCAACATGTTGGCCTCAAAACATGCACAATGTCAAAAAGGGATTGGCCACAAACATGCATAGTATCATAAGGGAATTTGGCCACAAACATGCATAGTATCATAAGGGAATTGGCCACAAACATGAATAGTATCATGAGGGAATTTGGCCACAAACATGCATAGTATCATAAGGGGTTTTTGGCCACAAACATGCATAGTATCATAAGGGGTTTGGGTTCATTTACATGCATAAGCCCCCAAAGTCAAGTCTTTGCCAATGTTTCACAAGTCAAATGGTTCCCAAAGGTTCATGCTAACATTCCATAGATAAAGATCCAAACTTGCAAGATAAACTAGGTTAAACATAGCATGAGTGGCATGATTAAGTCACTAAAACTTAGCCCAAGGTCATAAATCATTGAAAAGGGGCAAAATTAGGTTCACATAAGCTAGCATACTTATGTTTCATCGCATTTTATTCCATGTCACATTAGAAACACCGTTAGAATCTACAAGTAGCTAGAACTTACATAGCGTGGCAAGAGGGCTAGAAGTATGAATCGTCTTGACGAAGAAAGGTGGCTCCTTTGTTGAAGAATCGTCATGAAATTTGCGTAGCGACGTTGCTCTACCCTCGATTTGACATAGGAAGCTTGCACCTTTTGATTTGAACCCGATTTGAATGCATAGTCTCTAGGAATTGGAGATGGAGGCCATGATCACTTGGCATTTGGGCGGCACTTCGTGGCATGAGTGATTTGTGAGGGTTTAGGGTAGGCTTAGGGGTCTTTTTATAGAGATTAGGAGTAGTTTAGGCCCTTAGATTAACCCTAGGATAGATCTGAGCCTTTAAAATCCGTCACAAGCCTCCAAACATGTCTTGAGGAACAAGTCAGGTGCACCCAGACCAAGCTGGCCGACCACCCAAGTCGATAGGGGTGTCGACTGGGCAGTCGACACCACCTGGGGTGTGTCGACCACCCAAGTCGATAGGGGTGTCGACTGGGCAGTCGACACCACCTGGGGTGTGTCGACTCCCCAGTCGACTTGGGGGTGGCGGGAATTTTTCCCGCCTGTTCTGCTTGGCTGAATTTGAATTTTGAATTCAAATTTGAACTGTTTTTGAACTTGAAATTTTCTGAAAACTTTGACGGGCCATAACTGGGTCATACGGACTCCGATTTTCGAAAACTCAGACTCTATTTCGCGTATTTTTCCGAGACGAACACAATGGCGCAACCCATTTCTCCTGATTCAGATTTTGTAATTAAATTCTGCCTTGATTCTTGTCTTAGCATGTTGTAAAAATCCGGGTTGTTACATTCTCCCCAACTTAAAGGATTTCGTCCCCGAAATCTCCAAGTTAGGAAGAACGTATCCTACCATCCATCATCCATCTACTCAAAACATCATCCACAGGCAACCATGGTCCTTAAAAGACTCCTAATGCTTTATGAACACATGCAGAAAGTGTGTGTATATGTTCCTTAGCTAATGCTAATGATCAGGCCTGAATGATCTTTCTAATGCAAAATATGTTTAGTGCCATGAATCCAACATGTATGCAAATAGTCCTAGTCATATAAGTACTACATGTGTGCACAAACATTCATTCATATGCAACATCCGCATGACAACACATTAACTTTCAAACAAGTATAAATACTCGTGCATATGCAATGCAAAATGTGAGTGCGTCGATCTAGTATCTAACGTGTATTCGCGCGTCCACGAGCAACCACTTGCAACCATTTGCAACCATATCAATCATAACATGTCTCAAATACATGTTTACATCCATAGAGTTCTACCTAAGGTTCCCAAGATAGGATCGAGAAGATAAACAAGACAAACTCCTTACGGGGTTTGCAACAGAAACAGGACTTAGAGGATATCCACCAAGCGATAGCATGCAAGCAAGCTCTACAGGAGAACCAGGGATCAACGATATACTCTTAAAAAGAGGCATGATGCGCGCGTCTAAGACGCATTTCCATGAGCTTAATTCCATTGTGCCTTGACCGCCTTTGACTTCATGATTTCGTAGCTCCTTGATTCCTATTTCCAAGGTATGAGTTGGAACTCATTTCACTGTCGCCTCTCGTTCCCTTTTCACTTATTCTTTTCTAGAATCCTTGGCTCGACCATAACTGCGTACTCATGGTTTCATGCAAGCTGTCCAACAATTCACTAGTGAATTCTGGATCTCGTTTACCGATGCCAATCCATGTTACCACGTGCACTTACTAGGGTGATTCCTATAACCCATGCTTAAGCGGGATGAACCATCCGCCTTATTGGCGAACATTACTCGATCGGATCAGAGATTTCCGATAAATGCATCAAGAGATTCTAGGTAACTAACCATGACAGAACTCATAAGGTTACACGAGACTTCGAGGGTATTACCAAGGCAAGTTAAGAGTTTAACTACCCTCCTTTCAAGACCGAGAATGGCATCCCTTACTGGATAACCACTTCATCCCTAGAATCCATCCATAGCTCAACAATAGAAGCATTGCTTCTAATCTCAACACTTGGCATAAACGTTCTCAAATCCAAACAAGTCATGAATAAATGGATCGACTCTCCAACCAGATTTTGGGACTAAAGTGGGATCTTCTACCATGCTAGTACTAAGGTGCAGATACCTAACTATCGAGGCAAACTTAAATGATGCGATGATCAAAACAAAGTCTGGACGGGATGATAGAAAAGAAAGGCTAAACCTTTAACAGAAACGATACCATCCCTCTTAGGTACGCTAGGAGTGAGAGCATACAATTACCCTCTCGCTGATCTTGTTCTTGCCTCCCTTCGTGGATCCAGCCATACCAACAAGTTGCTTATTCTTAAGCTCGTGTCCTTTATCCTTGCTCTTATTATCCCTTCTTATAACTTCGGTAACAGGTCTCTCGAGAACTTCCTCCATCGCACGGGAAAACACTTCGTAGCTAGACAAGGATTAGTTGCAGTTAAAACTATTGTGACTACAGATGGAGGAAAGAAAGGAAAAGAGATTCAATCAAGGAAACAAAGGATAGTGCTAATGGCTTTTGGGGAATAGCCTTTAAAAACAAAATTTTCTTTAAAAATGCTTCTTTGTAAATGGTTTTTCAAATAATTTTCAGAAGGTTTTAAAAACTTTTGCCCAGTCTGGTAACCTTCTGCTCTGTTACCAAATGTAACACCCAACCTCCGCTAGGGTCACTCGCAAAGGAATGCACTAGCTTTAGAGGGGTATTATTGGTAAACATGTACAGAAATATTACAAGACAGAACATATAAAATAGCGGAAGTAAAACCAACTTTCATATCATTAATAAATAAGGTCTAAAGCCTTTTACATCAGAGAATTTCTTACATGAAAACCTGTCTTGCAATAGTGAAGAAGCATAAAAACCTTTTCATAAATTATTCCCCAAGTGAAACAGTAAAGTAGCCATAGCCAAGAAAAGTCCAAGCCATACATGATGACCCTCAAACAGAAGAAGTCCGAACTAACAATAGCATTTCCTCCCTGTAACCTGGGGGGGAAACGGAAGACAAAGAGGCGAAACAAAATGGGGTCAGTCATAAAGACTGGTAAGCCCTATCTACTTCCAGTATAAAAACAGGTAAAGGTAACATGACATGCATAAACTGAAAGTAAACATAAGGATGACGACAAGATAGATAAGCTAAACCAAGATAACTGGATGAACTACTGTAGCAAGATAAACTAAGGTATCATGATAAACTACGGTGTCAAGATAAATCAAGGTATCACATTGTCAGGTTTCTATCAAGTATACAATCCCAAGGTATCTATCATGTATAACATCCCAAGGTATTTATTATGTATATTTGCTCTGCACCTCTCGTACTAGTATCCCAACCCGCGTCATGTGTTAAATATGAATGTCCCTTGCCCAATGTCATGTAATGGTCCATGTCAACCTAATATATAGCATATGTAGGTTTTCCCAACTCGTATGTTTCTTTCCATGTATAAGTTCAGTCCTTTGCCGTAGGCCGTACGGGCTTTCCCATGTAAATCTATACCACCTCAACTAGTACCATTTTATCCTTGAAGTTGTTTTGGACTGTTACCCTTGATCTGGTAATGTTTTCTTACCATGAACTATCGAGTGTTCACTTAGGATTTATGCCACCTAGGACCACTAGGGATTATGCTACCTAATGAACGTTTCCGTGTCTCGGTTTGGGTTCAAGCCACCTAGGGCCACTAGGGATTATGCCACCCGTCAACCACACCCTTTATCCAACGTATGTATCGTGAATCGTTTTCCATGTCTAGATGCACATGTATCTCAATGTGCCATCTGAGTTCCGTCCCAGGGCAAATCAAGAAATACGGAACTCGGTCGGGAGCTTTAAGTCATCTGCCGATGCAGATATCAAGGTCTGCTTTTGTATCCGTGACTATGGTCCCACGTGACCCCTCCCTCAACTACTGAAAGGCAATCCAAGAAAAATCATGTATGAGAACTACATCCCAGCCCCACTTTAGCCCCACTTTCCTATGGGCCAACCTCACCCATGACTCGATAGCAAGAACATGGTCTGTTGGGAGTTCTCTGCCTTTCCGTTCATATACGATTGACTAAAGATGGTAGGTAGTCGGCGACGCGCTATCCAGGGCAAAAATCAAGTATCGTCGACTCCACGCTAATCCATCCCTGTCTTTAGGTTGCTCGCACAGCAACCAAGACATACTCTTGGCTCTTCTACCGCAGACCTTAACCTCTGTGAGGCCAGGTTTCATGGACCATCTGCCACCTCACAGAGGGATACCAAGAGTACCCTCACGTCCCCCGAAGCTACCGCTTCGTTACCCAGCTCGCTGGAGCTTTTTATCCAAGTCAGATAAGTTGCTCCTCCTCGTATACTAAGCGATGACCTACCGTATCAGGTTACTCATCTATTTATGAACTAGTCCCATGTCCTTGGCTAAGAATTATTACTTAGTTATTCTTAACTAAGGTTTACCACTTAGCTTCTTTTCCCGTTATCCTTGTTAATCCCGGCTTTCCACCTAGTCCCCTGAACTAGGGTTTTGTCTAATGGGTTAAGTATTGTCGTTTAAGTTCATGACTTAACCTGCCTATGAATCATGTCAAGATTTGGAAAAGTATTCAAGTCCAAGACCTAGCCCTACAAGTTGGTTAAGTATATCAAGAAGCTCATGACTTAACCCTGTTCAATCATCAAGTCAAATTGGTTAAATATTTGTTTATCTTAACCCTATCAGATTATCGTGTTAGATTGGTTAAGCATAGATTATCTTAACCTCATCGGATTATCGAGCCGGATTGGTTAAGTATAGGTTAACTTAACCCCGTCCACTAATCGTATTATAATGGTTAAGTATATTTAAACGGTCTTGTGACTTAACCCTATCAAGTTCTCATATTGGACTGGTTAAGTATAGGTTACTTAACCTCATCAAATCATCATGTATAATTGGTTAAGTATAAGTTACTTAACCCCATTAAATTATCATGTTAAGTTGGTTAAGTATTGGTTAATTAATCTCATTGAATTACCAAGTTTAGATTTGTTAAGTGTTTAACTTAACCCCATCGAATTACCGTGTTTAGATTAGTTAAGTGTATGTTACTCAACCCCATCTAATTACCGTGTTTAGATTAGTTAAGTATGGATTACTTAACCCCATCTAATTACCGTGTTTAGATTATTTAAGTGTAGGTTACTTAACCCCATCTAATTACCAAGTCGGATTAGTTAAGTGTAAATTACTTAACCCCATCCCCTAATTGTCTTATATTGTTAAGTGTCATTAAGGAACCAAGTCCGGTTTAACTTAACCTACCCATTCGTGTCATATCGGTTAAGTGTCATTAATCAAAATTACTTAACCTTTTCATGTGGCATTAATTAGATTAATGCACCCCAACCTCTCACATTAGACTTTGTTGTGGTTACTAGTTAAGCCGGGCGGGTCTGGGTAGATTTACACCACAACCTAGTCTAACCTCATGTTTTAAGTGCTATATGACCAACTACCCACATTGGGTCCTATTGTTTGTAGCCACTAGTTAAGCCGGGCGGGTCTGGGTAGATTTATGCTACAAACTCAACCCAACCTCGAGTTGACCACTTTCATGTTTGGTCTAGTGTCATATTACACTTACAACCCATATGTGTCTAGTTTCAAGTCTCATGTTTACCCCACATGTCATGTCCACATTTAGGTGTATCATGAGTGCCATATTTTCATGAAATCCCATGTCAAATTATCATGTCATAATCACGCACGTCTAGCCTACCCCAAATCGTGTTTCCAACCCAAGTAAAAGCGAGTCAACATAGTAAGGATACTATGCTACATATTGGCCTCAAAACATGCACAATGTCAAAAAGGGATTGGCCACAAACATGCATAGTATCGAAAGGGAATTTGGCCACAAACATGCATGGTATCATAAGGGAATTGGCCACAAACATGCATAGTATCATGAGGGAAATTGGCCACAAACATGCATAGTATCATAAGGGGTTTTTGGCCACAAACATGCATATTATCATAAGGGGTTTGGGTTCATTTACATGCATAAGCCCCCAAAGTCAAGTCTTTGCCAATGTTTCACAAGTCAAATGGTTCCCAAAGGTTCATGCTAACATTCCATAAATAAAGATCCAAACTTGCAAGATAAACTAGGTTAAACATAGCATGAGTGGCATGATTAAGTCGCTAAAACTTAGCCCAAGGTCATAGATCATTGAAAAGGGGCAAAATTAGGTTCACATAAGCTAGCATACTTATGTTTCATCGCATTTTATTCCATGTCACATTAGAACCACCGTTAGAATCTACAAGTAGCTAGAACTTACATAGCGTGGCAAGAGGGCTAGAAGTATGAATCGTCTTAACAAAGAAAGGTGGCTCCTTTGTTGAAGAATCGTCATGAAATTTGCGTAGCAACGTTGCTCTACCCTCGATTTGACATAGGAAGCTTGCACCTTTTGATTTGAACCCGATTTGAATGCATAGTCTCTAGGAATTGGAGATGGAGGCCATGATCACCTGGCATTTGGGCGGCACTTCGTGGCATGAGTGATTTGTGAGGGTTTAGGGTAGGCTTAGGGGTCTTTTTATATAGATTAGGAGTAGTTTAGGCCCTTAGATTAACCCTAGGATAGATCTGAGCCTTTAAAATCCGTCACAAGCCTCCAAACATGTCTTGAGGAACAAGTCAGGTGCACCCAGGCCAAGCTGGCCGACCACCCAAGTCGACAGGGGTGTCGACTGGGCAGTCGACACCACCTGGGGTGTGTCGACTCCCCAGTCGACTTGGGGGTGGCGGGAATTTTTCCCGCCTGTTCTGCTTGGCTGAATTTGAATTCTGAATTCAAATTTGAACTGTTTTTGAACTTGAAATTTTCTGAAAACTTTGACGGGCCATAACTGGGTGATACGGACTCCGATTTTCGAAAACTCGGACTCTATTTCGCGTATTTTTCCGAGACGAACGCAATGGCGCAACCTGTTTCTCCTGATTCAGATTTTGTAATTAAATTCTGCCTTGATTCTTGTCTTAGCATGTTGTAAAAATCCGGGTTGTTACACATTCCGTAATATGATCCGTACCAGTAGTCTGTAAGTATCTGGATATTTCTGAAGGATACGGGTTTCTACTCGAAGCATGAAGTAGATCTCCAGTTTTGACATTGTTTAATGGGGTAATTCTTTGGGTGTCAGTCTGATGTTGATTTCATCTTCGGGGCTGAGACTTAGGGAATTATCCTCTTAACCGATGTCAAATGGGAACAGAGCTTTTGTTTTAGTTATATCATTTGTTTGTATTCCATCAACTGAATCTTTGACCTTAAGATAGGAAATCCATGGATGTAAACATGTGCTTGGGACATCTTATGTTTGATGGTTGCAAGTGGATGCAAGTATTTGCTAGTGGTTGCTCGTGGATGCATTTACACACACATTAGGCACTAGATCGGCTGAAATCACTTTCATATTGCATGTAAATGTGTGTGCATATTTAGATTAATGGATGAACAATGGTTGTGTTATTATATGGATGTTTCATTTTGATGAATGGTTGACCACACATGTAGAAATAATATGTATCGATATGATTCTTTCGCATACATAATGGATGCATGGCACTATCATGGTTTGCATTAAGGAGGCCACCTGAATCAATAGACCGCCTGATTTTGCATTAGATAAGGAACATATACACACACTTTTGCATATGTTTATACAACATTAGAAGTTTTCTAAGGACAATGGATGCTTGCGGATGATAGTTGAGTAGATGGGTGATTGGATGGTAGGACACATTCTTCTTAACTTGAAGATTTCGCGGACGAAATCCTTTAAGTAGGGGAGAATGTAACACCCTGAATTTTCAAATAATCAGATTAACTAAATTAAAGAATACTTAATTTCAAATTTGGGAACTAAGCGAAACGGGTCATTCCATTGCGTTCGTCTCGGAATTCTGGTTGAAATAGAGACCGAGTTTGCGGGAAACGGGTACCGGATGAAGAAGATATGGACGAACGAAGTTTGGTGGCTGAATAGAAAAAAAAGGGATTGCACTGGCGCACTTGGGAAGTGCGCCAGTACAAATTTACATTGGTGCACTTCCCAAGTGCGCCCAGGCTAAGAGAAAACCTGCACAGCCTTCTAGTTCAGTCAGACCCATGTTCTGACACATTTCTGAGTCCTTTCTGTCTCCTTGCTGAGTCATTAGGGCTGAGGTGTCACCCTATCCCGACTGAGTGGTTTTGATTAACCCTAAGATCATCCGACGACTATAATTAAATTTAAATTCTATATAAACATGTGTAGACCCAAACCCTAGAATTAAATCAAAAATTAGATTAGTAGTCGTCATGTTGTCACTCCAAACCCTAGAATAGCCGCCACCAACTAGACGCAAATTAAAGACAACAATTCAATTCGAATCAAGCCTAAAACTACAACAATGAAATTGTCTACAACAAGGGAACGCTAGTCAATTACAGAATTCAAAACCCAGAACTCAAGACCCCTTATTTGGTGAGTTCTAGTCACTTTTAGGTTTAAATAAATAAAAGTAAATCGTGGTAGACTATGATTTGGGTATATGTTGTTTGTAGTTATGCAAGTTTAGTGTTGTGAATCATGAAATGATGCAAGTCCCTTCTTATGCAAGTTCATTATTGTTGTGAATCATGAAATGATGCAAGTTCATTATCGTTGTGAATCATGAGGTTATGCAAGTTATTATGTTGAGAAACTATGAATCTATGCAAGTTGTTATCATGAATCTATGCAAGTCGTTATCATGAATCTATGCAAGTCATTATCATGAACCTATGCAAGTGGTTATTATGAATCTATGCAAGTTGTTATCATGAATCTATGCAAGTCGTTATTATGCAAGTTGTTATCATGAATCTATGCAAGTTATTGTGTGATGAATTCATGAATCTATGCTAGTTGTTATGAACCATGAACCTATGCAAGTAGATAAGTTGTTAATTCATGAACCTATGCTAGTTGTTATGTTGTGGATCATGAATCTATGTAAGTCACCTATGCAAGAAGTTATGTTATGAATCATGCAAGTTGTTACATTGTGAATCATGAACCCATATAAGTTGTTGATTATGTTGAGAATCATGAACTTATGTTAGTTGTTAATTATGTTGATTCATGAACCTATGCAAGTTGTTATGAATCCATACAAGTTGTTAATTATGTGGTGAATCATAATTGTATGCGAAGTTATCATATCATTTTCCTAGTTGTCATGCTTATGCCAAAAATTATACTGAAACGATCACCTTGTCATTCCCTTTATTTTATTGTTATGGTGAGCCTATTTTGTATCCTCGATGACGCCAAAAACGCAAACGGTTACGCTAGTTAAGAAACGGGGAAAAGGGGACTTTGTAATAGGCATAATTTACATAGTGACTATGTAAATTGGACACATGATTCAAGTAGGGAAACAATTAAACAATTACCTATTATGACATAGGTAAAATGGGGTAAAAATGGTACAATTTGAATATGACCATTTATGGATAAGAAATTCAAATTGTTAATAAGATAGGTATTGACACCTATGAAAAAGGGAAGGATTAATTACTTAACTTAATTAATCAAAAGAGGGGTGTTTAAGCAATTAAAGTCTGAATATTTAATATTGAGAATTGGCATAATATAAAATTGTGATGAAAATTGGTATGATTTTTCATACCATAAATAGATGGACATGATTGAGACAATTATGGCCATAGTGAAATTTGGAATTAGTTGATAATTTGAATAGGGAAAGTAATTCAAATTGGGAGATGATTAATTAGGAGTAATTAATCGTCTAAGACATGAGGTTAGGCTCGTTTGTGGTGTAAGACTGCCCGGACCCGTCCGGCAAATCCAGCTGCCACAAATGCCAATCTAATGTGGGAGGTCTTAGGCATAAATTAAATACGTAACAATTGTAAAGACACGAGGTTAGACTCATTTGTGGTGTAAGACTGCCCGGACCCGCCTGGCAAATCCAGCTGCCACAAATGCCAGTCTAATGTGAGAGGTCTTTATAAGGTTACGGTCTTAATGAATTAAGAAACACTTAACTAGATAAACATGTAGTGGGACATGAGGGGTTAAGTGGGTGCCTTGGGTGGCATGTGGAATTAAGTGGGTGCCTGGGGTGGCATGTGAAATACGATTAGATATTTTAATAATTAATTAATGCTGATTAAAGACTACTTAACCTAACTTAATACATATGGACTGTATGATGACAGACATAAGTTAGGGTTAAGTAAAACGAATTGCATTGTGGGTGGGTTAAGTACAACTGATGGGTAGGTGGGTAATATTAATACATATAGGCCCACAAACTTAACCATCAAATAAACAGGGTTAAGTACAAATGATGGGTAGGTGGGTAATATTAGTATATATAGGCCAACAAACTTAACCATTAAATAAATAGGATTAAATCAGTGGGAGGGTTAAGTACAACTGAAGGGTAGGTGGGTAATATTAATATATATAGGCCCACAAACTTAACCGAATAAAAAGGGTTATGTAATTAAAGACACCTAATGGTATACATAACCGGGGCAGAATAGGTAAAGTTATGTACTAAAGACACCCTCAGGGGTACGCATAACCAATGGGAATAGGTAAAGTTATGTATTAAAGACACCTTCAGCGGTACGCATAACTAATGGGAGTAGGTAAAGTTATGTATTAAAGACACCCTTAGGGGTACGCATAACTAATGGGAATAGGTAAAGTAATGTATTAAAGACACCTTCAGGGGTACGCATAACTAATGGGAGTAGGTAAAATTATGTATTAAAGACACCTATAGGTACGCATAACCTATAGGTAGAATAGGGGTTATGTATTAAAGACACCTATAGGTACGCATAACTGAATGAGGGCTATGTAATTAAAGACACCTCAGGGTATACATAGTAAGTAGAAAACCTAGTGGGGATACAAGACATAGGGGAGAGCTTGTATCATGTTGTATGGGACCTATTTCAGTCAATAACCCGGAGAGGTATCAATGTCAAAATCTCTGTACTATGCGGGGAAGGGGCACGCTTACTGATTGATTGTAAGAGATCCAAAAAGAGACGGATGGTGTGGGCGACGCAAACCGACCAGGGACATGTGCGTGCATGGGCCGGGCAGAGGGGGGAAAGACGACCGTGACACCAGTAGGTATAACTGTGCACACCTTAGGTTGCCACTTTAGGGAAGTGATATCCCCTAATTGTGGGACCAGCACAGGGTATCTACAGAGTAGGGAGCCGATCGATTAGGGTAGTGGTTTGGGTATATCTGAACATATGCCCTAAGTCTACCAATTTAATAAAGTTGTTTATTTTCCGCTGCAAAATTTTTATATTTGTCTTGTGATATTCTGTGCCTGTTTACCAAAAATGCTCCACTAAAGTTAAGGCATTCCCTTTGTGAGTGACCTTAATGGAGGTGGGGTGTTACAAATTTCTTGAAGTATAGTCGATTTGGGTCATTCTTGGTATGGTTTTTGAGTTCTTGAGATCGAATGGGATCTATTGGCAAAGTTTGGGGTTAAACGTTGAAAATATAGTAAGATAGTTGCTTTGACCTGCTGCATCAAAGGGGAATGATGAGTTTCGAGATGGGAGTGCGACTTGGAAGAAATGGGTACAGTTGTGTAGAGTTTTTGACGAGGATAATCTCCATAATTTTTTTTCGAGTTTTAAGTGATCATGAAGGGAGAATTTTTTTCTCAAAGATTGGGAAATGGCCATGTTTGGTTACAGGAAGTCGTGGCCTAATGAAGAGGAAGAAGGAACTGTTTCTTTTGGGTCATATAGGAAGTAGTTGGGTCGGTAGTGAATGGGTATGGCCCATTTGATGATAATTATTAGTTTATTTCGGTTTAAATTAGTATGTTAACTTTAAAATATGCATATTTTTGTCGTACTTCATCAGAATTCCATGAAAAAAAAATCCATTGGGATCGTATGGACAAGTGCTACGCAATGGAACTGACTGAGAGTGAATTGGAGCTCGTTACAATTTATAGCGAAATAAATTGTCTGATCTGAACCAACAACAATTTATCGTTATTTAACGATGAACTGCCAAAGTGAGTAAAACTCAATAACTCTGCACAGTTATATTTTTATAATGTATATTTATAATTGACAAATGATGATTGATATCTATGTGTTGATTGTTTGATTGAATTGATGATTGTTCGGTTGAAATTACAAATATAATTATATATATAAATCGTTAATCAAATATTTATTCTGTTTATCAGAATATTTCATATTGAAATGAAATTGATGTTATTTATAGTGTTTAACATCTGTGATGCAGGAAAACAGGTTGGAGGGATATAACTAGATTCCTCAATATTTATAATACCGTTTGTTTTCATATATTGTGATATATGATGTGATATGTAATATGTGATTGATTATGATGACACTAGTCATGTTATTTGGTATTTTAAATACCATAAGTAATACTAGAATGTAAAAAAGGAAATTTTCAAAGTGTATATTGAAATTAAAATATTTATATAAAATAATTAGAAATTCCAAAAGGGTAATATTTGGAAAACAATATTGGAATATATAATAAAGGAATTTATTTAGAAAATAAATGGAATTATATAAAAGGAATATTTATTTGGAAAATAAATAGAATTATATAAAAGGGAATATTTGGAAAAGAAACAGAATAAAAGGAAAATTGGCAGGATATAAAAGAAATAGAAAAGATTTATTTAAAGTGGAATTAAATAGAAATCTGTTTTAACAGATAAATTGGGAAGATTTATTTATAAATATGTTTTATAAATTAAGCAAATTATTTTATCATTGGATAAATTGGATATATAAGTCTAAACTTATATAGAGAAGTAGAAATCGGTTTTGACACCGATATGCTAAGTAGAATGTGAACTCAACATTTATAAAGGAAACTGATTTTGAAATAGGAATTTAAAAATAGAGTTAATCGAATATTAGTTATTCGAATAGAGTTAGTCCAATATTAGAGTTAATCGAATAAGAGGTAATCGAATATTAGTTATTCGAATTCTGGTTAATTGATTAGAGTTAATTGAATAGAGTTAATTGATTAGAGTTAATCGAATATAGTTTATTCGAAAGAATTATAAAATATAGTTTATTCGAAGGAGGGTTAATCGAATACTAGTTTATTCAAAAGAGAATTAATCGAATATAGTTTATTCGAAAAAGAGAATTTATCGAATATAGTTTATTCGAATAGAGTTAAAGGAGTTAATCGAATATAGTTAAAGGAGTTAATCGAGTAGAGTTATTCGAAAAGGAGTTAATCGAATATAGTTTATTCGAATAGAGTTATAGGAGTTAATCGAATAGATTTATTCGAAAACGAGTTAATCCAATATAGTTTATTCGAATAGAGTTTAAGGAGTTAATCGAATAGAGTTATTTAAAAAGGAGTTAATCAAATATAGTTTATTCGAATAGAGTTTAAGGAGTTAATCGAATAGAATTAAAGGAGTTAATCGAATATAGTTTATTCGAATAGAGTTAAAGGAGTTAATCGAATATAGTTTATTCGAAAAGGAAGTATCGAATAGAGATTATTCGAAAGAGAGTTATACGTTGAAATTCGATTATATCGAATTCGGTAAAGTACTATTCACTTTCCGTTTTTAATCAAGATTTATTTATTTATTAATAAATTAGTTGTTTGTTTATTTATCTAAATTAATAAATAAAAGTTATATTTTGAAGTTAGATATTTCAAAAGTAGGGATTATAACGCTATAGTTATAATCAATGTTTTCAATAAAGAAGTGGATTCGTAAATAGAATCCGAGAGTTACGTGTGGAAGTTTGTTAAAGATTTAAGAGGGTGAACTTTGTCTATTTCGAGGTTAGAAATGTTGTTCAGTTAAGGTCTGAGAGGTAGTTATACCCTAACTTGATTGACTTTGTTTTTAACTAAGGAATGGTTAAGGTTCAATAGTGAAGGTTGGTTAAGTAAATTTAGTAAATGAAGGTAATGGTTTGAGTTGGCATAGCGATGTTTTATTTAAACATCTAGTTAAATACAACGAAGGAGTTTTGGGAAATGTTTCCCAACTAAGAATCAGAAATGTTTTCTAATATAGAAAATAAGAAATGGAAATGTTTTCCAATGTTAATAACGTATACTTTCTAAATAAAGAAAATAAGAAATGTTGAATATATGGAAACAGGAAATGAAAAATGAATGAATTAATGAACTAAAGAGACAAATGTTAAATTATGATTTATCGCTATAATTTCCATCTGGAAATAATATCGTTGTTTGCACACGTGTTTTTCTTTGATAGTTAACTTACCGACTATCGAAGTTTTTGACCCTTTCTTTAATATCATTGTTGGCACACGTGTTTTTCTTTGATAGTTAACTTACCGACTATTGAAGTTTTTGACCCTTTCCATTGTCAATGCGGAGAGACCGGGATCAGATATATTATCTGAAAACCACTCCGTAGGGCATTAGCGTTGCGAATCAAATATGATGAAGATAATTGAAGACGGAGTTATGCAAGGGTTGTCCTGTTTACAGAATAGTACCTTTGGTCTGTCCAATCCCAGGACGACCTGTATGGAAGAATGTCTGACGGAGTATATTTAATAGATCGCGTAAGTTGATCTCTCCAAACATATTTACGTTTAGTGGCGGAGAAATTTGTTTCTCTTAGCTATATACCCGTGGTATTTTTGGGAAATCAATTTGTGATTTGGCGGGTATGACGATGTGACATTCAAAGTGAATAATTGTGTGGTCTATCAGAGATAAGCGTGGCCTCTAGCCTCACAACCAGGAAATTGTATAAAATCAGGTAGGTCACATGGCTGAGTGCTTGGCTGCAAATTAGGGTTTATTGTCACCTAATCTAGAGTTTCATTTACTTCTATAATCTATTTTGATGCTGTCCCTTTCGGGAAATGTTTGCTGATCCCAATCGTTGGTGACAATACATTCTGTACACTCAAGAGAAATGAGTGACCGATCATGTTTAGCCTAAGTTGCAAGATGTTCTTGTTGAATCCGGTGTATTCCACTCTAGAGATACACTGCTGGAAGGTGGTCCCATGCCTTTCCAGTTGGAATTCATTAACCAATAAGCGCCCACGGTTTTTGATTATATATTATATATGTGGAACGTGAGATGAAAGCATTCTGCTAGATGATTATTATATTGTGGTTGATAGACTTTATTATAATATCAAATGAGTTTGATATAAAGATTATCGTTCATTTCAAATGGTTTTTTGAATATTGGACCAAGTGTTTTGGATTCTCATAAGGGAAAAACCCGTTCCATTATACAGTGTGGTCTTATGTGATATCGTTTAATCGCTCAAACTGTTTTAAATTGTTTTACTCACACCAGTCTCATGACTGACCTAGAGTTTATTTTGTTTTGTTTTCCCTAAACTCTTGGGTGCCCAATTTTGTATGGGCAGTCAAGTAGTCAGGATTTACAGATATACTTGGAGAGCTTGGAGCAGGAGGCTTCAGGAATACATAGCTATTGTTTATTTCCACTATGTTGTAAGTGTTATACTCTGATAATGTTACTGTATACATATACTTATTTTATTTCAAAGTTATGTATCTGTTATATATTGTTCGTTCCGCTGTGAGATTCGTGATTACTCTGATGTTGTGTGTTCTTCTTCTTCTTATATTCTATGTTTCTATCTTATCTATTCCCACCCTCTAATTTCTTTCATTAACTATCCGGTATTTCCGATGCTTGATAGTCGACACTGGGTTATATGTCGATTAACCAGAATCGCGAAAACCCAGGTCGTTACAGTGGTAATAGAGCAAAGTTTAAGTTATTACCTTGGCATTGTGGCGTGACTCAGTAGATACGGGGTTAGTAATACGCTAGGTTGAGTTGAGTGTATGTATACGAGAGAGTGTATTTGTTATTTGATATAAAAATGATTTTATATTGTGGAGATTTATTGATTGAGTTATTTATGAGTTCTGGTCGATTAGTTTGATCCACTGTATCGGTAGGGGTTTTTAAACACTCGAATACGATGAACCGACACTGTATGTTTTGAAAAGAGGGTAAATGAAATAATTTTACCCAAATTATATTTTGATATAAACAAAGTATAGATATTTGAAGTATTATAGTATATTGAATGTGTTGGTTGTGATTATAATTGAATAAGACTATAAAATGTGAAATGGTTATATAAATAGCCAATCAAAATTCATATAAGTGAAATACGTGAAATCAGATGAATTAAATCTGAATTTAAATCAGAACTGGAATTAAAACCTAGGAGGTTATAAAAGTGTTTGTAAATGAATCTGGGTTAAATATATGTGAATTTAAAAATCCTAGGAGATTTTAAATTGGTTACAAGTATTGAAAAGGATATTTTGAAATGGATTTCAAAATGAAAGTGTTTAGAAATGATTTTGAAAGTGATATAGTATTGAACTCACTCCAATAGTTGGAAAATAGATTCCGATGATGTGTGCGCCATTATCGGTATTCATTTTTGAGTTGTAAGTGACAGATTACTACCAAAAGATTTTGTTTTTGAATTATTTTGAGAAAACAAGTTGTTTTGATATTCCAAATGAGTATTTTGATTTTTGGAAAAGGCTAAGCTGTTTAAAAACTCCCAGAAACAGATTATTTGAATTAGAACAAATTAAATTAGAATTTGTAAAAGCAAATAGAAATAGAAATTGAATTGAAATCAGTTAAGCGGAAATGAATTGAGATAGAAAATATCGAATTAGATTGGATTAGAGATAATCCGAAATGGAATTGGACTGGTAAGTTAAGAGTTGAAATTAATAATGGAATCTAAATTGAGAACAGGATTAGGCTTGAGTATAAGCGAACAATTGGGATGACATTGGTTTATGCAGAATTGGTAATAGATGGAAAGGATATAATGATATACCCGACAAAAAGGTACAAGTTTAAAATTTCTATTGGATATGAGATTTATGAGCCGAATTGGCAAGCCACTTGGATATTTTATTTTCTTTTGGATTGTAGATGGCCCAGAGCGGCGAGTTAAGGTGTTGGCAAAAAATTTCGAAAAGTTAAGGTGTTATAAAAAATTTAGGATTTTTGAAAATTTTCGTTATTAGGAATGAATAAATATTTAATTGAAATTAAATTGGTTAAGTTGAAAGTGAAATTTAAGAAGTAAAGAAATAATTTTTACCCGATCAATAGGGTTTGTTTTCCACCTTAGTAATTTCGAGAACGAAATTATTTTAAGGGGGAAAGAATATAATGTCCCATATTTTTATAGCGTAGTAATTAATTTATTTTATTATTTGAAATAGTGTTTTGGAGATTTAAACAGTTTAAATGGAATAATAATGAATATTTGTAATATAATAATATATTATAATTCCAGAATAGCTGAAATAGCAGTATGGTGTGAATTAGACAATTCAAAATATATATTTCAGTTTAGAATTTGAATTTTTTTTAACGAATTTATTTAAATGCCAGTTGATCATATAATTTATATTATAATTATAATCGAGCTCGAAATGGCGTGGGAGTTCGCTATTTGGCGATTCGAACTTTAAATGGATATACAGAATCCGTTTTAAATCGGATTTCTGTGAAACAAGAAACGTTCGGAGCTAGTGAAATATATTTTTCTAGTGGAAGAGAAAAATTGGGATTTCATTGTGTAGATTTTGATTGATGTCCAAATCAAATTTTCAAATAGTCGCTATGGAGTTCCTTTATAATTTATAACGATTTATTTATATTATAAAAGGATTTTCAATATAAATTGAATACTGATTTAATCTGGATTTGAAATGTCAAGTTATAAGTTCAGATATGTTTATTTTTGAGCTATGTGATATTCTATGTGAATATATACGATAATATTTATTTATAAATATTTAATTTAATTATTTTTAAATATATTTAATATTTAAATGGATTTGTTTAGAGCATTAAAAATAGCCAGTTTGGCAAACACCTCCGTTTTCGACGAAACTAATTTTGCTGGATCTAGAACATTAAATTATTGTTAGATTTCAATTTTCGTGATTTTTGGAGTCAGTGTGCGGCCGTACGGATTTTTAATGTGAAAAACAATCAGTATTTTGATGGTTAAAAATACGCTGTGTGAGCAAATGGAGTCGGAATTCGACGAAACCAGTTTCGTTGGGTCCATAATGTCAAACTCTAGTTATATGTCCATTTTTATGATTTTTGGGTATCATGTATGATCATAGGAATTTTTTTAAATGATAAATAGAGTTAAAATCGAATTTAAACTAATAAAAAAATAGTAGCTTAACTTCAAAGCTATCATATCCTATAAATAACCCTATCCTACCCAAACCCTCAGTAGAATTTTTCTCTGGTCAAATAGAAAATGTACCGCCACTAATTTGTTCTTCACATGGAAATTGAAATTTCAAAACAAATTCGGATAAATTCCCTAAATTTGTATCACAATGATTTTTGAGTTGCTGTGAGGGATAGCTTCAAATTGAGGTGCTTTTTGCTGAGATCGACAGCTTCTTGGTTCATCGTCGTGCCTTCTAAGCGAATTAGGGTTGAGAGTATCTTGAAGTATAGTCGATTTGGGTCGTTCTTGGTATGGTTTTTGAGTTCTTGAGATCGAATGGGATCTATTGGAAAAGTTTGGGGCTAAACGTTGAAAATATAGTTCGATAGTTGTTGTGAACTGTAACACCCCACCTCCGCTAGGGTCAGTCACAAAGGGAATGCACTAGTTTTGGTGGAGTATTATCTAGGTAAACATGCACAGAGATATCACAAGGCAGAACATAAATAAAGCAGCGGTAGAAATTAAAAACCAACTTTTTATTATTTTCCAGAAAAGAGTCAAAAGCTCATATATCCAAGACACAAATTATTCCATTACATCAAGTTCATAATAAAGAAGCATAAACTTAAAACAAAAGTAAATTATTCCTCATAAATAGCAGAAGCAGCCATAGCATAGCCCAAGACCAAACCGTACATGAGCTGTCAGAAAGCAAGCTAAATCCAAGCTAAGAGCTAGTGTTTCCTCCCTGAGAACCTGGGGGGGGGGGGGACGAAAGAAAAAGGGTCAGTCATAAAGACTAGTAAGCCCTAGTGACTTTCAGTATGAAAACTAGTAAAGGTAACATGATATGTGAAAACTAGAATTAAACATAAGGGTGATAACAGAACTGGTAGGATAATTAATATAACAAGATAAGTCAAGTCTGGCATCGCATATTCAAGGTTCGCTGCACCAACTGTACTAGTATTCTAACCCATGTCAAGTATTAACCATGAAATGATCCCTTGGCCCAGTATCATGAAGTGACCCATTACGGGGTCCTGCGGTACGATCTACTAGTCGATCGGCTCCCTATAAGTCCTAGCTCGTCATGTGTCTGTGTCATACAGCCCTATCCAGAAATGTAGTTACCTATGTTAGGTCCACCATAGGGTGTATCAAGTCCTATGGTGCCAACCACCGACACGAATCAAGCACGCACAGTGTAAATCTACGGGTGCCCAATGCCTGATTTTTCAACTCCGGACTACATGCACGACCATAGCCTGCCTGAACCTACGATGGCGCACCTACTCAGCCGTTGTTCTGGTCGCTTACAATCAGCCCAGTAATCGTGCCCCACCCTGCCTAGTCCCAGGGTATCGTGATACATCCAAGTGGGTTACTGCTGAAAAGGACCGCATAACTAGGGTTTCTAATGGGTTAAGTGTTGTCATTCAAATTCGTGAGTTAACCCTATCCAGATCGTGTATCAAGTTGGTTAAGTGTGTTCAAGCAGTTCATGACTTAACCCTATCAATTCATCGTGTCAAGTTGGTTAAGTATATTCAAGTGGTTCATGACTTAACCCTATCATGTGGCATTGATTCGTTAGTACACGCTAACCTCGCACATTAGACTAACTGTTGTGGTTACTGGATTTGCCGGGCGGTTCCGGGCAGATGTACACCACAACCCAGTCTAACCTCGGGTTTTACGTGCGATATGACCAACTACCCACATTGGATCTTATTGTTTGTAGCCACTGGATTTGACGGGCGGTTCTGGGAAGATTTACACAACAAACTCAACCCAACCTCGAGTTGGCCATTTTCAAGTTATCTAATTGTCATGCCCACGTTCAAGTTTTCATGTCAAGTTTCCTGGTCATGTTTCATGTCAAATCGTGTCAAGTTCATGTCCATATTCAGGTTCAAGTCATAACAACGTTCATGTTCAAGTTTAAAGCTAAATTATGTTTTACCTAGTCTACCCAAATCGTATTCGCATCGCACGTAAGTTCGAATCGATACAAATAAATCTAATAGGGAATAACATAAAAAGGAACGGGTATAATGTGGCAAAAGTGATTACTAGCATAGCATGATATGACTTGAAATAAAAGATTAAAACATTACTGGCATATGAAATATTGGCCTCAAACATAAAGATTCCAAATCTAGCAAGATAAGGTACTAGTGAAAATAACAGTTGTCACAAGGTGATAGTATAGTCATGGTAACGACTGTTATAAGGTGATAGTATAGTCATGATACGACTGTCATAAGGTGATAGTATAGTCATGATACGACTATCACAAGGTGATAGTATAGTCATGGTAACGATTGACATAAGGTGATAGTCATAAACTTGTGACTAATAGCAGGTTCAACATGATAATATGAGGGGTTTCTCTTTGGTTTACAACATGAATAGGCCCTAAATCAATGTCAAAGTAATATTCAAGAGTCAAGATTCAAGATGAACAAGAATGAATGTAAACAGTCATCATACATAGGTCCAATTTCAATTTACATCATATTCGTTTTACATTTATAGTTTAAATCTGAAAATAACTGGGGCTTACAGATCGTGGTTCGAGAATTAGAAAAAGAGAATCGATGTTGAATATGCTTAGTCAAGTCCTAATAGAAGTCCCCAAATCAGCAATTCCCTTAACGCAGTCTCAACGTAGAAGAAGCAGTCCCTCTCTCAAGCTTTTCAACCAGAATTAGAGCAGCATAAAGTCAGAAAGAATTTTGTGTAGAGAGACTGGTGTTAGGGGTTGTATTTATAGGGTCAGGTCAACGAATGTGGACAGAAACGAGGCCAAATACATCAAAGTGAATCTAGCTTCAGAAATGGGCTCGAGCACCAGGTCGACACTATGGTAGACCTGGTCCTGGGTAGGTCGACTACATAGTCGAACCCCAGGTCGACCTGGTCCTAGGCGGGAAATTTCCCGCCCAGTCCATTTGGAGGTTTGAAATTCGAATTTTTGAATTCGAATTGAGTCTGTTTTGAACTTGAAAATTTCTGAAAAATTCGAAAGGTCATAACTTGGTCATATGGACTCCGATTTTCGAAAACTCGGACTCGTTTCCAAGCATAATTTCGAGATGAACGCAGTGGCGTAACCCGTTTCCCTTGATTCTTAATTTAAAAATTAATTCTGCCTTGATTTATGGTTATTACACTTTATAAAAACACGGGTTGTTACATTCTCCCCTTCTTAAAGAATTTCGTCCCCGAAATCTCTAAGTTAGGGAGGATGTGTCCTACCATCCAATCATCCATCTACTCAAAGCATCATCCACAGGCAACCATTGTCCTTAAGAGATTTCTAGTGCTATATGAACATATGCAGTAAGTGTGTGTATATGTACTTATCTAATGTAAAAGATCAGGCGGTTACTGATTCAGTAAACCTCATTAATGCAAAATAAGTTAGTGTCATGAATCCAACATGTATGCAAATTCCTAGCATAGTTCATAATCTCTACATGAGTGCACAACCATTCATCCATATGCAACATCCAAGTGATAGCATAACAAGTTCCATCCATGAACAAGTATAAGCACTCATGCATATGCAACATGAAAATGTGCCTGAGCCGATCTAGTGCCTAATGTGTGTCATGCATCCACTAGCAACCACTTGCAACCACTTGCCACCATTTTCAAACATCAACCATAACATGTTTCAATCACATGTTTACATCCATATGGTTCTACCTAAGGTTCTCAAGATAAGATCGAGAAGATAACAAGACAAACATAGATATTAAAAGCATGATATGAAAAGGTTTTCAAGTTTATAGGAAAAAGAGATCGAGAATGTACCCTCAAAAAGAAATGGGTAAAGCGCGCGTATCTTCTCTTCGGTTGCCCAAGTTGCGTCCTCTTGGGCTTCACTCCACTGCACTTTAACTAGCTTGACTTCTCGATTCCTTAGCTTCTTAATCTCCGTTCCTAAGATACGAATCGGAACTCGCCTCAATGTCGCTTCTTTTTCCACTTCTACGTCTTCAAGGATGCTTGGCTCAACCACTTCGGCTGACTCATGCAAGCACTTCCAGAGATGCGAGACCTGAAAGACATCGTGTACTCCAGATAACTTCTCGGGTAAGTCTACCTTATAGGCCATTCGTGCAATCCTCTCAATGATAGGGAACGGTCCTACGAACCTTGGCGCTAGCTTTCCAACTGCCCCAAAACGAACTACATTGCGTAACGGAGAAACCTTTATAAAGACCATATCTCCGACTTCAAACTCTAGGTCTGTCCTTCTCTGGTCCGCATAAGATTTCTGTCTATCTTGGCCGTTTTCATCCATCTTCGTATCAACTCAATCTTCTCATAAGTGTCCCTTATCATATCAGGGCCAAGTATAAGCCTGTCTGTCGTCTCCCACCAACAAGTTGGTGACTTGCACGGTCTTCCATACAGGGCTTCGAACGGTGCCATTCCGATGCTAGCTTGGTAACTATTGTTATATGCAAACTCCATGAGAGGAAGATGGTCTTCCCAAGTACCACCAAAGTCAAGAATACATAGCCTCGGGAGATCTTCTAGTACCCTATTTACCCTTTCGGTTTGTCCATTTATCTGTGGGTGATAGGCCATGCTCAAGTTCAATCGTGTTCCCATTGCTTCTTGCAGACTATTCCACAACTGGCTAGTGAAAATCGGGTCACGATCACTAACTATACTAGAAGGAACTCCATGCAATCGTACTATCTCTTGAAGGTAAATAGATGCTAGCCCTGATGCAGACCTCTTGCTCTTCACCGGAATGAAGTGAGCACTTTTCGTGAGTCTATCAACTATGACCCATATGCTAGTATTTCCCTTCCTAGACCTAGGCAGTCCATCCACGAAATCCATCGAGATACTCTCCCATTTCCATTGCAGAACCTCCAAAGGATGTAATAGCCCACCAGGCTTCTTCTACTCGTCCTTTACTTGTTGGCACACCATGCACGTCGAAACGAACTATGCTATGTCCTTTTTCATTCCAACCCAAAAGAAAATGCGTTTCATACCCCTGTACATCTTATCCCCTCCGGATGTATAGTCATCTTCGAGTGATGCGCTTCTTCGAGAACTCTCCTTACTAAGTCTCCCACTTGTGGGACACATAGTCTCCCATCGCGCCTTAGCCATCCCTTGTCATCTATGGCATACCTACTGAGGTGACTTGACATCTCACCCCTAATCAGCTTGTCCATGATTTCGACTATCTGTGGGTCTTCCTTCTGTGAAGCCCCTACTTGATCTAGAAGTGTAGGTCTTAGCTCAAGAGATGCTAACGTAGCAGTCAATGACTCAACAGCAGGTGTAAAATCAAAGGTGGCTATAAACTCAAGGCTTTTCATTTCAACAAACAAGGGGCTCAAAGTCAACCTTTTTCTACTTAGTGCGTCCGCCACCACATTACCCTTGCCAGGGGTATAAGCTATATCGAAGTCATATGATGCCAAGAACTCCATCCACCGCTGTTGTCTCAGATTCAAGTCTTTCTGTGAGAAGAGATATTTAAGCGATTTGTGGTCGGTATACAGCTCGAACCTCTCCCCTAGAAGATAATGGCACCAAGCTTTAAGTGCAAAAACAATCGCGGCCAACTCCAAGTCATGCGTGGGATAGTTTTTCACATGAACTTTAAGTTGTCTGCCCCCGTAGCATATTACTCTTCCTTCCTGCATTAGGACAGCGCCTAATCCCGTGCGGCACGCATCTGTGTACACGGTAAACATCTTACCTCCATCGGGTAATGCCAAAACTGGAGCTGTGGTGAGGGCTCTCTTGAGTCTCTGAAAGGCAACGTCACACTCTATGTCCCATACAAAAGCTAGATTCTTCTTTGTTAACTTGGTAAGAGGGGCTGAAATCTTAGCGAAGTCCTTAATGAACTTCCTGTAGTAGCCCGCCAGACCGAGAAAGCTCCGCACCTCCGTTGCATTCTTAGGATTTTCCAGTCCTGTACCGCAACTGCCTTTGTGGGGTCCACGGCTATGCCTTGCTTAGAAACTACATGTCCAAGGAACCGAACTTCCTTCCTCCAAAAATGGCATTTGGAGAACTTAGCCTTTAACTGGTGTGCTCTAAGTGTTTCCATGACTTCATTGAGATGCCTAGCATGCTCTTCTTCATCTTTTGAGAAGATCAAAATATCATCCACGAAAACTACCACAAACTTGTTAAGGAACTCCCGAAACACCCTACTCATCAAATCTACAAAGTACGCGGGTGCATTTGTTAGCCCAAACGGCATGACGAGCCATTCGAAGAATCCGTCTGGAGTCCTAAACGTGGTTTTGTCAATGCTATCCTCAGTCACTCTGAGCTGATGAAATCCTGTGGCTAGATCGAGTTGAGAGAAAACAGATGCTCCAATAAGCTGGTCAAACAAATCGTTGATTCTTGGTAGCGGGTGCCTATTTTTCTTTGTCAGCTTGTTTAACTCGCGATAATCTATGCACAGACGAAGTGATCCATCCGCCTTAGTAGCGAATACCAACGGAGCACCCTATTCAGAAATGCTTCGTCTTATGAAATTTTTCTCAAGTAACTCGTTGATTTGTTTACTGAGCTCTCTTCTTTCTCGTGGGGCCATGTGCCTAACGGGCAATGAAACTGGCTTGGCATTATCAACAAGATAAATTCGGAACTCTATCTCGCGTTTAGGAGGTAATCCCCTCACTTCATCAAAGACATCTGGATATTCTCGGACCACTCTTACAGATTGCAAATTATCGTCGGACGAGTCAAGAGATTCAAGATAACATAACATGACCGGACCCTTAGGGTTACAAGAAATTTCAAGGGTATTACCAAGGCGAGTCATGAGCCTCAATACCCTTCGTTCACAATCAAGAATGGCTCCATAATCAGACAGCTAATCCATACCTAGGATCAAACCGTATCCCATGAATCCGAGAACATAAGCATTACACGTGAATTCTACGCTTAAGATAGAGATCCTCAAATCCACACACATCATAGATAAATGGGCAGAGCCCCCAATTGGATTTGAAACTATAACGGGATCCTCAACCAGACTAGTACTTAGGTGCAGATTTTCAACAATATCAGAAGAAATAAAAGTATGCGATGTGCCAGAGTCAAATAAGGTTCGAACAGGAAAGTCAGAAATGTAAACAAAGCTTTCTACGGAAATATTACTACCTCAGTCAAGAGCTGGAGTGGTGTTGAGAGCATGCAACTGGCCTCCAAAAGGTCCTACTCGCTGGGTCTGCCCTTGCCCCTGCCCTTGCTTCTTAGGGAAATCCTTGCTGATGTGTCCAGTATCTCCACAATGAAAGCATTCACCAAACTTCCTCTTCTTCTTTCTACAGTCTTTAGCTAGATGTCCAGTAATACCACAGAAGTTGCACTTCCTCGTCTCACGTGATTTGTTGTTGCTTTTGTTATTCTTATTATTCTTGTTGTTCCCCTTCTTGAAATCAGCTTTCTTATTCTGAGTCTCGTTAGGCTTAACCTCCTTCTTGCCATTCTTGTCTTCCTCATGAAGTAGACCCATATCCACCAAGCTTTCAAAGGTCGCCCCCATGGGTATATGAGTTAGGGCCAAGCTGTGTAGTAGCTCATTCAATCCTCGAGCAAAGCGTACAGCCTTTTTCTGGGCTGTGTTGACCAAATCCAAACCGAACCGAGCAAGCTGATTAAACTTATTCACGTACTCCATCACAGACATATCCCCTTGCTTGAGTTCTGGGAACCTCTCCATCTGAAGGTTCTCCTCTGCTGACGATAGGAATTTAAGCCCAAACCTCTCTCTAAAGTCTTCCCAAGTCTCAACTGGCCTGGTAGCGTTGGTGACTTCCCACCAAAATTCAGCTTCCTCTTTCAACAACCATGCTGCCAACTGAACTTTCCTATGGTCCTCCATATCAAAGATAATGAACAAGTCTTCTGTCTCCTTTAGCCAGTTTCGTGCCTCAACAAAGGTTTCAGTTCCAATGAAGTTCTTGCCTCCCATTGCTTTAAAGTCTTTGCATATTTTGGCAAAGGCGGTACCAGGAGGAGGAGGAACTGCAGCCACTGGGGGAGGAGGAGGAGGGATGTCTGCCGTGCCCGCGTCGTTGGCCCTGGCTTCTAAGTACCTTCGGAACCATCCAGGCACGGGTATTCCCTCAGGAAGGTTAAGATCGGCCATGCTGAAAAACGAAAAGAAAAGATTCAAACGAGGGAACAAAGGAAAGTGCTAATGGCTTCTTGGGGAATAGCCTTTCTAAACATTAAACTTTTCTTGAAAAATGATTCTTTATAAATGGTTTTGAAAATAGTTTCAGAAGGTTTTTAAAACTTTTAGCCCAGCCTGGTAACCTTCTGCTCTGATACCAAATGTAACACCCCACCTCCGCTAGGGTCACTCACAAAGGGAATGCACTAGTTTTGGTGGAGTGTTATCTAGGTAAACATGCACAGAGATATCACAAGGCAGAACATAAATAAAGCAGCGGTAGAAAATAAAAACCAACTTTTTATTATTTTCCAGAAAAGAGTCAAAAGCTCATATATCCAAGATACAAATTATTCCATTACATCAAGTTCATAATAAAGAAGCATAAAATTAAAACAAAAGTAAATTATTCCTCATAAATAGCAGAAGCATCCATAGCATAGCCCAAGACCAAACTGTACATGAGCTGTCAGAAAGCAAGCTAAATCCAAGCTAAGAGCTAGTGTTTCCTCCCTGAGAACCTGGGGGGGAAACGAAAGAAAAAGGGGCGAAAGAAAAAGGGTCAGTCATAAAGACTGGTAAGCCCTAGTGAATTTCAGTTTGAAAACTAGTAAAGGTAACATGATATGTGAAAACTGGAATTAAACATAAGGGTGATAACAGAACTGGTAGGATAATTAATATAACAAGATAAGTCAAGTCTGGCATCGCATATTCAAGGTTCGCTGCACCAACTGTACTAGTATTCTAACCCATGTCAAGTATTAACCATGAAATGATCCCTTGGCCCGGTATCATGAAGTGACCCATTACGGGGTCCTACGGTACGATCTACTAGTTGATCGGCTCCCTATAAGTCCTAGCTCGTCATGTGTCTGTGTCATACGGACCTATCCAGAAATGTAGTTACCTGTGCTAGGTCCACCATAGGGTGTATCAAGTCCTATGGTGCTAACCACCGACACGAATCAAGCACGCACAGTGTAAATCTACGGGTGCCCAATGCCTGCTTTTTCAACTCCGGACTACGTGCACGACCATAGCCCGCCTGAACCTACAATGGCGCACCTACTCAACCGTCATTCTAGTCACTTACAATCAGCCCAGTAATCGTGCCCCACCCTGCCTAGTCCCAGGGTATCGTGATACATCCAAGTGGGTTACTGCTGAAAAGGACCGCGTAACTAGGGTTTCTAATGGGTTAAGTGTTGTCATTCAAATTCGTGACTTAACCCTATCCAGATCGTGTATCAAGTTGGTTAAGTGTGTTCAAGCAGTTCATGACTTAACCCTATCAATTCATCGTGTCAAGCTGGTTAAGTATATTCAAGTGGTTCATGACTTAACCCTATCATGTGGTATTGATTCATTAGTGCACGCTAACCTCTCACATTAGACTAACTGTTATGGTTACTGGATTTGCCGGGCGGTTCCGGGCAGATTTACACCACAACCCAGTCTAACCTCGGGTTTTACGTGCGATATGACGAACTACCCACATTGGATCCTATTGTTTGTAGCCACTGGATTTTCCGGGCGCTTCCGGGCAGATTTACACTACAAACTCAACCCAACCTCAAGTTGGCCATTTTCAAGTTATCTAATTGTCATGCCCACGTTCAAGTTTTCATGTCAAGTTTCCTGGTCATGTTTCATGTCAAATCGTGTCAAGTTCATGTCCATATTCAGGTTCAAGTCATAACAACATTCATGTTCAAGTTTAAAGCTAAATTATGTTTTACCTAGTCTACCCAAATCGTATTCCCATCGCACGTAAGTTCGAATCGATACAAATAAATCTAATAGGGAATAACATAAAAAGGAACGGGTATAATGTGGCAAAAGTGATTACTAGCATAACATGATATGACTTGAAATAAAAGATTAAAGCATTACTGGCATATGAAATATTGGCCTCAAACATATAGATTCCAAATCTAGCAAGATAAGGTACTAGTCAAAATAACAGTTGTCACAAGGTGATAGTATAGTCATGGTAACGACTGTCAAAAGTTGATAGTATAGTCATGATACGACTGTCATAAGGTGATAGTATAGTCATGATACGAATATCATAAGGTGATAGTATAGTCATTATACGACTATCATAAGGTGATAGTATAGTCATGGTAACGATTGACATAAGGTGATAGTCATAAACTTGTGACTAATAGCAGGTTCAACATGATAATATTAGGGGTTTCTCTTTGGTTTACAACATGAATAGGCCCCAAATCAATGTCATAGTAATATTCAAGAGTCAAGATCCAAGATGAACAAGAATGAATGTAAACAGTCATCATACATAGGTCCAATTTCAATTTACATCATATTCATATTACATTTACAGTTTAAATCTGAAAATAACTGGGGCTTACAGATCGTGATTCGAGAATTAGAAAAAGAGAGTCGATGTTGAATATGCTTAGTCAAGTCCTAATAGAAGTCCCCAAATCAGCAATTCCCTTAACGCAGTCTCAACGTAGAAGAAGCAGTCCCCCTCTCAAGCTTTTCAACCCGAATTAGAGCAGCATAAAGTCAGAAAGAATTTTGTGTAGAGAGACTGGTGTTAGGGGTTGTATTTATAGGGTCAGGTCAACTAATGGGGACAGAAACGAGGCCAAATACATCAAAGTGAATCCAACTTCAGAAATGGGCTCGGGCACCAGGTCGACACAATGGTCGACCTGGTCCTGGGTAGGTCTACTACATAGTCGACCCCCAGGTCGACCTGGTCCTGGGCGGGAAATTTCCCGCCCAGTCCATTTGGAGGTTTGAAATTCGAATTTTTGAATTCGAATTGAGTCTGTTTTGAACTTGACAATTTCTGAAAACTTCGAAAGGTCATAACTTGGTCAAACAAACTCCGATTTTCGAAAACTCGGACTCGTTTCCAAGCAGAATTTCGAGACGAATGCAATGGCATAACTTGTTTCCCTTAATTATTATTTTAAAAATTAATTTTGCCTTGATTTATGGTTATTACACGTTATAAAAACACGGGTTGTTACATGACCTGCTGCGTCAAAAGGGAATGACGGGTTTCAAGAGGTGAGTGCGAGTTGGAAGAAATGGGTACAGTTGTGTAGAGTTTTTGATGAGGATAATCACCTTAATTTTTGTTCGAGTTTTAAGTGATCATGGAGGGAGAAAAAAATATCTCAAAGATTGGGAAATGGCCATGTTTGGTTACAGGAAGTCGCAGCCTATTGAAAAAGAAGAAGGAACTATTTCTCTCGTGCAGGAAGTAGTTGGGTCGGTAGTGAATGGGTATGGCCCATTTGATGATAATTATTAGTTTATTTTAGTTTTGAATTAGTATGTTAACTTTAAAAATTGCATATCTTTGTCGTACAATATCAGAATTCCACGAAACAAAATCTGTTAGGATCGTATGGACAAGAGCTACGCAATGGAACTGACTGAGAGTGAATTGGAGCTCGTTACAATTCATAGCGAAATAAATTGTCTAAACTGAACCAATAACAGTTTATCATTATTTAACGATGAACTGCCAAAGTGAGTAAAACCCACTAACTCTGCACAGCTATATTTTTATAACGTATATTTAGAATTGATAAATGATGACTGATATATATGTGTTGATTGTTTGATTGAATTGATGATTGATTGGTTGAAATTACAAATATAATTATATATATAAATCATTGATCAAATATTGATTCTGTTTATCAGAATATTTCATATTGAAATGAAATTGATGTTATTTATAGTGTTTAACATCTCTGATGCAGGAAAACAGGTTGGAGGGATTCAACTGGATTCCTCAATATTTATAATACTGTTTGTTTTCATATATTGTGTTATATGATGTGATATATAATATGTGATTGATTATGATGACATTGGTCATGTTATTTGGTATTTTAAATACCATAAGAAATACTGGAACGTAAAAAAGGAAATTTTCAAAGTGTATATTGAAATTAAAATATTTATATAAAATAATTAGAAATTCCAAAAGGGTAATATTTGGAAAACAATACTGGAATATATAATAAAGGGATTTATTTAGAAAATAAACGGAATTATATAAAAGGAATATTTATTTGGAAAATTAATAGAATTATATAAAAGGGAATATTTGGAAAAGAAATAGAATAAAAGGAAAATTGGCAGGATATAAAAGAAATAGAAAAGATTTATTTAAATTGGAATTAAATAGATATGTTTTAACAGATAAATTGGGAAGATTTGTTTATAAATATGTATTATAAATTTAGCAAATTATTTATCATTGGATAAATTGGATACATAAGTTTGAACTTATATGGAGAAGTAGAAATCGGTTTTGACACCGATATGCTAAGTAGAATGTGAACTCAACATTTATAAAGGAAACTGATTTTGAAATAGGAATTTAAAGATAGAGTTAATCGAATATTAGTTATTCGAATAGAGTTAGTCCAATATTAGAGTTAATCGAATAAGAAGTAATCGAATATTTGTTATTCGAATTAGAGTTAATTGAATAGAGTTAATTGAACAGAGTTAAT
Organism: Allium sativum; assembly: GCA_030737875.1. Classification (NCBI taxonomy): domain Eukaryota; kingdom Viridiplantae; phylum Streptophyta; class Magnoliopsida; order Asparagales; family Amaryllidaceae; genus Allium; species Allium sativum. The sequence continues at coordinate 186,378,643 of CM060924.1, read as the reverse complement.
TAATTAGAGTTAATCGAATTAGAGTTAAACGTGTATAGTTTATTCGAAAGAAGTTATCGAATATAGTTTATTCGAAGGAGGGTTAATCGTATATTAGTTCATTCAAAACAGAATTAATCGAATATAGTTTATTCGAAAAGAGAATTTATCGTATATAGTTTATTCGAATAGAGTTAAAGGAGTTAATCGAATATAGTTTATTCGAATAGAGTTAAAGGAGGTAATCAAATAGAGTTATTCGAAAAGGAGTTAATCAATCGAATAGAGTTAAACGAGTTAATCGAATAGAGTTATTCAAAAAGGAGTTAATCGAATATAGTTTATTCGAATAGAGTCAAAGGAGTTAATTGAGCAGAGTTATTCGAAAAGGAGTTATTCAGATATAGTTTATTCAAATAGAGTTAAAGGAGTTAATAGAATAGAGTTAAAGGAGTTAATCGAATATAGTTTATTCGAATAGAGTTAAAGGAGTTAATCGATACAGTTTATTCGAATAGAGTTAAAGGAGTTAATCGATTATAGATTATTCGAAAAGGAATTATCGAATAGAGATTATTCGAAAGAGAGTTATACGTTGAAATTCGATTATATCGAATTCAGGAAAGTACTATTCACTTTCCATTTTTAATCAGGATTTATTTATTTATTAATAAAGTAGTTGTTTGTTTATTTATCCAAATTAATAAATAAAAGTTATATTTTAAAGTTGGATATTTCAGAAGTAGGGATTATAACGCTATAGTTATAATCAATGTTTTCAATAAATAAGTGGATTCGTTAATAGAATCTGAGAGTTACGTGAGGAAGTTTGTTAAAGATTTAAGAGGGTGAACTTTGTCTATTTCGAAGTTAAAAATGTTGTTCAGTTAAGATCTGAGAGGTAGTTATACCCCAACTTGATTGACTTTGTTTTTAACTAAGGAATGGTTAAGGTTCGATGGTGAAGGTTGGTTAAGTAAATTTAGTAAATGAATGTAATGGTTTGAGTTGGCATAGCGATGTTTTATTTAAACTTCTAGTTAAATCCAATGAAGGAGTTTTGGGAAATGTTTCCCAAATAAGAATCAGAAATGTTTTCTAATATAGAAAATAAGAAATGGAAATGTTTTCCAATATTAATAACGTATATTTTCTAAATATAAAAAATAAGAAATGTCGAATATATGGAAACAGGAAATGAAAAATGAATAAATTAATGAACTAAGGAGATAATTGTTAAATGATGATTGATCGATATAATTTCCATTTGGAAATAATATCATTGTTTGCACATGTTTTTTCCTTTGATAGTTAACTCATCGATTATCGAAGTTTTTGACCCTTTCAGTTGTCAATATGGAGAGACTGGGATTAGAAATATTATCTAAAAACCACTCCTGATGGCATTAGCGTTGCGAATCAAATATGATGAAGATAATTGAAGACGGAGTTATGCAAGGGCTGTCCTGTTTACAGAATAGTACCTTCAGTCTGTCCAATCACAGGACGACCTGTATGGTATAATGTTTGACGGAGTATATTTAGTAGATCGCGTAAGTTGATCTCTCCAAACGTATTTACGTTTGGTGGCGGAGGAATTCGTTTCTCTTAGCTACATTCCCGTGGTATTTTTGGAGAAATCAATTTGTGATTTGGCGGGTATGACGATGTGACATTCAAAGTGAATAATTGTGTGGTCTGTCAGAGATAAGCGTGGCCTCTAGCCTCACAACCAGGAAAGGGTATAAAATTGTGTAGGTCGCATGGCTAAGTGGTTGGCTGCCAATTAGGGTGTATTGTCAGCTGATCTGGAGTTTCATTTACTTCTATAATATATTTTGATGCTGTCTCTTTCGGAAATTGGTTGCTGATCCCAATCGTTGGTGATAATACATTTGGTACGCTCAAGCGAAATGAGCGACCGGTCATGTTTAGCCTGGGTTGCAAGATGTTCTTGTTGAGCCCGGTGTATTCCTCTCTAGAGATACACTGCCGGAAGGTTGTCCCATACCTTGCCAGTTGGAATTCATTAACCAATAAGCGCCCGCAGTTTTTGATTATATATTATGTATGTGGAACGTGAGATGAAAGCGTTCTGCTAGATGATTTTTATGTTGTGGTTGATAGACATTATTATAATATCAAATGAGTTAGATATAAAGATTATCGTTCCTTTCAAAAGGTTTTTTGAATATTGAACCAAGTGTTTTGGATTCTCATTAGGGAAAACTGTTCCATTATATGGCGTGGTCTTATGAGATATCGTTTAATCGCTCAAACTGTTTTAAATTATTTTACTCATACCAGTCCCGTGACTGACCCAGGTTTCCCCTAAACTCTTGGGTGCCTAATTTTGTACGGGCAGTCAAGTAGTCAGGATTTGCAGATATACTTAGAGAGCTTGGAGCAGGATGCTTTAGTAATATATAGTTATTTTTTATTTCCGCTGTGTTGTAAGTGTTATACTCTGATAATGTTACTTATACATGTACTTATTTTATTTCAAAGTTATTTATCTATTATATATTGTTCGTTCCACTGTGAGATTCGTGTTTACTCTGATGTTGTATGTTCTTATTCTTATTCTATTCTAAGTTTCTATCTTATCTATTCTCACCCTCTAATTTCTTTCATTAACTATCCGGTATTTCCGATGCTTGATAGTCGACATTGGGTTATATGTCGATTACTCAGGATCGCAAGACCCCGGTTGTTACATATATATAAGAAATGAAAGTTAGAAGGAAGGTGGATAATTTGGAGATGACAGGCAAGTTTCATGGAGAAAACTGGGGTGGTTTGGGAAATTCTAGGGTCTCAAATAACCAATATTCTACCAAAAGAAGGTTCAACTAGGTTGCCTAGGTGACTCCAATCTTTTTTTATATCCGCCACAACTAGGTCGATGGTGTTTTTATTAAAGGGCATTGTTATTGACACTCCAAATATTGTTAAGGGGAGGCTAATTTTTTATTTTTTCTAGAATTGTTAAGGTGAGTACCGATAAGGAAAATAGCCCTTTAACAAATAAAGGTAATTTTACCTTATTACCTATTTAGCCCCTTAACAAATTAAGGTGATTTTACCTTAACAAATATGGTAAGGGCCATATTAAATTTTTTTCCCAATTCGAATATATCAATTTTTTTAAATCCTAAAGGATAAGCGTTTTCAGAGGAATAGGATCGAACTATTTTTTTTTTTGGTCGACATAAATATTTTGAATTTTATAACTACGAAGACAATGCACAGAAATGATTATTAATTTTTGACATATCACCGTCGAATACATACATAATTGATTACGTGCTGCATTCGGTGCAGTGGTGATGAACTTCTTATTTTAATTCATTTTTTGTCGAAAAAGTTTATTTTAATCTAATTTGTAGTGGATATTCAGGAATACTAAGTAATGTGAAATAATATGTTTGTGTAGCCCCTTAACAATTTTTCAAAGAGTGTATTGTTTTTAAAAAATGATCACCCTTTAACAATAGTTGGAGTGTCAATAACAACACCCTTATTAAATAATTTGTTTTTTAGAATTGCTATCAGTTGAAGGTTATATTGCTTGATGATAGAACTAAGCACCATTTGTTTTTCATTTTCATTACCTCCTTCAATATTCTAGCATCTGATTTTTGTCAATTATGGAGCTGCATTTGGATTAGCGACATGGATTCAGATTCTTGCTTGGTGAGAAGAGTTAACGAGTTTGTCTTACTTTTGCTACCAATAAAGATTGGCTTGCTTATAGGCATGATCAATAAGGCGTTAACTTCTTTGCCCATGTATATATCACGAAATTTAGTTCTATTTTTTCTTGGAGAAATCTTGCAGGGAGTTTCTTGGGTGGGGAGACGTTTATGCTTCCTATCACACGGTCCAATTGTCTAATACTCAAGAGTACTAACATTTAGAGTGGATGGTCTTCTGGCGACTTAGCATTATGGTTCGAATCTGAGGCTATGTTAGGTTGGGTTCGATGACGAGTTACTCAATGGCGATGGACATGATAAAGGCTGAACATGCGTAGGTTCTAAAAGTGAAGAAGTGTCATAGGGTTTGGAAATAGTGGCCTTGGTGAGAAAGTTTGGTACATCAGCTTTGGAAAGGAGAGAAATGGCATTTTAAGATGGAGCTGATTGGTAGGATGAATTGTTAGGGATGAGATCAAAGATCTTAAGGCAAAACTAACACTAGACGGGAGTGAATAATGTTTTAAAGAAATTATAAAAATCTTAACTAATTATCAATTACACAAACTACTATATGAATCACAGAATGAATATCACAACAGAAACAATCACAGATGCAGATATAAACAAAAATAAAATGCAGAAAAGGAAATAACACGCTGGATTTTATACTGGTTCGGATTACTCCTACATTCAGTCATGCACAACGCTGGATTGTGTAGAGTTTTATTAAAATCAGTTTCCAATTACAACACCGTTGATTTCATGGCTACAAGGTTCACACCACTCATTTTCCTTGATTTACGGGCTATAAGGAACACACTCTATCATTTTCTTTGATTTCAAAGCTACAAGGAACAGACTCTCATGGTTTTTTATTACAATTTGCCTAAACTCTAGAGCAGCACTTACAAACAGAGAGTATTTGATAGAGATTAAAAATAGAAGAAGGATGATATAATTTGTATTAAAATCGGTACAGTATAAGTGTACAATCTTAGAAAATTAAGAAGAATAATGGTGGTATTTAAAGTAGGGAAAAGGAGATGATTAGTTATAATTTTTTTTGAAAATAAGGCCTTTATGTAGTGTCCAAGAGACACAACCGTTTTTAAAACGTTTTAAAATGAAAAGACACAACTTCTAAATTCAAATAAAATGTGACGGTTGTACGTCGACATATGTATTATAAATTTGAATTTTAAATCATTTTTAAAGTATCTAAACTAATATATATATTCTGGAACTTCCTGAAACAAAACTAGTTGCTATAATATAATTTTTCAAGTACAAAATCATAGTAAAATTTAATTTAAACGCATAATTTGAAAACTATATATATAAGTGATATAAAATTATATAATATAATTATAAACATATATAATTTAAAAACTTTATAATATAAACATAAGAAATTTATAAAGTATATTTGAAATCATAAATTTAAAATCAAGTTTGAAATCAACTTAAAAAGAGATAATTTGAAAACAGAATTTGAGTGCTATTCAGAGTTTTTCATACTAGCTAGAATCTACTACTTTGATAATCTTGAATTCTTGATATCTTGATACTCATAAGTCTTGGTTCTCCTTTGAAATCTTGAATCTTTTAACTCTTGAAACTCTTAACTGTACAGTCTTCAATATCTTATTACCTGCATTTAATTCCTGTATATATATATATATTCTGGATAAAAAATCTTAGTATATATTTTATAACTAATAATGATAATAATTGAAACAAGGTTTTTGTCAATAACATTAACATTCCATTCCCAACAATCTCCCCTTTTTTGATGATGACTATCTTGGTTTATAAAATATTCATACCTGATATTAGTTATCAATATGATTCTTCGATTACTCCCCCTTTCACCATGAATACCTTCTAACTCCCCCTTAAACTATGCCTATCTAAAATAAACCTATTTTATAATTTCTCCCCTTCATCATCAACAAAGAAAAACCTATTTATACTTAGAATAATCCTAGTGAGTAATTCTATGCATATAACTCCCCCTAAATTTATACTACTCCCTAAATCTATAATATTATCATATAACTCCCCCTAAATCTATGGTTATATTATTGTAATTCTATTAAGTAAAGTATACAAGAGTATAATCAATGCAATCATTGTAAATTTCAAATCAAACAAACAATCCAACCAGTATTTACAAAGTAAGTCAATTATTTACAAGTTTCTAATTTCAAACACATCACACAAAGATATCAAACAAATCAAACAAGTTCATACATTTCTTGGAACTTCCACATATCCATCTCCACCGAAGATTGGATCCACTTTTATGACTTCCTAGTCTTCGTTGTCTTTGGTGAGAGGTGCTCTAGTGATGTTGTTATCTTTATCTTTGGAAAGAGAAGAGATCATCCGACGGATAGCATCAGAGTGTTTTTCTTGCTGTTCCATCATTTTTATCTGAGTTAATTATAAATGACGTTGATTGCGGAGAATGATAAATAGGATATTCTTGAAAGAGATGAGAGTTTCTTTAAGATTTTCACTTTGATTGTGAATAGGAGTAGCCATTAATTTGATTATATAGAAAGAGAGTGATTACAAAAGAAATAGAAAAGTAAAAATGAATTTTTCTGGAAGAAAATGATATATATATAGAGAGAGAGAGAGAGTCTGGAATTCGTTTGAAATTGAATAGACATGAGGTAGTTACTAAAATTCAAATTTGAACAAATTTGAAATTCTGGCAGTTATATGTCTACATACACATTCTTGTATGTCGACATATCCATGTATTTTTGGGTATATTGAACTTTTTACACAATTTTGAATTACTTCTTATTATATTATATTAATTTGTATAAATCTAATGTTTTACAGAGGTTTAAAGGTGGATTTGATAGAAAAACATACATTACTACAAGCGAGAGATTACATTTAAACGATGCATGAAATACTGAAATACAAAAATGAAATTCAAGCTAATATGAAATGATAACATAAGCTATAAACTTAGATTTCAGCGGATGAAGATGAGACAGATGTTATTCAAAGTTTTCTTCCAGTTTTTCTGAAAAACTTTTTCATTTTGGAGGACATTTAGTTGAGAGTCTTCTTGATTTTCTTTTGGTTTTTGGCTAGTTTAACATGGTTTTGAAAAATTGTTTCTTCGGTCTCTTGATGAAGTAGGAAATTCTATGATTTCCATAGAGGATTGTTCTTTGTCGATCTCCATTTGAGCTCCTTCTTATTCCATTCTAGCTTGTTTTTCGGCATATGACTCAATGGAATTTGCATAAGCGGCATATTTCTCGAATTAAAGACCTTTCTAGGAACAAATTTCCCTCCTTCGAAATCCACTCCAAAATACTTAAAGATTAGAGTAAGGTAAACTCCATGGTAAAGAGTGTTTTTTTTATTGACATCTCTTTCGTCTTGAATTCTCTCAAAATTACTTTGGCCCAGCTAAAATCATAAGTGCCAAAGATTGCAAAAAGAGCCTTTTGGACCTTGAGAATAGGGTTATTAAAATTTTCGGAACGAAGAGTAAGAGTATGTTGAAGAAGGAGGTTGACAATTCTTTCTTTTGGGAGGAAAAATCTATTCTTGAATTTCATATGTTCATCGCTTTCAAAAATATGATGAAAAGTTTCCAAAACATGTTCATTAATTTAAAAATCTGAAAAATCCAAACTCGTTTTCTTGCAATTCAAAATAGTTCCCAAAACATCACTATCCAAAATAATTTGAGTGTCTTTCACGCTACTCCAAACTTGAGTTTATTTCCTTCAAAAAATCCGCAATTTAAAGTTGCATAAAACATTTTGACAAGATTTGGATAACATACTTCATCGTTGTCCCGAGAATCAATCAAACTTAAAACTTCATCTTGATTAAAAGGAATTGGAAGATCATAGATGCAAAATCTTCAAAAATAGCAAATGTTCCCGTATTGACTTTTCCATTTGTAACATAATTTATGTACGCTTGGATATCCTTCGGGTTGTTGTAGAGATGACTTTTGAGAGTCTTGGTTAAACTCATGGTCTTTGGAGTACTTGAAGAAACCATTAGATAATAGTTTTAAAGAGTATAGGACGAAGAAAATAGTTTTCAATTTTGAATGAAATATAGAAAGAGTAGTATTGAATAGACGAATAAATAGAGATTGAATGGACACATCTTTTCCGAATAGAAGGACACCTTTTCAGACCTTGGGAGTTAGTGGAAAGGTGGCGGGAAGTTTGAAAGTTTAAACATTTGAAATTCAAAGTTTGAATTTCAAATTTTAGTGCATACGTCAACATGTCTATTCATGTATGTCTACATATATGTGTCTTTTAAAAATTCAAGTTTCTTTTTGACTTTGTTATATTATTTTAATATTTTATATTCTCTATTTAGTTATTTCAGATGATATTAATCTTAAAAAATATTTTAAATTAATTTTTATTATTATTTTGAACTTCAAATTTTGAATTTCAAATTTGAATTTTAGAGTTCAAATTTCAAACGAAGAAAGCAAACAAGCATTCATTCAATCATTTCAATCAAAAATTATTTATTAAGGCGGACCTGGGTTTTAGATCCGTTTCTTTGATATTTTCTGATTCCTGAATTACTATGAAGCACATAATTGAATTTCCAGTTTCTGGCTCTTCGTCACTTGAGATGGATCTAAATCATGTAAAGTTGCTTTATATGCTCTCTTCCTCTTCTTTGACAAATTGTTATTTATTGATTCGATCTATAAGGATATGGACACATCCTTTTTATATGGCCTGGTTCGTTACAGTTGTAGCATCTATCGTTTTTAGTAAAAAACATTCCAAACTTACTTGATATTTTTCGGGAGTTATTTCTCCTTTTATCTCAAATTTTTCTGAACTTCCTTGTGGTTTAGGCAATTTCTTCATCATCCTCACTGCTTGAACCAGAACCATCGATTGTTGCTTTAAACGCAATAGATTTAGTTTTTGTCGACTTACTCTCCTTTCTTTTATGTAGTTGTACTTCGAATGACAACAAATTCCCGATTAACTCCTCAATCTTCATTTCACTAATATTATTGGCCACTTATATTGCTAGTGTTTTTGATCCTACTCTGGAGCTAGAGAATTAAGAATTTTTCTGACTTGATCTTCTTTAGAATAAGTTTTTCCCAAAGCCATTAATGAATGCACGATTTCCTGGAACCTGTAGTACATATAGGAGACAAATTCATTCTGATTCATTTTAAATTACTCAAATTGATTTGTTAGCATCGATATCTTTTTCTGTTTAACTTTATTTGTTTCTTCATGAGTAACTTGCAAGGTTTACCATATTTCATAAGCAGATTTACAAATTGATACTCTATTAAATTCGTTTCTATCAAAGGAACTGAATAACATATTGATATCCTTAGAATTACTTTGTGCATAGGCCTTCTATTCAGTAGTCCATTGTGCAAAATTAGTAATGGGTCCAACATATTCAGTTTGTAATATTCCAAGTGTCTAATCCTATAGATTGTAAATATATTTTCATTCTACATGCCCAATAAGAAAAATTACTGACATTTAATAGTGGTTTTCTAATAGTGGACTTACCCTTTATAAAAGAACTATTATTATTAGCAATTCCAGTGATGGTTGCCATAGAATATTTCCAAAAATTCAGATGATAAAATTTTGAAATTTTATGCTCTGATACCAATTGTTGGGATAAGGATCAAGGAACTTAAGGAAAAACTAACACTAGAGGGGGGTGAATAGTGTTTTAAAGAACTTATAAAAATCTTAACCAATTATCAATTACATAAACTACTATATGAATCACATAATGAATATCACAACAGAAACAATCACAGATGTAGATATAAACAAAAATAAAATGCAAAAAACGAAAGAACATATCGGATTTTATACTGGTTCGAATTACTCCTACGTCCAGTCCCGCACAACGCTAGATTGTGCAAAGTTTTATTAATATCAGTATCCAATTACAACACCCTTGATTTCACGGCTACAAGGTTAACACCGCTTCTTTTTCTTGATTTACAGTGTAACAACCCGCAAAATCAGGACCAATTTAAAAATTTTTATTTTAGAAAATTTTAATGAATTTTGATAATATAAAATAATTTATTTAAGTAATAATGATCACAAATTTGATTTAAATCGAAGTTAGAATGAATGATTTAATTTTTATTATAAAAAGAGTTAGGAATGACGCGGTAGTTTGAAAAGTCAAACTTGAACTTTGACTGACCGTACAGGATGCAAAATTTAACGGATTTTAGTGAAACCAAAAATATTAGAATCTATTTAAAAATATCTTTCCAACGAATCCGAAAAATCGAAATTTCATAACGGGAATCAAAAGTTATGGCCAATTCAATATTTAGAAAGGTCGCTATGAAATTTATAAGGGCCAAAATGCTACATTTTGCAGAATAAGGAATTAGGACCCGAAACCATCTCCATTGGTTTTAGAATGTTGTTTACATATAAAAATGACTATAAGAACTTATATTTTTGAGTTTCGGAAAAATTCCACTATTTTTGGTATTTTTAAATATTAAAATATACACCTGAAAAATAGAATTTTTGCAAACGAACTCCGAATTCGACGAAACCAGTTTCTATGGATTCGGAATATTAAATTAAGGTTAAATTCTAAAATTTGTAATTTTTGGAGTTATTTTGTGGCCTGTATAATTTTTACAGTGGAAATACAGCCTATTTTCAGACTTCGGAAATTTATAATAAATTCATACGGAATCGGAAAATTACGAAATCAGGTTCGTTGGGTTCGTAATGACCTGAAATAATTATGTTTAAAAATTTATTAATTTTGAAATTCGCATGTATTTATAAGAATTTCTGAATTGAAGAAAACAGTTGAAAATTGAGTAATTGGGCACGTAATGATATTTGGGCCCAAACCAAAATTAAACCCATGGTATATATTATCTTTTTTCTGAGATTTAGGGCTGAAATTCGAAATGCACAGCAGCCACTTCTCTTTTCCATCATTTTTCTCAATTTCCACGGCGGCTCCCTCTTCCTCTAAAATTCACAAAAAAATAAAATTTCTTCAAAACATAGCAAATTATATGTCCACTCGAAGGTCTCGACGATACGAAGCTAATGGTGTCCTCGGTTTCGTCAAACAGCGCTCGGATTCGCCGGAATTCGTCTTAAAGATCGCTGTTTTCGAAATTCAGAAGCTCAAAACCTAAATCACAAATTTCCCGCGAATCTAGCGAGAACTGGAGAAAGTGGCGAACACGGAAGTTCTTCGCCTACGCAAGACAAAGATGCTCAGAAAATTTCAGGTAGTTTGGAGATATGAGGCGGCCTGTGGGACCCGCGAGGCGAAATCCGTTCTAGGCGTTTTCCCGATGATCGGAGAAGCTTTAGGGGCGGCTCTTTCTGGTGGTGGTGCGTCTCGCCAAGACGAAGACGTTGGCGGTGGTCCCGTGGCGTCAGGTGGCCTGAGGCAGCGGCAAATTGCGGTCAAAGTTCGGCGGTGAACAGTGTTTCGCGGTCAATGGGCTGAGGGTATTTTCTATTTTATTTTTAAATTATTTAATTAATTTCCAGAACTTTAAAATTGCATAACTCACTCATACGAAGTCGAAAATCGACGATTTCAGGTGCGTTGGGATCGTGGCGACGAGATGGACGCGTGGACACTAATTTTGTCCAATTCTGAGTCAGTGAAATTTTTAGGTATTTTCACGAATATTAATTAATTATTTAATTACCCGATCTTTAAAAATTCATAACTCTTTCATACGAGGTCCGTTTGACGAACCGTAAATTGCGTTGAAATCACAAAATTAAGAGCTTCGCGATGGCGCAGACCGCAGCTGAAAAGAAGACAGTGAAATTTTGGCCAAAAATTCAATGTGAGAATTCTAATTTTATTTGTTTAATTAATTATAAATTATTTTCTTGCATTAAAAATAATTGTTTGATCGTTCAATTCTGACCTGAAATGTTGGGTGTTGTTTGGATTGATAATTGTTGTTTGTTGAATGATTGTTGTACATGATTTGCAAATCCGCTTGGAATTATATATATCCTATTTGCGGTTAGAGAATGGGATCTAAAATGAGATCATAACATATTCTATTCAATATATATATATATATATATATGTTAAGATTGGATTAGAACTTGTAAAACAAATAAAATCCTCTTTTATTTTTAGAACATGTACACAAATGAATTTCTTTTTGTCCTAAAAAGAAAAAGTTTTTATTTACATTTCTGTTATTAATAAAAGAACAAGACATGTGAATCCTTTTTATTTTCATCTTCTATTGTAAATGAAAAAGAACAACATTCTTGTCAAGGCTTGATTAGTGAATTTGAATTGTCATGCCAGTGAATTAGAAAATGAACCTTTCTATACATTAAAAGGATTAGTTAAAAATGAACATTTTGTGTCATTAAAAAGGATTAATTAGAAATGAACACTTGGTGTCATTAAAAAAAAAGAATAGATTAAAAATAAACATTTTTTTTTTTGCATAAGAAAAGAGATTAAAACAAAATACTCATTTTTGTTTATTAAAAGTGGATTAGACAAAATGGACATTTTTGGCACATTAAAATGAATGAAGTAAAAATAGACATCTTTATTCATTGAAAAAGATTAGACAAAATTTTCATTTTGTTGCATTAGAAGTTAAGAAACAAAATCATCATATTTGTTTATGTTGAGAAAAAGAATGGATTTAAAACGTATGTTTTCATACATTAAAGAGAATGATTTAAGGATGTATATTTTTATACATTAAAAAGAATGAAGTTAAATATTCATTTTGTCATTAAAATGAATAAGACCAAAAATATGCATTTTTGGTAAATAAATAAAAGTCACGATTTTTATTGTCATATGTTCATAATAAAAAGTATTGAAATATTTGCCTGTGATGTTGTATTTTGATGTGTTAAATGTGATGTTAGTATATTAAAAATTGAACATTACACTTCCATTTACAAGTCATCCGACTTGTTTATGTGATTGGGGCGATTATTTTTACACATCGCCCAAGTGCACAAATAATTTATTATTTGTTTTTTGGCTAAAAACCCCACACGGGTATTGGGACGATACTTGACTGACACAAATCCCAATGTTTAATTATATGTCTATCGATTGATCGACAGGCTGCGATGAGCGTTATTGTTTTATTTTAATGCTCACACAGTTGACATTGTCACTCTGGTTGTTAATGGATGGATTGAGGATTATTTCTTGTTATTACCCTATACATGAAATGTATGAAACCCATATGACCCAAATTTATATGGTACATGGTTGAGTCGCATTCCAATGCAGAATTTCTTTTTAAATATAGAATTTTTATATAATAAAAGGATTTTTGTAAGATAAAAGATTTTGTATTATAAAGTATATTTTACATTCAGAATCTTTTATATATAGAATATTTTATTGATTATTTTAAAATGTGTTTTTTTTATATAGTAATGAATCAATATCTTTAAGATAAATATTTTATTTAAGATTATTAGATCTTAACAATTATGTTTGGTGATTGATATGTAGATTGGATTTGTAGTGGACGATGTTTAAATAACATTTATCCTTTAATCCAATTTACATTGAAATTACTATTTGAAATTTATAAATCTATTTTATAAATTAAATCAAAATTGGAATATTAATAAATCTTTTTAGAAAGATTAAAAATTTAATTTATTTTATCTTTGATAAAATTAATGAGAACCTTTTAATATAAATAATAATTTTTATTTAAAAGGATATTCAAAGTTGGAATGTGGCGTATGGTTGTTTTAATTACAAATACGCGAGTTATTCAAAAAGACCGGGTCTAACCCATTCTGAATAATCATCACGACGATCAAGAGTCGAAGATGAAGACGGTGACTGAGGACCGGAGAGCTTCACATCGTTTGGTTGATGGTGACTAATATCTTGAATTGGGACTGATCCCCCAAGGCAAGGTAAAAGTGATGATCTTCCAGACGTACTGGAGATCGACGGATACGTTGTTTCGTTCAGACCCAGAACGGACTTGTAAATGGATAGCATGCCTGACATTGAAATTTATTTCATGTAATTAAATCGGTTTTTATTTAATATATAAATGCATGGTGGCGGAGGATTTATTCTCTTGCTTAACACCCTTTTGTATGTTAAATAATTACCGATCGCATGATATGAGTTGTTGATGTGGTATGCCAAGTTGCACTTGATCAAGGCTTATTGTTGCAAAGCAGAGCCTTGTGGTTGATGATCAAAGCATAGTCTATTTAGGCATAGCTTTGTGTATGACGTGACCTCACGAGCCTCACAGCCGGTAGAGTCTAAAACGGGAGAAGGGAACGCAGGGAGTGCGCACGTTTCTTTCTAGCTAGAGTGGTGCCAGGGACCTACCAGCGCTGGCATTTATTCATTGTGGTTGTTGGATTGTTCGAGGCCTCGGTTTATGCGGTCGCTACTGGCCGTAGTATAGGTCCAAAAGGACCGGGAAGCGTGTGTTCAGGCATAACCAATCCACAAAAGTAAGTGTGGACCGGCCCTGCAGGATCCAAGGGTTGGAAAGAGTACCAATCCTGGGGCATTGCTAGAGTGTCTCGAATCGGTAAGGATCTCCTGCCTAGCCTTGACTCAGATGGAAACCCAAATTTCCAATACGACATCACGCGGTTTTGATTGTATACCTATATATGGCGACATAGTGGGATGGGGCACTCATGCCGTCTAGGATTGATATATTTACTTTGATGTACTTCAGATTGTTTGCACACTATTATTATATAATACCGTGTTATCGTATCAAGCATCTTTTGATCATTATAAGGTAAAACCCTATCCTCCGGTTTGCGTTGCATTGTGTGATGGGACTTGGGTCTTATAATGGTTTCATTTTTCAAAAAAGCATTGCGTTATTTTGACGATTTACTTTAGTCATGCACTGGCAATCCATAGGAGAAAACCCGTTCCGCGAAAGTGGCGTGGTCCTGTGATTAGCCTTATTATATTATATAGGTTAAGTAGAATTCTCACACCAGTCCCATGACTGACCTGTAGTTTGTCCACTGGCAAACTCGGGTGCCCATATTTTCCACATGGGCAGTCGAGTAGCTATTTTTGCAGATATATTAAACAGGATTCTGGGTTGAAGCTTAAAGCTGTGTCCAGAGATAGAGAGTCTCCCGCTGTGTTCTTCCGTTGCAGTATATTACATTTTTTTTTGTATTTATCTTCCGCTGTAATTTTATTCCAATGTACTCTGATATGTATATTCTGTACTCTGATGTAACATTTATTATAGTGTTATAAAAGTCTTCTGTTGTTGTTTTAATATGTTGTATGCCCAAAGTTAAAGTATTCGTAGATTTTCACTTTTTGGGTCAGACCTGTGTGGTTTATGGTCGATTCAAGGGGTGGGAATTTGCGGGTCTTTACATACAGGCTACAAGGAACGCACTCTATCCTTTTCCTTGATTTCAGGGCTACAAGGAACACACCCACATGGTTTTTTATTACAATTTCCCTAGAACTCTTCAGTAACACTTCCAAATATTGAGTATTTGGTAGAGATTGGAAATAGAAGAAGGATGATATAATTTGTATTGAAATCGGCAGAGTATAAGTGTAGAATCTTAGAAAATTAAGAAGAATAATGGTGGTATGTAAAGTAGGGAAGAAGGAGCTGATTAGTTATAAAAAAATTCGAAAATTAGGCCTTTATATAGTGTTCCAAGAAACACAACTGTTTCCTAAACGTTTTAAAATGAAAAGACACAACTTTTAAATTCAAATAAAATGTGACGGTTATATGTCGACATGTACATACGTTTATGTCAACATATGTATTATAAATTTGGATTTTAAATCATTTTTAAAGTATTTAAACTAATATATATATCTTGGAAATTCCTGAAACAAAACTAGTTGTCATAATATAATTTTTCAAGTATTAAATCATAGTAAAATAAATTTAAACATATGATTTAAAAACTATATGTATACATAAGTGATATAAAACTATATAATATAATTATAAACATATATAACTATAAAACTTTATAATATAGACAAAAGAATCTTAGAAAGTATATCTGATATCATTAGTTTAAAATCAAGTTTGAAATCAATTTGAAAATAGTTTGAAATCATTTTAAAAAGAGATAATTTGAAAACAGAACTTGAGTGCTATTCAGAGTTTCACATACAAACTAGACTCTATTACTCTGAAAATCTTGAATTCTTGATATCTTAATGCTCATGAGTCTTGATTCTCTTTTGAAATCTTGTATCTTTTAACTCTTGAAACTCTTATATGTACAGTCGTCGATATCTTATAACCTGCATATAATTTCTACATATATATATATATATATATATATTCTAGATAAAAATGTTAGTGTATATTTTATAACCAATAATGATAATAATTGAAACAAGATTGTTGTCATCAAAATTCCATTCTCCAACATTATTAGGTACGGTAAGTGTGAGGTTGTTAAGAGTAGTGATCCAATGCGGGTTGGTAACATGCACGGTTGGGCTAAAGACTTGGTTGAATTGAACCATTAGCTAGTTAGAAATTGTTGAAAAGGCAGTAGGATGAGTAAACAAGTTTACGAGTAGAAAATGTAATAATTTAACATAAACAAATATTCATGAAACCCTAGATTCAAATAAGTAACCTATATTGATTTAATGAGAACAAATTAGAAAACAGATAAGTAGAATCTGTAGTTGATTATTGCTATGAAGCTAATTTTAGTTTAGTCTTCCAAATTAACACAAACCCAAGATCTCAAATTAGCTCTCCATAAAAGAGGGTTAGAGAGTTGCTAAGGCTTGTGAAATTTGGGCACCATAACCCCTTATTTATAAAGTTGATGTTTTGTAATTTGGCTCTCTTCAACAATTTAAAATGTCTATCTACACATTAGACCTATGATAATATAAATTTTAAGCCTTTTAACTCTAATTTAAAAATAGATCACTGCAGTTAGGCTTTACACCAAAATAGTGTAACACATTTTATTTTACATATGTGACCCAGTTGTCTAAATATTCCAACAATCTACCCCTGGGCCACATATGAAATAAGCTTTAAAATGTGTTCAATTTTATGAGCTCCAAAATTTGCTATTTATAACATATGATATAACTAAATCAATCTCATCCATTACCTATGCTGACAAAGGATAAAACCGAAATTCGTTACATTTATCCTAACTAAATCCATCAATTATCACATATATCAATACAATCAAATGACATAGATCAATCATGGATTCGTAGCATGGAAATTACATGAAATGTGATCTATACATGTCTATTTCCAATTGGCCTTCTTTAGTGAGATCAAAACGTTTAATATTTGGACAACCTGAGCACAAAGAAAAATTTACTACTTTATTTCTGATCAGAAAAAGAACTTGATATACATATATCAGTAATTGAAATATAGAGCAACGAGTCATATGAAAATATCAATACGAACTCCACCTGACCCAAAATATGTTTACATAAAAGTTACATCAATTGAGCTACATGCTCATGAAAGACCTTAGATGATAATCTTTTGGTAAGAATATCCGCTATAATGGAGTTTGTCAATGTATGCTCTATGAATTACAATATATCTTTCACTCTTCCCTTATTGGAAAATAATATGTTCTTTATTGTCATAATATTACTTGCCCTTCCAATTCTTTATCAATAATCGGAGTCTTGTGACAAAATTTTGTTATGATTTTTCCCAGCTGGATGTCTTATAATTAACCAAAAAATGATATTTCCAAAGGAGTGAAAGCTATAAGTATTTAAATGACATTTTTCCTTATATAGTTTTACTCATAAAATATATGATCATTGCCTGAAGTGAATTTTTACAGTAATGACATCCAAAATATTCGGATTGTAATACTTTGTGATCTCCAACCAATCTGATCTTTCATCTATGAGCACATAATCTTTTATTTTGTTTGTTAAATATATCTCATAACTGTTTGGGCTATTAACCAGTAATCCACTTTCAAAATAAGAAAGATATCTAACAAATTATACACACATATCCATCTATGTATATACATTGGTATAAGTTAGAACCCACACTGCAAATGCATGTGGAAACTTTCACATTTCTTTAGTTTCAAGGATGCTAACGTTTATCTATTTTAGCAAAAGAAAATCAACTAAACCATATTTGAATACAAAACCTTATAAGCACTTATCTGTTAAATTCTTTTGTGATAATTCAAATATCACCCCATGAATAATAATGGTGTAGAGTCTTTCAAACATGCTATAAAAAAAATAAGATGTAATTTTGACCGAATCAAAAGTTGACTATATAATAAATTCATGGATTAAAATAATATGATATTTAATGTCTATTTTAGTGGCATAGCTTTCATTCATTATATATTTGAAAACATGCAGGTTGGATGGATTTGGACTAGACATACATATAAAGCTTAATCCTATTGCGGTGCACATGTATTTACAAATTGTCTGAACCAATATCTTCGGAAAATGATTGTAGTTTTATCACCAAGTTATTCAGTAAATCCGAAACTCAAATTAACGTGAATGGTCCATCCATATGAGTTAAAAAGAAGAATGCAAATTTATTTTGATATCATAAAATAAACCTATACACATTTAACAAAAATCAAGAAAACGTACGGAATTGAGTAAATTGAAGGCATCAAACAGCTTTTGCAAGCCTCATTATTTTAATTTCATTCTTTCAAATCTGAATCCAACAAAGAAAATTTCTCAGTAAAAACAATTATCGATGACTCCGATACCACTCGTAACAAATTCAACATACTTTAATAACAACAAATCATGAAACCCTATATCCAAATAAGTAACATATATTGATTTAATTGGGAACAAATCAGAGAACAGATAAAAAGATCAGCGGAAGCATACCTGAATCAATAGTAGATTATTGCTATGAGGATAATTTTTATTTGGTCTTCCAACTTGACACAAACGCTAGATTAGAAATTAGCTATCCGTAGAAGAGGGCTAGAGAGTTGCTAAGGCTTGTGTAATTTGTGGACCATAACACATTATTTATAAAGTTGACGATTTTTTAATTTGGCCCTTCAATAAATAAAAATGCCCCAGTATCTACACATTAGGCCCATGATAACTCAAATTTAGAATTAGTTCAGTTCAGTTGGGCTTTACATCAAAATAGCGCAACAATTTTTATTTTACATATGTGACCCAATTATCAAAAAATTCCAACAATAAATGGGACAAGTAAAAGACGTGTTGTTATTTGTTGGTGAAGTAGTGTCTTGGGTAACAGTAGAGAAGTTTGAACTAGTTACATGGATTTAATGCTTTTTAATACAGAAGTGGACACGTTCGCTCCATATGAAGATTTCGAATTTATCGTATTACCAATTATAACATTGTTAATAATAGTTTTTGAAAGTCGCTAGGAATTGGGTAATATGGAAATGTGTGCAACATTATAGACTAAGGTGGAAGATATGATAAACAAGTGATAAAGTAAAGTAAAAACACCATAAATTTTTATAGTGGTTTGGAGCACTATCCTATGTCAAGTCTTAGACTTCTTTCGAAATTATAACTATCATCAACTCTCACTTAACCCAGAGGAATAAGTTTACACCGCCTGAGACATCAAGCCGGACTTTGACCATCTAAAGACCCTGAAATAGGAATTCTTCCACCAAAATAAATGACCCAGATTTCCTTACAGTAGACAAAAAATAGTTTAACTGCAGTGTGCTCTTACATTAGCATGGATAAGCCACTTTGATTACAAACTTCCTATAATCTTCTCTTTGATGATATACAGTGTATTGTACATGAAGAATGTGGAAGAGAATAGTGATTATCAACCATAAGATGTTTGAATTTGAGTGCAATTGAAAATCAAAGAGTGAGTAGATAAAAAGAACTAGATAATCAAATTTATATGATAGAAACAAATGATTCTGAAGTTATTTTATATAGTATCAAGAGTTGTTTGTCTTTGCGAATAGTTTTTACCAATAAAAACAGATATAACTCTTGATTAAGAGTTTTATCTTTTCATCGAAGAGAAACACTTTTTTGGAAAATAGCCGTTCGGCTGATTGAATTTTTTTTCAACTGGCTGAATTAGATTAAACTATTGGCGGATAAGAAAAAAGTCATTTTGTCAATTTTCAATCGGTTGAATGTGATCAGTCAATCGGTTGAACATTCATATAAAAATATGAATGTCTCAACATTCAATTGGCTGGATGAGTGCACTTAGCCAGTTGAATACGCAACCAAACATGTGCATTTTTTTGTTCACACTATTATATATATATATATATATATATATATATTATAGTATTATGAAGTGTCGTGCTATATATCATTCACAAGAGATTTTAAAATTTCTACTAACTAAACACAGACTCTAATAAATAAAATTTATAGACTGATGCTTTTGGCATCTGATCTTTGATAATTCATGCTCTTGACTTTTGTTCTTCTGTATTTCTCCTACAATAAAAGTTAGTATACGACAATAAATAATTGTATAGTTATCATTATCAAACCATAAATATATGAGTTCTAACATTTTCCTCTTTAATGATGACAACTATACAATTTAAAAAAAAATCAATATATAGGTTGTCCTCCCGTTAAATCTATAATCTCCCTATCTTATGACCTCCCCTGTTGATATGATTGTTTATTCTCTCCCCTTAAATAATATATAAAAAGGAGACGAATATTAATAGGAACAATATAGGGATTAAACACGTGGAGAGAAGGATTAAATTCGAAATTTGATTTACAAAAAATAAATTTACTATATTTTCTTATCGGTAGTTGCTTGATTCTCTTATTGTTCCTTCATTTTGGCTCTATTTTCAAAGTTATCAGAGATACTGGGATAATTTTTCTTCCATATGTGGTGTATATACAAAAATAAAATATATACTTTGGTACCCACTTTCTAGATATATCATAAACATTTTTAGTCATGGAAGTACGTGAATCCCTATAAAAATTGGATCAAGAATTTGTTTGAAATTTAGTACTAGCAGTAATATTTTTATCATACGTAAAAGAATGTCTAGTGTTATTTCTATGATAAACTTTGTCATATCCTAAACCACTTTTATCATCTGAAGATTTAGAATTAGATAAAATCATATTTAAATCATTTTGAACTTTATTAAATTTCGCGAATTAACTTGTACATTTTTCAAATTTAGTTTCAATACCGCAATTGACATTTTCATATGAAATTTTCCTATTTTTAAAAATATCGATATCCTTATTTAATTCAAAATTCTCCTTTTTCAATGTTTTGTTCTCATTTTCGAGATGGCAAATTTGAGATTCTAAATTTTCTAAAGATTATTGTAATAAATTATTTTATATTTTCAGATCACAGACCTCTTTTGAAAAAAAATCTTTTCTTTTTCAAATATAGTATATTTTTAATATATAAAATCTTTTAAGATTCATAAAACTATTTTTTAAAATACAATTTTGGGTTGTTGAAGACTTCACTCTTGATGAACTCAAGTCATGTGAAGTTTGAACGGACTGACTTCGCTCTCAAGACTTCCTTTCGATCGTTAACCTCAAGTCGTGTGAATCCAGGATTTGGTAGCCCCAATCTCGGGACCTCCTTTTAGTCATTGATCCCAAGTCGGGAGGAGCTAGGAGTTAGTCAAGCAAGCGGTTGGTACCACACTTACTCAACTGGTGGGTTGGCCCCACGTTCGGAGACTAAGGGACGAGGTTAGACATTTAGGTTAATGACCATCGCGAGTTGTATATACTCGGCCTCGTCGTTGGTTCAAGAGTCAAGTTCACTTGAAGAGGACAGACCATTCCACAAGGTTTGAGTCTTAATAAAGACTCAAGATGTTGCGTTCATGCATGCAAGTACGTCATTTTACTTGCCATGCTTTCGAGTGAGGACTACACTTCATTCGGTCATGTTCACAACTTATGATGGCATATGCAGTAGTAATTCAGGCTAAGATTACTGTAACAACCCAGAATTTTAAGTGTATTTTTATTTGTTTATTTAATTTAAATTTTGATTTTTATTTTATTTTATTCGTTTAAAACTCTGTTTGTTTGTATTTTTATAACTATTTTGATTTTTGAATTAAAAACTAAATTTATTTTGGTTTTTATATAACGAATGAATTTGATTTGATATGAATATATTTTAATAATATTTTAAATTTCTATCTTATATAGTATATAAATAAAGTCGAGTTTATTTAGTTGAGTTTGAATTTATTTAGGAAAAATAAAACATGAAATTGATTTATAATGAAACGTTTATCTATAATATTTTTTTATTTTCATTTAGTAGTAATTTGAATAATTTTATATTGAAAACGACAAATTTAGTCACTTCGTTTGAATCAGTTTTGACGAATATTTGCGGTAGCGGCAATCGATATATCTCAAATAAAAATGAAAATGTAATATAAAAATAAAAATCCGATAAAAATATATTTGAGATATGTCTAACCAGACATAGCATAAAAATTAATTTCGTCGGAAAATTTGAATGTTTGTCGATCGCGCAGTTTTCAGTGCAAAACTGCGCATATCAGTTCAAATTTTAACGATTTTGTAATCTCTCCAAAACCAATTAGGACAAACACGAAAAATATTCTATTCCTTGTCAGTAATCCAAGGTGAAATTCGTTTCGTGAAATTCGGACGTTTTGACTTCCTTTTAATTGTTTTCCCGTGCCATTTTCCCTTTTAAAAGCGGTCCATAATGACCTTTTGAACGGAGCATCCTAACACTGCAAATTATATATCGTTATGTCCCTCTCATTGCGCTGATTTGTGCAGTATAATTATTTGTTGGTTTCGGTGCTCGGTTCGTTTCGAAATTGCGAAAAAGCTTACACAGTTCATTTCTAAAACAAAGTCATTTGAGTTCGATATGTCTCTATTCGTGTCCTGCATATTTTTCTATTCATTTTGGGTCTGCAAAATCCGTTCTTTTAATTTACTACACCATTCATTTGTCTTTTTTCCCCAAAAGTTTAGGAAATGGACACATTTAGTCCATGCGCATGCCTTTTCATTTGTAAGCTTCCTTTTCAAACATTTCTATTATGCATGCATGCACGTTATGCCATTTTATACCATTTTTCAACCTTTAAAATATGTCTTATCCAAACTATGCATGCATCCATTCTTCTTTTCACAATACCATACAACGTTCTCTTTTTCTTTTCAACTGTTTTCATGAATATTTATTTGCATTAAAGTCACACTTCTAATGCAATGTCTTTCCATTTTCTTAATGCATGCATAACGTTCCATTTTGCCTTTGTTATTTCAAAATGCATGTCCCATTTTGTATTCTCAAAAGGTTATTTCTTTTTTTGAAAATGATTTGTGTATTAAATATGACAGTTGTCCTTTCCATTTCCATCATTCCCATCGCCATTTCCCATATACTTCATGTTGCTCCTTCATTTCCTTCTTCAAGAACATGATGCTACAACAGCTTTATTTTTCTTCATTGCATCGCGAGCCTTGTCCCCGTTCCATCACCAATATGCGCCCTTGTCTCCACTCAGATCAGCCACACCTGTCGACCCTCCATTAACCGTGAGTCGCCGTGATGTTCGCTTTCCCTTTCTTCCAATCCGAGCTCTTTCAGCCGAGCCTCCCATCAGCTCCGCCCTCCATTTTGAACTCTCCGACTAACAGCGACTATCCTAAACCCCCTCCCCACACGACAGCTTTCGCTTTCCTTTCCGTCCATCTGCAGTTCGCCTTTTCACGTTGCCAACAGTCCCGACCAAACAACTGCTGCAACACCACGCCCAACCACTTTGACTCCTGTTCGTCCCTTCCAATTCCTTTGTGTAGTGTGTGTTATATATTTAGGTGTACTGTTTTGGTGTGTGGTTATTTCAATGGGGGTTTGTGGATATGTGCATGTGCGTGATTTGTGTGCGTGCATATAGAGTGATTGGGTGTGTGTATTGGCGTGTGTTTCCAAGGATATGGGTTACTGTGTTCATGCATAATTATTTGTATGGAGTTGTAAGCGTTTGGTATATTTGTGTGGGTTTAATATTTATATGGCATGATTTATGTATTTGTATAGAGAGTGTGACTGTGTTTGTATATGCACGTGTGTATATTTTGTGTGTTTAGCGTGCGTCGATTTTTAAACTAATCATACATGCAGTTTTCAATGGATTTCTTCTATATATACTTATATAAATTTAATATATATGTATATGGGTATATATGGTTTTGGGTGTGAGTCGAATTTTAATATATACATATATAAATATATTTATGTTTTGAAAATGTAGTTTTGTATTTATTTTGGGTTAAGATTGGGTATTGAGTTCTGAAACTGTTCCAAAACCTAATACCATATTGGTCAAAGCCCAATAGCTAAACCGTCTTAAACCCAATAGTCGTACCGATCCACTGAGAAATTGCCTAACCTCTACTTATAAAAATAAAATAAATATTGAGTGATCACCGAGTTGAATCCATTCCGAGTCATGCCTAGAAATCGTCGCTTCATTCTACGTCAGTCCATATGCCGTCTCCATTTCTGTGCTACGAAAGGTGAGTTTATCTCGCACCTGACTCACATTTATTTCATGGATGTTAGATCAATAATGAACTGCTATATGAAATGTATAGGATTGCTGGTAGAATTGTTTTATTTGATATTTATGCACATTTCATATGTGACATAATATATTCATATGACACGTAGTTGCACTGATGACATATATGCTGTGATTGTTGCTATGTGATTATTGTTTGTTATTGTTGATACCCTTAGTTTATGAATATCACTAAAGGTTTATATGATACATACCCAAACGGATATTAGATTAGGGAAAAATAGTTATGGGTCGAAATGATAGACCTGAACGATTTTTACTGAATTTGGGATTACGAGTTGAAATGATATATACCCGTAAAATTTTAAATTTTGCAGATTGAAATGATAAATATCTGTATCGCTTGACCATAGGGTAGGAAACGATATACGAACACCATTGGTTATGTTTTGAGGTAAAATGATTTGGAACTTGATTTTTAAATAATAACTTAAGATTTTATAATTTTAGACCTGAATTTTATAGATTTTAAATTATATGTTTAAAAATGGATTTATAAGTAAAAATAGACTTAATGTTTATTTAAGATTTTCTTACAATTTTATTTATTTTAAACTATATATTTCAGATAATTCTTTAAACTTATTTTTATATTATTTTAATCTTATATATGTTTATAATCTATTTTCTAATTTATTTTAGAATTTTATAAACTTATATATATATATATTTAATTTCAAAATTAATTTTTATTTTATATTTTTTTCAAACTTTAATACTAAACTTAAAAGGGTAGATAAGTAAAGATTTCATGATTTGAATTCGAGGTTTAAGATGAAAATTTATATAGTGAAATTTGATTTAAATGAATGAACTGATAGGAGATGTGAATTTGAATTCGAATTGATTTGGACTAGTTAAGGACGAACTTGAATTGTGAAATTGTTTTGAATTTGAATTTCTAAATTTAGGAACGAATTTGATTTTTAAAACAACCTAAATGCAAACTTTAATGATTTAAATATTGAAAGAAAGGAACTTGGATTTTGTAAAATGACGTTTAATTGGAATATGATACGATTTATTAAAATTGTAAATATGATACAATTTATTGAATTTGAAATATAAGATTTGTAATGAAATATACCAACGGTGTAAGTATGGTAATACCACCTATGCTATTTTGATATTTACTTAATTGATAGACACCATTGCATATAGTGTATTAGTTTGACGGATCCTTAGAGGATGGTGATCCCAAACATCCTTTAAGTTTTTGAGCGCATTTCATCGAACATTTCAGTTGAGTTGATTTACTTCCATGAGAATGTTAGTCCTGATCCGAATTATTTTGTTTTGCATTATGGTTCGGGTCAAATCAATTATCACAGCTTTCAAGATCCACACTTGGAATCTGAAGTTATATTGTTTTTGCTCATTCTATATCCACTTATTGATCAGTTGTTCCAATCATCCAGTTATTTCTGTCATTTCTATTCAGACAATTACATTTATTCTTGTATTAGAAATTCATTTTATTAGACTTTCGCTGTATTATTTATGAAAACTCTGATGTAAAATTTTATTTATTAGCTTCATAAACTACTATTATATTATATATTTTTCCGCTGCGAGATATCATATAGCTCTGTATCTGTGTCTGTGATCTATGATTCTTTGATTTATTCTGTTTACCTCAGAAGCTAATAACTATCTGTCGTTTTGGACGGTTCGAGTTTGACATGTTTTGTCGATTCGGAATGGTCAAAATGGCGGGTCGTAACAGTTGATATCAGAGCTCTGGTTCATCAAAGCTTTAGCAGATGGGGTTAATGCTCATTAGAGATTGGGTAGTAATACCTAAGAATGAGTGGAATCAGTCATAGAATCCTTCTTGAGAGAGAGCGTATTTTGAAAATAAAAATTATTTTGAAATGTAAAGTATTCCGAAATTTAAAACCTTTCGGAATTCCCACTATTCGAATCTGTTCTCTTCGATAGCTTCTTTACTAAGTTCTCCTTCGATTTGAATCTGAATACCGTTTGAAATCCATCTTCTGGGTATCGCTGTTTTCGAGATTACAAGAGTAACATATATGTTGCAAATAAAGATAAGCCACGGAGATCGTTTGACTAAAACTTGAGAATTTTTGTTTTGGAATACTTTCAAATTGATTTCTAATGTTTTGGAAAAAGTACTAGTACTATATTCAAGTATTTTTGAACTAAAAAGTTTGAAATAATTTTATGAAATGTTTTCAAAAAAAGGAAAATATACGAATGGAGACCAATTTGTCATCCAACGAAATTTGATTTGTAAAGCATGATTTGATATACACATATATGTATATTTTGAATGATTGAAAGAAAATCTGAAACTGATTCTCGAGTTTGGTCGAATGATAATCTTATATATTAGGACAATGTAATTGTACATCTTGAGATGTTTTGAGAAGAAATTATTGAACTTATGATTTCCAATTATTGAATTGAAAAATATAATTTTCAATTATTTGAATGATCCAACCATTTTTGAACAAGATTTGGAATGATATTGAATATCCAAATATATTATAAAATCCAAAATGAATTGATATTAAATGAAATTTCGAGAATCTTTGATATTGAATATTTGATATAAAGTTTTTGAACCTTAAATATGGAAGATTTATATAAGAATTACGATTAATTCGAAAGTTATTGATTTGGAAGGTAATTGATTTAAAATGAAACCTTATATAATAATTTATATAAGAATGATATATATTTGAAACATGATGTTGAATAACGAAATCTTATATAAATTGATATTTATGTAAGTGCGATATGCGTGAAACATGAAATGAAATACTATATATATAGTATATATATGTTTTTGAGATAAAGATATGGGAAATACCTTCCATGAAATCGCAATCCCTGAGAGAGGATTGCGTTGGTGCTCGTCGAGAGTGTCCATCGAAAATCGGAAATCATAGCAACATTGGTGCTCCGTCGATTGGAGTATCCATCGATATTGGAATCTCACTCGGTGAGATCACGTTGAGTATTATTATTACTTATCTGTTCTAGCGTAATTCGGGGGGCGAGATGCCTACAATTACAAGCGATTTCACTGGGATAGTGACGTAACTGCCACGTAACTGCGATCTAGACGCCATAGCGTAATTTGGGTGCGCGATGCCAACAGTTACAAGCGATGTCACTGGGATAGTGACGAAACCACTACGTAACTGCGATCTATTGAAACAACCATGGCGTAATCCGTGGGGTGTGATACCTACGGTTACAAACGATTCTACTGGGATAGTAACGCAACCGCCGAGTAACCGCGATCCATAGGGGAAGTATTTCCCATATCTATTTTAAATTTTTAAGTATTTTCATTGGGAGTTGAAACAAATATATTTAGTACTTATAGATTTTGGTCGTGCGCCTGGCCAGCGTATGCCTAACATCTGTAAGAACGACAGTAAACTTGTTAAACTTCGAGTTATCAACTATTTTCAAATGTAAAATAACAAACCAACAACCAGCAATTAAATTTATATATAACCTCAACATAATAAACTAAGAAAGAGATTTTAAATGTTTTTAAAATAAATATTTTCGTATATCAAATTTTGTTTAATATTTAAATCTTCTTCTGGAGTTTCCTTTCCATTCGAATCCATCTTCCTTCGTCGATCCTCTTTGATTAGGTTCTTTCATTCGTTCAGCTTTTAACTTGAATTCTATGACTTATCCTTGTCGACAACAAGGTAAGAAGTAGAAGGAGAGTGTAAGTCTTCCAATGAGTCCATTTTACTAAATATTGATTTGAAATAACTATTTTGAAAAAGTATTATAATATAGAATTTCCTTAGCATAGTATTGAAATTTTGATATATATTCTGTTTAAATATAGAAAGATGATTTGAGTATTTACCTGGCGTTAAAATTGGCCTAACGAATACCTAGTGATTTGGGTATACGTCTGATTAATGTATATGTTAAATCCTCTAAGTATTTGATAGATATAAAGTGAAACACCCCACCTCCGTTAGGGTCACTCTCAAAGGGAATGCCCTAATTTTGGTGGAGGTTTATAAGTACAAGTCACAGATATACAAGACAGATATAAGAACACATATTTGTAAACAGCGGAAGAACAACAAACTTTATTTCATAAAGTCAAATACGTGTTACAACAACATCCTTTCCAAAAACATAACATAACACTTTCATAATCTGTCTTGAGTACATCATTTTTAAAGAAGCATAAATAAAACATAGATAAACTGCAAAAGCCCCATAGTGGATAGTCCAAAGCCATAGTTCAAAATAGGAAAGTCCAAGCAATACATTTCTCTTCTTCAAGCTGAATGTTGAGGTTGGTCAAGCTGCTGTGTTCCCTCCCTGAGGACCTGGGGGGGAAACGGAAGAAAGAAGACGAAAGAAAAATAGAGTCAGACATAAAGCCTGAGTAAGTCTAGTACTATTTTGTCTATGAATAAAGAACTGGGTATGATAAGTATAAACAAGAAGTGGGCAAGCATAATAAACTTGGTTAAGTTGTCTAGGGTCGAATATACTATCGTACCCCATGCTAATCTCTGAACCCATATAAACTAGTTTCCAATTTGCACCCCATAATCAGGGTGATGTGATCCATTCTACGATGATCGGCTCCTACTCGCAAAGTTACATGTGTCTTACGGCCCCCGATGTCTGTAGTTACCTATGCTGGTCCCACCATGGGGTGCATCAAGTCCCATAGTGGCAACCCGACACAACCTTAGAGTGCACAGGTATGCTACTGGTGTCCAGTGCCTTATTTTTCTGCGCCGGAGTGTGTGCACGCCCGCACTCCGTTAGAACCTACACTGCTACACCACCGCCGTCGATTTGACCTCTTACAATCAGCCCAGTAATCGTGCCCCACCCTGCCTAGTTTCAGGGTATCCTGATACACCTTTTAGGGTTACTGCTGAAAAGGGTCCCCCGTTACTAGGTTTTCTATCTCTAGCCAACATGCTAAGTTGGTTAAGTGTTTCCTAACCTAACCCCACCAGTCAATTTAGTTTAGCATGTTCCATTTTGATTAAGTCTTTAGTTCACTTAATCCTAACAATCCTGACTCAGCCTTAATTGTCTTATTAAGGCCCTGACCTCTCACATTAGACAGTTATTGTTGTGGCTGCCTGTTGCCGGTTGGTTCCGGGCAGTCTTACGCCACAACTCAGTCTAACCTCGGGTCCTTGCTGGGCTCCATGTTTAACCTCCCACATTGGATAGGTATTGTTGTGACTACTGGACAGTCGGGCGGTTCCGGGCAGGTTTACATCACAACTCAATCCAACCTCGGGTTAAACACATCGTATGTTCTACATTTACATATTTTGTCATTCCTCTTTATTTCTTATATGTAAATATTTGCGGCCCATTATTAAGTTAATGGTGTAAAGGTTACACCAATCATGGGCCCAACCCATACTTGAATTTGGGCCCTTCTATTTTATATTTTCATTCATTAATTAATTTTAACCCAACGTTATTTTCCCCCGTTTAACACGTCCGTTTATATACATTGGGCTTAGCCTTTTAAAGCCCAATTTAGCCATGCGGAAAGGGGAGGCTTAAAGCGTGATTACATACACAAAGAGGGGAAGGTGAGCGCATGAACTTGCATATGACGTTGGAAATACAACATAGAAACTGGTGTACTTGCATAGTGGTAACATAGGTGACGTGAATCAAAGCATGTGAACTTGTAATGGAGATATCATTATTGTCACATGAACCTATATTTTTACTTAGGCATAATGTCAAACATAAGCATGGCATAATATTTCTAGCATAAGCATAGCATAATGTCAAACATAAGCATGGTATGAATACTTCTAGCATAAACATGGCATAAACATAAACAAGTCATGTTCACAAGGTTTCTACATGTTTACAAAAGGGGATACTTTGTTACTAACACAAAAGCATAGTTCAACTTAATCATGATTTAAGTCTAATCACATAACGATGGTATAAACGTACTTATGCATAAATATTCCTAAACATGGTGTTTGCTTTAAACTTGCAAAAAGGGATTCTTGAGTCTAACCTAGCCATGTCTCACATATGTCATCATATAATTCTTTTAAACAAGATGGATTTCAATTATGCCAAATATCATTCATAGCCTAGCCATATTCATAAGTTTGCAAAAGCATGACTTAATACATGGATTATGGTGTCAAAATAGTTTCATATGAACTATAATAACCAAACTTGTTTCAATTACTTGCAAAATGATTTATGCACAAAAATATACATTATGATGGCATAATAACAAAGCCCCAAACTTGCATGAATTTCAATCAACTACATACATGTAGCTTCAACATAGATTACATAATTTGCGAAATATTCCAAACGTATACTTGCATAGAACTACCGCATGTAGTCCTTTATAACATGAATAACATAATTCATAAATATCCAAACGCATATAATATTTCAAATTGATAAGAACGCACAAATATGAATAACTTTATTGCCACAATTCAAGCATACAAATCAATACAGTTGTTCATTCATACCAAAGTAATACTCTACTTACAATGGTTGCGGCGAATTCTCTAATTAAGAGATATGATTCCTATGTTGAATTGATTGGCTTTAGGTTGCTTGAATTGCTTTAGGCTTTAGAACTTTCTTCCTAATTCTCTCTCTAGTTGGCGGCTACTCTTTGTCGTTCCTCAGCAACATGGCGGCTATGTTCTTAATTTTGAATGAATAGATTAGGGTTTAGTCTAGGGTTGTTTATATAGAGGTTAGGAACTAATTAGGACCATTGATGTTGCTAGGTTAGATCGTAGCCATTCATTAGATAGAGAGACCAATTAGAACCCGCCACCTAGCCCTAATGACAAAGCAGACAACAGAAATTCGACCAAACACAGACCTGGCCAGCCAGGTTGACTGGGCTCGACCAGGTCGACACCCCTGTCGACAGGGCTGTCGACAGCCCTGTCGACATGGGTAGCCCAGGTCGACAGCCCAGTCGACCTGGGTGGCCTAGGCGGGTGTTTATCCGCCCTGGCCCATTGGGCCCGATTTTTAATTATTTTATTCTGTTTGAATTTTAAATTTGATTCAAAACTTCCGAAGGCCATATCTTCTTCATACGGACTCCGTTTTTCGAAAACTCGGACTCTATTTCGCGTATTTTTCCGAGACGAACGCAATGGCGTATCCCGTTTCCCTTAGTTCTTTGATTTCAAATTAATTATACTTTAATTTGTTAATTTCACAGTTATAGAATTTTCGGGGTGTTACATTCTCCCCCACTTAAAAGGATTTCGTCCCCGAAATCTTCAAGTTAGGAGGAATGTATATCCTAACATCAAATAATCCATCTACTCATCCATCAAACACGAGCATCCATTGTCCTTAAAAGACTTCTAATGCTTCATGATCATATGCGAAGTGTGTGTGTACATGAACTTATCTAATGCAAAATCAGGCGGTCTACTGATTCAGTCGACCTCCTTAATGCGAATTATGTAAGTGCCATGAATCCATTATGTATGCAAATTTTCCTATTCATGATTCTACATGAGTGCACAATCATTCAATACAAATGCAATATCCATATGACAACACATTAAAGTTCAACCATATATGAATACAAACATATATGCATATGCAATATGAAGTGACTGAGCCGATCTAAAACCTAGATTGTGTGTGTATATGCAACCACGAGCAACCACTAGCAATCACTTGCAACCACTTGCAACCATCATCCATAACATGTTTCAACTACATGTTTCCATCCAAAAAGATTCTACCTAAAAGATACGGTCGAGGAAATATACCTAAAAAGATAGATAAAAGCGCAACTTAAGGAAAAAGAAAGATCAAGGATGTATCCTCGAACAGAAAAGGGTAGGCAGTACGTATTCTAGCGTCAATTTCCCAAGTCGCGTCTCCTTCGGCGTCGCTCCACTGAACTTTGACGAGCTTGACTTCGCGGTTGCGTAGCTTCTTCACTTCCGTTCCTAAGATGCGGGTTGGAACTTTTCTTATGGTTGCTTCGCGTTCCACTTCGGCTTCTTCGAGGATATTTGGCTCTACCACTTCAGCAGACTCATGCAGACATTTTCGGAGATGTGAAACGTGAAAAACGTTGTGGACTCCGACCAACTTCTCGGGTAGCTCTAATCTATAGGTCATTTTCCAAATTTTCTCAAAGATAGGAAATGGTCCTACCTAAAGGTATAGTCGAATGATAGAAGCAAGTAAAAACTTTGTGCCCATCAGGCAATGTCAAAACTGGAAATCTATGCCACATATATATATTGATTAGGAGAAAAACTCTCTAAGCATCAGCCCCGAAGACCGAAATCAACATCAGACTGACACCCAAAGAATTTCTCAACCCAACCACTATATATGATTCTAGGAAACTAAGCATGATGGACTCCTTTTAGGTCACAAGGGAGTCCCTTCCTAAGACCAATTTGTATCCCAAAAACTTCAGTCAAACCAATGAACACCCTCGAGCCCCAACATGTGTTACTAACCGATGAGTCATACTCCCTATGGGGTTTGCAACAGAAATTGGATTGAGAATGGGACCGAGAGGATATACACAAAAGATAGCATGCAAGTAATCTCTACAGGAAGAGAGGGATCAAAGATATACTCTTAAGAAGAGATATGATGCACGAATCTAGTCTTCGATCTTCTAAGTCGCATTTCCTTGAGCTTAACTCCATTATGCTTTGTCTGCCTTTAACTTCACAATTTCGTAGCTTCTTAATTCTTGTTTCCAAAATATGGGTTGGAACCTTTTCCACTGTTGCCTCTCGTTCCACTTTCACTTACTCTACTTCTAATATACTTGGCTCAAGCCTAACTGCGTACTCATGGTCCCATGCAAGCTCTCCAAAATTCACTAGTGAATCTTGGATCTTGTTAACTTACTAGAAGGTATTCCACAACCCATTCATAAGCGAAATGAACTTTCCGCCTTAGTGGCGAACACTACTGGAGCGCCCCATTCTGAAATGCTCCTCCTAATGAACCCATTTTCTAGAAGCTCTTTAATCTGTTTACTGAGCTCTTTTCTTTCTCGTGGAGCCATGTGTCTAACGGGCAACGCAACGGGCTTTGCATTATCTACAAGATATATGCGGAAGTCTATTTCCCGCTTCGGAGGCAAGCCCTTCACCTCTTCGAAGACATCCGGATATTCCCGGACCACTCTAACTGAATGCAAATTTTCAACAGAGGCATCTAGCGATTCAAGATAACTAAGCATAACCGCATACGAGGGATTACAAGAAATTTCCAAAGTATTACCGAGCTGGGTTAGGAGCCTAACAACCCTTTTCTCACAATCAAGGATGGCCCCATTACTGGATAGCCAATCCATACCCAAAATCAAACCATAACCCGAAAAGCCCAAAACAAAGGCACTACATTGAAATTCAACACTTAGGATAGAAATTTTCAATCCCACACAGATCATAGACAAATGAGCTGGGCCCCCAATTGGGTTTGAAACAATTAAGGGGTCCTCTACCATACTAGTTTTTTAGGTGTAGAGATTCTACTAAAGCAGACGAGATAAAGGAGTGTGATGCACCAGAATCAAACAAAGTGCGAACGGGGTGATCATAAAGATAAACTACACTTTCTACAGAAGTATTTATACCTCGCTGTTGCAATGGTGGCGCTTCTAGCACATGAATCTGTGCCCCTGGGGTGGATCCAGCGCCCTGCCCCTGTCCCCGTTTCTTTGGGCAGTCCTTAGCCCTGTGGCCTGTCTGACCGCACGAAAAGCATCCACCATTCTCCTTAGCCTTCTTTTTCCGGCAGTCCTTTACTAAGTGCCCCACTTTGCCACAGAAATTACAAGTCCTCTTCTCTTTGTTGCCTTCCTCGCTTTTTTTAAAGTCTGTCTTCTTAGGCTGCAAACCCTCTTTCTTCCCTTGAGAGCTTTCTGCCTTTGTCTCCTTCTTGCCCTTGTCCTCTTCATTCAGCAATGCCATTTGCACCAATCTTTCATACGTGGCCCCCATGGGTATATGGGTCATGGCCAAACTATGTAATGGCTCATTTAACCCTTTGACGAAACGGAGAGCTTTCTTGTGCGGGGTGTTGACTAGGTCAAGCCCAAACCTAGCCAGCTCATCAAACTGATTCACATACTCTCTGACTGTCTTGTCCCCTTGCTTAAGAAATAAGAATTTTTCCAACTGCAAACTTCTTTCCGCATCTGAGAGAAATTTAGTCTCAAACCTTGCCCTAAAGTCCTCCCATGTCTCCACTGGTCTTTCAGCATTGGTGACTTCCCACCAGTAGGAAGCCTCGCCCTTCAATAGCCACACTGCCAACTGTACTTTTTGCCTATCTTCTACCTCAAAGATGATGAATAGGTCCTCAGTTTCTTTCAGCCAATTCCTAGCTGCTACGAAGGACTCAGTTCCATGGAAATCCCTTCCTCCCATAGCTTTAAAATCTTTACATATCTTAGCGAACGCGTTTCCCCGAGGAGGAGGTGGAGGAAAAGGTGCTGCTGCAGCTGGATGATTTCCTTCAGCTGGAGGAGGAGGAACGGTAGGACCTGGCTGAGTGGCCCTTGCTTCTAAGAACCGTCTAAACCAACCAGGTATTGGCACCCCTTCAGGCAAGTTAAGTTCTTGGGACATGCTGAAACAAAAAGGATAGATTCAAAACGAAGGATAAGAGATAATACCTATGGCTTTGGGGAGTGGACTTTGCCTTTTTAAAATAAAATAACATTTTTCTTTTTAAAAATGCTTCTTTAAATTTCCTTTTTGAAAATAAATTTTCAAAACTTTTTATCTTATCTAGTAAACCTATGCTCTGATACCAAGTGAAACACCCCACCTCCGTTAGGGTCACTCTCAAAGGGAATGCCCTAATTTTGGTGGAGGTTTATAAGTACAAGTCACAGATATACAAGACAGATATAAGAACACATATTTGTAAACAGCGGAAGAACAACAAACTTTATTTCATAAAGTCAAATACGTGTTACAACAACATCCTTTCCAAAAACATAACATAACACTTTCATAATCTGTCTTGAGTACATCATTTTTAAAGAAGCATAAATAAAACATAGATAAACTGCAAAAGCCCCATAGTGGATAGTCCAAAGCCATAGTTCAAAACAGGAAAGTCCAAGCAATACATTTCTCTTCTTCAAGCTGAATGTTGAGGTTGGTCAAGCTGCTGTGTTCCCTCCCTGAGGACCTGGGGGGGAAACGGAAGAAAGAAGACGAAAGAAAAATAGAGTCAGACATAAAGCCTGAGTAAGTCTAGTACTATTTTGTCTATGAATAAAGAACTGGGTATGATAAGTATAAACAAGAAGTGGGCAAGCATAATAAACTTGGTTAAGTTGTCTAGGGTCGAATATACTATCGTACCCCATGCTAATCTCTGAACCCATATAAACTAGTTTCCAATTTGCACCCCATAATCAGGGTGTTGTGATCCATTCTACGATGATCGGCTCCTACTCGCAAAGTTACATGTGTCTTACGGCCCCCGATGTCTGTAGTTACCTATGCTGGTCCCACCATGGGGTGCATCAAGTCCCATAGTGGCAACCCGACACAACCTTAGAGTGCACAGGTATGCTACTGGTGTCCAGTGCCTTATTTTTCTGCGCCGGAGTGTGTGCACGCCCGCACTCCGTTAGAACCTACACTGCTACACCACCGCCGTCGATTTGACCTCTTACAATCAGCCCAGTAATCGTGCCCCACCCTGCCTAGT
This sequence comes from Allium sativum, assembly GCA_030737875.1. NCBI lineage: Eukaryota > Viridiplantae > Streptophyta > Magnoliopsida > Asparagales > Amaryllidaceae > Allium > Allium sativum. The sequence goes on along the minus strand of CM060924.1, from coordinate 186,342,555 downwards.
TTCAGGGTATCCTGATACACCTTTTAGGGTTACTGCTGAAAAGGGTCCCCCGTTACTAGGTTTTCTATCTCTAGCCAACATGCTAAGTTGGTTAAGTGTTTCCTAACCTAACCCCACCAGTCAATTTAGTTTAGCATGTTCCATTTTGATTAAGTCTTTAGTTCACTTAATCCTAACAATCCTGACTCAGCCTTAATTGTCTTATTAAGGCCCTGACCTCTCACATTAGACAGTTATTGTTGTGGCTGCCTGTTGCCGGTTGGTTCCGGGCAGTCTTACGCCACAACTCAGTCTAACCTCGGGTCCTTGCTGGGCTCCATGTTTAACCTCCCACATTGGATAGGTATTGTTGTGACTACTGGACAGTCGGGCGGTTCCGGGCAGGTTTACATCACAACTCAATCCAACCTCGGGTTAAACACATCGTATGTTCTACATTTACATATTTTGTCATTCCTCTTTATTTCTTATATGTAAATATTTGCGGCCCATTATTAAGTTAATGGTGTAAAGGTTACACCAATCATGGGCCCAACCCATACTTGAATTTGGGCCCTTCTATTTTATATTTTCATTCATTAATTAATTTTAACCCAACGTTATTTTCCCCCGTTTAACACGTCCGTTTATATACATTGGGCTTAGCCTTTTAAAGCCCAATTTAGCCATGCGGAAAGGGGAGGCTTAAAGCGTGATTACATACACAAAGAGGGGAAGGTGAGCGCATGAACTTGCATATGACGTTGGAAATACAACATAGAAACTGGTGTACTTGCATAGTGGTAACATAGGTGACGTGAATCAAAGCATGTGAACTTGTAATGGAGATATCATTATTGTCACATGAACCTATATTTTTACTTAGGCATAATGTCAAACATAAGCATGGCATAATATTTCTAGCATAAGCATAGCATAATGTCAAACATAAGCATGGTATGAATACTTCTAGCATAAACATGGCATAAACATAAACAAGTCATGTTCACAAGGTTTCTACATGTTTACAAAAGGGGATACTTTGTTACTAACACAAAAGCATAGTTCAACTTAATCATGATTTAAGTCTAATCACATAACGATGGTATAAACGTACTTATGCATAAATATTCCTAAACATGGTGTTTGCTTTAAACTTGCAAAAAGGGATTCTTGAGTCTAACCTAGCCATGTCTCACATATGTCATCATATAATTCTTTTAAACAAGATGGATTTCAATTATGCCAAATATCATTCATAGCCTAGCCATATTCATAAGTTTGCAAAAGCATGACTTAATACATGGATTATGGTGTCAAAATAGTTTCATATGAACTATAATAACCAAACTTGTTTCAATTACTTGCAAAATGATTTATGCACAAAAATATACATTATGATGGCATAATAACAAAGCCCCAAACTTGCATGAATTTCAATCAACTACATACATGTAGCTTCAACATAGATTACATAATTTGCGAAATATTCCAAACGTATACTTGCATAGAACTACCGCATGTAGTCCTTTATAACATGAATAACATAATTCATAAATATCCAAACGCATATAATATTTCAAATTGATAAGAACGCACAAATATGAATAACTTTATTGCCACAATTCAAGCATACAAATCAATACAGTTGTTCATTCATACCAAAGTAATACTCTACTTACAATGGTTGCGGCGAATTCTCTAATTAAGAGATATGATTCCTATGTTGAATTGATTGGCTTTAGGTTGCTTGAATTGCTTTAGGCTTTAGAACTTTCTTCCTAATTCTCTCTCTAGTTGGCGGCTACTCTTTGTCGTTCCTCAGCAACATGGCGGCTATGTTCTTAATTTTGAATGAATAGATTAGGGTTTAGTCTAGGGTTGTTTATATAGAGGTTAGGAACTAATTAGGACCATTGATGTTGCTAGGTTAGATCGTAGCCATTCATTAGATAGAGAGACCAATTAGAACCCGCCACCTAGCCCTAATGACAAAGCAGACAACAGAAATTCGACCAAACACAGACCTGGCCAGCCAGGTTGACTGGGCTCGACCAGGTCGACACCCCTGTCGACAGGGCTGTCGACAGCCCTGTCGACATGGGTAGCCCAGGTCGACAGCCCAGTCGACCTGGGTGGCCTAGGCGGGTGTTTATCCGCCCTGGCCCATTGGGCCCGATTTTTAATTATTTTATTCTGTTTGAATTTTAAATTTGATTCAAAACTTCCGAAGGCCATATCTTCTTCATACGGACTCCGTTTTTCGAAAACTCGGACTCTATTTCGCGTATTTTTCCGAGACGAACGCAATGGCGTATCCCGTTTCCCTTAGTTCTTTGATTTCAAATTAATTATACTTTAATTTGTTAATTTCACAGTTATAGAATTTTCGGGGTGTTACATAAAGTCACACTCTAGTCGCTTGAAAATGATTTTGGTGATGACTGCGCAACATCATCGATATCTATTTTCGGGATTTGAAAGTGGGATAAATATATATCGTCAATCAAGACGTTGAGTGAATACTTAAAATTGTTTTGAAATGTTAGTAAATATTTTAACATTGATTTAAATATATATAATTTTTAAAGTATATATGGATATAAAAATAAACTTGAACTATTGTTTTAAATATATTAATTATTTAATTAATATTTTCCTTCCTTATTCCTTTTCGAGGATGAAAAGTTTAAGTGGGGGAGAATGTAACAACCCGGAATTTTAAGCGTATTTTTATTTGTTTATTTAATTTAAATTTTGATTTTGATTTTAATTTATTCGTTTAAAACTCAGTTTGCTTGTATTTTCATAACTATTTTGATTTTTGAATTAAGAACTAAATTTATTTTGGTTTTTATATAATGAATGAATTTGATTTGATATGAATATATTTTAATAATATTTTCAATTTTGATCTTATATAGTATATAAATTAAATCGGGTTAATTTAGTTGAGTTTGAATTTATTTAGGAAAAATAAAATATGAAATTGATTTATAATGAAACGTTTATCTTTAATATTTTTTTATTTTCATTTAGTAGTAATTTGAATGATTTTATATTGAAAACGACAAATTTTAGTCACTTCGTTTGAATCAGTTTTGATGATTGTTTGCGGTAGCGGCAACCGATATATGTCTAATAAATATGAAAATGTAATATAAAAATAAAAATACGATAAAAATATATTTGAGATGTGTCTAACCAGACATAGCGTAAAAATTAATTTCATTGGAAAATTTGAATGTTTGTCAATCGCGCAGTTTTCATTGCAAAACTGTACATATCAGTTCAAATTTTAACAATTTTGTAATCTCTCCGAATCCAATTCAGACAAACATGAAAAATATTTTATTCGTTTTTAGTAATCCAATGGTGTAATTCGTTTTGCAAAATTTGGACTTTTTGACTTTCTTTTAATTGTTTTCTCGTGCCATTTTCCCTTTTAAAAGCGGTTCGTAATGCCCTTTTGAACGGAGCATCCTGACACTGCAAATTATATATCGGTGTGTCCCTTTCGTTGCACTGATTTGTGCAGTATAATTATTTGTCGGTTTCGGTGCTTGGTTCATTTCGAAATTGCCAAAAAGCTTGCACTGTTCATTTCTAAAACAAAGTCATTTGAGTTCGATGTGTCCCTATTCGTGTCCTGCATACTTTTCTAGTCATTTTTGGTCTGCAAAATCCATTCTTTTAATTTACTACACCATTCATTTGTCTTTTTATTTTCCAAAAGTTTAGGAAATGGACACATTTAGTCCATGCGCATGCCTTTTCATTTGTAAGCTTCCTTGTCAAACATTTCTATTATACATGCATGCACGTTATGCCATTTTAAACCATTTTTCAACCCTTAAAATATGTCTTCTCCAAACTATGCATGCATCCATTCTTCTTTTCACAATACCATACAACTTCTCTTTTTCTTTTCAACTATTTTCATGAATATTTATTTGCATTAAAGTCACACTTTTAATGCAATGTCTTTCCATTTTATTAATGCATGCATAACGTTCCATTTTGCCTTTGTTATTCCAAAATGCATGTCCCATTTTGTATTCTCAAAGGTTGTTTCTTTTTTTGAAAATGATTTGTGTATTAAATATGACAATTGTCCTTTCCATTTTGATCATTCCCATCTCCATTTCCCATATACTTCATGTTGCTCCTTCGTTTCCTTCTTCACGAACATGTTGCTACAGCAGCTTTATTTTCTACATTGCATCGTGTGCCTTGTCCCCGTTCCCTCACCAATATGCGCCCTTGTCTCCACCCGGATCAGCCACACCTGCCGATCCTCCATTAACCATGAGCCGACGTGATGTTCGCTTTCCCTTTCTTCCAGTTCGAGCTCTTTCAGCCGAGCGTCCCATCAGCTCTGCCCTCCGTTTTGAACTCTCCGACTAATAGCGACTATGCTAAACCCCCTCCGCATACTACAGTTTTCGCTTTCCTTTCCGTCTATCTGCAGTTCGCCTTTTCACGTTGCCAACAGTCCCGACCAAACAACCGCTGCAACACCACGCCCAACCAATTTGACTCATGTTCGTCCCTTCCTATTCCTTTGTGTTGTGTGTTATATATTCATGTGTACTGTTTTGGTGTTTGTGGATATGTGCATGTGCGTGATTTGTGTGTGTGTATAGAGTGATTGGGTGTGTGTATTGGTGTGTGTTTCCAAGGATATGAGTTACTGTGTTTATGCGTAATTATTTGTATGGAGTTGTAAGCATTTGGTATATGTGTGTGGGTGTACAATGAATGTGGCATGAGTTATGTATTTGTGTAGAGAGTGTGACTGTGTTTGTATATGCATGTGTGTATATTTTGTGTGTTTAGCGTGCGTTGATTTTTAAACTAATCATATATGCGGTTTTTAATGGATTTCTTTTATATATACTTATATAAATTTAATATATATATATATATGGGTATATATAGTTTTGGGTGTGAGTCGAATTTTAATATATACATATATAAATATATTTATGCTTTGAAAATGTAGTGTTGTATTTATTTTGGGTTAAGATTGGGTGTTGAGTTCGGTAACTTTTCCAAAACCGTATACCGTATCGGTCAAAGACCAATAACCAAACCGTCTTAAACCCAATAGTCGTACCGATCCTGTAACACCCCACACCCGCTATGGTCACTCGCTAAGGGAATGCCATAACATCGGTGGAGTATTTTAAGTGAATATAGAACAGAAAAATTACAACAAGACAGATATAAGTAATACTTGAAAATTTTAAAACATCATTTCATTTCATTGCAGCGGAAAGTAAAACATGTTTGGTTACATCACAAAACCATAATAAGAGTCAAGTACAAAATATCCATCCTGATAAATAAAAGTACATAATCCCATTACATGAACTGATAGCCATAAAAGAAAGGGTAAGCTGAGCTGTACACCTATGGTCCAAGCTCCAAAAGAGAATAAAGCAGCCTGATCAAAGCCCACTCGTACTGGGCCCATTCTGATAACCTGAGGGTTGGGAAAAAGATAAAAACAACGGGGTCAGACATAAGTCTGAGCGAGTCCTATAACTTTAACAATACAATCATTAAAGTAACCAGAGAAGACATAAGCTTGATATACGGTAACGTCTGGGGATGAATGGCTACACTAAGCAGCTTGGCAGACTTAGGATAAACTAAGATAACCGTAAAGACGCATCCACCCACCCAAGGATAATTACTACACTGCACCACACCATTCATTCCTACTTAAAGGTTGATCCCCCTAAGTGTACTTAGTAATTTAGTAGTTTCGTGTACCCTTATCTGACTACATAGGTGTACCCACTACTCCCCAAGCGATCGGCTCCCTTACGTAGATACCCGTGCTGGTCCCACGATAGGGTGTAATCATTCCCCAAAGTGGCAACCTGATAATATCAACGGTGCACGGCTTTATATCTACACGATGCAACAACGACTTACCAACCAGCCCGGGTCCACACACGCATATGAAACCCGTTGGTCCTGCGTTGCCACCGCTAACCCGGTTTGGCCTCTTATAGTCAAGCCCAATATGCGTGTCCCGTCACTCGACTAGAGTCGAGCCTACTAAGATACGTTTGGGATATTGGTTGAAATGGGCCCCCACAAGCTACCACCTAAGCTTGTTATTTCTAGTGAATCCCACTTAACCCTTTAACCATGTCCACTTACATGTTATAAATTTTGGTTAAGTCATTAATCATATTTTAATTGCCATTCAAGGCACCCACTAGATTTCCACATGCCACCCAAAAGCACTTACTTAACCCTTTAACCATGTTTTAATTACATGTTCCACTTTGGTTAAGTATTCTAATCGTATTTTCTATTGCCACCTAAGGCAACCCACTAGTTTCCTCATGCCACCCAAGGCACCCACTTAACCCCTCATGTCCCACTACATGTTAATATGGTTAAGTGTTTCTTAATTAATTAAGGCCGTGATCTCCCATAAAGACCTCCCACATTAGACTGGCTTTTATGACAACTGGTTAAGCCGGTAGGGTCCGGGCAGTTTTACGTCATAACAGAGTCTAACCTCGTGTCTTTACTTTAATCATGTATTTAATTTGTGCCTAAGACCTCCCACATTGGGCTAACATTTGTAGCAACTGGTTAAGACGGTAGGGTCCGGGCAGTTTTACACTACAAATGAGTCCAACCTCGTGTCTTAGTCGATTAATTACACCTAAGTAATCACCCCCATTTTTATTAATTATCCCTAATTAATATTCACATTTACAAGAATATGGGTAGACCTAACTCAATAGGTAAATTCCCAATTCCATAACATGGGTAGACCTAACTCAATAGGTAAATTCCCATGGGGTAGACCTAACTCAATAGGTAAATTCCCACTTATGCTTATTCATTTTATGGTATGCTTAATCATAACCATTTCACACCATTTCATTAACATGCCTATTAACCCCATCGTTTCCCACGTACTTATGCTAACACGACATATTTCCAAGAGAAGATTCTTTCACAATTAACATGGGTTTCACTTAGCATACATTAGCATAACATGGGTTAAAAGGTGTCCACTCACATCATGATATTAACCCAACTAGCATTACTAAATAACCCAACTTGCATGAACATACATATGTCATATATAAAGGCAACTTGCATAAGTGTTCATCGGTTATACAAAGGTGAACTTGCATGTGTCTTAAAGGTGTGAACTTGCACAACATGTTACATGTTAACTTGCATAACATCATACACATAACTTGCATAATATCATAAACATAACTTGCATATCAACATACACATAACTTGCATAACATCATGCACATAACTTGCATAACATCATACACATAACTTGCATATGAACTTGCATAACAACATGCACATAACTTACATAACATCATACACATAACTTGCATAACATGTTGAGCTTGCATATAAGCATACACATAACTTGCATAACATGTTGAAATTGCATATAAGCATACACATAACTTGCATAACATGTTGAACTTGCATATAAGCATACACATAACTTGCATAACATGTTGAACTTGCATATATGACTTGCATCTTAAAGGAGGGTAAACATGCATATATATATATATATATATACATAGCATATAAAGGTGTCATCTTGCATATGTATGCATCACTTTTAAAAGGGTAAACTTGCATGTCATGATTTATGCATAATACCAACCACTTAGCATGCATAAAACCACATACTTAGCATGCATAGAATCAATTACTTGTTATGCATAAACCCACCACTTAACTTGCATAAGCCCACATACTTAACTTGCATAAACCCACATATCCAACTTGCATAAACTCACATATCCAACTTGCATAAACTCACATATTCAACATGCATAAACATAGGATTAATATTAAACATAGATTAGAATATTCACATCATATCATATGACTTGAAAACCCATTAATCCTCATGCAAAACCATAGATCTCATCATATCTCATCTACTTAATTTAGCAATTGATCATCAAAGTGATAGAAACTCACCAAAACCAAGATTAGCAAACTTATGAAGTAGAACTAGTTGCTATACAAGAAGGAGATGATGATTAGAGGTTGATTAGCTTGCAACTTTCTTCATAAACTAGTGGAGGCTCCTCTCAAGTTTGATTTTGGCGGCATGATGGCATCATTTCTATTTTTAGTAGGGATTAGGCTTGTATTAGGGTGTATTTATAGGATTAGGGTGTGTTTTAGACCATAGGATTAACCCTAGGTTAGATTAGGTCCGTCAGATTTGGGAAGTCTCTAGAACCCAGCCCAGCCCTAGCCAGAAAACCAGACCTGGTGCACCCAGGCCCTCTGGCTCGACACGCCGTGTCGACAGGCAAGTCGACAGGCAAGTCGACCTCCCAGTCGACAGGCCTGTCGACAGCCCTGTCGACATGGCCAGGGCGGGAACTTTCCCGCCTGGCCCCGCTGGTTCTATTTTAAAATCTGAATTAGAATTTTCAAATCTGTTTTTAGCTTTAAATTTTCTGCAAACTTCATTGGGCCTTAACTGGGCCATACGGACTCCGATTCTCGAAAACTCGGACTCTATTTCGCATATTTTTCCGAGACGAACGTAATGACGCAGCCCGTTTCCCCCAATTCTCACATCTGAGATTATTTATTCTGTAATTAGTGAATTTTAGCATTAACCAAAATTCGGGGTGTTACATTCTCCCCTCCTTAAAGGATTTCGTCCCCGAAATCTCTAAGCTAAGGAGAATGCATATCCTACCATCCAAACAACCATCTACTCAATCCATCAAACACGGGCATCCATTGTCCTTAAAACAATTTCTAATTATGTATGAGTATATGCGAAAAGTGTGTGTATATGTTCCCTATCTAATGTACGAACATATGCAAACCATGATAGTGCCATGCATCCAATATGTATGCGAGATAACCATATCGACACATACAGTATCTATATGAGTGCACAATCATTCACCAAAATGCATCATCCATATGATAACACAATCATTATACATCCATAAATATAGCTACCTACACACAATTATATGCAATATGCAATATGAAGTGACTGAGCCGATCTAGTGCCTAGAGTGTGTGTATATGCATCCACGAGCAACCACTAGCAACCACTTGCATCCACATGCATCCATCAATCATAACATGTCTCAAACACATGTTTCAACCATAGGTTTACCCTATCTAAAGGTCAAAGGTACTAATGAGAGGACATACTACAGATAAGATAAGTACTAGTCAAACGATAAAGGAGAAATTAAAAGACATATCCTAAAAAGGAATGGGTTTAATGAACGCATCTTCTCTTCCGTCTCTAAGGTAGCGTTGCTCTCATCTTCTCCCCATTGCACTTTGACTAGTTGAACCTCTCGATTCCTCAACTTCCTAGTCTCTGACCCAAGGATGCGAGTAGGAGCTCGTCGAATCGTCTCATCACGCTCTATCTCTACTTCTTTAAGCAAGCTCGACTCTACCACCTCAGCGGTCTCATGTAGGAACTTCCTCAAATGTGACACATGGAATATATCATGTACACCACTAAGCCTGTCGGGCAACTCCACTCTATATGCCATATGTCCAATCCTTTCCTTAATAGGAAACGGCCCAACAAACCTTGGTACTCACTTCCCAACAGATCCAAAGTGAACCACATTCCGTAACGGAGATACCTTGATAAAAAGCATGTCCTAATATCAAACTCAAGCTCTGTTCTCCTCTTGTCCGCATAAGATTTCTGTTTATCTTGCGCTGCTTTCATCCTTCTTCGAATCAAACCAATCTTTTCCCGAAGTCTTTCTAACCTTATCGGCCCAAGCAAGATCTCATCCGTAGATTCCCACCAACGTGTAGGTGATCGACAAGGCCTTCCATAAAGAGCTTCGAAAGGTGCCATGCCAATACTAGACTGAAAGCTGTTATTATATGCGAACTCCACCAATGGAAGATACTCTTTCCCTGTACCTCCAACATCCAATATACATAGCCTCAAAAGGTTTTCTAAAATACGATTCACCCTCTCGGTCTGGCCGTCCGTCTGAGGATGCTATGCGGTACTCAAACACAACTGAGTCCCTACCGCCTCTTGCCAACTCTTCAAAAACTCTCTAGTGAAGATAGGATCTTGATCGCTCACTATACTGGAAGGTACACCATGCAATCTAATAATCTCCCGAATGTAAACTGAAGCTAGACATGGAACAGTCCTCTTGCTCTTCACGGGTATGAAATGGGCACACTTAGTAAGTCTATCTACCACAACCCAAATCCCCGTATTACCCTTCCTTGATTTCGGTAATCCATCGAGACACTATCCCACTTCCTTAGCGGAACTTCCAATGGGTGAAGCAACCCACTTGGTTTCTTTTGATCCGCTTTCACCAAGCATCTAGCGACATACTCGGCCATGTCTTTCTTCATACCGGCCCAAAAGAAAACTCGCTTCATGTCTTGGTACATCTTGTCCCCACCGGGATGAATGGTCATCTTCGACCGATGTGCATCATCAAGTATAGCCTTCCTCAAACCCTCGTCTTGCGGTACACAAAGTCTACCGTCTCTACGCAACCACCCCTTATGGGTCGTCCCGCTGTGCTCCGCCAATACGCCCCAAAAGAGTAGGCCTAACCTCCAAGGAGGCTAGTAAACCGGGTACAAAGTCAGCGGAAGGTCTAAAGTCAAACATAGAAATAAACTCTAAGCTCCGTCGTTCAACGAACAATGAACTCAAGGACAACCTTTTTCTACTTAAGGCGTCCGCTACCATGTTTCCCTTGCCATGGGTATACGCTATCTCAAACTCATAGAATGCTAAGAATCCCATCCAAAATCATCACAACTGTCCATCTCTCACGCAGACCACCCTAGTCGAACTCGACATCCCCCAAATGCAAGCCCCAAAGGCCTAAACCAATATCAGACAAACACCCAAGGGATATCTCCTTCGAGTTCAGGCGACCTACGTGAGATGATACTAGTAAAAATGGCTAAACAATTAAGCCTTCGACCAACTTTGGATGTCCTCGCCAGTCTCGCTCCAAAACCACCGTTTTTCCCATAACTGGCTTTGCTCACCCTATTGAGCACATACGAAAACTTATTTCGCTCCTAGAAAAGACCAAGATGTCATCCACAAAGACCATCACGAACTTATTTAAGTACTCCCTGAACACCCTTCTCATCAAATCTACAAAGTATGCGGGGGTGTTTGTCAAACCAAATGGCATCACCAGCCACTCATAAAAACCATCTGGAGTCCTAAAGGCAGTCTTCTCTATACTATCCTCAGCCACTCTTCAACTGACGAAACCCCGTGGCTGAGTCCAACTTGCGGAAATACTGAGGTGCCAACCAACTGATCAAAGAGATCATCAATCCTCGGCAATGGGTGTCCATTCTTCTTTGTGAGTTTATTTAGTTCTCTTTAGCCTACACAAAGTCTGAGGGACCCATCCACCTTCGTAGCAAAAACTACTGGAGCACCCCGCTCCGACATACTTCGTCTTCTAAACCCCTTCTCAAACAAACCGCCTACTTGCTTATGGAGTTCCCTTCTATCACGAGGAGCCACGTGGCACACTGGCCAAGACACTGGTTTGGCATTGTCTACCAGGTATATTCGGAAGTCAATATCCCGCTCCGGAGGTAAGCCCTTTACCTCCTCTAACACATCCGAGTATTCCCAGACCACCCTAACAGTTCGCAAACCCTCGACTGATGTGTCAAGCGATTCTAGATAGCTTAGCATAACAGATTCCATGGGATTACAAAAGATCTCGAGAGTGTTACTCAAACGGGTCATAAGCCTAACAACTCTCCCTTCAAAATCAAGAACGGCACCCCTACTGGATGACCAGTCCATGCCCAAAACTAACCCATAGCTCGTGAAGCCCAAAAGCATCACATCTAAACTCAACGCTAAGTATCGCAACTTCCAAACCCAAACACATCATGGAGCCCCAATTGGGTTTGAAACAGCTAAGGGATCATCTACTAACTGGTGTCTAAGTGCAGTGACTCAACTAACAAGGATGAGATAAACGAACTCGATGCGTTAGAATCAAACAAAGTTTGAACCGGATAATCGAACAGAAAAACTAGACTTTCAATGGAAATAGTTCTACCTCTTCCCCGAATCGGTGGAACTGCGAGAGCCTGAGCTTGCCCCCCTTGCCTGAGCTGGTGCCAAAAGAACTTGCACCTGTCCTTTTGAGGTAGATCCCGTCCTTTGCCCTTTCTTAGGGCAATCTTTCACTAGATGTCCTGCTTCGTCACAGTAGAAGCAGCCAGCCTTCCTCTTCTTGCGACAATCCTTGCTTAGGTGGCCTAGTGTCCCACAACTGAAGCACTTCTTCTTTCCCTTGCCACCGTTGCCTTTCCCACCCTTGTTTTGTTGTTAAGGTTTCTTCTGATCTCCATTCTTCTCGGGTGCCATAATAGCATTGGGACCCTTCTCTTCCTCATGCATAAGTGCCTTGTCCACTAGCTTCTCGAAAGTGGCCCCCATAGGGATGTGAGACATAGCCAATCCGTGCATCGGTTCGTTCAAGCCTTTAACGAACCTCAAAGCTTTCTCTTCCGGTATGTTTACCAAGTCCATGTTGAATCTCGCTAACAGATTAAACTTGTTAACATATTCTTTCACCGACAGGTTCCCTTGCTTTAAGTTCAAGAACCTTTCCACGTGCATATTTTCTTCCGTTTTTGAGAGAAACTTTGCCTCAAACCTTTGCCTGAAATCCACCCAGGAGTCAACAGGGCGTTCTCCATTAGTGACCTCCCACCAGAACGAGGCCTCTCCTTCCATTAACCAAGCGGCTAACCTGACTTTCTTTCCCTCTTCCACTTCCAAGACTTCCATCAATTCTTCCGTCTCATTAAGCCAATCCCTAGCTCCCACAAAAGGTTTCCCTCCCATAGCCTTAAACTTCCTACAAGTCATAGCAAAAGTATCCACGCGAGGAGGAACGAGTGCAACGGGTGGAGGAGGAACATTTGCTGGACCTGCAGCGGCGGCCCTAGCCTCTAACAACCTCCTATACCATACTGGTACCGCTACACCGTCCGGAAGATAAAGATCTTCAGCCATGCTGAGACGAAAAAAAAGGGAACATTCAAAACGGAGAATTCGAAAGATAAAGATATGGCTATCGGGGATTATGCTTTTCTTTCAAAAACTTTTCTCTTAAAAGACATGTTTTTGAAAATACTCCTTTCAAAGATATTCTTAGAAAATAGTTTTTCTAAAAATTTTATCTGTTCTGGTAACCTGGCTCTGATACCACGTGTAACACCCCACACCCGCTATGGTCACTCGCTAAGGGAATGCCATAACATCGGTGGAGTATTTTAAGTGAATATAGAACAGAAAAATTACAACAAGACAGATATAAGTAATACTTGAAAATTTTAAAACATCATTTCATTTCATTGCAGCGGAAAGTAAAACATGTTTGGTTACATCACAAAACCATAATAAGAGTCAAGTACAAAATATCCATCCTGATAAATAAAAGTACATAATCCCATTACATGAACTGATAGCCATAAAAGAAAGGGTAAGCTGAGCTGTACACCTATGGTCCAAGCTCCAAAAGAGAATAAAGCAGCCTGATCAAAGCCCACTCGTACTGGGCCCATTCTGATAACCTGAGGGTTGGGAAAAAGATAAAAACAACGGGGTCAGACATAAGTCTGAGCGAGTCCTATAACTTTAACAATACAATCATTAAAGTAACCAGAGAAGACATAAGCTTGATATACGGTAACGTCTGGGGATGAATGGCTACACTAAGCAGCTTGGCAGACTTAGGATAAACTAAGATAACCGTAAAGACGCATCCACCCACCCAAGGATAATTACTACACTGCACCACACCATTCATTCCTACTTAAAGGTTGATCCCCCTAAGCGTACTTAGTAATTTAGTAGTTTCGTGTACCCTTATCTGACTACATAGGTGTACCCACTACTCCCCAAGCGATCGGCTCCCTTACGTAGATACCCGTGCTGGTCCCACGATGGGGTGTATCATTCCCCAAAGTGGAAACCTGATAATATCAACGGTGCACGGCTTTATATCTACACGATGCAACAACGACTTACCAACCAGCCCGGGTCCACACACGCATATGAAACCCGTTGGTCCTGCGTTGCCACCGCTAACCCGGTTTGGCCTCTTATAGTCAAGCCCAATATGCGTGTCCCGTCACTCGACTAGAGTCGAGCCTACTAAGATACGTTTGGGATATCGGTTGAAATGGGCCCCCACAAGCTACCACCTAAGCTTGTTATTTCTAGTGAATCCCACTTAACCCTTTAACCATGTCCACTTACATGTTATAAATTTTGGTTAAGTCATTAATCATATTTTAATTGCCATTCAAGGCACCCACTAGATTTCCACATGCCACCCAAAAGCACTTACTTAACCCTTTAACCATGTTTTAATTACATGTTCCACTTTGGTTAAGTATTCTAATCGTATTTTCTATTGCCACCTAAGGCAACCCACTAGTTTCCTCATGCCACCCAAGGCACCCACTTAACCCCTCATGTCCCACTACATGTTAATATGGTTAAGTGTTTCTTAATTAATTAAGGCCGTGATCTCCCATAAAGACCTCCCACATTAGACTGGCTTTTATGACAACTGGTTAAGCCAGTAGGGTCCGGGCAGTTTTACGTCATAACAGAGTCTAACCTCGTGTCTTTACTTTAATCACGTATTTAATTTGTGCCTAAGACCTCCCACATTGGGCTAACATTTGTAGCAACTGGTTAAGCCGGTAGGGTCCGGGCAGTTTTACACTACAAATGAGTCCAACCTCGTGTCTTAGTCGATTAATTACACCTAAGTAATCACCCCCATTTTTATTAATTATCCCTAATTAATATTCACATTTACAAGAATATGGGTAGACCTAACTCAATAGGTAAATTCCCAATTCCATAACATGGGTAGACCTAACTCAATAGGTAAATTCCCAATTCCATAACATGGGTAGACCTAACTCAATAGGTAAATTCCCATGGGGTAGACCTAACTCAATAGGTAAATTCCCACTTATGCTTATTCATTTTATGGTATGCTTAATCATAACCATTTCACACCATTTCATTAACATGTCTATTAACCCCATCGTTTCCCACGTACTTATGCTAACACGACATATTTCCAAGAGAAGATTCTTTCACAATTAACATGGGTTTCACTTAGCATACATTAGCATTAACATGGGTTAAAAGGTGTCCACTCACATCATGATATTAACCCAACTAGCATTACTAAATAACCCAACTTGCATGAACATACATATGTCATATATAAAGGCAACTTGCATAAGTGTTCATAGGTTATACAAAGGTGAACTTGCATGTGTCTTAAAGGTGTGAACTTGCACAACATGTTACATGTTAACTTGCATAACATCATACACATAACTTGCATAATATCATAAACATAACTTGCATATCAACATACACATAACTTGCATAACATCATGCACATAACTTGCATAACATCATACACATAACTTGCATATGAACTTGCATAACAACATGCACATAACTTACATAACATCATACACATAACTTGCATAACATGTTGAGCTTGCATATAAGCATACACATAACTTTCATAACATGTTGAACTTGCATATAAGCATACACATAACTTGCATAACATGTTGAACTTGCATATAAGCATACACATAACTTGCATAACATGTTGAACTTGCATATATGACTTGCATCTTAAAGGAGGGTAAACATGCATATATATATATATATATATATATATATATATATATACATAGCATATAAAGGTGTCATCTTGCATATGTATGCATCACTTTTAAAAGGGTAAACTTGCATGTCATGATTTATGCATAATACCAACCACTTAGCATGCATAAAACCACATACTTAGCATGCATAGAATCAATTACTTATTATGCATAAACCCACCACTTAACTTGCATAAGTCCACATACTTAACTTGCATAAACCCACATATCCAACTTGCATAAACTCACATATCCAACTTGCATAAACTCACATATTCAACATGCATAAACATAGGATTAATATTAAACATAGATTAGCATATTCACATCATATCATATGACTTGAAAACCCATTAATCCTCATGCAAAACCATAGATCTCATCATATCTCATCTACTTAATTTAGCAATTGATCATCAAAGTGATAGAAACTCACCAAAACCAAGATTAGCAAACTTATGAAGTAGAACTAGTTGCTATACAAGAAGGAGATGATGATTAGAGGTTGATTAGCTTGCAACTTTCTTCATAAACTAGTGGAGGCTCCTCTCAAGTTTGATTTTGGCGGCATGATGGCATCATTTCTATTTTTAGTAGGGATTAGGCTTGTATTAGGGTGTATTTATAGGATTAGGGTGTGTTTTAGACCATAGGATTAACCCTAGGTTAGATTAGGTCCGTCAGATTTAGGAAGTCTCTAGAACCCAGCCCAGCCCTAGCCAGAAAACCAGACCTGGTGCACCCAGGCCCTCTGGCTCGACACGCCGTGTCGACAGGCAAGTCGACCTCCCAGTCGACAGGCCTGTCGACAGCCCTGTCGACATGGCCAGGGCGGGAACTTTCCCGCTTGGCCCCGCTGGTTCTATTTTAAAATCTGAATTAGAATTTTCAAATATGTTTTTAGCTTTAAATTTTCTGCAAACTTCATTGGGCCTTAACTGGGCCATACGGACTCCGATTCTCGAAAACTCGGACTCTATTTCGCGTATTTTTCCGAGACGAACGCAATGACGTAGCCCGTTTCCCCCAATTCTCACATCTGAGATTATTTATTCTGTAATTAGTGAATTTTAGCATTAACCGAAATTCGAGGTGTTACAGATCCATTGAGAAATTCCCTAATACCATATTGGTCAAAGCCCAATAGCTAAACCGTCTTAAACCCAATAGTCGTACCGATCCACTGAGAAATTGCCTAACCTCTACTTATAAAAATAAAATAAATATTGAGTGATCACCGAGTTGAATCCATTCCGAGTCATGCCTAGAAATCGTCGCTTCATTCTACGCCAGTCCATACGCCGTCTCCATTTCTGTGCCATGAAAGGTGAGTTTATCTCACACCTGACCCACATTTATTTCATGGATGTTAGATCAATATGAACTGTTATATGAAATGTATAGGATTGCTGGTAGAATTGTTTTTTTTGGTATGTATGCACATTTCATATGTGACATGATATATTCATATGACACGTAGTTGCACTGATGATATATATGCTGTGATTGTTGCTATGTGATTGTTGATACCCCTAGTTTATGAAAATCACTAAAGGTTTAAATGATACATACCGAACGGACATTAGATTAGGGAAAAATCTTTATGGGTCGAATTGATAGACCTGAACGATTTTTACTGAATTTGGGATTACGGGTTGAAATGATATATACCCGTAAAATTTTAAATTTTGCGGATTGAAATGATAAATATCTGTATCGCTTTACCATATGGTAGGAAACGATATACGAACACTGTTGGTCATGTTTTGAGGTAAAATGATTTGGAACTTGATTTTTAAATAATAACTTAAGATTTTATATTTTTAGACTTAAATTTTATAGATTTTAAATTATATGTTTAAAAATGGTTTTATAAGTAAAAATAGATTTAATGTTTATTTAAGATTTTCTTAAAATTTATTTATTTTAAACTATATATTTTAAATAATTCTTTAAACTTATTTTTATATTACTTTAATCTTATGTATGTTTATAATCTATTTTCTAATTTATTTAAGAATTTTATAAACTTATATATATATATATAATTTTAAAATTAGTTTTTATTTTATATTTTTTTCAAACTTTAATAATAAACTTAAAAGGGTAGATAAGTAAAGATTTCATGATTTGAATTCGAGGTTTAAGATGAAAATTTATATAGTGAAATTTGATTTAAATGAATGAACAAATAGGAGATGTGAATTTGAAATGATTTGGACTACTTAGGACGAACTTGAATTGTGAAATTGTTTTGAATTTGAATTTCCAAATTTAGGAATGAATTTGATTTTTAAAATAAACTGAATGCAAACTTGAATGATTTGAATATTGAAAGAAAGGAACTTGAATTTTGTAAAATGATGTTTAATTGGAATGTGATACGGTTTATTAAAATTGTAAATATGATACGATTTGTTGAATTTGAAATATAAGATTTGTTATGAAATATACCAATGGTGTAAGTATGGTAATTCCGCCTATGCTATTTTGATATTTACTTATTTGATAAACATTATTGCATGTAGTGTATTAGTTTAACGGATCCTTAGAGGATGGTGATCCCAAACATCCTTTAAGTTTTTGAGTGCATTTCATCGAACATTTCATTTGAGTTGATTTACTTCCATGAGAATGTTAGTCTTGATCCAAATTATTTTGTTTTGCATTATGGTTTGGGTCAGATCGATTATCACAGCTTTCAAGATCCCCTCTAGGAGTCTAAAGTTATATTGGTTTTGCTCATCCTATATCCACTTATTATTCAGTTGCTCCAATCATCCAGTTATTTCTATCATTTCTATTTAGACAATTACATTTATTTTTGTATTAGAAATTCATCGTATTAGACTTCCGCTGTATTATTTATGAAACCTCTGATGTAAAATTTTATTTCGTAGCTTCATGAACTACTATTGTATTATATATTTTTCCGCTGCTAGATATCATATTGCTCTGTATCTATGTCTATGATCTATGATTCTGTGATTTATTCTATTTACCTCAAAAGCTAATAATAATCTGTCATTTTGGACGGTTCGAGATTGACATGTTTTGTCGATTCGGAATGGTCAAAATGGCAGGTCGTTACAGTTGGTATCAGAGCTTTGGTTCATCAAAGCTTTAGCAGATGGGGTTAATGCTCATTAGAGATAGGGTAGTAATACCAAAGAATGAGTGGAATCAGTCGCAGAATCGTTCTTGTGAGAGAGCACATTTTGAAAATAAAAATTATTTTGAAATGTAAAGTATTCTGAAATTTAAAGCCTTTTAGAATTCCCACTCTTCGAATTTGTTCTCTTTGATAGCTTCTTTGCTAAGTTCTCCTTCGATTTGAATCTTGATCCCATTTGAAATCCATCTTCTGGGTGTCGCGGTTTTTGAGATTACGAGAGTAACATATATGTTGCAAATAAAGATAGGCCGTGGAGATCGTTTGGCTAAAACTTGAGAATTTTTGTTTTGGAATACTTTCAATAATTGATTTCTAAGGTTTTGGAAAAAGTACTAGCACTATATTCAAGTATTTTTGAAATAAAAAGTTTGAAATAATTTTATGAAATGTTTTCAAAAAAAGGAAAATATATGAATGTAGACCACTTTGTCATCCAACGAAGTTTGATTTGTAAATCATGATTTGATATACACATATATGTATATTTTGAATGATTGAAAGAAAATCCGAAACTGATTCTCGAGTTTGGTCGAATGATAATCTTATATATTAGGATAGTGTAATTGTACATCTTGAGATGTTTCGATAAGAAATTACTGAACTTATGATTTCCAGTTATTGAATTGAAAAATAAATTTTCAATTATTTGATTGATCCAACCATTTTTGAACAAGATTTGGAATGATATTTAATATCCAAATATATTATAAAATCCAAACTGAATAGGTATTAAATGAAATTTCGAGAATCTTTGATATTGAATATTTGATATAAAGTTTTTGAACCTTAAATATGGAAGATTTATATAAGAATTACGACTAATTCGAAAGTTATTGATTTGGAACGTAATTGATTTTAATTGAAACCTTATATAATGAATTTATATAAGAATGATATATATTTGAAACATGATGTTGAAAAAGGAAATCTTATATAAATTGATATTTATGTTAGTGCGATATGCGTGAAAAATGAAATGAAATACTATATATATAGTATATATATGTTTTTGAGCTAAAGATATGGGACATACCTTCCATCGAAATCGCAATTCCTGAGAGAGGATTGCGTTGGTGCTCATCGAGAGTGTCCATCAAAAATCGAAAATCGTAAGTACATTGGTAATCCATCGATATTGGAATCTCACTCGGTGAGATCACATTGAGTATTATTATTACTTATCTGTTCTAGCGTGATTCGGGGGGGGCGAGATGCCTACAGTTACAAGCGATTTCATTGGGATAGTGACGTAACCGCCGCGTAACTGCGATCTAGACACCACAGCGTAATTCGGGTGCACGATGCCAATAGTTACAAGCGATTTCACTGGGATAGTGATGTAACCGCCGCGTAACTGCGATCTATGGCAACAACCATGGCGTAATTCGTGGGTGTGATACCTACAGTTACAAGCGATTCTACTGGGATAGTAGCGCAATGGCCGAGTAACCGCGATCCATAAGGGAAGTATTTTCCATATCTATTTTAAATGTTTTAAGTATTTTCACTGGGAGTTGAAACAAGTATATTTAGTACTTATAGATTTTGGTCGTGCGTCTGGCCAATTTATTCCTAACGTTTATATGAACGACAGTAAACTTGTTAAACTTCGAGTTATCAACTATTTTCAAATGTAAAATAACAAACCAATAACCTGCAATTAAATTTATATATAACCTCAACATAATCAACTAAGAAAGAGATTTTAAATGTTTTTAAAATAAATATTTTCGTACATCAAATTTTGTTCAATATTTCAATCTTCTTCTAGAGTTTCCTTTCCATTCGAATCCATCTTCCTTCGTCGATCCTCTTTGATTAGGTTCTTTCGTTCGTTCAGCTTTTAACTTGAATTCTATGACTTATCCTTGTCCACAACAAGGAAAGAAGTAGAAGGAGAGTGTAAGTCTTCCAACGAGTCCATTTTACCGAATATTGTTTTGAAATAACTATTTTGAAAAAGTATTATAATATATAATTTCCTTAGCGTAATATTGAAATTTTGGTATATATTCTGTTTAAATATAGAAAGATGTTTTGAGTATTTACCTGACGTTGAAATTGGCCTATCGAATACCTAGTGATTTGGGTATACGTCTGATTAATGTATATGTTAAATCCTATAAGTATTTGATAGATATAGAGTCATACACTAGTCGCTTGAAAATGATTTTGGTGATGACTTGGCAGCATCATCGATATCCATTTTCGGGTTTCAAAAGTGGGATAAATATACATCGTCAATCAAGACGTCGAGTGAATACTTAAAATTATTTTGAAATGTTAGTAAATATTTTAACATTGATTTAAATATGTATAATTTTTAAAGTATATATGGATATGAAAATAAACTTGAACTATTGTTTTAAATATATTAATTATTTAATCACTATTTTCCTTCCTTGTTCCTTTTCGGGGACGAAAAGGTTTAAGTGTGGGATAATGTAACAACCCGGAATTTTAAGTGTATTTTTATTTGTTTATTTAATTTAAATTTTGATTTTGATTTTATTTGTTTAAAACTCAGTTTGTTTGTATTTTTATAACTATTTTGATTTTTGAATTAAAAACTAAATTTATTTTGGTTTTTATATAACGAATGAATTTGATTTGATATGAATATATTTATTAAAATATTTTCAATTTTGATCTTAGATGGTATATAATTTAAATCGAGTTTATTTAGTTGAGTTTGAAATTATTTAGGAAAAATAAAACATGAAATTGATTTATAATGAAACGTTTATCTTTAATATCTTGTTACTTTCATTTAGTAGTAATTTGAATAATTTTATATTGAAAACAACAAATTTTAGTCACTTCATTTGAATCAGTTTTGACGATTATTTGCGGTAGCGGCAACCGATATATCTCAATAAAAATGAAAATGTAATATAAAAATAAAAATCCAATAAAAATATATTTGAGATATGTCTAACCAGACATAGCGTAAAAATTAATTTCGTCGGAAAATTTGAATGTTTGTAGATCGCACAGTTTTTAGTGCAAAACTGCGCATATCAGTTCAAATTTTAATGATTTTGTAATCTCTCTGAATCCAGTTCGGACAAACATGAAAAATATTCTGTTCGTTGTTAGTAATCCAACGATGAAATTCATTTCGCGAAATTCGGACGTTTTGACTTCCTTTTAATTGTTTTATCGTGCCATTTTCCCTTTTAAAAGAGGCTCGTAATGCCCTTTTGAACGGAGCATCCTGACACTGCAAATTATATATCGTTGTGTCACTCTCGTTGCGCTGATTTGTGCAGTATAATTATTTGTCAGTTTCGGTGCTCGGTTCGTTCCGAAATTACCAAAAAGCTTGCACAGTTCATTTCTAAAACAAAGTCATTTGAGTTCGATGTGTCCCTATTCGTGTCCTGCATATTTTTCTAGTCATTTTGGATCTGCAAAATCTGTTCTTTTAATTTACTACACCATTCATTTGTTTTTTGTTTTCCAAAAGTTTAGGAAATGGACACATTTAGTCCATGCGCATGCCTTTTCATTTGTAAGCTTCCTTTTCAAACATTTCTATTAAACATGCATGCACGTTATGCCATTTTAAACCATTTTTCAACCCTTAAAATATGTCTTCTCCAAACTATGCATGCGTCCATTCTTCTTTTCACAATACCATACAACGTTCACTTTTTCTTTTCAACTGTTTTCATGAATATTTATTTGCATTAAAGTCACATTTTTAATGCAATGTCGTTCCATTTTCTTAATGCATGCATAACGTTCCATTTTGCCATCATTCCCATCCCCATTTCCCATATACTTCATGTTGCACCTTCATTTCCTTCTTCACGAACCTGATGCTACAGCAACTTTATTTTCTTCATTGCGTCGCGAGCCTTGTCCCTGTTCCCTCACCAATATGCGCCCTTGTCTCTACCCGGATCAGCCACACCTGCCGACCCTCCATTAACCGTGAGCTGCCTTGATGTTCGCTTTCCCTTTCTTCCAGTCCGGGCTCTTTCAGCCGAGTCTCCCATCAGCTCCGCCCTCCGTTTTGAACTCTCCGACTAACATCGACTATCCTAAACCCCATCCACATACTACATCTTTCGCTTTCCTTTCCGTCCATCTGCAGTTCGCCTTTTCACGTTGCCAACAGTCCCGACCAAACAACCGCTGCAACACCATGCCCAACCACTTTGACTCCTGTTCGTCCCTTCCTATTCCTTTATGTAGTGTGTGTTATATATTTAGGTGTACTATTTTGTTGTGTGTTCATTTCAATGGGTGTTTGGGGATCGGTGCATGTGCGTGATTTGTGTGCGTGCATATAGAGTGATTGGGTGTGTGTATTGGCATGTGTTTTCGAGGATATGGGTTACTGTGTTTATGTGTAATTATTTGTATGGGGTTGTATGCGTTTGTTATATGTATGTGAGTGTACTATATATGTGGCGTGAGTTATGTATTTGTGTAGAGAGTGTGATTGTGTTTGTATATGCACGTGTGTATATATGGTGTGTTTAGCATGCATCGATTTTTAAACTAATCATATATGCAGTTTTAATGGATTTCGTGTATATATACTTATATAAGTTTAATATATATATGGGTATATATGGTTTTGGGTGTGAGTCGAATTTTAATATATACATATATAAATATATTTATGTTTTGAAAATGTAGTGTTGTATTTATTTTGGGTTAAGTTTGGGTGTTGAGTTCTGAAACCGTTCCAAAACCCAATACCATATCAGTCAAAGCCCAATAGCCAAACCGTCCTAAACCCAATTGTCGTACCGATCCATTGAGAAATTCCCTAACCTCCACTTATAAAAATAAAATAAATATTAAATGATCACCGAGTAGAATCCATTCCGAGTCGTGCCTAGAAATCACCGCTTCATTCTACGTCCATCCAAACGCCGTCTCCATTTCTATGCCACGAAAGGTGAGTTTTTCTCACACCTGACTCACATTTCTTTTATGGATGTTAGATCAATAATGAACTATTATATGAAATGTATAGGATTGCTGGTAGAATTGTTTTATTTGATATGTATGCACATTTCATATGTGACACGTAGTTGCATTGATGATATATATGCTGTGATTGTTGCCATGTGATTGTTGTTTGTTATTGTTGATACCCCTAGTTTATGAAAATCACTAAAGGTTTAAATGATACTTACCCGAACAGACATTAGATTAGGGAAAAATCGTTATAGGTTGAAATGATTGACCTGAATGATTTTTACTGAATTTGGGATTACGGGTTGAAATGATATGTACCCATAAAATTTTAAATTTTGCAGATTGAAATGATAAATATCTGTATCGCTTGACCATACGGTAGGAAATGATATACAAACACCGTTTTATTTATTTTAAATTATATGTTTTTATATTTGTATCGCTTGACCATAGGGACTTAAGATTTTATATTTTTAGACTTAAATTTTATAGATTTTAAATTATATGTTTTAAAATGGTTTTATAAGTAAAAATAGATTTATTGTTTATTTAAAATTTTCTTACAATTTTATTTATTTTAAACTATATATTTTAAATAATTCTTTAAACTTATTTTTACATTATTTTAATCTTATATTTGTTTGTAATCTATTTTTTAATTTATTTTAGAATTTTATAAACTTATATATATTTATTTTCAAAATTAATTTTTATTTTATAATTTTTTTTCAAACTTTAATAATACACTTAAAAGGGTAGATAAGTAAAGATTTGTGATTTGAATTCGAGGTTTAAGATTAAAATTTATATAGTGAAATTTGATTTAAATCAATGAACTGATAGGAGATGTGAATTTGAATTCAAAATTAATTTGGACTAGTTAAGGACGAACTTGAATTGTGAAATTGTTTTGAATTTGAATTTCCAAATTTAGGAATGAATTTGATTTTTAAAATAACCTAAATGCAAACTTGAATGATTTAAATATTGAAGGAAAGGAACTTGGATTTTGTAAAACGTTGTTTAATTGGAATCTGATATGATTTATTAAAACTGTAAATATGATACGATTTTTTGAATTTGAAATATAAGATTTGTTATGAAATATACCAATGGTGTAAGTGTGGTAATTCCGCCTACGCTATTTTGATATTTACTTAATTGATAGACAATGTTGCATATAGTGTATTAGTTTGACGGATCCTTAGAGGATGGTGATCTCAAACATCCTTTAAGTTTTTGAGCGCATTTCATCGAACATTTCATTTGAGTTGATTTACTTCCATGAGAATGTTAGTCGTGATCCGAAATATTTTGTTTTGCATTATGGTTCGGGTCAGATCGATTATCACAGCTTTCAAGATCCACTCTTGGAGTCTGAAGTTATATTGGTTTTTCTCCCACTTATTGATCAGTTGTTCCAATCGTCCAGTTATTTCTGTCATTTCTGTTCAGACAATTACATTTATTCTTTTATTAGAAATTCATTGTATTAGACTTCTGCTGTATTATTTATGAAAACTCTGATGTAAAATTTTATTTAGTTGCTTCATGAACTACTATTTATTATATATTTTTACGCTGCGAGATATCATATTGCTCTGTATCTGTGTCTGTGAAATTTGATTATGTGATTTATTCTATTTACCTCAAAAGCTAATAACAATCTGTCATTTTGGACGGTTTGAGTTTGACATGTTTTGTCGCTTCAGAACAGTCAAAATAGCGGGTCATTACAATTACATCACAATTTATCATGTTAATAACTCGACTAATATGTCAAACTGCACTCTTGGGATCAAACTACACTTTGAAATAAACCACAAGGTGTGATTCAAGCAAGATGAGACATTATGGCATCGCTGATTCAAGCACTTATTTATGCTGCAATCTTGCCGAGTCGAAAAGGTGATCCCTGAGGATCTAGTCTATGGTCAGGTGACTTGCTGGTTGTAGTTCTTGGTAAGCATTGGATAGCTCGAGAACTCCAGTTGGAGGAGCCGGTTTGTACTGCTAAAGTTCTTCCTAGAGGAGAGGTTCTTAATATCATCCCGTAGACGGTAACAGCTGACTGGGTCGCAGTCTTCATAGTAAACATGGTTAAGGGAGTCACTGAGTGGAGTGTAATCATAAGTATCCTTACAGTTTCTAGGTTGGGAAGGTTCATTTGGGGTATCAGAACCAGAGTTATTACAATCTTCCCCGGTTTGCTTAACTAGGACATCGTCTGGTACGGTGCCCTAATATGGATTATCAAATGGCCAGGTAGAGCAGATCGATTCCCACGTGCTTCTTCTTAGCATAAGAATTGGTTAACCTTCTCATAGAAAATTTCAAGACTTTTTGGTTGTTTCCTGTCGATCCAGGCCTCAAATTCAGAGTCAAGAAGCATGCACATCCTTAGCATTTTGGACGAGGATGGTTCGGGTCAAAGATCTTCAATTTCTGCAAAGGCGTCATTAGATCTTTCAAGGCATCTCTTGAGCGACTCTCAGATGCCCTGGTAGATGTCGGAAATAGCTAGGATGTCCTTGGATCTGGTTACGTGCATCCAGAATATCAATCCCCTTGCAAGTTGGTCAAAGATTGATATGGTTCCAGCAGAAGTCGAGAGAACCACGATAGAGCCACACCTTCAAGAAATACGGGGAAGCACTTGTACTTCCCACCGTCAGTTGCATGTGCAGAATCCCTGTGCTACTCGTAGTGGTCTATAAAGTTTCGAGGATCATGGTTCCCTAAGTAAACCGCGAGTTGCAGCATGTCGAAAAGTCTAGGCCATTCGGTGTTAAGCATGTTTTCCATGAAGGGGTTACATCTCGTACTGATTTCTAGATGTCAGTTACGTTCCCCCGTGATTCTCTAATGATCCTATGGACAATATAAGTGACAACTGGAGTTTAGATCTTCACTGGATTCCAGCAGTCGTGATCCAGCTCAGGAGTGTGCAGCCTAGAGTGCCTCCTTGGATGGACATCCTTGTTGTGATAAGAGTCATCTGCATTTGTTCTTTGATTTCATAGATCCTGGTGAGAAATAGCTTGGGCCTGGTTTGTTTCTTGCCATAGGCGCTAAGTTTCGCGAAGCAACAAGCTGCACCTGCATTATATGGGGCTAAGCGCTAGTCCCTTGGTCGAGACTAGGCCTATTCCGGTGATGGTGATGCAAACATTTTGCCTTTTCGACGATGGTGTCGGCATCATCGCGATTAATTTTCCTCTATTGAATTTGGTTTCTATAGAGGAAATAAGACATAGTGCTCGTGGAGACGCGGTCTAGAAGAGGCTGAGTGCTTCTATTCACCCGGTGGCGTGTAATGTCTCGTCGATCCCTACGTTGTAGCTGTTGCATTAATTCATGATTCTGTTTGATTTGCTGGTTAAGCTACCTTTGAGTTTCCTTAAGTTTCCTTGTGAGATCAATCAGCTGGGCTTGAGTGATTGGGGCCTCGCGATCAAGGGATGCAGACCCTTTTGTGGTGGTCATACCATTGGAAGGTCCGACGATGGTGGATTTTCCCCTTTACACCATTGTTGTCATGCTTGCTAGGTAGAACTAGACGAATCTGAGTAGTACTCGAAATATGCGGTGGAAGAACAACAGGAAAAGGAAGGAGCTTTCTTGAGTCCGAATGAGAGAGTTAACTTTAGTGCATCTTCAACTTCCTGGCGCGCCAAAATGTTGATTTCCAGAAGTTGGCACAACACCCAAGGATTTCCACGATAGTGAAAATAAGCGAATAACGATGTAAATGCAGGGGAAATGCAAGAGAACGGTCACACAATGTTTATAGTAGTCTGGATTTGTGACAACCTGAATTATAACGGAATATTTAATTATTTAAATATTCAAAACTATTTATTTTAAGATTTACTGACTTGGGTTATATTTTAGTTGATATTTGGAATATCAATTCAACTTAAATTTGAACTTTTAAGTTTAAAATCAATTTAAGTTATTTTGTGTAATAACCCAGAAATCCGAGCCAATTTAAATTTTTTATTTTGGCCATTTTAGTGAATTTTGAATATTTAAAATGAATTGTTTTAAATAATAATGTAAAGAAATTTATTATGAATAGAAATAGAATGTATATATTTATTTGAATCGTCGTTAGAATATAAATATTTTATTTTAATTATAAAAGGAATTGAAAATAGCGCGGTAGTTCAAAAATTCGATTTCAAAGTTCCAACGAATGTACAGGATTCAAAATAAATCGTATTTTAGTGAAACCAAAAATATTAGAATCTATTTGAGAATATCTTTCTAACGAATCCGAAAAATTGAAATTTCATAGCGGGGATAAAAAGTTATGCCCAGTTGAAAATTCAGAATAGTCGCTATGGAATTTTGGCCCTTAAAATAGAAATTTTGCAAACGACCTGTGTTTTCGACGAAACCTCTTTTTTTGGATCTAGGATGTCTAGTTATTGCTAGATTCCAAAATTCATAATTTTCTGAATAAATATGTGAGCGTGGCAAAGTAAAACGTGTTTTGTCAATTTCAGTCAATTTCGATCGATCTGAAAATAGCCATTTTTCAAACGGCCTCAAAATTTGATGAAATTATTTTTATTAGGACCGTATCGTCAATACGAAGCTAGAAATAATTTTCGGGAATTTTTAGAGATTGTATGTGGTCCCGGTAAATTGAAAGGTGCATTTAAATTGAATATATAAAGACTTATATTATTATTGATGAAAACTGATCAAAACGGCCGAACTGACTTACGATACATATCCCATTGTGTTCGGAATGGGGGGTAATTTGCTAGGGACGACAGTTGGTGGGTTCGATTTCGAGTTGAAAATAAAAAGTTGCTTTTAGGAGATCAAAAATAATAAAATAAATATATAATTATATAAACCTTCTCTCTCCCACCCCCTTTCCCAAATAGTCAAACCCGAAAGAAAGAAAAAATGGGGGCGATCGTGGAAACCGCCGTAGCCCCCCCTCGTCCGTTCGTCGCCGCCGTCGCGGCAGGCTCCACCGCCGCTGGCACCTGACTCCCTAGCCCTCCGATCCTCTTCCATTCCCCCTCCTTCGAAAAACGCCCCAAACCCATACCATCCGCCGCCATCCAAACCTTAAGCCTGCAACTTCACCGGAAACCGCCCCTGGCGCCACCCCTCCTAGCGCACCTCCGTTGGTCCCCTCAACGACAGTCCACCACGTGAGCTTCGACGCCTCCGACGAGCCCAAACACTCTCCTCTGATCTAAATCAGTAAGTTTCTTTAATTTTAATTATAAATCTGAGTTTATATATGTAGAAAACATGTTTATCAAATCTATTATATATATTATCTTTTAAAATATAAAATTAGGATTTTTGAGGAAAAGAAATCAGTTTAAAAATGTGATCTTTATAGAAAAAGAGGTGATGTTAGTTTGTAAAAGAATAGATTTTTATGCATAGAAAAGGTCGGATTTTTATTCATATAGAGCGTTATAAAAATATAATTATATACGGTGTAGGGAATAAAAATATAATTTTTATATGATGAAGAGGATAAAAAATATAATTTTTATATAGCTAATGAAATAAAAATACGATTTTTAACTATGTGAAGATATGATTTTTATCTAGGTGGAGTTGAACTAAAAATGTAATCTTCATATATATAGTAGTGTTTTAAAAATATATTTTTATATACTAGAGAATATAAAAATGTGATTTTTATATTTGTAGTGGATGCGGACAACGAAAGTGATAAAAGGCGAGTGGCGAAGATTTCCTCAATATGAAGAGTTGCAGTGTATTGGTTTAGCTAGTCGGTGAGAACTCCTCACTTTTATTTTGTTTTCTAGTTGAAATTTATACTAGGATGCAGACGGTGCTTAGCAGCACCCGACATCCGTCGTCCACAGACCATGGATGACTTGTTTGTTTGATTGTTGTGTTGTGAAAATTTTATTGTGTGATGTGCAATGGAATAAAATATTTTATAATTAAAAATAAAAATTTTAACGTGTATATAAAATTAATAGTAATAAACTAACCGGACGATTTGTTTATGTACGCCGATTTGACTGATATTGATTGGGACGATAAATTTTACACATCGCCCAACTACACAAATAAAAATCTTTGTTTGTTGATGTGAAACCCCACACGGGTGTTGGGATGAAATTGGCCATACACTAGTCCTAATAATAGTTGTATGTCGATCGATAGATTGACAGGCTGCTATAAGCGTTAAATATTTATATTTGATGCTTATGCAGTGTAGAATGCACTTTAGGTGATGGTTGCCTGTGTTTGATTGTTGCAGTGTACGTGTGTGTAAGAAATCCATACAATTAACACTATATGGTAGTTGATTGGGCCTCATTCCAATTTGGAAAATAGAAGAAAATTCATCTGTTGGATAAAATATATATTCATGTGTTGAATAGAAGAAAATTCATGTGATAAAATATATGTTCATGTGTTGAGTAGAAGAAAATTCATGTGTTAAATAAAATATATATTCATGTGTTGAATCGAAGAAAATTCATGTGTTGAATAAAATATATATTCATGTGTTGAATAAAAGCAATTTCATGTGTTGAAGAAAATACTCATTTGTTGAATAGAATATGAAGTTATTGAAATATAAAAAGCCGTATTGATTAGATTGACGCTATTTTGATGTGAACGATATTTGTATATGTTTTATTCATTTTTATAATGAATATAGAAAAGGAAGTGATTTCAAAATATAACGTTTTGAGAGGATTATCATTTATAGGCTAATGATATGGAATATTCAATTTCGATTAGAAATTGAATATGAAGTTGAAATCGTTTAGAAAACGAATTTAAAACGAATTATAAAATACGTTTTAAAAGGAAATCGACGAAATGTATATAATATATATTATATATATAATGGCCTGAATAGAACTCGCCGCGTCGCGATAGTTCGCGAATTTCGACCATTGACTTCGAATGGACGTTACGGGAGATCCGAACTTCGGATTCCCTTAAAACCGGGACCTTTGGGTTCGTATCGAAAAGAGCTTTCTAACGAACATTAGAGATTTGAAATCTAACGGTTGGATTTGGAATTATGTCCAAATCAACTTTGGAAAAGGTCGCTGTAAGTGCAGTTCGATGGCCGTTGATGGAAATTGACTGTACGGGCCTTGATAAAATTATTGAAAATAGTAATAATTTGTGTAAAATCATAAGAAATGATTTGTGAAGAATTGAGATGAAAAATTCCAAATTTGAAAAGATAAAAATAGATTTTTATTGAAATGAACTAGTTTTGAACTAGAATAATAATTTATTTATTTTTAAATAAACAAATTGGATGTGAAAGGGTTTTAAAAGTAACCAGAATTCCCAATAATTGAATTGGAATGGATTTGAATCGAAATTGTCTTTTGAAAATTTCGATGTTGGATTTCGTGATTATACAGATATTGTTATGGAAATTTAAAAGATATATTTATATCGTTATTTCCAACACGATATTTGTTGGTCGTAGAATTTGATATTGAATATAAGTCGATGTATTTTTTATTCAGAGCCTTATATTTAATATCAAATGGGAATTGGGTTTATCGTGAACTGTGTTTTAACGACATTTGTTCTTTAACCCGATTTACAGTGAAATGTGATTTGGAATTTATAAATCTTTTGCTAAGATTTAAAGAAGGTTTTCCAAAGTAAAGGTTTCCAATTTAATAAAATAAATTGGAATGGAATGGAATGTGATTTTGGGTTTATCGTGAGCCGTGTTTTAAATGACATTGGTTCCTTAACCCACTTAAAGACAAGATATTGTTTCCCAAGTTAAACAATCATTAATATTGATTTTTGGGAAGATTAAAACCAAGTGGAGTTTTAATGAATCTTAAATTAGATTGAAATGATCGAGAATGGAGTATCACCAGTTTTGCTCCAGGCGATAGTTAAGTCTTTAATTAGATTTAAATGTGAAACGGTAACTGAATTTATCGATAACACCGTGGTGTTAGATATGAAGTATTACCAGTTTTACTTCATGGGATGAATAGGTTGGGATTGGGAAATAAAATAAATGATTACTTCGGTGTGGTTCGCTAATCCCGACTAATTTGGATTGATATTCCAAGGAAGATTAAAGAATAAATTTAAAGAATTTATCTTTGATAAAATTAATGGGAACCTTTCCCAAAGTATAAGAATATTTGAATAAAAGGATATTCTGAATTGGAATGAGGCGTATGTTGTGTTTGTGTAACACTTGTTTATTATATATGCGGGTTATTCATAAAGACAGGGTTTATCCCATTCTGAATAACTGATTCGACGATGTGTCGAGGATGATGATGGTGGTCGAAGACCAGAGGTCTTCACATCGTTTGGATAATTACTGATGATCTTGATTGGGCTGTACACCGAAAAGGAGGGAATCAGTTGGTGATCGTCCAGACGTAATTGGAGATCGATGGATATGCAAGGTACAAGATGCCTTCGGATTCGTTCAGACCCAGAACGAACTTGTAAATTGACTGTGTGTCTGACATTGGATT
This sequence comes from Allium sativum, assembly GCA_030737875.1. Lineage (NCBI taxonomy): Eukaryota > Viridiplantae > Streptophyta > Magnoliopsida > Asparagales > Amaryllidaceae > Allium > Allium sativum. Next base: position 186,310,167 of record CM060924.1, on the reverse strand, counting down.
TTATTCTGTGTGGTTGATTTCTATTAAATATATATCTGTTTGGCGGCGGAGAATTTATTCTCTTGCTTAACGCCCTTCTCTGAGACGTACGAGCTCAAGGGTTATATATTGATGGATATCAATTGTATGGAGTGAATTGCCTATGTGGCATGCCTAAGTGGCAAATGATCAAGGCTTCTGTTGAAAAGCAAAGTCTTGTGGTTGATGATCAAAGCACTGCCTGTGTGACATAGCTTTGTGTAACGTTAATTCGCGAGCCTCACACCCTGGTTGTGAACCAGAAACGGGAGAGAACCTCAGGGAGGGCATGCGTTTCCTTCTAGCTAGGGTGGTGTCAGTGACCTACCAGCCCTGACATTTATATTATTTTCACCTGTGTGGTTATTGCTGTTGCGAGGCGCCTCATATATATCGGTGACTATGTGGAGTCGATGGAGTCATTTGGCTCCTTTACGCCCCAAAGGGCAGGGAAACGCAGTGTTCAGGCATAATAATCCACATCGGTGGACCGACCCTGATGATCCAAGGCTTGCCTGCACGCTTGCCTGAGGGGTGGGCTAGAGCGTCTCGAATTCGGTAGAGGACGATCCCTTGCCTTGGTTCACAGATGGAAACCCAACTTCCAATACGTGACTTGCAGTTTTGATTGTAGAGCCTAGTATGGCGACATAGTGGTATGGGGCACTCATGCCGTCTATGATTGATATTTATGATTGAAATTGTTTTGACATTATACACTTATAGTAATAATAAAACATGAAATTTAGCGTATCAAGCATTCTTTGGCTATTACAAGGTAAAAACCCTGTCCTCCGGCTTGCGTTGAATTGTGTGATGGGACCTGGGTCTTATAATAGCTTCATTGTTCTTTATTTAGCATTGCGCTGTTGTTTTATGCACTGGTATTCTTGGGAGGAAACCCGATCCGTGTTATACGGCGTGGTCCCTTGATTTACCTAACTTTAAAATAAAGATTAATAACTGTTTTAGTTCTCACACCAGTCACATGACTGACCTGGAGTTTATTGTTTTAACCTAAACTCTGGGTGCCCTTATTTTCCGCACGGGCAGCTAGTAGTTTTGGTTTTGCAGATTTGTATTCATAGGACCCTAATTTACAGCTGGAACGACACTCGGAATGCTTTGTATCCGTGTATTACTTTTAGTTGTGTTTTGTATCATTTTCCGCTGCTATATAATTTATTGTAATCTCTGATATTTATCGAATGTATTTTATTCATTCATACTCTGTATATTCTTGTAAGTTGATGAAATTTTTGTAATTTATAATGAAATGTTCTTCTGTTTGCGTTCCGATGTGTGTTGTTCTCAAGGAATCCGTTCTTTCCTTACCGGGGAAGTTACGGTTTTCACAGTTGGTATCAGAGCTTGGGTTTACAGAGGTCGGAGAACAAGACACATTAGAACCATACGAAAGAATTCATCAGAGATAGGATTAGTAATATCCAATGGGAATGACTCGTTAGAGATGGGATCAGTAGTTTCCTAGAATGAGTGTGAAGAGTATATTTTTAAAATGAAAACAAATTTTGTTTTGAAAATCTAAACCTTATTCAACGTATTTGAATATTTATTTGTACTGATTTGGACAGTCCAGTATATAAAGATTTTGCATATATGTATGATCCGCGAGTATTTAAAGTTTTAATATACTGGATAGATATAGAATCACACTCTAGTCGCCCGGGGATGATACTGATAATTGTGATCACATTACTAGTATTTTTGTTCGAGTTTCGAAGGTGGGATTTTTTTACCTATTTCCATTTAGACTGTTGTGAGAACCAAAACTAGATAGGGCTTATTGTTGTGATTTGGCACCAAAAATGTAATTTTTGACTATATATCCAAGTTATGAATTTGAAAAGATAATCAACTAATTTATTGATGGTTGTGTTGTTTGATTATTGATTGATTAATTAAAATTTGAACCATTTAGCCAAATTGATCAAATAGTGAGTTGTATTGAAAATCAGTCGCATTTGCATGCATATACATGTACTTACATTGAACAGGTCATAGCAAGGAGGCTAGAGAAGAGGATTAAAATTGTTTACCCGACAAATAGGTACATGTTTATTGTATTTCTTAGGTTTTTGATGATTTTATGAGCCGCTTGGCTGTTTCTTTTTCTTTTTGGATTGATGAGGGCCATGGGAGGCTATATGAAATATTTCGAAGCTCCCGGTGCAGGGGAGGTTATGGCGAAATATTTCGAAATTTTAGGGTGTTAGCCAAATTTTTGAAGAATTTGAAAAGTTCTTAGAAACTGAAAAGTTGAAGAACTTAAGCCATAAATAATGGAAGTTGAGTTGATTTGTAAAACAACTTTCAGCTTCGTTCCTTTTCGGGGACGAAAAGTTTTAAGTGGGGGAGATTGTAATAACCCGGAAATCCGAGCCAATTTAAAAATTTTATTTTGGCGATTTTAGTGAATTTTGAATATTTAAAATGAATTATTTTAAATAATAACGACTAGAAATTTATTTTGAATAGAAATATAACGTATATATTTATTTGAATCGTCGTTAGAATATAAATATTTTATTTTAATTATAAAAGGAATTGAAAATGGCGCGGTAGTTAGAAAATTCGATTTCAAAGTTCAAATGAATGTACAGGATTCAACATAAATCAGATTTTAGCAAAACCAAAAATATTAGAATCTATTTGGGAATATCTTTCCAACGAATCCAAAAAATTGAAATTTCATAGCGGGGATAAAAAGTTATGCCCTGTTGAAAATTCAGAATAGTCGCTATGGAATTTTGGCCCTTAAAAATAGCAATTTTGCAAACGACCTCTGTTTTCGACGAAATCACTTTTTTTGGATCCGTGATGTCTAGTTATTGCTAGATTCTAAAATTCGTAATTTTCTGAATCAATATGTGAGCGTGGCGAAGTAAAATTTGTTTTGCCCATTTCAGTCAATTTTGATCGATCAGAAAATAGCCGTTTTTCAAACGGCCTCAGAATTTGACAAAATTAGTTTTTTTAGGACCATATCGTCAATACGAAGCTAGAAATAATTTTTCGGGAATTTTTAGAGATCGTATGTGGTCCCGGTAAATTGAAAGGTGCGTTTAAATTGAATATATAAAGACTTATATTTTAATTATTGATGAAAACTGATCGAAACGGCCGAACTGGCTTACGATACATATCCCATTGTGTTCAAAATGGGGGTAATTAGCTAGGGACGACAGTCGGTGGGTTTGATTTCAAGTTGAAAATAAAAAGTTGCTTTTAGGGAATCAAAAATAATAAAATAAATATATAATTATATAAACCTTCTCTCTCCCACCCCCTTTCCCAGATAGTCAAAACCGAAAGAAAGAAAATAAAAAAAAGGCAAAAAAGAGGGGCGATCGTGGAAACCGCCGCAGCCCTCCCACCCCCTCCCCCCCCCCCCCTCGGCCGTCTGTTCGTCGCCCCGTCGCGGTAGGCTCCACCGCCGCTGGCGCCTGACTCCCTAGCCCTCCGATCCTCTTCCTTTCCCCCTCCTTCCAAAAATACCCCAAACCCATACCATCCGCCGCCATCCAAACCCTAAGCTCGCCACTTCGCCGGAAACCGCCCCTGGCGCCACCCCTCCTTGCGCACCTCCGCTGGCCCCCTCAACAACAATCCACCGCGTGAGCTTCGACGCCTCCGACGAGCCCAAACACTCTCCTTCGATCTAAATCAGTAAGTTTCTTTAATTTTAATTATAAATTTGAGTTTATATACGTTGAAAACATGCTTATCAAATTTATTATACATATATATATATATTAGCTTTTAAAATATAAAATTAGGATTTTTAAGGAAAAGAAATCAGTTTAAAAATGTGATCTTTATAGAAAAAGAGGTGATGTTAGTTTGTAAAAGAATAGATTTTTATGCATAGAAAAGGTCGGATTTTTTTATAGTTAATCACATAGAAAAGGTCGGATTTTTATATAATTAATCACATAGAAAAGGTCGGGTTTTTATATAGTTAATTACATAGAAAAGATCGGATTTTTATTCATATGGAGCTTTACAAAAATATAATTATATACGGTGTAGAGAATAAAAATATAATTTTTATATGATGAAGAGGATAAAAATATAATTTTTATATAGCTAATGAAATAAAAATACGATTTTTATCTAGGTGGAGTTGAACTAAAAATGTAATCTTCATATATATAGTAGTGTTTTAAAAATATGATTTTCATATACTAGAGAATATAAAAATATGATATTTTTATATATGTAGTGGATGCGGACAATGTAAGCGATAAAAGGCGAGTGGCGAAGATTTCCTACATATGAAGAGTTGCGGTGTATTGGTTTAGCTAGTCGGTGAGAACTCCTCACTTTTATTTTGTTTTCTAGTTGAAATATATACTAGGATGCAGACGGTGCTTAGCAGCACCCGACACCCGTCGTCCACAGACCATGGATGACTTGTTTGTTTGATTGCTGTGTTGTGAAAATTTTATTATGTGACGTGCAATGGAATAAAATATTTTATAGTGGAAAATATTTTATAGTTAAAAATATATTTTTTAACGTGTATATAAAATAAACAGTAATAAAAAAATCGGACGATTTATTTTTATACACTGATTTGACTGATATTGATTGGGACGATAAATTTTACATATCGCCCAACTGCACAAATAAAAATCGGTGTTTGTTGATGTGAAACCCCACACGGGTGTTGCGATGAAATTGGCCATACACTAGTCCCAATAATTAGTTGTATGTCGATCGACAGATTAACAGGCTGTCATAAGCGTTAAATATTTATATTTGATGCTTATGCAATGTAGAATGCACATTGGGTGATGGTTGCCTGTGTTTGATTGTTGTATTGTACGTGTGTGTATGAAATCTATATAATTAACATTATGTGGTAGTTGATTGGGCCTCATTCCAGTTTGGAAAATAGAAGAAAATTCATGTGTTGAATAAAATATATATTCATGAGTTGAATAGAAGAAAATTCATGTGATAAAATATATGTTCATTTGTTGAGTAGAAGAAAATTCATGTGTTAAATAAAATATATATTCATGTGTTGAATAGAAGAAAATTCATGTGTTGAATAAAATATATATTGATGTGTTGAACAGAAGAAAATTCATGTGTTGAATAAAATATATATTCATGTTTTGAATAAAAGCAAATTTCATGTGTTGAAGAAAATATTCATTTGTTGAATAGAATAATGAAGTTATTGAAATATATAAAGCCGTGTTGATTAGATTGACGCTATTTTGACGTGAACGATATTTGTATCGGTTTTATTCAATTTTATAATGAATAAAGAAAAGGAAGTGATTTCAAAATATAACGTTTTGAGAGTATTATCATTTATATGTTAATGATATGGAATATTCAATTTCGATTAGAAATTGAATATGAAGTTGAAATCGTTTCAAAAACGAATTTAAAACGATTTATAAAATACATTTTAAAAGGAAATCAATGAAATTATATAATATTATATATATAATGGCCTGAATAGAACGCGCCGCGCCGCGCCGCGACAGTTCGCGAATTTCGACCATTGACTTCGAATGGACATTACGGGAGATCCGACCGTTGGATTCCCCTAAAACTGGAACTGTTGGGTTCGTATCGAAAAGAGCATTCTAACGAACATTAGAGATTTGAAATCTAATGGTTGGATTTGGAATTATGTCCAAATCAACTTTGGAAAAGGTCGCTGTAAGTGCAGTTCGATGGCCGTTGATGGAAATCGACTGTACGGGCCTTGATAAAATTATTAAAAACAGTAATAATTTGTGTAAAATCATAAGAAATGATTTGTGAAGAATTGAGATGAAAAATTCCAAATTTGAAAAGATAAAATAGATTTTTATCGAAATGAACTAGTTTTGAACTAGAATAATAATTTATTTATTTTTAAAAAAATAAATGGGATGTGAAAGGGTTTTAAAAGTAACCAGAATTCCCAATAATTGAATTGGAATGGATTTGAATCCAAATTGTCTTTGGAATATTTCGATGTTGGATTTCGTGATTATACAGATATTATTATGGAAATTTGAAAGATATATTTATATCGTTATTTCCAATACGATATTTGTTGGTCGTAGAATTTGATATTGAATATAAGCCGATATATTTTCTATTTAGAGCCTTATGTTTAATATCAAATGGGAATTGGGTTTATCGTGAACTGTGTTTTAACGACATTTGTTCTTAACCCGATTTACAGTGAAATGTGATTTGGAATTTATAAATCTTTCGTTAAGATTTAAAGGAGGTTTTCCAAAGTAAAGTTTTCCAATTTAATAAAATAAATTGGAATGGAATGTGATTTGGGTTTATCGTGAACCGTGTTTTAAATGACATTGGTTCTTTAACCCAGTTAAAGACAGGATATGGTTTCCCAAGTTAAACAATCATTAATATTGATTTTTGGGAAGATTAAAACCAAGTGGAGTTTTAATGAATCTTAAATTAGACTGGAATAATCGAGAATGGGGTATCACCAGTTTTGCTCCAGGCAATAGTTAAATCTTTAATTTGATTTGAATGTGAAATGGTAATTGAATTTACCGATAACACCATGGTGTTAGATATGAAGTATTACCAGTTTTACTTTATGGGATTAATAGGTTGGGATTGGGAATGAAAATAAATGATTACTTCGGTGTGGTTCGCTAATCCCGACTAGTTTGGATTGATATTCAAAGGAAGATTAAAGAATAAATTTAAAGAATTTATCTTTGATAAAATTAACGGGAACCTTTCCCAAAGTATAAGAATATTTGAATAAAAGGATATTATGAATTGGAATGAGGCGTTTATTATGTTCGTGTAACACTTGTTTATTATATACGCGGGTTATTCAGGAAGACCGGGTTTATCCACTTCTGAATAACTGATTCGACGATGTGTCGAGGATGAAGACGGTGGTCGAAGACCGGAGGTCTTCACATCGTTTGGATAATTACTGATGATCTTGATTGGGTTGTACACCCAAGAGGAGGGAATCAGTTGTGATCGTCCAGACGTAATTGGAGATCGATGGATATGTGAGGTACAAGGTGCCTCCGGTTTCATTCAAACCCAGAACGAACTTGTAAATGGACTGTGTGTCTGGCATTGGATTTTATTCTGTGTGATTGATTTCTATTAAATATATATCTGTTTGGCATCGGAGAATTTATTCTCTTGCTTAACGCCCTTCTCTGAGATGTACGAGCTCAGAGGTTATATATTGATGGATATCAATCGCATGGAGTGAATTGCCTGTGTGGCATGCCTAAGTGGAAAATGATCAAGGCTTCCGTTGGAAAGCAAAGTCTTATGGTTGATGATCAAAGCACCGCCTGTGTGGCATAGCTTTGTGTAACGTTAATTCGCGAGCCTCACACACCGGTTGTGAACCAGAACGGGAGAGGACCTCAAGGAGGGCATGCGTTTCCTTCTAGCTAGGGTGGTGTCAATGACCTGCCAGCCCTGACATTTATATTATTTTCACCTGCGTGGTTGTTGCCGTTGTGAGGCGCCTCGGATATATCGGTGACTATGTGGAGCTGATGGAGTCATTTGGCTCATTTGCGCCCTAAAGAGCGGGGAAACGCAGTGTTCAGGCATAATAATCCACATCGGTGGACTGACCCTGATGATCCAGGGCTTGCCTGCGCGCTTGCCTGAGGGGCGGGCTAGAGCGTCTCGAATTCGGTAGAGGGCGATCCCTTGCCTCGGTTCACAGATGGAAATCCAACTTCCAATACGTGACTTTGCAGTTTTGATTGTAGAGCCTAGTATGGCGGCATAGTGGTATGGGGCAGTCATGCCGTCTATGATTGATATTTATGATTGGAATTGTTTTGACACTATACACTTATAGTAATAATAAAACATGAAATTTAGCGTATCAAGCATTCTTTGGCTATTATAAGGTAAAAACCCTATCATCCGGTTTGCGTTGCATTGTGTGATGGGACCTGGGTCTTATAATAGCTTCATTGTTCTTTATTTAGCATTGCATTGTTGTTTTATGCACTGGTATCTTGGGAGGAAACCCGATCCGTGTTATACGGCGTGGTCCCTTGATTTACCTAACTTTAAAATAAAGATTAATAACTGTTTTAGTTCTCACACCAGTCACATGACTGACCTAGAGTTTATTGTTTTAACCTAAACTCTGGGTGCCCTTATTTTCCGCACAGGCAGCTAGTAGTTTTGGTTTTGCAGATTTGTATTCACAGGATGCTGATTTACAGCTGGAACGATACTCGAAAAGCTCTGTATCCGTGTATTATTTTCAGTTGTGTTTTGTATTATTTTCCGCTACTATGTAATTTGTTGCAATCTCTAATATTTATCGAATGTATTTTATTAATTCATACTCTGTATATTCTTGTAATCTGATGAAATTGTTGTAATTTACAATGAAATGTTCTTCTGTTTGCATTCCGATGTGTGTTGTTCTCAAGGTAATCCGTTCTTTCCTTACCGGGGAAGTTACGGATTTCACATTTTGAAGCCAAGAACTATGTTTTTAGATATGAACGATAATATGAAATTATTATCAATAAGTTTGAATGTTTGGAATTCTAAATATTGGAATTTTTGATTAAGGTATTAACTAAAACAAATTTGATAACTTCAATAAACATCATTTAATTAACCAATATTGACTATAAATCGATTTTACAAACCCATTAACGATAATATATAGTTTGGATTTGAATTAGTATTTAGATCATACTTTCAAATAATATTTTAATATAGAAAATAGTCAATTTTCAAACGATCTCGGAATTCGACAAAACCTGTTTCATCGGATCCAGAATGGTAAATTACTGTAAGATTTCAATTTTCGTATCCATTGGGTTTGTATGTGGTCTTGCGCGATATAACACATATCGATAATCGATTTGAATTATAATTTGATTTTAATAATGACAGTTAAATATGATTGAATTAGCTTTCAAAACAATTTCCAATGTTTTTGAAATGTGGGTTATTAGCTATAAATGATAGTTAGAATGTATCGTTTCGAGTTTGGAAATTATTGACCTAAATGAATAGTGTTTCCTAGAAAGCTATATATGCATCCTAAGTGTTCACAATCTCAAAGATCTTAAACCATAACCTCCATTGTTAACTTTATTCAATCCAGTGGTTTAAATACAATCTTTCGATACATCCACTTTTATAAAAAAACTTCCAATTGGAAAGTTGTTCGCATCGATGTTTAGAGTCGATCCAAGGTCGTGGGTGGCTGGATTTTCTCAAAAACCGTGCGGGTAGCTGTTGTGTTTTTTTGAATATTGTGCCATCATCATTGACTTTTTGGTAAAGGATTTCTGAAGGAAAGTGGTACACAAGAGTAAGGACTTCCGTTCTAGGGAGTTGCGGCGGCTTAAGGTTGTCGATGGTCGGAGTTATTAAAGATTTCGTGATGTCCGTTCATTTTGTGTTTTCGAACTGGATATTTGGAGGTGGCATGGCGGGGTTATTGGAGGCGAGGTCAGTGCGTGTTCGAACCTGGGTATTTCGAAGGAGAAGCCGCGTTTATTAAACGTTAATGAAGGGGCTTAAGCAACTAATCTGGTGGTTTGTGTGCTAATGACCGTGATTAGTGAATTATATTTATTTAAATTGTTGTTAAATATTGTAACACTAATATCTTTTTCATACGAGGTATGTTTCACGAGAAACGAATTGCGTTGGGTTCATATTCGCGAACACTACGTGTATGTGTTGGATTGGGGGTGCTTTAGAGCTATTTGGATTTTTAAATAATTTCAAATTCTTGTTTAAAATTATATAGATTGACATGAAATCATTGAATTAGATTCGATGATGAGTTAACTCTCACACTTTATGGCAAACTATTTTCATATCGTATAAAATAAATATATATTGTTGAATCGATATTTATTTGTCTTTTATGTATGTTTGATTAGTTGATATACTGCTTTGTTGGTGGATGTTGATATATATTCTCATTTATGAACGGATGACCTTTGACAATAACTTCTTTTAAGCGGAAGATTCATCTTAAATGAATTATATTATATATCTGTTCAATATGCACATAAATAACCATTTCGTTGCAAAAGAATATAAAAGTAAAAGCGGAGTATACATAGCGAATAAGGTTGTACCGCAACACTATGAAATATATGCATCTATGTGTAGTCGGTATGGAGTTAATAATTCCTTTGATTATATTCATATATTATCCATAATCATCCATTTGTCTATATTTTATCTTTTACTTGCATTTGTTTGTTATGTTCGCTTATCGCCCAAATTTACTTATGAGTGTTCCCAAATTGATTGTATTATTGATGATTGAAGTAAATTAAACATTTTGTTTAATATAAGCTTGGGTTTTCACATAATCGATGTTTGAAAAAATTATCATTTTAATTAATGATATTTAAAATTTTATTTATTATTTGACTATTCATTACTCATTCTAATCAATGATATTAGAATTGAACTAATCATTGTAGTTATTGAAACTTTATTTTATTGATTATTTTAACTAATGATTAAATGAAACTTAATAATCATTTTAATAAATGATGCTTTAATTCCAATAACACACTTTAATTAATATTGCTTTTGATTTGATTAATTTTTTTTCTAAGTCGCTTTTAAAAGTGAAATGTAATTGATGTAACGAAATGAATAAAATCATTTTAATTGATTTAAAATAAAAGAATTAAGATTACTTAATTGATTTATAAGAGGGTTGTAAACTTAATGAATCAATTTAATCATGGTTTATAAATAAGCAACTTTTTTATTATAAAAGATCATGATTGAGATTAATTATTTTATGGATAATTAATATTTAATTTAATCAGATTTAAGTATTTAAATTTTGATTTATTATCCTTTTGGGATAACTTATATCGTTTAGATCTTATAAACGATAGTTTTAAATAAAAATGTCCTTTTTAAATGGCAATGGTTTGAAATTTAATCTAAGTGTAAAGTGCATTGAGTTTTGTCAAAATCGATGTTTTAATTTAACATTGATTTAGACTTTTCTTTTAAAATAAACTTAAAATTATAGTATCTCTTTAAAACCAATATTTAAAAGAATATTGTGAAAAGTGTTTTCTTTCAAATAACTTAAATGTGGAAACCAAGCACAAGTTTGAGTTTTGAAGTTTAACTGGTTTCAATACGAATATGGAAAGAAATTTCCATAAACGATATCGCTTACATGGAGAATATTTAGTTATACTCTTATTATTAGATGTTGAAATACGTAAACTTCTCTATTTCTCGAAGTTTGAAGCATTGTCCAGACGATGTCTAGGGATAATACTACCTTAACTTGTCGAACTTTACTTTTAACTCAGATATAGTATAATATTGGGATCGATAAAAAGTGATAAGGGAATGTGATTTTGTTTCCATACATATTCACTTTTGAATATTCCTGAAAGTTGATTTAATAACTATTAGTTCAGCTTTCATCTTTCCTGAGTTGTATCATGAAATTAAAACGATTTATTTCTCTTTAAGTGTTACTATCCTTTGTCGTAAATGACTAAATCAAGAAAGCAAATGGACATATAGCTATGTGGGCTTTCTCCCTTTAGAGTAATTCACATGTACTCTAGGGTTGGTTTGATTGAATGCACATAAGATGTGAAATACTCGGATACTCGGTAAAATTGGCGGGGTCCGACTGCTACATTTCTGATAATAGGGTAGTTCTCAAGTATATTCTAAAGGTATACTATTTGGTAAGGTAGGCTGAAACGACCCAAACTCACCCATAAGGGAAAGCCATGATTGAGTTGAGAACACGACAAATCAGAACACAAATGGAAGAACATTTCATGGCTATTACAACAACTACATCAGAGTACAAGAATATAACAGAGTATGAATAAATAATATACATCAGAAAAATAACAAAGATTAAAAAACATTACATAGCAGCGGAAAAATAACACATAACACAACTGAAAAAGATATATGGATACGAAGCTTTCCGAATATAGCTCCATCTGTAGATTTAGGATCCTGGGAAAAATAATATCTGCTAAACCAAAACTACAGACTGCCTATGTGGAAAATATAGGCACCCAGAGTTTAGGCAGGAACAATAAACTTTGAGTCAGTCATCGGACTGGTGTGAGAACTAAAATAGTTGTTTAAAACTTTGCTTTAAGATAGATTAAATCAAGGGACCACGCCGTATAACACGGAACAGGTTTTCTCCCAAGAATATTAGTGCATAAAACAAATAGCGCATTGCTTTTTGGAAAATGAAGCTATTATAAGACTCAGGTCCCATCACACAATGCAACGCAAGCCGGAGGATAGAGTTTTACCTTATAATAGACAAACATGCTTGGTATGTTTAAAACAAATCGTTTTAATATTACTATAAGCATATAGTGTCAAAACAACTTCAAATATAAATGTATCAATCATAGACGGCATAGTACCCCATCCTACTATGTCGCCATACTAGTTTTACAACTATAACCGAAAAGTCGCGTATTGGAAATTGGATTCCATCTATGAGTCGAGGCAAGGGATGGCTCCTCACCGGTTCGAGACACTCTAGCAAATGCCTCAGGACTCGAACGCCAGCGAGCCCAGTGAATGGTAGGGTCGTTCCACACATACTTTAGTGGATTAATTAATCCTGAACAATATGTTTTCAGGTCCTATCGGACCTATCACTTGGCCAGTAGCGACCAATATCTAGAGCCACTAGGGACTTAATCCGAGGCACATCGCAATCCATCATCCACATAAGTAAAAAATGTCTGGGCTCCATACCACGACACCACTTCTAACTAGAAAGAAACGCAAGTTCTCCCTACGTTGACGATCCCGTTTTTGACTCATACTGGGTGTGAGGCTCACGAATTAACGCTATACACAAAGCTATGCTATTTAAAGTCATGCTTTGATCATCAACAACAAGACTCTGCTTTTCAACAGAAGCCTTGATCATTTGCATCTCAGCATGCCACACTGACAATTCACGCCATGCAAGTGATGTCTATCAATATATAACATCTAAGCTCGTACATCTCAGAGAAGGTTGTTAAGCAAGAGAATAAATTCTCTACCACCAAACAATATATATTTAATAGAAATCAATCAACACAGAATAAAATCCAATGTCAGACACACATCCATTTACAAGTTTGTAACAACCCGGAAAATCTGAGCAAATTTAAAAAAAATTATTTTGGCCCTTTTAGTGAATTTTGGATATTTAAAATGAATTATTTTAAATAATGACGACGACTAATTTATTTTGAATAGAATTAGAATGTATATATTTATTTGAATCGACGTTAGAATATAAATATTTATTTTAATTATAAAAGGAATTGAAAATGGCGCGGTAGTTTGAAAATTCGATTTCAAATTTTAAATGAATGTACAGGATTCAAAATAAATCGGATTTTAGCGAAACGAAATATTTTAGAATCTATTTTAGAATATCTTTCCAAAAATCCAAAAAATTGAAATTTCATAGTGGGGATAAAAAGTTATGCCCGGTTGAAAATTCAGAATAGTCGCTATGGAATTTTGGCCCTTAAAAATGGAAATATTGCAAACGACCTCCGTTCTCGACGAAACCACTTTTGTTGGATCCGAGATGTCAAGTTATTGCTAGATTCCAAAATTCATAATTTTCTGAATCAATATGTGAGCGTGGCAAAAAAAAACGTGTTTTGTCAGTTTTAGTCAATTTGGATCGACCAGAAATGGTCATTTTTCAGACGGTCTCCAAATTTGACGAAATTAGTTTTGTTAGAACTGCATTGTCAATACGAAGCTAGAAAATATTTTTCGGGAATTTTTAGAGTCCTTATGTGGCCCCAGTTAACTGAAATGTGTGTTCAAATTCAATATGTAGATTTATATTATGGTTTTGACGGAAACTGATCGAAACGATCGAATCAGCTTACGATACATATCCCATTGCGTTCGGAATGGGAGTATTACGCTAGGGGTGATGGTCATTGGGTTCAGATCGGAGATGAAATGAAAATTTACTTTTTGGAATTTAATTAATTAAAAAATATATATTATTACATAAAAGGTCGACCCCTCATCTTTCTCCTTCCTCCTCTCGTTCAGTTGAAATCAAACGAAAAAAAGAGAGAAAACCACGCTGCCTCCACTACCACCCACCGTCGCAACGCGCCACCGCCGTAGGTCCTCATCGTCGGCCGCAACCCCCTCCGCTCTCCTTCGTCCTCCTCTTCCCTAACCCCTTTTTTTAATCCATAGATAGCCCTATTCCCCACAACCCTAAAAACCGTCGCGCCTCCGCCCCTGGCCCACACCCCGACCACCAACGACACCCTGCCATCTCCCCAGCCTCCAGCGCCGACCCCTGACCCCCCCCACCCCCCCCCCCCCAAATTTGACCATGGACCCTCCTTCTTTGTAAAGACTCAATTTTTAATTGTTCAAGCCCGGAAACCCACGTTTGTCCGCTTCTCCAGCCAATGTGGCGCCGCCGCAGACTGTCAGTGGCTTGCTCGAGCCTCCTCCTCCAATCCGACACCGCATGCGAGTTTTGTTTTTATTTTTAATTCATATATGTAAATAAAAAGGTGATTTTTACAACTAAAAATGTGGTCTTTGTTTAAATAAAAATGTAGTTTTATCATATATGTAGAGTAATAAAAATATGATTTTTATATTATAGAAGTAATAAAAATATGATTTTTAACATAGGGATGCAATCTAGATCGACAATTAAAGCACGGCGAAGTGGATCCCAAAGGTGAGAACTTCTCACTTTTAATATTATTTCTAGTTAAAATATATACTATGATGCAGACGGTGCTTAGCAGCACCCGACACCTATTATCCACGGACCATGGACGACTTGTTTGTTTGTTTGATTGTGTTATGAAAATTGATTATGTGATGTGGAATGGAGTAAAATATTTTATAGTTAAAAATATAATTTTTAACATTGATGTAAATAAAATAAATATTCATTTACAAATCAGATGATTTATTTATGAACACCCATTTTACTGATATTGATTAGGACGATAAATTTTACACATCGCCCAACTGCACGAATAAAATTCATTATTTGTTGACTGAAACCCCACACAGGTATTGGGACAATGTTGGACATAGACTAGTCCCGATAGTTAGTTGTATGTCGATCAATTGATTGACAGGCTGTGTAAGCGTTGAATATTTATATCTAATGCTTATGCAGTATAGAATGCACTCTGGATTATGGTTGAATGCGTTTGATTGTTGTTGTATACATGTGTGTATGAAATCCATATAGATCATATTATATGGTAATTGACTGTGTGTGATTCCAATTCAGAAAGAATGAATATTTTAAAATAACGATTATTTTATAATAACGAATATTTTCATGTAATATTCAAAAAAGAATCAAAATATGATTTTGATGTCCGATTTGGGATGGACACGAATATTTTTAAATATATATAGCCGTGTTGATTAGATTAACGCCATTTTGATGTGAACGATATTTATATCGATTTTACTCATTTTTATAATGAATATCGAAAAGGAATTGATTTCAAAATCTAATGTTTTGGAAATACTATCATTTATATATCGATGATAAGGAATATTCAATTTTGATTAGAAATTGAATATGAAGTTGAAATCGTTTTGAAAACGAATTTAAAATGATTTATAAAATACGTTTTAAATGGAAATCAATGAAATATATATAGAATATATATTTTATATATAATGGCCTGAATAGAACGCGTCGTGCGGCGGTAGGTCGCGAATTTCGGCCATTGACTTCAATTGGATATTACGTGAGATCCGACTGTCAGATTCTCCTAAGACCGGGACCATTGGATACATATCGAAAAGAGCTTTCTAACAAACACTAGTGATTTGAAATCTAATGGTTGGATTTGGAATTACGTCCAAATAAAATTTGGAAAAGGTCGCTGTTAGTGCAGTTCGATGATCATTTATGGAAATCAACTGTACGGGCCTTGATAAAATTATTAAAAATATCAATAATTAGCGTAAAATCATAATAAATGATTTGGAAAGAATTGGGACGAAAATTTCCATATTTGAAAAGATAAAAATAGATTTTTTATCGAAATGAACTAGTTTTAAACTAGAATTATAATCCAATTATTTTTAAAATAAATAAATTGGATTTGCAATGGTTTTAAAAATAACCCAAATTTCCAATATATATTGGAAATGGATTTGGATCGAAACTGTCTTCGGAATATTTCGATGTTCGATTTTGTGATTATACAGATATTGTTATGGAAATTTGAAAGATATAATTATATCATTATTTCCAATACGATATTTGTTGGTTGAAGTATTTGATATTGAATATAAGCCGATGTATTTTCTATTCAGAGCCTTGTATTTAATATCAAATGGGATTTTGGGTTTGTCGTCAACGGTGTCTTCACTAACACTGTTCTTACACCCAGTTGAGTTAAGAAAATTAGAAACTGACTGGAGATTAGTTAAGTTGAATAGTTTCCTGGGTATTGATCTGATGTTGGTTTCGGCCTTCGGGGTTAATACTTAGGGAATTGTTCTCTTACTAATTTACGGTTAGAGACTGATGGAAATGTGAATTGGGTTTATTGTGAACTGTGTTTTTAACGACATTCGTTCTTTAATCCGATTTACCGTGAAATGTGATTTGGAATTTATAAATCTTTTTATTAAGATTTAAAGGGAATTTTCCAAAGTAAAGTTTTCCAATTTAGCATATTAAATTGGAATTGAATGGAATTCGATTTGGAAATAATCGAAGTAAGCTTCTGTAGAGGAAGGCAGTTAATATATAAAAACTTTAAAGAGCCTTATCGTTATTCCATTTATATTATTGGTTGGATATGGAAGTTTATATCGATTATATATATACATATATATATATATATATCAATATGTTTTCCATGAAGATTCCATTGTTAATGGAATGTGATTTTGGGTTGTCGTGAATGGTATCTTTGGTAATACTGTTCTTAGACCCAACAGAGTTAACAAAATCGGAAACTAACTGGAGATTAGTTAAGTTGAATGGTTTCCTGGGTATTGTCCTGATGTTGGTTTCGACCTTCGGGGTTAATACTTAGGGAATTGTTCAATTGCTAATTTATGGTTAAAGGCTGATGGAATGGAATGTGATTTTGGGTTAATCATGAATTGTGTTTTAAATGACATCGGTTCTCTAACCCAGTTAAAGACAGGATATGATTTCCCAAGTTAAACAATCGTTAATATTGATTTTTGAGAAGATTAAAACCAAGTGGAGTTTTAATGCATCTTTAATTAGATTGAAATGATATCCAAAGGAAGATTAAAGAATAAATTTAAAGAATTTATCTTTGATAAAATTAATGGGAACCTTTCCCAAAGTATATGAATATTTGGATAAGGGAATATTCTGGATTGGAATGAGGCGTATGTTGTGTTTTCATAGCACTTATTTATTATATACGCGGGTTATTCAGAAAGACCGGGTTTATCCCATTCTCTGATTCGAAGATGTGTCGGGGATGAAGACGGTGGTTGAAGACCGGAGGTCTTTACATCATTTGGATGATTACTGATGTCTTGATTGGGCTGTACACACAAAGCGAGGTAATAAGAGGTGATCGTCCAGACGTACTTGGAGATCGACGGATATACGAGGGCCTCTCCCCTTATTGGACATATGAGGAAGCAATAAGGTGCCTCCGGTTTCATTCAGACCCAGAACGAACTGTAAATGGATGTGTGTCTGACATCGGATTTCATTCTGTGTGATTGATAGACATCGGTCGCATAGCGTGAATTGCCTGTGTGGAATGTTGAGATGCAAATGATCAAGGCTTCTGTTGAAAAGCAGAGTCTTGTGGTTAATGATCAAAGCATGGCTTTGATATAGCGTAGTTTTGTGTAGCGTTGATTCGCGAGCCTCACACACTGGTGTGAACCAGAAACGGGAGAGGGCCTCAGGGAGGGCATGCCTTTTCTTCTAGCTGGGAGTGGTGTTTTGGGTTTGACATGCCTGGACATTTTACTTATATGGATGATGGATAGCAAGGCGCCTCGGTTATATCGGTCGTTCGGGGGCCGATAGTTTGGTCGGGATATGACCAGTTGATGCCCCATAGGGCGGGGAAACGCATTGTTTAGGCATTTTAATCCACTCTATGTGGACCAGCCCAGACGATCTAAGGTGCAGTTGCGGCTATTCTGGAGATATGGGCTAGAGCGTCTCGAAGTGGCAAGGACGATCCGTTGCCTTGGTTCACAGATGGAAATCCAACTTCCAATATGACGTTTTGCGGTTTTGATTGTAAACCTATATATGGCGACATAGTCGTATGGGGTACTTATGTCGTCTATGATTGATACTTATGATTGAAATTGTTTTGACACTATACACTTATAGTAACAATAAAAGATGAAATTTCACATACCAACCATTTTTGGCTATTATAAGGTAAAAACTCTATCCTCCAGCTTGCGTTGCATTGTGTGATGGGTCCTGAGTATTATAATAGCTTTATTTTTTTAATTTGGCATTGCGCTGTTTGTTTTATGCACTGGTATTCTTGGGAGGAAACCCATACCATTTTATACGGCGTGGTCCCTTGATTTACCGAACTTTAAAATAAAGATTAATAACTATTTTAGTTCTCACACCAGTCACATGACTGACCAGGAGTTTATTTTTTGACCTAAACTCTAGTGTAATAACCCGGGAAATACGAGCCAATTTAAAAATTTTAAATTGGTGATTTCAAAGGAATTTGAACAATTGAAATAGAATATTTCAATAAAATAGTGAATTAGAAATAGTGAGTCAGTTTGAAAATTTGAATTCAAACTTTGACTGGCTGTGCAGGGTGGAGAATATAACGGATTTTAGCGAAACCAAAAATATTTAAATTTGTTTATCAATACCTTTCTAACGAATCCGAAAAATCGAAGTTTCATAACGGGAATCAAAAGTTGTGGCCGAATGAATTTTCAGAAAGGTCGCTATATAGAATATATAGCCCTAGAAAATTGATATTTTGCAAATGACCTCGGAATTCGACGAAACCACTTTTGTTGGGTCCGGGATGTCAAACTATTGCTAGGTTTCAAATTTCATAATTTTTGACGCTAGTATGTGAGCGTGGCAAAAGAAATTGTGTTTGGTCAATTTCTGTTAAATTGGATCGACCAGAAAATGGCCATTTTTCAAACGATCTCAGAATTCGACGAAACTAGTTTTGTTGGGACCGCAGAGTCAAAACATAACTAGATTTATTTTTCTAGAATTTTTCAAATCAGTTTGTGGCCTTGGCAAATTGAAATGCACGTTTAGAGTTAAAAATTAAATGTTTCATACTTTAATTTGAATATTAACTGACTGTAACAGTCGAATTGGCCAACGAAACATATCCCATTGTGTCCAAGATAGGGGTATTTAGCTAGGGGCGACAATCGTTGGGCTTGAAAAGGATTTCGTTGGTGAAAACCCTAATTTTCTGAAATATATATATTCCGGCCAATCAGAATTTTTCTTTCATAATAAAAATAAAATAAAAACCCCCGTAACCCTCGATTTCAACGGCGAAACCCGTTCGCCGCTTCCCTCCCCTTATCCGACTGCCTCAGCCTCCTATCGCCGCCGCCACCACCTATCATCGACGCGCCTCCCTTCGTCAGATCCGACCCATCCACGACCACCATCGACGCCTCCTCCGCCTGAATTGAGCGCCCAAAGTCCACCGCTTCCCACCGCCGCCGCCGCTCCGATCTGCCACCGAGCGCCACCAAACCACCACCGACAGGACCGCCTCTCGAAGCTCTTCCATGTCAGCACCCCCGATCGTCCCCACGTGCCACGGATTTCGCAAAAACCTCAAACCTAGTTTCGAACCAAATAGAAAGGTGAGTCCTTTTTGATGTCTGCACTTTGAAAAATCATATCTTTTTGGTGTGTTGACGAAATTGGATGAAACCGGAAAATCAGGATCGCAAGGAAGCTCTCTACCACATAGAAGAAGCCGCGGATTTTTCTGAGTCATCTACGATTTTTTAGCACTCCGCAAACCAATGTGAGAAATCTAAATTAAATGAATTTGAATGGAAAATGTCGTGTATAAATTATATAAGTGAAATATAAATTACACACGTGTTGTATACCTCATGTACATGCGTAGTGTAAGCTATATAAGCGAAGTATGAATTATACATGCATAGAATAATTGATATATGTGTTGAAATGCAAGTGAAATATAGCAATAATATATATATATATATATATATATACATATATACTCCCCTCGTCCACAAACCATGGACGATATTTATTGTTGTGAATTGGTGTGAAATATTGGGTGAAAAATACGAATGGTTGAATAATTGTTTATGGTTGATATTGTTTGGTTGTGGTTGAAAAATACCCATTGGTGATTGAAACGAATTGGAAATATTTGTGGAAATAAAAATAAAACATGCCGCCTGCGTGTGAATTAGATGCATGAATCCCCATTGTCAAAAACCGTGAGGTTTTAAGGTAGAGCGACGAGCCGTACTAGGGACGGTGCCGGTTTTAACTACCCTGCCGTTATGCTGCCGAAATTTTGAATAATATTCATGTGTTAGAATTATTTTCATATGTTGAAATTATCTTCAGGCGTTGAAATTAAAGTCATATGTTGAAACTATATCCATGTGGGGAAATGTTCATGAGTTGAAAAGTGATGTGTGAAAATTAAATTCATTTGTGAATGAATGAAGTGTTTAAACAATAAAAATCACATTTTTATAATATATATGAAGTATGAAAAATATTCGCCTTATATATATAAATAGTTTTAACAATAAAAATTCTATCTTTCTTATATGAACAACATAAATAAAATATCCATGTGTGGAAATGCTCGTGTGTTGAGAAGTGTGTGTAGTGGAAAAGTTCATGTGTTGAATAAAAAGATCGAACAATAAAAACTACATTTTTATTGAAACTATGAAGTGTTGAAAACATCCATCTGTCGAATAAATATTTCAAATGATAAAAATATCATTTTTATCATATATGTGATATGCTAGAGATATGTGGAAGTTGAAATAAATATTTGTGAATTAAATATTATTTTTAACATGCATAGGAACTAAATAAAATAGTCATGCGTTGAAATCTATTTTAGTTCGCCAAAATTATCATCTTTGAAATGTGAAGTGTTAAAAATAGCCACTTGTTCAAATAAATGTGCATGAGTTGAAATATACATTAACTAGCTAATGATATGATTTTAGCCTATGCATGCAACATTAGAATGAATGGTGTTTTTAAACCAAAGTAAATCAAATATGAAGTTGAATGGAAAATGATAAGTGATAAAAATTGTATATATGTACATGCATATTTATTGAACAGGTTATAGCAAAGGGGCTAGAGAAGAGGAATAAAATTTTGTGCCCGACAAATAGGTACACATTTACTGTTTTGTTTGGGTGATGATTTTATGAGCCTATTGGCTAGCCGCTTGGCTTTTTCTTTTTCTTTTTGACAGGAGACGCCCGTGTGGCTATTTGGGAATTTTCCCAGCCCTCCCGTACAAAGGAGGTTATGGCGAAATTTTCCAAAATTTAAAGGCTTTAGTGAAATAATTGAAGTGAAAACGGTATAGGAATTTTTTTGAATGAACTATATTTATATAAATATATAAATATAAATAAAATTAAAACGAAACGTGGTCGTGCAGTTCGTGTTTTGAAACCGTGATTTCAAACGACTAGTGTGGGAAATCCGACCATTGGATTTTCCCGAAACCGCAACCGTTGGGTTCGCCTTGGAAATATCTTTCCCACGGCACCAACTTTGTGAAGATCCGACGGTTGGATTATCTGGAATGTTTAATTCAAATCTGAAGGAAAACAGCGCCAGAAACGATTATATATATATATATATATATATATATATATAATTAAATAAAATCGAATAACGACGCTGCAGTTCGTAAATTGAAATCGTAACTTCAAATGGGTAGTGTGGAAGATCCGACCTTCGGATTTTCCCAAAACTGAAACCGTTGGATTCATTTTGAAATGACCTTCCTAATGATATAAAATTTGTGAAGATCCAATGGTTAGATTTTCAGATATGTGTAAAACAAAATTAGTGAAAAACAGCGCCAGTGCATCGGGGCGACCTGAAACGTCGTTTAATTAAATAGGGTCGTTTTAAATTAAATAAAAATGGCGATATATCGTTATAAGATACTATAGACGATATAGAGTGGAAATAAACCAATTTCGTTGTGTTTGCTTGATATGTGATGGTTGAATGTATTTAACATGAGAATTATAACTAAAGAACTGAAATGTGAATGTTGAATAGTCCAACCATGTGATTAATTGATTTAAAAATCTAGATATACGTGGGTTATTTGAAAAGGCCGAGTTCATCTCATTTCAAATAATCGATCGACGTTGAGAAGTCGAAGAATGGAAGACGGTTGAAGACCGACGATCTTCACATTGGATGGATGGGCGCTACTGATGCTCGTGATTGGAGTAGCTACCATGAAGGAACTGAAGTAGTAGCCGTCCAAAAATACTGTTGATTGTACGGATATGCGAGGAATTGGTGCCTCCGGTTTCGTTCAGACCCAGAACGGACTTGTAAATGGACTGTGTGTCTGACATTGGATTTTGTTCTGTGCTGATTGATCTCTGTTAAATATATATATGTTTGGCGGCGGAGAATTTATTCTTTTAGTTAACGCTCTTCTCTGAGACGTACGAGCTCAAAGGTTATGTATTGATAGAAATCAGTCGCATGGAGTGGATTGCCTGTGTGGCACGCCTGAGTGGCATATGATCAAGGCTTCTGTTGCAAAGCAAAGTCTTGTGGTTAATGATCAAAGCATGGTCTGTGTGACGTAGCTTTGTGTATAACGTGAATTCGCGAGCCTCACACCTCGGTATGAGTCAAAAACGGGAGAGTGACTACAGGGAGAGCACGACGTTTCTTTCTAGCTAAGGTGGTGTCAGTGACCTACCAGCCCTGACATTATATATACTTTTCACCTGTGTGGTTGTTGGAATGCGAGGCGCCTCAATATAGGTCTGTAAGGACCGGGAAACGTGTGTTCAGGAATAATTAATCCTCAAAAGTAAGGGAGGACCGGCCCTGAAGATCCAAGGATCATAGTGGGGTCCTGGGACATTTGCTAGAGTGTCTCGAATCGGAGAGGAGCTTGCCCCTTGCCTCGACTCATGAAGGAATCCAATTTCCAATACGAAATATGCGGACGTGATTGTATTACTAGTGTGGCGACATAGTAGATGGTAGCTATGCCGCCTAGGATTGATATTTATGATTGAAGTTGCTTTTGAAACATATATACACTAGTAATAATATCAAACACTTTTGTTTTATTCGTATGAAGCATTTTTGGCCATTATAAGGTAAAACTCTATCCTCCGGCTTGCGTTGCATTGTGTGATGGGACCTGAGTCTTATAATGGCTTCATTTTATAAAAAGCATTGCGATGATTTAATCATTTACTTTATTTCATGCACTAGCACTCATTGGAGTAAACCCGTTCCACGAAAGTGGCGTGGTCCTTTGATTTGCCTTATTATTGTTGTTAATAAGTAAAGTAGATTTCTCATACCAGTCCCATGACTGACTCGTAGTTTGTTTCACCTTGCAAACTCGGGTGCCCTCATTTTCACACGGGCAGCCTAGTTACAGGTTTCCGATGCACCTTTTTTCTCATGGCGAGGCTTGTCTACACCGTGCTGACTTGGATTTTCTCCGCCATTATTGTATCTATATTATGATTCCGCCATTGGCGATGTAGACTGATATTTATTTTGTGTACTCTTTATGTATGATTCCGCCTCAGGCGATGGTGACTGATTATGTATCATTATGCACTAAGTTGTATCCTATACTGTGCTTCTCTGATGTGATGATATCTATATGATTCCGCTGTCATATGTGTGTAAATTATTCTATTTTCTGTTTATGCTATTATCTGTGATCTGCTAATGATGATTAATGTGTTATATTCCAATGATTATCCTTAACACCGTGTCACGGGGTTTTGGGATCGTCACATCTAGGTGCCCCTATTTTCCACACGGGCAGCTAGTAGTTTTCATTTTGCAGATTTATATTCACAGGATCCTAGTTTACGGCTGGAATGATATTCGGAAAGCTCTGGATCCATGTATTCTTTTCAGTTATGTTTTGTATTATTTTTCCGCTGCGTTGTAATTTGTAAATCTCTGATATTTTTCTGATGTGTAATATTTATTCATACTCTGTATATTCTTGTATTCTGATGTAAATTATTGTAATAAGAAATGAAATGTTCTTCTGTTTGTGTTCTGATTCGTCTTGTTCCCAATTCAATCCGGCCTTTCCTTCAAGGGGACGTTCGGTCGTCTCATTTTGGTATCAGAGCTTTGGTTTACAGAGCTCGAATAACAAGACACGTTAGAACCAAACGAAAGAATTCATCAGAGATTGGATTAGTAATATCCAATGAGAATGACTCGTTAGAGATAGGATCAGTAATATCCTAGAACGAGTATGAAAAGTGATATTTTTAAAATAAAACTGAAAACAAGTTTTGTTTTGAAAATTTAAAATCAATTATACGTATTTGATTGTTTATTTTATATTGATTTGGACAATCAAGTATATAAAGATTTTGCGTATACGTCTGATCCACATGTATTTGAAGTTTTAATATATTAGATAGATATAGAATCACGCCCTAGTCGCCCGAGAATGATCCTGATGATGAGGCCTCATCATCAAAGTTTATGCTCGAGTTTCGAAAGTGGGATATCTATATATTTCCATTAGACTGGTGTGAGAACCAAAATTTAGATAGGGTTATTTATTGTGACTTGGCATCAAAAACATGATTTTTGGGCATATAAAAATTTTGAATTTGAAACGTTAACCAACTAATTGATTGATGGTTGTGTTGTTTGATTGTTATTTTGACTAATAGAAATGTTGAAACTAATTCGTACATGTATGGTAAATTTGGCCAAATTGAGTCAAATATTGGACTGAATTGAAATTTTCTTGAAATTTGCATATATGTACATGCATATAAATTGAACAGGTCATAACAGGGAAGCTAAGCAGAGGAATAAAATTGTTTGCCCGACAAATAGGTACATGTTTATTGTATTTTTTGGGGTTTTTGATGATTTTATGAGCCGATTGGCTAGCCGCTTGGCTGTTTCTTTTTGGATTGGAGAGGCATGTATGGCGATTTCGGGATTTTCCCGGTGCTCCCATACAGGGGAGGGTGTGGCGAATTTTTTTGAAAATTTAGGGTGTTAGTCAAATTTTTGAAAAATTTGAAAAGTTCTTAGAAACTAAAAAGTTGAAGAACTTAAACCATAATGAAAATAATGAAAGTTGAGTTGGTTTGTAAAACAAATTTCAACTCTGTTCCTTTTCGAGGACGAAAATATTTTAAGTTGGGGAGATTATAACAATCCGGAAAATGTGAGCCAATTAAAAAAAAAATTGGCCCCTTTAGTGAATTTTGGATTTTTAAAAAGATTTATTTTAAATTATAACGATGAGAAATTTATTTTGAATAGAATTAGAATGTATATATTTATTTGAACTGACGTTAGAATATAAATATTTATTTCTAATTATAAAAGGAATTGAAAATGGCGCGATAGTTTGAAAATTTGATTGCAAATTTCAAATGAATGTACATGATTCAAAATAAACCGGATTTTAGCAAAACCAAAAATATTAGAATCTATTTGAGGATATCTTTCCAACGAATCCGAAAAATTGAAATTTCATAGAGGGGATAAAAAGTTATGCCCAGTTGAAAATTCAGAATAGTCTTATGGAATTTAGGCCCTTAAAAATGGAAATTTTGCAAATGACTTCCATTTTCAATGAAACCACTTTGTTGGATCTGGGATGTCAAGATATTGCTAGATTCCAAACTTCATAATTTTCTGAATTAATATGTGAGCGTGGCAAAAGAAAACGTGTTTTGTCAGTTTCAGTCAATTTGGATCGACCAGAAAATGGTCATTTTCAAACGGTCTCCAAATTTGACAAAATTAGTTTTGTTAGAACCATATCGTCAATACGAAGCTAGAAAATATTTTTTGGGAATTTTTAGAGTTCGTATATGGCCTCAGTAAATTGAAATGTGCGTTCAAATTCAATATATAGATTTATATTTTGGTTTTGATAGAAACTGATCGAAACGATCGAATCAGCTTACAATACATATCCCATTGCATTTGGAATAGGGGTATTACGCTAGGGGCTACAGAAGTTGGGTTTAGATCGTTGATGAAATGAAAATTTACTTTTTGGAATTTAATTAATTAATATATATATTACATAAAAGGTCAACCCCTCATCTTTCTCCCTCCTCCTCCCGTTCAGTTGAAATAAAAAAAAAATGCGCTGCCTCCCTTGCCACCCACCGTCGCAACCCCCTCCTCTCTCCGTCGTCCTCCTCTTCCCAAACCCCTTTTTTTAATCCATCGAAAGCCCTATTCCCCACAACCCTAGAAACCGCCGCGCCTCCGCCCCTAGCCCACACCCCGACCACCGCCGATACTCTGCAATCTCCCCAGCCTCCAGCGCCGACCCCTGACCCCCCCCCCCAACTTTGACCATGTACCCTCCTTATTTGTAAAGACTTGATTTTTAATTGTTCAACCCCGGAAACCCACGTTTGTCCGCTGCTCCGGCCAATGTGGCGCCGCCGCAGACTGTCAGTGGCTTCCTCGAGCCTCCTCCTCCACACCGACACCGCATGCAAGTTTTGTTTTTATTTTTAATTCATATGTGTAAATAAAAAGGTGATTTTTACAACTAAAATGTGGTCTTTGTTTAAATAAAAATGTAGTTTTATCATATATGTAGAGTAATAAAAATATGATTTTTATATTATAGAAGTAATAAAAATATAATTTTTAACGTAGGGATGCAATCTAGATCGACAATTAAAGCACGGCGGAGTGGATCCCAAAGGGGAGAACTTCTCACTTTTAATATTATTTCTAGTTAAAATATATACTAGGATGCAGACGGTGCTTAGCAGCACCCGACACTCGTCGTCCACAGACCATGGACGGCTTGTTTGTTTGTTTGATTGTGTTATGAAAATTGATTATGTGATGTGAAATGGAGTAAAATACTTTATAGTTAAAAATATAATTTTTAACGTTGATGTGTATAAAATAAATATTCATTTACAAATCAGACGATTTGTTTATGAACACCCATTTTACTGATATTGATTGGGATGATAAATTTTACACATCGCCCAACTGCACAATTAAAATTCATTATTTGTTGATTGAAACCCCACACGGGTATTGGGACGATATTGGATATACACTAATCCCAATAGTTAGTTGTATGTCGATCGATTGATTGACAGGCTGTGTAAGCATTGAATATTTATATCTAATGCTTATGTAGTGTAGAATGCACTTTGGATGATGGTTGAATGCGTTTGATTGTTGTTGTATACATATGTGTATGAAATCCATATAAATTACATTATATGGTAATTGACTGTGTCTGATTCCAGTTCAGAAAGAATGAATATTTTAAAATAATGATTATTTTAGAATAACGAATATTTTCAAATAATATTCAAAAAAGAATCAAAATACGATTTTGATGTCCGATTTGGGATGGACACGAATATATTTAAATAAATAACGCTGTGTTGATTAGATTAATGCCATTTTGACATGAGCGGCATTTATATCAATTTTATTCATTTTTATAATGAATATCGAAAAGGAATTGATTTCAAAATCTAATGTTTTGAAAATACTATCATTTATATATCGATGATATGGAATATTCAATTTTGATTAGAAATTGAATACGAAGTTGAAACCATTTTGAAAACGAATTTAAAACGATTTATAAAATACGTTTTAAATGGAAATCAACGAAATATATGTAATATATAAATTATATATATAATGGCCTGAACAGAACGCGTCGCGCCGCGGCAGTTCGCAAATTTCGGCCATTGACTTCGAATAGACATTACTGGAGATCCGACCGTCAGATTCTCCTAAAACCAGAACTGTTGGGTTCGTATCGAAAAGAGCTTTCTAACAAACATTAGAGATTTGAAATCTAACGGTTGGATTTGGAATTATGTCCAAATCAAATTTGGAAAAGGTCGGTGTAAGTGCAGTTTGATGATCGTTTATGGAAATCGACTGTACGGGCCTTGATAAAATTACTAAAAAAATCAATAATTAGTGTAAAATCGAAAGAAATGATTTGGGAAGAATTGGGATGAAAATTTCCATATTTGAAAATATAAAAATAGATTTTTTATCGAAATGAACTAGTTTTAAACTTGAATTATAATCCAATTATTTTTAAGATAAATAAATTGGATTTGAAATGGTTTTAAAAATAACCAGAATTTCCAATATATATATTGGAAATGGATTTGGATCGAAACTGTCTTCGGAATATTTCGAAATTGGATTTTGTGATTATACAGATATTGTTATGGAAATTTGAAAGATATAATTATATCGTTATTTCCAATACGATATTTTTTGGTTGAAGTATTTGATATTGAATATAAGCCGATGTATTTTCTATTCAGAGCCTTGTATTTAATATCAATGGGATTTTGGGTTTGTTGTGAACGGTGTCTTCACTAACACTGTTCTTAAACCTAGTTGAGTTAAGAAAATTAGAAACTGACTAGAGACTTGTTAAGTTGAACGGTTTCCTGGGTATTGATCTGATGTTGGTTTCGGCCTTCGGGGTTAATACTTAGGGAATTGTTCTCTTACTAATTTACGGTTAGAGACTGATGGAAATGTGAATTTGGTTTATTGTGAACAGTGTTTTTAACAACATTCGTTCTTTAACCCGATTTACCGTGAAATGTGATTTGGAATTTATAAATCTTTTTATTAAGATTTAACGGGAATTTTCCAAAGTACAGTTTTCAAATTTAACATATTAAATTGGAATTGAATGGAATTCGATTTGGAAATAATCGAAGTAAGCTTCTGTAGAAGAAGGCGGTTAATATATATGGAATTTAAAAGGCCTTGTCGTTATTCCATTTATATTATCTGTTGGATATGGACGTTTATATCGATTTGTTTTCCATGAAGATTCCATTGTTAATGGAATGTGATTTTGGGTTGTCGTGAACGGTATCTTTAATAACACTGTTCTTAGACCCAACGGAGTTAGGAAAATCAGAAACTAAATGGAGAATAGTTAAGTTGAATGATTTCCTGGGTATTGATCTGATGGTGGTTTTGGCCTTCGAGGTTAATAAATAGGGAATTGTTCACTTGATAATTTACGGTTAAAGGCTAATGGAATGGAATATGATTTTGGGTTTATCATGAACTGTGTTTTATATGACACTGGTTCTCTAACCCAGTTAAAGACAGGATATGATTTCCCAAGTTAAACAATCGTTAATATTGATTTTTTGGAAGATTATAACCAATTGGAGTTTTAATGCTTCTTTAATTAGATTGAAATGATATCCAAAGAAAGATTAAAGAATAAATTTAAAGAATTTATCTTTAATAAAATTAATGGGAACCTTTCCCAAAGTATATGAATATTTGGATAAGGGAATATTCTGGATTTGAATGAGGCGTATGTTGTGTTTTTATAGCACTTGTTTATCATATACGCAGGTTATTCAGAAAGACCGGGTTTATCCCATTCTGAATAACTGATTCGACGATGTGTCGAGGATGAAGACGGTGGTTGAAGACCGGAGGACTTTACATCGTTTGGATGATTGCTGATGTCTTGATTGGGCTATACACCCAAGGCGAGATAATAAGTGGTGATCGTCCAGACGTACTTGGAGATCGACGGATATACGAGGGCCTCTCCCCTGTATTGGACATATGGGGGAGGATAAGGTGCCTCTGGTTTCGTTCAGACCCAGAACGAACTTGTAAATGGATGTGTGTCTGACATCGGAGTTCATTCTGTGAGATTGATAGACATCAGTTGCATAGCGTGAATTGCCTGTGTGGCATGCTGAGATGCAAATGATCAAGGCTTCTGTTGAAAAGCAGAGTCTTGTGGTTGATGATCAAATCACGGCTTTGATATAGCTTTGTGTAGTGTTGATTCGCGAGCCTTACACCCCGGTGTGAACCAGAAATGGGAGAGGACCTCAGGGAGGGCATGCGTTTTCTTCTAGCTAGGAGTGGTGTTTTGGGTTTTACACGCCTGGACATTTTACTTATGTGGATGATGTATAGCAAGGCGCCTCGGTTATATCAGTCGTTCTGGGGCCGATAGTTTGGTCGGGATTGACCAGTTGACGCCCCATAGGGAGGGGAAACACATTGTTTAGGCATTTTAATCCACTCCGTGTGGACCGGCCCTGACGATCCAAGGTGCAGTTGCGGCTGTTCCTGAGACACGGGCTAGATCATCTCGAAGTGATAAGGACGATCCCTTGCCTTTGTTCACAGAGGGAAATCCAACTTCCAATATGACATTTTGCGGTTTTGATTGTAAACCTATATATGGCGACATAGTGGTATGGGGCACTTATGCAATCTATGATTGATACTTATGATTGAAATTGTTTTGAAACTATATACTTAGTAATAATAAAAGGCAAAATTTCACGTACTAATCATTTTTGGCAATTATAAGGTAAAAAATCTATCCTCCGACTTGTGTTGCATTGTGTGATGGGACCTTAGTCTTATAATAGCTTCATTGTCAATTATTTAGCATTGCGCTATTTGTTTTATGCACTAGTATTCTTGGGAGGAAACCCGTTCCATGTTATACAGCGTGGTCCCTTGATTTACCGAACTTTAAAATAAAGATTAATAACTTTTTTAGTTCTCACACCAGTCACATGACTAACCCGGAGTTTATTATTTTAACGTAAACTCTGGGTGCCCCTATTTTCCACACGGGCAGCTAGTAGTTTTTGTTTTGCAGATTTATATTCACGTGATCCTGGCTTACAGCTGGAATGATATTTGGAAAGCTCTGTATCCGTATATTCTTTTCAATTGTGTTTTGTATTATTTTTCCACTGCATTGTAATTTGTAAATCTATGATATTTTTCTGATGTGTAATATTTATTCATACTCTGTATATTCTTGTATTCTGACATAAATTGTTGTAAAAAGCAATGAAATGTTCTTCTATTTGTGTTCTGATTCGTCTTGTTCTCAATTCAATCTGGGTTTTCCTTTACGGGGAATTTCGGGTCGTCTCAAAGTCCGTTCTAGGTCTGAACGAAACCGGAGGCACCTTATTCCTCGTCCCATATGTCCATTTAGGAGAGAGAGGTCCTCGCATATCCGTTCGATCTCTAAGTACGTCTAGACGATCACCACTTATTACCTTGTCTTGGGTGTATAGCCCAATTAAGACATCAGTAATCATCCAAACGATGTGAAGAACTCTGGTCTTCAACCACCGTCTTCATCGTCGAATTTTGGTTGTCCTATTCATTATTCAGAATGGCTTTAACCGGGTCTTTCCGAATAACTCGTATATTTTATAATCAATAATCAAGTGCTATAAAAACACATCATACGCCTCATTGCAATTCAGAGTATTATTTTATTCACATCATTAGGGAAAGGTTCCCATTAATTTTATCAAAGATAAATTCTTTGGAAATTATTCTTTAATCGTCCTTTATCAATTCTAAACCAAATTAAGGTTTATCAACTAGTCAAAATTATTGAGCCTTACCGAACTAATCATTTATTTATTAATCCCAATCTCAACCTATTCATCCCATGAAGCAAAACTTGTCGTGTTCCATATCTAACACCCACGGTGTTATCAGTAAAATTAATTACCATTTCACGTTCAAATCTAATTAAAGATTTAACTATCATCTGGAGTAAACTGGTGGTACTCCATTCTCGTTCATTTCCCAAATTTGATAAATTAAATTACCACATTCTCATTTCAATCTAATTAAAGATTCATCAAAACCCCAATTAGTTTTGTTTTCCCAACAATCATTATTTAATGATTATTTAACTTTGGAAACACAAACATGCCACATCGACAATCTATCCCGTACCACTGATTTCTACCAAGATATAACCTCTAAGCTCATACGTCTCAGAGAAGGGTGTTAAGCAAGAGAATAAATTCTCCTCCACAAAATAGATATATATTTAGTAGAGATCAACAATACAGTTCATAATACAATACAGTTCGAAATACAGCTCGAAATACAATGTTAGACATGTAATCCTATCTTTAACTAGGTTAAAGAACCAATGTCATTTAAAATACAGTTCACGATAAACCCAAAATCACATTCCATCAGCCATGTAATCTTCACGGAAAACAGATCAATATATATAATCGATATCAATTTCTGTATCCGACTAATAATATGAATGGAATAACGACAAAGCCTTTTAAATTCCATATATATTAACAGTCTTCCTCCACAGAAGCTCACTTCGATTATTACCAAATCGAATTAAATTTAATTCAAATTTAATATATTAAATTGGAAATTTTAAATTTGGAAAATTTCCATTAAATCTTAGTAAAAGATTTATATATTCCAAATAACATTTCACTGTTAATCGGGTTAAAGAACGAATGTCTTTAAAAACACGGTTCATAATAAACCCAATTCACATTCCAGTTGATTCCAATTACTAAATATAACTGGAAACTCTAATAGTCTTAATTAAAAGATTTATTATTTTCACACGGGGTTTAAGAACAGTGTTACTGAAGACACCATTCACGACAAAACCAAAATCCAATGTAATATTCAATATAAGGCTCTAAACAGAAATTATATCGGCTTACATCCAATATCAAATTCTGAAACCAACACATGTCATATGGGGAATAACGATATATATCTATCTTCCAAGTTCCTCCACAATATCCGTATAGTCACGGAATCCAATATCGTAATATCCCCAAGATGATTTCTATTCATATCCATTCCAATTTATTTATTGGAAATTTCTGGTTTTATTAAAACCCTTTATAAATCCAAATCATTTATTTAAAAATTATTGGATTTCAAATATAGTTAATAACTAGTTCATTTAGATTAAAAAAAATATTTTTATCTTTACAAAATTGGAAAGTTTTCATCCAAATCATTTATTATGATTTTACACAAATTATTACTATTTTTAATAATTTTATCAAGGCCCGTACGGTCGGTTTCCAATAACGGCTACCGAACTGCATCCATAGCGACCTTTTCCAAATTTTATTTGGATATAATTCTAAATCCAACGGTTAGATTTCAAATCTCTTATATTCATTGGAAAGCTCTTTTTGATACGAACCCAATGGTTCTGGTTTTAGGAGAATCCGACGGTCGAATCTCCCGTAATGTCAATTCGAAGTCAATGGTCGAAATTCGTGAACGGTCATAGCGCGGCTCGTTCAATTCCAGCCATTAATATATGTAACAACCCGAAATTTCTGAATTAACTTAAATTTTTTATTTTGGAAATTTTAATGGATTTTGGATATTTAAACTAATTTATTTTAAATAATAACGACCAAAAATTTATTTAAATCAAAGTTAGAAAGAAATTTTTTAATATAATTTTAAATAGAGTTTAAAATGGCGTAGCAGTTCGAAAATTCGATTTCAAATTTCAGTTGACTGTACAGGATTTGAAATAAATCAGATTTCAGTAAAACAAGAAATATTTAAATTTGTTTGATTATATCTTTCCAACAAATCTGAAAAATTGAAATTCCATAATAGGAATTAAAAGATATGTCCAGTTTAAAATTTAGAAAAGCTGTAGAATATATATTTTTTTTAATATAAAAAATGGCCCTTAAAAATAGCCATTTTGCAAAAGACCTCCGTTTTCAATGAAACCACTTTTGTTGGATTCGGAATGTCAAATTATTGCTAGAATCCAATTTTCATAATTTTGAAATTAATATGTGAGCGTGGCGAAAGAAAATGTGTTTTGACCATTTCGGTCAAATTGGATCGACCAAAAAATGGCCATTTTTCAGATGGTATCCAAATTCGACGAAATTAGTTTTGTAAGGACCGTATCGTCATAACAAAACTAGAAATATTTTTATGGAATTTTTAGAATCAGTATGTGGGCCCAGTAATTTAAAATGTACGTTTAAATTAAATATATATTGTTCTATAATTTAATTTTGATAAAAAACTAATTGAAACAGGCAAAGAGAATGAAGACTAATACTATATGGAATTTAAAAGGCATTGCCGTTATTCCATTTATATTATTAATTTGATATGGGGATTTATATCGATTATACACCGTTATGATTTCCGTGAAGATTCCATAGTTAATGGAAGAAGAGATAGGTTTATCGTGAACAATGTTTTTAACAGACATTAGGTCTTTGACCCAGTTAAAGATAAGGTTAATTTCTTAAATTCGAATAATCATTAAGTAATGATTTTTGAGATTTAGAAAGATAAATTTAAAAGAATTTATCTTTGATAAAATTAATGGGAACTTTCCCTAAAAATGTGAATATTTTATTAAAAGAATATTCTGAATTGGAATGAGGCATAGGATGTGTTTTTATAGCACTTGTTTATAAATTACGCCAGTTATTCGGAAAGACTGGGTTTAGCCCATTCTGAATAATTGATACGACGACTAACAGTCGAAGAGATTGAAGACAGTGCAAGACCGACGATCTCCACATCTAATGGATGAGTTGCTACTAATACCCATGATTGGAGTAGCTACCTTGAAGGGGCTACAGTGGTAGCTATACGGACGTACCTGTTGATTGTTCGGATATGCGAGGGCCTCTCTTCCGTATTGGACATACGAGACGAGGAATAAGGTGCCTCCAGTTTCATTCAGATCCAGAACAGACTTGTAAATGGATGGTATGTCTGATGTTGTATTCCTTTATGTTGTATTCGTTGATCTCTGCTAAATATATATATATATATATATATATATATATCTGTTGGTGGCAGAGAATTTATTCTCTTGCTTAACACCCTTCTGTGAGACGTATGTGCTCAGAGGTTATATATATTGGCAGAAATCAATGGTATGTTATGGATTGACAATGTGGCATGCTAAGATGCAATTGATCAAGACTTTTGTTGAAAAGCAGAGTCTAGCAGATAATGATCAAAGCATAGCTTTAATTAGCATAGCTTTGTGTAGCGTTACCTCGCGAGCCTCACACCCTGGTATGATGGTGAACGATTTGTTTAATTAGTAGGTTTGACCAATATACTTTATATATATATATATATATGGATTGGGTCGGCCGAGTTGTGATGGGTGTGGTCGCTCCACATCTTGTGATTTGTGATAGGGCCATTTTCCCCCGATTCCCATATATAGGGATAGAGTAAGCGGTGTTTTCTCTCGCTGGGACGTAAGCCGCGGTGATACTTGATTTCCCAAAAGTGCGGATGTGCATTACGGTGTTTTCTCTAGCTGGGACGTAAGTCTTGGATTATTGCACTTCGAGATAGATCTTTCGAATCAGGAGCCATCATGATGGAAATCCAACTTTCCAATACGAGCTTTGCGGTTTTGATTGTATACCTATATATGGCGACATAGTGGGATGGGGCACTCATGCCGTCTATGATTAATACATTTACTTTCGAAATTGATTTCTACACTATGCACTTATAGTAATAATAAAAGAGAAATTTCGCGTATCAAGCATATTTGGCTATTATAAGGTAAAACTCTATCTTCCGACTTGCGTTGCATTATGTGATGTAACCTGAGTCTTATAATTGCTTCGTTTTTTCAAAAAGCATTGCACTGTTTATTTTTGGTATTCTTAGGTTAAACCCGTTCCGTGTAATACGGCGTGGTCCCTTGATTTACCTAACTTTAAAATCAAATTAATAACTATTTTGAGTTCTCATACCAGTCCCATGACTGATGTGGAGTTTATTGTTTTAACCTAAACTCAGGGTGCCTATAATTTCCACATGGGCAGCTAGTAGTTTTGGTTTTGCAAATATTATGTTCACAGGATCCTGGTCTACAGCTGAAGCAATATTCGGAAAGCTCTGTGTCTATG
Organism: Allium sativum; assembly: GCA_030737875.1. Lineage (NCBI taxonomy): Eukaryota > Viridiplantae > Streptophyta > Magnoliopsida > Asparagales > Amaryllidaceae > Allium > Allium sativum. Next base: position 186,274,071 of record CM060924.1, on the reverse strand, counting down.
TATGTCTTTCAGTTGTATTTTGTATTATTGTTCCACTACTGTTTAAATGTAATTTAAATCTATGATATTATTTTTTGTTGTATTGTTATTCATACCCTGATATATTCTTGTACTCTGATGTATTTGTTGTAATAAGCACTGAAATATTCTTCTGTTTTGTGTTCTGATGTTTGTTGTTCTCAAAGCAATACAGGCTTCCTTTACGGGGAAGTTTGGGTCGTCACATTTGGTATCAGAGTTTTGGTTTACAGAGCTCGAGATCAAGACATATTAGGACCGAACAAAAGAATTCATCAGAGATAGGATCTGTAGCATCCTATAAGAATGACTCGTTAGAGATAGGATCAGCAGTATCCTAGAATGAGTCGGAAGAGTGTTATTTTTAAAATAAAAATGATAACAAATTTAGTTTTGAAAATCTTATCTTAAAATACGTATTTGAATATATTATTTTATTTTAATTTGGACAATCGAGTATGTAAAGATTTTGAATATATGAGTAATTAACGGATATTCGAAGTTTTAATATACTAGATAGATATAGAATCACACTCTAGTCGCCCGGAGATGTTCTGATGGTGTTTCGAAACATCATCAGAATTTATGTTCGAGTTTCGAAAGTCGTATATCTATATATTTCCAATTGACTGATGTGATAACCAAAACTAGATAGGGTTTATTACTGTGATTTGCACTAAAAATACGATTTTTGGCTATATACAAAAATTATATATACTTGAAAAGTTAATCACCTAATTGATTGTTGGTTGTGATGTTTGATAATTCGTTTAACTAATAAGAATATTAGAATGACAAATAATTTAACCAATATGAGAAAAAAAATGATAAATTTAGTTAAATCGAATTTAATATTGAATTGAAAGTTGAGTTGATTAGTTAAACATCTTTCAGCTCCATTCCTTTTCGAGGACAAAAAGATTTTAAGAGGGGGAGATTGTAACAACCCGAAATTTCTGAACCAATTTAAAATTTTTATTTTGTCAATTTTAATGGATTTTGGATATTTAAAATAATTTATTTTAAATAATAACAACCAAAAATTTATTTAAATCGAAGTTAGAACGAATTTTTTTAATATAATTATAAATAGAGTTTAAAATGGCGCAACAGTTCGAAAATTCGATTTCAAATTTCAATCGACTATACATGATTCAAAATAAATCGGATTTCAGTAAAACAAGAAATATTTTGATCTGTTTGATTATATCTTTCTAACGAATCTGAAAAATTGAAATTTCATAACAGGAATTAAAAGATATGTCCAGTTTAAAATTTAGAAAAGGCATAGAATTTATATATATTTTAATATAATAAATGGCCCTTAAAAATAGCAATTTTGCAAATGACCTCCGTTTTCGACGAAACCACTTTTGTTGGATTCAAAATGTCAAATTATTGCTAGATTCCAATTTTCAAAAATTTTGAAATTAATATGTGAGTGTGGAAAAAGATAATGTATTTTTACCATTTCGGTCAAATTGGATCGACCAGAAAATGGCCTTTTTTCAAACAGTCTCCAAATTTGACGAAATTAGTTTTGTTAGGATAGTATCGTCAAAACAAAACTAGAAATAATTTTTCTGGAATTTTTAGAATCAGTATGTGGCCCCGGTAATTTAAAATGTTCGTTTAAATTAAATATATATTGTTTATAATTTAATTTTGATAAAAAAACTAACTGAAACAGTCGAACATAATGAAGACCGATACTATATATGGAATTTAAAAGGTATTGCCTCTATTCCATTTATATTATTAATTTTATATGGGGATTTATATCGACTATACACCGTTACGATTTCCGTGAGGATTCCATAGTTAATTGAAGAAAAGATGGGTTTATCGTGAATTATTTTTTTAAAAGACATTAGTTCTTTAACCCGGTTAAAGATAAGGTTAATTCCTTAAATTCGAATAATCATTAAGTAAAGATTTTTGAGATTTAAAAAGATAAATTTAAAAAAATTTATCTTTGATAAAATTAATGGGAGCATTCCCTAAAAAATGTGAATATTTTATTAAAAGAATATTCTGAATTGGAATGAGGCGTAGGATGTGTTTTTATAGCACTTGTTTATAGATTACGCCAGTTATTCGGAAAGACCGGGTTTAGCCCATTCTGAATAATTGATACGACGACTAACAATCGAAGAGATTGAAGACGGCGCAAGACCGATGATCTTCATATCGAATGGATGAGTTGCTACTGATGCCCATGATGGGAGTAGCTACCTTGAAGGGGCTACAGTGGTAGCCGTGCGGACGTACTTGTTGATTGTTCGGATATGCGAGGGCCTCTCTTCTGTATTAGACATACGAGACGAGGAATAAGGTGCCTCCGGTTTCGTTCAGATCCAGAACGGGCTTGTAAATGGATGGTATGTCAACGATGTAGTCCTTTATGTTGTATTCGTTGATCTCTGCTAAATATATATATATATGTTGGTGGCGGAGAATTTATTCTCTTGCTTAACACCCTTCAGTGAGACGTATGTGTTCAGAGGTTATATATATTGGCAGAAATCAATTGTATGTTATGGATGGACAATGTGGCATGCTAAGATGCAATTGATCAAGACTTTTGTTGAAAAGCAGAGTCTTGTGGATGATGATCAAAACATAGCTTTAATTAGCATAGCATTGTGTAGCGTTACCTCGCGAGCCTCACACCCCGATATGATGGTGAACAATTTGTTTGATTAGTAGGTTTGACCAATATACTTTATATATATATATGGATTAGGTCGGCCAAGTTGTGCTGGGTGTGGTCGCTCCACATCTTATGATTTAGGATAGGGCCATTTTCCCCTGATTCCCATATATAGGGATAGAGTAAGCTGTGTTTTCTCTCGCTGGGACATAAGCCGCGGTGATACTTGATTTCCCAAAAGTGCAGATGTGCATTACGGTGTTTTCTTTAGCTGGGTCATAAGCCATGGAGTATTGCACTACACGATAGATCTTTCGAATCAGGAGCCATCATGATGGAAATCCAACTTTCCAATACGAGCTTTGCAGTTTTGATTGTATACCTATATATGGTGACATAGTGGGATAGGGCACCCGTGCCGTCTATGATTAATACATTTACTTTCGAAATTGATTTCTACACTATGCACTTATAGTAATAATAAAAGCGAAATTTCGCGTATTAAGTATATTTGGCTATTATAAGGTAAAACTCTATCCTCCTGCTTGCGTTGCATTGTGTGATGGGACCCGAGTCTTATAATAGCTTCATTTTTCCAAAAAACATTACGCTGTTTATTTTTGGTATTCTTGGGGTTAAACCCGTTACGGGTAATACGGCGTGGTCCCTTGATTTACCTAACTTCAAAATCAAATTAATAACTGTTTTGAGTTCTCATACCAGTCCCATGACTGACCTGGAGTTTATTGTTTTAACCTAAACTCTGGGTGCCCGTAATTTCCACACGGGCAGCAAGTAGTTTTGGTTTTGCAGATATTATGTGCACAGGATCCTGGTCTACAGCCGAAGCGATATTCGGAAAGCTCTGTGTCTGTGTATTTATTTTATTTGTATTTTGTATTATTTTTCCGTTGCTATTTAAATGTAATTTAAATCTCTGATATTATTTTCTGTTGTATAGTTATTCATACTCTGATATATTCTTGTACTTTGATGTAGTTGTTGTAATAAACAACGAAATATTCTTCTGTTTTGTGTTCTGATGTGTGTTGTTCTCAAAGCAATCCAGGCTCACGAATTAACGCTATACACGAAGCTATGCTAATTAAAGTCGTGCTTTGACCATCAACCACAAGACTCTGCTTTTCAACAGAAGCCTTGATGATTTGCATCTCAGCATGCCTCACGGACAATTCGTATCAATATATAACCTCTAAGTTCGTACATCTCAGAGAAGGGTGTTAAGCAAGACAATAAATTCTCCACTACCAAACAGATATATATTTAATAGAAATCAATCAACACAGAATAAAATCCAATGTCAGACACACATCCATTTACAAGTCCATTCTGGGTCTAAACGAAACTGGAGGCACCTTATTCCTCATCTCATATGTCCAATACAGGAGAGAGATCCTCGCATATCCGATCGATCTCCAAGTACATCTGGACGATCACCACTTATTACATTATCTTGGGTGTACACCCCAATCAAGATATCAGTAATCATCTAAACGATATGAAGAACTCCGGCCTTCAACCACCGTCTTCATCGTCGACTTTTAGTCATCGTATTCATTATTCAGAATGGGTTAAACCCGGTCTTTCCGATTAACTCGCGTATTTTATAATCAATAATCAAGTGCTACAAAATTACATCATACACCTCATTTCAATTCAGAATATTATTTATTCAAATATTCACATCATTAAGGAAAGGTTCCCATTAATTTTATCAAAGAAAATTCTTTGAAAATTATTCTTTAATCTTCCTTTATCAATTCTAAATTAAATTAAGGTTTATCAACTAGTCAGAATTATCGAGCCTTACCGAAGTAATCATTTATTTATTAATCCCAATCCCAACCTATTCATCCCATGGAGCAAAACTGGTAGTATTCCATATCTAACACCCATGGTGTTATCAGTAAAATTAATTACCATTTCACGTTCAAATATAATTAAAGATTCAACTATTGCCTAGAAAAAACTGGTGGTACTCCATTCTCGATCATTTCCCAAATTTGATAACTAAAATTATCACATTCTCATTTCAATCTAATTAAAGATTCATTAAAACTCCAATTAGTTTTATTCTCCCAATAATCATTATTTAATGATTATTTAACTTTGGAAACACAAACATGCCACATCGACAATCTATCCCGTACCACTGATTCCTACCGATATATAACGTCTAAGCTCATACGTTTCAAAGAAGGGTGTTAAGCAAGAGAATAAATTCTCCGCCACCAAACAGATATATATTTAGCAGAGATCAACAATACAGTTCGAAATACAATGTTAGACATGTAATCCTATCTTTAACTGGGTTAAAGAACCAATGTCATTTAAAACACAGTCCACCATAAACCCAAAATCACATTCCATTAACCATGGAATCTTCACGGAAAACAGATCAATATATATAATCGATATCAATTTTTGTATCAGACTAATAATATAAATGGAATAACGGCAAAGCCTTTTAAATTCCATATATATTAATTATCTTCCTCCATAGAAGCTCACTTCGATTATCAATTCCAATTTAATATATTAAATTGGAAAACTTAACTTTGGAAAATTTCCATTAAATGATAATAAAAAATTTATATATTCCAAATCACATTTCACCTAATCGGGTTAAAGAACGTATATCTTTAAAAACACAGTTCACAATAAACCCAATTCACATTCCAATTTATTCCAATTACTAAATATAACTGGAAACTCTAAGAATCTTAATTAAAAAAATTATTCTTTTCACACAGGGTTTAAGAACAGTGTTACTCATTCACGGTATACCCAAAATCCAATTTAATATTAAATATAAGGCTCTAAACAGAAATTACATTGGCTTACATTCAATGTCAAATTCTGAAACCAACACATATCGTACGGGGAATAACGATATATATCTATCTTCCAAATTCCTTCACAATATCTGTATAGTAACAGAATTCAATATCGAAATATCCCGAAGATAATTTCTATTCAATTCCATTCCAATTTATTTATTGGAAATTTCTGGTTTTATTAAAACCCTTTATAAATCTAATTTATTTATTTAAAAATTATTGGATTTCAAATTTAGTTAATAAATAGTTCATTTAGATAAAAATAAATTTTTATCTCTAAAAATTGGAATTTTTCATCCAAATACTTTCCAAATCATTTATTATGATTTTACACAAATTATTACTATTTTTAATAATTTTATCATGGCCCGTACAGTCGGTTTCCAATAACGGCCACCGAATTGCATCCATAGCGACCTTTTCCAAATTTGATTTGGACATAATTCCAAGTCCAGCTGTTAGATTTCAAATCTCTTATATTCATTGGAAAGCTCTTTTTGATACGAACCCAACGATTCTGGTTTTAATAGAATCTGATGGTTGGATCTCCCGTAATGTCAATTCGAAGTCAATGGTCGAAATTCGTCAACGGTCGCAGTGCGGCGCGTTCTATTCAAGCCATAAATATACCTATATATATACACACACACTATACATATATAATATATATTTCGTTCAAAATAATATTTTATAAATTCGTTTTTAAAACGATTCCCACTTTCACTTCAATTTTAAATCAAAATTGAATACTCTTTATCATTATAATATTTAAATGATAATATTTTCAAAATATCAGATTTCAAAATCATTTCCTTTTCGATATTCATTATAAAAATGAATAAAATCGATATAAATATCGTTCGCATCTAAATGGCACAAAAGTAATCAACACGGCTTCACATACTTCTATATTTTCGTGTCTATCCAAAATCAGACACCAAATTCACATTTTAATCCTTTACTGAATATTATTTTAAAATATTCATTATTTAAAATTATTCATTATTTTAATATATTCTTATTCCAAAATTGGTATCACACATAATCAATTACCATATAATGTTATTTATATGGACTTCATACAACACATGTTCCCAACAATAATGATACACAATCATCCATCATCTAGAGTGCATGACACAAGTGCATAAGCATTAAATATAAATGATTAACGCTTACAACAGTCTGTCAAACAATCGATTGACAAACAACAAAACAATTGGATTAGTGTACGTCAAATATCATCCCAATACCCGTGTGGGGTTTCAACCAACAAATACTGAATATCATTTGTGCAGTTGGGCGATGTGTAAAAATTATTGTCCCAATCCATGTCAGTTAAATGGATGTACATAAACCAATCGTTCGATTTGTAAATGAATATTTATTTTCATTTCAGGAGAATTTTATGTCGTTCATACATACGTTAAAAATTATATTTTTATTGATAAAATATTTATTTCAGCATTTGACTATTTTATATAGTTCACATACGCATTAAAAATTATATTTTTAATGAACAAATGTTTATTTCAGAAAATTTCGGCATTATAAAGGCGCGATATTAGAATTGGAGTAATGTCTAGCATTACCCCTCTCCTGATACTAGCTCGTGCCATACACAATAATCACAATCAATTCAAACAATCCCACAATCAATTTTACAGTCATAATCCAAATTTCCACAATACAATCCAAACAAACAACTATGATTTGTACAATAAATAGTGTTGGGGGCTACTAAGCCCCATCTGCAACCTAAAATACTTTTAACTGCAAAATAATGTAAGTGAGAAGGTGTTCTCACATTGGGATCCAATCCGCCACGCTTTAAAGGACGGTTTGGTTTTAAATCTGCCCTAAATTGTAGCTAGCTCCAAATACGACCCAGTTAGTCTGTTGTGAAGCTCTCGTCCCCATGATCGTAACAGAACTAGTTTCACGCGATTTGGACCTCGTATGATAAAGTTATGGTATTAAATACATTCAATAATTAAAATGTCATTAACGAGTAATTAATTAATTAAAACCTATAATTACCTTCTACTTCGCTCAGACCCCGTCGAACTACTGTTCGAATTGGAAACCTCGTCGCCGCTGTCACCACACGCCAACTGGGACCGATCAGATGCTTCCACCCTCTCCTGCGTCGTGAGTCGCGCTTCCGGCCATAGCGCCGCCCCGCTCGGTGGTCCCGCCGCCACCAAAAATTGCTTCGAAGTCGACGAATTTTCTCTAAAAATTCTCAGCCCACACCATGATAATAGATCAAACCAGCACAGAATTCTAGAGTATGAAAATCTCTTCCATTTTCATTTTAGAATTTTTTTAATTTCATTGATTAATTTGAGAGATCGAAGGGGATTTTATTTCGAATGATATCGTCCGTTCTATGAGGAAGGAGGCGGCTAGGGTTTCTGAATAAAGGGGGTTTTATAGAAAATTAATTATATTTAATATATTATTTAATTTCCAAAAATACTAGTTTTCCAATCTAAACTCCAAATCGAATCCAATGACTATCGGCCCTAGCCAAATACCCCCATTCCAAACGCAATGGATTATGTTTCATAAGTCAATTCAACTTTTTCGATCAATTTTCATCAAAATTAAAATATAAATCAATATATATTGAATTTATACGTACATTTTACCACATATTGACTCCAAAAATTCTCGAAAAATAAATCTAGCTATGTTTTGATGATACGATCCTAATAAAACTAATTTCGTCGAATTTGGAGATCGTTTGAAAAATGGCCATTTTCTGGTCGATCCAATTCAAACTGAAACTATCAAAACACATTTAAATTTACTGCACTCACATATTAATTCCAAAGATTATGAAATTTGATCCGGATCCAACAAAAGTGGTTTCGTTGAAAACGGAGGTCGTTTGCAAAATGGCTATTTTTAAGGGCTATAATATTACATTAAAATATATATAAATTCCATAGCGACTATTTTGAATTTTAAACTAGAAGTAACTTTAAATTTATATTATGAAATCTGTATTTTTCATATTCGTTAGAAAGAAATTATTAAACAAATTCAAATATTTCTAGTTTTACTAAAATCTGATTTACATTGAATTCTGTACATTCATTTGAAATTTAAAATCGAATTTTCGAACTACCGCGCCATTTCGAACTTGTTTTATAATTAAAATAAATTTATACGTTCTAACTTCGATTTAAATAAATTTTTAGTTGTTATTATTTAAAATAATTCATTTTAAATATTCAAATAGCTAAAATAAATTTTTTAAAGTAGTTCTGAATTTTCGGGTTATTACAATCTCCCCCACTTAAAATCTTTTTGTCCTCGAAAAGGAACGGAGCTGAAAGTTGTTTAACTAACCAACTCAACTTTCATTCTGGCTTTCATTATTCAACTTTTCAATTTCTAAGAATTTCCTAGTTTTTCAAAAATTTGGCTAACACCCTAAATTTCTGAAATTTTTTCCCATAACCTCCTTTATGCGGGGAGACCTTTAAAACCACAACTTGCCTCACAGGGCCCTCATCAATCCAAAAGAAAAAGAAAAACCCAAACGGCTTGCCAATCGGCACATAAAATCATCAAAACCGAAGAAAATAGTAAACATGTACCTATTTGTCATGTATACAATTTTATTCCTCTTCTTAGCTTTCATGCTATGACATGTTCATTATATACACATGTACATATATGCAATTCTAATAAATTTTCAGTTCGGTTCAATGTTTGTGTGACGGTACCAAAACCCCGTACGACGGTGTTAAGGATAATCATTGGAGTATAACACATTAATCATCATTAGCAGAGTACAGATAATAGCAAAAGCAGCAAATAAAATAATTTACATAAATATGACAGTGGAATCATAATATGTCACAACATCAGAGAGCACAGTGTAGGATACAACTTAGTGCATAAAAGTACAAGATCAGTCTACATCGCCATAAGCGGTACATATACTATGAGAATACATAAAAGAAATATCAGTCTACATCGCCAGAAGCGGAATCATATACATAGATAATAATGGCGGAATATCAATAGTCAAAACACTTAGAAGTCAAGCCTCGCCATATAAGCCAAAAGATGCACTCCCTGCTGAAGTGCCAAAGCCAAAATATGTCCTGCTACCTGTCACTAGGCTGCCCGTGTGAAAATAAGGGCACCCGAGTTTGCAAGGTGAAACAAAATATGAGTCAGTCATGGGACTCGTATGAGAAATCTACTTAACTAATTAAACAACAATACTAAGGCAAATCATAGGACCACGCCACTTTCGTGGAACGGGTTTACTCCAGTGATTGCCAGTGCATGAAATAAAGTAAATTATTAAATCATCGCAATGCTTTTTATAAAAATGAAGCCATTATAAGACTCAGGTCCCATCACATAATGCAACGCAAGCCGAAAGATAGATTTTTACCTTATAATGGCCAAGAAATGCTTGATACGTATAAAACAAAAGTGTTTGATATTATTACTAGTGCGTATATGTTTCAAAAGCAACTTCCATCATAAATATCAATCATAGACGGTATGGGTACCATATATCATGTTGTCATACTAGTAATACAATCAAATCCGTAATTTCGTATTGGAAATTGGATTCCATCATGAGTCGAGGCAAGGGGCAAGCTCTTCTCGGATTCAAGACACTCTAGCAAATGTCTCAGGACTACACACAGCGATCCTTGGAACCTCCAAGGCCGGTCCTTTCTTACTTTTGAGGATTAATATTCCTGAACACACGTTTCCTAGTCCTATAGGACCTATAATCGAGGTGCCTCGCATTCCAACAACCACATAGGTAAAAAGTATATAAACGTCAGGACTGGTAGGTCACTGACATCACCTATAGCTCGAAAGAAATGTCGTGCACTCCTTAGGTCCTTATCCCGTTTTTGACTCATACCGAGGTGTGAGGCTCGCGAATCAACGCTATACACAAAGCTATGCCACTCAGGCCGTGCTTTGATCATCAACCACAAGACTTTGCTTTTCAACAAAAGCCTTGATCATCTGCCATTTAGGCATGCCACACAGGCAATTCACTCCATGCGACTGATTTCTACCGATATGTAACCTCTGAGCTCGTACATCGCAGAGAAGAGCGTTAAGAAAGAGAATAAATTCTCCGCCGCCAAACAGATATATATTTCATAGAGATCAATCGGCACAGAACAAAATCCAATGTCAGACACACAGTCCATTTACATGTTCGTTCTTAGTCGGAACGAAGCCGGAGGCACCATATTCCTCGCATATCCGTACAATCAACAAATACGTCCGGACGGCTACCACTTCAGCCCCCTCAAGGTAGCTACTCCAATCATGAGCATTAGTAGCGCCCATCCATCCGATGTGAAGATCTTCGGTCTTGAACCGTCTTCATCTCTTCGACTTCCAATAGTCGATCAATTATTTGAAATGAGAATTAACTCGGCCTTTTCAAATAATTCACGTATATTTAGATTTCAAATAAATTCTTCCCATGGTTAAATTATTCAACATTCACATTTCAGTTCTTTAGTATAATTTTCATGTCAAACACATTCAACCATCAAGTGGCAAGCAAACCAAGCATAATTGGTTTATTTCCTTTCCATATCGTCCATAATATTTTATAACGATATATCGCCATTTTTTTATTTAAAAATGGCCTTATTTAATTAAACGACGTTTCAGGTCATGCCGAGGCACTAGCGTTGTTTTTCTTCAAATTTGTTTTACACATATCTGAAAATCTAACTGTTGGATCCCAACAAAGTTTATATCATTGGAAAGATATTTCCAAAGCGAACCCAACGATTCCAGTTTCGTCAAAATCTGATGGTCGGATCTTTCGGTATAATCGTTTAAAGTTACGATTTCAAAACGCGAACTGCAGGGGCTCGATTTGTTTTATTATATATATATATATATATATATATATATATATATATATAAAATTTATCTGACGATTTCAATATCGTTTTCACTTCAAATATTTCACTAACGCCTTTAAATTTTAGAAAATTTTGCCATAACCTCCTTTGTACGGGAAGGGGTTTGGAAATTTATTGGGCCGTATTAGGTACCCAATAAATCCTAATAAGCATGCACATATATATAATGATATATTCCGGTGTCCACAGGGGAGTGTGTATAGATCATAACTCCAGAGAATGAATTCTCGTCACCCTATAAATGGTTTTTGTGCCTTAATGACCAGAGAGACGTGTTTATTGTCATCTCCAGACCCGTGTGGGGTTTTTATTAATCTTGCAATTTTACCGTTACATTTTACATAGTCCATATCAGTCATCAGTTCAACCTGTAATATACAGTCATCGCCATACTAGCCTCTCGCTCGTATGGTAAATATTCAACCTCGTCACACAAGCTCCAAATTCTTATGTGGTATATGATGAAGTATGCCTATCTTCAAGAAGTATGCCATGTAGTGTATTTCAAAATTAATTGTTACTATCATATGGCGACGTTTATTATTGCACACAGAACAACCAGCACTCCGCATCCAATGGTATTCACAAGAGTTGATATAATAATATTGCACATCCAACTCATTAAGGTTTACCTATTTGTCGGGCACGCAAATAAATTCTTTACTCAACATCTAATCCATTTTCCTGTTCAATACATGTATATATATGCGAAACTAAGCTAAAAATAATATTTCTAGCGAACAAAAATAAATTTCAGCACATGACTATTTTATTTAGTTCACATACATGCTAAAAATAATATTCATAGCAAAAATATTTATTTCAACAATTGTGTATTTTTAGTGAGTCGTATACATGATAAAAATGATATATTTATCATCAAAAATATTTATTCAACACATGAACATTTATAGCACTTCATATTCACAATAAAAATGTTGATTTTATTGTTTACTCCATATATTCAACATATGAATATTTTCGACTTCACATATGATTTTCATCGTTCTAGTCCTTTATTCAACACATGAATGTTTTCTATAGTTTATATATATAATAAAAATGTTATTTTTTAGTGTTAAAACAATTTATTTAAAACATGAATATTTTATATATTCCATATATGTGATAAAATGTCATTTTTAGCTTTCAAAGAATTTTATTCATCACATAAATTTCTATTCAACACATGAATTTCTATTCAACACATGAATCTATTCAACATGAATATGGTTTCAACACATGAATATAGTTTCAACACATGAAAAGAGTTTCAACACATGAAATAATTCTAACACATGAATATTATTGAAAATTTCAACAGCATAACGGTAGAGTATTTAAAACCGGCACCGTCCCGAGTACGGCTCCTCGCTCTACCGTAAAACCTCGCGGCTTTGACAATGGGGATTTCATACATCTAGTTTGCATGCATGCGAGTATGTTTTTCTTTTCCACAACCTATTCTAATTTTGTTTCAACCACAAACGGGTATTTTTCAACCACAAACGGGTATATTTCAACCACAATCAAACAATATCAATCACAAACAATTCTATCAACCATTTGCATTACTCACCAAATTTTTCACACCAATTCACAATCAATAATTATCGCCCATGGTTTCTGGACGAGGGGAGTATATATATAAGTATATTTCACTTCCATTTCAACACATATATGATTTATACAATGCATGTATAATTTATACATCGCTCATATAACTTATACAACGCATGTACATGAGGTATACAACGTGTGTATAATTTATACTTCGCTTATATAACTTACACAATGCATTTCCATTCACATTTCAGTTTAGAAATCTCACATTAGTTTGTTGCTTTGCTAAAAATAGTAGCGGGCTCAGAAAAATTCACGGACACTTCTGGAATATGGAAAGCGTCGCACGGTCTCGGCGTCTCTTGTTTCACTGAATTTCGACCACATAGCAAAAAGATATGATTTTTAGAAGTTTGCAACACTTAAAAGTGTAAAAATCAGTTTAAATAATTAAACCCGTACCTCTCAGCAAAAGGTTCAAAACTAGGTTTTGATTTTGCGATCAAACGGTGTAACGGTTGGAGGATCGGAGGGTGCGACGTCGTAGTGCTAGGGAAGGCGCACATGCACTAGGAAGGGGGTCCACTTCGGTGGCTCCTAGCGGCGGCGGCGGCGGTTTAAAGATCCGGCGTTCGTGGGCGTGAAACTCGAGGTAGGTGCAATGATACGGGGTAAACTATATATGGATCTGAAGAGGTCGATGAGATCTACAAAAAGTTGAACTGGGGCATGGTCAAATTCTTGATGGATTGGCCGGAAAATGGATAGGAAATGGGGAGCTGCTAATCGTCGTCGGTTATAGGGGGTCGAGGGGTTTTCTGAATTTTTTTATATTTTTAATTAATGAATGGATTTTTATGATTGGTCAATATTTATATTACTTCGAAAATTAGGGTTTTCATAAACGAATACCAATTCAAACCCAACGACTGTTGCCCCTAGCTAAATACCCCCATTCCGAACACAATGGGATATGTTTCGTAGGCCCATTCGACTGTTTCAGTCAGTTATTCTTCAAATTAAAGTATAAAACATTTAATATTTGAATTGAACGTACATTTCAATTTGCTAGGGCCACAAACTGATCTAAAAAATTCCAGAAAAATAATTCTACCTATGTTTTGACGATACAGTCCCAACAAAACTGATTTCGTCGAATTTTGAGACCGTTTGAAAAATGGCCATTTTCTGGTCGACCCAATTTAACAGAAATTGACCAAACACATTTTCCTTCGCCATGCTCACATATTAACTTCAAAAATTATGGAATTTGAAACCTAGTCATAATTTGACATCCCAGATCCAACAAAAGTAGTTTCGTCGAATTCTGAGGTCGTTTGCAAAATGTCTATTTTCAAGGGCTATATATTCTCTATAGCGACCTTTCTAAAAATTCATTTGGCCATAACTTTTGATTCCCGCTATGAAACTTCGATTTTTCAGATTCGTTGGAAAGATATTCATAAACAGATTTGAATATTTTTGGTTTCACTAAAATCCGTTTCGTTTTGCACCTGGTACGGTCAGTTAAAGTTTGAATTCAAATTTTCAAACTGCCGCACCATTTCTAACTCATTATTTTATTAAAATATTCTATTTCAATTGCTCTAATTTCTTTAAAATAATCAATTTGTTGATTATCTTTTCAAACATATATCTTTCTATGTATATTTAAAAATCATATTTTTAGCATCAAATCACAACAATAATCCTATCTAATTTTTGGTTCTCACACTAGTCAAATTGGAAATATATATATCCCACTTTTGAAACTCGAACATAACCACTGATGATGTTTCAAACCACCATCAGAATATACGTTTATGACTTCGAATATACGTTTATGACGCGTAAATGCAAAATCTTCATATACTTGATTGTCCAAAACAAAATAAAATAATATACTCAAATACACATAGTAAGATAAAATTTCCAAAACTAAATTTGTTTTTAATAAATAATACTCTTCTAACTTATTCTATGATACTACTAATCCTATCTCTAACGAGTCATTCTTACTGGATATTAATAATCCAATTTTCGATGAATTCTTTCGTTTGTTTCTAATTTTCCTTGTTCTCAAGCTCTGTAAACCAGAGCTCTGATACCAAAATGAAACGACCCAAACTCACCTATAAGGGAAAGCCCGGGTTGAGTTGAGAACACGACAAATCAGAACACAAACGGAAGAACATTTCATTGCTATTACAACAATTACATCAGAGTACAAGGATATAAAAGAGTATGAATAAATAATATACATCAGAAAAATAATAGAGATTAAAATACATTACATAGAAGTAGAAAATAACACATAACACAACTAAAAAAGATACATGGATACAAAGCTTTCCGAATATAGCTCCAGTGTAGATCCAGGATCCTGGGAGAAATAATATCTGCAAAACCAAAACTACCGACTGCCCATGTGGAAAATATAGGCACCCAGAGTTTAGGTAGAAACAATAAACTCCGAGTCAGTTATAGGACTGGTGTGAGAACTAAAACAGTTACTTAAAACATTACTTCAAAATAGAGTAAATCAAGGGACCACACCGTATAACATAGAGTGGGTTTTCTCCCAAAAATACTAGTGCATAAAATTAACAGCGCAATTCTTTTTGGAAAATGAAGCTATTATAAGACTCAGGTCCCAAAATGAAGCTATTATAAGACTCAGGTCCCGTCACACAATGCAACGCAAGCCAGAGGACAGAGTTTTACCTTATAATAGCCAAACATGCTTAGTACGTTTAAAACAAATTATTTTGATATTACTATAAGTGTATAGTGTCAAAACAACTTCAAATATAAATGTATCAATCATTGACGGCATAGTACCCCATCCCACTATACTGCTACACTAGTTTTATAACTAAAACCGAAAAGTCGCATATTAGAAATTGGATTCCATCTATGAGTCGAGGCAAGGGATGGCTCCTTATTGGTTCGAGACACTCTAGCAAATTCCTCAGGACTCGGACGCTGGCGAGCCCTGTGAACGGTAGGGCCGATCCACACATACTTTAGTGGATTAATTACTCCTGAACAATAAGTTTCCCGGTCCTATCGAACCTATCACTTGGCCAGTAGCGACCAATATTTAGAGCCACTAAAGACTCAATCCGAGGTGCCTCGTAATCCATCATCCACATAAGTAAAAAATGTTTAGGCTCCATACCATGACATCACTTCTAACTAGAAAGAAACGCAAGTTCTCCCTGTGGTCACGATCGCGTTTTTGACTCATACCGGTTGTGAGGCTCGCGAATTAACGCTATACACAAAGCTATGCTATTTAAAGCCGTGCTTTGATCATCAACCACAAGACTCTGCTTTTCAAAAGAAGCCTTGATCATTTTGCATCTCAGCATGCCACACTGACAATTCACGCCATGCAACTGATGTCTGTGAATATATAACCTCTAAGTTCGTACATCTTAGAGAAGGGTGTCAAGCAAGACAATAAATTCTCCACCACCAAACAGATATATATTTAATAGAAATCAATCAACACATAATAAAATCCAATGTCAGACATACATCCATTTACATGTCCGTTCTGGGTCTAAACGAAACTGGAGGCACCTTATTCCTCGTCCCATATGTCCAATACAGGAGAGAGATCCTCGCATATCCGATCGATCTCCAAGTACATCTGGACGATCACCACTTATTACATTGTCTTGGGTGCACAACCCAATCAAGACATCAGTAATCATCCAAACGATATGAAGAACTCCGGCCTTCAACCACCGTCTTCATCGTCGACTTTTAGTCATTCATTATTCAGAATGGGTTAAACCCGGTCTTTCCGATTAACTCGTGTATTTTATAACCAATAATCAAGTGCTATAAAAATACATCATACACCTCATTTCAATTCAGAATATTATTTATTCAAATATTCACATCATTAAGGAAAGGTTCCCATTAACTTTATCAAAGAAAAATCTTTGAAAATTATTCTTTAATCTTCATTTATCAATTCTAAATTAAATTAAGGTTTATCAACAAGTCAGAATTATCGAGCCTTACTAAAGTAATCATTTATTTATTAATCCCAATCCCAACCTATTGATCCCATGGAGCAAAACTGGTAGTACTCCATATCTAACACCCACGACGTTATCGGTAAAATTAATTACCATTTCACGTTCAAATATAATTAAAGATTCAACTATTGCCTAGAGAAAACTGATGATACTCCATTCTCGATCATTTCCCAAATTTGATAATTTAAATTATCACATTCTCATTTCAATCTAATTAAAGATTCATTAAAACTCCAATTAGTTTTATTCTCCCAACAATCATTATTTAATGATTATTTAACTTTGGAAACACAAACATGCCACATCGACAATCCATCTCGTACCACTGATTTCTACCGATATATAACGTCTAAGCTCATACGTTTCAGGGAAGGGTGTTAAGTAAGAGAATAAATTCTCTGCCACCAAACAGATATATATTTAACAGAGGTCAACAATACAGTTCGAAATACAATGTTGGACATGTAATCCTATCTTTAACTGGGTTAATGAACCAATGTCATTTAAAACACAGTCCACCATAAACCCAAAATCACATTAAGTTAACCATGGAATCTTCACGGAAAACAGATCAATATATATAATTGACATCAATTTCTGTATCAGACTAATTATATAAATGGAATAACGGCAAAGCCTTTTAAATTCCATATATATTAACAGTCTTCCTGCATAGAAGCTCACTTCGATTATCAATTGAATATATTAAATTGGAAAACTTAACTTTGGAAAATTTCCATTAAATCATAATAAAATATTTATATATTCCAAATCACATTTCACCTAATCGGGTTAAAGAACGAATATCTTTAAAAACACAGTTCATAATAAATCCAATTCACATTCCAATTTATTCCAATTACTAAATATAACTGGAAACTCTTAGAATCTTAATTAAAATTTTATTCTTTTCACACGGGGTTTAAGAACAGTGTTACTGGAGAAACCATTCACAACAAACCCAAAATCCAATTTAGTATTAAATATAAGGCTCTAAACAGAAATTACATTGTCTTACATTCAATATCAAATTCTGAAACCAACACATATCATACGGGGAATAACGATATATGTCTATCTTCCAAATTCCTTCACAATATCTGTATAGTCACGGAATTCAGTATCGAAATATCCCGAAGATGATTTTTATTCAAATCTGTTCCAATTTATTTATTGGAAATTTCTGGTTTTATTAAAACCCATTATAAATCCAATTTATTTATTTAAAAATTATTGGATTTCAAATCTAGTTAATAACTAGTTCATTTAGATAAAAATAAATTTTTATCTTTAAAAATTGGAATTTTTCATCCAAATACTTTCCAAATCATTTATTATGATTTTACACAAATTATTACTATTTTTAATAATTTTATCATGGCCCGTACAGTCGGTTTCCAATAATGGCCACCGAACTGCATCCATAGCGACCTTTTCCAAATTTGATTTGGACATAATTCCAAGTACAGCGGTTAGATTTCAAATCTCTTGTATTCGTTGGAAAGCCCTTTTCGATACTAACCCTAGATTCTAGTTTCAATAGAATCCGACGGTTGGATTTCCCGTAATGTCAATTTGAAGTCAATGGTTGAAATTCGTGAACGGTCGCAGCGCGGCGCGTTCTATTCAAGCCATAAATATACATACACACACACACACACTATACATATATAATATATATTTCGTTCAAAACAATATTTTATAAATTCGTTTTGAAAACGATTCCCACTTTCACTTCAATTTTAAATCAAAATTGAGTACTCTTTATCATTATGATATTTAAATGATAATATTTTCAAAATATCAGATTTTGAAATCATTTCCGTTTCGATATTCATTATAAAAATGAATAAAATTGATATAAATGTTGTTCTTGTCTAAATGGCGCAAAACTAATCAACACGGCTTCACATACTTCTATATTTTCGTATCCATCCAAAATCGGACATCAAATTCACCTTTTAGTCCTTTACTGATTATTATTTTAAAATATTCGTTATTTTAATATATTCGTTATTCCTGAATTGGAATCAGACCATATAATGTTATTTATATGGATTTCATACAACACACGTACCCAACAATAATGATACACAATCGTCCATCATCCAGAGTGCGTTACACAACTGCATAAGCATTAAGTATAAATAATCAATGCTTACAATAGTTTGTCAACCAATCTATTGACATACAACCAAACAATTGGGATTAGTGTACATCAAATATCATCCCAATACCCGTGGGGGGTTTCAACCAACAAATACTGAATATTATTTGTGCAATTGGGCGATATGTAAAATTTATCGTCCCAATCCATGTTAGTTAAATGGGTGTACATAAACAAATCGTCCAATTTGTAAATGAATATTTATTTTCGTTTCAGGAGAATTTTATGTTGTTCATACATACGTTAAAAACTATATTTTTAATCATAAAATATTTATTTCAACACTTGACTATTTAATATAGTTCACATACACATTAAAAATTATATTTTTAATGAACAAATATTTATTTCACAAAATTTTGGCATTATAACGGCGCGATATTAAAACCGGAGTAATGTCTAGCATTACGCCTCTCCTGATCTTGGAACGCGCCATACATAATAATCACAACCAATTCAAACAATCCCACAGTCAATTCACAATTAATTTTACAGTCATAATCCAAATTTCCACAATCCAAACAAACAACTATGGTTTGTACAATAAATAGTGTCGGGGGCTACTAATCCACGTCTGCAACCTAAAATATTTTTAACTGTAAAAAATTTAGGTGAGAAGGTGTTCTCACATTGGAATCCACTCTGCCACGCTTAAAAGGACAGTTTGGTTTTAAATCAGCCCTAAATTGTAACTAGCTCCAAATTGGAACTGATTAGTCTTGTCGTCCCCACGATCGCAACGGATCCACTTTGATTTGGACCTCGTATGACAAAGTTATGGTATTAAATACATTCGATAATTAAAACGTCATTAACGAGTAATTAATTAATTAAAACCTTTAATTACCTTCTACTTCACTCAGATCTCGTAGAATTGTTGCTCGAATTGGAAACCTTGTCGCCGCTGTCACCACACGCCGCTTGGGACCGATCAGAAGCTTCCACACTCTCCAGCGTCGCGAGCCGAGCCTCCGGCTAGAGTGCCACCGCGGAAGGTGGTTTTGCCACCACCAAAAACTACTCTGAGGTCGACGACTTTGTTCTCAAAATTCTCATCCCACACACCACGATAATCGATTAAACTAGCAGAGAATTCTAGAGCATGAAAATCTCTTCCGTTTTCATTTTAGAATTTTTGAATTCCATTGATTAAATTGAGAGATCGAAGGGGATTTTTGTAACACCCCACCTCTGCTAGGGTCACTTACAAAGGGAATGCACTAGTTTTAGAGGAGCGTTATCGAGGTAAACAAACACAGAAATATTACAAGACAGAACATAAATAAAACAACGGAAGGTTCAAGAGCTAAATTTCATTACTTTCAAAAAGAGTCAAAACCTTTTACATCAAATAGCCAAGGTCATTATTTTCCATTACAACAAATTCTGTCTTTCATAAAAAGAAGCATAGACTTAAAACATCAAAAGTAGCTAAATTCCCCAAAGGTAGCAGAAATGCAGCCATAACATAGCTCAAGATCAAACCGTACATGAGCTGAACCAAAATCAAGCGAAATCCAAGCTAAGTGCTAGAGTTTCCTCCCTGAGAACCTGGGGGGAATGAAAGAAAAAGAGGCGAAAAAAACTGGTCAGTCATAAAGACTGGTAAGTCCAAGTGACTTTCAGCATAAAAACAGGTAAAGGTAACATGACATGTATAAACTGAGAGTAAACGTAAAGATGCTGTCAAGATTAGCAAGATAGACTAAGATAGCATGATAATTCAAGTGTAATCAAGTATAGCATCACATATTCAAGGTTCGCTTCACTAACTGTACTAGAATCCCAAACCCATGTCTTATATTAATCATGAAATATCCCTTGGCCCAATATCATGAAATGACCCATTACTAGGTCCAACAGAACTATCCACTAATCGATCGGCTCCCTACAAGTTCTAGCTTGTCGTGTATATCTGTGCCATACGGCCCTATCACGAATGTAGTCACCTGTGCTAGGTCCACCATAGGGTGTATCAAGCCCTAGGGTGCCAAACCACCGACACGAATCAAGCATGCACAGATAAACCTACTGATGCCCAATGCCTGCTTTTTCAACTCCGGACCACGTGCACGACCATAGCCCGCCTGAACCTACACTGGCGCACCAACACAGCCATCGTTCTGGTCGCCTACAATCAGCCCAGTAATCGTGCCCCACCCTGCCTAGCTCCAGGGTACCATGATACATCTAGTGGGTTACTGCTGAAACGGACCGCGTAACTAGGGTTTTCGTCCAATAGGATAAGTGTTGTCATTTAAATCCGTGACTTAACCCTTATCAGTCTAGCATGTCAAGTTGGCTAAGTGTTGTCATTCAAGTTCGTGACTTAACCCGCCTACGTTTCATGTCAAATTTGACTAAGTGTCGTCGTTCAAGTTCATGACTTAGCCCTATGAATCATGTATCAAGTTAGTTAAGTGTTGTCTTTCATGTTCATGACTTAACCCTATCATGTGGCATTAATTCATTAATGCACCACAACCTCTCACATCAGACCTGTTGTTGTGATCACTGGATATGCCGGGTGGTTCCGGGCAGAATTACACCACAATTCAGTCTGACCTCAGATTTTCAAGTGCGATACGACCAACTACCCACATTGGATCCTATTGTTTGCAGTAACTGGATTTATCGGGCGGTTCCGGGCAGAATTACACTGCAAACTCAACCCAACCTCGAGTTGGCCATTTTCAAGTTCATTCTAGTGTCATGTCCATGTTCAAGATTCATGTCAAGTTCGTGTCAAGTTTCATGGCGAGTTTCATGCCAAGTTTCCTATAATTACCAATTTTTTCCCAACGTTACCCCATCTAAATATTAGGCTAACAATCTTAGCCTAATTTTCGTCCGCATGATTTTTTGTCATATAATATTAGGCTAAAAACTTAGCCTAATTTAACGTACACAAAATTTGCATAAAGAAATTCATTAACATAAACATGACATAGGTGTAAACTTGGCATTTTTGGCATAGTCACCATAGATGTGTACTTGCAAAATAATCAACATGAATGTCATAGGTGTGAACTTGCAACGCAGACTAAATCAACATATATATGTGAACTTGCAAATCAATCACGAACATATGAACAAGTGTGAACTTGAAATATGACATAGGTTTAACATATGCACATAAACATGTAGATCTAACATTAGGTCACATATGTGGTATGGTTTTACAACCTAAAACTTGCATAACATGACAAACTACACAACTTGTCATAACAGGTTATACTCCAAGTTCATATACATATGAATAGACTTATTTATTAATTCCCAATTCATCATGATAACAAAATAGAACCTATAGATCAATATCATTCAATTCCACATATAACATAATAAACATTGTTCTATTATTAATTTATTTCCAAGGCATGACATAGCTGAATAAAATTGACTAAACATCACAGGCATATAGATCTGATAACATTATGAACATGAAAAAGGTTTGAATAATAATCTAGGTTTAAGAACATGGATAGATCTAACTTAAATAGAAAATTCCCCAAAATTAAGATCCAAGGATAAATAAAGAAAATAGGTCTGAATAGAAAGTCAAACTTAGATCCAATTTCATAGTCACAATCCTAGGCAATAACTTCATGGTAATGAATCATAGGTGATTAGCCACAATTGTCCTTGTCATAGTTATAGGCAATAGTCTTATGTTCACAGTCAAAGGCATAGTCTTATGTCCACAGTCATAGGCATAGGCATAGTCTTATGTTCACAGTCATAGGCCTAGGCATAGTCTTATGTTCACAGTCATAGGCATAGTCTTATGTTCACAGTCATAGGCATAGTCTTATGTCCACAGTCATAGGCATAGTCTTATGTTCACAGTCACAGGCATAGGCATAGTCTTATGTCATTAACAATAGTTTCAACGTCATAGGCAATATTCCCACTAGTCAAGATCCAAGAAGAAAACAAGAATAGATATGAATCATACATAAATCAATTCCAATTTATAACGTGCCCATATTAAGTTTATAGTTTTTATCTAAAAGTAACTGGAACTTACAGATCGTGGTCTAAGAAATTTAGATGTAGAAGTCAAGTCTAGAAATTTGTCGTTGAATTGTTGAATCTTGCTTTGATTGTAGAAGCAAATCCCCAATTCCTAGCCATAGTCTTCAAGAAATAATCTTCGCGTTTTAATTTAATTTAATTTAGAGGAAGAAGAAGAAGCCATGATCATCAAGAGTTTGTGCAGCATAAGGTTAGAGAAGAATGGTGTAAAGAGAATGAGGCTAGGAGGCTGTTTAAATAGGATTAGGCAGATGAATCTGGTCATGAAATGAGTCTAAATACATCAGAATGCATCAGGTTCAGAAAATGGGTTCGGGAGGCAGGTCGACCCCCAGGTCGACACTATGGTCGACCTGGTCCCTGGGAGGTCGACACTATGGTCGACCCCCAGGTCGACCTGGTCCCTGGGCGGGAAATTTCCAGCCCAGCCTGTTTTGGGTTTTGAATTCGAATTTGAATTCGAATTTTTAAACTGTTTTTTATTCTGAAAATTTCTGAAACTTCAGAGGGTCATATCTCCCTCATACGGACTCCGATTTTCGAAAACTCGGACTCGTTTCCAAGCAGAATTTCGAGACGAACGCAATAGCGCAACCCGTTTACTTTGATTCTTATTTTAAAAATTAATTATGCCTTAATTTATGGTTTTAACACGTTATTAAAATACGGGTTGTTACAATTTTATTTCAAACGATATCGTTCGTTCCACGAGGAAGGAGGCGGCTAGGGTTTCTGAAAAAGGGGGGTTTATACAAAATTACTTATATTTAATATATTATTTAATTTCCAAAAATACTAGTTTTTCAATTTTAACTCCAAATCGAACCCAATAATTGTCGTTCCTAGCCAAATACCCTCATTCAGAAAATAATGGGATATGTTTCATAAGCTAGTTAGACTGTTGCGATCGGTTTTCATAAAAATTAAAATATAAATCAATATAAATTGAATATAAACGTACAATTTAATTTACCTGGCCCACATACTGACTCCAAAATTCTCCAACAATAAATCTAGCTATGTTTTGATGATACAGTCCTAACAAAACTAATTTCATCGAATTTGGAGATCGTTTGAAAAATGGCGTTTTTTGGGTCGATCCAATTCAAATTGAAATTGTCAAAACACATTTAAATTTACTTTTCTGACATATTAATTCAAAAAATTATTAAATTTGAAACCTAACAATAATTTGACATTCCTGATCCAAAAAAAGTGGTTTCATCGAAAATGGAGGTCGTTTGCAAAATGGCTATTTTTAAGGGCTATAATATTATATTAAAAAAATATAAATGCCATAGCGACTATTTTGAATTTTAAACTGGACATAACTTTCAATTTATATTATGAAATCTGGATTTTCACATTCTTAGAAAGATATTATTAAAAAGATTCAAATATTTCTGGTTTTACTAAAATCCGATTTATATGGAATTTTGTACATTCATTTGAAATTTAAAATCGAATTTTTGAACTACCGCGCCATATCAAACTCGTTTTATAATTAAAATAAATTTATACATTCTAACTTCGATTCAAATAAATTTTTAGTCGTTACTATTTAAAATAATTCATTTTAAATATCCAAAATCCATTAAAATAGCTAAAATAATTTTTTTTAATTGGTTCTGAATTCCCGGGTTGTTACATAGGCACACCCCCTAGTCGTTTGTTGAAAAAATACTCATTTCTATTCCTTTGATTCCAAATTTATGAGTTTCCTATTTTAATTGCATTGGGGGAATAAAACTTTTGCGATGTTTACTTATTTGTATCCATGGTGAGATTGGATGTTGTTGTGGTTGACCAAGTCCGTGGTTAATGGTGTTGTCCCTTTTCTTTGGAAATTTTTACTTTTCCCTTGTTGGATACAAATTCTTGGATCATTTTCTTTGCTTCGATTGAGAAGTGTTGTAAGCTCTTCTCCATGTGCTGTTGTTAGAATATTTTCATTTTGTGAATGCTAATTCATTTATGTTATTCTTGTGAGGTTAAAACCTGTTTTCATGACCAACGGCATTGTCTCATATAATCATTGTATGTTTCCTTTTACATGAGTTTTCTCGTGTTGACTTTTAAGACTGATCCGTGTATTATTTTACTATAATCCTCAGGCCAGACCGAGCTTGTTTCCAGGTTGTGTTCTGTTGGATATGGAGTTCATAGAGTAGAGTTAGAAGTTTATCTTGTCGTAGTATTTATTTCTGTTGTATTTTATTTTACCTATCAGTATTGTAAGAACAGAATTTTATAACTGTCCAGCAGATTGAATTTGTTTTTAACACTGATTTACATGGTATCTTGGAGTGCTAGTTCATCTGTCGTTATTATTATTTTATGTTGTTGTTCCACTGAGAGATTCTATGTTTCTTTCTTTTTCTTTTTCTTTTTCTTTTTAACCTAACAATCTACGTTTTCGAAAATTTGATGTTCGACATTAAAGTATGGTGATTGTGATTAGTGCCGACTTTCTATAATCGGGAAGGTGGGTCATTACAGTCATGTTAAAGCCTACGTCCACTCTGCTAATTTAGCACTTTATTAATCAACTTTCATTAATTACAAGGATAAATCGGTATTTCTCTTGAGAGTACAAGAGCCATAAGGATTCCATGTGTCAGGTTGTTAGCAGGAGGAAGAAGAAGTCTTCCAGTGGTGGTCCAAAAGCTTGAAGGATGGAGAAGAAGCCTCCAAGTATTCAAGAAGCATGCCAAGTTCAAGAATGGATTGAAATCCTTCTTCCCGTAGTGCCCAAGTGTGGGCAAGAGCGCCAAAGTCCTTTCCATGTGCCAAATTTCTTTAACAAATTCAAATTTTAGTATCCTTTAAATACAAAATCTAACAAATAAATGTAACGATCCATATTTTTAACGGGTAATAAATAATTTATTTAATTATTTAAATGATGGTTTGGTAATTTAAAATGACCAGAATTAAATTATATTGAATGTTTAATTAATATAAATAATATAATAATATATTTAATTTCCGTTATAGTCGGAAATAGTGGAGTTCACAATATTGTGTGAATTGGATCATTTATGATATATGATTTAGATTAGAGTTGAATTATATTAACGAATATATCATATAAATGATAGTAGAACGTATAATTATAATCGAGCTTGAAATGGTGCGGTAGTTCGTAATTTGGCGATTCGAAATTTAAATGAATATATAGAATCCGTTTCAAGTCGGATTTCTGTGAAACAAGAAACGTTCAGATCTAGTGAAGTATATTTCTTTATTTTTCTAATGGAAGAGAAAAATCGATATTTCATCGTGTAGATTGTGAGTTGAAAAGTCGCTATGGGATTTCTTTATAATTTATAATGATTTATTTATATTATAAAAGGATTTTAATATAAATTGAATATCGATATAATCTGGAATTTTGAAATATCGAGTTATAAATCCTGTTATATTTATTTTGGCGTTATATGATATAGTATGTGAATATATATACGATAATATTAATTTTATTAATATTAATTTAATTATTTTTAAATATATTAATATTTAAATGGGTTTATTTAGAGCCTTAAAATTAGCAATTTTTGCAAACAACCTCCGTTTTCGACGAAACTAATTTTGTTGGATCCGGAATATTAAATTATTGTTAGATTTTAATTTTCGCGATTTTTGAAGTCAGTATGTGGCCGCATGGGATTTTAATGTGTAAAACAGTCAATAATTTGACTTTGAAAATATGTTGTGTGAGCAAACGGACTTGAAATTTGACGAAACAAGTTTCATTGTGTCCGTAATGTCAAACTATAGCTGCATGCCCATTTTCATGATTTTTGGATATTTTGTGTGACCATTGGAATTTTAAATGACGAATATATATAGCGATATATTGAAAATAATTGAATATTTAAATATTTAAATCTCCTTATAAATACACCACCCCTTAACCTAACCCTACATTCTTCATTTCCACAGTCAACTTATTTTCCGCCGCCACCATTCTCTCTTCACAGAAATGAAAATCGCAAGTTATAAAATCATAAACAATCCAAATAAATTCCTTAAAATCATGAAGCTATTTTATTTGAATCCCGTTTGTAAATATCTTTCAATTTCATACTAGTTTGAAAAGGTCCAATGCATTTTGGTAAGGTGGATTCTTAACAGTCGAATCTAGGGTTTTCAGTTATTGAAATTTTGGTACACTAAATTCGATTTGAGGTCGCATTTGAATTACTGAGTGGATTTAACATATGTGTGGAGTTCCATGTGAAGAACTATGCAAGAAGATGTCGCTCCTTTTTACTGTATGCGTGAAAAAAAGGGTAGTCGCGATCATCTGGTTGGTGCGAACTGTGTACTTTGAGGTGGAGATTGTTGAGAAATAGGAGTGGTAAAGAAGAGAAATACGGTGATGAAGGTTGTTATATCGGGAGCTTGGTGATGACCTGTGGAAGCTGTGGCTTCCACTGTAGGCTGAGATGAGTGGATGAAAAAGTGTGTGTGCACTTATCTGAACGGTAACGATGTGAAGGGGGTCGCGATGTAGAGTTGGTCAGCGCAGTCGAGACTGGAACCGTGGATTGGGAAGTAAGGAACGGTGATGGGAAGATACAGCTGGTTCGAAGTTTTTCCCTTTCAGTAGTGAGAGAATTAGAACGAAGAAGAAGGATTTAAAATCTTGATTAGCTTAATTAAGATGATTATACTAGAAAAGGAAGTTGAGGTGGTTAGACGTGAGGTTGAGAGGATGGAGTCCTCGTCTATGTGATTTCGAACAGGAAGGTCATGGGCCAAGAACTAAGGTGCGAGCCCGGTTTTAAAGGAAAAAAGGGAACGCTGATATACTTTACCGGAAGGAAGCAGCGTTTGAATGAGTTGTGGGGGAAGAAAGAGTGCAGGTTCGGATCTGGATTTTTAATGTAATGAAGATGTGCCGGCTACAAACAAAGGTTAAGGCCCAATTATAAAATACCGTGTAGAACTTATTGATTTATTTAATTATATGCACACCCTAAATGGAGAGTAGGAAGTCCACTTTGAAGTTGAAACAAGATCTAAACGTTCATATTTACAACTGTAGTAAATACGTGATTTGATACATGAAATAAGGAATTAGGATTTGATTATAAACAATTAAATATGTTTATATCATTTAAATCGATAAAAGTTGTAAAATTTATATCTCTTACATACGAGGTCAGAATTTCGAATGGTCTGCTAGTTGGGATCGTATGGACGGCGGCTACACAATGGAACTGGTTTGAATTGGATTGGATCTCGTTTGAATTTGAGGCAAAATAAAATACCTGAACGGAGCTGTTGAACATTTATTGTTATTCAACGATAACCGACCAAAGTGAGTAAAACTCACTCATTCTTCCAGTTTATATTTCTATAAATATAATCTAATATTGATAAATGATGATTGATTGATGTGTGATGATTGTTTGGTTGAATTGCTTATTTATTGGTTGAAATTATAGATAACAATAACAATATATATATATATATATATATATATATATATATATAAATCGTTAGTCAAATATTGATTCTATTTGTTAGAAAAATTCATATTGAAATGAAATCTATGTTATTTATATTGTTTAACATCTATGGATTCAGGGAAACAGGTTGGAGGGATCCAACAGGAATCCTTGATATTTATAATGTTGTTTGTTTTAATATATAGTGATATATGATGTGATGTATAATCTGTTGTTGATTATGTGTGTTTAGATGATATTGATCATAGTTATTTGGTATTTCAAATACCATAAGTAATACCAGAATTTAAAATTTTAATTTCCAAAGTGTATATTGAAAATGAAAATATTTATAAAATCAAAGGATTTTATAAAAGAACATATTTATAAACCCAAAGGATTTTATAAAGGAAATTATTTATAAAATCAAAGGATTTTATAAAAGAACATATTTATAAACTCAAAGGATTTTATAAAGGAAATTATTTATAAAATCAAAGGATTTTATAAAAGAATATATTTTTTAAACTCAAAGGATTTTATAAAGGAAACTATTTATAAAATCTAAGTATTTTATTAAAGAATATATTTATAACATCAAAGGATTTTATAAAAGGAAATATTTATAAAATCAAAGAATATTACAAAAGGAATATTTATTTCGAAAATAAATAAATTTATTAAAGGAATAATTATTTAGTTAAATAGAATTATAAAAGGAAATATTTGGAAAATAAACAGGATTATAAAAGGAAATTGACGAGATATAATAGAATGTGAACTCAGCATTTATAAAGGGAATTATAAATGAGATATAAGTGTTAGAAATAAAAGGGAGATTTCGTATGAATAATTCTATAAATAAGAAGTATAAATAGAATTTGAAAATGGGATATTATTTGTAAATACGAAATCAAACTGATTGATTATATAAAAGAAATATTTTTCACATTCGATGTGAATAATGGATTTAGAACAAACATTTTTTATATTAAAACCTTTATAAGTAAACTTAGGTTTTGAAATACGAATTCAAATGGGAATTTGAATGAGATAGGAAAAAGAGTTAATCGAATAGAGTTATTCGAATAAGAGTTACTCGTGTTAGAGTTAGTCGGGTATTAGTTAATCCGTAACGATAAGGAATTTTGCTCGATCCGACTCGATCGCTAAACCGACCAAGACTGTTCGAAACCCCTGATTGTTTTGAGAACACGACAAATAGAAACACAAACAGAAGAACATCTCATTGTTAATTACAACAATTCCATTAGAATACAAGAATATACAGAGTAAGAATCAATATTACACATCATAAAATAACAGAGATTACCATACATTACATAGCAGTAGAAAATAATACAATACACAACTGAAAGGAATATACGGATACAGAGCTTTCGGGATATCGTTCCAGCTGTAAATCAGGATCCAGTGAATATAAATCTGCAAAACCAAAACTACTAGCTGCCCGTGCGAAAAATAGGGGCACCCAGAGTTTAGGTTAAAACAATAAACTCCAGGTCAGTCATGTGACTGGTGTGAGAACTAAAACAGTTATTAATCTTTATTTTAAAGTTAGCTAAATCAAGGGACCACGCCGTATAACACTGAACGGGTTCCCTCCCAAGAATACCGGTGCATAAAACAACAACGCAATGCTAAATAAAGAATAATGAAGATATTATAAGACCCAGGTCCCATCACACAATGCAACACAAGCTGGAGGATATGGTTTTACTTATAATAGCCAAAACATGCTTGATATGCTAAATTTCATGTTTTATTATTACTATAAGTGTACAGTGTCAAAACAATTTCAATCATAAGTATCAATCATAGACGGCATAAGTGTCTCATACCACTATGTCGCCATACTAGGCTCTACAATCAAAACCGCAAAGTCACGTACTGGAAGTTGGATTTCCATCTGTTAACCGAGGCAAGGGATCGCCCTCTACCGAATTCGAGACGCTCTAGCCTGCCCCTCAGGAACAGCCGCAACTGCCCCTTGGATCGTCAGGGTCGGTCCACCGATGTGGATTATAATGCCTGAACACTGCGTTTCCTCGCCCTTTGGGGCGTCAATGAGCCAAATGACTCCATTGGATCCACATAGTCACCGATATATCCGAGGCGCCTCGCAACAACAACAACCACACAGGTGAAAATAATATAAATGTCAGGGCTGGTAGGTCACTGACACCACCCTAGCTAGAAGAAAATGCATGTCCTCCCTGAGGTCCTCTCCCGTTTCTGGTTCACAACCGGGGTGTGAGACTCGCGAATCCACGCTACACAAAGCTATGCCACACAGGTCGTGCTTTGATCATCAACCACAAGACTCTGCTTTTCAACAAAAGCCTTGATCATTTGCCACTTAGGCACGCCACACAGGCAATTCACTCCATGCGATTGATATCCGTCAACATATAACCTCTGAGCTCGTACGTCTCAGAGAAGGGCGTTAAGCAAGAGAATAAATTCTCAGCCGCCAAACAAATATATATTTAATAGAAATCAATCACACAGAATAAAATCCAATGTCATACACACAGTCCATTTAAAAGTTTGTTCTGGGTCTGAACGAAACCGGAGGCACCTTGTACCTCGTATATCCATCGATCTCCAAGTACGTCTGAACGATCACCAACCGATTCCCTCATCTTGGGTATACAGCTCAATCAAGATCATCAGTAATTATCCAAACGATGTGAAGACCTCCAGTCTTCGACCACCATCTTCATCCTCGACACATTGTCGAATCAGTTATTCAGAATGGGATAAACCCGGTCTTTCTGAGTAACTTGCGTATATAATAAACAAGTGTTACACAAACACAACATATGCCTCATTCCAATTCAGAATATTCTTTTGTTCAAATATTCTTATACTTTGGGAAAGGTTCCCATTAATTTTATCAAAGATAAATTCTTTAAATTTATTCTTTAATCTTCCTTTGAATATCAATTCAAACCAAATTATGGTTTATCCAAACTAGTCGGGTTTAACGAACCTTACCGAAGTAATCATTTGTTCTAATTTCCCAATCCCAACCTATTCATCCCATGAAGTAAAACTGGCAATACTTCAAATCTAACACCACGATGTTATCGGTAAATTCAATTACTATTTCACGTTCAAATTTAATTAAAGATTTAACTATCGCCTGGAGCAAAACTGGTGATACTCCATTCTCGATCATTTCAATCTAATTAAAGATTCATTAAAACTCCCCTTGGTTTTAATCTTCACAAAAATCAATATCCTGTCTTTAACTGGGTTAAAGAACCAATGTCATTTAAAACACGGTTCACGATAAACCCAAAATCACATTTGATATTAAATACAAGGCTCTGAATAGAAAATATATCGGCTTATATTCAATATCAAATTCTACGACCAACAAATATCGTATTGCAAATAATGATATTAATATATCTTTCACATTTTCATAACAATATCTATATAATAACGAAATCCAACATCGAATATTCCAAAGACAATTTTGATTCAAATCCATTCCACTTCAATTATTAGAAATTCTGGTTACTTTTAAAACCCTTTCAAATCCCATTTATTTATTTAAAAAATGAATGGATTATAATTCTAGTTCAAAACTAGTTCATTTTGATAAAAATCTATTTTTATCTTTTCAAATATGGAATTTTTCATTCCAATTCTTCCCAAATCATTTCTTATGATTTTACACTAATTATTGATATTTTTAATAATTTTATCAAGGCCCGTACAGTCGGTTTCCATCAACGGCCATCGAACTGCACTTACAGCGACCTTTTCCAAATTTGATTTGGACATAATTCCAAATCCAACCGTTAGATTTCAAATCACTAATATTCTTTAGAAAGCTGTTTTCGATACGAATCCAACGGTTCCGGTTTTAGGAGAATCCGACGGTCAGATCTCCCGTAATATCTATTCGAAGGCAATGGTCGAAATTCACGAACTGCCGCAGCGCAGCGCGTTCTATTCAGGCCATTATATATATATATTATATATATTTCATCGATTTCCTTTTAAAACGTATTTTATAAATCGTTTTAAATTCGTTTTCAAAACGATTTCAACTTCATATTCAACTTATAATCAAAATTGAGTATTCCATATCATCGATATATATATATATATATATATATATATATATATGATAATATTTTCAAAACGTTATATTTTGAAATCACTTCCTTTTCTATATTCATTATAAAAACGAATATAATTGATACATGAATATATATTTTATTCAACACATGAATTTTTATTCTATTCAACACATGAATTTTATTTTATTCAACACATGAATTTTCTAAATTGGAATGAGACCCACTCAATTACCATATAATGTTATTTATATGGGTACTATACAACACATGTATATAATAGCAATGATAAATAATCAACCATCATCCAAAGTGCACCACACAACTGCATAAGCATTAAATATAAATAATTAACGCTTACACAGTCTGTCAACCCATCGATTGACATACAACTAAACAATCGGGATTAGTGTACGTCCAATATCATCCCAATACCCGTGTGGGCTTTCAAATCAACAAACACAGATTTTTATTTGTGCAGTTGGGCGATGTGTAAAATTTATCGTCCCAATCAATATCAGTCAAATGGGTGTACATAAACAAATCGTCTGATTTGTTTATAAATGTTTATTTTATATACACGTTAAAAATTATATTTTTAACTATAAAATATTTGTAGTGATAAAATATTTTATTTTATTCCACATCACACAATCAAATTTCACAACACAGCAATCAAACAAACAAGTCATCCATGGTCTATGGAAGACTGGTGCTACTAAGCACCGTCTGCATCCTAGTATATATTTCAGCTAGAAAACAAATTAAAAGTGAGGAGTTCTCACTGAGGGTTCCACTCCTCCATTCCTGATCTCTGAACGGTTTGAATTCAGATTTGTTTTTCGACAGTACCATCACAATCTGTGTCACAAATTGCTTATCAAAAATCACATTTTTATACTATTACTTCATATATTTTTACTTTGCTGCATATATGATAAAAATCACATTTTTATGTTCTCTATTATATAAAAATTCTATTTTTAATCCGCTACTCATATAAAAATCTAATCTTTATCCTCACTACTCCATGATAAAAATAAAGTTCATATTTTAATTTCACTTCGTATACTGTAAAGATTATATTTTTATTTCACTTCTCATATAATAAAAATTATATTTTTATTATGCTACATATATGAAAATTATATTTTTAATTTGCCACTCATATAAAATCAAATTTTTATATCGATGTCATGTATACAAAAATCACTTCTTTATATCGTTGCAAACATATGGAAGATCCTATTTTTCTTCTCTAACTTCATGATAAAAATCATATTTTTAAACCAATTTCAATTATATAAAAAAAAAATTATTTCGCTACCTATATAAAAATCACACATTTTTTTTATATCGTTGTTTATATTTTAAAGATCATAATTTTAATGCTAGTTATATGAATAAAAATCATATTTTTATTCTCTATTCTCATATATAAAAATCAAAATTTTTATACCGTTAAAAATCCTAACTTTATTTCAATAAAAATCTAAACTTTTCTATGTAAAAATCAAAACCTTGCTATGTAAAAAAAATATAAACTTTTCTATGTAAAAATGTAAACCTTCCAATGTAAAAAAAATATATAAACTTTTCTATGTAAAAATATAAACCTTCCTATGAAATATATATATATATAATATTTCATACAAATAAAATCGTATTTTATATAAACGAAAATATATAAAAAAAAACTACTGTATTTACTTTCATAGAAGTGAAGGGCGCTGGAAGTTTTGACGCAAGGGGGAAGTCGCATCGAGGTGAGGAGGAGGGACGGAAATGGGTGGTGGCGGCGGTTCTCAGGTGAAGGGGCAAGGGTGTACGGTTTTTGGGCGACGGGGACTTCAACGGAGGGAGGGAGGACGGAGAGGAGGGGGGAGGCATCCACGGCTGCGCCTGGCGCGAGGGGACCCACGATGGTGGCGGTGGCGGCTGGGCGCGCCCTCCGTTCTTCTTTTTCTTTTTTTCTTTGAATCGATTTCGATCTGTTTGGGGGAGAGAGAATGTAGAGGGAGGGGGGTTAGGTTGACTTAGTTTTATATATTATTTCATTTTAATTTTAAAATCCAAAAAGTTACCTTAAATTTCGATCTCAAAACGAGACCCACCGCCTGTCGTCCTTAGCTAATTACCCCCATTCCGAACACAATGGGATATGTTTCATAAGCCAATTCGGCTGTTTCGACCAATTTTTGTCAAAATCAAAATATAACTCTATATATTGAATTTGAACGCACATTTCAATTTACCGGAGCCACATACTAACTCTAAAAATACCCAAAAAATATTTTCTAACTTCGTACTAACGATACGGTCCTAAAAAAACTAATTTTGTCAAATTCTGAGACCGTTTGAAAAATGGCCATTTTCCAGTCGATTAAATTCAACTGAAAATGGTCAAACGCATTTTCCTTTTCCACGCTCACATATTGACTCGAAAAATTAAGAATTTTGGAATCTAGCAATAACTTGACATCGCGGATCCAACAAAAGTGGTTTCGTCGAAAATCGAGGTCGTTTGCAAAATTTCCATTTTTAAGGGCCAGAATTCCATAGCAACTATTCTTAAATTTCAATTGGGCATAACTTTTTATCCCCGCTATGAAATTTCAATTTTTCGGATTCGTTGGAAAGATATTTTCAAATAGATTCTAATATTTTTTGGTTTTGCCAAAACCCGGTTTATTTTGAATCCTGTACATTCATTTGAAATTTGAAATTGAATTTTCAAACTACCGCGCCATTTCCAGTTCCTTTTATAATATAAAATAATTATTTATATTCTAACGTCGATTTAAACAAATATATTCATTTTGATTCTATTCAAAATAAATTTCTCGTCACTATTATTTAAAATAAATCATTTTAAATATTCAAAATTCACTAAAATTGCCAAAATAAAAATTTTGAATTGGCTCGGATTTCCGGGTTATTACATAATCGAATAGAGTTAGTCGAATATTAGTTATTCGAATATTAGTTATTCGAATAGAGTTAATCGAATATTAGTTATTTGAATAGAGTTAAGTGAATTAGAGTTAGTCGAATATTAGTTATTCGAATAGAGTTAATCGAATATTAGTTAATCGAATAAGAGTTAATCGAATAAGAGTTAATCGAATAGAGTTAATCGAGTATTGGTTAATCAAAGAAAAGAGTTATCGAATATAGTTTATTCGAAGAAAAGAGTTATCGAATAGAGTTTATTCGAAAGAGAGTTAAATCAAATAGCGATTATTCAAAAGAGAGTTATACGTTGAAATTCAATTTTATCGAATTCGGGGAAGTACTATTCATTTTCCATTTTTAATCAAGATTTATCTATTTATAAATAAATTAGTTGTTTGTTTATTTATCCAAATTAATAAATAAAATTTATGTTTAAGTTATTATATTTCGGAAGCATGGGATTATAACACTATTGTTATAATCAAATGATTTCTATAAGAGAAGTGGATTCGTAAATATAATCCGAGAGTTACGTAAGGAAGTTCGTTAAAGATTTAAAAGGAAAACTTTGTCTATTTTGAGGTTAGAAACGTTGTTTAGTTAAGGTCTGAGAGGTAGTTATACCCCGACTTGATTGACTTCATTTTTAACTAAGGGATGGTTAAGGTTCGACAGTGAAGGTTGGTTAAGTGAATTTAGTTAATAAGTGTAATGGTTTGAGTTGGCATAGTGATGTTTTATTTAAACATCTGTTTAAATCCAATGAAGGAGTTTTGGAAATGTTTTCCAAATAAGAATCAGAAATGTTTTCTAATATAGAAAATAAGAAAAATGAGTAAATATGGAAATGTTTTTCAATGATTAATAACGTATATTTTCAAAATTTAGAAAATAAGAATTTACAAATATATGGAAACGGGAATAGGGAAATGAGTAATTGAATGACAAACTAAATTAAAGGGGATCAGTGTTGATTGATGAGTTGCTCATGTTTTCCTTTGATAGTTAAATAACCGACTATCAAAGTTTTTGACCATTTCCATTGTCAAAACGGAGAGACCGGGATCAGATTCATTATCTGAAAACCACTCTGATTTGGCATTAGCGCTGCGAATCAAATATGATGAAGATAATTGAAGACAGAGTTATGCTAGGGCTGTTCTGGCGATCCTAGGTAGAAATTGACTAAGATGGATTTAAAGAATAGCGCCTTCGGTTTGTCCAGTCCCAGAACGAGCTGCATGGAAGAATGTCTGACAGAGTATATTTAATAGATCGCTTAAGTTGATCTCTTCAAATGTATTCACGTTTGGTGGCATAGGAATTCGTTTCTCTTAGCTATATACCCGTGGTATTTTGGAGAAATCAATTTGTGATTTGGCTTGTATGACGATGTGGCATTCAAACTGAATAAATGTGTGATCTTTATGTTATGGCCTCTAGCCTCAACAATCTGGAAATGAAAAAAATCGGGCAGGCAGCATGGCTAAGTGGTTAGCTCCCAATTAGGGTGTATTATCACCTATCTAGAGAAATTCATTTCATTCTTTATTCTATTCGATGTTGTCCCATTTGGGAAAACGATTGCTGATCCTAACCGTTGGTGATATACATTCGATACACTCAAGTGAAATGAGTGGTCGGTCATGTGTGGCCGGGTTACAAAATGTTCTTGTTGAACCCAGTGTATTCTCCTCTAGAGATACACTATCGGAAGATGGTTCCATACCTTGTCATAGTTGGTAATTCATTACCCAACAAGTGCTCGCGGTTTTGATTATATATTATATATGTGGAACATGAGATGAAAGCATTCCACTAGATTACTATTTATTTGATTTAGACATTATTATAATATTAGAAGAGTACGGATTTTTAACAGAATGGTTTGGGTTCTTGTAAGGTAAAAAACATCTGTGTTTATGTGTGGATTGGTCTTACGATTATCCTTTCTTTTAAATGGATTTTAAAAGTTAAACAAATGGTTGGAGTTTACTCACACATGTCACATGACTGACCCAGAGTTTATTTTGTTTTGTTTTCCCTAAACTCTTGGGTGCCCAATTTTGTATAGGCAGTCAAGTAGTCGGGATTTTCAGATACACTTGAAGGAGTTTGGAGCAGGAGGCTTCAGCAGCATTTTATAGCTATTGTTTATTTCCGCTGTGATGTAAGTTTTATACTCTAATGATGATATGTATATACAAATGACAGATTTGTATTTCAAAGTTATGTTGTATACTATTTTATTCGTTCCGATGTGATATTCGTGTTACTCTGATTCTGTTGTTGTTCCTCTCTTTCTTCTATATTAAATTTCTATCTTATCTATTCTCACTCTCTAATTTCTTTCTGTTAACGTTCTGGTATTTCCGATTTGAATAATCGACATGGTATTGTGTGTCGATTTTCTAAGTCGAATTTTTTTTGGGCCGTTACATTAAATCTCATTATATACATTATCAAATCTTAGTTTTTCTTAAGCATAAGAATCATTTGCTTATTTTCCTATTCAAAACTTTCTTCTATAAATATTGTTGAATCTAATGCGACCAAAAAATAAAGTCTAATAAACACACAATTCATAAAAATAACAATTAACGCCTGAAAAGTTTGTCTACAAATTTAAATTATTCATCTACAAATATCTTCTTAACATCATTTTAAAGTATGATCGAATAGACAAAGTTACTTTACAAACAGAAAAAATTCATCTAAAAATACTATCAAATCTTTACTTAAAAACATGATCTATCAAATAAATTATTAATTTACAATATACATTTTGCAGAAAAACAATTTAGATGTGAAGTGTTTGTTATTCCTTCCTCAATGCAGCCCATTCATGTTCATTAATATCAAAAGCCGTCCTCGCAATAGCAGTTCGTTACAAATCATTTCACACCCATTAGGCTACCCTTCTGTTATTGGGAAAGCAGAATTGATCCATCCGTCATTTTTGTTTTAGCAATGTTCCCATGTTGATTGCTCATGCCATCATATATACTTTTTGATCCAACAACTTTCATGCCCATCTCACTTGCAATTCTCCAAAGTTGTAAAGGGTACTTTAGAAAATTAAAAAAAAAGCGGTTGAATTCCATTCATTGGATTGAATTATCGATAGGAGAAAAAAAATTACAAAGACAAATTGCTTTAGAATTATAGCTACAAGGACATGGGTCTAAAAATTTATTCAAAAGGACAAAAATAGCCTGGCCCAAATTAACTACACATTTTGTTCGTGCATATTTCATCTCCTTACCACACTACTTTTACGAATTCCATTTCTAACCATATCAAAAACTCGTAAAATCCATCAACAATGGCAACCAAACCATAAACCCCATCATCTCCTACACTCGAATCCATAAATTTAACCGAATAGCCAAAATTGACACTAGATGAAGCAAAAATCAAACACAAAACGCAACCTCAAATGGAAACCCTAGGTGAATGTGACAAAAATCTTCAAAATACAGTGGAAACTCTAGTTGAAGAAGAGCAGAGAGTTGAATCACAAAATCAAACCGATTTACAAACCCTAAAAGAAACTGCACGAGCCGAAGTTGATAAATTAATCAACACTAAAATGCTAGTTAATCGAAGAAAAAGGTGAAAACTAGATAGAGAGAAGGTCGAAAAAGAAAAATGATCCAAAAAGCACTGAAGAAATTAGAAAGATTAAGATAAAAGTAGAGAAAATTAAGGTAAATGATACCATAAAATAAAAAACTAATACAGTTGCCATCATTGTATAACAATATTGTACATATTCAACAGGAAATAGCACACAGAAAAGGAAAAAAAAATCAAGCTGAAGGGTCTGAAGATAACGAATTGAATTTGGTAAGATAATACGCAATAATATTAAGTACTACTTGTTAAAATGAAAATGATACTATTGTGATACTATTATTAAACACAAAACTGATACGATTGTTGGGCTAATATTATTAAACACGAAACTTATATAGTTGTGTTAGTATCATAAGAAGAAAAATGTTTTAAAAATGTTGGTTTACTATTGTTAAACACAAAAATGATAATATTGTGTTAAAAAAACTGCTACTAGAACACATTAGATTATTGTTTTAAAATTGCTATTGTGTTAGTATCACTAATATATAAAAAACTAATACCTAAAATGCATTAAAGTTGATTGAAAATGTTATTGTGTTAGAACACATTAGACTATTTTGTTAGTATCATTAAAAAAAGTGATACTATTGTGTTGGAAATGATTTAAATTTCATCGAAAATGATACTTAGAATGTAAAAAAAATAAACACTGATATTGTTAATATATAAAAACTGATACAATACATCTGACAACAACAGAATTTTCTTAGTATGTAAAAAAGATACCATAAAATATGCAAAACTGATACCCAAAACCTGTACATTAGACTGATTTCTTATTTACACAAAAGTGGTAACATAGCTCAGGCAAAATTGATACTATAAACCTGATCAAGTAAAAATGGTTTGATTTTCTGGTAAAATTGATAGCATTTCACTTGCAAGACTAATACCATGTCACATGCCAAACTCATAGCATAAACATGTACATGTATACAACATGCATGCATGCATTACATGTAAAACTGATACCATATAAAATATAAAACTGATATCTAATATATATAACTGCATTATATTCTATACTAATTTTTTCTGGTAGATCAGGATGATGATTTCGTTGATCCTAGACCTAGAGACAACGAAGCAATGACAAGACCAGATCTAAACAAAGATATAGCTGCAGCTGAAGAATCAAAAGGTGATACTGCATATAGGTGTGGACTGTAGGCTGCTTACGAAATGATAAAACTTGTGAAAGATAAAAAAAGGTCTGAACAAGAATCAAACTGAATTCTTGAAAAGCATTCCATTCTTTCAGTTTTTCAGTGTGTTCTATGAAGAGAAAATAGCTTTAAAGGATTGCAAAAAAACATCAAGAAAATTTGAATGCAGTGTACAGTTGCTATTTTCTAATTGAAGAAGCATTTGTCTTTGGCGAGGAAAAAATGAAAATTACAACAAGCGACATAAGTTTATTGTTCTACATGCCCTTGGAAGGAAATAAAATTGAGCCACCACTAAAAATGAAAAATAGAATAATATCTTCTAATTGCAAAGATTTCATAACAAGAAATTTTGGATCAACATTGTTTATTACTCAAAATATGATAGTAAAAAGAATAAAACAAGATGTTTGAAAAAAATAAGAAACAACATGAAGAGTACCTACCCATTCTTATCATCATGGAGGTACTTCTCACATTTTCCTTTGCCAATAATCAGAAAAACCTACGATGGGGATTTTTTCCATTCATATTGGATGTAGAGAAATGAACAGTATCTCATGGCTACAAACAATTCAGAATTTTTTTACCAAATTTGTCAAATAAAATTATAATCAAGCCTAGAAACATTTCCAGATGTTCAATTCTTCCTTTGGTAAGATGAATTATTTACGAAAATCTTAAATTTAATCGAAAGATTAAAAAAATGTATTCATGTTTAATTTTATTTTATTTTTTATACAAAGTATTGCATGTGTGAGAAGATGAAACAAATTGCACAAAGAAGAAACTTCAACAACACACTCCCATGCTTTGGAAGGTGGGATCTGGAAGGTCTAAAGTCAACTTTGATCAAAGATTTCTTGAAATAAGTCAAACACAGACAGGATGAAGTTAAAGTTTTGCTTACTATTTCATCTTTATTTAATATATAAAACGCTATTTTTCAAAATCGATACCTCATACAACTCAAAACTGATACCTAAAACAATTCAAAAATGATACCTCAGGAAATTCAAAACTAACGTTGGATTTTCTACAAAAATGAAATATATTTTCTAAAACCTGATACCTTAGTACCCTGTAATATTATTTTTTAAAAAACTGATACCTAAATTGTTGTACAAATGATACCTTAAAACTAGGTAGCAAACTATAGTTCAAAACTAATACCTAGACTACTGTAAAACAGACACCTTAAAACTAGATAGAAAATATTTATTAAAAACTGATACCTAAAGTACTACCAAACTGACACCTTAATTATAGGCAACATTTTCCTATATAAAATTAAATTCGTAAGTTATAATACCTTTTAATTTTTCAACATATGCAGGTATAAGGAATAACAAATATTCAACCGCATGAGGCTAATCATTTAGAAACATCGGAAGCATTATCAACAAGATCAAGAAGAGGAAAACAATGGACACCAAAAAAAGAAAACGTGGTGAAAATCAGGAACCATTTGGTTTATTAGAGAAAGAAGTGTCGATTAGAATATTAAAAGTTCATATTCAAGAGATTGAAGAGAAAATAAAAGATAATTAAGGAACTAAAAAAATATTGAGAAAAGAGGCGGAACAAGAAATATTCAAACTCGGACAGGAGTTGAAACCACAAAAATCAAATTCTAAAGATGAAATCATAGAGCAAACGATGGATTCTAAAAGAAAAGTGAAGGATTTTCCAGCTGCAAACAAGGGAGAAGATATAGAAAAAGAAAAAAGTGATTTGAATATTGAAGTAGAGAAGGAAAATAAAGAAATAGAGAGTATGTCAGTCAATAAAGAAAATACACCAGAAAAGGAAGAAAAATCAACTGAACAGCAACATGATAACTGTTAACAATAAAAATCGTTAACACCTAAATGTAGAGTTACAGTTGTAGACATTGGGATAATATAGTCCTTCCAAGCTCGACTTAATTCGTCGTTTTCTAGATACCAATGTCTGAAGTTTGAAGGTTAGTTACTCTTCCTTTAAGAGGTGAATATCACGCTTACAATGCTTAGGAACACAAAGTTATCTTGGGATAAGTGCTTCATATGTTGTTGCTAGTTGGAACTAAAATGTTCATTGAGGATCCTTTGGATATCTTTTCCAATTTAAGGGTTTGAATTCGAATTAGTAGTTGATAGACAAGTGCAACTGATAATGATGCTAAGTATTTCTTTCATTGATTAATTGATGTAGTACATGGAAGATTACAAGGGAAATCCCAATTCGATTTCTACATAAGGATTTAGACTCTTAGAATTGAGTACAAGATTTTGAAATGGAGTAAAGTCCCCCAAAATGTGACACCTATGGTCTTATTTATAAAGGAGTCGGACCCCCTTTTTCATCAACTCCTTGATATCTGTGACACCCCGCATCCGTTAATGTCACTCTTTAACAGAACGCGTTAAGTTACGTGAAGCACTATAGGTAAACAGAATAGAATCTCACAAGATAGATGTATAAAATAGCAGCAGAAATTAAAAATTTTATTTTTCCAAAAGAAAACATCGTGGTCTCAAAATCCAATTACTACATCATACTAAAATACTGGAACAAAATACATCAAATAAAAACATCTATTTTCCTCTAAAAACCATCAGAGTACAGAAGTAAAAAGCCATAGTCCCCATAAGTAGCCATAAACAAGTAGACAAATAGTCAAAGCGGTACATTGAAGCAAATCCAAATCCAAGCAGAAACAGGAGAGATAGTCTCAGTCAAGCCTGAACGTTCCCACCCTGAGAACCTGGGGGAAAAGGAAGAGAGAGAAGGGAAAATAAAACGGGTCATACATAAAGTCTGGCGAGTCCAGTTACTTTTAGCATATAAATAAGTAAAAGTACAATGATAGACATATAAACTGGATGAGAGATAATAGTATCATATAACAATCATGAACAGAATGGACAGGATAGATAGAATAAACAGAATAGACTATGCTTCTCAAATACTTTTTTCTGTACCGATACTAGTATACCACATTAAGTGTTTTACAATTACTTAACAAGAACAGAACAATCCCAACATAAACATAATGGCAGACTTAGATGTACTTCTAGTAACGGGTATTACCCCAAACAGGAATAGCATGTACCTAAATAGAAATAACGAGTGTTACCCCAACCAGAAATAACAGGTTTCTAAACAGGACTAAATTTACCCTAATTACTACCCCCAACGATCAACTCCTTACCACATAAATACCCTGTGTCGGTCCCACAGTAGGGTATATTACTTCCAAAAGTGGCAACCACGAGAAGGACACAGACCTATTTACAGGTGTTATAGCAGCTTATTTTCCCAAGCAAGCCGGACCCATGCACGCACATGATTCCGTTGGAATGTGCCATCAGATGACCTCTCCCCAAATGAACCTCTTATAATTAGCTCAGTAAGCGTGCCCTGACCCCTACCTAGTGCGGGGCCCCCTCTTAATACCAGAATGGGTTATTGACTAATATGGGTCCCACACCACAGATGACACAAGCCACCCCTCGGGTTTGTATCCCCAACCCACTAGGATTTTCCACAGTTTAAGTTTAACGGGTTCGTATAACCCCCCATAGATTAAACCAATTTACATAACCCCACAGATTCAACATGTTTACTTAACCCCACCCATAGGTATGAATCAGGTATGAATCAAATTCTTACCAAGTACAGGTTTAGATCTAGATTTATAAACATGCCAGGATTACTTGTTAAATGTTTATACCTAAAAATAACATGCATTCACAGAGACTAGATCTAAAGAACAGAGAATAATTAAGCTGAAGTTGTATAAGAAATTTTTGTATGCGTATAAGCTGTTGTTGAAGAAAATAGGCTAATTCAATCCAAGCTGGGCCAGCATCTCATTTTCTCCGTTGTTTTTGATGCTTAAAAACAACGGAAATGAGGTCATATATATATATATTAAAGCCAACAAACCTAGACAAACATTGCGTTCAATTTAGAAGAGAGAATTCGCCCAGATCTGCATTGGGTCGACCCACCCTGACCTGGGTTGACCCACCTCCTCTAGTTCGATCCATGGGTCGACCCAGCCAGGTCATGGGTCGACCCCCCAACGAGTTGATTTCCCTCTCTTCTTTTCCTCTTCGTGAGTTTGAATTATTTTGAATTTCTGGTTTGAATATATATACATATATATATATATATATACATATATGTTTATATATATATAATTCTCTTATACGTATACAAACTTC
Source organism: Allium sativum (assembly GCA_030737875.1). Taxonomy (NCBI): domain Eukaryota; kingdom Viridiplantae; phylum Streptophyta; class Magnoliopsida; order Asparagales; family Amaryllidaceae; genus Allium; species Allium sativum. The sequence continues at coordinate 186,229,217 of CM060924.1, read as the reverse complement.
TAAGCTTAATATCTTTCTCATACGATGTCTGTTTTACGCAAACTCGGAGTCTATCTTGAGCAGAATTCCGAGACGAACGCAATGGTGCAGTCCGTTTTACTTAATTCCCAATATTTAATTAAATATTCTTTATTTTATCGTTATAATGTCCTTTAAAATTACGGGGTGTTACAATATCAGCCCAGGTCAATGCATTCTGGTTTCGGTACCGGATTTAGTCCTCTACCGCGTGTACTTATGGGTGTAGATTTTATTAAATGATAAACATCAAGCTTGTTGATGTCGATAGCTCTATTTTGCTCCCATCATGTTCGTTATCGACCCTACTCTTCCCCTTCATGAATTTGATTTCAGTCTCGTACTTCCAACTTATTTATTTGATGCCTCTTTAATTGCTTCCCATTTTTTGTGTTTGATTTCGCATCTAACGACACTAGCTTTCAGTATTTGGGTCTATATTTATCGCTTCCTCTTTGAATATCAAATCCATGCTTCTGCCTTCGGGGTTTCTGTTTCGTGTCTATGTCTTCATGACTTGGGTATCGGCCTGTACACTTGCTACTTTTCTTGTCTTGGTATCGACATTTGTATTGGTCTTCATTCTTCGGTGTTGACACCAAGCTAATTGATCACCGCATGTTGGTGTTGACTACGTGCCCTTTTGCCTTCTTTTCTTAGTATCAGTACTAAGCTATTTATTCTTTTATGTTGATGCCGATAGCATATTTATAAAGTCATCGTTCCGGTGTCGTCTTCCCTAGCTCCCTTTATATCTTTGGTATCAATTTCTCATTCCAAACTTGCTATTTCGGTATCAGTTTCCTCATTATTGTTCCGAGCTTCCAATGTCTGCTCCACTTGTCGGTGCCGGCTCTACTCCTATTTTTTTCATTTTCCGTGTCAGCTCCCCTATCTCTTCACCTGTACTTGGTACCAGCTCTTTAGTTTTTCAATCTCGCTTCTTTGGTTTTGACTTCGTGTTTTTGGGTCCCGAAATTTGGTGTCGGTTTAGCTGCCTCCGAAGCTTTTTCTTCTTGGTTTCGGTTTTGTTACCTCAAGCCATTTGTTTTCAATCTCGTCTTCTGGTTTCAAAGCTTCCACTTCTTTCCATTTGATCAATGCAAACTTCAGTTATAACAATAATACTCCAACAAATGATATTGAAATTGACAAGGACAGGGCCACAAATGAACAAAAAATCCCATCAACTCAAAGACCTCAGTCCTCCCAGTTTCATTTTAATATCACTCAAGCATTTGAGGAGGGAGAAATCGATTAAGATAACAAACAAAAAACATCCCAAAAATGAAGAAAAAAAATCAGCCATTAAAGGAAAACCAAGCAAAACACCTTCTTATGTATGGAGATTGAAGGCATGAGAAAGGAATCCAAAATGGAGTGCTTTGTATGAGTATTCAAAAAACAAGCAAAGAAGCATCAAGATGAAGTAGTTGAAAAAAAAGGAAACAGTAAAACTCGCAGCAGTAAAAAAGATGAACAAAAGACATTAAAACAACAAACAAAACCATAAAAAGAAGAAGAACCAAAACTAGAAACAATAGAACCATTTGCAATAATAGAACCTATACTTGTCGCACTGCAAAATTGTTCATCATATGAATCTTGAACAACAAAGAGTTATAAAGAAATTTTTCTCCATTGCAAAATCTGGAAAGAAGCAAGTTTTCTATTTTTATTTGTCCTGTTACATTTTATTTTCATAAATATTTATTGTTTTTTGTCAAAAAAAATAGTCAAGTTGCTTGGTCGAACGATGATTCGGTAAAAGGAGGATGCGTTATTTTAAAGGACATGCTGAAACATGTATTGGAAGGAAACTTCACCGAAGGTTAAGTAATGACTTGTATCAAATTTGAAGACTGATGCCTAACTTCATAACAAATTGATACCCAGAATCTATTTCTTAAATAGGATAATTACTTTTAACATTAAACTGATACCTAATTACATATCCAAATGATACTAAGAATAGCTATAAATATGAAACTGGTACCTAAATATATATGAAACAGATACTCAAAAACTGGGTATTAATTATAGAACCTTCACAGTATTGAAACCGATACTTAAACAATTAAAAACTAATACCCATTATCTGTAAATGAATATTTGATACCAAAACATACATTGATCTGACACCTAAACAAAAATGATATTGTCTTATGGCCATAGCGTACTAAAATTATAAGTTATGTACTATATCAAAATTTAGTTTGTGTAACATTTTTTTTTCATTCATAACACAAATTATTGGCTGGTTCACTTTAAAATGTGACTTGGTGAAAAATAATTATGCAATGACAGCGACAATGACAGTAAGTACAATTTCAATACATAATTAATTTTTTTACATGATTGGAATTGTTGATTGAATATAAACATTAACTCTGATTTGAGAAGAAAGACATAGCTAACAAGAGAGACGGAATTGTAAAACGTTTATTTATTCCATTCTTGAAAGAAACTGTTTTGAACAGTTCACAGGAACTATATACTTCCCAGTGCATTGCGATAGTCATTAGACACTTCTTACACTAACATATCCAATAACACAATGGTCACACTTTGATTCTACGCGTCCAAGACATTCAAATGTACAAAATAATCCAAGTTTGAAAGAAGCAACAAAATTGATACGGAAAAATTTTCATACTATTTTTAAATGATACTAATGTATATTTTTTGTGGAGATCGAAAGGTTAACAAATATTGCAACTATGGAAGAAGCGTAACATTCAAGATATGGAGTTCAAAACAACGGAAATCCACCAACTAGGTTGTGCACAGCAAGCTTCCGACACAAAAACTTTCCAACAATTTTTCTTTCTTATAACTTTCATTTGTATGTACCAACTTTTGATACTGATACGAACAGAAATTCAAACTGATAGTAATAGAAATTCAAACTGATACCCACAGATAAAAGCCAATACCCATCAATACCATGTACACTGCCAACACTGTCATGACCACCAGATTGCATCAATTCAATTGATATCATCACCTCAACTGATCTCACATCAAACCCACATTCTCCACCTAAACGTCATCACTTACATCAATTCATACCAACATGCTATTTTTTCATACAGTTATTAAAACTGTCACTTCAACTGATTGTTTCCGTCATATCATTAGTTATATCATACACTACAACAATTATTTCTAAACAACAAAATATTTCACTCATGTAGAGTTGATTGTGGAATATATATCATGATTTTTGTAGTCTCACTGACAGAACTGAAATACCAATGAAAGTGTCCCAAACAAATATGCTGAAAACATGCGCAAGAATAGTGTATGAAATACTCGCTGATACTGAATGCTATTGGGATTTGGTTGACTTCACGTCTAGATTTAGTAGAAGTAAATGAATGTAATGTTGAACTTGGACAAGATGTTGCAGAATAGTGATCCAGAACAGTGTTAAAATTGGGGGACTGTATTAAGCTAAAGGTGATTGATGTCTTGAGCGATGGTTTTCTGTGTGATTATACCATATTGAAAAACAATGTTACTTGAGTTGCGGTTATTTCAAATATTTAAACTGTCTTATTAGAACAATTTTGTGAATTATGTTTTTTGTATGAATAAATACTCTTACTGCTCATGTATACGTTGATGGATGAAATGTTGATAATGTTGTTTTTTTGCATGACTAATTATTGATCTGATACCTATTATAATGCAGTAGTGATACTATGAAACTCATGCACAATTAAACTTTTTGAAAACTGATACTTACAGAGCCGTAAAACTAATACCCGTGAACTGCAAACAATAAAATAATAAAAACCAATATCTACCAAGGCATAAAACTGATACCTATAAACTGTAAATAAGAAAATTTAAAAAAAAAATGATACCTACAAGCATATAAAACTGATAATCAGTTATCATAACCAAAAAATAACACAGAAAACTATCACCTGCATAAGAGTGAAACTGATACCCAACATACAAAATTGCTACCAGTGATCATAAAAACTTGATATTGTTATACCAGTAACACAACAATGTAATAATAAAAATAAAACACTATGATATGAAGAATTTCTATAAAAACTATAAAAGATTCAGCACATATCATATACATCACACACCGCTTTGCTTATCTACACAAATATATTTGAACAAAATCTGGAAATACATGTATTCCCTAAAGCAAATCTTTTTTTTTTTTACATATTATCGGAAGCTTGATAATTATGTTTGCTATGACCATATTATTTGCACAAGCCACATCTATCCTGTTTATTTTGAAAAAAATGCAAAACCTCCTCTTCGTTTTGTAGATGGTCTTCTGGCTCCACGTTTATCGTCGGGTGACCTTATCACTTCATCGCTGCTAGAATCAACAATGGGATTATCATATGTAGGAATATGATTAACAGTATTACAATACGAAGATCAATAAGTGTCTGCAATAAAATAACGTTCAACAAAATTATAAAGAATTAATTTCACTCTGTTAATGTATTTTATTGCATGAGCACAAGGAAATTCCGTGACTCTCCACTAATTACAACTGCAAGTCCAATCCTTGAGATCAACACGATGAGAGAATGAAAATTTCATTTCAAACAGAAACTCAGAAGATTTGTAAAAATCACATCCAAAACCTTTTTCAATCAACTCTTTCAACCGATTTTCTATAGTAAGACATAAAATTGTATTTCATAAACGACATTCCTCTCTCTTTTTAGCCATTTTTTCATAATTTTAATATGAATTCCATCCAAGAATGATGTAATAGGTAATGCCCTTTCATTTAAAATCCAACTATTAAAACCTTCAGTCATATTGAAGTTATATTCTCAATGTCGTTTATCTGGAAAAAAAAAACAAGTCAGCCGATTTATCAAATGGTTCGTCTTTCAAAAAATTCACAACTGCACTGCCACTACTTTCCAAAAATTTAGAATGTACATCATCAAAATCATACACATTAGATGCTCTAGAACATGTCTTAAATAACTCAACAATTGAAATGTTCGCATTGCTTGACTTAACTAATGAGAGCAAATTTTGTTCCATATGAAGGTAACAATAACTATGAAATGTCGTTGGAAAAACCTCATGAACACCTGAAATTAAACCTTGATGACGATTCAACATAAAAATCAAACTCCGATTTTCTTGAAACATCTCCTTCAAATGACTTAAAAACCATTTCCAATTGTCCAAATTTTCAATAGAAATTACAACCATTGCTAAAGGGAAAAAATCTGCGAAAGAAATTCCAAAATAAAAAATAAATAAAATAAATAAAATTCCTGGTCACAATAAAAGTTGCAACCATCTGAAACTAAAAAATGGTACCTAATAGTTGTAGAGTTAAAACTAATACCTTCAGACGTACAAAACTGCTACCTAATAGTTGTAGAGTAAAAACTGATACTTACAGACATACAAAACTACTACCTAATAGTTGTATCACTAAAAATTGATACCATCAAACATATAAAACTGATACCTAATAATTGTAATTCAAAAAACTGATACCTAATAAATAATAATAATAATAATAACTGATACTTAAAAGATAATAACTAAAAAACTGATACTACAACACAACAAGCTGATATTTACAATAAACATTATAACATAAAAACGATACTACCAAACACTTAAAATTGAAACTGATGATCAATGTAAAAAATAAAAACACACTTCAAATGAACAAATAATAACATCATGTCTTGGTTACCATTCTTTGCAGTAGAACTCATCAATACATCCGGCCTCCCCTTTAAATAAGTCTCATCTAGAAATATCATAGGTCGACAATACTTGAACCCAAGAATACAAGCAACTAAAGCGACAAATACTTTCTCAAATTGATTTGTAGAAGGATTAACATCCATGTCAACATAAAAACCTGGGTTATGATTCTTTAATGCCTCTAAATACTAGGTCAAATCATTATAAGATATCGAGTCATTACCGTATAATTCCAGTAAAGCAAGTTGCTTTCCACGGTAAGCAAAAGAGTAGGACAACTGAAAATTGAACTCTCTACGAAAATCAACAATGATATCTTTAAGTACTTGGATGATCTCGAATTTCATCTATTACCAAGGATTTAACAAATGAGCTAAAAAGATGAGGATTGTTCAAATTTTAAGTCCACCGCCACAAGAACGCTCAATAACCAAATGTCGAATAAAAAACCTACTAAGATGCCCCAAATCACAAGAAGCGTGTACTTTAAAGGGACATCTAGTGAACACGAAAAGCAAACTACCATAATCCTAGAAGGACCATTCTTCAGAAAACGTAACTCATGACCCATTTGAATTTGATATGCCATTAAAATTTCTTTGAAATCATTGGCACCTCCAAAACAAAAATCAATGAAATCGAAAATTATTAATGTATAACCTTTTTTCATCATGTCTTTCAAATAACTTTTCCTATGCACGACAATGTTCGAACCCAAGGTCCACTAGACGAAGAATGCATTGAAACATTAGCTGAAAGTGAAAGGAACCATCATTGATGTTTTCCACTTGAAAATCCTTCATCTTAACAACGAAACAAAAAAAAAACACTCTTCTTATATAGTTGAAAACAAACAATACTTTGAAGATTAGAACCGGTGCCAACACTAATAGTTTTGTTTTCAAGAACATAGCTAATCTCAATTGACACAGGAGTTAGCTGAGACCAATGCCGACTTATTTCATTCCTCAAATCATAAATTGAGCAATCAACGAACAATCCAGTGCTAAAAGAGGAATCATTAAAGACAACTACAATAAGAAGATTATTTTCACCACTGCAAAAAATAATAATTTTAAGAATTAATTAGCAAAGCAAACAACTCAAAACTGATACTCACATAACGCAATTCTGATACCCACACACATAAAACTAATACTTAAAAGCCATATAAACTTTAAAAAAAATGATACAAAAACTCGTAATATCGTAACTTAATTGATTAAAATAAAAGAAGTTCGATTCAACAAGTTTTTATATTGAAAGCAACAATACAAACTACACGATAAATACAACACCAAAAATATAAGAATAAATATATTACAAAGTTACTGCATAAAAACTGATACGGAAGAAAATTAAAAACTGATACCCAAGAATAAAGCAAATTTAAAACGAACTTGCTTGCACTACTAACAGAAGCTATTAATCATCGATCGAAACAAAAAAACTCGATCGCAATATTTAATATTAAATTAAAACGATTGTGATAGAAAAAGGAAATTTAATTGATTCAAAACGAGAAAAAAAAATAACCTAATCTTAGCCGTCGAGATCAATTTTTCAATCCGATATGCGCGATTGATATCAATCTTTGAAGACTATGTTTGAGATCAAGATATGCACAAAAACAAAATTGAAATTTCAAAACAAGCAAAATCGGTAAAAATACGACCGAACAGATTGAAGAAGAAAGAGGAAAACAACACTCGAGAATTATTTTTTTAAATTAACAGTGTAATGTCCTTGTGATTAAATTTTTAATGTCGCCTTAATTTTTGTCTTAATCAGAATTTTTCTCTTATCAATATTACTACCAGGGATATATATTTTGTCAAAATAATGCGTGCAGAGTGTTATAGCCAGAATAAACGAGGCTTGAACAGCTAACTGATAATTTTCCCCATTATATGACAGATATTGACGTTTCTTCCATTATGGTCTGCTCTTACATTGAATCACTTTTGCCACCCATCGTTATACAACTGAGAGATTCAAATAATTTCCGAGATATAGTCAATAATCTTTGATACTAGGTTTTTTCATCCTTTTTTCCTTCTTTACGGTAAGCATCCTTTTCTGCTTTTTAAAATTTCTGCAGGCATATTTCATTATGAATTCCTTTTTCTATTCTTTTCTTCTTTTCTGCCGACCAAATATTGTATGATAATTTCGTGCAAAATTTTGATAATGCTGGGTTGAAACAATAATAGCATTTCTCAGACTTATGAACCATCTGTAAATATTATCATTTTGAAACAATAAATTGATATTATAATATATTTAGATATAAGAACAAAGTCTATTTAGATATAAAATGGTAACACCAGAAATCTCAATGATCTTCCTTTGATTTTCACTTTCCACTTAAAACACGCAAATCTAATGGTTCACAGCTCATATTTATTTTTGTGTTCAATTTGACATCTCAATAGGCGCTTTCCTGTATTAGTAGCCAAAAATAACCATTGAAAATGACATTTTATATCAAATTTTCAGAAATTTTACAACTTTACAGAGATATGGAAACATTTCAGACAGTAAAAATTTACAGTACATTCTAGAAGCCAAAATTATATCAACAATACATAAACCTAGACAACTTCAGTGATAAAGAGTGTATTGTGAAGTATGCGCCTATCGCCTTATCAACCAGAATCTTATTCACTCAATCATAAAACAATAATTTCGATAGAAAACAAACACGCGGATATGTAACAAAACTCAAACGCAAGATATTTCACTCAATCACTCTCTTTATTGTTTTACAAAAGTAGCTTTGTTTACACATATGGAATAAATCCAAAATAAACAACTTACAACAGAATCAATAATTTTATTGAGAAAATCAAAAAAAAAAATCCAAACGATTACAATATTTTTGGAGATGAAGAACTATGAAGAACGATGAAAAACCCTTAAATTAACTAATTTTGATCACAATCTCATAACCATCATGATTTGGTTCAATCATGGAAATTGTTTATATAGAAAAATAGAAAGTCTAAACAAATATCAAATTTGTCTCTCATAAATATATACTGAAAATACCCAATCAAAAGTAGAAAAACGTCAGCTCAGACGTCTAATCGGACACTCGGGAAATTTTTTTGTTTCAGATCAGACGTCTGACCAAATTTTCCGTCACCAATTTTCTATCAGTTCAGACGTCTGTCACAGGCTTTAGATGTCTGAGTTGAAACTCTGATCAATTTCCACCTCTTTCAGTTGTTGTTCTTCCTCCTCTATAACGAAGCACTTACACTCATCATACTCTTCAACGCATATGTGATTTTATATCACAAATCACAACAGAGAGAAACCTCAACAATGGATTCAAAATGCAAAATTACAACCTAAGGTTTTGGAAATATAAATAACTCAATTATTTACCAAAGAGTTGAAGTTCTAACCAAATTTTATATAGGTTTAGCGATTACCAAAAAATGATCAGACTTCAAGGTTTTGGTTTCAAAAAAAGGGACTACTTTACCGTGTATACAGATAGTACTGATTTAGTTTTAAGATACCACAAGAAATTACAGATGATCTGAGAGTGAAGATCGAGCATATTTTTCATTTGAAAACATATACATAGCGTACAAAAACTAATACAGCAATTCATATTTATTTTGTTGGGAATTTCTCTCAATCACTTATGAAGTGAGAGGGGGTGGAGCCTAAAATATAGGCAATGAATATGAGTTAATTAACAAATACCCTCAGGATCCTTTTTACGCTATCCTCAATAATTCAAAAATTCATGCCTGATGAGTCAATTGACATATGTCAATGTAAAGTGGATATAGAAAAATCCTCAATAATACAGTTGTGTGGTGTCATATAATAACCATATAAAAAAACCACCCTAATCTAATATAACACATGTCTCTATGCTGCTGTAATTACAAAAGATTGTGTTTGTATTATCATGGCATCCACCAAAAGATATCTATCTATTTATGTTTCCACTACATGGCTTGTTTTAAACAATATAAATTAGAAAGATGGCGTTTGAGGACTCAATCAAGATATGTCAACATTGAGTGACCATGGAAATAGTGGATATAAACTCAAAAATTCATGTCAAGTGGATAAAGAAAAAAACTAAACTACTTGATCATACGATAGTTGTGGTGCCATATAAATAACTATATAAAACCACTCTAATATAATATAACACCATTAAAATCACAAAATAATATTGTCCGTCTTATTGGGGAATCCACCAAAAGAACAATACGAGTTTGTTGACCCCATTTTAGCTGGGATCACTATGACACCACTAACGGTGTTAGTAATGTGGAACTGTTATTGCCCTCTGTATTACTCCTATTAAATCTCAGTCCCACACCATTAACATGGTAGTGATGTCATCGTGACCCTAGTTAAATGGGGTCAACAAACTAGTTTTTCCAAAAGATATCTATTTACTTGTATTTCCACCACTTAGCTTGTTTTAAACAATCCAGTGCCATTATTTTAGTTTTCATCCTATTTTTTCTCATGCAAATAAAAGTAGAATAAAAAAAACCAGTTAAGTTAATAAGGAATACCAATATCACTTTACTACCCAATACTGCACGTGTAATAAATGTAGATATATGTGAAATAACAACATTTATTGAGCCATTGAACTCCATGATCACTGAAAACCTGGAAGGTGGTACAAACAAAGTAAATACATTTATAAATAAGTAAATTTAAGTGCTATACCACAAAATGTTTAAAGAATATGTAAACTTGGTTAAGCATCTCTTCGCTAGAGGTCACAAACACAGGTTCAAAATATAATTCATATTGGTGTTTTTTATACTTATGGCATACAAAAGGGCACAGGCCTTAAAGTTAATTTTGTTCACAAATTTTAATTAATAATAAAGACCAATTTGCAAACCTAAATTCAAATGGAATTCGTGAAATCACATATATGAAACTGCAATTTCAAAATTTTCAAATGACTGATCTAAACATAAAATGGAAGTTTGAACCTTGGTCTAACATCATCTTATTAACATAACATCATCTTATTACCACACTGAAGTTGGCGGAGTTTACAAACAAGGGGAAACATTAACGAGGATTAAGTGGGCTAAGTATATATATAACATGGAATTAAGACTAAAATGACCGACAAACGAAGCAAATACAGGTACATTTACACCAAATGTGAGAGGAGAGGAAAGTATTTTTAATTCAAAAGAAGGGAAGCATGTTGACATAAGCATGATTACATGATAACCAGTGCTTGCGTAATTGGAATATAAAAGCACAAGTGCACAACATTGTAAACTGCAATTAAGTTGCTCATATCAGATTATACAACAACCAGACTTAGATAGTGTTTGGTTTATTTTGTGTTTTGAATTTTGAGTTTTCAACGAAAATTTCAAAAGATACGAAGATTTGCAAAATAACGAAAGTGACGGAATAAAGGCGGAGAGGATGAAAGAGGGGATGGAAGGATGAATTGCGTCGTTCTTCCCTTATTTTTAAAATACGGAAAATCCTAAAAAAATGTTTTTTGTTTTGTGTGTTAACTTCGTTTTGTAAAATGAACGTTTTTCACAATATATGTGTGTCATTCGTATTTTTGTATGTCTAAAAACCCAAAATTAAAAAATAAAAACAGAACACACTCTAAAATTTTCAACTTCGTTTTTTTTTCCCTAAATGAAGCATAAGACATGCAGATGAATCTCCTATACTCACCAATATCATGCTCACACAAGCACACATCCTAAGTATGGTTGTAAATTTTGTAGGAATGTCTGATGTCCGTTCGTGTCCGTGACCGAAATACGTCCATCCGAGTCCGTCCGATTCTCAATTAGGAAGGACAACGAAATTTGTACGAGAAAAAATCACGTCCGGTCCGTGTTCGTTAGAATTCATCTGAATTTCTTGTAATTCAGTATATAGTTGAGAACTAATCTAATAAAATGTAATATAAATAGTCATGTCCGATCGACTCTGCTCGTGTCCGTGTCCGAAAAACATATGTCCGTATCTGACCGATTTTATTTAGGACACGAATTAGGACAATAAAATTTGTTTGAGAAAATATTCCGTCCAGTCTGTGTTCGGATCGATTTTTTTTAGGACAAACTGAACACACTTCCGTCCGGTCCGATCCGACCGATTTACACTCTCAATCCCAAGTCATAACTCATAAGCCTAAACATCGATATTGACGTTGTTCTGCCACTGTTCATTATGTAGCTCGTTCTATCTGAAAACGCAACCAACATATGTTTTATGAAGATGTTAACAAGATGAAGAGAAAAACGTGCTTTGTATCGTCAAGTTTTTCTAAAGGTAGTGAAGTTCCTCAACAAGGAGTCATAAAACTATGATGCAGCACGCAAATGAATCGAAACAGAGCTATGGTTACTGAGAGCACATCGTTGTTGAATTTGTATTTGAATTTGAAGTATTTGAAGTAGAAGTAAATGTTTAAATTTGTAGTTGAATTTGCATTAGTAAATATTAATTATTGAAATTTATCTTTTGTACTTAATTATTTATTGCAAAATAAAAATTAAACTACTTTTACATTACTTCATACAAACCTTTAATCAGAATTTTGCCTACAACCCCCACAATACATAACTTCTAATCAAATATGTCTATGAGTGCACTCTTAATGTTTTGATTCAAAATTGCTTGTTCTTGTAACGCTTAAATAGGAAAAACACGGACAAGCATAGGAACAAGCATTACCAAAGTTGGTACCAAGTCCAGATGATGACGTTAAAACAAAATATTAAGAGTACTACAACCAAACCTCAACCACCACCATCATCACCAAATAAAGACTTCCAACTTTTATTTTAAACAGCTACAAAATACTAATACCCTTGATATCTTCATGTTTCATTGTATGTATCTACAGTTTTATAATTTTAAATCGATTAGGAGTCCAAATAAAGTTAGGAAATGCCAACAAATTTAACTCAACATTAGGGCAGGTATGCATTTTGGCGCATTTTTTTTTTTTATGGTGATTTCAAATGTGAAAACAAAAGGTATAATTCACCTTACAACGTTAGTGTGTTTCTCGGAGACTGGAGAATTTAATTTTTAGGACCAAATTTTATTTAGAATTATTACTAATATTTTCAGGTCAAAGAAAATCATTTTATTTTATAGTAGATTAAAGGATGAAAAAGAACTATATAAATGACCTTACAAGTTTACGACAATGTAATGTTGTATGTCATAAAATTACACTGCAATCATGTAATAACAAGATAATTATCTAACAAGAATTTGTTTATCTGTAGGAATTTGAATATCCAAAAAGAAAATAAATATCCAATATCCAAAAAAATGATATGAAGGTGGATACACAGGCATCCACATTCAAAAATTATCTGTTCGGCTCTTGCCAAGATTATAATTTATATTATGTGTATTTTAGTATAATTAAAGATATGTATTTATCGTTCAAACTAATTACTGGAGTTATCTCAAATAACGCCAGTTACAAAAAAAAAAAAAAAAAAAAAAAAAAAAAAAAAAAAAATTACAAAGACGGCATCCCAGGTAACGCTGATGTCTGGGATAACGTTGGTGTTATATGAGGTAACGCTCTGAAACTTCAACACTTCAGCCCCCCTTCTTTTCGGCTAATTCTATTTCAACCTAAAGAAATGCTGAGTAGACCCCTATTTTATCCAAAAAATACGAAGACCAAAATACCTTTTCTCTATTATATTTTTTTCCAGTTTTTTGCACACCCCGTAGTAGTGGTTTCATGGTGTACCTCGTAGTAGTCCTACGTGGTTTCTTAGTGTACCCCGTAAAGCCAGTACGTGGTACTCTAAGGAACCACGTAGGGCTACTACGAGGTACACAGTAAAACCACACAGTCACCTCACGTGGAAGGGTATTTTTGGTTTTTTTTAAAATTAGCGGGGGCTACTCAGCAAAATTGAGGGTATATCCATTTTTTCAACTTCTGGGGGCTACTCAGCAAATTGCTGGGTTGAAATAGAATTTGCCCTTCTTTTCCGATTCTCCTTCCCATTTTCCTCATCTCCACCTTCTCTCAACATGACTCTTTCTTCTACAAGGTTTTTATATTCCCAAAACCCATACTGGTTTTAACTTCAATTTTGCATTCGTTTCTGTATGCAACCAACGTATATTTTATTGATTAATAAACAAACAGAAAAGGTCGGCTGCGACTTATTCTTCATCTTCTTTATCCGACAATTCTCGATCCAATTCTTTGTTTTTACTTTCTAAATCGTCGAATTCGTTCTCTGGAAACTTTCTATCATACGCGAACGTGCTTAAAGCGAATTCTCATTCATTTTCTGGAAACTATTGTTCATCTCGGAATTTTTCTAAGATCCAATCTAAGATTAGTAATGCGAGATTTAGAAGATCGGTTATGCTCTCATTGTGGCGGTCTCAATCATGCGACGAGGAATTGCAGAAATCAAATTCGTTGCTTTCAATGCGGTCGATTGGCTCATCGTAAATTCGATTATTCTAGTTCTTTTAGAGGAAATTCGACTCTTGAGCTAGTGCATTTTAAGTTTTTAACTGCGTAATTTTAACATTGGCTTTCTAAGATTGCAGAACATATTATAGGTTCAGGGACTGTTGATTGGCATTCACATTTGGGGTTGAGGAAGGATGTCTGCGTTGATAAGTGGAGGGGGCTGATGTCAGTGAGCGTTGGGTGCGGAATACAAAGCAGTGTTGTGGATAATTCTGTTTCTATAAATAAAGGGAGTTCATCAGTGGCTTTAGTGTCGAATGTTATGCAGAAAGCAGTGATGAATTATTCTTGTTAGAGACGGGATAAGGATATAATTTAATACAATAAATTTGAGGTGTTGGATTCGATAGGGGATACAGAACTGTTTTATGATTATATGGATAGAATGGCTAAATTAGGACTTCATGAGCTTGCTTTCATTAAAAGGTAGAGTGGTATTCGAGAATAAAGAGAAAGGTGGTAAAGCGGTAATTACAAGGGGAGTTTCCAAACATGCATAACCGATAAAAGGAAACCACTTCATCTCAAGCCATGTTTCCACTAATCTAGCTTGGATAGAAGAACGAGTCATGTTGAGAGAGAAGGTGAGGGTGAGAAAAATGGGAAGGAGATTAAGGAAGAAGTGGGTTAAAAACATGCATAGGCCATAAAGCAGATCCCAGAGTTATTTGCGTTATTTGGGATGCCGCATCTACATTTTTTTTTATATATAACTGGTATTATCTAAGATAACACCATTTCAAGAAAGTGGTCTATTTCTTTAATTAGTTTGAAAAATGGTCTATTTCCATTATAAGTTTTAAAACTGGTCCAAATGAGAAAATTTTCCTTTATTGCTCTATTAAACTAATAGTTTATATCATGTGCATTTAAAGCATTTCACCTACACGAAACTATCTAGTATCATAATATTAGTTTATTTTTCACATGTTCATAATCAATGGCAATAAAAAAAATTAAACCAAAATTTTCTATTTATTGACTTATCAAATATTATCGAACAGGAAATTACGCCCACCCATGCGTGCGCGCGCACACAAACACACACAAACAAACACACACACACACACACACACACACATATAGAGAGAGAGAGAGAGCGGCCATTTCTGTGTTTAAGTAGACTTTCCCATATTATATATATATATATATGTATGTATATATATATATATATATACATACAGCGGCTATATAAACACAAAAGTTTGACACAAATCAGGAGACATAAAATCTCAATCACATGATTAATTTGTCTTTATGTGAAGAGTGCAAATCATGGGATAATCCTATGGTTCAGATTTTGTGTCCATCATATATATATATATATATATATATATATATATATATATGTGTGTGTGTGTGTGTGTGTGTGTGTGTGTGTGTGTGTGTGTGTGTGTGTGTGTGTGTGTGTGTGTGTGTTTGTGTGTGTGTGTGTGTGTGTGTGTGTGTGTGTGTGTGTGTTTGTGTGTGTGTGTGTGCGCGCACGCGAGCGCATCCATGGACTAAATATCTGAAAATGATTATCGATGTGGATATGGCATTATCCTCGTGAGAAAGTATCCATCGATGATCAACAAGCTACTAGATAACGTTTGTTAACAAAGATATAACTTTGCAGAATCAGCGAAAAGAAACAAAATTACAGTAGCTTAACGATAAGATTGATTTTAATGAAGAAGGGCAACTAGAAAAAGAATACTATCAAATTTATAAGAATTTTTACAAAAATCCCTATCCATGTTAATTTCAGAAACTGGCACTGGCTTCAACGTGTTACCATCAAAAAGAGGAAGGTTATGTTTATTGTGGTTTTGATTCCAACCTATTAGAGGGAGGGAGAGGAGGGAGGGGAGGGAGGAGAGGGAGAGGGAGGGGAGAGGTAGAGGGAGGGAGGGAGAGAGAGAACTGCAGCAGCACCCTGTTTGAAAGTATTAAAAAACTCATAATATGATTTTGTTATCTCATGCAAACATAGTTATCATGACCGAACCGCAAGTTGAACCGTGACGATTTAGGGTTTAAGGTTCGAATGGTCAAATCGGTTGAACCGTGAAAACCGTGCATTTCATTTTCAATAATTTATGTATGTGTTTAACATGAGCGAAAGAAGAAATGGAGCTAAAAAAATAATTGTAAACTGTATTGGGGCTAAGTGTAAAACCCTTGCATAAATAAAAGCATCCTGGAGGTTTTAAATGCAACATTTCCACTCAAAACAGCGGTTTCTTCTCTTTCTCAGCATCTTCTTCTCGTTCTCATTCGCCAATTCAATAAAACCAAATTTCCATTTAACCCTAAATTCTTGAATAAGGTATTAAACAAAAATTATCCATGTATTACTCAATAAACCGCGGCCCTGAGAAGGTTCCGAAACAATTTCGACGGTTAGATCGCGGTTCGATGTAAATAGCGGTTTGAATGACCTCCGGGCCGCCTTGGCCAATGGTCGGCGGTTTTGACGGTCCGACCGGCGGCCCGGTCCGGTCATGATAATAGTGCATGTAGATATACGTAACACGTATGTATACAGAAAATCCTACATGATTCTAGTCAACTAATGTTTCTAGCAGTTTCTTTAGGCAATCAGAGGCGTTTAGTTAATGAAACGGAAATAGTTCAGAACTGTAACAACACTTCACAAAATTAAATCCTACATAATTCTACTCAACTAATGTTTCTGGTGGTTTCTTTAGACAATCAGAGCCATTTAGTTAACGAAACGAAAATAGTTCAGAACTGTAAGAACCATAGCTGTGAAGCCCGAACCGTAGTCAAACCGTGGTAGTAAAAGGTCCAAGATTTTCGTGGTTCAACAGGTCAGATCGTGAGAACCGCGCTGATATTTATGTCTACTTTTCTGATTTAAACGTTAAATATAGGAAAAATTTAACCAATTATGACAAACAAACATGTCCAAACTACCTAATTGAAATAATTATATAACAACTTGTTATAACAAAGTTGTAAATTTACTAATTTTTTATAGTCGAAAATGATTAGTTCAATAATAGATCGTAAAATGTACATAAAAATGAATTGAATCATTCAAAATTTAATGATAATGACTATGAAATTATTTGTTAAATTTATTGTAGTGAAAAAAAATAAAGAGTGAAACAATTATTTTCTCGCAAATTTGAAGAACCATGAGGTTCAAAGAGGTCGGACCAAAGGTTTTTATAGGGTTTTGAGGTTAAACCGTGGATCTGTGCACATGCAAGGTTATTTCATTTTTAGAGCCATGACGCTCCAAGGTCGAAGGTTGACCGTGGTCGAACCGAGGTTGGGTTGGGTCTTTAAAACACTAGTAAGAACTCTTCACAAAAATTTAGCAATAGAATAATAATGTGTTTAACATGGATTCCTAACATTTCTAACGTGAATTCAGAAACGTAAGGAATGATACAAAGCTACGAACAGGTTCGCTAAACTTTGGCAAGAAAAAAATTGATGCTTTTCTTTTTCTGTCTTGCCAGACATCATTAATTGAAACACCCCACCTCCGTTAAGGCCACTCACAAAGGGAATGCCTTAACTTCGGTGGAGCATTTTAGGTAAAAGATGCAGATAAATTACAAGACAGACAAATAAAGCAGCGGAAAATAAAGTCATTTTATAAACAATGTGGTTCAGTCAAGCTTTTACAACAGTTGTCTCAATCATACTTAAAAGTAATACATAGAACTTCTGTCTTGATTTAAAAACTTCTAAATATAAAAAAACATAAAAATAACAATGATATTCCCCAATAAAGCATGAACCAGCCATAGCAGTGGAAGAGAGAGTCCAAAGCAATATATCGACTATCTTCGAGCTTGGAAAGAGAACTGAGCCAAGTTGTAATATTCCCTCCCTGCGAACCTTGGGGGGGGGGGGGACGGAAGAAAAGAGGCGAAAACAAATTAGGTCAGACATAAGTCTGGTAAGCTCAGTGACTTTCAGCATGTAAACAGGTAAAAGCAACATGACATGAATAAACTAAATATAAGACAATACAGTGATAACGGGGATAACATGATAAGATAAGCATAAGGTATGATAAGGCAAGATAAACTGAATGCGCTTCTACTCTTTCTCTGCTTCGCTACTACCCTATTATTCCGATTTCTATATCTCTGTACCACCTAACTAGTGTCCCATCTAGTAATCTGTATAAAATGGTAACGTGCGCAATTGTGGTAGCCTTCAGGTGTACATCTATTATGTGGATTCCACCTCAATCTGCCTAATTGCCATGAATGTGTTTGATGTACCCTTACTACCCTATCGATCGGCTCCCTACTTGTATTAATTTCTCTTGTGTCTGTGTCAGTCGGCCCTCTCTTGCGTGTAGATATCCTGTGCTGGTCCCACCATAAGGTGTATCAATCCTTATGATAGCATTCAAGATGCACAGTGTATAACTACTGGTACCCAGTGCCTGCTTTTTCCCACTCCGGAGTACGTGCACGCCCGTAAACCGTCAGAACTTTCACTGACGTACCCCCTGCTGCTATTTTGACCGCTTATAATCAGCCTAGTAATCGTGCCTCACCCTGCCTAGTTCAGGGTACCATGATACATCTATGTGGGTTACTGCTGAAATGGGTCCCCGTTACTAGGGTTTCCTACTGGTTAAGTTTGTGGGCCTATATTTACTAATATTACCCACAAACCCGATATGTACTTAACCTTCCCACTGATTCAAGCATGTTTATTAATGGTTAGGTTTTGTGGGCCTATATTTACTAATGTTACCCACTAACCCGATATGTACTTAACCCTCCAAGTGATTCAAGCATGTTTATTAATGGTTAAGTTTTGTGGGCCTATATTTACTAATATTACCCACCCAACTTGATATGTACTTAACCCTCCGCACATTATGCCATATTGGTTAAGTGTTGTCCATTCATGTTAACTTAACCCACCCATTCATCATGTCATGTTGGTTAAGTGTTTCTTATTAAATTAACCCTCCTCACTTATCATGTTGGATTGGTTAAGTGTTTCCTATTAACTTAACCCCGTTCGTCCATCAAGTTATATAGGTCAAGTGTTTCTTATTAACTTAACCCCACGTGTTCATCATGTTGTATTGGTTAAGTGTCATCAATCAATTCAAGTTACTTAATCCACCTACTTGTCATGTTACTTTGGTTAAGTGTTGTCTTCTTGTATCAACTTAACCCTACCTCAAATCAAGTTATTTGGGTTAAGTGTTGCCCTCTTGTTTTAACTTAACCTTACCACAAATCAAGTCATATTGGTTAAGTGTTGTCCTCTTGTTTTAACTTAACCTTACCACAAATCAAGTTATATTGGTTAAGTGTTTCTTATTACTTAACCCTACCCATTCATCATGCTATACTGGTTAAGTGTTTCTTATTAACTTAACCCTATTCATTCATCTTATTATATATGTTAAGTGTTTCTCATTAACTTAACCCTAATCATTCATGTTATATTGGTTAAGTGTTCCTATGAACTTAACCCTAGTCATTCATGTTATATTGGTTAAGTGTTGAACTTAACCCTAGTCATTCATGTTATATTGGTTAAGTGTTCATATGAACTTAACCCTAGTCATTCATGTTATATTGGTTAAGTGTTCCTATGAACTTAACCCTAGTCATTTATCTTGTTCATTAACATTAATTGATTTATTAATGCACCAACCTCTCACATTAGATATGTGTTGTTGCGGTTACTGGATGTGCCGGACGGTTGCGGGCAGTTTTACACCACAACTCAATCTAACCTCGTGTTTTTCTTGGGCATGATGCACTAACCTCTCACATTAGATAGGCGTTGTTGGTTACTGGATGTGCCGGACGGTTCCGTGCAGTTTTACACCACAACTCAATCTAATCTCGGGTTAGGCATGTTCATCTTTAATTTACACATTTACCATATATACCCAAATCTAGATTTTACATGCTAATTACCAAATTCACCAAAACTAGTCATGTTCCAATTCCCAAGTTATGCCCAACAAATTTCAATTTCAAGTTATTAATCAAAATTGGCTATACCCAATCTTCCCTAAATTTGCAATTTTAGTCATGCCCAAAATCACTATGCATTATGTTTGGCGCCCCAAATCAATAGTTAAGCCCAAGCTAAATTTAATATTCCAATTTACAGTTTATGCCCAAAACTAGGTTTTTTTTTTCATGCCAAATTTCATTCTTTGTTGTTCATGCCAATTCTAGGTTCAATATGTCAAATTAAATATTCCATAATTCATGTCAAATTACCCCAAATTGCATCTTAACAGTCATGCCATAATACATGTTCCAAATTATGCCAAATAAATGTCAATTTCATGTTATACCCAATTACCCCCGCATTCATAACGTACATATTTCGAGATTCAACGCAAGATTCATGAAATAAGCGGAGAAACAATACGGAACATAAGAGGCCTAAGAATAGGCATATGACGATAAGAACTATTGGTCCAATAAATTTGATATACCAAATTGACAAGTTTTGCATAGAATACATTGCAGGCGTATAAATATGATATGAATATCATTATGAACCATCACAGATGTATAGGTTTGACAAGAGTTATATCATGAACTTAAACAGGATTACAATTCTAATATACAACAAGGATAGATATGATTGGACCAATTCCATACTCAATAATGATTCCCAAAGGCATATACAAGCACAGATTCAAATGAAAGGATTACTTACATCAGGCATAAATCTAATGGATAAGATTTGAATAACATCGCAGGCATAAATCTAATAGATTAGATTTGATAAATCTAAAAGGATTATCTCATAATCAAGTATAGATTAGATCTAGATTATTACATGCCAAGAATTTCAATTAAGAATTCACATCTGAAAGTAACTTGAACTTACAAAAAGAGAATGATTCTTGTATTTCTAGAATCTGTTTTCTGAAACTGAAAAGCTGTCCCTTGACGTAGATTATCGATTCTCTAATTTAGATTTGATTCTTAGAAAATAGTTGATTCTTGTATTTCTGGAATCTGTTTTCTGAAACTGAAAAGCTGTCCCTTGACGTAGATTATCGATTCTCTAATTTAGATTTGATTCTTAGAAAATAGTTGTTGAAGTCGTTGAATTAGCCTTTGAAACTCTACTTGAATTCTAAACTTGATGTCTTGAAGAACTAGAGCAGCATAAGGACGTCTTTAATTTATTTTGATATGAATTAGGGTAGAGTATAGGCGTAATGAATTTGTGTAGAGAAAACTGTATCCTTAGGGGTGTTTATATAGCATATGTACCAATGAATCTGGTCAGAACAGGCGTCCAAATGCAGAAAAACGAACCAGTCCTCGAATCTGAAAATAGAGAGGGGAGGTCGACCCCCTGGTTGATGGGTCCTAGGCGGGAAATTTACCGCCCAGCCCGGGTGTGTGATTTGAATTTCAAACTTTTTTTTAATTCCTGAAGCTTCTAAGTGCCATAACTTTCTCATACGAAGTCCGATTTACGAAAACTTGGACTCTATTCCAAGCAGAATTCCGAGACGAACGCAATGGCGTAACCCGTTTACCTTAATTCTCACTTTAAATATTAATTATTCTTTAATTCGTTCTTTTAATATTCTCATAAAATACAGAGTGTTACATTCTCCCCTCCTTAAAGGATTTCATCCCCAAAATCTCTAAGTTCAGAAGAATGCGTATTCTAGCATCCAACATCCATCTACTCAACCATTCAATCACAAGCGTCCATTGTCCTTAAAAAAATTCTAATGCTTTCATAATCATATGCATAGTGTGTGTACATGTCCTTACCTAATGCAAAATCAGGCTGTCTACTGATTCAGTTGACCTCCACAATGCGAATTATGTCAGTGCTATGAGTCCATCATGTATGCAATTATTCCTAATCATATTTTATAACTTCTACATGAGTGCACAATCATTCATACAAATGCAACATCCATATGATAACACATCAAGTTTCAGTTCATATATATAAAAGTTCACTCATGCATATGCAATATGAAAGTGACTGAGCCAATCTAGTGCCTAATGTGTGTATATGCATCCACGAGCAACCACTAGCAACCATTTCCAACCACCAATCATAACATGTTTCAAACACATATTTACATCCATTGGTTTCTACCTAAGGATAAGGAATAGGATCGAGGAGATATACTTAAAAGGTAGATACAAGCATGCATAAACTTAAGGAAAGAGAGATCAAGGATGTATCCTCAAAAAGAAAAGTGGTAAACTGCGCGTAGCTAGTTTTCGGTCTTCTAAGTCGCATCTTCTTGAGCTTCACTCCACTATACCTTAACTAATTTAACTTCATGATTGCGAAGCTTCTTGACCTCCATTTCCAAAACCCACTAGTAAAGATAGGACCTCGATCACTTACTATGTTAGAGGGTATCCAATGTAGTCGAACTATCTTTCCAAGATAAACAGGTGTTAACCATGATACCAAGTGTATATACTAAGATGATTAGAGGTCTCTCCTCTACTTAGCTTATCCATCATGTCACAAATCTGAGGGTCTAAAGCTAAAGGTTGCTATGTGCTTTTTTACCTCTCTTAAGGTCAGTCTTACATAGGGCGTCTGCCACAACCATTTATTTCTCACGCAAACCATCCTAGTCGAACTCGACATCCCTCAAGTACAAGCCCCAAAGGCCTAAACCAATATCAAACAAGCACCCAAGGAATACCACCTCCGAATTTGGACGATCTATGTGAGATGATACTAGCAAAACAACCAAACAATTGAGCACTTAACCGACTCTGGCTATTCTCGCCAATCTTGCTCTAAAACTATCGTTGATCGCATAACTGGCTTTGCATTGTCAAATAGATACTTGCGGAAGTCTATCTCGAGTTTTAGGGGGAAACCCCTAACCTAATCAAAAACATCTGCGTACTCATGGACTACTCTAATGGATCGCAAATCGTCGATAGATGCATCAAGTGATTCTAGGTAGCTAAGCCTAACTGATCCCCTCAGGATCGCACGAAATCTCGGGGGTATTCCCGAGGCAAGTAAAAAGTCTAACTACCCTCCTTTCGCAATTACTAGCTAACCAACCCATGCCTAGAATCAACCCATAGCCCATGGAACCAAAAACATAAGCATTATACTTAAACTCAATCCTTGATATAGATATTCTCAAATCCTTATAAACCAAAAATAAATGAGCCGAACCACTAATTGGATTTGAGACAATAATGGGATCTTCTACTATACAAGCACTAAGATGCAGAGACTCAACCATGGAAGCAGATATAAACGAATGTGAAGCGCTCAAAAAGAGTACTAACAGGATGATCAAAAAAAGAAAAACTAGACTTTTTCAATGGAAACTCTCTACTACCTCTCTCTCAGGTATGCTGGCGGTGAGAGCATGCACTTGCCCTCCTGAAAATCCTGTTCTTTGTTCTTGCTCTTGTCCATATATGACCCGTTATACCATAATAAAGTCACTACCTCTTGTTTTAGGTTTTACTATTCTTTCCTCCCTTCTTGTCCTGTGATTCTTCCACTTACACCTCTTTCTTTTTGCCTCCTTTGTGAACCAAGTCCATATCCATGAATTTCTCATCCTTGGGTTGTGCACCTTAGCCAAACTCCCTCATTCTCATCTTTGCCATCCTTGTGCAACTTGTTGACAAGTCTCTTGAAAGCTGCCTCCATCGCATGGAAAACGCTATAAAGCTTGAAAGAAAATTAGCCGTAGGTGAAACTATTGCGGCTATAGATGGAAGTTGGGCGCTTATTTGCCCTTTGACAAGTGCCGTAGTCTCATCAAGCCTACGGAACCATGCCGCGATGAGGTTACCTCCCATAAAGCCAGGAGCCCCGGAAACTTAGGAAACAAGGATTCAAACAGAGGATCAAAAGATAGTGCATATGGCTTTGGGGAATATGCCTTTAAAACAAAACTTTTCTTTTGAAATGATTCTTTTAAAACCGTTCGGAAAAATATATTTTTTTAGTCTTTTATCTGATCCGTTAACCTTCAGCTCTGATACCAAGTGAAACACCCCACCTCCATTAAGGTCACTCACAAAGGGAATGCCTTAACTTCGGTGGAGCATTTTAGGTAAAAGATGCAGATAAATTACAAGACAGACAAATAAAGCAGCGGAAAATAAAGTCATTTTATAAACAATGTGGTTTAGTCAAGCTTTTACAACAGTTGTCTCAATCATACTTAAAAGTAATACATAGAACTTCTGTCTTGATTTAAAAACTTCTAAATATAAAAAAACATAAAAATAACAATGATATTCCCCAATAAAGCATGAACCAGCCATAGCAGTGGAAGAGAGAGTCCAAAGCAATATATCGACTATCTTCGAGATTGGAAAGAGAACCGAGCCAAGTGGTAATATTCCCTCCCTGCGAACCTCGGGGGGGGGGAGGGGACGGAAGAAAAGAGGCGAAAACAAATTAGGTCAGACATAAGTCTGGTAAGCTCAGTGACTTTCAGCATGTAAACAGGTAAAAGCAACATGACATGAATAAACTAAATATAAGACAATACCGTGATAACGGGGATAACATGATAACATAAGATAAGCATAAGGTATGATAAGGCAAGACAAACTGAATGCGCTTCTACTCTTTCTCTGCTTCGCTACTACCCTGTTATTCTGATTTCTATATCTCTGTACCACCTAACTAGTGTCCCATCTAGTAATCTGTATAAAATGGTAACGTGATCCCAATCCCCGCAATTGTGGTAGCCTTCAGGTGTACATCTATTATGAGGATTCCACCTCAATCTGTCTAATTGCCATGAATGTGTTTGATGTACCCTTACTACCCTATCGATCGGCTCCCTACTTGTATTAATTTCTCTTGTGTCTGTGTCAATCGACCCTCTCTTGCGTGTAGATACCCTGTGCTGGTCCCACCATAAGGTGTGTCAATCCTTATGATAGCAACCCGACACGATTCAAGATGCACAGTGTATAACTACTGGTACCCAGTGCCTGCTTTTTCCCACTCCGGAGTATGTGCACACCCGTAAACCATCGAAACCTACACTGACGTACCCCCTACCGCTATTTTGACCGCTTGTAATCAGCCTAGTTATCGTGCCCCACCCTGCCTAGTTCAGGGTACCATGATACATCTATGTGGATTACTGCTGAAATGGGTTCCCGTTACTTGGGTTTCCTACTGGTTAAGCTTGTGGGCCTATATTTACTAATATTACCCACCAACCCGATATGTACTTAACCCTCCCACTGATTCAAGCATGTTTATTAATGGATAAGTTTTGTGGGCCTATATTTACTAATATTACCCACCAACCCGATATGTATTTAACCCTCCCACTGATTCAAGCATGTTTGTTAATGGTTAAGTTTTGTGAGCCTATATTTACTAATATTACCCACCCAACTTGATATGTACTTAACCCTACCGCACATTATGCTATATTGGTTAAGTGTTGTCCATTCATGTTAACTTAACCCACCCATTCATCATGTCATGTTGGTTAAGTGTTTCTTATTAACTTAACCCTCCTCACTTATCATGTTGGATTGGTTAAGTGTTTCCTATTAACTTAACACCGTTCGTCCATTAAGTTATATTGGTCAAGTGTTTCTTGTTAACTTAACCCCACGTGTTCATCATGTTGTATTGGTTAAGTGTTATCAATCAATTCAAGTTACTTAACCCACCTACTTGTCATATTACTTTGGTTAAGTGTTGCCTTCTTGTGTCAACTTAACCCTACTACAAATCAAGTTATATTGGTTAAGTGTTGCCCTCTTGTTTTAACTTAACCTTACCACAAATCAAGTCATATTGGTTAAGTGTTGTCCTCTTGTTTTAACTTAACCTTACCACAAATCAAGTTATATTGGTTAAGTGTTTCTTATTACTTAACCCTACCCATTCATCATGCTATACTGGTTAAGTGTTTCTTATTAACTTAACCCTAGTCATACATCTTGTTATATTGGTTAAGTGTTTCTCATTAACTTAACCCTAATCATTCATGTTATATTGGTTAAGTGTTCCTATGAACTTAACCCTAGTCATTCATGTTATATTGGTTAAGTGTTGAACTTAACCCTAGTCATTCATGTTATATTGGTTAAGTGTTCCTATGAACTTAACCCTAGCCATTCATGTTATATTGGTTAAGTGTTCCTATGAACTTAACCCTAGTCATTTATCTTGTTCATTAGCATTAATTTATTTATTAATGCACCAACCTCTCACATTAGATATGTGTTGATGCGGTTACTGGATGTGCCGGGCGGTTCCGGGCAGTTTTACATCACAAATCAATCTAACCTCGGGTTTTTCTTGAGCATAATGCTCTAACCTCTCACATTAGATAGGCGTTGTTGTGGTTACTGGATGTGCCAGGAAGTTCCAGGCAGTTTTACACCACAACTCAATCGAACCTCGGGTTAGGCATGTTCATCTTTAATTTACACATTTACCATATATACCCAAATCTAGATTTTACATGCTAATTACCAAATTCACCAAAACTAGTCATGTTCCAATTCCCAGGTTATGCCCAACAAATTTCAATTTCAAGTTATTAATCAAAATTGGCTATACCCAATCTTCCCTAAATTTGCAATTATAGCCATGCCCAAAATCACTATGCATTATGTTTGGCGTCCCAAATCAATAGTTAAGCCCAAGGTAAATTTAATATTCCAGTTTACAGTTTATGCCCAAAACTAGGTTTTTTTTTCATGCCAAATTTCATACTTCGTTGTTCATGTCAATTCTAGGTTCAATATGTCAAATTAAATATTCCATAATTCATGTCAAATTACCCCAAATTGCATCTTAACAGTCATGCCATAATACATGTTCCAAATTATGCCAAATAAATGTCAATTTCATGTTATACCCAATTACCCCCGCATTCATAACGTATGTATTTCGAGATTCAACGCAAGATTCATGAAATAAGCGGAGAAACAATACGGAACATAAGAGGCATAAGAATAGGCATATGACGATAAGAACTATTGGTACAATAAATTTGATATAGCAAATTGACAAGTTTTGCATAGAATACATTGCAGGCATATAGATATGATATGAATATCATTATGAACCATCACAAACGTATAGGTTTGACAATAGTTATATCATAAACTTAAACAGGATTACAATTCTGATATACAACAAGGATAGATATGTTTGGACCAATTTCATAGTCAATAATGATTCCCAAAGGCATATACAAGCACAGATTCAAATGAAAGGATTACTTACATCAGGCATAAATCTAATGGATAAGATTTGAATAACATCGCAGGCATAAGTCTAATAGATTAGATTTGATAAATCTAAAAGGATTATCTCATAATCAAGTAGAGCTTAGATCCAGATTATTACATGCCAAGAATTTCAATTAAGAATTCACATCTGGAAGTAACTTGAACTTACAAAAAGAGAATGATTCTTGTATTTCTGGAATCTGTTTTCTGAAACTGAAAAGCTGTCCCTTGACATAGATTATCGATTCTCTAATTTAGATTTGTTTCTTAGAAAATAGTTGTTGAAATCGTTGAATTATCCTTTGAATCTCTACTTGAATTATAAACTTGATTTCTTGAAGAACTAGAGCAGCATAAGGACGTCTTTAATTTATTTTGATATGAATTAGGGTAGAATATAGGCGTAATGAAGCTGTGTAGAGAAAACTGTAGCCTTAGGGGTGTTTATATAGCATAGGGATCAATGAATCTGGTCAGAATGGACGTCCAAATGCAGAAAAACGAACCAGTCCTCGGATCTGGAAATAGGGGGAGGTCGACCCCATGGTCGACCCCCTGGTCGACCTAGATCCTGGGCGGGAAATTTCCCGCCCAGCCCGGGTGTGTGATTTAAATTTCGAACTTTTTTTTTAATTCTTTAAACTTCCAAGTGCCATAACTTTCTCATATGAAGTCCGATTTACGAAAACTTGGACTCTATTCCAAGCAAAATTCTGAGATGAACGCAATGGCGTAACCCGTTTCCCTTAATTCTCACTTTGAAAATTAAGTATTCTTTAATTCGTTCTTTTAATATTCTCATAAAATACGGGGTATTACATTAATCTTGCCTTCTTTTCTGCAGGCTTTAGAATTTGGAAAGAGCGCATTAGTGTTTCATCAATACTCTTCATGGCGCAGTAATTTGGTATAGAAAATACAGAGACAAGTTGTCTATCTGCAAAGAATTCATATCCATTCTCCACAACCTGCAAATTTCAAATGAAAATTGAATTTTAAAACCACTACTAGTTGCCACGGTTCTTCCATAAACCCTTATCGACATCATTATAGATAGATTGACATTAATATCACTACAACAAAAGTACCATATTACAACTGTAATTTTACAATTGTCACAAATTCGAGTTGTAATAAAGCTTTTTTACAACAGTCATTTTCTGAAAATTGTAATAAACATATATATAACAACTTTTTTATTTTGCCTGTTGTAATAGATGTTTATTACAAGCTTTTTATTTGTCAGTTGTAATAGATGCCTATTTTTTAACAACTCTTTTTCTTTACAATAGGTCTATTACAACCTTTTATTTTTAAATAATAATAATTAATAAAATCTTAATATTAAATTATAATCACTATTAAATGATAATAATTAATTTTAAATATGAAATAACTAATATTGACAACTAATATTAAATAATTAAAAATGGATATAATAATAACTAATAAATCGTATTAATAATCTTAAATATTAAATAACTTATAAATATTAAATAACCTATAACATATACATAATAATTAACTTTTAATAACTAATATTCAATTATACTAAGAAGAAATAAGTACTGGCTAATAATAGCTATTATTATCAGTAATATTTAATATTTAAATAAAATACAGTTCTTAAGAAATTCATATATTAAATATAATTATTACTTATTAATTCTAACATATTATATTTGATTTTATATATTTTGGTAAAATTTTCGTTATAGCCAATAAAAACTGGCACTGCCTTTTAAAAAAAAAACTTGTTTACTTGTTAACGCAATCTATGAAATTCAGGCGGGAGCGGTGAAATTTTGCCTCCAATGATCTCACGTGTTTTATGTTTGTCAACCCCTCCTTTTCCTTCCCAAAATCAAATCGTTCTCCAATTTTTTCCTCTGCCCTTTTTCTCTCCAGAATCTGGAGTCCAGATCTATTTTCCTTTGTCTGTTTCTTTCCCTCCGCGCTCTAATAATCGTATTCCACTTCTATTAGCTCTCGATCGGCCTTCTTGCTTTCTTTTTTGTCCTCTTTTGGTTTTAATTTTCCCATAGTCTGCCTTTCAGTTTCCTCCCTATTCGATTATCCTGTCAAGTTTCTTTAGCTAGTGTACGACATTTCCCCCATTTCTGCGGTGCTTTAATCATCTGTGCGGAGTTCCCCAAGCCGCTTCATTTCTTCCAACCGTAGGTCATGCTTTGTTAACCTAGTCGTTATCTTTTCACACTTAGTATCTCCGCTCACCCCTAATTTGAGTCCTCCTTTACCCTTTCGCCTTCCCATCTCTGCCGTTCATTTTTGATCAACTTAAGAGATCCCTTGGAAACCATGGATAACAGAGCCTTCCCATCTCTGTTGTTCGTTTTTAGTTAACCTATACGGTGGTTAGCTTATGTTCTTTCTAACTGGACACTTTCTGGTAGTTTTCGTTTTGAAGTTGGTTTTTTCAGCTTGGGCTAAGGCTGCGTTTGGTGTTTGCTGATGGTAGGTTGGTTACTTATGGAGGCCTCTGGTATTGCGCAATTTGTTTGTTGAAGTGAGTGAATTCACTCGTTGTCTTGGTAATTGCTTTCGTTTGTTTTTTATTCCCAAGTTTATGTGGTTATAGATATTACAGGTTAACATCTAAATTTTTGTGTACTTTAGAAATAGATTTGGTGAAACATGCATTATTTTGGCCAAGCAAGCAATAAATCAAGGTACTTCAGTAATGATTGTAAACTACCATGATGGCTTTAGAGGAGATAAAAGTGCCAAAGTGTGCTGTGTATAGAGCTCAAACGTTAGTCATTTTGTTCATTTGATTTATTCATTCCGGTTTGCACAATTATTTGCATTTAGATTGTCAATCTTATGTTTTTCCTCAATGTTCAGATATCCGATTGCAGATGTAAGCTTGTAACTGAGAGAGAGAGAGAGAGAAAGAGAGACGAGGTTTATGCTAAATTTTTGAAGGCGTCCTCGAGTAATAATAATATCGACTTCTCAAGGGCCAAACAATTTATTGGCATGTTTTCTGCTCGTATGGTATTTTGACTTGTAAGCTTTTAGACTTAGGTTGCATTAAATATCACTTTTGCATTACCCTTCCCATAGACCAGAAAATGTTGCTAATTTTAGCTTTGATTTTTGTAATTAAAATTAGAGTCAAAATGACAGAATTTTGTGTATATTTGCTAATTTTATTCATAATAATTCTAGCTAGTTTGAAAAAAGATTTGGTGAAAAATTTAGACGGTATTCGCAGAGAAAGATTTCGTTGAAGAGCTCATTTTCTAGTTTAAAACTAGATATTGTGATAACAGAGAAAGATTTGGTGAAAAACTGAAACGACCATAACTTCCGTACACTTTGAGTCGACTAATAACACCACACGTCCAACCCAAATTGCACAGAAATACGAATCATTATTAGAAAGAAGTTAGATGATGAGAAATAGAAAGAAAGAAATATTAGAATAGAAGAAAACGAAGATCACAAACTCACAGCGGAACGAATAAAATATATTAGATAACATTACTTTGAAATACAAACCAGTAACTTTATATACATACCATTATCAGAGCTCAACGATTATCCTTGGAACAGTTATACACACCTGTTTCCAGCTACAACATAGAACACAGCGGAAAGTATGATAGTCTATGGCTAACTGGTGAAGCCTCCTGCTTCAAATTCCTCCAAGCGGATCTGTAAAATCCCGATTACTTGACTGCCCGTACAAATTTGGGCACCCAAGCGTTTAGGGAAAAACGAAACAAAATAAATTCTGGGTCAGTCATGGGACTGGTGTGAGTAAACTCCAACCATTGGTTTAACCTTCAAAAATCCCTTCAAAAGAAATGATAATCGTAAGACCGATCCACACATAACCACGGATGGTTTTTACCTTACGATAACCAAAAATATTTTTGATATCAAATCCTGTGATATTATAATAATGTCTATATCAAATAAATAAAATCTAGCGGAACGCTTGCATCTCATGCTCCATATATAATATAAATCAAAAACCGCAGGGCGCTTATTGAAGATTGGATTTCCAATATGACAAGGTATGGGACCACCTTCCGATAGTGCATCTCTAGAGATGAATACACTGGGTTCAACAAGAACTTCTTGCAACCCGGCCCTCACATGACCGACCACTCATTTCGCTTGAGTGTATCGAATGTATATCACCAACGGTTAGGATCAGCAACCGTTTCTCGAAAGGGACAGCATCGATAGATTACAGAAGCAAATGGAATTTCTCCAGATAGGTGATTATACATCCTAATGGGTGCGACCCACATAGTCATGCTGCCTGCCCGATTTTTGTCAATTCTGGGTTGTGAGACTTGAGGTCATTACGTATCTTTTAGAATACCTGACCACCATTCACTTTGAATGCCACAATGTCATACCCGCCAAATCACAAATTGATTTCCCCAAAAAATACCACGGGTATAAAGCTAAGAGAAACGAGTTCCTCCACCACCAAACGTAAGTACGTTTGAAGAGATCAACTTACGCGATTCGTTAGATATACTCTGTCGGACATTCATCCATTCACGTTGTCCTGGAACTGGACAAACCGAAGGCACTATCCCGTAAACAGGATAGCCCTTGCATAACTCCGTCTTCAATTTTCTTCATCACGTTCGATCGCAATGCTAACGTCCATACAGAGTGGGTTTCAGATACTGGATCTGATCCCGGTCTCTCTGTATTGACGACGGAAAAATGGTCAAAAATTTCGATAGTCGGTGATTTAACTATCAAAGAAAAATAAGGGTACAACCAACGATCTTATTTCCAGGTAGGAATTCGATCGATCAATCATCAATCAACATTGGCCCCTTTAAATCAATCCCTTACTATATTATCATTTACAATTCTCATTTCCCATCTTTCGTATTCCTTTGAAGCTTGATTTCCCCTCTTGATTCTTTGAAAAACATTTTCAATGTTATAATTCATTTATCCGAGAAAATATTTCTTATTCTAGTTAGAAAACATTTCTAAATATTCACGATTCCTTATTTCCTATATGCAGACAATATACTTTATTAATATCCGAAAATACTTGCAATTCTATTTCTAAATTCCGGGTTGACCGATTCATTTCATTTTCTACACGTAGAAAATATTTCTTATTTTATTGGGAAACATTTCAAATTAACGCGATATTATAAACATCGCTATTATAACTCAACCCAATAATCAGTTATTAGCTAACCATATTGCTTAACCAAGTTTCACCATCGAACCTTAACCATTCCTCCATCGATCATGAAGTCAATCAAGTTGGGGTATAATTACCTCTCAGACCTTAATTGAACCACATTCTCAACTTTGAAATAGTCAAAGCTTACACTTTTAAACAGAACATCGCTTACGCGACTCTCGGATTCGATCTAAGAACCCACTTCCTTTGCAGAAAAATATTGATTATAACGGTAGCGTTACAATCGTTGTTTCCAAATATTTGATTTATAAAACATTGCTTTTAACCACAGCGTTACAATCGCTGTCTAGAATTATAGAGCATTTATTATAGCAATAGCGTTAAGATCGCTGTTTAGATTTACAAAACATTTATTATAACAGCAGCGTTAAAAATCGCTATTTAGAATTTACAAACCATTTATTATAACAACAGCGTTAAAACGCTGTTTAGATTTACAAAACACATGTTCTAACGACAGCGCTAAAATCGTTGTTTACACTTTACAAAACATTTATTATAACATAGCGTTGCTGTTTCGATTTCCAAAACATTAACCAATTCCTTTATAACCATTTCAGACTACGAAACACTTTCACACTTTATTTTTATATTCCAAATTTTGGAATAAAAACTCATCGTTTCCATTTTAAACAATTTTCCATTTCCCTTTCCCATTCAAGATCCAATGTGGATTCATATTTCAGATCCAAATTCATTTATAGATATTTCATTTGCAAAATATTCATTTTAAACCACTCACTTAAATCGTGAATATATTTTCTTCATATACCATTTAATTCATATTTAAAAATACTATCTTAAACCAAATTTTTAGTTATAACTTCTATTCAAAATTTCTCACATAAGTCTCATTTCTTTTTATTTTAATCTTTTAAAATCTCGTTTAACATTTCCTTGATAATAGCTAAGTTTTAAATCTCATTTCAAATATTGGTTTCAAAACCCATTTCCATATCGCTATGCAAAATCAATGTATCCAACAATAAATAATTCAATATATATTCTCATTCATAACAAATTCTTGATTCATTCATTCGAACATGTTTTCTATTTTCAACTCTATTCAAAATTTAAATTTCTATTTTTGAAAATAAAATTACTTTTTAACACTCAAATTTCCTTTTCTATATTCGAAAATATTTTATGGTATTTAAATACCAAAATTCTAGATCAGGGTAGCTCAACCACAACAAAGTCAACCACCGACTATATATATCATACCACACATAAAAATCAAGGAAAAACAGTAATATAAATATTGAGGAACCCAGTTGGGTCCCTCCAACCTGTTTCCCTGCATCCACAGATGTTAATAACATCAATCATTTCATATCAATACGAAATAACAGAACTAATAACCGATCAACCATGTAATTATTATATCAGCCAATTTTATCAACTATTCAACTAAGCAACTATCACACAGTATAAAACAAATTTAAAATTCGTTTATATAAAAATATAAATGAAGCAGAGTTTGTGAGTTTACTCACCTTGTTTTGCCATTGACGGTTCTGTTTAAAATCAAACAGGCGTTTGAATTTATCATCAAATTCTGGTAGCTTAGTTCCCAGCCACATTAGTTCAATTATGCAGATCTCGTCCAATGATTCTGACGTGACCGAGTTTTGCCCGATTCTGCTAACGAATGTCCGAGTTATAATCACTATAATTATATACTTTATATAAATTAATCGTTTCTCCTAATCAAAATGGTTACCGTAGATTACGTTTGTTTTGAAAATAACTTAACACTTCATTTTCCTCTTCAAAACAGTCGATGTCCCTTTTGAAACTTCGCTTCCCATTCCCGCAACTTGCTCCGACCATCATACTCTTATTCCTCCATTTATATACTACGGCCATCGGAACAAACATCCACCACTGAACTCACTTGCCCCACTCAAACCATCATCAGTATAGAAAACACGGTCACTAACCATGCAGAGGACCCCAACGTGCAACACTGATCAACCCTTAACTACCATACTTAATATAATTCACGTTAATCCTCCTTTTAAATAAAATAATACGGTTAAACTGCTTTCTTCCTAGGCAAGCACGTCCCCTGGTTTCACCATCTTCTTAACGTGTGAACAAAACCCAATCCCACACTTTCAGTTCTGTCAAATATTATCCACACCAAAATGTCCACTCATTAAACAAATTACCTCCTTTAATCATCACTAACCCATCATTAACAATGATTCCATACGACCTAAACCTTCTCCCTGTCCATACATCCACTCCTGCTTATTTGAACCCACTTCTTTCACCAATTTATTATTATTCAAATTAAAGAAATACCCATTTTAATTCCCACGTTAACCAACCTTTAGGATTCTTCCCTCTCGACAGATTCCGAACACAAGCCTCTTACAGTCCCTCTCTTCCTCCTCCCTTGCTTCCAGACCCACCATGTCACAACCAGGATTCACCAACGGCTTCACCTTCTTGTTGCTGTCACCGTTTGGAAACCATCGGACCCCACCAACCCTTTTCTGCGACGAACACCCTTAACCAATCTCCCATCCGCCACTGACCTACGTTCGAACACTAGCAACCCTCTCGCCTTAACCCCGTTCAAATCCTCACCAGCACCAATGATAAAGGATCCTACCCAAAATCAATTGTATTGGAATGAAGCCTTCCCAATAAGAAGAACAATGGTCCAAGATTGGATTTTTATCTCTCGTTTTATCTTTTGAATGGCATGGGGTTTACTGGGAAGGAAATATGAAGGATTCGGTTTGTTTTGAAGCTACACAGAGGAATTGAATTTTGGGATATGAGTTATTAGTTTGGAGAATGAGGGATTACATTGTTTTATAGAGTGATTTTTTTTATTTTTCTTTTTATTATGGAAATTAGAAGGCACGGTTGTTGATTTTGAGGAAGGCGCATTCGTATTTTTTTTCTCCTGAAGGGAAGGATATGAGAGAAAAAAAAGTTCGGCTTGTTATTATATAGAGAATTTAGTAGCTTGGTACCCTCGGTGTTGAAGAGCTTGGCAGGCACGGTTCTGTCAGCTTGGGGAATATGGAATTTGAGATGGCGTGAAAGGCACGGTTTTGAAATTCCTTGCTATGCACGGTTCTTAAAACTTGGCAGGCACACTTCATTTGTTTGGACAATACGTTCTCTAGCTGGTCCTATAGTCCTTTAATAATGATAAGAATAGGGTATTATGGGTCCATTTAATCAATATTTAGTAAACCTACAGGGTGTATTTATCTTTTAAGTTTATGCGCTAATGGATATCTATAATTTCGTTTATTTACGGGATTTTACAGACAAAAGTAAGAATACCGTCGTGTCCAGCGAAGTACCACGATCCCAAAAATATAATAATATCGGTAGTTTAACTTATATTGTGAAACCCCAAAATATTGATATAGGGTGCAAAATACTCCAAATAAAAAGTTGCATATTTAATTAATTAAAAATTACAGTAAAATTCTAAAAATTAAATTATAACTACGCCTCAAAAGAACCTTGCCCAAATTCATAACCAATCTCTAGTTATATTAAATAAACCGTTATGGCTTATATACGATTCTACAGCGACTATTTCTAAATTTGATTTGGACATAGCTTTTTATTCCCGTTATGAAATCTACATTTTTCACATTCGTTGGAAAGATATTTTCATACAAATTCAAATATTTCTTGTTTCGCTGAAATCCGATTTATTTTGAATCCTGTACATTCATTTGAATTTTGAAATCGAATTTTCAAACTACCGCGCCATCTTGAACTGGTTTTAAATTATATTATAATTTATATGTTATAATGTCATTTGATTAAATAAATTCCTATATATAATTCAAATAAAATATTTAAAACAAATTTAAATATTCAAAACTCAACGGTTGAAAATCCGGGTCGTTACATTCCTTCCCCCTTAAAATAATTTCGTCCTCGAAATTGCTAATGTAGAAAAAATGCTACATACCCTATTAACTAGGTCCGAAAATCCTTTTTGGTTCACTTCTTAACTTTAGTTTAACTGGACCAATTTATTTCAACTAAAATATAAATTTATTCTTACTAACAAAATTTTCCAAAAATTCTGAAAATTTTCTAACACTTTAAATTCTGAAAAATTTCGGCAGCATCTCCTCTGCACGACTCAATCATTACAACCACACTCGCCTTTCTAGGCCTTCTCCAATCCAAAAGAAAATCAAAAGCCAAGCGGCTTGCCTCATAGGCTCATAAAATCATCAAACCCAAGTAATATTGTAAACATGTACCTTTTTGTCGAGCAGAAATTCTATCTCTTGCCTTTGTTTCCATTCAATATCTTCTCAGCATTCATATCCCAAATCTATTCAACTCTTAATTTCCCATTCGCTAATTAATTTCCTGATTAGTTCACACTCATTCTATAACTCAAACTTGATTTCTATTTCAAAACCAATCTACTTATCCTGCTTGGGTTCAAATTCATCACCCTTGATTCCAATTTACCACATCCAATATATATATTCAACTTGCTTATTCATATGTCGAATTCATCTTAATAATTCATATCCTTCTTTTCTCTATATTTCACCCACGATTATATCTAATCGAATCGAGTTTCTTTTAGCTTAACTCAAGGTGAATTTTACTTTATTTTGTTCACTTCCACCTTTTAAATCTATTTATCTTCATAAGTTAGATCTAAATTCAGAATTTAAATTCCCGGGTTTTATTTCAAATTAGTTTGAAATCATATATGTTTATACACATATATTTATAATCAAATCAATTCAAAACATTTGAATTACTAAAACATCATGTCCTTTTCAAACAGATTTTTCATTCCCAAATCACTATGGTAGCAATCCATTACTCAGAAACTTGAAAATGAATACCGATAATGTCGCGACCTATTATCAGTACTATTTTCTCGCCCTTGAAGTGATTTTAGTGCTTAATCACTTTTTAAAATCCATTTAAAATCATTCTTATTCAAAAATACTTCAAAGTAATATCATATTACTCTTAAAAATACTTCAGAAAATATTTCTAATCCTCCGGGATTTAAATTCCAAATTTTGGTTTGAATTCAATTCCATTTCATCTTTGGACACATTATCCATATATAACTATATTTGGTTATATATAACCATTTCAATATTTTATAATTCCATTTGATTGTAATAACAATCAACACATTCAATAATTTCAGAAAATTATTACTTTTATATCAAAAATATCCTTTGGGCAAAATTATATCATTTACCCATCTTTAAAACAATACTATGTCGAATTGTTTTGTTCGAGAGTTTAGAAACACCTATCGATACAGTTGTACATCCTATATCGACCAGAATTCATAAACCACTCAGCAAACCAATCAACACAATATAAACCAATTTTATATCAAATCCACAAATACGCGCTCATACAAATACTCTCAAACTCAACATAAGGTGTTACTAACCCCATCTTTATTGAGTCACGCCACAGAGCCAAGGCTATCACTCAACCTTCAACTCTGATACCAAATGAAACGACCTGAACTTCCATACCCTTTGAGTCGACTAATAACACCACACGTCCAACCCAAATTGCATAGAAATACGAATCATTATTAGAAAGAAGTTAGATGATGAGAAATAGAAAGAAAGAAATATTAGAATAGAAGAAATCGAAGATCACAAACTCACAGCAGAACGAATAAAATATATTAGATAACATTACTTTGAAATACAAATCAGTAACTTTATATACATACCATTATCAGAGCTCAACGATTATCCCTGGAACAGTTATACACACCTGTTTCCAGCTACAACATAGAACACAGCGGAAAGTATGATAGTCTATGGCTAACTGGTGAAGCCTCCTGCTTCAAATTCCTCCAAGCGGATCTGTAAAATCCCGATTACTTGACTGCCCGTACAATTTTGGGCACCCAAGAGTTTAGGGAAAAATAAAACAAAATAAACTCTGGGTCAGTCATGGGACTGGTGTGAGTAAACTCCAACCATTTGTTTAACCTTCAAAAATCCCTTCAAAAGAAATGATAATCGTAAGACCGATCCACACATAACCACGGATGGTTTTTACCTTACGATAACCAAAAATATTTTTGATATCAAATCCTGTGATATTATAATAATGTCTATATCAAATAAATAAAATCTAGCAGAACGCTTGCATCTCACGCTCCATATATAATATAAATCAAAAACCGCAGGGCACTTATTGGAGATTGGATTTCCAATATGACAAGGTATGGGACCACCTTACGATAGTGTATCTCTAGAGACGAATACACTGGGTTCAACAAGAACTTCTTGCAACCCGACCCTCACATGACCGACCACTCATTTCGCTTGAGTGTATCGAATGTATATCACCAACGGTTGGGATCAGCAACCGTTTCCCGAAAGGGACAGCATCAATAGATTACATAAGCAAATGGAATTTCTCCAGATAGGTGATTATACATCCTAATGGGTGCGACCCACATAGTCATGCTGCCTGCCCGATTTTTGTCAATTCCGGGTTATGAGACTTGAGGTCATTACGTATCTTTTAGAACACCT
This sequence comes from Allium sativum, assembly GCA_030737875.1. Lineage (NCBI taxonomy): Eukaryota > Viridiplantae > Streptophyta > Magnoliopsida > Asparagales > Amaryllidaceae > Allium > Allium sativum. The sequence goes on along the minus strand of CM060924.1, from coordinate 186,189,953 downwards.
GACCACCATTCACTTTGAATGCCACATCGTCATACCCGCCAAATCACAAATTGATTTCCCCAAAAATACCACGGGTATAAAGCTAAGAGAAAAGAGTTCCTCCACCACCAAACGTAAGTACGTTTGAAGAGATCAACTTACGCGATTCGTTAGATATACTCTGTCAGACATTCGTCCATTCACGTTGTCCTGGAACTGGACAAACCGAAGGCACTATCCCGTAAACAGGATAGCCCTTGCATAACTCCGTCTTCAATTTTCTTCATCACGTTTGATCGCAACGCTAACATCCATACAGAGTGGGTTTCAGATACTGGATCTGATCCCGGTCTCTCCGTATTGACGACGGAAAAATGGTCAAAAACTTCGATAGTCGATGATTTAACTATCAAAGAAAAATAAGTGTACAACCAACGATCTTATTTCCAGGTAGGAATTCGATCGATTAATCATCAATCAACATTGGCCCCTTTAAATCAATCACTTATTATATTATTATTTACAATTCTCATTCCCATCTTTCGTATTCCTTTGAAACTTGATTTCCCCTCTCGATTCTTTGAAAAACATTTTCAATGTTATAATTCCTTTATCCGAGAAAATATTTCTTATTCCAGTTAGAAAGCATTTCTAAATATTCACGATTCCTTATTTCCTATATGCAGACAATATACTTTATTAATATCTGAAAATACTTCCAATTCTATTTCTAAATTCCTGGTTGATCGATTCATTTCATTTTCTACACGTAGAAAATATTTCTTATTTTATTGGGAAACATTTCAAATTAACGCGATGTTGTAAACATCGCTAGTATAACTCAACCCACTAATCAATTATTAGCTAACCATATTGCTTAACCAAGTTTCACCATCGAACCTTAACCATTCCTCCATCGATCATGAAGTCAATCAAGTTGGGGTATAATTACCTCTCAGACCTTAATTGAACCACATTCTCAACTTTGAAATAGTCAAAGCTCACACTTTTAAACAGAACATCGCTTACGCGACTCTCGGATTCGATCTAAGAACCCACTTCCTTTGCAGAAAAATATTGATTATAACGGTAGTGTTACAATCGCTGTTTCCAAATATTTGATTTATAAAACATTGCTTTTAACCACAGCGTTACAATCGCTGTCTAGAATTATAGAGCATTTATTATAGCAATAACGTTAAGATCGCTGTTTAGATTTACAAAACATTTATTATAACAGCAGCGTTAAAAATCGCTATTTAGAATTTACAAACCATTTATTATAACAACAGCATTAAAACGCTGTTTAGATTTACAAAACATATGTTCTAACGATAGCGCTAAAATCGTTGTTTACACTTTACAAAACATTTATTATAACATAGCGTTATAATTGCTGTTTCGATTTCCAAAACATTAACCAATTCCTTTATAACCATTTCAGTCTACGAAACACTTTCACACTTTATTTTTATATCCCAAATTTTGGAATAAAAACTCATCGTTTCCATTTTAAACAATTTTCCATTTCCCTTTCCCATTCAAGATCCAATGTGGATTCATATTTCAGATCCAAATTCATTTATAGATATTTCACTTGCAAAATATTCCTTTTAAACCATTCATTTAAATCGTGAATATATTTTCTTCATATACCATTTGATTCATACTTAAAAATACTATCTTAAACCAAATTTTTAGTTATAACTTCTATTCAAAATTTCTCACATAAGTCTCATTTCTTTTTATTTTAATCTTTTAAAATCTCGTTTAACATTTCCTTGATAATAGCTAAGTTTTAAATCTCATTTCAAATATTGGTTTCAAAACCCATTTCCATATCGCTATGCAAAATCAATTTATCCAACAATAAATAATTCAATATATATTCTCATTCATAACAAATTCTTGATTCATTCATTCGAACATGTTTTCTATTTTCAACTCTATTCAAAATTTAAATTTCTATTTTTGAAAATAAAATTCCTTTTTAACACTCAAATTTCCTTTTCTATATTTGAAAATATTTTATGGTATTTAAATACCAAAATTCTAGATCAGGGTAGCTCAACCACAACAAAGTCAATCACCGACTATATATATCACACCACACATCAAAATCAAGGAAAAACAGTAATATAAATATTGAGGAACCAAGTTGGGTCCCTCCAACCTGTTTCCCTGCATCCACAGATGTTAATAACATCAATTATTTCATATCAATATGAAATAACAGAACTAATAACCGATCAACCATGTAATTATATCAGCCAATTTTATCAACTATTCAACTAAGCAACTATCACAAAGTATAAAACAAATTTAAAATTCGTTTATATAAAAATATAAATGAAGCAGAGTTTGTGAGTTTACTCACCTTGTTTTGCCGTTGACGATTCTATTTAAAATCAAGCAGGCGTTTGAATTTATCATCAAATTCCGGTAGCTTAGTTCCTAGCCACATCAATTCGATTATGCAGATCTCGTCCAATGATTCTGACGTGACCGAGTTTTGCCCGGTTCTGCTAACGAATGTCCGAGTTATAATCATTACAATTATATAATTTATATAAATTAATCATTTCTCCTAATCAAAATGGTTACCGTAGATTACGTTTGTTTTGAAAATAACTTAACACTTCATTTTCCTCTTCAAAACCGTCGATGTCCCTTTTGAAACTTCCTGCAACTTGCTCCGACCATCATACTCTTGTTCCTCCATTTATATACTACGGCCGTCGGAACAAACATCCACCACTGAACTCACTTGCCCCCACTCAAACCATCATCTGTATAGAATACGCGGTCACTAACCATGCACAGGACCCCAACGTGCAACACTGATCAACCCTTAACTACCATACTTAATATAATTCACGTTAATCCTCCTTTTAAATAAAATAATACGGTTAAATTGCTTTCTTCCTAGGCAAGCACGCCCCCTGGTTTCACCATCTGCTTAACGTGTGAAAAAAACCCAATCCCACACTTTCAGTTCTGTCAAAGATTATCACACCAGAATGTCCACTCATTAAACAAATTACCTCCTTTAATCATCACTAACCCATCATTAACAATGATTCCATATGGCCTAAACCTTCTCCCTCTCCAGACATCCGCTCCTGCTTATTTGAACCCACTTCTTTCACCAAATTATTATTATTCAAATTAAAGAAATACCCATTTTAATTCCCACGTTAACCAACCTTTAGGCTTCTTCCCTCTCGACAGATTCCGAACACAAGCCTCTTATAGTCCCTCTCTTCCTCCTCCCTTGCTTCCAGACCCACCATGTCACAACCAGGATTCACCAACGGCTTCACCTTCTTGTTGCTATCACCGTTTGGAAATCATCGGACCCCACCAACCCTTTTCCGCGACGAACGCCCTTAACCAATCTCCCATCCGCCACTGACCTACGTTCGAACACTAGCAACCCTCTCGCCTTAACCCCGTTCAACTCCTCACCAGCACCAATGATATAGGATCCTACCCAAAATCAATTGTATTGGCATGAAGCCTTCCCAAAAAGAAGAACAATGGTCCAAGATTGGATTTTTATCTCTCGTTTTATCTTTTGAATGGCACGGGGTTTACTGGGAAGGAAATATGAAGGCTTCGGTTTGTTTTGAAGCTACACAGAGGAACTGAATTTTGGGATATGAGTTATTAGTTTGGAGAATGAGGGATTCCATTGTTTTATAGAGTGATTTTTTTTTATTTTTCTTTTTATTAGGGAAATTAGAAGGCACAGTTGTTGATTTGAGCATTCGTATTTTTTTCTCCTGAAGGGAAGGAAATGAGAGGAAAAAAAAGTTCGGCTTGTTATTATATAGAGAAGGACAAATTTTCAAAATAAGCTAATTTTTTAAACATATAGCAGAAATAGGCCAGTCTTAAAACTATTAGCCGAAATAGGCCAGTTTTTGCCACCTCAGCAATGAGGTGGCAAATTAAAAAAAAAAATCATCGGGGGCGCACTTGACAAGTGCGTCCCTTAAAATTATAACTGGCGCACTTGTCAAGTGCGCCAGTTATAAATTTAAGGGGCGCACTTGTCAAGTGCGCCCCTTCAAATTTTGACTGGCGCACTTCACAAGTGCGCCAGTTATAATTTAAACTGTAACCCTAACGCTTCCTACTGCTCCCTGTTACTCTCTGTCATCCTGCTTTTTACTATTTCGGGTAAAAAAGTACCAATTCGTACTATTCTTCCACTAGCTCCAAAAAACCCAAAAATCTTCAAAAATTATCAAAATAAACAAGGCTTATTGATTGGGTTACTTCTATCAGCTATTGCACATCAATTTGAAGGTATTGATTTAGATTAAACTCAAATCCTATCTCAAATTCTTATATTTGTCAAGTTCATTCATACCCTAGGTTTAGTTTTTCTTGCTTTCTTATGGTACTAATATTTGTTTAACAATTTATTATCCTTATACCTTGCAAAATTTTCATTTAGACTATGTCCGATTTCATCCCTATTATTTGCTATTTTGATGGAAAGTTGAACTTAAAAGAAAATAATGCGCCGGTGTATGTTGGTGGCAAACAAAAAGGCTCAAAGGTCAAAAAAATTTGCTCCTACCATGAATTAAAGGAAACGGTGTATAGAGTTACAAAAATTGATTCACAAAAGTACGATGTACGATTGGTAAGCAAGTGGGTGACGGATTCTGGATCTTCTGCTATTGATGTAAATGATGATGATGATGCCGATGCAATGTTTTCGGTTAGTATGAAAGTTATTGAGTTATTCGTAATAAAAGAGGAGCTGAGACATGAAGAGACAATGGATACTAATTTAAACCAACATTCTACTCAAATTATCGGAACTATTCCGAGTTGTGCTCATCAAAGCAATCCAACTCCAATATTTCCTCCATTCATGAATACAAAGTAAGTTTGTAAATTTTGCATTTGAGTATCTAAAATTCATAGTGTTATGTTCTCATACTTTTTTTTAAACAGTTATACGGTGCATGCGGTTGGTTCAAGCTCTAGACCAGCAAATGATGATGTAGGCTGTAGCTCACCACATATTGATAGCATGCAAATTGCTTCAATGGATAATGATATGACATGGATGGAAAATATGGAAGCTAACAATGATCCACTTGAGTTTGGAATTGGTAATGCGAATGAAAATGAAAATAATGAAGCATCGTTGGTGCAAGAAGAGGAAGATGATAACAACGAAGAAATGGAATTTGAAATGCCTCTGACAGACGATTTATGTAGTGCACAAATTATGGCAGCATCGTTGATTCAAAATGTGGCTCCTATTAGAGAAGCATTTACTGCAGATTGTGTTGATTCGGGCTTTCATGTGGGAATGCAGTTTCAAACCAAGGAAGTGCTTATTCAACAGCTTAGTGAGTGGTCTATAAAAAATTCTGTCTCTTTTAAACCTGTAAAATCCCGCAAAAAACAATACACTGCAATTTGTAATGTCGATAACAATTGCAAGTGGAGAATACATGCTATTGTCCCAAAAAAATCATTGACGGGAAGGTGGGAAGTTAGAAAATATGATGGCAATCATTCTTGTGTTAATCCAGTCATTAATTCTAATCACAAGCAAGCGACAAGTAGATTTGTTGCTAACAAAATTCTTCCTTTCGTGAAATCTGATTTGAATACCACTCCTGCTACGATTCAAGTTTTGATGTCTGAAACTTTTTTCATCAAAATAAGCTACTTCAAGGCGTATAGAGCATTGCGGAAAGCACTTGAGACAGTTTTTGGAGATTGGGAAACATCATATGCTGAGCTACCACAATATTTGGCTACTATTAAAAAACATAATCCGGGAACTGTTTTTAAGATTGAAAATGAAAGAATCACGAATGACAAAGTTCGTTTCAAAAGTGCATTTTGGGCATTCGGTGCTTCTATTGATGGCTTTGCGCATTGTCGACCGTTAATTTGCATTGATGGCACACACCTATACGGCAAATACCAAGGTACGTTGCTAGTTGCGACTGGAGTTGATGCAAATGATGGTATATTTCCATTAGCATATGCAATTGTAGACTCCGAATCAAAAGACAATTGGGAATGGTTTCTTAGATGCATGTACTATCTCATACATAGCGTTCGCAATAGATGTTTGACTTTTATATCCGATCGAATGAAAGGCATTCCGGGAGCATTAGAAAATTGGCCTCAAGAGCACTATCACCGCTTTTGTGCTAGGCATCTCAAAGCAAACTTCCAAGTTGCCGGATTTACTCAAAAAAACTTGGTAGATTTATTCTATTCATGTGCTAGTGCTACCGATGAGTTGCAATACAAAGAGTTAAGAGGTCACTTGAGAACCATTTCGCCGGATGCGCATGCTTGGGTTGAAAAGAGCTTACGTGGTGCGGAGGAAAATTGGGCTCTATGCAAGGATAACGGTGGACGATTTATGATGATGACAACAAATGTATCCGAAAGTTTTAATGGAGTTCTACGAGGTGCTCGTGCTTTGCCAGTCAAGTCTTTAGTATCACGAATATTTTACCGTTTAAATGATTATTTCATGAAACGTCGTTCCGATGCCGAAGCATTTGAAATGCAAATGACTCCAAAAGTTGAAACTCTTTTAGCCAAAAGAGCAAAACAAGCACGACATTGTGGAATTGTTAGATTCAATCAAACCGAATGGCAAGTGAATGATCAATTTGGAAAAGCATTTACCGTGACTTTACATGATAATGTGTGTACTTGCACTTGCAACATTCCGCTATTGCAAAAATTGCCATGCTTGCATGTGATAGCCGCTTGTGCTCAAACCGTTGGCGGAGCGAATATATCATACTATGAATTTTGTTCATCGTGGTTTTCCGTGGAAAAATATAAAGCAACTTACGATCCAAGTTTTCATCCAATTCCCGATAGTAGATATTGGGATGCCTATCACGGTCCGACCATATTGCCTCCGCATACAAAAAGAAAGACGGGGCGTCCGCGTTCGACAAGAATTAAAGGTATGATGGATAAAATGGGAGAACGTAAGCAAAATACTTGCAGCAAATGTGGTCAAAAAGGGCACAAAAGATCGACATGTCCGTCAAAATGAGTTCTATATGATTGATGTAAGCAAATGTGGTCAAAAAAGTTTGAAAATGTATTTTGAGATTTTGTTCGAATGATTTGTAATGTAATGAACGATTTGTACTTTCAGTTTGATGAATGAATGAATGAATAATTTGCATTTCAGTAGTGCACGTTTTCATTTTATAAGCATAAGAGTTGTATTTGATTTGGTATTATGATGCGGTTTATAACGTGTTAGGTGTAGGTGAGGCAGAAGTTTAGAGCTGTAGCTCTCGGGTAGGGCGCACCTGCAAGGCGCGCCCTTGTAAATTTACACGGGCGCAATTTGCAGGTGCGCCCATGTAAATTTACGTGGGCGCACTTGTCAAGTGCGCCCATGTATTTACATGGGCGCACTTGACAAGTGCGCCCACGTGAATTTACATGGGCGCACCTTGCAGGTGCGCCCATACCGGGTTAAACAACCCAGCTTCTCTCCTGTTTCCTCACTTCCTCCAAGCACCCTTTCCTCTCCAAAATCCCTAAAACTAAAAACCCAAAATCCTATTCTTCTAAACTTTGTAATACTTCAATTTTCATTACTTCTACACTAAATTAATTCTACAATGGAAGGCTCATCCTCGTCTTATGAAGTTAGAGGTAAATTCTTAAACAACATTACTTATTTATTTGACTAACCCTAGCTAATTACTTGCTCATTAATTGATTAACCATAATTCATTACTTGTATTTGGTGATTTACTTTAGTTCATTACTTTTTCATTGCTTGATTTACACTAATTCATGCTTGATTTACCCTAATTCATTATTTGATTAACCCTAATTCATTACATGTGTATGGTGATTTACTCTAGTTCATTACTTGTATATGGTGATTTACTTGTTCATTACAATAGAAGGCACATTTCAATGGTGATTTTACTTGTTTATTTATTTGTATTTGGTGATTTGCATGTTCATTTACTTGGTAGTTTACTTGTATATGATGATTTACTTGTTCATTACAATGGATGACTCATACCAATTCTTAGTTCATGTATATGGTGATTTACATAATCATTTCAAAACCTTGTTCATTGCTTGTTCATTTCATTTCAATTTTTTTCTTGTAGAGTTAGCACCCGGTCCCGTAGATGCAAGTGTCTTGTATCTTCAAAATGAGCATAGAAGCAATAAAATGGACTTGATGAAGGTATTTAAAAAATCCAAATGGAAGAATTCAATACTTTTTTCTTTTCTCATGCAATAGCTAATTACTTTCTTTTCATTTTGAATTTTGTAGAGCGACGAGCCAATTGATTGTCAAGATCATTCTAGCAAGTTAGCGTTGATTACTTCAAATACACCTAGAGTTCAACTTGCGCTAGAAAGAGCTGGATTTAGAGAAATATCAAGATTAGGGTTTTTTAAGATTGACCATGCACTTATTACTGCATTGGTAGATCGGTGGAGACCGGAGACTTCCACCTTCCATCTTCCCACTGGTGAACTTACTATCACGTTGCAAGATGTTAGTTGTCTTTTGGGTGTTAGAGTGGAAGGAAATCCTGTTACTGCTACACATCTCGGTAATTATGAAGATATTTGTTATGAGTGTTTAGGCGTTGTCCCAAATCGAAATGAGATAAGAGGCGCAACAATTAAGTTGACTTGGCTTCGAAATATGTTTCACAATGAGCCAGCAGAGGATGCATCAGATGAGCAAGTTGAACGTCATGCGAGAGCCGTCATTCTGCACTTGATATCGTGTCGTCTATGTCCCGATCATTCTAAAGGACGACTAAATCTTTTTTGGCTCTTATTTGTGAGAAATTTGGAAGAATGTGGACGATATTCTTGGGGTAGTGCGGTATTGACAACATTATACACTGAATTAACAAATGCTGCGCTCGGTAAATCCAAATCCATAACCGGTTGTCTTTCTCTTCTACAGGTAAATATTAGTATGCATAATTTTTTATGGCCACTTGTAATATGAAATCCCAACATTTTTTTTATATTTTACAGCTTTGGTCATGGACACATCTTCCTATCGGTCGTCCAAACGTAACTTTATCTGCGTAGATCGACAGATCATTACCATATAGTGCAAGGTAGTTTATGTACATCTGCATATTCAATAATGATGTTTATGCTTATGCTATATTACTTACATTTACATATTTTATATGCATTACTTTATATCGCAGGTGGTTTGGAAATAGGAGTTGGATTGAGTCTCCAAAGCAAGTTACCACTTACTACTGTGACCAGCTTGACATGCTGACAGATTAGGCTATTGTATGGAATCCCTACACACAAGATGTGCTAGTTGATTTACCTCAAATATGTATAAGCGGCATGCCTAGTTGGCTTTGCAAAACACCAATCATATGCATGCGAACTGTTGAGATGTATAATCCTGATCGAGTGATGCGACAATTTGGTCTTCAGCAACACATTCCTGAGCCTTGCGAAGCAAAGCCGAATTTGCATTTTGCTATCATTCAGTGGAACGATAGACATAACCGTATCGTTCGTCAAGAAATTCCTACCACTCATATTTCAGCATACTTGTCTTGGTATTGGTCGATCACTCGAAGATTCATTCTTGCGGATCGGGCTCCTCAGGAACGAGCATACACCGCTCGTGCACCGCTTGAGCGAGATGTCGTACGTCTTTTACATTACTTTACTGTTTTAATTTGCTGAATTAAATCTTCTAATTTGTGATTATAAATAACACAATTTTCAGGTCGATGTGCAAGAGACGGTTGGTAGAGGGTTGGAGGATATTGGACGTGGTCAAGTACCGCAGCACGATGTCCAACCACGATGTATTAGCTTGAAAAAACTCATTGACACATTACTCTTTAGACGTAGACTGGAACGCCCGGGAGAGCGAAGAACTAAAAGAAGACATGATCCTTCTCCAGCTCCACCTCGACAAGACCCAGCTCAATCACAGGCGGCTGGACCTTCTCAACCTCCCCCTACTCAAGATTAAGCATCGCCATAAACGTATTTATAAGTGTTGTATTAACGTATGTTTGTGTTTTAGACTTATATTTATGTTTGAAGGTTATCTAGACTTATGTTTGTAATGGAATATTGACGTTGTTTTTTCATATTTATGTTTGAAGTAGATTCATATATGTGTTATGCTTTATTTGGGCTAGCGTATGTTTGAAATTGATTCAATTTACAGTGAAAAACTGCTACGAAACAATTGTATAGCATTTGTGAAGTAATTGGGTCGAAAAAGAGATGCTGCTGTTATATTAAGCTGAAAATAAAACGGGCGCACTTGGCAGGTGCGCCCGTGTTATTTATAATGGGCGCACTTGTCAAGTGCGCCCGTGTTATTTATAATGGGCGCACTTGACAAGTGCGCCCGTATTATTTTTAACGGGCGCACTTGTCAAGTGCGCCCGTATTATTTTTAATGGGCGCACTTGTCAAGTGCGCCCGCGATGATTTTTTTTTTAACTTGCCACCTCATTGCTGAGGTGGCAAAAACTGGCCTATTTCTGCTAATAGTTTTAAAACTGGCCTATTTCTGCTATATGTTTAAAAAATTAGCTCATTTTGAAAATTTGTCCTATAGAGAATTTAGTAGCTTGGTACCCACGGTGTTGAAGAGCTTCGGTTCTGTCAGCTTGGGGAATACGGAATTTGAGATGGCGTGAAAGGCACGGTTTCGAAATTCCTTGCTATGCACGGTTCTTAAAACTTGGCAGACACACTTTATTTGTTTGGACAATACGTTCTCTAGCTGGTCCTATAGTCCTTTAATAATGATAAGAATAGGGTATTATGGGTCCATTTAATCAATATTTAGTAAACGTACAGGGTGTATTTATCTTTAAAGTTTATGCGCTAATGGATATCTATAATTTCGTTTATTTACGGGATTTTACAGACAAAAGTAAGAATACCGTCGTGTCCAGCGAAGTACCACGATCCCAAAAATATAATAATATCGGTAGTTTAACTTATATTGTGAAACCCCATAATATTGATATAGGGTGCAAAATACTCCAAATTAAAAGTTGTATATTTAATCAATTAAAAATTACAGTAAAATTCTAAAAATTAAATTATAATTACGCCTCTAAAGAACCTTGCCTAAATTCATAACCAATCTCTAGTTATATAAAATAAACCGTTATGGCTTATATACGATTCTACAGCGACTATTTCTAAATTTGATTTGGACATAACTTTTTATTCCCGTTATGAAATCTGCATTTTTCATATTCGTTGGAAAGATATTTTCAAATAGATTCAAATATTTCTTGTTTCGTTGAAATCCGATTTATTTTGAATCCTGTACATTCATCTGAAATTTGAAATCGAATTTTCAAACTACCGCGCCATCTTGAACTCGTTTTAAATTATATTATAATTTATACGTTATAATGTCGTTTAATTAAATAAATTCCTATATATAATTCAAATAAAATATTTAAAACAAATTTAAATATTCAAAACTCAACGGTTGAAAATCCGGGTCATTAAAAAAACTCATTGGTGTGTGGGTTTGGCGTTGAGTAAGACCGATGTTGAGTAATTGTTGACCATCTATTAGTTAAATTATTTGTTATCCAAAGACATATTGGTCGATGATGCAATGTGTAGTCTACGAGTATTATATATTGTGGTTGCTATTTTTTCTTTGGTTTTTATGTACCTAGGTTGGATGTGTCGGTACACTGGTGACTTAGGTAACTGACACTTTATATTGTACTTAGAGTAGCACACATAATGTGTCATTTATTGAGCTTTATGCTAACATATCGAACATAGGGATCATACGGTCTTGATTCTTTGTTCATGCATAACTTATCTACTTTTGGATAATAGATCATTCATATAAAACTCTTGTTTTCCCAATGTTTTTTCCTTTTCTTCTTATCACCTCGAGCACTATTAAATATGTCGATTAAGGATAACAGATTTGAGATAGTGCATATAGATGCACGATGGACGAGCAGGTCAGTGGCACTTTCATAGGTACAATGTTTTTTTCCTTTTCTTCTTACCACCTTGAGCAAATATGTCAATTAAGGATAACCACTACAAAAGAATTCAGAATTCCATACGCCAGTTTGGCGTAGGGATGGCGTAGGGAATCGAATTTCCCTACGCCATACCTACGCCAACAAGGAAGTCGGAAAACAGCTCGTCGCAAATATTTCCCTACGCCATACCTATGCCAAATTCCCTACGCCAGGTTCCCTACGCCATCCCTACGCATAATTTCCTACGCCGTCCCTACGCCATGTTCCTTACGTCATCCCTACGCCAAATTTCCTACGCCATCCCTACACCAAATTTCATATGCATCCTTACTCCTTCCCTACGCCTTCCCTACGCATCCGTATACCAAAAATCAATATGGTAGTTTTATATTTATCTTCATCTACCACAAATCATATCAAAACCGAACATATGCAAAATAATAGCAATATATATCAATAAAAACTATGATGTAAAACGAATTTCATGGTCGAATTACCATAAACTTGCTACAAATATATTTAAAACAAACCATGTTCAACAAACAATAAAATAAAGTTGCTACATAACTCAAACATGATTGTCTCATCTAATTCAAATATCGTGTAATGTACCTTACACAAATAGAACATCAAACTCACTACCAAAATAAGATTAATTCATAAAGTACGTCGTACGTCATTTTTGCCGTTCTTCCTCTCGCCGTAACCCTTGTAAAATCTCTTGTACAGAACTCATTTGCTCTTGTAGTTTGCTAATAGTGACACTCATTTCTTGATTTTTATCTCTTAACGCTTCTACTTCCTTTCCAAGCTTTTCTGTTTCATCTGTAGCTCCAAACCTAACGGTGTATGTATTGTCTTTGTATATCTACACATAATTTTTTTAACCCAATTAGTACAATGAATACATTTCATATTACAATCAACTAAAATGTTCAGTTTTGCGAAACCGAGCTTAAGGCTCAGCTTCGCTGAGCCGAAATCACTCAGTTTCCACTCAGCGACAGCAACTTGAAGTTGCTGTTTGCACAACTGGAGTTGCTGTTTGCACAGCAACTCGGTTTGCTGTTGCACAATAACTCGAGTTGCTGTTGCACAGCATCTCGGGTTGCTGTGCAACAGCAGCTCGGGTTGCTGTGCAACAGCAGCTCGGGTTGCTGTGCAACAGCAGCCGAGCTGCTGTTTGCACAGCAGCCGAGCTGCTGTTTGCACAGCAGCGACATAGCTGCTGTGCACAACAGCTCGAGCTGCTGTTTACACAGCAACGAGCTGCTGTGCACATCAGCTCGAGCTGCTGTGTTGCACAGCAGCGACATAGCTGCTGTGTTGCACAGCAGCTCGAGCTGCTGTGTTGCACAGCAGCGACATAGCTGCTGTGACGGCCCGCCTCGCACCAGCCTGCATTTCCTCCAAAAGTGCGCTGTACACATGCCCGACTAGCACAAGACGGTCGTCAGAAGAAAGGAAAGAAGGGAATGAACTAATCAAAGAACATGTAGAATGTCTCACAGCGCATGGAATAAAATATAATAATAATAATGTACTTGACATAAAACAGGCGAGACAGTGCATAAGCTGATAACTAAAACCAACATCAATCTCAAAGCAGCGGAAATCCAAATACAGCTTATTACAACTTTCCAAATTTTCTGTCTCAAAACAAAAGAAAGCTAAAATAGAAGATACACCGACAATGCCCAAGCAGTGATCTTCAACAACACAGGGAGAATATTATGTATATAGTACGTGGAAGCCTCCTGCTCGTCTCCGGATCATCTACCCGTGCATCACCAGCTAACCTGTCTCTAGTCTGCTCGTGTGAGCACCCAGAGTGATAAGAAGAGACATAAAACTCTGGGTCAGACATAAAGCCTGGTATGAGCGATAAGCATCTAAACAGAGTAATAACAGGTATACTAAACCATACCTGAACCTGAACCTGCAACCAAAGAGTTAGTACCACATACCGTACAATACTCCAAGGTGCCATAATAAATAGTGTAAGAATACGGGGGTGGGGTGTGCATGTCACAATGATAGCAAGCAAATCATCCATAGCAACCATCCTCACATCTCTCATTCAGTGCGTAAAGCATACGACATCTACCACTTTGGAACACTAGACAAACTGAGGTAACGACGAATCCCGACTTGTAGAAACCCTGCTGTGACCAAGCTAAACACTTGGAGTCATGACCAAACATTTCAATGACCCACTTCATTGGTCGTAGCCCTTGGTTCTACCGATGCCATAATGGCCCTGAATCCGCCTTCGTACCTCCTACCATAGTGGTCCAAAGCTATAGACGTCGATAACCCCTTGGCACGCGTCCCGCAGCAAAGCCCAACCATGAAGCGAACTCGTTGATTCCCATCTGAATCTTGAGCTCTAACTTCTCATTTGGACTTCCTTTGCATCTCGGGTTTGGTCGAATTGGAGTTGGTCTTCAAAAGAGTCGTCGCGTAATCGCAACTCCAATCCGGTTCGGTGCTCCTTTGGTTCGGGTCCTCCACTCGGTTCGGTTCGGGTCACAGTACTCCATCCGGTTCGGTGCTCCTTCGGTTCGGGTTCTCCACTCGGTTCGGTTCGGGTGTCTTGCTCCTGCTGCCGTTTCTTCAACTACCTCCGAGTCCTTCAGAGTCGCGGTTCGGGTCTCGCTTGTTGTCCCTGAAGTTCCATGCTGCTGGAGATGCCACCACCTTGGTTCAGTTCGGCTACCCGACCCGATCCCCTTATCCGATCCGATCCCACTCTCTTTGGCTTACTCCGATCCGATCCCACTCTCTAGCTTATTCCGATCCGATCCGGTTCTGCTCCATAGCTCCGATCTGATCCTCTGTCCAACTCCAACCCTAAGTAAACGGCCTTCCTTCTCGCCAAGCCTCCTCCAGTGACAAGTTCCAATCCAGTTCGAATCCCCTTGGTCAGTTCACAATTCCGATCCGACCCCTTTCTCCGATCCGAACCGGTTCGGAACCTGCACACTTCTGCAACTTTCCAGTGAGCTTTCTACGCCATTCGATGACGTTTTCGACCAATTTAACTATTCTAATCAATCATGAAACATACCATAGAGTCATAGCACATGTAACATCAATTGCAAACACCATAACAACAATTTGATAGATTTAAAATGGATCAAACATAGCTAGAACTCCTCATTTTCCCCTAATCACTCTTAATCATGTTCAAGTATACAATTAGCAAAACACATCGAAATTAACCCAAATTTCTAACAGAGCCTTAAAACATTATTTTAGAATTTTAAGAATTTTTCCAGAATTTATTTACGTATAAATTCGCTAATCTTCACTAATTACCCTTAATCACCGTAATTAGTGCAAAAACTATGCAAATCACTCACCTTTGCCACAACTAGAACCCCAAAACTGAAATATTCTCTGATTTGGCGCTGTTCCCAATCTTACACAGCAGCTCTACCTCGGTTCTCGTACTAATACTCCTTGGTTTGATGTTTGCTATGCCTAATCTCCAATTAGAAAGTGATTTTTGGGTGTTTTAGAGAGATTTAGAGAGTGGAGGCCATGGCTAGGTCAAGAGAAATGAAAGTGGCGGCTGGAAAATGTCTAAAGAAATGTTTTCTAACCCTAATCAGCCTCCATATACCCCTAAACCCGAAATTCCCCTTGGGCCTAGCTGCTAATCACCCGGTTAAGCCCAATTAAGCTGTTTTTAACCATCTGAAACTTGTTTCAGCCATATCTCCCAAACGGTAAGTCCGTTTGGCTAATGTGACCACTCTACGGAAAGAGAAACCATCATCTGAAGCCAATGGAAATGGTTTCAGGTCAAAATTCCTTTCCAGTCAGAAGTTATGGCCAAAACAGTGCCAACTAGGGGTAAAATGGTCATTTAAAAATCGGGAAAAATCATGAACATGGGAAATGACCCCAATAGTCGTCTCCCAAAGTTACATGACCATACGACTTTTCATGTGAAAGAAATAAATATTCTACGATCCTATGATGCGTAGACTACGGGTCGTTACACTCTCCCCCCCTTAAGAAATTTCGCCCCCGAAATTCCTTAACCCAAAACATACAAAGGATCCCGCATGCCTAACAACCACATACAACAATCAAACATGCAAAACAAGCAGACAAGCCTATCCTAGCATGTGGAAAACTAAATCAAAGTCAAAATCTTACCAGGCAAAGAGTTCTGGGTGTGTCTTCCTAATGTCCTCCTCTGTTTCCCAAGTACAATCACTCTCGTCCTCGCTCCACTGTACCTTGACTAGCTTCACCGCCTTCCTTCGAAGTTGCTTCATGTCGTTCTCGACAATACGGGCCTGCTTGCGGTTCCCAACCGCCTCGGGTTCTACTTCGAAGTCCTCTAACTGATCAGGTGAAATAGTCATATCTGAGTCATGAACGAACTTCCTTAGTTGGGAAACATGAAATACGTTATGAACTCCCGCCATCTTCTCTGGTAAGTCAATTCTATATGCCAAATTCCCGACTAGTTCAAGAACAGGGAATGGGCCAACCAATCTTGGTGCCAACTTGCCTCTCCTACCAAACCGTATTACGCTCTTCAACGGAGAAATCTTGACAAACACCAAGTCGCCAACGGAGAATTTTAAGTCTCTTCTTCTCTTATCAGCATAACTCTTCTGCCTATCTTGGGCAGCCTTCATTCGTTGTTGAATGATCTTGATCTTATCTGTAGTTTCCCTCACCACATCTGGTCCAAGCATAAATTTCTCTCCAGTCTCTATCCAACATGATGGTGAGTTGCACGGTCTTCCATACAAAGCTTCAAATGGAGCCATACCGATACTGGATTGGTAGCTATTATTATATGCAAACTCTACTAGATGCAAATGGTCATCCCACGATCCACCAAAATCCAATATACACGCTCTCAAGAGATCTTCCAAAATACGATTCACCCTCTCCGTCTGACCGTCGGTCTGAGGATGATATGCGGTACTGAGATGTAACTCTGACCCTAGAGCCTCTTGTAAGCTCTTCCAAAACCCACTAGTGAACAACGGGTCTCGGTCGCTCACAATGCTTTTAGGTACTCCATGAAATCTCACTATCCACTTCATATACAGTTCTGCTAACTTAGCTGCCGTTCTGGTCGATTTGATTGGTATAAACCTTGCACTTTTAGTCAGTCGATCTACAATTACCCAAATGCTGTCATATCCCGATCTAGTCCTTGGTAAACCATCGATGAAATCCATCGAGACTTGCTCCCATTTCCATTCGGGAATTTCTAATGGCTGTAACAAACCACTAGGCTTCTTTTGCTCGGCTTTAACTAACTGGCAATTCATGCATTTGGATATAAACTTCCCAACGTCTCTTTTCATCCCTTCCCAGTAGTAGGTCTGCTTCATATCTCGATACATCTTATTACCACCGGGGTGTATAGTCAGCTTTGAGTGATGACATTCTCTAAGCACTTCATCCCTCAATCCATTGACATTGGGTACAACAAGCTTTCCATTCTTTCTAAGCCATCTATCTCGATCAAGCCCATACTTGTTCATCTCCTCATCGATACCCATCTCTAACTTGGAGATGATTTCCAATAGGTTAGGATCGTCCCTCTGACTAGAGCCGATTCGTTCAATCAAAGTGGGTCTGATCGTCAAACTTGCTAACATTTCTGGATCCAATTCGCACTTTGGTCTGAAATCAAACCCCGCGATAAACTCCAGTTGCTTCCATTCAAGGAACATAGCCCCTAAGCTGGCATGTCTTCTACTCAATGCATCAGCCACCGCATTGCCCTTTCCTGGTGTGTATGCGATGTCAAAATCATAGGAAGCTAAGAACTCTAACCATCTCTGCTGACGGAGATTTAAATCCTTTTGGGAGAATAGATACTTTAACGACTTATGATCTGTAAATAGCTCAAATCTTTCTCCCAAGAGATAGTGTCTCCACATCTTTAACGCGAACACGATCGCTGCCAATTCTAAATCATGGGTAGGGTATCTTCTCTCGTGCGGTTTCAATTGCCGACTTGCATAACCTACAACCCTACCGCCTTGCATCAATACATCACCCAGTCCGGTACCACAGGCATCCGTGTATACCGTCATCTCTTCATCCCCCTTGGGAATGACTAACACTGGTGCGCTTGTCAACTTGTCCTTTAGACTTCTGAATGCATTCTCGCACCTTTTATCCCAGACAAAAGCTTGATTCTTCTTGGTCAGCTGGGTCAATGGTGCTGCTATCTTGGAGAAACCTTGGATAAACTTACGATAATATCCAGCTAATCCCAAGAAACTTCTTACATCTGTTGCATTCTTAGGCGTAGGCCAATCCTGTACCGTAGCCACCTTCGCCGGGTCCACGGCAATACCATTTTCTGATACAACATGGCCCAAGAACCTCACTTCCCTCTTCCAGAAGTGACACTTAGAAAACTTTGCTTTCAATTGGTGTTTTCTCAACACCTCCATCGCTACTCTTAAATGTTCCTTGTGTTCTTCCTCTGTCCTCGAATAGACCAAAATATCATCAACGAACACAAGGGCAAACTTATTCAACTGATCTCTGAATACCCTATTCATAAGATCCACAAAATATGCTGGTGCATTGGTCAGCCCGAATGGCATGACCAACCACTCATAAAACCCAAACGGCGTCCGAAATGCCGTTTTAGCTATACTCTCAGCTTCCACTCTAAGCTGATGAAAACCTGTCGCGAGATCCAACTGAGAAAATAATCTCGCGCCACTCAACTGATCAAACAAATCATCTATCCGCGGTAGAGGATACTTGTTCTTCCTCGTCACTTTATTCAACTCGCGGTAGTCTACACACAAACGAAGGGAACCATCCGCCTTGGTAGCAAACACAACTGGTGCTCCCCATTCAGAAACACTCCTTCTGATAAATCCCTTCTTCAAAAGATCGCTGACTTGCACCTCGAGTTCTCGCTGCTCCCTTGGTGCCATACGACGAAGTGGCATCACTATAGGTCTGGCATCTTTTACCAAATCAATACGGAACTCAATCTCTCGGTGTGGTGGAAGTCCGGTCACTTCTTCGAAAACATCCGGATACTGGCCAACCACGGGCAAACCTGACAACTCACTATGCGGAATGTCGAGGGAGTTTAGAAAACTAGCCAATACCCCCTTACTGGGTAGACCACCAAACACTATCCTCCGCCCATCATCCGCTCTAGCTGTCACCAACAAGCCCTCACAGTCTACCACCACCCCGTGTCTTTGGAGCCAATCTACTCCCAAAATAATGCCAAACCCAGTAAAGCCCAAAACAAAGCAATCACAAACAAACATGCATCCATGACTCGATAAGACCACATTACGACAAATCATGCTAAGGCTAGTCGAATCGCCAATCGGGTTCGTCACTACTAAAGGTCTATCGACAATCTCGGGCTCCAATCCCAACCTATCTACCAGGTCACTAGATATGAAAGAACTGGAAGCTCCGGTATCAAACAAAACTCTAACAGGAACATCATAAACAGAAAGCATACCTTGAATGACGACATTCTTTCCCTTCTCCGCCGCTGTTGGGGCATTCGACGAAGAAGGAATAGCATTAAGGGCGTATGCTTTCACCATTTGCTTTTCCTTAGGGGGCTGTGGACACTTATCCTTGTGATGTCCCATTTGGCCACAGTTGAAGCACTTCCTATCCGCTGGCTTGGCCCGACAATTACTAGCATAATGGCCCTTCTTACCACAGCTGAAGCACTCCACGTCTTGCTTATTCTTTTTCCTCTGGCCATCCTTAGCTTGGTTCTGCTTTCTCTTATTCTGGGAACCACCCTTGCCTCCACCACTTGCTTGTGGTTTTGGCTCTTCTGCAGATACAACCTCAGTCTTCGACTTAGGGTAGAGACTTTCTGACCTTAACGCTTTCCCCACAATCGATTCAAACGTCTCATCGATGTGGTTAATAAGTTTTTCCCCCAAGTACTGATCCAAACCAGTTATGAATTTCTCATTCTTTTTCTCGGCAGTATCAATGAGAGATAACCCATATTTTGACAAAGTGTCAAATTCAGCAATATACTCCGAGACAGCTCTGCCATTCTGCTTGAGCTCCAAGAACTTCTTGAACAGCACTGACTTCTGAGCAGCCGGAATGAACTTCTCACTAAAGCGAGCCTTAAACTGCTCCCAAGTAATCTGATCTTCGGGAGTAGCTGCCTTTATAGCATTCCACCAATTCATTGCCCGCCCTTGCAGCTGACGGGACGCTAGCTTTCTTTTCATCGCATCCTCGATACCCAAATCCTCGAAGATACGTTCGCAACTATCCAACCAATCTTGAACATCCGTGGCCGACTCCGTTCCGTGGAACGGCTTCCCACCAAGACTAGTATAATCCTTATTCAGCTTGGCGAAGTCGACTCTTGGCGCCTGCACTATTGGACCACCACCATTTCCACCATTGGGAGCTGCCCTCTGCACATCTCTAAGCATTTCTCTCATGAGGTCAGTAAACATCGTCCTTATGTCAGCAGCATTCCCATTATTGGCTCCCCTACCAGCACCTCTAGTATCTCGGCTCATCGTCAATCTGAAAAAGAAAACGATTAACGATTCCATAGTGGTGCTAGTGCAGTACGACTTCATCCTTATACTACTAATAGTATATATATAGCTTTTTAAAAACCAAAGTAATCACAAATACGCTCTCTCGTATACGTATCTTATCTCTCCCTGATAACTTCCCTAGGTTAACTACGCAACCTAGAGCTCTGATACCAAGTGTGACGGCCCGCCTCGCACCAGCCTGCATTTCCTCCAAAAGTGCGCTGTACACATGCCCGACTAGCACAAGACGGTCGTCAGAAGAAAGGAAAGAAGGGAATGAACTAATCAAAGAACCTGTAGAATGTCTCACAGCGCATGGAATAAAATATAATAATAATAATGTACTTGACATAAAACAGGCGAGACAGTGCATAAGCTGATAACTAAAACCAACATCAATCTCAAAGCAGCGGAAATCCAAATACAGCTTATTACAACTTTCCAAATTTTCTGTCTCAAAACAAAAGAAAGCTAAAATAGAAGATACACCGACAATGCCCAAGCAGTGATCTTCAACAACACAGGGAGAATATTATGTATATAGTACGTGGAAGCCTCCTGCTCATCTCCGGATCATCTACCCGTGCATCACCAGCTAACCTGTCTCTAGTCTGCTCGTGTGAGCACCCAGAGTGATAAGAAGAGACATAAAACTCTGGGTCAGACATAAAGCCTGGTATGAGCGATAAGCATCTAAACAGAGTAATAACAGGTATACTAAACCATACCTGAACCTGGACCTGCAACCAAAGAGTTAGTACCACATACCGTACAATACTCCAAGGTGCCATAATAAATAGTGTAAGAATACGGGGGTGGGGTGTGCATGTCACAATGATAGCAAGCAAATCATCCATAGCAACCATCCTCACATCTCTCATTCAGTGCGTAAAGCATACGACATCTACCACTTTGGAACACTAGACAAACTGAGGTAACGACGAATCCCGACTTGTAGAAACCCTGCTGTGACCAAGCTAAACACTTGGAGTCATGACCAAACATTTCAATGACCCACTTCATTGGTCGTAGCCCTTGGTTCTACCGATGCCATAATGGCCCTGAATCCGCCTTCGTACCTCCTACCATAGTGGTCCAAAGCTATAGACGTCGATAACCCCTTGGCACGCGTCCCGCAGCAAAGCCCAACCATGAAGCGAACTCGTTGATTCCCATCTGAATCTTGAGCTCTAACTTCTCATTTGGACTTCCTTTGCATCTCGGGTTTGGTCGAATTGGAGTTGGTCTTCAAAAGAGTCGTCGCGTAATCGCAACTCCAATCCGGTTCGGTGCTCCTTTGGTTCGGGTCCTCCACTCGGTTCGGTTCGGGTCACAGTACTCCATCCGGTTCGGTGCTCCTTCGGTTCGGGTTCTCCACTCGGTTCGGTTCGGGTGTCTTGCTCCTGCTGCCGTTTCTTCAACTACCTCCGAGTCCTTCAGAGTCGCGGTCCGGGTCTCGCTTGTTGTCCCTGAAGTTCCATGCTGCTGGAGATGCCACCACCTTGGTTCAGTTCGGCTACCCGACCCGATCCCCTTATCCGATCCGATCCCACTCTCTTTGGCTTACTCCGATCCGATCCCACTCTCTAGCTTATTCCGATCCGATCCGGTTCTGCTCCATAGCTCCGATCCGATCCTCTGTCCAACTCCAACCCTAAGTAAACGGCCTTCCTTCTCGCCAAGCCTCCTCCAGTGACAAGTTCCAATCCAGTTCGAATCCCCTTGGTCAGTTCACAATTCCGATCCGACCCCTTTCTCCGATCCGAACCGGTTCGGAACCTGCACACTTCTGCAACTTTCCAGCGAGCTTTCTACGCCATTCGACGACGTTTTCGACCAATTTAACTATTCTAATCAATCATGAAACATACCATAGAGTCATAGCACATGTAACATCAATTGCAAACACCATAACAACAATTTGATAGATTTAAAATGGATCAAACATAGCTAGAACTCCTCATTTTCCCCTAATCACTCTTAATCATGTTCAAGTATACAATTAGCAAAACACATCGAAATTAACCCAAATTTCTAACAGAGCCTTAAAACATTATTTTAGAATTTTAAGAATTTTTCCAGAATTTATTTACGTATAAATTCGCTAATCTTCACTAATTACCCTTAATCGCCGTAATTAGTGCAAAAACTATGCAAATCACTCACCTTTGCCACAACTAGAACCCCAAAACTGAAATATTCTCTGATTTGGCGCTGTTCCCAATCTTACACAGCAGCTCTACCTCGGTTCTCGTACTAATACTCCTTGGTTTGATGTTTGCTATGCCTAATCTCCAATTAGAAAGTGATTTTTGGGTGTTTTAGAGAGATTTAGAGAGTGGAGGCCATGGCTAGGTCAAGAGAAATGAAAGTGGCGGCTGGAAAATGTCTAAAGAAATGTTTTCTAACCCTAATCAGCCTCCATATACCCCTAAACCCGAAATTCCCCTTGGGCCTAGCTGCGGAAATCCAAATACAGCTTATTACAACTTTCCAAATTTTCTGTCTCAAAACAAAAGAAAGCTAAAATAGAAGATACACCGACAATGCCCAAGCAGTGATCTTCAACAACACAGGGAGAATATTATGTATATAGTACGTGGAAGCCTCCTGCTCGTCTCCGGATCATCTACCCGTGCATCACCAGCTAACCTGTCTCTAGTCTGCTCGTGTGAGCACCCAGAGTGATAAGAAGAGACATAAAACTCTGGGTCAGACATAAAGCCTGGTATGAGCGATAAGCATCTAAACAGAGTAATAACAGGTATACTAAACCATACCTGAACCTGGACCTGCAACCAAAGAGTTAGTACCACATACCGTACAATACTCCAAGGTGCCATAATAAATAGTGTAAGAATACGGGGGTGGGGTGTGCATGTCACAATGATAGCAAGCAAATCATCCATAGCAACCATCCTCACATCTCTCATTCAGTGCGTAAAGCATACGACATCTACCACTTTGGAACACTAGACAAACTGAGGTAACGACGAATCCCGACTTGTAGAAACCCTGCTGTGACCAAGCTAAACACTTGGAGTCATGACCAAACATTTCAATGACCCACTTCATTGGTCGTAGCCCTTGGTTCTACCGATGCCATAATGGCCCTGAATCCGCCTTCGTACCTCCTACCATAGTGGTCCAAAGCTATAGACGTCGATAACCCCTTGGCACGCATCCCGCAGCAAAGCCCAACCATGAAGCGAACTCGTTGATTCCCATCTGAATCTTGAGCTCTAACTTCTCATTTGGACTTCCTTTGCATCTCGGGTTTGGTCGAATTGGAGTTGGTCTTCAAAAGAGTCGTCGCGTAATCGCAACTCCAATCCGGTTCGGTGCTCCTTTGGTTCGGGTCCTCCACTCGGTTCGGTTCGGGTCACAGTACTCCATCCGGTTCGGTGCTCCTTCGGTTCGGGTTCTCCACTCGGTTCGGTTCGGGTGTCTTGCTCCTGCTGCCGTTTCTTCAACTACCTCCGAGTCCTTCAGAGTCGCGGTCCGGGTCTCGCTTGTTGTCCCTGAAGTTCCATGCTGCTGGAGATGCCACCACCGTGGTTCAGTTCGGCTACCCGACCCGATCCCCTTATCCGATCCGATCCCACTCTCTTTGGCTTACTCCGATCCGATCCCACTCTCTAGCTTATTCCGATCCGATCCGGTTCTGCTCCATAGCTCCGATCCGATCCTCTGTCCAACTCCAACCCTAAGTAAACGGCCTTCCTTCTCGCCAAGCCTCCTCCAGTGACAAGTTCCAATCCAGTTCGAATCCCCTTGGTCAGTTCACAATTCCGATCCGACCCCTTTCTCCGATCCGAACCGGTTCGGAACCTGCACACTTCTGCAACTTTCCAGCGAGCTTTCTACGCCATTCGACGACGTTTTCGACCAATTTAACTATTCTAATCAATCATGAAACATACCATAGAGTCATAGCACATGTAACATCAATTGCAAACACCATAACAACAATTTGATAGATTTAAAATGGATCAAACATAGCTAGAACTCCTCATTTTCCCCTAATCACTCTTAATCATGTTCAAGTATACAATTAGCAAAACACATCGAAATTAACCCAAATTTCTAACAGAGCCTTAAAACATTATTTTAGAATTTTAAGAATTTTTCCAGAATTTATTTACGTATAAATTCGCTAATCTTCACTAATTACCCTTAATCACCGTAATTAGTGCAAAAACTATGCAAATCACTCACCTTTGCCACAACTAGAACCCCAAAACTGAAATATTCTCTGATTTGGCGCTGTTCCCAATCTTACACAGCAGCTCTACCTCGGTTCTCATACTAATACTCCTTGGTTTGATGTTTGTTATGCCTAATCTCCAATTAGAAAGTGATTTTTGGGTGTTTTAGAGAGATTTAGAGAGTGGAGGCCATGGCTAGGTCAAGAGAAATGAAAGTGGCGGCTGGAAAATGTCTAAAGAAATGTTTTCTAACCCTAATCAGCCTCCATATACCCCTAAACCCGAAATTCCCCTTGGGCCTAGCTGCTAATCACCTGGTTAAGCCCAATTAAGCTGTTTTTAACCATCTGAAACTTGTTTCAGCCATATCTCCCAAACGGTAAGTCCGTTTGGCTAATGTGACCACTCTACGGAAAGAGAAACCATCATCCGAAGCCAATGGAAGTGGTTTCAGGTCAAAATTCCTTTCCAGTCAGAAGTTATGGCCAAAACAGTGCCAACTAGGGGTAAAATGGTCATTTAAAAATCGTGAAAAATCATGAACATGGGAAATGACCCCAATAGTCGTCTCCCAAAGTTACATGACCATACGACTTTGCATGTGAAAGAAATAAATATTCTACGATCCTATGATGCGTAGACTACGGGTCGTTACAGCTGCTGAGTTGCTGTTTGCACAGCAGCTCTCTCGCTGCTGTTTGCACAGCAACGAGTTGCTGTGCACAGCAGCTCTCGCTGCTGTTTTCACAGCAGCGAGAGCTGCTGTTTTCACAGCAGCGAGAGCTGCTGTGCATAGCAACGAGTTGGAGGGGAGGAGTAACTGAATCAATATATTATAATATACTTTTATAATAAACATGATTTACTGTAAAATAAAGTATAAGCAAAAAGTCATAAACTTGAGATTCATTGCCACATCAATAAATTTTGGTGAATGTAATGTTTTTAGTACCAATCTGACATGTGTTGCTTAACTACAGTGAACTATGACCGTGACCATAATTCGCTAACTAACTTTAACGCCGGAATCTCAGTATTTTAAAAATCCCGTTTGAACTCTGGAATCTTAGTGTTCCGTTTCTAACCAATTCACACATCAAGGTATGTAATCACCAACCAGACTCACATGATAAACGTGTTTAAAATTGATTTTGGTATTATAAATGCCACTCTAATCACGTTACTAATTTTACAACTTTTACCTAGCATATTGTATAAAGCAGTGAGCTCTTTTCGTTACTGCCACATTCTAGTACTCACCAATTGGCTCTCCTTCGATTGGCTATAAATTTACCAATTTACACATGCACTGCTGTTTGCACAGCTCTCTCGTTGCTGTGCACAGCAGCGAGCTGCTGGGCAAATAGCAGTGAGAGAGCTGCTGTGCACAGCAGCTCGAGCTGCTGTGCACAGCAACGAGTATGTCCAGTATATAAACTAAATATCTAGTACAGAGAATCAGAGATTTATGCCCAAAAGTAACTGGGTATGAAAAAATGCATACCAAATGTCCATGCTTGGTAGCAATGTGAAATGATTCGTATGAGTTCCTAGCCTTAATGGAGGCCGACTGTACATCCTGAACTTTGTTTACACATCAACTGAACTTCATCATGGACATCTCAAATGATTTTCTCAATGCTGCTTAGATTGCCGCCTCTTAAAGCTAAATGAAGTTCTCTGTCAACTTTTTTCCCATGTCCTGCCCGCCTTTGAGCTTCTTCCTATTAGAATTTTATTGTATTACTCCTTTGCTTCTCAATTTTCCTCAATCTAAAACTCTTCGTTTTTAAACATTGTAGTCTTTCTAACGCCCCCAATGTGGAACTCTTTTGCCTTTTCATCTCAGTAGTCTAAACAGAAAAAGAACACGAATTTATGACCAAAAAAAGAGAGAAAAAAAATAATACTCTTTCACCTGGAAACACATACATGCAACCTGAATAGGGTACATGCACCATCACACGAAATGCACTGCCACCCTCACTCACGTTTGCACCTTCACACATACATGCACTGACAATTGACATCATGCAGCACAACCTATAAGAACTCTATACACACTAATATATACTCATGCAAATCACACACAACTGCAATAAACAGAAGGCGGCAGCGGTTTCTGTAAACAAACAACACATTAAGTAACCAAGCTGAACCGAAACTAAATTACAACAAGTATTTAAATAGCTAAGCTACTTTAGCTATAAATCTCACTGAAATTATTTGCAATCATTAGTGTATTTTGTAACAGTATTTGAAGAAATAATACTCAATAAACTAACAACAATACAAGTAAAACCAAGACAGACATAAAAATGTGCCATAGATTTCTATATTATTATTGAAAAAGGGAAACTCATATGTCTGTATTATGAATGGGTATAAAAATCTTTTTATGTTATGCTTATGAATCAAAGAGTGAAACTTGTCATTTTTTATGACTCGGCGTAGACACAAACTTATTACAGTAGTATTTCGGTCGAGGATTGATATTAGCCTATTTAAACATACATGCAACCAGAATAGGGTACATGCACCATCACACGAAATCCGATTCCCTACGCCGACAAGGTTATTCGTGAAATCATTTTATATATTAGCCTATTTAACTTGATGGATATTCGTGAAATCATTTTATATATTATGATGATAACTGAAAATAATAATAAATGCAGACAAGGTTAACAGTTCCCTTGTTGACTGCTTTAAACATAATTGATTTTCTGACCTCATCCCCACTTAACTATCCAAAATAATCATTGTCACTAAACTTCTACAACATGTTCATAAAAATTAATAGGTAATTTTACTTTAAAAATAGGAACCAGTAGAAATAAATTACCTTGAAGAGACTTGGAATTACAAAATGGGCCTAATGTACAATGCTAACCAAAGCT
The DNA here is from genome assembly GCA_030737875.1 of Allium sativum. NCBI lineage: Eukaryota > Viridiplantae > Streptophyta > Magnoliopsida > Asparagales > Amaryllidaceae > Allium > Allium sativum. The sequence goes on along the minus strand of CM060924.1, from coordinate 186,162,249 downwards.
GATGAAGTAATTCAATCAACCAAAGCAGAAATTGACTATGGAACGGAATGTGAATTTCTTAATTTAATTAGAAGATTAAGATAATACCTGAAGCATGGCAATCAATTAGGCGATGCGACTAAATTTGGGAAAGGAACGGCGCGACTGAAGACACAGAGGGAAGGCAGACACAGAGGGAAGGCGCGACAGCGGCGGCTCGACTTGGCGGTGACATGGATGGAGCTCGGCGGCGAAGTAAATTGGCACGGCTGAGTGAAAAATAAGGGAACGATGGGCTGGAGATCTAGGGTTTTTTTTTTTTTTTTTTTAATCTGATCGAAACGTTGGATTGTAAAAGGTAGCGGCTGAGTGAAAAATAAGGGTGTAAGCGGTTCTATTAAACGGGTATGGATATTTTTACCGCAATTTCAGAACCGATTAAATATATTCCCTACGCAGTCCCTACCTCACTTACATTTTTTTACGTTTTCCCTACGCCGGGCCTACGCCGCGTAGGGATGGCGTAGGGAATTCTAGGTTGGAAAACCACCATTTTTTTTGTAGTGAACAAATTTGAGTTTGAATGTTTGGCCTATTGTCTGTTAATAATCTTTGTTATGCAGGGTAGTGCTTGCAATAACACTTACTGAGACCGAGTTAATGCCTAGAAGTTAAAATTATTATTTGATTTCATATTACCTCACCAGTTGTATCTTTCTTCATCCCTGAATAGTATGCAATTTGAATTGATTGACGTAACCCATAGTGATATAGGATTGAATCTTAGAAGAAATTCCATGTTTGTTGAATTGAAGTGCTTACATTGATAAATGTAAGGCAAAAAATTTCATAGGATAACAGCAGGAGCACGGCATTGGATTTGTTTCCATCATTGAGTTGTTCTTCGAAGAGAAAGAAGCTGGATCATGGTAATTCTTATTCATTCAATTTTATTTTTAGATACAATGGATGTGAGGCACTACACAGTATGGGATGTGAGATATTGAACAGGCTTATTCCATGGTTATGTAGATTTGAAGATGCCTTGTGATCACTTGCTTGACCCTCAGTCAACTTAATATAACAGTATTTGATTTCAAAAGGCAACATCATTATTATTACGATTTCTCGAATTGGTTTACCCTCTTTTCAAAACATAGAACAAACTTTAAGTTATTTCAAGACTTATTATAGATATGGACCTGTTTCTTGCCACCGATTCAAGAATTTTTGTTGGTTTACTTTTTTGAGATTATACCAAACTATATGCTCACCTTTCTTTCTGCTGGTGCAGTCTCAGCCACCGTAAAACACTCTTAAAGTAAAAATAAAAGAAGGTTTGGTGCAGTCTCAGAATAAACTGGAAGAAATTGCTGAACTAGCGCCAATATGATAAAACATGTCTACATTTGTAATACGTTTTGAAATATGTTCTTTAAAGTGGGCCAAACTAATATTAAAAAATAAAACCATATTATTATTAATAATCTATTTCTTTATTAGCTTAAATGTTTCTAGCATAGCCACAACTGTTATGACATAGACGTGAGTTTGGCGATGTGTTTTTGTTGAAGTTAATGACTTCTTATAATAGAATGAGAACAGTTTAAAGGATATTCATGCAAGCTGAATGAAGCATACAACAAACTGGTCTTTTTATAACAGTAGAGAAGCAAAAATTTTAGAAGCAATTACGTTTACAGCAAGTTCAATGTTGCAGGACGAGCTGAAGCATTCCTGATCGCGGCTTATAGAATAAAATATTGCTTGCTTAGAAGTAAGTATAGAAGAAAATATAATTGATTGAAGTCTAGTTAAGCTTGATAATCTTTGTAAAGTATATACCATTTTACTATCGGATAAACCATCTTCTTCGGTGTCACAGTTCCTCTTTGGCTACAATTTGAACTGAATTTTCATTATTGCTTGTTTAACAAGTATAGCATGGTTGCAGGAGAACATGGGCTTACTATGACAGTGGTCCGAGTGCACTGCAGCTTTCGCTTAGGGTTTTTAATGGGAGGATTTTTCAGGTATTATTTTGTTTTATTTTGAAGTATGTCAATAGTGCATGTACGGATTGGGATGAATAGCGGGTAGGGCAATCAGTTTCAGTATCGGTCACCATGCATGGATCCCCCAAAAAACACCTGCTGTAGCAGTGGCGGACGTACAGTGGGACGAGTGGGGGCCGCCGCCCCCACTGTTTTTTTGTTGTTGTTAATACTTCTTTATTGTGAAACTTACTGTAGGTCCTCCATTGATTGTTTGGTCCTCAACTAATTGCTTGCTCAGACTTTCGACTTTATAAGAAGAGATGCATGGGATCTGCAAAAACGTTGAATTTTATGGGGAAAATAGAAGTGGAAAAGGACTTGAATTAAAAGTCTTTACTTGGCAACAGAGGAAGCTAATTATCTGCACACTGCCAAATTGAACGTACCAGTTGAAAGATGTAGAATAGGACGAGTTGAGAACGGATGTTTCCACATACTTACTGCTGTAGTTTGATAATGACAAAGTTAATAGGAAAAAATATTGTGAAAGAGTAGTAAAAGAAGTTAAATTTAACTAGTAAGAACTAAGAACGAAATATGTGATATGTTAAACTAGAGCAATACTTCTCAATATATAATGCACACATCATTCCTCATCGTCTTCTGCTAATTTTTTCTTTTTCTTTTGGAATGAATACCTAATTTGTTAAAAAAGACAATACTGTTCGGTTGAAGGAAACGCAATCATTATTATCGTTTTGAACTTTTCTGTGAATTGTAAATGTGAATTTTTCAACAGAGTAAAAACTAGTTCAATTCGTCAAATTTGATGTATAATTTTTTTTTCCAAAATAGTCAAATTCGGTAGTGTACTTGCTTTTGAAGTTGGGATGATTTTCATCCGTTGCTACATAATAGATTAAGAGATGGTGTGATGAATAATGGACTAATAATTCTTATTCAAGGAGATATGTTAAAAGCCATCGAAATTAGCCATGTTATTCAAAATATGAAACCTAAAAAGATATATCTGTGAACATTTTACGTTGTAGTATTTTTTTCTACTTAACTTGAATATTAATATGGTTTTATGATTCAAATGTGTTAATTTTCATCATGAAAATATGGTGTGTTTTTTTTTTTAATTTGCCGTTCTGCCCCCATTCACCTAAATGTCTACATACGCCACTGTACTGTAGTATCAAGTATCAACACTCTTTGTAATGAAGAAAAAAAAAGGGATTTTCATTATTGGCTGGAGAGGAACAAAAAGTTTGGGGAAGTAATTTCACCATTTAAAAATCTAGAAGTTGCTGCAGAAGACGGCTACTTTATAAGAAAATCTCAAATTCATTAGAAGTCAGCTCTAGAATGAAGACCATTGCAAGACCAGCATCATTTGCAAGCAAATATCAATTTCATTATGTTTATATTATTTCTAGTGATGTATATTTATGAAAGATGACTTCAAGTCATTTGGATTTTGGAGTCTTGAATAATGAACTTTCAGTGCCGGTCCTAGCAATTTTGGTACCCAAAGCAAAATTTGAAAATTGTGCCCTCTTAAAGATGATAATGTATTGCATCAAAACATTTTAATTAAAAATAGTCATTAAAAATTTCATTAACTGCTAATAAATAAATTTTTGCTATAAAATTGTCAATTGTGTTGGATAGGAATTTGAATATACCAATTTTGAATTAATCCAAATTACAAAATAATCCTTAGATTAATATAACCACTAATCTGAAATAAAAATATAGGACCAAAATATGATTTGCGCAGTAAAATAGAAGTGCATAATGTCATTTTTACAAAACCATTACGCTGCAGCAATTCTCCAACCCATGCTCAGAAATATAATATTTGAACACAATCTTTGCCCCAACATTGATCATCCCACCTTTTTCCATACCACATAACGTCTTCTACTACCTTTGTCGCTGTAGCAATCAACCCAGCTTTTCTAAATTACACAAAGTCCTAGCATTTCTATCTCTAGTTTATTTAATCTTTTTAGCTATGGCTGCAATTTGGATCCTAATTGACTACTTTATCAAGTTCTTCAATCTAATTCAAATAAACATGATACAGCAAACAAAATAATTTTAGGCCATTACCCATTAGCCTAAGAATTATGTCGGTATGCACAAATTAAAAAAAGTACAATCCATGTATAATTTACAAGAACAACTGCTGAAACAATTCCAAATAAACCCGCAAGCCGCAATCGCATGAAATATTCCATCTTGCGGAACAATAAACATACAAAATACAAATTAATACCTGCTTGAAATTGAGTTTACATCGTCCAGTTCGTCTTTGACTATAAGTTGTGCCCTAGTTGGAGACGATGTTCATGATCCTGTAATCACGATCTGTGAATCGCTCGTCGCCCGCCTGCGATTGATAGCTGAAGTCGTCATCGTCGACCCGAATTGTATCAATGAATCTTGGAATCGTGATTCTACAGTTTTTCTTTAATCTGGTTATCGACGAATTTGGTGCCCTAAATTATTTGAGGCCCTAAGCGGTTGCTTCATCCGCTTTGGCCAAAGGCCGGGCCTGTGAACTTTGTAGTTGCTTTATGTATTTGAGATACTTGTATGATTTATAAAAAAATGATGAGAATTTGAAAATTCTAATATATTGTTTTGATTCATGTTTTAAGTTTGTCTGATACATTCAGTTTTGTGGATAATTTATTCTGAAATGAATTCTTTAATTGGCAATATGTTTATAATTTGTTCGTATATTACAAATGTAAAATAATACTTTTAATAAAATATATTGCAACAATTATAAATAGTTGTAATAAAGTTTATCACAATGGTGGAAAATAGTTGTAAAATATATATTTTACAACAGTGCCGCAACGATGCAGAAAAGTTGTAAAAGATTTGAGTCTGTTGCTTCTTAATAGACGACGGTGGCCTTATCGTTGTAAAATGTCTCTTACAACTGTTTTTCACCATTGTAATATGGTCAATTTGTTGTACTGATACTTTCTATTGGGGAAGTTTCCCAAAAAACGCCTTTGGAATAAAACCCAGCCTTGCGGAAAAACAAATAGGAACGGATTGATGGTGAGGCAAAAAAACAACAGATAATCACCAGCAAAACAATCATGGATCAAACAATAAAAGAAAGAAAACAAGTTATTTATAGTGGTTCACTAACATCTTGTTAGTGTATGTTAGTGTACGTCCACTTGGAAAGAGGAGATTTTATTCCTCTTCTAAATAAGAAAGTATTACAAGACTGATAATAGGGGGGAAGAAAAAGAAATATTGTAAGAATTAATACTTGGGGTTGAAGTAATTGATTTTTGGTTATAAATCAATGCCTGATTAATTCTCCAATTTATTTGCTCTGGATAAGATTCCTTGTTTAATAAACCAATCAGAGAATTAATTTCTTACTTCAATATCTCAAAAAAAAAAAAATCATATTCTTCCACTTATGTAGTAATTTATTTCTCTGTCTAATTTTACAAAAGAAGCAATAAATTTTCTGATATCTTCAAAATCTTTTGCAATTGGAAATATTATATTACTCAAATTAAAAATATTTCCCAAATCTTTTCTAAATTGAAATATTGTATCATCATAATCAATAATATCTTCCAAATCTTTTGCAAGTGAAAATATTGTATCACAAAATCTAACAATCTCCACCTTGATACTATATTTCCTTAAAAGCATACGAACTCCACCTACATCCTCTTACTCTAAGCATCTTCTTAGACAAGACACCATGGTTACTTCCCCCAATGAGCTTCGGCATGGTCATCACCCATTGCACTTTGTCAACAAACTCCGGCAATGCCACCGCCTGCCAACAAAGTGTTCAAGTACCCCCTTCATGTAAGACCTATCAATCTTCACTAAGAAAACAAACGTTTTCATGAACCATCTCAACTCTCTCACCTACACCGTGCCACCGCGTGGCACCAAGCATTTCGATAAACGATTCCAACTCGAGCAACGCCCGAACTTAACAGTCTGCAAATACTTTTGCATATCCACTGTTTTCTCCTTTGATCTCTAATCAACTTCAGATGATCCCTTCTTCCGCTTATCAAGCACATCCTCTTGGCAAAGTCCCACCTTGTTGAAGCATTCCCCTTTGATCATATTCTGCCTATGCAGAAACTCAAAGTCGCTTCTCGTATGTCTAGCTTTAACATCTTTTCCACGAGAACTGTAGACTCCAACCCTCGACTCTTCAAATACGGTGCTTACCCTCAGGAGATACAAATTATGAAACATATCTCCCTTCATCACTACAAATGCACCCTTAAAAACCCTTAGTCTATACTTATCAATGGTCACCTCGCATCCTTTGGATGCAAATTGCCCAAGAGATATCATTGACTTCCGAAGATCTGAAACATAACGGACACCTGTCAAGGTGTGTATTACCCTGCCATACATGTGAATCTGCACAGTACCTTCACCCAGACTCTACAACTAACATCATTTCCCATAAAAATCAGTTTCCCTCCTTTTCTTTTAAAAAAAACTGATAATTTTTATTAGATGTCATATGAAAAGACGCCCCCGTATCTAGCACCCAATGATTTGATACATCTGATACTACCGCTATCAACAAGTCATCAGATAAAAATTCCTCCACCGTAACCGATGAATTTCCAGCTTTAATTTTTTTTTTTCAAGTTCGGACAATCTCTTTTCCAATGGCCTGGTTTCTTGCAAATGTAGCACTTCCTATCTCTTGATTTTATTTTCTTCTTCTTCTCTTTCTACATACCAGCTAATAAAGCTTCTATACTGCTTCCTCCTCTACCTTCACTCAACCCCTTCTTCTGATCCCGCGAGTCCTCATATAGAAGACCCGTCTTCACATCATCTACTGTTAGTGTATCTCTGACATAGATAAGACAGTTAGCAAAACCTGTGTATCGCTCCGGAAGAGAACATAAAAGAATCATCGTTATTTTCTCCTCATCCACTTTCAAGTCAACAGTCTTCATCTTCATCACGAGATCATCGAAGAAGCTAAAATGTGCCTTCACTGAAGTACCCTCTCTCATCCGCATGGTGAAAAACATCTTCAGCAAAATCAGACGGTTGGTTAGTGACTTCTTTAAACAGAGCTTTTCAGCTTGGTCCAAATGTCCTTAGCAGTGGTCTCACCGCTAATCTCTGAAATGACATTTTCTCCCATTGCTAATTATAAAGTAATAAATGCTCATCATTCCACCTCCTTCCTTTCCACGGCTGAAATATCATTCGTCAACTCCTCAGGAGCAAACACCACAGTATGAACATTGTTCCTCATCAGAACAGCTTTCATCCTTCATGGCCACTTCTCGAAGTCTTTATCCTCATTCCATCTTTTGATTGCTAACTGAGATCCTGCTGCCATATATGTCCCTTTGACATATGACCTTGTATAATTGTTGAATTCTCCTCATCTCCTGCCATAATGCCTAACACCTTTTCTCTATCAACCTCGTAGCTCTGATACCAATTGTTAGGGAAAAGTTTCCTAAAAAACGCCTTAGGAATAAAACCCAACCGTACGGAAAAACAAATAGGAATAGATTGATGGTGAAGCAAAACAAACAATAGATAATCACCAGCAAAACAATCACGGATCAAGCAATAAAAGAAAGAACACAAGAGATTTATAGTGGTTCCACTAACGTCTTGTTTGTGTACGTCCACTTAGGGAGAAGATATTTTATTCCTTTTCTAAATAAGAAAATATTACAAGACTGATAATAGGGAGAAAGAAAAAGAAATACAACTTTTAGAGATGATACGTACATTTACCTAATCTCTATTCTTATATAAAGATTAATACTTGGGGTTGAAGTAATTGATTTATGGTTATAAATCAATGCCTAATTAATTCTCCAACTTATTTGCTCTGGATAAGATTTCTTATTTAATAAATCAATCAGAGAATTAATTCCTTACTTAAATAAAAAAATAAAAAAAATCGTATTCTTCCACTTCTGCAGGTAATTTATTGCCCTGTCTAATTTTACAAAAGAGAGGCAATAAATTTTCTGATATCTTCCAAATTTTCTGCAGTTGGAAATATTATATTACTCAAATTAACAATATTCCCAAATTTTCTCTAAACTAAAATATTGTATCACCATAATCAATTATATCTTCCAAATCGTCTGCAAATGAAAATATTGTATCACGAAATCTAACACTTTCTAACTTTTTATCCCAAATTTATCAATGTTTTAACAACAACAAATCAGATGCAGTATAAGGTTATTGTGCTGCAACAACTTAAAATTCCACATAAAACAATAATAATTAAAGAGACATCAAGCACTAATGCGAAAATCGATGAAGTTCTCTCTTATCCTATTCCAAATTGACCAATGATAACCAAAAAAAAAATATCTTCAAATGCAATACTAGGTTATTCTGCTGCAACGCTTTAAGGTTCCAAATAATTAAAAAATATAGCATGAAAATTTTATTAAGTTCTCTCTTCTCCTTGTATTTGCTGAAATCAAATTACTTTTCATCAAGAAGATTACGAAGGTGATTCAGTAAAGGATTTGGCACTTGGAAAGGACTAAAACATTTAAAAATAGTAATGCAAACTTGCCACTAGATTAAATAGATATAACCAACAAAGCCATAGGCCCAACCCCAAACCCAACCAAGAATTATGTACCTGGTGTGCTCGACATACAAAATCCAAGTCATGCTTTACTAAGAATTCGGAAACTTTATCACAACCAAAAGTATATGAAACTACTCTATCATTCATTCCCCAGCCTTGAACATCTCTACCTGGATCAGACCAAAGAAGATCACATAGCAAACCAGTGTTAGGTACATCAGTAGGATGATTCAAGCTTTTAATTTGATCCAAATTTACCAAATCAGGGGACAGACCCATGCATACATAAAATTTTATCATCGACAAGAGCCGCTACAGGCAAACAATTGAAACAATCAGTGAAAACTTTCCATAGTTTAACATTAAACCTCCGCTTGCATTCATCATAAAACCCATATACCTATTTATAGAAGCACATTCATGATTCCCTCTGAGAATGAAGAACTTCTCTGGGTATTTGATCTTGTAGGCAAGAAGAAGACATTGTTTCCAAGCTTTGCTTTCCTCGATCAACATAATCACCCAGAAATAAATAATTGGCTTCAGAAGGAAAACCTCCATACTTAGATAATATCAAGAGATCACTGTACTGACCATGTATATCACCTGGAAATTCATAGAAAAATATTAAGAATACGATGGTGAAGGATTAACTGAATTATTTGACCAATGCATTCATCACACTAAACAACATATAATAACAAATTAATATTCAATATCTTATGCTCAGCGTCTGTAACAAGTGTGCAAGAGGAAATTACAAGTTGCATTAATTATCATCATGATGGATTCCATGTTTTCTAACTGTTTTGAAAAAGTACCACTCAATATAATCCTCCGTATTAGCGATGTTCTTCCTTTAGCAGTCAGTTATATACATACATACATACATATATACATACACACGCACATATGAAAAAAAGAATAAAAAAATAGTCCTTTCCGCTGAATCTTTTCCAGCTATTAAACCCACTAGAAATCCATGCATCTTGTTTATGTTGTTGAGAAACATTTTTTTCAAAGAGAAAGAAAGAAATAACCTTTTTGAGTTGTCTCTGAATACTTAAGCCATTTATGATCCTTAAACCATTCAAATCGCATACGACGTCCATCTTCATTTTTTTATTTGAATTTTTCTTTTAAATCAGGTTGACATGGTCCCATTATGATACAACAATGATGAATTGGATCTTGTTCTTTAAAACGATACATCCATATTGGTTGTCATAATCCTGGATCATGTTTGATATTATCTTCACTTTTTTGAATTTTTGTGGGGCGATCTACAATATATAAACTATTTGTCCTCAAATTCAAAGGAAGACTAGAAGATGGAATCCCGATAACATCCTTTTCTTTTCCTTTTTTTTCATAAAACGAAAATAATGTCTTCGATGGTTTCTTCGACATAGCTTCAAAAAATAAAGTATTTGTTTCATTCGCACAATTCGCAAACAGCATTTCACAAAACTCGATTCACACAATTCGTGTAAGTTTGTGGAAACTAACTAGACAGAAAATGAGCAGTATACACAAGAGAATACAGTGCCTTAAAACTCTATTCACATGATTCGCAGTAAACACAACAACATTTCACAAAACTCTATTCACATAATTCGCAAACAAAATTCACGGTAGGTCCGCAACTCGCAGCCAAAAAAGATGATTTCAGTTTTCACATAATTTGCCGCAAACAAAATCCACCACAAAACAACAAACATTCAGATTCAATTCCGAATAAGCAAGCAAAATAAAATAGGAAAACAGTACCTTAAAACTTCTATAAAATAGCTGACTGAAAGTGGAAGGAAGTCGCAAGAGGTGGTTGAGGAAGTAAGAAGAGGAGATGCTCTGAGATAGAGAAGGCTGAGGTTTTGTTGCAATTTCCACCGTTCAATCGATTGAGCACATTGGATTTTTTTTTTCTTTCTTCCCTGAGCGATGGTTTTGAATTTTTGAGCAGCGGTATTCGATTTTTAGAGAAAACTTGGGTAAGCAATTGCCCACCCAGCCCACTCATTGGGTCTGCCGTTGCACGCACGTACACACACACACACACACACACACACACATATATATATATATATATTTGAAAACGATCATGATGCGGATATGACATTATCCTGATGGTATCCATCGACAAGCTACTAAATAACTTTTGTTAACTAAGATAACAAAGAAATTACTTTGCAGAATTAGCGAGAAGAAACAAAATTACAATAGCTTAAAGATAAAATTAAGTTTTATGAGGAAGGGCAACTAGAAAAGAAATACTATAAAATGTATGAGAGTTTTTACAAAAATCCCTATCCATGTTAATTTCAGAAATTAGCACTAGCTTCAATGTGTTACCATCAGAAAGAAGAATGTTATCTTTATTGTGGTTTTGACTCCTACCTCGACCAAAATCTACTTATCTTTAGACTTTTACAACACCACCCCCACCCCACACCCCTCCCCCTCACCCCCCCCAAAAAAGGGAAAAAAACTGCAGCAGCTCCCTGTTTGGAAGTTATTAAAAACCTCTATGATTTTGTTATCTTATACAAATATACGTAACAAATATGTTACGGAAAATCCTACATGATTCTAGTCAACTAACGTTTGTAGCAGACCCTTTAGACAATCAGTGGCGTTCAGTTAATGAAACAGATATAGTTCAGAACTGTAAGAACAACTCTTCACAAAAATTTAGCAATAGAATAATAATGTGTTTAACATGGATTCCTAACATTTCCTAACGCAAATTCAGAAATGTAAGGAATGATATTAACCTACAAACAGGTTCACTAACCTTCGGCCAAAAAAAATGATGTTTTTCTTTTTATGTTTTGCCAGACATCATTAATCTTGCCTTCTTCTCTGCAGGCTTAAGAATTTGGAAGAGCACATTAGTTTTTCATCAATACTCATCATGGCACCAGCATTGTCAAATTCATCACAGTAATTTGGTGCAGAAAATACAGTGACAAGCTGTCTATCTGCAAAGAATTCATATCCATTCTCCAGAACCTACAAATTTCAAACAAAAATTGAATTTGAAAACCACTACCTGGTTGCCACGGTTCTTCCATAAACCCTTATCACATTATTATAGATAGATGAACAATAATACTTTCCAAATTCCAACAGTTTATCCCAAATTTACGAATGTTTTAGAAACAACAAATTAGATGCAACACAAGGTTATTGTGCTGCAGCAACTTAGGATTCCACATAAAACAATAATAATTAAAGAGGCATCAAGCATTTTAATAATGTAGGCAAGAAGAAGACATATTGTTTCCCAGCTGCTACAGGCAAACAATTGAAACAATCAGTGAAAACTTTCCATAGTTTAACAATAAACCTCCGCTTGCATTCATCATAAAACCCATATATTGTTGAAGTATGCGATACCATGTGTTAGATCTAGAGGATATTTTGGATCTGGAGGATAATTTGGATCTAGAGAATATTTTGGATCTAGAGGATATTTTGGATTTAGAGAATATTTTGGATCTAGAGGATATTTTGGATTTGGAGAATATTTTGGATCTAGAGGATATTTTGGAGGAAATTTTGGGAATTTCCATATACTTCTCTATGCCTATATAAGCTACATCGAATACAAAAGGAGGTGGATCACAGATCAAGAGATTAGATCTAAGATTATTCTAATTAGGGTTTAGGCAATCCTAATCTTTTTCAATTCCTTTCTCCACAAAATCAAAATTTTCTAGTAAATTTGATCATTGTAATCAATCTCTTGTACTCTTCTATTGATATTAATAAAGGTTTCTCTCTCAAAGTGGACGTACACTGACAAGTCGGTGGAACCACTATAAATCCCTGTGTGATTTAGTTTCTCGTTATTGCTCTATTGTTTCCAATGTTTGGTGATTGTGATTGGCTTGGATAAGATTGAGATTGTTCGATTGGTTGTTTTTGCACTATTACCACGATCTCGTTTTCCGCGGCGTTGGAGATTTTTGATTTAAGCGGTCTTGAATCAAAATTTCTCCACAACATTTGGTATCAGAGCATTGGTGTTGGTAGATAGTTGTAGAAATGTCAGAATCAGGTTCAAATAATCCATCAACAGGTGGTCCAAGTGGTGTAGCTCCTTATGTACGTGGGTCGTATGCAACTGCTGGTTCACAATTGGTTATCGACAAGTGGAATGACGATAATGATTTCGAAAAGTGGCAATGGAAGATGAAAGCGGTTCTTAAGCGGAATCGAGTACATCGGGTGGTGTTTGATACACATTTATTGCCAGAGGACATCTTAGATGTAGAGAGAGAAGAAATGGAAGAGTGGGCATTCACTACACTTCAACTTGCCATGGGGGAGAATGTTATTTCCGAAATTAGTGGTGAGACGATTGCTAAAGGTATTTGGAACAAGTTGGAGGAGTTGTATATGAAAAAGTCACTCACAAATCGACTGATCTTGTTGCGGACTTTCTTTACCTACAAGATGAAGGAAGGAACTTCGCTAAAGGAGCATTTAAATGTGTTTGATGATTTGCTAATGAAGATGAAAGCGGTAGATTTGAAGATTGAGGCGGAGCAGAAGGCGATGATATTGCTATGTTCATTGCCTGAACGCTATACTGGGTTCTCAAATAGTTTGATCTATGGCCGGGATACACTGACTCTAAATGATGTCAAGACGAGTCTTCTTAGTGAGGAATTACGAGATCAGATGAAGGAGCTGAGTGGTGGTAGTAGTGGTGCTGGTAATGGTCAAGGTTTATTTGCGGAGAAAGAAAAGTCAGAGAAGAAGGGAAACCGGGGGCGTTCTAAGTCTAAGAAGCCCGGTGGAAGAGGAAAATCGAAGGAAAGAAATGGCAAGTGCATTACATGTAAGAAACCTGGTCACTGGAAGAATGATTGTCCAGACAAGGGGAAGAAGGAAGTAGCATCTTCATCAGTTGCGGTGGAGAGAGATGATGGTGAGGAAGACACAGATGTTTTGTCGGCTGTTTCGGCCAGCGATTGGGTGCTTGATTCGGGGGGCTTCATATCACATGACGCCTAATAGGAATTGTTTTTCTTCTTATGTTGATCGAGAAGGAAATTCAATTTTTATGGGAAATGGTGCAGTTTGCAAGTCGAAAGGCATTGGATCCGTGCAAATTTGAATGTTTGACGGAGTGGTTCGTACTCTCACTAATGTGCGCTATGTTCTAGGACTGCGGAAGTCACTTATCTCTTTGGGACAGTTCGATTCTCTAGGTTGCAAGATCACCATTGAGAGTGATAGATGGAGGGTTTCGAAGGGTGCGCTTGTGGTTATGAAGGGTGCTAGAACTCATGGTATCTATTTGCTTCAAGGAGTGACCGTGGAAGGTGAAACTTGTGTCAGTGTTGATAGTTCCCGTGGCTTAGATGCGACACGGCTGTGGCATTTGAGATTGGGTCATGTCTCAGAGAAGATTTTAGATGTTCTTCGTCGAAGGGAGATGATTGATGGTGAGAGTTTCAGCAAGTTAGAGTTTTGCGAGGAATGTGTCATGGGGAAGCAAACTAGAGTGTCATTCGGTGAAGGAAAACATGATTCAAGAGGGATTCTAGAGTATGTGCACACGATGTTTGGGGACCAGCACCTGTAGCTTCTTTGGGAGGAGCAAGATATTATATTTCTTTCATTGATGATTTTTCTCGAAAGGTTTGGGTGTATGTAATGAAGGCCAAGTCGGAGGCATTTGCAAGATTCAAAGAATGGAAGGCCCTTTTTGAGAATGAGAGTGGAAAGACTTTGAAGGTTCTTAGGTCCGATAATGGCGGGGAGTATGTTTCCGGAGAATTTTTGAATTTTTGCAAGCATCATGGTATTCGGAGGCATTTTACTACACTGGGAGATCCGCAATATAATGGAGTGGCGGAGAGAATGAACCGAACTCTATTAGAGAAAGCTCGATGCTTGAGATTGACATCGGGTTTGTCTAAGAGATTTTGGGCCGAAGCTCTGTCAACCGCAGTGCATATTATTAATCGAATTCCGTGCTCTGCTATTGGTAACAAAATTCCGGAGGAAGTGTGGAAGGGGAAGAGCATTGACTTGAGTTATCTTCGTGTATTTGGCAGTCCTATTTATGTGCATGATCCGGGGAATGATAAGCTCTCACCTAGAGCTTTCAAAGGGATTTTGCTTGGTTATATGGATGGAATCAAAGGCTATCAGATTTGGAATCCGAAAACGAAGAAGGTTTCAGTTTCTTGTCATGTTACTTTTGATGAGTCGGCTATGTTCAAGGATAATGAAGGCTCATCGGATGTTCCGGATTTGGTTCATAGTGAATCAAAGGAGGATGAAGTTATTTCCACTTTCAGGCCTAGAGAGAGTAGAGTTGTTGGAGGTTCTTGCGAGGTGAATGCGGTTGATGTTACATCACATAGTCCACAGGATTCCTCTAGTAGTGTTGGTGATGTGCACGAGCCTAGAGAAGATTCAGTTCAAGGTGGAGCTGAAGGAAGACCGGGTGATTGTATTGCTACTCGGGTTGGTCGTCATGCTATAAGGCCACCCGAAAGATATGGTGATTAGAACTATCTTATCTTTTGTGAGAATTTGGACTGTGCTCTTCATGTAGTCCAAGATGAGCCGATGGACCTTGATGAAGTCATGGATTCGAGTGATAGCTCGAAGTGGATTTGCACCATGGAGGAAGAGATGCAATCGTTGATGAAGAACCAGACTTGGGAGTTGGTTCCACTTCCTCAAGGAAACCGTGCTATTGGGTGCAAATGGATATATAAGGTGAAGGACGATGGAAGATACAAAGCTAGGCTAGTGGCTAAGGGGTTTGCACAGAGGAAAGGAAGGGAGTATGATGAGATCTTCGCACCGGTTGTGAGGCATACTTCTATCCGGATATTACTTGCCATAGTTGCTATTCACAACTTGGAGTTGGAGCAACTAGATGTGAAAACCGCCTTCTTGCATGGAGACTTGGATGAAGACATCTACATGGAGCAACCAGAAGGGTTTGTTGTAGAAGGTAAGTCAGAATTAGTTTGCAAGTTGAAGAAATCACTGTATGGTTTGAAGCAATCACCTAGGAAATGGTACAAGAGATTTGATCATTTCATGCTTGAAAGTGGCTTCCATCGAAGCATTAGGATGCTTGCGTTTATTTCAAGAGTTTAGGAAATGATTGTTGGGTGTATTTACTCTTGTATGTGGACGATATGCTCATTGCTTCTAAGGACAAGGCAGAAATCAACAAGTTGAAAGAGAAATTAAAGGCGGAGTTCGAGATGAAAGACCTTGGAGAAGCAAAGAAAATCTTGCGAATGGAGATTGTAAGGGACCGAAAGTGTTTTGAGTTGAGATTGACTCAAAAGGAGTACATTAAGAAAGTGCTTTGTCGGTTTAGCATGGAGGATGCAAAGGCGTCAAATACACCTTTACCTTTGCATATAAAGCTTTCGAGTAAGGGATCATCTATCGAGGAGAAAGACAAGGCTTACATGGCAAAGGTGCCATATGCTAGTGCGGTTGGAAGTTTGATGTATGCCATGGTGTGTACAAGACCCGATATTGCAAATGCCGTCGGGGTGGTTAGTCGGTTCATGGCTAATCCAGGGAAATCGCATTGGGAAGCAGTGAAGCTTATCTTGAGATACTTGAAAGGTACAGCATGTCTTGGCCTTGTTTTTGGGGGTAGTAAAGAGAAGAATTGCATGTTGGTTGGTTACTGTGACTCGGACTACGCTGGTGATAGGGATCAAAGAAAATCAACTTCTGGATATGTCTTCACTCTTGGTGGTACAGCCATAAGTTGGAGATCGAGATTGCAGACTGTAGTTGTTTTATCCACTACGGAGGCGGAGTTGATAGCTGCGGTAGAGGCAGCAAAGAAAGCATTCTATTTGAAGCGAATGTTGTGTGACTTGAGTTTTGAACATGATAGTGTTGATGTTCAATGTGATAGCCAAAGCGCTATTCACTTGGCTGAGAATTTGACATTTAGCTCACGGACGAAGCATATTGAAGTGAGGGAGTCATTTCTAGTAGCCATGGACGAAGACAAGCAAGTATGCCTTCGGAAAGTGCACACAAAGGATAACGCGGCGGAGATGTTCACTAAGGCGTTACCGGTTGGGAAGTTCGAGCATTGCTCGAACTTAATTCGCTTGGAGAGATGCTAGGTGCCACAGGGTGGCACATTTGAGAGAGAAACTTGGATGTAGAAGAGTATCGGTGAGAGGTTGGTGTTCTATCTTCATGGTAAGTACTTGTTTTCACTCTCGAGTACATTGTCTTTTGGTAAGACTGGTTTAGGAGTTGGATGTTTCAACACTTCATTGACGGGTGGGGACTATGCCTGAACTCGTAAGTGAAGTGCAATGGGCGGTGGCTATGCCGGAGTTCATTGGGAAAACATTCAAGCTTTCTTGATTGAAGATAGAAGGAAATGCTTGGGTGCATTGGAGTTTGTGATGTAGACGGATATAGTATCGAGGTGGAGTGTTGAAGTATGCGATACTATGTGTTAGATCTAGAGGATATTTTGGATCTGGAGGATATTTTGGATCTAGAGAATATTTTGGATTTAGAGGATATTTTGGATCTGGAGAATATTTTGGATCTAGAAGATATTTTGGGAATTTCCATATACTTCTCTATGCCTATATAAGCTATATCGAATACAAAAGGAGATGGATCACAGATCAAGAGATTAGATCTAAGATTATTCTAATTAGGGTTTAGGCAATGCTAATCTTCTTCAATTCCTTTCTCCATAAAATCAAATTTTTCTAGAAAATTTGATCATTGTAATCAATCTCTTGTACTCTTCTATTGATATTAATAAAGGTTTCTCTCTCAAAGTGGACGTACACTGACAAGACGTCGGTGGAACCGCTATAAATCCCTGTGTGATTTAGTTTCTCGTTATTGCTCTATTATTTCCATTGTTTGGTGATTGTGATTGGTTTGGATAAGATTGAGATTGTTCGATTGGTTGTTTTTGCACTATTACCACGATCTCGTTTTCCGCGGCGTTGGGGATTTTTGATTTAAGCGGTCTTGAATCAAAATTTCTCCACATCATATATCTGTTGGAAAATTTGTGTTGCTCTGATACCACTTTGTTAGAATTTTAGAGGAGAAAGATGAACTGTAAAAAGAGGAATAGTTTATTTTTTGAGGAGAAGGAAAAACTTGTATTGCTTGATATAACTTGATTACATAATTTGTTTCATACTTGCTTGGTTGATACAAATGAGTGATTACATCCTAATTTATATAAGAGAGAATCTCTAGACTTTTCTTTTTCTAGATTTTTCTTCATTTTACATATTTGTTTAGTCTAGATTCTTCTCTAATCTTATTTTGATAACTCTAATATTTATTGCCATTTATTTTGTGCTACCCTAAATAAAAAATAAAATTTGTCACATAATCAATGTTTTCTTAAAAACCAAGTTTATTTCTAACAATATCCTATTTATAGAAGCACATTCATGATTCCCTCTGAGAATGAAGAGCTTCTTTGGGTATTTGATCATGTAGGCAAGAAGAAGACATATTGTTTCTAAGCTTTGCTTTCCTCGATCAACATAATCACCCAGAAATAAATAATTGGCTTCAGGAGGAAAACTTCCATACTCAAATAATCTCAAGAGATCACTGTACTGACCATGAATATCACCCGAAAATTCATAGATTTTTTTTTAAGAATATGATGGTGAAGGATTAACTGAATTATTTGACCAATGCATTCATCACACTAAACAACATATAATAACAAATTAATATTCAATATCTCATGCTCAACGCTTTAACAAGTGTGCAAGAGGAAAGTACAAGTTGCATTAATTATCATCATGATGGATTCCACGTTTTCTAACTGTTTTGAAAAAGTACCATTCAAGATAATCCTCCGTATTAGCGGTGTTCTTCCTTCTTTGGCAGCCAGTTACATATATATACATACATATATACATATACACACATATGAAAAAAAGAATAAAAAACAAAAAAGAATAAAAAAACAATGTTATAAACGATGATGGATATGTTATACATAGAGTTTGTTCCCAGTAAGTTAAGCCCAGTTTCCACATCCAAGAAGTCTGACTTTGCCGATGCATCGAACGAAGAAACTTGGTTAGTGCCAATCAAGCCCCACCGGCGGGAATCGTGGGAATCGGTCGCACGCAGCTGCAGAAGCCAATGCAGTGGTGAGTGAGCGACGGGATGCATATGACACAAGCATCATTTTACAACTGAAGTCAAGCCTTCCTCCTCAAAACTCATAATCCGCCAAAAATTCCCCAAATCCAAAATAAAACAAAATTTATTCTTCTGTTCAATTCGGTTCTCGGATATTCTTTTTGCATATTCATGATTAATTTGGAATTTCAACTTTCTGGATACATTTTTTTGATTAATTGTTCAATGACGTCTTCCTGCAATTCATTGTAATCTATCGCAAACAGGACTTTGAAACAGACACTCACATTTATCGATATTCATATGGAATTGCTAGCGTCGCACAACACACAGGTAGGATAACGGTACATGGTTTTAAAAGGATGTTTAAGCCTCGATTATAATGATACACAAATGAAAAACAAGGGCAATATGAAGCGCTTTTACATGAATGGGATCTTCAGCTACAGACTGAAGCAGTGTGGTATACACATATGGATACTATTGATGGTAACAAACAATGAAGGCTAAATATGATATTAGTTGGATGCATATTGCATAGGGACAGAGAGATGCAAATACGTCGTATCTCGTAACCCTCTTGTTGAAACCCGCTAGAATTTCAGTGATTTTGATACTCGATTATATGCGGATTGGATTAATGGTATGAAGGCTGGTCTAATGTCGAGTCTTATATCTGCACAGCCAAGACAGGGATGAACAAACGACCAATCTCGGTCATTTATCAGAAATCACAATCATCATTTGAAACGAACCTTCAAATTTGGATCGTATGGATAGTATGAATATGAGGTTTGTTTTTGTTGATACATCTTCTGAGGTGTGCAAGTACTCTTTAAGTATATTTTTATTTATTTTTGAATGTGTCAACCCATTTTTCTTTTCCTTTTTCTTCCCAGGTATAGCTTCGCTAATTTTGCATGTATCACCTATCTCAAGTATAATGTATTTCGAATATTGCATTATTATTCGACGAACGCTCAGAATAGCTTAATTTTCATAACAATTAAAAGGAAGGCTAATTCTATTGACACCCCGATTATTGCTTTTCTCATCCCATTGAAAACATTAAAAAATAAAATGACAAATTTGTCTTCGTATATTATTCAAATTATCTTATTTATTTTTCGTTCTATTATACGCTTTATTATTTAAAAATAATAACGATATTAATATATATTTTGAAAAGACAAATGATTCGGAGAAAAAATTGATATATTTTTTAAAAAAATGGTGCTCATTTCAAAACTGTCTTTTTCATTTTTTACGTCTTTTCC
Source organism: Allium sativum (assembly GCA_030737875.1). Taxonomy (NCBI): domain Eukaryota; kingdom Viridiplantae; phylum Streptophyta; class Magnoliopsida; order Asparagales; family Amaryllidaceae; genus Allium; species Allium sativum. The sequence continues at coordinate 186,142,201 of CM060924.1, read as the reverse complement.
CCTTAATGTTATTTGTTTTAGGATTTCTAATATAAAATATCGTTCTATTATTTTTAAATTGAGTTGAAATATAACATTTTGTGCAGATTGCAAAAGTACGGAAAAATAAATATAGATTACAGCTTTATCGTTTTTGGATCTCACCTGCTATTTCTTTCCATTGTTAATGTAACATTATTTGTTTTTCAAAATAATAGAATAAAGGGTAGTCCTGATATCTTTTGGGGTGGGAAAAGCAAAATTTGACATCTAATATTTTTTTTTTAGACAATGAGGTGAGAAAGAAAAAAAGTAGGGTGTGAATAGATTTAACCTAAAAGGAATTATCATGAATTTTATTCAAGTTAATCAATGAAAATAAATGGAGTAATTTATTCACATTCTTAGCCGTTTTCTAAACACTAAAAACAAACTGCTATTTGCAGAAGCCACTCAACTCCAAACTCCTTTTGAATCCCCTTCATTCCCAAAATGCTGAATAATATGTCAAGATTATAAATGCCAACCACTGGCGAACAAAAACAAATAGCTAAAACACCATTTAAATACTAAATAAACAGTTTGGTCAATATAACGCCACGATCTCCACCCATTCCATCCGAGTAGCTTAATCAAATAAGATTCAGGCAATCTATAAATTTAGACCCAAAATACAACGATCACTCAAGAAAAATCAATAAAAGAAAAAGAAACATTTACCGCAAATCTTAATCGGAGCTTCCAATTCCAATAAATTAGATTGGCTCAGAAAAACACCCTTCGACGCAAGACAAAGTTGCTTGATTTCCGTTTCCGAGAATTGTACTTGCTTTCCAGGCGTCGCCAATCGAACCTCGAGCAATCTTCTTATGAGGTCGTCGAGAAGAGAAGGATCAATTATTTGGGGTTGGGTATGGTAATGAGATGGCATTGCCATTCGACTTGGAACACTAGTTCCTTCCCTCGAGCATAAATCAATAGTTTGCAGCTAAGGTATCATTCGCACAGAATAATGCTACGAAAAAACGGTCAAATGTACCGTTTCTGCGGCGTTAGAGAATCAGCCTTTGACGTCTGAGTTTCGAGAAACAAACAAACCACCACCACCACCACCACCACACATACATCTTCGAAGGCAAATTCTATTCAAACTCACCAAATTCCTGAGTAGCCCCCAAGATCCCAAAAACGTAAAATGTCATGTTTTTTTTGAGTAGCCCCCGTTTTTTTTAAAAAAAAGACAAAAATGTCCTCCCTCGCAGTGCGTGTAACACCCCACGTCCATTAATGTCACTCACAAAGGGAATGCATTAACTTCCATGGAGGTTTTAAGTGAATATAGAACAGTAAAATTACAACAAGACAGATATAAAATAGTACTTGGAAATTCAAAAACTTTATTTCATTGTAGCAGAAGTCAAAACATGTTTGATTACATCATAACACCATATTCAATGTCAAGTACAATATCTATCTTGATAAAACAAGTACATAATCCCATTACATGAATAGCCATTAAAAAGAAAGATAACAAGCTGGACTTTACTTCAGCAGTCCAAGCTTTCCAGAAGATAAGCGATCCAACTAGACTCCACTAGAACTTGGCCCAACCTGCGGACCTGAAGGGAGAAAAAGGATGGAAAAGAGGGGGTCAGACATAAAGTCTGGTGAATATGATAATTCTACAATACTATTACCAAAATAACTGGACTAAGGCATAAGCTGGAAAACAAGAAAATGTCTATGAAGAGCAGATTAAGGACATAGACAATCGCTAAAGGCAACGTTATAGGCGCTCCTAAATACTAAAGGATAAACACTATACTGCACCACACCAGTCACCCTAAAGATTCATCCCACTTAGCTTCACTTAGAAACTTTCCCAATGGCTTTACGTACCCCTAGCTGACTACATAGGTGCCGCCTGCCCCTATCTCCACTAGGTGTACCCTACTTCCCATTATTCGATCGGCTCCCTAACTCGTAGATACCCGTGCTGGCCCCACAGTGGGGTGTATCACTCCCCTAAAGTGGCAACCTGATACAACGGACATGCACGGCTTATACCTACACGATGCAACAACGTCTTACCTACCAGCCCGGGTCCACACACGCATATGAAACCCGTTGGACTTGCGTTGCCACCGCTCCCTGTTTTGGCCTCTTATAGTCAAACCCAGTATGCGTGTCCCGTCCTCGACTTGGGTCGAGCCCACAAAGATACGTTTTGGGATACTGGTTGAAATGGGCCCCCACTATTTACCACAAGCATTCCACCTAAGCTTGTCCCCATTAGTCCATCCCACTTAACCCACTTAGTCATGTTCATTTACATGTGTGTTTGGTCAAGTCTAATCGTATTTCAAATGCCTCTAAAGGCAACCACCAGATTCCTCATGCCACCCAAGGCACCTACTTAACCCCCATGTCCCACCTTACATGATTATCTGGTTAAGTATTTCTTAGTTCATTAAGGCCATAACCTCATAAAGACCTCTCACATTAGACTGACATTTATGGCAGCTGGATTTGCCGGGCGGGTCCGGGCAGTCTTACACCATAAAAGAGTCTAACCTCGTGTCTTTACAACTGTTATGCTTTAGTTTGGGCCTAGGACCTCTCACATTGGGCCGACATTTGTGACTACTGGATTTGCTGGGCGGGTCCGGGCAGGTTTACATCACAAACGGGTCCAACCTCGTGTCCTAAGCATTGATTATTAATAATAATCCACTTTCCCCCAATTTTAATAATTCCCTACTTGAATTATTAATTACTTCCAATTTTTAACAATGTCCATAATTGACTCAATTATGGACATTCATTCATGGTATGCAACATCTTACAAAATTGCACCCAATTTATTAATTCCTAATATTACCCCTACCCCACGTTTGAACGTTTATTCGCAAAATATATGTTAGACTCGAATAGCCTAACTCATAGCATAAAAGAGATTATCATAATAACAACATGTATATGTGACCAAATGAATCATAATAAGGGGTGAAACTTGCATATGTCCAACTTGCATAGATTATACATGTCATGGATCTAAAGGTGTCAACTTGTTCAAAATTCACCTAATATGATCTCAATCAATTTTCATAAACTTACATATGAACATGTGTGAATCAACATCATCTAATTTTTTAACAACATGGTTTTATATGGGTACACCTAACTCAATAGGCAAATTCCCATAATCAAGTTTTATTTAATTATAGTTTCAAGTTTATGGGTACACCTAACCTAATAGGCAAATTCCCATAAACAAGATCCATTTAAATTAAGAAGAAAAAAACATAACTTTAAGCATGATCCAACAACATGATTTTTCAACATAATATAGCATGATTTATAACATGGCATAGTATGATAGTATAACATAGCTTGACATGATTCTCAACATAGCACGACATAGCATAAGAGAATTTACAACATAGCATGACATAGCATATATAATTTACATCATACGACAACATAATAACATAATAAGAGATCCACAATATATAGAATTTACAATTACAAATCACATCACTTTCTTGTGATCCATTCATAACTGAGTCAAATTAGTTTGTAATAGTCTTGTGAGAATCATCATACTCACCAACAAAAGAAAAGAATTAGAGAAAGAGAGATCTTTTGATTTGATTTGTGTAGATTTAGTTGTAGATGATTAGGCTTCCTCTTCTTAGTTTGTGACGGCTATGCTGAACTCCATGGCAGCAGCATGACGATAGCTTCTCTAATTTTACAAGTGATTTAGGTCTAGGGTCTACCCACTTATTTATAGATTTTAGAATTCATTTAGGCCATTAGATTTAACCTAGAAATAACCGCAGCCGTTCAGACAAGATGGGGTTTATCTTGTTGACTCAGCAATGAGTCAGAAGTGACTCAGCAAACACTCAGCATATTAATAAACTTCTATTCATGTCATAAATATATATATATTTTCTACAATGTACATATTAGATACATCCCCCTTTACTTATTATTGTTTTTATATACATATTAGATACATCCCCTCTCTCACACACTTATTAATATTTTTATATTCATATTAGATACATCCCCTCTCTTACACACTTATTAATATTTTTATATTCATATTAGATACATCCCCTCTCTTACACACTTATTAATATTTTTATATTCATATTAGATACATCCCCTCTCTTACACACTTATTAATATTTTAGCAACTTTAGTGTTAATAGAAAATTCGGGGTGTTACATTCTCCCCTCCTTTTAGGATTTCGTCCCCGAAATCTTCAAGTCTGGAAGAATGTATATCCTACCATCCAAACGTCCATCTACTCATCCATCATACACAAGCATCCATTGTCCTTAAAAGACTTCTAATGCTTTATGATCATATGCAAGTGTGTGTACATGTCCTTACCTAATGCGAAATCAGGCGGTCTACTGATTCAGTTGACCTCCTTAATGCAAATTATGTAAGTGTCATGAATCTATTATGTATGCAAAAGATCCTAATTGCTTACATACTACTTCTATATGCGTGCACACCCATTCAACCGAATGCAGCATCCATATGATGGTACAACCATTATACATCCATTATACTAAATACATCCATATATATGCAATATGCAATATGAAGTGACTGAGCCGATCTAGTGCCTAAAGTGTGTGTATATATGCATCCACGAGCAACCACTAGCAAACACTTGCATCCATTTTGCATCCATCATACATAACATGTCTCAAACACATGTTTCAACCATAGGATTATCCTAACTAAAGGTCAAAGATACTAATGAGAGGACATACTAAAGATAAGATAAGATAAGCTAAGCGATAAAGGAGAAATTAAAAGACATACCCTCAAAAAGAAAAGGGTACAACGAACGCATCTTCTCTTCTGTCTCCCAAGTTGCGTTGCTCTCATCATCTCCCCATTGCACTTTAATCAGTCTGACCTCTCGATTCCTCAACTTTTTGATCTCCGACCCAAGAATGCATGTAGGAGCTCGTCTAATTGTTGCATCACGCTCTATTTCCACCTCTTTAAGCAAGCTCGGCTCTACCACCTCCGCGGTCTTGTGCAAACACTTCCTCAAATGTGATACATGGAATACGTCGTGTACTCCACTAAGTTTCTCAGGCAACTCCACCCTATATGCCATCTTCCCAATCCTGTCTTTTACAGGAAACGGCCCTACAAACCTTGGTGCTAATTTCCCCACGGACCCAAAGCGAACAACATTCTGTAACGGAGATACTTTGATAAAAACCATGTCCCCAATGTCAAACTCAAGATCTGTCCTCCTCTTATCAGCATACGATTTTTGCCTATCTTGTGCTGCTTTCATCCTCCTTCGAATCAACTCAATCTTCTCCGAGGTTTCCCTAACCATATCGGGCCCAAGTAGGATTTTATCGGTAGATTCCCACCAACATGTAGGCGAACGACAAGGCCTTCCATAAAGAGCTTCGAAAGGTGCCATGCCAATACTAGACTGAAAGCTATTATTATATGCGAATTCTACTAACGGAAGGTGCTCTTCCCATGTACCCCCAAAGTCTAGGATACAAAGCCTTAAAAGATCCTCTAGAATGCGATTCACCCTCTCGGTCTGGCCGTCTGTCTGAGGATGATATGCGGTGCTCAAACATAGCTGAGTCCCTACCACCTCTTGTAAACTCTTCCAAAATTCGCTAGTAAAGATGGGGTCACGGTCGCTTACTATACTAGAAGGAATACCGTGCAAACGAACTATCTCCTTAATGTATACAGAAGCCAACCACGGAGCAGTCCTCTTACTTTTCACGGGAATAAAATGGGCGCTTTTAGTAAGTCTATCTACTATAACCCAAATCCCCGTGTTACCCTTCCTTGATCTTGGTAATCCATCCACAAAATCCATTGAGATGCTTTCCCATTTCCATAGTGGAACTTCTAATGGGTGAAGCAACCCACCGGGTTTCTTTTGTTCTGCTTTAACTCGTTGGCACACCAAGCATCTAGCGACGTACTCGGCCACATCCCTTTTCATACCGGCCCAAAAGAAAACCCGCTTCATATCTTTGTACATCTTATCCCCGCCGGGATGAATGGTCATTTTTGAGCGATGAGCATCATCAAGAATGGCCTTCCTTAAGTCTTCGTCTTGTGGTACACAATGTCTATTATCCCTTCGTAACCAACCCTTATCGTCTAGGGTATACCTACGAAGATGGCTTGACGAATCCCCCCCCTTTGAGTTTTTCTACTATCTCAACCAACTGTGGGTCGTCTCGCTGTGCCTCACCAACCCGTCCTAGAAGTGTAGGTCTAACCTCCAAGGATGCTAACAGACCGGGTACTAAGTCAACGGAGGGTCTAAAGTCAAACATAGAGATGAATTCTAAGCTTTGTCGTTCAACAAACAACGGACTCAAGGACAACCTTTTCCTACTTAAGGCGTCTGCCACCACGTTACCCTTGCCCGGGGTATATGCTATTTCAAAATCGTAGGAGGTTAAGAATTCCATCCACCGTTGCTGCCTTAAATTCAAATCCTTCTGAGAGAATAAGTATTTTAATGATTTGTGGTCAGTGAACAGTTCGAATTTCTCACCAAGAAGATAGTGATGCCAAGACTTAAGCGCGAAAACAATTGCGGCTAGCTCTAAGTCATGCGTGGGGTAATTCTTTTCATGAACCCTCAACCGCCTTCCACCATAGGCTATTACTCTTCCCTCTTGCATGAGGACCGCGCCAAGTCCCGTCCCACAAGCATCAGTATAGACGGTAAACGGTTTATTCCCGTCTGGCCGCACTAAGACTGGGGCTGAAGTTAAGGCTCTCTTTAAATGTTGGAACGCATCATCGCAATCTTTGTCCCACGTAAAAACCAGGTTCTTCTTCGTTAACCGTGTTAATGGAGCTGATATTTTTGCGAAGTCTTTGATAAACTTCCTATAATAGCCAGCCAACCCCAAGAAACTTCTTACTTCGGTTGCATTTTTAGGGACCTTCCAATCTTGGATGGCCACCACCTTTGCGGGATCCACTGCTATCCCTTCTTTGGAAACCACGTGCCCTAAGAACCGTACTTCCTTCCTCCAGAAGTGACACTTAGAAAATTTTGCCTTAAGGTTATGCGCTCGAAGGGTTTCCAACACTTCCCTAAGATGTAGGGAGTGCTCTTCTTTATTCTTAGAAAAGACTAAGATGTCATCCCCAAAGACTACCACGAATTTGTTAAGGTATTCCCTAAACACCCTACTCATCAAATCAACAAAATATGCAGGGGCGTTTGTCAAACCAAAGGGCATCACTAGCCATTCATAGAATCCGTCAGGAGTCCTAAAAGCAGTCTTATCTATACTATCCTCAGCCACTCTCAGTTGATGAAAGCCAGTGGCTAAGTCCAACTGCGAAAACACTGAGGCGCCAACTAACTGATCAAAGAGATCGTCAATCCTCGGCAGTGGGTGTCGGTTCTTTTTAGTAAGCTTGTTTAGTTCTCTATAGTCCATACAAAGTCTAAGAGACCCATCCGCCTTTGTGGCAAAAACTACTGGAGCACCCCACTCCGATATACTACGTCTTATGAACCCCTTCTCAAGCAACTCCTTTACTTGCTTATTGAGTTCCCTCCTTTCACGAGGAGCCATGTGGCGCACTGGCAAAGATACGGGTTTAGAATTATCCACAAGATAAATTCGAAAGTCTATCTCCCGCTTTGGAGGTAAGCCCTTCACCTCCTCAAACACATCCGGATATTCCCGGACCACTTCTACCGATCGCAGGTTCTCTACAGACGCGTCAAGCGATTCAAGATAACTTAGCATAACGGAATTTATGGGATTACAAAAGATGTCAAGAGCATTACCAAGGCGAGTCACAAGCCTAACTACTCTCCTTTCACAATCAAGAATGGCCCTATTTCTAGACAACCAATCCATTCCTAAAATTAGCCCATAGCCCGTGAAGCCCAATACATAAGCATCACATCTAAATTCAACGCTAAGTATAGAGATTTTCAAATCCAAACATATCATGGTCAAATGAGCCGAACCCCCAATTGGATTTGAAACGACCAAGGGATCCTCTACTAAACTGGTGTTCAAGTGCAGTGATTCAACTAATGATGCAGAGATAAACGAATGAGATGCGCCAGAATCGAATAAGGTACGGACAGGATGATCAAACAGAAAAACTAAGCTTTCAACAGAAATTGTTCTACCTCTTTCTTGCAGCGGTGGGGCCGCAATAGCCTGAACTTGCCCCCTTGCCTGCCCTGGTGCCATAAGAGCCTGCACCTGTCCTCCCGAGGTAGACCCTGCCCTCTGCCCCTTCTTTGGACAGTCCTTCACTAAATGTCCCGCATCTCCACAATGAAAACAACCAGTCTTCTTTTTCTTTCTACAATCTTTGCTGAGATGGCCAGGCGTCCCACAATTGAAGCATTTCTTCTTCCCTTTGCCATTATTGTTTTTACCACCCTTCTTATTTTGCTGTTGGGGTTTCTTCTGATCCCCTTTCTTTTCAACTGCCTTATCCTCATGCATAAGTGCCATTTCTACTAGCTTTTCAAAGGTGGCTCCCATAGGGATGTGGGTCATAGCCAACCCTTGCAACGGTTCATTCAAGCCTCTAACGAACCTCAAAGCTTTCTTCTCTGGCGTGTTCACCAACTCCAAGCCAAACCTTGCTAACTGATTAAATTTATTGACATATTCCTTTACTGATGAGCTCCCTTGCTTTAGTGCCAGGAATTTTTCCATATTTAAGTTCTCCTCTGCCCTTGAAAGAAACTTTGCCTCAAACCTTCGTCTGAAATCCGCCCATGAATCAACTGGACGTTCCCCGTTAGTGACCTCCCACCAAAACGAGGCCTCTCCCTTCATTAACCAAGCAGCTAAACGGACTTTCCTCCCATCTTCCACTTCAAAGATATCCAACAATTCCTCAGTCTCCTTAAGCCAATCTCTGGCCTCCACAAACGTCTCAGTCCCTTGAAAAGTTTTTCCTCCCATAGCCTTGAATTCCTTGCACGTCTTTGCAAAAGTGTCAACACGAGGAGGAGGAGGAGGAGGAGGAGGAATGGGTGCAACTAGGGGTGGAGGAGTATCCGCTGGGCCTGCAGTGGTGGCCCTAGCCTCCAAGTATCTCCTAAACCACCCTGGAATCGTCACACCTTATGGGAGATTAAGATCTTCAGCCATGCTGAAACGAAAAAGGAAAGATTCAAAATGGAGAATTCGAAAGATAAAGATAAGGATGTGGCTATTTGGGATTATGTTTTTCATAAAAACTCTCTTTAAATAACATGTTTTTTTTTTAAAGCACTTCTTCCAAAAATACTTTAGAAAAAAAAAATATTTTTCTAAATTTTTTTTTTATCTGTTCTGGTAACCTTATGCTCTGATACCACGTGTAACACCCCACGTCCATTAATGTCACTCACAAAGGGAATGCATTAACTTCCATGGAGGTTTTAAGTGAATATAGAACAGTAAAATTACAACAAGACAGATATAAAATAGTACTTGGAAATTCAAAAACTTTATTTCATTGTAGCAGAAGTCAAAACATGTTTGATTACATCATAACACCATATTCAATGTCAAGTACAATATCTATCTTGATAAAACAAGTACATAATCCCATTACATGAATAGCCATTAAAAAGAAAGATAACAAGCTGGACTTTACTTCAGCAGTCCAAGCTTTCCAGAAGATAAGCGATCCAACTAGACTCCACTAGAACTTGGCCCAACCTGCGGACCTGAAGGGAGAAAAAGGATGGAAAAGAGGGGGTCAGACATAAAGTCTGGTGAATATGATAATTCTACAATACTATTACCAAAATAACTGGACTAAGGCATAAGCTGGAAAACAAGAAAATGTCTATGAAGAGCAGATTAAGGACATAGACAATCGCTAAAGGCAACGTTATAGGCGCTCCTAAATACTAAAGGATAAACACTATACTGCACCACACCAGTCACCCTAAAGATTCATCCCACTTAGCTTCACTTAGAAACTTTCCCAATGGCTTTACGTACCCCTAGCTGACTACATAGGTGCCGCCTGCCCCTATCTCCACTAGGTGTACCCTACTTCCCATTATTCGATCGGCTCCCTAACTCGTAGATACCCGTGCTGGCCCCACAGTGGGGTGTATCACTCCCCTAAAGTGGCAACCTGATACAACGGACATGCACGGCTTATACCTACACGATGCAACAACGTCTTACCTACCAGCCCGGGTCCACACACGCATATGAAACCCGTTGGACTTGCGTTGCCACCGCTCCCTGTTTTGGCCTCTTATAGTCAAACCCAGTATGCGTGTCCCGTCCTCGACTTGGGTCGAGCCCACAAAGATACGTTTTGGGATACTGGTTGAAATGGGCCCCCACTATTTACCACAAGCATTCCACCTAAGCTTGTCCCCATTAGTCCATCCCACTTAACCCACTTAGTCATGTTCATTTACATGTGTGTTTGGTCAAGTCTAATCGTATTTCAAATGCCTCTAAAGGCAACCACCAGATTCCTCATGCCACCCAAGGCACCTACTTAACCCCCATGTCCCACCTTACATGATTATCTGGTTAAGTATTTCTTAGTTCATTAAGGCCATAACCTCATAAAGACCTCTCACATTAGACTGACATTTATGGCAGCTGGATTTGCCGGGCGGGTCCGGGCAGTCTTACACCATAAAAGAGTCTAACCTCGTGTCTTTACAACTGTTATGCTTTAGTTTGGGCCTAGGACCTCTCACATTGGGCCGACATTTGTGACTACTGGATTTGCTGGGCGGGTCCGGGCAGGTTTACATCACAAACGGGTCCAACCTCGTGTCCTAAGCATTGATTATTAATAATAATCCACTTTCCCCCAATTTTAATAATTCCCTACTTGAATTATTAATTACTTCCAATTTTTAACAATGTCCATAATTGACTCAATTATGGACATTCATTCATGGTATGCAACATCTTACAAAATTGCACCCAATTTATTAATTCCTAATATTACCCCTACCCCACGTTTGAACGTTTATTCGCAAAATATATGTTAGACTCGAATAGCCTAACTCATAGCATAAAAGAGATTATCATAATAACAACATGTATATGTGACCAAATGAATCATAATAAGGGGTGAAACTTGCATATGTCCAACTTGCATAGATTATACATGTCATGGATCTAAAGGTGTCAACTTGTTCAAAATTCACCTAATATGATCTCAATCAATTTTCATAAACTTACATATGAACATGTGTGAATCAACATCATCTAATTTTTTAACAACATGGTTTTATATGGGTACACCTAACTCAATAGGCAAATTCCCATAATCAAGTTTTATTTAATTATAGTTTCAAGTTTATGGGTACACCTAACCTAATAGGCAAATTCCCATAAACAAGATCCATTTAAATTAAGAAGAAAAAAACATAACTTTAAGCATGATCCAACAACATGATTTTTCAACATAATATAGCATGATTTATAACATGGCATAGTATGATAGTATAACATAGCTTGACATGATTCTCAACATAGCACGACATAGCATAAGAGAATTTACAACATAGCATGACATAGCATATATAATTTACATCATACGACAACATAATAACATAATAAGAGATCCACAATATATAGAATTTACAATTACAAATCACATCACTTTCTTGTGATCCATTCATAACTGAGTCAAATTAGTTTGTAATAGTCTTGTGAGAATCATCATACTCACCAACAAAAGAAAAGAATTAGAGAAAGAGAGATCTTTTGATTTGATTTGTGTAGATTTAGTTGTAGATGATTAGGCTTCCTCTTCTTAGTTTGTGACGGCTATGCTGAACTCCATGGCAGCAGCATGACGATAGCTTCTCTAATTTTACAAGTGATTTAGGTCTAGGGTCTACCCACTTATTTATAGATTTTAGAATTCATTTAGGCCATTAGATTTAACCTAGAAATAACCGCAGCCGTTCAGACAAGATGGGGTTTATCTTGTTGACTCAGCAATGAGTCAGAAGTGACTCAGCAAACACTCAGCATATTAATAAACTTCTATTCATGTCATAAATATATATATATTTTCTACAATGTACATATTAGATACATCCCCCTTTACTTATTATTGTTTTTATATACATATTAGATACATCCCCTCTCTCACACACTTATTAATATTTTTATATTCATATTAGATACATCCCCTCTCTTACACACTTATTAATATTTTTATATTCATATTAGATACATCCCCTCTCTTACACACTTATTAATATTTTTATATTCATATTAGATACATCCCCTCTCTTACACACTTATTAATATTTTAGCAACTTTAGTGTTAATAGAAAATTTGGGGTGTTACAGTGCGATTGCGAGGTTATCTCATATACCGATAGAATTTGCCTTCTTCAAAACTTCTGATGACGAAAGTATCTTTTTCGTGTGTTTATTTTTTTTCAAAGTGGTAGGTTACCTCGCAGTCGCACTGCGAGGAGGACATTTTTTTTTTAAAAAAAGGGGAACTACTCAGAAAAACGGCGTCGGTCAAATGTACCACGCAGTTCCCTTTCACACTGTATAAATTAGCCTTCCATCTCATTTCCTCCATCTCCAATCGGCAAATCCCTCCTCCCTCTTCTACTTTTTAATTTTTTCGTGACGATTCATTTCCAACGTTCCCTCGAGATGGTATATCATTGTGTTTAATTTTCTTAATTATATAATATATGTTCTTTTGAAAATTTTCTGATTTTTTTTCTGTTTTGCAGTATGTCTTCAGATTCTGCCTCTGCTACCTCCCGGCCTTTTGCTAATTTGACAGGTGAACGGAAGGTTCTTTCATTGATGTGTGCATTGAGTTTTTGACAGAGCGAACATGTGACGCAAGCAGTTTTTATGGGATGGTCATAATGGCTTTGAACGACCATTTTAATCTGGGTTACACAGAAACCCAAATTAAAAACAAATGGGATAATCTAAAATGATCGTTTCGTGATTGGGGCACACTGCTGCGGACACCGGACGGAGAATGAGATCTAGTGCGCTATAGGTTGGACGATCCTGACGAGTGGTGGTCCAGCGGTGCAGGCATACCATAAGGCGATTTAGAAGAAATGCGCTGATGAAGTTTCGAGAACAGGGCATTCTTTTTGGCGGTTGTTTGGATATGTCTTCTTGATTATATCTAATCCCCGCTACCGCACCTCCACCTCCACCTGCACCAGTTGCTTCTTTCACCGCTATCGACGCCGATTACTATTCCGATTGGATGACTTCTGGCAACCCGCCTTCTAGTCAGCCCTCTAGGTGTATATGCACCAAGCGTGGCAACTCGAGCCGCTCATTTGTGACCCCCACATGTCGGACGTTGCTACCCGTTGCTACAATATGGTTCGAGCAGTGTCAGATGTCGAGCGATGGGAAATTATGATGATTTTCCGTAATGATCCGTGGAATATGGAGATTGTCGATGACCTGACGACGATGATGTACGAGAGTTGTTTTAGCATAGTTGAGGAAATTGGAGCATCATCGCCATTTGTAATTTTTTTATATCGTTTTATTTTTCAGTGTACTAGTTGTATTTATGTCTGTATTTCTGTTTTTTTAATGAAATATAGTTATTTTCTTTTGTGCAACTAGTATTTAATTAATTCAAAACAAATAATTAAATACCTCATTCAAATACCACGCTAAAATACCTCGTTCGTAGAAAAAATGCATTCCCCGTTTACAATAATGTCACGCTCAAATGCCACACTCAAATACCCCGTTACCGTTCGTTAAAAACGCACCCTAAGTCCATAGCAAAAATAGAGTAAATAGTTTATAAAATTAAAAAGTGGAAAATATTGATTAAGAAAAAATAAGGTTTTTTATGCCTATGGATGACCCATTAAAAATTTAATTACAATGACATTACACTGTTTATTTTAAAAACCATAATTCTCGCGTGCGGTTTTCCTTTTTCTTCCTCAATCTGTTCGGTCGTATCTCGATCTTGATTTGTTTTCGTGCATATCTCGATCTCGGATAATAAAATCGATCTCGTGCATATCGGATTGCAAAATCGTCTACAAAGATTAGGTTATTTTTTTTGTTCTGCATCGATTATATTTCTTTTTCCTAATATAATCGTTGTAGTTCTGTTGAAACACCCCACCTCCGTTAAAGTCACTCACAAAGGGAATGCCTTAACTTTGGTGGAGGGTTATAGGTACAAGAAACAGAAAACTTTACAAAACAGATAAATATAAGCAACGAAATTCAATTATTTATTTCATACGTGGTTAAATACAAAAGCATTGCATCAAATTTCACAAAATAACTTCCAAAACATTACAACATAATTTTTGTCTTGATTATTTAATAAAGAAGCATAAACCATAAATAAAACTGCATAAATCACCATGGATAATGTCAAAGAGCCATAGCCAAGGTGAGAGAGAGTCCAAATCATACATCTACTTTCTTGAAGCTTGCAAAAAGTCTGACTAAGCTGCAGTATTCCCTCCCTGTGGACCTGGGGGGGGGGGGGGGGGGGAAGAAAAGAGGACGAACGAAAACAGGTCAGACAATAAGTCTGGTAAGTTCGGGGATTACTAGTATTTAAACAAGGAAAGGGATCATGACAGTAATAACTGAACATAGGACAATACCCTAATATAAGATAAGAGGAACATGTGATCGCACCCATTACTATAGTCTCTGCACCGACTTAACCATTGGTTCAACGAGTCCTACGTGTTTATAACAAACGATCCCTTTAATGATCGGCTCCTACTCGTATGCATGCATATCCTGTGTCATTTGGCCCCGCTTGACTGTAAATACCTGTGTTGGTCCCATCATAGGGTGTATCCGTCCCTCTGGTGGCAACCCGACACGATTCAAGATGCACAATGCATACTACTGATGCACAGTGCCTGATTTTTCCACTCCGGAGTACGTGCACGCCCATATTCCATCGGAACCTACACTGGCCCACCAACCGCCGAAGTTTTGACCGCTTATAATCAGTCCAGTAATCGTGCCCCACCCTGCCTAGTTTCAGGGTACCATGATACATCTATGTGGGTTACTGCTGAAATGGGTCCCCGCTACTAGGGTTTTCTAATCAACATGTTTATTTGGTTAAGTGTCCAAGTTTACCTAACCCCACCCATTCGTTTAGTTAACATGTTGAATCGGTTAAGTGTTTCCCTAATTGACTTAACCCTACCAATCATGACTTAGCTTTAATTTATTAAAGCACCAACCGCTCACATTAGACAGGTATTGTTGTGGTCACTGGATGTGTCGGTCGGTTCCGGGCAGATTTACACCACAACTCAGTCTAACCTCGGGTTCTTTTTGGGCTTGATGCATAACCACCCACATTAGACAGGTCTTGTTGTGGTCACTGGATATGCCGGTCGGTTCCGGGCAGATTTACACCACAACTCAGTCTAACCTCGGGTTAGGCATATTCGTCTTTTTCTAAATTCACATTTTTCTATATATGTCTAATTTCTTTATGTAAATTAAATTAAATTTAATCATGCCATAATTATCCTTTAATTATGCTCACCACAAATGGTATATCAAATATACCATTTTATGAACAAATCCATGCCATGAATTTTCATATTTTCCCATCGCTACCCCCGTGGAACGTACATATGAATCACATACAATGCTAGGCTAGTAAATTAGCCCAAACCCATAAACAAAAAGGGTAATAAACAAGGGACATGAAATAAACATAAAATAGCATACATTTCAACTTGTCATGTGTAACTTGGCATAGAAGTATCATTAATTTTAATTAAATGGGTAAAGGTGATAATGTGACTAAGTTCGGTCTAATTGTCATGTAAACTTGACAAAGGTCTAGCATGGAGGTTTAGCATATTAACTTATGTATGTCAAAACATAAGAAAGCTACTATAATCATTTTTAAATCGCAACTTAGCATATTAACTTATGTGTGTTAAACATAAGTGAACTATTATCAACATATTCGAATCACAACTTAGCATGATGACTTATGTGTGTGTTAAACATAAGAGGGCTGTTATAAACATATTCGAATCACAACTTAGCATGATACTTATGTGTTAAAACATAAGAGGACTACAATTCCAAATTTTTCAACATAAATAGATTCAACCCAACATGAATATACATGAGTGTTGATCTAACATATAAGCATGTGTTTTAGATCATAAACTTGCAAGTAACCACCAATTTATAGCATGACATGTTTCACCATTTAATTGGCAAAATAAATCCATTACCCAATCATAATAGATTCCAATAACATACAATATGTTCATCCCCACAAGCATATAGACATGATTAATATATAATATGTTCATCACCACAAGCATATGGACATGATTAGTAGCAACGATACTTTAAGATAAATGAGAACCAAATCTTATACATGAGCATCATTCTATATTCAATTTACAACATGTCATGATTCATTTGAAAGATCGTTTAAATCTGCGTAATGACCAACTTACAAACTAAAAAGAAATTCTTGCTTTCTGAAATCTGAATTCTGAAATTGGTAAGCTCGCATTTGATGTAGATCGTTGAATTTGATTACTTTTAATTTGACTTTTGATTCAGGTTCATATCTTATCTTTGAATTGGTGACGGCTACTCCAAGTTTTCTATTGACAGCATGATAGTTCTAGGATTATTTTTGTGTGATTTTTAGGTTTGAGCATTGGGTTGTTTATATAGAATTTCAATTCAATTTGAGCCGTCGGATGATTCTAGAGTTAACCACAACCATTCAATCAAGATAGGGTGACAACTCAGCCCTAGTGACTCGGCACTGAGTCACAAAATCGTCACCTTTCGGATTTGCCCGGGGGGGCAGGTCGACCCCCAGGTCGACCTGTAGGGGGGAGGTCGATGCTAGGGTCGACCCCTGGTCGACCTGGGTCCTGGGTGGGAATTTTCCCGCCTAGCCCGCTTCTGACTTTTGTTTTGAATTTGAATTTGTTTTCGAGCTGTTTGAATTTATTTGAATTTTCTAGAAACTTCCGGCAGCCGTAACTTTTTCAAACGGAGTCCAGTTTTCGCAAACTCGGACTCTATCTCAACCAGAATTCCGAGACGAACACAATGGCGTAACCCCTTTCCCTTAATTCTCACATTTTAAATTAAGTATTGTTTAATGCGTTACTATACCATTAACAGAAAATACGTGGTGTTACATTATCTCCTCCTTTTAGGATTTCGTCCCCGAAATCTTCAAGTCGAGAAAAACTTATATCCTACCATACAATCACCCATATACTCAACCATCAAACACAGGCGTCCATTGTTCTTAAAAGATTTCTAATGCTTCATGATCATATGCATTGTGTGTATATGTCCTTATCTAATGCAAAATCAGGCGGTCTACTAATTCAGTTGACCTCCTTAATGCAAATTATGTCAGTGCCATGAGTCCATTATGAATGCAATTTTTCCTACTCAAAATTTCCTACATGAGTGCACAATCATTCATACAAATGCAACGTCCATATGATAACACATAAAGTTTCAATCCATATACCGATACATATATGCATATGCAATATGGAAGTGACTGAGCCAATCTAATACCTAATGTGTGTGTATACGCATCCACTAGAAACCACTTGCAACCATTAATCATAACATGTTTCAATTAAATGTTTACATCCAAGGGTTAAGGATGTACAGATCTAATACCTAATGGGTTCCTACCTGAGGATAAAGGATAGGATCTAGGAGATATACCTAAAAAATAGATACGAGCATAAACTTAAGGAAAAAGAAATTAAGGATTTACCCTTAAAAAGAAAAGGGTAGGCTGTGCGTGTTCTGTCCTCAGTTTCCCAAGTCGCGTCTTCCTCGGTGTCACTCCATTGAACATTGACGAGCTTAACTTCATGGTTGTGTAGCTTTTTGACTTTTGTTCCTAAGATACGGGTTGGAACTCTCCTCACAGTTGCTTCTTGTTCAACTTCAACTTCCTCTAGCATGCTTGGTTCTACCACTTCCGCAAACTCGTGTAAGCATTTCCGCAGGTGAGAGACATGAAAGACATTATGAACCCCGGCCAACCTTTCGGGGAGCTGTACCCTATAAGCCATCTTCCCAATCTTCTCGATGATAGGGAACGACCCTACAAATCTTGGTGCTAACTTTCCTGCGGATCCAAAGCGAACGACATTCCTCAAAGGAGATACTTTAAGGAACACCTTGTCTCCAACTTCGAACTCAAGGTCAGTTCTTCTTTTGTCTACGTAGGATTATGTCTATCTTGGGCAGTCTTCATTCTTTTTCGTATCAAGTCTACTTTCTCTGAAGTTTCCCTAATCATGTCTGGTCCAAGTATGAGCTTGTCTGTGGACTCCCACCGGCAAGTTGGTGACCTGCACGGTCTTCCATATAAAGCTTCGAAAGGCACCATGCCTATGGTGGCTTGGTAGCTATTGTTGTAAGCGAATCCCACGAAAGGTAGATGGTCCTCCCATGTACCTCCGAAGTCAATAATGCATAATCTCAAGAGGTCTTCTAATACTTTGTTGACTCTTTCTGTCTGGCCATCGGTTTGAGGGTGATAGGCTTTGCTTAAGCATAACTGTGTGCCTACAGCCTCTTGTAAACTCTTCCAAAACTCGCCCGTGAAGATAGGGTCTCGATCACTCACTATGCTAGAGGGTATCCCATGGAGTCGAACTATCTCTTTAAGATATATGGATGCTAGAGATGAGGCAGTCCTTCTACTCTTGACGGAAATAAATTGAGCGCTTTTTGTGAGCCTGTCCACTATTTCCAAAATGCTGGTATTGCCCCTTCTTGACCTAGGCACGCCATCTATAAAGTCCAACCAGATGCTATTCCATTTCCATTGTGGGACCTCTAGAGGATGGAGCAGACCACCAGGCTTCTTCTGCTCCGCTTTGACTTGCTGGCATATTAAACACTTAGAAACAAATTTAGCTACGTCTTGCTTTATGCCATTCCAAAAGAAAACTCTCTTGATGTCTTTATACATTTTGTCTCCGCCTGGGTGTATGTCAGCTTGAACTGGTGTGCCTCTTCTAGAACCGCCTTTACCAAATCCCTTACTTGTGGGACACATAGTCTTCCATCTCGTCTTAACCAGCCCTTGGCATCAATGGAGTATCTATTGAGGTGACTGGAAGTCTTACCCCTAATTAACTTGTCCATCACATCGGCTAGCTGAGGGTCTTCTCTTTGCGCGGCTCCGATTGAGTCTAACAGAGTTGGCCGCACTTCTAACGTTGCTAGCAAACCAGGTACAAAGTCAGAGGAGGGTATGAAGTTAAAGCTTGCTATGAACTCCAAGCTTTGCCTTTCCACAAAGAGAGGGCTTAAGGCCCGCTTCTTTCTACTTAAGGCGTCTGCTACTGCATTGCCCTTGCCAGGAATGTAGGAAATCTCAAAATCGAACGAGGCAAGAAACTCCATCCATCTTTGCTGCCTCAAATTAAGATCTTTTTACGAGAAAAGGTATTTCAACGATTTATGGTTAGTATACAGTTCAAATTTCTCACCTAGGAGATAATGGCGCCAAGACTTAAGCGCAAAAATGATGGCTGCCAACTCTAGGTCGTGGGTTGGGTAGTTTTTCTCGTGTACTTTCAACTGTCTTCCACCATAAGCCACTACCTTCCCTTCTTGCATCAGAACAGCGCCTAGTCCCATTCCGCAAGCATCTGTGTATACTGTAAACATCTTGCTTCCATCAGGCAATGTCAGAACTGGGGCTGTTGTTAGAGCCCTTTTCAAACGTTGGAAAGCAATATCGCAATCCAAATCCTAATTGAAATCTAGGTTCTTCTTTGTCAATCTTGTCAGTGGAGCTCAGATTTTTGCAAAATCTTTGATAAATTTTCGATAAAAGCCTGCTAGCCCGAGAAAGCTTCGGACTTCGGTTGCATTTCAAGGAACCTTTCAATCTTGCAAAGCAACCACTTTCACGGGGTCCACAGCTATCCCCTCTTTGGACACCACGTGTCCAAGGAACCTAACTTCTTCCCTCCAGAAATGACATTTGGAGAATTTCTCCTTCAACTGATTTGCACGGAGAGTATCCATGACTTCTTTTAGATGCTGAGCATGCTCTTCCTCATTCTTTGAGAAAATCAAAATATCGTCTACGAAGACCACCACAAACTTATTGAGGAACTCTCGGAACACCCTGCTCATTAAATCAACGAAGTAAGCGGGGCATTTGTCAAGCCGAAAGGTATGACAAGCCACTCGAAGAAACCATCTGCAGTTCTGAACGCGGTCTTATCAATGCTGTCTTCAGCCACTCTTAGTTGATGAAACCCGGTAGCTAAATCTAATTGGGAGAAAACAGATGCACCTACAAGCTGATCGAACAAATCATCTTTTCTCGGGAGTGGGTGCCTATTCCACTTGGTCAGCTTGTTCAGCTCCCTATAATCAACGCACAGGCGAACCGAACCGTCCGCTTTAGTTGCGAACACTACTGGAGCACCCCATTCAGAAATACTCCGCCTTATAAACCCCTTCTCAAGCAATTCTTTAACATGCTTGCTGAGTTCTTTCCTCTCCCTCGGAGTCATGTGTCTAACGGGTAAAGCAACCGGTTTTGTGTTGTCCACGAGGTATATGCGGAAGTCTATCTCCCGCTTCGGAGGTAAGCCTTTTACCTCTTCAAACACATCCGAGTATTCACAGACTACCCTTACAGACTGCAAGTTCTCAACAGACGCATCAAGAGATTCTAGATAACTAAGCATAACGGAGTTCATAGGATTACAAGAAATTTCGAGAGTGTTACCAAGGCGAGTCATGAGTCTAACCACTCACTTTTCACAATCGAGGACGACACCATTACTGGATAGCCAGTCCATGCCTAGAATCAACCCATAACCCGTGAAGCCCAAAACAAAGGCAATACATCTAAACCCAATGCTTAGTATAGATATTTCCGAATCCAAACAAACCATTGACAAATAAGCTGAGCCCCCAATTGGATTTGAAACAACCAAGGGATCCTCTACTATACTGGTGCCTAGGTGCAAAGATTCCACTAAAGCAGTAGATATAAAAGAGTACGATGCGCTAGAATCAAATAGTGTACGAACAGGATGATTAAAAAGATAGACTAAACTTTCGACAGAAATATCTCTACCTCGTTCTTGTGGATGTGCCATGAGAGCGTGAACTTGTCCTCCAGAAGAAGGTCCAGCTCCCTGCCCTTGCTTCCTGGGCAGGCCCTAGCCATGTGTCATGTCTCACCACAGTGGAAACAGCCACCCATCTTCCTTTTCTTCTTCTTGCAGTCTTTGATCAGATGTCCGGGAATGCCACAGAAATTACACTTTCTCTTGTCACGGGGTTTGTTGTTTTTCCCGCCTTTCTTTGAATCAGCCTTCTTATTCTGCGACCCCCCTTCTTATCTTGAGGCACTTCCGTTTTTGCCTCTTTCTTGCCCTTGTCTTCCTCATGTAAGAGTGCCATGTCTACTAACCTCTCGTAAGTAGCCCCCATAGGTATATGGGTCATAGCCAAGCTGTGAAATGGATCATTCAATCCCTTGACAAAACGGAGAGCCTTCTTATAAGGATTATTCACTAAGTCCAGTCCAAATTGGGCCAGCTGATTGAATTGATTGACGTACTCCTTGACTGTCATACTTCCTTTCTTAAGAGATAAGAATTTTTCCAGCTGTAAACTTCGTTCATCCTGTGCGAGGAATTTCATCTCAAACCTTATTCTAAAATCCATCCATGTGTCAACTGGTCTTTCAGCGTTAGTGACTTCCCACCAATAGGAAGCTTCGTCTTTGAGCAACCATACAGTCAACTGTATCTTCTGCCTATCGTCTACCTCGAAGATAACGAACAGATCCTCAGTTTCTTTGAGCCAGTTCCTTGCTTCTAGGAATGATTCAGTTCCCTTGAAATCCTTTCCATCCATGGCCCTAAAGTCTCTACAAATCTTGAGAAAGCATTTGCACGAGGAGGAGGAGGAACCGCTGCAGCTGGAGGAGGAGGAATATTTGCTGGGCCTGCATCGTTGTCCCTAGCCTCTAAGTACCTCCTGAACCAGCCAGGTATCGGTACACCCTCTGGAAGGTTAAGATTCCCAGACATGCTGAAACGAAAAAGATAAGATTCAAAACGAAGGATAGAAAGATAGTGCATATGGCTTTGGGGATTATGCCTTTTTAAATTTAAAACAACACTCTTTCTTGTAAAATGCTTCTTTATATTCCTTTTTGAAAATAATTTTCAAAAACTCTTATCTGATCTGGTAAACTTTTGCTCTGATACCAAGTGAAACACCCCACCTCCATTAAGGTCACTCACAAAGGGAATGCCTTAACTTTGGTGGAGGGTTATAGGTACAAGACACAGAAAACTTTACAAGACAGATAAAATATAAGCAGCGAAATTCAATTATTTATTTCATACGTGGTTCAATACAGAAGCATTACATCAAATTGTCTCAAAATAACTTCCAAAACATTACAACATAATTTCTGTCTTGATTATTTAATAAAGAAGCAAAAACCATAAATAAAACTGCATAAATCCCCAAGGATAATGTCAAAGAGCCATAGCCAAGGTGAGAGAGAGTCCGAATCATACATCTACTTTCTTGAAGCTTGCAAAGAGTCTGACTAAGCTATAGTATTCCCTCCCTATGGACCGGGGGAGGGGGGGGGGGGGGGACGGAAGAAAAGAGGACGAAGGAAAACAGGTCAGACAACAAGTTTGGTAAGTTTGGTGATTACTAGTATTTAAACAAGGAAAGGGATCATGATAGTAATTACAGAACATAGGACAATACCCTAATATAAGATAAGAGGAACATGTGATCGCACTCATTACTATAGTCTCTGCACCTCCTTAACCATTGGTTCAACCAGCCCTACGTGTTCATAACAAACGACCCCCTTAATGATCGGCTCCTACTCGTATGCATTCATATCCTGTGTCATTTGGCCCCGCTTGACTGTAGATACCTGTGCTGGTCCCACCATGGGGTGTATCCGTCCCTGTGGTGGCAACCCGACACGATTCAAGATGCACAATGTATACTACTGATGCCCAGTGCCTAATTTTTCCACTCCGAAGTACGTGCACGCCCATACTCCGTCGGAGCCTACACTGGCCCACTAACCGCCGATGTTTTGACCGCTTATAATCAGCCTAGCAGTCGTGCCCCACCCTGCCTAGTTTCAGGGTACCATGATACATCTATGTAGGTTACTGCTGAAATGGGTCCCCGCTACTAGGGTTTTCTAATCAACATGTTTATTTGGTTAAGTGTCCAAGTTTACCTAACCTCACCCATTCGTTTAGTTAACATGTTGAATCGGTTAAGTGTTTCCCTAATTGACTTAACACTACCAATCCTGACTTAGCATTAATTTATTAAAGCACTAACCACTCACATTAGACAGGTATTGTTGTGATCACTGGATGTTTCGGTCGGTTCTGGGAAGATTTACACCACAACTCATTCTAACCTCGAGTTCTATTTGGGCTTGATGCATAACCACCCACATTAGACAAGTCTTGTTATGGTCACTGGATATGCTGGTCGGTTCCGGGCAGATTTACACCACAACTCAGTCTAACCTCGAGTTAGGCATATTTGTCTTATCTAAATTCACATTTTTCTATATATGTCTAATTTCTTTATGTAAATTTAATTTTATTTAATCATGCCATAATTATCCTTTGATTATGCTCACCACAAATGGTATATCAAATGTACCATTTTATGAACAAATCCATGCCATGAATTTTCATATTTTCCCATCGCTACCCCCGTGGAATGTACGCATGAATCACATACAATGTTGGGCTAGTAAATTAGCCCAAACCCATAAACAAAAAGGGTAATAAACAAGGGACATGAAATAAACATAAAATAGCATACATTTCAACTTGTCATGTGTAATTTGGCATAGAAGTATAATTAATTTTAATTAAATGGGTAAAGGTGAACTTGTGACTAAGTTGGGTCTAATTGTCATGTAAACTTGACAATGGTCTAGCATGGATGTTTAACATATAATCACAGTTTCAACCCACAACTTATTAACTTATGTGTGTTAAACATAAGAGAACTATTATCAGCATATTTGAATCACAACTTAGCATGATGACTTATGTGTGTGTTAAACATAAGAGGGTTGTTATAAACATATTCAAATCACAACTTAGCATGATACTTATGTGTTAAACATAAGAGGACTACAATTCCAAAATTTTCAACATAAATAGATTCAACCTAACATGAATATATATGAGTGTTGATCTAATATATAAGCATGTGTTTTGGATCGTAAACTTGCAAGTAACCACCAATTTATAACATGACATGTTTCACTATTTAATTAGCAAAATAAATCCATTACCCAATCATAATAGATTCCAATAACATACAATATTTTCATCCCCACACGCATATAGACATGATTAATATATAATATGTTCATCACCACAGGCATATAGACATGATTAATTGCAACGATACTTTAAGATAAACGAGAATCAAATCTTATACATAAGCATCATTCTATATTCAAATTACAACATGTCATGATTCATTTGAAAGAACGTTTAAATCTGCGTAATAACCAACTTATTAAAAAGGAATTCTTACTTTCTGAAATCTGAATTCTGAAATTGGTAAGCTCGCCTTTGATGTAGATCGTTGAATTTGATTACTTTTAATTTGATTTTTGATTCAGGTTCTTATCTTGTCTTTGAATTGGTGACGACTACTCCAAGTTTTCTATTGACAGCATGATAGTTCTAGGATTATTTTTGTGTGATTTTTAGGTTTGAGCATTGGGTTGATTATATAGAATTTCAATTCAATTTGAGCCGTCGGATGATCCTAGAGTTAACCACAACCATTCAATCAAGATAGGGTGACACCTCAGCCCTAGTGACTCAGCATTGAGTCTCAAAATCATCACCTTTCAGATCTTCCGGGGGGGGGGGGAGGGGGGGCAGGTCGACCCCCAGGTCGACCTGTAGGGGGGAGGTCGACACTAGGGTCGACCTGGGTCCTGGGCGGGAATTTTTCCGCCCAGCCCGCTTCTGACTTTTGTTTTGAACTTGAATTTGTTTTCGAGCTGTTTGAATTTATTTGAATTTTCTGGAAACTTCCGACAGCCATAACTTTTTCATACGGAGTCCAATTTACGCAAACTCATACTATATCTCAACCAAAATTCCGAGACGAACACAATGGCGTAACTCGTTTCCCTTAATTCTCACATTTTAAATTAAGTATTGTTTAATTTGTTACTATACCGTTAACAGAAAATACATGGTGTTACATCTGTCCACGAAACTGTCAAAACTGCGAAACTAAAAATATGGCTTGGACTCTCACAATTGTTGGGAAGCTCCAGAAAAATGTTATGGATAATAATGATCAATGTTGGAAAATACAGACCTGAAGCACGACCTACATCTGCAGCATCGTGACGATTGCGATCGGTGGGAGGAAGTGCAGAAGCGTGGCTGAATCTGAGTATAGAGTTTTGATCGTTAGTTTCACATGTAACATCTGGGAATGGTAATTTCCCGCATGAGAGCCATCTAGAATTTCAATGCTGATCAATGACTTCCATGATCACGTGACAGGTATTATGTAGCACGTGACAACAACAGACATCGGTTTTCATAATGGTCGCAGTTTCAACATATGTGGCATGCTCGGACAAGTTTCTAAATGGACAACGGTCTAGCAGATTCTAAAGCGGTTTTCAAAATGTATGCAGTTTGAAAATACGTAGGAACACGCACAAGCAAAAATAGGAAAATGAATGAAGGTTTCAAACTGAAAAACAGACTGGCGTTTCAAAAGGCACAATCTGAAGAAACCGGGTTATCTACTTGAGCCAAGATTGATGGGCTTACTATTTACATATTTTTTTCATTGTATGGGGCAGACTGGGTAAAATGGTGTGTATAGAAGGACCATGAAGTGTAAGTGTGGCGTATTTGTGTCAAATACTTTGTATCAGTGCGTGATTATAGGCGTGTTTTGTATATACGTGTGAGTTGTATGGAAACGTATTTATTAATAAAGAACCCATTTTCGAAAAAAAATGTTGTAATTTAATCTTAAATATTGCAATCAGGAATTTTTGTTTCGACCAGTGATTAATGGCTTCTGTTGGTAGTACAAGCAGTTACATTTTAATTTTGCTTTATTCAGTAATTTGGTATAGGTTTTTTATTTTCTTAGGTATTATTTTTGGTGCAGTAACTCTTTAATATATTTGTTCTTGTGTTTTTAGTGCTGTATTTATTGTGTTGTTATATTGTTGCTTTCGACAAAAGAACTGTTGTATCGAACTTCTTTTTTAATCAATCAAACTATGATATAAACAATTTTTATATTAGTTTTTTTAAATATTATATCAGTTTTTAGGTATCAGTTTTAAATAAGTAGGTACTAGTTTTATGTTTGTGGGTATCAAAGCTGTGTTATGCTTTGCTAATTGATATTTTCAAATTAAATTTTTTTTGTAGTGGTGAAAATAGTCTTCTTATTATAGTTTTCTTCAATGATTCCTCTTTTAACACTCAGTTGTTCATTGATTACTCAATTTATGATTTGTGAAATAAAAATTTTTGGGTTGGTCTCAGCTAACTGCTATGCCGATTGAGATTAGCTATATGCTTGAGAACAAAACTATTATCGTTGACACTGATTCCGATCTTCATAGTATTGTTTGTTTTCAACTACATAAGAAGCGTGCTTTTTTTTTGTTTTGCTGTTAAGATGAAGGATTTTCTAGTGAAAAACATTAATGATGGTTCTCGTTCACTTTAATATATTTTTCAATGCATTACTCGTTTCATTGATCTTTGGGTTCAAACATTGTCGTGCATAAGAAAAGACATGATAAAAAAGGTTCTACATTCAACAATTTCAGATTTTATTTGTTTTTGTTTTGGAGGTACCAATGACTTTAGAGAATTTTTAATGGCATACGAAATTCAAATGGATCTTGAGTTACGCTTTATGAAGAATAATTCTAGTAGGATTATCGAAGTTTGCTCTTTGTCTTCACCTGGATATTCCTTTAAAGTGCACGCTTTTTGTGATTCAGGGTATCTTTGTAGGGTTTTTATTCGGACTTTGGTTGTTGAGCGTTCTTGTGGTGGTGGGCATAAACATTTGAACAGCCCACATTTCTCTAGCTCATTTGTTAAATTTTTGATAATAGATGAAATTCTATATTATCCGAGCAAGAAACCTAAAGATATCATTGTTGATTTTCGTAGAGACTTCAATCTTTAATGTCTTACACTTTTGCTTAATGTGGAAAGCAACTTGCTTTAATGGAATTGTACGGTAATGATGTGATGTCTTATAATGATTTGACCTGGTATTTGGAGGCATTAAAGAATCATAACCTGAGTTCTTATGGTGACATGGATGTTAATCCTTCTTCAAATCAATTTGAGATAGTGTTTGTCGGTTTATGTGCTTGTATACTTGGGTTCAAGTATAGTCAACCTATGATATTTCTAGATGGGACTCACTTAAAGGGGATGGCAGGTATATTGATTGGTGCTACTGCAAAGAATGGTAACCAAGGTATGATTTTATTATTAGTTGATATGAAGTGTGCTTTTATTTTTATGTTGATTATTAGTTTCAGTTTTTAGTGTTTGGTAGTATCATTTTTATGTTACAATGTTTATTGTGAATATCAATTTGCTACGCTATAGTATCAGATTTTTAGTAATTATTTGTTAGGTATCAGTTTTTTATGTTGGATGATATCAGTTTTTTGTCTTACAGTTATTAATCATCAGTTTTATATATTTGATGGTATCAGTTTTTAGTGTTACAGCTATTAGCTAGCAGTTTTGTATGTATGAAGGTATCCATTTTTACTCTACAGCTTTTAGTAGCAGTTTTGCATGTCTGAAGGTGTCAATTTTTAATGTTACATGTAATGACCCATATTTTAGTAAGAAATATTTGATGAATATTAAATATTTAAAA
Organism: Allium sativum; assembly: GCA_030737875.1. Taxonomy (NCBI): domain Eukaryota; kingdom Viridiplantae; phylum Streptophyta; class Magnoliopsida; order Asparagales; family Amaryllidaceae; genus Allium; species Allium sativum. The sequence continues at coordinate 186,114,181 of CM060924.1, read as the reverse complement.
ATGATTTATTTTTAAGAAAAAACGGCTTGAAATTTATATTACTCGAATTAGAATAACGATTGAACGTATAATTTGTAATATAATTAAAAACAAACTCGAAATGTTGTGGTAGTTTGTAATATTACGTTTTAAACTTTAAACGACTGTACATGACTCAATATAAGTCAGTATTTGTAGAAACAAGAAACGTTAGGATCTATTTAACTATATTTTTCTAACGAATATGAAAAATCAAGATTTAGCCATGTAGATTGTAAGTTGTGTCCAAATCAAATTTCCAAATAGTTGTTATGGAATTAATTAATATTTTATTGATTTATTAAATATATTAATAGGGTTTGGATGCCGTTTAACTCGAAATTAGTAAATATTGATTGGAAGTTATATACAATCCCATTAGGATATATATATGTAGGATAATAACAATTAGTTTACTATCAAATTGGATAATTTTGGGATTTTATAATATTATAATAATATTACATAAACCTTAAAAATAGCCATTTTGCAAACGACCTGCGTTTTCGACGAAACTAATGTTGTTGGATCCGGAATAGTAAATTATTGTAAGATTCCAAATTTCGCACTCATAGGAGCTGTTTTTTGACCATGCATAATTTAAATGTGAAACGATCAATAATGTGATTTTGAAATAGTGCTACTAGAGCAATCAGACTCAGAATTTAACGAAACAAGTTGCATTAGGACCCTAATAACAAACCATAGATGTATGTCAATTTTCACCCCAAATGGAGTTCGTGTGTGCCCATATATACCAAAAATACAAGGATTATCCTATAAGCTAACCTACCCCTATATAATATCATATCTAACCCTAAACCCTCATACTTTTTCATCCCTGGCCAAATGTTATCACAGTCACCTCCTTTTTCTCCTCAAAACAAAAACGCGAGTTCCAAAAAAATTGTTAGAAATTGAAATAAAAACCTAAAAATCATTATATATTTATGTTTGGATTCAACGAGAGCTTCTCTTCAATTTTAGATGTATATGGGTGGGGTTTGGCAAAATATTTGTCGCACAAAAGTGAACATAGCGTGAGTTTTCATGCTAGGGTTGAGCGATTTGGGAATTTGAAGCCTTATTTGATGTTTAAACCTTAGATTGGAGATTGTGAGGTGGAATAGAGTGTGCTTGCAAAGTTTTGGAGAATATGGTTGCAAAATAATTCGCATGTTTCATGGGTAATGCGTAAATACCGGTTCGAACGCTTGGGGAGGGTTAAAGCTTGTTGATATGGGTATGAAGTTGAAGAGATTTAAATGAGAGAAATTTTAGTGATTTTAGTTTGATTTTAAAGTGGAAGAACGAAGGGAAAAGGGGTGAAGTATCTTGCATGAATGTTCATGTTGTGTTGCCTGTAGAGCGTGGAATACGAATGATGAGTGGAGGATTAGGAAGTTAATAATGGTTATTATATTATAATTAATAAGTTAATTATGCATTGATTTATATAAAATTGTAATCAAATGTATAAAATTGGTAACTTTGTCATACGTTATCAGAATCTGATAAAACAGATCTGTTGGAACCATATGGACACAAGCTATGCAATAAGAGTGATTTGGAGCTAGTTGGGATTTTTGGTTGAATTAAACGCTTGTTTAATTCAACGAAAAACGATCGTTATTACAACGATCAATAATCGATGTGAGAAACTTCCGAAATTTTAATTTGAAAAGTTATTATAATCTTATCGGATTATATATTGATTGGTTGTGGTTGCAATGGTTGCTTTATGGACGATGAGCGTTTATTTACAGTTTTATATTACTGTCTATTGTACAATTAAGCATGAAAAATTATTAATGCTTATCTTACGATTGTTGTATGATGGATGTTGAACTGTTATGGGTGTTATTATAAATGTTTACACATGTTGACACCACAAATATGAATTAGGTGGTAGTTGATTGAGTTTTATTCCAAATTGAGAATTGACTGAATATTTTAATGATAAAATATTAGGCAAAAATATAAGTGAAAATTTGACATCCGATTTTGGATGGACGTAAAGTATAATTCATTACGATGAACATTTGCAAAAGACAAATATAGTTTTGGAGAAATTAAAAGCAAGTTATAGCCTGTTCAAGTTTTTATTTAAAAAACGAATAGTAACTAGAAAAAGTGAAGTTCGGTTAGGGTATCTAGAAAAGGTTTTAATAGAATTTCCTTTTCAAAACCATCTTATTTATTTTTATAATAGATGCCAGGAAAATTGGATTCAAAATAATGATGTTTGAAAAGTAATGTTATTTTAAATAAAATAATATAATGATAGCCACTTAATGGAAATATTTAGATTTGAAATGAAATACTGGAAATTTGGTTTTCAATAATTATTAGATAATTAATAAACTATTTTAGAGATAATTCGATTTAATTTTAGTTTAAAATTGAAGTTTGGTCTGAGTAGAACTCGTTGCATAGCGAAAATTTGGGAATTTTGATGTAACACCCTGTGTATTCTACAACAGTGAAATTCACAAATTAAAGTATAATTAATTTCAAATCAAAGAATTAAGGGAAACGGGATACGCCATTGCATTCGTCTCGGAATTCTGCTTGAGATAGAGTCCGAGTTTGCGTAAAACGGACTCCATATGAGGGAGATATGACCTCCGGAAGTTTCAGAATTCAGTTTAAAATTCGAACAGACAGAAACAGCTCAGAAACAAGTTCAAAATTCAAAAATCGGACCCAGATTGGGCTGGGCGGGAATTTTCCCGCCCAAGGCACCCAGGTCGACTGGGTAGTCGACCTGGGCCACCCAGGTAGACTGGGTAGTCGACCTGGGGCACCCAGGTCGACTACATAGTCGACCTGGGGGTCGACTGGGTAGTCGACCTGGCCCCTGAGCCAGGTCGAACCCAGCCCCTCCTGGCTGGCCTGGTCTGTGCTTGGCCGAATTTCTGAGCTTTGTCTTGTCACTAGGGCTAGGTGTCAGCTCCTGATTGGTCTCTCTTTCAAACGAACGACTAATATTAATCTGAGCTCCATCGACGGTTCTAATCAATTCACAAACTCTATAAAAAGGACCTAAGACTCCACCTAATTCACACAAATAAAAACGAGAATGAGACCGTCATGCTGCTGAAGAAAGACTAGGAGCACCCGTCAAAATTGAGAGACGATTAGGAGTCGATTTAAGGGCTTAAAGCAACGACAACTAAATCAAAACAACGCCTACAACAAAGGATAGCATCTCCAAATTCAGAATTCAGAATCCTGAATTGAAGATTCGTCATACGTTGTAAGTAGAGTGCTATTCCGATATGAATGAATAATTGAGTTTTGATTTGTGTGAAATGAGAAATGGAATTGTACTTAATTTGTGGTGATGATAACTCATAATTGTATGTTGCTATGATTCTAATTATGAATAAATTTGGGATGTTGTGGCATAATGATATTAGACCTATTGGATATTTGCAAGTATATGATTCATGTTGAAAGTTAACGACTATATGTTTGAGGTAGTTTATTACAACAAAGTTGAGATTCATGCAAGTATGTGATTCACTATTATGCCAACATGATTTTAGACCCTTCTATGTATATTTTATGATCATGTTTAGTGTAGTTGGATCCATTTGGGTATTATGATTTATATGAATTTATGTTGAAATAGGAATTATGATTCTAGTGGAAAAAGACAAACTTTTGTATTAGTGACAAAAGTAAGCATCTTTGTGAACTTGTGTTGACTCTATAAACATGACTAGGTTACGTTTGGTGTTATGCCTAATTGAAAATATGTTTTAGGCCTATGTTGTTATCAAAATCATGTGATAATATATGTGACACATAATTTAAGTTAGGTTTACAATTTAAATGCAAGTTTACATGACTAGATTAAAACCATGATTCATGTTTAGGTATGTTTCATGTCAAGATTATATGCTATTACAATGCAAGTTCACAAGTGCCTAATTTATGTTAATTAGATCGTTATGTTGCAAGTTCATGCGTTCACACACCCCTTTTGATGTTAGTTAGAATATATAAACACCATGTTCTAAGCCTCCCCTTTTTCATGTGGCTAAGTTGGGCTTAAATGTTAAACCCAACATATGTTATATTATAGCGAACGTATAAAACGGGGGTAATGACGTTGGGTTAAAAATATAAAACATATGTGTTGGCATGTCTGAAGCATGCCAATGACCTTGAGAACATTTAAGGGGTATAAATTAATTTTACCCAATAAAGATGAATTTGAATAATGGGCTGCAAATATTTACATATAAAAAGAAAAGAGACAAAATATGTAAACCTAGAAAATACGATGTGTTTAACCTGAGGTTGGATTGAGTTGTGACGTATACCTGCCCGGAACCGCCCGGCTGTCCAGTAGTCACAACAATACCTATCCAATGTGGGTGGTTAAACATTGAGCCCAATAAAGACCCGAGGTTAGACTGAGTTGTGACGTAAGACTGCCCGGAACCAACCGGCAACAGGCAGTCACAACAATACCTGTCTAATGTGAGAGGTCGAGGCTTTAATAAGACAATTAAGGCTGAGTCAGGATTGATAGGATTAAGTAAATTGAATTAATACTTAATCAAATTGAACATGCTAAACTATACAGACTGATTGGGGGTTAGGTTTACAAAACACTTAACCAACTTAACATGTTGGCTAGAAATAGAAAACCTAGTAGCGGGGGACCCTTTTCAGCAGTAACCCTACAAGGTGTATCAGGATACCCTGAACTAGGCAGGGTGGGGCACGATTACTAGGCTAACTGTAAGAGGTCAAATCGACGGCGGTGGTGCAGCAGTGTAGGTTCTAATGGGGTGCGGGCGTGCACACACTCCGGCGCAGAAAAATTAGGCACTGGGCACCATAGTATACCTGTGTATTCTAGGATTGTGTCGGGCCGCCACCATGGGACTTGATACACCCCATGGTGGGACCAGCATAGGTAACTACAACATCGGGGGCCGTAAGACACATGTAACTATGCGAGTAGGAGCCGATCATTAGAAATGGATCACTTCACCCTGATAATGGGGTGCCTGTTGGGAACTAGTTTATAGGGGTGCAGAGATTAATATGGGGTATGGTAGTATATTCGACTCTAGACAACTTAACTTAGCTTATAGTGCTTTCCCATTTCCAGTTTGTACTTATCATGCTCATTTCCTTATTCATAGACTGAATAGTCCTAGACTTACTCAGGCTTTATGTCTGACTCTACTTTTCTTTCGTCTTCTTTTCTTTCGTCCCCCCCCCAAGGCCCACAGGGAGGGAATACAGTAGCTTGACCAGTTTTCACATCCAGCTTGAAGAGAAAGAATGTATTGCTTGGATCTCTTTCGTTTTGGACTATGGCTTTGGATAGCAACTATGGGGACTTATGCCGTTTACTTATGTTTTTATGCTTCTTTAAGTTATGAAATCAAGACAGTTATGAAAATGTAATGTTTTTGGAAGTATTGTAAGACAATTATGGCATGGTTTGTGTAACACGTATTTTGATGAAATAAAAGTTGCTGTTGTTTTCCGCTGTTCAAAAATATGTGTATTTATATCTGTCTTGTGTATCTGTGACTTATACTTATAAACCTCCACCAAAATTAGGGCATTCCCTTTGAGAGTGACCCTAACGGAGGTGGGGTGTTTCATTCGACCACTGATTTCAAATTGATATACCAGAAGATCCGACCATCGCATTCTTCCAAAATAAAAAAATTAGATTCAAAATGAAAAGAGATGTCAAATGAGTATAAGAGGATTTAAATCCACTGGTTATATTTAGAGATAAGTTCAAATCAATTTTCAGTAAAAACAGCACCAGAACCATTAGTGGCCTTAAAATGGATTTAAAAAAGAAGAAGCTATTTTTAAAATATTAAAAGTAGGGAAAAATTATGATAAATCATAATCAAAGATTTCAAAGTGATTTGAAAAAGAAATATGTAGTTTCGAAATATATTTTAGGATGTTTGTTTTTTCAGCCTAACTAGTTAAAAACGGTAGAACTACATTTAGTAAATTTAAGTTAAATAAACTTAAATTATTTGGTTTATCAAATATAACCATAATTAAAAAGAAGTGTTTAGATAAATATTTTGATTTAGAAAAGATTACCAATTTGAATAAAAATTGGATTTGGATATAAATGATATTCAGATATTTGGTATTGATTACCATTGTGTAGACGTTTACTGTTTGAGGAATTTGGAAGATGTTTACATCGTTATTCTACTTATAGTATTCGTTGATTACGAGAACTGGTGTTGAATATTATTTTTGAAAGCAAAAATTTGTGATCTTCTAAGAAGAAGAGAGCACACATATATATAAAGTAAAATATAGTCTACAATAACAGACTACAAATCTGAGAAGTAGCCAAAAAACTACACTAATAATGACTATATGAATGTATAAAATGGTAGATAGATGAGCTATGGATAAACCACCACCCATCATACTTCAATATCGAGTTCTGGCAAGGCCACCACCCGATAGTGAAGTATATCTACTTCTACACAATACACTAGTCACTCTAAACAAAATACAACTAATACATGGGAACAAAAAAACTCTCCAACACTGCACTCTAAAAAGCCCCATAGTAAATATCAACTGTAATCCAAAACAGCTCTCCAAAAAGCTCCTCAGTTAAATTCCACCACCTGTAACCTGAAAAATACTAGCTAATCATAAGCAACCATTACACACACACACACATATATACATATGTGTGCGTGTGTATATATCATAATATATATATATATCCATATATATATATGTGAAGGTGAAAAAAAGAAACATGGTAAAAAGAAGACAAGCCAGAAACACATATAAGCCAAATCGATAACAAATGCACAAAAGATTATGACTAGAATACTTATTAATTCTAATAAACAAACTCAAATTAATTCTAACCTTAAATAAATATCTCTCAAAGCGAGATTCTCTATGTAACTTATAATGAGAATTAGACATCAAATCTAGACTGAAATTAACAATTCTAACAATCAATCTATTTAAAGAATCAAAATTAGATCTGATTTCTCTCCAACCAAATAAACCAACTAATAATAGAAACCAAAGAATCCAACACATATCTATGCTTGAAATTAAAAATAAATCTACAAAAATTGCAATAATAATCACAGCTTCTAAAAGGAAAGGACCAGTTTAAAAAATACATAAAACCATATTTAAAATATAATTGGTTTTAGAGCAAGAGAAAAATAAATGGTCAACATGCTCACCCAAAATACAACAAAAACAACACTTAACATAAAAAATAACATTTTTCTTCTTTAAATGCTCAACCATATTAAGTTTCTTGTGAATAATTAACCACAGAAGAAATTTAGCTTTAGGTGGCGAATTAGACTTCCAAAGATTTTTAAAAATAAAAATAGAGAAACCAGAAAATTTAAGAAACTTATACATAGATTTAGAAGTATATTGTAGGCTCCAATCTAGACCCCATAAAATGTTATCACCATTATTATCCAAATGATACATAGACAACTTAGCACGCAGTAAGGCAAATTGCCTGAACATAGTCCCTTCTAAAATATTTTTGAAAGAAAATTCCCACGGAGGATCTAAACTACCTCTATAAACATCAATAATCAAAGCACTCTTAAAGCAGCAATTATCAAAAAGCTCTCTAAATTCTATTTTAAGCGGCACTCGAAAGATCCAAGAATCATGCCAAAAAAGTAATATTACCCGAATTGGATAGTCAGCTTACACTTAAGATTTAAAAAAAAAAACCAAAACATTTAAAAACAGAATTCCAAAAATAAGATATTATATTAATTCAACTATCACTAGAATCAACTATAAATTTACCCCCATCATAATAAAATTGGGAAACTATTAACTTCCAAGTAGCCATCACATCTAGGCTCCTATATTTCCATAACCATTTGGCTAACAAAGAAGAGTTAAATTATATAAATTGATGATCCCTCGACCCCCATCCTTCTCGGATTTACAACAAACATCCCAATCAACTAAACATTTATACCCTCTACACATGATATCGCCACTCCAAAGAAATTACGTCTTATTCTGTCGATTTTCTCAGTTACCCATTGAGGAAACAGATGAACGACCATCCAATACGTAGGAATAGCAAACAATACAGAGTTGACAAGAACTAATCTACCAGCTCTTAATAAGAATCTGCTATTCCAACCAAATAATCTACTATTTGTCTTATCAATAATAACTAACCAATCTTCATGCTTAAGATTTGAAGGCCTAATCTTAAAACCCATATAATCAAAAGGAAATTTCATAGTGGAACAATTTAAGGTGTCAACAACTTGATTCTCAACATTATTAAAGTCATTAAGATTCATAACCGAGCTCATATCAAAATTAATCCTAAGACCATAAAGCAACTCAAAACAATAGAGAATAAACTTCAAAGCAATATCATGCTTGGGTAAGTGAGAGAAAATAATAATGTGTCATCTGCAAATTGAAGAATGGATAACTCATTGTTAAAATCCTCTTTACCAACAAAGCCTAAAACACCTAACCTCACAGTTCTCTTAATAATTTTAGAGAAAACATCAACAACGAGGTTAAATAGAAGAGGTGATAAGGGATCACCTTGTCTGAGGCCTTTTTTAGATTGAATTATCTTACCAATAACCCCATTGACAACAATACTAGAACAACTGGATTTGAGCAAAGCATGATCCTATTGACCCATCTAATACTAAAACCCCTAGCTAGACAAAGCTCGCAAATAAAATCCTAGTCAATAGAATCAAAAGCCTTTTCAAAATCAATTTTCAAAATAGCACAAGTAAAATTATTTTTACAACAAACATTTATATATTCTTGAACAACAGCCACCCCTATCAACTATGTTCATGTCTTTAATAAAGGCTGTTTGGGAACAATCAATTAGATCGTTCATCTTAATACTAAGTCCATTCGCTGACTTTAGTAATAATTTTAACAGAACAGTTGATTAAGGATATAGGCCTAAAATCCTTTAAAGTATTAGCGCATAATTTCTTATGAATAAGGATAATGCTAGCAAAGTTAAAACTACCTAACCGAAAATTCCCATTATAAAATCATTAAATAAGTTAATTGTTAACCAAATTATGGCTCTAATCCCCAAATTGTCAAAAATTGTAGAGAGTAATAACTAGAAATGAAAGAAAATATGGTTAACACACCAGCTTTATAGTGGTTCGGTGTTAACGAGCCTACGTCCACTTTATATGCTTTTGATTATACATTAAATGCAAGTTCAATCAATGATTTCTCTTAATCTCACTTTTAGAATGATGGTTCACTCAATGATTTCGAGATATTACTGATAAAAAATGATAGAGGAACAGTAATGGTGGAAACAATACTTAGAACTACCAAAAGATCCTTAAAAATGCCAAGCATGGGGCTATTTATAGGTGATATATGTAGGCAGGTGGCACGGATCCCGAGGATCTTGGACTGGTTCCTGGCTTGATGGAGAAATGGTTAATATGACAGTTATGGGCGGGTGTCATCAAATCCTAATCTTGCGGCGCGTGGTGGACTTGGTCATGTCCATTATCTTCTGGTTTCATGATCGGCTCGTGATACATTATCACGATTGGGTCGTGATAGTCCTCCACGAATAGGACATGATAGATTGGCACGAGCGGTCGTGGTTCTCAATCACGAGTCGGGGATGAAGCTGGTCCACGAGTTGAAGGAGGAATCAGGGCCACGAGAGAGATCCTGGGATTCACGAGTCGTGATGTATTCATCTTGAGATTGGATGCGTAATTTTCCCTCTTGTCTAACTATGAATACTTGTACTCTTGGTGGCTTGTTCACAAAGCTAGCCAACATTTTCCCCCCTCGAAGTATGTTTTATCGAGGATGGAACATGCTTCGAAGTTAACCAAGGTGCCTATCTCTGAACTGACAAGTGCTGACGGACGTGTCTATCTGTATTATCGCGCTGTGTCAAAGGGCCGTATTCCCTGGCAAGTATAAATACAGGAGCGTTTTTCCAATTATTTCATTTATTGGTTGACTTTAATCTTGTGAGTTTCGGAGCACATCGCAAGTACTTCTTCAGGTGAGTTTTTAAATCCCTTTGAATAGCTTAAAGAAGTTCATTATGTCACAATCCTTGCTGCTAGGCACGCATCATGAATCGGCTGAACATCAGGTTCTCGCGCAAATGATGGCGGGCTCGTGTGAGCGCTCATGGCCCATTGGACCAACTAGTTCGAATAAAACAAAAAGGAGAAGGTAAAGAGCCTTCAGGTAGGCTATATAAACGATTCCCTCTTATTTTTTACTCTCCCCTTTTTTCTTTCTACTGCCGCCGCTCCTTCCCAATTTCCAACCCTAATTTTCTTTTTCCAAAAATCAACATCACCCCATAATCTAAACTAGGAAGGTAATGATACTAGGATTGTCTCTACTTTTTACTGTTACTTGATTGCCCAGAATTTTGCGTTGTTACTTTGTCGTTTCACTTCGATTTGCACGAGTTTTCACTGATCTCGAAACCGTCACTGCTATGAGTGGTGATGGTGGAGGAGTTCGCGGAGTTGGGGTTTGAAGGAGGAGACATGCTGGGTAAATGGAGAAGCGAGGTGGAGATGTCGCGGAGCTCGAGGATGCCCCACTATCGGAGATCAGTTCGTGACAGCGGCTGGAGAAAGGTGGAATTTCAATTTGCGGAAAGGACCAGGGAATCAGATTCATGGAAAAGGATGGAGAGGAGTGAGACTTCGAGTCGTATCGATGGTGAGATAGGATGGTGGTTCGGGTCATGATGTTGGTTCATGGGGATGGAAATTGGAACGGGTCATGGGAGTGTCTCACGAGCCGTATGAGGCGAGGTGACGTGGTGTTCAACTGAACACATAACCACGAACCTGTTTGCGATCGTGAACTGAATCCTTCTTTGTGGGTCAACCTCCTATCACGAGACCCCGTCTGGGTGAACTGATGTCTAAACCGAGGAGGCCATATCACGAACCCACATGTACTCGCGAGCCCAACCCAGATCACGAGTTGTGCCCTCATCACGAGCTGAACTATAAAAATCCATGGACTAGTTCGTCTCCAAGCCAATCCTCATTTTACGATTATGCCCGACTAAGTTACATCAATCAACCAAGAACATCAACGTACATTTCATCTAAGACTTCCTTATATCCCGAGTAATTCAAAGAACAGTTATGATAGAGCATATAAGACGAGTTTTCTAGACTGGATGACAACATAACTTAGTAGCATACTACAATCAGTTTCATGTTTCCATTGCTTAATTCATGCTTTTTCTTCTAAGTATTGCACTTGTACACACTAGTACTTGCACATGCACAGGGTATACGGGTAATTGTGTTCCAATCTCTCATATTTATTCGCTAACACAGCCATGTCTGATAGACGTTCGGCGAGGATATCAAAGAAAAGTGCAGATCCACAGTCGTCGAATTATTATAATCCCGACGTGCTCCCGTTAGATTCAGATAGGAGTAATTCTGACTCCGAATATGAAACAGATCTTGACACTGAATCGACTTCTTCTAAGAGCACATCGCTTGAAGAAGAGGATGAGGACCGAGCTCCCGATGAAATCGAAGGTGTTAAAGAAGTAGAGAGAGAGAAACTGAGTGACTCTATAGCCTCCAAATTGGACAAGCTAAAATTAGAGAAAATCTGTCTAAGGCATGGGATCCCTTGGGACGATGTTAAAACTCCGGAGGAAGGAGATAGGCCCCATTCTGCTCCGGAATGGTACATGACTATCAGTAGAATCATGTGTTGGGTAGGCGCTATCCCACTGTTACCTCCGATTGTTGTTGATCTTTTAAGACGACTACGCGTTGCCCCCATGCAACTCCATCCCAATGCTTATGTTGCTCTATACACCTTGTATATTTCATATGCAGAAATTCTAAAGACCGAGCTCACTTTCAAAGATTTAAACTTCTATTTTTATTTCAAGCACCGTTCTACAGGGACTCCGAACTTCATTTTCTTTAAATCGATCCCCTCTAGGAAGGTATTATCGGACGATGATAGCAATTTAGGAGACGCTAGGTCCAGTTGGTTTTATATAAAACATCAGGCTGGATGTGCGAGGAGGTGGCTACAGTCAAGTGATTTCTAGATCCTTCAGCGCATGATCCAATTGCATAATTAAAGTGATAATGTGTTCTTTTTTCTGTACAGTTCACAACTTTGAAAAAACAGAGGGTTCGGTATACAAAGATCGATTATCCCGCCTTTTAGCAAGCAAATCAGACTTTTATAGAGTCAAGAAGTGTATAACCGATGAGAGCCTTCATAAACACCACCTTCTGAATGTAAGATTTGGTCTCGGCTTAGGTGGCAAGCCTTACAAATACGTGCTCCCTACTCAAACAGCTGGGGAATCTAGTATCATGCCCCCAGCTGAGGGGCAAGTGGCAAAGTAAGCTACAAAGATGACCAAATTTCGTCAGAGTCCTTCGCCAATGGTCAACCAGGATAGTGAGGATTTGAATGTATACAAAGGAGATGAAATTCGAGATTATGAGCCAAACGAGGCTTCGGTGTCCAAGGGGCAATCTCCCTCCAGGACTCCATCACCACTAGGGCCTACCACTGATGATACATTGACAGAGGAGAAGATATTCGGGGAGTTAGATAAAATCCCTCTTCCAGATAACATCTATACTCCTGAAGACTTTGAAGGGGAACCATTCTTCCCTATCTCTGAGGATGAAACCATTCCCACCAAAGAGAAAGATACTGCATACGAGCCTAGCTTCGGTCCCTGGTCTGTTAGGGGGGATTACACGGGATACACAAGTCACATGCATCACTTGCCACATCACTCATGTACTATTTGTATTCACAGGTCTTTCACATGGTTGTCATTCTTTGCAGAAAAAATGTCTCGTCGCCGCTCATATTCTCATCGTGAACTTCGCGGCTGCACTCCCAGACTCAATCCCATATCTGAGCATGAACGCATTGACAGTCGAGGAAGAGATAGCCAATGACACCGTGATTCTTATTAGCCTCCCTCTACACGGTCTCGCGCTCCTTCAAAGCAGGATCCTGGGAAGTACCATAGTCGTCAAGTGCAGCAGGTGGCAGGTAAACAACTTCCCAAAGCTCTAACTCCTCCGAAGAGTACACCGTCTCAGGGAAAATCTTCCAAGAAGCATCATGAATCCAAAGACAAAGACCGAGGTCCAAGCAAAAATTTGGAAAAAGAGAAGGCAACTTTGGTTCCTTCTGGTCAGCACAACTTGGATACTACCGCGGTACAGGAGGATATCGTTACTTCTGATAATCAGGCAAAGTTAGAGCGCTTGCGAAAAGACCCCGATATCTATTCTGAGAGGATGCATTTCATCCCGGATCTTGAACTAGTTCCTAATGAATGGGATGCAGAGGTTGTAGGCTAAAATTGGTCACATGGCTAAACAATATAGAGAATTGAAAAAGAACGCCAAAAATTTATCAGATGTTATCCGCCGTTTAGAAGTAGTTGCTGCCAGGGCTAGGGTAAAAATCGATCACGATGCTAAGGCCAGGAGTAAGGTAGAGAAAGAACTTGAGGATGTGTAAGCTCAACTTTCTTTAGCTCGGCGAGATGCTAAAAATTATAGAGTAGAGTTGGAGAATGCTAAAAACGTTTCCATCTCGAGCTCGATTCAAACAGCCAAGAGCACGTGGCTTTGAAGAAAGAGATAGAGGATCTTAAGATGGATAACACTGAGCTAAAGGCGTCGCAGGATCGACTTGCCATAGAGAAGGCTGCTTGGGAAAAGGAAAAGGCAAGCTTAAACGACGAACTGGCTCATGTTGAGGAACGAGCAGCCCTTGCCGAAGGCAATGCAAATGCGGCTCTTGAGTTGGCCTCCACTACTACTGCCAAACTTTCTGCGGCCAAAAAGGAGATAGGGGAGTTCGACGAACTGCTAATGGACTTCTTTGTTCAAATCATTCGGACTCGAGATATTTCTTGGATCAGTAACTATTCCACCACATTAGTTAATGTATGGGATCAGAATTTTGAGAGCGAGAAGCTGCGCTTGGAGGTCGAGGAAGTCGATAAGGACCAGCTCATGCAGACTTTTCTCAGAGGTGGAGAGCCTGAGGCTTTAACAGAAGATAGGCATCAAATCCAAGAAGCTACGGAGAAATAAAGGCTCGAGCTCAAGAACAAAGTTGATGAAGGTTCGAGCTCGGCACCGGAGCCCAAGACTTCCGAGGTTGAGGAGTATAATCTGGATGATCCCTTAATCTCTGGGGTTCCAGTACCTCCGATAGTTGGGGTTTCTACTGCAGCTTCAGGGAGGAGTCAGCAGAAGGTATCTCCATATTCTCTCCACAATTTGTCAAAGCGATTGTAACTTGTCGTCGCATTGTGGAGCAAACAATCGAGAAGACCACATTTTCTCCAAAACTAATAACAGTTACTTCTCGTAATATAGGTGCCAAGCAGACAGAGAAGGATGCAAAAAAGCAAGCAGAGGTTGAGAAGGTCAATGTAACACCAAACACCGAGGTCATCCATGAAATTCCTAAGCAGACTGAGGTCAAGGCATCCGAGAAAGCCATCGCATCATCAGGCACGGATGCTCCTAAGGATGCCAAAGTTATCGAAGCCTTGGATGACATTGATGGCGATCACAGGGATGATGAGGAAGAGCTTGCTATCATAGGGGAGACCAAAAACAATGACAACATGACCTTAGCTGACATGAAGGCTAAAAAGGATAAACATCTGGCCTTAAAAATAGAGGAGCATGAGCCCCTAGATGTGCGACCTATCTCTGCAGCTGATCCCAAATCCGGGTTAATCATAAAGCTGTCCGCTAAATCGATAACTACACAGCTTGCATCTCAATCTTCTAACCCTCCACAAGATCCTCCTTCGGACAAGAAGAAAATAAAGAGGCAGGGTAAATCTGATGCCGACAAGGAGGAGCCAGAGAAGCAAAAGAAGGAGAAGAGGCAAAGGTCATCCCCAAAGCCCAAGTAGAGCCAATCTGTTTATGTCTTTTCTCTTTTTAGTTATTCTACTGGCCTTATAATGTAGTTGCGAGTACGACCCTCGTATTTTGTTTAGCCTTGTAAACCTACATTTAGTAAATGAAAATCTGTTTCTTTTGCATCATTGCGTACCTGCAAGTTTGTCATTCCCAATCACAAACATCCGGACCATAACTAAGTTAAAATCATGTGCAATGAAAATAAAAAATTCCTGCATCATGGATAAATGTGCGTGTGTATGCCCCCAATCAATTGTTAATTTAATGCCTGGTCAGGGCTTATTGAGGATTGATTAGAGTCATATATGTGTTGCCACCCATGCCCAGAAATGAGGGGGTCAGGCTCAGCTTTCATTCTTGTTCCCGATTCTACAGCGGGATAGGAGCCCTGTCGCGGCATTTAATCAAAACACCTTTATCGTATGCCCAGGATTGAGTTCGAACTCAACTTTCAAATTACCCCCGTTCCTTCAGCGGGGTAGGAGTTCTATTGTGGCGTTCAGTCTTTGGCACTGTTATACTCTCCCGTCGAATGCCAAAGGTAGAGTGCAATCGAGACGGTCTTTATAATCGTGGTGAACCTTCACGTCTCGTGGACAATCCATTTCCTTATCCTTTGTACTTTTTCTCAAGTCGCGAGAAGTGGAGTGTCGGTTGCTGTGTCATTTACTTTATTGCACCCTCAATGCTCTGCATACTGTTAACCTTCTGATCTGATAGAAGGCCCTTCAAGTTACGTGCTTCGAGATTGTTTCAAGGGTCATAGCAAATTTGAAAGACTATAATGATTCATGTGAGTAAAGAATGACAGAGTAAATAATAAACGGTGCGGTAAAAGTAAATGACACAAGATCTTTTATAGTGGTTCAGTTGAATCATGACCTATGTCCACTTTATAATCTTTGTTTATATAATAGGACTATTGTAGGCAAGTCATGTCTTTTTATATGGTCCTAAAAAACAAAAGGGTAAAAACGACAATTTCATGTCAAATAGTGCCGCAAATGCTGGGCATTCCACACTCTGGGGATTTCATTTCCATCCATGGTCGCTAGCTCGAAAGATCCATTATCAAACCTCCGTAGGATAGTATAAGGTCCTTCCCATTTCGGGCCCAAATGTACTAGGGGTGGAAAGACACGCTTTAGAACCAAGTCTCCAGGTTCAAAGGTTCGAGCTCGGATCCTTCTATTGTAATACCGAGCGACTTGCTGTTTGTGCCTCAAGGCACGTAGACCCGCTTCATCCCTTTTTTTCTACCATATCCAGGGATTCTAGGAGAAGTTTATTGTTAGTCAATGGGTCGTAGTAACTGACCCTGTAGGATGACACCTTTAACTCAACCAGGACGATTGCCTCAGACCCGTAAGCAAGGGAAAAGGGGGTATGCCCTGTGGCTGATTTAAACATGGTTCTGTAGGCCTACAATGCCAATGGTAGCTCGTCAACCCACATGGCTTTGGCCCATTTTAATCACTTATTCAAAATGGACTTGATACTTTATTTGCCGCTTTTACCTGTCCATTTGACTGCGGATGCGCCATAGCTTTGAATCTCTTCTCGATATGATATCTCTGGCATAAATCCCGGAACTCGGTACTGTCAAATTGGGTCGCATTATTGGTTATGATGACTTTCGGAATTCCAAATCGGCATATGGTGTTTCTTACGACGAAGTTTATCACTCGCTTGGTTGTGATCGTGGTTAACGGTTCTGCTTCGACCCACTTGGTAAAGTAATCCACGGCTACAATGGCAAACTTCGCTCCGCCCTTCGCTATGGGGAGGCTTCCAGTAATGTCAATTTCCTAAACCGTGAAGGGCCACGGACTTATTATCGTCTTCAACTGGCAAGGAGGTGCCTTGCGAATCTTTGAGAATTTCTGGCATGCGTCACAATGTCGTGCATACTTAGCCACATCTTCGTTCACGGTAGGCCAGAAATAGCCATATCGCAGTATCTTCTTTGCCAGTATTTGTCCTCCAATGTGGTCACCACACTCACCTTCGTGGTACTCTCTCAACACTCTTTCTATGTCGTCATGGGCTATACACCGAAGAAGAGGCATTGAGAACCCCTATCGGTATTGTATTTTGTCTTGCATGACATATCCGGAGGCCTTGCGAATGACAGCACACCTTTCACTCTTTTTGGTAGAAAGTGTTCCATTACTAGGAAGTTCTTTAAGGGTGTCATCCACGATTCCTTTCCCCGTTCATTCTACAGTATAGGATTAATTTCCATCTGATTGACACTCGGAGACTGTAATACCTTTATTGGGACCATCTCTGTGTCCTCAGGGTTGTCAGATCTAGCCATCTTTGCTAACTTGTCTGCCTTCTGATTCTCCGGTCGAGGAATATGGGCTATACTGTAGTGATCAAAACCATCGAGCAACTTTCTCACCTCTTTCAAATATATTATCAATCTTGGATCCTTAGCCTGAAACTCCTCATTAACCTGGTTCATGACTATTTTTGAGTCGCAAAAGATTTCTAACTTTGTTATTTCCAACTCCTTCGCGAGCCTTAGCCCGACAATTAGGGCTTCGTACTCCGAGTCGTTATTTGTGGCATGAAATTTCAATCTAAGTGTGTAGTATATCGACATTTTTCGGGGGTCACAAGTACGACTCTGTCACCCAATCTTCTATCATTCATGGCCCCATCAGTATATAGCTTCCAGGCGTTAGGGTCAATAAGTTGTTTTGGAGGATCAACCTCTTCATTTACCACATCGTCCTCCGGGATGTTAAACTCTACTATAAAATCTGCCAGTACTTGCCCCCTTATTGATCTTCGAGGATGAAAGTTCAGGTCAAACTGACTCAACTCGATATTCCACTTGAGTAGCCTTCCCGATGCCTTCGGTCTTTGTAATATTTGCCGTAGCGGATGATCAGTGTACATAGTAATGGGATGAGCTTGAAATAATGGCGAAGCTTTCTAGATGCAATTAGTAAATTGTACTCAAGTTTTTCTATCTTTGGGTAGTTCTGCTCCGCCGCCGCTAGTTTCTTACTTATGTAGTACACTGGTCTCTGGACTTTATCTTCTTCTCTTGCCACGGTTGAACTTATCGCGTGGGATGACACTGCCAAGTACGCGGACAACTCCTCATGATCTACCGGCTTGGACAATATCGGGTGTTTTTCCAGATGATTCAGGAGGTTCTGGAACGCTTCTACACAATCTGGAGTCCATTTGAAATTGCGCTTCCCTCTCTTTATCAAATCAAAAAATGGAATGCACTTATATGTAGCTTTGGAGATGAACCCACTTAACGTGGCTACTTTCCCAGCAAGGCTTTGCACGTTATTGATTTGCTTTGGTTCCTGAATATTCCTGATTGCTGTGATCTGATCGGGATTGATTTCAGTTCCGTGCAAGCTAATGATAAAGCCCAAGAATTTCCCAAAGGCTACTCCAAATGAACACTTTAGAGGGTTGAGCTTCATCCCGTATCGCCTAAGGATATGAAACATTTCTACCAAATCGGTAGTATGGTCGGACGATTGTTTGGATTTACTAACATGTCATCAACATATACCTCCATTGTCTTCCCAATCTGACTGTAGAACATCCGGTTTACTAGCCGTTGATATGTAGCTCCAGCGTTCTTTAAACCGAAAGGCATCACTACATAGCAGTACAATCCCAAATCTGTGATGAAGCCGAAATGCTCCTGGTCCGTAACATGCATTGGAATTTGGTTATATCCTAAATACGCATCCATAAATGAGAGGAGTTCGTGACCCATTGTCGAATCCACCAACTGATCAATCCTAGGAAGTGGGAAACTATCTTTTGGACAAGCCTTGTTCAAATCTGAGAAATCAATGCAGGTGCGCCATTTCCCGTTGGCCTTTTTCACCAAAACCGGGTTTGAAATCCATTCTGGGTAAATTGAATCTCTAATGAATCCATTGCTCCTTAATTACTCAACCTCTTCCTTTAAGGCAGCTGACCTCTCTGGGCCAAGCATTCAGCTTTTCTGCTTAACAGGTGGATGCTTTGGGTTGATGCTCGATGGGGATATTCCACACATATCAGCATGGGTCCAGGAAAACATGTCTAGGTTATCCTTTTGGAAGTCGATCAATTCTTTTGCATGAAGAGGGTATAACTGGGATCTAATTTTTAATACCTTCGCTAGGTCATCATCGTCGACTGGAATATCCACAGTTGTTTCATTAGGAGTCGCCACTCTGCCCTCAGGTTCCTCGTCCTCTCTCGGATCTATATCCTTGGGCAGTTCTCTGGGCGGCTCTCTCGGGGTTGTCTTTAATTACTTTGTTGAATCCTCCTTTACGGACGGAGGGGTGTCCTTTGGTTCTATGTTTAATCCTTTGTACAACAGTTTCAACTCTGCTATGTTGTAGGCTCGTCCTGCGACTTGGTCACCTCTGACCACTCCCACTCCTGCATCTGTTGGGAATTTTAACGATGGGCACCAGGGTGCTATACACACTCTGAATTCTGCTAGGGCCGGTCGGTCTAGGAAGGCGTTATAAGGTGACTTGATATCCAACACCACAAATGGAAGGATTCTCACTCTCCGGCGATCTCCTTCTCCCAAAGTTACTGACAATTCCACATATCTGATCAGGAACGTTGAGGCTCCATTGAAGCCACATATCCATCCATCGCATGGCTTCAAATCTATCGCTTCAAGCTTCTTCTGATCAAACGCTTTCTTAAACAAAATGTTTACTGAAATTCCATTGTTTACCAAAACCTTGTGAACCAGAGTAGGACTGATGGTCGCCGTGATCACTAAAGGGTCCTCAGTGGGGGCGTGAACTCCAACACTATCTCTATCATGAAAGATGACATCGTCTGACATTGTTTTGTGTTGCTTTACCGAAGCTGCAATTTCAAGATTACTGCATTCTTCTACATCAAGGTGTTTGGCCGTGTTCACATACTGATCCATTGCCCTAAAGCTATGTACAACAGGATGAGGTCCTCCTACTATTGTGTTTATGACAATATTCTTTCCTTTCTACTGGGCAATAGGCCTGGCAGCGGGTTGATTTTGATTTGGGGCCTGCCCAGCTTGATGCCTGTCTCTCGAAGCAACCTTGTATTCATCCAACTTTCCTTCCCAAAGTAGCTTCTCAACGACGTCCCTCAAATGACTGCACTCATTGGTGGAGTTACCATGAGTTTGATGGAAAAGACAAAATTCCCTGTCTCTCGTTCCTTCTCCGTCGAATCCCTCGGTGGAGGCCTTTTTACTGAAGAACGTTGCAGGTATCCAGGAAAATATTTTCTAGTGTATCATTCAATGGCGTAAAATTCTCAATGACCTGAGTCGAGGCCTCTTTTGTGAGTTTTTCCCTTGGTTCTTTTTTTGACTGTTATTCACAAATTAGCGGCCATTTCCCTGATTCTTATTTCGAACGTTAACTTCCACCTTTCCTGAACTGTCGCTGGATTATTTGATGGCCACTTTACTCTGTATATCTTCTTTATCGGTGGCTTTTCTCTTCCAATTGGCATATATCTCTTCCTGACGTAAGTGGGTGTTAGCTTTTTTATAAAATATTTCTCTATTCAGCGGTGGCTTGCCAGCTAAGTATCTTCCAAACTCAGTATCCTTGTCCACTCCGTCGATTAAGGCCATCAGGATAGCCTATTCGTGAGGATCTCTAACCTCCGTGACTGCTAAGCTAAAGCGGTCTAGATAGGACCTCAAAGATTAATCGGGGCGTTGCTTAATGAGGGACAACTTTATGAAATTTTTAGATCTCTGAGCATGAAGCCGGAATTGATTTACGAATTGTTCACTCAATTCCCTAAAATCGGAGGTTGATCGTGCCGGAAAGTGGGTAAACCACATTAATGCCACATCCTCCAGGAATTTCGGGAATGCTTTATATTTTACTGTGTTAGGAGCAGTGGCGGTGTTCATGTACCATGAATACCTCATTAGATGCTGAATTGGATCCGTCCTACCTGTATAGCGGTTCATAGATGGCATGTTGACTTTCCTTCGGAATCGGGCGTCTAATATGTCATCAGTAAAGGGCGTATGACTGCGACCTATACCACAATCCTCGTTTCTCTATCCACGGCTGTCTACCATGATTTTCCTAACCATTGCTTCAACATCAACATAGGTCAATGTAGATTCAGGATCAACACCCCTTACCCTGCAGGGCCCTCCGACGTCTCTCTGATGTGCTACTGCAAAGTCTGGGGTCAATCATGCGGCGAGAGGGTGGTAATGGTCGATTCCGGACAGGGTCAACAACACCTTCATTCCTGAGTAGCATAGCGGGGTCATTCAGGTTGCGATGGTCAGGTCCCAGATTAAGAGCCGCCTCTTCTCGAGAAGGAAGTGATCCAAATCGAAGCGGCTCCACGTTTTCAGGCCTTTCTAATGGTCATCGCGGAGGCCTTGGAGGTTCCTTCGACGAAGACGAGTACTCTGGAGTAAAAGGACGGGCGGACAGAGGTGTCATCTACCTTTGGAGATCATCGATTCATTAGTTAAATGCAGTAAGGTTCTATCGTAACAAGGAACTCCCTTGTAACGTCCCAGACTTTTAGGCCATTTAAATTAGAGCATTTAAATATGTTTATATATTATATTGGGAATATAAGGGATTTTATATCGAATTTATTTTATAAAATCAAGTTTGAATATATATAATTTATAATATAATAAAAATGAGCCCGAAACGACGTGGCAGTTCGCAATATTTAGTTTCAAACTTCAATTGAATATACATGATCCGATATAAGTCGGAATTCGATGAAACAAGAACTGTCTAAATTTGATTAATTATATTTTTCTAATGGAATAGAAAAATGGAGATTTCGTATTATAGATTGCAGGATATGTCCAATTCAAATTTTCAAATAGTCGCTATGGAATTTCGTTAATAAACGATAATGTTTATTTAATGAATGTAAAGGAATTTCTATACTATTTTAACCCGAATTTCTGAATATTGAGTTTTAAAGACTATACTGATCGGGTTAAAAGCTTTATACAATTCCGTTCAAATAAATTTATGATAATATTAATTTATTAACGTTAAATTGAATTGTTTAGAAATTAAATATTAATTAATTTATATTATATACGCTTTAAATTTTATCGGTTATCCAAACGATCACCATTTTCGGCGAAATCAGTTTTATTGGAATGCATGTAATTAAATATTGCTAGATTTCCAGTTTGGAGCTCAACGAAGTTGTTTTGTCGGTAGACGAATTTTAAGGGGGAACCAATAGATTAAAATAACAGCGTTTGTGCAAATGAAGTTGGTTTTGACCAAACAATTTTTTTTATGGGAGCCAGAATGTTAAGACATGGTATGCGTACATTTTCACTGTGATTGAATTTCATTTATGTCGATATAAAAATCAAACGGTCAACGATAATCAATAGGTAATTAAAACAATCAATAAAAACAAATGTATTAACTAAATAAATTTCTTTTGTGTGAAGGAAAAACTACCCTTAAGGGGACTAACGGTGCAGCCCTTTTATAGAACTAAGAACATGCAGTTAGTCTACTTGTAAATGGACATAGTTTCTGTTTAATTTACTCGTAAACTTAATCTTGCCAACTTATTTTTTTTCGTTGCCTTTCCCACCACACAATCTACTTCTTTGAGAGCCAAACTTCCCACACACCGATGCAATCCACGTTATTGAAAATCACGCTTGCACAGCTACACTAATCTCCTATCTGCGACCCTATATACAACACCGTGGTCATCACGTTCTCTTTAATATAAATACAGCACCCTTCGTTCTCTTTTTCAGAAACCACTTAGCCACTATTACTCATTCGTTTTACTCATTCATTTCAATCTGTATAAGTAAAACAAAAAAACTCACTCCACGTTAATACCTTTGCGACTTTACTCCATCCCTCTACATGCGAAGGGGAAACAACCTCAAGTTGTAGTAATGTGGAGGCATGAGTATTCAATGGGTTTAGGGACTAGAGGGCACGAACTGAGGAGGGTCAGAGGCATGGCGCGGTTCATGACTAGAGAGGTTCAAAAGTAAGAATCAAAGAAGAAGCATTGGAGAACAACATGGTAGTTAGCTCGGTCCGAAGCACGTCGGGAGGAAGAATCAAAATGGAGGGTGTCAGTTTTGTGCGTGCACCCAGGGGACACAAAGGATGCTTCAGCATACATTTTAGTTTGGGAAAGGAAAGAAACATGTCAACAAAATGGGGGGGGGGGTGAACAACAACATGTTGGGGATGAAAACAAACATGAAGCATTGGTTTCATACTATATTAGTAACGAAAGAAGAAAAAGAAAATGGTGGAAGAAAATAATAGAGAGGACGGTGGGAGTAAAATGCGCAGGTAAGGAGAGAAGGACCTGGAAGCTGTGTGAGGACAGTAGGGACTGGAAGCAAAATACAAAATAATGGAAAGAAATGAAGGAAACAGGTGAGAACGCAATGCGAGGAAAGGGGATCGGGCTTGTTAAGGGGAAGGGTAGGAAACGAAACAAAAAGTAGTAGAAGTTTGGAAGTTACATGAATGGGAAGCATGCATTTGACGTTGGGCCTTGTGTAGTGGTGGTACCGTTGTTTCCGGTGCAGGGTGTATGCGAAGATGGCTTGCTAGAGTACAGTTTTTGGGAAATGGAAATTGGCGATGGTGCAAGAATTATTAAATAAAGGGGGAGATGTTGTACAGTGCGCAACAAATAAAGGTGCCTGGCGCGGTTAATGCCTAATCAAGGTATAATGCCTAACCGATTATATATATTAGTTAGTTTTAACTAATTATATATACATGCCGGTGTTCAAAACGGGAAGCATATGCTATTATGTAGTGATTGTCTGAAATTCATGACACAGCAATGGGGGCACCGTGAGGCTAATCAATGTTAACGTGATGGTATATTTCGAAATAGGAAGTGACCCCAAACTGAACTGTAAATAAAGTTTATCAGGTTATTAAATTGGAATTTAAGACCATATCAAATAAGAAGTCAGATAACACTATAATTTATAACTATGTTATCCACACACAGAATTAGACCATATACAGAGCGATGGACCCACATCAGAGGACGTTAGATTTTGGAATGGGAATGGATGGATTTGAACACAACTGGAAGCGTGTTAAACGAACCGTTTCACCAACGAATGAAAATCAAGGTGAGTTCAACTCACTCAGTTTACCCCCATTTATATTTTATATAAACTGGGTATTTAATTTATGTGCAATGTTTGCTAATGGTTGAGGATTTAATGACTATTTGTATGTGTGCTGAATATTTTAATACATATTGATTAAATTAAGCGTTTTCTTAATTTAACCAAATTAAATTGTTATTTTAACGAAAAGATTCAAAATGAGGTAACTTACCTTATTGGTTACGTTTATAATAATATAAACGTATTAAATAAATAATTGGATGTTTTGATTAGATATTGATAATTTATTGTTGATTATTATTTATGATTACCGTGACAAATACACTATCGTATTGAATTCGAAGTAACCTATTGTGATGCAGGGAAGGACAGGTTGGAGGGATCCAACCGGATTCCTCAAATACATTATTTATTTATATGTACTGTTAATCAATTTGATTGATTGTTGATTCTAAATTCAACAAATTGTGTGGCATTAACCAGTGGGTGATATTAGTTGAGTAACGACAGATGGCCTGTAAATGAACCATTGTATAGAGATTGATTTACCATCCGATAAATCAATAGAGAGGAAGTTATAAATTTGTTTGATAAATAAAGACAGATTTTGAAATCTATTTTTATATAGATTATTATTTTTTGAATGAAGTCATTACAGTAAATTATTAATAATTTTTATCTTGTAATTATAAACGAGTACCTAAAGCGAGATTTGTCGGTTAAAAAGTCTAGTAAACAAGTGAGCTGAAATGAACAAAATGGTTAAGGGTTAAATTTACTATTGTTTTTCAATAAACAATTAAGTGAGATTATTTTATTTAATTGGATTGTTAATTAAATCAAACTAAAATTATTTAAATTAATTTTATTTATTAATAACTAAGTGGAAATGGGTAACAAGGTAACCTTGTTTGAGATGATCAAATCGACTACCTGAAAGAGAGTTGATTATAAAAAAAACTATTATAAGATTGTTAGTTATAAATAGAGTTAATTATGATTTTAAGACAACTTAAAAAAAAAGATTAATTAATTTATTTAAAGTTGGTAATGAGGTAAAACTATTTGAGGTAAAGGAGATTAGACAATTAATGAAGTGTGAACCTGAAAAGGGGATTTTTAATATATGGTATTAATATGAATTTATAAAGGGATTCAATAGAAAAGATGTGAATAAAATTGTGTTTGCGAATGAAACCAAGTTGTTTTTGATATATCGATTCGAGATTTCTGTAAAAGGAATAATATTGACTTTTAAAGTGAATAATGAAAGAAACCAGGTTGAAATGGAAATGGTGATAAAGGGGATTTGTCAAGTGAGACCTTGTTTATATCTAAAAAGGGTTTTTAATAAGCTTTACTCATATTTATATGAGTTAGAATTTTTCTCTATTCCCTGGAAGAAATTTTGTTAAAAGGGAAGTTTCTAACAAGGGTTGGAAGTGAATGAAAGCTTAGTTGGATGGAAATTGATAATTAAAGTGAAAATCTAATGATAATATCTAAGGATAAGTATTCTAATGTGAAATAGGGTTATTTAAATCATAACTAAGAACGGTGGTTAAATGGGATTCTATAATAAATAGAAGTGTTGGAATAATTGTTGGAATGTGATTTCATTAATAAACTTATATCTATTCCAAAGACAAGAATGTTGTCGTCTCAAGGTCTGTGAGGTACATAAAATATCCCAACTTATAACAACTTCATGATTACCTAAGGATGATATTAGTTTAGAAATGAGGATAGTGGAAGTGATTAAAATAAGTATTTCCGTAAAGAATATCATGAACAATAATTCGAAGGATTTTAAGTTTTCTTGGAATAAGTGAATGAGTATAATTTATTTTCTATTCTATGATCTTTAACCAACAGGAAGGGTATATGACTATATTGTTTAAATCTAAAGGTTTTGTTATCTTTTATAAATGGACAACTAAAGTGTGTGCGTCGCACATGGTAATTTATTCAGTTCTGACTGTCCTTTGTAAATGAACAATTAAAGCGTGTGCGTCGCACACGGTATTTTACTCCGTTTGTCAGTTTGTTTATACGACATTTATTTGCAATTTATAACCTTTGGCACACTTTGTAAATTATCGTTTTATTTATAAGTCTAAGTAATTATATACTTATGTGAATTAAAAATATGTTTGAATGCAAATTTCAGATGTTAAACACCATTACTTGTATGCATATAACGAGATAAAATATGCAAATAAGATCTCCTGCTTACATTGTCCATTTTCTATTTCAGAAAATATCATTGATTATATTTGGAGAATAATTCCGAAATCATTTACTTCGTTAATTTGGATTAAATTCAAACATTATAAGTTGAACAAAAATTGGAAAGGCGGTAATCCAAATATCGAAAGTTTTTAGAAACCAAATTAACGACTGTTTAACTAAAGAGGCCAACTGATGTTGTATACTGGACCAGTGAATCCATTTTATTTCTCTATGGATGATGGTTGTTTTTTCTGATAGTTAAAACACAGACTATCAAAATCTGGCCTATTCGATTGTTGGTATGGAAAAATCAAGATCAAAATTATATTCGAAAACCATTCCGACCAACAAATACGTAACGTTGAAGATGCTGGTGAAGTTGGAGCAATTGAAGATCGTGGATCTTCATAAGCGTAAGAATTACTTGCCGAATATTCTCTGGATTGCAACCAGAGGTTGTCTGACGTGATTCAGTCATGAGTGGGATTTTGCGGATTGCAAGGACTACTCGCTACTGATCCTTTGAATGTGGTAGGAGAGTGCCTTCTGTTCATCCTGTTCCTGGATAATTTGTATGGACGAGTGTCTGACAGAGTATTTCCAAATGGTCACGTACATTGATTTCTTAAAATGTGCCTAATGTATTTTTGAGGTCGTCAATTAGTGATTAAACGGATCTGACGATGTGGCATTCAAAGTGAATGATGACCAAATGATCAAGAAGACGATTCTATCCTCAAGCCTCATCAACCGGGAAATGACAAAAATCGGGCAGGAAGCATGGCTATGTGGGTCGCTTCCATTATGGTATATAATGACCTATCTAAAGAAATTCGTTTTGCTTCTTAAATCTTTCAATGTTGTCCGTTTTCGGGAGATGGTTGCTTATCCCAATCGTTGGTGAAATACATTCGATACACTCAAGCGAAATGAGTGGTCGGTCATGTGTAGGCCGGGTTGCAAGGCGTTCTTGTTGAACCCAGTGTATTCCCCTCTAGAGACACACTATCGGCAGGTGGTTCCATACCTTGTCATAGTCGGAATCCGTTCTCCAATAAGCGCCTGCGGTTTTGATTGTATAATATATATGTGGAGCGTGAGATGCAAGCGCTCCGCTAGATTATTATTTAATTTTTATTTAGACACTATTATAATATCAAAATAATATATGATTTCAAAATGTTTTGGGTTATAGTAAGGTAAAACCGTCCGTGTTTATGTGTGGGTTGGTCTTACTATTATCCTTTTCTTTCAAAGGGATTTTTTACTTTAAAATCGATATGGATGTTATATAAACTTAGTGGGTTTCTCACTCTGGTTCACCAGACTGACCCGGTGTTTGAAATGCTCGGGTTAGATCGGGTTGTACAGGTCCAGGTTATCAGATGCTGCGAAGTTCGGAAGACGTGCTGGAGGAGTTCAGACATATGATTTTATCTAGTATATTCCGCTATGTGATGTATATGAGGACAGGTTATTATAACTGTCCAGTTAGATTGGTGTACTCTGATGATTTTCAAGCTCTCAATAGAAGTTATTCCTATATTCTATTTTGTTCTACTGCGATATGAGCCTTTGTGTTGTGTTGAATCTTCTTCTTCTATTCTAATATTTCTTTCTTTCCCCGCCCTCTAACTTCTTTCTATTAACGTTCTGGTGTTTTCGTTGTTTAGAAGGTCGGCATAAGTTACGGTAAATGTATTTATGTCGATTTTCGGGGCCGAAAATCTTTGGTTCGTTACAGTGGTATCAAAGCTATTGGTTGAGTAGTAACCTTGGCTCTGTGGGGTAAATCGATAGAGATAGGGTTAGCAACACCCTAGATTGAGCTTGAGTGTATATACAAGAGAGCATATTTGTAAATTTTATATTAAATGTTTTGTATTGTGTTGATTGATCAGTTCAATGTTGGAAAATCGTACTGAACTGAGAATTGACACAATATTGATTTGTAAAAAGGGAAAATGAAATAATTTTTTCCCCAATTATATTTTTATAGAAAATAATTCACTTTTCTATAAATAGTATAATATGTTGGTTGATTATTTTTCTTGGTATGATTGGAATTCAAATCGAATTATGAAGTGAAATTGAACTAATTGAGGGAGATTGATTAGTCAATTGAATTGAATAGTTGAATAGAATTAAATTGGTTACAAACCAATCGTTAATTCAATATGGAGGTGAAAATTAATCTGAAACTTGATAACAGAAATTTGGAATTCGAAAAACAACAAAATAATATTATATATTTAAATGGTTTGAATAGAATGTATCGCGCAGCGACCATTCGTGAATTTTGACCATTTACTTCGAATTGACGTAACGGGAGATCCGACCAATGGATTCTCCTAAAACCAGAACCATTGGGTCCACATCGAAAAGAGTTTTTGAATGATGCTAAGGGATTTGAAATCTAACGGTTAGATTTTAAAATATGTCCAAATCAGTTTTGATAAAGGTCGCTATGGATGAAGTTCGGTGGCCGATATTGAAAACCGACTGTAAGGACCTTATTAATTATTAAAAATATGAATAAATTATGTAAAATCATAATAAATGATTTGAAATGATTTTAGACAAAATATTCGACGTTTATAAAGATAAAAGATATTTCTACCAGAATAAGTTGTTACCAACTTGAGTAGAGAATTGGAAATGTTAATATAACTAAGGAGATTTCTATATGAAATTGTCAGATGAGAATTTCAATTTGAAATCAAAATAGAGTCAGAAATTGAATTCTGAAATAGATGTGAATTGATTAAAGAAGTCGATTAGTCGATTGAATTGTGTATGAAATTGAAATTTAACCTGGTTAAGAGCATTAGTTTTAGATGGAATTCAAATGGAAATTAAATAATTTGGGATGTGAAAATTGAATAGATAATAATGAAAACAAACTGGATGTTAATCCATTGTTATTAACATATGATAAACGAAAGTGAATATGGACCAGTGAGTATCAATGTTGAATATAAATTCATATGATTTGGTTGTTTATTATTTGGATGTGGGAGTGGTCGAATAAAGATTTATCAAACGGGTCAATAAAGAAGTTGAATGGAATAATCTGGAATTGGTATTTGCATTGTAAATTGAGTTAATTTCAGATTCCAAAAGGCTATAGAGGTGATACAATTTTGAAGTACAAGTTAGGAAATGAAGGGTAGTTAGTTGATTTGATTCAAAATTAGAGTAGAATTACCCGACAAATAGGTAAACCTTAATATATTGATTAGAGTGTTTGATCTTACCCCTGAGTACAGATAGCCATTTGGCTTTTGGTTTTCTTTTTGGAGAAGTTGAGGCTCAGAGTACCAGTTGTAGTTGTTGTGATCGAGACGTGTAGAGGAGATGCTGACAAAATTTTAGGAAACTTTAAGGAATCGAATTTGTTTTGATTCAAGAATAATTATTTTGAGATAGTTTGGTTCATAACATTCTTCTTACCTTGTAATTTCGGGGACAAAATTCTTTTAAGGGGGAAGAATGTAACGTCCCAGATTTTTCGGCCATTTAAATTAGAGTATTTAAATATGTTTATATATTATATTGGGAATATAATGGATTGTATATCGAATTTCTTTTATAAAATCGAGTTCGAATATATATAATTTATAGTATATTAAAAACGAGCCCAAAACGACGCGGCAGTTTGCAATATTTAGTTTCAAACTTCAATTGAATATACAGGATCCGATATAAGTCGGAATTCTATGAAACAAGAACCATCTGAATCTATTTGATTATATTTTTCTAATGGAATAGAAAACCGAGATTTCATATTATAGATTACAGGATATGTTCAATTCAAATTTTCAAATAGTCGCCATGGAATTTCGTTAATAAACGATACTGTTTATTTAATGAATGTAAAGGAATTTCTGTACTATTTTAACCTGAATTTCTTAATATTGAGTTTTAAAGACTATACTGATCGGGTTTAAAGCTTTATACAATTCCATTCAAATAAATTTACAATAATATTAATTTATTATCGTTAAATTGAATTATTTAGAAATTAAATATTTATTTATATTATATATGCTTTAAAATTAATCGGTTATCCAAACTGTAACGTCCCGTATTTTTGGCAGCCAAATACTTTATTTATTTTATTTATTTTAAATATTTTATTTGGAATATTAAAGGGTTTTAATATTTAAATCACTATCTAAACAAAGTTGAACGATATATATTCATATATAAAATAAAACGAGCCCAGAATAGCGCTGCAGTTCGTAAAATAGAGTTTTGAACTTCAACTGGATATACTGAATCCGTTTTAAATCAGATTTCTGTGAAACAAGAAACGTACGGAGCAAGTGAAGTATATTTTTCTAGTGAAAGAGAAAAATCGAGATTTCGTCGTGTAGATTGGAAGTTATGCCCAAATCAATTTGGCAGAAAAACAGCGGCGTAATCGTTTATCGACCATAACAGTTTATTCGATATAACTAGATACCGGTTTCGAATTTAGCCAAGGTTCATTTGGGACATAGTGCTAATTTAATTTTTAGAATTTTGCTGTAATTTTTAATTAATTAAATAAGCAACTTTTTATTTGGAGTATTTTACACCCTGTGACAACATTTTGGGATTTCACAATATAAGTTAAACTACCGGTATTATTATATTTTTGGGATCGCGACACCTCACTGAACATGATTATATTTTTATTTCAGTCTGCAACGCTCATACATGAATACATAGTGGTGTAGGTAACTTTATTTGAATGGTTAACTGGTCAAACGAACTCCAAATTCAACGAAACAAGTTTCATACGAAACCTTAGGAAAATGTCCAGTGAAACGTCAAGGCCTCATATTTTTAGGATTTCTTCTGTAATTTTAAGGAATTAATGCTCGGTGTTTTTCATCGATATTTTCTAAAGGGTTTTCGCAAACGATCTCGGATTTCAACGAAACATGTCCCATTGGGTCCGAAATATGTTTTTATGTTAGAAATAGGTGTCCTTATTTCGATTAGGGATCATATATAGCGATTTTTAATGCGATTTCTCCCCTGATGAAGTGGCACATTAAAATGTTATTAAACTATTCCACCATCACTTTCTTTTTGCGTACCAAATATATCTTCTTGCCTTACAGACCACTTGCGCCTCAAAGTTAATCCCTTTCGTGCGTCCCAAACTTCATTTACTTGGGTGCCAAACAAACCCAAAACCTTGCAAGCCACGATTTTGAAACTCTCACCCACTGTACATCCTAACGCTAGCTGTACTATTCTTTTGCAGACCTATTACAAACAACTTGGCCACCACGTAAATTAGTTTTATAAATAGGCTTGAATGCTGATTATTTCATTCTCAATAGAACCGAAAGCTTCCTTTCAACTAAAAAAAGAAGAAGAAATGGACGGACGCAACAGACAAAAGGGAGAGAACTCAAGAAATAGGAGCTAACTTTGGGAAAGCAAGCTCACAAAGCTGCTGTACATCATGATGGGAGAAAGATGAAGTGGCAGGTGGGCTTGTTGAAGATTTGGGCTCACGGGCCTTACTATATTTATAAAAAAAAAAGAGGAAAAAATGGGAGTTGGGCGTTTGCATGGAGGAGATGTGATGATTTGAAGTAGGCGCTGGGTGGTCTTGGACTTTAATGTTGCGTGAGGAGGGTGCTGTCATTTCTTGGAACAAGTATTGGCCTTTCTTGCGCGCAAACATAAAAAAAATGAAACAAAAGAGCGGATGGAAGAGGGAGCTGATTGACAGGAAATGTGAGTAACGGGAGTTGCGGTAAAGAAAGTGGGGAAGATTGGCATAACGTGAAGAGAGAAAAGGGTGGAGTTGCGAGAGGGCGAAGGAGCCTGCGGTGTTCAAATGCAAGGGGACTGCATGTTTTTCTGAGAATCAGAACAAATATGAAGCGTATCGATAAGCATACGGAGCTGGTTTCGATGGAGTCTAAAGCAACTGAAAAAGAACCGTTTAACGACGAAGGGAAATCAGGTGAGTTAAACTCACTCAGCTCTCCCCATTTATATTTTATAAATCGGGTTTTATAATTGTGTGCTATGGTTGTTATTGATTATTCGTTTGATTTTTGATTTTTTTTTCGTATATTGATTTAAACAGTTAAACGTCACTAAACCAAATCGTTATTTATAACGATTGAATCCAATTGAGGTAATTCATCTCAGTGGTTACGTTTATAACAATATAAACGTTATAAATAAATGATTGTATGTTTGAATTGCTATTGTTAGCAAATTATTGACTGTTACAGTTATTATTGACAGTTATTATTATTATGTTCATGTCATCTGTTTAGATGAAAAACAAATATTGATTGGCCATTTTGAACAGAATAATTTGAATTGTGGTAACCCATTGTTTTGCAGAGAATGGCAAGTTGGGGAAATCTAACTAGATTCCTCGCTGATATTGATAACGGTTATCAGTATGATTATATTGTTTGTTATGGAACGTGAGATTAGTTTATATTTCACGGTTTGGTACTACAGTAGCCATTGCCTCTTTAGTACCGTCGGTTAAAAGGAATGATTTTCGAAATCGATATTAAATGGATTTCGAGCGGTTTCAAAGCTATAAATATTTTTTTTATATGGTTTTGAAAGGCGATTTTAATTGTAAAAATAGTAGTCAAAGTTAAATTTATCAATTTCATATAAATATAACTAATAGAGATGCAAGATGTATTAAATGAATGGTTAAACGATATAATTTATCGTATTAATTATTTAAATATTGAAATGGTTTTGTGAAGCCCTTATGGTCGTAAAAGAAGTTTTAAATTGATTTCCAAATAGAAAAATGGAATAGTTAAATCATGGATATACGGGAACGGGTAAAAGAGTTCATAGAGAAATGTTTTGTAATAAATGATCATTTTTAATAAAACGGCGTTTCAAACAAATACGAATTGTGATAACATTTCGTGTATGAGATTAACAAATCAATGGGTTGGAAATGAGTGGTGATTTGGAAATGGGTTTCCATATTTTAAATGAAATCAAAGTTGAAAATATCAACATGAATTTATGAGATTTATGGGAATTAGTTAAATAGATGAAAGCGAGGTTTATTCCAAAGTTCGGGATGTGTTATTCCGAAATTCGAAATGATTAATCGAAGTAAGTTTATTCCGAGGTTCGAAAAACGACATTCCGAAGTTCGGAATGTAAACTGAAAGTAGAAGTTAAAGATTTCGAATAACGACAATGAACATTAGTTGTCGATTGTGAATTGGAAATGAGATTTTTAAATGAAATTAAAGATGTGGAAATGGAAACAAAAGGGATTTGTCGTGATAAATTTACAAAAGATTTTGTAAATGGAATCAAACTAGTAAATAAACTTGAAGGTTGGTAAATGCGTTTTGTAGCAGTCGTTACAAAAGGTGATGATCTATTTTTAGGTATAAGTTTTAAAAGGGAGATTATATGTTTTAAACAACAAATAAATACTCGGATTTGAGTTAAAGAGAACGTGACAAGAAAAATGGTTTTGAAATGAAATCTATAACGTTGTTACAGATGATAAATTGAATCGTTTTGATCAATAGAAGAATTTGAAAAGTATATCAATATAATTATATAAGATATTAATATAAGATTCATAAAATCGTCGTTTATGTGGTTTTAAAAACAAATGAATATTGAGTTGTTGAAAATCAAGTGGTAAAATAAAAATAATAAGATATTAAGGAATTGTCATAAGGATTCTATTTATAATAGAATCGAAGCTCGTGTATAGTTTGTAAAGAACTATTATCGTTAATATAAAGAGTTTAATAAGAATTTACTTAATAATTAATTAATTAAATGGAGTCGAGATTTGCATAGGTTTTCAAAAGGATGGTATTAAATTATAAACGAGAGTAGTTGAAGTAATGTTGCCCATAAAGTGATATTATAAATAATTTGTGAAAAGTTTTTAAGTTAAAATGAATGTGGAGAATATTCTTATATTATAATAAGAAGTAAACGATGTTTCAAATATGGGAAAAATTTGGAAAATATAATTAACGAACGGTTTGTTAAAGAGGCTAAATGATACCGAGTATTGAATCAGTGAATACATTTTATATGGATGAATGGTTGTTTTATTTGATAGTTAAATAACCGACTATCAAATATTGGCCCATACGATTGTTGGTACGGAAAGACCGGGATCGAATATATTCGAAAACCATTCCGTCCAGCAAATACAAATACGTTGAAGATGCTGATTCAAGATGGAGCTATTGAAGACCGTTGATCTTCATAAGCGGAAGGATTACTTAAAATCTCTGATTGCAAGCAGAGATATACTGTGATTCGGTCGTGGTTGGAATCTACGGATTGCAAGGACTTCTCGCTACTGATTCTCAGGGTGATTCCTAGGATGCAGTAGGAGGGTACCTTCGGTTCATCCTGTTCCTGGGTGACTTGTATGGATGAATGTCTGACAGAGTATTTCCAGAAAAGGTCACGTACATTGATTTCTCCAACCGTACCAAGAGTGGAAGCGGAGAAGGAAACTTCTTTTAGCTAACACGTAAAGTATTGTTGTGGACGTCAATAAGTGATTTCGATGGATCTGACAATGTGGCATTCAAAGTGAATATGATGTGCTGATAAAGCTTAGACTCAAGCCTCATCAACCGGGGAATGACAAAAATCGGGCAGGCAGCATGGCTATGTGGGTCGCTCCCATTAGGGTGTATAATCACCTATCTAGAGAAATTCCTTTTGCTTCTTGAATCTATTTCAATGCTGTCCCTTTTCGGGAAACGGTGGTTTGAGCCCAACCGTTGGTGATATACATTCGATACACTCAAGTGAAATGAGTGGTCGGTCATGTGAGGGCCGGGTTGCAAGACGTTCTTGTTGAACCCAGTGTATTCGCCTCTAGAGATGCACTATCGGCAGGTGGTCCCATACCTTGTCATGATTGGAATCCAATCTCCAATAAGCGCCTGCGGTTTTGTTTGTATATTATATATGTGGAGCGTGAGATGCAAGCGTTCCACTAGATTGATATTTACTTGTATTTAGACATTATTATAATATCATACAAGATATTGGTTTCAAAAATGTTTTAGGTTATCGTAAGGTAAAAACCGTCCATGTTTATGTGTGGATTTGGTCTTACGATTATCCTTTTCTTTCGAAAGAATTTTAACTTTAAAATCAAGTTGTGTGATACCCTTAATACTGTGCGAGTTTATCTCACTCTGGTTCACCAGACTGACCCGGTGTTTTGTAAATGCTCGGGTTAGCCCGGGGTGTACAGGTTCAGGTTATCGAATGCTGTGAAGTCCAGAGACGTGCTGGAGGTGTTCAGACGTATGGTTTTATATAGCTACTATTCCGCTACGTGGTGTATATTGGAACAGGTTATTATAACTGTCCCATTATGTGGTGCACTCTGATATTGTAAGTATTTTTAAAGTTCTCAATAAAGATTTATTTCTGTATTATATTTTGTTCCGCTGCGATGTGAGACTCTGTGTTGTGTTGTTTCTTCTTCTTCTTCTATTCTAACATTTCTTTCTTTCTTATCTCACCCTCTAACTTCTTTCCCTTAACTATCTGGTATTTCGATACTTGAGTTCTGACAAGTGATACAGGATTGGCGTATTATTGTCAGGATTCTGGCGTCGAAATCCTCGGGTCGTTACAGTGGTACCAGAGCTATTGGTTTAGTAATAACCTTGGCTCTGTGGCGTAACTCGATAGAGATGGGGTTAGTAATACCCTAGATCGAGATTGAGTGTATGTATATATATGAGAACGTATTTGTAAATTTTATATACAAATGTTTTATATTGTGTTTGTTGATCGGTTCAAGTGTTGAAAAGCATAGAACTGGCAATCGATACATTACTGTTTTGAAAAGAGGTTAAATGGAATAATTTTACCCAAAATATATTTTTGTATAGAAAAGAAATTTTTACTGAATTATTGAGATATTAGTGTGTTTGATCGATTTGAATGGGATTCGAATCGAATTAAAAAGTTGAATTGATACTTAACTTGGTTAAGTGTAATTAATTTCAGAATGATATTGTAATTAAATTTAATTGGAAATTAAATGAATGAATAATAATCAAATGTGTGAAACCAAAATAAATATTAATATTGAATGTGAATTCAATAAATTTTGTTTATTTGGTTGTGTGTTGGTCGATGGTTGTGAATTGGTTGTTATTGGATGACAAGTAGTTGAATAGAATTCATTCAATGGGTTAACGAAGATATGGAAAATAAATTCCAGTATAATTTAACTGGGATGAAACTGCATATGGATTGGAACTTATGGTTTAACCCCGTAATTGATAATGAATCAATGCTATTTGTTTGATTTTGGAATTTAGTGCAGTTATACTCGTTGACCTGTGAAATATTATCTCAGAATTTCATATATCTATTACTGATATGTGAATTGAGTTAAGTATAGGTGCCAATGGACTAGGCAGATTGATATCGGTTGAATAAATCGCATATACATTGAGCAAATATGCTCAATAGCGCTCGAAAAGGTACGCCTACGCGAAAATATAAAATTTTGGGGTTTTGATTTTTGTTTCCCGACCGTTGGTCGATGTATATATTATGTGTTCCTGCGATATCGCAGATGTCACTCCGTGCAGGGGAGACTCTGCCGAATTTCTCCAGGAATTTAGAGTGTTAGAAAATTTTCGATATTTTTAAAATTATTTATTTACAATAACGAATTGGTTGATTTAAGATAAATTGGATTTAGAAATTAACGGGATTTGTAGCACTTTTTACCTTAGCAATTTCGAGGACGAAATTATTTTAAGGGGGGAAGAATGTAAGGTCCCGTATTTTTGGCAGCCAAATACTTTATTTATTTTATTTATTTTAAATATTTTATTTGGAATATTAAAGGGTTTTAATATTTAAATCACTATCTAAACAAAGTTGAACGATATATATTCATATATAAAATAAAACGAGCCCAGAACAGCGCTGCAGTTCGTAAAATAGAGTTTTAAACTTCAACTGGATATACTGAATCCGTTTTAAATCAGATTTCTGTGAAACAAGAAACGTACGGAGCAAGTGAAGTATATTTTTCTAGTGAAAGATAAAAATCGAGATTTCGTCGTGTAGATTGGAAGTTATGCCCAAATCAATTTGGCAGAAAACAGCGGCGTAATCGTTTATCGACCGTAACGGTTTATTTGATATAACTAGATACCGGTTTCGAATTTAGCCAAGGTTCTTTTGGGACATAGTGCTAATTTAATTTTTAGAATTTTGCTGTAATTTTTAATTAATTAAATAAGCAACTTTTTATTTGGAGTATTTTACACCCTGTGACAACATTTTGGGATTTCACAATATAAGTTAAACTACCGGTATTATTATATTTTTGGGATCGCGACACCTCACTGAACACGACTGTATTTTTATTTCAGTCTGCAACGCTCATACATGAATACATAGTGGTGTAGGTAACTTTATTTGAATGGTTAACTGGTCAAACGAACTCCAAATTCAACGAAACAAGTTTCATACGAAACCTTAGGAAAAGGTCTAGTGAAACGTCAAGGCCTCATATTTTAAGGATTTCTTCTGTAATTTTAAGGAATTAATGCTCGGTGTTTTTCATCGATATTTTCTAAAGGGTTTTCGCAAACGATCTCGGATTTCAACGAAACATGTCCCATTGGGTCCGAAATATGTTTTTATGTTAGAAATAGGTGTCCTTATTTCGATTAGGGATCATATATAGCGATTTTTAATGCGATTTCTCCCCCGACGAAGTGGCACATTATAATGTTATTAAACTATTCCACCATCACTTTCTTTTTGCATACCAAATATATCTTCTTGCCTTACAGACCACTTGCGCCTCAAAGTTAATCCCTTTCGTGCGTCCCAAACTTCATTTACTTGGGTGCCAAACAAACCCAAAACCTTGCAAGCCACGATTTTGAAACTCTCACCCACTGTACATCCTAACGCTAGCTGTACTATTCTTCTGCAGACCTATTACAAACAACTTGGCCACCACGTAAATTAGTTTTATAAATAGGCTTGAATGCTGATTATTTCATTCTCAATAGAACCGAAAGCTTCCTTTCAACTAAAAAAAAAAGAAGAAGAAATGGACGGACGCAACAGACAAAAGGGAGAGAACTCAAGAAATAGGAGCTAACTTTGGGAAAGCAAGCTCACAAAGCTGCTGTACATCATGATGGGAGAAAGATGAAGTGGCAGGTGGGCTTGTGGAAGATTTGGGCTCACGGGCCTTACTATATTTATAAAAAAAAAAGAGGAAAAAATGGGAGTTGGGCGTTTGCATGGAGGAGATGTGATGATTTGAAGTAGGCGCTGGGTGGTCTTGGACTTTAATGTTGCGTGAAGAGGGTGCTGTCATTTCTTGGAACAAGTATTGGCCTTTCTTACGCGCAAACATAAAAAAAATGAAACAAAAGAGCGGATGGAAGAGGGAGCTGATTGACAGGAAATGTGAGTAACGGGTGTTGCGGTAAAGAAAGTGGGGAAGATTGGCATAACGTGAGGAGAGAAAAGGGTGGAGTTGCGAGAGGGCGAAGGAGCCTGCGGTGTTCAAATGCAAGGGGACTGCATGTTTTTCTGAGAATCAGAACAAATATGAAGCGTATCGATAAGCATACGGAGCTGGTTTCGATGGAGTCTAAAGCAACTGAAAAAGAACCGTTTAACGACGAAGGGAAATCAGGTGAGTTAAACTCACTCAGCTCTCCCCATTTATATTTTATAAATCGGGTTTTATAATTGTGTGCTATGGTTGTTATTGATTATTCGTTTGATTTTTGATTTTTTTTCGTATATTGATTTAAACAGTTAAACGTCACTAAACCAAATCGTTATTTATAACGATTGAATCCAATTGAGGTAATTCATCTCAGTGGTTACGTTTATAACAATATAAACGTTATAAATAAATGATTGTATGTTTGAATTGCTATTGTTAGCAAATTATTGACTGTTACAGTTATTATTGACAGTTATTATTATTATGTTCATGTCATCTGTTTAGATGAAAAACAAATATTGATTGGCCATTTTGAACAGAATAATTTGAATTGTGGTAACCCATTGTTTTGCATAGAATGGCAAGTTTGGGAAATCTAACTAGATTCCTCGCTGATATTGATAACGGTTATCAGTATGATTATATTGTTTGTTATGGAACGTGAGATTAGTTTATATTTCACGGTTTGGTACTACAGTAGCCATTTGCCACTTTAGTACCGTCGGTTAAAAGGAATGATTTTC
Organism: Allium sativum; assembly: GCA_030737875.1. Lineage (NCBI taxonomy): Eukaryota > Viridiplantae > Streptophyta > Magnoliopsida > Asparagales > Amaryllidaceae > Allium > Allium sativum. The sequence continues at coordinate 186,074,500 of CM060924.1, read as the reverse complement.
GAAATCGATATTAAATGGATTTCGAGCGGTTTCAAAGCTATAAATATTTTTTTATATGGTTTTGAAAGGCGATTTTAATTGTAAAAATAATAGTCAAAGTTAAATTTATCAATTTCATATAAATATAACTAATAGAGATGCAAGATGTATTAAATGAATGGTTAAACGATATAATTTATCGTATTAATTATTTAAATATTGAAATGGTTTTGTGAAGCCCTTACGGTCGTAAAAGAAGTTTTAAATTGATTTCCAAATAGAAAAATGGAATAGTTAAATCATGGATATACGGGAACGGGTAAAAGAGTTCATAGAGAAATGTTTTGTAATAAATGATCATTTTTAAACAAACAGCGTTTCAAACAAATACGAATTGTGATAACATTTCGTGTATGAGATTAACAAATCAATGGGTTGGAAATGAGTGGTGATTTGGAAATGGGTTTCCATATTTTAAATGAAATCAAAGTTGAAAATATCAACATGAATTTTGAGATTTATGGGAATTAGTTAAATAGATGAAAGCGAGGTTTATTCCGAAGTTCGGGATGTGTTATTCCGAAATTCGAAATGATTAATCGAAGTAAGTTTATTCCGAGGTTCGAAAAATGACATTCCGAAGTTCGGAATGTAAACTGAAAGTAGAAGTTAAAGATTTCGAATAACGACAATGAACATTAGTTGTCGATTGTGAATTGGAAATGAGATTTTTAAATGAAATTAAAGATGCGGAAATGGAAACAAAAGGGATTTGTCGTGATAAATTTACAAAAGATTTTGTAAATGGAATCAAACTAGTAAATAAACTTGAAGGTTGGTAAATGCATTTTGTAGCAGTCGTTACAAAAGGAGATGATCTATTTTTAGGTATAAGTTTTAAAAGGGAGATTATATGTTTTAAACAACAAATAAATACTCGGATTTGAGTTAAAGAGAACGTGACAAGAAAAATGGTTTTGAAATGAAATCTGTAACGTTGTTACAGATGATAAGTTGAATCGTTTTGATCAATAGAAGAATTTGAAAAGTATATCAATATAATTATATAAGATATTAATATAAGATTCATAAAATCGTCGTTTATGTGGTTTTAAACACAAATGAATATTGAGTTGTTGAAAATCAAGTGGTAAAATAAAAATAATAAGATATTAAGGAATTGTCATAAGGATTCTATTTATAATAGAATCGAAGCTCGTGTATAGTTTGTAAAGAACTATTATCGTTAATATAAAGAGTTTAATAAGAATTTACTTAATAATTAATTAAGTAAATGGAGTCGAGATTTGCATAGGTTTTCAAAAGGATGGTATTAAATTATAAACGAGAGTAGTTGAAGTATTGTTGCCCATAAAGTGATATTATAAATAATTTGTGAAAAGTTTTTAAGTTAAAATGAATGTGGAGAATATTCTTATATTATAATAAGAAGTAAACGATGTTTCAAATATGGGAAAAATTTGGAAAATATAATTAACGAACGGTTTGTTAAAGAGGCTAAATGATACCGAGTATTGAATCAGTGAATACATTTTATATGGATGAATGGTTATTTTATTTGATAGTTAAATAACCGACTATCAAATATTGGCCCATACGATTGTTGGTACGGAAAGACCGGGATCGAATATATTCGAAAACCATTCCGTCCAGCAAATACAAATACGTTGAAGATGCTGATTCAAGATGGAGCTATTGAAGACCGTTGATCTTCATAAGCGGAAGGATTACTTAAAATCTCTGATTGCAAGCAGAGATATACTGTGATTCGGTCGTGGTTGGAATCTACGGATTGCAAGGACTTCTCGCTACTGATTCTCAGGGTGATTCCTAGGATGCAGTAGGAGGGTACCTTCGGTTCATCCTGTTCCTGGGTGACTTGTATGGATGAATGTCTGACAGAGTATTTCCAGAAAAGGTCACGTACATTGATTTCTCCAACCGTACCAAGAGTGGAAGCGGAGAAGGAAACTTCTTTTAGCTAACACGTAAAGTATTGTTGTGGACGTCAATAAGTGATTTCGATGGATCTGACAATGTGGCATTCAAAGTGAATATGATGTGCTGATAAAGCGTAGACTCAAGCCTCATCAACCGGGGAATGACAAAAATCGGGCAGGCAGCATGGCTATGTGGGTCGCTCCCATTAGGGTGTATAATCACCTATCTAGAGAAATTCCTTTTGCTTCTTGAATCTAGTTCAATGCTGTCCCTTTTCGGGAAACGGTGGTTTGAGCCCAACCGTTGGTGATATACATTCGATACACTCAAGCGAAATGAGTGGTCGGTCATGTGAGGGCCGGGTTGCAAGACGTTCTTGTTGAACCCAGTGTATTCGCCTCTAGAGATACACTATCGGCAGGTGTCCCATACCTTGTCATGATTGGAATCCAATCTCCAATAAGCGCCTGCGGTTTTGTTTGTATATTATATATGTGGAGCGTGAGATGCAAGTGTTCCACTAGATTGATATTTACTTGTATTTAGACATTATTATAATATCATACAAGATATTGGTTTCAAAAATGTTTTGGGTTATCGTAAGGTAAAAACCGTCCATGTTTATGTGTGGATTTGGTCTTACGATTATCCTTTTCTTTCGAAAGGATTTTAACTTTAAAATCAAGTTGTGTGATACCCTTAATACTGTGCGAGTTTATCTCACTCTGGTTCACCGGACTGACCCGGTGTTTTGTAAATGCTCGGGTTAGCCCGGGGTGTACAGGTTCAGGTTATCGAATGCTGTGAAGTCCAGAGACGTGCTGGAGGTGTTCAGACGTATGATTTTATATAGCTACTATTCCGCTACGTGGTGTATATTGGAACAGGTTATTATAACTGTCCCATTATGTGGTGCACTCTGATATTGTAAGTATTTTTAAAGTTCTCAATAAAGATTTATTTCTGTATTATATTTTGTTCCGCTGCGATGTGAGACTCTGTGTTGTGTTGTTTCTTCTTCTTCTATTCTAACATTTCTTTCTTTCTTATCTCACTCTCTAACTTCTTTCCCTTAACTATCTGGTATTTCGATACTTGAGTTCTGACAAGTGATACAGGATTGGCGTATTATTGTCAGGATTCTGGCGTCGAAATCCTCGGGTCGTTACACAAACGATCACCGTTTTTGGCAAAATCAGTTTTATTGGAATGCGTGTAATTGAATTGCTAGATTTCCAGTTTGGAGCTCAACGGAGTTGTTTTGTCGGTAGACGAATTATAAGGGGGAACCAATAGATTAAAATAACGACGTTTGTGCAAACGAAGTTGGTTTTGACCAAAAAATTTTTTATGGGAACCGGAATGTTAAGACATGGTAGTGCGTACATTTTCACTGTGATTGAATTTTATTTGTGTCGGTATAGAAATCAAACGGTCAACGATATTCAACAGGTAATTAAAACAATCAATAAAAACAAATGTATTGACTAAGTAAATTTCTTTTGTGTGACGGAAAAACTACCCTTAAGTGGACTAATGGTGCAGCCCTTTTATAGAACTAAGAACATGCAGTTAGTCTACTTGTAAATGGACATAGTTTCTATTTAATTTACTCGTAAACTTAATCTTGCCAGCTAACTTTTTTTCGTTGCCTTGCCTACCACACAATCTACTTCCTTGAGAGCCAAACTTCCCATACACCGTGCAATCCACGTTATTGAAAATCACGCTTGCACAACTACCCTATTCTCCTATCTGTGACCCTATATCCAACACCATGGTCATCACCTTCTCTTTAATATAAGTACAACACCCTTCGTTTTCTTTTTCAGAAACCACCCAGCCACTATTACTCATTTGTTTTACTTATTCGTTTCAATCTGTATAAGTAAAACATTAAAAAAAAACTCACTCCACATTAATACCTTTGCGACTTTACTCTGTCCCTCTACATGCGAAGGGGAAATTAGCCCCTAGTTGTAGTAATGTGGAGGCGTGAGTATTCAGTGGGTTTGGGGAGTAGAGGGCGCGAACAGAGGTGGGTCAGAGGCATGGCGCGGTTCATGACTAGAAAGGTTCAAAACTAAGAATCAAAGAAGAAGCATTGGAGAACAGCATGGGAGTTAGCTCGGTCCGAAGTATGTCGGGAGGAAGAATCAATATGGAGGGTGTCATTTTTGTGTGTGCGCCCAAGGGACACAAAGGGTGCTTCAGCATACGTTTTAGTTTGGGAAAGGAAAGAAACATGTCAACAAAAAGGGGGAGTGAACATCAACATGTTGGGGAATGAAAACAAACATGAAGCATTGGTTTTATAGTGTATTAGTAACGAAAGAAGAAAAAGAAAATGGTGGAAGAAAATAATAGAGAGGACGGTGGGAATAAAATGCGCAGGTAAGAAGAGAAGGACCTGGAAGCTGTGCGTGGACAGTAGGGACTGGAAGCAAAATGTAAAACAATGAAAAGAAATGAATGCAACAGGTGAGAACGCAATGCGAGGAGAGGGGGTTGGGCTTATTAAGGGGAAGGGTAGGAAACGAAACAAAAAGTAGCAGGAGTTTAGAAGTTACATGAATGGGAAGCATGCATTTGACGTTGGGCTCGTGTAGTGGTGGTACCATTGTTTCCAGTGAAGGGTGTACGCGAAGATGGCTTGCTGGAGTACAGTTTTGGGGAAATGAAAATTGGCGATGGTGCAAGAATTATTAAATAAAGGGGAGACGATGTACAATGCGCAACAAATAAAGGTGCCTGGCGCGGGTAATGCCTAATCAAGGTATAATGCCTAACCAATTATATATATGAGTTAGTTTTAATTAATTATATATACATGCTGGTGTTCAAAACGGGAAGCATATGCTACTATGTAGTGATTGTCTGAAATTCGTGACACAGCAATGGGGGCACCGTGGGCCTAATCAATGTTAACGTGATGGTATATTTCGAAATAGGTAGTGACCCCAAACTGAACCGTAAATAAAGTTTATCAGGTTATTAAATTGGAATTTAAGACCATATCAAATTAGAAGTCAGATAACACTATAATTTATAACCGTGTCATCCGTGCATGGAATCAGACCAAATACGGAGCGATGGACCCACATCAGAGGACATAAAATTTTGGAATGGGAATGGATGGATTTGAACGCAGCTGGAAGCGTGTTAAACGAACCGTTTCACCAGTGAATGAAAACAAGGTGAGTTCAACTCACTCAGTTTACCCCGTTTATGTTTTATATAAACTGGGTTTTTAATTTGTGTGCAATGTTTGCTAATGGTTGAGAACTTAATGACTGTTTGTATGTGTGCTGAATATTTTAATACACATTGATTAAATTAAGCATTGGTTTAATTTAATCAAATTAAATCGTTATTTGAACGATAAGATTCGAAACGAGGTAACTTACCTTATTGGTTACGTTTATAATAATATAAACGTATTAAATAAATAATTGGATGTTTTGATTGGATATTGTTAATTGATTGTTGATTATTATTTATGATTACCGTGACAAATACACTATCATATTGAGTTCGAAGTAACCTATTGTGATGCAGGGAAGGACAGGTTGGAGGGATCCAACCGGATTCCTCAAATACATTATTTATTTATATGTACTGTTAATCAATTTGATTGATTGTTGATTCTAAATTCAACAAATTGTGTGGCATTAACCAATGGGTGATATTAGTTGAGTAATGACAGATGGCCTGTAAATGAACCGTTGTATAGAGATTGATTTACCATCCGATAAATCAATAGAGAGGAAGTTATAAATTTGTTTTATAACTAAAGACAGATTTTGAAATCTATTTTTATATAGATTTTTTTTAAAATGAAGTCATTAAAGTAAATTAATAATAATTTTTATCTTGTAAGTATAAATGAGTACCCAAAGCGAGATTTGTCGGTTAAAAAGTTTTGTAAACAAGTGAGCTGAAATGAACAAAATGGTTAAGGATTAAATTAACTATTGATTTTCAATAAACAATTAAGTGAGATTATTTTATTTAATTGGATTGTTAATTAAATCAAACGAAAATTATTTAAATTAATTTTATTTATTAATAACTAAGTTGAAATGGGTAACAAGGTAACCATGTTTGAGATGATCAAATCAACTACCTGAAAGAGATTTAATTATATAAAAAAACTATTATTAGATTGTTAATTATTAATATAGTTAATTATCATTTTAAGATAACTTTTTAAAAAAAGATTAATTATTTTATTTAAAGTTGGTAATGAGGTAAGACTATTTGAGGTAAAGGACATTAGACAATTAACGAAGAGTAAACCTGAAAAGGGGATTTTTAAAGTATGGTATGAGTATGGATTTATAAAGGGATTCAACAGAAAAGATGTGAATTAAATAGTGTTTGCGAATGAAACTAAGTTGTTTTTGATATATCGAGTCGAGATTTCTGTAAAAGGAATAATATTGACTTTTAAAGTGAATAATGAAAGAAACTAGGTTGAAATGGAAATGGTGACAATGGGGATTTGTCGAGTGAGACCTTATTTATATCTAAAAAGTGTTTTAATAATCTTTACTCATATTTATATGAGTTAGATTTTTTCTCTATTCCCTGGAAGAAATTTTATTAAAAGGGAAGTTTCTAACAAGGGTTGGAAGTGAATGAAAGCTTAAGTGGATGGAAATTGATAATTAAAGTGAAAATCTAATGATAATATCTAAGGATAAGTATTCTATTGTGAAATAGGGTTATTTAAATCAAAACTAAGAATAGTGGTTAAATGGGATTCTATAGTAAATACTAGTGTTGGAATAATTGTTGGAATGTGATTTCGTTAATAAACTTATATCTATTCTGAAGATAGAATGTTGTCGTCTCAAGGTCTGTGAGGTAAATAAAATACCCCAACTTGTAACGACTTCATGGTTACCTAAGGATGATATTAGTTTAGAAACGAGGATAGTGGAAGTGATTAAAATAAGTATTTCCGTAAAGAATATCATGAATGATAATTCAAAGGATTTTAAGTTTTCTGGGAATAAGTGAATGAGTATAATTTTTTTTCTATTCTATGATCTTTAACCAACAGGAAGGGTATATGACTATATTGTTTCAACCCAAAGGTTTTGTTATCTTTTATAAACGGATAACTAAAGTGTGTGCGTCGCACACGGTAATTTATTCAGTTGTGACTGTCCTTTGTAAATGAACAATTAAAGCGTGTGCATCGCACACGGTATTTTACTCCGTTTGTCAGTTTGTTTATACGACATTTATTTGCAATTTATAACCTTTCGCACACTTTGTAAATTATCGTTTTATTTATAAGTCTATGCAATTCTATACTTATGTGAATTAAAAATATGTTTGAATGAAAATTTCAGATGTTAAGCACCATTACTTGTATGAATACAACGAGATAAAATATGCAAATAAGATCTCTAACTTATATTGTCCATTTTCTATTTCAGAAAATATCATTGATTATATTTGGAGAGTAATTTCAAAATCATTTACTTCATTAATTTGAATTAAATTCAAACATTATAAGTAGAATAAAAATTGGAAAGGCGGTAATCCAAATATCGAAATATCGAAAGTTTTTAGAAATCAAATTAACGACTGTTTAACTAAAGAGACCAACTGACGTTGTATACTGGACTAGTGAATCCATTTTATTTCTCTATGGATGATGGTTGTTTATTCTGATAGTTAAAACACTAACTATCAAAATCTGGCCAATTCGATTGTTGGTGTGGAAAGACCGGGATCGAATTTATATTCAAAAACCATTTCGACCAACAAATACGTAACGTTGAAGATGCTGGTGAAGATGGAGCAATTGAAGACCGTGGATCTTCATAAGCGGAAGGATTACTTGTCGAATATTCTCTGGATTGCAACCAGAGGTTGTCTGACGTGATTCAATCATGAGTGGGATTTTGCGGATTGCAAGGACTACTCGCTACTGATCCTTTGGATGCGGTAGGAGAGTTCCTTCAGTTCATCCTGTTCCTGGATGACTTGTATGGACGAGTGTCTGACAGAGTATTTCCAAATGGTCACGTACATTGATTTCTACAAATGTACCTAGTGTATTTTTGAGGTCGTCAAATAGTGATTAAACGGATCTGACGATGTGGCATTCAAAAGTGAATGACGACCAAATGATCAAGAAGACGATTCTAACCTCAAGCCTCATCAACCGGGAAATGACAAAAATCGGGCAGGCAGCATGGCTATGTGGGTCTCTCCCATTAGGGTGTATAATCACCTATCTAGAGAAATTCCTTTTGCTTCTTAAATATATCAATGCTGTCTGTTTTTGGGAAATGGTTGCTGATCCCAACCGTTGGTGATATACAATCGATACACTCAAGCGAAATGAGTGGTCGATAATGTATGGGCCAGGTTGCTAGGCGTTCTTGTTGAACCCTGTGTATTCCCCTCTAGAGATACACTATCGACAGGTGATTCCATACCTTGTCATAGTTGGAATCTGTTCTCCAATAAGCGCCTGCAGTTTTGATTGTATACTATATATGTGGAGCTTGAGATGCAAGCGTTCCACTAGATTATTATTTAATTTGTATTTAGAAACTATTATAATATCAAAATAATATACGATTTCAAAATGTTTTGGGTTATATTAAGGTAAAACCGCCTGTGTTTGTGTGTGGGCTGGTCTTACTATTATCCTTTTCTTTCAAAAGTATTTTTACTTTAAAATCAATATGGATGTTATATAAACTTAGTGGGTTTCTCACTCTGGTTCACCAGACTGTCCCGGTATTTGAAATGCTCGGGTTAGACCGGGTTGTACAGGTCCAGGTTATCGGATGCTGCAACGTTCGGAAGACATGCTGGAGGAGTTCAGATGTATGATTTTATCTAGTATATTCTGCTATGTGATGTATATGAGGACAGGTTGTTATAACTGTCCAGTTAGATTGATGTACTCTGATGATTGTAAGTATTTTACAAGCTCTCAATAAAAGTTATTCCTATATTCTATTGTTCTGCTGCGATATGAGACTCTGTGTTGTGCTGAATCCTCTTCTTCTTCTATTCTAATATTTCTTTCTTTCTTCCCTTACCCTCTAACTTCTTTCTAATAACGGTCTGGTGTTTTCGGTGTTTGGAAGGTCAGCATAAGTTACGGTAAATGTATTTATGTCGATTTTCGGGCCCGAAAATCTTTGGTTCGTTACAGTGGTATCAGAGCTATTGGTTGAGTAGTCACCTTGGCTTGGTGGGGTAACTCGATAGAGATAGGGTTAGCAACACCATAGATTGAGTTTGAGTGTATATACGAGAGAGCATATTTGTAAATTTTATATTAAATGTTTTGTATTGCGTTGATTAATTAGTTCAATGTTGGAGAATCGTACTGATCTGAGAATTGACACAATATTGTTTTATAAAAAGGGAAAATGAAATAATATTTCTCCAAATTATATTTTTATAGAAAAAGAATTCATTTTTCTATAAATAGTAATATTTGTTGGTTAATTGTTTTGCTTGGTATGATTGGAATTCAAATCGAATTATGAAGTGAAATTGAACTAATTGAGGGAGATCGATTAGTCAATTGAATTGAATAGAATTAAATTGGTTACAAACCAATCGGTTAATTCAATATGGAGGTGAAAATTAATCTGAAACTGAATAACATAAATTTGGAATTCGAAAAACAACGAAATAATATTATATATTTAAATGGTTTGAATAGAACGTATCGCGCAGCGACCGATCGTGAATTTGGACCAAAATACAGCTAACACACCAGATTTATAGTTGTTCGGCGTTAACGAGCCTACATCTACTTTATATGCTTTTGATTATACGTTAAATGCAAGTACAATCAATGATTTCTCTCAATATCACTTTTACAATGATGGTTCACTCAATGATTTCGAGATATTACTGATAAAAAATGATAAAGGAACAGTAATGGTGGAAACAATACTTAGAACTACCAAAAAATCCTAAAAAATGCCAAGCATGGGGCTATTTATAGGTGATACCTATAGGCGGTTTGTGAGGATACATGGCACGGATCCCGAGGATCTCAAACTGGTTCCTGGCTTGATGGAGAAATGGTCAATATGACAGTTATGGACAGGTGTCATCAGATCATGATCTTGCGGCTCGTGGTGGACTTGGTCATGTCCATCATCTTCTGGTTTCGTGATCGGCTCATGATACATTATCACAATCGCGTCATAATAGACCTCCACGAACGAGTCATGACAGATTGGCACGAGCGGTCGTGGTGTTCGATCACGAGCCGGGGATGAAGTTGGTCCACGAGTTGAGCGAGGAATTAGGGCCACAAGCGGGATCCTGGGATTCACGAGTCGTGGTGTATTCATCTTGAGCTTGGATGTGTAATGCTCCCTCTTGTCTAACTATGAATACTTGTACTCTTGGTGGCTTGGTCACAAAACCAGCCAACGTTAATAATATTGAATTTCAAGGCATCCCAAAATTGCTTATAAATAGAAAAACCATAAAGACCAGGAGCTTTGTCACTAGGAATATCATTAATAGGCTTCCAAATCTCCTGCTCAGGGAAAGACTTATCTAAATCTACTAAATCAATCCTATCAAAAGAAGGATAAATGTCATTCCATCTAACATTTATCCTACTCTTGATCTTAGAACCAAAAATCTGCTTATAATAACTAGTAAAAGCCTCATTCAAATCCCTCTGAATAGTCAATTCCACATCATTAACAAAAATAGAATGAATCAAATTATTACATCTCCTCTTATTAGCCTCACTATGGAAAAATTTCGTGTTTTTATCCCCTTCCTTAATCCATTGAACCCGGGCTCTTTGCTTCCACATAATCTCTTCTTTTTTCAAAATCAATTTAAGATCATGCCTAAGGTTACAAAGCTTATACCTCTCATCGGAATTAAGAATCCTGAACTCACTAATCTTATCTAAGTCCATCTCACACATAATCTTGTCCTTCCTAATTCTAACACTATCGAAAATATACTTATTCCACTGCTTAAGAAAAAAAATCTAAGCTTACCTAATTTAGCAACAAAAATCTTAGCGGAATTACCATTATGCAAATTATTGAAACAAAACAAGGAATTCCATTTTACAACAACTAAATTGTGAAAGCTAGAATCTAATAGCACATTTTTTTAAATTTGAAACTATTACTGATAGATAAATTCGAATCACTAGAAAGAATGATGGGACAATGATCAGAATATAAAAAAGCCAAACCTTTAACTCTGCAAATAGAAAACCTATCTTCTACCTCATTACTAATAAAAAAAACTGTCTAATAAGGCAAAATATGGAACATATCTCACATTAGACCATGTAAGTGATCTATTATTAAGAGGAATTTCAATCAAATTATTTGCTAAAATGAAATCATTGAGTTCCTCCATATTAGAGAAGTCACCTTCTCGAGGTGATCTCTCCCTCAAAAACCTAGTGACATTGAAATCTCCTCCACAATCCGTAGATTGGGGACAAGATTTCTAAAATTCATACATTCGTCCCACAAAAGTCTCCTCTCAAACTTAGTATAAGGATTATACACATTAGTAACACCAATGATAGAATTGTCTAAAAGGGAGGCTAATATGATATGTAAAGAATACACATTAGGAATTTCCTGAATGAGCTTAAATTGATTATCCTTCCAACCAATCATAAGTCCCCCGGCACTACCCATGGCTGGAAGACAAACCCAAGTACGAAAGTGAGTCCCACCTAACCTACTATAAAAGCTTTGGTCAGGGTTCTCAACTTTTGTTTCCTGAAGCATAGCAATATCAATATGGAAATCCCTAAAAAAAAAGCCGTAATCTTATCGCATTTTTTAGGCTCATTAAGACCCCTAATGTTCTAGCTAACAATCCTCATCATCGTAAAAAATTAATTCTCTCTAATTCTCTACTCCTGATGAAATTCGCATCTATCTTAATACCAGAAAAGATAAATGCAGTATCATCGGCAAGTTGATATAACTGACTAGTAGAAAGGCTACCCAAAGCAAAAGCAATATATTCGCTTCCATAAACAGGAATCATACCTGAACCCAAATTCGGTTGCTACTACTAGCATTCGAACTCGGGAACCTACCATGATAAGAACTGGTATAATATCGTTCTTTATTTGATATCAATAACGAAAGTTATTGAATATAAGTTGATATAAATTCTGTTTAAATCTTATATTTGATATCAACTGAGCTTGGGTTTGTCGTGAATGGTGTCTTCAATAACATCGTTCTTTAACTCAGTTAAAAGTAAAGATATGATTTGGAATTGATAAATCTTTTACTTAAGATTTAATGAAGTTTTCCAAAGTTAAGTTATCAATTAATGAATTAAATTGGAATTGAATAGGAATCGATTTAGTGATAATCGAGATGAGTCCCTGTGGATGAAGACCATTACTATTTAAGGAATTTAAGAGGCTTTGCCGTTATTTTGCTTATAGTATTAGTCCGATATGGGAATTTATATTGAATGTGAGATGATATGATTTCCATAGAAATTCCATTTCTAATGGAAATATGATTTTGGGATTTACGTGAACGATGCTTTAAATAACATTGGTTCTTTAACCTAGTTAAAGGAAAGATGATTTCTTAAGTTAGAGTATTAATAAATCTTTCAATAAAGATTTGAATGAATGAAATGGAGATTAAAACTATTAGAGTTTTAATGAATCTTTAATTATATTTGGAATGAAAGAAGATAACTAAACTTACCAAAATACGAGGGTATTAGATATGAAGTACCACCAGTTTTACTCCATGAGATGAATTGGATGGGAATGGAAAAATGATTTCCAAGGAAATATTTAAACAAAAAGTTTGAAGAATGTAAATCTTTGATAAGATTTATGGGAGTAATTCCCAATGTGAAGAATGATTGGAGTAAAATGAATATTCCCAAAATGGAACAAGACTTAATACATATTGTATATCTTAATTGATTTGAAAGATGCAATAGCTATTTGGAAAGACCAGGTTTTGACCCATTCTAAATAACTATTTCTAAATAATTATACGACAAGCATTGAGAATACTAAAGACGGGGTATTATGTCGTCTAAGATTGATTCATTTATATGTGAAAATGATTTCCACACTATGCACTAGTAATAATATCAAAAATAATTGTTTTTCCACGTATCAAGCATGTTTGACTATTATAAGGTAAAACTCTTTCCTCCGGTTTGTGTCGCATTGTGTGATGGGACTTGAGTCTTATAATAGTTTCATTTTCAAAAAGCATCTCGAGTTGTTTATGATTGGTGTTCATGTGGAGAAAAGACGTTTTGTGTTATATGGCGTAGTCTTGTGATTTACCTAACTTCAAAATAAAGATTTGTAACCGTTTTAGTTCTCACACCAGTCCCATGATTGACTCGGAGTTTATTATTTCCCACCTAAACTCTGGGTGCCCATATTTTCCAATTGGGCAGTTAGTAGATTTGGTTTGCAGATCTTTTACAGCAGGTGCTAGATGGAAGCTTAAAGTTGTGTCTAGAGCATTTTATTTCTTCCGTTGTAATTTTGTGTATTTCCGTTGTGTATTTATATTGTTATACTCTGATATTGTTATTTCCACTGAGCATCGTATTTATTAATGTACTCTGATATATTCTTGTACTCTGATTTAAAATTATTGTAATGATAATGAAAAATGTTATTCCATTTTAGTTCTTATTAGTAGGAATCCCAATCAACTCGAGGATTTTTTCCATTTGGATCGGATTTGTGTGGTTTATCGTCGATTCGAAAGGTGGGAATTTTCGGGTCATCTCATTTGGTATCAGAGCTTTGGTTTATTCAAAGCTTTAGGGTATGACTGTTTGAAAAAAAGGAAAGAATTCTTCAGAGATAGGATTAACTACATTCTATAAGAGCGACTCATTAGAGATAGGGTTAGTAATACCCTAGAGTGAGTTTGAAGAGTATTATATAACGAATTTGCGTATATATAAAAATGAATTTGGTTTAGAAAGGTTATATATGGATAACCTAGCTGACTATCATATAATAAGAGTATGAGTATTTTATTTGATGCTGATATTGGACTATCGAGTATAAGAAGCTTTTAAATATACGTCTTGCAAATGTATATCCGAAGCCTCAAGTATACTGGATAGATATAGAATAACATTCTAGTCGCCTGAGGATGATTCTATCGATGATTATTACTTCATCAGTATTTATTTTCGAGTTTTGAAAGTGGGGTGACTATATAATTCCAATTGAAACTTCAAAATATTCTTAGGCTAACTAAAATGATTTGAGCTTTAAATTTGACTAATACAAGTTAAATAGAATGAGAAGATTAAAGTGAATCAAATAGATTAAAATTTAACTTAAGTGAAGTTAAATAAGATTGGAATGATAAAACCAATATAAGAATATAAAAATAAGTTGAGATATATCAATTTAATGTTAATGTTGAGTTAAATTGAAAATTAGTTGGAATTGGACACACACACATATATATATATACACACACATTTATATACACACACACACACATCAGACAACTTATTGTATGGAGCTAAGAAGAGGAATAAAATTGTATCCCGGCACAAAGGTACATATTTACTGTATTGATTGGGTTTGGAAATTTTATGAGTCGATTGACAAGCCATTTAGCTTTTGGATTGATGAGGGTCTAGAGAGGCGGGTTGTAGTTTTACCGATAGGCTTGTACAAAGAAGGTTATGGCGAAATTTTTCAAAAATTTAAGGCATTAACCAAATTTCGAGAAATTAGGAAAGTTCTTAGGTACTGAAATGTCAAAGAACTTGAGTTGGTTAGAACAAACGTTAAGTTGGTTAAGTAAACTATCTTCAGTTTCATCTTCGATTTCGAGGACGAAATCCTTTTAAGTGCGGGAGAATGTAACGACCCGTATTCTAGTAAGAAATATTCAATGAATATTAAATATATAAAAATGATTTATTTTAAGAAATAACGACTTAAAATTTGTATAACTCGAATTAGAACGACAATTAAACATACAGTTTAAAATATAATTAAAAATGAGCTCGTAATGTTGCGGTAGTTCGTAATATTACGTTTTGAAATTTAAATGACTGTAATGGACTAAATATAAGTCAGAATTTATTGAAACAAGAAATGTTAGGACCTATTTTACTTTATCTTTCAAACGAAACAGAAAAATTCAGACTTTTCCACGTAGATTGTAAGTTATGTCCAAATCAAATTTCCAAATAGTCGCTATGGAATTAATTAGTATTTTATTGATTTATAAATATATAAATAGGGTTTTTAAACATAATATGAATGCCATTTGACTCGAGTAGTAAATATTGAATTGGAAGTTATATGCAGTCCCATTAGGATATATATGATGATAATAATTAGTTTAATATCAAACTGGATAATTTTGAAATTTTATAATATTATAATAATATTACTTGGGCCTTAAAAATGGACATTTTGCAAATGACCCCCATTTTCGACTATTACTACCAAAATAAACACTGAGATGGGATGACTGTGAAGGAGAATCAGACCGTCGCAAACAGAGAAGAATAAGCCGAAAGAAAAGACCAGGTACAGGATAAAATCGAAAGCATAAGGGATGTATTCAAAATAGCTAGAAACCGACATCATCATCAAAGAAGGAACCTCATATCCGATATGAAGAAAGACCGGTAGGGTAGTTTCGGCATGGAGGGTAACCAACAAGAAGTCATCCAAAACCAGAAATTATGTAATACCCCGTATTTTTTGCGAACGTCAAAGTAACAAATTAAAGTATACTTAATTTTTAAAATAACAATTAAGGGAAACGGGTTACGCCATTATGTTCATCTCGGAATTCTGCTTGGAATATTGTCCATGTTTTCGTAAACCGGACTTCGTATGAGGAAGTTATGGCCCTTAGAAGTTTCAGGAATTTAAATAAATTAAAACAGCTCGAATTCGAAATTCAAATCACACACCCAGGTTGGGCGGGAAATTTCCCGCCCAGGACCCGGGTCGACCAGGGGGTCGACCTGGGTCATATAGGTCGACTAGGGGGTCGACCTGGGGGTAGACCTCCCCCAATTTCCAGATCCGAGGACTGGTTCATTTTTTTGCATTTGGACGCCCATTCTGACCAGATTCGTTGATCCCTATGCTATATAAACACCCCAAAGGCAACAGTTTTCTCTACACAACTTCATTACGCCTATACTCTGCCCTAATTCGTATCAAAATAAATCAAATACGGGGTTATGCTGCTCAAGTTCTTCGTGAAATCAAGTTAGAATTCAAGTAGAGATTCAAATGTTAATTCAACGACTTCAACAACTATTTTCTAAAAATCAAATCTAAATTAGAGAATCGATAATCTACGTCAAGGGATAGTTTTTCAGTTTTAGAAATTAGATCCCAGAATTCAAGACCGTTCTATAATTAGTAAGTTCACGTTACTTTCAGAAATAAAAGTTAATTATGATTCTGACACTAATAAATCCGAATCTGAGATTATGCCTATTTTTGTCTGTCTTTCTATATCCATTGTATCTATCTCATTGATAATATTATGTCCATTCTTTGTCTCTTCTTTCCTTCTTCCCTTTTTGTCTTATAGCTAGGCTACTGCGAGCCTAAGCCAAATCTCATAAGAGATGAATGTACATTGGAAATAAAATTGGGCATAATATATGATTTGGACATGACTAGCGCTAAAATTAGGAAAAGTAATAAATTATGTATAATCGGGCATAATTGATTTGTAATGGATCTAAGGACATAACACATGTTGTATTTAAAACATAAAGTGTATCGAACATATGACTTGAGATTTGAGGCATAAAGTATTGGACATATGACTTGGGATTTGAGGCGTAAATTGAACTGTAAATATGTAAGGCATAGTACATGTTGTGGTTTAAGATCTAAAATTGGGGCATATATATATATATGATAGTTTATGATTTGGAAGAAGAAGATTAGTGTGTATAGTGACGTATAGCTTAGGCATGAAAACCTATAGTAAGATAGGGATAACTGTTAAATGTGAACGCGCCTAAAAGTGGGATTTTGGGGTAATTGTCATGCGCTGCAATTAAAGGCTATAATTTGGCATAGTTTATACTGTGAATCATGACTGGGGGATTTTTGGGAGAATATTTTGTATGGAGCAATATGACTAAACCTTAGGGCGTGTGCTATATTGTGATTTCTTTTGGGGGCATGACTATTATTGCAAATTTGGGAAAATTGGGTGTAATCTATTTTGAGTAATAACTGAATATTGAATTTTGGGGGCCATAACTTGCAATTAGCTTTATTGGGCCTAACTTGAGAATTGGAGTATGACTGGTTGGGATAATTAGCATATAAATCTAGACTTGGACACTTATGGAAAATGTGGCATAATCTGAAATTGACAACAATTGTGAATAATTTACATAACCCGAGGTTAGAATGAGTTGTGGTGTAAAACCGCCTGGAACATTTAGTAACCACAACAACATTTATCTAATGTGAGAGGTTAGCGCATCATGCCCAAGAAAAACCCGAGGTTAGGTTGAGTTATGGTGTAAAACTGCTCGGAATCGTACCGGCACATCCAGTAACCACAACAACACATGTCTAATGTGAGAGGTTGGTGCATTAATAAATCAATTAATGCTAACGAATAACATGAATGACAAGGGTTAAGTTCATAGGAACACTTAACCAATATAACATGAATGACTAGGGTTAAGTTCATAGGAACACTTAACCAATATAACATGAATGACTAGGGTTAAGTTAATAGAAAACACTTAACCAGTATAGCATGATGATCGTTGCTTTCCTATGAATCAGAAAAGCGCGAATTTTAAATTAAATTACTGCAAGCGTACAGGTGTGTAGCATACAGGTCGAATATAGGGAGGTGTAATTGAAAATTATTATTTATTTATTCTTGGGCGAGTTAGACGATTTTCGAGGTTGGTTTTTGAAAACAATAAAAAATTGAAACTGCGATCCGATTCAGAACAAATCTAAGTGAACCGACGATCAAATCACAATTATCAATTGGAAATTAAAATGCAAAACAGAAATAAAATGCAGAAAGTAAAATTGTAGGAAAAGAAGAACAACAAAAAGTAAATTAGGATTGTCGTTGAATCTAATCAAACGACTAATCACTAATAAGCAATAGAAATAACAATAATAATTTCTATCTACCAAAACTAATTGAGTAGAACACAAATTGTTATGAAAGTAAAGCAAATAAACTGAACGAAGAAGAACTTTATTAAAACTAAAAGAGAGTACAGAAGAATGGATCCTCTTACAATGGTTACAACGTATATTTATAGATGAGATAGGAAAAATCCTAATTAAGTCTATGAATAAATGGGTCTCTTTTCCCAAGAAGTAATATCATATCTCTTGCCTTCCTTGACTAGGCTTGTTTGGAAATAATTCTTTTAAGAATATTTGATGCATATCTTGGTGAATATCTTCCAAATCCTCCGTATAGCTAGTTGATTGGTAATTAGATTGCATGTGATTAATTATTCCAAACACGGACGCTTACTAGTCTCCAAAGGCAACATAGGATAAAATCTTCAAAATTGATCTTCTTCTTGGCAATAAAATATTCTTCAGTAGACAAATTGATAGATTTGAGATGATTTCCATGATAGGAATTTGGCTATTCCTCTTATTAGTGTATATCATACATACGTACGTATGAATATATATAATATAACACTAATCCATAAATTCTTCAAGGCAAAGGAGCAGTGTGAATGTTCCGTTCTTTGGCAAAAAGTGAGCTTGACGGGGATCGAACTCAAGTCTCTCAGTACAAATCTCTATGCAATTACCAGTGAGCTACAACGTCTTTTGTAATTGAGATGGCTTTAATACGGGGAAGTAGCTTTTTATTTGTGGTTGGCCTTTAATTTGAAACGAAGGAGGCATTTCTTGACAACCTGTAAAAACACACAAAAGTACCCAAAGTATCATTTATTTATTTACAAAAGATAAAGTATAAGAGCATAAAATAAACACATTTCTATGTTAATCAAATACCCCCACACTTATCCTTTACTCGTCCTCGAGTAAAAAGAAAATGAAAAACTAACTAGATAGGTCACACTTTCGTAGGAAACACGATTGCATTGAGCGTATGCAACAAGCCGTTAAACCTCTAGGTGTCCCTAGTAGGACGAGTGGTGTCTCGTGAGGGTTTTCAGCGGATACTACCCACAAAATCCAAATGAACGCAATGGTTATAAAAAAAACAAAGAAAACAAGAATGACAACACGACTTGTTTCAGGAAAGTGGTACAACAAATTAAGTTAATAATATCTAATCAGTTGATTTTATTTTAGATACCTCAACTTGTCACAAATTTTCAATATAAATCAAGTTTTCAAATGTTAAATTCCAGTTTGGCCAGTTAGTTCGGTCGGTAACATAGTGCAGCCATGAAATAAATTCTTAGTTTGCTTGGCACAGTTTGCAAAGTGGTATTATTATTTTCTCATGTATGGCTAGTCAAATCAATAAGGTCAAGAAGTGTTTGGGCATCATCGCTTATTTTTTATTCTATAAAATTTTAAAATTTATGATTAAGTACATACACCTAACTAAAACGACCAATGTTTACCACCCATGCACTGCCTCGCGGACTAACGGAGAGTGGGTAAAGAGCTTGGCGGATTGTGCAGGCCGACTTTGACTTTGTCAACAACGTGTCGGTAATCCTTAGGTGTCATATCTCATAAAATGAGACCAAGATATTCCAACGCTGACTTTGTCAACAACGTGTCGGATAGAGCTTGGCGGGTTTGCACACCAACACTTGATATACAAGCAATGTTGGATACCCTTGGATTACTATTATTATTATTGAAATTATAAGCACGAAAGAGAGTTACGCGAATTCAACTTAACACAACTTAGTTTAAAAGATTAGACAAGCCAATATAAGTATTTTAAGTCCTCCACTTATTTAAACAAAGTCTACAATATAGAATAGATTTCATGGCCATCACCTACGAATCTCCCTATGTACCGGTTACACTATTATCCCTCAAAATTAAACTTTTCATTATATTTCTTATTCGATCTAAGTTGAGAGAAAAAAAATACTATCAACTGGCTAAAAATTGTAAACTTATTTTGTTGTATCAATTGAAAATGAGTCATAAAAAAAAATGGTATGTTACTACGATTTAAAATGCATGATGGTCCTATTTAAATGGCTGAAAATGAAAAGAAAGAAAAAAAATGAAAAATGAATGAAATGCAGACTCCCCAAACACTAGATTGAGACAGTGTCCCAACTGTCTAAGTAGGCAGAAAAACAAAAATAATAAAAAAAATGAAAAATAAAAATAAAAGAGAAAGAACGTGTACCACCTGATTTCACGGTGGATGATCAGGCTCATGAAGATCGATAAGGTCATCTTCATCATATTGCTCGAATTCTAAAAATGGTTTTAGTCGTTGACCGTTTACTTTGAAGACTTTTCCATCCCTAGGGTTTTCAATTTCCACTGCTCCATGAGGATATGCTGTTTTCACAACATAAGGTCCAGTCCATCGAGATCTGAGTTTTCCTGGAAACAAGTGAAGTCTAGAGTCGTATAAAATAACTTTTTGACCTACGTTGAATTCCTTACGAAGTATGTTTTTGTCGTGTTGGGCTTTGGTTCTTTCTTTGTCGATTTTCGCATTTTCATACGCCTCATTTCTTAACTCCTCTAATTCAGAAATTTGTAACTTCCTATGTGAGCTGGCTTTCTCTAAGTCAAAATTCAAAAATTTTATGGCCCAAAGAGCACGATGCTCTAATTCAAAAGGTAAGTGACAGGCCTTTCCAAAGACTAATCGATATGGTGACATCCCTAGATTGGTTTTATAAGCAGTGCGAAAAGCCCAAAGTGCATCAATCAGTTTTACGGACCAATCTTTTCTATTGGAATTCACGGTTTTCTCAAGAATTTGTTTGATTTGTCTATTGGAGACTTCTACTTGCCCACTAGTTTGTGGATGGTAAGGGGTCGATAGCTTGTGTGTGATTGAGTATTTCTTGAGCAAGGACTCAAAAGCACGATTACAGAAGTGAGTGCCATTATCGCTAATGATAGCTCGAGGTGTCCCAAAGCGCGAAAAGATGTTTTCTTTGAGGAATCTGACAACAACCTTGTTGTCGTTGGTTTTGGTCGGAATGGCTTCAACCCATTTTGAGACATAGTCTACCGCAAGTAAGATGTAAATATTCCCAAATGAATTAGGGAATGGTCCCATGAAATCGATGCCCCAAACATCGAATAATTCAATCACTAAAATGGGGTTGAGAGGCATCATGTTTCGCTTAGTGATTCGACCCGTTCTTTGACATCGATCGCATTTAGAGCAAAATTCGAAAGCGTCACGAAACAGTGTAGGCCAGTAAAAACCGCTTTGCAAAACTATCGTAGCAGTTTTTCTTGCTCCAAAATGACCGCCACAAGCATGGTCATGTGAGAAGGAGAGAATACTTTGGTGTTCATGATCGGGCACACACCTTCGAATGATTTGTTCTGGACAGTATTTGAAAAGATATGGGTCGTCCCAATAGAAGTTTCGAACTTTCGAGAGAAATTTTTGTTTATCTTGTTTCGACCATTCAGCGGGTGTTTGTTGCGTGACAAGATAATTCACAATGTCAGCGTACCAAGGGGTGTTAGAGATCGAAAGGATTTGTTCGTCAGGAAAATAATCATCGCTTTGGGTGTCATCAACATTTTCGTGCACAATTCGAGAGAGATGATCAGCTACAACATTCTCAGAACCCTTTTTATCTCATATTTCTGTATCGAATTCTTGAAGAAGAAGGATCCAACGAATCAAGCGGGCCTTGGCATCCTTCTTAGAAAGCAAATATCGTAGGGCAGCATGATCAGTGTAAACTATGACTTTGGATCCTATGAGATATGGTCTGAATTTCTCAAGAGCGAAGACAACTTCCAAAAATTCCTTTTCAGTAGTTGAGTAATTCACTTGGGCCTCGTTTAAGGTTTTGCTAGCGTAATAAATGACTCGAGGGAGTTTATCGATACGCTGACCTAAGATGGCTCCAATTGCAAAGTCAGAAGCGTCGCACATAAGTTTGAAGGGTTGAGTCCAATCAGGAGGTTGAATGATGGGAGTTGTGGTCAAGATTGACTTAAGATTTTCAAAAGATGTTTTGCAGTCATTGGAGAATTCGAACTTAACGTCTTTGGCAAGTAAATTTGAGAGAGGTCTTGAAATTTTCGAGAAATCCTTAATGAATCTTCTATAGAATCCCGCATGGCCAAGAAATGAACGAACATCTTTAACAGACTTAGGAGGAGGTAAATTAGCGATCAAATCTATTTTAGATTTATCGACCTCAAGGCCATCTTTGGAGACGACATGACCTAGAACTATCCCCCTTTTTACCATGAAGTGACATTTTTTCCAATTAAGCATGAGTGATTTTTCCTTACAACGTTTTAGGACGAGTTCTAAATGAGTGAGGCATTGGGAAAAAGATGATCCATAGATTGAAAAATCATCCATGAATATTTCCAAGAATTCGTCCACCATATCAGAGAAGATACTCATCATACACCTTTGGAAAGTCGCGCGGGCATTACAAAGACCAAAAGGCATACGACGATAAGCAAAGGTTCCAAAGGGACAAGTAAAGGTGGTCTTGTGTTGATCCTCTAAAGCAACAGGGATTTGGTAATAGCCAGACTATCCATCGAGAAAACAATAGTACTCATGACCCGCTAAGTGTTCGAGCATATGGTCAATAAAAGGTAAGGGAAAATGGTCTTTTCGTGTGGCTGAGTTGAGCTTTCGATAGTCGATACATACACGCCATTTTGTTTTGATTTTTGTTGGGACGAGCTCATTACTTTCATTTTTGATCACTGTGACTCCCGATTTCTTTGGTACGACTTGTACCGGACTCACCCAGGTACTATCAGAGATGGGATAGATGATGTTATTGTCTAGACATTTGATTATCTCCTCCTTGACCACTTCTCTCATGTTTGGGTTTAATCACCTTTGGGCCTCACGGATGGGTTTAACCTCATCAACTAAATGTATGCGATGTTCCATAATTGACGGGCTAATTCCTTTTATATCGCTCAGTTCCCATCCCAAGGCGTCTTTATTTTCCCGCAAAATTTCTAAGAGTTTTTCTTCTTGGTCCTCGGTAAGATCAGAGGCCAAGATTACGGGAAGAGTTTCCGAGGAGTCTAAGTATGCGTATTTAAGGTCTTGTGGCAAGGGTTTGAGATCTAACTTAGGATGTTCTTGAGTGTTAACGTTGGTTAACATTCCTTGGTCAGATTCAGAAGACGAAGGATTTAAGTCAAGAAATTCATTCAATTCAGAAATGTATTCAAGTTCGTCGACATCGGAGTCGAAATGTCCCAGACACATTTTCAAGGCTTCAGAAGTGTCATTAGAGGTTTCGTCAACTATGGTTTGAATCATGTCGATATCATCGGTCTCAAAATCCCTAGGTTGTTTGTTGAGATTAAAGATGTTTAGTTCAATGGTTAGGTGCCCGAAGGAAAGTCAAAGTTGGTCGTTCCTACAATTAATGACAGCATTTGAGGTTGTTAAGAAGGGTCGTCCTAAAATCAATGGTATTTGAACTTTGGGATTTGAGACAGGCTCTGTTTCTAAAACTATGAAATCGACAGGGAAGTAAAACTGTTCGATCTGTATCAAGACGTCTTCGATAATTCCCAATGGCTTTTTGACAGATCGATCGGCTAACTGAAGAGTGATGTTTGTTGGTTTAATTTCCCCTAACCCAAGTTGATAATAAACAGTATAAGGAAGAAGATTGACACTGGCACCAAGGTCGAGTAGGGCACGAGAGAAATGGGTGTTTCCTATTTTGCAATCAATCGTAGGGCAGCCATGGTCTTTGTACTTGACTGGGGTAAGATTCGAAAGAGCAGAGCTTGTATTCGCAGTTAGAAAGGCAGTTTTTGGAACATTAGTTGCACGTTTTTGTGTGCACAATTCCTTAAGACATTTGGCATATTGAGGAATTTGTCCAATTGTGTTTAAAAGAGGAATGTTCATACGGACTTGTTTGAAAATTTCCAAAATTTTATCGAAATTTGCCGCTTTCTTCTTATTATTGAGTCTATGGGGAAATGGAGCTACTTGTTTTTCGACTTTGCGATCAGTTTCATCATTCGAAGAAGAAGGTTTATCCAAGGAAAAAGAAGGTGGTAAGGTCGTAGAAGATGGAATGTTGGTATTGCCAACATTAACTTTCGAGGGTGGGTCGGGTTTGCCGACACTGGAAGAAGAACTGTTGGGATTGCCAACATTTAGGGGAACTTGAGGTTTAGAAGAATTGGCATTCGAAGCCAATAGGTGATCATCAAGATTTGGCATTGAGGGCGGGTTAGAAGGTTCGCCAGGGCCGCCCACGTTATTATCAATCCTCTTTCCAGATCGAAGGGTTGTAATAGCGTTGACTGGATTATGGTTTTCGTCCTCACAAGAATTTACAGCACGAGAGTTATATTTTGGATTCACCTCAGGTTGATTAGGAAACTTTCCTTTCTCGTTATTTTTCTCTAGTTCCTTTATCATGTTCATCATTTGGTCCATTTGTTTCTCTAAACGCACAATTTCTGGTGACGACTGAGAAGATTGACAGGAATGGTTTGATGTTTGAAAGTTAGGGTGCCTATAAGGTTGTTTGGGTTGAGGTGTAGCTTGAGGGGTTTGAGAATTTGGAGGTGGAGCTTGATAATTCGGATTGGGGATAAAGGGTTGCATGTGAGATGGGTTAGCCGAATTATTGGGGTTTGACCAAGAAAAATTTGGGTGGTTTCTCCAACCAGGATTGTACGTGGCTGAGTAAGGGTTATTTTGAGCTACAACATTGGCTTGGTCTTGAGAGTAATAGTGGGGTAATCATTCTCCGGTTTGAGGAGTTTGATTTTCTAAAGGAATCTGACTTGGGTCCACGACATGCACTCCTCTAGTAGAAGTACGAATGGAAACACGAATTGATTCCCATTGCATGTCCTTTTCAGAATAATCTTCTAAGAATTGCCAAGCTTCATCGGCTGTCTTAGACATAAAATCTCCTCCACACATTGATTCTAGTTGAGTTCTAGTCTGATAGTTTAGCCCTTCATATGCAATTTGACATAAGTGATATTTTAGAATTCCATGATGAGGGCAACTATATAATAGCTGGTTGAATCTCTCATAGTATTTTGAAAAAGTTTCCCCCTCATTTTGACAAAATTGATTTATTTCGGTTCGGATTTTTAGAGTTTTATGGAAAGGGAATTTTTTTTCAAGAATGCAGTGACAAACTCATCCCAACTTCTTATGGAATGTCTTGGAAGAGAATTTAGCCATCTTTTAGTGCTTTCAAGTAGTGCAAATGGGATTAGCCTTAGCTTGATCGATTCGTTAGATAGTTGTTGCATTTTTGTTGTGGAAGCATACAATTCAAATTCACTCAGAAATTCATAAGCATTTTCAGACCCAGTAAATTTTGGTACCCCTTGAATAAAAGAATTTTTTAGCTCAAAATTGTTTCCTTCAGCTGGTGGGAACACGATGACAGAGGGTTGAACGGTCCTAGTTGGATAACATCGATCACGAAGAGACAAGGGTCTATCCATTTGGATATTGAGGTTTTGAAAATTTTGATTTATTTGATTTTGATCCCCCAAAGTTTGGAAAGTTGTGATTCACTCGATTTTGATCCAATTCGGTTGGAAAATTTTGGTTGATTCGAGAACCCCTAGGAGAATTTTGTTGGCTAACACTTTTTCACTCATTGTTGTTAAATGCAAGCACAGAAATTAGCTATAATGAAATTTTCTGTCCTTAATAGCTCCTAACCCAAAAATTATAAAGTGACGCGTTTGATTACTTAGATCAAAAGATTTCTCAGCCAGTTAACGGACAGGAGTTATCGGTACAACAGGAATCACCCTAGCAATGCAGTCGAAGGTTTAAGTACCTTCAGAGTAACAACCGATATAATATTTACGAATCACCGTAATATTTATAAATGGTTTTTTCTCTGCCGTAGTCTAGACACCAAGAAATAATTCATTCCAAATGAATCAACTATCACAATACAATTAAGCCCTAGATGAGCCCGTGACTCCCTTAAGTCCAACATCTAACCGTTATTATTATTCAGATTCTATGATGAAATGCAATTTGTGGGCTAAGGAAAGGGTGATGAAATCCCTCACCTTATGTGAATTGGGGTATTGCCCTTAATAGAATGAATAAAAAGTGCAGAAATAACAACAATCACACAATTTAATTGCAGAAATTAAAAATTTTACATTCAAGCCGCTGCCCCTGCAGAATTTTTTTACAACAATTGTCTATATTTTTTTTCTTTTGCAGCAGAGCACCTGTAGAGTTTTAAAAATTTCTCACCTTGATCGGCAGTCCGTCCAGTGAATTTGGGTAGCGCTAGCGCGTTCACACCCCACTTGGTGTGCGACCGCTCCAACAATTCAAATTTACTGTTCGCAAGTTGACTGATCTCTGAATTCCTTGATTTGTTGCTTGACTTCTTATTTTCTTTGGCCTTTGTTCGCTTTGACTGAACTTCTTTTCTTGCTCGGGTCTTTGATTTGCTTTTTTTGGAAAAATAACTTTTTTTTTATATATGTGTGTGTAGGCAATAAAATAACAAAAGCAAAATACTAAATAGAAGGAGAAAAAAATAAAATAAAAAAAATGAAAACTAACTAGACAACTATATAATTGAACCAAAATAAAAGCTTAACAAACAACTAGGCTCACGTTCACCCAAGGTAAATGGTTCACACAAAAGTTAAATGCGCCTAAAAGGATGGGAAAAGATTTATTCCCAAATGGACTAATCACACAGCAAAAGAACTAAACAGATTTATTCCCAAATACCGAGGAAATACTAAATCACACTTGCCTGTTTTTACAAACAGACCCGCAAAAGCAAAAATGGTCAATTGGAAAAATAAAAATTCACGCCTCTCTGTTAGGAAACAAATCACATTTCCTTTATAAAAATTGAACCCTCAAAAGATCACGCCCCTTGTTTTGTCAAACCACAGAACACCCTTTTCAGTACAGCAAAATAAACCACGCACTCAAAACAAAAAGGGAACCAATTGCCCCCAAATACGTTGTTCGATCGAAAAAAAATAAATCCTTCTTTTTTTATTCAAATTCGATCGGTTGAGATGTCGAGCGGTTTTCGGTGAGGCTGATGATTGCTGGTAGTTTTCAACTCGGGTTGACTTTTTCGATTTGGATTTTGGGGTCTGACTCGCGATGGTGGACTTATGGTTTATGGAGAAAGTTTCGCGAGTTTCCAGAAATTGGGGGAGGACGCTATTTTCTGTTCATGGCTTTGCAGGTGCGAGACTATGTTCTTGGTTGATAGAAGAACGTGAGGTTGTAGGAGGGGATGTGATTAACGGTGGTATTGGGATTGGGAGTATTGTGAACGTTGATGTTGTATGGAACAGTGAAGGTGGTTATTTGCTGTGATGCTGGGGCCTTGGAAAGAGGATGGGGGGTTGTGAACGGTTTCGGGTATGGTTTTTGAATGGGTTTGTATTGAATCGAGTTTCGATTCGAACTGTTTATTGCGGAAACTGGGTGGTTTGGGATTCGAATTGTATGTGGCGGTGATTGTTGGCTGTGTGAGTTTTTCAATGAAGATGGACAGGTCTGTTTGTGAGATGATTGTTGGTCGAGAGGGTGGTTATAGGGTGTCTGGAAGATGAGCGTATGATGTCAGAGGGTAAGGAGCGATGATGGAATGTGTTGTGGTAATAGGAGTTAGCGGAAGTGGTTTGGGGAGGACGTGAATTTGCAAGGGATTGTGGTGTTGTGTTGAAGTTTTTGTGGTAGATTCGGTGCAAGGTTGTTGATTGGTGAGGGGTAGCTGGACTTGCGAAGGGGATGGAGTGGCTGATTGGTATGGTTCTGCAATGATGGCGTCGTTTGGAAAATTGGACTGATCTGGTAGAAGTAGTTTTGCAATGATTTTTTTTCTTATTTCTTTTTTTTTTCAAAGAAGACTTGTTTTTGGTAGCGTGATTTGTTGAACTGTGAAGTAGAGGTGAGGATGAGGTTGGATTCGAACTGGGTTTCGGATGATCTGAGGTGGATGACGTGGTAGGAGATAAAGGATGGATGGGGTAATTAGACTGGCGTGCTGTTTGGTTATGTCAAAGAGAGATGATTTTGTGCTGTTGATGGCAACGCAGGTAGGGATTGTTGCGTGATGGAATATGGTTGTGGCTTGACGTTGGATAGATGGCAACGTGCCTTGGAGTTGATGATGTTTGCGGTTGGTCAGAGGGGCTTTCTGATTGTTGAAAGGTGGTTGGATTTGTAGGAAAGGATGGTGCAGGGCGTTGTATGTATGAATTGGAGCAGAGAATAAAAAGGAAGAAAATCGCAGGAAAAAAAATGTTTTTTTTTAGAAATTTGTAAAATCAGAAAAGGAAAATGTAGAGAAGGAAATTGAAGAGAAAGGAATGAAATCGAAAAAATAAATGACAAGTTTTTTTTTCTTCTCTGTTTAGTTGATGGCAGTACCACTCAAATTGATAAACCAAATCACTAAAGCATATATTTTTTTTGTATATTAAAGAAAACAAACACAGGAAAACAATAATAAAAACTAATACGAATCAGAATTCAAATAAATAATAAAATTTAACGTTACCTCCCCGGCAACGGCGCCAAAAACTTGATCGTCGCTTTCCTATGAATCAGAAAAGCGCGAATTTTAAATTAAATTACTGCAAGCGTACAGGTGTGTAGCATACAGGTCGAACACAGGGAGGTGTAATTGAAAATTATTATTTATTTATTCTTGGGCGAGTTAGACGATTTTCGAGGTTGGTTTTTGAAAACAATAAAAAATTGAAACTGCGATCCGATTCAGAACAAATCTAATTGAACCGACGATCAAATCACAATTATCAATTGGAAATTAAAATGAAAAACAGAAATAAAATGCAGAAAGTAAAATTGTAGGAAAAGAAGAACAACAAAAAGTAAATTAGGATTGTCGTTGAAACTAATCAAACGACTAATCACTAATAAGCAATAGAAATAACAATAACAATTTCTGTCTACCAAAACTAATTGAGTAGAACACAAATTGTTATGAAAGTAAAGCAAATAAACTAAACGAAGAAGAGCTTTATTAAAACTAAAAGAGAGTACAGAAGAATGGATCCTCTTACAATGGTTACAACGTATATTTATAGATGAGATAGGAAAAATCCTAATTAAGTCTATGAATAAATGGGTCTCTTTTCCCAAGAAGTAATATCATATCTCTTGCCTTCCTTGACTAGGCTTGTTTGGAAATAATTCTTTTAAGAATATCTGATGCATATCTTGGTGAATATCTTCCAAATCCTCCGTATAGCTAGTTGATTGGTAATTAGATTGCATGTGATTAATTATTCCAAACACGGACGCTTACTAGTCTCCAAAGGCAACATAGGATAAAATCTTCAAAATTGATCTTCTTCTTGGCAATAAAATATTCTTCAGTAGACAAATTGATAGATTTGAGATGATTTCCATGATAGGAATTTGGCTATTCCTCTTATTAGTGTATATCATACATATGTACGTATGAATATATATATAATATAACACCAATCCATAAATTCTTCAAGGCAAAG
Organism: Allium sativum; assembly: GCA_030737875.1. Classification (NCBI taxonomy): domain Eukaryota; kingdom Viridiplantae; phylum Streptophyta; class Magnoliopsida; order Asparagales; family Amaryllidaceae; genus Allium; species Allium sativum. The sequence continues at coordinate 186,044,853 of CM060924.1, read as the reverse complement.
GAGCAGTGTGAATGTTCCGTTCTTTGGCAAAAAGTGAGCTTGACAGGGATCAAACTCAAGTCTCTCAGTACAAATCTCTATGCATTTACCAGTGAGCTACAACGTCTTTTGTAATTGAGATGGCTTTAATACGGGGAAGTAGCTTTGTATTTGTGGTTGGCCTTTAATTTGAAACGATGGAGGCATTTCTTGACAACCTGTAAAAACACACAAAAGTACCCAAAGTATCATTTATTTATTTACAAAAGATAAAGTATAAGAGCATAAAATAAACACATTTCTATGTTAATCACATGATGAATGGGTAGGGTTAAGTAATAAGAAACACTTAACCAATATAACTTTATTTGTGGTAAGGTTAAGTTAAAACAAGAGGGCAACACTTAAGCAATATAACTTGATTTGTGGTAGGGTTAAGTTGACACAAGAAGGCAACACTTAACCAAAGTAACATGACAAGTAGGTGGGTTAAGTAATTTGAATTAATTGATGACACTTTACCAATACAACATGATGAACACGTGGGGTTAAGTTAACAAGAAATACTTTACCAATATAACTTGATGGCCGAATGGGGTTAAGTTAATAGGAAACACTTAACCAATCCAACATGATAAGTGAGGAGGATTAATTTAATAAGAAACACTTAACCAACATGACATGATGAATGGGTGGGTTAAGTTAACATGAAAGGAAAACACTTAACCAATATGATATAATGTGTAGGAGGGTTAAGTACTTATCAAGTTGGTGGGTAATATTAGAAAGTATAGGCCCACAAAACTTTACCGTTAAATAAACATGCATGAATCGGTGGGAGGGTTAAGTACATCTCGTGTAGGTGGGTAATATTAGTATATATAGGCACACAAAGCTTAAACGTTAAATAAACATGCTTGAATCGATGGGAGGGTTAAGTACATCTCGTGTAGGTGGGTAATATGAGCATATATAGTTCCACAAATTTAACCGTTAAATAAGCATGCTTGAATCGGTGGGAGGGTTAAGTGCCTCTTTTGTAGGTGGGTAATATTTGTATATATAGGCCCACAAACTTAACCAATACGAAACCCTAGAAACGGGGACCCATTTCAGTAGTAACCCACATAAATGTATCATGGTACCCTGAAACTAGGCAGGGTGGGGCACGATTACTGGGCTGATTATAAGTGGTCAAAATAGCTGCGAGGTGCACATCAGTGTAGGTTCCGACGGTTTATGGGTGTGCACGTACTTCAGAGTAGGGAAAAAGCAGGCACTGGATACCAGTAGTTATACACTGTGCATATTGAATCATGTGGGATTGCTATCATAAGGATTGATACACCTTATGATGGGACCAGCACAGGGTATCTACACGCAAGAGAGGGCCGATTAACACAGACATATGGAACATTAATGCAAGTAAGGAGTCGATCGATAGGGTAGTAAGGGTACATCTAACACATTCATGGCAATTAGGCAGATTGAGGTGGAATCCTCATAATAGATGTACACCTGAAGGCTACCGCAATTGCGGGGATTGGGATCACGTTATCATATTATCATTTTATATAGATTTCTAGTTGGGACACTAGTTAGGTGGTGTAGAGATATAGAAATCAGAATAACAGGGTAGTAGCGAAGCAGAGAAAGAGTAGAAGCGCATCCAGTTTATCTTGCCTTATTATACCTTATGTTTATCCTGTGTTATCATGTTATCCCTGTTATCACGGTATTGTCTTATATTCAGTTTATTCATGTCATGATGCTTTTGCATGTTGATATGCTGAAAGTCACTGGACTTACCAGACTTATGTCTGACCTAGTTTTGTTTCGCCTCTTTTCTTCCGTTCCCCCCCAGGTTCACAGGAAGGAAATGTTACCACTTAGCTCAGTTTTCCTTCCAAGCTCGAAGATAGTCAATGTATTGCTTTGGACTCTCTCTTTCGCTGCTATGGCTGGTTCACGCTTTATTCGGGAATATCATTGTTAGTTTTGTGCTTCTAATATATTTGGAAGTTTTTGAATCAAGACAGAATTTCTATGTATTACTTTTAAGTATGATTGAGAAAATTGTTGTAAAAGCTTGACTGAATTAAGTTGTTTATAAAATGACTTTATTTTCCGCTGCTTTATTTTGTCTATCTTGCAATTTATCTGCATCTTTTACCTATAATGCTCCACCGAAGTTAAGGCATTCCCTTTGTGAGTGACCTTAACGGAGGTGGGGTGTTTCACTTGGTATCAGAGCTGAAGGTTACCAGATCAGAAAAAACATTTGAAAAATTATTTTCAAAATGTTTTTAAAAGAAGCATTTTCAAAAGAAAATTTTTGTTTTAAAGGCATATTCCCCCAAGCCATATGCACTATCTTTTGATCCTCTGTTTGAATCCTTCTTTCCTTCTTTCCTGAGTCTCCGGGGCTCCTGGATTTCTAGGAGGTAACCTCATCGTGGCATGGTTCCGTAGGCTTGATGAGACTATGACACCAGTCAAAGGGCGAAAATGTGCCCAACTTCCACCTATAGCCGTTGTAGTTTCACCTGCGGCTAATTTTTTTCGAGCTTTGTAGGATTTTCCATGCGATGGAGGGAGCTTTCGAGAGACTTGTCAACATGTTATACAAGGATAGTAAAGATGAGACCGAGGGAGTTTTGCTAAGGAGCACAACCCATGGATGAGGAACTCATGGATATGGACTTGGTTCACAAAGGTGGTAAAAAGAAAGAGGTCTAAGTGGAAGAATCATAGGACAAGAAGGGAGGAAAGAATAGTAAAACCTAAAACAAAAGGAAGTGTCTTTATTATGGTATAATGGGTCATATAATTAAGGACAATGGCAAGGACATAGGACAGAATTTTCAGGAGGGCGAGTGCATGCTCTCCCTGCTAGCGTACCTGAGAGAGAGGTAGAGCTTAGTTTATCTTTTTGATCATCCTATTAGTACTCTTTTTTATTTTAGCGCTTCACATTCGTTTATATCTGCTTCCATAGTTAAGTCTCTGCACCTTAGTACCAGTATCCCATTATTGTCTCAAATCCGGTTGGTGGTTCGGCTCATTTATCTTTGGTTTATAAGGATTTGAGAATAGCTATGTTCAGTATTGAGTTTAAGCGTAATGCTTATGTTTTTGGTTTCATGGGCTATGGGTTGATTCTAGGCATGGATTGGTTAGCTAGTAATTGTGAAAGGAGGGTAGTTAGACTTTCGACTTGCCTCGGGAATACCCTCGAGATTTTGTGCGATCCTAAGGGATCAGTTAGACTTAGCTACCTAGACTCACTTGACGCATCTATCGACGATTTGCAATCTGTTAGAGTAGTCTATGAGCATACAGATGTTTTTGATTAGGTTAGGGGTTTCCCCTAAAACTTGATATAGACTTCTGCATATATCTAGTTGACAATGCAAAGCCACTTATGCGATCAACGATAGTTTTGGAGCAAGATTGCCAAGGGTAGCCAGAGTCGGTTAAGTGCTCAATTGTTTGGTTGTTTTGCTAGTATCATCTCACGTAGATCGTCCAAATTTGGAGGAGGTATTCCTTGGGTGCTTGTCTGATGTTGATTTAGGCCTTTGGGGCTTGTACTTGAGGGATGTCGAGTTCGACTAGGATGGTTTGCGTGAGAAATAGATGGTTGTGGCAGGCGCCTTAAGTAAGACTGACCTTAAGAGAGGTAAAAGGTACATAGCAACCTTTAGCTTTGGACCCTCAGAATTGTGACATGATGGGTAAGCTAAGTAAAAGAGAGACCTCTAATCATCTTAGTATATACACTTGGTATCATGGTTAACATTTGTTTATCTTGGAAAGATAGTTCGACTACATTGGATACCCTCTAGCATAGTAAGTAAGCGAGGTCCTATCTTTACTAGTGGGATTTTGGAAATGGAGGTCAATAAGCTTCGCAATCGTGAAGTTAAATTAGTTAAGGTACAGGGGAGTGAAGCTCAAGAAGATGCGACTTAGAAGACCGAAGACTAGATACACGCACCATACCCTTTTTGAGGATATATCCTTGATTCCACTTTCTCTATAATGTTTATTTGCATGCTAGTCTTTATCTTTTAAGTATATCCTCTCGGTCCTATCCTCGATCCTTAGGTAGAAGCCAATGGATGTAAACATGTGTTTGAGACATGTTATGTTTGGTGGATGCAAGTGACCGCAAGTGGTTGCTAGTGGATACTCATGGATGCATATACACACATATTAGGCACTAGATCGGCTCAGTCACTTTCATATTGCATATGCATATGAATGTATTTGTTTATGGATTAAAACTTGATGTGTTATCATATGGATGTTGCATATGGATGAGTGAATATGCACATATATAGTGTTTACATGATTAGGGATATTTGCATACATACTGGACGCATGACACCCTCATGATTCATTAAGGAGGTCAATTGGATCAGTAAACCGCCTGATTTTGCATTAGATAAGAAACATATACACACACTCTGCATATGTTCATACAACATTAGAAACCTTTTAAGGACAATGGATGCCTGTGTTTGATGGCTGAGTAGATGGACGGTTGGATGGTAGGATATACGTTCTTCCTAACTTGAAGATTTCGGGGACGAAATCCTTTAAGGAGGGGAGAATGTAAAACCCCGTATTTTCAGTGAACGTCAAAGTAATAAATTAAAGTATACCTAATTTTTAAAAGAAGAATTAAGGGAAACGGGTTATGCCATTGCGTTCATTTCGGAATTCTTCATGGAATAGAGTCCAAGTTTTCGTAAATCGGACTTCGTATGAGGAAGTTATGACCCTCATAAGTTTCAGGAATTTAAATAAATTAAAACAGCTCGAATTCGAAATTCAAATCACACACCCAGGCTGGGCGGGAAATTTCCCGCCCAGGACCCAGGTCGACCAGGGGGTCGATCTGGGTCACATTGGTCGACTAGGGGGTCGACCTCCCCCCCATTTCCAGATCCGAGGACTTGTTCATTTTTCAGCATTTAGACGCCCGTCTGACCAGATTCGTTGATCCCTATGCTATATTAACACCCCTAAGGCTACATTTTTCTCTACACAACTTCATTACGCCTATACTCTACCCTAATTCATATCAAAATAAATCAAATTCGAGGTTATGTTGCTCAAGTTCTCGTGAAATCAAGTTAGAATTCAAGTAGAGATTCAAAGGCTAATTCAACGAATTCAACAACTATTTTCTAAGAATCAAATCTAAATTAGAGAATCAATGATCTACGTCAAGGGATAGCTTTTCAGTTTCAGAAATCAGATCCCAGAGTTCAAGACCGTTCTGTAATTAGTTAGTTCACATTACTTTCAGAAATAAAAGTTAATTGTGATTCTGACACTGTAATAAATCTAAATTTGATATTATGCCTATTTCTATCTGTCTTTCTATATCCATTGGATCTATCTCATTGATTATATTATGTCCATTCTTTGTCTCTTCTTTCCTTCTTCCCTTTTTGTTTTATAGCTAGGCTACTGCGAGCCTGAGCCAAATCTCATAAGAGATGAACGTACGTTGGAAATAAAATTGGGCATTATATATGATTTGGACCTGACTAGCGCTAAAATTGGGAAAAGTATTAAATTATGTATAATTGTGCATAACTGATTTGTAATGGATCTAAGGACATAACACATGTTGTATTTAAAACATAAAGTGTATCGAACATATGACTTGAGATTTGAGGCATAAAGTATTGGACATATGACTTGGGATTTGTGGTGTAAATTGAACTTTAAATATGTAACGCATAGTACATGTTGTGGTTTAAGATCTAAAATTAGGGCATATATATATGATAGTTTATGATTTGGAAGAAGAAGATTAGTGTGTATAGTGTTGTATGGCTTAGGCATGAAAACCTATAGTAAGATAGGGATAACTGTTAAGTGTGAACGCGCCTAAAAGTGGGATTTTGGGGTAATTGGCATGCATTGCAATTAAAGGCTATAATTTGGCATAGTTTATACTATGAATCATGACTGGGGGTTTTTGGGAGAATATTTTGTACGGAGCAATATGACTAAACCTTAGGGCGTGTGCTATATTGTGATTTTTTTGGGGGCATGACTATTATTGCAAATTTAGGAAAATTGGGTGTAACCTATTTTGAGTAATAACTTGAATATTGAATTTTGGGGGCCATAACTTGCAATTAGGTTTGTTGGGCCTAACTTGAGAATTGGAGTATGACTGGTTGGGATAATTAGCATATAAATCTAGACATGGACACTTATGGAAAATGTGGCATAATCTGAAATTGACAACAATTGCGAATAATTTACATATAAACTGTAAATATGTAAATGAGTGAAAAGACAAATGTGTCTAACCCGCGGTTAGATTGAGTTGTGGTGTAAAACTGCCTGGAACCGCCCAGCACATCCAGTAACCACAACAACACCTATCTAATGTGAGAGGTTAGCGCATCCTGCCCAAGAAAAACCCGAGGTTAGATTGAGTTGTGGTGTAAAACTGGCCGGAACCGCCCGACACATCCAGTAACTGCAACAAAACATATCTAATATGAGAGGTTGGTGCATTAATAACTCAATTAATGCTAACGAATAACATGAATGACTAGGGTTAAGTCCATAGGAACACTTAACCAATATAACACGAATGACTAGGGTTAAGTTCATAGGAACACTTAACCAATATAACATGAATGACTAGGGTTAAGTTAATAGGAAATACTTAACCAGTATAGCATGATGAATGGGTAGGGTTAAGTAATAAGAAACACTTAACCAATATAACTTGATTGGTCGTAAGGTTAAGTTAAAACAAGAGGGCAACACTTAACCAATATAACTTGATTTGTGGTAGGGTTAAGTTGACACAAGAAGGCAACACTTAACCAAAGTAACATGATAAGTAGGTGGGTTAAGTAACTTGAATTAATTGATGACACTTAACCAATACAACATGATGAACACGTGGGGTTAAGTTAACAAGAAACACTTGACCAATATAACTTGATGGACGAATGGGGTTAAGTTAATAGGAAACATTTAACCAATCCAGCATGATAAGTGAGGAGGGTTAAGTTAATAAGAAACACTTAACCAACATGACATGATGAATGGGTGGGTTAAGTTAACATGAAAGGACAACACTTAACCAATATAACATAATATGTAAGAGGGTTAAGTACATACCTGGTTGGTGGGTAATATTAGAAAATATAGGCCCACAAAACTTAACCGTTAAATAAACATGTTTGAATCGGTGGAAGGGTTACGTACATCTCGTGTAGATGGGTAATATCAGTATATATAGGCCCAAAAAACTTAACCATTAAATAAACATGCTTGAATCGGTGGAAGGGTTAAGTACATCTCGTGTAGGTGGGTAGTATTAGTATATATAGGCCCATAAACTTAACCGTTAAATAAATATGCTTGAATCGGTGGGAGGGTCATCTCGTGTAGGTGGGTAATATTGGTATATATATAGGCCCATAAACTTAACCAATAGGAAACCCTAGTAACGGGGACCCATTTTAGCAGTAACCCACATAGATGTATCATGGTACCCTGATACTAGGAAGGGTGGGGCACGATTACTGGGCTGATTATAAGCGGTCAAAACAGCGGTAGGGGATATGTCAGGGTAGGTTCCGATGGTTTACAGGTGTGCACGTACTCCGGAGTGGGAAAAAGCAGGCACTGGGTACCAGTAGTTATAAAGTGTGCATCTTGAATCGTGTCGGGTTGCTATTATAAGGATTGATACACCTTATGGTGGGACCCGCACAGGGTATCTACACGCAAGAGAGGGCCGATTGACACAGACACATGGAGCATTAATGTAAGTAAGGACCCGATCGATAGGGTAGTAAGGGTACATCTAACACATTCATGGCAATTAGGCAAATTGAGGTGGAATCCTCATAATAGATGTACTCCTGAAGGCTACCACAATTGCGGGGATTGGGATCACGTTATCATATTATCATTTTATACAGATTACTAGTTTGGACACTAGTTAGGTGGTGCAGAGATATAGAAATCAGAATAACAGGGTAGTAGCGAAGTAGAGAAAGAGTAGAAGCGCATTTTGTTTATCTTGCCTTATCATACCTTATGCTTATCCTATGTTATCATGTTATCCCTATTATCACGGTATTGTCTTATATTCAGTTTATTCATGTCATGATGCTTTTGCTTATTTATATGCTGAAAGTCACTGGACTTACCAGACTTATGTCTGACCTAGTTTTGTTTCGCCTCTTTTCTTCCGTTTCCCCCCAGGTTCACAGGGAGGAAATGTTACCACTTAGCTCAGTTTTCCTTCCAAGCTCGAAGATAGTCGATGTATTGCTTTGGACTCTCTCTTCCACTGCTATGGCTGGTTCATGCTTTATTGGGGAATATCATTGTTATTTTTATGCTTCTTTTATACTTGGAAGTTTTTGAATCAAGACAGAATTTCTATGTATTACTTTTAAGTATGATTGAGACAATTGTTGTAAAAGCTTGACTGAATTAAGTTGTTTATAAAATGACTTTATTTTCCGTTGCTTTATTTGTCTGTCTTGTAATTTATCTGCATCTTTTACCTATAATGCTCCACCGAAGTTAAGGAATTCCCTTTGTGAGTGACCTTAACGGGGGTGGGATGTTTCAAACTGATGAAGAGAAAGACCAAGAATTCTATGACCCAGAAGGATGAAAGGGCTATCAGCATTAACTGGATGAATGCCGATACAATAAGAGACGAGGGAATCAAAAGCAGAAATCTCAAGAGATAAGGAAATTGTCCGGGAGCCAACTACCGAGAGCCCAATCAGATGATCACCGAGAGGACACTTTAGCAAACAAGCAATAAAGCACCGGAAGCACCCCTCCGGAAACCCGAAGCATGCTTTAGAAATCTACCGAAAGGCAAGCCAAAAATTCTAAGAGAGACAAGATATCCACACTAATCTACTTAATGTTGACACCGACAGGAATGGCGGATCCTGTAACCATATGCTTGAAGCATGTAACAACCCATCATTTTAAAGAATATTATAATGATAAACTAAAGAATACTTTATTAAATGTTGGGAATTAAGTAAAACGGACTACACCATTGCGTTCATATCTGGATTCTGCTTAAGATAGACTCCGATTTTGCGTAAAACAGACATCATATGAAGAAGATATTAAGGTTTGAAGTTTGTATACATATAAGCAATATAAATATAAATATAAATAAACTAGTCCAGAAATCAAAACCGAAGAGCTGGAAAAAGGGAGGGAAATCGGCCCGTTACCCCCAATGCCCCATGGGTGTCGACCCATACCTCGACCCCTACACGGGGGTTTTGACCCCCTGGTAGACCTCACCTAGATCTTGGGCAGATCCATTTTGTGAACCGAGACGCGTTTCTGAATGAAATTCGTTGACTGTATAGGCTATAAATAGGACATCAAATCTATTGTTTTATTCACCAAAAACAATGGAGACAATGAGGTGCTGCCCCAACTCAGATTGAACTAGCTTATTCTTCTAAACAGCGATTTATACATATTCAAGAATCTTTGCTACAACATCTACAGTCATTTCTCTGTTCTTTAGATCTAGTCCCTGTGAGTTTATGTTGCTTTTAGATGTAAATAGTTAATAAGTAATATTGACGTGTTTATAAGTTTGGATCTAAGCCTATGCCTATTAGTATTCTAAATTATAACTAAACAGATCTACCACTACTTGTACACCTAATTTACTATTTAGTTCTCATATGCCTATTCCTAATATGCCTATTCTGTCATTATGCCGAATAGTGTCACCGTATGCCTATTTTATTAATTTGCCTAATCATGTCACCATATGCCTATTCTGTTAGTATGCCTATTTCTATCATCATATGCTTGTCTTTTTATTATGCCTATTTTTGTTCTCTTCTCCCCTTCTTTCCCTTTTTATTTTTATAGCTAGCTACCTTCGAGCCTAGGCCTATCGCTGAAATATGCAAGCGCATGAAATTGGGAATGGTTGAGAATGATAAATTAGGGCATAATTTATGTTGTTAAACATGACTAGGATTTGGGGGCATAATCTATACCTTGATCTAAAACTTTAATTTAGGGCATAACTTGTATCGTGAATTAGACTGGGATTTGGGGCATAGCCTTTGATGAAAATGAAAAATTGTTTAATGATGAACATGCCTAGATTTACAGTAATTAGAAACTGTAACTGCACTTAGACACAAGGTTAGATTACACTTGTGGTACAATATACCCAGAATTGCCCGACAAATCCAGCGTCCACAAGTGGTTAACCTAATGTGAGGGTTCGAGTGTGTAAATGTACACATAACGGTTCTAAGACAAGAGGTTAAGTCTGACTTGTGGTAGAAGTCTGGCCGGAACCACCCATCATATCCAGCATCCACAAGTGGTAGACTTAATATGAGAGGTCTAGTGCATTAACAACCATAAATGGATGTGATAATAACTTGTTAACCTGTAACACTTAACATGCTTAAAACTGTAGGGGGTTACATGAACCTGCCAAATTGAGTAGGGGTTAAAAAACTTGCTTGAATCAGTGGGGGTTAAGTAGATCTTGTTAAATATGTGGGGGCGGGTTATATATATAAACCCGACAAACGTAACCTGTTTTATATGTTGGGGTTATGCAACCTTGTTAAATTGTTAGGCATAACCTGTTAAAATCCTAGTAGTTGGGATGCAAGCCTAGGGGAAGCTTGTATCATATGTTGTGTGGCACCCGTATCAGCCAGTAACCCATCTTGGTATCAAACGGGGAATCCCAAACTAGGTCGGGGTCAGGGCACGCTTACTGAGGTAATTATAAGAGGTTCATCTAAGTAGGGATGTTGATGGCGCATACCTTCGGATTCATGTGTGTGCATGAATCTGCTTGTGTTGGGACTATAAGACACTATAATATCATTAGATATTGTTGCGCCTCTCGAAAAAAAAGGGTTGCAACTTTAGGAAGTGGTACATCCTACTGTGAGGCCACCGCAGGGTATTTACGGGATAGGGAGCCGATCGATTGGGGTAGTAATGAGGGTATATCTAGTCTTGCTTGTTTAGGAGCCTGTTATTATCGTTAGGGGTAACACCTATCATTTCTGTTGGGCTACCTGTTATTATTGTACGAGGTAAAACCCCTTACTAGAAGTATACCTAAGTCTACTATTCTGTTTCTATTGGGATCATCGTGTTTCTGTTATACCAGTATTGGTGCACAAAAAAGTACTAGAGAAGCGCAACATACTCTGTTTTATTTATCCTTTTCTGTCTGTTATACCTGTCTTATGATACTGTTATCTCACTCATCCAATTTATATGCTTGTCATGATGCTTTTACTTATTTATATGCTAAAAGTAACTGGACTCGCCAGACTTTATGTCTAGCCCGTTTTTTTTCTTTTCTCTCTCTTTCTTTTTTCCCCTAAGTTATCAAGGTGGGAATACTCAGGCTTGATTAGGATTCACTCTTTCATTCTGCTTAGAGCTACTTAGATGTACCGATTTGATTTCCTATCTTCTCTGATATGATTATTTTTGGGGATTATGCTTTTTATATATTACTGTACTATGATGATTTTAGTACAAAACAGAAATTGTAATGGGTTTTCTGTATTTCAAACTTATGATGTAACTAGGTTTTGGACCACGATGTTTTCTGTTTAATAAAGTTTTAAATGCCGCTATTATTTTATATCTGTCTTGTGATATTTCTGTTTACCTATAACGTTTCACGAAACTTAATGCATTCTGTTAAAGAGTGATATTAATGGACGTGGGGGTGTTACAAAGCATGAAGACAAGTTTCACAAAGAATTAATAACAAAACCAAAAGCCTATAACCGGAATCTCATAGCCGGAAAACTAAAGCCTTTCCTAAGTCTATCCATACCAACAGGCTTGGTATCGATACAAAGAAGATAAAGAAACATCAGAGAAAGGCTCCAAAGACCAAAACCATTCTTTCGAGAGCCGAGACTGGCACCCTAAAAAGCAATAAATAATGCCAGAAGAGCGGCCGAGAGCCAAAGCAACCAGAACCAGAAGGAAATGCGGCCGACTGGGGCTTTTGTTGGCCTAATAACAAAAGGGGTCCTGATTTATCTATAAATAAGACCTAGGAGGTCTCTTTTTGGGGGCTGATTTCTCATTTCTAATTCTTGTACTCTTTTCTTTTAGAGTAAACCCTAATTTCAAAATCAATTTGGGGATTTCTACTGTAATCACTTATGTACTTCAAATAAAAGATCAATAAAGAGTGGATCAACACTTATCGTATTTCTTATGGACTTCTTATGAGTTTTCTTAGTTATTTCCTATACAACATACCTTATGCTTTCTACATAGTCACGATTTCCTATTGAAGCCTGAAATCTTCTACAAAATTGTTGCAAAACCCCTTCCTCCATGCCATTTAGCCATCTATCGAGGGTTGTGCTTAAGGAACCCTTATCCCAAGATATTTGTTGGTTCTTAAGCAGCTTAAGCGTGATGCTCACCCATTTGAGGGAAGCGTAACTAATCTTTCGGGCTTTGGACCTTGATATATCGGAAATGGTGAACTAACTCAAGCTCGTAGAAACTAAATACCCTATTTTCCCCTTAGGTCCACTTCCGTAGACCTATCTCCACTATCGAAGAAAAATATCGTTAACATTTTGGAACTATAAGGAGGGCTTGAACTTCCGACCTTGTGGTTAACCTTACCATGTATCTAACTGTGTTATTCCGTCTAGGATTGGACTAAGCTTTGGCAAAGCAGGATTATGGGAAAAAGGTCCCAGCGAGAGTATCCTGGATCTCGAATGGCTATGTCAGGTACTATTGACCCGAGAGTTATGGAAGAACAAAGGTTACGAATAAAAGCCTTGCAAATCATCAAATGGAAAAAGTAAGTAGAGCAATACGATTCTGCTTAACACCAACCTTTACTCTAAGTGGTTTTACATCAAAGGAGTATAACCCCTTCTCTTATATAAGAAAAGCAATCTATGAGAAAATCAAAGGCATGGTCCACCAACGGGAAACAATGAATGATTTTAACTTCTTTGCTTCTAAATGGGCTAAAAGCATAACATCCCAACCTCAACATACCTTGGAAAGGAAATGCAAGGGTATGGGTAAAGCGGTAAGGTTTAGTAACAAAAAGTTTTAGTTCCAGCAACATGGAAAGGATTTGACGCCAAGAATGCTAGAGGAATGCCACCTTACTACCTCAATGGAAAACATTTATTTCCTAACCAGATATGAGCTCAACTATTGGCCATCCACAAAGAAGAAGACTAAGTACAAAAGGAAATTGGGAGGGCCTTACTGTCATTATCATATGGTAAATGGACATGAAACTAACAGCTGCAAAGCTCTCGAGAGAACAATCATCAAGTTCCTTAATCAAGGTCAACTACAGGACATTGTAAAAGGATTGAACTAAGTTCAATAAAATCCTTAAGAAAAGGATATCTACGTAACTAAGGGCATGGAAACCCTCTCAGGAACTTGGAATAACCTAAGGTGGGTCAGAACACAAATGGATAAAAACCCTTGTCACTGCCAAGTTGGCCAGGGCAAGGCACCCCCAAAGGGGGTGATGTGTAAGCCTTTTTCCGTGCCCGAGTCAGAAAGTGCCAAGTTAAAGCATCAATAGCGTAAGCGTCCAATCCACGCCATAAATGGTTAAAACGGAGCGTCTAATTAGCATGCCCTGCCTCTGCTTGTAGAAGAGTACACCCTGCCTCTGCTATGAACTAAGCACGTCTTGCCTCTTCTCGCAGAAGATCACATCCTACCTGTGCTTATGTTCCGCGTTACCCGTAGAAGGGAACGCAAACACTTATCATCGCCTACGATGGCCAGGATAAGGCACCCCATGGAGGGGTTGGAGTGTAAGCCTCTATCATTGCCTACGATTGATAGGGTAGAGCATCGAAAGAGTAAGTCTTAATTCCACATCTACGATGGCCCGGTTAAGCATCTAAGACCTTGTCATCGCGTATAACGGTCAGGAAAAGGTGCCTCCTGGAGGGAGGTCGGGTAAGCCCTTCCCTGTTTGTGGATAAGCTAGCCAAGCGCACCGAATGCACAAGCCCAGAGATTAGCCAACAAAACACGTACATCCTCTGCTTTGACAATCTAAAGCCCATGGAAGGCTTAAGAAGCACGTATATCCTTTGCTTCCTTAAAAATCAAACCTAAAGGGGGTAGTAATACTCTACTAATATCAGAAATGGATTTCTAGTCTTCAATCCTTAGTCTCTGAATAAGAGATTGGTTCAAGACTTACATTAATATCAGAAATGAAATTCTGGTATTTTACCTTAGTACCCAAATTTGGGTTGGTACGGATCTCAATCATTGCCGGAAATGGATTTCTGGTCCTATCGTAATACCCGAATCTGGGTCGGTTCGGGATTTCAATTATTTCTAAGAAGGAATATTTGCTCTTCCTAATGACCTGAATCTAGGTTGGTTCAAGACTTCCATTACTGCTGGAAGTGGATCCCTACTCTCATAACCTAGCCAAAAATATGGATCAAATCCCTATTACTACCAGAAGGAAGTTTCTGGGGTTCTATCTTTAACACCCTAATCTTGGACACAAGGTTCTAATCCTTAAGGAAGGAGTATACCATTGACACAGTGGCCGGAGCTTATTACACATGAGGCTCTTAAGAAAATACGACGATCTTTCGTATTACTCAGGGAAATTTCCTTAACTCATACACACATGAAGTCATTATTCACAGTGTCAAATGCATACATGATACAAATAACCACACTACACTAGAATATAAAGTCAGGGGAAAGCTCAAGTGAGCATCTTAAGTTTCCCTGGTAGGGCCTTGGGACAAGGGTTTCACTTTTCTTGAAAATCCCGATTAGGGAGGTTTCATGAGAATACTTATTATACTGAAAAACTTTTACAAGTGCCGAGAACATAAATAAGCTTGTTATCTTATCGTACACTCAATATCACAATACTATTAATTTCAACAAAGAGCGGATAATACATCACATGTGCCATACGAGCTAACGCCTAATAAAGTGCGTTAAATTTATGTATAATGGTACAATAAGATTATAAAAAGAGAATGCTCTTAGCTAAGGAAGAGTATTACATACCAGGTGATATCCACACAATATACAAACTTGTTTATAAAACTATTTCATAAGTTGCTACATGCATATAACTATCATCTTAAGAGTTCTACATCAAAGGCACTCAAGTGATATATCACATTTGACACACAAAAATTCCTGGCAGCCAAGCCTGCTAATGTGAGTCAGGATTCTTTAAAGCAATTTTCCAATCTCCACATTCGAACTAGTAGAAGTACCAACCTTTAGCTGGCATTGCTGCTCATGGATGATCTTATCTTTCTCTTTGTTTGTTTCTCCAAAAAGGGTACTTGTTCCTTAAGGTTCCTGTTGGTTATCTTTTGGAGATAATATAACCTTTTCCATCCCGAAAGGGGAGTGTCCTCAGAAATGTCTTTGTAACCTGCCATTATGAAGGGTTCTTCCCTGTATTAGGAGGAGGGGGTCTGGAATTGGTCCTCCTACCCATGGACAAGATGAAATATACTGATGTATAAAGTCTAACTATTAAACAATGACACTAGTAACATCCTAATTATCAAAGGAGAACAATTGCACGAACTTCCACCACACAAGTCCTGAATTTTCTCAACAAATATACACATCCACAAGATCACGATAATACAAGTTTGCTAGTCAATGCACAAGTCATCCATATTATACATTAATACAATACAACTTATCATAATTGTTATCGAAAATTAAACCATAAGTCATGAAGAAGTTAAAAGTATCTTATGCAAATGAAACTAAGCTTTTCTACTAGGTGATTTCCTCCAGATTTACAAAACAAGCTCTTTGGAAACCCTTTGTAACTAAAGGCGAGGAATATAAAGCATTTTTGTGAGTTACACCTTCAGAGAAGCAAGGGGTTGTCGCAATATAAGGAAATTGATCATCGACATAAACTTAAGAGGGAGAAAACATTTAGAGAGTGAAAGCCATACCTTTGAGGCAGGAATATCAAGTTGAGCAGAAGCTTTTTTATCCTTTAGTGTGGAAAAATCACACTCGTTGGAAGGATCTTCATTTAGGTCTCAAGCAAATGAGGTGCTTAGGGAGTTAGTGGCGGCCCCCTCAGAATCAGGTATCCCTATGGTAGCAGAAGAAGAGACTCCGCCATCTTTGCCAAACTCATCCCGCTGCATCTCCTCCTTTCCCTTCGTCAACGATTGTGTCCCCTTCTTCCTTATTGTCAAAATCTTCAAGCGGCTCCTCAATAAATAGAAAAGACTCGGGCTTTATCTTGTCCTTCTTTGGAGCTTTGCCTTCTCGCTTAGCCAACTTAATCCTCTGCTCCTGACAGAGAGATGCACTGAAGTAAAATTAATCCTTGGAAACTTTTTATGGTTACCGGAAAAGCAAGGAAAAGGGCATCTTCATAATATTCCATAACAATATCACGGAGGTGAACTTTCAGAAAGTCGGATATCCTGTTATTAGCTTCATATATTATTCGCTTCGCAGTGGAAAGCTTGTTATCCATCTTCTCCAATTCGACGGCATGGTCGGCTGCCATCTCCGTCTTCTCATTCTCAAGATTCTCTTCTTGCTTCGATAAGTCGTTCTTGGCCTCCTTCTCCTCCTCTAGCAAGGCCTTCAATCTTCTGCATTCACTATTGCTCTCTGTCTTCTCCTGCGATAGGATGTTAACATTAGCTTTCAAAGTCTTATTTTCCTCCTTCGGAGGGATGATTTCAGAAGAAGATAAAGAGGCCATTCATCTAGACAAGAGCCATCCATTCGTCATTTAGAAAATAAAAAAGCAAGTTAGCCTCCATATGAAGGTAACATAGAGAAAAGAAGCTAAGGAGAATAAACTTATACGAGAACCTGATCCTTAACCAGTTGCCGATAGAAATCCTCTGAATCTAGAAGTAAGGAGGACAGTGAAATATTAGCAACTTCAGTGGAAGATTCACAAGCTTATCAAAGTCCAAAACCGACGGAGGCATAACAGGAGAAACAACATGTTGAGAAGAGGAGGTTATAAATGATCTATGATATCTAACATCAAGTTCTTTAGAAAAGCCAGGTGGTACAGAAATGCTTGTACTTTTGTTCCTTAGAGAAGTGTCAGGAGAAGGACCAATATCAATAACCCCATCAACATCAGAGATGGCGGGGTTAGAAATTGTCAGTGTTCCCATTATGGTAGTAACATCTTCAAAAAAATGAACTTACTTGTCATTCTTTGATCTCTTGGGCGATAATATCGGAATCAGAAAGCCTTTTTAAAGCTTCAACATCAGACTAGGCTAAAGCATCGAGAACGGAGGTACTTTTAGAAGCTGTAGACCCTAAACAGGAATAGCCATATCAAAAAGCTAAGAATAAGAAAATTAATATCTAAAAGTAAGAAATATTTCCCAAAAAGAAGGGCGGTTCTATTTATAGTACCTGGGAATATTGGAGATGCCGCATTAAACATATTGGAGTTCAACGATAGACCCTTAGGGCTAGAAAACTGAATGGGTGGTTGTCCTGAATTTTTTTACCCCGGAGGAACAAGACCATATTGACGAAGCCTGTCAACAGTAAGTAGAGATGACTGACGCCCTAGCTCCTTTGGCGCTTTGAAGATAGCTTCAACAACTCGAGCTTCCTCTTCCGAAAAAGTTATGTTTTTGGAAGGAGGATCTACAAAAAATCAGGGGTTACGAAGATAGTATAATAGCTTTTGGAAGATAAGAAATTTACCAAGTTCAACGAATTTCCCCAATATACCAGGGGGAACCTAACATAAATGAATTGATCTTTCCAAGACTTAGTCTTACTAATGCTATCCCTTATCAACCACTTTATGGGATTTGCACGACAAACAGGCGACTCTGTGCTTTTAGAGAACCGTATCATGCGACGAACGAGTTAGGGCTAAGGGAGGTTGGTTTGATACAAGTGCTAACACCTCTAAGCATTGAAGTAGGGTGTAGGTATTGGATGAGAGTTGGATAGGAGAAACCCCCAGATCGCACAAAAGCCTAAGCAGGAAAGGTGGAAAAGGAAGGAAACCTCCGTGCCAAATGTGGATTGTTGAGTACGCGAAATATCCTTTTGGAGGGTCTTGGATGTTACCTTGGTCAGAAGCTGCAATAGCATTTATGCCAGATATTCCAAAGCTGTCGAGGATGGTCTTCACCTGGTCTTGAGAGGTGATTAAGGAAGACTTTAAAGTGAACCCCTTCTTTGTTCGTGGGGTATTGGAACCCTTGTACTTTGGCTTGATGGGGCTCTTTATATTAGACATAATGTTGCCAGGTGATATCATTACATAACATATGTGTTAGCACTACATTCCTTTTACATAAATACGTACATAGCATCCGTAAACGGATAAACGATAGTACAACTTGCTAATATCAAGGGCTTAATTGGTTATATATCAAGTTGATTCCAATTATTGATCCTAGAAAGGTTTACACATAATTTACATCCACTTAGAAACAATCAAGCTTTTGGTGATGATAAAATTATTAACCCGGACATCAAAATTTAAAGGACGAGAAGTAGATGCCAGAAAAACTAAATTATAAATAATAACGGTGGTTCAACCGAAACCAGATAATTTGATATTGTCACTGAAAGCCAAATTGGATCTCAAACCCGATACGAGTGAAATCAAGATCAGGATGTTCTAAATGTTAAGCTTACGGGCTTTACCGACACCCCTAAGACGGAAGGTAAATAAATACGGGTGTCAATGTCAGTAAAGTCAGAAATGAAATAAATTTGCAGTAGCGATTGAATTTACTCGTACCGGGCAACATAGCATCATACTTCATGATAAAATTAACCCTTCACATTATAAGTTTTGCATATCAAACCCCCAAAGAAGTGCATTGGGTAAATAGGTAACATATCATATCAGCCATTAATTATTTTTCAAGCTATCATCGTTGTTTAATTCACATTAAGCACATGGAATCCTAATCGAATTCCTAATCAATTTAGATGCATGATTTTGATTTCTATTTATAATCGGAATGAAGATACTTACAAAAAGTTGGATTCAAAATTCTGGAAAGAGCTTTGGTAATTCTTGAAAAACGATAATCTTGCTTGAGCGCTTAATTTGCAGGTAAAAGAATGGAGATGATGAAGAAGAAGTATTTATATCAAATCATCTTGTAAATCCAAGCCATGCAGATAGAAATCCATCAACGGGTCCGATTGAAGGATGCCAAGAGGCTGGGAGTCAATACACCAAAAGAAAGTCAAAGTTTTGAATTGAAAAGACAAAAATACCCCTTTACTTGGACAGATGGGAAAATGTTACCACCAAAATTAACACCGAGATAGGATGACGGTGAAGGGGCATCGGACCGTCGCAAATAGAAAAGAATAATCCAAAAGAAAAGATCCGGTATAGGATAAAACCGAAAGCATAAGTAAGGTATTCAGAATGGCTAGAAACCGACACCATCATCAAAGAAGTAACCTCAGATCCGATATGAAGAAAGAATACCGGTAGGGTAGTACCAACATGAAGGGTAACCAAGAAGAAGTCATCCAAAACCGGAAACTGATGAAGAGAAAGACCAAGGACCTGAGACCCAAAAGGATGAAAGCGCTATCGACATTAACTTGCTTAATGTCGATGCATTAAGACACGAGAGCATCAATAGCACAAAGCTCAAGACATAAGGAAATTGTCTAAGAGCCAGCTACCGAGACCCCGGTCAGATGATCACCGAGAGGCCACTTTAGCAAACATCCAATAAAGCACCAGAAGCACCCCTTCGGAAAGCCGAAGTACGCTTCAGAGCTTTACCGAAAGGCAAGCCAGAGCTTCTAAGAGAGACAAGCTATCCACACTAATCTACTTAGTGTTGATACCGACAGGAGTGGCAGATCCCGTAACAATACAATTGAAGCATGAAGACAAGTTTCACGACTAATTAATAACAAGACCGAAAGCCCATATCTGGGAAGCCCATAGACACGGTTTCCTATTGAAGCCTGAACCCTTCCGCAAAGTTGTTAAAAAAACCTTCCTCCAAGCCATTTAGCCTTCTATCGAGGGTTGTGCATAGGAAACCCTTATCCCAAGATAATTGTTGGTTCTTAAGTCGCTTAAGCGTGATGCTCAGCCCTTTGAGGGAAGAGTAACTAATCTTTCGGGCTTTGGACCTTGATACATCGGAAACTGTGAACTAACTCAAGCTCGTAGAAACTAAATAACCTCGTTTTTTCCGTTAGTCCGCTCCCGTAGACCTATCTCTGGTGTTGACGAAAAATATCATTAACATCGATGAAACCAATTTTTCTCGGATGCGGAATAGTAAATTATTATAAGATTCCAAATTTCACGTCCATCAGATTGTTTTGTAACCACACGTAATGTAAATGTGCAATGATCAATAACGTGACTTTAAAATAGTGCTACCGGAGCAAACAGACTCTAAATCCGAGGAAAAAAGTTTCATTAGGACCGTAATAACAAACCATAAATATTTGTCAATTTTCACCCCCAAACGAAGTTTTCGTGTGCCCATACGAATTTTTAAACGACGATCTAAGTAGCGATAACTAAGAAAATAATAAAATAAAATAAAACAAGGCTTATCCTATAAGCTAATCTACTCCTATATAATATCATATCTAACCTTAAACCCTCATATATTTTCTTCCCTGGTCAAATGTTATCATAGCCGCCTCCTTTATTCTCCTCAAAACAAAAATGTGAGCTCCAAAAAAATTATTAGAAATTTAAATAAAAACATCAAATATTTATATTTGGATTCAACAAGAGCTTCTCTTCAATTTGAAGTGCATTTGTGTAGGGCTCGGTAAAATATTTTTTGCACAAAAATGAACACACCATGAGTTTTTGTGCTAGGGTTGAGTGATTTGGAAATTTGAAGCATTATTTGATGTTTTAAACCTTAGACTGTAGATTGTGCGGTGGAATAGAGTGTTTGATTTCATTTTGATTTCAGCATTTTTTTTCTTTGCTTTTTTGATTGCTATTTTTTATTACTCGGGCATAGCACTCCTTTTGGGATTTCAATCTCTTGCCTTCAACCATTGCACATAAGAAGGTGTTTTGCTTGGTTTTTCTTTTGATGGTTGCTTTTTTCTCCTTTTTGGGATGGTTTTTCTTTGTTGCCTTCATCAATTTTTTCTTCCGCAAACGCTTGAGTGTGGTTCAAGGAAATTGGAACGAGTGATGTCTTGAATTAATGGGATTTTTTGTTTATTCGTAGCACTGTTTTCGTCAATTTCAGTATCATTTGCTGGAGTGTTATCATGCTATTGTTCAGCTGATTTTTTTCCATTTCGCATGTATTTTATTCATCAATTGACATACTTTCTATTTCTTTATTTTCCTCTTCTACTTCTGTATTCAAGTCAATTTTTTTTCTTTTTCTATATCTTCTCCCTTGTCTGCAACTGAAAAATCCGCCATTGTTGCATTAGAATCCATCGTTTGCTCTATGTTATCATCTTTAGAATTTGAATTTTGTGATCTCAATTGTTGTCTGAATTTGAATATTTCTTATTCTGCCTCTTTCCTTAGTCTTCTTTCTTTTTTTAGTTCCTCATTTAACTTTTTATTTTTCTCTTCAGTCTCTTGGATATGCAGTTTTAGTATTCTAATCAATACATCTTTGCTCTAATGAACTAAGAGATTCCTGATTGTCACTACGTTTTTTTTGTGTCCACTGATTTTCTTCTTATAGATCTGACTGATAATGCTTCCAATATTTCTAAAAGAATAGCCTCGGGCAATTGGTTGTTTGTTATTTCTTATTCCTGTATATGTTGAAAAATTAAAAAGATATTATAACTTGCGGACATTTAATTTTACATAGGAGTATGCTGCACATAAATAATGTATCGGTTTGGTAGTGCTTTATATATCAGTATTTAGTTAATATATTCTACCTCCTTTTTAGATGTTAGTTTTACAATACTTTAGGTATCAGTTTCCTATTATAGTCTGCTACCCAGTTTTAAGTTATCGGTTTTGCAATAATTTAGGTATCAGTTTTCAATAAATATATTCTACTTAGTTTTTAGGTATCAATTTTGCATTACTTTAGGTATTAGTTTTCTACTATAGTCTACTACCCAATTTTCAGGTATCAGTTTTA
The DNA here is from genome assembly GCA_030737875.1 of Allium sativum. Lineage (NCBI taxonomy): Eukaryota > Viridiplantae > Streptophyta > Magnoliopsida > Asparagales > Amaryllidaceae > Allium > Allium sativum. The sequence goes on along the minus strand of CM060924.1, from coordinate 186,022,678 downwards.
CAATAATTTAGGTATCGGTTTTTAAAAATATTACATGGTACTTAGGCATCAATTTTTTTATAAAGTTAGGTATCAGTTTTTAAAAACAATATTGCACTTTCTCAAAAAATCAGGCATCAGTTTTGAACTGTTTGAGGTATCATTTTTCAATTGTTTGAGATATTGGTTTTGAGTTGTATAAGGTATCAGTTTTAAAAACAATGTTTTATATATTAAGTAAAGATGAAATAGTGAGTAAAACTAAAGCTTCATACGAGTTTGTGTTTGACTTGGTTCAACAAATCTTTGATGATAATTGACTTTATACTTTTCAGATCCCACCTTACAAAGCGTGAGAGTGTGTTGTTGAAGTTTCTTCTTTCTGCAATTAGTTTCATCTTCTCACACATGCAACATTGTAAATAAAAAGTAAAATTGAATTAAACATGAATACATTTTTAAATCTTTAGATTAAATATAAGAATTTGTGAATAATATTTCTTGCCAAAGGAAGCATTAAACATCTAGACATGTTTTTGTGGTCATGAGACAACGTTCATTTTCTCTACATCCGATAAGAATTGCACTAATCACCATCGTAGCTTTTGAGGGTTGTTAGGGAAGAAGAATGTGAGAAGTACCTCCATGATGATAAGAATGGGTAGGTGCTCTTCGTTTTGTTTCTTCTTTTTCCTAACTTCTTGTTTTATTCTTTTTTCTACCAAATTTCAAGTAATAAACGAAGTTGATCCAGAATTCCTTGTTTTGAAATCATTGTAGTTGGAAAGTATTGTTTTATTTGTCATTTTTGTGTTGACTCAATGTTATTTTCCTTCCAACGACATGTAGACTAATAGCTTATGTCACTTGTCGTAATTTTCGTTTTATCCTCGCCAAAGACAAATGTTTCTTCTATTGGCAAATAGAAACTATACACTACATCCAATTTTTCTTGATGTTTTTTGCACTCGTTAAAGCTATTTTCTCTTCATAGAACACACTAAAAACTAAAAGAATGAAGTGCTATAAGGATTCAGTTTGATTTTTGTTTAGGCTTTTCTTACCTTTGACAAGTTTATTTATTTTGTAAGCTGCTTGCAACCCACATCTGTATGCAGCATCACTTTTCAATTCTTCAGCTGCATCTACATCCGTATTTATATCTATTCTTATCATTGCTTCATTGTCTCTAGGCCTAGGATCAACGAAATCATCATCCTAATTTATTAGAAAAAATTAGTATAGAATATAATGCAGTTATATATTTTTGGTATTAGCTTTATATTTGTTGTAGTATCAGTTTTACATGTAATGCTGTTATGCATGTTATATGAATGTACATGTGTATGCTATGAGCATAGCATGTGACATGGTACTAGTCTTGCAAGTGAAATGGTATTAGTTTAACTAAAAGTTAAACCATTTTTACTTGATCACACTACAAGAAAAATGTTTATCCATAATACTAGAAGACAATATTTTGGGTTGATTGTTGTTGTTGAACCTTATTTGTAAATAGGAAGATTGTTGTTGTTCTTAAAACAACATAGCAAAACGCTGTTTAATTAGTGCACCTCAAAAATAATTGGTGGTCTTTTAACTAATTTCAGAGGCCGCGTTTTTTCCAATTTCCTTCTTCTGTTTTCCCCGCTTCTTTTGTTTCCCCCGCTTCTCCTAATTTTCTTTCCCATCTTCACTTCCTCATGAAACCCTTAAAATTCATTTATGTTATCTAATTCTATTTCTCAAGTGAAAAGAAGTTATATAGATGCGGCGACCACTGCAGTTTCCAACTATCTGCTACGCCTCTCGCCTTGCAAGCAGTTCATCTATCCGCGTACTTTCTGTTTGGTACTATCAACTATATAGTTTGTTCATCATCTGAAAGATAGCTAGTTTCACTATTAAATGCTATGTGTTGGCTTGAATATTACATTTTTGTTTAAATAATTGATGATTACTACATTTTTTGTAGTTTCCCTTTGATTATCTGAAGGCTATTAGTTTACATGTATGCTGAAACGACAATCTAATTAACTTGTAAGTCATACTTTCTTCTTATTTGAGTGAGGTATTGTTAGTCAATTTTTCAATGAAGGATGGCAAAGTTTAATAAGTCTCTCTTGTGTTGAACTGTTCTACCATATTTCTAACAAATTTGCATTCATGAATTTTTCTAACTACATTAGGATTTTTCTCCAGACAAACATGGTTGGCATGTTATTGTCAAACTTACAATCTTCCTTTTGAATCTCCAAAAATAGATCTATTTATTGTTCTTTGTGGCTTAACTGCATTACCAGTATATGAAGCTTCATGCTATACTTAAGTTATATCTAACATTGATTAGTTGGTTACATTTTATCTAGATTTTTTTCTGTGTGAAAGATTTGGATAATTAATTCCCCTGTGTCTTAACTGACTAAATAAAGCCACTAAACCTATCATAAAATAAAGCAATAGACAAGCAATAATCAAGTACCTTCCTTCCATTAAAAATTGATTTCTGAAATAATATCTTGTATTGTAAAATGGACTATATGGTTATGTATTTCCAGTATTTCCTTTTCATTTCCTCCGAATTTAGTTACAATAAACGCTATTACATAGTTTTTTTTTATGGTATAATAGTGCCTGGCTGTTTGTAATTTGGTACTGGACTTAATTTTTGCTCATGCATTTGTGGTATTTGCAACTCTCATCTTGTTATCTTGCCCTGTTTGGAGAACCGAACTCTTCATCTTGCAAACTAGCATTCAATATCTAAAGCGTTTTGACATTTTAAAGTTGCATATATTATATGTTAAATGCCTTTTAAGATATTATTTTATGTCCTAGATTCATTGTTAGTTATGGTTTTTTGTTTTTAAAATGATGAATAGGTTTTCCTGTTGCAAATCCCTTCACTTTGGGTTTTTGACATCTATAACTAAGTTTTATTATTGATGGCACACACTATGTACTCAAGCATTTTCCATTCATTAAATATATTAAGTCTAAACCAAATGAGTATTTTTTTTATATCTAGAACTTTGCCCTCCTCAACCTTTGCTCTCTTTTGCCTTTCATTTTTCTTTCAAAAATATTCCAGAACGGGATTTATATGATTTCAAGTGGAGTTTCCTTTGTTAACTATAGATTGTACTCATGTTTGGATTGTGTCTTGGTCATGATATAAATTACTGGGCACGACTGCTTGAATTTCATTATGCTGAATTTTCTTCTTTATGCTAGTTAAATAATTGTTTGAAATGAGACCGGAACCTCTTTTGTCACGTGCCTTGTATGTGATGACCGCCCATAACCCCGCACTAAACAAGAGGAATAATGCGATGAAGGGTGTGCCAAGCAGCTATGGACGATCATTAGAGTAGTTAAACAATATCAAAACCTGTCGTAAACTCACAACGCAAGGAGAAAATAAAATAGAACATATACAAAAAGGTAGTGATAGTGAAGCGGAAAACACTAAACTTTCATGACAACTAGAAAGTATTTCCCATACACGCGGATAAAACAATTGTGTTTGTACAATTTGCCTCACTACAACACTCAGAGAAATAGCAAACAGAGGAAACAAACATTAGATAGTAGTAAAGATAGTACGCCAGCCTCCTGTCGCCATCAATCAACATCACCATTCCCACTAAGGCATAACCTGTCACCTGCTACTTAGTATGCCCATCCAACAATCGGATGAACAACCCAAGGTAATAAGAGGAGACATAAAACCTTGATTCAGACAACAGTCTTAGTGAGCGATAAAACAACTAATAAACTTCAACAGTAAAGTATATGAGAAGGGATAGATAAACATAATAATCTAACTACAACACCAGAGAAGAACTCAACCTTACCTCCCTCACATCGGACAGTAATAGCCTTTACTTTAACAATTCAATCATACATTCAAGGAAACCAAAACACCCATTCAATCAGGGCAAAGCACTCATGACATCCAAATTATAGATCTCATGTAAACCATTCTAATCGAACTCAACATCCCTCAAGCACAAGCCCCAGAGGCCTAAACCAATATCAGACAAGAACCCAAGGAACATCTCCTTCTACATTGGACATTCTACATGAGACGGTTCAAATAAAGCAACTAATCAATCATGACATTGTTAGCTCACTTTGTGAACTGGGCAACACAAAGTCAAGACATGAAATATTGAAGAAACTTGAAAAACTCTGAAGCGGTTCGGATCGGAGCAGGATAGCGGTTCGGATCAGATAAAGTTTTCTGTTCGGATCGGTGAACTATTGCTGAGGAAATTAGAAAGGCACAGCTGTTCGGATCGGAGGGCAATATAATCTCAATTGGATCGGAAAGCCATTTGATTGCTACGGAGATAGATCAGAGCGGAGCGGAGCAGAATAAAGAGGAGAGAGCATTGTTTCCAAGTCAATCCGGGTCGGATCGGATATCCCGATCCGAACCCCTTGTACATGTCCCTCCGACCCGAACCCATTTTCCACATCACTCCCCTGCATGAGCGCCTGGATATCCGGATCGGCTATGACCAGTTCCTGCCTACAACGTCCATTACTCTGATGTGTTGTCAACATAGAAATCCATCCGAACCCGGGGCTGATGGGATGGATGACACGTGGCTCCGATCCGGATCGGGTTCTGAGCAAATTCACACCAATAAATACCCCGTCTGGAGACAAAGAAAAGGATCTTTTTTCTGGCACTTGGAGAATCCAACCACCTTCATAACCCGAATTCCAGCACTCCCGGAGAATCCAAACCTTCTTTCATTATTTGTTTTTAGTCAATTGAGTGATTGTAAGTGAGTTGTGAGAGAAATCAAGTGAATATTTCATTGTATTTGCAACTGAATCATTGAAAATAGTGAAAGATAAGTGGACGTAGGCATTTCTTCGCCGAACCACTATAAATCCTGTGTGTTCATTTTCATTTTTATCTCATTTCATTTGCTTTTAATCAATTTGGGTGTTAGAACCACTTTTTGGTCTAACATTTTGGTGCTTTCACTGAGAACTCATCTAAATTCTTTGTTTTCCGGGATTATCATTCTACTTTTTGGACCGTTGAGTTCAAAGAAGCTAATCCTTAAGTTTCAATGCCCTTGGATATTTGTCGAAGAATCATGGCCAAAGGAAAAGGCAAAGAAGTTCAATCTAGTCGAGGAAATGGAGCTGGCGAAGATCAGCAAAATGCGGTGGTAACAAGGTCTCGTGGGCAGAGTTCAGCAGCAGGACGAACCAATGCAGGAAACCCGAACCGCCTTCAGGGGGAGAGCTCCGATCCGATCCGGGTAGGAGATTCTGAAGCAGTGCATTCCCCCAACCTGAATCGACCCGAGCAGCTTGCCACGTACCGACCCGACCAGGCTCCCCAGCTCCGAACCGACCCGACCTCCTACCTCCGATCCGATCCGACACTTGGTGAAGTTGGAACCTCTACTCGAGTCCCTACGAATGCTCCGATTCCAGCCACCAGGGTTAGTGATCAGGTCAATCCATCTGCGCCCATTACTCAAGGAGATTTCTCGCGCTTACTTGACATGCTTGAGAGCACAAGGGAGGCTATGAAAGTCCACGAGCGCACTAATCTCATGATGCAGGAGAATATGAGGCTCATGAGTAGGGAGATTAGCGAACTCCGTCGACAGAGAACTCCATCACCGGTTCGTCACACACCAGTGGATCAGTCTTCATCTTCCGAGGAAGAGCGGCCCCGTGAACGAAGGCCACTCGAACGACCTCAGAATGTGGAACAGCTGACATTTGGATCTTTGGGATCTCGTGAGGATATTGCACGAGCACTAGGAAACAATGACCCCACTCGGGGGCAAAGACTCCAGTCCCCTCCTCCCGAGATCGACCGGGAGCGCAGGGAACGGAATAGAGCAGAAGCAGCTCGAAGAAGAAGGGCATCTCCTGAACAAGAGCCCAGACGAAACTCGGATACTAGGTCCAGGGAACATGAGCGGCCCCAAACTAATGCTGATGTACAGGCAATGGTTCGCCAGATCATGTCCGAGAGCCGGAACTATACAAATGAAGATTATGGCATTGAGCGAAGCCATACTCCTTTCACCGACGATATCCTCGACTTCCAATTTCCCCGGCGCTTTAACTTGCCACAAATGGACAAGTACAACGGAAGGACTGATCCGGGACAGCATTTGATGCGATACTCGTGGCTCATGAATGCCACTGCTGCCCCTGATGAAGTGAAGTGCAAAGCATTCCCAATCTACTTAGAAGATGTGGCGCTGTTCTGGTTTACCCGACTTCCTCCTCGTTCGATTTTGAATTACAGGGAACTGAGCGAATGTTTTATGAACCAGTTCCGACTCCATGCCCGAAAGTCCAAAAGTGTTATTGAATTATCGAGAATCAAGCAGGCACCAGGAGAGTCTTTGAGGGCATATCTTGACCGTTTTAACCTAGCTGTGACTGAAGTTAGTGACCCGCATGAGTCCACCATTCTGATGGCATTAAAGGAAGGAGTCGATCCTGAATCTGAGTTCGGGGATTACCTTTCTGGGAAGACACCCTCCACAAGAGAGATATTCTATGAAAAAGCCGATATTTATTTAAGGCGAGAGGAGGCCAGGGCAAACCGAAAGAGAAAGTCTGAGGCGGCTTCAAAAGAAAATGTGCAGAGTAATATCGCTGTGAAGTAGTCTGGGGAAAGTTCTGGCAAGGTTGAAGTAAATGTGGGAAACAAGGGTGGAAACAACAATGTTGGAAGCGGGGGTAACAACAACAATAACCGTAATCCGAACGGTAACAGAAGAAACAGAAATAGGGGAAGTGATCCTAACAAAAGACCCCGATTCCAGACCTACGAGAATTATACACCATTGAACGACACCCTGGAGAATATTTACCTGGATACGTACAATGTTTTGCAGTACAAAAGACCGCCACCTCGTGATTCGACCGAGAAAGAAATGGCGACAGGGAACTTTTGTTTGTTTCATGGAACTCATGGGCATTCAACCAATGAATGTCGGCATTTGAGGGATGTGATTGAGAAGCTGCTGCGTGAAGGGAAGTTGGATGAATACAAAGTTGCCCCGAGGGACAGGGGCAAGGAGAGCAGGCTCCAAAACGGATTCTACCTGCTCCCAAGCCTACAGTGCAGCAGAAAGGTAAAAGAATTGTTATCAACTCCATAGTGGGCGGACCCCACCCGGCAATCAAAAGTTTCAGATCAATGGATCAATATGTAAATGCTGCCAAGCACCTAGATGTGAATGAAGGTGATGATTTGGAAGATATCACCCCCATAAAACAACAGAAGACCATGTTTGACGACGTGGTATTCCGCAGCCGGGATAATACTGGGATCCAATCACCCACTGATGATCCGTTGGTTATTACTACTACTATTGGGCCGGCCTTGGTCCATAAGGTATTAGTAGACAACGGAAGTTCTGTCAATATTTTATTTAAAAAGTCATTCGATCAGATGAAGCTTGAATCTGAAGATTTGAAGCCATGTGAAGGATGGATCAGAGGCTTCAACGGGGCGTCAACAGCTCCCATGGGATACATAGAGTTGCCCGTGACCTTGGGGCAAGGAGAACGTAGAAGAGTGCGGATGCTTCAATTTGTAGTAGTGGACGTAGATTCGCCTTATAATGCATTTTTGGGGAGGCCTGCCCTTGCTGAATTCAGAGTTTGTATTGCCCCCGGTGCTTATTGCTTAAGTTCCCAACCGAAGCCGGAACTGGAGTAATGAGAGGGGATCAAGTTTCCGGACGGGCCTGCTATGTGGCCGAACTGAAGATGTTGATGAAAGGACTTAACATCGAAAGTAAAGATGCCTTGTCTCCCTTAAAAGGGGGCTCGGCATAGCAATTAGAGAGATTGACCCCGAAGGAGTTGCCCAAAGGAACGCCTGAAGACCTGGATCCCAGAAAAGACGAGGAACCAGAGGCTAGGAATGCAACTCCTAATGAAGCGACAGTGGAAATTCCCAATGATGAAGCTGATCCGACAAAAGTTTTGAAGATCGGTTCTCAATTGGATCCACGTCGAGCCAAAGAACTAACGGACTTCTTGAAGGAAAACTTGGATGTGTTTGCCTGGACCCACGCTGACATGTGTGGGATATCGCCATCCATTATAAGTCACAAATTGAATGTAAACCCGAAACATCCGCCTGTGAAGCAAAAGAGACGCATGCTGGGCCCAAAGAGGTCGGCTGCTCTCAAAGAGGAAGTGGAGAAGCTGAAGCAGAATGGATTTATTCGAGATTCGACATATCCCGACTGGATATCGAATCCTGTCTTGGTAAAGAAGCCGAATGGAAAGTGGCGGACTTGCATTGATTTTTCAGATTTGAATAAAGCTTGCCCAAAAGATAGTTTCCTACTTCCCAGGATTGACCAGCTTGTAGATTCGACAGCAGGTCATGAACTTCTCTCTTTCATGGATGCATACTCTGGGTACAACCAAATTCCTATGCACGTGCCAGACCAAAAACATACGAGCTTCATTACAAATTTGGGATTGTATTGTTATGTTGTAATGCCATTCTGATTGAAAAACGCTGGAGCCACTTATCAGCGCTTGGTGAACAGAATGTTTTATAATCAAATAGGAAAGACTATGGAAGTTTATGTAGATGATATGCTTGTCAAATCGAAACAGTCCTCCAGCCATATGCAAGACTTGGCGGAAATGTTTGGTATCCTGCGAAAATATCGGATGAAATTGAATCCTCTGAAATGCTCATTTGAAGTGGCATCGGGAAAGTTCCTAGGCTTCATTGTGAGCTCCCGAGGAATTGAAATCAATCCTAGCCAGATAGCAGCGATTAGAAATATTGAAGAGCCGAGGAGAATTAAAGACGTCCAAAGTCTTGCAGGGAAAGTAGCGGCGCTGAGTAGATTCGTCTCCAAAGCCACAGACAAATGCGTTCCCTTTTTTGATCTAATTAAAAAGGGAAAGAAAAACATTGAGTGGACTCCGGACTGTGTTGAGGCCTTCCGAAATTTATTAGAACTGCTAGAGAAACCACCGATTTTGTCAAAGCCAGTGGATCATGAAGAATTGTTTGTTTACTTGGCAGTCTCGGCTCACGCCGTTAGCACAACCCTGGTTCGAGAAGAAGACAAAGTACAAAGGCCAGTGTATTATGTAAGCAAGAAATTAGCAGCGGCAGAGCGCAATTATCCAAAGATTGAGAAGCTCGCTTACAGCCTCCTAATCGCATCCCGAAAACTTCGTCACTATTTCCAAGCTGATCCAATAACCATATACACCGACCAGCCCTTGAGGCAGGTGCTGCAGAGACCCGAAGCATCGGGAAGGTTGATCAAATGGAATATAGAATTAAGCCAGTTTGATTTGATTTTTCAACCACGAAAGTCGATCAGGGGGCAAGCTCTGGCAGACTTTATTGCGGAGTTTACCATCCCAGAGGAGGAAGTAATCGATGACAAAGTGGTTAGGTCCGAGGATGAGTTAAAGATAGATCCGTGGAAACTATACACAGATGGAGCCAAGAACGACCGAAGGTCCGGAGCTGGAATCGTCTTAGTCACTCCTGAAGGACGGTCGTTATATTACGCTCTACGATTAGAATTTTCGGCGACTAACAATGACTCTGAATATGAAGCCCTGATTGCCGGGCTGAAGCTTGCTAAAGACCTTGGAATAAAAACATTGGACATATACTGTGACTCTAAAATCGTTGTTTGCCAAGTACGAGAGGAATTTGTGGCTCGGGGACCTCGACTTATCGCCTACCTCAGGAAAGTGAGAGAGCTATTGAGTAGCTTGGAGAGGTACGATATAACACACATCCCAAGACCCGAAAACCAGAAGGCAGATAGGTTGGCAAAGCTGGCTAGTTCCGACAATCCAGAAGAGATTGAAATAATTTCAATTGAAACGTTGGAATCGCCAAGCTTTGAGTCGATGGAAGTTGAGTTCGCTTTCGAAGCAGAACCGGAGAAGGAGTCGTGGATGACTCCAATTAAGAATTTCCTTAAGAATGGGACACTCCCATCAAAGAAGAGTGAGAAAAGGGCTGTAGTTCGCAAGGCTACCAGATATGTCATACAAGATGACACTCTTTATAGGCAAGGATTTTCTATGCCCCTGTTACGATGTATAGCACACGACGACATCAAGCGTGTACTAAGAGAAGTACACGAAGGTGAGTGTGGAGATCATACAGGAGGTCAGACTTTAGCAAAGAAGATATTGCGATACGGGTACTTCTGGCCTACAATTAATAAAGATGCAGCTGATTATTCACGACGCTGCGATAAGTGCCAGAGATTCGCCAAAATCCCCAGAGCACCGTCGACCCAACTTAAATCAATGGTGAGTCCTTGGCCATTTGCCACATGGGGAATTGATATCATTGGAGTTCTACCGATTGCTAAAGGAGGAGCTAAATATGCAATAGTGGTCGTGGACTATTTTACGAAGTGGGTGGAAGCTGAGCCCTTGACCAAGATCACGGCAAGAAAGGTGATAAGTTTTGTGGTCAGAAATATTATATGCCGATTCGGGATCCCAAGGACGATTATAACTGACAACGGAACCCAATTTGATAGTACTGAATTCAGAAATTTCTGCCAGAAGTATAAGATTGACAAGCGATATACTGCAGTTGCCTACCCGCAGTCGAACGGGCAAGTAGAGGCAATAAACAAAGTTATAAAATCCATCCTCAAGAAACGGTTAGAGCGTGCAAAAGCAAAATGGGTTGACGAATTGCCCCTAGCTTTGTGGGCATATCGAACAACATTTAAGACGGACACCGGTCATACCCCTTTCTCTCTCTCCTTTGGCTCAGAAGCAGTAATTCCAGTTGAACTGGAAGTTCCTTCCCACAGGGTGACATATTATGACCCGATGACGAATCGGGCGCTTTTACTTGAGTCTCTTGATGAAGTCGAAGAAAAAAGGGATGAAGCAGATTTGCGTGCGGCAAGACATCGACGTCAGATCGCACGCTATTACGACAAAAAAGTTCGCCTCAGGACTTTTGAACCAGGAGATTTGGTGCTAAAGAGAGTCTTTCCATCCCTTCCTCACCTTGGTCCAAAGTGGGAAGGACCCTTTGTCATCCAACGGAAACTTGAAAAAGGAACCTTCAAGTTAACGACCGTAGATGGCGAAGAAGTCCCTCGAGCATGGAATGCCCAACACTTAATGCGATATTTGGATTAGAAAAGCTGTACTCTTTGTTATTTTTCTTATGAACTCTGTAATAAGGCACGACTTGCCTTGGGAAAACCTGATGATATGAATAAAGAACTATAAAGTGGATGTAGGCTACGACTCAGCCGAACCACTATAAAAATATTGTGTGTTATTTACTTTTATGCATTACATATATACATTCATCGATTATTCTGTTGTGATTATAGAATACAGGATGACTCAAAACCTGAAAAGGTTGAAGACAGTTTAGACATAAGAAGAAGCACAACGACTATTTGTGTGACAAGACATAAAAGAATGAGAAAACGACATTCTTAACTCTAACTCTCCAGAGTGAGAGAGAGTATAAAAGCGTCTCCGACTGAGCGCTGAAAAAGAAATTTTCCCCTAACTCTAACTCTCCAGATAGAGAGAGAGTATAAAAGCGTCTCCGACTGAGCGCTGAAAAAGAAATTCTTCCCCTAACTCTAACTCTCCAGAGAGAGAGAGAGTATAAAAGCGTCTCCGACTGAGCGCTGAAAAAGAAAATTTTCCCCTAAATCTAACTCTCCAGAGAGAGAGAGTATAAAAGAAATGCCAGAAAAACGACAGGCACTGACGACACAGGAAATGCTATCCCATCAGAAAATCGGGAGCATTCAAATTGCTTGATTAAGCATTAATAATTTATTAGAATTAACTGGGGGCATATATGTATACTCATATTCCCTCGCTCTGTGACTTCATTTCGTAACTATAGCAAGACATGCATTTTTACATAAGTGCAGAACTACTGACAAACAGACATTGCAGAAAATGAGTTTTTTTTTTAATTTACAAATGAATGAATTTGTACAGGAAAATAGCTAAAAAAGAAAGCGTAGGAGTCGCACTTGTAGCAACAATTGTTGGTTCATTAAATGCTAAAACCATACAAGGCAATCCACTATTTAGGTTTCGAATGAGCTTTGGACTTCTTGGCGGCTTTCTCCGCATCCTTTGCTTCTTTCTCAGCCTCTGTCAAGATTCGTTTTGATTTCTTCTTTCCTGAAGATGCAGTGCTGGAGCCAGTAGACTTCTTCCCGGAGGGCGGAGCGCTGGAATCAAGAGAAGATTTTTTAGCGAGTTCCTCTGTAATAGATCTAGTTGAGACAACTAACCTTGATCCCGCATCCACAACTGTGAGGGGCTTGAGGGCTTCGGGGTCTAGTTCTTCGGCTTTTAATTGCAAGTGTTTGTCTTGATCAGCTTTCATTGCAGCCAAGGTAACATCATCAGCATTTTTTGACTCCCCGACTATAGCAACTTCTGGTTCCTCTTCATGCCCCCCGTCACCGCCATCGTCCTTTAAAGCTGCTATCATTTCTTCATCATGGGGAGTGGCGACCTTAGTTGGCTCACTTCCTTCTCCCAAGTCTATAGGAGCAGCCTTATCCTCCCCTCTTTTGGCCTTTTCTGCGGGTTTTGCCCCGGCGGTGGCTCCCTGAGTCACATCTGTCTTTTCGGATGGCTCAACACCTACAGAATGAGAAGCAACAGTTATCAACTCAGGCGAAAACAATGTGTTTTTCATCGATTGCTCAATCACGTGGCGAAAGGTAGAAATAGCCTTGACAAATTGAGGAGAAAAGGTAGGGATACCTTCCGAAGAATTCTCGGCAGGGGTGACTACTACCTCTGATGCTGTTTCAGGAATAGGGGATAGCAGAGTTGTTCGGGCAATTCCCGGATTTTCAGGATCATACCCCTCTACTTCAGAAGTCGCAGGGGCAGAAGAAGAGGAACCAGCTTCGAGAACATTCTTCTGTTTAGACTTTCGTCTCTCTTCTTCCATGGCCTCAGCAATGAGGCGGCGCCCTTCGGCTAGGCGCTCCGGTTCATCATCTCTCAAGTATTTCTCCATTAGCTTATCTTCATCGATGGAATCGACCTTAAGTTCCTCTTTTTCCCACTCGACGATCTGATTCCATACTTGAACCAGAGTGGATGGATAATCCTCGATCCAAGAAATGTTTCGGCGACGGATGATATGTGCGAAGAATTCAATCATTAATTCGCCGAAACCCTGAATATCAGCCTCCGCCTCAGATAATTGTTTGCGGGCTTCCTCCGCAGATTTGATAGCACACTCAACATTGCCCTCAGCCAGGGCAGCTCTGTTCTCCGCCTCCAATAGCTTTGAAGCCAAGTCAGCATTCTTCTTTTCTAGTTCAGCACTCCTCTTTGCTAACTCGGCATTTTTCCGCTCGAGGTCAGCATAAGCAAGGCGTGTCTTAGCAGCTTCTGACTTAGCCTCATCAGCTTGCTTTTTTAACTCAGAGCGCTCTTGAGTGTGAGATTCGAGCAAGTCATGATAACGTTTTTGCATGTCCTCAAATTGTTGTTTGAAGTTAGAAGCGTCCCTTTGAGCGACAGCTAGCTGAGCTTGAGTGTCTTCCAAATCTTTTCCTAGAGCTTTTAAAGCCTTGGCATCCTCCTCCGCGGTCTTTTGCATTGAATCAGTATTCGTGATTAGAGTGCGGATAATTCTGGAAAGATTGCGTGAATATTTAAACATCTCAGTATATTGTTTTTCAACCGCATCTATCTTTGCCTTGGCCTCATCTTCCCACTTAGAAGAAACAGGTTCAAGGGCAGGTAAAAAAGTCAAAGTCTCGAAGTAGTGTTCGGGAAATTGCTCCTCCAAATATGCCCGCTTTACTGCAGTTTCCGCATCTAGTGGGGGAGGAGCGGGGATTTTTAATTCGGTGTCCCTGTATGAGGAGGATTCGGTAGTTTCTTTGTATGTCCTAGGTCGTTTAGTAGTAGGGACCTTGTGCTTACTCCGAGACCCAGTTTCTTTCGAAGGACTTCTCTCTCTACTGCGCTTTTCATGGGAAGAAGTGGAGTCTGTAGATTGTGGTCTGTCCTCTTCCCTTCGGCTTTGATAACCCTTGTATTTCTCTTGTTCCAGCCGAACTGGTGAGCGAGAACGTAAGGGTCGAGAACGATAGGGATCATAAGGCCTTCTCTCATCCCTGCCCCGATCATCACGACGATCATACTCGACATCCTGACGAGGATTGGACATGCTGCGGCGAAGCTTCCTGATATCGTAGTAGGATCGAGACATCGTACCTGCACAATAAGACAAACGAAATTTAGAATTAATGGATTCACGGAGAAAGAGGTGCAATGAATGCTAATGCTGTTGTATAAAGTGTGTCCTAAGTGGTGTGTTTCCCCCCAACCAACCCGAGTCTGAAGCTAGACTAGTACGGGCAGGCTCTTTGGCCTTAGCAGGAATGGTCTCTTCAGAAGAGGTGAAGACTAAAGGATCCTTCCTGAAATCCTCTGAAGTGTATATAGTTTCGGGTAAGGGGAGATCCCCCAAACCCTGAAATATTTGCTCATCAGTACTAGGGACATCCCCCTCGGAAGCATTAAGTGGCGACTCTTGGGAGGATGTTGACTTTTCCAGAGAAGTAGCCTCCTCGGGGGCAGTATATCCTTCACGATGCCTTTCGGCCAGGTTAGCCAATTCGTCATCTTGTGTAGAAGAAGGAGAAGGTGAAGTTTGAAGAGGCACTGTAGGAATTCCCGAGCCTTCTCCTGTCTCTGGGACTACCTCCACTGGAGGAATGTATACGTAGGGGGCCGTCCCATGACCGATGCTACGAAAAACGGATAACAGCCCATGGAAGTGAAGATATTCGTCTTTAAGGACTTCATCGATGGTCAAGAATTTTTGATCGCCATTAAGAAGTTGGTGCATCCGGTCAAAGAACACCTGATCTGATATTTGTTTTGGATTGTCAACTGCAAACAAAGAGGAAAACAAGTTAAGGTGATGATTCAAGTGTGTAGAGCCCGGATTTAGAAAATCAGTGCTTTACTTGATTTTGACCACCTCCTGGCACATCCAGGCTGTCGCTTCACATAGAACCATTCCAATCTGGAATCTCCAGCTTTACTGCTAAATGGTGTCGAGATTATCTTCCTTTTTGGAACTGACTCAAAATAGCAGAAAGATGGAGTCTCTCGAGTCCGATGCTTGAAGTTATAGAAGAAGTGAACATCATCGAACGAGAGCTCTATGCCTAAAATCTCACGATATGCTATGTACAAAGTGTGCAAGTAGGCATACGAATTGGGATGCAGCTGCATGGGGGCAATCCGCATTTGTCTTAAGAAGTCAACGATGAAGGGAGAGAATGGAGGAATAGCGCCAACCATGCACATCAATCGAGTGACCGCCATATATCCTTCTGGAGGGTTGTGGGGACGGTCAGAGCTTGAAGGCACTAGAGTGTACCTTTTCATTATCTCATACTTTAAGCAAATTCGGATAAGTCGATCGTTGTCGATTATTGATTCAACGGAATCTGGAGGTGATTCCAATATAACGGCCGATTCAAATTCATCGGGGGCTCGATCGTCACCATTCCCTCCTTCCTCCTCAAAACCCAGAGAAGCTTCATTTTCTGAAGACACCTCGTTGCTTTCCCGATTTCCAACCCCGTAGTCTGGACCCTCATTGTCCCAATCTGGATCTGACGGAGAAGATATGTCCTCGAGAGTGATTTTGTTAGAGGTTTCCGGGGCTTCTTTCCTCTCAGCTAGTCTGGAAGAGCGTCTGGGTCTCATGGTCATAGAACTATTGAAGAAGCAATAGCACGAATTAGAGTAAATTAGCCCGTACCCCCCTGTGCATGTGCGTGAACTAAAATATGTGCAGTGAATGTGAGAAATGCAAAGTAAAGATGCAACAATGTAAGGCGAAACTTTGAAGAGAAAGTGATGGTCAGAGTAGTTCTTAATGTTCATTTATGTCCGCAAGGCACTATCCTAACTGTTCATGAAGTTGGAAGCAATATCTAGCATTGTTTTAAATAGTTGGACAAAATTTTGTGCTTTAGATTGAGTGGTTCTCGGTTCGGTTCGGGCAGGCATCATAGGATCGGACTGAAGAAAAGTTGTGCACTGGATGAAAGGTTATGTTCAACCGGATCGGCTCGGAGACATGTAATAGGAACAGATCGGATGAGTTTGAATACCGACGCCCCCTATTTATCTGTTTTCACCCTCCGATCCGATCCGATAGGCTATCCCTTGTTTTCCATTTCCACTCTTCCGACCCGAACCGGAAAGATAAAACTTTGCTCTCCTCCTCCATCTTCCATGTTTCCTCGCCCGAACCGATTTCTCATGTCTTTCATCTTCTTCTTCTTCCTCAATCATCTCCGAATCCAATCCCATATCAACAGCTCCAATTAGGAGCAAGCGTACGCCTTCTTCAACCTATCAACGCCTCGAGGTGGTAGCAGAGATATCAGCGACGGCGGTACAGGAGGGGATGGCCGTGTCATTGAGATTGAACCGTAAATATGCTCAAATCATTCATATTAAACCGCAAATTACAACTGAAATCAGTTAAAGAGAAGCTTAATTGAAGTTATGACCTACCGATACAATTGATTTAAGGATGCGAAAAGGAGTTTTGATTTTCTTTTTGGGAAGTTAGGGTTTTCGTTTTTCTTTTGGAGTAATTCCTGGAAGAAAAGCGAAAATAAAAGAAGAAGAAGAAGAAGAAGAAGAAGAAAGAAAGAAGGAGATGGGGCAGAGGATCTATACAGGAGGGAGGTGGCTACTCGTATTCCCCTCCTATTTTTCCGCTCGGTCCGGAGTACGAGCCCAATAGCCCACATCTTCTGGCCCATTGACACAGTACAAAGCAAAACAGGAAGAAGAGGCACCCAGGTCGCACTCCGAACCGAAGTAGGATTCACGTGTTGACTTGGCATCTGAATCAAATAGAATTCAAATGAAAAATAAAAGAAGAGTATACCTGAGAGAAACACTGTATGTCGAGAAGAACTTCTGGATTTGACTCAAAAACAAAGAAAGTTGTTCGCAAATTCTACGACCTATATGTAAGCAACAAAAGACATGATTTTATGAAGCAATGCATCTCTACAAACGAACAGAAGTGACTTTCTGACTATTCAGATTCAAGAACCAATATTCGGGCAACATCAAAGCACACTTCGTTTTCAACAGAAGCATCCATTGAGGGGGCAAAATGTTAGCTCACTTTGTGAACTGGGCAACACAAAGTCAAGACATGAAATATTGAAGAAACTTGAAAAACTCTGAAGCGGTTCGGATCGGAGCAGGATAGCGGTTCGGATCGGATAAAGTTTTTTGTTCGGATCGGTGAACTATTGCTGAGGAAATTAGAAAGGCACAGCAGTTCGGATCGGAGGGCAATATAATCTCAATTGGATCGGAAAGCCATTTGATTGCTACGGAGATAGATCGGAGCGGAGCGGAGCAGAATAAAGAGGAGAGAGCATTGTTTCCAAGTCAATCCGGGTCGGATCGGATATCCCGATCCGAACCCCTTGTACATGTCCCTCCGACCCGAACCCATTTTCCACATCACTCCCCTGCATGAGCGCCTGGATATCCGGATCGGCTATGACCAGTTCCTGCCTACAACATCCATTACTCTGATGCGTTGTCAACATAGAAATCCATCCGAACCCGGGGCTGATGGGATGGATGACACGTGGCTCCGATCCGGATTGGGTTCTGAGCAAATTCACACCTATAAATACCCCGTCTGGAGACAAAGAAAAGGATCTTTTTTCTGGCACTTGGAGAATCCAACCACCTTCATAACCCGAATTCCAGCACTCCCGGAGAATCCAAATCTTCTTTCATTATTTGTTTTTAGTCAATTGAGTGATTGTAAGTGAGTTGTGAGAGAAATCAAGTGAATATTTCATTGTATTTGCAACTGAATCATTGAAAATAGTGAAAGATAAGTGGACGTAGGCATTTCTTCGCCGAACCACTATAAATCCTGTGTGTTCATTTTCATTTTTATCTCATTTCATTTGCTTTTAATCAATTTGGGTGTTAGAACCACTTTTTGGTCTAACAGACATACTCTTGCTATCACCGCCAATCCTGCTTCGAAACCATCGTTAATTAACGTCCAATCTTGTCATATGTCAAGGGCTAATGGTAACCCCAGCTCTAGCATAAACTCCATACGCCTTTCAACGATACGTATGTATGTCCAATCTTGACAACTAGGTCTTTCAACGATACCCAAGGTACTCGACCTACAATCGGTCTTTTGGGTGCCCCCATCGTACCTTTGCTTTGAGCCTGCTAGAACTTACGACAACAATTATCTCTCGGCCTTCTAATCTCTAGTCATCCAACTCGATGACCTTTCATAGCTCAAGCAACCTTCTCGAGCAACCATTATCCACCAACTCACGACCTTTGAGTTGTCACCTCATTCGCTGTTCTATACCGATCAACGAACACCTTCCAACACTTCAAATATTCCCACTTGAATTCTTGTCGAAGTTACATCATCGCCGAGCCAATTACACCACTGCGGCTAGGGTTCGGGGGGTTGCCCCCAAAAAATATTTTTTCAAGTTCTTTTCTTCAAACCCAAGTCGTAACCGAAAAACGTACATTTTAGAAAATGACCCTATTGGAAACAAACCATAGCATCATCACTATCAACCACAACGTTTAAAAGTGCCGCTAAAAACATGACCGATCAACCCCTATAGACCGACCCGACCCAGTCCCTTCCTGACTTCAAACTCAACTGACCTGATCCGATCACCCCCCTCTAGAACATGACAGACCCATCCGGCTACCTCAACATGACCAACGCAATCCGATCACCAACACGACTGACCCGATATGGTCCTCCCTTCATCACCTCAACTTCTGGACCTACCCGACTCATCTTGAATGGACCAACCCGACCAGACATTGCCCGACCCGGCCAGATCCACTGACCGACCCGTTCTAACTTGTTATCCACGACAGGATTTGAGACCGACCTGACCCACTTATGCCCGACCCGATCCACTTTCTGCACATCTCCAATTCTTCTCCAATTTCGACCAAAACTTCATCAACGATGAATCCAACGAAACCGACTCAACCAAAGTCATCAAACACAATCATAAACATGTCATAACATTTCTAACAACATGTATATGACGATTACCACAAAAATGATGTAATATCACCTAAAACCATTAAATTGAACATATGATCAAAATGGGAGATCTAAGTAACATAAACATGTGAAATGACACGAAATTAATGGGTAAAACTTGCTAAATTAGATCATAGGGTGATGCATATGAAAATGAATATATAATGGTGTAAATCTATGGTACAACACGTGAATTTAATGAGAAACATGCACAAACACTCATATACTTCATTGCATTCATGTAAGAGATGTAAATCACTCACTTATTATCCCAAACAAGCAAAAATCAAAGGAATTTGAATCTGGAAAGCAAGCACCTCACACCAAACACCTTGATCCGATGAATCCTTGCCTCAGTTGATGCAGATCCAGCCTCCAATGGCATAGATCTCCAATTTCCCTCTTAGGATTATGATTTTTAATGGTGGAAGAGTGTTAGAGGAAGGCAGAGCACAAGACCTCCCAATTAGAGAATGGAAAATTCAAACACTTTCTCATTTTCCTTACCCCCTATTTATAGTTTCCACCAACCCCTTAATGGGCCTTCCCAATTCAGCCCAATTTGGCTTACCGAAACTGGACAACCAACTGAAAAACCTTAAAATAGCGGTTTCTCCCAAACCGCTGAGCCAAATCTTTAACGTAACCACTCTACGAAAAGGAAAACATCAATTCCTTTCCAATGGCACAAGTATCACCCTCTGATTCGACCCGAGTCAAAAGTTATGCGCTGTACAAGATTGACAAGGGCAAAATGGTCACAAACAAAATTGGTAAAAAGTATGGACATGTCTCACATCCCCATAAGCAACATACCAAAAGATGAGAATGATCCAACCCTTAAGGAATAAAACAAAAATATTTTATGTTTATCTGATATGTAAAATGCGGGCTGTTACATTTTTCACCCTTAAGAATTTCGCCCCCGAAATTCCAAGTAAACATAAGCAACTACAACAATTCTGCATGCCTAACATCTATGAGAAGCCAATTCTATCACCCAAACTAGCAACCATCAAGTCATGCATCCATAGCCTTATCCTAGCACGCATAATTCTATCAAACAATCAACAAGGTACGACTATACAACGATGGTACGATATCAAAGGTTCCTACCGACGAAGAATTCTGGATGAGTCGCCTTTATGCCTACTTCCGTCTCCCACGTACAATCGTCGCCATCTTCACTCCATTGTACCTTGACTAGCTTAGTTGTCTTCCTCCTAAGTTGTTTCGTGTCATTTTCCACAACACGAAGTGACTTATGAGCTTTCGCTACTGCGGTTTCCACTTCTAGGTCTTCATACAGCTCTGGAGATACCATCTCATTCGAATCATGCACGAACTTCCGTATAAATGACACATGGAAAACATTATGCACACTTGACATCTTCTCAGGTAACTCCAATCAATATGCGAGCTTTCCAATTCGCTCAACTATCGGAAATGGTCCAACGAACCTAGGAGCTTACTTTCCTTTGCTTCCAAATCTCACCATATGCTTCAACGGTGAAACTTCCATGAAAACCATATCGCCAACGTCGAATTCCAAGTCCTTACGACGCTTATCGGCGTAACTTTTCTGACGATATTGGGCTGCCTTCATTTGTTGTCGAACGATCTCGATACAATTCGAGGTCTCTCTTACCATTTCTGGCCCAAGTACCAACTTATCTCCAGTTTCTAACAAATATGCCAGAGAATTGCATGGTCTCCCATACAACGCCTCGTATGGTGTCATCCCAATGCTGGACTGGTAGCTATTATTATATGCAAACTCAACCAAATGTAGGTGGTCTTCCCACGATCCTCCAAAATCCAACACACAAGCTCTTAGGAGATCTTCCAAAATTGGATTGACCCTCTCGGTTTGACCATCAGTTTGGGGATGATAAGTCGTACTTAAGCACAACTCGGTTCCCAAATCTTCTTGCAAACTCTTCCAAAATCCGCTAGCGAATAACGGACTTCGATCACTCACTATACTCTTTGGGATGCCATGGAATCTAACGATCCATTTCACATAAAGTTCAGCCAGCTTCGACGTTGTCCTAGTCGACTTGATGGGAATGAACCTTGCACTTTTGGTCAAGCGATCCAACATGATCCAAATTCCTTCATTTCCTGCCCTGGTTCTAGATAATCCATCGATATCTGCTCCCACTTCCATGTAGGAACTTCCAATGGATGAAGAAAACCACTCGGCTTCTTTTGTTATGCTTTCACTAACTGACAGTACATGCACTTGGAAATGAACTTTCTAATATGTCGCTTCATCCCCTCCCAGTAGTAGACTCGCTTCATGTCCTGATACATCTTGTTACCACCGAGATGAATTGTCAACTTTGAGTGATGACATTCCCTCTGTACCTCATCTCTCAATCCATCGATATCAGGAACAACTAATCGCCCTTGCTTTTGAGGCCAACCTCCTTGATTGACTTCGAACTCTTTATCTTCTGGTTCTAGCTTCTGGATAAACTCAACAAGCTTTGCATCTCGACTTTGGCTTTCACCAATTCTTTCGAAAAGTGTAGGTTTTATCGACAAGCTTGCTAATGTTTCAGGTTCCAACTCACCCTTGACCAGAAATTATACTTCCAAATAATCAAGGCTCTTCCATTCTGAAAACATCGCTCTTAAACTTGCGTGTTTTTGGCTCAACGCATTTGCAACTGCGTTACGTTTGCCAAGAGTATAGGCTATATCAAAATCATACGATGCCAAAAACTCTAACCATCATTGCGGCCGAAGATTCAAATCCTTTTGGTAGAAAAGATACTTAACGACTTGTGATCCATAAACAACTCGAATCGGAATCCAAACAGGTAATGTCTCCACATTTTTAGAGCAAACACAATCGCTACCAACTCCAAATCATGAGTTGGGTAATTCTTCTCATGCGGCTTTAGCTATCGACTCGTGTAGGCCACGACCTTATCCTTTTGCATTAGCACTACTCCAAGCCCAGTACCAAATGCATTGGTGTATACCACCATCTCTTTATTCTCACTTGGAATGGTCAACACAAGAGCACTTGTCAATCTCTCCTTCAGGATTCCGAATGCTTGTTCACACTTCGTATCCCATGTGAACACTTGGTTCTTCTTCGTCAATCCTGTCAACGGTGCAACTATCTTTGAGAAATCCCTGATAAACCATCAGTAATATCTTTCCAACACAAGGAAACTCCGAACATCCGTCTCATTCTTAGGTCGATCCCAGTCATGGATTGCTGCAACTTTAGTGGGGTCAACCTCTATCCCTTTTCCAGGAACTACATGGCCTAAGAATCTCACCTCATCCTTCCAGAAGTGACACTTCGAGAACTTAGCTTTCAACTGATGCTTTCGCAAGATCTCTAGCACAACTCTCAAATGTGTCTTGTGTTCTTCCTCATTCCTAGAGTAAACTGGAATATCATCCATGAACACAAGCACAAAATTATTCAACTGATCTCTGAACACTCTATTCATAAGATCCACAAAATACGCTGGTGCGTTAGTCAACCCGAATGGCATTACCAACCATTCAAAGAAACCAAATGGTGACCTAAAAGTAGTCTTCGGCACACTACACTTGGCCACCCTCAACTGGTGAAATCCCATTGCCAAATCCATCTGAGAAAACACTTTAGCTTCATGAAACTGATCGAACAGGTCATCAATCCTTGGCAAACGGATACTTATTCTTCTTAGTCACCTTGTTCAGCTCACGATAATCCACACACAATATTAACGAGCCATCTGCCTTGGTTGCAAACACGACCGGTCCACCCCATCCGGAAACACTTCTCCTAATGAATCCCTTCCTTAGAAGGTCACGAACTTGCACCTCCAACTCTCGTTGTTCCTTAGGCTCCATCCGCCTAAGAGGCATAACGATTAGTCTAGCACCTTCGACCAAATCGATCCTAAACTCGATCTCACGATGCGATGACAACCCTTTGACCTCATCAAAGACATCTACATACTCATTAGCGATCAACACTAATGACAGGGATTCTTGTGGAATCCTAAGCGAACAAAGATAACTCATGAAGACCCCGTCTTTGAGCTTACATCTAATCAACACCTTTCGCCCTTCCGCATCCCCGACCCTCACCTCTAGCTTCTCGCAATTCACCCTTGCCGCATACCTATTGAGCAAATCCATGCCCAAGATGATCCCATACCCAGCGAAATTAAGAACAAAGCAATCACACACAAAAGAGCAACCATGACTCGACAACACTGGACCACGGCAAATCATGCACAAATTAGATGAACCCCCAACTGGATTAGTCACGATTAATGGTCTATCACAAATCTCGGGCTCCAAACCCAAGCGACAAACTAGCTCATTGCAAGTGAATGAATGCGATGCTCCAGTATCAAAAAGCACACGAACTAAAACACCATTAACAGAAAGAGTACGTTGCACCACGTCACACTTTACCTTCTCATCTGCAGTAGGAGCTCTTGAAGAAGTTGGCACGACTTCCAAAGCATATGCCTTCACAAACAGCTTTCCCTTAGCTGATTCTGGACAGGCTTTCTTTTCATGCCCAGGCTTTCCACACTTGAAGCACTTCTTCATAGCTTTGGGGTTCTTGCACTCACTAGCAAAATGGCCTTTCTGTTGGTAGTTAAAGCAAACCACCTCACTCTTAGGCTTCTTTTGGCCATTCATCCCTTTCTGTTGTTGTTGGTTCCTCTTCTTATTATTACCACCCTACTGTGGCTTCTGTTCTTCCTTAGGTGCAACAATAGACATCTTCTTAGGAAACAGACTTTCATGCCTCAAAGCCTTCTCGACGATCTTCTTAAAGCTATCATCGAGGTGATCCACAAGATGATTCCCAAGATATTCATCCAACCCCAAGACAAACTTCTCGTTCTTTTGATAAGGAGTATCCACATATAAACGAGCATACTTCAACAAGGCCTCGAAGCTAGAAATATAGTCAAGAACTGGTCGACCATTTTGCTTAAGCTCTACGAATCTCTTAAACATAATAGACTTTTGCACGGTGGAGATAAACTTCGCTTCAAACTTAGCTCGGAACAACTCCCATGAAATATCCTCTTCAGGAGTCTCAAGTGTGACAGAGTTCCACCAGTCCATTGCTTTGCCCACTAACTGCCTTGATGCAAGTTTCCTTTTTGTTGCATCATCAATGCCCAAGTCCATGAAGATCCTAACACAAGTATCCAACCACCTTTGAACCTCTTTAACTGGTTCTGTGCCTTTTAATTGTTATCCTCCCAATGAAGAAAATTCTTTGCATAGCTTTGCAAATTCTACAGCTCTAGGCACTGGAACTCCGACATCAACCGTAGCCGCCACTGGAGCGGGAACCCTATTCATGATCGCTATCGCCATGGCCTCGAAAAGAGCTAGGTAGTCTGGTTCGCCACCATTTCCCCCTTCAGTATTAGTTCCCCTAGCAGCATGTCCTGATGGTCGTCTATTCATAGTAAATCTGCAATTTAGAATAATTAGTCACTTCCAAGAAAAACTGCTAAAGAGATACAACCGCTACTACTATATATGCTAATATATATAGTAAGCATCCAAACGAAATCTACAAGTACGTCTCTCATACGTGATTACGTCTTTGAACTTTGTCTATAATCGTTAACCAGAGCTCTGATACCAAATATGACGACCGCCCATAACCCCCACACTAAACAAGAGGAATAATGCGCTGAAGGGTGTGCCTAGTAGCTATGGACGATCATCAGAGTAGTTAAACAATATCAAAACCTGTCGTAAACTCACATCGCAAGGATAAAATATAATAGAACATATACAACAGGTAGTGATAATGAAGCGGAAATTTCATGACAACTAGAAGTATTTCCCATACACGTAGATAACAATAACAGTGTTCGTACAATTTGCCTCACTACAACACTCAAAGAAATAGCAAATGGTGGAAACAAATACTAGATAGTACGCCAGCCTCCAGCTCGCCATCGATCAGCATTACCGTTCCCACTAAGGCATCACCTGTCACCTACTACTTAGTATTCCCATCCAACAATCGGATGAATAGCCCATGGTAATAAGAGGGGACATAAAACCTTGAGTCAGACAACAGTCTTAGTGAGCGATAAAACAGCTAACAAACGTCGACAGTAAAGTATATGAGAAGGGATAGATAAACATACTAATCTACCCACAATACCAGAGAAGAACTCAACCTTATCTTCCTTACATCAGATAGTGATAGCCTTTAGTTTAACAATTCAATCATACATCCATGGAAACCAGAACACCCATTCAATCATGGCAAAGCACTCATGACATCCAAATTATAGATCTCATGTAAACCATCCAAATCAAACTCAATACCCCTCAAGCACAAGCCCTAGAGGCCTAAACCGATATCAGACAAGAACCCAAGGAACATCTCATTCAACGTTGGACAATCTACACGAGACGGTTCAAACAAAGCAACTGATCAATCATGACAGACTCTGTGTATCTCTGCCAATCCTGCTTCGAAACCACCATTAATCGTATGACGGCCAACCTTGCCATATGTCAAGGGCTAATGGTAACCCTAGCTCTAGTATAAACTCCATACGCCTTTCAACGATACGTATGTATGTCCAACATTGACAACTAGGTCTTTTAACCATACCCAAGGTAACTCGACCTATAATCGGTCTTTTGGTTGCCCCCATCGTACCTTTGCTTTGAGCCTGCTAGAACTTACGACAACGATAATCTCTCGACCTTCTCATCTCTAGTCATCCAACTCGATGACCTTTCATAGCTCAAGCAAACTTCTCGAGCAACCATTATCCACCAATTCATGACCTTTGAGTTGCCACCTCATTCACGATTCTATACCGATCAACGAACACCTTCCAACACTTTAAATATTCCCACTTGATTTCTTCTCGAAGTTACACCATCACCGAGCCAATTACATCACTGCGCTGTGGCTAGGGTTCGGGGGGTTGCCCCCGAGAAATATTTTTTCAAGTTCTTTTCTTCAAATCCAAGTCGTAACCGAAAAATGTACTTTTTCAGAAAATGACCCTATTGGAAACAAAACATAGCATCATCACTATCAACCACAACGTTTAAAAATGCTGCTAAAAACATGACCGATCAGCCCCTTCAGGATGACCCGACCTAGACTAGGCTGACCCGACCCAGTCCCTTCCTGACTTCAAACTTGACCGACCCGATCCAATCACCCCCCTCTGGAACATGACCGACCCGATCCGGCTACCTCAACATGACCAACCCGATCCGATCACCAACATGACCGACCCGATCCAGTCACCCCTTCATCACCTCTGCTTCTGAACCGACCCGATTCATCTTGGATGGACTGACCCGACCAGACATTGCCCGACCCAGACAGCTCCAATGACCGACCCGTTCTAACTTGTTCTCCATGACAAGATTTTAGACCGACCCGACCCACTTATGGCCAACCCGATCCACTTTTTTCATATCTCCAATTCTACCCTGATTTCAACCAAAACTTCGTCAAACGACGTATCCGACGAAACCAACTCAACCAAAGTCATCAAACACAATCATAAACATGTCATAACATTCTAACAACATGAATATGATAATCACCACAAAAATGATGTAATATCACCTAAAACCATTAAATTGAACATATGATCAAAATGAGAGATCTAACTAACATAAACATGTGAAATGACATGAAATTAACGGGTAAAACTTGCTAAATTAGATCATAGGGTGATGCATATGAAAATAGACATATATTGGTGTAAATCTATGGTGAAACACTTGAATTTGATGAGAAACATGCACAAGCACTCATATACTTCATTGCATTCATGTGAGAGATGTAAATCACTCACTGATTATCCCAACAAGCAAAAATCAAAGGAATATGAATCCGGATAACAAACACCTCGCACCAAACCCCTTGATCCAATGAATCCTTGCCTCAATTGATGTAGATCTAGCCTCCAATGGTATAGATCTCCAATTTCCCTCCTTGGATTATGATTTTTAATGGTGGAAGAGTGTTAGAGGAAGGAGGAGCATAAGACCTCCTAATGAGAGAATGGAAAATTCAAACCCTTTCTCATATCCCTTAACCCCTATTTATAGTTTCCACCAACCCCTAAATGGGCCTTCCCAATTCAACCCACTTTGGCTTACCAAACCTGGACAACCAACTGAAAACCTTAAAACAACGGTTTCTTCCAAACCGCTGAGCCAAATCACCACTCTATGGAAAGGCAAACATCAATTCCTTTCCAATGGCACAGGTCTCACCCTCTGATTTGAACTAAGTCAAAAGTTATGCCCTGTATAAGACTGACAGGAGCAAATTGGTCAAAAACAAAATCGGTAAAAATTATGGACATGTCTCACATCCCCATAAGCAACATACCAAAAGATGAGAATGATCCAACCCTTAAGGAATAAAATAAAAATATTTTACGATCTTTCGATACGTAAAATGCAGGCTGTTACATTGTATGTCTAGTCTATCGCAGCCAGTCATTGTAAACTAAATATTTTAGTTAATTTCTTGATTTATTAAGGTGGCTGTGATTTTATGGGGTGGAGACGTTGGGAAAATCGGATATCCATTTTGGATACAAGTGATCTTGTCCTTGTAAATCCTGCATTTGATCACTAATAAGCAACCTAATAATCCATCCTTTAACCCGTGACATTATACAGTAATCAATTATAAATCCAGCACTTCCCTTTCCTCATCTTATGAATTCTCTTATCTTTTAAAATGCAAAAAAACAATGTAACTGCCTTTTCAGCACTAAAAGTTATGTTGAATGTTCTTTTTGAATTTTTGTTATCATATGTGGTAATACTAATAGGAGATTTCATATGAACGTGGTGTTTTATAATGGCAACTACATCATTGTATTCACTTAACCATTGCAATTATTTCTTAAAGCCTTTTATATGGTTAAATGATGGAACGTCGTTTGCTATTATTACAATTATTCATGTTTTGGTTGAGCCAAGTGGCATGCATATTCTCCATAGTTGCAATGATAGTGGGAAGCGAAGAACTCTCAAAAGCTTCTTAGATTCTCTCTTGCTTATCTGATATGGTCTACTGCTCGTAAGCTCAACTACTTTCTGATTCCGATAACGAATTTTTAATTTTCTGGAACATTTTCACTCTTACTTATCCATGTTTCATTTTAATGCAAGGTGTTTGCTTGTATGCAGGTAAATTTATGGCTTTTGAAGTTATTGCATGTAATAAAAATGTTGTACTGCAACTAAGATCATCCTTTTTTTGTGAATGTAGACACAATATAAGATAGAAATGGATAAAAGGGATGGAAATTTGGGCCACCTTCAGTAATGAGTGTACCTCCCATACAGAAAATGCCACGCATTAATCAGCTAATTCCACCCCAAGCCGGGTACATCGACTTTTGAATTAAATGAAGGGATAAAAGTTAGAAAATTTTGGTAACTGGCATTTTGGAATGAGATAAAGGAAGATTCCAGTTTGAACTTTAAAGTATCACTCCATATAGAGTCAGTTTTATTTATTTATTGGAAATGGTATAGATGGTTTGTTGGAGGAAAATTTGATATTGTCTTATCCGTATTGACTTTGTCATGAGCAGATTTGCCTTTTTTAATACCCGGTCGAGCTCTTCATATTAATAACTACTGCAATGCAGATATTTCAATTAGAAAGGCATTTTAAGGATCAAATACAGGTGCATGACGCGCTTGAAAATGCATTAGGGCATAACCCATCGAGTACCTTCTCTTCAGAAGAGAGTTCCATTCCCAAGGTACGAACGCCTATTCATTTTGACTATCTAATCTTAACATAAGTAAATCTATGAGTGTTATATATACTATTCAAATATTGAAAAATGTTTTTTTTCTATCATGACTATAGCCAGCAAAGGATCTAATCAAGGAAATTGCAACTTTAGAGCTGCAAGTGATGCACCTTGAGCAGTATCTTCTTTCTTTATAAAGAAAAGCATTTGACCAACAAATGCCTAGTCTAGCTCCTACCAGCCCAGATGATAAGCTTAAACGAATGCTATTTAGAGATGAATCAACACCTGACTTCTCATCAAGTAGATCAAAATGAATGTAGAAAGGCTTACTGGTCCAAGTGTGCATCATTGTCTGTCTGGTTTATCCCATCGTGTAGTTTATTCATTGAGGATATCACCCTCGGATGATAACTTATCTAGAGCTCTTCAGGCATGTCACTCTCTGCCTCTGCATTATAGCAAGATAAAAGTTGATTTCATCAGCATTTAATATAAGCTAATGACAAATACATTACACACTAATGTAACACCCCCACCTCCGTTAAGGTCACTCACAAAGGGAATGCCTTAACTTTGGTGGAGCATTTTAGTAAACAGAACAGAAACTTACAAGACAGATAAAACAGTACTTGAAAAATTTATAACTTTATTTCAACAGAAACCGAAATAAGCTTGATTACATCCTTTCAAATCACAACATCAGAATTCAAGTACAAAATATCAGTCTTGTACAAAAGCCTTCAGAATGCATAGTTTAAAATCATAATCCCCACAGAAGAAGACAAGCCATACTTTAGGCACTGCAAGCGGAAGAAATTTGGATCAAGCTAGAGTACTCCCTTCTACAAAACCTGGGGGGGGAAACGGAAGAAAGCAGGCGAAACAACAAGGGTCAAACAAAAAGTCTGGCAAGTCCAGTAATTTTCAGTTATGAACAGATAATAATAACATGACATGAAAATAAAACTGGATGAGAGACGACAGTAACAGGTGTAGCGGATATAACAGAAGAACAAAATGACATAAGCTATTTCTTTACACTTCTCTGCACTAATACTAGTTTAACAGAATTAGGTGTCACCCTAATATCTAAACAGAAACGGGTGCAGAATAATTTCCACAGAAGAGAATGCTAGTAATGGGTCTTTACCACCCGAACAGAAACAGACAGAAGCAGAAACAGATTAATCCCTACGGAAACATAATGTAGAATTAGGTGTACACTAGTAATAGGCCTTTACCACCCGAACAGACGGTACCACACAGAAACAGACAGGTGTT
Organism: Allium sativum; assembly: GCA_030737875.1. Lineage (NCBI taxonomy): Eukaryota > Viridiplantae > Streptophyta > Magnoliopsida > Asparagales > Amaryllidaceae > Allium > Allium sativum. The sequence goes on along the minus strand of CM060924.1, from coordinate 185,992,465 downwards.
ACCACCCAACAGAAACAGACGGTACCAACAGAAACAGACAGAACTAAGTGTACCCTAAAACCCTACCCCAAGCGATCGGCTCCCTAATACATAAATACCCTGTGTCGGCCCCACAGTAGGGTGTATCACTCCCTAAAGTGACAACCAATTGGCACAGACCTATTTACAGATGTCACGGCGTCTTACATCCTCAGAGGAAGACCGGGATCCATGCACGCACATGACCCGGTTGGAACGCACCATCAACACCCCTCGCCATTATCAGAATGAACCGCTTATAATTAGTTCAGTAAGCGTGCCCGGACCCTACCTACTGTTGGGTCAAAGTTTTGATACCAGAAAGAGTTACTGACTAATATGGGTCCCAAACAACAGATGACACAAGTAATTCACTTCCTATCCTTGTGTCCCCAGACTAACAGATTTCAGATTAACTTGTTTACAGAATTCAGATCAACTAGTTCACAGACTAACGGATCAGATATACAGATTTAACGGACTTACCGATTAACCAGTTACAGATTAACAGACTTACAGATTTGTCTAATTTTGTATTTGGGCCTACAGATTCACGGAACAGATTTATTAAATTCATCAGTCTAGTGGGTTTAACCCTATCCGCCCAACACGTTTTAGACATCATATTTATCTCAGATTTTCATTAATTAAATATTAATGCCCAGACATCTCACATTAGACTGACAGTTTGCGGCTAGTGGTTAGGCCGGTTGGTTCCGGGCAGATTTCTGTCGCAAACTGAGTCTAACCTCGGGTTTCAAGCACGTTATGACTAACTTCTCACATTAGAACCTATTGTTTGCGACCACTGGAATATGCCGGGCGGTTCCGGGCAGAATTACGCCGCAAACTCATTCTAACCTCGAGTTAGCCATGTTTATCTTTGCGGCCAATTAATTAATGATTTACCATTTATACCCACGCCTAATATACATATCAATTATTCATAACTATAGCCAATTCAGATTATGTCAATAGAGGACTCAACAGATATAGCAGATAACAGATTTTTCAGATTAGGCGACTTAACGGATTTAGCAGATTAAGCAAACTAGCAAATTTAGCAGATAACAGATTAGGCATCTCAACAGATTATGTTTAGCAGCTTTGGCATTTTCAACAGACTTAGCAGATGACAGATTTGGCAGATGAATAAATCTAGCAGACTAGGCAGTAGAGCAGAACTAGCAGATTAAGCAATATAACAGAACTAGCAGATTAGGCCAATATAGCAGAACTAGCAAATTAGGCAAATATAACAGATTTAATCATTCCTTAAAGTTTCACAAACATATCTTGCCTAATTATAAATTTGGCCTAAGTTTGCATGCCTAAATAGTTGTCATGATTCACACTATGTTCATATACCCCACGTTTGCATTGAATTTACATGTCACAGATTATGGTCATAATTTACATGTCCCAATTTAGTTCAACTTGCCTAGTACAAAAGATTCACATATAAATTATACCAAATATAGCCATCGATTTCAATGCATGTCATATATTCAAAAATCTCCTACTTAGGTGTTATTCACATTTGATAGATATCCTACTTTAATGTAAATCTTTATACCTAAGCCATATCCTCTTTATCTCAAGTCATAGGTTCAATACAGTCTATATTTATGTCCAATTATATGCCTTCCTATGTCGTGTCCTCAAATCATATGTTCAATACCCTTTATGTTATAAATATAACATGTCCAGTCATATGTCTCAGATTTACGTTCTAGCTACAGTCCATGTTCTTTCCTCAAATCAGTCACCTATTGGTCATGCCCAATTTATGCATCATTCATTTTACTGTCCCAACCATTTTAGCGTATGTTAATCTCTTATGAGATTGGCTCAGGCTCGTGGTAGCCTGGCTATAAAACAGAAAGAGGAAAGAGATAAAAAAATAAGGTCTAAACAGAACAGATATAACCTCAGATTCAGATTTACAATTCATGTCACAACCAGAATTAACGTTTATATCGGAAAATAACTGTACTTGCCTTGGTTGGATTAAAGAAAGAACTTTAATTGTTGTAGAATCGTTGCAGAAGCTTTAATCTCTAGCTTGAATTGAGTTGCTTAGGTTGATGTTGATTACCTTCTAGTTTTGATTCCAGTAGAGTAGCGACGCCATTTTTATTTTTATTTAGAACAGAGGTAGAGTAGAAGCAGAATAGAATTGTGTGTAGAGAAGGCTGGGTTTTAGGATGTATTTATAGGTGTAGGAACTCATTTAGGCCCTCAGATTAACCCTAGAACTCATCAGGTCCATCAAAACACATCACAGCCTTCAAAATCGCACACACACGCACCAGGTTCGACCAGGGAGGTCGAACCCCAGGTCGACTGCCCAGTCGACCTGGTCTGGGGGGTCGACTGCCCAGTCGACTCCCCAGTCGACCTGGGTCCTGGGGGGTCGACTGCCCAGTCGACTCCCCATTCGACTTGGGCCCTGGGCGGGAAATTTCCCGCACATCCCGCTTCTGGGTTTGAATTCGAATTTTGAATTCGAATTTCGAGCTGTTTTCGATTCTGAATATTTCTGAAACTTCGGAGGGTCATATCTCCCTCATACGGACTCTGATTCTTGCAAACTCGGACTCGTTTCCAAGAAGATTTCCGAGACGAACGCAATGGCGTAACCCGTTTCCCTTGATTCTTATTTCAAAAATTAATTATCCTCTGATTTGTTACCTATACGTTCACAGAAAATACGGGGTGTTACATTCTCCCCTCCTTAAAGGATTTCGTCCCCGAAATCTTCAAGTTAAGAAGAATGTGTCCTACCATCCAACATCCATCTACTCAATCATCAATCACTGGCGTTCATTGTCCTTAGAAACTTCTAATGTTGTATGAACATATGCAAAAGTGTGTGTATATGTTCCTTATCTAATGCAAAGATCAGGCGGTCCACTGATTCAGTTGACCTCCTTAATGCGAATTATGCCAGTGCCATGAGTCCAACATGTATGCAATTTTCCTACTCGATACATATCATTTCTATATGAGTGCACAACCATTCAGTCATATGCAACATCCATGTGCTGAGTCAATCATTTTGCATCCACAAAAATTAAAAATGCTCACACATCCATATGCAGTATGAGAGTGTTTTCGAGCCGATCTAGTGCCTAGTGTGTGTATATGCATCCACGAGCAACCACTAGCAACCACTTGCATCCACTTGCAACCATCAAACATAACATGTCTCAAACACATGTTTACACTCATTAGTTTCTACCTAAAGTTCGAAGATTCGATCGATAGGATACAGTCGAATGATGGAAGCGAGTACGGATAAAATAAAAACTTGGTTCCATTAGACATGGGCCCTAAGTATCGGCCCCGAAGACCGAAACCAACATCAAATTGACACCCAGAGGATTACCCTCTTTAGATAATATCAAAACTAGAAATCTTAACCTTATCGGGAATATTCAGATATTTACTGGTACAGATCAGGTTACCGAACTAAGCATGATAATACCCAGAATGTATGCGTCCTACTTGACGCCTAACACAGATATCTCTCAAACCCCAATCTATAACAACAGATGAGTCATAACCCCTTATGGGTCTGAGTCTATAGCGGAATCAGAAATAATACTAGTATTAAAGTGCAGAGTATCGATTACAAAATCAAAATACCGGAATCAAAAAGAGTCTTAACTCCAAAATCAAATAAAGAAATTAAACCTACTATAGGAATTTCCCTATTTCTATCCTAGCCACTAGCCTCAAGAGTGTTCGCCTGCCCTCCTTGCCCTCGTTTCTTCGGGCGGTCCCTAGTGAAGTGTCCCATCTCACAACAGTTGAAGCAAGTGCCCTTCCTTTTTCTGCAATCCTTGTTCAGATGAGTCGAGCTTCCACAAGTAAAGCACTTTTTCCCCTTCTTATCTTCAGACTTCTCATCTTCTTTTGTGTTTCCTTTTTGGGCCATGCTTTCTTATTCTGTGGTTCTTCCTTCTTTGTCTCTTTCGGGCCCTTGTCTTCCTCGTGCAGTAGTGCCATGTCCACCAATTTCTCGTAAGTCGCTCCCATGGGTACATGGGTCGTGGCTAGGCTGTGCAGTGGCTCGTTCAATCCTTTAACAAAGCGGAGAGCCTTTTTATGCTGAGTGTTGACTAAATCCAATCCGAACCTAGCCAGTTGGTTGAACTGGTTGACATATTCCTTGACCGTCATACTTCCTTGCTTAAGAGATAAGAACTTTTCCAGTTGTAGACTTCGTTCAGCTTGCGAGAGGAATTTTGTCTCAAACTTTGTTCTGAAATCCATCCATGTTTAAACCGGCCTCTCGGCGTTAGTGACTTCCCACCAATAGGAAGCTTCGTCTTTGAGCAGCCATACCGCCAACTGTACCTTCTACCTATCGTCCACCTCTAAGATAACGAATAGATCCTCAGTTTCTTTGAGCCAGTTCCTCGCTTCTACGAATGATTCGGTTCCCTTGAAATCCTTTCCACCCATGGCTCTAAAATCTCTATAGATCTTTGAGAAAGCAATTGCACGAGGAGGGGGCGGAGGAGGAGGGGGATCATTTGCTGGACCTGCGGCGGCGGTCCTAGCCTCAAGATATTGACGAAACCAACCGGGTACATGAACACCCTCTGGTATCTCAGATGCTTCAGACATGCTGAAACGAAAAAGGAAAGATTCAATACAAAAAGGACTGAAGGAAAAATATATGGCTCTTGGGGATCATGTTTTTCAAAATAAGCTTTATTTTTGAAAATACTTCCTTTCAAAACCTTTTTGAAAATAGTTTTCAAAAACTTTTATCTAATCTGGTAACCTTTAGCTCTGATACCAAGTGTAACACCCCCACCTCCGTTAAGGTCACTCACAAAGGGAATGCCTTGACTTTGGTGGAGCATTTTAGTAAACAGAACAGAAACTTACAAGATAGATAAAATAGTACTTGAAAATTTTATAACTTTATTTCAACAGAAACCGAAATAAGCTTGGTTACATCCTTTCAAATCACAACATCAGAATTCAAGTACAAAATATCAGTCTTGTACAAAAGCCTTCAGAATGCATAGTTTAAAATCATAATCCCCACAGAAGAAGACAAGCCATACTTTAAGCACTGCAAGCGGAAGAAATCTGGATCAAGCTAGAGTACTCCCTTCTACAAAACCTGGGGGGAACAGAAGAAAGGAGGCGAAACAACAAGGGTCAGACAAAAAGTCTGGCAAGTCCAGTGATTTTCAGTTATGAACAGATAATAATAACATGACATGAAAATAAAACTGGATGAGAGATGACAGTAACAGGTGTAGCGGATATAACAGAAGAACAGAATGACATAAGCTATTTCTTTACACTTCTCTGCACTAATACTAGTTTAACAGAATTAGGTGTCACCCTAATGTCTAAACTGAAACAGAAACGGGTACAGAATAATTTCCACAGAAGAGAATGCTAGTAATGGGTCTTTACCACCCGAACAGAAACAGACAGAAGCAGAAACGGATCAATCCCTACGAAAACAGAATGTAGAATTAGGTGTACACTAGTAATGGACCTTTACCACCCGAACAGACGGTACCACACAGAAACAAATAGGTGTTACCACCCAACAGAAACAGACGGTACCAACAGAAACAGACAGAACTAAGTGTACCCTAAAACCCTACCCCAAGCGATCGGCTCCCTAATACATAAATACCCTGTTCGGCCCCACAGTAGGGTGTATCACTCCCTAAAGTGACAACCAATTGGAACAGACCTATTTATAGATGTCACGGCGTCTTACATCCTCAGAGGCAGACCGAGATCCATGCACGCACATGACCCGGTTGGAACGCACCATCAACACCCCTCGCCATTATCAGAATGAACCGCTTATAATTAGTTCAGTAAGCGTGCCCGGACCCTACCTACTGTTGGGTCAAAGTTTTGATACCAGAAAGGGTTACTGACAAATATGGGTCCCAAACAACAGATGACACAAGTAATTCCCTTCCTATCCTTGTGTCCCCAGACTAACAGATTTCAGATTAACTTGTTTACAGAATTCAGATCAACTAGTTCATAGACAAGTTTTCAGACTAACGGATCAGATATACAGATTTAACGGACTTACCGATTAACCTGTTACAGATTAACAGACTTACAGATTTGTCTAATTTTATTATTAGGCCTATAGATTCACGGAACAGATTTATTAAATTCATCAGTCTAGTGGGTTTATCCCTATCTGCCCAACAAGTTTTAGACATCATATTTATCTCAGATTTTCATTAATTAAATATTAATGCCCAGACCTCTCACATTAGACTGACAGTTTGCGGCTACTGGTTAGGCTGGTTGGTTCCGGGCAGATTTCTGTCGCAAACTGAGTCTAACCTCGGGTTTCAAGCACGTTATGACTAACTTCTCACATTAGAACCTATTGTTTGCGACCACTGGAATATGCCGGGCGGTTCCGGGCAGAATTACGCCGCAAACTCATTCTAACCTCGAGTTAGCCATGTTTATCTTTGCGGCCAATTAATTAATGATTTACCATTTATACCCACGCCTAATATACATATCAATTATTCATAACTATAGCCAATTCAGATTATGTCAATAGAGGACTCAACAGATATAGCAGATAACAGATTTTTCAGATTAGGCGACTTAACGGATTTAGCAGATTAAGCAAACTAGCAAATTTAGCAAATAACAGATTAGGCATCTCAACAGATTTAGTTTAGCAGCTTTGGCATTTTCAACAGACTTAGAAGATGACAGATTTGGCAGATGAATAAATCTAGCAGACTAGGCAGTAGAGCAGAACTAGCAGATTAAGCAATATAACAGAACTAGCAGATTAGGCCAATATAGCAGAACTAGCAAATTAGGCAAATATAACAGATTTAATCATTCCTTAAAGTTTCACAAACATATCTTGCCTAATTATAAATTTGGCCTAAGTTTGCATGCCTAAATAGTTGTCATGATTCACACTATGTTCATATACCCCACGTTTGCATTGAATTTACATGTCACAGATTATGGTCATAATTTACATGTCCCAATTTAGTTCAACTTGCCTAGTACAAAAGATTCACATATAAATTATACCAAATATAGCCATCGATTTCAATGCATGTCATATATTCAAAAATCTCCTACTTAGGTGTTATTCACATTTGATAGATATCCTACTTTAATGTAAATCTTTATACCTAAGCCATATCCTCTTTATCTCAAGTCATAGGTTCAATACAGTCTATATTTATGTCCAATTATATGCCTTCCTATGTCGTGTCCTCAAATCATATGTTCAATACCCTTTATGTTATAAATATAACATGTCCAGTCGTATGTCTCAGATTTACGTTCTAGCTACAGTCCATGTTCTTTCCTCAAATCAGTCACCTATTGGTCATGCCCAATTTATGCATCATTCATTTTACTTTCCCAACCATTTTAGCGTATGTTAATCTCTTATGAGATTGGCTCAGGATCGTGGTAGCCTGGCTATAAAACAGAAAGAGGAAAGAGATACAAAATAAGGTCTAAACAGAACGGAACAGATATAACCTCAGATTCAGATTTACAATTCATGTCACAATCAGAATTATCGTTTATATCGGAAAATAACTGTACTTGCCTTGGTTGGATTAAAGAAAGAACTTTAATTGTTGTAGAATCGTTGCAGAAGCTTTAATCTCTAGCTTGAATTGAGTTGCTTAGGTTGTTGATTAGCTTCTAGTTTTGATTCCAGTAGAGTAGCGACGCCATTTTTATTTTTATTTAGAACAGAGGTAGAGTAGAAGCAGAATAGAATTGTGTGTAGAGAAGGCTAGGTTTTTGGATGTATTTATAGGTGTAGGAACTCATTTAGGCCCTCAGATTAACCCTAGAACTCATCAGGTCTGTCAAAACACGTCACAGCCTTCAAAATCGCACACACACGCACCAGGTTCGACCAGGGAGGTCGACCCCCAGGTCGACTGCCCAGTCGACCTGGTCTGGGGGGTCGACTGCCCTGTCGACTCCTCAGTCGACCTGGATCCTGGGGGGTCGACTGCCCAGTCGACTCCACAGTCGACTTGGGCCCTGGGCGGGAAATTTCCCGCCCAGCCCGCTTCTGGGTTTGAATTCGAATTTTGAATTCGAATTTCGAGCTATTTTCGATTCTGAATATTTCTAAAACTTCGGAGGGTCATATCTCCCTCATACGGACTCCGATTCTTGCAAACTCGGACTCGTTTCCAAGCAGAATTCTGAGACGAACGCAATGGCGCAACCCGTTTCCCTTGATTCTTATTTTAAAAATTAATTATCCTCTAATTTGTTACCTATACGTTCACAGAAAATACGGGGTGTTACATTCTCCCCTCCTTAAAGGATTTCGTCCCCGAAATCTTCAAGTTAAGAAGAATGTGTCCTACCATCCAACATCCATCTACTCAATCATCAATCACTGGCGTTCATTGTCCTTAGAAACTTCTAATGTTGTATGAACATATGCAAAAGTGTGTGTATATGTTCCTTATCTAATGCAAAGATCAGGCGGTCCACTGATTCAGTTGACCTCCTTAATGCGAATTATGCCAGTGCCATGAGTCCAACATGTATGCAATTTTCCTACTCGATACATATCATTTCTATATGAGTGCACAACCATTCAGTCATATGCAACATCCATGTGCTGAGTCAATCATTTTGCATCCACAAAAATTAAAAATGCTCACACATCCATATGCAGTATGAGAGTGTTTTCGAGCCGATCTAGTGCCTAGTGTGTGTATATGCATCCACGAGCAACCACTAGCAACCACTTGCATCCACTTGCAACCATCAAACATAACATGTCTCAAACACATGTTTACACTCATTAGTTTCTACCTAAAGTTCGAAGATTCGATCGATAGGATACAGTCGAATGATGGAAGCGAGTACGGATAAAATAAAAACTTGGTTCCCATTAGACATGGATCCTAAGTATCGGCCCCGAAGACCGAAACCAACATCAAATTGACACCCAGAGGATTACCCTCTTTAGTTAATGTCAAAACTGGAAATCTTAACCTTATCGGGAATATTCAGATATTTACTGGTACAGATCAGGTTACCAAACTAAGCATGATAAAACCCAGAATGTATGCGTCCTACTTGACGCCTAACACAGATATCTCTCAAACCCCAATCTATCACAACAGATGAGTCATAATCCCTTATGGGTCTGAGTCTATAGCGGAATCAGAAATAATACTAGTATTAAAGTGCAGAGTATCGATTACAAAATCAAAATACCAGAATCAGAAAGTGTCTTAACTCCAAAATCAGATAAAGAAATTAAACCTACTATAGGAATTTCCCTATTTCTATCCTAGCCACTAGCCTCAAGAGTGTTCGCCTGCCCTCCTTGCCCTCGTTTCTTCGGGCAGTCCCTAGTGAAGTGTCCCATCTCACCACAGTTAAAGCAAGTGTCCTTCCTTTTTCTGCAATCCTTGTTCAGATGAGTCGAGCTTCCACGAGTAAAGCACTTTTTCCCCTTCTTATCTTCAGACTTCTCATCCTTCTTTTGTGTTTCCTTTTTGGGCCATGCTTTCTTATTCTGTGGTTCTTCCTTCTTTGTCTCTTTCGGGCCCTTGTCTTCCTCGTGCAGTAGTGCCATGTCCACCAATTTCTCGTAAGTCGCTCCCATGGGTACATGGGTCATGGCCAGGCTGTGCAGTGGCTCGTTCAATCCTTTAACAAAGCAGAGAGCCTTTTTATGCTGAGTATTGACTAAATCCAATCCGAACCTAGCCAGTTGGTTGAACTGGTTGACGTATTCCTTGACCGTCATACTTCCTTGCTTAAGAGATAAGAACTTTTCCAGTTGTAGACTTCGTTCAGCTTGCGAGAGGAATTTTGTCTCAAACCTTGTTTTGAAATCCATCCATGTTTCAACTGGCCTCTCGGCGTTAGTGACTTCCCACCAATAGGAAGCTTCGTCTTTGAGCAGCCATACCGCCAACTATACCTTCTGCCTATCGTCCACCCCGAAGATAACGAATTGATCCTCAGTTTCTTTGAGCCAGTTCCTCGCTTCTACGAATGATTCGGTTCCCTTGAAATCCTTTCCACCCATGGCTCTAAAATCTCTACAGATCTTTGAGAAAGCAATTACACGAGGAGGGGGCGGAGGAGGAGGGGGATCATTTGCTGGACCTGCGGCGACGGTCCTAGCCTCAAGATATTGACGAAACCAACCGGGTACATGAACACCCTCTGGTATCTCAGATGCTTCAGACATGCTGAAACGAAAAAGGAAAGATTCAATACAAAAAGGACTGAAGGAAAGATATATGGCTCTTGGGGATCATGTTTTTCAAAATAAGCTTTATTTTTGAAAATACTTCCTTTCAAAACCTTTTTGAAAATAGTTTTCAAAAACTTTTATCTAATCTGGTAACCTTTAGCTCTGATACCAAGTGTAACACCCCCACCTCCGTTAAGGTCACTCACAAAGGGAATGCCTTGACTTTGGTGGAGCATTTTAGTAAACAGAACAGAAACTTACAAGACAGATAAAACAGTACTTGAAAAATTTATAACTTTATTTCAACAGAAACCGAAATAAGCTTGGTTACATCCTTTCAAATCACAACATCAGAATTCAAGTACAAAATATCAGTCTTGTACAAAAGCCTTCAGAATGCATAGTTTAAAATCATAATCCCCACAGAAGAAGACAAGCCATACTTTAAGCACTGCAAGCGGAAGAAATCTGGATCAAGCTAGAGTACTCCCTTCTACAAAACCTGGGGGGAACAGAAGAAAGGAGGCGAAACAACAAGGGTCAGACAAAAAGTCTGGCAAGTCCAGTGATTTTCAGTTATGAACAGATAATAATAACATGACATGAAAATAAAACTGGATGAGAGATGACAGTAACAGGTGTAGCGGATATAACAGAAGAACAGAATGACATAAGCTATTTCTTTACACTTCTCTGCACTAATACTAGTTTAACAGAATTAGGTGTCACCCTAATGTCTAAACAGAAACGGGTGCAGAATAATTTCCATAGAAGAGAATGCTAGTAATGGGTCTTTACCACCCGAACAGAAACAGACAGAAGCAGAAACAGATCAATCCCTACGAAAACAGAATGTAGAATTAGGTGTACACTAGTACTGGACCTTTACCACCCGAACAGACGGTACCACACAGAAACAGATGTATATTACCACCCAACAGAAACAGACGGTACCAACAGAAACAGACAGAACTAAGTGTACCCTAAAACCCTACCCCAAGCGATCGGCTCCCTAATACATAAATACCCTGTTCGGCCCCACAGTAGGGTGTATCACTCCCTAAAGTGACAACCAATTGGAACAGACCTATTTACAGATGTCACGGCGTCTTACATCCTCAGAGGCAGACCGGGATCCATGCACGCACATGACCCGGTTGGAACGCACCATCAACACCCCTCGCCATTATCAGAATGAACCGCTTATAATTAGTTTAGTAAGCGTGCCCGGACCCTACCTACTGTTGGGTCAAAGTTTTGATACCAGAAAGGGTTACTGACTAATATGGGTCCCAAACAACAGATGACACAAGTAATTCCCTTCCTATCCTTGTGTCCCCAGACTAACAGATTTCAGATTAACTTGTTTACAGAATTCAGATCAACTAGTTCACAGACAAGTTTTCATACTAACGGATCAGATATACAGATTTAACGGACTTACCGATTAACCAGTTACAGATTAACAGACTTACAGATTTGTCTAATTTTGTAATTGGGCCTACAGATTCAAGGAACAGATTTATTAAATTCATCAGTCTAGTGGGTTTAACCCTATCCGCCCAACACGTTTTAGACATCATATTTATCTCAGATTTTCATTAATTAAATATTAATGCCCAGACCTCTCACATTAGACTGACAGTTTGCGGCTACTGGTTAGGCCGGTTGGTTCCAGGCAAATTCCTATCGCAAACTGAGTCTAACCTCGGGTTTCAAGCACGTTATGACTAACTTCTCACATTAGAACCTATTGTTTGCGACCACTGGAATATGTCGGGCGGTTCCGGGCAGAATTACGCCGCAAACTCATTCTAACCTCGAGTTAGCCATGTTTATCTTTGCGGCCAATTAATTAATGATTTACCATTTATACCCACGCCTAATATACATATCAATTATTCACAACTATAGCCAATTCAGATTATGTCAATAGCGGACTCAACAGATATAGCAGATAACAGATTTTTCAGATTAGGCGACTTAACGGATTTAGCAGATTAAGCAAACTAGCAGATTTAGCATATAACAGATTAGGCATCTCAACAGATTTAGTTTAGCAGCTTTGGCATTTTGAACAGACTTAGCAGATGATAGATTTGGCAGATGAATAAATCTAGCAGACTAGGCAGTAGAGCAGAACTAGCAGATTAAGCAATATAACAGAACTAGCAGATTAGGCCAATGTAGCAGAACTAGCAAATTAGGCAAATATAACATATTTAATCATTCCTTAAAGTTTCACAAACATATCTTGCCTAATTATAAATTTGGCCTAAGTTTGCATGCCTAAATAGTTTTCATGATTCACACTATGTTCATATACCCCATGTTTGCATTGAATTTTCATGTCACAGATTATGGTCATAATTTACATGTCCCAATTTAGTTCAACTTGCCTAGTACAAAAGATTCACATATAAATTATACCAAATATAGCCATCGATTTCAATGCATGTCATATATTCAAAAATCTCCTACTTAGGTGTTATTCACATTTGATAGATATCCTACTTTAATGTAAATCTTTATACCTAAGCCATATCCTCTTTATCTCAAGTCATAGGTTCAATACAGTCTATATTTATGTCCAATTATATGCCTTCCTATGTCGTGTCCTCAAATCATATGTTCAATACCCTTTATGTTATAAATATAACATGTCCAGTCATATGTCTCAGAATTACGTTCTAGCTACAGTACATGTTCTTTCCTCAAATCAGTCACCTATTGGTCATGCCCAATTTATGCATCATTCATTTTACTGTCCCAACCATTTTAGCGTATGTTAATCTCTTATGAGATTAGCTCAGGCTCGTGGTAGCCTGGCTATAAAAAAGAAAGAGGAAAGAGATACAAAATAAGGTCTAAACAGAACAAAACAGATATAACCTCAGATTCAGATTTACAATTCATGTCACAATCAGAATTAACATTTATATCGGAAAATAACTGTACTTGCCTTGGTTGGATTAAAGAAAGAACTTTAATTGTTGTAGAATCATTGCAGAAGCTTTAATCTCTCGCTTGAATTGAGTTGCTTAGGTTGATGTTGATTAGCTTCTAGTTTTGATTCCAGCAGAGTAGCGACGCCATTTTTATTTTTATTTAGAACAGAGGTAGAGTAGAAGAAGAATAGAATTGTACGTAGAGAAGGCTAGGTTTTAGGATGTATTTATAGGTGTAGGAACTCATTTAGGCCCTTAGATTAACCCTAGAACTCATCAGGTCCGTCAAAACACGTCACAGCCTTCAAAATCGCACACACACGCACCAGGTTCGACCAGGGAGGTCGAACCCCAGGTCGACTGCCCAATCGACCTGGTCTGGGGGGTCGACTGCCCAGTCGACTCCCCAGTCGACCTGGCTCCTGGGGGTTCGATTGCCCAGTCGACTCGCCAGTCGACTTGGGCCCTGGGCGGGAAATTTCCCGCCCAGCCCGCTTCTGGGTTTGAATTCGAATTTTGAATTCAAATTTCGAGCTGTTTTCAATTCTGAATATTTCTGAAACTTCGGAGGGTCATATCTCCCTCATACGGACTCCGATTCTTGCAAACTCGGACTCGTTTCCAAGCAGAATTCCGAGACGAACGCAATGGCGCAACCCGTTTCCCTTGATTCTTATTTTAAAAATTAATTATCCTCTGATTTGTTACCTATACGTTCACAGAAAATACGGGGTGTTACAACTAAACTCGGGTAGATCAATACCGAATGATGATTCGTGTAGCTTGTCAAGTGTGGTTGAAATTCACATGCACAAATGTAGGCACTACTATTTGATAGAAGAAGATTTTCTGCACTCTCAATTTTGATTATGCGCTTTATCCTTTTCCAAATTGTGCAGATTTCAATTCATATGTAGTTACATTTACCATAAACAATTTGCATCTGAACAGGAAGCACATTGTGATACTTCTGGGATAGTTAGCCTAGCAGAATATCTTGGCATAAATATATCAGATCACATTCCAGAGACACCCAATACAATTTCTGAGGACATGGTTCGATTCATAAGCATAATATTCTGTAAGCTTGCAGATCCACCGTTAGTGCAACCATGTCTACCATCTTCTTCTACCTCATCGATTTCATCAACAAGCGTGTTATCTCCACAATACACTGGCGATGTGTGGAGTCCAAATTTTAAACAAGATTCCACGCTTTTCAAGTTGAAGGAATAAAAGAGTTTAGTGGACTCTATAATTCAATGGTCGAAATTCTTTATATTTGCACTGGCAGACAAAAACTGCAGGAAGTTGTGGACCTGGCTAAGAATTATAAGTGAGGTTGTAACTTCGTTATTTTCCTAGTGTATTTGAAAGCATGTACCGTAGTTACTTTTGATTCCTAGTTGAGCAACCTTTCATGCCTTTGATTTTCAGAACACTTGTTCAGAGATTAGAAACTATGGATCCAAGAAAGATGACAAATGGGGAAAAGCTTGCTTTCTGGATCAACATACACACTCTTATATTGATGCATGTAATTGTTCACTTTCTTAACAAAACTAAATTTGTATATGTGTCCATTCCCATATGTTGAAACCTGTTGCTATACATTTCAGGCATATTTATGTCGTGGAATTATGCAGAAACACACAAAAAAGGAATCACTTCTTGTACAGGTTGAGTAAAATTTCAATCAACGAGTTTAGCTCAGTTTTACTATAATTCATTCCAAAGAAGGTAAAAAAAATTGCAATTCTAATTCATGCACATGATGTAGTAAAGATTCTATCAGAAACTCTGAAGGATCCCATCTTGCTGCTACTTTGGGAATCTAGTGGGAATACTAGTCAACTAGTTCTTTTCATAAGTGCATTTGTGTAGCATTATTTGAGGATAGATTTTCACAATATATAACTAATCTAAGACATAAATAAATAATCATAACCTATATCACTTCTCCTTTGATCTTCCCTTCTTTCTTCTCATGAATCAAAAACTTATGATCTAAAATTCTCCCCTTTTTGATCGATGACAACCTTTTGTGGCTAATATCAAAGTGTATATTCTTTGTAATAACCCAGAAAATTAGAACCAATTTAAAATTTTTATTTTAAGAAATTTAGACAGAAAATGTGTCAAAATTTAAATATTCCATTTTTAAATAATAATAAAGCTATTGAAAATAACCATTTTGCAAACGACCTCCGCTTTCGACGAAACCATTTTTGTTGGATTCGGAATGTCAAATTATTACTAGGTTTAAATTTCCATAATTTTTGAAATTAATATGTAAGCGTAGTAAGTTAAAATGTGTTTGGTAGTTTCTGTTGAATTGAATCGACTGTTAAAAAGGCCATTTTCAAACGGTCTCCAAATTTGATGAAATTAATTTTGTTAGGACCGTATCATCAAAACATAACTACATTTATGTTTCGTTAATTTTTGGAGTTAGTATGTGTCCCTGGTAAATTAAAATGTACGATCAAATTTAATAATTAAATGTTTTATATTTTGATTTAAAGAAAATCAAGCTGAAATGGTCAAATGGGCTGACGAGACCTAGTTCATTGTGTCCAGAATGGGGGTATTTGTCTAGAGGCGATAGTCGCTGAGATGGGTTTGGAGTTAGTATGAGCTAACGGGCTTTTTTAGAGAATTAAAGAATTAATTAATATATTATTATAAATACCTAAGATAATCATATCCTAATTTAGACTACATAGTTGCCGCATCATCTGTCTAATGGCCAGAAAAGCTCCGAACTTCATCCATTAAAATCTCCTAATCCTCTCAATAAAATCACTCCCTCCTTTGGACAATATTGGAGTATTCTTCTTGCTCTACACATCCGTACGGACAACACCTCTTATCGTCGAGTATCCGACGAGATCCAAACACCCAAACCCCAGCCGTACAAGTCACCGCCCCGCCTCCTAAGTGCGATCGAACTGATCATTGAGGGGTCCACCTAGCGTGCGCCTCGAAGCTTGTGAGCGTGGTGCCGTCCAATCATCCTTCGGTGCAAAAGATTTCGCGAAAACTTGAACCCTAAGTTTGAACAAATAGAAAAGGGTGCGGCCTGTGTTTCAGATAGAAGAAGAAGGTGAAATTCCTATTTAATTTTTTAATTTATTTAAATTTAAAATATTATTAACAGGATTAAAAACCATAACACGTTCATACGATGTCGGAATCACATGAAATGGGAACCGTTGAGATCGTGGCAGTGTCTACTATATTTTAGGAGCAACCAGGGAAATTTAGAGCGATCCAAATTTTTTGAAGAATTCCAAAGCACTGTGAGATCTCTAATTTAAAATTTAAAATAAATTGTTATTGCATTGAGAAATTTTTATATATACGCCATTAAAAGTTCAGTTATGTGTTGTACGAGATTTGAATTAATTTATTTTGATTGTGGTGACTCGTTGGATTGAATTGGATAGAATAGAATAATAGAAATTGTTGTACAATAAAAATAATCTTTTTAATTGTACATGTTAATAATAGAAATTGTTGTACAGTAAAAAAAAATCTTTTTATTATACATGTTAATAATAGAATTTGTTAGAATTGTTATACAATAAAAATAATCTTTTTATTGTACATGTTAATCATAGAATTTGTTAAAATTGTTATACAATAAAAATAATCTTTTTATTGTACATGTTAATAAAAGAATTTGTTAAATTTGTTATACAATAAAAATAATCTTTTTATTGTACATGTTAATCATAGGAATTGTTAAATTTTTTATACAATAAAAGTAATCTTTTTATTGTACATGTTAATCATAGGAATTGCTAGAATTTGTTACACAATAAAAATAATATTTTTATTGTACATGTTAATCATAGAATTGGTTAAAATTGTTGTATAATAAAAATAATCTTTTTATTTTTACATGTTAATAATAGGATTTTTATACAATAAAATTTCTTTTTATTGTATATGTGAAACATAGAAATTGTTTATACAGTAATCTTTTTATTGTACATGTTAATAATAGAATTTTTTAAATTGGTTATACAATAAAATTATCTTTTATTGTATATGTGATACATAGAATTTATTTATATAAATAAAATTCCCTTTTATTTGTATATATAGGTCATGGAAATTGTCATATTGGAAATAATTGTTCATACAATAAAATTTTACTTTTTATTGTATGTATATATATATGAATCACAAATTTATCATGTTTTTGGGAAAAATAGTTAAACATTAAAACTAGCATTTTTAATGTATGTAATGATTAATTATTAAATTGACATGTTCATTAGGAATTATTTAGAGAATAAAAAGGACATTTTTAATGTATAAAACGATTCATTATAAAAAAAGGGACATGTTCATTAGAAATAATTTAGAGATTAAAAGGGACATTTTTAATGTATAAAATGATTCATTATAAAAAAGTGATATGTTCATTAGAAATCATTTAGAGATTAAAAAGGACATTTTTAATGTATAAAATGATTCATTATAAAAAAGTGACATGTTCATTAGAAATTACTTAGAGATTAAAAAGGACATTTTTAATGTATAAAATGATTCATTATGAAAAAAAGTGACATATTCATTAGAAATTATTTAGAGATTAAAAACGACATTTTTAATGTATAAAATGATTCATTATAAAAAAGTGACATGTTCATTAGAAATTATTTAGAGATTAAAAAGGACATTCTTAATGTATAAAATGATTCATTATAAAAAAGTGACGTGTTCATTAGAAATTATTTAGAGATTAAAAAGGACATTTTTAATGTATAAAATGATTCATTACCCAAAAATTGACATATTCATTAGAAATTGTTAGAAGAATGAAAAGGACATTTTTAATGTATGTTTAGTTTCATTAATAATGATTCATTATGAAAATTGACATATTCATTAGAAATTGTTTAAAGAATAAAAAAATTAATGTATGTTTACTTTCATTAAAAATGATTCATTATGAAAATTGACATGTTCATTAGAAATTGTTTAGAGATTAAGAAAAACATTTTTAATGTATGTTTAGTCTCATTAAAAATGATTAATTATTAAAATGACATGTTCATTAGAAAATTGTTTGAACATTAAAAATGACAATTTTAGTGTGTGTTTTGATTAAATAGATGAAAAGGATCACATGTAAAAATAGGATTTGTAATCAAAAATGTTACATTTAACATGTCCATTTATATTAAAAAGAATGACATATTAAAATGGAACTGGTCATTAACATGTTAGCAAAGCAGGAAAATGTTTATATGTTAAAATATGTTTTGTTTGTTGAAAACATCACTTTTAACATGTTAGTGAAATCGTCGAAAGATTTATATTTATATATATAATATATAAATTAAAACTAAAATTAAACGAACCGCGTGCAGTAGTTCGCATTTCGGAATCGTAACTTTAAACGATTATACCGAAAGATCCGACCGTCGGATTTTCCCAAAATTGGAACCATTAGGTTCGCCTTGGAAAGATCTTTCCAACGATATAAATTTGTTAAGGGCCAACGGTTAGATTTCCAGAAATGTGCAATTCAAATTTGGATAAAAATAGTGCTAGGGCCACGTAACGACCTGAAACGTCATTAAAATTAAATGGGCTATTTTTATATAAATAAAAATAGCGACAAATCGTTAAAATGATTTGAATGATATATATTCGAGAATTATTTGAATAAATTGAGTTCAATCTCATTTCAAATAATTATACGACGATTTAAAATCGAAGACATTGAAGACGGTGGTTGAAGACCGACGATCTTCACATCGAATGGACGACTAATGATGCCTTTGATTGGAGTTGTTGCCTTGAAAGGGTTAAACTGATAGTTGTCCGGACGTACTTGTTGATTGTCCGGATATGCGAGAACCTCTCTTCTGTGTTGGACATTCGGGATGAGGAATAAGGTGTTTCTGGTTTCGTTCACTCCCAGAACGGACTTGTAAATGGATGTGTGTCTGACATTGGATTTCATTATGTGTGAATTGATATATATCTGTTTGGTGGCGGAGAATTTATTCTCTTGCTTAGCACTCTTCTCTGAGACGTACGAGTTTAGAGGTTATATATTGATAGATATCAGTCGCACGGCGTGGATTGTCAAAATGTGGCATGCCAAGTTGCAAATGATCAAGGCTTTTGTTGAAAAGCAGAGCCTTGTAGTTGATGATCAAAGCACGTCTTATTTAGGAATAGCTTTGTGTATAGCGTTACTTCGCGAGCCTCACACCCCGGTAGGATTCAAAAACGGGATAAGGGACTCAAGGAGTGCATGCGTTTCTTTCTAGCTAGAAGTGGTGTCATGGTATGGAGCCTAGACATTTTTACTTATGTGGATGATGGATTGTGAGGGCCCTCGGATATTGGTTGCTACTGGCCAAGTCATAGGTCCAATAGGACCGGAAAACATATTGTTCAGGCATAACTAATCCACTAAAGTATTCGTGGACCGATGTTGGAGGAACCAAGGGTTCGCCAGCATCTGACCCCTGGGTCATCTTGCTAGAGGTGACCCGAATCGGCAAGGAGACCATCCCTAGCCATGACTCATGATGGAAACCCAATTTCCAATACGACATTATGGGTTTGATTATAAACCTATATATGGCAACATAGTATATGGTAGCTATGCCGTCTACGATTGATACATTTATTTTGAAAATGTTTTTAAACTGACTAGACACTAATCATAATTTCAAGTTTCATATGCATCAATCATGTTTGATCATTGTAAGGTAAAACTCTATCCTCTGGTTTGCATTGCATTGTGTGATGGGACTTGAGTCTTATAATGGTTTCATTTTTCTAAAAAAGCATTGTGTTGTTTTAACAGATTTATTTATTTTATACATTGGCAATCCAATGGAGTAAACCCGCTAAGCGTTAGCGGCGTGGTCCTGTGATTAGCCTTATTATTAGATAAGTTAAGTAAGATTTCTCATACTAGTCCCATGAATGACTCGTAGTTTGTTTTCACTTGCAAACTCAGGTGCCCTTATTTTTACACGGGCAGCCAAGTAATAGGTAACAGGCTTATTTTGGATATACACCACAGCATGGTGTGCTCATTTGGCAGAAGAAGAAGACTATCTTTATCTTTTTTTTTTCTATTTTGGACATTTAGACATCATTTTATCTATGTTGTACTTAATGATGTTTTAGACTTATTTTCTGTTTGTAAGGCCTTTTATGTGCTAAGTTGTATCCTGTGTCTGTGCAACTCTAATGTTGATGTTGATGAAATTTTTAATTCCACTTCTATGATGATACTATCCTATGATTTCATGTGTTATGTTGTTATCTGCTATTATTATAAATGTGTTATATTCCAATGATTATCCTTGATTCCGTGCCACGGGAGTTTGGGGTTATCACAGTTGGTATCAGAGCTTAGGTTAACCTTAGCTCCGGTGTATAACATATTTAAAACAATTCGTCTAGATAGAATCAGTAGTATTCTAAGGCGAGTAGCTCATTAGAGATAGGATTAGTAATGTCCTAGAATGAGCACAGCAGAATAACACATCATAATCAGTCATTACATCATCATTTTTCCCAAATGTCCTACTTTTACCATTTCTTAAAAATTATCATTTCTGTTGGTCTGACTCTTTCCTTGATGGTATATAATTGACTGAGATGAGTACGAGGGCTAGAGCAAGAGGTAGAGGCGGAGTAGGTAGAGGCCAGGGAAGGGGTGAAATCCCCGCTGCTTAGGACCAGCCTAATCCAGAGGCTGTAGTGCCACCACCATCACCCCTGCAACCTTTTGATCTGGATAGAGTGGCTAAGAAATTCAAGAATTTGGGAGGCATGCCTTTCATTGGCCGTGAGACAGTGATAGAGGCTCAGGCGTGGCTGAAGACATGCGAGAAGATTTTGGCGGGCTTGGAAGTAGAGGACCATTGGAAGCGATTCTTGGCATCGTGGCTGCTAAAGGATGAGGCTTTACTTTGGTGGGAGACACCTACGATTGGAGACATTGATGCTGACATGTCTTGGGCGAAGTTCAAAGAGCTCTTTAATGAGAAGTTCATTCCTCGGCAATAATTCGAGTGCCTTCATGATGAATTTGCTAATCTCCAGTAAGGAGACAGAACTATTACAGAGTATGTGAGGAAATTCAAAGAGCTTTCCCAATATGCATCTGAATTGATACAGAACCCGCTCCAGAAAAACAAGAGGTTCATAAATGGTCCTTCGAGGAAGTATCACAACAGGGTGACGACACATATTGAGCTCCCATTTGCCAAAATAATTGAGATGGCTTGTAGATACGAGGAGATTGACAAGAGAAATGCTCAGCAGGACCATAAAAGAAATCAAGCTAATAACAAGAAGAAGCAGTCTGATAAGAAGCCAAAGACGAGCAACATTGCAACCGCCAAGCCTCAAGAGAATAAAAGGGCCAAGGTCAAATGCTTCAACTGCAAGAAACTCAGACACTATAATTATGAATGCAAAGCTCCAAAAAGGCCAAGGATGAGTGAATCAGGGCCCAACCAGAATCCTCACGGTACTAAGGAATGCTTTAATTGTCACAAGCCAGGGCATCTTATCAAGGATTGTCCATTGCTGAAGAAGTCCAAGGTGGCTCACATGTACGATGGAGCGAGTGCACCAGCTTCTTCTAAAGGAGCAGGTAAACCAGATGTTTTGGGAGGTACCCTTACTGTTATGAATATTCCTATTACAGTATTACTTGACACTGGTGTGTCACGAAGTTTCATTTCTAGTAACATAGTTAAAAAGTTAAATTTGAAACCAAAGGATCTTAAAGAATCGATTAATGTCCATAATCCAATAGGAGGTTCTCTTGTTCTCGGGTTATTTTGTAAAGTGCCCATCTCGTATGCTTTTTACCAGTTTCCTTTTAATCTGATTGTGATGAATTTTTCTGAGTATGATATTATTCTTAGGCTGGATTGGCTAATGAAACATGAGGCCGAAGTTAAATGTGCCGAAAAGGTTGTTAAGGTTAAAATGAAGCTTGGAAATATTATTATACCATGCCATGGCTCAGAAACTAATAGAAAAGAATTCTGGTCTTCTCTAGAAGTTACTCTTCCTTCTATTGAGAATATTTATGTAGTTAAAAATTATGCGGATGTGTTTGAAGAAGTTGATAGCTTACCTCCGCGAAGAGAAATTTACTTCAGGATCGATTTAGTCCAGAATGCAAGACCAGTTTTGCATGCTGTTCGAAGAATGACGTTGAAAGAGAAAGAAGAATTAAGCAATCAAACTAAACAACTTTTGTGGAAAGATCTGATCAGGCCTAGCTTTTGAAATTGGGATGCAGCTGTGTTGTTTGTTCCGAAGTCAGACGGTACTCTCAGACTATGTTTAGCTTACCGAGAAATCGATAAGCAGACACTAAAGAACAAACATCCATTGCCGTGTATTAATGATTTATTAGATAGCTTGAATGGAGAGCAAGTGTTCTCTAGAATGGACCTAGCTACAGGTATCCATCAATTGTGCATTGCCGAAGAATGTGTTCCTTTGACAGCTTTCAGAGATCCATATTTATTTTATAAGTGGTTAGTAATGTCGTTCGGCTTATGTAACGCTCCTGCTTACTTTGTCAATCTGATGAACAGAGTATTCCATGATGTCTTGAGTAAATTTGTACTAGTTTTCATTAACGACATCTTAATCTTCTCTCAGTCCACTGATGAGCATGAAAAGCATTTGCAAGAAGTTTCAGAAATTCTGAGAAAGAATGTATTAGAAGACAAATTTTCTAAATGCATATTTTGGCAAGAAGAAGTTAAGTTCCTCGGTCATGTAGTATCGAAGAAAGGAATTTCAGTGGACCCAGGCAAAATCACCGCGATTCGAGATTGGAAGCAGCCTAGCACTCCTATTAAAGTCAGAAGTTTTCTAGGATTGACTGGCTATTATCGGAAATTCGTTAAATATTTTTCGAAACTATATTGTCCATTTACGAAGCTGACCAAGAAGCATACAAAGTTTAATTGGACACCTGAATGTAAGGCAGCTTTCCAGAGCTGAAATTAAGGTTGACTACTACCCCGGTGTTGACTATTATTGGTGGCAATCAAGACTTAACATTCTATACTAATGCTTCTCTTGAAGGTGTTGGTGCGGTATGGATGCAAAGGGGCCAAGTAGTTGCTTATGCTAGTCGTCAGTTAAAGCCGCATGAGAAGAGATATCCTACTCATGATGTTGAGTTATTAGCCATCGTGTTTTCTTTGAAGATATGGAGGCACTATCCTTTGGGTGTGAATTTCGAATCATATACAGATCATAAATCATTGAAGTATCTGTTCACCCAGAAGGACTTGAATTTGAGGCAGCAGCGCTAGTTAGAATTTCTTGCGGCATACGATCTGGATATCTTGTATACTCCAGGGAAAGCCAATGTTGTAGCTGATGCGCTCAGCAGGAAGAATGCGATCATGCCAATCTCATTATTACACCTTCATTGATTAACAAAATCTCTGCTCTTCAGAACGGTGATGAATTTATTCATAGAATTAGTAAAAGAGTTTGGGAAGGCGAACCCTCAAGTTTCCAGATTGATAACAAGGGAGTTCTGAGGCTATTAGGCCGAATATGTGTTCCGAACATTCCTGAGCTCAGAAGAGAAGTGATGGATGAATGTCACAAGTCCAAGGTTAGTATTCGTGTAGGGGTGAGCAAGATGTATCATGACCTCAAGCGCACGTTCTGGTGGAGATCTATGAAAAGAGACATTTCCATATATGTTAGCAGATGTTCTACTTGCCAACAAGTCAAAAGCGACCAACAAAAGCTCGCAGGATTGTTGCAACCACTAGAGGTTCTGGATTGGAAGTGGGATCAAATTTCCATAGATTTCATTGATGGTTTGCCCCGAACCAGGAAAGGAAATGATAGTATATGGGTGATCATAGATCGTTTCATAAAGACCGCCCATTTTATTCATGTCAGATTTACTTGAACGGCTCGAAGTCTGGCGTGGATTTATTTTAGAGAAATTTTCAGACTACATGGAGTTCCCAGTAGCATTGTTAGTGATCATGATCCGATATTCGCTAGTAAATTCTGGAAGGCATTCCAAGAAGAGCTGGGGGAAAGTTAAATCTGAGCACCGCATATCATCCTCAAACAGATGGCCAGACTAAGAGGGTGAACCGTATACTAGAAGACTTGTTGCGGGCATGTATTCTGGATTTTGGCGGATCATGTTAAGATCACTTGCATTTGGTTGAGTTTTCATATAATAACAGTTACCAAGCAAGCTTACAAATGTCCCCATTTGAAGCATCATATGGCAGGCCTTGTAGATCTCCTGCATGCTGGGTAGAACCAGGCAATCAGCTGGTATTGGGTCACGACATGATTCGATAAGCTTCGGATAAAGTCGATTTCATTAAGAAGCGGCTTCAGACAGCTCAGAGCCAACATAAGAGTTATGCAGATTCAAGAAGGAGGGATTTAGAATTTGCTGTTGGTGATTATGTGTACTTGAAAGTTTCCCCATTTAGAGGAGTAGTTCATTTCGGGAAAACTGGGAAGTTAGCGCCTAGATTCATTGGTCCATTCCCTATACTCAAAAGAATTGGAACTCTTGCTTACAAGGTTCAGTTGCCTGACTGGTTGTCAGGGGTACATGATGTATTTCACGTGTCTCAATTTCGAAAGCATGTACATGATCCATACTTGATTGTGGAGGAAGCAGCACAACAAGATTTGGAGATTACCCAAGCTTAGCAGTCAGAAGAGAGCCAGTGAAAATTATTAGCAAAGAAACCAGAGTTCTGAGGAACAAGAGGATCCATTTAGTCAAAGTGCAGTGGAGCGGACATCCGAGAGACTTTACATGAGAGACCGAGGATAGCATTAAACAGGCTTATCCCAAGTGCAGAGTGGACATCTCTGATTAGCTCTTCTGTTGAGGTACATTTACAATATTTTGCATTTTCCGTTTTGTTTCCTACTTTACTATTGTTTCCTTTTCGGGGATGAAAAGTTTTTAAGTGGGGGAGATTGTAACAACCCAGAAAATCAGAACCAATTTAAAAAAATTTATTTTAAGAAATTTTGATAGAAAATGTGTTAGAATTTAAAATTTCCATTTTTAAATAATAATAAAGCTATTGAAAATAGCCATTTTGCAAACGAACTCCATTTTCGACGAAACCATTTTTGTTGGGTACGGAATGTCAAATTATTGCAAGGTTTAAATTTCCATAATTTTTGGAATTAAGATGTGAGCGTAGTAAATTAAAATGTGTTTAGTAAATTTCTATTGAATTGGATCGACTATTAAAAAGACCATTTTTCAAACGGTCTCCAAATTCAACGAAATTAATTTTGTTATGACCGTATCATCAAAACATAGCTAGATTTATTTTTGGTAATTTTTGGAGTCGGTATATGGCCCCAGTAAATTAAAATGTGCGATCAAATTTAATAATTAAATGTTTTATATTTTAATTTAAAAAAACAGGCAGAAATAGTCAAATGGGCTAATGAGACCTAGTCCATTGTGTCCGTAATGGGGCGTATTTGGCTAGGGGCGACAGTCGCTGGGCTGGATTTGGAGTTAGTATGGGTTAACGGGCTTTTTTTTTAGAGAATTACATAATTAATTAATATAATATTATAAATACCTAGGATAATCAAACCCTAATTCAGAATACACAGCCACTGCATCATCTGTTTAATGGCCAGAAAAGCTCTGAACTTCATCCATTAAAATCTCCTAGTTCTCTCAATAAAATGACTCCCTCCTTTGGACAATATTGGAGTACTCTTCTTGCTCTTCACATCCATACGGACTACATCTCTTATCGTCGAGTATCCAACGAGATCCAAACACCCAAATGCCGTCGTTCATGTCATCGGCCTGCCTCCCTGGTGCGATCGAGCTGATCATTGAGGGGTCCACCTACGCGCGCGTCGAAGCTCGTGAGCATGATGTCGTCCGATCATCCTCTGGTGCAACGGATTTCGCGAAAAATTGATCTCTAAGTTTGAACAAATAGAAAAGGGTGCGGCCTATGTTTCAGATAGAAGAAGATGATGAAATTCCTATTTAATTATTTAAATTTAAAATATTATTAACATGATTAAAAACCATAACTCGTTCATACGATGTCAGAATCACATGAAACAGAACCGTTGGGATCGTGGTAGTGTCTACTATATTTTTGGAGCAACTAGGGAAATTTAGAGCGATACAAATTTTTCGAAGAATTCCAAAGCACTATGAGATATCTAATTTAAAATTTAAAATATAAAATAATTTGTTATTGCGTTGAGAAATTTTTATATATACGCCGTTAAATTCAGTTGTGTGCTGTACGAGATTTGAATTGATTTATTTTGATTGTGGTGATCCGTTGGATTGAATTGGATAGAATAGAATAATAGATATTGTTGTACAATAAAAATAATCTTTTTATTTGTACATGTTAATAATAGAAATTGTTGTACAATAAAAAAAATCTTTTTATTGTACATGTCAATAATAGAATTTGTTAGAATTTGTTATAAAATAAAAATAATCTTTTTATTGTACATGTTAATCATAGAATTTGTTAAAATTGTTGTACAATAAAAATAATCTTTTTATTATACATGTTAATAATAGAATTTGTTAAACTTGTTATACAATAAAAATAATCTTTTTATTGTTCATGTTAATCATAGGAAAATTTGTTATGCAATAAAAATAATTTTTTATTGTACATGTAAATCATAGGAATTGTTAGAATTTGTTATACAATAAAAATAATCTTTTTATTGTACATGTTAATCAAAGAATTGGCTAAAATTGTTGTACAATAAAATTAATCTTTTTATTTGTACATGTTAATAATACGACTGTTATACAATAAAATTCCTTTTTATTTTATATGTGAAACATAGAAATTGTTTGTACAATAATCTTTTTATTGTATATGTTAATAATAGAATTTGTTAAATTGGTTATATAATAAAATTACCCTTTATTGTATAGGTGAAACATAGAATTTGTTTATATAAATAAAATTCCCTTTTATTTGTATATATAGGTCATGGAAATTTTCATATAGGAAATAATTGTTTATACAATAAAAATTTACTTTTTATTTGAGACGACCCCAAACCCCGTACTGACGGCGGCAAGGGTAATCCTGGGAATATAACACATAAACAGATAATAGCAGAACAGAATTAAATAAACCCCGTACTGACGACGGCGGCCAGTGCTTTAAAACGAATAATTCTTTTAAACATCGCAATGCTTTTTATAAAAATGAAGCCATTATAAGACTCAGTTCCCATCACACAATGCAACGCAAACCGGAGGATAGAGTTTTACCTTATAATGGCCAAAATATGCTTGATACGAATAAAACAAAAGCATTTGATATTATTAATAGTATTTATATGTTTCAAAAGCAATTTCAAATCATAAGTATCAATCATAGACAGCATTAATGCCCCATACCACTATGTCGCCATATATAGGTATACAATCAAAACCGCACAGTCACGTATTTGAAAATTGGATTTCCGTCATGAACCAAGGCAAAAGATAGTCCTTACCGAATTCGAGACGCTCTAGCCGGTGTCTCAGGCAAGCGCGCAGGCAAGCCTTGGATCGTCAGGGCCGGTCCACCGAGGTGGACTATTATGCCTGAACAATACGTTTCCCCGCCCTTTGGGATGTAAATGAGCCAACGAATGACTCCATCGGACCCGGATCGTTCGATCTAACCGAGGCGCCTCGCAACAACAACAACCACATAAGTCAAACTCGTCAGGGCGTGTAAAACCACTGACGCCACTCCTAGCTAGAAGGAAACGCATGCCCTCCCTGAGGTCCTTTCTCCCGTTTCTGGTTCATACCGGGTGTGAGGCTCGCGATTTCACGTTATACACAAAACTACGCCACACAGGCGGTGCTTTGATCATCACCACAAGACTTTGCTTTTCAACAGAAGTCCTGATCATTGCATCTTAGCATGCCACACAGGCAATTCACACCGTGCAACTGATGGTTATCAATCACACAGAATGAATTCCAATGTCAGACACACATTCCATTTGCAAGTCCGTTCTGGGTCTGAACGAAACCGGAGGCACTATATACCTCGCAAACCCATCGATCACCACGTACGTCTGGACGATCACCACTCCTTATCCATATTTCGGGATGCCTCCCAATCAGGACCTCGGTTACCATCCAAATGAGGTGAAGATCTCCGGTCTTCGACCACCGTCTTCATCTCCGATTTCTTATCATCGATTCAGTTATTCAGAATGGGATAAACCCGGTCTTTCTGGGCAACTCGCGTATATTATAAACAAGTGCAACACAAATACACATATGTATCATTTCAATTCATTAGTCGCTAACCGTAAATCAGTAAGAGAACGATTTCCCAAATATTAACCCCGAAGGCCGAAACCAACATCAGATCAACACCCAGGAAACCATTCGACTTAGCCAACCTTCAGTTAGTTTCTAAATTTCACATCCATATCGTTTATAATATTTTATAACGATTTATCGCCATTTTTATTTATTTTAAAATAGCCAATTTATTCAAAACGACGCTTCGGGCCATAACGCGGCCGTGGCGCTGTTTTTCTTCAGATTTGATTTACACATATCTGAAAATCTAACCTTTGGATCTTCACAAAATTTATATCATTAGAAAGATATTTTCAAAACGAATCCAACGGTTCCAGTTTCGGGAAAATCCGACGGTCGGATCTCCCAGTATAATCGTTTGAAGTTTCGATTTCAAAATATGAACTGCAGCGTCGTTATTCAATTTAATATAATTATATATATATATATATATATAATCGATTCTGGCGTTGTTTTTCTTCAGATTTGAATTAAACATTTCAGACAATCCAACCGTTGGTTTTTACAAAGTTGGTGCCGTTGGAAAGATATTTTCAAAGCGAACCCAACGGTTGCAGTTTCGGGAAAATCCGATGGTCGGATCTCCCGCACTAATCGTTTGAAATCACGGTTTCAAAATACGAACTGCAGCTTCGTTATTCGATATATTTCAATTCTATTTATATATATATATCGATTCTTCGATTTAAAAACCATATGAATTTCATACATTTGATAAAAATGATATTTTTATCTAACTGTTTTCTATTTCAACACTTCACTATTTTTAACAATTCATGTATATAATAAAAATGTGATTTTTAATGTAAAACAATTTATTTCAAAACTCGACTATTTTATATAGTTAATATAGGTGATAAAAATAGGATTTTTATTATAAAACAATTTATTTCAAAACAATATTATTTTATATAGTTCATATCGATGATAAAAATTGGATTTTTATTATAAAACACTTTCTTTCAAAATATGAATACCATTCAACACATGAATTTCAATTCAACGAATGAATTTCGATTCAACACATGAAGGTTTTCTATAGTTTATATATATCGATAAAAAGGTGATTTTTATATTTAAAACACGAATACCATTCAACACATGAATTTCTATCCAACGAATGAATATCGATTCAACACATGAAGGTTTTCTATAGTATATATATATCGATAAAAAGGTGATTTTTATATTTAAAAACACGAATACCATTCAACACATGAAGGTTTTCTATTCAACGAATAAATATAGTTTCAACAAATGAAAATAATTCTAACACATGAATATTATTCAAAATTTCGGCAGCATAACGGCAGGGTAGTTAAAACCGGGACCGTCCCTAGTACGGCTCCTCGCTCTACCTTAAAGCCTCGCAGCTTTTGACAATGGGGAACCATGCATCTAGTTCGCACGCAGGCGGCATGTATATTTTTTTTCATTTCCACAAACTAATCCTATGTGGTTTCAACCAAATATTTCACAACCACAAACGGGTATTTTTCAACCACAATCAATCAATTCCAACCACAAACAATTTCAATCAACCATTCGCTATCAATCAATTTTCACACCAATCACAATCAATAAATATCGTCCATGGTTTGTGGACGAGGGGCGTGTATATATATATATATATGTATATATATATATATATATATTTATTTATATATATACATATATGTATATATATATATATATATTTATTTATATATAGCATTTCACTTCTATTTCAACACATATATAATTTTTACAATGCATATATAACTTATACATCGAACGTACAACTTATATAACGCTCATACAAGGGGTGTACAACGCTTATATAACTCATACATCGACTATATAATTTATACATCGTCGTTTTCCATATCGTTTATAAATTAGAAATCTCACTTTTCGCATTTCGTATATATATACAATTCACAGTCACAACACAATCAAATAAATCGTCCATGGTCTGTGGACGTATGTGAACAGTTCAGATATGCAGTTATAATATAAATAACTGTACAAGAAAATTTATAGTGAAATAATTCTCACTTTGATTGGCGATTATTTTGACTGAGTTAACAGTACTTTAAGACGGTCGCATTGCGACTTATTTCGTTGAATTCCGTTCTGTTATGAACAAGTTATAAAGATTTAAAAATTTAATTACATAATTATAATTAATAAATAGTTAATTATTAAAATAAGGGGATAATCACCCCTAATCCATCGTCTTCTCCAGGCGACTCTCGCCTCAAACCTCGACTTCAACTACTGATCATTGCACCGCCTCCGTCTAACCTGAAGTCGATCCGCCGACGTCACTTCGAAGGGCTTCGCAGCCTCCTCCAACGCCTGAAGGTGTGTGAATCCCGGTGGCCACAAGGGCCACAAACTCCATCTCAAACCGTCGGTTTTTTGAGTGCTACAATCTCACGAGATACTCCATGAACCATAATCTCCACCGTTGATTCAAAAGGGCTTGAGAATCTCTCCATTTTCCTTTTTGAATTTTTGATTTTCATTGCATATCCTAGGAGATCGAATGTAATTATATTTGGAGCATTCAGATCATCGGTTGGGAAGAAGGCGGCTGAACGTGATAAATGATTTAGGGTTAGGTTTGACCGTGTTGACCCCTTATATAGATATTTTTATTTTTATTTTATTTAATTCCAAAAATGTCAGTTTGTTGATACTAGCTCCAAATCAAACCCAATGATTGTCGTCCCTAGCGTTTTACCCTCATTCCGAACACAATGGGATATGTTTCGAAAGCCCATTCGAATGTTTCAGTCAGTTTTCCTTCAAATTAAAATATAAAACATTCAATATTTAATTTGAACGTACATTTCAATTTGCCAGGGCCACAAACTGATTCGAAAAATTCCAAAAAAATAAATCTGGCTATGTTTTGACGATACGGTCCCAACAAAACTAATTTCGTCGAATTCTGAGACCATTTGAAAAATGGCCCATTTCTGGTCGATCCAATTTAACTATTATTGACGAAAACACGTTTTCCTTGGCCACGCTCACATACTAGCTTCAAAAATTATGAAATTTGAAACCTAGCAATAACTTCACATCCCGGATCCAACAAAAGTGGTTTCGTCGAATTCCGAGGTCGTTTGCAAAATGGCCAATTTCACGGGCTATATAAATTCCATAGCGACCTTTCTGAAAATTCATTTGGCCATAACTTTTGCTTCCCGCTATGAAACTTCGATTTTTCAGATTTTTTAGAAAGCTATTCACTAACAGATTTAAATATTTTTGGTTTCACTCAAATCCGTTTTGTTTTGCACCCGGTACGGTCAGTCAAAGTTTGAATTGAAAATTTGAAACCGCCGCGCCATTTCAGGCCTTGTTTATAATTAGAATTAATTATATTCGTTTCCAATTGTCGATTCAAACTCAGTTTTCATCTTTATTATTTAAAATATTTATTTTAAATATTTAAAATCCACTGTTTTAGCCAATTTAAAAATTTTAAATTGGTTCAGATTTTCCGGGTCGTTACAATCTCCCCCACTTAAAACTTTTCATCCCCGAAAAGGAACAAAGTCGAAAGTGGTTTGATTAATCAACTCTACGTTCGATCTGGCTTCCATTCTCCAACTTTTCAGCTTCTAAGAATTTTCAAATTCTTCAAAAATTTGGCTAACACCCGGAATTTTCGAAAAATTTCGCCATAACCTCCTTTGTACGGGGAGAGGTTTGGAAATTTATTGGGCCGTATTAGGTACCCAATAAATCCTAATAAGCATACACATATTTATAGTGATATATTCTGGTGTTTACAGGGGAGCGTGTATAGATAATAACTCTAGAGAATAAATTCTCGTCACCCTGTCAAAGCCTGAGGGAGTGTGTATTTTAATTGCTCCAGAGGATAAATCCTCGTCACCTTGTCCCGTGTGGGAAATAAATAATCCATGTGCCGTATCTAATAACTAGAGAGACGTGATTATTGTCAACTCCAGACCCGTGTGGGGTTTTTATTAATCTGGCAATTTTATCGTTACAATTTAAATAGTCCATATCAGTGATCAGTTCAACCTGTAAAATATAGTCATCGCCATACAAGCCTCTCGCTCGTATGGTAAATCTTCCACCTCGTCACACAAGCTCCAAATGCTTATGTGGTATATGATGAAGTATGTCTATCTTCAGAAGTATGCCATGCAGTGTAGTTCAAAATTAATTGTTACTGTCCTATGGCGACGTTTATTATTACACACAGAATAACCAGCACTCCGCATCCAATGGCATTCACAGGAGTTGATATAATAATATTTCGCATCCAACTCATTAAGGTTTACCTATTTGTCGGGCACGCAAATAAATTCTTTACTCAACAGCTATCCATTTACCTGTTCAACATATATAATGCACAAGTATATATTTCTAACTATTTATTTCTAAAGCAGGTCAATGTGTGATTTAAATGAATAAATTCTACCATTATTCTATTATTGATTAAATTAACTATT
The DNA here is from genome assembly GCA_030737875.1 of Allium sativum. NCBI lineage: Eukaryota > Viridiplantae > Streptophyta > Magnoliopsida > Asparagales > Amaryllidaceae > Allium > Allium sativum. Next base: position 185,959,369 of record CM060924.1, on the reverse strand, counting down.
GTTTCAATAATTTTAATTAATCAAATCTACTATCACACAACACAAACAGCAATCAATTTGTTTTTAACTTTTCAAAAATATACTAATCGATTCATATATTCCTTTACTTTTCAAATATATATCTTTTATATATTCAAAAATTATATTTTAAAACCAGACTATAAATATAATCACAAATACGTTATTTAAAAACATATTACCCTCGACTCGTTCTGAGGCACTTCTGACCCCATCTCTAACGAGTTGTTCTGATTCTGCTATACTCATACTAGGATATTGCTAATCCTATCTGTACTGAGTTACTCGTCCTAGAACACTACTGGTTCTATCTCTGACGAGTTCGTTAATATGTTATATTCCAGCACTAAGCTTAACCAAAACTCCGATACCAAATGAGACGACCCCAAACCCCGTACTGATGGCGGCAAGGGTAATCCTTGGAATATAACACATAAACGGATAATAGCAGAACAGAATTAAATAAATACACTAGAGAATGCAATAAAGAATATACTGGATAAACGTAATCATCAGAGTTACACAGTATACAGGATCATACTTAGTACAAATACAGTTCAGCTATACATAAATGTCTACAGCGGAAAACAAACATAATGTACAATAGGAGCTGAACAGCATAAAAAGAGATAAATAATAGAATCCATCTTGAGCTCCAGCTATCCAGAAAGAGCCAGCTAAAACCTGAATACAAGGTTGCCCGTGTAGAAAAGGGGCACCCGAGTTTGAAAGTGAAACAAACTACGAGTCAGTCATGGGACTCGTATAAGAAATCTACTCAACACATTTAAAATATGGCTAATCACAGGACCACGCCACTTTCGTGGAACGGGTTTACTCCATCGGATCGCCAGTGCTTTAAAACGAATAATTCTTTTAAACATCGCAATGCTTTTTATAAAAATGAAGCCATTATAAGACTCAGTTCCCATCACACAATGCAACGCAAACCGGAGGATAGAGTTTTACCTTATAATGGCCAAAATATGCTTGATACGAATAAAACAAAAGCATTTGATATTATTACTAGTGTTTAAATGTTTCAAAAGCAATTTCAAATCATAAGTATCAATCATAGACAGCATTAATGCCCCATACCACTATGTCGCCATATATAGGTATACAATCAAAACCGCACAGTCACGTATTTGGAAATTGGATTTCCGTCATGAACCAAGGCAAAAGACAGTCCTTACCGAATTCGAGACGCTCTAGCCCGTGTCTCAGGCAAGCACGCAGGCAAGCCTTGGATCGTCAGGGCCGGTCCGTCGAGGTGGATTATTATGCCTGAACAATACGTTTCCCCGCCCTTTGGGGCGTAAATGAGCCAATGAATGACTCCATCGGACCCGGATCGTCCGATCTAACCGAGGCGCCTCGCAACAGCAACAACCACATAAGTCAAACTCGTCAGGGAGTGTAAAACTACTGATGCCACTCCTAGCTAGAAGGAAACGCATGCCCTCCCTGAGGTCCTTTCTCCTGTTTCTGGTTCATACTGGGTGTGAGGCTTGCGATTTCATGTTATACACAAAGCTACGCCACACAGGCGGTGCTTTGATCATCACCACAAGACTTTGCTTTTCAACAGAAGTCCTGATCATTGCATCTTAGCATGCTGCACAGGCAATTCACACCGTGCAACTGATGGCTATCAATCATACAGAATGAATTCCAATGTCAGACACACATTCCATTTGCAAGTTCGTTCTGGGTCTGAACGAAACCGGAGGCTCTGTATACCTCGCAAACCCATCGATCACCATGTACATCTGGACGATCACTACTCCTTATCCATATTTCTGGACGCCTCCCAATTTGGACCTCAGTTACCATCCAAACGAGGTGAAGATCTCCGGTCTTCGACCACCGTCTTCATCTTCGATTTCTTATCGTCGATTCAGTTATTCAGAATGGGATAAACCCGGTCTTTCTGAGCAACTCGCGTATATGATAAACAAGTGCAACACAAATACACATACGTATCATTTCAATTCATTAGTCGCTAACCGTAAATCAGTAAGAGAACGATTTCCCAAATATTAACCCCGAAGGCCGAAACCCACATCAGATCAACACCCAGGAAACCATTCGACTTAGCCAACCTTCAGTTAGTTTCTAAATTTCACATTCGTATCATTTATAATATTTTATAATGATTTATCGCCATTTCTATTTATTTTAAAATAGCCCATTTATTCAAAACGACGCTTCGGGCCATAACGCGGCCGTGGCGCTGTTTTTCTTCAGATTTGATTTACACATATCTGAAAATCTAACCTTTGGATCTTCACAAAATTTATATCATTAGAAAGATCTTTTCAAAACGAATCCAACGGTTCCAGTTTCGGGAAAATCCGACGGTCGGATCTCCCGGTATAATTGTTTGAAGTTTCAATTTCAAAATACGAACTGCAGCGTCGTTATTCGATTTAACATAATTATATTTATATATATATAAATATAATCGATTCTGGCGCTGTTTTTTTCCAGATTTGAATTAAATATTCCAGACAATCCAACCGTTGGATTTTTACAAAGTTGGTGCCGTTGGAAAGATATTTCCAAAGCGAACCCAACGGTTGTGGTTTCGGGAAAATCTGATGGTCGGATCTCCCGCACTAATCGTTTGAAATCACGGTTTCAAAATACGAACTGCAGCTTCGTTATTCGATATATTTCAATTCTATATATATATATATATATATATATATATATATATATATCGATTCTTCGATTTCAAAACCATATGAATTTCATACATTTGATAAAAATGATATTTATATCTAACTGTTTTCTATTTCAACACTTCACTATTTTTAACAATTCATGTACATAATAAAAATGTGATTTTTAATGTAAAACAATTTATTTCAAAACTCGACTATTTTATTTAGTTAATATAGGTGATAAAAATAGGATTTTTATTATAAAACAATTTATTTCAAAACAATATTATTTTATATAGTTCATATCGATGATAAAAATTGGATTTTTATTATAAAACACTTTCTTTCAAAATATGAATACCATTCAACACATGAATTTCGATTCAACGAATGAATTTCGATTCAACACATGAAGGTTTTCTATAATTTATATATATCGATAAAAAGGTGATTTTTATATTTAAAACACGAATACCATTCAACACATGAATTTCTATCCAACGAATGAATATCGATTCAACACATTAAGGTTTTCTATAGTTTATATATATCGATAAAAAGGTGATTTTTATATTTAAAAACACGAATACCATTCAATACATGAAGGTTTTCTATTCAACGAATAAATATAGTTTCAACAAATGAAAATAATTCTAACACATGAATATTATTCAAAATTTCGGCAGCATAACGGCAGGGTAGTTAAAACCGGGACCGTCCCTAGTACGGCTCCTCGCTCTACCTTAAAGCCTCGCAGCTTTTGACAATGGGGAATCATGCATCTAGTTCGCACGCAGGCGGCATGTATATTTTTTTTCATTTCCACAAACTAATCCTATGTGGTTTCAACCAAATATTTCACAACCACAAACGGGTATTTTTCAACCACAATCAATCAATTCCAACCACAAACAATTTCAATCAACCATTCGCTATCAATCAATTTTCACACCAATCACAACCAATAAATATCGTCCATGGTTTGTGGACGAGGGGCGTATATATATATATATATATATATATATATATATATATATATATTTATATATTTATATATAGCATTTCACTTCTATTTCAACACATATATAATTTTTACAATGCATATATAACTTATACATCGAACGTACAACTTATACAACGCTTATACAAGAGGTGTATAACGCTTATATAACTCATACATCGACTATATAATTTATACATCGTCGTTTTCCATATCGTTTATAAATTAGAAATCTCACTTTTCACATTTCGTATATATATATATATACAATTCACAGTCACAACACAATCAAATAAATCGTCCATGGTCTGTGGACGTATGTGAACAGTTCAGATATGCAGTTATAATATAAATAATTGTACAAGAAAATTTATAGTGAAAGAATTCTCACTTTGGTTGGCGATTATTTTGATTGAATTAACTGGACGCTCAATTCAGTGAAAATTTCCAATTGCTTCAGTTTCTATTCTGGTATGTTCTGTAATGTAGTGTACTTTAAGACGGTCGCATTGCGACTTGTTTCGTTGAATTCCGTTCTGTTATGAACAAGTTATAAAGATTTTAAATTTAATTACATAATTATAATTAATAATTAATTAATTATTAAAATAAGGGGATAATCACCCCTAATCCATCGTCTTCTCCAGGCGACTCTCGCCTCAAACCTCGACTTCAACTGCTGATCATTGCACCGCCTCCGTCCAACCTGAAGTCGATCCGCCGACGTCACTTCGAAGGGCTTCGCAGCCTCCTCCAACGCCTGAAGGCGCGTGAATCTCGGTGGCCACAGGGGCCACGAACTCCATCTCAAACCGTCTGTTTTTTGAGTGCTACAATCTCGCGAGATAATCCACGAACCATAATCTCCACCGTTGATTCAAAAGGGCTTGAGAATCTCTCCATTTTCCTTTTTGAATTTTTGATTTTCATTGCATATCCTAGGAGATCGAATGGAATTATATTTGGAGCATTCAGATCATCGGTTGGGAAGAAGGCGACTAAACGTGATAAATGATTTAGGGTTAGGTTTGACCGTGTTGACCCCTTATATAGATATTTTTATTTTTATTTTATTTAATTCCAAAAATGTTAGTTTGTTGATACTAGCTCCAAATCAAACCCAACGATTATCGTCCCTAGCATTTTACCCCCATTCTGAACACAATGGGATATGTTTCGAAGGCCCATTCGAATGTTTTAGTCAGTTTTCCTTCAAATTAAAATATAAAACATTCAATATTTAATTTGAATGTACATTTCAATTTGCCAGGGCCACAAACTGATTCGAAAAATTCCAGAAAAATAAATCTGGCTATGTTTTGACGATACGGTCCCAACAAAACTAATTTCGTCAAATTCTGAGACCGTTTGAAAAATGGCCCACTTCTGGTCGATCCAATTTAATTGTAATTGACCAAAACACGTTTTCCTTGGCCACGCTCACATACTAGCTTCAAAAATTATGAAATTTGAAACCTATCAATAACTTCACATCCCGGATCCAACAAAAGAGGTTTCGTCGAATTCTGAGGTCGTTTGCAAAATGGCCAATTTCACGGGCTATATAAATTCCATAGCGACCTTTCTGAAAATTCATTTGGCCATAACTTTTGCTTCCCACTATGAAACTTCAATTTTTCAGATTCATTAGAAAGCTATTCACTAACAGATTTAAATATTTTTGGTTTCACTCAAATCCGTTTTGTTTTGCACTGGTACGGTCAGTCAAAGTTTGAATTGAAAATTTGAAACTGCCGCGCCATTTCAGGCCTTGTTTATAATTAGAATTAATTATATTCGTTTCCAATTGTCGATTCAAACTCAATTTTCATCTTTATTATTTAAAATATTTAATTTAAATATTTAAAATCCACTGTTTTAGCCAATTTAAAAAGTTTAAATTGGTTCAAGTTTTCCGGGTCGTTACACTATTGTATACATATATATGAATCACAAATTTATCATGTTTTAGGGAAAAATAGTTAAACATTAAAACTAACATTTTTAATGTATGTAATGATTAATTATGTAATTGACATGTTCATTAGGAATTATTGAGAGATTAAAAAGGACAATTTTAATGTATAAAATGATTCATTATAAAAAAGTTACATGTTCATTAGAAATTATTTAGAGATTAAAAAGGACATTTTTAATTTATAAAATGATCCATTATAAAAAAAGTGACACGTTCACTAGAAATTATTTACAGATTAATAAGGATATTATTAATGTATAAAATGATTCATTATAAAAAAGTGGCATGTTCATTAGAAATTAGTTAGAGATTAAAAAGGACATTTTTAATGTGTAAAATGATTCATTATAAAAAAAGTGACACGTTCATTAGAAATTATTTAGAGATTAAAAAGTGCATTTTTAATGTATAAAATGATTCATTATAAAAAGTGACATGTACATTAGAAATTATTTAGAGATTAAAAAGGACATTTTTAATGTATAAAATGATTCATTATAAAAAATTGACATGTTCATTAGAAATTATTTAGAGATTAAAAAGGACATTTTCAATGTATAAAATTATTCATTATAAAAAAATTGACATATTCATTAGAAATTGTTTAAAGAATAAAAAGGACATTTTTAATGTATGTTTAGTTTCATTAAAAATGATTCAATATGAAAATTGACAAATTCATTAGAAATTGTTTAAAGAATAAAAAAAGACATTTTTAATGTATGTTTTGTTTCATTAAAAATAATTCATTATGAAAATTGACATGTTCATTAGAAATTGTTTAGAGGTTTAAAAGAACATTTTTAATGTATGTTTAGTCTCATTAAAAATGATTAATTTTTAAATTGACATGTTCATTAGAAATTGTTTAGAGATTAAAAAGAACATTTTTAATGTATATTTAGTCTCATTAAAAATGATTAATTATTAAAATGACATGTTCATTAGAAAATTGTTTGAACATTAAAAATGACATTTTATGTGTGTGTTTTGATTAAATAGATGAAAAGGATAACATGTTAAAATAGGATTTGTAATCAAAAATGTTACATTTAACATGTCCATTTAGATTAAAAGAATGACATGTTAAAATGGAACTTGTCATTAACATGTTAGCAAAGTAAGAAAATATTTATATGTTAAAATATGTTTTGCTTGTTGAAAACATCACCTTTAACATGTTAGTGAAATTGTCGAATGATTTATTTATATATATAAAAAAAAATTAAACGAACCGTGCACGGTAGTTCGCGTTTTGAAATCGTAACTTTAAACGATTATACCGAAAGATCCGCCCATCAGATTTTCCAAATCTAGAACTGTTAGGTTCTCTTTGGAAAGATCTTTCCAACGATAGTAAATTTGTTAAGATTCAGCAGTTAGATTTTGAGAAATATGTAATTCAAATTTGGATAAAATCAGCTCCGGGGCCACGTAACGACCTGAAACGTCGTTTGGATGAAATCGGTTATTTTTATATAAATAAAAATAGCGACAAATCGTTATAAAATAATATTAACGATATGAAATGATTTTAATGATATATATTCGATAATTATTTGAAAAGACTGAGTTCAATCTCATTTCAAATAATTATACGACGATTTAAAATCGAAGACATTCAAGACGGTGGTTGAAGACCGACGATCTTCACATCGAATGGACGACTATTGATGCCTTTGATTGGAGTTGCTGCCTTGAAAGGGTTAAAGTGGTAGTGGTCCAGATGTACTTCTTGATTGTCTTGATATGCAAGAACCTCTATTCTGTATTAGACATTCGGCACGAGGAATAAAGTGTCTCCGGTTTCGTTTAAGCCCAGAACGGACTTGTAAGTGGATATGTTTCTGACAATGAATTTCGTTCTATGTGAATTGATTCCTATTTAATATATATCTGTTTGGTGGCAGAGAATTTATTCTCTTGCTTAACACCCTTCTCGGAGACGTACGAGCTTAGAGGTTATATATTGATAGATATCAGTCGCATGGCGTGGATTGTCAATGTGGCATGCCAAGATGCAAATGATCAAGGCTTTTGTTGAAAAGTAGAGCCTTGTGGTTGATGATCAAAGCACATCTTATTTAGGCATAGCTTTGTGTATAGTGTTACTTCGCGAGCCTCACACCCCGGTAGGAGTCAAAAAGGGATAAGGGACCCAAGGAGTGCATGCGTTTCTTTCTAGCTAGAAGTGGTGTCATGGTATGGAGCCCAGACATTTTTACTTACGTGGATGATGGATTGTGAGGGACCTCGGATATTGGTCGCTACTGGCCAAGAGATAGGTCCAATAGGACTGGGAAACGTATTGTTCAGGCATAACTAATCCGCTAAAGTATTTATGGACTGGCCTTGGAGGATCCAAAGGTTCGCCAGCGTCCGAACCCTGGGTCATCTTGCTAGAGGTGACCCGAATTAGTAAGGATACCATCCCTAGCCTTGACTCATGATGGAAACCCAGTTTCCAATACGACATTACGGATTTGATTATAGACCTATGTATAGCGACATAGTATATGGTAGCTATGCCATCTAGAATCGATACATTTATTTTGAAAATGTTTTTAAACTGACTAAACACTAATAATAATATCAAGTTTTATACGTATCAATCATGTTTGATCATTATAAGTGAAACTCTATCCTCCGGTTTGCGTTGCATTGTATGATGGGACTTGAGTCTTATAATGGTTTCATTTTTCTAAAAAGCATTGCGTTGTTTTAATAGATTTATTTATTTTATACACTGGCAATCCAATGGAGTAAACCCGTTCCTCGTCAGCGGCGTGGTCCTGTGATTAGCCTTATTATTAGATAAGTTAAGTAAGATTTCTCATACCAGTCCCATGATGACTCATAGTTTTTTTTCACTTGCAAACTCGGGTGCCCTTATTTTTACATGGGCAGCCAAGTAACAGGCAACATGCTTATTTCGGATATACACCGCAGCATGATGTGCTCGTTTAGCAAAAGAAGAAGAAGACTATCTTTATCTTTTATTTCTATTTTGGACATTTAGACATCATTTTATCTATGTTGTACTTAATGATGTTCTATACTTATTTTCTGTTTATGCAACCTTTTATGTGCTAAGTAGTATCCTGTGTCTGTGCAACTCTGATGTTGATGACATTTTTAATTCCGCTGCTATGATGATACTATCCTACGGTTTCATGTGTTATGCTATTATCTGTAATCTATTGTTGTGATAAATGTGTTATATTCCAATGATTTCCTTCCTTCCGTGGCACGGGAGTTTGTGGTTATCACATTCTTCCCCCTAAATATATGATATATAAATTTTTCCCCTTGAATCCATGGCTATGATATATTCCTGCAGAAACTTGTTAGTATATCAATCTCTCTCCCTTTTGTCATCGATAAAAAAAGAGCAGCAGCAAGATAGAAACACCATAAATACAACATATTTTTTGTTTTAATCCCTCATTTTAGATTTGTTTCCAAATATATTAGAGATACCGAAATAAATTTCTCTTTGTTGTGGTCTACCTGCAAAAAATATGATATATACACTTTTGTGCTCAGTTTCTCCGTTAGGGTCCAAAGGTTAGATGGAAGGTAACCATACCCAAGAGGGTTTAGTGGAACCTTTAAAAATGAAATTTTCATTATTAACTACTGAGTTAAAATAATCATCGTTATATTTTTCTCTGTTTTTTCAATTTACTAGAACCCAAATACTTAAATAACTTCTATTGTTATTTCCTTTAAGCATTCAAATTTCTATAAAAACTGGATCTTGGATTTTCTAGTGCTTTAATATTAGTAGTGATATTTTTATTACATTTAAAAGCGTATCTAGTATTATTTCTATGATTAATTTTATTATATCCTAAACCACTTTTATCATGTAAAGGTCGAGATCTAGATTAAATCATTTTGACCTTTATTAAATTTTGCGAACTTACTTGTACATTTTTCAAATTTTATTCCAAAGTCGTTATTGACATTTTCAAAACAAATTTTGCTGATTTTTAAGATATTAATTCCCTTATTTAATCAAGAATTCTTCCGTTTCAAAGTACCATCGAGACAAAAAATTTGAGATTCTAAATTATCTAAAGAAGATTGTAATTTTTCAAAAGTTTCTTTTGAGTCAGAAATTTCATTTTCTATAAAATGTTATTTCTAATTTTTAAAAAATCGCATTCTTTAGATAATTCTAAATTCTTTCCAATTAAAGATTCATTCTCCATTTTAAGAGACAAAAAGGAACTATAATTATGTAAAGAATCTTCTAAAGATGTATTTTTATTTTGTAAAATATTCCCTTTAAAAGATCATTGTTTTTATCTTTTAGCCGCTCATTTTCATTTTGAAGGAAATCCTTTTGAAAAACAAACTCTTCTAAGGTATTTTCAAAACATTTAGTTTGTTTTACTAAAAAATTGTTTTCCTTTTTTAATTTGGAATTTTCTTTCTCATAATCTTTATACTTGGCTAAAATAACTACATTAAGATTATTCAAAGTTTTAAAATCTTTTAACTATTTTTCATGGTCTAACAAAAGATCTATATATAATGAATCTACACATACCGATTGTGATCTGACTTTAGCTATGAGACATTCGCTTGCTTGCTCCTTTGATTCTGCTTTGTTGCTCTTCCACTTTCCAATGCCTTGACTAAATTTCTTTATCGCCATTTATTCTAGGATTTTTTTTACAATCTCTAGAATCTCAGGCTCTAGTACCAAACGAAAAACAATGCTAAAGTAGGATCAAATAATATGGAATCAAGTGTATATGTGGAAGATTAGATAGAGCGATATATATTGTATTATGCAATAATTATGCATGTAAATATTTAATAAACTAACTATACCTATATCACAGATAAGTAGTAAATGAATGTAGTAAAATAAAATAAAGGACACCAGAGATTTTTATACTAGTTCGGAGCGTCGTCCTACATCAGTCCCAGACTCCTTCTGGATTTTCACTAGCAACACCCTTAAATCTCCCTCAAAACTAATGAAATCTTGCTAAAAATCCCGGAAAACACTTCACCGGGAGGAACAGGTTTACAGCACACCTGAGCAATCGAACGGGATTTCACGCCTGAGCAAACCGGTTAGGACTTTATCAACATGCCCAAGCAACCGAACAGGACTTCAACAATACAACAATAGCTTTGACTCTTGAATGTGTTCTAAATAACACTGATTAGTCATGATTTTAGTACACTCTTTCTACAACCTTATGCTCAGATATTTGATGTTTTTGTGAAGATTTGAAGCAAGTAGATTGCTATTAAATCAAGAAATATTAAATAGAATCAATGATTCAAAGAAATAAGAATGTTTTGAATGCTTTTAGAATGCAAGAGAATATAGAAAATTAGATAAGAAATTAGAGTAAGAATCGGTTATTTCGGTGATTTGGAAAGTGATATTTGTGGTGTATAAATAGTAATCACGAAGTAGTAATTTATTCATGAAAAGTTTCAATGAAAAGAAGCGACTATTTCCCTTGAAATTATTTTAAAACTTGGTAAACGGAAGTGTCTTTTCATTGAAATATGGCAGTTGGAACTATTAGTCAACTAGTTAAAAATGACTAGTCAACCAGTTAAATCTCTTAGTGAAAGAAAGTGTCTTTTCACTGAAATATGGCAGTTGGGACTATTAGTCAACTAGTTAAAAATGACTAGTCAACCAATTAAAAATGACCAATTTCTCTTCCTTTTTCTCATGCAGGACCCTCCGTAGTAGAAGTAACAATAGGCTTTGCATTGAGACTTCTCTTATTACCTGAGGCTGGAAAGGGATAGCAGGGAATACAATTTGAGGAAGGCAGCGGTCCATGGACACGTTTTCTGATGTGGATCTAGAGGCTAATGTCTATAAGGACCTTTTTTCTGAGGAAGGGGAGATAAATGATAGGAAGGAGATCTAGGTGACCGGTCCAGTGGATGCGAGTGTGCAAACAATGCACGATCTGGTGGAGTCACAAAAAACAGGTTGCTCACTAAGTCTGAGTAGTAGGAGGAGAAGAGGAAGGCTAACAAGGCGGTCCTGCAGAAAGCCTAGGAAAAGGCCAGGAGGAAGGCCAAGGATGCAACGAATGCCGAGAGGGTGAGAAAGAGGGTTGTCGACGATGCTGAGAAGAAAAGTGACGATGATAAGGCCAAGAAGAAAAAGGCTGACTAGGCTTCGAAGAAAAAGGCTGATGAGACATTAAGAAGATGCAGGCGGATGCGACCAAGTAATTTAAGGCCTGAAAGTTGGTTGAGCAGAAGGCTGCGAGGGAAGCCAAGAAGGCAGATGAGTTGGAGGCGAAGAGGGCCACGGAGACCAGAGAGAAGGAGGGCACCAAGGAAGTACTAGCCCTCGTCATCGACGTCACTCTCAAACCTCTGCGGACGATCCTACCCATAATTGGGGAGATCACAGATATAACAAGTGGCAAGGATGATGATGTGAAGTCCAAGTCGGTATCTTATGAGTCCATCTCTCCGACCAAGGTGAAGAGGTAGAGAAAAATCAGGGAGGAAGAGGACGAAGACTAATGATGACCCACCTAGTGCTGAATCTGCAGAGAAGAAGAAGAAGGGGAAGGATGGGTTGTCCAAGTGTTTGTTATAGGTCTTCTGGTTATGTAGGTTGATATTATACGTGAGTATGACCCTCTCTTTTGGAGGCATGGTACGGATTTCATGTACACCTTATCATGAGAAAGAAAGATAGACAGTTGTAGCTTGCTTGAAATGTGAATGTTAGCTTTTGGTAGACTTTGCTTATGTCATATGTTATGTTAAGTGTTTAAACTTCCGTCTACGATTTCCAGCATTTGTACTCACATAAATGTACTTGTCATCTCACTTAGACAAACATCATTTATGGCTTCGCTCTTGAGATTCCCAAGTCTTGGGAAGGTTGTATGTGTCGACCCCGCTCTCGAGATTTCCCTGGGTCGGGAACTTTGAGTCGCGTAGAGTTTGGGCTTGGTATCTTCCCACTCAGGATCTCTTTGAAATCGTTGATCCCGAGTTGTGAGAAGGCACGAACGTCGTTGATACATCCTATAGACTCTCCCTTCGCTTTTGTTCGGATTCAAGTTCGAAGCCATCGTTAGTTCGCCAATTTAGTACTCGGATCTGGGCCCTTCGAGCCGGATGGAGCCAAGAGAGCGGTCGTAATTACACTCACCCAGCTGGTGGGTTTCCCTCAACCCCGGAGACATAGGAATGTGGGCGGATGCTCAAGTTAGTGAGCATCCCGAGTTATTTATATTCGGCCACGTCGTTGATTCGAGACTTGAGTTAAGTTATTTATACTCAGTCTCATCATTGATCCGAGTTATTTATGCTCAAGCTAATGAGAAGCCAATATTTATTCATGCTTAGCTTTGTTTACAACTTTTATACCTTCATGTCTTATGTCCTTAAAAAAATTCATCTATCTAATGCTTCCTTGCTTTACGCTCATGTTAGAATTTACTAGAACTAACCAGACATATGTCTGAACTGGTTTATTTTCTCCCTCTCTCTTCCTTCCCCCTCCCCCGGTTCATATGGTGGTAGTCTCAGTAGCGATTCTACGTTATTTTTTTAATTCATCTTAGATACAGACTCATTTTAGACTCATGTATTAGTTCATTTCGTCATTTTTTGATTATTGTATTAACATTGAGAGGGATGATTTTACTTATATACTCTGACATTATGGTTTTCCACAAGATAGAGAATTTGGTTTTATGTTTATGACTATTTGGTACTTTTGGAATGTAATAAGCACTATATTTTGACTTCCTTTGTCAAATGTTGTTTTAAAATTTCCGCTGTGTTTTATACTTCTATCTTGTGAATTTTAGTCTCTGTGTTATTACTTTATACCTAAGAGCTTCGTAAACCTCGGCGCATCCTTATATGGGTGACGTTAAGGGTCGTGGGGTGTTTCACCAAACCCGTCTTGAATCTCGATAGCTCATTTAAGTGAGTGATACACTCCTCGACAAAAGATCTCCTTGCTTCGATCCAATAAACCGCTGTAGCAACATACCCTCCTCTGCCTATGATAAGAATCTCCTCTCAAGTCTATCTTAATATCCAGCCCAATCAATATTTTTTACCTTCCCTTAGACTATCTCCCTCCAATAGGATACCTCCTCTTTCAGCTGCAAAGTGTCCAATTGAACTCTCTGACAATCTCTGAGCTCCAATAGACCAAAAATCCACCCAGTACTCCTCAACCAAGTATGAGCCACTACAAAAGTCTCTGTGCCCATGAAAATCTTATAGCCTAGATTTGAGAAACCCTTAATTACAAGGCTTTGAGAAATGGATAGCTAATGGTGGATTAGGAAGAACCACTGGAACAGGTTTTGGAGCTTGTGCATGTTCTTTCTCTTCGGCTAGTGTTCTATCCTCGAGGTATCTATGAAACCAACGTGGAACTGGGAACCCTAAGCAAGATTGGGGGGCCTTGACATACAGCGCAAGAGAAAAGACAAAGATGTAAGATTTCGAAGGAATCAAAGGAAGTTATATTTGACTTGAAGGGGTAAACTTTTACTTTCAAAAATGTCATTTGTTTTGAAAATATACTTTTACCTTCAGATCCCCAATCACAATTAGTCATCACCAACAACGCCATCATATCAGACATAAAAAAATCAAAATTTTCAACAAAAAAATCAAATTTTTTTTAAACAAAAATCAATTTTTTTCAATCTAAAATCACTCTAAGCTTTGCAATGATCTAGCTCCTTTACCAACTATTATGGTAAACTGTGCCTTTGCGGAAGCGACCGGGATCTTATTCACCCAATTACTTAAAGATGATTTCTATGGAAACAAATACAGATATGAAATCACACGCACAAACACAAGATATTCCACCCAACCACCCTCTTTATTGATTCACAAAAACAAATTTTGTTTACAATCAATGGATCAAAACTAACAATAAACAAAATTACAAGAATCAATAACCTTATTGAGAAAGGGAAAGAATATCTAGATGGCTAACACTCTTTGTTGGAGAAGGAGAACAATGAAGAACGACGACTAACCCTTGGATTAATTGGGAGGAACCAATCCTCTCTAGGGCACCAAGCCCTAGAGGCATGCAGCCGCCACTCTATTTGGTCATACATTAATCCAACCCTATATGCTGCTTTTATAGGAGAATAGAAGGCTTAGGAAAAATATCTAATTTTCCCCTTAAAGATATATTAGAATATACCCCTCAATACTTGCAGAATAAGTCACAGAAAGACCGGGTCAAAATCTAGCAATAAATCCACTCAAACGCCAAACTTCTCCTTCTAACCTTTTTTCTGTTGTTGCAGCATCTCCTCTACCGTCAAGCACATCCATGCCTCGTCTCTATTAACGTATGTGATTTTATGTCACAAAACACAACAATTCCATCCTTCTATTTATTTTACTAAAATGGTTTTCGTTCAACCTTCTTTGATTCTTCCTTAGCAATAAATTCAATTACCAAGCTCATAAAAGTAACTCTACTACGCGCATGGTTCAGGTTAATATCGCTCAAAGCTATATTCAACCCCTTGGTAAATTTTGTCACCTTTTTCACTAGTTTATTAATGAGGTCTAGTCCCTTCGATAAAAGCTTAAGCGCCTCGTAAAATTATTTCGAGTAATCCTAGTATATTCCGTTTAAACAATAACATCCTACCTATTCAATTCATCCTCATCTAAGTACCATGAAAGCAGTTACTTTTTCATCACACCCTTTATAACCATCTAACAAACGTCTGATCAGAATTCCATAGCCATGACTTAATCTCAAAAGATGATTTTGTCACAAATTAATTCTTTCCACCCATACTTTGGAAAGCTCGACATAATTTTGGAAAACACAACGTTACGGAGTAATTGGGACTACACATGTACTTATGTTGTGATGCTCCATTGGAATTAGTTTTCATTTGGCCACTTGCTTGAAGATACCCACAGAACCAAAGTGGAATGTTCACTTATAGAACCTCAGCTACCTCACCAAAACCACTTTCATTTTGATTGCTCTTTTCATTTACCCATAACCAAGAATTATTTATACCTTCCTCGGATAATAGCAAGCATTGCTAGAGTTTTGCAGGTGCATTCTTTCTATACTCATACATGCACATGCATATATAATATATATGCATGTATGAGTATAGCACGAATGCACCTGCAAAATTCTAATATCAAATGCAAAAATTTGCATCTCCAAACACACTGATTCGCTTCTTAAAAGCATCATCTGAAATCCCACCATAGTTAAAAAAATAGAGCATTAGGTTTGTGATGGTTTATATGATACAAAATAGATATAATTTTAAACTTCCTATACTTTCAAATATCACAGCACAAGGAAACAAAATACAAATATCAAAATAACCTGAATCGTTACTGTCTTAAAATAATAGAAGTTCATATAAGAAACACCTAAATAAAATATCCAAATAATAATGTGGTACATGACTCATTGACAAGTACAATAAGATTACATGGGACTGCCAATATGTATAAGCGTGTGTATGCGTGTGTACAAGATCATCTCCTCCATTCATCTTATAATTATCTATACTGATATGATTTTTGTTTGAAGATAATAAACATATATATTTGATAAGTATGTTTGTTAGTCTATTATTCTATTTTCTACGAATAATAAATAAATATTTACAGGACTAAAATTTTCAAACTCGTAATTTTAGTTTTGAACAGATATTTTATTCCAATAAATATTTAATTATATACTTGAACAATACACATTTTAACTTCCACTATTTTACAATACACAATCACTATACAAACTCTCATATTTATACATTCACATCCTCACTCCCCACGCACACACTCATGTAATATATAACACTCACTCACAATTATTTGAATTCTTTTGCATGCCCCAAAATTTATCCAACACTACTAGAAAAGGATGCTATTCCAAAGTCCGATTCTAACGGCTATAAAGAGCTGTTGGAAGCCATTGGAAACCGATGGAGTTAAAGCCGTTGGTGGCCAATGGAAGCCATTGGAAAACTTCATGCATAATTCCAGAACCCACGACCTGCTTTCATTATCTCTTCCCCCAAAACGTTTTTTCTCCCCAGTCCACCATTTCCCAACTTCCAACTCGGCCGCCACCACCCCAAACGGCCGTCGACCACCTCCGACTCCATCTAGGAGAATCTCCTGTCCGTCTCCACCCTCATACCTCCCCAAATCCGGTAATTTCTCTAAACCTAAAATATAGGTTTTTTTGATTTAGGGATTAATTTAAACTATGATTGATCCCTATTGTTAGTGTATGTGTATTATATCATGTTATCCCCTAATTGCTATTAGTATCACCATAATGATCAAATTATTAGCAATTTCAAAATTTTCTAATTTAGTATATTGCGTTTGTTTATGTATTTTTGGTTAGTATTGAATGTATGTGTGTGATAGAGTTTGCAAATAGTATAATTTATGCAAATATAAAATATATATTATGTTGAGTGATTGTAGTTTTGGATAATTTGTGTGAACATGAGTTTTGTGCTTATGCGAAATGATTTGATGTATAACTGATTTTAATAGAAATCGTCATAATTAGAATTTAGTAAATTGCAAAAATGTATAATTTAGTACACATGTAATAAAATGGTAAAATATAAAAAAAATGTGTATTTAAATTTAATGTAGACAAATATTGTAACAACCCAGAATTTGGGGCCAATTTAAAATTTTCATTTTAGAGATTTTAAAGGTGTTTAAATAACTAAAATAAATTATTTTAAACAAAAGTGACTAGAAATTTATTGTGATTGAATTTAATGCGAATATACTTAATTTAAATACAAAAGGGAATTAAAAAGGATGGTAGTTTGAAAAGTCAAACCTGAACTTTGACTGACTACATAGGATGCAGAATAAGCCGGATTGGGGTGAAAACAAAAATATTTAAATCTGTTAATGAATATCTTTCTAATGAATCAGAAAAATCGAAGTTTCATAGCGGAAATCAAAAGTTATGGCCAAATGAATTTTCAGAAAGGTCGCTATAGAGAATATATCGCCCTTGAAAATCGACATTTTGCATACGACCTCGGAATTCGATGAAACCACTTTTGTTGGGTCCGGGATGTAAAATTATTGCTAGGTTTCAAATTTCATGATTTTTGAAGGTAGTATGTGAGCGTGGCATAAGAAACTGCGTTTTGTCAATTTCGGTCAAAATTAATTAACTGAAAAATAGCCATTTTTCAAACAGTCTCAGAATTCGACGAAATAAATTTTGTTAGGACCGTATCGTCATAAGAAAGCCAAAAATAATTTTTCTGGATTTTTCTGACTTCGTATGTGACCCCAGTAAAATTAGAAAGTACGTTCGAATTAAAAATAAAAGAATTAATTTGAAAATAAAAGAAACATGCTTTTAACTTCAGAATTGGACTTCGGCAATAGCGCCATTGTGTTCAGAAGGCGTCAAAACCTATTGTTCGATAGTTGTTGAGTGCGAATTGGAGTTCGGACAAAAAATCCCTATTTTCCGGAATTAAATAAATTAAATAAAATAGAAAATACGGGGAAAATACCCTTATAAATACGCTGTACGATACTATTCATCCATCCCCTTCGTTTAGCACCTACCGCCACAACCCATTCCATTCAAAACTTCTCTCTTCCTTTTCTCCAAATCCATGGAGAATTAGCATAGGCTATTTTGGACTTTTTTGAAGCTCTTCTCTTCCTCTTCCATCTCCGACAAGAATCATCTCCCCTCGTGCCCTGTTACCCTCGAATTTCGAACCCCAACTCGCGACCTTCGCTGCCCCGCCGCCCCCAGCACAGACCGCCGCACCCTCCCCCTTCCGGCCGAACATCACCCTCTCGTAGCTCTCCAATCTCCCGCAAACCGTTCTGAAAGCCATCAACTATATCTCCTGCAAACTGTAATTGAAGTTTTGAACAAACTGAAAATTTTAAGGTATGAATATTTCAAATTTGCAACGCTTTTAAGCGTTACAGCGACAGTTGTTAAAAGTCGGTTTCTAATTTATTCGTATGAACTTAAAATTGAAATCTTTCAGATCCGAAACTGCCGTGACTTTGAACACGAAATCTGATCGAATCCGAACCTTCATTCCAGTCCCGAGCAAGGTGAGAATTTAAATTTAATTAATTTAATTATTATTATTGCGTTATGTGAAATTGAAAGTCAAACACAATTAGATATGCGATGAATGTTACCATGGGTTATCGATTCAAATTGTTGTGATGTTATGATTTTAGATCCGTTATTTTCAATCATAGATCTGTTAATTAAAATTATAGATCGGTAGGAAAAATTAGATTTTTACCTTGTTTAAATTTGTTGAAGTATGCCTTATGGATATGAATCATGTATAAATCTATCATCTTGTACATCGTTATGTAATTTACATTAATTTAATGTGAATTAAAGTAGGAATTTACATCGTTATGAAATTTACATCGTTATGTAATTTACATTATTTTAATGTGAATTAAAGTAGGAATTTACATCGTTATGAAATTTACATCGTTATGTAATTTACATTATTTTAATGTGAAATAAAATAGGAATTTTCACCGTATGTAAATTTACATTATTTTTAATGTAAATAAAATAGGAATTTTCACCGTATGTTAAAAATTACATTTTTCTATGTAATTAACATGTGAATTTCATCGTATGTTAAAATTTACATTTTTATATGTAAATTATATAGGAAATTATGCCGTATGTTAAAAATTACATTTTTCTATGTAATTAACATGTGAATTTCATCGTATGTTAAAATTTACATTTTTATATGTAAATTATATAGGAAATTATGCCGTATGTTAAAAATTACATTTTTCTATGTAATTAACATGTGAATTTCATCGTATGTTAAAATTTACATTTTTATATGTAAATTATATAGGAAATTATGCCGTATGTTAAAAATTACATTTTTCTATTTAACTAACATGTGAATTTCATCGTATGTTAAAATTTACATTTTTATATGTAAATTATATAGGAAATTATGCCGTATGTTAAAAATTACATTTTTCTATGTAATTAACATGTGAATTTCATCGTAGATTAAAATTTACATTTTTATATGTAAATTATATAGGAAATTATACCGTATGTTAAAAATTACATTTTTCTATGTAATTAACATGTGAATTTCATCGTAGATTAAAATTTACATTTTTATATGTAAATTATATAGAAAATTATACCGTATGTTAAAAATTACATTTTTCTATGTAATTAACATGTGAATTTCATCATATGTTAAAATTTACATTTTTATATGTAAATTATATAGGAAATTACCCCGTAGGATAAAAATTACATTTTTATATGTAATTAAAACATGAATTTACGTCGTATGTTAAATATTACATTTTTATATGTAATGTATGTAGGAAATTACCCCGTAGGATAAAAATTACATTTTTATATGTAATTAAAACATGAATTTACATCGTATGTTAAATATTACATTTTTATATGTAATGTATGTAGGAAATTACACCGTAGGATAAAAATTACATTTTTCTATGTAATTAAAAGATGCATTTACATCGTATGGTAGAATTCACATTTTTTTTATATGTAACATAGGATGAGAATGAACATTAGAAATAAAATTCATTTATTTTATATGTAATATAAGATGTAGGAATTTGACATATAAATTAAATTTACATTTTATATGTAAATAAGATGTAGGAATGTGACATGAAATTAAATTTATATTTGTAGGATGTAAATAAAAAGTAGATTTTGCATTGTATAGACAATTTACATTTTTATAAAAATGAGAATTGGCATCGCAAATAAAATTGCATTTTTATATGCAATAAAAGAATGAACTTTTACATTGTGAAATAAAATTTACATTTTCATACGTAAGTAAAAGTTAGGTATGTTCATTGAAAATTTACAGAGTAATTAAAATAATGAATTCAACGTAAAAATGGAATTTACCTTTTTATGTAAATAAAAGGTTAGGAGAATTATATTTATATATTTATATATAAATATAATTAAAATTTATCGAATTGAGCGCGGCAGTTCGCATTTTGAAATCGTATCTTTAAATGATTATACCGGAAGATCCGACCGTCGGATTTTCCCAAAACTGAAAACATTAGGACCGTCTCGGAAAATTATTTCCAACGATATAAGATACGTTATGATCCAACGGTTAGATTTTGAGGAATGTGAAAATCAAAATTTGTTGAAAGCAGCGCCAGGGTCGTCGATTGACCTGAAGCGTCGTTAATTAAAATTTAATTATTTTAAATAATTAAAATAAGAAGTAATCATTATAAAGCGATACAGAGGATTTTAAATATATATATACGAGGATTATTTGGGAAGTCCGAGTTCTCTCATTCCAAATAATCAAACGACGTTAATGGAAGTTTAAAGATGGCGTATGAAGACCGTAAATCTTCCCTCGAATGGACAACGATCGAGGCCCTGATTTGACTTGCTACCAACTCAAGGGTCATGGTCATTGCCCAAACGTACGTGTTGATTTCACAGGTTTGACTTTCGCTCAGACCCAGAGCATAAGCTAATAAATGGATTGTGTGTCTGACATCATACTCTATCAAATATCATGTTATTGATCTTTTGTCGAATGTATGGATGTTTGGTGGCGGGGAATTTATTCTCTTGCTTAACATCCGTTCGTATATTTTGGCAAAAGGGTTAGTAATGCAATATGGAGTGATGATGTGGCATGCTAAAATGCATAGGATCAAGGTTTTGTTGAAAAGCAGGCCTTGTAGGACGATCAAAGCATAGCATGTTTAGGAATAGCTTTGTGTATAGCGTGACTTAGCGAGCCTCACACACCGGCGGAGTCTAAAACGGGAGAAGGGAACGCAGGGAGAGCAGCACGTTTCTTTCTAGCTAGAAGTGGTGATTGGGCTTTAACACGGCCCAACATTTTACTTATGTGGATGATGGAATGAGGCGCCTCGGATGATAGGTCCTATAGCATCGGGAAACGTGTGTTCAGGAATTGCCAATCCACGAAGCTGTATGTGTGGACCGGCCCTGCAGGTTCCAAGGGTTCACTACGGGGGATCCTGAGGCACTAGCTAGAGTGTCTCGAATCGGTAAGGAGCTCCTCCATTGCCTTGACTCATGATGGAAATCCAAACTTCCAATACGAACCTACGGATTTGATTGTATTACTAGTATGGAAGCATAGTATTATGGTATCTATGTGTCCTAGGATTGATACATTTATTTTGAAATGTTTTGATATATACTAATAATAATATTAAACTCGTATATGCCGTATTTGGCATGTTTAATCGCCATAAGGTAAAACCCTATCCTCTGGTTTGTGTTGCATTGTGTGATGGGACCTGGGTCTTATGGTGATTCCATTTTTCTCAAAAGCATAACGTTGTTGTACGATTTACTTATTGTTTGTTCTGACACTTTTATGCATAGCAATTCATTAGAGTAAACCCATTCCGCGTTAGCGGCGTGGTCTTTGGATTTGCCCTATTAATAGTGATTCATTAGTTAAGAATTCTCGCACCAGTCCCACGACTGACCCGTTGTTTGTTTCCACATTTATGCAAACTCGGGTGCCCTCCTTTCTACATGGGCAGCCAAGTAAACAGGTTTATTCTTTTCTTGGAGTCTTTTCTTTGGAGCTGCTTATTATCTTTCTTGGATTTGCTTTTGTGGAGAGGTGATGACTTGGAGCTTGAAGACATCTATCATTTGCTGCTATTGCATTTTTCTCTTTTTAATTCCAGACATCAAACTTGGTTCATTTCACGTTGTTTAAGTTGGAGTTGGAACTTCTTTCTCTTTCTGCAAACTTGATGTAATAATTTAAAATTCTGTGACTGTGGACTTTCTGTGGTTGATGACATTATATTTCCGCTGCCATGATGTTGTTACTCTATGAATTTCCTATGCTATGTTGTATCTGTGATATGTATTATTGTATTTATGTTGTATTCCAAATGATTATTACTTACTTTCATCCCATGGAAGTTTAGGGTTATCACAGTTGGTATCAGAGCTTTGGTTAAACTTAGCTTTGGAATATAACATATTTATGATAATTAGTTTACATAGAATCACAATATTCTATGGCGAACATTTCATGTGAATACATAATAGTCAGTCATTCTATCATTATCTCTTTTTCCGTCCTTTTATCTTGATCAATTCTTAAAATCACCATTATAGTTGTTCTGACTCTTTCCTTGATCGTACAGAACTAACTAGTAATGAGTACCGCTGCCGCTAGAGCCGCTAGAGCTAGAGCAAGGAGGCAAAATGCTGCTGGAACTGAGGAGGCTACTGTCCAACAACCACCACTACCATAGCCCTTTGATTTGGATAAGGTGGCAAAGAAGTATAAAAACCTGGGAGGAGTGCCATTCAAGGGTACTAAAACTGTGACACAAGCTCAAGCTCGGCTGAGGAACTGTGAAAAGATTTTTGGAGGATTAGAGCTAGAGGATCATAGGAAAAGATTAGTAACTTCATGGCTGCTACAAGAGGAAGCTCAAAACTGGTGGGACACAGTCACGGTTGGAGGGATTGCAGATAATATGACTTGGACAAGGTTTAAGGAGCTTTTCAATGGCAAATACATTCCAAGGCAGGAGGTAGAAAGACTACATGACGAGCTCGCCAATCTGAAGCAAGGCGACAAGACCATTTCAGAATATGTACGAAGATTTGAAGATCTCTCCCGCTATGCCCCTGAATTGATTCAGGATGACTTTCAGAAGAACAAGAGGTTCATAAATGGGCTTGCGAGGAAGTATATTGATAGAGCCACTGCCCACATCGACCTTTCTTTCAATAGGCTGGTGGAGTTTGCTTGTCGATATGAGGAGAATGATAGGAAGAATTCCCAACAAGACAGGGAAAGGAGCTTGGCCAACAATAAGAGGAAGCAAACAGAGAAGAGGACTGAAGGAAGCAATTCTGGAGCTGCTAAGGCGCACGATAAGTCAAAGATGCAATGCTACAACTGCCAGAAGTTTGGACACTACAGCAAGGACTGCAGAAATCCAAAGAAGGCCCGAAGCGACGACACCAAGGAATGCTATAATTGCCACAAGAAGGGTCATATCAAGCCAAATTGTCCGCTGTTGAAAGGAGCGCAGGTTGCACATGTGTATGAGGGGGCAAGTGCGCCGTCTTCTTCCGCTCCTACTTCTTCTGAAGGAGCAGGTAAGCCTAATGTTTTAGATGGAACCGTTTCTGTTAAAAACATCCCTGTTACTGCCTTGTTTGATACGGGTGCATCAAGAAGTTTTATTTCTAGCAACGCAGTCCAGAAATTGAAACTAAAACAAAGAAATCTTAAAGAGCCAGTTAATGTTCATAATCCTGTAGGAGGCTCTATCGTCCTTGATTCGTACTGTCGGGTGCCTATTTCCTACTCTTACTTTCGGTTCCCTTTTGACTTGACCAATATGAATTTTTCTGAATTTGATATCATCCTTGGTCTGGATTGGCTAACAAAATTTGATGCCGAAGTAAGGTGTGCGGATAGAATAGTTGTAATAAAAACAAAGTTTGGAGATATTATTTCCATATCTTTCCATGGTTCAAAATCTGATAGAAAGGCATTTTGGTCTTCCCTGGAGATCACCCCCATTTCTTTAGAAAATATTCCCATGGTCAAGGATTACGCGGATGTATTTGAAGAAGTAGACAGCCTACCCCCGCGAAGGGAAATCGATTTCAGGATTGATCTCGTTCCAAATGCAAGACCTGTAGTTCATGCTATCAGAAGGATGACTCCTAAAGAAAAGGAAGAATTGCAAACCCAAACTAAGCAGCTCTTATGGAAAGGACTCATCTGACCTAGCTTTTCTAATTGGGGTGCAGTTGTGGTGTTTGTCCCCAAATCGGATGGTACTCTAAGACTTTGTGTCGATTACCGCGATCTTAACAAACAAACATTGAAGAACAAATACCCATTGCCCCGCATAGATGATTTGATGGACCAATTGAATGGAGCCAAGGTGTTCTCGAAGATGGACCTAGCCACAGGTTTCCACCAACTCCGCATAGCTGAAGAATGCATACCTTTGACTGCCTTCAGAGGTCCCGATATATTCTACGAATGGTTAGTGATGCCGTTCGGTTTATGCAATGCTCCAGCCTACTTTGTTGACTTGATGAATAGGGTCTTCCGAGAGGTCCTAAATAAATTCGTCCTAGTCTTCATTGATGATATTCTAATCTATTCTAAAACTAAGGAGGAGCATGAAGCACAGTTAAGGGAAGTGTTGGAAATTCTGCGATGAAATGTTTTAAAAGCAAAGTTTTCCAAATGCACATTTTGGCAAGAGGAAGTAAAATTCTTGGGCCATGTTGTGTCAAAAGAAGGGATTGCAGTTGAACCAAGTAAAATTGCCGCCATTCGAGATTGGAAGCAGCCCAGTACACCCACTGAAGTAAGAAGCTTCCTAGGATTGGCCAGATATTACAGGAAATTTGTCAAAGATTTCGCCAAGCTGTCTAGCCCATTAACAAAGCTTACCAAGAAGCATGCCAAGTTCAATTGGACATCGGATTGTGAGGAGGCATTCCAAAAGCTAAAGGTGAGTTTGACTACTGCTCCCGTACTTACCATCATCGATGGCAACCAAGATTTAAAGGTCTACACCGATGCTTCTCAAAGTGGTGGTCTTGGTGCGGTATTGATGCAAAGGGGCAAAGTTGTTGCATATGCAAGTCGTCAATTGAAGCCGCATGAGAAAAATTATCGTGTCCATGACTTAGAGTTGTTGGCCGTAGTCTTTGCTTTAAAAATTTGGAGACATTATCTTTTAGGCGAAAAATTTGAATTATTCACAGACCATCAATCTTTGAAATATCTCTTCGATCAAAAGGATCTGAATTTAAGACAGCAACGATGGCTAGAATTTCTGGCGGCATACGATCTTGACATCATATATACGCCGGGGAAAGCCAATGTTGTGGCAGACGCGCTTAGTAGAAAGGACGTCATTGTCGCAAGCCTCATCGTTACCCCTTCCTTGATTGATAAAATTTCTGCTCTTCAAAAGGATGATGAATTCATTCAGAGAATGATCAAGAGAATTGAAGCAGGTGAAAACACGAACTTCCAAATAGATGGCAAGGGAATTCTTAGATTTCAAGGGCGGATTTGTGTTCCATATATCAAAGACCTCATAAGGGAAGTTTTAGATGAAGGTCACAAATCAAAGCTTTGCATCCACCCCGGTGTGAGCAAAATGTATCAAGACTTAAAGCGCACATTTTGGTGGAGATCTATGAAGAGGGATATATCCATTTACGTGAGTAGATGTCCTACTTGCCAACAAGTGAAAAGTGATCAACAAAAGCTTGCGGGGTTGTTGCAGCCATTGGAAGTTCCAGATTGGAAGTGGGACCAAATCTCCATGGATTTTATAGACGGTCTGCCTCGTACTAGGAAAGGAAATGACAGCATATGGATGATCGTGGATCGCTTCACAAAATCCGCTCATTTCATACCTGTCAAGTCCACTAGGACTGCTCAAAGTCTGGCGCGAATCTATTTCAAAGAAATCGTCAGGCTACATGGGTAATAAAACTAAATCTTTCCTTTTCATCATAATCTGAATGAAAATTTTCTTTTTCAAAGTAAATAATAATCTTTTGTTTTAAACAGAGTTCCTAGTAGCATTGTTAGCGACCGTGATCCTATCTTTGCTAGCAAATTTTGGGAAGCACTCCAAAATGAGTTGGGAACGAAGTTAAATCTCAGTACCGCATATCACCCTCAGACTGACGGCCAGACTGAGCGGGTGAATCGCATTCTTGAAGATCTATTGCGAGCTTGCATACTCGATTTTGGAGGTTCTTGGGAGGATCACTTGCATTTAGTTGAATTCTCGTATAACAATAGCTATCAAGCAAGTTTGAAAATGTCTCCATTTGAAGCCTTATATGGTAGGCCGTGTAGATCGCCAGCATGTTAGGTTAAAAAAGGAAATCGGCTTGTGTTGGGTCTAGACATGATACAAGAAGATTCGGACAAAGTTGACTTTATTAAGAAGCGACTATTGCTTGCCCAAAGTAGACAAAAGAGCTATGCAGATGTAAGAAGGAGAGAGCTAGCTTTTGAAGTGGGTGACTATGTCTATCTGAAAGTTGCTCTGTAACACCCCACGTCCATTGATGTCACTCACAAAGGGAATGCATTAACTTCCATGGAAGTTATAAGTGAATATAGAACAGAAAAATTACAACAAAACAGATAATAAATAGTACTTGAAAATCTAAAACTTCATTTTATTACAGCGGAAATTAAACATGTTTGTTACATCATAAAACCATAGATCATAACCAAGTACAATATCCATCTTCATAAAAACAAAATACATAATCCCATTACATAAATAGCCATTAAAAAGATAACAAGATGGACTTTACTTCAACGGTCCAAGCTTTCCAAAGAGGTGAAGCAATCCAATCAAACTCCACTAGAGCTGGGTCTAACCTGAGGACCTGGAGGGGGAAAAAGGATAGAAATAGAGGGGGTCATACATAAAGTCTGGCGAGTATGATAATTCTAACAATACTATTATCAAAATAACTATACTAAGGCATAAGCTGGAAGACAAGTAAATGTCTATGAACTCTTAGGAAGATAAAGATAGCATTTAAGATAACGTTAAAGATAACGGTAAAGGCACACCTAATTACTAACGAATGATTACTACACTGCACCACACCAGTCACCCTATTGTTTGATCCCACTTGCTTCACACAGAAACTTTATAAATAGCCTTACGTAACCCTAGCCGACTACATAGGTGTCGTCTGCCCCTATCTCCACTAGGTGTACCCCACTACCCACTTTCGATCGGCTCCCTACTCGTAGATACCCGTGCTGGCCCCACAGTGGGGTGTATCACTCCCCTAAAGTGGCAACCCGATACAACTTGAGAATGCACGGCTTATACCTACACGATGCAACAACGTCTTACCTACCAGCCCGGGTCCACACACGCATATGAAACCCGTTGGACTTGCGTTGCCACCGCTCCCCGTTTTGGCCTCTTATAGTCAAGCCCAGTATGCGTGTCCCGTCCTCGACTTGGGTCGAGCCCACAAAGATACGTTTGGGATACTGGTTGAAATGGGCCCCCACAAGCTACCCACCTAAGCTTGTCACCACTAGTATATCCCACTTAACCCTCTTAGTCATGTTCATTTTCATGTGTGTTTGGTTAAGTCTTACTAATCGTATTTCACATGCCACTAAGGGCACCCACTATTCCTCATGCCACCCAAGGCACCTACTTAAGCCCCATGTCCCACCTTACATGTTTATCTGGTTAAGTATTTCTTAATTCATTCAGGCCATAACCTCATAAAGACCTCTCACATTAGACTGGCATTTATGGCAGCTGGATATGCCGGGCGGGTCCGGGCAGTCTTACACCATAAAAGATTCTAACCTCGTGTCTTTACAACTGTTATGCTTTAGTTTAGGCCTAGGACCTCTCACATTGGGCTGACATTTGTGACCACTGGATTTGCCGGGCGGGTCCGGGCAGGTTTACGTCACAAACGAGTCCAACCTCGTGTCCTAAGCATTGATTAACACTTATAATCTTTTATCCCAGTTTTAATAATTCCCTATTCAAATTATTAATTACTTCCAATTTTAATGATGTCCATAATTGACTCAATTATGACCATCCACTTATGGCATGCAAAATCATATCAATTGCACCCCAACATCTTAATATTAAATCCTTAATATTACACTTACCCCACGTTTATATGTTCGCTTATTCAATGCATAATATAGGCTAGACTTGAATAGTCTAACACATAGCACAAAGATAAATTTTCACAACATATAGACAATTAAAATAAATCTAATCGTAATAGGGGTGAAACTTGCATAAACTACACATGTTAAGGATCAAAAGGTGTCAACTTGTTAAATGTCTCAATTTACATGATATGATCATAGCCTAAATCTATACATAAACTTGCATATGGGGTTTTTAGGCAACATAATGATGGTGTGAACTAGCATAGGATATCACATATGTCATAGCATAGTTCTAGATGTCATAATAGATGTCATGGGATAATATCATAACTTTTCTAATCAATCTAACTTGCATATGTGACTTGTCATATAGATCAACATAGCCCAAACATGATGATTTAATTAATATGAACTAACTAGCATAGATGGTAACATCATGGCTTTTTAACATGTATGATTTATCACAACTTAGCATAGAAAATTTCAACATACATAACATCACCATAGCATGATTTACAACATATAAGATATCATCATCACATAACATTGGATTTACAATATACATGATAACAAAAAGGGGTTTACAACAACATATATGATAATTCACATCATCTACTCATTATCCATTCATAACTCAACCTAATTAAAATGATAATAATCTTGTTAAGACTATCATACTCACAATTTAGGGAAGAAAAGAGAGTTTTGCTTTGCTTTAGGGTTGAGAGAATTAGAATTGAATTAGCTTTTCTTACTTCTTAGTTGGCGGCGGCTCCATTGATTTCCATGGCGACGGTATGACGGTAACTATTCTATTTTTCTTATGAATTAGGGTGAGAGACTACCTAGGTATTTATAGAGTTAGGGTTTATTTTAGACCGTCAGATTATCTCAGAACTAATCCCAGCCAACCAGATTAGGTCAGAAACCCTAATGGGTCATTAGTCAATTAAAAACAGGTCAGCCAGAAACCCTAGCCGCCAGAATCAGGTCGACACTATAGTCGACCTGGGGGGGCAGGTCGACATGGTAATCGACCTGGGGGGGAGGTCGACACTAGTGTCGACCCCCTGGTCGACCTGCCTGGGCGGGAAAATTCCCGCCTAGCCCGCTTCTGCACTTTTGTTTTGAATTTTAAATTTTCTACGAGCTATTTTGAATTTTCAGAAACTTCCGATGGCCATAACTTCTTCATACGAAGTCCAAATCACGCAAACTCGGACTCTATTTCAACCAGAATTCCGAGACGAACACAATGGCGCAACCCGTTTCCCACAATTCTCACATCTGAGATTAGTTATTTTTTAATTTGTGAATATTAATATTAATGGAATTACGGGGTGTTACATTCTCCCCTCCTTAAAGGATTTCGACCCTGAAATCTTCAAGTCAAGAAGAATGTATATCCTAACATCCAATCGTCCATCTACTCAACCATCAAACACAGGCATCCATTGTCCTTATAGACTTCTAATGCTTTCATGTTTAAATGCACAGTGTGTGTATATGACCGTATCTAATGCAAAATCAGGCGGTCCACTGATTCAGTTGACCTCCTTAATGAAAATCATGATAGTGCCATGCATCCATTATGTATGCAAAAGTTCCCTAATGCTACATGTTATCTATATGCGTGCACAATCATCATCTGAATGCAGCATCCATATGATAATACAATCGGCATACATCCATTTTACTAAATACATCCATTTATATGCAATATGCAATATGAAGTGACTGAGCCGATCCAGTGCCTAATAGTGTGTGTATATGCGTCCACGAGCAACCACTAGCAAACACTTGCATCCACTTTGCATCCACCATACATAACATGTCTCAAACACATGTTTCAACCATAGGATTATCCTAACTAAAGGTCAAAGATACTAGCGAGAGGACATACTAATGATAAGATAGGTACAAGCTAAACGATAAAGGAGAAATTAAAAGACATACCCTCAAAAAGAAAAGGGTACAACGAACGCATCTTCGCTTCTGTCTCCCAAGTAGCGTTGCTCTCATCATCTCCCCATTGCACTTTGACTAGTCTGACCTCTCGATTCCTCAACTTCTTTATCTCCGACCCAAGAATGCGCGTAGGAGCTCGTCGAATCGTTGCGTCACGCTCTATCTCCACTTCTCTAAGCAAGCTCGGCTCTACCACTTCCGCAGTCTCGTGCAAGCACTTCCTTAAATGTGACACATGGAATACGTCGTGTACACCACTAAGTCTCTCGGACAACTCCACTCTATACGCCATCTGTCCAATCCTCTCCTTAATAGGAAACGGCCCTACAAACCTTGGTGCTGATTTCCCAACGGACCCTAAGCGAACAACGTTCCGTAATGGAGACACTTTGACAAAGACCATGTCCCCAACTTCAAACTCGAGATCTGTCCTCCACTTATCCGCATAAGATTTCTGCCTATCCTGTGCTTCTTTCATCCTCCTTCGAATCAAGTCGATCTTCTCCGAAGTCTCCCTAATCATATCAGGCCCAAGTAAGATCTTATCCGTAGATTCCCACCAACATGTAGGCGAACGACAAGGTCGTCCATAAAGAGCTTCGAAAGGTGCCATCCCAATGCTAGACTTAAAGCTGTTATTATATGCGAACTCCACCAATGGAAGATGCTCTTCCCACGTACCCCCAAAGTCTAGGATACGTAGCCTCAAAAGATCCTCTAGAATGCGATTCACCCTCTCGGTCTGGCCGTCCGTCTGAGGATGATATGCGGTGCTCAAACATAACTGAGTCCCTACTGCCGCTTGTAAGCTTCTCCAAAATTCGCTAGTGAAAATAGGATCGCGGTCGCTCACTATGCTAGAAGGAACACCGTGCAAACGAACTATTTCTCGGACGTATACAGAAGCTAACCATGGAGCAGTCCTCTTACTCTTCAAGGGAATGAAATGGGCGCTTTTAGTAAGTCTATCTACTATAACCCGAATACCCGTATTACCCTTCCTTGATCTTGGTAATCCATCCACAAAATCCATCGAGACGCTTTCCCTCTTCCATAGTGGAACCTCCAATGGGTGAAGCAACCCACCGGGTTTCTTTTGCTCCACTTTTACTTGTTGGCACACCAAGCATCTAGCGACATACTCGGCCACGTCTTTCTTCATGTCGGCCCAAAAGTAAACTCGTTTCATGTCCCTGTACATCTTGTCCCCACCGGGATGAATGGTCATCTTCGAACGATGTGCTTCGTCAAGAATAGTCTACCTTAGGTCATCGTCTTTTGGTACACAAAGTCTACCGTCCCTACGTAACCAACCCTTATCATCTAGGGTATACCTACGGAGATGGCTTGATGACTCCCCTCCTTTGAGCTTTTCTACTAACTCAA
The DNA here is from genome assembly GCA_030737875.1 of Allium sativum. NCBI lineage: Eukaryota > Viridiplantae > Streptophyta > Magnoliopsida > Asparagales > Amaryllidaceae > Allium > Allium sativum. The sequence continues at coordinate 185,927,551 of CM060924.1, read as the reverse complement.
CCAACTGTGGGTCGTCTCGCTGTGCCTCGCCAATCCGTCCTAAAAGTGTAGGTCTGACCTCCAAGGATGCTAGCAAACCGGGTACAAAGTCAACGGAAGGTCTAAAGTCAAACATCGAAATGAATTCTAAACTTTGCCGCTCAACAAACAAAGGACTTAAGGATAATCTTCTTCTACTTAAGGCATCCGCCACCACGTTACCCTTGCCAGGGGTATATGCTATCTCAAAGTCGTAGGACGCCAAGAACTCCATCCACCTTTGTTGCCTTATGTTCAAGTCCTTTTGAGAGAATAAGTATTTTAAAGATTTGTGGTCAGTGAATAATTCGAATTTCTCGCCAAGAAGATAATGACGCCAAGACTTAAGCGCGAAAACAATAGCGGCCAACTCTAGGTCATGCGTGGGGTAATTTTTCTCATGTGCTCTCAACTGCCTTCCACCATAGGCTATTACCCTGCCCTCTTGCATTAAGACTGCGCCTAGTCCTGTCCCACAAGCGTCAGTATAAACAGTAAATGGCTTACTCCCGTCTGGCAATACTAAGACTGGGGATGATGTCAAAGCTCTCTTCAAACGTTGGAACGCATCATCACAATCTATGTCCCATGTGAAAACTAGGTTCTTCTTCGTCAAGCATGTCAATGGAGCTGATATCTTTGCGAAGTCTTTGATAAACTTTCTATAGTAGCCAGCCAACCCCAAGAAACTTCTCACTTCGGTAGCATTTTTAGGGACCTTCCAATCTTGGATGGCCACCACCTTCGCGGGATCCACAGCTATCCCTTCTTTGGAAACCACGTGCCCCAAGAACCGTACTTCCTTCCTCCAGAAGTGACACTTAGAAAATTTGGCTTTAAGATTATGCGCTCGTAGGGTCTCCAACACTTCCCTAAGATGTAGGGCATGTTCTTCTTCATCCTTAGAAAATATCAAGATGTCATCTACAAAGACTACCACGAATTTGTTAAGGTACTCCCTAAACACCCTACTCATCAGATCAACAAAGTTTGCGGGGGCGTTTGTCAAACCGAAGGGCATCACTAGCCATTCATAAAAACCTTCCGGAGTCCTAAAGGCAGTCTTGTCTATGCTATCCTCAGCCACTCTCAATTGATGGAAACCAGTGGCTAAGTCCAACTGCGAAAACACTGAGGCACCAACTAGCTGATCGAAGAGATCGTCAATCCTCGGCAGTGGGTGTCTGTTCTTCTTAGTAAGCTTATTAAGTTCTCTATAGTCCACACAAAGTCTAAGGGACCCATCCGCCTTCGGGGGAAATACTACTGGAGCATCCCACTCCGATATACTTCGTCTTATGAACCCCTTCTCAAGCAACTCCTTCACTTGCTTATCGAGTTCCCTCCTTTCACATGGAGCCATGTGGCGTACTGGCAAAGATACTGGTTTCGCATTATCCACAAGATATATTCGAAAATCTATCTCCTGCTTCGGAGGCAAGCCCTTCACCTCCTCAAACACATCCGAATACTCTCGGACCACTCTAACAGATCGTAGATTTTCCTCAGACGCGTCAAGCGATTCTAGATAACTTAGCATAACCGAATTTATGGGATTACAAAAGATTTCGAGAGTGTTGCCAAGGAGAATCACGAGCCTAACTACTCTCCTTTCACAATCAAGAACGGCCCCATTTCTGGATAACCAATCCATTCCTAAAATTAGCCCATAGCCCGTGAAGCCCAACACATAAGCATCACATCTAAACTCAACGCTAGGTATAGAAATTTTCAAATCCAAACACATCATGGACAAATGAGCTGAGCCCCCAATTGGATTCGAAACACCTAAGGGATCCTCTACTAAACTGGTGATTAAGTGCAGTGATTCAACTAATGATGTAGAGATAAACGAATGCGATGCGCCCGAATTAAGGTACGGACAGGATGATCAAACAGAAAAACTAAGCTTTCAACAGAAATAGTTCTACCTCGTTCTTGCAGCGGTGGGACCGCGAGAGCCTAAACTTGTCCCCTTGCCTGCCCTGGTGCCATAAGAGCCTGCACCTGTCCTCCCGAGGTAGCTCCTGCCCTCTGCCCCTTCTTTGGGCAGTGCTTCACTAAATGCCCCGCATCGCCACAATGAAAGCAGTCAGTCTTCTTTTTCTTTCGGCAATCCTTGCTGAGATGGCCTGGTGTCCCACAGTTAAAACATTTCTTCTTTCCCTCGCCGTTATTGTCTTTACCACCCTTCTTGTTTTGCTGTTGTGGTTTCTTCTGATCTCCCTTCTTCTCGGGTGCCTTATCAGCTTTAGCGCTTTTCTCCTCATGCATGAGCGCCATTTCTACTAACTTCTCAAAGGTGGCACCCATCGGGATGTGGGTCATAGCCAACCCTTGCAATGGTTCATTCAACCCATTAACGAACCTCAGAGCCTTCTTCTCCGGTGTGTTCACTAAGTCCAAGCCAAACCATGCTAACTGATTAAATTTGTTAACATATTCTTTCACTGATGAGCTTCCTTGCTTCAATGTCAAGAACCTTTCCATATATAGATTTTCTTCCGCCCTTGAGAGAAACTTCGCCTCGAACCTACGTCTGAAATCCGCCCAAGAATCAACAGGACGCTCCCCATTAGTGACCTCCCACCAAAACGAGGCCTCTCCCTTCATCAACCAAGCTGCTAAACGAACTTTCCTCCCTTCTTCTACTTCAAAGATTTCAAGCAATTCTTCCACCTCCTTAAGCCAATCTCTGGATGCCACAAACGTTTCTGACCCTTGAAAGGGTTTTCCACCCATAGCCTTGAATTCCTTGCACGTCTTTGCAAAAGTATCTACGCGAGGAGGAGGAGGAATGAGTGCAACTGGTGGTGGAGGAACATTAGCTGGACCTGCAGCGGCCCTAGCCTCTAATAACCTCCTATACCTTCCTGGTATCGTTACACCGTCGGGTAGATTAAGATCTTCAGCCATGCTGAAATGAAAAAGGAAAGATTCAAAATGGAGAATTCGAAAGATAAAGATATATGGCTATTTGGGGATTATGTTTTTCATAAAAACTTTCCTCTTTAAATTTCTCATTAAAACATGTTTTTGAAAACATTTCTTCCAAAAATAACTATTTTTCTAAAGTATTTTTATCTGTTCTGGTAACCTTAAGCTCTGATACCACGTGTAACACCCCACGTCCATTAATGTCACTCACAAAGGGAATGCATTAACTTCCATGGAGGTTATAAGTGAATATAGAACAGAAAAATTACAACAAGACAGATAATAAATAGTACTTGGAAATCTAAAACTTCATTTTATTGCAGCGGAAATTAAACATGTTTATTACATCATAAAACCATAGATCATAACCAAGTACAATATCCATCTTCATAAAAACAAAATACATAATCCCATTACATAAATAGCCATTAAAAAGATAACAAGCTGGACTTTACTTCAACGGTCCAAGCTTTCCAAAGAGGTGAAGCAATCCAATCAAACTCCACTAGAGCTGGGTCCCACCTCAGGACCTGGAGGGGGAAAAGGATAGAAATAGAGGGGGTCAGACATAAAGTCTGGCGAGTATGATAATTCTAACAATACTATTATCAAAATAACTAGACTAAGGCATAAGCTGGAAGACAAGTAAATGTCTATGAACTCTTAGGAAGATAAAGATAGCATTTAAGATAACGTTAAAGATAATGGTAAAGGCACACCTAATTACTAACGAATGATTACTACACTGCACCGCACATTACTACACTGCACCGCACCAGTCACCCTAAAGTTTGATCCCACTTGCTTCACACAGAAACCATATAAATAGCCTTACGTACCCCTAGCTGACTACATAGGTGTCGTCTGCCCTTATCTCCACTAGGTGTACCCCACTACCCACTTTCGATCGGCTCCCTACTCGTAGATACCCGTGCTGGCCCCATAGTGGGGTGTATCACTCCCCTAAAGTGGCAACCCGATACAACTTGAGAATGCACGGCTTATACCTACACGATGCAACAACGTCTTACCTACCGGCCCGGGTCCACACACGCATATGAAACCCGTTGGACTTGCGTTGCCACCGCTCCCCGTTTTGGCCTCTTATAGTCAAGCCCAGTATGCGTGTCCCGTCCTCGACTTGGGTCGAGCCCACAAAGATACGTTTGGGATACTGGTTGAAATGGGCCCCCACAAGCTACCCACCTAAGCTTGTCACCACTAGTATATCCCACTTAACCCTCTTAGTCATGTTCATTTTCATGTGTGTTTGGTTAAGTCTTACTAATCGTATTTCACATGCCACTAAGGGCACCCACTATTCCGCATGCCACCCAAGGCACCTACTTAACCCCCATGTCCCACCTTACATGTTTATCTGGTTAAGTATTTCTTAATTCATTCAGGCTATAACCTCATAAAGACCTCTCACATTAGACTGGCATTTATGGCAGCTGGATATGCCGGGCGGGTCCAGGCAGTCTTACACCATAAAAGATCTAACCTCGTGTCTTTACAACTGTTATGCTTTAGTTTAGGCCTAGGACCTCTCACATTGGGCTGACATTTGTGACCACTGGATTTGCCGGGCAGGTCCGGGCAGGTTTACGTCACAAACGAGTCCAACCTCGTGTCCTAAGCATTGATTAACACTTATAATCTTTTACCCCAGTTTTAATAATTCCCTATTCAAATTATTAATTACTTCCAATTTTAATGATGTCCATAATTGACTCAATTATGGCCATCCACTTATGGCATGCAAAATCATATCAATTGCACCCCAACATATTAATATTAAATCCTTAATATTACCCCTACCCCACGTTTATACGTTCGCTTATTCAACGCATAATATAGGCTAGACTTGAATAGTCTAACACATAGCACAAAGATAAATTTTCACAACATATAGACAATTAAAATAAATCTAATCATAATAGGGGTGAAACTTGCATAAACTACACATGTTAAGGATCAAAAGGTGTCAACTTGTTAAATGTCTCAATTTACATGATATGATCATAGCCCAAATCTATACATAAACTTGCATATGGGGTTTTTAGGCAACATAATGATGGTGTGAACTAGCATAGGATATCACATATGTCATAGCATAGTTCTAGATGTCATAATAGATGTCATGGGATATGTTCATAACTTTTCTAATCAATCTAACTTGCATATGTGACTTGTCATATATATCAACATAGCCCAAACATGATGATTTAATTAATATGAACTAACTAGCATAGATGGTAACATCATGGCTTTTTAACATGTATGATTTATCACAACTTAGCATAGAAACTTTCAACATACATAACATCACCATAGCATGATTTACAACATATAAGATATCCTCATCACATAACATTGGATTTACAATATACATGATAGCAAAAAGGGGTTTACAACAACATATATGATAATTCACATCATCTACTCATAATCCATTCATAACTCAACCTAATTAAAATGATAATATTCTTGTTAAGACTATCATACTCACAATTTAGAGAAGAAAAGAGAGTTTTGCTTTGCTTTAGGGTTGAGAGAATTAGAATTGAATTAGCTTTTCTTCCTTCTTAGTTGGTGGCGGCTCCATTGATTTCCATGGCGACGGTATGACGGTAACTATTCTATTTTTCTTATGAATTAGGGTGAGAGACTACCTAGGTATTTATAGAGTTAGGGTTTATTTTAGACCGTCAGATTATCTCAGAACTAATCCCAGCCAACCAGATTAGGTCAGAAACCCTAATGGGTCATTAGTCAATTAAAAACAGGTCAGCCAGAAACCCTAGCCGCCAGACCCAGGTCGACACCCAGGTCGACACTATAGTCGACCTGGGGGGGCAGGTCGACATGGTAGTCGACCTTGGGGGGGAGGTCGACACTAGTGTCGACCCCCTGGTCGACCTGCCTGGGCGGGAAAATTCCCGCCCAGCCTGCTTCTGCACTTTCTGTTTTGAATTTTAAATTTTCTACGAGCTGTTTTGAATTTTCAGAAACTTCCGATGGCCATAACTTCTTCATACGAAGTCCAAATCACGCAAACTCGGACTCTATTTCAACCAGAATTCCGAGACGAACACAATGGCGCAACCCGTTTCCCACAATTCTCATGTCTGAGATTAGTTATTTTTTAATTTGTGAATATTAATATTAATATTAATAGAATTACGGGGTGTTACATGCTCCAATGCGAGGTGTGATCCGTTTTGGAAAGACAGGAAAACTAGCACCTAGATTCATCGGCCCCTTCCCTATTCTTTAAAAGATTGGCACCCTAGCCTACAGAATTCAGATGCCCGACTGGTTGCCTAGAGTGCACGATGTATTCCATGTATCTCAACTTCGAAGGCATGTCCATGATCCAGATCTGATTGTGGAAGAAGCAGCACAGCAAGATTTGGAGATTACCCCAAGCCTTGCAGTGAGAAGAGAACCACTGAAAATTATTGGCAAGGAGACTAGGAAGCTGAGAAATAAAAGTATCAACCTAGTCAAGGTGCAATGGAGCGGTGATCCTAGAGACTGCACTTGGGAAACCGAGGAGAGTATCAAACAAGCCTATCCCAAATGCAGAGTGGATATCTCCGATTAGTTTTATTTTGAGGTACGCTTAAAATATTTTCTATTCTTTATGTTGGTTCCTACCCTTCTATTCTTCCCTTTTCCTTTTCGAGGACGAAAAGTTCTTAAGCGGGGGAGATTGTAACAACCCAGAATTTGGGGCCAATTTAAAATTTTCATTTTAGAGATTTTAAAGGTGTTTAAATAATTGAAATAAATTATTTTAAACAAAAATGACTAGAAATTTATTGTGATAGAATTTAATGCGAATATATTTAATTTAAATACAAAAGGGAATTAGGAAAGGACGGTAGTTTGAAAAGTCAAACCTGAACTTTGACTGATTACACAGGATGTAGAATAAACCGGATTGGGGTGAAACCAAAAATATTTAAATTTGTTAATGAATATCTTTCTAAAGAATCAGAAAAATCGAAGTTTCATAGCGGAAATCAAAAGTTATGGCCAAATGAATTTTCAGAATGGTCGTTATAGAGAATATATCGCCCTTGAAAATCGACATTTTGCATACGACCTCGGAATTCGATGAAACCACTTTTGTTAGGTCCGGGATGTAAAATTATTACTAGGTTTCAAATTTCATGATTTTTGAAGCTAGTATGTGAGCGTGGCATAAGAAACTGCATTTTGTCAATTTCGGTCAAAATTAATTGACTGAAAAATAGCCATTTTTCAAACAGTCTCAGAATTCGACGAAATAAATTTTGTTAGGACCGTATCGTCATAAGAAAGCCAAAAATAATTTTTCTGGATTTTTCTGACTTCGTATGTGACCCCAGTAAAATTAGAAAGTACGTTCGAATTAAAAATAAAAGAAACATGCTTTTAACTTCAGGATTGGACTTCGGCAATAGCGCCATTGCGTTCAGAAGGCGTCAAAACCTATTGTTCAATAGTCGTTGAGCGCGAATTGAGTTCGGATGAAAAATCCCTATTTTCCAGAATTAAATAAATTAAATAATAGAAAATACGGGGAAAATACCCTTATAAATACGCTATACGGTACTATTCATCCATTCCCTTCGTTTAGCACCCGCCGCCACAACCCATTCCATTCAAAACTTCTCTCTTCCTTTTCTCCAAATCCAAGGAGAATTAGCATAGGCTCTTTTGGACTTTTTGAAGCTCTTCTCTTCCTCTTCCAACTCCGACAAGAATCATCTCCCCTCATGGCCTGTTACCCTCGAATTTCGAACCCCAACCCGCGACCTTCGCTGCCCCGCCGCCCCCAACACAGACCGCCGCACCCTCCCCCCTTCCGGCCGAACATCCCCCTCTCGTAGCTCTCCAATCTCCCGCAAACCGTTCTGAAAACCATCAACTATATCTCCTGCAAACTGTAATTGAAGTTTTGAACAAACTGAAAATTTTAAGGTATGAATATTTCAGATTTGCGATGCTTTTAAGCGTTACAGCGATAGTTGTTAAATTCAGTTTCTAATTTATTCGTATGAACTTCAAATTGAAATCTTTCAGATCCGAAACTGCCGTGACTTTGAACACGAAATCTGATCGAATCCGAACCTTCATTCCAGTCCCGAGCAAGGTGAGAATTTAAATTTAATTAATTTAATTATTATTATTACATTATGTGAAATTGAAAGTCAAACACAATTAGATTTGCGATGAATGTTACCATGGGTTATGGATTCAAATTGTTGTGATGTTATGATTTTAGATCCGTTATTTTCAATCACAGATATGTTAATTAAAATTATAGATCAGTAGGAAAAAATAGATTTTTACCTTGTTTAAATTTGTTGAAGTATGCCTTGTGGATATGAATCATGTATAAATCTATCATCTTGTACATCGTTATGTAATTTACATTATTTTAATGTGAATTAAAGTAGGATTTTACATTGTTATGTAATTTACATTATTTTAATGTGAATTAAAGTAGGAATTTACATCGTTATGAAATTTACATCGTTATGTAATTTACATTATTTTAATGTGAATTAAAGTAGGAATTTACATCGTTATGAAATTTACATCGTTATGTAATTTACATTATTTTAATGTGAAATAAAATAGGAATTTTCACCGTATGTAAATTTACATTATTTTTAATGTAAATAAATAGGAATTTTCACCGTATGTTAAAAATTACATTTTTCTATGTAATTAACATGTGAGTTTTATCGTATGTTAAAATTTACATTTTTATATGTAAATTATATAGGAAATTATGCCGTATGTTAAAAATTACATTTTTCTATGTAATTAACATGTGAATCTCATCGTATGTAAAAATTAACATCTTTATATGTAAATTATATAGGAAATTATGTCGTATGTTAAAAATTACATTTTTCTATGTAATTAACATGTGAATTTCATCGTATGTTAAAATTTACATTTTTATATGTAAATTATATAGGAAATTATGCCGTATGTTAAAAATTACATTTTTCTATGTAATTAACATGTGAATTTCATCGTAGATTAAAATTTACATTTTTATATGTAAATTATATAGGAAATTATACCGTATGTTAAAAATTACATTTTTCTATGTAATTAACATGTGAATTTCATCGTAGATTAAAATTTACATTTTTATATGTGAATTATATAGGAAATTATACCGTATGTTAAAAATTACATTTTTCTATGTAATTAACATGTGAATTTCATCGTATGTTAAATTTTACATTTTTATATGTAAATTATATAGGAAATTACCCCATATGATAAAAATTACATTTTTATATGTAATTAAAACATGAATTTATGTCGTATGTTAAATATTACATTTTTATATGTGATGTATGTAGGAAATTACCCCGTAGGATAAAAATTACATTTTTATATGTAATTAAAACATGAATTTACATCGTATGTTAAATATTACATTTTTATATGTAATGTATGTAGGAAATTACACCGTAGGATAAAAATTACATTTTTCTATGTAATTAAAAGATGCATTTACATCGTATAATAGAATTCACATTTTTTTTTATATGTAACATAGGATGAGAATGAACATTAGAAATAAAATTCATTTATTTTATATGTAATATAAGATGCAGGAATTTGACAAGTAAATTAAATTTACATTTTACATGTAAATAAGATGTAGGAATGTGACATGAAATTAAATTTATATTTTTAGGATGTAAATAAAAAGTAGATTTTGCATTGTATAGACAATTTACATTTTTATAAAAATGAGAATTGGCATCGCAAATAAAATTGCATTTTTATATGCAATAAAAGAATGAACTTTTACATTGTGAAATAAAATTTACATTTTCATAAGTAAGTAAAAGTTAGGTATGTTCATTGAAAATTTACAAAGTAATCAAAATAATGAATTCAACGTAAAAATGGAATTTACCTTTTTATGTAAATAAAAGGTTAGGAGAATTATATTTATATATAAATATAATTAAAATTTATCGAATCGAGCGCGGCAGTTCACATTTTGAAATCGTATCTTTAAACGATTATACCGGAAGATCCGACCGTCGGATTTTCCCAAAACTGAAAACATTAGGACCGTCTCGGAAAATTCTTTCCAACGATATAAGATACGTTATGATCCAACGGTTAGATTTTGAGGAATGTAAAAATCAAAATTTGTTGAAAGCAGCGCCAGGGTCGTCCATTGACCTGAAGCGTCGTTAATTAAAATTTAATTATTTTAAATAATTAAAATAAGAAGTAATCACTATAAACCGATACAGAGGATTTTAAATATATATATATATATATATATATACGAGGACTATTTGGGAAGTCCGAGTTCTCTCATTCCAAATAATCAAACGACGTTAATGGAAGTTTAAAGATGGCGTATGAAGACCGTAAATCTTCCCTCGAATGGACAACGATCGAGGCCCTGATTTGACTTGCTCCCAACTCAAGGGTCATGGTCATTGCCCAAACGTACGTGTTGATTTCACGGGTTTGGCTTTCGCTCAGACCCAGAGCATAAGCTAGTAAATGGATTGTGTGTCTGACATCATACTCTATCAAATATCATGTTATTGATCTTTTGTCGAATGTATGGATGTTTGGTGGCGGGGAATTTATTCTCTTGCTTAACACCCGTTCATATATTTCGGCAAAAGGGTTGGCAGTGCGATATGGAGTGATGATGTGGCATGCTAAGATGCATAGGATCAAGGTTTTGTTGAAAAGCAGGCCTTGTGGGACGATCAAAGCAAAGCCTGTTTAGGCATAGCTTTGTGTATAGCGTGACTTCGCGAGCCTCACACACCGGCGGAGTCTAAAACGGGAGAAGGGAACGCAGGGAGAGTAGCACGTTTCTTTCTAGCTAGAAGTGGTGATTGGGCTTTAACACGGCCCAACATTTTACTTATGTGGATGATGGAATGAGGCGCCTCGGATGATAGGTCCTATAGGATCGGGAAACGTGTGTTCAGGAATTGCCAATCCACGAAGCTGTATGTGTGGACCAGCCCTGCAGGATCCAAGGGTTCACTGCGGGGGATCCTGAGGCACTAGCTAGAGTGTCTCGAATCGGTAAGGAGCTCCTCCCTGGCCTTGACTCATGATGGAAATCCAAACTTTCAATACGAACCTACGGATTTGATTGTATTACTAGTATGGAAGCATAGTATTATGGTACCTATGTGTCCTAGGATTGATACATTTATTTTGAAATGTTTTGATATATACTAATAATAATATTAAACTCGTATATGCCGTATTTGGCATGTTTAATCGCCATAAGGTAAAACCATATCCTCTGGTTTGTGTTGCATTGTGTGATGGGACTTGGGTCTTATGGTGATTCCATTTTTCTCAAAAGCATAACGTTGTTGTACGATTTACTTATTGTTTGTTCTGACACTTTTATGCACGGCAATCCATTAGAGTAAACCCGTTCCGCGTTAGCGGCGTGGTCTTTGGATTTGCCCTATTAATAGTGATTAATTAGTTAAGAATTCTCACACTAGTCCCACGACTGACCCATTGTTTGTTTCCACCTTTTTGCAAACTCGGGTGCCCTCCTTTCTACACGGGCAGCCAAGTAAACAGGTTTATTCTTTGCTTGGAGTCTTTTCTTTGGAACTACTTATTATCTTTCTTGGATTTGCTTTTGTGGAGAGGTGATGACTTGGAGCTTGAAGACATCTATCATTTGCTGCTATTGCATCTTTCTCTTTTTAATTCCAGACATCAAACTTGGTTCATTTCACGTTGTTTAAGTTGGAGTTGGAACTTATTTCTCTTTCTGCAAACTTGATGTAATAATTTAGAATTCTGTGACTGTGGACTTTCTGTGGTTGATGACATTATATTTCCGCTGCCATGATGTTGTTACTCTATGAATTTCCTATGCTATGTTGTATCTGTGATATGTATGTTGTATTCCAAATGATTATTCCTTACTTTCAACCCATGGAAGTTTGGGGTTATCACAAATATTTAAACCCATAGTTATTGTTTGCCCCCGTCTGACAAGTGTTGTATATGATTGTCATATTGATATTCGTTTTTTCTACAAAACAAACATATTTATTCTTCTGATACATCATTTGTTGAATTTGTCCTTGTATTGGACAAGTTATAAACATTATAAAGTAATTATATTTCGTAGATCATATCACTTTAAACGGTTCGCAAAATTTCGACGGCATTTCCCTTGCGTTCCTTGGGTATACGCATGTGTGTACGATACAAGAAGCATTGGGGAAATGCTGCCAAAATTTTGTGAAATAGTTTAAATTTTATATGATTTACGAAATATGATTACTACTATGTTTGTAATGGGAAGTAGGATGACCGACCATCAAAGAAGACACATAAGAGCCAATGAACCAATAGTTGTTTATTTAAAATAAAGTTTGTAGAAAAAATATAAATTAATTAGTACACGTTTACTAAATCAGTAAATAAAATTTAAACAATATATAAAATTAACTAAATTAATATATTTTTTACTTCATTATAGGTTTTAAAGTATGAAAAATGGTCAATTACTTTATTGGTCGGAGCTGGATGTATCAATGAAGGGAAGTTATTAGTGCAATAAGTGAACATTTTGAAAATGGGGTAAAAGTGTTCATTGAATTTGCGATAAGTAATATTGGAAACAGTACAGAAATTCGTTGCCCATGTAGTAGGTGCAAAATATTGAAGTACTTAATACCGAATATGGTTAAGATTCATTTGCGTCAATACGGTTTCCTACCTAATTATTTGTTGTGGGATCGTCATGGAGAAATTGTAGCCCCTAATACTCAAGAACAATCGATGGAGGTCAACAGTGTTGAAGTTAATGCGAATCTTATAGAAAATATGGTCGAAGATGTTGCATGGTCAATGTTCCCTACCATTCAAATTGGTAACGACTATGTTAATGTCGAAAAGGAACCAAATGTTTAAGCTAAAAAATATACGATTTATTGAATAATGCTAAAAAACTCCTTTGAAATGGATGTGAAAGCGGTACTCAATTATCGATAACTACGAAATACATTGCAATGAAATCAAAATACAACCTTATGAAAGCTGGATTTACGGCTGTTGTTCAAGCTGCTAAATGCCATATGTTATCCAATAATTTAATGTGCGAAAATTATTATGAAGTGAAAAAAGTTAAGTCATCTTTCGGTTTGTCGTATCAAAAAATTGATGCATGTTTAAAAGGTTGCATGTTGTATTGGAAAGAAGACAAAAATCTAAGAAAATGTATGTATTGTAATCATGAAAGATACAAACCAAGGAAAAAGAAGGGAAAAGAAGTTCTGTACAAGCGTATGCATTATTACCCATCACCCCTAGACTTGAACGGTTATATGCATCATCTATAACAGTGCAATATATAAGATGACATAGTGTGAGAGCACCCCAAGAAGGCACGTTGACACACCCATCAGGTGGAAAAGCTTGGAAACAATTTAATAAAAAATATCCCGATTTCGCAGCAGAGAGCTTCAATGTTCGACTAGGTTTATGTACATATGGCTTCACACCGTTTTCTCAGTGGGCTCTAAATCATCTTGGCTTATAATAATCACACCTTACAATCTACCCCTGTGGTTGTGTATGAAAACTCCATACATGTTCCTCACAGTTTTCGTCCCTGACCTTGATGATCTGACATAGGGCATTGATGTTTACTTACAACCGTTAATCGAAGAATTGAAAAAAATTATGGTATGAAGGAGTCGAAACATACAATGTATCCAAAAAGAAAAAATTTCGGATGTTCGCTTCTTGGTTATGGACCATTTGGGATTTTTCAGCATATGCAATGCTTTTGGGTTGGAGTACGGTCGGTTTTTTTTCTTGTCCTTATTGCATGGAAGAAACATGAGCATTTTCGTTACCGTATGGAAAGGAAATTTCATGGTTAGATTGTCATTAATGTTTTTTTCATATTAATTATACTTTTAGAAGAGACAAAAAAAACTTCATCCCTAATAGACATGAGATTCTGCGACCACCAACAGTTTGTCAAGCAAGAAAATATATAAACTTGTAAAAGATTATCCAAAGATACACGAAACCGGAAAACAAATTGATATTCAAGGTAAACAGACGATTCATAGTTGGCGCAGACCGAGTATATTCTGGGAATTTCCTTATTGGAAATGTAAGACCAAAATGTGATACTAACACTCAAATACGGTATGAAGTCCTCACAATCACAAATCACAGATCATATAATGTAGAAACAGTAAAATAAAAGGAGACACACGAGGTTTTCATAGATTCAGCTCATATCAAGCCTACGTCCAGTTTATCTCTTCTTAAATCCTAAGAAGTTACAGTACAATCCTCTCAGTTTATACACGAAGTCCTCGTGTTTACAGTAGAAAGAAGTAATAAATTAGAAGATTATACACAATATCCTCGTGTTATAATGTGGAATTCGCTTCTATGTTGTGCAATAGCCTTGCGAGGAACAGTGGTGGAAGCCATCGAGAGATAGAGGCAAAAAGATCCCTCAAAATGCCTTCGAATTGTGTATTTATAGCCATTTCCTGAAACCGGTTCGTGAGACACGTGGCACGCATCCCAAAAACCTAGAAATGAGGTGGAAAACGTGGAGAAATCCTCTTCAAGTCGTGCCATGCCATGTGTAATGAGATCCAGGTCAATAGGTGGAAGATGTGACATGAGAATAGGTCAAAATCGTGTACAGTATGACTGTTCCCAGGCGATTCGTGGGGTGCATGGGCGAACCGTGGTGGCAAGCTGACGGGGGAAGCTGGAGCTGACATTTACGGTCGGGTCATGGTCCAAGTGTGCATCACAAGCGGGTCATGGTCCAGGGGTCTTCCACGAGCTGGGACCATGACCCGAGTGGTGGCCCACGAGCCGAGTGGGGGGGTGAGCCCTGAGGGGGTGAGCCGGTGCCATGCTCTGAGTTTTCGATGCTAGCTTACACCCGTTCACGGAAATGGGCGTAACTTCCAAAACGTAAGTCCGATTAAGCCAAACAAAAGCTCTACTTGAAGCTAATTCAGAGGGCTACAGGGTTTACAGTGCAGTTTTCGGGCCCAAAAGAGGTCGTCTAATAGAAGGTTTGGGCCATTCTTTGTTTGTGATGCGATTTCAGCCAAGTCGTTTTCTGTCTTTTGACGTTGTTCTCAATACTTTGACGTATTGTTAACCATAGATTTCACGTGTGATAGCTTTGAAGCATGTCAACAGGAAACATCTCTTAATTCGTCATAACATTGATATGATGCATAACGAGAAAAATACATTTGATAACGTGTTCAATATAGTTCTGAATGTAAAGGGCAAGAATATGGACGATCTGAAATATAGATGTGATATACAGGAAATATGCAATTGTCCTGAGCTTCATATGAAGCCCAATGAAAATAAAAAAACCAAAGGATGCTATGAACTAGACAACAACCAAGTTAAAGTACTGTTAAAATGGGTGGAAAATTAACGTTTTCTAGATGGAATTTCCTCTAATCTTCATAGATGTGTCAACTATAAAAACGGAAGGCAGAGTGGAATGAAAAGTCATGATTGTCATGTAATGGTAGAAAATTTTTTACCCAACGCATTCAAAAAATTGTTACCTGGAAAAGTTTGGAATGTAATTACAGAAGTTAGCTTATTTTACAAGGAGCTTTGTTCATCTATGTTAAAAGTTGATTGTGTACTTAAACTTGAAGAAGAAATCCATATACTGCTCTACAAACTGGAGAAAATACTTCCTTCAGGTTTCTTTAATGAAATGGAGCATTTATTTGTTCATCTTCCAAAGGAAGCACCTCTTCGAGGTCATGTGCAATATGGATAGATGTATCCATTCGAAAGGTTTGTTATTATACTAAGTATTCAAATGTTAATTTAGTTATAAATAGAACTTAATATTGAACCGAACTATTTTTATTAGGTACTTAAATCATTTAAAGAACAAAGTGAGACAAAAAAACTCGAGTTGAAGGTTCTATTTGCAAATCATATATTGAAGAAGAAGCTTATTTTCTCTCGTTATTTTAATGATCATGTGAACTTATCATTTAGAAGCATTCCACTTAATAATGAGAGGGTTGAACAAGATTCTTCTTCTGAAGCAACATTATCTATTTTTACACAATATGGCCGACAATGCGGAAAATGTGTGAAAATATGGCTAAATGATAAAGATTACTATGTACCACACATATATATTTTTCTTAATAGTCCTGAAGTTGCTCCTTTTGTCAGGTAATCATTTTTTTTAAGTTATGTCAAGTTTAAGTTACACGTGTTAATAATAATGCAACATATCATGTTTGTGTTTGCAGTATTTATGAATCACAAAATCCAAGCGGCGATTTAAGAAAAAAAATCAGTAGTTGGTTTAGGAACTACGTTTATGATCCCACAAATCAGATGCTCGACAAAGGATTGAAACATTTGGCCTTCGGACTGAAATGAAAAGTTAAAACATATCCAATGTTTTTTTTGTTAATGGGTATAAATTCAACACCAAAGAATACAGTGCTAAAAAATTAACAAACAATATTGGTGTGTTTGTTAAAGGCAGTGAAGATATTAATATTCATATAAATGATTTTTATGGCGAGTTAAGTCAGGTTTTGCAATTGACATATATTACATGGCCCGTAGAGGATGTTTATTTGTTTAGATGCAACTGGTTCAGCAATGTTCCAGGTTCCGGTATTAACGTGCATCCAAAGTATAATCTTGTAGCAATTAAACATACCTCACGTTATCAAAAATACGACCCTTTTTTACTAGCCAAATAAACCCTACAAGCTTATTATGCCCCTTGCCCATCTCTAAAAAGGGATAAAGTAGATTGGTCTGCGGTTTTTAAAACCAAGGCAAGATTTACGTTTGATGGACAAAATATTCCTGATGAACAAGCCTATCAAGCAGATATGGAGGAAAATGTTGAAATAACAATTGCATACGATCAAACTGATTTTGGACCTTTAAATGATGAGACAAATATATTAGTCGATGCATTTGAGAGTGTAGAGGAAAATGACATAGAACACGAAACAGAGTCAGAATTAGAAAACAACGAAGACTGAGTAAAATCTGGTAATTTCAAAATTATTCACATTACATTTACCTATGTTTAATGTTGTATTTATCCAATTATAGCAACAATAAATGTACAATCACACACACAACATGACAAATGTGTAGCATGTATTACTCTTTTAACAGTTCATCATATCATAATTATTATGAATTGTATATGTATCAATGTGGCAGGTATATTATGTCCGGCTCTCGACGACATGGCGGTGAGAGTAGTGGCTTCAGTAACCTAACGGTAATGAATCCTTTTGCATACATACAATAAATTAATGTTTAAATATATAGTGTTATAATATTTTATATGGTGACATAACCTTTTTGCTATTCATTCTATTTGTAGACTCGACAAGCTAAGAAGGCCCAATACAAAGAAGAAATTAAAGATCTTATAATCATCATTGAGCAGCAACATGAGCAGAGTCATCTCTATACGATGCAGATGGAGCAGTTAAATCAGAAATTTGCGAAGTGTGGGCACAATCATGGCAGTTTTCCTTCGTCGTCTGGTGGTTCCGAAGGCGATGCTTGAGGTATGTGTTTTCTATGACTTGAATATGGTGACATTTTGTTTGAATGTTGTATATATTGGCATGACGTGGGTGAGGATGATACTTTTGATATGTTTTGATCATTTGTGGACATGTAACTTTGATGTATTAGGTTTATGAACATGTATGTGTTGGTTTCTGTATGTCGGATGGTTTGTTTTGTATATTTTGATGTTTTTTGATTTATTTTGGTTGTTTATATTGTAATTGGTGTATATGTGTTTTATATAGTGGAATTGATTGGAAATGGAATGGATTGGAAATGGGGTGGCTGCAAGGTTATTTGTTAGCTGTTATAAAGAAAAGTAACCCAGTTTTTCCAATGGCAACCAACGGTTTCCAACGGCTATTTGGTCATTATTTTCAAATGGTTCCCAACGGCTAGAAACCGTATGAAGCCGTTGGAAATAGTCTGTCAGATCCGTTGGAAGCTGTTGGACTCATGAACTCTATTCCAACGGCTTCAAACGGCCGCCTACCGCTTTGAGCCGTTGGAATAGCCGTGTATTCTAGTAGTGCAACCACATGTTATACTTGTCAAATAAAGCAACGCAATAACATAAAATAAAAATAAATTTAAATTGCAAACATGAATTTAAATTTCTATTTGCCTCGTTTTTTAGGTGTGTTACTCTTGACGTTTCTACATAGGGACAAATATGCATGTATATATATGCTCGAACAACTTATAATATTTATAGTGATACACTGTAAATATTACAAGGTCAAACATGATATCATGTCACATACAAGTGCAAAGGTCAAGCCAAGTGGCTCAACTTAGTGTGAGTGAGCACGAGGTCTAATTCAAGCCAAGATGAATTCAACTAAAGTGAAGTATAAAGTTTCTTATCATTTCAAATTCAAGCTGCAACAAAATATCAAGGTACATGTTCATGCACAAAGTAGATCAAGGTGAAAATGCGCGTACAAACTAGTTCAGACATCGACAAGCACAAAATGACATGAACAATAGAAAGAAAAACAACTCAAGCTCTAGTCAACGTGCAAAATTTAAGTCAGGTGCATAGTTTGAGCATGGCACACCCAAAGTATGGATAGGAGTTCAAAGTCCAACCTTGACAACAACAATACAATTTCAGTAATTGTGCAGTCCAAGTAGCACAATAAAACAAGCATAAATACAAACTAGACAACAAAAAAACAAAGGGGGTAGTGTTGTTCAAGTGCATAAGAAAAAACTTCAAAGCAGTTAGTTACAAGTATGGTTCAGATGCATAGTCAAGTTTACAAGCATATTGCACAAAACTAAGTTCAAGTCAGGTATAGGCAAATTTGCAAGCATGGTATACACAATCATGAAAGTAGATCTACAACGTGCACAGTGTAAGCATGGTGCACAAAGTAAATTAGGTGAAGACAAGTTCAAACAGAAAGTGCACAAACAAATAGACATGTATGAACATAGTGTATATACATTTATGTTATTACTACAAATTCAAACATGAGTAAATAAATAGATGCAACTCAGTTCAGGTAGAACAATTCAAAAGTGTCGAGTAATTACAAGCAAACAAAACTAAGGTAGTAAACAACTTCAATCAGAAAGGAATAAATTCAAATTCAAAATAATATTGAATAAGTCAAAAATCACCAACAAGTAACTAAATCATTGACCAAAGTATATGAATATAATTTCATGCGTTTTTCAACTCAAAGCCAAAATATACGAATGAAGCCGAGTCAAATGAAATCAGAGAAACATATGGATTGTAAAATCCTATTTAAACACCAAATTAATTAAGGGAAAATGGGGAATCAAGTCAAGATACTTAAACTATAAAGGAGCAATTTTAGTAATAGTATTTCAATATAATCAAACTTGGCAATCAGAGCAACCGCAACCAAGTTGAAGCAGAGATTGATCGACAAGTAGTTGTTCGTGTTCAAATTCATCAATTGAGATAAGAAAAAGAGGAGCGATGGCATTATCTTTTGGAAACCCTAATTTTTAAAGCAACGAGGATCAGACACAAGAGCATAAGAAGTTTCGATATAAAGAAATAAATAGGGAATTGAATGAAACTTAATTTGGACGGTCTTTTATTTCTCTTTATTTAATTTAAACATATTGTTTAGGTTTCAACTTACTTTTAAGTTGTAATTATTGTTTCAAAAACTCTAAATTTTCTTATACTGCAAAGTGCAGAGAGTAGTTTGAGAACTTGCAACTCAATGGCTAAGTTGTAAATACGTTTTGAGCGTAAGGTTTGAACAATCAAGGGAGCGAGTTTCATAAGTTTACAATGTATATAAGCGTCATATTGTTTAGCTCCTAGTAGAAACTTTGAGGCAGAATTATAAGCGTAGGGTTAACCCAATTAAGTGAGAAAAAGTTGAGGATTAACATTGTCTCTAAGCGTCTGATTGTCTACTTCCTAGTAGAAACTTTAGATGCAGCAGTAGGAAAGGTTTTACCGAAGCTGGTAATTTCTACGTATGATTTATTTTCCACAATTATTATGTTGATATCTATGTTAAAAATTATATCATTACCATTATGTGAAAATTATAGTAAACCTTGTTTACCCCATCTATGGTTGATTTCGATCCTGCAGTTATCCTCGTCTTACCACTTACTACCATGTCTCTAGCAATAGGTACAAAGAGGAAAAACGGAAAGGATAAAACAAGTTTTGTGAGTGTGTGATATAACTAGTGGTAAGGTGTTAACATGCTATTAAACTATTGTGTATAATCTACACATCATAAAGGTGTTCATTTGCATGTGTGTACTGCGTATAATAAATTAGTCAAATTACACATTATAGGGTAAAAACCTTTAATATGCTTAAATCGAGTAATAACCTACGAAAATTTCCACGTGATGGTTGGATGTCCATAAACTGGGTAAACCAAGAAATATATTGTAAATCGTTAGCTATATGTTGATTATACATCTTTAAGGAAAATTGCTTGAGATACACCCATATTAGTATACTATTACGGCTACCTAACCACATATAAAGTCATGATCTCGACTATAATCGTCCACCATAGCATCAATTATACAATCTTAGTGATTCATGTTCCCTACTCTTTTCCTCCTAGAGCTAAAATGGTCGATAATCAATTCAACTCTCTTGTAGGTGCATCCACTTAATTTCTTGCCAACCTCACTATTGTGAATTCCCTCTTTCCTCTATGGTTTGCAAATCAAAATATGCAACCGAATCACTAATATTAACAACAAGAGAGTTTAATAGTGACATAATCGTACACTATAACACATTATAAAATATCTATGAAGCTTTAACTCTGAAATGTTATAAGTGTTAGATTTCATGATACAATATTTACATTTGCAGAAGATTTGGAAGATATTATTAATTATGGTGATACAATATTTCCATTTAGAGAAGATTTGAGAAATATTGTTAATTTGAGTAATATAATATTTCCAACTGCAGAAGATTTGGAAGATATCAGATTTTTTTTTGCCTCTTTTGTAAAATTAGACAGCGCAATAAATTACCTACATAAGTGGAAGAATGTGAAGAAGTTTCTATTGGGATATTGAAGTAAGGAATTAATTCTCTGATTGGAGAATTAATCAGGCATTGATTTATAACCAAAAATCAATTACTTCAACCCCAAGTATTAATCCTTATATAAGGATAGGGATTAGGTAAATGTATGGAACATCTCTCAAAGTTGTATTTCTTCTTCTTCTTCTTCTCTATTATCAGCCTTGTAATATTCCCTTATTTAGAAAAGGAATAAAATCTCCTCTCCCTATGTGGACGTACACTAACAAGACGTTAGTGGAACCACTATAAATCTCTTGTGTTCTTTCTTTTATTGCATGATCTGTGATTGTTTTGCTGGTGACTATCTGTTGTTTGTTTTGCCTCGCCATCAATTCATTCCTATTTGTTTTTCCACAAGATTAGGTTTTA
This sequence comes from Allium sativum, assembly GCA_030737875.1. Taxonomy (NCBI): domain Eukaryota; kingdom Viridiplantae; phylum Streptophyta; class Magnoliopsida; order Asparagales; family Amaryllidaceae; genus Allium; species Allium sativum. The sequence continues at coordinate 185,906,016 of CM060924.1, read as the reverse complement.
TTCTCAAGGCATTTTGGGAAACTTTTCCCCAACAATTGGTATCAGGACTACGAGGTTGATTGAGAAAAAGTGTTAGGCATTATGGCAGGAGATGACGAGAATTCAGCAATTATATCAAGGTCATATGTCAAAGGGACATATATGGCAGTAGGATCTCAGTTAGCAATGGAAAGATGGAATAGGGATAAAGACTTGGAGAAGTGGCAATGGAGGATAAAAGCTATTCTGATGAGGTATAATGTTCATTATGTGGTGTTTGCTACTAAGGAGTTGACATATGATATTTCAGTCGTGGAAAGGAAGGAGATGGAACGATGGGCAGTTACTACTTTACAATTGGCAATGGGAGAAAATGACATTTCAGAGATTAGCGGTGAGACCACTGCTAAGGACACTTGGACCAAGACGGAAAAACTCTATTTAAAGAAGTCACTAACCAACCGCTTGATTTTTCTGAAGACGTTTCTCACCATGCGAATGAGAGAGGGTACTTCAGTGAAAGCACATCTAAGCTTCTTCGATGATCTCGTGATGAAGATGAAGACTATTGACTTGAAAGTGGATGAGGAGCAAATAACAATGATTCTTTTGTGTTCTCTTCCAGAGCGATACAAAGGTTTCGCTAATAGCCTTATCAATGCCAGAGATACACTAACAGTAGATGATGTGAAGGCAGGTATTCTATCTGAAGACTTAAGGGATCATATGATGGGGTTGAGTGAAGGTAGAGGAGGAAGTAGTACGGAAGCCTTATTAGCTGGTATGGAGAAAGGGGATAAGAAGAAGAAAATAAAGTCAAGAGATGGGAAGTGCTATATTTGCAAGAAACCAGGCCATTGGAAGAGAGATTGTTCAGACTTGAAGAAAAAAATTGAAACTGGAAATTTATCGGTTGCAATGGAGGAATTTTTGTTTGATGACTTGTTGACAGTGGTAGCATCAGATGTATCAGACCATTGGGTACTAGATAACAACTAATAAGAATTATTTCAGTTCTTTTAAAAGAAAAAGAGGGAAACTAATTCTTGTGGGAAATGATGCTAGTTGTAGTGTCATGGGTGAAGAAACTGTTCAGATTCACATGTATGACGGGGTAATACGCACTTTGACAGGTGTCTGTTATGTTCCAGGTCTTCGAAAGTCAATGATATCTCTTGGCCAGTTGGCTTCCAAAGGATGCGATGTGACTACTAATAAGATAGTCTAAGGGTTTCTAAGGGCGCATTTGTAGCGAAAAAGGGAGATATGTTTCATAATTTGTATCTCCTAAGGGAAAGCACTGTACTTGGAGTGTCAAGGGATGGAGCCTACGGTTCTCATGGAAAAGATGTCAAAGCTAGGCATACGAGAAGGGACTTTGAGTTTCTGCATAGGCATAATATGATCAAAGGGGAAAGCTTCAACAAGGCGGGATTTTTCCAAGAGGATGTGTTTGATAAGCGGAAGAAGGGATCGTCTAAAGTTGGTCAAAGATCAAAGGAGAAAGCATTGGATATGCATAAGTCTTTGCAGATTGCTCTGTTCGGGCGTTGCTCGAGCTGGAATCGCTTATCGAACCAAACTGGAATGTTCACTTATAAAACCTCAGCTGCCTCACCAAAACCGCTTTCATTTTGATTGCTCTTTTCATTTACCCATAACCAAGAATTATTTATACCTTCCTTGGATAATAGCAAGCATTGCTAAAATTTTGCAGGTGCTATGGGCAATTTAGCCACATTATGCAGACTTCACGGCGGTGAAATATTGTATAATTGTTCGATTTTCCGCTATTCTTTCTATACTCATACATGCACATACATATATAATATATATGCATGTATTAGTATAGCATGAATGCACCTGCAAAATTCTAATATCAAATACAATAATCTGCATCTCCAAACACCCTGATTCAATGCTTAAAAGCATCATTTGAAATCCTACCATGCTTAAAAAAATAGAGCGCTAGGTTTGTGATGGTTTATATGATATAAAATAAATATAATTTTAAACATCCTATACTTTCAAATATCACAGCACAAGGAAACGAAAAATAAATATTAAAATAAAATAAATCGTTACTGTCGTTAAATAATAGAAGTTCATATAACACTACAAGAGAAACAGGGTTTTCCAACGGCCAGGGGCCGTTGCCAACCGTTGGAAAATCCGTTGGAAGCCATTGGTCAATCCGTTGGTATACGGACCAATGGTTTCCAATGACTTCCAATGCGCATGACGCTTAATTTCCAATGGTTTCCGACCGATAAATAAGGCCACGTGTTCATTATTTCTGGCCAACAAGCCGTTGGAAACCGTTGGTATGGCAGGACCTATAAGCCATCGCAGGCCGTTTATAGCCGTTGGAAATTTGGGTGTTTTTTTATAGATTTCAGATTTTTCACGTCAAGCCACACACCACATATATAATATTCTGCATTGCTCCATTTTGAGCATATAACTCACAGTCTCAACCATATATACACCCAAACACAATATAAAATAAAAATCAACACCATAACGTCGCCAAAACAACATAACCATATCCAAACAACATAACCAACACCAAGTTCAAACCGTACCATCACCAAACCATCATAACATCATGTCCAAACCATCATAACAATATATACAACTATCATGTAGAAAGCCTCACCAACTCTCAAAACACAGATCAAAACAAGCTGATCAACTCTCTCTACCAGAAAATGAAGGTAGCGTACCGTGCTGGGCAATGTACTCCGCCAACCGCTAGTTAAGCAGCTCCATCTGCTCTTCACGGAGACGATCACGCTCATGAAGCTCTGCAATATGCGCTTTCAACTGTGTGATTTATTCCTTTTCCTGAGCCTTCTGATATGTCTATTGAGATGCTGTAATCTGTATATAATTATAGATTTTTAGTATTTCATAATAGCATTTCGAATACATTTGAGTTTTTATTATAAATTTTAGTATTACCTCTAGATTTCCATAACCATATCGTCTGTTCTGGGTAGTAGGATCCATGACAGCATCAAATATTATGTCCTTTGGAGCTCAGTCCTCCCAGTAGATTCCAGTACCTACGCCCTTTGTTCCTAAAATTTCTCCTGTTAAACAAAAAACAAATGAATTTAAATAATACTATTTTATACTTACATATCTCTCACGCGCCTTATCATCATGGTCCCAAGTGTATGAAACTGAGCCTGTGTCGTCAGTCTGACTCAATGCATGTGTATGCTCGAAAACATCCTAGTACGACACAGGAGCCATACGCGCTCTCTCATGAAATAAGCATGCATATATATATATATATGTGTGTGTGTGTGTGTAAATTAAAACTTAAACTTAAATCAACTATTAATTTTAACAAGTTATGAATTAAAATTTTAAACTGTGAAATTACAAAATATACTAGATCCTCACGATGATGTTGAAATGACTTGGACCCACCTCGATGCGTAACCGGATTCTTTCTCCTATTAGCTGCATTTCTCTCAAACGAGGCCTATACATTTAAATTTAAAAAAAAATGTATTATTCTAAATCACATATTAATTGAATAGAATAATTTAAACTAAATATGTAGTAAATTTACCAGAAAGCCCTCATTACTATTCCAATAAGTTGATCATTCCACACCGTTTCGCTCACCTAAGATTGTCTTTTCCCACTTGATTTTAAAGTGTTCATTGTCTGTCTGTAATTTGTTGCCATTTTACTGTTCCAGTGGCGCTTAGCGAGATCCAAATCCATCTCCTGAAGATCCACTGCACCCTGCATTTTCTAAAAAAATAGCATACATATGAACTTATCAAATAGGAGCATGACAAGTTAACTTAATAAATGTTATATTGTAACACCCCACCTCCGCTAGGGTCACTCACAAGGGAATGCACTAGCTTTGGAGGAGTATTATTGGTAAACATGTACAGAATTATTACAAGACAGAACATATAAAACAGCGGAAGTAAAACCAAACTTTCATATCATTAATAAATAAGGTCTAAAGCCTTTTACATCAGAGAACTTCTTACATGAAAACCTGTCTTGCAATAGTAAAGAAGCATAAAAACCTTTTTATAAATTATTCCCCAAGTGAAACAGTAAAGTAGCCATAGCCAAGAAAAGTCCAAGCCATACATGATGACCTTCAACAGAAGAAGTCCGAACTAACAATAGCATTTCCTCCCTGCAACCTGGGGGGGAACGGAAGACAAAGAGGAGAAAGAAAACGGGGTCAGTCATAAAGACTGGTAAGTCCTATCTACTTCCAGTATAAAAACAGGTAAAGGTAACATGACATGCATAAACTGAAAGTAAACATAAGGATGACTACAAGATAGATAAACTAAACCAGGGTAACAGGCTGAACTACTGTAGCAAGGTAAACTAAGATATCATGATAAACTACGGTGCCATGATAAATCAAGGTATCGCATCGTCAGGTTCCTATCAAGTATACTATCCCAAGGTATCCACCCTGTATAACATCCCACGGTATCTATCATGTATATTTGCTCTTGGTTCTAACATGTATGTTTGCTCTGCACCTCTCGTACTAGTATCCCAACCCGCGTCATGTGTTAACCATGAATGTCCCTTGCCCAATGTCATGTAATGGTCCGTGTCAACCTAACATATAGCATATGTAGGTTTTCCCAACTCGTATGTTTCTTTCCATGTATAAGTTCAGTCCTGTGCCGAAGGCCATACGGGCTTTCCTATCTAAACGTTTTATCCTTGAGGTCATTTTGGACTGCCTCCCTTGATCTAGTTATGTTTCCTTACCATGAACTATCGCGCGTCCATTTAGGATTTATGCCACCTAGGACCGCTAGGGATTATGCTACCTAATGAACGTCTCCGTGTCTCGGTTTGGGTTCAGCCACCTAGGGCCATCAGGAATTATGCCACCCGTCAACCGCGCCCTTTATCCCACGTATGTATCGTGAATCGTTTTCCATGTCTAGACGCACATGTTCCTCAATGTGCCATCCGAGTTCCGTGCCAGGGCAAACCAAGAAATACGGAACTCGGTCGGGAGCTTTAAGTCGTCTGCTGATGCAGATATCAAGGTCTGTTTTTGTACCCGTGGCTATGGTCCCACGTGACCCCTCCCTCAACTACTGAAAGGCAACCCAAGAAAAATCATGTATGAGAACCACATCCCGGCCCCACTATAGCCCCTCTTTCCTACGGGCCTACCTCACCCATGACTCGATAGCAAGAACATGGTCTGTTGGGGGTTCCCTGCCTTTCCGTTCGTACACGATTGACTAAAGATGGTAGGTAGTCGACGACGTGCTATCCAGGGCAAAACCAAGTATCGCCGACTCCACGCTAATCCACCCCAGTCTTTAGGTCGCTCGCATAGCAACCAAGGCATACTCTTGGTTCTTCTACCGCAGACCTTAACCTCTTGTGAGCCCAGGCGGATCATCTGCAACCTCACAGAGGGATACCAAGAGTATCCTCACGTCCCCTGAAGCTTCCGCTTCGTTACCCAGTTCGTTGGAGCCTTTATCTAAGTCAGATATTTGCTCCACCTCGTATTCTAAGCGATGACCTACCATATCAGGTTACTCATCTATTTATGAACTGGTCCTATGTCCTTGGCTAAGAATTATTACTTAGTTCTCCTTAACTAAGGTTTACCACTTAGCCTCTTTTCCTGTTATCCTTGATTAACCACGATTTTCTATCTAGTTCCTCTACTAGGGTTTGTCTATTGGGTTAAGGGTTATCATTCAAGTCCATGACTTAACCCACCCACGAATCACGTCCAGATTGGCTAAGTATTTAAGTTCAAGACTTAACCCTACAAGTTGGTTAAGTGTACCCTGAGGCTCATGACTTAACCCTATCGAGTCAAATTGGTCAAGTACTAGTTTACCTTAATCCTATCGGATTATCTTGCTAGATTGGTTAAGCATAGATTATCTTAATCCCATCAAATTATCGAGTCGGATTGGTTAAGTATAGGTTAGCTTAACCCCATCCTCTAATCGTACTACAATGGTTAAGTATATTAAAAAGGCCTTGTGACTTAACCTTATCCGGTCCGCGTATTAGATTGGCTAAGTGTTGGTTACTTAACCTCATCCAATCATCATGTATAATTGGTTAAGTATAAGTTGCTTAACCCCATTAAATTATCACGTTAAGTTGGTTAAGTATTGGTTACTTAACCACATTGAATTACCAAGTTTAAATTGGTTAAGTGTTTAACTTAACCCCATCGAATTACCGTGTTTAGATTAGTTAAGTGTGGATTACTTAACCCCATCTAATTACCGTGGTTAGATTAGTTAAGTATCAATTTCTTAACCCTATCTAATTACCATGTTTAGATTAGTTAAGTCTTAATTACTTAACCCCATCTAATTACCGTGTTTAGATTAGTTAAGTCTTAATTACTTAACCCCATCTAATTACCGTGTTTAGATTAGTTAAGCCTTAATTACTTAACCCCATCTAATTACCAAGTCAGATTAATTAAGTGTAAATTACTTAACCCCATCCCCTAATCATCTTGCATGGTTAAGTGTCATTAAGAAATCAAGCCCGGTCCCACTTAACCTACCCATTCGTGTCATATCAGTTAAGTGTCATTAGTCAAATTTACTTAACCTTATCATGTGGCATTAATTTAATTAATGCACCCTCAACCTCTCACATTAGACCTTGTTGTGGTTACTAGTTAAGCCGGGCGGGTCCGGTAGATTTACACCACAACCTAGTCTAACCTCGGGTCTTAAGCGCGACATGACCAACTTCTCACATTGGATCCTATTGTTTGTAGCTACTAGTTAAGCCGGGCGGGTCCGGGTAGATTTATGCTACAAACTCAACCCAACCTCGAGTTGGCCACTTCCATGTTTGGTCTAGTGTTATATTACACTTACAACCCATACGTGTCTAATTTCAAGTCCCAAGTTTACCCCACGTGTCATGCCCCCATTTTGGTTCAACTTACATGTCGTGTTCACATGTAACCTCAAGTCAAGTTTTCATGTCATATTCAAGTCAAGATTTCGCGTCATGTTCATGTTTATCTAACTACCCCAAAGTCGTGTTTTCCAACGCAAGCAAAAGCGAGTCAACATAGTAAGGATACTACGTCACATATTGGCCTCAAAACATGCATGATGCCAAAAAGGGATTGGCTTCCACATGCACAACCTTGGCCAAAAACATGCATAGTGTCATAAGGTGATTTGGCCACAAACATGCATAGTATCTCAAGGGGATTTGGCCACAAACATGCATAGCATAAAAGGGGATTACTTGCATAAGTGTTCATGTCATAAACCTATCATGAAGGGATGAACATGCCCACGTTACTCATGTGATAAAAAGGTAAACTTGCATATTATCATAAGGGATTTCGGGTTCATATACTTGCATAGCCTCAAAGTCACATTCATGCACATGTTTCATGAGTCAAAGTGGTTTCAAGTGTGCATGCTAACATACCACAAGCAAAGGTCCAATCTTGCATGGAAAACTAGGTCCAATGTAACATGAATAGCATGGTTTAGTCGCTACAACATAACCCAAAGTCATATGTTCATGATAAAGGGGCAAACTAGGTTCCCATAGGCTAACATACTCATGTTACTTTGCATTTTATCCCATGTCATATCAAGATCATCGTTTAAATCTACAAGTAGCTAGAACTTACATAGCGTGGCAAGAGGACTAGGAGCATGAATCGTTTTGACGAAGAAAGGTGGCTCCTTTGATGAAGATCCGTCATGAAACTCGCATAGCAACGTTGATTTGGCCTCTATTTGGTGTAGCAAGCTTGCACCTTTTGATTTGAACCCGATTTGAATGCATAGGCTCTAGGGATTGGAGATGGAGGCCATGATCAAAATTGATTTTGGCAGCACTTAGTTGCTAGGTTTGATTTTTAGGGATTTAGGTTAGGTTTAGGGTCTTTTTATAGAGATTAGGATAGTTTTAGGCCCTTAGATTAACCCTAGGATAGATCTGAACCATCAAACCACGTCAGAAGCTTCCAGAACAAGACCAGGGACCAGTGCAGGTGCACCAAGCCAGGAATGCTCGTCTGAGCCAAGTCGACAGCCAAGTCGACAGGGCTGTCGACTTGGTCAGACCAAGTCGACTCCCAAGTCGACAGGGCTGTCGACTTGGGTACTGTGGCGGGAATTTTTCCCGCCTGGCCCAACTGGCCCAATTTTCCAAATTCAAGTTTGAATTTGAAATCTGTTTTTACTTAGAAATTTTCTGAAAACTTCGTTGGGCCTTAACCGGGTCATACGGACTCCGATTTTCGAAAACTCGGACTCTATTTCGCGTATTTTTTCGAGACGAACGCAATGGCATAGCCCGTTTTGCTTGATTCAGAATTTAAAATTAAATTCTGCCTTGATTCTCGTCTTAATCATGTTATCGAAATACGGGTTGTTACATTCTCCCCACCTTTTAGGATTTCGTCCCCGAAATCTCCAAGTTAGGAAGAACATATCCTACCATCCATCATCCATTTACTCAAAACATCATCCACAAGCAACCATTGTCCTTAGATGATTTCTAATGCTGTATGAATATATGCAAAACGTGTGTGTACATGTTCCTTAGCTAATGCTAATGATCAGGCCTGAATAATTTTTCTAATGCAAAAATATGCATAGTGCCATGAATCCAACATGTATGCAAATAGTCCTAGTCATATAGATACTATATGCGTGCACAACCATTCATTCATATGCAACATCCACATGACAACACATTCAATTTTATCCATAAAGAAGTATAAATGCTCATGCATATGCAACATGAAACGTGATCGCGTCAATCTAGTATCTAACGTGTATTCGCGCATCCACGAGCAACCACTTGCAACCATTTGCAACCATATCAATCATAACATGTTTCAAATACATGTTTACATCCATAGGGTTCTACCTAGGATTCCCTGAAACAGGGTCAAGAAGATAAACAAGACAAAACTCCTTATGGGGTTTGTAACAGGAAATAGGACCGAGAGGGTGTCCACAAAAGATAGCCTACAAGTAAGCTCTACAGGTGAACCAAGGATCAAAGATATACTCTTAAAAAGAGACGTGATGCGCGCGTCCAAGCCGCATTTCCATGGGCTCAATCCCATCAGGCCTTGACCGCCTTTGACTTCATGATTTCGTAGTTCCTTGATTCCTATTTCCAAGGTGTGAGTGAAACTCATCTCACTGTCGCCTCCCGTTTCACTTTCACTTATTCTTTCCCTAGTATGCTCGGCTCAAATATGTCTGCGTACTCATGCAAGCTCTCCAAAATTCACTAGTGAATTCTGGATCTCGTTTTCCGATGCCGATCCATGTTGCCAAGGGTTCTTACTAGGGTGATTGCCATAACCCATGCATAATCGAAACGAACCATCCGTCTTAGCGGCGAATCCTATTTGAACGGATTACCAACAACTGCATCCCGGGATTCTAGGTAACTAACCATGACAGAACCCAAAAAGGTTACACGAGACTTTGAGGGTATCACCAAGCTGAGTCGAGAGTCTAACTACCCTCTTTCCAAAACCGAGAATGGCACCCCTTATTGGGTAACCACTTTATCCTTAGAATCTATCCGTAGTTGAGACATGTCATTCTCAAATCCAACAAGTCATGAAGGAATGGACCAACTCTCCAACCAGATTTTTGGGACAAAACTGGGATCCTCTACCATGCTAGTACTAAGGTGCAGAGACTCAACTATCTAAGCAGACTTAAGTGATACGATGATCAAAACAAAGTCTGGACGGGATGATAGAAAAGGAAGGCTGAACCTCTAATAGAAACGGTACCATTTCTTTTAGGCACCCCAGAAGTGGGAGCGTACTATTTCCCTCTCCGCTGATCTTGCCCTTGTCCTCCTTGATGGACCAAGCCCTAACAACAGTTGCTTATCCTTAAGCTGGTATCCTTTATCCTTACTCTTATTATCCTTTCTTGTAACACGGCAATGGGTCTCTCGAGAACCACCTCCATCGTACGGGAAACACCTACGTGGCTAGACCAAGATTAGTCACGGTGAGAACTACTGTGACCATGGATGGAGAAAAGAAAGGAAACGAGATTTAATCAAGGAATCAGAGGATGGTGCTAATGGCTTTTGGGGAATAGCCTTTAAAACAAACTTTTCTTGAAAAATGCTTCTTTATAAACGGTTTTTCAAATAGTTTTCAGAAGGTCTTTAAAAACTTTTGCCCAGTCTGGTAACCTTCTGCTCTGATACCAAATGTAACACCCCACCTCCGCTAGGGTCACTCACAAGGGAATGCACTAGCTTTGGAGGAGTATTATTGGTAAACATGTACAGAATTATTACAAGACAGAACATATAAAACAGCGGAAGTAAAACCAAACTTTCATATCATTAATAAATAAGGTCTAAAGCCTTTTACATCAGAGAACTTCTTACATCAAAACCTGTCTTGCAATAGTAAAGAAGCATAAAAACCTTTTTATAAATTATTCCCCAAGTGAAACAGTAAAGTAGCCATAGCCAAGAAAAGTCCAAGCCATACATGATGACCTTCAACAGAAGAAGTCCGAACTAACAATAGCATTTCCTCCCTGCAACCTGGGGGGAACTGAAGACAAAGAGGCAAAAGAAAACGGGGTCAGTCATAAAGACTGGTAAGTCCTATCTACTTCCAGTATAAAAACAGGTAAAGGTAACATGACATGCATAAACTGAAAGTAAACATAAGGATGACTACAAGATAGATAAACTAAACCAGGGTAACAGGCTGAACTACTGTAGCAAGGTAAACTAAGATATCATGATAAACTACGGTGCCATGATAAATCAAGGTATCGCATTGTCAGGTTCCTATCAAGTATACTATCCCAAGGTATCCACCCTGTATAACATCCCACGGTATCTATCATGTATATTTGCTCTTGGTTCTAACATGTATGTTTGCTCTACACCTCTCGTACTAGTATCCCAACCCGCGTCATGTGTTAACCATGAATGTCCCTTGCCCAATGTCATGTAATGGTCCATGTCAACCTAACATATAGCATATGTAGGTTTTCCCAACTCGTATGTTTCTTTCCATGTATAAGTTCAGTCCTGTGCCGAAGGCCATACGGGCTTTCCTATCTAAACGTTTTATCCTTGAGGTCATTTTGGACTGCCTCCCTTGATCTAGTTATGTTTCCTTACCATGAACTATCGCGCGTCCATTTAGGATTTATGCCACCTAGGACCGCTAGGGATTATGCTACCTAATGAACGTCTCCGTGTCTCGGTTTGGGTTCAGCCACCTAGGGCCACTAGGAATTATGCCACCCGTCAACCGCGCCCTTTATCCCACGTATGTATCGTGAATCGTTTTCCATGTCTAGACGCACATGTTCCTCAATGTGCCATTCGAGTTCCGTGCCAGGGCAAACCAAGAAATACGGAACTCGGTCGGGAGCTTTAAGTCGTCTGCTGATGCAGATATCAAGGTCTGTTTTTGTACCCGTGGCTATGGTCCCACGTGACCCCTCCCTCAACTACTGAAAGGCAACCCAAGAAAAATCATGTATGAGAACCACATCCCGGCCCCACTATAGCCCCTCTTTCCTACGGACCTACCTCACCCATGACTCGATAGCAAGAACATGGTCTGTTGGGGGTTCCCTGCCTTTCCGTTCGTACACGATTGACTAAAGATGGTAGGTAGTCGACGACGTGCTATCCAGGGCAAAACCAAGTATCGCCGACTCCACGCTAATCCACCCCAGTCTTTAGGTCGCTCGCATAGCAACCAAGGCATACTCTTGGTTCTTCTACCGCAGACCTTAACCTCTTGTGAGCCCAGGCGGATCATCTGCAACCTCACAGAGGGATACCAAGAGTATCCTCACGTCCCCTGAAGCTTCCGCTTCGTTACCCAGTTCGTTGGAGCCTTTATCTAAGTCAGATATTTGCTCCACCTCGTATTCTAAGCGATGACCTACCATATCAGGTTACTCATCTATTTATGAACTGGTCCTATGTCCTTGGCTAAGAATTATTACTTAGTTCTCCTTAACTAAGGTTTACCACTTAGCCTCTTTTCCTGTTATCCTTGATTAACCACGATTTTCTATCTAGTTCCTCTACTAGGGTTTGTCTATTGGGTTAAGGGTTATCATTCAAGTCCATGACTTAACCCACCCACGAATCACATCCAGATTGGCTAAGTATTTAAGTTCAAGACTTAACCCTACAAGTTGGTTAAGTGTACCCTGAGGCTCATGACTTAACCCTATCAAGTCAAATTGGTCAAGTACTAGTTTACCTTAATCCTATCGGATTATCTTGCTAGATTGGTTAAGCATAGATTATCTTAATCCCATCAAATTATCGAGTCACCCCATCCTCTAATCGTACTACAATGGTTAAGTATATTATAAAGGCCTTGTGACTTAACCTTATACGGTCCGCGTATTAGATTGGCTAAGTGTAGGTTACTTAACCTCATCCAATCATCATGTATAATTGGTTAAGTATAAGTTGCTTAACCCCATTAAATTATCACGTTAAGTTGGTTAAGTATTGGTTACTTAACCACATTGAATTACCAAGTTTAAATTGGTTAAGTGTTTAACTTAACCCCATCGAATTACCGTGTTTAGATTAGTTAAGTGTGGATTACTTAACCCCATCTAATTACCGTGGTTAGATTAGTTAAGTATCAATTTCTTAACCCTATCTAATTACCATGTTTAGATTAGTTAAGTCTTAATTACTTAACCCCATCTAATTACCGTGTTTAGATTAGTTAAGTCTTAATTACTTAACCCCATCTAATTACCGTGTTTACATTAGTTAAGCCTTAATTACTTAACCCCATCTAATTACCAAGTCAGATTAATTAAGTGTAAATTACTTAACCCCATCCCCTAATCATCTTGCATGGTTAAGTGTCATTAAGAAATCAAGCCCGGTCCCACTTAACCTACCCATTCGTGTCATATCAGTTAAGTGTCATTAGTCAAATTTACTTAACCTTATCATGTGGCATTAATTTAATTAATGCACCCTCAACCTCTCACATTAGACCTTGTTGTGGTTACTAGTTAAGCCGGGCGGGTCCGGGTAGATTTACACCACAACCTAGTCTAACCTCGGGTCTTAAGCGCGACATGACCAACTTCTCACATTGGATCCTATTGTTTGTAGCTACTAGTTAAGCCGGGCGGGTCCGGGTAGATTTATGCTACAAACTCAACCCAACCTCGAGTTGGCCACTTCCATGTTTGGTCTAGTGTTATATTACACTTACAACCCATACGTGTCTAATTTCAAGTCCCAAGTTTACCCCACGTGTCATGCCCCCATTTTGGTTCAACTTACATGTCGTGTTCACATGTAACCTCAAGTCAAGTTTTCATGTCATATTCAAGTCAAGATTTCGCGTCATGTTCATGTTTATCTAACTACCCCAAAGTCGTGTTTTCCAACGCAAGCAAAAGCGAGTCAACATAGTAAGGATACTACGTCACATATTGGCCTCAAAACATGCATGATGCCAAAAAGGGATTGGCTTCCACATGCACAACCTTGGCCAAAAACATGCATAGTGTCATAAGGTGATTTGGCCACAAACATGCATAGTATCTCAAGGGGATTTGGCCACAAACATGCATAGCATAAAAGGGGATTACTTGCATAAGTGTTCATGTCATAAACCTATCATGAAGGGATGAACATGCCCACGTTACTCATGTGATAAAAAGGTAAACTTGCATATTATCATAAGGGATTTCGGGTTCATATACTTGCATAGCCTCAAAGTCACATTCATGCACATGTTTCATGAGTCAAAGTGGTTTCAAGTGTGCATGCTAACATACCACAAGCAAAGGTCCAATCTTGCATGGAAAACTAGGTCCAATGTAACATGAATAGCATGGTTTAGTCACTACAACATAACCCAAAGTCATATGTTCATGATAAAGGGGCAAACTAGGTTCCCATAGGCTAACATACTCATGTTACTTTGCATTTTATCCCATGTCACATCAAGATCATCGTTTAAATCTACAAGTAGCTAGAACTTACATAGCGTGGCAAGAGGACTAGGAGCATGAATCGTTTTGACGAAGAAAGGTGGCTCCTTTGATGAAGATCCGTCATGAAACTCGCATAGCAACGTTGATTTGGCCTCTATTTGGTGTAGCAAGCTTGCACCTTTTGATTTGAACCCGATTTGAATGCATAGGCTCTAGGGATTGGAGATGGAGGCCATGATCAAAATTGATTTTGGCAGCACTTAGTTGCTAGGTTTGATTTTTAGGGATTTAGGTTAGGTTTAGGGTCTTTTTATAGAGATTAGGATAGTTTTAGGCCCTTAGATTAACCCTAGGATAGATCTGAACCATCAAACCACGTCAGAAGCTTCCAGAACAAGACCAGGGACCAGTGCAGGTGCACCAAGCCAGGAATGCTCGTCTGAGCCAAGTCGACAGCCAAGTCGACAGGGCTGTCGACTTGGTCAGACCAAGTCGACTCTCAAGTCGACAGGGCTGTCGACTTGGGTACTGTGGCGGGAATTTTTCCCGCCTGGCCCAATTTTCCAAATTCAAGTTTGAATTTGAAATTTGTTTTTACTTAGAAATTTTCTGAAAACTTCGTTGGGCCTTAACCGGGTCATACGGACTCCGATTTTCGAAAACTCGGACTCTATTTCGCGTATTTTTCCGAGACGAACGCAATGGCATAGCCCATTTCGCTTGATTCAGAATTTAAAATTAAATTCTGCCTTGATTCTCGTCTTAATCATGTTATCGAAATACGGGTTGTTACATATATCATACATACATACCAAAAAATCCTGCCACATGGTCTCCTTAACAATGTCGGGTATCGAGCCCCATGTGGGCCAACATGCAATCATGCGGGCCTGATTAGCGCGTTTTGATATCCTCAAAACGGTATTGGATGGCTCCAACTCAAAACCCCTATGTTGAACGGAAAAAAAATACATGGCTACTAGAACAACAATTTAAGTAATTTATTGTATTTAAATTAAATTTATACTAAAAACTTAGTTTTTACCCTTTGGATGCTTTTGGCTTAAGCCAAACCACAGGATAGGATAACTCCGACGATGGACCGTTTAAAATGAAATATTTTACGAGATTTAATTTCATTATTGTGCTCGTAACTTATCCAATACAAAGGAAAAACCCAACAAATATTGTATACGATGAATATAAATGTCTGTTTAGTTAATAAAACGAACATTCACATAACGATTATATACAATACTTATCAAACGGGGCCAAAAAAACTCTGTAAGGCTGTATGAATATAACATATTATGAATACGTATTTTTTCATGATTGAAGTGTTTTTGTACGCTTTTGTGCACCTTAGCACCTTTGTGCATCTTTGTGCACCTTAGCGCCTTTGTGCGCCTTAGCCCAAAAAACACAAACTTAAATATTTCCATTTGCACGACACATTTTCAACAAATTAAATATTGTTTTCAATGAATTGGGGCTCAACCAAATAAACAAATACATAGTTTAGTTATCGACTATACACACACACACATACAACACTATATATATATATGCATATATACATATTCAACTTTAACTAATTAAACCCTAGATTAGCAACACAATCAAGTATAAATACAAAACCATTAACAATTACTACTTAAACTAATTAAAACCCTAAATCATAACAACTAAGTAATTTATATATCAAAACCCTAAATTAGCAACTTAAATGATTAAACCCTACATTAGCAACTAATTAATAGCACTAGACATACAAACATACTCTAATTATGCTTAAATTACTAAACTTAGGGTATTAAACAAAATTTAGGGTAAATACATACCTTGAAATCGGAGAGAATCGGAGATTGGAGAGGAGGAGAGAGTGCCTTGATTGATTTGGAGAGTTCCTAGACGGATGATGGCGTGGGATTGATGATCTAGAATTGAAGGAGGGAAAGATTGGGGGTTTTGGGGGAAAAATCGTGGGTTTGGAGAGAATGAGGAAGAAGCAGCAGCTCTCAGCTGATTTGTGCTCTACCCGTGTAATGGGGGGGCAACGGCTTCCAACAGATTAAAAACCAACGGCCGTAAATGGTTTCCGACGGCGTATATTTTTTGTACGTAATAAAAATACGTATTTTGGCTTCCGTTGGAAGACGTTGGTCAACGGCTGTTGGAAGTGTGCATTGCTATACTGTTCATTTCTAGTAGTGTAAGAAACACCTAAATAAAATATCCAAATAATAATATGGTACATGACTCATTGACAAGTACAATAAGATTACATGAGACTGCCAATATATATAAGCATGTGTATGCGTATGTACACTCATCTCCTCCATTCATCTTATAGTTAACTATATTGGTATGATTTTTGTTTGAAGATAATAAACATACATACGCGATAAGTGTGTTTCTTAGTGTATTATTCTATTTTCTACGAATAATAAATAAATATTTACAGGACTAAAATTTTCAAACTCGGAATTTTAGTTTTGAACAGATATTTTATTCAAATAAATATTTTGTTATATACTTGAACAACACACATTTTAATTTCCACTATTTTACAATACACAATCACTATACAAACCTTCATATTTGTGTATTCACATCCTCACTACACACTCACGTAATGTATAACACTCACTCACAATTATTTGAATTCTTTTGCATGCCCCAAAATTTGTCCAACACTACTAGAAAAGGCTGCTATTCCAACGTCTGATTCCAACGGCTATAAAGATCCGTTGGAAGCCATTGGAAACCAATGGAGTTAAAGCCGTTAACGGTCAATGGTAGTCGTTGGAAAATTTCCTGCATATCTCCAGAACCCACGACCTGCTTTCATTATCTCTTTCCCAAAATGTGTTTTTCCCCAATCCACCATTTCCCAACCCCCAACTCTGCTACCACCACCCCAAACGGTCGCCGACCACCTCCGACTCCGTCTAGGAGAATCTACTACCCGTTTCCACTCTCATACCTCTCCAAATCCAGTAATTTATCTAAACCTAAAATTTAGGTTTTTTAATTTAGGGATTAATTTAGAGAATGATTGATCCCTACTTGTTAGTGTATGTATATTATATCATGTTATCCCCTAATTGCTATTAATATCACCATAATGATCAAATTATTAGCAATTTAAAAATTTTCTAATTTAGTATATTGCGTTGGTTTATGTATTTTTGGTTAGTATTGAACGTATATGTGTGATAGAATTTGCAAATAGTATAATTTATGCAAATCTAAAGTTTATATTATGTTGAGTAATTGTAGTTTTGGATAATTTGTGCGAACTTGATTTTTGTGCTTATGTGAAATGATTCGATGTATAAATGATTTTAATAGAAATCATCGTAGTTAGAATTTAGTAAATTGCAAAAATATATAATTTAGTACATGTAATAAAATGGTAAAATACAAAAAAAAAACTGTGTATGTAAATTTAATATACACAAATATTTAAGCCCATAGTTATTATTTGACCCCGTCTGACAAGTGTTGTATATGATCGTTATACGGATATTCGTTTTTTTCTACAAAACAGATATATCTATTCATCTCATACATCATTTGTCGAATTTGTCCCTGTATTGGACAAGTTACAAACATTATAAAGTAATTATATTTCGTAGATCATATCACTTTAAATGGTTCACAAAATTTCGATGACATTTCCTTTACGTTCTTTGTGTATACGCATGTGCGTACGATACAAGGAACACTGCGGAAATACTGCCAAAATTTTGTGAAACCATTTAAAATGATATGATTTACGAAATATGATTACTATTGTGTTTGTAATGGGAAGTAGGATGACCAACCACCAAAGAAGACACATAATCGTCAACGAACCGATAGTAGTTTATTTAAAATAAAGTTTGTAAAAAAACTATAAAATTAATTAGTACACGTTTACTAAATCAGTAAATAAAATTTAAACAATATATAAAATTAACGATTAATATTTTTTACTTCATCATAGGTTTTAAACTAAGAAAAATGGTCAATTACTTTATTGGTCGGAGCTGGATGTATCAAAGAAGGGAAATTACTGGTGCAATAATTGAACATTTAGAAATTGGGGTAAAAGTGTTCACTGAATTTGCGATAAGTAATATTGGAAACAGTACAGAAATTCGTTGCCTATGTAGTAGGTGCAAATTATTGGAAATATTTAATACTGAATTTGGTTAAAATTCATTTGCGCCAATACGGTTTCCTACCCAATTATTTGTTATCGGATCATTATGTAGAAATTGTAGCCCCTAATACTCAAGAATAGTCGAAGGAGGTCAATAGTGTTGAAGTTAGCATGAATCTCATAGAAAATATGGTCGAAGATGTTGCATGGTCAATGTTCCCTACCATTCAAACTGGCAATGACTATGTTAACGTCGAAAAGGAACCAAATGTTTAAGCTAAAAAATATATGATTTATTGAATGATGCTAAAAAATTCCTTTGGAATGGATGTGAAAGCGGCACTCAATTATCGGTAACTGCATAATACATTGCAATGAAATCAAAATACAACCTTATGAAAGCTGGATTTATGGTTGTTGTTCAAGCTGCTAAATGTCATATGCTATCCAATAATTTAATGTGCGAAAATTATTATGAAGTGAATAAACTTAAGTCATCTTTTGGTTTCTCGTATCAAAAAAAAGATACATGTCTAAAAGGTTGCATGTTGCATTGGAAAGAAGACAATAATCTTAGAAAATGTAAGTATTGTAATCATGAAAGATACAAACCAAGGAAAAAGAAGGGAAAAAAGTTCCGTACAAGCATATGCATTACTTACCCATCACCCATAAACTTTAACAGTTATATGCATCATCTATAACAACGCAACATATAAGATGGCACAGTGTGAGAGCACCTCAAGAAGGCACGTTGACACACCCATCAGATGGAAAAGCATGGAAACATTTTGATAAGAAATATCCTGATTTCGCAGTGGAGAGCCACATTGTTAGACTAGGTTTATGTACAGATGGCTTCGTACCGTTTTCTCAGTGGGTTCTAAATATTCATCTTGGCTTATAATAATCACACCTTATAATCTACCCTTGTGGATTTGTATGAAAGCTCCATACATGTTTCTTACAGTTGTCGTCCCTGACCCTGATGATCTGACACAGGGCACTGATGTTTACTTGCAACCGTTAATTGAAGAATTGAAAATTTATGGTATGAAGGAGTTGAAACATACAACGTATCCAAAAAGAAAAAATTTCAGATGTTCGCTTCTTGGTTATGGACCATTAGTGATTTTTCTGCATATGCAATGCTTTCGGGTTGGACTACGATCGGTCATTTTGCTTGCCCTTATTACATGGAAGAAACACGAGCAATTTTATTACCGTATGGAAAGAAAATTTCATGGTTTGATTGTCATCGTTGTTTTCTTCATATTAATCATACTTTTAGAATATACAAAAAAAAAATCACGTCTGATAAACATAAAGCTCTACGACCACCAATAGTTTAGTCAAGCGAGGAAATATACGAACTTGTAAAAGATTATCCAAAGGTACATGAAACCGGAAAACAAATTGATATTCAAGGTAAATCGACGATTCATAATTGGTGCAAACCGAGTATATTCTGGGAATTTCCTTATTCGAAATGTTAGACCAAAATGTGGTACTAACACCCAAATACGGTATGAAGTCCTCACAATCACAAATCACAGATCATAGAATGCAAAAACTGTAAAATAAAAGGAGACACACGAGATTTTTATAGTGGTTCGGCTCAAATCAGGCCTATGTCCACTTTATCTCTTCTTAAATCCTAAGAAGTTACAATACAATCCTCTCAGTTTTATACACGAAGTCCTCGTGTTCAAAGTGGAAAGAAGTAATAAATTAGAAGATTATACACAATATCCTCGTGTTATAATGTGGAATTTGGCTTCTATGTTGTGCAATAGCCTTGCGAGGAACAATGGTGGAAGCCATTGGGAGTTAGAGCCAAAGAAAATCCCTCAAAATGCCTTCGAATTGTGTATTTATAGCCATTTCCTGAAACCGATTCGTGAGGCACGTGGCATGCATCCCAAAAATCCCGAAATGAGGTGGAAAACATGGAGAAATCCTCTTCAAGTCGGGCCATGCCATGTGTAATGAGATCCAGGTCAATAGGAGGAAGATGTGACATGACAATAGGTCAAAATCGTGTACAACGTGACTGTTCCCAGGCGGTTCATGGGATGCATGGGCAAACCGAGGTGGCGAGCTGATGGGGGAAGCTGAAGTTGACATTCACGGTCGGGTCATGGTCCAGGTGTGCATCATGAGCGGGTCATGGTCCAGGGGTCTTCCACGAGCCAGGACCATGATCTGAGTGGTGGCCCACGAGCCGAGTGGGGGAGCGAGCCCTAAGGGGGCGAGCCGGTGCCGTGGTCTGAGTTTTCGATGCTAGCTTACACCGGTTCACGAAAATTGGTGTAACTTCCAAACCGTAAGTCCGATTAAGCCAAATGAAAGCTCTATTTGAAGCTAATTCAGAGGGCTATAGGTTTTACAGTGTAGTTTTCGAGTCCAAAAGAGGTCGTCTAATAGGAGTTTCGGGCCATTCTTTGTTTGCGATGCGATTTCAGCCAAGTCGCTTTCTATCTTCTGAGGTTGTTCTCAATACTTGGACGTATTGTTAACATAGATTTCACGTGTGGCGGCTTTGACTAAAAAGCATGTCAACAGGAAACATCTCTTAATTCTTCATAATGTTGATGTGATGCATAACGAGAAAAACGCATTTGATAACGTATTTAATATAGTTTTGAATGTGAAGGGCAAGACTGAGGACGATCTGAAATCTATACATGATATACAGGAAATATGCAATTGTCCTGAGCTTCATATGAAGCCCAATGACAATAAAAAACCCCAAAAGGATGCTATGAACTAGACAACAACCAAGTTAAAGTATTGTTAAAATGAGTGGAAAATTTATGTTTTCCCAATGGAATTTCCTCTAATCTTCGTAGATGTGTCAACAATAAAACCCGAAGGCTGGGTGGAATGAAAAGTCATGAAATGATGGAAAATTTGTTACCCATCGCATTCAAATAATTGTTACCTGGAAAAGTTTGGAATGTAATAACAGAACTTAGCTACAAGGAGCTTTGTTCATCTATGTTAAAAGTTGATCGTGTACTTAAACTTGAAGAAGAAATCCCTATATAACTCTACAAACTGGAAAAAATAATTCCTCCGGGTTTTTTTAATGTAATGGAGCATTTACCTATTCATCTTCCAAAGGAAGCACGTCTTCGAGGTCATGTGCAATATGGATAGATGCATCCATTCGAAAGGTATGTTATTATATTAAGTATTCAAATGTTAATTTAATTATAAATAGAACTTAATATTGAACCGAACTATTTTTTATTAGGTACTTAAATCATTTAAAGAAAAAAGTGAGATAAAAAACTCAAATTGAAGGTTCTATTTCCAAATCATATATTGAAGAAGATGCTTTTTTCTCTCAATATTTTAATGACCATGTGAACTTATCATTTGGAAGCGTTCCACTTAATGATGAGAGGGTTGAACTAGATTCTTCTTCTGAAAAAACATTATCTATTTTTACACAACATGGCCGACATGTTGGAAAATGTGTGAAAATATGGCTAAATGATAAAGATTACCATGTAGCACACATATATTCTTCTTAATTGTCCTGAACTTGCTCCTTTTGTCAGATAATCATTTTTTTTCTTCAAGTTTTGTTAAATTTAAGTTACAAGTGTTAATAATAATGTAACATATCATGTTTGTGTTTGCAGTATTTATGAATCACAAAATCCAAGAGGCGATTTAAGCAAAGATTTCAGTAGTTGGTTTAGGATACGTTTATGATCCCACAAATCAGGTGCTCGATGAAGGATTGAAACATTTGGCCTTTGGACTGAAAAGAAAAGTTAAAACATATCCAATATTTTTTTGTTAATGGGTATAAATTCAAGACCAAAGAATACGGTGCTGAAAAACTAACAAACAATATTGGTGTGTTTGTTAAAGGCAGTGAAGATCTTAATAATCATATAAATGATTTTTATAGCGAGTTAACTCGGATTTTGCAATTGACATATTTTACAAGGCCCATAGAGGATGTTTATTTGTTTAGATGCAACTGGTTCAGCAATGTTCCAGGTTCTGATATTAATGTGCATCCAAAGTATAATCTTGTAGCAATTAAACATACCTCACGTTATCAAAAGTACGATCCATTTTTACTAGCCAAATAAGCCCTACAAGCTTATTATGCCCCTTGTCCATCTCTAAAAAGGGATAAAGCAGATTGGTCTGCGGTTTTTAAAACCAAGGCAAGATTTACGTTCGATGGACAAAATATTCCTGATGAACAAGCCTATTAAGCAGATATGGAGGAAAATGTTGAAATAACAATTGCAAACGATCAAACTGATTTTGGACCTTTAAATGATGAGGCAGATGTATTAGTCGATGCATTTGAGAGTGTAGAGGAAAATGACATAGAACACGAAACATAGTCTGAATTAGAAAACAACGAAGACTGAGAAAAATCTGGTAATTTTCAAAATTATTCACATTACATTTACCTATGTTTAATATTGTATTTATCCAAGCAATCCAACTTTAACAAAAATAAATGTACAATCACACACACAACATGACAAATGTGTAGCATGTATTACTCTTTTAACAGTTCATCATATCATAATTATTATGAATTGTATATGTATCAATGTAGCAGGTATATTATGTTCGGCTCTCAATGACATGGCGGTGAGAGTAGTGGCTTCGGTAACCTAACGGTAATGAATCCTTTTGCATACATACAATAAATTAATGTTTAAATATATAGTGTTATAATATTTTATATGATGACATAACCTTTTTGCTATTCATTCTATTTGTAGACTCGACAAGCTAAGACGGCCCAATACAAAGAAGAAATTAAAGAGCTTAGAATCATGATTGAGCTGCAACATGAGCAGAGTCGTCTTTATACTATGCAGATGGAGAAGCTAAATCAGAAGTTTGCAAAGTATGGGCACAATCATGATAGTTTTCCTTTGTCGTATGGTGGTTCCGAAGGCGATGCTTGAGGTATGTGTTTTCTATGACTTGAAGATGGTGACATTTTGTTTGAATGTTGTATATATTGGCATAGAGTGGGTGAGGATGATACTTTTGATATGTTTTGATTGTTTGTGAACATGTAACTTTGATGTATTTGATTTATGAACATGTATGTTGGTTTCTGGATCTTTGGATGGTTTGTTTTGTATATATTGATGTTTCTTTGATTTATTTTGGTTGTTTATATTGTAATTGGTGTATATGTGTTGTATATATGTGGAAATGATTGGAAATGAATTGAAAATGGAATGGATTGGAAATGGGGTGGCTGGAAGGTTATTTGTTAGCTGTTATAAAAAAAAGTAACCCAGTTTTTCCAATGGCAACCAACGGTTTCCAACGGCTATTTGGTCATTGTTTTCAAACAGTTCCCAATGGCTAGAAACTGTTTGAAGCCGTTGGAAATAGTCCGTTGGATCCGTTGGAAGCCGTTGGGCATCGTGAACTCTGTTCCAAAGGCTATTCCAATGGCTTCAGACGGCCGCCTGCGGGTTTGAGCCGTTGGAATAACCGTGTATTCTAGTAGTGCAACCACCTGTTATACTTGTCAAATAAAGCAACGCAATAACATAAAATAAAAACAAATTTAAACTGCAAATATGAATTTAAATTTCTATTTGCCTTAGTTTTTTGGTGTGTTTCTCTTGATGTTTCTACACAGGGACGAATATGCATGTATATATATGCTTGAACAACTAATAATATTTATAGTGATACATTGAAAATATTACGAGGTCAAACACGATATCATGTCACAGACAAGTGCAAAGGTCAAGCCAAGTGGCTTAAATTCGTGTGAGTGAGCACGAGGTCTAATTCAAGACAAGATGAATTCATATAAAGTGAAGTATAAAGTTTCTTATCAATTCAAATTCAAGCTGCAACATAATATCAAGGTACATGTTCATGCATAAAGCAGACCAAGGTTCAAATGCACGTACAAACTAGTTCAAACATCGACAAGCACAAACTGACATGAACAATGGAATGAAAAACAACTCAGGCTCTAGTCAACGTTCAAAATTTAAGTCAGGTGCATAGTTTGAGCTTGGCACACCAAAGCATGGATAAGAGTTCAAAGTTCATCCTTGACAACAACAATACAATTTCACTTATAGTGCAGTTCAAGTAGCAGGATAAAACAAGCATAAATACAAACTGGACAACAAACAACGGGATAGTGTTGTTCAAGTGCATAAGAAAAACTTCAAACCAGTTAGTTACAAGTATGGTTCAGATGCACAGTCAAGTTTACAAGCATATTGCATAAAATTAAGTTCAAGTCAGGTATAGGCAAATTTACAAGCATGGTATACACAATCATGAAAGTAGATCTACAATGCGCACAGTGCAAGCATGGTGCACAACGTAAATTAGGTGAAGACAAGTCCAAATAGAAAGTGCACAAACAAATAAACATGTATGCACATAGTGTATATACATTTATGTTATTACTACAAATTCAAACATGAGTAAATAAACAGATGCAACTCAGTTCAGGTAGAACAATTCAAAAGTGTCTAGCAAATACAAGCAAACAAAACTAAGGTAGTAAACAAGTTCAATCAGAAAGGAATAAATTCAAATTCAAATTAGTGTTTAAAATCACCAACAAGTAACCAAATGCTGACCAAATCAATGACCAAAGTATATGAATATAATTTCATGCGTTTTTCAACTCAAAGCCAAAATATATGAATCAAGCCAAGTCAAATGAAATCAGAAAAACATATATATTGTAAAATCATATTTAAACACCAAATTCATCAAGGGAAAATGGGAATCAAGTCGAGAAATTTAAACCATAAAGGGCAAATTTAGTACTAGTATTTCAATATAATTAAACTTGGCAATCAAAGCAACCGCAACCAAGTTGAAGCAGAGATTGATCGACAAGTAGTTGTTCGTGTTCAAATTCATCAATCTAGATAAAAAAGAGGAGCGATGGCATTATCTTTTGGAAACCCTAATTTTTAAAGCAACGAGGATCATACATAAGAAGTTTCGATTTGAAAATATAAATAGGGAATTGAATGAAACTTATTTTGGATGGGCTTTTATTTCTCTTTATTTAATTTAAACATATTGTTTAGGTTTCAACTTATTTTTAAGTTGTAATTATTGTTTTAGAAACTCTAAATTTTCTTATACTACAAAGTACAGGGAGTAGTTTGAGAATTTGCAACTCAATCGCTAAGTTGTGGATACGTTTTGAGCGTACGGTTTGAACAATCAAGGGAGCGAGTTTCATAAGTTTACAATGTAAATAAGCATTATATTATTTAACTCCTAGTAGAAACTTTGAGGCAGAATTATAAGCGTAGGGTTAACACAATTAAGTGAGAAAAAGTTGTGGATTTACATTGTCTGTAAGCGTCTGATTGTCTACTTCCTAGTAGAAACTTTAGATGCAGCAGTAGGAAAGGTTTTACCGAAGCTGGGTAATTTCTATGTATGATTTATTTTCCGCAATTATTCTGCTAATATCTATGTTTGAAATTATATTATTACCATTATATGAAAATTATAGTAAACCCTATTCACCCTATCTATGGTTGATTTCGATCCTATAGTTATCCCCATCTTACCACTTACTACCATGTCTCAAAAAATAGGCACAAAGAGAAAAAATGGAAGGGATAAAACAAGTTTTGTGAGTGTGTGATATAACTAGTGGTAAGGTGTTAACATGCTATTAAACTATTGTGTATAATCTACACATCATAAAGTTGTTCATTCGCATGTGTGTACTACATATAATAAATTAGTCAAATTACACATTATAGGGTAAAAACCTTTAATATGCTTAAATCGAGTAATAACCTACGAAAATTTCCGCATGAAGGTTGGATGTCCCTAAACCGCGTAAACCAAGAAATATATAGTAAATCGTTAGCTATATGTTGACTATACATCTTTAAGGAAAATTTCTTGAGCTACACCCACATTAGTATACTATTACGGCTACCTAATCACATACAAAGTCATGACCTTGACCATAATTGTCCACCATAGCATCAAGTATACAATCTTAGTGATTCATGTTCCCTACTCTTTTCAAACTAGAGCTAAAATGGCTGATAATCAATTCAGCTCTCTTGTAGGTGCATCCACTTAATTTCTTTCCAACTTCACTGCTGTGAATTCCCCCTTTCCTCTATGGTTTGCAAATCAAAATATGCAACCGAATCACTAATAATAACAATAAGAGAGTTTAATAGCGACATAATCGCATACTATAACACATTATAAAATATCTATGAAGCTTTAACTCTGAAATCCATTTGTTTGGTTACAGATGCAAAGATTTTAGCTCTTAAAAAGGAGAGACACGAGAAGATGCAGGTGCGCGCAAATCTCGACAAAGGCTGTAATTTTTTAAATGAAATTTATGTACAAAATCTATTTTCTGCTGTATTAATATTGTAAACTTTGATATTTATACAAAAATTTATTTTGCTGTTATTGTTGAGCACTTCGATTTTGTGTGATATTCCATTTTAAACCCTGTAAGCCAATAACAATCCGTCATTTTGAACGCTTCGAGTTGGTTTAACCACTGGGGAGGTCAAAATGGTGGGTTGTTACAGTTTTGCTTTGATTTGGAGAATTGGTGAGTGATATGCATCTCTCAAACGGATTCAATCAAGTATATGAATGTCCGATCATGTTTTTCACCAAATTCAAGTCGTTTTCCTTAGATCTACATCATGGTAAGTTTTATTTCATATGAATCGCCATAGGATCTAATTTAGCAATCTAAAACTAGTAATTTCTATGTAATTTCATATGTTTATGAAAGTTAGATCCATAATTTAGTTCATATGTTCGTTTATCATGATTTTGGTGAAATTTGCATAATTTTGGTGATAAATGTCATATTCATGTTGTTACTGATTTCATAACGTACTTATGGTTGTGTTGAATGAATTAGATGAGTATATTTCGTCGATTGTGTCATTTGGCGAAGTTTTGATCGAAACAGGACTTGAATTGGAGTTGTATAGGCTACGGGTCGAGCATGGCTTGGGGAGCAAGTCATATGGGTCGTTCTTTCATGCAATAGGGTCGGTCGTTCATGAAGTAGGGTCAGTCGGGCGGCTTTGGTTCAATCGGGCGGCTTTGGGTCGGTCGATCGAGCAGAAATGCACAGAGTCGAGCAGCTTACGGTCTGGTCGGTTGGGATTGGAGCTGGATGGTCGAGCATGGGCTCGAGCAAGTGGGGGTCGAGCACGAGGGATCGGTTCGGTCGAGCATGGGATCGAGTAGTGGGGGTCGGTCTGGTTGGGTCAAGCAGGACCTCTGGTCGGTCGTGCACATTCTAGTCGGTCAGAGTAACATGGAGTTCTGGTCAGTCATGCAATGCAAGTGGGTCTTGGACCAGAAGGGGGATCGGTCACAACCGGGTCGGTCATAGTGGGGTCGTGCACCAAGATGGGTCAGTCGTGCATAGTGGAGGTGGAGCCTGGACGGTTACTACCGGTCAGTCACTAGGGAATTGGGTCGGTCTCACCAGGGGGTCGGTCGTACAAGGTCAGTTCTGAAAAAATATTTTTCGGGTATGACCCAGATGTGAACAAAAGAGCTTGATGTAACCCCCCGAACCCTAGCTGCAGCGCAGTGATGTGATTTGGCTCAATGATGTTGTGACTTCGAAGTAGATTCAAGTGGGAATATTCGAAGTGTTGTATGTGTTTGTTGATCGGTGCAAAATAACGAATGAGGTGACAACTCAAAGGTCGTGAGTTGGTGAATAATGGTTGCTTGAGCTATGAAAAGTTATCAGGTTAGATGACTAGAGATATGAAGGCCGAGAGATTATCGTTGTCGTAAGTTCTAGTAGGCTCAAAGCAGGGGTACAATAGAGGCACCAAAAGACTGGAAGCTTGTTGGTCGAGTATCCTGGGTATCGTTGAAAGGCCCAGTTGTCAAGGTTGGACATACATACGTATCGTTGAAATTCGTATAGAGTTTATGCTAGAAATGAGGTTACCTTTAGCCCTTGACATATAGCAAGGTTTGCCATCATACGATTAACGGTGATTTCGAAGCAGGATTGGCAGTGATAGCCAGAGTCTGTCATAGTTGATTGGTTACTTTGTTTATACCGTCTCACGTAAATTGTACAACGTCGAAGGAGATGTTTCTTGGGTGCTTGTCTGATATTGGTTTAGGCCTCTGGGGCTTGTGCTTGAGGGATGTGGAATTCGATTAGGATGATTTACATGAGATACATATTATCTGGATGCTGTGAGTGCTAGTAGTATTTTCTTCTAATTTCCATAAATGAATGGTTGTTCTGCTTTCCATGAATGAATGGTTGAAGTGTTTTATGTAAAGGCAATCACTGTCCGATGTGGGGAAGACGGGGTTGAGTTCTTCTCTGGTGTTACGGGTAGATTAGCATGTTTATCTATCCATTCTCATATACTTTATTGTTGATGTTTGTTAGCTGTTTTATCGCTCATTAAGACTGTTGTCTGACTCAAGGTTTTATGCTTCCCTCTTATTAGCTTGGGCTGTTCATCTGGTTGTGGATGGGCAAACTAGGTGGCAGGTGACAGGTGATAGCCTAATGAGGACGATGTTGCTATCCGAAGGCGAGCATGAGGCTAGCGTATTATTTTACTTACTATCTAGTATTTCTATTTCTGCTGTTTGAGTTGTTGTTTGACACTACAACAAAAAACACTTTTCGCAACAGGCGATATCAGTTGTAGTAGGCCTATTGCAACAGGCCTACGCCTGTTGGTATAGCCGAAGTTGCAAAAAGTCCGCAACATTTTCTGCCCATTGCAATAAGATGTTGCGGTATACTTTTGTGCAACAGGCTTTTGCTGTTGCAACAGATCATTTTGCAAGAGTATATGCCTGTTGCAAAAGAACCATAAATCTGTAAAAAAATATTACAGCTTATAAATATTACATATTAAATGTATTCGTTTTACTAATAGTGTATATCACAAAATGAAATATGTTTACATATTTGCAATATCAATTAATAGCCAATCATGTAAGAAAATAAATTCAACTTTGTTTGTACAATATGTTTACTGACTGAAAAATACATATTTGCAAACAATCGTGCAAGATTACAACATCGTTTCAATCTCAAGTTTAGGAACCAATACAAAGAATCTACATTACAAAGATTTCAACATTTGAAAACACACAAAATGAATTGATAGGAACGAAGCTCACTGCCATTTAATCATTAAGTTCCCTCTTTTTTACAGCTCTAAGCCCTGCTTCCTGCAGAATGAATTGAAAAAAACAACTTAGCACTTTTTTTTGCAACATAATTTGAACTGTATTTGTACATGATCTATTTTGCATAGCAATAGTGATATAACAAATATAATAATGTTAACTTATTTCCCTCTAAGAACTTCTGCAGTTCAGGATTTCAAGAAAAAAAAGGGACAAAGGCTGTGAACGCGAATGCACCAGAACCAATGATACTTCAGTAACCATTTTACAATATATATTATAATCTGGGAATTCCACCCACCAGATTTTTCCTTCTTTTTCAAATAGTATTATACTTCAAAATCTTCAATCTACTTTTCAATACTCAGTAACACAATGATGAAATTTACGTAGAATTTAATTGACAGATCTAGGATTGATTAGATACAAAAGACTGTAACTTAAATCGGCCAAATCATATATGTGAAATAAAGAGAATAGAAGTGCACTAATTTATAGCTACTGTCAGGTTTCAAACACATCCCCATAGCAATGTATCATACCACTCAACCACACCCCCATTTTATTTTATTTTATTTTTAGTTCAAACGTGTTAACTAAACCAACGTAAATAATTTTCGGTTTGAATCACTAACAAATTCATATATATAAAAAAAGTATATTTAGATGAACTATAAGATTCTCGGTGACATTTCAGTTACTGGTATGTAAACACACCATAGCAAAAGTTCCACGAAAATGGGTAATAAAAGTTTTGATTTGTCATCTTATCATTAGTTAAGTTGACATGTGCAAATTAAAATTTGAAACTTTCCTTGTTATGTTAAGAACCATATTATCCCCATTTTAATCTTATGATTTTCACAAGAAATGAATGTGTAGCCATAGCATGGTACAATTTTGTCTACTATTATCCTCTACTTTCAGCATGTATCATGTGTTCTTGGATGCATGTACGAGAATTGAAATCAGATTAATTTTTTTTATTATTATTGTTACATTTGGGGTGTGTGTGTGTGTATGTATATATATATATATATACCAGTCCATTTCCTGTTGTATGTAGTTTCCCTTGGGTTTAAGCACATATTTTGGCAAATTTCATGTTTAAATGCGTGAGCCCATGCATTGATTCATTGCTCAAGAACCATGTTCTGACTTTCCTATTTTGATGCTGACTTTAGGATTTGAACTAGACATATGTGAAAACCGTGCCCATTTGCATATTTAACTGCAAATACATGTGGACTTATGTTGATAGTTATGATGGGTGTTTTATGCCCTATAGAAATTCCTGTTGACCCGAAAAGTGTTTGAAAGTTACAGTTGGTAAACACTAAAAAAAAAGAGTGAAAAAAAGGATATTGCCAATTTTTAATAAAGATACCTAATAAACCCACTTCCAAACACATAAATCCACTTCCAAACAGTACACTTAGAGTGTTACTATGGATACCAAAATATTCTCTAGCTTTTAGCCAGTTTCCAAATGGTAACAAGAAGCTGAGTGTTATTCATTGCAGTCGACATCTTGTTACCATTTACAGTAAAGATATCAGGTAATATAAGAAGAAGATTTCTTCACTACAGACAACAAGATGACAACTGCAATGAACAGTCTGCACCTTCTTATTGTTTGGAATTTAGGTAAAAGCGAGACGGTATTTAGGCAGGGATATAGATAGGAATAGGAACATTCTGAGCTTACAACACTAGAAACAAGCATACCAAACATGCCACAATCCAAAACCAAGTCCGTTAGGCGCTATGCTCATCTTGAATGGACAACACGACTAGTGACATTAAGCAATCTCAATGGTTCTCGTTGAAAGCTTCAACCATGTGTTACACATATATATATATATATATAGCCATCAAACATATTGGCCTAAAAAAAAAATCAACCAACAGACAACAGTAAAGATAATGCAAATAGTATTAACCCATTTAGACTAGACTAAAAGCAGCAAGATACTATTGTGTGTGTGAAAAATAAGACTAGACTAAAAGCAGCAAGATACTACTGTACAAGTAAAAACTAAGGCTGTCAATACCCCATTTCTGGGTGCTCTTCCTTTTCCAAAAAAAAGCAAGGTATTAACTTAAGCTGAGAATAAACACTTACTTCTCGTGCTGAAAAGTATTACTTGTAATCAAAATAATTAATTAACAGAATTAATATCTTCACTTATTATTGTGCTTGCAAGGTTGAATCACCACATTTTGTTGAATGCACTTTCTATTCAATTTGAACTGAACAATGGAGCATCTAATCCAATTAAACATTCAAACATAACCGTGCAAATAAGAAAGTTAATACCTTTGTTACAATGGCGGTGACCATCACTGTTGAACTCAGCTCCTCTGAACACCGGAATCTCCTTGTTTGACATAGGCGAAGCACTGGAACTCCACAAAAACATATGGAGTTCGCTTCCGTTCTCCTTATTCCTCGCACCCACAAACGAAAACAAACCACTCCCCATCGGATTCGGGTACGTCCCGTTAACCACCTCACACCCATTTGCATTCCTGCTCAAATCCCCCTATTGAAACTCGAACCTCTCGGAGTAGGGTTTCTAGAAGATTGTACTTAGTAAATCTCCTCATTTGACAGATTCGAAACCCTAGGCGTCGCCGAAAACCCATGAGACCTCCTCGAGTAAATCTCAGATCGAGAACGATCTGTATCGGCAACGTTAATCTGAAGCAGTCGACGATAAGATCTGAAATCGAGCTTCTTTTACTCTTGTTGAGCTGAAGGAATGACTATTGGAGAAGAAAATTTAGGGATTTACTTTGAATGTTTATTTGGGGATCTGGGTGGGTTAGTGGAGCGCGTAGGAAATATTATCCTCGGTTTTTGGAGGGAGTGCGAAAATTTCAGTTTCGAGCCAAAAGTTTTATTCCGAGACCTGGAAATTTGATACTGGCAACACTTTGTATTGCAGACTAAATATTAACCTTAATTAATAGTTATTTAATAATGTATATTTAATAATACTTATTATTTATTAGAAATTAAGTACTAAATAAATTAGTAGTAATAATTTAATATTAAATATTAATAGTAATAATTATAAAATATAATAGTTAGTAATACTATTTAATCACAATAACAGTTTAAAATTTGCTACTTAATTTAATCTCAAACTTCAAATTCCAACACAAACATTATTTGTCGTTCAATGGACGAGGCGCGGTGTTAGAATACATATTATAAACGTTTGAAAAAAAATGAAGTCAAAATTTAAACGTTTAAGCCAAAAGAGTTGTTGAATTTATAATTTATACACTATTAATTACCAACCATGATAAGTTGTTATAGAATTTATTAATTATTAAAGTATTAATTCATATTAATTAATTATTATTACTTAATACTTATTATATTATAACAAATATTACTTATTACTTCGTACTATTTAATTATTTAATAATAACTATTTAAAATTATTACTAGCAGTTAGTCATTTAATAATAACTACTTAAATTAATTATTAACAGTTAATAATTAAATCCTAATACTTATTTTTAAAAGTATGTTTTTCGCAACTGGCTTTACAAGTTGCAAAAAAATACAGCTATTGCAAGTGGCAAAACCTGTTGCTAAAGATATCTATTCGCAACTGGCTTGGAAGCATAGATGCTAAAAGTATGTTTTTGCAACAGGAAGTGAAGGGCAATTGCTAAAAATATGTTTTTCCCAACATAAACAAAAGGCATGTTGCTAAATCTCATCTATTGCAACTGCTATAATAGGTCTGTTGCTAAATATCATTTACTACAACTGTCATATGTCGCCTGTTGCAAATAGCTAGTTGCAATAGGGTATTTTTCTTGTAGTGTGAGTTGCTCTCTGAGATTGTAGTGAGGCTTCATGTATAGACTTTGATATTCCTTTGATGTATGGATAACCTTTCAGGATGTTCTGAAAGATTTCAAAAGTTTGTTATATGATGCTCCACTATTTCTACTTGTTGTATATGTTCTATTATATTCTGTCCTTGCGCTGTGAGTTTTACGACTGGTACCATTTGTGTTATCATACCTTGATGATCGTCCACAGCTGCCTGACATGTCTTTTAGCGCATTATTCCTCTTGTTTAGTGTAGGGGTCGTGGGTGGTCGTCACATACAAAGAGGAAAAACGGAGGGGATAAAACAAGTTTTGTGAGTTGGTAATATAACTAGTGGTAAGGTATTAACAGGCTATCAAACTATTGTGTATAATCTACACATCATAAAGATGTTCAATTGCATGTGTGTATTGCGTATAAGAAATTAGTCAAATTACACATTATAGGGTAACAACCATTAATATGTTTAAATCGAGTGATAACCTACGAAAATTTCTACGCGAAGGTTGAATCTCCAAAAACCGGGTAAACCAAGAAATATATAGTGAATCGTTAGCTATATGTTGATTAAACATCGAAGGAAAATTGCTTGAGCTACACCCACATCGAGTATACTATTACGGCTACCTAAGCACATACAAAGTCATGACCTCGATCATAATCGACCACCAAAGCATCAAGTATGCAGCCTCAATGATTCATGTTTCCTACTCTTTATAAAATTCAAACTAGAGCTAAAAGGGTCGATAATCAACTTGTCTCTCTTGTAGGGTGCATCCACTTAATTTCTTGTCAACCTTACTGTTGTGGATTCCCCCTTTCCTCTATGGTTTGCAAATCAAAATATGCAACCGAAGCACTAATAATAACAATAAGAAAGTTTAATAGCTTACACAATCGCCCACTATAACACGTCATAAAATAACAATGAAGCTTTAGTTCTGAAACGTTAATAAGTAGGAAACAAAATCACACACGTTACAAAACTTCACGTAGTCATGCCAGCTATGGAGAGTTAAGGAAGTGGGAATAAATTACCCAAACTATTCTATTAGGTCTACACCACCCAGGTACAGCTTCAACCTAGGATTTCTACAAACTATCATAATGAAGTAGTCGATTGGACAAAATCAAACTGTCGATTGCACTGACTCCTTGTACTTCCAGTTGAGCAATGTCATTTTAGATTGTTGTTTATTTGCTTACAACCTGTTTTTCAACAATTTTGTTGTTGTTTAACTTTTTAATTGATTTTCAGTCAATCATATTCCTGAATTTTGAATATGACATAAAATTCGTTTGATCGCTTGTCAACACTTATTAACATCATATGATTTATTCCAATGGTTATTAATTCATATTCAAGCATAATATAAACTAATGTAATAGATATATTCACAAAGCAAAATATTTTCATCTATGTGGTATAGAATTATTTTCAACTCCGTCGACGACCTTTAAGGAAAATTTAAACGTATGTTAGTATGATCTCAATTAACGTTTTCCTCGATTTTCATCAATTTATATAAAATCACAGTCCATTCAATTCTTGAAAATACTAATTTAATCATTAAATAAATTTTGAATTCGCTTTTCAAATCCTAATAGGCATATACGTAAAATTCAAGTATTTTGTCTATGTCATATTCATTTTCTAGATCTTCTGTTCGGGTAGGTTGGATTGAATTTGGTGTTTCTACTTCTCTTTTTAGCTTGCAAGTATTTGGATTTGAATCCCTCTTTCTTCCTCTCTTTATTTGATTTCATTATTTTTTGTTTAAAGGATTTTGGTTTAGTATTTGTTTGAATGGTTTTGATTTTGGAATTTTTTAAGATGAAGGAAAAGAAAGTTTAAGTGAACTAAGGGGTATAGGATTAACATAAATGGAAAATTAGGTAAACTAGGGTTGGAAAATTCCCTTATATAGCCATAAATTCCTACGTCCTCCTCGACCTCACTCATGGGTCTGTTTTTATTTGAAATGAACATTATGGTAAAAGACTTCATCCCGTGTATGTTTCTAATGTTTTACATATGGGTCTGGGACAGGAAAATCTAACTGCAATGGAAAAGTCAGAACTTTCCAAATTTCTTAATTTGTGAAAATTTAGTTTTTTAACATTGTGTAAAATTATCGAATCATTTTCAATTAATTATCTGTTGTTATTAAAAATGACAATTTTCTCAAACGTCTGTACATTTGGAATACTTATTCAAATACCTGAAGAAGCTATCAAGACGTCTAAAGGAAGGAATAAAATGCTTTTTCCCTTTCACTTTTTGTCTTTTTAAAATCATACATGAAATTTTATTTTATATGCGTAGATCATCGGTCATTTTTTTTGTAAAATTGCCTTTTGGTTTTAAAATGCGTCTTTTGTTTGATTTCTCATAGTTGCAATGATTCTCTAAAACCTTTTTAACATTATGTAATATTTGTATATGAATTTTTAGGCATAACGACCCAACTTTACTATCGTAACGATCATGCAAAGTCTGTGCTTGTTCCTCCAAGTTTAAAATAGAAGTTAGCCCAAAGCCATGCTTGGCCCAGGAGAGCCTTCGCAGAAGCCCAAACAAAAAGGAAAGGTCAAGTCAAAAAATTGACGCGAAATGCGTTCATCCAGTTAAATTTACACTTAAACTAACGGCTTTAGTTCTGCCACCTCAGCAATCCTGAAGAGAACGTCCCAACCAATCAGAATACATTCAAGTCACTATATAAAGGACCGTTTATTCCCTATTCCCATTGTGTTTTCCCGAAACAGTCTTCCGATCCCTAATTTTCAAATCAGCAAAATACTAGCGTAATCCATGGCGCCCAAGGCAGAGAAAAAGCCCGCTGAGAAAGTTTCCGCTGCCGAAACTCCCGACGAAGAAAAGAAGGCTGCCGTCGATAAGTCTCCCGCTGGCAAGAAACCTCGTGCGGAAAAGCGACTTCCTCCAAAGGAGACGCCTGAGAAGAAGAAGAAAAAGAAGGTAAAGAGCGTGGAGACTTATAAAATTTACATTTTTAAGGTTCTAAAGCAAGTGCATCCTGATATCGGGATCTCAAGCAAGGCGATGGGAATAATGAACAGTTTTATCAACGATATCTTTGAGAAGTTAGCGCAGGAAGCTTCTAGGCTGGCCAGGTACAACAAGAAGCCTACAATTACGTCAAGAGAGATACAGACGTCTGTTAGGCTTGTTCTTCCTGGTGAATTGGCTAAGCATGCCGTGTCCGAGGGTACCAAAGCCGTTACCAAATTCACCAGTGCTTAAATTTGGGGGGGTATGGAATCTCTTATATTACCTTTTTATTTTTCTTTCCCTTTCAATTGTAGTTTCATTCCAGAGATGTGAATGTTAGGATCAAAAGTTTTGTGTTGCTACTATATATGGTATTGTGGAATTGATGAATCATTTTGTTTGGTTACATTTTCGTTTTTGAACGTTCGTATTTAACTTTAGATTTTTGTTTTCTGTTTCGTTTAATCTTTACTTCCTCTTCTCAAGACATTTTTATGAGTTTGAATTGTGTACTTCAATGCAATTTTACTTGTTGCTAGTTGGATATCTGCAACTATTTTTTCTTCTCTAGATTGTTGATCAAATCGTAAAACGGGCAATTTTTAAATTGTCCAATAAATTAATGTACGGTGAATTTTGCAGACAATCGTTTATAGCTGTACTTATGTGTATCACAACTCAGCGCTTCCTCTGGGCAGGGAATTCTTTTAACGAAAATGTTAGAACGACCGGAATTGGGTAGGTGAGAAAACACGGCATGTACAGGACCCTTGGATGTATCTCCCCCGTGATTTGCGTTAATTTCTCATCGTGTATTTCAAGATCCGGTGATTTGCACCGTTTTTTACTCAATCCTTCTAGCACCGTCCTTCTTTTAAAACAATTTTTGAAAATATAGTGAAAACAGATTACGTAATATATTAGCAAAAAAATACAAATAGACTTGTACCTTTGATGGTAGAAAATATCCCTAGCCACCCCTATCTCTCTTTCAGCCACCACGAAAATTAAGTCTATTCATATTTTTCTATCAAATATGAAAGTATCATTCAATCAATTTTGTATTCAATCTCCACGGTACAATAAACAAACACACTATTTATGATATCCTTTTTTCTTAATCCTTAGAGCATCCTCGATGTATAAAACATGTAATATCTAATTTAATCCATTTATTCATAAGAAGATTCTTACGCTTTGTCCTTATTTCTTTGTGTTACCTTTCTTCGTCTTAAAAGTCTCTAGGTATTTTGTATTATTATTATTTATTTTGTGCATTTTATTTCAGGTAGAGGGTTGACCCATTCAAACATGCAGTGAATAGTTATCTTATTCAAAATATATACTACCAAAAATTCAATATTCAAAAGCACCTTAACTTTGAAACACAAATACATATAGGAACTAATTATCTCTTAGAATTCAAATAACTAACTCAAACTTATCTCAATGCAAAAATAAATGAAACCTCTGAATCTTAATTATCTCTCAGGATTCAAATAACTGATTCAAACTTAATTTTTAACTTCAGACGTTTCAAAAAGCATCGTTTGAACCGACTCAATATAGAGCTTGACCCATTTCTTTGCATATGTTGATTTCTTCGATGTCTGTAAGTGTTTTTAAAGTTCCATATATGAACATATAATAAACTGTGAGACTGAAGCATAACAATATATTTAACACTTCTACGAACAGATGAAAAATGAACAAAAAGGAATGATTAGTACCTTCTACGCGATTACATTTATGGTAGGTTTTCCGTGCTCATTCCATTTAGCTAATGCAAGTTCCTGCAATAAATTATTGACCATTTGAACTATATGTTGGATTATATGGAATTAATCTAAAAGTATGTGTATTAGTTTACTTGGAATTGACTTATATGACTTGCTAACCAAAAGGCATCCATGCACCATGAATCTGATGAGAATTGCAAAATTTAGTCAAGTCAATAAATTACTAATTGGTGCTTAAGTTTTTTTTTTTTTTTTTCTTCTGATATGCTATTGGTTTTAGCATCGAAAGTAACTAGGACAAATGATGTGCAACACGCGTGCAAAGCAAAATAATTAGTATAAGTGGAGCTCGCTCCATGCTTGTTGAAAAAATGATTTATGAAAACATAACACACTAAAAAAAACCAATGCCAATTTTACATATAATATGGACTATTCTGAACAAGGAAAAGCAATTACTATAACATACAGTAAAAAACAATTATCAAATATCATTTCCTATTGTTGTCAGAAAACATGAAATCTTGTGATTTAGATCGGATCTCATTGTTTACGATTCAATTTACATTTCGATTCAAACTTAGTTAAAACTGCAATAAAAGCATTTAACTCATACAAT
Organism: Allium sativum; assembly: GCA_030737875.1. Lineage (NCBI taxonomy): Eukaryota > Viridiplantae > Streptophyta > Magnoliopsida > Asparagales > Amaryllidaceae > Allium > Allium sativum. Next base: position 185,867,448 of record CM060924.1, on the reverse strand, counting down.
TATACGTGATATAATTGGTTGGATTCAAAATTCCAGTTATAAAGTTTTCAAAACAAAATAACAAAGAAAATTGAGTTTTAACTTTTAAGCTCAGTTGTAGAAGTTTAAACATTAAAATCAATTTGAATGTATGTACAAATTTTAAATATAAATCTTTTTGATATGCGATTTATGATCTAAACTTCATTTCGATTAAAGTTTGAACATTACTATTTACAATTTGAATCTCGTTTTTAAAGCCTTGCATTTCAAATAAATAAAAATTAAACGTAAAATATATGTTTTTTGCCTTCTTTTAATTTATATTTGTGAAATTGGTTTAATAATTTTGAAAATTGAAGACATGTTAAGTTATTAAAATATATTTTTTACAAAGTTATTCTATTAACTAATTTTTAGAGAATTCAATATGAAAAAGTTTTTTTTTTTTTACAAAAAGAACTAAAATCTGATAAAAATCAACATAAAGAATACATTCATTAAATCCAAATAATGTTAAATGTTGTAAGAGTACTCACTGAGCTAAAATAAACAAAACAAGTTGTACCATCAGAAAATATTGAGTAGTTTTTATTTGTGAAATAATGATAAAGGACATGCATAGTCGAAGTATTTGTTCTTCATGTTTAATATTTAAAAATAATTAAAAAAAAATGATTCAAAAATTTCAAGATTAGAAAAGAGATTAAAATACTTTCCAACATATTTTTAAGTTTTTGTATTCTAGCTTTTCATGAAATGTGTATAAATATTGTATAATAATGATGTATCACTTTATATGATTTGAAGTGGCTTTTTAACTTTTACTTTTTAAATAAAATAAAATATGCATATAGTACAAAAAATAAAACTACGACTAAAAAAATAAAAATAAAAAGTAAAAGAAATTTAATTGACCACGAATAGTATTTTTTAATAAAAGAAATCCTTGTGAAAATTGATAGTTAAATAAGTTCAATATTATATATTTGGATGTAAATCAAAATATTTTTTAAAAAAAAAGAGAAAACATGTCTAATTAACCAAAGTAATGAGAATGATAGTACATAGTTTGAAATGATTTTAACTTTTTAATTTTTTAGAGTAAACCTAAGTATGCATAATATAAAGATCTTATATCATGACTTCAAAAATAAAAAATTATCTTATTGAAGGTCAAGTAACAAATTCAAATACCAGATCGTTACTCATGAAGACGAAGAGCTGTCTAAATGCAAAAATAATCCGATAAAACAAATTGGTAAGAGATATCTAATTATATAGTCAAGGAAAAAATTGAAAAAACAGGAGAACAACAATAATTTATGTTTAAGTTGTAAATTCAAATACTTGACCGTCTTTTGATAATTCTGTTTAGGATTGTGAAATGCAGATCTTAAGGCAAAACAAACACTAGAGGGGGAGGGGGAGGAGGGGGTGGATAGCGTTTATGAGGAATTTACGAAAATCTTAAACTTAAATGATCAACTATATGAATCACACACACTAGAGATGATCACAAACACATAATCAAACACAAACACAAAAAACAAATAAATATAAAATGTAGAAAAAGAAAAAACACACCGGATTTTATACTGGTTCGGGTTACTCCTACGTCCAGTCCTACGCAACGCTGGATTGCGCACAGTTTTATTATTATAAATATCTAAGTACAACCCCTTGATCTCACGACTACAAGGTTAACACCGCTTCAAACGCCCTTGATTTCACGGCTACAAGATTAACATCGCTCTCTATCGTTGATTTCAGGGCTACATGGAACACACCTTTTCCCAAACAATTCCCAAATGATCACAACAGCTCTATAACTCTTCAATAGTACTTCCAAATTGATAGTAGTAGATAAAGATTGAGAAGAGATGAAGTTTTATATAATTTGAGTAGAAATCAGTAAAGTATAAGTGTAGAAATCAAGAAAATGATGTATTTTAATGGTGGTAAGAAAAGGGGTTAGGACGGAGAAAAAGAATGATAAAAAATTCAAAATCAGCCCCTATTTATGATATCTCAATGGTTGCAACGTTTCAGAAATGTTAGAAATAGTGAAAAGACACTTGCTTTGAAAATTGAAAAAAAGACAGTTGTATGTCAACATAGGCATTTATGTATGTCTACATATGCCTTATATTTTGATTTTGAAAAACTATTTTTCAAGTGTTTAAACATATGTACTATTCTGGAAATTCTTGAATCAAAACTTAGTAATATAAATAAATATTCTAAAGTGTAAAATCATATGAAATTATAATAATATATTATATATACATGTTTATAAAGTTATAAGGTTTATAAATATAAAACTAAAAAACTATATATAAAAACTCATATATATTTAAAACTTTATAAACATATATTTTTGAAACCATAAGAATGATAATAATTTGAAAACAGAATTTGAAATTTGAAAACATAATTTGAAAATTGAAAATTCGAATTTGAAAAACAGAGTTTGAACCTGGAGTGCTATTTAGAGTCTTACATATAAACTAGACTCTATTACTATTTTTTTTTTTTTTTTTTTGAAATCTTGAAATCTTGATAACTTGATAACTCATGAGTCTTGAATCTCTTCTGAATCATGAATCTCTTGGAATTCTAAAACTGTACAGTCTTCAGTATTTAAGTCCTGTATACAAACCCTACACACACACACACACACACACACACACACACACACACACACACACACGCACGCACACACACACACACACACACACACACACACACATATATATATATATATATATATATTTATATGTTAGTATATATTTTATAATCGGTTAATCATGATAATTGAAATAAGGTTGTTGTCATCAAAATTCCATTCTCCAATAATCTTCCCCTTTTTTATGATGACAACGTTGATTTATAAAATATTCATACATGTTGATACTTTTTGATCTGGTCCTTCGAATACTCCCCCTATCATCATGAATCCTACATAGTCCCCCTTAAACTAAGCCTAACTAATTCTTACTTTATAATTTCTTGCCCTTTGTCATCAACAAAAAGAAATTCTAAATATACCCCTAAATCTATACCATAAATAATTATCCGATATCTATCTATTCTAAGGTTATAATACTTAATTTTAAACTAGTATACAAGACTTACCCTAAATTCATGCCTATATAATATCTAACTTAAAATTACACTATTATACTATGTTATATAACTTATTCTATATTTTTATATTTATACTAAGAAAAGCATAGAATATGATCATTAAATTAACCATACAAAGAAAACATTGTACATAATATACAAACATTTGCGAAAACACGGATTGTATGTATTACATCGCATGAACGAATAAGAGAGAAAACATAAACGTTTAATTATTCTTAACTATTGGGGATTTGTGAATTGGGCAATGCGCATAATGGAGACAGAATTCCTCGGTTTGCTCAATTACATTCCCTTCTCGATCGAAACAAACTTCGCTAACGCATATGACTTGATTCTCCTCCTCTATGCCTTCATTATGTGTCTTCTTGTTCCTCCTCTTCTATCATCTCTTCCTCTTCTTCCTCTTCTTCTTCCACTATTGGATTATCATCTTCGATGATAATCGGATTAGTGTGATTATACATAACAAATTTTTGTAGATTTCGCATGATTTTTCCTTGTTTCACATGCTCTTGATTCATCCTAATTTGTAACACTTGGATTTTAGCGAGCATTTGTAGTACATTCTTCATTTTCTCTTCTAATTTCATCACACAATAGAGAGTAGAGCGTTGAAACGGACCTTCGGATGGTCCGGCGAACGATTCGGGATTGATTTGATTATTATAATTAGTGGAGGCCATTGTTTAATTTAGTTTTGAGTTTTTCCAGAAATGAAATGAGAGGATGAAGAAGAAAATTCTAAATAAGAAGTTTAAATAGTTGTTGTAATTAATTTTTGGTGGGAATTAATTTTTGAAATCTGGTAGTTATATGTCGATATGTCAAAAATTTTATGTCGACATATGTATATTTAAATTTTTATTTTTCTGATTTTTGTTAAACTTTATTATATATTAATATATTTAATTAATCTAATTCACTTAGTGAAAAAAATACCTAATTCTCTCTAAATTTAGTGAATGTTGTTTCATGTAATGGTTTTGTTAATATATCTACTATTATTTTTTTCTATTCTATAAATTCGAGTTAAATTTACTCTTTATTTACGTTATCTCTTAGAAAATGATGTCGTATACCAATATGTTTAGTTCTTGAATGATGAGTTGGATTTTAGATATGTTTATAGCACTTGTATTATTGCAGTATATTGGTGATTTATTTACATTTAATCCAAAATCTTTTAAAGTTTGTTGCATATATATTACTTGTGAACAAGCCAACGCAACAGATATATATTCAGCTTTAGTTGTTGACAAGGATACTGTATTTTGTTTTTACTAAACCAAGAAACTAGTGAATTTCCTAAGAAATGACATGTTCCACTATTGCTTTTACGATCGGATTCATCCCGCCTAATCAGCGTCACGATAAGAAATTAAATCAAATAAATCATTCTTAGGATAAAATAATCCAAAATATAATGTATGTTTTATATATCTTAGAATACGTTTTACGGCTTTCAAATGTGTTTCCTTAGTTTGCGATTAATATCTTGCACAGAGACATACACTATGCATTATATCTGGTCTACTAGCGGTTATATGTAATAATGATCCTATCATACCTCTATACAATTTTTGATCAATGTCTTTTGATGTATCATCTTTACTTAAGGCTATATTAGTTGTCATTGGTGTTGGTCTCCCATTAGCTGTTGTTAAATTATATTTATTAATTAAATCTCTTGCATATTTTTCTTGATTAATAAATATTCCATTCTTTAATTGATGAATTTGTAAGCCTAAGAAGAATGTTAGTTCTCCTACGTGACTCATCTTAAATTCTGGTGTCATGATATCTGAAAATTCTTTATTCATTTTATTATTTGTTGATCCAAAGATTATATCATCAACAAATATTTGTACTAATTGTATATCATTATTATTTCTTTTAATAAAAAGTGTATTATTTATTTTACCAATTTCGAAGTTAGATTGTAAAAAATAATTTCTTAATCTAGCATACCAAGCTCTAGGTGCTTGTTTTAGTCCATATAACACTTTTTTTAATTTATGTACGTGGTATGGAAATTTTTCATCTTCAAAAAGAGGTGGTTGTTCTATATATACGTCTTCTTTAACATATCCATTTAGAAAAGCACTTTTAACATCCATTTGATATAATTTGAAATTATTATGATAGCAAAGGCTAATAAAATCCTAATTGCTTCTAATCTTGTTACGGGGGCAATTGTTTCATCATAATCTATTCCCTCTTCTTGAGTATAAACTTGTGCTACTAATCGTGATTTATTTCTTACGACCACATCATGTTCATTCATTTTATTTTTAAAAACCCATTTTGTTCCAATTACAGTTTTATCCTCCGGTGTAGGAACATGTCCCCATACATCATTCCTGGTGAATTGATTCAATTCCTCTTGCATAGCAAGGATCTATGAATCATCGGATGATGCTTCTTTTGGATTTTTAGGTCCAATAGCTGAAATAAATACTGAATTACTCATATTATTTAATTGGTTTCGAGTCCTAACAACAGATTCAATTATCTCCTAATATATTTTCTTCAGGGTGATCTCTTAATAATCTAATTCTTTTATTTGGTTGATTATTTTTATTATTTGTTTCATTAATCTCATTTTCACATTCCTCTTCGTTGTGTTATATCTCTATAGTTTTCATCAAAGGATACATTTAAGATTTCTTCTATAGTATTAGTTCTTATATTAAAAACTCTATATGCTTTACTTCTTTCTGAGTATCCGATAAATATTCCTCTATCAGATTTTTAGTCGAATTTGTCTAAATTTTCTTTTGTAATAAGAATACTTCCAAATATTTTAAAATATAATACTTTTGGTTTCTTATTATATAAAAGTTCATTTGGTTTTTTCTGAGTTAATGGTCTTATCAATATTCTGTTTAATATATAACAAGTTGTTGCAACTGTCTCAGCGCAAAAATTTCTTGGTAAGTTATTATCTGATAACATAGTTCTCGCACACTCTTGAATTGATCTATTTTTACATCCAACTACTCCGTTTTGTTGAGGGGTTCTAGGAAAAGAAAAATATGAGTTATCCCCTTTTTATTGCAAAATTTTCATTTTTGAATTCTCCACCATGGTCACTACGTATTGTTTTTATTCGTATAGATAATAAATTTTGAACTCTTTTAGAAAACGTTTTAAATTGATCAAGAGTATCACTTTTATTTTTAAGAAACAAAGTCCAAGTAAATCTAGAAAAAATCATCGATTATTACAAAAACATATCTATTGTGATTTATTGATTGAATTTGGGATGGGCCCATAGATTCATGTGAATTAACTCTAATGGTTTTGAGGTTGTAATTTACTCTTTTGATTTTAATGAGCTCCTTTTCAATTTTCCGAACTGACAAGCGTCTTATAAATTATTTACTTTAAGTTTCATTTTGGGTAATCCCCTAATTGAATCTAACTTTGAAATCCAAGAGATGTGTTTGAAATTTATATGACCGAGTCTCTTATGCCAGACCCAAGGGTCACTTGTATTGGTCATAAGACATAGGCTATCGTTGGAGATTTTCATACTTAATATATAGATATTTTTCTTTCTATCTCCTTCGAATATTACTTTTGAATTCCTATCTTCTATAAAGCATTTATCATTTTCAAAGTTTATTTTATAGCCTTTATCTCAAAGTTAACTTATACTTAGTAAATTATGTTTTAGATTTCTAATTAATAAAACATCAGAAATAGTAGGAGTTTCAGAATTACCGACATTGTCGATGCCGACATTATATCCTTTAGAGTTATCTCCGAAGTTGACCATTCCGCCATTCTCATATACTAGATTATTCAGTAATTCTGGATTTCCGTCATATGTCTTGAACAACCACTATCCAATTTCCATTTTTTTCCTTTTTGATTTCCACCATTTGTCCATCAGAATTTAAATTCTCAACAATCATGTAACACACCATTTCGGAATTTGAATTTTCCAAAGCCATGTAATACATCTTTTCCTGTACTGAACAACAATTCAGTAGATCACTTGAATTTTCAACATAATTGAATGTAGACTCTTTTAACATTGATGCAATGTATGAATTGAAACAATGTTATAAATCATTTCAAAATTTGCAATTTAATATTTCCAAAAATCATATTATGAACTTTTTGAAAACTTATGATCTGATACCGACTGTTAGAGATTGCGGAAGGCAAATCTTGAGACAAAACAAACACTAGAGGGGGAGGTAAATAGTGTTTATGAGGAATTTATGAATATCTTAAACTTAAATGATCTACTATAAGAATCAGACACACCAGAAATGATCACAAACACAGAAACAGATAAATATAAAATGCATAAAAGGATAGAACACATGGGATTTTATAATGGTTCGGGCTACTGCTACGTCCAGTCCCACGCAACGCTGGATTGCGTAGAGTTTTATTATTATCAATATCTAAGTACAACCCCTTGATTTCACGGCTACAAGGTTAATACCGCTCCAAACACCCTTGATTTCACGGCTACAAGGTTAGCACCGCTCTCTTTTCTTGATTTCAAGGCTACAAGGAACATGCCATTTCCAAAACAATTCCCAAATGATTACAACAGGCCTATAACTCTTCAATAGCACTTCCAAATTGATAGTAGTAGACAGAGATTGAGAAGAGATGAAGTTTTATATAATTTGAGTAGAAATCGGCAAAGTATAAGTGTAGAAATCAAGAAAATGACGTATTTATTGGTGGTATGAAAAGGGATGAAGATAGAGAAGAAGAATGTTAAAAAAATTCGAAATCAGCCCCTATTTATAATGTCTCAATGGTTGCAATGTTTTAGAAACGTTACAAATAGTGAAAAGACACTTCCTTTGAAAAATGAAAAAAATGACAGTTGTATGTTAACATAGGCATTTATGCATGTCGACATATGCCTTAGATTTTGATTTTCAAAAGTGAAAATTAGGCTCATATCCCTAAAACATTTCAAAATATAGCACATGTCCCCCCAAACTTTTGATGTAAACCCAGTCCCTTTTTTTAGCTACCGCCCAAACTTTTTTGCTCCCTTTCGCCTATTTTGTGTCCACTTACGTCTTTTGCCTTTTTTGACCCAAAAAAAAGCCGCTCTGAGGTATTTAAAAAAATCTAAATTCTGTAAACGTCCCAAGGAGTCTACGAAAAAACAAAAAAAGTTGCATACTTTTGTGCAACTATTGGCTATAGTAGCATACATGTATGCATATATTATTTCAGCGTTTTCTGTTGAAAATCTGGACCAATATATGCATATATGTATGAAACTATTAGCAAATAACTGCATACAAAGTTGAACTGAGATTCATGTGTTACAAATAGTTGCATATATGAATGCAACTATTCTGTATATATGCACGCACGTGTGCAACAATTCAAAGGGGGTGAAGGCTTCTGAGTATGTGCATGAATGTATGCATGTATTATGTATAAGAGCATAAATGTGTGCAGCAATGTCTGAAAATGGCGAATGCTTGAAAAAATAGGCCAAATTTGAATATATGCATAATAGGATGTGTATAATGGTGTTTAGCTGCATACATGTATGCATTTATACTGCAGTTGGACGCAACACTGAAATATAAGCATGAATGTATGCAACTATGTACGAATAAGTGCATCTTTTGATACAAAAACCTGTTGTTTCACTGTTTTTGTGTTATTTTGGGTTTTGATGTGGTTTTTGATTGCTTTTCCACCTGAATTTTTCGGCGTGTACGTGTTTTATTTAATAACGATTTTTCGTGATTTATTTTATTTTATTTTTTGATGTTTTTTCGAAAAATAGGGACCTAATTTATATGAAAAGGTAGACCGGATGTGTGCCTAATTTTGGAACTTAATAGGGACCTGTGCCAAATGGACCCTTTTCAAAAACTATTTTTCAAGTGTTTGAACATATATTCTATTGTGGAAATTCTTGAATCAAAACTTAGTAATATAAATAAATATTCTAAAGTGTAAAATCATATGAAATCATAATAATATATTATATATACATATTTATAAAGTTATAAGGTTTAAATATATAAAACTATAAAACTATATATATATATAAACTTATATATATTTAAAACTTTATAAACATATATGTTTGAAATCATAAGAAAGATAATAATCTGAAATCATTTATAAAAATAATTTGAAATCAGAATTTGAATTTTGAAAAAACAATTTGAAACTTGAAAATTGAAAATTAAAATTTGAAAAACGGAATTTGAACCTAGTGTGCTATTCAGAATCTTACATATAAACTGGACTCTATTACTATATTTTTCTTGAACTCCTGAAATCTTGATATCTTGATAACTTAATAACTCATGAGTCTTGAATCTCTTCTGAATCCTGATTCTCTTTGAACTCTAAAATTGTACAGTCTTCAGTATTTAAGCCATGTATACAAACCCTGCATATATATATATTCTAGATAGAGATGTTATTATAAATTTTATAATAAATTAATAATAATAATTGAAATAAAGTTGTTGTAATCAAAACTCCATTCTCCAACAAATTCATTTTACGAAGATAAACCTATATATAAATGAAAAATAAAAATATTCAGTTTTACCCAAATTTCAAAATCTACGGTGGCTTGTAAACAATGATATACAAACAAACAAATTCAATTAAAATAAAACGAAATACCCAAAACTGTGTAGCATAGTGAAATTGTTAATTAACAATAGAAACGATGAAGATGACAAACACTATAAATGAAAATGGTATTATTGGAAATACTTAAAAATCATATCTCTAATTATGTATACCACTAATGTGTAATAGCAAATTACTAATTGATAATAATTATTAAGTAATTATGTATACAGCGAAAAATAATAGAAGGTTGAAAGCAGGTATTAAAGTGGAAAACTACCAGAAGATATTACCTCCAATCGACATATTTTATGCTTCTAGAGAAGATCTGCATGAATCTGAATTTCTTTCGTCGGTTTAATCAAAACTCAACAAAACTATCCCTCAACTCATAACGAATTTTTGCTTTTTTTTTCCTCGTGATGTTTGGGATAAGAACACAAATAGAAAATAATTGTTGAAACAGGAGGTAAGCGGTATATGATGAGGGACTGCTCTTTTCAAATGCGAAAATCCTGTTTTGCCCTATATTATATCCCAATGTGCCATCATTTGACACTACCATAATTTCCAATAAATTTTCCTTAGTTCTATTATGGACCATCGTATGCAACTAATTTTGTGTTGATTATTTACTAATTTTATGTACGATCAATCTTTATCCTCCATTCCTTTTGATTTGAATTTCAAGCTACATCAATAAATTTACCTTTTTTACTGCCGAATTTATGGAAATTCATTAACAATAATCGAGATTAAAATCAATTAGGAAATTCTTTTCAGTTCAACCATATGGTGATTAATTTATGATTCCATTTTAATTAAGCTTAAACTATGGTAATTCATTAACATAAATCAAGTTATCTATTTGATATGGTATTACTTTTATATTTTAAATTTATAGTAACGCAATCAAGCCATTTATTACTACAAAAAAATGAAAATTTAAATTTAAAAAAAAAATACATTACGGTATTAAAAGGTTACTTTGATATATACAAATACTTCAATCACATAACATAGATCATATACATAAAAATATACCAACTTTAATTAAAAAATCATTTACATCCATGTTTAATTGTATATTGCAATATAACATATCAAACGAAATCGGAAAATATAACGGTCAAAACAACGACAACTTATTCTACTGCTCCTTGTATCCCGCTTCCCTTCTCAAATTAACTTTCCGAACCACCCTATGACATTCTTCCCACAGTTGTAACCCCTCCCGCGACTCTAGACCCTCCGCCAACACTTCCTCCCTCCTCTTCAATAGCTGCTCCTCTTTGCGTCAACCCACAATTGAACACTCAACGGATCTGGACCTCCCTTTTTGCGCATTTGGCTAGAAATGCGGGGAAGTACAAACCCATTGAGTTGACTCCATCTTTCTCCAATGGAGTTATGATGCACACTAACACGGTATTTGAAGTTGGATCGAACATGTGGAAGGAATCGGTTGTAGGCTTCTTTCTGGACAATCCACTTTCATTTACTGTGGTAGTTCAAAAGGTAACAACTTTATGGAAGCTTAAGGGGGAAGTGAGAGTTAAGTCATACGACGTATTTCAATTTACTTGTGATGAAGACAAGAAAAAAATCTGATGGGGGATCCCATCATTATCAAAAGCAAATTGTTTATTATCAAACCCTATGACCCCTCGTCAGCAACATTTGTGGCCTTGTGAAATCTGTTCCTGTCTGGGTGCAGCTTTCAAACATTCCGCTGTTTTACTGGTCTCATTATGGAATCAACTAGCTTTCGTGCAGATTGCTAAACTCATTTTCCTTGACGAGATGACATAAAAGCTTAAGCGCTTACATTATGCTAAATGTCTCATAGAAGTCAAGCCAGATAATGAGCTAATTGAAGACTTTCTTGTAAGTCTGCTTGATGGAGGAACTCAGAAAGTCAAAGTGAATTACCTTTGGAGGCCGCTAATTTATACTGCATGTAAAGTGTTTGGACATAGTATTGATTGTTGTGAACATGGTATGGTCAAGAAAGTGCAACAAGGTGAGAACTCAAGGAGGGAAAATAAGGTCGAAGCAAATCAACAGAAGAGTACTACTTAGAATGAAAAAACTGAGGTCACCAGAGCTGCCACCAAACGTAACAACAATGTTTACATTAAGGGCTATGCTCCTAAAGTATCCATATGGCAAAAGGTCAAGCACAACAAGAAAAAAGTCACATACAACACTCAAAGGAAAACGAACACTTTTTACAATTATATGACTAAAGGCACTATGAATTATCACCAAAATATTCAGGAAAAAAGACAGAGCCAACAAGCTATTGACATAGAAGAAGGGGAGATAATAGAGAACAATGGGAAACAAGCTAATTTGGTTAACCTTGTAACCAACAATAGTTTTGACATACTTCAGACCGATGAGACTGATGTGGAAAAAGACAATGAAACCGAATTGAATGCAAATGAACTACCTGATGCCAATGCTACAATAACTGACAACTCATCCAATAAGTCAGACCCACTTCATGGCAACTGCTTTAACTCTCAACAAACCATAGTGCATGACCTTACTAGTAGTGGAAAGAAGAGAGTCAATGAAACACAACATGGTACTTGTGAAGACAAGACTATGTATGCAAGAAAGGTTAAATGGAATTGATGAACAAGTAATAATGAAAGAAAACAGTACAATACCAAATGTTGTTGTTATGAATGCTCTTACCGGTAATGGCAGTCCAACTATCGAGCAAGTTAACACTTGCATGCATAATCCTATTATTGAAGGAAAGAAGTGAGTTAGTGAAATGCAACATGGTACTTGTGAAGACAAGACTGCGCAAGAAAGGTTGAAGGGAATCGATGAACAAGTAACAATCAAAGAAAACAGTCAATATCAAATTTTGTTGTTGTGAATGCTCTTACTAGTAATGGCAATCCAACTATTGAGAAAGTTAATACTTACGTGAATATCTATGTTAAAAAGTCTGCAGAACCATAATTTGAACCTGCTTTAAAAGCACTTTTCCCAGAAACGTGTGACATGCACACATGCACCACTGGTGACAATGATGAGAATGAAAACATTGCCCTCCAGCTAAACCCCCTGACATCAAGGAAAGTTCCTCTGAGGTAAATACGTCCCCATATAACAACATCATATCACCCCCTGAGGAACCTCACTTGTTTCAACCAGAGAAGAGTGGTAATGACATGAACAACAACAGGAAAATCAAAGCTCCAAAGCAGTTCAGTTCGGAAACAAATGACTCAAACAAGGTCATTACGAGATGTATGGAAACGAAGCAACAAAAAAATTGAGTTATACATTGTTACAAAACCTCTGCATATGGAACGTTAGAGGTGCCCATTTGGACATCAAGCTGGATCAGTGCAAGCAGCTAATAAGAAAATACAATCTTAATGTTATTGCTATATTGGAAACAAAACTGAATGCTACTCTTACCAATCGTGCAACAAGGTATATTGTCTCTAGCTAAAATTTATTGCATAACCTTAACGACACCAGTTATGGAAGAATAATGCTAACGTATGACCCTACTGTTCATAATTTTACCACTACTACCACTTCTAGTCAACACATCCATTGCCATAACTTTTATATACCCACTTCAACTTCCTACTATATCACTTTTGTATACGCTCATAACTCTCTTGCCTCCAGAGAAGATCTCTTTAAGGAAATGCTTTCTTTTAGACAACACACACACAACCGTGGTTGGTGTGCGGTGATTTCAACAACCCTTTGAAAATTTTTGATCGTGTCAGTGGTACTGTCGTCACACAAGCTAAGATCAGAGCATTTAATCAAACTATCACCCATTCTGACCTCATTGAAATTATCTCCTCTGGTGTTGAATATTCTTGGAATAACAGTAAGTGTGCCGGTACTCATACATTTACCAGGATTAATCACGCTTTTTGCAATGTTGTTGCACTTAACAAGTGGTCGTGTCTTTATAACGAGTTACCTTTGCCTTTACTCTCGGATCAATCTCCTCAAATTATGTACCTCGGTGAGAATGCCAACACAAGAAGGCCTAGCTTTAAAAATTTTAACTCTTGGTTGCAAGAGCCAGACTTCTAAGGGATTGTTGAGAAAGAGTAGGGTTCCCCGTGCTTCGGAAACACCTTATTTATCCTTCACAAAAAGTTAAAGTCTCTTAAACAAGTTCTGAAAACCTGGGCTAATGCTAGATTTGGTAGTGGTTCCATGCAATCTAATTTTTGGTTAAGAGAGCTTGAACTCCTTTAATCCTAAATATTGAGTAACCCTAGTGGCCCTACTCTTTCTAGTAAAGAGACTGAATTCTCCTCAAATCTCAAAGACGCTTTGCACATGGAAGCACAGATGAAAAAACAAAAATCTAGACTGAAATGGTTTTACGAGGGTGATAGGAACTCTAGCTTCTTCCATGTTGCTCTCAAGGCGAAACAAGAAAAGGAAAATATCCACACTATAACTGATCTTAACGAGCAAACTAACATGACCCAACCAGGTATTCAAAATGCTCTTATTCATTACCTTTCTGATCTGTTTGGTAACGCGAATGACTTTGAGCCGCAAATCGATGAGATTAATCCTACTTTTACCTAAACTAAACCAAGAACAGATTTCTTTTCTTGGTGCAAGCATTATGGTTGATGAAATTAAGACAGCTATGTTCTCACTTCACTAATTCGAGTGGGGGACCGAACGGATTTGTAACAACCCAGAATTTCAAAACCAATTAGAAACTTTGGTTTAATATATTTTAATGAATTTTGGATATAAATTGGTTATTTTTGTTAGATAAAATTTGAGAATAATATTAAGACTAGTTTTAATATTTTATTTGACTCAAAACAAGCTTAGAAAAATTACTAATTTGATTTATAAGTATAAATTTAAAAATTGATATTTTAAAAGCTATATCAATCACTCGGAAAAGGACCATTTTTAAGACAACCTTGGAATCCGACAAAACCACTTTTATTGGATCTGAAATGTCGAAATATGGTAGAATCCAAAATTTCAAGTCAAATGGAGTTCACATGTGAGAAAATGACATATAAACGTAAGCTAAAAATTCAGTCAGTTTTTAGTTTAAGCTGAAAATAAGGCGATCTTTTCAGTGGTCTCCAAATTTGATGAGACTAGATTCGTTGCAAGTGTAATTCATAACATAGCGAGATTTCGAATTTCGTAATTTTTGGAGTCAACGTGTGGCCGTGAGACTAAAACGAAGTACGCACGATATAATTAATACTTCTACTTAAACATCACTTCATGAATAGTAATGGACCAATTACAATTAGACAAACCATGCCCTCTCTCCTCCACTTAGCACCCTCCCCTTGAATGGTGCCTACATGACATGATAGGTGGTTAATTAGGTTTAATTGGAACCTAATGTTTCTTCCATTTGCTAAAAGAAGCTTAAGTGCTTAGAAAACTCAAAAATGGAAGCTCCTTCTCCCTTTCTTCTTCCATGCCGCCACCTAGGGATTCACCTCTGGCCAAGACTTGCTGCGCCAGTCCCCCATCCGCCCTCCTCTAGGCCAACAAGGCCATGGTCCCCTCTCCCACTCTTGAAAGCCCTCCATTCTCTCTTAGATTGCAAAAGACCACATTTTTGTACCCTAAATCAAGTGCTACCTCCTCCTAGTAACCCCACATCACCACGCAAGCACCCATAGCCCTCCACCAGTGCGGTGCTTCACTATCTAGATCTGACCGTGGTCCCCTAGCTCCTCCTCAAACTAAAACACCCTTAAAATCCTAGCTTTTTACCTTAAAGCTTAAGTGCATATGTGTTTGAGTGTATTCGAGTGATAGTTTGTGAGTTTGAGTTGAAAATGCGAGGTTTGTGGCTCATGGCAAAAGCGTTGAGCACCTACGGTGAAGTGCATAGTTGTTCGATGGTTGGGGTGAGAGTTGTTTTATATTAATTAGTTGGTTAAAATCAAGATATGTTGCTAAATTGTTTGGACAACGTATATATGCGAACTTGTAAAGTTCATAACTTTTTCATATGAACTCGAAATTTGGTGATTCAAGATGCGTTAGAACCATATCGACGAGTGCTTTGCAATGAAACTAATTTAATAAAATTTGGAGCTATTTAGAAATTTAGGTTAAATTGAACACGCGTTTAATTTAACCCAAAAGCGATTGTTATTATAACGATCAAAAATCTCGGTGAGAACTCTCTTACTCAGATATTTTGTGCAGTCATTTTTATCTATTGCATGTGATATCCCTTGAGTTCGACACATGAATTATTCACAAATCATTTGTATTAGAAGCGTTGTATGAATATGTGACACTCGCATTTCATACTCCGTGGATAGACGCTTGTGGCGCCTTAAATGGTATTGGATAGTTGAGTATTTATTTATTATGACTACGGTGTGTGCATTATATGCGAGTAATGATTCATTAAATAATTGTTGTTGGTTGAAAACCCCACACAGGTCTTGGGATGATATTTGACTCACACATCTCCCTTGTGTGAAATTGCGGTTAATCGGTTGATTGATGGATTAATGTAAGCGTCAATTATTTGATTGAAGCTCATATGAAAATAAAGTGCGCATTGGATGTCATTTTGGATGTTGATAGTTGTTTGCAACTATTGTTGGGTGCATATGATGAATGTAATCCATAATAATTTATTAAAATGGATATTTGTTTAAATTTTATTCCAATCCAGAATAAACATGAATATTTTTATAATGTAATATTCAATGGAGATTAGAAGTTTGATTTTGATGTATGATTTTGGATGAACACGAAAATATTGAAAATATGAAGCTGAGTTAAATAGATATATGCCATTTTAACTTGAATAGAATTTTCTATCGATTGTATTCATTTAATAATGAATATTGAAAAGATTTGATTTCAAAATTTGATATTTTGAAAATATTATCATTTTTAATATTATAATGATATGGAATGTTCAATTTTGGTTTATAAATTGAAATGGAAGTTGGAATCGTTTTTAAACGAATTTATAAATGTTTAATAAAATATATTTTGAATGAAAATCAAGGAATTTTTTTTATATATATAAATGGTATGAATAGAATGTGTCACGCAGCGAATTTTTGTGAATTTCAACCATTAACTTCAAATTAGCATAACGAGAGATCCGACAGTCGGATTCTCCTAAATCCGGAACTGTTGGGTTCATATCAAAAATAGATTTAGAAAGATAATAAAAATTTGAAACCTAAAGGTTAGATTTTAAGATATATTCAAATCGGTTTTGGAAAATATCGCTATGGATGTAGTTCGGTGACCGATATTGAAAACCGATTGTAAGGCCTTATTAAAATTATTAAAAATATAGGAAAATTATGTAAAATCATAATAAATGATTTGGAAAGATTTTTGGATGAAATACTACAAGTTTGAAATGATAAAAGATATTTTTATCCAAATGAACTATTTAATAACTAGAATAATAATCCAATTATTTTTAGAAATAATAAATTGGATAGTGAATGGTTTTAACATAACCCGAAATTTCCAACATATATATTGGAATGGATTTGAATGATAATTATCTTTGGATATTTTGATATTGAATTCTGTGATTATACAGATATTGTTGCGGGAATTTGGAAGATATTGATATCGTTATTCCAAAACGATATCTGTTAGTTTCAGAATTTGGTATTGAATGTAAGTCGACATGATTTCCATTTAAGATCTTGTGTTTAATATCAAATTGGATTTTGGGGTTCGTTGTGGATGGTATCTTAAATGATACTGTTCTTGAACTCACTTGTGAAAGTAATAAATCTTTTAATTTAGATTTAAGGAAGTTTTCCAGTTTATTCAATTAATAATAATCAAGATGGGCTTCTGTAAAGGATGGCGTTTACTATTTATGGAATTTAAAAGGCTTTGTCGTTATTCCACTCATAGTATTGGTCAGATACATAAATTTATACCGATTATGAATTGTTCAGAATTCTGTGAAGATTCCATATTAAATGGAAGATGATTTTGGGTTTATTGTGAACAATGTTTTTACATGACATTTGTTCTTTGACCCAAGTAAAGACAAGATTGATTTCCAAGGGTTGAATAATCATTAAATAATGGTTTTTGAGATTAAATCTGAACTAGAGTTTTAATTAATCTTTAATTAGATTGAAATGTAAATGAGGTAATTAAATTTACCGAATTCAAGAAATGTTCGAAATGGAGTTCCACCAGTTTTACTCCATGTGATAGTTAAACTTTAGATAGCTTTGAATGTTAAATGGTAATTAAATTTACCGATAACACTATCAGTATTAAATATGGAGTACCACCAGTTTTGATCCATGGGATGAATAGGTTGGGATTGGGATAATAAAAGAAATGATTACTTCGGTATGGCTCGATAATCCAGACTAGTTCACAAACCTTAATCAGGTTTAAGTTGTGTAAAGATAAAATAAAATATTTTGAAAATGATATTCAAAGGAAGATTAAAGAATAAGTTTAAAAGAACGTATCTTTGATAAAATTAATGGGAACCTTTCCCCAAAGATGTGAATATTTGAATAAAAGAATATTCTGGATTGGAATGAGATGTATGCTATGTTTGTGTATTTATCACATGATTATAAAGACACATTTGTTATTCAGAAAGACTGGGTTTAACCCATTCTGAATAACTGTTACGATGATTAAAAATCGATGATAAGGACGTTTTTGAAGACCAGAGATCATCACATTGTTTGGGCTATTGCTGATGTCTCACTTGGAAAGTACACCCAAGTAGAGGTTATATGTAATGATTGTCCAAACATACTTGGAAATCAACCGGATATGCGAGGACCTCACTCCTGTATTGGTTATATGGGACGAGGAATAAGGTACCTCCGGTTTCGTTCAGTCCCAGAACGGACTTGTAAATGGATTATATGTCTGACATTGTATTTCGTTCTGCATTTGTTGATCTCTGCTAAATATGTATCTGTTTGGTGGTGGAGAATTTATTCTCTTGCTTAACACCCTTCTCTGAGATGTACGAGCTTAGAGGTTATATATTGGTGGAAATCAATGGTATGATATGGATTGTCAATGTGGCATGCTGAGGTGCAATGATCGAGGCTTTCTGTAACAACCCGTATTTTTGAATAACATGTTATAACATAAATGGAGGCAGAATTATACTGTAAAATCTGAATCAAGGGAAACGGGCTATGCC
The DNA here is from genome assembly GCA_030737875.1 of Allium sativum. NCBI lineage: Eukaryota > Viridiplantae > Streptophyta > Magnoliopsida > Asparagales > Amaryllidaceae > Allium > Allium sativum. The sequence continues at coordinate 185,848,523 of CM060924.1, read as the reverse complement.
ATTGCGTTCGTCTCGGAAAAATACGCGAAATAGAGTCCGAGTTTTCGAAAATCGGAGTCCGTATGACCAAGATATGGCCTCGCGAAGTTTCACGAAAAATTCCCAAATTAAAGTATACTTAATTAAGTGAAATGGGTTGCGCAGAGAAATATATATATATTGATATATATATATATATATATATATAATTGAAAATTAAATAAATAAATATGCAAAAATGTTCAAAACAGCGAATTGGGAGAGGGGAATAACCGAACCGGCCGATTTTTGAGGTCGACCCGAGCCCGCTGGGTCGACTAGGGGTTAATCTAGGGTGTTTGGCTGTCAACCCGTGGGCCGATTCGCTCAAATGCAGATTTTGCATTTGAATGGTTCTCATGGTTCATCTTTAATCTAAAGGCCCTAGATGGTTCCTACACTTGACTTCTTCCCCAAGACATGCTTTGATGGCTTGGATTGAATATAGGTTTAATCCTATGGCCTAAAACACTTGCCTAATCTATAAATAAGCCCCTAACCCTCTCCTAAATCCTCATTATTCATTCATGTAACTAAACTATGGCCAAATTTCTACTCTCATGGCCTCCACTCAACTATCCTAGCCTCCACTTCATTTCTATGAGAGGTTTCATGATCATGAGAGTGTTAGAGAGTCCCTATGTTAGTATGAGAGCTTCTCAAGTTGATTTCAAGGCAAAAGCTTTGATCTTTGTTCATAAAGATGGTGTTTTGGTGGGTTTGGAGCATCCATCTTTGGGTTTTTGGGTGATGGCATGCATAGGCTTCATCACAAGCTTTAGTTTAATCGATTTAGGCCTTCATAGCAATGTAAGCCCTTCTCCTACTATTAGATATGAACTTTAAACTTAATATGACATGTTGTAAGTGGGTTTAAACATTAGTATGTAGCATGCTATCATCTTATGCAAGCTTATAAAGTCATTACCTTGGTCTTGTGGTCATAAAGCTTTGACCTTTATGTTGAAATGTTGCATTATGCAACATGAGAAACTTCATAATCATTATGTCACCTTGCATATGAAGTCATAATCCTTATATGATGATATATGCGAGTTTCTAGCCATCATTCCATGTCTTTTGTCACTATGATTCGCTTATGTACTAAGTTTGGGTTTATGCATGTTTTTGAGGCTTAAGAATGTAACATGCAAGCTAATGAACACATTTGTGCCTCATTTGCCACCATGATTAACTTGTGGCTTAATACCCATTTTTGTCATTCCTTTGCCAAGTCTCTTCTTTTAATCCATCACGTTGTTGCGAACGTATATGCTAGTTTAAAAAAAAGCGTTGGGGTCACATTATGGGGAAACATAATGACATGAATATGACTTGGGTAAATGGGTATAAACATGACAACATGTAACGTTAAATATGACATGTGTTTATACTTGAAAACCTGATTTGAAATATAACATGGAAGTTGACATGTAAGTATGCATAAAAACATAAGCTTGGGAATTTACCTATTAAGTTAGGTCTACCCATTGGGAATTTACCTATTAAGTTAGGTCTACCCAATTGCTTGAAAACTTGACTATGAACATGACACTAGACTAAACATGAAAGTGGCCAACTCGAGGTTGGGTTGAGTTTGCAACGTAAAACTACCCGGAACCGACCGGCCTAACCAGTAGTTGCAAACAATAGGACCCAATGTGAGAAGTTGGTCATGTTGTGCTTGAACCCGAGGTTAGACCAAGTTGTGGTGTAAAGCTACCCGGAACCGACCGGCTTAACTAGTAACCACAACAAAGTCTAATGTGAGAGGTTGGGGTGCATTAAGTAATTAATGCCACATAATAGGGTTAAGTTAATTTGATTAATGAGGCTTAACCAAATATGACATGGACAAATGGGTTAAGTAATTTAATTTGACTAATGACACTTAACCGACATGACAGGGTTGGGTAGGTTAAGTAACTTGATTTGCCTAACGACACTTGACCATTTTTATACGACGAGGGGACGGGATTAAGTTAACCAACACTTAATCAATCCAACACGATAACTTGATAAGGTTAAGTAAATTTTCTTAGTAACACTTAACCGTTTAATACAGTTAATGGATGGGGTTAAGTCAACTCAGACCTAACTAATCTAAACATGGTAATTGGACGGGGTTAAGTTAATTTACACTTAACTAATCCAACTCGTTAGTTTGATGTGGTTAAGTGACCTATACTTAACCAATCTAACGTGAAAACATGATAAGGCTAAGTCACGAATCACTTGAATACGCTTGACCGATTTGACTCGGTAATTTGACAAGGTCAAGTTAATTTATATAATTAACCAATCTAAAATGATAATTAGACGAGGTTAAGTTATGGATTGCTTAATATACTTAGCCAACTTGACACATGGTTTGTAGGGTTAAGTCTTGGACTTGGATACTTAGCCAATTTTGACATGGTTTGTAGACGGGCTAAGTTATGAACTTAAGTGACACTTAACCCATTAGATAAACCCTAATTCGGAGGATTAGGTAAATAACCATAGTTAACAAGGATTATGGAAATAAGGCTAAGTGGTAAACCTTAGTTAAGGGAGACTAAGTAATAATTCTTAGTCAAGGAAATTTGGACCATTTCTTAGATAGATTAGTAACCCGATACGTTAGGTCAACGTTTAAGTATGCGTGTAGGAGCAGGCTATCTGATTTAGATAAAGGCTCCAACGAACTGGGTAACGAAGCAGCGGCTTCGGGGAACGTGAGGATATTCTTGGGATCCCTCTGTGAGCTGCCAGGTCATTATACTAGGCTCACGAGAGGTTGAGGTCTGCGGTAGAAGAACCAAGAATATGCCTTGGTTGCTATGCGAGCGACCTAAAGACCGGGGTGGATAGCAGTGAGTCGACGAATACATAAGGTGCCCGAGATAGCAAGTTCGTCGATCATCTACCATCTTGAGTCAAGCGTGTACGTACGGAAAGGCAGGGAACACCCAACAGACCATAATTGCTATCTAATTATGGGTGAGGTAGGCCGTAGGATGTGGGCTGGCCGGAGTGTAGTTCTCATGCAAGATTTTCTCTTGTGTTGCCTTTCACTAGTTGAGGGAGGGGTCTCGTGGGACCATAGCCACGTGTAGAAAAGCAGACCTTAGTATCTGCATCGGCAGATAAATCTAAAGCTCCCGACCGAGTCCTGTATTTCTTGTTTTGCCCTGTGACAGGACTCGGATGGCACGATGTGATACATGTGCATACAGTTATAGAAAAACGATTCACGATGATTGCGTGGGAAAAAGGGCGCGGTTGAGGGTTAGCGTAATCCCTAGTGGCCTAGGTGGTTTAACCCAAACCAAAATACGAAAGCGTGCAATAGGCAAGCGTAATCCCTAGTGGTGCTAGGTGGCGTAAGTCCTAGTAGTTCAAACGATGATTCATATGGAAGAGCCTAGCTAGAACAAGGGTGACAGTCCAAACGATTTCAAGGATAATACGACATGAGGAAGCCCGTACGAGGTACGGCAAAGGACTGAACTTATATACATGGAAAGAAACATATGATTTGAGTAACCTATGTATGCGATATGTTAGGTTGACATGGACCATTACACGATTTTGAGTAAGGGACATTCATGGTTAACACATAACAAGGCTGGGATACTAGTACGGAGGGTGCAGAGCAAATATACATGTTAGAACCAGGAAGAATATACGGAATAGATACCGTGGAATGTTAGACGGGGTAGATACCTTGGGATAGTATACTTGATAGAAGTCTGACGATATGATACCTTGATTTATCATGACACCGTAGTTTATCATGATACCTTAGTTCAGTAGTTATCCTGTTATTCTGATTTAGCTTATCTATCTTGTTATCATGCTTATGTTCATCTCAGTTCCTCATGCCAGTTAACTTTACTAGTTTATATGCTGATAGTAGATAGGGCTTACCAGTCTTTATGACTGACCCCGTTTTCTTTCGCTTCTTGTCTTCCGTTTCCCCCCCAGGTTACAGGGAGGAAATACTGTTGTTTAGTTCAGACTTCTTCTGCTTGAAGGTCATCATGGATGGCTTGGACTTTTCTTGGCTATGGCTACTTTACTGTTTTATTTGGGGAATAATTTATGGAAAAGTCTTAATGCTTCTTTATTATTACAAGACAGGTTTTGATGTACTCTGATGTAAAAGGCTTTAGACCTTAATTATTAATGTTTATGAAAGTTCGATTTTACTTCCGCCATTTTATATGTTCTGTCTTGTGATATTTCTGTGCATGTTTACCAATAATGCCCCTCTAAAGCTAGTGCATTCCTTTGCGAGTGACCCTAGCGGAGGCGGGGTGTTACATTTGGTATCAGAGCAGAAGGTTACTAGACTGGGCAAAAGTTTTTAAAGACCTTCTGAAAATTATTTGAAAAACCGTTTACAAAGAAGCATTTTTCAAGAAAATTTTCCTTTAAAAAGAAAAAGGCTATTCCCCAAAGGCCATTAACATTATCCATGTTTCCTTGATTGAATCTCTTTTCCTTTCTTTCCTCCATCTGTAGTCACAGTGGTTTTGACTGCGACTAGTCTTTCTAGCTGCGTAAGTGTTTCCCGTACGATGGAGGTGGTTCTCGAGAGACCGTTGCAGAGTTATGCATGAAAGGATAGTAAGAACAAGGATAAAGGATACGAGCTCAGGGATAAGCAACATGTTGGTATGGCTGAGTCCTAAAAGGAGGGAGAAAGATGAACAATGAAACCCATGACGAGAGAGTACCTTTGGCATGGTGAAACGGGACGGATAGTTAAGTATCATGGAACAGGGACAAGATCATTCGGAGGGCAATAGTATGCTCTCATTTCTAGGGTACCTCAGAAGGAGGGTAACGATCTTGTTAAAGGTTTAGCTTTTCTTCTCTATCATCCTGTCGGGACTTTGTTTTGATCACCGCATCTTTTAAGTCCGCTTCGATAGTTGAGTCTCTGCACCTTAGTACTAGCGTAGTAGAGGATCCCGTTTTTGTCTCAAGTCCTATTGGAAGATCGGTCCATTTACTCATGGCTTGTTTGGATTTGAGAATGTCTATATCAAGTGTTGAGCTTGGAAATAATGCTTATGTTTATAAGTTGTGGATGGATTCTAGGGATGAAGTGGTTATCCAGTAAGGGGTGCCACTCTCGGTTTTAGAAGGAGGGTAGTTAGACTCTTGGCTTGCTTTGGTAATACCCTTGAAGTATCGCATGACCTTTTGGGTTCTGTCATGATTAGTTACTTAGAATCCCTAGATGCCTTTATTGGAAATTTGAAGCCCGGTCGGATGGTGTTCGCCGATAAGACGGATGGTTTATTTCACTTATGCATGGGTTATGGAAATCACCCTAGTAAGTGCACTTGATAACCCGGTTGGCATCTGTTTACTTTCAAGAGAAAGTTCTACTACGTGGAATACCTTATGGTACGAGGTCCGAGATTCACTAGTGAATTTTGGAAAGCTTGCATGAGATCATGAGTACGCAGTCATGTTTGCGCTAAGTGTGCAAGTGGAACGAGAGGCGACGAGGAAATGAGTTCCAACTCATGTTATGGAAACAGGAAATAAGAAGCTACGAAATCGCGAAGTTAAAGGACGGTCAAGGCACAATGGAATTAAGCTCAAGGAGATACGACTTTGATGGTCAAAGACTAGATACGCGCATGATATCTCTTTTTGAGAGTATATCCTTGATCCCTGTTTTCCTGTAGAGCTTGCTTGTAGGCTATCTTTTGTGAATATCCTCTCGGTCCTATCTTCTATTGCAAACCCCGTAAGGAATTTGTCTTGTTTATCTTCTCGACCCTGTTTCAGGGAATCCTAGGTAGAACCCTAAGGATGTAAACATGTATTTGAAACATGTTATGATTGATATGGTTGCAAGTGGTTGCAAGTGGTTGCTCGTGGATGCGCGAATACACATTAGATACTAGCTCGACTCGATCACATTTCATATTGCATATGCACGAGTATTTATACTTGTTTATGGTTGAAATCGAATGTATTATCATGCGGTTGTTGCATATGAATGAATGATTGTGCACGCATATAGTATCTATATGACTAGGACTATTTGCATACATGTTGGATTCATGGCACTATACATATTTTTGCATTAGAAAGATTATTCAGGCCTGATCATTAGCATTAGCTAAGGAACATGTACACACACGTTTTGCATATATTCATACAGCATTAGAAATCATCTAAGGACAATGGTTGCTTATGGATGATGTTTTGAGTAGATGAATGATGGATGGTAGGATAGGTTCTTCCTAACTTGGAGATTTCGGGGACGAAATCCTAAAAGGTGGGGAGAATGTAACAACCCGTATTTTTGAATAACATGTTATAACATAAATGGAGGCAGAATTATACTGTAAAATCTGAATCAAGGGAAACGGGCTATGCCATTGCGTTTGTCTCGGAAAAATACGCGAAATAGAGTCCGAGTTTTCGAAAATCGGAGTCCGTATGACCAAGATATGGCCTCGCGAAGTTTCACGAAAAATTCCCAAATTAAAGTATACTTAATTAAGTGAAATGGGTTGCGCAGAGAAATATATATATATTGATATATATATATATATATATAATTGAAAATTAAATAAATAAATATGCAAAAATGTTCAAAACAGCGAATTGGGAGAGGGGAATAACCGAACCGGCCGATTTTTGAGGTCGACCCGAGCCCGCTGGGTCGACTAGGGGTTAATCCAGGGTGTTTGGCTATCAACCCGTGGGCCGATTCGCTCAAATGCAGATTTTGCATTTGAATGGTTCTCATGGTTCATCTTTAATCTAAAGGCCCTAGATGGTTCCTACACTTGACTTCTTCCCCAAGACATGCTTTGATGGCTTGGATTGAATATAGGTTTAATCCTATGGCCTAAAACACTTGCCTAATCTATAAATAAGCCCCTAACCCTCTCCTAAATCCTCATTATTCATTCATGTAACTAAACTATGGCCAAATTTCTACTCTCATGGCCTCCACTCAACTATCCTAGCCTCCACTTCATTTCTATGAGAGGTTTCATGATCATGAGAGTGTTAGAGAGTCCCTATGTTAGTATGAGAGCTTCTCAAGTTGATTTCAAGGCAAAAGCTTTGATCTTTGTTCATAAAGATGGTGTTTTGGTGGGTTTGGAGCATCCATCTTTGGGTTTTTGGGTGATGGCATGCATAGGCTTCATCACAAGCTTTAGTTTAATCGATTTAGGCCTTCATAGCAATGTAAGCCCTTCTCCTACTATTAGATATGAACTTTAAACTTAATATGACATGTTGTAAGTGGGTTTAAACATTAGTATGTAGCATGCTATCATCTTATGCAAGCTTATAAAGTCATTACCTTGGTCTTGTGGTCATAAAGCTTTGACCTTTATGTTGAAATGTTGCATTATGCAACATGAGAAACTTCATAATCATTATGTCACCTTGCATATGAAGTCATAATCCTTATATGATGATATATGCGAGTTTCTAGCCATCATTCCATGTCTTTTGTCACCATGATTCGCTTATGTACCAAGTTTGGGTTTATGCATGTTTTTGAGGCTTAAGAATGTAACATGCAAGCTAATGAACACATTTGTGCCTCATTTGCCACCATGATTAACTTGTGGCTTAATACCCATTTTTTTCATTCCTTTGCCAAGTCTCTTCTTTTAATCCATCACGTTGTTGCGAACGTATATGCTAGTTTAAAAAAAGCGTTGGGGTCACATTATGGGGAAACATAATGACATGAATATGACTTGGGTAAATGGGTATAAACATGACAACATGTAACGTTAAATATGACATGTGTTTATACTTGAAAACCTGATTTGAAATATAACATGGAAGTTGACATGTAAGTATGCATAAAAACATAAGCTTGGGAATTTACCTATTAAGTTAGGTCTACCCATTGGGAATTTACCTATTAAGTTAGGTCTACCCAATTGCTTGAAAACTTGACTATGAACATGACACTAGACTAAACATGAAAGTGGCCAACTCGAGGTTGGGTTGAGTTTGCAACGTAAAACTACCCGGAACCGACCGGCCTAACTAGTAGTTGCAAACAATAGGACCCAATGTGAGAAGTTGGTCATGTTGTGCTTGAACCCGAGGTTAGACCAAGTTGTGGTGTAAAGCTACCCGGAACCGACCGGCTTAACTAGTAACCACAACAAAGTCTAATGTGAGAGGTTGGGGTGCATTAAGTAATTAATGCCACATAATAGGGTTAAGTTAATTTGATTAATGAGGCTTAACCAAATATGACATGGACAAATGGGTTAAGTAATTTAATTTGACTAATGACACTTAACCGACATGACAGGGTTGGGTAGGTTAAGTAACTTGATTTGCCTAACGACACTTGACCATTTTTATACGACGAGGGGACGGGATTAAGTTAACCAACACTTAATCAATCCAACACGATAACTTGATAAGGTTAAGTAAATTTTCTTAGTAACACTTAACCGTTTAATACAGTTAATGGATGGGGTTAAGTCAACTCAGACCTAACTAATCTAAACATGGTAATTGGACGGGGTTAAGTTAATTTACACTTAACTAATCCAACTCGTTAGTTTGATGTGGTTAAGTGACCTATACTTAACCAATCTAACGTGAAAACATGATAAGGCTAAGTCACGAATCACTTGAATACGCTTGACCGATTTGACTCGGTAATTTGACAAGGTCAAGTTAATTTATATAATTAACCAATCTAAAATGATAATTAGACGAGGTTAAGTTATGGATTGCTTAATATACTTAGCCAACTTGACACATGGTTTGTAGGGTTAAGTCTTGGACTTGGATACTTAGCCAATTTTGACATGGTTTGTAGATGGGCTAAGTTATGAACTTAAGTGACACTTAACCCATTAGATAAACCCTAATTCGGAGGATTAGGTAAATAACCATAGTTAACAAGGATTATGGAAATAAGGCTAAGTGGTAAACCTTAGTTAAGGGAGACTAAGTAATAATTCTTAGTCAAGGAAATTTGGACCATTTCTTAGATAGATTAGTAACCCGATACGTTAGGTCAACGTTTAAGTATGCGTGTAGGAGCAGGCTATCTGATTTAGATAAAGGCTCCAACGAACTGGGTAACGAAGCAGCGGCTTCGGGGAACGTGAGGATATTCTTGGGATCCCTCTGTGAGCTGCCAGGTCATTATACTAGGCTCACGAGAGGTTGAGGTCTACGGTAGAAGAACCAAGAATATGCCTTGGTTGCTATGCGAGCGACCTAAAGACCGGGGTGGATAGCAGTGAGTCGACGAATACATAAGGTGCCCGAGATAGCAAGTTCGTAGATCATCTACCATCTTGAGTCAAGCGTGTACGTACGGAAAGGCAGGGAACACCCAACAGACCATAATTGCTATCTAATTATGGGTGAGGTAGGCCGTAGGATGTGGGCTGGCCGGAGTGTAGTTCTCATGCAAGATTTTCCCTTGTGTTGCCTTTCACTAGTTGAGGGAGGGGTCTCGTGGGACCATAGCCACGTGTAGAAAAGCAGACCTTAGTATCTGCATCGGCAGATAAATCTAAAGCTCCCGACCGAGTCCTGTATTTCTTGTTTTGCCCTGTGACAGGACTCGGATGGCACGGTGTGATACATGTGCATACAGTTATAGAAAAACGATTCACGATGAATGCGTGGGAAAAAGGGCGCGGTTGAGGGTTAGCGTAATCCCTAGTGGCCTAGGTGGTTTAACCCAAACCAAAATACGAAAGCGTGCAATAGGCAAGCGTAATCCCTAGTGGTGCTAGGTGGCGTAAGTCCTAGTAGTTCAAACGATGATTCATATGGAAGAGCCTAGCTAGAACAAGGGTGACAGTCCAAACGATTTCAAGGATAATACGACATGAGGAAGCCCGTACGAGGTACGGCAAAGGACTGAACTTATATACATGGAAAGAAACATATGATTTGAGTAACCTATGTATGCGATATGTTAGGTTGACATGGACCATTACACGATTTTGAGTAAGGGACATTCATGGTTAACACATAACAAGGCTGGGATACTAGTACGGAGGGTGCAGAGCAAATATACATGTTAGAACCAGGAAGAATATACGGAATAGATACCGTGGAATGTTAGACGGGGTAGATACCTTGGGATAGTATACTTGATAGAAGTCTGACGATATGATACCTTGATTTATCATGACACCGTAGTTTATCATGATACCTTAGTTCAGTAGTTATCCTGTTATTCTGATTTAGCTTATCTATCTTGTTATCATGCTTATGTTCATCTAAGTTCCTCATGCCAGTTAACTTTACTAGTTTATATGCTGATAGTAGATAGGGCTTACCAGTCTTTATGACTGACCCCGTTTTCTTTCGCTTCTTGTCTTCCGTTTCCCCCCCAGGTTACAGGGAGGAAATACTGTTGTTTAGTTCAGACTTCTTCTGCTTGAAGGTCATCATGGATGGCTTGGACTTTTCTTGGCTATGGCTACTTTACTGTTTTATTTGGGGAATAATTTATGGAAAAGTCTTAATGCTTCTTTATTATTACAAGACAGGTTTTGATGTACTCTGATGTAAAAGGCTTTAGACCTTAATTATTAATGTTTATGAAAGTTCGATTTTACTTCCGCCATTTTATATGTTCTGTCTTGTGATATTTCTGTACATGTTTACCAATAATGCCCCTCTAAAGCTAGTGCATTCCTTTGCGAGTGACCCTAGCGGAGGCGGGGTGTTACACTTTCATTGAAAAGCAACGTATTGTGGATGATGATCAAAGCATGGCTTTAAATAGCGCAGCTTCGTGTATGGAGTTGATTCGTGAGCCTCACACCAGTATGAGTCAAAAACAAGATAGTGACTGCAAGAAGTGCAAACGTTTCTTTCTTGCTAGAAGTGGTGTCATGGTATGGAGCCCAGACATTTTTATTTATGTGGATGGTGGATTGTGAGGCGCCTAAGGTATATTGGTCGACAATGGCCGTTTTGGAGGCCCAATAGAACCGTGAAATGTATTTTTCAGGAATAACTAATCCTCAAAAGTAAGAGAGGACCGGCCTTGAAGATCCAAGGGCTCACTAACGTTTGAGTCCTGAGGCATGTGCTCGAGTGTCTCGAAACCGGTGAGGAAGATCCCTTGCCTCGACTCATAGATGGAATCCAATTTTCAATATGCGACTTTTCGATTTTAGTTGTAAACCTATATTGCGACATAGTAGGATGGGGTACTATGTCGTCTATGATTCATACATTTCTATTTGAAGTTGTTTTTGACAGTATGCACTTATAATAATATCAAAATGATTTGTTTAAAAATGTACCAGGCATGTTTGGCTATTATAAGATAAAAATCTATCCTCTGGTTTGTGTTGCATTGTGTGATGGGACCTGAGTCCTATAATAGCTTCATTTTTCAAAAAGCATTGCGTTGTTTTACGTTGTAAACTAGTGTTCATATGGACTAAACCCATTTTGTGTCATACAGCGTGGTCCCATGATTGACCTTGTTTTCAAAGTAAAGTATTAATAAGTGTTTTATTTCTCACACCAGTCCCATGACTGACTCATAGTTTATTGTTTTCACCTAAACTCTGGATGCCCATATTTTCCACACTGGCAGCTAGTAGTTTTGGTTTTGCAGATTTCTATTTAACAGGATCCTGATTTACAGTTGGAGCAATATTTGGAAATCTTTGTATCCGTGTATTTCTTTCAGTTGTGTTAGTTTATGTACTTCCGTTATGCATCATATTTATATAGTTTTATTTCTGCTGCTATGTAATTTAGTCTCTGATATTATTTTTCCGCTGTGTAATATTTATTCATACTCTAATATTCTTGTAACCTGATGCAAATTGTAGTAATAACAATGAAAAGTTCTATTGTTTTGTGTCCTGATGCATCGTGTTCTTACGCAATCCGCGTTCTAGTTCGGTCTAGGCCGCGCGGGGATTTCGGGTCGTGTTAGCTTGGTATCAGAGCTTTGGTTTACAAAGCTCAGGAACAAGACACATTAGAACCTGGCAAAAGAATTCATCAGAGATAGGATTAGTAATATCCTATTAAATGATACTCATTAGAGATAGGATTAGTAGTATCCTAGAATGAGTAACTCGTTAGCGATGAGGTTAGTAACGCCCTAGAATGAGTTGGAAGAGTATATATAGAAAAGAATAAATTTGTTTATTTGTAAGAATGAATTTAATTATGAAAGATTATATTTTATAATATGATTTTGAGTATTTTATTTTGATGCCGAAGTCGGACTATCGAGTATATGAAGATTTTACATATATGTCCCGCGAACGTATATCTGAAGTCTTAAATATATTTGATTGATATAGAATATCATTCTAGTCGCTTGAGGATGATTCTGTTGATGACTACGTAGCATCAATAGTTGATTTTCGAGTTTCGAACGTGGTATGACTATATAATTCCAATTGAAACGTCGAAATGTACTTAAACTGATTTAAATAAATATTTTGAAATTATTTGAGCTTTAAATTTAACTAATACAAGTTAAATTGATTGAAAATACGAAAGTAAATCAAATGAATTAAAATTTAACTTTAGAGAAGTTAAATAAAATTGGAATAAAACCAATATGAGTATAGAAGCTAAATTGAGCCAAATCAAATTTAATGATGAATTAATTTGAAATTAGTTGCAAATTGGATATATATACATATATATATTTATTGAGCAAGTTATTGATTTGATGTTGAGTAGAGAAATAAATTGCATGCCTGACAAACAGGTGCACCTTTATGAGTTGGTTACGCAATTTTATTATTTATTATAACTACTGTGAGTGATTTGGATGCGCTGTGATGGTTGTTCTGTGTGAAATTTGAAACATACGCCATAGGATAGAAACAAATGAATTATGGATCACACCGCATAACATACTACTGAAGATGGCATAGCATATTATATTCCATATAAGCATTTGGTGCTTATATAACGACGTTTGGATTACCATACGAGCAAGATGCTTGGCGAGGAATGAATTACAGGTTGTACTGAGGACAGACTATGGACTTAATAACCTATAACGGAAAATTGCAGGATTTAATAACAAACCCTACACAGGTCTTGAGATGACAAAAACACACACTTCACGTCACTCTTGTTTTAGTTACGACACGTGGGTATGGAGGGAGCTGGGTATATAAATCATAATGGGTGCGCACAATTGATTTGTATGCAATATATTGATTTATTAGGTGCCTAATACGTTCTAATAAAATTTTCAGATCAACCCTTATAAAGGAGGTTATGGCGATTTTTTTTAGAAATTTAGGGTGTTAGCCAAATTTTAGAGAAATCTAGAAGTTCTTAGAAACTGAAAAATTGAAGAACTCAAGCCAGAGTGAAAGTTGAGTTGGTTAGTTAAATAACTTTCAGCTCCATTCTTTTTCGAGGACGAAAAAGTTTTAAGTGGGGGAGATTGTAACAAGCCAGAAATTCATAAACAATTTAAAATTTTATTCAATCTATTTTAATGAATTTTGGATATAAATTGGTTATTTTTGTTAGATAAAATTTGAGAATAATTTTAAAAATAGTTTTTATATTTTACTTGACTTAAAACAAGCTTAGTAAAATTACTAATTTGATTTATAAGTATGAATTTAAAAATCGATATTTTAAAAGCTATATCGATCACTTGAAAAAGGACCATTTTTAAGAAAGTCTCGGAATCTAATGAAAACATTTTTATTGGATCCGTAATGTTGAAATATGGTAGAGTCCAAAATTTCAAGTCAAATGGAGTTCATATGTGAGAGAACGACATATAAACGTAAGTTGAAAATTCAGTCAGTTTTCAGTTTATGCTGAAAATAAGGCGGTTTTTCCAATGATCTCCAAACTCGACGAGACTAGGTTCGTTGAAAGCATAATTCCATAACTTAGCGAGATTCCGAATTTCGTAATTTTTGGAGTCAACGTGTAGCCGTGAGACTAAAACGAAGTTTGCACGATATAATTAATACATCTACTTTAAACATCACTTCATGAATAGTAATGGACCAATTACTATTGGAGAATGGAGTTTTGATGACAACAACCTTATTTCAATACTAATTGATTATAAAATATATACTAACACTTCTGTATAGAATATATATATATATATATATATATATATATGCACATATGCAGGATTTATGTACAAGAAATATTATTGAAGACTATACAATTTAAAGATATTAGAGATTCAGAGTTCAGAGAAATTTCAAGACTCATGAGTATTCAAGTTTTCAAGAGTTCAACATTAATATAGTCATAGAGTCTAGATTATGTAAGACTCTAAACATCACTCCAGGTTCAAATTCAAATTCTGTTTTTCAAATTCCATTTTTCAAATTTTATCTTCAATCCTCTCTATTTTAATTTCTATCTTTTCTATTCTCTTTTCTTATTTTAGTTTTGTTTTCAAACTCAAAGTTTGATAAGTTTCATATATTTATATTTTCATATTTAATATAGTTTTAAACTTTATAATTTTATAAATATATTTATATAGTTTATATTTATGTTTTTATATGATTTTCTACTTAACAAAATTAATTTATAACACTATATTTTAATTCAAGAATTTCTAGAATTATATTTATATCGAAACACTTGAAAAATGCTTAAAAATTAATTTTACACTACAGGTATATCGACATAAAAAAATCTCTATGCCGACATATAACTGTCACTTTTCAATTTTGAAAGGAAGTGTCATTTCAATATTTATGACGGTTCTGAAGCGTGGCATCCTTTCAAACTCTATAAAAAGGGCTTAAATTCGAATTTTTCATCATCCCTTCTTCTCTAACTTCCTCCACTTTCTCTACACCATTATTCTTAATCATCTTTATGATTTCTACACTTATACTCTGCCAAATTCAATTTCGTTTTGATCAAACTTCTTCTCTCTACAGTCTCTACTCTCTACTCTCTAAATCAAGTGCTATTGAAGTGTTATAGGCATGTTTGTAATTTGTTTGGGTTATGTAAAGGAATCAGTGGTATCCCTTGTAGTTGTAAAATCAAGGACGGAATCGGTGGTATCCCTTATTGCCATGAAATCAAGGACGGGCAAAACTTGATCAAGTGTGTGTGGAAACGGTGGTATCCCTTATATTCATGAAATCAAGGAGGTTGTAATTGGATTTTTATATAGTAATAAACTCTGCGCAATCTAGCGTTGCGTGGGATTAGACGTAGGAGTAATCCAAACCAGTATAAAATCCGGTGTCTTCTTTCCTTTTCTGCATTTTTATTTATGTTTATTTTGCATTTGTGTTTGATTCTGTGTCTGTGATTATTTCTGTGGTGTTTGATTCATATAGTTTATAATACAAGTTTTAGAATTTTGTTAAATTCTCAAAAACACTATTTACCCCCCCCCCCCTCTAATGTTTGTTTTGCCTTAACGATCCTTTCCGCAATCCCTGAAAATTGGTATCAGAGCAAGGTCTTTCCAAAAGTTCATAATCTGATTTTTTTTAAAATTCAAATGGAAAATTTTGGAATATCTATTAATACTAGTGTCAATTCATGCATTGTATCAACGTTGAAAGAATCTACATATAATCATGATGAAAAAACATATGATCTACTAAAATATTGTTCAATTCAGGAAAAGATGTGTTTTATGACTTTTGAAAATTCAAAAGTTGTAAAGATGGGTAAAGTGTTTGTTGGCAAGTCAAATTATGAAAAGGTGGCTATTGGAAATTCAAATTCCCAATTGGTGTGTTACATGGCTGTTGAGAATTCAAATTCTAGGAAGCAATTGGTGGAAATGAAAAAGGACGATTAGAGGAGCGGAAGTAAGTGAAACGAACAGGCAAGGAGTGTGACACCCCACGTCCATTAATGTCACTCACTAAGGGAATGCATTAAGTTCCGTGAAGCGTCATAGGTAATCAGACTCAGAATAATTACAAGACAGATATAAATAAGATAACAGCGGAAATTAAATTTTTATTTCAATAAAAATACCGTGGTCCACAATTTCATCAGTCAGAAAAACCATTACAACAAAATAACTTCTGTCTTGCATCATCAGAGTACATAAGTAAATAAAAAGCATAATTCCCCAAATGAAAGAGTTAAGCCATAGTAGAGACAAAAACTTGAGCCATACTTCAGAAATAACTCCTAGCAAGGTGATATCTGAATCCTGACTAAGCCTAGGTGTTTCCTCCTTGTGAACCTGGGGGGAGGGGGAACGGAAGAAAGAAGGAGAAACAAAAAAAAGGTCAGACATAAAGTCTGGCGAGTCTAGTTACTTTTAGAAAGTAGATAAATAAAAGTAACATAATAGGCATATAAAGTGGATAAGGGAGATCACTACATAAATGGCAGGTGTGACAAGGTAAGCAAGATAAGGTGTACATGCCTCACTAATGATTTCTCTGCACTGTTACTAGTATATCCAGAAAGTGATGATCCCACCAACTATAAGATGGTAGACTTAGGTATACGTCTAAATGTATCCTAACTAATACCCTGATCGATCGGCTCCCTAACCCTCGAGATACCTTGTGCTGACCCCACAGTAATAGGTATCACTTCCTAAAGTGGCAACCCCTTGTCGTAACAATATGCAAACCAAATGTACAGGTGTCACGGTCATCTTATCCCCTTCTATCCGGCTCATGCACGCACATGGCCCGGTCGGTTTGCGCCGCCCACACCGACCTCCACGTTTGGATCTATTATAATCAGTCAGTAAGCATGCCCTGTTTGGACCACCGATTCTGATAGGTAATAATCCTGAAATGATTTTTAATTCTTGTTTGCCAATTTTGCTGCTTCAAACTCCGCATCGCCTCGGGTTTCGATCCCCCACGCATTTTCGTTGGTTCCAATGGGTTTATTGCCAACCATGGTGTCGTCGTTGGCGTTGGTGATGGTGGTTCTGCGAAGTTAGGGTCTGAAAGAGGAGACATGTTGGGCTAATGAAGAATCGAAGAAGAAAGGCTAAAAAACCTGGAAACACCACCACTATCGGAGATGAGCTCGTGACAGTGGCTTGAGAAGGGTGGAGATTCGATTCACAGAGAGGAAGGGTTTCGTGTAGAAGGATGGAGAGAAGCAAGACTTCGGGTCGCATTAGTGGTGAAATAAAATGGTGGCTCGGATCGTGATGATGGATCGGCTATGGTTCGTGGGGATATAAAAATGGATGGGTCGTGGTGATGCCTCACGAGCCGGATGGTTTGAAGTGATGCCCACTAACCATGAATCTATTCACGATCATGAATCGAGTCCTCCTTTCACATTCCAGATTGATCCCATGACCCGTGTCACCCTCACGAACCGGATCCTTCTCACGAGGCGCAACAGGTTCTTGTGCTCAGCCCCTATCACGAGCCGAAATACATTCACGAGCGTCACCTATTCAAGAGCCGACCTATTCACGAGCCGACTCAAAAGAGTTTCTAGGACTAGCCTATCTTCGGGCCAACCCTGACTTCATGACCATATCCGACTTACTTATATCAATTTACCGAACACGTGAACACTTACTTTAATAAAAAATCAGCTGTAACCCGGACTGGCCGATGAACAACTAGGTTAGGGCCTTCAGAATGGACTCTTTGAACCGAACAACGGCGTAACTTAGCAGCATACAATGGCCATTATTACTCTTATCCGATTATCTTGACGTTTTTCTTTCTTGTACTTGTACACACATGCACACACTTGCACTTACACACACGGGATACGGGTAATTGTGTGCTAATCTCTCATGTTTATTCGCCGACACAGCAAACATGTCTGGTAGACGCTCAACGAGGATATCAGAGAAGGCTGTAGATCCAGAGTCATCGAGTTTTTACGATCCTGATGTGCTCCCATCAGATCCAGAATGGGAAAAATCTGAGTCGGATTATAACAAGGATAGTGACGCAGAGTCAACATCTTCTGAGAGTACATCAATGGAGAACGAGGATGATCGGGCTCCCGACGAAATCCCATGTGCTAAATAAATAGAGGAAGAGAAACTGAGCGACTCTATAGCTTCCAAATTGGATGATTTGAAGTTGATAAAAGTGTGCTTGAGACATGGGATCCCTCGGACTGATGCTAAAACTCCAGAGGAAGGAGATAGACCCCATGCTGCTCCGGAGGGGTATATGGCTATCAGTAAAATAATGTGCTTGGTAGGTGCCATTCCTTCATTTCCCCCCATCGTCGTTGACTTCTTAAGACGACTGCGCATTGCCCGTATGCAGCTCCATCCCAACGTTTATGCAGCTTTGTATACATTATATGTAGCATACGCAGAAATCTTTGGGACTGAGCTTACTTTCAAAGATCTGAACTTCTATTATTACTTCAAGCATCGTTCTATAGGGACTCCAAACTTTATTTTCTTCGAGTCACTTCCCTCCACAAAAGTTCACAGATGGGCACAGCAACTTAGGGGATGCCAAATCCAATTGGTTTTACATAAGACACTAAGCAGGGTGTGCGAGGAGGTGGCTACAATCAAGTAGGTCATGAATTATTTAGTATACATTCAACTGCATGATTAAGGTCCTAACGTCTTCTTTTTTTGTAAAGCTCACACTTTCCCGAAGACGGAGGGTAAGAGGAGCGATTATCCCGCCTTTTAAAGAGCAACTCAGACTTCTGTAGAATCAAGAAATGTATTACTGACGAAAATCTTCACAAACACCATCTTCTGGATATAAAATTCGGGCTCGGTCCGGGTGGCAAGCCTTATAAGTACGTGGCCCCTATTCAAACGACTGGGGAGTCTAGTGGCGTGCCCCCGCCAAGGGGCAAGTAATTACAGAAACTGCCAAGGTGGTCGAAATTCGTAAAGTCCTTCACCGATGATTGATCAGGATGACGAGGACTTGAATGTATATAAAGGAGATGAAACTCGAGCTGAGGAGCCAAAGGAGGCTTTAGTTTCCAAAGGGCAGTCTCCTCCAAAGATCCCACCAGTAGATTCTACTACTGATGATACATTAACGGAGGAGGAGATACACAGGGATTTAGCAAATCTTCCGTTATCAAATGCCATTATCACCTCGGAGGACATCGGAGCAGGACCATTCTTCCCTATCTCTGAGGAAGAAATTACTCCTGCCAGGAAAAAGGAAATCACACAGACGAGCCTAGCTCCGGGCCCTGGTCTATTAAGGGGGATAACACAGAATACACAAATCACATGCACCCCTCGTCACCGCACCAATACACTGTCCGTATTCACGGCTCTAACATTTGCTTGTTCTTTTTGCAGGAAAAATGCCTCGCAAGCGTTCCTATTCTCATCGCACTCTTCGTGAGAACACACCCAGGCTCATTCCCGATACCGAGCATGTTCGCAGCGATAGTCAGGGAAGAGATAGCCACCGACCCCGTGATTCTTATCAGCCTCACGCTACATGGTCCCGCTCTCCTTTGAAACAAGATCCTGGGAAATACCACAGTCGTCCGGTCCCACCGGCAGGGGGAAAGCAACTTCCCCAGGTTCCAACTCCCCCGAAAGGCATTCCTCCCCGGGATAAGTCTATGAAAAAACATCACGAACCCAAAGACAAACAAAAAGATTCAAGCAAAGGCACATAAAAAGAGAAGGCGACTCTCGTTCCCTCCATTCAACGCAACTTAGAAACCACTAATACACAGGAGGTGGGCTTTACCTCTGAAAACAAAGCAAGGTTAGAGCGGTTACGAAAGGAGTTCCCCGACATCAACTTCGAAAGGATGACTTTTGTTCCAGATCTCGAACTGGTTCCTGAGGACTGGGATGTAGGAGTAGTGGGCCAAATTAGTCGCGTAGACAAACAATATAAGATGATGAAAAAGCATTTCAAAAATCCTTCAGATGTCATCCATCATCTAGAAACGGAGGCAGCAAGAGCTAGAGTGAAAATTGACAATGACGCTAGGGCCAGGGGTAAGGCAGTAAAGGATCTTGAGGATACGCATGCTCTCCTTGATTTAACTTAACGAGATGCGGAGAATTACAAGACAGAGTTAGAGAATGCCAAGAAGCGCTTCCATCTTGAGCTTGATTCGCACAGGCAAGAAAGCGTAGCTCTGAAGAAAGAGATAGAGGATCTCAGGACAACCAACACTAAGTTGAAAGCTGCACAGGATCGTTTTGCCGCGGAGAAGACTGCTTGGGAAAAGCAAAAGGTGAGCTTAAAGGATGATCTAGCTCGGGTTGACAAGGAGAATGCAAGCTTAACCGATAGGCTTTCTTATGCTGAGAAACGGGTAGCTCTTGCTGAAAGTAACGCCAACGATGCCCTTGAGTCTGCCTCTACTGCTACTGATAAACTTGTTGCAGCTGAATGGGAAATAGAAGGGTTTTATGAACTGCTAATGGACTTCTTTGGTCAAGTCATTAAAACTCGAGATATTTCCTGGATCTAAAAATATCCTGTAATGACCCGAAAATCCGGACCAATTTGAGCTGACCAAATAACACAAGTCCAACCCCAAATTGCACTGGAAATTCAAGAAATTAATAGAAAGAAGATAGAGGGTGAGAATAGATAAGATAGAAACTTATAGAATAGAAGAAGAAGAAGAACATCATCATCAGAGTAAACACGAATCTCACAGCGGAACGAATAAATTATAACATAACTTTTGAAATAAAACAGTTATGTATACAATAGCACTTTTCAGAGTACAACACTTACAACAACAGCGGAAATAATAATAGCTATAGAATCTTGAAGCCTCCTGCTCCAAGCTCACCAAGTGTATCTGTAAAACCCAACTACTTGACTGCCCGTACAAATTTAGGCACCCAAGAGTTTAGGGAAACAAAACAAAATAAACTCCGGGTCAGTCATGGGACTGGTATGAGTAAAACAGTTTAAAACAGTTCAAGCAAGTAAACGATATCTCATAAGACCACGCTGTATAATGGAATGGGTTTTTCCCTTATGAGAATCCAAAATATCTTCATATCAAAAACCTTTTGATATTATAATAATGTCTATGTACAAATAGATATCAATCTAGCCGAAACGCTTTCATCTCACGCTTTACATATAGTATACAATCGAAACCTCAAGCACGTATTGGGTAATGGATTTCCAACTATGACAAGGTATGGAACCACCTTCCGATCAGTGTACTCTAGGAACGATACACTGGAGTTCAACAAGAACATCTTGTAACTCAGCCACACATGACCGACCACTCATTTCGCTTGAGTGTACGAATGTACATCACCAACGGTTGGGATCAGCAACCGTTATCGTATATATATATGGGTCAGCATTGATAGATTAAAGAAGCAAATGAATATTCTCTAGATAGGTGATTATACACCCTACTTCGGTGCGACCGACTTAGCCATGCTGCCTGCCCGATTTCTGTCATTTACCGGATGTGAGGCTAGAAGCTACGCTTATCTTTTTCATATCATATCTTCATTTACTTGGAATACCACATTGTCATACCCGCCAAATCATTATCGATTTCCCTAACGGTATCACGGGTATGAAGCTAAGAGAAACGAATTCCTCCGCCACCAAACGTAATATGTTGAAGAGGTCAACATATATGATTTGTTAGGAATACTCTGTCAGACATTCGTCCATACAAGTTGTCCTAGGACTGGACAAACCGAAGGCACTATTCAGTACATCCATCTTAGGCACTGTTATCTAAGATTTATACAACAGCCCTTGCACTTTACTCTGTCTTCAATTATCTTTGGCATATATGATTCACAACGCTTATGCCAATACAGAGTGGTTCTTTGGATAATAATCCAACCGGTCTCTCCATATTAACAAACGTTAAAATGGTCAAAACTTCGATAGTCTGTGATTTAACTATCAAAAGTGTGCAAACAACGATCTAATTTCCAAATGGAAATTCTATTGATCAATCATCAACATATATATATATATATATATATGTATGTATATTTTATTTCCTTAATTTCTATGTTTAGAAAATATACGTTATTAACATTGGAAAACATTTCCATGTTATCTACACATCATTATTCTTCCACAACTATCAGTCCCTAACTGTAAACTAGTATGAGAACGATTTTCTAAGTATAAACCCCGAGGGCCGAAACCAACATCAGATCGATACTCAGGAAACCATCCAACTTACTAATCTCTAGTCAGTTTCTAATTTTGCTTAACTCTATTTCTTTAACTCTATTCGATTAAATCTATTTCTAAACTAATATCTGTTTTAACTTTATTTCGAATAACTATATTCGATTTAACTCCATTCGCTTGACTCTAGATCGCAGCGATCACAATGGTTACGGCTGATTCCCTCAGGAAACATCTGACCATCGTAGGCTATCTACAGCCCTGCGAATTACGCTAGCAGTCGTGCTAAATGGTAACTTATCCTGAATAACTATGTTTGACTAACTTCTTCGAATAAACTATATTTGATTAACTTCTTTTTGATAACCCTAATCGACTAACTCTTTCCTATCTCGTTAATTTCCTTTTTCCTTTTATCTTATTTATTTTCTAAATAAATGTTCCTTTTACAATTCCATTTATTTTCTAAATAAATATTCTCCTTTATAATATCCTATGATTTATAAATGCTTTATTTTCAAATTATTTCCTTTTATAAAATTGGTTGATTTTATTAAATTCCTTTGTTTCAATATACATTGAAATATCCCTTTTTACATCCCAGGGTCTTTTTATGATATTAAAAATATCGAATATCAATGATCAATATCATTCAAACATACCAAATCAACAACAGATTTTATAGCACAACATATATCACAATATATGAAAACGGTAAATTAAATGTTGAGGAATCCAGTCGGATCCCTCCAACCTGTCTCCCTGCATCCACAGATGTTACACAGTATAATATACATCAATTTCATTCCAATATGAAATGTTCTGATTAACAACATCAACATATATTTAACAGTTTTTATATATATATTTGTATATATATATAGACATATTATTTCAACTAACTGACTAGCAGTTCAATCAACCAAATCAACACACAGAAATCAGTCATCATTTATCAGTTCTAAATATACGTTGTAAAAATAGAACTGTTCAGAGTTGGTGAGTTTTACTCACATTTGCGCGTTAGCCGTTAAGTAACGGTTTTCGTTATTTGATTCAGTCGGACAATTTATTTTGCCATAAATTTGTAACGATCTTCGATTTGCTTCCAGTCGGTTCCATGGTGTAGCCACCTTCCATACGATCCTGTCGGATCTTGTTTCGCTCAATTCTGACATCGTATCGAGAAGTTATACAATTGACAAGCTTATACACTGTTTAAACTAAAACAAAGATAAATAATTTTCTCTTGGGCCTTACCCTTAAATCTTGTCGGCCCACTCACCCACACAAACCCGGCCCGCTCATCCTTTCTTCCTTCTTTGTAAGTAAAATGCCGAACTCCTCCATGGTCATCTATTCCCACTCGAAGCCCTCCTTCACTCCACAATTAATTCCAATACAAATTACCTTAATTAAATACCCAAAATAAATTGGCCTCAACACCATGTGAACCCGACCCACTTATCCACTTGAGAACCCGACCCGCTCTGTCACTCTCTCTTCTTCACCGATGATACTCCAGGAAAACACCACGCCAAAGTCCACTTTCGATCCTCCACCATTCCTTATACACTTCACCGAAAATCACAAAAACCATACCATTTCACTCTCCTTCAAAAACTTTACAATCTTGGGTCCATCAGATGGAGCTCGAACTCCATTCCTCTGCTGCGTCGACAGAAGTATCTCGCACCTCCCAGTATTCGAACGACGAGTTTCTGCTTCGGATCCTTCACGAAATTGCACGCAGGTGCTAAAATACTCACTGAATCCTAATATAAACTCCAAATCGTGGATCAACCCTTCTATTTCCTCCTGGCTCGAGCCCTTGGGCTACTGCTGCAAAGTCGGGTTCCCAATATTTGATCGAGATGCACGAAAACGGGTTGGAACTGAAGTCCAACATCCAAGTAGCACGAATACAGGTGTATTTTGATTTATGGAATTTTCTTTCTATTTGTTTTGGATTTTTGAAAGAACATTCTTCGCGTTTGTTGTAAAAGAACGGAGGCGCTCTTTTCTGTTGACTTCGGGAAGGTTTTGTTTAGTGTTAGAAGAGTAGTGATATTTATAGAGGATTTTAAATAATTAAATATTCAATTAAATATTCATTTATATTAAATCATTATTTCTGTTTGTCTTTT
Source organism: Allium sativum (assembly GCA_030737875.1). Lineage (NCBI taxonomy): Eukaryota > Viridiplantae > Streptophyta > Magnoliopsida > Asparagales > Amaryllidaceae > Allium > Allium sativum. The sequence continues at coordinate 185,824,315 of CM060924.1, read as the reverse complement.
AAAAATCCATACGATCACATATGATACCCAAAAATCATGAAAACTGACATGTAGCTAGAGTTCGACATTACGAACCCAAGGAAACTGGTTTCGTCGAATTTCGACTTCGTATGCTCACACAGCGTATTTTTAACCGCCAAAATACTGACTGTTTTTCACTCTAAAAATCCGTACGTCCACATAGTGACTCTAAAAATCACGAAACTGGAAATCTAACAACTATTTGACATTGCGGATCCAATAAAATTAGTTTCGTCGAATTCCGACTTCGTTTGCAAAAGTGGCTATTTTTAACGCTCTAAATAACCTATTTAAATATATAAATATATAAATATATTTAAATATAATTAAATTTAATATTTAAAATTAAATATTAACGTCTACATTCACATGGAATACCGTACAGCTTCAGAATATTCCTATATGGATTTACAACTCGATATTACATTGTCAGAGTTATATCGATGTTCGATTTCTATTTAAATCCTTATATAAAATATAATTAAATCGTTATAGTCAGGGCGCTGCATCTCTGAGAATTTGATTTGGATGTAACTCAAAATCTACATGACGAAATCCCGATATTTCTCTTCCACTAGAAAGATATACTCCACCAGCTCGACACGTTTCTTGTTTCACAGAAATCCAATTTAAAACGAACCCTGTACATTCAGTTGAAGTTCAAATCGCCAAATGGCGAACTACCGCGCCATTTCAAGCTCTATTTTAATTATATTATAATTCTACGTTCAAACTGACGTCGATTGAATATATTCATTAATATAATTCAACTCTAAGCTGAATTAAATCTTAGGGATGACCCAGTTCATAGAATATTGTGATTTCCAATATTTTTGATTATTTTTGAATTAAATATATTATTCTATTATTTAAATTAATTAAATATTCCATGTTATTTAATCAAACCACTATTTAATTCACTATATCACTATATATGTAATTAAATAAATTAATTATAATACCTTTGACAATGCGGGTCATTACAATCTTCCCCACTTAAAATAATTTCGTCCTCGAAATTGCTAAGGTAGAGGACGACCCTATCTATTGGAATTCCTAATATTTGTTTACCCCTTATTTCTGATTTCAACAGAACCAATTAATATTGACTAAAATATTTATTCATTCCGACTAACTAAAATTTTCAAAAATTCTGAAAATTTTCTAACACTTTAAGTTCTAGGAAAATTTCGCCATAACCTCCTTTGTACCGGCCAATACATCAAACCACAACTCGCCTCTCTAGGCCTTCTTCAACCCAAAAGAAAAATCAAACAGCCAACCGGCTTGCCAAATCGGCTCATAAATTCCAAACTCATATAAAATATAAACTTGTACCTTTTTGTCGGTCATATCATTATATCCTTTCCCATCTGCTATCAATCCATCATATAACCATACATTTCCAATCAAACTCAATTCAGTTTATATCCTCAAATCCAAATCGAATTTATATCAAATTCCAAATTATTGACTTATCAATTTGGTTACATTCTAGATTATCTCTAATCCAATTCAATTTTATTTAACTTAGTTCAAGTGAAATTTTCAATTTAACTTTACCATCTCATTTTATTTAACTTCGTGTGTTAAATTTAAATTCCATAATTTAAATTCCTGGTTTTATTTCAAATCAATTTGAAATCATGATGCCAATTCAAAACCTTTGAATTTCTAAACAACTCGTTTTCTCAAAATAATTCAAAAACAAAATCTTGGTAGTAATCTGTCACTTAGCAACTCGAAAATCACACCGACGATGTACGGATCATCATCGGAATTATTTTCCAGCAATCGAAGTGAGTTCAATACTATATCACTTTCAGTTTGAAAAACGTTTTCAAAATCTCCCAAGAACTTAAAATTTCCTTATTTTTAAATTCAAATTTTGATTTAAATTCAGATTTACTTCATCGGCTTTCATATATTATACTTATATGAATTCTAATTAGTTATTTATAACCATTTCACTTTATAATCTCATTCGATTATAATAACAACCAACACAACCAATATACTATATCAAAATATATTCGGGTAAAATTATTTTCATTTACCCTCTTTTCAAAACATATCGTGTCGACCCATCGTATTCGAGTGTTTAGAAACCCTTATCGATATGGTGGTGCCCCACCATCGACCAGAATTCATAAGCCACTCAACCAATAAAGCTCCACAATATAAAACAATTTTATATTGAATAACAAATACGTTCACTCGTATATATACACTCAACTCAATCTAGGATATTACTAATCCCATCTCTACTGAGTTACGCCACAGTGCCAAGGTAATAACTTAACCTTAAGCTCTGATACCAACTGTAATGACCCGAAAATCCGGACCAATTTGAGCTGACCAAATAACACAAGTCCAACCCCAAATTGCACTGGAAATTCAAGAAATTAATAGAAAGAAGATAGAGGGTGAGAATAGATAAGACAGAAACTTATAGAATAGAAGAAGAAGAAGAACATCATCATCAGAGTAAACACTAATCTCACAGCGGAACGAATAAATTATAACATAACTTTTGAAATAAAATAGTTATGTATACAATAGCACTTTTCGGAGTACAACACTTACAACAATAGCGGAAATAATAATAGCTATAGAATCTTGAAGCCTCCTGCTCCAAGCTCACCAAGTGTATCTGTAAAACCCAACTACTTGACTGCCCGTACAAATTTAGGCACCCAAGAGTTTAGGGAAAGAAAACAAAATAAACTCCGGGTCAGTCATGGGATTGGTATGAGTAAAACAGTTTAAAACAGTTCAAGCAAGTAAACGATATCTCATAAGACCACGCCGTATAATGGAACGGGTATTTCCCTTATGAGAATCCAAAATATCTTCATATCAAAAACCTTTTGATATTATAATAATGTCTATGTACAAATAGATATCAATCTAGCAGAAACGCTTTCATCTCACGTTCTACATATAGTATACAATCGAAACCGCAAGCACGTATTGGGTAATGGATTTCCAACTATGAAAAGGTATGGAACCACCTTCCGATCAGTGTACTCTAGGAATAATACACTGGAGTTCAACAAGAACATCTTGTAACTCAGCCACACATGACCGACCACTCATTTCGCTTGAGTGTATCGAATGTACATCACCAACGGTTGGGATCTACAACCGTTTCCGTATATTTATATTGGTCAGCATTGATAGATTAAAGAAGCAAATGAATATTCTCTAGATAGGTGATTATACACCCTACTTCGGTGCGACCGACTTAGCCATACTGCCTGCCCGATTTCTGTCATTTACCGGATGTGAGTCTAGGAGCTACGCTTATCTTTTTCATATCATATCTTCATTTACTTGGAATACCACATTGTCATACCCGCCAAATCATTATCGATTTCCCTAACGGTATCACGGGTATGAAGCTAAGAGAAACGAATTCCTCCGCCACCAAACGTAATACGTTGAAGAGGTTAACATATATGATTTGTTAGGAATACTCTGTCAGACATTCGTCCATACAAGTTGTCCTGGGACTGGAAAAATCGAAGGCACTATTCAGTACATCCATCTTAGGCACTGTTATCTAAGATTTATACAACAGCCCTTGCACTTTACTCCGTCTTCAATTATCTTTGGCATATATGATTCGCAACGCTTATGCCAATACATAGTGGTTCTTTGGATAATAATCCAACCGGACTCTCCATATTAACAACGTTAAAATGGTCAAAACTTCGATAGTCTGTGATTTAACTATCAAAGAAAAACAAGTGTGCAAACAACGATCTTATTTCCAAATGGAAATTATATCGATCAATCATCAACATATATATATATATGTATATATATATACATTTTATTTCCTTAATTTCTATGTTTAGAAAATCTACGTTATTAACATTGGAAAACATTTCCATGTTATCCACACATCATTATTCTTCCACAACTATCAGTCCCTAACTGTAAACTAGTATGAGAACGATTTTCTAAGTATAAACCCCGAAGGCCGAAACCAACATCAGATCGATACTCAGGAAACCATTCAACTTACTAATCTCTAGTCAGATTCTAATTTTGCTTAACTCTATTTCTTTAACTCTATTCGATTAACTCTATTTCTAAACTAATATCTGTTTTAACTTTATTTCGAATAACTATATTCGATTTAACTCCATTCGCTTGACTCTAGATCGCAGCGATCATAATGGTTACGCCTGATTCCCTCAGGAAACATCCGACCGCCGTAGGCTATCTGCAGCCTTGCGAATACGCTAGCAGTCGTGCTAAATGGTAACTTATCCTGAATAACTATGTTTGACTAACTTCTTCGAATAAACTATATTTGATTAACTTCTTTTTGATAACTCTAATCGACTAACTCTTTCCTATCTCGTTAATTTCCTTTTATCCTATTTATTTTCTAAATAAATGTTCCTTTTACAATTCCAATTATTTTCTAAATAAATATTCTCCTTTATAATATCCTATGATTTATAAATGCTTTATTTTCAAATTATTTCCTTTTATAAAATCGGTTGATTTTATAAAATTCCTTTGTTTCAATATACATTGAAATATCCCTTTTTACATCCCAGGGTCTTTTTATGATATTTAAAATATCGAATATCAATGATCAATATCATTCAAACATACCAAACCAACGACAGATTTTATAGCACAACATATATCAAAATATATGAAAACGGTAAATTAAATGTTGAGGAATCCAGTCGGATCGCTCCAACCTGTCTCCCTGCATCCACAGATGTTACACAGTATAATATACATCAATTTCATTTCAATATGAAATGTTCTGATTAACAACATCAACATATATTTAACGGTTTATATATATATTTGTATATATATATCTATCTATATATATATATATATGTATGATTTCAACAAACTGACTTGCAGTTCAATCAACCAAATCAACACACAGAAATCGGTCATCATTTATCAGTTCTAAATATACGTTGTAAAAATAGAACTGTTCAGAGTTGGTGAGTTTTACTCACATTTGCGGGTTAGCCATTAAATAACGGTTTGCGTTATTTGATTCAGTCGAACAATTTATTTCGCCATAAATTTGTAACGAGCTTCGATTCGCTTCCAGTCGGTTCCATGGTGTAGCCACCTTCCATACGATCCTGTCGGATCTTGTTTCGCTCAATTCTGACATCGTATCGAGAAGTTATATAATTTACAAGCTTATACATTGTTTAAACTAAAACAAAGTTAAATAATTTTCTCTTGGGCCTTACCCTTAAATCTTGTCGGCCCACTCACCCACACAAACCCGGCCCGCTCATCCTTTCTTCCTTCTCTGTAAGTAAAATGCCGAACTCCTCCATGGTCATCTATTCCCACTCGAAGACCTCCTTCACTCCACAATTAATTCCAATACAAATTACCTTAATTAAATACCCAAAATAAATGGGCCTCAACACCATATGAACCCGGCCCACTTATCCACTTGAGAACCCGACCCGCTCTGTCACTCTCTCTTCTTCACCGATGATACTCCAGGAAAACACCACGCCAAAGTCCACTTTCGATCCTCCACCATTCCTTATACACTTCACCGAAAATCATAATAACCATACCATTTCACTCTCCTTCAAAAAATCTACAATCCTGGCTCCATCAGATGGAGCTCGAACTCAATTCCTCTACTGCGTCGACAATAGTATCTCGCACCTTCCATTATTCGAACGACGAGTTTCTGCTTCGGATCCTTAACGAAATTGCACGCAGGTGCTAAAATACTCACTGAATCCAAATATAAACTCCAAATCGTGGATCAACCCTTCTATTTCCTCCTGGCTCGAGCCCTAGGGCTACTGCTGCAAAGTCGGGTTCCCAATATTTGATCGAGATGCACGAAAACGGGTTGGAACTGAAGTCCAACATCCAAGTAGCACGAATACAGGTGTATTTTGATTTATGGAATTTTCTTTCTATTTGTTTTGGATTTTTGAAAGAACATTCTTCGCGTTTGTTGTAAAAGAACGGAGGCGCTCTTTTCTGTTGACTTCGGGAAGGTTTTGTTTAGGGTTAGAAGAGTAGTGATATTTATAGAGGATTTTAAATAATTAAATATTCAATTAAATATTCATTTATATTAAATCATTATTTCTGTTTGTCTTTTAAAAATCCATACGATCACATATGATACCCAAAAATCATGAAAACTGACATGTAGCTAGAGTTCGACATTACGAACCCAAGGAAACTGGTTTCGTCGAATTTCGACTTCGTATGCTCACACAGCGTATTTTTAACCGCTAAAATACTGACTGTTTTTCACTCTAAAAATCCGTACGTCCACATAGTGACTCTAAAAATCACGAAACTGGAAATCTAACAACTATTTGACATTGCGGATCTAATAAAATTAGTTTCATCGAATTCCGACTTCGTTTGCAAAAGTGGCTATTTTTAACGCTCTAAATAACCTATTTAAATATATAAATATATAAATATATTTAAATATAATTAAATTTAATATTTAAAATTAAATATTAACGTCTACATTCACATGGAATACCGTACAGCTTCAGAATATTCCTATATGGATTTACAACTCGATATTACGTTGTCAGAGTTATATCGATGTTCGATTTCTATTTAAATCCTTATATAAAATATAATTAAATCATTATGGTCAGGGCGCTGCATCTCTGAGAATTTGATTTGGACGTAACTCAAAATCTACATGACGAAATCCCGATATTTCTTTTCCACTAGAAAGATATACTCCACCAGCTCCACAAGTTTCTTGTTTCACAGAAATCCGATTTAAAACGAACCCTGTACATTCAGTTGAAGTTCAAATCGCCAAATGGCGAACTGCCGCGCCATTTCAAGCTCTATTTTAATTATATTATAATTCTATATTCAAACTAACGTCGATTGAATATATTCATTAATATAATTCAACTCTAAGCTGAATTAAATCTTAGGGATGACCCAGTTCCCAAAATATTGTGATTTCCAATATTTTTTATTATTTCTGAATTAAATATATTATTCTATTATTTAAATTAATTAAATATTCCATGTTATTTAATTAAACCACTATTTAATTCACTATATCACTATATATATAATTAAATAAATAAATTATAATACCTCTGACAATGTGGGTCATTACATATCCCACAACCTTGGCTAATATATTGGATATGATCGTCGAGGGCGAAAAGCAACACCTGGAAGTTGATGAGATTGATGAGGGCAAACTCATGGAGGACTTACTTAGAGGTGGGGAGCCCGAGGCCTTAGCGGAGGGTAAACGTCTTATCCAGGAGGAAATGGAGAAAGAGATAGCCAAGCTCAAGGGCAAGGAAAAGATAGACAAAGGGTCAAGCTCAGCATTGGAACCCAAGACCTTTGAGGTTTAGGAGTATAATCCTAATGACCCATTGATTCCCCTGGGTCCAACCCATCTAGCTGTCGGAGCTTCTGTCGCCAGCGCGGGTGAGGAGTCTGTGGAAGGTATATCCATATTTTCTCCATAGTTCATCAAAGCGATAGTAACCTGTCGTCGCATCGCGAAGCGAACGATTGAAAAAACCACATTCTCTCCCGAACTAATAACATTTGCTTCTCGTGATACAGGTGCCAAGCTGACCGAGAAAGGTGCAGAAAAGCAAGTAAAGGCTGAGAAAGTCAGCGTGTTAACAAATGCTGGAGTCTCTGAAGTCCCTAAGCAAACTGAGGGCACAATAACTGAAAAAGAAAATGTGGCACCAAACACTGATGCTCTTACGGATGCTGAAATCATTGAAGCTTTACAAGATACAGATGGTGATCACGGGGATAATGAAGAGGAGGTCGCCATTATAGGAGAGACCAAGGACGATGATAATGAGACCCTAGCCAACATGAAGGCCAAGAGGGATAAACAGCTGGCTTTAAAAATAGAGGAGCAAGAGCCTCTAAATGTACCGCCTATCTCCGCTGCTGACCCCAAATCTTGACTAATCATAAAGTTCTCCTCCAAATTGATAACTACACAGCTTGCATCTCAATCCTCCCAAACTCCACAAGACCCTCCTTCCGATAAGAAGAAGAGGAAGAAGAATGATAAGCCTGATGTCAATAAGGAGGAGCTGGAGGGCCAAAGGAAGGAGAAAAAGCCAAAATAATCCCCCAGGTGCAAGTAGAGCTCGTCTGTTAGTCCATATTTTCTTTTTTGACCTTCCACTGGCCATATGATATAGTTGTGAGAGTGGCCCTCACTTTTTGTATCGCTTCGATGTATGAACCTACATCAACGAATGAAATTCTATTTCTTTTTTGCACTTGTTGTGTCCCTGCAAGTTTATTATGCTTAGTTACAAACATAAATACTCAAATCATAACTAAGTTAGAATCAAATCATAAATCATTCCAGAAATAAAATTTAAAAATTTCTGCACCGCATTTCTATGTATATACATGTGTATAAATATGCCCCCAATCAATCATTAATGTGAGGCCTGACTTGGGCTTATTGAGGATTGATTAGAGTCATATGTGTGCTGCCCCCCATGTCCAGAAATGAGGGGTTCAGGCTCAGCTTTCAATCTTATTTCCAGTTGTGTAATGGGATAGGAGCCCTTTGGCGGCATATAGTCAACATGCCTTTATACTCTCCTGTCGTATGCTCAGGATAGAGTTCGAACTCAGTTTTTTGTCTGCTCCCCGATCCTTCAGGGAGGTAGGAGTTATTTAGTGGCGCTAAGTCTCTAGTGCCTTTATACTCTCCCGTTGGATGTCAAGGATAGAGTGTTGACGAGACGGTCTCTTAATCATGGTGCACATTCACGTCTCACGGACAATTCTTTGTCCTTCGTACCCCTTCTTAGATCATGAGAATGGAATATTAATGGTAGTGTCATTTACTTTGCTGCACATTCAGGGCTCCGCATCTTGTTAACCTCTTGATCTAATAGAGGGTATTTTTGAATTACGTGTTTCGAGATCATCGCTGGACTCATAGTTGATTTCATAATAGTGATAATTCATACAGACAAAGGGTGAAAAAAAATAGATAAGAAACAGTACGATAAAAGTAAATGACACGCGATATTTTTATAGTGGTTCGGTCGAATCATGACCTACATCCACTTTATAATCTCTTGTTTAAGTAACCAGACTGTTCTAGGCAAGTCATGCCTTTTTACATGGTCCTACAAACAAAAGAATAAATTGACTATTTTATGTCAAGTAATGCCGCAAATGCTGGTCATTCCACACTCTGGGGATTTCATCTCCATCCACGGTAGCTAGCTTGAAGGTTCCATTATCAAGCCTCCGGAGGATGGCGCACGGTCATTTCCACTTTGGGCCCAGATGTACTGGGAGTGGAAAGACACATTTCAAGACTAAGTCTCCGGGTTCAAAGGTTCGGGCTCGAACCTTTTTGTTATAATATCGGGCGACTTGCTTCTTATGCCTCAAGGCGCGGAGGTCGGCTTCGTCCTTCTTTTTTTCAATCATGTCCAGGGATTCAAGGAGCAATTTGTTATTGGTCATCGGGTCATAATAAGTGGTTCTATGAGAGGGTACTTCTAATTCAACCGGGATGTCTGCTTCTGCTCCGAAAGCGAGGGAGAAAGGTGTGTAGCTCATTGCCGACTTGTAGGTTGTCTTGTAGGCCCATAGAACCAAGGGTAGCTCATCGACCCACATGGCTTTGGCCCGCTTCAGTCTTTTCTTCAGAATGGATTTAATCACTTTATTTGCTGCTTTGACCTGCCCGTTTGATTGCGGATGTGCCACAGAGGTGTACCTTTTCTTAATGTGGTACTTCTGGCAAAAGTGCCTGAATTCTGCGCTATCAAATTGGGTTACGTTATCCGTTATGATGACTTTCGGAATCCCGAATCAGCATATGATGTTTCTGACGATGAAGTTAATTACTCGCTTGGTCATGATCGTGGTCAATGGTTTTGCTTCGACCCACTTTGTGAAGTAATCCACGGCCATACTGGAGAACTTTGCTCCACCCTTTGCTATGGGGAGACTTCCAATAATGTCAATCGCCCATACAGCGAAAGGCCACGAGCTCATCATCATCTTCAACTGACTAGGGGGTGCCCTAGGGATTTTGGAAAATCTTTGGCATGCATCACATCGCCGTGCATATTTAGCTGCGTCTTTGTTTACGGTAGGCTAGAAATAGCCATACCGCAATATCTTCTTTGCCAGCATTTGTCCTCCAGTATAGTCATCGCATTCACCTTCGTGCACTTCTTTCAGTACACGCTTGATGTCGTCATGGGCTATGCACCGGAGGAGAGGCATCAAGAATCCCTGCCTATATAGGATTTTGCCTTGCATGGTATATCTGGAGGCTTTTTGGATAACAGCACGTCTCTCGCTTTTCTTGGTCGGAAGCGTTCCATTCATTAGAAATTTCTTCAAGGGTGTCATCCACGACTCCCTTTCTGGTTCAATTTCCAATACGGGATCAATTTCCATCTGATCAACGCTTGAAGATTGCAATACTTCAATTGATACTAGCTCGGTGTCTTCGGGACTGTCAGAACTAGCCATTTTTGCTAACTTGTCTACTTTTTGATTCTTCTCTCAAGGGATATGGGGTATGCTGTAGTGATCAAGGTTATCCAGCAACTTCCTCACTTCTTTCAAATATGATATCAGTCTTGGACTCTTGGCCTGAAACTCTTCATTAACCCGGTTCACAACCAACTTGGAGTCACAAAAGATGTCTAGCTTCATTATCTCCAACTCCTTTGCAGGCTTCAGTCCAGCAATCAGGGCTTCATACTCAGAATCATTATTCGTGGCATGAAACTCTAATCTAAGAGCGTAATATATTGATCGGTCTTTGGGAGTTACAAGCACAACTCCAGTGCCAGATCGTTTATCATTCTTGGCGCCGTCAGTATATAATTTCCAAGCGTTGGGGTCAAGAAGTTGTTTCGGAGAATTAGCTTCTTCACTCACTACATCATCCTTCGGGATAGTGAACTCTGCTATAAAGTCTGCCAGTACTTTCCCCCTTATCGATCATCGGGGCTGAAAATTCAAATCAAACCGACTTAACTCAATGTTCCATTTGAGTAGTCTTCCTGATGCCTCTGGTCTCTGGAGAACTTGTCTAAGCGGGTGGTCAGTATACACGGTGATAGGATGTGCTTGAAAATAGTGGCGAAGCTTCCTTGAGGCGATCAGTAAATTGTACGCGAGCTTTTCTATTCTTGTGTAGTTTCGCTCGACTGTCGTCAACTTCTTACTCGCATAGTACACTGGCCTCTGAACCTTATCATCATCCCTCACCAAGGCTGAACTTATCGCATGGGACGACACTACCAAGTACACAAACAAGTCCTCGTGATCGATCGGTTTTGACAGTATCAGGGGTCTCTTAAGATGATCCAGAAGGTTCTGAAATGCTTCTACACAATCAGGAGTCCATTCAAAATTGCGCTTTCCTCGCTTTATCAATTCGAAGAACAGAATACACTTGTCCATAGCTTTGGAGATAAATCTACTCAATGCAACTGCTTTTCCCGCAAGGCTCTACACATCTTTGGTTTGTCTGGGTTTTTGTATGTTTCTGATTGCCGCGATTTGGTCTGGATTGATTTCAATTCCACGTGAACTGACGATAAATCCTAAGAACTTCCCAGAGGCAACCCCAAATGAAAACTTCATAGGATTAAGTTTCATCCGGTATATTCGGAGGATACCAAACACTTCTGCTAAGTCGGCAGTGTGGTTGGACAATTGTCTGGACTTCACTAACATGTCGTCGACATATACCTCCATCGTCTTCCCAGTTTGGTTGTAAAACATTCTATTCACCATTCGTTGGTAGGTAGCACCGGTGTTCTTCAGACCGAATGGCATCACTACATAGCAATATAACCCTAGATCCGTAATGAAGCTGGTATGCTCTTGGTCCGGGACGTGCATAGGGATTTGGTTATATCCCGAGTAGGCATCCATGAAGGAGAGGATTTCGTGACTTGCCGTTGAATCCACCATGATCGATTCTCGGTAGTGGAAAACTGTCCTTTGGGCAGGCTTTGTTTAAGTCTGAGAAATCAATATAAGTGCACCACTTTCCATTAGCTTTCTTTTCGTTAGCTTTCTTTACCAAGACCGGATTTGAAATCCACTCTGGATAGGTTGAGTCTCGAATTAACCCATTACTTCTCATCTTCTCGACTACTTCCTTCACGGCAGCAGACCTCTCTGGGCCAAGCATTCGCCTTTTATGTTTGACGGGTGGATGCTTTGGATTGATGCTTAATGAATGGCTCATGACCAAGGGAGATATTCCACACATATCAGCGTGGGTCCAGGCAAACACATCTAAATTAGCTTTCAAGAAATCTGTTAATTCTCTTGCTCAAAAAAGGTCCATCTGGGATCCAATCTTTAGGACCTTATCTAGGTCACTCTCATCGATTGGTACATCCACAGTCGTTTCATTGGGAGTCACCATTCTGCCCCCAGGTTCCTCGTCCTCTCGGGGATCTATGTCCTCGGGCAGTTCTCTGGGCGGCTCTCCCAGAGTTATTTTCTTTAGTTGCTATGACGTTTCCTCTCTTAGAGGGGAGGAAGCACCTTTTGTCTCTACATCTCTTCCTTTGCGCAGCAACTTTAGCTCTGCTATGTAGCATGCTCGTGCAACGACTTGATCTCCTCTAATTAATCCTACTCCTCCATCCGTTGGGAATTTCAACAAAAGACACCAGGGCACAATGAAGGCTCTAAATTCTGCCAGGGTCGGTCGGCCCAAAAAGGCATTATACGGTGATTCTACATCCAAGACCACAAAAGGGAGAATCCTCACCCTTTGGCGATCTCCTTCTCCCAGGGTGACTGACAACTCTACGTATCCAATTGGGGCAGTTAAGGCTCCATTAAAGATGCGGACCCATCCCTCGCAAGGCTTCATGTCTTTTGCTTCTAACTTCGTCTGATCAAATGCTTTCTTGAACAGAATGTTGACAGAGCTTCCATTATCCACCAAAACTTTATGGACTACAGCCGGACCAATAGTGATTGTGATCGCTAATGGTTCTTCAGTTGGGGAATGGACTCCAATACTCTCTTGATTGCGGATATAACGTCGTCGGACATTGTCTTTTGTTGTTTGATTGGAGCAGAATCGTCAGGGTTACTGCATTCTCCAACTTCAAGGTGTTATTTGGTCGCGTTGACATACTGATCCATTGCCCTGAAGCTGTGTCCTACTAAATGAAGCCCTATGACTATGGTGTTGATTACAATATTCTTCCCTTTCTGCTGAGGGGTAGGTCTAGCTACGGGTTGGTTTTGGTTCGGGGCCTGTCCAGCTTGCCCCCTATATCTTGGAGCCACCTTATAGTTTTCCTTCTCGGAGTAGCTTTTCAATGACATCTCTCAAATGGGAACATTCATTGGTGGAGTGACCATGAACCTAGTGGAAGAGGCAGAACTTGCTAGTTTCGCGCGTTTTCTCCATCGAATCCCTCGGGGGAGGCCTCTTGTATTGGAGAACATTATAAGTATCCATAAAGATGTTCTCTCGCATATCATTTAATGATGTGAAGTTCTCAAATGGCCTAAATCTTGGCCTTCTCTGGGAATCATTCCCCTGGTTCTTCTTCCAACTGTTATTTCCCGACTGGCGGCCATTTATTTCCAACATTCACCACGACTTTCCCTGAGATGTCTTCTGTTTGCTTAATGGCCACATTGCTCTATATATCTTCTTTTTTGGTGGACTTCGTCTTCTGGTTGACATATATTTCTTCCTGACACAGGCGAATATTATCTTTTTCATAGAATATCTCTCTAGTCAGTGGCGGCTTGCCAGCTAGATACCTTCCGAATTCAGTATCTTTCTCCACCCCATCGATTAAGGCCATCAAGACAGTTTGTTCGTGAGGGTCTCTGACCTCTGTGACAGCTAGGTTGAAACGATCTAGGTACGACCTCAGAGTTTCGTCAGGACGTTGTTTAATAAGGGATAACTCCATGACATTTTAGACCTCTGAGCGAGAAGCCGGAATTGGTTCATTAATTTTTCACTCAATTCCCTGAAAATGGATATCGATCGTGCTGGAAAGCGAGTGAACCACAATAATGCCACATCTTCCAGGAATATTGGGAATGCTTTACACTTTACGGCGTCGGAGACTGCAGCGGCATTCATGGACCAGGAGTACCTCATCAGGTGTTGAACTGGGTCTGTCCTACGGCATAACGATTCATAGTTGGCATGTTGAAACGCCTCGGGAATGTAACTTCCAATATATCATCGGTGAAGGGCGTATGACTGTGTTCTATACCCCAATCTTCATTTCTCTACCCACAGCTATCCACCATGATCTTCCTAATCATTGCTTCAACATCAGCATGAGTCACTGTAGATTCAGGATCAGCACTTCTTGCCCTGCGGGGGCCTCCATCGTTCCATCGACGAGCTGCCACGAAGTCCGGAACCTGAGCACAGCTTCCTTGCCCCCTGTTGCCACGGTCAATCACGTGGCGAGGGGGTTGTGGTGGTCGATTCTCAATAGGATCATTAACGACCTGTGCTGTAGGAAACGCTGCAGGATTATTCAGATTACGGTCGACGGGTTCGAGGTGAAGTGCTACCTCTTCTCGGGAGGGAAGCGATTCAAATTGAAGTTGTTCTATATTTTCAACCCTTTCCAATGGTCTCCGTGGTGGTCTTGGAGATTCCCCAGATGAAGACGAGTACTCTGGAGTCAAAGGACGGGCTAGCGGAGGTGTCCTGTGCCTTTGGAGATCATAAATGTGCCTATCTAATGTAGTGAGGTTCTGTCGTAACAGCGAGCTCTCTTGTCTTTGGGTTGCCAACTCGTCATTCGTTCTCCCCATCATATCAAGGATGCGGGAAAGATCTCCTTCAGTAGCTAGAGCGGAAGGATTAAATTGATCATCAACATTATCTCTTATACATAAAGAACTCGAGCATGGTCGAGCAGAAACACCAGCATGAGCAGAACGAGCCATAATCTCCTTTCCAGGTTGAGTTGTGGTCGGGTTGTCATTTCGGTTCGTGGTCCCCCTCTGTTGATGGCTCGTGACTCCTTCCCGACGTCGTCTCGTGGTGCCCTATGGAGTCGGTTCGTGGTGATGTGAGCGGGGCGGCTCATGGCGTTGTCCTGAAACCGGGTTGTGACGCCATCTTCTCTTCGGGTCGTGACGCCATCGCCGGGTCGGATCGCCCCCTACTCTTCACGATCCGGAGACTCCAATTTGACCTGCTCTTGAACGCTTTCTTCATTACCTTCATCTGTAGCTTCGTTCGCTTGCGAGCATACTTGGGCTTCTTTCCAGCCATAATGCCTTGAGTTTGCTAAATTCTTCAAAAATCAAAACAGTGGAGATTCGGACTATTTTTTTTTGGACTTGAATATCCAAACATTAGAGTAATAATCCGATATGCTGAGAGTTCGGTTCTCAGTGAAAGCACCAAAATGTTAGATCCGAATTTGACTCTAACACCCAAATAGTTCATATTTACAGAGAATTATATCTGGGAATGAAGAGAAAGCAAAAAACACACCAAATTTATAGTGGTTCGGCGTTAACGAGCCTACGTCCACTTTATATATCTTTGATTATACGTAGAATGCAAGTACATCAATGATTTCTCTCAATCTTGCTATTACAATGATAATTCATTCAATAATTTCGGAATAATACTGATAAGAAATATTTGATAAGCAATAATGGTAGTAACAATACCCCGAATTGCCAAAAGATCTTTAAAAAAGCTAAGTATGAGGCTATTTATAAGCGATATCTGTAGGCGGTTCATGAAGACATGTGGCACGAATCCCAAGGATCTCAGACTGGTTCATGGCTTGATGGAGAAATGATCAATATGATGGTTATGGACAGTTGACATCAGATCCTGAACTTGCGGCTCGTGGGAGACTTGGTCATGGCCGCCATTCTTTGAGCGTGGAGTCAGGTTGTGTTTCCTATTCACGAGCGGTTCGTGGACCCTGTCACGAACGGGTCGTGGACCCTATCACGAGCGGGTCATGACGCTGAATCACGAGCCAGGGGTAGTGCCGATCACGAATGGCTATCGTGGTTCACGGACCTGAATGGATTGATTTATGAGTCTTCACATATGTTTACTTATGCATATTAGTTAAATTCTTGGTGGCTTGGTCACAAAGCTAGCCAACAGGAGGTATTGAACTTGATTAGGGTGGTCCATGCTTGATAATTGGTTGCTATGAATGTTACTATTTGTTTCTTCTCTAATTCTCTGGGAAGGCTACCATCATAGGGTGTGGAAGAGAAGTGGGATTGGGAATCCTATTCTGCTGATGTGCTGGCAGATCAGATGATTGAACTGCAAATTATCCATGTGCTTTATTATTGATGTTGATAGTTGTTTTATCGCTCATTAAGATTGTTGTCTGACTCAAAGTTTTATGTTTCTCTCTTATTATCTTGTGTTGTTCATCCATGTTGTGGATGGGCAGACTAAGTGACAATTAGTAGATCTTGATGAGGAAGATTTTACTGAACGACGACGAGCTGGAGGCTGATGTACTACTATCTACTATACATATTTGTTATTTCCGTTGATGTATTTTACTCCGAGTGAACATATAGTGAGGCTCTTTGTACAGATTCAGATATGATACAGTTGTTTGTATGAGATATTTTCATGGTGATATGAAAAGTTGAAATTTTGTTCAATTGTGCTTCACTATTATTCCCTGTTGTATATGTTCTATTATATTTTATCCCTGCGCCGTGAGTTATATGACAGGTTTTGTGTGTTGTTCTACCTTGATGGTCGTCCATAGTTGTCTGGCATGTCTTTAAGCGCACTACTTCCTTTGTAAAGTGCAAGAGTTATTGGTGGTCATCACAATATGTAAAGTAATGGCTTAAGTGACCAATTGGTAGTCCGCCTCGTATGGTATTAAGTGATGATAGAGAATCCACCCTAAAATAAATAAGCAACAGTAGGCCTTAAGTGATTGTAGGGTAGTCCGCCACATAAATTTATGTCATTGATTGTGTGAATTGCATAGACATAACATGAAGAATTTACACTGCCAAATATAGGAAATAGTTAATCCATAAACTTATGTGAGTTTCTGTAGCGACCCGAACTTCCCCAATCTTCAAAGAGAAGAGAAAGAACGAATTGTTTTAGAGCACGACAAATCAGAACACAAACAGAAGAACATTCCATTGCTTATTACAACAATTTACATCAGAGTACAAGAATACAGAGTATGAACAAATAATGTACATTTGATAAAAAAATCAGAGATTTACAAATTACAATGCAACGGAAAAGAATACAAAACAAAACTAAAAGGGATACATGAATACAGAGCTTTCCGAATATATCTCCAGTTGTAAACCAGGATCCTGTAAGAATAAATCTGCAAACCCAAAACTACTAGCTGCCCGTGTGGAAAATAGGGGCACCCAGAGTTTAGGTTAAAACAATAAAATCCAGGTCAGTCATGTGACTGGTATAAGAACTAAAAAAGTTATTAAAACTTTACTTTAAAATAAAGTAAATCAAGGGACCACGCCGTATGACACGGAACGGGTTTCCTCCCAAGAATACCAGTGCATATTACAAAACAGCGCAATGCTTTTTGAAAAAATGAAGCTATAATAAGACCCCAGGTCCCATCACACAATGCAACGCAAGCCGAAGGATAGGGTTTTCCCTTATAATAGCCAAACATGCTTGGTGCGTTTAAAACAAAATTCATTTGATACTATTATAAGTGCATAGTGTTAAAAACAACTTCAAATATAAATGTATCAATCATAGGCGGGATGGGTATCATCTATCATGTAACCAGTACTAGGCTCTATAATCAAAACCGCAAAGTCACGTATTAGAAGTTGGATTTCCATCTACGAACCAAGGCAAGGGGTCGTCCTTACCGCTTCGAGACAATCTACCCCATGTCTCAGGCAAGCGCGTAGGGAAGCCTTGGATCGTCAGGGCCGGTCCAAACGAAGTGGATTAAAATGCCTAAACAATACGTTTCCCCACCCTATGGGGCATAAATGAGCCAGAAGACTCAATATCCATAGGGTCCGTAGTAACCGATATATCTGAGGCGCCTCGCTATCCATCATCCACATAAGTAAAACGTCTGGGCTTGCAAAATCCTGACACCACTCCTAGCTAGAAGGAAACGAATGTCCTCTATGAGGTCCTCTCCCGTTTATGGTTCACAACGGGGTGTGAGGCTCGCGAATTAACGCTATACACAAAGTTATGCTATATTAAAGTCGTGTTATGATCGTCAACCGCAAGACTCTGCTTTTCAACAGAAGCCTTGATCATTTGCATCTCAGCATGCTACACAGGCAATTCACGCCATGTGGCTGATGTCTATCGATATATAACCTCTGAGCTCGTACATCTCAGAGAAGGGTGTTAAGCAAGAGAATAAATTCTTTGCCACCAAAAAGATATATATTTAATAGAGATCAATCAACATGGAACGAAATCCAATGTCAGACACACATCCATTTACAAGTTCGTTCTGGGTCTGAACGAAACTGAAGGCACCCTATTCCTTGTCCCATATGTCAAATATAGGAGAGAGGTCCTCGCACATTCGGTCGATCTCCAAGTACGTCTGGACGATCACCACTTATTACCTCGTCTTGGGTGTACAGCCCAATCAAGACATCGGTAATCATCCAAACGATGTGAAGACCTCCAGTGTCTTCATAATCGACTTATCGTCAAATTAGTTATTTGGAATGGGTATAAACCTGGTCTTTCCGAATAACTCGCGTATATAATAAACAAGTGCTATAAAAGCACAACATACGCCTCATTCCAATTTTGAATATTCTTTTATTTAAATATTCATATCCTTTGGGAAAGGTTCCCATTAATTTTATCAAAGATATATTCTTCAAATTTATTCTTCAATCTTCCTTTGGATTTCAATTCTAAACCAAATTAAGGTTTATCAACTAGTCGGGATTAGCGCACGTTACCGAAGTAATCATTTGTTTAATTTCCCAATCCAAACCTATTCATCCCATGGAGCAAAACCATTAATACTCCATATCTAACACCATGGTGTCATCGGTAAAATTAATTACCATTTCACGTTCAAATCTAATTAAAGATTTAACTATCGCTTGGAGCAAAACCGGTGATACTCCATTCTCGATCATTCCTTGGATAATTTAATTTATCACATCCACATTTCAATCTAATTAAAGATTCATTAAAACTCTAATTTAGTTTCAATCTCAAAAATCATTACTTAATGATTATTCAAAGTTAAGAAATTAATCTTATCTTCAACTGGGTTAAAGAACTAATGTCATTCAAAACACAGTTCACGATAAACCCAAAATCACATTCCATTATTTGTGGAATCTTCACAGAAAACAGATCGATATATATAATCGATATAAACTTCTGTATCCAACAAATAACATAAATGGAATAACGGTAAAGCCTCTTAAATTCCATATATAGTAACAGTCTTCCTCAACAGAAGTTCACTTCGAATATTACCAAATCGAATTCCATTCCAATTTATTTTGTTGAATTAGAAAACTTTACTATGGAAAATTCCATTAAATCTTAATTAAAAGATTTATAAATTCCAAATCACATTTCACTGTTAATCGGGCTAAAGAACGAATGTCATTAAAAACACAGTTCACAATAAATCCATTTCACATTCCGTTTTTATTCCAGTTATTATATATAACTGGAAACTCCAATAATCTTAATTAAAAGATTTATTCTTTTCACATGGGGTTTAAGAACAGTTTTAATGAAGAAATCATTCACGACAAACCCAAAATCCCATTGGATATTAAATACAAGGCTCTGAATAGAAAATATATCGGCTTATATTCAATATCAAATTCTGAAACCAACAAATATCATATTGGAAATAACGATATAAATATATGTTTCAAATTTCCATAACAATATCTGTACAATCACAAAATCCAACATCGAAATATTCCGAATATTATTTCGATTCAAATCCATTTCAATTCATATATTGGAAATTTTGGTTATATTAAAACCCAATCTTAATCCAATTTATTTATTTTAAAATAACTGGATTTTAATTCTAGTTAATAACTAGTTCATTTCGATAAAAATATATTTTTATCTTTTCAAGTATGGAATTTTTCATCCTAATTCTTTTCAAATCATTTATTATGATTTTACACAAATTATTGATATTTTTAATAAATTTATCAAGGCACATAGAGTCGATTTCCATAAATGGTCATCGAACTGCACTTATAGAGACCTTTTCCAAATTTTGTTTACACATAATTCCAAATCCAACCATTAGATTTCATATTTCTTTCATTCACTGGAAAGCTCTTTTTGATACGAACCCAACGGTTCCGGTTTTAGGAGAATCTGACGGTCGGATCTTCCATAATGTCAATTCGAAGTCAGTGGTCGAAATTCGCGAACTGCCGCGGCGCAGCGTGTTCTATTCAGGCCATTAAATATATATATAATATATATAATAATATATTTCATCGATTTCCATTTAAAACGTATTTTATAAATCGTTTTAAATTCGTTTTCAAAATGATTTCAACTTCATATTCAATTTCAAATCAAAATTGAATATTCCATATCATTAATATATAAATGATAATATTTTCAAAACATTAGATTTTGAAATCACTTCCTTTTCGATATTCATTATAAAAATGAATAAAATCGATATAAATATAGTTCATGTCAAAATGGCGTTAATTTAATCAACACGACTTTATATATTTAAATATTTTCATGTCCATCCAAAATCGGACATCTAAATCATATTTTGATTCTTATCTGAATATTATTTTTAAATATTCATTATTTTAAAATATTCCTTATTTCTGAATTGGAATCAGACCCAAACAATTACCATATAATTTTATTTATGTGGATTTCATACAACACATGTATATATCAATAATGATAAACAATCAACCATCAGCCAGAGTGCACTACACAACTGAATAAGCATTAAATATAAATAACTAACGCTTACAACAGTATGTCAACCCATCGATTGACATACAACTAAACAATTGGGATTAGTGTACGTCGAATATCATCCCCATACTCATGTGGGGTTTCAATCAACAAACACGGATTTTATATGTGCAGTTGGGCGATATGTAAAATATATCGTCCAAATCAGTATCAGATAAATGGATGTATATAAAAAAATCATCTGATTTGTTTATAAATATTTATTTCAACACATGACTATGTTATACAGTCCATATATACAATAAAAATGATATATTCATTGTTTAAATATTTTATTCCATACACATGAATATTTTATATATACAATAAAAATGATATTTTTATTATTCAAATATTTTTATTCCATACACATGAGAATTTTATATATTTTATATATACAATAAAAATGATATTTTTATTATTCAAATATTTTATTCCATACACATGAATATTTTATATATTTCATTTACACATCACAATCACAATCAAATTCTCTAACACAATACAATCAAATAAGTCGTCCATGGTTTGTGGACGATGCGGAGCAGTTCATATACGCAGTTATAAAATAAATAACTGTACAAAAATAATTTTAGTGGGAAGTTCTCACATTGGGATCCACTTCGTCATTTCTGAATTTCTAGACAATTTGAATTTGAATTTACCCAAAATTCTAACGTGCTCCAAATTGGGCTCGGTCAATTTTGTTGTGAAGCTCTCGTCCCCACGATCACAACGGATCCAGTTTCGTGCGATTTGGACCTCGTATGGAAAAGATATGAATTTATAAAGGTTGATCACTTTTTAAATTAATTAACAAAGAAATTAACTAAAAATAAAACCTTCTTCTTCATCCACACCCACAGCTGCGGTTTTCAAATGAGGGTTCCAAACCATGTTTTCACTTTTCGCTCAAATCACGTAACTTTGTGACGATCTGAATATATCACGCGGAAGGGCCTCGACAGGCGCGCCTGAGGACCCTAACTTCGTCGAACTCGGTGGTGGCATGGAAGAGGAATCGGGGTGCGAACAGCGGCACTTTGCGAGGTGAATCGAGGCGAATATTGAACGATGTAACACAAAACTTGTATGGATTTGTAGAGGGAAGAATCCTCTACAAAATTGCCTTCAGAATCATTCGAATTAATTGAGTGGATTGGGAGTTCTTGGAGATCAAAGATTTGAGCTCGTTTCTGCCGTCGAGTTAGGCCTGCGGGGTTTTTCAACGAACGATAAAAAAGGATTTTAATTTATATATAAATTTTAATATTATTTTATTCTAAAATATCATGTTTATTGGTACAAACTCCAAATCCAACCCAAAGCCTGTCGCCAATAGCCAAGTACCCCCATTCCGAACACAATGGAATATGTTTCGTAAGCCAATTCGACTGTTTCGATCAGTTTTTCTTTAAATTAAAATATAAATCAATATATATTGAATTCAAACGTACATTTCAATTTACCCGGGCCACATACTGACTCCAAAAATTCCATAAAAATAAACCTGACTATGTTTTGATGATACGGCCCTAACAAAACTAATTTCTTCGAATTTGGAGACCGTTTGAAATGGTCATTTTCTAGTCAATGCAATTCAACTGAAATTGAAAAAACACTTTTAATTTTACCACGCTCACATATTGATTCCAAAAATTATGATAATTGGAATGGCGCAATGATTCGACATTCCGGATCCAACAAAAGTGGTCTCGTCGGAAACAGAGGTCGTTTGCAAAATCGCTATTTTTAAGGGCTATATTTTATATAAATTCCATAGCGACTATTCTGAATTTTCAACTGGACACAACTTTTTATTCCCGCTATGAAATCCGAATTTTTCACATTCATTAGAAAGATATTTTCAAACAGATTCAAATATTTCTGGTTTCACTAAAACCCGGTTTATTTTGAATCTTGTACATTCATTTGAAATTTGAAATCGAATTTTCAAACTACCATGCCATTTCCCATTCCTTTTATAATTAAAATAAATGTTTATATTCAAACTTCGATTTAAATAAATTTATACGTTCTAATTCTATTCAAAATAAATTTTTAGCCGTTATAATTTAAAATAAATCGTTTTAAATATTCAAAATTCATTAAAATAACCAAAATAATTTTTTTAAATTGATTCTGATTTTCGGGTTGTTACAATCTTCCCCACTTAAAATCGTTTTGTCCTCGAAAAGGAACGGTGCAGAAAGTTCTATAACTAATCAACTCAACTTTCAGTTTGGCTTTCATTCTTCAGCTTTTCAGTTTCTAAGAATTTTCAAATTCTTCAAAAATTTGGCTAACACCATAAATTTTTGAAAATTTTTGCCATAACCTCCTTTGTACGAGGAGACATTTAAAACCGCAACTAGCCACGCAGGGACCTCATTATCCAAAAATAAAAATAAAAAGCCAAGCGACTAGCCAATCGGCTCATAAAATCATCCAAACCCAATAAATTTGTAAACATGTACCCATTTGTTGGGCATACAATTTTATTCCTCTTCTCTAGCCTCCTTGCTATGACCTGTTCAATGCATATACATGTATATGCATGCAATTGCAATCAATTTTCAAGTCATTTCAATATTTGATCAATTTGGCCAAATTTACCATACATTTACATGCTGGTTCAAATGAATAATCACCCAACGAAATCAGCAACCAACAATCAATTAGTTGATTAACGTTTCAAACACATAACTTTAATACATAGTCAAAAATCACATTTTTAATGCCAATTCACAACAAATAACCCTATTTATGTTTTGGTTCTCACACCATTCAATTGGAAATATATAGATATCCCACTTTCGAAACTCGAACATAACATTGATGATGGAAACCCATCATCAGAATCATTCCCGGGCGACTAGAGTATGATTCTACATCTATCTAGTATATTTGAGGTTTTAAATACACGTGGATCAGACCTATATTAAAATCTCTATATGCTTGATTGTCCAAATTCAATATAAAATAAATATTCAAATATGTATAATATGGTTTAAATTTTCAAAACAAAATTTGTTTTTATTTTAAAAATAACACTCTTCCAACTCATTCTAGGATATTACTGATCTCATCTCTAACGAGTCATTCTTATTGGATATTACTAATCCTATCTCTGGTGAATTCTTTCATTTGGTTCTAATGTGTCCTGTTCTCGAGCTCTGTAAACCAAAGCTCTGATACCAAATGTAGCGACCCGAACTTCACCGATCTCCGAAGAGAAGAGAAAGAACAAATTGTTTTAGAACACGACAAATCAGAACACAAACAGAAGAACATTTCATTGCTTATTACAACAATTTATATTAGAGTACAAGAATATACAGAGTATGAACAAATAATATACATTTGATAAATATCAGAGATTTACAAATTAAAATGCAGCGGAAAATAATACAAAGCACAACTGAAAATGTTACACGAATACAGAGCTTTCCGAATATATCTCCAGTTGTAAACCAGGATCCTATAAGAATAAATCTGCAAACCCAAAACTACTAGCGGTCCGTGTGGAAAATAGGGGCACCCAGAGTTTAGGTTAAAACAATAAACCCCAGGTCAGTCATGTGACTGGTGTGAGAACTAAAACAGTTATTAAAATTTTACTTTAAAATAAAGTAAATCAAGGGACCACGCCGTATGACACGGAACGAGTTTCCTCCCAAGAATACCAGTGCATATAACAAAACAACGCAATGCTTTTTGAAAAAATGAAGCTATTATAAGACCCAGGTCCCATCACACAATGCAAAGCAAGCCGGAGGATAGGGTTTTCACTTATAACAGCCAAACATGCTTGGTACGTTTAGAACAAAATTCATTTGATACTATTATAAGTGCATAGTGTTAAAAACAACTTCAAATATAAAAGCATCAATCATAGGCGGCATGGGTACCATATATCATGTCGCCAGTACAAGGCTCTACAATCAAAACCGCAAAATCACTTATTGGAAGTTGGATTTCCATCTGTGAACCAAGGCAAGGGATCGTCCTTACCGCTTCGAGACAATCTAACCCATGTCTCAGGCAAGCGCTCAGGCAAGCCTTGGATCGTCAGGGTCGGTCCAAACGAAGTGGTTTAAAATGCCTGAGCAATACGTTTCCCCGCCCTACGGGGCGTAAATGAGCCAGATGACTCAATATCCATCGGCTCCGTAGTAACCGATATATCCGAGGAGCCTCGCTATCCATCATCCACATAAGTAAAACGCCTGGGCTTGCAAAATCCTGACACCACTCCCAGCTAGATGGAAATGCATGTCCTCCCTGAGGTCCTCTCCCGTTTCTAGTTCACACCAGGGTGTGAGGCTCGCGAATTAATGTTACACATAAAGCTATGCTATATTAAAGTTGTGCTTTAATCGTCAACCACAAGACTCTGCTTTTCAACAGAAGCCTTGATCATTTGCATCTCAGCATGCTACACAAGCAATTCACGCCAAGCGACTGATGTCTATCGATATACAACCTCTGAGCTCGTACGTCTCAGAGAAGGGTGATAAGCAAGAGAATAAATTCTCCACCACCAAACAGATATATATTTAATAGAGATCAATCAACACGGAACGAAATCCAATGTCAGACACACATCCATTTACAAGTTCGTTCTGGGTCTGAACGAAACCGGAGGCACCCTATTCCTTGTCCCATATGTCAATACAGGAGAGAGGTCCTCGCATATCCGGTCGATCTCCAAGTACGTCTGGACGATCACCACTTATTACCTCGTCTTGGGTGTACAACCCAATCAAGACATCGGTAATCGTCCAAACGATGTGAAGACTTCGGTCTTCAACCACCGTCTTCGTTGTCGACTTATCGTCGAATCAGTTATTCAGAATGGATATAAACCCGGCCTTTCCGAATAACTCGCGTATATAATAAACAAGTGCTATAAAAACACAACATACGCCTCATTCCAATTATGAATATTATTTTATTTAAATATTCATATCCTTTGGGAAAGGTTCCCATTAATTTTATCAAAGACAAATTCTTCAAATTTATTCTTTAATCTTCCTTTGGATTTCAATTCCAAACCAAATTAAGGTTTATCAACTAGTCGAGATTAGTGCACCTTACTGAAGTAATCATTTTTTTAATTTCCCAATCCCAACCTATTCATCCCATGGAGCAAAACTGGTAATACTCCATTTCTAACACCACGGTGTCATCGGTAAAATTAATTACCATTTCACGTTCAAATCTAATTAAAGATTTAACTATCGCTTGGAGCAAAACTGGTGATACTCCATTCTCGATCATTCTTTGAATTTGATAATTTAAATTATCACATCCACATTTCAATCTAATTAAAGATTCATTAAAACTCTAATTCAGTTTTAATCTCAAAAATCATTACTTAATGATTATTCAAAGTTAAGAAATTAATCTTATCTTCAACTGGGTTAAAGAACTAATGTCATTCAAAACACAGTTCACGATAAACCCAAAATCACATTCCATTAATTATGGAATCTTCACGGAAAACATTTTGATATATATAATCGATATAAACTTCTGTATCCAACCAATAATATAAATGGAATAACAGGAAATGCCTCTTAAATTCCATATATAGTAACAGTCTTCCTCCACATAAGTTCACTTCAATTATTACCAAATCGAATTCCATTCCATTTCAATTTATTTTCTTAATTTGGAAAACTTTACTTTGGAAAATTCCATTAGATCTTAACTAAAAGATTTATAAATTCCAAATCACATTTCACTGTTAATCAGGTTAAAGAACGAATGTCATTACAATCATAGTTCACAATAAACCTAATTCACATTCCATTTTTATTCCAGTTACTAAATATAACTGAGAACTCCAATAATCTTAATTAAAAGATTTATTCTTTTCACACAGGGTTTAAGAACAGTGTTAATGAAGGAGCCATTCACGACAAACCCAAAATCCCGTTAGATATTAAATTCAAGGCTCTGAATAGAAAATATATCGGCTTATATTCAATATCAAATTCTGAAACCAACAAATATCGTATTCGAAATAACGATATAAATATATCTTTCAAATTTTCATAACAATATCTATAAAATCACGAAATCCAGCATCGAAATATTTCGAGGATTATTTCGATTCAAATCCATTCCAATTCATATATTGGAAATTTTGGTTATATTAAAACTGATTCTCAATCCAATTTATTTATTTAAAAATAATTGGATTTCAATTTTAGTTAATAACTAGTTCATTTCAATAAAAATATATTTTTATCTTTTCAAATATGGAATTTTTCATCCCAATTCTTTCCAAATCATTTATTATGATTTTACACAAATTATTGATACTTTTAATAAATTTATCAAGCTCGTACTGTCGATTTCCATAAACGGTCATCGAACTGCACTTACAACGACCTTTTCCAAATTTTATTTGGACATAATTCCAAATCCAACCATTAGATTTCAAATTTCTTGCATTCGTTGGAAAGCTCTTTTCGATACGAACCCAACGGTTCCTGTTTTAAGGGAATCGGATGGTCGGATCTCCCGTAATATCAATTCAAAGCCAGTGGTCGAAATTCGCGAACTGCCGCGGCGCGGCGCATTCTATTCAGGTCATTATATATATATATATATATATATATATATATATATATATATATATATATATATTGTCGATTTCCATTTAAAACGTATTTTACAAATCGTTTTAAATTCGTTTTCAAAACGATTTCAACTTTATATTTAATTTTAAATCAAAATTGAATATTCCATATCATTAATATATAAATAATAATATTTTCAAAACATTAGATTTTGAAATCACTTCCTTTTCGATATTCATTAAAAAATGAATAAAATCGATATAAATATCGTTCACGTCAAAATGACATTAATTTAATCAACACAGCTTTATATATTTAAATATTTTCATATACATCCAAAATCAGACATCTAAATCATATTTTGATTCTTTTCTAAATATTATTTTAAAATATTCGTTATTTTAAAATATTCGTTATTTAAAAATATTCCTTATTTCTGAATTGGAATCAGACCCAATCAATTACCATATAATTTTATTTATATGGATTTCATACAACACATCTATATATCAACAATGAAAAACAATCAACCATCAGCCAGAGTGCATTACACAACTGCATAAGCATTAAATATAAATAATTAACGCCTACAATAGTCTGTCAACCCATCGATTGACATACAACTAAACAATTAGGATTAATGTACATCGAATATCATCCCAATACCCGTGTGGGTTTTCAATCAGCAAACAAAGATTTTATTTGTGTAGTTGGGCGATATCTAAAATATATCGTCCCAATCAGCATCAGATAAATGGGTGTACATAAACAAATCGTTCGATTTTTTTATAAATATTTATTTCAACACATGACTATGTTATACAGTCCATATATACAATAAAAATGATATTTTTATTGTTCAAATATTTTATTCCATACACATGAATATTTTATATATTTTATATGTACAATAAAAATGAAATTTTTATTATTCAAATATTTTATTCCATACACATGAATATTTTATATATTTTATATATTTTATATATAGAATAAAAATGATATTTTTATTATTCAAATATTTTATTCCATACACATGAATATTTTATATATTTCATTTACACATCACAATCACAATCAAATTCCACAACACAACACAATCAAACAAGTCGTCCATGGTCTGTGGACGACAGGGAGCAGTTCATGTATGCAGTTATAAAATAAGTAACTGTACAGAAATAATTTTAGTGAGAAGTTCTCACATTGGGATCCACTCCGTCAGTTTTATTTCTGAATTTCTGAACACTTTGGATTTGAATTTGCCCGAAATTCTAACGTGCTCCAAATTGGGGCCGGTCAGTTTTGTTGTGAAGCTCTCGTCCCTACGATCACAACAGATCCAGTTTCGCGCGATTTGGACCTCGTATGGAAAAGATATGATTTTATAAAGGTTGATCACTTTTTAAATTAATTAACAAAGAAATTAATTAAAAGTAAAACTTTCTTCTTCATCCAAACCCACGGCCGCGGTTTTCAAATGAGGGTTCGAAACTAGGTTTTCACTTTTCGCTCAAACCACGCAACTTTGTGACGATCCGAATATATCACGCGGAAGGGCCTCGAGAGGCGCGCCTGAGGACCCCAACTTCGTCGAACTCAGTGGTAGCACGGAGGAGGAATCGGGGTGTGAGCAGTGGCACTTTGCGGAGGTGAATCGAGGCAAATACTGAACGATGTAACACAAAACTTGTATGGATTTGTAGAGGGAAGAATCCTCTACAAAATTGCCTTCAGAATCATTCAATTTAATTGAGTGGATTGGGAGTTCTTGGAGCTCAAAGATTTGAGCTCGTTTCCGCCGTCGACTTAGGGCCTGTGGGGTTTTTCAACGAATGAGAAAAAAGGATTTTAATTTATATATAAATTTTAATATTATTTAATTCGAAAATATCCTGTTTATCGGTACGAACTCCAAATCGAACCCAACGACTGTCGCCCATTACCAAATACCACCATTTCGAATACATGGGATATGTTTCGTAAGCAAATTCGACTGTTTCGGTCAGTTTTTCTTTAAATTAAAATATAAATCAATATATATTAAATTTAAAAGTACATTTCAATTTTCCGAGGCCACATACTGACTTCAAAAATTCCAAAAAAAATAAATCTGGCTATGTTTTGACGATACGGTCCTAACAAAACTAATTTTGTTAAATTTGGAGACCGTTTGAAAAATGGCCATTTTTTGGTCGATCCAATTCAACTAAAATTAACAAAACACGCATAAATTTACCATGCTCGCATATTGATTCCAAAAATTATGAAAATTGGAATGGAGCAATGATTCGACATTCCAGATCCAACAAAAGTGGTCTCGTCGAAAACGAAGGTCGTTTGCAAAATCGCTATTTTTAAGGGCGATATTTTATATAAATTCCATAGCGACTATTTTGAATTTTCAACTGGACATAACTTTTTATTCCCGATATGAAATCTAGATTTTTCACATTCGTTGTAAAGATAATTTCAAACAGATTCAAATATTTTTTTTTATTTACGTGTGGAACCTAAGACTTCACTCAAGTCATTGCTTGTCGGTTTTAGTAAACCTCACGGGTAGTGATATACCCCGATTTTTCAACGCCTTCACACTACCTAGGTAGTCACCCCTAGAAATTGGCAGAGGTGGCCCTCGAACCTGAGACCTATGTCTCATCCCAATTCGCCCACCTCTGACCAACTGAGCTAGGAGTGTCGGGTCAGATTCAAATATTTTTGGTTTCACTAAAATCCAGTTTATTTTGAATCCTGTACATTCATTTGAAATCTGAAATCGAATTTTCAAACTACCGCGCCATTTCCAATTTCTTTTATAATTAAAATAAATATTTAAATAAATTTCTATGTTCTAATTCTATTCAAAATAAATTTCTAGTCATTATTATTTAAACTAAATCATTTTAAATATTCAAAATTCATTAAAATAGACAAAATAAAAATTTTAAATTGGTTCTGATTTTCTAGGTTGTTACAGTTTCATTCACCAGAACTTTATATTCGGACCTCCCTCCTCTTAAAATAAACATGTCAGTAGGTGAGGATGCTTAGGATCAGTGAGGCTTTTAGTTATTTGTGGCAGTATTATTATCATTATATTTTTACACTACGCCATAGATGGCCTACTGCAACGAAAATCCAATGTGTTGCTAGCTACAATGTGACCATAGCTATACTAATTTTTGTCTATTGCAACGCACGGTTCAATGTGTTAGCATAAATATAAACCATGTGTTGCAGTAGCCGCATGAATAAAATTATCAATTCGCATCAACACGATCCAATGGTCCATGTTACCGATCTGCGTGAAATAATGTTTAAGGCAGGAAGAAAAATCAAAGTGGCGAAACACTTAACATAATATTGATGGGTTTCAATCAAAAACTTAACAAAATTACTCCGCTGCTCAACCTCCCAAACACTCACTCACATGTACAATTTAGGTTAAAGGTTCAAGTTTACAAGCTTAATTGGGGTTCGATTAGGGCAAGTTCAAGTTCAATTAAGGCTTTTGTGTTTCAATTAGGTCTTCAATTGGGGTTCGTTTGGGTTTCAAATTTCAGTTAGAGCTTTGATTTAATCTGCTGCTTAAGGTATCACTCAATGTATATTTCGATTTTTACTGATTTGATTGTTGTGTTGCCTAATTTACTTATTTACTTATGCGTTCAGGTGTAATCATGTTCCTGATTTTATTATTATGTTTGTCTTTGTACTTATAGTCATGGCTAAATGATATTTGTTTATGTTATTTGTGTGCAAATTAGTGATGATCGACGAGGAAAAACCATGAGCAGAACTTCCTAAGTTCAGTGAAGGATATATCAGTGGAGTGAAACTTTTTATTCGAATACTTTTTCTCGATTCGCGGTAGGTGATGAAATTATATACCCTTGCAAAAAGTGTTATAATCGCAAGTGGCATCGTTAAGAGGTAGTCTGTGACCATCTGATTTGGAATGGCCCATCTTAATTGTACGTGAAACGGATTTGAGAGGTTTCCTATTTAGATCCTGAAAGGAGTGATAATGATATGGATTGTGAAGCGGGAATAAATTTTGGAGATAATATCGATGAGAAGTTGCATCGTACTTGTGGAAATATGCAGAAAAATGAAGGTGGATCTTCTGATGGATCGAATGGAATAGATGTCGATGCTAGAAAATTTCGTCAACGTGTTGAAGAGGAAAAGCAACCATTATATCTCGGGTGTACTAAATTTCGTGATTAAGTTTCATTGTCAGGCTTTATTCTTTGAAATGCTTACATAGAATCACCGAGTCTGCATTCAGCGATTTATTAGAGTTCGTAAAAGAAGCTTTTCAGTTGGGGATTGCAGAATGAATCGCTAAGGAAAACTAACATTAGAGGGGGAGAATAGTGTTTTTGAGAATTTTAACAAAATCTAAAACTTATATGATCTACTATATGAATCACACACCATAGAGATAATCACAGACATAGAATCAAACAAAACACAAAGATAAACAAAAATAAAATGTAGAAAAGGAAAGAACACATCAGATTTTATACTGGTTTGGATTACTCCTACGTCCAGTCCCGCGCAACATTTGATTGCGCAGAGTTTTATTACTATATCAATATCCAAGTACAACCCTCTTGATTTCACAATCACAAGGTTAACACTGATTCCAACACTCTTGATTTCATGGCCATAAGATTACCACTGATTCCCTTGATCAAGTATATTCCCCTTGATTTCCCGGCTATAAGGTTAACACCACTTTGTTTCCTTGATTTTAAGGTTACAAGGAACACACCTTTTCCCAAACACATCCCAAACAATTACAACAGCCCTATAACTCTTCAATAGCACTTCAATTCAGAGAGTAATGAGTAGAGAGTGAGAAAAGAAGAAGTTTTACATAAATAGAACTAAATTCGGCAGAGTATAAGTGTAGAAATCATAAAAATATGAAATATTAATGGTGTAAAGAAAGAGGATGAAGATGGAGAAGAAGAATGATGAAAAAAAATTCAAAATTAGCCCCTATTTATAAGATTTGAAAGGTTGCAATGCTTCTATAATGTTACAAATAGTGAAAAGACACTTCCTTTTAAAATCAAAAATATGATAGTTATATGTCGACATGGCCATCTCTGTATGTCGACATATCCTCTTCACAAATTTGAATTTTGAACATTTTTGAATTGTTTTGATATATATATATATATATATATATATATATATTTGAAGAATGGTACGCAAAATTTCCAAACCATCAACCAATTCAACCTGCTGATAGACACGATCCTACCATCTTTCCACCATCACTACCATGCAAGTCTGATCAACAAGCACAAACTCCTCGGTCATCAATTTCATCGCTCCACCATATCACCACATCGTCTTCTCTGGCCATCTCCCTAACATATCCTCCCCACGTTCACCCAGAAACCAATCACAACCACAAAACTAGTGAAACCTCCACTGCTACTCAACATCATGCACTGCAACTTCCAAATCATTCATACCCTTCGTCAACTTCCTGCCATACCCTCCATCAGAAAACCCAGTTCATCAAAAACACCTCTGCCAAAAGCATATACAACCCACACCTGCTCCATCACACAACTACCCCCGTCCAACTTCCCCATCTACCAGTTCGTAGAAACTTCAGTCCAAATCACCATTTTCAGATCACCCCAAAAATCATGATCGAAGCGTTCTGATCATCTCGCAACTCCCCTCTCTTCATCTAAAACAATCACAACTCTTCCCATCAAACCAAAATATCAACCAAACCACACCAGTCAGCTCTTCCCATCATCATGCACTTAACACCACCGATCTCTGCACACAATTCATCGAAACCCTACCCCAAAACTGCAACCATCGACCTCCTCAGTATGAACTCAAATCTGCAACAGCGTCCCCTCTACCAAAAGTCACGCAACCAACGATTCAAAAATCCGAAGAACACCAAACCCAAGAACCGATTCAAAACCCCAAACAGAATCCAATTCAAACAAAGGAACAAAAGAAAAAGGGGCATGGTTAATTTGGTGGAAGAACGCGAGTAATTTTTTTTGTTTTTCTGGGAGTTAATTTGTGAAGTTTTATAGGCAAAAGAAAAAAAGGGAAGGATTGGATGATTTTTGACTGTGTTCGAGAAAATAAAGAAAATAGGGTTTCTGTACTTTGATTGAGTTCAAGTGTTAGTTTCACTTATAAACAATAGTCGTGTGCGTGTGGCTCGAACGTGGTGTGCTGAACCTTATTGTACTAGAGCAATCTGTTTTTTTAATTTTTATTATTATGGCATTTTCCTTAGTTGTAGGTCGTTTTTAAGGGTGTTGGTTTTGTTGTCCCTCTCGTTTCTTTTGACTTGTTGATTCCCTTTGTTTTCTTTCTTATTTTGGTTTCCTTTGGTTTACATATTATTTTCTTTATTTTTTTCTTTTCAAAAAAAAAACAAAAGAAAAAAAAGGAGAAAGAGAACTCAAACAAAGGCCAAGAAAACACAGTCAAGAAATCTAGCTAGAAATTCAAAGATCAACCGGTAGAGTTTGAAACGTGAACACTACTCAATTTTTCTGGAAGGACAACCATACACCACTATAAAATTTTCTGAACTCTACAGGTGCTCTACTGCAAAAAGAAATAAATATAGAAATTGCTTGTAAAAAATTTCTGCAGAGGCAGCGACTTGGTTGTACAATCTTTTAAATTTAAGCAGATATTATTGTCTGGTTGTTGTGATTGGCTGAAATTTTCATAACTGAATCATCATTCTAATCGTTCTCAATAATAAAATTGATTAGACGTTGCAAATATTAACTACAAGCGTGTATTTTAAGAAATTGATTCTCTCAAGGGTTTGATCGAGGATATATATTAGTTCAATTTATTGTACTTCTAGAGAAAGAGGTTGCATACTACCCGTAAAATATTGGTCGTATCCCTTAGTATTTATATTATACGTGAACGCCCATAAGACCCTCTTCCCCCTTCAAATCAAGATTATCAACTAATAAGATGTACTTGAGTACATTATCCATTTTGTAATAACAGCTACTTGTGTCAAATTTAAGTTTTGGTCTTTCTATATTTGATAACGATGAGCGAAAAGAGTGTTAGCTGCCATAATTCTCTTAGGGGTTCTCAAATAAATCAAAATTTCCCGAATAAGATGGATCAAAATCGAATAAATCAAAACTTTCAAAATCTTGAAGTTAGAATGGATACACCTTTATCTCTTCGAGATCGGTGTTACCCAACTAGGACTGTTCAACCTTCTGTTATCGTATTTCCACCAGTTGAAGGAAATTTTTAGCTTAAACATTCTTTTATTCAAGGGGTTCAAAAATTTACTGGTTCTGAAAATGCCTGCGAATTTATAAGTGAATTTGAATTGTATTCATCCACAACAAAAATGCAACAATTATCTAATGAATCAATCAAGCTAATGCTAATTCCATTCGTACTACTTGAAAGCGCTAAAAGATGGCTTCAAAACGTTCCATAAGAAGTTGGGAGTATTATTGAAAAAAAATTCCCTTTTCCATAAAACTCTAAAAATTCGAACTGAAATAAATTAGTTCTCTCAAAACGAAGGGGGATTTTTTTTCAAAATACTTTGAAAGATTCAAACAATTGTTGTATAGTTGTCCTCGTCATGCAATCCCAAAACACCACTTATGCCAAATTGCATATGAAGGACTTAACTATCAGACCAGAACTCAACTAGAATCAATGTGTGGAGGAGAATTCATGTCTAAAACAGCCGACGAAGCTTTGGGAATTCTTAGAAGAAGGACGTGCAATGGGAGTTAATTCATGTTCCCATTCGTACTTCTACTAGAGGAGTGCATGGAGTGGACCCTAATCACCTTCCCTTAGAAAATCAAACTCCTCAAGAAGGAGAAGGGCTACCCCACTATTACTCTCAAGACCAAGCCAATGCTATAGCTCAAAATAATCCTTACTCATCCACGTATAACCCTAGTTGGAGGAACCGCCAAAAATTTTCTTGGTCAAATCATAATAATTCGACGAACCCATCTTACATGCAACCCTTTATTCCAAATCTGAATTACCAAGCTCTATCTCCCAATTTTCAAATCTCTCAAGCTGCACCTCAAACCAAACAACCTTATAGGCACCCCAACTTTCAATCATCAACCCAATCCTCGCAACCATCACAAGAAATTGTGCGTTTAGAGAAACAAGTTGAACAAATGATGAATATGATGAAGGAACTAATGAAAAGTAATGAGAAAGGAAAATTGCCAAGTCAACCCGAGGTGAATCCTAAATATAATCCTTGTACTGCAAACTCTTGTGAGGAGGAACATCATAATTTGGTCAACTCTGTCACCACTCTTAGATCCGGTAAAACAATTAACAATAATGTTGGAAATCCCGATAACCATTTGATTTCGACCCTAATTCAAAGGTTTGAGACTCATCTGATGGATACTAATGCCAACCCTTCTGAACCTTCCAAACTTCAATGTATATGAAGTAAAATATATGAAGTGATATACTGAATGAAATGTAGCTTGTGATTTTTGACATGTATTATAACAACTAAGGTATGTTATGTAATAATAATATGCAGAATGGTTTGATGATGATATGTATTGTTGTAAAGTAATATCTAACTATTATTTATATACATATATATTATAAATTATTTAGATTAAACAAAGGTAATACATATTAATTTCTAAACTTAGGTTAATGAAAATCGAAAGGATAGTAAAGATAAAAGTTTATATATATATATATATGATAGTTACCAAAAGAAATCTAAGAAATATGAATATTTTTTTAATAGGGTGCTTATTTTATAGTAAAAATTGAAGATTGTATCATCTAAAGTAAACTATTTTTATATAAACATATATTCATAATTGTATGTATATATAAACTAATTTTAAAAAAGACTTCAAATATAAATTATTATATAAAAATCAATCTTTTGATACAAATCAATTTTAAATTTGAACTTTTAGAAATCAAAATATATTAATTCTTTAAAGAGCCATTTATATGATAAAACTTAAAAATAATCCTATAGTTATAACAAAAATTATGAAATCTGAATATAAATTAAACTATAAAACTATAACTTCTTATATTTAAATTACATATTTAAGACATAGAATCGCATATATACCTCAATATTTATATACCAAAATATTAGGTTAATTATTCAAGATTTTATAAATCTTAATAAGAAATCAAAATAAGTATTAACTTACAAGTAGTATTTGTGATACTGTAACCCAAAATTGTTATGAAACCATACGAATAACAAAAAAGTCAGACTATGCATTATTAAATTTAATATAAAAAATATATATATATTTATATTTTATAACAATATAAAATGTTTGAAAAAAATTAAACTAAATTATTTCAATCATATTAACATATCTATGTACTATATACATACTTTCAGTATATACTTTTTGAAATGCATAAGTAGATAATCAAATTCGATAACTAAAGTTTGAACTGACATTTTCATATCGAAAAGATGTCTTTTCAATTTTCTACATCCGAAATCAAATAGTAAGGAAATTTAAATTTAGAATAAGAAAATATTTCAATTAGATTGGTATATTGATAAGTATACTATGGTGTACCGACATATGAACCAGATTATCCAAAAAATAATAATCTATATCTAACTATATGCGTAGATGTATATTCCTAAATGTAATGATAATTATGAAAATATTGTAAGGCATACCTCTTTTTGCAATTCTCCATTTTGTTATCCTTCCATTGTTATGAACCACACGTTCACATCTTTCAGAATTTGATGATGAAATCTGCTTTATTGCGACGGTCTTATTTTTCTAATCAGGATAGTATATTCATTTACTGAATTTGATCACCGTATCAGAAAGGTATTGAAGATTTAGTAGTTCAATCAACTTGGCACCAAATTTTTTAATTTGAATGAAAAGAGAATTCAGCAATTATAAATACGCCAAAAAGTCATGTCTCTTCACAATCTTTTCTCGTTTTCTTCTTCTCGTTTTTCACTTTCAATCAAACTTTCAGGAGACATAACTTCTTCGTTTCTTAACGAAATTGGACGAAATCAGAAATCGAAGAGGAACTCAAGAACTACGATCTAGAAATAGTTTGGGATGAATTGGATGGTATTGGGGTGCAGTACGTTGTAACAATAAGAGAGATGCATGAAATCCCGTAATAGTTTTCAGTTTTGCATAGCCAACTTGAAATAGTCATATCTCTCTCAATTTTGATCAGAATTCAATAATCTACCCATCAAAACGACCGAGAGAACGAGAAATACAATCTAGAAAAGGATTTAGGATAAAATAGTCTAACCTGTGGATGCAATTTGAAGATAATTGTTGACAGTTTTGGTTTCCTTCTCTCTTTATTCACCAAAATTTCATTTGATCATTACTTGGTCAATTCTTGACGGATTCGCATGAAACCAGCAGCATTATGAAGCAAATAAAGAGAAGTACAGTATGAAGATAAGTTGTAGATAAAAATACAAGGTTATAAATTGATCTGGTACCCATTTCTTTGCTGATTTACATTATATATATATATCAATTTCTTCTTGATGTTTTTTCACCAACCGTCATTACTCGTCTCCTCTTTTTGATTTCTACCATGTGTTCATAAGAATTTTGAATTCTCAACAGCCATGTAACACAACATATCGAAATTTGAATTTTCAACAACCATGTCACCTATCTTTTCAGAGTTTGAATATCCAATAGTCATATAACACATCTTTTACTGTAAAACAACACAACTTTTCAAATAATCAAATAGCTTTTCAAACTAACTAATCTACAATATTAAACAACAGTATCATGATGGTTTTGTAACATATCCATATATCAAAGATTTAAAAAAAAACAAATTTTAAAAATTTAGAAATCAAATTTCAAAAATCAGATTATTAGTTTAAACTAGTGTTATAAATCATTTCAAAATTTTCCATTTAATATTTTTTAAAATCAGATTATAAACTTTTGAAAGACTAGGCTCTGATACCAATTGTTAGGGATTGCAGAATGGATTGTTGGCAAAACTAACATTAGAGGGGGGTGAATAGTGTTTTTGAAAATTTTAACAAAATCTAAAACTTATATGATCTACTATATGAATCACACACCACAGATATAATCACAGATATAGAATCAAACACAAACACAAAGATAAACAAAAATAAAATACAGAAAAGGAAAGAACACACCAGATTTCATACTGGTTTGGATTATTCCTACGTCCAGTCTCACGCAACGCTTGATTGCGCAGAGTTTTATTACTATATCAATATCCAAGTACAACCCCCTTGATTTCACGGACACAAGGTTAACACCGATTCCAACACTCTTGATTTCGCGGCCATAAGGTTATGACCGATTCCCTTGATCAAGTATATTCCCCTTGATTTCCCGGCTACAAGGTTAACACCGCTCCGTTTCCTTGATTTTAAGGCTACAAGGAACACACCTTTTCCAAACACTTCCCAAACAATTACATCAGCCCTATAACTCTTCAATATCACTTTGATTCAGAGAGTAATGAGTAGAGAGTGAGAGGAGAAGAAGTTTTTATATTAATAGAATTGAATTCGACAGAGTATAAGTGTAGAAATCATAAAAATATGAAATATTAATGGTGTAAAGAAAGGGGATGAAGATGGAGAAGAAGAATGATGAAAAAAATTCGAAAGCAACCCCTATTTATAAGATTTAAAAGGTTGCAACGCTTCTGGAATGTTACAAATAGTGAAAAGACACTTCCTTTCAAAATAAAAATTATGAAAGTTATATGTCGACAAGGCCATCTTTGTATGTCGACATATCCTCTTCACAAATTTGAATTTCGAACATTTTTGAAGTGTTTTGATATATTTAATTATATATAATTCTGGAAATTCTT
Source organism: Allium sativum (assembly GCA_030737875.1). Lineage (NCBI taxonomy): Eukaryota > Viridiplantae > Streptophyta > Magnoliopsida > Asparagales > Amaryllidaceae > Allium > Allium sativum. Next base: position 185,784,772 of record CM060924.1, on the reverse strand, counting down.
GAATTAAAACATAGTGTTATAAATAAGTATTATAAAGTAGAAAATCATATAAAACATAAATATAAAATATATGAACATTTTTATAAAATTATAAAGTTTAAAACTATTTAAATATAAGTATATAAAAGTATATAACAATATAAACATATAAGAACTTATAAATTCTAAAACTTGAGTTTAAAATAAAAAGTAAAATATAGAAACTTAATTAGAATAAAAGTTGAAGATAGAATTTGAAAATAGAATTTGAAATTTAAAATTTGAAAATCAGAAATTGAAAAACAGAATTAGAATTAGAATCTGGAGTGCTATTCAGAGTCTTACATAAACTGGACTCTAATATTATTTATCTTGAACTCTTGAAATCTTGATTAATCATGAGTCTTGAATCATCTCTGAATTTCGAATCTCTTGAACTCTTAAACTGTACAGTCTTTAGTATTAATTCCTATATACAAATCCTGATTATGTGTGTGCGTGTGTATTCTAGATAAATGTGTTAGTATATATTTTATAATCAATTAATATTGAAATAAGGTTGTTGTCATCAAAACTCCATTCTCCAACATTTTCCACAAGCCGACGCACCTTTATCTTTCAATGCTACCAAAAATATCATTAAAGATTTAGGTCTCCATTACCAAAGAATACATGCATATGCATATGACTGCATGCTATATTGGGTAGAAAATGGAAAGGAAAACAACTGAAAATTTTGTTGTGTTTCAAGATGGGCTATACCGGAAAAGAAAGCAGCTGTTGACAATGATCCAGAGAAACGGATTCGCAATGTACCAGCAAAAGTGATGCGTTATTTTCCACTAAAACCAAGGCTGCAAAGGATGTTCATATCCAAGGAGTACGCAGAACTTATGTTATGGCATGTAGTGGGATGAAAAAATGATGGCAGACTTCGACATCCAGCTGATGGCGAGGTTTGGAAGATGACTGATGCCAATTATTCTCATTTTTCATCTGAAAATCGAAATATCAGGTTAGAAGTAGCAGCTGATGGATTCAGTCCTTTTCGTACAATTTCTACACAGCACATCACATGGCCAATCGTATTGGTAAATTATAACCTTCCACCTTGGTTATGCATGAAGGCAGCAAATTTGATACTTTTATCCCTTATCCCTGGTCCAGAGTCTCCTAACAAGTACATTGATGCCTACATGCAGCTTCTTATCGTAGAATTGAAAGAATTATGGGATCTTTCCATACAAACTTACGATGCCTTCATTGGTGATAATTTCACATTACGTGCAAGCGTGTTATGGATGATTAGTAACTTTCCGGACTATTCAATGATATTCGGTTGGAGCACAAAGAGTTATTTAACTTGTCCCATATGTCATTTCAAGACTTCTTCAACTTACTTGAAAAATAGTAAAAAAAAAAAAATGTGCTACATGAATCATATAAATTTTTACATCCGGGACACAAGTGGAGGTTTGATCAGAAAAGGTTCAATGGTGAAATTGAAATGGGAACACCTCCGGGAATTTTATCTGGGACAGACATTTAAGAATTGTTGGCTGGTTATAAAAATATTTTTGGAAGAAAGAGGTCAAGAAGAATAAAAATGAATCTCCTTTTAAAAAGAAGTCAATATTTTTTAATTTACCGTATTGGAGTCAAAATGTACGTCGACATAACATTGATGTTATGCACATAGAAAAAAACATTTGTGATAACATACTTGGACTTTACTAAATATTGATGGGAAGTCGAAAGACAATTTAAGTGCTCGGTATGATTTGCAAGAGATAGGCATTAGGGAGGTCCTTCATCCGGTTCTATCAACTGATGGGAATTACCTTGAGATCAGGGCTGCCATATTTGAAATGACGAACAAGGAGAAAGAAATATTTTGCTCAGTGTTGGAGAATGCTAAACTGCCTTATGGTTGTGCAGCTAATATCAGACGGTATGTAAATAAGAAAGAGAGGAAAATTTTAGGGTATAAGAGCCACGATGCTCATTTTCGTCTCCACTACTTGCTGTAGTTTGCTGTGAAGAAATTTGTAAAACCTGAAGTTACAATACCTATGATAAGACTAGGTGCATTTCTAAGAAGTATTTGGAGTAAAATTATAAATTTGGCTGATCTCAAGAGGCTACAAAAGGAAATTGTGGAAATTCTTTGTCAATTTGAGATGATATTCCCAAATGCTTTCTTTGATACTATTATGCACTTGCTAGTTCATCTATGCAACGAAATTGAATATGGTGGACCTGCACATGCTCGTTGTTTATTTCCTATTGAACGTTATCTTTGCAAACTGAAATCATATGTTCGCATCAAAAGTAAACCTGAGGCATCCATTGCTAAAGGTTATTTTTTAGAAGAATGTTTGATCTTCTGTTCAAGGTTCTTAGGTGGCGATGGAGCAGGAAAAATGCAATTTGAAACCTATCTACAGAATCTGGAATATCCTATGGCACAAGAAGAAATAAAGATGGAAAAGCTATTCATCTTAAAGATTCTCAATGGACGGAATGTCACCGTTACATTCTATTCAATTGTGGTAACAAGGAAATAGAGAGTTTACTTGAGTAAGTTTTTAAGTTTTATTTTTCTTTTAGTAAGTATTGAAGAATTAGAAAAGTTTCTATCTTTTATTAACCAGGTCTTTGTTCTAGGGAACATCGAGCTTTAATTGATGGTTATGCATCATCAAAAAAAAATATAAAAGAGAGAGAACACAATGAAGAATTTTGGAAGTGATTAAAGGAAGAGGTTGGGAAAAAGGAGGACATTTCAAAAGAAGTACAACTGCTTGCAATGGGCCATCTTCCAACAGTTAAGAGGTTTACTGGATACGTTATCAATGGATATAGATTTTATACAAGGTACAGAGATGCCAAATGTACAACACAAAACAGTGGTGTATTTTGGACAGCCTTGACTACAAGGTTTGCAAGTTCGAAAGATCAAAATCCATTGGTTGGTGAAGTTATTACTATGGATAAATTAAAGAAATATTAGAACTAAATTATTGAGGAGAATTTAGTGTGATTTTATTTAAATGTTTTGTACCAAGAAAAGAAAGATTTATATGGGCTGACTCGTGTCAATTTTAATCGATTGTGCCAGAAATATGATCCTTATATTATGGCTTCACAAGTACAACAGGTGTTTTATATAGAAGATCCAATTGATAAGATGTGCCACAATGTTATCAAGAAATTGCCGAGGGACTGGTGCGAAATCGAAAGAGAATATGAAAATTTGAATGATATCCAACCTGCTTATGGAATGGGAAATCAAGATTTTGATGTTCGTTGGTGTAGAGATGATGTCCCAATAAGATGATTCTGCCTTCCACCTAGCAAAGTGAAAGGAAATGCTTCTTAATTCTTGTGTATCACTATCATATTTAATTAAATAACTGATGTACCGAATTTAAGTATGAAAATGTTGTTTCTGCTTTGATTACATTTTAGTGAAGTGACTATTGTATTTTTTAAGTAACTGATGTACCATATTCGTGACTTTTTTGTAACTGATGTCATTTTAATGTTAATTCCTCCATTTAATGTAGACCGGACAAAATTTCACTTGAGGATTTCAAAGTACTCTTGACGTTTTGGAGGAAAATTCAGGTATAATTTTAAGTTTTATCACATTCAAATCAGGCAGATAAACATCTTTATTTCATGTTGTAGTCTAAGGCCCTTACAAATTCTGCAAATCGGAGATTGTATACATACACACTACCGGTCCAAAACTTTTTTCCCAAATTCGGCATAAGATGTTATGTATTTTGCTTATTTTTATGGTTGGCTGGAGGAATGCATTTTATTTTATCTGAAATTCCTCTCATTATTTAGCAAAGCGATATATGTTCCAAAATAAAAATAACTACATATATGTTGCGAACTCGAATGCAGTATCCTTGTTTAACTTGTGAATAAACTACATATATTAATGAAGAATCAGATGGAGAAGTTTATTACTGTAAAAAAAAATGCTTTGGTTTTTTTTTTTTTTTTTTTTTTTTTTTTTTTTTACTTCTCTTCAATCAGATGTCAAAAAGAATGCTTCATTTTGCACATCAACATTATTGTAGAATTAGATCCTGTTTTGTTGAAACCAATAGCAGGGTATCTGCAGGCACTTACTAAGTTTACACTTGTATCACACTGAAGCACGTGTCAGTTTGTAACTGAAGTAATGCCTCAGTTCGTAATTGAAGCAATGGTTGAGTTTGCACTTGAACAAGTCGTGTCATATCTAAATTTTTACTGAAGCAAAAGGAGGCATTGCCTCAAATGTATCACACTGAAGCAATGCCTCAGTTATACTATGGCATACTATTGCATTACTTGATATCGTTCGTGCTTTGAACAAATTGAGCCAATGCATCAATTTGCAACTGAGGCATGCATGCCTTTCGGATTGTGCTGAAATGCAACTGAGGTATGTAGGTCATAAATTATTCTGAAATATCTTTGTGCTAAAATGCAACTCAGTTATACTATGTCCATATTTGTGCTGAAATACAACTGAGGCATGCATACCTCTCATTTTGTGCTGAGATGTAAACGAGGCATTGCCTCAGTTTGTAACTGAGTCATGCAAGACTTTGGTTGTGCTGAAGTAGTGTATTCACTATGAAAACATTAGTTGTACTAAAGGCACTGCTGAAATGCATGACTTTTGAAATTGCTTTATTTTGCAGGTGAAGGAGACAGTGATGAAGTAGTTCAAGAACTTATTACTGAAGACACTAGAGGTACTGGAGGCAGTAGAGGCACTGAACGGCACTGGAGTCTCGCGCTATATGTTGAAACTGTTTTAGTTTAATCTTTTTGCTACTAAGTAGAATTTAGTACGTACTGGCTGTATTTGTAAGTATGGTCTGTAAACATGAATTTACTTGCTATGTTTGTAAGTATGTTTGTAAGTCCTACTTGTGTTGCTCGTTAATACGAAATGAAAAGTTCTTTGTTTGATTCAGTGTGTGATGTTAAATTCTGTAATGTTGCAGTATGTGATGTAATGTTGTCATAATTATGATATAATCTTGCAGTATGTGATGTTAAATGTTGTCATAGCTATGATATGGTGTTGTCATTTGATGGTAAAAGTGTTGTCATAGATTAATGAATGTGGACCCCATAATAGGATTTTGTAAACCTGGGCTACAGATTTTAGTGGGCACCACAATGTGGACCCCACATGTTGGGACCCAGATTGTGGGGGTCCACTTTTTAGTAAATTTAGTACATGTGGCAACAACTGTATGTTGTCATAGGGTCGCAAATGTGTTGCTTTTGACTCTATGGCAACGCGGCAAAATGCAACACCGAAAAAATGTTGCCACAGATCATTTTTTGCCTATAGCAACATTTTTTGGCACTTCCTGTATCACTTCTCTGGTGTTGCAGTATGCAATCTATGGTGTACTGTTAGGATAATTGTTGATATACCTTTTATTTCTTGAGACTCATTGTATCCGACATTTATGATGATTTTATTTATGGTACATCTATTTTGAGATATTATATTTTAACCCTTTCGTTGTGTGAGACTCTGATTTCGTTTAGATTGTTTTGTTATATCGGTTTAGTATTTCTTTATAGGAACCAACGATCCATTTAGGATGACTCTAAGTTCCGATGGATCTTTTCTGAGTTGAAATATAGGTCCATTCCAAGTGGGTTGTTACAAATGGCTTCGACATTGAATCACCTACTCCACGAGCAAAGACACAGCACAAAACTAACCCAAGTATTGCATAACACATCTACATAACAGAGTTGATAACCCACCATGCAACACCACCATGACATCCACAATCATAACCCCCTACACCATCGAGAAAGACAACCCTAAAATAAGGAAACACCCTAACACATCCATGTTGAAATTAATCCAACAAAATAGATAGACACTAGCAAAAACCATTGTACTAGTATCCACAAATACTTCTCAAGTCAATATACTCAAAATACTCAGCACCCGCCCAAACACACAACAAACGGCAAACAGCCAGACCAACCAAAACACCACAAAACATCTAGAAACAACCACCAGAAAACGGTAAACATGGACTCACTGGCACATTGACAAGTCGATCCACAACCCAAAAAGTGTCTGCTTTTCGGTGAGTTACAAGCAATTATTGAGATCTAGAGCAGCTTATGGTGAATCAGCAAGGAGGTCTGATGTGACTCTGACTTCTGCGAGAGGTTAAGTAGACTAAAGGCCTTAAGGAACACAGCGGGAAGAAGCTGCAATAGGTAATGTTTGCAATGGATAGATCTGTTGAAAGGAAGGCTTGGCGTGAAACGTTCGAAGGTGATTCCGATTCGGCGAAATTAAGGTTAGGGTTAAGCGAAACGAATCTACCATGACGGCGATAACTGGCTAAGGAAAGAAGATCGGAAGGTTCAGAAGGATGCATGAAAGGAGGAAGAGTTTAGCAGTCGATAAAGGAAGGCGAAGTGGAAATGGTAAAGAGAAGGAAACAAAGAAATTAAGGGTGAGAGCCAATCGCCATTGAAATAGATTCGAAATCATGTATAGATTCATATAATTCTAAATCAAGTGCTTTCATACCCAATGAAGTAAAAAATTCATCCTAGTCCAGCTCATGTCGAACAATAATTAAATATCTATATACAAAATAATCTTATAAGCTCAAGTACAATTTCAGTGAATAATATAAAATTTATAACTAGTTATTTTTGTTTGAATAGAAAAAAATAAAAATTAACTAACTTTAAAAGGCTAACACAATTAAGTTTAAAATTAAAAAAATTGATATGCCAAATTCAAAAGAAGTAAGAAACTAAAAAATATCTATCATTTCTTGAACATAAAAAAAAAACTATAATTATTTATAAAAATAATAATCAAGCATAAAATAATTATTCAAGCATTGAACTTCGATAAATACAAAGATGTACAGTAAATATAGTAACCAATGATTTCATTGTGAACATATTTAATTTAGTCAAATAGAAAATAAAATTACACTAAAAATGCCTATTTTCTACTGTTTGAAGAAAAACTCAACACTGGGAGGGACACCTCAAACAAAAAGTGTAATAAAACGCTATGAAAAAGATAGGACGTTAAAATCGCAAAATAGATCCTAATCAACACGCAACAGCGGTGCAAAAGGAAAGTAATGGAAGCGCTCTAGTATTTAATATGTCACACAAGGTAGAAAACAAGTATAATCATTTATTTTTAGTGTGGTGCTAAGAGCACCCCAATATATCCTTTCTAATACCGCAATTAAAAAATAGAACTCATTAAATTTTCTATGCTTCATAATACTACATTATATTTCCATTTTAATCTCTCATTCAATCATTATTTGCCGAATTAATCATGTACTAAACTAATCCAAAAACACTAATCTCTCATAATTGTTGTCTTTTTCGCATCTCTCGCAGAAAAATTCAAATTCGTACGGTAATCTCCCAATTGTTTGGTAATCTGAAAAACTCAATCTTTCACTTCCTCTTCTGGTTTGCTTAATTCAAACAATATTCACGGCTATTGTATATTCCTCGGTGTTGCGACGTCAAATTCATTGATCGGTTATAGATCTAGGGTTTAGCTCGTTGATTGGTTTTATAAATGAAGACGAACGGATATCGAGCAAAATAGATGTAGGATAAAACAGCGTGATAGCCCCTATTTTTTAAGTGTGGTATTAAAAAGTGTGGTATTAAGAAGAGTAATACTAATTCTTGTGGTATTTTTTTTGTCGTGATATTAAGAAGAATATATTTAAGTGTCCTTAGCACAACACTATTTTTAATTAATCATCTTACGAAAAAGTCTTTCTAAAATGATCATTCAGAATGCATTTTCACTAACACGAAAGCCAAAACTGCAAACAAAAAAGAATCCACAAACAAAACAAAAAAATAAAATAAAATAACAAAAAAAAGAGGAAAAATAAGCAAGATAAAATTAAAACAAATAAGAGGATACAATTTGGTAACAGAGACGCCTCCAAAAGTGTGCCAAAATGGTCTTATCAACGTAACGCACATGAAGTTCTGATGGGCAAACCTGATTATAATCCTTCCAGGTTAAGATTACAAAAAAATAGCTTATTCTAAACATAAAACATCACAAAGTGCAATGTACAAGGAGCTCTGATGGTTGGATATAATCAGTCATTCAAAACTAAAATTTCAAATGATTTTTATTTTTTTATTTTTTTTTTTTTTTTTTTTTTTTTTGAAGAGGGGGGTGGGGAGGGGGTTGTTATAGCTTATCCTAAAGGAAGCAAACAAAAACAGAAACCGTTCTTTGGTATTGTAATGCCAGCCGGTATGCCTCCCATACAATGGACATGATATTTCCAAAAAGGTCACCTGCTAAGATAACAAGATCATAAATAGTTAGTTTTTAGCAAAGAAACATCTCCAAATCAGAATAAGAAATTAACTGCACATATTACCGCCTAATAAGGTTAAATCTATATCCAGAGAGAAACTAAAGTCCAGAAATAAAGCTAAGCTCATGTTTTAATGTTGTTTACTTAACAGTATCATGATATACTGAAGTTGACTAATCTATCTAGGTCTTAACTAACATCTTCCAAGTTTACAATGTCAGCGGTAACTCTAGAGAACGAACAGAGCACAATTCAACATGTTGATTTACAAAAGAATTGTACAAATGGCATACTTTAGAGGAATATTCTTGTGTGTGTATGTTACACCTTTGTCCCCATCAACAACTTGCCCGCTTCCTCTTAGAATCCTACACAATGGAAAAACAGACAAAAAAAATTACAAGAGGAAAAAACTAAAAATATCAGTCAACAAATGAAAAATAATGCCAGATTCAATCATTTGCTTTTCGAAATGCAAATATTTTCAGCAGAATATGGCTAATATAATAATACAAAACGCGAGTATAGCACATCTAAAACTGTCTGAGGTAAGTCATGAATCTTAATAATATACATGAGTAAAACAGTTACAGATGTCTGAATGAAAACAGTATAAATGTATATATACCATCTTGTAGTCAGTAGTCCTTCAACGCCAACTGGACCTCGAGCATGAATTCTACTTGTACTTATACCAACCTTTGTAACATAGAAAAAGTTTAATTAACAAAATAGAATATATGTATAAGAAAAAAAATTACATAGAATTCATAGTATTAGAAGAAGAAGAATATACCTCTGCACCAAGACCAAATCGAGCACCATCACAAAAACGTGTGCTAGCATTACAGAACACAGCAGCACTGTATAAAGTAAAAATAAAATAAAATATCACATGTAAATTGTCATTTGAAGGCACAATATATGGCCAAATCCACGTAGTGCTTGCTAAATCTGTATATCATAGGATTTTTATTTAGGAAACAGCCTAACTAGCAACTTCAATAACCATCAACCCTAACAAGTTCAAGCATGAAAACATAGTACAAATGTAAATCTTAAGGTTTAAATTTCAATCAAAATTGAGTTTAAATCATTAATCGTGATTCAAAGATTTCATATTGTGAATGTATTGTTCTTTGCTGAAGTTTTCGTCCTTTTTAAGTTGTTAAATTGACATCTATGTATGTGAAAGCATTGATTTTTCTTTCGCTGGTTATAATTCATATGTTTGAAATCGATTTTGATACTTGGGTTTTACTTCCTACACTTATCAAATGAAAACTTCATTTTATATCTTACTCCATCATTTTCATGTATAAATAACCGAACTGTAGAATGAAATTACCTTCTTGAAGATTTTAGTTTACGCATGAATAAAATGATTTTCTCAATTACAACTGGAATTCAGCTCAGAGTCCGAATTCGAGTTTCTAATTAAATTTGAATGGACTCGATTGGAAGCGAGATTCAAACTGCTAAATTTTAAGATGTTTGTTGATTAAAAAGATTATACTGTAATGGGACTAATGTTTTTAACTTGGAAGGTTAAAAGATGAATACAAGTGCGAAAACAAAAAAGTAGGGATATAAGAATCAATCTGATTATTAGTTCCAAATTTTGACTGCTGAGAAATTGAGATGTAATCATTGTTCAGTCAATTATATCTGTGGCCTAGTAGCTATAGACACAATATTATCTCCCAATGTTCATCAATATCTCTGGCAAATTGATTGATTTGTTGATGTGTAAGCTTAAATTTTAGGAAAGGCTCACTCCATTTGTTTACTCATGTGTAAGGAACAGTTTTTCTATAATAAACGTGTTATTTGGTAGCTCCTCTCGTGAAACTTTTTAAGAAAACCACAGTAAATCTATTTTTATGAGAAATTTTCCTTAAGGTAGAGTTAGCAATAAACTTTACATACAAGATAAATCAAGTATTTATATACAACCATACTTCAATAATGCTGTTGGTTGAAGCTTTTTTCTTCACAAATATATTAGACAGAAGAAAAAAAAAACTCAAATTTCAGAAAATTTGTGTGATCTCAAGAAACAGTGCATTAGACTAAATTACAGAAAGTGTATTGAATGCTATGAGTAATTATTGACAGGGATCAGAGTCATAGTAGAAGTATACAACGCCATCATTGTTGACTCACATAAACTAAAATGAGAAGGAAAAAGCATACCTGTCTACTCGATTAAGAAAAATCTCAGCAACAGCAGTATCTTCAGTGATAATGCAGTCAGTATGCGCACTGCAAACATATCAGAGTCCCAAAAAACATATGACAGCGACATTAGCACATTGTTAAAACAGTGACACTAATTTTTTAATTATCATCGCCTGTGCCATAAAACAGGTTTTGATTGACATTTTAAGTTCAAAATATTCTGTGTGGTTCCAAAACTCACCTTCCATATTTATGTATATGGTCAATAGCAGCATCCACATCATCAACAATTTCAATTGTGCAAGCAAGTGAGTTGTACTCATGATGAAATGATTTCACTGTTGGTATTTTAAACTCTGCACTTGCCCGTGGTCCACCATTAAGAGCAACTCCTGCAATTGAAATTGAAGTTTGTTTTTCCCTAGGCGTTCACTAGACAAACTGTATGCATGCATGCATGTATTATGCATATGCATATCTTAGAGTGAGTGAGAGAGTGTGTGTGTGTGTGTGTGTGTGTGTGTGTGTGTGTGTGTGTGTGTGTGTGTATCTTAGTGTGTGTAAGAGAAGAGAGACTATTCTAGTTATCATCGTGTAATGTGCACGATTAGTAATGATGACAAAAAGATGGTTTTTCTCTTTGTATGAATGTTTACACATACAAGCTCCAGAATTCATGTTCAATAGAAGAGAGAGACCTTCCATGATATTAGAAATCGTTATCTTGGGGCCTACCTTTACATGCATTCTACATGTACAAGCGAAGATGATAGTTTTCAAAAATTGCGTATACCATACCATAGAGAACATTGCAACGGGCCATGGTCTTTCGAACAATAACAAACTAATAATGCGAGGAACTGCAAACTTACCTTCATTCTTGAGATTTGTTATCAGATCAATAAGATCATCGGTCTTCATAAGGTCTTTGTGAATTAACAGTGTCTCCTACGAACATTATTTATGCATTAAATTAAGACCATGTATGGCATAAATTAGCATGCCAAGGGGATGCCTGGTTAAAAGCTTAAAAAATTAAACTAAATTACTTCAATACTGCTTATTGTTTAGTTAAGATTTAAGATCATACCATAGCATTGCAAGCTGCAGGGTAATCTAATTTTGCATCTAAGACAATTCGCTTGGCCATCTCCATGTTTGCTGATTTGTCAACAAAAACATGGCAAATTCCATCTAGCAAATAGAAAAGGATTATGCATTCAGAATAAAAAGTTCGCTAATAGTACTTATAGTTAGATGCAGAACAAGAAGCATACCAGCATGACCAAGGACAGGAATCTTAGTAGATTCCTTAATTTGAGACACAAGTTTGTTGCTGCCTCTGGGTATAACGAGATCAATTACATCGTCAAGCTGAAAATAACTGATTTAGTTGTGAAGTTGTAAAAGATAATATTCCTATTTTATTTATTTATAGCTTACCTTTAGCAAATCAGGAATTTCATCTCTTGTTGTGACAAGTCCAACAAGCCTTTCACCAACATTTTCTGGAATTGCTCCAACAATCACCTAATCATGTAACATCAATTTTTATTTTGCCAAAAAATCACACAAGACTAAATGTGGAAGGTAGACAGGTTGTTTATATGAGATTCAATCAGTAGAATACTAGACCTTATGTAAAATTGCATTAGACCTAGCAGCTTCCTTCCCTCCTTTTAGTAGAAGACCGTTTCCACTACGAACAGCTAAAGATGCAATCTGATGGTATCATAATTTTGAAAAATCAATTTAGACCATTTTATAGATCAATTATGCTGTTATTCAGCATTTTTTGTGCCGTAGTTGATTGCTTGTACCTGGACCAAAGCATCAGGCCGTGATTCAAATACTATAAGAAGAACACCTAATGGGCTTGATGTCTTCTCTAAGATCAACCCATCAGCAAGCTGTAAGATTAACATAACAGATTTCAGCATCATATTTTGATCATAGTAACTTTAGACCAAAATGTTTTTAAATTGAAAAACAAGCTTTTTTAACATTTATTGCAACTAAAGGACAACACAGGAATTTATTTAAAAGATTGAAGTATAATTTTGTGTTCATTACTTCAGTTTTCTTTTGAAGTTGACCTATCGGGTCTTCCATATTGGCAAGAATGCGTACAGAACTGGCTAGGCTGGATATCTGTACAATAATAAAAATAACATACAGATAAAATAACATACAGATAAATAGGTTACAACAATTAAAATTGGTATGTTTAAATAAGGTATAAATTTTGGTTTCTAACCCTTCCTGGCTTCAAAGTCAATCGAGATATTAATGACTTATCATACCCAGCCTGTCGTGCAGCAGTTATATCAGCCTCATTTTCATATAAGATCAACTTTTCATTTTCCTCTAGTGAGTTAGCAATATCCATTAATATTTTCTGACGGTCTTCTGATGACAAACTCTGGATATATTTCAAAGTAGAAAAATGCATGATTACAAAAAAAATAAAAAAAAATAAAAAAAAAATAAAAAAAAAATTAAATACATATCTGCACAGGATTCTTAAAAGGAAAGAACAATTAGCTTTTACATGAAGTGGATTCATTATAAATATATAATAATTTTCATAAATACCATTCAATACCTGAAGCTTCCTTGAAGATTCTCGTGCTGCAATAGCCATCTCACGTGCATTTACTTCTTTGGATAGCATCCAAGAAGCAGCATCTTTATGGAAGAGCGTACCCACTTTTTCCCCTTGTAATACTTTAAGTATGCCATTGGTTGCAAAACCACTAAATAAGAAAAGAAGATGGAATGTTTTTATACGTGTAGCTTGTTATCGGTGCTTGATGTCTAATTTACACCAACTAATTGGCCACCGGCTTTATGGGCAGATATAAAATTTATGGCATATATGGCACAATTTGCTATAAGTATGTAAGTCTACTGTGAGCTTTATTCACATATCATTGGTTTCAGCTTTCATGGATGCTTGATTTAATTACCAGGCTTCGAAACAATATCTCCCGCACAACTTGCTCACCTCAAACCCCACGAATAACGATGATGACTGTTTAACCAGTATAACAAGACATATTAAAAAGACCACAAATCTAAAATAATCTCCGTTTTAGTGGAGAATGATACGAACAAGATAACTCCATAATATTAACAGGCTGGATTAGAGACCTGTTTCAGGATGGGAATTATATATTTAAATTAATGCGATATGATTCAAGGATGATAGAATCTTGGGGAAAGTAGTATGAAAAAGGTAATATAATAAAATAGAAATGTTTTAACAGGTATTCTGCTTTAACACTGACTCAAACATGCATTCCTATCTTCCTGCCATATATCCCTAAATAATTTTTGAATGCATTCAAAGAAAAATGATAGAGTTTTAAATTCAAGGCCATAGCACCAAACCATTTTCTTCATTTCGATTAGGTAACAAAGGGCGCTTGGATTGCCGGTTGTAAACCGGTCTTTTTACCAAGCCATTACACGTTGGATTCAGATACACAGATTACTCAACCATCAAGACGGATAGCCTAGAGGGACGATCGAATAGCTCGGGAATCGAGTGTGGATGATGGCATAAGGCTACGGATAGCCACACTTACTTGGATAGAATGCTGGAATTGAATAAGTGCAGGAACCCACCAAGGAACAATCTGGATCGGCACAACTCCCTGGCTTTGGATCGACATGACTTCATGATCCAGATCGGATCGGTTCATGTAATTAAGTAAGGCCCCGTACGACTCCAAGATTTGGACTCAGCATAAATGGATTATTTCGGATCGGTATGACGTTGGAACACTGGAATTGGTGCATGTACAAACTGAGGAAAACATAAAGGAAATGAAATGGATTGGGGTCGGATCTGTCCACCATATTTGGGTGAACCCAGACCAGATCAGTACCGATCGGAAACCTGTGTGGGTAACCCGACCAACACTTTTTTAACTTGGTCGCCACCACTACCCCGAATTTGCTGCGAATTTCTAGGATGATTCGAGCTTACCCGCAACCATTGTTTCAGATCTCGAAAATATCGTCTGATATCTTGTTTTGGTCTCCTTCCGAAACGAAACAGCAAATCTCGTTTTGAAAATAACGTCCGAGATATTTGGATGTTATTGCATATTTTTGAACCAAAAACGAGTTCTAACACTAGTACTTAATATTTCCTGTTTGGTTAGATCTGAATCAGAAGCAAAATTTAATCAAAACGATTTGATATCTAATCCCACCCACTAGACATATATATTAGATACTAAAATCAAATATAGATGTGTGCATCACTAGACATACATAGTTATGTAAGATACCAAAATCGTATGAATATATATATATATATATATATGTATATATATACACATGCGTGTCTAATGATACACACACACACACACACACACACACACATATATATATATATATATATATATATATAGGAGCGATCGGGAGCACCCCTGTTTGCAGCACCCCTATCCGTCCATGAGCTACGGCGATCCAAATCGAACGAGAATCTGTAGATGTTCAATCCACATATTTAAGAACATATCCAAAATTTGAGTTCGTTCTGACATTCGTACAATAATATATTTGATCTGAACGGTGAATAATTGAGCTAAGATTTTGAATATGTTACGGATGTCGAAACGAGCTCAAATTTTGGATTGGTCCTTAAATATATGTGGATTGAACATCTACAAATTCTCGTTTGATTTGGATCGCCGTAACTCACGAACGGATAGAGATGCTAACGAAGGTGCTGCAAACAAAGGTGCCCCTGAACGCTCCTCTCTCTCTCTCTCTCTCTCTGTCACACACACACACACACACACACACACACACACACACACACACACACACACATATATATATATATATATATATATATATATATATATATATATATATACACACACACACAAAAACATAGGTTATTCAGCTTGACCCTTTGACTAAATCATTTTCATGTGATAAAAGCATAAGATTTTTTCCTTCATAGCGTCCGTTAATTGTATTGTTTGATTGCAAATATTATTTACCTGGTTATTATGACAGGGGTTCCTGCAGAAGAAGCATGAATTGCAGAGTTTACTTTTGCAGTCATGCCTCCTCTTCCTACCCTTGACTTGTCCCCAAAGGTAATTTCACCTTGATGTTTTCTATCAACGTAAGTATGAATTATCTTTGAGCGAGGGTCACTTGGAGGTCCACTGTATAAACCCTCCACATCACTAAGCAAAACAAGAAGATCGGCTTTCAGTTCAAGAGCTAAAAGAGCAGCCAAACTGTCATTATCCCAAAAGATACCTCCAGAATCCTGTAGAAAGAATGGTAAAATTGGGTTATATGTGGTTACTCAAGTAAATATCTTGAAAAGGAATTAAGAAGGGAAAATGGTTAAATTATAGCCAGGAATCAATTGTTTCGCAATATGCAATGAGATAGATAGGCTGTTAAATAACCGGTCACCCGAGATCAACCTATGCAGTTGAATTATATAGGTTGATGAAACAAGAAAGAAAAAATGGTACAGTATTCACCAATATTAACAGATCATACGCACCACGTGAGCAGTTTTCTAACGTTGGGTCGCGCATTTGCTGCCTTACATGAGGGATTATTCTTAGATATCACACTCAATATCACTGTTTCAAATCTAAGCAATATTGACCGAGATCTTGGTATGAAACATTGACGAAATGAAACAGAAAAAATTGGCAGAAAACTCATTCTTCGCAAATCATCGGAGATACTGATATAGTCAGGTTTTTAGATGTTGCTGAATTTCAGCTAATAATCTACATATTCTTCAGAATAGTATGGTTGGTTGACTATTTGCATTTTACCATGTGTGTTATGAGTGTGGGTTATTGTTTTATCTGTCCACTAGAGCTCCTATGTAAGGCTATATATAACCAAATATCATTGCTAAATAAAGTGTGTTGATTTTCCAGATTTTGTGATTGAGTTCTCAGAATTCTCAGCCTTTCCAATCTAGTATCAGAGCCTATTTCAAAGTAGTGCGATGATGGCTGAAGCAAGCAGCTTCGCACAACTATGCATCTCCAAGTTTTATGGATGATCGCTAGAGTTTGCTCATGGAAAATCTTCTGAAATCAAATGAGTACTGGAGTGACTTTCAGGAAGGTTACACATAACCAGCTAATGATGTTGTATCAACAACGCAAAGGAAAACCCTAGAAGAGGTGAAGCTAAAGGACTTAAAACTTTGAACACATGCAATGACATAATCTTTAATAAGAGAACTTGGAATTGGAATAAGAGTTGCCAGGAGCATATTCTAATGGATCTACAGTTGGGTGATGGTGATACAAATGCAGCAGAGAATAATATGTGAGTCGGAGACAATGATGATGAAGAAAATAGTGCAGATTCAAGTGGGTTGGAGAACATCAATGGCTCATATGTATGATGAGTTCTGATGCAGCTTCGTGATCCTTAAGAAAGCTGAATTTGTGGCAGCAACAGCCTGTGTCCGCTAGACCAAGCGGATGTAAAGGGTTCTCAAGCTCAATAAATCCCAAAGTGAATGTACTACTCAATGATAATTGTCCGGCAGTAGAAATGCCTAAGAACCTGGTTCTATGTGGTTGCGGTAAACATATAGAAGTTCCCTTTTATCTATGAGAGACTTGACCAAAGGAATAATCGCTGAGCTGAAGCATTGGTGCACAAAGGAACAAATTGCATACATCATGGTCAAACCACTCAAACATGATCTAATTCGGAAGTTGTGAGTTTGTTGAAATGTGCAAAGAACCACAATAAACTAATTGTCAATATATAGCATAAGAGAGGAAACGTAGGCGCTTTAGATATTATGTTAAGTTTTTGAATTTCAATTAACAATCTACTTATTCTTCAGGTAGCGTGGTTGTTCCATAATTTTCAATTGTATTTGATGACGGGCGTTACGTCATGCGCTTCGTGCATGATGATGACACACTCTTCATGCATGAACTTTTTTTTACCAAATTATATAGGTTTAGCACATTCAACAGAAAATGGTGTACACAAATATTTAACCATATTTTTGTGTTGAAATCATGTGTAATTACTACTAGCTAATTTAAAATTTTATTTCTACATTGCAACATCTATTTTTTGTTTGTTAGTTTTATTTTTATTAATCGGTAGAAAATGAACTTGTAAAGAAAGATTACTTGTTAGATCATATTTTTAAGTCATAAGATTTGTTAATATTTGTATACGAGCGTTTCGAAATAATAATAAAAAGGTTTAACTGTTGGATCATATTGTTAAGTAATTGAAATTTACGAACATTTTAAATTTGTAAAGGAATTTTAATCGTTAGACCATAATCATAAGTGATATTATTTGAAATCTACCTATAAAGGGGTAATTTTGGTAATTTACGCTGACACCAAAAAATTGAGACATCAAAGATATTACAGCTATTATTAAAGATAGTAGTTTGTTGTTTTATCTTTCGGTTAGAGTTCCTCGATAGGGTATCATCATGTGAACATTGACCATCAGAACACATTTTTTTTATTTTTTAACCCACGAAGCGTATGATATCATCATGTGCGAAACACGTGTAAAAACCCTTACATTTTCTTTAGTAGTAGGTGTAATATCCTTGATGTCACACTTTTTTTATATTGACGCAAAATACTAAAATCTCCCCTCTAACGTCACTTAAAAATAGGATATGAGATTTAATAGCTTAAAAGTAGGATCTAACATTTAAATATTTTTATAAATTCAAACCGTCCACCTACACATATTAGATAAATTTTAATCTTAAAATAGAATCTAACAAATAAATTTCTATTACAAAATAGTTCTTCAGATGTTAATAATAAAATGAAATTTAAAACTAACAAAATTAGATGTGCCAATTTAGAAATAAAACTCCAAACCAACCTCAAATGACTTCAACTTAAATATATAACTAAATATGTCTACAATAGTTGTAATACCTTTGATGTCGCACTTTTCGTGTCAACATGAATAACCAAAAACGCCCTAAGATATTATTAAATCTTAATATTACTAAAAAAATAGAACCTAAAAAGTAATTTTTATTTAAATTCAAAGCTTTTATCTACAAATATTACTAGATCATACTATCATTTAAAAATAGGATCTAACACAAACTTTAATTACAAATTTACTTTTTTTACATAAATTAATAATAGAAATGAATTTTTAACTAATAAAAAATAGATATTGCTAACATGAAAATAAAAATTAAAGCTAATTACACATGATTTCAATGCAAATATATAACTAGATATTTGTGTCACTCTCTTTTAAATTGTCAAATATAGAAAATATTCGTGCGCCGTAAGGCTTGTACATATATATATATATATATATATATATATATATATATATATATATATATATATATATATATATATATATGGGGTGCGCACACGCGCGCGTACAAGGGCAGAATCAGCACTAGGCTCAGCTGGGCTGCAGCCCAGTGTAGAAAAAATATCCTACCTTTACCCAACGCCTAAAAGCCCAAACGAGAAAGCAAAAAAAAAAAAAAAAAGGAAAGAAAGAAAGGAACGCATCTAGTTTTCTACCGCTATACTGTTTTCTGCTACTTTCGAATTCAATTCGCCGCATATCTTCTCTTATTGAAAGTCGACCCCGACTTTTGAATGATTCTCCAGTTCGGCTTACCAGCTCAATACCTTGATCAACTTAGGTGATTTTTTCATTTAATTTCAAATTATTAGATAGAAAATTGATTCTTTAAACAAAAAAACCCTAAACTTTTAGGTTGCATTTTGCATTATTACATACAGTTCCTTGGAAATTAGGTTGTAGGCTAATTAATTTTTGTTGCACTGCTATTTGCTAGTTAATATCTTTATTCATTGATAGTATTACTGAATTAGGTTCAACTCGGTTTACGTTTATGATTGTTAAACCAATTGGTTTTTGCTTAAAGACTTAAATGAGAACATAATTTAGAACTATTTGATAAAAAATGATTAATATCATCCAAAGAGAAAATTCAACTTTATTATTGAGTTCATTTGCCTTTAAATATGAATTTACTTCTTGTTTTGAATCTTTTCTCGTAATTTTGTTGTAGTAATCGGAATTGATTATAACTTAAAAAGTATAGTAGCTTTAAAGTTAGCCCAGCCTAGTGTAAATTCCTGGGTCCGCCCTTGCACGCGTAGTGTGTGAGAACATCGGCCTAATGTTCGTACATATATATATATATATATATATATATATATATATATATATATGTATATGTATATATGTAATGTATGTATGTGTGTGTGTGTATTAGCCGTTTGAAACAAGATTATTTAGCTGGATTGAACAATGTACAAGTAAAAAGGTTACTGTCCATCTACAATACAAGGACAATTGAACTTAAGTTGGATTTAATTGGTACATATCAGTGGAGTAAACTAATAAGTAAAATTATGTTATAAATGAAGTTCACGGATACCTCATATGGAGCTTCACGAGTACTGATTGCATCATTTTCATTAAAAATAGGAACAACCTTCAGCTTTAACAACGAATTCACGGTTTTGGATAATTGCCTCCTAAAAGCTGGCTTCTCAAAATCGCTATCAGTAACCAGAATCTGAGCTAGATCTACACCTAGCTGCAGCAATAATTCCACTATCAATCAAAATATCGAAGAACGAAATGGATGCGACTTGGACAGGTTAATTGCACAGCGCCACTTTAATTACAATGCAAAATGTAATTATACCTAACATAAGGTTATCAAAATAGTGTAAAGTGACTTAAATTGCAGTTAGGATGAACAAGAATACCTAAATCAGAACTGATTAAATCCGAGTTTACCACTAAACCCAAAAAAAGAAGGAAAAAAAATCTAGTAGTAGTAGGAAGAGGAGGTTACGAGCTAGAAACAGAGAACTGTATGGACAGAAGATATGATTATAAGAAATCAAAATTCCGTTGAAAATTATACCTGAATAAGTGTTTCTAGTATAGCATGCTTATAGTGGTTTCTTTTAAACAAAAGTGTCTCTAGGCTGACAGATAAAACTGTTGCGTGGTAACAGAAATTCTTGTATAGAAACAAGTTTATTTGTAAGCAGACCGGACCCAGAATGAACCCAAAAAAACATGAAATACTTATCCAATTTAACACATTTTAATAAGAAGATATATTTAATGCATTTAGGCACAAAAGACAAGCATACATCAGGTTAAATTATAAACCTGACTAAATAAAGAGTCATAAAGAGCCATGAGGACACTCTGTCCAACAGCAGCACAAGCTTTTCCATCGAGCTCTATTTGAGGTTTCTGTAGGTCAACAAAGCTGCAAAAGAATAAGTCAGGCTATGAAGAAGACAGCCAACTTTTGAATCGTAGGATGCTTGCAAACGTTTAAACGTTCTCGCCTATCTTGGCATGCCAGTAGCATCAGATATCTGCTAGCGTTCTTTCGACATGGACTAATATTACTCGTGTAATGGAAAAGGTGCTTAATCGCTACCTAAGGTCAAATGTAGTGCTTGACACTTTTTTTAAGATTCTGATTACAGAAAGCAAAATTGCTTAAGTGTCCCTTGTTACCGTTTTGTCTCACTTGTTCAGGATGCGTAAGCGATGGCAGCTTCGGGAATGAAAAATATCAGTTTTGACTGCACAACCACAACAACCTCACCCCCCCCCCCCCCCCCTTTCCCCGGGAGGGCAACCAACCCCTCAGGAAAAAAGGATAAATAATAATTGTAATTTATGATGGTTGAATCATAATATTATTTAACAGCGTTGAATATAAAATTGTACAGTTTGGTGCAATTTTTTATGTTTTTGTATAGTTTTTGAAATTTATGTATAATAAATTAAGAATGAATATCAGATTTCTTGGTGTATTGTAAAGCAATTACAGTAGACAGTAGAAGATCTTTTGTTGTATTTCATAGCAATCTTAGTGCTTAAATATAAGTTCAGCATATAGATATGCATCACTTAAGGTACACTTAAGATGCTTAAGAGCCATTAAGCAAAGCAACAGCTTTGTCACTTGGCCTTGCCTATCGCTTGATATAACATTTAATATTACAATGTTGACAGTTGACTTCTTTTGCTTTTTCAAAATGTTTACAGATTCATGTCATGGTTGGAATTCAGACATGCCAGGAAGAAAATAAACCAAAGTGAACTCTATGGGTGTCCCAATCGGTAAGTAGCATAACTACCTGACCAGATATCATAGGTTTGAGCTCGGTTATTACTGCGCATAGTATTTTTTGCTACTCAAAATATGCATTGGAGGCTCGGCACATAAGCTCTTTAATTTTTATTTTAAGGAAAAAGGAAACAAATGGCAAATGACCTGCTGTTTAACATTCTTCGAAGTTTAAGCTTTTGCCGACCAACAGTAACTGCACCTGATGTCACCAGAATTACTTCATGTTCTTGATCGTTCAAATGTTTCAGCTGCAATTGGAATGCAGACTTGGTTATATAAGTCCATTAAAGAAAAGTAAGTTCAAAAAAAAAAAAAAAAAAAAAAAAAAAAAAAAAACCTACTAAGTAACTCTCTATAATTACCACGATAACAAATTTACAACCTGTTCACAAAGAGATCCTAATCTTCCAACCGCCAGCCTTCCATCAGTGCCGGTGACAACAGCAGTTCCTACCTGCACACAATCATATTTTTGCCCACAAATAAATGCTCTCTAGATGGTAATCGACCAAAGTAGTACAGAAAAAAAAATGCAGTTTCAATCGTTCTGGATGCATACAGTAGCATCTTAGATTTTTAAGCTGCATATAATCAAACACATCCTCATAGACTAAAGTTTGGCTTATCCAGCTATCAAGATATCGATCCATCAGCATAAAATGATTGTAAATAAAGTTCATCATAACATCAAAAATATGAAAGATTGGGTCGAACATTGAAACGAGAACAAATAATCGACAAACTAGGGTTTTGTGAGGAAAAAAATTAGAATGAACAAAGAGAGGCTTACTTTGACGACAATGCGCTTAACGTCTCGAACGAAAGCTCGAGTTGGATCCACCGCCGCCATTACTCTTCAAGAGCTCGTAGTCAATCAGAGTTTTGTCCTAGTCGCCAAATTTTCTATAGAGCCGATGGTCCCACGCATGCAATAGACTATAGACTGTAACTATAGACTACAAAGGATAAGAGAGCATCTCAAAATCCAGATTGCTAAATGCATTACATTATGAGCTTCTTTTCTTCATTCTGTTCAGCACCAAAGGATTACACATTTAAAATACCCATCATCTATTTTTGTGAACGACTTCATATTATCCAACGGCAGTAGAACCGTGTCCAACAAGGTAGACAAGTTCAAAACGAACGGTTTTATACTGCCGAATGGCTGTCTTGTTTTAAAAAAATCAAACAAATTTTTCAACGGTCCTATATTATCGTTTGGTACTGCAGCACCGTTTATATTGGATAAAATGAAGACACGCTTTTTTTTTTTTCTCTTTGAGGGTAAAAAGGAGTCATTAATGTGGTGCATTTAGCACTGCTTCAAATCTAAGAGCACTCGTAGCAGCACGCCAGTTACTAAGAGGAGATTTGTCATATTTAAAAATTATAGTAGTTGGTGAGATTGAAGTAAAAATAAAATTTATAGCCGTTGGTGAAGATAAAAATATAATTAAAATTTATAGGCGTTAGTGTAGTTAAAAATATTATTAAAACTTATAGTTGTTGGTGAAAAATAAAATATAATTAAAATTTTATAGTCGTTGGTGAAGATAAAAATTTATAGTCGTTGGTAAAGATAAAATTATATATTAAAATTTATAGTCGTTGCATCTCATGTTTGAAATTGTTAGGATTGTCTCGCATGTTGTTAACGAGAAATGATGATTTGGATACAATAGTCTCACATCACGGAATATATTGAAGGAATTGTGTACAAATATGAGCTGGTAGGCACGTAACATTAGGAATTCCTTTTGTTATATAGGAGTTGTATGCCAGCTCATAATGTAATGCATTTAGCAAGGAAGGGGGCTTTGTTCCGACCGTCGTTACATAATAGTGGTATCAGAGCCGAAGGTTCGGGCTGAGCCATGTAGGCAAAACAGTGTTATGCGAGTCAAGAGGGAGACTGTTAGGATTGTCTCGCATGTTCTTAAGGAAGAATGATGGTTTGGATACAATAGTCTCACATCATGGAATAAATTGAAGGAACTGTGTACAAATATGACCTAGTAGACACGTAATATCAGGGATTCCTTTTGTTACAAAGATGTGTGTGCCAGCTCATATGCGTGCAAGGAAGGTGGGCTTTGTTCCGACCGTCGTTACATAACAGTGGTATCAGAACCGGAGGTTCGAACTGGGTCATGCAGGCAAGGCAGTGCTCTCAAAAGATATTCGTAGGATGCGAGTAAGAGAGAGACTATTAGGATTGTCTCGCATGTTGTTAAGGAGGAATGATGGTTTGGATACAGTAGTCCTACATCACGGAATATATTAAAGGAATTATGTACAAATATGAGCTGGTAGGGACGTAACATCAGGGATTCCTTTTGTTATATGGGAGTTGTGTGTCAGCTCATATGCGTGCAAGGAAGGGGGCTTTGTTCCGACTATCGTTACATAACAGTGGTATCAGATCCGAAGGTTCGGACTGGGCATGCAGGCAAGGCAGTGCTCTCAAAAGATACTCGTAGGATGTGAGTCAAGGGGGAGACTGATAGGATTGCCTCGCATGTTCTTAAGGAGGAATGATGGTTTGGATACAATAGTCCTACATCATGGAATAAACTGAAGGAATTGTGTACAAATATGAGCTGGTAGGCACGTAACATCAGGGATTCCTTTTGTTATATGGGAGTTGTGTGTCAGCTCATATGCGTACAAGGAAGGGGGCTTTGTTCCGACTGTCGTTACATAACAGAAACAACTATAAAAATGGGTCTATTTATACCTTAAATTCACCATACAAAAATGTCACATAATAGTTTTAACGCATTGAAGTTTATGAAGAGCATGGGGTAATGGATGGTGCATATAACATGAGCCAAAATGGTATGAATGAAAGTAAAACCGATTCCGATGAAGAAGATGAATTGTTTAGAAAAAGAGATTTTATGCAATTATCATCCGACAACACGACTGATAACGATAAGTTAGAGCTAATGATGCAAGTTATTACCATTCGACAAGGAAGGTTTCACCAATTCTTAGTGGAATGATCATCTAGCGGTACTCGAGGTGGTAGTGCATATGACTGTGTAGACAAAAGGAAGATGCAGGATCATCAATCAGGTACAACAAGGTTACTTAAAGATTATTTCAATACCCCTTGTAGGTATGGTCTTGAAGACTTTCGTCGTCATTTTCATATAAACAATAATATATTTATGTGCGCTTTTAATTGGAGTTATTGGGCATGATGATTATTTTATTCGAAAACGTAATAGCGTTCGAAATTTACGTTGTTCGCCTTATCATAAAATTATAGGCGCATTACGTGTTATAGCTCCAGATGCATTTGATAAGGTAGTATGAATGGTAGAGAGTACTATTAGTTTAAGTCTTGAAAGGTTTTGTGTAGGCATCATTGAATTATATGGCGAGGAGTATTTGCGATCTCCAACGCAAAGCGATGTCAACAAATTGCAAAAGTTAGGAGCCAAAAGAGGAATGTTAGAAAGTCCAGACTGTATGCATTGGTAATAGAAAAATTGTCCCTACCATGACACAGTCAGTTTTTTATACACTACTTGGAAGCATCAATGATACTTGAAAAGTTGTTTCACATGATCTGTGGTTTTGGCATGCATTTTTCAAATGTCCTGGTTTCATGAACGATATTAATGTATTGCACCAATCACATTTGTTTAAGAACCTTGCACATGGAAAAGCACCTACGTGCAATTTCAGTATTGCAGGAAATGTGTATAACATGGGGTACTATTTAGCAGATGCACATATCTTTCTTGGGGCACCCTCGTCCAAACTATTTCAGATCCAGAGACTGAAAAAGATAAATATTTTGTTAAAAGACAGGAGGCAGCGAGGAAAGACGTAGAACGTGCTTTGGGGGTTTTGCAAGCAAGGTTTGCCATTGTTAAAAACCCTATCAAATTGTTTAAGCCACAGGTTCTGAGTAACATAATATGTATTATACTACACAATATGATCGCTAAAGAAGAGAGAGAAAAGTTCCCACCTTATTTGGGTTACGGTCCAGATAACATCTCAACAGTTGTTGCTTATAGAAATCCAGCAACTATTGAGGTGTTTCCGAGCCGCTTGCGTAAAATAAGATCCAGAGAGACACATCAAAATCTGCAAGATGATCTAGTTGAACATTTATGGCATTTGAAAGGGAATGCTCAAATGTAATCTATGCTTTGAATGAACTGTTTTGTTGTTGTACTACTTAAGTGTTGTTGGCTATTGTGTTCTACTATTTAGTTAAATATATGTAATCTTGCACTAGTGGGATGTCTGGATGATTTGCTTTAAGATTATTTGCATTTGCCTAGATGATTTGTTTTCATATGTTTTGTTGTTGTTGACTATTATGTTCTATTGATTAGTTGAATATATTGTATTTATGTGTTGATGCCTGATTTACATTTGTCTGGATGATTTGCTTTTATATTTATATACAATGATTGTTGTTTTATGGGACTTAATCCACTTTTGATTTACATCATATTAAAATGGCATAAAACATATACATTTATGCATGGTATGAATATTAGAAATAAAATGATGAATGGTATTAATTATACATTATATTTAATTAATTTGAGCTCGTCGCGTAGTGGTAGTTCGTAAATTTCCGGTTAGAACTTCATATCACTATATTGAATCCAATATGAATCGGAATTCTATGAAACAAGAATCTACAGGATCTATTACAATACAGTTTCATATTAAAAGAGAAAAATCAAGATTTCATCGTTTTGATTGTGATACTTCAAAAATGAAGTTTTAAAAAAAATCATGGTAAGGTGGTTCGTAAACCTAAACCCAATATTATATATTAACGGAAGATTTAGGACAAGAAAATACATCAAACAAGTAATACAACAAACATGAAGTACAAAAAAGAAATGAGAACTGCCATTACATCAACACAACAAACAAAAATAACACAAAGGGAAAACAAGAAGTACGAAGTACAATCATTATAATACATCGGATTAGCAACGCATTAAGTCAGTCCGTTCTGATACCAAGTAGCATGCTATTTTCAAGTTCTAGACGACTGATTTTGGCTTCCAGTCGTCCAACTTCGGCTTCCAATGTTCGAACTTTACCTTGCATCTCTCGGGTATATCGAACTCCTCTCAGGCAAATTTCAGGATCAATCCACTCTACATATTCACAACAAGGAACACCATTCAGATTTCAACGATGACCTTGATACTCTGGACAACCATAATAATGATGGCTAACATTTCTTCTATTTGTGGTCACAAGCTTATAGGACATATAGCTACAATGACATATAAGCCAGAAAGGATGGCCAGAGCCGTAGTCGTTACTTATCTGTCTTCCTGTCCTTTGGTTTAACGAGTCTACATAAGTATGGCTTTCCAAAATAGAACCACCAATGGCGGCAATGCTATTATAAACTATTTCGAACTGAGTTTCAAGAACAATTTCAGATTCGGCTTCCCACTGTTCAGCATGCTCCACCAATAACTATTGATTATATTCCAATTATCCATATTTGCTCACCTAGTAAATTTTGAAACATTTGTGATAAAGTACTGTAGTTTGTGGCTATAATATATAAACGGAAAAAAAATCATTATCATACTAAAGCGACAAAGACTTTTCACATTGTTAACATATTATAGTGACACGTTGATTGAATCCTTGATGTTGACAACACCTTACTATGTACATATTATTTACTATTAATTATACACACAACACGCAGTTAAAGTAGTTGAAATGACTGACACAATAGTAAAGATTCGTTGTAGACAGTGCGTAAGAAACACTGTAGTAAAGATTCACAATTGACCACGGAACGTCACGAGTTTTCTAAACTCAGTCAACATTGTAGTAAAGATTCGCAATTGATTAGGGGACAGCCCGAGTTGTCTAACTCATTAGAGACTATATTAAAGATTCACAATTGACTAGGGGATGACCTGAGTTGTCTAACTCATTCAGCATTGTACCCAAGATTCACAATTGATTAGGGGATGACCCGAGTGTCTAACTCATTCAATACTATAGCCATGATGTATTTGAATCTAAATTTAATTGAAATTGTATGAGAGAATCGTTCTATTCTAAAAGTATAACAGTGACTACTTGTATCATCACATCTTTTATTATTCAATGTGTTAAATAATTTCAATTATGATAGAAGTGACTGCTCATATTAGCCCATCTGTTATTATTCACATAAGACTTTATTTATTGTCAACACCACACTGACTACTCATGTCAGTACATCTTTTATTATCCACATAGGACTTTAAATATTGCCAACATGACAATGTATACTCATATCAACACTTATTTTATTATTCATTGTGCTTTTAAATTCCATTTATTTAAAGAACATTGGGTAATTTATATTTGCAGTAAAACAATGCATATTTCACTTCCTACATCATATGACTATGAAGGTCCTACGGATCATCCACTACCCACAAACCCATTATCACCAAAAATTGATATGAATTCTTATATTAAAATGCAAGAAAGACACGATGATGATTTGTGTGAGCACAAACTAGAGCAAGAAGAACTCCAAAGACAAACCCGAGAACTAAGACGACGTGAAGAAAGGCTACAGCGATAACAAAGACGCGTTGCCTTGCGTCGGCAACATCAAAACAACCAAGTGGAAAATGAACAAGAAGTTTACTCACCAGTTATAATATGTGATTGTGGGTACACCACTGTTGAAGATGTTATTTCGAGGGGAGTTAATATTGGTCGTCGTTATTTCAAATGTCATTTTTATCCAATAGGGTGTGTCTTTTGGCAGTGGATTTACGGACTGTTTCCTAGTCGAGCCGCTGACTATGCAAATGAATTAGAGTATCAACTTACAACGTTGAAGACTCAATCTGTAGGTTGGAAAAATGAAATCAGTAGACTTCAAGACAAGCTTAATGAGCTAAACATCAGAAGACAAAATTAATTTATTGTTTGTCTTTGTATCCATATGTATCTTAGTTCCAGTAATTTAGTTTGTTGTTTCAAAAGGAAAGATTTATATTTTGATAAATTACTCTATAGATAGCGATAAATGGATAATATTACTATAAGGATACATTCCAACATTCCAAAAACATATAGCAAGAGATAGCTAACAGTGTAAACACACAATCTAAGAGTGTTACTCAAACTGCATAATATGGTTGTACTATAACTCGTATGCTCGTGACTTACGAAGTTTGAATAGTAGTTGAAATGGTAGAGTGAGTCGTACGTCGAGTGTGATAGTTGGAAAACATTCTCGTTTTTCACCTCTCCTATTTCTTTGCGGTAATTCATACAAGAAGAATGCAATTCTTATGACTAAATTCCTCTGTGTCAATCTATAATTAGGATGGCTATTGTGCTTTCCATTGAGTGTTACCCAAAAATCTTGTATAATTCTTCTTCCATGTGTAGTATATTTGCTTGAATGTACGCCTTAAACAATATTAAGTAATCCGATGTAGTCCAAGTTTTGGATATCATTTTGATGTGTTAAGGAAAAACAAAGTTGCATTAGGTTATATAGCCAAATTGTAAACAAACATGAGAGTTAAAGCTGTTTATTAAGCCATAATAATCAACAAATTTGAAAAGTACATTCGCAGTAAACAATGAACATAGTTACTATTATCACACAACAATCGATAAAGTATATCACTATTTTCAAATTAACCTTTACATATGATCTGAATACACAATGTCAGTTACTGTATGCATGGCTATCAATAAAGTAGATGCCTATACAATGAAGATAGTTGGCCATGTCACACCGTTGATTTGACTATATAATGCATTAAACATTTCATATAAAGCAAGACCGTTGATTTGATTATACAAAGTAGAAAATGGTCAAGCATTGACATTGCAGAAAACTAGTTAGCTTCTTACTTGCCAAGACAAGTGGCATCATTACCTCAATCAATATGGTGTAATGTTTGGGTAATGCTTCTTACCTGCAAAAAAATTAGAGCAATTGCCAACTCTGATAACAACAATGTCTCTAGCTTCTATGATGATGAGCTTGTTAATTTTACAAGTTTACTAAACCCCACCAATGATTCCATCTTCATTTCTAACTCCACAACAAAGTCAGTATCTTCACCAATTAAACCTCATACAGCGGTATTGTACCATATATAATCATATTCCTCAAAACAACAATAACTTTGGTTCACAACCCATGATTCCTACTCCAGTTACAACCCAGAAAATGGCTTCACCAATAACTATAAGCCACAATGGAAAAAGCAAGTTAAAACGAGCTTACAACAAACAAAATCCCAAGGAATCTCAGGGTGAAGATAGCGTGGATGCAAGCCGGTAGTGGTAAGTCATGGAGAACATTTGACTATAAAATGCTAGCCAATACATGGATAAAAGCACCTGCTTGTTCCAACAGGCCAATCCAGCAGAAAGTTTTTCTACTTGAGGGTTAATGAGATATACAACGAGGATCCTAGATGCCACACAAAGAAAATATTTGAAAGCTTAAAGACTGCATGGTACAACCTAAATGGTACGTGTACTAAATACAAGTGGATAATTGCACAAATGAGGGATAGCCTAGCGAGTAGTCAATCTTTCAAAGATTTGAAAGAAGATTACGATAAGATCTATCGTGAGATTTATAACCGTGATTTCATAGCTCATGCAGCATTTGAAATTCTTTCACTAAAATCATGTTGGCCACTCTAACCGAGCTGGATGATGTGGAGCTGGGAGATATCGAAGGTGCAAATGTGAAAATTGTAGCTTCAATACTTTTGATGGATTCAACCCCCAGAAATTCAAATGATTCACCCATGCTTACAGACGGAGATGGGAACAACGACAACCCGTTGACTCCAAATATGGGAATGCTATACGGTGTAGTTGATACAAGGCCTAAAGGAACAAAATCAAGCATGGGATCCTTGTTGAGAAACAAGGAGGCAAGCAACTTAGCCACGACTAGCGATAGGCTAACTTCATTGTTGAGTGATATCCCAATTGCATTGGCCTCAAAAAAGGAAAAATGTTCAAAGTTGAAAGAGCAAAAGTTAAGGATCATGGAGATGCTGGTTTAACAAGATGCTGATAGAACTAGAGCTCTCCGCGAAAGAACTGAATTGAAAAAGGCGCATGAAAGATGTTTGAAGGAAAAAGAAGAGAAGGAGTATCTAGCAAAAGATGTATCTGAACTAACTAGAGAATTTCTGGAGTACGTTTTGGTTAAAAAAATGTAGTATTTTGAGGGATCAACAACTGCGATACCAAGATAAGGAAGATAGTTATGGGATGTAGATGAATTTTATATAGTTATTTCAAGAGTATTGTTTTCTAATATTAATTTCGTATGTTGGCTTTAATATTTTGTGGGTTATTAAACAATTATCTCTTAATGTAACATCTAAATTTTTTATTTTGTTGCGTAGAAAAATTATAAATTTTAAAAACAAGGGGAAACATATATAAATGGCTTTAAAAAATACATTTAGGCTAAAGGGTTTTATGAAAACCATTTATAACTTAAACGGTTTTATAAAAACCGTTTAGCACATAAACGATTTTCATAAAACCATTTAGCAATCCCTATTCTTCACACGCGAATGGTGATTTTCACTGCTCCAATTCCTTCCCCACGCCCAATCTCCCACTGTGTAGCGGAAGTATGCAAATAATAGCGTCGATCTCCCTCATTCCACTCTAAATCTATGCTGTTGGAAGTGCTCTAATTAGATACAAAGGTGGCATCGATACTTAAATAGGGTTAAATCTTTTTTCATTTTTGTAAAGGAAAAGGTACTTTTATTTACGAAGATTGAATTATCATACTACAATAGCTGTTACAACCTCAAAGAAAGGGATACTACCCACTTAATACAAAAATCACTCATACTAAAAGGTAGTAATAGTTAACCAATATGGAGTAAACTCAAACACAATAAGGGACACAACCAACAAACGGTAAAAACTACAGTATCTATGCACATACAACTAATGATTATCACATACCACAGAAAAGAAAGCCAAAATGAAAACATCAAACCCGCTTACTCTTTCTTTCCAAAATGGAAAATAACCCACTTTTCTTTCAAAATCAGAGAATCAACAGCTGAAACATGGAAGCAATATCACATCAGACTTCTAAAATGGCAGAATCCTTTACCATTAAAGCAAAAGCCCTATACCAAACATTTGTTGGAAGAATAAGGCTTTAACCAAAGCAGAAAAAACAAGGGTCACCTGATGAACACTGATAGAAGAGGCAAGATGTAAAGCAATAACGAATTGATCCGACTTTAGAAGTTTCAACTTGTAGCAGAATCTTGATAATATTTATTTTTGGATTTTAAAATTTCAGTATCTTGTTTAGCATGTTCAAGTCAAACTTGCCATGGTAAAGATTTGTTATTGAATGGTCGGTTATTCCTTTCACCCTAATTCTGTCACACGGTCGAAACCAAGAACACACATGCCATAGATCCTATGCTTACCCATTATTGTCTTGAGAAATTCTCACTACGCCATAGATTGCATGCTACAACACCAGAGAAGTGATGCAGGAAGTGCCAAAAAATGTTGTTATAGGCCAAAAATTATATGTGGAGACACTTTCTTGGTGTTGCGTTTTGCCGCGTTGTCTTATAGTCAAAGGAAACATCTTTGCGACCCTAAGACAACATCAGTACAGATGTTTTCATAGGTACTAAATTTACAAAAATGTGGTGCCCACTAAAATCTGCATCCCGGGTTCACGGAATTCTGTTGTGCCACTAAAATCTGTAGTCGGGTTCACGGAATCCTGTTGTGGGGCCTGCATACATTAATCTATGGCAACACTTTTACTATCCAATGGCAACACTACATCATAGCTACGACAACATTTAACATCATATACTGCAACATTATATCATAGCTATGATAACACTATATAACATACTGCAACATAACAGCAATTAACATCACACACTAAAATTAATAAAGAACTTTTCATTGCAAATTAACCAGTAACACAAGGACTATTTAGTTAACTACAAAATAACAAAACATAGCCAATAAATTCAGTTTTACAGAGTACTTACAAACACAGCCAGTTCTAAATTCATGTTTACTTTAAACTAGAACAGTTTCAAAATATAGCGCAAGCCTCCAGTGCGTTCAGTGCCTCTGCCGCCTCCAGTACCTCTAGTGGCTTCAGTAACAAGTTCTTGAACAACTTTATCATTGCCTCCTTCACCTGCAAAATAAAGCAGTTTCAAAAGTCATGCATTTCAGCAAAGCATTTAGTACAACTAATGCATTTCAATACAACCAAAGTCATACATGCCTCAGTTACAAACTAATGCAATGCCTCATTTACATTGCAACACGAAATGAGAGGCATGCATGCCTCAGTTGCATTTCAGCACAAATTATGGCCATAGTATAACTGAGTTGCACAATCTATGGCCTGCAAACCTTAGTTGCATAACTGAATTGCATTTCAGCACAATCTATGGCCTGCATACCTCAGTTGCAAATCGATGCAATGGCTCAATTTGCTCAAAGCACGAACGATATCAAGGAATGCAACAGTATGCCTGAGGCACTACTTCTATGTGATAAAGTATTCAGTTTGTTGTTAACTGCGAAAAGAGTGCAAATAGACATTTTAGGGGGACGGTTATTGTTCCAAATGTAATGATACCAAAATAAACCTGGACATTTAGGCCTAATAGCATTATAGGCTGAATGAAAGTGAATATTTGTCTGAATTTGAGGGATTCCATCATTAAAAATTTCATGCTTTGTCGCTGTGTATGTTGTAACAATTTATATTGACTTGCAAACACGTATAGGCAAATTACAAGGCTGAAGAGTCCAATTAGAGTCTGGAATATAGCAACTAACTTTCTTATTTGCTTCTCCACAGAGACACATGGTCTGCCACCCAAAAATCTAAATTAAAGATTTGTTATTAGCGAGGGGTTAAACCATAATCTTGTATTTCTTGCTTCAATAATATTCTTGTTAACAAGACTTGTGTTATCATCCTGCGTATGTAGAATGGATTCCCAAGTAGTGGAAGAATTTGGATCCTGTAATATAGACCAAAAAATTAACTATAACAGTGCCAATTAGCCATCCACACAACCACAAGCCTTCTGCTTCTGGAATTTTTCATAGTAGTTTACATGTCATGTTGGAAACGTTTGTATATGTAGTGATTTTATTAAAAAAAATACAGTTACTAAGTATTTATTGTTGAGCCATTACTGCAATTGAGCCATTGAAAGTTATAATGATAATATATTGGCTGAGCGGTTACACTAGCACAACGGTCATATATTTATGTATTTTTTATCAAGTTGTTACAAAAACAAATGATATTAAAATATGCCTATGACTGAGAATAAATTCAAACTTATTAACACTCATCACTTTTGAAACCTATATAATTTACACATTATAAGTTGTAGTTTTTTTGATGATTTCTTTTATTTATTATGGTATTAATTATGATCCACCTTTCCCCACTAACATAATAAACGTTACATTTTTGCATTCTGTCTATATAAGAAATGGAATAGACAAATCAATATATAGAATAATTTTTCATCTTTCTTTCTCTTCAAAAACCTCCCTATCTTTATTGAAATATTTTCATTACAAAAAGAAAAGAGCAGTACATTTTTTGAATTTGTGTGAAAATTAGGCTCAATTCGTTTGTGCAAGCGAAATGATATTAAAGAGGATCTTGTTTTATCCTAGAGGCGGTGGCGAAAGGTATGAATTGCTTTGCACCATTGAGTAGATCGCTGAAATGTCTTCAAGAGAGCGACTTTGTACATGACTCAACCATTGTATTCCAAACAATTTGAAGACGTTCTCAAAAAACAATGACCTCAACTACAAATTTTGACGACGCTGCACCTTCTTCTGCGTTCAAGATCCCTCTTATACTGCTATCTCGTTCAGATTCGAAGTGTTGCACTTCAAACGCTGGTGTTAGAAGATGGAGGTCTTTTGGACTATGAGAAAAGTGTTTGCTGTGCTCACGACTGACAAACCGCAACTTTCAGAGAAACTCGATGATGTTGATGCAGCCTAGATGACTTCCTGGATAGAACAATCGAAGCAGCTCCAGACTTGGATTGAGTAGGACTACCTTTGCAAAATTTTCATTCTCAACGGCCTCAGCGATGACTTGTACGACTACTATAATTCCAACAAATCAGCAAAGGAGATATGGGAGGCGTCGAAGAAGAAGTATGGCATGAAGGAGGCGGGGCAAAGAAGGATGATATCAGTCGCTACCTCAAATATCATATGACAGACGATAGGTCAGTAAAGATGCAGTTCCACGATCTTCAAAAAATAGCTCATGAGATCATATTAGAAGGTATGGTTTCAAATGAAAAATTCTTGATTGCTGTTATTATTGACAAACTGCCCCTAGGTTGGAAGGACTTGAAAAATGTTTTTAGACATAAGACTAAGGAATTTTCCTAGAAAGCTTGATCGCTTGCCTCCATATTGAGGAGGAGGCTCAAAAGCAGGACCGGAAAGAGGAAGTGCTAGTTGACACCAATAATAGCACTAAAAAGACCAAACCCGCTGTTTTGAAACCAAACCTAAGTCTTTTAAGAATTAGAGCGGCCGCAACAAACAGAATGGGAGCCCGCAAGAGAACTAAAAAGGACAGCAATGAAAAACCCAAAAGTTGTTTTTATGCTACAATTTTGGAAAACCAGGCCATATGGCATGCAAGTGTCGGAGTAGGCCAGGCTCTGCGCCGTAGGCAAACCTAACAAATGGGCCTTTTATGGCTATAATTACTAAGATTCACCTTATTGGTGGATTAGAGAGTTAATGGATATATACCGGTGCTTCTCGTCATGTCTTCTATGATCGTGATATATTCATTACATACACGGATGTCAATGATCAGAAAGTGTTATTGGGAGATTCTCACACTACTAAAGTTGTTGGGATTGGTAATGTGGAAATCAAGTTTACCTCTGGAAAGACAATTATTCTAAAAGATGTTATGCATACTGCAGAGATGAGAAAGAATCTGGTTTCTGGTTTTCTCTTTAATAGGTGTTAACCCATAAAACATGTTCCAAAAAAATAATGAGCATGTTTTGGTTGATTTATGATTTTAGGTCATTAGGCCCTTTAGGTCGTCGTGTCTCCTCTAACTCATTGGGCTCCTTAACTCACATGAGTGCTCTAGGTCATTATGGCATCTTAGATCATTCAAATAATTTGTGGTGTTCACGAAGCTTTGGTTCGTTTGAACATCCTAAGTCGTTGGGGCATCTTGGTCCACTCAAAAGCTAGCTCGCAGGGTTCTTGGATCGCCAGCTCGTTAAATTTTTTTAGCCCGTTTCATCAAACCCAAACTGCTTCATTCTGGTTTGGCCCGTTCCGAGTAACCTTGGATCGCGCCGCTCTGTCCAAGCCTGCAGTGTTACAACCTAGCCCGCTCCCCGTCCTTTAGCTTGCACTACCTTAAGTTAAAATGAGTTGGGTCGCTCCGCCTTGTTTAGCACGTCCCATCTTGCTTTGGATCGTGTAATGTCTATATTAGCCCGCCTATGACCTAAAACAAGAGCACACTATTTACATTATTGCTACCTGCTATGAACTCCACCTATAAATACCCCCCACATTCCTTCACTTGGGAGGGGAAGATTTTAGGGTCACGAAGTGCTGCCGAAACTTTTCTACAACTATCCTAAGTAATTCTAAGCACGTATTCTCCAAAATCAAGTGAAGATCTTCGGTGAATCCGAATAAGATCTATGTGAGAAAGAGTGATAAATTTGTTGTAAAAGAGAAGTAAATCTTGTAATCAACATATTGATAATGGAATCTCTTATGAAAGTGGATGTAGATCCTCATTGGATTGAACCACTATAGAAACTCCGTGTTATTACTTTTATACTTTTAGTATGTTTTTGATCGCGGCCTTACTTTGCTCTTCCTTACTAATTTGGTGAAGTGTTTTAACACACCCTTGGTATTGAATCCAATTTCAAGATCAACATTTGGCGCCCACTGTAGAGCCGCGTTCACATCTCGTGCCTCTTCTCACACCTTGTCGTTAAGGTTCTAAGTCGCATCCTTCTTCAACATTATGGCCAAATCTAAGAAGATCACTAGCAAAATCGTGATAGAAGCCGATGGTGTTACTAATGAAGAAACACCGCTCACGAATCACTTTGAAGTTGGCGAAAATTCAGAAAGCAGAGCTAGTGCGGCCAGAAATGAATTGAAAGTCGCTATTGCCAATGTCAACAACCGAGTGGATGCCTCTACTAAAATGATGATGGAGAAACTTGACGCCATCCTTAATGCCCAATCAAATCCAGCTCCTCCGAAAGTGCATATAGATCTCGAAGGGGATGATAAATCGCCCACTTTTGATCATAACCGCAACAATAATATGGAAGACGATTATAATGGGGTAAGTGATGAAGACGAAGCTAATATTGGAGAATTGAGATCAAAAGCTAAGAATCATTCCGAAGTGAATGCTCGATAGGTTAGTAATCCTATCACGGGGGCATCCCCACGTCAAGGAGGCAAAGCACCCAAGCTCTTTAATCACGACCGTATTCCTGGACGAACATTTGGTAAAGAGTTCAGCTTCGCAGAGCATCATAGCACCAAAGAATATATCTCGGATATGATAGAACGAGCTATGAAAAATAATCAAGCTAGCAAAGACGATGAAAGGGAATGGGAATTCTCCCCCGATAGGACTCCATTCACCGAGAGAATCCTCGAAGAAGAATGCCTAAAGAAGATGAACCCAGCAACTCTGCCTCAGTATAACGGCCTCGTTGACCCGAACTACTTTTTATTCAAATATGAATGGCATATGAGTGCAGTTAAGGCAACATATGAGATGCACGTATTTCCCTCTCTACCTAGAAGGAGCTGCATCACTCTGGATCACAAAACTACCTCCTAAATCTATCGATTGGTTCTCCGATCTGACCAAAAAGTTCAAAGAGCAGTTCCGCTTATATGCTAACAAAGCCAAGGATGCTATAACACTTTCAGCCATGAAACAGAAATCAAGAGAAACTGTCAAAACCTTCCTTAATCATTCAACATTGCCTTATCTGAAGTGAGGAATCCAGAGCCGCGCATAGTCCTCATGGCTCTACTCGATGCT
Organism: Allium sativum; assembly: GCA_030737875.1. Taxonomy (NCBI): domain Eukaryota; kingdom Viridiplantae; phylum Streptophyta; class Magnoliopsida; order Asparagales; family Amaryllidaceae; genus Allium; species Allium sativum. The sequence goes on along the minus strand of CM060924.1, from coordinate 185,746,863 downwards.
ATAGACAAAACGAGCAAATTCGGAAGGTGGATAAAGATGAAAGAACCAACTACGCTCGACAAGTTCTATAAAAAAGAAGAGGAGTATATGAGGATATATGACAATCTTGTGCCCCTTCAGATCATTGATAGTAACCCACTTCTTGAGGCTCCCACAAGTGTAGCTATGCAATCCAACCAAAAGAGTATTCAGGGGCAGAAGAAAATCAATGGTGGAAACGACAACAAGGCTACAAAGAAGTCTCGCCTTTTCAATCAGTCAAAGCTAACTCCTTTGAACGACACGCCTGAAAACATCTATTTGGCGACCAAGAATTCTGAGGAGTATGCGGAGCCAAACCCAATGAGGATAAGTAACAAAGCAGCAAATTCAGAAAAGTTCTGCAGATTTCACAACCAACCTGGTCACAACACTAACGACTGCCGACACTTGAAGAACCTCATTGAGGAATTGATTAGGAAAAACAGGTTGCAGCAATATGTAAAGAATCCGCATGCTTTGAATCCTTCTGCAATTCCTCAGGGGCCAGGGCCAGGGGAATCGAATGATCAGTCTGGTCCAAGCAACGTAGCTTCTGTTCAAGCCAATCCAAGACTGATTATCAACTAATAGTTGTCGAGGGTGCTCCAACTTGGGTGGCTTGGAATAAGCAATCAACATTGCTATATCCTTACTTTATGCTCTATTTCGTGCCTTAATTCATGCTTTGCTTCGCATTTTACTTTCAGTTACTTATTGTAAAATAGTTTGTAATAATCTGCAGGTGATACACTGAACATAAGCTCTGCAACTAAGAGCATATATGTTTGAATGAGTTTCTCGCTTATGAAGTCATATGTCAAATCGAAACTTTCATAAAAAGTTGATTTCATATTGCAAGTCAGCTGTTGAGTGCTTGCTCCTGTGTCATAGCGACTCCGACAATACTGATTCAAGGGCTGAATACTGTGAATTCCCAACATACGCGAATGCAAAAAGAAAAAAAATATGGGAAAAACACTACCTTGAAAAGTAAACAAAAAAGTCGCAAAGATTCAAACAGTGAACAAGTGCCACGAAAAATAGATGAAAAGCTGCAACTTTTATCAAAGGGGCATCTCCTTAAGTGAGGGGTCCAAAGCTTCAGCTCCTAAACCAGAATAACTTGCTAAGTCAAGCATATGGTAAAGGGATTGATAGCCACCCCACGAAGCGATAAAATAGCCAAAAGTTCACTTACGTAGCATCTAAAATCTCAGATGTGAAAAGTGTCGAACTATTCGCGTAACATCTGAAATGTCAGATGTGAAGAATGAAAAAGTTCACATACGTAGCATTTGAAATCTCAGATGTGAAAAGTGTCGAACTATTCGCGTAACATCTGAAATGTCAGATGTGAAGAATGAAAAAGTTCACTTACGTAGCATCCGAAATCTCATATGTGAAAAGTGTCAAACTATTCGTGTAACATCTGGAATGTCAGATGTGAAGAACGAAAAAGTTCACTTACGTAGCATCTGAAATTTCAGATGTGAAAAGTGTCGAACTATTCGCGTAACATCTGAAATGTCAGATGTGAAGAATGAAAAAGTTCACTTGCGTAGCATTTGAAATCTCAGATGTGAAAGGTGTCGAACTATTTGCGTAACATCTGAAATGTCAGATGTGAAGAATGAAAAAATTCACTTACGTAGTATCTGAAATCTTAGATGTGAAAAGTGTCGTTCTATTCGCATTACATCTGAAATGTCAGATGTGAAGAATGAAAAATCCACTTACATAGCATATGGAATTTCAGATACGAAAAGTGTCAAACACACTCATATGAGTCTTTAGAGTGATAACGTTCAGGACCTACAGTCAACCTAAGTTTTTTTTTAGTAGAACGGATGTGTAGCGCGAGACTACACAGCCGATTAAGCATAATATTAATATATATAATCCAGTTGACAAGCCCAACTGGTGGCTAATAGTACGAGTTTAATAGAGATAATTATACAATAAGTTACAACAAAACAACCATTTCAGCAAAAGCAAAACATCCCAAGAACCACATCAATAATATGCAGTACCATTGCAAGCCAAAAAATGAAACCATAGAAGAAGAACATACTGAACCAGAGAACCATATCAAGATTAATGTAAATCTAGACTTGAATCACCATGATTAGAACCCACTGATTCAGCTGGGCTATTAGACGTTGGCAGAGCAAGCATGAACTTCACCAGAGAAGAAGAAGGTTGACCTGTCCAAGAGTTATAGAAGTAAATAATGAGACTGCATAATCCTTTAAACCGCTTCAGTGGTTTATTAAAAATCACTGCATTCCTTTCTTTCCAAATGCACCGATAGTATATTGCTAAAAAGGAATCTAAAGCAACATTAGCAGCATTGAATTCCCAATAATCAAACACTGAAACAATGGTAGGCACAAATCCAAGCAAATAAGAGCTAGTGGCTGCAAAGGTTGGGAATGAGAATTCACAATCAAAGAAAAGATGATCTATAGACTCTACATGATCTGCACAAAAAGCACAAAGAGGACTCTCAATCAAGTTAAGTCTATGCAACTTAACTCTGGTATTGATTTTACCATGAATCAAACACCAATTAAAGAAGAGAACTTTTGGTGGTAGGCGAATTTTCCAAAGTCTAGGGAAAGAGAATACTCTACCAGAGAAATCAATGAAATTGTATGCTGAAGAAACTGGAAATCCTTTTCTAGGAGATAAAGCCCAAAGGTAGTAATCTAGAGAGAAAGAAAAATGAGTGTGCATGATCAAATTAGAAGCATCAAGAAGATCATCAAGGACATTAACATCAAATAAAGTTGATGGGCAAAGCGCAGAGGGACCAATATGAATCATATTTGCCACAGAATAGAACTCATTAGAAGTAAAAGGGAAAAGAGATGGAAATGTTTGATAAAGGAGAAAATGACCATGCCAAAATAAACAAGATTCTCCATTCCCCAACTTGACGTGAAATAAGTTTTTAATACGAAGAATACAAGATATTACACCAAACCAAAAGGGAGAAGGCTTAACTGAGGGGGAAGAGTGCAATACTAAGTGAGGATTACTTGAATAGTAGAGAGAAAGGATCTAGTCTTTCCAAATAAAGGACCCTGATGATACTATGCGCCATAACCATTTTGATAGAAGAGCGACATTGAAATTAGAAAGATTCAAAATACCCAAATCCCCCTGATTAACATATAAGCATACAGTTTTCCATAGAGCAGAAGATGAGGAGGAAGGAACAGAACGGGGATGAAGAAAGGACCTGTATCTAGCATGATACTTTGAAAGAAACGGAGGAGAAGAAGGAAGAGAGGATGCCATTAACGAGTATTAGCAGCTCTTTGAATCTAAAATGGTTATCTTTATTTCACAGTCAACCTAAGTTGACAGGTCAACTTTAAACGTTAACACAGATTTGAATTAGAATGCTACGACTAAGTGAACAATATTTGATGAGTTTTGAACCATCAGATAAGATGCTCCTAGGCTAGCATTTAGGTCAACGCAAGTCAAAGTTCGTTATAGTTCTTCTCTAACTAATCTGACGTCAACATGGACAGTTGATAACGAGTATAAGTCTAAAATCATGTAAAGGTTTGTCTTAAATGCAGAAAAGGAAGCACGAGACGAATGAATCCAAAATCAAAAGATCGTCGCAGCAAATAGTTTTCGATCTTACTATAAAGGCTTGAAGTGCATCAGGAAAAATACAGTTCCATCACAACATCACAAGTCCAATACAGAGACATTGGACGCAAAATATAATAAGTGTGTTAAGCCAGGACCGGCACCCGCATATACAACCGGTCTATAGCATGAGCACATAAAAGATAAATAGCAAAAGACAGATAAGAGAACTACTTCCTGTCATCAATAGATCATTCCCCACCTTGAGCGGGAGGACTACCAGTCATCTCTGCCTTACCTCCAGGACTTGATAGTTCAGCAATGATCTCATCCTGAGACCTAAGAGCCTGAATAAGCATGGCCTTGTCCTTCTCCAAGGTGGTGATGAGTTCAATGTTCTCCCTATTCAGCCTCTGAAGCTCGCAAGCAAAGGTGTTCCAGGCTCCCAATTTGCGCACATAATATTGACTATTTCATCAAGGCGCTTGTCCGTCCAAGTCCTAATAGCGCCGAGTTGCATCAGCAAATGATTCTTCACAATGTACAAATCTTTCGAGACTGTTCGATTGTCAGACGGATATATATCCAAGCTAAACTGGTCAAAGTTCACTCCTTGAAGACACCAGCCTTCGAAGCGATCAGCAAGCTCAGAGGTGTGTGGTTTGGAAACATAACTAGGCTTGTCTATTATGGCTTTTAGCTTGGCCAAACAGGAGGCAATAGGGGCAATTTCAATTTATGACATCGGGGGTTTTTCCAACCTACGGGTCTTGCGAGTTGGGTCCTCACTTGAAGTCCCTTCAGTTCTTTTAGACATCCTGTGCAAATAGCAATGTTGAGAAGTAAAACAACAAATCAGAAGGCAGCTTGTTCAAGATATTTCAGATCGTTCCTACCAGCCTTAGAATCTTAGGTCGTTCTGTATAGTATCGGACTTTAGGTCATTCTACACAATCAAGGAGCTTTAGATCGCTATAACAGTCCAGTTCCTTATGAAGTTTTTTTTTAACTTCAAATTTTTAGGTCATAAACAACCCAAGTCCGCAAGGGTTCAAGGACCCAAGGTTTAGGATTGAAATGACGACCTAAAGCCTTGAATTATCACAATGGCCTAGAGTAGGGTTGTGGTCTAAAACCTGAAAGTGGTTACAACGACCTAATTCAACATGAGCCATTACAAAACAACGACCTGCGATGTACAACCAACAGAGGCGCTTCAACTTTGAAGTGAATGGCAAGGCATGATATTGCAAATTAAGGACGTCAGTGAACTATGGAATTGAGCAAGGTTATTATTCTAGGGTACATAATTCTTAGCAGTTAGAGACACGACCAAATTGTGAGAATTTGTAAATGGAAGTTAAGCTAAAAATCATCACAAACAGGCAAGCTCAAGGTCGCTAAACCCCTCAACATTGTCATCAAACGCACAATTGAAATTGTACCAAACAATATTCTCACAAAGTCTAAGAACATAAAGTTCAACTTAAAATGTACATATATACACAGTAAGTAAAAGCCTTGAATCGTACCTGGTTCTCGATGATGAGGAGCTTTGAACTTGATTATAAGACTAAGGGATTATTTGGATTTCAATTGCCTTAATGATGATGTGAATTGGTAGATTTAGTTGATGTTGTCCGCCAATGATGAGGGTTTTTAGCTTAAGGGAGGATTTTAAGAGAATGGTGACTTGAAGAGGAGATAAAGGAGGGGGCTAAACAAATAAACCAAGTTCGCGATGCCCCACAGTGGTCTAATCCCAAGGAGAATACCAATGGACTTTTATCGATGCGTGACCCAGAAGCCACGACGACTTAAAACCATATCATGACCTAAGCAGCTGGGCGACCTAGGATTAAATACTCTAAAGGCTCACACGGTCTGAAGGCCCAAACGACTTAAAATCTTAAATTGCATGCTAATCCAACCAAATTCGAAGCTCGTATTATTTTCAATAAATATGAACTTCGAGGGGCAAATGTTAACCCATAAAACATGTTCCAAAAAAATAATGAGCATGTTTTGGTTGATTTATGATTTTAGGTCGTTAAGCCCTTTAGGTCGTCGTGTCCCCTCTAAATCGATGGGCTCCTTAACTCATATGAGTGCTCTAGGTCGTTATGGCATCTTAGATCGTTCAAATAATATGTGGTGTTCACGAAGCTTTGGCTGTTTGAACATCCTAAGTCGTTGGGGCATCTTGGTGCACTCAGAGACTAGCTCGCAGGGTTCTTGGATCACCAGCTCGTTAAAAGTTTTAGCCCGTTCCATCAAAGCCCAAACTGCTTCATTCTGGTTTAGCCCGTTCCGAATAACCTTGGATCGCGCCGCTCTGTCCAAGCCCGCAGTGTCACAACCTAGTCCACTCCGCGTCCTTTAGCTCGCACTACCTTCAGCTAAAACGAGTTGGGTCGCTCCACCTTGTTTAGCACGTCCCGCCTTGCTTTGGACCGTGCAACGTCTATATTAGCCCACCTATGACCTAAAACAAGAGAACAGTATTTACATAATTGCCACCTGGTCTGAACTCCACCTATAAATACCCCCCACATTCCTTTACTTGGGAGGGGGAGCTTTTGGGGTCACAAGTGCTGCCGAAACTTTTCTATAACTATCCTAAGCAATTCTAAGCATGTATTCTCTAAAATCAAGTGAAGATCCTTGGTGAATTAGAAAAAGATCTATGTGAGAAAGAGTGATAAATTTGTTGTAAGAGAGAAGTAAATCTTGTAATCAACATATTGATAATGGAATCTCTTATGAAAGTGGACGTAGATCCTCAATGGATCGAACCACTATAAAAATTCCGTATTATTACTTTTATGCTTTTTGTATGTTTTTGATTGCTGCCTTACTTTGCTCTTCCTTACTAATTTGGTGAAGTGTTTTAACACACCCATGGTGTTGAATCCAATTTCAAGATCAACAATAGGGCTAGCTATACTCAAGCTATAGGGGTTGATTTTTATACCTTTACTTATAAAAGTATTTTTATCGGAAAGGGTTATGCTTGCGAAGGAATTAAACTATGTGTTGAATTTAATAAAGTAACCAGTTTTGCTTACATGTTGTGTGATTTTATATTTGGCACTCTAGATTATATCATATTAATAAACAAATAATTCATAACATGAGCACCATAAATATAATCCCTAAAATGTAAGAAACTGATTTTGATAAATGTGAATTATGTACTCAAACAAATTACAAAGAAACCACATAAATTTGTTAATAGAATATCTGAACCCTTAGATTTAATTCATTTTGTCATATGTGAGCTTGATGGCACGTTGACTAGACATGGACACCGCTATTTTATCATTTTTATTGATTACTGTTCTGATTTCACTTATGTATATCTTATGAAAAATAGAAGTGATGCATTTGACATGTTTAAAACATTCAAATTAAATTGAGAATCAATCCAATAAGAAAATTAAGAGATTTCGTGGTGATAGAGGAACAAAATATGAATCTAGTTCAATTATGGATTTCTATAAACTACATGGTATAATACATGAGAGAACTGCACCTTATTCGCGTGAAATGAACGGTAAAGTTAAAAGAAAAAAATAGGACCTTTACTGAATTGGTTGTAGTCATTTTATTAAATTCGGGTGCAGTAAAACATTAGTAGGGGGATATATTATTAACTGCATGATGTACTGAATAGAATCCCTATATCAAAAAGTAAAATTTCACCTTTTGAAATTTTAAAGAATTACAAAGCCAATTGTCCTATTTTAGAACTTGAGGATGTTTGACATATGTTCTTATTCCCGACCCTAAGAGAATAAAATTGGCAAGTAAAGCATATGAATGTGTATTTATTATCTATGCTATTAATAGCAAAGCATATAGATTTTATGACTTAAATACACATAACATAATTGAATCAAATGACGCTGATATTTTTGACTTGAAAATTCCTTTTAAATTAAGGAATAATAGGGGCTTATCAAGTAATCATATGCCTGTTAGAATAGAGCTTAATGAATATTCTGAAAATGTGCCTAGAAGAAGCAAAAAAGCTAGAACCGCAAAAGATTTTGGTTCAGATTTTTGTGCTTTTACTATAGAGGAGGATCACGTAAACCTCCAAGAGGCTTTATCTTCTTTAGATGGCAATTTTTGGAAAGAGGCTATAAATGATGAGATGGATTGTTTAGAATCCAATAAGACTTGGCACTTGGTAGATTTACTACTTGATTGTAAATCTATAGGTCGTAACTGGGTACTTAAAAGAAAATTAAAATCTGATGGCACAGTTGATAAGTATAAAGCACGTTTAGTAGCTAATGGTTTTAAACAAAGAGAAAATGTAGACTTTTTGACACTTTTTCACCTATAATAAGAATTACATCCATTCAAGTATTATTTTCACTTGATCTATTCATAATTTAATAATACATCAAATGGGTGTTAAAACTGCTTTTTTTAATTAGAGAACTAAAAGAGGAGATTTATACGTACCAACCTGAAGGATTTGTAGTTCTTGGTCTAGAACATAAAGTTTGCAAATTAGATAAATCATTATATAGTTTAAAATAAGCCCTTAGCAATGACATGAAAATTTTGATAGCTCGATAATCTCTCATAGTTTTAAAGTTAGTGAAAGTGATAAGTGCATCTATTATAAATCTGAGAATGACATTTGCACTATCATATGTCTATATGTGGACGATCTACTTATTTTTAGATCAAACATTCATGCCATAAACACTGTTAAATCTTTATTAAGTGCCAATTTCGATATGAAAACTCTAGGTGAAGCATATGTTATCCTTGGTACTAAGGTTACTAGGTCTTAAAAGTGACTTTCTTTTGATCAATCTCACTATATTGAGAAAATTCTAAAGAAATACAATTATTTGACTATAAAACTGCATGTACACCATGTGATCCCAGTGTAATACTATTCTAAAACACTGGTGAAGGTGTAAGACAGTATGAATATGTGAGCACCATTGGCAGCCTTCGGTATGCCACTGATTGTACCAGACCCGACATTGCCTATATCGTGGGATTATTGTGCAAGTTTATTAGTAGACCTAGTATAAAGCATTGGCACGCTATTGAGAGGGTCATGAGATACCTTAAACGAACAATGAACCTTGGATTACATTACGAAAAGTTTAAGCTATTCTTGAAGATTATTCAGATCTAAACTGGAATACTTTATCAAATGGTTCAAAAGCGACCATTTGTTATATATTTAGCATTGATGGAGGAGTTGTTTCTTGAAAATCCAAGAAACATACTATTTTGGCCTAGTCTACCATGGAGTATGAGATGATAGCACTAGCCATAGCTAGTGAAGAGGTGAAGTACTTGAAAAATCTACTAGTTGAGATTCCCTTACGAGAAAAACCGATACTGGTTGTGTTGATCCATTGCGATAGTACCGTGGCTATTGCAAAAGTACAAAACTGTTGTTACAACGGTAAGAGACAACAAATACGTCCTAAGCACAGTACTGTTGAGAGCCACTTTCTTCAGGTACTGCTAGAGTGGATCACATACGCAATGATGAAAATTTGGCGGATCCTTTGACAAAAGGATTGTCGAGAGAGAAAGACCTTAATACTTCTAAAAGAATGAGACATTGCCCTTATATTGTTGAGTCACACACAATGGTAACCAAATCTAATGACTAGAGATCCCAAAAACTAGGTTCAATAGGTAAAAACAAGTTGTGTAGTGATAATAGTTTAACATGTTATTTTCATATACTAAGAGGAATGTGCTACTGAAGTAATAAGAGGATGAGTTAATAGAAACTCTTAATGAGATCTATACTCTATTTGGAGTGGAGTACCTACCTTCAGGGGTACTTTTGATAGACTCACATATATGAATATGGAAATGTGACAGTTTCCTATGGAGTTTGGGGCAAAACTTCTAGAGAAATCACTAAATTAGGATAGACGTGCATGACCATAAGCGCATAGGCTTATTTAATTGCACTAAAGAAAGGTTGTGTGTGGTCTGATGTTAGGAATAGAGATCAAGACTATGTGTCACTCTAGTAAAAACTGGATCTTATCTACTATGAAAAGGTTTAGTCGGAAGACACCTTTGTTTATGCACAATCTTATGTTTTTTTAAACTGCTTGATTTTTTTTTTTTAAATTCAAGTGGAGGATTGTTGGAAATGTTTTGTATATGTAGTGAATTTATTAATTTATTATTGAGCCATTATTGCATTTGATGTTGAAAGTTATAATGATGATATATATATAAGTAATAAAAGTGTACAATTTTCAATATATATATATATATATATATATATATATGAGCCATTATTGTGATTGAGCAGTTACACTAGCACAACGGTCATATATTTATGTGATTTTTTATCTAGTCTTTATAAAAAGAAATGGTATTAAAATATTACTATGAATGTTAATAAATTAAAACTTATTAGCAATCATCACTTTTGAAACGTATACGATTTACAGGTAATAAATTACATTTTTTTGTTTGTTTCTTTTATTTATTATGGTATTAATTGTTATCCATCTTTCCTCCCACTAACATATCGAACGTTACATTTTTGCCTTTTGTCTACATAAGAAATGGAATAGACAAACAATATACAGAACAAAATTTTCATCTTCCTCTCTCTTCAAAAATCTTCTTATCTTCATTGAAATTTTTTTATTATAAAAAAAAAGATGTGACAATCCGTCCCCTCGCTCCCTAGAGTTCGACACTAATACATCCATGGTATTCGTGTATCGACATTCCAAGTGTCAGAGGAATATATTGCCTTTAGGATACAACACATTATATAATAGCAGAAAATAATCATGCATTAAACACCAAAATGCATATCATATTACATCAAGGTTTATACCAGCGTTAATACATCCCATCGGATTCAAATATCATACAAAGTAAAGGCAATAAATGAATAGGTACTTAGTCGAAATAACAATATATTGACATGATGGAGTCTTAGAGAGATCCCAAAAGAACATCTTAATCCCGCTCCAAATCCAAAACCAGCTTTCGTAGATTGCTTCCATATATATATATATATATGTGTGTGTGTGTGTGTGTGTGTGTGTGTGTGTGTATGTGTGTGTGTGTGTATATAGCTTCCAAAACTAGTCTTAACTAACAACTTGTTTACTGGTCTGCCCATATGGAAATAAGGGCACTCGAGTTTGCAAGGAAACAAAACAAACTATGAGTCAGTCACGGGACTGGTATGAGAATTTCAAAATAGTTATTCTTAACTTATATTTAAAAGTAAGGCATATCACGGGACCATGCCGTGTAAAATGGTACGACTTTCCTTCGCATGAATACTAGTGCACAAAACTTCGCAATGCTTTTATAAAAATGAAGCCATTATAAGACTCGAGTCCCATTACACAATGCAACACACATTAGAGGAAAGATTTTTACCTTATAATAGCCAAACATGCTTGATATGTAAAACATTTTTGGTATTATTATTAATGTCTAAATGTGGAAATCACTTTCGAAAGTAAACATATAAATTTTAGCTCGCATAATGCCCCATCCAATTATGTTGTCTATTTAGTTTACATCTGAAAACACAATGGCTCTTATTGGAAATTGGATTCCATCAGTGAACCAAGGCAAAAGACGTCCGTTAACTGTTTGGAACACCTCTAATGTGATGTCCCAGGATCAAGTCAACAAATGATCGGGGCACCAGGGTCGGCCAACACTAACTAGCTGGTTGAAACCTTACCTCAACATAACGTTTCCCGGTCGTGACGGACTTTCATCAGAAGCGCCTCGATCTATCATCCACAAAAGTAAACTTGCGAGGGCTCCATACCATAGCTTCACTTTTAACTGGAAGAAAATATATTTCTTTATCCCTACTGTCCATCATCCTATTTTCGGTTCATTCGGGGTTGTGAGGCCCTAAAGTCAATGTTTCACAAACCCCACTTTTCAACAAAGCTTTGATCTATCTGCCAACAACACTTAGCATGCCACATTGTCAATTCACAACATATAATCGGTGTCTATTAATATATAATCCTTTGAGTACAAAAGCCTTAGAAGTGGGTGTTAAGCTAAGAGAATAAATTCTCCGTTACCAACTAATATAACATCAGCAGAAACCAATTGGTTATGTTGTAAAATACAACGTCAGACATACATCCAATACAAGTTTATCTTGGTTGTGAACAAAACCGAAGGCACCTTATTCCTTGTCAGCTAAAGGGGAGAGGCCCTTACATATCCAAACAATCAACAAGTACGTTTGGACTACTGCCATTTTAACCTTATAACGGGAGCTACCCAAGGCATCAACAAACAATCCATTTGATGTGAAGATTACCGGTCTTCCACTTTCTTTAATATCTTTGGCTTCCAACTCATCGTATATTATTCAAAATGGGTTGAACTCGGTCTTTTCGAAATAATTAACATCAAAACAAAATCCTTTTTCGATTTTTAACTCTCCAATTAACTCTCCTTTAATTAGAAAGAATTTCATAAGATTAGATCTTGTTCTCAGATTTGGTTAAGTTATTGGGCTTCCAAAATCATCTTCAGAACTCTTTTATTAATCATATAAAAGGTTCACAAAGGTTTGCATTCAATTTCGGAATTTAAAACCTTTATCTCAAAATGTTTCTTACAAACCATTATAAAAGGCACTGCAAAATAGTCTATATTTAATCAACATGTTTTTATCATTCAAAACCATATATATTTGGTCTAAATATCTTTCAAATCATTTATTATAATTTGTCATAATTTTTCCCTATTTTAAATCATTTAAAAATAGTCTAATTCCGTCCGATCCGATTTCGGGTTCTAAATTGCATTGGCGATGTTTTTATTCAAAATTGATTTGAACTTGTTTCAAAATCTAACCATTGGATCTTAAAACATTCCTTTTCATTTGAAAGTTATTTTCATTTCGAACCAAACATTTTTCGTTTCGGGAAAATCCAACGGTCGGATCTCTCGGTATGTCGTTTGAAGTCAATGGTCGAAATTCGTGAACTACCGCTGCGCGACTAGTTCTACTCAGACCAAACTTCGATTTATATTAAAAATTAAGTCGAATATCTTTGAAAATATTTTATTAATTATATAAAATATATGTAATAATTTTTGGAAACTATATTTCCTATACTTAACCTCAAATTCACATATTTCAGAAACTATAATTTATTTCCTTGCCAATTTCCTTGCCCTCGAAATTTTAATGAAAGTAAGGCTGAATAGAAATAATATCTAAGAAATGAGTCTACCTCTTGAATGAGCTACATGGAGATATCCACTCTGCACTTGGGATAAGACTTTTTAATACTGTCTTCTGTCTCCCATGTACAGTATCTTGGATCCCTGCTCGACTGCACTTTGACTAGTTTCACCTTCTTGTTTCTCAGTTTCTTTATTTCCTTGTCAATTATCTTCAAAGGCACTCTTGGAAATGCTAAACTTGGTGTGATTTCCAAGTCCTATTGTGCTGCTTCCTCAACAATCAAATCAATATCATGTACATATTTCCGAAGATGAGAAACGTGAAAAACATTATGCAGCCCGAATAACCATTCTGGTAGTTGAATCCTATAAGCTAGGATTTCAATTCTTTTCAATATTGGTAACAGACCAATGTACTTGGGCGATAATTTCCCTTTTTTCCCGAAACAGATAACTCCTCTTAGTGGAGAAACTTTCAAAACACCCGATCGCCAACTGCAAATTCCAAATCCCTTCTCCTGGAATTCGCATAGCTTTTTTGTCCATTTTGCTCTGTTTTAACTTCTTCTTAATAAAATCCACTTTATCTGTTTCCTCACGGATCATGTCTGAACCTAATATAAGTCGATTTCCAGACTCAATCTAGCATGTAGGGGATCTGCAAGTTCGATCTTACAACGCTTCAAAAGGTGACATTCCAATACTTGCTTGGAAGTTATTGTTATAGGAGATCTCCACAGGATGCAAGTGATATTACCATGATCCTCAAGGTGGTGACCCCGTGGGAGAAAAAGTGTTCCGGTGGTTCTAATGAAGAAAGTGAGATATAAGAGCTAGAGAAACCGCGCACAGAGAAACAAGTGTTGTTAAGAAACAACGGTCAACATAGATCTCCGGTATTTCCGGCCGAATTCAAGTATGCAGGCCTGCAACAAGTCTTTTAAATTTTGATTCACCCTTTCAGTCTGCCCATCTGTTTGCAGGTGATAAGCAATTATAAGGTTCAACGTTGTCCCCAGTGCCTACTGAAATGCTTCCTTGAACTTACTGGTGAAGATCAGATCTTGATCACTAATAATACTGCTAGGTATCCATGTAGTCGGACCACTTCCTTCACATACAACTAACCGAGACTATCAGTTGTTCTTACTGATTTTACCGGAAGAAAATGGGCGCTCTTTATCAGGCGATCAACGATAACCTAGATACCTTCGTTACCTTTCTTAGTTCGAGGTAAACCATCGATAAAATCCATTGATATCCGGTCCTACTTCCACTCAAGAATTTCCAATGGTTGAAGTAATCCAGCAACCTTTTGCTAATCGCTTTTGACCTGTTGGCTAGTTGGACACCTGCTGACGTATATCGAGATATCCCTCTTCATTGATTTCCACCAGATTGTGTGCTTTAGGTCTGGATACATTTTAAACTTCACAATGCTTATATGAAAATGAAGACATTATAAGACTCAAGTCCCATCACACGATGCAACGCATACCGGAGGAAAGTGTTTTACCATATAATAGTCAAACAAGCTTGATACGAAAAACATTTTTGGTATTATTATTAATGTCTAAATGTGGAAATCACTTTCAAAAGTAAATGTATAAATCTTAGCCCGCATGATGCCCCATTCCGTTATGTTGGCTATTTATTTTACATCTAAAATGCGAAGGCTCTTATTGGAAATTGGATTCCGTTAATGAACCAACGCAAAGGATCTTCCTTAACTATTCAGAACACCTCTAGCGGGATGTCCCATGATCAAGTCAATAAATGATCCTTCGGAGCGCTAGGGCTGGCCAGCACTAACAGGTTGGCTGAAATCTTACCTGAACATAACATTTCCTAGTCATGACCGACCATCATCCAAGGTGCCTTGATCTATCATCCACATAAGTAAACATGTCAGGGCTCCATACCATAGCATTACTTTTAACTAGAAAGAAACGTATGTCCTTATCACTGCTGTCCATCATCCTGTTTTTGGTTTATTTCGGGGTGAGAGACCCTAGTGTCAACGTTCCACCAAGCCTTGCTTTTTAACAAAGCTTTGATCTATCTGCCCAGCAACACTTAGCATGCCACATTATCATTTCACAACATATAATCGATATCTATTAATATATTACCCTCCAAGTACATATGTATCAGAGGAGGGTGTTAAGCTAAGAGAATAAATTCTCTACCACAAATTGATATAACATCAGCAGAAACTAACTGGTTATGTTGTAAATACAACGTCAGACATACATCTAATACAAGTTCATTCTGGATTGTGAACGAAACCGAAGGCACATTATTCCGCGTTGTTTGCGAACAAATTAAACAATTGTACACAATTATTTAATTCATTCGGCTTTCCTAACCAACAAGGGTTGTTGCAAAGGGTGTCGAACGCTGGGACCAAAAACTATTTTACTAATAAATCCAATCAAGTTATTCCGAAAGTTTAATTGTTTGTAAATAACAGAAAATAAATAAAAAGAGAATTTTTATACTAAATGAAAGCAATTAGGGAGTAATGACATAAACAAGATTAATAATCATCAATAGCCAAATAGATAAATACAGATCTAATTCATGTTTTGGTCATAAACATGAATCAATAGTAATTAGATTTTTAGAATCAAACATGTGAATAACAACAAGCATAGCCTATGCACGAGCTATGCTCTTAAATAGCCATAGACTATCAAGATAGATTCACTACTTTATTTCTAAAACCCTAAAAATTAGATCTAAATCTGATAAGCGTTAGATCGAACATGAATATACCCTGTGAAGGAGAATAGCTCTTAATCGACAGAGTATGAAGGTTCATATCTAACTCTTTGATTCAGATCTATATCTATATACATGAAGTCCCAATCTATTTGGCTATGTGATTCATATTGAATCTAATCCAAGCGTCATCACCCCTAATTAAAGTGGATTAGCTAGACATAGCTAAATAAGAAATAGGGAAGACAGAAAGAAACAACATAAGCATAAATAAAATTAAAGAACAACTAAGAAGTGAAAAAGAAGAATTTTGTTCCAAGCAAAGAATTACAGAATAAAACCTAAGATTGAATGGTTCCAAATAAAAGAAATACAAGTGTATTTATAGCTGCTATGGCAGAGACTAAATGGCCAATTACACAATGTGGGACGAAATCCCTTTTCCCAAGATGACAAATAGACCAAATAGCTAAATGTGAACACGTGTGAATGCAAATGTCATAGCTTGCAGGCATCAATTGGCATCAACTTCAATTGTTTTGAGCATGAATAGGAACTCCATAACATCTGAGACAAGCGATCATTATGAAAAGGCATAGAATCTTTAAAATATGCGGTAGAAGGTGGTTGAACAACAACATTTCTTCAAGCTTTAGTCTAGGTTTCAAAATCAACACTCTTCTTACACCAATTATTCAAGCTCTTCAACAATTAAGTGCACTAATCCATTCATCATAAATAATCTGAAAACAGAACTATAAATACACAGTATCAATTATTTTAAATATAAAACAAGATAAATAAGCGGATAAAATATTTATGTGTATATCAAATACCCCCACACTTATCTTTTTATTCGTCCTCGAATAAAGTAAAAAAAACTAAGATATATCCGTTTTTGTAGGGAGCACAATTGCATTGAGCATATGCAACAAGCCTTTAAACCTTTGGGTGTCCCCAGAAGGACGAGTGTTTTCTCGTGAGGGTTTTCAGCGGATACTACCCACAAAATCCAAAAGCAAAAAGTATGTACAAAATGCAAATTTTGAAAACATTTACAATATGAATGCAAGTTTTTAAAGTAATATTTACAAATGGATAATTTACTTTTAAATTTTACACAAATGAGTTAACACAAATTTGGGTCGTCACTATGAAATTTGAGTCCGTTACTAATCAAAACTTCAAACAAAAGTCATGTTATCGTCCCAAACTCCTCTAGCTTGGCTAGATGTTTTGGTAGAAACATAGTGCAAATATGAAATGAATTCTGTAATCGATATCAACAATCGTAAAACGACATCTCAACTGCCTTTTGATTAACAAGTTAGGTCGAATAAGTGAAAAGTGTGCTTGGATTTTAAGTGCTAACTCTCTCTTTATTACAAAATATTTACATTAATATTATTTACAAATACTTAGGTATACCACCCCTACACTGCATTATGACTTACGTGAGGGTCGGTAATCCTAAGGTGTCCAACTCATAAAATGAGACCAAGGTATACTGACACTGAGCTTGTCAACAAGAAGTCGGAAAGAGCTTAGAGGGTTTGCTCACCAACGCTAGATGTACTAGCAATGTTGGATACCCTTGGATTATTATATATATATACACTTCCTTTCTTCTTCTTTTCTTCTCTTTTTTTCTCTTCTTTTTTTTACATAAGAGAGATTTAAGCAAGAATATCTTAGCACAACTACGCTTAAAAGATCTAAATTGTTATCGCAAGTAGTCAAAATCAACTATTCATTTAATCGAATTACAATTCAGAAAACATTTCATACTCATCATCTACGACTCTCCCGATATACCAGTTATACCAAATTTGCTAATAATTCAAACTTTCCTTCCATTATCCGCTAAGAGAAGTCAATTTCCAAACATTTTAATCGAACGACCAAAATTATATGCTAACTCCATCATGTCTTATTTAAAAGTAAATAGAAGTGCAAAACTCTTTTTTTTTTAAAAAAAATATAAAGGGAAAAAATGCAAATTATTATGTAGAATAGAATGAAAATGAGACTCCCCCCATACTTGATTTTGACTGTGTCCCCACAGTCAATGCATGACATAATGATTGAACGGAAGAGAAATATTTACATACGTACAAAAGAGGGTTAGTGCATCTTACCGAATGTGCGTGCAGAAAATATGCAGTCATCGAGATGAACCGGTCCAAAATGGACCAATGGATCAGCCTCATAAAGATTATGAGACACGAATTAAGCATAGAAAACCAAATCATAAAGGATTTTATATTACATATTAGATTTGAAAAAACAAATTTTGTTTTTTTCTCAAAAGTTTGAGTTGTTAATTTTAAAATTTTGAGCTTACAATTGATCTTAAAATCGAATTGAATTTCAGAAGCAACTATAGAGTGATCATTTAGCCGGGGTTCAGTAAAAGTTTCAAAAACAAAGTTTGATTTGTTCAGGTGATGTATAAATTGAGAGAGGTGTGCATCATTCTCACCCCCACACTTGTTTTGAGAAATATTGTTCAGTTTTGCTTTGATATTTGAAATTTTGTTGACTAAAGGTTCATTTGGAAACCTAAAGTTAGAACCAAACAAATGAATTTTCAGTAAATTTCAAAATTGTGTTTTCTCAAAAACCGTTCTATTCCAAAAAGAGTTCATATACTGCAGAAATTTGTCATTGAAAAACTAGTGATCACACTGAGGTTCAGTTGAAACGATCAAGTCGCAAGGAGTTTCAACAGCTTTAGAAAAATCATCATTGTGTTTAAGATCATATTCAGCAGTTTCGTTGTTTTCAACCTCAAAAATTTCAAAGTTTTCTAATGTTTCGATTTCAGTTTCAAACCCAAAAGCATTAACATCAATCAATTTAAGAAATTTTCGCTCATCAAAGTCGTCCTAACTTAAACAACTATTAACAACTTCATCATTTCTTTCAGGTTGACAATCTAAAGTTGCTAAATTTTCAAAAATTTCAGAATTTGATAGAGGAAGATCAAATTGAAGATTGACGTCTTCGTTTTCAAGAGAATTTAAATTCAAACCAATTACAGAGATTTCAACAACTTCATTAAGATTTTCATCAATTTCAAAAGTTATCAGCTGAAGATCGTTGATTGTGGTAAAAGGTGGATCATTAGTCGAATCGTCACACGTTCTGTTTTGATTAATTTTTTTACGAAAATTCAAGTAGTCTTGAAATAACAAATTCGTGTGATTATCGTGAATTTCATTCATTTTCTCAACAAAATCAAATTTATAATTATTTACAAGAGAATTTTCAATTTGAAATTATTGAGCACAAAAGTTTTCAGTTGCACCACAGTTGAAATTACTCCCATTACCAAAACCATTTGAAAAGTTATTCACATTTCCATTTTGAAATTGAAATTCATTTTGGAGTTTGAAATTGATTCTGCTAGGGTTATAATCAAAATCGTTTGAATTTGGAAGTGAATTCGAATTTTGATTATTTTGAAAACTTTGACTCGAATTGTTTCATAAATATGAATTGCACCATTCATTTATTTTTTGATTTTGTTATGTGATCATTTCAAGTAAAGATTCAATAATTGTTTCAAGATTTGAGGGTTTGTCGGGATTTTGAAAACTTCATGGTGCAAAATCAGGAGTATTTTGAATATTTTGAAAAGTTGGTGGTGTAAAATCCAAATTGTTCGTACAATAGTTATTACTTAAATATCCATATGAATTTGGTGTAAAATTATATGGATTAGATTGATTTTCACAACCATCGTAAAATTCATGAGGATAAGGAAATTGGACATTTTCAAGAAGCTCTTTAAAAAAAAATATGTTAAAATTAACAACTTCGGATTATATGAATACAAGTCTAGGCCAGGTTCGGATAGGGGTTATCAGTGTACCACGAATTACAGTAGAAACACGATTGAAGGTTTAAGAACCTGTTTGAGTTCTAGACTCTATCGTTCCTTAGATACCTAAGAAAGTATCAATCCCAATTGTCAATTTAACAAACATTTTGTCCTATGAGCTTTGGGGAATTCTTGATTCGATTTCAAAAATAATGTATTTCAAAAATGAATTTTTCAATTAATCCCACGTTCATTTTGAAATTTTCAACCACACATCAATAGGAAAAATATTTAATCACAGAACAGTCACAGAATAATAAATCGTAGAAATAGAATTTTACAAGCAAGTCGCGACACCTGAACAGAATCTTTATAAGCAATTTTTATATATTTTTCAAGCAGCAGCAGTCCCTGTAGAGTTTAGAAATCACTCACTTAGATCGGCAGTCCATCCAGTGCAACAAAACAGCACTAGCGCGTTCACACCCACTTGGTGTGAAACCGCTCCAACAATTCAAATTCGACAATTTGTTTGAACCTGTTCCTTCACTTTGGCCTTTGATTTGCTTTCGATTTTTCTTGAACACTCATTGTTGCTTTTTTTTTAATGTAAAAAGAAACACAAGGAAAAGGAAAAAAAGACAAATAAATGGAACTGAAAAAAATACTGACTAGAAAAAGCAAAAACTAAACTAAAATCTGACTAGACTAAAAAAAATAAACGAACAACTAAACTCAACTTTAAAATAAAGGAGTACAAAAAAGAAAACTAAGCTAAGCCTTAAGAAGAACTAGCTAACGAGAAATAAGAACTAGGCTCAACAAATTTCAATTTAGGCCACTCAACTCTAAGAAATAAAACATGCCCCTCTATTTGTTCAAAACAAATCGTGCCAAAAATAAAAGAAAGGAAACAATAAATTTCCAAATCAATTTAAAAGCTACGCACCAATAAAATGGTTTATCTCCATAATAAAACCAAAGCTATTGTCCCAAAATAAAAAGCCAGCAAAACGAAAAATCGATTATGAACAAAAAAAAAACTTCAATTCACTACAACACCACAGATTCGAGCAACAGGGAATTTCGATTTTGGGCTATGATTTTTATGGGTCTGGCTTTTCGCAGATCGAAGGGATCTCCTGAGTTGCGATTTGGGGTTTTCTGGATTCGAATCGTTTGTCTAGGGTTTCGAATCAGAGGTGTTTGAGAGTTTGTAGATGTCGATTTGATCGGTGATGGGGGTTGCGATGGTGATGGGGGTTGGGATGTTGATTTGCATGATGCAGGAGTTGTGAGTTTATGGGATTGGGAATACTGGGGTTGTGGTATGGGATGATGATAAGTTTGGTGTTGCACGTGATGGTGGTTGCGCGAGTGGTAAGTGGGTTGAGGATGCAGTTTCGGGTTTCTAAAACTAGGAGATCGATTGGATTGAGGTTTTTGACAAATAGGGTGTTGGTGATGCAGGGATGTTTGTTCGAAGATGGGAGAAGATGTTGTCCGATGTTCGAACTGCTGATTGTGAAGCAATGGTTGGGTGAGATGCAGTTTGGTGAATTATAAGATGGCAAGAGATGGTGGTAATTGTTGTTTGCGTGATGGTGGCTAGGGTATGGACTGGGTGTGGCAATGAGGGTCTGTCAGTGGCGTTTGATGGTTGCGAATTGGTGGTTTTTCTGTTTGTTGATATGTTGAAGTTGTTCGATGAAGAAGGGGTATGGCATTGCACATAAAAAGCCAGGTGGTGGTGAGGCAGTTTCGGTTGATGAATGAGAATGGTCAGCTGTGAGATGAACGTGATTGATGGGGCCGTTTGAACAGGGGTTTGCTTACGACAAGGGTGGTGAAAGTACTGTGGTGCATGGTGAAAACTGGTTTGCGGCGATATGGTAGATGATGGGAATTGGAGATGGACGTGGTGTGGTAATAGTGGTTATGTGTATGGTTCGAATGAGGGAGGAGATGAGTAGTTGTGGTAGGAGGTAGGCAACAGATCAGATGTAGGTTGGTGTTTGTGACAGAGGGAAGAAGAAGAGAAAATTACAAAAGAAATTTCCCTTTTTTTCTTTTCTTAGAAAACAGACTTTGTTGTAAGAGATGGAACAGTAAAGAAAAACTAGGAGTGGCAGAAGAAGTATAAAGCAAGGAGAAAAAATTGGAAAGATTGTTTTTTTTAATTGTAAAAGAAAAGACATGAAAGGTTGGAGAGAAACGCGAAAAGAAAGGAAAGAAATTTTAAAGAGAAAGAAATTGTATTAAAAACAGGAAAGGAATAGAAAGAAAGAAATTTGGAAAGGGGTTGAAATTGGAAAGAAGTCGAAGCAAAAGTTTGATAAAAAAAAATTTTTGTTTTTTTTTCTTATTTACTTCACCAATGTAATTGATACACCACATCACTAATCAAGATTTTTTTCTATATATACAGGAAAAAAATAAAAATATAACCCAAAGGATTTACTAATAAAAATTATTTTGATCTCCAGCAACGGCACCAAAATGTGTTTGCGAACAAATTACACAATTTTACACAACTATTTAATTCGTTTGGCTTTCCTAAACAACAAGGGTTGTTGCAAAGGGTGTCAAACTCTAGAACCAAAAATTATTTTACTAATAAATCCAATCAAGTTATTCCGAAAGTTTGATTGTTTGTAAATAATAGAAAATAAATAAAAAGAGAATTTTTTTATACTAAATGGAAGCAATTAAGGAGTAATGACATAAACAAAATTAATAATCATCAATAGCCAAACAAATAAATATATATAATTCATGTTTCTTTCACAAACATGAATTAATAGTAATTAGATTTTTAGAATTAAACATGTGGATAAAAACAAGCATAGCCTATGTAGGAGCTAAGCTATTAAACAACCATAGGCTATCACGACAAATTCACTACTTTATTTCTAAGACCCTAAAAAAATAGATCTAAATCTGATAAGCGTTAGATCGAACATGAATATACCTTGTGCAGGAGCATAGATTTTAAACAATAGAGTATGTGTGACACCCCACGTCTGTTAATGTCACTCATTAAGGGAATGCATTAAGTTTCGTGAAGCGTTGTAGGTAAGCAGAAACAAAAATATTACAAGACAAATATTAAAGCAACAGCGGAATTTAAAATTTTATTTCAAACATAAATCATAACATCGTGGTCCAAAATATCACAAGTCTGAAACTACATAAAAGTCATTACAAAATATAAAATTTTCTATCTTGTTCCATCAGAGTACATAAAAAGCAAAATTCTCCAAAAAGAGACAAAGCCATAGTAGCAAGGATAGGAGCTTGAGCCATAAATATAAGCAGCTCCAGCACGATTTAAGCAGAATCACGATCATGCCTTAGTGTTCCCGCCGTAAGAACCTCAAGGGAGGGGGGGAGGGGAAACGGAAGAAAGAAGAGGAAACAAAAGGGTTAGACATAAAGTTTGGCGAGTCCAGTTACTTTTAGCAAGTAAATAAATAAAAGTAGCATAACATGCATATAAAGTGGATAAGAGAGATTACAACATAAAAGGCAGGTATGACTAGCTAAACAGGATGGGGGTGTATACGCTTCCTTAATAATTACTCTGCACTACTACTAGTATATCCAGAATAAGATGATCCCTTCCACTATAAGGTGGTAGACTTAGGCATACGTCCAAATGTACCCTAACTACTACCCTAATAAATCGGCTCCCTAATCCAATTAGATACTCTGTGTCGGCCTCACCGTAGGATGTATCACGTCCTAAAGTGGCAACCCTTCACTGATATGCACAGCTCCGTATCTACAGGTGTCACGGTCGTCTTATCCCCCTCTGCCCGGCTCGTGCACGCACATGACTCGGTCGGTTTGCGCTGCCCACACCGTCCTCCACATTTGGATCTCTTACAATCAATCGGTAAGCGTGCCCCTTCTCCGACCTAGTTCGGAGTACTTTGTTTGATACCTACTCCGGGTTACTGACTGAAACAGGTCCCACACAATATGATACAAGCTCTCCCCTTTGTCTTGTAACACCCATTAGGTTTTCCACAGGTTATATTTACCCTAAAAGGTGTCTTTAATTATATAACCCCAATCTTTCTACTGGTTTTGCTTACCTATAAGTGTCTTTAATACATAAACCCCAATTGGTTAAGTTTTGTGGGCCTATATTTAAATATTACCCACCCAACCCAGATATACTTAACTTAACCCTTCCATTGTTCAACCAAGTTTACTTAACCCCTATTCATGTTTATGTTCACACAATCCCTATGGATTCAACAAGGTTAAGTATTCCAATTCGTTACCATGTTCATTTATGGTTATAATGGGCTAGACCTCGCACATTAGGTCTACAAATTATGCATGCTGGATATGTCGGTCGGGTCCGGGCAGACTTCTTCCACAAGTTGGGCCTAACATCGTGTATTAACCCATTTCGTATTTGTGCACTTAGACCCCTCACATTAGATTCAACATTTGCGGTTGCTGGACATGCTGGTCGGGTTCGGGCAGACGTTCACCACAAATTCAATCTAACCTCATGTCATAAGTGCAGTTACAGTTTCTAATTACTGTAATCCTAGGCATTAATTATTAACCAATTAATATACCTATGTCTTTGTAACAACCCGCAAATTCTGGGCCAGTTTAAAATTTTTATTTTGGCAATTTTAGGGAATTTTGAATATTTAAAATAGATTATTCTAAATAATATCGACGAGAAATTTAATTTGAATATAATTTGAACGTATATATTATATACGTCGTCGTTAGAATATATTATAATTATATATAATTATAAAAGGAATTGAAAATGGCGCGGTAGTTCGAAAATTCGATTTCTAATTTCAAATGGATATACAGAATTCAATATAAGTCAGAATTGAACGAAACAAGAAATATTTGAATCTGTATAACTATATCTTTGTAACGAAGTTAACAAACTGAGATTTCATTTTAGAAATGATAAGATATGTCCAGTTTAAAATTAGAAATAGTCGCTGTGGAATTTATATATATTTTTATATATATAAGGCCCTTAAAAATAGCCATTTTGCAAACGACCTCGGATTTCGATGAAACCAGTTTTGTTGGGTCCGTGGTGTCAAGTTGTTGCTAGATTCCAAGTTTCATAATTTTTCGAATCAATATGTGAGCGTGGCGAAGGAAAATGCGTTTGACCAGTTTCCGTTGATTTTAATCGACTGGAAATTGGCCATTTTTCAAACGGTCTCAGAATTCGACGGAACTAGTTTTGTTAGGACCGTATCGTCAATACGAAGCTAGAAAATATTTTTCTGGAATTTTTCTAGTTAGTATGTGACCCCGGTATTTTGAAATGTGCGTTTAAAATTCAATATAATGATTTGAATGAAAATCCAAACGGAAACTGATTGTAACAATCAAACCAGCTTACGATACATATCCCATTGCGTTCGGAATGGGGGTATTTAGCTATGGGCGACAGTTGTTGAGTTCAGATTGGGGTTCGTTTGAAAAGTCAACCTTTTTGCAAATTTAAATAATAAAATAATAATAAAAAAAAAAATTTAATTTCTCCCCCCCCTTTATCTTCATTGGCCCCCCCGTTTAAATCATATTCAGAAAGGAAATAAAAAAAAAAAAAGAAAACCTAAATCGCTCGACGCCGCCGCCTGCCCCACGCCGCCGCCTCCCCTCAGATCGCCGAACCCCCCTTCCACGATTCCCCTCTCCTCCGACGCTCGTTCCCTCCAGCGACCCCCCCTCTTCTGAAACGCGATACACAGCAGACGAAGCCCCCGTTCGCGACGCTGAGGCGCGCGCCCCCCCTGCTTCCCCTTTCCTCCGCCTCCTCCTCCATCCAT
Source organism: Allium sativum (assembly GCA_030737875.1). NCBI lineage: Eukaryota > Viridiplantae > Streptophyta > Magnoliopsida > Asparagales > Amaryllidaceae > Allium > Allium sativum. The sequence continues at coordinate 185,721,636 of CM060924.1, read as the reverse complement.
CGAGAACAGCATCGACGACGAAGCCCCCCCTATCGCGAGGCCCCTCCGACCACTCCAGCCGAAGCCGCACCCCTCCCCTCCGACGTCAGCTGCGACCCCGCAAGGAACCCCCCCCTCTTCGCACAGAAAGAAAAAACACTGTAAGTTATACGATTTAGATTTTATTAGTTAAATCTGTTTTTTTTATATACGTTAAAACTGTTTTTTTTAATAATTTAAAACTGATTTTATTTTTGTTAGAAAACTGATTTTATTTTTGTTAGAAAACTGATTTTATTTTTGTTAGAAAACTGATTTTATTTTTGTTAGAAAACTGATTTTATTTTTGTTAGAAAACTGATTTTATTTTAAGGTTTAAAATAGGAAAAAGGTTTAAACTTTGAAATAAGAAAAAGGTTTTAACTTTAAAAAGGTTTTAACTTTAAAAGATTTGATCTTTATTAGAAAAGAGGAAAACTCTTTATTAGAAAAGAGGAAAACTTTTTATTAGAAAAGAGGAAAACTTTTTATTAGAAAGGGCGAAGTCTATATTTTTGAAATGGAATTTTTATCTATATGGCATCGCAATAAAAATATGATTTTTATATATTGAATAGAGAAATAAAAATGTGATTTTTATATATATAGTGACTACGGGCAACGAAGATGACGAAGATGCGATAGCGATGAAGATTTCTATCAATGAAGTGTCGTGGAGCTAGGATAGCAATACGTGAGAATTTCTCACCTTTCAATTTATTTTTCTAGTTATATATATATATACTAGGATGCAGACGGTGCTTAGTAGCACCGACACAATCGTCCACAGACCATGGACTTGTTTGTTTGGCTGTGTTGTTAGTTAGATTGTTTGGGTTGATTTGAATAGTTTGGTGAAATGAAATTGATATGATTGATGTGTGAATGGCGTGGGCCTTCACTAGACCGGGGATAAGGCTAGGCCTTGTCCCGTTTCTAGTATCGTGCCGTTATGCCGCCGAAATTTTCCAAAATATGTTAGAAAAATAAAAATATCATTTTATTGAATAAATGAATTGAATAGAAATTCATAGGTTGAAATAAAATGTTTTATCGTTAAAAATATAATTTTTAACGTGAATACGAAAATAGTGAAGTGAATAAATAAATATTCATTTACAAACCAGATGGTTTGTTTATGTACACTTATTTGAATGACATTGATTGGGACGATAAATTTTACACATCGCCCAACTGCACAACTAAAATCTGTGTTTGATTGTTTGAAACCCCACACGGGTGTTGGGATGAAATATGAATTTCACTCATCCTGATTGATTAAATATGTCGATCGATTGATTGACAGGCTGTTATTAGCGTTGAATATCTATATTTGATGCTTATACAGTGTAGTGCACTTTGGTTGATGGTTGATTATTTTCAATGTTATTATATACATGTGTTGTATGAAAATCCATATAATTAATTTTATATGGTAATTGATTGGGCCTCATTCCAATCGTGAAAATAAAGAATATTTTGATAATAACAAATATTTTGATAATAGGAAATATTTGAAATAGAATATTTGAAAATAGAAATTTATGAAGCCGTGTTAATTAGATTGACGCCATTTTGACGTAAACGATATTTATATCGATTTTATTCATTTTAAAATGAATATTGAAAACGATTTCGAAATGAATTGAATTGAAAACGATTTCGAAATGAATTGAATTGAAAACGATTTCGAAATGAATTGAATTGAAAACGATTTCGAAATGAATTGAATTGAAAACAATTTCGAAATGAATTGAATTGAAAACGATTTCGAAATGAATTGAATTGAAAACGATTTCGAAATGAATTAAATTGAAAACGATTTCGAAATGAATTGAATTGAAAACAATTTCGAAATGAATTGAATTGAAAACGATTTCGAAATGAATTGAATTGAAAACGATTTCGAAATGAATTGAATTGAAAACAATTTCGAAATGAATTGAATTGAAAACGATTTCGAAATGAATTGAATTGAAAATGATTTCGAAATGAATTAAATTGAAAACGATTTCGAAATGAATTGAATTGAAAACGATTTCGAAATGAATTGAAAACGAATTCAAATTGAATTGAAAGCAAATTGAAATGAATTCAAATGGAATTGAAATTTGAATTGAATAGAAATGAATTTTAAAACGAATTTATAGAGAAGAATTCAATTTTGATTTGAATTGAAACGGAAGTTGAAATTGCTTTTGAAACGAATTTAAAACTATTTATATAATTCGTTTTAAATAGAAATCGATGAAATATATATTATATATATTATATATAATATAATGGCCTGAATAGAACGCGCCGCGTCGCGGCAGTTCGCGAATTTCGACCATTTATTTCGAACGGACATTACGGGAGATCCGACCGTCGGATTCTCCTAAAACCGGAACCGTTGGGTTCGTATCGAAAAGAGCTTTCTAATGAATGTTAGAAATTTGAAATCTAACGGTTGGATTTGGAGATACGTCCAAATCAAATTCGAAAAAGGTCGCTGTAAGTGCAGTTCGATGGCCATTGATGGAAATCGACTGTACGGGCCTTGATAAAATTATTAAAAATAGCAATAATTTGTGTAAAATCATAAGAAATGATTTAGAAAGAATTGGGATGAAAAACTCCATATTTGAAAAGATAAAAATGGATTTTTATCGAAATGAACTAGTTTTGAACTAGAATTATAATTCTATTTATTTTTAAATAAATAAATTGAATTCGAAAAGGGTTTTAAAAATAACCAAAATTTCCAATGATTGCATTGGAGTGGATTTGAATCGAAATTGTCTTCGGAATATTTCGATGTTGGAATTCGTGATTATACAGGTGTTGTTATGGAAATTTGAAAGATATATATTGATATCGTTATTTCCAATACGACATTTGTTAGTCGTAGAATTCGATATTGAATATAAGCCGATATATTTTCTATTCAGAGCCTTGTATTGAATATCGAATGTGATTTGGGTTTGTCGTGAATGGTGTCTTCACTAACACTATTCTTGAACCCAGTTGAGAAAAGATTAAATCTTTTTATTTAGATTTAATGAAGTGTACCAATTAAATAATATTTAATTGAAATTGAATTGATATTGATTTTTGGGTTTATCGTGAACAGTGTTTTAAATAACACTTGTTCTTTAACCCGATAATTAATGGAATGTGATTTTGGGTTTATCGTGAACCGTGTTTTAAATGACACTGATTCTTTAACCCAGTCGAAGATTAAAACTAAGTGGAGTTTTAATGAATCTTTAATTAGATTGAAAAGATCGAAAATGGAGTATCACCAGTTTTTCTCCAGGCGATAGTTAAATCTTTAATTAGATTTGAACGTGAAATGGTAATTGAATTTACCGATAACACTGTGGTGTTAGATATGAAGTATTACCAGTTTTACTTCATGGGATGAATAGGTTGGGATTGGGAAATTAAAACAAATGATTACTTCGGTAAAGTTCGTTAATCCCGATTAATTCGAATTGATATTCAAAGATAGATTAAAGAATAAATTCAGGAATTTATCTTGGATAAAATTAATGGGAACCTTTCCCTATGAATGTGAAATTTAGAAACTAACTGTCGGTTAGCTAAGCAGAATGGTTTTCTGGATATTGATCTGATGTTGGTTTCGGCCTTCGGGGTTAATATTCGGGGAATTATTCTCTTGATTAATTTACGGTTAGTGACTAATGAATTGGAATGAGGCGTATGTTGTGTTTGTGTAACACTTTTATAATATATACGCGAGTTATTCGGAAAGACCGGGTTTATCCCATTCTGAATAACTGATACGACGATAAGTCGAAGATGAAGACGATGGTCGAAGACCGGAGGTCTTCACGTCGTTTGGGTAATTACTGATGATCTTGATTGGGCTGTACACCCAAGAAGATGGAAACAGTTAGTGATCGTCCAGACGTACTTGGAGATCGATGGATATGCGGGGTACTAGGTGCCTCCGGTTTCGTTCAGACCCAGGACGGACTTGTAAATGGACTGTGTGTCTGACATCGGATTTCATTCTGTGTGACTGATATCGGTTGCATAGGATGGTTTGCCTGTGTGGCATGCTAAGATGCAAATGATCAAGGCTTCTGTTGAAAAGCAAAGTCTTGTGGTGATGATCAAAGCACGGCCTTTGTGGCGTAGCTTTGTGTAACGTTTACCTCGCGTGTTTCACACCAGGTATGAACCAAAAACGGGAGACGGACCTCAGGGAGGGCCTGCGTTTCCTCCTAGCTAGAAGTGGCGTCAGTGGTTTTACACGCCCTGACGAGTTTGACTTATGTGGTTGTTGCTGTTGCGAGGCGCCTCGGTTAGATCGGACGATCCGGGTCCGATGGAGTCATTCGTTGGCTCGCTTACGCCCCAAAGGGCGGCGAAACGCAGTGTCCAGGGTTTAAGTTTAATCCACATCGGTGGACCGGCCCTGACGATCCAAGGGTCGATGCGTTCTGATCCTGAGACTCGGGCTAGGCAGTCTCGAATCGGTTGAGGACTATCTTTTGCCTCGGTTCATAGATGGAAATCCAATTTCCAAATACGACATTTGCGGTTTTGATTGTAAACTTATATATGGCGACATAGTGTTATGGGCCGTTCATGCCGCCTATGATTGATACTTATGATTTGAAGTGTTTTATACACTATGCACTTATTATAGTATCAAATGATTTGTTTTTAAACGTATCAAGCATTCTTTGGCTGTTATAAGGGAAAACCCTATCCTCGGCTGCGTTGCATTGTGTGATGGGACCTGGGTCTTATAACAGCTTCATCTTTCTTTATTTAGCATTGCGCTGTTTGTTTTATGCACTGGTATTCTTGGGAGGAAACCCGTTCCGTGTTATACGGCGTGGTCCCTTGATTTACCTAATGATTTAAAATAAAGATTAATAACTGTTTTAGTTCTCACACCAGTCACATGACTGACCTGGAGTTTATTGTTTTAACCTAAACTCTGGGTGCCCTTATTTTCGACACGGGCAGCTAGTAGTTTTGGTTTTGCAGATTTATATTCACAGGATCCTGGTTTACAGGTGGAACGATATCCGGAAAGCTTTGTATCCGTATATCTCCTTCAGTTGTGTATTGTATTATTTTCCGCTGCTATATATTTAAATGTAATTTAAATCTCTGATATTTCTGTGTAATATTTATTCATACTCTGTATATTCTTGTAATCTGATGCACTGTTGTAATATATAGTGAAATGTTCTTTTATATGCGTTCTGTTGTGGTTTGTTCTCGAACTATCCGACGCTTTCCTTTACGGGGAAGTTACGGGTCTTCACAGTTGGTATCAGAGCTTTGGTTTACAAAGCAGAGAACAAGACACATTAGAACCTTACGAAAGAATTCATCAGATATTGGATTAGTAATATCCAATGAGAATGACTCGTTAGAGATAGGATCAGTAGTATCCTAGAACGAGTGTGAAGAGTATATTTTTAAAATGAAAGTCAAATTTGTTTTGAAAATTTAAAATCAATTATTCGTATTTGATTATTTATTTATATTTATGTGGACAATCCAGTATATATAGATTTTGCGTATACGTCTGATCCACGTGTATTTGAAATTTTAATATACTGGATAGATATAGGATTACACTCTAGACACCCGGAGATGGTTCTGATGATTGATCGATCATCATCAGAACTTATGTTCGTGTTTCGAAGGTGTGATTTTCTATATATTTCCATTAGACTGGTGTGAGAACCAAAACTAATATAACTAGAATTCATTGTTGTGATTTGGCATCAAAAACATGATTTTTGTGTATGTATCAAAATTATGAATTTGAAATTCTAAGTCACTAATTGATTGATGTTTGTGTTGTTTGTTTGTTTGTTTGCTAATTCTTAGCCATTTAGCCTAATTGAATCAAATATTGAATTGTATTGAAAATTGGTCGCATTTGCTTGCATATACATATACTTACATTGAACAGGTCATAGCAAGGAGGCTAGAGCAGAGAATAAAATTTGTTTGCCCGACAAATAGGTACATGTTTACTACATAATTTCCTATTTTGTTTGGGTGATGATGATTTTGTGAGCCTATTGGCTAGCCGCTTGGCTTTTTCTTTTTCTTTTTGAGATCTGAAGGACCGGAGAAGCTATTTGAAATTCCCCGATGCTCCCGGTGCAGGGGAGGTTATGGCGAAATTTTTCGAAAATTTAGGGTGTTAGCCAAATTTTTGAAGTTTTGAAAATTCTCAGAAACTAAAGAGTTGGAGAATGGAAGCCTGACCGATCGTAGAGTTGATTAATCAAACCACTTTCGACTTTGTTCCTTTTCGGGGACGAAAAGTTTTAAGTGGGGGAGATTGTAACAACCCGCAAATTCTGGGCCAGTTTAAAATTTTTATTTTGGCAATTTTAGCGAATTTTGAATATTTAAAATAGATTATTCTAAATAATATCGACGAGAAATTTAATTTGAATATAATTTGAATGTATATATTATATACGTCGTCGTTAGAATATATTATAATTATAAAAGGAATTGAAAATGGCGCGGTAGTTCGAAAATTCGATTTCTAATTTCAAATGGATATACAGAATTCAATATAAGTCAGAATTGAACGAAACAAGAAATATTTGAATCTGTATAACTATATCTTTGTAACGAAGTTAACAAACTGAGATTTCATTTTAGAAATGATAAGATATGTCCAGCTTAAAATTAGAAATAGTCGCTGTGGAATTTATATATATTTTTATATATATAAGGCCCTTAAAAATAGCCATTTTGCAAACGACCTCGGATTTCGACGAAACCAGTTTTGTTGGGTCCGTGGTGTCAAGTTGTTGCTAGATTCCAAGTTTCATAATTTTTCGAATCAATATGTGAGCGTGGCGAAGGAAAACGCGTTTGACCAGTTTCCGTTGATTTTAATCGACTGGAAATTGGCCATTTTTCAAACGGTCTCAGAATTCGACGAAACTAGTTTTGTTAGGACCGTATCGTCAATACGAAGCTAGAAAATATTTTTCTGGAATTTTTCTAGTTAGTATGTGACCCCGGTATTTTGAAATGTGCGTTTAAAATTCAATATAATGATTTGAATGAAAATTCAAACGGAAACTGATTGTAACAATCAAACCAGCTTACGATACATATCCCATTGCGTTCGGAATGGGGGTATTTAGCTATGGGCGACAGTTGTTGAGTTCAGATTGGGGTTCGTTTGAAAAGTCAACCTTTTTGCAAATTTAAATAATAAAATAAAATAAAAAAAAAAAATTTAATTTCTCCCCCCCCCTTTATCTTCATTGGCCCCCCCCGTTGAAATCATATTCAGAAAGGAAATAAAAAAAGAAAAAAAAAAAGAAAACCTAAATCGCTCGACGCCGCCGCCTGCCCCCACGCCGCCGCCTCCCCTCAGATCGCCGAACCCCCCTTCCACGATTCCCCTCTCCTCCGACGCTCGTTCCCTCCAGCGACCCCCCTCTTCTGAAACGCGATACACAGCAGACGAAGCCCCCGTTCGCGACGCTGAGGCGCGCGCCCCCCTGCTTCCCCTTTCCTCCGCCTCCTCCTCCATCCATCGAGAACAGCATCGACGACGAAGCCCCCCCTATCGCGAGGCCCCTCCGACCACTCCAGCCGAAGCCGCACCCCTCCCCTCCGACGTCAGCTGCGACCCCGCAAGGAACCCCCCCCCCTCTTCGCACAGAAAGAAAAAACACTGTAAGTTATACGATTTAGATTTTATTAGTTAAATCTGTTTTTTTTATATACGTTAAAACTGTTTTTTTTTAATAATTTAAAACTGATTTTATTTTTGTTAGAAAACTGATTTTATTTTTGTTAGAAAACTGATTTTATTTTTGTTAGAAAACTGATTTTATTTTTGTTAGAAAACTGATTTTATTTTAAGGTTTAAAATAGGAAAAAGGTTTAAACTTTGAAATAAGAAAAAGGTTTTAACTTTAAAAAGGTTTTAACTTTAAAAGATTTGATCTTTATTAGAAAAGAGGAAAACTCTTTATTAGAAAAGAGGAAAACTTTTTATTAGAAAAGAGGAAAACTTTTTATTAGAAAGGGCGAAGTCTATATTTTTGAAATGGAATTTTTATCTATATGGCATCGCAATAAAAATATGATTTTTATATATTGAATAGAGAAATAAAAATGTGATTTTTATATATATAGTGACTACGGGCAACGAAGATGACGAAGATGCGATAGCGATGAAGATTTCTATCAATGAAGTGCCGTGGAGCTAGGATAGCAATACGTGAGAATTTCTCACCTTTCAATTTATTTTTCTAGTTATATATATATATACTAGGATGTAGACGGTGCTTAGTAGCACCCGACACAATCGTCCACAGACCATGGACTTGTTTGTTTGGCTGTGTTGTTAGTTAGATTGTTTGGGTTGATTTGAATAGTTTGGTGAAATGAAATTGATATGATTGATGTGTGAATGGCGTGGGTCTTCACTAGACCGGGGATAAGGCTAGGCCTTGTCCCGTTTCTAGTATCGTGCCGTTATGCCGCCGAAATTTTCCAAAAAATGTTAGAAAAATAAAAATATCATTTTATTGAATAAATGAATTGAATAGAAATTCATAGGTTGAAATAAAATGTTTTATCGTTAAAAATATAATTTTTAACGTGAATACGAAAATAGTGAAGTGAATAAATAAATATTCATTTACAAACCAGATGGTTTGTTTATGTACACTTATTTGAATGACATTGATTGGGACGATAAATTTTACACATCGCCCAACTGCACAACTAAAATCTGTGTTTGATTGTTTGAAACCCCACACGGGTGTTGGGATGAAATATGAATTTCACTCATCCTGATTGATTAAATATGTCGATCGATTGATTGACAGGCTGTTATTAGCGTTGAATATCTATATTTGATGCTTATACAGTGTAGTGCACTTTGGTTGATGGTTGATTATTTTCAATGTTATTATATACATGTGTTGTATGAAAATCCATATAATTAATTTTATATGGTAATTGATTGGGCCTCATTCCAATCGTGAAAATAAAGAATATTTTGATAATAACAAATATTTTGATAATAGGAAATATTTGAAATAGAATATTTGAAAATAGAAATTTATGAAGCCGTGTTAATTAGATTGACGCCATTTTGACGTAAACGATATTTATATCGATTTTATTCATTTTAAAATGAATATTGAAAACGATTTCGAAATGAATTGAATTGAAAACGATTTCGAAATGAATTGAATTGAAAACGATTTCGAAATGAATTGAATTGAAAACGATTTCGAAATGAATTGAATTGAAAACAATTTCGAAATGAATTGAATTGAAAACGATTTCGAAATGAATTGAATTGAAAACGATTTCGAAATGAATTAAATTGAAAACGATTTCGAAATGAATTGAATTGAAAACAATTTCGAAATGAATTGAATTGAAAACGATTTCGAAATGAATTGAATTGAAAACGATTTCGAAATGAATTGAATTGAAAACAATTTCGAAATGAATTGAATTGAAAACGATTTCGAAATGAATTGAATTGAAAACGATTTCGAAATGAATTAAATTGAAAACGATTTCGAAATGAATTGAATTGAAAACGATTTCGAAATGAATTGAAAACGAATTCAAATTGAATTGAAAGCAAATTGAAATGAATTCAAATGGAATTGAAATTTGAATTGAATAGAAATGAATTTTAAAACGAATTTATAGAGAAGAATTCAATTTTGATTTGAATTGAAACGGAAGTTGAAATTGCTTTTGAAACGAATTTAAAACTATTTATATAATTCGTTTTAAATAGAAATCGATGAAATATATATTATATATATTATATATAATATAATGGCCTGAATAGAACGCGCCGCGTCGCGGCAGTTCGCGAATTTCGACCATTTATTTCGAACGGACATTACGGGAGATCCGACCGTCGGATTCTCCTAAAACCGGAACCGTTGGGTTCGTATCGAAAAGAGCTTTCTAATGAATGTTAGAAATTTGAAATCTAACGGTTGGATTTGGAGATACGTCCAAATCAAATTCGAAAAAGGTCGTTGTAAGTGCAGTTCGATGGCCATTGATGGAAATCGACTGTACGGGCCTTGATAAAATTATTAAAAATAGCAATAATTTGTGTAAAATCATAAGAAATGATTTAGAAAGAATTGGGATGAAAAACTCCATATTTGAAAAGATAAAAATGGATTTTTATCGAAATGAACTAGTTTTGAACTAGAATTATAATTCTATTTATTTTTAAATAAATAAATTGAATTCGAAAAGGGTTTTAAAAATAACCAAAATTTCCAATGATTGCATTGGAGTGGATTTGAATCGAAATTGTCTTCGGAATATTTCGATGTTGGAATTCGTGATTATACAGGTGTTGTTATGGAAATTTGAAAGATATATATTGATATCGTTATTTCCAATACGACATTTGTTAGTCGTAGAATTCGATATTGAATATAAGCCGATATATTTTCTATTCAGAGCCTTGTATTGAATATCGAATGTGATTTGGGTTTGTCGTGAATGGTGTCTTCACTAACACTATTCTTGAACCCAGTTGAGAAAAGATTAAATCTTTTTATTTAGATTTAATGAAGTGTACCAATTAAATAATATTTAATTGGAATTGAATTGATATTGATTTTTGGGTTTATCGTGAACAGTGTTTTAAATAACACTTGTTCTTTAACCCGATAATTAATGGAATGTGATTTTGGGTTTATCGTGAACCGTGTTTTAAATGACACTGATTCTTTAACCCAGTCGAAGATTAAAACTAAGTGGAGTTTTAATGAATCTTTAATTAGATTGAAAAGATCGAAAATGGAGTATCACCAGTTTTTCTCCAGGCGATAGTTAAATCTTTAATTAGATTTGAACGTGAAATGGTAATTGAATTTACCGATAACACTGTGGTGTTAGATATGAAGTATTACCAGTTTTACTTCATGGGATGAATAGGTTGGGATTGGGAAATTAAAACAAATGATTACTTCGGTAAAGTTCGTTAATCCCGATTAATTCGAATTGATATTCAAAGATAGATTAAAGAATAAATTCAGGAATTTATCTTGGATAAAATTAATGGGAACCTTTCCCTATGAATGTGAAATTTAGAAACTAACTGTCGGTTAGCTAAGCAGAATGGTTTTCTGGATATTGATCTGATGTTGGTTTCGGCCTTCGGGGTTAATATTCGGGGAATTATTCTCTTGATTAATTTACGGTTAGTGACTAATGAATTGGAATGAGGCGTATGTTGTGTTTGTGTAACACTTTTATAATATATACGCGAGTTATTCGGAAAGACCGGGTTTATCCCATTCTGAATAACTGATACGACGATAAGTCGAAGATGAAGACGATGGTCGAAGACCGGAGGTCTTCACGTCGTTTGGGTAATTACTGATGATCTTGATTGGGCTGTACACCCAAGAAGATGGAAACAGTTAGTGATCGTCCAGACGTACTTGGAGATCGATGGATATGCGGGGTACTAGGTGCCTCCGGTTTCGTTCAGACCCAGGACGGACTTGTAAATGGACTGTGTGTCTGACATCGGATTTCATTCTGTGTGACTGATATCGGTTGCATAGGATGGTTTGCCTGTGTGGCATGCTAAGATGCAAATGATCAAGGCTTCTGTTGAAAAGCAAAGTCTTGTGGTGATGATCAAAGCACGGCCTTTGTGGCGTAGCTTTGTGTAACGTTTACCTCGCGTGTTTCACACCAGGTATGAACCAAAAACGGGAGACGGACCTCAGGGAGGGCCTGCGTTTCCTCCTAGCTAGAAGTGGCGTCAGTGGTTTTACACGCCCTGACGAGTTTGACTTATGTGGTTGTTGCTGTTGCGAGGCGCCTCGGTTAGATCGGACGATCCGGGTCCGATGGAGTCATTCGTTGGCTCGCTTACGCCCCAAAGGGCGGCGAAACGCAGTGTCCAGGGTTTAAGTTTAATCCACATCGGTGGACCGGCCCTGACGATCCAAGGGTCGATGCGTTCTGATCCTGAGACTCGGGCTAGGCAGTCTCGAATCGGTTGAGGACTATCTTTTGCCTCGGTTCATAGATGGAAATCCAATTTTCAAATACGACATTTGCGGTTTTGATTGTAAACTTATATATGGCGACATAGTGTTATGGGCCGTTCATGCCGCCTATGATTGATACTTATGATTTGAAGTGTTTTATACACTATGCACTTATTATAGTATCAAATGATTTGTTTTTAAACGTATCAAGCATTCTTTGGCTGTTATAAGGGAAAACCCTATCCTCGGCTGCGTTGCATTGTGTGATGGGACCTGGGTCTTATAACAGCTTCATCTTTCTTTATTTAGCATTGCGCTGTTTGTTTTATGCACTGGTATTCTTGGGAGGAAACCCGTTCCGTGTTATACGGCGTGGTCCCTTGATTTACCTAATGATTTAAAATAAAGATTAATAACTGTTTTAGTTCTCACACCAGTCACATGACTGACCTGGAGTTTATTGTTTTAACCTAAACTCTGGGTGCCCTTATTTTCGACACGGGCAGCTAGTAGTTTTGGTTTTGCAGATTTATATTCACAGGATCCTGGTTTACAGCTGGAACGATATCCGGAAAGCTTTGTATCCGTATATCTCCTTCAGTTGTGTATTGTATTATTTTCCGCTGCTATATATTTAAATGTAATTTAAATCTCTGATATTTCTGTGTAATATTTATTCATACTCTGTATATTCTTGTAATCTGATGCACTGTTGTAATATATAGTGAAATGTTCTTTTATATGCGTTCTGTTGTGGTTTGTTCTCGAACTATCCGACGCTTTCCTTTACGGGGAAGTTACGGGTCTTCACAGTCTTTATAGGTGTTCATTCCCATTTACCCAATTATATTCATAATGGATTATACGCCCAAATTTATGTTGATAAACATTATTCAAATTATGCCAATTTCAATGTTTCCCCCGTTCCCTAACTAACGCATTCGCATTTATTTAGTGGCATGCCTAGGCTAGAAAGTAGCTTGGCCATTAAACAATAAAAAGGGAAAGGTGATGGGAAGATGGCCATAGTGATTATTTTAACAAAAGCAACATAAACATGTAATTAGCATAGTGATAAGGTGGACATATAAAAGTAGATCTAGTGAGCATGTGATAATAAAACTAGATCTAACATACTAAGGATGTCAAAATAGGCATGAGTAAATAAGGATTCATATGTCCAATTAATATTAGATCTAAATTAATCACCACATGATAAGTACCAAATGATCTAAAAATAATTAGATCCATAATCAAAAGTAGATTTGACATGATAACGGTTAAGATCCAAATCAACTACAACATAATAGGTACAGAATGATCTAAATAGAATTAGATCTATAATCAAAAAGTAGATCCGGTTAAGATCCAAATCAACTACGACATGATAGGTACAGAATGATCTATATAGAATTAGATCTATAATCAAAAAGTAGATCCGGTTAAGATCCAAATCAACTACAACATGACAGATACAAAATGATCTAAATAGAATTAGATCTATAATCAAAAAGTAGATCCAACTTGATAACGATTAAGATCCAAATCAACTACAATATGATAGGTAAAAAATGATCTAAATAGAATTAGATCTATAAAAGTAGATCTAGCATGATAAAGTTTAAGATCCACAAATGTGACATGATAAATTAACCGCAAGTGAATTAGATCTATAAAGATAGATCTAGCATGATAAAGTTTAAGATCCACAAATGTGACATGATAAATTAACCGCAAGTGAATTAGATCTATAAAGATAGATCTAGCATGATAAAGTTTAAGATCCACAAATGTCATAGATTCCCAGTTTACAAAAAATCCAAATCATAGTCATATCACGTTTACTTTTAATCATTTAAATCTAAAAGTAACTAACTCATAGTGCTTGGATTTTAGAAGATAGAAAAGAAATTATTGGTGTTGAATCTCAAATCTATACCTGAAACACTTGATTCTTTAAACTTGATTTGTAGAAGAATAAAGGATTAGATTCAGTTCAGGCACTGACAACATTTGGCCCCCATTGTTTTTAGTATGAGAAAACAAGAGAAATGAGGGTATATTTATAGCTGTCAGCCTCCAGAATTCGACTGCCACCTCAGCCCTAGGGGAATCGGGCCATGGATCGACACCCACTTGGGTCCGATGCCCAAAAACTCACATGGGCGCACTTTACAGGTGCGCCAGTGTAAAAATACCTTGGTGCACTTGTCAAGTGCGCCAGTGGTCCCTGCTTTTATCATCAAATTTGTACCATTCATAACTTCTTCATACGTTATCCGTTTTACTCAAACCAAGTGTCTATATTGGCTAGAATTTCGAGATGGACGCAATGACGTAGTCCGTTTCCCTTAATTCTGAATATTAAATTAATTATTCTTTAATTCCCTTTAGTGTAATTGAAATACAGGGTGTTACATTCTCCCCTACTTAAAGGATTTCGTCCCCGAAATCTCCAAGTTAGGAAGAATGTATTCTACCATCCATCATCCATCTACTAATCCACCAATCACTGGCATCCATTATCCTTAAAATTTTCTAATGCTTATATGAGCATATGCAAAGGTGTGTGTATATGTCCCAATACTAATGCGAAAGATCAGGCGGTCTACTGATTCAGTCGACCTCCTTAATGCAATGTATGTTAGCGTCATGAATCCAACATGTATGCAAATAATCCTATTATAACATGTAAGTTCTATATGTGTGCACAATCATCCGTTCAAATGCAACATCCATATGATGATACATCCATTTTCATCCATTAAAAGAAAGAAAAATGCACACACATCCATTTGCAGTATGCGAGTGATTGAGCCGATCTAGTGCCTAATGTGTGTGTATATGCATCCACGAGCAACCACTAGAAACCACTTGCATCCACTTGCATTCATCAAACATAAAATGCCTCAAACGCATGTTTACAATCATGGGATTTCCTACCTAAAGGTCGAAGATTCGATCGATAGGACATACTCATATGATAGATGCAAGTGCGAATAAAAGCTTTGGAAAAAGAAGTTAAGAAATAGTCCCAAAAAGGAAAGGGTATGAAGCATGATCTTTGTCTTCAGTCTCCCAAGTCGCATCCTCGCTATCTTCTCCCTATTGCACTTTTATTAACCTAACCTCTCTGTTGCGCAATTTCTTAGCCTCTGATTCAAGTATATGGGTGGGGACTCGTCTGACTGTTGCCTCCCGCTCTACCTCTACTTCCTCATGCATGTTCGGCTCAACAACCTCTGATGTATCGTGTAGACACTTAGATAAATTAGAAATGAGGAAAAACATCATGAATATCCATACATATGCAAAGCGAGCTGTACGCCTTAGTTGCGAATACCACCAGAGCAACCATTCAGATATGCTTCGCCTAATAAACTCTTTCTCAAGCAGCTCCCCTACTTGCTTGCTAAGCTCCCTCCTTTCTCGTGGAGCCATGTGGCGCACGGGTCATGCAACTGGCTTTGCATTGTCTACCAAATATATACGAAACTCGATCTTGCGCCTTGGGGATAAACCCCGAACCTCCTCAAAAACATATGGATACTCACGGACTACCACTACAGACCATAGATCATCGATAGATGCATCAAGAGATTCTAGGAAACTAAGCATGACAGACCCTTTTGGGTCACAAGAAATATCAAGGGTCCTCCTATGGCAAGTCAAAAGTCTAACGACCCTCCCTTCACAATCGAGAATGACACCATACGTGGTTAGCCAATCCATCCCTAGAATCAACCCATAGCCCATGAACCCAAGCAATTTGACGCCTAACACTAATATTCTCAAACCCCGACAAATCATAGATAAATGAGCCGAACCACCAATGGGGTTTGAGACAACAATGGGATCCACTACCATACTAGTATTTAAGTGCAGAGATTCAACTATAGAACTTGATATAAATGAGTGTGAAGCACCAGAAAAAAAAAGAGTTCTAATAGGGTGACTGGAAAGAGAAATCAAACCTTCCACAGAAACTTTCCTACCTTTATCTGGAGCACTGGCAACGGGAGCATTCGCTTTCCCTCCAGAGGTTCCTGCCCGTTGACCTTGTCCTTGCTTCCTTCGACACTCCCTAGAATAGTGTCCAACCTCTCTACAAACGAAGCAAGCCTTTTCCTGCGGTCCTTGGCCAAGTGACCCTTTCGCCTACAACTATGGCACTTCCTCTTATCCTTAGCCTTGTCATTCTTTCCGCCTTCCTTTTTTTGTTGTTGTGGCTGTCCTTTCTTGGGCCATTCTCTTATTTTGATTTGTTTCCTCAGCCTTTAGTTCCTTCTTTCCTCCTTTGTCTTCCTCATGCATCAAGGCCAAGTCGACAAGCCTTTCAAAAGTCACTCCCATAGGAACATGTGACCTAGCTAACCATTGAAGGGGTTCATTTAGTCCTTTAACAAACCGCAAGGCCTTCTTATGCAGAATTTCTATTAGTTCCAAACCGAATCTAGACAGCTGGTTGAATTTGTTCACATATTCTTTAACAGTCATGTCACCTTGTTTGAGCGCCAAGAACCTCTCCATTTCATGCTTTTCTCAGCTTGAGAAAGAATCTTCATTTCAAATCTCTGTCTAAAGTCATCCCAAGTTTCCATCGGATGCCCGGTTTGGGTTACTTCCCACCAGAGTGAAGCTTCATTCTTTCGTAGCCAGGCAGCCAACTGAATCTTCCTTCGATCTTCCACTTCAAATATTACAAACAAGTCATCGGTCTCCTTGAGCCAATTCCTTGCCTCTATGAATTTCACGGTTCTATGGAATGGCTTTCCTCCCATAGCACAGAAATCTTTGCAGATCTTGGAAAAGTTGTCTACACGCAGAGGAGAAGGAGGAGGAAGAACAACGGGTGCAGCTGGGGGAGGAATGTTTCCTTGGCCTTCGACAGGTGCCGTGGCCTCCAGATACCTACGAATTCAGCCTGGTCTCGTAATGCCCTCTGGGATATTAGGTTCTCCAGACATGCTAAAAAGAAAAGGAAAGAGATTTAGACAAAGGATCGAAAGATATTACATATGGCTTTGGGGAATATGTTTTTTAAAACAGACTTTTCCTTTTGAAAAATGCTTTTTTAAAACCTATTTGAAAATAATTTCCTAAAACTTTTATCCAATATGGTAACCTTCAGCTCTGATACCAAGTGTGACACCCTACTTCCGCTAATGTCACTCACTAAGGGAATGCATTAGGCCTCGTGAATCGTTATAGGTAAATGAAATAGAAATATTACAAGACAGATATAAAAGCAATAGCGGAATTTAAAATTTTATTTCAAACATAAATTATAATATCGTGGTCCAAAATATCACAAGTATGAAACTACATAAAAGCCATTACAAAAATATAAAACTTTCTGTCTTGTTCGATCAGAGTACATAAAAAGCATAATTCCCCAAAAAGAGACAAAGCCATAGTAGCAAGGATAGGAGCTTGAGCCATACATATAACAGCTCTAGCACAATGTAAGCAGAATCACGGTCAAGCCTAAGTGTTCCCGCTCTAAGAACCTAGGGGGAAACAGAAGAAAGAAGAGGAAACAAAAAGGGTTAGACATAAAGTCTGGCGAGTCCAATTACTTTTAGCAAGTAAATAAATAAAAGTAGCATAACATGCATATAAAGTGGATAAGAGAGATAACTACATAAAAGGCAGGTATGACTAGGTAAACAGGATAGGGTGTACCTTAATAATTACTCTGCACTAGTACTAGTATATCCAGAATAAGATGATCCCTTCCACTATAAAGTGATAGACTTAAGCATACGTCCAAATGTACCCTAACAACTACCCTAATCGATCAGCTCCCTAATCCGCGTAGATACTCTATGTCTGCCCCACCATAGGATGTATCACGTCCTAAAGTGGAAACCCTTCGCTGATATGCACAGTCCCATATCTGCAGGAGTCACGGTCGTCTTATGCCCCTCTGCCCGGCTCATGCACGCACATGGCCCGGTCGGTTTGCGCTGCCCACACCGTCTGTAACGACCCGCAAATCCGTGCTATCCGAGTTGACTAAATACAACACACGTCCAACTCAAATAACACAGAAGTACGACTCATTATTAGAAAGAAGATAGAGGGTGAGAATAGATAAGATAGAAAACTTAGAATAGAAGAAAACGAAGATCACAAAACTCACAGCGGAACGAATAAAATATATTATATAACATAAGCTTTGAAATACAAATCTGGTTTGTACATATATACATACCATCATCAGAGTACACATAACATTTGATCCAGCGGAAGTAACTCTAAATAACTAACGTTGAAGCCTTCTGCTTCAAGCTCCTCCAAGTGTATCTGTAAAAGCCTGAAACACTTGACTGCCCGTACAAATTTGGGCACCCAAGAGTTTAGGGAAAACAAAACAAAACAAACTCTGGGTCAGTCATGGGACTGGTGTGAGTAAACTCCAACCACTTGTTTAACTTTAAAAATCCTTCCAAAAGAAAAGATAATAGTAAGACCAGCCCACACATAAACACGGACGGTTTTTACCTTACTATAACCCAAAACACTTTGATATCAAATCAAATGATATTATAATAATGTCTACATCAAGTAAATAACCAAATAGCAGAACGCTTGCATCTCACGCTCCACATATATAGTATAAAATCAAAAACCGCATGGCGCTTATTGGAGATTGGATTTCCAACATGACAAGGTATGGGACCACCTTCCGATGATGTATCTCTAGAGGCGAATACACCTGGGTTCAACAAGAACGTCTTGCAACCCGGCCCTCACATGACCGACCACTCATTTCGCTTGAGTGTATCGAATGTATATCACCAACGGTTGGACTCAAACCACCGCTTCCCGAATGGGCAGAATCGATAGATTTAGAAACAAAAGGAATTTCTCTAGATAGGTGATTATACACCCTAATGGGTGCGACCCACATAGCCATGCTGCCTGCCCGATTTTTGTCCTTTCCCGGTTGTTGAGGCCTGAGGCTACGATTACTTACCATTCCTTGATAACACAATCACTTTGAATGCCACATTGTCAGATCCGTTAATCACTAGTTGAGTTTGCACAAATATTCTGGATGTTATGCTAAGGGATAAATCCGTTGCAACCATATATATTCATACAGACCAACCCATTTGATCATTGGAAATACTTTGTCAGACATTCGTCCATATACGTTCGTTCTGGGATTGAACGAAACCGAAGGCACTATTTCTATTAATAGAAAAAAGCCCTTGCACTTCACTCCGTCTTCAATATATTCAGCATACTTGGTTCGCAACGCTTATGCCGATACGGAGTGGTTCTTCGGATAATAATCCAACCGGTCTCTCCATATTGACAACGATGGTCAAAAACTTCGATAGTCTGTGATTTAACTATCGAATAAAAACAAGTGTTCATCCAACATATCAAACAAATCACTGGGCCCTTTAATTAATATTCATTAATTAAATCACTTCTCCATTTCCTTATCAATATTTGTTAACCAAATATTTCAATAACCATATTGGCTCTTTTCGCTATTTTTGATTTCGTTCCTTATCGAATTCTATATATATCGATATATAGATTTCTAATTGTCAAATTTCTTAAAAATATTCTAACTCCTTAAATTTTCGGAAAATTTCGCCATAACCTCCCCTGTATCGGGAGCATCGGGAAATTTCAAATAGCTTCCCGGTATCTTCTAATCTCAAAAAGAAAAAGAAAAAGCCAAGCGGCTTGCCGATACGGCGCATAAAACTTATATATGAATTTAAACATGTACCTTTTTGTCGAGCACATAAATTTAAAATCTTCATATACTCCATCCCATATCTGTTTAACACCTGTTCACCTGTTTCCAATCCAATTCAACTCAATCCATTCGTTTGAATTCAATTTTGAATCGTTTGAATTCAGTTTTGCTCAATTATTCTTTAATTAGCCTTTTTGCCTATTTCACTTCTTTGTTTGAACATAACATGTTCAAACAAAATATTTAACTCGTTCATAACCAAATTGAATTTCAACTTCAATCCTAGTTTCCTGTTTGATTTCGAATATAAATTTTCAAATCGAATTCGCTTATTCAAAGCCCAATATTAATTCGAAATCTCATTAACTAATTTCTATTCGAATTAGTTAACTTCATTCAATAAATCAAAAATCTGATTTCTGTTTCAAAAATCAACCCATTACTCCACTGGAGTTCACATATATTTTATAACTCAAATCTGGATTTTTCTAAATAGAAATTTCGATTTTTATTTGCTTAAAATCCTTTAATATCATTAAATAAACCGGTATGGTTTTATAATGGTTCTGGCACTGCTTTTCTGAAAATTTGATTTTGACATAACTCAAAATCTATACGACGAAATTCAGATTTTTCTCTTTCATTTGAAAACTATTATCAAACCGGTCCTGACGTTTCTTGTTTCAAAGAATTTTGACTTCAATTGAGTCCTGTATACTCAATTGAAGTTCGAATCGCTATTTTACGAACTGCAGCGCTGCGGCGAGTTCGTTTTAATTATATTTATAAATATAAACGTTAAACTTCTTTAAAATGAATTCAACTCCATTTAACTCTGCTTGATTTAAATTCAAATCTCACTTTTATTTGAATTCTAAATTCAAATTCCAATTCCTTTTCTATTTGATATTCAAATTCAATATTTGAATTTCTATTTGAATTCCCTTATTCAAACTCTATATTTAAATTCCATTTGAACTTTCTATATTCCAATTTCTATATTTGAATTCTATTGAAATTCAAATATTCAAACTCCTTTTTAAATTCTATATTCAAAATTCCATAGTTTAAAACCCATTTAAATTTCCTATTCAAATCCCATAGATTAAATCCTATTTGAATTCAATTTGAATCTCTTATATTCAAATTTCATTTTCCATTTCCATTTGAATTCTAATATTCAAATTCATTTCCAATCCCATTTGAATTCTAATATTCAAACTTATTTTTAACACCATTTGAATTTCTTCACTCAAATTCATTTGAATTCCCTTGAATTCAAATTCCATTTCAAAACCATTTGGATTTTTTATTTTGAAATCCTATTTTGAAATTCTATTTCCAATTCTACTTTGAAAATCCTATTTCAAAGTTTATTTCAAATTCTATTTTGAAATCTCATATTCAAATTTCTATTTGAATTTCTGTATTCAATTCCATGTTCAAATTCAATACTCGAATTTCTATTTCAAATCTCTATTCAAATCTCATATTTAAATTCCATTCAAATCCCTATTCAAATTTCACATTTGAATTCTTCTTTGAAATACTATATTTCAAATTCTATTCAATTCTTCTTTGAAATTCTATATTCCAAATTCTATTTTTGAAATTCTACATTGAAATCTCTATTTGAATTTCTTTATTCGAATTCCTTTGAATTCAAATTTTATTTTAATTTCTTGAATTCAAATTCTAATTTTCATTCTAATTTCGTCTATTCAGATTCTTTTTGAACTTCTATTTGAATTTCTAATATTCAATCTCTTCTTAAAATTCAAATATTTAACTCCCTTTAAAAATTCAAATGTTATGCTCAAATTTCATTTGAGATATATATTTAAAAATTCCATTTCACATCCTATTTGAAATTTCATTTCAAATTCCAATTTCACACTTGTATTTCTATTTCTGAATTATCGAATGATAATTCTTTTCACTTCATTTATAACTTCGTTATAAAAGAATTATTTATAAACTTCGTTTATAAAGAAGCTACTTGTTTTATTTTTAAAAAAACAAGTTTTATATTTTTACTTCATTAAAATTCAAATTCTATTTTGCATTCTAATTTCATCTATTCAAGTTCTATTTGAAATTTCATTTCAAAATTCTATTTTGAAATTTTTATTTCAATATTCCATTTGAAATTCTATATTTTCAAATTCTACTTGAATTTCAAATTCTATTTGGGAAAAATAGAATTTTATTTTAGACCTCAAATATCTCTCTCATGATATTTTAATAAATTAACACTTGGCCCAGTGATATTTAAAGCAATCAAATCACTCCATTTTTCAATCATTTGATTTTTAACACGTCATATATTAATATATGAAATCAAGCAAACAACAAACAACACAACAGATAATATATTTTTGAGGAATCCAGTCGGATTCCTCCAACCTGTTTTCCTGCATCCACAGATGTTAGCACATAAATAATACCCATTCTGCTTCGTGGCAGAATATCGCGGTATAGAAGGTCATCCACTAATCATAGCGTGGGGCGTATAGGGTAATCATCCGCTATGAAACTGCGGGCATCCGCTAATGAGACTGCGGGAATCCAATCAACCAATCAACCCAATATATATATATATAGCCTAAATAACTAATATATATAAAACAACCATAAAACATTCACACAAGCAACAGACAATTATTTTTAATGAAATAAAAATAATTCTAAAGGTGAGTGAGATTTACTCACCGTGATTTTCCTTTGCACTTGTACCAGTTTCAATTTCTCTTTTATTGATTCCCGAGTCTCCGAACTCCATAAGGATGATTTCATTCGATTTCTCCTTTCCTTATTTTGATTTGATTTTCCAACCTTGTATACATTATATATATATCGTATATAAGAATTTTAACTATATAAAATTAAGCGACTTAACTAAGTAAATTAAAATTTTTTTTTTGCACAAATTATAAAATTAGCGACTTCATTCATTTGATTTAAATGACTATCATAAATCCTAATATCTCATTAAAAATCCTAACCATTTTACTTATTAAAAATCCTAACCTTTTTAACTTATAAAAATTCTAACCTTTTTAACTTATAAAAATTCTAACCTTTAGAAATAAACAAATAAAATTACCTTAAATTCTTGTTTAAATTTCCTTTTTCTTCCCTGCTATTCCTGTCGCCTAAAAACTGTCCCTCGAAAATCACTCAGTGTTGGCGTTCCCCTTCAGCATTCACCCTCACCAGAAGTTGCAACCGACTTCCTCTCCCATCCCGAAACTTCTGAGCCTCGTCGCCTTGGATCCAGCACCACTCGACCTTCGAACGAGCCTTTAACCCCATCGCAACTCCCTGGGAGCCCAACGCCCTAGTTTCCAGTTCGGATTTTGAAGACCGAAGGTGAGCGTCGCACCCTTAAATCGATCGATGTACGAGCTCCCATCATCGCGAGCTCTAAATTCCCTGCCCCTGATGCGCGAGTGATCCAAGACTGTGTTCGAGCTCCAATTTCCCCCTCCTGCAAACTTCGAACCTAACCCATTATCGCGATTTTCGATTTGGCTATTGAAAAGAAAACGGAACGGAGTGAGTGGCTTGCAGAAAGAGGGTTGATAAAATATGAAGGTGGATGCCTGTTTTATAGTTGCGAGCAGCAGACCAACGTACAGAGGGCATTGAATTTCTGCTCCTTTGATATAGAAGATGGGAGACAAATTATTTGGCTCGAGGAATGAATAGTATCAGAGATGTAATGGTTTAGGGTGGCGCTGTTTGTTTTTAGGCTGGCTGATTTGCAATTGAAAAGATTTTGAAGTGATTTTGATTATTAAAATAATCAAAATATCTTGTGTCCTTTAACTCGAAATCCCGACCCGTTATTCAATTGAAATGACTGATATTCCCGACGTTATTTATTATTCTGAATTCAACGAAATCGATTATACCATTTAATTTGAACGTATATTTAAAATAGCCATATTAAATCAATTTAAATTCAAAACAAATAAATTTTCCAACAATAAATTCCTATTATTATCGTTCCATTTCAAACAGAATTTATATTAATCGACTGTATCGTTTCGATTCAGTTTTAAATTTGAATTATATCCTATATCGATTATTTAATCGATAAATTCAATATAAAAATCTTTTTATATTATCAACACAATATTTAAAACGATATTAAATATTTAAAATTAATCGTTCAAAAACCTGGGTCGTTACATTCTTCCCCCCTTAAAATAATTTCGTCCTCGAAATTGCTAAGGTAGGAAAAATGGTACAAATCTATTTCTTTTCAACATCTCACTTATGTTGAAACCCAACTCCCCATATTTCAACAAATTAACTTCAACCAAAACTTTTGGTCTTCATCCATTTAATTTGAATAATCAATCCATTTATATCCAATCTATATTCCATTAAACCTATTCAAATTGATTCTAGTTAATTTATTCACTTCAATCCATTTAACTAGCTTAATTTAAAATTGCAATTCCAGAATTCAATTCCTAGGATTTCATTTCAAATCCTTTTGAAATCACTTAAATATATACATGTATATTTATTTCCATTTCAAATTCAAAACATTTGAATTTTCAAACTACTTGCTTTCTTTCAACAAATTTCCATCAAAACTTTCTAAGGTAGCAACCTATCACTTAGAAACTCGGAAATGAACACTGATGATGTTGCAATCATCATCAGAATAATTTCCCAGCCACTGAAGTGAGTTCAGTGCTTTATCACTTTCAAAATCCATGATTTTCTTTCAAATCCTTTAAAACAAATCTATATTATTTTAATATACTTTGAAAAATATTTTTCAACTTCCCAGGATTTTGAATTCTTAATTCTGGTTTGAATTTAAATTCTAATTCATCTCATTTGTATATTTAATTCCTATACAAATTCTATTTGGTTACAAATAACCATTTCAATTTTTATAATCTTATCTGATTATAATGATATCAATCAACACATCCATATAATATAATAATTTCAAAAATTATTCTTTCTATATCAAATAGAAATTTTGGGTAAAATAATTTCACCCACTTTAAAACAATACTGTGTTCAATCTTCTGTTCAAGCGTTTAGAAATTCCTATCGACTTCGTGGCGTCCCACGATTCGATCAGAATTCATAAACCACTCAACAGACTAACAAACACAATATAAAACAACTTTTATATCAAATAACAAATACGCTCTCTCGTATATACATACACTCAACTCATTCTAGGGTACTACTGACCCTATCTCTAATGAGCACATGCCACACAAGCCTAGGTGTTAGCTCAACCTAAGCTCTGATACCACCTGTAAAGACCCCGGGATTCGAGTAGGCTTTTCAACCATCCTCTCCTCCCTCGGCACTGGGCTAACCTCCCAGCGTGGCTTACAGAGATACCTCAGAACTGCTTTTACGGCCAGCCTCTCGACTCAACCAACCCACATTGTCGGGAGATGTAGGGGTAAGAGTCTCCCGTTCGCCACCTAACGCGAAGCGAGAACCCCCTATCATCCGTACCAATTAAGCAACCAGCTCTGATACCACCTGTAACGACCCGCAAATCCGTGCTATCCGAGTTGACTAAATACAACACACGTCCAACTCAAATAACACAGAAGTACGACTCATTATTAGAAAGAAGATAGAGGGTGAGAATAGATAAGATAGAAAACTTAGAATAGAAGAAAACGAAGATCACAAAACTCACAGCGGAACGAATAAAATATATTATATAACATAAGCTTTGAAATACAAATCTGGTTTGTACATATATACATACCATCATCAGAGTACACATAACATTTGATCCAGCGGAAGTAACTCTAAATAACTAACGTTGAAGCCTTCTGCTTCAAGCTCCTCCAAGTGTATCTGTAAAAGCCTGAAACACTTGACTGCCCGTACAAATTTGGGCACCCAAGAGTTTAGGGAAAACAAAACAAAACAAACTCTGGGTCAGTCATGGGACTGGTGTGAGTAAACTCCAACCACTTGTTTAACTTTAAAAATCCTTCCAAAAGAAAAGATAATAGTAAGACCAGCCCACACATAAACACGGACGGTTTTTACCTTACTATAACCCAAAACACTTTGATATCAAATCAAATGATATTATAATAATGTCTACATCAAGTAAATAACCAAATAGCAGAACGCTTGCATCTCACGCTCCACATATATAGTATAAAATCAAAAACCGCATGGCGCTTATTGGAGATTGGATTTCCAACATGACAAGGTATGGGACCACCTTCCGATGATGTATCTCTAGAGGCGAATACACCTGGGTTCAACAAGAACGTCTTGCAACCCGGCCCTCACATGACCGACCACTCATTTCGCTTGAGTGTATCGAATGTATATCACCAACGGTTGGACTCAAACCACCGCTTCCCGAATGGGCAGAATCGATAGATTTAGAAACAAAAGGAATTTCTCTAGATAGGTGATTATACACCCTAATGGGTGCGACCCACATAGCCATGCTGCCTGCCCGATTTTTGTCCTTTCCCGGTTGTTGAGGCCTGAGGCTACGATTACTTACCATTCCTTGATAACACAATCACTTTGAATGCCACATTGTCAGATCCGTTAATCACTAGTTGAGTTTGCACAAATATTCTGGATGTTATGCTAAGGGATAAATCCGTTGCAACCATATATATTCATACAGACCAACCCATTTGATCATTGGAAATACTTTGTCAGACATTCGTCCATATACGTTCGTTCTGGGATTGAACGAAACCGAAGGCACTATTTCTATTAATAGAAAAAAGCCCTTGCACTTCACTCCGTCTTCAATATATTCAGCATACTTGGTTCGCAACGCTTATGCCGATACGGAGTGGTTCTTCGGATAATAATCCAACCGGTCTCTCCATATTGACAACGATGGTCAAAAACTTCGATAGTCTGTGATTTAACTATCGAATAAAAACAAGTGTTCATCCAACATATCAAACAAATCACTGGGCCCTTTAATTAATATTCATTAATTAAATCACTTCTCCATTTCCTTATCAATATTTGTTAACCAAATATTTCAATAACCATATTGGCTCTTTTCGCTATTTTTGATTTCGTTCCTTATCGAATTCTATATATATCGATATATAGATTTCTAATTGTCAAATTTCTTAAAAATATTCTAACTCCTTAAATTTTCGGAAAATTTCGCCATAACCTCCCCTGTATCGGGAGCATCGGGAAATTTCAAATAGCTTCCCGGTATCTTCTAATCTCAAAAAGAAAAAGAAAAAGCCAAGCGGCTTGCCGATACGGCGCATAAAACTTATATATGAATTTAAACATGTACCTTTTTGTCGAGCACATAAATTTAAAATCTTCATATACTCCATCCCATATCTGTTTAACACCTGTTCACCTGTTTCCAATCCAATTCAACTCAATCCATTCGTTTGAATTCAATTTTGAATCGTTTGAATTCAGTTTTGCTCAATTATTCTTTAATTAGCCTTTTTGCCTATTTCACTTCTTTGTTTGAACATAACATGTTCAAACAAAATATTTAACTCGTTCATAACCAAATTGAATTTCAACTTCAATCCTAGTTTCCTGTTTGATTTCGAATATAAATTTTCAAATCGAATTCGCTTATTCAAAGCCCAATATTAATTCGAAATCTCATTAACTAATTTCTATTCGAATTAGTTAACTCCATTCAATAAATCAAAAATCTGATTTCTGTTTCAAAAATCAACCCATTACTCCACTGGAGTTCACATATATTTTATAACTCAAATCTGGATTTTTCTAAATAGAAATTTCGATTTTTATTTGCTTAAAATCCTTTAATATCATTAAATAAACCGGTATGGTTTTATAATGGTTCTGGCGCTGCTTTTCTGAAAATTTGATTTTGACATAACTCAAAATCTATACGACGAAATTCAGATTTTTCTCTTTCATTTGAAAACTATTATCAAACCGGTCCTGACGTTTCTTGTTTCAAAGAATTTCGACTTCAATTGAGTCCTGTATACTCAATTGAAGTTCGAATCGCTATTTTACGAACTGCAGCGCTGCGGCGAGTTCGTTTTAATTATATTTATAAATATAAACGTTAAACTTCTTTAAAATGAATTCAACTCCATTTAACTCTGCTTGATTTAAATTCAAATCTCACTTTTATTTGAATTCTAAATTCAAATTCCAATTCCTTTTCTATTTGATATTCAAATTCAATATTTGAATTTCTATTTGAATTCCCTTATTCAAACTCTATATTTAAATTCCATTTGAACTTTCTATATTCCAATTTCTATATTTGAATTCTATTGAAATTCAAATATTCAAACTCCTTTTTAAATTCTATATTCAAAATTCCATAGTTTAAAACCCATTTAAATTTCCTATTCAAATCCCATAGATTAAATCCTATTTGAATTCAATTTGAATCTCTTATATTCAAATTTCATTTTCCATTTCCATTTGAATTCTAATATTCAAATTCATTTCCAATCCCATTTGAATTCTAATATTCAAACTTATTTTTAACACCATTTGAATTTCTTCACTCAAATTCATTTGAATTCCCTTGAATTCAAATTCCATTTCAAAACCATTTGGATTTTTTATTTTGAAATCCTATTTTGAAATTCTATTTCCAATTCTACTTTGAAAATCCTATTTCAAAGTTTATTTCAAATTCTATTTTGAAATCTCATATTCAAATTTCTATTTGAATTTCTGTATTCAATTCCATGTTCAAATTCAATACTCGAATTTCTATTTCAAATCTCTATTCAAATCTCATATTTAAATTCCATTCAAATCCCTATTCAAATTTCACATTTGAATTCTTCTTTGAAATACTATATTTCAAATTCTATTCAATTCTTCTTTGAAATTCTATATTCCAAATTCTATTTTTGAAATTCTACATTGAAATCTCTATTTGAATTTCTTTATTCGAATTCCTTTGAATTCAAATTTTATTTTAATTTCTTGAATTCAAATTCTAATTTTCATTCTAATTTCGTCTATTCAGATTCTTTTTGAACTTCTATTTGAATTTCTAATATTCAATCTCTTCTTAAAATTCAAATATTTAACTCCCTTTAAAAATTCAAATGTTATGCTCAAATTTCATTTGAGATATATATTTAAAAATTCCATTTCACATCCTATTTGAAATTTCATTTCAAATTCCAATTTCACACTTGTATTTCTATTTCTGAATTATCGAATGATAATTCTTTTCACTTCATTTATAACTTCGTTATAAAAGAATTATTTATAAACTTCGTTTATAAAGAAGCTACTTGTTTTATTTTTAAAAAAACAAGTTTTATATTTTTACTTCATTAAAATTCAAATTCTATTTTGCATTCTAATTTCATCTATTCAAGTTCTATTTGAAATTTCATTTCAAAATTCTATTTTGAAATTTTTATTTCAATATTCCATTTGAAATTCTATATTTTCAAATTCTACTTGAATTTCAAATTCTATTTGGGAAAAATAGAATTTTATTTTAGACCTCAAATATCTCTCTCATGATATTTTAATAAATTAACACTTGGCCCAGTGATATTTAAAGCAATCAAATCACTCCATTTTTCAATCATTTGATTTTTAACACGTCATATATTAATATATGAAATCAAGCAAACAACAAACAACACAGCAGATAATATATTTTTGAGGAATCCAGTCGGATTCCTCCAACCTGTTTTCCTGCATCCACAGATGTTAGCACATAAATAATACCCATTCTGCTTCGTGGCAGAATATCGCGGTATAGAAGGTCATCCACTAATCATAGCGTGGGGCGTATAGGGTAATCATCCGCTATGAAACTGCGGGCATCCGCTAATGAGACTGCGGGAATCCAATCAACCAATCAACCCAATATATATATATATAGCCTAAATAACTAATATATATAAAACAACCATAAAACATTCACACAAGCAACAGACAATTATTTTTAATGAAATAAAAATAATTCTAAAGGTGAGTGAGATTTACTCACCGTGATTTTCCTTTGCACTTGTACCAGTTTCAATTTCTCTTTTATTGATTCCCGAGTCTCCGAACTCCATAAGGATGATTTCATTCGATTTCTCCTTTCCTTATTTTGATTTGATTTTCCAACCTTGTATACATTATATATATATCGTATATAAGAATTTTAACTATATAAAATTAAGCGACTTAACTAAGTAAATTAAATTTTTTTTTTTTTTGCACAAATTATAAAATTAGTGACTTCATTCATTTGATTTAAATGACTATCATAAATCCTAATATCTCATTAAAAATCCTAACCATTTTACTTATTAAAAATCCTAACCTTTTTAACTTATAAAAATTCTAACCTTTTTAACTTATAAAAATTCTAACCTTTAGAAATAAACAAATAAAATTACCTTAAATTCTTGTTTAAATTTCCTTTTTCTTCCCTGCTATTCCTGTCGCCTAAAAACTGTCCCTCGAAAATCACTCAGTGTTGGCGTTCCCCTTCAGCATTCACCCTCACCAGAAGTTGCAACCGACTTCCTCTCCCATCCCGAAACTTCTAAGCCTCGTCGCCTTGGATCCAGCACCACTCGACCTTCGAACGAGCCTTTAACCCCATCGCAACTCCCTGGGAGCCCAACGCCCTAGTTTCCAGTTCGGATTTTGAAGACCGAAGGTGAGCGTCGCACCCTTAAATCGATCGATGTACGAGCTCCCATCATCGCGAGCTCTAAATTCCCTGCCCCTGATGCGCGAGTGATCCAAGACTGTGTTCGAGCTCCGATTTCCCCCTCCTGCAAACTTCGAACCTAACCCATTATCGCGATTTTCGATTTGGCTATTGAAAAGAAAACGGAACGGAGTGAGTGGCTTGCAGAAAGAGGGTTGATAAAATATGAAGGTGGATGCCTGTTTTATAGTTGCGAGCAGCAGACCAACGTACAGAGGGCATTGAATTTCTGCTCCTTTGATATAGAAGATGGGAGACAAATTATTTGGCTCGAGGAATGAATAGTATCAGAGATGTAATGGTTTAGGGTGGCGCTGTTTGTTTTTAGGCTGGCTGATTTGCAATTGAAAAGATTTTGAAGTGATTTTGATTATTAAAATAATCAAAATATCTTGTGTCCTTTAACTCGAAATCCCGACCCGTTATTCAATTGAAATGACTGATATTCCCGACGTTATTTATTATTCTGAATTCAACGAAATCGATTATACCATTTAATTTGAACGTATATTTAAAATAGCCATATTAAATCAATTTAAATTCAAAACAAATAAATTTTCCAACAATAAATTCCTATTATTATCGTTCCATTTCAAACAGAATTTATATTAATCGAATGTATCGTTTCGATTCAGTTTTAAATTTGAATTATATCCTATATCGATTATTTAATCGATAAATTCAATATAAAAATCTTTTTATATTATCAACACAATATTTAAAACGATATTAAATATTTAAAATTAATCGTTCAAAAACCTGGGTCGTTACACCGTCCTACACGTTTGGATCTCTTACAATCAGTTAGTAAGCGTGCCCCTTCTCCGACCTAGTTCGGAGTACTTTGTTTGATAACTACTCCGGGTTACTGACTGAAACGGGTCCCACACAATATGATACAAGCTCTTCCCTTTGTCTTTTATCCCCCACTAGGTTTTCCATAGGTTATATTTACCCAAAAAGGTGTCTTTAATTATATAACTCCAATCTTTCTACCGGTTATGCTTACCTATATGTATCTTTAATACATAACCCCTGATTGGTTAAGTTTTGTGGGCCTATATTTAAATATTACCCACCCAACCCAGATATACATATCTTAACCTTTCCATTGTTCAACCAAGTTTACTTAACCCCTATTCATGTTTATGTTCACAATCCCTATGGATTCAACTAGGTTAAGTATTCCAATTCATTACCATGTATATTTATGGTTATAATGGGCTAGACCTCCCACATTAGGCCTACAACTTGTGGATGCTGGATATGCCGGTCGGGTCCGGGTAGACTTCTTCCACAAGTTGGCCCTAACCTCGTGTCATAACCCGTCTCGTATTTGTGCACTTAGACCCCTCACATTAGATTCAACATTTGCGGTTGCTGGATATGCCAGTCGGGTCCGGGCAGACTTCCACCACAAATGCAATCTAACCTCGTGTCATAAGTGTAGTTACAGTTTCTAATTACTGTAATTCTAGGCATTTTAATTATTAACCAATTAATTATACATATGTCTTTATAGGTATTCATGCTCTTTTACCCAATTATATTCATAATGGATTATATGACCAAATTTATGTTCATAAACATTATTCAAATTATGCCAATTTCAATGTTTTCCACCATTCCAAAACTAAAGCATTCGCATTTATTAGTGGCTGCCTAGGCTAGAAAGTAGCCTGGCCATAAACAATAAAAAGGGAAAGGTGATGGGAAGATGACCATAGTGATTATTTTAACAAAAGTGACATAAACATGTAATTGGCATAGTGATAAGGTGGACATATAAAAATAGATCTAGTGAGCATGTGATAATAAAACTAGTTCTAACACACTAAGGATGTCATAATAGGCATGAGTAAATAAGGATACATATATCCAATTAATAATAGATCTAAATTAATCACCACATGATAAGTACCAAATGATCTAAAAAAAATTAGATCCATAATCAAAAGTAGATTTGACATGATAACAGTTAAGATCCAAATCAACTACAACATGATAGGTATATAATGATCTAAATAGAATTAGATCTATAATCAAAAAGTAGATCCGGTTAAGATCCAAATCAACTACAACGTGATAGGTACAGAATGATCTAAATAGAATTAGATCTATAATCAAAAAGCAGATCAGGTTAAGATCCAAATCAACTACAACATGATAGGTACAAAATGATCTAAATAGAATTAGATCTATAATCAAAAAGTAGATCCAACATGATAAAGGTTAAGATCCAAATCAACCACAACATGATAGGTACAAAATGATCTAAATAGAATTAGATCTAGAAAAGTAGATCTAGCATGATAAAGTTTAAGATCCACAATGTGACATGATAAATTAACCACAAGTGAATTAGAACTATAAAGATAGATCTAGCATGATAAAGTTTAAGATCCACAAATGAGACATGATAAATTAACCGCAAATGAATTAGATCTATAAAGATAGATCTAGCATGATAAAGTTAAAATCCACAAATGTGACATGATAAATTAACCACAAGTGAATTAGATTTATAAAGGTAGATCTAGCATGATAAAGTTTAAGATCCACAAATGTCATAGATTCACAATTTACAACAAATCCAAATCACAGTCATATCACGTTTACTTTTAATCATTTAAATCTAAAAGTAACTAACTCATAGCGCTTGGATTTTATAAGATAGAAAAGAAATTATTGGTGTTGAATCTCAAATCTATACCTGAAACACTTGATTCTTTAAACTTGATTTATAGAAGAAGAAAGGATTAGATTCAGTTCAGGTACTGACAACATTTGGCCTCCATTGTTTTTAGTATGAGAAAACAAGAGAAATGAGGGTATATTTATAGCTGTCAGCCTCCAGAATTCGACTGCCACCTCAGCCCTAGGGGAATCGGGCCATGGGTCGACACCCACTTGGGTCCGGATGCCCAAAAACTAACATGTGCGCACTTTACAGGTGCGGCAGTGTAAAAATACCTTGGCGCACTTGTCAAGTGCGCCAGTTGTCCCTGCTTTTATCATCAAACTTGTACCATTCATAACTTCTTCATACGTTATCCGTTTTACTCAAACCAGATGTCTATCTTGACCCGAGTTTCCAGACAGACGCAATGACGTAGTCCGTTTCCCTTAATTTTGAATATTAAATTAATTATTCGTTAATTTATCCTCTTTAGTTTAGTTGAAATTTTGGGTGTTATAGTATGAAGATTCAGATCTAATTCTTGGTTTAGATCTAGATCTATATACATGAAGTCCCAACCTATTTGGCTACGTGATTCATATTGAATCTAATCCAAGCATCATCACCCCTAAATTAAAGGGGATTAGCTAGACATAGTTAAATAATAAATAGGGAAGATGAAAAGAAACAATATAAACATAAATAAAATAAAAGAACAACTACCCGACACTCCTAGCTCTGTTGGTTAGAGATGGGTGAATTGGGATAAGACATAGGTCTTAGGTTCGAGGGCCACCTCTGCCAATTTCTAGGGGTGACTACCTTGGTAGTGTGAAGGCGTTGAAAAATCGGGGTATATCACTACCCATAGGGTTTACTAAGATCGATAAGCAATGGCTTGAGTGAAGTCTTAGGTTCCACACATAAATCAAAAATAAAAGAATAACTAAGAAGTGAAGAAGAAGAATTTTATTCCAAGCAAAGAATTACAGAATAAAACCTAAGAATAAATGGTTCCAAATAAAACAAATACAAGTTTATTTATAGTTGCCATGGCGGAGACTAAATGGCCAATTACACAATGTGGGACAAAAGCCCTTTTCCCAAGATAACAAATAGACCAAATAGCTAAATGTGAACGCGAGTGAATGCAAATGTCATAGCTTGCGGGCATCAAATGACATCAACTTCAATTGTTTTGAGCATGAATAGGAACTCCATAACATCTGAGACAAGCGATCATTATGAAAAGGCATTGAATCTTTAAAATATGCGGCAGAAGGTGGTTGAACAACAACATTTTTTCAAGCTTTAGTCTAGGTCTCAAAATCACCACTCTTCTTACACCAATTCTTCAAGCTTTTCAACAATTAAGTGCATTAATCCATTCATCATAAATAATCTGAAAACACAACTATAAATACACAATATCAACTATTTAAATATAAAACAAGATAAATAAGCGGGTAAAATATACACACTTACATGTATATCACTTGTCCACTAAAAGAGAGAGAACTTCGCATATCTGGACAATCAAGAAGTACGTACGGACTACTGCCACTTTAACCTTATAATGGAAGCTACTTAAGGCATCAACAAACAGTCCATTTGATGTGAAGATTCCCGGTCTTCCATCATCTTTGATATCTTTGACTTCCAACTCGTCATATAATTATTCAAAATGGGTTGAACCCGGTCTTTTCGAAATAATTAGCTTCAAAACGAAATCTTTTTTGGATTTTAACTCTCCAATTAAGTCTCCTTTAATTGAAAAACATTTCATAAGACTAGATCTTATTCTCAGATTTGGTTAAGCTGTTGGGCTTCCAAAATCATCTTCAAAACTCTTTTATTAATCATATAAAATGTTAATAAAAGTTTGCATTCAATTTGGGAATTTATAAGCTTTATCTCAAAACGTTTCTTAAAAACAGTTACAAAAGGCATTGTAAAATAGCACATATCTAATCAATAGGTTTTATCATTCAAAACCATATATATTTTGTCTAAAACTCTTTCAAATCATTTACAATAATTTATCATAATTTTTCCTTATTTTTAATTATTCAAATATTGTCTATTTCCATGTGATCCATTTTGGGTTCTAAACTGCACTAGCATTGTTTTTATTCAAATTTGGTTCAATTTATTTCAAAATCTAGCTGTTGGATCTTAAAACTTTCATTTTCATTTCAGACAAATTATTTTTTGTTTTGGGAAAATCCGACGGCCGGATCTTCTGGTACGTCAGTTTGAAGTCAATGGTCAAAATTCGCTAACTACCACTACTCGACTAGTTCTGTTCTGAGAAAACTTCGATTTATAATAAAAATTAAGTCGAATTGCTTTGAAAATAATTTATAAATTATATAACAAGTTGTAATGACCCAGAAAATCTGAACCAATTTAAAATTTTTAAATTGGCTAAAATAATGGATTTTAAATATTTAAAATAAATATTTTAAATATTTAAAATAAATATTTTAAATAATGGCAATGAAAAGTGAGTTTGAATTGACAATTGAAAACGAATATAATTAATTCTAATTATAAACAAGGCTTGAAATGGCGCTGCAGTTTCAAAAATTGAATTCAAACTTTGTCGGACTGTACCGGGTGCAAAACAAAACAGATTTTTGTGAAACCAAAAATATTTAAATCTGTTAGTGAATACCTTTCTAACGAATCTGAAAAATCGAATTTTCATAGCGGAAAGCAAAAGTTATGGCTAAATGAATTTTCAGAAAGGTCGCTATGGAATTTATATACCCCGTGAAATTGGCCATTTTGCATACGACCTCGGAATTCGACGAAACCACTTTTGTTGGATCCGGGATGTGAAGTTATTGCTAGGTTTCAAATTTCATAATTTTTGAAGCTAGTATGAGAGCGTGGCAAAAGAAAATGTGTTTGGTCAATTTCTGTTAAATTGGATCGACCAGAAAATGGCCATTTTTCCAACGATCTCAGAATTCGACGAAACTAGTTTTGTTGGGACCGTATCGTCAAGACATAGCTAGATTTATTTTTCTGGAATTTTTCGAATCAGTTTGTGGCCCTGACAAATTGAAATGTACGTTCAAAGTTAAAAATTAAATGTTTTATACTTTAATTTGAAAAACAACTGACTGTAACAGTCGAATTGG
Source organism: Allium sativum (assembly GCA_030737875.1). Classification (NCBI taxonomy): domain Eukaryota; kingdom Viridiplantae; phylum Streptophyta; class Magnoliopsida; order Asparagales; family Amaryllidaceae; genus Allium; species Allium sativum. The sequence goes on along the minus strand of CM060924.1, from coordinate 185,685,326 downwards.
CCTACGAAATATATCCCATTGTGTCCGGGATGGGGGTATTTAGCTAGGGGCGACAGTCGTTGGGCTTGAAAAGGATTTCGTTTGAGAAAACACTATTTAAAAATTTCATAAAACCATCGACCAATCATATTTCTCCATTCATTATTTTTTTTAAAAAAAAAACCCCAAAACCAACGGCGAAACCCGCTTCCCCCCCTTCCAGGTCCGATCGCCGCCGCTTCCAGCCTCCACCACCACCGCCGCTCGAACCGCCTTCGCCTCCCCGTCAGATCCGACCCCAGCTCGACGCCGACCAACCCCTCCTCCGCCTGAATCGAGGCTCCAAAGCCCCGAGCTTCCCAGCGCCGCCACCGCCGATTCCGACCACTGAACGCCGCCAAACCACCACCGATAGGAAGCCCTCTCTTCCCTCTTCCACGTCCAACCCGCCGATCATCCCCTCGTGCCTCGATTCTCGCGAAAACCGTAAACCTAGTTTTGAACCATCGTGAAAGGTGTGTTCTTTTTGATGTTTACACTTTGAAAAATCATATCTTTTTAGTGTGTTGACGAAATTCGATGAAACAGGAAACATCAGGACCGCAAGGAAGCTCTCTACCCAATAGAAGAAGCCGCGGATTTTTCTGACATCGTATCTATTTTTAGCGAAGCAACAAACCAATGTGAGAAATTTAAATTAAATAAATTTGAATGGAAAATGTCGTGTATAAATTATATTAGCGAAATATAAATTACACACATGTCGTATACCTCATGTACATGTGTGGTGTAAGCTATATAAGCGAAGTATGAATTATACATGCATAGAATAATTGATATATGTGTTGAAATGCAAGTGAAATATAGCTATTATATATATATATAACCATGGACGATATTTATTGTTGTGAATTGGTGTGAAACATTGGATGAAAAATACGAATGGTTGAATAATTGTTTCTGGTTGATATTGATTGATTATGGTTGAAAAATACCCATTTGTGGTTGAGAAATATTTGGTTGAAACCACATAGGATTAGTTTGTGGAAATGAAATAAATATATATATGCCGCCTGCGTGCGAACTAGATGCATGATCCCTATTGTCAAAAACCGCGAGGTTTTAAGGTAGAGCGAGGAACCGTACTAGGGACCGTCCCGGTTTTAACTACCCTGCCGTTATGCTGCCGAAATTTTGAATAATATTCATGTGTTTGAATTATTTTCATTTTCTGAAACTATATTTATTCATTGAACAGAAAACCTTCATGTGTTGAATCGATATTCATTCGTTGATTAGAAATTCATGTGTTGAATGGTATTCGTGTTTTAAATATAAAAATCACATTTTTATCTATATATAGAAACTATGGAAAACCTTCATGTGTTGAATCGATTTTCATTCGTTGAATTGAAATTCATGTGTTGAAGGGTATTCAAATTTTGAAATAAATTGTTTCATAATAAAAATCACCTTTTATCAACTATATGGACTATGTAAAATAATCTTGTTTTAAAGGAAATTTTTTTATAATAAAAATCCTATTTTTATCACCTATATAAACTATATAAAATAATAGTGTTTTGAAATGAATTGTTTTACAATAAAAATCACATTTTTATTATATACATGAATTGTTGAAATGTGAAGTGTTAAAAATAGCAACTCGTTCAAATAAATATGCATGAGTCGAAGTATTCATTAATTAGCTAATGATATGATTTTTGCCTATGCATGCAACATTAGAATGAATGGTGTCTTTAAACCAAATGGAATCAAATATGAAGTTGAATGGAAAATGATAAGTGATAAGAACTGTATATATGTACATGCATATTTATTGGACAGGTTATAGCAAAAGGGGCTAGAGAAGAGGAATAAAATTTTGTGCCCAACAAATAGGTACACATTTACTGTTTTGTTTGGGTGATGATTTTATGAGCCTGTTGGCTAGCCGCTTGGCTTTTCCTTTTTCTTTTTGACATGAGACGCCTGTGTGGCTATTTGGGAATTTTCCCAGCCCCTCCCGTACAAAGGAGGTTATGGCGAAATTTTCCAAAATTTAAAGGCGTTAGTGAAATATTTGAAGTGAAAACGATATTGAAATTGTTGAATGAACTATATTTATATAAATATATAAATATAAATAAAATTAAAACGAAACGTGGCCGTGCAGTTCGTGTTTTGAAACCGTGATTTCAAACAACTAGTGCGGGAAATCCGACCATTGGATTTTCCCGAAACCGCAACCGTTGGGTTCGCCTTGGAAATATCTTTCCAACGGCACCAACTTTGTAAAAATCCAACGGTTGGATTGTCTGAAATGTTTAATTCAAATCTGAAGAAAAACAGCGCCAGAATCGATTATATTTATATATAAATATAAATATAATTATATTTAATTGAATAACGACGCTGCAGTTCGTATTTTGAAATCGAAACTTCAAACGATTGTACCGGGAGATCCGACCGTCGGATTTTCCCGAAACTGGAACCGTTGGATTCGTTTCGAAATTACCTTTCTAATGATGTAAATTGTGTGATGATCCAACGGTTAGATTTTCAGATATGTGTAAATCAAATCTGAAGAAAAACAGCGCCACGGCCACGTTATGGCCCGAAGCGTCGTTTTGAATAAATTGGCTATTTTAAAATAAATAAAAATAGCGATAAATCGTTATAAAATATCATAAACGATATGGAATGGAAATAAACTGAATTTGCTCGATTTATGTGGTATTTGATGGTTGAATGTGTTTGGTGTGAAAGTTACATTAAAGAACAAAATTGGTGTTGTCGAATGATTTAACCATTGAAATAAATTGATTTGAAATTCTAAATATACGTGAATTATTTGAAAAGGCTGAGTTAATTCTCATTTCAAATAATTGACCGACGATTGAAAGTCGAAGATGAAGACGGTGGTCGAAGACCGGAGATCTTCACCTCGTTTGGATGGTAATCGAGGTCCTGATTGGGAGGCATCCCGAAATATGGATAATGAGTGGTGATCGTCTAGACGTACGTGGTGATCGATGGGTTTGCGAGGTATTTAGTGCCTCCGGTTTCGTTCAGACCCAGAACAGACTTGTAAATGGACTGTGTGTCTGACATTGGATTTTATTCTGTGTTGATTGATCTCTATTAAATAGACATCTATTTGGTGGCGGAGAATTTATTCTTTTGCTTAACGCCCTTCTCTGAAACGCACGAGCTCAGAGGTTGTATATAGATGGACATCAGTTGCATGGCATGAATTGCCTGTGTGGCATGCTAAGATGCAGTGATCAGGGCTTCTGTTGAAAAGCAAAGTCTTGTGGTGATGATCAAAGCACCGCCTGTGTGGCGTAGCTTTGTGTATAATGTGAATTCGCGAGCCTCACACCCCGGTATGAACCAGAAACGGGAGAAGGACCTCAGGGAGGGCATGCGTTTCTTCCTAGATAGGGTGGTGTCAGTGACCTACCAGCCCTGATATTTATATACTTTTCACCTGTGTGGTTGTTGATGTTGCGAGGCGCCTCGGTTTGATCGGACGATCCGGGTCCGATGGAGTCATTCGTTGGCTCGTTTACGCCCCAAAGGGCGGGGAAACGTATTGTTCAAGCATAATAATCCACATCGATGGACCAGCCCTGACGATCCAAGGCTTTCCTGAGACTCGGGCTAGGCAGTCTCGAATTCGGTAAGGACTATCTTTTGCCTTGGTTCATGACGGAAATCCAATTTCCAAATACGATATCGTGCGGTTTTGATTGTATACCTATATATGATGACATAGTGGTATGGGGCATTAATGCCGTCTATGATTAATAGTTATGATTTGAAATTGTTTTCAAAACATATAAACACTAGCAATAATATCAAATGCCTTTGTTTTATTCGTATCAAGCATATTTTGGCCGTTATAAGGTAAAAACTCTATCCTCCGGTTTGCATTGCATTGTGTGATGGGAACTGAGTCTTATAATGGCTTCATTTTTATAAAAAGCATAGCGATGTTTAAAAGAATGATTTGTTTTAAAGCACTGGCAATCCAATGGAGTAAGCCCGTTCCACGAAAGTGGCGTGGTCCTGTGATTAGCCATATTATAAATGTGTTGAGTAGATTTCTCATACCAGTCCCATGACTGACTCGTAGTTTGTTTCACTTTCAAACTCGGGTGCCCCTTTTTCTACACGGGCAGCCTTCTATTAAGGTTTAGCTGGTTCTTTCTGGATAGCTGGAGCTGAAGATGGATTCTATCATTTATCTCTTTTTATGTTGTTCAGCTCCTATTGTACATTATGTTTGTTTTCCGCTGTAGACATTTATGTATAGCTGAACTGTATTTGTACTAAGTAAGATCCTGTATACTGTGTAACTCTGATGATTACTTTTATCCAGTATATTCTATTGTTCATTATCTGGTGTATTTATTTAATTCTGTTCTGCTGTTATCTGTTTCTGTGTTATATTCCACGGATTACCCTTGCCACCGTCAGTACGGGGTTTGGGGTCGTCTCACAAGTACGTAATAATTTTAGGAAACTATATTTTCTATATTTAACTTTAAATTTAAATATTATATTACTTAAATATTATAATATTTTTTAAATCATTAAAATAATATTATTTTTCAAACTTCGTCTTTTGATGTCCAAACTTTCGTGATGTCCATTATAAAAATAAATAATATAGTTTGTAAAAGAATTTTTTGTTAAAAAATTTCTTATATACCCAAATCAGACTTTACTTTTCATTAAATCAGTTTATTCAAATTTCAAACTTCGACAGGTCATAACCTGTTTTTACCTTCTCCATATTCATTTATTTCTTTTGCAAAAGTCAATCAAAATGACTTTAACTTCATGTCCGTGAAAAATCTGATATCAAATTTGGAATTCTATTTTTTGCCCATTATTTATATTAATAAAGTATTCATTAAGTTGCTTTATTAAATGGAGACTTAACCAACGAGCCAATAATCACACTTTATGGCCATATTTAATTAAGGTAACACATACCCTATTATCAAATACCAATGTAACATCCAATCATAGCAATATGGGGTGTCATGAACTTAATAGGGTATTAGCACAATAACCAATCATTATTTAAACATAATATTTATCAATTCAATGAGGTGTATTTCAACCATCCATATTCAACAAACTATCATTTAATCACCCAGTCCATACCCATTTTCAACAACCAACTACGTAGTAAATTTCCATTCAACGACCATTTAAGGTTCAAATCAATACCAATGTTAACATGGTCAGTTCTAATTGTCATGTACTCAAGTGACTACATGAATTCCACTTAAAAATTGTATCTTTTCCACACCAACCATTTTCAAACCATACCATGAACCAATATTATCCACCAAAGGTCATTAAATAACTCAATCGAGCTCACAACAATAACCAATATTTACCTAGCCCTTTTTATTTCAAAGTTCTCACCTAGTATTCCACTCCTTCTTACTGTAATCGTAGGACGCCTTAGCGATCCCCGAAAATTTCGGCAGCCTCCCGACATCATCGAAGTTTTCGAAAAATTAATCGGACGGAGGTTCGATGCTATGGAGTTTTATAAAACGTCTGGTGAATAGGTGGATGTATATTTGGTTCGAGAGCTGACAGGTTGGGTTTTAGGCCAATGGGGTTCGGATTTGAGGATGGGGCCCACGGGTGGGCTGGTGCATGGCTGGAGGCGGGTCAGGTGGGGCCAGAGGCAGCGGCATGGGCTGAGTTGGCTCGGGTTTGGTGGTGTAGAGAGGAAGGGTGTGGGTTTTTAGGGTTTCGAAGAGGGTTTGGGCTTTTGGGTAAGGTGGGGGCCACGACAAAGGGGAGGGCTGGTCGGTGGGGCTGGCGTTGAAGTGGGGGAGGGGGATGGACGGTAGTGGCTTGAGGGGGAGGCTCGGGTGAAGCAAGAAGGAGAGCAAGGAGAAGCTGAGTGGGAAGGAAAGTGATTAGTGGAGAGGAAGCCTTCTTCTTATAGGCTAAGGAAAGGTGCTAAATGCAATTGTGTAGGGTGTGTTGTCGAGCATAGAGGAGATGGTGTGGAGTTCAAGCCAAGGGTCTAAGGATAAGTATTTCGTCAGAGGTTTAAACATACTTTATTTTATGTTTATGCACTTAAATTAACTATCTTTTGTACGTGCAATGTAATTACAACTTTTTGACACAATATCTAACATATTATTAAATATATTTTTACCACTTTTTCATTCTCTTCGATAATGTGCAAACAAAATTTAAAATAGACTTTGTTTACTATTTTTTTGTAAATTAAAACGAGCTCTGATTGACTATAAATCCTTATATCTGTACTATATTATTAAAGCTGAGTTGATTTTAGTTGGCTCACAAGCCCCCTAAATTATTTTTACATACAACCTGAGAGCGCGACATCTGGAATGTTTACTCAACCATCCTTTTCTTCTATGCGTTTGGCTTTACCATTAGATAGTTCCCTCGCCCTCCTCATCCATCTAAGCCGTCGCCCTTTCAGCTTCTTACGTTCTCCTTTCTTATCCTGTCGCCTAATTTAGTCCCCGCCTTTTTCCCACCCGCTGCCACTCGCGTTGTAATGACCCGGGTTTTTAGCGACTTTGGTTATCGACATAAACTCGATGCCGATAACCAAACATCGAAAAATACCGATCATTAATGAAAGAAATTAGAGGATGAGAAAAGATAAGATAGAAACTTAGAATAGAAGAAGAAGAAGAACACAATATCAGAGTAACACGAATCTCACAGCGGAACGAATAAATATATTTCATAACATAACTTTGAAATACAAACCTGTACTTGAATATACATATCATTTATCAAAGTTCAACACTTACAACATAGCGGAAATAACTATAGCTATATAATCCTGAAGCCTCCTGCTCCAAGCTCTTCCACTATTTCTGTAAATCCCGACTACTTGACTGCCCGTACAAAATTAGACACCCAAGAGTTTAGGGAAAACAACAAAATAAACTCCGGGTCAGTCATGGGACTGGTATGAGTAAAACGGTTTAAAACAGCTCGAACAATTAAATGATATCTCATAAGACCACGCCGTATAACGGAACGGGTTTTTCCCTTATGAGAATCCAAAATATTTTTATATCAAAAACCTTTTGATATTATAATAATGTCTATCAACCACAATATAATAATCATCTAGCAGAAACGCTTTCATCTCACGTTCTACATATATAATATACAATCAAAACCGCAAGCACGTATTAGGTAATGGATTTCCAACTATGAAAAGGTATGGAACCACCTTTCACTAGTGTAACTCTAGAGAGGAATACACTTGGTTCAACAAGAACATCTTGCAACCCGGCCACACATGACCGACCACTCATTTCGCTTGAGTGTATCGAATGTATATCACCAACGGTTGGGATCAGCAACCGTTTCCCGAATGGGACAGCATCAACAATAGATTTTTAGGAATAAATGAAACTCTAGTTCAGGTGATTATACACCTTAATAGGTGTGACCTACATAGCCGTGCTGCCTGCCCGATTTCTGTCATTTACCGGATGTGAGGCTAGAAGCTACGCTTTATCATCACATCAGATTCACTTCAAATGTCACATCGTCAAATCCATCAAATCACCGATTGACGTCTACAACAATACATTATGTGTTAGCTAAAAGAAGTTTCCTTCTCCGCTTCCACTCTTGGTACGGTTGGAGAAATCAATGTACGTGATCATCTGGAAATACTCTGTCAGACATCCGTCCATACAAGTCATCCAGGAATAGGATGAACCGAAGGCACTATTGAATACATCCATCTTAGACACGGTTATCTAAGACTTATACAATAGCCCTTGCACTTTACTCCGTCTTCAATTTTCTTTGGCATATATGATTCGCAACGCTTATGCCAATGCAGAGTGGTTCTTTGGATAACAATCCAACCGGTCTCTCCATATTAACAACGTTAAAATGGTCAAAAACTTCGATAGTCTGTGATTTAACTATCGAAGAAAAACACGTGTGCAAACAACGATATCATTTCCAAAGGGAAATTATATCGATCAAACATCATTTAACATTTATCTCCTTAGTTCATTTTTCATCTCCAGTTTCCCTATATTCAACATTTCTTATTTTCTAAATTTAGAAAATATATCTTATTAACACTGGAAAACATTTCCGTTTCTTGTTTTCTATGTTAGAAACATTTCTGGTTCTTGTTTGGAAACATTTCCAAAACTCCTACGTTTGGATTTAGCAGATGTTTAGATAAAACATCGCTATGCCAACTCAAACCATCATACTTATTCACTTAACCATCCTTTACTGCCGAACCTTAACCATTCCTTAGTTAAAAATGAAGCCAATCAAGTTGGGGTAGAACTACCTCTCAGACCTTAACTGAACAACATTTCTAACCTTGAAATAGGCAAAGTTCACTTTAAATTTCTTTAACTAACTTCCTTACTTAACCTTTCTTTCGAATAACTATATTCAATTTATTCCTTTCACTTAACTCTATTCAATTAACTCCTTTGGATTAACACTATTGGATTAACTCTATTGGATTAACTCTATTTGATTTAACTCTAGTCGATAACTCCTTTAACTCTATTTGAATAAACCAAATTCGATTAACTCCTTTAATTCCATTTGAATAAACTATATTCGATTTTATTCCTTTAATTCCATTCGAATAAACTATATTCGATTTTGTTCCTTTAATTCTATTTAACTCTATTCGAATAACTAATATTCGATAACTCTATTTGACTCTTATTCGAATATCTAACAATCGATAACTCTATTTAACTCTTTTTCGAATAACTAACATTTGATAACTCCTTTTTCTTTATTTCGAATCACTAATATTCGATTACTCCTTATTCGACCAACTCTAACCGATTTATTTCAATTCGATTAATTCTATTTAAATTCTCTATTGGTTAATTCTAACTGTAACTGGTTAACTCTAACTGATAAACTCTAACTGGTCAACTCTAATTGATTAACTCTGACTGATCAACTTTAACTAGTTAACTCGACTTGGTTAATCAAGTTGAACCAATTCGATCGACTTGGTTTGATTAACTCCCTTGACTTGGTTTGACTAAATCATTTGATTTATCCCTTTCACTAACTCCTTTTGATTAACTCCATTTGTATAAGTCTATTTGACTAATTCAAATCGATTAACTCCTTTCAATTCTATTTAACAAATATTTTCCTTTTATATTTGATTTCACAAATATTTCTCCTTTATATTTGATTTCACAAATATTTCTCCTTTTATATTTGATTTCACAAATATTTCTCCTTTCGATTTCATTTGTAAATGGTTTACAAATCTTTCTCTTTTGATTTTATAAATAATTTATTTTCAAATATCACTTTGAAAATTCCCTTATCAACATTCCGGTATGTTATGGTATTTAACATACCACACAACAATGATCAGTATCATTCACACATATAAAATCGTCAACAGATTTCATATCACATCGTATAACACAATATATAAAACAAAACAGTATTTATATATTGAGGAACCCAGTTGGGTCCCTCCAACCTGTTTCCCTGCATCCACATATGTTACACAATATCATCAATATCACTATATGATATATTCTGTTAAACAGAATCAATATAGAAATTCAACTAACTGACTAGCAGTTCAATCAAACAGTCAACACACAGTCAATCAGCCAATATTTAACAGTTCTAAGAATACAACATGAAAATATAAATTGTTTAGAGTTAGTGAGATTTACTCACATTTGCAGTTCATCGTTAAAGAACGATAAACTGTTATTTGATTTGAATAAAACAATTTATTTCGCCATAGATTCATACAAGCTCCAATCCACTCCCAGTCAGTTCCATTGGGTAGTGTCCGTCCATACGATCCTAACGGATCTAACCATTCGAAATTCTGATAAAGTATGATGAAGTTACACAGTTTATACGTTAATATACAATTTTAATTAAAAATAAACTAATTTACTTTTAAATGGGCTTAACTTATAAACTCCGGCCCATTACCTCTCCAACGTACCAGACTCGAACATTTACTTTCTTCCCTAAACCAGTGCCGTGCTCCAGTATTCACCACGAACTCATTTCCACGATCCTTCCTCCATTACCCAACCGATTCACCAAAGAATTGCACCATTGGTCTCCTTGCTCAAATCTCCCTCTTCCCAAACAACCATGGTCGAACTCCCAATCCACTGTCAACTCGCGTTCGAAAGGGTACTGCCGTGGCCTCCCTGAGATCGACCGAATAAGAATGCCACCAGAATTCTCGAATTTCCGCCAATCCACTCCATTTCATCATTCAAACCCAAATACCATACTCATAACTCGAATTATAACCTCAATTCTCAAAGAACCCAAAACCTAGTTTACGTGTTCAGTTTTCCTATGAGAAACCAGTACATCGAACATGCTGAAACCGTTACCCACTTCATGCTTTTCCATCCAGGAGTCCGAGGATCAAAGTCTCTTCTTTTCATTGATTTTACTTGAATTTGTATGAATTTAGAAGCTTCAATTTTTTATTTCTGTGAAGAGAAAAAGTGACGGCGCCTTTTTTTTTTACTCAGGAGGAAATGAAATTAGGTCTTAAGGGTTTAGAGTTTGTTGGTGGTATTTATAGGGTTTTATTTTTAGATATTTTGTTTTTATTTTATATTCATTTTTATATCTGTTTATAAGCAACTGTTGTTTTTACACGTCCTTTAAAATTCCTGTGATCACATACGATGCCCAAAAATCACGAAACTGGACATGCAGCCAGAGTTCGGCATTACGGTCCCAAAGAAACTGGTTTCGTCGAATTCCGACTCCGTATGCTCACACAGCATATTTTTAACTGTCGAAAAACTGACTGTTTCTCACTTTAAAAATCCGTACGACCACACAGTGACTCTAAAAATCACGAAACTGGAAATCTAACAACTATTTGACATTGCGGATCCAACAAAATTAGTTTCGTCGAATTCCGACTTCGATTGCAAAAGTGGCTATTTTTAAAGCTTTGGATGACCCATTTAAATATATAAATATATTTAAATATAATTAAATTTAATATTTAAAAATAAATATTATCGTTTATATTCACAGTGGAATACCATACAGCTCTACTGGGATTTATAACTTGATATTTCAAATCCCGATTAAATTGATATTCGATTTAAAATGAAATCCCTTTTCAAAATATAAATAATTCCTTTATAAATTATAAAGGAATTCCACAGCGACTTTTCTAAAATTTGATTTGGACATAAATCAAAATCTACACGACGAAATCTCGATTTTTCTCTTCCACTAGAAAGATATACTCCACCAGCTCCACACGTTTCTTGTTTCACAGAAATCCGGCTTAAAACGAATCCTGTACATTCAGTTGAAGTTCGAATCGCCAATTTACGAACTGCAGCGCCATTTCAAGCTCAATTTTAATTATATTATAACTCTACGTTCAAACTGTCGTTTATATAATATATTCGTTATTCAAATTCAATTACAAACTGAATTAAATATTTTGAATTGCCTCATTCACACCATATCGCCATTTCAGCCAATTCTGATTATTTCAGAATTTAATACATTATTTTAAATTAAATATTCACCATTATTTAATTAAACCACCATTTAATTCACTATATCACTATTTATATAATTAAATAAATTAATTATAATACCTCTGCAAATGCGGGTCATTACATTCTTCCCCACTTAAAATAATTTCGTCCTCGAAATTGCTAAAAGGTAGAGGACGACCCTATCGACTGGTTAGAACATATTTGTTCACTTCTTAACTCTAGTTTTCAACTGAACCAATTTAATTTCAATTAAAGTTTTATTTAATTCTTATCAACGAAAATTTCCAAAAATCCTGAAATTTTCTAACACCTTAATTTTTTAAAAAATTTCGCCAGCACCTCCTTTGTACTGGTCAATATGTCAAACCACCACTCGCCTCTCTGGGCCATCTCCATCCCAAAAGAAAATCAAACAGCCAAGCGGCTTGCCAATTCAGCTCATCAATCTTATATCCAATAGAAATAAAACTTGTACCCTTTGTCGGCATAACATTATATCCTTTCCACCTGTTATCAATTCAGCGGATACAAGGGTCATCCCAATCAAATTCCAATCTGCTTTTATCCACAACACAACCATTCGCTTATATCCGAGCCAAATATCATTTCAACTCGAGTTTCTTCTCGATTCCAAACTCTTAACTTGATTATCACATTACACTTTAAATTTGAATCTCACAATCCAATTTGTCTTGATATCATTCTAATTCAATCTCAGCTACCACTTTACTGGCTTTACTTTAATTCAAATTTGCTTTCACAAATTTCTGTTAAATTTGTTTTAATTCAAACAGTCTTTCCCTGGGAGTTTTTAAACAGTTTACTCTTTTCAAAAAACAAATTTTCCTTTTGAACATGTCAATGAGCCCTTAATTAATATTCCATTATTTAAATCACTTCTCTATTTCTTTATCAATATTTGTTAACCAAATATTTTCAATAACCATATTGGCCTTTTATGTTATTTGGAAAACATTTCCGAATATCGCCTTCCTTTATTTTCTAAACTTTTAGAAAATATATGCTATTTATAATCGGAAAATATTCCAATTACTTATCTCTTTTCCGATCTCGTTTATTTCTATACTTAGGAAATATTCTTTATTATATTTCCAAGCTTACACATATTTGGGTTAAAACGGATGTTATGTAAAACATCGTTACGACAACCCAAATACTATATTCAACTAACTCTTATTCAACATTGATCTTCGAGCCTGAAATCTTACTATTTATTTGTTAATAATGAAATCAATCAAGTTGGGGTATAACTACCTCTCAGACCTTGACTGAATAACATTTATAACGTCAAAACAGATATGACTACTTACTCGAATAATCAATATCATACAACTACTTATTCACCTTTAAACACGTATACGCTTCCTCTTTCTATTCTTACTAGATTTTATTCCTAGTCTTCCTTTTTGATTTTACTATTCTATTTCTAAGTTCGTTTCCGTATCGACTTATATATAAATATATATATATATATATATATCGATATATAGATTTCTAACTATCAAATTATCTTAAAAATATTCTATCTCCTTAAATTCCCGGAAAAATTCGCCATAACCTCCTTTGTACCGGGAGCATCGGGATATTTCAAATAGCCTCCCATGGCCCTCACCAATCCAAAAGAAAAAGAAAAAGCCAAGCGGCTAGCCGATACGGCGCATAAAATCTCATATATGAATTAAATACATACCTTTTCGTCGAGCATTCTATTTATATACCTTCATACCTTATCCATACCAATCTCATGTATATTTATACCTGCCCAATCTATTTTAACTATACCTGATCGTTTTAACTCAATTCGTTAATTAATTTGTTAATTAACTCTTTAGTCTATTTCACTTTTATATTTGAACATGAAATGTTCAAATATATTTTAACTTGCTTATTAACTAATTTGAATCCAAATTTCAAATTTAAGTTCTATATTCGATTTCGAATATCCATTTACAAATCCAATTCACCTTTCAGAGTTCAACTTCAAATTCAAAACTCGATTAACTAATTCCTCTTCGACTTAGTTAATTCTATCCACATTCTATATATTCAAATTCTATAGTTTAAATTCCATTTGAATTCTATATTCAAATTCTATTTCACTTCCATTGAATTTCATATATTCAAACTCCCTTTGAATTTCTATATTCTATTTCAATTCCATTGAATTTCATATATTCAAACTCCCTTTGAATTTCTATATTCAATTTCTATTTCAAACTTTCTTTATTCATTCTTTATTATAAATCATATTTGAATTTCAACACAACTTGTCTTTCCCAAAACAAATTCAAAACAGTATCTCTGGTAGTAATTCGTCACTTATAACTCGAAAATGAATACTGATGATGCAGCTGTCATCATCAGAATCTATTTTCCAGCGATCGAAGTGAGTTCAATACTATAAAACCATTTCTAAACATTTCCACTTTGAAATTCATTTCAACATATAATTCACATTGCTTGTAAAACAATTTAAAATCTCCCAGGATCTTAATTTTCCTTATTTTTAATCCAAATTCATTTACAAACACTTATCCAATTCTCCAGAGTTTTAATTCAATTTTTGGCTTAAAATTTTAGATTTAACTTATCTGATTTCATGTATTTCACTTATATGAATTCTGATTGGTTATTTACATAACCATTTAATTTATAATCTTACTCGATTATAATAACAACCAATATATCCAATATATTATTATTTTGATATATATATCTTCTCTATATCAAGATATACTTTGGGTAAACTTATTTTAATTTACCCTCTTTTCAAAACATATCGTGACGACCCATCATATTCGAGTGTTTAGTAGCTCCTACCGATACAGTGGATCAAACTGATCGACCAGAACTCATAAACAACTCAACCAATAAATCTCCACAATATAAAACAATTTTTATATCAATAACAAATACGTTCACTCGTATATATATACTCAACTCAATATAGGGTATTACCAACCCTATCTGTTTCGAGTCACGCCACAGAGCCGAGGTAATTCACTTAACTTAAGCTCTGATACCAACGGTAATGACCCGGGTTTTTAGCGACTTTGGTTATCGACATAAACTCGATGTCGATAACCAAACATCGAAAAATACCGATCATTAATGAAAGCAATTAGAGGATGAGGAAGAAAAGATAGAAACTTAGAATAGAAGAAGAAGAAGAACACAATATCAGAGTAAAACGAATCTCATAGCGGAATGAATAAATATATTTCATAACATAACTTTGAAATACAAACCTATACTTGAATATACATATCATTTATCAAAGTACAACACTTACAACACAGCGGAAATAACTATAGCTATATAATCCTGAAGCCTCCTGCTCCAAGCTCTTCCAGTATATCTGTAAATCCCGACTACTTGACTGCCCATACAAAATTAGGCACCCAAGAGTTTAGGGAAAACAACAAAATAAACTCCGAGTCAGTCATGGGACTGGTATGAGTAAAACGGTTTAAAACAGCTCGAACAATTAAACGATATCTCATAAGACCACGCCGTATAACGGAACGGGTTTTTCCCTTATGAGAATCCAAAATATCTTTATATCAAAAACCTTTTGATATTATGATAATGTCTATCAACCACAATATAATAATCATCTAGCAGAAACACTTTCATCTCACGTTCTACATATATAATATACAATCAAAACCGCAAGCACGTATTGGGTAATGGATTTCCAACTATGACAAGGTATGGAACCACCTTTCGCTAGTGTACCTCTAGAGAGGAATACACTGGGTTCAACAAGAACATCTTGCAACCCGGCCACACATGACCGACCACCCATTTCGCTTGAGTGTATCGAATGTATATCACCAACGGTTGGGATCAGCAATCGTTTCCCGAATGGGACAACATCAACAATAGATTTTTAGGATAAATGAAACTCTAGATCAGATGATTATACACCCTAATAGGTGCGACCTACATAGCCATGCTGCCTGCCCGATTTCTGTCATTTACCGGATGTGAGGCTAGAAGCTACGCTTTATCATCACATCAGATTCACTTCAAATGTCACATCGTCAAATCCATCAAATCACTGATTGACGTCTACAACAATACATTATGCGTTAGCTAAAAGAAGTTTCCTTCTCCGCTTCCACTCTTGGTACGGTTGGAGAAATCAATGTATGTGATCGTCTGGAAATACTCTGTCAGACATCCGTCCATACAAGTCATCCAGGAACAGGATGAACCGAAGGCACTATTCAATACATCCATCTTAGACACGGTTATCTAAGACTTATACAATAGCCCTTGCACTTTACTCCGTCTTCAATTTTCTTTGGCATATATGATTCGCAACGCTTATGCCAATACATAGTGGTTCTTTGGATAATAATCCAACCGATCTCTCCATATTAACAACGTTAAAATGGTCAAAAACTTCGATAGTCTGTGATTTAACTATCGAAGAAAAACACGTATGCAAACAACGATATCATTTCCAAAGGGAAATTATATCAATCAAACATCATTTAACATTTATCTCCTTAGTTCATTTTTCATCTCCAGTTTCCCTATATTCAACATTTCTTATTTTCTAAATTTAGAAAATATATCTTATTAACACTGGAAAACATTTCCATTTCTTGTTTTCTATGTTAGAAAACATTTCTGGTTCTTGTTTGGAAACATTTCCAAAACTCCTACGTTTGGATTTAGCAGATGTTTAGATAAAACATCGCTATGCCAACTCAAACCATCATACTTATTCACTTAACCATCCTTTACTGCCGAACCTTAACCATTCCTTAGTTAAAAATGAAGCCAATCAAGTTGGGGTAGAACTACCTCTCAGACCTTAACTGAACAACATTTCTAACCTTGAAATAGGCAAAGTTCACTTTAAATTTCTTTAACTAACTTCCTTACTTAACCTTTCTTTCGAATAACTATATTCGATTTATTCCTTTCACTTAACTCTATTCGATTAACTCCTTTGGATTAACACTATTGGATTAACTCTATTGGATTAACTCTATTTGATTTAACTCTAGTCGATAACTCCTTTAACTCTATTCGAATAAACCAAATTCGATTAACTCCTTTAATTTCATTCGAATAAACTATATTCGATTTTATTCCTTTAATTCCATTCAAATAAACTATATTCGATTTTATTCCTTTAATTCTGTTTAACTCTATTCGAATAACTAATATTCGATAACTCTATTTAACTCTTATTCGAATAACTAACATTCGATAACTCTATTTAACTCTTATTCGAATAACTAACATTCGATAATTCCTTTTTCTTTATTTTGAATCACTAATATTCGATTACTCCTTATTCGACCAACTCTAACCGATTTATTTCAATTCGATTAATTCTATTTAAATTCTCTATTGGTTAAGTCTAACTGTAACTGGTTAACTCTAACTGATAAACTCTAACTGGTCAACTCTAATTGATTAACTCTGACTGATCAACTCTAACTGGTTAACTCGACTTGGTTAATCTGGTTGAACCAATTCGATCGATTTGGTTTGATTAACTCCCTTGACTTGGTTTGACTAACTCATTTGATTTATCCCTTTCGCTAACTCATTTTGATTAACTCCATTTGAATAAGTCTATTTGACTAATTCAAATCGATTAACTCCTTTCAATTCTATTTAACAAATATTTTCCTTTTATATTTGATTTCACAAATATTTCTCCTTTATATTTGATTTCACAAATATTTCTCCTTTTATATTTGATTTCACAAATATTTCTCCTTTCGATTTCATTTGTACATGGTTTACAAATCTTTCTCTTTTGATTTTATAAATAATTTATTTTCAAATATCACTTTGAAAATTCCCTTATCAACATTCCGATATGTTATGGTATTTAAAATACCACACAACAATGATCAGTATCATTCACACATATAAAATCATCAACAGATTTCATATCACATCGTACAACACAATATATAAAACAAAACAGTATTTATATATTGAGGAACCCAGTTGGGTCCCTCCAACCTGTTTCCCTGCATCCACAGATGTTACACAATATCATCAATATCACTATATGATATATTCTGTTAAACAGAATCAATACAGAAATTCAACTAACTGATTAGCAGTTCAATCAAACAGTCAACACACAGTCAATCAGCCAATATTTAACAGTTCTAAGAATAAAACATGAAAATATAAACTGTTTAGAGTTAGTGAGATTTACTCACATTTGCAGTTCATCGTTAAAGAACGATAAACTGTTATTTGATTTGAATCAAACAATTTATTTCTCCATAAATTCATACGAGCTCCAATCCACTCCTAGTCAGTTCCATTGGGTAGTGTCCGTCCATACGATCCTAACAGATCCAATCGTTCGAAATTCTGATACAGTATGATGAAGTTACACAGTTTATACGTTAATATACAATTTTAATTAAAAATAAACTAATTTACTTTTAAATGGGATTAACTTATAAACTCCGGCCCATTACCTCTCCAACGTACCAGACCCGAACATTTACTTTCTTCCCCAAACCAGTGCCGTGCTCCAGTATTCACCACAAACTCATTTCCACGATCCTTCCTCCATTACCCAACCGATTCACCAAAGAATTGCACCATTGGTCTCCTTGCTCAAATCTCCCTCTTCCCAAACAACCATGGTCGAACTCCCAACCCCCTTTCAACTCACGTTCGAAAGGGTACCGCCGTGGTCTCCCTGAGATCGACCGAATAAGAATGCCACCAGAATTCTCGAATTTCCGCCAATCCACTCCATTTCATCATACAAACCCAAATACCGTACTCATAACTCAAATTAAAACCTCAATTCTCAAAGAACCCAAAACCTAGTTTGCGTGTTCAGTTTTCCTGCGAGAAACCAGTACGTCGAACATGCTGAAACCGTTACCCACTTCATGCTTTTCCATCCACGAGTCCGAAGATCAAAGTCTCTTCTTTTCTTGGATTTTACTTGAATTTGTATGAATTTAGAAGCTTCAATTTTTTATTTCTGTGAAGAGAAAAAGTGACGACGCCTTTTTTTTGACTAAGGAGGAAATGAAATTTGGTCTTAAGGGTTTAGAGTTTGTTGGTGGTATTTATAGGGTTTTATTTTTAGATGTTTTGTTTTTATTTTATATTCATTTTTATATCTGTTTATAAGCAACTGTTGTTTTTACACATCCTTTAAAATTCCTGTGATCACATACAATGCCCAAAAATCACGAAACTGGACATGCAGCTAGAGTTCGACATTACGGTCCCAACGAAACTGGTTTCGTCGAATTCCGACTCCGTATGCTCACACAGCATATTTTTAACTGTCAAAAAACTGACTGTTTCTCACTTTAAAAATCCGTACGACCACACAGTGACTCTAAAAATCACGAAACTGGAAATCTAACAACTATTTGACATTGCGGATCCAACAAAATTAGTTTCGTCGAATTCCGACTTCGTTTGCAAAAGTGGCTATTTTTAAAGCTTTGGATGACCCATTTAAATATATAAATATATTTAAATATAATTAAATTTAATATTTAAAAATAAATATTATCGTTTATATTCACAGTGGAATACCATACAGCTCTACTGGGATTTATAACTTGATATTTCAAATCCCGATTAAATTGATATTCGATTTAAAATGAAATCCCTTTTTAAAATATATATAATTCCTTTATAAATAATAAAGGAATTCCACAGCGACTTTTCTAAAATTTGATTTGGACATAAATCAAAATCTACACGACGAAATCCCGATTTTTCTCTTCCACTAGAAAGATATACTCCACCAGCTCCACACGTTTCTTGTTTCACAGAAATCCGGCTTAAAACGAATCCTGTACATTCAGTTGAAGTTCGAATCGCCAATTTACGAACTGCAGCGCCATTTCAAGCTCGATTTTAATTATATTATAACTCTACGTTCAAACTGTGGTTTATATAATATATTCGTTATTCAAATTCAATTACAAACTGAATTAAATATTTTGAATTGCCTCATTCACACCATATCGCCATTTCAGCCAATTCTGATTATTTCAGAATTTAATATATTATTTTAAATTAAATATTCACCATTATTTAATTAAACCACCATTTAATTCACTATATCACTATTTATATAATTAAATAAATTAATTATAATACCTCTGCAAATGCGGGTCATTACACGTGTTCACCCTCCCCTTCCTATCTCACGCCCCACCCGCTTTTCTCTTTAAACCCTAAATTGATTTGGTCCTACTCAGTCTCCGCCTCCACCTCTTCAATCAGCAAGCGTCTTGCGGTCGTCGCACTATCCCCTTCGCGTTCCATCAAAGTATACGTCCGATCTACCAATCTAAACGTTGTAAGGTACTGTCTTCTTTTTATTTCCTCTCATCCAGTCTTCGGTTCTTTTCGTCGATTCTTTGTTACAGGCATCGACTGTTTATGTTATTTGGTGACTATATTCTACCTATTTTAGTTATTACTTATTTCGGCTATGATACAGTATGTTGAGGTTTTATAGCTATTAGCAGATTTCAAACTTAGTTGTAACTAGGGAGATATTAATATCATGTTTCTTATTTATCATTGTTGTTTGTATACTGTGATGATGGAGCCATATTTTCTTTCGTTCGTGCAGCAAGGATGACTCAATGATGTTGGAGATGTTTATATTTATAGTTTTTGCAGTTTAGCATCTTCTATTTCTATGTAATATTCCTACTACTATATGCTCTGATATTTCTATCATTTATTCTTTTCTGCCGTATGTTCTGATAATGCTAGAATAACATTGATGACTGAATGTGAAATTATTAGTATACTGTTGACATTTCCTATCATTGAACTTAGTTACATATGACTGTTTATCAATTAGAATCAGTTGCCCTTCTTCGCCTTTGCCAAAACATCATCATGTATCGTATACCGGTTTAGTGAACAACATTCGCTTGCATGCATTATCGGTAACAAAGAATTTGCTATCTTTTTCGATTCCAATTCTTAAGGTTCACGTTTGTTTAACGGTGTCTTTCCCCATCTTATTTTTTCCATCTTGAATTGATCATGTCTAATTTTTGGCACTTATAACCATTTACATATCAACTGATTCCATTTTCTGATGAGAAAACTCAAGAACTGTGAGGTAGAAAGACAATAAATACACCCCAAAACTGTTCGTTAAATGGATATCCTGGAAAGGAGAAACAAATTAAGCGACAGTTAAATGATGCTTTAAAATAGCAGTGCATGTTAAATGATATCACAAAGTATTTTCCTTAAAGTAAATGTGCCTTTCTTGGTGTATGAATGATAGAAATGGAAGTTAAATTCATATATGGAGATATTCTTTAGTCATTCGATGATAGAAATGACAGATACACTGGACCATGTAGATAGCTGAATTCTTTTCGTAACATCTATTTATATACTATTTTATGACATCTTTATATGCACCCAATTATTATTTATTGTGAGTCCAGTGTACTTGTAAGTGCATAGGTCTATTAAATACAATCTATGTTTAATTTTTGCTTATTTATTTTTATGGTTTGCTACCAGTTTCCTATACATTTCTTTCGGTTTCATTTTTTGTAATAAGAAGAATACCGCTTTAACCATTAAAAAATGAAATATTTATCATTACTACTATTTTTTTGAATATTTGTTACCTCCTATAATGAATTATTTATTCATCCTCTTATTCAAAATTTATTAACGGGGTATGAGGTAAGAAAACTTCCATAGATGTGTGATTATATATTAATTGTCTGTAGTAAATTTATTTGCATCTACATATAGCTGCCAAAGTAAAAGATCTAATAAGTTATGATTGAATTTCAACCGTATAAGTATGACCATAATGTGGTTGTTAATTTGCTAATAATTAAACCTTAATATTATGTGACATTATTTTTGTTCATTGTATATGCCCTTAAGGGTATGTTTTACGGTTTATGTTAGCAGAATGGAAGTTTGATCTCTTAAACACTGTACTAAGAAGATTTATTTTTTGATAACTTTCAGCACTTGCAAGATTTGCACTGCTTATTCATTGATAAGTTTAATTTCTTTTGAGATGTATTCAACGCTCTATTTATACCATAATGTAACAAATTATAAGAGTTTTTATTTGATTCATTTGTTATATTTCATATCTGTATTTAGCTACAATATACGTTATGTAGTGTTTGTATAACTAGAAACGATGATTACTTAATTGTTTTGCATGTATCAGGTAAACTGTTGGGCATACGAACCACAGTGGACAAAGAAAGCTTATAAAACTTATTTCCACGTTGTATCTAAGGTATGGAAGTTTTTGATTTGTTACCTTTTTTTAATTGAATATGACATATTTAGTCGTTCATGCTTACAGAAACCAACTTGAAATCGTGCTATTTGTAAATAAATATGTATCCTTTTACTAAATTGAGCTAATTAAACAATTGCCTACTTCTGCGTAGTATTCACTATGATGTACGTACTTTTATGTTAAAACTGAATGAAACTGAATATCCATTCATATTTCTTTTTTCTTTCCCCTTATTCTTTCTATTTGCTCTATACAGCTATTATTTAAAAAACTGAATATGCGTGCTATTTTTCTACTCCTTAATTAATTTATACTTCAAAAGTTGATTCCTTTTTTGATCTAGCAGAAAAGTTATACGTAAAAGTTCCACTCTTTTTCTGCTGTTACTCCGCGTTCAACCTTATACTTTGCTTTCAATGTACTTTCCTCATTTATTTCATATTTTCTTCCTCTTAACTATCCCGTATTTCCCCCTTCCTTTTATTAAATTAAATCTAATCGTTCTCTTTCCATGTACAGTTTGTTTCCTCTCTTCCAATGAATTTGTATAATTTTGTTCCTTCTAACATTCATATACGCATATACATTCATAAATATATATATATATATATATATATATATATATATAAGCTCTTCTTATTTTAATATGGAATGTGACCTATGGAGTACTGTTCAAACAATGATGTGAGTAATATGTCATGCGATGTGATTTCGACCAGTGGTAATATTATATTATATATAATCAAAGTGGTTTTGAAATGAGGATTACTTAGCGGATTTTCTTCATGTAAATCTCGCTTCTCTCGCTTTGTCTACCCATTTCTTGAAATTAGCAACGTGTCAGTATTGGATAAACTACAACTTAGGGATCCACATTAGTTATAAATTAGTTCAGGCAATATTCCGCCTTTCGTGGACTATAACAAAACTTTTAGACTTTTGAAAACTAATTTACAAATCACTAATGCGTACATTGTGGTATCTTCAACTGTTTACCATACAGCGAGTAAATTCAATCAAGGAACTTTAGTAGCATACGGCAGTGAGCTCATTCGATGGAATGTAGTGATGTTTGGTCGGTATTACTGTCGTATTGTGTTATTAACCATAAACAGAAAGTGCTTTGATAAAACCATATGTTATGTATTTTACTCTCTTCTTTTTTTAGAGATATTACCTATGCATTCTGCGGGGTTTTAATATTCCATGCTTCAATTATCTTTACCAGCCATTTCTCATAAAATTGTTCTAGGATTTTACTGACCTTACATGGGATTCCTCTTTTGACACTAGAAGTGCTTCCATTAATTTTTTTATCAATGCAATAAAAAGATATCCTTTTAATAGTAAGGGGCAGTAACCTTACACAAATTATATTTGTTATGGTTTCCCTTTATTAATAATTTATCTAATTAAAAAATACATATTCTTAATATGATATTTTCTCGGGAAAGGGTGAACAAATTTGCTAACATTGTTAAAACATGAAAATATGTTAGGTGACATTTTTTTCTATGACTTACAGGTTTTATTTATAGAAAATATTTTTTCACTAATTGATTATTAACATTTCTTTATACATTTCCAAATTAGAGTTTATAAAAATAGTATTTTATCAAAAAAAAGCTATCATGTATGTTGAGGCAGGGACGGAGCTATGTGAAGGAGACCCTGGGCTACAGTCCGGGTAGGATTTGCAAACATGGATTATCAATATCAAATTTACAGGCCTGGAAACCGGAGCATATTTTGGGGAAGATGAGATGGGAAAAGCGAGCTGCTGAGGAAAGCAACGCATGTCGCATATTGAAGGCAAAGGATTGGTCTTGGGCTTTAGTATTGCTATAAGTTCACTTTAGTTGTACTTGACAGTCACTATGGATGTTTTTGGAAGTAGTCAGCGTTTACCACATATCTTTGTCACTTTGTACAACTTATAAAGTCATGTAATAATATTAGTGTAATTAATAAAGAACAAATTTTCTAATAAAAAAAATCTTGATCTCCGTATACTTTCTATATTCAATTTTCTCAATAAAAATAGTGTATCGTTTATTTTTGTATTAATTCCGTTATATAGCGGTGTAAGCTGGTTGGACCGGACCGAACAAATGTACGTCTTAGTTCGGCTTTATAAGAGATTCAAACAAAAATTATACACATGGATCAAACGTTTTTCAATCTCGGATCGAGTCGAACGTTGGACAATTATACAAAATTTAAAGCCCTTTCATTATTGGGTTTATATTCATGTACACGAAGTATATCATTTTGCGTCTTAACATTTGCATGAAATCATTTATCAGTTATAACACTTAATTATTAAAGGACGACGATTGCGTCAATAATCAATAATATACCGTAGAAACTTCAATTTTATGGTTTTTACATTCAATGTTACTTTTCTTAAGTATAACCTTTAGCCCGGGACGATCTAAAATCCTGCCTCCGCCCCTGTGTTGAGGCATCTGTTACTTGAGCAACAATTTCTTATATTGCCCATAGCTATGTTTTGAAACTACTAAGACCTCTTTGCCTATGGTAAATAGGCATAATGCATGATCAATTGTCCATAATGAAAATAGAATATACCAATTCTGAAAGCACAATATAATTTACTTCCAGTCTGCGTGCTTAATTATGTATCTTTGCAATTCGTTGTTCCGTGCATTAATACTCTTCAGATTTTTGCACTTCAATATTTTAGGAATTAAGATATAAATGCTTTTAAACCAATGAAAACCTGACCAAGATTGAAAATGGTAATATGGTATATAGATTGTGAAAGTTGGCTTTTTTGTGCAAACTAGAATAATTTGTGTTGATGGATTTATTTTGCTTGCATTTCTTTGTTTTTCCTAGATATGGTTCGATGTTCTCCCCTCATTTTATGCATTGTTTGGCTTACGTGTGAGTTTTATATTTCATAAGACAGTAATTTCCTTTTTCCATCATTTTCCACATAATTTTTTTCCCCTTAATTTCCTCTTTGATTTCAGTTTTGTTATTCCTACAGTAGTCAATCACACGCTCTTGCTTTGTTACCACTGCTGTATTGGCCTCCAGGTATTCTCTTTTACCCTTTTGTTTTAGTGTTTCTTCTTCGTCATTCTTATCATGCTTATCATTTACTTTGGATTGATACTGCCTCCCAAGGTTTTTGATACCATATGAATCTGCAACAATTTTTAACTTTTTGAAACTATTTTCTGTATGTACACTCTTTCAAGTGAAATAACATGATTTGCATGTTTAATGATTATTTCAGTTTACTTCCGCTCTATATCATTTAAGAACATGTTAACCTTTTTTTCTTGATAGTCATTTTTATATGAAAACATCGAGTATTACTTGCTGCCATAGTCTATAACTCCCGGTGTAGTGTATTACTAAGAGCATCTTCATGAGTTTCTCATTCAAATTTCAAAGTTTGAAATATTATTTTTCTTAGAACAACCGCTCTCTTCAAACATACTTTTCGACAACTCATTTAGAAAATATGCATGATAAATACGCATGGTATCGTAGGTTTATAAAATCTTTCCAATCCATGCACATTATACAAAATTTTACTTTGCTTTAGTGATTTTTCCTATTTTTTGATTGTATATTCACCAGTTAATTTGCATCATAAGAAGAATTATTTTGTCCTGTTATCTATATTTTATATGAATGAAAAATAGTAAACTACTTAATTCTCTCAATTTTTTTAATGAGATATGGATGTGCAATGCCGTTTAATTAGGAGGTGAAATGTGCAAATATTTGACTGCATTTTTTTGCGTCACCAACTCATCCAACTATCAAGCAACATGATAGTCTTTCAGTTTTATGAAAAGAAACCAGGATTTGAGCGATAAAATTGGCACAAAAAATATTAGCTTTACTTAATCTTATGGATCAACCATCAAGTCTGTTCTTTAATATTCTCTAATAATTTGCATTTTTTCTTGAAATGTAAGTTACAATATTATATCAATACGATTGACTTCCAATATGTTTTAGTTTTTCGCATTTGAAGCATGGTTAATGATATAATGACATTCGATTATTAACTGCCCATGAAAATTGTTCTATACTTTGATAAATGATATGAACTAAACACTTTGTAATAAATATATCGTAATTGACATAATAAATATTTACTAAAATATTTGGTATATTTCAAATGAATGCATATGTTTCAAATATACATATTATTACTCTTTATGCTATCAAATTAATTCATGTTCTTCATTTATTTGTGTTTGATTGGTATCCATGGGTTTACTCTTGCACATATTATATTATATAATAGGTTCACATGTCATGTTTTTATGTGAAATTTATGATGTCCTTTACATGACTCAAGCCAACATAAGCTTTGGTCTTAGATAATCGTGTTAGTGCATCGTGCAACAACATGTACGCATATAATAGATAAATTTTCATTATTTTTTCCTTGTTTATTACCTCACAGGAAAATCCAGTTTTATTTGTATAATATTTTATATATGTACAATATTCACCATTTTTATACCATATAAGTATTTTCTGTACAATCATAATTGTTAATATGATTTAGCTTTAGTTATGCATCAACCCTATTGGTTATACAGTTTTTAGAATTTTTTAGAATGTCATTTATTAATGAATAATATCGATATATGTTATATAATTTTTAGTACTATACATGTCATATGATTGTTTGCTTTCCTTTCACGTGAAGAACATGTTCACTGTGTAAAATTCTTCAATTTGTTTGTGCTTCTTTTGAATTGACAGAACCAAAACTTTTGTTTTGTAGGGTCTTACAGGTAATTTACTTTTTCGTTTGTTCTTTTGTCTGCAGTTCCAGTATGTTAAAAATAAACAAATTAATAACTCACTTCTTTCCCGTGATAAAGCAAATTAAATCTACTAATATATTACAAAATCAATGATTTGGATGATTCATAGTTACCAATCACGTATAAAGTATTTTGAGGCATTGGCAAGTTTGTCAAATATTACATGTATATTTTATGTCATGCTAATACAAAATCTATGTAATTAGTTTAGATATACCAAAAGTATTTTACTTTTTCTTTTGTTAAAAAAATATATCATGTCTATGCAAAATAGAGCGTTCTCTTAATCAGCATATTCATTGACTTATTTTTTTGGGTAAAATCAATTTAACTTGATGCATATTCCATGTTTAATTAAGGGGATTGTTATTGACACTCCAAATATTGTTAAGGGGTGGTCAATTTTTTAAAAAGAAAGAATTTTTTAAGGGGAGCAATGCAGAGAGCACCCCCCTTAACAAATAAAGTTTATTTTACCAAATTATCCTTCTTTGCAATAATCACTTTTTTTAGTTGTTTATCAATTAAAAAATTATACGGTATATTGGTCGAACTACATCAGATTTTATACCAAATTATCAATAATTTCATTTGTCGATATGCATCAGATCAGATGAAAATATATCATTCATAGGAAATTGATATACATATATCGAACAATTTATTTATACATTATCCCATCGCCAAATTTGTCGATACACCCTATTTTCTCCACTTAGACAACCCGACAACGAATTCAAATTTCAAAAATGATGAACAATGTCGAACAAAAATATATAATATGGCAGACCTATGTCGTTCATATCGTTATGCAGTAATTGACCTATTTTGGCAATGACAAATCGAAAAATAAACGACCATCTCCACCGAATAAAATTTGACACTACAGTGTTTCGCTCTCGAGACTGACAAAATAAAAATCTTAATCTCCATTGTTTCCGGCATTATACAATCTATTTCACATACCTTGTCAACAGCTTCTCCACAATCTTAGCATCTTAGGAAAAGCGTTTCACATTCGTCTTTTAAACCATTATTTCTCCTCGAACAATCGATTTTTTTCTTTGCAAATAATTTAAAGATTTGTTTTTTTTTGGTTTGAGATTAATTGGGATTTGAGATGGTAAGGGTAAAAAGGGAACGTAAAAAATTAGTACGTGACCCCCCCTTAATATTTTTATTATGATTGGAGTGTTTTTTAAAATTTGACCTCCCCTTAATAATAATTGGAGTGTCAATAACAACACCCTTAATTAATCAATAAGTGTGTGCCAGTTTTGCTTACAACTCTTTAACATTATAATTATTTGTTATGAATTTGTTCAGTTTTGCTAAATAATGCGATTTAACTTCAATTACTTTTCAACCTTATACGCTATACTAAACTCTCTTAAGAAATTTTCTATTATAAGTACCATCCTGTATATAATTATAGATATACATTGTGATTTTGGTCTACAATTTATTGCACTTTACACTACCGTACACACTTTTCGAATAAATCATCAATTTATAATAATATTAAATATCAAAGATCTGGATTGTTGTTGGTGTTGAAATTTTCATTTACCTTTTCCTGTTTTATTTTCCATGCAGTGTTAAATTTGTGATAGTGAAAGTGATGAAAAAAATCAAGGAAAAAATGATTGTCATCTAATTCAAAAACCGATAAACCAAATTTTTTGGAATTAACACAAAAGACAAGAATGACTATGGAAAAATTGGTGTAATTAAATGTTATGAAATCTATACTATATTATAATTACTGAGTTTGCATTGGAGCTCTCTCAGCCATTCTCACAATCCTAAGCTCAACCGTCGCGCCCAGTAAATCGAATAAATCGAAGGCGAAAAAATGCGTTGCCCTTCCCAGTTGAACGATCTGTTTCTCTACCCAACTTGCGCTAAGCTATCCAAATCGTTCCTCTTTTCCTTCAGCTTATGTTGTTACTTTCTTTCATCTACCCCAGTCTGCAACCTATCCCTAAATCAAAGGCGATCAGGTTTGCTCCTTCTGAACCCTCACTCCCCTGCTGCCGTCTGCTCCTTCGGCTTTCTTCCGTGCAGATCGAAATCAATGGGTGCAAATCGATTATCAGGTTTGTTATTCCTAGAACTAACCCTAATTAATAATTTATCACATTGGATCTTTATTTTAACAGTGTTTCCATGTTTTAATTCCTTCCTCCGATCACCTTTTACCTAACCCTAATTTCAGGGTGGAGCGTCGTAAAATTAGACCTAGGCCAGGTGCTCCTAATTGAGGTGAAAAACCTAACATACATGCCTTTTGTCTATTTTTCTTTCTTATGTTATCATTCTATGATTCATTTATTTATACAGGTTATAAATAATCCTGTTGAAACTGTTGTATGACAACACCAAGATGCTGAACTGCCCAAATTTAGGTTAACATCTTTTGTATTTTATCTTATTTTATGGTATTTATGTTGCATTTGAATTGACTATTATGTTAGCCAAACAAATAACCATTATAGAATGTTTACTTCAAACACTATATGTTCACCCTTCAGTTTTACAGACCAAGAAGATTTTTCTTTTTATGTTTCCTCTGATAAGGTCACTACGTATGATTGTGCTTTATCCTCCACCTAATGATAAACACCCCTTGGGACCCATATTCATTCAGTTTGTGGTAGAAAAATTATTTTATGTTTTTGTTTTTATACTTGCTTATTATTTTAAAGTCTTTCAATTAGGTTATCTTCAATGAATTTTAACGTTGTTTTTATTTTTGGCATGTTGAATTGCTACTAGCTCCTCTTTAGCTGAAATAGATGCGTTCAGCACTCAAATGTAAGCTTATAATATTTTGAAATTAAACAAATATCATTAATTCTATGCATGAACCTGAATACTTACAGATTGAAGTTAATGTAAATTAAACCGACATGAGGTTGATGAGCACTAATTTTTTATTCTTATCAATTGTTCTTACAGGTTACTTTGCCCTCAACCTTTCACATTAGCGTAGCTTTTCATCATATTTGACACCACTCAAGTTGCAATTTCATTTCTTTAGGTATATATATTTAGTTTCATTTTATAGTAGGAAAATACATCCTTATCTTTGCCTCTTGGGTCTAGCACTCCACAGTTCTCAAATGTCATTTGCAATATTATGGATTTCATTTCTATAATTTGAATTTAAAATCTCACTATTATATTGGAAGGATGCTCGCGTAAATTGTATATGCCTTCCAGTGAAAAGTTCATAATCCAGGTAGTTTTTTTGTAAACAAGCTTTGAAAACTGCTTTTTTTTTCTTCCTGAAATCTGTTATAGGTTCATTATGCTCATCAGCTGAAATTTGAATATCATTATGGAAAAGATATCACTTTTAAGAAGAATCCACTAAGATGATGATATGTGAAAATTGGGTACAAATCCGTAATTTATGTCAACATATTTGGT
Organism: Allium sativum; assembly: GCA_030737875.1. NCBI lineage: Eukaryota > Viridiplantae > Streptophyta > Magnoliopsida > Asparagales > Amaryllidaceae > Allium > Allium sativum. The sequence continues at coordinate 185,655,186 of CM060924.1, read as the reverse complement.
CATTGGATATTTTTTGCTTCTTTATATTTACCAATATAAGTGTGACTTAAATGTTATGTATTACTGATGTTAGTTGTGTGTGTTACAAAAAATAGTTTTTTTATAGTGTAAATGTTTTCGATATTTAGCTTTTTAATGTTTGAACAAATAATGACAACAAATAGTTTTCCTCTTCTGCCTTCTCATTCTATTAATTTCCCATTTTCCTGTTTGCCATGTGGATTTTTAATTTTATTCCTCAAAGTTATGGTATTAACATATACAAAGAAAAATCTACGTTTCGTTTTATCATTTTATTGCTCTCATTTTATGCCTTTCTGTTTATCTCAGAAACATAATTATTTCCACTAATCGTAAACCAAATCTTTGCCGCCTTCAATTTTTAAACTGTACGTTCAACCAATCAACGAGTGTGGTGGAGTCTTCAATACTGCGTAAGTTTTTCGTTGGCTCCAAGTTATGAAACTCACCATTTTGTTTAATTACATGACTCTTCATGTCAATTTTGTAGTAACTTATACATATCGTTGAATTTTAGTTTCTAGGGTTTCAAATAGGGTCTTGAATTTCTTTCTAGAAAAGCGAAACATGATCTATTTGTTTCTAAAGCAACAAAAGAAAATTTATTTTGCCCTAAAAAATGACAAAATAGTTTTATCCTAGCATTTAAATGTCTGTTAAACAAAAATCTGTTAACCTGTAAGTAGGGAAAATGATTAGTTTTTTTAGGCTCAGTTTTGAATTGATAAAGTTGTATTCACAATTTCTCAAATGACAAGAATAAGGTATAACTGGACATTACATATATGATAATCAGCCAAACAAGTGAAAGAAAGCAAAAAATAAGTAAAATAGACAACTATTGATATAACACTCCTCTCCCACACACACATAAACATTTCAGTTTTTAACTTCATGATTTGTAATATTCTATGATTATATGTTATGCAACATGAAACATTAAGTAAAATATTGGTTAAAAATTGATTGTGGATATTACAAGTAATGTTTGCAGCTTGATGTTCTTACATGGATTGGATATTGGAATTTAAAATAAAAGAATATTTTTTATTACTTTGATTAGAAAAGTAGACGGCAGTGTAGATATTTGCTGTTGTCTTCTATGATCGTACGTTACACTACCCATAGTGATAACATAAGCTTATTTATATAATGAATAAACACCATTTTTATTCTTATTTTCTTTGTAACTTTCTAAGCATGAATACTTGATATAAACGAGAATTGATCTCGACACACCCAACCAATAAAAAAGAGAGTGAGTGTTACCTTCCCCTTTTTTGCATTTATAAATTTGACATTTATTTTGCCCTCGATAAAGGATGATATTTCATATTTATTTGAGTTTAGACTATTAGTGGTAATGCTTAATTTTTTTCATCTGTTTTCTTCGTCCATATGTTCTTCCTTTTATTAAAGCAATGGATCAAATTAGTTATTTTCAGCATTCTCATCTTTGGCTTCTTCAAATAGTTTTCAATACATATTCGACTACTTTGAAAGGAAATTTCATGTATACTTCGTTAATTTTCTTGAAATTCACAGGTGAATAATTTAATTTTCTTGAAATTCATAGATGATCAATTTCATACTTTCCCTTTCTCAAATTATTAACCTTCAATGTTTTGTGTAGAAAATGAAGAAATCTAACTTAGTAATGTACTTAATTATTTACTCTCAGTGTTAAGCATATTATCTTTAGTAGAGATAATTATAAAACAGATAAATTGAATGTTTTTTAGTAGTTGGCTCTTTATTATTACAATCGTGATAGATTCCATTTACTGTATAGTAATAAACAGTAATAATTGTTTATTGCTATTTTATGATTTTTTTTCAAACATTTTCCTTATATATCCACATGATTAATCGCAAATTAGTAGAACAAATAAACGATTGCATGTTATGACCTATCTTAAAAAAAACTAGAAAAAAATTAGGCATATATAGAAACATTTGATAATTGAAAACTGTTCTGTTTTCTCTTTGAAGGAGGAAAATTGCTGACTATGGAGCTATGCCACTCCTGCAAGCGCAACAAGGTGATCCAAGCTCTTCTAAAGCATAATAGATTGGGTGGTGCTGTCTTCCCAAAAGTATAAAGAGGACACAAAAGTATAAGTTTTAAGTGGGTAAATTTTGTGGAAGAACGAAAAATATAGGCAATTTTTTCACTTGAGGTTTATTTATAATTATTACTAAAAAATATCCATTGTAGAACATTTTTTTTCCAACAGCTAACATCAAAGGAACTCACATTACTCAATCTAAAGTGCTGCTATTGATTCCCTTTATATGTCTATGTGTGTGTGTGTTATGCATTTAAGTATTCATATATTAAGCATTAATCCTTTTTCCAGTATTGGGATTTAGTCGTGCCAGTCTCACTGTAGTCCTTCCAATAAAATTCAAAGCTTCAAAGATGTGTCACTATTTAATATTACTTCCCTTGCGCACAAGTCGTGTTTATGTAACCGTTGCATATTTGGTTAAGACATGGATATGAATGAGTTTTCAAACATGTAGTTATATATATCTTGATATTTCTTTTTTTAACCATTTTTTTATCCAAAGAAAAACAGTTCCTTTGGATATGCTTGGGTTGTGTAACATGTAAGTACATACCATGACATCCCAATTTATCGACAACTTTTTCTGTCTTTATCCAACTGAAAATAGTTCGTATAGATATGCTTGGGTTTTGTAACATGTACATACATACCGTGACATCCCAATTTATAGACAACTTTTTCCATTTTTATCCAGATGAAAATATTTTGTATTCATTTAAATGCTTTTGTTGTAATGTTTGATAAGAAAGAGCCAACATATTTCCCAGCGACAAATAGTTAACAGTATTCCTTCATTCCATTGATATTATTTTGATAAGAATCATTTGTTATTTTTCTTTCTTGATGAATAGACCTACAAGCTTTTGTACATGGTTAATGTAGATACATTAAGATATAATCTGATACTAGGATGGTAACTGTTCTAATTTGAAGATCCTTGCCTCAGATATAATTCGAAGAGTATCACTTGCAGTCTTGGGTCAGCTTCCAAGTAGGTAATGGAATCATTCAGTGGTCACGTCAATCAAGGTTGACATGATTTGCTGCTCTATACATGGGACTAAAGGGGGGGGCAACGCTCAAAGCTAACATGTTCAGCGTGGGTCATTGCCTAATTACTTTTTGTACAAAATTAATTGTGTAATATACAGATTTTATATTATCTGAATTTATGATTTATTATGTGTTCATTTACAGTCAAGGTAGGGATAAATTGATCATAGATATGTTCAACGATAAAAAAATGTCCAAATAGTTTGTGGTAATGTCCAAACTGCCAAAGTGGTGTGGTCTTTGATTTGAATTTGCAATTGATAGACTTGCAGATACATTCTTATTTTCAGTCATTTACCTAATTTTCCTACCATTCAACACTTAGTAACTACAAATCCCTTCACTTTTTTGTTTGGTTAATGCCTCCAACCGCGTATTTTGTTTAACAGTCAATTTTTAAATGGTACTTAATGCGCACATGTTTTGTCTGCATCCTGCCTTTTCATACTTCCGGCATTTCAGTGTAGGAGATTTGATGCTTATTTCTTTAATTTTTAAGGGTATTTCATATGCTAGCTTCCCATAATTTCTACTGGTTCGCCTTTTGCCCAAATATCACACGATAAACAAGGATTTTAAGCTAATGATTTTGTGTTCTATGGGTGCTCGAACCCCCCAATATAGTTCGAATCTACAGACTAATCCAAAATCTTGGGCATTGTTGGTTGGGCATTAAAAATAGAGACTGGATGTTGTCCATGCTTTAGTTCAGGTTTGCACATTACTTCCAGCAATTTGTATCGTATCCTTTTGTTTTGGACCGTGATGTAACATGGATTCTTCCAACTTAATTACATGTATAGTTAGCGTCCGTTTGATTTTGAACGGGAAGGGGCATTTGGAAGGGGCATTCGAAGGGGAATTGTTGGGAACGGGGAATGTGTTCTTTTTACGAAAGAGGCATTTTGGAAGGGGCAGAGTTATTGTTTTATTGTTTTTTTATATATTGTTTTTAATTGTTTGTGTTTGTGTGTGTTTATTGTTGAACAGAATAGTAGAACGCAAAATACAAATTGCAAAATACAAATTGCAGAATACAAATTGCAGAAATAAAAATACATAATTGCGGAATTCAAATTATAGAATTTAAAATGCAAATATAAAATACATAATACAAAGAAACTTCTTAATGCATTCCCGCGGCAGCTAGTTCGTTTCGTATATTGTCTCGTACTATCGCCATGGTGGCTGTTGTTCTAGTTCTTTGAATGGGTTCTCGATCTCTGTTTCCGCAATTTGATATATTGTAATGTTGTTCGAGGTATTTGTGTGGCACTAAATCAGGGTCGTCATCATACGGCATAAAATTTGGATCGCCAGCGTTGTATTTTCTGATGTAGTTGTAAATAGTCATTGTTGCAGTAACAATTTGTACTTGAACATGATATGGATACGTCTACATGTTACGTAAGATGACAAATTTTTTCTTTCAGATACCAAATGTTCTTTAAATAGCCATACGCAAACTAGAGTGATAGTAGTTGAAAATTTCATTTTCTGACTTCGGTTCATTTCGTGTGTCATTAAAGTCTGGTATATGATACCTTACAGATCGGTAAGGAGTTATATATCCTTCCATTAGTGGATATCCTGAATCCACTAAATAATACTGTCCAGCTGGAGGATGAGGGAAATTAAGATCCGGATTATTTATAGCTTCCCGAAATACTTTGGCGTCGTGCGCAATTCCTTCGCATCCCGCTCTTGCAAACATAAAAGTTAAATCAAACGCTCAAACAACCATAATATTTTGTGTAGCAGATCCTTTCCGCCCTACAAAACGTTGCATATCTTCTTGACCCACGTGAGCCATCACATGTGTCCCATCAATAGCCCCAATACAGTTTTTAAAGAAAGGATAATATCGGGGTGAAGAACGAATTTGTTCTGGGATTCGGTTAAAATGGGAATCAGCCGGTCTAATAATATCGACTGCCAATAAGAGAACTGAATCCAAAACTTTATGAAAAATAACATTAATCGTACCATTTAATCGTTGAAACCGCTCAGCAACCTGCCTCGTAGGGAAGGCCAATGCAATAGTATATAGGAATACAACCACCATTTCTTTGACCGTTATGTGCATTGAGCACTCCAACCCGTAATTTACTAACCGTTCACACAAGGATCTGAAATATAATCGCTTCATTCGAAAATTGCTATGACAACGATCTACGTGTCCTGCTAGTATTTCATGAACCCAAGTGAGGCCGGAACTTAAGGAATTGTGTATTGTTCTCCTTTCTCGTGTTTGATTAGCCATAATTTCTAGAATATCTACCACATCTTGCAAATCTTCAGTATCAGATTCGTCACTATCTGCCATAATTGGTTGAAAAACTAAAGAAAATGGACAAACAGTATGGTGATGTAGTGTTGATATGGGTGGAATATATATAGGGAGAGGGGAAAGGGAAGGGGCAGAAAATATCTGTCGCGTCGGACGTGCGTCGGACGCGTCTGACGCATCCGACGCGAAAGCTAACTTTTCAGCCGTTCAGTTGGAAGAGGCAAATGCGTGGGTCCCACTGTTGACGCGTCCGATGCAGACGCTAACTTCAACTGCCCAGTTAGAAAATCAAACGCTACCTTATTCAATTCTATTCACTAAATGCTACTAGCCTCAGATGGAGTACGTGGGTGTAAACTGCAAATTCTTTACTTTGTTTGTCGTGTAGACTACCTCTTCCTTTCTATTTCTTTTACAAAAGGATTTTTTCTTTTGGATTTGGCCATCTTTAGAAAACTAATCACTGAATTAGTCTGTCTTACTTATTACGGACGTAGCCTGGTTTGGATCCAGTCAGTGCAAACAGTTATTTCATACTGGAGTCATTCAGAATAGCACATAAAGACGCGATTTCACATAGCGCCCATATCATTTGTAACTAAAATGTGAGCGCTATTTGAAATGATGCCAGTGTACTTATTTTGTTTTCGAAAAATATGGGCGCTATGTGAAATGACGTCGGTTTGCGCAATGTCAGATAACACCAGTATAAAATAACTGTTTGCTAGGGCTGTATATTGAATAGGACGGTCTGTTGTCTAGCTCGGTCCGAGGTTATCTGGTGTCTGATCCGTGTCTGTACGATACTCTTATAGGACAGAGATTGGACACATTAGTGTTCGGTCCGATTCAAAATGTTTGATGTTTTTCTATTATTCAAGGCTATATTGGACAGTACAGTCTGTTGTCCAGCTCGGTCCGATGCTGTATGGTGTCCGGTTCGTGTCCGTCCGAATCCGTTATAGGACAGAGCTTGGATATACCTCCGTCCGGTCCGGTCCGACCCGTTTACACCCTTACTGTTTGCGTTGACTGGACCAAAACCAATCTACGTCCATAATAAGTTTTCAAACCAGGCTAACCAGTGATTAATTTTCTAAAGGTTGTCAAATCCAAAATAATCCTTTACAAAATATTTTCACATCCCTTATGTACGGATTTAACTGGGTTGATCAACTTTCATGGAACAAATTTGACTACTTTACATTTAAGGCATGTGTTTTGCTCCATCAAAAGTAAATTATGCATGCCTATGCTAATGGCAGGACAAATCCATGTCCAATAGAAGTAGGTCATGCACAAGTTTACCCTTAGGATAAAACATTATTGTATCTACCCAATAGCGAGTTCCACTTAGGAAAAACATAAGCAGAAATTTGCATCTACTGCAGCAGTCAAATTCACATGAATGGAAATGCAATTGAATATTACCAATTAAAAATATTAATATGATATAGATATTTAAAATAGCCGTGTGCATAGCACGGGTTCGCACTTGTTGGTATAAATATTGAAATGGGAGGTCTTGGAGTAAAATGATTGTTCTTTACGCTATACTAGGTTTGTAGAATCTGGGCTTTAGGTTTAAGTGCTTATATGATAGATATTTCGGATTTTGGCTACTGACTGTGGAAAGAAATAAAATTCTTTATTTTTGCTGGGAGTATGAGGGAAGAAACTTAGGCAGTATGCAGCATCACAAGGCCGCATGTGATTAAGTATGTGGATTGCTATACCGTTGTAGCTAAAGAACTTGAATCTGCCGCCATGAGTTTTAGTTTTGTATCTATATTATTAGCTCTGCTACATGGTTTTGCTTTAGGTGAATTAAGTGGACATAGTCTGACTACAACGTAATGTCTCTTGCCTGTCTACCAAATGTAACACCCCACGTCCATTAATGTCACTCACAAATGGAATGCATTAACTTCCATGGAGGTTATAAGTGAATATAGAACAGAAAAATTACAACAAGACAGATAATAAGTAGTACTTGAAAAATAAAACTTCATTTTATTGCAGTGGAAACATGTTTATTACATCACAAAACCATTAATCAGAGTCAAGTACATTATCCATCTTCATAAAACAAAATACATAATCCCATTACACAAATAGCCACTAAAGAAGATAACAAGCTGGACTTTACTTCAAGGGTCCAAGCTTTCCAAAAAGATGAAGCAATACAATCAAACTCCACTAGAGCTGGGCCCAACCTGAGGACATGGAGGGAAAAAAAGGATAAAATGGAGGGGGTCAGACATAAAGTCTGGCGAGTATAATAATTCTAACAATACTATTATCAAAATAACTAGACTAAGGCATAAGCTGGAAGACAAGTAAATATCTATGAACTATTTGGAAGATAAAGATAGTGTTTAAGATAACGTTAAAGATAACGGTAAAGGCATACCTAATTTCTAACGAATAATTACTATACTGCACCACACCAGTCACCCTAAAGGTTGATCCCACTTGCTTCACACAGAAACATATAAATAGCCTTACGTACCCCTAGCTGACTACATAGGTGCCGTCTACCCCTATCTCCACTAGGTGTACTCCACTACCCATTTTCGATCGGCTCCCTACTCGTAGATACCCGTGCTGGCCCCACAGGGGGGTGTATCACTCCCCTAAAGTGGCAACCCGATACAACTTGAGAATGCACGGCTTATACCTACACGATGCAACAACGTCTTACCTACCAGCCCGGGTCCACACACGCATATGAAACCCGTTGGACTTGCATTGCCACTGCTTCCCGTTTTGGCCTCTTATAGTCAAACCCAGTATGCGTGTCCCGTCCTCGACTTGGGTCGAGCCCACAAAGATACGTTTGGGATACTGGTTGAAATGGGCCCCCACAAGCTACCCACCTAAGCTTGTCACCACTAGTATATCCCACTTAACCCTCTTAGTCATGTTCATTTACATGTGTGTTTGGTTAAGTCTTACTAATCGTATTTCACATGCCACTAAGGGCACCCACTAGATTCCTCATGCCACCCAAGGCACCTACTTAACCCCCATGTCCCACCTTACATGTTTATCTGGTTAAGTATTCCTTAATTCATTTAGACCATAACCTCATAAACACCTCTCACATTAGACTAGCATTTATGGCAGCTGGATATGCCGGGCGGGTCCGGGCAGTCTTACACCATAAAAGAGTCTAACCTCGTGTCTTTACAACTGTTATGCTTTAGTTTAGGCCTAGGACCTCTCACATTGGGCTGACATTTATGACCACTGGATTTGCCGGGCGGTTCCGGGCAGGTTTACGTCACAAACGAGTCCAACCTCGTGTCCTAAGCATTGATTACCACTTATAATCTTTTACCCCAGTTTTAATAATTCCCTATCCAAATTATTAATTGAGTCCACTTTTATTGATGTCCATAATTGACTCAATTATGGTCATCCACTCATGGTATGCAAAATCATATCAGTTGCACCCCAACATCTTATTATTAAATCCTTAATATTACCCCTACCCCACATTTATACGTTCGCTTATTCAACGCATAATGTAGGCTAGACTTGAATAGTCTAACGCATAGCACAAAGAGAAATTATCACAACATATAGACAATAAATCTAATCATAATAGGGGTGAAACTTGCATAAACTACGCATGTTAAGGATCAAAATGTGTCAACTTGTTAAATGTCACAATTTACATGATATGATCATAGCCCAAATCTATACATAAACTTGCATATGGGGTTTATAGGCAACATAATGATGGTGTGAACTAGCATAGGATATCACATATGTCATAGCATAGTTCTAGATGTCATAATAGATGTCATGGCATATGTTCATAACTTTTCTAATCGATCTAACTTGCATATGTGACTTGTCATATAGATCAACATAACCCAAACATGATGATTTAATTAATATGAACTAACTAGCATAGATAGTAACATCATGGCTTTTTACATGTATGATTCATCGCAACTTAGCATAGAAACTTTCAACATACATAACATCATCATAGCATGATTTACAACATATAGTATATCATCACCACATAGCATAGGATTAATAACATACATGATAGCATATGACAATTCACATCATCTACTCACAATCCATTCATGACTTAACCTAATTAAAATGATAATAATCTTGTTAAGACTATCATACTCACAATTAGAGAAGAAAAAGAGTCTTGATTTGCTTTTGAGTTGAGTTGTATTAGATTAGAAGCGAGTTGGATTAGCTATCTTCTTCTTTAGTTGGCGGCGGCTATGCTGAATTCCATGGCGACGGCATGGCGGAAGCTCTTCTATTTTGAATGATGTTTAGGGGTAGTATTAGGGTGTATTTATAGGTGTAGTTAGTTGTTTTAGGCCTTTAGATAGAATCTAGGATAGATTAGAGCCATCAAATTTCGTCACAGCCCCCAAAACCCAGCCCAAAAACCCATTCAGGTGCACCCAGGTCGCCTGGGCTCGACCAGGGAGGTCGACCCCCAGGTCGACCCTAGGGTCGACACCCATGTCGACCTGGTGGGCAGGTCGACCCCCAGGTCGACCTGGTCTGGGCGGGAATTTTTCCCGCCCAGCCTGTTTGGGCTGAATTTTCGAAATTTGAATTTTCTGAATCTGTTTTGAATTTTCTGAAACTTCGGATGGCCATAACTTCTTCATACGAAGTCCGATTCACGCAAACTCGGACTCTATCTCAACCAGAATTCCGAGACGAACACAATGGCGCAACCCGTTTCCATTAATTCTTACATCTGTAATTAATTATTCTTTAATTAGTGAACATCACTATTATTAGAAATACGGGGTGTTACATTCTCCCCTCCTTAAAGGATTTCGCCCCCGAAATCTCCAAGTTAAGGAGAATGCATATCCTAACATCCAAACAACCATTTAATCAACCATCAAACACAGGCACCCATTGTCCTTATAGACTTCTAATGCTTTCATGTTTAAATGCACAGTGTGTGTATGTGTCCCTATCTAATGCAAAATCAGGCGGTCCACTGATTCAGTTGACCTCCTTTAATGCAAACCATGATAGTGCCATGCGTCCATTATGTATGCAAAAGTTCCCTAATGCTACATATCATGCATGCGCAATCATCATCCGAATGCAGCATCCATATGATAACACAACCATTATACATCCATTTTACTAAATACAGCCATTTATATGCAATATGCAGTATGAAGTGACTGAGCCGATCTAGTGCCTAACAGTGTGTGTATATGCGTCCACGAGCAACCACTAGCAAACACTTGCATCCACTTTGCATTCATCATACATAACATGTCTCAAACACATGTTTCAACCATAGGATGATCCTAACTAAAGGTCAAAGATACTAGCGAGAGGATACACTAAAGATAAGATAAGTACAGGATAAGCGATAAAGGAGAAATTAAAAGACATACCCTCAAAAAGAAAAGGGTATCGTGAACGCATCTTCTCTTCTGTCTCCCAAGTAGCGTTGCTATCGTCGTCTCCCCATTGTACTTTGACTAGTCTGACCTCTCGATTTCTCAGCTTCTTAATCTCCGACCCAAGAATGCGCGTTGGAGCTCGTCGAATCATCGCATCACGCTCGATCTCCACCTCTCTAAGCAAGCTCGGCTCTACCACTTCTGCGGTCTCGTGCAAGCACTTCCTCAAATGTGACACATGGAATACGTCGTGTACACCACTAAGTCTCTCCGGCAACTCCACTCTATACGCCATCTGTCCAATTCTTTCCTTAATAGGAAACGGCCCTACAAACCTTGGTGCTAACTTCCCAACGGACCCAAAGCGAACTACGTTTCGTAACGGAGACACTTTGACAAAGACCATGTCCCCAACATCGAACTCGAGATCTGTCCTCCTCTTATCCGCATAAGATTTCTGCCTATCCTGTGCTGCTTTCATCCTCCCCCGAATCAAGTCGATCTTCTCTGAAGTCTCTCTAATCATATCGGGCCCAAGTAAGATCTTATCCGTAGATTCCCACCAACATGTAGGTGAACGACAAGGTCGTCCATAAAGAGCTTCGAAAGGTGCCATGCCAATGCTGGACTGAAAGCTATTATTATATGCGAACTCTACCAATGGAAGATGCTCTTCCCATGTACCCCCAAAGTCTAGGATACATAGCCTCAAAAGATCCTCTAGAATGCGATTCACCCTCTCAATCTGGCCGTCCGTCTGAGGATGATATGCGGTGCTCAAACATAACTGAGTCCCTACCGCCTCTTGTAAGCTTCTCCAAAATTCGCTAGTGAAAATAGGATCGCGGTCGCTCACTATGCTAGAAGGAACACCGTGCAAACGAACTATTTCTCGGACGTATACAGAAGCTAACCATGGAACAGTCCTCTTACTCTTCACGGGAATGAAATGGGCGCTCTTAGTAAGTCTATCTACTATAACCCAAATCCCCGTATTACCCTTCCTCGATCTCGGTAATCCGTCAATAAAGTCCATCGAGACGCTTTCCCACTTCCATAGTGGAACCTCCAATGGGTGAAGTAACCCACCGGGTTTCTTTTGCTCCGCTTTTACTTGTTGGCACACCAAGCATCTAGCGACATACTCGGCCACGTCCCTCTTCATACCGGCCCAAAAGAATACTCGCTTCATGTCTTTGTACATCTTGTCCCCGCCGGGATGAATGGTCATCTTCGAACGATGTGCATCGTCAAGAATAGTCTTCCTTAGGTCATCGTCTTTTGGTACACAAAGTCTACCGTCCCTACGTAACTAACCCTTATCATCTAGGGTATACCTACGGAGATGGCTTGATGACTCCCCTCCTTTGAGCTTTTCTACTAACTCAACCAACTGTGGGTCGTCTTGCTGTGCCTCGCCAATCCATCCCAAAAGCGTAGGTCTAACCTCCAAGGATGCTAGCAAACCGGGTACGAAGTCAACGGAAGGTCTAAAATCAAACATAGAGATGAACTCTAAACTTCGCCGCTCAACAAACAAAGGACTTAAGGATAATCTTTTTCTACTTAAGGCATCGGCCACCATGTTACCCTTGCCAAGGGTATATGCTATCTCAAAGTCGTAGGATGCCAAGAACTCCATCCACCTTTGCTGCCTTAAGTTCAAGTCCTTCCGAGAGAATAAATATTTTAGCGATTTGTGGTCAGTGAATAATTTGAATTTCTCGCTAAGAAGATAATGACGCCAAGACTTAAGCGCGAAAACAATAGCGGCCAACTCTAGGTCATGCGTGGGGTAATTCTTCTCATGCGCTCTCAACTACCTTCCACCATAGGCTATTACCCTACCCTCTTGCATTAAGACTGCGCCTAGTCCTGTCCCACAAGCGTCAGTATATACGGTAAATGGCTTACTCCCGTCTGGCAGTACTAAGACTGGGGCTGAGGTCAAAGCTCCCTTCAAACGTTGGAACGCATCATCACAATCTACGTCCCATGTAAAAACTAGGTTTTTCTTCGTCAAGCGTGTCAATGGAGCTGATATCTTTGCGAAGTCTTTGATAAACTTCCCATAGTAGCCAGCTAACCCTAAGAAACTTCTCACTTCAGTAGCATTTTTAGGGACCTTCCAATCTTGGATGGCCACCACCTTCGCGGGATCCACGGCTATCCCTTCTTTGGAAACCACGTGCCCTAAGAACCGTACTTCCTTCCTCCAGAAGTGACACTTAGAAAATTTAGCCTTAAGGCTATGCGCTCGAAGAGTCTCCAACACTTCCCTAAGATGTAGGGCATGCTCTTCCTCATCCTTAGAAAAGATCAAGATGTCGTCCACAAAGACTACCACGAATTTGTTAAGGTACTCCCTAAACACCCTACTTATCAAATCAACAAAGTATGCAGGGGCGTTCGTCAAACCGAAGAGCATCACTAGCCATTCATAGAAACCGTCTGGAGTCCTAAAGGCAGTCTTGTCAATGCTATCCTCAGCCACTCTCAACTGATGGAAACCAGTGGCTAAGTCCAACTGCGAAAACACTGAGGCGCCAACTAACTGATCGAAGAGATCGTCAATCCTCGGCAGTGGGTGTCTGTTCTTCTTAGTAAGCTTATTAAGTTCTCTATAGTCCACACAAAGTCTAAGGGACCCATCCGCCTTCGTGGCAAATACTACTGGAGAACCCCACTCCGATATACTTCGTCTTATGAACCCCTTCTCAAGCAACTCCTTCACTTGCATATCGAGTTCCCTCCTTTCACGTGGAGCCATGTGGCGTACTGGCAAAGATACTGGTTTCGCATTATCCACAAGATATATTCGTTAATCTATCTCCCGCTTCGGAGGCAATCCCTTCACCTCCTCAAACACATTCGAATATTCTCGGACCACTCTAACAGATTGTAGATTTTCCTCGGACGCGTCAAGCGATTCTAAATAACTTAGCATAACGGAATATATGGGATTACAAAAGATTTCGAGAGCGTTACCAAGGCGAGTCATGAGCCTAACTACTCTCCTTTCACAATCAAGAACGGCCCCATTTCTGGAACCAATCCATTCCTAAAATTAGCCCATAGCCCATGAAGACCAACACATAAGCATCACATCTAAACTCAACGCTAAGTATAGAAATTTTCAAATCCAAACACATCATGGACAAATGAGCTGAGCCCCCAATTGGATTCGAAACAACTAAGGGATCCTCTACTAAACTGGTGTTTAAGTGCAGCGATTCAACTAATGATGTAGAGATAAACGAAGGCGATGCGCCCGAATCGAATAAGGTACGGACATGATGATCAAACAGAAAAACTAAGCTTTCAACAGAAATGGTTCTACCTCGTTCTTGCAGCGGTGGGACCGCGAGAGCCTGAACTTGTCCCCTAGCCTGCCCTGGTGCCATAAGAGCCTGCACCTGTCCTCCCGAGGTAGCCCCTGCCCTCTGCCCCTTCCTTGGGCAGTCCTTCACTAAATGTCCCGCATCGCCACAATGAAAACAACCAGTCTTCTTTTTCTTTCGGCAATCCTTGCTGAGATGGCCTGGTGTCCCACAAAGATGAAGCAATACAATCAAACTCCACTAGAGCTGGGCCCAACCTGAGGACCTGGAGGGGAAAAAAGGATAGAATGGAGGGGGTCAGACATAAAGTCTGGCGAGTATAATAATTCTAACAATACTATTATCAAAATAACTAGACTAAGGCATATGCTGGAAGACAAGTAAATGTCTATGAACTATTTGGAAGATAAAGATAGTGTTTAAGATAACGTTAAAGATAACGGTAAAGGCATACCTAATTTCTAACGAATAATTACTATACTGCACTGCACATTACTACACTGCACCGCACCAGTCACCTTAAAGGTTGATCCCACTTGCTTCACACAGAAACATATAAATAGCCTTACGTACCCCTAGCAGACTACATAGGTGCCGTCTGCCCCTATCTCCACTAGGTGTACTCCACTACCCATTTTCGATCGGCTCCCTACTCGTAGATACCCGTGCTGGCCCCACAGTGGGGTGTATCACTCCCCTAAAGTGGCAACCCGATACAACTTGAGAATGCACGGCTTATACCTACACGATGCAACAACGTCTTACCTACCAGCCCGGGTCCACGCACGCATATGAAACCCGTTGGACTTGCGTTGCCACCGCTTCCCGGTTTGGCCTCTTATAGTCAAACCCAGTATGCGTGTCTCGTCCTCGACTTGGGTCGAGCCCACAAAGATACATTTGGGATACTGGTTGAAATGGGCCCCCACAAGCTACCCACCTAAGCTTGTCACCACTAGTATATCCCACTTAACCCTCTTAGTCATGTTCATTTACTTGTGTGTTTGGTTAAGTCTTACTAATCGTATTTCACATGCCACTAAGGGCACCCACTAGATTCCTCATGCCACCCAAGGCACCTACTTAACCCCCATGTCCCACCTTACATGTTTATCTGGTTAAGTATTTCTTAATTCATTTAGACCATAACCTCATAAAGACCTCTCACATTAGACTGGCATTTATGGCAGCTGTATATGCCGGGTGGGTCCGGGCAGTCTTACACCATAAAAGAGTCTAACCTCATGTCTTTACAACTGTTATGCTTTAGTTTAGGCCTAGGACCTCTCACATTGGGCTGACAATTGTGACCACTGGATTTGCCGGGCGGTTCCGGGCAGGTTTACGTCACAAACGAGTCCAACCTCGTGTCCTAAGCATTGATTACCACTTATAATCTTTTACCCCATTTTAATAATTCCCTATCCAAATTATTAATTGAGTCCACTTTTATTGATGTCCATAATTGACTCAATTATGGTCATCCACTCATGGTATGCAAAATCATATCAATTGCACCCCAACATCTTATTATTAAATCCTTAATATTACCCCTACCCCACGTTTATACGTTCGCTTATTCAACGCATAATGTAGGCTAGACTTGAATAGTCTAACGCATAGCACAAAGAGAAATTATCACAACATATAGACAATAAATCTAATCATAATAGGGGTGAAACTTGCATAAACTACGCATGTTAAGGATCAAAAAGTGTCAACTTGTTAAATGTCACAATTTACATGATATGATCATAGCCCAAATCTATACATAAACTTGCATATGGGGTTTATAGGCAACATAATGATGGTGTGAACTAGCATAGGATATCACATATGTCATAGCATAGTTCTAGATGTCATAATAGATGTCATGGCATATGTTCATAACTTTTCCAATCGATCTAACTTGCATATGTGACTTGTCATATAGATCAACATAGCCCAAACATGATGATTTAATTAATATGAACTAACTAGCATAGATAGTAACATTATGGATTTTTACATGTATGATTCATCGCAACTTAGCATAGAAACTTTCAACATACATAACATCATCATAGCATGATTTATAACATATAGTATATCATCACCACATAGCATAGGATTAATAACATACATGATAGCATATGACAATTCACATCATCTACTCACAATCCATTCATGACTTAACCTAATTAAAATGATAATAATCTTGTTATGACTATCATACTCACAATTAGAGAAGAAAAAGAGTCTTGATTTGCTTTTGAGTTGAGTAGAATTAGATTAGAAGCGTGTTGGATTAGCTATCTTCTTCTTTAGTTGGCGGCGGCTATGCTGAATTCCATGGCGACGGCATGACGGAAGCTCTTCTATTTTTAATGATGTTTAGGGGTAGTATTAGGGTGTATTTATAGGTGTAGTTAGTTGTTTTAGGCCTTTAGATAGACCCTAGGATAGATTAGAGCCGTCAGATTTCGTCACAGCCCCCAAAACCCAGCCCAAAAACCCATTCAGGTGCACCCAGGTCGCCTGGGCTCGACCAGGGAGGTCGACCCCCAGGTCGACCCTAGGGTCGACACCCATGTCGACCTGGTGGGCAGGTCGACCCCCAGGTCGACCCCTAGGTCGACCTGGTCTGGGCGGGAATTTTTCCGCCCAGCCTGTTTGGGCTGAATTTTCGAAATTTGAATTTTCTGAATCTGTTTTGAATTTTCTGAAACTTCGGATGGCCATAACTTCTTCATACGAAGTCCAATTCACGCAAACTTGGACTCTATCTCAACCAGAATTCCGAGACGAACACAATGGCGCAACCCGTTTCCCTTAATTCTTACATATGTAATTAATTATTCTTTAATTTGTGAACATCACTATTATTAGAAATACGAGGTGTTACACCAACCGTGTTAAGCCTGATGTGCCTATGGTTGTTTTTACTGCACTTGAGAATGCATCTTCTCTACTTTTATGACTCATTAAAGGAGAAACAATATCAAGTTATAGAAGGTTCTAGACTTCTTTCTTAGAATCATGCAAAACCAAGATTTGTGAATTCTCACCTAGACTACTCTTCTAATGATCGGACTTCTCTAATAGAATTGCATATGCAGTAGTTTTATTGAATGCTCAAAATTTTAGTTTTAGGTTTCTGACTATTGGTTTTGTTCATGGCAATTATTAGACTCAATTTGCCTGATTAAATGTTTATTGTCCCAAGTTCAGTATTCCTGGACTCATCCACTACCCGCGAATAGTTCTATTACTATATATAGTCACTTAAGTTAAATAGCTGGAAAAAACCACAACTTATTGTTTTTGCTCATTTTAGTTGGATAATAAGATGAACTGCACCAGCAGGTTTTTGCCGTTCGAACTTTTTGCAAAATACATTGATTATAGTTTACGATCTCTGAGCATGCATTGGAAAATAATTTGTACAAATGACATGTTTTTCACATGTGTAAGTTGATTAGAACAAAGGGAATATACTCCGCGAGTACATAGCAAAATAAATATAAATGGTGCTTGCTTCATGCACATAAAGCAAAATAATTAGTAGAAACATCACAAACCCCATGCATGCAAAAAGTTTTTTTTTTCAAATGGCATCGCTGCTCATGTGAAATGCGGAATAAACAGTACAAATGCACTTTATGTGCAAAAGACAAATAATTAGTGCAGTCGACTTGTGCTCCATGCGTGAAATGTGAGAAAAATTAATTTGAATGTCAATCGTGTGAATGCAATTGTTGACATCATGGCATCGCTCAATAACCACTTTGAAACTTACAATACATGCGTGTTAACTTTTATATGTTTGTTTAGTTAACCATATCAAAATAATTAACACTATATTACCTTATTTCTCTGCCCTGTTCTTCAACTACCCCAAAAAAAAGGATTTTTATTGCCATTCCTAATCACCCATCTCATATTTCTCAGGCAACCTACAAAAGAGATGCATGATTCAAATATTAAGTCTGGACTGTTATGATGGTTCAACCATGGATGCAGCCCCGTTGGGTATGACCCTTTAATCTACTATTACAATGTTTATTAACAGGAATACATGTATTTCCATTAAGCACTTTATTTTCTTTCCATGTCAATTGGCGTTTGCTTTATATTTTTGTATTGCATTTAAGAAGGTTTAACTTGTCATGCGTCTTAAACCGTACGATTATATCATGCTTTTACTTTCCAGATTACCTTGATAGCTTACTAAAGTGAAGAAGGTTCTGAAAGAAATGTACAATTGCAAAGATAAAGGCCAGGCCTTCTAATGGTTTTATTTTCATCTCATTGTTACACTTTTTTTCCTTAATTGCTTTCCTTTTTTTTTTTTTTTTTTTTGCTATGGGATGCTCAAAATTTTTGAACCCAAGGTATCTAAAACTGTACAAATTCAAATTTGATTGGATATTTTCATTGTGTTACTATGGATTTGACTACTATTATGAATTGTATTAAGTTGACATTAGGTTTGGGTTCGGGAATTATATATTTGGAAATAGTGAATTTTGTCTACAACCAATTAAAAAGAATGCTAATGTGTTTGGGTAGTATTAAAATGGTATATTGGCTCAAAATTGAAGTGTCCGTAGTGTCGGAAATAAAATGGTTTTCAATTATTATTCTTTTACCAATACCGTTAGAACTAAACATTTCATGCTAAAATCCTTTTTATTTTAACTTACATTAAAATTCATTTCATACTTTGTCTCTTTTCTTACTATATATTATTATATAGCAATAAGTTAATGTCCAATTTTTTGTGGTTATGCTCCTTTTCGTTTAGGTAGAAAAGTGCAAAGCGTATCAACAAAATATGATATAGTCATCTTAGCTTTCTTCTAGACATTCACTTGCTATATTTCCTTATTTTTGAATTTGCTTTATGGGCTACTTTGTTATTAGTCTATTGTATCATGGTAAATGAAAAATCATACTAAATTCTAGCTAAGGGTTAATAATGTAAAACAACAATTATGAATAAACAGACTGGGAAAAATAATAACAAAAATAATATGAAAACATATGTTAAACTGATTTGTTCCGAGTTTTGTATGTATTCTACGCTATGTTTTAAAACGCAAAAAGCGCACGCGAGGCGTTTTCAGGTCCGTGAGGCGAGGCGTAAGCCTCGATGCGTTGAGGCGTAAGCCTTTCAGGTTTAAAAAAAACGCAACACATATACTTAATTTTTAATATGAAATAACATTTTTAAAACGAGCGATCCCTCTGGTGCATCTATGATCACAAAATGCACAAAGAAAATATTTTGAATTGGTAAAATTCGGTATACCTTTAACCCACTTCCATGCAATATCCCGTTTGCTCATTTTTAACTAGCCTGGACATTAACAGATAATTAAAATAGCTCTAGACACACAACAGTTGAAAAAAAAGGGAAAAAAATATCATTATTTAAACTCAATAATCTTTTCATGTCTCAAATTCAATATGTTACTAGAGCCACAAACCTAAGGGCATTCAAATTTGTGAAAAGTGATTCAAGGTTAAACTCCAAACACACAGCAGTTTAAAAATAATAATAGAAAAATCCCTCTCTTTCGATTCTCACTGGAATTGGTTTCAATTCCAGTTTACTGGAATCGAAATCGACTCCAGTTTATAGGAATCGAACTCAATTCCTATTATGGAATCGAGTTCGACTCCTATTCGAATGGCAAATTCAATTTTTTTTTACCTCTTTCGCAGTCTGCAGTGTGGAGTAAAAATGAAAGCAAGCAACGTAAAAGTGAAGGTAAGTTCTGAAAGAAGTTTTTTTTTTATATATATATATACATATACATTCACGCCTTAGATAGTTTAGGCCCTGAGGAATGCGTTTTTTGCGATTTCTACGCCTCAAACCATTGAGGCGCACGCCTCAGGAGCAAAACGCCTTTCGAAGCACGCATCAAGGCGTTTTAGCCTCAGCCTCGCCTAAGGCGCGAGGCGCGTTTTTTAAAACATTGTACGTTCATATGCTTTTATAAGTTAGTTTAATAAACATTCTACAAAGTTATTATTTGTCACCGTCAAAATTTATTTACTTTGGTTAGTTTCATTTAATAAACTAGGCATTATTATATTGACTTAACCAGTCTTAGATTATATACTCAGTTTACGTTTATGAAACAATGATGGAATAACTTTTTACTACTAATATGATTTTGTTTGATCCATTTTTACGGGTTAGAAATATAGTAACATAGTAGAAATTAGCTACATAAATCTAACATATTGTGATTTCTATATGATTTTTATTTTGCTTCACACATAATTTCGACCTTAAAAAAATTACCCCTATCGAAATGAAATTTCAATTTTTGATCTATAATTTAATTACCTTTTCATAGTTAGTTGTTATTTAGTTAAACCTTCAACCCTAAATTTGGTTTATTACACAATATTGCTCACATGGTAATTTATTGATTTTTTGAGGTTTTTTTCTTACCGCACTGTATTCATTTGTTAAATTGCAAGCTTTGTTTAGATCAACATTCTATTATCTGTCAAACTGTTGACGTTTTGCATGTCTAATTCTGTTTCATGCACGGAAAAAATGTATAGGATTTTTTGGATGAAAGAGTGCTCCCCTTAATTGAAACGGTCTCATATTTTATAACTAAAAGTAGAAAAATTATAACACTTTGTTGGTTACATTCAATTAAAAGTGTGGTAGATAGTCATAATAATGATCCAATAGAAGTGGCAATGAAGAAGAGAAAAAAATATAATATATACAAAACTTCCCAAAAAAATGACAGTAAATTAAGACCTACAGGATGCTGAGGCAGATAAGCTCGGACCAGAAAGAAAACTCAGGGACAGGGTGTTGAATGAGCAGTAGAGGTATCACAGCCTGGGACATTGTAGTAGTCGAACCATAGACGTGGCATATAGCAGAGCTGTTGGAGTTCGAAGTAGAGGAGGAATTGGTGCTAAATAAGCAGCTGCTGGGAGGGCAATGTGGAACACATTGCATTTGAACTTGCAGTAGTATGATTAGGGCATGACAAAGAGAATGTGCCAATGCATCAGGCCATATGTTGACATGCAATTTACAAGGATACAAAATATTATTTTGGATTGTCATAATTTTCTATTTTCTTTTGTTATATTGAATAACATGTTTACTGTACGTCAGTTTGTGTAAAAGTTCCCAATATATTAAGTATTTTATAGGCGTTAACCTTAGGCTGTAATATGTATTATATAGTTTTTCCTTTGTAGTCTGTTTTCGCAGAACGCTTTAGTTATACGTTTAGTTTTGGTTTTTGATTATTAATAAAATTGCAGCATGACGTGGGGCCATGTGATGGTTGGGTAAATCCAAATTTTAAGTTATGCATATGCATGGTTAACATAGTCAATAATTACCGATGCTGTGATCTGTTGGGTATTGCGCATTCAGATTGTTCTAGACAAAAATTCTGGTGGTATCATGAATTACTGCGATGTTCATGCTTTAGGTAGCTTTATTCAACACATTTGAAAATATGTAGTGTATAACGACTCAGTACTATAAATGGATCCTAACTTAGAACTACTTCAAATTTAGATTTTTATATATGTATATTAGCTTTTAAATTGTTTGACATCTGTTTGCTTTCTAATCCGTAATTGGTTTTAGCTTATGTAAAAGAGTATAATATTATTAAATTTTAACCCATTTATTTGGATTGTTTTAATACGACATACAAGGCATGAATACTGATTAAAGTATGACCTTGAACGCAATTTGTAATTTCAGTGTATAGTAAATGGGTTATCATCTGATATACTAGAAAATCATCACTTTTATGCATGGTAACTACCTATGCACCTAAGCAGCAGAAAGCAAATGAATTACATATATATATGAGTCAAAATTTCCTTACATGCTCTACTCTCTTATTATACTCTTTTTCACTTTAATTCAACTGACTCTTTTTGATCAAACCCTCCAACCTGTGTTACCAATTCTTAAAACATAGGCGTATATATAGAATTAAATTTCAATGGCACAACCTTAATTGAATATTGACCGTGTGCGAAGCACGGGTTCACACTAGTTAGTTATTTAAACTTGAAATTTTAAAATTGGTTCCAATTTTAGGGTCGTTATAAAATAGCAGTGCAGTTTTATAAATTTGATTGCAAATCAGGCTCAATGTATTTGTGGAAGCGAATTGATATTGAAGAAGTGACTGTTTTATCCTAAAGGGGGCGACGAAAGGTACGAACTGCTTTGCACTATTGAGCAGTTTGTCGAAATGTCTTTAAGGAGCAACTTTATAGGTTACTCAGCCATTTTTTCCAACATGTCTTGATTTCTCTACAATCCTAAGCTCCCATCTGGTTTCTGCTTGCACACATTTTCCCAATTGACTTTATGTTGGTTTTCCATCCACAAAAAATTAGCACATATTGAATCTATTTTTTTAATAACACTCTCTTGCATTTAACAAATTTGCAACAAAAATGAAAACATTGAGAGTATTACCATCTTTATCAGCTCTAGTTTTGGAACACCCCCAGCCTTCGTTAAGGTCACTCACAAAGGGAACGCCTTAACTCCGGTGGAGCATTATAGGTAAAAGATACAGATAATTAACAAGACAGATATATAAACAGCGGAAAAACTAAATTTATTTCATAAATACGTGGTTCAGTTAAAACATTACAACAACTGTTTCAAACCAACTTCCAAATCATTACAACAAAATCTCTGTCTTGAATTAAAACATAAAGAAGCATTAAAACAACAGTAAGGTAGCATAAATCCCCAATAAGAGAGTATCCAAAGCCATAGCCCAAGGAAAAAGATTCCAAGCAATACATCTACTTTCTTCAAGCTGGAAATAATCCGATTTAAGCTGAAGTATTCCCTCCCTGCGGACCTGGGGGGGGGGGGGGGGACGGAAGAAAAGAAGACGAAAGAAAATGGGTCAGACATGAGTCTGGTAAGTATAATGAATATTTAGCATGTAAACAAGAAAAGGGTTATGACATGAATAAACTAAATCTAGGACATCACCCCAGAACAGAAATAAGATAATAAGGCTGAATATGCTATCGCACCCATTTTACTTCTCTGCACCACCTAACTAGTGTCACAACTAGTAATCTATATAAAATGATCATATTATAATGTGATCCCAATCCCCGCAATTGTGGTAGCCTTCAGGTGTACATCTATCGTGAGGATTCCACCTCAATCTGCATAATTACCATGAACACGTTAGATGTACCCTTACTACTCTATCGACCGGCTCCTTACTCGTATTAATTTTTCCTTGTGTCTGTGTCAATCGGCCCTCTCTTGCGTGTAGATACCCTGTGCTGGTCCCACTATAAGGTGTATCAATCCTTATGATAGCAATCTGACACGATTCAAGATGCACAGTGTATAACTACTGGTACCCAGTGCCTGCTTTTTCCCACAATGGAGTACGTGCATGCTCGTAAACCATCGGAACCTATAATGATGTACCCCCTACCGCTATTTTGACCGCTTATAATTAGCCCAGTAATCATGCCCCACCCTGCCTAGTTCAGGGTACCATGATACATCTATGTGGGTTACTGCTGAAATGGGTCCCCGTTACTAGGGTTTCCTACTGGTTAAGTTTGTGGGCCTATATTTACTAATATTACCCACCAATCCGATATGTACTTAACCCTCCCACTGATTCAAACATGTTTATTTAATGGTTAAGTTTGTGGGCCTATATTCACTAATATTACCCACCAACCCGATATGTACTCAACCCTCCTACTGATTCAAGCATGTTTATTTAATGGTTAAGTTTGTGGGCCTATATTTACTAATATTACCCACCCAACTTGATATGTACTTAACCCTCCCGCACATTATGCCATATTGGTTAAGTGTTGTCCATTCATGTTAACTTAACCCACCCATTCATCATGTCATGTTGGTTAAGTGTTTCTTATTAACTTAACCCTCCTTACTTATCATGTTGGATTGGTTAAGTGTTTCCTATTAACTTAACCCCGTTCGTCCATCAAGTTGTATTGGTCAAGTGTTTCTTGTTAACTTAACCCCACGTGTTCATCATGTTGTATTGGTTAAGTGTCATCAATCAATTCAAGTTACTTAACCCACCTACTTATCATGCTACTTTGGTTAAGTGTTGCCTTCTTGTGTTAACTTAACCCTACCACAAATCAAGTTATATTAGTTAAGTGTTGCCCTCTTGTTTTAACTTAACCTTACCACAAATCAAATTATATTGGTTAAGTGTTGCCCTCTTGTTTTAACTTAACCTTACCACAAATCAAGTTATATTGGTTAAGTGTTTCTTATTACTTAACCCTACCCATTCATCATGCTATACTGGTTAAGTGTTTCCTATTAACTTAACCCTAGTCATTCATGTTATATTGGTTAAGTGTTCCTATGAACTTAACCCTAGTCATTCATGTTATATTGGTTAAGTGTTCCTATGAACTTAACCCTAGTCATTCATCTTGTTCATTAGCATTAATTGATTTATTAATGCACCAACCTCTCACATTAGATATGTGTTGTTGCGGTTACTGGATGTGTCGGGCGGTTCCAGGCAGTTTTACACCACAACTCAATCTAACCTCGGGTTTTCCTTGGACGTGATGCACTAACCTCTCACATTAGATATGTGTTATTGTGGTTACTGGATGTGCCAGGCGGTTCAGGCAGTTTTACACCACAACTCAATCTAACCTCGGGTTAGGCATGTTCGTCTTTTACTTAATTTACATATTTATCTTTCAAATTTATATGTAAATTATCCACAATTATTGCCATTCAAGTCATGCCCCATTTACCCTCTAAATCATATTTTTCAATTTTTGGTATATAAGTTATACCATTTTTATGCCACTAACCATTCATTTATTTATGGGCTAAATTATGCCAATAATAATAGTTTCTAAGATTTTCCCAAAGTTACCCCCGTCATACGTTCGCAAAATTCACATAAAATGTTAGGCTCGTAACTTAGCCTAACTTATATACAAAAAAGGGAAAGAAGGGAGCATGTACCATTCACGCAACATAAAATAATAAGGGACTAACTAAACATGTGTCATGTGGCATAAAATAATGAACTCGCATTTTTAGATCCAACTAACATGAGTCTTTAAGCATATGAAATTACCCAAATCCAACTAGGCATGTAAATGTATATTTTTGTTTTGGGTCCAATGAACATAAACCTTAAACATATAGAACTTCACAAGTTCGAATAGACATGTGAATGTAAACTTTTAATTTGGATCCAATAATTATGAATCTTAAACATATGGAATTACACAAGTTTAACATGGCATGTAAATATGAACTTTTATTTTGGATCCAATTTCTAAACATAATACATGTCTTGGCCTAATAATTTGCATGTAACATAACATGAATGAATCACCGATTTATATGATTGGTTTACATCAATATATTAACTACATAGCCTAACAACTTGCATGTAACATAACATGAATGGATCACCAATTTTTACATGATTGGTTTACATCAACATAATAACCACATAGCCTAATAACTTGCATGTAACATAACATGAATGAATCACCAATTTTTACATGATTGGTTTACTTCAACATAATAACCACATAGCCTAACAACTTGCATGTAACATAACATGAATGAATCACCAATTTTTACATGATTGGTTTACATCAACATAATAACCACATAGCCTAACAACTTGCATGTAACATAACATGAATGAATCACCAATTTTTACATGATTGGTTTTCATCAACATAATAACCACATAGCCTAACAAATTGCATGTAACATAACATGAATAAATCACCAAACTTTACATAATACATGATTGGTTTAACACCAACATAATAACCACAATAATCTCATAAGCATATACGATAGAATCGTTACAAGAATAAGCATGAATTAGCATCATCATTATCTTACAACTAGGAATAACGCTAATTTTCATTTTATTACAAATCATAACTTTAAATCATTCACATCTAAATAATAACAGGAATTACAAAGAAAAGAAAGTCTTGTTTTCTGGGATCTGTTTTCTAAAATTGGAAAGCAATCCCTTGAAGAAGACTATCAATTCTCTAAGTTAGCTTTGATTCGTAGCTTTAATCTTGTTTTCAAATTGAAGAAGGAATGGTGGCTAAACTAGAATGATCATGGACGTCATGGTGGCTCCTTGGAATGAATTTGTGTGATTTAGGGTTTGAGGATTAAGGTTGCTTTTATAGAAGATTAATCTTGTGTGAGCCGTTAGATCGTTTTAGGAGCAATCACAACCGTCCAAACTAGATAGAGTTATCCAGAATTGCCACCTAAGCCCTAGTGACTCAGCAACAGGTCAGAAAGGACTCAGCAACTAGTCAGAATCGTCTCAGATTTGGATTTGGGCGAGGGAGGTAGGTCGACCCCCTGGTCGACCTCCTGGTCGACCTGGCCTGGGGTAGGTCGTCCCCAGGTCGACCTGCCTTGGTATAGGTCGACCTCTAGGTTGACCTGTCTGGGTTATTTTACTATTTAATTTTCTGAATTTCTCTTGAATCTTCCGTAGGCCATAACTCCTTCAGACGAAGTCCGATTTACGAAAACTTGGACTCTATACTAAGCAGAATTCCGAGATGAACGCAATGGCGTAACCCGTTTCCGTCAATTCTCATTTTAAAAATTAAGTATTCTTTAATTCGTTCTTTTAATATTCTCAGAAAGTACAGTGTGTTACATTCTCCCCTCCTTAAAGGATTTCGTCCCCGAAATCTCTGAGTTAAGAAGAATGCATATCCTAACATCCAACATCCATCTACTCAACCATTCAATCACAGGCGTCCATTGTCCTTAAAAATATTTCTAATGCTTTCATGATCATATGCATAGTGTGTGTACATGTCCTTATCTAATGCAAAATCAGGTGGTATACTGATTCAGTTGACCTCCTCAATACGAATTATGTCAGTGCCGTGAGTCCATCATGTATGTAATTATTCCTAATCGTACTTTATAACTTCTATATGAGTGCATAATCATTCTTACAAATGCAACATCCATATGATAACACATCAAGTTTCAGTTCATATATTTAAAAATTCACTCATGCATATGCAATATGAAAGTGACTGAGCCGATATAGTGCCTAATTTGTGTATATGCATCCACGAGCAACCACTTGCAACCACCAATCATAACATGTTTCAAACACATGTTTACATCCATTGGATTCTACCTAAGGATTGAAGATATGACCTAGAGGATATACCTAGAAAGATAGAAACAAATATGCATAGAATTCCTAGAAAAAGAGATCAAGGATATACCCTCAAGGAAAAGGGTATGATGTGTGTGCCTTATCTTCAGTCTCCCACGTCGCGACTTCTTGAGCTTCACTTTACTATACCTTAACTAATTTAACTTCACAGTTGCGAAGCTTCTTGACCTCCATTTCCAAAACTAACTAGTAAAGATAGGACCTCGATCACTTACTATGCTAGAGGGTATCTAATGTAGTCGAACTACCTTTCCAAGATAAACAGGTGTGAGCCATGATACCAAGTGTATATACTAAGATGATTAGAGGTCTCTCCTCTCCTTAGCTTATCCATCATGTCACAAACCTGAGGGTCTAAAGCTAAAGGTTGCTATGTACTTTTTACCTCTCTTAAGGTCAGTCTTACTTTAGGGCGCCTGCCACAACCATTTATTTCTCACGCAAACCATCCTAATCAAACTTGAAATCCCTCAAGTACAAGCCCCAAAGGCCTAAACCAATATCAGGCAAGCACCGAAGGAATACCTCCTTCGAATTTGGATGATTTATGTGAGATGATACTAGCAAAACAATCAAACAATTGAGCACTTAACCGACTCTGGCTTTCCTCAACAATCTTGCTCCAAAACTATCGTTGATCGCATAACTGGCTTTGCATTGTCAACTAGATATATGCAGAAGTCTATCTCGAGTTTTAGGGGGAAAATCCCTAACATAATCAAAAACATCTACGTACTCATGGACTACTCTGACGGATCGCAAATCATCGATAGATGCATCAAGTGATTTTAGGTGGCTAAGCCTAACTGATCGCCTCAGGATCACACGAAATCTCGAGGGTATTCCCGAGGCAAGTAAAAAGTCTAACTACCCTCGTTTCACAATTACTAGCTAACTAATCCATGCCTAGAATCAACCCATAGCCCATGAAACCAAAAACATAAGCATTACACTTAAACTCAATCCTTCATATAAATATTCTCAAATCCTTACAAACCAAAGATAAATGAGCCGAACCACCAACCAGATTTGAGAAAATAATGGGATCTTCCATTATACTAGTACTAAGGTGCAGAGACTCAACTACGGAAGTAGATATGAGCGAATGTGAAGCGTTGAAATCAAAAAGAGTACTAATAGGATGATCAAAAAGAAAAAAACTAAACCTTACTATCTTTCTCTCATACGCTGGCGGTGGAAGCATGCACTTGCCTTCCTGAAAATTCTGTCCTTTGTCCTTGTCCTTGTCCCCTGGGAAACCCTTGATAAGATGCCCTGCCTCACCATGCTGAAAACAACCACTTGTCTTTTACTTCCTATAATTAAATGACCCGCTAAACCGTAGAAAAGATACTTCCTCTTGTTGCGGGATCTATTATTTCCTCCGCCCTTCTTATATTCCAATCCCTTTTTTGCGATTCTTCCCCTTTTGCCTCTTTCTCTTTACCTCCTTTGTGAACCATGTTGACAAGCCTTTCGAACGTTGCCTACATCGCACGGGAAACCCTACAAAGCTTGGAAGAGAATTAGCCGTAGGTGAAACTATTACGACTATGGATGGAGGTTGGGCACTTCTTCGCCTTTTGACAGGTGTCGTAGTCTCATTGAGCCTACGGAACCATGCCGCGTTGAGGTTACCTCCCAGAAAGCCAGGAGCCCCGGAGACTCAGGAAAGAAGGAAACAAGGATTCAAACAGATGATCTAAAGATAGTGCTTATGGCTTTGGGGAATATGCCTCTAAAACAAAACTTTTCTTTTGAAAACACTTCTTTAAACTTCTTGAAATTAGTTTCCAAAATTTTTATCTGATCTGGCAACCATCAACTCTGATACCAAGTGATTCACCCCGCCTTTGTTAAGGTCACTCGCAAAGGGAATGCCTTAACTCCGGTGGAGCATTATAGGTAAAAGATACAGATAATTAACAAGACAGACATATAAACAGCTGAAAAACTAAATTTATTTCATAAATACGTGGTTCAGTTAAAACATTACAACAACTGTTTCAAACCAACTTCCAAATTATTACAACAAAATCTCTGTCTTGAACTAAAACATAAAGAAGCATTAAAACAACAGCAAGGTAGCATAAATCCCCAGTAAGAGAGTATCCAAAGCCATAGCCCAAGGATAAAGATTCCAAGTAGTACATCTACTTTCTCCAAGCTGGAAATAATCCGATTCAAGATGAAGTATTCCCTCCCTGCGGACCGGGGGGGGGGGGGGGGGGGAGGGGAACGGAAGAAAAGAAGATGAAAGAAAATGGGTCAGACATGAGTCTGATAAGTCTAGTGACTATTTAGCATGTAAACAAGAAAATGGTTATGACATGAATAAACTGAATCTAGGACATCACCTCAGAAATAAGATAATAAGGCTGAATATGCTATCGCACCCATTTTACTTCTCTACACCACCTAACTAGTGTCCCAACTAGTAGTCTATATAAAATGATCATATTGTAATGTGATCCCAATCCCCGCAATTGTGGTAGCCTTCAGGTGTACATCTATAGTGAGGTTTCCACCTCAATCTGCCTAATTGCCATGAACATGTTAGATGTACCCTTACTACTCTATCGATCGGCTCCTTACTCGTATTAATTTTTCCTTGTGTCTGTGTCAATCGGCCCTCTCTTGCATGTAGATACCCTGTGCTGGTCCCACCATAAGGTGTATCAATCCTTATGATAACAACCCGACACGATTCAAGATGCACAGTGTATAACTACTGGTACCCAGTGCCTGGTTTTTCCTACTCCGGAGTACGTGCACGCCCGTAAACTATCGGAACCTACACTGACGTACCCCCTGCCGCTATTTTGACTGCTTATAATCAGCCCAGTAATCATGCCCCACCCTGCCTAGTTCAGGGTACCATGATACATCTATGTGAGTTACTGCTGAAATGGGTCCCCGTTACTAGGGTTTCCTACTGGTTGAGTTTGTGGGCCTATATTTACTTATATTACCCACCAATCCGATATGTACTTAACCCTCCCACTGATTCAAGCATTTTTATTTAATGTTTAAGTTTGTGGGCCTATATTTACTAGTATTACCTACCAACCCGATATGTACTTAACCCTCCTACTGATTCAAGCATGTTTATTTAATGGTTAAGTTTGTAGGCCTATATTTACTAATATTACCCACCCAACTTGATATGTACTTAACCCTCCCGCACATTATGCCATATTGGTTACGTGTTATCCATTCATGTTAACTTAACCCACCCATTCATCATGTCATGTTGGTTAAGTGTTTCTTATTGACTAACCCTCCTCACTTATCATGTTGGATTGGTTAAGTGTTTTCTATTAACTTAACCCCATTCGTCCATCAAGTTGTATTGGTCAAGTGTTTCTTGTTAACTTAACCCCACGTGTTCGTCATGTTGTATTGGTTAAGTGTCATCAATCAATTCAAGTTACTTAACCCACCTACTTATCATGCTACTTTGGTTAAATGTTGCCTTCTTGTGTTAACTTAACCCTACCACAAATCAAGTTATATTGGTTAAGTGTTGCCCTCTTGTTTTAACTTAACCTTACCACAAATCAAGTTATATTGGTTAAGTGTTGCGCTCTTGTTTTAACTTAACCTTACCACAAATCAAGTTATATTGGTTAAGTGTTTATTATTACTTAACCCTACCCATTCATTATGCTATACTGGTTAAGTGTTTCCTATTAACTTAACCCTAGTCATTCATGTTATATTGGTTAAGTGTTCCTATGAACTTAACCCTAGTCATTCATGTTATATTGGTTAAGTGTTCCTATGAACTTAGCCCTAGTCATTCATCTTGTTCGTTAGCATTAATTGATTTATTAATGCACCAACCTCTCACATTAGATATGTATTGTTGCGGTTACTGGATGTGCCGAGCGGTTCCGGGTAGTTCTACACCACAACTCAATCTAACCTCGGGTTTTCCTTGGGCATGATGAACTAACCTCTCACATTAGATAGGTGTTGTTGTGGTTACTGGATGTGCTAGGCAGTTTCAGGCAGCTTTACACCATAACTCAATCTAACCTCGGGTTAGGCATGTTCGTCTTTTACTTAATTTACATATTTATCTTTCAAATTTATATGTAAATTATCCACAATTATTGCCATTCAAGTCATGCCCCATTTACCCTCTAAATCATAATTTCAATTTTTGGTATATAAATTATACCATTTTTACGCCACTAACCATTCATTTATTTATGGGCCAAATTATGCCAATAATAATAGTTTCTAAGATTTTCCCAAAGTTACCCCCGTCATACGTTCGCAAAATTCACATAAAATGTTAGGCTCGTAACTTAGCCTAACTTATATACAAAAAAGGGAAAGAAGGGAGCATGTACCATTCACGCAACATAAAATAATAAGGGACTAACTAAACATGTGTCATGTGGCATAAAATAATGAACTCGCATTTTTAGATCCAACTAACATGAGTCTTTAAGCATATGAAATTACCCAAATCCAACTAGGCATGTAAATGTATATTTTTGTTTTGGGTCCAATGAACATAAACCTTAAACATATAGAACTTCACAAGTTCGAATAGACATGTGAATGTAAACTTTTAATTTGGATCCAATAATTATGAATCTTAAACATATGGAATTACACAAGTTTAACAGGGCATGTAAATATGAACTTTTATTTTGGATCCAATTTCTAAACATAATACATGTCTTGGCCTAATAATTTGCATGTAACATAACATGAATGAATCACCGATTTATATGATTGGTTTACATCAATATATTAACTACATAGCCTAACAACTTGCATGTAACATAACATGAATGGATCAAATTTTTACATGATTGGTTTACATCAACATAATAACCACATAGCCTAACAACTTGCATGTAACATAACATGAATGAATGACCAATTTTTACATGATTGGTTTACATCAACATAATAACCACATAGCCTAACAACTTGCATGTAACATAACATGAATGAATCACCAATTTTTACATGATTGGTTTACATCAACATAAGAACTAGAAAAGCGCGAATTTTGTCATAATAACTGCAAGCACACAGATCGTGTAATATGCAGGTCGAACACAGGGAGGAATTTTAAATTTAATTATTTATACATTTCTTGGGTGAGTTAGACCAGTCTTGGAGGTTGATTTTGAAAACAAACAAAATTGAAACTACAATAAGACTATTATTGAATTGAATTAGATCTGAATCTAATCAAATCTATATTCAATCCAATATGACCTAGGAAAGAAATAAAAAGAACAGAAATTAAAATTGCAAAAATTAAATAACAAACATAAAATAAATTAGGATTATCGCTGAATCTAATCAGATGGTCAATTACAAATGAAAATAAGTGAAAAATAGAGATAGTGCTCTACCAAACATAATTGTGTAGACAACACTAATTGCTAAGAAAATTAAAATGCAGAAAAAAGAAAAGAAGAAAATTAAACTAGATTAATGGCAGAAGAATTACAGCAGAAAAGTATCTTTTTACAATGGGTATACATGTGTATTTATAGGTGAGATTGGCCAACCCTAATCAAATATATGAATATATGGGTCTTTTTATCCAACAGTTATTGTCATATCTCATGCCTTTTCCTAACTAAGTTTGTTTGGAAATAATCTTGTGGATATCTGAGCATATCATGGTGAATATCTTCCATATCTCATTTGGATAATTGATTGACAAAATATTTTCAAGATCTTTTCTTTCAGTCTCTTTCAAATCAAATATGCTAGCCCAATGTGAACACAACTAGCCTCCAATGACAGCTTGTTGTGCAATCTTCATGTATATGGCATCAATTCTTCACTTTTAAGGCTGAATGAGGTTTGGACAACACATCTGTAAAAACAACAAAGTAATACTCAAGTAATATTTGTTTATACACAAAAGACAAGATATAAAATCATAAAATAAACACATTTTCATGTTAATCAAATACCCCCACACTTATCTTTTACTCGTCCTCGAGTAAAACAAAAATTAAAAACTAACTAGATAGGTCACACTTTCGTAGGAAACACGATTGCATTGAGCATATGCAACAAGCCGTTAAACCTCTAGGTTTCC
This sequence comes from Allium sativum, assembly GCA_030737875.1. Lineage (NCBI taxonomy): Eukaryota > Viridiplantae > Streptophyta > Magnoliopsida > Asparagales > Amaryllidaceae > Allium > Allium sativum. Next base: position 185,621,630 of record CM060924.1, on the reverse strand, counting down.
CTAGTAGGACGAGTGGTGCCTCGTGAGGGTTTTCAGCGGATACCACCCACAAAATCCAAATGCAATATGCTATGGCTCTAATGTAACTACATGAATGCAGAGGACTTATGCAATTGAAAACAAAAATGAAAACACGACTTGTTTTAGGAAAGTGGAACAACAAATTAAGTTAACAATTACTAATCAGTTGATTGTATTTTAGATACCTCAACTTGTCACAAATTTTCAATATAATTCAAGTTTTCAATGTTAAACTCTAGTTTGGCCAGTTGGTTTGGTTGATAACATAGTGCATCCATGAAATAAATTCTTAGTTTGCTTGTCACAGGTGGTATTCTAATTTCCTCGTGTATGGCTAGTCAATTCAATAAGGTCAAAAAGTGTTTGGGCATCTTCACTTATTCTCTATCTCTATAAAAATCAAAATTTACGATTAATTACATACACCTAATTTAAAGACCAAGGTATACCACCCATGCACTGTCTTGTAGATTGATAGAGAGTTGGGACAGAGCTTGGAGGATTGTGCAAACCGAAGATGACTTTGTCAACAACATGTTGGTAATCCTTAGTTGTCCAACTCATAAAATGAGACCAAGATACACCGGCGCGGACTTTGTCAACAACATGTCAGATAGAGCTTGGCGGGTTTGTACACCAACGCTAGATTTACAAGCAATGTTGGATACCCTTGGATTATTATTATTATTATTATTGAAAATATAAAAACAAGAGAGAGCTTACACGAATTCAGCTTAACACAACTTAGTTTTAAAGATTCGAAAAGCCAATATTAGTATTTTAAGTCCTTCACTCATTAAACAAAGACTACAATTTAGAATAAAATTCATGGCCATTACCTAAGAATCTCACTATGTACCGGTTACACTAATATCCCTCAAAATTCAACTTTTCATTATATTTCTTATTCGATCTTAGTTGAGAGAAAAAAAATACTATCAATTGATTAACAATCGTTAACTTATTTTGTTGTATCAATCTGAAATGAGTCGTATTTTAATAAAAATTATGGTATGTTATTGCGATCTAAAATGTATGATGGTCCTATCTAAATGCATGAAGATGAAAAGAAGAAAAATTGAAGAAAATTAAAAAGAATGAATGTAATGCAGACTCCCCCCAAACTAGATCTAAACCGTGTCCATACTGTCAACATTTCCTAAATTTGAAAGATCGTACCCAAAGGTGAATGAGTTGCAAAATTATATGTAAAATGAAATGAAGTTTAACCACTGTATGCGAATGAAAATCATATGCAAAATGAAATCTAGGATGACGATGAGTGTTATGTGAAAAATGGGATTTCCTTTTCCCCCTATACTTGGCTCTATCGAAAATGATGTATGATGATTTCATATTTGATTTCCGAGGTACAGGAGGCATTTCAATAGCTTTTGAATTCAAAATCTTCCGTGTGCAAATTTGGTTGTGACAGTGATTTATACCATTCAGATGAAAATTATCATAATCCCATAAACATCTCAATTTCATTCAGTGGTATGGAATTAGGATTACCTTTGAGATGTTCCATATATCCATTCTCGTCATTTAGAAGCTTGAGTTCATCTTCGAAAAGTTCTTCGAAAGACATCATGGATAATTATATTGAAGTATGAGAGACTTTCTGAAATGGTAAATCTATCGTGTCATCAACAACGGTTTCTATCATGTCGACTTGTCGTGTTTTAAAATCTTGGTCATTCGAAGAAGAAGGTGTTGACACGGGAAATGAAGGAGGTAAAGGTATAGAAGATGGGTCGTTGGAATTGCCATCATTAAAAGAAGATATATTGTCGGGGTTGCTGACATCAGAAGAAGAGATGTTGGGATTGCCAACATTCGAAGGAGATGGAGATTTGGAAGGTTTAGATGAATTGGCCTTGGTTATCATTGGAAGAGCGTCAAGATTTTGATTTGAGGTTGGAATCGAAGGATTATCGAGATCGTTGACGTTATTTTTAACCGTTTTTCTGGGCCTAAGATTGGAGATCGGGTTGACCTAATTATAGCTTTCATTCTCAAAAAATTCATATTCATTAAAATCCTTCTCCAATTTTGAGTTTTTGAAAAATTCAACATTTTTATTTTGTTCAATTTCTAAAATTTCAAGTTTCTCATAGCCTGAAAGAGAAAGATCAAAATCCGAGCTTAAATGTTTTTCTTGAAAAGAATCGAAGTCCAAATCATTTATTGGATTTTGAACAACTTCATTTAGATCATTATTCTCAATTCCCAAAGTTGTTATTTGAAAATTTTCACTGTCAGTAAAAAATGGATTATTATCTAATTCATCACATGTATGAATTTGATTTTGTTACTCGCGTTGTTCTGCAAAAGATGTCATTAAATAAAGAAGTTCATCCATCTTTTTATCTAGCCTTTCTTCCCTCTCTCTACGAATGTTAAGATGATATTCCTCAAAATTGTTGATTTGAGAGATCTCATTTTGGATTCTTTTTTATTCTCAAAATTATAGTCCACATCAGTTTCACGATCAATATTATTTCCAATGTAGTCGTTGTTTGAATTTTCAAAAAAAAGACAATGATATTGGAAATCATTTTGATCATAAAAATTATGTTTGTAACCAAAACTGTTGAAATTGGAGGGAAAATTGCAATTTTGGTTATTTTCAAGATGTTGATATGGGCTATAATTTTGAGAATTTTGGTTTACAACCTGATATTAATTTTGATTAAAGCTATATTGGGATTCAAAGTTATTTTGATGTGGATGTGGCCCATAATCAAAATTATTGAAATTTGAGTTGATATCGCAATTTCGATCATACCCATGGATTTTGAAAATACTGGTCATTTGGAAAATCTTGAAAATTGTCGACATTGGGCTCATGAAATTTTTGAAATTTTTGCCTCATGAGCTGTAATTCATACTCGTACTCTGTTGTATATAACGGTGTTGTATACACAATTATATGATTTTTGTTTGATGATAACAAAACAATATATTTTATTTTAAACGTGCTTGTTATTGTACTGTTATATATATATACATCTCAAACAGGAATATAATATTTATATTTAAATAGAATACGACTGTACAGACATTCATACAGTATTTTATTTAAATTGAATATTATATTTCAATATTCAACAATATAGATTTACAACTCCACTATTTGAACACATCACATTTCATATACATTCACAAAATATTTGTACTAATAAATAAACTGAATATGATAGACAAATTTGTTTGAAGACAATGAAATAATATTTTATTTTATCAAATTTGTTTATTACAAATATCAGTACAATTTTTTCTCATTCTGTACATTTGTTCCTCACTTCAACCCTCATCACTCTAGTATACAATCATTGCCTCACTACAGCATTTCACTCATTCACATTGCAATTATGACAAAAAAAGGAGGAACAACAAGTTTAGCAACAGTTTTTTCTTTGGAAATTTTTTTCTTGTCAATCATGCAAGATCACAATAGTGCATTCATATGAATTGCAAGTAAAGCATTTTTCAGTTTTAGTTGAGAAGTCATACAAATACAGGACATGGATGAATGGTGCAATTCAATGTGACACATGTGTAGAGTGCAACTTGTACTCAGGTTTAAGTCCAGATGACCGTATGGTGCAAACATGTTTTGATTTCTTTCCATAAATATTCAAAATTGCAGAGACATTCAAAGCAAGAAATTTTGGCAACAATTAATGGTGCAAATAACTTTCTCAAGTTATGACACAAATAAGTTTGGCATATTTAATCATGCAAGGCTTTTAATCAATCAAGGAACAACATTTCTGGATAGTGTTTAATACATTTCCAGTGAAATACTTAACAAATCAGTTTTGGATATGTGCAAGCACCATCAAAGGTTTCATTGCTTTAAAACATTATATTTTTACTGGGAGAAATCATGTTTGGAAATCAATCATAGCACCAAATTTGACAAGGTTTGTTATTTCCAGTTTTCACAAGCCAACATGCAAGTATACAGTAAGTACATGAAAATTGGGTACAACATACACATGCAGGAAATGCATTCATAAAGAATCATTGATGGGCATGGACAGATTAGCATGCAAAGAATAAACAGGAATGTTTTTCTTTGATCTACAATCTTGGCAACAGTTTAAATGTGCAAAGAATTTTCTTTCCAGTTTTAAACAAAGACATTTTTGGGCAAGCATTATTCTGAGTTCAAATTTGTCAAAGTTTTTAATGTGTCTAGAATTCAGTGATCGAATTAAGGCAAGTATCAAGTAATGGTGATATTGGAAAACAACATATGGCAAGTGTATTGAGGGGCCATAAATACAATTTCATTGATTTCCAAAAATATGTTTTTGGCATTAGAAGTTTACATGCAGCTATGACATTGGTCAAGCAAGAGAACAACATGAATGAGAACTTGTGCAACAAATAATCTTTGTCCAAGATTTACAAAGAGCAAGCAACAAAGCTTGTTTAAGGCAAATAATCAATTCATTGTTTCTCCAGAAATTCAGTAATTCATATTCGGCAAGTTTTCAAAATGACAAAACCAGAAATGGCATGAAAACATTTATTTGTTTTCAAATTTGTTTTTCAGAAATATTCATACATGCATACAAATCAGAATTTGGCAAGAAAGTTTTTTTGTTTTATGGTTCATATGCAATTCTGCTTTAGGAAAACAGTGGGACACTCTTGGAAATTATTTTTGGCAAGTGTTAATTAGCAGAATATCAGCATGTGTCATGAATAATTCAGATATGACATGCACAGATATATTTTCAGAATTCAACATTGGAATATTTGGCAATAGTTTTTTTAATTAACAAAATCATGAGATCTTATTTTCAGGAAGGGAAAATATTTTTTAAAAAAAGGCAACAAGCATGTCCAGGGGATAGTATCGAATTTCATCTCCACAAATCAAGAAAGCTTTCAAAGCCAAGGAATCAAACTCAATCAAGGAAATTTACAGAGGAAATCAAGGCCGACATAACTAATGTCAAAAGGGGAATCACATAATCAATCGGGTCAAGCCAAGTCATCATACACGAAATCAGAGAATTTTATAGGATTATATAATCCTATTTTGAACACGATATTCATCAAAGGCTGTATCAAAATCATACAACAAAAAATTCAGAGCAATTATTTTTAAATCAGAGAACTCACAGAGGATTTCGATCAGAAGCTAAGTCAAATCAATCGAAAACCAACCCAACAATTCAAAGAGAAAATCGAAGAAATCAAAACAGCGTTACTCACGTGTTTTCGATCATCATTATCCCAAATCGAAGCATCAGAGAGCATCTAGTTTTGAAGCTCAACAAAGAAGCAAATCAAAGAGCAATCACGATCGAATTTGATTTGGGATTTGAAACCCAAATTCCGTTCTTAAAGTCGGCCAACATCTGTGAAGGAAGGAGCTTGCAAAGGAGAATGGGCCAGGCTCTTCTTTTTATGTTATAAAAGGGATTTAGGGTTTATTTTTTTAAAATTCATTTTGTTGTATTTTTATTTGTAAACCATTCTGAACAGTTTCTAGAGTCTGTAAAATTCTAGGGGATCCAGTTAGGGGATTAACTGGCAGTTTCTAGAGTCTGTAAAATCTAGGTGGTTTTCTAGTTTTGTCTCTAAAACTAGACAGTTTACTAGAGTCTGTAAAACTAGGGGAAATCTGATCTAGTGGATTAGATCAGTCTAGGGTTTTGAGCGTAGGATTAGAATAGGAGCGAGGGGTTCGCGAGTTTACATGGTCTTGTAAGCGGGATCTGTTCTATTACCTAGTAGAAACCTTAGGAATGCAGCAGTAGGCAGGATTTTGCCGAAGCTGGGTATATCTTGTGTCATTTACTTTTCTGCATTTATTTTTTGCTGCATTCTGTGATTTGATTTTTTTTTATATCTCGCTTAATTTTCAATAAACCCTATTCACCCCCCTCTAGGGTTAATCTAGATCCAACAAGTGGTATCAGAGCAGGTATTTTTAACTCTAGAGTCATGGGTAACCCTAGGTGTCAGTCCACTGAGAGTCAGTCCATTTCATTTCCAACTATTTTCGATGGAACAGATTTTTCAAACTGGAAATCCAAAATGGAATTTTATTTAAAATCTGTTAATATTAAATGTTGGGATGTTGTTATCAATGGGTTTAATAGTGTAGATATTACTTTCAATGCTCGAGCTATGAAAATTATGTTTGATTATCTTAGTACTGAACAGTTTAATCTTATCTGTCATTGTTTATCTACACAGGAAATTTGGAATACTCTTAATACAAAGTATGGACAAATTGACAACAACTGCTCAAAATCCCAGAAAGTCAACTCAGCTTCAAATCTATGCTTAACAGGTCATGTAGATGAAACTTTAGATGGATCAGATGATGGAGAATCAACAAATGCTGAAACAGAAAATTTCTCATATGAAGATCTGGTTTACATGTGTCTTGATTTAATGAAATCTGTTGATAAACTCCAGCTGAAAAATAATTCTCTGAAATCTAAGAATTCTGAGTTGACCAGCAAAATTGATAATTTGGAATCACAACTTGAATATTTTAAAAACTTTTCAAATTCAGATTGCAAAAATTGTATGAAATTGGAAACCAATCTTGTTCATCTCAATAAAAATATTCAAAGGTTTGAAAATGAAATTCTGATCTTAAAAGGAAACAAGATTGAGTTATCAAATTTGAACAATTTTCTACAAAAGGAATTTGAAGTTTTTAAGACTGATATATATTCCAAATTTGAAATTGCTGAAAAGGAGAATTTGATGAAATCCGATTTGATTTTGAATGAATTTGAAAACGAGATTGAAAAATCCAAGAAATTTGAGACTGAAAAACAAAAACAATTTGAATCTGAGATCTTAGAATCCCGAGCCAAAATAAAATCACTTGAAAATGAAAATTTGGTTTTGAAACAACATGATGCTGAAAGAAAGATCACTAACAATCGATGTTCAGACTTAATGAAAGATAATAGTGATCTTAAATACAAAATTCAACGATTGGAATCAACTTTGGAAAAATTCTCTAATGGGGAAAAATCGTTGAATATGTTGTGACATAACCAAACTTTTGTCGGAAATAAACATGGTCTTGGATTTGGGAAAATAAATGTTTTTGAAAAGCGGATTTCAAATGATTTTAAAAATCCTTCAAATTGTCTTGAAAAGAATCGATATGAAAATTCAAACTCTGATAATCGCAAAGGATTTTTGAATCATAAACGTGATGTGAATCTGTGTTATGATAATCCATTTGAACAATTCTGGATCCCAAAAAGAAATAAAACAAACTTCATGAAATTCAAACAGATTTGGGTCCCGAAGGGTACAAAGGTAGATTCGAATGGATTGTTTTATTAACAAGTCTGGGTACCAAAATATGTGAATAAAACTGTGAGTGGTTTTACAAACTTTGTTAGACCACTCGATTCTATAAACTGTTAGGTACCGGAGGAGGCTGAGGAATTGTTGTGCAAAAAGAGATTTGAAACCAAGTTGCACTATATTTCTGTATCATTCCCAGTTCCTTAGCCATGTATGTTGAGTTAGAGATTCTTTTGCTTACATCATATTCTGGTATGATCTCTAAACTCAACTTTGTAAATATTTTTTTTATTTTCTTTGTTTATTCCTCCTTCTACCCCATTCTATTTTTTGTTTTTGATTTGTCACTGCCATATTATTATTTTTTATTCTGGGCTTCCTTAAACTTCCAATTGTAGAATTCTGGAAATTCACTTCATTTGTATAATACTCTAATGTTTTAACCATTTCCAGATCTTGAATTTAAGCTTGTAAATTCTGCAATTGTTTTGAGGTTTATTTTCTTTTTTCTGAATTCATAACAGTGTTGATGTATTCATATCATATCTTGAACACTGTTAATATGAATTCTAAATTTTTTGAAGATATGAAAAACAATTGAAATATCACACATCTCTGCTGTTTTGAGTTTATTCTAATTCATTTTAGAAAATCTTGAAATATTATACTCATTACAACACTCTGCTATTTACTAGTTGTGGTAATTTCATTGATTTTCAGATTGGCTTGGATATTTTGTTTGGTCTTGAATCCTTGCTTACATCTTGAAATCCGTAGTTATTCATGATCATCTAGTTTGTTTTTTGTTTGTTTGAGATCACTTGAAAATTTATGATATTTTGAATCTTACACACCTTTCAGATCTGAATTTATTATCCTGTGTAATTGATTAATTGTATCTCAAGATTTACATTTTTTCAAGTGATTTTGAATAAACCACTATTTTTCGATCATGAATTATTAATCAATCTTGATGTAAATGATTTGAAATTTGTCTTGTGATTGTCAGAAAAATTTGTGAAAAATTCTTTTGAAAAATGGTCATTAAAACTCACTGCTATTTCATGATGTATTTGATTTGAATATATGTTTGTTTAAAATCATTTGAAATTATTGATTTATTGAATCTCACACATATCTTGAATCTAAAATTAATATTCTGGTGTGATTGATTCACTGAATCTTGAGAATTTCATATTCCTCAAATGATTTCAAATAAATGGTATTTTTTTAATCATTGGATCATAAATCATCTTATGTGACTGTCATCTTGACAAGTATGATTTGAAATTATTTTCTATGCTGCTCTGATATTGTTTTTGAAAAATGTTTGTTTTGGAATCATCTGTTTGCTGCTCTGATACATGTGCATCATCTGTTATCTTGTCTGCTTGGGCTTTGTACTTATATTTTTTTTTCTATAATATCCTTGCTCGTCTCCCGTGTCATCCTCATTAATTGAAACATCAAGTGGTATCAGTTGTTTAAAAGTGCTAAATTTGATTTTTTTTGTATATATTTTAATCCCTCTTGTCATGTATAGATCAGCATATTCCTCTTGTAATTGATTTTCAATTTTAAAATTATTTATTGATTATTCATTTAGAAATTGGAATCTATATCCAAATTGAACTGTATTTATAATTCATCAAAATTATTATCAGATTTTGAAATTGCGATGAATTGTGACTGCAGTATATTTCACAACAAGAGGAGATTTTGTTTAAAATTTTCATGATGGTTGAACATTTATTATAATATCTTTGAACTGGCAATTATTTCACGACCATCTCCTTTATCTATCATCATTCTGCCATCCATCATGTCTTTTATAGTAATGTGGAGAGTTAACATGTTTTAAAATCATTTTGAATAAACAGTGGAAATATTTGTGATAGAAATGGGACTATGTTATTTTTCAGAATTAGTGACAATTGAAAATTTTCAATGATCTCGGTACAGTCGATCATATTTCATAATATAATTAATTTAGAAATTTATCTCACAGTCCATTCCTTTACCTAACCCATCTTCTATCATCCATATATTGGTTTTATATAACGAGGAGTTTTTTCCTTTTAAAGATAAAATGATAAATATATAATTAATACATAAGTGTGTCTCTAACCTCATTTAAAAATCCAAGATCTGGTCATGCATGGTTAAGAGACAACTTATCATTTAAGCTGCGACTGACCTCATTTAAAAATCCAAGCTCTGGTTATGCATGGTCAGTGTGCTCTTAAATAAAAAATAAAAGAAAAAGGAAATAATGTACTAAATATGAATTTCTCCTTGGTATGTAAAAATCAGCCTATCAATCCATGTTCTAATCTATGAAATGTGTTAATATCTTATGACGTATTATGATTTGTTGATTGATAACTATTGGAATTTGAGATTATTCAATTTTGTCACTTAAGTTGAATTATTAATTATAGTCCAAATCCGTCACTGTTTTTGAACTTCATTTTTATAAAATTCTTTTGAAATAATTGGAAATATATGTTTTTGAAACTCTCCATTTTACATTCATCGTAAATCCGTCAGTTTCTACAATGTGAAATATGCCACTAGTTCTCAGTTTATTATGATTTTTGTTTTACTGATTGAGATTTATGATGACCGTTCTTCCTCTTAAGCTAATATTGTATTTGTTAGTCATTTTCATCTATATTTTAAATTCTGTATCCTTTTGATGATAACAAAAGGGGGAGAATGGATTGAGATTTTGATTTATGAGTGAATATTTTATAAATATTTTTAATTTTGAAAATTCATTCAATTTTTATGTTTCTTCACTCATGCACAGTTATAGGGTTAGTTTCTGTTGTAGGGGGAGCCTTCAAAAAAGGGGAGTTCAGTTCTTCACTCTCAAACACATTTATAATATTATTATATTCAAAATCCTCATATTTGTTTGTCATCATCAAAAAGGGGAGATTGTTGTATATAACGGTGTTGTATACACAATTATATGATTTTTGTTTGATGATAACAAACAAATATATTTTATTTTAAACGTGCTTGTTATTGTACTGTTCTATATATATATACATCTCAGATAGGAATATAATATTTATATTTAAATAGAATACGACTGTACAGACATTCATACAGTATTTTATTTAAATTGAATATTATATTTCAATATTCAACAGTACAGATTTACAACTCCACTATTTGAACACATCACATTTCATATACATTCACAAAATATTTGTACTAATAAATAAACTGAATATGAGACAAATTTGTTTGAAGACAATGAAATAATATTTTATTTTATCAAATTTGTTTATTACAAATATCAGTACAATTTTTTCTCATTCTGTACATTTGTTCCTCACTACAACCCTCATCACTCTAGTATACAATCATTGCCTCACTACAGCATTTCACTCATTCACATTGCAATTATGACACACAAAAAAAAGGAGGAACAACAAGTTTAGCAACAGTTTTTTCTTTGGAAATTTTTTTCTTGTCAATCATGCAAGATCACAGCAGTGCATTCATATGAATTGCAAGTAAAGCATTTTTCAGTTTTAGTTGAGAAGTCATACAAATACAGGACATGGATGAATGGTGCAATTCAATGTGACGCATGTGTAGAGTGCAATTTTTACTCAGGTTTAAGTCAAGATGACCGTATGGTGCAAACATGTTTTGATTTCTTTCCATAAATATTCAAAATTGCAGAGACATTCAAAGCAAGAAATTTTGGCAACAATTAATGGTGCAAATAACTTTCTCAAGTTATGACACAAATAAGTTTGGTATATTTAATCATGCAAGGCTTTCAATCAATCAAGGAACAACATTTCTGGGTAGTGTTTAATACATTTCCAGTGAAATACTTAACAAATCAGTTTTGGATATGTGCAAGCATCATCAAAGGTTTCATTGCTTTAAAACATTATATTTTTACTAGGAGAAATCATGTTTGGAAATCAATCATAGCACCAAATTTGACAAGGTTTGTTATTTCCAATTTTCACAAGCCAACATGCAAGTATACAATAAGTACATGAAAATTGGGTACAACATACACATGCAGGAAATGCATTCATAAAGAATCATTGATGTACATGGACAAATCAGCATGCAAAGAATAAACAGGAATGTTTTTCTTTGATCTACAATCTTGGCAACAGTTTAAATGTGCAAAGAATTTTCTTCCCAGTTTCAAACAAAGACATTTTTGGGCAAGTAGTATTCTGATTTCAAATTTGTCAAAGTTTTTAATGTATCTAGAATTCAGTGATCGAATTAAGGCAAGTATCAAGTAATGGTGATATTGGCAAACAACATATGGCAAGTGTATTGAGGGGCCATAAATACAATTTCATTGATTTCCAAAAATATGTTTTTGGCATCAGAAGTTTACATGCAGCTATGACATTGGTCAAGCAAGAGAACAACATGAATGAGAACTTGTGCAACAAATAATCTTTGTCCAAGATTTACAAAGAGCAAGCAACAAAGCTTGTTTAAGGAAAATAATCAATTCATTGTTTCTCCAGAAATTCATATTCGGCAAGTTTTCAAAATGACAAAACCAGAAATGGCATGAAAACATTTATTTGTTTTCAAATTTGTTTTTCAGAAATATTCATACATGCATACAAATCAGAATTTGGCAAGAAAGTTTTTTTGTTTTATGGTTCATATGCAATTCTGCTTTAAGAAAACAGTGGGACACTCTTGGAAATCATTTTTTGCAAGTGTTAATTAGCAGAATATCAGCATGTGTCATGAATAAATCAGATATGACATGCACAGATATATTTTCAGAATTCAACATTGGAATATTTGGCAATAGTTTTTTTTAATTAACAAAGTCATGAGATCTTATTTTCAGGAAGGGAAAATATTTTTTAAAAAAGGCAACAAGCATGTCCAAGGGATAGTATCGAATTTATCACCACAAATCAAGAAAGCTTTCAAAGCCAAGGAATCAAACTCAGTCAAGGAAATTTACAGAGGAAATCAAGGCCAACAAAACCAATGTCAAAAGGGGAAACACATAATCAATCGGGTCAAGCCAAGTCATCATACACGAAATCAGAGAATTTTATAGGATTATATAATCCTATTTTGAACACGATATTCATCACAGGCTGTATCAAAATCATACAACAAAAAATTCAGAGCAATTATTTTTAAATCAGAGAACTCACAAAGGATTTCGATCAGAAGCCAAGTCAAATCAATCGAAAACCAACCCAACAATTCAAAGAGAAAATCGAAGAAATCAAAACAGCAATACTCACGTGTTTTCGATCATCATTATCCCAAATCGAAGCATCAGAGAGCATCCAATTTTGAAGCTCAACAAAGAGGAAAATCAAAGAGCAATCACGATCGAATTTGATTTGGGATTTGAAACCCAAATTCCGTTCTTAAAGTCGGCCAACATCTGTGAAGGAAGGAGCTTGCAAAGGAGAATGGGCCAGGCTCTTCTTTTTATGTTATAAAAGGGATTTAGGGTTTATTTTTTTAAAATTCATTTTGTTGTATTTTTATTTGTAAACCATTCTGAACAGTTTCTAGAGTCTGTAAAATTCTAGGGGATCCAGTTAGGGGATTAACTAGCAGTTTCTAGAGTCTGTAAAATCTAGGTGGTTTTCTAGTTTCGTCTCTAAAACTAGACAGTTTACTAGAGTCTGTAAAACTAGGGGATATCTGATCTAGTGGATTAAATCAATCTAGGGTTTTGAGCGTAGGATTAGAATAGGAGCGAGGGGTTCGTAAATTTACATGGTCTTGTAAGCGGGATCTGTTCTATTACCTAGTAGAAACCTTAGCAATGCCGCAGTAGGCAGGATTTTGCCGAAGCTCGGTATATCTTGTGTCATTTACTTTTCTGCATTTATTTTCTGTTGCATTCTGTGATTTGATATTTTTTTATATCTCGCTTAATTTTCAATAAACCCTATTTACCCCCCCTCTAGGGTTAATCTAGATCCAACATACTCCTCTAGGGAACGTCATCTCAGGTTATTATCATACAATTATCTAAGGGATTTTTTTTGAATCAGACATTTTAACGAAGCCAAAGCAAGACAGAAATTATTCTCACTTCAAAATAGTATAAAATTCTAAGTTGTGCTCTATTAATTAACTGACTCAATTAGAAGGGGAAGAGAGTCTTATGGCCGTTCACGTATAGTATAAATAGTAAGAGATACGACTAGTGTTTTACGGGTAATATGCAACCTTTTTTGCTAATAGTCCAATAAATTGAACTATTATATATCCGCGATCCAATTATACGAGATAGTCAACTTCACAAAACACCACTTTTCAATCATATTATTTTGCAAATTAAATCAAGCTTTATTATTGATAAACGACGAGAGTGGTGATTTTAGTTATGGAACTTTGCTCTTAACAAACAGATTCAGAAATTTCAATCACAAAACAGTCACAAAATAATAAATTTGCAGAAATTTTTTTTTTTACAAGCAAGCCGCTGCACCTGTAGAATTTTTTTACAAACAATTTCTATATATTTTTTCTTTGCAGTAGAGCACTTGTAGAGTTCATAAAATATTACAATGGGGTATGGCAATTCGTCCAGAACAGTTGAGTAGCACTGTCAATTCACATAAAATGTTTGCAAATTCGGCGACCTTTGATTTCTGAATCCCTATTCGCTTTATTTGAAGTCTTTCCTCCTATGATTTTCTTATTCTTCTATTTTTTTTTGAAAAGAAAATAGAAGAACAAAGGAAAGAAAAAATGGAACTAAAACAAAAACTAGACTTGGAAGGAAAAAAAGTTTAAGCTAAATGGAAAAAAAACTAAATGACACCCCAAAAGGAAAACTGCAAATATGAGCTAAACGCTTGCTCCAAATATTATGTATTTCTTTCTCCAAGTACACGGAATAGTGCCAAGATCAAATAAAATCCACGCAAATATACAAAACGCAGGTCAAGCCACGCCCAAGTACCCAGAACAAAATTAAAATCTCATGCCCCCTTTCTTTTTCTTTTTTCAAACCACGAAAGTAATCGTTTGTTTCTTAGGCACAAATCACGTTAAATTATTAATTGGGGTTTCCGAAGGATTTTGGGGATTTCGAATATTCGGGTTTTTATCAAACTGTATAGGGATTCGAGTATCGTTATTTGTTGAGAGGGTTTGGATTGTAATCGTCGATTTTGTGGCGAAGGTGTGGGTGTGGACGTTTCTGAAGGGTGCAACTGTATGCCTTGAATTTGTGGTGCAAAGGGAATGGCTTTGGTGATGTTTGACAGAAGTTTTCAGAACTGAAATTGATGTTAGTGTTTCTTGAATTGGACACTATTGGGTGCGGAGTTTGAAGATTTAAACTGTGGAGATGTAGTTGACGCTGGGTCATGTATGGGAAGGAGGAGCAGACTGTTTTGCGTGGACGTCATAGAGGGAGATCTGGATTGTTGTGCGTAGTGAGGTGATGAGAAGAAGTGCTGTAGAACTGGCAAATGAGGTTAAGGGGAAGATGGGTGCTGAAGGTATTTATCTGATTGATGGGAGAGTTCGAACTGATTGCGGTCGGATGTGAAGCTTCAAGTTTGAAATGGTAAAGTAGTGAGTTGGTGTTCAGCATACTGGTGGTGATGAAAATGGGTGAAGATGTTGTTATGAATGAGAGATGGGAATTGCTGTGGGTACTGTGGTGATGAATTTTGGATCTAGTAGACAGGTTCAGGTTGTTATTCGAGGTATCAAGTTGGTGCTCTTCCCGATCTGATGGTGGTCTATGTAGATGGGCATTGGGTGGATTTGCAGGCAAAGGATATGTGAACTGCAGGTTTTGTTGAACAGGTAGTGGTGTTGTGGAAGAATGATGGTGAAAGGAAAAACTGGGTTGGAGGTGATGTGTTTGGGTGATTGGTTTTTTGATTTGTAATGGAGGAAGGCAGAAGCGTGAGGACTGAGAAGTGACTGGGGAGGGCAGAGAGAGATTTTTATTTTAAGAGAGAAAGAGATTTATAAAAAATAAAGGAATCGTAAAAGGGAAAATTGGAGGAAAAAATGGTAATAGATTTTTTTTTTGAAAAGAACCATGTATTGAAAAACAGGAAAGAAGGCAAAAGAAAGGAAGGAAAAGATGAAAAGAAAAGGAAATAAATTAAAGAAAATTTGGCAAGATTTTTTTTATCTTAATTTAGAGATTGCAGTATCAACACTTAATACCAAATCCACTAAAAAAGATTTTTTTTCTATATATACAAAAAAAACAAAGATAAGAAAATAAAATAAAAACTAACCCGAATCATAAATTAAATAAATAATAAAATTTAATTGTTGCCTCCCCGGCGGCGACGCCAAAAACTTGATCGACGCTTTCTAAGAACTAGAAAAGCGTGAATTTTGTAATAATAACTACAAGCGCACAGATCGTGTAATATGCAGGTCGAACATAGGGAGGAATTTTAAATTTTATTATTTATATATTTCTTGGGTGAGTTAAACAAGTCCTGGAGGTTGATTTTGAAAACAAACAAAATTGAAACTATAGTAAGACTATTATTGAATTGAATCAGATCGGAATCTAATCAAATCTATATTCAATCCATTGACCTAGGAAACCAATAAAAAGGACAGAAATTAAAATTGCAAAAAATAAATAACAAATAGAAAATAAATTAGGATTACCGCTAAATCTGACCAGATGGTCAATCACTAATGAAAATAAGTGAAAAATACAAATAGTGCTCTACCAAATCTAATTGTGTAGACATCACTAATTGATAAGAAATTAAAAATGCAGAAAAGAGAAAAAATAAATTAAACTAGATTAATGGCAAAAGAATTACAGTAGAAAAGTATCTTTTTACAATGGGTATACATGTGTATTATAGGTGAGATTGTCCAATCCTAATCAAATATATGAATATATGGGGTCTTTTTATCCAACAGTTATTGTCATATCTCATGCCTTTTCTTGACTAAGTTTGTTTGGAAATAATCTTGAGGATATCTGAGCATATCATGGTGAATATCTTCCGTGTGGCTAATTTATTGATAGAATATTTTCAAAGATCTTTTCTTTCAATCTCTTTCAAATCAAATATGCTACCCCAATATGAACACAACAAGCCTCCAATGACAGCTTGTTATGCAATCTTCATGTATATGGCATCAATTCTTCACTTTTAAGGATGAATGTGGTTTGGACAACACATCTGTAAAAACAACAAAGTAATACCCAAGTAATATTTATTTATACACAAAAGATAAGATATAAGAGCATAAAACAAACACATTTTCATGTTAATCAGCTAGCCGACTATGCACTCGTTTTTTCTAATGTTATCAAATAACCTATTCTAATCGGAGATCTTTAACCCCGAGCAATTCATCGGAAGACCCAAATATGTAATAGAATGATCAGATGTGGGGACAAAAAAATACGAAAAATCTCCATTTTGCTTGTGACATGCTTGTTGATTTTTTTTAGTTTCGCTCATTTATAGCTAGTCCCGCATGATCTTTCGAACTATTAAAAGCCAAATTGACTGTAAATGCATTATTAGCAGTCGCTTTAGCAAAGATAAGCAAATCACCAGTATAATTAAGATGAATTAAATTGGATAACGGGTAACATTTATAAACTAGGTTAAACTACCACGAACATATTTCAAATCAAGGGAAATCGAAAGAAAAAAATCATTGTTAAGGGGAAAAGACACGGAGAGAAAGGATCACCTTAGTGTAAACTTCTATTGCTTGAAATAGATTCGTGTGCGGATCCTTGAATCAAGATAAGATCAACCAACTTGTGAGGAAGGCCTATGCATAGTAAAATAAGACAAATGAACTTCTGATTTATTTTACCATAAACCTTTTGTAAATTTACTTTCAAAGACATATCATTAGAACCTTTTCTATTAAATGATCTTACCATCTCACGAGTTAGAAAAGAATTTCACTTATGCTCCTTCTTGGAATAAAAACACCCTGGTTTGAAGAAACTAATTCATGCATATACCGTTTAATTTTATTGCAAATAATGTTTGTGACAATCTTATAAATCACATTGCAACAAGAAATTGACCAAAATATGAAATGAGACTAGCATTATCCTTTTTGGGAAGTAGCGTAATGTCATGAATAATAGGACCAATAAAAAAGATATCCTTAATAGCAGCAACAAGATCCACTCCAATAAGATTCCAGTGGTGTTTAAAAAAACCGCACTAAAACTGAGACAACCCAAACTTCCCCTTACGGGAAAGCCCGGATTGAATTGAGAACATGACTCATCAAAACACAAACAATAGAACATTTCATTGCTATTACAATAATTACATCAGAGTACAAGAATATATCAGAGTTCAACTTACATAACAGTGGAATTAAAATGTATAAATACAATGACTAACACAACTGAATGAAATACACGGATACAAAGCTTTCCGAATATAGCTCCAGCTGTAATCCAGGATCCTAGGATAAGAAATATCTGCGAAAACCAAAACTACTAGCTGCCCGTGTAGAAAATATGAGCACCTAGAGTTTAGGTTAAAACAATAAACTCGGAGTCAGTCATGGGACTAGTGTGAGAACTAAAATAGTTATTAACTTGATTTTAAAGTCAGGTAAATCAAGGGACCACTCTATATAACACGGAATAGGTTTACCCCCAAAATACTAGTGCATAAAACAAACAGCGCAATGCTAAATAAAGAACAATGAAGCTATTATAAGACTTATGTCCCATCACACAATGCAACACAAGCCGGATGATACAATTTTACCTTATAATAGCCAAATATGCTTGGTACCGAAATTTATCTTTTATTATTACAATAAGTGAAGAAATCAACTTCAAATATAAATGTATCAATCATAGACGGCATGAGAGGCCCATCCCACTATGTCGCCATATATAGGTTTACCACTAAAACCGCAAAATGTCGTATTAGAAGTTTGGATTTCCATCATGATGGCTACTGATCCGAAAGATTGATCGCGTAGTGAAATTCCCTACGGCTTACGTCCCAAGCATGAGAAAATGCTATAATGCACATCCGCACTATATCTAGGATATCGAGTATCTTCGCGACTTACGTCCCGTGCATGAGAAAACGCCGCTTACTCTATCCTTCTGGGAATCGGGGGGTGTGCCCTATCCCTACTAGGTGTGGAGCGACCACACCCATTCTATCTCGGTCAACCAAATCCATCCTCATATTGAAAGCATATTGATCTAACCATCAGTTCACCATCATACCGATGTGTGAGGCTTGCGAATTACCGCTACACAAAGCTATACTAATTAAAGCTATGCTTTGATCATCATCCACCAAGCTCTACTTTTCAACAAAAGCATGGATCACTGCATCTCAGCATGCCACACTATCAATCCATGTCATACCATTGATTTCTACCAATATATAACCTCTAAGCTCGTACGTCTCAAGAAGGGTGTTAAGCAAGAGAATAAATTCTTTGCAACCAAACAGATATATATATATATATATATATATATTTAGCATAGATCAATGAACACAACATAACTAAATACAATGTCAGACACACCATCTGTTTACAAGTCCGTTATGGTCTGAATGAAACCAGAGGCACCTTATTCCTCGTCCCGTATGTCGAATACAGGAGTGAGGGCCCTCGCATATCCAAACAATCAATAAATATATCCGGACGGCTACCACTGTAGCCCCTTCAAGGTAGCTACTCCAATCATGGGGATCAGTAGTAACCCATCCATTCAATGTGAAGATCGTCGGTCTTGCACCATCTTCAATCGTTACGATTGTTAGTCGTCGTATCAATTATTCAGAATGGGCTAAACCTGGTCTTTCCGAATAACTCGCGTATCTTATAATCAAGTGCTATAACAACTCATCATACGCCTCATTCCAATCCAGAATATTCTTTTACTCGTATTTCTTAATTCTAGAAAGGTTCTCATTAATCTTATCAAAGATTATCACTTTTAAACACACTATTTAATCCATTTCTTTGGAAATCATTTCAAAATATTTTATAGTATCGTTTCACAGTTTAAACCAAATTAAGGTTTATCAAACTAGTCGGGATTAACGCCTTACTGAAGTAATCATTCATTTCAACATCCCATCCCAACCTATTCATCCCATGGAGCAAATTTGGTAGTACTCCATATCTAACACCACTGTGTTATCGGTAAATTCAATTACCATTTCACGTTCAAATCTAATTAAAGATTTAACTATCGCTTGGAATAAAACTGGTGGTACTCCATTCTCGATCACTTCTCAGATTTGGCAAATTTAATTACCATATTAAAATTTCAATATAATTAAAGGTTCATTAAAACTCCACTTAGTTTTAATCTCCAAAAATCATTATTTAATGATTAGTCAAATTTAGGAAATAAATCCTGTCTTTACTGGGTTAAAGAATGAGTGTTATTTAAAACACAGTTCACGATAAACCCAAAATCATCTTCCATTAAAATGGAATCTACACGAAAATCATAACTGTATATAATCGACATAAATTCCCGTATCAGACTAATAATATAAATGGAATAACTGCAAAGCCTTTTAAATTCCATATATAGTAACGGTCTTCCTTTACAGAAGCTCATCTCGATTATTGCCAAATCGAATTCCATTCAATTCCAATTTAATATATTAAATTGGAAATCTTTTCTTTGGAAAATTCCATTAATCGTAATTAAAAGATTATAAATTCCAAATCATATTTTTTCACTGTTAATTAGGTTAAAGAACAAATGTTATTTAAAACACGTTCATTATAAACCCAAAAATCCAATTCTTTTATTCAATTCCAATTAAATATTAATTAACTTGGAAAACTTCTCTAAATCTTAATTAAAGATTTATTCTTTTCTCAATTGGGTTTAAGAACAGTGTTATTTAAGACACCATTCATGACAAAACCAAAATCCAATTTGATATTAATATAAGGCTCTGTATAGAAATTATACCGACTTATATTCAATATCAAAGTCTGAAACCAACGGATATCGTATTAGGAATAACGATATCTGTATCTTCCAAATTCCTCAACAATATCTGTATAAGCACGGAATCCAATATCGAAATATTCCAAAGATTATTTCCATTCCACTTTATACATTGGAAAAAATCTGCTTAATTTAAAAACCATTTTCGAATCCAATTTATTTATTTATAAAAATAATTGGATTATTATTCTTGTTATTAACTAGTTCATTTTGATAAAAATATAATTTTATCTTTTCAAATATGGAATTTTTCATCCAAAATCTTTCTAAATCATTTATTATGATTTTATTTTTCCATACTTATAATAATTTTAATATCGCTCATACAGTCGGTTTTCAATATCGACCACCGAACTGCATCCATAGCGACCTTTTTTAAAATTGATTTGAACATAATTTGAAATCCAACTGTTCAAATTTAAATCTCTTATATTCATCGGAAAGCTCTTTTCGATACGAACCCAACAGTCCCAGTTTTAGGAGAATCCGACGGTCGGATCTCTCGTAACGTTAATTCGAAGTTAATGGTCGCTGCGCGGCGCGTTCTATTCGAGCCATTAATATATATATATCATCGATTTCCATTCAAAACATATTTATAAATTCATTTTAAAATGTTTCCCACTTCTATTACAATATTAAATCAAAATTGAATATTCTATATCATTATAATATTAAAATGATAATATTTTCAAAATATCAGATTTTGAAATCACTTCTCGATATTCATTATAAAATGAATAAAATGGACAAAAAAATCCCGTTCATGTTAAATAGCATTTAACTACTTAACACGGCTTCACATTTTAATATTTTCGTGTCTATCCAAAATCGGACATCAAAATCACATTTTGATTATTCACTGAATATTATTTTAAAATATTCGTTAATTCTGAGCTAGAATCAGACTCAATCAATTACCATATAATTTTAGTTATATGGATTTCATACATCGCATGTATACAACAATAATAACAATCATTAAAAATCCATACAACATCAAGAGTGCAATTTACAACTGTATAAGCATTAAAATAAATAAATAATGCTTATACAGTCTGTCAACCCATCGATTGACATACAACTAAACAATTTGGATTAGTGTATGTCAAATATCATCCCAATACCCGTGTGGGGTTTCAACAACCAAATAATGTTTATTATTTGTGCAGTTGGGCAATGTCTAAAACATCATCGTCCCAATTAATATCAGTTAAATGGGTGTACATAAACAAACTGTCCGATTTGTAAATGAATATTTATTTTATTTTATTTTCATGATAATTTTGTATACATTTTATATAAATAATTTTATATACAACAATATGAATCAATGACAATCCCAATCACAATCCAAACAAACAATCAACCATGGTTTATACAAAAAAATAGTGTCAGGAGCTACTAAACCCCGTCTGCAACCTATTATATAATAACTGTAAAATAATTTGAGTGTGAGAGAGTTCTCACTGTCGGTTTCCACTCCGTCATTCTTTAACTGGCGATTTTAGTACTGTTTGAATTAAAATTTTCCTCAAATTTTAACTAGCTCCAAATTGGACCCGGTTAGTATTGTTGTGAAGCTCTCGCCTCCACGATCGCAACGGATCCAAAATCGTCGGATTTGGACCTCATATGAAGAAGATATGTTAATATTTGCATTGATTACATAATTAAATTAATTAAAATATAATTGATTAACAATACCCAAATTAATAACGTTTAAAACGTTACCCTCTTCTTCCTCCATATCATATAATAGCCAAACCCACCTCCCTCCGTCTCTCTCCTCCACACGCGCAACTAGATAGGTTGCGCCTCCGATTAGACTTCACCACGGTGTTGCCCTTCGGGTCGTCAGTCCACTCCCCCAGCACCGCTGTGCTCGAACTCCATCAGACGCCGTAAAAATGCCCCGAACGATGCCATTTTGACCCAAAAATTCGAGCAAACCACTCTTTGAAATCCCATCAAATCCATATCTAAATGAAGAGGAGGAAAATCTCTACAAATTTCCTTCATAATTCGTTTGCTAATTCGTAGTATTCAAGAAGAAATTAAGGGATTTTAATTTGAATGATTTCCGCCCATTCAATGAAGGAGAACGTCTCCATGAGTTTGACCGTGTATGATGAAGACTAGGGTTTGACCATCCCCTTTTATATTAATATTTAATTTATTAATTAATTAAATGTGTATTTAACGATCCGAACTCCAAATCAAACTCAAAGACTGTCGCCCTAGCTAAATGCCCCCATTCCAGACCCAATGGAATATGTTTCGTAGACCAACTCGACTGTTTCAGTCAGTTTTTCTTTAAATTAAACTATAAATCAATATATTTAATTTAAAACGTACATTTTAATTTACTGGGGCCACATACTGACTCCAAAAATTTCAGAAAAATAAATCTAGCTATGTTTTGATGATACGGTCCTAACAAAACTAATTTCGTCAAATTTGGAGGTCGTTTGAAAAATGGCCATTTTCTGGTCGATCCAATTTAAACTAAAACTGTCAAAACACATTTAAATTTACTATGCTCACATATTAATTTCAAAAATTATGAAATTTGAAACCTAACAATAATTTGACATTCTAGATCCAGCAAAAGTGGTTTCGTCGAAAATGGAGGTCATTTGCAAAATGACTATTTTTAAGGGCTATATAATATATTAAAATATATATAAATCCCATAGCGACTATTTTAAATTTTAAAATGGACATAACTTTCAATTTATATTATGAAATCTCAATTTTTTACATTTGTTAGAAAGATATAGTTAAATAGATTCTAACGTTTCCTATTTCGTATTCCGATTAATATTGAATTCTATACATTCATTTGATATTTAAAATCGAATTTTCAAACTACCACGCCATTTCAAGCTCTATTTATAATTAAAATAAATTTTTACGTTCTAACTTCGATTAAAATAAATTTTTCGTCGTTATTATTTAAAATAAATAATTTTAAATATTCAAATCATTAAATAGCTAAAATAATTTTTTTAAATTGGTTCAGAAATTCTAGGTTGTTGCAATCTTCTCCACTTAAAATCTTTTCTCCCTCGAAAAGGAACGGAGCTGAAAGTTGTTTAACTAACCAACTCAACTTTCATTCTGGCTTTTATTCTTCAACTTTTCGGTTTCTACGAATTTTCTAATTTTCAAAAATTTGGCTAACACCCTAAATTTTTGAAAAATTTCGCCATAACCTCCTTTTGTAAGGGTTGATCGGTAAAACCACAACTTGCCTCACAGGGCCCTCATCAATCAAAAACAAAAACAAAAATCCAATCGGCTCATAAAATCATCAAAACCCAAGAAATACAATAAACATGTACCTATTTGTCGGGCATACAATTTTATTCCTCTTCTTAGCTTCCATGCTATGACCTATTCATTATATACACATGTACATATATGCAATTTCAATCATTTTTCAATTCAGTTCAATATTTGACTCGATTTGGCTTAATTCAGCTTTCATTTTCTTATTGGTTTTATCATTCCAACACTTTTATTTAGTTAAACTAATAATCAAACATCACAACCAACAATCAATTAGTTGATTAGCTTTTCAATCATATAACTTTTATATATAGTCAAAATCATATTTTCAGTGCCAAATCACAAACAATAAACCCTATCTAGTTTTTGTTCTCATACCAGTCAATTGGAAATATACAGATATCCCACTTTCGAAACTCGAACATGGTTACTGATGAAGGTATACTGATCATCTGAATTATCCCTGGGCAACCAGAGTGTGATTCTTTATCTACCCAGTATATTTGAGACTTCGATGAATTCTTTCGTTTGGTCCTAATGTGCCTTGTTCTCGTGCGGTAAACCAAAGCTCTGATACCACGTTGAGACGGCCCAAACTTCCCCTTACGGGAAAGCCCGGATTGAATTGAGAACACGATTCATCAGAACACAAACAATAGATCATTTCATTGCTATTACAATAATTACATCAGAGTACAAGAATATATCAGAGTTTAAATTCACAACAACGGAATTAAAATGTACAAATACAATGACTAACACAACTGAATGGAATACATAGACATAAAGCTTTCCGAATATAGCTCCAGCTATAATCCAGGATCCTGGGATAAGAAATATATGCGAAAACCAAAACTACTAGCTGTCCGTGTGGAAAATATGGCACCAACAGTTTAGGTTAAAACAATGAACTCTGATCAGTCATGAGACTAGTGTGAGAACTAAAACAGTTATTAACTTGATTTTAAAGTTAGGTAAATCAAGGGACCACGCCGTATAACATAGAATGTGTTTACCCCCAAAATACCAGTGCATAAAATAAACAACGCAATGCTAAATAAAGAACAATGAAGCTGTTATAAGACACATGTCCTATCACACAATGCAACGCAAGTCGAAGGATAGAGTTTTACCTTATAATAGCCAAATATGCATGGTACGTGAAATTTATCTTTTATTATTACTATAAGTGAAGAAATCAAATTCAAATATAAATGTATCAACCATAGACAACATGAGCGTCCTATCCCACTATGTCTCCATATATAGGTTTACAACTAAAACCGCAAAATGTCGTATTGGAAGTTTGGATTTCCATCATGATGGCTGCTGATCCGAAAGATCGATCGCGTAATGTAATTCCCCATGGCTTACGTCCTAGGCATGAGAAAACGTCGTAATACACATCCTTACTACATCTAGGATATCGAGTATCTCCGGGACTTACGTCCCGTGCATGAGAAATCGCCACTTACTCTATCCTTCTGGGAATCGGAGGGTATGCCCTATCCCTACCAGGTGTGGAGCGACCACACCCAGCCTATCTCGGTCGACCAAATCCATCCTCATATCGAAAGTATACTGATCTAACCATCAGTTCACCCATCATACCGTTGTGTGAGGCTCGCGAGTTAACGCTACACAAAGCTATGCTAATTAAAGCTATGCTTTGATCGTCATCCACCAAGCTCTGCTTTTCTACAAAAGCTTGGATCACTGCATCTCAGCATGCCACACTATCAATCCATGTCATACCATTGATTTCTACCAATATATAACCTCTAAGCTCGTACATCTCAGAGAAGGGTGTTAAGCTAGAGAATAAATTCTCCACCACCAAACAGATATATATTTAGCAGAGATCAACAAATGCAACATAACGGAATACAATGTCAGACACACCATCTGTTTACAAGTCAGTTCTAGGTCTGAAAGAAACCGGAGGCACCTTATTCCTCGTCCCGTATGTCCAATATAGGAGAGAGGCCCTCGCATATCCGAACAATCAACAAATACGTCTGGACGGCTGCCACTGTATCCCCTTCAAGGTAGCTACTCCAATCATGGGCATCAGTTGCAACCCATCCATTCGAATCTTCAATCTCTTCGACTGTTAGTTATCATATCAATTATTCAGAATGGGTTAAACCCGGTCTTTCCGAATAACTCGCGTTATCTTATAATCAAGTGCTATAACAACGCATCATACGCCTCATTCCAATCCAGAATATTCTTTTATTCGTATTTCTTTATTCTAGAAAGGTTTTCATTAATCTTATAAAAAATTATCACTTTTAAACACACTGTTTAATCCATTTCTTTGGAAATCATTTCAAAAGATTTTATAGTATCTTTTCACAGTTTAAACCAAATTAAGGTTTATTAAACTAGTCAGGATTAACGCCTTACCGAAGTAATCATTCATTTCATTATCCCATCCCAACCTACTCATCCCATGGAGCAAAACTGGTAGTACTCCATATCTAACACCACTGAGTTATCGGTAAATTCAATTACCATTTCACATTCAAATCTAATTAAAGATTTAACTATCGCTTGGAGTAAAACTGGTGGTACTCCATTCTCGATCACTTCTCAAATTTGGCAAATTTAATTACCACATTAACATTTTAATCTAATTAAAGATTCATTAAAAATCCACTTAGTTTTAATCTCCAAAAATCATTATTTAATGATTAGTCAAATTCAGGAAATAAATCTTGTCTTTACTGGGTTAGAGAACGAGTATCGTTTAAAAAACAGTTCATGATAAATCCAAAATCATCTTCCATTGAAATGGAATCTACACGGAAATCATAACAGTATATAATCGATATAAATTCCCTGTAATGATCCAGAATCTTTAACCAATTTAAAATTGGAATTTTTATTACTCAATTTGAATTTAAATTTGAGTTTGACATATAAATATATGGTTAAGAATATTTAATAATTTTGATAAGTTAAATGATAGATTTTATTTGAAGTATAAGTTAAATGATAGATTTTATTTGAAGTATAAATGAGAATGATTATTAATAAGCTTTGATTTAATGATACTATTTGTCGTTCGATCGGATTTGTCAAACTATAACATGAATTAGTAGCATTAGAACTAAGTGTTGTCCTTAGTTCTCATAGCATTTTAAAGGAAATGCTACCAAAAGATCACTTTCCCTCCTTAAGACAAGTGTAAGGAAACTTGTATTTTTGCATGCCTCCTTTAATGCATGTTTTACACTTGACCCCTTATGTGTCATTGCCTCCTTAACCCTCCATTCCTATATAAGGAGGCCTTTTCTTCATTTTTTAACCATTCCACTCCATTTTCTCCCTTTCATCTTCTTCTTAAAGCTTATGGTCATGGTTTCCATGGCATAAGTCTTCTTCTTTTCCACCATCACCTTGCCGGTTCGTCGTCATCCTCCTCCTCCTCCTCTTATGATAGAGAGAGAGGGATTAGTGTCTATATATATATATATATATATATTGGTGAAGAAGATGTTGCGTCGAAATACCGTCCGACGGTTTGCTCAGCTAGGATCGCCTACCAGGAAATTTGGAAAGTTGTTTGGCGAGAACTCTTTAACCATGGTTTATATATTTAACTAGTAGTTAGACTAATTTAAATATAGTGATGAATTATTAGTGGTTAATGATGATTGATGTTTGTTGTGATGGATGATGGATGCATAGTTTAGAACACACACACTATTAAGCATTAGTGTTATAACGCTTGTGCACAATTATGATTTATTTAATTATGTTGATGATGGTTGCCATAGATGTTTGTAATGGTTGGTGATGTTGTTTCGCACACACTATGACACAACAATTATAGTATCACATTGATGATCGACAAATCTCCTTCGTAATTAGAAACAATATCATTATTGAAGTTAAGGTTAACAATTGGGAAAGACCATATGTATGAATTCATGTATATTGATAAAGTTCCTTAAATGAATAGATAAATACCGGAACATTCTAGGATGACAGAGAGGATAATGTCTAGGCTTGGGTTTGGAAAATATAGTTTCCTGCTCTCCCTGGGTATCCCTAACTGATCCGACGAATTGGATGGTTAATTTTAAGTTATTTGAATTTAGAAATGAATTGGAATTTGATTTATTAAGTGAAAATTAAAAGTTGAATTTTGAACCCAAAATAATTTGGAAAGTCAATGTAAATTACTTTAAATGATTTTAAAACGTTTATATAAGTATATAATGGTTTTCTAAAGTATTTTGAAGTATTGAAGAATAATTTCTATTTCGGTTAAAATAGAGCTTGTCGCACAATGGCAAATTCGCGTGTTTTAGTTACAAACTGTAAATGCTATAACTTTTGCAATTCAAATCGGATTTCCATGAAATGAAAAACATTTGATTTCCATTAACAAGAACTTTCAAATGAGTGAAAGCAGATTTTAAGTTCGAGTTATAGTTTTCAAGTTATGTTTGAAACCATTTTGGAAAAGGTTGTTGTAAGTGTGACCATAACTATAAACAACTATTTTTAAATGTTTAAAAATATGGAAAATTTTTGTAAAATCATTAAAAATTATGAAAAGGTGTTTTGAATTGTAAAGTTTAAGTTTTGGCTAAGATAAACGATATTTTGATCAAAATGGTTAAGAAAACTGTTTTGTAACGCTTTTGTAACACTTTTGAAATGCTATTGTAAAGCTTCCTTCGAAAACAATCTATTTTGAAGTTTTAACCAATAAACTATTTTCCGAACTATAAGTAATGATTTGTGGAATGTTTTCAAAGGTTTAAAAGTATTAGAAATATTTTATATGGAATTTATATTGATATTAATATCAGTTTTCAATTTTAAATAATTGGATATGGTTGGAGATAAATCTTCGGATGTCTGATATTAATTCGGTAGATGATGACTCTTACTGTTTGAGGAATTGAAAAGGTAGTTCACTGTTATTTTGCTTATAGTGTGAGTTGGATACGGAGATTAATATTGAGGATAAGTTGATCTTATTTCTATCCAGATCTAATGTCAAAGATTTGGATAATTTTTTTTAATTAAGATACGGGTTTCCCAATCAAATTGAGATAAGTTGGATAGAAATAATCTTCGGATATTTGATATGAAATTCAGTGGTGTAAACGTATTCTATTTGTGGAATTTGGAAGATATTATTATATCGTTATTCCGCCTATAATATTCGTTGATTATGAGAATTGATATCGATTATAAGTAGATACAATTTCTGTGTAACATATGTTCAATATCGACTGATTTGGGTTTTGTCGTGCATCATATCTTCAACAATATCATTCTTGAAACCAGTGAGATTGAGTTGTGGAAATTCATATCGTAAACTGGGATTTAATCAAATCTTTGATTTGAGAAAATTAAAAATAAGAAATTGGAAACCAAGTATAATCTTTTAGTTAAGATTAAAGAATTGAATGTTGGAAAATCGATTTAATTGGAAACTACGGTTGAAATATGAATTAAAGGATTTTCAAAGGAAACTGGGTTTTGATAACGAGTTATCAAATGGAAAATTAATTAAGGCTTTGGGGTTAGATTATCTTTGATTTAAGGGATTTGTTTTAAAGAAGAAGGGTTAAATATGGATTTTGTTAAAGATAATTTGAGAATGTTTTTAAAGAAAATTAATTTACGTAATTGTGTTTTTAAAAATTACGCTTATTATTTGGGAAGGCCGGGATCAGATTTATGTCCGAAAACCATTCCAAGTAATAATATGACGTTGTGGAGCAATTGAAGACGTTATTGAAGACCGAGACCCTTCATATCGTAAGGACGACTTATTGAATGTCTTAAATGGGTAGCTCCCATTTGCAGATGGATTTTATATCAGCTAAGTGGCAAGAAGCCCAAACGTATGTGAAGGAATTCCGGATTGTTGTTTTGTTCAGACCCAGAATGGACATTTATGGATTGTGTGTCTGACATTGTAATTGACTGCATAGCACAGATCTCTGTTAAATATATATTTGTTTGGTGGCGGAGAATTTATTCTCTTGCTTAACACCCTTCTCTAAGACGTATGAGCTTAGAGGTTATATATCGATAGAAATCAGTGATGCGTTGTGAATGGACAATGTGGCATACTTAAGTTATGTGGTGAGCTTTGGATAATCAAAGCATGGCTTATTTAAGCGTAGTTTTGTGTATATCGGGACCTCGGCAAGCCTCACACCCCGGTAGTTTTGTTGGAGCGCGCTCGAAAAGGTCGGTAAACGACTGACAGATGACATACTTAGGTGTACTCTAAGTTACCCAGTTAAGGGATAACCCGACCTTGTGTTGGCATGAGGAGCATCACTATTGATCCTCAAACATCTCTCTAGAGGTGTTTAAAATTCGGTTTGGAAGGAAGTTCATTTGCCTGGTCATTGTTGTAAACCCAATCTCCGCTACGAGCCCATACGATTTTGATTATATACCATACGTCAGTAAAGTATATGGTACCTATGCTGGCTAGGATTAATACATTTACTTTTGAAATTGTTTTCGCACTATATTATAGTATTGAAAGAGGATTTTCACGTATCAAGCATTTTTGACTGCATAAGGAGAAACCTCGCCCATGTGTGCATTTGCATTGTGTGTGTGCTGCGAGACCTTATGTTAGTTTCATTTTTCAAAAAAAAAATCATTGCGAATTCTTATGCACTGGTATTTATATGGAGTAAACTCGTTCCGCATTAGCGACATGGTCCAGTGAATTACCTAACTTAATAAACCCTAAAAACAACTGTTTTGAGTTCTCACACCAGTCCTTGTTTGGCATGAGGCAGCGTGATAGGGGGTTCTCGCTCTTGGTTTGGCGGCGAGCGGGAGGCTCTTACCTCTACACGTCCCAAGAGGGGTTGGTTAGGCATGAGGCCACGACAGTCGAGAGGTTGGACGTAAAACAAGGCGTTGGGGTACCACTGTAATGCCGCGACGGAGTGTAGCCGCTGTCCGATTGTTGAAAAATACCAAACCATTACATTCCCGTATTAGACTAATAATATAAATGGAATTATGGAAAAGCCTTTTAAATTCCATATATAATAATGGTCTTCCTTCACACAAGCTCATCACAACTATTACCAAATCGAATTCCATTCAATTCCAATTTAATATATT
Source organism: Allium sativum (assembly GCA_030737875.1). Classification (NCBI taxonomy): domain Eukaryota; kingdom Viridiplantae; phylum Streptophyta; class Magnoliopsida; order Asparagales; family Amaryllidaceae; genus Allium; species Allium sativum. Next base: position 185,590,879 of record CM060924.1, on the reverse strand, counting down.
AAATTGGAAATCTTTACTTTGGAAAATTCCATTAACCTTAATTAAAAGATTATAAGTTCCAAATCATATTTTTCACTGTTAATTGGGTTAAAGAACAAATGTTATTTAAAACACTGTTAACTATTAACCCAAAAATCCAATTCTTTTATTCAATTCCAATTGAATATTAATTAATTTGGAAAACTTCTCTAAATCTTAATTAAAAGATCTATTCTTTTCTCAACTAGGTTTAAGAACAGTGTTATTTAAGACACCGTTCACGACAAACCCAAAATCCAATTTGATATTAATATAAAGCTCTGAATAGAAATTATATCGGCTTATATTAAATATCAAATTCTGAAACCAACGGATATCGTATTGGGAATAACAATATCTGTATCTTCCAAATTCCTCAACAATATCCGTATAATCACGGAATCCAATATCGAAATATTCCGAAGATTATTTCCATTTAAATCCATTCCAATTTATACATTGGAAAAAAATCTTGTTAATTTGGAACCATTTTCGAATCCAATTTATTTATTTCTAAAAATAATTAGATTATTATTCTAGTTATTAACTAGTTCATTTCGATAAAAATATATTTTTATTTTTTCAAATATGGAATTTTTCATCCAAAATCTTTTCCAATCATTTATTATGATTTTGCACAATTTTTCCATATTTTTAGTAATTTTAATATCGCTCGTACAGTTGGTTTTCAATATCGACCACCGAACTACATCCATAGCGACCTTTTCTGAAATTGATTTGGACATAATTTGAAATCCAATAATTCAAATTTAAATCTCTTATATTCATTGGAAACCTCCTTTCGATACGAACCCAACGGTTCCTGTTTTAGGAGAATCCGATGGTCGGATCTCTCGTAACATCAATTCGAAGTTAATGGTTGAAACTCGTGAACGGTCGCTGCGCGGCGCGTTCTATTCAAGCCATTAATATATATATATATATATATATATATATATATATATATATTGTCGATTTCTGTTCAAAACGTATTTATAAAATATTTATAAATTCATTTTAAAAAGATTCCCACTTCTATTTCAATTTTAAATCAAAATTGAATATTCTATATCATTATAATATTAAAATGATAATATTTTCAAAATATCAGATTTTGAAATCACTTTTTGATATTCATTATAAAATGAATAAAATCGACAGAAAATCCCATTCATGTTAAAATGGCGTTTAACTACTTAACACGGCTTCACATTTTAATATTTTCGTGTCCATCCAAAATCGGACATCAAAATCACATTTTGATTATTCGTTGAATATTATTTTAAAATATTCATTAATTATGAACTGGAATCAGACTCAATACATTACAATATAATTCCAGTTATATGGATTTCATACATCGCATGTATACAACAATAATGATAAACAATTATTAAAAATTCATACAACATCTAGAGTGCATTTTACAAATGTATAAGCATTAAAATGAATAAATAACGCTTATACAGTCTGTCAACCCATCGATTGAAATACAGCTAAACAATTAAGATTAGTGTATGTTAAATATCATCCCAATACCCGTGTGGGGTTTCAACCAACAAATACTGTTTATTATTTGTGCAGTTGGGCGATGTGTAAAATATTATCGTCCCAACCAATGTCAGTTAAATGGATGTACATAAACAAACCGTCCGATTTGTAAATGAATATTTATTTAGTTTGCTTTTGATTATAATTTTTATATACATTTTATATAAATAATTTTATATACAACAATATCAATCAATGACAATCACAATCACAATCCAAACAAATAATAAAACATGGTTTGTACAAAAAAAATAGTGTCAGGAGTTACCAAACCCCATCTGCAACCTACTATATAATAACTGTAAAATAATTTGAGTGAGAGAGAGTTCTCACTGTCGGTTTCCACTCCGTCATTCTTTAACTGGCGATTTCAGTACTGTTTGGATTAAAATTTGCCTCAAATTTTAACTAGCTCCAAATTGGATCATGTAACAACCCGGAAAATCAGAACTAATTTAAAATTTTTGTTTTGGCTATTTCAATGAATATTGAATAGTTAAAATAATTTATTTTAAATAATAACGATTTAAAATTTATTTAAATCAAAGTTAGAACAAATATATTTATTTTACATTTTAAAAGGAGTTAGAAATAGTACGGCAGCTTGAAAATTTGAATCTGAACTTTGACTGAATGTATAGGATTCAAAATAAATCGGATTTTAGAGAAACTAAAAATATTTAAATCTGTTTAAAAATATCTTTCCAAATCTTAAAAAGTGGGAATAAAAAGTTTTGGCCAGTTGAATATTCAAAATAGTCGCTATGAAATTTAATATAATTTATAGCCCGTATAAATGGCCATTATACAAATGACCTCCGTTTTTGACGAAACCATTTTTGTTGGATCCGGAATGTCAAATTATTACTAAGTTTAATTTTCCATAATTTTTGGAATTAATTTGTGAGCGTGGTAAATTAAAATGTGTTAGATAAATTCTATTGAATTTAATCGACCATTAAAAATACAATTTTTCAAACCGTCTACAAATTCGACGAAATTAATTTTGTTAAGACCGTATCGTCAAAACATAGCTAGATTTATTTTTTGGGAATTTTCAAAGTCCGTATGTGGCCCCGGTGAATTTAAATGTACGATCGAATTAAATAAATAAATGATTTAAATTTTAAATTAAAGAAAACAGGTTGGAAACGATCGTTTGGGCTGACGGGACCTAGCCCATTGCGTACGGAATAGGGGTAATTGGGTAGGAAAACTTTTGCTGGGCTGAAATTGGAGTGGTTAAGGATTAATGGGCTAAACCAGTAATTAGAATATTTAATATTATTATATTATAAATAATAAGAATTAGAAACCCTAATACCCTATTACACAGTAGCGCTTCCATCTTCTTCATTCCATGGCCGATATTGCTTCCCACTTCCACCATTAAAATATCTTCATCCATTCAATAAAACCCCTACCTCCTTTTGACATTATTGGAGTACTCCTCTTCCTCATCGAATCTGTACGGACATTAGTACCTGTAGTGGAGTATTTTGCTCGTACCAAGGCCCCAAAGAGCCGCCGCTCCGAGCGCCGCCCAAGCCCCCTGCCACAATCCCACCTCACGGTGGTGGACCCCCCAGGTGCGCCACCCCTCCCTCTATGCCGTGGTATATTTCGATTGTTATCACCCTTCACCGATTGGAAGAAAAGATCAACCCTAAATATGAACTAAACTGAAAACCCGCGGCCATGTTATCTGATAAGGAAGAAGAAGGTAATTTTATTTTAAATTATTTAATTATTTAATCTAAAAATATTATCAACATAAAATAATTCGTAACTAATGCATTTGAACTCGAAATTGGATAATTTCAGATCCGTTACGATCGTGAGTCCGAGATCTACAATTCTGGACTGATTAGAACTAATTCAGAGCAGATAAAATTTTGGACAAGATTCAATTCTGAATAATTCAGAATTAAAACCGACTATGAAAAATTCTATTTTTATAATTAAAAATTTAATTATTTCGTGCTATTCTGAATCCATGTAGTTATGTTAATAAAATCAGATATGTGATGCTTGGAATTTGAATTTGTTGAATGTTGATTGTGATGCTCATGTTTGTTAGATCGTGTTCTATAATGGAAATTCTTTCTTTTGTTTGAATCTATAGTTTATTGTTAGATCTCGATTTGAAATAAAAAATTTATTTTTATTTCAGATCTATGAATATTTTTTGATTTTATAATATAAGCTTCATCTTTTAATTTAGATTAACAATAAAATATTCATTTTTTATTGTTAACATGAAACATAGTTTTGTCAAATTTAGATTTATAATAAAATATTCATTTTTATTATTAACATGAAACATGATTTTGTAGAATTTAGTTTTACAATAAAATAATCATTTTTATTGTTAACATGAAACATGATTTTGTCAAATTTAGATTTACAATAAAATATTCATTTTTATTGTTAACATGGTTTTTGTCAAAAGTTTGTTTTCATTATAGTAATAAGATTATAATAAAAATATTAGATAAAAAGATTAAAATAAAAAGATAACAAAATTATCACTTTTGTTTCATAGTTTAGTTGAAACAAAAATTATCACTTTTGTTTCATAGTTTAGTTGAAGACAAAAATCATCACTTTTGTTTAATGGTCTAGTTGAAACAAAAAAATGAAAGGAACCATTTTTATCATTTCGTTGAATTGGAATTTTCAAGAAAAATGAAAAGAACGTTTATATCATTTCGTTGAATTAGAATTTTCAACAAAAATGAAAGGAACCATTTTTATCATCTTATTGAATTAGAATTTTCAACAAAAATGAAAAGAACATTTTTATCATTTTGTTGAATTAGAGTTTTCAACAAAAATGAAAGGAACCATTTTTATCATTTGGTTGAATTAGAATTTTCATCAAAAATGAAAGGAACCATTTTTATCATTTGGTCGAATTAGAATTTGCATCAAAAATGAAAAGAATCATTTTTATCATTTTGTTGAATTAGAATTTTCAGCAAAACTGAAAGGAACCATTTTTATCATTTTGTTGAATTAGAACTTTCAACAAAAATGAAAAGAACATTTTTATCATTTTGTTGAATTAGAATTTTCAACAAAAATGAAAAGAACCATTTTTATCATTTTGTTGAATTAGAATTTTCAACAAAAATGAAAAGAAACATTTTTATCATTTTGATGAATTGAAATAAGAAACTAGGAAAATGTTCATGTTTAAAAATAAACACATGTCTACATTAAAATTCACATTTTTAATGTAATGTAAGGAAATAGAGAAATATTCATGTTTTAAAAATAAAAACATGTCTACATTAAAATTTCACATTTTTAATGTAATGTAAGGAAATAGAGAAATGTTCATGTTTTAAAAATAAAAACATGTCTACATTAAAATTTCACATTTTTGATGTAATATAAGGAAATAGAGAAATGTTCATGTTTTAAAAATAAAAACATGTCTACATTAAAAATTCACATTTTTAATGTAATGTAGGAAACTAGGGAAAGAAGGAATTTTCAACAAAAATGTAAATTAACATTTTATTGACGAGGCATAAATTAGAATTTATATGCAAAGTTAAATTAACATTTTATTGACGATGCATATATTAGAATTTATATGCAAAGTTAAATTAACATTTTAATGACGATGCATATATTAGAATTTATATGCAAGGTTAAAATAACATTTTTATTGACAATGCATATATTAGAATTTATATGCAAAGTCAAAGAATCATCTTTATTGACAATGCATATATTAGAATTTATATGCAAAGTCAAAGAATCATTTGTATTGACAACACATACGTTAGAATTTGTATGAATTATTTTTATTGCCAAAACATACACTGAAAACTTTATACAAATAAAATAATCCTTTTTATTGGTTAAAGTTAAAAATTGAAATACGAATAAAAAATTAGCTTTATATTTTTCACCGGCTCAATTGTCATGTAAATGAAATATATTTTGTTTGAAATTATGAATATGTAGATATGATTTGCCAATAAAAACATTCTTTTAGTTGGCGTGATAAATGCGTTAGTGGAATCGTCGAATGGTTTATATTTATATATAATTGTATATATAAATTAAAATTAAACGAATCGCGTGCGGTAGTTCGTGTTTCGGAATCGTAACTTTAAACGATTATACCGAAAGATCCGACCGTCGGATTTTCCCAAAACTGGAACCATTAGGACCGCTTTGGGAAGATCTTATCAACGATATAAATTTTGTTAAAATCCAACAGTTAGATTTTGAGATAAGTGTTAATAAAATTTTGATAAAAACAACGCAGGGCCGCCTATTGACCCGAAGCGTCGTTAAATTAAATTGAGCTATATTTATATAAATAAAAATAGCGATAAATCGTTATTATATTAACGATACGAAATGGTTTTAAATTATATATATGCGAGAATTATTTGAAAAGACTGAGTTCAGTCTCATTTCAAATAATTATACGACGATTAAAAATCGAAGATATTGAAGACGGTGACTGAAGGCCGACAATCTTCACATCGAATGGATAACTACTGATGCCCAACATTGGTTAGCTCCCAGTAAAGGGTTAAAGTGGTAGTTGTTCGGACGTACTTGTTGATTGTCCGGATAAGCGAGCGCCTCTCTTCCGTATTGGACATACGGGATGTGGAATAAGGTGTCTCCGGTTTCGTTCAGACCCAAAACGGACTTGTAAAAGGATGTGTATCCTACACTGGATTTCATTCCATGTAAATTGATTTCGATTTAATATATATCTGTTGGTGGCGGAGAATTTATTCTCTTGCTTAACACCCTTATCTGAAACGCATGAGCTCAGAGGTTACATTGGTAGTTATTGATTGTATGGCGTGGATTGTCAATGTGGCATGCTAAGATGCAGATGATCAAGGCTTATTGTTGAAAAGCAGAGCCTTGTGGTTGATGATCAAAGCATAGCCTATTTCGGCATGGCTTTGTGTATAACGTTACCTCGTGTGCCTCACACCCCGGTAATTGTCAGAAACAGGACAACGGAACGTAGGGAGTGCGCACGTTTCTTTCTAGCTAGAAGTGGTATCAGGGTTTTGCAAGCCCTGACATTTTATTTATTCGGTTGATGGATTATGAGGTACCTCTGATTTATTGCTAGAGTGTCTCGAATCGGTAAGGAGATCATCCCTAGCCTTGACTCATGACGGAAACCCAATTTCCAATACGACATTACGGTTTTGATTGTAAACCTATATATGGCGACATAGTATGTGGTAGTTATGCCGTCTAAGATTGATACATTTACTTTGAAGTATTTTTAAAACTGATTAGACACTAATAATAATATTAAAATATTTTTTCTATGTATCAAGCATGTTTGATCATTATAAGGTGAAACTCTATCCTTCGGTTTGCGTTACATTGTGTGATCGGACTTGAGTCTTATAATGATTTCATTTTTCAAAAAGCATTGCATTGTTTTGAATAAAAATTTATTAAACTTATACACTGTAAATCCAATGGAGTAAACCCGTTCCACGTTAGCGGTGTGGTCCTGTGATTAGCCATACCGTTAGATAAGCTAGGAAAGATTTCTCATACCAGTCCAACGACTGACTCGTAGTTTTTTTTACTTTGCAAACTCGGGTGCCCTCTTTTCACACGGGCAGCCAAGTGACAGGTTCTGGTATTATGAATACATTCTAGATTGGAGCATGCTTAAGGAAAGAAGATGAAAGACATTTTTATCTTTTTGTTTATGCTTTGAGACATTTAGACATCCTTTATTTATGATGTACTTGATGGAGTTTTAGACTTATTTGTGTTTACTGAGACTTCTATTTGCTAAGTTGTATCCTGTAACTGTGCCACTATGATATTCTGGTGTTGTGATGTTGATGACATTTCCATTTCCACTGCTATGATTTATGGGTTATGCTATTATCTGAGATCTTCTGTCGTTGTAATTATGTTATATTCCTATGATTATCCTTGCTTTCGTACTATGGAAGTTTGGGATCATCACAGTTGGTATCAGAGCTAAAGGTTAACCTTAGCACTAGAGTATAACATATTTAAAAACAATTCGTCTAGATAGAATCAGCAGTATTCTATGGCGAGTAGTTCATTATAGATAGGATTAGTAATGTCCTAGAATGAGCACAGCAGAATAGCACATATTAATCAGTCATTACGTCATTATCATCTTTCCATTTGTCTCTGCTTTTAACCTTTCCTTTAAAATTATCATTTGTGTTAGTCTGACTCTTTCCTTGATGGTACAAAACTGACCGAAAATGAGCCATAGAGCGAGAGCAAGAGCCCAAGGCAGAGGTGGTGCAAGAGACCAGAGACCAGTAAGAGATGAGAGCCCAAGGCAGAGGTGGTGCCAGGGACTCAGTCCAGAAGAACAAAAGATTCATTAATGGCCTCTCCAGGAAATATCTGAACAGAGTCACAACACACATCAAGCTCCCATTTAATGAGATGATTGAGATGGCTAGTCGATATGAGGACACTGACAGAAATTCGCAGCAAGATAGGGAGAAGAATCAAAATAATAACAAAAGGAAGCAATCTGACAAGAAACCAGAGGCAAGCAATTCTTCTACCGCCAAGCCTCAAGGAAGTAAAAGAGACAAATCCAAGGTGAGATGCTTCAATTGACAGAAGATGGGGCACTTTGACTACGAATGCCGAGCTCCAAAGAAACCAAGAAGAAATGAGTCAGGGCCCAGCCAGAGTTCTCGTGGCACCAGGGAATGCTTTAATTGCCACAAGCCAGAGCATCTTATCAAGAATTGTCCATTGCTGAAGAAAACTGAGGTGGCTCATGTCTATGATGGAGCGGCTGCACCAGCTTCTTCCGAGGGAGCAGGTAAACCCGATGTTTTAGGAGGTACTCTTAATATTAAGAACATTCCTATTACAGTATTGTTTGACACTGGTGCATCGCGAAGTTTCATATCTAGTGACACAATTAAAAAGTTATAGCTTAAACTAAGAAAACTTAAAGAATTAATTAGAGCCCATAGTCCGTTAGGAGGTTCACTTATTCTCGATCAGTATTGTAGAGTGCCTGTTTCTTATTCCTATTTCCAGTTCCCTTTTAATTTGATCGTCATGAATTTCTCTAGGTATGATAATATACTTGGAATGGATTGGCTAACAAAGTATGAGGCTAAGGTACTATGCGCTGAAAGAATAGTCAAAATTAAAACCAAATTCAGAGATATTGTTGCTATACCATGCCACGACTCAACCACAGATAGGAAAGAATTCTGGTCTTCTCTAGAAGTTACTCCTTCTTCTATTGAGGATATTCCTGCTGTCTTAGATTATGCAGATGTGTTTGAAGAAGTTGATAACTTACCTCCGCGCAGAGAAATCGACTTTAGGATTTAGTTCCGAATGCAAGGCCCGTTGTGCATCCTATTCGGAGAATGACACTGAGAGAAAAAGAGGAGTTGGGCAATCAAACTAAATAGATTTTGTGGAAGGGTCTGATCAGGCCTAGCTTCTCATATTGGGGTGCAGCAGTGGTATTTGTTCCAAAGTCAGATGGTACCATCAGACTATGTGTGGACTACCGTGACCTCAATAAGCAAACATTGAAAAACAAATATCCATTGCCGCATATTGATGATCTGTTGGACCGCTTGAATGGAACGCAAGTATTCTCTAGGATGGACCTAGCTACAGGATTACATCAATTGCGCATTGCCGAAGAATGTGTCCTTTGACAGCTTTCAGAGAGCCTGACTTATTCTATGAATGGCTAGTGTTGGCTCGCTTTTTGACCAAGCCATCCAGGATCATTCATAAAAGGAAACCAGGAAACCAAGTCCCCCAAGAAATTGGAGGAACGGATCGCACGCCAATCGTCTCGCCCAGGAACGGATCGCACGCCATCGCCTCGCCCAGGATTGGATCGCGCTCTATCGACTCGCCCGGGAACGGATCGCTCCCCTCTCGACGACGAACGACACCTCCAGGCGATCCGACCCCTTGTAACGAACCGAACCCTCTGACCCGTTCAACCACGAGCTGGTCTTCAGCGATCCAAATCGCACGGATCTGACGACACCTGTTCACAACGGCTAGTTTGACTGTTTCTTCAATGGTGGCGATGCGATCCGAAAATCTCGGGATTCGTGCCACGTGTCCGCGATCCGCCAGACAAAATCAGCTATAAATAGCCCAGAGCTTGGCATTTTTCGGGATCTTTTGGCAGTAGTGAGTACTGAATCCGCCATTGCTGTCAAACCACTGAAATATTGAGGGAAATCATTGTTGTATTCGCTTCTAAAGCATATTTAATAACATACCAAGTGGACGTAGGCTCGTTAACGCCGAACCACTATAAATTCTGAGTGTTATTTTCTTTTTCCTGGTTCTTCGTTCGAAGTTCTTTACTGTTCATAACAATTTGGGTGTTAGGTCCAAATTTCGATCTATCATTTTTGGTGCTTTCACTGAGAACCTCAGTCTTAAAGTTTCGTCATTCGCTTTCTTGAAGATTCCAGCGATTCGGATATCATGGCTGGAAAAAGATCTAAAGTTTCGCAGACCAACGAAACGATCGAGGAGGATGTACACGAACTGGGCAACGAAGAGACTCTGGATCGCGGAGCACAGGGGGCGATCCGATCCGATGAAAACACCTCGTTCCGAGTCGAAGAGAACGAGACGATCCGTGCAACTGAAGGGGTGGTTACTCGATCCCGGGGCAACACCTCGCAGCCTCCGCGCACCACGACCACGAGTCGATCTCAGGGGGGCGCAGCGAACCGTCCTCCACGAACCGCAGCTACCCGAACTGATGGTCAGGACACGACCCGACCTGGAAAAGAACCTATGACCCACTTCTATCGTCCTGGAGCCTCCACTCGACCCGGTCCGAGCACTTTGCCCATAAGAGAGAGTGATGATGACCACTATAATCCTGCTGCTCCTGTCACTGAGGGGGATCTTTCCCGCTTTGTCGAAATGTGGGATAGGTTATTTGATGAGTTGGCCGCCCAAAGGCAGGAAAGTTCTATCCTACGGCAAAACCTGACGGCTATGGATAGAAGACTTGATGAGCTAACCAGGCAAAGAACATCGCCAGTTCGTCCACTCACCCCAGCATATTCCTCTTCATCTGAAGAATCGTCGAGACCTCCGCGGCGACCGTATGAGAGAGCCGAAAACATAGAACAGCTTCGGTTCGGGACCCTGCCCTCACAGGAAGAAGAAGAACTAGGGGCAGGACCCACGAACCGTAATATGAATGGTCAAGCAACGGCTCACAGGACTCGAGATGTGAACAGTCCTGTGCACGACAGACTACCTCAGCCCCGTCGCCGTACGCATACTCATGATAACAGGGGGGAGCGAAGCCCCGTCCGAGCCCCAGACTTTGTGGCTACTCCCCGAAGAGAGATCAGAGAACCTCGTCGGGCCAGAGGCACTGACCCTGAACCTCCTTTGACTAGTGCAAACGTTGCAGCCATGGTTCGCCAGATTTTGGCTGACAGCCGTGGACAGCGGAACGAAGATTGGGGGATTGACCGCAGTCATACTCCTTTTACTGACGGTATTTTGGATGCAACTTTTCCAAGGCGTTTCAACATGCCACAAATGAACCGATATGCAGGGAGGTCTGATCCTGTTCAGCACCTAATGAGATACTCTTGGTCGATGACTGCTGCCGCCGCTTCTGACGCGGTTAAGTGTAAAGCGTTTCCCATATTCCTGGAGGACGTGGCTTTGCTATGGTTTACTCGCCTGCCGGCAAGATCGATTTCTAGCTTCAGGGAACTAAGCGAGAAGTTCGTAGAGCAATTCCGTATCTACGCACAGAAGAAGAAAAGCGTGATCGATCTATTTCTTGTCAAACAGCGACCAGGCGAAAGTCTAAAGATGTACCTGGATCGTTTCAATTTGGCCGCCACTGAGGTCAAGGACCCTCATGAGCCGACCATTGTCGCAGCACTAATTGATGGAGTGGATAAGGACACTGAATTCGGGAGGTACTTGGCAGGCAAACCACCCCACACCAGAGAGTTATTCTATGAGAAAGCCAATGTACATCTGCGCCGGGAAGAGGTATACGCGAACCGAAAGGTTAAAACAACTGATAAGGACGAAATTCAGAGCAATGTCGCCATCAAACAGACTGGAGACAGCTCAGGGAAAGTTGAAGTTAACGTCGGAAATCAGAATCAGGGTGGCCGTCAGCCGGGTAACAACAATAACAATGGTAACGGCAACAACCGAAAGAGGGGCCGAGGGAACGATTCCCAGAGAAGGACTCGTCCCAGGGCCTTTGAAAGTTATACACCCATCAATGATACTTTGGAGAATATTTTCATGGATGCGTACGAAGTCCTCCAAAATAAGAGGCCACCTCCTAGAGAATCGACAGAAAAAGAGCGTGAGACAGGAAAGTTTTGTCTCTTTCATCAAATTCACGGTCATTCGACGAATGAGTGTCGTCACCTTAGGGACGTGGTCGAAAGGCTGCTTCGAGAGGGGAAGCTAGATGAATACAGAGTAGCGCCTAGGGACAGAGGGCAAGCAGTGCAGACCCCAAATCAGAATCAAAATCAACTTGCTGCTAGGCCGACTGCTCAGCAAAAAGGAAAGAATATTGTTATCAATACCGTGATTGGAGGACTCTATCTTGCTGGGCATAGTTCCAAAGCGTTAGATCAATACGTCAACGCAGCCAAACAACACCTCGAAGTGGGGGAATGTAGCAATCCCGAGGACAGTATCCCGGTGAAGCAGCAGAAGATGATGACTGATGATGTTGTTTTTCGAGAACGGGAAAGCATCGGAGTCCATGCTCCAACTGAAGATCCACTTGTAATCACAATACCCATTGGGCCAGCCACTGTTCATAAGGTCCTGGTGGACAACGGGAGTTCCGTTAATATTCTCTTCAAAAAGGCCTTTGACCAGATGAATCTTGAAATAAAAGACTTGAAGCCCTGCCAGGGGTGGATCCGTGGATTCAACGGAGCATCCACCGCTCCAATGGGCTATGTAGAGTTGCCAGTTACGCTTGGGGAAGGAGAACGCCAGAGAGTGAGAATCCTCCCCTTTGTGGTTTTGGATGTTGAATCACCATACAATGCCTTCTTGGGCCGGCCGGCCCTCGCAAAGTTCAGAGCCTGTATAGCCCCTTGGTGCTTGTTATTGAAATTCCCCACAGAAGCTGGCATTGGTATCGTCAGAGGGGATCAAGTTGCTGCGCGAGCATGTTATGTTGCCGAATTAAAGTTACTTCGTAGTGGAGGGGATATCGAAACTAAAGGCACTGCCCCCCTTTCGGGGGCGGAGACCTTATAGCAACCAAAGAGGACAATTGTTGGAGAGTTGACTAAAGTGGTGCCCAAGGATATAGATCCCAGAGAGGATCAAGAACCCGGGGGCAGAACAGCGACTCCCAACGAGGCAACTGTGGATGTACCAATCGATGACAATGACTCGGAGAAGGTCCTTAAGATTGGATCCCAGTTAAGTCCAAATCTTGCTGAAGAATTGACGAATTTCTTAAAGAACAATTTGGATGTATTTGCTTGGACCCATGCAGACATGTGCGGGATATCCCCATCAATCATGAGCCATTCTTTGAGCATTAACCCCAAACATCCCCCAGTAAAGCAAAAAAGGCGAATGTTGGGTCCGGAGAGGTCCGCTGCCTTGAAAGAAGGGGTTGGAAAGCTAAAAAGTAACGGGTTTATCAGAGATTCAACCTACCCGGATTGGATTTCAAATCCAGTCCTGGTAAAGAAGGCCAACGGGAAGTGGCGAACGTGTATCGACTTCTCGGATTTGAACAAAGCTTGTCCAAAAGATAGTTTCCCATTGCCTCGAATTGACCAGTTGGTAGACTCCACGGCAGGTCATGAGCTTCTCTCATTCATGGATGCTTATTCAGGATACAACCAAATTCCAATGCATATTCCAGATCAAGAGCATACTAGTTTCATCACTGATCTGGGATTATATTGTTACGTGGTAATGCCCTTTGGTTTGAAGAACGCAGGCGCCACGTACCAACGTTTGGTCAACAGAATGTTTTATAACCAAATCGGGAAAACAATGGAAGTATACGTCGACGATATGTTGGTTAAATCCAAGCAATCTTCTCAACACACCACAGACTTGGCGGAGATGTTCGGCATTCTTCGAAAGTACGGAATGAAACTCAATCCCACCAAGTGTTCATTCGGTATTGCTTCTGGAAAATTCTTGGGATTCATTGTCAGTTCCCGCGGTATCGAGATTAATCCAGACCAGATCGCGGCAATCAGAAACATTCAGGAACCTAGGCAAATTAGGGATGTGCAAAGCCTTGCCGGAAAAGTGGCCGCACTAAGCAGATTTATCTCCAGTGCTACGGATAAGTGCATTCCATTCTTCGAATTAATAAAGCGAGGAAAACGCCACTTTAAATGGACTCCTGACTGCGTAGAAGCGTTTCAGAATTTGCTCAGGCACTTGGAGAAACCTCCCATCCTATCTAAACCAATAGATCACAAGGATCTATTCTTGTATTTGGCCGTGTCATCCCATGCGATCAGCTCAGCGTTGGTAAAGGAAGAGGATAAGATCCAAAGACCCGTGTATTATGTGAGCAAAAAATTGACAGCAGCAGAGCGCAATTATCCGCGGGTAGAGAAACTGGCGTATAGTTTACTAATTGCCTCCAGAAGACTTCGGCACTACTTTCAGGCACATCCGATCACCATATACACTGACCATCCACTCAAACAAGTCTTATAGAGACCGGAGGCATCTGGAAGGTTACTCAAATGGAACATAGAGTTAAGTCAATTTGACTTGAACTTTCAGCCCAGACGGTCAATTCGGGGGCAAGTGATAGCTGACTTCATAGCAGAATTCACTGTCCCTGAGGAAGATATAGTGAACGAAGAAGTGGAACCCTCGAAGTTACTTTTCGATCCTGATGCCTGGAAATTATATACTGATGGTGCTAGAAACAATGAAAGATCCGGCGCTGGAATAGTGCTTGAAACCCCTGAGAAACGATTGATAACTTATGCCATCCGAATGGAGTTTCAGGCCACTAACAACGATTCTGAATACGAAGCTTTGATAGCCGGATTAAAGATTGCAAAGATGCTAGAAGTCACAAAATTGAACATCTTCTGCGATTCCAAGTTAGTTGTGAACCAAGTCACTGGGAGATTTCAAGCTAAAAGTGCAAGATTGATTCTATACTTAAAGAAAGTGAAAGAGCTGCTCAGTGAGTTTGATCACTACAGCATATCTCATATTCCGCGGTCAGAAAATCAGCAGGCAGACAAGTTGGCAAAGGTGGCTAGTTCTAACGATCCTGAAACGATAGGGCAAGCCCCCGTTGAAGTACTTCGGTCCCCCAACATTGACCAGATGGAAATCGACCTAGTACTAGAGACGGAACCAGAGAGGGAATCCTGGATGACCCCTATAAAGAATTTCCTAATGGGAGGAACGCTTCCAACCAGGAAAAGCGAGAGGCGAAAAGTAATTCGAAAAGCCGCCCGATACGTATTACAAGGCGGAGTTCTTTATAGGCAAGGGTTTTCAATGCCCCTCCTTCGATGTATAGCCCACGATGACATCAAACGTGTGCTGCAAGAAGTCCACGAGGGCGAATGTGGCGGTCACACTGGAGGGCAAACTTTGGCGAAAAAGATATTGCGGCATGGTTACTTCTGGCCTACCATAAACAAGGATGCGGTAAGATATGCACGACGATGTGATGCATGCCAGAGATTTTCAAAGATACCTAGAGCGCCTCCAAGCCAGTTAAAAACAATGATGAGTCCATGGCCATTTGCTATGTGGGGAATTGATATCATAGGAAGTCTCCCCATAGTAAGGGGCGGAGCAAAGTTTGCTATTGTGGCCATAGATTATTTCACTAAGTGGGTCGAGGCAGAACCACTAACTACAATCACAACTAAACGAGCGATCAACTTCATTGTGAGAAACATCATTTGCCGATTTGGAATTCCAAAGATTGTGATAACAGACAACGGAACTCAATTTGATAGTGCTGAATTCAGAAACTACTGCCAAAAGATATCACATCGATAATCGATACACCTCCGTGGCACACCCACAATCAAACGGGCAAGTCGAAGCTGCAAATAAAGTAATTAAGTCCATTCTGAAAAGAAGAATGAAGCGGGCTAAAGCCATGTGGGCTGATGAATTGCCCTTGGCACTATGGGCTCACAGAACGACATATAAATCGACGACCGGACATACCCCGTTCTCCCTCGCTTTTGGAACAGAAGCAGTCATCCCGATTGAGATAAAGGTACCTTCTCATCGGGTGACCTATTATGATCCAATGACCAATAATGAGTTGCTCCTTGAGTCCCTGGATATGATCGAAGAAAAGAGGGATGAAGCCGACCTGCGTGCTCTGAGATGCAAGCAACAGGTCGCCAAATATTACAACAAAAAGGTCTGAGTCCGGACCTGGGAACCCGGAGACTTGGTTCTGAAACGTGTCTTCCCACCCCCAACTCATATGGGAGCGAAGTGGGAAGGACCGTACTCCATTTTGAGCAAGCTTGATAATGGAACCTTCAAGCTAGCAACCGTAGATGGACAGGAAATCCCCAGAGTGTGGAATGCCCAACATTTACGGCCATATTTGACATGAGAGTTTCAAATCTATTCTTTTGCTTTGTTAAAAAACTATGTACAAGGCATGACTTGCCTAGAATAGTCTGATTTCTTAAAGCAAGAGATTATAAAGTGGACGTAGGTCATGATTCGACCGAACCACTTTAAAAATACTGTGTGTTATTTACCTTTACTGCACCTTTATTTATTTGCCTGTTTATTCTTATTAAAAATCAATGTGAATAATCCAGGTACCCGAAGTCTGGTGCCAACAGTTCATCCCGTAGACTAATCGGAGGGACCCAAAGTTTTAGTAAAAGCTCTAACTGCTTGTCCGACTAGCTCTAATCCACAGAGTATGGGTTAAAGTATACCCCAAGGATGAGTTTGATGAAGAATGCATGATTGCAGGCTGCTTAATCCGTGACTCTAACTCTCCAGAGAGAGAGAGAGTATAAAAGCGTCTCCGATTGAGCGCTGAGAAAGAGTTCCTTTCCCGCTGAAGGATCGGGGAGCGAATGAATCGCTGAGCTCGAACTCTAACTCTCCAGAGAGAGAGAGAGAGTATAAAAGCGTCTCCGATTGAGCGCTGAGAAAGAGCTCCTTTCCCGCTGAAGGATCGGGGAGCGAATGAATCGCTGAGCTCGAACTCTAACTCTCCAGAGAGAGAGAGAGAGTATAAAAGCGTCTCCGATTGAGCGTTGAGAAAGAGCTCCTTTCCCGCTGAAGGATCGGGGAGCGAATGAATCGCTGAGCTCGAACTCTAACTCTCCAGAGAGAGAGAGTATAAAAGCGTCTCCGATTGAGCGCTGAGAAAGAGCTCCTTTCCCGCTGAAGGATCGGGGAGCGAATGAATCGCTGAGCTCGAACTCTAACTCTCCAGAGAGAGAGAGAGTATAAAAGCGTCTCCGATTGAGCGCTGAGAAAGAGCTCCTTTCCCGCTGAAGGATCGGGGAGCGAATGAATCGCTGAGCTCGAACTCTAACTCTCCAGAGAGAGAGAGAGAGTATAAAAGCGTCTCCGATTGAGCGCTGAGAAAGAGCTCCTTTCCCGCTGAAGGATCGGGGAGCGAATGAATCGCTGAGCTCGAACTCTAACTCTCCAGAGAGAGAGAAAATATAAAAGCGTCTCCGATTGAGCACTGAGAAAGAGCTCCTTTCCTGCTGAAGGATCGGGGAGCGAATGAATCGCTGAGCTCGAACTCTAACTCTCCAGAGAGAGAGAGAGTATAAAGGCGTCGCCGATTGAGCGCTGAGAAATAGCTCCTCCCCCGCTGAAGGATCGGGGAACGAACAAATCGCCTAGCGTAAAACTCTAATAATTGATTAGGGGGCATCACGCGCTCCTATGCATACACTAAACTTTGATATAACAGTGTAACATAGCATGAACATTCTTCTTCCTGATGAATGACTGACTTATAATTATTAATAGTTGGCTAACGACTAAACGTGGAAAGTTTCTATGAATACAGGTACACAATGAGGTAAGAAGAAACAAATCCTTGTTTATGTACCATAAGTCGGCAGAATGGAAAAACAAGCTAGAAACAAAAGTGAGGGCCAGTCTCACAACTACACTTTCTGGCCAGTGGGAAACCGAAATACAAAATATCAACAAACATCCTATGTATGCTTTGATTTCTTCTCTCGCTTCTGCCTCTCCAGCCTCTCCTTGTCGGCTTCAGATGGATCCTCCTTCCTTTTCCGCTTGTCCACGAGGGGAGCGTCTGACTCCTCTGAGGTCTCCTCTCCCCCTTCTTTTCCCTTGCTTCTGCTGGAGAGGGAAGCTGGGAAGTCATCAGGGTTTGCAAAGTGAAGTTGCCGGCTGATGGATTTGGACTGGATTTTCATAATCATCCCAGTTTTGGGATCGAACTCTGCGAGAGGGACCACATCCAAAGCCTCATCCCCCACCTTCTTTAAAGCCAACTCTTTATCTTGTCTGGCTTTTCGGCTGGCCAGGGGTTCCTCATCATCATCATCATCGTCGGCCTTTTTGGTGCCGGTAGCATCCTCTTCGTCATCCACATGGCGACCGTCCATGTCTTTTAAAGCTTCGATAGTCTCGGCATCCTTGAGTACATCGGGACCAGTACCCGGCAGGACGGTCTCCTCCTCCACTTCTCTCTCCTTTCCAACACCCTTGTCGACGGGCTCGCCACCTGCATTACGAAAGACACACATTACTAATTCAATGGGTTGTCCTGTTAGACGACGACAATTCGCAATCGCTTTAGCAAATTGCGGGGAAAAGAGAGAGATACCTTCAGCAGATACTCTCTCTTGAGTAGATCCGGATGCTCCAACCGCCACGGGAGTTAGACCTAAGGGGATCAGCGGATCGTCAGGATGATATTCCTCAACTTCGGAGGTTTTAGACTTTGCGGCGGAGCTGGAACCTTCGTCAATTTTGCTTTTGCCTTTAGCCATGGTTCTCTCCTTCTCCATTTCCGCCAGGATTAAGCGACGACCCTCTGCCAGATCCTCAGGCTCGTTGTCCCTTAGGATGCTTTTCATCAATTCATCTTCATTGATCTCTTCGACCCCCAGTCTATGCTTTTCGCCCTCCACGATGGCATCCCATAAGTTGGCCAAAGTAACATGATAATCCGGGATCCATGAGATATTGCGGGTTTTGAGAACTTGGCCAAGGAAATCAAAAATCATCTCCTCAAACCCCTCGATTTCTTTCTCTCTTTCAAGGAGCTTGTGGTTGGAGGCAGGGGCCATTTCAATGGCACTATCAACGTTCTTTTCGGCAAGAGCTGCCCGTCTCTCCGCGTCTGCCACCTGATCATTCAAGATCACTTTTTCCGCCTCTGCCAGAGCCAACTTTTCTTTTAGACTCGCTTTTTCCGCCTCCCAAGCAGCCTTCTCAGTCTCAAAATGGCCTTGTGCCGTTACCAATTCGATGTTGGCCATTCTGAGGTCTTCAACCTCCTTTTTTAAGACCATTTTTTCCTGGCTATTGGAATCCAGTTCTGAATGAAAGCGCTGTTTGGCATTTTCTAATTCAGTTTTATAGTTTGCAGCGTCTCTCTGTGCCAAAGCGAGCTGGGCTTGAGCGTCTTCCAGGTCCTTCTCTAATTTTGTCCTAGCCCTTTCGTTATTTTCAAGTTTTGCTTTAGACCTGTGAGCTTCTATTTCGAGTGTTCGGATGACTTCCGAAAGATTAAGTGCATGCTTTTTCATCATCTCGTATTGCTTGGCCACGTGACGGATATGCCCGATAACTTCTTTATCCCAGTTTTTAGGGACCGGTTCCAAGGCAGGAACAAAGACCATCCTATCAAAGAACATTCCTGGGAATTGTTCCCGTAGCTTTTGCAACCTGCCTTGGATTTCAGGACCGTGAACGTAATCCCGTGAACCGGAGGCAGCTAATTCTGGTTGGCTGGTGGGGACAATGTTACTTCTCTCCTGCTCAGTTTCTTTGGATGAATCTCTGTCCCCATCTTTGGATTCGTGACGCCTTTTAGACGACCGACTGTGGGAAGGCGCACTCTTTGGGGGAGTCAACTCTTTTGGAAGCGTCTTTCCCCCGGTCGGAATTGTCGGATGACTCGAAGGCCTGGTAGAGGTTGATTTGGGTGGAGATCGAGGTTGCGAAGAGCTCGGCCTATGAGGGGGACCGCGAGAGCGCTCAGTACTCGGACGAAGGCTGGGAGTGCCTTCGCGAAGAGAACGATACGAATAGGATTTCCTGCGGGACATCGCTCCTGTAAAAAGAGAAGAAGAGTATATTATAACTTTGAATATTCACAGTATAATAGTGCACGGTCAGGCAATGTGTGTGAGGTGTGCATCCCATATAATTCCCCCTAACAGACCCGGGCCTGGAGACAGGCTCATCTGACCCATTTCTCGTCCCATTGTTGAGTCAGTCGCCTCTTCGGCAGCAGAAAAGAAAGGTTCCTCGCCGAAGTCTTTCTCTGTGTATTCAATGTCGGGTAGAGGGATTTTATTCAGCTCATCGAATAACTGTTCTTCTGTCAAGTTGTCATCACCGACAGTTTCCATTGGAGCAGAGGTAGGGATCTCCTTCGACATATCACCACGGGACTCATCCCCTCTGTATATATTCAAGTCTTCATCGTCTTGGATGACTATCGGAGAAGGACTTTTGCGAAATTTAGTTGTTTTCACCGCTTGTGAAGTTCCCTCTCCTTCCGTTTGGGGCACATATTTATAAGGTTTGCCACCGGTTCCAAGTCCAAATTTCCTATCCAAGAGGCGATGCTTGTGAAGGTTTTCATCCGTAATGCACTTTTTAATCCTTAAAAAGTCGGATCTGCTTTGCAAAAGAATGGACAACCGGTTGTTGTATAATGCACCCTCTGTTTTCGGGAAGACATGATCTGTTTAAGACAAAGGAAAAAGCGGAAGAACGTTATTACTTAGACCCCTTAAGCAAGATGTTCAGCTAGGCGATCAAAGTTTACTTGATTTGAGCCATCTCCGTGAGCATCCAGCCTGTCTTCTTATGTAAAACCAGTCAGACTTAGGATCCCCGATGTTGCTGTATCCGTCGTACAGAACTTTCCGGTTCGCCACTGATTCAAAAAAGGAAAAGTTTGGAGTCGCAGAAGAACGGTGCTTGAAGAGAAAGAAGAACACCAGATCTCTGAATTTAAGTTCGGCATGCAAGATCTCTGCATAAGCAACATATAAAGAGTATAGAGAGGCGTAGGCATTTGGATGAAGCTGCATTGGAGCAATGCCTAGTCGTCTCAGAGTTTCAATGGCAATTGGAAGGAACGGAGGAATGGATCCCACTAGACACATTGTTCGACTGATCGACATGTACCCTTCCGGTGCTAGATGGGGTCTGTCTTCGCTTCCAGGTGTCAAGACATCGTCCCAAGGAATGCCATGTCTTAAGCAGATTCTCTTGAGTTTTATCTCGTCAAGCTTGGATGCTAAAGAATCAGAGAATTTATCTATCCCGATTGCGCCTGGGACTTCATCCGGAGCTCGCTCGTCAGACTCGGAGTTGTTGCTGGATGACGTGCTTTCTGTCGGATCTGATTCTGTGGCTTCATATTCAGACCCAGAATATTCACCTTCAGGATTGATTGGAGGAATTTGAGGATTATGCTGTTCAGGAGTCTCGGATTCCGTTCCGGCTACAGATCTTGAGGAAGAGTGGTCGTTCGACATTGCTGCTAGGACGAGAAAATATGAACGATAAGATCAACACTACCCGTCCCCCGTGTGTGCAAGTGCTGCTGTGTGTGCTTGTGTGTGCGCATTATTAAAAACAATAATAAAACATGAAAGCAGTCAAGGTTATTAAAGGTCGTTAGTCGTCATATGCAGTCAAATCATGAGGTCATTTAGTCCAGAAAGATCAACATCAAGGCTCTATCCTAACTGTCCAGAGTTTTGTAGCGACAAGGCGCTGATTAAAGACTGAAATTTCTTCGTATCACCAGCCGTAAGACGGATCGCATAGCAGAGGGATCGCCCCCTTCGACTCGCATGACAGAGGGATCGCCCCTTTCCGGATCGCAGAGCAAAGAGATCGCCCCTCATCGAATCGCCGGACGGAGGGAAGGCTCCCTCACGAACCGTTGCGACTGCCACGATACGACCTTTTGTTGCCACCGCCATCTTTCGTCTCGCCACTTGCTTTCGTCCTCAACCCTTGACCACGATCCGAGTCGGCCTTCCTTCCCCCTCTGCATCCTTCTTCTTCCTCGTCTCCTTCCCATCCTCAAATTCTGAGCTCCACGCTCGATGGCCATGGCGGCTTGGTAATTTGTTCAGAAAGTCGCGGATTTCTATTGTTTCTCCCTCGAATCAGCCGTAGGAATTCAGGAAAGTAATATGAGGGTGCTTTCTATAAAGTTACCTTTCTAAAAACGGAGAGAATACTTGGATTTTCGAAAACCTAAAAGGTTGGGTTCGTTTTTCAGTGGCTCACGCGAAACGATTCGGCAGAGAGAAAGAAGAAGGAGAATGAAGAGGGGAGCGTCGGCTTATATAGGCAAAGAAGGTGACCGTTTGTCTCCCCTCCTTTGTCTTATTCGGCCCACGAAGCGCCCCACAGGCCACGATCCAGAGATGGAATCGCAAAGAAGCCCACGGACCGCTTTGAAATGATGGCCCACAAAACTCAAAGCCCGACGCGACTCGAAGGAAAATGCGCCCTGTATCGCACAAGACCCTAGGAACTCAGCACGAGACGAGCAGATGACCAAATCGGACCGTGTCGTCCTATGGCGATCCGACTCATGCATGTGTCAATTTGAACCAATACGACTGTTAACTTACATCCCTTCAGGAGAGAGTCAATAAGCATCTTCGAAGCATGTTTCATCATCAATAAAACATACTTTGAGGGGGCAAAATGTTGGCTCGCTTTTTGACCAAGCCATCCAGGATCATTCATAAAAGGAAACCAGGAAACCAAGTCCCCCAAGAAATTGGAGGAACGGATCGCACGCCAATCGTCTCGCCCAGGAACGGATCGCATGCCATCGCCTCGCCCAGGATTGGATCGCGCTCTATCGACTCGCCCGGGAACGGATCGCTCCCCTCTCGACGACGAACGACACCTCCAGGCGATCCGACCCCTTGTAACGAACCGAACCCTCTGACCCGTTCAACCACGAGCTGGTCTTCAGCGATCCGAATCGCACGGATCTGACGACACCTGTTCACAACGGCTAGTTTGACTGTTTCTTCAATGGTGGCGATGCGATCCGAAAATCTCGGGATTCGTGCCACGTGTCCGCGATCCGCCAGACAAAATCAGCTATAAATAGCCCAGAGCTTGGCATTTTTCGGGATCTTTTGGCAGTAGTGAGTACTGAATCCGCCATTGCTGTCAAACCACTGAAATATTGAGGGAAATCATTGTTGTATTCGCTTCTAAAGCATATTTAATAACATACCAAGTGGACGTAGGCTCGTTAACGCCGAACCACTATAAATTCTGAGTGTTATTTTCTTTTTCCTGGTTCTTCGTTCGAAGTTCTTTACTGTTCATAACAATTTGGGTGTTAGGTCCAAATTTCGATCTAACAGCTAGTAATGCCGTTCGGCTTATGTAATGCTCCGGCCTACTTTGTCGATCTAATGAACAGAGTATTCTGGGATGTCTTAAATAAATTCGTGCTAGTTTTCATTGATGTTATCTTAATCTTTTCTAAATCCACTGCTGAGCATGAAAAGAATCTGAAAGAAGTTCTGGAAATCTTGAGAAAAAATGTGTTCAAAGCCAAATTCTCTAAATGTATATTCTGACAAGAAGAGGTGAAATTCCTCGGCCATGTTGTATCGAAGAAAGGCATTCCAGTAGACCCAGACAAGATCTCAGCCATCCAAGATTAGAAGCAGCCTAGCACTCCCACAGAAGTTAGAAGTTTCTTAGGATTGGTTGCTATTATCTGAAGTTCGTTAAAGATTTTTCGAAACTATCTTGTCATTGATGAAGCTGACTAAGAAGCATACGAAGTTTATTTGGACACCCGAATGTGAGGCAGCTTTCCAAGAGCTGAAATTGAGGTTGACCACTGCTCACGTGTTGACCATTATTGATGGCAATCAAGATTTGAAAGTCTGGACTGATGCTTCTATAGAAGGTATTGGTACGGTGCTAATGCAAAGGGACAAAGTAGTCAAAAATGCTAGCTGTCAGTTGAAACTGCATGAGAAGAGATATCCTACTCATGATCTGGAATTGTTGGCTAAAATGTTGGCTTTAAAGATATGGCGGCACTATCTCTTGGGTGAGAAGTTCAAATTATATACTGATCACAAATCCATGAAGTATCTTTTCACCCAAAGAGACTTGAATTTGAGGCAGCAACGTTGGTTAGAATTTCTTGCGGCCTATGATATGGACATCTTATATACTCCAAGGAAAGCCAATGTTGTAGCCGATGCACTCAGCAAAAAGAATGGGGCCAGCACCAATCTTATCATCGCCAATCTCATTATTACACCTTCCTTGATTGATAAGATCTTTGCTCTTCAGAAGAATGATGAATTTATTCAGAGAATTAGAAAGAGTTAGGGAAGGAGAACCCATAAGTTTCCATATTGAGGACAAAGAGGTTCTGAGGCTGTTAGGCCGAATTTGTGTTCCGAACCTTCCTGAGCTCAGAAAAGAAGTAATGGATGAATGTCACAAATCTAAGCTTAGTATTCATCCAGGGGTGAGCAAGATGTATCATGACCTCAAACGCACATTTTGGTGGAGATCTAGGAAGAGGGACATTTCCATATATGTTGCTAGATGTTCCACCTGTCAACAAGTTAAAAGAGATCAACAGAAGCTTGCAGGATTGTTGCAACCGCTAGAGGTCCAAGTTGGAAGTGGGACCAAATTTCTATGGACTTTATTAATGGCTTGCCCCCGAACCAGAAAAGGCAATGACAGTATATGGGTGATTGTAGATCATTTCACAAAAACTGTCCATTTTATTCCTATCAGATCTAATAGAACAGCTCGAAGTATGGCGCAACTTTATTTCAGAGAAATTGTCAGACTACATGGAGTTCCCAGTAGCATCGTTAGTGATCGTGATCTGATATTCGCGAGCAAATTCTGGGAAGCATTCCAAGAAGAGCTTGGGACCAAGTTAAATCTAAGCACCGCCTATCGTCCTAAGGCAGATGGCCAGACTGAGAGGGTGAACCGCATATTAGAAGACTTGTTGCGAGCATGCATTCTTGATTTTGGCGGATATTGGAAGATCACTTGCACTTTGTTGAGTTCTCTTATAATAACAGTTACCAAGCAAGCTTGCAGATGTCGCCATTTGAAAAATTATATGGCAGGCTATGCAAATCTCCCGTATGTTGGGTGGAATCAGATAATCATTTAGTATTGGGTACCGACATGATTCGTGAAGCATCAAATAAAGCTAATTTTATTAAGAAACGACTGTTGACTGCTCAGAGCCGATAGAAGAGCTATGCAGACTCACGAAGAAGGGATTTAGAATTCTCTGTTAGCGATTATGTATACTTGAGGGTTTCCCCACTGAGAGGAGTAATTCGTTTTGGGAAGGCTGGGAAATTGGCGCCGAGATTCATTGGTCCATTTCCTATTCTCGAAAGGATTGAAACTCTCGCTTATAGGGTGCAGTTGCCTGACTGGTTGCCAGGGGTGCATGATGTATTCCATGTGTCTCAACTTCGGAAGCATGTTCATGATCCATATTTGGTTGTGGAGGAAGCAGCACAGCAAGATTTGGAGATTACACCAAGCTTAACAATAAGAAAGAAGCCAGTGAAAATTGTTGGCAAAGAGACCCGAGTTCTGAGGGAGAAGAGGATCCACTTAGTTAAAGTGCAGTGGAGCGGGGATCCTAGAGACTGTACATGGGAAACTGAGGATAGCATCAAACAGGCTTATCCCAAGTGCAGAGTGGACATCTCTGAGTAACTCTTGTGCTGAAGTACATTTACAATATGTTGCATTTTCCGTTTTACTTCCTACTTTACTGTTGTTTCCTTTTCGGGGACGAAAAGCTTTTAAGTGGGGGAGATTGTAACAACCCGGAAAATCAGAACCAATTTAAAATTTTTATTTTGGCTATTTCAATGAATTTTGGATAGCTAAAATAATTTATTTTAAATAATAACGATTTAAAATTTATTTAAAACAAAGTTAGAACGAATATATATATTTTAAATTTTAAAAGGAGTTAGAAATAGTACGGCAATCTGAAAATTTGAATCTGAACTTTGACTGAATATATAGGATTCAAAATAAATCAGACTTTAGTGAAACCAAAAATATTTAAATCTGTTTAAAAATATCTTTCCAACGAATCTGAAAAATCAAAATTTCATAGGGGGAATAAAAAGTTATGGCCAGTTGAATATTCAGATTAGTCGCTATGAAATTTAATATAATTTATAACCCGTATAAATGGCCATTATACAAACGACCTTCGTTTTCGATGAAACCATTTTTGTCGGATCCGGAATGTCAAATTATTGCTAAGTTTTATTTTCCATAATTTTTGGAATTAATTTGTGAGCTTGGTAAATTAAACTTTGTTCGATAATTTCTGTTGAATTTAATCGACCATTAAAAAGACCATTTTTCAAACGGTCTCCAAATTCGAGTAATTAATTTTTTTAAGACCGTATCGTCAAAACATAGCTAGATTTATTTTTCGGGAATTTTCGGAGTCCGTATGTGGCCCCGGTGAATTTAAATGTACGATCAAATTAAACAAATAAATGATTTAAATTTTAAATTAAAGAAAACAGGTTGGAAACAATTGTTTGGGTTGACGGGGACCTATCCCATTGCGTCCGGAAAGGGGGCAATTGGGTAAGAACAACTTTTGCTTGGCTGAAATTGGAGTGGTTAAGGATTAATGAGGTAAACCAGTAATTAAAATATTTAATATTATTATATTATAAATAATAATAATTAGAAACCCTAATACCCTATTACATAGTAGCACCGCCATCTCCTTCATTCCATGGCTGATATTGCTTCCCCCTTCCACCATTAAAATATCTTTATTCATTCAATAAAACCTCTACCTCCTTTTGACATTATTGGAGTACTCATCTTCCTCTTCGAATTGGTACGGACATTAGTACATATACTGGAGTATTTCGCTCGTGCCAAGTCCCCGAAGAGCCGCCGCTTCGAGCGCCACCCAAGCCTCCTGTCACGATCGCACCTTACGGTGGAGGATCCCCCAGGCACGCCACCCCTCCCTCTACGCCGTGGTATATTCTGATTGTCATCACCCTTCATTGATTGGAAGAAAAGATCAACCCTAAATCTGAACTAAACTGAAAACCTGTGGTTGTGTTATCTGATAAGGAAGAAGAGGGTAATTTTATTTTAAATTATTTAATTATTTAATCTAAAAATATTATCAATATAAAATAATTCGTAACTAATGCATACGAGTGTATAATTTCAGATCCGTTATGATCGTGAGTCCGAGATCTACACTTCTGGACTGATTAGAACTGATTCGGAGCAGATCAAATTTTGGACAAAATTCGATTCTGAATTATTTAGAATTAAAACCGACTGTGAGAATTTCTATTTTTATAATTAAAAATTTAATTATTTCTCGCTATTCTGAATCCATGTAGTTATGTTAATAAAATCAGATTTGTGATGCTTGGAATTTGAATTTATTGAATGTTGATTGTTGATTGTGATGCTCATGTTTGTTAGATCTTGTTCTATAATAGAAATTCTTTCTTTTATTTGAATCTATAGTTTATTGTTAGATCTCGATTTGAAATAAAAAATTTATTTTTATTTCAGATCTATGAATATTTATTTGATTTTATAATATAAGTTTCATCTTTTAATTTAGATTAACAATAAAATATTCATTTTTTATTGTTAACATGAAACATAGTTTTGCCAAATTTAGATTTACAATAAAATATTCATTTTTATTGTTAACATGAAACATGATTTTGTCGAATTTAGATTTACAATAAAATATTCATTTTTATTGTTAACATGAAACATGATTTTGTCAAATTTAGATTTACAATAAAATATTCATTTTTATTGTTAACATGGTTTTTGTCAAAAGATTAGGATAAAAAGATAACAAAAATTATCACTTTTGTTTCATAGCTTAGTTGAAATAAAAATTATCACTTTTGCTTCATAGTTTAGTTGAAGACAAAAATCATCACTTTTGTTTAATGGTCTAGTTGAAAAAAAAATGAAAGGAACCATTTTTATCATTTCGTAGAAAAAGAATTTTCAACAAAAATGAAAAGAACATTTTTATCATTTTGTTGAATTAGAATTTTCAACAAAAATGAAAGGAACCATTTTTATCTTTATGTTGAATTAGAATTTTCAACAAAAATGAAAAGAAATTTTTTATCATTTGGTTGAATTAGAATTTTCAACAAAAATGAAAGGAATCATTTTATCATTTTGTTGAATTAAAATTTTCAAAAAAGAAGAAGAAAAGAACCATTTTTATCATTTTGTTGAATTAGAATTTTCAACAAAAATGAAAGGAACCATTTTTATCATTTTGTTGAATTAGAATTTTCAACAAAAATGAAAAGAACATTTTTATCATTTTGTTGAATTAGAATTTTCAACAAAAATGAAAAGAACCATTTTTATCATTTTGTTGAATTAGAATTTTCAACAAAAATGAAAAGAAACATTTTTATCATTTTGATGAATTGAAATAAGAAACTAGGAAAATGTTCATGTTTAAAAATAAAAACATGTCTACTAATTTCACATTTTTAATGTAATGTAAGGAAATAGAGAAATGTTCATGTTTTAAAAATAAAAACATGTCTACATTAAAATTTAACATTTTTAATGTAACGTAAGGAAATAGAGAAATGTTCATGTTTTAAAAATAAAAACATGTCTGCATTAAAATTTCACATTTTTAATGTAATGTAAGGAAATAGAGAAATGTTCATGTTTTAAAAATAAAAACATGTCTACATTAAAATTTCATATTTTTGATGTAATGTAAGGAAATAGAGAAATGTTCATGTTTTAAAAATAAAAACATGTCTACATTAAAAATTCACATTTTTAATGTAATGTAGGAAACTAGGAAAAGAAGGAATTTTCAACAAAAATGAAAATTAACATTTTATTGACGATGCATACATTAGAATTTATATGCACAGTTAAATTGACATTTTATTGACGATACATATATTAGAATTTATATGCAAAATTAAATTAACATTTTATTGATGATGCATATATTAGAATTTATATGCAAAGTTAAATTAACATTTTATTGACGATGAATATATTAGAATTTATATGCAAGGTTAAAATAACATTTTTATTGACAATGCATATATTAGAGTTTATATGCAAAGTCAAAGAATCATCTTTATTGACAATGCATATATTAAAATTTATATGCAAAGTTAAAGAATCATTTGTATTGACAACACATACATTAGAATTTGTATGAATTATTTTTATTGCCAAAACATACACTGAAAACTTTATACAAATAAAATATTCCTTTTTATTGGTTAAAGTTAAAAATATAAATACGAATAAAAATTAGCTTTTTATTTGTCATTGGCTCAATTGTCATGTAAATGAAATATATTTTGTTTGATATTATGAATATGTAGATCTGATATGCCAATAAAAACATTCTTTTATTTGACGTGATAAATGCGTTAATGGAATCGTCGAATGGTTTATATTTATATATAATTATATATATAAATATAAATTAAAATTAAACGAAGCGCGCGCTAGTTCGTGTTTCGGAATCGTTACTTTAAACGATTATACCGAAAGATCCGACCATCGAATTTTCCCAAAACTGGAACCGTTAGGACCGCTTTGGGAAGATCTTTCCAACGATATAAATTTTGTTAAAATCTAACGGTTAGATTTCGAGATAAGTGTAAATCTAATTTTGATAAAAACAGCGCTAGGGCCGCCTATTGACCCGAAGCGTCGTTAAATTAAATTAAGCTATTTTTATATAAATAAAAATAGTGATAAATCGTTATTATATTAACAATATGAAATGGTTTTAAATTATATATATGCGATAATTATTTGAAAAGACCGAGTTCAGTCTCATTTCAAATAATTATACGAGGATTTAAATCGAAGATATTAAAGGCGGTGATTGAAGACAGGCAATCTTCACATCGAATGGATAACTACTAATGCCCGACATTGGTTAGCTCCCAGTAAAGGGTTAAAGTGGTAGTTGTTCGGATGTACTTGTTGATTGTCCGGATAAGCGAGCGCCTCTCTTCCATATTGGACATACGGGACGAGGAATAAGGTGTCTTTGGTTTCGTTCAGACCCAGAACGGACTTGTAAATGGACGTGTGTCCGACATTGGATTTCATTCCATGTAAATTGATTTCTATTTAATATATATCTGTTGGTGGCGGAGAACTTATTCTCTTGCTTAACACCCTTCTCTGAGACGCATGAGCTCAGAGGTTATATATTGCTAGTTATCGATTGCATGGCGTGGTTTGTCAATGCGGCATGCCAAGATGTAGATGATCAAGGCTTATTGTTGAAAAGCAGAGCCTTGTGGTTGATGATCAAAGGATAGCCTATTTCGGCATAGCTTTGTGTATAACGTTACCTCGCGAGCCTCACACCCCGGTAAGAGTCAGAAACGGGACAAGGGAACGCAGGAGTGCACACATTTCTTTCAAGCTAGAAGTGGTATCAGGGTTTTGCAAGCCCTGACATTTAACTTATGTGGTTGATGGATTATGAGGTACCTCGGATTTATTGGTCGATAGTTACAAAATTATAGGTTCAATAAGACCGGGAAGCGTGTGTTCAGGCATAACTAATCCACTAAAGTATTTGTGGACCGGCCCTGCAGGATCAGAGGGTTCGCCAGCGTCCGAATCCTGCAACATTGCTAGAGTTTCTCGAATCGGTAAGGAGATCGTCCCTAGCCTTGACTCATGACGGAAACCCAATTTCCAATACGACATTACGGTTTTGATTGTAAACCTATATATGGCGACATAGTATATGGTAGCTATGCCATCTAGGGTTGATACATTTACTTTGAAGTATTTTAAAACTGATTAGACACTAATGATAATTTTAAAATATTATTTTCTATGTATTAAGCATGTTTGATCATTATAAGGTAAAACTCTATCCTCCGGTTTGCGTTGCATTGTGTGATGGGACTTGAGTCTTATAATGATATCATTTTTCTAAAAAGCATTGCGTTGTTTTGAATAAAAATTTATTAAACTTATGCACTGGCAATCCAATGGAGTAAACCCGTTCCGCATTAGCGGCGTGGTCCTATGATTAGCCATACTGTTAGATAAGTTAGGAAAGATTTCTCATACCAGTCCCACTACTGACTCGTAGTTTGTTTCACTTTGCAAACTTGGGTGCCCTCTTTTCATACGGGCAGCCAAGTGATAGGTTTAGGTATTATGGATACATTCTGGATTGGAGCATGTTTAAGGTAAGAAGATGAAGGACATTTTTATCTTTTTGTTTATGCTTTGAGACATTTAGACATCCTTTCTTTATGATGTAATTGATGGAGTTTTAAACTTATTTGTGTTTGCTGAGACTTCAATTTGCTAAGTTGTATCCTGTAACTGTGCCACTCTGATATTCTGGTGTTGTGATGTTGATGACATTTCCATTCCGCTGCTATGATTTATGGCTTATGCTATTATCTAAGATCTTCTGTTGTTGTAATTATGTTATATTCCTATGATTATCCTTGCTTTCGTAGTATGTTTGGGGTCATCACAGATCCAGTTAGTCTTGTTGTGACGCTCTCGTCTCCATGATCGCAGCAGATCCAAAATCGTCGGATTTGGACCTCGTATGAAGAAGATATGTTAATATTTGCGTTGATTACATAATTAAATTAATTAAAATATAATTAATTAACATTACCCAAATTTATAACGTTTAAAACGTTACCCTCTACTTCCTTGATATCGTATAACAGCCGAACCCACCTTCCTCTGTCCCTCTCCTCCACATGCGCCACTAGAGAGGCTGCGCCCCCAATCAGATTTCACCATGGTGTTGCCCTTCGCTTCGTCAGTCCACTCCCCTAGCACCGCCATGCTCGAACTCCATCAAACGCAGGAAAAACGCCCCGAACGATGCCACTTTGACCCAAAAATTCGAGCAAACCACTCTTCTAAATCCCATCAAATCCGTATCTAAATGAAGAGGATGAAAATCTCTACAAATTTCCTTCATAATTCGTTTGCTAATTCGTAGTATTCAAGAAGAAATTAAGGGATTTTAATTTGAATAATTTCTGCCCATTCAGTGAAGGAGAACGATGGCTCCTTCAGTTTGACCGTGTATGATGAAGACTAGGGTTTGTCCATCCCCTTTTATATTAATATTTTATTTATTTATTTATTAATTAAATGTGTATTTAATGATCCTTAAATGTGTATTTAATGATCCGAACTCCAAATCAAACCCAATGACTGTCCCCCCAGCTAAATACCCCCATTCCGGACAAAATAGGACATGTTTCGTAAGCCAGTTCAACTGTTTCAGTCTGTTATTCTTTAAATTAAAATATAAATCAATATATTGAATTTTAAACGTACATTTTAATTTACCGGGACGACATACTCACTCCGAAAATTCTAAAAAATAAATCTAGCTATGTTTTGACGATACGGTCCTAACAAAACTAATTTCGTCGAAGACCGTTTGAAAAATGGCCATTTTCTGGTCGATCCAATTCAAACTAAAACTATCAGAACACATTTTAATTTACCATGCTCACATATTAATTCCAAAATTTATGAAGAAACCTTACAATAATTTGACACTCCTGATCAAACAAAAGTGGTTTCATAAAAAACGGAGGTCGTTCGCAAAATGGCTATTTTTTAGGGCTATATATTATATTAAAATATATATAAATTCCATAGCGACTGTTTTAAATTTTAAACTGGACATAACTTTCAATTTAATTAATTAGAAAGATATAGTTAAATAGATTCTAACATTTCTTGTTTCGTCCAATTCTGATTAATATTGAATTCTGTACATTCATTTAAAATTTAAAGTCAAATTTTCAAACTACTGCGTCATTTCAAGCTCTATTTATAATTAAAATAATTTTTTATGTTCTAACTTCAATTAAAATAAATTTTTCGTCGTTATTATTTAAAATAAATCATTTTAAATATTCAAAATCCATTAAAATAGCTAAAATAAAAATTTTAAATTGGTTAAGAAATTCCGGGTTGTTACAAAAACTGTATAGCCTTGTGCTACTATTATCATTTATCTAAAAAACTGCATTTTTAGCTTCCTTCTTCCTAATATCCCAATCAAGAAATTATCTGGTTGAATCTATCAAAATTTCTTACATATAATATGATCAAAGCTTCTATGAAGACCAGAAGCATTATATAAATCTGTAAAATAAAACAGAGTAATATCACATAATGTAGGAAGATTATAGATAGACTTGCCATTTTCTGCTAAAATATTAGATAAATCTTTTTTCTTTTTGGAAGCTGACATTTTAACCCTATCCTTTTGCCAATTTATTTTAGATTTTTGCTAATTTTCAAATGCATGACTATACAGAAAAATTCCAATTATAAAAGACTTTTCTTGTAAGTAGAAATAATAGATTGGTCCGTAGGATTTTGTAATAATAGCTGATATAAAGGACCATTATTACCCTTCATTTGAATAATCTCCCGCCTTAGAGAGCACAAACCATTATTCCAAGCTTTAAAATAATGTTTAACCTGCTTAAGTTTATGAATAATAACAAAATGATATTACTTGAAACATTATAAAACCAAATACTTTGCACAATTTCTTTATAGTTAGTAAAATGGACCCATGCATTATTATATCTAAGTGGCAATCTTTACTATAAGTTTGTACGGTTTTAGTTGTAAACTTATATGTTAACATAATGGAATGGGGCATTATGCTGGCTGGGATTGATACATTTACTTATGAAAGTGATTTCCACATTAGACACTAATAATAATATCAAACGTTTTAGCATATCAAGCATGTTTGGTATCATAAGGAAAAACCTCTTCTAAGTCTGGGTTTGCATGGTGTGTGGACAAAAGACTTTATGGTAGCTTCATTTTCCAAAAAGCATTGTGAGTCTTTGTGCATTGGTATTTATAAGGGAAAAACCAATTTCGTGTTTATATGGCGTGGTCTTACGAATTATCCTAGTTTAAAAGTATAACTATTTTAGTTTCTCACGCCAGTCCCATGAATGACCTGGAGTTTATTGTTCTTCCACCTAAACTCTGGGTTCCCATATTTTCCACATGGGCAGCCTGATAGTTAAAGTTTTACAAATTTAGTCTTGAAGTCATTTTAGAGCAGATTCTGGATTAGAGCTAGAGCTGTGTCCAGAGCATTTTATTTCTTCCGCTGAGTTTAGTTATTTCCACTGTGTAATTTCAACTGTGTATGTATTTTCCATTGTTCTCTGATGTAAAAATTATTGTAATGATAATGAAAAGGTTCTTTTGTTCAGTTCCATTGTGTAGGTACCCCTAACCATCCTTCTTTACGAATGGTTGAAGTCAGTTTAATTACCGGTTAGAACTGGGTAAAAGGCAGGTTATTAGACAGTGTATTTTTTTCAGGTTACTTAGCCCTAAGGTGAACAAAGAAAAAACATCATTGCATTCCTTTTTCAGGTATAATTTGAATATTTTATATCTATATTAAGATACTGGTCAGTAGTTGATATAGAATATCTGAATTTATAATATTTAATATAGTGGCATTGTTGTGAAGTGTTTGCTGATTTTTTTTTTAAAATCAAATAAGTCCATAAAATCAGTAATATAAGTAACTGTATAAACAATAATAATAATCTAAAATTAAATAAGTTAACAAATATTTATAGTGTTAATAGTAGGGTAAACAGAAAATCATATATTGTTTTTAAAGGTCTTATCTTATCTTCACTTCCATGCATAATTCATTTTGGGGCTAGCTGTTGAAGTTTTACTTTGCAGGTGACAATTACATTTGGTGGGAGCAAGTAAGCAGTTGAAAATACTAGTATATAGTGTTGCACGAAAGCTACAATTGTAAGTTTGAACTAAACTAATGTAAGTTTAGATGGTAAGTAGTCATTTGTAACTAGAATGTAACAACCAGTATTTTTCGAATATTTAAATTGTTAAATTTAATATAACTTTTGAATATTTTATGGTTATAAATAAAATTTAATGATTTAATTATGGAATTATATGATTAACTTAATTAAGTAATGAAATTCAACTTAATATAACAATACTAACTTGCATTGATTATAATGAAACTCGATTTGGTTTATATTGTTAAATATTGAGATTTGGAATTTAATATTAAAATAGTTGAGTTAAATTGAGTTAATAAATTTATAATTAAAATTTAATGATTTAATTGTGAAGATTTATGGTGTGAACCTCATAAAATTGTTTAAATAGTGAAACTCATCTTATTATGACAAATTGTAACTTGTATTGATTGCAAATAAAATTATGATTTAGTTTATATTTATAAACATTGCAGTATAAATTTAGTATTAAGCGCAACATCCCGTATTTTTGATAGAAAAGTATTTAATATATTTTATTATTTTAAATATTTATTTGGATTATATATGGATTTATAATATATAATTCGTTTACTAACGACGTCTGAACATATAATTTATATCTAAATTATAAACGACCTTGAAACATTGCGGTAGTTCTTAATATTGAGTTTGGAACTCCATGATCCAATTTAAGTCAAAATTTTGTGAAACAAGAAACATTTAAATCTAATTGATTATATTTTTCTAATGAAAGAGAAAAATTTGGATTTCATATTATAAATTGTAAGTTATGTCTATTTTAAATTTTCGTATAGTCGCTATGGAATTCGTTAATAAATGATTACGTTTATTTAATAATAATATAATAGGAATTATATATTTTGGATATTGTTAACTCGAGAATGGTACTATTGAGTAATATTTCCATATTGGTTGAATTTGAAGTGATATATTATTCCATTCGAATATATATTTGATGATGATAATTTATTATTACTAAATTTAATGGTTCCGGAATTAATTTAATATTTTATCGATATTATATAAGCCTTAGAAATAGCTTTCTTTTTAAACGACCTCTGTTTTCGACGAAACAAATTTTACTCGAATACATATAACTAATTATTGCTAGATTTATAGTTTGGAGCCAATTAGCGTTGTTTTATCTGTGTGTGCAATCTAAAGGTGAACTTATAATTAAAATAACGTTGTTGTACAAATGGAGTCATTTTTCAACATAATTAATTTCATTGAGACCGGAACGTTGAGACGTAGCAGTGTGTCTGTTTCCGTTATTTTTGAAGTTCATGTGTGGCCATTATAAAAGTTAAACATCGTTTGTGCACAATAATGGGTATAATAATTTCAACCTAACTGACTTGCATGCCTTGCGTGCCAAATCTCTTGTCACTTGCATCCCAAACAAATTCTTCTCCTTTCCAACCAATCTACCTTACCGTGGGAGTCAAGTATTCTTTTTGAAGAATCCCCATCCATGTACCACATCTACTCTACCTATTTCTGCAAGCCTATACGACTCCTTGTTACCCACATAATTTTCCTCTATCAAAGACAAGCTCCTTCATCAGTAATGGGAAACAAATACTGAAACCAAAATGCATGCTTTGATAATTTACTTCCAGCAAAACAAATTTAATCTCCACCTCTCTCTTATATTATAAATCAAATACCACGTTTCCTCTCCCCCTCATTAGAATGAAATGGAACTCTTATAAAAAAAGAAGACAAGAACTGGAGCGCGAGTTTAAAGAGATGCCCCATGGAACCTTACTTGAAGACGAGGTCATAAAAGCAAAATGCAGAAGGGAGCGTGGATGCCGGGGGGAGTTGCGAGATGGGACGGAAGTGTTGGAGATCATCACAGGAGGTGGGTTAGTGAAAAGTAAGCAGCAAGTTTCGAAAGGGAGAAGTAACGAGTGGGGATGATGTTGCGTGGTCTTAAAACAGAAGGTTAGGGGTGTTTTTGCTGTGCGCAGCGAATGGAGGAAGGCGTGAGGGTGCGAAGATAAATCTAGAAAGAGAAGGACTTATGAGTGGGTTGTCTCATTTTCTGATGATAATAACAGAGTGGCAGTTGTATTGAGCAATGGAAGGGTTGATGTCGGAAAACTGGCAGTGATGAAAGGGTAATGGTGGCAGGCAGTTGACATGGCACTCATGTGGTGGGGATAACCGTCGAGCTCAGGCGAGGTGGGTACACGGAGAAGACGTTCAGTAAGAGTGGGAATGGAGGAACCAACTCAGAAAAAAGGAAAAGGAGAAAAGATCATGGGAGAAACAAACAAGTTCAGAAATACATGAGGGAGAAGAGATACAGTGGCTTATAAGACTGGGTATATTTTCATTTATGCCTTATTTTAAATATAATAATACGCCTAAACGAGAGGTTTACGTGTCCATTATAAATCACATATATAAATAGCATTGTCTGTAAATATGCCTAATCCAGTTTAATTAGTTAGATAGAGTTTTATTCAGTAGTAAATCAATATTAGAACCTAGAATTTAGTTTAACCGTAGGTAAGGCTTGCTCAGTATTTGTTTATTCTTTAACCTTTGTTTGGTCGAATTAGTGCAAAGGTTTCTGGAAGTAGATGTTTCACTGAAATGTCATATTAAAATATTATATTTAGTGCTGCGATGGGGAAATGGATAATGATAACATTGATTAGTGATTTAAATCTTCTGTATATCATCCATAAAATTAAACCATTTATTGCGAGTGTGATCCGTGATGTTTGACACTTTATTCAAATAATTAGTGACTGTGATTAACTGTGCATATAGTGACACATAGTTTGAAACAATGGAACTGGATGTTATAACAAAGTTAATAAACGTAACCACATTTCCTAATCAAAGATTAACGTGTCCCTATATATATATATATATATATATATATATATATATATATATATGTGTGTGTTTGTGCGCGCGCGCGCGCGCGCGTGTGTGTGCTTAATAGATTTTTTGAACGTGCCTAAACAAAATCAATAAACATAAGTGGGATTTAGTAAATGAATTATTAAGGTTTTAATATACAAATTTTTAATAGGAAACAACGTATAAATGTTATAACCGTGTCATACAGCAATGGAATTGTACAAAACAAGTGACGTCAGAACTGTGTCGACGAGTACAACACGATGAAGCTGGTTTGGATAAAGTTAGGCACAACTGGGAGTTTTAATTAAATTAAATGCTTGTTTAATTTAATTAAAACGAATTATTTTAACGATGAACGTAAATCAAGGTGAGTACAACTCACTTAGTTTTGTCCCACTTATATATTATATAAGTTGGGTTAAAGATTTGTGTGCTATGTTTGTTATTATTTGCTTATTGAATTTATTTACATGTGTTGACTGAACCGATTAAATTAAACGTTCGTTTAATGTAATCTAAACCATTTGTTATTTTAACGAAAATTTCCAAATGAGGTAACTTACCTCGTTGGTTACATTTATAATAATATAAATGTATTAAATTGGAATATGGACGTTTGGATTGCTGTTATTGTTTGATTGTTGAATACTATATCTGTTTATTAAATAAATGATTTTATTTGGATGCAGGTGAAAACGGGTTGGAGAGATCCAATTGGATTCCTTAAATATATTAATGATTATTTATTTTCATACTATCATTATATTAATTGTTCTGATTAGATGATTGATTTGGTTATTGATCACTAATTAAAAATTCAACCTTTTTTTTGTTTAACCAATGGGCAGTATTGGTTGAGTAATTAGTAGCGGTTGGCCCAAAAATATATCGTTTTATAAATATTGGTTTACCGTCAGGTGAATCGATGGTAATGAAGTTGTAAATTTTATTTTATAACTGAAAATAGATTTTGAAATCTATTATTTGAATAAAAGTTTAATAAAGGAAATTTATAATTAATTTTTATTTTTATATTATTAAATGGTTTTATAAATCAAATCCTTACGTAATAAGATTTATAAGCAGATGAGCAGAAATTTACACAATGATTAAGAACTGGATTAATTGTTTTTAAGAGACAATTAAATGAAATTATTTAAATTAATTATATTATTAATTAATTTTAGAGGACTAATTGGAGCTGATTAACGAGATAATCATAGTCTAAGTTGACGAAGTCAACTAATTTAATTGGAATTGGTTAATTGATTTATTTAGTTGAATTAATCTAATGAAATAGATTAATGAATATTTGTTTTAATCTAATAAGATTTTAAAAAGAGATTCACCATTTATTTAGTTAATAAAGAATTTAACTATTTCTATGGTAGTTAACAAGGAAGTAAATTATTATTTTAATTAATCATAATTTAAGAAGTAAGTGTTTAAATGGAATTCATTTAATTAAGTAATCGAAGTTGGTATTGAAACCTAATTGAATTGAGCAAGGAGTTTATGTAATAACCCAGAAATCTGGGCCAATTTAAATTTTTTATTTTGGCAATTTTAGCGAATTTTGATTATTTAAAATGAATTATTTTAAATAATAACGATGAGAAATTTATTTTGAATAGAATTCAAACGTATATATTATATAGATCGTCGTTGGAATATAAATATTTATTCATAAATATAAAAGGAATTGAAAATGGCGCGGTAGTTCGATAATTCGATTTCAAACTTCAAAGGGATGTGCATGATTCAAAATAAATCGGATTTTAGTAAAACCAAAAATATTTGAATCTAATCTAGAATATCTTTCCAACGAATCCGAAAAATCAAAATTTCATAGCGGGAATCAAAAGTTATGGTCAAATGAATTTTCTGAATAGTCGCTATGGAATTCAGGGCCTTAAAAATAGCCATTTTGCAAATGACCTCGGATTTCGACCAAACCACTTTTGTTGGATCCGTGATGTCAAGTTATTGCTAGATGCCAATTTTCATAATTTTTTGAATCAATATGTGAGCGTGGTGAAGGAAAACGCGTTTGACCAGTTTCAGTTGATTTTAATCGACTGGAAAATGGTCATTTTTCAAACGGTCTCAGAATTCGACGAAATTTGTTTTGTTAGGACCGTATCGTCAATACGAAGCTAGAAAATATTTTTCGGGAATTTTTCGAGTTAGTATGTGACCCCGGTAAATTGAAATGCGCGTTCAAATTCAATATATAGAGTTATATGTTGATTTTGACGAAAACAGGTCGAAACGATCGAATCAGCTTATGGTACATATCCCATTGTGTTCGGAATGGGGGTAATCAACTATGGACGACAGGCGGTGGGCCTTGTTTCGAGGTCGAAAATAAAAGTACCTTTTTGAAATTAAAATAATAATAAAAAAACCTCTCTCCTCCCTTCCCTAACTCCTCTGCCCCCCCCCCCGTTCTTCATTCGATCAATAAAAATAAAAAAACCGCTCAGCACCCCCTCGATTTCTGTCGGCCTCCCCTCGCTAGGCGCCGCCGCCGCTGGCCAGCCCCCCTCGCGTCCCGTCCTCTCCTTCCTCCTCCCCTTTTTCTTCCTTGACCGCGAGACCCAATCGAGCCCCCCAATCACAGCGCGCCACCGTGCTACCGCCCCGCGCCACCCCGAACCCCACCCTGAAGCCTCCAGTCAGAGCTCCACCCCCTCTCTCCAATACACGAAGACAATAAGTTTTTATTTTGCTTTATTTTGATTTAAATGTATTTATTTTTCAGTTTTAAAATGAAGAGCATAATAAAATTCTGATCTTTACATACAAAGTGTTAGAATAAGAATATGATCCTTATCTATATAGTTTGAAAATAAAAATATGATTTTTTTCATATGTGAATTATAAAAATATAATTTTTATAAAGTAGAAGTATTAAAAATATGATTTTTATATAATAGAGAATATAAAAATATTATCTTTATATATGTAGCGAAATAAAAATCTGATTTTTTATTCTATATACGTTGAAGTGGAAAAGTGATTTATATAGCGATGATATAAAAATTCGATTTTTATATATTGAATAGCAAAGTAAAAATTCGATTTTTATATATTGAATAGCGAAGTAAAAATGTGATTTTTACATATGTAGAGAATACGGGCAAAGAAAGTGACAAGAGGCAAGAACAGCGAAGATTTCTACATAAGAAGAGTCGTGGGATCGGATTAGCTAATCAGTGAGAACTTCTCACCTTCTTATTTTTTTTTTCTAGTTAAATATATACTAGGATGCAGACGGTGTTTAGTAGCACCCGACACCCGTCGTCCACAGACCATGGACGGCTTGTATGTTTGTTAGTTTGATTTTGATGTGTAGTTGATTGTGTGGTGTGAAATGAAATAAAACATTTATGTAGTTGAAATAAAATATTTTATAGTGGAAAATATTTTATAGTTAAAAATAGAATTTTTAACGTGTATATAAAATGAAATAAAAATAAACAAATCGGACGATTTGTTTATATACACACATTTGACTGATATTGATTGGGACGATAAATTTTACACATCGCCCAACTGCACAAATAAAATCTGTGTTTGATTGTTTGAAACCCCACACGGGTATTGGGATGATATTTGACGTACACTAACCCCGATTGTTTAGTTGTATGTCGATCGATTGATTGACAGGCTGTTATAAGCGTTGAATATTTATAATTGATGCTTATACAGTGTAGAATGCACTTTGGATGATGATTGATTATTCATCGTTGTTATTGTATACATGTGTTGTAGAAAATCCATATAATTAACATTATATGGTAATTGATTGGGCCTCATTCCAGTTTTGAAATAGAAATATTTGAGATAGAAATATTTGAAACAGAAATATTTGAAAAAGAAATATTTGTAGAAATATTTGAAAAAGAAATATTTGAAAATAGAAATATATGAAGCCGTGTTGATTAGATTGACGCCATTTTGACGGGAACGATATTGATATCGATTTTATTCATTTTGTAATGAATATCGAAAGTGATTTCAAAATCTGATATTTTGAAAAGAATTGAAATTCGAATTAAATTGAATAGAAATGAATTCGAATTGAAATTGAATATAAATGAATTCGAATTGAAATTGAATTGAAAACGAACTGAAATTGAATTAGAAATCAATTTGATTTGAAATCGATTTGAATTGAATTTAAAACAAATTTATATTGGAATATTCAATTTTGATTTGAAATTGAATATGAAGTTGAAACCGTTTTGAAAATGAATTTTAAAACGATTTATAAAGCACGTTTTGAATTGAAATCGACGAAGTATATATTATATATATAATATAATGACCTGAATAGAATGCGCCGCGCCGCGGCAGTTCGCGAATTTCGACCATTGACTTCAAACGGACATTGCGGGAGATCTGACCGTCAAATTCTCCTAAAACTGAAACCTTGGGTTCATATCGAAAAGAGCTTTCTAACGAATACTAGAAATTAGAAATCTAACAGTTGGATTTGGAATTATGTCCAAATCAAATTTGAAAAAGGTCGCTGTAAGTGCAGTTCGATGGCCATTGATGGAAATCGACTGTACGGGCCTTGATAAAATTATTAAAAATAGTAATAATTTGTGTAAAATCATAAGAAATGATTTGGGAAGAATTGGGATGAAAAACTCCATATTTGAAAAGATAAAAATAGTTTTTTTATCGAAATGAACTAGTTTTGAACTAGAATTATAATTCTATTTATTTTTAAAATAAATAAAGTGGATTTGAAATGGTTTTGAAAATAACCAAAATTTCCAATAATTGCATTGGAATGGATTTGAATCGAAATTGTCTTCGGAATATTTCGATGATTGGATTTTGTGATCATACAGATGTTGTTATGGAAATTTGAAAGATATATATATATATATCGTTATTTCCAATACGATATTTGTTGGTCGTAGAATTTGATATTGAATATAAGCCGATATATTTTCTATTCAGAGCCTTGTATTTAATATCAAATGTGATTTGGGTTTGTCGTGAATGGTGTCTTCATTAACGCTGTTCTTAAGCCCAGCTGAGGGAAATATTAAATCTTTTTATTTGGATTTAATGAAGTGTACCAATTAAATAATATTTAATTGGAATTGAATTGGTATTGATTTTTGGGTTTATCGTGAACAATGTTTAAAATAACACTTGTTCTTTAACCCGATAATTAATGAATGTGATTTTGGGTTTATTGTGGGCCGTGTTTTAAATGACATTGGTTCTTTAACCCAGTTAAAGACAAGATATCGATTTCTATGAAGATTAAAACTAAGTGGAGTTTTAATGAATTTTTAATTAGATTGAAATGATCGAGAATGGAGTATCACCAGTTTTGCTCCAGGCGATAGTTAAATCTTTAATTAGATTTGAACGGGAAATGGTAATTGAATTTACCGATAACACCGTGGTGTTAGATATGAAGTATGACCAGTTTTACTTCATGGGATGAATAGGTTGGGATTGGGAAATAAAATAAATGATTACTTCGGTGTGGTTCGCTAATCCCGTCTAGTTTGAATTGATATTCAAAGAAGATTAAAGAATAAATTTAAAGAATTTATCTTTGATAAAATTAATGGGAACTTTTCTCAAAGTATAGGAATATTTGAATAAAAGAATATTCTGAATTGGAATGAGGCGTATGTTGTGTTTGTGTAACACTTATTTATTGTATACGCGAGTTATTCAGAAAGACCGGGTTTATCCCATTCTGAATAACAAATTTGACGTGGTGTCGAAGATGAAGACGGTGGTTGAAGACCGGAGGTCTTCACATCGTTTGGGTGATTACTTATGATCTTGATTGGGATGTACACCCAAGAAGATGGAAACAGTTGGTGATCGTCCAGATGTACTTGGAGATCGATGGATATGCGGGGTACTAGGTGCCTCTGGTTTCGTTCAGACCCAGAACGGACTTGTAAATGGACTGTGTGTCTGACATTGGATTTTAGTCTGTGTGATTGATTTCTATTAAATA
Organism: Allium sativum; assembly: GCA_030737875.1. Taxonomy (NCBI): domain Eukaryota; kingdom Viridiplantae; phylum Streptophyta; class Magnoliopsida; order Asparagales; family Amaryllidaceae; genus Allium; species Allium sativum. Next base: position 185,547,232 of record CM060924.1, on the reverse strand, counting down.
TATATTTGTTTGGCAGCGGAGAATTTATCCTCTTGCTTAACGCCCTTCTCTGAGACGTACGAGCTCAGGGGTTATATACTGATGGATATCAAACGCATAGAGTGAATTGCCTGTGTGGCATGCCTAAGTGGCGAATGATCAAGGCTTCTGTTGAAAAGCAAAGTCTTGTGGTTGATGATCAAAGCATGGCCTTTGTGGCGTAGCTTTGTGTAACGTTTACTTCGCGAGTTTCACACCTGGTATGAACCAAAAACGGGAGACGGACCTCAGGGAGGGCATGCGTTTCCTTCTAGCTAAAAAGTGGCGTCAGTGGTTTTACACGCCCTGACGAGTTTGACTTATGTGGTTGTTGCTGTTGCGAGGCGCCTCGGTTAGATCGGACGATCCGGGTCCGATGGAGCCATTCGTTGGCTCATTTACGCCCCAAAGGGCGGGGAAACGCAGTGTTCAGGCATTTTAATCCACATTGGTGGACCGGCCCTGTCGCTCCAAGGGTCACTCGAGCTCTGATCCTGAGACATGGGCTAGATTGTCTCGAATCGGTGAGGACTATTTTTTGCCTCGGTTCATAGATGGAAATCCAATTTCCAAATACGTGACATTTGCGGTTTTGATTGTAGAGCCTAGTATGGCGACATGATATATGGTACCCATGTCGTCTATGATTGATACTTATGATTTGAAGTTCTTTTATACACTATACACTTATAATAGTATCAAATGATTTGTTTTAAAACGTATCAAGCATTCTTTGGCTGTTATAAGGGAAAATCCTATCCCCCGGCTTGCGTTGCATTGTGTGATAGGATCTGGGTCTTATAATAGCTTCATTTTTCTTTATTTAGCATTACGCTGTTGTTTTATGCACTGGTATTCTTGGGAGGAAACCCGTTCCGTGTTATAAGGCGTGGTCCCTTGATTTGCCTAACTTTAAAATAAAGATTAATAACTGTTTTAGTTCTCACACCAGTCCCATGACTGACCTGGAGTTTATTGTTTTAACCAAAACTCTGGGTGCCCTTATTTTGACACGGGCAGCTAGTAGTTTTGGTTTTGCATATTTATATTCACAGGATCCTGGTTTACAGCTGGAATGATATCCGGAAAGCTTTGTATCCGTATATCTCTTCTAGTTGTGTATTGTATTATTTTCCGCTGCTATGAAATGTAATTTAAATCTATAATATTTCTGTGTAATATTCATTTGTACTCTGTATATTCTTGTATTCTGATGGAATTGTTGTAATATACAATGAAATGTCCTTCCGCCTGCGTTCTGTTGTGGCTTGTTCTTGAACTATCCGCGCTTTCCTCACCGGGGAAGTTACGGGTTTTTACAGTTTATGAATGGAATTTATTATAAAATTGAGTTTTATAAACTAAGTTAACAAAAGGGATTTTAAGCCAATATAATAGCTTAAAATAAGCGTTTACTTAATATTTAAATTAAGTAAGAAGGAATTGATACAAATAGGGTTTTATATTAAAACCTAGTTTTATAAACGATGTTTATTAAAGGAGCATGAGGCTAAAATATTAAGTTTAAGTTAACGTACTTAATAACGAAATTAAAACGAGATTTTCAAAGTGGAAAATGTTTGAATGAATTAGAAGTGGAATAATATGGGTTGATAATAGGTCAAGATAAGAATTATAACCTAACTGGAGATTGTTAAGTTGAGTGATTTTCTAAGTATTGATCTGATGTTGATTTCGGTCTTCGGGGATGATACTTGGGAAGTTAGTCGATTACTAATTTACAGGTAGGGACTAATGAACGTTGGAGTATGGAAATGCATGAATGATGTTGTTACTAATGTTTTGCAATAATAGCAAAATGGAAAATTGGACATAGTTATTAGACGTTTTTCCAAGTATTGAAATGAAATGGTTTCAAGAATATTAGTATATTAGAATAAGAAGTAAATACCGTATTTTAAAATATTAAAAGTTTTAGAAGTTTAGTTAACCATTTCTTTAATTATTTTAATTAAAGGGGCCAGGTGATGCTGAATACTGAACTAATGAATTCTTTTTTATTTTATGGTTGTACGGTTGTTTATTTGATAGTTAAATAACTGAATATCAAATCTGGCCTATACGATTGTTGTTACGGAAAGACCTGGATCGAATTTATATTCGAAAACCATTCCGTCCAGCAAATATGCAAATAGTTGAAGATATCAGATGATGATCAAGATGGAGCAATTGAAGACCGTATATCTTCATAAAACGGTAGAATTACTTATAATTTTTGGTTTAGCGGCCAGAGATATACTGTAGTTTTGTCGTGATAGAAATCTACGGATTTGCAAGGACTACTCGCTACTGATCTATAGGGTAATTTCTAGGATGAAGTAGGAGAGTGCCTTCGGTTCATCCTGTTCCTAAATGACTTGTATGGACGAATGTTCGACAGAGTATTTCCTAAACACCACATATGTTATTTTTACAAACGTATTTCTGTTAGTGGCGGAGAATGGCCCTTCTCTTAGCTTAACGACTAGAGTATTTTTGTGGACGTCAATTAGTGATTTAACGGATCTGATAATGTGACATTCAAAGTGAATGATGGCCAGATGTTCAAAGAGATGATTATAACCTCAAGCCTCATCAACCGGGATGAAAACAATTGGGCATGCAACATGGCAAAGTGGGTCGCTCCCAAGTAGGGTGTATAATCACCTATCTAGAGAAAATTCATTTCCTTCTTTATTCTATTTGATGTTGTCCCTTTTCAGGAAACGATTGCTGATATCAACCGTTGGTGACATACATTCGATACACTCAAGTGAAATGAGTGGTCGGTCATGTATAGCCGCGTTGCAAGATGTTCTTGTTGAACCGAGTGTATTCCCCTCTAGAGATGCACTATCGGATGGTGGTCCCATACCTTATCATATTTGGAATCCAATCTCCAATAAGTGCCCGCTTTTTTGAATTGTATACTATATATGTGGAGCGTGAGATGCAAGCGTTCCTCTAGATTGTTGTTTATTTTTGTTTTAGACACTATTATAATATCAAAATAAGATATGGTTTCAAATTTTTTTAGATTATCGTAAGGTAAAAACCATCCGTATTTATGTTTGGATCGGTCTTACAATTATCCTTTTCTTTCAAAAAAGATTTGTTAACGTAAAAATCAAGTTGGATGTTGTTAATAAAACTTAGTAGGTTTTTCACTCTGGTTCACCAGACTGATCCGGCATTTAAAATGCTCGAGTTAGACCGAGTTATACAGATTTAGGTCATTGGATGTTGTGAAGAGACGAGCTGGAAGAGTTCGGACGTATGATGTTATATAGTTGTTATTCCGCTGTGTGTTTTATATGAGGATAGTTTGTTATAACTATCCAGATGTATTGATGTACTCCGATGTTTATAAGTATTTTTCAAGCTCTCAATAAAGATTATTTCTGTATTATATTTTGTTCCGCTGCGATATGGGACTCTTTGTTGCATTGGTTCTTCTTCTTCTATTCTAATATTTCTTTCTTTCTTATCTCACCCTCTAATTTCTTTCTATTAACTATCTGGTGTTCTCGATACTTAGGTTTTGGCAAGTGATACGATTTTATGTATTATTGTCAAATTCGGCAATCGAATTCTACCGGGTCATTACATTAAGTATTTGAATGGAGTTGATTTTATTAATTTATAATTGAAATCCAACATGAATTTGATAAATAATCAAATGGAAGATTACAGTAATTGAAAATTTATTTATGAAGTTAATTTGAACTATGTTTTAGTTTGAATAAAGTTAATAAACTTTTAAATTGAATTGAAAGGTGAACAAGCGAAAAATGAATACAATATATAATAGTGAAACCTGTTAAATATTCGTTTTGTAAATGATCTTGAATTCGATGAATTCAATTTCATTGGATCCAGAATTCAAAATTATAGTGAGATTTCAAGTTTCATATCAATCAGAGTTGTTATGTGACCCTGCGCGATATAAACGCGTGTCAATCAACAATTTGAGATTTAAAATAGCCACTTTTAAAATGATCTCGGATTTCAACGAAACAAGTTTCTCCGAATCCAGAATATTGAATTACCACAAGATTTCAAAATTTGTATCCATTAGACATATCGTTTAATTATGCGAATTTAAAACGTGTTGGAAATTTATGTATGCAATTCAATTAGCATAATTAGATTTTAAGCACAACTACTATAAACTTCTGAATTGGGCTTCGCCACTAGTTCCATTACATTTAGAAGGCCCATAAACCTACAGTTAGGCTATTAGCTGGCCTGATTTGGACTCTGACTCATTTTTGGCTTTAAAGAACGAAAACCGGGATAACTAAGAAAATAAAATATTCAGAAAACCCTATCTTTATTCATGGCTGCCTATAGGAATTTCAATGGCTAGGAAACCCGAAATTTCCTCCAATTTCTTCAAATACATGCATCTATTCAAGAAAATTTCAACTACAAAGTGGTAGATCATCGCGAGGTCTTTAAATCCATACAGATGATGTTAGTAGTTTTGATTTTGATTCGCGAGAAATTAGCCATATAGGCATGTGGGTTTATGGTGAAATGGTGATGATGGAGGTGACCAGAGGAGGCCAAACTTTAGCCGATGATGGAGCAGGGAGTGGCGAATCTTGCGGTGGTGGCTGATCGAAGGCTGATGGTCTTTTGAGTGATACATGGGTTAATGATGATTCACGGTTTTGAGTTCCAGGAGATATCGCGTGACTAAGAAGAGGAAAAAGGGAGAGGAGATAGCTGTTAAATTTTGTTTCGGTGAAGTTTTATTTAAATATTTTATATAATTTGAAATGCAAACGATCAAACATGTATAACTCTTTCATATGAAATCGAATTGACTTTTATTTTGTTAAGATCGTGTTGTAATTCCATATGACATGAAGTTGGTTTGGTTGGATTTGGAGACTGTTAAATTTGGGGCCTCCATTTGGACTCTAAACCTTCAAAATCAAAGGTGAGTGATTAAATCCACTCACGCTTAACTAAAATTTTCGATTATTAGTTAGATTAAAATCATATTATTATATGATTGTATTGATCGTTGTTTAGTAATTAAAATGTCATATTTACGTTAATTTTCCTTGATAATGTAATTTAATTGGACCATTACTTTAGAAAAAATATAGTTAGTTTAAAATTTAAATTTAATTTCTAGTTTAAATCCGATATGTTATGACTAGTAAATTAACGTGATATTGAACTATTTGGATAGATTCATTTTGATGGATGTCTTGAATTGGAATGTTTGATATATTGACGTTGAATTGTTAATTATGTTGATTATCTCAACCACTTACCTTAGATGTTACGGGCATCAAATAAACCTAGGATTAATCATTGAAATGCATTAAGAACATGGGTTGAAATGACACCCCTGATTTGGATTGAAATGATATATATCCATTCCTTATATACTAAAAATTAAATTTTAAGTATCATTTGGTCATAGGATAGAAAATTATATACGGACACCTTCAGCTACATAAAATTGTTCTAACCTTAAATCTTGAAATATTGTTTTAGAGACAATATAGACGATGTTTTGTAAATCGATTTCCATTGAACTTGAACTGTGGGTTTTGAAATATAAACGCTAAAGGAAACTGTTTAATATTGTAAACTGAAGTTAAAATATGAAAATGAATATGAATTGAATATATTGAAATTGAATTGTTTATCTATCTTTGAAATTTACTTTAAATGAACTTGATTTAAAGTGAAATTTAAATTGTGAAATCGAGATTATTTTAAATTAAAATAATTCAAAGTGGGAATTCTAGTTGAAACTATAAATATTTGAATCGAATTATTGAATTGAATTGAATTTAAATTGGGAGTTGAATCAAATTGAAATATCAAAGTTGAGTTGATTTGAAATTGGAATATGACTTTAAATTTAATTGAAATTTGTAAGAAATAATTTTAGTTCCAACTATAGTATTTTAAAACATTATGTAAACTATTTTAGTAATTAACGATTTTACAGCTATTTTAAACAACTTTAGTAAAAACTATTTTACTTTATGAACTATTTTATTTTGTTTTAAAAAAATATCTATTAATTATTTTAAATAAACTATTTCAATAATCAAATATCTGTTTTATAATCTTCCTTAATATTTAACTATATATATAACTAAAATTTGATAAATACCATCTTTATATTCAAACTATTTATTTATAACTTTTATTATCCAAACTGTTTGTTTTCAAACTATTTCAAATATATATCTAAACTATTTTAATATACTTTCCAACTTTTTAAATTATTTAAAGAATGAAATTGTTTCAAGATTCTAAGTTTGGTTTTAATATAATTTTTATTATGAAAGTGTATTTTATCTTGAATATGGAATAATTTTAAAGAGGCCAGGATCGTGTATTTCCATACTCTCTGCCAGTACCGGAAACCACATCAACAACTGTGCACATGATGGAGAATCCAGAACGAAGTAGGTTGGCTTGGCGAACGCTACTGGAATGAAGTAAGAGATGACGACGGATAGCTTTGACGTTTGGATCATAATTAAAATGACTAAGACAAGAGCCATTCCTAGGCCAATGTGATTTACCTCCTCTCTGCAGACATACCTCTTTGATACTATTTCTCTTACTCTGTGAGTGACCTTTGATTTTGAGAGTATCATCTGTGGTGGACAGTAAGTGCGACTATGTTTTACCACCAACCTGGATCCGCAATCCGGTAGAATCCTACTGATAGGTATTGCCTCGTTGCCTTGTCATATTTATCCTGATCAAGGCCCCTATGGATTTGATTTTTAGAGTACCTATGGAGTGCTTTCTGATAGCCACTAATTTCCATCTGATAGCCACTAATTAACTATGGTATTATAAAAGGTGTATGGGTAATAATGGTAATCCTTATTATGCTATTTTCAATAGTATGTTTCTCGTAGATGCTATTATAATAGTGTATTGTATTATATACTATATAGTTTAACGAATCCCCAGGAGATGGAAATTCCCGTAATATCTCTTAAGTTATTGCACTCACGAACACATTGGATATGAGATGTGAATTACTGTAAGCATCTCTAACACCGTGACACTCATATTATTACAAGGTTTTGATTTAACTGATATGAGAATATTTTATTTTTGATTCAAGTGTTTTTGTCTTTTCGTTTGTGCTCGGATCAACCTGAGTTTTTCAGTTATCAAAGATACCATAATGAAGATGGAGCTTGACAAACATATTTATTATTATCATTTCGTTGCATATATTGGTATGTTTTGTGATAGTTTAACTCTGATAATTCATGTAGTGTATAATCAAATGTATGATTTAACAACTTCATGAACTATTATTTGATTATTATATCTTATCCTTCCACTATGAGATTATGTGATTGTTTTTCTTCTTTCTTCCTTTTCTTAAATTAATCCCAATAACTATATGTACATTTATATTTGTTTGAGTCGACATTTGTGGATTTTTGTCGATTTGAGCTATCAAAAATCCAAGTCATTATAGTTGGTATCAGAGCTTTGGTTTAGCGACAACTTAGACTCTATTTGGGGTTAACTCGATAAAGATAGGGCAGTAATATCCTACAATGGGTTTAAGTGTATATGAGAGCGTACTTGTAATTTTGATATAAAATGATTTTGTATTGTGTTAGTTTATTTTGTTGAGTATTTCTGAATTCTGGTTGATACTTGGGACGCTAAGGCATCGTTAGGGATTTCTAAACACTGGAATAGAACTGATCAACACAATATTATTTTGGATTATATATTTTATATATATTAAATTATTTTGAAATCTACTAATTTTGATTTATTTATTGTTAGGAGATGGTTATCTTCAGTTATCGTCGTTTATTGTTTGATTATTCAATATTTTAAACTATCGACTATTAAATAATTTTGAGAAAAATGAATTATTGAAAATTAATTGATAAATGAAATACGATGAATTTAAATATGAAATTGAGGATTTTAATTCGGGTGCTTTCGAAATATTGATTTGCAAAGGTTTTGAAATAATCCAAGTAAAATATGGAAATAATTCAATAGAAATTGCTTCTAAGTGAAATTTTAGAAGTAAGTGTATACTCCTCCTCTTGTGTCTGGAAATGACTTTGGTGATGAGTGCACGCACCGTCGACATTTATTTTCGAGAGCTTGAGTGGGGGATACCACCTAGAACTTTATACTTTGTTTTGAGAAATTTAATTTCATTTATATCTTTTATAGTATGGTTTGATATAAAAGATATAATATAAATAATATTTTGAAATTTGATTTGGAAACGAACCCGAAGTTCAATTCTTAAATTCTTGAGTAACTAATGAAAGGAATTAGAATTTTAGAAACTTCTAAATTGTCATATAATAAAATGAACCTAAGAGAAATAATTTGAAATCGAAACTCTCAAAAATGTGAAAAAATGAATTTGAAACGAACTAGAAACTAGTGAACTTGTATAATACTTAACTTCTTTCAATAGCATATATACAACTTACCGAATATATTAGAAGTTGAAACGTTATAGGAATACACAAATGGGAATATATACAAGTAGCGAGATGAACAATGAAAGGTGAAATTAAATTGGTTGTTTATAAACTTGAAAAAAACTTAAGTCATGACTACAAATAATGCATACTTAGTTTTGTTATGAAACTGAATTCAATTGAGTAAAGTAAACGAAGTGAACCAATGAAACAAACTAGTCGCAAATGAAATTATTATCAAATTGAAATACTATAAAAATGAATATAAATGGAAAGGTAGGAAACTTAAGTGTAAATTTATTTTACTAAAGAATATTTATGTACAAGTAAGAAGCAAGTGATATAACTAAAATGGAAGTGGCATGAAGTGAGGAAAAAAGAGAAATGTTTAAAAAAAAATGGATTGAGTAAATGAAACGGAAATTGATATGGTATGAAAATGAACGTAAATGGTTAAATAAATAAACTATTTGAAACAGATAAATTTGTATGATACATTATTAAATTCTAGAACATAAATAGGACTTACCAAAATGTTTAAGAAGTTAAAAACACCAAGTTAAACAAGTAATAGAATATCATACAAATCAATGAAACTTAAGTAGTAAGATTTGGACATTGGGTCAAATTAGATTAGAGTGAAATGGAAATAAAACCAATACATCTTAAGTGAAGTAACTAAGTAGAACTTTGAAATAGAAGCCAGTCTAAGAAATGTAAAGTGAAATTGTTTGTAAATTTAAATTTTATATAAAATTGAGTTATAATCAACTTAATTTAAGTAACGATCAAATGTGATTAATGCTTGAATGCAAATGGATGTGATTTAAGTGGATGTAAACAAACCAAAAGTTAAATTAAATTTAATAAAAGGGAAAAATTATTCAATGTGAATTGAATAAAATAAATGGAAGTGAATAAATGTATAAGAAATTCATTTAAAGTGAATTAACTTTGAAGTAAAATGAATTGAATGCGAATCTACATAATATTGATAAAAATGAATGTCAGTGAGTAGATGTATATAATCGAATGCTGATAGAAATTAAGATATACTAAACTAAAATGTTGACAGTTGGAAATGTGAATTATATACAAATGGAATGAACAAAATGAAATGGTATAAATAATATGTTGACATTGTAGAAACATGCAATTGTTCTTTTGTTGAGTGAATATGATTGTTTGAATGTTTTTACTTGTTCCTTTGGTTGTGTTTGCTATTCCATATGTGACTTTGTAGATATATCGATTTATTTCTTTTATGTGTGTGTTCTTATTTGTTGTTGAGTATTTTAGTAAGTACCAATGGCATTTGCTTATATCTAGAGTTCTTGCGCATAAAATATTGCTTTTGCTTGCTTAAAAATAAGCTAAATCGCTAGTAATGCTATTGAAAGGTATGCATATCAGAGTGTATATATATATAACATATTTTAGTGTTATATATTGTTTCCTCATTGTATGGGATGCCTCATCACTAAGATGAGATGTATATTTATGATGATATATATATATATATATATATTATCGTTTTTATGAACTTAACCATACAAAGAAGACTCTGTCGAAATTTTTAATGAATTTAGGACTTAAATTTTTTTTATGGAAATTTGATTTTAAAATCTGTATAAGACTATTTGTATAAGTTAATGTTTCTAGGTTGAATATAAGATTTATGGTTAAATATATAAGTTGACAATTTTCTTACTTCACCTTTTCAAGGAAGAAATTTTTTGAGTAGGGAAGAGTGTAACAACACGTATTTTTCGAATATTTAAATTATTAAATTTAACATAACTTTTCAATATTTTATGGTCATAAATAAAATTTAATGATTTGATTATCTAATTATATGATGCCAACTTAATTAAATTGATTAAGTAATGAAATTTAACTTATTATCACAATAATAACTTGCATTGATTGTAAATGAAATTATGATTTGGTTTATACTATTAAACATTAGGATTTGGATTTTAATATTAAAATATTTTAATTAAATTGAGTTAATAAATTTGTTATTAAAATATAATGATTTAATTGTGAAGATTTGTGATGTGAACATTATATAATTGTTTAAATAGTGAAACCCTTCTTATTATGACAATTGTAACTTGTATTAATTACAAATAAAATTATGATTTAGTTTATATTTATAAACATTGAAATAGAAATTTAATATTAAACAATGGAGTTGATTTGATTAATTTATAATTGAAATCGAAAATGAATTTGATAAACAATCGAAATGGAAATTCAAAGTAACTGAAATTTTGTTTATAAAGTTAATTTGATTTGTGTTTGGTTTATATAAAGTTCGAAAACTGAATACAATATATAATAGTGAAACCTGTTAAAATAGTCATTTTTAAACGATCTTGGAATTCAATGAAATTAGTTTCATTGGATCCAGAATTGAAAATTATAGTAAGATTTCAAATTTCGTGTCAATCAGAGTTGTTATGTGATCGTTCACGATATAAATGCATATCGATCAATAACTTGAGATTTAAAATAAACATTTTCAGATGATCTCGGATTTCGACAAAACCAGTTTCATCGAATCCGGAATGTTGAATTATTTTACGGTTTCAAATTTTCTAGCCATCGGACTTATTGTTTCATCATGCGAATTTAAAACGAGTAGGAAATTTATATGTGCAATTCAATTAGAATAATTTAAGTTCAACCGTTGTAGACTTCCGAATTGGGCTTCCTCACTAGTCAAATTGCGTTCAGAAGGCCTTTAAATCTACAGTTAGGCTGTTAGTAGGCTTGATTTGGACTATGGCCCATTTTTGGCTTTAAAGCACGAAAACTGAGGCAACTAAATAATAAAATAAACAGAAAGCCCTATCTTTTGTCATGGCCAACTATAATAATTTCAATAGCCAGAAAACCCAAAATTTTCTCCTTTAATTTCTTTATTTACGTGCATTTACTCAAGACAATTTTTGTAACACCCCCAATTTTTGAATAATCGAATTAACTAAATTCAAGAATAATTAATCTCAGACGTGAGAATTAAGGTAAATGGTTTGCGCCATTATGTTCGTCTCGAAATTCTGGTTGAGATAGAGTCCGAGTTTGCGTAAAATGGATACCGGATGAAGGAGATATGGACGAACGAAGTTAGGCGGGAAAATAGAAAAAAAATATTGCACTGGCGCACTTGGGAAGTGCACCAGTACAAATATTGCACTGGCGCACCTGCCAAGTGCGCCCAGGCCGAGCAGGTAGCCTGCACAGCTTTCTGGTGTGATCTGATCCATATTGTGACTCATTTCTGAGTCCTTTTTGACTCCTTGCTGAGTCATTAGGGCTGAGGTGTCACCCTATCCCGACTGAATGGTTTTGATTAACCCTAAGATCATGCGACGGCTATAATTAAATTAAAATTCTATTTAAACATGGGTAGACTCAAACCCTAAATAAAAATAAAAATTGGAACTATGGCCGTCTTGCTGTCAACTTATAACCTAGAGTAGCCGCCACCAACTAGAGGGAAATCAAAGCTAATCAATTCAGTTCTATTCAACTCTAATCTAAACAATAACGAATCTACTACAAGGGCGAGCAAAATCAATTTCAGAACTCAGATTTCAGAACTCAAGACCTTGTTTTTGTGAGTTCGATTTCTTTAATAAGATAATTAACAATTTAATTGGATTGAGCTATGATTTGGATTATATGGTTATGTTGTGGATCAATTGACCGTATGTTATTATCTATGTTGTAAATTCTATGATGTTATCATCTATGTTGTAAATTCTATGATGTTATTATCTATGTTGTAAAGTTGTGATGTTATCATCTATGTCGTGGATCTGTGGTTGGCTTATGTACAATCAATTCATAATGATGTTTCATATGCTAGTTTGGTATGTTGTTGGAACTAATTCATATGTTAAATCATATGTATGTATGCAAGTTTAGATGTTAATTTAGATATGAAATATGCAAGTTAGTGAGAATCATATACAACCTTACATGTTTCATGACATCTATTTTATGTGTAAATTGGATCTAAAGTTAAGCCATGACATGTGTGAGTTAGATGCAAGTTTACATCATAGTCTATGTTGTATAAATCACATATGCAAGTATATATATATATATATATATATATATATATATATATTGGAGTATGAATCATGTGATGCAAAGTTTGTAACCATTGCCTATGCAATTTTACACCTTATGATTAGATCTATGACATCCATAGTTTATGCAAGTTTGTAACTTTGGCCTATGCAAGTTTTTGGAAGAAAAACCTTATTCACACATGCAAGTTCACCCCTTATGTTTAGATCTACTTTTTATTCTATGCATGTTGTGATGTTTTCTCTTTACTCCATAAGTTAGACTATTCGAGTCTAACGTATATTTTATGTTAAACGAACGAACGTACAACGTGGGGGCAATGGGATAATATTAAAAGATTTAATATTGAGAATTGGCATAAATGCCTTAAATGTGATGTTAATTGGTATAATTTTATATACCATAAATAGATGGACATAACTGAGTAAATTATGAACATAGTTAAATTTGTAATTGATTGGCAATTTGAATAGGGAAATTAATTCAAATTGGGGATGATTAATTAGGTGTAATTAATCTCCTAAGACACGAGGTTAGACTCATTTATGGTGTAAGATGGCCCGGACCCGCCCGGCAAATCCAGCAGCCACAAATGCCAGTCTAATGTGGGAGGTCTTAGGCATAAATTAAATGCGTAACAGTTGTAAAGACACGAGGTTAGGCTCGTTTGTGCTGTAAGACTGCCCGGACCTGCCCGGCTGATCCAGCTGCCACAAATGCCAGTCTAATGTGGGAGGTCTTTACAAGGTTACGGTCTTAATGAATTAAGAAACACTTAAGCAGATAAACATGTAGTGGGTCATGAGGGGGTTAAGTGGGTGCCTTGGGTGGCATGTGGAATTTAGTGGGTGCCTTGGGTGGCATTTGAAATACGATTAGATGCACTTAACCAAGATTGAAACATGTAAAAAGACATGATTAAGAACGAGGTTAAGTAGGGAAAAACCTTAGAGGGGACCAAGCGTAGGTGGAAAGCTTGCGTCATGCATGGGGGGCCTTTTCAAACCAGTAACCCATTAAGTATCTTTGTGGGCTCGACCCAAGTCGAGGACGGGACATGCATACCGGGTTTGATTGTAAGAGGTCAAAACGGGTCAGCGGTGACAACGCAAGTCCAACAGGTTCATATGCGTGTGTGGGCCCGGGCTGGTAGGTAAGACGTTGTTGCATCGTGTAGATATAAGCTGTGCATTTTTGGTTGTATCGGGTTGCCACTTTGGGGAGTGATACACCCCACTGTGGGGCCAGCACGGGTATCTACGAGTTAGGGAGCCGATCGAATGGGAGTAGTGGGTACACCTAGTGGAGATAGGGGCAGACATCACCTATGAAGGTAGCTAGGGGTACACTAAACTACCATTACCATTATTAAGTTTTGTAGGCGGGATCAACCTTTAGGGTGACTAGTAGTGGTGCAGTGTAGAAATTACCTTATAGTGATTAGGGGCGCCTTTAACGTTATTTTGATTCATCTTATTTCCTCGTTTTGTTCTGTCATATCCAATTATTCACAGTCATTTCCTTATTTTCCAGCTTATGCCTTAGCCGAGTTATTTTGATAATTATATTGTTAAAGTTATCGCACTCGCCAGACTTTATGTCTGACCCCCTTTTCTTTCCACCTCTTTTCTTCCTTTCCCCCCCTTAGGTTTGCAAGGAGGGAATACTACAGCTTAGTGCTGATTTCTTCCATTTTCTTGAAGAGAGTAGATGTATCGCTTGGGACTCTCTCATCTTTATGGCTTTGCTTATGCTCAGTGGGGATTTTATGCATTTATGTTATTTAAGTATTTGCTTCTTTATGTACTTTCAAGTTTTTGAAAAAGACTATTGATCCTGTTGTAATGGCTTTGGAAACTACTTATGTAAACTCGTTTTGAGTTATGATGAAATAAAATAAGTTTTATCTTCTGTTGTGTTGTTTTATTAATTTATTCTTGTAATTTATCTGTTCTATACAAACAATAACGCTTCATGGACATTGATGCATTCCCTTTGTGAGTGACATTAATGGACGTGGGGTGTTACGATTTTAACTACAAAGTGGTAGATCTTTAAATTCATACGGGTGATGGCTGCGGTTTCAATCAAGGTTCGCTAGAAATTGGTCATATAGGCGCATAGGTTTATGGTGAAATGGTGATGAATGATGATGGAGGAAACTAGTGGAGATCAAACTTTAGCCGACGATGGAGAAAGGAGTGGCGCATCTTGCGGTAGTGGCTGACTGGAGGCCGGTGGTCTTTTGGGTTATGAGTGGGTCAATGATGATTCACGATTTTGGGTTCCAAGAGGTATCGGGCGATGAAGAAGAGAATAGGGGAGAGGAGGTGGCATGTTAAATTTTGTTTGGGTGAAGTTTTATTTAATTATTTTATATAATTTGAAATTCAAACGTTCAAACGTGTATGACTCTTTCATACAAACTCGGATTGGCTCACAGTTTATTTCGTTAGGACCGTATTGGAATTTCAAAAGACATGGAGCTGGTTTGGTTTGATTTAGAAACTGTTAAATTTTGGTCCTCTATTTGAATTTCAAACACGTTCGAAATCAAAGGTGAGTGATTAAACCCACTCATGCTCAAATAAAATATTCGATTATTAGTTAGATTAAAATCATGTTAAGATATGATTGTATTGGTTGTTGTTTGGTAGTTAAAATGTCATATTTATGTTGATTTACATTGATAGTGTAATTTAATTCGACCGTTACTTTAAAATTTTACAGTTAGGTTAAAATTTGAATTTAATTGCTAGTTTAAATCCAATACGTGATGATTAGTAAATTAATGTGATATTGAACTATTTGGATAAATTGATTGTGATGGATGTCTTGAATAGATATGTTTGATATATTGATGTTAAATTGTTTGTTGTGTTGATAAATCCCAACCACTTACCCTATATGTTACAGGAATTAAATAAACCCGGGATTAATCATTAAAATGAATTAAGAACATGGGTTGAAATGATAAATACGTATGACCGCCGATTTGTATCGAAATGATGTACATCGGTTCCTGATATACTAAACATTAAATTTTAAGTATCATTTAGCCACAAGATAGAAAATTATATATGAACACCGGTTGGTTAAATAGAATTGTTTTAACCCTGAATCTTGAAATATTGTTTTAGAGACAATATTGATGATGTTTTATAAATCGATTTCCTTTAAGCTTGAACTTTGTGTTTTGAAATATAAATGCTAAAGGAAATTGTTTAATGTTGTAAGATGAAGTTAAAAAATGAAATTGAATATGAATTGAATCTATTGAAATTGAATTATTAATCCATCCTTGAAATTTACTTTAAATGAACTTGACTTAAAGTGATATTTGAATTGTGAAATCGAGTTTATTTTAAAATGAAATAATTTAGAATGGGAATTCTACTTGAAACCTTAAATATTTGAATCGAATTGTTGATTTGAATTGAATTTAGATTGGAAGTCGAATCAAACTGAAATATCGAAGTTGAATTGATTTGAAATTTGAATATGACTTCAAGTTTAATTGAAATTTGGAAGAAGCGGTTCTTATTCCAACTATAATATTTAAACCATTATATAAACTATTTTAGTTGTTAACTATTTTACATATAAACTATTCTATTTTTTTAACTAATATATATATATATATATATATTGTAACTATTTAAACTACTTTAATAGAAACTATTTTATTTTAAAAAAATCATATGTCTACTAATTATTTTAAATAAACTATTTCAATAATCAACTATCTGTTTTATAAACTTCTTTAATATTTAACTATTTTTTTTGACAAATACTATCTTTATATTCAAACTATTTATTTAAAACTTTTATTGTCCTAACTATTTGTTTTCAATCTATTTCATATATATATATATTGAAAATTGGTTCACATTATTAATACGAAAGAAGCCATACAAGAGGAAGGCTAGCATGCTAACCATTACATAAGCAAAAGCGAAAAGAAAACATGAAAATACAAGTAAATAAATCCTAAACTAACAAATATCGGCCCATGATAAGGTCACCATCCCACTGTCGTGCAATACTCTGCACTTCTCTCATCAACCAAAAACAACTCAATACATCATTTCTTTAGTGTAAGCATCATAAGCAAAATGACCAGTGAAGCAACCCTTATATATACCTGCACCTCAATCCCAAATGATTCAATTCTAGACGCTAAGTCTGGTTGATGGTTCACAACTTTTTGAATCAATCTTAGGCCCAAAATCAACACAAAAAGAATCCAAGTGCATATTTCTATCATTGAAGAGCTGTAACTGATCAGGCTCATGCACCCATCTGCTAAAAAATTAATCTGTTATACAACCAAACAATATAGTGCAGCTTAAGAAATTTGAATCCATGAATTGAGTAGGACTTAAATTCATACAAATCCCAGCTTGAAATTGCATTTATCTTCCATAAGCAACATGAAATCGAAATCAGTCTTGAATCCAGCTGCATTCAATACATTTGACAAACCTCTTAACATTATAGAGTTAACCCACCACCAGAATGCAACAATAATATCTGTTCCCTTTCTACAAGAAGAATAAATTTCAATAACAGCTCCTACATAATTTCCAGTAGCTACTAATAGCTATATAAACCAAAACACCTCTCCATGCTTAAGAACTGATATACAAATCAAAATACCAGTTCCAAATAGAATTTGGGACGAGTAGATGAGCTATTGGAACCCATATTCATCTATTGCTTGTCATTATTCTCCATTTCGCTTGAACTTTATAGAATAGTGTTAGAGATAAATTGTATCCTACACTGTCTGAAAGAATCATTAGCCATTTTTATTGGGGAATACATGAAGGTGCTAGACAACCATGAAGTTAGGGGTATGTCGAACTTCTACTATTAGTATATAGCTTTATTTCACATGTTAACCCATCCATTAACCCTAAGACCATCATTAAATTACGCTTACCCAAATCCATCTGGAATAGCAAGCAACTCATCACATAGGTCTTAAGGCGGTAATAGATCTGGCACCCATGAATTAATCAAATGGAAACGGTTACAAAGATAGATAGTATTCCCCATGTCTTCCACTGTTATCAGCACTGAACACTGGTATCATATCGATGAAATCAATTCATATTACCAATGAAAAGACTTGTGAAATCTCGAACAAAAACCCAAACATATCAAACATCTTTGAGGAATGTTCAAATGATATACTACTTCACTACATAGTCTCTGTTGATTCCATCCCAATAAGTAGATCCCAGCAATCGAACACTGAATCCAACACCAGTCGCTTGATCAATCCCCATTAAAAGAGTCCAAATCTAAGCAAGAAGATCTGGACGTTCTAGGTAGATCCACGAGATTAGCCTGAAAGGAGGCGATTCAGTGTGAAATTGGTCGATGCTTTACGATTTTGGAATTTAATCCTTGGTATGGTTTTTAAATTGTGGTGAAACGATAGATATCAGAAGGCATATCAACAAATAAAAGATTTCGCTGAAACTTTTTGATAGGGTCAGAGAGATGTTAAAATCATTCTAACAATTCCCAGATTTATATTTTTACAAGATCTGGAAAGCTCCATTGAATTATGGTACTCAGATGTAATGCGATCTGAAATCGCGGATTGAAAATATCAATTTGTGGTATTCAGATCTGGTAATAACTTCCCGGATCTAACTGAAAAATGGAAAACAATCCGCTTATCAACGAAACAAAGACGTTTCGCTGAAGGTTGGTAAAGTCTTATCAATGAAGGAAATTCATTGAAAGTTATCACGAAGAAATCGGGTAGAAATGAAGATGAAATTAGAAAAAGGGAGAACTCACGCACAGCGAAATCAGACCGAAATAAAACCGCATGTCGCCATTAGTGAAATCAGCGAAATCAGATGAAAATATCTATTTCATATATATATATATATAAACTGTTTTAACATACTTTCCAACTATTTTAAATATTCAAATTATTTAAGATTAGAATTGTTTCAAGATTCTAAGCTTGGTTTTAATAGAGATTTTATTATGAAAGCATATCTATTTTGAATATGAAATGATTTTGCAACAAAATATGATATTTTGATACGAAATGTGGACCCTTTGAAATGCAAAGAACTATCCCATGTGAAAAACGTAAACGTTTGGTTGTTAAAGAGATCGGGTGTAACAATCTAAAATTTTAGTCATTTAACTTTAAACATTTAAATTTGTTTTAAATGTTGAATTGGGAACTATAAATGGATTTTAATAGGGAATTCATTGATTTAATAAACAAAATATGATTTAATTTCGAATATATTGAATTATCGGAATATGAAAATGAGAAATAATTCAGTTCCAAGTTAAAAATGAATCAAAACAATTTATATAAATTCTATTTGAATTAGAATGGTGAAAATATATCAATGGATTTAAGTGTTTAAAATCGATATTATTTAACATATAGAAAGCCAATTTTCAAACAACCTCGGATTTCAATGAAACCAATTTTATTAAATACGTAATGGTTAATTATTGTAGGATTTCAAGTTTCGAGTCAATTGGAGTTATTGTTTGATCGTACGCCTTATAAATGCATATCAATTAACGATTTGGAATTTAAAATAGGGTTTTATTTTCATAAGCGGACTCGTATTTTGACAAAATTCTTTTCATTGGGTCCGAAATGTTAAACTATAGCTATTAACTGTAACAACCTGAATTTTCCCGCCCTTCAAACTGACCGTAAGGCCCGATCCAAAAGTCGGAAATCCTCAGATTATTAACTTCGGGAGCACAACAACGTCAAAAGAAACACAAAATACCTTTAGTAACATCATATAAATGTTACATCAGGGTACAGAATATCATAGTACATCGAAAATAATATAGCAAAAGATAAATTACATTAATAACTATATAATGCACAACAGAAACATCAAGTAAACATAGCAGAAGATAATTAAATGCTCTGGACACAGCTTTAAGCTTCAATCCAGAATCTTGCTCAACAAAAGTATCTGCAAAACTAATTACTTGACTGCCCATGTAGAAAACATGGGCACCTGAGTTTGCAAGGGGAAAAACAAACTACGAGTCAGTCATGGGACTGGTATGAGAAACAAAATAACTATATTTAGCTTATTTTAAAACAAGGCATATCACAGGACCACGCCGTATGACATGGAACAAGTTTACTCTACTTGAATGCTGGTGCACAAACAACTACCACTAAATGAAAATATGGATCTACAATGCATCAGACAACATGCAATTCCTCAATCTATCCATTTAGACTTAATTCCCAAACTTAGATTTCAAAATCCAGTTCTCTTTACAGAAATTATCTCTTTGGACTTTATTCCATATTTATTATTTCAAATCATTTGAAATACATATTTATCTTTCATATTAAAGTAGTTTTCACTTCGAGATCTCAAACCAAAATCTTTGGAAACATGAATTCCAAAATATCTCAATGCATACAAAACGTATGCAACCAAATATCTGGAGGTTTCTTTCGTCAAACAAAGCAAATGGGATGCACCTAAGTCACTCGATGTGTGTATATATATATGTGTGTGTATATGTGTGTGTGTATTGCACCCTATAGAAATAAGAATACACTGACCACTGACCAAGTCTTAAGGTCCTGGGTCTCTCTTACCCATACTTTTAGGCGTCAGGGTTACCCGAATCGTTAGCCACATGCTGAATCATTTTAAATCCCAAAGTGGAAAAAATCATTAATATTAATAATCACAAGTATAATCAAATCTGTATATATTTCCACTTCTAAATCATTTTGAAATCATCGGGTTTAGCCCTCGAAGTTCCCTCTGTTTTATAAAACATTTTTACAAAACATTCCCTGTACAAAATCGGGAAAACAAATCCTTTTACTTATGAAAATATCATTTGAAAAACCATTCTTTAAATTTAAATGAATCAAACAACATCGCTAAATACCTTATAGTCAAATCGTGAAATTAATACAAAGGTGTTAGCATACAAATATTTCTACCCAACCCAATGCTAATTGTAAAAAGCATACTTGCTCATAAAATGGTCGAGCACAATCCAAACAATCAATCAATAACAATGAATGTCCACAACCAAGTATATTGGGTTCTAACTCTCTCAAATCATTTATTCAGTCTGGATGTTTTTGTACAATACTATGCATCCTTCCGATATTGTTCATGCTTCATGGGTAGGTAACTCTCACTCCATCAAAAAAGTGTATGGTGCAATTGTTGATAACAACGTCCTTTTCTTATGGGCCACTAGAGTTTGGCTGTCTAACTCACTTCCACAAGAGAATTTACTTATGCAGCGAGTATTGCATAATGGTATTCTCACCAGAAAGAAGTTTAAAGATATGAGCATTATAGATGACCATTTGTGTTTGTTCTGTTCCAGCTTGCCTGAAATGATTCTGCATCTGTTCTTTGAATGTGAATTCACTCACTTTGTCTGGAAGCACGTGTTGCATCACTTCGGGTTGCACTCTCCAATGGCAGTATCGGCTGATGAATGGTTTGTCATATACAAAGCAACTAGATGGAAGAATATAAGCGGGAGTCACCTCTTCAAGTTATTGAAGAAGTCATTGTATTTTCTTTGGATGGAACAGAACAATAGATGTTTAGCGGGGCAATTTCTACTAAACATATATTGGTCCAATCTATTATTAGATGTATTTGACTGTTTTGTATTCCGATTGTATTATTGAATTTTTATTTTAATAAAATTTGGTAGGGGCCAATCAACCTTGCTTGCTATGCAAAAAATAAAATAAAATTTGTTTGTATCTTTGATAATTTCATTAAGGCCCTTATAGTCGATTTCCAATTTTGGTCACCAAATTGCATTTACAATGAGCTTTTCAAATATTGATTTGGACTTGTCTTCAAATATAATCGTTGGATCTTAACATTCTTATTATTATTGGAAATATCTTTTGAAAACGAATCCAAGGTTCTAATTTCAGGAAAATCCGACGGT
The DNA here is from genome assembly GCA_030737875.1 of Allium sativum. Taxonomy (NCBI): domain Eukaryota; kingdom Viridiplantae; phylum Streptophyta; class Magnoliopsida; order Asparagales; family Amaryllidaceae; genus Allium; species Allium sativum. The sequence goes on along the minus strand of CM060924.1, from coordinate 185,525,660 downwards.
CGGATCTCCCAGTATGCTCGTTCAAAATTATGAGTCGAAAACGTGAACTACCGCTAGGTGATTCATTTAATTTAATCTATATTCAACATATATAAATATAGTTCATCAAACGACTTCCAAATTAATTAATTCATCAAATATTTGGCTAACGCCTTAAATTTTTGGAAAAATTCGCCATAACCTCCATTGTACGGAGTGCTCGGAAAAACCCCAGCTCGCCTCAACAGGCCCCAATAAATCACTATATATTCATACAACATGTGTACACTAAGACATGTATAAAAATAAATCATCCAAATGCCCATGTGGGATTTAAAAATCATTGTGAACAACCATTGTGTCATATATATATATATATATATAAACTAGAGTGACATGTATATTTTTGTCATCTCCAGACCTGTGTAGGGTTTGTTATTAAATCCTGCAAATTCCGTTATATGTTTATTAAGTCCATATCAAGTCCAGTGTTCATTCAATAACCAATATGCCATATACTCGATCTCCGGTCATTTGTTCTCATCGTATAACATCAAATAAATGAATGCAATACGGTTCACATCATATAAGCATCAAACAACTACATGCTTACATGGGTATGCTACGCTATGCAATGTAGTCCAGTATTTGTCACTATCTTATGGCGTATGTTTAATTCATCCAAAAGACCATCACACGCATCCAAGCCACACACAGTAATCCAATGCCATTTTAGGCGCCAAAAAGTGTCCATCCACATTGTATGAAATGCGAGTGTCGCATATCCACACAATGCTTCTAATAATAAGTAAAAATCACATTTTTAGTGAACTATACAATGTGTACAGTATCAATGAACTTACATAAGCAGTGATATGCGTCAATAAAACATGATCAAATATTTCTAATTGACAACTGGTAGTCAAAATGAATTCACTACACTACTGTGCAAATTTTAATTTTAATGCAACTTAAATATTCACTTGCATAACGATTAAAAATAATATTTTTACATCGCCAATCACTTGCTAACATCATAATAAATTATTATTATCATTCCATATTCATCGTATTACTTCGCAGTTTATATTTGTTTTTAACTACAATCAATTAACGCTTAACTGTTAATTTTATTTAACTAACTCAAGTTAAAATTTAATGATATTGACATAGTTTTATTTACATATTTCACGTATCTAATTTACAGCGCATACACTAGTTAAAAATCATATTTTTTAGCATGCTAATCATTATTTAACATCCTAGTAAACTTATATTATCAACCAATAATCATCGCATAACTCAAACATTTAACTAGCAAATAGTTTTTCATCGATGGTTTTCACTCCACCAAACTTTAAATGGAAGGACTACGGGCACACATACTTGTTGTCGATGCTTGTCGGGCTCCTACGCAACTTTCCGGTGGCCTACGGAGCTCTAGCAACTTACCAATACACCGGTATGCATGTATATTAGTAGATCTGAGAGTTTGAAGTGAAACGGGGAAGCTTTAGGGGGTGTTTGAGGTCGGGACAGCGAAGAGGTCCACTATTCGGGTTCGTATAACGAGGTGGAGGGGTGTATTGGGGGTGGTGCATGGTGTAGGAGGGTGTAAGGAGGAGGAAAGTTGAAGCTTTGAGGGTTTAAGTGCATAATTGCATAAAAATTGGATTTCTGGACAAAGAAAGGGGAGAGACGTGTTTGACCAAGAAGGAGAGGGAGGAGGAGGCATTGGTCAGTGGAGGAGGGTGGTGGCAGCAGGCGGCGACTAGGCGGAGGTGGAGCAAGGTGGTGGCCATCGGAGAGGAGGAAGAGAGGAGGATGGAGGTAAAAGAAAAAAAGAAAGAGGAAGAAGAAAAGGAAAAGGATGAGGGCTTTTGCAATTTTTCCAAGGCCTCACACGGGGTGGCACGATCCCGTGGCTCTCAAAAAGACCACCTTGGCCTTTTGGATGGCCTCACTTTGTTTTAAGTTTTATAACTTCACGTTTATAAAAGTGTGCTAGTTAGCCTCCACCTCTTTTGATTGCACAATCACAAATTAATTCTGTTTGCTACTAAAATTTGAATTACGATAACAAACGTAATTCCGGATCCAACAGAACAGGTTTTGTCGAGTTCCGAGTTCGTTTGACCCTCCTTTTTATTTTTCGATCAAGTTTTAACTAGTTTTAAAAGTGCAATTTTAGCGTACAATTTATTCTTGCACGCCCACGTGCTAAATTCAAAAATTATGAAATTTGGAACTTGACATTATTCGACGCGATGAAACCAAAAAAAGTTTCGTTAGGACTCGAGGTCATCTCGATAATGTTTCTTTGTAAACTGATCGCCAGTATTACCTCAAATGGTCTTATCACGAATGACCACATACTAATTTCATTTGGCACGAAATTTGAAATCCATCAATGATTTATCATTTCGAATCGAGTAAAATTTATCTCGTCAGATTCTGAGGTCATTGGCAAAATTTCGCTTTATAAAGGATATGCTATGATTTAAAAATCAAAATTTTAAATTCTAATGCATTTTCTTATAAAATTATATTAAAAATAAATTCTAAATTGGTTTTAAATCTCGGGTTGTTACTTTAACAATACTTCTCGTCAACACCAGAATTAGGTCTACAAAAGTGGACCTAAGGGAATAAAAAGCATTTATTTAGTTTCTATGAGTTTGAGTTAGTTCACTGTTTCCTAGATATCAAGGTCTTAAGCCCTAAGATTAGTTACTCTTCCGTCAAAGAGGTGAGTATCACGCTTACAAGACTCAAGGACCAATGGTTACCTTGGGATAAGGGTTCCCTAAGCGCAATGCTAGTTAGAACGCTAAACGAATTATAGAGGGGTATTTTGGGTAATTCGGTTTATGTAGAAAACATTTCTGTGAAGAGGCATTGAAGAAATCACTATCATAAGCATTGATGAAAATCATGAAATAATTCTCAAGTGTTGATTCTATCTTTATTGATTAGTTTGTTGAGTACATACAAGTTTCCAAGTAAAGTCCCCAAATCGATTTAGAAATTAGGGACTACTCACTAAAAAAATGATTATAAGAATTGAGAATGAGAAATGTCCCCCAAAATGAGACCCTAGAGTCTTATTTATAGACAAATTGGTCCCTCTTTTGACACCGATTAGCAAAAGCCCGTTTGGAATGCTTTCGGCTTCAGAAAGAGTTTGTTGTCGGCCGCTTCATTGGCTTTCAATGCCGGTTATTGAGTTTCAGCCTCCCATATTCTGGACATTACTATCGACTTTTGGAACCGGTGATCAGATCTAGTTTCGATAGCCAACTTCGAACTTTATCTTGCTTTTGCAACTTCTAATTTCGGTATCGACACCAAGCATGTTAGTGTGGATGACCCTTCCTTTCGCCAGCTTTGATTTGCTTTACCATCTTCTAAATGTTATTTTCAGATTTTGACCTTTAGTATCAATTTTCTTTCCTCCTCTAGGATTTTTTATCGGGTCTCCTTGGTTCTCAGAGCACAACTTTCGATCCTTAGTGACTCGTGACTCAAGTTCTGCTTTTGATTGTGTATCAATACCACGTAGGTCGGTATGGATAGCCTCGATAGCAAACCTTGCTTAACTAGTTTCTAGATGTCTTCTGGTGCCGATATCGATATTAAGCATATTAGTATCGATATCCCGTTTCACTTTATCATGGTTTGGCTTCATATCCTAGTGTCAGATCATCTGCTTTCGCTCATTACTCATCGTTTGCTTCTGGAATTAGTTACTTTTGTAATTTGATGTCGAATAATGTGCTTTCAGAGTTGAAGCTACACTAACGGCTTTCGGAATCAATACCAGGTTGATGTCTTTCGGTTATGGTGTTGTAATCACACTTTATTATTCACTTTTTACATGTTTCTTCTGTAATCACCCTATTGTTGTCTTCCTTGTGTCGGCACTGGGTTTGCATGGCTTGTATTGGCGTCGACAGCATGTGAATCTGATCCTCCTCCTTTTGCTATCGACATTGGGTGTTTCAGTGATTTGGTCCCTGTTTCATGCTTTTGAGACCGACTCTTGTTGCTTATTGTTCTCTGATACCCCTTCACCAATCTCTAGTTTCAATGTAGAATTCATCTCTTTTTCTGCTTTCGACTTAGTGGGTTTCGAAACAGTGCGAATAGTGTTGTCGAGACTTATGAATTTCGATTGTAGTGTCGGCAAAGTTTAAGATTATGACATTGGAGTAGTTTGAAATTGATTTCACTGGTACCTTGTTTAAAGGTCAATTAGGTTTTTGATGATGATACCCAAACACTTGGTTATGGTTTAACTGAAACCAAGCACTGTCGATATTTTGATTTCTCCAATATTAGCCTTTCATCATTATGGTTTTGGTATCGTGGTACTAGATCATCACCAAATACTTAACTGTCCATACACATATATAAAGTGTTTTCCTATACAAGAAATTCACCAGAATTCTAATCCTAACTATTCATGTGGTGTTTTAACACTCCAAGTTTTAATGTTAACAAATTTTCATGTTGGCTACAATCTTATGAATATCATATGGTTGTTTATGTGAAGATATAGTATTAATATATGTTATGGATTAATATCACTTGGCAGCACCATGTTTGGGGAACATAATGTTGGTAAATCAAAGTCAAGTAGTTTACTACACCTCTCCCTAAGAAGGTGATTGTTTTCCAGCATTCCCTTATTAGCATTCAAGACGAAGTGGATACCATTCTTAGGAGCTTTGGTATGACTGAAGTTGAGGCCATCCCTACCCTTAATCAAGACACCATTCAGTATCTTCTAGAGGGATTCTTCGCCTACACATCCATTCACATAAGGCATGGAGGCTCCTTACCTTTAACTTTATTTCAAGATTTTTGCATCCCTAGGGAATTGCCCCTATTCAACTGTCCTCGAACACATACATTCTCCTTCTTTGCCTTGAAGTTTTAGCATTTGAATCGGGACAGCCTTTCCTCGGCTCCAACCTTCTCCATTATTTGCTACGTTTGTCCAAAGGAGCATATTTTCTATCTTTCACATGAATCCTACAAGAAATTTTCTCAGTGATAACGTTAATGGTTTAAAAGATTAGGAACCCCTTTTTTTATATTCGGTGCCCCTTGGTATTTCAGGTATTTTTACCGATCCTGGTAAGATTTCTATTTCTCTAGAGTTACTATATCATCTTTACATTTTGTCTGATTTTGTTTCTCTTTAGCTCGTGCTCCCAAGAGGAAAATTTTAAGGAAAGAGGAAGGTCAAGTTATTGATGCCATTTATAAGGTGTATGAAGAGTTAGGACAGAGGTCAACCTTATTGTCCTTGGACAATCTTCACAAGCACGCCCTTCTTCCTTTTAGGATAAAGATTTTGAGGCGACCACCCCTCCATTTTCCTAATGACAAATACTTATCCTTAGGTTCTGACATTTTCACCCCCTAACTCCTCTGTTCCTAGGTACTCGGTGTAAGATTACTTTGCTAGAGCGACCCAACTTTTTTATTCATGTTATAGCTTCCTTAGCTTTTGTTTTTTGTGATCATAACGCTTTAATCATCTTCCTAGGCTTCTGAAGAGATGTCTACCATAGCTTCTTTGGCCATATCCATAGATATAGCTAAAAAGAGGCTTGCCTCCGCTGTTGATGATTCAACTCTTAAGAGACACAAGGGTAACATTTCCACCCTCCCTACTTCTTGCAAGGACATGGTTGTAGGAACCACTGAGCAGCAGACTCATGGACCTACCACTCATGCTGTTGTGACTATTTCTAATGTTCGTTCCTCTCAGGAAGTGACTCCGAGGAGTGATTTTATAGATAGTATTTTGATGTCTATCCCTTTGGGAACCTCGAGCCAGGTAGAACATAAATCAATTCCGCTTTCGTCTCCTCAACATACTGGCCATTTAAGGTCCCTTTCATAGGCTCAAGATTTTAACGAACTTGTGAGGCTTGCCTTTTCTTCTGACGACACTTCCTATGTGCCATTGTCTCGTGCACCTTTAGATTTGGCAAAGTCTCGACAATTTCTTGTCAAACAACAACTTTTGGTATATTCTTGCTTTTTTCTAATTCTTCTCTATTTTTTATGCAAATAGTTACTTTGCTTTCTATCTTCATATTACCAAGAAATGGTACTCTATTCTGGAGATGATTACCCCCTCTCCTTCGAAGGTTGTGACAGTTGAAGGGGAGAAGGTTGCATTTGATTCCAAGGTTAGGTCTTTGATGGAGGAGCATAGGAAGGAGTGTACGAAATTAAAGGTATCTCTTAAGAAGGTTGAATCGGAGCTAGAGGCTAAGAAAAGGGATAAGTTTCTTTTTAATGATCAAGTGTTGGCGCTCCACTTGTTTAAGCAGGAAGTTGAAAATGAGAAACCCAAGATGACGGCTAATCATACTGAGAGGATCAAAGAAAAAGATGACCAAGTCCGCCAAGTTCAGAATGTACTCTCTAATGCCAAGCGCATAATTCATGAAGCCAAGAACAGAGTTTCTTTATTTTTGGACTCTCATTACCCGAGGGTAATGTTAAAGTCTTATAAGAATGTTGTTTTGTTGGTGTATTCCAAAAAAATTCAGAGTACCCAGCAATTGCATTCCCTTCAGTTCATCACTCTATTTCAGACCAAGTAATGCACAAGGTCGAGCAACTTAAACAAGGTACCCATGCATCTGAGGAGTCCTCTGGGCAACTGAAGACTTTTTGTATATCGAGGACCTTATGGATGATGCCGATTTATGTGAGGAGGAGGACGTATGTACGGATACTGGTGATGATTAGGACAAAAAGGAATGTGATCATAACCTTAAAGGTAAAGGGCTTCTTGGTGATTCAAATGAGGACCGATCATTCTTCCTTCTTCTACTTGTGATGCCCATGCTTCCAAAGAAATACCTCCAAGTCCTTCGAATGTTCCTCTTAACCTAGGCTTCGTGGGAATTTCTACCAAAGATGGCGATTCCTCAATCCAAGGCCAGAAAGAATCGGTGCGACCTACTCAACCTGAAATGTCTACTGTTCAGGTATAACCCTTATTTCAACTGTGCTTTTTCTTACCCTTTAAGTTCATGATAACCTGCTTTGAATAGGTGAAGTTATTGATAGTATTAAAATGTTTTTGATAATGACCTTCTATTTTATCAAATCCCTATTTCATTTTGTATTGTAACATAATCCTTTTTTACTCGAAGACGCACTTTCAAGAGAAGCTTTGCATTCTTATTCATCTTTATGAGTGGGTGTTCGTCGCTAACTATTCCTCAGGCATCATCCGGGTTTGAAAGGGATCCTTAAATATGTTACCTTCATCGTATATGTGTGAGATATAGACTCCTCCTAGGTTGTTTATGCGATGAACGGGGAGCTGTTTCAAAAGAAACTTAGAAATCTAGCTTATCGATTTAAATATATGTAAGACATACTTTATCCAATAGGATTATTGTTGTAACTCATGATGTGTACATACTTTTGTAGCAAACTTCTTTTCTAATGAAAATTATTATTGATGAATATTATCCTTTCGAAGTAGAATTTGTAAACGACTGCGTTGTGTCTTTTATGCTAATAGTGAGGTCAACCTAAAGTTTTCACCTTCTCGACTCAGAGAAGATTCATTAACATTCGTAAAGCCAAAGAGAATTTTTTGATGATGCTCCAACATTAAAAATGGGAAAATATGTGTTATCTCCAAAAGGTGACAATTAGGAATCAGTATGAACAAATATCTGCTCTAGAAAGCCGATTACAAGAAAAAGACGAAATTTTTCTTGAGTTGGAAAAGCTGTTAAAGGGTTTATTCTTCTATCAACTCGGATGAGGAGATAAGTAAAATTGCTTCTATGAATCAATGGATTACAGATTGAATTAGATGAGTCTAAGGAAAATTATAAATCCTTAGAGTATGCTTTAAAGTGCCCTAGACCAGATTAAAGGGTCTAGTTATAACAAAGATTTTTTATTTGGTAACTATGGCATGGTACTAGAATGATATAAATGTGAGATACTCGATGTGATGATATTTCATATGTGGAAGCTCATGGAATAGTTTTGCAAATAAGTTTATGCAGATATCACCCAACACCTTATTTTGTCCTTATTCTATAAATGCTCTCTTTTTGGAGTCTTATTGCACCATCCTGCGCAAACTTGATATACACTGTCTGGAAGACCGGGAAGCCACTTCCGGTATTTTGACAGAAGTCTCGAACCAAACCCATGTTCGGGCTATTTAATGTTTAGAGAACAAGAAATCCATATCTGGTATAATAGAAGTCCCGAACCATAACCCATATTCGAGTATTTGTATTAGCAGGGGCAATTGCATGATTAGAGTGCTCCTCCAAAGCTTTTGTTCTTTTTCCTCGGGATAAAATGTAAGCAGAGGGTGTACGTGCTTATTTAGCCACTTCTTGGGATTGTGTTTAGCAAAGCAGAAGATGTATGTGCTTTTTTTGCCACTCTCTGGGCTTGTGCATCTGGTGCACTTGGCTAGCTTATTCTCAAGTAGGGCCCAAGGACTTACCCGACCTCCCTCTAGGAGGTGCCTTACCTTGGCCATCGTAGGTGATGATAAGGGCTTAGATGCTTTAATCGAGCCATCATAGGCACGACTTAAAGGCTTAGTGGTGATGATAAAGGCTTACACTCTACCCCCTTCAAGGGGTTCCTTACCCTGGCCATCGTAGGTGGTGATAAGGGTTTTTCGTTCCCTTCTGCGGGATACGAGGAACACAAGCAAAGTTAGGACATGCTCTTCTGCGAGCAGAGGTAGGACGTGCTTAGTTCATAGCAAAGGCATGATGTGCTCTTCTGCGAGCAGGGGCAGGGCATGCAAATTAGATGTTCCATCTCGACCATTTCTACTGTGAATCAGAGGCTTACGCTTTTGATGCTTTAACCTAACCCTTTCTGATTTGGGTGCAGAGAAAGGCTTACATACCACCTCCCTTCGAGGGGAGCCTTGCCTTGGCCATCTTGACGATGACAAGGGTTTTTATTCATTTATTTATTTGACACATTTCAGGTTATTCCAATTTTTTGAGAGGGTTTCCATACCCTTAGTTATATAGGCATTCTTTCCTCAAATAATCTATCGTTGTAGCTGACTATGTTTTGTTTACGTATTGTACAGTTTTACTTGACTAAAGAAATTGATGACCATCCCTTCTAGGACTTTACAATGATTGGTTTCATTCCCGTTCATCATATGATAGTAGCAACTGGGTCCTCCTAATTTGACTTCATTTTTAAGCTTCTTTTTTGTGATGGCCAAAAGTTGAGCTCATATTTGGTAAGGAAATAAATATTCTCAACAGATGTACTGAGCTTGCACTCCTTTGGTAATCTTGACTCAAAAATCCCCTTTTGACGTTGGGCCTTGGCCATTTTGTTACTTAAATTATTTTTCCAACTTTCAGGTATCAATTTTATATGCCTGGTAGTATCATTTTTTACTAATTTTCGATTTTCATTACTTATTTCCAGTTTTCTGGTATTAGTTTTAGGTACCTACTGGTATCAGTTATTGTTTACATGTATTAGTGTTTTATTTTGATTTTTTATTTACCTTTTATTTAATCTGTAGGTTCTCCCCTTAGCTACGGGTGTAGTCTTCATTGAAATGTTGATAATTGGAGATGGTTTTTATGTCATTTGAAGCAAATGCTTGAAGAAACATGTGATTTGGTTTTTATATCAGATCATCATCAAGGGTTAGTTTTGGGTATTCGTGAATTTTCCTTAATGCATTTCATAGTTTTTGTTATCTTTATATGGAACAAAACTTGCTTTCAACTGTTAAGTCGAAGAATACACATATTTCGGTTGTTGAGTTGTTTAAGTTGTGTTCTAGAGCTTCAAATTTAAATGAATTTGAAGTTGCACATTCTAAATTTTTGGACATTAGAGGTACTGAAGCCTTGAACTTTTTGAAGGTTAACCCATTTGATAAGTGGGCTGATTTGTTTTCAAGGGTAAACGATATGGAGAGTATAGTTTTAATGTAGCTGAAAGTTTTAATACTTGGGTAATAGAGGAAAGAACATTGCCAAGTATATCATGCTTGGATGGAATTAGAATTGAAATTATGGAATAAATGGACAAAAGGAGAGAGGAGTGTCATTTGTGGACTACCATTCTTTGACCATCCATGAAGCATAGGTTAAAAGGATTGGTTGATAAAGGGTTTGGTTGGGTTATTTACAAATCTTCGGAATTAATATTTGAATCAAGTCTCCGTCTTCTTATCATGTTGATCTTTAAAATCGGAGCTGTAATTGCAATCAATCAAAATTTATCGGATTTCCTTGTGCTCATGTTATCAAGTGCATTACTAGATCTAAACTTTGTGTATACGATTTTTTTGAACATTATTTCACCGTAGATGCTTATCGATCTTCTTATGCTAATCCAGTGAATCCAATTCCAAACTATGATAAGCCCATTGTTGATCCTTGCATTGAAGATGTCATTAAGCATCCTAAAGACAAACATGGTGTTGGTAGACCTTCTACCAAACGAAAAGGTGGATTTGCATTTTTCCAGAATAAACAAAACCGGTGTGGTGTGTAAGCAATATGGCCACAACAAGCGCAACTGTTAAGCTTCAAAGAATTGATATTTTCTAACATTTGTATTACAGATTTTACATTTTTTCACTTTACACATTCATATTTGGAAATGTAATAAATTATATCTTAGTTATGAGTATTCATTGAATTTTTGGTTTTGTATCATGTTTTAGTTGATGCTTTATATATATGTATACATACATATATATATAATGTGTGTATTTTATGTTGCTTGAATGGTAGAAATCGGTTTTTGATTATATTGGTATCATTTATATCTCAAATGTTGTAATATACAGTGTCTGGTATCAGTTTCGGAAGCATATTGGTATCAGTATTGATACTATGATTATCATTGAACAAATGTGGTATCAGTTTTGATACTGAGATTCTGTTTATGTGAATATGGTATCATTTTTGCAAATTAACTAGTATCAGTTTTGAAAGCATTCTGGTATTAGTATTTGAAAGAATTGTGGTATCATTTTTTTATTGAGACTCTATTTCCATGAATAAGGTGTCATTTTTGTATATAAATTGGTAGGTATCAGGATTTGAAAGCCATAGGTACTTGATTAGGCTTTTCATTCAGACGTCTTTTATGTGTGATAGGTACCTGCTCGGTTTAACAATCCCTACAAAGTACGGTTCGGTTCCTAATCATGGGCTATTATATGTTGTAACAACAAACAAGGTATTAGTTTTGGAAGCACACTAGTAAATTATGTTTTCATAAATAGCATATTATTTTTGCAAACGTAATGGTATTAGTTTTCTTTTTGAAATTATGTTTACATTAATATGGTACCAGTTTTACTAGCTTTCTAGTATCAATTTTCTTATTGAGATTATGTTTGTATAAAAAAGCCTATAACCGAGCCCATAACCGAACCAATAACTGAGCATATAACCCAAATCATAACCGAGACCATAACTGATAACATAACTGAGTGCATTACCAAGCATATAAACAGGCACACAACCGAGCTTATAACTTGGCACATAACTGAGATTATAACTGAGTCCATAACAGAGCCTATAACTAAGCATATAACCGAGCACATAATTGAGCTCATAACCAACCATTTTACCAGGCACATAAACAAGTTCATACCCGGGTACATAGTTGGGTGTAGATTCGTTGTTGAAGTACCCGATTAGGCCTAATGTAACGTACCGTATTTTTAACGGTCGAATAATTAATTAATTTAATTATTTAAATAATGGTTTGATAATTTCAAACGACTTGAATAAAATAAATATTGAATATTTAATTAATATGAATAATTGAATAATAAATTTTAAATTTCGAAATAGTCGAAAAATAGTAGAATTGGCAATATTGTGTGAATTGGATAGTGTAAGAGATTTGCTTGGGTTTAGATTCGGACTATAATAACAAATCTATTTAATAAACGACATTAGAATGTATAAATTATATTATAATTATAATCGAGCTCGAAATGGTGCATTAGTTCGTAATTTGGCGATTTAGACTTTAATTGAATATATAGAATCCGTTTTAAGACGGATTTCTTTAAAATAAGAAATATTCAAATCTATTGAACGATATTTTTCTAATGGAAGAGAAAAATCGAGATTTCGTCTAGTAGATTGTAAGTTATGACCAAATCAAATTTTCAAAAAGTCGCTATGGAATTCGTTTATAATTTATAACAAATTATTTATATAATAAAATGGTTTTTATATAAATTGAATATCGATATAACTTGGAATTTTTAAATATCGAGTTATAAATCCAGATATGTTTATTTTGGAGCTAGATAATATTCTATTGAATATATACGATAATATTAATTTATTAATATCAAACTAATTTTTTTTAAATATATTAAAATTTAAATGGTTTATTTAGAGCTTTAAAAATAGTCATTTTTACAAACAATCTCCATTTTCAATGAAATTAATTTTGTTGGATCCGGAATATTAAATTATTGTTAGATATCAATTTTCGTGATTTTTGGAGTATGTTGCCGTGCGGAATTTAAATGTGAAAAACAGTCAATAATTTGACTTTAAAAATACGCTGTGTGAGCAAACGGACTCGGAATTTGACGAAACAAGTTTCGTTGGGTCCGTAATGTCGAACTGTAGTTATATGTCCATTTTCGTCGAATTTGGATATTGTATGTGGTCATAGGAATTTTTAAACGATAAATAAAAATAACGGTACGATATAAATTAATATTAAAATATACGAAGCTTTCCTGGTAAGCTACCATACCCTATAAATACCATCCTATCCTTACCCTAAAACCTAAAACTCATTTCCCCTGGTCAATGAGTTCCACCGCCGTCAGTTTTTCATCCTCAAAAATAAATCGTGAGTTTATAATTCACTATAAATTCAAGAAAAAATGATAAATCATGATATATGTATATTTTGATTTGGAAAGATCTCAGCTTCATTTTGGTATAGTTTTACATAGTGCGATCCAGTTTTGGGGTTTACCGAGTTTCATTAGGGAACTTAGGGTTCGAGAATTCGAAGTATTCAAGCTTCAATTTGCAAAAATATTGGTGTATGTAAGTTCGTGAGGTCGAGTAGCCTGGATTGCGATTCTTTTGGGTTGTTCAGTGATGAATGGGTATCGATAGTTATTGTGCAGTACTGGGGATAATGCGAGGTTAGTAATTGAGAGAAGACATCAAGCTTTGGTATGAGGGGTTGGGAACATGTAGCTTTTAAAGAGGAGTATTATGGTGGTTACGGGTTGTGCGATTTCATGAGGTCATGGGTTAGGTCGATAGACGAAAAACACCAGATGACATAGAGCTGTGCTTCTGTGACGATCCCAAAACCCCGTTACACAGTGTTAAGGATAATCATTGGAATATAACACATTAATCATCATTAGAAGATCACATATAATAGCATAAACATGGAAATAAAATAATTTACACACATATGACAGCGGAATCATATAGATATCATCACATCAGAGAGCACAGTGCAGGATACAACTTAGTGCATAATAATACATAATCAGTCACCATCGCCAGAGGCGGAATCATACATAAAGAGTACACAAAATAAATATCAGTCTACATCGCCAATGGCGGAATCATAATATAGATACAATAATGGCGGAAAGAGTCGAAGTCAGCACAGTGTAGTCAAGCCTCGCCATGAGCCAAAAGTGTACCAGATACCTGTAACTAGGCTGCCCGTGTGAAAATGAGGGCACCCGAGTTTGCAAGGTGAAACAAACTACGAGTCAGTCATGGGACTGGTATGAGAAATCTACTTAACTTATTAACAACAATAATACGGCAAATCAAAGGACCACGCCACTTTCGCGGAACGGGTTTACTCCAGTGAGTGCTAGTGCATGAAATAAAGTAAATGATTAAATCATCGCAATGCTTTTTATAAAATGAAGCCATTATAAGACTTAGGTCCCATCACACAGTGCAACGCAAGCCGAAGGATAGATTTTTTACCTTATAATGGCCAAAAATGCTTCATACGAATAAAACAAAAGTGTTTGATATTATTACTAGTGCATATATGTTTCAAAAGCGATTTCAATCATAAATATCAATTATAGGCGGCATAAATGACCCATACTACTATGTCGCCGTACTAGTAATACAATCACGTCCGCATATTTCGTATTGGAAATTGGATTCTTTCATGATTCGAGGCAAGGGGCAAGCTCCTCTCCGATTCGAGACACTCCAGCAAATGTCTCAGGACCCCACTATGATCCTTGGATCTTCAGGGCCGGTCCTCTCTTACTTTTGAGGATTAGTTATTCCTAAACACACGTTTCCGTGTCCTTACAGACCTATATCGAGGCGCCTCATATTCCAACAACCACACAGGTGAAAAGTATATATAATGTCACGGCTGGTAGGTCACTGACACCACCTTAGCTAGAAAGAAACGCCGTGCTCTCCCTGCAGTCACTATCCCGTTTTTGACTCATACCGGGGTGTAAGGCTCGTGAATTCACGTTATACACAAAGCTACGTCACACAAACCATGCTTTAATCATCAACCACAAGTCTTTGCTTTGCAATAGAAGCCTTGATCATATGTCACTTAGGCATGCCACACAGGCAATCCACTCCATGCAATTGATTTCTATCAATACATAACCTCTGAGCTCGTACGTCTCAGAGAAGGGCGTTAAGCAAGAGAATAAATTCTCCGCCGTCAAACAGATATATATTTAACAGAGATCAATCAACACAGAAAAAAATCCAATGTCAGACACACAGTCCATTTACAAGTCCGTTCTGGGTTTGAACGAAACCGGAGGCACCAAATTCCTCGCATATCCGTACAATCAACAGTATGTTTGGACGGCTACTACTTCATCTCCTTCAAGGTAGCTACTCCCGATCACGAGCATCAGTAGCGCCCATCCATCCAATGTGAAGATCGTCGGTCTTCAACCGTCTTCGACTCTTCGACTTCTCAACGTCGATCGATTATTTGAAATGAGATGAACTCGGCCTTTTCAAATAACCCATGTATATTTAGATTTTCAAATCAATTTATCACATGGTTGGACTATTCAACATCACATTTTAGTTCTTTAGTTATAATTTTCATGTTAAATACATTCAACCATCACATATCAAGCAAACACAACAAAATTGGTTTATTTCCACTCTATATCGTCTATAGTATTTTATAACGATATATCGCCATTTTTATTTATTTTAAACCGACCATATTTAATTAAACGACGATTCAGGTCGTGCCGATGCACTGACGCTGTTTTTCACTAAATTTGTTTTACACATATCTGAAAATCTAACCGTTGGATCTTCACAAATTTTATATCATTAGGAAGGTCATTTCAAAACGAATCCAACGGTTTCAGTTTTGGGAAAATCCGACGGTCGGATCTTCCACACTAGCCATTTGAAGTTACGATTTCAATTTACGAACTGCAGCGTCGTTATTCGATTTAATTTAATTATATATATATATAATCGTTTCTGGCGCTGTTTTTCTTCAGATTTGAATTAAACATTCCAGACAATCCAACCGTCGGATCTTCACAAAGTTGGTGCCGTTGGAAAGATAGTTCCAAGGCGAACCCAACGGTTGTGGTTTCGGGAAAATCCAATGGTCGGATTTGCCGCACTAGTTGTTTGAAATCACGTTTTCAAAACACGAAATGCACGGCAACGTTTCATTTTAATTTTATTTATATTTATATATTTATATAAATATAGTTCATTCAAAAATTCCTATATCGTTTCCACTTCAAATATTTCACTAACGCCTTTAAATTTTGGAAAATTTCTCCATAACCTCCTTTGTACGGGAGGGGCTGGGAAAATTCCCAAATAGCCGCACGGGCGTCTCATGTCAAAAAGAAAAAGAAAAAGCCAAGCGGCTAGCCAACAAGCTCATAAAGTCATCACCCAAACAAAACTGTAAATGTGTACCTATTTGTCGGGCACAAAATTTTATTCCTCTTCTCTAGCCCCTTTGCTATAACCCGTTCAATAAATATGCATATACATATATACAGTTCTTATCACTTATCATTTTCCATTCAACTTCATATTTGATTCAATTTGGTTTAAAAACACCATTCATTCTAATGTTGCATGCATAGGCAATAATCATATCATTAACTAATTAATGAATATTTCAACTCATGCATATTTATTTGAACGAGTGGCTATTTTTAACACTTCACATTTCAAAATTGATAATTTTGGCGAACTAAAATATATTTCAATACATGACTATTTTATTTAGTTCCTATGCATGTTAAAAATAATATTCCTTTCACAAAGATTTATTTCAACGCTCACATATCTTTAGCATATCACATATATGATAAAAACGATATTTTTATCATTTAAAACATTTATTCAACATATGAATGTTTCAACACTTTATAATTTCAATAAAAATGTAATTTTTATTGTTCGATCTTTTTATTCAACACGTGAACTTTTCCAATACACACACTTCTCAACACATGAGCATTTCCACACATGGATATTTTATATATGTTGTTCATATAAAAAAGATGAAATTTTCATTGTTGAAACTATTTATATATAAGGCGAATATTTTTCATACTTCATATATATTATAAAAATGTGATTTTTATTGTTTAAACACTTCATTCATTCACAAATGAATTTAATTTTCACACATCACTTTTCAACACATGAACATTTCTACACGTGGATATAGTTTCAACATATGACTTTAATTTCAACGCATGAAGATAATTTCAACATATGAAATTAATTCTAACACATGAATATTATTCAAAATTTCGGCAGCATAACGGCAGGGTAGTTAAAACCGGCACCGTCCCTAGTACGGCTCCTCGCTCTACCTTAAAACCTTGCGGTTTTTGACAATGGGGATTCATGCATCTAATTCGCACGCAGGCGGCATGTTTTATTTTTATTTCCACAATTTTTCCAACTCATTTCAATCACCATTGGGTATTTTTCAACCACAACCAAACAATATCAACCACAAACAATTATTCAACCATTCGTATTTTTCATCCAATGTTTCACACCAATTCACAACAATAAATATCTTCCATGGTTTGTGGACGAGGGGAGTATATATATATATATTATTGCTATATTTCACTTGCATTTCAACACATATATCAATTATTCTATGCATGTATAATTCATACTTCGCTTATATAGCTTACACCACGCATATACATGAGGTATACAACACGTGTGTAATTTATATTTCGCTTATATAATTTATACGCGGCATTTTCCATTCAAATTCATTTAATTTAGATTTCTCACATTGGTTTTCGGAGTGCTAAAAATCGTAGATGACTCAGAAAAAACCGCGGTCTCTTCTATGTGGTAGAGAGCTTCCTTGCGGTCCCGATGTTTCCTGTTTCATCGAATTTCGTCAACACACCATAAAGATATGATTTTTCAAAGTGCAAACATAAAAAAGAACTCACCTTTCACAATGGTTCAAAACTAGGGTTGCGTTTTTCGCAAAAATCGAGGCACGAGGGGATGATCGGAGGTGCTGACGTGGAAGAGGAAGGAGAGGGGAGTCGGTCGGTGGCGGTTTAGGGTGGCTCGGTGGTCGGTGGCGATCAGGGAGGCGCTAGGAAGTCGGTGACTGCCTGGGCTCGATTCTGGCGATAGGGTGGTCGAGGGGGTGTGAGGGTTGGTCGGATTGGAAGAGGAGGAGCGGCGGCGTCGACTGGTGGTGGTGGTGGCGGCGATAGGGGGCTGAGGCGGCGACGATTTGAAGGGGAAGGTTGCGATCGGTTTTCGCCGTTGATAACGAAGGAAGAAGGTTTTTTTTAATTTATGAAAGAAATTTTCTGATTCGCCGATATATATATATATTATTCAGAAAATTAGGGTTTTCCCATACGAACCCCAATTCGAACACAACGACTGTCACCCCTAGCCAAATACCCCCATCCCGGACACAATGGGATATGTTTCGCTGGCCAATTCGACTGTTACAGTCAGTTATTTTTCAGATTAAAGTATAAAACATTTAATTTTTAACTCTTAACGTACATTTCAATTTGCCAGGGCCACAAACTGATTCGAAAAATTCCAGAAAAATAATTCTAGTTATGTTTTGACGCTACGGTCCCAACAAAACTAGTTTCATCGAATTATGAGATCGTTTAAAAAATGGCCATTTTCTGGTCGATCCAATTTAACAGAAATTGACCAAACACATTTTCTTTTGCCACGCTCACATACTAGCTTCAAAAATTATGAAATTTGAAACCTAGCAATAATTTGACATCCCGGACCCAACAAAAGTGGTTTCGTCGAATTTCGAGGTCGTTTGCAAAGTATCAATTTTCCAGGGCTATATATTCTATTTAGCGACCTTTCTGAAAATCCATTTGGCCATAACTTTTGATTCCCATTATGAAACTTCGATTTTTTAGATTCGTTAGAAAGGTATTGATAAACAGATTTAAATATTTTTGGTTTCGCTAAAATCCGTTATATTTTCCACCCTGCACAGTCAGTCAAAGTTTGAATTCAAATTTTCAAACTGACTCACTATTTCTAATTCACTATTTTATTGAAGTATTCTATTTCAATTGTTCAAATTCCTTTGAAATGACCAATTTAAAATTTTTAAATTGGCTCGTATTTTCCAGGTTGTTACAATCTCCCCCACTTAAAACTTTTCGTCCTCGAAAAGGAAACAACAGTAAAGTATGAAACAAAATGTAAATGCAAAGTATTGTAAAGGTACCTTGCACCGGAGTTAGTCAGAGATATCCACTCTGCATTTGGGGTAAGCTTGCTTAATGCTTTCCTCAGTCTCCCAAGTACAGTCTCTAGGATCACTACTCCACTGCACTTTGACTATATGAACCTTTTTGCTTCTTAGTTCTCTAGTTTCTTTGCCAACAATCTTTAATGGCTCTCTTCTGACTGCTAATTCTGGAGTTATATCTATATCCTGTTGCGCTGCTTCTTCTACAACAAGATCTGGATCATGCACATGTATTCTAAGTTGTGATACGTGAAATACATTATGCACTCCAGGCAACCAATCTGGTAATTGAACCCTATAAGCAAGAGTTCCAATTCGTTCAAGTATAGGAAAGGGACCAATAAATCTCGGTGCCAACTTCCCAGTTTTGCCAAATCTGATTACTCCTCTCATCAGAG
Source organism: Allium sativum (assembly GCA_030737875.1). Taxonomy (NCBI): domain Eukaryota; kingdom Viridiplantae; phylum Streptophyta; class Magnoliopsida; order Asparagales; family Amaryllidaceae; genus Allium; species Allium sativum. Next base: position 185,506,455 of record CM060924.1, on the reverse strand, counting down.
AAACTTTCAAATAAACATGATCACCAACAACAAATGTCAAATCTCTTCTTCTAGAATCTGCATAACTTTTCTGTCGGCTTTGCGCGGTTCTCAATCGCTTTTTGATGAAGTCGGCTTTATCAGACGCTTCTCTAATTATATCGGGTCCTAACACAAGTCTGTTGCCAGGTTCTACCCAATATGCTGGAGATCTGCACGGTCTGCCATATAATGCTTCAAATGGCGACATTCCCAAACTTGCTTGATAGCTGTTGTTATATGAGAATTCTGCCAAGTGCAAGTGATCTTCCCATGACCCACCAAATTCAATTATACAAGCCCGCAATAAATCTTCTAGAATTCTATTCACCCGCTCAGTCTGGCCATCTGTTTGAGGGTGATAAGCGGTGCTCATATTCAGTTTCGTTCCCAATTCTGTCTGGAAAGCCTCCCAGAATTTGCTAGCAAATATTGGGTCTCTATCACTGACTATGCTGATGGGAATTCCATGTAGCTTAACGATTTCTTTGAAATATATCTGTGCTAGACTTTGAGCGGTTCTATTGGGTCTGACAGGTATAAAATGGGCAGTCTTCGTGAAGCGATCTACGATTACCCAAATGTTGTCATTACCTTTCCTGGTTCGCGGCAAACCATCTACGAAATCCATGGAAATCTGTTCCCATTCGAACCTGGGACTTCCAATGGTTGCAACAATCCAGCTAGCTTCTGTTGGTCGCTCTTGACCAATTGACAAGTAGGGCATCTACTAACATACAAAGAAATATTCCTCTTCATTGCCTTCCACCAGAAAGTGCGTTTGATATCGTTGTACGTTTTACTCACACCAGGATGGATGCAAAATTTGGATTTATGGCATCCATCTAGCACTTCTCTTTTGAGCTCAAGAATGTCGGGAACACATATCCTTCTATTCAATCTCAGAACTCCCTCACTATCCACTTGGAAACTGGAGCCCTTGCCCCCTTGAATCCTTCTTATCATCTCTTTCACAAAATTGTCACTTTTCTGAAGAATAGATATTTTATCAATCAATCCTGGTGTAATTATAAGATTGGCTATGATTGCGGTTTTTCTGCTAAGCGCATCTGCTACGACATTAGCCTTCCCCGGCGTATACAGGATATCAAGATCATACGCAGCAAGAAATTCTAGCCAACGCTGCTGTCTCAAATTCAGATCTTTCTGGGTGTATAAATACTTCAATGATTGATGATTTGTGTACAGCACAAATTTCTCGCCCAATAAATAATGCCTCCAAATTTTCAAAGCAAAAACGATAGCTAGCAACTCAAGATCATGAGTTACATAATTCTTCTCATGCGGTTTCAGTTGGCGGCTTGTATAAGCGACTACTTGGCCTCTTTGCATTAACACTGCACTAAGACCTCTAATAGAAGCATCTGTCCATACCGTCAAATCCTGATTATCATCAATAATGGTTAACACTGGAGCAGTTGTCAGTTTCGATTTCAATTCCTGGAAAGCTTCTTCACAGTCAGAAGTACACTTAAATTTCTCATGCTTCTTCGTGAGCTTCGTTAACGGACCAGATATCTTCGAAAAATCCTTAACGAACTTTCGATAATAGCTAGCCAACCCCATAAAACTTCTAACCTCTGTAGGTGTAGTGGGTTGTTTCCAGTCTTGAATCGCTGTTATTTAGCTCGGATCTACAAAAATCCCTTTCTTTGAAACCACATGGCCAAGAAACTTCACTTCTTCTTGCCAGAAGACACATTTAGAGAATTTGGATTTGAAGACGTTCTTTCTTAGAATCTCCAATACTTGTTCTAAGTGTTTTTCATGCTCGGGTTTTGATTTGGAGTAGATCAAAATATCATCGATGAATATGAGGACAAATTTATTCATAACTCCCCTGAACACTCTATTCATTAGATCGACAAAGTATGCTGGAGCGTTGCACAGGCCGAACGACATTACTAACCATTCATAAAATATGTCTGGACCTCTGAAAGCTGTCAAAGGAACACACTCTTCTGCTATTCTCAATTGATGAAAACCTGTAGCTAGGTCCATTCGGGAAAATACTCTCGCCCCATTTAATTGGTCTAGCAAATCGTCGATGCGGGGTAATGGGTATTTGTTTTTGAGCGTCTGTTTGTTGAGGTCTCGGTAATCAATGCATAATCGAAGAGTACCGTCTGACTTTGGGACAAACACAACAGCTGCACCCCAATTAGAAAAGCTAGGTCTGATTAGACTCTTCCACAACAGTTGACGAGTTTGATCGCCTAATTCTTCTTTTTCCTTTGGATTCATTCTGCGAATTGGATGTACCACTGGTCTGGCATTGGGAATTAGATCGATTCTGAATTCTATTTCTCTTTGCGGAGGTAAGTTTTCAACTTCTTCAAACACATCCGCATAGTTTCTGACAATAGGAATCTTTTCTATGGAAGTGGGGATAACTTCTAACGCCGACCAAAATTCTTTTCTATCTGGATTCGAACCATGATAGGGTACCGTAATATATCCAAGCTTCGTTCGAATTTTAAAGATTCTTTCCACATAATTTACTTCGGCTTCGTATTTTGTTAACCAATCAAGCCCGAGAATGATATCGAATTCGGGGAAATCCATGATGATCAAATTGAAAGAAAATTTGTAGGAAGAATAAGAGATTGGCACTCTACAACATGAACTGAGAATAAGGGATCCTCCTATCGGGTTATGTACTTCAACCGATTCATTGAGCTTTCTCTGTTTTAACTTTATTTTGTGCACTGTGTTACTAGCAATAAAACTACGTGATGCACCCTTGTCAAACAATACAGAGACAAGAATATTTTTAATTGTAAGGGTACCTCCCAAAACATCGGGTTTACCTGATCCATCGGAAGCAGCCGGCGGGCTTGACCCGTCATACACGTGAGCTACTGCGGCCTTCTTCAGCAAAGGACAGTCTTTGACAAGATGATCCGTCTTGCGGCAATTAAAGCAGGAGCGAGGGTTCTGAGAACCATGGCTTGAACCTTGTGAATTTGTCTTCTGCCTCTTCGGGGCTGTGCACACATTAGAGAAGTGCCCCATTTTGCCACAGTTATAGCAGCTTCCTCTTGGCGGCTTTCCAGTCTGAGGTTTCGAGGATGCTGCTTGGCTTGACTCAGCTTGATTCACAGCAGGCTTGCGTTTGTTTCCATCTTGGCTTCTACAACGATCCTGCTCCAGATGCCTTTGGTCAAGGTCTTCGTAGTTGCATGTCATTTCGACCAATTCATTAAATTCCAGCTTGACGTGGGCCATGGCTCTATCATGATACTGTCGCTTTAGCCCAAGGATAAACCTCTTATTTTTGGACTTTGCAGTGGCGACAAGCTCCGGAGCATAGGGGGACAACTGTGTAAATTTATTCAGATAATCCTGCACTGAAAGATCCCCCTGCTGGAGGTTGGCGAAGTCATCGTGCATTCGTTCAAGTGCTTGTTACGGGACATATTTCTCTTTGAAGAGTTCTTTGAATCCATCCCAGGTTCTTCCAGCTTCTCTATTCCCGGCGGTGAGAGATTCCCACCATAGTTCAGCTTGTTCCTGCATAAGCCAGGCACCCATAATAGCTTTATCTTGATCTCCAAGCCTTAGGCCTTCCAGCATTTTCTCGCATGTTTTGAGCCATGCAAGGGCCTCTATTACTGTGCCAGTTCCCGAGAAGGTCTTGCCTCCTAGGTTTTTGTATCTCTTAGCTACGCGGTCCAGCTCGAAGTATTGAGCGGCCAGGGGTTGTATCAAGGGTCCTTCTTCAACTGGGACTTCTCCCCGTCCTCTGCCACGGCCAGCACGGCCTCCTCTAGCGGCGACTGCTCGGGTAGCCATTTTTCAAATTCTGCATAAGCAAGAAAAGAGTCAGCTTACAGAAATGATAATTTATTGCATGGTTAAGCAGAAAATTTAAGGAAAGATAACGATGGACTGATCAAATTGTTTTTGCTATTCTTCTCGGCTCATTCTAGGACTTTACTAGTCCTATCTCTAATGAGCTACACGCTTTAGAATACTACTGATTCTATTTTGACGAAGTGTTTAATGTGTTAGACTCCAGAACTAAGGTTAACCAAAGCTCTGATACCAGCTGTGACGATCCCAAAACCCCGTTACACGGTGTTAAGGATAATCATTGGAATATAACACATCAATCATCATTAGCACATCACAGATAATAGCATAAACATGGAAATAGAATAATTTACACACATATGACAGCGGAATCATATAGATATCATCACATCAGAGAGCACAGTGCAGGATACAACTTAGTGCATAATAATACATAATCAGTCACCATCGCCAGAGGCGGAATCATACATAAAGAGTACACAAAATAAATATCAGTCTACATCGCCAATGGCGAAATCATAATATAGATACAATAATGGCGGAAAGAGTCGAAGTCAGCACGGTGTAGTCAAGCCTCGCCATGAGCCAAAAGTGTACCAGATACCTGTAACTAGGCTGCCCGTGTGAAAATGAGGGCACCCGAGTTTGCAAGGTGAAACAAACTACGAGTCAGTCATGGGACTGGTATGAGAAATCTACTTAACTTATTAACAACAATAATATGGCAAATCAAAGGACCACACCACTTTCGCGGAACGGGCTTACTCCAATGAGTGCTAGTGCATGAAATAAAGTAAATGATTAAATCATCGCAATGCTTTTTATAAAATGAAGCCATTATAAGACTCAGGTCCCATCACACAATGCAACGCAAGCCGGAGGATAGAGTTTTTACCTTATAATGGCCAAAAATGCTTCATACGAATAAAACAAAAGTGTTTGATATTATTACTAGTGCATATATGTTTCAAAAGCGATTTCAATCATAAATATCAATCATAGGCGGCATAAATGACCCATACCACTATGTCGCCGTACTAGTAATACAATCACGTCCGCATATTTCATATTGGAAATTGGATTCCTTCATGAGTCGAGGCAAGGGGCAAGCTCCCCTCCGATTCGAGACACTCTAGCAAATGTCTCAGGACCCCACTATAATACTTGGATCTTCAGGGCCGGTCCTCTCTTACTTTTGAGGATTAGTTATTCCTGAACACACGTTTCCCGGTCCTTACAGACCTATATCGAGGCGCCTCATATTCCAACAACCACACAGGTGAAAAGTATATATAATGTCAGGGCTGGTAGGTCACTGACACCACCTTAGCTAGAAAGAAACGTCGTGCTCTCCCTGCAGTCACTATCCCGTTTTTGACTCATACCGGGGTATGAGGCTCGCGAATTCACGTTATACACAAAGCTACGTCACACAGACCATGCTTTGATCATCAACCACAAGACTTTGCTTTACAACAGAAGCCTTGATCATATGCCACTTAAGCGAGCCACACAGGCAATCCACTCCATGCGACTGATTTCTATCAATACATAACCTCTGAGCTCGTACGTCTCAGAGAAGGCGTTAAGCAAGAGAATAAATTCTCCACCGCCAAACAGATATATTTTTAACAGAGATCAATCAACACAGAACAAAATCCAATGTCAGACAGACAATCCATTTACAAGTCCGTTCTGGGTTTAATGAAACCGGAGGCACCAAATTCCTCGCATATCCGTACAATCAATAGTATGTTTGGACGGCTACTACTTCAGCTCCTTCAAGGTAGCTACTCAAATCACGAGCATCAGTAGCGCCCATCCATCCAATGTGAAGATCGTCGGTCTTCAACCGTCTTCGACTCTTCGACTTCTCAACGTCGATCAATTATTTGAAATGAGATGAACTCGACCTTTTCAAATAACCCACGTATATTTAGATTTTCAAATCAATTTATCACATGGTTGGACTATTCAACATTCACATTTTAGTTCTTTAGTTATAGTTTTCATGTTAAATACATTCAACCATCACATATCAAGCAAACACAACAAAATTGGTTTATTTCCACTCTATATCATCTATAGTATTTTATAACGATATATCGCCATTTTTATTTATTTTAAACCGGCCATATTTAATTAAACGACGATTCAGGTCGTGCCGATGCACTGGCGCTGTTTTTCACTAAATTTTTTTTACACATATATGAAAATCTAACCGTTGGATCTTCACAAATTTTGTATCATTAGGAAGGTCATTTCAAAACGAATCCAACGGTTTCAGTTTTGGGAAAATCCAACGGTTGGATCTTCCACACTAGCCATTTGAAGTTACGATTTCAATTTACGAACTACAGCGTCGTTATTCGATTTAATTTAATTATATTTATATATATATAAATATAATCGTTTCTGGCACTGTTTTTCTTCAGATTTGAATTAAACATTCCAGACAGTCCAACCTTCGGATCTTCACAATGTTGGTGCCGTTGGAAAGATAGTTCCAAGGCGAACCCAACGGTTGCGGTTTCGGGAAAATCCAATGGTCGGATTTCCCGCACTAGTTGTTTGAAATCACGGTTTCAAAACACGAACTGCACGGCCACGTTTCGTTTTAATTTTATTTATATTTATATATTTATATAAATATAGTTCATTCAAAAATTCCTATATCGTTTCCACTTCAAATATTTCACTAACGCCTTTAAATTTTGGAAAATTTCGCCATAACCTCCTTTGTACGGGAGGGGCTAGGAAAATTCCCAAATAGCCACATGGGCGTCTCATGTCAAAAAGAAAAAGAAAAAGCCAAGCGGCTAGCCAACAGGCTCATAAAATCATCACCCAAACAAAACAGTAAATGTGTACCTATTTGTCGGGCACAAAATTTTATTCCTCTTCTCTAGCCCCTTTGCTATAACCTGTTTAATAAATATGCATGTACATATATACAGTTCTTATCACTTATCATTTTCCATTCAACTTCATATTTGATTCAATTTGGTTTAAAAACACCATTCATTCTAATGTTGCATGCATAGGCAAAAATCATATCATTAGCTAATTAATGAATATTTCAACTCATGCATATTTATTTGAACGAGTGGCTATTTTTAACACTTCACATTTCAAAATTGATAATTTTGGCGAACTAAAATATATTTCAACACATGACTATTTTATTTAGTTCCTATGAATGTTAAAAATAATATTCCTTTCACAAATATTTATTTCAACGCTCGCATATCTTTAGCATACCACATATATGATAAAAATGATATTTTTATCATTTAAAACATTTATTCAACACATGAATGTTTCAACACTTTATAATTTCAATAAAAATGTAATTTTTATTGTTCGATCTTTTTATTCAACACATGAACTTTTCCAATACACACACTTCTCAACACATGAGCATTTCCACACATGGATATTTTATATATGTTGTTCATATAAGGAAAATGAAATTTTTATTGTTGAAACTATTTATATATAAGGCGAATATTTTTCATACTTCATATATATTATAAAAATGTGATTTTTATTGTTTAAACACTTCATTCATTCACAAATGAATTTAATTTTCACACATCACTTTTCAACACATTAACATTTCCATACGTGGATATAGTTTCAACATATGACTTTAATTTCAACGCATGAAGATAATTTCAACATATGAAAATAATTCTAACACATGAATACTATTCAAAATTTCGGCAGCATAACGGCAGGGTAGTTAAAACCGGCAGCGTCCCTAGTACGGCTCCTCGCTCTACCTTAAAACCTCGCTGTTTTTGACAACGGGGATTCATGCATCTAATTCGCACGCAGGCGGCATGTTTTATTTTTATTTCCACAATTTTTCCAATTCATTTCAATCACCAATGGGTATTTTTCAACCACAACCAAACAATATCAACCACAAACAATTATTCAACCATTCGTATTTTTCATCCAATGTTTCACACCAATTCACAACAATAAATATCGTCCATGGTTTGTGGACGAGGGGAGTATATATATATTATTGCTATATTTCACTTGCATTTCAACACATATATCAATTATTCTATGCATGTATAATTCATACTTCGCTTATATAGCTTACACCACGCATATACATGAGTTATACAACACGTGTGTAATTTATATTTCCCGTATATAATTTATACGTGGCATTTTCCATTCAAATTCATTTAATTTAGATTTCTAACATTGATTTTTGGAGTGCTAAAAATCGTAGATGACTCAGAAAAATCCACGGTCTCTTCTATGTGGTAGAGAGCTTCCTTGCGGTCCCGATATTTCCTGTTTCATCGAATTTCGTCAACACACCATAAAGATATGATTTTTCAAAGTGCAAACATAAAAAAGAACTCACCTTTCACGATGGTTCAAAACTAGGGTTGCGGTTTTCGCGAAAATCGAGGCACGAGGGGATGATCGGAGGTGCTGACGTGGAAGAGGAAGGAGAGAGGAGTCGGTCGGTGGCGGTTTGGGGTGGCTCAGTGGTCGGTGGCGATCAGGGCGGCGCTGGGAAGTCGGCGACTTCCTGGGCTCGATTCAGGCGATAGGGTGGTCGAGGGGGTGTGAGGGTTGGTCGGATTTGAAGAGGAGGAGCGGCGGCGTCGACTGGTGGTGGTGGCGGTGGCGATAGGGGGCTGAGGTGGCGGCGATTTGAAGGGGAAGATTGCGATCGGTTTTCGCTGTTGATAACGAAGGAAGCGGGTTTTTTATATTTTAATTTATGAAAGAAATTTTCTGATTCGCCGATATATATATTATTCAGAAAATTAGAGCTTTCCCATACGAACCCCAATTCGAACCCAACGACTGTCACCCCTAGCCAAATACCCCCATCCCGGACACAATGGGATATGTTTCGTTGGCCAATTCGACTGTTACAGTCAGTTATTTTTCAAATTAAAGTATAAAACATTTAATTTTTAACTCTGAACGTACATTTCAATTTGCCAGGGCCACAAACTGATTCGAAAAATTCAAGAAAAATAATTCTAGCTCTGTTTTGATGCTACGGTCCCAACAAAACTAGTTTCGTCGAATTCTGAGATAGTTTGAAAAATGGCCATTTCTGGTCGATCCAATTTAACAAAAATCGACCAAACACATTTTCTTTTGCCACGCTCACATACTAGCTTCAAAAATTATGAAATTTGAAACCTAGCAGTAATTTGACATCCCGGACCCAACAAAAGTGGTTTCGTCGAATTCCGAGGTCGTTTGCAAAATATCAATTTTCCAGGGCTATATATTCTGTTTAGCGACCTTTCTGAAAATCCATTCGGCCATAACTTTTGATTCCTGTTATGAAACTTCGATTTTTCAGATTCGTTAGAAAGGTATTGATAAACAGATTTAAATATTTTTGGTTTCGCTAAAATCCGTTATATTTTCCACCCTGCACAGTCAGTCAAAGTTTGAATTCAAATTTTCAAACTGACTCACTATTTCTAATTCACTATTTTATTGAAATATTCTATTTTAATTGTTCAAATTCCTTTGAAATGACCAATTTAAAATTTTTAAATTGGCTCATATTTTCTGGGTTGTTACAGCTTCAAAGTGATAGGGAAGAAGAGTTCGGGATGGAGAGTTTGATGGTGGCGTTCGTTTTCAAATTCGTGAAGAAATGTTGTAGATCAGAGCTTCTGAAGTTCGTGAATTTGGAGTGAGTAGGTTGCGATAAATCTTTTTTGGAGAAGATGAAATAGTGGGTCTGGGTACTCGTAAATTCGTATGGGGCTTGTTTAAACAGTGAGCCCAATTAGAATTTAATAACAGTTTTAATAATTTAAATAATATTTAGAAATTGTTAACGTGATATTTATCTCATACGAACACAGATTTAAGGACGGTCAGTCACATTGGAATCATATCAGAAATTTCTACGAATACAAATTGGTTTGAAGCGATTCGGAGACCGCTGAAATTTATGGCAAAGAAAAATGCCTGAATTGAACTATCGGCAGTTTATCGTTATTTAATGATAAATGACCAATATGAGTAAAACTCACTAACTCTGTCCAGTTTATATTTTTATAACATATCTTTAAAATTGATAAATGATGGTTGATTGCTGCGTGTTGATTGTCTGGATGAATTGCTAATTAATTGGTTGAGATTATTGATCAAGTTATATATATATCGTTAATTATATATTGATTCTATTTATCAGAATATTTAATATTGTTATAAAATTGATGCTATTTATCTGTGAATGTAAGGAAACAGGTTGGAGGGATCCAACTGGATTCCTCAACATTTATCTTACTGTTTTTCATATATTGTGATATATAGTCTATTATTGATTATATGTGTTTGGATGATACTGGTGTGGTACTTTAAATACCATAAGAAATATCAGAATATAAAAAAGGAATTTTTGAAATGGATATTGAATTTAAAAATTTATAAAATTAGTAGATTTTATAAAAAGGAAATATTAGGAAAATTAATATAATAGATAAAAAAGGAAATGGTGAGATATAAAAGAACTATGAGATATGGATTTAACGTAGATTTTAATTAGAATATGTTTTAACAAATAAATTGAGAGGATAAATTTATAAATAATGTTTTATGAATTAAGTAAAATATTTGTCATTTGATAAATGGAATATATAAGTCTGAATTTATATAGAGAAGTAAAATCGGTTTCAACACCGATATTTGAAATTTAATGTGAACGTAGCAGGTATAAAAGGTAATCATCAATGAGATTATAAGTGTTGGGAATAAAATAAGTTTTTATGAAAAATTCTATAAATAGAAGTATAAATAGAATTTGGAAATGGGATATTATTTTTAAATATGAAATCAAATTGAGTTGATTATATAAAAGAAATATTATTCACATTTGATATGAATAAGAGATTGAAGTAAATATTTTTCAAAAAATATATTTATAAAGGAATTTGGATTTTGAAATAGGAATTTAAATGGAATTACTAGAATTAGAAACTGACTGGAAATTTGTTGAGTTGAATGGCTTTTTGAGTATAGATCTGATGTTGGTTTCAGCCTTCGGGGTTTATACTTAGGAAGTTGTTCTCTTACTAATTTACAATTAGAGACTGATAGATGTGGGAGGATAGTGATGCGTGAATAGGGAACGGAAATGTTTTCCAATTTAATAACATTTATTTTCTAAATTTAGAAAATAAGGAATTATTAATATATGTAAATGGAGAATGGGGGAATGAATAAATTAATGATAAATTAATTAAAGGGAAAAATGTTGATGGATGTTTGATCGATAAAATTTCCGTTTGGAAGTAAGATCATTGTGTGTATGAATGTTTTCCTTTGATAGTTAAATAACTGATTATCAAAGTTTTGACCATTTTCCGTCGTCAATACGGAGAGACCGGGATCAGATTTATTATCTGAAAACCACTTCGTATGGGCATTAGCGCTGCGAATCAAATATCATGGAGATAATTGAAGACGAAGTTTATGCAAGGGTTGTTCTCGAAAATCCTAGGTAGAAATTGCCTAAGATGGGTTTATAGAATAGTGCCTTCGGTTTGTCCAGTCCCGGGACAACCTATATGGAAGAATGTCTGACGGAGTATATCTAACATATCGCGTAAGTTGATCTCTTCAAACATATTTACATTTGGTAGCAGAGGAATTCGTTTTTCTTTGCTTTATACTCATGGTGTTTTTGGAGAAATCAGTTTGTGATTTGGTGGGTATGACGAAGTGACATTCAAAGTAAATAAAGGTGTGATCGGTACGTTATGACCTCAAGCCTCACAACCAGGAAATAGTATAAAATCAGGTAGGTCGCATGGCTAAGTGGTTAGCTGCCAATTAGGGTGTATTGTCACCCGATCTAGAGAAATTTCATTTACTTCTTTAACCTATTTCGATGTTGTCCCTTTCAGGAAAATGGTTGCTGATCCCAACCGTTGGCGATAATACATTCGGTACACTCAACCGAAATGAGTGACCGGTCATGTTTAGCCTGGGTTGCAAGATATTCTTTTTGAACCCGGTGTATACCTCTCTAGATATACACTGTCGGAAGATGGTCCCATACCTTGCCAGTTGGAATCCACTACCCAATAAGCGCTCGTGACTTTTAATTATATATTATGTATGTGGAACGTGAGATGAATGCGTACTGCTAGATTGTTGATTATTTGATTTAGACACTATTATAATATCAGAAGAGATTTGATATAAAGAATATTTTGGTATATCGTAAGGTAAAAACCATCCGTGTTTATATGTGGATCGGTCTTACGATTATCCTTTTTTTTTTTGAAAAAGGATTTTAAAAGTTAAACCAAGTGGTTGGAGTTTACTCACACCAGGCCCATGATTGACCCAGAGTTTATTTTGTTTTTGTTTTACCCTAAACTCTTGGGTACCCAAATTTGTACGGGCAATCAAGTAGTCGGGATTTTACATATATACTTGGTGAGTTGGAGCACGAGGATTTAGGATTATATAGCTATTGTTTATTTATGCTGTGTTGTAAGTGTTGTACTCCGATAATGGTATTGTATACAGTTACTGGTTTTATTTCAAAGTTTTGTTATATAATATATTTATTCATACTGCTGTGAGATTTGTGTTACTCTGATTCTGTTGTTATATTCTTCTTCTTCTATTCTAATTTTCTATCTTATCTCTTCTCACCCTCTAAGTTCTTTTTATTAATGATATTTAATATCCGATACCTTAATAATTGACATGGGTTTTTTGTTGATTTTCTAGGTCGAAAATTCCAGTTCGTTGTACCTTGCGTCCGAATGTGTTTTACATGTCATAGGTACCTGATTAGGCCTTGCGATCAGATGTCTTGTATATGTCATATGTAGTTGCTCGGTTAACTAATCCCCAATGGGTGCGAAATAGCTGTTGAAGTACCCGATTAGGCCTTGCATTCGGATGTCTTTTACGTGTCATAGGTACCCGATTAGGCCTTGCATCCGGATGTCTTTTATGTGTCATAGGTACCCGCTTGGTTAAGCAATCCTACTAAGTGCAGAATCATTGCTGGAGTACCCGATTAGCCTTGTGTCTGGATGTCTTTTATGTGTCATAGGTACCCGATTAGGGCTTGCGTCCGAATGTCTTTTATGTGTCATGAGTACCCGCCCGATTAATTAATCCCCTATTTTGTGCAGAATCGTTGCTGAAGTACCCGGTTAGGCCTGTCCGGATGTCTTTTACATGTCACAATTACCCGATTAAGGCTTATGTTCGAATGTATTTTATGTGTCATAGGTACATGATTAGGCCTTGCGTCCGATTGTCTTTTACATGTCACAAGTACCCACTCAGTTAATTATTCTCTACTATGTGTAGAATCATTGCTGAATTACCCAATTAGGCCTTGCATCCTGATGTCTTTTACGTGTCGTAGGTACTAGACTAGGCCTTGCGTCCGAATGTCTTTTACATGTCACAGGTACCTGACTAGGCCTTGTGTCCGGATGTCCTTTTACGTATCATAGGTACCCGCTCGATTAATTAGTCCCTATACGGTGCATAATCGTTGCCGAAGAACCCATTTAGGCCTTGCATCTGGATGTCTTTTACGTGTTGTACGTACCCGATTAGGCCTTACGTCCGAATGTCTTTTACATGTCACAGGTTCCCGTTCGATTAATTAATCCCTCTGGGTACAAAATCGTTGCGGAAGTACCCGATTAGGCCTTTTCATTCAGATGTCTTTTACGTGTCGTAGGTACCTGATTAGGCCTTGCGACTGAATGTATTTTATGTGTCATAAGTACCCGCTTGGTTAATTATTTCCTACCAGGTGCAGAATCGTTGCTGAGGTACCCGATTAGGCCTTGCGTCTGAATGTCTCTTACGTGTCATAAGTACCCGCTTGATTAATTAATCCCCACAAGGTGAAGAATCATTGCTAAAGTACCCAATTAGGTCTTGCGTCTGGATGTCTTTTATGTGTCATAGGTCCCCGATTAGGCCTTGCGTCCAAATATCTTTTACGTGTCACAGATACTCGATCAGTTAATTAATCCGTACTAGGTGCAAAATCATTGTTGAAGTACCCGATTAGGCCTTGCTTCCGAGTGTCTTTTACATGTCATAGATACCCGAATAGGCCTTGCGTTCGAATGTCTTTTACATGTCATAGGTACCAAAGTAAGCCTTGCATCCGGATGACTTTTACATGTCATAGGTACCCGCTCGGTTAATTAATCCCTACTGGGTGCAGAATCGTTGCTGAAGTACCCGATTTGGCCTTACATCCGGTCTCTTTTACGTTTCATGGGTACCCGATTAGGCCCTTCTCCCAAATATATTTTACGTGTCATAGGTACCCGCTCGGTTAATTAATCCCTATTGGGTGCAGAATCGTTGCTGAAGTACCCGATTATGCCTTGCGTTCGGATGTCTTTTACATGTCGTAGGTATCCGATTAGGCCTTGCAACCAGATGTCTTTTACGTGTCACAAGTACATGCTCGGTTAATTAATCCCTACAGAGTGCAGAATCGTTGCTGATGTACCCGATTAGGCTTAGCGTCCGAATGTCTCTTACGTTTCATAGGTACATGCTCGGTTAATTAATCCCTACTGGGTGCAGAATCCTTGCTGAAGTACCCAATTAGGCCTTGCGTCCGGAAGCCTTTTACGTGTCATAGGTATGCGGTTAGGCCTTGCGTTCGAATGTATTTTACGTATCACAAGTACCCGCTCGGTTAATTAATCCCTACAAGGTGCAAAATCGTTGATGAAGTACCCGATTAAGCCTTGCATCCGAATGTCTTTTACGTGTCTAGGTACCTAATTAGGCCTTGCATCCGAATGTCATTTACGTTTCACAGGTACCAGATCGATTAATTCATCCATACTGGGTGCAGAATCGTTGCTCAAGTACCCGATTATGTCTTGCGTCTGAATGTCTTTTACGTTTCATAGGTACCCAATTAAACCTTGAGTCTGAATGTCTTTTACGTGTCACAGGTACCTGCTCGGTTAATTAATGCCTACATGATATAGAATTATTGCTAAAGTATCCGATTAGGCCTTGCGTCTGAATATCTCTTACGTGTCACAGGTACCCGCTCGGTTAATTAATCCCTACTGCGTGCAAAGTCATGGATGAAGTACCAGATTATGCCTTGCGTCCGAATGACTTTTACGTGTCAATGTACCCTATTTGTCCTTGCATCCGAATGTCTTTTTGGTGTCACAGGTACTCGCTCGGTTAATTAATCCCTACAGAGTGCAGAATCGTTGCGAAAGTACCCGATTAGGCCTTGCATCCGTATGTCTCTTACGTATCATAGGTAACCGATTAGGCCTTGCATAAAAATGTCTTTTAAGTGTCACAAGTACCCGCTCGGTTAATTAATCCAAACTGGATGCGGAATCGTTGTTGAAGTACCCGATTAGGCCTTGCGTTTGGATGTCTTTTATGTTTCATAGATACCCGATTAGGCTGGCGTCCGATGTCTTTTACATATCACAGGTACCCATTCGGTTAATTAGTCCCTACTGGGTGCAGAATCGTTGCTGAAGTACCCAATTAGGCCTTACGTTCGAATGTCTCCTACATATCACAAGTACCCGCTTGATTAATTAATCCCTACTGGGTGCAGAATTGTTGATGAAGTACCCGATTAGGCCTTGCGTCTGGACGTCTTTTACGTTTCATAGGCACCCGACTAGGCCTTGCATCTGAATGTCTTTTACATGTCACAAGTGCCCGTTCGGTTATTTAATCCCTACTGGGTGCAGAATCGTTGTTGAAGTACCCAATTAGGCCTTACGTACGAATGTCTTTTATGTGTCATAGGTACCCGATTAAGCCTTGCGTCTGAGTGTCTTTTACGTGTCACGGGTACCCGCTAAGTTAATTAATTTCTACTGGGTGTAGAATCGTTGCTAAAGTACTCGATTAGGCCTTGAGTTCGAATGTCTTTTACATGTCGTAGGTACCCGATTAGGCCTCGCGACCGGATGTCTTTTACATGTCATAGGTACCAGCTCGGTTAAACAATCCCTACTAGGTGCAGAATCATTGCTGAAGTACCTGATTAGGCCTTGTGAGCAGATGCCTTTTACGTGTTACAGGTACCCGTTCGATTAAACAATCCGTACTGGGTGCAGAATCATTGTTGATGTACCCTATTAGGCCTTGCGTCTGGATGCCTTTTACATTAGTATGGTATCAATGTTTCAAGCATTCTAGTATTAGTTATGTAATTACAATGATAAGGTATCAGTCTTTGAAGCACACATGTATCAATTTTTACATTTAGATTTTGTTCTTATGAATAGGGTATCAGTTTTGCAAAAGTAACGGTATCAGTTTATTTCTGATATTATGTTTACTTGAGTATGGTATCAGTTTTACATGCATTCTCGTTTCAGTTTTTTAATAATAAGGTAAAGATATCGGTTTTGGTAGCACATAGGTATCAGTTTTTTTTACTTAGATTATATTTCTATGAATAGGGTATCAGTTTTGCAAAAATGATGTTATCAATTTATTTCTAATATTATGTTTACATGAGCATGGTATTAGTTTTACAAGCGTTCTAGTATCAATTTTCTTAAAGAGATTATGTTTATATAACAAAGCCCATAATCAAGCACGGGACTGAGCCCATAACCAGGCCCATGACAGAGCCTATGATCGAGCCCATGATCGAGCCCATGACTGATCCTATGACCGAACCCATAACCAAGCTCATAATCAATCTTATAACCAAGCACATAACCAAGCCCATAATCGAGCCTATAACTGGGCATATAACCGAGCCATGACCAAGCCCATGACCAAGCACATAACTAAGCCCATAACCGAGCCCATAATCGGGCACATAACCGAGCTCATAATCGAGCCCATGATCGAGCATATAACATAGTACATGACCGAGCCCATGACCGTTCTCATAACAGAGCATATAACGCAGCACATAACCAAGTCCATAAACAGACTCATAACCTGGCACATAACTAGTCACTTAATCTAACCCTTAAATGAGTACGTAATGGAGTATATAACTAGGCACATAACCGAGCCCATCACTGCATACTGAGGTATAAGTTTTGAAGTTAAATTGGTATCATTTTTTTTCATAAAGTTTTTGTACACAAAGCAAGTCAAGCAAGTGCTGCCTCCGCAACCAAATATGCCTCGATCAGACTGCTCTCACATGGTGGTGGAAGTCATGGTATGATCTACTGTTGAATGTCGGATTTGGTGATGGATGTGTGTTAATTTTTATTTTCGTATAGTAAGCAGTTTTCTAGTATTAGTTTTTCATTCACACTGGTATCAGTTTAGGAACTATTTTTTTTAATAGCACAAGAGTATCTGTTTTGAACCAGATATGGTATTGGTTTTTCACTGTTTCTCATGTTTTGTTAAAGCTATAGTAAGTGGGTATCATTTTTGTGTTAATGTAGGTATCAGTTTCTTTTTAAAAAATTGTAATATCTGTTTTGAAAAACTAAGATATCAGTTTCATAGACACAACCATAAAACAGTTCACAACACAAGATACTATACATTTTGATAGCACAAAACCCATTTGTAATAGCCCAACAATTTCGAATTAATATCATATCATCATATAAAAAAACAGTTTTCATGACAAGAGATGTTGAACATTTGCAATAGCCCAGCGATTTCAAACTAATATCATATCATCAACTAAAAAACAATTTTTAGGACAAAAAATGTAGAACCTTTACAACAACCCAACAATTTCAAACTAATATCATATCATCCTATTAAAAAAACAGTTTACACCATAAGAAATGTTGAATATTTTCAACAACCTAACAATTTTAGACTAATATCATATCATCATATTAAAAAAATAGTTTATACCACAAGAAAAGTTGAATATTTACAACGTTTAACATCATATACAACAGCTAAAAACAAGTTGTTTACTAATATCATTATATATACATTTGTAACAGCCAAGCAGTTTCAACTATCAAATCTAATCAACTTCCCTCCAAATAAAGATTAGACATAAAGTCTCCTAAATCTCAACAATACACCTTGTTTGCCAAAATTTCATAGACTAGATGTGCTCTATATTTCAACATGTTATTCTTGGCAACATTTAAGGGTATCTCTTTCCTATTCATTGATATTACAAATATCATTACATAAATCTAACAATCGAGCTTGTACAAAGGAATTGAAGTTATCAGTGGTATCAATAGTCATGCATGCTGGGTATCAAAATTAATATATGATAAAGAATTACGTATCACGGCCTTGTTATGCACACTCTTCTTGACGCATTTCACATGTGCTGAGCTACATAATTACAACATTATTTTTTCCCTATAATTGCAACAGTAGTTGCTCAACTTCATCTTTCTGTAAAAAATAAATAGATATTCAACTATTGACTACGTATTTATAAATATATGAGATATATCAATTATATAGTTTCATTTTTGAAAAGTATTTCATGCCAATGCCATTGCAGCTTTCAAACTATCATTATTGTTTGGGTTTGATCTTCTAGGCCGATTGGAGTCAAAATGTGACCATTGCATATTTGCATATGTTAAAGTCACTAGCGTCCAGTGACTTTAACAATGCAGTGGGAAGTAAATGACCTTTGTGTACACATTTTCACATCTTTTTCTAAAATAGGAAGAGTTATTGTCTTTTTAACTGGTTTCATTTTCTTAACCAGTGCTTTCTGTTCATAAATAATATTGTTATTGTTATTTACTAATTGTAAAAAAAAAATCACACACAAGTGCTCTGAAATCTTACTCACCGTTCCCATTGTTGGCATTGCATAATTGTTCTCAGTTAATGCACAATATTTTGTGAACCAATCAATAATCTGTAATAACGATACACATGTATATAAGAAGGCATATTATATTGCGATATAAAATGATACAAGAAAACTGCAAAAATAATTTTTAAACCAAAAATCATAAAACCGATACTAATAGGCATGTAAAACTGATATCTAAAAACTGAAAAAATAAATTTTAACCATAAATAATTAAAACTTATACTACCAGGCTCCCCAAACTGATATCAAGAAACTAGAAAAATAAATTTTAACCATAAATCATAAAATTGATACTAACAGGCACCTAAAACTGATACCTAAAAACTGGAAAAATGAATTTTAACCATAAAATCTGATATTATCAGGCTCCTAAAACTGATACTTGCATACTGGGAAAATAATTTAAACAATTAATAATTAAAATTGATACTAACAGGCGACTAAAACTGATACCCTACAAACTGGAAAAGTTAATTTTAATAATAAATCATAAAAAGTGATACTACCAGGATTTTAAAACTGATAGTCTAATACTACTACATTATAATTGATATCATTTAAATAATTTGTCATGCAAAACATCAACATAACGAACATTTCATTCATCAGCATATATATATATATATATATATATATATATATATATATATATATATGAGAAACAATAGTATTTATACATACAATATTTAATTAGCAAAACTGATATGCAAAACTAACAACATTAGCAAAATATATATAGTACCAGTCCGTCCGTGAAGTCTCCTTCCAGAACATGAACAAGCATTTGTTTCGTTATGACGCAACCGCCTAAAATTGTGTCATCGGTTTTCACAACATCCCTCTTTTGTAGAAACAAAAATTATAGTTATTTTTTGAACAAATCTCTACTAATATCGATAATAAAATGCGTACTTACAAATTATTTGATTTTGCAACAGAGATTTTTTTAACCACGGTTTTTTGTTCTTTACTCAGATAATTAACACTTTTGCAATGCAGCAATTCCAAATCTGCCCATGATGGTTCCAAAATAGCTAGTGTTTTCAACTAAACTTGATTCTTGCACTAGATTTTCTTTTTTTCTTCTTGTTGCTCTTGCTTTTTTTCATTTTCTGATTCTTCTCTAGGCTAATCTTTGCTGTTTTTTCTGCTACAACATTTGTTTTCTTCCTTTTTTTTTTCTTGAAATTGTTGGATAATCAAACGAATCTCTTCTTCCTTTCTTTTTCCTTTGTCTCTCTTTCAATCTCTGTACATATGATGGTGGTTCATCTTTTGTGGGTTATTTTTTTCTTCTTGCTGAGTTGCCTTTTTATGTAGCTCCTCGATAGTTTGTGTAAGTTTCAGGTCAAAGCTCGGTGGAGTTAATTCAACTGGTACATTTCTGCTGACTGTTCGTTCATCGGCAGGTGTGATTTTTTATGGCATGGTTTCTTTTTTTTCTTTTCTTCACATTCACCTTCCTCAACTTGAATATTGCTTGATTTTCATTCTCTACATCCTCGTTGTCATTTTTTCTTCTTTTTTCCATTATGTCGAGGAGGTGAATCACTTTCAGTTTCTTCCTGTTAATGACATTTTTCGTCAACACCGGAGATAGGTCTGTGGAAGCGGACCTAAGGGGGGAAATGGGGTTATTTATCTTTCACGGGTCTAAACTAGTTCACCGTTTCCTAGATATCAAGGTTTAGAGCCCGAAAGATTAGTTACTCTTCCCTCAATGGGGTAAGCATAACCCTCGATAAAGGACTAAACAGCTTGTAGGAAGGGGCTCTGCTTTAGTTTTGCGGAAGGGTCTAATCTTAAGTAGGAACTCGTGAGCATGCAGAAATCATATAACATGTTGTACTGGTGATAGCTAAGAAATCACATAAGAAACTCATAAGGAAATATGCTAAATGTTGATCCACTCCTTATTGATCTTAATGGTTACAACAGAACCCCAAATCGATTTAGGAATTAGAGTTTACTCTAAAGAAAAAGAGTACAAGAATGAGAAATGAATAAATGGCCTCGAAAATGAGACCCCTGGGGTCTTATTTATAGACAAATCGGGACCCCTTTTGCTATTGGGCCAGCAGAAGCCTCTGTCAGCCGCTTTCCCCTTCAGTTTCGGATGTTTTGGCTCTCATCTGCTTTTTCGACTTCATTTAGTGAATTTTCTGGTGTCGGTCCTGGCTCTCGGAAGGATGGTCCCAGTCTTTGGAACTTCTCTTTGATGTCATGTCTATCTTCTTTGTATCGACACCAAGCCTATCGGTATGGATAGCTTTAGGAAGGCTTCGGGCTTCCGGATATAAGCTTCCGGGTACGGGCTTCCAGTCCTGCTATTAATCTTTCATGGAATTTGTCTTAATGATTTGAGTGGATAGATACCGGATCTGCCACCCTTGTCGGTATCGATACTAAGTAGATTAGTGTGGATAACTTGTCCTTCTTCAAGATTCCGGCTTGCCTTTCGGTAGATTCCTGAAATGTATCTCAGCTTTTAGGTGGGCTACTTCCGGTACTTTATTAGTTGCTTACTAAAGTGGCCTCTCGGTGACCATCTATTGAGGTTTCGGTAGATGGCTCCTGGACAATTTCCTTATGCTTCGAACTTTGTGCTTTTGATGCTCCCATTTCTTTATTTATCGGTATTAAGCCAGTTAATATCGATAGCCTTTTCATCCTTCTGGGTCTCGGGTTGCGGTATCCTTTGCTTTCCTCTTTATTAACTCCCAGTTTTGGATGATTTCTTGTCAGTTATGCATCCCGCCGGAATTACCTTGTCGGGAATCTCTCTTCGTACTGGATTTGAGGTTCCTTCTTTATTGAGGGTGTCGGTTGCTTACTCTTCTGGATACTTCTTTTAGGCTCTCGGTTTTACCCTATGCTTACGGATTACTTATCTTTGTCTGTGACGGTCCCATACCCCTTCACCGCCAGCCTGTCTCAGAGTTAGTTTTGGTAGTAACATTTGCCCCCTTGTGAAGGTGCATTTTCAACTTTTCAAGTCAACCTTTGATGTCCCTTCAACGTTTTGATTCTCTGTCTCTTGATCTTCCTCGATCGGACCCATTGATTGGTTTTGGCCTGTATAGCATGGATTAGAAGTAATTTGGCATAATTACCGCCTCTCCTTCTTCTTCACTCTTTTCCCTGCAACATTAATTTCTCAAACTAGATAACTGGTCATCGAGAATTATCAAAGCTTTTCGAGAATTACAGGTTCAATCCCTCGTAAGTATTCTTACTTCATTTATAAGAAAAAATTTAAGCTTCGCATCTAAATCAATTACAAATTTGCATGTGAAATACAAGTTATTCAATCGTAGATAATTTAGATCATGATTCATGGTGAACAAAACGAATGCTCTTTTCCCTAATGTAATTTCTTGGGGATTCGAGATGCACAATTTTCATAAGATAGGTTATTTACTATTATAAAGTGAAATTTATGCCTTCGGTACCGGTGAACTCATCGTCAATGTCATCAACTTGTTTGTCCTAACTTTACCGACACCAATTTATGCATTTATTTAATATGTTAGTATCAGATACGCCCGAAAGTAGTGAATCATCCGGAAGGGCTGTCGAAGAGATGGTGCCGGAAAAGTCTAAGAGCTTTATTACAATAAACTTTCGACTTTGACCTCACATGTGCTGGTCCTGAAGACCAATAAGGCTTTTGGTGATGACTTTAGGATCATTTGGTCTCGGTTCAACCATTACCAGTTTCTTTTAATCTTCCCGGCTCCATTCTTTCACCTCTTTTTGTCTTCGGTGCCAGGATGAATAATTTTGTCACTAAGGGCTTGATTGTTTCTAAATGAACGCAATTATTGCATGAATTGTGTCCAGATTAATATTTAGGAGTAGCCTGACATGCAATAGTTTGAATTTCTAGATTATTAGGTTTTTGTGTTGTCTACCTATTTTTTGTAAATGGATGTGATACTAATGCATGTGTTATGAAATTATATCACCTAACAGCACTATGTCTAATAAAAAGAGCTCTAGCCAACCGAAGTTTGGCTCTCCTAGCACCTTTCAGAAAAAGAAAACATTTAATTTGAAGAAATCTCTAATCACTTCTCAAATGAAGTAAATTCCATTATTGATAGCTTTGGGATGTCTGATGTAGATGCCATTCCTACCACCAGTAGGGATGATATCAGAAATCCTCCAGAAGGTTATTTTGCATATTATCTATCCACATTTGGCATCAGGGCTTCTTTCCCTTTCCGACTTTTATATCTCGACTCTTACGGGACCTGGGAATCACACCTATCCAACTTCTTCCAAACACCTATACTTTACTTCTGTTTCTTGAAGTTTTGGCACTCGAATCGGGCTAGGCTTCCTTTACTTCCAATCTCATTCAGCACTTGGTGCAGTCTTCGAAAGGAGAAGACTCTCCTATTTTGCGTGCCAATCCTTCGAAGAAAATGATTAGAGATAGTTTTAGTAAGACTAAACCCTTGGAAGATCGGTTCTTTTTCATTAGATACCTTGCTGGAATTTCAGGCAACTTTGCAGATCTTGGTGAGTTCCCCTACTTGCTTATGAGTAATCGTACTTTTCCTAGGCTTTGTTTGATTTTTTTTCTTTCTTTCCAGATCCTGCTTCCAAGAGGGTTTCTTTAATGGAGAGTAAGTCTCCCGCATTTGAGATTATCTCCAAAGCATCCGAAGAGCCTCTGAGTCGGTCAATCTTGTTGACCTTGGTTAAATTGCATCAATACAATCTTCTTCCTGACGGGCAAAAGATCCCGCGACGTCTACCTATTCATTTATTAGGATCCAACCATTTGACTTTAGGCATTGACATGTTTACTAATCATCTCTCTTGTTACCAGGTATCCTTATTGGGATAGCCACTTTCTTTTTGGAGAAGCTTTAATTCGCAGGATATTCATTCCTGAATTTACCCTTGTATTCATTTTTGTTCAGGGGCCTTGGCTTCTGAAGTTGTAACTCCCATCGATGCTCTAGATCAATCTACTGCCGCTGCTATCAAGAGATTGGTCGAATCGATCGTTTAGCCTCCAGCTAAAAGATTGAAACATGATGTTTCTGCTTCTCTCTCCCGGGATGCTACTGCTAGAATTGTTGGTCAAGAAATGTATAACCCCACCGCCTTTGCTACTGATTCTAATGTTGTCACTCTTTCTGCTTCTCCCGAGGGTACTTCTTACCGTGAACGTGGGGGTCGTGTTTTACCATCGACCCTTCCGAGTATGTTAGGAAAAGACAAACGCGCCATGACCCAAACTTCTACTTCTAAACATGTCGACCCCCAAGGTTTTCCGAACCCCCAATGAGCTTTGATGACCTTAAGAAGCTTGCTCTTTCTTGTCCTGAAGCTATGAACATTTTGCTACCTTTCACTTCTTCAGACGAGGAGGATTTTTACCAGTATTTAGTCAATTAGTAGCTCTTAGTATAGATTTTTCTTTCTTAATCTTTCTTTTGTCTTTAATTTATTATGATGGCTAATTGGATTCTATTTCTTTCTCAGGTTACTAAAAGATGGCTTTTGTCTAAAGCAACTCCTTCTTCATCTTCTCCCGAGGTTTCTCGACTCTGGGAAGCTAATGAGGCTTTAAGTGATGAATGCGAAGCTTCCATTGAATACGCCGAAGCAGCTCTCGAAAAAGAAAGACTGGCAAAGAATTTATCACCAAACCAAGTCTCGGTCTTAGAGTACTAAATGGCAAAAAATGTGGTTAGTCATGCCAACGAACTTAAGAGGAAAGACGAGAAGATCTCCCATGCGGCGCGGATAATTTATGAGGCTAAGGGAAGAATTTCGGACTTTTTGCAAGTTCATCTTCTCCAGATCAAGACTGAATATTATGAGGATGCCTTATTTCACATTTTTTATGATAATCTTCAGATTCTTCATAAGATGCAAACTACTGCTGTCCCTCCCGTCATTAGGGATAAGGTTGTGGAAAGGATCAGGTTGGGCAAGCAAGAAGTCGATATGTCAAAGAAGGGCAAGCTCAAAGTTGAAGATCTCTTATATACTGAGGACCTTTCTGACGATTCTGGTAATGACGAGTATTCAGCTTTTGTTGACGATGATGGAGATGGCGATAATGGTGGACCCGACAGCAATGACCGTCGAGATGAGTATGATAAGGATGGAAATGATCCTTCCGCAGCTGATGGGGTTTCGCCTGATTCCCCAAGGACCAGTTCTAATGTTGTAGGTGCTCATGCTTCTCGAGACTCTGACACTCCTCCAATTAATAAAGGTGATACTTCTGGACCCTTAGGAAGAGAACAACATACTCAACCTGAGGTTTCTCCTTCTCAGGTATGCTTTTTGTTTTTGCAATGCTTTTCCCTTTCTCTGGTATATGGTGGTAACTAGTTTCCTGTCATTACGTTGAATAAACCAAAAGAAATATCGTCTCACGACTTAGAGTAGAATTAGATTAAAAAAACAGAAGTAAATAACTCGATCCTGCATAGAGTGAGGAAGGTTGTTAAAAGATTATAATGCATTTTCTTAGAGATATCATGATTTAGTGAAGAGAGCATCTAAGCTTATGCACTATAAGGAGCACGAGGCTACACCCAGACTAAGGAAAGCCTGCAAGCACAGGGAAACCCTTCGAGAGGAGAACAAGGATGTGATGATTTTATTTTGGATGTTGATTGAGGATAGAGATATCTTAGTTAACTTCTTGTATGAAGTTTATAAACGGTACACAACAGTGGACTTTTCTTTTCTAGGGGAGAATAGTGGAGGTTTAATACGTCGTATTCATAGGCTTTATTTAGATGAGTTTGGAGTCGACCCACACCCCGGCGCTGGTTGGAACCTCGAAAGGTTTCTTTCAATTCCCAGGGATCTTCCCCCAGAAAAGCTTGAGTATAACAAGGATGGGTTTATTACCGAACTGTTTAAGAGGTAGATTTTGTACGAGCAGGAGGAATATTTGTAAACTTGATGCTCTGAATGTACAAAATATATTTACAATTCCACTTGTTACTTATGGTTGTTGATTCCTCTATTCATATTATGACAGAACCTTATTTACCATAAAGATGCGTTACGTTTGACCTGTAAGTTGAGAAAGGAAATTTCAATAACAACGCCTCATATTTCCAGAAGGAAACGTTTTTTAAGAGATCTTAAGAGCGTTTACACGAAACTCCCTCAAATCTCCTTTAACTTCCTGGGTGAAGATCGTGAGGCGACCTTAAAAATTTAGAATTGAACATTCCAAGTTGATATGTAAACAATAAGTGTGTCGATACGTGAATATGAACCCTTGTAACTCTTTCTTGTTCGTGTGTTTATCAAAGCCACGGAAAATGGGTTTTGAACCAAATTTCTGCAAAGCTTTCATATAGAAATATGACACTATTCTTGTGAGTAAAAAGATTTATGCATAACTACTCTTTATTCTTGTAAGTAGGTGGACCAACATGAAACCTTCCCATCTCAAGATGATGTGCTACTAGCAAAAGAGGTCCCCTCTACATCTCGAGAGAGAACGATCTTATTTCAAAATTTATCTATTAAGCATTTGAACGAGAGAATAAACATCTTGAGAGGTCAATTAGAGGGAAAGGACAGAGTTATTCTTGGATTAAGGAAGTATATAAGGACCAAACCATCTATCGATTTCGAGGATGAGTTAAGAGGTTTATGCCAATGCGTCACTAACTTGGAGATTGAGTTAGACAATGTTAACGCAAAATGTAAGACGTGGGAATACTCCTTCAAAAACATCCCTATCATAACGGTGTCTTAGCCTTTCAGTTCCATGACTGAGCCTAGGGCCCCAACCTCTCAAAAATATTTTTATCTGAAGAACACCCCTCGAGGGTTAGAAAATCAGTCATTTCTGAATGGTGCAAAAGAGTGATAGCTGAGATGAAGAGCATCTATGACACCAAATTGATTGAAGATACATTCAACTGTGTTAACCGGTACCTTGATCAAATCAAGCATTTACAAGGGGAAAACATGATTTGCGTATAAACATTTTTGAGTTAGAGAAAGACAATAAGTCTCTTAGGGCTATGTGCAGAGCTTATGATAGGGATTTGAAACTTCAGGTCAAACCCTCTGACAACCTTGGTGAAGTAAGGCAGAAAGGTGCAAAAAATTAACGACCTCCTAAGCATCACAATATGTCATGCCATCAATCACATTTGATAGTGTTTGTAATTGTAATGTATACTTATCCAAATTTAAATAGTCAGTGATGCAATTCTTGCAGATAAACTTGTAAATCGTGGTGTCACTTGTCATGTGACTTATTGCTAATATTGAATAGAAATAATAATGATTTGTACATAAGAGGTTTAAGAAACCTTCCTGAATAAGAAGGAAGACTACTATCTTTGTTTAAAAGCCCTTTGATAATAGACTCTGAATTTCCCCTAAGTTTTGTTTTGCTGATCCCTCTCTGAGAGTGAAACTTTAGTGAAAATAAGCGTCAGGTCCTTAAAAACTTTGAAAATAGAAACGGCCTCCTTCCCAACTTTTATATATAGGGCGGGTCCCTAAAATGCATGTTACGTGTTTTTCAAAAAAAAAACGTTGTCCAGCACAAAAAAAAAATCTAAAATCTACAAATATTCTCAGACGTCCACGAAAAAAAAACTTGCATACATGTATGCAAGTATTCTCAACAGTTGCATACATGCATGCAACTATTCCTGAAGCAGTTTACATTGAAAATCTTCATGAATTCTTGCATATATGAATGCAAGTATTCTGTGTTTCTTACATACATGTATGCGAGTAAAAATGAACTAATATTTATGTCTGCAGATTGTTGCATACGTGTGTGCAAGTATTCTGAATACCTGCATGCATGTATGCAAATAATGATTAACTGATTTGCATGATTGTGAATTATTGCACACTTGTATGTAAGAATCTTTATTACTTGCATGCATGTATGCAAAAAAGCCAATGAAGATGCAACACTGAAATAGTTGCACAGATGAATGCAAGAATTTTGAAATATTTGCATCCTTTGATGCAATTAATTGCAGTTTCGTTGTTTTTCTGTATTTCTGGTTTTTGACGTGTTTTTTGATGGTTTTTTCATCTGAATTTTTTAATGTTTACGTGTTTTATTTAAATACGAATTTACGTGATTTTTTTATATTTTTTATTATTTATGAATTTTTGAAAAATAGGGACCTAATTTATAATAAGCTTTCTACCGGAAGTGAGCCTAATTTTGAAACTTAATAGGGACCTGTGCTAAACGTACGCAAAACTTTGAGTCTTGGTAATCCAAATGAGAGTTGTTAACTCCATTATAAACACGATTCACAACAGAAGGCGTCGACTGTATAACGGAAAGCTCATTCAGACATTGTATCGAACATCTCAAGTGCAGACAATCAGATTACATACATTGATCATTCACCCATACTGCTCGTTCATCCATGATGGTCGGTCACTGATCCGTTGGTCATTAAGAGAAGCATAGTCGAGCAGTGAGCCCTGGATGGTCGAGCACCCAAGGGTCTTACGCTAGGGGTCTTACTCCCACGGGTCATACGCACAGAGGTCGAGCAACCAGGGGTCTTGCAACTAGGGGTCGAGCACCTAAGGGTCGAGCACCCAGGGGTCTTATGCCCAAGGGTCTTGCACCTAAGGGTCGAGCACCTAGGGATCGAGCACCCAGGGGTCTTACGCAAAACTAATGTAGTGACATTTTCGTAAATATGATGGATCGGGCTCAAAATACATGCCAGCTATTGCCAGCTATCCAGTGGCATTTTCATAAATACTTCTATGAACGAGCCCTACTCTATAGACCATAATTACAGCTCCGCCACTACCTCCAAACTTCACCTATAAATACCCCATTTCACCACCATTCAAGGGATCGGTTTTTGCCACACTGAAGGGCTGTCATTTTCGGTTTTCCACCTCTCTCAAGCACTCCAAGCTCCATTAATGGCTTCTCAAGCTCGCTCCATCTTCCTCCAATGCCAAGTTGATCAAGTCTTCTCCAATCTCCATTAGAGATCCATTCAAGTTCTCTCCAACCGCCATTAATCCGCCTCTAAGCTTCGATTCACATCTCAACCACCATGGATTCATCAATAAACCTCTAAGTGCTCAAACCGTGGAATGCATACACCTGTGCTCATCGCATTCATAAGGATCCAACCATTTCCATAGTGGATTAGAGAGAATCAAGTCATTAAAGATAATAAAGTGAGGAAAGTCATTGTTTAAAGAGAGACTGAGCAAAAATGGAAGAGAAATGTACCTTGTAATATCACATACAATAATGAAATCACTTCCAAAGTGGACGTAGATCTACCCTAGATCGAACCACTATAAAATTCTTGTGTTTTTACTTGCTTTTATTTTTCGTGGATCCATTTTCTAATTCTAACCATTTGGTGAAGTGCACTAAGTGCACATTTGGTGTTGTAGACCAATCTTGGTTTCAACATTTGGGGCCCACTGTGGGGCCACGTTCATAATCCTCTCGAGCTTAAGAGTCTTGCATTGAAGCTCTAAGCCCGCTTCGACTATAGATTCTCTAAATCTTATATTTGAGCCAAGTGACAAATTCTCTCCGAAATTCAAAACCTTGTCCGAGATAATGGCTAAGTCAAAGAAGACTGCAAGTAAAACTGTTGGAGCACCCAACGATGTTGCTAATGAAGCTACACAACTAACTAACCGTTTCGAAGTTGGCGAAAGCTCGGTTGGTGGAGCCGGAGTGACTAGGAATGAATTGGACCCCGCTATCACCAATTTAAACCAACGAATGATTAATTCTACCAAGTCCTAAATGGACAAGTTAGATGCGGTTCTCAATGCTCAACCAAATCCAACCGCTTAAAAATTCAATGTTGATCTTGATGAAAATGCCAATTCACCCGCTTTTGATCATAACTACAATGACAACATGGAAGATAATATTGACTGGTTGAGCGACAAAGATGAAGCTAACGTCGAAGACTTGAAGCCGAAAATCTAAGAATCATTTCGAGGGAAATACTCGAAGGGTTACTAGTCCCTCCAAGGAGGCACCTCCTCGCCGGGAAGGTAAAGGACCTAAGTTGTCTAATCATGATCGCTTGCTTAGACGAACATTTGGCAAAGAGATCGAAATCAACCCCATGAAGCAACATACCACTGAAGAGTACATCTCGGATATGATAGAATAAATCATGAAGAAGAATCAAGCTCTCAATGACGATGATAGGGAATGAGATTTCTCTCCTGACAGGACTCCGTTTACTGAAAGAATCCGAAAAACAGAGTGTCTGAAGAAATTTAATCCTCCAACCTTGCCTCCGTACAACGGCCTTGTTGATCCCAACTACTTTCTATTTAAATACGAGTGGCATATGAGTGCGGCAAAAGCAACAGATGAGATGCCTATATTTTCCTCTCTAATTAGAAGGTGCTGCATCGCTATGGTTCACAAAGCTACCACCTAAGTCCGTAGACCGATTCTCTGAGTTGACCAGAAAGTTCATGGAGCAGTTCCACCTGTATGCTATCAAAGCTAAGGATGCTATAACACTTTCAGCAATGAAGCAGAATCCACGGGAATCTGTTAAAGCTTTTCTCAATCGATTCAACGTTGCTTTGTCTGAAGTGAGAAATCCAGAACCTCGCATAATCCTTATGTCTTTAATCGGCGCCATAGATGAGAAGAGTGAATTTGGTAAATGGACTAAAATGAAAGAACCAAACATGCTTAAGAAATTCTACACAAAAGCAGAGGAGTATATGAGAGTCAATAATTATCCTGTGCCTCTTCAAATTATTGATGGTAACCAACTTCTTAAAGCTCCCAAAGATGCTGCTACTCAGTACAATCAGAAAAATCCAGGTATTGGTCAAAAGAGGGGAAATGACGGAAAGGATGATCGGAAAAACTATCTATCGAGCGCTTGTTCCTTTAGAATCTGACGAAACATAGCTAACCCAACAACACTAGTTCAAGCGCCAAAGGCTGTAAATATCAACATGCAAAAATGCAAAAATAAAAAAGCAATGCCTTGGAAACAGAAGGGGAAAAGTGGCAAAGATTCAAACAACGAGCAAGCACCACGACAAACAATCGAGAGGATTGCAGCTTTCGTCGAAGGGGCATTTCTCCAAGTGAGAGGTTCAAAGCTCCAATTCCTAAACTGAGATAGCCCGCCAAGTCAAGCGTCCGACATAAGAATTGTTGCTAACCCCAGGAAACGATACAACAGCCGTCCAATTAACTCGCATCATGTCTGAATATCTCATATGCGACAGGTGTTGGACATTAATAAATCAACTTGTGTAGTGTCTGAATATCTCAAATGTGAAAAGTGTTGGACATTAACCAATTAACTTGCGTAGCGTCTGAATATCTCAGATGCTACAAGTGTTGGACATTAACAAATAACCTTGTGTAGTGTCTGAATATCTCAGATGCAACAAGTGTTGGGCCTTAACCAATTAACTTGCCTAGTGTCTGAATATCTCAGATGCGACAACTGTTGAACATTAACCAATTTACTTGCGTAGTGTCTGAATATCTCAGATGCGACAAGTGTTGGACCTTAACCAATTAACTTGCGTAGTGTCTGAATATCTCAGATGCGACAAGTGTTGGACATTAACCAATTAACTTGCGTAGTGTCTGAATATCTCATATGCGACAAGTGTTGGACATTAACCAATTAACTTGCGTAGTGCTTGAATATCTCAGATACGACAAGTGTTGGACCTTAACCAATTAACTTGCATAGTGTCTGAATGTCTCATATGCAACAAGAGTTGAACATTAACCAATTAACTTGCGTAGTGTCTGAATATCTCAGATACGATAAGTGTTGGACCTTAACCAATTAACTTGCGTAGTTTCTGAATATCTAAGTTGCGACAAGTGTTGAACATTAACCAATTAACTTGCGTAGTTTCTGAATATTTTAGAGGCAACAAGTGTTGGATCTTAACTAATTAACTTGCGTAGTTTCCGAATATCTCATATGCGACAGGTGTTGGATCTTAACCAATTAGCTTGCGTAATGTATGAATATCTCAGATGCGACAAGTGTTGGACATTAACCAACTAACTTGTGTAGTGTCTGAATATCTCAGATGCGATGGGTGTTGGACATTAACCAATCAACTTGCATAGTGTCTGAATATCTCAGATGCGACAAGTGTTGGACATTAACCAATTAACATGCATAGTGTCTGAATATCTCAGATGCGACAAGTGTTGGACCTTAACCAATCAACTTGCATAGTGTTTAAATATCTTAGATGCGACAAGTGTTGAACATTAACCAATTAACTCGCGTAGTGCCTCAATATCTCAAATGCGATGGGCGTTGGACATTTACCAATCAACTTGCGTAGTTTCTGAATATCTCAGATGCGACAAATATTAGACATTAACCAATTAACTTGCATAATGTCTGAATATCTTACATGCGACAAGTGTTGGACCTTAACCAATTAACTTGCGTAGTGTCTGAATATCTCAGATGCGACAAGTGTTGGACAATAACCAATTAACTCGTGTAGTGTCTGATTATCTCAGACGCGACGGTTGTTGGACATTAACTAATTAACTAGCGTAGTGTTTGAATATCTCAGATCCGACAAGTCTAGGACATTAACTAATTAACCTGCGTAGTGTCCGAATATCTCTGATGCGACAAGTGTTGGACATTAACCACTTAACTTGCGTAGTGTCTAAATATCTGAGATGCGACAAGTGTTGGACCTTAACCAATTAACTTGCGTAGTGTCTGAATATCTGAGATGTGACAAGTGTTGGACCTTAACCAATTAACTTTCTTAGCGTCTGAATATCTCAGATGCGACAAGTGTTGGACCTTAACCAATTAACTTGCATAGCGTTTGAATATCTCATATGCGACAAGTGTTGGACATTAACCAATTAACTTGCGTAGTGTCTGAATATCTCAGATGCGACAAGTGTTAGATCTTAACCAATTAACTCGTGAAGTGTCTGAATATCTCTAATGTGACAGGTGATGGACATTAACCAGTTCACTTGCGTAGTGTCTGAATACCCCAGACGCGACAAGTGCTAGATTTCATCCCAAACAGGGGAACGAAATTCAAAGTCCTTCCCAAGCGAGGGCATAACAAAAAAAAGTCCTTTTCATAGAAAGGACAACTTCTCTATATTAGGAGGATCCAATGGAGTCTCCGAAGTCAGAACTGATTGACAAAGAAAACGAACATTGAGCACCAAGATTCCTTTCCACAACAAAGGCCAAAATACTTCCCACTATGAAGGATAAATACCTCCCTGACATGGGCACAAATATCCAAGGCTTTTCCAAAAGGAAGTATAAAATAAATTACAAATACGTATTTCCCAAATGAGAAATGTCGTATACCATCATATAAGTCATTAAAATAATGGTGCTTGAAATCAACAATCGGCTTGTATCGATTAGTTTATCTTAAGCATCAACGCGAAAACAAATTAAAAATGCCGTGTTTGTGCGGATAATATTCGACGGGTTATAAACCGTTAAATAAAGTAGCTTTGTATAGGCACATTATTGAATTCAAAATAAAAATTCGCACAATTAATAAAAAATTTACTGACTAATCTACTGTCGATATGGGCAATCGATAGCAAGTTATTAGCCCAAAAACATGCAATGTTTTTCTGTTATTACAGAACAGGGCAAAGCACAAAAAAACATGTTTAAGTTCAAATCATCACTAACAAGCTCTTAAGTGCTCAACATTTCACAACTTGGCGAGTTAGAGATTAAAGAATCCGATAAGTTGAGATTAAAAGCATATAAAATTCTTTCAAAAGGGTTTCAAGCCAAGATGCAACAAATTAAAGCGTCAAATCTAGTGATGTTAAAAATCGTCTGAAGCGTTATCGATGATCCGAAGACATACGATCGAATGAGTTACGCCAAAAGTGTTCATTTCAAAGCTTACATTTTTCATAAGAAAAAAATACAAGCTTCGAGGGGGAAATGTTAACTCCATTATAAACACGATTCACAACAGAAGGCGTCGACTGTATAACGGGAAGCTCATTCAGACATTGTATCGAACATCTCAAGTGCAGACAATCAGATTAGATATGTTGATCATTCACCCATACTGCTCGTTCATCCATGATGGTCGGTCACCGCCTGAGCTGATCGGTCGGTCATTAAGAGAAACATGATCGAGCAGTGAGCGATGGTCGATCGAGCACCCAAGAGTCTTATGGTTAGGGGACTTACGCCCAGGAGTCTTACGCCTAGGGGTCTTACACCCGGGGGTCATACGCCCAGGGGTCTTGCACCTAGGGTTCAAACAACTAGGGGTCTTGCACCTAGGGGTCGAGCAACCAGGGGTCTTGCACCTAGGGGTCGAGCACCTAGGGTTTGAGCACCTAGGGGTCGAGCACCCAGGGGTCTTACACCCAGGGGTCGAGCACCCAGGGGTCTTACACAAAACTCATGCAGTGGCATTTTCATATATACGATGGATAGGGCTCAAAATACATGCCAGCTATTGGCAACTATCCAGTGGCATTTTCGTAAATACTTCTATGAACGAGCCCTACCTTATAGACCATAATTACAGCTCCGCCACTACCTCCAAACATCACCTATAAATATCACATTTCACCACCATTCAAGGGACAGATTTTTGCCACCCCGAAGGGCTGTAATTTTCGGTTTCCACCTCTCTCAAGCACTCCCAGCTCTTAATGGCTTTTCAAGCTCGCTCCATCTTCCTCCAACGCCAAGTTGATCAAATCTTCTCCAATCTCCATTAGAGACCCATTCAAGTTCTCTCCAACCGCCATTAATCCACCTCTATGCTTCGATTCACATCTCAACCACCAGGGATTCATCAATAATCCTCTAAGTGCTCAAACTGTGGAATACATATTCCTGCGCTCATCGCATTAATAAGGATCCAACAATTTCCATAGTGGATTAGAGAGAATCAAGTCATTAAAGAGAATAAAGTGAGTAAATCATTGTGTAAAGAGAGAATGAGCAAAAATGGAAGATAAATATACCTTGTAATATCACATATGATAATGAAATCACAACCAAAGTGGACGTAGATCTACTCCAGATCGAACCACTATAAAATTCTTGTGTTTTTACTTTTTTTTCGTGGCAACATTTTCTAATTCTAACCATTAGGTGAAGTGCACTAAGTGCACCTTTGGTGTTGTAGGCCAATCTTGGTTTCAACAAGAGTGCTAACAACAGACGGCCAAAGCGCCTTTTCTGGTAACGACTGGAAGCTTTGGTCCATAATCAAAATGAGAATTTTAGGATGAAATCCAGGAATTCTCTTCCAGTAACAATAGAAGTTTAGATTCAACCCTAATTCAGGCTGCTTAATAAAGAACCAGGAACTCACTTCAGGTGTTTTAACAGAAATCCCGAACTAACCCAAATTCGGGTATTTAATAAAAGTCCCGAACTAACCTAGATTCGGGTATTTAACAGAATTCCTGAACTAACCCAAATTCGGGTATTTAATAGTTGACCAGAAACCCATTTCTGGTAATTAGTTTTGTTTCCCCCTCTGGATTTGATTTTAGAAGCAGAGGATGTACGTGCTTCCCAAGCCACTCTCTGAGCTTTTTGTTATCGAAGCAGAGGATGTACGTGCTTTGTTGGCCACTCTCTGGGTCTGTGTGTCCGGTGCACTTGGCTAGCTTATCCACAAGCAGGACCCAAGGACTTACCCAACCTCCCTCCAGGAGGCGCCTTATCCTAACCGTTGTAGGTGATGATAAGGTCTTAGATGCTTAAACCGGGCCGTCGTAGACGCGGACTTAAGGCTTACTCTTTCGATGCTCTACCCAGGCCATATCCCGGCCATCGTAGGCGATGATAAGGGTTTGCGTTCCCTTCTGTGGGTAACACAAAACATAAGAAGAGGTAAGACGTGCTCTTCTGCGATCAGATGTAGGACGTGCTTAGTTCATAGCAGAGGCAAAGCGTACTCTTCTACGAGCAGAGGCAGGGCATGCAAATTATATGCTTCATCACGACCATTTATGGTGTGGGTCAGAGGCTTATGCTTTTGATGCATTAACCTGGCCCTTTCTGATTCGGGCGTGGAGAAAGGCTTACACATCACCCCCGTTCAGGGGGTGCCTTGCCCTGAACAACCCGGCGGTGATAAGGGTTTTCATCCATTTGTGATTTGAACCAACTTGGTTTATCTCAAGTTCCGAGAGGGTTTCTGTACCCTTAGTTGTGTAGATAATCCTTTTCTCCAAGAATCTACCGTTGTAGTTAGCTATGTTTTCTTTGCATATATATGTAGGTTTCCTTGGCTTAAGAAGTTGATAATCATCCTCTCTACGACTCTGTAATGGTTGGTTTTATGTATATTCATCATATGGTAATAGCAACAAGGTCATCCCAACTTTGCTTCGTTCTTGGGTTTCTTCTCTGATGATGGCCAAAAGTTTAATTCGTGCTTAGTCAGGAAGTAGATACCCTAATTGATGTAGTGAGCCCACACCCTTTTGTTAACCATGACTCAAAGGCTTTCTTTCGATGTTGCAACTTAGCATTTTTACCGCTTGATTCCATTATCTTTGAATTTTATTTTAGCTATGTCTTGGCGCAAGAGTGTACCCCTTTTAAAATCTTTTGCAGTAGGGTAAACAGAACCTTTCTCGATTCTCCGCTCAAATACCATTCCCCTAGCTCGTGTTTGGATGTCTTTTCTGATATGAAAAAAGTCGTTGTATTCCTCCGTTGTAAAATTGCTTAGGGCAAAGATTGGGGTTGGTCCAAAATGAAATGGGTTGATGCTCCAACGATCATGGTTATAAGGCTCTACATCTCTTTCTTTATCTTGAATTCGCAAGGCTTCTATCTTAACCTTCTCGGTTGTCCATGGCTCATTAATACTTGATGTAACCATGGGGAACTTATTAGTTGCTCATGGAGACCTTCTATTCAAGATTTTTGCTACTCCAAAGCTTAGTTCAACCGGGGACGGAACAAAGTAATTAGACATGTGGCTGTTAACAACAAGGTCAGAGGTTCAGGGCCTCCTAGCGCCAAAATGTTAACGATATTTTTCATCAACACTGGAGATAGGTCTAGGGAAGTGGATCTAGGGGAAAATAGGGTTATTTATCTTTCACGAGTCTGAGTTAGTTTATCGTTTCCTAGATATCAAGGTTTAGAGCCTGAAAGATTAGTTACCCTTCCCTCAATGGGTAAGCATCACACTTAAGCGACCCAAGAACCAACAGTTATCTTGGGACAAGGGTTCCCAAAGCACAACCCTCGATAAAGGGATAAATGACTTGTAGGAAGGGCTCTGCACTAGCTTTGCGGAAGGGTCTAACCTTGAGTAAGAACTCGTGAGCATGTAAAAAGCATATAACATGTTGTACTGGTGATAACTAAGAAATCACATAAGAAACTCATAAGGAAACATGCTAAATGTTGATCCATTATTTATTGATCTTAATGATTACAATAGAAATCCCCAAATCGATTTAGGAATTAGGGTTTATTCTAGAGAAAAAGAGTACAAGAATGAAAAATGAAAAAATGGCTTGAAAATGAGACCCCTGGGTCTTATTTATAGACAATCGGGGCCCCTTTTGCTATTGGGCAAGAAGAAGCCTCCGTCGGCCACTTTCCCTTTCAGTTTCGGATGTTTTGGCTCTCGGCCATTTTTTCGGCTTTGTTTAGTGCCTTTTATGGTGTCGGTCCTAGCTCTCGGAAGGATGGTCCCAGTCTTTGGAACTTCTCTTTGATGTCATGTCTATCTTCTTTGTATTGATACCAAGCCTGTCGGTATGCAAAGCTTTAAGAAGGTTTCGAGCTTCCGAATATTGGCTTTCGGTCCTGCTATAAATCTTTCGTGGAATTTGTCTTTATGATTTGAGTGGATGGATACCAAATCCGCCTCCCCTGTCGGTATTGACACTAAGTAGATTAGTGTGGATAACTTGTCTTTCTTCGAGGTTTCGGCTTACCTTTTGGTAGATTCCTGAAATGCATCTCAGCTTTCCGGAGGGCTACTTCCGGTACTTTAGTAATTGCTTACTAAAGTGGCCTCTCGATGACCATTTGATTGAGGTTTTGGTAGATGGCTCCCGGAAATTTCCTTATGTTTCAAACTATGTGCTTTTGATGCTACTGTTTCTTAATGTATCGGTATTAAGCCAATTAATACCGATAGCCCTTTCATCCTTCTGAGTCTTGGGTTGCAGTATCCTTTACTTTCCTCTTTATTAGCTCCCGGTTTTGGATGACTTCTTGTCGGTTATCCTTCCCACCGGAATTACCCTATCGGTAATCTCTCTTCGCACTGGGTTGGAGGTTCCTTCTTTGTTGAGGGTGTCGGTTGCTTGCTTTTCCGAATACTTCTCTTAGGCTCTTGGTTTTACCCTGTGCTTAGCTTCTGCTTACGGATTACTTTTCTTTGTCTGTGATGGTCCGATACCCCTTCACTGTCAGCCTATCTCGGAGTTAATTTCGGTAGTAACACTTCCAAATCAGATTTCGGAAGTTTTATCTCTTCAAAATATGTATTCTTGCCTTTGAACTGTTGTCTCAAAATATAAAGCTCTTTGACTGCTTCTCTTCTAAAAAATCTTTCATTTTTTAGTTCTTTTTTCAATTTTCTGCTTCAATACCTTGAATATGAATCTTCAAAATTCTTATAGTCAGCTTCTTCCTCGGAAGTTACCACTGGTGTTTGTTGTTCTTGACGTTTTCTTTTTCTTGTCGATGGGCATTCTTTTCATTTCTTTGATTTAGAAGAAATTTCAGCTGCTATTCCCAAATATTTTGATTCATGCGGACGTATGCTTAAAATTTCTTGCACCTTCAAAAAGAAATTTGTTTTCAATCAAACTAGTTGTTTAATAATAGAATATCAGCTTTGATATTAAGATTGTATAAATTTTGATACTACCAGACACTTAAAAATAATACCTAGAAAATGGAAAATTAAATTTTTATAAGAAATCATAAAAACTGATACTATCAGGCACCTAAAACTGATATCGAGAAACTGGAAAAATACACTGTAACTAGAATCATAAAAACTGATACTACCAGGTTCCTAAAACTGATACCTGAAAACTAGAAAAATAATCTTTAACAAGAAATCATAAAAAATGATACTACGAGGCTCCTAAAATTGATACCAAAAAATTGGGAAAATAAATTTTAACTAGAGCTCATATGAACTGATACTACCAGGCTCCTAAAA
This sequence comes from Allium sativum, assembly GCA_030737875.1. Taxonomy (NCBI): domain Eukaryota; kingdom Viridiplantae; phylum Streptophyta; class Magnoliopsida; order Asparagales; family Amaryllidaceae; genus Allium; species Allium sativum. The sequence goes on along the minus strand of CM060924.1, from coordinate 185,467,583 downwards.
CTAATACTATATACAGACTTGAAATTTTAATTTTAACGAGAAATCATAAAAACTGATACTACCAAGCATCTACAACTGTGTTTACACCAAAAATGGTCTAAACACCCAAGGTACTAAACTGTACTTCACTAATTCAGTAAGAAATAAATGGAGCCGTGTTTAATCAGCAATAAAAAGTGCAAAATGCAAAAAAGTAAAGTAGAGACGAGACTTAGAGTGGTTCACCCGTTAATGAGGTCTACGTCCACTATGAAGGTGATTTCCTGCCTTATAATGAGAATTACAGAACACATCAACTCTCTCTTTTCATATATCTTTATACCCGCTCAATATACCCTCATTAATATATTTCAATCTAAGGAGTTATACAAAAGAATAGCGGAATTTGAGGAGAAGAAGGATGGATGAATGATTGAGAAGATGGGTGTCTTCGTTTTCCTTTCTTATGAAATTGTGCTTGACGCCATGGCTGAATCTGTGGTTGAGGATGAAGTTCGGCAGCACTTCGTGGTTTTTAGAAGCCGATCCCCTTTACGTTGGTAGTCATGGTCTATTTATAGATGAACTCCCCTTGGTAAACAATCTGGAATTCCTTTATCCAGGTTGTGGATCGTCCATTTTGCTAATTACGACCATGCCGCCGGCTAGCTGTAGCCAACTGTCCGTGGCTGTATCCAGTTATCATGTGCGAGCGGCTCGTTGGAACGAGTATCTTGAATAGCTGCGCGGGTCCATGTAAGCGAGCGTCCCATGATCGCCTCAAGAGATTTTGTAAGAGCGGGATGCGGGTTTGGAGTCGAGTCTCCTTTGCCCCTTGTGCGACTGTCCTTCTCGGTCCAAGGGCGCTTGTCTTCGTGCTGCCTTTGTATGTCGCTTTTTGGCTTCGAGGCTTTGTTATGAGATCGCTCCTGCTTAGGTTGAGTGGGCAACTTGCCTCATTTTGGTGTTTGAGCGGTTCTCTAGATATGCGACCTTTATCTTTATCGGGTCGTACTTCTTATAATATGTTATACTGTTATCTCCGGACGCAGTGGTTGACTTGACCTGCCTTGGGTTCGATATTTGGATCTTGCTTTATGCGAGTGCATCGTGCACGGCCGGCCCTGACGACATCCGCCTTGTACCCTTTACCTAATGTGCGCATGGATTTTTTGGGATTAACACTTGCCCCTCGAAGTCCGTGATTCTTTTGTGTATGGAATCACGGGCTTCGATGTATTTGATCGCACATTGGTTGGTGGGTTTGTGCTGATTTGTTGAGGGCTCGGTCGTGCCAATCATTTAGATTACTTCATCGTCGCTAATTGATATTGTCTTTTCCAATGAGCGAGAGGCTCGATGTATCTTTTTGAATACTGTGCGAATGGCTGAATTTTAGGAGGCCAGCTGGAATATGAAGAGACACTTTTGTGTAATTGAGTACTAGGTTGACGTGGTGAGAATGCCCTGGATGGATTAAATCCAATGTTCTGCACCCTCACAGATAGCTCACATTTTCAAAATTTAGATATTTTGACAATTGCTTGTTTTTGGGCGTTTGGCGGGACATTTCCCGGGTATGCTAAACCGGATCACTAGATCCTAATTGAGCTGTCACATCATAAAAAGGGGCTTCTAGTCCTCTTAAGTATTGCCTCTTCATTTTACCGCTTTCATATCTCTCCAATAAATCCATTTTAATGGCGATTTCATCGTAGAAGACCTTGTTGTTGCCTTTTGGGGCTTCGATTCTCTTTACTTGGTTGATCGTCTCCCCCATCCTCCTTTAGTCGGCGATTACCTTCAACTTCATTTTCCGGCCACAACACTCCTTTCTTCGAGTTGAATTTCACTCATAAGTGAATTCCCTCCCCCCTTTTATTTCTGATTTTGGGTTAATTCTTTTAGTTGCGCAAGGAAGGATTCTCAATTGGCAGCACCGAATTGCTGAAATCGATGGTTGCGATATTGGAGAAGTGTTGATTTGACTTGGTATGTGCTTGGACTTTAGGCAGAATCCTTTGGTGATGACTTTAGCCCTTTTTTATGTTGGCAAGTCATTTTCTCAAATGGCTAAGAAACAACACTTTTTAATTCATCATGCCTTAACTGGCCATTCAATGGAATACCCATGTCGTGGCAGTACTTCTGCTTTTCTTTTGACTCTTAACCATTCAGTTTGTAATTTCTTTTTAAGCATACTTATCCGTGCTGACATATGACTAACTGCCTGTTCATCTCAATCCCAATTATTTCGTTATGTCTGGGGAACGAGAGAATCTGGATCGGGCAATTGAGGTTGCCCCAGCTACTAGTCTTGGTTTGGCCGTTAGTCAGACTTATCCCCAACCTCGCTTCTTTGATGGGGTGGCGGCCGGCTGCCGTAAATCAACGCTTTCTTTTGATCAGTTTTTACAAATGTGCAATCGCTTTGGGTTTTCACAAGATGAAACCAGATTTCCCAGAAAGGGGGAGCTGGCAGATTGTCCTCCCTCCGGGTATGTAGCGGTCAATTATCACATGTTGTCTAGTGGGGCGATTCCCCCCTACAATCCTTATCTGGAGTCGGTTTTGCGGCAACTGGCCGTTGCCCCGTATCAGCTGCACCCTAGTGGGTATAAAATCTTGCTTGGGCTGTACATACTTTTCATGAAGGTCCGACATCGGGAACCTACGTTTGCAGATATTTGCTCTTTATATACCTTTAAGAAGAGGGAGGTAGACGGTCCCTCGTTCTTTTTTATGGAGAGTATGCATGATAGAATTATCACTGGTTTGACGGATGGAGCTAAGGGGTTCCCTGATCAATATTTCTTTGTCTGGTGTCCTGCTAGTTTTAACGGACGATGGGACGAAGGAGGTAATTATACCTTTGCTCCTGGAGTTCTTATTCCTTTTCTCTTTCTCATCCAGCTTTCTTTCTAACTTTTGTAGTGATTCCTTCTGTTGCGGGACTTTCTTTGGATCAAGGGCTCTTTAATTCTTTAATTTATATTGACAAAAGGGAAAGAAGCAGAGAGGTGTTGCTTTCAGAGGAAAACCTCCGTAAGTACCGATTAATTTGCCCTACACGATCTCTTGGAAAAGCTTCTATGCACTCCCAAAGTCCTGCTGGCAAGCCTCTCAAAGTGACGCGTTTAATCCCTGATGTGAGCGATCGACCTCTGTTGCCGATTACTGAAGGGGGTGATAAGAGAATTAACGAGAACGCATATGGTTTGAGGGTCGATGTAACTTCTGGAACGACCGTGGGAAGTTCCGCTTGTCCCGTTATTCAGGCGGAGGGTTCCTCAGGGACATTTGGAGACTTGAGGGATTTGGACTTTGCCGAGTATTTGAGCTAAGGTGATACGGTGATGTCTGACCCCGTTGTACCTGACATGGGAGGAATGCGACGACCCGCTCGGCGTCTTGAGAAAGCCCATGTTTTCATAGCTTTCCCTGGAACTGGTTTTGTTACTATTTTACTTGTGGCATAATTTCCCGTTAACTTGATAACCTTTAAATGCTTACTGAACTCATATTTTGTTCGTTTCCCAAGTGTAAATGCAGACTGCTCATTGTCGGATAGTTTCTTCCAACAAGTTGATCTTACTGATCCATGAAGCCTCTTACAGTCTTGTCTTTCCGGCTATTCAACGCACCCCCAATTATCCTCAAGTTTTCAGGCCCAACATATTCCTGATCCTTCCATGGTTGATTCTTTAAGGCGTGAGGGAATTGATTTGGCTAAGATGCTTGCACCTATTAAACCTTCTGCAAGATCTATTGTCCCGATTCCTGCTCGAATTCAAATAATACGTGATCGTCCACCTTATAAGGTCCCTTTTGGAAATTCAATGCTTAAGGAGCGCTTCGGCAGTTGGGACCTGAGGGGAATGCATTTCGATCTGGATTTACAACCCCACGACAGGCAGAATGTTAGGAAGAATTTGGATGCCATAAAAAGTGGCATGAGCAATCAACTTGGTGTTATTAAGGATCAGTTCGAGACACAGTTGAATCTGGTGATGAAAGACGTTGATAAGCGACTGGAGCATTGGGCCAAATTCGGTTACAAGTTCCAAGGATTGAATGCTCGACACCTTGACCATATCGAAACCTTGGAAAACGACAAAGCTGGTCTGATCCACTTGATTAAATCCCAGGAATCTGAGATGACTTCTTTAAGGAGCGATCATGCTAAAGTGAGAAGCTTACAGGCTAGAAATGTCGAGCTCAAGAAGGAGTTGGAGGGTGTACGAGCGTGGCTTTTAGAGGCTCAATCTGCTCAAAAACTTGCTGGGCGCCATATGGCCTTAGAAAACCAGGCTTTGATTTCTTTAGAACAGGAGAACATGGCTCTTGAAGGCCGACTTGCTTCCCAGAGTGAAACCCTTAGAACCTTTGAAAAGGATAAGATCAAGTTGCAAAAAGATCTTGATGAAGCTAGAAATGGAATTGACAATACTCTGTTCCAATTTTATGTTTGTAGTGTCATGAGCCGTGGAAGCTTGAGTTACTTGGACAAGGATTTTCCGCGAACTTTGGCCCTTGTTTGGGAGCGAATACTCTCGTATTCCGATGATGTCGATGATCGGTTCCTTCAAGAACAGCTTTTAGAAGAGAAGGATCGCGAGGGTCTAGTTAAAGGTAGGAAGATTTTGATGAACGAGCGAGTTCAGTCACTTAGAAGAGAGCGTTCAGACGCTATGGTTCCTTGTGCCCCACCTGACTCCACCAGGGTTGATGCTTCGAGCTCCCCTACTCCCCCAACGGATCGCTCTTCCTTGGATGTTGCTAGAGCTCAACCCATTATTGAGTGTCCATATCAAGAAAATGTTGCGGCATAGTGCGCGAGTCACGGCTGCACTTCTTTAAACGCGGACAATCGTGGAGCTGACTTCGTATATCCAGTAGCTTCAGGTAAAATTGACATCTATCAATCTACCCCAGGTCTGGATTTTATTATTTCTTCGCCTGGGATTGCTGAGTTAAGTGCTTGTCCCCCTTTTACATCAAGTGCGTTTTCGACCTCTTCTTTAGCTGCTTGCGGCGTTGCTACCCAGCCTGCTATCATCGACTCTATTTTGGTCTCCACCAGCATTAATCCTTCTACCATACCTTCATCAGATGACCCACTTTTACCAGATACGTCCGATCCGGATGATGAGGACGAGATTTGAAATGCCAAGGCTGTGTCCACCCTGAAACGCAAAAGAAACTAACTGGTCAATGATTGAAGACCATACATCTTTTCCCTTTGACGACTTTTTTGTGTAGCTAGATCAGCAAAAGCCTGAACAATTGGTCCATCCTTCCCTGTATAAAAATAGCACTTGTGACCTTTACGGTCTGATTTCAGTTTATTTTCTTTTACTTATTACGTACTTAGACCGATTGTTTGTGTGAGTGCCGGTCCTCGTTTAATATTTTACATTTGCGGACTTACTTTTGTATCGCTTAGGGGCTATCATAGTTTTATTATTTTACTTCTTATGAGTTGTTGTACTTTTAGTTTATTGTTCACACAAATCTTATCGTTTGAACAGTTCTCGCGACAAGGTTATAACTAGGCTGTGGTATGCTTTGAGTGGGCATTGGTGGTTGTTTACACAATGGTTATGTCCCCATACCAAAGCTCTTTTTTACTTTCATAGATTCTGTTGATTTCACATCGTAATTCGGTCAATTCATGATTTCTTAGAAGCAACGTGTGATTATTATGTGTTTTCTTTTGGGTGCCCCCATGGGAGGTCTTGGGTTTCAATTTCGACCCAATTTTGATCTTGTCAGTCCTGATTTTTCTAGGACTGGAAGACCTTGTTGGATACTCCCAAATGGCTAGGATTTCTGATACCCCTTTCGGCTAGGATTTCTGCTGTTGTAGTCCATCCTTGGCTCCGTTTGACTTGGTTAACAACAAAGAACAAGGATGGACACCTCCTTTCGGAGGGTTTTTGTTTTGTGCTGGTCCTTCCAGCGTGTTTTGCCAGTCCTTCCAACACTAGGACTGATGTTTTCAGCCTAGGTATTTTATCTGTGGGACATTTTTATCATTTCCCTTGTACCTTTTTTTTTTATTTAGAAAGCCTGATGTCAGTTTCTCCAGCAAATGCTTGCTTAAGGAAGGTCCACCTTTTGGCTTGTTGTTTGTCTTTAGGCAGCACATCCGGTTGAGATGACGTGCCCATGCGTCTGATTTGGTTTGCATGTCTCTCGCGATGCTTTCGAATCATTTTGCTCAAGATATGCTTTAAGAACCTTCCCTTTGCACTTAGGATGGGTATGATTAACTGCTTCTATCATGCCTACATTTGAAAAATCAATTTTCAGTGTACGGTGATGAGTACGGTACTCAAGTAGGCACACAATAGCTTTCTTTGCATATGGCATTTGTAAGTGATTTATTGCCAAACATGAATATCGTTAGTGGGAAAACAAAGTAGAATGACTACTACTTCTTAGGCAAACAAAATACAAAAGAAAAACTGAATAATAAGGCGAAATCGCGGGAATTCTAGTTTAAAATTCCATGATTAGGACACCAGTCGCTGATCCTTATTCACGCGTCAATTCCGGGCTATTTTTGGCCCTTTCCACGAAGAATTCGCTACCCTTTGTTTGCAGAGAGCCGTGACAGTGGCCTCGTACATATTGTTGTAAATGGTTCTTTCTGACCAATCTTTCGATTAGCGACTTCAAATGCCTGCATTCATTTGTATTGTGTCCTAGTTGGTCATGGAATTGATAGAACCTTCCTGATTTCATTGAAGCATTTTTGACTTGCATCCGTTCCGGGATTGGGTAGTTTATAGTGTCCTTCGTTGCCCTGAAGATATTCTCCATGGTGTCATTAAGGGAGGTGAATTCAGAATTCTTGAAAAACCGCGGCCTCCTTCTGCGCTGTTTGACCTCGCCTCTGCACCTAAGATACGCTTTCGCTTTTCATCTCGTTTCGCGAAACGAGCGCTTTTCACCTTGCCAAGGTCCATAATTGTGACAATTAGTTTCCGGAATGGAGCTCTCTTGTTCAACAGAATATTCCATTTCGCTTGCACGACTTGTTTGAGTGAACTTATCGTCAGTGACACCTGATGCGGCTTTTATGGAAGAGGCTTGGATAACGAACATTGACTCGATCTTCTTTATCAACGCGTCGTTTGCAATAGTTATTTGATCTGTTATCCCTATCATTGCTTCCTCCATTTCCCTTCTGGTTATGGATGCCTCGACTTGTAACGGTTCCTTTTCTCTGGAACGGACGGTAGGCGACGTGTTAGCGCCGGAGACATCATCAACTTTGTCCGCAGCAATTTCTCTTAGCATGCTCATGATCCCAGGTACAACGTTTCCCAGAAAATCTCGTCATATCTGAATGGGAAGAGAAACGAACACGGCCCCACGGTGGGCGCCATAATGTTTACACCAAAAATGGTCTAAACACCCAAGGTACTAAACTGTACTTCACCAATTCGGTAAGAAATAAATGGAGCCATGTTTAATCAGTAATAAAAAGTGAAAAATGCGAAAAAGTAAAGTAGAGATGAGATTTAGAGTGGTTTAGCCGTTAATGAGGCCTACGTCCACTATGAAGGTGATTTCCTGCCTTATAATGAGAATTACAGAACACATCAACTCTCTTTTTTCATACATCTCTATACCCGCTCAATATACCCTCATTAATATATTTCAATCTAAGGAGTTATACAAAAGAATAACAGAATTTGAGGAGAAGAAGGATGAATGAATGATTGAGAAGATGGGTGTCTTCGTTTTCCTTCCTCATGAAATTGTGCTTGACGCCATGGCTGAATCTGTGGTTGAGGATGAAGTTCGGCAGCACTTCGTGGTTTTTAGAAGCTGATCCCCTTTACGTTGGTAGTCATGGTCTATTTATAGATGAACTTCTCTTGGTAAACAACCTGGAATTCCTTTATCCATGCTGTGGATCGTTCATTTTTCTAATTACGATCATGCCACCGGCTAGCTGTAGCCAGTTGTCCGTGGCTGTATCCAGTTATCATGTGCGAGCGGCTCGTTGGAACGAGTATCTTGAATAGCTGCACAGGTCCATGTAAGCGAGCGTCCCATGAGCGCCTCAAGAGATTTTGTAAGAGCGGGATGCGGGTTTGGAGTACAGTCTCCTTTGCCCCTTGTGCGACCGTCCTTCTCGGTCCAAGGGCGCTTGTCTTTGTGCTGCCTTTGTATGTCGCTTTTTGGCTTCGAGACTTTGTTATGAGGTCGCTCCTGCTTAGGTTGAGTGGGCGACTTGCCTCATTTTGGTGTTTGAGCGGTTCTCAGGATATGCGACCTTTATCTTTATCGGGTCGTACTTCTTATAATATGTTATATTGTTATCTTCGGACGCAGTGGTTGACTTGACCTGCCTTGGGTTCGATATTTGGATCTTGCTTTGTGCGGGTGCATCGTGCACGGCCGGCCTTGACAACATCCGCCTTGTACCCTTTACCTAATATGCGCATGGATTTTTTGGGATTAACAAACTGATACCTTTAACTGCAAAAATAAAACATATAACTCTCCTTCTAAGATGTTATCCAGAATTTTTTTTGGAAACAACTGACTTCAAGACTCTTAAATCCCAACTATCATATCTTGGGTATGTCTCGCTAACATTGCCTCTTGGCTTTATCAGCTTCATCTTTTCGCACATGCAATACTATGTCAAAAAAAAGAGAGTAAAAGCTGTAACAAGTTCACAAATGTTAGAAACAAAATTAAATGAAATCAAATAAATTACCAGCGTATGCATTGCACATCTAGACATGTTTCTTGGATTATGATCGAACATTTTAACAAATTTGTTAAAATTCTTTTCTATGGTCAATGGCCAACAAACTGTCTTTATTTTTTCAAAATCACACAAGTACTCCAAAAGTCCCCATCTCAATTTTTGTTGGTTGTTGGGGAAGAAAATGTAAGAAGAATATCCATGATAACAATAATAGTTAAGTCTTCCTCATTTTGCTGCTTCTTTTTATTTGCTTCTTTCTTTATTCTTTTTTCTATCAAAATTGTAGTCATATATGCTGATAACCCAAAATTCCGTGAAGCAAAATATTTACAAACCGATGGTATTGTTTTGCTAGTCATCATTTTGATAGGTTTTATATTATTTCCAAGCATCGACATCCCAAAAAGTAAGCTATTTTCTTTAGCCGTTACTGTCATTTTTTCTTTGCCAATGATAAAAGCTTCTTCTTCCGTTGAATAACGCTTGTATACTGCATCCAGATTTTCTGTATGTTTCTTGCATTCTTCAAATTTATTTTTCCTTCATAGAAAACATTGAAGAAGTTGAAGAATGAGGATCTTTTCAATAAATCTAGTTGTTTTTTGCTTAACGCTTTCTTCTTCTTCACAAGTTTTATCATTTTAAATATTGGTTGCAACCCACATCTAAATGCAATTTCCTTTTTGACTTCTACGTATGTTTTATCTTCTGTATCTCGTGGTCGGAGATTAACAAAATCATCATCCTAATGTGTGTGTGTATATATATAAAAGTGGTAAGCAGTTTTTAAATAGTGTGTCAATATGAATTGCAACAACACAATATTTTTTTTTAGCATTCCTAATTATCAGTTTAAAAAGCATATTTCAATGTGGAAAAGTGATACATACCTATTCAGGTACCAATGGATTTCAAAACATTATTGAAAACTAATACATTCCTATTTAGATACCAAAATGACACCATATTCATGTAAATATAGAAACTTAGTTAAAAACAAATGATACCATAGTGTTTTCAAAACCGATACCAAAATGCTTTCAAAATTTGTACCATTGATCTCAGTATCAAAACTGATACTAGTTAACTTGCATAACTGATACCATATTCACATAAACAAAATTTCATTATCAAAACTGATACTACTATGCTTCCATAGCTGTACCAGTTTCATGCAAATAGAATTTTATTATCAACACTGATACCAGTTTGCTTCTAAAACCGATACCATGATAATGTATATTATAACATTTAAGATAAAAATCATACCAATACAATCAATAACTGATATCTACAAATCAATAACTATCAGTTTTCAAAAAATATTTATGTATGAATTTAATATAGTATTTGTTTTTAGTTTGAACAAAATTTGGTTTTCAAAGCTCATTTTTATACAAATTACAACATAGTATTAGTTTTTAACATTTGTAACTATCAGTTTTTATACAATATTTCAAAATGAATTGCAACATGTTAATATTTTTTCACTAAGCATAATGTAAATAAAAAAATGGCAGATAAAACATAGTTACCATATTTTCTTCTGTATTTTCTGCCTCTTCAACCTTCTTTCCAGTACTATTATGATCTTTCATACTACGTTTTTCATTGTTTCTTTTTTTAGTTCTTTCTATCTGTTGAAGTATTTTTCCTCTCATCTCCTCTAGGGTTTCTTCAGATTCAAGCTGTTGTACAGCTGAATCTTCTACCGTTTCTGTAAGTGTTTCTCTAGGCGTTGCAATCAGTGGTTTTTGCACATGTGTTTCCTGATTGGCCTATCCTTGTTACTCGTCGATTTTTAGGGTTTCAGCATTCAAATCGACTTGATTTTTTTTTTATTTCAAGGGTTTCGGCATGCGTTTGATCTTGATGAAATGGTATTTGAGTTTGATTTTCTGCCGATTTAGCTTGTGCTTGTTCTACCAGAAGATTCTGAGACGATACAATTAGGTTTTCAAATAACATTTTTTTACTGTTTTCGAGAGTACGAGTGATTGAGTTTTCTGAAATCAAACGGAATGAAAATGAAGAGACGAAAGTGTTTTTTGAGTGAACCAGTTAGTGGACTTGGCTTTTGTCTTTCACGTAAATTTTTTAAAGGTACGTCCTTTTGGATAAGTAATTTAAAAATTTTGTCCTTCAATTTTTTATCCTAAATATGCCCTAACAAATTCGAATACTATCGTAAATTTGTAAAATAGTCTAATAGATATTAGTACTGTCATAAATTTATAATAAAGTTTTCACATTATATACAAAGTACTAACATAAATTTATAGACTATTCGACAATTTCAAATTTCCAAATAATTTTGAAAATTTTAAACTTTTTATTATAATTCTAGTGTAAATTGACAGAAGTATAACAACCCTTTTTTTCTTCTTCATCTTCATCTATTTACTGTCTTATTGAACTTGTTCCATTATTTTATTTTATTTTGTATGTTCATTGTATTATTTATTTTCTGTAGTTTGCTACTATTTTCCAATACTTGAAAAACAAAAATCCATGATTTTGATTGAAACAAACAAATTCCATGTAGGAATTTCGGCGGAAATTTGAACCACCATGGTAGCATTCCTCAGGATACCAGTAAAACCACATTTGTTGTTTTTTAAGAAAAAATATTAATATACAGAAAAAAATAAGAATTTTCCCCTTTTAAGTTATTCAAAGTTCAAACATAAGTCTCATAGTTACTTCATGAACCGAAATATATTCAAACACTACACATCTGTGTCAAACTAACTTTGTTCCCTTAACCTCTGTACGGTGTATGTACAAAGTAACCGCAATATAGAAACATATATCATGCCACCGTTAACAATATCAAACCTCAAATGAGCTGATCTCATTGTAAATGTAAAAGCATTGAATAGTGAATGCTCACCAGGCAGTTTTTCATCCTTCCCATGTTTCCATGCCTTCCATCTGTGTCCTAACATGCATGAAATTCTTCACTTCATTAGTCAGCCATATACGTGTAACAGCCCTCGCAATATCTTCATCTCATGCCTTCAAATTGCAGCAACTTACATAGTCTTATCTTTTACCTGAAAACTTGCTATATAAGCAGAGGAAGCTTGCATCAATATCAGAATATAAGTGTAAGCAAGAGTAGATGATATAAGATATTAAGATGTTCAAGTTTGTGTTGTTTTTTGCTTTGGTGTTGATAACTGCAAGTAAATCATCACTTGGTCAGCAACCCAATCAATATGCAACTCCATCGAGGGTAAGGCAACAACGATTCTACCATCCATGGCTTAAGTGGCCACTTGGAAGCGGTTACCAGCAGCCTCCTCCGCCTCAGTACGGTCAACAACCACCACCTCACCATGGGAAGTCGCCACAACAGCATGGTCAGCCTCCACCTCAGCATGGACAACCACCTTCGCACCATGGTCAACCTCCACCTCAGCATGGACAGCCACCACCACACCACAGTCAACCTCCACCGCAGCATGGACAGCCGCCATCACACCACGGTCAACCTCCACCTCAGCATGGTCAGCCGCCACCACACCATGGTAAACCGCCGCCACACCATGGTCAGCCGCCGCCACACCATGGTCAACCACCGCCACACCATGGTCAGCCTCCACCTCAGTATGGTCAGCCTCCACCCCAGCATGGTCAACCTCCACCCCCACATGGTCAGCCTCCACCACAGCATGTTCAACCACCACCACAACAGATTTCACCTCCTCCACAGTACTCACCACCACCTCCAACATACTCACCACCTCCACCAAATTACTCGCCACCACCTCCACCAAATTACTCGCCGCCGCTGCCGCCTCCGAGCCCACCTCCTACTCACTCATCGCCACCACCATCTCCACATAAACATCACCCACCACATGGTCACCACTCACCCCCACATCATAAACACCCACCACCGCATCACGGTCAGCCGGCACCACCGCACGGTCAGCCGCCACCTAAGCATGGGACGCCTCCACCACAATATGGGCATCCTCCACCAAAGCACGGCCATCCACCACCTAAGCATGGGCATACACCACCAAAGCATGGGCAGCCGCCACGACAACATGGGCAGCCACCGCCGCAATATGGACAGCCACCACCACCAGTTCAGTATATGTAACCACCACCACCACAATAAGGAATCAAGTGTATCTCACTATCAACTAAACCCTAGTTTATAATGTGAGGAGTTTACTATATATATATATTACTGCTCTTTTACAACACACAAAATAGTTGTTTTCTTTCAAGAATTATGTACTGCTTAAAAAACCTACCTGCTCATATATATATTTTTATAAATTACTGTGCTGAAGTTTCTCTAATATACCTTTCTCTACTATATTAGTCTGCAAAGGGACTAGAGGAAACAGAACACCCTATTTTGATTGACACTAGGAACTGGTCTGAATCAAATTTTGGGATTGCCAAGTCAACACTAAGATAAACTTATGGCTGCTATCAGTTTCTCAAAAGAAATTCATTTAAAATAAATTACACGCTAAAGCAGATTGATTTCGGTTACTCCATAGCATGTTATTCAAGTAAAAATTCACTCTGTATGGATAAAACTATATGAATTTCCTATCTAACATCAACAAGTTGACAATCCTTTGGTTCATTTTCACTCAAAATAACTGATAAAAGCTCATGAATTAGCTAGTTCTAAGCAAATAAATTGGAGTGAACAAATGACAAAGCACATACAAATATTGAATATTGACCTTGTGCTGTATTTGTACCAAAAACTGTCTACGCTGTTAGTTTCCAGCCTGGTATGAAGAAAGTAAATGTGAAACAGTGGATAAATAAAACTCAACAAAAGCACTGCATGAAAAAAACTTCGGTAAGGAAAAAAAAGAAAACTATTCAGAGTAAAATGCATTTATATATTTTTACTGCATTCATTTCTTCTCAATCACTATGACCAGTATTATTGACTGATAATACAAGATTAAGGCTTTTGTTTCAAGAAGCCGATATATTATACCAATACCAATACCGGGAGCACCAAACATGAGTTATACTATGGTAACCGAGTTTAAAAAAAAAAAAAAAAAAAAAAAAAAAAAAAAAAAAGTGCTAATACCAGAAGCATTGTTACAGACAATATAAAGAGGAATGTATTTTGGCTTAAGCTTTGACACCCATATTGATGCACTTCTTTCAGCACAACAAATTAGTGAAAATTGATATCTTCATAATTGTTATCTTAACACTTATAAATGTCCTCAGTTTGGTTTATCAAAGAATGATACTTCTATCATCTATATAACAAAAAGCCTTGGTCGGTTATTAAAAGACAAACAAGGACTAGGATTTATTCTTAGCATAGATAAACAACGGCTTCGATTTGTACGGACTTCCCATTTCCTTCACACGATCTTCCCCCGTGCAATTACTGTTTATTTTTTAATTTTCATTATAAAGACAACGATCTCCTTCTGCCCGTAACCGTACCCCCATTTTCTGCATCCAATTTTCATTCCCCACTCGCATGGAAGTGCGTTCCCCAAGGCTGCCTTCCACCGTCTACCAGGTTAACTTCGACATGGTTATTTTGAGGAAATTTTCTGTAGCGTCGTGGTCGACCTACTTACCACCACCATCGACTCCCCATCTCGACGGTAATTTCAGGCTTTCAACAGTGAGTCGGATCTGGTAATTCACATATTAATTTCTCCCAATTTTATCACTTCGAATTCTATTGTTAATTATTTTATATTCTGTCTTCCTACCTTTTTTTGTTAAGCACCATGGTATTTGTCAATGAAAATCCATTGTACTTAATTCGAATTATCACATAGAATTTGATTGCGGGTTGACAAGGAATGAAATTTATGTTATATACTGGAACAGTTCCCTTTTCCCTAAAATTTCCGATAACCTGATTGTCTGATCGATCATGTTCCTATTGTAACCCTCTCTGTTACTTCTTCCTACCACTCTTTGTACCTGTTTTGTCCCAATTGTTTTGTTTACTTCAGTAATTTTACTACCTGTTTCATTTCGTCCTAAGAAAGTTTTAGTGAAAAACTAAAATTCATGCTTTTTTGATCCTTCATTTTTAATTTGGGTTTGATTTAATCTATAACTGTACATCCAATTAACAATGACTGATACCTAATTGTAATACAAAAGAAAAGCGTGCAATCAACCGCATAGCAAAAATGTATGGACTATTTCATCCCGATCCGACCAATATTTCTGCATAATTTGTATACACTTCCACTTTTGACTGATACTTTGACAGTGGTCTCACATAAGTTGGTGTTTTTTTCCTTGAATATATATGACAGAACATAGACTAAACTGTGTTTTTAACTTTTCTGGTCCTGACCTAGAAAAAATGATTTTTTTAACCAGTATTTGGTCCTCCAACGCTAAATTTCATCGCTGCCACTGTATGTCTGATGATTACTAAATTGTCTTCAACTGTATGCACATGGGTTACACTACATTTTGTTTCATGACAAAGTTTTGTGATATTTGCATTATCTTCAACACCGACAACACTATCTTTAAAGTACTGTCTCAGTCGATTTATCTCCCGCTTCCACAGGCGGCAATGCCGATATATCTTCTTTTATATGTTAGGAGCAGTGATCTTGAATGAGCCATTGTGAAATAAAAAGTAAATCTCATTATGCTAGCGGTCATTGTCGGTTTATGTTCTGTAACGACCCGTGTTTTTGGCCGTCAAATATTTAATTTAATTTATTTATTTTAAATATTATATTGGGAATATTAATGGAATTTAATATTTAATTCGTTATTTAAAACGAAGTTTGAACGTTATATATTTATATAATTATAAATCGAGCTCGAAATGGCGCGGCAGTTCGTAATATTGCATTTCGAACTTCAACTGAGAATACAGGATTCGATATAAGTTGGATTTCTGTGAAACAAGAAACGTTGGAACCGTATTGATCATAATTTGTATATGGAAAAGAAAAATCCAGATTTCGTAGTATAGATTGTAAGTTATGGTCAAATCAAAATTTGAAATAGTCGCTGCGGAAATCGTTATTAAATTATAGGTCTTTAAAATAACCATTTTGCAAACGGAGGCCGTTTTCAACGAAATTAGTTTCACTGGAACCAGAATGACAAGACATAACAGTACAACCAATTTTATTACATTTGTAATTCATGGGTGTCAGCACGAATTTAACGGTACCCGTATAATATTATACTAACCTGTACATAAATCTATACAAGTTTAATGACCTCCTACCCTATGCTAATTCTTTGCGGACAGCCAACATATTTTAATACACGTATCTGCTTGAAATGACTATACATTACTGTACCACCTACTTTTGAAAATATAAACCATGGAAGCCTACCTACACGCTCAGGGAGTACGCTGTCCTTAAGACTTGTCAACCTAATGGCAGACCAAAATGTACACACCTTCCTGTACATCTGAATGCAACAAACACAAATCCATTTCATACAACGTACACTTGTCCAATCGGTGTACAAGCTACTCTAAATTTTGATGCACAGCTACCATACTTATTTTCTTTTCTGCACATGTTTTCATATAAGTGTACCGACTTCCAATGAGAACCTTTTCACATGTCCTCCTCAAGTCTTCTGTATAAACTATACATCAAGGGAGAAACACGCAGACTACTACCACCTATGAAATGAAATTCGTCGCAGTCCTACCGTCCTACAGCTTGGGTGCCAAGTAACTCCTCATCTATAAATATGCACCAAAACTCCATATAAATTTCTTCCTTCAGCAAGTAAATACTGCCGCAAGTCTTAATAAAATATATATATATATATATATATATATAATATAATATAACCACCGGCCCTGTGTTGAACTAAGTATAGAATGGGGGATGCATCGTGTGGTTGCAGCAAGTAGAAGAGCTGCTGTCCAGTTGAAAACCGATACATACGCAAGGTACAGGAACGATGGATGCGTAACTATGGATGGATGAAGGACCGGCATGGAGGAAAGGGCGTGATGAGCTTGACTTCGATGTCAGCATGGTTTGAAGTAGATGAACGAAAGTCAAATCAAATATCAAAGACAACAAGGAGGAGATGAAGACACTGATCTGGTTCACGAGCGCAAAGTGGAGGAAAAACATGGGAATGATGTTTTAGTTCACAGCTGCACCTTCGTTTTGGAACTATGGGGTGAAGGGAAGCTCATACTCGAGTTTTCGGGTAGATCGATGACAACTTCCATCGGAGCTTACTGTAGGTGATGGAGAGGAGCATCGGCGACTGTCGGAGTCTGGTCTGTCGGGGCTTGGGCCGAGGGTGGAGGACAGTTGGGCGAACAGGGTGACAGTCTTAGATGAGCGGCCGATGGCCTGGGGACAGTGCAGCTGCGGTCTGAAGTTTTGAAGTTCGGTGGGTGTTTGAGTACGAACTGAAATCTGGAACGAGAAACCAATAAGCGTGAGTTCTTTGAGGATGGAAGTTTTCGGGATAAGGTATTAGCAAATGAAGAGCGGTGAATAACAGTGAGCAACTAGAGTACTGAGAATTGAAGAAGGAAAATGTCCAGATCCAATAATCGTGACCCAAAGTAATCACTTTACTAAATTTAACTGGGTATTAGTTTTAAATCAAGGGATATTAAAATTCCTTTATGCTGAAGTAGTAATTTGATGCAGGAACAACGTTTGGGTACGGCCGAACAAACAAAGCACTAGAGAAGGAGACCGACCACATTTTTTTAACCCAATGTAATTAACGAAATTAATTATATTAAATAGTTAATAATTTCGAAATTAGTTAATTAGTTTTAAAGTTAATCGAATAATTATAACATGATTGTTATATGATCAGAATTGGACACGCCATAAACCATTGGAAACATCTTGACGGGCGGTACACTATGAAACAGAAAGGGACAGAATTAGGAACAACCGGAATTTTTAATTAAATTAAACTACTGTTTAATTTAATTAAAACGAGCTGTTGACAACGGAATCAGATCAAGGTGAGTTAAACTCACTCAGTTTCCCTATTTATATTTTATATAAATTGGGTTTTTATTTTTGTGTGCTCTGCTTGCCAATAATTGCCTATTTGCTAGTTATACATTTGTTTGTTGATTTAACTGATAAAATTAAACTGTGTTTAATTTCAGTGAAATACCAAATCGTCATTTTTAACGATTGGTTCCAATAAAGGTGACTCACCTTGGTTGGTCATGTTTATTATAAACATGTTTAAATGGTTGAATTGTTTGAATTGCTTATGGTTGATGTTAAATGGTCGTTATTTAGTTTATCAGTTAAACAAAACTGAACAGTCTGATTTGAGATAACCATTTTGTATACAGGGAAGAACAGGTTGGAGGGATCCAATCGGATTCCTCAAATATATTATTTATTTCATATTTTCACATATGAACTGTCCTGTTTGGTTGATTGATTTGATTATTGATTTGGACTGGGAATTCAACCTGTGTTGTGTTTAAACCAATGAGCGGTATTGGTTGAGTATTTAGCAGTATACGGCCTTTAAAATCAATCGTGTTAAAAATATTGATTTTTGATTACAACTTATGTTTATCGGAGGATAAGAACGTTGTTGATCAAGGTCTGAGAGGTAATTAAAATACCCCAACTTGAACGACATCGGGATTATCTGAAGATAGTATTAGTTGGTAATCGTAAGAGACGTTAGTGGATATGTTTTGAAAATCTAAACAGCGATTTTAGCGCTGTTGTTATAATATATGTCTTGTAAATCTAATATAGCGATTGTAGCGCCTTTGCTATAGTAAATGGGTTGTAAACCTAAACAGCGATTATAGCGCTGTTGTTTTGTAAATCTAAATAGTAATTATAACGCTATTGTTATAACATATGTGCTATAAATTTCTTTGTTAAAACTAATGGATTTCCGAATTTAAAAGAGGATTTGAAGGAAGAATTAAGTGGGAAATTGAATATAGTTATTCGAGCTAGAGTTAGTCAAACATAGTATTCAGAATGAGTTGCCATTTCGTACGACTGCTAGCGTAATTCGCAGGGCTGCAGATAGCCTACGGCGGTCGGATGTTTTCCTGAGGGAATCAGGCGTAACCATTGTGATCGCTGCGATCTAGAGTCAAGCGAATGGATTTAAGTCGAGTATTAGTTAATCAATTAGAGTAATCGATTAGAGTTAAATCAAATTGGAGTTATTCAATTATCGTATTTTCAAAGATTGAAATTAGAAGTTTTTTAAAAGTAAATCAGTTTTGTTAAAGGCCAAGTGATGCTGCATACTGGACCAGTGAACTCATTGGAGTGTCATGATTGAAACACTGATTATTTTGATAGTAAAAACACCGACTATCAAATCTGGCCAATACGATTGTTGGTACGGGAAGACCGGGATCGAATGTATATTCGAAAACCATTCCGACCAACAAATACGTGAAGATATCAGAAGATGATCGAGATGGTGCTATGAAGACCGTGGATTTTCACAAACGGAAGAACCACTAATGTTCTCTGCCTGGCAAGCAGAGATAAACTGTGATTCTGTCGTGGTTGGAATCTACGGGTTGCAAGGACTTCTCGCTACTGATCCATGGGGTGATTCCTATATTGGATGCAGTAGGAGAGTGCCTTCGGTTCATCCTGTTCCTGGATGACATGTATGGACGGATGTCTGACAGAGTATTTCCAAAGAGTCACGTACGTTGATTTCTTCAAACGTACGATAGTTGTTGGCAGGGAATTGCCATTCTCTAGCTTTCTGCTAGAGTATTTTTGTGGACGTCAATTAGTGATATCTGATGGATCTGACGATGTGGCATTCAAAGTGAATGATGACCAGGTGTTCAAAGGTAAATCTAAACCTCAAGCCTCATCAACCGGGAAATGACAAAAATCGGGCAGGCAGCATGGCTATGTGGGTCGCTCCCATTAGGGTGTATGATCACCTATCTAGAGAAAATCCTATTTGCTTCTTAAATCTATGTTTCGATGCTGTCCCTTTTCGGGAGACGGTTGCTGATCCCAACCGTCGGTGATATACATTCGATACACTCAAACGAAATGAGTGGTCGGTCATGTGAGGGCCGGGTTGCAAGAAGTTCTTGTTGAACCCAGTGTATTCGTCTCTAGAGATACACTATCGGCAGGTGGTCCCATACCTTGTCAAGGTCGGAATCCAATTTCCAATAAGCGCCCGCGGTTTTGTTTGTATACTATATATGTGGAGCGTGAGATGCAAGCGTTCCACTAGATTGATATTTACTTGTATTTAGACATTATTATAATATCAGACAAGATATTGATTTCAAAACCGTTTTGGGTTATCGTAAGGTAAAAACCGTCCGTGTTTATGTGTGGATTTGGTCTTACGATTATCCTTTTTCTTCGAAAAGGTTTTTGAACCCTAAAATCAAGTTGGATGCTCACCCAAATACTATGCGAGTTTTTCTCACTCTGGTTCACCAGACTGACCCGGTGTTTTGTAAATGCTCGGGTTAGGCCGGGTTGTACAGGTTCAGGTTATCGACTGCTGTGAAGAGACGAGCTGGAAGAGCCCAGACGTATGATATTATATAGCTACTATTCCGCTGTGTGTTGTATATGGGAACAGGCCATTATAACTGTCCCATGGTATGATGTACTCTGATATTGTAAGTATTTTAAAGCTTCCAATAAAGATTTACTTCTGTATTATATTTTGTTCTGCTGCGATGTGAGACTCTGTGTGGTGTTTCTTCTTCTTCTTCTATTCAATGTTCTACCTTATCTATTCTCACCCTCTAACTTCTTTCTATTAATGATCTGGAATGTTCGATGTCTGAATGGTCAACACGGTAGTTTGATGTTGATTTTCGGAGTCGAAAATCCCGGTTCGTTACAGTGGTATCAGAGCTGAAGGTTAAGTAATTACCTTGGCTCTGTGGCGTGACTCAATAGAGATGGGGTTAGTAATACCCTAGATTGAGTTTGAGTGTATAATATACGAGTGAACGTATTTGTAGATTTTATAAAAAATTGTTTTATATTGAGGAGATTTATCGGTTGAGTTGTTTATGAGTTCTGGTCGATAAGTTTGATCCACTGTATCGATAGGAGTTTATAAACACTCGAATACGATGGGTCGTCACGATATGTTTTGAAAAGAGGGTAAATGAAATAATTTTACCCAAATTATATTTTAATATAAAAGAATGATATACTTTTGAAGTATTATAGTATATTGGATGTGTTGGTTGATTATAATTGAAATGATTATATAAATAACAAATTAAAATTCGTATAATATGGAATCAGATGAATTAAATCTGAAATCTAAATCAAAAATTGGAATTAAAATTCCTTAAAGTGGGAAAGGTGTTGTAAATAAACTTGGATTGAATATATGAGATTTTTAAAATCCTGGGAGATTTTAAATTGTTTACGAGTATCATGTTTAGTATTTTGAAATAGATTTCAAATTGAAAGTGTTTAAAATTGGAGTTTTGAAATGATATAGTATTGAACTCACTTCGATTGCTGGAAAATAGATTCCGATGATGATCCGTACATCATCGGTGTTCATTTTCGAGTTTGCAAGTGACAGATTACTACCAAATTTTTTGTTTTTGAATTGTTTTGAGAAACAGGTTGTTTTGATATTCCAAATGAATAATTTGATTTTTGAAAGAGCTGAACTGTTTAAAAAACTCCCAGGGAAAGTGTTTGAACAAGAACAAAATTAAATAGAAATTGTGAAAGCGAATATGAATTGAATTGAAACAAATTAACTGGAAATTGAATCAGGAGATAATATATCGAGTAGAATCAGATTTTGAAATTTGTGAGACAAGAATCTGAAATAGTGTTGGGTGGAATTGATGATGGATGATGATTGAGTTGAGAATGGGATTTGGCTTGGATTCATGAAGGATTTGGTTTTTGAAGATAAAATTGGAATTTTGGTTGGTGAATGCATTTGTATATGCTGACAGGGTAGCAGATGGGAAGGATATAATGATATGCCCGACAAAAAGGTACACGTTTATATTCATATGAGTTTAATGAGATTTCTGAGCCTGTTTGGCAAGCCGCTTGGCTATTTGATTTTCTTTTGGGTTGAAGAAGGCCTAGAAAGGCGAGTTGTAGTTGTACCGATTGAGCCGTACAGAGGAGGTACTGGCGAAATTTTTCGGAAATTTAAAGTGTTAGAAAATTTTCGATATTTTTGAAAATATTCATATACGGTATTAAATCGGTTTTGGATTTAAGATAAATTGGATTTGAAAGTTATTGGGTTTATAACGTTCTTTCTTACCTTAGCAATTTCGAGGACGAAATTATTTTAAGGGGGGAAGAATGTAACGACCCGTGTTTTTGGCCGTCAAATATTTAATTTAATTTATTTATTTTAAATATTATATTGGGAATATTAATGGAATTTAATATTTAATTCGTTATTTAAAACGAAGTTTGAACGTTATATATTTATATAATTATAAATCGAGCTCGAAATGGCGCGGCAGTTCGTAATATTGCATTTCGAACTTCAACTGAGAATACAGGATTCGATATAAGTTGGATTTCTGTGAAACAAGAAACGTTGGAACCGTATTGATCATAATTTGTATATGGAAAAGAAAAATCCAGATTTCGTAGTATAGATTGTAAGTTATGGTCAAATCAAAATTTGAAATAGTCGCTGTGGAAATCGTTATTAAATTATAGGTCTTTAAAATAACCATTTTGCAAACGGAGGTCGTTTTCAACGAAATTAGTTTCACTGGAACCAGAATGACAAGACATAACAGTACAACCAATTTTATTACATTTGTAATTCATGGGTGTCAGCACGAATTTAACGGTACCCGTATAATATTATACTAACCTGTACATAAATCTATACAAGTTTAATGACCTCCTACCCTATGCTAATTCTTTGCGGACAGCCAACATATTTTAATACACGTATCTGCTTGAAATGACTATACATTACTGTACCACCTACTTTTGAAAATATAAACCATGGAAGCCTACCTACACGCTCAGGGAGTACGCTGTCCTTAAGACTTGTCAACCTAATGGCAGACCAAAATGTACACACCTTCCTGTACATCCGAATGCAACAAACACAAATCCATTTCATACAACGTACACTTGTCCAATCGGTGTACAAGCTACACTAAATTTTGATGCACAGCTACCATACTTATTTTCTTTTCTGCACATGTTTTCATATAAGTGTACCGACTTCCAATGAGAACCTTTTCACATGTCCTCCTCAAGTCTTCTGTATAAACTATACATCAAGGGAGAAACACGCAGACTACTACCACCTATGAAATGAAATTCGTCGCAGTCCTACCGTCCTACAGCTTGGGTGCCAAGTAACTCCTCATCTATAAATATGCACCAAAACTCCATATAAATTTCTTCCTTCAGCAAGTAAATACTGCCGCAAGTCTTAATAAAAATATATATATATATATATAATATAATATAACCACCGACCCTGTGTTGATCTAAGTATAGAATGGGGGATGCATCGTGTGGTTGCAGCAAGTAGAAGAGCTGCTGTCCAGTTGAAAACCGATACATACGCAAGGTACAGGAATGATGGATGCGTAACTATGGATGGATGAAGGACCGGCATGGAGGAAAGGACGTGATGAGCTTGACTTCGATGTCAGCATGGTTTGAAGTAGATGAACGAAAGTCAAATCAAATATCAAAGACAACAAGGAGGAGATGAAGACACTGATCTGGTTCACGAGCGCAAAGTGGAGGAAAAACATGGGAATGATGTTTTAGTTCACAGCTGCACCTTCGTTTTGGAACTATGGGGTGAAGGGAAGCTCATACTCGAGTTTTCGGGTAGATCGATGACAACTTCCATCGGAGCTTACTGTAGGTGATGGAGAGGAGCATCGGCGACTGTCGGAGTCTGGTCTGTCGGGGCTTGGGCCGAGGGTGGAGGACAGTTGGGCGAACAGGGTGACAGTCTTAGATGAGCGGCCGATGGCCTGGGGACAGTGCAGCTGCGGTCTGAAGTTTTGAAGTTCGGTGGGTGTTTGAGTACGAACTGAAATCTGGAACGAGAAACCAATAAGCGTGAGTTCTTTGAGGATGGAAGTTTTCGGGATAAGGTATTAGCAAATGAAGAGCAGTGAATAACAGTGAGCAACTAGAGTACTGAGAATTGAAGAAGGAAAATGTCCAGATCCAATAATCGTGACCCAAAGTAATCACTTTACTAAATTTAACTGGGTATTAGTTTTAAATCAAGGGATATTAAAATTCCTTTATGCTGAAGTAGTAATTTGATGCAGGAACAACGTTTGGGTACGGCCGAACAAACAAAGCACTAGAGAAGGAGACCGACCACATTTTTTTAACCCAATGTAATTAACGAAATTAATTATATTAAATAGTTAATAATTTCGAAATTAGTTAATTAGTTTTAAAGTTAATCGAATAATTATAACATGATTGTTATATGATCAGAATTGGACACGCCATAAACCATTGGAAACATCTTGACGGGCGGTACACTATGAAACAGAAAGGGACAGAATTAGGAACAACCGGAATTTTTAATTAAATTAAACTACTGTTTAATTTAATTAAAACGAGCTGTTGACAACGGAATCAGATCAAGGTGAGTTAAACTCACTCAGTTTCCCTATTTATATTTTATATAAATTGGGTTTTTATTTTTGTGTGCTCTGCTTGCAAATAATTGCCTATTTGCTAGTTATACATTTGTTTGTTGATTTAACTGATAAAATTAAACTGTGTTTAATTTCAGTGAAATACCAAATCGTCGTTTTTAACGATTGGTTCCAATAAAGGTGACTCACCTTGGTTGGTCATGTTTATTATAAACATGTTTAAATGGTTGAATTGTTTGAATTGCTTATGGTTGATGTTAAATGGTCGTTATTTAGTTTATCAGTTAAACAAAACTGAACAGTCTGATTTGAGATAACCATTTTGTATACAGGGAAGAACAGGTTGGAGGGATCCAACCGGATTCTTCAAATATATTATTTATTTCATATTTTCACATATGAACTGTCCTGTTTGGTTGATTGATTTGATTATTGATTTGGACTGGGAATTCAACCTGTGTTGTGTTTAAACCAATGAGCGGTATTGGTTGAGTATTTAGCAGTATACGGCCTATAAAATCAATCGTGTTAAAAATATTGATTTTTGATTACAACTTATGTTTATCGGAGGATAAGAACGTTGTTGATCAAGGTCTGAGAGGTAATTAAAATACCCCAACTTGAACGACATCGGGATTATCTGAAGATAGTATTAGTTGGTAATCGTAAGAGACGTTAGTGGATATGTTTTGAAAATCTAAACAGCGATTTTAGCGCTGTTGTTATAATATATGTCTTGTAAATCTAATATAGCGATTGTAGCGCCTTTGCTATAGTAAATGGGTTGTAAACCTAAACAGCGATTATAGCGCTGTTGTTTTGTAAATCTAAATAGTAATTATAACGTTATTGTTATAACATATGTGCTATAAATTTCTTTGTTAAAACTAATGGATTTTCGAATTTAAAAGAGGATTTGAAGGAAGAATTAAGTGGGAAATTGAATATAGTTATTCGAGCTAGAGTTAGTCAAACATAGTATTCAGAATGAGTTGCCATTTCGTACGACTGCTAGCGTAATTCGCAGGGCTGCAGATAGCCTACGGCGGTCGGATGTTTTCCTGAGGGAATCAGGCGTAACCATTGTGATCGCTGCGATCTAGAGTCAAGCGAATGGATTTAAGTCGAGTATTAGTTAATCAATTAGAGTAATCGATTAGAGTTAAATCAAATTGGAGTTATTCAATTATCGTATTTTCAAAGATTGAAATTAGAAGTTTTTTAAAAGTAAATCAGTTTTGTTAAAGGCCAAGTGATGCTGCATACTGGACCAGTGAACTCATTGGAGTGTCATGATTGAAACACTGATTATTTTGATAGTAAAAACACCGACTATCAAATCTGGCCAATACGATTGTTGGTACGGGAAGACCGGGATCGAATGTATATTCGAAAACCATTCCGACCAACAAATACGTGAAGATATCAGAAGATGATCGAGATGGTGCTATGAAGACCGTGGATTTTCACAAACGGAAGAACCACTAATGTTCTCTGCCTGGCAAGCAGAGATAAACTGTGATTCTGTCGTGGTTGGAATCTACGGGTTGCAAGGACTTCTCGCTACTGATCCATGGGGTGATTCCTATATTGGATGCAGTAGGAGAGTGCCTTCGGTTCATCCTGTTCCTGGATGACATGTATGGACGGATGTCTGACAGAGTATTTCCAAAGAGTCACGTACGTTGATTTCTTCAAACGTACGATAGTTGTTGGCAGGGAATTGCCATTCTCTAGCTTTCAGCTAGAGTATTTTTGTGGACGTCAATTAGTGATATCTGATGGATCTGACGATGTGGCATTCAAAGTGAATGATGACCAGGTGTTCAAAGGTAAATCTAAACCTCAAGCCTCATCAACCGGGAAATGACAAAAATCGGGCAGGCAGCATGGCTATGTGGGTCGCTCCCATTAGGGTGTATGATCACCTATCTAGAGAAAATCCTATTTGCTTCTTAAATCTATGTTTCGATGCTGTCCCTTTTCGGGAGACGGTTGCTGATCCCAACCGTCGGTGATATACATTCGATACACTCAAGCGAAATGAGTGGTCGGTCATGTGAGGGCCGGGTTGCAAGAAGTTCTTGTTGAACCCAGTGTATTCGTCTCTAGAGATACACTATCGGTAGGTGGTCCCATACCTTGTCAAGGTCGGAATCCAATTTCCAATGAGCGCCCGCGGTTTTGTTTGTATACTATATATGTGGAGCGTGAGATGCAAGCGTTCCACTAGATTGATATTTACTTGTATTTAGACATTATTATAATATCAGACAAGATATTGATTTCAAAACCGTTTTGGGTTATCGTAAGGTAAAAACCGTCCGTGTTTATGTGTGGATTTGGTCTTACGATTATCCTTTTTCTTCGAAAAGGTTTTTGAACCCTAAAATCAAGTTGGATGCTCACCCAAATACTATGCGAGTTTTTCTCACTCTGGTTCACCAGACTGACCCGGTGTTTTGTAAATGCTCGGGTTAGGCCGGGTTGTACAGGTTCAGGTTATCGACTGCTGTGAAGAGACGAGCTGGAAGAGCCCAGACGTATGATATTATATAGCTACTATTCCGCTGTGTGTTGTATATGGGAACAGGCCATTATAACTGTCCCATGGTATGATGTACTCTGAAATTGTAAGTATTTTAAAGCTTCCAATAAAGATTTACTTCTGTATTATATTTTGTTCTGCTGCGATGTGAGACTCTGTGTGGTGTTTCTTCTTCTTCTTCTATTCAATGTTCTACCTTATCTATTCTCACCCTCTAACTTCTTTCTATTAATGATCTGGAATGTTCGATGTCTGAATGGTCAACACGGTAGTTTGATGTTGATTTTCGGAGTCGAAAATCCCGGTTCGTTACATGTTCTATACATTATTGTTGCTCATGAATAAACATACTGCAAGTAATAATATTGATTTATGATTTTTCTATCGATGATCCATAGCTTTTTTATGAGTTTACCTCCTGTAGATATCGTGGAGAAATATGTTGGATTAACCTCTCAAGCTACCTGCTTGAGTCCAAGTACAGATGTTTGTTGTTACAGTGAAGTTCTCGTGAATAATATATGATCAAATGGGGGAATGACCCGTTTAATTCGTCAAAGATGCCTGTAGGAGAGCTACTCTCCTCCTTATTTACACAGTGCTTATATATACTTACATGATTTATTTGCATTTGTTTGCAGTGAGTTCCATATCTATTTACAGTTTTCAATGCGAGTCAGATAAATGGCACTAATATGCGAGTCAGGTGAATACCGCATTCAACTCTATGTTTTTCGGGACGGTTGTTAAATGGGAGGGTATTGTGGTTAAATAACTCAGAGGTCAGAGAATGTACTAATTAAGTGATAATATCTAGACAAGTTGATCAAAAATGAAGACAGAAAAGAAATTGGTTGCGTGTGACAATAAAGGATAAGTATTATAAATACTAGCAGCATTTTGTATCTGGCAGCAGAAAGCTAGCTGGTACAACAAAAGTTAGGAAAGAGAAGGTAGCAGCACAAAGTAGAGTTGATTAATTAGATGCAATATATGTTATTTGGAAGAAATATTGATCCGTGATAACCTTGCTTTACAATAGTTGAAAAATAAATATTCAATTAAATTTAAGGCTTCTTTTTCTGTAAAATTGAAAATTTTGCTTTTATCTACTTTTCGTGTTATATAATTATGTGTATTTTATATGGTAATATAAAAATTGTATCTGAAATAAAAATAGAGTAGTTCAATGAAGCTGAACAGGTTGGCTTTTCTGCACTTGATGACCCTATATGTTTTTATAGTCTTTACTATTGGTCTAATTATATTTGCTTTCAAGCTTCCTAAACAATTATCTGTTTCTTTTATTAATCATTTCCTGTTTGGAAAGTAATGTTGTATGAAGCATCGGTATGTAGAATAAAGTAATTTGTTTTGCTGTGTATGAACTCACAAAAGCATTCATTTTCCTACTAGAAATTATTTATTCTAATTATATTATTATTTTTGGCTTACATGACATTTCAGACATGGTTTCCTGTTTGGGTTATGCATACCGTTTAGAAAGTGTTTTATACTCTCTATTTTATGATGCATTGTCTAGCAATAATCTTCAGGTTAGCTATTTGTTCAATGTACCATGTCCAATCAGCCATGACCAATCAAGTTTAGAAGGCTCATGGAATGGTTGATGGACTAGATTTAGATGTGTAAGTTACCGATTATTATACAATAGTATAAGTAATATACTAATTTTGAGGTTTATTGTTAATTATTTATTTGAACGGTCAGGTTTTGGGGGTATTCATGAACGATTTTATGGGTGCTGCGGAACGGGTGAAGTCAGAGGTGAGATCATCAATTTACCGATTTGAGTTTTGGTTTCAATGTTAATCTGATTAATTAGTTTTTATTAGGCCTGTGAAGAGCTTTGAGGAAATAAAGTAGATATTTGATGATTTAGTGAGTGGAATGGGGATGTATTTCAATGGTAACGGGTAATCGGAGCTACCCGATATGGGCAAGAGGACCCGACTCAGTTGATGATTGATTCCATGGCGGTGTAAAGTGATGTGCCACATTGGTGTAAGTAATTGCAATAAAATAATTTTTCATTATGCTTTTACCAGCTGGAAATCCTTCCTTTCAGATTTAAGTACAATTGACGAACTGTAATAAGAATTGATGAGCAACAATAGTGTGGAACTTAACCTTTCACTTACTGAAAAGAGAAAATTATGCACGTTTTTGGCTGTTTGTGTCCGGCCATGCATCCATTTACCTCTTTGTGTCCCTTATATATGCCCAGTATGACTATATTTCTCTTTTGGTTTGCAATTTTTATAGTACAATGAGGTATTATAATAGGAATATTGTTACGCGATTCTTTTATAGTCGGTTGCTGTTATTTACCTACCAATAATGATGTTGATTGTTATTTCCTACTCATGCAAAATAATGATGTTGATTGCCAATACATTTGGATGACACTAATGTTCTGTTTGTGAATAGAAAGAAAGTTTGCACAAATTTAGCATTTTATATTATGTTTATAGGTAATTATCTTGGCTGTTGATTATTAACCTAAAGCAATGACTGCTTTTATTTTGCAGGTTTGCCTAGACAGTGGCTTTACTATTGTGGCAATTTGATAGTACATCTATACACCATATCACTCTTTAATACGTATTATGCATGTTGTTATTTTTAAAAACAATCCTCTTATTACCTGCATTTGTTCTATGTAACTATTTCACTTTTTTTTGCATCATCGGGAAGTTAGAAATAACAACTTGCAACATTTTTTACCTTGCATATTGTTGGTTCTATATTTCACTCGGTACAAATTTATCACTACTTGATATTAAAGTACTGTTATGTGATATATCACTTCACCGGTTATATTATCTTTCTCCTTTAGATCTTTAATTTATTTTATATCTCTCACAGTCTCTTTTGCTTTCAACTCTCTGGACATGTTAGTCTCTCCCTGATTATTTTTACCCATAAACCGTTCACGTACAGAATGCTGACACTCCTTTTTACATTATACATGCACAATAATAATATTTCTCATTCTCTACAATCTTTATGTCTTTAACTGTCCATTTGAACTTGGTTCGGCCCTGTACTAATGGTTACGAGTGTAAGATGAAAAAAGTGCTATAGCATTTTGTTCTGCAGGGCTTTTACTTTGATTACAAATGGGAATTTAAGATGACTCCAAATGGCTGGGTGGTTGGGACATCCTTCCTTCATCTGACTTCAAGATCGCATGCTTATGTGCTTGAATCCGCAAAATAAAGAATTTGGGAAAACAATTTGGCCCAAGGGACATTTCCTGCATAACACAGATTATGTATTGTTACTCAATATACTAAACTTAATAATTTAAAAAGTCAGTCTTCACCTTGCGCCATCCTGATTAAAAAAGATGATAATAATGATTAATATTGTGGAATTTAATAGTACGTATATATTTTTTTACACCGAATATTGATCATTTTTTTTTACTTTTTGTTTCATAATTGAATTTGATTAAATAATCTGTATTTCAGATGTGCTTAGATTGTGGATTTTTCTATGTGATTGATCATGGAATTTGTCAAGAGTTTATGAATGAGGTTTTTAATCATGGCAAAAGCTTATTTGAATTGAAACGTGATGAAAAAATGAAATTAGTTCGCATGGAATGCGAAGTATAAGGTTATACTCCTGTTTTCGATCAGCTTTTGGATACTGAAAATCAAATTAATGATTTGTTTCTTCAATATTATGGTCACTTTTAAGACTACTAAACATGTATAATCACTTTAGTTAGTGTTTTCGGAAACTATAAAGAATGATATTATATTGGAATTAAAAATCCAGAGGGTGACGTAATCAAACCTACAGCCTTCTTAACTTATAAATTTGTTGGAATTAGTATTTCTTTTAGAACACTTTTTATTTGTTCTCCAGGCTTCTCTGCTACTCAAAGCTTCTAGCCATTATTATGTCTTTTTAACAACCTTGCTTGCTTCAAGTTTTTAACTCAAATGTAATTTGCATTCTTAATCTCACTTATATTTTTGGGCACATTTGGATTGTCAGTTGAAAGTTGAAGCTTGACTGAGTTTATACCGTATTGTTCTACGTCAACATGCAATTTTGATATGGTAAATTCTTTAATGAATAAAATTGGAATATTAATGTTTAGTGTGTGCTAATGTTTCCGCTCTTTTAATTACATATGTTAAATATACAATATTTCAAAGACAACAATTCATGCGCGGAGCGCATGCCGTTATCACGCATACATGCATTATTTACTTCTTGCTGCAAAATTTAGTTTATACACTAGAATCCAAACACATTCATATATCACGTACATTATATATCTTGGTAATATATAATATGTTCTCACCGCCTATTAATGAATGCAAACTAAAACACTTAAAAGTCTACGCACCCGTGCATCGCACGGGTTTCCACTCGTATACTAACAAATTTTGATATAGCCATTGCACTTGGTGTTGGTAAAAGTTAAAACGATATAAAGTGACAGAAGATATGTTGTTTAAGATGCAGAATAAAGTTTAAGTCTACTGATGATTCTCTTTCAACGTTACTGATAACTTGATGACTCAAATTGGCTGCAGCCAACTTTCTGACAAGTCTTAGACCATCATATACCTATATGAAGAATAAATTATGAATAGGAGACTCATATTTGTACAAATGCTACTGATAACATCAAAGAGCAGGAAGTTTCATTTCCTTATTTCTTTCTTTTGAGTCCTCGTACCACCATTATTTAAGTATAAAAGCCAAATCAAGCATGTTTCAAACCATCAAAATAATCTTCCGACCATATCTCGAATTAGAAGGTGACGGATCATAGATTGATCTATGTAGGAAGCTGGAAAGAGTCAATATTTTCCTATAGACTCCTTTTGATATATATTCTCCAGTCTTACATGAACCAATACACAAACCAATTTTGTACAAGCATTACACCACACACTTCGTGTGTGATGATGACATTTGCTTGATGCATGAATTGTTTTTTAATAAATTATTTATGCAACATATTCAAGAGAATTACTCATACAAAATTTAGCTATATTTTTACGTTGAAATTATGTGTAGTTAGTTTAAATTTTGATTTCTATTTTGTAACATCTACTTTTAGTTTGAATCTCTACTTCTTAATTAACCAACAAATAATGAATTTGTAAAGTGTTTCCCGGCCTTTAGCCTGGCTATCAGAAGCAACCCGGACTCGCACAACTCAGACTAAACGTCAGAATTAACGATTAACACGGAGATTAGAAATCACTCAACTCGGATCGATCTCCTCCGAACATCATCTGATCACTCAGAAAAAGCCTGATCGGTTCACAAGAACATCTAACTTTCATTAATCGATCAACTCCAAGATCGGATTGATCACTCTAGAAAACATGTGATCAACACGAATCGATCATCATCAGGATTGAATCGGTCACTCCAGAAATACTTGATGGGCACGGTACGATCACCAAAAAAGCATGGACTGACTCAGGGAAATGGCTTCAGAAAATTTCTCGATCTGTTAAGAAATCGGATCGGTATTTTGATTGAATGATCTACCATTGCCCTAAAGACCGATCGGTTGAAAACAAATGATCAATACATGGATTTGAACAAAGACGGAATGATCAAGTAGAGAACTAGACATTCACTACTTCGAACAATAAAGGAGCATAACTCAAATACCAGAACCGAAACACAACGAAACTTCACGGAGAAATTCAAGGCAACTGGAGTGAACCGTACACGGGATTGCGGACCACATCCATCAAAATAGAGGGATCGATACCGATCCCTATAGGAATACCGATCTGATTACATTTTGATTTGGGCCTTGGCCCTGCAAAACTCGCATTCAAACGTTCCTTTGATTTTCTTACTCAAACTGCAACTATAGATACCCCTTCTCAAACGAAAGATAGATCTTATGGCACTTTGATTACTTCTAACTATCTTACTTCGAAATCATAGCGACTCGAGCATTGTATTTAATGGGGAATTATGAGGTTTGAGACTATTAGAGGAAGATGAATGTCGTACTTCAGACTTTAAGGATCTATATAATAGATTCTTTCAGACAATGGTTCAACTCACTAGGTACAAACGGGTTATCGAACTATCGACTTTCAGTATTCAATAAAGCCTTGGAACAGCAAAATCAAATTCAAAATTCATACGGCTTTGATCCGATCAAGAACACTTTGATATATAGTTTCTGATGATGCAATTAGAAGAAAGAATGAAGAAAAGAAGTTGAAAAAACCCTGGAGCACTTTACAAGCTTCGCAAATTCGAAAACTTGTAACACTTCTCAAGATAGCAACAATGTCAACGCTACAGTGTATAAGAAGAAGATGGAGTGTGGAGAAAAGTGATTTGCAACGTTTCAAACCGCCGCTTTTTATAGGCAGCGAAGTGTCGCTACCATTTCCAACGGTCGCATCCGTTTCAGATCGAACTGACACGCCCTTTCGTTTGCAACACTCAGATAACGTCGCAAATTTGACTAGTCGCGCCTGTTCATTTGAAATGGTTTAAAAAACGTTGCTAGCTATTTCCCGCCAAATTTGAATTTAATTCGGGTTCGCAATGAGCCCGAATTCGACCCATTTACTGTTTATAAATTATGTCCAATAATATACTTATTGGACCCGGTACCCGTCCCCGGTTCGGTTCGGACGGACGGCGGCGGCGCGCGTGTGCAGTGTAGTGTTGCATGGTCTCCCTCATAACAAAGTAAACATTTGGGTGCCCCAAGACCCCAACACAATTGTGAGAAGACCACTTAAGTATGACATACCTTTTCCAATTTCATGATGTGGGATTTACAACAATCTTCTTCAATTTTCAAAAATAAAGTGAACGACTGAATCATTAGTGTGACTTCCTACATATCCAAGTAGGATCAAGCCAATATAGTTTTAAGATCAAGTTTTGTATCATCATGGAAACAACACATAAATAAAATGTATCTTTTGGATTTGAACATTTATTTAGTGTAGACCATTCAAAGCTTTATCGAGATTATATGTTGAACGAATCTTGAACCAAGTATCCCTTAACGATAAACCGGAACAATCATACATAATGATTTCCTTAGTTAGAGTATTCTATATTGCTCAGCATGTTAATGACCATGTGCTTTTAATCATGATTCAAGAGTCTACTTTAGAAAGCAGTCTTACTTTTCTAGGAAATGACCTGATTTTCATACTCATATAGGTAAGTTTTTAAGGTGTTTTTGCGATACACCTTTTAAGATTTCTAGAGTTATTAAGGATATTATCCATCATTTGTTCCTGCAGAATCCAACACTAAATATTATGGGATTATTGATTTAGTGTTCCATAATCATACTCTTAACTTGTTGGTACCCATTGAACTTTGTCTATCCTTTTCAACACACAAGTTGGGTTTCTATTAAGGATCATCAATCTTCATTCAAAGATCTTAGTCCCATTTCTTTCGACTTTATAGAAGCCATAGCCTTTGGAAGACCTTTTGTAAGTGGCCAGCCAAGTTTTTCTTCGATTCTATGTAGTCAACAGTTATAACTCCACTTTTGAGTAACTGTCTTACCATCTGATGTCTTAGACTCACATGTCTAGACTTTCCATTATATGCCTTATTAGAGACGTTATATATCGTTGCTTGATTATCACAGTTAATCAAGACTGTTGAAGATGACTTCTTTTATAATGGAAT
Organism: Allium sativum; assembly: GCA_030737875.1. NCBI lineage: Eukaryota > Viridiplantae > Streptophyta > Magnoliopsida > Asparagales > Amaryllidaceae > Allium > Allium sativum. The sequence goes on along the minus strand of CM060924.1, from coordinate 185,433,005 downwards.
TTCCATTCACAAATTTCTAAGTCATTATGTTTCCTTACATGCATCTGCTAATGCAATCAATTCTGACAACATAATTGAATCAGATATGCAGGTCTGCTTCTTGGAAGCCCAACACACAGCAACGCCTCCTAATGTAAATATTCATCCAGTCGTAGACTTGGAATTATATTCTACATTGTTTCAGGTTGCATCATGATGTGCACGTAAATATGCAAATTTATATTCACACATTTATTCTTATTTTAATTAATTAAATAACATAAAGGGATATTTTTACATGTTTTAAACCAAAAATTTAAAATTCTCAAATTATCATGCATTCATCCTCATTTAAAGTGTAAAACGGTAAATTGTGCTTGTTTTAATTTGTGATATCATTTACTTGGTCCATGTTGTCTCTTATAGGAAATTTGGAGCAAAAATGATGGTTGCATATGAAGTTATAAAGAAAAGCATGCATATATACAAGAGGATATGGAATTAATTCATTCACTACTTAATGGAGGACCCCACCTACCTATTATCTCTACTTCCTTAATGGTGCAATTAAAGGCCTCATGCAATTTACATGACTCATTAGTGGATGGAAACAAAATTGTAGCTTCATGAAGGGGGTACTTTTGGTAGTCCCCAACAAATGTAACTAGGATTTTAGGGTTTAGAACATGTGTATATATACCCCTTTTATGTGATGTAAATCCTCTCTAATTTCTCTCTCCTTCTGTATCCTTATCTTTAGTTAGTTTTTAGGATTAGAAAAAAAAAAGTTTTTTTTTTCCTCAATGGCTTCTTAGTCATTTTTTGTGTAATTTCTCTTTTGCAATTTCAATTAGTTATCTTTTATTTAGATGTTCTCTTCTTTTATGCAAATAGAATAGATTTGTACTTTATTTTGCTTTTCTTATTCTTTTGTTTTTGTTCTATGTTGGAATCTACTTCTGTTGTTAGAATAACAAACATGAGAGGCTAAATCCTTTGATTTAGGGGTAATGAAGCTTTCTTGATTATGTTGATGCAACACATTTTGGTTTTTATGATCTCTTGTTAAGCTTAATGGAATGATTGAAGTAGTAATTACATTGTTGTTGAGTTTTGGTTTTGATAGTCTATGTTTGTTGACAACAAAATAGGCTATGCTTAGTCAACATAAACACAAGATTGCATCTTCATCTATATATGAATATGGTAATTAAAGTGTGACTGAAATTCAAAATTTGATATTCTATGTTACTAAATTAATAGTAAATAGAATATGCTTAAAGTAAATTTTAGTTTCATTTTTGTTGTCATTTCATAAATGTATAATTGTGGATTAGAGAGTGTATTAGAGTTTGACGGTTTAAGTGTGTTCTCTAATGACACACTAGGCCGTGCTTATGATAAATGCACCAACTAATTACACAAAAGATCAAATGAGAGATCATGAAATCATTGTATGTTGATTTATGTGGTCATAAGGGTGAAGTTGCCTCTAAATTGTTTTCATTTCATATTCAGCTCTCAACTTAGTTATAGTTTTTTTATTAGCTTTTATTAATTAAATTTTCACTCGAATTCGGTTTAATTTGATTGAATAAAATTAGAATTTCTTCTTTCCCTGTGGATCGACTCGTATTCGCCACGTACTAATAATTGTACGCCGTGCGCTTGCGGTTTGTTACACTTCGCGACGGTATTCTAATTCATAGAATATTCGTTCTCGAACAAGTTTTTGGCGCCGTTGCCGAGGAAAGAGTTTAATTTTAGCTTTATTCTTCGAGTTAATTTTCTTATTTGTTGTTTTTCTAAAAAAAAAAATTGTGTTGTTCATAGTTTTCTGTTTTGTTTTGATCTTTTGTTGTTTCAATTTGTGTGCGCTTGTTTTTGTGTTCACTAAAAAAAAAGAGTTGTGTTTTTTTTTTTTTCATTTTGGGTTTGTGTTTTGTTTTACTTTTGTTTGTGTGTTTGTTTCTTCTCGTGTGTGTGTTTTTATTTTGTGTTTTTTTTTTAAAAAAAATCTTTTGCCAATTTCTTTTATTTCTTTCCCTTTCTTTTCCTCTCACTTATTTCTTTCCTTCCCTTTCCTTGCTTATTACTTGCCATTTCTTTTCTAATTTATTTCTCAATCTTCTCTCCAATTGTTTTCCTTTATTTCTTTCCTTTTTCCTCTCTCATTAATTGTCTTTCTGTTTTCTGCTTTAATACACCCACACTCATTTATTCCTTCCCTTTTTCTAATTTATTTCTTTTCCCTTTCTATTCACTTTCAATTCTTACACATAATAAAAATCTTTCCATTTTTCTTTTTTACTTCTATCCTTTCTTTGATTTCTTTCCAACTTTTATCCAAAAAAAAATCATTTCTTCACAAATAAAAAAAAACCTATTTATTGCTTGCCATATTTTTGTTTCTTCCTTCCTCTGTAATTTTTCCCCTTTCTGCCTTAATATACCCCAACATCCTCACCAAAAATCACTCACTCCATCTACAAAACTTCTTTCCTCAATTCATAACTTTTCTCCCATCCACCACCATATACTTCTTCTCTGTCCCTTCACCTTACCGTTTCACGTCCCCCTCCCCTTCCTCTTATCCAAATCATTCACCACGCAAACAAATTCTTCCTCCACTTTTGTTGTTTGTTTTCACTTTTGTTTATTTGTTTTTTGTGGGTGCTAGTTTTCTTGTTCTTATTATTAAAAAAAAATCTTGTTCTTGTATTTAGTGTTTGTTCACTTGTTGTTGTGTTTTGTGCCACTTTGTTTTTTGTTTATCTTGTGTGTTTGTTTTATTTTGTTGTTCCTCTTTAAAAAAAAATCCTTTTTATTGTGTATATATCGTGCTTGAACCTCTTTCAGGTTGTAAGATCAAGAAGGAACAACATCGCTTTGCCGCGCTTGCTAATAAATAAAATTGCTGCTTAAAAAAATAATTGCTAATAATTTTACACGCTCTGATTTCAATTTGGATGTGCCTGATTTGTGCTTGTAGACTTTTATTTGGGAGTGTGATTTCTAGGTATTGCAGAACTCAGCAGATAAAAAAGTGAAATCTCCAAAAATTGAATCAAAGAACCAATAGTGAAGAAAATCATTCAAGCAAAGCTAACAAAGTTCTAGGGTCAAACGAAGCAAACAATAAAGTCTCATAGCTCTGGAAGGACAGCCATACCCCACTGTGAGTGATTCCTAAACTCTACAGGTGCTCTGCTGCAAAGAAAAATATATTGAAATTGCTTGTAAAAATCTTCTGCAGGGCATCGGCTTGCTTGTAAATTTTTTTATTTCTGCAATTATTATTCTGTGACTGTCTGTGATGGATTATTTTGCCTGTTGATTTGTGGCTGGAAATTTTAAAACAAACGTGGAATACATTATTTTTGAAATCAAATCGAGGATTCGTCAAAGCTCATAGGACAAAATATTCGTTAAATTGACAATTATGATTGATACTCTCTAAGGTGTCTAAGGAACGGTAGAGTCTAGAACTCAAACAGGTTCTTAAACCTTCAGTCGTGTTTCTACGGTGATTCGTGGCACACTGATAATCCCTGTCCGAACCTGACCTAGACTTGTATTCATATAATCCAAAGTTGTTAATTTTAACATATTTTTTAAGAGCTTTTCTTGAAAATGACCCAATTCCCTTATTCCTACGGATTTTACGATAGTTGTGAAAATCAATATAATCCATATAATTTTACACCAAATTCATATGGATATGTTAATAACAACTATTGTATAAACAATTTGGATTTTACGCCACCAACTTTTCAAAATTTTCAAGATAATCCCGTTTATACACCACCAAATTTTCAAAATGACGATCAGCCCTCAACTCTTGAAACACATGTTGAATCTTTACTTGAAATGAGCATACAACAAAATAAAGAAATAAATGAATTGTGTAATTTATACATATGCAACAATTCAAGTGGAAGCTTTCAAAATAATCAAAATTCGATTTCACCTCCAAATTCAAATAATTTTGATTATAACCCTTGTCAATTCAATTTTGAACTCCAAAATGAATTTCAAATTCAAAACGGAAATGTAAATCACTTTTCAAATGATTTTGGCAATGGGAATAATTTCAATTGTGATGCTACTGAAAACTTTTGTTCTCAACAATTTCAAATTGAAAATTCTCATGTAAAAAATTATAAATTTGATTTTGTTGAGCAAACGAACATACTTGACGATTACTTGAAGTTTCGTGAGAAACAAAATCGAATCCAAACTTGTGACGATTCGAATAAAAATCCACCTTTGCCCACAATCGACGATTTTCAAATAACAACTTTTGAAATTGATGACAATCTTAATGAAGTTGTTGAAAGCTCTGTAATTGATCTGAATTCTCTTGAAAACGCAGACGTCAATCTTCAATTTGATCTTCCTCTCTCAGATTCTGAAAATTTCAAAAATTTAACAACTTTAGATTGTCAACATGACAAAAATGATGAAGTTGTTAACAACTGTTTAAGTGAAGATGACTTTGATGAACGAAAACTTCTTAACTTGATTGATGATAATGTTGTTGGGTCTGAATCTGAAAATGAAAAATTTGATAACTTTGAAATTCTTGAGGTTGAAAACAATGATACTGCTGAATGTGATCTTAAGCACAATAACGATTTTTCTGAAACTGTTGAAACTCCTTGCGACTTGATCGTTTCAACAGAATCTCACCGTGATCATTTTTTTTCAATGATAAATTTCTGCAATATATGAACTCTTTCTGGAATAACACTGTTTTTGAGAAAACACAATTTCGAAATTTACTGGAAATTCATTTGTTTGGTTTTAACTTTAGGTTTACGAATGAACCTTTAGTTAACAAAATTTCAAATATCAAAGCAAAACTAAACAATACTTCTCAAAACAAGTATGGGGGGGAGAATGACGCACATATCTCTCAATTTATACATCATTTAATCAAGTCAAACTTTGTTTTTGAAACTTTTTCTGAACCTCGGTTCACTGACCTCTCTGTAGTTGCTATAGAAATTCAATTTGATTTTCGGATCAATTGTAAGCTCAAAATTTTAAAATTAGCAACTCAAACTTTTGAAAAAACAAAATTTGTTTTTCCAAATCTAAAATGTGATATAAAATTCTTTATGATTTGGTTTTTTGTGCTTAATCTGTTTCTCATAATCCTTACGAGGCTGATCCATTGGTCCATTGTGGACCGGTTCATCTATTCGATGACTACATATTTTCTACACACGTATTTGGTAAGTCGCACAAACCTTTTTTTTCTTTGTAAATATGTAAATATTTCTGTTCTGTTCAACTCATTGTGTCATGCATTGACTGTGAGGACACAGTCGAAATCAAGTGTGGGGGGAGTTTCATTTTCATTTTGTTTTGCATAGTTTAAGTTAGCATTTTTTTTCCTTTCTCTTTTTGCATTTTTTTCTTTCTTTCTTTCTTTTTCAAAAAAAAAAAAAGAAAAAAAAAGAAAAAGAAAAAAAGTAAATGTTTTGCACTTCTATTTACTTTTAAATAAGACATGATGGAGTTAGTATATAATTTTGGTCGTTCGATTTAAATATTTGGAAATTTACTTCTCTTAGTGGATAATGAAAGGAAAGTTTGAATTATGAGCAAATTTGGTGTAACTGGTATATTGGAAAATTCGTAGGTGATGAGTATGAAATGTGTTCTGAATTGTAATCCGATTAAATGAATGGTTGATTTAAACTACCTGCGATAACATTTTAGATCGTTTAAGTGAAGTTGTGCTAAGAAATTCTCGCTTAACTCCCTCTCTTATGTAAAAAAAAGAAGAAGAAGAAGAAAAAAAAGTGTATATATATTTATAATTATCCAAGGGTATCCAACATTGCCGGTACATCTGGCGTTGGTGTGCAAACCCGCCAAGCTCTATTCGACACCTTGTTGACAATGTCAGCGTCGGTATATCTTGGTCTCATTTTATGAGTTGGACACCTATGGATTACCGACATCTTGTTGACAAAGTCAGCGTCGGTCTGCACAATCCGCCAAGCTCTGTCCCAAACTCTTACGATGGTATACCTTGGTCTTTTCGGTTAGGTGTTTGTAAATACTAATAATGTAAATATTTTGTAATAAAGAGAGAGTAAGCACTTGATATCCAAGCACACTCTTCACTTATTCGACCTAACGTGTTAACAAAAAGGAAGTTGAGATGTCATTTTACGATTGTTGATATCGATTATAGAATTCATTTCATATTTGCACTATGTTTCTACCAAAACAACTGGCCAAGCTGGAGGAGTTTGTGATGATAACATGACTGTTGTTTGAAGTTTTGATTAGTAATGGACTTAAATTTCATAGTGACGACCCAAATTTGTGTTAACTCATTCGTGTAATATTTAAAAGTAAATTATCCATTTGTAAATATTCCTTTAAAAGCTTGCATTCGTCTTGTAAATATTTTCTAATCTTGCATTTTGTAAATATTTTTGCATTTAACATTTGGATTTTGTGGGTAGTATCCGCTGAAAACCCTCACGAGACAATACTCGTCCTACTGGGGACACCCAGAGGTTTAAAGGCTTGTTGCATACGCTAAATGCAATCGTGTTTCCTACGAAAGTGTGACATATCTTAGTTTATTTTTATTTTTATTCGAGGACGAATAAAAAGATAAGTGTGGGGGTATTTGATGTGCACGTAAATATGCAAATTTATATTCACACATTTATTCTTATTTTAATTAATTAAATAACATAAAGGGATATTTTTACATGTTTTAAACCAAAAATCTAAAATTCTCAAATTATCATGCATTCATCCTCATTTAAAGTGTAAAACGGTAAATTGTGCTTGTTTTAATTTGTGATGTCATTTACTTGGTCCATGTTGTCTCTTATAGGAAATTTGGAGCAAAAATGATGGTTGCATATGAAGTTATAAAGAAAAGCATGCATATATACAAGAGGATATGGAATTAATTCATTCACTACTTAATGGAGGGCCCCACCTACCTATTATCTCTCCTTCCTTAATGGTGCAATTAAAGGTCTCATGCAATTTACATGACTCATTAGTGGATGGAAACAAAATTGTAGCTTCATGAAGGGGGTACTTTTGGTAGTCCCCAACAAATGTAACTAGGATTTTAGGGTTTAGAACATGTGTATATATACCCCTTTTATGTGATGTAAATCCTCTCTAATTTCTCTCTCCTTCTCTATCCTTATCTTTAGTTAGTTTTTAGGATTAGAAAAAAAAAGTTTTTTTTTTCCTCAATGGCTTCTTAGTCATTTTTTGTGTAATTTCTCTTTTGCAATTTCAATTAGTTATCTTTTATTTAGATGTTCTCTTCTTTTATGCAAATAGAATAGATTTGTACTTTATTTTGCTTTTCTTTTTCTTTTGTTTTTGTTCTATGGTGGAATCTACTTCTGTTGTTAGAATAACAAACATGAGAGGCTAAATCCTTTGATTTAGGGGTAATGAAGCTTTCTTGATTATGTTGATGCAACACATTTTGGTTTTTATGATCTCTTGTTAAGCTTAATGGAATGATTGAAGTAGTAATTACATTGTTGTTGAGTTTTGGTTTTGATAGTCTATGTTTGTTGACAACAAAATAGACTATGCTTAGTCAACATAAACACAAGATTGCATCTTCATCTATATATGAATATGGTAATTAAAGTGTGACTGAAATTCAAAATTTGATATTCTATGTTACTAAATTAATAGTAAATAGAATATGCTTAAAGTAAATTTTAGTTTCATTTTTGTTGTCATTTCATGAATGTACAATTGTGGATTAGAGAGTGTGTTAGAGTTTGACGGTTTAAGTGTGTTCTCTAATGACACACTAGGCCGTGCTTATGACATCACTATATCCTTCTATTACAGCAGGATATCCTTTATAAGATAAACCATAGTCGATGGTTCCTTTCAAATAAGCTAGAACTCTAGAAATAGTTTTCCAGTGAATCAGTGATTGAAACCTGAATTACTCATAAATTGACAGAATACACTTATAACATGTGCGATGTCTGGTCTAGTGCGATGCATAGCATACATAAGACTCTCAATAACACTAGAATATTCCAGTTGAGAAATGGTATGTCCAGTGTTCTTTTCTAATTTGATACTTGGATCTAAAGGAGTTGGTGTTGGATTGTCATCATAATGACCATATTTCTTTAGAAACTTCTCAATGTAATGAGATTGAGTTAGTAATAACCCCCTTCCACTACAACAGAAAACACTTTTCGCAACAGACAATATCTGTTGCAATAGGCCTATTGCAACAGACCTGAGCCCGTCTATATAGCCGAAGTTGCAATAGATCGTTCTCTTTCCGCAACAGTTTTGGCCTGTTGCAATAAGAAGTTGCAGTAAACTTTTTTGCAACGGGCATTTGTTGTTGCAACAGATCCTTTTGCAACTACAAATGTCACTTGCAAACCTAGAATACACGTTGGAAAACAGTGATACTACAACTGTTTAGGACAGTTGCAATTTGATTATTTGCAACACTAAATGCCCGTTGCATAATTCAGAAAACCATTTGTCTGCTATAATCCACCATCATCTGCGTTTAATAATGTAATATTCAAAACAGAACATTACCAAAACAATAAGTAAACATACATTTTCAATAGACATAAACAATATAAAATTAGATTCACTAAATTCTAATAGACATTTCAAAAAATTAGTTAAAGTTACATTCAAAGTTCTACCATATTTAAAAATGTAATCCATACACATAATCTGAACACATTATTTCAAAATACAATACAACACAAAACCATAAAGCTAAAAAAGCACATGCTACTATAGCCTTTTTTCGTCAATAACCACATACTTCAACTTGAGAAAAGGAAAATACAACTTCATCTACTTTACCGACGGAAGCTCTTCAATCATGATGGATCGATTTCCATCTTTTTCAAATAATTCATAACCTCTACGAGCATTGCTTCCAGGTGACACATGCTTTATGGATACATCAACAAATTCTTCGGAATCTAGCTTACCACATACTGAAGAGAGCTCACCTGCAAATCATGAATCAATGAAACATAGTCATTTCTATTGTCACTACATTTGAGATTCTAAAGAAAATTTGAAAGAAACAAACTAGATACTTTAGAGATGTTACCATGTTAGCAAAATCAAGAACTTTGGATTCTTTTACAGCTTCAGTCTAGTACTTCATTAAGGCATGTGTTTCCATTTATTATCAGAAATTTGTAAAAATATTGAAAATGAAAAAGAACAAAAACCCAAGAAAAAAACAGAAAGCTACTAACCGATTTAAAGTTTTGCGAGGAAATGTAACCGCTCTTGTTGAGTCCTAAGGTTGCAAATTGTTCCTCGTCTGAATGAACAGTTGAAGTCTTTGCAAGAGCCTATTAATGAAAGCACAAACTAGTTACTTTTTTGACACACTTAATATAATTATAATTTATAAGTTTTAAGCTAAAGTGTTTTGTTATGTCCTGCATTATCTATTGACCAGTCTTGAGAGGTGAGTGAGCAGATTCTAGGAAAAGCGATTTTTATGTCTAGGAAAAAATAATAAAATAAAATAAATATACAGTTTATTATGTCTTGAAAAGTAATTTTTAACTTAGAGAATAAAATACTACAGTATATTATGAACTACATAACATGATTCTTCATGGTAGGCAAAGAGAATTCCAGGATAAGTCATGGCATATCCTCAAACATGGCATATCCTCAAACCTTGCAAAGAATGTGCACTAGACCCCATAGATCAGCCAACATATACTCACAAGATACACAGTCAACATTAACACTATATTACTATTCATGGGCTTAGCTTAACTTGATAATACTTGAACATTAAATTTTTCTTCTATAGTTGACAGTTTACCAGGTTTTAAGCATTAATCTCAACTCCTATATACACACTTGTTTGCATTTGCTTAGAAATTGGAACTTTTAGTTATAAGGGTGCCATAGATGCATATGATTAAGTGTAGGGTATTTGTAGAATCTCTCAACAATTCGCTGTCCCCAACAGAAAACAATAAAAACTGTAAATCAACTTTTAGTTGATTTAAATTTTAAATATTAGTACATAGGACCACTCGCCACATACTTCACTTAAAAAGAAACAAAAATCCATGTGAAGGTGTACTAGCTTGCTTTATCACTGTCATGGACAGTAGAAAGTTGTGAATAATAAATCTTTATCCAATATTTTATGATACAATAAGCAAACATTAGACTTGAGTGCTTGAGAACCTCACCTTAGAATCCTGCTATAACCAAAGCCTGCAAGTGACTCATGACCTGTTACAAGTAAAAATAAAAATAAAAATAAAAATAAAAGATGAAAGAAAGAAAGAAAACTAGGTTAGGTGCAAAGAAAATATATGCTTTTGTGAATTAATTAACCATTTACTTGGCATATTATTCTCATACATATTGCATCATGTTTTATTTCACTGTATTACTGCAAATAAGGTCAATCACTTGATGGACTAAAACTAATCACATTATCTACAAGAAGTCCTGTAATTTATAATCAATATCTATTATAGGTACACCCAAACAGTTACGCATTAGTATTTAGCACAGAAAACATGACTCTGAACCTATATTTTGGCAACAACCAATCGATGCTTGTAACAAACAGCCTCTTCAGAATGGGTGGTGCAGCCATACTCCTTTCCAATCGTCATTCAAACCGGCACTGCTCAAAGTATCAACTCGTCATTCAGAGCTGAGGAACAGTTGAAGTCTTTGCCAGAGCCTGCAAATTGGTATGACAGAAAACCAGAAAATAAATTAAAAGCAATCAATCTTCATTATCATAATACTTCTCATTGTACAATATAACATGATCGTATTTAGCTGCACACAAGGAAAGAAGCAACACATGTAACATGTTACCCAATTATTTAAAAACACATTATTTTTACCAGGATATGAGATCAAACTAAAAGGACCCATGATTCTATCCAGCACCCATTTGTAGCAATGATATTAAAGTCATTACTGGAACCTAAGCCAATAGTTCTCTTTTGATCTTTTGGAATGGACAACGATGGATCTGTATCATATATTTTTTATTGATTTTGTAAACAATACTGACTAGAAAAAATAAGTAATAAAGCCACAACAGTTGCATACCTCAAGCGCATCCAACCAATCATTTGCATGAGATCCACGACTGCAATGTAAGTGGTAACTAGGCAGTGCCCCATCTAGAGAGATTCTTGGCTAATACATTTAAATGATAGCAATGAACAAAATGTCAAGCTCTTTTTTATCATTAAAACTAAATAAATATCAAGAAGTTGGACTCCTGTTAACCTAAAATAATAGCTAAACTAGCTATATAGTCCCAAAAATAAAGTGATGGATACGCAATATTTTTTTTAGAAAATAAATTATAGAACTGTTGTTAACAGTTGCACGACAGAGTAGGTTTGTATAAGAAAATATGTATGTAAGCTACCAGAGCTAAACTAGTTAGTGTAATTAATTTTAAACTTCACTATTTTGAAAGATAAATATGTATTTCATTGTTGTATTTTTTCAATTATGTATAAAAACTAAACTTCCACAAAGAGAAATATACCTGACAATAAACATGGATGACACCACTATTACATCAGCATATTCAAGTTCTCTGTCATAGTCTTCATTGAAGGGTTGAGGAAGCAAGTAAACTTTTGAGTAAGCAGGCACCACATATTTTCCTTCAAATTCAACCTAAGATAAGGGAAATATAGACTTAGAACAATATCATTTTAAGTTCAGAGCATTTCAGACATATGTCATAAAATGAATCATTTTATAGATTAAAAGTTGATAACACGGACATAACATAATGCACATAATTCTGATATAGTCTAAGATCATATTTAAGTATTTCCATTTACAGTTCTAAAAGAAAGATCTAAAGTAATGTTGAAAGAACACATGGTACTTACTGAAATTAATAAATAATGGTTATGCAGTAAGTTCCAATCCAATGCGATTTGAAATACGGTTCTTAAATTTATGGCTAATTTGCAGATTTAGGCCCTATTTTGCTACTAATTCGTTCTCATATTTTTCTATTAATTCCATCAAACTTCTCAAGCAACATGTCATTATAAACTTTTCCTTTCGCGTTTATCATTTTTCCCTTTGTGTACTGCAAAGTTCGATGTTCATATTTTACAAATTATTCACAAACATAACTTGCCTATTTTGATTAGACGAACTCACATCTTGCTATTTTTTTGGAATGTTTTTTAAAACTTCTAAAATAAAATTCGACGATAGTATGTTGTTTAATGACAATAAAATATAATGGTTTCAAGGTAATAAATTTTGAATAAAAATTGATTGAATTAACCAAATTGTTTATCCTTCATGAGTCAACAGATTTTTGTATCAATACCAATAACCATTTCAAGCAAGTTATCGCTACTAGCTTTTCCTTCTTGTTTACCTTTTAATCTTTTTTTGTTTCATCCATTTCTTCTTTTTAACCAAAAGCATAACCAATGTAAACAGCATAGGTTTATGTTCTTATATTATTAACAAAAATGAATTGATGGTTTTGATTAAGTTTATTCATCACTTGCTAGTTTTTTAAAGTTCATCCAAATAAAGATCTAATATGATGTTGAAAGATAACACGGTATTTATTCAAATTAGTAAACGACGGTTTTTCGAAAAATAAATTTCAAATAATAACTCACATAGCCATCAAAAACCTGTATATTCCATAATTTAGATGCATGGTAGAAAAAATATTTTAAGTGCTTGCTTTAAGTAAAGTGGAGTGCCGAAACTATGGATTTATTCGAAAACCTGAAAAAATTTGGATAAAATATTGTAGTTTAAATAGGTGCATAATGTGCAGCAAGCATCACCAATTTAATAGGGTATAAAATGCTTTAAATTTTTACGTGTCTCACGGGTGGGAAATTCCAACCTGGTCTACTCGAAAACATGAATCGGTTGCTAAAAAGTTGCACATCCATACTATGCTATTTTATTTGCTAATGAATGTCCAAATACATCTTTATAAATTTAATTTATGTATGTGAGTCCAAATTAACGAACCAGACTTGAAATACAAAATAGTAGGAATCACTCAATTTGAGTACACTGAACCTTCGTAAACATGCTGAACTTTTCTAAAATTGAAAGGCTCCTTCCAGAATTAAATAATTTCAACATATTTTGTCAACAAATGAAACTACTGAGGAAATAGAAGTCAAAGAATCCCTTTATGTGGTACTTAATCTTCATGAAAACATTGATATTGAAGATCCTATTAGAATAATTAGGTAATGCTAGACTTGGTTATAATAGTTGCAGGTGCAACAACAATGTCTGCTATCACTAATAAAAAAAATCAATAAGTAGTTTATAATAAAAAAACAAGAGTGCTTCTTAACATACCAGGTTGTATGTATAAGCTCTAATTATCTACACAATGCCGCATGTAGCTCCTCATTGCATCTTGCATATCATTAATACCCTTATGCGATCTCCTCGTACTAAATTATTCCAACCACTATAATAATTTAAGTCGACCCCACATACCCAGTATGCAATACTGCAAAACAATCACTAAACAGGTGTAAGAAAATGACTGCCGCTTATCTAGTCAAAATAAAAATTATACAGAGTTATATGCAACATAGTGAAAATGAATGGTTATTTGCAACTTAATTTTACAAACTGAGTTCCATTTTAGTTTGCAAAACAAAGTTTCCACTTTGCTGGTTGCAACTCAGCTTGCAACTGAGTAGCAACAAACTCTTTAAACCCCAAAATTGGGTGATCTTGAAACAAATAGATACATTTACTACATAAAAGTGTACATGAATTTGACAAGCTTCAGCAACGTCTTCACAGATGGAATCCCTAAAAGCAATGCAGCTAATATAAAATTAAGTAACCAAACCATATCAAATTGTTTCAACCTATATTAACATTATTACATGTGACATCAAATGCTAATACCTTAGCTAACAAAACCTGTGTGCCTTGAATTCAATTGAAAACCAGCTTTTGCCTTTCAAAAACCGAATTTGTACATCCTCTAAAACCTGCACTGAAATGCAGCAAGCCACCCCATTGCTACAACCCTCTGGCACCACAACCGACTATCATCCCTCACCCTTGTACACAAACATAAACCCAAACCGCCAGCGCCACCCCCCACTTCGATTCCCAAAATTCCCTTCAATTCCGCAACAATCACAAATCACTTCAACCATCATCCTTCACCTTACCACACATCGCCACCATAGATCTGAACTTAAAGTCCGATACTCTCGACAATCACCAACTTCCAATCCCTAACCCACCCCACCTATTTCTATCAGAACCTTTAGTAAGGCGGACTTGCGTAATGCGACGGAACAGATCCCGCAGGCCCCACAATCTGAGAAGGAACCGCCTGGAAGCACGATGAATCAACATAAGGTAGCGTTGAATTAGACATGGAAGATAGGACAACAATGATCCGCTTCTGTAACGAGGATAAAGAATTATGAGCGAAAGAAATTGAGGAGTTATGCTATTATTTTCACCGCTAGCTAGGGTTTCACAAGCTAAAGAGAAGGGGGCAGCTAGAGCTTGAACGCGATAGAGCTTTTAACGTGTATAGCGGGTCGGGTCAGAGATTACCTACCTTACATGCTACATACTATTTTTTCAAGACAAATTAGATTGTAAGAAGGTAATTTTTTCAGAAAACAATACACTATCATTCCAAATGAATATTTGAAAATATTTTTTTTTATATATATATAATAAGTAGTCTAACCATAGGCATTTGAATTTCAAATTTATTGCCTTTCTTGCTTGGTCAAAAAACACCAATAATGAGAAATAGAAATTAGTTCTTAATTACTAAATATTACTTATTAATAATTAAATGTTAAACATTAACTATTCAATATGAATTATATTTAACTATAACTTATCAACTATTAATAAATATTAATCTTATTTTAATATTATATTATTAATAAATATTAGATATAATTGAGAATTATTATAATTGAAAATAATATTATTATTTTATAATTAGTAATAGTTTATTATTATATAATTAGTAATAAATTATTATTTAATTGAATTATTAATTATTGTTAATTATTAAAAATTAACTACTAAATACTAATTCTTAATCGTTAAATGTTATTTATGAATTAAATATTAAATGTTAAATATTTATCATTAAGTACTGGTTATTGATTACTAATTATTTAATAATAACTATTTCTTTATTAATTAATTGTTAAATGTAATTAACGATTATTAACTACAATTTATTGATCGCTAATAATTAAATATAATATTAGAACTATAAAAATAATTATTAAAGATAACTAAAAACTATAATTTATTATTATTTAATAATTGTTTATTTATTTTATTATTTTTTAAATGTTAATTATTATTATTTGTTAATTATTAATCATTATTATTTAATTATCAGTTGTAAATATCACTATATAATACTTAAATTTTATTATTAATTAATAATTATTAAATATTAATCTTAAATTATTATATAATTACTTGTAATTAATCATTTAATGGTAACTATTTAAAATTAATTATTAAAAGTTAATCATTAAAAGCTGATACTTATTTTTAATATTATGTTTTTTCGCAACTGGCTTTACCAGTTGTAAAAAAATTGTTATTGCAAGTGGCGAAAACAGTTGCTAAAAATATTTATTCACAACTGGCTTGAAAGTGTAGTTGCAAATAATATGTTTGTTGCAACTGTTAAGGATGCACAGTTGCTAAAAGTACGTTTTTGCAACAGGAAACGATGCGCAGTTGCTAAAAATATGCTTATTGCAACAGAAAGAAAAGGCATGTTGCTAAATAACACCTATTGCAACTTCTATAATAGGTCTGTTGCGAAATATCATTTATTGCAACTATCATATGTTGCCTGTTGCAAATAGCTAGTTGCAATAGGGTATTTTTCTTGTAGTGTTCCTTCCTAATGATTTTAATTCCTAAAATTACATCAGCCTCTCCGAGATCTTTCATATCAAATTTAGAGGATAGAAACTTCTTAGTTTCATTCATACAAGATATATTGGAACCAAATATTAGCATGTCATCAACGATAAACATATTAGAGCATAACCGTTGTTATCCAAGTTGCTATAAATACATTTATCAACATCATTAACAATGAATCCATATGACAGTGCAACTTTATCAAACTTCTCATGCCATTGCATGAGAGCTTGCTTCAGGCCATAAAGAGATTTCACTAATTTACAAATTTTCTTTTCTTGGCCTGAGGTTATGAAACCTTCAGGTTGTTCCATATATATCTCTTCTTTAAAATCTCCATTTAGAAAAGCTATCTTTACATTCATTTGATGTGTGACCAAATTATGAATTGACGCAAGTGCTATGAAACAGCGTATAGAAGATATGCGAGTAACCAGAGCATATGTATCAAAATAATCTACTCTTTGTATTTGTTTATATCCCTTAGCAACTAATCTGGCTTTAAACTTATCAATGGATCCATTTGTATTCATTTTTTCTTGAATATCCATTTAAATCCTGATCCTATAGGTTTAGCACCAGAAGGTAAATTAGTTAAAACCCAAGTTTGGTTTAACATATGGAGTTCATTTCATAATTGATAGCTTTTTTCCAGAAATTAGAATCTCTGGAATTCATAGCTTCAGAATAAGTTTTGGGATCATCATCGACGTTTTTTTCATATCTTGTCACATTAAGGACTTCGTCCTTATTGCTTTCTACTAGATATGTTATGAAGTTGGGACCATAGTCCTTCTCTATTCTCGCTCTTTTACTTCTCATGTGTTCAATACTATTATCCGATACTGATACTTCCTTGCTGTTTTGAGCAGGAGCATATTTATCGTCATTGATATTATTAGTCACAGTTGGTTACGGACTAGATGATCTCAATGGATTCTCAATAGTTTGATTTTCAAAAAATTCTACATCTACAGATTCTATAACTTCTAAGGTATCAAGTAGAAGGAACCTATAAGTAATACTATTAAGAGAATATCCTACGAAAACACATTTAAATGCCATATTACCTAACTTTGGTCGTTTAGGGTCATGTTTTATAATATATGCTAAGCAACTCCAAACTTTAAGTCTAGCAAGGTTTGGTTTTCTATTAAACTATAATTCATAAGAGGAAATATTATTCTTTTGAAGTGATACTCTATTTAAAATGTAACATGCAAATAGCATAGCGTCACCCCCATAGGTTATAAGTAAATTAGAACTTATGAGCATGACATTAACCATTTCTACTGAAGTTCAATTTTTCCTTTCAGTAACACCATTTTGTTGTGGTGTATATGGGGCAGTACATTAGTGAACTATACCATTTTGTTTACAAAACAAAATGAATTCATTTGAAAAATATTCACCACCACGATCTGAATGTAACACTTTAATTTTAACTCCCTATTGTGTTTCAACTTCTGCTTTGTAAATCTTGAATTTATCAAAGGTCTCATCTTTAGATTTCATTAGTTATACATACGCATATCTAGTATAATCATCAATAAATGTTATAAAGTATTGGTTAGTTGGTTACCATCATAAATGATATGACTTTTTAAGTCACCCACATCCCTATATACCAAATCAAGCAAACTAGTTTTCCTTTCTACAGATTTAAAGGATTTCCGGTGTATTTTTGTTTAAACACATATTTCACATTTAGAGATAGAGTCGAAATCACAATCAGAAATTAATCCTAATTTATGCATATTTTAAAGAGATTTATAATTAACATGACCTAATCTATCATGCCATAAATTAACAGAATCAACAATATAAGCAGAAAATTTCTTTACTAGATTCAACTTAGTCATGCTGTTACAAGAATATCCCTGTCCAATAAATTTGTTGTTCTTGGACAACACTAACTTATCGGATTCATACACCATCTAGAATCCTCCTTTGTTAAGAAGGTATCCAGAAACCAAATTTTTACACATATCAGGTACATAAAATACATTGACTAATGTAAAAACTTTCCCAGAGGTGAATGTAAGTTAAATTGTGCTTTTTCCAGAACTTTGCTTACAACTTTGTTTGCGCCAGTAACTTCGCTGGATTTTCCATTATTTTCTTCTTAAGTCTTGAACAGATTACGGTCTTTGCAAATACGAATGGTTGCTCCAGTATCGAGCCACCAATCATCATCATGTCACTAACGGAGTTCGCCTCTTGTACAACAGCCACAAGCTTTTCTTCGACCACACTCGCTTTTTATTGTTTCTTCTGAAGACGACAGTCTCGGGCATAGTGGCCGGGTTTGTTACAACAGTAACAGACACCCTTCTTTTTGTTGTTCTTGGAATTTTTTTTCTTAAACTCTGTCTCATTCTTAGGCTTCAACTTTTCAGTAATTTCAATATTATTTGCCTTAGACTGAGACTCAGTTTGCGGATTATCATCTAGTTAACGTTTACAAGAATCCTCTTCAATACGAAGATGACGCTGTAAACCGTCTAAATCATAATCTATTTCCATATGTTTCAATTTTTTCTTATAATCATTCCAATAATTCGGGAGTCTCGAAATAATAACTCCAACAACAAAAGATTGAGGGAGTTCAATTTCAGCATCTTTAAGTTTATTCACCAACAATAGTATTTCACTCACTTGTCCAACTATGGACTTATTGACAACCATTTTGAAATCCATAAAATTACAAATAAGAAACTTTTTATTACTTGCCTTGAATACGCGATACTTGCTCTTCAATGCAGTCCAAAGGTCCTTTTCAGTTTCCAAGGTCCCATGAGCATTGTAGACTGGAGTAGACAATGCATTCAGAATATGCTCTCTGCATAGAAAATCGTCATCTTTGTGCTTTGCACGTTTTCCCTTCATAACAACATCTTCTTTAGTTGTTTCCTCCGGTATAACTTCCAATCGGTCTTCCAAGATGTAGAACAATTTGACAGTATTCAGAAAGAACTTCATGGACTCTTGCCAACGAGTGAAAATTTCACTATCAAATCGCATCAATTTAGTCAAATGTTGATTCATCACTTGTAGCGCGCTCAACCTTCCATGATTGAAGATATTCTCTGAAAATTTATTTGGGAATTTTGAGGTTTGAGACTATTGAAAGAAGATGAATGTCGTACTTCAAACTTTAAGGATCTATATGATAGATTCTTTTAGACAATAGTACAACCCACCAGGTACAAACGGGTTATCGAACTATCGACTTTCAGGATTCAATAAAGCCTTGGAACAACGAAATCAGATTCAAAATTTATACGACTTTGATCAGATCAAGAACACTTTGATATACAGTTTCTGATGATGCAATTAGAAGAAAGAATGAAGAAGAGAAGTAGAAACAACCCTGCAGCACTTTACAAGCGTCAAAAATTCAAAAACTTGCAACACTTCTC
The DNA here is from genome assembly GCA_030737875.1 of Allium sativum. Taxonomy (NCBI): domain Eukaryota; kingdom Viridiplantae; phylum Streptophyta; class Magnoliopsida; order Asparagales; family Amaryllidaceae; genus Allium; species Allium sativum. The sequence continues at coordinate 185,413,605 of CM060924.1, read as the reverse complement.
AAGATAGCAACAATGGCAGCGCTACAGCGTATAGGAAGAAGATGAAGTATGGAAAAAAGTGATTTACAATGTTTCAAACTGTTGTTATTTATAAGCAGCGAAGTGTCGCGGCCATTTCCAACGATCGCATCCATTTCAAACCGAATTGTCGCGCCCTTTTGTTTGCAACGCTCAGATAACGTCGCAAATTTGAATAGTTGCGTCTGTTCATATGAAACAGATTAAAAAACGTTGCTAGCTATTTCGCGTCAAATTTGAATTTAATTCAGGTCTGCAATGGGCCCGAATTTGGCTCATTTACTGTGTATAAATTCTATCTAAAAATATACTTATTGGACCTGAAACCCGTCCCCGGCCTGGTCCGGGTCGGACGGTGGCGGAGCGCGCGCGGTATAGTGATGCATGGTCTCCCTCCTCACAACAATGTAAACATTTGGGTGTCCCAAGGCCCCAACACACTTGTGAGAAGACCCCTTAAGTAGTGACATACCTTTTCCAATTTCATGATGCGGGACTAACCCCCACATCCTCCTCCTTCAAAAACAAAACCCATCCCAGAATACTTTGGAAATTTACAATGGTACTTAGTGATTTTCAACAATAAAAGTGAGCAAGTATTCTAAGTGGACGTAAGCCAATCAATGCAGAACCACTATAAACCGTTGTCTCTCTTTTCAAAGGTATTTGTATTATTCTATTACTCATTTTTCATTTGTTTAAGTTTAACTTTCGTTGAACTCGTCGGGCGTTGTACCAATTTTTGATGTCAACATAAAATAAAATAAATAATTAGATTCTATTTTTCAGTTATATTAAGATTTGAAAATATTCGTAGAGTGACGTTTGAATTTGTAAAGAGAGTTTAACGTTAGATTCAATTTTTAACGGATGTTAAGATTTAAAAATATTTGTGAAGAGGGAACTTGAATTTGTAATGAAGCTTATTTATTTGATCCTATTTTTTAAAAAGTTTAGTAATGTCTATAGAGGGGCATTGTTGGTAGTTCATGTTGACATCAAAAATTATAGGATTGGATGTATTACAACTATTAATAAAGATGGTGGTTGCATCACATCTTATAATCTTGTAAATATGAACTAAAATATGTATGAAGAAATTATACTCTGACAGTTTTCTTTTTCTTTTGATATCATGCCATGACAGTGCAATGAACCAAGAAGAAAAAGAATTTTTATGTATGTAACTAACCTGCAGTATACATTCATTCCGAATTCAGCGACGGCAAATCAGATAGGCCTTTCTTCCCTCTTTTCTTTGTTGGGAGGGGGGGGAGGAGGGGGGTGTGCTGGGGTGGGGGGCGATGTACTCTAGGAGAACATGTGAACCCATAAGTTGGACATAAGCTATGAATCTAATGCAATAGCAGTAAGATGTAGTGTGAAAACCATCAGCAATTCAGATTCACTGCAGTATCAAAAATTCAGATTCCTGTGATAATGAATGATTTTCACGCTTCGAGGTATGGAGAACAAGGGAACCAAAATTGTTCACATAAATCAGTAATTGAAAGCAACGATTGTTTATTATTAGACTGGTATATACTTAAAAGTTGATAAACTTTTGTTATAGCTTAAAAGTTGAAGAGGGACACAAGGCAATGTGATGCCAATTTAGGAAGGTTATGTACAAAGAAAGTTTGTGATTCTATTTTTCAATTATATTAAGATTTGGAAATATTTGTAGCGCGACGTTTGAATTTGTAATGAGAGTTTAACATTAAATTCATTTTTAAAGGATATTAAGATTTAAAAATGGCTGATTCTATTCATACACCGACAATATCTAAACATACATCATAAATGAAATAAGCAATCATACACCAAAAATTACTTTATATACACCGTCTTTTTTACAGTACTAGCCTTATTTTTTTCTTCATCTTCCCTCTCTAAAACTTTATAGTTATTTATAGAAAATAGGAAATCTACAACACTAAATAAAGTTTAAATTTAGTAAAATAGATTTTATTTTTTTTGAATGTACGATAAACAATTTATTATGTTACAAAAAATTTGTAATTTCAACAAAAGACACTCTACTCATAAATTAAATGACTCTAAATTTAAACACTTACTTGTAAAAGTTCTCGTAATTCAAATTTTAGGTTTCATGTTTTAAAAGTACATTTTTTTTTTTGGGTATATATTTAATCAAACATCATTAGTTACAATGTTTTAGTTTGATGGGTTATAATTAAAAAGGTAAAAATGCAATAAAAAAGAAGGGTAATTTAGTAATATGTATTTTTTAGCAAACTTGTTGTGTACATAAGGTAATTGCCGATGTACGAATAGAATTTGCCATTAGAAATTCCTTACACTAAATTGAGTAAAATTTAACAAAATGAACTTTATTTTTTACATTAATATTATAGTTTTTTTTTTAATTCACAATTTTATAAATTTCAACAAAATTACACTAATTTTAGAATATAATCAACATTTCTAAAATTAGAACATTATTTCTGAATGTTCTTTTAACTGAAATTTTAAGTTTTGATGAAATATAATTCATTAACTTCCTTATTAATGTATTTAGGTTGCATCAAATTTTAGCACTTTAACGCTAATTTGATTGATTATATCCAAAGGTTTAAAAGAAGCAACTATGAGAAAATGGTATTTTAGTAATAGATTTTTATAGAAAAATAATGGTGTATATTTAGTGATTTTTGGTGTACGAACAGAATTTGCCTTTAAAAATATTAGTAGAGATGGATCTTGAATTTGTAAATGAAGCTTATTTATTTGATTCTATTTTTAAAAAAGGTTTAATAATATCTATAAATGAGAGTTTTTAGTAGTTCATGTTGACACCAGAAAAATACAGGATCAAAGGTTTTACAATTATCAATACAAATGTTGGTTCCATCACACCGTATAATTTTATAATCTAAAATATGTACAAAGAAATATGACTTGTGCAGTTAATGCCCGTATATCATGTAGTGGATTTCTACCGCTACGCTATTTCCACATAGCTTCTGAAATAGCATTTCCGCTTTAAGCCCCGCCATTGTTATCACGTCGACGACAAGTCGACGACTAGTCGACGTCTAGTCGACGACTAGTCGACGTCTAGTCGACGACAAGTCGACCAGTCGGTCGATCAAGTTCGACGACAGTCGACTTGTCCAATTCGACGATGTTGCGCTTAAACCGGCCCAAAAACCCTAGATCAACATCGATAAAACCTAAATTGCTCCTCGTCGACCTCGATAACGGATGAGATCGATAAAAAAAAGATAACAGACGAGATCAACATCGATAAACCCTCATCGCTGCTCCTCGCACCTTGTCGCTGCCAGGTATGTATATTTAAAACTTATATATAATGTTAATTATGTTATACTCTAATTAATAATTAACTGATTTGTTTTTAATTATATATGCATCAGTTGAAATCAGTAGCGGAGCTAGCTTCTCAGCTCAGGTAGGGCAGAATTTTGAGTTTAGATGAGGCAAGGGGAAAGATTTGAGATTTTTTGCCTAATTTGGTGATTTTGACCTAGGGCCATGGCCCTAGGTGGAGCATGAGTGGCTCCGCCACTGGTTGAAATGGAGAGTAACATAGAAAATACTTGACATGAGATGGCTAAAGATCGTAAGAGAAAATACTGTTAATTATGTTGTGACTAGGATCTATTATGGATATTTATTGAATTTGAACTTATTATTATGTTATATTTGTTAAATTTGAACTTATTATAAATTTATAATTATATATAATTATATTATATATTTAAGTCTAATAAATATATGTATATAAAAGACTTTTCGACTAGTCGGGCGATTTGTCAACTAGTCTTCTAGACGGTAGTGGCTCGACTTGGCGTCGTGATAACCTTGAGCCCCGCTATGTTCCGATATATCATATTATTTCAGCAATATTCTGTTATTCTTATTATAGCTTTTACACAAGAAATAAAATGAAAAATGACATTTATACATTATAAAAATTATAAAATTAGTTTTTAAATTGAAATCTTTAACATATTTTTTAGAATAAAAAATACTATGATATTCAATAATTTTTAGTTAAGCTAAACAAAAGTTTACATTTACTTACATATATTTGCACATGTTTTTATTTAAAATTAAGAATGTTAATTTTTCATTTATTTACCGTTTATATATTTGCAAAAGCATTAAGTATGAGTTTTATATGTTGTTTTAGAGTCATCCGCGTCCGGCTAGTTTCTCGCTCTATCACCATTACAACTTTTTACATCTTCGTTGCATTGAATCCCAGGGCGTTTTTAACTGCACAGGTCGTGACAGAGTAATGAACCAAGAAGAAAAAGAATTTTTATCTATGTAACTAACCTGCAGTATGCCTTCATTCCGAATTGAGCAACAGTAAACTCCATAAGTTTGGTTTATTTATTTATTTTTTTAATATACTGTAGGACAACATGTGAACCCCAAAGGTTGGACATAAGCTAAGAATCTAACGCAGTAGCAGTAAGATTTATGTGAAAACCATCGGCAATTTAAATTCATTACAGTATAAAAAATTCTGATTGGTGTGGTAACGAATGATTTTCAGAGTTTGCTTCTTCATATGAAGAACAAGGGAACTAACTTGTTCCCGTAAACCAGTTACCGAAAGTAAGGATTGTTCTATCATTAAAGACTGGTGTATACCTAAAACTTGATAAACTTTTGTTATAGCTTAAATTTTTTTGTGATGCTTGCCAGAGTAATAGAAGAGGGACACAAGGCGATGTGAGGCCAGTTTAGGAAGATTATGTACAAAGAATCAAAGGAGACTACTCAATATTTTTACAGCGAACTTGGTGGTGAAGGTTCAGTCCCAGTTTAATTGGGATCACACTTTAACATAGTGGTAACAATGAGAAAAAAATGGAATATGAAACCTAAGTGGAGGAAGAATGTTGGGCAGAAAAGCAACCAACATGATGAAATAAACCGTATGTGACTTGTTAATAATGCAGGGATTATAATCACGAACACAGCTCTCCATAAAAGGAGTGATTTAAGCCTAATTTGCTGAAAAGGACGTAAAATTGGTGGGGAAAAAAGTACAAATAGTCCGAAGCTCGCATATTAGATAAACAAGGGGTTAATCTGCACCTGCTGCAAATTTCGCCATTAAGTGCATGGTGACAAGCCAGAGATTACTATGTGGAATGTAGGTTCTACGGTTATTATGTAACGTCTATATGGGCTTGAACCGAAAACCTCCAGCATCAACTCAAGCTGGATGCCTTACCACCTAGAACAGTAGCCATTGGCATGTGGAATGTAACATAGAATCTTTAGTTGACAAAGATTTCATATTATTACAAAGTAATATATTGAATTTTGATAACTTACAGTTTGAATGCTCCGTATATCTCGCTTTCTCTAATTTCTATCCATAATGTTTCTTCTAAAAGTGCTATACAATTTTCTGCCTCCCTCAAAATTTTAACTTAAGATCACCAGTAATCTGAACACGAGCATACTCCATCCCTGAACTGGTGAAATCGGTTGATATCTCTTACGACGATCTCTCTATTAGTAAATTTAGAAATGAACTTTGTTAGAGTATGACAATCCTCGCACAATCTCAGGTTCTTTGTGATTCTGATGACTTCTCCTTTACCACCCTTGATAAGCCCAAATGCCAAAGCTAGTTTTTCACTATGACCCAACAAAATTTGCTCCTTTTCTTCTTCATCAAGATCATACATTACAACTTTAGTGTTAGGAACGTACCCTGATTCTTTCATTTCAGTCACCAATCTCATAATGAACGCATGAAGCTGCTCCATTTGAGGATTCATTTCATCTACAGACATAAAAGAATGCAAACTTTTCTTAACTTCAATCCAACTGCACCCTGGCAATTTCTGCAAAGCTTTTGTCTCCAATGCCTTTTTAACCCGTTTCACTCCTTCGAACATCTGAGCTTCTGCATATATATTTGCTAACAGTATATAATTTCCTGCATTGAAGGGTTCAAGTTCAAACAAGCGGACACAGGCTATTTCTGCAAGTTCGACTTCACAATGCAATCTACATGCTCCAAGAAGAGCCCCCCATACTGTGGGACCTGGTTCAATCCGCATATCTTCTATTATCTTTACAGCTTCATCTAACATGCCTGCACGACCAAGCAAATCAACCATACATGCATAATGCTCTGCATGTGGTACAATATCATATCCTTTTCTCATAGATGCAAATATCATCTTTCCTTCTTGAACTAATCCGCTATGACTACATGCACCTAATATGCTCACAAAGGTAATATGATCCGGTGATACTCCATTATCAATCATTTCTTCAAACAAACTAATCGCTTCTCTTCCAAAACCATGAACGCCAAACCCAGAAATCATTGAATTCCATGACACAACGTCCTTCCTGCAATTCATTGTGTTAAACACTTTTCTACCTTTCTCTAAACTTCCGCATTTAACATACATTGAAATAAGTGCATTGAATACTGGTACAATGGAATTGAGCCCTCTTCTTAGAACGCAAGCATGCAATAATTTCCCTTGCTCCAAAGCTCCCAAATTAGCACAAGCTTGAATGAGGCTAACCATAGTAACCGAATTAGGAATGATGCCTGATTCATTAACCATCATTTCATGAAAAAGTAGCAAAGCATTAAATGGCCTCTCATTTGCAAAACAAGCTATTATAGCACTCCATGTAACCACATTTTTTACACTCATTTTATCGAACACATTTTTCGAATCCGAAGCACAACCAAGCTTTGCATAACAATCAATAAGTGTCGTCAAAACATGCACATTGGACTCAAAGCCATGTCTCAAAACATGTGCATGGATTTCTCTGACCCTTATATAACTAAAAGAAGCTCTTGACGAATAAGCCACACAGGCTTTAAGAACATAGGAGTAAGTAAAACTGTCTAACATAATTCCCAGAATACCCATGTCTCTGCATAAATAAATAGCTTCCTCGGCATTAGCAATGGCCAAAGCCCGTAATAGAGCATTCCAAACAAAAATAGTTTTATCAACAGTTTCATCAAACACCTTACGTGCATTATCAACTAAATAAAAATGGGAGTACATGTCAATCAGTTTAGTGCACAAAAATGAATCTTGATCAAACCCACAATCCACGATATGATTATGAACAATTTTTGCACTAACTGGGTCGTTTAAGTTAGTACATGCAAAAATCAAAGAACTAAAGGTTTTCTGAGTTGGGTTTTGTTCGTGAGGCAAAAGCTGAAGGGCTTGTCTTAGATTGCCTCTTCTGCAGTGGGTTTGAATCAAATGGTTGTAACTGTTTGAAGCTGTTAAACTTGTGGACGAGCTATCAGTGGAAGAAAGAGTTTTGAAGGATTTTGGTGACCGAGAAAGATGAAAATTCAGAAGGGAAGGCAGGGACTGAGAAGTAAACATCAGGATTAAAAATAAGCAATCGTTAAGGATTTTGGACCCGCTAGGTCTGAAATGTAATCCGATGGGCTTTGCACGGAGGACGATTTCTTCCTGTGGCACTGAACGATCAAGAGACGGGACTGGGTTAATTTGCAGGAAAATTAGTAGGGCTACCAGCCTGGTCCTGATTGGTTGTTAATGGTCGACAAATCAGATTTGGTCAATGATTGTCCACGGATCAAGGCTTCATCGGTGAACAATGACCTACCAGGCACTTGGACGCTAGCCCCTAGCAACGCCCAGTACCCTTAGCAATACACAATCTTAAAAGAGGAAATTGCTTCTTTTAACGAGTATTTTATCGCCACATCAATCATCTGAAGTATTGATTGGTTAATACATTAAAAGTTGGGTTAAACGCTTAAACATATAATTAAAAATAATTATTTTTCAAGCCGAACTCAAGTAAATTTAGTTTTAAAATCGAACCAAATCGACTGAAATAACTGGTTCAATTGGTTAATTTGGCTCTAACTGAATATTATCTATGATTATATTGAAAAACGAGGTTAAGAGCATCTCCAACATATCTAAATGTAATATCATGAAGTAAGTATGTGTGTGTGTGTGTACACACACCCCCCCTAATCCACAGTGTAAAATATCTAAAACAAACTTCCACAATAAAACATAAGATTATTTTATGATGCAAATATATAAAAGAATGTGATTTTGTATATATGTCGTTTTAGGAATATTTAAAATTAAACAACTAAATAATAGTGGTTATATATACTTCCACATTTTTGAACTACAATTTCTACTATTAGATACTATATTTCACTATGTTTTATAAATTTTTCAATACATCATCTTCAAAATTCATTAAGCCTTTGCACTGGAGCAAGTAAGTTTAACAAAATATAAATCGATGAGGTGACTTTGATTTTACATTCAAGTTATTGTAGCATCAGAGATTCCTTAATAGAATTGTATCGAGCTCATGGATATAAGTTGATAAATCAAAAGTCATATTACGTTATGTGAAGTTAAGTTCAATAAGTACAATAAACTCATTTTCTTTTATTGATTGAAGCAAGATTTACATATATATCATCCTAAATTCAAGCTTGTCGAATAATATAATTTCAATTATAGAATTTTGTCCCCAATTCGATTTATGGTTTAAACGATTAAATCATGAAACAAATGTGGGGTGTGTCGAGGTTGAGGAGAACTCGTCCCCTTTCGTTGTGCCATACTGCCTTTATTTATAGGCACGGGTCAGGTGTGTTGACCTCATGTGTGTCGCTTCGGTTCCTTCATCTGGTCCATAGGCTTCTTATGTATTACTTTAAAATGTGGTTCTTTAAATCTACTAGTTGTGTAGCCACTTGTTTCTGCTCCATCGCCTTTGTTGCTTTGGTATCATGCATAGTGAATACAGGCAACGTTGGTGAAGGAAGGCGGCCATGACATTAGGACGATTGGCCTCCTTGGAATCAATAAAGCTTCAATTAACAAGGAGGCATGTTATTTGTTGACGTGGGGAATTGGATATTCACATACGTCAACCCCCAAGTGTATGTTTTATAATAAAACAACAATCCAAATTCAAAGTAATGAAATGTGCAAGGAGAACACAGCTTTTTATAGTGGTTCGACAAACGCCTACGTCCACTTCATGGTACTCATTCATCATAAAATGGCTGATTACAAAGGTTGTACAAGTTCGGACAATATTTGTGTACAAAGTTATATAATAAAACAACAAAATGTTTGTTAGTTCCAAACTTTGACTAAAATGCCCTTCTTCTTCTTCTTTTTCGTCGTTGTTGAGCTGAAGTATGAAGAAATGTCCAAAAAGGAGCCTCAGTGTCTAAGAAATCCCAAAGATATCCAAAAATGTCCAAAAGTAGTGAAAAAGCCCCAGTAAATGTCCAAATGTTGTAGGCAAATGTTTATGCAACGTTTAGAAGTCCAAAATCCATGAAGATGACGAAGGCAACCATTAATGGTACTTGAGAGCTTCAATCCCGTATGTCAAAGTGTAGGAAGAGTGTAAATGAGCCAACCCTTTTGAATGTCAAGCTATGGGTTATTTATAGGTCAGTTTTGGGAGTGTCATCCCGAATTTCGTATCCCTGAGGGAAACGAAATTCACATTTCAAAAACGGAGTCAAACAACCAAAGTCATGTTGGGAAATCTCAAATTCATGAAAAAATGGTGAAAACACGTGTTGGTAGTCCAAAATATCTGATCGAAACGGTGAAAACAAAAGCCAAGGTGATCTGCCACTTTCCATGTTCCGACATTTCGCATCCCAGAAATTTGTTGAAAACGTGTGTTGATCAGCCAAAAAGTAAGAATCCGCACGTGCCATCTTGATTTTCCAAACACGCTTTTCAAATGCCAAATTCGAATATGTGACAGGTGGTTGATTTTCGTATCAGAAAATCACAACACGGAGTTGTGAAAACTTTGAGTCCCATTGGTGTGATCAACCGATTTTTCATATGCCATATTTCGAATACTGGATCACGATCCAGAGTCGAAGAAAGGCGTGCCAGGGCAGAGTCACAACATGGGATTTCGAATCCCAGCCATGGTTTGCCAAGCTGCTTTCGCCAATTTCTAGAACGTGATCGACCCAAATGAAACACGTGGTTTTTTCCCATTTTCCTGTGCCGATCACTATGTTTTTTCGTGCCAAGCCAAATGATTGACCACTTTACCAGATGTGATTAGCCAAGCACTAACACATGAAAATTAATGATTTTCACGTGTCGATCACCTGTTTTTGAACATACCAAACCAGAATTTTGCCAAGTGATAGATTTTGATGTTGTGAATCGCGTAAGCCATTTTCATGATTGTGCCATGCCGATCAGCTGTCTTTGAGTGTGCGACACTCCTTTTTACCACGTGATCGAACCGACATGCTCAAGCATATTGAGCTGATCGGACTTAGTCGATCACATATTTTTTCCGTGCCATTTTTTCCAAATCCATTAACGATGGTTTTGTGAATCGATGCTATTTATAAACCTTTCTAAACACGTAGTGACTTCGACCAAATCGCTTTGAGTTTTTTGCCGACGTTCTCTAAACCTGAGTGCGTCTAACCAAAATCTTGAAATGTGACAACTTTGACCAAAAAGCACGTCAGCACGTTGCCCTCCAAAACATGTCTTGGTTGATAGTAGGAAGATGTGTTTTGCGAGAAAACCGGAAATCTAGAAACCAAAGCCAGGAGAATGCCGAAGTGAACTTCTATAACCAGAAAATCAAAGATCCACGATCACGCCGAATCGTATTAACTAGAAAACTGGAAAACCTGAAATCTGATGATCGCTCCAAATTGTTTTGTGAGAGATGACTAGAATAACCGAACAACCAGAGTAGCCAAAATAACTGAAGGACTGCATGGGTCCAAAAACCCGAATAATCAAAATATCCATAGCCAAGTAGTGGGGAAAACTCTAATTCTGTTAATCTAGAGTACCCAATAACCAGTTGGGTTCGAGGTAGTCTTGCTGAGGCGACCAAGAATATCCAAAATAGAAGTCCGACGACCACCGAGTTTGTGTTTGAGCAGAAAACTAACGACCACTGAGATCGTTAATAAAATAGAACTTGGACGATCGCTGAGATCGTATTAGAATGGAGTGTTGAGTCTGGAACGCCTGAGATCCAGAAAATCATAAGCCGTAGGATTGCTGAGCCTTGTAGAAGCAAGTATGTACCTATAAAAGAGGGTTTCGTACTTGTAGGGACAAGTTAAGTAATATCGTGTACTTGATAGGCTAGATTGTTAAGGTTTTTGTGATAAGAGGGTTATAATAAGGAACTCTCGTGCTTGGCGGACCAAGATGGGTAGTTCTTATGTTTGGTAAACCCGTTTAGAGAATCTTAACATCTGATAGACCCAATCTTTGAGGAAGTCAAGGACTGGAGTTCACAGTTGAAAACCGAGGTTCAAAGTTTACACCCGACTCATCAAGGTACCAAAGTCTTATGTTTATACTGGACTGATCCAATATGGAGTCGGAGCCCGAATTTTATACTCGACCGGTAGAGTGTGGAGCCGGATCTTGAATATTATACTAAACTGATCCATTGTGGATCCGGAGCCCTATGTTTATCTTGGACGAATCCAACAAGGGGTCTGATCCTTATATTTATCTTGGACGGATCCAGTGAGGGGCTTGAGCCTTATATTTATTCTGGATGGATCCATCGAGGTGTCTGAGCCTGTAGACAATCTTTATTGATATCATGAAAGTACAATGGTCGCTAGTCCGACTCGAGAAACGACTAGGGACCATAAGCCGGTTCTGTGCATGTGCGGGATGATGTTGTCGCTTTGATCGCATACAAGAAAAGTTAAAAAAGGGCGAGGAGTCACCAACAACAAGAACAAACATAAGCGTCAGACCGGGGTTTGAAAAAGACAAGTGAAATCTGTAGGGTTGGATTAGTTAATGACAATGCCTTGAAGGAGTTCAGCTATGCCCCTATCCTCAGATGTAGTGGAAGGTTGAGCTTGAAGCCCTCCTGCTGCTGCACGATTCCTGACATACTATGGTAGTTCGCCGCGCCTAACACGAGTTTCGATAAGATTACGTAACTGCTTGCAATGGTTGGTGTCATGACCTAGCAACTCATGGAAAAGGCAATACTTGTCAAAGCTTGCCTGCTTAGGAGTCAGGCCCCTCTTGGAAGGCTTTTGGGAAGGTGCAGTTTCATGAATGTTGAGATAAATCCTTATTAGGCCATGAGTGAGTTCAATGTAAGCTAGGAGCTTTGGCTCAAAGCGAGGACGTGAGTTATGATTACCAAAGATTTTGCCTTTCCTTTGTTTAGGGCGGATGTCCCTGAGCCTACTGTAGAGTTGGTTTGATGCACAAATTTTTCATCATGAGAGTCCTCCTCTCTAAGAAATCTTTCAGCCTCAAAGTAGAATTTAGCGAGATCCCTTGGCGGGTCTTGTCGCAGTGAGACCTATAAATCTATCTTGTCAAGAAAGCGGAAGACGGCGACCACTAGGACCATGGATGGATTCAGCCTATCAACAGAGGCTCCCGCCGCATTGAATCATTAAAGAAATTTGTGCAAAGTATCGCCTGATCTCTTCCTAACTGTTGTCAAAGTCACGACGACAATGTGAACTTTGAATTGCTCCAACCAAGGCATTCCAACCGTTGATATACTCTGGTTCCAACTGTCTGAACCGTGAAGTATCAGTTCTTGTAAGATAAAGCGGGAAGCACTTGGCCAGGAAACTATCTGAGGTTGAATGTACTTCCACATGACGCATTTAGCGCATGAGATGAACTGTGAATCCTTCCTACCAGCGAAAGCTTCTAACACTGTTAATTTGAAGTCTGGTAGGTATTGAGAGTTCCTGATATCTTGAATGAAGGGGCTACGAGTAACAAAGCCCAAGCGAGCATGAGATGCCATGCCACGACCATAGCGTCGAATGACATCGGCGACTTGACTTTTGCTTCCTATGTTGAGAAACTAATTCAGATTATGGAAATTGATGTCGGTGGCCCCAGCGTCAAGTCCAATGTTAGGAAAAGATCGAGTGACAAGCAAAGTATCAGGCTCGATCCTTGTCTGAGGTACCTCAACGGGAACAAATACAACATTCAGAATTATAGGAGTTTCTATGTCCAAAGCTATGCTCATTGGCACCTGAGCGGTATTTCCAATACCTAATCCTGAGATCTGATTGACGACAGCCTGAGCTGAACCTTGAATGGTGTAACACCCCACCTCCGCTAGGGTCACTCACAAAGGGAATGCACTAGGTTTGGTGAAGCATTATCGAGGTAAACATGCACAGAAATATTACAAGACAGAACATATACATAAAACAGCGGAAGTAAAACAAATTTCATTACCTTATAAAATAAGGTCTAAAGCCTTTTACATCAGAATACATCAAAACCTGTCTTGCAATAGTAAAGAAGCATAAAACCTTTTCATAAATTATTCCCCAAGTAAAACAGTAAAGTAGCCATAGCCAAGAAAAGTCCAAGCCATGCGTGATGACCTTCAAGCAGTAGAAGAAGTCCGAACGAGATAACAGTGTTTCCTCCCTGAAACCTGGGGGGGAAACGGAAGACAAAGAGGCGAAACAAAACGGGGTCAGTCATAAAGACTGGTAAGTCCTATCTACTTCCGGTATAAAAACAGGTAAAGGTAACATGACATGCATAAACTGAAAGTAAATATAAGGATGACGACAAGATAGACAAACTAAACCAGGGTAACAGGCCGAACTACTGTAACAAGGTAAACTAAGATATCATGATAAACTACGGTGTCATGATAAATCAAGGTATCACATCGTCAGGTTTCTATTAAGTGTAATATCCCAAGGTATCTATCCTGTATAACATCCCACGGTATCTATCATGTATATTTCTCATGGTTCTAACATGTATATTTGCTCTGCACCTCTCGTACTAGTATCCCAACCCGCGTCCTGTGTTAACTATGAATGTCCCTTGCCCAATGTCATGTAATAGCCCATGTCAACCTAACATATCGCATATGTAGGTTTTCCCAACTCGTATGTTTCTTTCCATGTATAAGCTCAGTCCTTTGCCGTAGGCCATACGGGCTTTCCCATGTAAACGTTTTATCCTTGAGGTTATTTTGGACTGCTACCCTTGATCTAGTTATGTTTCCTTACCATGAACTATCGCGCGTTCACTTAGGATTTATGCCACCTAGGACCACTAGGGATTATGCTACCTAATGAACGTTTCTGTGTCTCGGTTTGTGTTCAGCCACCTAGGGCCACTAGGGATTATGCCACCCGTCAACCGCGCTCTTTATCCCGCGTATGTATCGTGAACCGTTTTCCATGTCTAGACGCACATGTTCCTCAATGTGCCATCCGAGTTCCGTGCCAGGGCAAATCAAGAAATACGGAACTCGGTCGGGAGCTTTAAATCGTCTGCTGATGCAGATATCAAGGTCTGTTTTTTTACCCGTGGCTATGGTCCCACGTGACCCCTCCCTCAACTACTGAAAGGCAACCCAAGAAAAATCATGTATGAGAACTACACTACGGCCCATCGATGCCCACTTCCAGATAGCGAACCTCACCCATAACTCGATAGCTAGTATATGGTCTGTTGGGAGTTCCCTGCCTTTCCGTACGTACACGATTGACTAAAGATGGTAGGTAGTCGGCGACATGCTATCTAGGTCAAAATCAAGTATCGTCGACTCCACGCTAATCCATCCCAATCTTTAGGTCGCTCGCATAGCAACCAAGGCATACTCTTGGCTCTTCTACCGCAGACCTTAACCTCTGTGAGGCCGGGTTTCATGGACCACTTGCCACCTCACAGAGGGATACCAAGAGTACCCTCACGTTCCCCGAAGCTTCCGCTTCGTCACCCAGTTCGCTGGAGCTTTTATCCAAGTCAGATAACTTGCTCCTCCTCTATACTAAGCGATGACCTACCATACCAGGTTACTCGTCTCTTTATGAACTAGTCCCATGTCCTTAGCTAAGAATTATTACTTAGTTACCCTTAACTAAGGTTTACCACTTAGCCCCTCTTTCCACTATCCTTGTTAACTACGATTTCCAACCTAGTCCCCTGAGTTAGGGTTTTGTCAAATGGGTTAAGTGTTGTTATCCAAGTTCATGACTTAACCCGCCTACGAATCATGTCAAGATTGGCTAAGTACTCAAGTTCAAGGCTTAGCCCTACAGGTTGGTTAAGTGTACCAAGAAGCTCATGACTTAACCTTATCAAGTCAAACTGGTTAAGTATTTATTTGTCTTAACCCTATCAGATTATCATGTTAGATTGATTAAGCATAGATTATCTTAATCCCATCAGATTATCGAGTCGGATTGGTTAAGTATGGGTTAGCTTAACCCCATCCACTAATCGTATTACAATGGTTAAGCCTACTTTTAAAAGGTCTTGTGACTTAACCTTATCAGGTCCACCTATTAGATTGGTTAAGTATAGGTTACTTAACCTCATCAAATCATCATGTATAATTGGTTAAGTATAAGTTACTTAACCCCATTAAATTACCGTGTTAAGTTGGTTAAGTATTGGTTACTTAACCTCATTGAATTACCACGTTTAGATTGGTTAAGTGTTTAACTTAACCCCGTCGAATTACCGTGTTTAGATTAGTTAAGTGAAGGTTACTTAACCCCATCTAATTACGGTGTTTAGATTAGTTAAGTCTAAGTTACTTAACCCCATCTAATTACCATGTTAGATTAATTAATTATGGATTACTTAACCTCATCGAATTTACCGTGTTTAGATTAGTTAAGTGTGGATTACTTAACCCCATCTAATTACCAAGTCGGATTAGTTAAGCGTAAATTACTTAACCCCATCCCCTAATTGTCTTGTATGGTTAAGTGTCATTAAGAAATCAAGCCCGGTCCCACTTAACCTACCCATTCGTGTCATATCGGTTAAGTGTCATTAGTCAAATTTACTTAACCTTATCATGTGGCATTAATTTAATTAATGCACTCTCAACCTCTCACATTAGACCTTGTTGTGGTTACTAGTTAATCCGGGCGGGTCCGAGTAGATTTACACCACAACCTAGTCTAACCTCGGGTCTTAAGCGCGACATGACCAACTTCTCACATTGGATCCTATTGTTTGTAGCCACTAGTTAAGCCGGGCGGGTCCGGGTAGATTTATGCTACTAACTCAACCCAACCTCAAGTTGGCCACTTTCATGTTTGGTCTAGTGTCTTTTTACACTTACAACCCACCCATGTCTAGTTCAAGTTCCATGTTTTCCCACGTGTCATGACCATATTTAAATGTACCATGAATGTCATGTTCTCATGTAAACCCCATGTCAAGTTTTTCATGTCATACCCACGTTCTTCCTAAACTACCCAAACGTATTTCCAACCCAAGTGGAAGCGAGTCACATAGTAGGGTATTATGCCAACATATTGGCCACAAACATGCATAGTATCATAAGGAAATTTGGCCATAAACATGCATAGTATCATAAGGGAATTTGGCCACAAGCATGCATAGTTTCACAAGAGGATTTGGCCACAAACATGCATAGTGTCATAAGTGAATTTGGACACAAACATGCATGATACATAAGGGGTTTGGGTTCATTTACATGCATAAGCCCAAAAGTCAAGTCTTTGCCAATGTTTTCACAAGTCAAGTGGTTCCCAAAGGTTCATGCTAACATCCCATGGATAAAGATTCAAACGTGCAAGTTATACTAGGTTAAACATAACATAGGTGGCATGATTTAGTCACTAAGCATAGCCCAAAGTTATAGGTTCAAGCAAAAGAGACATGACAAGGTTCATATAGGCTAGCATACTTATGTTTCATCGCATTTTATCCCATGTCACATTAGAACCACCGTTAGAATCTACAAGTAGCTAGAACTTACATAGCGTGGCTTAGAGATTTAGGAGCATGAATCGTCTTGTCGAAGAATCCATGTTGAGATGATGATCAAAACCCTTGATTTGGTGTAGAAAGCTTGCACCTTCGTCTTGGATCTAGTTTGCAAGCATAAGCTCTTGAATTTGGGGATGGAGGCCATGATCAATGTAGATTTGGGCAGCACTTCGTTGCAAGAGTGATTTATGAGGGGTTTAGGGTAGGCTTAGGGTCTTTTTATAGAGATTAGGAGTAGTTTAGGCCGTTAGATTAACCCTAGGATAGATCCAAGCCCTCAAAAATCGTCACAAGCCTCCAAAACCGAGCCAAACAGCAAAACAGGTGCACCAGGTTGCCTGGGTCCGACCAGGCAGGTCGACCCTGGGGTCGACTCCCCAGTCGACCTGGTCCCACCCAGGTCGACACCCAGGTCGACCCCCTGGTCGACCTGGTCTGGGCGGGATTTTTCCCGCCTACCCTGATTTTTTGAAAATTTGAAATCTGTTTTGAATTTGAATTTTTTGTGAAACTTCGCGAGGCCATATCTCGGTCATACGGACTCCGATTTACGAAATTTCGGACTCTATTTCGCGTATTTTTCCGAGACGAACGCAATGGCGCAACCCGTTTTCCCTGATTCATATTTTATAATTTAATTCTGCCTTAATTCTTGTCTTAATCATGTTGTTAAAATTCGGGTTGTCATATTCTCCCCTCCTTTAAGGATTTCGTCCCCGAAATCTCCAAGTTAGGAAGAACATACCCTACCATCCATCATCCATCTACTCAAAACATCATCCACAGGCAACCATTGTCCTTAGACGAGTTCTAATGCCATATGAACATATGCAAAACGTGTGTGTATATGCTCCTTAGCTAATGCTAATGATCAGGCCTGAATGATCTTTCTAATGCAAAACATGTTTAGTGCCATGAGTCCAACATGTATGCAAATAGTCCAAGTCATATAAGTACTATATGTGTGCACAAACATTCATTCATATGCAACATCCGCATGATAACACATTCAATTTCATCCATAAACAAGTATAAATACTCGTGCATATGCAACATGAAACGTGACCGCGTCAATCTAGTATCTAATGTGTATTCGCGCATCCACGAGCAACCACTTGCAACCATTTGCAACCATATCAATCATAACATGTTTCAAGTACATGTTTACATCCATAGAGTTCTATCTAAGGTTCCGAAGATAAGATCGAGGAGATAAACAAGACAAACTCCTTACGGGGTTTGTAACAGAAACAGGACCGAGAGGATATCCACCAAGCGATAGCATGTAAGTAAGCTCTACAGGAGAACCAGGGATCAACGATATACTCTTACAAAGAGACACGATGCACGCGTCTAAGCCGCATTTCCTTGAGCTTAATTCCAGTGTGCCTTGACTGCCTTTGACTTCACGATTTTCGTAGCTCCTTGATTCCTATTTCCAAGGTATGAGTTGGAACTCATTTCACTGTCGCTTCTCGTTTCACTTTCACTTATTCTTTCCCTAGTATGCTCGGTTCAAACATATCTGCGTACTCATGCAAGCTCTCCAAAATTCACTAGTGAATTCTGGATCTCGTTTACCAATGCCAATCCATGTTACCACGTGCACTTACTAGGGTGATTCCTATAACCCATACTCAAGCGGAATGAACCATCCGTCTTATTGGCGGACGTTACTCGATTGGATCAGAGATTTCCGATAAATGCATCAAGAGATTCTAGGTAACTAACCATGACAGAACCCAAAAGGTTACACGAGACTTCGAGGGTATTACCAAGGCAAGCTAAGAGTTTAACTACCCTCCTTTCAAAACCGAGAGTGGCATCCCTTACCGGATAACCACTTCATCCCTAGAATCCATCCATAGCTCAACCATAGAAGCATTGCTTCTAATCTCAACACTTGGCATAGACGTTCTCAAATCCAAGCAAGTCATGAATAAATGGACCGACTCTCCAACCAGATTTTGGGACAAAACTGGGATCCTTTACCATGCTAGTACTAAGGTGCAGAGACTCAACTATCCAAGCAGACTTAAATGATGCGATGATCAAGACAAAGTCTGGACGGGATGATAGAAAAGAACGACTAAACCTTTACCAGAAACGGTACCATTTCTCTTAGGTACACTAGAACTGAGAGCATACAATTGCCCTCTCCGATGATCTTGTCCTTGTCCTCCTTGATGGACTAAGCCATAGCAACAGTTGCTTATCCTTAAGCTCGCGTCCTTTATCCTTACTCTTATTATCCTTCCTTGTACCACGGCAACAGGTCTCTCGAGAACCACCTCCATCGTACGGAAAATACCTACGTGGCTAGACAAAGATTAGTCACAGTTAGAACTACTGCGACTACAGATGGAGGAAAGAAAGGAAAAGAGATTCAATCAAGGAATCAAGGGATAGTGCTAATGGCTTTTGGGGAATAGCCTTTAAAAACTTTTCTTGAAAAATGCTTCTTCGTAAACGGTTTTTCAAATACTTTTCAGAAGGTTTTAAAAACTTTTGCCCAGTCTGGTAACCTTCTGCTCTGATACCAAATGTAACACCCCACCTCCGCTAGGGTCACTCACAAAGGGAATGCACTAGGTTTGGTGAAGCATTATCGAGGTAAACATGCACAGAAATATTACAAGACAGAACATATACATAAAACAGCGGAAGTAAAACAAATTTCATTACCTTATAAAATAAGGTCTAAAGCCTTTTACATCAGAATACATCAAAACCTGTCTTGCAATAGTAAAGAAGCATAAAACCTTTTCATAAATTATTCCCCAAGTAAAACAGTAAAGTAGCCATAGCCAAGAAAAGTCCAAGCCATGCGTGATGACCTTCAAGCAGTAGAAGAAGTCCGAACGAGATAACAGTGTTTCCTCCCTGAAACCTGGGGGGGAACGGAAGACAAAGAGGCGAAACAAAACGGGGTCAGTCATAAAGACTGGTAAGTCCTATCTACTTCCAGTATAAAAACAGGTAAAGGTAACATGACATGCATAAACTGAAAGTAAACATAAGGATGACGACAAGATAGATAAACTAAACCAGGGTAACAGGCTGAACTACTGTAACAAGGTAAACTAAGATATCATGATAAACTATGGTGTCATGATAAATCAAGGTATCACATCGTCAGGTTTCTATCAAGTGTAATATCCCAAGGTATCTATCCTGTATAACATCCCACGGTATCTATCATGTATATTTCTCATGGTTCTAACATGTATATTTGCTCTGCACCTCTTGTACTAGTATCCCAACCCGCGTCCTGTGTTAACTATGAATGTCCCTTGCCCAATGTCATGTAATGGCCCATGTCAACCTAACATATCGCATATGTAGGTTTTCCCAACTCGTATGTTTCTTTCCATTTATAAGCTCAGTCCTTTGCCGTAGGCCATACGGGCTTTCCCATGTAAACGTTTTATCCTTGAGGTTATTTTGGACTGCTACCCTTGATCTAGTTATGTTTCCTTACCATGAACTATCGCGCGTTCACTTAGGATTTATGCTACCTAGGACCACTAGGGATTATGCAACCTAATGAACGTTTCCGTGTCTCGGTTTGGGTTCAGCCACCTAGGGCCACTAGGGATTATGCCACCCGTCAACCGCGCCCTTTATCCCGCGTATGTATCGTGAACCGTTTTCCATGTCTAGACGCACATGTTCCTCAATGTGCCATCCGAGTTCCGTGCCAGGGCAAATCAAGAAATACAGAAATCGGTCGGGAGCTTTAAGTCGTCTGCTGATGCAGATATCAAGGTCTGTTTTTGTACCCGTGGCTATGGTCCCACGTGACCCCTCCCTCAACTACTGAAAGGCAATCCAAGAAAAATCATGTATGAGAACTACACTACGGTCCATCGATGCCCACTTCCAGATAGCCAACCTCACCCATAACTCGATAGCCAGTATATGGTCTGTTGGGAGTTCCCTGCCTTTCCGTACGTACACAATTGACTAAAGATGGTAGGTAGTCGGCGACATGCTATCCAGGGCAAAATCAAGTATGGTCGACTGCACGCTAATCCATCCCAGTCTTTAGGTCGCTCGCATAGCAACCAAGGCATACTCTTGGCTCTTCTACCGCAGACCTTAACCTCTGTGAGGCCGGGTTTCATGGACCACTTGCCACCTCACAGAGGGATACCAAGAGTACCCTCACGTTCCCCGAAGCTTCCGCTTCGTCACCCAGTTCCCTGGAGCTTTTATCCAAGTCAGATAACTTGCTCCTCCTCGTATACTAAGCGATGACCTACCGTACCAGGTTACTCATCTCTTTATGAACTAGTCCCATGTCCTTAGCTAAGAATTATTACTTAGTTACCCTTAACTAAGGTTTACCACTTAGCCCCTCTTTCCGCTATCCTTGTTAACTACGATTTCCAACCTAGTCCCCTGAGCTAGGGTTTTGTCAAATGGGTTAAGTGTTGTTATCCAAGTTCATGACTTAACCCGCCTACGAATCATGTCAAGAATGGCTAAGTACTCAAGTTCAAGGCTTAGCCCTACAGGTTGGTTAAGTGTACCAAGAAGCTCATGACTTAACCTTATCAAGTCAAACTGGTTAAGTATTTATTTGTCTTAACCCTATCAGATTATCATGTTAGATTGATTAAGCATAGATTATCTTAATCCCATCAGATTATCGAGTCGGATTGGTTAAGTATGGGTTAGCTTAACCCCATCCACTAATCGTATTACAATGGTTAAGCCTACTTTTAAAAGGTCTTGTGACTTAACCTTATCAGGTCCACCTATTAGATTGGTTAAGTATAGGTTACTTAACCTCATCAAATCATCATGTATAATTGGTTAAGTATAAGTTACTTAACCCCATTAAATTACCGTGTTAAGTTGGTTAAGTATTGGTTACTTAACCTCATTGAATTACCACGTTTAGATTGGTTAAGTGTTTAACTTAACCCCATCGAATTACCGTGTTTAGATTAGTTAAGTGAAGGTTACTAAACCCCATCTAATTACCGTGTTTAGATTAGTTAAGTCTAAGTTACTTAACCCCATCTAATTACCGTGTTAGATTAATTAATTATGGATTACTTAACCTCATCGAATTTACCGTGTTTAGATTAGTTAAGTGTGGATTACTTAACCCCATCTAATTACCAAGTCGGATTAGTTAAGCGTAAATTACTTAACCCCATCCCCTAATTGTCTTGTATGGTTAAGTGTCATTAAGAAATCAAGCCCGGTCCCACTTAACCTACCCATTCGTGTCATATCGGTTAAGTGTCATTAGTCAAATTTACTTAACCTTATCATGTGGCATTAATTTAATTAATGCACTCTCAACCTCTCACATTAGACCTTGTTGTGGTTACTAGTTAATCCGGGCGGGTCCGGGTAGATTTACACCACAACCTAGTCTAACCTCGGGTCTTAAGCGCGACATGACCAACTTCTCACATTGGATCCTATTGTTTGTAGCCACTAGTTAAGCCGGGCGGGTCCGGGTAGATTTATGCTACAAACTCAACCCAACCTCGAGTTGGCCACTTTCATGTTTGGTCTAGTGTCTTTTTACACTTACAACCCACCCATGTCTAGTTCAAGTTCCATGTTTTCCCACGTGTCATGACCATATTTAAATGTACCATGAATGTCATGTTCTCATGTAAACCCCATGTCAAGTTTTTCATGTCATACCCACGTTCTTCCTAAACTACCCAAACGTATTTCCAACCCAAGTGGAAGCGAGTCACATAGTAGGGTATTATGCCAACATATTGGCCACAAACATGCATAGTATCATAAGGAAATTTGGCCATAAACATGCATAGTATCATAAGGGAATTTGGCCACAAGCATGCATAGTTTCACAAGAGGATTTGGCCACAAACATGCATAGTGTCATAAGTGAATTTGGACACAAACATGCATGATACATAAGGGGTTTGGGTTCATTTACATGCATAAGCCCCAAAGTCACGTCTTTGCCAATGTTTTCACAAGTCAAGTGGTTCCCAAAGGTTCATGCTAACATCCCATGGATAAAGATTCAAACGTGCAAGTTATACTAGGTTAAACATAACATAAGTGGCATGATTTAGTCACTAAGCATAGCCCAAAGTTATAGGTTCAAGCAAAAGAGACATGACAAGGTTCATATAGGCTAGCATACTTATGTTTCATCGCATTTTATCCCATGTCACATTAGAACCACCGTTAGAATCTACAAGTAGCTAGAACTTACATAGCGTGGCTTAGAGATTTAGGAGCATGAATCGTCTTGTCGAAGAATCCATGTTGAGATGATGATCAAAACCCTTGATTTGGTGTAGAAAGCTTGCACCTTCGTCTTGGATCTAGTTTGCAAGCATAAGCTCTTGAATTTGGGGATGGAGGCCATGATCAATGTAGATTTGGGCAGCACTTCGTTGCAAGAATGATTTATGAGGGGTTTAGGGTAGGCTTAGGGTCTTTTTATAGAGATTAGGAGTAGTTTAGGCCGTTAGATTAACCCTAGGATAGATCCAAGCCCTCAAAAATCGTCACAAGCCTCCAAAACCGAGCCAAACAGCAAAACAGGTGCACCAGGTTGCCTGGGTCCGACCAGGCAGGTCGACCCCCAGGTCGACCCTGGGGTCGACTCCCCAGTCGACCTGGTCCCACCCAGGTCGACACCTAGGTTGACCCCCTGGTCGACCTGGTCTAGGCGGGATTTTTCCCGCCTACCCTGATTTTTTGAAAATTTGAAATCTGTTTTGAATTTGAATTTTTCGTGAAACTTCGCGAGGCCATATCTCGGTCATACGGACTCCGATTTACGAAATTTCTGACTCTATTTCGCGTATTTTTCCAAGACAAACGCAATGGCGCAACCTTTTTTCCCTGATTCAGATTTTATAATTTAATTCTGCCTTGATTCTTGTCTTAATCATGTGGTTAAAATTCGGGTTGTTACAAATGGGGTTGGGGGTGTTTCCCCCGAGCCTAGCCGGTCCTTTAGCTGCCTGTGGATTGGTGTCAACACGGGGTTGTTCTTCGGGAATTCCCCTAAGTCCCAAGCTAATTCTTGGGGAACACTAGCGCTTGTGTCGAACATGTTGCCTTGGCCCAACTGGCTCGTAAATTCTTCGAGTCGGGCAAGAAGAGTGGCCATGGTGGCCTCTTACTGATGGAAATGTTCTTTCTGTTGCTCCAAGCAAGAAGTAAGATCTTTGGTTAAATCCTTGACGACTCCGTCAATGTCGTCCCAAGTGACGAAGTTTGATGGGTGTCTAGTCGAGGAGAGTTCTTGCTCTTCCTCCACACTTGCTCCTTTCGAGCGAGCTAACTACTTCCTTTTAACTATGGTGAGAAGCGAATTAAATTTTTTTCCAAAAGAAAGTTGAAGTTGAATTCCAAAATCCGAAGACCAAAGTCGAGAGCTAAGGCTGAGAACTGAAGCTGAGAACTGAAGTTGATAACTGAGACTGAAGCTGAAGTAGTGTGCCCTTTACTTGGCGCGCCAAAGTGTTGACGTAGGGAATTGGCTATTCACGCACGCCAACGCGCAAGTGTACGTTCTATAGAAAAACCAACTCAAATGCAAAGTAATTAAATGTACAGGGAGAACACAACTTTTTATACTGCTTCGGTACTAATGCCTACGTCCACTTCATGGCAACCATTCCTCATATAATAACTGATTATAAAAGTTGTACAAGTTCAAACAATATATATGTAAAAGTTGTATAATAGAACAACAAAATGTTTATTCCAAACTTTGAACAAAACACCCTTATTCTACCTCATTGAGCCAAAGTATGAAGCAATGACCAAAAGTAGCTCCAATGTCCAAGAAATTCCGAATATATCCAAAAATGTCCAAAAGCGGTGAAAAGTCCAAGTGAATGTTGTAGGCAAACGTTTGTGCAATGCTTAGAAGTCCAAAATCCAGGAAGATGATGAAGGAAGTCATTAATGGTGCTTGAGAGCTTCAATCCCGTATTCCAAAGTTTAGGAAGAGTGTAAATGAGCCAACCCCTTTGAATGCCAAGCTAGGAGATATTTATAGGTGAGTTTTGGAAGTGTCAGCCTGAATATTGTATCCCTAAGGGATACAAGATTCGTATCCTAAAAACAGAGTCGAAAAACCAAAGCCATGTTGGAAAATCTCGAATTCTCGAATAACTTGTGAAAACACATGTTGCGCAGCCCAAAACAGTTGATCAACATGGTGAAAACAAAAACAGGGTGATCTGCCACTTTCCATGTTCCTACATGTTATGGGTTGTAAAAAGGATCGTTAAGGCAAAACAAACACTAGAGGGGAGGTGAATGGTGTTTTTGAGAAATTAATGGAAATCTAAAACTTATGTTATAAACTATATGAATCAAACACTACAGAACCAATTACAAACACAGAATCAAACACAGATGCAAAATAAACAGAAATAAAAATGCATAAATGGAAAGAACACACCGAATTTTATACTGGTTCGGATTGATCGTACGTCCAGTCCCACGCAACGCTGGATTGCCCAGAGTTTTATTACTATATCAATATCCAATTACAACCCTCCTTGATTTCACGGCTACAAGGGATACCAATGATTCCACACACACTTGATCAAGTTTTGCCCGTCCTTGATTTCACGGCTACAAGGGATACTACCGATTACCCGTACTTGATTTTATGGCTATAAGGGATACCACCGATTAGTTTACTCAACCCAAAAAAATTATGAACTGCCCTATAATTCTTTAATAGCACTTGATTCAGATAGTAGAGAGTGTAGAGAGAAGAATTTTGACCAAAACAAAATTGAATTCGGCAAAGTATAAGTGCAGAAATCATAAAAATGATTAAGAATAATGATGTAGAGAAAGGGGATGAAGTTAGAGAAGAAGAGATGATTAAAAATTCGAATTCAAGCCCTTTTTATAGTGTATGAAAAGATGCCATGCTTCAAAACCATCACAATTAGTGAAAAGACACTTCTTTTCAAATTCAAATTTCTGACAGTTATATGTCGACATATAGTTTTCTTTATGTTGACATATCCATAGTAGAAATTTGATTTTGAATGTCTTTAAAGTGTTTTGATATAAATATAATTCTGGAAAGTCTTGAATTAAAATATAGTGTTATAAACTAATATTATAAAGTAAGAAATCATATGAAAATACAAATATAAACTATATAAATATATTTATAAAATTATAAAGTTTAAAACTGTAAAAATATAAAATGTAAAAATATAAATATATGAAACTTATAAAACTTTGAGATTGAAAACAAAAATTAGAATAAGAAAGGAAAATAGAAAGGATAGAAAACAAAATAGAGAGAAAATAAGATAGAGAGGACTGAAGATAGAATTTGAAATGAATCTGGAGTGCTATTTAGAGTCTTACATAATCTAGACTCTATAACTGTATTAGTCTTGAACTCTTGAAAGCTTGAATACTCATGAGTCTTGAAATCTTGAATACTTATGAGTCTTGAAATTTCTCTGAACTCTGATTCTCTAATATCTTTAAACTATACAATCTTCAGTAATATTTCCTGTATATAAGTCCTGCATATATATAAATATATATATATATATATATATTCTATACAAAAATGTTAGTATATATTTTATAATCAATTAATATTGAAATAAGGTTGTTATCATCAAAACTCCATTCTTCAACAATCTCCCTATTTTTAATGATGACAACCTTAGTTTATAAAATATCATACCTGTATATACCTATTGATGATGATCCTCTTAAATACTCCTCTATCTATATGAATTCTATATTTTATAATTTCTCCCCCTTGGCATTATCAAAAAGAAATTCTAAAAGCACTCCCCCTAAATTATATAACTATCTAAATAGAACTTAAGTCACTAACCTAATTATGATATTCCCCTTAATCTATAACTAATTCAAAGTAAGAACACTCCCACTTAATCTATAATTTAAAGTAAAAATATTCCCCCTAAGTAACATATTCTTATATCCATATTACTTTATTTTTATAGATTTATAACTAATTATAACATACATGATAATTTCATTAAACTTGAGTTTGTACAAATACACAAATTTATATAAGTACGATACATCGTAAGAGCGCAACAAAACGAAAACCAAAGACATCCTTAACCACTAATTATTTTTGACAATGGGAGATTTTTGAATTGGACAATTTGGATTATGGAGACAAAATTCTCTATTCTTTTCAATCACATTCCCATTTTGGTCGAATAAGACATCTCCTACACATACAACTTTATCGTCTTCTTCTGTAATCGTTGTTTGAGTCTCTTGTCGTTCTTCCTCCTTCATCATTTCTTCTTACTCTTCTGGTTCTTTCTCATGTTCTTCCTCCTCTTCCATGGCCTTATTATCATCAACAATGATAATCGGATTAGTCCGATTATCCATTATGTATTTAAGTAGACTCCTTACTACTTTCTCTTGTCTGTTTTGTTCTTGATTCATTCTAATCTGGACTACTTGTATTTCTGTAACGTCCTGGATTTTTAGTCGATTTATTTTGAATATTTAAATTCATTTTAAATGTTTTATTATTAAATATAAATAGATTTTTATATTGAATTTATCGATTTAATAATCAATATATGATTTAATCTCGAATATATCAACAACGATTGAATTCAGATTTTAAACTAAATTAAAACGATTCAGTCGATTATTATAAAGTTTACATTGAATTAGAACGATAATAATAATTTATCATCGATGAGTTTAATTATTTGAAATCGATTTATATTTCAAATCGAATTTAATTTAAAAACGTAGATTTAAATTGTTATCTTTTCTATATAATCAAATTTAATTTCAAAAACCACTCTGTTGAGTCTGGAATAACAAATAATCTTGAAAACATCAGTTTTTGGGACTAGATAGGGGTTCAGAATGGTGAGTATGGATCGGATATATTTTGGTATATTATCTTATAAAATCAAATTATATATATATATATATATATATATATATATATATATATATATATCAGCTGACCAATTCCTTACAACGCAACGTATTACAACCATCTATTCTTCTTTAACTCGTGTATGAAATGTCGCTGCTCTTCGATATCTAGGAGACAACAGTTTAATGGTGCGCAGACGTTTTGTTCCCTTACTCCATTATAAATCGCGGTTACCCACTATGTTTTTCCCACTTCTGTTTCTCAACAACAAATCCATTTCGGTCCTCTTCCTTCCATTTCTTTTCTCAGTTATTCCAAAATCAAAACTACTTTCAAAGCCTTGCCTCGTCAATTCCTTTTCCCAATCAAGATCGAAATCAATTCCGCGAGAAAAAAGAAGAAGGAAAATTCGTATCACGAATCGCGATTCCATCATCATTGCACAGATGGAGCTCGACAAAATGTTGGAGTTGATCGCGATTTACAAAGGGAGGGGGTCTGGTGTCACCGTTATTCGGAGATTAGCTTTAGGAGGGATTGCGACATTGAGGGGGTTCGACAGCGTGGAGTTAGGATGCGATGTGGTGGATTTTTCACAGGGGTTCAAAGGGTTTCGATTTTGAATGGTTTGATGCCTGTAGCAGGTGACGGGAAGGAAATGACTATCTACGTGGGGTCCTTTAGGAGGCAAGACGCGATGCCTTAGGGAGGTGTAGTTTGGAAGCAAAGATGATAGGATAGTCTAATGATGGTGATTGAGTTGGATTGGAATGAAACTGAGTGGTGATTTGGGGAGTTCAGACTACAAGTTTGTCAGTTTGAATTTTGGGAATGGAGTTCGATTTTTTTTGTGATGGTAAATTAGGTACGATATTGGATATTTGGGAGGAGTGGGATGCTCAGTGAGTGGGGATTGAGTTGATCATTTGTGTGGAGAGGCTCGTGGCAATTAGAAGAAGATGTAGTGGAGAATTTTAGCCAACTTAGTGGGTTTGTTTGAATAAATGAAAATGGAAGGTCTGAGAGTTGCAATTAGGAACTAGGATTTTTGGGATGACAATGTCGGAAATGGCCTGTTAGGGGGACTGTCATGAATCGAATGGTCTGGTCTGTGAAATCTAATGGCATTAGGGGTTATAACAAGGAGGAGTACTCACTATTGGGTTTTGGTAAGGTTCGGCATCTGTTCTTGTCACGTCATTTTGCGAGCTACAGGCTCTGGTTGTGAATTGGTGGTGAGAGCTTTGGTGGAATTTTATGGAAAGGGCGAGGGTGGTTGCTGCATTCATATAACATGTGATAGTGATAAGAGGAGCCAAAATTCAATATGTGTTGATAAAGGGAGGCATGCCAGTAAGTTGAGGCAGTAATGATTGAGATTGTCTTTGTAATTATTCAAGCAATAAGGTATACATTTTAGTTTAAAATACATAGTAGAATTATTTTATTTATTCATTAGAAATTAATTAAAATCAATAATCCGTTTAATCATAAACAAATAATTATAGGTAGAGTTTCACATATGACGATTTGTAGCTGCGATGTTCCGAGATTTGAATGGATATTCAGCGCAAATAATATCAAAGTGAGTAAATCTCACTTAAAAATTTATTTTTAATCTTTAAAAATAAATTGTTGGTTGTCTGGATGCATGCATGAATTACTGAATTATTGTGCATATATATATATATATATTAGTTATTTAGGCTTGGTGATTGCGGTTATTATATATTGGATATTTCCCACAGCACCATTAGCGGATGCCCGCAGTATCATTAGCGGATGACCCTATCGCCCCATGATATATGAATGGATGACCTTCTATACCGTGATATCCTGCCTTGAAGAAGGATAGGTATTATTTATGTTGTTTGAGGTAACCTATTTGGATGCAGGGAAAAACAGGTTGGAGGGATCCAACTGGATTCCTCAAAAATATATTATTGTTTTGTTTATATATTCATGTATGTTTGATGTGTTGAATTGAATGGATTGTCATGTGTTAGGTATTTAAATATCACTGGTCCTAGATATTGATAGTTAAAAATATTATACAAAATGAATTTTTAGTTTTTTTTTAAAAGAAAATTTAGTTTTTAAAATAGAAATGGAATTTCAAATGGGTTAGGAAATATTTACTTGTTTAAATAATAAAAACAAGTAATTGAATTTATAAATGATGTTTATAAATGGAAAGAAATATTATCATTTAATAATAGTAAATTTTAATTTCAAGTAAGAATTTAAAGAAGAAAAATTATTTTTCGAAGTAGAAATTCGATTTCAAATGGAATTTGAAATCGAGGAACTTGTTTTAATATTTAAACAAGAAGCGAAATTTATGAACGATATTTTTATATAAAGAAAAATATCATTATTAAATAATATTAAATTTTAAATTTCAATTTTAAAAGAAGAATTTTTTTCCAAAGTGGAATGGGTTTCAAATGAAATTTGAAATACGAATTGATTTTAATATTTAAGGCAAGAAGTGAAATGTATAAAGGATAGTTATGAATAAAAGAGAGAAATTGTTATGGGATAATTTATAGATTTAAATTCAAGTATGAATTTAAAAAGGGGATTAGAAATCACTTAAAAGGGAATGATGAAATTTATTCCGATGTCCGGAATATAAAATGAAATGAAATAAATCCATTCAGATTTATGATTGGAATTTGACTATGTCAAATTTATAAATAAATAAATTATTCTCTGGAATGATATTTGAATTTTATTTAGTAGAAATGTAAATTTAAAAGTTAACATTTGAGGAAGTTAATATTTCCAGTAATTTAAAGTACGGAAATAGATTCTATGTTTTCAAAATAAAAGTTTATAATGATAAAATATCACCAAATGTAAATGAAACGAAAATTTGAGATTTAGAAGAGAAATAAAAATGCTCCCAAACAGGGGATCGAGTATAAGTCGACTATTAAAATGGAAGTTCATTTTAATATATGAAATAAGGCAGTTCATTTAAAACAATGTTTATAAATGAAACGAAGTAATTCTCTATAATTTGGAAATAAATTTCCAAATATAAGAAATGACATTTTAAAATAATCATATTTTAAATGAAATAGAAAAGGAGATTTTATCGATAAGTAATATCAATTTTGTATTACAAACTCTTATCTATCTTGAGATAAGAACGTTGTCAATCAAGGTCTGAGAGGTAATTAAAATACCCCAACTTGAACGACTTCACTATTATCAAGGGATGATATTAGTTTGTAATGGTAAAGTTTGTGAAATAATTGATTTTTCCCATAAAAGAATTGATAATTGAAATTCGATTTTATCGAATTTTAATAATTCAACTCCATGTGAATTGAAATTGAATATAGAAAATTGGAGTTGAATTAATTTATAACGAAGTATGAATACGGAATAAAATAATCGATGAGTTTGGAAAATCGGGATTTTTAAATTTAGATTTGGATAATTGGTTTATTTTAAAAACATTGAAACTGGAATTGAAACGATTTTTTTAAATGTTTGTATTTAAATTTAATTAAAAGAAACTCGCCGCAGTGCGGTAGCTCGTAATTTGGCATTCCGAAATTCAATTAAGTATACAGGACTCAATAGATGTCGGAATTCGATGCAATAAGAAACGTCCGGACCGATTAAATGATAGTTTTCAAATGAAAGAGAAAAATCTGTATTTCGACTTAAAAATTTTGAGTTATGTCAAAATCAAATCTTCAGAAAAAACAGCGCCATAATCGTTTATAAACCATAACGGTTTATTTAATAAATAAAAAAGGATTTTCAGTGAATAAAATCCGAATTCTTACTGGAAAAATCCAAATTTGAGTTATCATATATATACGAACTCGAATGGAGTGAATGAAGTGATTTTTAAATATAAAAATCATATCTTACATTATGAAATGAAGTTAACTAATTACAAGGTAATTAGTTGAAGAAGTTTGAATCGAACTTAACATCTGCTAAGTGAATCGGATTTGTGAATCCAAGTTGAAATCAAATATGAAACTCGAGTTAGAAATGGATTTCGACATGTTTATAAGCAAATTAAAATATGTTTGCTTATGATATGCTCGAATCGAAGTGTATTAGGTAAAGTTGTCAATTGGCGAATTAATTAGTAAATTGAGTTAAAAAGGATTGAATCGATGGAAATGAATCTATACTATATTATAATTACTGAGTTCACAATAGAGTGCTCTGAGGCATGCCACGTCAATCCAGAACCCAACCGTCTCCCTTTTTTTTTTCCGTCAAACCAATTTTAATCGGCCTTCCCCTTTCCCTCTTTTCATCCTCTATTTTTATGGCTTTGCGAGACGCCTTAATATCTATCCAACTTGCTTTGACTGTTCCATCCTCCAGCATCTCCGATGCCCTTTAGATTTGTAACTTCGTGTTCATCTCCTACAGCGCTTTCCCCAATTTAAATTGGATCGAAGTCCGTTGAATCACCGCTGCCTGCTTCGCGACAGTTACTCCTAATCGCGCTTTTCCTTTCTCTTTTCAACTACAGTGCGTAATACTATTTAACCATCGCCGATTGCTCATCATAGGTATGGTATCAGGTAAAATTTCAAACCCTAAATTTCCATCGATGGTCTATTTACACGATTCCCTTCTAT
The DNA here is from genome assembly GCA_030737875.1 of Allium sativum. NCBI lineage: Eukaryota > Viridiplantae > Streptophyta > Magnoliopsida > Asparagales > Amaryllidaceae > Allium > Allium sativum. The sequence goes on along the minus strand of CM060924.1, from coordinate 185,381,224 downwards.
GTTGTTGGAATTGGTTGTTGAATTTAACATCTTTTATATATTTAGTAATTCTTATTCATTTCATATCTTTCTTTAGTCCTACGGTAATATAGCGCAAGATGTATCATTCTGAGATCGCTGGTATTTGTTATTTAGGGTTATATTGGTCTCTATTATGCATGGGCGGAGCATTCAGTCGAGTCCGACATCATGAGTATTACATATAACACATAATAATTCAATTGAGTCCTTAACAATCTGGCATCATGAATGATAAATCAAGAATATTCAATTGATTAAAATATTAAAGTATGCAGATTAAGTTTTAAAAGCAGAAACAGTTTGGGTTGTCCTATTAATTTGGGTAACAACATGCTTGAATCCATTCCTTGATCTTCTTCTAATTACTACAAAAAAGCAATTCATGTGGCTATTGGAAACAATTAATCATTTTTGAAAGCTGATTGATGTTTGTGCTTAATTAAGACATAAAATCATTGTTGTGATTGCACTTTTGTTTAGTGAATTTACAAATACTCATATAAGCATTTTAAAGTATATGATTATTTAGAATTCTGAATACAGAAACATTATTTTATACATGTTATAGTAGATACCGTAGGCTATTGTGCTAATTAATCATGATTTAAATGATATTTATTTACTGTCCATAATTGATATTTAATTACATACTGTATACTAATTAAGAATTCTTAATTCTCAAAAATCTGTTATGAAACCGAAGCCATGATAAGGTTTTGATATAAGTTATGTTTATATAAGTCACATCGCGTTGTAACACCTAGCGCCATGTTAAGTTAATCTCTTCTCCCATTTGTGGCTGCTCTATATTTATTTTAATTTTTTTTGATGGAAATTATGATTAGAAATTATGATTACCCCATTTTTGTTTTGGTGGTTTTAATGGTAGGGCATTATTTACAAATTGTTTTTACAGTTCAATACTGATTTGAATATAAATTTTGTGATCGGTTTCAGTCTTCGGATGTCCCCGGTTTGACCTATTCATTTCAAGCAATGTATTAAAAAACGCGCCTCAGGCGCGCCTCGAGGCGAGGCGGTGGTGGAAACGCCTGAAGGCGTGATTTAAAAGGCGGTTCCCCCCTGAGGCTTACGCCTCAGGGGTTTGAGGCATGGAAAGCGTGAAAAAACGCACGCCTCAGAGCCTCAACTATCTGAGGCGTGCGCTTAACTGGAATCGAAATTGATTCCTGTTTGGAATCGAACTCGATTCCTTAACTGGAATCGAGCTCGATTCCAGTTAAGGAATCGAAATCGATTCCATAACAGGAATCGATTTCGATTCCTGTTATGGAATCGAGTTCGATTCCTCAATCAATTTTGAAAGAGAGTTTTTTTTTGTCTTTTTTTTTAAACTGCTGTGGACTGTTTTTTTTGGTCTGTCTTTCTTTTTTTTCCTTTGTCTTTTTATTTAAGCACTGTCATGACCTATTTTAATTATGTGTTAATGCCCAGACTCCTTAAAAAATGAGCAAACAGGATATGTATTGCGCTTTTTTTTCCCTGAAAGGCTTACGCCTCAACGCGTCGAGGCTAACGCCTCGCCTCACGGATCCGAAAACGCCTCACGTACGCCTTTTGCGTTTTAAAACATTGATTTCAAGTGCTTCTATTTAAATGTCATAAGGATTTTCTCTTGGACGTGCATAGTTCACGTGATTTTCTTACAAAAGCAACGACCTTTTGCTTTGTTAGTAAACTAAAAATACTTAATAGACATTTGTTCTACCATGTTTAATTTAATATTTAAGTGCCCTTTTGCAGAATCAACATTTTTTTTTCCAGTTTTCAAACTTATTTTGTTCAGTATGCTCCTGTTATAACCGTCTTTTTATTATCTCTGTATGCTAAAACACAAGGTAGAAAAATGAAATAATCAATCTGATTGATTTGTTCATGCTATACATAAAGCACTTATTTTTGGTATAAATTAAACACTTATTTTATAGCAGCTTCCCACAGCATTAATAGGATTCAGACCGAAGCACAGTAATCATATTGGGTTGAGTTCTGAAATAGTGCGAAGTCATCTCCATCATCTTTGACAGTAATAGTTTGTCCACTGGTGAAATGCATCATTGGCTAACCACACAAGTTTTGATCTCAAAACCATTTATGGGTACATGCATATTCCTTTAAAAGCGATGATGGATAGTTATTTTTTAAAGGAATCACTGAATATAAATAATTCATAAATGGCAGCACCATTTTTACTATTTACATCTCCAAGCATCAGTAGACTAAAAGAATAATTACAGCCTGTTATAGACATGAGTTCAACCACAAAGTTTATTTTGCAGACAAATGTATCGAGCTATACACCAGCTTTTTCCTCCGTATTATTTAGCAACATACCATGAAATGTAATTACACACACACACACACACACACACACACACACACACATATATATATATATATATATATATATATATATATAATGGGCATGTGAATTTGTGGTCATAAATCCATATTAGCTATTTTTTTTCTTCTCATTTTACACATCTACTGTATATAAAATATTAAACCAGACATATTTTGCAAATTTCTTATTAAAATAAGTATAAATTTAAGGATATATCAATATGTTATTTTAATAAGTAAAAATCTGTGTCTAGCCAAGTTATTTTAATAAGTATAAATTTAATATTAGAATATTAAACCGTTTGCGTAATATTTAAGGATGTGAGTTCTTCATTCAGTTGACTTCATGTACTGTCTTATGCATGATGTTCCTTTCATCTAATTCTGTTATCTATTGCTTTTTTATGTCTATGGTTTTAAGTCTGTTTGTTTTGAACAGGTTTCAGACATCCTTTTAAGAAATTGTTTTGATAATTTCTTAATTGGAGTTAAAGCTTTAATTTAGCAGTTCCTTAAAACATGAGTTGCTCTGCCAAATCAAAATTATGTAGGTTAATTTTGCATGTAAACTTTCCGTTACTGCTAATATCCCATCATTTGCCTTCGCTTGAATGTTTGGTAACTCCAAAAATTAGATACAGGCTCATGGATCTAAAAAATAGTTTCATGAATTTAAAGTTATTAATATATAAGAATCGTCACATGTTCTGAAAAAGTTCTTTACTCATCTCCTTTGTTGATCTAAAAAATGATTTGCACAGATATGACATTGACCTTTTATGTATGAATTTTGAGGAGTGAATCACCATCAGCTTTCTATTTTATTTAGCATCATAATAATGTTTCTTTCATATCAGTCTCATTTAGGTCAGGTTGTCAATGTTCACACGAGTGATCTTTGGCATATATAGGTTTAAATACGGCCGATTTAGCTTTGATGCTTCCTGTTTGATTTTTCAGGTACCTATGGATGTAAATCGCACTTGACACCTCAATATTGAAGCGAACTTGATTGAAGTCGCGTTCTCCAAACTCCATGAGGTAAAGATAGAATACTTTTTCGTTTAAGATGATGATCGTTTTTGCCGAATTACGTGCACTTCATGATTGATCAATGAGTTTTATAAGTAATGCTCTTAATTTTTTTTCTGTTGCTTTTCTGCGCTTTAGAAATGTTGCAACCCTTTGATTTATCAACTCTATCCTGTTTGGTTGGTTATTCTGCAGATCTCACTTTATCATGATGCCACTTAGCTCGAATCTAATCCTGAGTAGTTGGAAGTTCTAAGCGCATACATTGATTTTTCCATACATTGATTTTTCGATATTGAAAGTTCATTAAGCATTCAAGTAGAGAGTTTAAAAATATTCAAATATTCAAGCATTCATATGAAATTGTACTATTCTAAAAAAAAGACAAGGGGCATTTGCAATATTTGTACTTTAAGGTCGGGTGAATGATATTACAATAGTTAGTGGGTTCATACAAAATGCTTTGACACTTTAAGTTATCACAGGACATGGGATCAAGACATGGATACAATCTAATAAGTGAATTTGGCCTGTATATAGGAATGCGGAGACAACACTTCGCCACATGTCAAATTGAAAAGGTACAGGTGCTTTCCTCCTTACTCATCCTCTATTAATTTATAGTTTTGCATTTTTCAATCAGTTTGATTTCATTTGTCTTTTCATTGATTTCTCAATTTCAAACGTTCTTAAAATAATTATATGTAAATGTAGTTACTTAAATTCAATTCCCAAACATTGTACACATAGGCATATTCTTTTAAACATGTTTATTTTAGTAGAGTTGAATTTCATGCATAAGGATAGTGATTTATCTTTTTAGATGAATGGTAAAACTTTATCAGTAGCAATTAGTAGTTGGTCATAACACAGAGAGTCAGAGATGATAATAGTTGCGCTTTCTTTAGGAACATCATTAACAAAATATAAAATAAATTATTATAATTTGTTCACCATGGTTTATTTAGATTGATATGTAGAAGGTTTTAGCTGTGAAGAATGATCAATTTGTATGCTTTTGTTTTCCGTCATGACTGGGTTTCTTAGGAAATAATCCATGTTTTTGAGCTATAACTAAATAAACCAAATATTTTGACTTCCATTCTCACTTAGTGTCATATTAAAGTGAACACAATTTTTAATTCATTATAGGATAACTGCTTTTTTGTGCATTTTCACTGTTAAAAATTAATATCGGTTATTTAAATGTAGATGTTTCTAAAAAGTATTATAGAGACAAAAACATACAAGCATATTTCCCTCTCTATTTATAGATTTGGGTCCGTTTCCCCTCAAATTGCCTAAACTGGAACACTTTAGGTTTTCAAATTTGCAGATCAGAAGATCCGATTATTTCTTTAAAAAGAGTTAATGTTATTGGCATAAATTATAGTGAGCAAGCAGAGTATTATAAAGAATTAAACTTTTTTGACTAATTTTGTGGTGTGTCATAAATATGCTCTATTTTCTTTTCAGAAAACGTGTTATTTCGGTTAGAAACAGACAAATTGTAGAGTCTAACAGCTTGATCGTAGAAGTATTTACTTCTTCTGTTCTTGGTTATAGCTCTAAAATATACATTTGAAATATGTAAAATAGTTTTTAACCACAATGTCATGTGAAAAAGGTGATTTACAAATAGGACAATTTAGTGCTTAAGAAAATATTATATGCATATGGAACTGAAACTTTTAGCTGTAAATAACCATTAGAGATCCTCCAAAATTTGTGATTCAATAATGAATAATAAACATTGATTCTTTTTGATGAACTTATATTAATTTTACTAATGTAGAAGGTCTGCTTTTGTTGATTAGAAATCAAATAAGAAATGTGATCAATCAATTCATGTGAAGAAATTTTATATAATCAGTAATAGAGACCTACATGTTTTGGTTTAAATGGCAGTATATGCGTTATAACTTTATAACAAAGTATCGGACAATAAAAATTCAAAATTGCATCCTCGACAAAAATAAAAAAATGCACAAATATAAATATGGCATTGAAGTCAATAATCAAAATTTGGTTTTGAAAACATTTGTATTTTAGAAAATCATTAGATCATATATGAACACAAAAAGTAACAATCAACAGCTAGGTAATTGATTTACCTCTGAAACATGCAACATGCTTAAGTGGCAAGAAAAAAGATTATGACACCATAAACAAAATCTCAAGAGCGGAAAGCATCTCGATCCCATGTATTCCATCTTTTGGGAACGAATGTCTCGCATTCTACGGAAGCAAATTATATACGTATGTTTGCTTTCCTATCACCTAAAGCTACAGAATTAACATAATAACAGAATCATGCACGTGTGTATGGCATATCACTCCTTCAGGTTATATCTCATTTGTATTTTTAATGTTGCGCATTTCATATCTTTGTATTAGAAGGATTTATCACGATATCTCCAACTATTGGCCTTGCAATAATTCTTTTCAAATACCATTCGGTTATCTTTATAATATCGTTCAAGATTATATGTTCTTATATCCGTTACGAGTTACCTTTTCTTTCTCTCACCCTTATGAGGTTTCAAATTTGCATATTTAGGTAACATTCATCCTTGATAATCTTTGTTTTTTATGTCTGATAGCGTACAAGTTAGAAATGCATATGTAAAGGCAATCTGGATCTATAATGTCATTTCTTAAGATATCATATAATCATGGTTTTTGTGTCTATTTTATCTTTTATTTTAAAAAAAGTTTGGTTTTATGTCTGGTCTTCCTATGATGATAAATATTACTACAAGTGTGATATGTGAAGTAACGGATTTTGTTTTTACTGCTTCAATTTATGGTTTTATTACATTTTTTGCCGTTCAATTGACTATTTTAATCATTCGTTCTTCAAAAGAAAAACTATATGGCTTGAACTATTTGCGGCTGAAATTTGTTTTCCAAACTGAGCTTGAATTTATTAAATATTACTGTTGTTCACAAATTGCTATATAAGCCTTGATGTCCACAATTGAGTGTACACGTCAAACTTTTACAATAACATATCTTCTTTTTGAGTTGGAGAATCAACTACTGAATACTGTTGTCTTTTTTTTCTCTTTTTTTTTTTAGTACTATTTCAAGGACTCTCATTTTTTAGTGAGGCCCATTAAAATCATGATCCAGGAATCAAAGCAGAGATAGTATAGGAAAGGAGGTCAGTTGGTTAGTAAATGTTAGGGTTTTTTGTTGTGGCTGATCTTGAATAATTATAATGTTTTGTCTGGAATGTAATCACTATGTTGAAATACCATGATATGTAAAAAAGAAACATAACATGCTATTTATTCTATGCGATAGACCTGTTTGTAAGAGTTTGTTAATAAAAATCTTACAATACATTGAATATTTTTTCTTGATACAGGTGTTATTGATGCTTATTCTCTGTAGGAACCATTTACTGGATTTTATTTGCCTTAATTATATAGAAAACATATTGTGATTTTTATCATCTTATTCCGATGGTGCTACCTATATCGTGACTGTAAACTTTTAACAGATTATTTTCTGATAGTGATTTGAATGACATATTCATAGGTCTACACAAAGAATTGAAGCGGGGATTTCACAGAGATGATATCAAAAAATGTGTGATGTATTAATATAGAAATAGTACTGTCTAAATTAATACTTAAATCTATCAAAAGCTCCCTGATGCTTAGAGATGATAATAACGTCTCCTTTTTTTATGTTTACAATAAATTCGTTGGATAAGTTGTTTGGATATTGTAATACTCCATATATTTAACCAGTAAAGATTGTTACTTTAGGCATGATACATGGTTTAATCTGGGTGTAGAACCAGCGATCACGCTGGAAGACTTTCCTTTTGTATTTATGCTGACAGATTAGATATAGGGTGCGACTATTTACCCCTCTATTCCTACTTTCAGCCACCACAAAAATCTGTTCGGTGGTGAATGGTCGAACAGCCTTTACATTGTTCGGTCATTAAAGGTTGTCGAACATTTCATTTTTTTTAAATTCCGTTCATTGGTTAACGACTGAACCGAGCGTGGTGGCCGGAAGTGGAAACAGAGGTGCAAATAATAACATTCTAGATATAGGTGCTTAGAGTTTCCTATTACCTCTATGTTTGATTAGTAAATATTTTTCATTAAGATCGATGAGTTATCCACGATTAATACACAATAATCTATTTAGAAAATACAAACCATCTTTACTGTAGTATATATTCTCAGTTTCTAATCTGCATTTCCATTTTTAAATATACAATTTGCTTCTTCTGTGATTGTGTGCATAGTCTATTTCGTTTAAAATTCAAAATTATGTTCTACTTTTACTAATAAAATATCTAATACCAATAGCTGATTTTTTTTTTTTTTTGGTTCCATGAAGCTACGATGCTAAGTTTTCATAAAGTGGAAAAACTATGCTAGAAATGAATTTCAAAAAACAACTGGAATGCATTGCCATTCCCTTACTTTTTAGATTAAGCTTGCGGCGTCTTTGTACTATTTGGTACTTTCATTCTATGGTGTCCTTACTCTACGTTGTATGTGTATTTTTTTCCAAACTTTATTGTTTTTTCCTCTCATTTCTTATGAGCATCTAACAAGGAATTAAATATGGAAAACAACAGGCTTTTTGTCACACAACTATTTTGTTGTATGCGCACCTGATATGCACAATTTTAGATGCAAATCAAATTCACACGATCTTTCTCTCTGCTTAAAAAATTCTCCTTAAAGTCGAACTAAATCATTATATTACCTTTTTATGGGTTGCACACCTAAGTTTGGGAGTTCAAAAATAATTTTGAAGAAGCTCGGGCAGTGTTTGATGGGTAATTTTTAGTTTTTAATTTTCGTTCATGTAAAAATACGAACAATGCATGCATATCGTTGAAAATAACCGTTTTAGGATACAAAGTTAACAAACAAAGTAGAAAATAACTTATATTTATTTTCTACAATTTGGAAAAAACAGAAGAATAAGAGATAATTTATCCTTCCGTCGTTCTTACGTTCCTTTCATAGTCTCCTCCAACTCTTTTGCGTTTTCTTTGACGTTCCTTAACCATTCTTACTTTCTATGACTAATATTGAAAACTCAAATTAGAAATCACAACTCAAACCATACACTACCTTAGTTTACATTGCACATAATTGTAAAACCATTAAAAGAAAATAATGTTGAAATACAGTAAAAGTCAGATATTTTGTTGTTTTTGCATAACCACTAAACTATGCTGCATGCATATAACTTTCACCAAGACTCATCAATTTTTTTAATATACTATGGCTATATCCTACCATTAAAATTATATTTTAAAGGACAAAACGTAAATCAAAAATATTATTCCAAACCCGTGTGCGTAGCACGGGTTCGCACTTGTTGGAAATTAATGGCCGTGTATATATTTAAACAGGGATGGAATGAATAGTATGAAGATTATAATTTAAGTGCCCGACAAAAAGGTACATGTTTAAATTTCCATATGAGCTTTTATGCGCTGAATCGGCAAGCCGTTTGGCTTTTTGATTTTCTTTTTAAATGGAAAAGGCCTAGAGAGGCGAGTTGGGGTTTGAACGATTGACCAATAAAGGGGAGGTGCTGGCGAAATTTTCCGGAAATTTAAGGAGTTAGAATATTTTAAGAAAAATTGAAAATAGAAATCAATATATCGAAATATATAGAATTCGATAAGGAAATTGGAAATATAGTTAATGATTGAATATTAATTAAAAGGGGCCAGTGATTGTTTGATTGTTGGGGACGTTTTGTTTTCCTTTGATAGTAAAATCACCGGCTATCAAAGATTTGTGACCATTGCTGTCAATACGGAGAGGCCGGTTGGATTTAATATCCGAAAGCCACTCCGTATAGGCATAGGCATTACGAATTAGATTATGTTGAAGATAAATTGAAGATGGAGTGGAATGCAAGGGCCGTTATGTTTGTCCAGACCCAGGACAACTTGGATGGACGAATCTCTGACAGAGTATTCCTAACGGATCACATAAGACGATCTTTTCAAGGTATTATGTCTGGTGACGGAGAAATTCGTTTCTCTTAGCCTTTATACCTGTAATATTATTGGGAAGATCAACTAGTGATTTGACGGGTTTGACGATGGGACATTCAAAGTGTATGGTGGCCAGATGTTATAAAAGATAAACGTAGCCTCAAGCCTCACAACCAGGAAGTGACAAAAATCGGACAGGCAGCATGGCTAGGTGGGTCATACCCAAGCAGGGTATATTTTTCACCGATCTAGAGAAAATTCATTATTTATTTCGATTCTGCATCTTACGGATTACGATTGGACGACTGACAACCGTGGGTGGCAATATATTCGCTACACTCAAGCTAAATGAGTGGGCGGTCATGTGTGGGCCGGGTTGCAAGATGTTCTTGTTGAACCCCAGTGTATCCCCTCTAGAGTACACTGATCAGGTGGTGGTCCCATACCTTGTCATAGTCGGAATCCAGTCTCCAATAAGCGCCCTGCGGTTTTTGATTTTATACTATGTATGTGGAGCATGAGATGCAAGTGTTCTGCTATTCGGTTATTTATTTGATTAGACATTATTATAATATCAATGGATTTTGATGTCAAAAAAAGTGGTTTGGTTATAGTAAGGTAAATTTCGTCCGTGTTTATGTGTGGGCTGGTCTTACTATTACCTTTTCTTTCAAAGGATTTTTCAAAGTTAAACAAATTGGTTGGAGTTTACTTACACCAGTCCCATGACTGACCCAGAGTTTATTTTGTTTGTTTTTTCCCTAAACTCTTGGGTGCCTAAATATTTATGGGCAGTCAAGTGTTTCAGGCTTTTACAGATACACTTGGAGGAGCTTGAAGCAGGAGGCTGCACTGTTAGTTATTTAGAGTTATTTCTAATGTATCAAATGTTATGTTGTACTCTGATATGGTATGTATATACAAAACAGATTTGTATTTCAGAGTCATGTTATATAATATATTTTATTAGTTCCCTTGTGAGGTTCTGTTTTGTTATTTCTATTCTTCTTCTGTCTATTTCTACTTCTTTAACCCTAATGACTTGTATTTCTGTATTATTTGAGTTGGACGTGAGTTGTATTAGTCAGCTCATATGGTATGGATTTACGGGCTACTAAAATTTCAGCCATCAATAATTACAGAACATATTCCAAATTTTCTTCGATTTTGATAACCCGAGATAGCGTAGATCATTGAAAAGGACTCTTAGATGGTCCAGCGCGTGAATCAGAGTTGATTTGGGTGTTTAGATTAGTGGAGGCCATTGTATTTTTTAATTTAGATTTTTTACAGAGAAGAGAAATGGAAATGAAGAAGAAAAGTTGAAGTAGAAGTTTTAAATAATTAAAATAACTTACTTTTGGTGGGAATTAAATTTGGAATTCTGGCAGTTATATGTCGACATATAAAAAACTTTATGTCGACACTTTAGTTTTACGTTTTGTTTTTCTAATGTCTTATGTTATTTTTTATATAGTATAAAATATTTAATTATTCTAACTCATTTAATCAAATATGCCTAATTCTCTACTAAATTTAGTGAATATTGCTTCATTTAATGGTTTTGTTAATATATCTGCTATTTGTTTATCGGTTTCTATAAATTCGAGTGAAATCTTTTCTTTACTAACATTATCTCTTAGACAATGATGTCTTACATCGATATGTTTAGTTCTTGAATGATGAGTTGGATTTTTAGAAATATTTATAGCACTTGTATTATCGCAGTATATAAGTGATTTATTTATATTTAAACCAAAATCATTCAAGGTTTGTTGCAAGCCAAAGCAACAGAGATATATTCTGCTTTAGTTGTTGACAAAGATACAGTATTTTGTTTTTTTTACTAAATCATGAGACTTGTGAATGTCCTAAGAAGTGACATGTTCCACTAGTACTTTTATGATCTGATTTACATCCTGCATAGTCAGCGTCACAATACGAAACTAATTCAAACGAATCATCCTTAGGGTAAAATAATCCAAAATCTAATGTATGCTTTATATACCTTAGAATACGTTTACAGCTTTTAAATGTGTTTCCTTAGGTTGTGATTGATATCTTGCACGAAGACACGCATTATGCATTATATCTGGTCTACTAGCAGTTATATATAATAACGACCCTATCATTCCTCTATATAGTTTTTGATCAACGTCTTTAGATATATCATCTTTGCTTAATTCTATGTTAGTTTCCATAGGTGGTCTTCCATTAGTCGTTGTTAAATTATATTTGTTAATTAAATCTCTTGCGTATTTTTCTTGACTAATAAATATTCCATTCTTTTATTGACGAATTTGTAATCCTAAAAAGAATGCTAGTTCTCCCATATGACTCATTTCAAATTCTATGGTCATAATATCTGAAAATTCTTTATTCATTTTATCGTTTGTTGATCCAAAAATTATATCGTCAACATATATTTGTACTAGTTGTATATTTTTGTTATTCTTCTTGATAAACAAAGTATTATCTAATTTTCCTATTTCAAAGTTTGATTGTAATAAATAATTTCTTAACCTATCATACCAAGACCTAGGAGCTTGTTTTAATCATATAACGCTTTCTTTAACTTATATACATGATTTGGTAATTTTTCATCTTCAAATAGAGGTGGTTGCTCTACATATACGTCTTCCTTGACAAATCTATTTAGAAAAGCACTTTTGACATCAATTTGATATAATTTAAAAAATTTATTGTTTGCAAAAGCTAGTAATATCCTAATAGCTTCTAATCTTGCTATAGGAGAAAAAGTTTCATTGTAATCTATTCCTACTTCTTGAGTAAAACCTTGTGCTACTAGTCATGCCTTATTTCTTACTACCTCACCGTGTTCATTCATTTTTAAAGACAGGATTACATGTCTAACATTGTATTTCGAACTATATTGTTGATCTCTGCTAAATATGAATCTGTTTGGCGGTAGAGAATTTATTCTCTTGCTTAACACCCTTCTCTGAAACATATGATGTAACACCCCATAATTCTGTTAATATTAATATTTACAAATTGAAGAATAACCAATCTCAGACATGAGAATTGTGGGAAACGGGTTGCGCCATTGTGTTCGTCTCGGAATTCTAGTGGAGATAGAGTCCGAGTTTGCAGGAAATGAGTACCGGATGAAAGAGTTATGGACGAACGAAGTTTGGTGGCAAAGAAAGAAAAAAAATGCACTGGCGCACTTAGGAAGTGCGCCAGTACATATTTACACTAGCGCACCTGCCAAGTGCGCCCAGGCCGAGGCTGGAGCCTGCACAGCTTTTTGGTTCAGGCTGACCCGTGTTGTTGAGTCCATTCTGACTCCTTGCTGAGTCATTAGGGCTGACTCATCACCCTATCATAATTGAATGGTTTTGATTAACCCTAAGAACATCCGACGGCTTAAATTAATTTATAACTCTATAAAAAGACACCTATACACAAACCCTAAATCAGAAAATAAACAAAGACCATGCCCGTCATGCTGATGTTTTGAGACCTAGAGCAGCCGCCATCAAATTAAAGATAAAGAACAGCAACCAAATCAGAACTACCCAACCCTAACAGCGATTATTCATCAAAAGAGCGCTAATTCGACTCTCTTTCTTCTATAATTGTGAGTATGATAGTATTAACAAGATTATTATCATTTTAATTAGGTTAAATCATGAATGGATTGTGAGCAGATGATGTGAATTGTCATATGCTATCATGTATGTTATTAATCCTATCCTATGTGGCAATGATATACTATATGTTGTAAATCATGCTATGTATGTTGAAAGTTTCTATGCTAAGTTGTGATGAATCATACATGTTAGAAAGCCATATATGCTAGTTAGTTCATATTAATTAAATCATCAAGTTTGGGCTATGCCGATCTATATGACAAGTTACATATGTTGATTAGAAAAGTTATGAACATATGCCGTGACATCTATTATGACATCTAGAACTATGCTATGACATATGTGATATCCTGTGCTAGTTCACACCATCATTATGTTGCTTAAAAATCCCATATGCAAGTTTATGTATAGATTTGGGCTATGATCATATCATGTAAATTGTGACATTTAACAAGTTGACACCTTTTGATCCTTAACATGCGTAGTTTATGCAAGTTTCACCCCTATTATGATTATATTTATTTTTATTGTCTATATGTTGTGGTAATTTGTCCTTGTGCTATGCATTTGACTATTCAAGTCTAGCCTATATTATGCGTTGAATAAGCGAACGTATAAACGTGGGGTAGGGGTAATATTAAGGATTTAATAATAAGATGTTGGGGTGCAATTGATATGATTTTGCATACCATGAGTGGATGACCATAATTGAGTCAATTATGGGCATCAATAAAAGTGGACTTAATTAATAATTTGATAGGGAATTATTAAAACTGGGGTAAAAGATTGAAAGTTGTCAATCAATGCTTAGGACACGAGGTTGGACTCGTTTGTGACGTAAACCTGCCCGGAACCACCCGGCAAATCCAGTGGTCACAAATGTCAGCCCAATGTGAGAGGTCCTAGGCCTAAACTAAAGCATAACAGTTGTAAAGACACGAGGTTAGACTCTTTTATGGTGTAAGACTGCCTGGACCTGCCCGGCAAATCCAGCTGCCATAAATGCCAGTCTAATGTGAGAGGTCTTTACGAGGTTATGGCCTGAATGAATTAAGAAATACTTAACCAGATAAAACATGTAAAGTGGGACATGGGGGTTAAGTAGGTGCCTTGGGTGGCATGAGGAATCTAGTGGGTGCGCTTAGTGGCATGTGAAATACGATTAGTAAGACTTAACCAAACACACATGTAAATGAACATGACTAAGAGGGTTAAGTGGGATATATTAATGACAAGCTTAGGTGGGTAGCTTGTGGGGGCCCATTTCAACCAGTATTCCAAACGTATCTTTGTGGGCTCGACCCAAGTGGAGGACGGGACACGCATACTGGGTTTGACTATAAGAGGCCAAAACGGGGAGCGGTGGCAACGCAAGTCCAACGGGTTTCATATGCGTGTGTGGACCCGGGATGGTAGGTAAGACGTTGTTGCATCGTGTAGGTATAAGCCGTGCATTCTCAGTTGTATCGGGTTGCCACTTTAGGGGAGTGATACACCCCACTGTGGGGCCAGCACGGGTATCTGCGAGTAGGGAGCCGATCGAAAGTGGGTAGTGGGGTACACCTAGTGGAGATAGGGGCAGACGACACCTATATAGTCAACTAGGAGTACACGAAGTTACTTATAAAATTTCTAAGAGGGTAGTGGGGTACACCTAGTGGAGATAGGGGCGGACGGCACCTATGTAGTCAGCTAGGGGTACGTAAGGCTATTTATATTGTTTCTGTGTGAAGCAAGTGGGATCAACATTTAGGGTGACTGGCACGGTGCAGTGTAGTAATTGGCGCGATGCAGTGTAGTAATTGGCGCGGTGCAGTGTAGTAATTGGAGCGGTGCATTGTAGTAATGTGTGGTGCAGTATAGTAATTATTCGTTAGTAATTAGGTATGCCTTTACCATTATCTTTAACGTTATCTTAAACGCCATCCTTATCTTCCAAATAGTTCATAGACATTTACTTGTCTTCCAGCTTATGCCTCAGTCTAGTTAACTTGATAATAGTATTGTTAGAATTATCATACTCACCAGACTTTATGTCTGCCCCCCCTCCATTTCTATCCTTTTTCCACCTCCAGGTCCTCAGGCTGGGCCTAGCTCTAGTGGAGTTTGATTGGATTGCTTTATCTCTCTTGGAAAGCTTGGACCCTTGAAGTAAAGTCCAGCTTGTTATCTTTTTAATGCCTATTTATGTAATGGGATTATGTATTTTGTTTTATGAAGATGGATAATGTACTTGACTCTTATTAATGGTTTTGTGATGTAATAAACTTGTTTCCGCTGCAATAAAATGAAGTTTTAGTTTTCAAGTACTACTTATTATCTGTCTTGTTGTAATTTTTCTATTCTATATTCACTTATAACCTCCATGGAAGTTAATGCATTCCCTTTGTGAGTGACATTAATGGACGTGGGGTATTACACGTGGTATCAGAGCTTAAGGTTACCAGAACAGATAAAAATACTTTAGAAAAATAGTTATTTTTGGAAGAAGTGTTTTCAAAAACATGTTTTAATGAGAAATTTAAAGAGGAAGTTTATATGAAAAACATAATCCCCAAATAGCCGTCTTTCGAATTCTCTATTTTGAATCTTTCCTTTTTCGTTTCAGCATGGCTGAAGATCTTAACCTACCTGACGGTGTAACAATACCAGGATGGTATAGGAGGCTATTAGAGGCTAGGGCCTCTGCAGGTCTAGCCAATGTTCCTCCACCACCAGTTGCACCCATTCCTCCTCCTCCTCCTCGCGTAGATACTTTTGCAAAGACGTGCAAGGAATTCAAAGCTATGGGTGGAAAACCCTTTCAAGGGTCAGAAACGTTCGTGGAAGCTAGGGATTGGCTTAGGGAGGTGGAAGAGTTGCTAGAAATCTTTGAAGTAGAAGAAGGGAGGAGAGTTCGTTTAGCAGCTTGGTTGATGAAGGGAGAGGCCTCATTTTGGTGGGAGGTCACTAATGGGGAGCGTCCTGTTGATTCTTGGGCAGATTTTAGACGTAGGTTCGAGGCGAAGTTTCTCTCTAGGGCGGAAAAAAATCTATATATGGAAAGGTTCTTGACATTGAAGCAAGGAAGCTCGTTAGTGAAAGAATATGTCAACAAAGTTAATCAGTTATCAAGGTTTAGCTTAGACTTAGTGAACACGCCGGAGAAGAAGGCTCTGAGGTTCGTTAATGGATTGAATGAACCATTGCAAGGGTTGGCTATGACCCACATCCCTATGGGGGCCACCTTTGAGAAGCTAGTAGACATGGCACTCATGCACGAGGAGAAAGGCACTAAAGCTGATAAGGCACCCGAGAAGAAAGGGGATCAAAATAAGGGTGGCAAAGGCAACAATGCTAAGGGGAAGAAGAAATGCTTTAACTGTGGGACACCAGGCCATCTCAGCAAGGATTGCCGAAAGAAAAAGAAGACTGGCTGTTTTCACTGTGGTGAAGCAGGACATCTAGTGAAGGACTGCCCAAAGAAGGGGCAGAGGACAGGGACTACCTCGGGAGGACAGGTGCAGGCTCTTCTGGCACCAGGGCAGGCAAGGGGACAAGTTCAGGCTCTCGCGGTCCCACCGCTGCAAGAACGAGGCAGAACCATTTATGTTGAAAGCTTAGTTTTTCTATTTGATCATCCTGTCCGTACCTTATTCGATTCGGGCGCATCGCATTCGTTTATCTCTACATCATTAGTTGAAACACTGCACCTAGATACTAGTATTGTTACCGATCCCTTAGTAGTCTCAAATCCTATTGGTGGGTCGGCTCATCTTTCTATGATTTGTCGGGATTTGAGAGTGTTTATCTTGGGCGTTGAGTTTGAATGCAACGCCTTTGTCCTTGGTTTCACGGGCTGTAGTTTGATTCTAGTGGTGGATTGGCTAGCCAAGCGGGGTGCCATCCTAGACTGTGAAAGGAGGGTAGTTAGACTATTGATTCGTTGTAGAAAAACCCTCATATTTCTTGCAACCCTAGGGGTTCAGTGATGCTTAGCTGCCTAGAATCTTCTGACGCATCTAACGATGATTAGGAACCTGTTTGTGTGGTCCGTGAGTATGGAGACGTCGTTGATAAAGCGCGGGGTTTACCCATAGGCGCGGAATAAGTTTTCGTATGTGCTTACTAGATTAAGCAAAGCCCGTTATGTAATCAGCGGTAGTTTTGGAGCAAGACTGGCAAGGACGGCCAAAGTCGGTTAAGTGCTCAATTGATTGACCATCTTACTAGTATCATCTCACGTAGGTCGTCTGAATTCGAAGGAGGTATCCCTTGGGTGTTAGTCTGATATTGGTTTAGGCCTTTGGGGCTTGCACTTGGGGGATGTCGAATTCGACTAGAATGGTCTGCGTGAGAGATGGATAGTTGTGACGATTTTACATGGGATAATATCCTGGTTTTCTCTAGAAGCAAAGAAGAGCATGCCCTATGTCTTAGGGAAAGCTTAGGGACCCTACAAGTGCACTAGCTTAAAGCTAAGTTCTCCAAGATACCATTTTTGGAGGAAGGAAGTGAGGAATTTAGGGCATGTGGTCTCTAGGGAAGGGAGATATGTTAAGGTGGATGGAGTTCTTAGCATCCTACGACTTCGAGATAGCATATACCCCTGACAAGGGTAACGTGGTGGCGGATGCCTTAAGTAGAAAAAGGTTATCCTTAAGTCCTTTGTTTGTGGAGCGGCGAAGCTTAGAATTTATTTCGAAGTTTTACTTTAGACCTTCCGTTGACTTTGTACCCGGTTTGCTAGCATCCTTGGAGGTCAGACCTACGCTTTTGGGACGGATTGGCGAGGCACAGCGAGACGACCCGCAGTTGGTTGAGTTAGTAGAAAAGCTCAAAGGAGGGAAGTCATCAAGCCATCTCCGTAGGTATACCCTAGATGATAAGGGTTGGTTACGTAGGGACGGTAGACTTTGTGTACCAAAAGACGATGACCTAAGGAAGACTATTCTTGACGATGCACATCGTTCGAAGATGACATTCATCCCGGCGGGGACAAGATGTACAAAGACATGAAACGAGTTTTCTTTTGGGCCGGTATGGAGAGGGACATAGCCGAGTATGTCGCTAGATGCTTGGTGTGCCAACAAGTAAAAGCTGAGCAAAAGAAACCCGGTGGGTTGCTTCACCCATTGGAGGTTCCACTATGGAAGTGGGAAAGCGTCTCGATGGACTTTATTGACGGATTACTGAGATCGAGGAAGGGTAATACGGGAATTTGGGTTATAGTAGATAGACTTACTAAAAGCGCCCATTTCGTTCCCGTAAAGAGTAAGAGGACTGCTCCATGGTTAGCCTCCGTATACGTTCGAGAAATAGTTCGTTTGCATGGTGTTCCTTCTAGCATAGTGAGCGACCGCGATCCTATTTTCACTAGCGAATTTTGGAGAAGCTTACAAGAGGCGGTGGGGACTCAGTTATGTTTGAGCACCACATATCATCCTCAGACGGACGGCCAGACCGAGAGGGTGAATCGCATTCTAGAGGATCTTTTGAGGCTGTGTATCCTAGACTTTGGGGGTACATGGGAAGAGCACCTTCCGTTAGTGGAGTTCGCATATAATAACAGCTTTCAGTCTAGCATTGGCATGGCACCATTCGAAGCTCTTTGTGGACGGCCGTGTCGTTCGCCTAGATGTTGGTGGGAGTCTACGGATAAGATTTTACTTGGGCCCGATATGATTAGGGAGACTTCGGAGAAGATCGACTTGATTCGGAGGAGGATGAAAGCAGCGCAAGATAGGCAGAAATCATATGCAGATAAGAGAAGGATGGATCTTGAATTTGAGGTTAGGGACATGGTCTTTGTCAAAGTGTCTCCATTACGAAACGTTGTTCGCTTTGGGTCCGTTGGGAAATTAGCACCAAGGTTCGTAGGGCCGTTTCCTATTAAGGAAAGAATTGGACAGATGGCGTATAGAGTGGAGTTGCCTGAGAGACTTAGTGGTGTACACGACGTATTCCATGTGTCACATTTGAGGAAGTGCTTGCACGAGACCGCGGAAGTGGTAGAGCCGAGCTTGCTTAGAGAGGTGGAGATCGAGCGTGACGCGACGATTCGACGAGCTCCAACGCGCATTCTTGGGTCGGAGATTAAGAAGCTGAGAAATCGAGAGGTCAGACTAGTCAAAGTACAATGGGGAGACGACGAGAGCAATGCTACTTGGGAGACGGAAGAGAAGATGCGTTCGTTGTACCCTTTTCTTTTTGAGGGTATGTCCTTTAATTTCTCCTTTATCGCTTATCTTGTACTTATCTTACCTTTAGAGTATCCTCTCGTTAGTATTCTTGACCTTTAGATAGGATAATCCTATGGTTGAAACATGTGTTTGAGACATGTTATGTATGATGAATGCAAAGTGGATGCAAGTGTTTGCTAGTGATTGCTCGTGGACGCATATACACACACTATTAGGCACTAGATCGGCTCAGTCACTTCATACTGCATATTGCATATAAATGGTTGTATTTAGTAAAATGGATGTATAATGGTTGTGCTATCATATGGATACCGCATTTTGGTGAATGGTTGTGCACGCATGTAGAAATAATATGTATCGATAGGGAACTTTTGCATACATAATGGACGCATGGCACTATCATGGTTTGCATTAAAGGAGGTCAACTGAATCAGTGGACCGCCTGATTTTGCTTTAGATATGGACATATACACACATTGTGCATTTAAACATGAGAGCATTAGAAGTCTATAAGGACAATGGATGCTTGTGTTTGATGGTTGAGTAGATGGTTGTTTGGATGTTAGGATATACATTCTTCTTAACTTGAAGATTTCGGGGACGAAATCCTTTAAGGAGGGGAGAATGTAACACCCCGTAATTCTGTTAATATTAATATTTACAAATTAAAGAATAACTAATCTCAGATGTGAGAATTGTGGGAAATGGGTTGCGCCATTGTGTTCGTCTCGAAATTCTAGTGGAGATAGAGTCCGAGTTTGCGGGAAACGAGTACCGGATGAAAGAGTTATGGACGAACGAAGTTTGGTGGAAAAGAAAGAAAAAAATGCACTGGCGCACTTAGGAAGTGTGCCAATACATATTTACACTGGCGCACCTGCCAAGTGCGCCCAGGCCGAGGCTGGAGCCTGCACAGCTTTCTGGTTCAGGCTGACCTGTGTTGTTGAGTCCATTCTGACTCCTTGCTGAGTCATTAAGGCTGACTCATCACCCTATCATAATTGAATGGTTTTGATTAACCCTAAGAACATCCGACGGCTTAAATTTATTTATAACTCTATAAAAATACCCCTATACACAAACCCTAAATCAGAAAATAAACAAAGACCATGGCCGTCATGCTGATATTTTGAGACCTAGAGCAGCCGCCACCAAATTAAAGATAAAGAACAGCAACCAAATCAGAACTACCCAACCCTAACAGCGATTCTTCATCAAAAGAGCGCTAATTCGACTCTCTTTCTTCTATAATTGTGAGTATGATAGTCTTAACAAGATTATTATCATTTTAATTAGGTTAAATCATGAATGGATTGTGAGCAGATGATGTGAATTGTCATATGCTATCATGTATGTTATTAATCCTATCCTATGTGGTAATGATATACTATATGTTGTAAATCAAGCTATGTATGTTGAAAGTTTCTATGCTAAGTTGTGATGAATCATACATGTTAGAAAGCCATCTATGCTAGTTAGTTTATATTAATTAAATCATCATGTTTGGGCTATGTTGATCTATATGACAAGTTACATATGTTGATTAGAAAAGTTATGAACATATGCCATGATATCTATTATGACATCTAGAACTATGCTATGACATATGTGATATCCTATGCTAGTTCACACCATCATTATGTTGCTTAAAAATCCCATATGCAAGTTTATGTATAGATTTGGGCTATGATCATATCATGTAAATTGTGACATTTAACAAGTAGACACCTTTTGATCCTTAACATGCGTAGTTTATGCAAGTTTCACCCCTATTATGATTATATTTATTTTTATTGTCTATATGTTGTGGTAATTTGTCCTTGTGCTATGCGTTAGACTATTCAAGTCTAGCCTATATTATGCGTTGAATAAGCGAACGTATAAACGTGGGGTATGGGTAATATTAAGGATTTAATAATAAGATGTTGGGGTGCAATTGATATGATTTTGCATACCATGAGTGGATGACCATAATTGAGTCAATTATGGGCATCAATAAAAGTGGACTTAATTAATAATTTGATAGGGAATTATTAAAACTGGGGTAAAAGATTGAAAGTTGTCAATCAATGCTTAGGACACGAGGTTGGACTCGTTTGTGACGTAAACCTGCCTGGAACCGCCCGACAAATCCAGTGGTCACAAATGTCAGCCCAATGTGAGAGGTCCTAGGCCTAAACTAAAGCATAACAGTTGTAAAGACACGAGGTTAGACTCTTTTATGGTGTAAGACTGCCCGGACCCGCCCGGCAAATCCAGCTGCCATAAATGTCAGTCTAATGTGAGAGGTCTTTACGAGGTTATGGCCTGAATGAATTAAGAAATACTTAACCAGATAAAACATGTAAAGTGGGACATGGGGGTTAAGTAGGTGCCTTGGGTGGCATGAGGAATCTAGTGGGTGCCCTTAGTGGCATGTGAAATACGATTAGTAAGACTTAACCAAACACACATGTAAATGAACATGACTAAGAGGGTTAAGTGGGATATATTAATGACAAGCTTAGGTGGGTAGCTTGTGGGGGCCCATTTCAACCAGTATCCCAAACGTATCTTTGTGGGCTCGACCCAAGTCGAGGACGGGACACGCATACTAGGTTTGACTATAAGAGGCCAAAACGGGGAGCGGTGGCAACACAAGTCCAACGGGTTTCATATGCGTGTGTGGACCCGGGCTGGTAGGTAAGACGTTGTTGCATCGTGTAGGTATAAGCCGTGCATTCTCAGTTGTATCGGGTTGCCACTTTAGGGGAGTGATACACCCCACTGTGGGGCCAGCACGGGTATCTGCGAGTAGGGAGCCGATCGAAAGTGGGTAGTGGGGTACACCTAGTGGAGATAGGGGCAGACGACACCTATGTAGTCAGCTAGGAGTACACGAAGTTACTTATAAAATTTCTAAGAGGGTAGTGGGGTACACCTAGTGGAGATAGCGGCAGACGACACCTATGTAGTCAGCTAGGGGTACGTAAGGCTATTTATATTGTTTCTGTGTGAAGCAAGTGGGATCAACCTTTAGGGTGACTGGCGCGGTGCAGTGTAGTAATTGGCGCGGTGCAGTGTAGTAATTGGCGCAGTGCAGTGTAGTAATTGGCGCGGTGCAGTGTAGTAATTGGAGCGGTGCAGTATAGTAATGTGCGGTACAATATAGTAATTATTCGTTAGTAATTAGGTATGTCTTTACCGTTATCTTTAACGTTATCTTAAACGCCATCCTTATCTTCCAAATAGTTCATAGACATTTACTTGTCTTCCAGCTTATGCCTCAGTCTAGTTAACTTGATAATAGTATTGTTAGAATTATCATACTTGCCAGACTTTATGTCTGACCCCCCTCCATTTCTATCCTTTTTCCCCCTCCAGGTCCTTAGGTTGGGCCCAGCTCTACTGGAGTTTGATTGGATTGCTTTATCTCTCTTGGAAAGCTTGGACCGTTGAAGTAAAGTCCAGCTTGTTATCTTTTTAATGGCTATTTATGTAATGGGATTATGTATTTTGTTTTATGAAGATAGATAATGTACTTGACTCTTATTAATGGTTTTTTGATCTAATAAACATGTTTCCGCTGCAATAAAATGAAGTTTTAGTTTTCAAGTACTACTTATTATCTGTCTTGTTGTAAGTTTTCTGTTCTATATTCACTTATAACCTCCATGGAAGTTAACGCATTCCCTTTGTGAGTGACATTAATGGACGTGGGGTGTTACATATGAGCTTAGATGTTATATATTGGTAGAAATCAGTGGTACGGCGTAGATTGTCAGTGTGGCATGTTTGTGTTTCCAAGGTTAAATAATCATTAAATAATGATTGTTGAAGATTAAAACTAGGTGAAGTTTTAATGAATCTTTAATTAGATTTAAATGTGAATGTGATAATTTAAATTATCAAATTTGGGAAATGATCGAGAATGAAGTACCACCAGTTTTACTCCAAGCGATAGTTAAATTGTTAATTAGATTTGAACATGAAATGGTAATTAAATTTTACCGATAACACCGTGGGTGTTAGATATGGAGTACTTCGGTACGGCTCGCTAATCCCTACTAGTTGATAAACCTTAATATGGTTTAGAATTGATAAAGGAAGATTAAAGAATAATTTTCAAAGAATTTATTTTTGATAAAACTAATGGGAACCTTTCCCTAATGATGTGAATATTTGAATAAAAGAATATTCTTGGAATGAGTCGTATTGAAGCAACCCGAACTTCCCCATGAAGGAAAGCCCAGATTTAGTTGAGAACACGACAAATCAGAACACAAATAGAAGAACATTTCATTGCTTATTACAACAATTCCATCAGAATACAAGAATATAACAGAGTATGAATAAATAATATACTTTCGATAAATATCAGAGATTTAAATAATACAGCAGCGGAAAAATAGTACATAACACAACTGAAAGGAATATACGGATACAGAGCTTTCCGAATATCATTCCAGCTGTAAACCAGGATCCTGTGAATATAAATATGCAAAACCAAAACTACTAGCTGGCCGTGTGGAAAATAGCGGCACCTAGAGTTTAGGTTAAAACAATAAACTCCAGGTCAGTCATGTGACTAGTGTGAGAACTAAAATAGTTGTTAAACTTTACTTTAAAATGTAGTAAATCAAGGGACTATGCCGTATTACACGGAACGGGTTTCCTTCCAAGAATACCAGCATATAAAACAAACAACGCAATGCTTTTTGAAAAAATGAAGCTATTATAAGACTCAGGTCCCATCACACAATGCAACGCAAGCAGGAGGATAGAGTTTTACCTTATAATAGCCAAACGTGCTTGGTACATTAAACACAAATCACTTTGATAATATTATAGTGTAAAGTGTATGAAAACAACTTCAAATATAAATGTATCAATCATAGACAGCGTAGTGCCCCCTCCCACTATGTCGCCATAGTAGGCTCTACAAATAAAACCAAAATGTCACGTATTGGAAGTTGGATTTCCGTCTGTGAACCAAGGCAAGGGATCTTCCTTACCGCTTCGAGACAATCTAGCCCATGTCTCAGGTTAGAGCTCGAGTGACCTTTAGATCGTCAGGGCCGGTCCACCCTATGTGGATTAAAATGCCTGAACACTACATTTCCCCACCCTATGGGGCATAAAATTGGTCTGTATAAAGGCCATACCATCCATTGGCTCCGCAGAGACCGATACAACCGAGGTGCCTCGCTATCCGACATCCACATAAGTAAAACATCTGGGCATGCAAAACCCAAATACCACTCCTAGCTACAAGGAAACGCATGCCCTCCCTGAGGTCCTCTCCCATTTCTGGTTCACACCGGGGTGTGATGCTCGCGAATTAACACTACACAAAGCTATGCTATATTAAAGACGTGCTTTGATCATCAACCACAAGACTCTGCTTTTCAACAGAAGCCTTGATCATTTGCCTCTCAACTTGCCACACAAGCAATTCACGCTATACAACCGATGTCTATCAATCACACAGAGTGAAATCCGATGTCAGTCACACATCCATTTACAAGTTCGTTCTGGGTCTGAACGAAACCAGAGGCACCTTATTCCTCGTTCTGTATGTCCAATACAGGAGAGAGGTCCTCGCATATCCGGCCGATCTCCAAGTACATCTGGAACGATCACCACTTATTATCTTGTCTTGGGTGTACAGCCCAATCAAGACATCAGTAATCATCCAAATGATGTGAAGACCTCCGATCTTCAACCACCGTCTTCATCCTCGACATATCGTCGAATAAGTCATTCAGAATGGGATAAACCTGGTCTTTCTGGATAACTCACGTATATAATAAACAAGTGCTATAAAAACACAACGTACGTCTCATTCCAATCTAGAATATTCCTTTATTCAAATATTCTTATACTTTGGGAAAGGTTCCCATTAATTTTATCAAAGATAAATTCTTTAAATTTATTCTTTAATCTTCCTTTGGATATCAATTCAAACCAAATTATGGTTTATCCAAACTAGTCGGGATTAGCGAACCTTACCGAAGTAATCATTTGTTTAATTCCCAATCCCAACCTATTCATCCCATGAAGTAAAACTGGTAATACTTCATATCCAATACCACGGGGTTATCGGTAAAATTAATTACCATTTCACGTTCAAATCTAATTAAAGATTTAACTATCGCTTGGAGCAAAATTGATGATATTCCATTCTCGATCATTTTCTTGAATTGATAATTTTAATTATCACATTCACTTTTCAATCTAATCAAAGACACATTAAAATTCCATTTAGTTTTAATCTTCCCAACAATCAATATTAATGATTATTCAAAGCTAAGAAATTAATCTTGTCTTTAACTGGGTTAAAGAACCAATGTCATTTAAAACACGGTTCATGATAAACCCAAAATCACATTCCATTAATAATGGAATTTTCATGGAAAACCGATCGATATATATAATCGATATAAACTTCCATATCCCGATAATATAGGAATAACCGAAAAGCCTCTTAAATTCCATATATAGTAACAGCCTTCCTCCACAGAAGTTCACTTCGATTATTACCAAATCGAATTCCATTCAATTCCAATTTAATATGTTAAATTGGAAAACTTTACTTTGGAAAAATCTCCTTTTAATCTTAAAAAAATATTTATAAATTCCGAATCACATTTCACTGTAAATCGAGTTAAAGAACGAATGTCGTTAAAACACAGTTCACGATAAACCCAATTCACATTCCATTTTATTCCAATTATTAAATATAATTGGAAACTCTAACAATCTTAATTAAAAGATTTATTCTCTTCACTTGGGGTTCAAGAACAGTGTTACTGAAGACACCGTTCATGACAAACCCAAAATCCCATTTGATATTAAATACAAGACTCTGAATAGAAAATATATCGGCTTATATTCAATATTAAATTCTACAACCAACAAATATCGTATTGAAAATGACGATGTAAATATATCTTTGAAATTTCCATAACAATATCTGTATAATCACAGAATCCAACATCGAAATATTCCAAAGTCAATTTCGATTCAAATCCATACCAATTTACATATTGGAAATCCTGGATATTTTTAAAACCATTCCAAATCCAATTTAATTATTTAAAAATATTTGATTATAATTCTAGTTCATAACTAGTTCATTCGATAAAATATATTTTTATCTTTTCAATTATGGAATTTTTCATCCCAATTCTTTCCAAATCATTTATTATGATTTTACACAAATTATTGATATTTTTAATAATTTTATCAAGGCCCGTATAGTCGATTTCCATAAACGGCCAACGAACTGCACTTACAACGACCTTTTCCAAATTTGATTTGGACATAATTCCAAATCCAACTGTTAGATTTCAAATTTCTTGTATTCGTTAGAAAGCTCTTTTCGATACGAACCCAACGGTTCCGGTTTTAGGAGAATCCAACGGTCGTATCTCCCGTAATGTCCATTCGAAGTCAATGGTCGAAATTCGCGAACTGCCGCCGCGTGGCGCGTTCTATTCAGGCCATTATATTATATATACATAATATATATTTTGTCGATTTCCATTTAAAACGTATTTTATAAATCGTTTTAAATTTGTTTTAAAAACGATTTCAACTTCATATTCAATTTTAAATCAAAATTGAATCTTCCATATCATTAATATATAAATGATAATATTTATAAAACATCAGATTTTGAAATCAATTCCTTTTCGATATTCATTATAGATATGAATAAAATCGATATAAATATCGTTCACGTCAAAATGGTGTTAATCTAATCAACACGACTATATATTTTAATATATTTGTGTCCATCCCAAATCGGACATCAAAATCATATTTTAATCTTTTACTGAATATTATTTTAAAATATTCATTATTTTAAAATATTCGTTATTTTAAAATATTCATTCTTTCTGAACTGGAATCAGACACAGCCAATTAACATATAATGTTATTTATATGGATTTCATACAACACATGTATCGAACAACAATGATAGACCATCAACCATCATCCAGAGTGCATTCTACACTGCATAAGCATTAAATATTAATATTTAACGCTTATAACAGTCTGTCAACCAAATGATTGACATACAACTAAACAATTGGGATTAGTGTACGTCAAGTATCATCCCAATACCCGTGTGGGGTTTCAACCAACAAATATTGAATATTATTTGTGCAGTTTGGCGATGTGTAAAATATATTGTCCCAGTCCATATCAGTAAAATGAGTGTACATAAACAAATCTTCTGATTTGTAAATGAATATTTATTCATATATCCGTTAAAAATTATATTTTAAATGATAAATTATTTATTTCAACACATGAATATTTTATTCAGTTCATTTACACAATAAAAATGATATTTTTATTATTCAAATACTTTATTCAACACATGAATATTTATACAGTCCATTTCACATCACTATCAAATTTCACAATACAATACAATCAAACAAATAAGTCGTCCATTGTTTGTGGATAACGGGGAGCAGTTCATATATGCAGTTATAAAATAAATAACTGTACAGAAATCATTTTGGTGAGAAATTCTCACATTGGGATTCACTCCGTTAGTTTTATTTCTGAATTTCTGTTTTAATTCTGTTCGCGTTCAAATTTGTCTAAAATGCTAAGTTGCTCCAAATCGCTTCTAGTTAGTTTTGTTGCAAAGCTCTCATCCCCACGATCGCAACGGATCCAGTTTCTCTGAATTTGGACCTCGTATGGAAAAGATATTGAATTTTAACATCCAATTACAAAATTGGATAATTATATAATTAATTAAATCTTTAATTACCCCCTTAATTAACTTTCTTCCCCAAACCACGCTAGAACCAGTCGAACCCGTGCTCCTCTCTTCTCTCTCCTCGCGCACAGAAACGCGGAAGCCGGCGTTCGATCGGGATGCACCATTCAACCCGCCTCAGCCACCTCCGTCACCGCCAGGAACCTCCTCCCCCTCGAACGCCCGATTGCTCCTCAATTTGCATGCGAAATGGCCCTCTTTGTGGCCATAATTCATACCTAATTCACAACGAAAAAGGATTATACAACTATGGATTTGAAGCTTGTAGTTCGCTCTCTAATTTCTGTTCAAATTCCACCCTTTAATTCGATTAAATTGGAGCGCGATTTAGTGACGAACGGAGGACTGTTTTTAGCCGTATACTGAATGGAGGAGGCGGCTTGAAAAATAATAAGGGTTTAGTGCATATATTATTTATATTATTATTTAATCCGAAAGAGAGAGATTTTTCATCCTAACCCCAAATCAAACCCAACGAATTTCGCTCCTAGCTAAATACCCCCATTCCGGACACAATGGGACATGCCCCATAAGCCAATTCTATCGTTTTGATCAGTTTTTATTTAAATTTAAATTTAAATCTATATATTCAATTTTAAACGTACATTTTAATTTACCGGGGCCACATACGGACTCCAAAAATTCCAGAAAAATAAATCTGCCTATGTTTTGATGATACGCTCCTAACAAAACTAATTTCGTCAAATTTGGAGACCGTTTGAAAAATGGTCATTTTCTGGTCGATCCAAATTGACTGAAATTGACAGAACACGTTTTCTTTTGTCACACTCACATATTGATCCCAAAAATTATGAAAATTGGAATCTAGCAATAATTGACATTCCAGATCCAACAAAAGTGGCTTCGTCGAAAACGGAGGTTGTTTGCAAAATGGCTATTTTAAGGGCTATATTTCCTTAGCGGCTATTCTGAATTTTCAACTAGACATATCTTTTTATTCCCGCTATGAAATTCGAATTTTTCAGACTCGTTGGAAATATATTTTCAAATAGATTCTAATATTTTTGGTTTCACTAAAATCCGGTTTATTTTGAATCATGTACATTCATTTCAAATTTGAAATCGAATTTTCAAACTACCGCGCCATTTCCAATTCCTTTTATAATTAAAATAAATATTTATATTCAAATTTCGATTTAAATAAATATGCACTTTCTAATTCTATTCAAAATAAATTTCTAGTCGTTATTATTTAAAATAATTCATTTTAAATATTCAAAATTCATTAAAATTGCTAAAATAAAATTTTTAAATTGGTTCTGATTTTCCGTGTTGTTACACGTATGATGTGTTTTTATAGCACTTGATTATTGATTATAAAATATGCGAGTTATTCAGAAATACCGGGTTTAACCCATTCTGAATAATTAATGCGACGACTATAAGTCGACGACGAAGACGGTGGTTGAAGACCGGAGATCTTCACATCGTTTGGGTGATTACTGATGTCTTAATCTGGCCGTACACCCAAGACAAGGTAATAAGTGGTGATTGTCTAGACGTACTTGGATATCGATCGGATATGTGAGGACCTCTCTCCTGTATTAGACATATTGGATGAGGAATAAGGTGCCTCCGTTTTCGTTCAGACCCAGAACGGAATTGTAAATGGATGTGTGTCTGACATTGTATTTCGTTCTGTATTGATTAATTTCTATTAAATATATATCTGTTTGGTTGCGGAGAATTTATTCTCTTGCTTAACATCCTTCTCTGAGACATACGATCTTAAAGGTTATATATTGATAGACATCAGTTGTATGGCATGAATTATCAGTGTGGCATGCTGAGATGCAAATGATCAAGGCTTTAGCAAAGTCTTGTGGTTGATGATCAAAGCACGACTTTAAATAGCATAGCTTTGTGTATAGAGTTAATTCGCGAGCCTCATACCCGGTATGAGTCAAAAAGGGGATCGTGACTACAGGGAGTGCATGCATTTCTTTCTAGCTAGAAGTGGTGTCATGGTATGGAGCCCAGATATTTTTACTTATATGGATGATGGATTGCGAGGCGTCTCGGTTTGAGTCCCTAGTGGCTCTAGATATTGGTCGCTACTGGCCAACTGATAGGTCCGATAGGACCGGGAAACGTATTGTTCAGGAATAACCAATCCACTAAAGTATGTGTGGACCGGTCCTGAAGATCCAAGGCTTGCACGTAGGTGTGATCCTGAGGCATTTGCTAGAGTGTCTCAAATTGGTGAGGAGCCATCCCTGGCCTCGACTCATAGATGGAATCCAATTTCCAATACGTGACATTTCGGTTTTAATTGCAGAACTAGTATGGCGACATAGTAGGATGGTGTACTATACCGTCTATGATTGATACATTTAAATTTGAAGTTGTTTTTAAAACTATACACTTATAGTAATATCAAAATAATTTGTTTTAAATGTACCAAGCATGTTTGGCTATTATAAGGTAAAACTCTATCCTCCGGCTTATGTTGCATTGCGTGATGGGACCTGAGTCTTATAAGAGCTTCATTTTTCCAAAAAAGCATTGCGTTGTTTGTTTTATGCACTGGTATTTTTGGGAGGAAACCCATTTCATGTTATACGGCGTGGTCCCTTGATTTACTCTATTTTAAAGTAAAGTTTTAAATAACTGTTTTAGTTCTTACACCAGTCCCACGACTGACCTAGAGTTTATTGTTTTAACCTAAACTCTGGGTGCCCCTATTTTCCACACGGGCAGCTAGTAGTTGGGTTTTTGCAGGTATTTCTTTTCTAAGATCCTGAATTTATAGCTGGAGCTATATTCGGGAAGCTTTGTATCCGTGTATTTCTTTCAGTTGTGTTATGTATTATTTTCCGCTGCTATGTAATGTATTTTAATCTCTGATATTTATCTGTTGTATATTATTTATTCGTACTCTATTATATTCTTGTACTCTGATGTAATTGTTGTAAAAAGCAATGATATGTTCTATTGTTTGTGTTCTGATTTGTCGTGTTCTTAACCCAATCCAGGCTTTCACGTAAGGGCGAGTTTCGGTCGTTTCAGGGGTAATAGAAGGATCATCAGCAACAGGTTTATACAGGTATGATATTTTATAAACTAAGGTTTGTACAGTTTAAGGGCTTTTAGAGATCTAGAATTCAGAAGATTCAAGACTCATGAGTAATCAAGATTTTAAGAGTTCAAGATAAATATAGTAATAGAGTCTAATTTATGTAAGACTCTAAATAGCACTCCAGGTTCAAATTCAAATTCAAATCTTGTTTTTCAATTTCTGATTTTCAAATTCCAAACTCTATTTTCAATTTTTATTTTAAAATTTTATTCTAATTAAGTTTCTCTATTTTACTTTTGATTTTAAACTCAAGTTTTAAAGTTTATAAGTTTATATATATTACTTTATATTGATATAGTTTTAAACTTTATAATTTTATAAATATATTTATATAAGTTATATTTATGATTTTATATGATTTTCTACTTTATAATACTTATTTATAACACTATGTTTTAATTCAAGAATTTCCAGAATTATATATATATATATATATATATGTGTGTGTGTGTGTGTGTATATATATCAAAACACTCAAATTTCAAAGTTACACTATGATATGTTGGCATACATTTATGGACATGCCGACATATAACTGTCATATTTTTTATTTTGAAAGGAAGTGTCATTTCACTATTACAACGTTACAGAAGCATTGCAACCTTTCAAATCTTATAAGGGCCTGATTTCGAATTTTTCATCATTTTGCTTCCCCATCTTCATCCCCTTTCTTTACACCATTAATATTTCACATTTTTATGATTTATACACTTATACTCTGCCGAATTCAATTCTATTTATATAAAACTTCTTCTCTTCTCACTCTCTACTCATTACTCTCTAAATTGAAGTGCTATTGAAGAGTTATAGG
Organism: Allium sativum; assembly: GCA_030737875.1. Taxonomy (NCBI): domain Eukaryota; kingdom Viridiplantae; phylum Streptophyta; class Magnoliopsida; order Asparagales; family Amaryllidaceae; genus Allium; species Allium sativum. The sequence continues at coordinate 185,349,314 of CM060924.1, read as the reverse complement.
ATTGTTTTAATTGTTTGTAAAATGTTTGGGAAGGGTGTGTTCCTTGTAGCCTTGATATCAAGGAAAGGAATCGGTGGTAACCTTATAGCCAGGGAAATCAAGGGAAATATACTTGATCAAGGGTGTTTGTAGTCTGGAACCGGTGGTAACCTTGTAGCCATGAAATCAAGAAGATTTCACTTGGATATTGAATAGTAATAAAACTCTGCGCAATCCAACATTGCGTGGGACTGGACATAGGAGTAATCTGAACCAGTATAAAATCCGGTGTGTTCTTTCCTTTTTTGCATTTTATTTTTGTTTATTTTTGTGTTTGTTTTTGATTCTGTGTCTACGATTGTTTTTGTGGTGTGTGATTAAAATAGTAGATCATATAAGTTTTAGATTTTGTTAAATTCTTTAAAAACACTATTCACGCCCCCCTCTAGTGTTAGTTCTGCCTTGGCGATCCATTCCACGTTCCCTAACAGGAATTGTATTTTTGTAAGGAAGAACAACAAGAATCAAGCATGACAGTCGAAAGAAGGACAAGAAAATGAGAGAGATAAAAACCTATACCAAAAGTAGCTGTTTAATCAAAACTTAACAACCACTCGGGGGGATCAAATGAAAAATCAACATTGGAAAAAGTGGAAGAAGAAATAATTTGTCCGACTAATTCAACGAATACGTCAACATTAGAGGGTTTGGTAAAGTCAGGAGGGGAAATGTCTTTGGAAGAGAAGGAAAAACCCATCGCATAGTGCAATTCATTAGAAACTTTGGAAGACATGGTACGACGAATGTTTGAGCCAGGGACCTTCATTAGGAAGGTAATCTCCAGAGCGTCAGAAGCCACATCAGAACAAAGAGTTGGACTTGCCACAGCCTTATACCTTTTTGGTAGAGAATCTTCTAAGCTCCTTTCCAAAAGCTTCCTTTTCACATTTTCTCTAGACTTTAACCATGCATCCTTAAAAAAGAAACTCATCCCTTGGAACCAAGGAAGTAGAATCGGTCTTGCTGGACTTAGTGCAGACGACTCTTAACATACGATGAAAGAAGGTTGCATGAAATTCTAATTACAACTCCATTTTAAAAATATCACACAAAAAATGTACTTGGATTTTCAAGAAATAAAGGAGAGTTGGGAGAAAAAGGAGCATTCCTTAGTAAGACCAAAGGTGGCTGCCCGATAATGGATTGACTGTCTGGTGACAAGGAATGCCTTCGTAGAATAGAGGAGGTGAGTAGCGAAGACCTAATACCATATTTACTAGAGGCAGTGCCAAGGAGATAAATTACCTCCTTATCCGTGAAACACGGCAGTTTGGGTGCAGCATCTATGGAGATAAAGAAAGAATATAGAAGGTAAGGTGACGCTCCGTAATATATATATATATATATTAATATATATAGTTCTCTCGGAAATGAATACTTGGGGTATGGAAGCTGCCGTAAATGCCGGGAGGGCATCGAATAAAGAAAAATTGAGCCTCCCAGTCTTTAAATCTTGTCGTTCCTTTAGATAATAATTTTTTCTTAGGGTTTGCACGAAAAATCCGAGGGTTCATGTCACTAAGTTTGGAAGTGCGAACCAAGTAATCAAGAGTGGAAGGGATTAAAGAACCATTACTCTAATATAAGGATAAGAGTTCTAAGCCTAACATGAAGTAGGAATAAGTTGGATGGGAGCAATTCCCAAGTGTTGCAGATACCTGCGAAGGAAATCAGGAAAGGGAATAAAACCCCTATGCCAAATATGGATAGCAGAGTAAGCAAAGTAGCCTTCCAGAGGGGAAGAGATGGTATCCATTTTGTGAGGAGGAATAGCTTATGCTTGAAATGCTAAAGTCTTGAAGAATAGCATTAACTTGCTCTTGCGACGAAATCAAGGATTGCTTCTCAACTGCACTAACCTTCCTAGAAGCAGAAAGATCATCCGGCAAGGGGGAATTCCTATTAGGTTTAAAATCTATATGTTTCTTTCCCATGATGCTAGGTACAATCTGTTTAATTTCATGAAATAAGGTAAGAACAACGCTCGAAAGGGCAGAAGTCTTATTCTCTTAAAGATATGTTGATAATGATAAAAAGCTATCCCTCAGATATCTTCAGGAGATTAAAAACAAATAAAAACACCAAATAAAGCTACCAAGTGAGTTTGGAATCGATTGCCGAGAACTGATAATCAGGAAACTAAGATCAGTTTATGGCAAGCGGATTCGATAGTAACCATAGCTCAGGATTAACTAACAACATTCTAATCATAAAATGAAGTATAAATGACTTACCGAGATATTTGTTTAAAGATTGCTAAAACTTTTCTGAGATAAAAATTTTAGGAAATAAAGAAGAAGAGAAAGAGCTGATAAAGCAAAACAAAGAGGGTATATATTTAGGAAGAAAGAGGTAATTAATCCGTGTAACGACCTAGATTTTGGGTTGATTTACTTTAAATATTTAATTTGGTTCTAAATATTGAGTTGATAATATAAATCGATTTTTATATTGAGTTATTGATTTAATAATCGAAATACGATTTATTTTGGATATATATAATTATAGTAATATAAAAATCTAAAATAATTCAATTTAAAACTGAATCAAAATAATTCAGATGATCATTTTAATTATTTGAGTCTAAATGATGATGATAATTTATTATCAAGGAATTATTTTTTTTGAATTTCATTTAATTTATCGTTTTAAATTTATATCTTCTCCGTATAATTGAATTAGACTTCAATACATGTTCCACTGTGTTTAGAATAATGGTATAATCCTAGGAATGCCAGTTCTTGCGTTAAAATAGGGGTTCGGAACCGCAATATATATTATTATAAAATTCAATGGATAAGCTTGAAATCAAATCGTATTAGATGAAAAATCAAATTAAATTTAATACATTGTACTTAAAGCCTACCTATATTGGTACCTCACGCAGACTTAGTTACTTCATGCTTAAGCATTCTTCCTTTATTTACACATGCGACTTCCCTTTAATCTTCCCATTTTCGTTCTTCTGGCAACAATCATTCACAAGCTTATGAAATTAAAAATGTTTCACCTCTTATTCTTTTTTTAAACCCAACCAAATACGAAAAATTTAAATCGAAATCAAAGCCGTCAATTTATGTTTTTATAATTTGTTCTAAACGAAATCCAAATCTCCTCAAAATACAGGCCACTGGAGCTCCGACTTAAACTAGCGCGCATGGAAAAATGGGTTTGTTACAAGGTCAGTTGGGTATCACAATCTGATTTGGAGCACCAGTAGTGTCGCAAGGGATATTGGAGGCTGATTGGAAGGTTGATTCGCTGTCATAGGTGCGTAAAGGGGTTGCGACTCTAGCAAAGTCGAGTTGTTAGCGAATGATGTTTAGGGGGTGTCGAGTTTGGGGGTATATGACTATCATTGGTTTATGCTACTCGGGTACCGTACTCGATGTTGTGACAAAAGTGAAGGAGGAAGTGGACTCACGCAAGGATGAGGTAGTGCGAGATGTAGAGGAGGTCGTAATATGCTCTGGCAATTGGGGATGATTCACATCACCTGGCAGTAATGTAGGGTAGAGGTTCAACTGTATTGAGGGCTTCTAAAATTGGTTAATGCTGAATAAATTGTGGTGATGGTTTGGAATTAGTATTTAAGGGACTGGGTTGTAGACAGATTTTAACAAAGGGAAAAGGTATAAATTTGATAATTAATTTAATTTATTCATTTAATTTTATATAGTCTAAAATTTATAATACTTATACAATGGTGGAAAAAGCATGAAGCAACTCATTTAGAGTCAATCAGAATTTATCAGGTTTTAATTTAAAATCGAATGGTATCCGATAATCGACAATTAAAATCAGGTGAGTAAACTCACTCTCTGGATTCGTTATAATTTATTATAACGAATATTTATTTAATACGATATTATATGTTGTTTGTTGGTTGTTAGAATGCATTTAATCATTTTTGTGGCTATTATATATACATATATTAGGTATATATGCTTGGTGTTTGTGGCTATTATATATATATATATATATATATATATTAGTGATTTGATATTTCCCGCAGTATCATTAGTGGAAGCCCATAGTATCATTAGCGGATGACCCTATGCGCCCCACAATATGATAGTGGATGACCTTCTATATCGCGATATCCTGCCTCGAAGTAGGTTTATGTTGGCTAACATCAGTGGATACAGGAAAACAGGTTGGAGGATTCCTCAAAAATATTATTTGTTTGTTTTCATATATATTATCATGTATGATTTGTTAGGAAACCTGTGATTGATAATTTGGTGTTTTTGAATGTTTAAATATCACTAGGCCTAAATGTTGATTATAAAAAATATCATGAAAAGGGATTTTTAGATTTAAAAGGGAAAAATCTATTTTTCTAAAAATAGAATTTGACTTTCGAATGTGCTAAGAAATATTAACTTATTTTGAATAATAAAAACAAGTAGTTAGTTTATAAACGATGTTCATAATTAAAATGGAATGATTTTCATTGGATAATGCAGGGAATTGAAGTGAATTTATAAACGATGTTTATAAATTAAATAATGTGGGGAATTTAAGTGAATATATAAACGGTGTTTATAACTGAAATGGAAAAATTATCATTTGTATCAATTGGAAAGTCTAAATTCAGATATGAATTTAAAAGGGGAAATTGAAATTAGTTTCAAAGAGAAATGATAAATCTACTTTCATATTCAAAATGTAAATTGAATTAAAAATAAATACATATGGATTTATGATTTGAATTCGATTAGATCGAATTTATTTAAGTAAATATTGTCAGAAAAATATATTAGGATTATATTAAATAAAAGTTTAAATTTTTAATATGAAAATAGATTCACTGTATATTTATAAGTTATAATCAATAAAATATTCCAAAACTGGAATTGGGTTTCAAATGGAAACTTGTTTTAAATTATAAAACAAGGAAGTTAAATTTATAAATGACATTTATAAATTAAGTGAGTTAATTTATTATTAGATAATTTAGAAGTTTAAATTTAAGTATGAATTAAAAAATGAATTAGAAATCATTTCAAAAAAGGGATGACGGATGTTATTACGGAATTCAAAATGTAAAAGGAATTGAGATAATTCTAAGAATTTACAATTAAAATTCGATTATATCGAATTTTATAAATAATTTGTTTATAAATAAATTTATAACCGAGTAATGTAAAATCGACAGATAGAGATAATCGAAAATATTAAGCTGGATTTGAAAACTGGATTTAATATATATTAAAATATATATTAGAACGAGATTGAAATTTAAATTAAACGAAGTTTAACGTTTATATTTAAATATAATTAAAACGAGCTTGCCATGGCGCTACAGTTCGTAAATTGGCATTTCGAACTTCGATTGAGTATATAGAACTCGATTTAAGTCGTAATTCTTTGAAACAAGAATCGTCAGGACCGATTGAATAATAGGTTTCTAATGGAAAAGAAAATTTTGGATTTTGTCTTATAGATTTTGAGTTATGTCAAAATCAAATTTTCAGAAAAACAGCGCCATAACCATTATAAAACTATAATGATTTATTTCAATAAATAAAAGGATTTTAAGTAAATAAAATCCGAATTTCAATTAGAAAAATCCAAACTTGAGATATAAAATAAATATGAATGCAAGTGGAGTAAGTGAACTGATTTTTGAAACAAAAATCAGATTTTTAACTATTAAATAGAATTAACTAAGTTGAAGAATAATTAGTTAATCAAATTTTGATACGAAATTGGATTTCGGTTAAATAAATTGAACTAATGAATTTATATTCAAAATCGAAAAGGAAACTTTAATTGAAAATGGAATTCAATTAGTTTATAAGCAAGTTAAAATTTTATTTGAACATGTTATGTTCAAACTAAATGTGAAATAGGCAAAGAGCTAATTAGAAAATAAGTTAGCAAATTGAGTCAAAACGATTGGATTGAGTTGAAACAAAATGGAAATATTTGGGTTTGTGTTAAGCAGATTTGGAATGAAGTTTATGAAGAAATATAAATTGAAATGCCCAACAAAAAGTTACATATTTAATTTAATATGAGTTTTATGCACCGAATCAGCAAGCCGCTTGGCTTTTTGAATGGAAAGGGCCTAGCGAGGCGAGTTGAGGTTTGAGCTATTGACCGGTACAAAGGAGGTGCTGCCAAATTTTTCCGAAAATTTAAGAAGATAGAAAATTTTAACCAAAGTTAGATAACTAGAAATTGACTTATCAATTATATATGAAATTTAATAAACGAATAAATGTATGATGAGATTTCATATGAAGAAAAGGGATTTTATAAATTAAATCATGGAAGATTGGAAGGAGAAACGTATATACGTTTTAAGGTGAATGATGGTTTAAAAGCAAACGTTTTGTAGGATGAAATGATTTTATTGGTAAGAAGTTAAGAGATGGAGTTAAGGAAACTAGAATTTGACAGGAGATTAGTTAAGTTGAATGTTTTACTGAGTATCAATTTGATGTTGGTTTCTGCCTTCGGGGTTTATACTTAGGAAGTTGTTATCTTATTATTTTATGGTTAGAGACTGATGAATGTGGAAGAATAATGATTTATGAATATGTGGAAATGTTTTCCGGCGTCAAAAAGAAATATTTTCTATAATATAGAAAAAAATATTGTTATATCAAATGGAAATGTTTTTCCAAGAAGTGTGAGAGGTTAAAAGGGTTTGGAGAAATATCTGAGTAAAGATATTGAAAAGAAATTGGGAACTGATTCATTTAATTAATGGAATATCAAGTAAGGGGCCCAGTGATTGTTTGATGCTTTGAATGAATATTTTTTTTGATAGTTAAATAATTGACTATCCAAGTATTTGTCAATATCATTGTTAATATGGAGAGACCGGTTGGATTATTATCCGAGAACCACTCCGTGTTGGCAATGGCATTGTGAATCAGATTATATGAAGATAATCGAAGACGGAGTAAAGTGCAAGGGCTTTTTCTGTTAATCCTAGGTAGAAATTGCCTAAAATGGATTAATGGAAATTGTGCTTCCAGTTTTGTTCAATCCTAGAACGAAAATTGTATAGACGAATGTCTGACAGAGTATTTCCAATGATCGCATACGTTGGTTTGTTCAAATATATGTATGGTGGTGGAGAATTTATTCTCTTAGCATACTATTTAGATTATATTTGTGCAAACCAATTAATGATTAACAGATCTGAAAATGTGGCATTCAAAGTGATTGTGTTATCAATGAATGGTAAGTAATCATAGCCTCAGGCCTCAACAACCGAGAAATGAAAAAATCGGGCAGGCAACATGGCTAAATGGGTAGCTCCCAATTAGGGTGTATTTTCACCTATTTAGAGAAATTCATTTCATTCTTTATTCTATTTGATGTCGTCCCTTTCAGGAAAACAATTGTTAACCCCAACCATTGGTGATATACACTCGATACACTTAAGAAAAATGAGTGGTCGATCATGTGTGGCCGGGTTACAAGATGTTCTTGTTGAACCCAGTGTATTCCTCTGTAGAGATACACTATCGGAAGGTGGTTTCATACATTGTCATAGTTGGAAATCCATTACCCATTACGCGCCCATGGTTTTGATTGTATATTATGTATGTGGAACGTGAGTTGCAAGCGTTCCGCTAGATTGTTATTTATTTGATTTAGGCATTATTATAATATCAGAATGATATTGATTTAAAGAATGTTTTGGGTTATCGTAAGGTAAAAACCATCTGTGTTTATGTGTGGATCTGTCTTACGATTATTCTTTATTTTAAAAGGATTTTTAAAAGTTAAACCAAGTGTTTGGAGTTTACTCACACCAGTCCCATTATTGACCTGGAGTTTATTTTGTTTTGTTTTACCCTAAACTCTTAGGTTCCCAAACTTGTACGGGCATTCAAGTTGCTCAGATGTTTACAGATATACTTGGAGGCGCTTGGAGCAGGAAGCTTCAATGTTATTTAGTTATTGTTATTTCCGCTGTGATGAATAAGTGTTGTACTCTAATAATGGTATGTGTATAAAGTTAAAATTTTGTATTCCAAAAGCGGTTATATATATTATATTTTATTCCGCTGCGATGTGAGATTCTGTGTTGTGTTTATGTTGTTTCCGTTCTTTTTCTGTTCTAATATTTCTTTCTATTTCTCATCTTCTATCATCTCTCTTTTTATGATCTAGTATGATTCGATTCTTGAATAGTTGACATGAGTTTTATGTCGATTTTCGGGGTTGAAAATTCCAGTTCGTTACAGTGGTATTAGAGCTTAGGTTGAGCGAACAACTAGGCTTTGGTGGGGTTTACCCATTAGAGATAGGGTCAGTGGTACCGTAGAATAAGTTGAGTGTATATATATAAGAGCGTGTATTTGTTAATTGATATAAAAATTGTTTTATATTATGTTGGTTTGTTTGTTGAGTGGTTTACTAATTTTGTTCGAATCGTGGGATGCCACGAAGTCGATAGGAATTTCTAAACACTTGGACAGAAAAATTCAACACGATATTGATTTAAAGTGGGTGAATGAAATAATTTTGCTCAAAATTCAATTTTGATATAGAAGTAACAATTTTCTGAAATTATTATGTTATATGGATGTGTTGGTTGTTATTATTATAATCAAAAGAGATTTTAGAATTGAATTAATTATATGTAATTTATATATGAATGAAATGTACAAATGAGATGAACTGGAATTGGATTCAAAACAGAATTTGAAATTTAAATCCTGGGTGTTTGGAAAAATATGTTCTAAAGTATATTAATATAGCTTTCTTATGGAAGGATTTTTAAATGAAAATCGTTTTGAATGGATTGTTAAATTGTTAAAGCACTGAACTCACTTCAATGGCTGGAAAATAATTCTGATGATGACTGCAGCATCATCAGTGTTCATTTTCAAGTTCTAAGTGATGTATTGCTATCTTAGAAAAGTTTTTGATGGAAATTGGTTTGGAAAAAAACAAGCGGTTTGAAAATTTTAAAGTTTTGATTTTATGATGGTGGTGAATATATGCGTATATATATATATATGTATGGGATTTCAATATGATTTGAAATGAAAACCCGAGGATTTGAATTTAATTTAAGCAAGTTAAATGGATCGAAGTGAATAAATTGATTAAAATCAATTTGAATGCGTATGAATGAAAGTATGAAATATTGATTGGATGTGAATATATTCGAATTGAATAAATATGAGTGTAAACGTAAAGCTTATTGGAATTTATTTAGTAGAAATATGGAATTAGGTTTGTAGCATTTTTTTCAACCTTACTAATTTCGTGGATGAAATTCTTTTAAGGGGAAGAATGTAACGACCCGGATTTTTGTTCGATTTATTTTAAATATTTAATATGGTTTTAAATATTAAGTTGATAATATAAATCGATTTTTATATTGAGTTATCAATTTAATAATCAAAATACAGTTTATTTCGAATATGTATAATTATCGTAATACAAAATACGAAATAATTCAATTTAAAGCTAAATAAAATAATTTAGATGATCATTTTTTTTGAATATAAATGATAATGATAATTTATTATCAAGGATTTAATTTTTTTGAATTTAATTTAATTTACCGATTTAAATTTATATCTTCTCCATGTGATCGAATTAGACTTCAATACATGTTCCACTATGTTCAGAATAATGGTATAACCCTAGAAATGCCAGTTGTTGCGTTAAAATAGGGTTCAGAACCGTAATATATATTATTATAAAATTCAATGGATAAGCTTGAAATTAAATTGTTTTAAATGAAAATTCTAATCGAATTTAATACGTTGCACTTAAAGCCTGCCTGTATTGGCACCACACGCAGACCTAGTTACTTCATGCTTTAGTGTTCTTCCTTTATTTATACATGCAACTTTCCTTTAATCTTTCCATTTTCTTTCTTCTAGCAACAATCATTCACAAGCTTATGAAAGTGTGGTGATAGTTCGGAACTAGTAATTAAGGGACTGGGTTGTAAACAAATTTAAAAAAGGGCTTAAGGTATAAATTTGATAATTAATTTAATTTATTCGTTTAATTTTATATAATCTAAAATTTATAATATGATATATTTATTTATACAAAGGTGGAAAAAGCGTGAAGCAACTCATTTAGAGTCAGTCAGAATTTTCCAGGATTTAATTTAAAATCGAATGGTATTCGATATTCAATAATTAAAATCAGGTGAGTAAACTCATTCTCTGGATTCGTTATAACGAATATTTTTTTAATATGATATTACATGTTATTCATTGTTTTTTTGGATGCATTTAAATATTTTTGTGGCTATTATATATACATATGTATTAGTTATATAGGCTTGGTGTTTGTGGCTATTATATATATATATATATATATATATATATATATATATATATATTGGTGGTTGGATATTTCCCGTAGTATCATTCGCGGATGCCCGTAGTATCATTAGAGGATGACCCTATGTGCCCCACAATATGATAGTGGATGACCTTCTATACCGCGATATCCTGCCTCGAAGCAGATTGTGTATTATTTATGTTGGCTAACATCTATGGATGCAGGAAAACAGGTTGAAGGGATCCAACTGGATTCCTCAAAAATATTATTTGTTTGTTTTTATATATATTATCATATATGATGTGTTAGGAAACCTATGATTTATAATTTGGTGTTTTTGAATGTTTAAATATCACCGGGCCTAAATGTTGATTATAAAAAATATTGTGAAAAGGGATTTTTCGATTTAAAAGAAAAAAAAATCTATTTTTCTAAAATAGAATTTGAATTTAGAATGAGCTTAGAAATATTAACTTGTTTTGAATAATAAAAACAAGTAGTGAGTTTATAAACGATGTTTATAATTGAAATGGAATGATTTTCATTGGATAATGCAGGGAATTGAAGTAAATTCATGAACGATGTTTATAAATTAAATAATGCAGGGAATTTAAGTGATGTTTATAACTGAAATGGAAAATTTATCATTTTGATAAGTTGGGAAGTCTAAATTCAGATATGAATTTAAAAGGGGAAATTGAAATTAGTTTCAAAGAGAAACGATAAATCTATTCTGATACTCAGAATGTAAATTGAATTAAAAATAAATCCGTATGGATTTATGATTTGAATTTGATTAGATCGAATTTATTTAAATAATTTTTTTTAGAAAAAAATATTAGGATTATATTAAATAGAAGTCTAAAATTTTAATATGAAAACAGATTCACTATATATATATATAAGTTATAATCAATAAAATATTCCATAATAGGAATTGGGTCTCAAATGGATTTGAAATGGAAACTTGTTTTAAATTATAAATTAAGGAAGTTAAATTTATAAACGACGTTCATAAATTAAGTGAGATAAATTTTAATTAGATAATTTAGAAGTTTAAATTCAAGTATGGATTAAAAAATGAATTATAAATCGTTTCCAAAAGGGGATGACAGATGTTATTCCGGAATTCGGAATATAAACGAAACTGAGATAAATCCAAGAATTTACAATTAGAATTCGATTGTATCGAATTTTATAAATAATTTATTTATAAAGGGAACTGGAATTTAATATAGAAAATTGAGTTATAAATAAATTTATAATCGAGTAATGTAAAATGACTGTAACACCCCACATCCGTTAGTGTCACTCACAAAGGGAATGCACTAAGTTCTGTGGAGCATTTAGGGTAAAAGATGCAGATAAATTACAAGACAGACAGAAATTAAACACCGGAAAATAAAACTTTGCTTTATTGATAAAATAGTTTGTACAATGGTTTCTTTACAATATCAGAGTATCGTCTATCTTACAAAATAAAGAAGCATAAAAACAACATTTATATTCCCCGATTTTAGCAAGAGACAGCCATAGCATCTGAAAAGAGAATCCAAGCAAACTTCGACAAATCTTCAAGCTGGGAAAGAGTGGCAGTCCAACTTAACCTGAGCTAAACTATTCCCTCCTTTACTACCTGGGGGGGAACGGAAGAAAAGAAGACAAAAGAAAAACAGAGTCAGACATAAAGCCCGAGTAAGTTCAGTAACTTCTAGCATGTGAACATGGAAAAACAAAACGACATGAATTAACTGAATACAAGATTACACCATGACTATAGGGTCAACAAGATTAGACAAGGTAATCATAAGATATGCTAAGATAAGATAAACTGGATACGCTCTAATACTTTCGCCGCTTCGCTATTCCCTTGTTATACTGTTTTCTATATCTCTGCACCACCTAACTAGTGTCCCAACTAGTAACGATAACGTGATCCCAATCCCTGTATTTTCCCTTGCCTTCGAGCATCCATTTATTATTTATTACCTAGATCTAATCTAGGGTTTTCTATCCAGTGCTTTCTAGATTCAACTAGAGTTCTACGCTGTCTGCTGAATGCTTCTTGGATTCAGGATTTATGCCACCTAGTTCAACTAGGGATTATGCTACCTGTCGAACGATGCCCCCAAGTCTAGGACACACTACCTAGAGTGGTATATGTTCCTAGACTTCCCCACGCATGTATCGCGAATCGTTATCGCTTGTCTAGATGCACATGTCCTGTAATGTGCGGTCCGAGTCCTGTGACAGGGCAAATCAAGGAATACAGAACTCGGTCAGGAGCTTTCAGATATCTGCCGATGCAGATGCTAAGGTCTGTTTTTATTCCAGTAGCTATGGTCCCACTTGACCCCTCCCTCAACTAATGAAAGACACATCTTGTAAAATGAGAACTATACGCCGGCCCCCGGTGCCCCTCTATCCTATGGCCATCCTCACCCATAACTAGATAGCAAGTATATGGTCTTTTGGAGTTCACCGCCTTTCCGCTCCACGTATCTCGATTGACTCAAGATGGATGGTAGACGACGAGTTGCTATCACAGGGCTACCGTTTTCTCGCCGAATCACGCCGGTCCATCCTGATCTTTAGGTGGCCTTGTATTGCAACCAAGGCATACCCCTGGTTCTTCTACGCAGACCTTAAGCTCTGTGAGCCCAGGAGGATCATCTGCAGCCTCACATAGGGATACCAAGAGTACCCTCACATCCCCTCGAAGCTTCGGGCTTCGTAACCCAATTCGTTGGAGCCTTCTTTCTACTCAGACAGACATTCGCTCCTTCCCGTGTTATACTAAGAATTACTACTTAGTTTTACAAACTAAGATTTACCACTTAGTTTCCAGAATCGTTGTTTTCTAAGGTTTACTACTTAGTTCCCTTTCCCGTCAATTTGGATTGGTTATGTGTCATTAGTCAATTTAAGCCAACTTAACCCTCTTCATTCATCCTGTTATGCTGGTTAAGTGTTATCAGTAATTCATGTTGACTTAACCCCACCACAAAACAAGTTATATTGTTAAGAATTTCTTATTACTTAACCCTACCCATTCACCCTGTATTGGTTAAGTGTTCCTTTTTAACTTAACCTTGCCCGTCTGTCTTAACTAACATGTTATTAATGGTTAAGTATTATCCCTTCATGTTTAGACTTAACCCTATTCTTTTATCACAACCTGATGGTTAAGTGTTCAAGTTTACTTAACCCTACGGTCTAGCCCAGATAACATATCAAATTGGCTAAGTGTATTTACTTAACCCCAACCTCTAGTCTAGTTAACATGTTAATTTGGCCAAGTGTATCAACTTTACTTAACCCCACCTTCTAGTCTAGTTAACATGTTAGTTTGGCTAAGTGTATTTCTTAGTTACTTAACCCCTACAAATCTGGCCTTGTTACCTTAAGTTTGGTTAAGTGTCCCTATGCACTTAGCCCTCCCATTCTAGCTTAACTGTGCTAAGTTGGTTAAGTGTTCCTATGGACTTAACCCTCCCATTCTAGCTTAACTGTGTTAAGTGCCTGTATGAACCTAATCCCACCCATCGGTTTGGTTATCTTGTTGAATTGGTTAAGTGTCTTAGTTAACTTAACCCTACCATTCTTGCTCTAGCTTTAATTAAATAGATAAAAGCCGCGACCGCTCACATTAGACAGATATTGTTGCGAATACTGGATGTGCCGGTTGGTTCCGGGCAGGTTTACATCGCAACTCAGTCTAACCTCGGGTTAGGCATACTCGTGTTTTCTACGTTCAAAGGGTTTTGATTAATTTTCAAATCAGGTTTTGAAAGTAACCATCCCGTCCGTCGGATCAGTTAGGGATAGCCAGGGAGAGCAGGAAACTTGTATTTTCCAAACCCAAGCCTAGACACTATCCTCTCTGTCACCCTAGAACTTTCTGGTGTGTTATTAAAAGAGATTTCGTTAACAAACCTTTAATTTGTCTAAATTTACATTTTATCATTTAGGAAAAATTCTATAAGTAAATTATTCCTAATTTACTTATCTCCTAATTACTCTTTTAATGTAAATTGTCAACCTTTATTCTTATGGCCCATTTCCCCCTCTATATCATATTTATGCTTTTTGGTATGTAAACTATACCAAATCAAGCGTCACTAACCATGATTTTACTAGACATGACAATTATTTCCAATTACGGCCAATTTCAAATTTATGCCAATATACCTATTATGCCAAATTAGCTAATCCAATTCTGATTTAACATTCTAATTACAGTTCATGTCAAACTAGACTTATTATTCTAGTTCACAATTCATGTAAATGCTAGATTTACAAGTCACTACTAGATTCAAATTACACATACTATAATTCATGTCAAATTTATTCAATTTGCATTTCAATGAACATGCCATAATACATGTCCCCAATTTATGCCAATTTCCAAGTTTATAACTATGTTCTTAGTAAATTTCATATTTTGCCCAAATCGTATTCCCACCGTTCGTATAATTGTGATTCAGTCTAGAATATAGATAAATCTAGATTCGCAGAAAATAGGGAATGAACCAAAGATGCCATGAAAAAGGATGGACATAATAACTGGCATAAAAAGGTTTGGATAACGACGTAGGTTCAAGAACATGGGTAGACCTAACTTAATAGGTAAATTCCCAAGGTCTAAAACCAAGAATAGACAGAGTAGGTTCAAGAACATGGGTAGACCTAACTTAATAGGTAAATTTCCAAGGTCTAAAACCAAAGAAAACCAAGAATAGACAGAATAGAAAATCAGGTTTAGACCCAATTTCACAGTGACAAAACTTAAGCAGCACTTTCCTAGTCATGAATCACAGTTGTTCTTGTTATGTCATAGGTAATAGTTTATGTTTCCAAATCAAAGGCATAGGCTTGTGTTCATGGTCGAGGAAATAATTCTCATAGTCATAGTCACAGTCATAGGCAATGTTCATAGTCATTGGAAATGTTCATAGTCATAGGCAAGGCCTAATTGGTCATCAAATCATAACAGTTCTTAATTAGGTCCAAAGATATAGGCACAGATTCGAATAGAAAGATTTGGCATATTCTTTTATTCCTTTAATTCATGTCATGAACAGAGAGAAACGTTCAAATCCAAAAAGTAACCGACTTACAGAGATTATATTAGAATAGAAGGATGGCGATGCTATGATTCGTGCGACGTTGCTCGAAATCGTTTGAGTTAGCCTTTGATTCTCATCCTGAAGCTTTAATCTTGATTCGAACCTCCTTTTGACAACTTGAGCAGCATCTCCACGTCTTGATTTATTTTATATATTGCTTATTTATATATTTTCTCAGAGGCAACATAAGGATAGAAAAGAATTGTGAATAGAGAAGAAGACTAGGGCAGTTTATATAGTGTAGAAGTAAACGAATCTAGTCAGAAGGGCGTCCGGATACAGAGAAACGAATCAGGTTCAGAAAGCTGGAAAAAGCGGGGGGGGGGGGGTCGTCTACCCAGTCGACTCCCCAGTCGACCTGGGGGGTCGACTACCCAGTCGACTCCCCAGTCGACCTGGGGGGGGGGGGGGTAAACTACCCAGTCGACCTGGGTCCTGGGTGGGAAATTTCCCGCCCAGCCCGCTTCAGAGTCTGTTTTGAAATTTGAACTTTGCTGAAACTTCCGGAGGCCATATCTTCCTTATACAGACTCCGATTTACGCAAACTCGGACTCGTTTTCATGCAGAATTCCGAGTCGAACGCAATGGAACAGCTCGTTTCCCTTGATTTTGAATTTAACTTTTAATTTTGCCTTGATTCGTGAATCTTAGTGTTACAGAATTACGGGGTGTTACATTCTCCCCCACTTAAAAGGATTTCGTCCCCGAAATCTTCAAGTTAGGAAGAATGTGTCCTACCATCCAATCACCCATCTACTCAACCATCCAATCATAGGCATCCACTGTCCTTAAAAGACTTCTAATGCTTTCATGTTCATATGCATAGTGTGTGTACATGTCTTTATCTAAAGCAAGATCAGGCGGTCTACTGATTCAGTTGACCTCCTTAATGCAAATCATGTTAGTGCCATGCGTCCAATCATGTATGCAAGCATCCCTAGTTATGTAAATACTACATGTGTGCATAGCCATTCATCCATATGCAACATCCATATGATCACATATCAAGTTCAACTTACAACCAAATACATATCTGTAAATGCAAGATGAAAGCGTCCGAACTTGATCTAGTGCCTAATACGTATGCATATGCATTCACAAGAAACCATTAGCAACCACTTGCAACCATCAACCACAACATGTTTCAAATACATGTTTACATCCATTGGCTTCTACCTAAGGATCGAAGATACGACCTAGGTGATATACTTTGGAAAGAGAGAAACAATCATGCGTAAAGCTCCTAAAACAAAGAAATCAAGGATGCACCCTCAAGGAAAAGGGTATGATGCTAGTATCTAGCCTTCTTGAGCTTTACTCCACTGTATCTTAACTAATTTAACTTCACGATTGTGAAGTTTCGGATCTCCATTTCCAAAATAAACAGATGTCAATCACGGTACCAGGTATACGTACTAAGATGATTAGAGGTTTCCCTCTTATCCGCCATGCCATAACTATAAGAGTTGAAAGGTCACTACGTGCTCTTTGGAGTGCCTGCCACGACTATTCATCTCTCACGCAAACCATCCAAACGGAACTCGACATTCCTCAAGTACAAGCCCCAAAGGCCTAAACCAATATCAGACAAGCACCCAAGGAATATCTCCCCTGAATTTAGAAGATCTACGTGAGATGATATAAGCAAACTCGATAGCTATTCTCAAATCCCAAAAATAAACTGGTCGGACCACCAATTGGATTTGAGACTCTAGTGGGATCTTTCTACTATACAAGTACTATGGTGCAGAGACCCAACTATGGAAGTGGATATGAATAAATGAGAAGCGCTAGAACCTAAGGAAATAGTACGAACAGAAAACTAGACTCATCCAACTGGACTACTTTTCTCCTAGGTACGCTTGGTGGCGAAAGCATGTACTTGTCCTTCTGAAAATCTCGTCCTCGTTCTTGCCCTATCATACCCTAGTAAAGATACTTCCTCTTGTCTTAGGTTTTATAATTTCTTCCTCCTTCGTGTGCTAAGTCTACATCCATGAATTCCTCATCCTAGGGTTATGCTCCTTAGCCAAACTCCTCATCCCCTTCCGTGTGTATTCATGTTGACAAATCTCTCGAAAACTGCCTCCATCGTCCGGAAAACCCGATAAGCTTCGAAAGAAAACTGCCCATAGATGAAACAACTACGACTATGGATGGAAGCCGGGCACTACTTTGCCCTTCGATGAGGTTACCTCCCAGAAACCCAGGAGCCCCAGAGACTCAAGAAAGAAGGAGACAAGAATTTAAACAGAGGACGAGAAGATAGTGCGTATGGCTTTGGGGAATATGTCTTTAAAACAAATCTTTTCTCTTGAAAATGCTTCTTTAAAAACCGTTTTGAAAATAATTTTTCAAATCCTTTATCTGATCCGGTAACCTTCAGCTCTGATACCACGTGTAACACCCCACATCCGTTAGTGTCATTCACAAAGGGAATGCACTAAGTTCTGTGGAGCATTTAGGGTAAAAGATGCAGATAAATTACAAGACCGACAGAAATTAAACAGCGGAAAATAAAACTTTGCTTTATTGAAAAAATAGTTTGTACAATGGTTTCTTTACAATATCAGAGTATCATCTGTCCTACAAAATAAAGAAGCATAAAAACAACATTTATATTCCCCGATTTTAGCAAGAGCCAGCCATAGCATCTGAAAAGAGAATCCAAGCAAACTTCGACAAATCTTCAAGCTGGGAAAGAGTGGCAGTCCAACTTAACCTGACCTAAACTATTCCCTCCTTTACTACCTGGGAGGGAACGGAAGAAAAGAAGACGAAAGAAAAACAGAGTCAGACATAAAGCCTAAGTAAGTTCAGTAACTTCTAGCATGTGAACATGGAAAAACAAAACAACATGAATTAACTGAATACAAGATTACACCATGACGATAGGGTCAACAAGATTAGACAAGGTAATCACAAGATATGCTAAGATAAGATAAACTGGATACGCTCTAATACTTTCGCCGCTTCGCTGTTTCCTTGTTATACTGGTTTCTATATCTCTGCACCACCTAACTAGTGTCCCAACTAGTAACAATAACGTGATCCCAATCCCTGTATTTTCCCTTGCCTTCGAGCATCCATTTATTATTTATTACCTAGATCTAATCTAGGGTTTTCCATCCAGTGCTTTCTAGATTCAACTAGAGTTCTACGCTATCTGCTGAATGCTTCTCGGATTCAGGATTTATGCCACCTAGTTCAACTAGGGATTATGCTACCTGTCGAACGATGCCCCCAAGTCTAGGACACACTACCTAGAGTGGTATATGTTCCTAGACTTCCCCACGCATGTATCGCGAATCGTTATCGCTTGTCTAGATGCACATGTCCTGTAATGTGTGGTCCGAGTCCTGTGACAGGGAAAATCAAGGAATACAGAACTCGGTCGGGAGCTTTCAGATATCTGCCGATGCAGATGCTAAGGTCTGTTTTTATTCCTGTGGCTATGGTCCCACTTGACCCCTCCCTCAACTAATGAAAGACACATCTTGTAAAATGAGAACTATACGCCGACCCCCGGTGCCCCTCTATCCTATGGCCATCCTCACCCATAACTAGATAACAAGTATATGGTCTTTTGGAGTTCTCCGCCTTTCCGCTCCACGTATCTCGATTGACTCAAGATGGATGGTAGACGACGAGTTGCTATCACAGGGCTATCGTTTTCTCGCCGAATCACGCCGGTCCATCCTGATCTTTAGGTTGCCATGTATTGCAACCAAGGCATACCCCTGGTTCTTCTACGCAGACCTTAACCTCTGTGAGCCCAGGAGGATCATCTTCAGCCTCACAGAGGGATACCAAGAGTACCCTTACGTCCCCTCGAAGCCTCAGGCTTCGTAACCCAATTCGTTGGAGCCTTCTTTCTACTCAAACGGACATTCGCTCCTTCCCGTGTTATACTAAGAATTACTACTTAGTTTTACTAACTAAGATTTACCACTTAGTTTCCAGAATCGTTGTTTTCTAAGGTTTACTACTTAGTTCCCTTTCCCGTCAATTTGGATTGGTTAAGTGTCATTAGTCAATTCAAGCCAACTTAACCCTCTTCGTTCATCCTGTTATACTGGTTAAGTGTTATCAGTAATTCATGTTGACTTAACCCCACCACAAACCAAGTTATATTGGTTAAGTATTTCTTATTACTTAACCCTACCCATTCACCCTATATTGGTTAAGTGTTCCTTTTTAACTTAACCTTGCCCGTCTGTCTTAACTAACATGTTATTAATGGTTAAGTATTATCCCTTCATGTTTAGACTTAACCCTATTCTTTTATCACAACCATCTGGTTAAGTGTTCAAGTTTACTTAACCCTACGGTCTAGCCCAGATAACATATCAAATTGGCTAAGTTTATTTACTTAACCCCAACCTCTAGTCTAGTTAACATGTTAATTTGGCTAAGTGTATCAACTTTACTTAACCCCACCTTCTAGTCTAGTTAACATGTTAGTTTGGCTAAGCGTATTTCTTAGTTACTTAACCCCTACAAATCTGGTCTTGTTACCATAAGTTTGGTTAAGTGTCCCTATGGACTTAGCCCTCCCATTCTAGCTTAACTGTGCTAAGTTGGTTAAGTGTTCCTATGGACTTAACCCTCCCATTCTAGCTTAACTGTGTTAAGTGCCTGTATGAACCTAATCCCACCCATCGGTTTGGTTATCTTGTTGAATTGGTTAAGTGTCTTAGTTAACTTAACCCTACCATTCTTGCTCTAGCTTTAATTAAATAGATAAAAGCCACGACCGCTCACATTAGACAGATATTTTTGCGAATACTGGATGTGCCGGTTGGTTCCGGGTAGGTTTACATCGCAACTCAGTCTAACCTCGGGTTAGGCATACTCGTGTTTTCTACGTTCAAAGGGTTTTGATTAATTTTCAAATCAGGTTTTGAAAGTAACCATCCCGTCCGTCGGATCAGTTAGGGATAGCCAGGGAGAGCAGGAAACTTGTATTTTCCAAACCCAAGCCTAGACACTATCCTCTCTGTCACCCTAGAACTTTCTGGTGTGTTATTAAAAGAGATGTCGTTAACAAACATTTAATTTGTCTAAATTTACTTTTTCTCATTTAGGAAAAATTCTATAAGTAAATTATTCCTAATTTACTTATCTCCTAATTACTCTTTTAATGTAAATTGTCAACCTTTATTCTTATGGCCCATTTTCCCCTCTATATCATATTTATGCTTTTTGGTATGTAAACTATACCAAATCAAGCGTCACTAACCATGATTTTACTAGACATGACAATTATTTCCAATTATGGCCAATTTCAAATTTATGCCAATATACCTATTATGCCAAATTAGCTAATCCAATTCTGATTTAACATTCTAATTACAGTTCATGTCAAACTAGACTTATTATTCTAGTTCACAATTCATATAAATGCTAGATTTACAAGTCACTACTAGATTCAAATTACACATACTATAATTCATGCCAAATTTATTCAATTGCATTTCTATGAACATGCCATAATACATGTCCCCAATTTATGCCAATTTCCATGTTTATAACTATGTTCTTAGTAAATTTCATATTTTGCCCAAATCGTATTCCCACCGTTCGTATAATTGTGATTCAGTCTAGATTATAGATAAATCTAGATTCACAGAAAATAGGGAATGAACCAAAGATGCCATGAAAAAGGATGGATATAATAACTGGCATAGAAAGGTTTGGATAACGACGTAGGTTCAAGAACATGGGTAGACCTAACTTAATAGGTAAATTCCCAAGGTCTAAAACCAAGAATAGACGGAGTAGGTTCAAGAACATGGGTAGACCTAACTTAATAGGTAAATTCCCAAGGTCTAAAACCAAAGAAAACCAAGAATATACATAATAGAAAATCAGGTTTAGACCCAATTTCACAATCACAAAACTTAAGTAGCACTTTTCTAGTCATGAATCACAGTTGTTCTTGTTATGTCATAGGTAATAGTTTATGTTTCCAAATCAAAGGCATAGGCTTGTGTTCATGGTCGAGGAAATAATTCTCATAGTCACAGTCACAGTCATAGGAAATGTTCATAGTCATAGGCAATGTTCATAGTCATAGGCAAGGCCTAATTGGTCATCGAATCATAACAGTTCTTAATTAGGTCCAAAGATATAGGCACATATTCGAATAGAAAGATTTGGCATATTCTTTTATTCCTTTAATTCATGTCACGAACAGAGAGAAACGTTCAAATCTAAAAAGTAACCGACTTACAGAGATTATATTAGAATAGAAGGATGGCGATGCTATGATTCGTGCGACGTTGCTCGAAATCGTTTGAGTTAGCCTTTGATTCTCATCCTAAAGCTTTAATCTTGATTCGAACCTCCTTTTGACAACTTGAGCAGCATCTCCACGTCTTGATTTATTTTATATATTACTTATTTATATATTTTCTCAGAGGCAGCATAAGGATAGAAAAGAATTGTGAATAGAGAAGAAGACTAGGGCTGTTTATATAGTGTAGAAGTCAACGAATCTGGTCAGAAGGGCGTCCGGATACAGAGAAACGAATCAGGTTCAGAAAGCTGGAAAAAGCGGGTGGGGGGTGGGGGGTCGACTACCCAGTCGACTCCCCAGTCGACCTAGGGGGGGGGGGGTCGACTCCCCAGTCGACCTGGGGGGGGGGGTCGACTACCCAGTCGACCTGGGTCCTGGGCGGGAAATTTCCCGCCCAGCCCGCTTCTGAGTCTGTTTTGAAATTTGAACTTTGCTGAAACTTCCGGAGGCCATATCTTCCTCATATGGACTATGATTTACGCAAACTAGGTCTCGTTTTCATGAAGAATTCCGAGACGAACGCAATGGCGCAGCCCATTTCCCTTGATTTTGATTTTAACTTTTAATTCTGCCTTGATTCGTGAATCTTAGTTTTACAGAATTATGGGGTGTTACAATGACAATCATAGATAATCGAAAATATTAAGTTGGATTTGAAAACTGGATTTAATATATTAAAATATATTAGAACGAGATTGAAATTTAAATTAAATGAAGTTTAACGTTTATATTTAAATATAATTAAAACGAAATTACCGCGGTGCGGTAGTTCGTAAATTGGCGTTTCAAACTTCAATTGAGTATATAGAACTCAATTTAAGTCAGAATTCTTTGAAACAAGAATCGTTAGGATCGATTGAATAAAAGTTTTCTAATGGAAAAGAAAATTTTGGATTTCATTTTATAGATTTTGAGTTATGTCAAAATCAAATTTTAAAAAAAACAAAACCATAACCATTATAAAACCATAATGGTTTATTTAAATAAATAAAAGAATTTTATGTAAATAAAATCCGAATTTCCATTAGAAAAATCCAGACTTGAGATATAAAATAAATAGAACTCAAATGAAGTAAGTGAACTAATTTTTGAAACAAAAATCAGATTTTTAATTATTAAATAGAATTAACTAATTTGAAGAATAATTAGTTAATCGATTTTTGATACAAAATTGGGTTTTGGTTAAGTAAATTGAACTGGTGAATTTATATTCGAAATCGAAAAGGAAACTTGAATTGAAAATGGAATTCAATCACTTTATAAGCAAGTTAAAATTTTATTTGGACATGTTATGTTCAAAAAAAATGTAAAATATTCAGAAGAGCTAATTAGTGAATAAATTATCAAATTGGGTCACAACGATTGGATTGAGTTGAAACAAAGTGGAAATTTTGGGTATGTGTTAAGTAGGCTTGGAATGAAGTGTGTGAAGAAATATAAATTGAAATGTCCGATAAAAAGGTACATATTTAATTTAATATGGGTTTATGCACCGAATCGACAAGCCGCTTAGCTTTTTGATTTTCTTTTTGAAAGGAAAAGGCCTAGAGAGGCGAGTTGAGGTTTGAGCTACTGATAGGTACAAAGGAGGTGCTGGCAAATTTTTTCGGAAATTTAAAGAGATAATTTTTTTTAACAAAAGTTAGATAACTAAAAATTAATTTATAAATTATATATGAAATTTAATAAAAGAATAAATGTATAATGAGATTTTATATGAAGAAAAGGGAATTTATAAACAAAATCCTGGAAGATTGGGAGGAGAAACGTATATAAGTTTTAACGTGAATGATGGTTTAAAAAAAACGTTTTGCAGACTTAAATGATTTTGTTAATAAGAAGTTAAGAGATGGAGTTAAGGAAATCAGAATCTAATTGGAGATTAGTTAAGTTGAATGGTTTTCTGAGTATCGATCTGATGTTGGTTTCGGCCTTCGGGGTGTATACTTAGGAAATTGTTCTCTTACTAGTTTACGGTTAGAGACTGATGAATGTGAAAGAATAATGATTTATGAATATATGGAAAAAAATTCCGACGTCAGAAAGAAATATTTTCTATAATATAGAAAATAAATATTGTTATATTAAATGGAAATGTTTTTCCAAGAATTATGAGAGGTTAAATGGGTTTGGAGAAATATATGAGTAAAGATATTGAAAAGAAATTGGGAGTTGATAATTTTAATTAATGGAATATTAATAAAGGGCCCTAGTGATTGTTTGATGCTTTGAATGAATGTTTTTTTTCGACAGTTAAATAACCGATTGTCGAAGTATTTTCCAATATCGTTGTCAATATGGAGAGACCGGTTGGATTATTATCCGAGAACAACTCTGTATTGGCAGTAGCATTACGAATCAGATTATATGAAGATAATCGAAGATGGAGTAAAGTGCAAGGGCTTTTTCTTTTAATCCTAGGTAGAAATTGCCTAAAATGGATTAATGGAAATTGTGCCTTCGGTTTCATTCAATCCCAAAATGAAACGTGTATGGACGAATGTCTAACAGAGTATTTCTAATGATCACATATGTTGGTCTATACAAATATGTGTATGGTGGTGGAGAATTTATTCTTTTAGCATAATATCCAGATTATATTTGTGCAAACCAACTAATGACTAACGGGTCTGAAAATGTGGCATTCAAAGTGATTGTGCTATCAATTAATGATAAGTAATTGTAGCCTTAGGCCTTAACAATTGGGAAATGACAAAAATCGGGTAGGCAACATGGCTAAGTGGGTAGCTACCAATTAGATTGTATTATAACCTATCTGGAGAAATTCATTTCATTCTTTATTTTATTAGAAGGTGTCCCTTTCGGGAAAATGGTTGCTGATCCCAACCGTTAATGATATATATTCGATACACTCAAGCGAAATAGTGGTCGGTCATGTGTGGTGAGGTTACAAGATGTTCTTGTTGAACCGAGTGTATTCCTCTCAAGAGATACACTATTGGAAGGTGGTTCCATACCTTGGCATAGTTGGAAATCCATTACCCAATAAGCACCAGCGGTTTTGATTGTATATTACGTATGTGAACGTGATATGCAAGCGTTTTGCTAGATTATTATTTATTTGATTTAGACATTATTATAATATTAGAATGATATTGATTTAAAGAATGTTTTGAGTTATCGTAAGGTAAAAACCAGCCATGTTTATGTGTGGATCGGTCTTACAATTATTCTTTATTTTAAAAGGATTTTTAAAAGTAAAACCAAGTGTTTGGTGTTTACTCACACTAATCCCATGACTGACCTAGAATTTATTTTGTTTTACCCTAAACTCTTGGGTGCCCAAATTTGTACGGGCAGTCAAGTAGCTCAAGTGTTTATAGATGTACTTGGAGGAGCTTAGAGCAGGAGGCTTCAGCGTTATTTAGTTATTGTTATTTCCGCTGTGATGAATAAGTGTTGTACTCTGATAATGGTATGTGTATACAGTTAAAATTTTGTATTCCAAAATATGTTATATATATATTATATTTTATTCCGCTGCGTTGTGAGATTCTATGTTGTGTTTATGTTGTTTCTGTTCTTTTTCTGTTCTAATATTTCTTTCTTTCTATTTCTCATCTTCTACCTTCTCTCTTTTTATGATCTGGTATGATTCGATTCTTGAATAGTTGACGTGGGTTTTATGTTGATTTTCGGGGTTGAAAATTCCAGTTCATTACAATCCATTCAAAAGTTTGACTTGAAAAGTCGAAAATACCCCTTTACTAGGGGGAGACAAATGTTAGCACCAAAATTAATGCGGAGACAGGCTATCGGTGGAGGGGTAACGGACCACCACAACCTTAGAAGAACGACCCGGAAGCACAGGAAGCCGACACCATCACTGAAGAAAAGAGTTCAAAGCCTGGACAAAGAAAGAATACCAGCAGGGTGGTTCTAGCATAGAGGGAGGTAACGAAGGGTCACCCAAGACCAGAAGCCAATGAAGAGAAGGACCAAAAATCCTACAAACCAAGACCTAGAAGGGATGAAGGACTATCGGTATTTACTTACTTAATATTGCTACATTGAGAGACGAGTGCATCAAAGGCACAAAGCTTGAAGCATAGAAGAATCATCCGGGGGCCAACTACCGAGACCCCAATCAGATGGTCATTGAAAGGTCACTTTACTAAACAACTAATAAATCACCAGAAGCAACCCTCCGGAAAGCCGAGATACACTTCAGGAACATACCGAAAGGCACGCCGGAACCTCGAAGAGAGACGAGCTATCCACCCTAATCTACTTAGTGTCGATACCGATAGGGGTGACTGATCCGTAACCATCCACTTGAATCATGAAGGAAAGCTCCAAAAAGTGTTGATAATAAGGCCAGAAGCTTATATCCAGAAGCCTATATCCAAATGTCCATATCCGTAAGGCTACATCCGGAAGCCTTTACCCAGAAGCTTATATCCGGAAGCCTTTATCCGGATGCCTAAAGAATTTCTAAAGCTATCCGTACCGACAGGCTTGGTATTGATACAAAGAAGGTTGAAGAAACTCCAAAGTGAATCCCCAAAGACCGGGACCATCCTTCCGGGAGCTAGAACCAGCACCTTAAAAAGCAACAAGCAAGCCTAAAAAGAGGCCGAAAGCCAAAACTTCCGGAACCAAGGGGAAAAGAGGCTGACAGGGGCTTCTGCTGGCCCAATAGAAAAGGGCCTCGATTTGTCTATAAATAAGACCCCAAGGGTCTAATTTTAGGTGCGATGTTTTCATTTCTCATTCTGTACTTTCTTTCTCTAGAGTAAACCTAATTTATAAATCAGTTTGGGGATTTCTGTTGTAATCACTAAGATCAATAAAGAGTGGATCAACACTTAGCGAATTTTCTTATGGGTTTCTTATGTGATTTCTTAGCTATCTTCAGTGAAACATGTTATATGTTTTCTATATGCTAACGAGTTCCTGCTCAGGGCAAGACCCTTTCACAATGTTAGTGCGAAACCCCTTCCTACAAGTCGTTTATCCCTTTATCGAGGGTTAATCTTAGGGAACTACTATCCTAAGATAACTGTTGGTACTTGAGTCGCTTAAGCGTGATGCTCTCCCCATTGAGGAAAGAGTAACTAATCTTTTGGGCTCCAAACCTTGATATCTAGGAAACAGTGAACTAACTCGAACTCGTAAAAGCTAAATAACCCCATTTTTCCCATATGTCCACTTCCATAGACCTATCTATGGTGTTGACGAAAAATATCATTAACAAAATACTTTTAGGCATAATGGAATATTCCTTAGGAATTTATTTTTGTGTGTGTATGTGTGTGTGTATATATATATATATGTAAGAGGACAAGATAAAGAAATAACGGAAAGAATCAGTGGAATTAATTAACGTAGTAATTAAAATATAACAACAAGGGAAATAAATCTTCACATTCCCAAAATAGCAGTGAGGTCGACCGATCCCCCTTAAGGGGGGTCGACCCCCCTAATAGGGAGGACGTCGACCAGCCTCCTGGTCGAGGGAGGGAAGAGGCTCATTTTATAAAGGTTTTTTATTTATAGTTTGCTCAAATGGACTGTCTAGATTTTATATAGCTGATCCTATGGTCCACACACACCATGACAACTATAAATAAATCCTTATCCACTCCCCTTAAACCTTGCATAAATTATCTTTTATGCCTCTATTCTGCTTCTCTACCATTATTCATAATTCCATATGATAGACATGTTAAGATTCTTCTTTTTCTATAACTTATTTCTCTACCTCTTCTAATCTATTTTTATTTTAATAATTTGGAATTATAATATGTATATATGTATAAGACTGTAATTAAATTTTTATATGTATGTATTGGTTTATGGGGAAGTTTGAAAAATGGTAATTGCGAGGAAACAATCAAGAAACTAATTATACACAGCATCTTCATCCTTCTCCTTGTATTATTGTGAGTGGAAATCTTATGAGTTTACTGTTTTCTACATCTTTATAGTATAGATTTGGATAGCAATGCCTGAAGGGGTTTGGATTTTCATGAAGAAAATATACGAAAAATCCTCCAAATCCTTATAAATTGCAGAAATGGTCAATCATCTGATGTATATTAGGTTTTGATTATGAATGTAATAAAAGTTGGATTTTTAGGTGTTGTATAGTTTCGATAATGGTCTACTTCACTTCCTTGTAAATCTCATATATGTGCAGAAGCATAAGATTTGAGTATTGTAATTTAAATAGTCTTAAGCATCTATTTTTAAAATAGATAGTTTGAATGTATTAAAACACAAGTCGCCAAAGTCTTTGTTTTCATATAAAATCATATGAAAAGCGAAGCAGTACCAAAAAGGGACTTTACATATATTTGGCATACTATACCTTGTCTTCCTTTTATTATTGAAGAAATCTTTCAAACCTAGGTTATAAGTTGTCCTGTGTATGATATTATTGCCCTGTGTTTGATTTGAATGTGAATATGAACATTTTACTCTATGTTGATGAAGTTAGGGAAGTAAACTTAAAAACCTTAATCTTATGGTTAGGATTGACATTTCTATATTTTACGACGTTTCTTTACGTGCGCTTAATTTACATTTTATTTAGTACATATTTATAGCATAATTAACGTATTATAAATGCGTACTAAATACGTTAAATTAGGAAATTAGAATTTTAAATGTCCCTATAGGAAATTTGCAAGCGTGTGTGCTATTGGCAATTAATTAATATTAATGACATATAAACACGAGGTTAACCTCTACTTGTAATAAAAGCCTGGTTGGAATCAACCGACATATCCAGCATCTACAAGAATTTCGGGTTAATGTGAGAGGTCTAGGTACTATGAGCCATTATAATTGGTATACAAAGATACGAGGTTATGTTCAACTTATAGTAGAAGTCTGCTTAGAACCGCCCGATAAGTCTGGCATCTACAAGTAGTTGGAATGACATGGGATGTCTTATGTATATATATTTGTGTAAAGTAGGCCTGCCTCAAGAAGGTATTGAATGGATGACCTATCTTGTTTGGGTATTAAGTGGTTAGGACTAGGTCTATTCCTAATGTTCACCCATTGGTTTTGGACCAAAGTCATGGGATCCGTCCTTATTAGGTTTTAAGTGGTCATTGGGTCTATCTTTCTCTTATAAGGTATTAAATGTTCCTAATTAAAAGGTAGATGTATGAGTAAGGTTGTTCTCTAGAAGCTTTTCACTTCTTATCATGGGGCTATGTGAGGGAGTACCTAGAGATGTGCGAATAAGAGTCCTAAAGAACATTGAATAGGGTTATTTGTCTAAGGAAAGTATTAAGTGGCTAAGAGTTCACCTGTCATGACAGCTATATAGTAATGCATGGATCAATCGGTAGGGTCATAAATGGCATGAGTGTCTACCTAAGCCACATATTAAGTGGAAAATTACTATATCTTGATTTACATTGGGAGTACATCTACGATATATAATGAGGTCTTAAGTGACTAAGGTCTTCCATAGGGTATTAAGTGATAATGAGAATCCATCCATAAATAAATATAGATAATGGCTTTAAGTGACCAAATCGTAGTCCGCCTCATAGGGTATTAAGTGATAATGGAAACCCCCTTATGTAAATATGTTGGCCTTAAGTGACTGTAGGGTAGTCCACCAAATTAATTGTGTGTAAAATTTGCGTAGACATAATTTGATGAATTCATACTGCCAAGTATAGGAAATTGAAATTCCTTTAAACTTATGTGATTTTCATTCACTATAATTTGTTTTTTCGGCCTTGTCCTCATAACAATAAAATAGGTTAGTAAGTGGGAATGCTTGATTTATGAATTCATGGAGACTGGATCCTGGCGAAGGAGATTCTATAGCTTATTATTATTATCATATTTGGATGTTTATTGTACTCATGGGATATTATTATTGATGTGCCTTGTATGACAGTTTAAACTTGATGTAATCAATATTATTATGGTTTTATTTAAATGTACATTTATTTTTAGTTATTATATTTTATCCATTCCATTGTAAGGTTCTGATTTCATTTTTAGTTTGACTCTGGTTATGTAATTTGTATAGGAACAATGTTCCATTTAGAATGGCTCTAAGTTTCAATGGACTTTTTTGGGTTGGGATTTAGGCCCATTCCAAGCTGATTGTTACAATTTTTTTTAGAAAAATCATGGTCTAGTAGTTTATAAACCAAACTAAATTTAAATTAATTAAATTGAATGAAAGGAATGTTATAATATTGAATTATGAATTTGTGTGAATGAATATACATGTTGAGTATATTAACTTGTGGTGAATTTTGAATTTGAGCCTTTGATTTGTTTGAGGTTGCATGAATGATTGGTTACGTTATAACTTAAGGCTGTTGAGCGAATGATGTCCCTTGATGGATTTTTTATCATCTTGTGCGATGATGAGATTAAGAACTTGAATTAATCATTAGTTATAATTACTAATAATAAATAAAATTTATTGTATTAATATGTGTTTGTTGTTGATGATTGCATGTGATGTATGTCACATTTTTGTTGATTGTATATTTGCATCATTGTTTCCAGTTGCATCATATTGGATTGTTGCAATGATTTCTATATCACTATGTTTGTTGTGCATAGGTAGTAGTTATCATATTACTTGCGATACTCCCAGATAATTTCATAGATAAAATGAAAATAACCATAGGGATATATGGGTGATGTATATATATGAGATGTATATATGTATACATGGATAAGGTGCGGGATGCACAAGAATATCTTGCATGAGTTGGAAATAGGGCATTTTCCTTTAGAAAGAAATCATTCATGACATTTGAAAACCAAATAATACACATATGTGTACCATATATTTTTAGAAGTCATTATATATGTATAAATGATGTAAAGGAAGATATTCGGGTGCTAGTCAACAACACTTAGAATAAATAAAATGTGTATAATGTAAATAAGCTGTGAGAAATATGTTCCCAACTTCACCAATTCGTGAGTAAGGAAATCATGCAAATAACATGACAAACATGTTAGAAATGGGAGAAGAAAAACCATGTGCAACTAACAAGAAACCAGCATGGCTTGGTAGGGTAGGGGTTATTTCTTTAAAAAGATAAATACATGGTTATGGCATTGAGTGTTTTAAAATGCTAGAGAAATGTTTTTCTAGATAGGGAAAACTAGACATTATATAACATTATAAC
This sequence comes from Allium sativum, assembly GCA_030737875.1. Lineage (NCBI taxonomy): Eukaryota > Viridiplantae > Streptophyta > Magnoliopsida > Asparagales > Amaryllidaceae > Allium > Allium sativum. Next base: position 185,318,405 of record CM060924.1, on the reverse strand, counting down.
CCTAATTTTGCTAATATAAAAAGCTAGGCTTGTAGGCTGGTTTATTTCTTCTAGGCAAAAATTAATATCAGGAGAAATAAGTAGCTGCAGCATCTAGACGGTCGAGCCATCATCAAGTACTCAGGATTTAAGAAAAGAAAAATTATTGTGAGTATACACTATTTTTGTATACGACACTAAGTCTTATGAGGCAACCGTTTTTGATTGAATATATGTTGCATTTTTCCTCCAGTTTCCCTGGAAATAATTTATTGAATAAAGTAAATATATAAATAGCATAGTTGTGGAATTGTATGACGGATAATAGACGTTATCTAGCAATAATACAAAGAATATAAGCCTGCTAGATAATTACTTTAATATATTATTGGGAGGTAGGATTCTTATATGGAAATATAGTAGTGTGGAAAAGTGAGTCTCGTGCTTATGTATATTTCCATATGTAAGGTAAAGAGGTGCAATTTGTTTATATATGTGTTAATTTTCTTTTGCCAAATAATTTTCCAATTAAATCACCTCTTGATGGGGAGATAAATGAGGAGAACTCTAGGATTAAGAGGCTCCCTATGCCTCTAATCATATGCTCTCAATAATTATAATTATATAGGCAGACTTATGAAAATAATGATAGGAACCTCTATATGATGAGACTGGGTTATATATATTTAACTATCTATTGGATGAACATTGAAATACAGTTTGAATGGACGAATTCCTAACTTGTTAGGCTTAACTGGTTGATTGGTTTATAAAGTGTATGAAAACTTATGCATGATAAGTTATTTGGGTGTTGCATATTCATCACGATCAATGTAACACCCACCTCCGCCAGTGCCACTCTTGCAAGGACACTAGCTTTGGAGGGGCGTTTAAACAAGGTAAACATGCATGCAGATATCACAAGACAGAACATATAAGTAAAACAGAGTAGTAAAGCAGCGGATAAAACTTGCATTTCCAAAACCACAGTTAAGTTACAATAAAGTACTTAGTCATTATTTTCCAACAAACAAAGTCTAGATAAAAGCATAAACTGAAAAACTGAAATATATAAAGTACTATCCCCAAAGTGAAGTGATAAACCATAGCTAGCTCAATGTCCAAACCCGTACATGAGCAAATCCAGTAAGCAAGCTAGAAAGATCCAAGCTAAGCTCCAATGTTCCCACCCTGAGGACCTGAGGGGGGGAAACGGAAGAAAAGAGGCGAAAGAAAACAGGTCAGTCAAAAAGACTGGTAAGCCCTACTACTATCTGTCTATGAACTAGTAAAGTTAACTGGCATGAGAAGATGAGATGAACATAAGGATAACAACATACTGGCATGATGATTAACTAACAAAATAGATAAAGGTGTCATCGCATAATTAAGGTTAAGTTTTGCACCACGGGTGTACTAGCATTCTAACATGTCAAGTAAAAACAAGAATTGATCCCTTGGCCCAAGCTTGGCCCAATATAATGAGGTGACCTAAATCAAGGTCCAACTACACAGTCTAGTCGATCGGCTCCCTATAAGCCTAACTCGTCAAGTGTCGGTGTCATGCGGCTTAATCATGTAATGTAGTTGAATGTGCAGGGTCCACCCTAGGGTGTATCAGGCCCTATGGTGTAACCCTCTGACACCATACCATGATGCACAGTCCAAACCTACCGTTGCCCGTGTTCAACTCCGGACTTGATGTGCACGACCATGGTCCGCCTGAACAACCGGGGCATCATTCAGCCGTCTCTTTTGGTCTCTTACAATCAGCCCAGTAATCGTGCCCCACCCTAGCCTAGTCCTAGGGTCTTATGATACTACCTAGAAGGTTACTGCTGAAAAAGACCACGCAACTAGGGTTTCTTAACGGGTTAAATGTGGTTAACCCGATCCAAACGTGGATTAAATCAGTTAAGAGTACCCAAGGCTCCTGACTTAACCTCGATTAACCCATCAAGCCCAAATTGGTTAAGTATTAAGTGGACCATGACTTAACCCTAATCAGGAGGCATTAATTAACTTAATGCGCTTTAACCTCTCACATTAGACTTTGTTGTGGTTACTAGTTAAGCCGGGCGGGTCCGGGTAGCTTTACACCACAACTAGGTCTAACCTCGGGTTCGAGCACAACATGACCAACTTCTCACATTGGGTCCTATTGTTTGTAGCCACTAGTTAAGCCGGGCGGGTCCGGGTAGATTTATGCTACAAACTCAACCCAACCTCGAGTTGGCCACACTCATATTTTCTAAGTGTCATGTCCATTATGTTTCCAAAACATAATTACAAGTTAACATATCACGTCATGTTACAAAAATCATGTTCATGTCATTATGTTACCCGACCCCAACGTAATCCCATCGTTTACATAATCGCAACAACGCATAAAGGATAAAATAGGGAACTTGGCATAACCATGACATAAAGGTGTTGAAGCCACAAGTTTAACATGGTGGCATATGAAATGTACATATGCTCATATACTTGCATATTGCATTATTAGGCTTCAAAAGCATGCATAAAACCAAACTTAGCATATGAGTGATACATGGTGATAAATGACATGTAGAAGTTGCTAGAAGTTCGCATTTTGCCTCACATGCAAGTTATCATAAGGGATATGATAACTTTCATGTTGCCAAAATGCAACCTTTAATATAAAGCTTGGAGATTTATGCTCAAAACCTCAAGTTTAACTTGCATAACATGATCAACCCAAACTTGCATAACATAGCAACATGTGTCATACATAATGATTAAACCAACTTGCATAATGATCATCCAAACTTGCATATAATGATCAACCAAACTTGCATATAATGATCAACCAAACTTGCATATAATGATCAACCAAACTTGCATATAATGATCAACCAAACTTGCATATAATGACCAACCAAACTTGCATATAATGATCAACCAAACTTGCATATAATGATCAACCCCAAACTTGCATCATTCATTTAACTTTAGAGTTCAAAGAAAGAAAGTAGAAAAGGGCTTACAATGCTATGAAGACACAAATAAATATTTATTATAAAGATTTAGACGAAGCCCTTATGCAAGCACCAAAAACCCAAATATGCTAGCTCCAAATGAAAACCCTTGAGCCAATTCAATAAAAACCCTTGCTTTGAAATAGAAATGTTGCAACTTGACTTGAATGCAAGCTAAGAACACTCATACAAGTTTGAAAACACTTGTATGAACTCAAAATCTCTCATAGAAATTAACTTAGAAATTTTAGCATGAGAGTGGAGGCCATGAGAGGAACAAATTTGGCATAGTTTAGTTGTAGGATTGAATAATGGTGATTTAGGCTAGGTTTAGGGGTCTTTTTATAGAGTTTTAGGATAGTATTAGCCATAGGATTAACCTTAGATTCAATCCAAGCCATCAAAGCATGTCTTGGGGAAGAAGTCAAGTGTAGGAACCATCTAGGGCCTTTAGATTAAAGCTGAACCATGAGAACCACTCAAATGCAAAATCTGCATTTGAGCGAATCGGCCCACGGGTTGACAGCCAAACACCCTGGATTAACCCCTAGTCGACCCAGAGAGCTCGGGTCGACCTCAAAAATCGGCCGGTTCGGTTATTCCCCTCTCCCAATTCGCTGTTTTGAACATTTTTGCATATTTATTTATTTAATTTTCAATTATATATATATATATATATCAATATATATATTTCTCTGTGCAACCCATTTCACTTAATAAGTATACTTTAATTTGTGAATTTTTCGTGAAACTTCGCGAGGCCATATCTTGGTCATACGGACTCCGATTTTCGAAAACTCGGACTCTATTTCGCGTATTTTTCCGAGACGAACGCAATGGCATAGCCCGTTTTCCTTGATTTAGATTTTACAGTTTAATTCTGCCTCCATTTATGTTATAACATGTTATTCAAAAATACGGGTTGTTACAATCAACTTGTTAGATTAACCAAGCGAGGTGGGGAAGAATGAAAAGGGTAATATAGGTGACAATAATGAAATAAAAATATGAATTAATATATGAAAGGGGTCAGTGTGGTTAGAATGACCATATCCTACAATGATCTGTTTGGTTTTAAGTGGTAAACCAGGCATGCACATGGCATGTTAATTCCCTAAGACCTTTGTGTGATGGGTTAACATATAAGGGGTTCCACAAAATGTGCACATTTGTAATAACCCGGAAATCTGGGCCAATTTAAATTTTTTATTTTGGCAATTTTAGTGAATTTTGATTATTTAAAATGAATTATTTTTAATAATATCGACGAGAAATTTATTTTGAATAGATTAGAACGTATATATTTATTGGGGTCGTCGTTAGAATATAATTATTTATTTTAAATTATAAAAGGAATTGAAAATGGCGCGGTAGTTCGAAAATTCGATTTCAAAGTTCAAATGAATGTACCGGGTGCAAAATAAATCGGATTTTAGCGAAACCAAAAATATTGGAATCTAATAGAGAATATATTTCCAACGAATCCGAGAAATCAAAATTTCATAGCGAGAATCAAAAGATATGCCTAGTTGAAAATTCAGAATAGTCGCTATGGAATTCTGGCCCTTAAAAATGGAAAATTTGCAAACGACCTCGGTTTTCGACGAAACCACTTTTGTTGGATCCGTGATGTCAAATTATTACTAGGTTTCAAATTTCATAATTTTTCGAATCAATATTTGAGCGTGGCAAAGGAAAACGCGTTTGACCAGTTTCAATTGATTTTAATCGACTGGAAAATAACAATTTTTCAAACGGTCTCAGAATTTGACGAAATTAGTTTTGTCAGGACCGTATCATCAATACGAAGCTAGAAAATATTTTTCGGTAATTTTTCGAGTTAGTATGTGACCCCAGTAAATTGAAATGCGCGTTCAAATTCAATATATAAATTTACATTTTGATTTTGACGGAAACTGATCGAAACGATCGAGTCAGCTTACGATACATATCCCATTGTGTTCGGAATGGGGGTAACTAGCTATGGATGACAGTTGTTGGGTCTCGTTTCGAGGTCGAATAAAAAGTCAACTATATTGAATAGTGAAGTAAAAAATTCGATTTTTATATATTGAATAGCGAAGTAAAAATTCGATTTTTATATATTGAATAGCGAAGTAAAAATTCGATTTTTATATATTGAATAGCAAAGTAAAAATTCGATTTTTATATATTGAATAGCGAAGTAAAAATTTGAATTTTATATATTGAATAGCGAAGTAAAAAATCAATTTTTATATATGTAGTGAATACGGGTGACGAAAGTGATGAAAGAAGAAACGGCGGAGATTTTCTACATATGAAGAGTCGAGGCGTTGGTTTAGCTAATAGGTGAGAACTTCTCACCTTTAATTTAAATTTCTAGTTAAAAATATATACTAGGATGCAGACGGTGTTTAGTAGCACCCGACACCCGTCGTCCACAGACCATGGACGGCTTGTATGCTTGTTTGTTTGATTTTGATGTGTAGTTGATTGTGTGATGTGAAATGAAATAAAATATTTATATAGTTAAAAATATTTTATAGTTAAAAATAGAATTTTTAACGTGTATTTAAAATGAAATAAATATAAACAAATTGAAGTATCTGTTTATATACACACATTTAACTGATATTGATTGGGACGATAAATTTTACACATCGCCCAAATGCACAAATAAAATCTGTGTTTGATTGTTTGAAACCCCACACGGGTATTGGGATGATATTCGACGTACACTAATCCCGATTGTTTAGTTGTATGTCGATCGATTGGTCGACAGGCTGTGTAAGCATTAATTATTTATATTTAATGCTTATGCAGTTGTATGGTGCACTCTGGATGATGGTTGTAATAACCCGGAAATGTGAGCCAGTTTAAAATTTTTATTTTGGCAATTTTAATGAATTTTGCATATTTAAATTGAATTATTTTAAATAATATCGACGAAAATTTATTTTGAATATATTTAGAACGTATATATTTATATACGTCGTCGTTAGAATATAATTATTATTTATATATTATAAAAGGAATTGAAAATGGCGTGGTAGTTCGATAATTCGATTTTAAACTTCAAATGAATGTACCGGGTGCAAAACAAACCGGATTTTAGCAAAACTTAAAATAGTAGAATCTATTTGATAATATCTTTCCAACGAATCCGAAAAATTGAAATTTCATAGTGGGAATCAAAAGATATGTCCAGTTGAAAATTCTGAATAGTCGCTATGGAATTCAGGCCCTTAAAAATGGGAATTTTGCAAACGAACTCGGATTTCGACGAAACCACTTTTGTTGGATCCGTGATGTCAAATTATTGCTAGATTCCAATTTTCATGATTTTTCGAATCAATATGTGAGCGTGGAAAAGGAAAACGCGTTTGACCAGTTTGAGTTGATTTTAATCGACTGGAAAATGGCCATTTTTCAAACAGTCTCAGAATTCGACGAAATTAGTTTTGTTAGGACCGTATTGTCAATACGAAGCTAGAAAATATTTTTCGGGAATTATTAGAGTTCGTGTGTGGCCCCGGTAATTTGAAATATACCTTTAAAATTCAGTATAATGATTTAAAATGTAAATTCAATGGAAACTGATCGTAACGATCAAATCAGCTTACTATACATATCACATTGTGTTCGGAGTGGGGGTAATTAGCTATGGATGACAGGCAGTGAGTCTCGTTTTGAGTTCGGAAATAAAAGTTGCTTTTTGAAATTAAATTAATTAAATAAATATAAATATAACTATCCCTCCCTCTCTCTGAATTCTCTCTCCCCGTCATTTTGTTTAAAGTGAAATAAAAAAAGAGAGGAGAAAAGAAGGGCGCGAAGGAACCCTAGGCGCCACGAGGATCATCGGCGTCGCACCCAGCCGGAGTCCCTCCCCTCACGCCGCTAGTAGCCGCTCGAGCCCTCCAGCCTCCCTCTCTCCTCGCCCTCACGTCGATCGAGGAAACCCAGCCCTAGCCCTAATTGAAACCGCCGCCTCCCCCTAGACCCACACCCGACCACCGCACCCCCCTTCCGCGTCTCCTTCATCCCCTTCCTCCTCCTCTGACCCAATCCGACTCCGCCCCCTCTCTTCCTTCTTCTTCCTTCTGCGACGCACGAAAATCCCAATCGAGCACACCCATTTCCTCCACCCGCACCCCCACTCGCCTGAACAGCCGCCGCTCAGCAGGAAACCCCTCCCCTCGACAGCGAACTCCTCCAAGTGAAGCTAGTGAGTTTTTTACTTTAATTTATTTAGTTTAAATTAGTTGAAAAATCTAATTTTTATTTATTTATATGAAAGGTAGGATATTATTAAGTAATGATCACTTTTAAAAATATAATTTTTATGGGATGTAGAGAATAAAAATATGATTTTTATATTATTGATATATCAAAAATATGATTTTTGCACTATAGAAGTGTTAAAATTTTGATCCTTATGTAAGTAGTGAATCAAAAATATGATTTTTACTTGTGTAGAGTATTAAAAATATGACCTTTATATAGTAGAAGATATAAAAATACTATTTTTATATAAGTAGTATATTGAAAATAAAATTTCTATATAATAGAGAATATAAAAATATAATCTTTATTATATGAACATCGATGTAAAAATAGAATTTTTATCTATATAGTAACGATGTAAAAATAGAATTTTTATCTATATAGCAACGATGTAAAAATAGAAATTTTATCTATATAGTAACGATATAAAAATAGGATTTTTATATACATGGCACCAATATAAAAATGAGATTTTTATATATGTAGTGAAATAAAAATCCGATCTTTATATAAGAAGCAGAAATATAAAAATATAATTTTTATATTGAAATAAGCGTTGTAAAAATATATATGAAGAAGAAATAAAAATATGAATTTTATTTATTAGAATGAAGCAATAAAAATATAATTTTTATTTGAACAGCGTGAAAAGACTGTATTGGAATTACAAATGGATTCAGGAGATTCAACAGTTCAAAAGCAAAGCACGGCGGAGTGGAACCCTCGGTGAGAACTTCTCACTTTAACTTTTCTTTTCTAGTTATATAAATATATACTAGGATGCAAACGGTGTTTAGTAGCACCCGACACAATCGTCGATAGACCATGGACTTGTTTGTTTGGTTGTGTAGTTGGTTAGATTATTTGATTTGAATTTGATTGTTTGTTGTGATGAAAATTGATTGTGTGATGTGGAATAAAATAAAATATTTATACAGTTAAAAATATTTTATGGTTAAAAATATAATTTTTAACGTGAATATAAATCAATAAATATTTATAAACAAATCGGCCGATTTGTTTATATACACTGATTTGACTGATATTGATTGGGACGATAAATTTTACACATCGCCCAACTGCACAAATAAAATCTGTGTTTGATCGTTTGAAACCCCACACGGGTATTGGGATAAAATACGGCATACACTAATCCCAATAATTAGTTGTATGTCGATCGATGGATCGACAGGCTGTTATAAGCGTTAGATATCTATATTTGATGCTTATACAGTGTAGTGCACTTTGGATGATGGTTGATTATTTATCGTTGCTATTATATACATGTGTTGTATGGAATCCATATAATTAACTTTATATGGTAATTGATTGGGCCTCATTCCAATTGGGAAAATAAAGAATATTTTAAAAATATAGGTTCATGTGCTGACCGTACTCATTCGATGAGATTAGTCATGTATTGAACGAAATATTTTAACAATAAAATGTACATCTTTATCATATATAGAATTAGAAACTAACGTCTTTATAAAATAAAGGTTCATGAGTTGACAGTACTCATCCATTAAGATTAGTCATGTGTTGGACAAAATATTTTAACAATAAGATTTACATCTATATAAAATTAGAAACTAACTGGAAAATAGATGAGATGAGTGGTCTCCTGGATATTGATCTGATGTTGGTTTCGGCCTTCGGGGTTAATATTTAGGGAATCGTTCTCTTACTAATTTACGGTTGGAGTCTGATTTGAAATCAAACGATAGATACCATAATTTTTATAAAATATATTAAATAACAAAAATGGTCACACGTGGACAGTACTCATTCGTTGAGATTAGTCATGTGTTGAAAAAAATATAGATTCACGTATTGAATAGAATAAATATTCATTTATTGAATAGAATAATGGAATTATTGAAATATATATAGCCGTGTTGATTAGAGATGCGCTATTTTGACGCGAACGATATTTATATCGATTATATTCGTTTTTATAATTGAATTGAATATAAAAGAAATTCGAATTGAATTGAATATATAAAGAATTTGAATTGAATTGAAAACGAATTGAAATAGAATAAAAATCGATTTGAAATGAATTCGAATTGAATTGAAATTTGAATTGAATTGAAATGAATTTAAAATGAATTTATAAGAAAAAAAATTCAATTTTGATTTGAATTTGAAATGGAAGTTGAAATTGTTTTTGAAACAAATTTAAAACTATTTATAAAATTCGTTTTAAATATAATCGACGAAATATATATTATATATAATATAATGGTATGAATAGAACGCGCCGCGTCGCGACAGTTCGTAAATTTCGACCATTGACTTTGAACGGACATTACGAGAGATCAGACCGTCGGATTCTCCTAAAACCGGAACCGATGGGTTCGTATCGAAAAGAGCTTTCTAACGAATATTAGAAATTTGAAATCTAACGGTTGGATTTGGAGATACATCTAAATCAAATTTGGAAAAGGTCGTTGTAAGTGCAGTTCGATGGCCGTTGATGGAAATCGACTGTACGGGCCTTGATAAAATTATTAAAAAAGTAATAATTTGTGTCAAATCATAAGAAATGACATGGGAAAAATTGGGATGAAAAACTCCATATTTGAAAAGGTAAAAATAGATTTTTATCAAAATGAACTAGTTTTGAACTAAAATTAAAACCCATTTATTTTTAAATAAATAAATTGGATTTGAAATGGGTTTTAAACAGAATTTATTTGTGGGTTTATCATGAAGGGTGTTTTAAATAACACTTGTTCTTTAACCCGATAATAAATAGAATGTGATTTGGGTTTATCGTGAACTATGTTTTAAATAACATTAGTTCTTTAACCCAGTAAAGGGAGTTTTAATGAATCAGCAATTAGATTGAAATGTGAATTGATAATGAAAATTATCAAATTTGGAAAGTGAGCGAGAATGGAGTATCAGTTTTGCTCCAAAGCGATAGTTAAATCTTTAATAAGATTTGAACGTGAAATGGTAATTAATTTTACCGATAACACCGTGGTGTTAGATATGGGGTATTACCAGTTTTGCTTCATGGGATGAATAGGTTGGGATTGGGAAATAAAATACATAATTACTTCAGTGTGGTTCGCTAATCCCGACTAGTTTGGAAAACCATAATTTGGTTTGAAATGACATCCAAAGGAAGATTAAAGAATAAATCTAAAGAACTTATCTTGGATAAAATTAATGGGAACCTTTCCCTAAGAATAGGAAATTTAGAAACTAGCTGTAGGTTAGTTAAGAAGAATGGTTTCCTGGGTATTGATCTGATGTTGGTTTCGGCCTTCGGGGTTAATATTTGGGGAATTGCTCTCTTTCTGATTTACGGTTAGTGACTAATGAATTGGAATGAGGCGTATGTTGTGTTTGTGTAACATTTGTTTTTAATATACGCGGGTTGTTCGGAAAGGCCGGGTTTATACCCATTCTGAATAACCGATTCGACGATAAATCGAAGATGATGACGGTGGTCGAAGACCGGAAGTCTTCACATCGTTTGGATAATTACTGATGATCCTGATTGGGCTGTACACCCAAGAGGATGGAAATAGTTGGTGGTCGTCCAGACGTACTTGGAGATCGATGGATATGCGAGGAAAGTGCCTCCGGTTTCGTTCAGACCCAGAACGAACTTGTAAATGGATTGTGTGTCTGACATTGGATTTTATTCTGTGTTGATTGATTTCTGTTAAATATATATCTTTTTGGCGGCGGAGAATTTATTCTCTTGCTTAATGCCCTTCTCTAAGACGTACGAGCTTAGAGGTTATATATCGATAGATATCAATCGCATGACATGAATTTCCTGTGTGGCATGCTGAGTTGCATGGATCAAGGCTTCTGTTGAAAAGCAAAGTCTTGTGGTTGATGATCAAAGCATGACCTACGTGGCAGCTTTATGTATAACGTGAATTCGCGAGCCTCACACCTCGGTATGAGTCAAAAACGGGATAAGGACTGCAGGGAGAGCACGACGTTTCTTTCTAGCTTTGGTGGTGTCAGTGACTTACCAGCCCTGACATTTATATACTTTTCACCTATTCGGTTGTTGGATGAGGCGCCTCGATTTTAGGTCTGTAAGGATCGGGAAACGTGTGTTCAGGAATAACTAATCCTCAAACGTAAGAGAGGACCGGCCCTGAAGCATCCAAGGGTTGCCCAGAGTGCATAGCCCTGAGACATTTGCTAGAGTGTCTCGAAAGCGGAGAGGACCTTTCCCCTTGCCTCGACTCATGACGGAAATCCAATTTCCAATACGAGATATTTCGTCTTTATTTGTAGAGCCTAGTATGGCGACATAGTAGCATGGGATGCTATGCCGTCTATGATTGATATTTATGATTGAAATTGTTTTGACACTATACACTTATTATAGTATCAAATGATTTGTTTTTAAACGTACCAAGCATGTTTGGCTTTTATAAGGTAAAACCCTATCCTCCGGCTTGTGTTGCATTGTGTGATGGGACCTGGGTCTTATAATAGCTTCATTTTTCGAAAAAGCATCGCGTTGTCTTTTCTATGCACTGGTATTCTTGGGAGAAAACCCGTTCCGTGTTATACGGCGTGGTCCCTTGAATTACTCTCTTTTAAAGTAAAGTTTTGAATAACTGTTTTAGTTCTCACACCAGTCACATGACTGACCTGGAATTTATTATTTTAACCTAAACTCTGGGTGCCCTTATTTTCGACACGGGCAGTTAGTAGTTTTAGTTTTGCAGATTTATATTCACAGGATCCTGGTTTACAGCTGGAATGATATCCGGAAAGCTCTGTATCCGTATATCACCTTCAGTTGTGTTTTATATTGTTTTTCCGTTGCTATGTAATTTAATGTAATCTCTGATATTTATCGAATGTATATTTATTCATACTCTGTATATTCTTGTATCTGATGGAATTGTTGTAATAAACAATGAAATGTTCTTCCGTCTGCGTTCTGATTTGTCTTGTACTCAACGCTATCCGCGCTTTCCTCACCAGGGAAGTTCGGGTCGTGTCAATGGTTGATTATTTATTGTTGTTGTTTTATACATGTTTTGTAGAAAATCCGTATAATCAACGTTATATGTTAATTGATTGGGCCTCATTCCAGTTTTGAAATAGAAATATTTGAAATAGGAATATTTAAAATAGAAATATTTGAAATAGAAATATTTGAAAATAGAAATATATAAAGCCGTGTTGATTAGATTTGCGCCATTTTGACGTGAATGATATTTATATCGATTTTATTCAAATTGAAATGAATACTGAAGTGAATTGAAATTCGAATTAAATTAAAGTGAATTGAAATTCGAATTAAATTGAAGTGAATTGAAATTCGAGTTAAATTGAAATGATTTGAAATTCGAATAGAATTGAAATTCGAATTAAATTGAAATAGAAATGAAATCGTTTTGAATTGAATTTAAACAAATTGAAATTGAATTGAAATCAATTTGAAATGAAATTAAAACGAATTTATATTGAAAAATTCAATCTTGATTTGAATTTGAAAAGGAAGTTGAAATCGTTTCGAAAACGAATTTAAAATGATTTAAAAAAATACGTTTTAAAAGGAAATCGACGAATTATATATTATATATATATAATATAATGGCCTGAATAGAACGCGCCGCGCTGCGGCAGTTCGTGAATTTCGACCATTGACTTCAAATGGATATCGCGGGAGATCCGACCGTCGGATTCTCCTAAAACTGGAACCATTGGGTTCGTATCAAAAAGAGCTTTCCAATTAATATTAGAAATTTGAAATCTAATGGTTGGATTTGGAATTATGTCCAAATCAAATTTGGAAAAGGTCGCTGTAAGTGCAGTTCGATGGCCGCTGATGGAAATCGACTATATGGGCCTTGGTAAAATTATTAAAAATAGTAATAATTTGTGTAAAATCATAAGAAATGATTTGGGAAAAATTGGGATGAAAAATTCCATATTTGAAAAGATAAAAATAGATTTTATCGAAATGAACTAGTTTTGAACTAGAATAATAATTTATTTATTTTTAAAATAAATAAATTGGATTTGAAATGGTTTTGAAAATAACCAGAATTTCCAAAAAGTGAATTGGAACGGATTTGAATCGAAATTGTCTTCGGAATATTTCGATGTTGGATTTCGTGATAATACAGATATTGTTATGGGAATTTGAAAGATATATATATATATCGTTATTTCTAATACAATATTTGTTGGTCGTAGAATTTGATATTGAATATAAGCCGATATATTTTCTATTCAGAGCCTTGTATCTAACATCAAATGTGATTTTGGGTTGTCGTGAACGGTATCTTCAATAATACTATTCTTAGACCCAACGGAGTTAAGAAAATCAGAAACTAACTGGAGATTAGTTAAGTTGAATGGTTTCTTGTGTATTGGCCTGATGTTGGTTTCGGCCTTCGGGGTTAATACTTAGGGAATTGCCCACTTGCTAATTCACGGTTAGTGACTGATTGAAATGTGATGTGATTTTGGGGTTTATCGTTAACCGTGTTTTAAATGACACTGATTCTTTAACCCAGTCAAAGATTAAAACTAAGTGGAGTTTTAATGAATATTTAATTAGATTGAAAAGATCGAGAATGGAATATCACCAGTTTTGCTCCAGGCGATAGTTAAATCTTTAATTAGATTTGAATATGAAATGGTAATTGAATTTACCGATAACACCGTGGTGTTAGATATGAAGTATTACCAGTTTTACTTCATGGGTTGAATAGGTTGGGATTGGGAAATTAAAATAAATGATTACTTTGGTGTGGTTCGCTAATCCCGACTAGTTTGAAGTGATATTCAAAGGAAGATTAAAGAATAAATTTAAAAGAATTTATCTTTGATAAAATTAATGGGAACCTTTCCCTAAGAATGTGAAATTTAGAAACTAACTGTAGGTTAGCTAAGCAGAACGGTTTCCTGGGTATTGATCTGATGTTGGTTTCGGCCTTCGGGGTTAATATTTGGGGAATTATTCTCTGGTTAATTTACGGTTAGTGACTGGTGAATTGGAATGAGGCGTATGTTGTGTTTGTGTAACACTTATTTATTATATACGTGAGTTATTCAGAAAGACCGGGTTTATCCTATTCTGAATAACTAATTTGACGATTAGTCGAAGATGAAGACGATGGTTGAAGACCGGAGGTCTTCACATCGTTTGGATAATTACTGATGATCTTGATTGGGCCGTACACCTAAGAGGAGGGAATAAGTTGGTGATCGTCCAGACGTACTTGGAGATCGATGGATATGCGGGGTACCAGGCGCCTTCGGTTTCGTTCAGACCCAGAACGAACTTGTAAATGGACTGTGTGTCTGACATCGGATTTCATTCTGTGTGATTGATATCGATTGCATAGCGTGAGTTGCCTGTGTGGCATGCCAAGATGCAAATGATCAAGGCTTCTGTTGAAAAGCAGAGTCTTGTGATTGATGATCAAAGCACAGCCTGTGTGGCATAGCTTTGTGTAGCATTGATTCGCGAGCCTCACACCCCGGTTGTGAACCAAAAACGGTAGAAGGACCTCAGGGAGGACATGCGTTTCTTTCTAGCTAGAAGTGGCGTCAGTGGTTTTACACGCCCTGACGAGTTTGACTTATGTGGTTGTTTCTGTTGCGAGGCGCTCGGATATATCTGTGACTATGTGAAGCCGATGGAGTCATTCGTTGGCTCATTTGCGCCCCAAAGGGCAGGGAAGCGTAGTGTTCAGGCATTTTAATCCACATCGGTGGACTGGCCCTGATGATCCAAGGGTCACTCGAGTTCTGATCCTGAGACATGGTAGGCTAGATTGTCTCGAATCGGTAGAGGACTGTATTTTGCCTTGGTTCACAGCTGGAAATCCAACTTCCAAATACGTGACATTTGCGGTTTTGATTGTAGAGCCTAGTATGGCGACATGATATAAGGTACCCATGCCGTCTATGATTGATATTTATGATTGAAATTGTTTTAAACACCATACACTTATTATAGTATCAAATGACTTGTTTTAAAATGTATCAAGCATTCTTTGGTTGTTATAAGGTAAAACCCTATCCTCCGTCTTGCGTTGCATTGTGTGATGGGACCTGGGTCTTATAACAGGTTCATTGTTCTTTATTTAGCATTGCGCTGTTTGTTTTATGCACTGGTGTTCTTGGGAGGAAACCCGTTCCGTGTTATACGGCGTGGTCCCTTGATTTACCTAACTTTAAAATAAAGATTAATAACTGTTTTAGTTCTCACACCAGTCACATGACTGACCTGGGGTTTATTGTTTTAACCTAAACTCTAGGTGCCCTTATTTTGACACGGGCAGCTAGTAGTTTTGGTTTTGCAGATTTATATTCACAGGATCCTGATTTACAGCTGGAACGATACTCGGAAAGCTTTGTATCCGCGTATTACTCCTAGTTGTGTATTGTATTATTTTCCGCTGCTATGTAATGTATTGTAATCTCTGATATTTATCGAATGTATTTTATTCATTTATGATCTGTATATTCTTGTATTTGATGGAATTTTTGTAATTAACGATGAAATGTTCTTCCGTCTGCGTTCTAATTTGTCGTGTTCTCAAAACAATCAGGCGTTTCATACGGTCTTGGTCGGTTTAGCGACTGATTCGGATCGAGCGAAATTCCTTGTCGTTACAACATTGGTGTTCAATGTAAGGGGATAGACTCAAGAAACCTAAACTCAATAATTCAGGTTAACCTAAAGAATTTATAAAACAATGGTTAACAAGGGTAGAGGGATGGCATGGAATGGCATTCATGTACTAAATTGTTTATGGTATACATATTTGAATATGTCAAGTATGTTTAATCTGCATTGGAAGTAATTTTTTGATTAATGAAATGAGAAGTTAACTAGAGTTTAAAGTATGATTCTTCCATATAGAAGAGTAAGTTATGTGACAGAAAAATATATCTATATTCAAACAGTTTTAAATGAATTTATTTTGTGATCACACCAAACATTTTGTTTAACCCTATTTGCTTAATGGAATCAATGGGGTGTCTCAATTCAAATAAGATAACCTCTAATGCTCTTCCAAGTAATGTTGAGGCTAATTAGAGGACGTGTTGAAGAACTGCTTGGAAAAAGAAGTTTAATGCTTGCTTATGTTGCTATGAAATTATGATGAAGACTAGGTTGTTTATGTTTAAGTAATGAACTTGTATGAACCTTTATTGTAATATCTACAAATATTAGCAGATTAGGTGGATTTAAAACATAGAGTTGTTGTGAAACTTTGCTAGTTAATTATGGTGGGATTGTTTGTGATGATGTGAGTAACTACTGGAAATATAAGTTAATCGTGTTGTCTTGATTCACTAGATATTGATGACAGAGGAAAGGCTAGAATAGTGTGTACAAATATGCCTTTGAACATTAGAAACAAAGCCTCAATTTTATTAGCATATGATTTATTACATGAGTTCTGGAGCATGTTAGGCATGGATGTATACTTTCCATGCTTAAAATCACATGTGACAACGCATTTTTTTGTATGAAGCATATGCCATAAGTAAGAGTTACAAGTTAAGTTTCTAATGCTCAAGAAAGATTCAATAAAGAAGCCAAAAGTGTAGCCTTGCCTTACAAGCAATATCCAGAGAGGAAGCTTCTCATTTATGTTTAGTATAGGATACATTTGTACCTAGAAATTTCCACATTTCTATGAATAACAAAAGGATAGAAGTAGATCAATAATTAGGAAAAAATTATGAGAATATGGAGAACTATGTCACTAATATACTTGAATGGAAAGAACGTGAATATGTGAGAATGCACATGTATACCCAGAAAAATATGTTTATGAATAAAACATATCTGAATTTAGTTTCTAATGTGTTACCCAAACTCTAGAAGCCAATGCTTTAATTATTCCAATCTACCATGATAGATCTAGAATTAATGTAAACTGCCTAGAAAAGAGATTTAAAATGAGTAGGATTACATCAGAATTCCAATGGGAAAAATGGATAAAATAGTAAGGTATCAGTTTTGCTATTAATAGTAACAGTTTTAGAATTATGCGTATACACCATAATATACCACTTAAGCAATGAAAACTGGTTTCTTGTGTACACATTATGGAGTAATAATAATGTTTAGTATTTATACTCATTTGCTGTGTAGAAAATTAATCAAAAGCCATTTGATCAATTTTACTTCATATGTTTAAACTCTAATTTGTTATGAATGAAAAGACTTATGAAACATCTTCTAACATAAGTTCAATTCATATATTCTAGTGGTATGTATATAATAGTGATACATGATCCTGGATAAATTAAGTTTTAGAACAGGGTAAGGTAACTCTAGAGAGGATGACCCAGGAAAATTTATATACTTTAGCATATCAATACTGAATTAATAAATGGTGAATTATTGAGGGGTCGTCTCAGTTTGTGTCAAAGCTGTGTTATTGATTATACAGCTGCAAATATTTGCATAATGATATTGGATGATAAAATACATTATCTTGATAGGCTTGCATAATAATTATATAACTGAGTATAACAAATTTCTTATATATATATATATATATATAAAATCAAGCTAACTGGATAATAATTGTTCATAGACAACCATGGTAGCGCAGAGACACCAATAAGCTTCAAGACCATCAAATGCACCTTAAATGGTGAATATGCAAGATTTTGTGTGGGTTTTAAGAGAGGGTGTGATCCCCGAAAAAAACAACCCTCATGAGGAGCTGTCTAAGTTATTGAAAACTTAAACCAATTTGGGAGCATTAATGACCCGATATTTGCATGATGGTGAATAGGAGGTGTTGACTGAAGAGAAAAGAAAGTTGAAGGAAGTAAGAGATGCCGAATGATACAAGGCTAAGGGGAAGTCAGTCCTAGAGGGGGAGACTAGTGTAAGGAAGGCAAAAGCATCTCTTCCTTTTCCTTCTGCGAAAGACATGGCTGATTCGTCCTCTATTCCTCCTCCTCCAAATCAGTCCTTTGGAGCAACGGAGGAATATAGTCTAGACGATTCTTTTCTTCCTATGTCTGGAAAAAGTTCAGATACTCCTACTCCTGAAAGAAATGTTGGAGAATGGAGTTTTGATGACAACAACCTCATTTCAGTTATCATTATATATATATGCTTATATACAGGAAATATTACTGAAGACTTTACAGTTTTAAAGATGATAGACATTCAAAGATCAGAGAAATTTCAAGATTCATGAGTATTCAAGATTTCAAGAATTCAAGAGTTCAAGATTAACATAGTTATATATTCCAGATTATGTAAGACTCTAAATAGCACTCTAGGTTCAAATTCTAATTTTTAAATCTATCCTCAATTCTCTCTATTTTATTTTCTATCTTTTCTATCTTTTCCTTTCTTATTCTTCTTTGTTTTCAAACTTAAATTTTATATATTCTTATACTTTATATTTATATCGTTTAAAACCTTACAATTTTATAAATATGTTTATATAGTTTAAATTTATGTTTTCATATGATTTTCTACTTTATAATATTAATTTACAATATTATATTTTGATTCAAGAATTTCCAAAATTATATTTATATCAAAGCACTTGAAAAAAAGTTTTGAAATTCAAAAATACACTAGGGTACGTCGACATAACAAAAACACCATGTTGACATATAATTGTCACTTTTTCAATTTTGAAAGGAAGTGACTTTTCACTATTTGAAACGGTTCAGAAAAGTTGCAACCTTTGACACACTATAAAAAGGGGTTAAAACTGAATTTTTAAATATATCTTCTTCTCCACTTTCATCCTTTTTCATTATATAATTATTCTTTATCATTTTTATGATTTCTACACTTATATTCTGCCGAATTCAATTCCGTTTTGATCAAACTTCTTCTCTCTACACTCTCTTCTCATCTCTCTCTGAATCAAGTGTTATTGAAGAGTTCTAGGGCTGTTTGTAAGTATTTGGGTTGAGTAAAAGAGGAATTGGTGGTATCCTTGTATCAAAGAAATCAAGGAAGTAGGAATTGGTGTTTCCTTGTAACCGAGAAATCAGGGAAGTAGAAATCGGTGGTATCCCTTGTAGCCGTGAAATCAAGGAAGGTGTACTTCACTGTTGATATAGTAATAAAACTCTGCGCAATCCAACGTTGCGTAGGACTGGACATAGGAGTAATATGAACCAGTATAAAATCCGGTGTGTTCTTTCCTTTTCTGCAATTTTATTTTTGTTTATTTTGTGTCCGTGTTTGAATCTGTGTCTGTTATTGTATTTGTGGTGTTTGATTCATCCCATAGTTCACATAGTTTTAGATTTTGTTTAAATTCTCATAAACATTATTTAACCCCCCCTCTAGTGTTTTTTTTGCCTTAACGATCCATTCCGCATTCCTTAACAATTGGTATCAGAGCAAGGTTTTTCAAAAATTTCATAATCTTATTTTTGAAAATGTTAAATTGTAAATTTTGAACACTATTTTAAATTAATGTATTGCATCAAGTATTATATGAGTCTACATTCAATTTATTGAAAGTTAAGTTACTATGATTTGATTTTTTAAATTTGAAATTTGAAAATTGAAAATTTTGATCTATGGATATGTTACAAAACTATCATGATATTACTGTTTAAAATTGCAGTTGATTACTTGAAAAGTCACTTGTTTATTTGAAGATTCATTCATTTTTTGAAAATTCATTCGATTCTTTGAAAAGTTGTGTTGTTTTGCAGGAAAAAATATGCTATATGACTTTTGAAAAGTCAAAAGTTGAAAAGATAAGGTAAAGTGGCTATTGGTGATTCAAATTCCAAAATGGTGGCTATTGAAAATTCAAATTATGAAAAGGTGGCTTTTGGAAATTCAAATTCCGAACTGGTATGTTACATGGGTGTTGAGGATTAAAATTCTGAAAGACAATTGAAGAAGAGTAATGACGATTGGTGAAAAGATATCAAGAGGAAGAAATGGAAATGCACAATGTAAATCAACAAAGAAATGGGTACCAGATAAATAAAAACCTTTTGATTCTCATCTACAAGTAGATTCAATACTGTACTTCTCGTGATTTGCTTCGTAATGTCGTTGGTTTCATGTGAATCCATCAAGAATTGATCAAGTAATGATCAAATGAAGTTTTGGTGAATAAAAGAGAAAAGGAAACCAAAACTGCCGATAATAATTTCCAAATTTCATTCACAGGTTAGACTATTTTTGCCAACATCTTTTCCAGAATGTCATTCTCGTTCTTGCGGTTGTTTTGATGGATGAAATGACCCAAACTTCCCCTTACGGAAAAGCCTGGATTGCTTCGAGAACACGACTCGTCTGAACACAAACAGCAGAACATTTCATTGCTATTACAACAATTTACATTAGAGTACAAGAATATTCCAGAGTATGAATAAATATTACACATTGGAAATACAATATCAGAGATTAAAATTACATAACAGCGGAAAATAATGCATAAGTACAATGTGTAGCAGAAAATAACAACTGAAAGAAATACACAGATACAAAGCTTTCCGAATATAGCTCCTGCTGTAATCCGGGATCCAGTGAAAAGAACTATCTGCGTAAACCAAAACTACTGACTGCCCATGTGGAAAATATGGACACCCAGAGTTTAGGTAGAAACAATAAACTCTGAGTCACTCATGGGACTGGTGTGAGAACTAAAACAGTTATTAACTTTACTTTAAAATAAGGTAAATCACGGGACCACGCCTTATAACACGGAACGGGTTTACTCCATATGAATTCAAGTTTAAAACATAAAACAACGCAATGTTTTTTGAATAATGAAGCTATTATAAGATTAGGTCCAATCAAACAATGCAACGCAAGCTGAAGAATATAGTTTTACCTTATAATAGCCAAACATGCTTGGTACGTTTTAAAACAAATCATTTTGATATTACTTTAAGTGTACAGTATCAAAGCAACTTCAAATATAAATGTATCAATCATAGACGACATAAGCGCCCCATCACACCATGTCGCCATACAGGTTTACAACTAAAACCGAAAATTCGCATATTGGAAATTGGATTCCATCTATGAGTCGAGGCAAGGGATGGCACCGCAACGATTTGAGACACTCTAGCAAATGCCTCAGGATCGCATCCTTAGCAACCCCTGGATCTTCAGGGATGGTCCTCTCTTACTTTTGAGGATTAGTTATTCCTGAACACACGTTTCCCTATCCTATCGGACCTATCTCTGAGCCACTATGGACCCAATATTCGAGGCACCTCATTCCATCATCCACATAAGTAAAAATGTCTGGGCTCCATACAATGACACCACTTCTAACTAGAAAGAAACGTCGTGCACTGTGAAAACCCGTAACTTCCCCGTAAAGGAAAGTGTCGGATAGTTCGAGAACAAGCCACAACAGAACGCATATAAAAGAACATTTCATTGTACATTACAACAATGCATCGGATTACAAGAATATACAGAGTATAAATGAATATTACACAAAAATATCAGAGATTTAAATTACATTTAAATACATAGCAGCGGAAAATAATACAATACACAACTAGAAGGAGATATACGGATACAAAGCTTTCCGGATATCGTTCCAGCTGTAAACCAGGATCCTGTGAATATAAATCTGCAAAACCAAAACTACTAGCTGCCCGTGTCAAAAATAGGGGCACCCAGAGTTTAGGTTAAAACAATAAACTCCAGGTCAGTCATGTGACTGGTGTGAGAACTAAAACAGTTAATCTTTATTTTAAATCATTAGGTAAATCAAGGGACCACGCCGTATAACACGGAACGGGTTTCCTCCCAAGAATACCAGTGCATAAACAAACAGCGCAATGCTAAATAAAGAAAAATGAAGCTGTTATAAGACCCAGGTCCCATCAC
Source organism: Allium sativum (assembly GCA_030737875.1). NCBI lineage: Eukaryota > Viridiplantae > Streptophyta > Magnoliopsida > Asparagales > Amaryllidaceae > Allium > Allium sativum. Next base: position 185,296,322 of record CM060924.1, on the reverse strand, counting down.
ACAATGCAACGCAGCCGAGGATAGGGTTTTCCCTTATAACAGCCAAAGAATGCTTGATACGTTTAAAACAAATCATTTGATACTATTATAAGTGCATAGTGTATAAAACACTTCAAATCATAAGTATCAATCATAGGCGGCATAAGTGCCCCATCCCACTATGTCGCCATACTAGGCTCTACAAATAAAACCGCAAATGTCACGTATTTGGAAATTGGATTTCCGTCTATGAACCGAGGCAAAAGATAGTCCTCAACCGATTCGAGACAATCTAGCCCATGTCTCAGGTCCCAGACTCAGGTGGGCCTTGGATCGTCAGGGCCGGTCCACCGATGTGGATTATTGTGCCTGAAAACTACATCTCTCCGCCCTTTGGGGCGTAAATGAGCCAACGAATGGCTCCATCGGACCCGGATCGTCCGATCTAACCGAGGCGCCTCGCAACAGCAACAACCACATAAGTCAAACTCGTCAGGGCGTGTAAAACCACTGACGCCACTTTTAGCTAGAAAGAAACGCAAGTCCTCCCTGATGTCCGTCTCCCGTTTTTGGTTCATACCGGGTGTGAAACTCGCGAATCAAACGTTACACAAAGCTACGCCACAAAGGCCTTGCTTTGATCATCACCACAAGACTTTGCTTTTCAACAGAAGCCTCGATCAATTGCCACTTAGGCATGCCACACAGGCAATTCACTCCATGCGTTTGATATCCATCAATATATAACCCCTGAGCTCATACGTCTCAGAGAAGGGCGTTAAGCAAGAGAATAAATTCTCCGCCGCCAAACAGATATATATTTAATAGAGATCAATCACACGGACTAAAATCCAATGTCAGACACACAGTCCATTTACAAGTCCGTTCTGGGTCTGAACGAAACCGGAGGCACCTAGTACCCCGCATATCCATCGATCTCCAAGTACGTCTGGACGATCACTAACTGTTTCCATCTTCTTGGGTGTACAGGCCAATCAAGATCATCAGTAATTACCCAAACGACGTGAAGACCTCCGGTCTTCGACCACCGTCTTCATCTTCGACTTATCGTCGTATCAGTTATTCAGAATGGGATAAACCCGGTCTTTCCGAATAACTCGCGTATATATTATAAAAGTGTTACACAAACACAACATACGCCTCATTCCAATTCATTAGTCACTAACCGTAAATTAATCAAGAGAATAATTCCCCAAATATTAACCCCGAAGGCCGAAACCAACATCAGATCAATATCCAGAAAACCATTCTGCTTAGCTAACCGACAGTTAGTTTCTAAATTTCACATTCATAGGGAAAGGTTCCCATTAATTTTATCCAAGATAAATTTCTTGAATTTATTCTTTAATCTATCTTTTGAATATCAATTCAAAACTAGTCGGAATTAGCGAACCTTACCGAAGTAATCATTGGTTTTAATTTCCCAATCCCAACCTATTCATCCCATGAAGTAAAACTGGTAATACTTCATATCTAACACCACGGTGTTATCGGTAAATTCAATTACCATTTCACGTTCAAATCTAATTAAAGATTTAACTATCGCCTGGAGCAAAACTGGTGGTACTCCATTTTCGATCTTTTCAATCTAATTAAAGATTCATTAAAACTCCACTTAGTTTTAATCGTTAACTGGGTTAAAGAATCCGTGTCATTTAAAAACACAGTTCACGATAAACCCAAAATCACTTTCCATTAATTATCGGGTTAAAGAACGAGTGATGTTTAAAACACTGTTCACGATAAACCCAAAAATCAATATCAATTCAGTTCCAATTAAATATTATTTAATTGGTACACTTCATTAAATCTAAATAAAAAGATTTAATCTTTTCTCAACTGGGTTCAAGAACAGTGTTAGTGAAGACACCACTCACGACAAACCCAAATCTCATTTGATATTCAATACAAGGCTCTGAATAGAAAATATACCGGCTTATATTCAATATCAAATTCTACGACCAACAAATATCGCATTGGAAATAACGATATATATATATCTTTCAAATTTCCATAACAACATTTGTATAATCACGAAATCCAACATCGAAATATTCCGAAGACAATTTCGATTCAAATCCATTCCAATGCAATCATTGGAAATTTTGGTTATTTTCAAAACCATTTCAAATTCAATTTATTTATTTAAAAATAAATAGAATTATAATTCTAGTTCAAAACTAGTTCATTTCGATAAAAATCTATTTTTATCTTTTCAAATATGGGGTTTTTCATCCCAATTCTTTCTAAATCATTTCTTATGATTTTACATAAATTATTACTATTTTTAATAATTTTATCAAGGCCCGTACAGTCGATTTCCATCAATGGCCATCGAACTGCACTTACAGCGACCTTTTTCAAATTTGATTTGGACATAATTCCAAATCCAACCGTTAGATTTCTAATTTCTAATATTCGTTAGAAAGCTCTTTTCGATACGAACCCAACGGTTCCGGTTTTAGGAGAATCCAACGGTCGGATCTCCCGTAATGTCCGTTTGAAATAAATGGTCGAAATTCGCGAACTGCCGCGGCGCGGCGCGTTCTATTCAGGCCATTATATTATATATATAATATATATAATATATATTTCGTCGATTTCTATTTAAAACGAATTATATAAATGGTTTTGAGATCGTTTCAAAAGCAATTCCAACTTTCTTTTCAATTCAAATCAAAATTGAATTCTTCTTTATAAATTCGTTTTAAAATTCATTTCTATTCAATTCAAATTTCAGTTCAATTTGAATTCATTTCAATTTGCTTTCAATTCAATTTGAATTCGTTTTCAATTCATTTCGAATTCGTTTTCAATTCATTTCATTTCGAAATCGTTTTCAATTCATTTCATTTCGAAATCGTTTTCAATTCATTTCATTTCGAAATCGTTTTCAATTCATTTCATTTCGAAATCGTTTTCAATTCATTTCATTTCGAAATCGTTTTCAATTCATTTCATTTTGAAATCGTTTTCAATTCATTTCATTTCGAAATCGTTTTATATTCAATTCATTTCGAAATCGTTTTCAATTCAATTCATTTCGAAATCGTTTTATATTCAATTCATTTCGAAATCGTTTTCAATTCAATTCATTTCGAAATGAATAAAATCGATATAAATATCGTTCACGTCAAAATGGCGTCAATCTAATCAACACGGCTTCATAAATTTCTATTTTCCAATATTCTATTTCAAATATTTCTTTTTCAAAAATAGTTGTTATTATCAAAATATTTCGTTCAACACATGACCAATCTCAATGGATGAGTATTGTCAACACATGAACTTTTATTTTATATTGATAAAGATGTAAATTTTATTACTAAAATATTTCGTTCAACACATGACCAATCTCAATGGATGAGTATTGTCAACACATGAACTTTTATTTTATATTGATAAAGATGTAAATTTTATTACTAAAATATTTCGTTCAACACATGACCAATCTCAATGGATGAGTATTGTCAACACATGAACTTTTATTTTATATTGATAAAGATGTAAATTTTATTACTAAAATATTTCGTTCAACACATGACCAATCTCAATGGATGAGTATTGTCAACACATGAACTTTTATTTTATAATATTCTTTATCTTTCAAATTGGAATGAGGCCCAATCAATTACCATATAAAGTTAATTATATGGATTTTCATACAACACATGTATATAATAGCATGGAAAAATAATCAACCATCAACCAAAGTGCACTACACTGTATAAGCATCAAATATAGATATCTAACGCTTAAAACAGCCTGTCAATCAACCGATCGACATATTTAATCAATCAGGATGAGTGAACTTCAAATTTCATCCTAACACCCGTGTGGGGTTTCAAACAATCAAACACATATTTTATTTGTGCTGTTGGGCGATGTGTAAAATTTATCGTCCCAATCAATGTCCTTCAAATAGGTGTACATAAACAAACCGTCTGGTTTGTAAATGAATATTTTATTTATTTACATTCACGTTAAAAATTATATTTTTAACGATAAAACATTTTATTCCAACATATGAATTTCTATTATTCATTTACACAATAAAATGATATTTTTATTTTCTAACATATTTTAGAAAATTTCGGCGGCATAACGGCATGATACTAGAAACGGGACGAGGCCTAGCCTTATCCCCGGTCTAGTGAAGGCCCACGCCATTCACACATCAATCAAAATCACCAAACAACCAAATTCAAATCAAATCATATAACTAAGCTATGCAACCAAACAAACAAGTCCATGGTCTGTGGACGATTGTGTCGGGTGCTACTAAGCACCGTCTGCATCCTAGTATATATATATAAATAGATAGAAATGAAATTGAAAGGTGAGAAATTCTCACAGAAAGCTATCCAAACATCTTGACTCTTCTTTGATAGAAATCTTCATCGCTATCGCATCTTCGTCATCTTCGTTGCCCGTATTCACTACATATATGAAAATCATATTTTTTTTATTCTCTACGCATATAAAGATCATATTTTTATGCTTTTACTTTGTATGTAAAGATTATATTCTTATATTGCTTTTCTCCTAACAAAGGTTATATTTTTATTATCCTATATGAACAAAAATCATATTTTTACTGTCATATCTATATAAAAATCATATTTTAAATATGCCACTAGTATAAAAATTATATTTTTAATACTCTACTATAATAAAAATTATATTTTTATTATCTATATTATATAAAAATTCTATCTTTTTATTACTAGCAACATAAAAATCACGTTTTTATAACTTCAACTTTATTTTAAAAATCGTATTTTTATATTTCTAATAATCATATCTTTTCATCATTCACATACATAAGAAGTTCATATCATTACTTGTATAAAAATCAATCCTTTGTATGATAAAAATTGCCACTTGTCTATAGTAAAAATATGACCTTTCCAAATTAAAAATCCTATGTTTTCTAAATCAAAAATTCCATCGTTTCTACTCTTAAAAATCTTGCTAAAGTTATATATATATATATATATATATATTTTTCCCAAACAAAATCAGAATTTATATATGTTTTAAATTAAAAATAAAAGAACTGAAATTAAGATTAAGTTGAAAAAAAAACTCACCTTCCTTAATCGTTCTATCTGTAACCGATTTTCCGAATTCGCTCCGCCCTAGGGCATCATCGCGTCGCCACCAGGGTGGTGGAGCTACCAGACTCGAGCGGAGCGACTGTGGGTGAAGAATGGAAGCGCGGGTCTGGGGGTTCGGGCTTGGCTAAGGCATCGCGGTGGAGTTTGAAGAGGAGGAGAGGGGTTGCGCCAGTCTTCTGGGGTGGCGGTAGCAGGTCGATACGATGGAGGTGGGGGGGGGGGGGGGGCGTCGAAGTCTTCGTCGGCGGTGGCTTCGAGGGTAAGGCGGCGGCGCGATTTGATTAGGTTTTTTTTTTCGTTTCTGTAGAATGAAATTCGAAAAGGGGGGGCCAGGGTATAGAGATAAAGGGGATTTTTTTTTTATTATTTAATTAATTTATTTTTCGCCAAAAAGCAACCTTTATTTTCGACCTCAAAACGAGGTCCACCGCCTGTCGTCCATAGTGTTTTACCCCCATTCCGAACACAATGGGATATGCATCATAAGCTGATTCGGCTGTTACAATCGGTTTCCGTTAAATTTACATTTAAATCTCTATATTGAATTTTAAACGTACATTTCAAATTACCGGGGTCACATACTAACTAGAAAAATTCTATAAAAATATTTTCTAGCTTCGTATTGACGATATGGTCCTAACAAAACTAGTTTCGTCGAATTCTGAGACCGTTTGAAAAATGGCCATTTCCCAGTCGATTAAAATCAACTGAAACTGGTCAAACACGTTTTCCTATGCCACGCTCACATATTGATTCGGAAAATTATGAAATTTGAAACCTAGGAATAATTTTACATCCCGGACCCAACAAAACTGGTTTCGTCGAAATCCGAGGTCGATTGCAAAATGTCCATTTTTAAGGGCCTGAATTCCATAGCGACTATTCAGAATTTTCAACTGGACATATCTTTTGATCCCCGCTATGAAAATTTGATTATTCAGATTCGTTGGAAAGATATTATCAATTAGATCCCAAAATTTTTGGTTTCACTAAAATCCGGATTGTTTTGCACCCGGTACATTCTATTGAAGTTTGAAATCGAATTATCGAACTACCGCGCCATTTTCAATTCCTATTTATAATTATATATAATTATTATATTCTAACGACGACGTATATATAAATATACGTTCGAATTCTATTCAAAATAAATTTCTCGACGATATTATTTAAAATAATCCATTTTAAATAATCAAAATTCACTAAAATTGCCAAAATAAAAATTTCAAACTGGCTCGCATATTACGGGTTATTACAATCTCCCCCACTTAAAACTTTTCGTCCCCGAAAAGGAACAAAGTCGAAAGTGGTTTGATAATTCAACTCTACGCTCGATCTGGCTTCCATTCTCCAACTCTTTAGTTTCTGAGAATTTTCAAAATTTCAAAAATTTGGCTAACACCCTAAATTTTCGAAAAATTTCGCCATAACCTCCCCTGCACCGGGAGCATCGGGGAATTTCAAATAGCTTCCCCGGTCCTTCAGATCTCAAAAAGAAAAGAAAAAGCCAAGCGGCTAGCCAATAGGCTCATAAAATCATCATCACCCAAACAAAACAGTAAATTATGTAGTAAACATGTACCTATTTGTCGGGCAAACAAATTTTATTCTCTGCTCTAGCCTCCTTGCTATGACCTGCTCAATGTAAGTATAGGTATATGCAAGCAAATGCGACCAATTTTCAATATATCTCAATATTTGATTCAGTTAGGCATAATGGTTCAAAATTAGCAACCAACTAAACAAACAACACAAACATCAATCAATTAGTGGATTAACGTTTCAAATTCATAAATTTTACTACATATAAAGAAAATCATGTTTTTGATGCCAATCCACAACAATGTGTTCTAACTATATAAGTTTTGGTTCTCACACCAGTCTAATGGAAATATACAGATATCACACCTTCGTCACACGAATATAAATTCTGACGATGAGTACTCAACCATCAGAATCATCTTCGGGCCACTAGAGTATGATTCTATATCTATCCAGTATATTAAAACTTTAAATACACGTTTGCAAGGCGTATATGCAAAACCTTTATATACTGGACTGTCCAAAGTCAATATAAATAAATAATCAAATACGAATAATTGATTTAAATTTTCAAAACAAAATTGGTTTTATTTTAAAAATATACTCTTCACACTCGTTCTAGGATACTATTGATCCCATCTCTAACGAGTCATTCTCATTGGATATTGCTAATCCAATATCTGATGAATTCTTTCGTACGGTTCTAATGTGCCTTGCTCTCTAAGCTTTGTAAACCAAGCTCTGATACCAACTGTGAAAACCCGTAACTTCCCCGTAAAGGAAAGTGTCGGATAGTTCGAGAACAAGCCACAACAGAACGCATATAAAAGAACATTTCATTGTACATTACAACAATGCATCGGATTACAAGAATATACAGAGTATAAATGAATATTACACAAAAATATCAGAGATTTAAATTACATTTAAATACATAGCAGCGGAAAATAATACAATACACAACTAGAAGGAGATATACGGATACAAAGCTTTCCGGATATCGTTCCAGCTGTAAACCAGGATCCTGTGAATATAAATCTGCAAAACCAAAACTACTAGCTGCCCGTGTCAAAAATAGGGGCACCCAGAGTTTAGGTTAAAACAATAAACTCCAGGTCAGTCATGTGACTGGTGTGAGAACTAAAACAGTTAATCTTTATTTTAAATCATTAGGTAAATCAAGGGACCACGCCGTATAACACGGAACGGGTTTCCTCCCAAGAATACCAGTGCATAAACAAACAACGCAATGCTAAATAAAGAAAAATGAAGCTGTTATAAGACCCAGGTCCCATCACACAATGCAACGCAGCCGAGGATAGGGTTTTCCCTTATAACAGCCAAAGAATGCTTGATACGTTTAAAACAAATCATTTGATACTATTATAAGTGCATAGTGTATAAAACACTTCAAATCATAAGTATCAATCATAGGCGGCATAAGTGCCCCATCCCACTATGTCGCCATACTAGGCTCTACAAATAAAACCGCAAATGTCACGTATTTGGAAATTGGATTTCCGTCTATGAACCGAGGCAAAAGATAGTCCTCAACCGATTCGAGACAATCTAGCCCATGTCTCAGGTCCCAGACTCAGGTGGGCCTTGGATCGTCAGGGCCGGTCCACCGATGTGGATTATTATGCCTGAACACTACGTCTCTCCGCCCTTTGGGGCGTAAATGAGCCAACGAATGGCTCCATCGGACCCGGATCGTCCGATCTAACCGAGGCGCCTCGCAACAGCAACAACCACATAAGTCAAACTCGTCAGGGCGTGTAAAACCACTGACGCCACTTTTAGCTAGAAAGAAACGCAAGTCCTCCCTGATGTCCGTCTCCCGTTTTTGGTTCATACCGGGTGTGAAACTCGCGAATCAAACGTTACACAAAGCTACGCCACAAAGGCCTTGCTTTGATCATCACCACAAGACTTTGCTTTTCAACAGAAGCCTCGATCAATTGCCACTTAGGCATGCCACACAGGCAATTCACTCCATGCGTTTGATATCCATCAATATATAACCCCTGAGCTCATACGTCTCAGAGAAGGGCGTTAAGCAAGAGAATAAATTCTCCGCCGCCAAACAGATATATATTTAATAGAGATCAATCACACGGACTAAAATCCAATGTCAGACACACAGTCCATTTACAAGTCCGTTCTGGGTCTGAACGAAACCGGAGGCACCTAGTACCCCGCATATCCATCGATCTCCAAGTACGTCTGGACGATCACTAACTGTTTCCATCTTCTTGGGTGTATAGCCCAATCAAGATCATCAGTAATTACCCAAACGACGTGAAGACCTCCGGTCTTCGACCACCGTCTTCATCTTCGACTTATCGTCGTATCAGTTATTCAGAATGGGATAAACCCGGTCTTTCCGAATAACTCGCGTATATATTATAAAAGTGTTACACAAACACAACATACGCCTCATTCCAATTCATTAGTCACTAACCGTAAATTAATCAAGAGAATAATTCCCCAAATATTAACCCCGAAGGACGAAACCAACATCAGATCAATATCCAGAAAACCATTCTGCTTAGCTAACCGACAGTTAGTTTCTAAATTTCACATTCATAGGGAAAGGTTCCCATTAATTTTATCCAAGATAAATTTCTTGAATTTATTCTTTAATCTATCTTTTGAATATCAATTCAAAACTAGTCGGAATTAGCGAACCTTACCGAAGTAATCATTGGTTTTAATTTCCCAATCCCAACCTATTCATCCCATGAAGTAAAACTGGTAATACTTCATATCTAACACCACGGTGTTATCGGTAAATTCAATTACCATTTCACGTTCAAATCTAATTAAAGATTTAACTATCGCCTGGAGCAAAACTGGTGGTACTCCATTTTCGATCTTTTCAATCTAATTAAAGATTCATTAAAACTCCACTTAGTTTTAATCGTTAACTGGGTTAAAGAATCCGTGTCATTTAAAAACACAGTTCACGATAAACCCAAAATCACTTTCCATTAATTATCGGGTTAAAGAACGAGTGTTGTTTAAAACACTGTTCACGATAAACCCAAAAATCAATATCAATTCAATTCCAATTAAATATTATTTAATTGGTACACTTCATTAAATCTAAATAAAAAGATTTAATCTTTTCTCAACTGGGTTCAAGAACAGTGTTAGTGAAGACACCACTCACGACAAACCCAAATCTCATTTGATATTCAATACAAGGCTCTGAATAGAAAATATACCGGCTTATATTCAATATCAAATTCTACGACCAACAAATATCGCATTGGAAATAACGATATATATATATCTTTCAAATTTCCATAACAACATTTGTATAATCACGAAATCCAACATCGAAATATTCCGAAGACAATTTCGATTCAAATCCATTCCAATGCAATCATTGGAAATTTTGGTTATTTTCAAAACCATTTCAAATTCAATTTATTTATTTAAAAATAAATAGAATTATAATTCTAGTTCAAAACTAGTTCATTTCGATAAAAATCTATTTTTATCTTTTCAAATATGGGGTTTTTCATCCCAATTCTTTCTAAATCATTTCTTATGATTTTACATAAATTATTACTATTTTTAATAATTTTATCAAGGCCCGTACAGTCGATTTCCATCAATGGCCATCGAACTGCACTTACAGCGACCTTTTTCAAATTTGATTTGGACATAATTCCAAATCCAACCGTTAGATTTCTAATTTCTAATATTCGTTAGAAAGCTCTTTTCGATACGAACCCAACGGTTCCGGTTTTAGGAGAATCCGACGGTCGGATCTCCCGTAATGTCCGTTTGAAATAAATGGTCGAAATTCGCGAACTGCCGCGGCGCGGCGCGTTCTATTCAGGCCATTATATTATATATATAATATATATAATATATATTTCGTCGATTTCTATTTAAAACGAATTATATAAATGGTTTTGAAATCGTTTCAAAAGCAATTCCAACTTTCTTTTCAATTCAAATCAAAATTGAATTCTTCTTTATAAATTCGTTTTAAAATTCATTTCTATTCAATTCAAATTTCAGTTCAATTTGAATTCATTTCAATTTGCTTTCAATTCAATTTGAATCCGTTTTCAATTCATTTCGAATTCGTTTTCAATTCATTTCATTTCGAAATCGTTTTCAATTCATTTCATTTCGAAATCGTTTTCAATTCATTTCATTTCGAAATCGTTTTCAATTCATTTCATTTCGAAATCGTTTTCAATTCATTTCATTTCGAAATCGTTTTCAATTCATTTCATTTCGAAATCGTTTTATATTCAATTCATTTCGAAATCGTTTTCAATTCAATTCATTTCGAAATCGTTTTATATTCAATTCATTTCGAAATCGTTTTCAATTCAATTCATTTCGAAATCATTTTCAATTCAATTCATTTCGAAATCGTTTTCAATTCAATTCATTTCGAAATGAATAAAATCGATATAAATATCGTTCACGTCAAAATGGCGTCAATCTAATCAACACGGCTTCATAAATTTCTATTTTCCAATATTCTATTTCAAATATTTCTTTTTCAAAAATAGTTGTTATTATCAAAATATTTCGTTCAACACATGACCAATCTCAATGGATGAGTATTGTCAACACATGAACTTTTATTTTATATTGATAAAGATGTAAATTTTATTACTAAAATATTTCGTTCAACACTTGACCAATCTCAATGGATGAGTATTGTCACATGAACTTTTATTTTATATTGATAAAGATGTAAATTTTATTACTAAAATATTTCGTTCAACACATGACCAATCTCAATGGATGAGTATTGTCAACACATGAACTTTTATTTTATATTGATAAAGATGTAAATTTTATTACTAAAATATTTCGTTCAACACATGACCAATCTCAATGGATGGGTATTGTCAACACATGAACTTTTATTTTATAATATTCTTTATTTTTCAAATTGGAATGAGGCCCAATCAATTACCATATAAAGTTAATTATATGGATTTTCATACAACACATGTATATAATAGCATGGAAAAATAATCAACCATCAACCAAAGTGCACTACACTGTATAAGCATCAAATATAGATATCTAACGCTTAAAACAGCCTGTCAATCAACCGATCGACATATTTAATCAATCAGGATGAGTGAACTTCAAATTTCATCCTAACACCCATGTGGGGTTTCAAACAATCAAACACATATTTTATTTGTGCTGTTGGGCGATGTGTAAAATTTATCGTCCCAATCAATGTCCTTCAAATAGGTGTACATAAACAAACCGTCTGGTTTGTAAATGAATATTTTATTTATTTACATTCACGTTAAAAATTATATTTTTAACGATAAAACATTTTAGTCCAACATATGAATTTCTATTATTCATTTACACAATAAAATGATATTTTTATTTTCTAACATATTTTAGAAAATTTCGGCGGCATAACGGCACGATACTAGAAACGGGACGAGGCCTAGCCTTATCCCCGGTCTAGTGAAGGCCCACGCCATTCACACATCAATCAAAATCACCAAACAACCAAATTCAAATCAAATCATATAACTAAGCTATGCAACCAAACAAACAAGTCCATGGTCTGTGGACGATTGTGTCGGGTGCTACTAAGCACCGTCTGCATCCTAGTATATATATATAAATAGATAGAAATGAAATTGAAAGGTGAGAAATTCTCACAGAAAGCTATCCAAACATCTTGACTCTTCTTTGATAGAAATCTTCATCGCTATCGCATCTTCGTCATCTTCGTTGCCCGTATTCACTACATATATAAAAATCACATTTTTGTTCTTTATTATATGAAAATCATATTTTTTTATTCGCTACGCATATAAAGATCATATTTTTATGCTTTTACTTTGTATGTAAAGATTATATTTTTATATTGCTTTTCTCCTAACAAAGGTTATATTTTTATTATCCTATATGAACAAAAATCATATTTTTACTGTCATATCTATATAAAAATCATATTTTAAATATGCCACTAGTATAAAAATTATATTTTTAATACTCTACTATAATAAAAATTATATTTTTATTATCTATATTATATAAAAATTCTATCTTTTTATTACTAGCAACATAAAAATCACGTTTTTATAACTTCAACTTTATTTTAAAAATCGTATTTTTATATTTCTAATAATCATATCTTTTCATCATTCACATACATAAGAAGTTCATATCTTTACTTGTATAAAAATCAATCCTTTGTATGATAAAAATTGCCACATGTCTATAGTAAAAATATGACCTTTCCAAATTAAAAATCCTATGTTTTCTAAATCAAAAATTCCATCGTTTCTACTCTTAAAAATCTTGCTAAAATTTTATATATATATATATATTTTTCCCAAACAAAATCAGAATTTATTTATGTTTTAAATTAAAAATAAAAGAACTGAAATTAAGATTAAGTTGAAAAAAAACTCACCTTCCTTAATCGTTCTATCTATAACCGATTTTCCGAATTCGCTCCGCCCTAGGGCATCATCGCGTCGCCATCAGGGTGGTGGAGCTACCAGACTCGAGCGGAGCGACTGTGGGTGAAGAATGGAAGCGCGGGTCTGGGGGTTCGGGCTTGGCTAAGGCATCGCGGTGGAGTTTGTAGAGGAGGAGAGGGGTTGCGCCAGTCTTCTGGGGTGGCGGTAGCAGGTCGATGCGATGGAGGTGGGGGGGGGGGGGGTTGAAGTCTTCGTCGGCGGTGGCTTCGAGGGTAAGGCGGCGGCGCGATTTGATTAGGTTTTTTTTTTTTCGTTTCTGTAGAATGAAATTCGAAAAGTGGGGGCCAGGGTATAGAGATAAAGGTTTTTTTTATTATTATTTAATTAATTTATTTTTCGCCAAAAAGCAACCTTTATTTTCGACCTCAAAACGAGGTCCACCGCCTGTCGTCCATAGTGTTTTACCCCCATTCCGAACACAATGGGATATGCATCATAAGCTGATTCGGCTGTTACAATCGGTTTCCGTTAAATTTACATTTAAATCTCTATATTGAATTTTAAACGTACATTTCAAATTACCGGGGTCACATACTAACTAGAAAAATTCTATAAAAATATTTTCTAGCTTCGTATTGACGATATGGTCCTAACAAAACTAGTTTCATCGAATTCTGAGACCGTTTGAAAAATGGCCATTTCCCAGTCGATTAAAATCAACTAAAACTGGTCAAACACGTTTTCATATGCCACGCTCACATATTGAATCGGAAAATTATGAAATTTGAAACCTAGCAATAATTTTACATCCCGGACCCAACAAAACTGGTTTCGTCGAAATCCGAGGTCGATTGCAAAATGTCCATTTTTAAGGGCCTGAATTCCATAGCGACTATTCAGAATTTTCAACTGGACATATCTTTTGATCCCCGCTATGAAAATTTTATTATTCGGATTCGTTGGAAAGATATTATCAATTAGATCCCAAAATTTTTGGTTTCACTAAAATCCGGATTGTTTTGCACCCGGTACATTCTATTGAAGTTTGAAATCGAATTATCGAACTACCGCGCCATTTTCAATTCCTATTTATAATTATATATAATTATTATATTCTAACGACGACGTATATATAAATATACGTTCGAATTCTATTCAAAATAAATTTCTCGACGATATTATTTAAAATAATCCATTTTAAATAATCAAAATTCGCTAAAATTGCCAAAATAAAAATTTCAAACTGGCTCGCATTTTACGGGTTATTACATGCACTCTTTGCAGTCACTATCCTGTTTTTGACTCATACCGGGTGTGAGGCCCGCGAATTAATGTTATACACAAAGCTATGCTATTTAAAGTCGTGCTTTGATCATCAACCACAAAACTCTGCTTTTCAACAGAAGCCTTGATCATTTTCATCTTAGCATGCCATACTGACAATTAACGCCATACAACTGATGTCTATCAATATATAATGTAACACCCCGTAATTTTAGAAACATTAAAATTAACAAATTTAAGAACACTTAATTTTTAAAAGAAGAATTAGGTGAAATGCGTTACGCGATTGCGTTCGTCTCGGAATTCTGCTTGGGATAGAGTCCGAGTTTGCGTAAATCGGATACCGTATGAAGAAGTTATTAAGGTTTGAAGTTTGTATACGCGCGGGAAGAATATATATATATTGGGTTCAGTACTTCAGAAATAGGTCAAGAAAGTGAAAAATGGGCTCGAAGTTCAAAATCAGCCAAAACAGGCTAGGCGGGAAATTTCCCGCCAGAGGGTGTCGACCTCCCCCCTCCCGATCTAGGTGAAATATTTCTTTTTGTACCTGACTGACGTGGCAGTGACGATTTTCTGGGTCTTAGGGCTACGTGGTGACTTCTAATTGGCCGGATGACTCATTCTTCTGGACTGGATAGTTTGGATGGATCCTATGTTGATCTAATGGCTCTAACTAATCCTATACTTCTATATAATCACCACAAACCTTAACCCTAAACCCCATAATCCTATTCTATGAAGCTGTCATGCTGTTCATCTACAAACTAACCTAGCAGCCACCATAACAAATCAAATTCTGGATTAAAGATAAAACGATAAGAGATAAATATTCAAAGCCTAGGAATTGCAAAAAGGAATTCTAGAACATCAACGAACGAATCAATGCCTACATCAACGGATTAACTTAGCAACTTAAGAAATCAGATCCCATAATTCAAGATCCGTTTTTTGCGACTGCAGTTGCTTTCACAAGATAATTGTTTAAACGTAATTGTGATGAGTTATGAATTGGAATCTATGAAAATGTTTGTAAATCATATAAAGTTTATGTCTTTGCAAACTATGTTTTGATTTATGCTTGATTTGATTCATTATATGCAAGTTATGTTCTATGTTAATTCATATGCCTAATTACGTATGCAAGTTGTATATGTAAGTTTGCTCGATCTATGCAAGTTATGAAAGATTATATGAAAGTCTTGTTCATACATGTAGGATCATATTTTATACATTCATATGTTTAGATCTACATGTTTATATGATTAGATCCATATCAGTCCATATGTTTAGAACTATATGTTCATATGTTTAGATCTACATGTTTATATGATTAGATCCATATCATTCCATATGTTTAGAACTGTATGTTCATATGTTTAGATCTACATGTTTATATGATTAGATCCATATCAGTCCATATGTTTAGAATTATATGTTCATATGTTTAAATCCGTGCAAGTTTATGTTTAGATCCATGCTAGTTCGCACTCAATATGTTGATTGGATCTATTTTTATATGTTTACTAGATTTATGCCGTCTTAGATCTATATTGTATATGCCAGTTATGATGTCATGTGTTTCTTCCCTTTTTCTTTTTTTTATGAGTTGGGCTAATTGCGAGCCTAACGTATCACATGAACTATACGTACGAACGACGTGGGAACGTTGGTGCAACAACCCGCATTTTTCAGCGATATAAATAATTTATTTAATTATTTAAATAATGGTTTAGTTATTTAAAATGACCAGAATTGAATAATACTGAATATTTAATTAAAATAAATAATATAAAAATATATTTAATTTCTCAAATAGTCATAAATAGTGGAATTCACAAAATAGTGTGAATTGGATCATCTGTGATATTTAATTCGATTTAGAATTGAATTAGAATAACGAATATATTATTTTAACGACAGTTGAATGTATAATTATAATATAATTATAATCGAGCTCAAAATGGCGCTGCAGTTCGCTATTTGGCGATTTGAACTTCAACTGAATGTACAGGGTCCATTTTAAATCGAATTTCTGTGAAACAAGAAATGTTAGGAGCTGGTGAAGTATATTTTTCTAGTGGAAGAGAAAAATTGAGATTTCGTCGTGTAGAATTTTATTTATGTCCAAATCAAATTTTAGAAAAGTCGTTATGGAATTCCTTTATAATTTATATCGATTTATTTATATTTTAAAATGGATTTTTAAATATAGACCGAATATCGATGTAACACTAGATTTGAAATATCCAGTTATAAATCCCAGTGGAGCTGTATGATATTCTATTGTGAATATATACGATAATATTTATTTTTAAATATTAAATTTAAATGTTTTTAATATATTTATATATTTAAAGGGTTATTTAGAGCTTTAAAAATAGCCAGTTTTTCAAACGACCTCAGAATTCGACGAAACTAATTTTGTTGAATCCACAATATTAAATTATTGCCAGATTTCAATTTTCGTGATTTTTGAAGTCAGTATGTGGCCGTACGGGTTTTTAATGTGAAAACGGACGATATTTTGACAGTTAAAAATACGCTGTGTGAGCAAACGAAGTCGGAATTCGACGAAACCAGTTTCGTTGGGACCGTAATGTCGAACTGTAGATGCATGTCCAGTTTCGTGATTTTTGGGTATCGTATGTGATCATAGGAATTTTAGAGGACAAATACAATTAGCGTTTGCTTAAAAATAAATAAAATATTCGAATATAAAATTATTTAATTCTTTCTATAAATATCCTCTAACTCACCTAACCCTTATTCAATTTCATTGCGTGGTCAAAGATTCTTGGCCGCCACCGAAAATACTTCAACAGTAAAAGTTAGAGTTTGAAATTTTATATAAATTCAAACAAAAATCCATAAATCCAAATGCAAGCATATATGGATTCAACAAGGAAGGAGATTCATTTCTATGTGATTTCTACAGCGAGCGATTCGTGTTTGGGGTACATGGGTTTCGACAGCAAACCTAGGGTTTTCGATATAGGGATTTTGGGCCATTGATAGTTGGAGATGAGGGTAGGTTAGGGTTTGTTGAAGCGAATGGGGCTCGTGTGCAATTTTCTGGGTAGTTTGGTGATGATAACTGAAGAAAAGTGGTCATCGGCGGTGGAAAACAATTCGCGTCCTTTCCTGTTGGGGTCGACATAGCTGGGAATCGCGTTTTGATTTTGGGGTAGGAGATGAATGCCATGATGTTTAGAAAGGGAATTCAAAGGAGAGAACAACAATGAGTTTCATTTTGGATTTCATGAAGAAATGGAGATGTGGGAAAGAGAGGAAGATCGGCCATTTCGTTTGAAAGTAACGGGGAAGAGAAGTGATGAGCACAGGATTAGAGATTAACAGGGTAATTAAGGATTTTTAATTAATCAAATTATTAGCGTTAATAATATGTAAATATTTATAATAACTTGAAAAATCAATAACTTTCCCATACGTTATCAGAACCCGACGAAACTAGATCCGTTGGGATCGTATGGACGGTGGCTACACCATGGAACTGACTGGGAGTGAATTGAACCTCGTTTGGATTTATGGTGAAATTAAACGCCTGGATCAAATCAATGACCGATATATCGTTATTTAACGATCACCGACCAATGTGAGTAAAACTCACTAACTCTTCTCAGTCATATGTTTATAACGTATTTTCATAACTGATAAATAATGGTTGTTGCTGTGTGTTGGCTGTTTGGTTGAACTGCTAGTCAGTTTATTGAAAATATAGATAACAATATAGACATAAATCATTAATCAAATATTGATTCTGTTTAGCAGAATATTTCATAGTAAAATGAAATTGATGTTAATTTTATTGTTTAACATCTGTGGATGCAGGGAAACAGGTCAGAGGGACCCAACTGGTTTCCTCAACATTAATTTTACTGTTTTCATATATTGTGTTATATGATGTGATATGAAATCTGTTGTTGATTTTATATGTTGAATGATACTGATCATTGTTATATGGTATGTTAAACACCATAAGGAATACTGGAATGTTAAAAAGGAATTTTTCAATGTTATATTGAAAAAGAAATATTTATAAAATCAAAAGATTTTATAAAACGAAAACTATTTATTTAGAAATAAATAGATTAGAAAGGGGATATTTATTTGTAAATAAAATAGATAGAATTGAAAAGGAATATTTGTAAAACTATTTACAAATGGAATTGAAAAGAAATATTTGTAAACTATTTACAAATAGAATTGAAAGGGATATTTATTTGAAAAATAGATAGAATAGAAAGAGGAAATATTTGTAAAATAAATAGAAAAGGAATAATTAGATTATCAAAGGAAGTACTTATAAAATCAATGGATTTTATATAAATAGAAAATATTTTATAAATAAATAGAATTATCAAAAATGGGTTTATTTTTGTAAATAAAATGATTTTAAAAGGAATACTGGAAAAGTGACTAGTATTATAGAAAAAGAGAATCTTACATTTGAAGGATTTAAACCCGTGCTTCGCACACGGGTATAACGTGTTATGAATTTAAAGCAAAGTTTAAAACAGAATCTATTCCGACCGATAGATTGAGAAGATAAATTTATAAATAATATTTTATAAATTAAATAAGATATTTATCATTGGATAAATAGGATATATAAGTCAGGACTTATATATAGAAGTAAGAATCGATTTCAACATCGATATTTAACTGAATAAACGTTGAGTGAATCAAAGGAGTTAATCAGTTAGGGTTAATTAGATAGAGTTAATCAGATTAGAAATTTATGAGTATTAGTTATTCAATTAGAGTTGATCGGATATAGTTATTTGAGATAGATTTAGTCAACATAGTTATTTAGGATGTGTTGCCATTTCGTACGACTGCTAGCGTAATTCGCAGGGCTGCAGATAGCCTATGGCGGTCGGATGTTTCCTGAGGGAATCAGACGTAACCATTGTGATCGCTGCGATCTAGAGTCAAGTGAATGGTGTTGAATTGAATATTATCTATTCGAAATAAATTTAAACAGACATAGTTATTCGAAGATAATTTAATCGAATATTAGTTATCAGATAGGAGTTAAATAAGTAGAGTAGATAAGTTGAATTAATCAAACCAAGTTAATCCAAATGAGTAAATCCAAAGGAGTTATTCGAAATAGTTTATTCGAATAAAATTAAAGGGATTAATCGAATGTAAATCATTCGTAGAAAGTTAATGGAATGTAAATCATTCGAAGAGAGATTATCGAATGTAGTAATTCGAAGAAAGAATCATCGAATATAGTTTATTTGAAAGGAGTTATCGAATAGAGTTTATTCGAAAGAGAATTATACGTTGAATTCGATTATATCGAATTCGGGAAAAGTAATATTTACTTTTCGTTTTAATCAAGATTTAGCTATTTATGAATAAATTAGTGGTTTAGTTATTTAGTTAAATTAAGCAATAAAAGTTATATTTTGAAAGTAGATATTTGGGAAGAAGGGATTATAATGCTATAGTTATAATAAATGTTTAAAATAAAGAAGTGGTTCGTAAATAGAATCCGAGAGTTACGTAAGGAAGTTTGTTAAAGATTTGAAAGGTGAACTTTGTCTATTTCGAGGTTAGAAATGTTGTTCAGTTAAGGTCTGAGAGGTAACTATACCCCAACTTGATCGACTTCATTTTTAACTAAGAGATGGGTATGGTTCGATAGTGAAGATTGATTTAGTGAATTTAGTTAATGAGTGTAATGGTTTAAATTGGCTTAGTGATGTTTTATTTAACATCTGTTTTAAATCAAATGAATAACTTTTGGAAACGTTTTCCAAATATATTCAGAGATATTTTCTAATCATAGAAAATGAACTGTAAATGAGAAAGAATACTGGAATGACAGTGATACGTGAAACAGAGATGGAAATGTTTTCCAATGATTGATGATGTATATTTTCTAAATTTAGAAAATAAGAATTTACAAATATATAGAAATGGGGAAATGGATAAATTAAAGATAATTTTATAGAAAGATATAAAGGTGGATTGATGATTGATCGATAGAATTCCCATCTAGAAATAATATCGTTGGTTGCACACGTGTTTTTCTTTGATAGTTAAATCACCGACTATCAAAGTTTTGACCATTTTATCGTCATCAATACAAAGAGACCGGGATCAGATTCATCATCTGAAAACCACTCTGTATGGACGTTAGTGTTGCGATCAAATATTGAAGACGGAGTTATGCAAGGGAAATCCTAATTACAGAATAGTGCCTTCGGTTTGTCCAGTCCCAGGACAAACGTGAATGGACGAATATCTGACAGAGTATATCTAATGGATCGCATAAGTTGATCTCTTCAAACGTACTTACGTTTGGTGGCAGGGGAATTCGTTTCTCTTAGCTTTATACCCATTGTATTTTTGAGGAAATCAACTTGTGATTTGACGGGTATGACGATCTGGCATTCAAAGTAAATGAATGTATGATCTGTCTGAGACGACCCGAACTTCCTCGTGAAGGAAAGCCCGGATTGAGATGAGGACAAGACAAAATAGAACTCGGACAGAAGAACATTTCATTGTTTATTACAACAATTCCATCAGATACAAGAATATACAGAGTATGAATGAATAAAATACATTCGATAAATATGGGAGATTACAATAAATTACATAGCAGCGGAAAATAATACAAAACATAACTAGAAGAGATATACAATACAGAGCTTTCCGGATATCATTCCAGCTGTAAACCAGGATCCTGTGAATATAAATCTGCAAAACCAAAACTACTAGCTGCCCGTGTCGAAAAATAAGGGCACCCAGAGTTTAGGTTAAAACAATAAACTCCACGTCAGTCATGTGACTGGTGTGGGAACTAAAACAGTTATTAATCTTTATTTTAAAGTTCGGTAAATCAAGGGACCACGCCGTATAACACGGAACGGGTTTCCTCCCAAGAACACCAGTGCATATATCAAAACAGCGCAATGCTTTTTGGAAAAATGAAGCTATTATAAGACCCAGGTCCCATCACACAATGCAACGCAAGCCGGAGGATAGGGTTTTCCCTTATAATAGCCAAATATGCTTGGTACGTTTAAAATAAATCATTTTGATATTACTATAAGTGTATATATTCAAAACAATTTCAATCATAAATATCAATCATAGACGGCATGGGTTCCATATATCATGTCGCCATACTAGTTCTACAAATAAAACCGCAATATCACGTATTGAAAATTGGATTTCCGTCATGAGCCGAGGCAAGGGGCAAGCTCCTCTCCGTTCGAGACAATCTAGCAAATGTCCCAGGACCGCACACAGCAATCCTTGGATCTTCAGGGCCAGTCCACTCTTACTTTGAGGATTGGCAATTCCTGAACACACGTTTCCCGGTCCTAACAGACCTAATATCGAGGCGCCTCATCCAACAACCACACAGGTGAAAAGTATATAAATGTCGGCCAGTTTAAGCACCGACACCACCCATAGCTAGAAAGAAACGTCGTGCTCTCCCTGCAGTCACTATCCCGTTTTTGACTCATACCGAGGTGTGAGGCTCGCAAATTCACGTTATACACAAAGCTACGCCATGTAGGCCGTGCTTTGATAATCAACCACAAGACTCTGCTTTTCAACAGAAGCCTTGATCAATTGCCACTTACGCGTGCCACACTGGCAATTCACTCTATGCGATTGATGTCCATCGATAAACAACCTCTGAGCTCGTACGTCTCAAAGAAGGGCGTTAAGCAAGAGAATAAATTCTCTGCCGCCAAACAGATGTATATTTAATAGAGATCAATCAACACAGAATAAAATCCAATGTCAAACACACAATCCATTTACAAGCTCGTTCTGGGTCTGAACGAAACCGGAGGCACTTTCCTCGCATATCCATCGATCTCCAAGTACGTCTGGACGATCACCAACTGTTTCCCTCATCTTGGGTGTACAGCCCAATCAAGATCATCAGTAATCGCCCAAACGATGTGAAGACTTTCGGTCTTCAACCACCGTATTTATCTTCGACTTATCGCCGAATCGGTTATTCAGAATGGGTATAAACCCGGCCTTTCTGAATAACCCACGTATATAATAAACAAATGTTACAAAAACACAACAAACGCCTCATTCCAATTCAGAATATTCTTTTATTCACAAAATCATATTCCTAGGGAAAGGTTCCCATTAATTTTATCCAAGATAAATTCTTCTAAATTTATTCTTTAATCTTCCTTTGGATATCATTTCAAACTAGTCGGGATTAGCGAACCACACCGAAGTAATTATTTATTTTATTTCCCAATCCCAACTTATTTATCCCATGGAGAAAAATTGGTGATACTCCATATCTAACACCACGGTGTTATCGGTAAAATTAATTACCATTTCACGTTCAAATCTAATTAAAGATTTAACTATCGCTTGGGAGCAAAACTGGTGGTACTCCATTCTTGATCACCTTTCAGATTTGATAATTTAAATTATCAATTCTCATTTCAATCTAATTAAAGATTCGTTAAAACTTCACTTAGTTTTAATCTTTTCAAAAATCACTATCCTGTCTTTAACTGGGTTAAAGAACCAATGTCTTCTAAAACACGGTTCATGATAAACCCAAAATCACATTCTATTGTTAATTGGGTTAAAGAACAGGTGTTGTTCAAAACACCGCTCACGATAAACCCAAAAACCAATTCAAATTCAATTCCAATTAAATAGTATTTAATTGATACACTTCATTAAATCTAAATAGAAAGATTTAATCTTTTTCTCTATTGGGCTTAAGAATCGGTGTTAATGAAGACACCATTCACAACAAATCCAAATCACATTCGATATTAAATACAAGGCTCTGAATAGAAAATATGTCGGCTTATATTCAATATAAAATTCTGAAACCAACAAATATCGTATTGGAAGTAACGATATAAATATATCTTTCAAATTTCCACAACCATATCTGTCTAATCACAAAATCCAACATCGAAATATTCAGAAGATAATTTCGATTCAAATCCATTTCCACTTTATATATTGGAAATCCTGGTTATTTTCAAAACCATTTCAAATTTAATTTATTTATTTCAAAAATAAATTGATTTTAATTCTAGTTCAAAACTAGTTCATTTTGATAAAAATCTATTTTTATCTTTTCAAATATGGAAATTTTCATCCCAAATTTTCCCAAATCACTTCTTATGATTTTACACAAATTATAGATATTTTTAAAAAATTTATCAAGGCCCGTACAGTCGTTTTCCATCAACGGCCATCGAACTGCACTTACATCGACCTTTTCCAAATTTGATTTGGACATAATTCCAAATCCAACCGTTAGATTTCTAATTTCAAATATTCGTTAGAAAGCTCTTTTTGATACGAACCCAACGGTTCCGGTTTCAGGAGAATCCGACGGTCGGATCTCCCGTAATGTCAATTCGAAGTCAATGGTCGAAATTCACGAACTACCGCAGCGCGGCGCGTTCTATTCAGGCCATTATATATATAATATATAGATATTATATATATTTCGTCGATTTCCTTTTAAAACGTATTTTATAAATTGTTTTAAATTCGTTTTCAAAACCATTTCAACTCTATATACAATTTCGAATCAAAATTGAATATTCCACATCATCAATATACAAATGATAATATTTTCAAAACGTTATAATTTGAAATCACTTCTTTTTCTATATTCATTATAAAAACGAATATAATCGATATAAATATCGCTCACGTCAAAATGGCGCAACTCTAATCAACACGGCTTTATATATTTCAATAAATTCGTTATTCTATCCAACAAATGAATATTTATTCTATTCAACACATGAATATATATTTCTTTCAACACATGAATATGCTCAACACATGAGCACTGTCAACACATGACTATTTTTGTTATTTAAAATATTTTATAAAATTATGGTATCTATCGTTTGATTTTTAAATCAGACTCCAACCGTAAAGTAGTAAGAGAATGATTCCCTAAATATTAACTCCGAAGGCTGAAACCAATATCAGATCAATACCCAGGAAACCACTCATCTTATCTATTTTCCAGTTAGTTTCTAACTTTAAATATGATAAAGATGTAAATTTTATTGTTAAAATATTTCTTTCAACACACGACAATTCTCAACACATGATTATTCTTTATTTTCCCAATTGGAATGAGGCCTAATCAATTACCATATAATGTTAATTATATGGTTCCCATACAACACATGTATATCATAGCAACGATAAATAATCAGTCATCATCCAAAGTGCACCACACAACTGCATAAGCATTAAATGTAGATAATTAACGCTCACACAGCCTGTCGACCAATCGATTGACATACAATTAAATAATTGGGATTAGTGTATGCCAAATATCATCCCAACACCCGTGTGGGGTTTCAAATCAACAAACACAGTTTTTTTGTTTATTCACTTACCCATTAAAAATTATATTTTTAACGATAAAATATTTTTAACTATATAAATATTTTATTTCATTTCACATCACACAATCAATTTTCTCCACAACAAACAATCAAATATACAAGCCATCCATGGTCTGTGGACGATGGGTGTCGGGTGCTACTAAGCACCGTCTGCATCCTAGTATATATTTTAACTAGAAAAACAAGATTTAAAGTGAGAAGTTCTCACCGACTAGCTAATCCAAACGCCATGACTCTTCATATGTAGAAATCTTCGTCGTTCTCGCCTTTTGTCACTTTCGTTGTCCGTAGCCACTACATATATAAAAATAACATTTTTATATTGTTGCTATGTATATAAAAATCATATTTTTATAATCACTCCATATGGATAAAAATCCTATTTTTACACCGCTACTATATAGATAAAAATTCTATTTTTACACCGCTACTATATAGATAAAAATTCTATTTTTACACCGCTACTATATAGATAAAAATTCTATTTTTACAATGGTGTTCATATAATAAAGATTGTATTTTTATCACGCTATTCTATACATAAAGATTTCGCCTTTTCACATATAAAGATTTCGCCTTTTCAAATATAAAGATTTCACCTTTTCAAATATAAAGATTTCGCCTTTTTTATTTCATCACTATAAAAATCACATTTTTATTTCAACATATATATAATAAAAATCAGATTTTTATTTCGCTACATATATAAAGATAATATTTGTATATTCTCTATTATATAGAGGTCATATTTTTAATACTCTACACAAGTAAAAATCATATTTTTGATTCACTACGTATATAAAGATCAAATCTTTATTATCTATATAATATAAAAACAATATTTTTATTATCTCTACTTTATAAAAATTATATTTTTATTACTCCTACATAATAAAGATCGAATTTTTACAACGCTATATGTATATAAAAGAATATATTTTTATTATGTTAACTTCCTAATACAATCCAATTTTTACTCTATTAAAAATCTCACCTTTACTCGTTATTCTTATATAAAAATCTATTTTATATTTACTAGGTTTCCTATAAACTAAAACTGATTTCTAAAATTGATTTAAATTAAAACTGATTTTAATAAACCCAAAAAACTGGTTTTATTAAACTATAAACTGATTTCATATAATAAAAATCACCTCTGCGATCGTAGGAGGTCGAAGAAGGAACTCTGGACTCGGGAAGGTGTTGTGGAGGGTCGGAGGAGGTGCGCTGGGGGTAGCGGCGCCGCCCTAGGGCGCGGTGGTCTCGTGCGTCGCACAGAAGGGGGGAGGGTCGATGCGGGAAGGGGAAGAGGGAGGAGGAGGAGGAGAGAAGAAGAGGGGGGTGCTGCGGTCTGGTGGGAGGAGGCGTGCACCTCCCTGACACGGCGGCGGTGGCAATCGCGCGAGGGCGCAATGGATTTCAATTTTTTTTCTTTTTTTCTTTTTCGATCTGAGTTGGAAAGTAACGGGGGGGAGGGGTATAGAAGATAGAGGAAGAGAGAGAGTTTTAAATTTTTTTATATTATTTTATTTCAAAATGGTTGACTTTTTATTTCGACCTCGAAATCAAGCCCACCGCCTGTCATCCATAGCTAATTACCCCCATTTTGAACACAATGGGATATGTATCGTAAGCTGATTCGATCGTTTCGATCAGTTTTCGTCAAAATCAACTTATAACTCTATATATTGAATTTGAACGCGCATTTCAATTTACTGGGGTTACATACTAACTCTAAAAATTCCCGAAAAATATTTTCTAGCTTCGTATTGACGATACGGTCCTAACAAAACTAGTTTCGTCGAATTCTGAGACCGTTTGAAAAATGGTTGTTTTCCAGTCGATTAAAATCAACTAAAACTAGTCAAACGCATTTTCCTTTGCCACACTCACATAT
Source organism: Allium sativum (assembly GCA_030737875.1). NCBI lineage: Eukaryota > Viridiplantae > Streptophyta > Magnoliopsida > Asparagales > Amaryllidaceae > Allium > Allium sativum. The sequence continues at coordinate 185,269,600 of CM060924.1, read as the reverse complement.
TGATTCGAAAAATTATGAAATTTGAAACCTAGCAATAACTTGACATCTCGGATCCAACAAAAGTGGTTTCGTCGAAATCCGAGGTCGTTTGCAACATGGCTACTTTAAAGGCCGAAATTCCATAGCGACTATTCTGAATTTTGAACTGGACATAACTTTTGATTCCCACTATGAAATTTCGATTTTTCTGATTCGTTGGAAAGATATTCACAATTAGATTCCATTATTTTTTGTTTCACTAAAATCCGGCTTATTTTGCACCCGGTACATTCAATTGAAGTTTGAAATTGAATTATCGAACTACCGCGCCATTTTCAATTCTATTTATAATTTGAAATAAATATTTATATTCTAACGACGACGTATATAAATATATACGTTCTAATTCTATTCAAAATAAATTTCTCGTCGATATTATTTAAAATAATTCATTTCAAATATTCAAAATTCGCTAAAATTGCCAAAATAAAATTTTTAAACTGGCTCGGATTTTCCGGGTTGTTACAATCTCCCTCACTTAAAACTTTTCGTCCTTGAAAAGGAACGAAACCGAAAGTTGTTTAACTAATCAACTCAACTTCCATTCTTTTGATTACGACTTAAGTTCTTCAACTTTTCAGTTTCTAAGAACTTTTCAAAATTTTCAAAAATTTGGCTAGCACCCTAAATTTTTGAAAATTTTCGCCATAACCTCCCCTGCACCGGGGACTTTGGGATATTTCATATAGCCTCCCATGGCCTTCTTCAATCCAAAAGAGAAAGAAAAAGCCAAGCGGCTAGCCAATCGGCTCATAAAATCATCATCACCCAAACAAAACAGTAAATTATGGTAAACATGTACCTATTTGTCGGGCAAACAAATTTTATTCTTCTGCTCTAGCCTCCTTGCTATGACCTGTTCAACGTAAGTACATGTATATGCAAGCAAATGCGACTAATTTTCGATAGAATCCAATATTCGGTTCAATTAGGCTAAATGGCTCAAAATTATCAAACAAATAAACAAACAACACAACTAGCAGTCAATTAGTGGATTATCGTTTCAAATTCATAATTTGATACATATACAGAAAATCATGTTTTTGATGCCAAATCATAACAATAAGCCCTATCTAATTTTGGTTCTCACACCAGTCAATAGAAAACATATAGAAATCCCACTTTCGTCACTCGAACACAAATACTGATGATGTGGCCACATCACCAGAATTATCCCCGGGTGTCTAGAATGTGATTCTATATCTATCCAGTATATTAAAACTTCAAATATACGTTCATGACGCGTATACGCGAAATCTTTATATATTGGATTGTCGAAATCAATACAAATAAAGTATTCAAATACGCTTTAAAACGATTTAAATTTCAAAACAAAATTGTTTTCATTTGAAAAATATACTCTTCACACTCATTCTAGGATACTACTGATCCTATCTCTAACGAGTAATTCTAATTGGATATTACTAATCCAATATCTGATGAATTCTTTCGTTCGGTTCTAACGTGTCTTGTTCTCGAGCTCTGTAAACCAAAGCTCCGATACCACTCTGGACGACCCGAACTTCCCCGTGAAGGAAAGCCCGGATTGAGACGAGGACAAGACAAAATAGAACTCGGACAGAAGAACATTTCATTGTTTATTACAACAATTCCATCAGATACAAGAATATACATAGTATGAATGAATAAAATACATTCGATAAATATCAGTGATTACAATAAATTACATAGCAGCGGAAAATAATACAAAACACAACTAGAAGAGATATCCGGATACAGAGCTTTCCGGATATCATTCCACCTATAAACCAGGATCCCGTGAATATAAATCTGCAAAACCAAAACTACTAGCTACCCGTGTAGAAAAATAAGGGCACCCAGAGTTTAGGTTAAAACAATAAACTCCAAGTCAGTCATGTGACTGGTGTGAGAACTAAAGTAGCTATAATCTTTATTTTAAAGTTCGGTAAATCAAGGGACCACGCCGTATAACACGGAACGGGTTTCCTCCCAAGAACACAAGTGCATATATCAAAACAGCGCAATGCTTTTTGGAAAAATGAAGCTATTATAAGACCCATGTCCCATCACACAATGCAACGCAAGCCAAAGGATAGGGTTTTCCCTTATAATAGCCAAACATGCTTGGTAGGTTTAGAACAAATCATTTTGATATTACTATAAGTGTATAGATTCAACACAATCTCAATCATAAATATCAATCATAGACGGCATGGGTACCATATATCATGTCGCCATACTAGTTCTACAAATAAAACCGCAATATCACGTATTGGAAATTGGATTTCCGTCATGAGCCGAGGCAAGGGGCAAGCTCCTCTCCGTTCGAGACACTCTAGCAAATGTCCTAGGAACGCACACAGCAATCCTTGGATCTTCAGAGCTGGTCCTCTCTTACTTTTGAGGATTGGCAATTCCTGAACACACGTTTCCCGGTCCTAACAGACCTAATATCGAGGCGCCTCATCCAACAACCACACAGGTGAAAAGTATATAAATGTCGGCCAGTTTAAGCACCGACACCACCCATAGCTAGAAAGAAACGTCGTTCTCTCCCTGTAGTCACTATCCCGTGTTTGACTCATACCGAGGTGTGAGGCTCGCAAATTCACGTTATACACAAAGCTACGCCATGTAGGCCGTGCTTTGATCATCAACCACAAGACTCTGCTTTTCAACAGAAGCCTTGATCAATTGCCACTTACGCGTGCCACACTGGCAATTCACTCTATGCGACTGATGTCCATCGATAAACAACCTCTGAGCTCGTACGTCTCAAAGAAGGGCGTTAAGCAAGAGAATAAATTCTCCGCCGCCAAACAGATGTATATTTAATAGAGATCAATCAACACAGAATAAAATCCAATGTCAAACACACAATCCATTTACAAGCTCGTTCTGGGTCTGAACGAAACCGGAGGCACTTTCCTCGCATATCCATCGATCTCCAAGTACGTCTGGACGATCACCAACTGTTTCCCTCATCTTGGGTGTACAGCCCAATCAAGATCATCAGTAATCGCCCAAATGATGTGAAGACTTCCGGTCTTCAACCACCGTATTTATCTTCGACTTATCGCAGAATCGGTTATTCAGAATGGGTATAAACCCGGCCTTTCTGAATAACCCACGTATATAATAAACAAATGTTACACAAACACAACAAATGCCTCATTCCAATTAAGAATATTCTTTTATTCACAAAATCATATTCCTAGGGAAAGGTTCCCATTAATTTTATCCAAGATAAATTCTTCTAAATTTATTCTTTAATCTTCATTTGGATATCATTACAAACTAGTCGGGATTAGCGAACCACACCGAAGTAATTATTTATTTTATTTCCCAATCCCAACCTATTCATCCCATGGAGCAAAATTGGTGATACTCCATATCTAACACCACGGCGTTATCGGTAAAATTAATTACCATTTCACGTTCAAATCTATTTAAAGATTTAACTATCGCTTGGGAGCAAAACTGGTGGTACTCCATTCTTGATCACCTTTCAGATTTGATAATTTAAATTATCAATTATCAATTCTCATTTCAATCTAATTAAAGATTCGTTAAAACTTCACTTAGTTTTAATCTTTTCAAAAATCACTATCCTGTCTTTAACTGGGTTAAAGAACCAATGTCTTCTAAAACACGGTTCATGATAAACCCAAAATCACATTCTATTGTTAGTCGGGTTAAAGAACGGGTGTTGTTCAAAACACCGTTCACGATAAACCCAAAAACCAATTCAAATTCAATTCCAATTAAATAGTATTTAATTGATACACTTCATTAAATCTAAATAGAAAGATTTAATCTTTTTCTCTATTGGGCTTAAGAATCGGTGTTAATGAAGACACCATTCACAACAAACCCAAATCACATTCGACATTAAATACAAGGCTCTGAATAGAAAATATACCGGCTTATATTCAATATCAAATTCTGAAACCAACAAATATCGTATTGGAAGTAACGATATAAATATATCTTTCAAATTTCCACAACCATATCTGTCTAATCACAAAATCCAACATCGAAATATTCTGAAGATAATTTCGATTCAAATCCATTTCCACTTTATATATTGGAAATCCTAGTTATTTTCAAAACCATTTCAAATTCAATTTATTTATTTCAAAAATAAATTGATTTTAATTCTAGTTCAAAACTAGTTCATTTTGATAAAAATCTATTTTTATCTTTTCAAATATGGAAATTTTCATCCCAATTTTTGCTAAATCAGTTCTTATGATTTTACACAAATTATAGATATTTTTAAAAAATTTATCAAGGCCCGTACAGTCGATTTCCATCAACGGCCGTCGAACTGCACTTACATCGACCTTTTCCAAATTTGATTTGGACGTAATTCCAAATCCAACCGTTAGATTTCTAATTTCAAATATTTGTTAGAAAGCTCTTTTTGATACGAACCCAACGGTTCCAGTTTCAGGAGAATCCGACGGTCGGATCTCCCGTAATGTCAATTCGAAGTCAATGGTCGAAATTCACGAACTACCGCAGCGCGGCGCGTTCTATTCAGGCCATTATATATATATATATTATATATATTTCGTCGATTTCCTTTTAAAACGTATTTTATAAATTGTTTTAAATTCGTTTTCAAAACCATTTCAACTCTATATACAATTTCGAATCAAATTTGAATATTCCACATCATCGATATACAAATGATAATATTTTCAAAACGTTATAATTTGAAATCACTTCTTTTTCTATATTCATTATAAAAACGAATATAATCGATATAAATATCGCTTACGTCAAAATGGCGCAACTCTAATCAACACGGTTTTATATATTTCAATAAATTTGTTATTCTATCCAACAAATGAATATTTATTCTATTCAACACATGAATATATATTTCTTTCAACACATGAATATTCTCAACACATGAGCACTGTCAACACATGACTATTTTTGTTATTTAAAATATTTTATAAAATTATGGTATCTGTCGTTTGATTTTTAAATCAGACTCCAACCGTAAAGTAGTAAGAGAATGATTCCCTAAATATTAACTCCGAAGGCCGAAACCAATATCAGATCAATACCCAGGAAACCACTCATCTTATCTATTTTCCAGTTAGTTTCTAACTTTAAATATGATAAAGATGTAAATTTTATTGTTAAAATATTTCTTTCAACACATGATTATTATTTATTTTCCCAATTGGAATGAAGCCCAATCAATTACCATATAATGTTAATTATATGGTTTCCATACAACACATGTATATCATAGCAATGATAAATAATCAATCATCATCCAAAGTGCACCACACAACTGCATAAGCATTAAATGTAGGTAATTAACGCTCACACAGCCTGTCGACCAATCGATCGACATACAATTAAATAATTTGGATTAGTGTATGCCAAATATCATCCCAACACCCGTGTGGTGTTTCAAATCAACAAACACAGGTTTTTATTTATTCACTTACCCGTTAAAAATTATATTTTTAACGATAAAATATTTTTAACTATATAAATATTTTATTTCATTTCACATCACACAATCAATTTTCACCACAACAAACAATCAAACATACAAGCCATCCATGGTCTGTGGACGATGGGTGTCGGGTGCTACTAAGCACCGTCTGCATCCTAGTATATATTTTAACTAGAAAAACAAGATTTAAAGTGAGAAGTTCTCACCGACTAGCTAATCCAAACGCCACGACTCTTCATATGCAGAAATCTTCGTCGTTCTCGCCTTTTGTCACTTTCGTTGTCCGTAGCCACTACATATATAAAAATCACATTTTTATATTGTTGCTATGTATATAAAAATCATATTTTTATAATCAGTCCATATGGATAAAAATCCTATTTTTACACCGCTACTATATAGATAAAAATTCTATTTTTACACCGCTACTATATAGATAAAAATTCTATTTTTACATATAATAAAGATTGTATTTTTTATCACGCTATTCTATACATAAAGATTTCGCCTTTTCATATATAAAGATTTCGCCTTTTCAAATATAAAGATTTTGCCTTTTCAAATATAAAGATTTCGCCTTTTCAAATATAAAGATTTCGCCTTTTTTATTTCATCACTATAGAAATCACATTTTTATTTCAACATATATATAATAAAAATCAGATTTTTATTTCGCTACATATATAAAGATAATATTTTTATATTCTCTATTATATAGAGGTCATATTTTTGATTCACTACGTATATAAAGATCAAATCTTTATTATCTATATTATGTAAAAATTATATTTTAGTTATCTCTACTTTATAAAAATTATATTTTTATTACTCCTACATAATAAAGATCGAATTTTTACAACGCTATATGTATATAAAAGAATATATTTTTATTATGTTAACTTCCTAATACAATCCAATCATTACTCTATTAAAAATCTCACCTTTACTCACTATTCTTATATAAAAATCTAATTTATATTTACTAGGTTTCCTATAAACTAAAACTGATTTCTAAAATTGATTTAAATTAAAACTGATTTTAATAAACCCAAAAAACTGGTTTTATTAAACTATAAACTGATTTCATATAATAAAAATCACCTCTGCGATCGTAGGAGGTCGAAGGAGGAACTCTGGACTCGGGGAAGTGCTGTGGAGGGTCGGAGGAGGTGCGCTTGGGGTAGCGGCGCCGCCCTAGGGCGTGGTGGTCTCGTGCGTCGCACAGAAGGGGGGAGGGTCGATGCGGGAAGGGGAAGAGGGAGGACGAGGAGGAGAGAAGAAGAGGGGGGTGCTGCGGTCTGGTGGGAGGAGGCGCGCGCCTCCCTGACGCGGCGGGGTGGCAATCGCGCGAGGGCGCGATGGATTTCAATTTTCTTTTCCTTTTTTCTTTTCCGATCTGAGTTGGAAAGTAACGGGGGGGGGGGGTATAGGAGATAGAGGAAGAGAGAGAGAGTTTTAATTTTTTTTATATTATTTTATTTCAAAAAGGTTGACTTTTTATTTCGACCTCGAAATCAAGCCCACCGCGTGTCATCCATAGCTAATTACCCCCATTTTGAACACAGTGGGATATGTATCGTAAGCTGATTTAATCGTTTCGAACAGTTTTCGTTAAAATCAACATAAAACTCTATATATTGAATTTGAACGCGCATTTCAATTTACTGGGGTTACATACTAACTCTAAAAATTCCCGAAAAATATTTTCTAGCTTCATATTGATGATACGGTCCTAACAAAACTAGTTTCGTCGAATTCTGAGACCGTTTGAAAAATGGTCGTTTTCTAGTCGATTAAAATCAACTAAAACTGGTCAAACGCGTTTTCCTTTTCCACGCTCACATATTGATTCGAAAAATTATGAAATTTGAAACCTAGCAATAACATGACATCACGGATCCAACAAAAGTGGTTTCGACGAAATCCGAGGTCGTTTGCAACATGGCTACTTTAAGGGCCGAAATTCCATAGCGACTATTCTTAATTTTCAACTGGACATAACTTTTGATTCCCGCTATGAAATTTCGATTTTTCTGATTCGTTGGAAAGATATTCACAATTAGATTCCATTATTTTTTGTTTCACTAAAATCCGGTTTATTTTGCACCCGGTACATTCAATTGAAGTTTGAAAATGAGTTATCGAACTACCACGCCATTTTTAATTCTATTTATAATTAAAATAAATATTTATATTCTAACGACGACATATATAAATATATACACATTCTAATTCTATTCCAAATAAATTTCTCATCGATATTATTTAAAATAATTCATTTCAAATATTCAAAATTCGCTAAAATTGCCAAAATAAAAATTTTAAACTGTCTCGGATTTTCCGAGTTGTTACACTGTCAAAGATACGTTATGACCTCATGCCTCATCAACCGGGAAATGACAGAAATCGGGCAGGTAGCATGGCTAAGTGGGTCGCTCCCATTAGGGTGTATATCACCTATTTAGAGATAAATCCAATTCATTCTTTTATCTATTATCGATGCTGTCCCTTTTCAGGAGACGGTGGGTAGCTCCTAACCATTGGTGATATACATTCGATGCACTCAAGCGAAATGAGTGGTCGGTCATGTGTGGGCCGGGTTGCAAGACGTTCTTGTTGAACCCAGTGTATTTGCCTCTAAAGATACACTATCGGCAGGTGGTCCCATACCTTGTCATAGTTGGAATCCAATCTCCAATAAGTGCCTGCGATTTTGTTTGTATACTATATATGTGGAACATGAGATGCAAGCGTTCTGCTAGATTGTTAATTACTTATGATTTGACATTATCATAATATCAGAGAAGTATTGATTTAACTATTTTGGGTTATCGTAAGGTCAAAAAAAAAACCATCCGTGTTTATGTGTGGATCGGTCTTACGATTATCTTTTCTTTTGAAAAGGATTTTGTAAAGTTAAAACAAAATGATTTGAGTTTACTCACACCAATCCCATGACTGACCCAGAGTTTTATTTTATTTTGTTTTTTCCTAAAATCTTGGGTGCCCAAGTTTGTACGGGCAGTCAAGTGATTAGGATTTTACAGATATACTTTGAAGGAGCTTGGAGCAGGAGGCTTCAGCACTAAAGATATATAGTTTAGTTCCGCAGTGATGTGTGTGATAATGGTATGTATATATTGATTCAAGTTATATTCCCAAAGTTATGTTGTATATTATATTTTAATCGTTCCGCTGTGAGATTCGTATTACTCCAATTCTGTTCTGCGGTGATCTTCTTCTTCTTCTATTCTAATTTTCTATCTTGTCTATCCTCACCCTCTAACTTCTTTCTATTAATGATCAGGAATTTCCGATGTCTGAATGGTCAACATGGTAGTTTGGTGTTGATTTTCGGAGTCGAAAATCCCAGTTTGTTACAGTGGTATCAGAGCTGAAGGTTAAGTGATTACCTTGGCTCTGTGGCGTGACTCAGTAGAGATGGGATTAGTAATACCCTAGATTGAGCTTGAGTGTATATATATGAGTGAACGTATTTGTAGATTGAATAAAAATTGTTTTATATTGTGGAGATTTATTGGTTAAGTTGTTTATAAGTTCTGATCGATCAGTTTGATCCACTGTATCGATAAGAGTTTCTAAATGCTTGGATACGATAAACCGACACAGTATGTTTTGAAAGAGGGTAAATGAAATAATTTTACCTAAATTATATTTTGATATGAAGGAATGATTAATATTTGAAGTATTATAGTATATTGGATGTGTTGGTTGTCATATAAATCGAATAAAGCTTAAAATTGAGTTGGTTATGTATATATAACCAAATAAAATTCATATAGGTGTTATGAATGAATTAAATCAGAATTAAAACCCTGGAAAATTGAACAAGTGTTCATAACTGGATTTGGATTAGATATATGAGAATTTTAGATCCTGGGAGATTTTAAAATTATTTTATAAGCATCGTGAAGGATATTTTGAAATGTATTTAAAAATGGAAATGTTTAAATATGGTTTTGAAAGTGATATAGTATTGAACTCACTTCGATAGATGGGAAGTAACTCTGATGATACTGGCCACATCATCAGTGTTCATTTTCGAGTTGTAAGTGACGGATTACTACCAAAGAGAATGTTTTGAGAAAAAGGAGGTTGTTTTGAATCCTGAGAAGGGATATTTGATTTTTGAAAGAGCTAAGTTGTTTAAAAATTCCCAGGAAAATTGTATGAATTAAAAACTAATTTAAAGGGATTTGTGAAAGCAAATATGCATTGAATTGAAACCAATTAAATGGAAATTGAATTGGAATATAATATATGAAGTAAAATTAGATGTTGAATTGTGAGATAGAATCTGAAATGGTACTGAATTGGTGAGTTAGGAATTTGGAATCAAGAATGAAACTTGAGTTGAAAATGGTAATTGGCTTGTTTAAGCAAATGGCTGTGTTGAGGATAAATTGATCAGAGATTGATTGGGATGACTTTGGTATATGCTGAATTGGCAGCAGAATGAGAGGATATAATGATATGCCCGACAAAAAGGTACACGTTTATTTTTATGGATTTGGTGATTTATGGGTCGATTTGGCAAGCCACTTGGCTGTTTGGTTTTCTTTTGGGTTGAAGAAGGCCTAGAGAGGCGAGATGGGGTTTGAACTATTGACCAGTACAAAGGAGATGCTGGCGAAATTTTTCAAAAATTTCGGGTGTTAGAAAATTTTCAGGGTTTTAGAAAATTACCGTTGATAAGAATTAATTTTTTTTTAATTGAAATTAAATTGGTTTATTTGAAATTGAAGTTGGTAAGTAAACAAATAAATTTGTACTAGTCGATAGGGTCTGTCTTCTACCTTAGCAATTTCGAGGACGAAATTAATTTAAGGGGGAAGAATGTAACGACCCGCATTTTTCAGCGATATAAATAATTTATTTAATTATTTAAATAATGGTTTGGTTATTTAAAATGACCAGAATTGAATAATATTGAATATTTAATTAAAATAAATAATATAAAAATATATTTAATTTCTGAAATAGTGGAATTCACAAAATAGTATGAATTGGATCATCTGTGATATTTAATTCGGTTTAGAATTGAATTAGAATAACGAATATATTATTTTAAAGACAGTTGAATGTATAATTATAATCGAGCTCGAAATGGCGCTGCAGTTCGCTATTTGGCGATTTGAACTTCAACTGAATGTACAGGCTCCATTTTAAATCGGATTTATGTGAAACAAGAAACGTTAGGAGATGGTAAAGTATATTTTTCTAGTGGAAGAGAAAAATCGAGATTTCGTCGTGTAGATTTTTATTTTTGTCCAAATCAAATTTTAGAAAAGTTGTTATGGAATTCCTTTATAATTTATATCGATTTATTTATATTTTAAAATGGATTTTTAAATATAGACCGAATATCGATGTAACACTGGATTTGAAATATCGAGTTATAAATCCCAATGGAGCTGTATGATATTCTATTGTGAATATATACGATAATATTTATTTTTAAATATTAAATTTAAATGTTTTTAATATATTTATATAATTAAAAGGGTTATTTAGAGCTTTAAAAATATCCAGTTTTTCAAACGACCTCAGAATTCGACGAAACTAATTTTGTTGAATCCACAATATTAAATTATTGCTAGATTTCAATTTTCATGATTTTTGAAGTCAGTATGTGGCCGTACGGGTTTTTAATGTGAAAACAGACGATATTTTGACAGTTAAAAATACGTTGTGTGAGCAAAGGAAGTCGGAATTCGACGAAACCAGTTTCGTTGGGACCGTAATGTCAAACTGTAGCTGCATGTCCAGTTTCGTGATTTTTGGGTATCGTATGTGATTGTAGGAATTTTAGAGGACGAATACAATTAGCGTTTGCTTAAAAATAAATAAAATATTCGAATATAAAAATTATTTAATTCTTTCTATAAATATCCTCTAACTCTCCTAACCCTAATTCAATTTCATTCCGTGGTCAAAGCTTCTTGGCCGCCACCGAAAATACTTTAACAGTAAAAGTTAGAGTTTGAAATTTTATATTAATTAAAACAAAAATCCATAAATCCAAATGCAAGCATATATGGATTCAACAAGGAAGGAGCTTCATTTCTATGTGATTTCTACAGCGAGCAATTCGTGTTTGGGGTACGTGGGTTTCGACAACAAACTTAGGGTTTTCGATATAGGGATTTTGGGGCATCGATAGTTGGAGATGAGGGTAGGTTAGGGTTTGTTGAAGCGAATGGGACTCGTGTACAATTTTCTGGGTAGTTCGGTGATGATAACTGAAGAAAAGGAGTCATCGGCGATGGAAAACAATTCGCGTCCTTTCCTCTTGGGGTCGACGTAGCTGGGAATCGCGTTTTGATTTTGGGGTAGGAGATGAATGCCATGATGATGTTTAGAAAGGGAATTCAAAGGAGAGAACCACAATGAGTTTCATTTTGGATTTCACGAAGAAATGGAGATGTGGGAAAGAGAGGAAGAACTGTCATTTCGTTTGAAAGTAACGGGGAAGAGAAGCGATGAGCACAGGATTAGAGATTAACAGGGTAATTAAGGATTTTTAATTAATCAAATTATCAGCGTTAATAATATGTAAATATTTATAATAACTTGAAAAATCAATAATTTTCCCGTACGTTATCAGAACCAGACGAAACTGGATCCGTTGGAATCGTATGGACGGTGGCTACACCAAGGAACTGACCGGGAGTGAATTGAAGCTCGTTTGGATTTATGGTGAAATTACACGCCTGGATCAAATCAATTACCGATATATCGTTATTTAACGATCACCGGCCAATGTGAGTAAAACTCACTAACTCTTCTCAGTCATATTTTTATAACGTATTTTCATAACTGATAAATAATGATTGTTGCTGTGTGTTGGCTATTTGGTTGAACTGCTAGTCAGTTAATTGAAAATATAGATAATGATATAGATATAAATCGTTAATCAAATATTTATTCTGTTTAGCAGAATATTTCATAGTAAAATGAAATTGATGTTAATTTTATCGTTTAACATCTGCGGATGTAGGGAAACAGGTCGGAGGGACCCAACTGGGTTCCTCAACATTTATTTTACAGTTTTCATATATTGTGTTATATGACGTGATATGAAATATGTTGTTGATTTTATATGTTTAATGATACTGATCATTGTTATATGGTATGTTAAACACCATAAGGAATACTGGAATGTTAAAAAGTAAATTTTCAATGTTATTTTGAAAAATAAATATTTATAAAATCAAAAGATTTTATAAAAATAAAACTATTTATTTAGAAATAAATAGATTAGAAAGGGGATATTTAATTGTAAATCAAATAGATAGAATTGAAAAGGAATATTTGTAAAACTATTTACAAATGGAATTGGAAAGAAATATTTGTTAACTATTTACAAATAGAATTGAAAGGGATATTTATTTGAAAAATAGATAGAATAGAAATAGAAAATATTTGTAAAATAAAAAGAAAGGGAATAGTTAGATTATCAAAGGAATTACTTATAAAATCAATGGATTTTATATAAATAGAAAATATTTTATAAATAAATAGAATTATCAAAAAGGGGTTTATTTTTGTAAATAAATTGATTTTAAAAGGAATAGTGGAAAAGTGACTAGTATTGTAGAAAAGGAGAATTTTACATTTGAAGGATTTAGACCCGTGCTTCGCACACTGGTATAGCGTGTTATGAATTTAAAGCAAAGTTTTAAAATAGAATCTATTCCGACCGATGATTGAGAAGATAAATTTATAAATAATATTTTATAAATTAAATAAGATATTTATCATTGGATAAATAGGATATATAAGTCAGGACTTATATAGAGAAGTAAGAATCGATTTCAACATCGATATTTAAATTGAATAAACGTAGAGTGAATCAAAGGAGTTAATCAGTTAGGGTTAATTAGATAGAGTTAAAAGGATTAGAAATTTATGTATATTAGTTATTCTATTAGAGTTGATCGAATATAGTTATTTGAGATAGAGTTAGTCAACATAGTTATTTACGATGTGTTTCCATTTCGTACGACTGCTAGCGTAATTCGCAGGGCTGCAGATAGCCTATGGCGGTCGAATGTTTCTTGAGGGAATCAGGCGTAACCATTGTGATCGCTACGATCTAGAGTCAAGCGAATGGTGTTAAATTGAATATTAGCCATTCGAAATAAAGTTAAAACAGACATAGTTATTCTTAGATAATAAATTAATCGAATATTAGTTATCAGATAGGAGTTAAATAAGTAGAGTAGATAAGTTGAGTTAATTGAGTTGAGTTAATCAAACCGAGTTAATCCAAATGAGTAAATCCAAATGGGTTATTCGAATAAAATTAAAGGGATTAATCGAATGTAAATCATTCGTAGAAAGTTAATTGAATGTGAATCATTCGAAGAGAGATTATCGAATGTAGTAATTCGAAGAAAGAATCATCGAATATAGTTTATTCGAAAGGAGTTATCGAATAGAGTTTATTCGAAAGAGAATTATACGTTGAATTCGATTATATCGAATTCGGGAGAAGTAATATATACTTTTCGTTTTATTCAAGATTTACCTATTTATGAATAAATTAGTGGTTTAGTTATTTAGTTAAATTAAGGAATAAAAGTTATATTTTGAAAGTAGATATTTGGGAAGAAGGGATTATAATGCTACAGTTATAATAAATGTTTAAAATAAAGAAGTGGTTCGTAAATAGAATCCGAGAGTTACGTAAGGAAGTTTGTTAAAGATGTGAAAGGTGAACTTTGTCTATTTCGAGGTTAGAAATGTTGTTCAGTTAAGGTCTGAGAGGTAACTATACCCCAACTTGATCGACTTCGTTTTTAACTAAGAGATGGGTAAGGTTCGATAGTGAAGATTGATTTAGTGAATTTAGTTAATGAGTGTAATGGTTTAAATTGGCTTAGTGATGTTTTATTTAACATCTGTTTTAAATCAAATGAATAACTTTTGGAAACGTTTTCCAAATATATTCAGAGATATTTTCTAATCATAGAAAATGAACTGTAAATGAGAAAGAATACTGGAATGACAGTGATATGTGAAGCAAAGATGGAAATGTTTTCCAATGATTGATGATGTATATTTTCTAAATTTAGAAAATAAGAATTTACAAATATATAGAAATGAGGAAATGGATAAATTAAAGATAATTTTATTGAAAGAAATAAAGGTTGATTGATGATTGATCGATAGAATTTCCATCTGGAAATAATGTCGTTGGTTGCACACTTGTTTTTCTTTGATAGTTAAATCATCGACTATCGAAGTTTTGACCATTTTATCGTCGTCAATACAGAGAGACCGGGATCAGATTCATCATCTGAAAACCACTCTGTATGGACGTTAGAGTTGCGATCAAATATTGAAGATGGAGTTATGCAAGGGCTATCCTGTTTACAGAATAGTGCCTTCGGTTTGTTCAGTCCCAGGACAAACGTGAATGGACGAATGTCTAACAGAGTATATCTAATGGATCGCATAAGTTGATCTCTTCAAACATACTTACGTTTGGTGGCGGCGGAATTCGTTTCTCTTAGCTTTATACCCGTGGTATTTTTGAGGAAATCAATTTGTGATTTGACGAGTATGACGATGTGACATTCAAAGTAAATGAATGTATGATCTGTCAAAGATACGTTATGACCTCAAGCCTCATCAACAGGGAAATGACAAAAATCGGGTGGGCAGCATGGCTAAGTGGGTCGCTCCCATTAGGGTGTATATCACCTATATAGAGAAAAATCCAGTTCATTCTTTTATATATTATCGATGCTGTCCCTTTTTGGGTGACGGTGGGTCGCTCCCAACCGTTGGTGATATACAATCAATACAATCAAGCGAAATGAGTGGTCGGTCATGTGTGGGCCGGGTTGCAAGACGTTCTTGTTGAACCCAGTGTATTTGCCTCCAGAGATACACTATCGGCATGTGGTCCCATACCTTGTCATAGTTGGAATCCAATCTCCAATAAGCGCCTGCGATTTTGTTTGTATACTATATATGTGGAACGTGAGATGCAAGCGTTCTGCTGGATTGTTAATTACTTGTGATTAGACATTATCATAATATCACAGAAGTATTGATTTTCAAAACTATTTTGGGTTATCGTAAGGTAAAAAAGCCATCCGTGTTTATGTGTGGATCGGTCTTACAATTATCTTTTCTTTTGAAAAGGGTTTTTGTAAAGTTAAAACAAAATGATTTGAGTTTACTCACACCAGTCCCATGACTGACCCAGAGTTTTATTTTGTTTTGTTTTTCCCTAAACTCTTGGGTGCCCAAATTTGTACGGGCAGTCAAGTGATTAGGATTTTACAGATATACTTTGAAGGAGCTTGGAGCAGGAGGCTTCAGCACTAAAGATATATAGTTTAGTTCCGCTGTGATGTGTGTGATAATGGTATGTATATAGTGATACAAGTTATATTCCCAAAGTTATGTTGTATATTATATTTTAATCGTTCCGCTGTGAGATTCGTATTACTCTGATTTCGTTCTGTGGTGATCTTCTTCTTCTTCTATTCTAATTTTCTATCTTTTCTATCCTCACCCTCTAACTTCTTTCTATTAATGATCAGGAATTTTCGATGTCCGAATGGTCAACATGGTAGTTTGGTGTTGATTTTTGGAGTCGAAAATCCCAGTTCGTTACAGTTGGGGAAAAGTTTAGGTAAAGATTGAATATTATGTAACTGGCATAAAAAGGGGTTGTAATCATATAATTAATTTTGGGCATAACTAGAAAATGTAGCATAACTTGAATTGACCAAACTTATGGATAATTTACATATAAACTTGGACATGAATGGTAAATATGTAAATTGGCTAAATGATGAACGTGCCTAACCTGAGGTTAGATTGAGTTGTGGTGTAAGACTGCCCGGAACCGCCCGGCACATCCAATGACCACAACAACATAGATCTAATGTGAGAGGTTAGCGCATTAAGCCCAAAAACTCGAGGTTAGAATGAGTTTTGCGGTAGAAGTCTGCCCGGAACCGCCCGGCACATCCAGCAACCGCAAACCACAGTTCTAATGTGAGAGGTTAGTGCTTTAATGAATAAATTAAAGCTAAGGAACAGACATGCTAAGAATGGAAAGGTTAAGTAACATATGAACATGCAACACTTAACTAATACAACATGTTAGGTGGGTGGGTTAAGTTAACATGGACAAGAAGACAACTTAACCAATATTGCATAAACAAAGTGGATAGGATTAAGGCAAGCTTAACCAATAATACATATGGACTTGATAAGGGGAAGGGTTAAGTAAATCTTGGGTAAGTGGGTAATATTAGTATATATATGCCCACAAACTTAACTGTTAAATAAACATGCGTGAATTAGTGAGAAGGTTAAGTAACATACGAATAGGCAACACTTAACCAGTACAACATGTTAATTAAGCAAATGGGCGGGGTTAAGTTAAATTGAGAACACTTAACCATTATAACACGTTGATTAGGAAACCGTAGTAACGGGGACCCATTTCAGCAATAACTTACATAGATGTATGATGGTAACCTGAGCTAGGCAGGGTGGAGCACGATTACTAGGCTGATTATAAGCAGTCAAAATAGCGGCGGGTGGTGGATCAGTGTAGGTTCCGATGGAGTATGGGCGTTCACGTGCTCCAGAGTGGAAAAAGCAGGCACTGGGCATCAGTAGTATACACTTTGCATCCTGAATCGTGTCGGGTTGCCATCATGGGAATTGATACACCCCATGATGGGGCCAGCACAGGAATCTACATACAAGTGGGGCCAAATGACACAAGTAATGAATACATACAAGCGAGGTCAAATGACACAAGTAATAAATACATGCGAGTTAGGGAGCCGATCGAACGAGGAAGGTAGTGGGTACAACTCGTGGGGGTAGGAACGAAAAAGGGGCACCTACGATAGCAGCTAGGAGTACACGAACTACCATTATCATGATTAGTAAGAGGGATCAACTTTTAGTATGGGACTAGTAAGGGTGCAGTGTAACTAGTAATGATACCGTGTTACTAGCATTGGTGCAGTATAGTAATTATCCCGTAGTGATTAGAAGCGCAATCAACATTATATCTTGTTCATCTTGTCTGCTTTGTCATGCCTGTTTATTCTACATTCATTTCTTGCTTTCCAGTTTATGTTCATATCCTGTTACTTTAATGATTATATTGTTAAAGTCACTGGACTCACCAGACTTATGTTTGACCTAGTTTGTTTCGCCTCTTTTCTTCCGTTCCCCCCTCCCTAGGTTCTTAGGGAGGAAATACTCAAGCTTAGTTCAGATATCTCTTTCTTCCAGTTTGAAGTTGAAAGGTGTATTGCTTGGCTTTGATTCTGCTTATGGCATTTTCTGTTGGGGATTATGGCTTTAAAAATTATGTACTCTAAAGGCCTTTGTACAAGACTGATATTATGTAATTGGTTTTGTTGCTTTGAAGATGTAACCAAACTATGTTTTGCTTTTCTGCCGCAATAAAGTTATAAATTTTCCAAGTTCTACTTTATCCCTCTTGTAATATTCCGTTCTGTTTACTTATAACGCTCCACGAAACTTAATGCATTCCCTTTGAGAGTGACATTAACGGACGTAGGGTGTTACATATAACCTTTAAGCTCGTACATCTCAGATAAGGGTGTTAAGCAAGAGAATAAATTCTTCGCCACCAAACATATATATATTTAATAGAAATCAATCACATAGAATGAAACCCAATGTCGGACACACATCCATTTACAAGTCCGTTCTGCGTCTAAACAAAACCGGAGGCACCTTATTCCTCGTATCATATGTCCAATACATGAGAGAGGTCTTCGCATATCCAGTCGATCTCCAAGTACGTCTGGACGATCACCACTTATTACCTTGTCTTGGGTGTACAGTCCAATCAAGACATCAGTAATAATCCAAACGATGTGAAGATCTCCGGTCTTCAACCACCTTCTTCATCATCGACTTTTAGTCATCGTATTCATTATTCAGAATGGGTTAAACCCGGTCTTTCCGAATAACTCGCATATTTGATTAATCAATAATCAAGTGCTATAAAAACACATCATACGCCTCATTCCAATTCAGAATATTTGTTTATTTAAATATTCACTTCTGTAGGGAAAGGTACCCATTAATTTTATCAAAGATAAATTCTTTTAAATTTTCTCTATAATCTTCCTTTTGATATCGTTTTCAAAGGATTTTATTTTATCATTTAATGATTCTAAACCAAATTAAGGTTTACCAAACTAGTCAGGATTAACGAGCCTTACCGAAGTAATCATTTATTTCATCTTTCCAATTGCAGCCTATTCATCCCATGGAGCAAAACTGGTAGTACTCTATTTCTAACACCCACTATGCTATTGGTAAAATTAATTACAATTTTCCGTTCAAATCTAATTAAAGATTTAAATATCTCCTAGAGTAAACCTGGTGGTACTCCATTCTCGATCACTTCTCAAATTTGGTAAATTTAATTACCACATTAACTTTTCAATCTAATTAAAGATTCATTAAAACTCTACTTAGTTTTAATCTCCAAAAATCATTATTTAATGATTATTCAAATTTAGGAAATAAATTCCGTCTTTAACTGGGTTAAAGAACGAATGTCCTTTAAAACATCATTCACGATAAACCCAAAATCATCTTCCATCAAAATGGAATCTATATGGAAATCATAACAGTGTATAATCGATATAAATTCCTGAATCAGAATTATAATATAAATGGGATAGCGGAAAAGCCTTTTAAATTCCATATATAGTAACGGTTTTCATTCCCAGTAGCTCATCTCGATTATTACCAAGTCGAAATCCATTCAATTCCAATTAAATCTATTAAATTGGAAAATTTTACTTTGGAAAATTTCCATTAAATCTTAATAAAAAGATTTATAAATTCCAAATCATATCTTCACTGTTAATTAGGTTAAAGAACTAACGTTATTTAAAACACCGTCCACGATAAACCCAAAAATCCAATTTCAATTTAATTTCAATTCAATTCCAATTAAATATTTATTAATTAGTAAAACTTCATTAATCTTAATTAAAAGATTATTCTTTTCTCAACTGGGTTTAAGAACTATGTTATTTAAGACATCATTCATGACAAACCCAAAATTCAATTTGATATTAAATATAACGCTCTGAATACAAATTTTATTGGCTTAAATTTAGTATCAAATTCTGAAACTAACGGATATCGTACTGGGAATAACAATATCTGTATCTTTCAAATTCCTCAGCAATATCCATATAATTACGAAATCCAATAACAAAATATTCTGAAGATTATTTCCATTCAAAATCCATTCCAATTCATATTTTGGAAAATTCTGGTTATAGTTTAAAAATATTGGATTATTATTCGAGTTAATAACTAGTTCATTTCGATAAAAATATATTTTTATCTTTTCAAACTTGGAATTTTTCATCCAAAATCTTTCCAAATCATTTATTATGATTTTACACAATTTTTCCATATTTTTAATAATTTTAATATCGCCATTTCGGTTGGTTTCCAATAACGGCCACTGAACTGCATTTACAACGACCTTTTCCAAAACTGATGTGGACATATTTTAAAATCCGACCGTTCAAATTTAAATCTCTTATATTCATTGGAAAACTCTTTTCGATACGAACCAAACAGTTCCAGTTTTAGGGGAATCCGACGTCGGATCTCCCGTTTCGTCCATTTGAAGTCAATGGTCGAAATTCGCGAACGGTCGCTGCGCGGCACATTCTATTCAGGCCATTTAAATATATATAATATATATCATCAATTTAAATTCAAATTGTATTTTATAAATTCATTTATAAATTCATTTATAAATTCATTTCAAAACGATTTCAACTTCAGTTTCAATTTTTAATCAAAATTGAATATTCCATATCATTATAATATTAAAATGATAATATTTTCAAAATATCAGATTTTGAAATCCATTTCCTTTTCGATATTTATTATAAAATAAATAAAATTGATATATAAATTCATTCGAGTCAAAATAGCGTTTCTTAACTTAACTCGACTTTATATATTTTCCATATTATCGTGTCCATCCAAAATCGAACATCAAAATCACATTTTGGTTATTCACTGAATATTATCCTAAAATATTCATTTATATTCTGAATGTTACTTAAAAATAATCCTTATTTTAAATTATTCCTTATTCTAAAATATTCATTATTTTAAAATATCGTTATTTCTGAATCGGAATCAAACTCAATCAATTACCATATAATTTTATTTATATGGTTTTCATACATCGCATGTATTCTCAATAATGATAAATAGTCATTAAACATTCAAACATCATCCAGAGTGCAATTTAAAACTGTATAAGCATTAAAATAAATAAATAATGCTCATCACAGTATGTCCGTCAATCGGTCGACATACACTAAATATTGGGATTAGTGTATGTCAAATATCATCCCAATACTCGTGTGGGGTTTTCAAACAACGGCAGACTATTTAGAATAATCACTGGTTAATATACTTAACCAGTTCTAATTCGATTTGAATTATTTTTCTACTTAACCAATTTTACTGTTTAAATTATAAATGAATATTTATAATTTAATTTCAACTACCAGAAAATAATATTAAATTATTTTTAATATTTTAAACATTTCAGCATCACAATCAACACACAATACAGTCAATTAAATCGTTCATGTTCTGTGGACGAGGGAGGTGAGCTAACAGGCACCGTATAAAATTTATAATGATTAAAACTGATAAAAATATACATTGGAAATTCTATATATTTTTATACATGAATACAATAACATGATAAAATATAATTCAGTGAGAAGGAGTTCTCATATTCGGTTCCACTCCATCATTCCTTAATTCTGAATTTCTATTCTGTTTTGATTTAAAATCGCCTCAAATTCTAATTTGCTCCAAATCGCTTCTGGTCAGTTCCATGTTATAGAGCTCATCAAGGCGAGTCTAACGCATTTTGAGTCGCCGGATTTGGACCTCGCATGGAAAAGATGTGATATTATTTTTGTTAATTACATTATGGGGATAAGTAATTATAATTAAAATAAAAATCCCCCAATTAACTCACCCCCTTTATCATTAACTCTTCACGTTAAACCCATCGCTCCCATCGAACTTCCCATCGCCGTTCCTCCACCAGACCTCAGACCGTCGATCAGGCCGCACCACGCAATAGCCCTCAGCGGCGCCTTCCACCTCCAGGAGACACGTCGAGATCGAGCTCCTTCTGGGCCCTCAATCTCACTTGAAAGCCAGCGTCTTCCAGACCGGATTTCAGCCTCCTCGGTGGTCAGACGACGATCACCACTGTTAGGTTCATCAAGCTCGATGAGATAATCAATTTCAAAAATGGAACATTCGATTTCTTTTGAACAATTAAGAAATTTTGGAGGATTTAATTTAAAGCTATTTCGAGCGTTAATTCTATCAGGTGGCGGCTAGGGTTCTGAGAGAAAGAAGAGGGGAGTTTTTATAGAAAATTATTTTATATTTAATTATTAATTAATTCCATAAATACTTGTTTATTCCCTCGAACTCCAAATCTAACCCAGTGGCTGTCGCCCCTAGCCAAATACTCCAATTCCGGACACAATGGAATATGTTTCGTAAGCCAATTCTATCGTTTTGATCAGTTTTCATCAAAATTAAAATATAGATCAATTTATATTGAATTTAAATGTACATTTTAATTTACCGGGGCCATATACCGACTCCAAAAATTACAGAAAAATAAATCTAGCTGTGTTTTGATGATACAATCCTAACAAACTAATTTCATCGAATTTTGAGACCGTTTGAAAAATGGCCTTTTTCTGGTCGATTAAATTTAAATGGAATTGACAAAACACGTTTAAATTTACCACGCTCACATATTCATTCCAAAAATTATGAAATTTGAAACTTAACAATAATTTGACATTCCGGATCCAACAAAAGTGGTTTCGTCGAAAACGGAGGTCGTTTGCAAAATGACTATTTTTAAGGGCTATATATTATACTAATATATATATATATATATATATTCCATTGCGACTATTTTAAATTTTAAACTGGACATTACTTATAATTTATAAAGTGAAATCTCAGTTTCTTACATTCATTAGAAAGATATAGCTAAACAGATTCTAATATTTCTGGTTTTACCGAAATCCGATTTATTTTGAATTTTGTACATTCAATTGAAATTTAAAGTCGAATTTTTAAACTATCACGCCATTTCAAGCTCCTTTTATAATTAAATTAAATATATATTTTCCAACTCCGATTTAAATAAATTTTTAGTCATTATTATTTAAAATAAACCATTTTAAATATTCAAAATCCAATTAAATAGCTAAAATAAAATTTTTAAATTGGTTCCAAAATTCTAGGTTGTTAAAATCTCCCCCACTTAAAAATTTTTCATCCTCGAAAAGGAATGGAGCTGAAAGTTGTTTAACTAACCAACTCAACTTACATTCTGGCTTTTATTCTTCAACTTTTCATTTTCTATGAATTTTCAAATTTCTCAAAAATTTGGCTAGCACCCTAAATTTTTGAAAAATTTCGCCATAGCCTCCTTTGTACGGACTAATTGGAAAAACCGAAACTTTCCTACCAGGGCCCTCCTTGATCAAAAAGAAAAAGAAAAAGCCAAGCGGCTTGCCAATCGGCTCATAAAATCATCAAAACCCAATGAATATAGTAAACATGTACCTATTTGTCGGGCATACAATTTTATTCCTCTTCTTAGCTTCCATGCTATGACCTGTTCAATATATATACATGTCTGTATATGCGATTGCAATCAATTTTCAATTCCTTTCAATATTAATTTAATTTGGCTAAATTACGTTTCATTTTCATATTGGTTAAATTAATTATCATTCCAATATTTTAAATTAGTTGAACTAATAATCACACATCACAACCAGCAATCAATTAGTTTATTAGCTTTTCAATCATATAACTTTCTATATATTTTTAAGAATCATATTTTTAATGCCAAATCACAAATAATAAAATCTAACTAAGTTTTGGTTCTCACATCAGTCAATTGGAATAATATAGATATCCCACTTTCGAAACTCGAACATAAACACTGATGATGAGGCCTCAATCATCAGAATGATCTCCGAGTGACTAGAATGTGATTCTATATCTATCCAGTATATTTGGGACTTCGAACATACATTCATGACGCGCATATGCAAAATCTTCATATACTCGATTGTCCAAAATAAAATAAAATACTCAAATACATATATTAAGAAAAAAATTCTAAATTAAATTTGTTTTTAATAAATAATACTCTTCAAACTCATTCTAGGATGCTACTGGTCCTATCTTGTAACACCCCACGTCCGTTAGTGTCACTCACAAAGGGAATGCACTAAGTTCTGTGGAGCATTTAGGGTAAAAGATGCAGATAAATTACAAGACAGACATAAATTAAACAGTGGAAAATAAAACTTTTCTTTATTGATAAAATAGTTCGTACAAATATTTCTTTACAATATCAGAGTGTCATCTGTCTTACAAAATAAAGAAGCATAAAAATACATTTATATTCCCCAATGTAGCAAGAACCTGCCATAGCATCTGAAAAGAGAATCCAAGCAAAACTTCGACAAATCTTCAAGCTGGGAAAAAGTGACAGTCCAACTTAACCTGAGATATACTACTCCCTCCTCTGCTACTTGGGGGGTGGGAACGGAAGAAAAGAAGACGAAAGAAAAACAGAGTCGGACATAAAGCCTGAGTAAGTTCAGTAACTTCTAGCATATGAACATGGAACAACAACAAAACGACATGAATTAACTGAATACAAGATAACACCATGATGATAGGGTTGGCAAGATTAGACAAGATTTGCTAAGCTAAGATAAACTGGATATGCTCTAATACTTTCGCCGCTTCGCTATTTCCTTGTTATACTGGTTTCTATATCTCTGCACCGCCTAACTAGTGTCCCAACTAGTAACGACAACGTGATCCCAATCCCTGTATTTTCCATCGCCTTCAGGCATCCACTTATTTATTTGTTACCTAGATTTAATCTAGGGTTTTCTACCAAGTACATTATAGATTCAACTAGAGTTTACGCTGTCTGCTGAATGCTTCTCGGATTCAGGATTTATGCCACCTAGTTCAACTAGGAATTATGCTACCTGTCGAACGATGCCCCCAAGTCTAGGACACACTACCTAGAGTGGTATATGTTCCTATACTTCCCCACGCATGTATCGCGGATCGTTATCGCTTGTCTAGATGCACATGTCCTATAATATGCGACCCGAGTCCTATGCCAGGGAAAATCAAGGAATACAGAACTCGGTCGGGAGCTTTCAGATATCTGCCGATGCAAATGCTAAGGTCTGTTTTTATTCCAGTGGCTATGGTCCCACTTGACCCCTCCCTCAACTAATGAAAGGCACACCTTGTAAAATGAGAACTATACGCCGACCCCCGGTGCCCCACTATCCTATGGCCATCCTCACCCATAACTAGATAGCAAGTATATGGTCTTTTGGAGTTCTCCACCTTTCCGCTTCACGTATCTCGATTGACTCAAGATGGATGGTAGACGACGAGTTGCTATCACAGGGCTACCGTTTGCTCGCCGAATCACGCTGGTCCATCCTAGTCTTTAGGTTGCCATGTATTGCAACCAAGGCATACCCCTGGTTCTTCTATGCAGACCTTAACCTCTGTGGGCCCAGGCGGATCATCTGTAGACTCACAGAGGGATACCAAGAGTACCCTCACGTCCCCTCGAAGCCTCGGGCTTCGTAACCCAATTCGTTGGAGCCTTCTTTTTAATCAGACGGACATTCGCTCCTCCTCGTGTTATACTAAGAATTACAACTTAGTTTTGTCAACTAAGGTTTACCACTTAGTATACAGAATCGTTGTTTTCCTAACTAAGGTTTACTACTTAGCTCCTTTTAACTAAGGTTTACTACTTAGTTCTCTTTCCCGTCAATTTGGATTGGTTAAGTGTCATTAGTCAATTCAAGCTAACTTAACACTCTTCATTTATCCTGTTAGGCTGGTTAAGTGTCATCAGTAATTCACGTTGACTTAACCCTACCACAAACCAAGTTATATTGGTTAAATATTTCTTATTACTTAACCCTACCCCTTCATCCTATATTGGTTAAGTGTTCCTTTTAAATTAACCTTGCCCGTCTGTTTTAACCAACATGTTATTAATGGTTAAGTATTATCCCTTCATGTTTTAGACTTAACCTCATTCCTTTATCACAACCTGATGGTTAAGTGTTCAGGTTTACTTAACCCTACGGTCTAGCCCAACTAACATATCAAAGTTGGCTAAGTGTATTAGATTTTACTTAACCCCAACCTCTAGTCTAGTTAACATATTAATTTGGCTAAGTGTATTTACTTTACTTAACCCCTACAAGTCTCGTTTTGCTACCTTGAGTTTGGTTAAGTGTCTCTATGGACTTAGCCCTCCCATTCTAGCTTAACTGTGTTAAGTTGGTTAAGTGTTCCTATGGACTTAACCCTCCCATTCTAGCTTAACTGTGTTAAGTTGGTTAAGTGTTCC
Organism: Allium sativum; assembly: GCA_030737875.1. NCBI lineage: Eukaryota > Viridiplantae > Streptophyta > Magnoliopsida > Asparagales > Amaryllidaceae > Allium > Allium sativum. The sequence continues at coordinate 185,243,516 of CM060924.1, read as the reverse complement.
TATGGACTTAACCCTCCCACTCTAGCTTAACTGTGTTAAGTGTCAGTCTGAACCTAACCCCACCCATCAGTCTAGTTATCATGTTGAACTGGTTAAGTGTCTTAGTTAACTTAACCCTACCATTCTTGTTCTAGCTTTAACTAAATAAATTAAAGCCGCAACCACTCTCATTAGACAGGTTTTATTGCGACTATTGGATGTGCCGGTTGGTTCCGGGCAGGTTTACATCGCAACTCAGTCTATCCTCGGGCTAGGCATATTCGTGTTTTCTAAGTTCAAAGGGTTTCAATTTATTTTCAAATCAAGTTTTGAAAGTAACCATCCCGTTCGTCGGATCAGTTAGGGATAGCCAGGGAGAGCAGGAAACTTGTATTTTCCAAACCCAAGCCTAGACACTATCCTCTCTGTCACCCTAGAACTTTCTGGTGTGTCATTATAAGAGATGTCGTTAATAAACCTTTAATTTGTCTAAATTTATATTTCCTCATTTAGGCCAAATTCTATAAGTAAATTATTTCTAATTTACTTATTTCCTAATTACTCTTTTAATGTAAATTGTCTACATTCATTCTTATGGCCCATTTCCCCTTCTAAATCATATTTATGCTTTTTGGTATGTGGACTTTACCAAATTAAGTGTCACTAACAATGATTTTGCTAAACCTGCCAATTACTCCCAATTATGGCCAATTTCACATTTATGCCAATATACTTACCGTGCTAAATTAGCTAACCCAATTCCGATTCAACATTCTAATTCTTGACTTATTACTCTAGTTCACTATTCATGTAAATGCTAGATTTACCCGTCAATACTAGATTCAAATTACATCAAATTTATCTAATTTGCATTTCTATGAACATGCCATAATACATGTTCCCAATTTATGCCAGTTTCCAATTTAAACTACGTTTTTAGTAAATTTCATATTTTGCCCAAACCGCATTCCCACCGTTCGTATAATCGTGATTCAGTCTAGATTATAAATAAAGCTAGGTTCATAGAAAATAGGGAATGAACCAAAGATGCTATGCAAAAGATAGACATACTAACTGGCATAAAAAGGGTTGAATAACGACATCGGTTCAAGAACATGGGTAGACCTAACTTAATAGGTAAATTCCCATGGTCTAAAACCAAAGAAAACCAAGAATAGACAGAATAGAGACGTAGGTTCAAGAACATGGGTAGACCTAACTTAATAGGTAAATTCCCAAGGTCTAAAACCAAAGATAACCAAGAATAGACAGAATAGATGATCGGGGTTAGACCCAATTTCATAGTCATAAAACTTAAGCAACACTTTCCTAGTCATGAATCACAGGTGCTTAATCACAGATGTCCTTGTTATGTCATAGGCAATAGTTTATATTTCCTAATCAAAGGCATAGGCTTAGCCAAGGAAATAATCCTCATAGTCACAGTCACAGTCATAGGCAATGTTCATAGTCATAGGCAATGTCCATAGTCATAGGCAATGTTCATAGTCATAGGCAAATGTTCATAGTCATAGGAATATGGTTTTAAGATCCATAGTTTCATAGTCATGGTCTTATTTGTCCTCGAATCATAACAGTTCTTAATTAGGTTCAAGAGTATAGGCACTGATTCGAATAGAGAGAGAGAGAGATTTGGCATATTCTTTTATTCCTTTAATTTCATGTCACGAACAGAGAAAAACATTCAAATCTAGAAATAACTGACTTACAGAGATTAGATTAGAACAGAAAGATGGCGTTGCTATGATTCGTAGAAAAACAGTCATTGAAGTCGTTTGAACCTCCTCTTGAATCCTAGCATGACTTGAACCTCTTCTTGAAAACCTTTTAGCAGCATTTCCTCGTCTTGATTTATTTTATATATATTATTTTACTCACTTATTTATTTATTTCTCAGAGGCAGCATAAGGATAGAAAAGAATTGTGAATAGAAAAGAAGACCAGGGCTGTTTATATAGTGTAGAAGTCAACGAATCTGGTCAGAAGGGCGTCCGGATACAGAGAAACGAATCAGGTTCAGAAAGCTTGAAAAAGTGGGGGGGGGGGGAGGGGGTCGACTACCTAGTCGACTCCCCAGTCAACCTGGGGGGCTGGGTCGACTACCCAGTCGACTCCCCAGTCGACCTGGGGGGGGGGTCGACTACCCAGTCGACTCCCCAGTCGACCTGGGTCCCTTCTGAGTCTGTTTTGAAATTTGAATTTTGCTGAAACTTCCGGAGGCCATATCTTCCTCATACGGACTCCGATTTACGCAAACTCGAACTCGTTTTCATGCAGAATTCCGAGACGAATGCAATAGCGCAGCCCGTTTCCCTTGATTTTGATTTTAAGTTTTAATTCCGCCTTGATTCGTGAATCCTAGTGTTACAGAATTACGGGGTGTTACATTCTCCCCCACTTAAAAGGATTTCGTCCCCGAAATCTTCAAGTTAGGAAGAATGTGTCCTACCATCCAATCACCCATCTACTCAACCATTCACTTACAGGCATCCATTGTCCTTAAAAGATTTCTAATGATTTCATGTTCATATGCATAGTGTGTGTATATGTCTTTATCTACTGTAAAATCAGGCGGTCTACTGATTCAGTTGACCTCCTTAATGCGAATCATGTCAGTGCCATGCGTCCAATCAGTTATGCAAGCATCCCTAGTTATTTAAATACTACATGTGTGCACAGCCATTCATCCATATGCAACATCCATATGATAACATATCAAGTTCAACTTACAAACAAATACATATTTGTAAATGCAATATGCTAGCGTCTGAACTTGATCTAGTGCCTAATACGTATGCATATGCATCCACGAGCAACCATCAGCAACCACCAATCATAACATGTTTCAAATACATGTTTACATCCATTGGCTTCTACCTAAGGATCGAAGATACGACATAGGTGATATACTTTGGAAAGAGAGAAACAATTATGCGTAAAGCTCCTAAAACAAAGAAATCAAGGATGCACCCTCAAGGAAAAGGGTATGATGCTAGTATCTAGTCTTCTTGAGCTTTACTCCACTGTATCTTAACTAATTTAACTTCACGATTGTGAAGTTCCGGATCTCCATTTCCAAAATAAACAGATGTCAATCACGGTACCAGGTATACGTACTAAGATGAGTAGAGGTTTCCCTCTTATTCGCTATGCCATAACTGTAAGAATCGAAAGGTCACTACGTGCTCTTTGGAGTGCCTGCCACAACTATTCATCTCTCACGCAAACCATCCAAACCGAACTCTACATTCCTCAAGTACAAGCCCCAAAGGCCTAAACCAATATCAGACAAGCACCCAAGGAATATCTCCCCCGAATCTAGACGATCTACGTGAGATGATATAAGCAAACTCGATAGCTATTCTCAAATCCCTACTAACCAAAAATAAACTGGTCGGACCACCAATTGGATTTGAGACTCTAGTGGGATCTTTCTACTATACAAGTACTATGGTGCAGAGACCCAACTATGGAAGTGGATATGAACAAATGCGAAGCGCTAGAACCTAAGGAAATAGCACGAACAGAAAACTAGACTCTTCCAACCGGACTACCTTTCTCCTAGGTACGATTGGTGGCGAAAGCATGTACTTGCCCTTCTGAAAATATCGTCCTCGTCCTTGCCCTTATCCTTAAGTATATGCCCTATCATACCCTAGTAAAGATACTTCCTCTTGTCTTAGGTTTTATAATTTCTTCCTCCATCGTGTGCTGAGTCTACATCCATGAATTCCTCATCCTTGGGTTATGCTCCTTAGCCAAACTCCTCATCCCCTTCCGTGTGTAGTCATGTTGACAAATCTCTCAAAAACTGCCTCCATCGTACAGAAAACCCTATAAGCTTGAAGGAAAACCGGCCGTAGGTGAAACAACTTCGGCTATGGATGGAAGTCGGGGCATTACTTCGCCCATCGATGAGGTTAACTCCCAGAAAGCCAGGAGCCCCAGAGACTCAAGAAAGAAGGAGACAAGTATTCAAACATAGGAAGAGAAGATAATGCGTATGGCTTTGGGGAATATGCCTTTAAAACAAATCTTTTCTTTTGAAAATGCTTCTTTTAAAATCGTCTTGAAAACAATTTTTCAAATCTTTTATCTGATCTGGTAACCTTCAGCTCTGATACCACGTGTAACACCCCACGTCCGTTAGTGTCACTCACAAAGGGAATGCACTAAGTTCTGTGGAGCATTTAGGGTAAAAGATGCAGATAAATTACAAGATAGACAGAAATTAAACAGCGGAAAATAAAACTTTGCTTTATTGATAAAATAGTTTGTACAAAGATTTCTTTACAATATCAGAGTGTCATCTGTCTTACAAAATGAAGAAGCATAAAAATACATTTATATTCCCCAATGTAGCAAGAACCAGCCGTAGCATCTGAAAAGGGAATCCAAGCAAAACTTTGACAAATCTTCAAGCTGGGAAAGAGTGACAGTCCAACTTAACCTGAGCTATACTACTCCCTCCTCTACTACCGGGGGGGGGGGAATGGAAGAAAAGAAGAAGAAAGAAAAACAGAGTTAGACATAAAGCCTGAGTAAGTTCAGTAACTTCTAGCATATGAACATGGAACAACAACAAAACGATATGAATTAACTGAATACAAGATAACACCATGATGATAGGGTTGGTAAGATTAGACAAGATTTGCTAAGCTAAGATAAACTGGATATGCTCTAATACTTTCGCCGCTTCGCTATTTCCTTGTTATACTGGTTTCTATATGTAATAACCCGGAAAATACGAGCCAATTTAAAATTTTTAAATCGGTTATTTCAAAGGAATTTGAATCATTGAAATAGAACATTTCAATAAAATAGTGAATTAGGAATAGTGAGTTAGTTTGAAAATTTGAATTCAAACTTTGACTGACTGTGAAGGGTGGAAAATATAACGGATTTTAGCGAAACCAAAAATATTTAAATCTGTTAGTCAATACCTTTCTAACGAATCTGAAAAATTGAAGTTTCATAACGGGAATCAAAAGTTATGGCCAAATGAATTTTCAGAAGGGTCGGTATATAGAATATATAGCCCTGGAAAATTGATATTTTGCATACGACCTCGGAATTCGACGAAACCACTTTTGTTGGGTCCGGGATGTCAAACTATTGCTAGGTTTCAAATTTCATAATTGTTGAAGCTAGTATGTGAGCGTGGCAAAAGAAAATGTGTTTGGTCGATTTCTGTTAAATTGGATCGACCAGAAAATGGCCATTTTTCAAACGACCTCAGAATTCGACGAAACTAGTTTTGTTGGGACCGTAGCGTCAAAACATAGCTAGATTTATTTTTCTGGAATTTTTCGAATCAGTTTGTGGCCCTGGCAAATTGAAATGTGCGTTCAGAGTTAAAAATTAAATGTTTTATACTTTGATTTGAAAAATAACTGACTGTAACAGTCGAATTGGCCTACGAAACATATCCTATTGTGTCCGGAATGGGGGTATTTAGCTAGGGGCGACAGTCGTTGGGTTTAAAAAGGAGTTCGTTTGAGAAAACACTATTTAAAAATTTAATATAACCCTTGGCCAATCAGAATTTTCCTTTCATAAATTTTAAAAATAAAAAAAAAGAAAAACCCCCCGATCAACGGCGACCCGAGCTCCCTACCTTCTCTCCTCCACCGCCGCCGCTACAGCCGCTTCTAGCCTTCGCCACCGCCACCACTCGACGCGCCTCAGCCTCCTCTTCAAATCCGACCCCACCGCCGCCGCCACAGTCGCCTCCTCCGCCTGTATCGACGCCAGGAAGTCGAGCACTTCCCGCCGCCGCCCTGAACGCCACCGACCACCGAACGCCACCAAACCACCACCGATCTGAAGCTCTCTCTTCCCTCTTCCACGTCCAACTCCCCGATCGTCCCCACGTGCCACTGATTTCGTGAAAACTGTAAACCTAGTTTTGAAGCTTCATGAAAGTGAGTTTTTCTTTGATCTTCACACTTTGAAAAATCATATCTTTTTGGTGTGTTGACGAAATTCGATGAAACAGGAAACATCGAGACCGCAAGGAAGCTCTCTACCCAATAGAAGAAGCTGCGGATTTTTCTGACATCGTATCGATTTTTAGCGCTCAGAAAACCAATGTGACAAATCTAAATTAACGTGAAATTGAATGGAAAATGTCGTGTATAATTTATATAAGCGAAATATAAATTACATACGTGTTGTATACCTCATGTACATGCGTAGTGTAAGCTATATAAGCGAAGTATGAATTTTTACATGCATAGAATAAGTGATATATGTGTTGAAATGCTAGTGAAATATAGCAAATATATATTATATTATATATATATATACTCCCCTCGTCCACAAACCATGGACGATATTTATTGTGGTGAATTGGTGTGAAATATTGGATGAAAAATACGAATGGTTGAATAATTGTTTGTGGTTGATATTGTTTGGTTGTGGTTGAAAAATACCCATTGGTGATTGAAATGAATTGGAAATATTTGTGGAAATAAAAATAAACATGCCGCCTGCGTGCGAATTAGATGCATGAATCCCCATTGTCAAAAACCGCGAGGTTTTAAGGTAGAGCGAGGAGCCGTACTAGGGACGGTGCCGGTTTTAACTGCCCTGCCGTTATGCTGCCGAAATTTTGAATAATCTTTGTGTGTTAGAATTATTTTCATATGTTGATATTATCTTTTTGCGTTGAAATTAAAGTCATATATTGAAACTATGTCCATGTGTGGAAATATTCATGTGTTGAAAAGTGTTGTATGAAAATTAAATTCATTTGTGAATGAATGAAGTGTTTAAACAATAAAAATCACATTTTTATATATATATATGAAGTATGAAAAATATTCGCCTTATATAAATAATTTCAACAATAAAAATCCCATCTTTCTAATATAAACAACATAAATAAAATGTCCACGTGTGGAGATGCTCATTTGTTGAGAAGTGTGTGTAGTGGAAAAGTTCATGTGTTGAATAAAAAGATCGAACGATAAAAATTACATTTTTATTGAAACTATGAAGTGCTGAAACATCTATTTGTCGAATAAATATTTTAAATGATAAAAATATCATTTTTATCATATGTGTGATATGCTAAAGACATGCGGACGTTGAAATAAATATTTGTGGTAGAAATATTATTTTTAACATGCATAGGAACTAAATAAAATAGTTATGTGTTGAAATCTATTTTAGTTCGCCAAAATTATCATCTTTGAAATGTGAAGTGTTAAAAATAGCCACTAGTTCAAATAAACATGCATGAGTTGAAATATACATTAATTAGCTAATGATATGATTTTAGCCTATGCATGCAACATTAGAATGAATGGTGTTTTTAAAACTGAAGTAAATCAAATATGAAATTGAATGGAAAATGATAAGTGATAGAAATTATATATGTGTATATGCATATCTATTGAACAGGTTAAAGCAAAAGGGGCTAGAGAAGAGAAATAGAATTTTGTGCCTGACAAATAGGTACACATTCACCTCTTTGTTTGGGTGATGATTTTATGAGCCTGTTGGCTAGCCGCTTGGCTTTTTCTTTTTCTTTTTGATATGAGACGCCCGTGTGGCTATTTGGGAATTTTCCCAGACCCTCCCGTACAAAGGAGGTTATGGCGAAATTTTCCAAAATTTAAAGGCGTTAGTGAAATAACTGAAGTGGAAACGGTATAGGAATTTTTGAATGAACTATATTTATATAAATATATAAATATAAATAGAATTAAAACGAAACGTGGCCGTGCAGTTCATGTTTTGAAACCATGATTTCAAACGACTAGTGCGGGAAATCCGACCATTGGATTTTTCCGAAACCGCAACCGTTGGGTTCGCCTTGGAAATATCTTTCCAACGGCACCAACTTTGTGAAGATCCGACGGTTGGATTGTCTGGAATGTTTAATTCAAAACTGAAGAAAAACAGCGCCAGAAACGATTATATATATATATAAATATAATTAAATTAAATCGAATAACGACGCTGCAATTCGTAAATTGAAATCGTAACTTCAAATGGTTAGTGTGGAAGATCCGACCGTCGGATTTTCCCAAAACTGAAACCGTTGGATTCGTTTTGAAATGACCTTCCTAATGATGTAAAATTTGTGAAGATCCAACGGTTAGATTTTCATATATGTGTAAAACAAAATTAATGAAAAGCAGCGCCAGTGCATCGACACGACCTGAAACGTCCTTTAATTAAATATTGCCATTTTAAATTAAATAAAAATGGCGATATATCGTTATAAAGTACTATAGACGATATAGAGTGAAAATAAACCAATTTTGTTGTGTTTGCTTGATATGTGACGGTTGAATGTATTTGACATGAAAATTATAACTAAATAACTGAAATGTGAATGTTGAATAGTCCAACCACATGGTTAATTGATTTGAAAATCTAAATATACGTGGGTTATTTGAAAAGGCCGAGTTTATCTCATTTCAAATAATCGATCGACATTGAGAAGTCGAAGAGTCGAAGATGACTGAAGACCGACGATCTCCACATTGGATGGATGGGCGCTACTGATGCTCGTGATTGGAGTAGCTACCATGAAGGAATTGAAGTAGTAGCCGTCCACACATACTGTTGATTGTACGGATATGCGAGGAATTGGTGCTTCCGGTTTCGTTCAGACCTAGAACGGACTTGTAAATGGACTATGTGTCTGACATTGGACTTTGTTCTGTGTTGATTGATCTCTGTTAAATATATATCTGTTTGGCGGCGGAGAATTTATTCTCTTGCTTAACGCCCTTCTCTGAGACGTACGAGCTCAGAGGTTATACATTGACAGAAATCAGTCGCATGGAGTAGATTGCCTGTGTGGCACGCCTAAGTGGCATATGATCAAGGCTTCTGTTGCAAAGCAAAGTCTTGTGGTTGATGATCAAAGCATGGTCTGTGTGACGTAGCTTTGTGTATAACGTGAATTCGCGAGCCTCACAACCCGGTATGAGTCAAAAACGGGAGAAGGACCCAAGGAGTGCATGACGTTTCTTTCTAGCTATGGTGGTGTCAGTGACCTCCCAGCCCTGACATTTATATCTACTTTTCACCTGTGTGGTTGTTGGAATACGAGGCGCCTCGATTATAGGTCTGCAAGGACCGGGAAACGTGTGTTCAGGAATAAATAATCCTCAAAAGTAAGAGAGGACCGACCTTGGAGGATCCAGGGGATTGTTGTGTGCGGTCCCGAGGCATTTGCTAGAGTGTCTCGAAAGGAGAGGAGCTTTCCCCTTGCCTCGACTCATGAAGGAATCCAATTTCCAATACGAAATATGCGGATGTGATTGTATTACTAGTATGGCGACATAGTAGATGGTAGCTATGCCGCCTAGGATTGATATTTATGATTGAATTGCTTTTGAAACATATATGCACTAGTAATAATATCGAACACTTTTGTTTTATACGTAGGAAGCATTTTTGGCCATTATAAGGGAAAACTCTATCCTCCGGCTTGCGTTGCATTGTATGATGGGACCTGAGTCTTATAATGGCTTCATTTTGTAAAAAGCATTGCGTTGATTTAATCATTTACTTTATTTCATGCACTAGCACTCATTGGAGTAAACCCGTTCCGCGAAAGTGGCGTGGTCCTTTGATTTGCCTCATTATTATTATTAATAAGTTGAGTAGATTTCTCATACCAGTCCCATGACTGACTCATAGTTTGTTTCACCTTGCAAACTCAGGTGCCCTCATTTTCGCACGGGCAGCCTAGTTACAGGTTTCTGACGCACCTTTTGGCTCATGGCGAGGCTTGACTACACTGTGGTGACTTGGATTTTCTCCGCCATTATTGTATCTATATTATGATTCCGCCATTGGCGATGTAGACTGATATTCCTTTTGTTTACTCTTTATGTATGATTCCGCCTCAGGCGATGGTGACTGATTATGTATCATTATGCACTAAGTTGTATCCTGTACTGTGCTTCTCTGATGTGATGATATCTATATGATTCCGCTGTCATATGTGTGTAAATTATTCTATTTTCTGTTTATGCTATTATCTGTGATCTGCTAATGACGATTAATGTGTTATATTCCAATGATTATACTTAACACCGTGTTACGGGGTTTTGGGATCGTCTCACTATATCTCTGCACCGCCTAACTAGTGTCCCAACTAGTAACGATAACGTGATCCCAATCCCTGTATTTTCCATCGCCTTAAGGCATCCATTTATTTATTTGTTACCAAGATTTAATCTAGGGTTTTCTACCAAGTACATTCTAGATTCAACTAGAGTTTACGCTGTCTGCTGAACGCTTCCCGGATTCATGATTTATGCCACCTAGTTCAACTAGGAATTATGCTACCTGTCGAACGATGCCCCCAAGTCTAGGACACACTACCTAGAGTGGTATATGTTCCTATACTTCCCTACGCATGTATCGCGAATCATTATCGCTTGTCTAGATGCACATGTCCTATAATGTGCGACCCGAGTCCTATGCCAGGGAAAATCAAGGAATGCAGAACTCGGTCGGGAGCTTTCAGATATCTGCCGATGCAGATGCTAAGGTCTGTTTTTATTCCAGTGGCTATGGTCCCACTTGACCCCTCCCTCAACTAATGAAAGGCACACCTTGTAAAATGAGAACTATGCGCCGGCACCTGGTGCCCCACTATCCTATGGCCATCCTCACCCATAACTAGATAGCAAGTATATGGTCTTTTGGAGTTCTCCGCCTTTCCGCTTCACGTATCTCGATTGACTCAAGATGGATGGTAGACGATGAGTTGCTATCACAGGGCTACCGTTTGCTCGCCGAATCACGCTGGTCCATCCTAGTCTTTAGGTTGCCATGTATTGCAACCAAGGCATACCCCTGGTTCTTCTACGTAGACCTTAACCTCTGTGGGCCCAGGCGGATCATCTGCAGACTCACAAAGGGATACCAAGAGTACCCTCACATCCCCTCGAAGCCTCGGGCTTCGTAACCCAATTCGTTGGAACCTTCTTTTTAATCAGACGGACATTCGCTCCTCCTCGTGTTATACTAAGAATTACTACTTAGTTTTGTCAACTAAGGTTTGCCACTTAGTTTCCAGAATTGTTGTTTTCTTAACTAAGGTTTACTACTTAGCTCCTTTTAACTAAGGTTTACTACTTAGTTCTCTTTCCCGTCAATTTGGATTGGTTAAGTGTCATTAGTCAATTCAAGCTAACTTAACCCTCTTCATTTATCCTGTTAGGCTAGTTAAGTGTCATCAGTAATTCACGTTGACTTAACCCTACCACAAACCAAGTTATATTGGTTAAATATTTCTTATTACTTAACCCTACCCCTTCATCCTATATTGGTTAAGTGTTCCTTTTAACTTAACCTTGCCCGTCTGTTTTAACCAACATGTTATTAATGGTTAAGTATTATCCCTTCATGTTTTAGACTTAACCTCATTCCTTTATCACAACCTGATGGTTAAGTGTTCAGGTTTACTTAACCCTACGGTCTAGCCCAGCTAACATATCAAAATTGGCTAAGTGTATTATATTTTACTTAACCCCAACCTCTAGTCTAGTTAACATATTAATTTGGCTAAATGTATTTACTTTACTTAACCCCTACAAGTCTTGTTTTGCTACCTTGAGTTTGGTTAAATGTCTCTATGGACTTAGCCCTCCCATTCTAGCTTAACTGTGTTAAGTTGGTTAAGTGTTCCTATGGACTTAACCCTCCCATTCTAGCTTAACTGTGTTAAGTTGGTTAAGTGTTCCTATGGACTTAATCCTCCCACTCTAGCTTAACTGTGTTAAGTGTCAGTCTGAACCTAACCCCACCCATCAGTCTAGTTATCATGTTGAACTGGTTAAGTGTCTTAGTTAACTTAACCCTACCATTCTTGTTCTAGCTTTAACTAAATAAATTAAAGCCGCTACCACTCTCATTAGACAGGTATTGTTGCGACTACTGGATGTGCCAGTTGGTTCCGGGCAGGTTTACATCGCAACTCAGTCTAACCTCGGGCTAGGCATATTCGTGTTTTCTAAGTTCAAAGGGTTTCAATTTATTTTCAAATCAAGTTTTGAAAGTAACCATCCCGTTCGTCGGATCAGTTAGGGATAGCCAGGGAGAGCAGGAAACTTGTATTTTCCAAACCCAAGCCTAGACACTATCCTCTCTGTCACCCTAGAACTTTCTGGTGTGTCATTAAAAGAGATGTCGTTAATAAACCTTTAATTTGTCTAAATTTATATTTCCTCATTCGGGCCAAATTCTATAAGTAAATTATTTCTAATTTACTTATTTCCTAATTACTCTTTTAATGTAAATTGTCTACATTCATTCTTATGGCCCATTTCCCCTTCTAAATCATATTTATGCTTTTTGGTATGTGGACTATACCAAATTAAGTGTCACTAACCATGATTTTGCTAAACCTGCCAATTACTCCCAATTATGGCCAATTTCATATTTATGCCAATATACTTACCGTGCCAAATTAGCTAATCCAATTCCGATTCAACATTCTAATTCTAGACTTATTACTCTAGTTCACTATTCATGTAAATGCTAGATTTACACGTCAATACTAGATTCAAATTACACATCTTATAATTCATGTCAAATTTATCCAATTTTCATTTCTATGAACATGCCATAATACATGTTCCCAATTTATGCCAATTTCCAAGTTAAACTACGTTTTTAGTAAATTTCATATTTTGCCCAAACCGTATTCCCACCGTTCGTATAATCGTGATTCAGTCTAGATTATAAATAAAGCTAGGTTCGTAGAAAATAGGGAATGAACCAAAGATGCTATGCAAAAGATAGACATACTAACTGGCATAAAAAGGGTTGAATAACGACGTCGGTTCAAGAACATGGGTAGACCTAACTTAATAGGTAAATTCCCATGGTCTAAAACCAAAGAAAACCAAGAATAGACAGAATAGAGACGTAGGTTCAAGAACATGGGTAGACCTAACTTAATAGGTAAATTCCCAAGGTCTAAAACCAAAGATAACCAAGAATAGACAGAATAGATGATCGGGTTTAGACCCAATTTCATAGTCATAAAACTTAAGCAACACTTTCCTAGTCATGAATCACAGGTGCTTAATCACAGATGTCCTTGTTATGTCATAGGCAATAGTTTATATTTCCTAATCAAAGGCATAGGCTTAGTCAAGGAAATAATCCTCATAGTCACAGTCACAGTCACAGTCATAGGCAATGTTCATAGTCATAGGCAATGTCCATAGTCATAGGTAATGTTCATAGTCATAGGCAAATGTTCATAGTCATAGGAATATGGTTTTAAGGTCCATAGTTTCATAGTCATGGTCTTATTTGTCCTCGAATCATAACAGTTCTTAATTAGGTTCAAGAGTATAGGCACTGATTCGAATAGAGAGGGAGAGAGATTTGGCATATTATTTTATTCCTTTAATTTCATGTCACGAACAGAGAAAAACGTTCAAATCTAGAAATAACTGACTTACAGAGATTAGATTAGAACAGAAAGATGGCGTTGCTATGATTCGTAGAAAAACAGTCATTGAGGTCGTTTGAACCTCCTCTTGAATCCTAGCTTGACTTGAACCTCTTCTTGGAAACCTTTTAGCAGCATTTCCTCGTCTTGATTTATTTTATATATATTATTTTACTCACTTATTTATTTATTTCTCAGAGGCAGCATAAGGATAGAAAAGAATTGTGAATAGAGAAGAAGACCAGGGCTGTTTATATAGTGTAGAAGACAACGAATCTGGTCAGAAGGGCGTCCGGATACAGAGAAACGAATCTGGTTCAGAAAGCTGGAAAAAGGGGGGGGGGAGTCGACTACCCAGTCGACTCCTCAGTCGACCTGGGGGGGTTCGACTACCCAGTCGACCTGGGGGGGGGGGGTCGACTACCCAGTCAACCTGGTTCCCTTCTGAGTCTGTTTTGAAATTTGAATTTTGCTGAAACTTCCGGAGGCCATATCTTCCTCATACGGACTCCGATTTACGCACACTCGGACTCGTTTTCATGCAGAATTCTGAGACGAACGCAATGGCGCAGCCCGTTTCCCTTGATTTTGATTTAACTTTTAATTCTGCCTTGATTCGTGAATCCTAGTGTTACAGAATTACGGAGTGTTACATATCTCCAACGAGTTATTCTTATAGGATATTACTGATCCTATCTCTGATGAATTCTTTTATTTGGTTCTAACGTGTCTTATTCTCATGCTTTGTAAACCAAAGCTCTGATACTAAAATGAAACGACCCAAACTTCCCCTTACGGAAAAGCCCGGATTGCTTTTAGAACACGACTCATCAGAACACAAACAATAGAACATTTCATTGCTTTTACAATAATTTACATCAGATTACAAGAATATTCCAGAGTATGAATAAATATTATACATTGGAAATACAATACTAGAGAATTAAATTACATAGCAGCGGAAAATAAACATAAGTACAATGCGTAGCGGAAAATAACAACTGACACAACTAAAAGAAATACACGAATACAAATCTTTCCGAATATAGCTCTAGCTGTAATCTAGGATCTTGTGAAAAAAAAAATATGCAAAAACCAAAACTACTGACTGCCCATGTGGAAAATATAGGCACATAGTGTTTAGGTAGAAACAATAAACTCCAAGTCAGTCATGGGACTGGTATGAGAACTAAAACAGTTATTAACTTTATTTTAAAATAAGATAAATCACGGGACCACGCTTTATAACACGGAACGGGTTTACTCCACATGATTTCTAGTTTAAAACATAAAACAACGCAATGCTTTTTGAAAAATGAAGCTATTATAAGACTCAAGTCCCATCACACAATGCAACACAAGTCGAAGGATAGAGTTTTAACTTATAATAGCCAAACATGCTTGGTTGTTTTAAAACAAATAATTTTGATAGTACTATAAGTGTATAGTATCAAAGCAACTTCAAATATAAATGTATCAATCATAGACGGCATAAGCGCCCCATCCCACTATGTCGCCATATAGGTTTACAACTAAAATCGAAAAGTCACTTATTGGAAATTAGATTCCATCTATGAGTCGAGGCAAGGGATGGCTCCCCACCAATTTGAGACACTCTAGCAAATGCCTTAGGATCGCACCCTTAACAACCCTTGGATCTTCAGGGCCAGTCCTCTCTTACTTTTGAGGATTAGTTATTCCTGAACACACGTTTCCCGGTCCTATCGGACCTATCTCTAAGCCACTAGGGACTCAATATCCGAGGCGCCACATTCCATCATCCACATAAGTAAAAATGTCTGGGCTCCATACCATGACACCACTTCTAGCTAGAAAAAAAGTCGTGCACTCCTTGCAGTCACTATCCCGTTTTTGACTCATAACGGGTGTGAGGCTCGCGAATTAATACTATACACAAAGCTATGCTATTTAAAGCCATGCTTTGATCATCAACCACAAAACTCTGCTTTTCAACAAAAGCCTTGATCATTTTCATCTTAGCATACCACACTAGCAATTCATGCCATACAACTGATGTCTATAAATATATAACCTCTAAGCTTGTACGTCTCAGAGAAGGGTGTTAAGCAAGAGAATAAATTCTCCGCCACGAGACAGATATAGATTTAATAGAAAACAATCACACAGAATGAAATCCAATGTCGGACACACATCCATTTACAAGTCCGTTCTGGGTCTGAACGAAACCGGAGGCACCTTATTCCTCGTCCCATATGCCCAATATAGGAAGAAGTCCTCGCATATCCGTTCGATCTCCAAGTACGTCTGGACGATCACCACTTATTACCTTGTCTTGGGTGTACAACCCAATCAAGACATCAGTAATCATCCAAACGATGTGAAGATCTCCGGTCTTCAACCACCTTCTTCATCATCGACTTTTAGTCGTCGTATTCATTATTCAGAATGGGTAAACCCGGTCTTTCCGAATAACTTGCGTATTTGATAATCAATAATCAAGTGCTATAAAAACACATCATACGCCTCATTCCAATTTAGAATATTCGTTTATTTAAATAATCACTTCTTTAGGGAAAGGGTCCCATTAATTTTATCAAAGATAAATTCTTTTAAATTTTCTCTATAAGCTTCCATTTGATATTGTTTCCAAAAGATTTTATTTTATCTTTTAACGATCCTATCCAAATTAAGGTTTACCAAACTAGTCGGGATTAACGAGCCTTACCGATGTAATCATTTATTTTATCTTTCCAATCCCAGCCTATTCATCCCATTGAGAAAAACTGGTAGTACTCCATATCTAACACCCACTGTGCTATTGGTAAAATTAATTACCATTTTTCATTTAAATCTAATTAAAGATTTAACTATCGCCTGGAGTAAAACTGGTGGTACTCCGTTCTCGATCACCTCTCAAATTTGGAAAATTTAATTACCACGTTAACTTTTCAATCTAATTAAAGATTCATTAAAAATCCACTTAGTTTTAATCTTGAAAAATCATTATTTAATGATTATTCAAATTTAGGAAATAAATCCCGTCTTGAACTGGGTTAAAGAACGAACATCCTTTAAAACATCGTTCACGATAAACCCAAAATCATCTTCCATCAAAATGGAATCTACATGGAAATCATAACAGTGTATAATCGATATAAATTCCCGCGTCAGACTATAATATAAATGGAATAGCGGCAAAGACTTCCAAATTCCATATAAAATAACAATCTTTATTCCCAGAAGCTCATCTCGATTATTACCAAATCGAAATACATTCAATTCCAATTAAATCTATTAAATTGGAAAACTGTACTTTGGAAAATTTCCATTAAATCTTAATAAAAAATTTATAAATTCCAAATCATATCTTCATTGTTAATTGGGTTAAAGAACTAATGTTATTTAAAACACCGTCGACGATAAACCCAAAAATCCAATTTCAATTTAATTTCAATTCAACTTCAATTAAATGTTAATTAATTAGTAAAATTCATTAATCTTAATTAAAAGATTTATTCTTTTCTCAACTGGGTTTAAGAACAGTGTTATTTAAGACACCATTCATGACAATCCCAAAATCCTATTTGATATTAAATACAAGGCTCTGAATAGAAATTTTATCGGCTTATATTTAGTATCAAATTCCGAAACTAATGGATATCGTATTGGGAATAACGATATTTGTATCTCCCAAATTCCTCAACAATATCCGTATAATCATGAAATCCAATACCGAAACATTCCGAAGATTATTTCCATTCAAAATCCATTCCAATTCATATTTTGGAAAATTCTGGTTATAGTAAAACCATTTCAATCCAATTTATTATTTAAAAATATTAGATTATTATTCTAGTTAATAACTAGTTCGTTTCGATAAAAATATATTTTTATCTTTTCAAACTCAGAATTTTTCATCCAAAATCTTTCCAAATCATTTATTATGATTTTACACAATTTTTCCATATTTTTAATAATTTTAATATCGCCATTTTGGTCGGTTTCCTATAACGACCACCGAACTACAGTTATAGCGACCATTTCCAAAACTGATTTGGACATATTTTAATATCTGACCATTAAAATTTAAATATATTATATTCATTGGAAAGCTCTTTTCGATACGACCCCAACGGTTTTGGTTATAGGAGAATCCAACGGTCGGATCTCCCGTCATGTCCATTTGAAGGCAATAGTCGAAATTCGCAAACGGTCGCTGCGCGGCACGTTCTATTTAGGCCACTTAAATATATATAATATATATATATATATCGTCGATTTGAATTCAAATCGTATTATATAAATTCGTTTATAAATTCATTTCAAAACAATTTCAACTTCATTTTCAATTTTTAATCAAAATTGAAAATTCCATATCATTATAATATTAAAATGATAATATTTTCAAAATATCAGATTTTTAAATCTATTTCCTTTTCGATATTTATTATAAAATAAATAAAATCGATATATAAATTTGTTCGAGTTAAAATAGCGTTTCCATACTTATCTCGACTTTATATATTTTCCATATTTTCGTGCCCATCCAAAATCGGACATCAAAATCACATTTTGGTTATTCACTGAATATTATCCTAAAATATTCATTTATATTCTGAATATAATTTAAAATATTCCTTATTTTAAAATATTCGTTATTTTAAAATATCGTTATTTCTGAATTGGAATCAGACTCAATCAATTATCATATAATTTTATTTATATGGTTTTCATACATCGCATGTATTCACAATAATGATAAATAGTCATTAAACATTCAAACATCATCCAGAGTGCAATTTACAACTGTATAAGCATTAAAATAAATAAATAACGTTTATCACAGTCTATCCATCAATCGGTCGACATACAACTAAATATTGGGATTAGTGTATGTCAAATATCATCCCAATACCCTTGTGGGGTTTTCAAACAACGACAGACTATTTAGAATAATCACTGGTCAATATATTTAACCAGTTCTAATTCGATTTGGATTATTTTTCTATTTAACCAATTTTACTGTTTAAATTATAAATGAATATTTATAATTTAATTTCAACTACCAAAAAATAATATTAAATTATTTTTAATATTTAAAACATTTCAGCATCACAATCAACACACAATACAGTCAATTAAATCGTCCATGGTCTGTGGACGAGGGAGGTGAGCTAACAGGCACCGTATACAATTTATAATGATTAAAACTGATAAAAAACTACACTGGCAATTCTGTATATTTTTATACATGAATACAATAACATGATAAAATATAATTCAGTGAGAAGGAGTTCTCACATTGGGTTCCACTCCATAATTCTTTAATTCTGAATTTCTGTTCTATTTTGATTTAAAATTGCCTCAACTTCTAATTTGCTGCAAATTGCTTCTAGTCAGTTCCATGTTGTAGAGCTCTTCGAGGCGAGTCCAACGCATTTTGAATCATCGGATTTGGACCTCGCATGGAAAAAATATGATATTATTTGCGTTAATTACATTATGGAGATAATTAATTAGTAATTAAAATAAAAATCCCCTAATTAACTCACCCCTTTATCGTTAACCCCCCGTTTCATGTTAAACCCGTCGCTCCCATCGAACTTCCCACCACTGTTCCTCCACCAGACCTCACACCATCGATCAGGGAGCACCACGCAATAGCCCTCAACGGCGCCTTCCACCTCCAAAAGCCACATCGAGCTCGTGCTCCTTCTGGGCCCCCAATCTCACTCGAAAGCTGGCGACTTCCAGACTGGATTTCAGCCTCCTCAGTGATCAGACGATGATCACCGCCGTTGAGTTCATCAAGCTCGATGAGCTGATCAATTTCGTAATTGAAACGTTCGATTTCATTTAAGGGATTGATAAATTTTGGAGGATTTAATTTGGATCTTTTTTAAGCATTAATTCTATCAGGTGGCGGCTAGGATTCTGAGAGAAAGAAGGGGGGTTTATAGAAAATTATTTTATATTTTATTATTAATTAATTCCATAAATACTTGTTTATTCACTCGAACTTCAATTCAAACCCAACGAATGTCGCCTCTAGCCAAATACCCACATTCCAGACATAATGGAATATGTTTCATAAGCCAATTCTATCATTTTGATAGGTTTTCGTCAAAATTAAAATATAAATCAATATATATTGAATTTAAACGTACATTTTAATTTACCGGGTCCACATACTGACTCCAAAATTACAGAAAAATAAATCTAGCTATGTTTTAATGATACAGTCCTAACAAAACTAATTTTGTTGAATTTGGAGACCATTTGAAAAATGACCTTTTTCTGGTCGATTAAATTTAAACAGAATTGACAAAACACGTTTAAATTTACTACGCTCACATATTCATTTCAAAATTTATGAAATTTGAAACCTAACAATAATTTGACATTCCGGATCCAACAAAAGTGGTTTCGTCGAAAACAAAGGTCATTTGCAAAATGACTATTTTAAAGGGCTATATATTATATTAAAATATATAAAATTCCATAGCGACTTTTTTAAATTTTAAATTGGACATGTCTTACAATTTATAAAGTGAAATCTTAGTTTCTTACATTCGTTAGAAAGATATAGGTAAACACATTCAAATATTTCTGGTTTTTCTAAAATCCGATTTATTTTGAATTCTGTACATTCAATTGAAATTTAAAATCAAATTTTCAAACTACCATGCCATTTCAGGCTCCTTTTATAACTAAATTAAATACATATTTTCCAACTCTGATTTAAATAAATTTTTAGTATTATTATTTGAAATAAACCATTTTAAATATTTAAAATCCATTAAAATAGCTAAAATAAAAAATTTAAATTGGTTCCAAAATTCTGGGTTGTTACAAGATGATCAAATTTTGATAAAAATTGTGTGAGATATGGCGATTCTAAGTTGACTATCCAGAACAAAAAAATGTTACGGGATTTTCTATTTTCCTCTTATTGTTTCGACTTGCTGCACCCCAATACCATCCAATTTCATCCCGAAACTATTACTAGATTGTAGTCCTTGGATTTCTCTTCGATTTGCCGTAGATTTCGTCCAATTCCATCAAGAAACGAAGATGTTATGCCTACTGAAAGTTTGATTGAAAATGAAAAAAGAGAAATGAAACGACCCGAAATCCCCCTTACGGGAAATCACGGATTGAGTTGAGAATAAGCCACATCGGAACGCAAACAGAAGAAAATTTCATTGTATATTACAACAATTTCATCAGATTACAAAAATATACAGAGTATGAATGAATAAATACATTCGATAAATATCAGAGATTACAATAAATTACATAGCAGCGGAAAATAATACAAAACACAACTAGAAGTAATACACGGATACAGAGCTTTCCGAATATCGTTCCAGCTGTAAATCAGGATCCTATGAATATAAATCTGCAAAACCGAAACTACTAGCTGCCCGTGTCAAAATAAGGGCACCCAGAGTTTAGGTTAAAACAATAAACTCCAGGTCAGTCATGGGACTGGTGTGAGAACTAAAACAATTATTAATCTTTATTTTAAAGTTAGGTAAATCAAGGGACCACGCTGTATAACACGGAACAGGTTTCCTTCCAAGAACACCAGTGCATAAAACAACAACGCAATGCTAAATAAAGAATAATGAAGCTATTATAAGACCCAGGTCCCATCACACAATGCAACGCAAGCCGGAGGATAGGGTTTTACCTAATAATAGCCAAAGAATGCTTGATACGCTAAATTTCATCTTTTTATTATTACTATAAGTGAAGAAAACAACTTCAAATATAAATGTATCAATCATAGGCGGCATGGGTAGCATATATCATGTCGCCATACTAGTTCTACAATTAAAACCGCAAATATCACGTATTGGAAGTTGGATTTCCATCTGTGAACCAAGGCAAGGGATCGTCCTTACCGAATTCGAGACGCTCTAGCCCGCCCCTCAGGAACAGAACGCATCATCCCTTGGATCGTCAGGGCTGATCCACCGATGTGGATTATTATGCCTGAACACTGCGTTTTCCCATCCTTTGGGGGTGTCAATGAGTCAACAAATGACTCCATCGGCTTCACATAGTCACCGATATATCCGAGGCGCCTCGCAACAGCAACAACCACATAAGTCAAACTCGTCATGGCGTGTAAAACCACCGACGCCACTTCTAACTAGAAAGAAACGCATGTCCTCCCTGTGTCCTCTCTCGTTTCTAGTTCACAATCGGGGTATGAGGCTCGCGAATCAACGTTACACAAAGCTATGCCATATAGGCTATGCTTTGATCATCCACCACAAGACTCTGCTTTTCAACAGAAGCCTTGATCATTTGCATCTTAGCATGCCACACAGGCAGACCACTCCATGCAACCGATATCCATCAATCACACCGAATGATATCCAATGTCAGACACACAGTCCATCTACAAGTCCGTTCTGGGTCTGAACGAAACCGAAGGCACCTAGTACCCCGCACATCCATCGATCTCCAAGTACCTATGGACGATCACTAACTGATTCCCTCCTCTTGGGTGTACGACCCAATCAAGATCATCAGTAATCACCCAAACGACGTGAAGACCTCCGGTCTTCAACCACCGTCTTCCTCTTCGACACCACGTCGAATCAGTTATTCAGAATGGGATAAACCCGATCTTTCTGAATAACTCGCGTATATAATAAACAAATGTTACACAAACACAACATACACCTCATTCCAATTCATCAGTCACTAACCGTAAATTAGTAAGAGAATAATTCCCCAAATATTAACCCCGAAGGCTGAAACCAACATTAGATCAATACCCAGAAACCCACTCATCTTAACTAATCTTCAGTTAGTTGCTAAATTTCACATTCTTAGGGATAGGTTCCCATTATTTTTATCAAAGATAAATTCCTTAAATTTATTCTTTATTCTTCTTTTGAATCTCAATTCAAACCAAATAATGGTTTATCCAAACTAGCCGGGATTAACGAACCTTACCGAAGTAATCATTTGTTTAAATTTCCCAATCCCAACCTATTCATCCCATGAAGTAAAACTAGTAATACTTCATATCTAACACCACGGTGTTATCGGTAAATTCAATTACCATTTCACGTTCAAATATAATTAAAGATTTAACTATCGCCTGGAGCAAAACTGGTGATACTCCATTCTCGATCTTTTCAATCTAATTAAAGATTCGTTAAAACTCCACTTAGTTTTAATCTTTAACTGGGTTAAAGGATCAATGTCATTTAAAACACGGTTCACGATAAACCCAAAATCACATTCCATTCTATCAGCCTTTAACCGTAAAATAGCAAGTGAGCAATTCCCTAAGTATTAACCCCAAAGGCCGAAACCAGCATCAGATCAATACCCAAGAAACCATTCAACTTAACTAATTTCCAGTCAGTTTCTGATTTTCTTAACTCATTTGGGTCTAAGAACAGTATTATTGAAGATACCGTTCACGACAACCCAAAATCACATTCCATTAATTATCGGGTTAAAGAACCAGTGTTATTTAAAACACCGCTCACGATAAACCCAAAAATCAATCCTAATTCAATTCCAATTAAATATTATTTAATTGGTACACTTCATTCAATCTAAATAAAAAGATTTAATCTTTTCCTCAATTGGGTTTAAGAACAGTGTTAATGAAGACACCATTCACGACAAACCCAAATCACGTTTGATATTAAATACAAGGCTCTGAATAGAAAATATATCGGCTTATATTCAATATCAAATTCTACGACCAACAAATATTGTATTGGAAATAACGATATAAATATATCTTTCAAATTTCCATAACAATATCTGTTTCATTACGAAATCCAACATCGAAATATTCCAAAGACAATTTCGATTCAAATCCATTCCAATTCAGTTATTGGAAATTCTGGTTACTTTTAAAACCATTTCAAGTCCACTTTATTTATTTTAAAAATAAATAGAATTATAATTCTAGTTCAAAACTAGTTCATTTTGATAAAAATCTATTTTTATCTTTTCAAATATGTAAATTTTCATCCCAATTCTTCCCAAATCATTTCTTATGATTTAACACTAATTATTACTATTTTTAATAATTTTATCAAGGTCCGTACAGTCGATTTCCATCAACGGCCATCGAACTGCACTTACAACGACCTTTTCCAAATTTGATTTGGACATAATTCCAAATCCAACTGTTAGATTTCAAATCTTTAATATTCATTAGAAAGCACTTTTCGAAACGAACCCAACAGTTCCGGTTTTAGGAGAATTCGACGGTCGGATCTCCCGTAATATCCATTCGAAGTCATTGGTCGAAATTCGCGAACTACCGCGGCGTAGCGCGTTCTATTCTGGCCATTCTATATATGTAATATATATTATATATATTTCATCGATTTCCTTTCGAACCGTAATATATAAATCGTTTTAAATTCGTTTTCAAAACGATTTCAACTTCATATTCAATTTCGAATCAAAATTAAATATTCCACGTCATCGATATACAAATGTTAATATTTTCAAAACGTTAAACTTTGAAATCACTTTCTTTTCTATATTCATTATAAAAATGAATAAAATTGATACAAATATCGTTTACGTCAAAATGGCGTCAATCTAATCAACACGGCTTTTATTCAACACATGAATATTTTACAATTCAACACATGAATTTATTTTCAATTCAACACATGAATTTATTTTCTATTCAACACATGAATTTATTTTCAGTTCAACACATGAATTTATTTTCTATTCAACACATGAATTTATTTTCAATATTGGAATGAGGCCCAATCAATTACCATATAATGTTAATTATATGGATTTTCTACAACACATGTATATAATAGCAATGATAAATAATCAACCATCATCCAGAATGCACCACACAACTGCATAAGCATTAAATATAAATAATTAACACTCACACAGTCTGTCAACCCATCGATTGACATACAACTAAACAATCGGGATTAGCGTATGTCAAATATCGTCCCAATACCCTTGTGGGGTTTCAAATCAACAAACACAGATTTTATTTGTGAAGTTGGGCGATGTGTAAAATTTATCATCCCAATCAATATAAGTCAAATGTGTGTATGTAAACAAATCGTTCGATTTGTTTATAAATATATATTTCATTTTATATACACGTTAAAAACTATATTTTTAACTATATAAATAATTTATTTTCATTCCACAACTCGCAATCAATTTTCACATTAAAATCAAATAAACAAGCATACACATCATCCATGGTCTGTGGACGACGGGTGTCGGGGGCTGCTAAGCACCGTCTGCATCCTAGTATATATTTCAACTAGAAATAAAAATAAAAGTGAGGAGTTCTCACCGAGGGTTCCACTCCTCCAGTTTTATTTCTGAATTTCTGAACATCTGGATTTGCCCGTACTCCCAACATAATCTTTGTCACGCTGTTCACATTAAAAATCACATTCTTATTCCAACGCTATATGGATAAAAATCACATTTTTATATCACTATACGTATAATAAAAATCCGATTTTTATTTCGTTATATATACAAAAATCGTATTTTTATATTCTCTACCTTATAAAAATTATACTTTTATAATCTCTACTATATAAAAATCATATTTATATTCTCTATTATATAAAAATTCTATTTTTAATCCGCTACTCATATAAAAATAGAATCTTTATTCTCGCTACTTCATGATAAAAATAGAGTTCATATTTTTATTATACTTCAAATCAAATAAAGTTCAAATTTTTTATTATGCTTCAAATCAAATAAAGTTCAGATTTTTAACTAACATAAAAAATCAGTTTTTAACTAACTAAAAATCAGTTTAAAAAGTTATCTTTTTCGTCGAACTGGAGTTGGAGGGGCAGCGTTTGCTCAGAGGGGGTTCGGGGTGCGCTGAGTCGGATGAAGGGGGAGGCGCTGGCCGAGGTGTGGACCTAGGAAGGCGATGCTAGGGTTTTAGGGTGGCGGGGTTTCCAGGGCGCGCGTCGTGCAACTCAGAAGAGGGGGAAGGAGGAGGTCGATACGAAGGAGAGGTGAGGGGCGAGGCTCGTCGGAGTTGGGGGGGGGGGGGGCGGAGGCGCTCCTTCGGCATGAAGCAACGACGGTTAGAGCTTGCGGGGGGGGTCGGCGATTTCGGGCTTTTTTATTCTGTTTTAAAGAAAGTGACGGGGAGAGAGAAATAGAGAGGGAGGGGCTAGGTAGTTATATTTATTTTATATATTTTATTTTCTATTTTCTCCCTAAAGTTGAAATTTCGTCCGAACTCCGAACGATGCCCAAAGACTGTTGTCCCTAGCTAATTACCCCCATTCCGAACACAATGTGATATGTATCGTAGGCTGATTCGATCGTTTCGATTAGTTTCCGTCAAAATCAAAATATAACTCTATATATTGAATATGAACGCACTTTTCATTTTACCGGGGCCACATATGAACTCTAAAAATTCCCGAAAAATATTTTCTAGCTTCGTATTGACGATACGGTCCTAACAAAGCTAATCTTACCGAATTTTAAGACCGTTTGAAAAATGGCCATTTTCCAGTCGATTAAAATCAACTGAAACTGGTCAAATCCACGCTCACATATTGATTCGAAAAATTACGAATTTTAAAACCTGGCAATAACTTGAAATCACGGATCCAACAAAAGTGGTTTCGTCGAAAACTGAGGTCGTTTGCAAAATTTCCATTTTTAGGGGCCAGAATTCCATAGCGACTATTCTGAAATTTCAACTGGGCATAACTTTTTATCCCCGCTATGAAATTTCAACTTTTCGGATTCGTTGGAAAGATATTATCAATTAGATTCTAATATTTTTGGTTTCGCCAAAATCCGGTTTATTTTGAATCCTGTACATTCATTTGAAATTTGAAATCGAATTATCGAACTACCACACCATTTTCAATTCCTTTTATAATTATAAGTAATTATTTATATTCTAATGACGATCAATATAAATATATACGTTCTAATTCTATTCAAAATAAATTTCTCGTCATTATTATTTAAAATAATTCATTTTAAATAATAAAAATTCGCTAAAATCGCCAAAATAAAAATTTTAAATTGGCTCGGATTTCTGGGTTATTACAATCTCCCCCACTTAAAACTTTTCGTCCCCGAAAAGGAACAAAGCCGAAAGTTGTTTAACTAATCAACTCAACTTCCAGTATTTTCACTACGACTTAAGTTCTTCAACTTTCCAGTTTCTAAGAACTTTTCAGATTTTTCAAAAATTTGGCTAACACCCTAAATTTTTGAAAAATTTCGCCATAACCTCCCCTACACCGGGGACTTCGGGATATTTCATATAGCCTCCCATGGCCTTCTTAAATCCAAAAGAAAAAGAAAACGCCAAGCGGCTAGCCAATCGGCTCATAAAATCATCCAAACCTAAAGAAATACAATAAATATGTACCTATTTGTAGGGCAAACAATTTTATTCCTCTTCTCTAGCTTCCTGGCTATGACCTGTTCAATGTAAGTACATGTATATGCAAGCAAATGCGACTAATTTTCAATACAATTCACTATTTGGTTCAATTTGGCTAAAGTTTCAACATTTAATTAACCAAACAATAATAAAACAACACAACTAGCAATCAATTAGTTGATTAGCTTTTCAAATTCTTAACTTTGATACATAGTCCGAAAATCAGATTTTTGATGCCAAATCACAACAATAAGCCCTATCTAGTTTCGGTTCTCACACCAGTCAATTGGAAATATATAGAAATCTTACTTTCGAAACTCGAAAATAAATACTGGCGATGATGCCCCATCACTAGAAATATCCCCGGGCAACTAGAGTGTGATTCTATAACTATCCAGTACATTAAAACTTCGAATACATGTTTGCAAGGGGTATATGCACAATCTTTATATATTGGATTGTCCAAATTAATTTAAAAATAAATATTCAAATACATATAAAACGATTCAAATTTCAAAACAAAACATATTTTCATTTTTATTTTAAGAATATACTCTTCACACTCGTTCTAGGGTACTACTGATCCCATCTCTAACAAGTCATTCCCATTGGATATTACTAATCCAATTTCTGATGATTTTTTTCGTTCGGTTCTAATGTGTCTTGTTCTCCGAGCTCTGTAAACCAAAGCTCTGATACCGCGATGTAACGACCCGAAATCCCCCTTATGGGAAATCACGAATTGAGTTGAGAACAAGCCACATCGGACGCAAACAGAAGAACATTTCATTGTATATTACAACAATTTCATCAGATTACAAGAATATACAGAGTATGAATGAATAAAATACATTCGATAAATATCAGAGATTACAATAAATTACATAGCAGCGGAAAATAATACAAACACAACTAGAAGTAATACACGGATATAGAGCTTTCCGAGTATCGTTCCAGTTGTAAATCAGGATCCTGTGAATATAAATCTGCAAAACCGAAACTACTAGCTGCCCATGTCAAAATAAGGGCACCCAGAGTTTAGGTTAAAACAATAAACTCCAGGTCAGTCGTGGGACTGGTGTGAGAACTAAAACAGTTATTAATCTTTATTTTAAAGTTAGGTAAATCAATGGACCATGCCGTATAACACAGAGCGGGTTTCCCCCCAAGAACACCAGTGCATAAAACAACAGCGCAATGCTAAATAAAGAACAGTGAAGCTATTATAAGACCCAGGTCCCATCACATAATGCAACACAAGCCGGAGGATAGGATTTTACCTTATATTAGCCAAAGAATGCTTGATACTCTGAATTTCATCTTTTTATTATTACTATAAGTGAAGAAACCAACTTCAAATATAAATGTATCAATCATAGGCGGCATGGGTACCATATATCATGTCGCCATACTAGTTCTACAATTAAAACCGCAAATATAACGTATTGGAAGTTGGATTTCCATCTGTGAACCATGGCAAGGGATCGTCCTTACCGAATTCGAGACACTCTAGCCCGCCCCTCAGGAACAGAACTCATCGTCCCTTGGATCGTCAGGGCTGATCCACCGATGTGGATTATTATGCCTGAACACTGCGTTTCCCCATCCTTTGGGGGTGTCTATGAGTCAACAAATGACTCCATCGGCTTCACATAGTCACCGATATATCCGAGGCGCCTTGCAATAGCAACAACCACATAAGCCAAACTCGTCAGGGCATGTAAAACCACTGACGCCACTTCTAACTAGAAAGAAACGCATGTCCTCCCTGATGTCCTCTCCCTTTTTGGTTCACAACCGGGGTATGAGGCTCGCGAATCAACGTTACACAAAGCTATGCCACACAGGCAATGCTTTGATCATCCACCACAAGACTCTGCTTTTCAACAGAAGCCTTGATCATTTGCATCTTAGCATGCCACACAGGCAGACCACTCCATGCAACCAATATCCATCAGTCACACCGAATGATATCCAATGTCAGACACACAGTCCATCTACAAGTCCGTTCTGGGTCTGAACGAAACCGGAAACACCTAGTACCCCCCACATCCATCGATCTCCAAGTACGTATGGACGATCACTAACTGATTCCCTCCTCTTGGGTGTACGACCCAATCAAGATCATCAGTAATCACCCAAACGACGTGAAGACCTCCGGTCTTCAACCACCGTTTTCCTCTTCGACACCACGTCGAATCAGTTATTCAGAATGGGATAAACCCGATCTTTCTGAATAACTCGCGTATATAATAAACAAATGTTATACAAACACAACATACACCTCATTCCAATTCATCAATCACTAACCGTAAATTAGTAAGAGAATAATTCCCCAAATATTAACCCCGAAGGCTGAAACCAACATCAGATCAATACCCAGAAACCCATTCATCTTAACTAATCTTCAGTTAGTTGCTAAATATCACATTCTTAGGGATAGGTTCCCATTAATTTTATCAAAGATAAATTCCTTAAATTTATTCTTTATTCTTCTTTTGAATCTCAATTCAAACCAAATAATGGTTTATCCAAACTAGCCGGGATTAACGAACCTTACCGAAGTAATCATTTGTTTAAATTTCCCAATCCCAACTTATTCATCCCATGAAGTAAAACTGGTAATACTTCATATCCAACACCACGGTGTTATCGGTAAATTCAATTACCATTTCACGTTCAAATCTAATTAAAGATTTAACTATCGCCTGAAGCAAAATTGGTGATACTCCATTCTCGATCTTTTCAATCTAATTAAAGATTCGTTAAAACTCCACTTAGTTTTAATCTTTAACTGGGTTAAAGGATCAATGTCATTTAAAACACGGTTCACGATAAACCCAAAATCACATTCCATTCTATCAGCCTTTAACCGTAAAATAGCAAGTGAGCAATTCCCTAAGTATTAACCCCAAAGGCCGAAACCAGCATCAGATCAATACCCAAGAAACCATTCAACTTAACTAATTTCCAGTTAGTTTCTGATTTTCTTAACTCATTTGGGTCTAAGAACAGTATTATTGAAGATACCGTTCACGACAACCCAAAATCACATTCCATTAATTATCGGGTTAAAGAACCAGTGTTATTTAAAACACCGCTCACGATAAACCCAAAAATCAATCCCAATTCAATTCCAATTAAATATTATTTAATTGGTACACTTCATTCAATCTAAATAAAAAGATTTAATCTTTTCCTCAATTGGGTTTAAGAACAGTGTTAATGAAGACACCATTCACGACAAATCCAAATAACGTTTGATATTAAATACAAGGCTCTGAATAGAAAATATATCGGCTTATATTCAATATCAAATTCTACGACCAACAAATATTGTGTTGGAAATAACGATATAAATATATCTTTCAAATTTCCATAACAATATCTGTTTCATTACGAAATCCAACATCGAAATATTCCAAAGACAATTTCGATTCAAATCCATTCCAATTCAGTTATTGGAAATTCTGGTTACTTTTAAAACCATTTCAAATCCACTTTATTTATTTTAAAAATAAATAGAATTATAATTCTAGTTCAAAACTAGTTCATTTCGATAAAAATCTATTTTTATCTTTTCAAATATGGAAATTTTCATCCCAATTCTTCCCAAATCATTTCTTATGATTTTGCACTAATTATTACTATTTTTAATTATTTTATCAAGGCCCGTACAGTCGATTTCCATCAACGGCCATCGAACTGCAGTTACAACGACCTTTTCCAAATTTAATTTGGACATAATTCCAAATCCGACTATTAGATTTTAAATCTCTAATATTCATTAGAAAGCACTTTTCGATATGAACCCAACGGTTCCAGTTTTAGGAGAATCCGACGGTCGGATCTCCCGTAATATCCATTCGAAGTCAATGGTCGAAATTCGCGAACTACCGCGGCGCGGCGCATTCTAATCAGGCCATTCTAACTATATATAATATATTATAAATATTTCGTCGATTTACTTTCAAAACGTGTTATATAAATCATTTTAAATTCGTTTTCAAAACGATTTCAACTTCATATTCAATTTTGAATCAAAATTGAATATTCCACATCATCGATATACAAATGATAATATTTTCAAAACGTTAAATTTTGAAATCACTTTCTATTCTATATTCATTATAAAAATGAATAAAATCGATATAAATATCGTTTACGTCAAAATGGCGTCAATCTAATCAACACGGCTTTTATTCAACACATGAATATTTTACAATTCAACACATGAATTTATTTTCAATTCAACACATGAATTTATTTTCTATTCAACACATGAATTTATTTTCAATTTAACACATGAATTTATTTTCTATTCAACACATGAAATTATTTTCAATATTGGAATGAGGCCCAATCAATTACCATATATTGTTAAATATATGGATTTTCTACAACACATGTATATAATAGCAACGATAAATAATCAGCCATCATCCAGAGTGCACCACACAACTGCATAAGGATTAAATATAAATAATTAAAGCTCACACAGTATGTCAACCCATCGATTGACATACAACTAAACAATCGGGATTAGTGTACGTCAAATACAATCCCAATATCCGTGTGGGGTTTCAAAACAACAAACACAGATTTTATTTGTGCAGTTGGGCGATATGTAAAATTTATCATCCCAATCAATATCAGTCAAATGTGTGTATATAAACAAATCGTTCGATTTGTTTATAAATATATATTTCATTTTATATACATGTTAAAAATTATATTTTTAACTATATAAATATTTTATTTTCATTCCACAACACGCAATCAATTTTCACATCAAAATCAAACAAACAAGCATACAAGTCATCCATGGTCTGTGGACGACAGGTGTCGGTGCTGCTAAGCACCGTCTGCATCCTAGTATATATTTCAACTAGAAATAAAAATAAAAGTGAGGAGTTCTCACCGAGGGTTCCACTCCTCCACTTTTATTTCTGAATTTCTGAACATCTTGATTTGCCTGTACTCCCAAGTATATATTTCAACTAGAAATAAAAATAAAAGTGAGGAGTTCTCACCGAGGTTTCCACTCCTCCAGTTTTATTTCTGAATTTCTGAACATCTTGATTTGCCTGTACTCCCAACATAGTCTTTGTCACGCTGTCCACATTAAAAATCACATTCTTATTCCCACGCTATATAGATAAAAACCACTTTTTTATATCACTATACGTATAATAAAAATCAGATTTTTATTTCGTTATTTATATAAAAATCGTATTTTTATATTCTCTACCTTATAAAAAATATATTTTTATAATCTCTACTATATAAAAATCATATTTTTATATTCTCTATTATATAAAAATTCTATCTTTAATCCACTACTCATATAAAAATAGAATCTTT
The DNA here is from genome assembly GCA_030737875.1 of Allium sativum. Taxonomy (NCBI): domain Eukaryota; kingdom Viridiplantae; phylum Streptophyta; class Magnoliopsida; order Asparagales; family Amaryllidaceae; genus Allium; species Allium sativum. The sequence goes on along the minus strand of CM060924.1, from coordinate 185,211,294 downwards.
ATTCTCGCTACTTCATGATAAAAATAGAGTTCATATTTTTATTATACTTCAAATCAAATAAAGTTCAAATTTTTATTATGCTTCAAATCAAATAAAGTTCAGATTTTTAACTAACATAAAAAATCAGTTTTTTTAACTAACTAATAATTAGTTTTTAACTAACAAAAAATCAGTTTTTAACTAACTAAAAATCAGTTTGAAAACTCATTTTTTTCGTCGAACTGGAGTTGGAAAGGCTGCGTTTGCTTACAGGGGGGTCGGGGTGCGCTGAGTCGGACGGAGGGGAAGGCGCTGGCCGAGGTGTGGACCCAGGAAGGCGGCGTTAGGGCTTTAGAGTGGCGGGGTTTCCAGGGCGTGCGTCATGCAACTCAGAAGAGGGGGAAGGAGGAGGTCGATACGAAGGAGTGGTAAGGGGCGAGGCTCGTCGGAGTTGGGGGGGGGGGGGTGCGGAGGCGCTCCTCCGGCGTGAAGCGACGGCGGTTAGGGCTTGTGGGGGGGGGATCAGTGATTTGGGGCTTTTTTTATTCTGTTTTAAAGAAAGTGACGTGGAGAGAGAAATAGAGAGGGAGGGGCTAGGTAGTTATCTTTATTTTATATATTTTATTTTCTATTTTCTCCCTAAAGTTGAAATTTCGTCCGAACTCCGAACGATGCCCAACGACTATCGTCCCTAGCTAATTACTCCCATTCCGAACACAATGGGATATGTATTGTAGGCTGATTCGATCGTTTCGATCATTTTTCGTCAAAATCAAAATATAACTTTATATATTGAATATGAACACACTTTTCATTTTACCGGGGCCACATATGGACTCTAGAAATTCCCGAAAAATATTTTCTAGCTTCGTATTGACGATACGGTCCTAACAAAGCTAATCTCACCGAATTTTGAGACCGTTTGAAAAATGGCTATTTTCCAGTCGATTAAAATCAACTGAAACTTGTCAAACGCGTTTTCCTTTGCCACGCTCACATATTGATTTGAAAAATTACGAATTTTGAAACCTGGCAATAACTTGACATCACGGATCCAAGAAAAGTGGTTTCGTCGAAAACCGAGGTTGTTTGCAAAATTTCCATTTTAAGGGCCAGAATTCCATAGCGGCTATTCTGAAATTTCAACTGGGCATAACTTTTTATCCCCGCTATGAAATTTCAACTTTTCGGATTTGTTGGAAAGATATTATCAATTAGATTCTAGTATTTTTGGTTTTGCTAAAATCCGGTTTATTTTGAATCCTGTACATTCATTTGAAATTTGAAATTGAATTATCGAACTACTGCGCCATTTTCAATTCTTTTTATAATTATAAATAATTATTTATATTCTAACGACGATCTATATAAATACATACGTTCTAATTCTATTCAAAATAAATTTCTCGTCGTTATTATTTAAAATAATTCATTTTAAATAATAAAAATTCGCTAAAATCGCCAAAATAACTTTTTTAAATTGGCTCGGATTCCCGGGTTATTACAAGAATAAGAAGAAGAGAAGTGGTTATGAAGATACATGACTTTTTGGCCTTTAAATATTAGTTGAAGTGTCCATTTACTCAAAAGTCAAATTCCAATTTTGGCGTCAAGTTGGTTGAAATACTAAATCTTCGATATCTTTCTCATACGATGTTCAAATTTAGCAAACGAATATACTATCCTGATCAAAAACCGAGCCCGTCGCTATAGAGCAGATATCATCATCAAATTCTAGAAGATCAATTCAGAATTCAGAAAATTTCGTAGAAAAGGATCTAAAAACCAGGTACGCCTTAATTAAATTTTTATTTTATTTAGTTGAATGGTTGCTTTGTTTTGAATTTAAATTTTTTATATTTAAACTTGAAATTTGAAATTCAAATTTCAATTTTGGATTTTGAAATTCAAAATAGTAATATAATAATAAATAACAAATAAAATAATAAAATAAATTTTTGAATGTTTGTTAGGATTATTATTATTTTAGGAAATAGTTAAACCTAAAATATAAATCGATAATTTAAAACCAAAGTCACAATACCATATGTTCGTTGAAATTTATGCATGTATGTCGATATACATATGTCCTTATGTCGACATAAAGGATTGTAAAATGAAATTTAAATTTTGAGTTTCAAAAGCTTAAACTTTCAAACTTCCCTCCATCTTTTGAAAAAGAAAATGCAAGTTCAAATACTAGTTATCAACTCTTTCCGTTTACTTTTTTTTAATATCTTTATTAATATGATTGAAATAATTTAAAATTTTCAAACATTTGATATTATTATAAAATATAAGTTTATCTATCTTTAGTTTAACACACATAGTTTAACTTTTATATTTTTCACATATAATAACGATTTTGGGTTACATTATAATAAATATTTAAAATTTCATACTAATTGTGATTTATATATTTAACTTAATATTTTGGTATATTGAAATATAAGAAATTATAGCTTTATATATTACTTCATTTTGTTATAGATTGTTCTTTAGCAAATAAATATGTTAGATTTCTAAAGTTTGAATTCAAAATCAATTTGTATCAAGAAGATTATTGTATATCTCATAATAAATTTTAAGTTCTTTTCAAAATCAGTCTTTATATACTATTATGAATATATGTTTATAGTCTCCTTTATATAATTTTATATTCTCTTTAAAAAGATCTTCAATTTTTACTATATTTACCTTACTAATATTATTTAACTCCATAATTATTTTGAATATACCTATCATGAGTTTATTAAACTCTTAATATATTTCATTAGCATCATTAACTTTAGTCTAAAAATTAATGTTACCCTTAATTGATTTATAATATATGTAGAATTTTGAATATCTTTTACCAAAATAGATATAATCACCAAATCATTCTGCATATTATCATTACCCATCTTATTTCATATCATACATCATTAAAGTGCATCTCAAATCATTTACATCACAAATTTCATTTCATTCAATATACCACTTCATATAGTTTTCATATGTCATACTGCATTGTTACCAATACATTACATTGCAAGTTAACTTTAACTCCTCATAACAAGTATACTATAAGAGAATTATTATCTTAGAAATATATAGGATTATTAATTAAGCACATAACATATTTACTTTGATTTAATTAACTTGGTTGTATTGTTTGACTTAATTGACTTGTTTGATTTGTTTGACATAAATAACATAATTGATTTGTTTGACAAGGATGAATTTCATTAGTGGTGTGTTAGAAATATACTTATGCATTTTAACTTAGATCACAGAATTATTTCTTAGTCTAAATTAAAGTCTTATTATAGTTTTAAGGGAATTAGATTATAGGCTGGATTTAGTCTTATATTATATTAAGGGGGAGTTTTATAGTTTCTAGGATTAGTTGAAGGTTCAAGAAGTGCTTATTAACATATATTATTTAATTTGGTTGATTGCTTGAATTGATTGCTTGAATTAATTGCTTAAATAGATTGCTTGAATTGCATGCTTGAATTGCTTGTTTGGATTGATTGTTTGAATTGATTGTAAACATTGATTAGATTTCCTTGTTTATTATTCTTCTATTAGACTAATATAGTCATAATTTTAGGGGGATTTATAATCTTTTAAGCTTAGAATCATAGAGTTAGAGGGAGATATAAGGATATCATAGAATCAGGGAAAGTTATGTAGAATATTATAATAGAATATGTATAGATAGATATAAGATTTAGGGGGTGTATTTTATGATTATAGATTTAGGACTCGGGAAGTACTTTAGTATAGGAATTATTTATATAGTTATAGGATTTCTGGGGAGTAGTTTTAGAATTTCTTTTTGATAATGCCAAAGGTGGAGAAATTATAAAATATAGACATAGTTTATAGAATTCATATAGACAAGGGGAATATTTGAAGAATCATCACTAACACGTATATACAGGTATGATATTTTATAAACTAAGGTTGTCATCATCAAAAAAGGGGAGATTGTTGGAGAATGGAGTTTTGATGACAACAACCTTATTTCAATTATCATTGATTATAAAATATATACTAACATTTTTTGTATAGAATATATATATTTACACACACACATATGCAGGAATTATATACAGGAAATATTACTGAAGACTGTACAATTTCAAAGATGATAGAGATTCAAAGATCAGAGAAATTTCAAACTCATGAGTATTAAATTTTTAAGAATTCAAGAGTTCAAGATTGATATAGTTATAGAGTCTAGATTATGTAAGACTCTAAATAACACTCAGGTTCAAATTCAAATTCAAAATTTCAAATTCTGATTTTTAATTCTATCCTCAATTCTCTCTATTTTATTTTCTATCTTTTCTATTTTTTCCTTTCTTATTATTCTTTATTTTTCAGACTTAAATTTTTTACATTCTTATACTTTATATTTACATTGTTTAAAACCTTATAATTTCATAAATATGTTTATATAGTTTAAATTTATGTTTTCATATGATTTTCTACTTTATTATATTAATTTACAATATTATATTTTAATTCAAGAATTTCCAAAAACTATATTTATATCAAAAAACTTGAAAAAATGTTTTAAAATTCAAAAATACACTAGTGTATGTCGACATAACGAAAACACCATGTCGACATATAACTGTCACTTTTTCAATTTTGAAAGGAAATATCTTTTCACTATTTGAAACGATTCAGAAACGTTGCAAACTTTCACACTCTATAAAACGGGGTTAAAACCGAATTTTTAAATATATCTTCTTCCCCACTTTCATCCTCTTTCATTATATAATTATTCTTTATTATTTTTATGATTTCCACACTTATACTCTACCGAATTTAATTCCGTTTTGATGAAACTTCTTCTCTCTACACTCTCTTCTCATCTCTCTCTGAATTAAGTGCTATTGAAAAGTTCTAGGGCTGTTTGTAAATGTTTGGGTTGAGTAAAAGAGGAATCGGTAGTATCCTTGTAGCCGAGAAATCAAGAAAGTAGGAATCGGTGTTTCCTTGTAGCCGAGAAATCAGGGAAGTAGAAATCGATGGTATCCCTTGTAGCTGTGAAATCCAGGAAGGTGTACTTGACTATTGATATAGTAATAAAACTCTATGCAATCCAGAATTGTGCGGGACTGGACGTAGGAGTAATCCGAACCAGTATAAAATCCGGTGTGTTCTTTCCTTTTCTGCATTTTATTTTCTGTTTATTTTGTGTTTGTGTTTGAATCTATGTCTGTTAATGTGTTTGTGGTGTTTGATTCATCCCATAGTTTACATAAGTTTTAGATTTAGTTTAAATTCTTACAAACACTATTCACCCCCCTCTAGTGTTTGCTTTGCCTTAACGATCCATTTCACATTCCTTAACAAAAAAGGCTTCATAAAAGCCAGCGAAATTCACAACTGGAGGCAACTTACCCTCTTCCTCTTAATCCCATCGAACATTCATTCCCTCGATCATAACCTTTGCTTTTTCCGTTATGGGTACGCCATCAACAAGAGTAATTCCTGGGTTGGAGACTGAAATATCATAGAAGGATCCTATTACCGTCCCCAGCAAAGACAAAGAAACAGTCGATGCTCCGAAGAAACCAAAAGGGTGCAATCTTCAATCAGACGATGATGACATATAATTTGTGGGTGCGATCAAGAAGTCCGACCATCCATCTATGAAGGAGAAGAATGTTGGGGGGGGAAGGAAGAGGTCTTCTCCGTTAAGGCTGAACTAACCGATGAACCCCTTGAAAATTTTCATCTCCAGAGTATTCCTCCAATTCTAGTTTCATCTGTCAAAGTGGCTCCACATCCAGCCCCGATTACTCCATGCAAGAGAAAGCTTGACACATAAACGTCTAGTCGATCTGTTTCTTTTGATAACACGCTCAAAAGACTAAAGCATGGTTTCACTACCGAAGAAATGCAGGAGCTAATCAGGAAAAGGGAAAGAGAGGAAATGGAGAAGTCTGGTGGTAAGCCTCCCCGAGCTTAGAAGTCCTCTGATATATGCCTGTTTTAGGCCCTTTGAGAGTTTTTTGCAAGTGAAGCACTCATGTTTTTGTCTTCATCCAATCTTGTGTTTTGCGGACAAAGTTTGATGTACCTATAAACAATCTTGTCTTTGTAAGCAAATCTCGTATTGATGTTTAATAGTATTTTATCGCTTTCAAATACTTGTATTGTTAATGTATCCAAGTATTTGTGAAAGTTCTAGGAAACAATATCAATGTCCCCAATTTATTCCAGACTCTGGGGATTGTCTTTAAGTGAGACTCGTATTCGGATTACTTATCTATCCTCATACTCCTAGTGTCATGGGGGATCGGTTTGGGCGTCGAGTCTCCATGTCAATTCCAAGACCGATTCGGCCAGTTTGGGGGCCGGATGGTCATGGCTAGAGATACATAAGTCTTTTTATACTCTCCCTCCAATCGTTAAGGTTTCGAGTTATAAGGATCGAGTGGTCTTTAGTCGGAGTGCACCTTCCACACTCGTCTGTAATTTTATACTCCAACTCGAGTAAAGAGAATTGGAGTTGTCCTAAACAGGCAATAATGTTATTTAGGTCGGTGTCTCCTCTCTTTTGGTCTACAAAGGGTGGTCTGAAGGTTTGTGCGTTGATATTAAGCTTGAAGTTAGTCTCCCTATATTCCCTTTTGGTTCCTGAATGTGGTCGACTCGTTATGACATGGACTGGCATGTTGGGATGTTAGCATTTGACCTAATGTTGGTTGAATCACTACAGTCATCACAGTAATGAGATAGAGTAGGAAAGGAGCTTTTATTCACAAACTATTACGGGTGGTAAGACACACCTTATTACAATACTAAAATAGATAAAATAGTAAGAAGACAAAAGCTCTAAGAATGATAAGGTTGTAAATTCTCCGCATTCCATGCTCTTTGAAAAGGTTCGCCATCAACAGTCACTAGCCTGAAGGTTCCATTATCAAGCTTCTGTTGGATGACGTAGGGCCCTTCCCACTCGGGGCCCATATGTATGGGAGTCGGGAATACCCGTTTCAGGACAAGATCACCAACATCGAAGGTCTTGGATTGAACCTTCTTGTTATAATATCGAGCGACCCTCCGCCTATGAGCTTCAGTGCGAAGATTTGCATCTTCTCTTTTTTCATCAATCATGTCTAATGATTCCAAGAGAAGGGCTTTGTTTGTTAACGGATCAAAGTACGTAGTCCTATTATAAGGAACTTCAAGTTCTATGGGAATGACAACTTCGGATTCGTAAGACAATGCAAAGGGAGTATGGCCGGTGGTAGTCTTATGTGTCATTCGGTACACCCAAAGGGATAAACGAAGCTCATCGACCCATTTGACCTTGGCTCGTTCCAATTGTTTCTTTAGGATAGACTTGATAATTTTGTCGATGGCTTCAACCTGTCCATTGGATTGCAGATGTGCAACCACAGTGTACTTCTTCTCGATATGATATCGTTCACAGAAGTCTCTGAATTCTGAGGTATCGAATTGAGTCCTATTGTCAGTTGTGATAGTCCGGGGTAAACCAAACCAACATATAATAATCTTTACAATAAAATTGATGACTCGCTTTGTCGTGATCATGGTCATCTGTTCCGCTTTTGCCCATTCTGTAAAGTAGTCTATCACCACAATCGCATACTTCGCACCCCCTTTTGATATTGGCAAACTTCCAATTATATCTATTCCCCAAATGGCGAACGACCAAGGGCTGATCATTTGAGTGATCTCTGTCGCTAGGGCTCATGGAATTTGAGCAAACCTTTGGCATTTATCACATCATTTAGAATAATTGGTTGCGTCCCTGCTAACGGTCAGCCAGAAGTACCCATACCACAACAATTTCTTAGCCAGGGTTTGCCCTCCAGTTTGAGCGCCACATTCTCCTTTGTGAACTTTTTTCAATATTCTCCTGACATCATTGTTAGCCACTGATCGAAACACTGCAACAGAGAAACCCTTCCTATAAAGTTGGTTTTGTTGGATGAGTATCTAGAAGCTTTTCGTATGAGGGCTTGTCTTTCATTCCTTCTTTCGGGGAGAGTACCATATAGGAGAAAATTCTTGATGGGAGCCATCCAGGATTCTTTTTCAGGGCTTATGACTGATTGAACTTCATCTGATCTATACTCGGAATGTTCAAAGTCTCTATAGGAACTAGTACTGCTTTGCTCGGATTGTCAGAACCGGCAAGTTTTGCTAATCTGTCCACCTTCTAGTTTTCCTCTTTGGGAATGAGGGATATGCTATATTGATCAAAACCATTCAGCAATTCCTCAACCTGCTTAAGATAGGCGGCAAGTCAAACTTCTTTAGTCTAATACTCTTTCTGAACGAGAAATACAATGCGTTGAGAATCACAAAAGACATTAAGCGATGTTATTCATAAGTCCCTCGCGAGTTTGAGCCCGTCAATTAGGGCTTTGTACTCGGAGTCATTGTTGGTAACCAAGAAATTCAATTTTAGGGCATAAAAGATTGACCGCCCTTTAGTAGATAACAATAAAATGCCGACGTCGGAACATCGATCGTTATTGTCCCCATTTGTGTACATCTTCTAGGTGTCTGATCTCAACTCGGTATCTAGAGGCTCGGTGTTATCCTCCAAGTTGTCATCCTCTGGAGTGGTAAATTCGGTTATGAAATCCGCTAGTGCTTTTTTCTGGATGGACTTCTGCAGGACAAAAGTTAAGTCGAATTGATTCACCTCGATGTTCCATTTGAGTTGTCTCCCATTGGCCTCAGGTCATTGCAAGACTTGTCGTAGCGGTTGGTCAGTGAACACCTTGATAGGGTGAGCCTGGAAGTAATGTCGGGGCTTTCATGACGCAATCAGAAGACTATAGGAAAGATTATCAATAGTTGGATAGTTGCGTTCAGCCCTTGTTAGTTTCTTGCTTACATAATAAACTGGTCGTTGTACCCGATTTTCTTCACGGATTAAGACCGAGCTGATTGCTTGTGCGGATGTTGCAAGGTATATAAATAGTTCTTCATGGTCGATTGGTTTGAACAAGATAGGAGGTTTCTCCCGGTGGTCGAGTAAATTCTGAAAGGCCTGGACATAGTTGGGTGTCCAGGCAAAGTTCTGTGTCCTTCTTTTGATTAATTCAAAGAAGGGTAAGCACTTGCCGATCACTTGGGATATGAATCGACCCATTGCTGCAACCTTGCCTGCCAAGCTTTGTACGTCCTTGATTCTTCTAGGTTCCTGGATTCCTTGATGGACAAAATTTGATTGGGATTGATTTCGATCCCTCGAGAGCTAACTATGAAACCTAATAACTTTCCCGATGTTTCTCTAAAAGTACACTTCATGGGATTGAGCTTCATCCCATATCTTCGGAGGATGTTGAGCATCTCTGACAAGTCTCTAACGTGATCGGATGATTGCCTCGACTTCACTAACATATCATCTACGTAATCCTCCATCGTTCTTCCTATTTGATCATGAAACATTCGGTTGACCAGACACTAATATGTCGCCCATGTTCTTCAGTTCGTATGGCATGACCACGTAACAATATAGCCCAAGGTAGGTTATGAAGCTGGTATTTTCTTGATCCGAAACATGCATTACAATCCGATTATACCCCGAGTATGCATCCATGAATAAGAGTAGTTCGTACCCCACGGTTGAATCAACCAGTTGATCGATCCTAGTAATGGAAATAGGGGCAGGCCTTGTTCAAATCAGAGAAGTCGATACAAGTTCACTACTTCCTATTGGCCTTTTTCACAAGCATGGGGCTTGATATCAACTTAGGATAAGTCGCTTCCCGAATAAACCCGTTGCCTTGAAGCTTTCCAATTTCTTCCTTTAGAGCAGCAGACCTCTCTGGGCCGAGCATCCGCCTCTTCTGCGTTACAGGGTTATATTTCGGGCTGATGCTAAGAAATGAGTCATGATGGAGGGTGAAATCCCACATATGTCAGTATCGGTACACATAAACACGTCAAGGTTAGCGTGGGGAATTCGATCAACTCCCTCGTGCAGATGGAATCAAGATGGGATCGAATATTCAAGACCCTCATCGGATCATTGTCGTCGATTGAGATCTCCAGAGTAGTTTCATTCGGGGATGCCTTCCTACAACCCAGTTTTTCGTCCTCTCTTGGATCGATGTCCTTGAGCTGGGAGATGGATGGTCCTGCCCGGGATGTTTTCTGTAGTTGCTATGCTTCCTTCCCCTCCGCAGGGTAGAGGTATCTTCTATTTCCTTATTATTTTTTCCTTGCAGCTCTTTCCATTCTGCCAAATAGCAAGCTTGCCTTGTTACTTGGTCCCCTCGCATCGTTACGACCTCCTCATCGTTCAGGAATTTCAAAAGCAGGAACCAAGAAGCAGTACAAGCACTAAACTCAGCTAGGGTTGGTCACCCTAAGAATGCATTGTATTGGGAGTTTATTTTCATTACGACAAACGACAGGATATGTACTCTCCTACGGTCTCTGTCTCCTAGTTTAAGCAATAGGTTGATCATACCGATCGTCTTGGTGGACGACCCATTAAAGCCACGTATTTGTCCCGTGCATTGCTTTAAGTCCTTCAATTCCAACTTCATCTGGTCATACGCATGTCTGGACAACATGTTTATTGAGCTCCCATTGTCGACCAAAAAACTTTTGTACTGTGTCTGGGCCAATAGTGGCTATTATTACCAACGGCTCGTTGATGGGGGTTTCTACACACCGATCGACTCTCGATCGTGGAAAATGATGTCATTAGTCATTTTCCTTCTTTGTTTTATGGGACTTGCAGCTTCAGGGGCGCTTGTCTCCGCAACGTCCATATGTTTTGCGGAGTTTACATAATGCTCTATAGTACGAACACTATTCCCTACTGGATGAGGTCCTCCAACAATGGCATTGATCACTATCCCTTTCACCTTTTCTTGGTATGTGGCTCTAGGCGCCGCCTGACTTTGCTTAAGCACCGAAGTCCCTTGCCCCCTGTCCCTCGAGGCCACTTTATACTCATCGAGCTTTCCCTCTCGAATCAACTTTTCAACAATGTCCCGAAGGTGATGCCATTCATTAGTCGCATGCCCGTAAATCTCATGGAACAATAAAAACTTCCCAATCGCCCATTTCTTTTTCCATGGACTCACGCAAGGGCGGCTTATTGTATTGAACTGTACTGCATGTGTCGAGATAGATGTTTTAAAATGTATCATTCAATGCAGTATAAGTTTCAAAGACTTGGAACTGGGGTCGCTTTCGGGAATTCCCTCTTTGTCTAGGGTTTCCATTGGTTCCCTTCGGTTCGTTACCATTTCGTTTGTCGTTTATTTCCAACATTCACTTCCATCCTCCTAGAATTATCTCTGGACTGCTTGACTGCTACATTACTCCGAATAGGTTTGGTAGATGCGTCTTTTGGCCTATCCTCTTCATCCAATTGTGCATCTTGCTACCGCAACCGGATGTTGGCCTTTTCATAGAACATCTCAATTGTCGTAGGTGGCTTCTAGATCAGATACTTCCCGAACTCCGCCCTATTGTCAATACTGTCTACTATGGCCATCAAATCTGTCTCATGATTAGGATTGCTTACTTTAGGGGTGACCGGGTTAAATAGACTGAGATGGTTCCTTAGGGATTCACCCCTTCCTTGCATTGCAGAGAGAGCCATGACATGCTTTGAATTGAAGGCGTGGAGGAGGAATTGATTCAGAAACTTCTCACTCAAATCTTTGAAGTTTGGGACCGATCTAGGGGAAGTCGGGTGAACCACATAAGCACTACCCCCCCAAGAAAATTGGGAAAGCTTTGAATTTGATGGTGCCGGGAGCTACAACTACCTCCATATGCTGCAAGTATCTCATCAAATGCAGTTGTGGGTCGGTGGTTCCCTCATAATGGCTGATTTGGGGCATATTAAACCTTCTGGGGAATCCTTCCAGTAGAATGTCATCTGCAAACGGCATATGGCTTAGGTTAATTCCCCAATCTTCATTCTTTTATCCTTTGTTGTCATTCATGATCTGTCGTACCATGGCAGTCAAGTCTAGAGGAATAAGTGCAGATCGATTGGCTTCTTCAATCGATCGAACTCTTCTTGCTCCCCTCCAGGCAACATCGCTTGAGTTGTCGTCCGGGCAGAATTTCCTCGACTCCTGATATCCCGGTTGGGTGCAGGATGTATGGCAGAAGAGTGGGAGCTTGGGCTATTTTAGAAGCATTCCGGTGAGCCGAAGGAGAGGCGCTTCGATCCTATCGAGTCGCTGGATCAACATCTTATAGGTTGGTGAGATCGATTTGAACTTGATTAGTCGTTTCGAGCTTGTTGGTACGCCTTTCTAGTTGCAATTGTTGTATGTTTTTTGGTCACTTTAGCGGGCGGTGCAGCTGATGTCGATCTCTGCTTCCTTCGGATGATAGTCAACCTTACTAGTTTTGGTCCAGCAAGTGATGGGGATACTATTGCTTCCTGAATTCTTCCAACTGTCTCGACATATGACCCATGTCCTCTCTCAAAGCACCACTTTCCCAGGCCTGAGCGTTTAGCGCCGCCATAGCATCCCTAAGTTGATTCATTACAGTCATAAACTCATCACGGGTAGCAAAAGTTGAGTGGGAAGCTGTATCAGCTGCGAAAGGTTGCACCGAAGATGGTAGCGTAGGCTGGCCTGGAGTAGACCCCGGAACGGTCAGTCCCTCAGTTGCGTCTGCTGACGTTGCAACCTATTGCTGCTTATGGTATTGCATGCCAAGGATTTGGCAACTATGATTCAACGATATCTGTAAGGACGTAGGATCTCGTCTCGGACTAGGTGATCCGAAAGTAGTGCAAAATCCTCCAAAGGCTAAGAATATCAATGTTCTCAGTGAAATCACCAAAGTGTTGTCACCAAAAAATGGCATAACACTCAAGAAATGAAATCGTAGAGAACAAGTGAAGAAAAATAAATGAAAAATGAAGAGAAAATCAATCATACACAAGTTTATAGTGGTTCGGCATTAACAAGCCTACGTCCACTTTATAATCTCTTTTATACGAATTGAACAATTATATGTGAAACGATCACAATGACGATGTGATCAGAGATTCACCAAAAGATGCTTCTTCTCTGTCCAGAAGGTATATTTATAGATGCTACAACATTTGAATTTTCTCAAGTGTGTGTTGTCCGATCCAGATTTTAGGAGATCATGTAGAGGCGTGATTCTCGCATGAAACGACATAATTTGAATCAGTGGTGATAGGTGGCATCTGATCATTGAGGATGATTTAGAGCAGTTAAGCTAGAGTAAGAACAAATCTTCTAGAAAATATCTTGTATTGATTTAAGCGGAATCTGATCCATTCGGTCCAAAGATAATGGGATCTAGATGGACTGTTGTGACACCCCACAATTTTCTGCATGCAAGTTTCGACAAAAAACGAAACTCAAACACATACAAGCATGGAGCTTTTATATCTGGTACCTACAAAAAATGAGTATGAGAATAATCAAAGTACGATTATCACAGCGGAAATAAAATAGGATAAACTAGTATTAACTCAAGTAACTATCTTTTTAAAGTAGGCCACTTCGCCAATACCGAGCATGAGAGAGAACGAGAACCGAAAGCCAAACTAAAACACCTTTGAGCACCTGACCTTCTCTAGAAAACCTGGGTGGCTGTAATAAGGAGGGGTTCAAAATAATAAGATTTTGGTGAATAGGTGTACAACACAGACTATAATACACAAATGTATCCCGTTTTGTTCAACCCAAGATGTATGCCAACCAATGTTAGCGATCTAGTATGACCTTGTAAATGTTTATGCACGACCCTGCTACTCTTCACACAGTAGTGTTCCAAGCTATTATACCGAGATAAAATGTTTACGCATATATTTAGGAAGCCTTTAAACCATAATTTAAGTTGATTGTTAGACTAAGAAGTGAACCCTTAACTGTGGAGTTTTTGTATATATACCTTTCCATCCACTTACCCTTTATTGTTTTCCGCCTCACTATCAATGATAGAAGGGTGGATTCTCTTGATCACTTAAGACCTTAGGCGGACTTATTGGTCGGCGGACTTATTAGTCACTTAATCCCTCTCAATAACCTGTTCCACATTCTTATAAACTAGAGGGCACTAGCTACGTGCCCTACTAGTTAAGGCCTTCGTCATTCATGTATATACCATTGCCCCGTATAAGGTGAGAGATGGTATTTTATCACTCGCTATACCTTCTAGTTGACCTTATTGGATAACCCCTTAGTCGCTTACTACTTCCCATAGGTTAGGTAGCCATATCTGACGTTTTTAGTTTCCAGGTTTGGGTAGGCCCCGCACACTTATGCCATTTAAGACCCTTAAACTGAAAGATCTACTCCTACGTGGACTCTTCAACCCAAACTGCTTAAGACCCAGGAAGCGGACTATATGCGAAGATTATTAGGTTCGTACCCCATTATCCCTTAGTACCTTTCCCTATTGGGATAAAGTGGATCACATCATTACGCTTTTTCCGTTTAGTTACCCTCCACAGAAATATTATATGCAAAAGATTTATTATCGTCACAGGTTCCTATGGTTAATAATATCTTTACATTATTAATCTATTAAGCCAACTCTACTTTTAATTATAAGTTTTATATTCATTAATATAAATAAGGAAAGTTATATCCTCTTTACCCTGGGATATTTATTTAATTACCTTCTCTAATTGGACTTAGTATTTAAAAATCAATCGATACCCATTAATCACCTTTTTCTTATCCATGAGTTTATTGCCATTTATGACCATAACGGTCATATTTTCCTAAGGCAACCATTAACACTGGATATCCTTATTTTATCAGTCCTTAAGTATCTATTTGTTGTACCCTAACAGACAATTTCTATTCTTATTTATTTATTGACTGTTATATGTGTGTATTTATTTATTTATGCACCAGACCTCTCACATTAAGTTGGCAACATGTGAATGTTGGATTTGCCGGTCAGTTCTGGGAAGACTTCTACCACAAGTTGAACTTAACCTCATGTCTTAGCACATTTATATTTACGCATTAGACACCTCATATTAAGCTAACTACCTATGGATGCTGGATTTGCCGATCCGTTCGGGGCAGACTTCTACCACAAGTTGAACTTAACCTCATGTCTAAATGAGGTTATAATTCAAAATTCCTAATTGGGGTTTACAATTTTTATCCTAATCAATTTAGGAATTTTAACCATTACCTTGTTACATTCACCTTTCCCCGATCAACGTCGGTTACAATCGTTAATTATTTATTTATGGCCTTTTCCATAGCAGCCAGTTACACTAATTACTATAACGGTCACCATAAATATATTCATTAAATATGGAATATAATTTACATGTATGATTCCATAAATAAATACCGTTCAAATTCAAACCTTCAAACATTCAATATAATGTATTTGTAATTGTTTTCATAGGTACGGACAAACAATGTATATATATTTTTGCGCGGTCAACGTAGTTATCTTTCTTCATTTTCATTTATTGTTAAATTTAATACTTTGGTTAAATTAATAACCAAGCATTCCTTTTGCATTCAATTTTTCCAAAAGGTTTCAAATCTTACGAAAATTTTATTACTACAGTTATTGTAAATCATTCCTGATTAGTGGAATGGACACGTTTGAAACCACAAGAAATATATTTTTATTGTTTTGTTGGGATAGTTGATGCAAACTACGCATAAATATGTGTAATTATATTTATACATTAATTTACAAAACTATCCTTTTTTCTTTTTGTCATATCTCTTGTGAGTTCAAAATAATGTCTTTTTGTTCAAAAGGAGGAAAACGACATATATACAACCACTAAGCCAAAACTCAACAACATTGAATAGAAACAGGCATGTTTGTTTTTAAAATTACAATCACATAATTCATCATTGTATCTTTTTATACAAATTCACAAAATTTATCATTAAATACTGAGGCTAGAGATCTGAAATATAAATACATCTAAATGGTGTTTAATGGGACTGATTTCTAGATCTTCTGTGCTTTGCAACATCTAAAGTACATTTTACAACATAATTGGCAGGAAATATATATGAACAAACTTAGGAACCCTACAATTAATATTATGCCTAACCACAATTCACAATTTACAAGTTTTAACAATGTTGTACAATCTGATCTGATAGGTGTCACTTCAGTTACAATAATATTATGAACGGATGTGATGGGAATAGGCATATATTTTGAGATCTAGTACAAACGAAATAAATAGGCTATTGTAAATATATTCGTAAATTCCCTACTCACAATAAAGCATCCAAATCCAAAGTTTGAACCTCTTGGGCCTATAATTCCCAAATTCTTATGAATCCGCAGTTTATCTGAAATGGGGATAAATTTCAGATGTGTAGATGTGTAAGAAAATAGGAAAAGTGGGGATAATCTGATTAGGAGTGTCAATTCACATTCTTTTCCATTGAATTTGGTAATCCTCTCAATTTTGTATGATTTGGATTTGAATTGTTTTATATGAATATATTTTTATTTAAGAAATTAGGTTTGAAGAGGGAGGAAAATGGTAGAGCTTCGCTGCTGCCTACAGATTAGTGTGGAAAAGAGTGAAGCCTTACCCTTTTATTTATAGGAGTGGAATTGGACTTGGACCGTTAGAATTGATTTATTAAACATCCGTCTGTTCGTATATAATATTATGCAGCCAAACCCTAGCTGCCACTACCTGACTTGACCAAGCGGTCGTAGCTAGCGGTCGACCGCTTGGTCGACCTAGCAATGAGGTGGTAGAGAAATTATTTATTTCTATATATAAGATGTTTTGTTTTATTTATTTCCCGTCCGCTTTTGTATTTCATATGTAACTTTTTCATATGAACTCCGTTCGCGAAACTCTAAACATGAAAGTTGACAAGAATTATAAGACGAACGCATTAGTTAAAATTTCATGGCCAAATTCCATTGTTTGTAGAAATTCCTATTTTATAAAATCTAACAATTAATTTATGTTGCCAAAATTCCGAGTTGTTACAGCTGCATATCTGGTTTTGGTCTTTAGTATGTAACGTTAATGAATTTTGACGGCCTTATCAAATGATGGTCAAAATTTTGTTTCTGATTTGTTTGTGTTGAATTACCCGGGTATAGGGGTTATACTTTGGGTAGATTTGTTGAAAAGGCATAAGGTCATTACTAATTTTGAAACCTCTATTATTTCTTCGAAAATTGCTAAGGGTAGAAGGATATCAGTGATAAGTGAAATAATGTAACACCCCACACCCGTTAGTGTCACTCACAAAGGGAATGCACTAAGTTCCGTGGAGCATTTTAAGGTAAAGGATGCATATGAATTACAAGACAGACAAAAATTAAAACAGCGGAAAATAAAACTTTGCTTTATTGATAAAATAGTTTGTACAATGATTTCTTTACAATATCAGAGTATCATCTGTCCTACAAAATAAAGAAGCATAAAACAACATTTATATTCCCCAATGTAGCAAGATCCAGCCATAGCATCTGAAAAGAGAATCCAAGCAAAACTTCGACAAATCTTCAAGCTGGGAAAGAGTGACGGTCCAACTTAACCTAAGCTATACTATTCCCTCCTTTACTACCTGGTGGGGGAGGGGGGGATAGAAGAAAAGAAGACGAAAGAAAACTGGGTCAGACATAAAGTCTGGTAAGTTCAGTTACTTCTAGCATATGAACAGGGCAAACGAAACGACATGAATTAACTGAATACAAGATAATACCATGATGACAGGATCAACAAGATAAGATAAGGTTAACACAAGATATGCTAAGACAAGATAAACTGGATATGCTCTAATACTTTCGCCGCTTCGCTATTTCCTTGTTATACTGGTTTCTATATCTTTGCACCACCTAACTAGTGTCCCAACTAGTAATGATAATGTGATCCCAATCCCTGTAATTTTGGTTACCTTCAGGCGTACATTTATTATTTATTACCTAGATATAGTCTAGGGTTTTCTATCAAGTGCTTCCTAGATTCAACTAGGGTTTATGCTATCTACTAAACGTTTCTCGGATTCAGGGTTTATGCCACCTAGGTCCAACTAGGGATTACGCTACCTGTCGAACGATGCCCCTAGTCTAGGACACACTACCTAGAGTGGTATATGTTCCTAGACTTTCCCCACGTATGTGTCGCGAATCGTTTATCGTTGTCTAGATGCACATGTCCTGAAATGTGCGACCCGAGTCCCATGGCAGGGCTATTCTAGAAACAAAGGAACTCGATCTGGAGCTTTTCAGATATCTGCCGGTGCAGATGCTAAGGTCTGTTTTTCTACCAGTGGTTATGGTCCCACGTGACCCCTCCCTCAACTAATGAAAGGCAATCCAAGAAAATCAAGCGCGAGAACTGTACTCTTGCCACCCTATGCCCTACTTTCCTATTGGCCAGCCTCACCCATAACTAGATAGCAAGTATATGGTCTGTTGGGAGTTCTCTGCCTTTCCGCATACGTACAACGATTGACTAAAGATGGTAGGTAGACGACGAGTTGCTATCACAGGGCAAAAACTAGTCTCGCCGAATCACGCTGGTCCATCATAGTCTTTAGGTTACCTTATATTGCAACCAAGGCATACCCCTGGTTCTTCTAACGCAGACCTTAACCTCTGTGAGCCCAGGAGGATCATCTGCAGCCTCACAGAAGGATACCAAGAGTACCCTCACGTCCCCTCGAAGCCTCGGGCTTCGTAACCCAATTTGTTGGAGCCTTCTTTTTAATCAGACGGACGTTCGCTCCTTCCCGTGTTATACTAAGAATTACTACTTAGTTTTGCTAACTAAGGTTTACCACTTAGTTTCCAGAATCGTTGTTTTCTTAACTAATGTTTACTACTTAGCTCCTTTTAACTAAGGTTTACTACTTAGTTCTCTTTCTCGTCAAGTTGGATTGGTTAAGTGCCATTAGTCAATTCAAGCTAACTTAACCCTCTTCATTTATCCTGTTAAACTGGTTAAGTGTTTTCAGTAATTCATGTTGACTTAACCCTACCACAAACCAAGTTATATTGGTTAAGTATTTCTTATTACTTAACCCTACCCATTCATCCTGTATTGGTTAAGTGTTCCATTTTAACTTAACCTTGCCCATCTGTTTTAACTAACATGTTATTAAAGGTTAAGTATTATCCCTTCATGTTTTAGACTTAACTCTATTCATTTATCACAATCTGATGGTTAAGTGTTCAAGTTTACTTAACCCTACGGTCTAGTCCAGCTAACATATCAAATTGGCTAAGTGTATTAAATTTTACTTAATCCCAACCTCTAGTCTAGTTAACATGTTAATTTGGCTAAGTGTATTAACTTTACTTAACCCCACCTTCTAGTCTAGTTAACATGTTAATTTGGATAAGTGTTTTCTTAGTTACTTAACCCCTACAAATCTTGTCTTGTTACCATGTTAAGTTTGGTTAAGTGTTCCTATGGACTTAACCCTCCCATTCTAGCTTAACTGTGTTAAGTTGGTTAAGTGTTCCTATGGACTTAACCCTCCCATTCTAGCTTAACTGTGTTAAGTGTCTGTATGAACCTAACCCCACCCATTGGTTTAGTTATCATGTTGAATTGGTTAAGTGTCTTAGTTAACTTAACCCTACCATTATTGTTCTAGCTTTAACTAAATAAATTAAAGCCGCGACCACTCACATTAGACAAATATTGTTGCGATTACTGGATGTGCCGGTTGGTTCCGGGCCGGTTTACATCGCAACTCAGTCTAACCTCGGGTTAGGCATATTCGTGTTTTCTAAGTTCAAAGGGTTTAATTAATTTCCAAATCAGTTTTTGAAATTAACCATCTCGTCCGTCGGATTAGTTAGGGATAGCCAGGGAGAGCAGGAAACTTGTATTTTCCAAACCCAAGCCTGGACACTATCCTCCCTGTCACCCTAGAACTTTCTGGTGTATGTGTTATTAAAAGAGCTGTCATTAATAAACCTTTCTTTTGTCTATATATAAATTGTTAACAATTTATCCTGAAAGCCCACTTTCCCTTTCTAAATAAATTTTGGCCTATACCATATTCATTTATCATGCTCACTAATATACTTATATTCTAGGCTCAAATCTTGATTTACAGGCCAACTACCTACTTTGTGGCCCATTTAACCATTTACCATTTACGCCCAATGTATGTAAAATATTCACGATTATGGCTAAATTCAAAATTATGCTAATATACTTATTATGCTTAATTTAGCCAACCCAATTCTGATTTAATATTTTAATTTCAGTTCATGTCAAAACTAGACTTGTTATTCTAATTTTTATCTTAATAGTCATGCTATAATGCATGTTCCCAAATTATGCCAATTTCCAAGTTTACAACTACGTTTAGTCAATTTTATGTTTTTCCCAAAACGTATTCCCATCGTTTGTATAATCGTGATTCATCCTAGATTATAAATAAATCTAGATTCGTGGATAAAAGGGAATGAACCAAAATGTCATAAAAAGATAGCCATAATAACTGGCATAAGATGACGATTTCAAACTCACTAATTACAGATCTAACGAATTACATTGAATAAATTGATTTTAAGCATCGAAGGCCTATAGATCTGATAATATTATGGCATGGAAAGGGTTGAGTAAATAACATAGGTTCATGTATATGGGTACATCTAACTTAATAGAAAAATTCCCATAATCAAGATCTAAGGATAATTAAGAATAGTCTGAATATATAATCAAGTTTAGACCAATTTTCACAGTCATAATCCTAGGCAAGACTTTCCTAGTTTTAGCCACAGTTGTCCTTGTTATGTCATAGGCAATAGTATATGTTTCCTAATCAAAGTCATAGGCTTGTGTTCATAGTCAAAGGAAATAATTCTCACAGTCATGAGTCACAGTCATAGGCAATGTTCATAGTCATAGGCAAGGTCTAATTGGTCATTAATCACAATGGTTCTTAATCAAGTCCAGAAACATGTATAAACACAGATCCGAGTGAAGAGATTAGGCATATTCTTTTATTCCTTTAATTTCATGTCACAAATAGAATTAAAGCGTTCAAATCTAAAAAGTAACCGACTTACAGAGATTATATTAGATTCGTAGAAAAACAGCCGTTGAAGTCGTTTGAATCTTCACTTGAATCCTAGCTTGTTTTGAATCTCCTCTTGAAAGTCTTGAGCAGCGTTTCCTCGTCTTGATTTATTTTATATATTATTTTATTTATTATTTAATTTAGAGGAGGAGAAGAAGCCATGTCCACCAATAATCTTTGCAGCATAAGGTTAGAGAAGAATTGTGAATAGAAAAGGAGACTAGGGGCTGTTTATATAGGATTAGGCGGACGAATCTAGGCAGAAAACGAGACCAGGTACATCAGAATGCACCCAGGCCCAAAAGTCGGTTTTGCACCCAGGTCGACACCCAGGTCGACTATAGTGTCGACCTGGCCCTGGGAGGTCGACTACCAAGTCAACCTGGGTCCTGGGCGGGAAATTTCCCGCCCAGCCCGCTTCTGGGTTTGAATTCGAATTTCGTGCTGTTTTCTGTTCTGAAAATCTTTGAAACTTCGGAAGGTCATAACTTGGTCGTACAGACTCCGTTTCTCGAAAACTCGAACTCGTTTTCAAGCAAAATTTCGAGACGAACGCAATGGCGCAACCCGTTTCCCTTAATTCTTCCATTTTGAATTAATTATACCTTGATTTGTGAATCTTAGTGTTACAGAATTACGGGGTGTTACATTCTCCCCCACTTAAAAGGATTTCGTCCCCGAAATCTTCAAGTTAGGAAGAATGTGTCCTACCATCCAATCACCCATCTACTCAACCATTCAATCACAGGCATTCATTGTCCTTAAAAGATTTCTAATGCTTTCATGTTCATATGCATAGTGTGTGTATATGTCTTTATCTAATGCAAGATCAGGCGGTCTACTGATTCACTTGACCTCCTTAATGCGAATCATGTCAGTGCCATGCGTCCAATCATGTATGCAAGCGTCCCTAGTTATGTAAATACTACATGTGTGCATAGCCATTCATCCATATGCAACATCCATATGATAACATATCAAGTTCAACTTACAAACAAATACATATCTGTAAATGCAATATGAATGCATCCGAACTGATCTAGTGCCTAATACGTATGTATATGCATTCACGAGCAACCATTAGCAACCACTCGCAACCATCAACCATAACATGTTTTCATCCAAAAGAGTTACTACCTAAGGATCGAAGATACGACCTAGAGGATATACTTTGGAAAGAGAGAAACAATTATGCGTAAAGCTCCTACAAAAAAAAAGAAATCAAGGATGCACCCTTAAGGAAAAGGGTATGATGCTAGTATCAAGCCTTCTTGAGCTTTACTCCACTGTATCTTAACTAATTTAACTTCACGATTGTGAAGTTTCTGACCTCCATTTCCAAAATAAACAGATTTCAATCACGGTACCAAGTGTATGTACTTAGATGATTAGAGGTCTCCCTCTTATCCACCATGCCATAACTATAAGGGTTGAAAGGTCACTACGTGCTTTTTTTTAGAGTGCCTACCACGACTATTCATCTCTCACGCAAACCATCCTAGTCGAACTCGACATTCCTCAAGTAAAAGTCCCAAAGGCCTAAACCAATATCAGACAAGCACCCAAGGAATACCTCCTCCGAATTTAGACGATCTACGTGAGATAATATAAGCAAACTCGATAGCTATTCTCAAATCCCTTCTAACCAAAAATAAACGGGCCGAGTCACCAATTGGATTTGAGACTAATTGGGATCTTTCACTATGCAAGTACTAAGGTGCAGAGACTCAACTATGGAAGCAAATATGAACAAATGCGAAGTGCTAAAACCGAAAGAGTACGAACAGAAAAACTAGACTCTTCCAACAGAACTTTACTACCTTTCTCCTAGGTACGCTTAGCGGTGAAAGTATGTACTTGCCCTTCTGAAAATCTTGTTCCTCGTTCTTGCCCTTGTCTTAATTATATGCCCTATTATACCCTAGTAAAGATACTTCCTCTTGTCTTAGGTTTTATAATTCCTTCCTCCTTCGTGAGCTAAATCTACATCCATGAATTCCTCATCCTTGGTTTGTGCTCCTTAGACAAACTCCTCATCCCCTTCCGCGTGTAACAATGTTGACAAATCTCTCGAAAGCTGCCTCCATCGTACAGAAAACCCTATAAGCTTTGAAAGAAAACTGACCGTAAGTGAAACAACTACAACTATAGATGGAAGTCGGGAACTACTTCGCCCTTCGATGAGGTTACATCCCGGAAAGCCAGGAGCCCCAGAGATTCAAGAAAGAAGGAAACAAGGACTCAACAGAGAATCAAAAGATGGTGCATATGGCTTTGGGGAATATGCCTTTAAAACAAATCTTTTCTCTTGAAAATGCTTCTTTTAAAACCGTTTTGAAAATAATTTTTCAAATCCTTTATCTGATCTGGTAACCTTCAGCTCTGATACCACGTGTAACACCCCACATCCGTTAGTGTCATTCACAAAGGGAATGCACTAAGTTCTGTGGAGCATTTTAAGGTAAAGGATGCAGATGAATTACAAGACAGACAAAAATTAAAACAACGGAAAATAAAACTTTGCTTTATTGATAAAATAGTTTGTACAACGATTTCTTTACAATATCAGAGTATCATCTATCCTACAAAATAAAGAAGCATAAAACAACATTTATATTCCCCAATGTAGTAAGAGCCAGCCATAGCATCTGAAAAGAGAATCCAAGCAAAACTTCGACAAATCTTCAAGCTGGGAAAGAGTGACGGTCCAACTTAACCTGAGCTATACTATTCCCTCCTTTACTACCTTGTTGGGGGGGGGGGAACGAAAGAAAAGAATATGAAAGAAAACTGGGTCAGACATAAAGTCTGGTAAGTTCAGTTACTTCTAGCATATGAACAGGGCAAACGAAACGACATGAATTAACTGAATACAAGATAATACCATGATGACAGGATCAACAAGATAAGATAAGATTAACACAAGAAATGCTAAGACAAGATAAACTGGATATGCTCTAATACTTTCGCCGCTTCGCTATTTCCTTGTTATATTGGTTTCTATATCTTTGCACCACCTAACTAGTGTCCCAACTAGTAATGATAATGTGATCCCAATCCCTGTAATTTCGGTTGCCTTCAGGCATACATTTATTATTTATTACCTAGATCTAGTCTAGGGTTTTCTACCAAGTGCTTCCTAGATTCAACTAGGGTTTATGCTATCTACTAAACGTTTCTCGGATTCAGGGTTTATGCCACATAGGTCCAACTAGGGATTACGCTACCTGTCGAACGATGCCCCTAGTCTAGGACACAATACCTAGAGTGGTATATGTTCCTAGACTATCCCCACGTATGTGTCGCGAATCGTTTATCGCTGTCTAGATGCACACATGTCCTGAAATGTGCGACCCGAGTCCCGTGGCAGGGCTATTCTTGAAACACAGAACTCGGTCGGGAGCTTTTCAGATATCTGCCGGTGCAGATGCTAAGGTCTGTTTTTCTACCAGTGGTTATGGTCCCCCCTGACCCCTCCCTCAACTAATGAAAGGCAATCCAAGAAAATCAAGCGCGAGAACTGTACTCTTGCCACCCTATGCCCTACTTTCCTATTGGCCAGCCTTACCCATAACTAGATAGCAAGTATATGGTATGTTGGGAGTTCTCTACCTTTCCGCATACGTACAACAATTGACTAAAGATGGTAGGTAGACGACGAGTTGCTATCACAGGGCAAAAACTAGTCTCGCCGAATCACGCTGGTCCATCCTAGTCATTAGGTTGCCTTATATTGCAGCCAAGGCATACCCCTGGTTCTTCTAACGCAGACCTTAACCTCTGTGAGCCCAGGAGGATCATCTGTAGCCTCACAGAGGGATACCAAGAGTAACCTCACGTCCCCTCGAAGCCTCGGGCTTCGTAACCCAGTTTGTTGGAGCCTTCTTTTTAATCAGACGGACGTTCGCTCCTTCCCGTGTTATACTAAGAATTACTACTTAGTTTTGCTAACTAAGGTTTACCACTTAGTTTCCAGAATCGTTGTTTTCTTAACTAAGGTTTACAACTTAGCTCCTTTTAACTAAGGTTTACTACTTAGTTCTCTTTCTCGTCATGTTGGATTGGTTAAGTGCCATTAGTCAATTCAAGCTAACTTAACCCTCTTCATTTATCCTGTTAAACTAGTTAAGTCTTATCAGTAATTCATGTTGACTTAACCCTACCACAAACCATGTTATATTGGTTAATTATTTCTTATTACTTAACCCTACCCATTCATCCTGTATTGGTTAAGTGTTCCTTTTTAACATAACCTTGCCCATCTGTTTTAACTAACATGTTATTAATGGTTAAGTATTATCCCTTCATGTTTTAGACTTAACCCTATTCATTTATCACAATCTGATGGTTAAGTGTTCAAGTTTACTTAACCCTACGGTCTAGTCCAGCTAACATATCAAATTGGCTAAGTGTATTAAATTTTACTTAATCCCAACCTCTAGTCTAGTTAACATGTTAATTTGGCTAAGTGTATTAACTTTACTTAACCCCACCTTCTAGTCTAGTTATCATGTTAATTTGGATAAGTGTTTTCTTAGTTACTTAACCCCTACAAATCTTGTCTTGTTACCATGTTAAGTTTGGTTAAGTGTTCCTATGGACTTAACCCTCCCATTCTAGCTTAACTGTGTTAAGTTGGTTAAGTGTTCCTATGGACTTAACCCTCCCATTCTAGCTTAACTGTGTTAAGTGTCTGTATGAACCTAACCCCACCCATCGGTTAAGTTATCATGTTGAATTGGTTAAGTGTCTTAATTAAATTAACCCTACCATTCTTGTTCTAGCTTTAACTAAATAAATTAAAGCCGCGACCACTCACGTTAGACAGATATTGTTGCGATTACTGGATGTGCCGGTTGGTTCCGGGCTGGTTTACATCGCAACTCAGTCTAACCTCGGCTTAGGCATATTCGTGTTTTCTAAGTTCAAAGGGTTTTGATTAATTTCCAAATCAGTTTTTAAAAGTAACCATCTCGTCCGTCGGATCAGTTAGGGATAGCCAGGGAGAGCATGAAACTTGTATTTTCAAAACCCAAGCCTAGACACTATCCTCTCTGTCACCCTAGAACTTTCTGGTGTATGTGTTATTAAAAGAGATGTCATTAATAAACCTTTCTTTTGTCTATATATAAATTGTTAACAATTTATCCTCAAAGCCCACTTTCCCATTCTAAATAAATTTTGGCCTATACCGTATTCATTTATCATGCTCACTAATATACTTATATTCTAGGCCCAAATCTTGATTTACAGGCCAACTACCTACTTTGTGGCCCATTTAACCATTTACCATTTATGCCTAATGTATGTAAAATATTCACGATTATGGCTAAATTCAAAATTATGCTAATATACTTATTATGCTTAATTTAGCCAACCCAATTCTGATTTAATATTTTAATTTCAGTTCATGTCAAAACTAGACTTGTTATTCTAATTTTCATCTTAATAGTCATGCTATAATGCATGTTCCCAAATTATGCCAATTTCCAAGTTTACAACTACGTTTAGTCAATTTTATGTTTTTCCCAAAACGTATTCCCATCGTTTGTATAATCGTGATTCATCCTAGATTATAAATAAATCTAGATTCGTGGATAAAAGGGAATGAACCAAAATGTCATAAAAGGATAGCCATAATAACTGGCATAAGATGACGAGTTCAAACTCACTAATTATAGATCTAACGAATTACATTGAATAAATTGATTTTAAGCATCGAAGGCCTATAGATCTGATAATATTATGACATGGAAAGGGTTGAGTAAATAACATAGGTTCATGTATATGGGTACATCTAACTTAATAGACAAATTCCCATAATCAAGATCTAAGGATAATTAAGAATAGTCTGAATATATAATCAAGTTTAGACCAATTTTCACAGTCATAATCCTAGGCAAGACTTTCCTAGTTTTAGCCACAGTTGTCCTTGTTATGTCATAGGCAATAATATATGTTACCTAATCAAAGTCATAAGCTTGTGTTCATAGTCAAAGGAAATAATTCTCACAGTCATGAGTCACAGTCATAGGCAATGTTCATAGTCATAGGCAAGGTCTAATTGGTCATTAATCACAATGGTTCTTAATCAAGTCCAGAAACATGTATAAACACAGATCCAAGTGAAGAGATTAGGCATATTCTTTTATTCCTTTAATTTCTTGTCACAAATAGAATTAAAACGTTCAAATCTAAAAAGTAACCGTCTTACAGAGATTATATTAGATTCGTAGAAAAACAGCCGTTGAAGTCGTTTGAATCTTCACTTGAATCCTAGCTTGTTTTGAATCTCCTCTTGAAAGTCTTGAGCAGCATTTCCTCGTCTTGATTTATTTTATATATTATTTTATTTATTATTTAATTTAGAGGAGGAGAAGAAGCCATGTCCACCAAGAATCTTTGCAGCATAAGGTTAGAGAAGAATTGTGAATAGAGGAGACTAGGGGCTGTTTATATAGGATTAGGCAGACGAATCGAGGCAGAAAACGAGACCAGGTACATCAGAATGCACCCAAGCCCAAAAGTGGGTTTTGCACCCAGGTCGACACCTAGGTCGACTATAGTGTCGACCTGGCCCTGGGAGGTCGACTACCCAGTCGACCTGGGTCCTGGGCGGGAAATTTCCCGCCCAGCCCGCTTCTGGGTTTGAATTCGAATTTCGTGTTGTTTTCTGTTCTAAAAATCCTTGAAACTTCGGAAGGTCATAACTTGGTCGTACAGACTTCGTTTCTCGAAAAATCGAACTCACTTTCAAGTAGAATTTCGAGACGAACGTAATGGCGCAACCCGTTTCCCTTAATTCTTCCATTTTGAATTAATTATACCTTGATTTGTGAATCTTAGTGTTACAGAATTACGGGGTGTTACATTCTACCCCACTTAAAAGGATTTCGTCCCCGAAATCTTCAAGTTAGGAAGAATGTGTCCTACCATCCAATCACCCATCTACTCAACCATTCAATCATAGGCATTCATTGTCCTTAAAAGATTTCTAATGCTTTCATGTTCATATGCATAGTGTGTGTATATGTCTTTATCTAATGCAAGATCAGGCGGTCTACTGATTCAGTTGACCTCCTTAATGCGAATCATGTCAGTGCCATGCGTCCAATCATGTATTGTGAAAACCCGTAACTTCCCCGTAAAGGAAAGTGTCGGATAGTTCGAGAACAAGCCACAACAGAACACATACAGAAGAACATTTCATTGTATATTACAACAATGCATCAGAATACAAGAATATACAGAGTATAAATGAATATTACACAGAAATATCAGAGATTTAAATTACATTTAAATACATCGCAGCGGAAAATAATACAATACACAACTAGAAGGAGATATACGGATACAAAGCTTTCCGGATATCGTTCCAGCTGTAAACCAGGATCCTGTGAATATAAACCTGCAAAACCGAAACTACTAGCTGCCCGTGTCAAAATAAGGGCACCCAGAGTTTAGGTTAAAACAATAAACTCCAGGTCAGTCATGTGACTGGTGTGAGAACTAAAACAGTTAATCTTTATTTTAAATCATTAGGTAAATCAAGGGACCACGCCGTATAACACGGAACGGGTTTCCTCCCAAGAATACCAGTGCATAAAACAAACAGCGCAATGCTAAATAGGGAAAAATGAAGCTGTTATAAGACCCAGGTCCTATCACACAATGCAACGCAAGCCCGGGGATAGGGTTTTCCCTTATAACAGCCAAAGAATGCTTGATACGTTTAAAAACAGATTATTTGATACTATAATAAGTGCATAGTGTATAAAACAACTTCAAATCATAAGTATCAATCATAGGCGGCATGAATGCCCTATACCACTATGTCGCCATATATAGGTTTACAAATAAAACCGCAAATGTCACGTATTTGGAAATTGGATTTCCGTCTATGAACCGAGGCAAAAGATAGTCCTCAACCGATTCGAGACAATCTAGCCCATGTCTCAGGTCCCAGACTCAGGTGGGCCTTGGATCGTCAGGGCCGGTCCACCGATGTAGATTATTATGCCTGAACAATACGTCTCTCCGCCCTTTGGGGCGTAAACGAGCCAACTAAATGACTCCATCGGTTCGAGAACGACCGATCAATCCGAGGCGCCTCGCAACAGCAACAACCACATAAGTCAAACTCGTCAGGGCGTGTAAAACCACTGACGCCACTTCTAGCTAGAAAGAAACGCAAGTCCTCCCTGAGGTCCGTCTCCCGTTTTTGGTTCATACCGGGTGTGAAACACACGAGGTAAACGTTACACAAAGGTACGCCACAAAGGCCGTGCTTTGATCATCACCACAAGACTTTGCTTTTCAACAGAAGCCTCGATCAATTGCCACTTAGGCATGCCACACAGGCAATTCACTCCATGCGTTTGATATCCATCAATATATAACCCCTGAGCTCGTACGTCTCAGAGAAGGGCGTTAAGCAAGAAAATAAATTCTCCGCTGCCAAACAGATATATATTCAATAGAAATCAATCACACAGACTAAAATCCAATGTCAG
Organism: Allium sativum; assembly: GCA_030737875.1. Classification (NCBI taxonomy): domain Eukaryota; kingdom Viridiplantae; phylum Streptophyta; class Magnoliopsida; order Asparagales; family Amaryllidaceae; genus Allium; species Allium sativum. The sequence goes on along the minus strand of CM060924.1, from coordinate 185,181,764 downwards.
ACACACAGTCCATTTACAAGTCCGTTCTGGGTCTGAACGAAACCGGAGGCACCTAGTACCCCGCACATCGATCGATCTCCAAGTACGTCTGGACGATCACCAACTGTTTCCATCTTCTTGGGTGTACAGCCCAATCAAGATCATCAGTTATCACCCAAACGACGTGAAGACTTCCGGTCTTCGACCATCGTCTTCATCTTCGACTTATCGTCGTATCAGTTATTCAGAATGGGATAAACCCGGTCTTCCCGAATAACTCGCGTATATTTTATAAAAGTGCTACACAAACACAACATACGCCTCATTCCAATTCATTAGTCACTAACCGTAAATTAATCAAGAGAATAATTCCCCAAATATTAACCGCGAAGGCCGAAACCAACATCAGATCAATATCCAGAAAACCATTCTGCTTAGCTAACCGACAGTTAGTTTCTAAATTTCACATTCATAGGGAAAGATTCCCATTAATTTTATCAAAGATAAATTCTTGAATTTATTCTTTAATCTACTTTTGAATATCAATTCAAACTAGTCGGGATTAACGAAATTTACCGGAGTAATTATTTGTTTTAATTTCCCAATCCCAACCTATTCATCCCATGAAGTAAAACTGGTAATACTTCATATCTAACACCACAGTGTTATCGGTAAATTCAATTACCATTTCACGTTCAAATCTAATTAAAGATTTAACTATCGCCTGGAGTAAAACTGGTGATACTCCATTTCGATTATTTCAATCTAATTAAAGATTCATTAAAACTCCACTTAGTTTTAATCTTTGACTGGGTTAAAGAATCAGTGTCATTTAAAACACGGTTCACGATAAACCCAAAATCGCATTCCATTAATTATCGGGTTAAAGAACAAGTGTTATTTAAAACGCCGTTCACGATAAACCCAAAAAAATCAATACCAATTCAATTCCAATTAAATATTATTTAATTAGTACACTTCATTAAATCTAAATAAAAGATTTAATCTTTTCTCAACTGGGTTCAAGAACAGTGTTAGTGAAGACACCATTCACGACAAACCCAAATCACATTTGATATTCAATATAAGGCTCTGAATAAAAAATATATCGGCTTATATTCAATATCAAATTCTACGATTAACAAATGTCGTATTGGAAATAACGATATAAATATATATCTTTCAAATTTCCATAACAACATCTGTATAATCACGAATTTCAACATCGAAATATTCCGAAGACAATTTCGATTCAAATCCACTCCAATGCAATCATTGGAAATTCTGGTTATTTTTAAAACTCTTTTCAAATTCAATTTATTTATTTAAAAATAAATAGAATTATATTTCTAGTTCAAAACTAGTTCATTTCGATAAAAATCTATTTTTATCTTTTCAAATATGGAGTTTTTCATCCCAAATCTTCACAAATCATTTCTTATGATTTTACACAAATTATTACTATTTTTAATAATTTTATCAAGGCCCGTACAGTCGATTTCCATCAATGGCCATCGAACTGCACTTACAGCGACCTTTTTCGAATTTGATTTGGACGTATCTCCAAATCCAACCGTTATATTTCAAATTTCTAATCTTCGTTAGAAAGCTCTTTTCGATACGAACCCAACGGTTCCGGTTTTAGGAGAATCCGACGGTCGGATCTCCCGTAATGTCCGTTTGAAATAAATGGTCGAAATTCACGAACTGCCGCGGCGCAGCGCGTTCTATTCAGGCCATTATATTATATATATAATATATATTTCGTCGATTTCTATTTAAAACGAATTATATAAATAGTTTTAAAATCGTTTCAAAAGCTATTTCAACTTTCTTTTCAATTCAAATCAAAATTGAATTCTTCTTTATAAATTCGTTTTAAAATTCATTTCTATTCAATTCAAATTTCAATTCAATTTGAATTCATTTCAATTCACTTTCAATTCAATTTGAACTCGTTTTCAAGTCAATTCAAATTCGTTTTCTATTCATTTCATTTCGAAATCGTTTTCAATTCATTTCATTTCGAAATCGTTTTCAATTCATTTCATTTCGAAATCGTTTTCAATTCATTTCATTTCGAAATCGTTTTCAATTCATTTCATTTCGAAATCGTTTTCAATTCATTTCATTTCGAAATCGTTTTCAATTCATTTCATTTCGAAATCGTTTTCAATTCATTTCATTTCGAAATCGTTTTCAATTCATTTCATTTCGAAATCGTTTTCAATTCATTTCATTTCGAAATCGTTTTCAAATCGATATAAATATCGTTCACGTCAAAATGGCGTCAATCTAATCAACACGGCTTCATAAATTTCTATTTTCAAATATTCTATTTCAAATGTTTCTTTATTCAAAATAGTTGCTATTTTCAAAATATCTCGTTCAACACATGACCAATCTCAATGAATGAGTACTGTCAACACATGAACTTTTATTTTATAATATTAAAGGTGTAAATTTTATTACTAAAATATTTCGTTCAACACATGACCAATCTCAATGAATGAGTACTGTCAACACATGAACTTTTATTTTATAATATTCTTTATTTTTCAAATTGGAATGAGGCCCAATCAATTACCATATAAAGTTAATTATATGGATTTTCATACAACACATGTATATCATAGCATTGAAAAATAATCAACCATCAACCAAAGTGCACTACACTGTATAAGCATCAAATATAGATATCTAACGCTTATAACAGCCTGTCAATCGATCGATCGACATATTTAATCAATCAGGATGAGTGAACTTCAAATTTCATCCTGACACCCGTGTGGGGTTTCAAACAATCAAACACATATTTTATTTGTGCAGTTGGGCGATGTGTAAAATTTATCGTCCCAATCAATGTCCTTCAAATAGGTGTACATAAACAAACCGTCTGGTTTGTAAATGAATATTTATTTTATTCACTTTCACTATATTCATATTCACGTTAAAAATTATATTTTTAACGATAAAACATTTTATTCCAACATATGAATTTCTATTATTCATTTACACAATAAAATGATATTTTTATTTTCTAACATATTTTAGAAAATTTCGGCGGCATAACGGCACGATACTAGAAACGGGACGAGGCCTAGCCTTATCCCCGGTCTAGTGAAGGCCCACGCCATTCACACATCAATCAAACCATTCAATTTCACCAAACAATTCAATTCAATCACCTAATCAAACTAATCAATGCAACCAAACAAACAAGTCCATGGTTTGTGGACGATTGTGTCGGGTGCTACTAAGCACCGTCTGCATCCTAGTATATATATATAACTAGAAAAAGAAATTGAAAGGTGAGAAATTCTCACATATAGCTATCCAATCATCTTGACTCTTCTTTTGCAGAATTCTTCGTCGTTCTCGCCTTTTTGTCACCTTCGTTATCCGCTTTCACTACATATGTAAGAATCGATTTTTTTTTACTTTGCTATTCAATATATAAAAATCGAATTTTTACTTCACTATTCGATATATAAAAATCGAATTTTTACTTTGCTTCTCAATATATAAAAATCGAATTTTTTCTTTGCTTTTCAATATATAAAAATCGAATTTTTATTTCACTATTCGATATATAAAAATCGAATTTTTACTTTGAAGTTCAATAGATAAAAATCATATTTTTTTATTTCTTCTACCCAATAAAAATTTCGCCTTTTCTATTTTAAAAATATGATCTTTCCTATTCTAAAAACCCGATCTTTTCAATTTTAAAGTTCAAACCCTTCTCTTTTTAAAGTCTAAATCTTTTTCTATTTTAAAGTTTAAATCTTTTTCTCTTTGAAGTTAAAACCTTTTTCTTTTTAAAGTTTAAACCTTTTCTATTTATAGTTCAAACCTTTTTCTAAAAATCAGTTTTTAATACTTTTTTTAAAATCAGTTTTTATCCTATTTTAAAATCAGTTTTAAAATCTTATAAAATCAGTTTTTTACTTTTATTTTAAAATCAGTTTTAAAATCTTATAAAATCAGTTTTTACTTTTATTTTAAAATCAGTTTTAAAATCTTATAAAATCAGTTTTTACTTTTATTTTAAAATCAGTTTTAAAATCTTATAAAATCAGTTTTTACTTTTATTTTAAAATCAGTTTTAAAATCTTATAAAATCAGTTTTTACTTTTATTTTAAAATCAGTTTTAAAATCTTATAAAATCAGTTTATAAATTCTTTAAAAATCAGTAATTAGTTTACTGCTTAAAAATATACGTGTTCCTTCATTTTAAATAAACCAGAAAATAAAATTAAATTATATAAAAATATAAATATAAATATACTTACAACGGAAGGGGGAGGCGCAGGTGGTCTGAGTTGTCGCTGGGCGGATGAGCAAGGGGGTGTTAGCGCTCCTGAACAGCAGCGGAGGCGGTGGATGGCCGTTGATGGTCGGAGAGGGCCAGGGCGAGGTCGATCTCCGCTGTGGGGCTCTAGGGTTTTCGCGAGTGGGAGGGGGGAGTGATCGGAGGAGCGGCGCCGTTCTGGATGGGCGACGGGGTTAGGGTGGTGGTGATCGACGTCGGGGGAAGAGGGGGGGGGGGGGGGTTGAGCGCGATTTGTGGATCGGGATTTTTTTTTTTTTTCTCTGATTTGTAAATCGATTGTAACGGGGGGGGGGGGGGGGGCAGAGATAAAGGAAGAGAAAGGTTTTTTATTTATTTATTATTATTTTTTTTGAAAAAGTTGACTTTTACATACGACCTCTAAACGAGGCCCACCGCCTGTCGTCCATAGCGTATTACCCCCATTCCGAACACAATGGGATATGTATCGTAAGCTGATTTGATCGTTACAATCAATTCCCATTGAATTTACATTTAAATCACTATATTGAATTTTAAACGTACATTTCAAATTACCGGGGTCACATACCAACTCTATAAATTGCAGAAAAATATTTTCTAGCTTCGTATTGACGATACGGTCCTAACAAAACTAGTTTCATCGAATTCTGAGACCGTTGGAAAAATGGCCATTTTCCAGTCGATTAAAATCAACTGAAACTGGTCAAACGCGTTTTCCTTTGCCACGCTCACATATTGATTCGAAAAATTATGAAATTTGAAACCTAGCAATAACTTCACATCCCGGACCCAACAAAATTGGTTTCGTCGAAATCCGAGGTCGTTTGCAAAATTTCCATTTTTAAGGGCCTGAATTCCATAGCGACTATTCAGAATTTTCAACTGGACATATCTTTTGATTCCCGCTATGAAATTTTGATTTGTCGGATTCGTTGGAAAGATATTATCAATTAGATCCTATTATTTTTGGTTTCACTAAAATCCGGATTGTTTTGCACCCGGTACATTCAATTGAAGTTTGAAATCGAATTATCGAACTACCGCGCCATTTTCAATTCTATTTATAATTTATATATAAATATTTATATTCTAACGACGACGCGTAATATATACGTTCGAATTATATTCAAAATAAATTTCTCGTCGATATTATTTAAAATAATTCATTTTAAATAATCAAAGTTCGCTAAAATGGCCAAAATAAAAAATTTAAACTGGCCCAGATTTTCGGGTTTTTACAATCTCCCCCACTTAAAACTTTTCGTCCCCGAAAAGGAACAAAGTCGAAAGTGGTTTGATTAATCAACTCCACGCTCGATCTGGCTTCCATTCTCCAACTCTTTAGTTTCTGAGAATTTTCAAAATTTCAAAAATTTGGCTAACACCCTAAATTTTTGAAAAATTTCGCCATAACCTCCCCTGCACCGGGAGCATCGGGGAATTTCAAATAGCTTCCCCGGTCCTTCAGATCTCAAAAAGAAAAAGAAAAAGCCAAGCGGCTAGCCAATAGGCTCACAAAATCATCATCACCCAAACAAAACAGGAAATTATGTAATAAACATGTACCTATTTGTCGGGCAAACAAATTTTATTCTCTGCTCTAGCCTCCTTGCTATGACCTGTTCAATGTAAGTACAAGTATATGCAAGCAAATGCGACCAATTTCAATACAATTTATTATTTGATGCAATTAGGCCTAATGGTTCAAAATTATCAATCAAATAAACAAACAACACAAACATCAATCAATTAGTGAATTAGAGTTTCCAATTCATAATTTTGATATATATACAAAAATCATGTTTTTGATACCAAATCACAACAATAGGCCCTATCTAATTTTTGGTTCTCACACCAGTCAATAGGAAATATATAGAAATCTCACTTTCGTCGCTCGAATATAAACACTGATGATGATGCCTCATCATCTGAATCATCTCCGGGCGACTAGAGTGTGATTCTATATCTATCCAGTATATTAAAATTTCGAATACACGCGGATCAGACTTATACGCAAAATCTATATATACTGGATTGTCCACATCAATATAAATAAATAATCAAATACGAATAATTGATTTAAATTTTCAAAACAAAAATTGTTTTACTTTAAAAATATACTCTTCACACTCGTTCTAGGATACTACTGATCCCATCTCTAACGAGTCATTCTCATTGGATATTACTCATCCAATATCTGATGAATTCTTTCATATGGTTCTAATGTGTCTTGTTCTCTAGCTTTGTAAACCAAAGCTCTGATACCAACTGTGAAAACCCGTAACTTCCCCGTAAAGGAAAGTGTCGGATAGTTCGAGAACAAGCCACAACAGAACACATACAGAAGAACATTTCATTGTATATTACAACAATGCATCAGAATACAAGAATATACAGAGTATAAATGAATATTACACAGAAATATCAGAGATTTAAATTACATTTAAATACATCGCAGCGGAAAATAATACAATACACAACTAGAAGGAGATATACGGATACAAAGCTTTCCGGATATCGTTCCAGCTGTAAACCAGGATCCTATGAATATAAATCTGCAAAACCGAAACTACTAGCTGCCCGTGTCAAAATAAGGGCACCCAGAGTTTAGGTTAAAACAATAAACTCCAGGTCAGTCATGTGACTGGTGTGAGAACTAAAACAGTTAATCTTTATTTTAAATCATTAGGTAAATCAAGGGACCACGCCGTATAACACGGAACGGGTTTCCTCCCAAGAATACCAGTGCATAAAACAAACAGCGCAATGCTAAATAGGGAAAAATGAAGCTGTTATAAGACCCAGGTCCTATCACACAATGCAACGCAAGCCGGGGGATAGGGTTTTCCCTTATAACAGCCAAAGAATGCTTGATACGTTTAAAAACAGATTATTTGATACTATAATAAGTGCATAGTGTATAAAACAACTTCAAATCATAAGTATCAATCATAGGCGGCATGAATGCCCCATACCACTATGTCGCCATATATAGGTTTACAAATAAAACCGCAAATGTCACGTATTTGGAAATTGGATTTCCGTCTATGAACCGAGGCAAAAGATAGTCCTCAACCGATTCGAGACAATCTAGCCCATGTCTCAGGTCCCAGACTCAGGTGGGCCTTGGATCGTCAGGGCCGGTCCACCGATGTGGATTATTATTCCTGAACAATACGTCTCTCCGCCCTTTGGGGCGTAAACGAGCCAACTAAATGACTCCATCGGTTCGAGAACGACCGATCAATCTGAGGCGCCTCGCAACAGCAACAACCACATAAGTCAAACTCGTCAGGGCGTGTAAAACCACTGACGCCACTTCTAGCTAGAAAGAAACGCAACTCCTCCCTGAGGTCCGTCTCCCGTTTTTGGTTCATACCGGGTGTGAAACACGCGAGGTAAACGTTACACAAAGCTACGCCACAAAGGCCGTGCTTTGATCATCACCACAAGACTTTGCTTTTCAACAGAAGCCTCGATCAATTGCCACTTAGGCATGCCACACAGGCAATTCACTCCATGCGTTTGATATCCATCAATATATAACCCCTGAGCTCGTACGTCTCAGAGAAGGGCGTTAAGCAAGAGAATAAATTCTCCGCCGCCAAACAGATATATATTCAATAGAAATCAATCACACAGACTAAAATCCAATGTCAGACACACAGTCCATTTACAAGTCCGTTCTGGGTCTGAACGAAACCGGAGGCACCTAGTACCCCGCACATCCATCGATCTCCAAGTACGTCTGGACGATCACCAACTGTTTCCATCTTCTTGGGTGTACAGCCCAATCAAGATCATCAGTTATCACCCAAACGACGTGAAGACTTCCGGTCTTCGACCATCGTCTTCATCTTCGACTTATCGTCGTATCAGTTATTCAGAATGGGATAAACCCGGTCTTCCCGAATAACTCGCGTATATTTTATAAAAGTGCTACACAAACACAACATACGCCTCATTCCAATTCATTAGTCACTAACCGTAAATTAATCAAGAGAATAATTCCCCAAATATTAACCCCGAAGGCCGAAACCAACATCAGATCAATATCCAGAAAACCATTCTGCTTAGCTAACCGACAGTTAGTTTCTAAATTTCACATTCATAGGGAAAGATTCCCATTAATTTTATCAAAGATAAATTCTTGAATTTATTCTTTAATCTACTTTTGAATATCAATTCAAACTAGTCGGGATTAACGAAATTTACCGGAGTAATTATTTGTTTTAATTTCCCAATCCCAACCTATTCATCCCATGAAGTAAAACTGGTAATACTTCATATCTAACACCACAGTGTTATCGGTAAATTCAATTACCATTTCACGTTCAAATCTAATTAAAGATTTAACTATCGCCTGGAGTAAAACTGGTGATACTCCATTTCGATTATTTCAATCTAATTAAAGATTCATTAAAACTCCACTTAGTTTTAATCTTTGACTGGGTTAAAGAATCAGTGTCATTTAAAACACGGTTCACGATAAACCCAAAATCGCATTCCATTAATTATCGGGTTAAAGAATAAGTGTTATTTAAAACGCCGTTCACGATAAACCCAAAAAAATCAATACCAATTCAATTCCAATTAAATATTATTTAATTGGTACACTTCATTAAATCTAAATAAAAGATTTAATCTTTTCTCAACTGGGTTCAAGAACAGTGTTAGTGAAGACACCATTCACGACAAACCCAAATCACATTTGATATTCAATATAAGGCTCTGAATAAAAAATATATCGGCTTATATTCAATATCAAATTCTACGATTAACAAATGTCGTATTGGAAATAACGATATAAATATATATCTTTCAAATTTCCATAACAACATCTGTATAATCACGAATTTCAACATCGAAATATTCCGAAGACAATTTCGATTCAAATCCACTCCAATGCAATCATTGGAAATTCTGGTTATTTTTAAAACTCTTTTCAAATTCAATTTATTTATTTAAAAATAAATAGAATTATATTTCTAGTTCAAAACTAGTTCATTTCGATAAAAATCTATTTTTATCTTTTCAAATATGGAGTTTTTCATCCCAAATCTTCACAAATCATTTCTTATGATTTTACACAAATTATTACTATTTTTAATAATTTTATCAAGGCCCGTACAGTCGATTTCCATCAATGGCCATCGAACTGCACTTACAGCGACCTTTTTCGAATTTGATTTGGACGTATCTCCAAATCCAACCGTTAGATTTCAAATTTCTAATCTTCGTTAGAAAGCTCTTTTCGATACGAACCCAACGGTTCCGGTTTTAGGAGAATCCGACGGTCGGATCTCCCGTAATGTCCGTTTGAAATAAATGGTCGAAATTCACGAACTGCCGCGGCGCAGCGCGTTCTATTCAGGCCATTATATTATATATATAATATATATTTCGTCGATTTCTATTTAAAACGAATTATATAAATAGTTTTAAAATCGTTTCAAAAGCTATTTCAACTTTCTTTTCAATTCAAATCAAAATTGAATTCTTCTTTATAAATTCGTTTTAAAATTCATTTCTATTCAATTCAAATTTCAATTCAATTTGAATTCATTTCAATTCACTTTCAATTCAATTTGAACTCGTTTTCAAGTCAATTCAAATTCGTTTTCTATTCATTTCATTTCGAAATCGTTTTCAATTCATTTCATTTCGAAATCGTTTTCAATTCATTTCATTTCGAAATCGTTTTCAATTCATTTCATTTCGAAATCGTTTTCAATTCATTTCATTTCGAAATCGTTTTCAATTCATTTCATTTCGAAATCGTTTTCAATTCATTTCATTTCGAAATCGTTTTCAATTCATTTCATTTCGAAATCGTTTTCAATTCATTTCATTTCGAAATCGTTTTCAATTCATTTCATTTCGAAATCGTTTTCAATTCATTTATTCGAAATCGTTTTCAAATCGATATAAATATCGTTCACGTCAAAATGGCGTCAATCTAATCAACACGGCTTCATAAATTTCTATTTTCAAATATTCTATTTCAAATGTTTCTTTATTCAAAATAGTTGCTATTTTCAAAATATCTCGTTCAACACATGACCAATCTCAATGAATGAGTACTGTCAACACATGAACTTTTATTTTATAATATTAAAGGTGTAAATTTTATTACAAAAATATTTCGTTCAACACATGACCAATCTCAATGAATGAGTACTGTCAACACATGAACTTTTATTTTATAATATTCTTTATTTTTCAAATTGGAATGAGGCCCAATCAATTACCATATAAAGTTAATTATATGGATTTTCATACAACACATGTATATCATAGCATTGAAAAATAATCAACCATCAACCAAAGTGCACTACACTGTATAAGCATCAAATATAGATATCTAACGCTTATAACAGCCTGTCAATCGATCGATCGACATATTTAATCAATCAGGATGAGTGAACTTCAAATTTCATCCTGACACCCGTGTGGGGTTTCAAACAATCAAACACATATTTTATTTGTGCAGTTGGGCGAAGTGTAAAATTTATCGTCCCAATCAATGTCCTTCAAATAGGTGTACATAAACAAACCGTCTGGTTTGTAAATGAATATTTATTTTATTCACTTTCACTATATTCATATTCACGTTAAAAATTATATTTTTAACGATAAAACATTTTATTCCAACATATGAATTTCTATTATTCATTTACACAATAAAATGATATTTTTATTTTCTAACATATTTTAGAAAATTTCGGCGGCATAACGGCACGATACTAGAAACGGGACGAGGCCTAGCCTTATCCCCGGTCTAGTGAAGGCCCACGCCATTCACACATCAATCAAACCATTCAATTTCACCAAACAATTCAATTCAATCACCTAATCAAACTAATCTATGCAACCAAATAAACAAGTCCATGGTTTGTGGACGATTGTGTCGGGTGCTACTAAGCACCGTCTGCATCCTAGTATATATATAACTAGAAAAAGAAATTGAAAGGTGAGAAATTCTCACATATAGCTATCCAATCATCTTGACTCTTCTTTTGCAGAATTCTTCGTCGTTCTCGCCTTTTTGTCACCTTCGTTATCCGCTTTCACTACATATGTAAGAATCGAATTTTTTTTACTTTGCTATTCAATATATAAAAATCGAATTTTTACTTCACTATTCGATATATAAAAATCGAATTTTTACTTTGCTTCTCAATATATAAAAATCGAATTTTTTCTTTGCTTTTCAATATATAAAAATCGAATTTTTATTTCACTATTCGATATATAAAAATCAAACTTTTACTTTGAAGTTCAATAGATAAAAATCATATTTTTTTATTTCTTCTACCCAATAAAAATTTCGCCTTTTCTATTTTAAAAATATGATCTTTCCTATTCTAAAAACCCGATCTTTTCAATTTTAAAGTTCAAACCCTTCTCTTTTTAAAGTCTAAATCTTTTTCTATTTTAAAGTTTAAATCTTTTTCTCTTTGAAGTTAAAACCTTTTTCTTTTTAAAGTTTAAACCTTTTCTATTTATAGTTCAAACCTTTTTCTAAAAATCAGTTTTTAATACTTTTTTTAAAATCAGTTTTTATCCTATTTTAAAATCAGTTTTAAAATCTTATAAAATCAGTTTTTTACTTTTATTTTAAAATCAGTTTTAAAATCTTATAAAATCAGTTTTTACTTTTATTTTAAAATCAGTTTTAAAATCTTATAAAATCATTTTTTACTTTTATTTTAAAATCAGTTTTAAAATCTTATAAAATCAGTTTTTACTTTTATTTTAAAATCAGTTTTAAAATCTTATAAAATCAGTTTATAAATTCTTTAAAAATCAGTAATTAGTTTACTGCTTAAAAATATACGTGTTCCTTCATTTTAAATAAACCAGAAAATAAAATTAAATTATATAAAAATATAAATATAAATATACTTACAACGGAAGGGGGAGGCGCAGGTGGTCTGAGCTGTCGCTGGGCAGATGAGCAAGGGGGTGTTAGCGCTCCTGAACAGCAGCGGAGGCGGTGGATGGCCGTTGATGGTCGGAGAGGGCCAGGGCGAGGTCGATCTCCGCTGTGGGGCTCTAGGGTTTTCGCGAGTGGGAGGGGGGAGTGATCGGAGGAGCGGCGCCGTTCTGGATGGGCGACGGGGTTAGGGTGGTGGTGATCGACGTCGGGGGAAGAGGGGGGGGGGTTGAGCGCGATTTGTGGATCGGGATATTATTATTATTATTTTTTCTCTGATTTGTAAATCGATTGTAACGGGGCGGGGGCCAGAGATAAAGGAAGAGAAAGGTTTTTTTTTTTTTTTTTTTTTGAAAAAGTTAACTTTTACATACGACCTCTAAACGAGGCCCACCGCCTGTCGTCCATAGCGTATTACCCCCATTCCGAACACAATGGGATATGTATCGTAAGCTGATTTGATCGTTACAATCAATTCCCGTTGAATTTACATTTAAATCACTATATTGAATTTTAAACGTACATTTCAAATTACCGGGGTCACATACCAACTCTATAAATTGCAGAAAAATATTTTCTAGCTTCGTATTGACGATACGGTCCTAACAAAACTAGTTTCATCGAATTCTGAGACCGTTGGAAAAATGGCGTTTTTCCAGTCGATTAAAATCAACTAAAACTGGTCAAACGCGTTTTCCTTTGCCACGCTCACATATTGATTCGAAAAATTATGAAATTTGAAACCTAGCAATAACTTCACATCCCGGACCCAACAAAACTGGTTTCGTCGAAATCCGAGGTCGTTTGCAAAATTTCCATTTTTAAGGGCCTGAATTCCATAGCGACTATTCAGAATTTTCAACTGGACATATCTTTTGATTCCCAGTATGAAATTTTGATTTGTCGGATTCGTTGGAAAGATATTATCAATTAGATCCTATTATTTTTGGTTTCACTAAAATCCGGATTGTTTTGCACCCGGTACATTCAATTGAAGTTTGAAATCGAATTATCGAACTACCGCGCCATTTTCAATTCTATTTATAATTTATATATAAATATTTATATTCTAACGATGACGCGTAATATATACGTTCGAATTATATTCAAAATAAATTTCTCGTCGATATTATTTAAAATAATTCATTTTAAATAATCAAAGTTCGCTAAAATGGCCAAAATAAAAAATTTAAACTGGCCCAGATTTTCGGGTTATTACATGTATGCAAGCATCCCTAGTTATGTAAATACTGCATGTGTGCATAGACATTCATCCATATGCAACATCCATATGATAACATATCAAGTTCAACTTACAAACAAATACATTTCTGTAAATGCAATATGAATGCGTCCGAACTGATCTAGTGCCTAATACGTATGTATATGCATTCACGAGCAACCAATAGCAACCACTCGCAACCATCAACCATAACATGTTTCAAATACAAGTTTACATCCAAAAGAGTTTCTACCTAAGGATCGAAGATACGACCTAGAGGATGTACTTTGAAAAGAGAGAAACAATTATGCGTAAAGCTCCTACAAAAAAAAGAAATCAAGGATGCACCCTTAAGGAAAAGGGTATGATCCTAGTATCTAGCCTTCTTGAGCTTTACTCCACTGTATCTTAACTAATTTAACTTCACGATTGTGAAGTTTCTGACCTCCATTTCCAAAATAAACAGATTTCAATCACGGTACCAAGTGTATGTACTAAGATGATTAAAGGTCTCCCTCTTATCCACCATGCCATAACTATAAGGGTTGAAAGGTCAATACGTGCTTTTTTTAGAGCGCCTACCACAACTATTCATCTCTCACGCAAACCATCCTAGTCGAACTCGACATTCCTCAAGTACAAGTCCCAAAGGCCTAAACCAATATCAGACAAGCACCCAAGGAATTTTTCCTCCGAATTTAGACGATCTACGTGAGATGATATAAGCAAACTCGATAGCTATTCTCAAATCCCTACTAACCAAAAATAAACGGGCCGAGTCACCAGTTGGATTTGAGACTAATTGGGATCTTTCACTATGCAAGTACTAAGGTGCAGAGACTCAACTATGGAAGCAAATATGAACAAATACGAAGCGCTAAAACCGAAAGAGTACGAACAGAAAAACTAGACTCTTCCAACAGAACTTTACTACCTTTCTCCTAGGTACGCTTAGTGGTGAAAGTATGTACTTGCCCTTCTGAAAATCTTGTTCCTCGTTCTTGCCCTTGTCCTTAATTATATGCCCTATTATACCCTAGTAAAGATACTTCCTCTTGTCTTAGGTTTTATAATTCCTTCCTCCTTCGTGAGCTAAATCTACATCCATGAATTCCTCATCCTTGGGTTGTGCTCCTTAGCCAAACTCCTCATCCCCTTCCGTGTGTAACGATGTTGACAAATCTCTTGAATGCTGCCTCCATCGTACGAAAAACCCTTTAAGCTTTGAAAGAAAACTGACCGTAAGTGAAACAACTACAGCTATAGATGGAAGTCGGGCACTACTTCGCCCTTCGATGAGGTTACATCCCAGAAAGCTAGGAGCCCCAGAGACTCAAGAAAGAAGGAAACAAGGACTCAACAGAGAATCAAAAGATGGTGCATATGGCTTTGGGGAATATGCCTTTAAAACAAATATTTTCTCTTGAAAATGCTTCTTTTAAAACCGTTTTGAAAATAATTTATCAAATCCTTTATCTGTTCTGGTAACCTTCAGCTCTGATACCACGTGTAACACCCCACATCCGTTAGTGTCACTCACAAAGGGAATGCACTAAGTTCTGTGGAGCATTTTAAGGTAAAGGATGCAGATGAATTACAAGACAGACAAAAATTAAAACAGCGGAAAATAAAACTTTGCTTTATTGATAAAATAGTTTGTACAACGATTTCTTTACAATATCAGAGTATCATCTGTCCTACAAAATAAAGAAGCATAAAACAACATTTATATTCCCCAATGTAGCAAGAGCCAGCCATAGCATCTGAAAAGAGAATCCAAGCAAAACTTTGACAAATCTTCAAGCTGGGAAAGAGTGACGGTCCAACTTAACCTGAGCTATACTATTCCCTCCTTTACTACCTGGTTAGGGGGGGGGGGGAACGGAAGAAAAGAAGATGAAAGAAAAATGGGTCAGTCATAAAGTCTGGTAAGTTCAGTTACTTCTAGCATATGAACAGGGCAAACGAAACGACGTGAATTAACTGAATACAAGATAATACCATGATGACAGGGTCAACAAGATAAGATAAGATTAACACAAGATATGCTAAGACAAGATAAACTGGATATGCTCTAATACTTTCGCCGCTTCGCTATTTCCTTGTTATACTGGTTTCTATATCTCTGCACCACCTAACTAGTGTTCCAACTAGTAATGATAATGTGATCCCAATCCCTGTAATTTCGGTTGCTTTCAGGCATACATTTATTATTTATTACCTAGATCTATTCTAGGGTTTTCTATCAAGTGCTTCCGAGATTCAACTAGGGTTTATGCTATCTACTAAACGTTTCTCGGATTCAGGGTTTATGCCACATAGGTCCAACTAGGGATTACGCTACCTGTCGAACGATGCCCCTAGTCTAGGACACACTATCTAGAGTGGTATATGTTCCTAGACTTTCCCCATGTATGTGTCGCGAATCGTTTATCGCTGTCTAGATGCATATGTCCTGAAATGTGCGACCCGAGTCCCGTGGTAGGGCTATTCTAGAAACACGGAACTCGGTCTGGAGCTTTTCAGATATCTGCCAGTGCAGATGCTAAAGTCTTTTTTTCTACCAGTGGTTATGGTCCCACGCGACCCCTCCATCAACTAATGAAAGGCAATCCAAGAAAATCAAGCGCGAGAACTGTACTCTTGCCACCCTATGCCCTACTTTCCTATTGGCCAGCCTCACCCATAACTAGATAGCAAGTATATGGTCTGTTGGGAGTTCCCTGCCTTTCCGCATACGTACAACGATTGACTAAAGATGGTAGGTAGACGACGAGTTGCTATCACAGGGCAAAAACTAGTATCGCCGAATCACACTGGTCCATCCTAGTCTTTAGGTTGCCTTATATTGCAACCAAGGCATACCCCTGGTTCTTCTAACGCAGACCTTAACCTTTGTGAGCCCAGGAGGATCATCTGAAACATCACAGAGGGATACCAAGAGTACTCTCACGTCCCCTCGAAGCCTCGGGCTTCGTAACCCAATTTGTTGGAGCCTTCTTTTTAATCAGACGGACGTTCGCTCCTTCCCATGTTATACTAAGAATTACTACTTAGTTTTGCTAACTAAGGTTTACCACTTAGTTTCTAAAATCGTTGTTTTCTTAACTAAGGTTTACTACTTAGCTCCTTTTAACTAAGGTTTACTACTTAGTTCTCTTTCTCGTCAAGTTGGATTGGTTAAGTGCCATTAGTCAATTCAAGCTAACTTAACCCTCTTCATTTATCCTGTTAAACTGGTTAAGTGTTATCAGTAATTCATGTTGACTTAACCCTACCACAAATCAAGTTATATTAGTTAAGTATTTCTTATTACTTAACCCTACCCATTCATCCTGTATTGGTTAAGTGTTCCTTTTTAACTTAACCTTGCCCATCTGTTTTAACTAACATGTTATTAATGGTTAAGTATTATCCCTTCATGTTTTAGACATAACCCTATTCATTTATCACAATCTGATGGTTAAGTGTTCAAGTTTACTTAACCCTACGGTCTAGTCTAGCTAACATATTTAATTGGCTAAGTGTATTAAATTTTACTTAATCCCAACCTCTTGTCTAGTTAACATGTTAATTTGGCTAAGTGTATTAACTTTACTTAACCCCACCTTCTAGTCTAGTTAACATGTTAGTTTGGTTAAGTGTTTTCTTAGTTACTTAACCCCTACAAATCTTGTCTTGTTACCATGTTAAGTTTGGTTAAGTGTTCCTATGGACTTAACCCTCCCATTCTAGCTTAACTGTGTTAAGTTGGTTAAGTGTTCCTATGGAGTTAACCCTCCCATTCTAGCTTAACTGTGTTAAGTGTCTGTATGAACCTAACCCCACCCATCGGTTTAGTTATCATGTTGAATTGGTTAAGTGTCTTAGTTAACTTAACCCTACCATTCTTGTTCTAGCTTTAACTAAATAAATTAAAGCCGCGACCACTCACATTAGACAGATATTGTTGCGATTACTGGATGTGCCGGTTGGTTCCGGGCTGGTTTACATCGCAACTTAGTCTAACCTCGGGTTAGGCATATTCGTGTTTTCTAAGTTCAAAGGGTTTTGATTAATTTCCAAATCAGTTTTTGAAAGTAACCATCTCGTCCGTCAGATCAGTTAGGGATAGCCAGGGAGAGCATGAAACTTGTATTTTCCAAACCCAAGCCTAGACACTATCCTCTCTTTCACCCTAGAACTTTCTGGTGTAAGTGTTATTAAAAGAGATGTCATTAATAAACCTTTCTTTTGTCTTGTTAACAATTTATCCTCAAAGCCCACTTTCCCTTTCTAAATAAATTTTGGCCTATACCATATTCATTTATCATGCTCACTAATATACTTATATTCTAGGCCCAAATCTTGATTTACAGGCCAACTACCTACTTTATGGCCCATTTAACCATTTACCATTTACGCCCAATGTATGTAAAATATTCACGATTATGGCTAAATTCAAAATTATGCTAATATACTTATTATGCTTAATTTAGCCAACCCAATTCTGATTTAATATTTTAATTTCAGTTCATGTCAAAACTAGACTAGTTATTCTGATTTTCATCTTAATAGTCATGCTATAATGCATGTTCCCAAATTATGCCAATTTCCAAGTTTACAACTACGTTTATTCAATTTTATGTTTTTCCCAAAATGTATTCCCATCGTTTGTATAATCGTGATTCATCCTAGATTATAAATAAATCTAGATTCGTGGATAAAAGGGAATGAACCAAAATGTCATAAAAGGATAGCCATAATAACTGGCATAAGATGATGATTTCAAACTCACTAATTACAGATCTAACGAATTACATTGAATAAATTGATTTTAAGCATCAAAGGCCTATAGATATGATAATATTATGACATGGAAAGGGTTGAGTAAATAACATAGGTTCATGTATATGGGTACATCTAACTTAATAGACAAATTCCCATAATCAAGATCCAAGGATAATTAAGAATAGTCTGAATATATAATCAAGTTTAGACCAATTTTCACAGTCATAATCCTAGGTAAGTCTTTCCTAGTTTTAGCCACAGTTGTCCTTGTTATGTCATAGGCAATAGTATATGTTTCCTAATCAAAGTCATAGGCTTGTGTTCATAGTCAAAGGAAATAATTCTCACAGTCATGTGTCATAGTCATAGGCAATGTTTATAGTCATTGGCAAGGTCTAATTGGTCATCAATCACAATGGTTCTTAATCAAGTCCAGAAACATGTATAAACACAGATCCAAGTGAAGAGATTAGGCATATTTTTTTATTCCTTTAATTTCATGTCACAAATAGAATTAAAACGTTCAATTCAAAAAAGTAACCGACTTACAGAGATTATATTAGATTCGTAGAAAAACAGTCGTTGAAGTTGTTTGAATCTTCACTTGAATCCTAACTTGTTTTGAATCTCCTCTTGAAAGTCTTGAGCAGCATTTCCTCGTCTTGATTTATTTAATATATTATTTTATTTATTATTTAATTTAGAGGAGGAGAAGAAGCCATGTCCACCAAGAATCTTTGCAGCATAAGGTTAGAGAAGAATTGTGAATAGAGAAGGAGACTAGGGGCTGTTTATATAAGATTAGGCGGACGAATCTAGGCAGAAAACGAGACCAGGTACATCAGAATGCACCCAGGCCCAAAAGTGGGTTTTGCACCCAGGTCGACACCCAGGTCGACTATAGTGTCGACCTGGCCCTGGGAGGTCGACTACCCAGTCGACCTGGGGCCTGGGCGGGAAATTTCCCGCCTAGCCTGCTTCTGGGTTTGAATTCGAATTTCATGCTGTTTTCTGTTTTGAAAATCCTTGAAACTTCGGAAGGTCATAACTTGGTCATACGGACTCCGTTTCTCGAAAAATCGAACTCATTTTCAAGCCGAATTTCGAGACGAACGCAATGGCGCAACCCGTTTCCCTTAATTCTTCCATTTTGAATTAATTATACCTTGATTTGTGAATCTTAGTGTTACAGAGTTACGGGGTGTTACAAATAAGCAAAGAAAGGAAATCTAGGTGTTTTAATAATTTAGAGTCTAAAGAAATAGAGTTGACATTGGAACAAGTACCTATAGTAAATCACTACCCAGATATATTTGATGAAGTAAAAGTGATACCTCAAAACAGGCCAGTTGAGTTTCAAATAAAGTTAATCCCTAGTGCAAGTCCTATAGTAAAGAAGCCAACAAGGATGGGGCCTAAAGAATTAGTTGATTTGAAAAGGAAACTTTAAGAATTAGAAGAAAAAGGTTTCATAAGGACAAGTTGTTCTTGTCAGGGGGTCTCCTGTGGTATTTGTTAAGAAACATGATGGCACACTTAGAATGTCCATAGATTATAGGGAACTTAATAAAGTCACTACACAGAATAAATACCCACTGCCTATAATAGATGACCTCTTTGATCAATTAATTGGTGCTAAGGTATTTTCCGGGCTAGATTTAGCATCAGATTTTCATCAAATGAAAGTAGAAGAGGAGAGTGTAAATTATATAGTCTTCAACACTCGGCCTGGTTTATATGAATTCCTTGTCATGTCATTTGGTCTTACAAATGCTCCACCTTATTTTTTAGATTTAATTAACAGAATGTTTAGAGATTATTTGGAAAGATTTGAACTGATTTTTATAGATGATATACTAATATACTTAAAAAAAGAGCGTAGAAAACATATGCACCTGGTTCTAAGTAGATCAAGGAAATATGACCTTAAAGCAAAATTTTCTAAATGTGCATTTTGGAAATATGAAGTCAGCTTTTTGGGGCACATCATTTCTAGAAAAGGGATTTCAGTGGATCCAAGCAATGTAATGGCAGTGCAAACATGGAAGAGTTCGAGGACAGTGAGTGATGTGAGATCATTCATGGGCATGGTAGTTTATTATAGGAGATTCATAAAAGATTTTACTAAGACTGTTATACCTCTCACTCAACTAATAAGAAAGGATCACCCCTTTCTTTGGACAAAAAAATGTGAGAAGGCATTTTTGAAGTTGAAAGAAGCTCAAGTATGGAAAGTTCCTGAGGTTAATGAAGGACTTATAGTGATGGCATATGCCTCTAGATAGTTAAAAGCTAATGAAATAAGATATTCCACACATGACTTAGAGTTGGATGCAGTGGTGTATGCACTAAAGCTATGGCCTACTTATTAGGAGAAAATTTTGAATATATACTGAGCATAAATAATTAAAATACTTATTCCCTCAAAAAGATTTAAACATGATACAACATAATTGTACACCCTTGGCAAAGCTAATAAGGTGGCAGATGCCTTGAGCTGACAACATGTTAAGATAGCTACATTTATGACAGAAGAATTTAGAATTTTATCATTGCTTGTTGAAGTAGAAATAGAGAAGCCAGTGGAGATGTACTAATGGAAATAAACAGTGGATTAATGGACCAAGAAAAATTGATTATTATCATAATCAAATCCGACTTGGTTAAAAAGGTAGGGGAATCACAAGATCAAGACCCATTCTTGAGGAAAAAGAAAGCACTTCTGATAAAGGGAGAGGAGGTGGAGAATTTCCAGATTGACAATCATGGTTATTTGAGAAATAAGAAAAGATTGTGTGTTCCATCTAATAAAGAACTAAAGAGAGAAGTGTTAGATGTGTACCATCCACCCTAGTGGAAAAAAATGGACCATAATTTTAAAAAAAAATATGTGTAAAGGGTTGAAAGGAGCAGTAAGTACGCATGTGGCGATTGTATTATATGCCAACAGGTGAAGGCAGAATATCAAAAACCTTCAGATTATTGCAACCTCTATAAATTCCTGAATGGAAGTGGGAAGAGATATCTATATAATGGCTTGCCAAAATCAACGAGGGGTAATGATAGCATTTGGGTGGTGGTTAATAGACTAACAAAGGCAGCACACTTTATACCCATGAAATTAAAGAGAAGTGCACATAAACTGGCTAAATTATTTATGAAAGAAATAGAGAAGTTGCATGGGGTACCTAAATCTATTGTAAGTGACAGAGATACCATATTTACCTCTAAGTTTTGGACTAATTTTCAAGAGTCTATGGACGCAGAATTGTGCATGAGCACAGCCTACCTTCCCGTATCTAATAGGAAAACATAAATAGTTAACAAAACACTTGAAGATATACTCAAAGCATGCATTTTGGACTAGGGATGTAACACCCCACCTCCGTTAAGGACACTCACAAAGGGAATGCCTTAACTTTGGTGGAGCATTTTAGTAAACAGAACAGAAAATTTCAAGACAGATAAACAATACTTGAAAAATTATAACTTTATTACAGCGGAAAACAGAAATCAGTATGGTTACATCTTTACCAAAAACTCAAGTACGTAAATATCAGTCTTGTTCAGAAAGTCATTAGTGTACAAAACTTTAAAATCATAATCCCCACAGAAGATGCCATAAGAAGTTAAGCCATACTTTACGCACTTCAAGCAGAAGAAATCCGGATCAAGCTAAATTATTCCCTCCTTGGAAAACCTGGGGGGTGGGGGGAAGGGAAGAAAAAGGGGCGAAAACAAGCAAGGTCAGACATAAAGTCTGGCAAGTCCAGTGACTTTCAGCATATGTACAGATAATAATAATCATGGCATGCAAATAAAACTGGATGCGAGATAATAGTGACAGGAGTAGCAGATATACTTAGGTTAAATAGAAGAAAAAAAACAGAATGATGTAAGCTATTACTTTTCACCTCTATGCACTAATACTAGTATAATAGGATAAAGTGTCACCCCAATGTCTAAACAGAAACAGAAACGGGAACAGAATAATTTCCACAGAAGAGAATGCTAGTAATGGGCCTTTACCACCCCAACAAAAACAGACAGAAACAGAATGCTAATAATGAGCCTTTACCACGCGAACAGAAGGTACAGAAACAGAAATAGTTCAGTCCCTACGGAAACAGAATGTAGAATTAGGTGTACACTAGTAAATGGGCCTTTACCACCCGAACAGACGGTACCACACAGAAACAGACATGTGTTACCACCCAACAGAAACAGACGGTACCAACAGAAACAGACAGAACTAAGTGTACCCTAAAACCCTACCCCAAACGATCGGCTCCCTAATACATAAATACCCTGTGTCGGCCCCACAGTAGGGTGTATCACTCCCTAAAGTGATAACCAATTGGCACAGACCTATTTATAGATGTCACGGCGTCTTACATCCTCAGAGGTAGACTGGGATCCATGCACGCACATGACCCAGTCGGAACGCACCATCAACACCCTTCTCCATTATCAGAATGAACCGCTTATAATTAGTTCAGTAAGCGTGCCCGGACCCTACCTACAGTTGGGTCAAAGTTTTGATACCAGAAAGGGTTGCTGACTAATATGGGTCCCAAACAACAGATGACACAGGTAATTTCCCTCCTAACCTTGTGTCCTCAGACTAACAGATTTCAGATTAACTTGTTTACAAGTTCAGACATACAGAGTTCAAGTCAACTAGTTCACAGATCAGAAAATCAAGTTAATGGGTTTTCAGACTAACAGATCAGATGTACAGTTCTTAACAGACTTACAATTGTCTAACTTTGTATTGGGCCTATAGATTCACGAAACAGGTTTTATTAAATTCATCAGTCTGGTTGGTTTATCCCTATTTACCCAAAACGTTTTAGACATCATACTTATCCCAGATTTGCATTAATTAAATATTAATACACAGACCTCTAACATTAGGTCGGTAGCTTGTGGCCGCTGGATATGCCGGGCGGTTCCGGGCAGACTTCTGCCACAAGCCAGACCTAACCTCGTGTCTAAGCATATTTTAGTTATGCCTACGACCTCTCACATTTGACTGACAGTTTGCGGTCGTTGGTTAAGCCGGTTGGTTCCGGGCAGGCTTGTACCGCAAACAGAGCCTAACCTCATGTCATAGCCAATTCATTCCAATACAGATTTTTCAGATATCAGACTAATTCTGTTTATTTAACAGATTAAACTTCTTCATAGGATACAACAGATTAATCAAATTTCCATGTTTTACTAAATCTTAGGTCGAGCCTACGGATTTCCATACCCAGATTACCATTATCTAGTTTTCAACAGACAGACAATTCAACAGGTAGCAGATCCAGCAGTTTAAGCGATTCAACAGATTTAGCAGATAACAGATTCAGCAGTTTAGGCAATTCAACAAATTTAGCAGGTAACGAATTAAAAAATTTAACGGATTTAGAAGATAACAGATTTAGCAGATTATATATATCTAAAGCTCTGTTTACATATCTTGCCTAATCATAAATTTAGCCTAAACTTACATGCCCAAATCAAGGTCATAATTCATAATACAATATATGCCCCAAATCTTAGCCTTAATATTCCCATTTAAAGTTCATGTCAAAACTAGATTTAATATTCTAGTTTACCATTTTTTGTCCAAGACTAATGCACATGTAAATCATTCTCTATTATAGCCAATTCAGATTATGCCAACATATTTGTTATGCCAAATTAACTTAATTAAGCTATGCCCAACATGTTTCCACAAGTTCTCTAAATACTCATGAAATGGCCCTAGCAAAAGGAATAGGGGATAAGCACAAGAAAGAATATGCATGCAATAATGAACCAAATACAATGATAATGGCCCCAATAGGTTCGATGTACATAATAGTGAATGGGAATAAACTAGCAAACTTACATACTAAATATGAGATCTAACATCGTTAAGGGAATAGGCATAAGAAACTAACTACAATAGTTATAGGCAACTAACTACAATAGTCATGGGCGACTAATCACAATAGTTTCTTATTCAATGTCATAGGCAATAGTCTCATAGGCGTGAATCATAGTCATAGGCAATAGTCTAATAGGCATAAATCATAGTCATAGGCAATAGTCTCATAGTCATGAATCATAGTCATAGGTAATAGTCTCATAGGCAACAGCTTCGTGTCCAATTATGCATTATTCATTGTTTGTCCCAAAATTTAGCGTTCGTGCGTTAATCTCTTATGAGATTCGGCGCAGGCTCGGAGTAGCCTGGCTATAGAACAGAAAGAAGAAAGAGGTACAGAATAGTCACAGAAAAACAGATCTGACAGATAAGAATATACATAACCTCAGATTCAGATTTATAACCGCTTCAAGATCATAATTAAAGTTCATATCTGAAAATAACTGCACTCACAATCAAAAAGGAAAATCTTGATTTCTGGTTTCTGAGTTCTGATGCTGAATAGCGTTCCTTTGGCGTAGACTATCGATTAGATTAGAAAATAGTTGTTCCCTTTTAACTTTATTCAGATTGGAAGAAGGTCCTAGTTTTGATTCCTACAGAGTAACAACGCCATTATTTTATTTAATAAGAACAGAGGCAGAGTATAGGAATGAAATTGTGCAGCATAAGAGAAGAATGGTGTAAAGGGAATGGGGCTAAGGGGCTGTTTATATAGGATTAGGCGGACGAATCTAGACAGAAAACGAGACCAGATACATCAGAATGAACCAGGTTCAAAAACTGGGTTTCGGGAGCAGGTCGACCCCCAAGTCGACACTATGGTCGACCTGACCCTGGGAGGTCGACACTATGGTCGACCCCCAGGTCGACCTGGTCCATGGGCAGGAATTTTCCCGTGCAGCCTATTCTGGGATTTTGAATTCGAATTTGAATTCGAATTTTCGAGCTGTTTTCAATTCTGAAAATCTCTGAAACTTCAGAGGGTCATATCTCCCTCATACGGACTCCGTTTCTCGAAAACTCGGACTCGTTTCCAAGCAGAATTTCGAGACAAACGCAATAACATAACCCGTTTCCCTTGATTCTTATTTTAAAAATTAATTATTCTTTGATTTATTACTTATACATTTACAGAAAATACGGGGTGTTACATTCTCCCCTCCTTAAAGGATTTCGTCCCCGAAATCTTCAAGTTAAGAAGAATGTGTCTTACCATCCAGTCATCCATCTACTCAACCATCATCCACAAGCATCCATTGTCCTTAAAAACTTCTAATGTTGTATGAACATATGCAAAAGTGTGTGTATATGTTCCTTATCTAATGCAAAGATCAGGCGGTCCACTGATTCAGTTGACCTCCTTAATGCGAATTATGTTAGTGCCATGAGTCCAACATGTATGCAATTTTGATATCATTCTTATATGAGTGACAACCATTCATTCATATGCAATATCCATGTGATGAGTCAATCATTTTGCATCCACGGAAATTGAAAATGCTCACACATCCATATGCAGTATGAGAGTGTTTTCGAGCCGATCTAGTGCCTAGTGTGTGTATATGCATCCACGAGCAACCACTTGCAACCACTTGCATCCACTTGCAACCATCAAACATAACATGTCTCAAACACATGTTTACACCCATTGGTTTCTACCTAATGTTCGAAGATTCGATCGATAGGATACAGTCGAATGATGGAAGCGAGTACAGATTAAACAAAAACTTGGTTCCCATTAGACATTGGTTGAGAGAATAATTCCCCTAAGTATCGGCCCCGAAGACCGAAATCAACATCAGATTGATACCCAGAGGATTACCCTCTTTAGACAATGTCAAAACTGGAAATCTTAACCTTTTCAGAAATATCCAGATGCTTACAGACTACTAGTATAGATCAGATTATCGAATGATTCTTAGAAAACTAAGCATGGGAAAATCCCACCATATCCCTCAAAAACCCAGAATGTATGCATTACAATCGACTTGACGCCTAACACAGATACCCTCAAACCCCAACCTATCACCAACAGATGAGTTGTAACCCCGATGGGGTTTTGAGACTATAACCAGATCAGAAACAAGATTAGTATTAAAGTGCAGAGACTCGACTACAAAATCAGAATGCCATAATCGGAAAGAGTTCTAACTCAATAATCAGATAAGGAAACTAAACTCTTTACGGAAATTTTCCTACTTCTATCCTATCCACCAACTATGAGAGCATTTTCCTGCCTTCCCGAAGTAGGTCAGGTCCTTTGTCCTTGCCCCCGCTTCTTCGTGCAGTCCCTAGTGAAGTGTCCCATCTCACCACAGTTGAAGTGAGTGTCCTTCCTCTTTCGGCAATACTTGAACAGATGAGTCAAGCTTCAATAAGTAAAGGAATTTTCTCCTCCTTTATCTTCAGACTTTTCTTCCTTCTTTTGTGTTTCCATTTTGCGCCCTTTGTGAACCAAGTCCATATCCATGAGTTTCTCTTCCTTGGGTTATGCTCCTTAGCCAATCTCCCTCGTTCTCATCTTTACTATCTGTGTGTAACACGTAGACAAGTCCCTCGAAAGCTACCTCCATCGCACAGAAAATCCTACAAAGCTCAAAAGAAAATTAGCCGTAGGCGAGACTACTGCGGCTACAGATGGAAGTCGGGCATTTATTTGCCCTTTGACCGGTGTCGTAGTCTTATCAAGCCTACAGAACCATGCCACGATGAGGTTACCTCCCAGAAAGCCGGGAGCCCCGGAGAAAGAAGGAAACAAAGATTCAAACGGAGGATCAAAAGATAGATATATGGCTTTTGGGGATTATGTTTTTTTTTTCAAAAATAGGCTTTACTTTCGAAAATACTTCCTTTTAAAACCCTTTTGAAGATAGTTTTCAAAAACTTTAACAAATCTGGTAACCTTCAGCTCTGATACCAACTGTAACACCCCACCTCCGTTAAGGACACTCACAAAGGGAATGCCTTAACTTTGATGGAGCATTTTAGTAAATAGAACAGAAAATTTCAAGACAGATAAACAATACTTGAAAAATTATAACTTTATTACAGCGGAAAACAGAAATCAGTATGGTTACATCTTTACCAAAAACTCAAGTACATAAATATCAGTCTTGTTCAGAAAGTCATAAGAGTACAAAACTTTAAAATCATAATCCCCACAGAAGATGCCATAAGAAGTTAAGCCATACTTTACGCACTTCAAGCAGAGGAAATCCGGATCAAGCTAAAGTATTCCCTCCTTGGAAAACCAGGGGGAAACGGAAGAAAAAGGGGCGAAAACAAGCAAGGTCAGGCATAAAGTCTGGCAAGTCTAGTGACTTTCAGCATATGTACAGATAATAATAATCATGGCATGCAAATAAAACTGGATGCGAGATAACAGTAACAGGAGTAGCAGATATACTTAGGTAAAACAGAAAAAAATAGAATGATGTAAGATATTACTTTTCACCTCTATGCACTAATACTAGTATAATAGGATAAAGTGTCACCCCAATGTCTAAACTGAAACTGAAACGGGAACAGAATAATTTCCACTGAAGAGAATGCTAGTAATGGGCCTTTACCACCCCAACAAAAACAGACAGAAAAAGAATGCTAATAATGGGCCTTTACCACCCGAACAGAAGGTACAGAAACAGAAATAGATTAATCCCTACGGAAACAGAATGTAGAATTAGGTGTACACTAGTAAATGGGCCTTTACCACCCGAACAGACAGTACCACGCAGAATCAGACAGGTGTTACCACCCAACAGAAACAGACGGTGCCAACAGAAACAGACAGAACTAAGTGTACCCTAAAACCCTACCCCAAATGGTCGGCTCCCTAATACATAAATACCATGTGTCGGCCCCACAGTAGGGTGTATCACTCCCTAAAGTGACAACCAATTGGCATAGACCTATTTACAGATGTCATGGCGTCTTACATCCTCAAAGTCAGACTTGGATCCATGCACGCACATGACCCAGTTGGAACGCACCATCAACACCCTTCGCCATTATCAGAATGAACCGCTTATAATTAGTTCAGTAAGCGTGCCCGGACCCTACCTACAGTTGGGTCAAAGTTTTGATACCATAAAGGGTTACTGACTAATATGGGTCCTAAACAACAGATGACAAAAGTAATTTCCCTCCTAACCTTGTGTCCCCAGACTAACAGATTTCAGATTAACTTGTTTACAAGTTCAGACATATAGAATTCAAGTCAACTAGTTCACAGATCAGAAAATCAAGTTAACAGATTTTTAGACTAACGGATCAGATGTACAGTTCTTAACAGACTTACAGATTGTCTAACTTTGTATTGGGCCTACAGATTCACGAAACAGGTTTTATTAAATTCATCAGTCCGGTTGGTTTAACCCTATTTACCCAAAACGTTTTAGACATCATACTTATCCCAGATTTGCATTAATTAAATATTAATGCACAGACCTCTCACATTAGGTCGGTAGCTTGTGGCCGCTAGATATGCCGGGCGGTTCCGGGCAGACTTCTGCCACAAGCCAGACCTAACATCGTGTCTAAGCATATTTTAGTTATGCCTACGACCTCTCACATCAGACTGACAGTTTGTGGTCGCTGGTTAAGCCGGTTGGTTCCGGGCAGGCTTCTACCGTAAACAGAGCCTAACCTCGTGTCATAGCCAATTCATTCCAATACAGATTTTTCAGATATCAGACTAATTCTGTTTATTTAACAGATTAAACTTCTTCATAGGATACAACAGATTAATCAAATTTCCATGTTTTACTAAATCTTAGGTCGAGCCTACGGATTTCCATACCTAGATTACCATTATCTAGTTTTCAACAGATCAAACAATTCAACAGGTAGCAGATCTAGCAGTTTTAGCAATTCAACAGATTTTGCAGATAACAGATTCAGCAGTTTAGGCAATTCAATAGATTTAGCAGATAACGGATTAGGCAATTTAACGGATTTAGCAGATAACAGATTTAGCAGATTATATATATCTAAAAGTCTATTTACATATCTTGCCTAATCATAAATTTATCCTAAACTTACATGCCCAAATCAAGGTCATAATTCATAATACAATATATGCCCCAAATCTTAGCCTTAATATTCCCATTTACGGTTCATGTTAAAACTAGATTTAATATTCTAGTTTACCGTTTTTGTCCAAGACCAATACACATGTAAATCATTCTCTATTATAGCTAATTCAGATTATGCCAACATATTTGTTATGCCAAATTAACTTAATTAAGCTATGCCCAACATGTTTCCACAAGTTCTCTAAATACTCATGAAATGGCCCTAGCAAAAGGAATAGGGGATAAGCACAAGAAAGAATAGGCATGCAATAATGAACCAAATACAATGATAATGGCCCCACTAGGCTCGATGTACATAACAGTGAATGGGAATAAACTAGCAAAGTTACATACTAAATATGAGATCTAACATCATTAAGGGAATAGGCATAAGAAACTAACTACAATAGTTATAGGCAACTCACTACAATAGTCATGGATGACTAATCACAATAGTTTCTTATTCAATGTCATAGGCAATAGTCTCATAGGCGTGAATCATAGTCATAGGCAATAGTCTCATAGGCATGAATCATAGTCCTCATAGGCAACAGTTTCATGTCCAATTATGCATTATTCATTATTTGTCCCAAAATTTAGCGTTCGTGCATTAATATCTTATGAGATTTGGCGCAGGCTCGGAGTAGCCTGGCTATAGAACAGAAAGAAGAAAGAGGTACAGAATAGTCACAGAAAAACAGGTCTGACAGATAAGAATATACATAACCTCAGATTCAGATTTATAACCACTTCAAGATCATAATTAAAGTTCATATCTGAAAATAACTGTACTCACAATCAAAAAGGAAAGTCTTGATTTCTGGGTTCTGAGTTCTAACACTGAATAGTGTTCCTTTGGCATAGACTATCGATTAGATTGTTGTTCCCTTTTAACTTTATTCAGATTGGAAGAAGATCCTAGTTTTGATTCCAGCAGAGTAACGACGCCATTATTTTATTTAATAAGAACGGAGGCAGAGTATAGGAATGAAAATATGCAGCATAAGAGAAGAATGGTGTAAAGGGAATGGGGCTAGGGGCTGTTTATATAGGACTAGGTGGATGAATCTAGACAGAAAACGAGACCAGATACATCAGAATGAACCAGGTTCAAAAACTGGGTTTCGGGAGCAGGTCGACCCCCAGGTCGACACTATGGTCGACCTGGCCCCTAGGAGGTCGACACTATGGTCGACCCCCACGTCGACCTGGTCCATGGGCGGGAATTTTCCCGCTTAGCCTGTTCTGGGATTTTGAATTCGAATTTTCAAGCTGTTTTCAATTCTGAAAATCTCTGAAACTTCGGAGGGTCATATCTCCTCATACAGACTCCGTTTCTCGAAAACTCGGACTTGTTTCCAAGCAGAATTTCGAGACGAACGCAATGGCGCAACACATTTCCCTTGATTCTTATTTTAAAAATTAATTATTCTCTGATTTATTACTTATACGTTTACAGAAAATACGGGGTGTTACAAGGGAGGTAGCTGGGAAGATTATATACATTTAGCTGAATTCTCATACAACAATAACCATCAAAGCCCAATAGGGATGGCCCCCTTTGAATCCTTGTATGGAAGGCCTTGTTTATCCCCTGCTAGTTGGATGGTAGCTGGAGAAAGAGTAATGCTAGGACTAGAACATGTGAAAGGCACTCAAAGGAAAATTTGCTTGATTAGAAGGAGAATGGTAACAACTCAAGATAGAGAAAAGGTGTATGCTGATAGAAAGTGGAAATTTATAGAACATGAAATAGGAGACTTTGTATTTCTTAAAGTATCTCCAATGAAGAAAGTTTTCAGGTTAGGGAAACAAGGGAAGTTGACCCCTGGATACATTGAACCTTACAAAATACAGGAGATAATTAAGTATGTGGCATATAAGTTAGAATTGCCAGAAGAAATAAGGGTTATACATAATTTATTTCATGTATCTCAGTTGAGGAAATGGGTACACAATAAGGCAACCATACTGGAAACACCAACCAAAATAAAGATCAACCCTAGTTTGATGTATGAGAAAGAACCAGTGAGGATTATAGCTAAAGAAGAAAAGAAATTATGGAATAAAGTTATTAACCTTGTGAAGGTGTAGTGGAGTCTTGATTCTAATGATTATTTCCAGGAGGTGGAGGATAAAATTAGAAATAGCTACCCAAAAATGTTGGTTTAATGATAAAGGTAAAAATTGAAATTATATCATTATTCTGCTAAGAATTTTACATGTGTATGGTAATCATTAAAATGAATAAGGATGGATTTTAAGCAGGAATAATGCTGATTTGTGAAATATATGCCTAAATTAAGTATATTAAATTGTGGGACACAATTTTTAAAAGTGGGGGGTAATGTGGTATCCTTAGATTATTTCATAGATAAAAATGGAAGTGACAATAGCCATGGGGATACATGGGTGATACACATACACGCACGCACGCACACACACATAGGTATATATATATATGTATATGTGAGATGTATATATGTATGCGTGGATAAGGAGCATGATGCACAAGAATATCCAATATGAGTTGGAAATAGGGTATTTCCTTTAGAAAGAAATTATTCATGACATTTGAAAACCAAATAATACACATATGTGTACTAGATATTTTTAGAAGTCATTATATATATAAATGTGAAGGAAGATATTCTAGTGCCAGTCAACAACACTTAGAATAAATAAAATGTGTATAATATAAATAAACTATGAGAAATGTGTGCATAACTTCCACCAATTCGTGAGTAAGGAAATCATGCAAATAGCATGACAACCAAGGTAGAAATGGGAGAAGAAAAACCATATGCAGCTAAAAAGAAACCAACATAACTTGGTAGGGTAAAGGGGTTATTTCTTTAAAAAGATAAATAGTATGCATGGTTATGGCATTGAGTGTTTTAAAATGCAACAAAAATTATTTTCTGGATATGGTAAACTTGACATTATATAATATTAAAACCCTAATTTATCCAATATAAAAAGCTAGGCTTGTATGCTAGTTTATTTCTTCTGGGCAAAATTTAAAATCAAGGACAATTAAGTAGTTGCAGCATCTCGGAGGTTGAGCTAGCATCAAGTACTCAGGATTTAAAAAGATAATAATTATTATGAGTATACACTAAGGCACTGAGTCCTATGAGGCATCCATTTTTTGATTGAATATATGTTGTATTTTTCCTCAAGTTTCGCTGGAATTTTTTATTAAGTGAAGTAAAAATATAAATAGCATAGTTATAGAAGTGTGTGATGGGTAATAGAGGTTATCTAGCAATAATACAAAGAATATAAGCCTGCTAGATAAATAACTTTAATATATTATTGGGAGGTAGGATTCTTATATGGAAATATGGCAGTGTGGATAGGTGAGTCTCATGCTTATGTCTATTTCCGTATGTAAGGTAAAGAGGTGTAATATGTTTATATATGTTCCGATCTTCTTTTACCAAATAATTTTCCTATTAAATCACCTTTTTATAGGGAGATAAATGAGGAGAACTCTAGGATTAAGAGGATCCCTATGCCTCTAATCATATGCTCTCAATAATTATAAATATATAGGAAGACTTATAAGAATAATAGGAACCATTAGCTATATGATGAGACTGGGTTAAATATATATATTTAACTATATGTTGGATGAATATTGAAATATAATTTGAATGGATGAATTCCTAATTGTTAGGCTTGGCTAGTTGATTGGTTGATAAAGTGTATGAAAACTTATGTATGATAAGTTATTTGGATGTTGCATATTCATCATGATTAACATGTTTGATTAACCCAGGGAAGTGAGGAAGAATGAAAAGTTTAATACAGGTGACAACAATGAAATAAAAATATAAATTAATGCATGAAAGTGGTCAGTGTGGTTAGATTGACCATATCCTACATTGATATTTTTGGTATTAAGTGGTAAAACAGGCATGCACATGGCATGCTAATGCCTTAAAGCCTTTGTGTGATGGGATAACAGATGGGGGTCCTACATAACGTGCACATTGATTTTCAACGTAAGGGGATAGACTCAAGAAACCTAAACTCAGTAATTCAGGTTAGCCTAAAGAATTTATAAAACCATTGTTAACAAGGGTAGAGGTTTGACACCCCATGTCCGTTAATGCCACTCATTAAGAGAAAGCATTAAGTTTCATGAAGCGTTATAGGTAAACAGAAACAGAAACATTACAAGACGGATATAAAATAGCAGCGGAATTTAAAGCTTTATTAATCATAAAGCATCGTGGTTCAAAACATGGTTACATCATATGTCTGGAAAAAAAAACCCAGTACATCATTAAAATTTCTGTCTTGTACTTTAAAACATCAGAGTACAATAATAAAAGAAGCATAATCCCCAAAATATTAGCCATAGAAGAGAAACAAGAAAACGAGTAGTACATCTATGCAGCTCTAACCAAGATGAAAGCAGAATCCTGATCAAGCTTGAGTATTCCCATCCTGAGAACCTGGGGGGGGGGGGGACGGAAGAGAAAGAAGAGGAAACAAAATGGGCCAGACAAAAAGTCTGGAGAGTCCAGTTACTTTTAGCATATAAATTAGTAAAAGTATCATGACATGCATATAAAGTGGATAAGGGAGATAACATCATAATAGGCAGGTATGACAAGGTAAACAGGACAAACATGATAGAGCATATCGCGCTTCTCTAATGATTTCTCTGCACCAATACTAGTGTCTTATTAACAAGATGATCCCGAACAAGTATAAGATGACAGACTTAAGTGTACATCCAATGATAGGTTTTCACGCCATACAATCAACAGGTAACCCAACATACCAGAGTTATCACTAAGGGTATTAACGGGCTCCCCAACATACGAGAGTCTAGATGTACCCTAATTACTACCCTAATCGATCGGCTTCCTACTTGTAGATACCCTGTGCTGGCCCCACAGTAGGGTATATCACTCCCTAAAGTGACAACCCTTCGTTTTCAGGATGTGCACAACCATATCTACAGGTGTCACGACGTCTAAACCTCCTCTGCCGGACCCATGCATGCACATGACCCCGTCGGAATGTGCTTCCCACACCGTCCCCCACGTTTCAATCTCTTACAATCAGCCTAGTAAGTGAACGGACCTAGTTCGGAGTACTCGTTTGATACCTATATATGGATTACTGACTGAAACGGGTCCCACATACAAGATGATACAAGCTTCCCCCTACGCTTGCATCCCCACTAGGTTTTCCACACGTAATGCCATACCAGAGTAAAAGATTACATAACCCCACAGGTTAAAATTGTGGGCCTATATATAAAATATTACCAACCCACCCAAGATTTACTTAACCGACCCACTGTTTCAAACAAGTTTACTTAACCCTTACTCAAATTATATGTTCATACAACCCCTATGGATTCAACTAGGTTAAGTATTCCAATTCATTAACATATTCATTTATGGTTATAATGTGTTAGACCTCCCACATTAAGCCTACCACTTGTGGATGTTGGATATGTCGGTCGGTTCCGGGCAGACTTCTTCCACAAGTCAGACTTAACCTCGTGTCTTAGCATGTCTCGTGTTGATGCTGAGACGACCACAAACCCCGTACTGATGGCGGCAAGAGTTATCTTTGGAATATAACACAGAAACAGATAATAGCAAAACAGAATTAAATAAATACACCAGATAATGAACAAAACAATATACTGGATAAAAGTAATCATCAGTTACACAGTATACAGGATCTTACTTAGTACAAATACAGTTCAGCTATACATAAATGTCTACAGCGGAAAACAAACAAAATATGTACAATAGGAGCTGAACAGCATAAAAAGAGATAAATGATAGAATCCATCTTCAGCTCCAGCTATCCAGAGAAAGAATCAGCTAAACCTGAATACAAGGCTGCCCGTGTAGAAAAAGGGGCACCCGAGTTTGAAAGTGAAACAAACTACGAGTCAGTCATGGGACTGGTATGAGAAATCTACTCAACACATATATAATTTGGCTAATCACAGGACCACGCCACTTTCGTGGAACGGGTTTACTCCATTGGATTGCCAGTGCTTTAAAACAAATCTTTCTTTTAAACATCGCTATGCTTTTTATAAAGATGAAGCCGTTATAAGACTCAGTTCCCATCACACAATGCAACGCAAACCGGAGGATAGAGTTTTACCTTATAATGGCCAAGATATGATTGATACGAATAAAACAAAAGCATTTGATATTATGACTAGTGTTTATATGTTTCAAAAACAATTTCAATCATAACTATCAATCATAGACGGCATGGGTACCATATATCATGTCGCCATATATATATACAATCAAAACCGCACGATGTCATATTTGGGAATTGGATTTCCGTCATGAACCAAGGCAAAAGATAGTCCTTACTGAATTCGTGACTCTCTAGCCCGAGCCACAGGATCAGAGCTCGAGTGACCCTAGGAGCGACAGGGCCGGTCCACCGATGTGGATTAAAATTCCTGAACAATACGTTTCCCCGCCCTTTGGGGCGTAAACGAGTCAACGAATGACTGTATCGGACCCGGATCGTCCGATCAAACCGAGGCGCCTCGCAACAGCAACAACCACATAGGTGAAAGGTATATAAATGTCAGGGCTGGTAGGTCACTGACACTACCCTAGCTAGAAAGAAACGCATGTCCTCCCTGAGGTCCTTCCTCCCATTTTTGGTTCATACCGGGGTGTGAGGCTCGCGAATTCACATTATACACAAAGCTACGCCACACAGGCGGTGCTTTGATCATCACCACAAGACTTTGCTTTTCAACAGAAGCCCTGATCACTACATCTTAGCATGCCACACAGGCAATTCATGCCATGCGACTGATGTCCATTGATATACAACCTCTGAGCTCGTGCGTTTCAGAGAAGGGCGTTAAGCAAAAGAATAAATTCTCCGCCGCCAAACAAATGTATATTTAATAGAGATTAATCAACACAGAATAAAATCCAATGTCAGACACACAGTCCATACAAGTCCGTTCTGGGTCTGAACGAAACCGGAGGCACTAAATACCTCGCAAACCCATCGATCGCCACGTACGTCTGGACGATCACCACTCATTCTCCATATTTCGGGATGCCTCCCAATCAGGACCTCGGTTACCATCCAAACGAAGTGAAGATCTCCGGTCTTCGACCACCGTCTTCATCTTCGAATTTCAATCGTCGGTCAATTATTTGAAATGAGAATTAACTCGGCCTTTTCAAATAATTCATGTATATTTAGAATTTCAAATCAATTTATTTCAATGGTTAAATCATTCGACAACACCAATTTTGTTCTTATAATGAAATTTTCACACCAAACACATTCAACCATCAAATACCACATAAATCGAGCAAATTCAGTTTATTTCCATTCCATATCGTTTATGATATTTTATAACGATTTATCGCTATTTTTATTTATTTTAAAATAGCCAATTTATTCAAAACGACGCTATGGGCCATAACGCGGCCGTGGCGCTGTTTTTCTTCAGATTGGATTTACACATATCTGAAAATCTAACCATTGGATCTTCACGCAATTTACATCATTAGAAAAGTCTTTTCAAAACGAATCCAATGGTTCCAGTTTCGGGAAAATCCGACGGTCGGATCTCCCGGTATAATCGTTTGAAGTTTCGATTTCAAATTACGAACTACAGCGTCGTTATTCGATTAAATATAAGTATATTTATAAATATAAATAAATATAATCGTTTCTGGCGCTATTTTTCTTCAGATTTGAATTAAACACTCCAGACAATCCAACCGTTGGATTTTTACAAAGTTGGTGCCGTTGGAAAGATTTTTCCAAGGCGAACCCAACGGTTGCGGTTTCGGGAAAATCCAATGGTCGGATTTCCCGGTATAATCGTTTGAAGTCACGGTTTCAAAACGCGAACTGCACGGCCACGTTTCGTTTTAATTTTATTTATATTTATATATTTATACAAATATAGTTCATTCAACAATTTCAATATCGTTTTTACTTCAAATATTTCACTAACGCCTTAAAATTTTGGAAAATTTCGCCATAACCTCCTTTGTGCGGGAGGGGCTGAGAAAATTCCCAAATAGCCACACGGGCGTCTCATGTCGAAAAGAAAAAGAAAAAGCCAAGCGGCTAGCCAACAGGCTCATAAAATCATCACCCAAACAAAACAGTAAATGTGTACCTATTTGTCGGGCACAAAATTTTATTCCTCTTCTCTAGCCCCTTTGCTATAACCTGTTCAATAGATATGCATGTACATATATATAGTTCTTATCATTTATCATTTTCTATTCAACTTCATATTTGATTCCATTTGGTTTAAAATACCATTCATTCTAAGGTTACATGTATGGGCAAAAATCATATCATTAGCTAATTAACGAATATTTCAACCCATATATATTTTTTGAACGAGTGGCTATTTTTAACACTTCACATTTCAACGATTCATATATAATAATAAAAATGTGATTTTTATTGTAAAACAGTTCATTTCAAAACACTATTATTTTATATAGTTTATATAGGTGATAAAAATAGGATTTTTATTATAAAACAATTTATTTCAAAATACTATTATTTTATATAGTTTATATAGTCGATAAAAGGAGATTTTTATTATCAAACAATTTATTTCAAAATATGAATACCATTCAACACATGAATTTCAAATCAACGAATGAATATCGATTCAACACATGAAGGTTTTCTATAGTTTCTATACATAGATAAAAATGTGATTTTTATATTTAAAACGCGAATACCATTCAACACATGAATTTCTAATCAACGAATGAATATCGATTCAACACAGGAAGGTTTTCTATACAATGAATAAATATAGTTTCAACAAATGAAAATAATTCAAACACATGAATATTATTCAAAATTTCGGCA
The DNA here is from genome assembly GCA_030737875.1 of Allium sativum. Classification (NCBI taxonomy): domain Eukaryota; kingdom Viridiplantae; phylum Streptophyta; class Magnoliopsida; order Asparagales; family Amaryllidaceae; genus Allium; species Allium sativum. Next base: position 185,143,657 of record CM060924.1, on the reverse strand, counting down.
GCATAACGGCAGGGTAGTTAAAACCGGGACCGTCCCTAGTACGGCTCCTCGCTCTACCTTAAAACCTCGCGGTTTTTCACAATGGGGATCATGCATCTAGTTCGCACGCAGGCGGCATGTATATATTTATTTCATTTCCACAAACTAATCCTATGTGGTTTCAACCAAATATTTATCAACCACAAACGGGTATTTTTCAACCATAATCAATCAATATCAACCACGAACAATCCCAAACAACCATTCGCTATCAATCAATTTTCACACCAATCACAACCAATAAATATCGTCCATGGTTTGTGGACGAGGGGCGTATATATATATATATATTTATATATAGCAATTCACTTTTATTTCAACACATATATAATTTTTTAAACGCATATATAACTTATACATCGAACATACAACTTATACAACGCTTATACATGAGGTGTACAATGCTTATATAACTCATACATCGACTATATAATTTATACATCGTCGTTTTCCATATCGTTTATAAATTAGAAATCTCACATTGGGTTTCACTCCACCAAAAATAGCAGAAGGCTCATAAAAATATGCGGTCTCTTCTAAAATGTAGAAGGCGTCCACATGGTCACGATGTTTCCTGTTTCATCGAATTTCGTTAAAGAACGAAAAAGATATGATTTTTCAATGGTTTGCAACGGTTTAAAGGTGTTAAAATCAAATTAAATAAAATCAGCCGTAACTTGCCTTTGATGTTCGAAATTAGGTCTTGATCTTTCTTCAATTTGGTGCAACGATATGAAGATCGGCCACCACCACGTCACAGCCCTCCGAGAGGCACGCCGAACGATGCCTGGGGGGTCCCACTGGGTGGCATGGCGGCTGAGATATCGGGGACGATGCGGCGGCACTTCTCGGCGTTGAATCTCGAAAAATACACCACTAGGGAAGCTCCAACTGGTATGGATTTGAAGATCGAGGGAAGGGCTTCAAAATTCTCCAAAGGAGCAGTGGGTTCTGACGCGTGGATGACGAGAAATCGAGGCACGAAGATCTGAAGGGGAGCCGCCGTTGATTTCGAGGGTGTCGGGGAAGAAAGAGATAGATTAGCCAATAGGATTTTTTCATTTTATTTTATACTTTTTAAAATCTCTAAAATACCCCTGTCCCATACGAACACCAATTCGAACCCGACGACTGCCGTCCCTATCGTTTTACCCCCATTCCGAACAAAATGGGATATGTTTTGAAGGCCCATTCGGATGTTTCAGTCAGTTTCCCTTCAAATTAAAATATAAAACATTCAATATTTAATTTGAACGTACATTTCAATTTTCCAGGGCCACAAACTGATTCAAAAAATTCCAGAAAAATAAATTGAGCTATTTTTGACGATACGGTCCCAACAAAACTAGTTTCATCGAATTCTGAGAACGTTTGCAAAAAGGCCCTTTTTTGGTCGATCCAATTTAACTATAATTGACCAAAACACATTTTCCTTTGCCACGCTCACATATCAGCTTCAAAAATTATGAAATTTAAAACATAGCAATAACTTCACATCCCGGATCCAACAAAAGTGGTTTCGTCGAATTCCGAGGTCGTATGCAAAATGGCCAATTTCACGGGCTATATAAAATCCATAGCGACCCTTCTGAAAATTCATTCGGCCATAACTTTTGCTTTCCGCTATGAAAATTCGATTTTTCAGATTCGTTAGAAAGGTATTCACTAACAGATTTAAATATTTTTGGTTTCGCTAAAATCCGTTCTGTTTTGCACCCGGTATAGTCCGACAAAGTTTGAATTCAATTTTTGAAACTGCAGCACCTTTTCAAGCCTTGTTTATAATTATACTTAATTATATTCATTTTCAATTGTCGATTCAACTCACTTTTCATTGCCTTTAGCTAAAATATTTATTTTAAATATTTAAAATCCATTATTTTAGCCAATTTAAAAATTTTAAATTGGTTCAGATTTTCTGGGTCGTTACGGATGCACTTAGACCTCTCACATTAGATTCACCACTTGTGGTCGCTGGATATGCCGATCGGTTCCGGGCAGACTTCCACCACAAGTGTAATCTAACCTCGTGTCTAAGCGCGGTTACAGTTTCTAATTACTGTAATTCTAGGCATTTCCATTATTAACCAACTGTTCCTATGTCGTTATAGGTTTTCATGCCCCTTTCCCAAGTTATGTTCATAACGAACCATATATACCCCAAATTAATGTCTTTAATCACAAGTTAATTTATGAGGATCCGAGAGCAATATGCTGATCTTGAAGATCTTCATCTCTCCTCATCAAAGTTTCTCCCCTCAAGGAAGAAGGGATAGATTTTCCAAAAGCGGTCTTCTTTCTTCCAACCATTGAATCTTCTCTTGAGTAAAATACCCCAAATTCATGTTCATATATTTCATTCAAGTTATGCCCAAATTTCCAATCACAAGTTATGCCTCAATTTTAATGTTTTCCCCTCGTTCCCAATTTAATGCGTTCGCGTATTTCAGTGGCATGCCTAGGCTCGAAGGTAGCCGGGCCATAAAAACAAAAAGGAAAAGATGAAGGGAAGAGGACATAAATGATTATAATAATAAGTTTGACATATAATTGCAGAATTAGGCATAAACATATGATGGCATAATGACAAGATAGGCATATAGGAACAGATCTGATGAACATGTGACAATAGAACTGATTCTAACATAATAGGGATATCACAAACAGGCATAATAAGATCTAAACAGTGAATTAGATAACCAACTAATAACACATTTAGACACAAACATAATAGGAACATGCATGATGTGATATAAACAGTGAATTAGATCTATAAACAAAGGCAGATCTGACCTGGTAAATAGGTATATGTTCAGATCTAGTTCAATAGTCATGATAGAATAACTTAGATAAACAGGTTATAACAGATCTGATATGATTCAAATGGTCACATGCATAGATCCAAGTTATAGTCATGTCAAGATTTACTTTTAAACATTTATATCTAAAAGTAACGTAAACTAACTGTGATTGGATCTAGAAAAATAGAAGAAAGGTTGCAGATATTGAATCATGGATCTCTAAACTCTAGTTGATTGCTAAAGAAGAAAAGACTTGATTTAATCTGGACAGAGGTAACATCCAGTTCTCCATTATTTTTGGTATGGAGAAACAAGCAAAATGAGGCCATACATATAGCTGTCACCAAACCTTAATCTGCCCAGATCTGCCGTAGGGGGGTCGACCGCCCCTTTTGGGTCGACCCATAGGTCGATACCCACCTTATGGGGTCAAGCCAGGGGTCGACACCCTTGGAAGGGAATTTTCCCACTCCCCTAATTTCTGAGATTTTGAACTATTTTGAATTTTTTGGACTTATTTTATTCATATATATTCTTCTTATGACTACACAAACTTCAAACTTTAATAACTTCTTCATGTAGTGTCCATTTTACGCAAACCAGGTGTTTATTTTGACCATAATTCCTAGACAAACGCAATGGCGTAGTCCATTTCACTTAATTCTGAATATTAATTTGATTATTATTTAATTTATCATCTTTTAGTGTTGTTAAAATATGGGTTGTTACATTCTCCCCTACTCAAAGAATTTCGTCCCCGAAATCTCTAAGTTAAGAAGAATGTATATCCTACCATCCATCATCCATCTACTCATCCACCAATCACAGGTATCCATTATCCTTAAAAATATTTCTAATGCTTATATGAAAATATGCAAAGGTGTGTGCATATGTCCCAATACAAATGCAAAAATCAGGCGGTATACTGATTCAGTTGACCTCCATAATGCGAATTATGATAGTGCCATGAATACAACATGTATGCAAATAATCTTGGTATAACATGTAATTTCTGTATGTGTGCACAATCATCCATCCAAATGCAACATCCATATGATGATAAATCCATTTCCATCCATAAAAAGAAGAAAAATGCACATATATCCATATGTAGTATGAGAGTGATTGAGACGATCTAGTGCCTAATGTGTGTACATGAGTCCACAAGAAACCACTAGCAAACACTTGCATCCACTTGTATCCATCAAACATAACTTGTTTCAAACACATGTTTACAACATGGGTTTTGTTAGACCGAAATCTGGGCCTAACACCCAAATCCAATGCGAAAAACTCACAATCACAGATTAAATGCACAAAAAGCAGTAAAATAAAAGAGGACACATGAGATTTTTATAGTAGTTCGGCTCAATCCAAGCCTACATCCACTTTATAGTTTCTTGAATCCTAAGAAGATATTACAATATAGTTTTCTTGCAGTTTATACACGAAATCCTCATGTTTACGATGAAAAGAAGTGAGAAAAGTGGAGATTATACACGAAACCCTTGTGTTGAATTGAGGTAGATCGGCCTTCTTTTCGTTGCAAAATCCTTGCAATGGCAATGGTGGAAGATAAGGGTTGGAATGGCCGAGAAGAAGAAGAGCCAAAAAGTCCCCCAAAATGGCCACGTTGTGGTGTATTTATAGGCGTAGAGGAGCTTCTGAGAGGTTCGATTCGGATGTGCCACGTGGCGAGCACCGAGGCGATCTCGGAAGTAAGTGGAGAACATGGAAAAGGTTGTTACCAGGTCGTGCTTTTCCAAGTGGAGCTAGATCCATGAAAATAGGATGCGGTTATGGTAAGAGAATCGATCAAGGGTTGCGTGCAGGAGCAGGTCCAGGGGGTCAGTTCAGATCCGATCCGAACCGAGTTAATGTCTCTGGTCCGTTGATTGGAAGCGCTTCAGTGTAGAATACTTTGGGCAGGTCGGGTCTTCTGTTCTCCGATTCGATCCAAGGAGTACTAAATTTCCTTTAGCAAAGTTATGCCATTGGGTCCCCTCACCTGATCCGAACCGTATATCCGATCCCAATGGGTTATGCCAATTCCAGATTCCAAGTTCCAAGTTCTACACGCGTTTAGGGAAACGGGCGTAACTTTTAAACTGTAAGTCCGTTTTAGCCAAACGAAAGCTCGATTTGAAGCTGATTCAGAAAGCTACAAGAGTTACTGAGTTCAGCTCCATAATTGATGTTTCCGGGCCCAAAAAAGGTAGTTTGATAGGAGTTTCGGGTAAATCTTTGTCTGTGATGCGACTTCAACCAAATCGCTCCATGTCTTCTGACGATATTCTTAATACTTGAGCGTATTGTTTACCAGAAATTCTATGTGTGACTGCTTTGACTAAAAAGCGGGCCAACATTTTTCCCCCAGAACATATCTTGCTGGTTGAAGGAAGATGTGTTCTGGATAATCCAAGGCCACGCCGGGCCTACCAGCTGCAAGTATAATCCATACCTACGAAGATAAGAGAGCAAAAAGGTGTGTCAATTCCTGACAAAACTGATTACACTTTCGAGCATAAACTATGATTGGGCATTTATTTGAGCATAAACCATACTCGAGGGATGTTCGAATCATCCTGCCAAAACCTGGCGAGGGACCTAACCTTCCGGTATAAGCCATACAAGGAAGTTCAAACTGAGCATAAGCCATACTCGAGTTTTATTGAGTTCCTTTGCGCAATCCTGACATGATCATTCATCATTCTAGAGTATAATCCATACTTAAGCATCCTAGTGAGTACAATCCATACTCATGTCAGGATAGAGTTATACTTGCCAAAACCTGACAAGACAGTCTGTCCCTAAGCATAATCCATGCCTAGGGTTCCGAGATAAGTATAAGCCATACTTTAGTTGGGATTGAGAATCCTGCCACAACATGACAAGACACTTAAATTCGCCAAACATAATCCATGCTCGCAAAGTCCTTTCTTATTCAATTCAAAGTACAAAACCAAAGAAAATCCTGATTGGTTTGTCATCGAGTGCAGAGCATGCTTTGGAGCTAAATCCTAAACCCGAACGTGTGTACTCCGATTTAGCCAATCGGAAAACCTAAAGAAAGCAAAGAGACATATCTTAAATCCTAAGAAATGCTGAAAACGTAGAGTGATCCTCTTAAATCCTAATAAATGCTGAAAACGCAGAGTGATCCAATCCAGATCAGTTGATGATGAGCCCACGGGAGCTCGTTCCAGGGCCAGTCCCTCTCCGGGGAGCAGGTTGTGGCAGCGCGGGTGTAGGCGTTGTAGGTTGTTTCACATACTCGCGTAGCTCTCCACGTCTAACTCGTTCCTCAATCAAGTCTCGCAAGTGCCTACAGTCATTTGTGTCATGACCGTCCATATCATGAAATATGCATTTTTTTTCCAGAATCGCGTTCTCTTTGCGATGGCTCCCTCCTGGGAGGCTTTGGATAAGAGACGTCACCGTTTGTGTTTATGTAGATGTCAGTCAAAGTCGAATTGAGTTCGGTGTACTTTTCATATCTAGGCCCTCTCCGGGGCTGAGCATTGCGGTCATTCTTGACAGCAGCTTTCCCTTTGCCTTTACCAGAATCAGACAGTTCTCCGTCTTTGAGCATGTTAACATCGAGAATTTTATTTTCAGACATTGTGAAACGACCCGAAAATCGCCCTTGCGGGAAATCGCCGGATACGCTTACTTTGGGCTACAACACATCAGAATAACAACAGCAGACTTTTATAACATCATAGTAAATGTTACATCAGAGTACATAATATATATCAGAGTACATTAAATAAATTTACAGCGGAAGATAATTTTACATTACTTTAATACAGTGCAGCGGAAATAAAATAACTAAGACAACGGAAGACTTTTCTATGCTCTGGACACATCTTTGAGCTTCAATCCAGGATCCTGCTAAAGAGATAAATATCTGCAAAAAACTACTCGACTGCCCGTGTGGAAAAGAGGGCACCCGAGTTTGCAAAAGTGGAAACAAACAACGGGTCAGTCGTGGGACTGGTGTGAGAATTCTTAACTAATATAACTAATAGTAATAAGGCAAATCCAAGGACCACGCCACTAAAGTGGAACGGGTTTTATTCCAATGGATTGCCGTGCATAATTTAGGTAAATCGTCAAAACAACGCAATGCTTTGTAGAAAAATGAAACCATCATAAGACCCAAGTCCCATCACACAATGCAACGCAAACCGGAGGATAGGGTTTTACCTTATAATGGTCAAACATGCCTGATACGATAAAAATGATATTATTATTAGTGTGTATATGTTTTAAAACATTTCAAAGTAAATATATCAATCCTAGGAAGCATAGGTAGCATATCCTATGCCTCCGTACTAGTAATACAATCAAATCCGTAGGGTCGTATTTGGAATTTGGATTTCCATCTGAGTCAAGACTAGGGAGGAGCTCCTTACCGATTCGAGACACTCTAGCTAATGTCTCAGGATTCCCCGCAGTGAACCCTTGGATCCTGCAGGGCCGGTCCACCATACGAGTTGCGGATTAGTTATTCCTGAACACACGTTTCCCAGTCCTATAGGACCTATCCGAGGCGCCTCATTCCATCATCCACATAAGTAAAATGTCTGGGCTCCATACCATGACACCACTTCTAGCTAGAAAGAAACGTGCTGCTCTCCCTGCGTTCCCTTCTCCCATTTTAGACTCCACCGGTGTGTGAGGCTCGCGAAGTCACGCTATACACAAAGCTATGCCTAAACAGGCTATGCTTGATCATCCCACAAGGCCTGCTTTTCAACAAAGCCTTGATCATATGCATCTTAGCATGCCACATCGTCAATCCATACCATACAATTGATTTCTACCAACATATAACCTCTGAGCTCATACGTCTCAGAGAAGGGTGTAAAACACCAAACAGATATATGTTTATCAGAGATCAACGAATACAGTATAAAGGAATACAATGTCAGACATACAATCCATTTACACGCTTATGCTCTGGGTTTGAGCGAAAGCCAAAACCGTGCAATCAACACTACGTCCGGATGGCTACTACTGTCGCCCCTTCAGGGTAGCTACTCCCATCATGGGTCTCAATAGCAACACACTCATTCGATGTGAAGATCGTCGGTCTTCAATCACCGTCTTCAACTCTTCGAACGTCGTATCATTATTTGGAATGAGAGTAAACTCGGGCTTTCCAAATAATTCTCGCATATATAAATTTGAAAACAATTTCATATCGTTAATATTAATTTATAACGACCAGTCTTTATTTTTATTTATATATAAAAATAATTAAATTCTATTTACATTAACGTAATTAACACAACAAGCAATGAATGTTTTGTTTCACAACCTATCGATATGTTTTATAATGTGTAATGAAATGTATTTTATTACACTTAATTTTGCTGACGACAAATATCCTCATTTATATCAAATATTGATATATATCATAACACCCAACAATATTTACTTTTATTTTTCAATTTTCCATATATATCCTATACACAAAATGTATATTTTTCTTTCAGCTTTCAATTACAACAACCATGAATATTTTTGTACGTTACTTATAATTTAACAAAAATGAGTATTTTTGTGTCATTCAATTCCTAACCAAAAATGCAATATATTTTGGTGTCAACTTCATTTCTGTACAAATGAATATATTTTTGTTTGTTAATTTCCATGTAACAAAAGGTAATAATTTTGCTATTCTTTTAATGCCAAACAAAAATAATAATTCTTATCTCTTTCAATGCAAAACCAAAATGATCTTGGCTTTTTATAATGGCAATGTAAATTCTATTCTTAGGTGACATCATAAAAATGTAATTTTAATTTACAATGTAATATCCTACTTTAATTACATAATAAAAATGTAATTCTAATTTACAGTGCAAATTCTCATTTATAGTTACATATAAAAATGTAAATTTTGTTCGCTTGCCAAATTTCATATCATAGTTACAAATAAAAATATAATTTTTATTTTCATCGCCAATTGCATATCATAGTTTCAAATAAAAAAAAAGGAATTTTTATTTGCATAGCAAATATTGTATCTTTAGTTCAAATAAAAATGTAATTTTTATTTGCAATGCAAGTTCTCATTTTAAGTTACATAATGAAAATGTAATCTTTATTATCAATGCACATTCCTACTTTTGTTTACATATAAAAATGCAAATTTTATTTACAATGCAAGTTCATACTTTTGTTTACATAATAAAAATGTAAATTTCTAACTTTATCCCTTTTTATATGAAAATCCAATTCCTTAAAAATGTAAATTTTCTTGTTCCTTTAATTACATTTAAACAAAAATGTAACTTTTCTTACTTTAATTGCATTTAAACAAAAATGTAACTTTCCTCTTTTTAATTTCATTTAACAAAATGTAATTTTTTTTAAAATTTTGAATTTACATTAAACACAAATGTAAATTTTGTTTTTTTTCCTTTTTCCCTTTGAACAAAAATATGAATTTTTGTTCTTTTCTTTCTTTAACCAAAAATGTGAATTTTTGTTCTTTTCTAAATGACATTTAAAATACTTCGCCTTATATGCAAAAGGTATGATTTTAACTATGCACTTCATTTCATATGCAATACATGACATTACAAATTTTATTTCATATGCAGTATATGACATCAACAGATAAATATATGTTATTTCATATGCAGTAAATGACACTTACAAATAAATATATTTTCATATGCAGTGCATGACATTTAACAAATAAATATATGTTATTTCATATGCAGTAGATGACACTTACAAATAAATATATTTTCATATGTAGTACATGACATTTAACAAATAAATATATGTTATTTCATATGCAGTATATGCAACATTACAACTATAATATATTTACTAAAATACCTTTATGTTTAATTTTTATTTAACCTACACTTTCTAATAAAAATGCAACTTCATTCTAATGCATATTTTTGTCATTCTTTTGTCATTCTTACATTTTTATCTTTCCTTTATATTTGACAAAATGAATATTTTGTCATTCTTATATTTTTATCTTATTGTCAACTTGTTATTATTTTGAATAACGAACATTTCCTTGTTTTCCAAAATTACATAAAAACGAAACTTTTTAATGTCGTCTTGTTCTTTTTCTCAAATAAGGATCATTATTATATTTTCTTCATTTACAATAAAAATGGGATTTTTATTGTAAACATTTTTTTCCTCTTCTCTTTGATTTCAATACATAAAGATGAAATCTTTATATTCTTTGCTTTCATTACATGAAAATGTAGTCCTTCTCTCTTACATTACATATAAAGAGTATAACTCTTTTATCTTCTTTTCTCATACTATGAAAATGCAATTTTTTTCATCTCAAGTGACATACAAAATTTGAATTAACAAATTTATTTCATTTCTAATGGCATATAAAAAGTGAATTTATATGTTAACAAATTTATTTCATTTCAAGTGACATACAAAATGTGAATTAGTCGCTGCTTCTTTACATTGAAAAAAAAATGTTCACTACATATGTTAAATATATGACAGTGAAAAAAAAATGTTCATTACCTATGTTAAGTATATGACAGTGAAAAATGTTCATTACATATGTTAAATATATGACAGTGAAAAATGTTCATTACATATGTTAAATATATGACAGTGAAAAATGTTCATTACATATGTTAAATATATTTAACAAAATGAATGAAAATATTATATTTGTCTTTCTTTTTACTTTCAAAAATAATGTCTTTCCTTATTACACAAATAATGACTTTTTCTCTCAAACAAAAATAATATCTCTTGATTTTACAATAAAAAGGGTGAAATCTCTATTTAACAAATAAAGGTGAAATCTTTGTATTTAAAAGAAAGGTAAGATTTTTTTAATTATAAACAAACCTACCATCTTTTATGATAAAACAAAATTACAATCCTTAATTCGATAAAACAATCTTACCATCTTTTCTTATATACAAAGTTATAATCTTTCCTTATATACAACAAAGTTTCAAACTTTGTTATACACAACAAAGTTACCATCTCTTAATTTATATAAAACCAAATTGAATCCTTTAAATTTCTCAACCAAAGTTGAATCCTTTATACATTGATTCAGAAATAGAGTTCAGATCTACAATTTTACTCACAATCATCACATACAATCAATTTTAAATTTCTAATCTATTAACCAAAGGGGAATCACATACAATCATTCACTAACAATAACAAGCAAATCTGAATCACAACCATAACAGAACAATCAACATGGAAATAATATTCTATGCAGCAACAACATGAATTTCATATAATATGAATATAGATTTTGTAGTGAATTAAATAAATAAATAAATAATCATATTTTTAAAATAGAATTCTCACCGAACCGTTCTGATTTGAAATTTCCTGATTTTCCAAAATGTCTGGTTTCAGATCTGGTCAGTTCTGAAAGATAGATCTTGGTTCTGCGATTCCAACGGTTCGAAAATCGTTCGATTCTGAATCCGATTGAATAAGATATGGATTATTTGCGTTTATTAACTTTTTAAATAGAATTAAATAAATAAACTACTTAAAATCAACCTCTTCTTCTCCAATTTGAATTTGGCCGTGGCTTTTCCAATTAGTTCAAACTTAGGTCTTTATTTTCCGATCCAATCTTGCAGCTTGAAGGCCATCGGGTGTCAGGACGTCGTAGGGGGGTGTGTGGCGCACGTGCACCGGGAAGAAGGACGAGTTCGGTGGTGCAGGGTGGCCGTAGGCAGGGTCGGCGCGGGTCGGGTTTGGGGGATCGTGGCGGGCGCTACAGGCTGAATTGGAGGGCGAGGCTGGTATGTTCGGATAGAGGAGAGAAGGAGCTTTGATGTGGTGTACGGGTTGGCGTCTAAAGGTTAGTGGAGAAGGAGGGGTTTGAGGAAGAAGATAGGAGCTGTATCGGCCATTGAAAATACAAGGGTGGCGGCTCTGAGATGATGAATAGGGTTTCTAGGAATTGTTTAATCCTTAATTTATAATATTTTTATTTATTTATATATGAGGTCTGAAGATTATAAATATATAAATGAAGAGAGAACAAAAGGGGAATAAAAGGAATAGTTTCATGTCTAAAAATGAATTTGAATGATCAATAGAAGATGAGAGAGAGTAGAGAATAAATGCGCAAGTTATTTCCCCTATATGCCTCTTTGTATTTATAACAAATTAAATTCTTGGTTTTTCTTCTAATTGCAACCTTTTAAATTTCAAAACATGTATAACTGATTTAGGCTTTGATCATGTTGATGTGTGTATATACATGCAAACGTTTACACATATAATTTAAACCAATAAATCTCTTAATTAATGTCATTCATAATTTTATACTTAGTCGACTGTTTTCTTTACATTAATTACAACACTAATTTGTAACCTGTTTCATTACCCTTCCTTAATTCTTTCGTCATATATTTACCTTTTATTCATATTTACAGAATTCAAACTTCAAATATATAAGACTAATTAACATTATATGTTCTTGCGGAAATTTCCAATTCCGTTCCCTCTTATTTTGACATACATTAATTACTAGCTAAGGTACATTAATTTCAGTTGTAATGTATGTTAATTAAAACATGTAACGTACATGAATTATTTAGTTGAAATTAAAATTAACAACAAAATGAAATATTTTGTTGAAGCTAAAATTTACAACAAAATGAACTATTTTGTTTTCAAAAGAAAGTGACAATGAAACTTGTAATCCTAGTTTGAAACACAAATCAAAACATGTAATTTAATTTGACACAAACATGTGATTTTATTTTGAAACAAAACATGTAATTTTTGAAACTAGATTACATGAAAACATTTATTAGTTTTAAACTAAAATAAAGATTAAAACTTTATTTCCCTTTCAATGTTTCATAAATAAAGATTCCAACTCTACTTTCAATTTCCATGTTACATAAAAACTCCCACTTTATTTTATAATTGCCTCGTTCCATAAAACCAAATAAAGATTGTACTCTATTTTCTCAAATTTCATTGTTTCACAAAACAAAACCAACAAAGATCCAAACTTTTTTTTTGAACGCATAGTGAGTTAAGAAAATAAAAAGTTACCAGGTTGAAATAAAGATATAAGTAGGCATGATTTGGAAAGAATAAACATGGCATTTATGATATGAACGTGCATGATTTATTTGTTTATTAATGTCAACATTAATTAACGAATGTTACTTTGTCTATCACATGCGACATGAAATTTACTATATAAATAAAGTGAAACAAATAGATTTTATCATTTAATTTTTCAAATCAAACATATCTTATAGTTGACACTCAACTTTGTGTCAATTTCTTATTAAAAATTCTATTGAACCTTTAAAATAAAATCAAGGATTCAACTACTATTATTATTTTAATTTAAAAATAGAAAATTTTAAATTCTCCCGCATTTTCTAGCAAAATTTTATGAAATAAAAATTTTAAATTTATCCTCAATTTCCGGGTTGTTACAAATTGTGTCTTCTTCATGCAGAAATCTATCCGATTCAAGGTAGAACTCGCTGAGATTCCGCGGTAGGTCTCGGTATAAGGATTTTTTGAACTTTGAGTTGTCCAGAATGCCGGATACTGCCGCCATCAATACCATAGATGGCTCAGGTCGATCAACTGATGCTACTGCAACGTTGAACCTTTCCAAAAATGAGCGCAGAGTTTCTTTAGGCCTCTGTTTGATTGTGGTGAGAGACATGACATTCTTAGGTCAAGCAATGTGGACCCGAAACTGTTCAATAAAGAAAGCGACCAACATGTTCCAACTGTTGATCGATTCAGATTCCAGCTGCCGAATCCATATAACAGGTATATCTGTAAAAATGAGAGGGAAGCACTTTGCCATGACATTTTCCGATGCCGATTGAACTTCTATATGACGTTTGTAGCGCATCAGGTGCACGGTAGGATCCGTCCTGCCGTTGTAGGGCTCCAGCTGTGGAAGTTTGAAATCAGAGGGATTGCGAGAATTCCTGATTTCCTGTGTGAATGGATTGTGATTGACATCATCCATGTCATTCTAATAGGTGCGGCCTCTTGAGAGGCATCCAATGAAGTTGGTGAGCCGATCGCCTTCAAAGATTTGTTGCAGATTGCCAAGATCAGAGCTGGTTCCCCCAGCGTTGAGTCCAGAAGAGTTCGGATGTGCATAAGGTGCTTGGAATGTTGTCCGGTTCGGATCGGTTGCCTGTAGGTTGGAGGGGTCGACCCGACCCAGTTCTAGCTCTCTACTCCGAGCGACATTGGGTTGCTGTTGAGCTAAAGCCGGTGCCTGGGTGTCCATCCGAACCGGAGTGGATGTTGGTCGAACCCGAGTGAAGCCTTGATTTCCAGAGGGGAGGCTACTGCCCCCAAGCTCATATAGGGTTGCGGTTCGAATCGGGTCCGAACCGACCCGGTAGGAAATGCTTCCCATTTCCATCTGCGTTGGACTCAGATTCTGGCCCTCAGTTCGGTTCGGATCGGATCCGAACCGATCCGGTTTGTTATCCCTACTGGGGCCATTTCCGTACCGTTTCCAGCGAGTTTTGCATTGTTGCTCGGTCTTCCTTCCATCCGAGCGAAGAATTGGTCGATCATCTCCTATTGTTTGCAGAGGAGATCATCTTGCCTCGTCATCTAGGTTCTCAATTCAGCGAGAACGCCCTCCATTTCGTCTCTGGTTAAGTATGTTGATAGATCACCGTGAGAGGAAGCCTCCTGGCTCGCCTCGTTCCTCGCACCTTCTGTACCAACGTCCTCAGTACGAGATAAGGTTCCATCTTTCTTTCGCTTAACCATTGATCCAACAGTCGAGCAATTCGATTCCTTTGAAGTTAGAAATGGAAGTAGTATCGTATGCCCCCACCTGGCGTGCCAAAATGTTAGACCGAAATCTGGGCCTATCACCAAAATCCAATGCGAAAAACTCACAATCATAAATTAAATGAAGAAAAAGTAGTAAAATAAAAGAGGACACACGAGATTTTTGTAGTGGTTCAGCTCAATCCAAGCCTACGTCCACTTTATAGTTTCTTGAATCCTAAGAAGCTATTACAATACAGTTTTCTTGCAGTTTATACACGAAATCCTCGTGTTTACGATGAAAAGAAGTGAGAAAAGTGGAGATTATACACGAAATCCTTGTGTTGAATTGAGGTATATCGGCCTTCTTTTCGTTGCAAAATCCTTGCAATGGCAATGGTGGAAGATAAGGGTTGGAATGGCCGAGAAGAAGAACAGCCAAAAAGTCCCCCAAAATGGCCACGTTGTGGTGTATTTATAGGCGTAGAGGAGCTTCTGAGCGGTTCGGTTCGGATGTGCCACGTGGCGAGCACTGAGGCGATCTCGGAAGTAAGTGGAGAACATGGAAAAGGTGGTTACCAGGTCGTGCTTTGCCAAGTGGAGCAAGATCCAAGAAAATAGAATGCGGTTATGGCAAGAGAATCGGTCAAAGGTTGCGTGCATGAGCAGGTCCAAGGGGTCAGTTCGGATCCGATCCGAACCGAGTTAATGTCTCCGATCCGGTGACTGGAAGCGCTTTAGTGTAGAATACTTTAGGCGGATCAGGTCTTTTGTGCTCCGATCCGATCCGAGGAGTACTAGATTTCCTTTTGCAAAGTTATGCCATTGGGTCCTCTCACCCGATCCGAACCGTATATCCGATCCCAATGGGTTATGCCAATTCCAGATTCCAAGATCCCGGTTCTGCAGGCATTCACGGAAACGGGCGTAACTTTCAAACCGTAAGTCCGTTTTAGCGAAACGAAAGCTCGATTTGAAGAAGATTCAGAGAGCTACAAGATTTATTGAACTTGGCTCCATAATTGATGTTTTCGGGCCCAAAAAAGGTCATTTGATAGGAGTTTCGGGCCAATCTTTGTCTGTGATGCGACTTCAACCAAATCGCTCCATGTCTTCTGACGATATTCCCAATACTTGAGCGTATTGTTTACCGGAAATTCTATGTGTGACTGCTTTGACTAAAAAGCGGGTCAACATTTTTCGCCCAAAACATATCTTGTTGGTTGAAGGAAGACGTGTTTTGGATAATCCAAGGCCACGCCGGGCCTGCCAGCTGTAAGTATAATCCATACCTGCGAAGAAAATAGAGAAGAAAAGTGTGTCAAATCCTGACAAAACCGATTACACTTTCAAGCATAAACTATGATTGGGCATTTGTTTGAGCATAAACCATACTCGAGGGACATTCGAATCATCCTGCCAAAACCTGGCGAGGGATCTAACCTTCTGGGTATAAGCCATACCAGGAAGTTCAAACTGAGCATAAGCCATACTCGAGTTTTATTGAGTTCCTTTTCCCAATCATGACAAGATCATTCATCATTCCGGAGTATAATCCATACTTAAGCATCCTAGTGAGTACAATCCATACTCATGTCGGGATAGAGCTATACTTGCCAATACCTGACAAGACAGTCTGTCCCTAGGCATAATCCATGCCTAGGGGTCCGAGATAAGTATAAGCCATACTTTAATTGAGATTGAGAATCCTGCCACAACATGACAAGACACTTAAATTCACCAAACATAATCCATGCTCGGAAAGTCCTTCCTTATTCAATTCAAAGTACAAAACCAAAGAAAATCCTGATTGGTTTGTCATCGAGTGCAGAGCAAGCTTTGGAGCTAAATCCTAACCCCGAATGTGTGTACTCCGATTTAGTCAATCGAAAAACCTAAAGAAAGCAAAGAGACATATCTTAAATCCTAAGAAATGCTGTAAACGCAGAGCGATCCTCTTAAATCCTAAGAAATGCTGAAAAAGCAGAGTGATCCAATCCAGCTCAGTTGATGATGAGCCCACGGGAGCTCGTTCTAGGGTCATTCCCTCTCCGGGGAGCAGGTGGTGGCAGCGCGGGTGCAGGCGTTGTAGGTTGTTTCACATACTCGGGTAGCTCTCCACGTCTAACTCGTTCCTCAATCAAGTCTCGCAAGTGCCTACAGTCATTTGTGTCATGACCGTCCATATCATGAAATATGCAATATTTTCCAGAATCGCGTTCTCTTTGTGATGGCTCCCTCCTGGGAGGCTTTGGATAAGAGACGTCACCGTTTGTGTGTATGTAGATGTCAGTCAAAGTCGAATTGAGTTCGGTGTACTTTTCATATCTGGGCCCTCTCCGGGACTGAGCATTGCGGTCATTCTTGACAGCAGCTTTCCCTTTGCCTTTACCAGAATCAGACGGTTCTCCATCTTTGAGCATGTTAACATCGAGAATTTTCTTTTCAGACAATGCGTCTTCTTCATGCAGAAATCTATCCGATTCAAGGTAGAACTCGCTGAGATTCCACGGTGGGTCTCGGTATAAGGATTTTTTGAACTCCGATTTGTCCAGAACGCCGGATACTGCCGCCATCAATACCATAGATGGCTCAGGTCGATCAACTGATGATGTTGCAACATTGAACCTTTCCAAAAATGAGTGCAGAGTTTCTTTAGGCCTCTGTTTGATTGTGGTGAGAGACATGACATTCTTAGGTCGAGCAATGTGGACCCGAAACTGTTCAATAAAGCGAGCGACCAACATGTTCCAACTGTTGATCGATTCGGATTCCAGCTGCCGAATCCACATAGCAGCTATATCTGTCAAAAGGAGAGGGAAGCACTTTGCCATGACGTTTTCCGACGCCGATTGAACTTCCATATGATGTTTGTAGTGTATCAGGTGCACGGTATGATCCGTCCTACCGTTGAAGGGCTCCAACGGTGGAAGTTTGAAATCTGAAGGATTGCGAGAATTCCTGATTTCCTGTGTGAATGGATTGTGATTGACATCATCCATGTCATTATAATAGGTGCGGCCTCTTGAGAGGCGTTCAATGAGGTTGGTGAGCCGATCGCCTTTAAAGAGCTGTTGCAAATTGCCAAAATCAGAGCTGGTGCCCCAGCGTGGAGTCTAGAAGAGTTCAGAAGTGCATAATGTGCTTGCAAGGTTGTCCGGTTCGGATCGGCTGCCTTAGGTTGGAGGGGTCGACCCGACCCATTTCTGGCTCTCTGCTCCGAGTAATATTGGGTTGCTGTTGAGCTAAAGCAGGTGCCTGTGTGTCCATCTGAACCGGAGCGGATGTAGGTCGAACCCGAGCGAAGCCTTGATTTCCAGAGGGGAGGCTACTGCCCCCAAGCTCATGGAGGGTTGCGGTTCGGATCGGGTCCGAACCGACCCAGTGGGGAATGCCCCTCCATTTCCATCTGCGTTGGATTCAGATTTTGGCCCTCGGTTCGGATCCGATCCGAACCGATCCAGTTTGTTATCCCTACTGGGGCCATTTCCGTACCGTTTCCAGCGAGTTGTGCATTGTTGCTCGGTCTACCTTCCATCCGAGCGAAGAATTGGTCGATCATCTCCTGTTGTTTGTGGAGGAGATCATCTTGCTTTGCCATCTGGGTTCTCAATTCAGTGAGAACGCCGTCCATTTCATCTCTGGTTAAGTGTGCTGATAGATCACCATGAGAGGATGCCTCCTGGCTCGCCTCATTCCTCGCACCTTCTGTACCAACGTCCTCAGTACGAGAGAAGGTTCCATCTTTCTTTCGCTTAACCATTGATCCAACAGTCGAGCAATCCGATTCCTTTGAAGTTAGAAATTGAAGTAGTATTGTGTGCCCCCTACGTGGCGCGCCAAAATGTTAGACCGAAATCTGGGCCTAACACCCAAATCCAATGCGAAAACCTCACAATCACAGATTAAATGCAGAAAAAGCAGTAAAATAAAAGAGGACACACGAGATTTTTATAGTGGTTTGGCTCAATCCAAGCCTATGTCCACTTTATAGTTTCTTGAATCCTAAGAAGCTATTACAATACAGTTTTCTTGCAGTTTATACATGAAATCCTTGTGTTTACGATGAAAAGAAATGAGAAGAGTGGAGATTATACACAAAATCCTCGTGTTGAATTGAGGTAGGTCAGCCTTCTTGTCGTTGCAAAATCCTTGCAATGGAAATGGTGGAAGATAAGGGTTGGAATGGCCGAGAAGAAGAAGAGCCAATTAGTCCCCCAAAATGGCCACGTTGTGGTGTATTTATAGGCGTAGAGGAGCTTCTGAGCGGTTCGATTCGGATGTGCCACGTGGCGAGCACCGAGGCGATCTCGGAAGCAAGTGGAGAAAATGGAAAAGGTGGTTACCAGGCCGTGCTTTGCCAAGTGGAGCTAGATCCATGAAAATAGGATGCGGTTATGGCAAGAGAATCAGTCAAAGGTTGCGTGTAGGAGCAGGTCCAGGGGGTCGTTTCGGATTCGATTCGAACCGAGTTAATGTCTCCGATCCGGTGACTAGAAGCGCTTCAGTTTAGAATACTTTAGGCGGGTCGGGTCTTCTGTGCTCCGATCCAATCCGAGGAGCACTAAATTTCCTTTTGCAAAGTTATGCCACTGGGTCCTCTCACCCGATCCGAACCGTATATCCGATCCCAATGGGTTATGCCAATTACAGATTCCAAGTACCCGGTTCTGCACGCGTTCACAGAAACGGGAGTAACTTTCAAACCGTAAGTTCGTTTTAGCCAACTGAAAGCTCGATTCGAAGCTGATTCAGAGAGCTACAAGATTTATTGAGCTCAGCCCCGTAATTAATGTTTTCGGGCCCAAAAAAGGTCGTTTGATAGGAGTTTCAGGCCAATCTTTGTCTGTAATACGACTTCAACCAAATCGCTCCATGTCTTCTGACGATATTCCCAATACTTGAGCATGTTGTTTACCAGAAATTCTATGTGTGACTGCTTTATCTAAAAAGCGGGCCAACATTTTGCCTCCCATAACATATCTTGCTGGTTGAAGGAAGATGTGTTCTGGATAATCCAATGCCACGCTGGGCCTGCCAGCTGCAAGTATAATCCATACCTGCGAAGAAAAGAGAGCGAAAAGGTGTGTCAAATCCTGACAAAACTACACTTTCGAGCATAAACTATGATTGGGCGTTTGTTTGAGCATAAACCATACTCGAGGGACGTTCGAATCATCCTGCCAAAACCTGGCGAGGGACCTAACCTTCCGGGTATAAGCCATACTAGGAAGTGCAAACTGAGCATAAGCCATACTCGAGTTTTATTGAGTTCCTTTGCCCAATCCTGACAAGATCGTTCGTCGTTTCGGAGTATAATCCATACTTAAGCATCCTAGTGAGTATAATCCATAATCATGTTGGGATAGAGCTATACTTTCCAAAACCTGACAAGATAGTCTGTCCCTAGGCATAATCCATGCCTAGGGGTCCGAGATAAGTATAAGCTATACTTTAATCGAGATTGAGAATCCTGCCACAACCTGACAAGATACTTAAATTCGCCAAACATAATCCATGCTCGGAAAGTCCTTCCTTATTCAATTCAAAGTACAAAACCAAAGAAAATCCTGATTGGTTTGTCATCGAGTGTAGAGCAAGCTTTGGAGCTAAATCCTAACCCCGAACGTGTGTACTCCGATTTAGCAAATCGGAAAACATAAAGAAAGCAAAGAGACATATCTTAAATCCTAAGAAATGCTGAAAACGCAGAGTGGTCCTCTTAAATCCTAGGAAATGCAGAAAACGCAGAGTGATCCAATCCAGATCAGTTGATGATGAGCCCACGGAAGCTCATTCCAGGGTCATTCCCTCTCCGGGGAGCAGGTGGTGGCAGGGCGGGTGTAGGCGCTGTAGGTTGTTTCACGTACTCGGGTAGCTCTCCACGTCTAACTCGTTCCTCAATCAAGTCTCGCAAGTGCTTACAGTCATTTGTGTCATGGCCGTCCATATCATGAAATATGCAGTATTTTCCAGAATCACGTTCTCTTTGCAATGGCTCCCTCTTGGGAGGCTTTGGATAAGAGACGTCACCGTTTGTGTTTATGTAGATTCCAGTTAAGGTCGAATTGAGTTCGGTGTACTTTTCATATTTGGGCCCCTTCCAGGGCTGAGCATTGCGGTCATTCTTGACAGCAGCTTTCCCTTTGCCTTTACCAGAATCAGAAGGTTCTCTGTCTATAAGCATGTTAAGATCGAGAATTTTCTTTTCAGACATTGTGTCTTCTTCACGTAGAAATCTATCCGATTCAAGGTAGAACACGCTGAGATTCCACGGTGGGTCTCGGTATAAGGATTTTTTGAACTTCGAGTTCTCCAGAACGCCGGATACTACCTCCATCAATACCATAGATGGCTCAGGTCGATCAACTGATGCTGCTGCCACATTGAGCCTTTCCAAAAATGAGCGCATAGTCTCTTTAGGCCTCTGTTTGATTGTGGTGAGAGACATGACATTCTTAGTTCGAGCAATGTGGACCCGAAATTGTTCAATAAAGCGAGCGACCAACATGTTCCAACTGTTGATCGATTTAGATTCCAACTGCCGAATCCACATAGCAGCTATATCTGTCAAAAAGAGATGGAAGCACTTTGCCATGACGTTTTCCGATGTCGATTGAACTTCCATATGACGTTTGTTGCGCATCAGGTGCACGGTAGGATCCGTCTTGCCGTTGTAGGGCTCCAGCTGTGGAAGTTTGAAATCTGGGGGATTGCGAGAATTCCTGATTTCCTGTGTGAATGGATTGTGATTGACATCATCCATGTCATTTTGATACGTGCGGCCTCTCGAGAGGCGTTCAATGAAGTTGATGAGCCGATCGCCTTCAAAGAGCTATTGCAGATTACCAAGATCAGAGCTGGTGCCCCCATTGTTGAGTCCAGAAGAGTTCGGAAGTGCACAAGGTGCTTGGAATGTTGTCCTGTTCGGATCCGTTGCCTGTAGGTTGGAGGGGTCGACCCGACCCAGTTCTGGCTCTCTGCTCCAAACGACATTGGGTTGCTGTTGAGCTAAAGCTGGTGCCTGGGTGTCCATCCGAACCGGAGTGGATGTAGGTCGAACCCGAGCGAAGCCTTGATTTCCAAAGGGGAGGCTACTGCCCCCAAGCTCATGTAGGGTTGTGGTTCGGATCGGGTCCAAACCGACCCGGTGGGGAATGCCCCCCATTTCCATCTGCGTTGGATTCAGATTTTGGCCCCCAGTTCGGATCGGATACGAACCGATCCGGTTTGTTATCCCTGCTGGGGCCATTTCCGTAATGTTTCCAGCGAGTTGTGCATTGTTTCTCGGTATTCCTTCCATCCGAGCGAAGAATTGGTCAATCATCTCCTGTTGTTTGCGGAGGAGATCATCTTGCCTTGCCATCTGGGTTCTCAATTCAGCAAGAATGCCGTCCATTTCGTCTCTGGTTAAGTATGATGATAGATCACTTTGAGAGGAAGCCTCCTGGCTCGCCTCATTCCTCGCACCTTCTGTACCAACATCCTCAGTACGAGAGAAGGTTCCATCTTTCTTTCGCTTAACCATTGATCCAACAGTCGAGCAATCTGATTCCTCTGAAGTTAGAAATTGAAGTAGTATCGTGTGCCCCCTACCTGGCGCGCCAAAATGTTAGACCGAAATCTGGGCCTAACACCCAAATCCAATGCGAAAACCTCACAATCACAGATTAAATGCAGAAAAAGCAGTAAAATAAAAGAGGACACATGAGATTATTATAGTGGTTTGGCTCAATCCAAGCCTACGTCCACTTTATAGTTTCTTGAATCCTAAGAAGCTATTACAATACAGTTTTCTTGCAGTTTATACACGAAATCCTCGTGTTTACGATGAAAAGAAGTGAGAAAAGTGGAGATTATACACGAAATCCTCATGTTGAATTAAGGTAGATTAGCCTTCTTGTCGTTGAAAAATCCTTGCAATGGCAATGGTAGAAGATAAGGGTTGGAATGGCTGAGAAGAAGAAGAGCCAATAAGTCCCACAAAATGGCCACATTGTGGCTGAGAAGAAGAAGAGCCAATAAGTCCCCCAAAGTGTTTTGATATAAATATAATTATGGAAATTCTTGATTCAAAATATAGTATTGTAAATTATATTATAAAGTGGAAAATCGTATGAAAACATAAATTTAAACTATATAAACACATTTATAAAATTATAAGGTTTTAAACTATATAAATAAGTATAAGAATATAAATATATAAAATTTAAGTTTGAAAAAAATAAAGAAGAACAAGAAAGGAAAAAATAGAAAAGATAGAAAATAAAATAGAAAGAACTGAGGATAGAATTAAAAATCATAATTTGAAAATTTGAATTTGAATTTGAACCTAGAGTGCTATTTAGAGTCTTACATAATCTAGACTCTATAACTAAATTAATCTTGAACTCTTGAATTCTTGAAATGTTGAATACTCATGAGTCTTGAAATTTCTCTGATCTTTGAATCTTTATCATCTTTAAAACTGTACAGTCTTCAGTAATATTTCCTGTATGTAATTACTGCATATGTGTGTGTATATATATATATTCTACAAAATGTGTTAGTATATATTTTATAATTAATGATAATTGAAATAAGGTTGTTGTCATCGAAACTCCATTCTCCAATAATCTCCCCCTTTTTGATGATGACAACTTTAGTTTATAAAATATCATATATGTATATACCTTTTGATGATGAACCTTCTAATACTCCCCTTGTCTGTAAGAATCCTATAAACTATTCCTATATTTATAATTTCTCCCCTTTTGGCATTATCAAAAAGAAATTCTATCAGAACTCCCCCTAAATTGTCTAACTTTCTAAATAAAACTTAAGTAACTAAACTATAAAGATACCCCCCTTAGTATGTTAACTACTTCTAAGTAGAATACTCCCCTTAATCTATTCAAACTTAGAATAATAATGTCTACCAATATGATGATTAAATACAAACCAATCCAAGTGTTAGTATTACATATGTTTGTTTGAAATATATATACAAACCAAATCAAATAACACCATATGTCTTAGTATATACAAGTTTCAAACATTAGAATCCAAATCACACCACACCATATGTTTTAAGAATTTTTAAACAAGTCAATCAAATCATACCAAATAATTAAACGTTTCTTGGAACTTGAACCCATCCATATTCTCCAAAGATATGATCTTTCTTAATAACTTCCCAATCTGCATCTTCTTTGGTTGGTGGAGCCTTTGCGAGATTATTATCTTCATCTCTGAAAAGAGAAGAGATTAGCCATCGCATTGCATCGAAATGATTCTCTTGTTATTCGAACATCTTTATTTGACTTAGTTCAAGATGACGTTGATTTCTAGAATAATAGAGAGAATATTTTTGAAAGAATTCAAGGTTTCTTCTAGATTTTCACTAAGATTATGGATAGTATTTGCCATGGATTTGATGAGAAACGAATAAGAAAGAAGGAGCAATGAAATAATGAATTTTTCTGGAAGAAATGTACTTAAATAGGGTCTGGAATTCGTTGGACTTTGAATGGACATGAGTAGTTGTTTTAATTTTAAAATTTGAGACAATTTGAAAATGTGTCGGTTATATGTCAACATACTCTTTTTGTCATGTCAATATACTATATTGTTAAATAAAAAAAAATTGAATTCTTTTGAACTCTATTATAGTATAATTAGTTTTATAGTTTTTACAGAAACATAAAGATGATTATATCATTAAACAACTCCATTCATTATATGATAGAAAGCAAATACATCCAACTGACACACTTTAAATATGAAATTCGAAAGCAAATACAAGGAAATATATAAAGATAAATTAAACTAGATAGCCTAGTTTTCGGATGATGACGACGAAGATGAAATTCCAAGTTTTTTTCCTATCTTGACCATGAATTTCGATATTTTGGAAAGCCTCTTATTAAGCTTCTTTTGATTATTGACGATTTTCACTTGATTTTGAACAATCTTATCTTTGTAAATACGCTTAAAAGTTGGATACTCAATACTTTCCATAGAAGCCTCTTCTTCTTCGACTTCCATTGGCTTTTGTTCTTGTTGCATTCGAGCTTATTTGGTCTCAAATGTCTCATATGGTTTAAAAGTAAAAGGAATTTGCATGAGATGAATGTTTGATGTGTCAAACACTTTTCTAGGGACAAATTCTTCTCCATGAAGTTCAACATTAAAGTATTTTAAAATGCGAGTGAGGTAAACACCATAGTAGAGAGTGTTTTCTCTTATAGATAAATCTATGGGCTTAATTTCATTTAGGATCATTTCGGCCCAGTTGATAATATATCCACCCATAATAGCAAAAAGAGCTTTTTGGACTTTGAGAGTTGGATTGTTGAAATTTCCTGAATGGGGAGTGATGGTATGTTGGAGGAGAAGGTTGACAATTCTTGTTTTTGGATGGAAGAAGTGAGTTTTGAATTCCATTGGAGCACCATCGTCAAATATGTCGTCAAATGTTTCCAAATTGGTTTCATCGATCGCAAAATTTGAAAAATCTGATCCTACGCTTCTACAATTTAGAATAATGCCTAAGAGTTCGGTGTCGAGAACAATTTGAGTGCCTTTAACACAACTCCAAATTTGATTTTTGTTGTCTTCGTAAATCCGCGATTGAGATTTGCATAAAACATCTTCATGAGTTTGGGATAACATACTTTGTCATTATCACGAGAGTCAATTAGACTCAACACTTCATTGTGTTCGAAAAGAGAGACGAGATCATAAGAGGGAAAGTCGCTAAAGATGGCGAAAGCACCTGTGTTAACTTTAGCATTTCCTAAGTAGTTACCATAGGTTTTGATGGCCTCTTTGTCATTATGAAGATATCCTTTGATGGTTTTGGTTATCATCAATTTTTGAGATGAACTTGAGGAAACCATTGGATTGATAATTTTGGAAGAGAATAGGTGTGAAGAATATAGTTTTGAGTTATGAATGAAAGGCAGAAAGGATATATATATATATATATATATATATATATATATATATATAGAAATTGAATGGATATGAACTGAATGAATATGAATTGAATAGGCACTTCTTTTCAGATTGAAATGACACCTTTTCAAACCTTGGGAGTTGGTGAAAAGATTGGAGGGAAGTTTGAATGTTTAAAGTTTTGAAATTCAAAATTTAAATTTTAAAACTGATTGGATATGTCGACATATACTTTTCTGTATGTCGACATACTTGACTTATTTCAAAGGAAATTGGATTTTTTATGTTTTGAAATATATTATCGATTTATATTTTAGGTTTAACAATTTCCTGAACTAATTCAAATCCTAATAAACATACAAACCAATTATTTTATTGGTTATTTAATATTATATTATTATTTTGAATTTAAAATTTCAAATTTGAATTTCAAATTTAAAAAGTTTGTTTTAAATTTAAACCAAACCAAAACAAATAAACAAACAAACAAAGCAACCATTCAACCAAATAAAATTAAAATTTAATTAATGCATACCTGGTTTTTTCATCCTTTTCTTCATGATTTTCTGAACTCTGAATTGCTGTAAGACATATATTCGTATTTCCGGTTTTTGGTTCTTCATCACTTGATGACGAATCT
This sequence comes from Allium sativum, assembly GCA_030737875.1. Lineage (NCBI taxonomy): Eukaryota > Viridiplantae > Streptophyta > Magnoliopsida > Asparagales > Amaryllidaceae > Allium > Allium sativum. The sequence goes on along the minus strand of CM060924.1, from coordinate 185,117,452 downwards.
GAATCATCTAAAGTTATTGCGTATGCGTTCTTTCTTTTCCTTGACGAATTGCTATTATCAGTTTGTTGAGTCGATTTGTCTGGATATGGACAAATTTTCATTATATGGCTTAGTTTGTTGCAGTTAAAAAATCGACCATCATTAATTTTCCTTGAATATAACTCTTCCTCCTATATTTTAGAAATTCTCTAAAATGATTTGTCATAAGCACTGTTTCTTCATCATCTCCACTACTCGAGTCAGAATCATTTGTTATTGCTCTCAGTGCAATAGATTTCTTTTCAATTGATCTATTTTCTTTTCTTTTCTGAAATTGGACTTCATAAGACATTAAATTTCCAATTAACTCTTTAATCTTCATTTCATTGACATCATTGGCTTCTTCAATAGCCAATTTTCTGATCTCATTATGTAGTTAATGAATTTAATATTTTTCTGACTTGATCTGCTTCGGAATAAGTTTTTCCAAGTGCTGTTAGAGAATGCACTATCTCTTGAAATCTGCAATACATGTATGAAATAGACTCATTCTCGTTCATTTTGAATAATTCAAATTGATTAACTAACATGGCTATCTTAGTCTGTTTAACTTTACTAGTCCCTTCATGAGTAACTTGTAAAGTTCTCTAATTTTCATAAGCAGTTTTACATACTGATACACTATTAAACTCATTCCTATGTAATGAACAAAATAATATATTCATGGCTTTAGAATTGCTCTGCGTCGCAGCCTTTTGTTCATTTGTTCATTGTGCAAATGCAGTTGTGGGTTCAACATATTCATTTTGTGTACTATTCCTTGTGTCTAATCCTACTAACTGTAAATAAATTTTCATTCTACATGCCGAATATGAATAATTACTACCATTGAACAATGGTGATCTAACATTGGATTGACCCTCTATAAAAGAACTATTATTGCTACCTGTGTTGGTTGCCATTATCGCTATTTTCAAAAATCAGATTATGAAAATTTTGAAAGACTAAGCTCTGATACCAATTGTTAAGGAATGCAGAATGGATCATTAAGGAAAAACAAACACTAGAGGGGAGGTGAATAGCGTTTCTGAGAATTTAAACAAAATATAACACTTATGTGAACTATGGGATGAATCAAACACCATAAACACAATAACAGACATAGATTCAAACACAGATACAAAATAAACGGAAATAAAAATGCAGAAAAGGAAAGAACACACCGGATTTTATACTGGTTTGGATTACTCCTACGTCCAGTCCCGCACAACGCTGAATTGTGTAGAGTTTTATTACTATATCAATAGTCAAGTACACACTCCTTGATTTCACAGCTACAAGGGATACCACCGATTTCTACTTCCCTGATTTCTCGGTTACAAGGAAACACCAATTCCTACTTCCTTGATATCTCAGCTACAAGGGTACCACCGATTCCTCTTTTACTTAAGCCAAACACTTAGAAACAGCCCTAGAACTCTTCAAAAGCACTTGATTCAGAGAGAGATGAGAAGAGAGTGCAGAGAGAAGAAGTTTGATCAAAACGGAATTGAATTCGGTAGAGTATACATGTAGAAATCATAAAAATAACGAAGAATAATTATACAATGAAAGAGGTTGAAAGTGGAGAAGAAGATATGTTTAAAAATTCGGTTTTAACCCCTTTTTTATAGAGTGTGAAAGGTTGCAACATTTCTGACTCGTTTCAAATAGTAAAAATACACTTCCTTTCAAAATTGAAAAAATGACAGTTATATGTCAACATGGTGTTTTTGGTATGTCGACATACGCTAGTGTATTTCTGAATTTTAAAACATTTTTTCAAGTGTTTTGATATAAATATAATTCTGGAAATTCTTGAATCAAAATATAGTATTGTAAATTAATATTATAAAGTAGAAAATCATATGAAAACATAAATTTAAACTATATAAACATATTTATAAAATTATAAGCTTTTAAACTATATAAATATAAAGTATACGAATATAAATATATAAAATTTAAGTTTGAAAATTAAAGAAGAATAAGAAAGGAAAAAATAGAAAAGATAGAAAATAAAATAGAGAGAATTGAGGATATAATTAAAAATCAGAATTTGAATTTGAACCTGGAGTGCTATTTAGAGTATTACATAATCTAGACTCTATAACTATATTAATCTTGAACTCTTGAATTCTAGAAATCTTGAATACTCATGAGTTTTGAAATTTCTCTAATCTTTGAATCTCTATCATCTTTAAAACTGTATAGTCTTCAGTAATTTTTCCTGTATATAATTCATGCATATGTGTGTGTGTGTGTATATATATATATATTCTATACAAAAAGTGTTAGTATATATTTTATAATCAATGATATTGTAAATAAGGTAAACTCCGTTCTCCAACATTGGTCAAATACAAGATGCTTGTACTTGGGTTCCTTCGGCTGTTGTCCTATCTCCGATACCTAATGCTGATCATATCCAACTCCCTAGACCTCCCATTGTGAAGTGGGTACAAAAGGTAACCCCCGTGATAACTCCTCCGCCTCAGATGGTATCTTCTCCTATTGAAACTAAGGCTACCGCTAGTTCCGAGACTTTGGAACAATTGGGTGAAAATGAGTCTTCTGATGGTAATTCTACTGATGAGGGTTCTGGTATGAGATACTTTCTATATGATGATGTGTATTTTAAGTATATTACTGATGTGATAGTGAGGAACAGAAATTGTTTTATCATGTGGTCGGTGATGACTTTGAGCTCATCCAAGAAGGTGAGTTGGGTAACTACAACTTATACTTGTTAAACGATCCTACTTAGGCAAGAGATTGTGAGTTTCGTAGTCCTAACCAATGTTACATTCCTAAACTTATTGTACTATTTAAGGAGTACATCAATATTTCAGGTAGTGATTGTCTAGTTGTTCCTCCTTTGTTGGGGATTAGATAGTTGACATTAGTAGATGAAGTACATGGCTTCACTCATGTTTATATATTGTGTCCTGGCACATCAAACTAGGTTTTAGTATTAAAGCACATTGCTTCAATCCTATTTTACATTGTACAGTGAACTGGGCACTTCAACCAGTTGTTTTCATTAATTGTCATAATGAAAGTGGTTGCGGCCACTATAAAAATCGGCTTAGCTTAGCTAAAGAAAATGTAAGGTAGGTACTTGATTTAATTTACTTTTGTGTTAAAATATAAGGCAAGTATTTAAATTTATTCTTAGGTTTAAGGAAAGCAGTGCATGACTGCGTTTGCATGTATCTTAATGACAAGGAAAAAAATTATATTCTTTTCCAGTAGATAAGGGAAGTGCTAAAACTTATATGTTTAAAAAGATAAGGGAATACTTAATTAAAATTTATTTTCATGTTTTAAAGGTAACGAAAATATTTAAATTTATATTCATGTTTAGTTATCTGACATGTATTCTCTGTATTTTAAGGCAAATACTATAATTTGCTTTCATGTTCAAAAGAAATTAATCCTTCACGACTATTTGTAGTAAAAAAATTCATTTGATTGCTTCCTAAATTAGAATGAAATAAAAACAAATACAATCTTTTTTCATTACTAATTTGATTTCACATTTAAAATAAACAAACCAGATTACTCTATATGGTAAGGAAAGTATATTGTACTCTTTTTCTATAATTTTGATAAATTGTTACATGTTTTATTTATTAAGGTAAGTATTGTATGCTATATATTGCTTGTATTTTATTGATAAAGCAAGTGCTTAAAATTTGCTTTCATGTTTAATGGAAATTAAATGTTCTTTTATTCAGTTTTTGAATTAGATAAAGATTAAGAAAATAAATGTGTAAAATGAATCTTTTTCCATAAGTAATTTGGTTTGATAGCTAATTTGTTTTCACGTATAAAAGAAGGACATTGTTATTGACACTCCAAATTTGTTAAGGGAGGATCAAATATTAAAAACAATCCAATCATAAAATAATGTTAAGGGGGGTCACGTACTTAATTTTTTACCTTCCTTTTTTACCCTCATAAAACATCAGTTAAAATCCAAAATCCCAATCAATTTCAAATATAAAAAAGCCAAATCCCTAAATTATTTGCAAAAAAAAGGCGATCATAATAAATCAGGTTTATCGATAAATTCGACGGTGGAATACCGTATAAAAAAATTGTTCGATATATGTATATCGATTTCCCATGAATGATGTATTTTCATCTGATCTGATGCATATCGACAAATTAGATTATTGATAATTTGGTATAAAAATTTGATGTAGTTCAACTAATATACCCTATAAACTTTTTTGATTAACAACTAAAAAAGAGATTATTGTAAAGAAGGCTAATTTGATAAAATAAATTTTATTTGTTAAGGGGGTGCTCTTTGCATTGTTACTCCCCTTAACACAATATTCAAAAAAAATTGACCCCCCTAATAATACTTGGAGTGTCAATAACAATTCGCTCAAAGAAACTAATTAAATTGTTTTATATGGTAAGGCAAGTGTTATGCACTTACTTTTAGTGAATGAGATATAATACTATATGCTCTAGTATTAAGGTAAAGTAATAAATTAGTACCACAAATACTGTCGATAACCATGCCTACAAATTATATACAACAATAACACTCCTGCTATCCTGCTGCAAAAACATTCACTCACTTGGTCATATTATTAATATTTTCCAATAGATAAGGATTAGAGCATTTGCTCCTACAAAACAGAAGGAAAAAAGATATTTTTCAATGGATGCTCACGTAGCAGCTACAAAAATAGAAGTTCAATCTCATATTTTTCAATAGATACTGACAGTACTATTTATCTGTAGGTAGGGCTTTAATCTCATCTTCACATGTCTTCAATAATGTCAGATCTAAGACAAGATCGGAAGTTTGAAATTAAATGACCACTTGTACTAAAATCTCTTTCCGATGCAGTTGCTGACGCTTTTGCACTCAGAAAGTCACAAGCCATGTTTGCTAGGCATTTTGATACATTTGATTCTCTCTTCCACCATTCTAAAATATTAACATTATCGTCGCCTCCTTCTTCCGCCCTTTGAAGGTAAAGCTCTAGTTCTGAATCAACATTCGGATATATAATTTTTTACCTCTTAAAAAAAATCCCAATTTGGATCTTCATTTGATGGAGAATCTCTTTTAATAGATGAAGTAGTGGAAGTTTCCCCAACTTGCACGTTATAATATGTGAAAACAGATCTGGTAATTGGAAATATATGATCATATTGTTTTTTCCCTTTAATGCACCATAAATATACTTCAACATTTTTTCCAAACCTTTAGATTTAAATCTTGGATCTAAAATAGTTGCTATTCTAAATACAATACAGAATCCACCCTAGTATCTGAAAATTTTAGAATTCATCGTTGTCATTGTAGACTTGTACTTGTACTCATAATCAGTAGCAGATTCAAATGCAGTGAATAATATGCCACAACATCTTTGTACTCATATGCTCGTTCCAACATGTGATAACAAGAATTCCACCTAGTATCAACTTCAGGGATAAGCATCAAAGGTTTTTTCCCTTTTTCCACACATGCAATTTTCCAGTTTTTTACTCTTTTGGTGGAGCTTTTAACATATGTAAAAAGCAATCTAATCTTAGAAACGGAGAAAGAAATCACATCTAAACCTTCCTTCACTATTAAATTCAAAATGTGAGCGCAGCAACGCACATGAAACAACTTCGATGTAATTGAATCATTTGGAATATCTAGGTCAAACATCGCATGCTCCATTGCATTTGTATAATAACTAGCATTATCCAAAGAAATAGAACATATCTTTTTATCCAAATAAAATTCTTTTAGCATATGTAAAAACTCTTTGGCAACGATTAGTCCATTATATGGTATTTCAACAAGTCTAAATGCAATGATTCTTTTTTGCAATATCCAATCCGAATATATAAAATGTGCAGTGAAACAAACATAATCTAGCTTTTGATTTGAACTACAAAAATAAGAAGTTAGTGAAACTTCTCCGTCAAACTTTTGAAAAAATTCAATGAGATCGATTTTACCTTTTCAATAAGATTTAATTATATCGCTCCTACAAGTGTTACTTGATAAACCTTCGTAACTTGGTTGAAAACCCATTATGATCATACTCACAAAATGAGGATTCTCAGCAAATCCTAGAGGTTGTTGTGCCTTCTGGATGTATGTTACTATTTCCTTTCGTGCAATAGCAACACTGAAACGAAAGTTAATAACATGACCAGTTCTAGTATCTTGGTTCAAAGCTGTTTGTGCAGTGTCTAAAATTCGTTTATGTTTTTCCGCATGTTTATGCAAGTGTGATGTACCATTCCATGAGTTACCAGCTAACCTTTCTTGATATATTTTATACTCTGCTTTAATGATTTCCTTGTTTTTTGTAGGATGTATCTCGCCCATGTAAACTTTTTGAAAGGTTTCCCATATCATAGATGTTCTTTTTCCACTTGTAGTTTAATTTAGAGATTCCTCGGTTGCTATGTTTGGGAGATTAGAACCACAATGAGTAGGAGAAATTGAGTTATCATTTTGTTGGTTTTCCATTTTAGATTTTAAATTCTACATAAACAGTACTTCAGGTTGGAACTTGCATGCTCTCATTTCATAAAGCTTGAAAAACATTCAAAAGCCTACATTATTAAAACATGAACAAGTGTGAAATAATAACTATGATTTTATTACATAATTTCTTATAAAAGTACTATATTTGCATGCTTTCATTTGCAAGCTTTCATTTGCAGAGAATCATCATAAAGTGAACGCCTGCTTATGTTTTTCATGCATGCTTTCATTTTCAGTTTTTCATTTGCATGCTTGATGCATACTATATGCATGACTTGCAACTAAAATAAATTCAATTTCTGTTTGTACTATTATCCCACTATTATAGCTGACTAGAAATAAATCAAACTTATGTCTTACCAGGTGTAACACCTCTATTTTTGAGCCAGGATCCAATACTGCAGCAAACTACTAAGAGATCTTGGATGCTTTAGCCATAATGTTGAAACTTGAATGGAAGGAGTTGTAGCACTAGCAACTATAAATTAGAATATTTCATTTGTTGATAACTTGACGTTATATATATATATATGCTTATGTTAAAGCATGTCTAGTGGATGTTGAAATTTATGTTTATTAATTATTATTCAGATTCCAAAGGGCTGCAGCTTACATGAGATGAGATTTTTTTTCATTTGCTATAATGTCTTTTAATATTTCAGAATATATAGTTATATATGTAGAAAGATTTGTTGTTGGCAATCTAGCATGCACCAGTGACCATTCTCATGATTAGTTATTATATTAATGATTGACCATTCCAAAAGTCATATTATAGTTTACGTTTCTGAACTGGAATCACATCAGCTTAGTAAAGGTTTATAGTTCCTATACGGGCACTGTTCGGCTTGTTATGCGGTTAAGCGGGTCGAGTCGTGTTAACGGGTTCGAGTCGAGTTTAGCGGTTATTTTGTGCAAACCATACCCAACCCTACACCCATCGGGCCAGGTCGGTTCTCGGTTTGATTCTTCTAGTGGTTCAGGTCGGTTCTTAATTTTCTGCTTTGGGTCATTTTGGGTGAGCGGGTCTCGGTTATAATTACCAGCCCTACATATAGTGAGGCCAGTTTGGGTAGCGCCACGGAGGAGACATTTATCACCTTTCTAGATAACTCATGATATGTTGAATAAGTAGTGCATGCTAGAGATGCCTCGTGGGATTAAGTTAGTTGCAATTGGGGGAATAACGTATTCAGGCGGTGCAACACCTGGGGAAAAAGTCTGTGTAACTATTCTGGCCTTACCAGTTAGGTAGAGGAGAGTGCTCCTCGTGGATCCCTCTAGAGGTGTACTGTACGGAAAGGTAGTCCCTTACCATTCCATCTTTCAGAATCCAATTCCAATACAAACCAACCTGTTTCAATTATAGAGCCCCATTAGGGGTGCAGAATTTAATAAGAATCATAATTTCCCCCTCTGACTTATTTTGATTTACCTTACTGGATTTTATCCCATGGTAGACATTATAATAATAGCATTAGATTTGATATAAATGTTTTGGTTATCGTAAGGTAAAAAATATTTGCCCTGTTTATGTGTGTTCATGTCTTTCGAGAGTTCCCTTCTTTCAAAAGATTTTCTAAAATTGAGCATGTGATGTGAGTTTTCTCACTGGAAGTGTTTTAGACTGATGCTGGTGTGTTTTCATCGGGTCAGACCAAGTATATTTTCAGATTAGCTTTGGAGTTGCTTGGAGATCAGAAGAGGAGCTCGAGTCGAGATGTTTTCATGTATTTCCTATATTATCTATTTTTCCACTATGGTATGTATGTATCAACATTTGTGAGGACATGTTATTAGTACTGTCCAGGTTGATTTATGTGTTGTGCTCCGATTACGTATGTTTGTATATATGTATGAGCATATATATGCACACTCTTTTATGGAAAAGAGTGTTGTTATATTATATTTTCTTATTCCATTGTGAGATTACGTATCTACTCTGGTTCTGGTGTTATTGTCTTCTTCTTTCTTCTATTCTAAACCCTCTTTCTTTCCTTTTCTCACCCTCTAATTTCTTTAATAAGCGTTCATCTTAGGCAATTACCTTTTGGTCGGCAGGCCAGATGGTAGGTGTCTAAGCGGGTAGTTTCACTAATACATTATATTTATTCTTGGGTTACTAGATAAAAACTTGTTTCTATGATTCAAAGTTATCATATGGCAAAAACTATGGCATGTGTATGGTTTTCCTACATGTGTTGATGGGGTTCATAGTCATGCTATAGATAAAACTAAGGGATGAGTTCTGATAGTTTCTATCTGATAAAGGGTTACCTCAAGAGCTTTTATTTCCATCTATGTTAAGAAGGCTGTTGCCGGAGTTGTAAGGACCTGGCTTTTTGCTCGGTTTTCGCCGATAATTAAACCAACTTAAACCGTTCACAAAGACGGATTGTTAGGGGCACTTACACATTTGCACAAAATAAAATCAACTTTTCCATTATCATTAAAATAATATTACATCAGAGTAACAAGAGGTACATCAGAGTACATCGATTACACAGTGGAAAAGATACTAAACTCAGCGGAAGAATGCGAGTGCTCCAAGGCATAATAGCTTCAGCTAAAACTAGAATCCTGCTCCAACTAACTCCAAGGCTAAATCTGCGAATCAAACTACTATGCTGCCCGTGTAAAAATTATAGGCACCCAAAGTTTAGGTGAGGGAATAATAAACTCCAGGTTAGTCATGGGACTAGTGTGAGAACTCAAAACAGTTGTTTTTAGGGTTTATTTTAAAGTTAGGTAATTCACTGGACCACGCCTGTAACAACCCGGATTTTTACAACATGCTAAGACAAGAATCAAGGCAGAATTTAATTTTAAAATCTGAATCAAGGGAAACGGGCTGCGCCATTGCGTTCATCTCGGAAAAATACGCGAAATAGAGTCCAAGTTTTCGAAAATCGGAGTCCGTATGAAGAAGATATGGACGAACGAAGTTAGGCAGAAAAACCGAAAACAAGCCAGAATGCACTGGCGCACTTGTGAAGTGCTCCAGCACAAAAATACACTGGCGCACTTGGGAAGTGCGCCCGTGTCGAGCCAAAAACCTGCATAGCCTTCTGGCTTGACCCTGGCTGGCCTGGTGCACCTGTTTTGGTTCTCTGGTCTGTTCTGCTGGCCTGTGACGATTTTTGATGGTTTAGATCTAAACTAGGGTTAATCTAAGGGCCTAAACTACTCCTAATCTCTATAAAAAGACCCTAGACCTAGCTTAAACCCTCACAAATCACTCATGCCACGAAGTGCTGCCCAAATGCCAAGAGATCATGGCCTCCATCTCAAATTCCTAGAAATTATGTATTCAAATCGGGTTCAAATCAAAAGGTGCAAGCTTTCTATATCAAATCGAGGGTAGATCAACGTTGCTACGCAAATTTCATGACGTTTCTTCAACAAAGGAGCCACCTTTCTTCGTCAAGACGATGCATGATCCTTCCCTAAGCCTCGCTATGTAAGTTCTAGCTACTTCTAGATCTAAATGGTAGTTTTAATGATGGCATGGAATAAAACAATATTAAACTAAGTATGCTAGCCTATGTGAACCTTGTCATGTCTCTTTTGCTTGAACCTATGACTTTAGGCTATGTTTAGTGACTAAATCATATTATTCATGTTGCATAGGACTTAGTTTGCCATGAAAGATTGAACCTTTACTTGTGGGATGTTGGCATGAACACTTGGAACCACTTTGACTTGTGAAATATGTGCATGAACATGACTTGGGGCTTATGCATATAAATGAACCCAAACCCCTTATGATACTATGCATGTTTGTGGCCAAATTCCCTTATGATACTATGCATGTTTGTGGCCAAATTCCCTTATGATACTATGCATGCTTGAGGCCAAATCCTTTATGATATTATTCACGTTTGTGGCCAATCCCTTTTTTGACATCATGCATGTTTAGAGGCCAATATGCAATATGCTAGTTATGTGAACACCTTTGCCTAAATTTTCACCATGTTTAACTTGTGATTCATCTTTGCCATCTTGTACCCATCTTTGTCATATTATCCCAAATATGTTGATTCGCTTTCATGTGCGTTAGGGACATGCTTTGGGTAGTTTAGGCAAACTTGAAAATTGGCTATGATCTTGACATGAAATTACATGTAACATGTAATGATAAATAACGTGAATATGACGCGAAAACTTGACATGGGGCTACATGAAAACATGGACTTAAAAAGGGGTCTAACTTTGACATGAACATGACACGTAGAAAAACATGAAAGTGGCCAACTCGAGGTTGGGTTGAGTTTGTAGCATAAATCTACCCGGACCCGCCCGGCTTAACTAGTGGCTACAAACAATAGGACCCAATGTGAGTAGTTGGTCACATAGCACCTAAAACCCGAGGTTAGACTAGGTTGTGGTGTAAATCTACCCGGACCCGCCCGGCTTAACTAGTAACCACAACAAAGTCTAATGTGAGAGGTTGGGGTGCATTAATCTAATTAATGCCACATGAAAAGGTTAAGTAATTTTGACTAATGACACTTAACCGATATGACACGAATGGGTAGGATAAGTGGAACCGGACTTGATTTCTTAATGACACTTAACCAAACAAGACAATTAGGGGATGGGGTTAAGTAATTTACACTTAACTAATCCGACTTGGTAATTAGATAGGGTTAAGTAATCTGTACTTAACTAATCTAAACATGGTAATTAGATGGGGTTAACTAATCTATACTTAACTAATATAAACACGACAATTAGATGAGGTTAAGTAACTTACACTTAACCAATCTAAACACGGTAATTCGATGGGGTTAAGTTAAACACTTAACCAATCTAAACTTGGTAATTCAGTGAGGTTAAGTAACTTATACTTAACCAATTATACATGATGATTTGATGAGGTTAAGCAACCATACTTAACCAATCTAATATGAGAACTTGATAGGGTTAAGTCACAAGACCGTTTAAATATACTTAACCATTATAATACGACTAGTGGATGGGGATAAGTTAACCTATACTTAACCAATCTCACTCGATAATCCGATGAGGTTAAGATAATCTATGCTTAACCAATCTAACACGACAATCTGATAGGGTTAAGATAAACAAATACTTAACCAATTTGACTTGATGATTGAATAGGGTTAAGTCATGAGCTTCTTAGTATACTTAACCAACTTGTAGGGCTAGGTCTTGGACTTGAATACTTAGCCAAATCTAGACATGATTCGTCGGCAGGTTAAGCCATGAACTTAAATGACAATACCCTAGTTCAGGGGACTAGGTGGAAAACCGGGATTTACAAGGATAAAGGGAAAGAAGACTAAGTGGTAAACCTTAGTTTAGGAAACTAATTAATAATTCTTAGTCAAGCGATTTTGGACCAGTTCACAGATAGATGAGTAACCCGATACGGTAGGTCATCGCTTAAATACACGAGGAGGAGCAAATTATCTGACTTAGATAAAGGCTCCAACGAACTGGGTGATGAAGCGGTAGCTTCGGGGGACGTGAGGGTACTCTTGGTATCCCTCTGTGAGGTGGGAGATGGTCCATGAAACCTGGCCTCACAGAGGTTAAGGTCTGCGGTAGAAGAGCCAAGAGTATGCCTTGGTTGCTATGCGAGCGACCTAAAGACTGGGATGGATTAGCGTGGAGTCGTCGATTCTTGTTTTTGCCCTGGATAGCGCGTCGTCGACTACCTACCATCTTTAGTCAAGCGTGTACGAACGGAAAGGCAGAGAACTCCCAACAGACCTTGTTCTTGCTATCGAGTCATAGGTAAGGTTGGCCAATAGGAAAGTGGGGGCATAGTGGGGCCCTGATGTAGTTATCATACATGATTTTTCTTGGATTGCCTTTCAGTAGTTGAGGGAGGGGCCACGTGGGACCATAGCCACGGATACAAAAACAGACCTTGATATATGCATCAGCAGACGACTTAAAGCTCCCGACCGAGTTCCGTATTTCTCTATTTGTCCTGGCACGGGACTCGGGTGGCACATTGAGATACATGTGCATCTAGACATGGAAAACGATTCACGATATATACGTGGGATAAAGGGCTTGGTTGACGGGTGGCATAATCCCTAGTGGCCCTAGGTGGCTTGAACCCAAACAGAGACACGGGAACGTTCATTAGGTAGCATAATCCCTAGTGGTCCTAGGTGGCATAAATCCTAAGTGAGCACACAATAGTTCATGGTAAGGAAACATAACCAGATCAAGGGTAGCAGTCCAAAACAACTTCAAGGATAAAATGGTACTACGTTGAGGTGGTATTGATTTACAGGGGAAAGCCCGTACGGCCTACGGCAAAGGACTGAACTTATACATGGAAAGAATCATACGAGTTGGGAAAAACCTACATATGCTATATATTAGGTTGACATGGACCATTACATGACATTGGGCAACGGACATTCATAGTTAACACATGACGCGGGTTGGGATACTAGTACGAGAGGTGCAGAGCAAATATACATGATAAATACCGTGGGATGTTATACAGGATAAATACCTTGGGATAGTATACTTGATAGAAACCTGACAATGTGATACCTTGATTTATCTTGACACTGTAGTTTATCATGATACCTTAGTTTATCTTGCTACAGTAGTTCATCCAGTTATCTTGGTTTAGCTTATCTATCTTGCCGTCATCCTTATGTTTACTTTCAGTTTATGCATGTCATGTTACCTTTACCTGTTTTTATACTGGAAGTAGATAGGACTTACCAGTCTTTATGACTAACCCCGTTTTCTTTCGCCTCTTTGTCTTCCGTTTCCCCCCAGGTTTTCAGGGAGGAAACGATGTTGTTTAGTTCGGACCTCTTATGCGTGAAGGTCATCATGTATAGCTTGGTCTTCTCTTGGCTATGGCTGCTTCACCGCTTGATTTTGGGGAATAATTTATGAAAAGGTTTTATGCTTCTTTACTATTGCAAGACAGGTTTTGATGTATTCTGATGTAAAAGGCTTTAGACCTTATTTTATAAGATAATGAAATTTGTTTTACTTCCGCTGTTTTATATATGTTCTGTCTTGTAATATTTCTGTGCATGTTTACCTCGATAATGCTTCACCAAACCTAGTGCATTCCCTTTGTGAGTGACCCTAGCGGAGGTGGGGTGTTACATTTGGTATCAGAGTAGAAGGTTACCAGACTGGGCAAAAGTTTTTAAAAAAAACTTCTGAAAACTATTTGAGAAACCATTTACAAAGAAGCATTTTTCAAGAAAAGTTTTTAAAGGCTATTCCCCAAAAGCCATTAGCACTATCCATTGTTTCCTTGATCGAGTCTCTTTTCATTTCCTTTCCCCATCCGTAGTCACAGTAGTTCTAACTGCGACTAATCCTTGTCTAGCTAAGTAAGAGTTTTCCGTACGAGGGAGGGAGTCCTCGAGAGACCTGTTGTCGTGCTATAAGGAAGGATAATAAGAGCAAGGATAGAGGACACGAGCTTAAAGATAAGCAACTTGTTGATATGGCTTAATCCACAAAGGAGGGAAAAAGATGAACAATAAGCCCCATGACGAGAGAGTATCTTTGGCATGGTAAAACGGGACGCATAGTTAAGTGTTATGGGACGAGGACAAGATCATCGAGAGGGCAATTGTACGCTTTCATTTCTAGCGTACCTAAGAGGGATGGTATGGTTTCTGTTGAAGGTTTAGCCTTTCTTTTCTATCATCCCGTCTAGACTTTGTCTTGATCATCGCATCATTTAAGTCTACTTCGATAGTTCAGTCTCTGCACCTTAGTACTAGCGTGGTAGAGGATCCCATTTTTGTCTCAAATCCTGTTAGAGGATCGATCCATTTATTCATGTCTTGTTTGGAATTGATAGTGTAAATGCCAGGTGTTGAGATTAGAAGCAATGCTTCTATTGTTGAGCTATGGATGGATTCTAGGGATGAAGTGGTTATCCAGTAAGGGATGCCATTCTCGGTCTTGAAAGGAGGGTAGTTAAACTCTTAACTTGCCTCGGTAATACCCTCGAAGTCTCGTATAACCTTTGGGTTATGTCATGGTTAGTTACCTAGAATCTCTTGATGCATTTATCGGAAATCTCTGATCCGATCGAGCAATGTTCGCCAATAAGGCGGATGGTTCATCCCGCTTAAGCATGGGTTATAGGAATCACCCTAGTAAGTGCACATGGTAACATGGATTGGCATCGGTAAACGAGATCCAGAATTCACTAGTGAATTTTGGAGAGCTTGCATGAGTACGCAGATATGTTTGAGCCGAGCATACTAGAGAAAGAATAAGTGAAAGTGAAACGAGAGGCGACAGTGAAATGAGTTCCAACTCATACCTTGGAAATAGGAATCAAGGAGCTACGAAATCATGAAGTCAAAGGTGGTCAAGGCACAATGGAATTAAGCTCATGGAAATGCGGTTTAGACGCGCGCATCATGTCTCTTTTTAAGAGTATATCTTTGATCCTTGGTTCACCTGTAGAGCTTGCTTGCATGCTATCGCTTGGTGGATATCCTCTCGGCCTTGTTTCTGTTGCAAACCCCGTAAGGAGTTTGTCTTGTTTACCTTCTCAATCTTATCTTGGGAACCTTAAGTAGAACCCTATGGATGTAAACATGTATTTGAAACATGTTATGATTGATATGGTTGCAAATGGTTGCAAGTGGTTGCTCGTTGATGCGCGAATACACATTAGACACTAGGTCGATTCAGTCACATTTCATATTGCATATGCACGAGTATTTGTACTTGTTTATGGATGAAATTGAATATGTTATCATGTGGATGAATGGTTGTGCACACATATAGTGTTTATATGACTAGGACAATTTGCATACATGTTGGACTCAGGGCACTAAACATATTTTGCATTAGAAAGATCATTCAGGCCTGATCATTAGCATTAGCTAAGGAACATATACACACACTTTCTGCATGTGTTCATAAAGCATTAGGAGTCTTTTAAGGACCATGGTTGCCTGTGGATGATGCTTTGAGTAGATGGATGATGGATGGTAGGATATGTTCTTCCTAACTTGGAGATTTCGGGGACGAAATCCTTTAAGTTGTGGAGAATGTAACAACCCGGATTTTTACAACATGCTAAGACAAGAATCAAGGCAGAATTTAATTTTAAAATCTGAATCAAGGGAAACGGGCTGCTCCATTGCATTTGTCTCGGAAAAATACGCGAAATAGAGTCCGAGTTTTTGTAAATCGGAGTCCGTATGAAGAAGATATGGATGAACGAAGTTAGGCAGAAAAACCGAAAACAAGCCAGAATGCACTGGCGCACTTGTGAAGTGCGCCAGCACAAAAATACACTGGCGCACTTGGGAAGTGCGCCCGTGTCGAGCCAAAAACCTGCACAGCCTTCTGGCTTGACCCTGGCTGGCCTAGTGCACCTGTTTTGGTTCTTTGGTCTGTTCTGCTGGCCTATGACGATTTTTGATGGTTTAGATCTAAACTAGGGTTAATCTAAGGGCCTAAACTATTCCTAATCTCTATAAAAAGACCCCTAGACCTAGCTTAAACCCTCACAAATCACTCATGCCACGAAGTGCTGCCCAAATGCCAAGTGATCATGGCCTCCATCTCAAATTCCTACAAACTATGCATTCAAATCGGGTTCAAATCAAAAGGTGCAAGCTTTCTACATCAAATCGAGGGTAGATCAGCGTTGCTACGCAAATTTCATGACGCTTCTTCAACAAAGGAGCCACCTTTCTTCGTCAAGACGATGCATGATCCTTCCCTAAGCCTCGCAATGTAAGTTCTGGCTACTTCTTGATCTAAACGGTAGTTTTAATGATGGCATGGAATAAAACGAGATTAAACTAAGTATGCTAGCCTATGTGAACCTTGTCATGTCTCTTTTGCTTGAACCTATGACTTTAGGCTATGTTTAGTGACTAAATCATGTTATTCATGTTGCATAGGACTTAGTTTGCCATGAAAGATTGAACCTTTACTTGTGGGATGTTGGCATGAACACTTGGAACCACTTTGACTTGTGAAATATGTGCATGAACATGACTTGGGGATTATGCATATAAATGAACCCAAACCCCTTATGATACTATGCATGTTTGTGGCCAAATTCCCTTATGATACTATACACTATGCATGTTTGTGGCCAAATTCCCTTATGATACTATGCATGCTTGAGGCCAAATCCTTTATGATATTATTCATGTTTGTGGCCAATCCCTTTTTTGACATCGTGCATGTTTAGAGGCCAATATGCAAAATGCTAGTTATGTGAACACCTTTGCCTAAATTTTCACCATGTTTAACTTGTGATTAATCTTTGCCATCTTGTACCCATCTTTGTCATATTATCCCAAATATGTTGATTCGCTTTCATGTGCGTTGGGGGCACGCTTTGGGTAGTTTAGGCAAAGTTGAAAATTGGCTATGATCTTGACATGAAATTACATGTAACATGTAATGATAAATAACGTGAATATGACGCGAAAACTTGACATGGGGCTACATGAAAACATGGACTTAAAAAGGGGTCTAACTTTGACATGAACATGACACGTAGAAAAACATGAAAGTGGCCAACTCGAGGTTGGGTTGAGTTTGTAGCATAAATCTACCCAAACCCGCCCGGCTTAACTAGTGGCTACAAACAATAGGACCCAATGTGAGTAGTTGGTCACATAGCACCTAAAACCCGAGGTTAGACTAGGTTGTGGTGTAAATCTACCCGGACCCGCCCGGCTTAACTAGTAACCACAACAAAGTCTAATGTGAGAGGTTGGGGTGCATTAATCTAATTAATGCCACATGAAAAGGTTAAGTAATTTTGATTTATGACACTTAACCGATATGACACGAATGGGTAGGTTAAGTGGAACCGGACTTGATTTCTTAATGACACTTAACCAAACAAGACAATTAGGGGATGGGGTTAAGTAATTTACACTTAACTAATCCGACTTGGTAATTAGATAGGGTTAAGTAATCTATACTTAACTAATCTAAACACGGTAATTAGATGGGGTTAACTAATCTATACTTAACTAATCTAAACACGGAAATTAGATGAGGTTAAGTAACTTACACTTAACTAATCTAAACATGGTAATTCGATGGGGTTAAGTTAAACACTTAACAAATCTAAACTTGGTAATTCAGTGAGGTTAAGTAACTTATACTTAACCAATTATACATGATGATTTGATGAGGTTAAGCAACCATACTTAACCAATCTAATATGAGAACTTGATAGGGTTAAGTCACAAGACCGTTTAAATATACTTAACCATTATAATATGACTAGTGGATGGGGTTAAGTTAACCTATAATTAACCAATCCGACTCGATAATCCGATGAGGTTAAGATAATCTATGCTTAACCAATCTAACACGATAATCTGATAAAGTTAAGATAAACAAATACTTAACCAATTTGACTTGATGATTGAATAGGGTTAAGTCATGAGCTTCTTGGTATACTTAACCAACTTGTAGGGCTAGGTCTTGGACTTGAATACTTAGCCAAATCTGGACATGATTCATAGGCAGGTTAAGCCATGAACTTAAATGACAAAACTTAACCCATTAGACAAAACCCTAGTTCAGGGGACTAGGTGGAAAACCGGGATTTACAAGGATAACGGGAAAGCAGACTAAGTGGTAAACCTTAGTTTAGGAAACTAAGTAATAATTCTTAGTCAAGGGATTTTGGACCAGTTCACAGATAGATGAGTAACCTGATACGGTAGGTCATCGCTTAAACACACGAGGAGGAGCAAATTATCTGACTTAGATAAAGGCTCCAACGAACTGGGTGACGAAGCGGTAGCTTCGGGGGACGTGAGGGTACTCTTGGTATCCCTCTGTGAGGTGGCAGATGGTCCATGAAACCTGGCCTCACAGAGGTTAAGGTTTGCGGTAGAAGAGCCAAGAGTATGCCTTGGTTGCTATGCGAGCGACCTAAAGACTGGGATGGATTAGCGTGGAGTCGTCGATTCTTGTTTTTGCCCTGGATAGCGCGTCGTCGACTACCTACCATCTTTAGTCAAGCGTGTACGAACGGAAAGGCAGAGAACTCCCAACAGACCATGTTCTTGCTATCGAGTCATGGGTGAGGTTGGCCAATAGGAAAGTGGGGCATAGTGGGGCCGGAATGTAGTTCTCATACCTGATTTTTCTTGGATTGCCTTTCAGTAGTTGAGGGAGGGGTCACGTGCGACCATAGCCACGGATACAAAAACAGACCTTGATATCTGCATCAGCAGACGACTTAAAGCTCCCGACCGAGTTCCGTATATCTCGATTTGCCCTGGCACGGGACTCGGGTGGCACATTGAGATACATGTGCATCTAGACATGGAAAACTATTCACGATATATACGTGGGATAAAGGGCGTGGTTGACGGGTGGCATAATCCCTAGTGGCCCTAGGTGGCTTGAACCCAAACAGAGACACGGGAACGTTCATTAGGTAGCACAATCCCTAGTGGTCCTAGGTGGCATAAATCCTAAGTGAACACACGATAGTTCATGGTAAGAAAACATAACCAGATCAAGGGTAGCAGTCCAAAACAACTTCAAGGATAAAATGGTACTACGTTGAGGTGGTATAGATTTACAGGGGAAAGCCCGTACGGCCTACGGCAAAGGACTGAACTTATACATGGAAAGAAACATACGAGTTGGGAAAAACATACATATGCTATATATTAGGTTGACATGGACCATTACATGACATTGGGCAAGGGACATTCATAGTTAACACATGACGCGGGTTGGGATAGTAGTTCGAGAGGTGCAGAGCAAATATACACGATAAATACCGTGGGATGTTATACAGGATAAATACCTTGGGATAGTATACTTGATAGAAACCTGACAATGTGATACCTTGATTTATCTTGACACCGTAGTTTATCATGATACCTTAGTTTATCTTGCTACAGTAGTTCATCCAGTTATCTTGGTTTAGCTTATCTATCTTGCCGTCATCCTTATGTTTACTTTCAGTTTATGCATGTCATGTTACCTTTACCTATTTTTATACTGGAAGTAGATAGGACTTACCCGTATTTATGACTGACCCCGTTTTCTTTCGCCTCTTTGTCTTCCGTTTCCCCCCAGGTTTTCAGGGAGGAAACGATGTTGTTTAGTTCGGACCTCTTATGCTTGATGGTCATCATGTATAGCTTTGTCTTCTCTTGGCTATGGCTGCTTCACCGCTTGATTTTGGGGAATAATTTATGAAAAGGTTTTATGCTTCTTTACTATTGCAAGACAGGTTTTGATGTATTATGATGTAAAAGGCTTTAGACCTTATTTTATAAGGTAATGAAATTTGTTTTACTTCCGCTGTTTTATATATGTTCTGTCTTGTAATATTTATGTGCATGTTTACCCCGATAATGCTTCACCAAACCTAGTGCATTCCCTTTGTGAGTGACCATAGCGGAGGTGGGGTGTTACAACGCTGCTAATGTGGAACGGGTTTACTCTATGTGGATACCAGTGCATAGAAATCCACAATGACTTTTTGAAAAATGAAGCTATCATAAGCTCGTCCCACATCACACAATGCAAGCGCACACCAGATGGGCGAGTTTTGCCTTATGATAACCAAAAATGCATTCATACATGAAAATCCTCTTTTACTATTATATATATTGTGAAAAACCTTTTCGTAAATAAATGTATTAATCCTAGCCAGCATAATGCCCCATCCCATTATACTAACAATCCTACTGGTAATCAACAGGCTATACAATCAAAACCGTACAGGCTCGTAGTGGAGATTGGGTTTCCAACATGATGGTTCCTGGTACGAAAGATCATTCATGGGCTCACAAACTTTCTTGCGCGCATCATCCCAGTACTCGCGGATAATGTCCAGACTCGGACTCCGTTATACTAACCCACCATACATGAATCAGAGTACCCAACAAATAGCGTCCTAGACTGGGGACTTCGCAGTACCCTTTCATCATCACATCCTGATGCACCGAACATACGAAACAAACATAAAAATCTGACCACCAGTTTACCATCAATCCAGGATGTGAGGTTCGTCGAGGTCACGATATACACAAATCTACGCTTAAATAAGCCATGCTTTGATCATCCATAGCTCATCTCATAACTTAAGTATGCCACATTGTCTATTCACTACGCATCACTGATTTTCATCAGTATATAACCTCTAAGCTCATACGTCTTAGAAAAGGGTGTTAAGCAAGAGAATAAATTCTCTGCCACCAAGCAGATGTATATTTAACAAAGATCAGTGCTACGCAGTCAATTACAATGTCAGACACACAATCCATACAAGTTCGTTCTGTGTCTGAATGAAACCATAATCCGAAACTCCTTCATATACGTTCGGGCTTCTTGCCACTTAACTGATATAAAATCCATCTGCAAATGGGAGAGACCCATTCGAGACATTCAGCAAGTCGTCCTTACGACATAAAGGGTCCCGGTCTTCAATGTCGTCTCCGTTGTCTTTAATTTCTCCACAACGTCGTATTATTACTTGGAATGGTTTTCAGACATACATCCAATCCCAGTCTTTCCAAATAATAGGAGAAATTTAAAAAAAACACAATTATAAAACACACAGGCTTTCTAACAATCTCCTTCCGTCTTGGATTTTGTTAAAATTAAACTTCTTTAACCCTATTCTTAAATTATTACAAAATCCATATTTAACCTTTCTCTTTTAAAACATATCCCTTAAATCAAAGATGATTTAGCCTTAAAGCTATAATTAATTTTCTGTTTGATAACTCGTTATCAAAATCTAGTTTCCTTTGAAAATCCTTAATCCACATTTCAACCATAGTTTCCAATTAAATTGATTTTCCAACATTCCATTCTTTAATCTTAACTAAAAGATTATACTTTCTTTCCAATTCCTCACTTTTAATATCCTCAAATCAAAGATCATATTAAATCCTCAAATTACGATATGAATTTCCATAACTCAATCTCATGGGGTTTCAAGAATGTTATCATTGAAGATATGATTCACGACAAAACCCAAATCAATTGATATTGAACATAAGTTACACAGAAATTGTATCTACTTATATTCGATATCAATTCTCATAATCAACGAATACTATAAGTGGAATAACGATATAATAATATCTTCCAAATTCCTCAAATAGTATACATTTACTCCATAGAATTTGATATCAAATATCTGAAGATTATTTCTATCTAACTTATCCCAGTCAACTAAGGAAACTCGTATTTTAATTAAGAGATTTATCCAACTCTTTGGCATTAGATCTGGATAGAAATACCATAAACTTATACTTAATATTAATCTCGATATCCAACTCACACTATAAGCGGAATAATGGTGAACTACCTTTTAAATTACTCAAATAGTAAGAATCATCATCTACCGGATTAATATCAAACATCCGAAGATTTATCTCGAACCATATCCAATTATTTAAAATTGAAAACCCATATTAATATCAATTTAAATTCCATATAAAATATTTCTAATACATTTAGACCTTTGAAAACATTCCACAAATCATTACTTATAGTTCGTAAAATAGTTTATGGTTTAAAACTTCAAAATAGATTGTTTTCGAAGGAAGCGTTACAATAGCATTTCCAAAGTGTTACAAAAGCGACAAAACAGTTATCTTAACTATTTTGATCAAAATGTTGTTTATCCTAACAAAAACTTAAATTTTACAATTCAAAACACCTTTTCATAATTTTTAATGATTTTACAAAATTTTTCCATATTTTAAAAACATTTAAAAATAGTTGTTTATAGTTATGGTCAACAATTGTTCTTACATCGATCGTTTCCAAAACGGTTTCAAACATAACTTGAAAATTATAACTCGAATTTAAAATCTGCTTTCACTCATTTGAAAGTTCTTGTTAATGGAAATCAAACGTTTTTCATTTTATGGAAATCCGATTTAGATTGCAAAAGTTATAAGCGTTTAAAGTTTGCATCTAAAATACGTAAATTGCCGTTATGCGATAAGCTCTATTTTGACCATAATAACCATTATTCTATGATACTTCAAAATATCTTAGAAAACCATTATATCCTTATATAACCCTTTTAAAATCGTTTAAATTTACTTTCCAAATTATTTTGGATCTAAAATTCAACTTTCATAAATTCCAATTCATTTCTAAATTCAAATAACTTCAAATTAACCTTCCCATTCGTCGGATCAGTTAGGGATAGCCAGGGAGAGCAGGAAACTTCATTTCCAAACCCAAGCCTAGACAGTATCCTCTCTGTCATCCTAGAATGTTCCGGTATTTATTTATTCATTTAAAGGGCTTTAACAATATATATGAATTCATACATATGGTCTTTTCCAATTATTAACCTTCATTTTCAATAATGATATTGCTTTTAATTATGAAGGAGATTTGTCGATCACCAATATGATACCATAATTGTTGTGTCATAATGTGCGCAAAACAACATCAACAACCATTTAAACATCCATAACAACCATCATCAACATGATCCAATAAATCATAATTGTGCACAAGTGTTATAACACTAGCACTTAATAGTGTGTGTTCTAAACTCGCATCCATCATCCATCACAACAAATGTCAATCATCATTAACCAATAATAATTCATCACTATATTTAAATTAGTCTAGCTACGAATAAAATATATAAACCGTGGTCACCTACCAGCTTTCCAAATCTTCACGGTAGGCGAGCCTAGCTGAATGAACCCTCAGACAGTATTTCCGCGCACCATCTTCTTTGCCAATATATGTATATATATACACACACACATACATATTAATCTTATCTCTTTATAAGAGGAGGAGGACGAACTTTGGCAAGGTGGTGGTGGAAAGGGGAATGCTTATGCCATGGAAACCATGGCCATAAGCTTTAAGAAGAAGAGAGAAAGAAAGGAAGTGAGAATGAATGAAAAAGTGGAAGGAAAGGGTGGTATTTATAGGAAAAGAGGAGTAAGGAGAGAGTGACACATCATAGGACATGTGTATTTTATGCATGGAATGTTGCATGCAAAATTACAAGTGTCTTAACACTTGTAAAAAGGAGAAGGAATGTGTTTTTGGTAGCATTTACCTTAAACGTTATGAAAACAAAGGGCAACGCATAATACTAATGCTATTAATTTATGTTATCTTTTGAAAAATACGATCGAACGACAAATAATATCAGTAAATCCAAACTTATTAATAATCATTTCCATTTATAAATGTTATAATTCAAATAAAACCTATTGTTTAACCTATCAAAATTATTAAATGTTCTCAAATTTATTTTATGTTCAGAAAATTCAAATTAAGTATTAAAAATTCCAATTTAAAATTGGTTCAAAATTCTGGATCATTACAGGAGTTGTTCAGATAGATGGGTTGGGAAGTGTAATATCGAATTGTACAGATAGATAACATGTAAGGAAGTAAACCATTTGTTATTACGATATTAAACCATTAAGAAAGTTATTAAGGAACCAACGACTTACTTAGAATGGATCTATGTTTTAATGGGCCTTTTCAGGTTGGGATTTAGGCCCTTTCTGGGCAAGTTGTTACAAATGGGGGATGTGCAATCCACATTATGTTGCATTTTGGGTCATTTTAGTATTATTATTCTAACCATTGTGAGTGCAAGAGCATATGGATGGTTATTGTGTTGCATGATACTTATAAGAGGGAAACACGTTTCGCTAAGCAACTGGTCTCACTAAATATTTCTTGATTTTCAAAGTACTTGTTATTATTCACACTGGTTTATTGATTAATATGAAGTTTTGTTGTTTTCTCTTAAACTCTCGATTATTCATTTGAGGAGGTTGAGGTTTAGGGTTTTCAGGTTTTGTTTTGAATAAACTTCTGGAGACGTTACTGAGGCATTTAGCTGTATATAAGTTTTTTTCCTTTCCGCTGCGTTCTTTTGGATGTTTGTAATGACAGGGATGTTTATTGTCAATATTTAGACCTTGATCGACCAAGGAGGCATCTTCATATGTCGCTCTTATGATTGTATTTTACAGTAATTTTATGTGATTTAAACGTGGGTTTTCACATGGGAATTTTTAATGTAAGATTACAATAATTTTATGTGATTTAAACGTGGGTTTTCACATGGGAATTTTTAATGTAAGAGAAGAATGAATGTGTTTTGAGAGAATTTTGTATTCTTATGTTCTTTGATTTTATGGTTCATTAACATATCTATTTTCAATCGTCATAAATTAATACTATAAACGACTGTAGTATCACTAGCGCTTAGCTTTGGGCCTTATAGAATGAGATGTGTTATAGTTTCGACTCTGCTTTCTTGAGAGCAAAGCGGGTATGTTGAGGAAAGAACATGCTTTTCCATTAGAGTTAACAAAATGAAATACTTTTACTACAACCCAAGTGAGGTGGAGGGATTTCACAGTGATGTGAATCGCTTGCTTCTAGATAAAGCTATATGCTTTCAGAAGTAATACCCCTTTTTTAGTCGGTTCTTGAGTAACAGTAGGGGGATGCAGGCTTGTAAGGATGAGCAGTTATTTAAGAGGGCCGAAGCATTCAATTAACACCCAAAGATCGTGTATCCTTTATGAGAATAAAGCAATTCCAAGATTGAATCACGACATTTTAGAGATCACACATAGCGTTTGAGTAAAGTCCATCTCTTTGTCTTTATTATAACTAAAGGGTGAAGCATTTGAGGAAGGCAAAGTTATTTGACCTTGAGTGGGCGATATATACAAAGAGAGGCAACTTTTTGCTTTTGAAAGAGATTAAGTTTTTCAAGATGAAGCAAAGCACTTGGACTAATCTAAGAATTCCTCCCCTTAAAGGGGCGAAGCACACTTTCTGAGCGAATAACTTCTTACATCTTTTGGAAGTGAAGAAAAATGGTGTAATCATATCCCAACAAGCAGTAAAAAACAGAAGTAAAAATTTCCAGGACCACCAGTAAAATCCTTTCTAATAGAAAAAAGATCAGCTTTAATCTCCTTATGCAACAATTCATAGTCGACAATTGAAGTTTGCAAAGTTGATAGTGTTATGTAACGACGGTTGGAACAAAGCCCCCTACCTTGCACGCATGTGAGCTGGCACACAACTCCCATATAACAAAAGGAATCCCTGATGTTACGTGCCTACCAGCTCATATTTGTACACAATTCCTTCAATATATTCCATGACGTGGGACTATTGTATCCAAACCATCATCCCTCCTTAATAACATGCGAGACAATCCTAATAGTCTCTCCGTTGACTCGCATCCTACGAATATCTTTTGAGAGCACTGTCTTGCCCGCATGGCCCAGTCCGTAACCTTCGGCTCCAATACCACTATAATGTAACGACGGTTGGAACAAATCCCCCTACCTTGCACGCATATGAGCTGGCACACAACTCCCATATAACAAAAGGAATCTCTGATGTTACGTGCCTACCAGCTCATATTTGTACACAATTCCTTCAATATATTCCGTGATGTGGGACTATTATATCCAAACCATCATTCCCCCTTAACAACATGCGAGACAATCCTAACAGATAGTCTCTGAAAAGGGAAGACAGAAAGGAGATCATCGTGAATAAACCGATTAGAGCGAACACCAAATATATTTCTGAATTGATCAATAAATGTTTTGGCAGTCTCTTCTTTGTTTTGTCCCAAGTGACCATTATAATCAAAATTAGGGAATATGCCATTTTTAATATACTTATCATTGAGAAACCTATTATAGTAATTTGTGTTTTAATCACTTATAGTAAGGATAAGGAGGCCAGAAATCGATTGGGCAAAGAAAGATGGAGACTATAAAACTGAAATGAGTAGTGAGCAATATTCGGTTCAAATCGAATTAACCGACCAAACCGGTTCATTTCGGTTGGTTCGGTTTAGTTTCAAAACTAAATCGATTTGAATTCGGTTTGTAAAATATATTTTTTTGTTTATTGATTTAACCGAATTAAACAAACTTTTAATTTATCATCTAATTTTATGATATTGTAGTAATTTAATTATTAGTTTAGTTATATAATATAAGGCGTTTGTTGCAAATAGTTCAAATCTTATCATAAACATAAAATTTACTGTATAAAATTTCTCCAAACATGAATATAAGTTTTTTTATGAGTGAATCCATCATTTAATACATCCTTCAAGTTTGGTTAAATCAGTTACTAATCAAATTAGCCGAAATTAATTTGGCTCGGTTCGATTGGGAAATTTTGGTTCCAATTCGTTTTGAGTATTTTACCTTGAAATCAACCAAACCGACCAAATGTTTACCCCTAACTGAAAGAATAATGTTTTTGAACTTCTTTCAAGATGCAACAACATGACATTTTGAGATTGATGGATCGTGCGAAGTGACTGTAGATCCTAACTCCTTTCACATCCAATCCAATGAGTCGAAAGAAGCAAAAACATTCATCCTTTGACGCAGATCGTCAGATGTATGCAAAATAGAGGCTTCGCTGTTCTTTTCCAAAGGAATGTGTCTGATCCTAAGTGATGCTAATGTACTCTTCCTCTTGAAATATGGTTGGTGCATAGTCTTTTACAGGCTTGGGATTCTTTAAATTGGTCTTTTGAGTGTCAGTGGCATTACTAAACTTTCTTTTCAAGGATGAAATTGACCCTATCACGTCCTCCTTGATGATGATAGTTTTAGTCCGTTGAGTTGGCTCAATCGGTCTTTTTCGAGCAAGGCAAAGCTAGAAGATTCTTTACTAATATCAAGCTTAGCAGAAGCACTTGAATAAAGAATAATACAGTAAGCCATTGTCACAAAACAACAACTAGACAATTAGTTGCCTAAAGTATTGCCTTGAATATGAGAATAGTGAGAGAAAGACGATAATTTTCCATCCTATAAAGAGGGTACTCCCTTCGAGTTATACTTAGTCGTGAGAGGCTCCAGTAGTACTCTAAAGCTAAGAGATACAATCACGTACCGAGAAAGTCTAGAAGAAGTGAGGAGAACACTCTTTCTCTCCATTGACTCAGTTTGAAAACTAGAGCGTCAAAAACTCTTTGTTGAGTTACACTCAGATATTTTGGAGCGAGAGATGCAATTCAAAACTAATCGACGTAAGATAACCTAAAAACTACATACCTAATTCACAGAAGAAGGAAACTTACAGACATTTGAAAACCTGTTCTTAATCTTAGAGAGGCATTTAACAAAGAAGAATTGGTTGTCTTATTATCTGGCTTTACTAATAATGTCAAAATTAAGTTTTTAGAATGTGGATTGAATCTATATATTATACGGTGGTGCTCTTCGCTACTCTTACTAGGGTTGGCTATGTAAAAAAAAAATCTGCATCAATAAAAGAAAATCTGGTTTCATGAGCAAAACCTTCAAACAAGCTAAGTAAGTGTCGGTATTCGGTATTAGCTAAAAAGAGCAATATTCAGACATGAAAAGAACTCTTGTATAAAGTCGAGAAAATAAGGGAATACCGCATGTGTTGGGAAACAATGGTTGAGTCACGTACTTGATCGCTTTCTTGAAGATGATTCGGCGATCTGGCCGGTGGTGCAAAACCAGTTCGTACTTTCGCCGCCACCTCTAGGATAAAACAGCCCCTGAAATAATAACTGATTTGCTTTGCACAACAAATCAGTCAAGATTTGCAATTTCGAAAATTAAAATACTTCTCGAAAATTTCAATAAGAATATTTTAATGGCGGAGGTAAAAAACTGTGTTTTTTGTTATGTTATTTTCGTCTACATCTGATGATTATATATAGATGGGGATTAGGGCTGAACGAAAATACTGGGCAGCAGATAAATCTGCTAATACCGGGTCAATAGTTTACTGCTTCAAATAAAAGTCGGCCCAGAAACATTTCTCGTATTTATAAACACAGTTCGAAAAATGCAATTTTTTCTAGTCCAAAAATATAAGTGTTTACACCACAAAGGCAAGCCCGAGCCCGAACCGAACCGAGACGAGCCGGCCGGGTCGAGTCGGTCTGTCGCGCGCGTGTGTGGTGGTCATGATGCATGGTCTCTCTCCTCACAACAAAGCATACATTGGGAGCCCAAGGCCCCAACATGACTTCTTAGAAACAAGTATAAATACTTGCATCTTTCTTATAATCCCATGATGTGGGACTATTCACATATAGGTGCCATTCATACACTTATTTCAACATTTTAATAATTCACAAAAAAAAATCAACAATCCCCCACTTGAATTTTTAAAATATCTTCGAGCAGTTTCCAAAAAATATATATAAGATTGTGCATAAACAAAGGTGTCATCCAACTTGAACCTTTGCATAGTGAATAAGATCCAGCTTTTACTAGAGTGACACGTAGTCTTGAACTCTATTCCTGACATCAAACCACACACAACCTTTTCTATAGTGCAATCACATAAGCTCGTGCATTTATGGCCATGCATGTCTATCCCAGTTTAGTGAACGCTCTAGAAGTTTTGCCTAAAACTCCATAGGAAACAGCCACATTTCCACATACACATAGGTGAGTCTATCAAGAGTACTCCTGAAGGTAGGTACTCCACTCCAAATAGAGTATAGATCTCATTAAGAGTTTCTATCAACTCATCCTCTAATCACTTCAGGAATACATTCTTCTTGGTTTATTAAATAGCATGTTCAACTCCTATCACTACACAACTTATTTTTACCCATTGAACCTATTTCTTGGGATCTCCAGACATTTAGGTTGGGTTACCATTGTGCGCGACTCAACAATCTAAGGGCAATAGTCCCATTCTTTTAGAAGAATTAAGGACTTTCTCTCTGGACAGCCCTTTCGTCAATGGATCTGCCAAATTTTCATCACTACGTACGTAATCCACTCTAACGGTACCTGAGGAAAGTAGTTCTCTAACCGTGCTGTGTTTACAACGTATTTGTCGTCTCTTACCGTTATAATAACGGTTCTGAAATTTTGCAATAGCCGCGGTACTATCGCAATGTATTAACACAGCTGGTATTGGTTTTTCCCATAAGGGAATCTCAGCTAGCAGATTTCTCAAATATTCTGCTTCTTCACTAGCTGTAACTAGTGCTATCATCTCAGACTCCATAGTAGACTGAGCCAAAATAGTCTATTTCTTGGATTTCCAAGAAACAGCTCCTCTAACGATGCTAAATATATAGCCGCTCGTCGGCTTAGAATCATCAGATAAAGTATTCCAGTCTGCATCTGAATATCCTTCAAGTACAGTTGGGAACTTTTCATAATATAATCCAAGGTTCATAGTTCGTTTAAGGTATCTCATTACCCTTTTAATAGCATGCCAGTGCTCTATACTGGGTCTACTGGTAAACCTGCACAATAATCCCACGATATAGGCAATGTCGGGTCTAGTACAATCAGTGGCATACCGAAGGCTACCAATGATGCTCGCATAATCAGGCTGTCTTACACCTTCACTAGTGTTCTTAAATAGCTTTACACTTGGATTATATGGTGTACATGCAGGTTTACAGTCAAAGTAATTATATTTCTTCATTATCTTCTCAATGTAATGAGATTGATCCAAAGAAATTCCATTTTTTGACCTAGTAATCTTAATACCAAGGATTACACTTGCCTCACCTAGATCTTTCATATAAAAATTGGCACTTAATAAGGATTTGACTGAATTTATAGCACGAAGGTTTGACCCAAAGATGAGTAGGTCATCTACATAAAGGCATATAATAGTGCAAACATCATTCTCAGATTTGTAATAAATGCATTTGTCACTTTCATTAAATTTAAAACCCTGTGATATGATTAAGTTATCAATTTTTTCATGCTATTGTTTAGGTGCTTGTTTTGCATACTTTATGTTCTTGACCATGTACTACAAATCCTTCAGGCTGGTCCATATAGATTTCTTCGTCTAATTCACCATTTAAAAATGCGGTTTTAACATCCATTTGGTGTATTAGTAAATTATGAATGGAAGCAAGTGAGATTAATACCCGTATGGATGTTATTCTAGTTACAGGTGAAAAACTTTCAAAGAAAACTATATTTTCTTTTTGTCTAAAACTTTAGCTACTAGTCTTGCTTTGTATTTATCAATAGAACCATCAGGTTTTAATTTCTTTTTAAGCACCCATTTACAGCCTATAGGTTTACAACCGGGGGTAAATCTGCCAAATGCCAAGTCTTATTGGATTCCAGAGAATCCATCTCATCATTTATATCTCTTGCCAAAAATCGACATCTAAAGGAGATAGGGCCTCTTGGAGGTTTAAGGGATCCTCCTCTATAGTAAAAGCACAAAAATCCGAACCAAAATCTTTTACTGTTCTTGTTCTTTTACTTCTTCTAGGTTCAGCTTCAGAACTTTTATTAAGTTCTGTTCTAATAGGCATACTTGAAGTGCCCCCCACTATTCCTTAATTTAAAAGGAAATTTTGTTTCATAAAAATCAGCATCATTTGATTCAATTATGTTATGTGCATTTATATCATAAAATCGATATGCTTTACTATTAATAGCATAGCCTATAAATACACATTCATATGCTCTACTTGCCAATTTTATTCTCTTAGGGTCTGGGATGCGAACATATGCTGAACAACCCCAAGTTCTAAAGTATGACACATTAGGTTTATGATTCTTTAAAATTTCATAAGGTGAAATTTTATTCTTAGATTTGGGGATTCTATTTAGAACATAGCATACAGTCAATAAAGTATCCCCCCACCAATGTTTTGTTGCACCAGAATTTAATAGGATGGCAACTACTAATTCGGTAAAAGTCCTATTTTTTCTTTCAGCTTTGCCGTTCATTTCAGGTGAATAGGGTGCAGTTCTCTCATGTACAATACCATGTAATTTATAGAAGTCCAGAATTGAATTAGATTCATATTCTGTTCCTCTATCACTACGAAGTCTCTTAATTTTCCTATTTGTTTGATTCTCAATTTCAGTTTTGAACGTTTTAAACATTTCAAAAGCATCACTTTTATTTTTCATAAGGTAAACATATGTGAAATCAGAACAGTCATCAATAAAAGTGATAAAATACCGATGTCCATGTCTAGTCAAAGTACCATCAAGTTCACATATGTTAGAATGAATCAAATCTAAGGGTTCAGATTTTCTATCAACAGATTTATGAGATTTCTTAGTGATTTTTCTTGTGTACAGAATTCACATTTATCAGGTTCAGATTCTGACATCTTAGGTATCATATCTAGGGCGCTCATGTTATGAATTATTCGTTTATTAACATGACATAATTTAGAGTGCCAAGTATTAAAATCACACAACATATAAGAAGAATTATTCAATTTATTAGATTTAACATTTAGTTTAAACATTCCCTCGCAAGCATAACCCTTTCCTACAAAAGTTCCCTTATACCCTATAGTGTACACATCAGCTCCAATAAATTGAGTAAAGCCTGCCTTATTAAGGAGAAAACCAGAAACCAGATTCTTCCTCATCTCTGGAATATGCAAAACATCTTTAAGAATCACAGTCTTTCCAGAGGTAAACTTGATCTCCACATTTCCAACCCCTGCAACTTTAGTGGTATGAGAATCTCCCAACAATACTTTCTGATCATCAACAGCCGTGTATGTGGTGAATATATCACGATCATAGCAGACATGGCGATAAGCACCAGTGTCTACCCACCAACCCTCTGATCCACCAACAAGGTGAATCTTAGTGATCATAGCCATAAGAGGCTCCTCCTCAGTCAGGTTAGCCTATGGTGCAGAACTAGGCCTGTTCCGACACTTTCGTGCCATATGACCTGGTTTTCCACAGTTGTAACATAGAAACAACTGTCCAGAATCATTCTTTTGGGCTGGTTTTTGCTGTCCTTTCGAGTTTCCTTGCAGATTCCCATTCTGTTTGTTGCGCCAGTTCTGATTCTTAAATGACTTCTGATTCGGTTTCAGAACTGCGGGTTTGGTCTTTTTAGTGCTGTTGTTTGAGACAACCAGCACTTCCTCTTTCTGGTCCTATTTGC
This sequence comes from Allium sativum, assembly GCA_030737875.1. Taxonomy (NCBI): domain Eukaryota; kingdom Viridiplantae; phylum Streptophyta; class Magnoliopsida; order Asparagales; family Amaryllidaceae; genus Allium; species Allium sativum. The sequence goes on along the minus strand of CM060924.1, from coordinate 185,084,991 downwards.
GTGCCTCCTCCTCAATGCGGAGGCGAGTGATCAAGCTCTCTAAGGAAAATTACTTAGTCTTATGTCGGAGGAAATTCTTAAAGTCTTTACAACCTGGGAGCAGTTTGTCAATAATAACAGCAACTTGAAACTGTTCGTCCAAAAACATACCTTCAGAGATGATCTCATGGGCTATTATCTGAAGCTCATGAGACTGCATCTCTACTGACCTGTCGTCTGTCATCCGATATTTGAGATAGCGGCTCACAGAATACTTCTTTGCCCCTGCCTCCTCTGTATCGTATTTCTTCTTCAGCGCTTCCCAAATCTCCTTCGCTGTCTTGTCGTCCGAGTTGTAGTAATCATACAGATCATCGCTGAGGCCATTGAGAACGAAATTTCTGCACAGATAGTCCTGCTTAATCCAGTTCTGTTGTTGTTTTGATTGTTCAGTCCAGGAAGTGATCCGTGCTTCATCAGTTCCGTCAGGTTTGTCTGGAAACTGCGGTTTGTCGGTGGTCAGAGCAGCAGCAACCTTTCTCATCGTCAGGTAGAACTCCATCTTCTAACGCCATCGTTTGAAATGCAGTCCTTCGAAATGAAATGGGGCAACAATCACCAATGGGATTTGGAAAGCAGAGGGAGGAGTAGTATCATCCAGGGTTGATGTCGAAGCCATTGTTTCAGATCGTCTTCAAATTGTTGGGAAACAATGACTGAGTCACGTACTTGGTCACTTACTTGAAGATGATTCGGCGATTTGGCCAGTGGTGCAAAACCAGTTCGTACTTTCGCCGCCGCCTCTAGGATAAAACAGCCTCTGAAATAATAACTGATTTGCTTTGCACAACAAATCAGTGCAGATTTGCACTTTCGAAAATTAAAATACAACTCGAAAATTTCAATAAGAATTTTTAATGGCAGAGGTAAAAAATGTGTTTTTGTTATGTTATTTTCGTCTACATTTGATGATAATATATAGATGGGGATTAGGGCTGAACGAAAATACAGAGCAGTAGATAAATCTGCTAAAATACCGGGTCAATAGTTTACCGCTTCAAATAAAAGTCGGCTCAGAAATATTTCTCGTATTTAAAAATACAATTCGAAAAATGCAATTTTTTCTAGTCCAAAAATATAAGTGCTTACACCACAAAGCCAAGCCCGAGCCCGAGCCCTGAATCGACACGAACTTCCCCGGTCTCCGAAGAGAAGAGAAAGAACGAATTACCGTGAGGACATGACGAATCAGAACACACACAGAAGAACATTTCATTGCTTATTACAACTATCCCATCAGAGTACAGTAATATACAGAATATGAATAAATATTACACATTTGATAAATATCATAGATTTAACTTACATTTAAATACATAGTAGCAGAAAAATAATACAACACACAACTGAAAGAAACACACGGATACAGAGCTTTCCGAGTATCGTTCCAATTGTAAACCAGGATCCTGTGAATATAAATCTGCAAACCCCAACTACTAGCTGCCCGTGCGGAAAATAAGGGCACCTAGAGTTTAGGTTAAAACAATAAACTCCAAGTCAGTCATGTGATTGGTGTGAGAACTAAAACAGTTATTTAAAACTTTACTTTAAAAGAGAGTAATTCAAGGGACCCGCCATATAACACGAAACGGGTTTCCTCCCAAGAATACTAGTGCATAGAATAAACAACGCAATGCCTTTTAGAAAAATGAAGCTATTATAAGACCCAGGTCCCATCACACAATGCAACGCAAGCCGAAGGATAGGGTTTTCCCTTGTAATAGCCAAATAATGCTTGATACGTTTAAAACAAATCATTTGATACTATTATAAGTGTATAGTGTCAAAACAACTTCAAATATAAATGTATCAATCCTAGACGGCATAACATCCCATGCAACTATGTCGCCAATACTAGGCTCTAAAAATAAAACCGAAATGTCACGTATTGGAAATTGGATTTCCATCATGAGTCGAGGCAAGGGGCAAGCTCCTCTCCGTTCGAGACACTCTAGGAAATGTCTCAGGACCACACACAGCGATCCTGGATGCTTCATGGCCGGTCCTCTCTTACTTTTGAGGATTAATTATTCCTGAACATACGTTTCGCGGTCCTATAGGACCTATATCCGAGGCGCCTCGCATCCAACAACCACAGAGGTAAAAAGTATATAAATGCCAGGGCTGGTAGGTCACTGACATCACCCATAGCTAGAAAGAAACGTCATGCTCTCCCTGTAGTCACTATCCCGTTTTTTACTCATACCGAGGTGTGAGGCTCTCGAATTAACGCCATACACAAAGCTATGCCATACAGGTCGTGCTTTGATCATCAACCACAAGACTTTGCTTTTCAACAAAGTCCTTGATCATCTGCCACTTAGGCATGCCACTTAGGCATGCCACACAGGAAATTCATGCCATGCGATTGATATCCATCAATATATAACCTCTGAGCTCGTACATCTCAGAAAAGGGCGTTAAGCAAGTGAATAAATTCTCCGTCGCCAAATAGATATATATTTAATAGAAATCAATCACATAGAATAAAATCCAATGTCAGACACACAGTCCATTTACAAGTTTGTTCTGGTTCTGAACGAAACCGGAGGAACCTTATTCTCGCATATCCATCGATCTCCAAGTACGTCTGGACGATCACCAACTGATTCCTTCCTCTTGGGTGTACAGCCCAATCAAGGTCATAAATAATCATCGAAACGATGCGAAGACCTCTGGTCTTCAACCACCGTCTTCATCTTCGACTTATCTTCGACTTATCGTTTAATTCTTAATCAGACTCCAACCGTAAATTAGCAAGAGAACTATTCCCTAAGTATTAACCCCGAAGGCCAAAACCAACATCAGATCAATACCCAGGAAACCACTCATCTTATCTAGTTTCCAGCTAGTTTCTAATTTTATATATGATAAAAATTTGAATTTTTTTGTTAAAATATTTCGTTCAACACATGATAAGTTTCAACACATGAATATATTTTTCTTTCAACACATGAATATATATTTCTTTCAGCACATGAATATTCTCAACACATGAGTATCGTCAACACATGACTATTTATTCTATTCAACACATGAATCTTTATTTTTTTTATTCTTTATTTTCCAAATTGGAATGAGGCCCAATCAATCACCATAAAATGTTAATTATATGGATTCCATACAACACATGTATATAATAGCAATGATAAATAATCGACCATCATCCAAAGTGAACCACACAACTGCATAAGCATTAAATATAAATAATTATCGCTTACACAGTCTGTCAACCAATCGATCGACATACAACTAAATAATTGGGATTAATGTACGCCAAATATCATCCCAACACCCGTGTAGGGTTTCAAATCAACAAACACTAAATATTATTTGTACAGTAGGGCGATGTGTAAAATTTATCGTCCCAATCAATATCCTTCAAATGGGTGTACATAAACAAATCATTCGATTTGTAAATGAATATTTATTTATTCACATTCACATTAAAAATTATTTTTTTAACAATAAATAATTTATTTCTACACATGAATATATTTTCATTCATTCCACATCACAATTAATTTTCACCACACAACAAAATCAAACAAGTCGTCCATGGTCTGTGGACAACGGGTGTCGGGTGCTGCTAAGCACCATCTGCATCCTAGTATATATTTTTAACTAGAAAACAAGAATTAAAGTGAGCAGTTCTCACCTTGGGTTCCACTCCGCCATTTCATTTTTGAATTTCTGAATGGCTTGGATTTGCCCGAAATTCAACGCAATCCTTTACGCGCTGTTCATAGTAAAAGTCACATTTTTATTATCACTACATGTACATAGAAATCATATTTTTATTTTCCACTTCATATATAAAAAATCAAAATTTTATCGCTTCTTTATATATATAAAAATCGTACTTTATATTGATGTTCATATAATAAAAATCATATTTTTCTCTCGCCATTCTCTATATAAAAATCATATTTTTATATATAAAGATCGTATTTTTATATCTCTACTACATATGTAAAAATCACTCCTTTACACTGCTACTTCCATGATAAAAATTATATTTTTATCTTGCTAGAAATATTATAAAAATTATATTTTTACTTCTCTACATACATAAAAATTATATTTTTACCTCACTATATATATAAAAATTATATTTTTATGACATTAAAAATTATGTTTCTACTTCATCACTTCATGTATAAAGATCACATCTTTATGTAAATAATAATCGCACCTTTATTATTCATTTATTTATAAAAATCAAACCTTTTATAAATTAAAAATCAAATCTTTCTTTTTAAAATAAAAATCAGTTTCTCTTTAGTTAAAAAATCATATTTTATTGTCTAAATTATCTAAAGAACATAATTAGCAAAATAAAAATAAAAATCACCTTTTTTTCCGGCGTTGGGGGCTTGAGAAGAGGTCGGCGAGGACCTGAGGCGGCGCTGGCCGTGGATGGAGGTGGCGGCAGGCTCACGATGAGGCTCGCGGTGGGAGATGCGACTAGGGTTCGGACTAAATCGATTTGAGGCGTTGGTGGGCTGGAGCAGAGGGAAGAGGAGAGGTCGAGCGTCAAAAGGGGGGTCTTGGTGGAGGGGATGGCGGCGGCGACGGATGGCGGGGGGGTGGGGGGGACGAAGGAATGCGTCTGTTTTTTTTATCGTTTCTGAAACGAAACACTGGACGGGGGGAGGAAGAGAGATAAGGGTAGAGGGTTGACCAATGGCGAAGGGAAATATATAATTAATTTAAAAATCCATAAAGTTGCTTTTTCTTTCGAACCCCAATTCGAACCCAACGGCGATCGCCCCTAGCTAATTACCCCCATTCCGAACACAATGGGATATGTATCGTAAGCCAGTTCCATCGTTTCGATCAGTTTCCGTTGAAATTAAAGTATAAATCTATATATTGAATTTGAACGCACATTTAAAATTACCAGGGCCACATGCAGACTCTAAAAATTCCTGAAAAATTATTTCTAGCTTCGTATTGACGATACGGTTCTAACAAAACTAATTTCATCAAATTCCGAGACCGTTTGAAAAATGACCATTTTTTGGTCGATCCAAATTGACTAAAACTATCAAAACACGTTTAACCTCGCCACTCTCACACATTGATTCAGAAAATTACGAATTTTGGAATCTAGCAATAACTTGACATCCCAGATCCAACAAAAGTGGTTTCATCAAAAACTGAGGTCGTTTGCAAAATTTCCATTTTTAAGGGCCAGAATTCCACAACGACTATTCTGAATTTTCAATTGGACATAACTTTTTATTCCTGCTATGAAATTTTGATTTTTCAGATTCGTTGGAAAGATATTCTCAATTAGATTGTAATATTTTTGGTTTCACCAAAATCCGGTTTATTTTGAATCCTGTACATTCATTTGAAATTTGAAATCGAATTTTCAAACTACCGCGCCAATTCCAATTCCTTTTACAATTAAAAAAATAGCTATATTCTAACATAGATTCAAATAAATATATAAGTTCTATTTCTATTCAAAATAAATTTCTCGTCGTTATTATTTAAAATAATTTCATTTTAAATATTCAAAATTCATTAAAATTGCCAAAATAAAATTTTTAAATTGGCTCGGATTTTCCAGGTTATTACAATCTCCCCCACTTAAAACTTTTCGTCCCCGAAAAGGAACGAAGCTGAAAGTTATTTAACTAATCAAATCAACTTCCATTATTTTCTTTATGGCTTAAGTTCTTCAACTTTTCAGTTTCTAAGAACTTTTCAAATTTCTCAAAAATTTGGCTAACACCCTAAATTTTCGAAAAATTTCGCCATAACCTCCCCTGCACCGGGAGCTTCAGGATATTTCAAATAGCCTCCCATGGCCCTCACCAATCCAAAAGAAAAAGAAAAAGCCATGCGGCTAGCCAATCGGCTTATAAAATCATCAAATTCCCGAGAAATACAATAAACATGTATCTATTTGTCGGGCATACAATTTTATTCCTCTGCTCTAGCTTCCTTGCTATGACCTGTTCAATAGATATACATGTATATGCATGAAATTTTAATCATTTTTCAATACAGTTCAATATTCAGTTCAATTAGGCTAAATGGTTCAAAATTTTAATAAATGAAACCAACAATCAAACAATGCAATCAGCAATCAGTTAGTGGATTATCGTTTCAAATTCATAATGTTGATATATATACAGAAAATCATGTTTTTGATGCAAACTCAACAATATATCCTATCTATTTTTGGTTCTCACACCAGTCTGATGGAAATATATTGATATCTCACTTTTCGAAACTCGAACACAAATGCTGATGATGTCTAGACTATCATCAGGATCGCCTCTGGGCGATTAGAGTGTGATTCTATATCTATCCAGTATATTAAAACTTCGAATATACGTTCATGACGCGTATATGCAAAATCTTTATATACTCGATTGTCCAAATTCAATACAAATAAAATATTCAAATACATACAAAATGGTTTAAATTTTCAAAACAAAACTTGTTTTCGTTTTTATTTTAAAAATACACTCTTCCTACTCATTCTAGGATATTACTGATCCCATCTCTAACAAGCCATTCTTATTGGACATTACTAGTCCAATCTCTGATGAATTCTTTCATTTGGTTCTAATGTGTCTTGTTCTCGAGCTCTATAAACCAAAGCTCTGATACCAAATGAAGCGACCCGAACTTCCCCGGTCTCTGAAGAGAAGAGAAGGAACGAATTACCGTGAGGACAAGACGAATCATAACACAAGCAAAAGAACATTTCACTTCTTATTACAACAATCCCATCAGAGTACAAGAGTATACGGAGTATGAATAAATATTACACATTTGATAAATATAAGAGATTTAAATTACATTTAAATACATAGCAGCAGAAAAATAATACAACACACAACTGAAAGAAATACACGGATATAGAGCTTTCCAAGTATCGTTCCAGCTGTAAACCAGGATCTTGTGAATATAAATCTGCAAAACCCAACTACTAGCTGCCCGTGCGGAAAATAAGTGCACCCTGAGTTTAAGTTAAAACAATAAACTCCAGGTCAGTCAAGTGACTGGTGTGAGAACTAAACCGGTTATTTAAAACATTACTTTGAAAGAGAGTAATTCAAGGGACCACGCCATATAACACGGAACGGGTTTCCTCCCAAGAATACTGGTGCATAGAATAAACAACGCAATGTCTTTTGGAAAAATGAAGCTATTATAAGACCCAGGTCCCATCACACAATGCAACGCAATCCGGAGGATAGGGTTTTCCCTTATAATAGCCAAATAATGCTTGATACGCTTAAAACAAATCATTTGATACTATTATAAGTGTATAGTGTCAAAACAACTTCAAATATAAATGTATCAATCCTAGACGGCATAGCATCCCATGCTACTATGTCACCAATAATAGGCTCTACAAATAAAACCGAAATGTCACGTATTTGAAATTGGATTTCCATCATGAGTCGAGGCAAGGGAAAGATCCTCTTCGTTCGAGACACTCTAGCAAATGTCTCAGGACCACACACAGCGATCCTGGATGCTTCAGGGCTGGTCCTCTCTTACTTTTGAGGATTAATTATTCCTGAACACACGTTTCCCGGTCTTATAGGACCTATATCCGAGGCGCCTCACATCCAACAACCACACAGGTAAAAAGTATATAAATGTCAGGGCTGGTAGGTCACTGACATCACCCATAGCTAGAAAGAAACTCCGCGCTCTCCCTGCAGTCACTATCCCGTTTTTGACTCATACCAAGGTGTGAGGCTCGCGAATTAACTCCATACACAAAGCTATGCCACACAGGCCGTGCTTTGATCATCAACCACAAAACTTTGCTTTTCAATAGAAGCCTTGATCATCTGCCACTTAGGCATGTCACACAGGCAATTCATGCCATGCGATTGATATCCATCAATATCTAACCTCTAAGCTCGTACGTCTCAGAAAAGGGCTTTAAGCAAGAGAATAAATTCTCCGCCGCCAAACAGATATATATTTAATATAAATCAATCACACAGAATAAAATCCAATGTCATACACACAGTCCATTTACAATTTCGTTCTGGGTCTGAACGAAACCGGAGGAATCTTATTCCTCGCATGTCCATCGATCTCCAAGTACGTCTGGACGATCACCAACTGATTCCCTCCTCTTGGGTGTACAGCCCAATCAAGATCACCAATAATCATCCAAACGATGTGAAGACCTCCGGTCTTCAACCACCGTCTTCATCTTTGACTTATCGTCGAATCGGTTATTCAGATCCAAATAACCCGCGTATATAATAAACAAGTGTTACACAAACACAACATACGCTTCATTCCAATTCAGAATATTCTTTTATTCAAATATCCACATTCTTAGGGAAAGGTTCCCATTAATTTTATCAAAGATAAATTCTTCTAAATTCATTCTTTAATATTCCTTTGGATATCATTTCAAACCATGTTAAGGTTTTCCAAACTAGTCGGGATTAGCGAACCACACCGAAGTAATTATTTATTTTATTTCCCAATCCCAACCTATTCATCCCATGGAGAAAACTGATAATACTCCATATCTAACACCACGGTGCTATAGGTAAAATCAACTACCATTTCACGTTCAAATCTAATTAAATCTTTAACTATCGCTTGGAGCAAAACTGGTGATACTCCATTCTCGATCACTTTAGTCTAATTAAAGATTCATTAAAACTCCACTTAGTTTTAATCTTCCTAAAAATCAATATCCTATCTTTAACTAGGTTAAAGAATCAATGTCATCTAAAACACGGTTCACGATAAACCCAAAATCACTTTCCATTGTTAATGGGGTTAAAGAACAAGTGTTATTCAAAACACTGCTCACGATAAACCCAAAAACCAATTTAAATTCAATTCCAATTAAATACTAATTAACTGGCCAATTTCACTAAATCTTAATTAAAAGATTTATTCTTTTCTAAACTGGGTTCAAGAACAGTGTTATTCAAGACACCATTCACGACGAATCCAAAATCCCATTTGATATTAAATACAAGGCTCTGAATAGAAAATATATCGGCTTATATTCAATATCAAATTCTGAAACCAACAAATATCGTATTGGAAATAACGGTATAAATATATCTTTCAAATTTCCACTACAATATCTATATAATCACGAAATCCAACATAGAAATATTCCGAAGATAATTTCGATTCAAATCCATTCCAATTCGTATATTGGAAATTCTGATTATTTTTAAAACCACTTCGAATCCAATTTATTTATTCAAAAATACTGGATTATAATTCTAGTTCATAACTAGTTCATTTCGATAAAAATATATTTTTATCCTTTTTAAATATGGGATTTTTCACCCCAGTTCTTTCAAAATCATTTATTATGATTTTACACAAATTATTAATATTTTTAATAATTTTATCAAGGCTTGTACAGTCGATTTCCAATAACGGTCGTCGAACTGCACTTATAACGACCTTTTCCAAATTTGATTTGGACATAATTCCAAATCCAACCTTTAGATTTCAAATTTCTAATATTCATTGGTTCGATACGAGCCCAACGGTTCTAGTTTTAGGAGAATCCGACGGTCGGATCTCCCGTAACATCAATTCGAAGTCAATGGTCGAAATTCGCGAACTGTCGCGGCGCGTTCTATTCAGGCCATTTAATATATATAGTATATATATTATATATATACTTCGTCGATTTCAATTCTAAACATATTTTATAAATCGTTTTAAATTCGTTTTCAAAACAATTTCAACTTCATATTCAATTTTAAACCAAAATTGAATATTCTATATCATTAATAATATTTTCAAAATATTATATTTTGAAATCACTTCCTTTTCTATATTCATTATAAAAACGAATATAATCGATATAAATATCGTTCGCGTCAAAATGGCGCAAATCTACTCAACACGGCTTTATATATTTCAATAACTTCGTTATTCTATTCAACAAATGAATATTTTCTTCAACACATGAATATGTATTTTATTCAACACATGAATATTTATTAATTCTTACTTACAATAAAATGTGAATTTTATTGTATAAATATTTCGTTCAACACATGAATCATTTCAACACATGAATATTCTCAACACATGAGTATTGTCAACAAATGACTATTTTTTTATTTTATATATTTGGTAAAATTGTGTTTTATATCGTTTAATTCTTAATCAGGCTCCAACCGTAAATTAGTAAGAGAACGATTCCCTAAGTATTAACCCCGAAGGCCGAAACCAACACCAGATCAATACCCAGGAAACCACTCATCTTATCTAGTTTCTAGCCAGTTTCTAATTTTATATATGATAAAAATGTGAATTTTATTGTTAAAATATTTCGTTCAACACATGATAAGTTTCAACACATGAATATATTTTTCTTTCAACACATGAATATATATTTCTTTCAAAACATGAATATTCTCAACACATGAGTATCGTCAACACATGACTATTTATTCTATTCAACACATGTATCTTTATATTTTTTATATTCTTTATTTTCCAAATTGGAATGAGGCCCAATCAATTACCATATAATGTTAATTATATGGATTCCATACAACACATGTATATAATAGCAATGAGAAATAATCAACCATCATCCAAAGTACACCACACAACTGCATAAGCATTAATTATAAATAATTAACGCTTACATAGTCTGTCAACCAATCGATCGACGTATAACTAAATAATTGGGATTAGTGTACGCCAAATATCATCCTGACACCTGTGTGGGGTTTCAAATCAACAAACACTGAATATTAATTGTGTAGTTGGGCGATGTGTAAAATTTATCATCCCAATCAATATCCTTCAAATGGGTGTACATAAACAAATCATTTGATTTGTAAATGAATATTTATTTATTCACATTCACGTTAAAAATTATATTTTTAACAATAAATAATTTATTTCAACACATGAATATATATTTTCAATCATTCCACATCACAATCAATTTTCACCACACAACAAAATCAAGCAAGTCGTCCATGGTCTGTGGACAACGGGTGTCGAGTGCTGCTAAGCACCGTTTGCAACCTAGTATATATTTTTAACTAGAAAACAAGAATTAAAGTGAGCAGTTCTCACCTTGGGTTCCACTCCGCCATTTCATTTCTGAATTTCTGAATGGCTTGGATTTGCCTGAAATTCAACGCAATCCTTTACGCGCTGTTCATAGTAAAAGTCACATTTTTATTATCACTACATGTACATAGAAATCATATTTTTATTTTCCACTTCATATATAAAAAATCAAATTTTTATCGCTTCTTTATATATATAAAAATCGTATTTTTATATCGATGTTCATATAATAAAAATCATATTTTTCTCTCGCCATTCTCTATATAAAAATCATATTTTTATATATAAAGATCGTATTTTTATATCTCTACTACATATGTAAAAATCACTCCTTTACACCGCTACTTCCATGATAAAAATTATATTTTTATCTTGCTACAAATATTATAAAAATTATATTTTTACTTCTCTACATACATAAAAATTATATTTTTACCTCACTATATATATAAAAATTATATTTTTATGACATTAAAAATTATGTTTCTACTTCATCGCTTCATGTATAAAGATCACATCTTTATGTAAATAAAAATCGCACCTTTTTTTTATAAAAATCAAACCTTTTATAAATTAAAAATCAAACCTTTTTTTTAAATAAAAATCAGTTTCTCTTTAGTTAAAAAATCATATTTTCTTATCTAAAGAACATAAGTAGCAAAATTAAAATAAAAATCACCTTTTTTTTCTGGTGTTGGGGGTTGGAGAAGAGGTCGGCGAGGAGCTGAGGCGGTGCTGGCCGTGGATGGAGGTGGCGGCAGGCTCACGGTAAGGCTCGCAGTTGGAGATGCGACTAGGGTTCTGACTAAATCAATTTGGGGCGTTGGTGGGCTGGAGCAGAGGGAAGAGGAGAGGTCGAGCATCCGAGGGGGGTGTTGGTGGAGGCGATGACGACGGAAGGGGGCGGCGGTGACGGATGTGGGGGGGTGGGGGCGACGAAGGACTGCGTCTGATTTTTTTTCTTTTATCATTTCTGAAACAAAAGACTGGACGGGGGGAGGAAGAGAGATAATGCGAGATGGTTGACCAATGGGGAAGGGAAATTTTTAAATAATTTATTTAAAAATCCATAAAGTTGCTTTTTCTTTCGAACCCCAATTCGAACCCAAAGACTGTCACCCCCAGCTAATCACCCCCTATTCCAAACACAATGGGATATGTATTGTAAGCCAGTTCCATCGTTTCGATCAGTTTCCGTTGAAATTAAAGTATAAATATATATATTGAATTTGAACGCACATTTCAAATTACCGAGGCCACATGCGGACCCTAAAAATTCCCGAAAAATTATTTCTAGCTTCGTAATGACGATACGTTCTAACAAAACTAATTTCATCAAATTCCGAGACCGTTTGAAAAATGACCATTTTCTGGTTGATCCAAATTGACTTAAACTATCAAAACACGTTTAACCTCGCCACGCTCACATATTGATTCAGAAAATTATGAATTTTGGAATCTAGCAATAACTTGACATCCCGAATCCAACAAAAGTGGTTTCGTCGAAAACCGAGGTAGTTTGCAAAATTTCCATTTTTAAGGGCCAGAATTCCACAACGACTATTCTGAATTTTCAATTGGACATAACTTTTTATTCCTGCTATGAAATTTTGATTTTTCAGATTCGTTGGAAAAATATTCTCAATTAGATTCTAATATTTTTTGGTTTCACCAAAATCCGGTTTATTTTGAATCTTGTACATTTATTTGAAATTTGAAATCGAATTTTCAAACTACCGCGCCAATTCCAATTCCTTTTATAATTAAAAATAAATAATTATATTCTAACATCGATTCAAATAAATATATACGTTCTATTTCTATTCAAAATAAATTTCTCGTCGTAATTATTTAAAATAATTCATTTTAAATATTCAAAATTCATTAAAATTGCCAAAATAAAAATTTTAAATTGGCTCGGATTTTTCGGGTTATTACAATCCCGAACCGAGCCAAGCCTTGTCGGGCCGGGTTGAGTCGAATCAGTCGGTCGCGCGCGTGTGCGGTGGTCATGATGCATGCTCTCGCTCCTCACAAAAAAGCATACATTAGGAGCCCAAGACCCCAATATGACTTCTTAGAAACAAGTATAAATACTTGCATCTTTCTTATAATCCCATGTTGTGGGACTATTTACATATATGAGTCATTCATACACTTATTTCAACATTTTTAATAATTCACAAAATATTTCCAACAGCATGCCACATACGAATGGGGTGAATGCAAATTAACCTGAAGGAGGAGAGTGAGTTGTGTCGTCAGGCCTAGTCGAGACAGCCTCAATCCTGGAAATTCTAAACTGGTTGATAATGAAGTCTAGATCTTCTAAGTAATGGCGCAGGATTACTGAGATAGCAGCCCACGTATTTTAGAAGGACCAGTAGACTCATCATCGGACTTCTTTATTTAATTTTTTTGATTTACGTGTGGAACCTAAGACTTCACTCAAGCCATGGCTTGTCGGTCTTAGTTTCATTATTTAATTTTAACTACCAAGTGATATCATTTTAATATTCAGTTGTTATGGAAATAACCACGATAACGTCAAAAAAGATAATACAAATAATTCATGTTACCCTATGCTTAAAACATGTCATTAAAAGGGAAATGTGCTTATGGGAATGAAGGCAACAGGATGTGTCATAATTGAAAAAAATTAAAATTAGAGAAAAACATTAATAGTATGACAATACACCATGATAACCAAGTCCCAGGCCCGACCCTGGGCATCAGCGACCTACGCGGCCGCCTAGGGCCTCGGGTCCGGGGGAGGAGGAGGGAAGTTGGGAAGCCTCAAAATTTTGGGTTTTTAAGTTAGAAAAGATGTCCAATTAGCGTGTCTTATGTAATCTTTAGTAGACCGAGTGGTAACACCACTGGTTTTTGTGCCATCCAACTTAGGTTCGAATCCTGGCAGGTTCTCCACATGGTTTTGCACTTTTTCCTTCTTTGAGCTTTGTATCTGTCATATATTTTGCCTTATAACTTTGGGCCTAGAATTTTTTTTCGCATAGGACCTAGGCTTGCTCAGGGCCGACACTGCCAAGTCCATGTTATGTTAGTACACAAGGAATCTTCCCAATGAAGGAAAAATTCAAAAATTCAAGCTACTGCAATCTCAAATTCATGAAATATGCCTTCTTAAAGAAGAAAGCCTTGCCGCTTCACATTGGCAATAACTAGGGCAATAGGCTTTATTCACTTTAAAGAAGAAAGTAGATGGATCCTACCAACTTAGTGAAATTGAAAGACTATTAGTGAAAAACAGTCGACAACAACATGGATTGCATTGCTAAATGATATACACGTAAATGTGTATATTTCATCTTCTTATTTATCTCGTTTTATCTTTAGAATAATTGATACTATATATTTGTTATTGTGTTTCCAGATTATTTATGATGAATGGATTGATGCACTTAATTGTTGCAAAGCTTGAATAATTGATGCAAGAAGAGTGTTGAATTTTAGAGCTGGATTGAAGCTTGAAGACCTAAAGAAATGTTGTTGTTCAACCACCTTCTGTTGCATATTTTAAAGTCAAGATTCAATGCTTTTCATAAAGATTGATTGTCTCAGATGATATGGAGTTCTCATTCATGCTTTAAACAATTGAAATTGATGCCATTTGATGCCCGCAAGCTATGACAATTGCAGATCCATTCACATTCGTTCACATTTAGCTAATTGGTTTATTTGTTATTTTGGAAAAGGGCTTTTGTCCCACATTGTGTAATTGGCCATTTAGTCTTGGCCATAGCAACTATAAATACACTGTATCACCTTCATTTGTAATTACATTAGGTTTTATTCTATAAACTTTCTTTTGGAATAAAATCAGTCTTCTCCTTTCTCTTTACTTTTTGTTTATTTTATTTATGTTGTTTATTTTCTTTTTTCCTTCTTCTTCTTTAGCCATGTCTAGCTAATCTCCTTTAATTAAGGGGTGATGAAGCTTAGAATAGATTCAATATGAACCACATAGCCAAAGACATTAGGACTTTATGTGTATAGATCTAGATCTGAACCAAGGTCAGATCTGAACCTTCATATTCTGTGTCGTTTAAGAGTTATGCTCCTTCATAAGGTATATTCGAGTTTTATCTAACGCTTGTTAGATTTAGATCTAACTTTTAGGTTTTAGAAATAAAATAGTGAATCTGTCTTGGTATCTTATAGTTGTTTAAGAGCTTAGCTCCTGCATAGGCTATAGTTATCGTTATTAACATATTTGTTTCTAGAAACCTAATTATCGTTGATTCATGTTTGTGACAGAAACATGAATTATATCTGTATAAATCTGTTTGGTTATTAATTCATGTTAATCTAGTTTATGTCATTGCTCCCTAATTGCTCTCATTTATTATATTAAAAACTCTCTTTTTTTTAATTATTTTCTGTCATTTTCAAACAATCAGAATTTCGGAATAACTTGATTGGATTATTAATTTAAATAATTTTGTTCCTAGAGTTCGACACCCTTTACAACAACCCTTGTTGTTTAGGAAAGTCGAACGAATTTAATAGTTGTTTATAATTTTTCAATTTGTTCGCAAACACTAAATAAACAGAAGGGATTTTTCGATTTCTTTATTTCACCAAGAACTAAGAATAAGAGAGATGAAACAACCCGAACTTCCCGGCCGGCCTAAACCGAATAGGAAGTCGGACAGCTTTGAGAACAAGACTAATCGGAATGCAAACAGAAGAATATTTCATTGCTTATTACAACAATTACATCAAAGCACAAGAATATAACAGAGTATGAATAAATAATATACATTTGATAAATATTAGAGATTACAAAACATTACGTAGAAGCAGAAAAATAATACATAACACAACTATAAGAAATACACGGATAAGAATGTTCCGAATATAGCTCCAATTGTAAACCAGATCCTGTAAATATAATGTCTGCAAAAACCAAAACTACTAGCTGCCCATGTGGAAAATAGGGGCACCTAGAGTTTAGGTTAAAACAATAAACTGCAGGTCAGTCATGTGACTGGTGTGAGAACTAAAACAGTTATTTAAAACTTTGCTATAAAAATAAAGTAAATCAAGGGACCACGCCATATAACACGGAACGGGTTTCCTCCCAAGAATACCAGTGCATAAAACAGTTTATAAACAACGCAATGCTTTTTGAAAAATGAAGCTATTATAAGACTCAGGTCCTATCACAAAATGCAACGCAAGCCGGATGATAGAGTTTTCCCTTAAAATAGCAAAACATGCCTGGTACTTTTAAAAACAAGATACTGTTATAAGTGTATAGTGTCAAAAAAACTTCAAATATAAACGTATATATCATAGATGACATGGGTACCATATATCTGTCGTCGTACTAGGCTCTACCATCAAAACCGAAATGTCACGTATTGGAAATTAGTTTTCCGTCATGAGTTGAGGCAAGGGATGTACTCCTCGCTGGCTTTGAGACACTCTAGCAAATGCCTCAGTGTTATACACTCTAAGAAACCCTTGGATCCTCCAATGCTGGTCTTCTCTTACTTTTGAGGATTGGCAATTCCTAAATACACGTTTCACGATCCTATAGGTCCTATCCGTCGGCTCCGTAGTAACCGATATATCTTAGGCTCCTCGCTATCCATCATCCACATAGGTAAAAATATAATTAATGTCTGGGCTCCATACCATGACACCATCCATAGCTAGAAGGAAACATCGTGCACTCCTTGTGTCCCTTATCCCATTTTTGACTCATACCGAGGTGTGAGGGTTGTGAATTAACGCTATACACAAAGCTATTCTATTTAAAGCCGTGCTTTGATCGTCAACCACAAGACTCTAATTTTCAACTGAAGCCTTGATCATTTGCATCTCAGAATGCCACACAGGCAATTCACGCCATGTGACTGATGTCTATCGATATATAACCTCTAAGCTCGTACGTCTTAGAGAAGGGTGTTAAGAAAGAGAATAAATACTCCGCCACCAAACATATATATATTTAATAGAGATCAATCAACACATAATAAAATCCAATGTCAGACACACATCCATCTACTAGTTCGTTCTGGGTCTGAACGAAACTGGAGGGACTTTATTCCTCGTCCCATATATCTAATACATGAGAGAGGCTCTCGCATATCCGGTCGATCTCTTAGTACGTATGGATGATCATCACTTATTACCTTGCCTTGCATGTACAACCCAATCAAGACATCAGTAATCGTCCAAACGATGTGAAGAACTCCGGTCTTCAACCACTGTCTTCATTGTCGACTTATCGTCGAATCAATTATTCAGAATGGGTGTAATCCCGGCCTTTCCGAATAATTCGCGTATTTTATAATCAAGTGCTATAAAAACACAACATATGCCTCATTCCAATTCTAAATATTCTTTTATTCAAATATTCTTATCCTTTGGGAAAGGTTCCCATTAATTTTATCAAAGTTAAACTCTTTAAATTTATTCTTTAATCTTCCTTTGGATATCAATTCAAACCAAATTAAGGTTTATCCAAACTAGTCGGGAATTAGCGCGCCTTACCAAAGTAATCATTTGTTTTAATTTCCCAATCCCAACCTATTCATCTCATGGAGCAAAACTGGTAATACTTGATATCTAACACCACAGTGTTATTGGTAAATTTAATTACAATTTCACGTTTAAATCTAATTAAATATTTAACTATCTCTTGGAGTAAAACTGGTGGTACTCCATTCTCGATCATTTCCCAAATTTGATAATTAAATTATCACATTCTCATTTCAATCTAATTAAAGATTCATTAAAACTCCATTTAGTTTTAATCTTCCCAAAAATCAATATTAATGATTATTTAAATTTGGGAAATCAAACATTCCACACTGACTATCTACACCGTACCATTGATTTCTGCAGATATATAACCTCTAAGCTCGTACGTCTTAAAGAAGGGTGTTAAGCAAGAGAATAAATTCTCCACCACCAAACAAATATATATTTAGCAGAGATCAACAATATAGTTCGAAATACAATGTTAGACATGTAATCCTGTCTTTAACTGGGTTAAAGAACTAATGTCATTTAAAACACAGTACACGATAAACCAAAAATCACCTTCCATTAATTATGGAATCTTCATAGAAAAACAGATCAATATATATAATCGGTATCAGTTTCTGTTTCCAACTAATAATATAAATGGAATAACGACAAAACCTTTTAAATTCCATATATATTAACAGTCTTCCTCCATAGAAGCTCATTTCGATTATTACCAAATCGAATTCCATTCAATCCCAATTTATTTTATTAAATTGGAGAAATTTACTTTGGAAAATTCCATTAAATCTTAGAATAAAGATTTATAAATTCCAAATCTTAACTTCATTGTTAATCGGGTTAAAGAACAAGTGTTATTTAAAACACCATTCACGATAAACCCAAAAATCCAATTCTTAATCCAGTTCCAATTAAATATTAATTAACTGGTAAACTTCTCTAAATCTTAATTAAAAGATTTATTCTTTTCTCAACTGGGTTTAAGAACAGTGCTACTAAAGACAACATTCACGACAAACCCAAAATCTTATTTGATATTAAAACAAGGCTCTGAATAGAAGTCATATCGGCTTATATTCAATATCAAATGACTGAAACCAACAAATATCTTATTGGAAATAACGATACAGTTATATCTTCCAAATTTTCATAACAATATCTGTATAATCACCAAATCCAAAATCGAAATATTCCGAAGATTATTTCCATTCCAATTTGTTCGCTGGAAATTTCTGATTATACTAAAACCATTCAAAAATCCAGTTTAATTTATTTAAAAATTATTGGATTTCAAATCTAGTTAATAACTAGTTCATTTTGATAAAAATATATTTTTATCTTTACAAACGTGGAATTTTTCATCCAAATCCTTTCCAAATCATTTACTATGAGATTACACAAATTATTAATATTTTTAATATTTTTATTGAGACCCTTTCAGTGGATTTCCATAAATGGTCATCGAACTGCACTTACAACGAACTTTCCAAATTTGATTTGGACATAATTCAAAATCCAATCGTTATATTTCAAATTTCTTATATTCTTTGGAAAGCTCTTTTCGACACGAACCTAACGGTTTGAGTTTTAGGAGAATCCAACGGTCGGATCTCCCGTAATATCAATTCGAAGTCAATGGTCGAAATTCGCGAGCGGTCACTGCGTAGCGCGTCCTATTCAGGCCATTATATTATATATGTAATATATATAATATATATTTTGTTCAAAACGTATTTTATAAATTCGTTTTAAATTCGATTCGCACTTTCACTTCAATTTTAAATCAAAATTGAATTCTCCTTATCATTATAATATATAGATGATAATATTTTCAAAATATTATATTTTGAAATCATTTCATTTTCGATATTCATTATAAAAATGAACAAAATCGATATAAATATCGTTCGTGTCTAAATAGCGCATGTCTAATCAATACGGCTTCACTTATTTCAATATTTTCATGTCCATGCCAAATCGGACGTCAAAAATCATATTTTAATCTTTTATAGAATACTATTTTAAAATATTCATAATTTTAAAATATTTTTTCTTTCCGAATTGGAATTAGACACAGTCAATTACCATATAATGTTATTTATATGAATTTCATACAACACATGTATACAACAACAAGTATACACAGCCAACCATCATCCAGAGTCATTACACAATTGCATAAGCATTAAATATAAATAATCAAAGCTTCCAACAGTTTGCCAACCTATCGATTGAAATACAACTAAACAATTGGGATTAGTGTACGCCTTATCGTCCCAATACCCGTGTGGCGTTTCAACCATCAAATAATTATTATTATTATTTATGCACTTGGACGATGCGTAGAAATTATTGTCCCAATCGATATCACAAAAATAGGCGAGCATATACAAGTCGTCCGACTTGTAAATGGATGTGTAAACTTATTTTTAACTGTCTAATAAATATATATAATTTTATAACTTTGCTTATAAAATTATTTACAACGCCTAAATAATTTTATTCATCGCAGTTATAAACTAAAAATAATATTTTTAGCGAACTAGTATTTATTCCATAACATAGCCATTTTATAGATCTCATGTGTATATATATGTTAAGAACAATATTTTTAACTAGCTATTAATTTTTCTAACACATTTTAGAAAATTTCTACAGCATAACGGTGCAATATTAAAACCTGAATAAGGTCTAGCCTTATCCCTCGCCTAATACTGGCTCGCGCCATACACAAACCAATTCCAATTAATTCACAATCAATCCACAACCAATTTTACAGTCAACATCCAAATAAATATATACTCAACTACCCTAATGCCATTTATGGCGCCATAAGTAGCTATTCGCGGAGTATGAAATCTGTGTGTCGGTAATATCCATACATCGCTTTCAATTTATGTGATTGTGCGAATTCAAGTGTTGAACTCCATATAATTCAAATAAAAATCTATACTGGAAATTTCAATTTATTTATAGTTATAAAATACATTAACTAACTGTACACAATTTTAGCGAGAAGGAGTTCTCACCTTTGGTTTCCACTCCGTCAGTCTTTAATGGACGATTTGGATTCCGTTCTGCTTCCAATCAGTTTCATCGCAATCTGCTTCACACGGTATAAATATTAAAAATCATATTTTTAACAACGCTATATATATTTAAAAAATCACATTTTTATAACACTACAACATATATAAAAATCATATTTTTATATCGCTACTACATATGTAAAAATCATATTTTTATATCGCTACTACATATATAAAGATCATATTTTTATATCGCTATTATATATATAAAAAAACATATTTCTTATATCGCTATTGCTTATACGAAAATCATATTTTTATAACGCGATTAAATATATAAAAATCATATTTTTATTCCAAATCTATATTATAAAAATCATATTTTTATTTCAAATCTATCTAAAAATCATATTTTTATTAGATGCTTTTCGTATAAATTTATTCTAATGCTTTTCATATAAGAAAAAAAATCACATTTTTATTCTATGTTGTATATAAAATAAAAACGCATTTATATTTAAGCAAAAATCATTTATAAAATTAATAATATAATTAAATTACCTCATTAAACCATATTCCCTCCTAAATCCATCTTCACTGTCGCTGGAGGCTCGAAAGAGGAGGAGGCGGTGACTGGACAGTCGGGGCAAGTGGTGGCTGGCCAGTGGCGGCGCCTCATTGGACGGAGGCAGCTAGGGTTCTCAGATTGGGGGTTTAGGGGCGACGGTTTTTAAATTAAAGAAGGAGGGGAGAGAGATGAGAGGAAGGGAGGGTGGCGCGTCGGCCAGAGGAGGGGGCACGGTGGTGGTGTCGCGACGGTTTTCAGGAGCGATTTATTTTCTATTTTCTTTCGTGGATCTGAATGAACGACGTGGGGGAGAGGGGAGAGAGAAATAAAGGGGTTGACAAAATATAATAATATATATTTAATTTATTTTAAATTTCCAAAAAGTAACTTTTTAATTTGAACTCCAAATCTAACCCAACGACTATTGCCTCTAGCTAAATACCCCCATTACGAACACAATGAGATATGTTTCATAAGCTAATTTGACTGTTACGGTCAGTTTCATCAAAATTAAAATATAATTTAATATAACATTCAAAATTGATTTCAACGTACATTTTAATTTACCGGGCCACATACTGACTCCAAAAATTCCAGAAAAATAAATCTAGATATGTTTTGATAATACGGTACTAACAAAACTAACTTCGTCGAGTTTGGAGACCGCTTGAAAAACGGTCATTTTCAGTAGATTAAATTCAAACTGAAATTTCCAAACGCATTTATATTCACCACGTTCACATGTCAATTCTAAAAATTATGAAAATTGGAACCTAGCAATAATGTGACATTTCAAATCCAACCAAAGTGGTTTCATCGAAAACGGAGGTCGTTTGAAAAATGGCTATTTTAAGTGTTATATATTATTTAAAATATACATAAATTCCATAGCGACTATTCTAAATTTTAGACTGGACATAACTTTATATTCCCGTTATGAAATTTGAAAATTTCACATTTGTTAGGAAGATATAATTAAATAGATTCAAATATTTCTGGTTTTACTGAAATTCGATTTATTTTGAATCTTGTACATTCATTTGAAATCGAATTTTCAAACTACCGCTCCATTTCAGGCTTGTTTTATAATTAAAATAAATTTATTTGTTCTAACTTCGTTTAAAATAAATTTTTAGCCGTTATTATTTAAAATAAATCATTTTAAATATTCAAAATCCATTAAAATAGCCAAAATAAATTTTTAAAATTGGTTCCGAAAATCCGGGTTGTTACAATCTTCCCCACTTAAAATCTTTTTATCCTCGAAAAGGAACGGAGCTGAAAGTTGTTTAACTAACCAACTCAACTTTCATTCTGGCTTTCATTCTTCAACTTTTCAGTTTTTAAGAATTTTCCGATTCTTCAAAAAATTGGCTAACACCCTAAATTTTCAAAAAAAATCAGCATAACCTCCTTTGTTTGGGGAGACCTTTGAAACTGCACTTACCTCACAGGGCCCTCACCAATCCTAAAGAAAAAAAGCCAGGCTCATAAAATCATCAAAACCCAAGAAAATAGTAAACATGTACCTATTTGTCGGGCATACAATTTTTTCCCTCTTTTTAGCTTCCTTGCTATGACCTGTTCAATTATATACATGTACATATATGCAATTCTAATGAAATTTCAATTTAGTTCGATATTTGATTTGGTTTGGCTAAAGTTACCTTTCATTCACATGTTGGTTTTATTAGTTAACAAATAATCAAACATCACAACCAGCAATCAATTAGTTGATTATGTTTTCAAACATATACTTTTATATATATTCAAAAATCATATTTTATGTGTCAAATCACAAACAATAAATTCTAGCTAGTTTTCGTTCTCACACCAGTCAATTGGAAATATCTAGGTATCCCACTTTCGTCACTCGAACATATATTCTGATGATGAGATCTCAATCATCAGAATCATCTCCGGGAGACTAGAGTGTGACTCTATATCCATCCAGTATATTTGAGGCTTCATATGCACATGGATC
The DNA here is from genome assembly GCA_030737875.1 of Allium sativum. Lineage (NCBI taxonomy): Eukaryota > Viridiplantae > Streptophyta > Magnoliopsida > Asparagales > Amaryllidaceae > Allium > Allium sativum. Next base: position 185,061,770 of record CM060924.1, on the reverse strand, counting down.
AGACGTATATTCAAAATCTCCATATACCCGATAGTCCAAATCAATTTAAAAAAAATTACTCAAATATGTATAATAAGATTTAAATTCCAAAACAATTTTTTTTTCATTTTTATTTTTAAAAACAACACTCTTTACACTCGTTCTAGGATACTACTGATCCCATCTCTAACGAGTCATTCTCATTGGTTATTACTAATCCAAACTCTAATGAATTCTTTCGTTCGTTTCTAATATGTCTTGTTCTCGAGCTCTGTAAACCAAAGCTCTGATACCAACTAAAACGACCCGAACTTCCCAGCCGGCCTACCTAAACCGAATAAGAAGTCAGATTGCTTTGAGAACAAGATTAATCGGAATGCAAACAGAAGAACATTTCATTTCTTATTACAACAATTACATCAGAGTACAAGAATATAATAGAGTATGAATAAATAATATATATTTGATAAATATCAGAGATTAAAATACATTACATAACAGTGGAAAAATAATACATAACACAACTCTAAGAAATACATGGATACAGAGCACTCCAAATATAGCTCCACCTGTAAACCAGGATCCTGTGAATATAATATCTGCAAAAACCAAAACTACTAGCTACCCATGTGGAAAATAGGGACACACGGAGTTTAGGTTAAAACAATAAACTCCAGGTCAGTCATGTGACTGGTGTGATAACTAAAATAGTTATTTAAAACTTTACTTTGAAAATGAAGTAAATCAAGGGACCACGTCGTATAAGACGAAACAGGTTTCCTCACAAGAATACCAGTGCATAAAATAGTTTATAAACTGCGCAATGCTTTTCAAAAAATGAATCTATTATAAGACTCAGGTCCCAACTAACAATGCAACGCAAGCCGGAGGATAGAGTTTTCCCTTATAATAGCCAAACATGTTTGGTATGTTTAAAAAAAATCATTTGATACTATTATAAGTGTACAGTGTCAAAACAACTTCAAATATAAATGTATCAATCATAGACGACATGGGTACCATATATCATGTCTCCATACTAGGCTCTACAATCAAAACTGAAATGTCACGTATTGGAAATTGGATTTCTGTCATGAGTCGAGGCAAGGGATGTACTCCTCGCCGGCTTCGCGACACTCTAGCAAATGCCTCAGGGTTACACACTCTGGGCAACCCTTGGATCCTCCAAGGTCGGTCCTCTCTTACGTTTGAGGATTGGCATTTCCTGAACACACGTTTCCTGGTCCTATAAGACCTATCGATTGACTTCGTAGTAACCGATATATCCAAGGTGCCTCGTTATCCATCATCCACATAGGTAAAAATATAATAAATGTCTAGAGTCCATACCATGACACCACCCATAGCTTGAAGGAAACATTGTGCACTCCGTGGCTTCCTTATCCCGTTTTTGACTCATACCGAGGTGTGAGGCTCGCGAATTAACACTATACATAAAGCTATGCTATTAAAGCCGTTCTTTGATCATCAACCACAAGACCCTGCTTTTCAATAAAAGCCTTGATCATTTACATCTCAGAATGCCATACAGTAAATTCACGTCATGCGACTGATGTCTATCAATATATAACCTCTAAGCTTGTACGTCTTAGAGAAGGGTGTTAACCAAGAGAATAAATTCTACACCACCAAATAGATATATATTTAATAGAGATCAATCAACACATAATAAAATCCAATGTCAGACATACATCCATTTACTAGTTCTTTTGGGTCTGAACGAAACCGGAGGCAACTTATTCCTTGTCCCATATATCCAATACAGGAGAGAGGTCCTCGCATATCTGGTCGATCTCCTAGTATGTCTGGATGATCACCACTTATTAACTTATCTTGGGTGTACAACCCAATCAACACATCAGTAATCGTCCAAACGATGTGAAGAACTCCGGTTTTCAACTACCGTCTTAATCGTCGACTTATCGTCGAATTATTTATTCAGAATGGTTATAAATCCGACCTTTCCAAATAATTCACATAGTTTATAATCAAGTGCTATAAAAACACAACATATGCCTCATCCCAATTCTGAATGTAACACCCCGTATTTTCTACGAACATAAAAGTAACAAAACAAAGTATACTTGATTTTTAAAAGAAGAAATAAGGGAAACGACTTATGCCATTGCGTTCGTCTCGGAATTCTGCTTGAGATAGAGTCTGAGTTTGCGTAAATCGAATTATGTATGAAGAAGTTATGGCCTTCAGAAGTTTCAGAAAATTTAAATTAATTAAAATAGCTCAGTTCTAAATTCAAAATTCGAACTCAAACGCAGAACAGGGTGGGCGGGATTTTTCCCGCCTAGGGGCCAGGTCGACCAGGGGTCGACCTATCCTATACAGGTCGACCATGGGGTCGACCTCCCTCCTACAGGTCGACCTGTTTTAGATCCGAGGCAGATTCAGATTTTTGTACCTGAACTTGTTTTCTGGACAGATTCTTTGGCTCCTAAGCTATTTAAACACCCCAAACCCCACTTTCTCTCCACACCAAACCATTGTATGCTATGCTGCCTCAATTCTAATTAAAATAAATAAATGGCTTCTCTACTTTGCTAAAACCTAAGCAAGAACTAGTGCTTCTTCTTCTTCCAATCTGAATAGGATTAAAAGAGAACAACTACAACCCTTTTTCTTTTAGAATCCAACGAAGGTGAATATAGTTATTTGCAGATATGAAATGTAATTATGATCTTGACATGGTTATAAATCTGAATTTGAGATTATGCATATTTTTGTTTATCAGATCTGTTTTTCTGTGTAGATCTATCTTTTTAATATTATAATAACTGTTCTGTATTTCTTCCTTCCTTTTGTTCTATAGCCAGGCTACCACCAGCCTGAGCCAAATCTAATAAGAGATTGACATAAGAACGCTAAATTTGGGAAATGTAGTGAATGATGCATAATTAGACATGACTAATTTGTGACTGATTTGAGAAAAGAACATATGTTGTAATTTAAGATCTAGATCTGGGAATACTATATATGATAGTTTGTGATTTGGAAGAAGGAGAATTATTGTGTATGTGACTTAGGCGCAAAGATCTATATTATAATAGGATAACTATTAAATGTGAATACGCCTAAATGGGGATTTTGGATATTAGGCGTACGCTGAAATCAACGGCTATAATTTGGCATAATTCGTATTGTATATCATGATTTGGGGGTTTTTGGAGAATATTCTGTACTATGTAAATTTAACTAAAATTTAGGGTATATGTTATATTGTGAATTATGACCATAATTTGGGCATGTAAAATTAGGCTTTATTTTATGATTAAATTTGTTAAATTGCCTAATCTGCTAAATCTATTGAAATTGAATACGGTAAATTTGGGTATGAAAATCTGTAGGCTTGATCTAAAATTGAGCAAAACAAGTTAATAAAACTTTGAATAATCTGCTGTAACTTGTAAAGAAGTTTAATTTGTTAACTTGGCGTAATTAGTCTGATATTGGCGTAATCTGTGAATGAATACTTTAGCTAAAAAAAAGAATGCTGAGACACGAGGTTAGACTTTGTTTGCGGTAGAAGCCTACTCGGACCCAACCGGCTTAACCAGCAACCGCAAACTGTCAGTCTAATGTGAGAGGTCGTAGGCATAACTAGAAGATGCTTAGACATGAGGTTAGGTCTGTCTTGTGGCAGAAGTCTGCCCGGAACCGCCCGACACATCCAGCGGCCACAAGCTACCAACCTAATGTGAGAGGTATGTGCATTAGTAATTAATTAATGCAAATCTAGGATAAATATGATGCCTAAACGTGTTGGGTGGATAAGGCCTAAATCAACTGGGCGGATGAATCTAATAAACCCATTTCGTAAATCTGTAGGCCTAATAGAAGGATGGGTGAAACAATCTATAAGTCTGTTAATCTGTATATCTGATCCGTTAGTCTGAAAACATGTTAACTGTATGCCTGATATGAGAACTAGTTAATCTGAACTTTGTACATCTGAAATGTGTAAGCAAGTTAATCTGAAATCTGTTAGTCTGGGGACACAAGGTTAGGAGGGGTAATTACTTGTGTCATCTGTTGTGTGGGACCCATATTACTCAGTAACCCTTTTCTGGTATCAACACTATGACCCAACACTAGGAGGGGTCCGGGCATGCTTACTGAACTAATTGTAAGAGGTTCACTCTGATAATGGCGAGGGGTGTTGATGGTGCATTCTAACTGGGTCATATACGTGCATGGATCTAGTCTTCTCTAAGGATGTAAGACACCGTGACATCTGTAAATAGGTCTGTGTCTATAGGTTGCCACTTTAGGGAGTGATACACCCTTCTGTGGGGCCGGCACAAGGTATTTATGTATTAGGGAGCCGATCGCTTGGGGTAGAATTTTGAGTACACCTAGTTCTATCTGTTTCTGTTGGTGTACCGTCTATCTCTGTTGGGGTGGTAAAGTCCTATTAGTTGGGGTGGTAAAGGCCCATTATTAGCATTTTGTTTATGTACCTTCTATCTCTGTTGGGGTTGTAAAGGCCCATTATTAGCATTATGTTTATGTACCTTCTATCTCTGTTGGGGTGGTTGAGGCCCATTACTAGCATTCTGTTTTTGTAGAGATTATTTTGTTTCTGTTTCAGTTTAAACATTAGGGTAACACCTAATCCTGTTATACTAAGTATTAGTGCAGAGAAGTAAGATATAGGTAAGAAGCATATCTTGGTCTATATCATTCTGTTTCTTCTGTTTAATTTAAGCATACCTGCTACTCCTATTGTTGTAATCTCTCATCCAACTTTATTTACATGTTAGGATACTACTATATGTTTATATGCTAAAAGATACTGGACTCGCCAGACTTTATATCTGACCTCATTTGTTTTCGCCTTTTTTTCTTTCCGTTCCCCCCCACAAGGTGCTCAGTGTGGAAACATAGGAGCTTGATTCAGATTCTCTCTACTTGAAGTGCTTGAAGTATTACTTGGCTTTGACTCTACCTTCTTATGGCAGTTTATGTTGGGGATTATGGTTTTAAAATTATATATTCTAAAGGATTTTGGTATAAGACTGATACTTGAGTACTTGGGTTTTGGTATTGTGATTTTGAAGGATGTAACCAAACTTATTTTTGTTTCTGCTGTAGTAAAGCTATAATCTTTTTTCAAGTTCTACTTTACGTATCTGTCTTGTAATATTCTGTTCTGTTTACTTATAATGCTTCATGGAAGTTAATGCATTCCCTTTGTGAATGACATTAACGGACATGAGGTGTTACACTTGGTATCAGAGCTGAGGGTTACTAGATTTGATAAAAAGTTTTTGAAAACTATTCTCAAAAAGATTTTAAAAAGGAAGTATTTTCAAAAGTAAAGTTTATTTTGAAAAAAAAACATAATCCCCAAAAGCCATATATCTGCCTTTCGATTCTCCTTTTTTGAATCTCTTTTCTTTTGTTTCAGCATGTCTAGAGAACAAAACATCCTTTATATCCCAGAGGGAGTCACCATACCCAGATGGTTCCGTAGATATTTGGAGGCCATGACACCCTCCAAAGGCCAAGGAAACGTTCCTCCGGCTGTACCCATCGCTCCTCCTCCTCCTCCGCGCGTGAATAATTTCCCGAAGACATGTAGAGACTTTTGAGCTATGGGCGGAAAGAACTTTAATGGGACTGAATCATTCGTGGAAGCAAGAAACTGGCTCAAGGATACAGAAGATTTGTTCGTTATCTTCAAAGTGGATGATAGGAATAAGATACAGTTGGTTGTATGTTTACTTAAGGACGAAGCCTCATTCCGGTGGGAGGTCACGAATGGAGAACGAGCAGTGGAGACTTGGATGGGTTTTAGGCATAGGTTCAAGATGAAATTTCTCTCACGAGTAGAAGAGAATTTATACATGGAGAGATTCTTGGCGTTGAAGCAGAGGAATTTATCGGTGAAAGAGTACGTCAACAAGTTCAATCAATTGGCGAAATTCGGCTTAGACTTAGTGAACACACCTGATAAGAAGGCCCTGAGATTCGTAAAAGGTTTGAATGAGCCGCTACACGGGTTGGCTATGACCACATTCCTATGGGGGCTACCTTCGAGAAATTGGTTGACATGGCATTGATGCATGAAGAGGAAGCCAAAAGTTAGAAAAAAGAGGAAAAGCTCGAAGGACCACAAAACAAGAAAGCGTGGCCCAAAAAGGAAACACAAAAGAAGAATGAAAATTCTGAAGATAAGAAGGAGAAAAAGTGCTTTACTTGTGGAATCTTGACTCATCTGAACAAGGATTGCAGAAAGAGGAAGGTCACTTGCTTCCACTGTGGTGAGATGGGACACATCTCTAGGGACTACCCGAAGAAACGAGGGTAAGGGCAGAGGACAGGACCTACTTCTGAAGGGCAGGTGAATGCTCTCGTGGCTTGTGGATAGGATAGAGATAGGAAAATTTCTGTAGAAGGTTCAATTTCCTTATCTGATTATTGAGTTAAAACTCTTTTTGATTCTGGCATTTTGATTCTGTAATTGAGACTGCACTTTAATACTAGTCTTGTTTCTGATCCCGCTATAGTCTCGAACCCCATAACGGTTACGACTCATCTGTTTGTGATAGGTTGGGGTTTGAGGGAATTTGTTTGGGCATTAAGTTGACTCTGACGCATATATTATGGGTTTTGTGGGATATGGTGGGGTTTTATCATGCTTAGTTTCCTAAGAATCATTTGATAATCTGATCTGTACCAGTAGTCTGTAAGTATCTGAATATTTCTTAAAAGGATAGGGGTTTTTACTCGAAGCGTGAAGTAGATTTCCAGTTTTGACATTGTTTAATGGGAGTAATTCTCTGAGTGTCAATCTGATGTTGATTTCGATCTTCGGGGTTTATACTTAGGGATTTATTCTCTTAACCAATGTCTAATGGTAACAGAACTTTTGTTTTAATTGTACTTGCTTCTATCACTCGGCTGTATTCTATCGATTGAGTCTTCGATCTTTAGGTAGAAACTAATGGGTGTAAACATGTGTTTGAGACATGTTATGTTTGATGGTTACAAGTGGATGAAAGTGGTTGCTCGTGGATGCATATACACACACTAGGCACTAGATCGGCTCAAAAACACTCTCATACTACATATGGATATGTGTGCATTTTTCAATTTTTGTGGATGCAAGATGATTGACTCATCATATGGATGTTGCATTTGGATGAATGATTATGCACTCATATAGAAATGTGTATCAAATAGGATTTATTGCATACATAATTGGACTCATGGCACTAACAAAATTCACATTGAGGAGGTCAACTGAATCAGTAGACCGCCTGATCTTTGCATTAGATAAGAGACATATACACACACTTTTGCATATGTTCATACAACATTAGAAGTTTTCTAAGGACAGTGGATGCTTGTGGATGATGGTTGAGTAGATTGGTGATTGGATGGTAGGACACATTCTTCTTAACTTGAAGATTTCGGGGACGGAATCCTTTAAGGAGGGGAGAATGTAACACCCTGAATTTTCTGTGAACATAAAAGTAACAAAACAAAGTATACTTAATTTTTAAAAGAAGAACTTAGGGAAATGGCTTACGCCATTGCATTCGTCTTGGAATTCTACTTGAGATAGAGTCCGAATTTGCATAAATCGAACTCCGTATGAAGAAGTTATGGCCTTTAGAAGTTTCAGAAAATTTAAATTAATTAAAACAGCTCAGTTCTATATTCAAAATTCAAATTCAAACGCAGAACAGGGTGGGCGGGATTTTCCCTTCCCAGGGGCCAAGTCGACCAAGGGGTCGACCTTGAGGTTGACCTACCCTATACAGGTCGACCTCCCCTCCCCCCCCCCCCAAGTCGACCTGTTTCAGATCCGAGGCAGATTCGGTTTTTTGTATCTGGAGTTGTTTTTTGGACAGATTCTTTGGCTCCTAAGCTATTTAAACACCCCCAAACCCCACTTTCTCTCCATGCCAAACCATTGTAATGCTATGTTGCCTCAATTCTAATTAAAATAAATCAATGGCGTCTCTACTCTGTTGAAACCTAAGCTAGAACTAGTGCTTCTTCTTCTTCTTCTTCTTCCAGTCTCTACTCTGTTGAAACCTAAGCTAGAACTAGTGCTTCTTCTTCTTCTTCCAATCTGAATAGGATTAAAAGAGAACAACTACAACCTTTTTTCTTTTAGAATCCAACCAAGGTGAGTACAATTATTTTCAAATGTGAAATTTAATTATGATCTTGACATGGTTATAAATCTGAATTTGAGATTATGCATATTCTTGTTTATCGGATCTATTTTTCTGTGTAGATCTATCTTATTAATATTATAATAACTATTCTGTATCTCTTCCTTCCTTCTGTTCTATAGCCAGGCTACCACAAGCCTGAGCCAAATCTCATAAGAGATTGACGCACAAACACTAAATTTGGGGAAAGTAGTGAATGATGCATAATTAGACATGACTGATTTGTGACTGATTTGAGAAAAGAACATATGTTGTAATTTAAGATCTAGATTTGGGCATACTATATATGATAGTCTGTGATTTGGAAGAAGGAGAATTATTGTGTATATGACTTAGGCGCAAAGATCTATATTATAATAGGATAACTATTAAATGTGAATACGCCTAAATGGGAATTTTGGATATTAGGCATACGCTGAAATCAAAGGCTATAATTTGGCATAATTCGTATTGTATATCATGATTTGGGGTTTTTGGAGAATATTCTATACTGTGTAAATTTAACTAAAATTTGGGGCATATGTTATATTGTGAATTATGACCATAATTTGGGCATGTAAAATTAGGCTTTATTTTATGATTAAATCTATTAAATTGCCTAATATTCTAAATCTGTTGAAACTGAATATGGTAAATTTGGGGTATGAAAATCTGTAGGATCGATCTAAAATTGAGCAAAATAAGTTAATAGAACTTCGAATAATCTGCTGTAACTTGTAAAGAAGTTTAATTTGTTAAATTGGCATAATTAGTCTGATATTGGCATAATCTGTGAATGAATACTTTAGCTAAAAATAAGAATGCTGAGACACGAGGTTAGACTCTGTTTGCGGTAGAAGCCTGCCCGGACCCAACCGGCTTAACCAGCAACCGCAAACTGTCAGTCTAATGTGAGAGGTCGTAGGCATAACTAAATATGCTTAGACACGAGGTTAGGTCTGGCTTGTGGCAGAAGTCTGCCCTGAACCGCCAGGCACATCCAGCGGCCATAAGCTACTGACCTAATGTGAGAGGTATGTGCATTAGTAATTAATTAATGCAAATATAGGATAAATATGATGCCTAAAACGTGTTGGGTGGATAAGGTTAAATCAACTAGGCGGATGAATCTAATAAACCTATTTCGTAAACCTATAGGCCCGATACAAGGATGGGTGAAACAATCTATAAGTCTATTAATCTTTATATCTGATCCATTAGTCTGAAAACTTGTTAACCTGTATGCCTAATCAGAGAACTAATTAATCTGAACTTTGTACATCTGAAATTTGTAAGCAAGTTAATCTGAAATCTGTTAGTCTGGGGACACAAGGTTAGGAGGGGTAATTACTTGTGTCATCTGTTGTATGGGACCAATATTAGTCAGTAAGCCTTTTCTGGTATCAAAACTATGACCCAACACTAGGAGGGGTCTGAGCACGCTTACTGAACTAATTGTAAGAGGTTCACTCTGATAATGGCGCGGGGTGTTGATGGCGCATTCCAACAGGGTCATGTGCGTTCATGGATCTGGTCTGCTCTGAGGATGTATGACACCATGACATATGTAAATAGGTCCGTGTCTATAGGCTGCCACTTTAAGGAATGATACACCCTTCTATAGGGCCGGCACAGGGTATTTATGTATTAGGGAGCCGATCGCTTGGAGTAGAATTTAGAGTACACCTAGTTCTGTCTGTTTCTGTTGGTGTACCATCTGTCTCCGTTGGGGTGGTAAAGGCCCATTAGTTGGGGTGGTAAAGGCCCATTATTAGCATTCTGTTTATGCACCTTCTGTCTCTGTTGGGGTGGTAGAGGCCCATTATTAACATTCTATTTCTGTACCTTCTGTCTCTGTTGGGGTGGTAAAGGCCCATTACTAGCATTCTGTTTCTGTAGAGATTATTCTGTTTTCGTTTCTGTTTCAGTTTAAACATTAGGGTAACACCTAATCCTGTTATACTAAGTATTAGTGCAGAGAAGTAAGATATAGGTAATAAGCATATCTTAGTCTAAGTCATTCTGTTTCTTCTGTTTAACTTAAGCATATCTGCTACTCCTGTTTCTGTAATCTCTCATCCAGTTTTATTTACATGTCATGATACTACAATCAATTTATATGGTAAAAGATACCGGACTCGCCAGACTTTATGTCTGATCTCGTTTGTTTTCGCCTCCTTTTCTTTCCGTCCCCCCCCAGGTGCTCAAGGTGGAAACATAGGAGCTTGATTCAGATTCTCTCTACTTGAAGTGGTTGAAGTATTACTTTGCTTTGACTCTACCTTCTTATGGCAGTTTATGTTGGGGATTATGGTTTTAAAATTATACATTCTAGAGGCTTTTGTTATAAGACTGATACTTGTGTACTTGGGTTTTGGTATTGTGAATTTGAAGGATGTAACCAAACTTATTTCTATTCCTGATGTAATAATTTTTTTTTTCAACTACTACTTTACGTATCTGTCTTGTAATATTCTGTTCTGTTTACTTATAATGTTTCATGGAAGTTAATGCATTCCCTTTGTGAATGACATTAACGGATATGGGGTGTTACACCGAATATTCTTTTATTCAAATATTCTTATCCTTTGGGAAAGGTTCCCATTGATTTTATCAAAGATAAATTCTTTGAATTTATTCTTTAATCTTCCTTTGGATATCAATTCAAAAAAAATTAGGTTTTTCGAAACTTGTCGGGATTAGCGCACCTTACCGAAGTAATCATTTGTTTTAATTTCCCAATCCCAACCTATTTATCCCATGGAGAAAAACTGGTAATACTCCATATCTAACACCATAGTGTTATTGGTAAATTTAATTGCCATTTCACGTTCAAATCTAATTAAAGATTTAACTATCTCTTGGAGTAAAACTGGTGGTACTCCATTCTCGATCATTTGCCAAATTTGATAATTAAATTACCACATTCTCATTTCAATCTAATTAAAGATTCATTAAAACTCCACTTAGTTTTAATCTTCCCAAAAATCAATATTAATTATTATTTAACTTTGGGAAATCAAACATGCCACACTGACAATCTACACCTTACCATTGATTTCTGCCGATATATAACCTCTAAGCTTGTACGTCTTAAAGAAGGGTGTTAAGCAAGAGAATAAATTCTCCGCCACTAAACAGATATATATTTAGCAAAGATCAACAATACAGTTCAAAATACAATGTTAGACATGTAATCCTGTCTTTAACTGGGTTAAAGTACTAATGTCATTTAAAACACAGTTCACGATAAACCCAAAATCACCTTCCATTAATTATTGAATCTTCACGGAAAAACAGATCAATATATATAATCGATATCAATTTCTGTATCCAACTAATAATACAAATGGAATAACAACAAAGCCTTTTAAATTCCATATATATTAAAAGTCTTCCTCCACAGAAGCTCATTTCGAATATTACCAAATCAAATTCCATTCAATCCCAATTTATTTTATTAAATTGGAAAACTTTATTTTGGAAAATTCCATTAAATCTTAGAATAAAGATTTATAAATTCCAAATCTTAACTTCACTGTTAATCGGGTTAAAGAACAAGTGTTATTTAAAACACCATTCACGATAAACCCAAAAATCCAATTCTTAATCCAATTCCAATTAAATATTAATTAATTGGTAAACTTCTCTAAATATTAATTAAAAGATTTATTATTTTCTCAACTAGCTTTAGGAACAGTGTTACAGAAGACACCATTCACGATAAACCCAAAATCCTATTTGATATTAAATACAAGGCTCTGAATATAGATTATATCGGCTTATATTCAATATCAAATGCTGAAACCAACAAATATCGTATTGGAAATAACGATACAAATATATCTTCCGAATTGCCATAACAATATCCGTATAATCACGAAATCCAATATCGAAATATTCCGAAGATTATTTCCATTCCAAATCCATTCCAATTTGTTCGTTCGAAATTTCTGGTTATATTAAAACCATTCACAAATCCAATTTATTTTATTTAAAAATTATTGGATTTCAAATCTAGTTAATAACTAATTCATTTTGATAAAAATATATTTTTATCTTTACAAACGTGGAATTTTTCATCCAAATTCTTTCCAAATCATTTGTTATGATTTTACACAAATTATTAATATTTTTAATAATTTTATTGAGGCCTTTTCGGTCGATTCCATAAACGTTCATCGAACTGCACTTACAACGACCTTTTACAAATTTGATTTAGACATAATTCCAAATACAACTGTTAGATTCCAAATCTCTTACATTTTTTGGAAAGCTCTTTTCGATATGAACCTAACGGTTCCGGTTTTAGGAGAATCCAACGGTCGGATCTCCCGTAATGTCAATTCTAAGTCAATGGTCGAAATTCCAGAACGACTGCTGCACAGCGTGTTCTATTTAGGCCATTATATTATATATATAATATATATTTCGTCCAAAACGTATTTTCTAAATTCGTTTTAAATTCGATTCCCACTTTCACTTCAATTTTAAATCAAAATTGAATCCTCCTTATCATTATAATATATAGATGATAATATTTTCAAAATATTATATTTTGAAATCATTTACTTTTCGGTATCCATTTTAAAAATGAACAAAATCGATATAAATATCGTTTGCGTCAAAATCGCGTATATCTAATCAATACGGCTTCACTTGTTTCAATATTTCATGTCCATCCCAAGTCGGACATCAAAATCATATTTTAATCTTTTACAGAATATTATTTTAAAATATTCGTAATTTTAAAATATTCGTTCTTTCCGAATTGGAATCAGACACAGTCAATTCTCATATAATGTTATTTATATGGATTTCATACAACACATGTATACAACAACAGTTATACACAGTCAACCATCATCCAGAGTGCATTACACAACTGCATAAGCATTATATAAATAATCAACGCTTACAACAGTTTGTCAAGCTATCGATTGACATATAACTAAACAATTGGGATTAGTGTACACCAAATATCATCCCAATACCCGTGTGGGGTTTCAACCATCAAATAATAGTTATTATTTTTGCACTTGGACAATGTATAAAAATTATCATCCCAATAGATATCACAAAAATAGGCGAGCACATACAAGTCGTCTGACTTATAAATGGATGTGTAAACTTATTTTTAACTATCCAATAAATATATAGAATTTTATAACTTTGCTTATAAAATTCAATACAACGCCTAAATAATTTTTTCATCGCAGTTATAAACTAAAAATAATATTTTTAGCGAACTAGTATTTATTCCATAACATAGCCATTTTATATATCTCATGTATATATATTTTAAAAATAATATTTTTAACTAGCTATTAATTTTTCTAACACATTTTCGAAAATTTCGGCAGCATAACGGCGCGATATTTAAACTTGAATAAAGTCTAGCCTTATCCCTTGCCTAATACTGGCTCGAGCCATACACAAACCAATTCCAATCAATTCACAATCGATCCACAACCAATTTTACAATCAACATCCAAAAAAATAAATACTCAACAACCCCAATGCCATTTACGGCGCCATAAGTGTCTATACGCTGAGTATGAAATCCATGTGTCGATAATATCCATATATCACTTTCAATTTATGTGATTGTGCGAATTCGAGTGTTGAACTCCATATAATTCAAATAAAAAACTATACTGGAAATTTCTATTTATTTAGAGTTATAAAATACATTAACTAATGTTAGCCTACTTTGTGAACTAGGCTACACAAAGTTAAAGACTCAAACAATGAAGAGCACCCTGCCAGATAATCGGATCAGATCGGGTTTCCTTGGGCAGAGACAGATTAGCACAAAGCAGAAAGGGAAGGAAAACAAACCGGACCGGATCGGAAGGAATGGAGCCGATCCAAACCCCATACACAAGCATATCCGATCCAATCCCAAAGTCATAGCAGCTTCCACCCCACGTTTTCCTTAATACTCGAGACGATTATGCACACGATCTACCCACGTTTGCCACTAAGCTGGTGTGTTGTCATCATCAGATTCCATCCGAACCCGATTGTGGCAGGATTGGTTCCAGGTGGATCCGAACCAATCCCACTCCAGGGGGATTTTCCACCTATAAATACAACATCAAGAGGCATTTGGAGGGATCCTTTGGCATTTTCAGAACTTAAATTCCTTTGCAACCCATATTTCATCAACTTATTCAGATTACAATCATCTTTTGAATCATATTGTGAAGGAAATTGAGTGAATCAATGTATGAGATAAGTGAGAATTGGGTGAAAATCATTGTTGTACTCGCATTCAAAGCATCAATCAAAAAAGAAGAAAGTGGACGTAGGTTATTTAACGCCGAACAACTATAAATTGTGTGTTTTTGTAGTTTTTGATTTCATTTCAATAGAATTGTTATTAGTTTGGTGATAGAGCCAATTTTGGATCTAACATTTTGGTGCTTTCACTGAGAATTCTTTGAATTCTTTGCTTTTTGGGATTATCATTCTACTATTTGGACCTTCAAAGTTCAAAGAAGTTAATCCTCCGTTTTTTGACATTTTTAAGTACCTTCTGGTGAACCATTGAAGAATTTAACACTATGGCCAAAACAAAAGGAAAAGAAGTGCAAGGCGCTAGGGAGAACGATGCTAGAGAGAATCAATAAGCCATGGTATTGACGAGGCCGCGTGGACAAGACTCTGGAGTAGGCCGCTCCGGTCAGGAAGGTCTGATCCGAGCAGGTGACTTCGATCCAAGCCGATCAGAAGACGTTGAAGTCAATCGCTCCCTCCATCCGAACCGGTCCGGTCCTAGTACCTTGCTCCGATCCGATCCGAACCAAAATGAAGTTGGAAGTTCTACTCGAGCCCCCTCCAATGCTCCGATTCCAGCCGCTACGACCAATGATCAGCTTGAGCCGTCTGCACCCGTCACCCAAGGAGACTTTTCTCGCTTACTTGACATGCTCCAGAGTACTAAGGAGGCATTAGAAGCCCATAGGCGTGACAGTCTTCGCATGCAAGAAAACATGATCACTATGAGTAGAGAACTCCAAGAGCTCTGGAGGCAAAAGACACCTTCCCCAACATGTTGCCTTGCTGTAGACGATTCATCTTCTTCAGATGAGGGACATCCTCATGAAAGAAGTGTAACAACCCGTATTTTCAATAACCTGAAATAATGTAAATTGAGGCAGAATTTAATTCTAAAATCTGAATCAAGGGAAACGGGCTATGCCATTGCGTTCGTCTCGGAAAAATACGCGAAATAGAGTCCGAGTTTTCGAAAATCGGAGTCCGTATGACCCAGTTAAGGCCCATGGAAGTTTTCAGAAAAATCCTAAGTAAAAACAGATTCAAATTTAAAGAATTGGGCCAGCTGGGCCAAGGCGGGAAAACTCCCGCCAGGGGCCCCATGTCGACAGGCCTGTCGACAGGGTCCCCAGGGAGTCGACTGCCCTGTCGACAGCCCTGTCGACTGGGGGTAGCCAGGCAGATTAGCCTGGCGCACCTCTTTGGTTTGGGCTTGGTTTGGGCTTGGTTGTGTGGTCTGGTTCTAGAAAGTTCCTAAATCTGACGAGCCAAAATTCACCTAGGGTTAATCCTATGGTCTAAATCACTCTAATCTTCTATAAATAAGCCTCTAATCCTACCCTAAAACCCCATTAATCATTCTAGCAACAAAACTATGCCAAAATCTAAACTCTCATGGCCTCCACCTAAAAACCCTAGCCTCCAATCTCTTCATTAATAATTCCTATGAAAGTTATGATGTTCATACAAGCATTTCTAAGTTGTATGAATGATCATTAGCTCGCATACACCATCAAGTTGCAAGTTTTATTTGCTAAGCTAGTGTTTTTGGGTGTTTTCTTATTGGAGCTTTGTTTTGGGGTTTTACGCTTGCATAAAAAGGGCTTCTCAATCTTTATTAGGAGATTTGTGTCTTCATAATATTTGTAAGCCCTCTTACCTTCATTTTAGAAACTCTAAAGTTAATATGTGATGCAAGTTGGGATTTATGTATGTTTATTGAGTTATGCATGTTTATGCAAGTTGCTAAGCCTTGATTTGCAAGTTAAATGAGTTATGCATGTTTATGCAAGTTCACCAAGCCATGATTTGCAAGTTAAATAAGTCATGCATGTTTATGCAAGTTTGCTAAGCCATGATTTGTATGTTTATTGAGTTATGCATGTTTATGCAAGTGTACTAAGCCATGATTTGCAAGTTTAACAAGTTATACATATTTATGCAAGTTTAAAATGACAAGTTGTGCATGTTTGACAAGTTGTGCATGTTTATGCAAATTTAAAATGACAAGTTGTGCATGTTTGACAAGTTGTGCATGTTTATGCAAGTCTAAAATGACAAGTTGTGCATGTTTGACAAGTTATGCATGATTATGGTAAAATGCAAGTTCACTATGCTAAGTTATGCAAGTTTAACATGTTATGCATGTTTATGGTAATATGCAAGTTCACTATGCTAAGTTGTACAAGTCTAACATGTTATGCATGGTTGTTGTGCAAGTTTATCACGTATGTTGTGCCAAGTTCCCTCTTCCTATCCTTTATGCGTTATTACGAATATGTAAGCGATAGAATGACGTTGGGGGTTTTTGGGTAAACTTAAAAATACATGAAAATATAAGATTGGGAATTTACCTATTAAGTTAGGTCTACCCCTTGGGAATTTACCTATTAAGTTAGGTCTACCCAAGTAATTGTTGACTTGTAATTATGTTTTGAAATAAAGTGGACATGACACTTAGAAAACATAAGTGTGGCCAACTCGAGGTTGGTTTGAGTTTGTAGCGTAATTCTACCCGGAACCGACCGGCTTAACTAGTGGCTACAAACAATAGGACCCAATGTGAGAAGTTGGTCATGGGGTGCCAAGACCCGAGGTTAGACCAAGTTGTGGTGTAAAGCTACCCGGACCCGCCCGGCCTAACTAGTAACCACAACAAGGTCTAATGTGAGAGGTTAAGGTGCATTAAATTAATTAATGCCTCATGATTAGGGTTAAGTCAGGGTCCACTAATACTTAACCAATTTGGGGATTCGAGGGATTAGAATGTGGTTAAGTTGTGAACCGTTGGTTACACTTAACTAGTTTAATCCATTTGGGAGTTCAAGGGATTAGAATGGGGTTAAGCCACACTTAACCAGTTTATTCCAGGATTAGTGAAGGGTTAAATCACACTTAACCCTCTTAGAAACCCTAGCAACGTGGTCTGTTCCAGCAGTAATCCCAGTTTGGTATCATTCACAACCCTAGAGGACTAGGCTAGGGCGGGGCACGATTACTGGACGGATGTAAGCGACCAAAGCGACGGCTGAGTGGTACAGCGGTGCGGGTCCGGCGGGCTACGGACGTGCACGTAGTCCGATATTGGACAAACTCGAGGCACGGGTACCAGTAGGTTAGGGCTGTGCATTATTGCTTAAGTGTCCGGGGTTGACACCCGAGGGCTTGATACACCCAAAGGTGGACCCAGCACAGACTACCTACATCCATGTGGGCCGTATGGACACCAACACTTGACGTGTTAGGTTTATAGGGAGCCGATCGACTAGACCGTTGGGCTGGACCTTATTAAGGTCACTTCATGTTATTGGGCCAAGGTTTGGGCTAAGGGATCAATACCTGTTATGTTGGTTTGCTAGTACACCGTGGTGCAGAACTTAACCTTGTTTTATGCGATGACACCTCTATCTATCTTGTAGTTGATTTATCATGCCAGTATGTTGTTATTTATGATCATCTCAGTTTCCATCATGATGTTAACTTTATTAGTTTATAGACTGATCGTAGCAGGGCTTACTCAGTCTTTTTGACTGACCTGTTTTCTTTCGCCTCTTTTCTTCCGTTTCCCCCCCCCCCCAGGTTCTCAGGGAGGGAATACTGGAGCCTAGCTTGGATTTTAGCCGCTTCCTTGGATAGCTCAAGTATGCTTTGGACTTGAGCCGCTATGGTTTATCACTCTTATTTGGGGATAGTACTTATGTATTTTCAGTTTATCAGATGATGTATTTATCTAGACTTGTAATTTTGGGAAATTGACATTTTGATGTACCAGACTTGTGTTTTGAAATGGTTTATAAATCTTCCGCTGTTTTATTTACTCACTCTGTTTACTTACATATATATATATATGTCATGTCCTGCCTTGCTATATCATTATGCATGTTTACCAATAATGCCCCTCCAAAGCTAGTGCATTCCTTTGCGAGTGACCCTGGCGGAGGTGGGGTGTTACATTTGGTATCAGAGCCAGGTTTACGAGAAGGGATAAAAAGGTTTTTAAAACTTTTGAAAAACTACTTTCAAAACCAAGTATAAAGTATTTTCCAAAGAAAAGTCTAGTTTATTTTAAAGGCTATTCCCCAAAAAAGCCATTAGCACTATCCTTTGATCCCTCGTTTGAACTCTTTTCTTTTTCGTTTCCAGCATGTCTGATAATCTCATCTTACCCGAAGGGGTAACAATACCCGATTGGTTTCGTCGGAACTTGGAAGTCACGGCACCGGTCCCGGTGTGTCCCTCATATTGTCTCCCCAGTCGAGGCCGCTGTTCCTCCTCCTCCTCCTTCCGTAACTGATGTTCCTCTTCTCCCTCAACCTCCACAAGCGGATTTTGCGGAAACTTGTAAGAACTTTAAGCTGATGGGTGGCAAGAATTTTAGTGGAACAGAGACTTTAGTAGAGGCAAGGAATTGGTTGAAAGAGACCGAATATCTTTTAGCCACCTTTGATATAGGTGACCGTAGGAAGGTTTTATTGGCAGTATGGTTGCTAAAGGAAGAAGCTGCACGTTGGTGGGTAGTCACCACCGCTACTAGGCCAATTGAGACTTGGGATGACTTTAGAGGAAGGTTTGGACTGAGATTCTTATTACTGAAGCAAGGGGACATGACTATTAGGGAATACATAGATAAGTTCAATCAACTGACTCGTGTCGATTTAGACTTGGTTAATACAGCTCAGAAGAAGGCCCTACACTTTGCTCTAGGATTAAACGAGCCATTACATGGTTTGGCCATGTCTCATATACCCTTGGGGGCGACTTTCGAGAATTTGGCCCTACTTCAAGAAGAAGATAACAATGACAAGAAAGAGGTCAAGGCGAATGAGTCTCAAGACAAGAGAGTAAATTCCGGGAAACGGGGCAAGAATAACCACAACCGCAAGAACAAGCCAAGAGGGAATAGGAAATGTAACTTCTGTGGTACAGTTGGACATATAGCCAGGGAATGTAGGAAGAAGGAAAAGAGAAAGCGGGGCGAATGCTTCATTTGTGGTGAGTTTGGACATCTCAGCAGGGATTGCCCGAGGAAACAAAGGCAAGGTCAGACTCGGTGTACAGGACTTTCTGGAGGGCGAGTTCATCCCCTCAACACCGTTCTTCCAGCTCATGATAGAGGTAGTGTTTCTGTTGAAAATCTGGTTTACATTTTCTGATTTTCCCAGTTTGAACTTTGTTTGATTCTGTCACATCGCCTAGCTTTATTTCATCTGATCTAGTTGAAAGTTTTGCACCTAAGTACTAGTCTGGTTGATGATCCCGTATGTGTTTCAAATCCAATTGGGGGGTTCTGCCCGTTCGTCTGTGGTCTGAGTGGATTTGGAAATTTCTATCTTGAGTATAGAATTCTCGTGGGATGGTTATATTCTCGGTTTCAGGGGATATGGGTTGGTTTTGGGCATGGAATGGTTGTCCTGTTTTGGGCCATCCTGGGTTTTTGTATATAGGGTGTGGGGCTCATGACTCGCCTCGGTAATACCCTAGAAATTTCTAGCAACCCTATGGGTCCCGTCATGTTATGTTATCTTGAATCCCTCAACTCGTCTATCGATAGTTTGCAATCTGTGTGGGTGGTCCGAGAATATCCTGATATCTTGGGGGAAGTGAAGGGGTTACCCTTAGACGTGGGATAGATTTCCGCATTATCTGGTTGGTAATACCAAGCCAGTTTCGTGGCCGGCTAGGCACGTGACCTCACGAGATGAGAGTTAAGAAAGCAAGTCAAGGAGTTGCTTGAGAAGAACTTCCTGAGACGAGACATTTCCGAGTAGGGTGCTCCAGTAGTATTCGTTACTAATGTGGACAGTTTGCTTCGCTTACATGTTGAAAAGAATAGACAACCGTTACCAAGGATCGATGATTTGTTTGATCAGCTGGTAGGAGCATCTGTTTTCTTTTGACCTAGTTACCGGATTCCATCAGCTTAGGGTGGCTGAGGATGGAATTGACAAGACTGCGTTTAGGACTCTAGATGGGTTTTAGAATGGTTAGTCATACTATTTGGTTTGACTAATGCACCCGCATATTACGTAAACTTGATGGGTAGGGTGTTTAGGGAGTCCTTGAACAAGTTTGTCATGGTCGTCTTAGACGATATTTTGACCTCCTCAAAAGAATGAGGAAGAGCATGCTATACATCCCAAGGAGGAGATGGATACGCTTAGAGCCACCAGTTGAAGGTCAAGTTCTCCAAATGTCACTTTGGAGGAAAGAAGTTGGATTTCTTGGGCACATAGTTCCTAAGTAAGGCTTAGCGGTGGATTCCGCTAAAGTGGTTGCGGTTTAAGACCGGAAAACTCTGAGGAGGGCAGTTGAAGTAAGAAGCCTCCTCTGTTTGGCTAGTTAGTTAGCATTCCCGGAGCTTAGACTTACTCTTCTGGATCAAGAAGGGGGTTTCACAGGAAGAAGATCCGCAGTTGGTCAAGAACATGGACCAGTTGATTCGAGGCGAGATGTTAAGTCACCTCGTTAGATATATTATAGATGACAAGGGATGACTAAGGCGCGATGAGAGATTATGTGTTCCTCGAGTAAAAGACCTGGTAAAGAAGGTTCTTGAAAGTACGCACCACTCGAGGAGGTGGCCGAGTTGGTCTCAGGATGCATGTGGTGCCACCAAGTTAAGGCCAAGTCATAGAAGCCCAGTGGGCCATTACCTCTATTGGGGGTTCCGCAAGGGAAGTATAAAAACATCTCGATAGATTATGTGGATGGACTACCTAGATCAAAGAAAGGGAATACGGGTATGTGGGTAGACTCACGAAGAGTGCTCATTTCAGTCCGGTAAAGAGCGAGAGAACTGCATCATGGTTAGCAACGGTTTATCCTCAAGAAGTTGGCCAGTTTTGAAATAGCCTACAGGAAGCCAGGGGTAGGCAACTGAATCTAGGTATGGTCTATCACTCATAGGCGGATGGTTCATTTCGATTAAGCATGAGTTATAGAAAATCACGTTTATAGGGCAATTGGCAACGTGGATTGATATTTTCAAGAAAAATTCTGTTGCATGGAATACTTTATAGTAAGTAGACGAGATCCAGGATTCACTGGTGAATTTTGGAGAGCTGGCATGAGATCATGAGGTTATAGTAGGTTTAAGCCAAGTATATAAAAAGAAGAATAAGTGGAAAAGAAAGACGAGAGGCGATAATGAAATGCGTTCCAACTCGAATTTGGGAAATAGGAGTTAGGAAGCCAAGGAATCATGAAGTGAAAGATAGTCAAAGCACAGTAGAGTTAAGCTCAAGGAAACATAACTAAGAAGAGTGAAGACTAGATACGCGCATCATATCTTTTTTTAAGAGTGCATCTTTGATCCTTGTTTTCCTGTGGAGCTTGCTTGCAAGTTATCTTTTGTATATGTCCTCTCGGTACCATTCTTGATCTTATTTCTGTTGTAAACTCCATAAGGGGGTTAAGACTCATCGGTTAGTACTGAATGTCAAAGTTTGAATGGATTTCTTGTAATCCAAAAAGGAGTTTATCTAGTTTATCTAGTTTATCGTGTTTTATCTTGTCATGAGGTCCTTAGGTAGAAACCCTTTGGATGAAACATGTGTTTGAAACATGTAATGCTTGATGGTTGCAAGTGGTTGCTCGTGGATGCATTATACACGATTAGGCACTAGATCGGCTCACACACTCCTCATATTGCATGTGCATGAGTGTTTATGCTTATTCTTGGATGAAATTCGTATGCTATCACATGGATGTTGCATATGGATGTATGATTGAGCACGCATGTAGATATTATACATTATGTTAGGAATTTGCATACATATGGATTCATTTCACTGACATACATATGCATTAAGGAGGTTTACTGTATCAGTAACCGCCTGATTTTTGCATTAGGTAAGTACATATACACACACTTTTGCATATGTTCATCCAGCATTTAGAATCTTGTAAGGACAATGATTGCTCGTGGATGATGCGTTGAGTAGATGGATGATTGGATGGTAGGATACGTTCTTCCTAACTTGAAGATTTCGAGGACGAAATCCTTTAAGGAGGGGAGAATGTAACAACCCGTATTTTCAATAACCTGAAATAATGTAAATTGAGGCAGAATTTAATTCTAAAATCTGAATCAAGGGAAACGGGCTATGCCATTGCGTTCGTCTCGGAAAAATACGCGAAATAGAGTCCGAGTTTTCGAAAATCGGAGTCCGTATGACCCAGTTAAGGCCCATGGAAGTTTTCAGAAAAATCCTAAGTAAAAACAGATTCAAATTTAAAGAATTGGGCCAGCTGGGCCAAGGCGGGAAAACTCCCGCCAGGGGCCCCATGTCGACAGGCCTGTCGACAGGGTCCCCAGGGAGTCGACTGCCCTATCGACAGGGGGTAGCCAGGCAGATTAGCCTGGCGCACCTCTTTGGTTTGGGCTTGGTTTGGGCTTGGTTGTGTGGTCTGGTTCTAGAAAGTTCCTAAATCTGACGGGCCAAAATTCACCTAGGGTTAATCCTATGGTCTAAATCACTCTAATCTTCTATAAATAAGCCTCTAATCCTACCCTAAAACCCCATTGATCATTCTAGCAACAAAACTATGCCAAAATCTAAACTCTCATGGCCTCCACCTAAAAACCCTAGCCTCCAATCTCTTCATTAATAATTCCTATGAAAGTTATGATGTTCATACAAGCATTTCTAAGTTGTATGAATGATCATTAGCTCGCATACACCATCAAGTTGCAAGTTTTATTTGCTAAGCTAGTGTTTTTGGGTGTTTTCTTATTGGAGCTTTGTTTTGGGGTTTTACGCTTGCATAAAAAGGGCTTCTCAATCTTTATTAGGAGATTTGTGTCTTCATAATATTTGTAAGCCCTCTTACCTTCATTTTAGAAACTCTAAAGTTAATATGTGATGCAAGTTGGGATTTATGTATGTTTATTGAGTTATGCATGTTTATGCAAGTTGCTAAGCCTTGATTTGCAAGTTAAATGAGTTATGCATGTTTATGCAAGTTCACCAAGCCATGATTTGCAAGTTAAATAAGTCATGCATGTTTATGCAAGTTTGCTAAGCCATGATTTGTATGTTTATTGAGTTATGCATGTTTATGCAAGTGTACTAAGCCATGATTTGCAAGTTTAACAAGTTATACATATTTATGCAAGTTTAAAATGACAAGTTGTGCATGTTTGACAAGTTGTGCATGTTTATGCAAATTTAAAATGACAAGTTGTGCATGTTTGACAAGTTGTGCATGTTTATGCAAGTCTAAAATGACAAGTTGTGCATGTTTGACAAGTTATGCATGATTATGGTAATATGCAAGTTCACTATGCTAAGTTATGCAAGTTTAACATGTTATGCATGTTTATGGTAATATGCAAGTTCACTATGCTAAGTTGTACAAGTCTAACATGTTATGCATGGTTGTTGTGCAAGTTTATCACGTATGTTGTGCCAAGTTCCCTCTTCCTATCCTTTATGCGTTATTACGAATATGTAAGCGATAGAATGACGTTGGGGTTTTTTGGGTAAACTTAAAAATACATGAAAATATAAGATTGGGAATTTACCTATTAAGTTAGGTCTACCCCTTGGGAATTTACCTATTAAGTTAGGTCTACCCAAGTAATTGTTGACTTGTAATTATGTTTTGAAATAAAGTGGACATGACACTTAGAAAACATAAGTGTGGCCAACTCGAGGTTGGGTTGAGTTTGTAGCGTAATTCTACCCGGAACCGACCGGCTTAACTAGTGGCTACAAACAATAGGACCCAATGTGAGAAGTTGGTCATGGGGTGCCAAGACCCGAGGTTAGACCAAGTTGTGGTGTAAAGCTACCCGGACCCGCCCGGCCTAACTAGTAACCACAACAAGGTCTAATGTGAGAGGTTAAGGTGCATTAAATTAATTAATGCCTCATGATTAGGGTTAAGTCAGGGTCCACTAATACTTAACCAATTTGGGGATTCGAGGGATTAGAATGTGGTTAAGTTGTGAACCGTTGGTTACACTTAACTAGTTTAATCCATTTGGGAGTTCAAGGGATTAGAATGGGGTTAAGCCACACTTAACCAGTTTAATCCAGGATTAGTGAAGGGTTAAATCACACTTAACCCTCTTAGAAACCCTAGCAACGTGGTCTGTTCCAGCAGTAATCCCAGTTTGGTATCATTCACAACCCTAGAGGACTAGGCTAGGGCGGGGCACGATTACTGGACGGATGTAAGCGACCAAAGCGACGGCTGAGTGGTACAGCGGTGCGGGTCCGGCGGGCTACGGACGTGCACGTAGTCCGATATTGGACAAACTCGAGGCACGGGTACCAGTAGGTTAGGGCTGTGCATTATTGCTTAAGTGTCCGGGGTTGACACCCGAGGGCTTGATACACCCAAAGGTGGACCCAGCACAGACTACCTACATCCATGTGGGCCGTATGGACACCAACACTTGACGTGTTAGGTTTATAGGGAGCCGATCGACTAGACCGTTGGGCTGGACCTTATATTAAGGTCACTTCATGTTATTGGGCCAAGGTTTGGGCTAAGGGATCAATACCTGTTATGTTGGTTTGCTAGTACACCGTGGTGCAGAACTTAACCTTGTTTTATGCGATGACACCTCTATCTATCTTGTAGTTGATTTATCATGCCAGTATGTTGTTATTTATGATCATCTCAGTTTCCATCATGATGTTAACTTTATTAGTTTATAGACTGATCGTAGCAGGGCTTACACAGTCTTTTTGACTGACCTGTTTTCTTTCGCCTCTTTTCTTCCGTTTCCCTCCCCCCCCCCCCAGGTTCTCAGGAAGGGAATACTGGAGCCTAGCTTGGATTTTAGCCGCTTCCTTGGATAGCTCAAGTATGCTTTGGACTTGAGCCGCTATGGTTTATCACTCTTATTTGGGGATAGTACTTATGTATTTTCAGTTTATCAGATGATGTATTTATCTAGACTTGTAATTTTGGGAAATTGACATTTTGATGTACCAGACTTGTGTTTTGAAATGGTTTATAAATCTTCCGCTGTTTTATTTACTCACTCTGTTTACTTACATATATATATATATATATGTCATGTCCTACCTTGCTATATCATTATGCATGTTTACCAATAATGCCCCTCCAAAGCTAGTGCATTCCTTTGCGAGTGACCCTGGCGGAGGTGGGGTGTTACAAGAAGACTGCTAGAGCGACCTCAGAACCTTGATCAGCTAACTTTTGGATCTTTAGGATCCCGCGAAGACTGTGCTCGTGTGTTAGGGCCTGATAACCCAAGCTTGAAAGAGCCTATACTGTTGCCCATGCGTGGATCCTACGTTCTACGTGGGGATCCTAACATTACTAATCCTACGCAATAGCAAGTTTTCAGCCCCTCCCTCCTGAGATTGACCGGGAGCGTAGGGAGCAATGTAGAGCATCCGCCGCTAGAAATAGAAGGTTATCCCTTAATCAGGAGCCTAGGGGTAATCTGAATATTAGACCTAGAGAACCGGTGCAGACTTTAACAAATGCCGATGTATGGGCAATGGTGTGTCAGATTATGTCCAAAAGTCGATGGTACACTAATGAGGACTTGGGTATTGAGCGAAGTCATACCCCCTTCATAGATGATATATTGGATTTCCAGTTCCCTCGGCGGTTCAACTTGCCTCAGATGGATCGGTATTCAGGAAGAACGGATCCATGGCAGCATCTGATGAGGTATGCATGGTTCATGAATGCTACAGCAGCTCCAGATGCTATAAAATGCAAAGCCTTTCCAATTTATCTTGAAGACTTAGCGTTAATGTGGTTCACCCGACTCCCTCCCCGATCGATATCAAATTTCACAGAATTGAGTGAGTGCTTTATGAACCAGTTTCAACTTTACGCCTGAAAGTCCAAGAGCATCATAGAGTTATCACGGATTAAACAGGCCCTAAGAGAATCTTTGAAGTCGTATTTAGACCACTTCAACCTGGCCGTCACTGAAGTTAGTGACCCTCATGAGCCCACTATTCTGATGGCCTTGATAGAAAGGTTTGACTCTGACACAGAATTCGGGGATTACTTGCCTGGGAAACCGCCTCCTACTAGAGAATTGTTCTATGAAAAAGCTAATATCCTCTTAAGGCGAGAAGAAGCTCATGCAAATAGGAAGAGAAACTCCGAAGGGGCCTCGAGGGAAGGTGTCCAAAGTAATGTTGCTGTGAAATAATCTGGTGACAGTTCAGGGAAGGTTGAAGTAAACGTTGGCAACCTGAGCGGAAGTAATAGCAACAGGAATGGGAACGACAATAGAAGGAATAGGAACCGAGGGAATAGCTCTAGTAAAAGACCCAGATTCCGGACTTTTGAAAACTATACACCGTTAAGTGATACGTTGGAGAATATTTACTTGGATACATATAGCATATTGTAGTACAAAAAACCACCACCCAGTGACTCCACTGAAAAAGAGATTGCAACAGGAAAATTTTGTTTGTTCCATGGAACTCACGGTCATTCCACCAATGAATGTCGTCATTTGAGAGATATAGTTGAAAGATTGTTGCGGGAAGGGAAGTTAGACGAGTACAAGGTTGCCCCAAGGGACAGGGGACAAGCCTCGGACCAAAACCAGCCTACTTCATAACCCACAGCCCAGCAGAAAGGTAAGGGGATCATTATTAATACCATTGTAGGCGGACCCCACCTAGTTGGCCGTAGTTTCAAAGTGATGGATCAGTACGCGAACGCCGCCAAGCATTTTGAAGTAGGAGAATGCAGTAACCTCGAAGACATTACTCCAGTAAAACAACAAAAGACGATGTCAGACGATGTCATATTCCGCAGCAGAGATGATTCCGTAGTTCAATCCCCAACTGAAGATCCACTGGTAATTACCACGACAATCGACCCTGCTTTAGTCCATAAAGTGTTAGTGGACAATGCGAGCTCTGTAAATATCCTCTTCAAGAAAGCTTTCGAACAAATGAGACTTGAAGTAAAAGATCTAAAGCCCTGCGAAGGATGGATATGTGGCTTCAATGGGGCGTCGACGGCTCCGAAGGGCTACGCAGAATTACCAGTGACATTGGGGTAGGTAGATCGCCAGAGAGTGAGGA
This sequence comes from Allium sativum, assembly GCA_030737875.1. Classification (NCBI taxonomy): domain Eukaryota; kingdom Viridiplantae; phylum Streptophyta; class Magnoliopsida; order Asparagales; family Amaryllidaceae; genus Allium; species Allium sativum. Next base: position 185,034,259 of record CM060924.1, on the reverse strand, counting down.
TCCTGCCATTTTTAGCATGTAGAGTCGCCCTACAATGCCTTCCTAGCCCGACCGGCCCTTGTCGAGTTTAGGGCATGTATTGCACCTTGGTGCTTGCTGCTTAAATTCCCGACTGATGCAGGAATTGGGGTGATGAGAGGTGACCAAGCTACGGGATGAGCTTGTTACATGGTGGAGTTGAAGATGCTAATGAAGGGGTTGGATATAGAAATTAAGGACGATTCTGCCCCTCCGAAGGAGAACTCAACATAGCAATTAAGGGGTCCAGCCCCAGGAGAGTCGCCCTCAGATGTGCTCGAGGATATAGATCCCAGAGAGGATAAAGAACCCGAGGATAGGAAGGAGACTCCCAATGAGATAATAGTAGATATAACTATTGATGAGACAGATTCGACAAAAGTACTAAAGATTGACTCGTAACTAGATCCAGTTCGAGCGAAAGATTTGGCTGATTTTTTAAGGGTAGATCTGGATGTGTTTGCCTGGACTCATGCTGACATGTATGGGATTTCGTCTGCCATTATGAGCCACTCTTTATGTATTAATCCAAAGCACCCACCAGTTAAACAGAAAAGACGGATGTTAGGCCCAGAGCGGTCATCAGCTTTGAAAGAAGAGGTAGAGAAATTAAAAGATAACGGATTCATTAAGGATTCGAAATATCCCGACTGGATATTGAATCCTGTCCTGGTCAAAAAGTCTAACGGGAAGTGGCGTACATGTATTGACTTTTCTGATTTGAGCAAGGCCTGCCTGAAGGATAGCTTTCCTCTCCCCAGAATTGATCAGCTAGTAGATTCGACGGCTGGGCACGAGCTTTTACCCTTTATGGATGCCTATTCTGGGTACAATCAAATTCCCATGCACATACCAGATCAAGAGCATACAATTTTCATCACAGACTTGGGGTTATATTGTTATGTGGTAATGCTATTTGGGTTAAAGAATGCAGGAGCCACGTACCAGTGCTTGGTCAACCACTTGTTCTATAATCAAATCGGGAAAACCATGGAGGTTTACATGGATGACATGCTTGTGAAGTCTAAACAATCTTCTGACCATACAAGGGACTTAGCTGAAATGTTTGATATTCTTCGAAGGTATGGAATGAAGTTAAACCCCCTAAAATGCTCGTTTGGGGTCGCATCTGGAAAATTCCTTGGGTTTATCGTGAGTTCTCGAGGAATTGAGATAAATCCTAGCCAAATAGCAGCAATAAGAGATATTGAAGAACCACGAAAGATCAAAGATGTTCAAAGCTTGGCCGGAAAAGTTGCTGCATTGAGCAGGTTTATCTCTTAAGCTACAGATAGGTGTGTACCTTTCTTCGATCTAATAAAACGAGGAAAGCGAAATTTTGAGTGGACCCCCAATTGTGTGGAGGCATTCTAGAATTTATTAGACTTATTAGAAAAGCCTCCAATATTATCAAAACCCGTGGAACATGAGGATTTGTTTGTCTACCTAGCGGTATCATTCACGCCGTCAGTATAGCATTGGTATGTAAAGAGGATAAAGTCCAGAGGCATGTATACTACGTGAGCCAAAAGCTAGCTGCTGCAAAATGTAATTATCCGAAGATAGAAAAGCTTTCTTATAGCCTCCTGATTACTTCTCGCAAGCTTCATCATTACTTTCAGGCTCACCCAATAGTTGTATACACCGATCAACCTTTAAGACAAGTGCTGCAAAAACCCAAAGCTTCGGGGCGGTTACTTAAATGGAACATCGAGCTGAGTCAGTTTGATTTAAATTTTCAACCGCGGAAATTAATAAGAGGGCAGGCATTGGCCGACTTTATAGCTGAATTCACAATTCCCGAAGAGGAAACAGTGGGTGACAAGGTACTTACTTTGGACCAAGAGTTAGAGCTTAGTCCGTGGAAGCTATATACGGACAGAGCCAAAAATGATCGAAGGTCCGGCGCCGGAGTTGGTTTAACAACTCCTGAAGGACGATCTATTTACTATGCATTACGATTAGAGTTTGCTGCTACTAATAATGATTTCGAGTATGAAGCTCTGATTTCCGGGCTGAAACCCGCCAAAGAATTGGGACTAAAGACACTGGATATATGTTGCAATTCCAAGATAGTTGTATGCCAGGTTCAGGAGGAATTTATTGCTAAAGGGCCTCGACTCTTTACTTATCTCAAAAAGGTAAAGGAGTTGCTGGGTAGTTTGGAGCATTACAGCATAACACATATTCCAAGAACGGAAAATCAGAAAGCAGATTGGCTGGCAAAGCTAGCAAGTTCTGATAACCCCAAAGAAACTGAAACAGTTCCGATAGAGGTTTTGGAATCACCGAGTTTCGACCTGATGGAAGTGGAACTAGGCTTGGAAGTCAACCCAGAGAGAGAATCATGGATGACACTGATCAAGAATTCTCTCAAGAATGGAACCCTCCCATTGAAAAAGAGAGAAAGACGAGCTGTAAGACGCAAGGCTGCAAGATACGTTTTACAGGACGATGTCCTTTATCGCCAAGGGTTTTCAATGCCCCTATTACGGTGTATCGCACATGACGACATTAAACGTATACTACAAGAAGTACATGAAGGTGAGTGTGGGGACCACACCGGGGGCCAAACCCTAGCAAACAAAGTATTATGGTATGGATATTTCTGGCCTACCGTGAATAAATACGCGGCTGATTATTCACGACGATGCGACAGATGTCAATGATTTGCCAAGATTCACAGAGCGCCTCCGACTCAGCTCAAGTCGATGGTAAGCCCATGGTCGTTTGCCATGTGGGGGATTGACATTATTGGAGTGTTACCTATTGCCAGAGGAGGAGCTAAGTGCGCTATCATCGCCATGGACTATTTCACGAAATGGGTGGAAGATGAACCTTTAACAATGATCACGGCAAGAAAGGTGATCGGTTTTGTGTTCAGAAACATTATCTGTCGATTTGGGATACCGAAGACCATCATAACTGATAATGGGACATAGTTTGACAGCATCGAATTCAAAAACTTCTGCCAGAAGTACAAGATTGATAAACGGTACACTGCTGTAGCTCACCCGTAGTCAAATGTCCAGGTCGAAGCAATAAACAAAGTCATTAAATCTATTCTTAAGAAGCGGTTAGAGCGGGCCAAAGCCAGATGGGTAGATGAGTTTCCACTAGCTTTATGGGCCTACAGGAAAACCTTTAAGACGGTCACTGGCCATACACCCTATTCACTTTCCTTTGGATCAGAAGCAGTAATCTCGGTAGAATTGGAAGTCCCTTCTCATCGAATCGCGTACTATGACTCGATGACAAATAGAACACTCCTCCTATAGTCTCTTGATATGGTTGAAGAAAATGAGACGAAGCAGACATGCGTGCCTCAAGACATCGACTTCAAGTAGCACGTTATTATGAACAGAAAGTTCGCTTCAAAACCGTTGAACCAAGAGACCTAGTACTGAAACGAGTCTTCCCTCCTTCGACCCAATTGGGTCCAAAATGGGAAGGGTTATACACCATCCAACGGAAGCTTGATACAGGAGCATTCAAGCTAAAGACCGTGAACGGTGAAGAGATTCCCAGAGCTTGGAATGCTCAACACTTATGATGATATTTGAGCTAAATATAAAATGACTCCTTTTTTGTTTTTATAAGCTATGTAAAATGGCACGACTTGCCTTAAAAAGTTTGTTTATATGAAGAAGGATTATGAAATGGATGTAGGCTATGACTTAGCTGAACCACTATAAAAATATCATGTGTCATTTATTTTCCTACATTATTTATATCCTTAACCATTATTCTATCATGACAATAAAACACAAAACACAAAATTAAATTTCAAAAATTGGAGACAACCCATGTGCAGGAAAAAACAAAATGACTGTTTGCATGATAAGATGCAAAGATTGGGAAGACGATGTTCCTAACTCTAACTCTCATGAGACGAGAGAGAGTATAAAGGACGGGAAGATGACGTCCCTTGAGGCGTGATGGTGCACCCCGAGAAGAGACCGCCTCAATAATACTCTAACCTGGTTATGAGACAAGAGAGTATAAAGATGCCAGAAAGAATAGGCATCAATGACAAAAGGAATATGGCCCCGTCAGAGAACCGGGGACAACTGAATTTTGAATTTAATCGATCTTGAATAAGTCTTAATCAGTTATCCAAGATTGATTGGGGGCATATATATACACATGTTCCCCTTAATAACGACTTTACTACATAACTGTGATTTGACATGCCGTCCGTTTGCATTTTTATCTAAATGATAAAATTTACGGATATCATACATTGCAAGGAACAAACAATTTTATTCACAAATATGTAAATTTATGCAGGAAGGCTAAGCAAAAGACGTAAGGGCCGCACTCACTACAACAATAGCGGACCAGTGGTACATCAAAATAAAATAAAACAAAGCACATCATCACTTGGGCTTTGGAGCAGACTTGGATTTTTTGGCAGCCTTAAGAGCATTTTTAGCCTCTTTTTCAGCATCAGACATGAGACGCTTTGGCCTTTTCTTCTCTGCAGTTGAAGTACTAGAATCAGTGGATTTCTTCCCAGGAGTCGGAACACTGGAATCAAGAGAAGATTTTTAGCAAGCTCTTCTGTAATAGACCTAGTTGAAAGCTTAACAGCTAACCTCGATCCAGGATCCACCGCTGCAAGGGGCTTAAGGCTTTCGGGGTTCAAGTCTTCAACTTTCAGCTGCATGCGCTTGTCTTGCTCGGCTTTCATTTCAGCCAAAGTCACATCATCGGCACTTTGTGAATCCCCAATTATAGCCACATCAGGATCTTCTTCATGCCCATCATTACCACTTTCGTCTTTCAAGGCATCTATCATTTCATCATCATGAGAAGTGTCGGCCTTAGACGGTTCATCTACCCCTCCGAATTTGATGATGGTAGCCTTATCCTGTCCTCCCTAAGCCTTTTTCACGGGTTCTTCTCTAACAGAGACTCCCCGAGGCTCATCACTCTTCTCGGCTAGTCCAGCACCTACAGAATGACAAGCAACAGTTATCAACTCAGGAGAAAATAATGGATCCCCGATCGATTGCCCAATGATGTGATGAAAGGTGGTGACGGCCTTGACAAATTGAGGCGAAAAGGTAAAAATACCTTATGATGATTTCTCAACTGGGGAAACTACCGTCTCTGATGCTGATTCGGGTATAGGAGATAAAACAGACGCTTTGGGAATTCCCGGATTTTCGGGATCATATCCCTCAACTTCAGTAGTTTCGACAGTAGCGGAAGAAGAACCAACTTCAAGGATATTCTTTGGTTTGGCCAGGCGTTTCTCCTCCTCCATAGAAGAAGCAATGAGGCGACGCCCCTCAGCCAGGCGTGCCGGTTCATCATCTCTCAAATACTTCTACATAAGTTTGTCTTCGTCAATGAAATCTACCTTAAGTTCCTCCTTCTCCCATTCGATGATTTGACTCCATACGTGAACTAAGGTAGTCAGATAGTCTTCGATCCAAGAGATGTTTCGGCGATGAATTATGTGTGCAAAGAATTCAATCAATAGTTCGCCAACACCATGCAATTCTTCCTGAGCCTCTGATACTTGTTTACGGGTTTCTTCAGTAGACTTAATGGCATTATCCACATTTTCCTCAGCTAGGGCAGCCCTATTCTCGTCTTCCAATAACTTGGACTCCAAGTCGGCATTTCGTTTCTCCAGTTTAGCATTTTTCCTCGCTAACTCGGCCTTTTCTTGCTCAAGAGTGTTGTAAGCCAGTTGCATTTTGACACTGTCTGACTCAGCGTCTTCCGCTTGTTTCTTCAACTCCAAACGTTCTTGACTATGAGATTCCAGCAAGTCATGATAATGCTTCTGCAATTCCTCAAATTGCTATTTGAAGTTGTTGGCGTCTCGTTGAGCAATGACGAGTTGAGCCTGTGTGTCTTCTAGGTCCTTCTCCAAATTTTTCAAGGCATTCTCATCCGAATCCGCAGCCTTTTTCGTTGAATCAACGTCTGTAATTAAAGCCCGAATGATTCTAGAGAGATTGCGTGAATATTTGTACATCTCCGAGTATTGTTTCTCAACTGCGTCAATATTTGCTTTAGCCTCATCTGCCCACTTTGAAGAAATAGGCTCAAGTGCGGGTAAAAAAGTTAGATTCTCGAAGTAGTGATCTGGGAACTGTTTCTCCAGATATGCCAGCTTAATTTTGGAATCAACATCCAGTGGTGGAGGCTTGCAGTATGATAGTTCAACATGTTTTCGCTTAGCCGGGACGATGGGTACATCACCTTTTCCAGATCGCTTCTCAGAAACTTTGTGTTTGCCTCGTGAATCGGTATGTTTCGTTGGACTTTTCTCCCGACTATATTTGTCTTGAGGAGAAGTTCGATCTTTGGATTGTAATGTTTCTTCTCCACGATGACTCTGGTAGCTATTATACCTGTCTGGATCTGACCGGACAGGGGAACGAGAGCGTGAGCTGTGTGGTCGATGAGAATCATAAAGCCTTTTGTCATCTCTGCTCCAGCTCTCACGGCCATCATGCTCGATGACAGAAGGAGGACTAGATATGCTACGGCACATTTTTCTGACATCATAGTAAAGGCGAGACATTGTACCTGCACAACAATATAAGTGGAGTTCAGAATCAATGTTCATATAAGACTTGAGTGTTGTGACGTGTGGTGCTAATGTGTTATGTGCATCCTAAGTGGTGTTCCCCCCAACAAAACCGAGTGTGAAGCCAGACTATCATGAGCGGGCTCTTTGGCCTTCACGGGAGTAGTCTCCTCTGAAGAAGTGAAATTTAAAGGATTCGTGCCAAAGTCCTCTGAAGTATAGATGGTTTCAGGCAGGGGAAGATTTCCTAAACCCTTAAATGTGGAATCGTCGGTAGTAGGAGCATCTCCTTGAGAAGCATCTGTTGGCAGCTCTTTAGGAGATATTGACTTCTCAGGAGAAATAGCGTTGTCAGGGACGGTGTACCCTTCTCTGTGCTTTTCAGCTATGTTGGCTAATTCATCGTCCTGAGTTGAAGATGGAGAAGACAAAGTCCAAAGAGGTATTGTCGGACCTTTCGATCCCTTGCCCGTCTCAGAAATAATGTCTACCTGGGGTATGTACACATATGGACCCGTCCCATGACCTATACTACGGGTAATAGATAGTAAACCATGATGATGGAGATATTCATCCTTAAGAACTTCGTTGATGGTTGGGAACTTTTGATCGCCATTGAGAAGCCGATGCAAACGATCAAAGTATAATTGATCTGATATTTGCTTTGGGTTATCAACTGCAAATGAAAAAGAGAGCATGTTAATGTGTTGGCATGAGCATTTACAATTGAGATCTAGAAATACGGTGCTTTACTTGATTTGGTCCATTATCTAGCACACCCCGACTGCTGTCTGATATAAAACCATTCAAGCTTAGAATCGCCAGCCTTGCTTCTAAATGGAACAGTAATAATTTTCCTTTTTGGAACTGACTCAAAATATGAGAAGGAAAGAGTCTCTTGAGTCCAATGCTTGAAATTATAAAAAAAGTGGACGTCATTGAAGGTAGGCTTTATACCTAAAACTCCTTGTATGCTATATACAGGGTGTATAAATAAGCATAAGAGTTTGAATGTAATTGCATAGGGGCAATCCGCATCTGTCTCAGAAAATCAACGACAAAAGGCGGAAACGGTGGAATAGCCCCAACCAGGCACATCAACTGGGTAATTTCCATGAATCCTTCCGGTGGATTGTGGGGGCGATATGTTTTCGATGGCACCAGGGTATCTCTTTTTAGTATTCCATGCTTTAGACATATTCGAACGAGTCTGTCATCATCAATCGTCGATTCAACAGAATCTTTGGGTAACTCCAATATAGTGGCAGATTCAAACTCATCAGGAGCACGATCATCTCCTATCCCTCCGTCCTCTTCATCACCAAGAGAAACTTCATTATCAGAAGATATTTCACCATTGTGTGCTTACACCTCATAAACGGGGCCCTCGTCATCCCATTCTGGGTCTAAGGGAGAGGATATGTCATCAAGAGTGAATCTCTCGGAAGTTTCTGCAACTTCTCTCTTTTCTGCTAACCTAGATGAACGTCCCTCTGCCATGATCGCTAAACTACTGTAGAAGCAATAACATAAGTTAGAGTAAGATAGCCCGTATACCCCCGTGTACATGTGTGAACTAAATTGTGTGCTATGTGTGCAAAGGATGCAAAGTAAACACATGAGAGCGTAATGCAAAGTTCGATAAAGCAGTAATGTTCGGAATAGTTCTTGATGTTCGTTTATGTTCGTAATGCACTATCCTAACCGTTCTTTAAGTTGAAGGTTATGTCAAGTATTGATTTGGCCAGTTGAACAAATTCTTGTGCATTGAGTAGGACTGCTTCGGTTCGGTACGGATGTAAGTGTTGGGATCAGATCGGGGGGGGGCATGTTTTGGTCTGAAGAAAAAGTTCGCAACCAGCCAGCAAAACCGGATCGGTTTGGAAGTAGGCATTCGGAGCGGTCCGGATTGACTTGAGTATCCATGCCTCTCTTCCTCTTTGTTTCTTACTCCGACCCGATCCAGTCATAGGAACTTCTTCCCCTTCCCTTCACTCTAACCTTTCTCCACCCGAACCGATCCCAACTCCTCTCTTTCACCTTTTCTTCTCCATTTTCCATCTCGCTTAACCAACACCGAACCCAACTCCATCTCAAAAACCCCGATTGAGACCGAGCACTTATGTGCCCAAATATCCAATAATGGATCCTAATCCCATCTCCCGACGTCTCAAGGTGATAATGGAGTCACCAACGATGTCGGCGAGGGAGGGGGAGGCCACGGCGTCGAAGCCGAGCAAAAGCCATAATCAAGCCGTTCAAATTGACCACAAATACTATCTGAAATCGATTATTACAAGGATAATCGAAGTTTTAAACCTACTTACGAGTTTGATTTGAAGATTAACGAGAAGGATTTTTGGAGTTTTTAAGAGTTAGGGTTTTGGTCCAAAATCTGGTAAGTGAAGGAAATAAAAGAAATAAAAGAAAGAAAGAGAAGAGGTAGCGAGTTTAGAAAGATATATCGCATCCCTTTGTATTCCCAGCCTTTCATCCCGTTTCGGACCGGAGTTTAGGCCCACGAATGTGCTCTGGCCCGTTGATACTAAGCAAAACCGAAGATAGAAGCTGTTCGGGTCGGAATTCGAACCGAATGGAATCTTACACATCGAAGTGGTATGTAAATCAAATTCGAAGGAAAATAAAGAAAAAGTTTACCTGGAGGAATTGTTGGACATCAAGAAGAGTTCTTAAATTTGTTTAAAAATGAGGAAGGTAATTCATATGCGTCATGGTGTATATATAGACGGCAAGAGACACGGTTTTATGAAGCAACATGTCCCTGTGAACGAACGGAGGTGACTATTTAACGATTCAAATTCAAAGACCAATGAATAGACGATGTCAAGGCATGCTCCATCTTCGATAGAAGCATCCCTTGAGGGGGAAAAATGTTAGCCTACTTTGTGAACTGAGCTACACAAAGTTAAAGACTCAAACAATGAAGAGCACCCTGACAGATAATCGAATCAGATCGGGTTTCCTTGGGCAGAGACAGCTCAGCACAAAGCAGAAAGGGAAGGAAAACAAGCCAGACCAGATCGGAAGGAATGTAGCCGATCCGAACCCCATACACAAACATATCTGATCCGATCCCAGAGTCACAGTAGCTTCCACCCCACGTTTTCCTTAATACTCGAGATGGTTACGCACACGATCTACCCACGTTTGCCACTAACTTGTTGTGTTGTCATCATCAGATTCCATCCGAACTCGATTGTGGCGAGATTGATGCCACGTGGATCCGAACCAATCCCACTCCAGGGGGATTTTCCATCTATAAATACAACATCAAGAGGCATTTGGAGGGATCCTTTGGCATTTTCAGAACTTAAATTCCTTTGCAACCCGAATTTCATCAACTTATTCAGCTTACAATCATCTTTTGAATCATTTTGTGAAGGAAATTGAGTGAATCAATGTATGAGATAAGTGTGAATTGAGTGAAAATCATTGTTGTACTCGCATTCAAAGCATCAATCAAAAAAGAAGAAAGCGGACATAGGCTATTTAACACCGAACCACTATAAATTGTGTGTTTTCGTAGTTTTTGATTTCATTTCAATAGAATTGTTATTGGTTTGGGTGTTAGAGCCAATTTTGGATCTAATAACTAACTATACAAAATATTAGTGAGAAGGAGTTCTTACCTTTCGTTTCTACTCCGTCAGTCGTTAATGGATATTTGGATTCTGTTCTCTTCCAGTCATTTTCACCGCAATCTGCTTTACGCGGTATATATTAAAAATCATATTTTTTACAACGCTAAATACATATATAAAAATCATATTTTTATATCGCTACTACATATATAAAAGACGTATTCTTATATCGCTATTATATATATAAAAATCATATTTTTATATCACTATTACTTATATAAAAAACATATTTTTATAACGCGATTACATATATATAAATCATATTTTTATTTCAAATATATATTATAAAAATCATATTTTTATTTGCAATCTATATTATAAAAATCATATTTTTATTTCCAACCTATCTAAAAATCATATTTTTATTCGATGCTTTTCAGATAAAAAAATCCTATTTTTATTCTAATGCTTTTCATAAAAAAATCACATTTTTATTCTAATCCTTTTCATATAAAAAAATCACATTTTTATTCTAAGTTGTATATAAAATAAAAACACATCTTTATTTAAGCAATAATCATTTATAAAATTAATAATATAATTAAATTGCCTATTAAACTATATTCCCTCTAAATCCATCTTCACTGTCGCTGGAGGCTCGAAGGAGGAGGAGGCGGTGACTGGACAGTCAGGGGAAGTGGTGGCTGGCCAGCGGCGATGCCCCATTGGACGGAGGCGGCTAGGGTTCTCGTATTGGGGGTTTAGGAGAATTAAAGGAGGAGAGAGGAGAGAGAGGGGAGGAAGGGAGGGTGGCGCGTCGGCCAGAGAAGTGGGTGCGATGGCGGCATCGCGGCGGAGGAGGGAGGGAGCGATGGATTTTAGGAGCGTTTTTTTTTCTATTTTCTTTCGTGGATTTGAATGAACGACAGGAGGGAAAGGGGAGAGAGAAATAAAGGGTTTGACTAAATATAATAATATATATTTAATTTATTTTAAATTTCCAAAAAGTATCTTTTTAATTCGAACTTCAAATCGAACCCAACGACTGCCGCCCCTACCTAAATACCCCTATTCCAAACACAATGTGATATATTTCGTAAGCCAATTTGACTATTACTACCAGTTTTCATCAAAATTAAAATATAATTTATTGTAACGTTCAAAATCGATTTCAACGTACATTTTAATTTACGACCGCATACTAACTCCAAAAATTCCAAAAAAATAAATCTTGCTATGTTTTGATGATACGGTCCTAACAAAACTAATTTCATCAAATTTGGGGACGGTTTGAAAAATGTTCATTTTTTAGTCGATTAAATTCAAACTGAAATTACCAAACACATTTAAATTCACCACGCTCACATATTAATTCCAAAAATTATGAAAATTGGAATCTAACAATAATTTGACATTCCGGATCCAACCAAAGTGGTTTCATCGAAAACGGAGGTCGTTTGCAAAATGGCTATTTTTAAGGGCAATATATTATTTAAAATATATATAAATTCCACCGACTTTTCTAAATTTTAAACTAGAGATAACTTTTTATTCTCGTTATGAAATCTGAATTTCTCACATTCATTAGAAAGATATAATTAAAGAAATTCAAATATTTCTAGCTTTACTGCAATCCGATTTAATTTGAATCATGAGCATCCATTTGAAACTTGAAATCGAATTTTCAAACTACCGCGCCATTTCAGGCTCGTTTTATGATTAAAATATATTTATTCGTCATAACTTCGTTTACAATAAATTTTTAATCGATATTATTTTAAATAGTCAAAATCCACTAAAATAGCCAAAATAAATTTTTTAATTTGGTACCGAAAATCCGGGTTGTTATAAGAGACATAAATTTCTTTGGTGAAAACAATCATAATAAACATGTTGTTTTTTTGCTTTACATAGTCAAGTTTAATGAAGTCCATATAACGTTTCGATCGTGATAGCATCACCAAATTGAAACTCCAGACAATGCTGAGCACGTCAAGAATATAGTATATTATTAAGCTTAGCCATAAAGAAGCTTAAAATTAGATTAAATTAATTAATATTTAATACGTCTCGGCGTGATCGGAGCTATGTATAATTTGAGTAAATCCAAACTTTGGGTTACATGAAATCCCAAAATCAATTAAGAAAATGAAAAATGATTATTCAATATTAGTTCTGTAGTTACTGCTATCGAAATCTGAATAAGGATTAAAAATTCATACTTGGAAGCTTGACCGAGTTAGGGGAGAAAGCCATTGAAAATTTTGTTTTTGAAGACAATATTTAATCACGAGTAAAGGAGAATGAGATCCTAGAAGACGAGTATTTGTAGGAAAGGGTGGAAGCTGAAGCATTTAATTCAAATTGACTATCCAGATTAAATCACTGGATCTGATCGTGAAACCAAAAGAATGGTACCGACTTAAAAATTGACGAACTTTTTATAAAGGAGGGATAGTGTTACACCATATTTAAATCAATTAAAGAAACCAAGTTTGTCACCTACATAAGGTCAAGGAAGCTAAAAAAAAAATCCTAGCCTCTATGAAGTTAAAGAGGTAAAGGAGATAGTCCTATTACTTTCATAGAACTTGAATATTATAGAGCCACAATGTTATTCCCTTTATCAACTTTAAGTATGTACCTCCTTTGTCTTGGACCTTGCCACTTTCTCTTCTAGTTAATTTTTACTGATGTTGTCCTTTAACTTGTTCAGTCTTGAAGGAAGTCCCTAAAAAAACTTATTGCTTCTACTGGAAATATATTGCATCATCGTGATACCATGTCATCACTTAGGTGCTTATCGCTTCCAATGGATGACATTGCATTAAAGCATTAGGAGTTTTTCCTCCTAAGCGTGTTTCCACTCTCCCTTAGTGGGAGTGCCACTTTCGTTGGATATATGCCATTCGCCTTGATTACTTGAATTCAATGGTACTATATTTATTGAAGAGAGACTTAAAGCCCACAATCGCTTCATGTTATATCAAAATGTCTATCGCTAATTGAAATGATGTCCCTCTATCAGAAGAATAATGTTGACACGCTTTTTGGTCAAAGTTGTGACATGTCAAGATTTTGGTTCGCGATGTGCTCAAGTTTCGAGAAAGTCAAACAGAAAGCGATTTGGTCTAAGTCCAGACGTGTTCAGAAAGGTTTGGAAATAGCATCGATTCGTAAAATCCTCGTTAATGGATTTGGAAAAATTGGCATGGAAAAAAAATACATGATCGACTTGGTTCGATCAAATCAAAATGCTTGAGCGTGTGGTCCAGTCACGTGGCAAAACTCATGATGGAAAATATATGAATTTTGGTAAAAAGCAGTGTCGCGCACTGAAAATAGCTGAATGCCATTGCACAATCATGAAAAATGGCTTGCGCGACTCACGACATCAAAATCCTGCACTTGGCAAAATTCTTACTTTGTATGTTCAAAATAGGTGATTGACATGTGAAAATCATCAGTTTTCATGTGTTAGTGCTTGGCTGATCACATCTAGTAAAGTGGTCGATCATTTGGCTTGGCACGAAAAAACATAGTGATTAACATAGGAAAATAGGCAAAAACCACGTGTTTTATTCGGGTTGATCACGTTCTGGAAATTAGCAAAAGCGGCTTGGAAAAACAGGGATTTCAAATCCCTATATTTTGAATCCCATCTGGGATTTAAAATCCCATGCCGTGACTCTGCCTAGGCACATCTTTCTTCGAACAAGGATTCGAAATTTGGTATGGAAAGGGACTCGAAATCTGAAATACGTAAAATCGACTAATCACACCAATAGGACTCGAAGTTTTCGCAACTCCATGTCGTGATTTTCTAACACGGGAACCAACCACCTGGCACATATTCGAATTTGGCATTTTCTAAGAAAGTTTGGCAAGATGGCACGTGCAGATCCTTAATTTATGGCTACTCAAGATGGCACGTGCAGATCCTTAATTTATGGCTACTCAACACGCGTTTTCCACCAATTTCTAGGATATGAAATGTAGTGTTGGAGAATGGAGTTTTGATGACAACAACCTTATTTCAATATTAACTGATTATAAAATATACACTAACACTTTTGTATAGAATATATATATATATGTACACACACATATGTAGGATTTATATACAGGAAATATTGCTGAAGACTGTACAGTTTAAAGATATTAGAGAATCAGAGTTCCGAGAAATTTCAAGACTCAGAGTGTTCAAGATTTCAATAGTTATGACTAATATAGTTATAGAGTCTAGATTATGTAAGACTCTAAATAGCATTCCAGGTTCATTTCAAATTCTGTTTTCAAATTATAACTTCAATCCTCTCTATTTATTCTATCCTCTCTATTTTCCTTTCTTATTCTAATTTTTGTTTTCAATCTCAAAGTTTTATAAGTTTCATATATTTATATTTTTACATTTTATAATTTTATAAATATATTTATATAACTCATATTTGTTTTTTCATATGATTTCTTAATTTATAATATTAGTTTATAACACTATATTTTAATTCAAGAATTTCCAAAATTATATTTATATCAAAAAACTTTAAAAATATTCAAAAATAAAATTTCTACTATGCATATGTCAACATAAAGAAAACTATATGTCGACATATAACTGTCAGAAATTAGAATTTGAAAGGAAGTGTCTTTTCACTAATTGTGACGGTTCTGAAGCGTGGCATCTTTTCATGCACTATAAAAAGGACTTGAATTCGAATTTTTAATCATCTCTTTTTCTCTAACTTCATCCCCTTTCTCTTCATCATTATTCTTAATCATTTTTATGATTTCTACACTTATACTCTACCGAATTCAATTTTGTTTTGATCAAAATTCTTCTCTCTACTATCTGAACCAAGTGTTATTGAAGAGTTGTAGGGCTGTTTGTAATTGTTTGGGTTGAGTAAAGTAATCGGTGGTATCCCTTATAGCCGTAAAATCAAGTATGGGTAATCGTTGGTATCCCTTGTAGCCGTGAAATCAAGGATGGGCAAAACTTGATCAAGTATGTGTGTAATCGGTGGTATCCCTTGTAGTCGTGAAATCAAGGAGGGTCGTAAAAGGATATTGATATAGTAAAAGAACTCTGCGCAATCCAGCGTTGTGTGGGACTGGACATAGGAGCAATCCAAATCTGTATAAAATCCATGTGTTCTTTCCTTTTCTGCATTCTTATTTCTGTTTATTTTGCATCTGTGTTTGATTCTATGTCTGTAATTACTTCTGTAGTGTTTGATTCATATATTTTGTAACATAAGTTTTAGATTTCCGTTAATTTCACAAAAACACTATTCAACCCCCCTTTAGTGTTTGTTTTGCCTTAACGATCCTTTTCGCAATCCCTAACAATTGGTATCAGAGCATGGTCTTTCAAAAGTTCGTACTCTGATTTTTGAAAAATTTTAAAATGGCAAATTTTGGAATAATACTAGTGTCAATTCATGCATTTTATCAATTTGAAAGTGTCTGCATATAATAATGTTAAAGAGGCATGTGATCTACTAAAATATTGTTCAATCTAGAAAAAGATGTATTCTATGACTTTTGAAAATTCAAAGTTGAAAAGATGGGTAAAGTGGTTGTTGGCAATTCAAATTCTGAAAAGGTTGCTGTTGGAAATTCAAATTACAAACTAGTGTGTTACATAGCTGTTGAGAATTCAAATTCTAGAAAGAAATGTGCGGAAATGAAGAAGGACAAATGGATACTAGATAGTGGTTGTTCAAGACATATGACTAGAAATCCAGAACTACTCAATAATCTGAAACATGAAGATGGTGGAATGGTGAACTTCAGAGATAACTCTAAAGGATACATTATTGGAATCGGCAATGTCAGTAATTCTGAAACTCCTACTATTTCTGATGTTTTATTAGTTAAGAATTTAAAACACAACTTGCTAAGTATAAGTCAACTTTGAGATAAGGGTTATGAAATAAACTTCAAAAAGAATAAATGTTTCATAGAAGATAGGAATTCAAAAGTTATATTCGAAGGAGATAGAAAGAAAATTATCTATATATTGAGTATGAAAATCACCAGTGATAACCTATGTCCTATGGCCAATACAAGTGACCCCTGGATTTGGCATAAGAGATTTGGTCATATAAATTTTAAACATATTTCTAGGCTTTCTAAACTAGATTCAGTTAGAGGATTACCCAAAATGAAGTTTAGAGTCAATAATTTATGCGACGCTTGTCAATTCGGAAAATTAAAGGAAAGTTCATTTAAATCAAAAAAGGAAATCACTACATCAAAACCATTAGAGTTAATACACATGGATTTATTTAGTCCATCTCAAGTTCAATCAATAAACTATAATAGATATGTTTACGTAATTGTAGATGATTTTTTCTAGATTTACTTGGACCTTTTTTCTTAAAAATAAAAGTGATGCTTTTGATCAATTTAATTTTTTTTCTAAAAGAATACAAAATTTATTATCCCTAAAAATTAAAACAATACATAGTGATCATGGCAGAGAATCTAAAAATGGAAACTCCGAAAAATACTGTAATAAAAAGAGAATAACCCATAATTTTTTAATTCCAAGAACCCCTCAACAAAACGAAGTAGTTGAACGTAAAAATGGGACGATACAAGAATGTGCAAGAACTATGTTATCCGATAGTAATTTACCAAGGAACTTTTGGGCTGAGGTGGTTACAACAGCTTGCTATATTATTTATAGAATTTCAATAAGACCTTTAACTCATAAAACCCCATATGAACTTTTGTATAACAAGAAACCAAAAGTATCATATTTAAAAATATTCAAAAGTAAATGTTTTATACTAAGTACAAAAGATAATTCAAATATGTTTGATTTGAAATCTGATAAAGGTATTTATTGGATATTTAGATAGAAGTAAGGCATATAGAGTTTTCAATACTCGAACCAATACCATAGAAGAAACTATAAATGTATCTTTTGACGGAAACTATAAAAGTATAATTCAAAATAGTGAAGATAATTGTGAAAATGAGATTAATGAAATAAATCATGGAGATAATCAACCAAATAAAAGAATCAGATTACTTTGAGATTATCCTGTAGAAAATATTTTAGGAGATATTAAACCCGTTGTTAGATCCCCTTATCAATTAAATAATATGAGTAATACGGCTTTTATTTCAACTATTGAACCAAAAAATCCAAAGGAAGCATCTTTCGATAATTCATGGATACTTGTTATGGAAAAAGAACTGAATCAGTTTTCTAGAAATGATGTATGGGAACTTATTCCTAAACCTGAGTATAAAACAATAATAAGAAGCAAATGGGTCTATAAAAATAATTGGGTTAAAGAGCCAATGTCATTTAAAACCCAGTTCACAGTAAACCCAAAATCACATTCCATTAACCATGGAATCTTCATGGAAAATAGATCAATATATAATCGATATAAATTTCCATATCTGACTAATAATATAAATGGAATAACGACCAAGCCATTTAAATTCCATATATATTGACAGTCTTCCTCCGCAGAAGCTCACTTAGATTATTAAAAATCGTATTCCATTCCATTCCAAATTATTTTGTTAAATTGGAAAACTTTAGTTTGGAGATTTTCCATTAAATCTTAATAAAAGATCTATAAATTCCAAATCATATTTCACTGTAAATCGGGTTAAAGAACGAATGTTGTTAAAAACAAAGTTCACAATAAACCCAATTCAAATTCCATTTTTATTCCAATTACTAAATATAACTGGAAACTCTAATAATCTTAATTAGAAGATTTATTCCTTCCACACGGGGTTTAAGGACAGTGTTACTGAAGAAACCATTCACAACAAACCCAAAATCCAGTTTGATATTAAATATAAGGCTCTAAACAGAAATTATATTGGTTTATATTCAATATCAAATTCTAAAACCAACATATATCGTATGGCGAATAACGATATATATCTATCTTCCAAATTCCTTCATACTATCTATATAGTCACGGAATCCAGTATTGAAACATCCCGAAGATGATTTCTATTCAAATCCATTCCAATTCATATGTTGGAAAATCCTGGTTAGATTAAAACCATTCTCAAACCCAATTTATTTATTTATGATTATTTTTCTAGTTAATAACTAGTTCATTTTGATAAAAATATATTTTTATCTTTACAAACATGGAATTTTTCATCCCAGTTCTTTCCAAATCATTTATTATGATTTTACACAAACTATTAATATTTTTAATAATTTTATTAAGACCCGTACAGTCGGTTTCCAATAACGGCCACCGAACTACATCCATAACAACCTTTTCCAAATTTGATTTGGACACAATTCCTAATCCAACTGTTAAATTTCAAATCTCTTATAGTCTTTGGAAATCTCTTTTCGATACGAACCCATTGGTTCTGGTTTTAGGAGAATCCGACGGTCGGATCTCCCGTAATGTCAATTCGAAGTCAATGGTCGAATTTCGCGAAGGGTCATGGCGCGACACGTTCTATTCAAGCCATTAATATATATATATATATAATATTTTGTTCAAAACTTATTTTATAAATTTGTTTTAAAATCGATTCCCACCTCCATTTCAGTTTTAAATAAAAATTGAATACTTCTTATCATTATAATGTTTAAATGATAATATTTCCAAAATCAGATTTTGAAATCATTTCCTTTTCGATATTCATTATAAAAGTTAATAAAATTGATATATATATATATTGTTCGCGTTAAAATGGCGCAAATCTAATCAACACGGCTTCACATATTTTCGTATCCATCCCAAATCGGACATCAAAATCATATTTTAATTCTTTACTGAATATTATTTTAAAATACTCGTTATTCTTGAATTGGAAATAGACACAATCAATTACCATATAATGTTAGTTATATGGATTTTATACAATACATGTACACATCAATAATGATACACAATCAACCATCATCGAGAGTGCATTACACAACTGCATAAGCATTAAATATAAATAATTAACGCTTACAACAGTCTGTCAACCAATCGATTGACATATAACTAAACAATTGGGATTAGTGTATGCCAAATATCATCCCAATACCCGTGTGGGGTTTCAATCAACAAATACTAAATATTATTTGTGCAGTTGGACGATGTGTAAAATTTATCATCCCAATCCATGTCAGTTAAATGGGTGTACATAAACAAATCATCCGATTCGTAAATAAATATTTATTTTCATTTTAGGAGAATTTTATGCCGTTCATATATACGTTAAGAATTATATTTTTAATGATAAGATATTTATTCCAACACTTGACTATTTTATATAGTTCTTACATTCAATAAAAATGATATTTTTATTGTTCAAACTTTATATTCAACATACGAATATTTTATACAGTTCAAATACGCATCAAAAATGGTATTTTTAATGAATAAATATTTTAGAAAATTTCGGTATTATAATAGCGCGATATTAGAAACAAAGTAATGTCTAGCGTTACCCCTCTCTTGATACTGGCTCGTGCCATACACATCAGTGACAATCAATCCAAACAACAAAACCCCAATACAATCATTTCACCTCAATACAGTCAATTACACCACAATTCAATCCAAACAAACAACTATGGTTTATACAATAAATAGTGTTGGGGGCTACTAAACCCCGTCTGCAGCCTAGCATATATTTAACTATAAAATAAATTGAGTGAGAAGGTGTTCTCACATTGGGATCCACTCCGTCGTTATTCTCTGATTTGCTGTTCTGGTTCCAAAATTTGCAAGTGAGCTCCAATCTTTACGCCGTCTATTTCACTAGCTTAAACCCGCCATTCCAGACAACTTTCGCCTGGTGGCTTTTCTTCCGTAAATGTTCAAATTTGCCAGAATTTGCAAAAAGACAGTATTTGGGCAGCAGACTTTAGACGCATTTTCTGAACAACTCCACAATCCAAAACATGGCTTCCATATACTCAAATCGAAGAGAAAATCATGCCTCTTTGATTTTGGCGCTGCGGAATTTTCGCCATAGGGTCTCTGTTTGAGAGATATTGGTTGTGGAAGCTCAGAGTGTTATTTGCGAACATTGAAAATTTAAAAATCGGGTTTTTAATTGAAGAGGGATCCACTGGTCGGAGATAGGGGATGAAGGGGGCGCTGATCTACTAGGGGTCGGGGATGGCAGCGGCTGGCCGAAGGCGGGTCCAGGTGGTGGCGGCGACTCGTTATCTGGTGGGTTTGGGTGTTTTTAAATCGAATGGAGAGAGGGAAGAGGAAGAGGCGGTGTGGGAGGTGCTAGCGGCCAAGGGAGAGGCAGTCATGGGGAGGCGCGTGCGACGGGGAATGGGGGGTCGCAGGCGGTGGCAATGGGGTTAGGGCTAGGATCAGGGTTTTTTTCCTTTTGGGGCGTTGACCATAATGTGAAGGGAGAAAGGGGTATATAATTATATATTTTTTATTTAATTTAAATCCAAAAAGTTAAATTTTTATCCTAACTTAAATCGAACGCAACGACTGTCGCCCTTGGCTAAATGCCCCCATTCGGGACACAATGCCATATGTCATGTAAGCAAGTTCTATCGTTTGGATTATTTTTCCTTTAAATTAAAATATAAATCAATATATATTGAATTTGAATGCACATTTTAATTTACCAGGGCCACATACTAACTCCAAAAATTCCAGAAAAGTAAATCTAGCTATGTTTTGACGATACGGTCCTAACAAAACTAATTTCATCGAATTTAGAGGCCGTTTGAAAAATGGCCATTTTCCAGTCAATTTAATTCAAACTGAAAGTACCAAACATGTTTAAATTCACCACGCTCACTACCAATTCCAAAAATTAGGAAAATTGGAATTTAGCAATAATTTGACATTCTGGATCCAACAAAAGTGTTTTTGTCGAAAACGGAGGTCGTTTGCAAAATGGCTATTTTAAGGGCTATATATTATATTAAAATATATAAATTCCATAACGACTATTTTCAATTTTAAACTGGACATAACTATCAATTTATATTATGAATGAATTTTTCACATTCGTTAGAAAGATATAGCTAAACAGATTTTAATATTTCCGGTTTTACCAAAATCCGATTAATTTTGAATTATGTACAATTGTTTGAAATTTAAAATTGAATTTTCAAACTACCGTGCCATTTTAGGCTCGTTTTGTAATTAAAATAATTTTATTCATTGTAACTTCGACTGAAATAAATTTAAAATGTTATTATTAAAATAAATCATTTAAAATATTCAAAATCCATTAAAATAGCCAAAAAAAAAAATGGTTCAGAAAATCCTGTTTGTTGCGACCCCCTATCTATATGAATCCTATATATTCTACATAAACTAAGTCTATATTTTATAATTTCTCCCTCTTTGGAATTATCAAAAAGGAATTCTAAAAATACTCCCCTAAACCCTATAACTATCTAAATAATTCCTATACTAAAGTAAAGTACTCCCCCTAAAATCTAAATTTATAACATACTACCCCAAAATTTATGATTATACAATAATCAATAAACAAACCAATCCAAGTATCATAATCACGTATGTTTTGAGTTATACACATAAATCAATCCAAGCACACCATACCAAGTAATAGTTACATATGTTTAATATATACATGTTTTAATTCAAACAATCCAAAAAAATCAAATCATACCAAACAATCAGAAATTTCTTGGGACTTCTACCCATTCATCTTGTCCAGTGATTGGGTTCTTCTTGATGTCCTTCCATTCCTCTTCATTGGTGAGTGATGCTTTGTTGTTTTCATCTCCACAATGAGAAGAGATTGACCAACAAATTACATCAAAATATTTCTCTTGATATTCAACCATTCTCAACTGAATTAACTCCAGATGGCGCTGATTACGTAGTACTATGGAAAGGATTTTCTTGAAGGAATTCAAAGAATCTTCAAGATTTTCACTTAAGTTATGAACTGGATTTTATATAGTTTTGATAAGAAATGAATAGAGGAGAAGGAGAAATGATATAATGAAGTTTTCTCGAAGAAATAGGCTTAAATAGGGTCTGGAATTCGTTCTATTTTAAATGGACATGATTTAGTTATTTAATTTTAAAATTTGAAAATCTGGCAGTTATATGTTGATATAGCAAAGTATGTATGTCTACATACTTGTTTGAAATTTTTGAAATTTTGAATATTTTTTTCTATATTTTATTATGTCTAATTCTAAAGCTTTAATAGTAAATTAAAGATGATTTTGACATAAATAAAACTCCATTCATTATTTCATAAAAAGTAAATACATTCAACTAATTAAGACACACTAAATATGAGATTCGAAAGCAAATACAAGCAAATATTAGAGATAAATTAAAATAAATAGCCTAGTTGTGACACCCCACGTCCGTTAATGTCACTCACAAAGGGAATGCATTAAGTTTCGTGGAGCGTTATAGTAAACAGAATAGAAATATTACATGATAGGCATATAAAATAACAGCGGATTAAAAACTTTATTTATCATAAGATACCATGGTCCAAAAACATCACATGTCTGAAATACAAAAGCCCATTACAACATAAAAACTACTGTCTTGTACTTCAAAAATATCAGAGTACATAAAAGAAATAAAATTCCCCAAAAACAAAATGTAGCCATAGCAACAAGGATAGGAGCTTGAGCCATACATCTCAGCAACTCCAGCAAAAGTAAGCAGAATCACGGTCAAGCTTGAGTGTTCCTGCCCTGAGAACCTTGGGGGGAGGGAGGGGGAAACGGAAGAAAGAAGGAGAAACAAAAATAGTCATACATAAAGACTGGCGAGTCTAGTTACTTTTAGCAAGTAAATAAATAAAAGTAGCACGACAGGCATATAAAGTGGATAAGAGAGATTACTACATAAAAGACAGGTGTGACAAGGTAGCAGGATAAGGTGTATACGCTTCCCTAATGATTACTGTGCACTATTACTAGTATATCCAAAATGGGATGATCCCTTCCACTATAAGGTGGTAGACTTAGGAATACATCCGAGTGTACACTAACTACTACCCTAATCGATCGACTCCCTAATCCGCGTAGATACTCTGTGCCGGCCCCACCGTAGGATGTATCACATCCTAAAGTGGCAACCCTCCGCTGATATGCACAACCCCATATCTACAGGTGTCACGGTCGTCATATTCCCCACTGCCTGGCTCATGCATGCACATGGCCCGGTCGGTTTGCGTCGGCCACACCGTCCTCCATGTTTGGATCTCTTACAATCAGTCCAATAAGCGTGTCCCTTCTCGGACCTAGTTCGGAGTACATGTTTTGATACCTACTCCGGGTTACTGGATGAAACGGGTCCCATATAATATGATACAACCTCTGCCTTTTGTCTTGTATCCCCACTAGGTTTTCCATATGATTATGTATACCACTAGGTGTCTTTAATTACATATCTTTATTCTTTCCATCAGTTATGTATACCATTAGGTGTCTTTAATTACATAACCTTATCAGGTTAAGTTTGTGGGCTTAGATGCAAATATTACCCACCCCCTCAAATTTGCTTAACCAACCCACTGTTCAACCAATTTTACTTAACCCAAACTTTAGTTCATAATCATACAATCCCTATGGATTAGATTAGGTTAAGTAGTCCAATTAATTACCATGTCCATTTATGGTTTATAATGGGCTAGACCTCCCACATTAGGCCTACAACTTGTGGATGCTGGATATGCCGGTCGGGTCTGGGCAGACTTCTTCCACAAGTTGGGCCCAACCTCGTGTCTTAGCCCGTTTCGTATTTGTACACTTAGATCTCTCACATTAGGTTCAACATTAGTGGTTTCTGGATATGCCGGTCGGGTCCGGGCAGACTTCCACCACTAATGCAACCTAACCTCATGTCATAAGTGTAATTACGATTTCTAATTGTAATCTTACACATTTCATTTTTATCCAAATTCTCACCTATGTCTTTATAGGTGATTATGCCCCTTTTTATACCAATTTTGTACAAAGTGAATTATATGTCCATATTCATATCCATTAACCAAGTTATGCCAATTCTATTATTTTCCCCCGTTCCCTCGCTAACGCATTTGTATATGTATATATATTTGGCGGCATCTAGGCTAGAAAGTAGCATAAAATAAAAGGGAAAGGTGATGGGAAAAATGATAATAGTGATCATTCTAACAAAAGTGACATAACATATGTATACTAGGATAGACATGTAATTGGCATAATAATAAAGTGGACATAAAAACATGTCTAGTGAAAAGGGTAATGATAAAACTAGATCTAACATACTAAGGGTGAACAGATCCAAATAACAATTCACATGTCCAATAATGACATATCTCAATTAATCACGAAATGATTGTGAAAACCCGTAACTTCCCCGTAAAGGAAGGCGACGGATAGTTCGAGAACAAGCCACAACAGAATGCATATAAAAGAACATTTCATTGTATATTACAACAATGCATCAGATTACAAGAATATACAGAGTATGAATAAATATTACACAGAAATATCAGAGATTTAAATTACATTTAAATACATAGCAGCGGAAAATAATACAATACACAACTAGAAGTAGATATACGGATACAAAGCTTTCCGGATATCGTTCCAGCTGTAAACCAGGATCCTGCGAATATAAATCTGCAAAACCAAAACTACTAGCTGCCCGTGTCAAAATAAGGGCACCCAGAGTTTAGGTTAAAACAATAAACTCCAGGTCAGTCATGGGACTGGAGTGAGAACTAAAACAGTTATTAATCTTTATTTTAAAGCTAGGTAAATCAAGGGACCACGCCGTATAACACGGAACGGGTTTCCTCCCAAGAATACCAGTGCATAAAACGAACAGCGCAATGCTAAATAAAGAAAAATGAAGCTGTTATAAGACCCAGGTCCTATCACACAATGCAACGCAAGCCGGGGGATAGGGTTTTCCCTTATAACAGCCAAAGAATGCTTGATACGTTTAAAACAAATCATTTGATACTACTATAAGTGCATAGTGTATAAAACAACTTCAAATCATAAGTATCAATCATAGGCGGCATGGGTACCATATATCATGTCGCCATATATAGGTTTACAATTAAAACCGCAAGACGTCGTATTGGAAGTTGGGTTATCATTTATGGTATGAACCGAGGCTAGGGGCAAGATCCTCTACCGATTTTAGACAATCTAGCCCATGTCTAGGAACAGCCGCAACTGCCCCTTGGATCGTCAGGGCCGGTCCACCGATGTGGATTATAATGCCTGAACAATACGTTTCTCCGCCCTTTGGGGCGTAAGCCTGGCCCGTCAGCCGACCAGAAGCATCGGCCGAAACCGATATCACGAGGCGCCTCGCTTTTCAGCAAGTAATAATAAGTAACATCCACATGAGTCAAACTCGTCAGCCAGTTCAAGCACTGACGCCACTCCTAGCTAGAAAGAAAACGCATGTCCCCCCTGAGGTCCATCTCCCGTTTTTGGTTCATACCGGGTGTGAAACTCGCGAAGTAAACGTTACACAAAGCTACGCCACAAAGGCCTTGCTTCGATCATCAACCTCAAGACTTTGCTTTTCAACAGAAGCCTTGATCATTTGCCACATTAAGCATGCCACACAGGCAATTCACTCCATGCGATTGATATCCATCAATATATAACCCCTGAGCTCGTACGTCTCAGAGAAGGGCGTTAAGCAAGAGAATAAATTCTCCGCCGCCAATCAGAAATATATTTAATAGAGATCAATCACACGGACAAAAATCCAATGTCAGACACACAGTCCATTTACAAGTCCGTTCTGGGTCTGAACGAAACCGGAGGCACCTAGTACCCCGCATATCCTTCGATCTCCAAGTACGTCTGGACGATCACCAACTGTTTCCATCTTCTTGGGTGTACAGCCCAATCAAGATCATCAGTAATCACCCAAACGACGTGAAGACCTCCGGTCTTCGACCATCGTCTTCATCTTCGACTTATCGTCGTATCAGTTATTCAGAATGGGATAAACCCGGCCTTTCCGAATAACTCGCGTATATTTTTAAATAAGTGTTACACAAACACAACATACGCCTCATTCCAATTCATCAGTCACTAACCGTAAATTAATCAAGAAAATAATTACCCATATATAAACCCCGAAGGCCGAAACCAACATCAGATCAATATCCAGAAAACCATTATGCTTGGCTAACCGACAGTTAGTTTCTAAATTTCACGTTCATAGGGAAAGGTTCCCATTAATTTTATCCAAGATAAATTCCTTGAATTTATTCTTTATTCTATTCTTTTGAATTTCGATTCAACTAGCCGGGATTAACGAAACTTACCGAAGTAATCATTTGTTTTAATTTCCCAATCCCAACCTATTTATCCCATGAAGTAAAACTGGTAATACTTCATATCTAACACCACAGTGTTATCGGTAAATTCAATTACCATTTCACGTTCAAATCTAATTAAAGATTTAACTATCGCCTGGAGCAAAACTGGTGATACTCCATTCTCGATTATTTCAATCTAATTAAAGATTCATTAAAACTCCACTTAGTTTTAATCGTTAACTGGGTTAAAGAATCAGTGTCATTTAAAACACGGTTCACGATAAACCCAAAATCCCATTCATTAATTATCGGGTTAAAGAACAAGTGTTATTTAAAACACTGTTCACGATAAACCCAAAAATCAATACCAATTCAATTCCAATTAAATATTATTTAATTGGTACACTTCATTAAATCTAAATAAAAAGATTTAATCTTTTCTCAACTGGGTTCAAGAACAGTGTTAGTGAAGACACCATTCACGACAAACCCAAATCACATTTGATATTCAACATAAGGGTCTGAATAGAAAATATATCGGCTTATATTCAATATCAAATTCTACGATTAACAAATGTCGTATTGGAAATAACGATATAAATATATATCTTTCAAATTTCCGTAACAACATCCGTATAATCACGAATTCCAACATCGAAATATTCCGAAGACAATTTCGATTCAAATCCACTCCAATGCAATCATTGGATATTCTGGTTATTTTTAAAACCCTTTTTAAATTCAATTTATTTACTTAAAAATAAATAGAATTATAATTCTAGTTCAAAACTAGTTCATTTCGATAAAAATCTATTTTTATCTTTTCAAATATGGAGTTTTTCATCCCAATTCTTTCTAAATCATTTCTTATGATTTTACACAAATTATTATTATTTTTAATAATTTTATCGAGGCCTGTACAGTCGATTTTCATCAACGGTCATCGAACTGCACTTACATCGACCTTTTTCAAATTTGATTTGGACATAATTCCAAATCCAACCGTTAGATTTCTAATTTCTAATATTCGTTAGAAAGCTCTTTTTGATACGAACCCAACGGTTTCGGTTTTAGGAGAATCCGACGGTCGGATCTCCCGTAATATTCGTTCGAAGTTAATGGTTGAAATTCGCGAACTGCCGCGGCGCGGCGCGTTCTATTCAGGCCATTATATTATATATATAATATATATTTCGTCGATTTCTATTCAAAACGAATTATATAAATAGTTTTAAATTCGTTTCAAAAGCAATTTCAACTTCCTTTTCAATTCAAATCAAAATTGTATTCTTCTTTATAAATTCGTTTTAAAATTCATTTCTATTCAATTCAAATTTCAATTCAATTTGAATTCATTTCAATTCGCTTTCAATTCAATTTGAAATTGTTTTCAATTCAATTCATTTCGAAATCGTTTTCAATTCATTTCATTTCGAAATCATTTTCAATTCATTTCATTTCGAAATCGTTTTCAATTCATTTCATTTCGAAATCGTTTTCAATTCATTTCATTTCGAAATCGTTTTCAATTCATTTCATTTCGAAATCGTTTTCAATTCATTTCATTTCGAAATCGTTTTCAATTCATTTCATTTCGAAATCGTTTTCAATTCATTTCATTTCGAAATCGTTTTCAATTCATTTCATTTCGAAATCGTTTTCAATTCATTTCATTTCGAAATCGTTTTCAATTCATTTCATTTCGAAATCGTTTTCAATTCAATTCAATCAAATAATCTAATTAATATATGCAACCAAACAAACAAGTCCATGGTCTGTGGACGATTGTGTCGGGTGCTACTAAGCACCGTCTGCATCCTAGTATATATATATAACTAGAAATAAAATTGAAGAGTGAGAAATTCTCACCGATAGCTATCCAAACATCTTGACTCTTCTTTGATATAAATCTTCTTCGTTCTCGCCTTTTTGTTACCTTCGTCGCCCGCTTTCACTACCTATGTAAAAATCGAATTTTTACTTCGCTATTCAATATATAAAAATCATATTTTTATTTCGAAGTTCAATATATAAAAATCATATTTTTATTTCGAAGTTCAATATATAAAAATCATATTTTTATTTCGAAGTTCAATATATAAAAATCATATTTTTATTTCGAAGTTCAATATATAAAAATCATATTTTTATTTCGAAGTTCAATATATAAAAATCATATTTTTATTTCGAAGTTCAATATATAAAAATCATATTTTTATTTCGAAGTTCAATATATAAAAATCATATTTTTATTTCGATATCTCATAGATAAAAATTCCATTTTTAAAAATATAGATTTCGCCTTTCTTCTTTTTCCCTTCAAAATTAAATCTTTATAACTCGTTATGGATAATAAAAATTTTAACTTCCTTGTTGCAAAAATCTATATTTTTTTCCCGAAGTAAAAATCATATTTTTACTTTGATTTCTATAAAAATCATCGTATTTTTTTTTATTCTCCAATCATGTATATAAAATTCACATTTTTATTTTCAAACCTTTATATAAAATTCCAATCTTTCCCTTCGCTACTTCATATGAAAAATCTCCCTTTTTAGCTAGTTAAAAATCTCATCTTTTTATTCGATAAAAATCAAATTTTTCATGAACTAAATACCAAAACTTTCTTCAATGTTTTATATAAATTTAAAATTGAATTTGTACATTGTAATTATACTTAAAACTGAATTTAAAATAAACTAAAGAGGAGAAGCTTACAGTTGCTTTCATCGGCAGGATTGAACCAGAGCAGCTTCACGCTCAAACCCGTTTACTCGAAAGCTAGGGTTCATTGTTTCTCACTCCACGCTGCGCCGGGAGGGGATCGGAGTGCGCCTCCTGCTTCGCTGACGAGGGGCTTCCCATCGACACCCCACTTGGCCAACTCGGTGGCCTGAACGACATGCAAAACGAAGCAATGCGGTGAGCTATTGGAGCTAGGGTTACGGTTTGGGGGGGGGGGAACCTGGGGGTTCGAACTGCGAACGGAGAGGGATGGGGCGTCGCCGTAGAGAGGAGGGGCAGGGACAATCGGTGGTCTGGTCGACGGTGGGCGGAACGCGGCCGGACGAGGTTAGGTTCGAGAGGTTTTCTCTTTTTTTTTTTTTGATTTGGAAAATGACGGGGGGGGGGGGGGGGTCTGAAGAAAATAGGGGGAGGGTTTTTTTTTATATAATAATTTATTTAATTTCTTTTAAATTTCAAAACTTCATGCTTATCGAAACGAACTCTAATTTAAACTCAACGACTGCCGTCCCTAGCGTTTTACCCCCATTCCGAACACAATGGGATATGCCACTCAAGCCAATTCAGCTGTTTCGATCAGTTTCTGTCAAAATCAAAATATAAATCCTTTATATTTTGAATTTGAACGCACATTTCAATTTACCGGGGTCACATACTAACTAGAAGAATTCCAGAAAAATATTTCCTAGCTTCGTATTGACGATACGGTCCTAACAAAACTAGTTTCGTTGAATTCTGAGACCGTTTGAAAAATGGCTAATTTCCAGTCGATTGAAATCAACTAAAACTGGTCAAACATGTTTTCCTTTGCCACGCTCACATATTGATTCGAAAAATTATGAAATTTGAATCCTAGCAATAATTTGACACTGCGGATCCAACAAAAGTGGTTTCATCGAAATCCGAGGTCGTTTGCAAAATTCCTATTTTTAAGGGCCTGAATTCCATAGCGACTATTCAGAATTTTCAACTGGACATATCTTTTGATTCCCGCTATGAAATCTCGATTTTTCGGATTCGTTGGAAAGATAGTCACAATTAGATTCCATTATTTTTGGTTTCACTAAAATCCAGTTTATTTTGCACCCGGTACATTCATTTGAAGTTTGAAATCGAATTATCGAACTACCGCGCCATTTTCAATTCCTTTTATAATTATATATAATTATTTATATTCTAACTACGACGTATATAGTATATACGTTCTAATTATATTCGAAATAAATTTTTCGTCGATATTATTTAAAATAATCAAAATTCGCTAAAATTGCCAAAATAAAAATTTTAAACTGGCCCAGATTTTCGGGTTGTTACAATCTCCCCCACTTAAAACTTTTCGTCCCCGAAAAGGAACAAAGTCGAAAGTGGTTTGATAAATCAATTTTACGCTCGATTTGGCTTCCATTCTCTAACTCTCTAGTTTCTGAGAATTTCTAAAATTTCAAAAATTTGGCTAACACCCTAAATTTTCGAAAAATTTCGCCATAACCTCCTCTGCACCGGGAGCATCGGGGAATTTCAAATAGCTTCCCCGGTCCTTCAGATCTCAAAAAGAAAAAGAAAAAGCCAAGCGGCTAGCCAATAGGCTCATAAAATCATCATCACCCAAACAAAACAGTAAATTATGTATTAAACATGTACCTATTTGTCGGGCAAACAAATTTTATTCTCTGGCTCTAGCCTCCTTGCTATGACCTGTTAGGTAAGTACATATATGCAAGCAAATGCGACCAATTTTCAATATAGTTCAATATTTGATTCAATTAGGCATAAACGGTTAAAATTACCAAACAAGTAAACCAACAACACAAACATCAATCAATTAGTGGATTAGAGTTCTCAAATTGATAACTTTGATACATAGTCAAAAATCAGATTTTTGATGCCAAATCACAACAATAGGCCCTATCTAATTTTGGTTCTCACACCAGTCAATAGGAAGTATATAGATATTACACGTTCGTCACTCGAATATAAACTCTGATGATGATATATCAATCATCAGAATCACCCCCGGGCGACTAGATTATAATTCTATATCTATCCAGTAAATTAAAACTTCAAATACACGTTTGCAAGGCGTATATGCAAAATCTTTATATACTGGACTGTCCTAATCAATATAAATAAATAATCAAATACGAATAAGTGATTTAAATTTTCAAAACAAAAAATTGTTTTCATTTTAAAAAATATACTCTTCACACTCGTTCTAGGATACTACTGATCCCATCTCTAACGAGTCATTCTAATTGGATATTACTAATCCAATATCTGATGAATTCTTTCGTATGGTTCTAATGTGCCTTGTTCTCTGCTTTGTAAACCAAAGCTCTGATACCAACTGTGAAAACCCGTAACTTCCCCATAAAGGAAGGCGACGGATAGTTCGAGAACAAGCCACAACAGAACGCATATAAAAGAACATTTCATTGTATATTACAACAATGCATCAGATTACAAGAATATACAGAGTATGAATAAATATTACACAGAAATATCAGAGATTTAAATTACATTTAAATACATAGCAGCAGAAAATAATACAATACACAACTAGAAGTAGATATACGGATACAAAGCTTTCCGGATATCGTTCCAGCTGTAAACCAGGATCCTGCGAATATAAATCTGCAAAACCAAAACTACTAGCTGCCCGTGTCAAAATAAGGGCACCCAGAGTTTAGGTTAAAACAATAAACTCCAGGTCAGTCATGGGACTGGTGTGAGAACTAAAACAGTTATTAATCTTTATTTTAAAGCTAGGTAAATCAAGGGACCACGCCGTATAACACGGAACGGGTTTCCTCCCAAGAATACCAGTGCATAAAACGAACAGCGCAATGCTAAATAAAGAAAAATGAAGCTGTTATGAGACCCAGGTCCTATCACACAATGCAACGCAAGCCGGGGGATAGGGTTTTCCCTTATAACAGCCAAAGAATGCTTGATACGTTTAAAACAAATCATTTGATACTACTATTAGTGCATAGTGTATAAAACAACTTCAAATCATAAGTATCAATCATAGGCGGCATGGGTACCATATATCATGTCGCCATATTTAGGTTTACAATTAAAACCGCAAGACGTCGTATTGGAAGTTGGGTTATCATTTATGGTATGAACCGAGGCTAGGGGCAAGATCCTCTACCGATTTTAGACAATCTAGCCCATGTCTAGGAACAGCCGCAACTGCCCCTTGGATCGTCAGGGCCGGTCCACCGATGTGGATTATAATGCCTGAACAATACGTTTCTCCGCCCTTTGGGGCGTAAGCCTGGCCCGTCAGCCGACCAGAAGCATCGGCCGAAACCGATATCACGAGGCGCCTCGCTTTTCAGCAAGTAATAATAAGTAACATCCACATGAGTCAAACTCGTCAGCCAGTTCAAGCACTGACGCCACTCCTAGCTAGAAAGAAAACGCATGTCCCCCCTGAGGTCCGTCTCCCTTTTTGGTTCATACCGGGTGTGAAACTCGCGAAGTAAACGTTACACAAAGCTACGCCACAAAGGCCTTGCTTCGATCATCAACCTCAAGACTTTGCTTTTCAACAGAAGCCTTGATCATTTGCCACTTAAGCATGCCACACAGGCAATTCACTCCATGCGATTGATATCCATCAATATATAACCCCTGAGCTCGTACGTCTCAGAGAAGGGCGTTAAGCAAGAGAATAAATTCTCCGCCGCCAATCAGAAATATATTTAATAGAGATCAATCACACAGACTAAAATCCAATGTCAGACACACAGTCCATTTACAAGTCCGTTCTGGGTCTGAACGAAACCGGAGGCACCTAGTACCCCGCATATCCTTCGATCTCCAAGTACGTCTGGACGATCACCAACTGTTTCCATCTTCTTGGGTGTACAGCCCAATCAAGATCATCAGTAATCACCCAAACGACGTGAAGACCTCCGGTCTTTGACCATCGTCTTCATCTTCGACTTATCGTCGTATCAGTTATTCAGAATGGGATAAACCCGGCCTTTCCGAATAACTCGCGTATATTTTTAAATAAGTGTTACACAAACACAACATACGTCTCATTCCAATTCATCAGTCACTAACCGTAAATTAATCAAGAGAATAATTCCCCAAATATTAACCCCGAAGGCCGAAACCAACATTAGATCAATATCCAGAAAACCATTCTGCTTGGCTAACCGACAGTTAGTTTCTAAATTTCACGTTCATAGGGAAAGGTTCCCATTAATTTTATCCAAGATAAATTCCTTGAATTTATTCTTTATTCTATTCTTTTGAATTTCGATTCAACTAGCCGGGATTAACGAAACTTACCGAAGTAATCATTCGTTTTAATTTCCCAATCCCAACCTATTTATCCCATGAAGTAAAACTGGTAATACTTCATATCTAACACCACAGTGTTATCGGTAAATTCAATTACCATTTCACGTTCAAATCTAATTTAAGATTTAACTATCGCCTGGAGCAAAACTGGTGATACTCCATTCTCGATTATTTCAATCTAATTAAAGATTCATTAAAACTCCACTTAGTTTTAATCGTTAACTGGGTTAAAGAATCAGTGTCATTTAAAACACGGTTCACGATAAACCCAAAATCCCATTCATTAATTATCGGGTTAAAGAACAAGTGTTATTTAAAACACTGTTCACGATAAACCCAAAAATCAATACCAATTCAATTCCAATTAAATATTATTTAATTGGTACACTTCAATAAATCTAAATAAAAAGATTTAATCTTTTCTCAACTGCGTTCAAGAACAGTGTTAGTGAAGACACCATTCACGACAAACCCAAATCACATTTGATATTCAACATAAGGCTCTGAATAGAAAATATATCGGCTTATATTCAATATCAAATTCTACGATTAACAAATGTCGTATTGGAAATGACGATATAAATATATATCTTTCAAATTTCCGTAACAACATCCGTATAATCACGAATTCCAACATCGAAATATTCCGAAGACAATTTCGATTCAAATCCACTCCAATGCAATCATTGGATATTCTGGTTATTTTTAAAACCCTTTTTAAATTCAATTTATTTACTTAAAAATAAATAGAATTATAATTCTAGTTCAAAACTAGTTCATTTCGATAAAAATCTATTTTTATCTTTTCAAATATGGAGTTTTTCATCCCAATTCTTTCTAAATCATTTCTTATGATTTTACACAAATTATTATTATTATTTTTAATAATTTTATCGAGGCCTGTACAGTCGATTTTCATCAACGGTCATCGAACTGCACTTGCAATGACCTTTTTCAAATTTGATTTGGACATAATTCCAAATCCAACCGTTAGATTTCTAATTTCTAATATTCGTTAGAAAGCTCTTTTCGATACGAACCCAACGGTTCCGGTTTTAGGAGAATCCGACGGTCGGATCTCCCGTAATATTCGTTCGAAGTTAATGGTCGAAATTCGCGAACTGCCACGGCGCGGCGCGTTCCATTCAGGCCATTATATTATATATATTATATATATAATACATATTTCGTCGATTTCTATTCAAAACGAATTATATAAATAGTTTTAAATTCGTTTCAAAAGCAATTTCAACTTCCTTTTCAATTCAAATCAAAATTGAATTCTTCTTTATAAATTCGTTTTAAAATTCATTTCTATTCAATTCAAATTTCAATTCAATTTGAATTCATTTCAATTCTCTTTCAGTTCAATTTGAAATCGTTTTCAATTCAATTCATTTCGAAATCGTTTTCAATTCAATTCATTTCGAAATCGTTTTCAATTCATTTCATTTCGAAATCGTTTTCAATTCATTTCATTTCGAAATCGTTTTCAATTCATTTCATTTCGAAATCGTTTTCAATTCATTTCATTTCGAAATCGTTTTCAATTCATTTCATTTCGAAATCGTTTTCAATTCATTTCATTTCGAAATCGTTTTCAATTCATTTCATTTCGAAATCGTTTTCAATTCATTTCATTTCGAAATCGTTTTCAATTCATTTCATTTCGAAATCGTTTTCAATTCATTTCATTTCGAAATCGTTTTCAATTCATTTCATTTCGAAATCGTTTTCAATTCATTTCATTTCGAAATCGTTTTCAATTCAATTCAATCAAATAATCTAATTAATCTATGCAACCAAACAAACAAGTCCATGGTCTGTGGACGATTGTGTCGGGTGCTACTAAGCACCGTCTGCATCCTAGTATATATATATAACTAGAAATAAAATTGAAGAGTGAGAAATTCTCACCGATAGCTATCCAAACATCTTGACTCTTCTTTGATATAAATCTTCTTCGTTCTCGCCTTTTTGTTACCTTCGTCGCCCGCTTTCACTACCTATGTAAAAATCGAATTTTTACTTCGCTATTCAATATATAAAAATCATATTTTTATTTCGAAGTTCAATATATAAAAATCATATTTTTATTTCGAAGTTCAATATATAAAAATCATATTTTTATTTCGAAGTTCAATATATAAAAATCATATTTTTATTTCGAAGTTCAATATATAAAAATCATATTTTTATTTCGAAGTTCAATATATAAAAATCATATTTTTATTTCGAAGTTCAATATATAAAAATCATATTTTTATTTCGATATCTCATAGATAAAAATTCCATTTTTAAAAATATAGATTTCGCCTTTCTTCTTTTTCCCTTCAAAATTAAATCTTTATAACTCGTTATGGATAATAAAAATTTTAACTTCCTTGTTGCAAAAATCTATATTTTTTCCCGAAGTAAAAATCATATTTTTACTTTGATTTCTATAAAAATCATCGTTTTTTTTTTATTCTCCAATCATGTATATAAAATTCACATTTTTATTTTCAAACCTTTATATAAAATTCCAATCTTTCCCTTCGCTACTTCATATGAAAAATCCTATTTTTCTTATTTAAAAGGATCAATTTTTTTTATTTCCAGTCTATATTCACAATCATATTCTTCTAAACGATATTTATAATTAAAAATCGCATCTTTATGAGGCTAAAAATCTCCCTTTTTAGCTAGTTAAAAATCTCATCTTTTTATTCGATAAAAATCAAATTTTTCATGAAATAAATACCAAAACTTTCTTCAATGTTTTATATAAATTTAAAATTGAATTTGAACATTGTAATTATACTTAAAACTGAATTTAAAATAAACTAAAGAGGAGAAGCTTACAGTTGCTTTCATCGGCAGGATTGAACCAGAGCAGCTTCACGCTCAAACCCGTTTACTCGAAAGCTAGGGTTCACTGTTTCTCACTCCACGCTGCGCCGGGAGGGGATCGGAGTGCGCCTCCTGCTTCGCTGACGAGGGGCTTCCCATCGACACCCCACTTGGCCAACTCGGTGGCCTGAACGACGTGCAAAACGAAGCAATGCGGTGAGCTATTGGAGCTAGGGTTACGGTTTGGGGGGGGGGAACCTGGGGGTTCGAACTGCGAACGGAGAGGGAAGGGGCGTCGCCGTAGAGAGGAGGGGCAGGGACAATCGGTGGTCTGGTCGACGGTGGGCGGAAGGCGGCCGGACGAGGTTAGGTTCGAGAGGTTTTCTCTTCTTTTTTTTTTTGATTTGGAAAATGACGGGGGGGGGGGGGGGGTCTGAAGAAAATAGGGGGAGGGGTTTTTTTTATATAATAATTTATTTAATTTCTTTTAAATTTCAAAACTCCATGCTTATCGAAACGAACTCTAATTTAAACTCAACGACTGCCGCCCCTAGCGTTTTACCCCCATTCCGAACACAATGGGATATGCCACTCAAGCCAATTCAGCTGTTTCGATCAGTTTCTGTCAAAATCAAATTATAAATCCTTTATATTTTGAATTTGAACACACATTTCAATTTACCGGGGTCACATACTAACTAGAAGAATTCCAGAAAAATATTTCCTAGCTTCGTATTGACGATACGGTCCTAACAAAACTAGTTTCGTTGAATTCTGAGACCGTTTGAAAAATGGCTAATTTCCAGTCGATTGAAATCAACTGAAACTGGTCAAACATGTTTTCCTTTGCCACGCTCACATATTGATTCGAAAAATTATGAAATTTGAAACCTAGCAATAATTTGACACTGCGGATCCAACAAAAGTGGTTTCATCGAAATCCGAGGTCGTTTGCAAAATTCCCATTTTTAAGGGCCTGAATTCCATAGCGACTATTCAGAATTTTCAACTGGACATATCTTTTGATTCCCGCTATGAAATCTCGATTTTTCGGATTCGTTGGAAAAATAGTCACAATTAGATTCCATTATTTTTGGTTTCACTAAAATCCAGTTTATTTTGCACCCGGTACATTCAATTGAAGTTTGAAATCGAATTATCGAACTACCGCGCCATTTTCAATTCCTTTTATAATTATTTATAATTATTTATATTCTAACTACGACGTATATAGTATATACGTTCTAATTATATTCGAAATAAATTTTTCGTCGATATTATTTAAAATAATTCATTTTAAATAATCAAAATTCGCTAAAATTGCCAAAATAAAAATTTTAAACCGGCCCAGATTTTCGGGTTGTTACAATCTCCCCCACTTAAAACTTTTCGTCCCCGAAAAGGAACAAAGTCGAAATTGGTTTGATAAATCAATATTACGCTCGATTTGGCTTCCATTCTCTAACTCTCTAGTTTCTGAGAATTTCAAAAATTTCAAAAATTTGGCTAACACCCTAAATTTCGAAAAATTTCGCCATAACCTCCCCTGCACCGGGAGCATCGGGGAATTTCAAATAGCTTCCTCGGTCCTTCAGATCTCAAAAAGAAAAAGCCAAGCGGCTAGCCAATAGGCTCATAAAATCATCATCACCCAAACAAAACAGTAAATTATGTATTAAACATGTACCTATTTGTCGGGCAAACAAATTTTATTCTCTGGCTCTAGCCTCCTTGCTATGACCTGTTAGGTAAGTACATATATGCAAGCAAATGCGACCAATTTTCAATATAGTTCAATATTTGATTCAATTAGGCATAAACGGTTAAAATTACCAAACAAGTAAACCAACAACACAAACATCAATCAATTAGTGGATTAGAGTTCTCAAATTGATAACTTTGATACATAGTCAAAAATCAGATTTTTGATGCCAAATCACAACAATAGGCCCTATCTAATTTTGGTTCTCACACCAGTCAATAGGAAGTATATAGATATTACACGTTCGTCACTCGAATATAAACTCTGATGATGATATATCAATCATCAGAATCACCCCCGGGCGACTAGATTATAATTCTATATCTATCCAGTATATTAAAACTTCAAATACACGTTTGCAAGGCGTATATGCAAAATCTTTATATACTGGACTGTCCTAATCAATATAAATAAATAATCAAATACGAATAAGTGATTTAAATTTTCAAAACAAAAATTGGTTTTCATTTTAAAAAATATACTCTTCACACTCGTTCTAGGATACTACTGATCCCATCTCTAACGAGTCATTCTAATTGGATATTACTAATCCAATATCTGATGAATTCTTTCGTATGGTTCTAATGTGCCTTGTTCTCTGCTTTGTAAACCAAAGCTCTGATACCAACTGTGAAAACCCGTAACTTCCCCGTAAAGGAAGGCGACGGATAGTTCGAGAACAAGCCACAACAGAACGCATATAAAAGAACATTTCATTGTATATTACAACAATGCATCAGATTACAAGAATATACAGAGTATAAATAAATATTACACAGAAATATCAGAGATTTAAATTACATTTAAATACATAGCAGCGGAAAATAATACAATACACAACTAGAAGTAGATATACGGATACAAAGCTTTCCGGATATCGTTCCAGCTGTAAACCATGATCCTGCGAATATAAATCTGCAAAACCAAAACTACTAGCTGCCCGTGTCAAAATAAGGGCACCCAGAGTTTAGGTTAAAACAATAAACTCCAGGTCAGTCATGGGACTGGTGTGAGAACTAAAACAGTTATTAATCTTTATTTTAAAGCTAGGTAAATCAAGGGACCACGCCGTATAACACGGAACGGGTTTCCTCCCAAGAATACCAGTGCATAAAACGAACAGCGCAATGCTAAATAAAGAAAAATGAAGCTGTTATAAGACCCAGGTCCTATCACACAATGCAACGCAAGCCGGGGGATAGGGTTTTCCCTTATAACAGCCAAAGAATGCTTGATACGTTTAAAACAAATCATTTGATACTACTATTAGTGCATAGTGTATAAAACAACTTCAAATCATAAGTATCAATCATAGGCGGCATGGGTACCATATATCATGTCGCCATATTTAGGTTTACAATTAAAACCGCAAGACGTCGTATTGGAAGTTGGGTTATCATTTATGGTATGAACCGAGGCTAGGGGCAAGATCCTCTACCGATTTTAGACAATCTAGCCCATGTTTAGGAACAGCCGCAACTGCCCCTTGGATCGTCAGGGTCGGTCCACCGATGTGGATTATAATGCCTGAACAATACGTTTCTCCGCCCTTTGGGGCGTAAGCCTGGCCCGTCAGCCGACCAGAAGCATCGGCCGAAACCGATATCACGAGGCGCCTCGCTTTTCAGCAAGTAATAATAAGTAACATCCACATGAGTCAAACTCGTCAGCCAGTTCAAGCACTGACGCCACTCCTAGCTAGAAAGAAAACGCATGTCCCCCCTGAGGTCCGTCTCCCGTTTTTGGTTCATACCGGGTGTGAGACTCGCGAAGTAAACGTTACACAAAGCTACGCCACAAAGGCCTTGCTTCGATCATCAACCTCAAGACTTTGCTTTTCAACAGAAGCCTTGATCATTTGCCACTTAAGCATGCCACACAGGCAATTCACTCCATGCGATTGATATCCATCAATATATAACCCCTGAGCTCGTACGTCTCAGAGAAGGGCGTTAAGCAAGAGAATAAATTCTCCGCCGCCAATCAGAAATATATTTAATAGAGATCAATCACACAGACTAAAATCCAATGTCAGACACACAGTCCATTTACAAGTCCGTTCTGGGTCTGAACGAAACCGGAGGCACCTAGTACCCCGCATATCCTTCGATCTCCAAGTACGTCTGGACGATCACCAACTGTTTCCATCTTCTTGGGTGTACAGCCCAATCAAGATCATCAGTAATCACCCAAACGACGTGAAGACCTCCGGTCTTTGACCATCGTCTTCATCTTCGACTTATCGTCGTATCAGTTATTCAGAATGGGATAAACCCGGCCTTTCCGAATAACTCGCGTATATTTTTAAATAAGTGTTACACAAACACAACATACGTCTCATTCCAATTCATCAGTCACTAACCGTAAATTAATCAAGAGAATAATTCCCCAAATATTAACCCCGAACGCCGAAACCAACATTAGATCAATATCCAGAAAACCATTCTGCTTGGCTAACCGACAGTTAGTTTCTAAATTTCACGTTCATAGGGAAAGGTTCCCATTAATTTTATCCAAGATAAATTCCTTGAATTTATTCTTTATTCTATTCTTTTGAATTTCGATTCAACTAGCCGGGATTAACGAAACTTACCGAAGTAATCATTCGTTTTAATTTCCCAATCCCAACCTATTTATCCCATGAAGTAAAACTGGTAATACTTCATATCTAACACCACAGTGTTATCGGTAAATTCAATTACCATTTCACGTTCAAATCTAATTAAAGATTTAACTATCGCCTGGAGCAAAACTGGTGATACTCCATTCTCGATTATTTCAATCTAATTAAAGATTCATTAAAACTCCACTTAGTTTTAATCGTTAACTGGGTTAAAGAATCAGTGTCATTTAAAACACGGTTCACGATAAACCCAAAATCCCATTCATTAATTATCGGGATAAAGAACAAGTTTTATTTAAAACACTGTTCACGATAAACCCAAAAATCAATACCAATTCAATTCCAATTAAATATTATTTAATTGGTACACTTCATTAAATCTAAATAAAAAGATTTAATCTTTTCTCAACTGAGTTCAAGAACAGTGTTAGTGAAGACACCATTCACGACAAACCCAAATCACATTTGATATTCAACATAAGGCTCTGAATAGAAAATATATCGGCTTATATTCAATATCAAATTCTACGATTAACAAATGTCGTATTGGAAATAACGATATAAATATATATCTTTCAAATTTCCGTAACAACATCCGTATAATCACGAATTCCAACATCGAAATATTCCGAAGACAATTTCGATTCAAATCCACTCCAATGCAATCATTGGATATTCTGGTTATTTTTAAAACCCTTTTTAAATTCAATTTATTTACTTAAAAATAAATAGAATTATAATTCTAGTTCAAAACTAGTTCATTTCGATAAAAATCTATTTTTATCTTTTCAAATATGGAGTTTTTCATCCCAATTCTTTCTAAATCATTTCTTATGATTTTACACAAATTATTATTATTATTTTTAATAATTTTATCGAGGCCTGTACAGTCGATTTTCATCAACGGTCATCGAACTGCACTTACAACGACCTTTTTCAAATTTGATTTGGACATAATTCCAAATCCAACCGTTAGATTTCTAATTTCTAATATTCGTTAGAAAGCTCTTTTCGATACGAACCCAACGGTTCCGGTTTTAGGAGAATCCGACGGTCGGATCTCCCGTAATATTCGTTCGAAGTTAATGGTCGAAATTCGCGAACTGCCGCGGCGCGGCGCGTTCTATTCAGGCCATTATATTATATATATTATATATATAATATATATTTCGTCAATTTCTATTCAAAACGAATTATATAAATAGTTTTAAATTCGTTTCAAAAGCAATTTCAACTTCCTTTTCAATTCAAATCAAAATTGAATTCTTCTTTATAAATTCGTTTTAAAATTCATTTCTATTCAATTCAAATTTCAATTCAATTTGAATTCATTTCAATTCGCTTTCAGTTCAATTTGAAATCGTTTTCAATTCAATTCATTTCGAAATCGTTTTCAATTCAATTCATTTCGAAATCGTTTTCAATTCATTTCATTTCGAAATCGTTTTCAATTCATTTCATTTCGAAATCGTTTTCAATTCATTTCGAAATCGTTTTCAATTCATTTCATTTCGAAATCGTTTTCAATTCATTTCATTTCGAAATCGTTTTCAATTCATTTC
This sequence comes from Allium sativum, assembly GCA_030737875.1. NCBI lineage: Eukaryota > Viridiplantae > Streptophyta > Magnoliopsida > Asparagales > Amaryllidaceae > Allium > Allium sativum. The sequence goes on along the minus strand of CM060924.1, from coordinate 184,991,976 downwards.
ATTTCGAAATCGTTTTCAATTCATTTCATTTCGAAATCGTTTTCAATTCATTTCATTTCGAAATCGTTTTCAATTCATTTCATTTCGAAATCGTTTTCAATTCAATTCAATCAAATAATCTAATTAATCTATGCAACCAAACAAACAAGTCCATGGTCTGTGGACGATTGTGTCGGGTGCTACTAAGCACCGTCTGCATCCTAGTATATATATATATAACTAGAAATAGAATTGAAGAGTGAGAAATTCTCACCGATAGCTATCTAAACATCTTGACTCTTCTTTGATATAAATCTTCTTCGTTCTCGCCTTTTTGTTACCTTCGTCGCCCGCTTTCACTACCTATGTAAAAATCGAATTTTTACTACGCTATTCAATATATAAAAATCATATTTTTATTTCGAAGTTCAATATATAAAAATCATATTTTTATTTCGAAGTTCAATATATAAAAATCATATTTTTATTTCGAAGTTCAATATATAAAAATCATATTTTTATTTCGAAGTTCAATATATAAAAATCATATTTTTATTTCGAAGTTCAATATATAAAAATCATATTTTTATTTCGAAGTTCAATATATAAAAATCATATTTTTATTTCGAAGTTCAATATATAAAAATCATATTTTTATTTCGAAGTTCAATATATAAAAATCATATTTTTATTTCGATATCTCATAGATAAAAATTCCATTTTTAAAAATATAGATTTCGCCTTTCTTCTTTTTCCCTTCAAAATTAAATCTTTATAACTCGTTATGGATAATAAAAAATTTAACTTCCTTGTTGCAAAAATCTATATTTTTTTCCCGAAGTAAAAATCATATTTTTACTTTGATTTCTATAAAAATCATCGTATTTTTTTTATTCTCCAATCATGTATATAAAATTCACATTTTTATTTTCAAACCTTTATATAAAATTCCAATCTTTCCCTTCGCTAATTCATATGAAAAATCCTATTTTTCTTATTTATAAAGATCAAATTTTTTTTTATTTCCATTCTATATTCACAATCATATTCTTCTAAACGATATTTATAATTAAAAATCGCATCTTTATGAGGCTAAAAATCTCCCTTTTTAGCTAGTTAAAAATCTCATCTTTTTATTCGATAAAAATCAAATTTTTCATGAAATAAATACCAAAACTTTCTTCAATGTTTTATATAAATTTAAAATTGAATTTGAACATTGTAATTATACTTAAAACTGAATTTAAAATAAACTAAAGAGGAGAAGCTTACAGTTGCTTTCATCGGCAAGATTGAACCAGAGCAGCTTCACGCTCAAACCCGTTTACTCGAAAGCTAGGGTTCACTGTTTCTCACTCCACGCTGCGCCGGGAGGGGATCGGAGTGCGCCTCCTGCTTCGCTGACGAGGGGCTTCCCATCGACACCCCACTTGGCCAACTCGGTGGCCTGAACGACGTGCAAAACGAAGCAATGCGGTGAGCTATTGGAGCTAGGGTTACGGTTTGGTGGGGGGGAAACCTGGGGGTTCGAACTGCGAACGGAGAGGGAAGGGGCGTCGCCGTAGAGAGGAGGGGCAGGGACAATCGGTGGTCTGGTCGACGGTGGGCGGAAGGCGGCCGGACGAGGTTAGGTTCGAGAGGTTTTCCCTTTTTTTTTTATTTGTTTTTTTTTGATTTGGAAAATGAGGGGGGGGGGTCTGAAGAAAATAGGGGGAGGGGTTTTTTTTATATAATAATTTATTTAATTTCTTTTAAATTTCAAAACTTCATGCTTATCGAAACGAACTCTAATTTAAACTCAACGACTGCCGCCCCTAGCATTTTACCCCCATTCCGAACACAATGGGATATGCCACTCAAGCCAATTCAGCTATTTCGATCAGTTTCTGTCAAAATCAAAATATAAATCCTTTATATTTTGAATTTGAACGCACATTTCAATTTACCGGGGTCACATACTAACTAGAGGAATTCCAGAAAAATATTTCCTAGCTTCGTATTGACGATACGGTCCTAACAAAACTAGTTTCGTTGAATTCTGAGACCGTTTGAAAAATGGCTAATTTCCAGTCGATTGAAATCAACTGAAACTGGTCAAACATGTTTTCCTTTGCCACGCTCACATATTGATTCGAAAAATTATGAAATTTGAAACCTAGCAATAATTTGACACTGCGGATCCAACAAAAGTGGTTTCATCGAAATCCGAGGTCGTTTGCAAAATTCCCATTTTTAAGGGCCTGAATTCCATAGCGACTATTCAGAATTTTCAACTGGACATATCTTTTGATTCCCGCTATGAAATCTCGATTTTTCGGATTCGTTGGAAAGATAGTCACAATTAGATTCCATTATTTTTGGTTTCACTAAAATCCAGTTTATTTTGCACCCGGTACATTCAATTGAAGTTTGAAATCGAATTATCGAACTACCTCGCCATTTTCAATTCCTTTTATAATTATATATAATTATTTATATTCTAACTACGACGTATATAGTATATACGTTCTAATTATATTCGAAATAAATTTTTCGTCGATATTATTTAAAATAATTCATTTTAAATAATCAAAATTCGCTAAAATTGCCAAAATAAAAATTTTAAACTGGCCCAGATTTTCGGGTTGTTACAATGATGATCTAGATCTAAACAAAGGTTTAATTGTTCGGATAATGATAATCCCAAATTAACCACAAACTTAGAAAAAGGGTAAGATCCACATAGGTAACATGATTAATTAACCACAAAAGAATTAGATCTATAAAAAAGATCTAGCATGATAAGGTCTAGGCTTATAGATTCACCAATTATGATATATCCAATATGATTCAGTCACAGGAATGTATATATCCAAATCACACTCATATCACAAATTACTTTTAATCATTTAAATCTAAAAGTAACTAACTCACAGTGTTTGGATTAAAAGAAAAGGTAGAAAATAGTAGAGGTTGGATCTACACTTGAATCTCTAAGTTTGATTTGCAAAGTTGATCGTTGTTGAATAAAGGATCCGTCTCCGTTCAGACACCAGCAGCATTTGGCCTCCATGATTTCCAATTAAGAAAACAGGAGAAATGACCATGTATTTATAGCTGTCAGCCTCCAGAAACCGACTGCCATGTTATCCCTAGTGGTGTCAACACCCCTGTTGGGAGGTTGACCCCCAGAGCGGGAAATTTGCCGCCTTACGAAATTTTGAATTTTGAACCCTTTTCTGGATAAGTTCCAACTCATATGTCTATATATAATTCTTTTGCGCGTATGCTAATTTAAAATCCTCATAACTTCTTCATACGGTGTCCGTTTTGCGCAAACCAAATGTCTATCTTGACTAGAATTTCAAGACGGATGCAATGGCGTAGTCCGTTTCCCTTAATTTTGAATATTAAATATTAAATTAATTTTTATATAATTTATCCTCTTTTAGTGTGGTTAAAAATATGGGGTATTACACTAGTTTTCTATGGATGATGTGGAGGAAGATGAAATTCCAAGCTTTCTTCCAAACTTGACCGTGAACTTAGTCATTTTGAAAAGTTCTTTTTGAGCTTTTTTTATTATTGGCAATCTTCACTTGGTTTTGAACAATCATCATTCTAGAAATGGTTCCAGTGTTGAGTGGATAGTCAACACTTTCCAAAGAAGTTTATTCTTCTTCTTTGACTTTCATAGGTGCTTGTTCTTATTGCATTCGAGCTTGTTTGTTTTCGATTGTCTCATATGGTTTGAAAGTGAGTGGAATTTGCGTAAGGTGTATGTTTGTAGAATCAAAACACCTTTCTTAACACAAATTCTTCTCCATGAAGATCAACTCCAAAGTATTTGAAAATGCGGGTGAGATAAACTCCATAGTAAAGTGTGTTCTCTCTTGATGAAGTTTCTATGGTCTTGAACTCTCTAAAGATCATGTCAGCCCAATTGATGTTATAGCCACCAATAATAGCGAAGAGGGCATTTTAGACCTTAAGAGTTGGATTATTAAAGTTTTCGGAATGAGGAGTGATGGTATGTTGACAGAGAAGGTTTACAATTCTTGTTTTTGGATGGAAAAACAATTCTTGAATTCCGTTTGAGCATCGCCTTCAAATATGTCATGATAAGTCTCTAAATCGGTTTCATCGATTTTGAAATCCGAAAAATCTGAGCCCGTACTTCTGCAATTTAAGATATTCACTACAAGATATGTGCACATTCACAATACCATTAGACAGCATTTTGCCCTCTTTTTTGTCAAATACAAATATTAATATGTGGTTTTAACGTTAAAAACGCTGAGATAATTTAAAGCAGGAAATAATTTTAGTTCCCTCCACTGCTACTAATTTCGATCGTGCTTTCTTTCTTTTTACTTCCTTAGAAACAGTAAACGACCAGTTTTCCCCTAAAATTCGTTAAACCCAAATTAAAATCCAAAGCTTCCATGAATCTTCGAAAACTTCATTCGTCCCCTAATTCCACCAGCAACCACCGATCTTTGGCGAATCAAATTCTGAGTTCTATCAATACCTATGAATAGGGTATCATTGCAAGACTCTAGTGATGAAAGAGGCTGTGAAGTCATGGCTTCAACTAGGGTTTCGTCAATTCAGAACTTGATTTCAGATTTCGTGAATTATAATGGCAACGACGTGCATCTATAATTGTTAGCGACTATTACTTCATGTTGCCGCTCCTAAAACTCTGGTATTACTGGTATATATGCATAAATTATCGTGTCATTTCATACACTTTCTGTACTGGTATATGTGTTTATTAAACAATCCATTATCAATCTTCAGCCTCTCGCTTTAGTTCATTTTCATATATCAATTTGTTGATGGAAAGATTTGATCTTTGTTGACTTTTCATAATTTTGCAGGATGAGTGCTGCTCCAACACCTCAAATTGTATGGTAGTGATGGTCACGCTCTTCTAAAACAAATGGGTTTATATCACCAGTAAGTGATGTTCACGCTCTTCTATAATTTTAACTGATATTCTACTCAATGTTACGTTTCACCTCTTTTATAATCTATACTGTTATTTTTTTTTCAAAATTAAAGCTCAAGACCATGAGTCTATGAATAGACCAATGGTATTGTTGGTAAACATTATAGTATTGCCTAAATAGTGATATGATCCTGGTAAACAATTAGGCTAAATCCACTTCCAATTATTTAATATGATCAAATAAGTTTAATAACGTTGATGTTGGTAAAATAGTGATATACTCTGACTGTTAAGTCATCCAAAATAGATTATCATAAATCTAACTCTGGCCTCAAGTTATCCAGAACGTGGTTTCGATGGTGGAAAGGAAGACAACATCATTGAAATATTTTGTGGCTTTGATGATCAAAGTGCTTGTGTTGTTTGGAGGAGATAATTAGATATATAGATATACATGGTGGGAAAACTGTTTGTTGATGTGTTTAAGAACTTTCATATTGGCTATTCTTTCAGTATATTGTAGGGTGAATGTCAGTTTGTTTTGCTTTGTTGACTTGATGTATTCCTATTTTTGATGACTATGAATTGAAACCGAATTGATTATGGGTCATGGAATCTAGATTTGCTTTATTTCGTTTGATTTTAAGGTTAGACTGGGTTTTTTTAAGATTGGAACTTGTTACATTTTAGTTTTTTATTAGATCCTTATTGGATTTAAACCATTTCTTTGTTGATTTTTGACTCTTTCCTAAATCCTGGTTGAATTTATAAGGTTAGACTATTTATTTTTTGCAATTGAAAATTTGTTTCAGGTTCTAGAAGAGAAAGAGGGTGAAATTGATGTAGTTGGAGTCAATATCCCTGATAATGATGTTAACAATATGAGTTTGAAATTAAAAGACAAAAGCAAAGTGGAGAATGGAAAAAAATTAGGAATTTCTTCTACGAAGGATGTGGTTCTCGTGGTTTTCATGGAAGTAGCGATGAATCCTTAGTTGCAGGTAGTATTTTTTGCAAAGTGATATTTCAAGCAATACTTTATTGCAAAGTGAACATATTGAGAAGGATCAAAATAAAGTATAAAGAGCAGATAGTGATGAATATCACATCACTAAGCTTCCATTTGTTTCGAATGACCAGGCTCCGCCTACTAGTTTAATAGTAGTTCAATATTTTAACAGTTATATCACTATTTTCTACAGGAAAGAACCTTAATCGTTAGTAAGTTTATCTAATAGTGATATTCTTCTATATAGTAAACTATTGCCTAAATTAATATTAATTTATAGTTGAAGATAATATATACTAAATTATTTAATTCGTGTCATTTCATTGATGCTGGTAAACAGGGTAGTATTGCCTAAATAGCGATATTAGAAAAATTAACTATGAATTAATGTATACTAGAGATATTATAACACTTGAGATGGATAATACTCCATATATGTTTAACAGCAGTACTACTGGAGTGAGGAAGATAGTGATACATGTTATATATCATTTCATATATGCAGAATTTTTATTCATGCATCACTTATCATTTTCGGTTTTATTTACGCAGTGGCTAATATATTATTTTTGCATTCGCCTGCTGGAGTTGGATTTTCATATTTGAACACAACTTCGGATTTGTACACATACGGTGACCAAAGAACTCTTTAGTATGATGGCATATGGATTGTCTAATAAGTTAAGAAGTATATTTTTTTTGCTTTGCGATATGTTGTATATGTTATAGCTTTGGATTCATGTGCTTTTCTGGTGAAGTGGTTTGAAACGTTTCCTCAATACAAGCACATGGATTTCTATATTGCAGGAGAAAGTTATGCAGGTTTCTAATACAGATCTATTTTATTTTAATATCAATTTCTAAAAATATTTTACTTAAAATTGAATTTCACTATTTCAATGGTAAAGCTATTTCTTTGGTTGATCATATTCAGTTCTGCAGTTGGTCGTGAGTGCTCAAAAATGTAGATGAATGGACAATTTGAGTATAATAGATTTAGAGAATTGAAATTTAAGAGTATATTTTTTTTCTTTTTCTTTTTTTAGTGAATCTTCGATCAAAGGTGTCCTTTCTTAAAAAAAACTGATTTCTCTAAATACTGCTTTGTATTGTATACTTGTGGAGGCTTTTGATTTTTTGGAAGTGAAATGACTTATAAGAATGTTTCACTCAGGTTTTTTATGGCCATGGAGGTAAAGATGCAGCACAATTTGTACGTAACAATCTATCTAGACTCATTATGGACTGATGCTAAGTTTGCCGAGTCTTGCTTGCTTGAATCTTCCCTCTCTTCTGGCACAATTGCCCTCAGTATGCATGGTAAGTTTTTCATTATGGTTATGTATGCAAACAAATGACATGTAAGAAATCAACCATTGTCCTCTGTTAAAATATGGATACAAAAATGTTCATGCTTTAATTAACCAGATTCAGATTTCATTTTCACTAGGAAAGAGACCGATCTTTGTATTGATCCAACCTTTAATGTTTCTGTAGTATTTGGCAAAAGTGACGAGGTAGGCTGTTTTTGTATACATTATTTGTGCTATACTTCCCAGCTGTTTGAGGAAATCTAAATTAATTCAGTTTTGATAGCTCAGCCACTTCTGGTTGCATGTGCATGCCAATTGATTGAAGATAAAAGGTATGCTTACTTTTCTCATTCTCTAGTTTTTTTGATGATTTTGGTCTGGTCAGTTTGCAAGGAGTAGCAGACAATTTGGCTTCAACTAACGTGTAACATCATTATAAGTGTGCTTGTAACTTCATTATTTTCCGGGCAAAGCTGAAAGTAGTGGATTTTTCACATGGAATTGGAACAGGTCAATGCTAGTGGTCGACTTAAGGACATTTCTGATTGTTTATTTGTTTTTATTTTGATCATGCAAACCTGGTGCTAGAATATTTTAACTATCTATTTGTAGTTGTCACCTTGAAGCTTGAGTTGTTGAAATATATGACACAATATATCCAAACTGAACAAAATTTTACCACCATAGCATAGACAAAGACGATTGGTCATTTGAAGTTATAGATTGAAACAAATCATTGAAGTTGCAACCTAGATGTATGGGTGTAACAAAGGAATTCTGAAGCGAAGATGAGTGCATGGAGCAGGTTCAGTTTATTTTTTTGTGTGTGTTGATTTGCATGTTAAAGGTCCGTGTGGAAAACAATATAAGAGCAGGTCAGATGTCTGAAATAAATATCAGGCGTCTGAACCAGGCCTAGGAATTGCCCGAGAACATTTCAAACGTCTGAAATAAATTGCAGACGTCTGAAATCGTCTTAGGGCATTGGCCGAAATCCAGTTCAGACGTATGAAACCAATTTTCAGTCGTCTGAACCAGGTCAGACGTCTGAAAATAAGTTCAGACATCTGAAATTTGTTGTTGTTTCTAGTTTGACTTCTATCGACCGGTTGGTTGTATGCAATGTCAACTTATTACTTGTTTTCTTGTGTAGCTTATGGCCCTTTTGTTAATGGGACATGCCTTGAGCTTTTCTAACGACGACGATGATGACGATGCTTCTGCATATTTTTATGTAAGTAATTATATTCGTTACACTTCATGTTCATGGCATTCATGTAGGATTAACAAAGTACCTAAAAATGCAAAACATAATTAACTTCTATAATAATAATAACAGTGAGATTTATAATCGTAGTAAATAAACTAAGATTTATAAAAAAAATTAAATAAACTTATAAAAATTAAATAAGTATTATTAAAATTAACTAAATAGTATAAAAATTTAACTAAGTTTACTAATTTTATAAAAACGAAGAAGTAGTTTATAAAAGTTAACTAAGTATATAAAAATATAAAACATTGTCAAGTATTCTACAATAATAATAGCAAGAATTAAAAATTATCTATGTATTATAAAATTAAATAATTATTATAAAAAATTAACTATGTTTACTAGTTTTATAAAAATTAATAAGTTTAATTTATAAAAGTTAACTAAGAATATAAAAATATAAATATTACCAAGTATTCTATAATAATAATAGTAATAATTAAAAATTAGCTAAGTATTATAAAAATTAACTAACTATAATAATAATAATTAAGTTTGCTAATTTTATAAAAATTAACTAACTATTATAAAAATTAACACACTATTACAAAAATCAACTAAGTATTATAAAAATTAACTAAGTTTACTAATTTTATAAAAATTAACTCACTATTATAAAATTAGCTAACTATTATAAAAAATAAATCAAGTTTACTAATTTAAAAAAAAAAATTAACTAACCATTATAAAAGTTAAATTAAGTTTACTAATTTTATAAAAATTAACTAAGTATTATAAAAATTAACTAAGTTCACTAATTTTATAAAAAAAATTAACTAAGTATTATAAAACTAACTAAGTATTATAAAATTAACTAAGTATTAGGTTTTATAAAATTAACTAAGTATTAGGTATTATAAAATTAAATAATTTTATAAAAACGAAGAAGTAGTTTATAAAAGTTAACTAAGTATATAAAAATATAAAATATTATGAAGTATTCTATAATAAAAATAGAAATAATTAAAAATTAACTAAGCATTATAAAAATTAACTAACTATTACAAAATATTACCAAGTATGCTATGTTGTTATCGTCAACTTTCTCCTTGTATTCTTTTTTCTTGTTGTCGAGCATTATTTTCTTGTTAATGTGTAAGCATGACCAAATGCTAACATGAAAACATGTGTATAGGTATTAGAGGTGGGCATTTTTATGCATTCGGCTATAATCAGAATATCGTTAGGTGCTTCTGAAGATCCCTCAACAAAATGACCGCTTGTGGTATCTGCTTACAAAGAAAGTGGTAACTTTTAGATGTTCATTTTGTTGGTATTCGACACAAACTTGTTTTATGGAAATTTTGTTTTATTTGTAGATATCGTGATATTGTTCGACGGATATTATGTAAATTTAGTTTATGGTGTTATTTTTTTATGGAAATTATGAAAAGTTTGTTTATTGATGATGTCTTTGTGTATGAATATTGTGTTATATAATTAGTTGGTTGATATATATTTACATGTTGATATGTTTGTGCATGAATATTTTGATACTACAATATGTAAATGCCGTGATAGATACATAAAATGTTGTGATCTGTGGCAAAACACTGTGATAGTAAAGAACATGTAAACTTCCAGAAACACTGTGATATGTGGCAAAACGCTGTGATAGTAAAGAACTTGTAAACTTCGAGAAATGTTGTGATATGTGGCTAAATGCTGTAGAAAAGGGAAGATAACAACATTTCTGAAACAATATAAAACGCTGTATAAACATAAGGACAACAACATTTGAAACGCTGTAATATGTCAATTTTCTACAATATTTTTGAAAACGCTATAATATATCCAGGGACCTATAACAGCACGTTGGCAGACAGCGTTCATCAAAAAGCTGTTAAAGGCTATAACATCGTTTTTTCAATGCTGTGAATAGACATATTTCTTGTAGTGATTGCCTAAGATTTCAAAATTTAGGACAATTTGCGTGCCTTTGATGCTACTCCAAATTTGGTCTTCGTTGATTTCATAAAATCCATGATTAAGGTTCGCATAAAACATCTTGACAAGCTTAGGATAACACACTTTGTCATTATCTCGAAAGTCAATTAGACTCAAGACTTCGTTGTGGTTGAAGAAAGAGATAGGACCATAGGAAGGAAAGTCTCCAAATACGGCGGAAGAACCCGTATTGACTTTAGCATTTGTTAGATAATCAACGAAGGTATTAATAACATCTCTATCATTATGAAGATAACATTTGATGGTTTTGGTTAACTTCAATTTCTTAGATGAACTTGAGGAAGCCATTGAAGTGTTTGTTTTGAAGAGTATAGATATAAAGAATATAGTTTGAATTGTGAATGAAAGGACGAGAGAATAGATGTATATATAAAAATTGAATGGATATGAATTGAATAGGTACAACTTTTTAGAAATCAATGACACCTTTTCAGACCTTAGGAGCTGGTGAAAAGTTGGAGGGAAGTTTGAAAGTTTAAACCTTTGAAATTGAAAATTTTAGTTTCAAATTACAGGCTGATATGTCGGCATATGTGTTCATTTTCAAAGGAGATTTGGTTTTTGTGACTTGTGATTTAAATTATCGATTTATATTTCAGGTTTAACGATTTCCAAAAGTAATTCTTATCCCGGTTTTCTAGATACTTTCTTCGAAATTCTCTGAATTGCCGTGAAGCAAAGATTTGAGTTTTCGGTTTTTGGCTCTTCCTCACTTGAAGATGAATCTGATTCATCTAACGTTTGCTTGAAGGATCCAAGAATAAATTCTACTGAATTAACAAATGGTTTTATTCGAAACGTCTCGTGATTTTTAACCAATTATGTGCTTCAATATAATTACCTGGAGCATTTTACATGTTTCGAATGTATTTACTTTACCAATTTTGAACAAGGCTCCATAAGTGTAAGTAACAGACTTTTTTTTTTCAAAAATATTTTATCAATTTAACCTATCAAAAATTATGTGTATGCTTTCTTTCTCTTTTTTAATGAATTGTCGTTGTCAGTTTGTTGAGTCGATTTATTTGGATATGCGCACATTCTCTTTATATAGACTGGTTTATTGCAGTTATAACATTGACCATCATTTCATCCTGAACTTCCTTGATTATTATTTTGAAAATAAATTTTACTTCTATATCTCAGAAATTTTCTAAAATGTCTTGTCATTAGGGTTGTTTCTTCATTGTCTTCATCGTTCGAGTCTGAATCATTTGTTGTTGCTTTAAAGGCTATAGATTTCTTTTCAGTTGGCTTGTTTTCCTTTCTTTTTTGTAATTGAACTTCAAAAGACATCAGATTTTTGATTAACTCATCAATCCTCATTTCACTAACATTATGGGCTTCTTCAATTGCTAATGTTTTCTGATCCCCTTCCGAAGTTAATGAACTCAATATTTTTCTGACTTGATCTTCTTCATAATAACTTTTTCCAAGGGCTATTAATGAATGCACTATCTCTTAAAATTTGCAATACATATCAGAGATAGACTCATTCTTGTTTATTTTGAATAACTCAAACTGATTAACTAACATTGATATCTTAGTTTGTTTAACTTTACTAGTTCCTTTATGAGTAACTTGTAAAGTTCTCCAAATTTCATGAGCACATTTACTAACTGACACTCTATTAAACTCATTCCTATATAATGAACAAAACAACATATTCAGATCTTTAGAATTGGTTTGTGTAGCAACCTTTTGTTCATTTGTACATTGTGCAAAATTAGTTGTGGGTTCTACATATTCAGTTTTTGTGAGATTCCATGTGTCTAATCCTATTGATTGTAAATATATTTTCATTTAACATGCCCAATATAAATAATTACTACCATTAAACAGTAGCGGTCTAACAGTCGACTAACCCTCTATAAAAGAACTCTTATTATTACCAGTGTTGGTCGCCATTATAACTATTTTCAAAAATCAAATTACGAACTTTTTGAAAGACCCTGCTCTGATACCAATTGTTAGGGAACGTGGAATGGATCGGTAAGGCAAAACTAACACTAGAAGGGGGGTGAATAGTGTTTTTAAAAAATTTAACAAAATCTAAAACTTATATAATCCAATATATAAACCACATGCCACAGAAACAATCATAGACAAGGAATCAAATACAAACACAAAAATAAATAGAAATAAAATGCAGAAAAGGAAATAACATACTGAATTTTACACTGGTTCAGATTACTCCTACGTCCAGTCCCACACAACATTGGATTGTGCAAATTTTTATTAATATATCAATATCCAAGTACAATCTCCTTGATTTCACGGCTACAAGGTTACCACTGGCTCCAAACTCCAAACACCCTTGTTTAAGTATATTTCCCTTGATTTCCCCGGCTACAAGGTTACCACCGATTCCTTTCCTTTATTTCAAGGCTACAAGGAACTCAACTTTCCCAAACACTTCCCAAACAATTACAATAGACTCTTCAACAACACTTCAATTTAGAAAGCAATGAATAGAGAGTGAGAAGAGAAGAAGTTTTACATAAATAGAATTGAATCCGGCAGAGTATAAGTGTTTAAATCATAAAAATATGAAATATTAATGGTGTAAAGAAACGGGATGAAGATGGAGAAGAAGAATGATGAAAATAATTCGAGATCCGCCCCTATCTATAAGATTTGAAAGGTCGCAACACTTCTAGAACGTTACAATTAGTGAAAAGACACTTCCTTTCAAAATAAAAAATATGACAGTTATATGTCGACATGTCCATAAATGTATGTCGACATATCATAGTGTAACTCTGAAATTTGAGTATTTTTAAAGTGGTTTGATATATATATATATATATATATATATATATATATATATATATATATATCTGGAAATTCTTGAATTAGAACATAGTGTTATAAATAAGTATATAAAGTAGAAAATCATATAAAATATGAAACATAACTTATATAAATATATTTATAAAATTAAAAGATTAAAACTATATCAGTATAAATTATATAACTATATAAATATATATAAACTTATAAACTTTAAAACTTGAGTTTAAAATCAAAAGTAAAATAGAGAAACTTAACTGGAATAAAAATTTAAAGTAGAATTTGAAATTTGAAAATCAAAAATTGAAAAAAAGAATTTGAATTTGAATTTGAACCTGGAGTACTATTTGGAGTCTTACATAAACAAGACTTTATCACTATATTTATCTTGAACTCTTGAAATCTTGATTACTCATGAGTCTTGAATCTTCTGAATTCTGAATCTCTAAATGCTCTTAAACTGTACAGTCTTTAATATTAATTCCTATACACAAATCCTACATATGTATGTATACATATTCTAGATAATGGTGTTAGTATATATATTTTATAATTAATTAATATTGAAATAAGGTTGTTGCCATCAGAACTCCATTCTCCAACGATCCCTTTTTGGAAAAAGAGAATGATTCTCTCAAGATCGAGCTTAGCAGGAAGAAGGCCTTATTAGCCAAGTCAATCGGTGTAGTGAGCGATGCTAAACGGAGGATCTCTTGCTTCCTTCAGACCTCTTTAGATGAAATTAAGGTAAACTCTTTTAAGGATGCTTTCCTTCTTCTTTATGTGGACAGTATGGGCAGGTTCTTGGATTTAAACTTCCCTTCTCTCGACCTATCTTTGGTGGAAAGATTTATATTCAAGATCTCCTGTATGAGGAAGAGAGAAAAGTCCCTGCATGGAAGGAGATTGACGGGGCCAAGCTTTTGTTTATTGAAGATATTCCTTTCGAGGAGCCACATGCTAATGACGAAAAAGATCTGGTTGAGGTGCCACAGATTTTTCATGCTAATGATGATAATTACGAGTTCATAAATGTTGTTGTGGGTGAAGAAGAACATAGTGGCAGTTCAGTTGGTGTTGATTGTACCCTCTCGGTTCCTCACAATCGGGATGAAGTGAGTCGCAAGAATTTTGAGATTGCCATAGGTGATCTTGTATCGGTTGAACTCCTCAACCCTCCTAGAGCACGGAAGGTAAGGAAAGACCCGAGCTTCAAAAATACTTCTTCTGTAGAGATTTCTCAAGTTTATGCTCCGGTTTCTGAGGTATGATAACATCTATGACATATGCCCTTTTTCCTCTTACTTTAAATAATTGGTCTTTGAACTCTTTCATATAGACGAAAAGGAGAAAAGCAAATTTTAGGCATTCCATTCTAAAAAAGGCTCAGTTGGAAGTGATTTTCCTTACTAAGGAGCTAAATATAAGCAAACGAACCAATATAACACCTTGTCCTCCAAATATCATCTCCTTAATAAAAGCACTACAAAACTATCGCTTTTTAAAGAGAGGGAGGTTACTCCTAGGTTGAGAAATGCTCGACTATGATGTGAGAGGCTTTTGAAAGAAAATTCTGAGCTCATGACTTTGTTCTGGACTTTAATTGAGGACAGGGACACATTAGTAAGCTTTTTGTACCAAATTTACAGTAGATATGAAACAGTTGGTTTTTCCTTTTTAGGTGGCCATAGCGGGCGATTGCTTAGACACCTCCATAGAAGGTGCCTAGATGAACGTGGTGTAGACCTCCACCCGGGAAAATGTTGGAATCTTCCCCCAGTTACCTCTATTCCCAGAATGTTGCCTTTAGACAAACTTAAGTTTAATGAGCATCGTTCTGTATTTGAGACTTTTAAGAAATCAATCTTGTATGAGCAGGAGGACTATTTGTAATGAATGTACATGCTTAATTCATGATGTAATTAATTGCCTTTCCATTAATTTCCTTTAATATTTTTTTCAGAGTCTATCCTCTACCTCGAATTTTCTTTCTAAGGATTTCTTAATGGATTACGTTAAGTTGAAAAGAGAATATCGGGAGAAGTCTTCTCTTATTCTGTCTTTCTCATTGGCACGATATTGCTTCTTAAGGGACCTTGAGAACGTTTATAATCAATATCCTCGAATCCCCCTTGATTTCCTTGGAGAAGAAATGGATCAGTTCTTGAGAGGAATCCGCAGTTATCAGTCGAGGCTGTCTCGAGGTTATAAGAGTCCACCCATTGGAAAGTGGGATTACCATAAGTTACCCCCGGTTTACACGCCTAAGGGTTTTGGAATTCCATTTGATCCCTTACTTAATCATTCCATTAATATCCGGGATAAAGTTAAGAGGATTGTCTCTTGTCTTCGACATCGTACTGACTACCTGTAATAGTTTTTTGGATGACTGAGTTAAACCTACATGCAAGCTATGATATCAGATCTGGAGTGTTTTTCTCACAAGCAACATATTTGTTTTTTTTTTCTTCCACAAGTCAATATGCAGAGTGTAAGGAAATTGATGCATTATGTTTCATATGTAATGATCTGCAGTAATGATGCCATAAATGAAGTCATGACTTGTAAAGGTGTCATTTGATGTATAATCATAATTTGTGACAAAAAAGAACTTCCTGTTAGGAATTCTATCTTGTTATTCTACATAAGCTTAATACGTATTGTTCAATGATAATTCTAATAGGATATGCATGATGGTTTCACACGAAACCGTGTCTATACCATATACGAACACATAATGAAGTGATGGTCTTATCCATACTTTTATGGGTAAAGAATGCAACCTTTCCCAACAAGAATCTCCAAGGGTTTCCATCTGTGGGATACTAAAGAGAAGTGTGACCTTAATCACAAGGTTGATAGTGAGAAAAACAAAAGCTCTTATTCGAGCCCTCTCTTGAGCATATATCTTAGGATGATATGGCTAATTGTATCGTACATGTGTTCAATATAATGAATAACAATTTGATATATATGTGAGTTAAGGAAGTTTCCCTAAGCAAAATGGAAGACCACTATCTTTGTTCGGAGGTTTTCGTGGAGTAGGCTCATGCCATCATCCTGGGTACTCGTAGTTGATTCCTTGTTTTTGGGATAAAAACTGGAATCTGTCATACTTGATTAGGGTGTTAAGGATGGGAAATTAAGAACCATCCCTCCGAGAGCAGTGATGATTTGATCCGCCCCTAGACTAGGGTGTAAGATTAGAAACTTGCTACTGGTGGTAATAGAAGTCTGGTTCCAAACTAGATCCGGGTTATTGAGAAGGTCAAATATTTCCTTCTTGATAGTATTCAGGCTTCTGAAACAACCCAGATTCGGGTATTCGTGATAAGACCGG
The DNA here is from genome assembly GCA_030737875.1 of Allium sativum. NCBI lineage: Eukaryota > Viridiplantae > Streptophyta > Magnoliopsida > Asparagales > Amaryllidaceae > Allium > Allium sativum. The sequence continues at coordinate 184,975,368 of CM060924.1, read as the reverse complement.
AAGTCCACTTCTAGCAATAATTGAGATCTGAATTAACCCATATTCGGGTATTAAGATAGGATCGCGAGTTCACTTCTGGTATTAATTGAGATCTGAATCAACCCAGATTCAGGTATTAAGATATAACTAGGAATTCACTTCTGGTATTAATTGAGATTTGAATTAACTCAAATTCAGGTATTAAGATAGGAAATCAGAAACCATTTTTGGTACTAGTTTCGTTACCCCCTTTTTGTGTATGATTTGTGAAGCAGAGGATGTACGTGCTTCTTGAGCCACTCTTTGGGCTTTTGTTGTCAAAGCAAAGGATGTATGTTCTTTGTTAGCCACTCTCCGGGCCTATGTGTTCGGTTTGCTTGGCTAGCTTGTCCATAAGTAGGGTCCAAGGACTTACCGACCTCCCTCCAAGAGGCATCTTATCCTGACCATTGTAGGCGATGATAAGGTCTTAGATGCTTAAACCGAGCCATCGTAAATGTAAAATTAAAGCTTATTCTTTGATGCTCTACCCTAGACATCGTAGGTGGTGATAAAGGCTTACACTCCACCCCCTCCATGGGGTGCCCTATTAAGACCATCGTAGGCGATGATGGGGGTTCGTGCTTCCTTCTATGGGTAACGTGGAACATAAGCCGCGGTAGGACGCGCTTTTCTACAAGAAGAGGTAGGATGCACTTCGTTCATAGCAGAGGAAAGGCGTACTTTTCTAAGAGAAGAGGCAGGGCATGCTAATTAGATGCTCCGTCAGGACAATTTCTAGTGTGGATCGGAGGCCTACGCTTTCGATGCTTTAACCCAACCCTTTCTGTTTTGGGCACTGAGAAAGGCTTACACACCACCCCCTTCCGGGGGGTGCCTTTCCCGGGACAACTCGGCGGTGACAAGGATTTTTATCCATTTTTTATTTAACCCACCTTTGGTATTTAGGGTTCTTAGGAGGGTTTCCATACCCTTAATTATGTAGATAATCCCTTTCCTAAGGATTCTATTAAACTTGGCTTGGACTCTTTATAATTCCTGTAATTGGCCTTGATTAAGGAACTTAATAATCATTTCTTCGAGAATTCTGCAATAGTTAGTTTCATGTTTGTTTATCATGTGATAATAACAGTAAGGCCCACCCAGTTTCCTTTCATACTTAGGCTTCTTCTTTGTGGATGGCCAATAGTCGAGTTCTTGTTGGGTCAGGAAATAGATATTTTCCATTGAAGTGGTAAGGTAGTATCCTTTGGGAAGACATGGTGTAAACTTCATTTCTTATCATTGGGAGTTAACCCTTCTGTTATCGAACCTTGTTGTTTCGCTCATATCCTTGTTTCCTCTTATTAAGGTATGATGTGATTGGAGTGCTATCTTTTTAGTCCATTTGGAAATGAAGTGGAAGTGGTTGAAGTCATTCATTATTTCCCATTTGAACACCATTCCTTCGATTTGGTTATGGATAATGTTCCTTATACGGGAGAATAGGTTACATTCCTTTGACATAGAACCACTTAGAGGAATGGTTAGATTTTGTTCTTTGCAGTAAGGGTTGTTGTTCCAATAGTCAAAATTATATTGCTCTACTTCCCTTTTCTGCTTGATTATTCGCAAGGCTTCCATTCTCAATCTTTTTTCTTCCATCACTCTTGGATCAGTGGTTCCTGGCATATCCATCTAAGATCCAGTAGACTCTTGTTGGGACCTTTTACCTATAATCTTTCTTCTTCAAAGCTTTAGTCCAATCCGGGACGGAACAACACAATTAGGTATATAGCTGTTAACCACAAGCTCGAAGGTTCAATCCATCCTTCTAGCGCCAAAATGTTAACAATATTTTTCGTCAACGTCGGGGATAGGTCCTGGAAGCGGACCTAAGGGAAAAATCGGGTTATTTAGCTTTCACGAGTTCGAGATTGTTCACCATTTCCTGGATATCAAGGTTTAGATCCCTAAAGATTAGTTACTCTTCCCTCAATGGGGTGAGCATCACGCTTAAGCGACTCAAGAACCAACAGTTATCTTGGGACAAGGGTTCCCTCAGCTCAACCCTCGACAAAGGGCTAAATGGCTTGTAGGAAGGGTTTCCGCACTAACTTTGCAAAAAGGTCTTGCCTTGAGCAGGAACTCGTTAGCATGTATAAAGCATATAACATGTTGACCTGAAGATAGCAAAGAAATCTCATAAGAAACCCATAAGAAAATATGCTAAGTGCTGATCCACTCTTTATTGTTCTTTGTGATTACCGTAGAAATCCCTAAATTGATTTATAAATTAGGGTTTACTCTAGAGAAAGAGAGTCAAAGAATGAGAAATGAGAAAATTGCCTCGAACATAAGACCCGGGGGTTTTATTTATAGACAAATCGGGGATCCTTTTGCTATTGGGCCAGTAGAAGCCCCTATCGTCCGCTTTTCCCCTTTATTCCAGAAGTTTTGTCTTTCGGCCGCTTTTTAGGCTTTAATTGTTGCTTTTTAAGGTACCGGTTCTAGCTTTTAGAAGGATGGTCCTGGTCTTTGGGGTTTCACTTTGGAGTTTCTTCTACCTTCTTTGTATCAATACCAAGCATGTCGGTACGGATAGCTTTAGGAAGAGCTTAGGCTCCCGGATAAAGGCTTACGGATGTAGGCTTTCGGATATGGGCATCTAGATATAGGCTTTCGGAAGCTTTCGGCCTTGCTATTAACACTTTATGGAGCTTGCTTTCATGATTCCAGTGGATGGTTACGGATCTGTCACCCCTGTCGGTATTGACACAAAGTAGATTAAGGTGGATGGCTCGTCTCTCTTCGAGGTTCCGGCATGCCTTTCGGTAGGTTCCTGAAGTGTATCTTGGCTTTCCGGAGGGTTGCTTCCGGTGCTTTATTGGTTGTTTAGTAAAGTGACCTTTTGGTGATCATCTGATTGGGGTCTCGGTAGATGACTCCCGGATGATTCTCCTATGCTTCAAGCTCTTTGCCTTTGATGCTCTTGTCTCTTAACATATCAGTATTAAGCAAGTTAATACCAATAGCCCTTCATCCCTTCTAGGTCTCGGTTTGTAGGATTTCTGGTCTTTCTCTTCATTGGCTTTCGGTCTTGGGTGACCTCCCGTTACCTATCCTTTACCCCGGAACCACCCTGCCGGTATCCTTTCTTTGTCTATGCTTTGAACTCTTTTCTTTGATGGTATCGGCTGCCTGTGCTTCCAGTTCATTCTTCTAAGGTTGTGATGGTCTGTTACCCCTTCACCGATAGCTTGCCTCGACATTAATTTTGGTAGTAACATATTTTATTCCTGAATCTATATTTTACAGTTTGAATTTTAAATTCTATTTGCATACAATTTTCGTAAAATTTATTTTATTCATAACTTTTTAGTATGGACTCCATTTACCATAAATAAATTATGAAAATGGACTAGAATCTTATCACAAATACAATGGAAAAAAATTATGGCTTAATTCTCAATTATCCAATATTTGTATTTCTAACCTATTAACATTATTTATTGATTAATTTTTATTCTTAATTTAACTATCTATGTCTATTTATGGTATATTAAACGGGATGCAACATTCTTCCCTTTAAAAGAGATTTCATGCCGAATTTTTTTCAAAGAGGCAAAAAACACAACTTGCTCTAATAGACATATTATACACCCAAGTTATTTATTAAACATCCATAAACAACCTTTTTCAATGTGATTAAGTACTACAGACTTGCTAAAGTGAGCTTAGTCCTAGCGTTAAAGTGTAACATGTGATGCTGTACGTATGCAAAATACCTTAATATGCATATAATTTCTATATTAGTGTTCGATGCACTTGTATAGCAAACGATTCCTATCATCCAATCTAGCAAACACAATGTAACCATAAATCTTAAAATTTCAGAAAAAGGCTAGAAAATTTAAAATTTTCTTGCCTTCCATTGAACTTTTTCTTAAATGTACTCGAACCAATCAAAGTATATATTGTCAAGCCTTGAAATCCCGTGCTCCACAATATATGTGGTGGCACGAGATGCCAAGGGTTCCGTCTTTGTCCTAATTTCTTGGTTAGGTCCTACCCAAAGTTTCCATTGTGTGAAGGTATCTTATCGAATATACAAGTACAAAAATGTCAGGGGTTCGTATCATCAACCATATCTTTTATTTCTCTAATATTGGGAAAGCCCAAAATATAATGCCTACTTTCTAATCTTCACAAGCTGCCTAATCAAACTAGACTTTTTTTCAAAGTCTGATCACAATTTTGGTTCAAGCAAAATTTATTGACAGTTTTCCCACCAACACTTTGTTGATTCGCAAAGCCTATACATCAAGGGCGCTACCCCTACCATCCAAAGTAAACAAACCTTAAAGATAAATATAATTTCTACTATCTAAGAGATTCAAGGTACAAACTTGTCCATTCATCCTTAAAGCTCTGGCTATCTCTTTAGTTTTCCCTTTAGTTTTCAAATAAGCTGTGACCCAAAAATTCAATAATTTCCTAAACCAAAATTTTAAAATCTAACTAACTAACGTCCTAGTATATATAAATAACTGGAATATTTTCCCATGCTTCAATCTGCTGGAATTTAAATTCCAATAAAAGATTTTTTGCTATAATTTCCATAAATTTACCCAAACAATAATATTGACATATTTAAAATTACAAGGGACTGGTACTGTTTTACTTTAAGTCGATAGTGTAACCTACATGCAAACACATAAAATTACACATCACACCCTTTATATTTTATGTATATTTTATATAATTTCAAATATACTCTTTTTGTGATAAACGAAAAAATGGCTAATTTTTAAAAATTAAACAAATATTCCTAAGCAAACAAAATAAGGGTCATACTTAAATTACAAAGGCTAATTTATCCAAATCCAATATCTAATTCTTAATCTCATGCTTTAAATTCTTATTCTTGCGGATGACATTAATTAAAATTAAACTTCTTCTTCACTCAATATTCCAAAAATTATGAGACTAATACACTTCCTCCTTGTAGGCTGCAAATCTAATTATACCATTAACTTCAAAAATTACATATATGGTATGTAATGTCCCGTATTTTGGTAGCTAAATATTTAATATAATTTATTATTTTAAATATTACATTTGGAATATTAATGGATTTTAATATTGAATTCATTTATTAAAATGAAGTTTGAACTTAATTTATATTTAATATAAATAGAGCTTGTAATGACGCGGTAGTTCGTAATATTGAGTTTTGAACTTCAACTGAATATACAAAATCTGTTTTAAATTGGAATTCTGTGAAACAAGAAACGTTTGAATCCTGTTAATTATAATTTTCATATGAAAGAGAAAAATTCAGATTTCATATTATAGATTGTTATTATATCCAAATCAAATTTTGAAATAGTCGCTATGGAAATCGTTAATAAATAATAACGTTTATTTAATAAGTTTAATAGGGTTTTAATATAATTTGGATACCGCTTTAACTCGAATTGATGATATTAAGCTGCATAATTTATATTTGAAGATGTATATATTAGTCTACTTGGATATTTGTGATAAAAATAATTTATTATTATTTAATTGGATTATTTTGGAATTTAATCAATATTTTATTTATACTTTACAAGTGTTAAAAATAACCATTTATGCAAAGGGTCTCGGTTTTCGATGAAATTAGTTTCGTTGGAACCGTAACGTTAAATTATTGTACGACATTAAATTTTGTGGCAAACCGATGTTGTATGTGACAAGGTAGCTATAAACGTCTCTGTTTCTAATTTAATTGTTTGTTCGATTTAAATTGGAATTTAAGAAAAACTGATATTTTTTAACGAACTCCGTTTTTAGTGAAACTAATTTTATTAAATTTGCAATAATTTTTAATTATTAGATTTCAAGTTTCAAGATTTTTGGATTTAATATACGAACATATACAATTTAAACATGTACCGATTCACATTGTGAATATAAAGGAATTTTCATAGACTATCTTAGAATTCGACTAAACCTGCCCCATCGTGTCCGGAATATCGTTTTATGCTAGAAAGTCATTTTTCGTCTTGATCGGAAGACGTTTGTTGTAGTTTTAAATGTTACTTAAACATGAATTTTCGTTTAATATTAATTTATTCTAACCCTCTCATATATATATATATATATATATATATATATACACACACACACACACCCCAACATATTGTCAAACCCTAGGAATTTCATTCCCTGGTCAATATAACTATTGGCCACCATTTTTACTACGATATTTCTTTCCCCCGATATTCCCTACGTGGAGCGAATGGTGGTGCGGCATGAAAATGTTCAGTCAAACGTGGGTTTCAAGTCTGAAAGGAAGCAGTATGGGATGGATGAAATACGAAGTAATAGATCGGCCTGTTAAGTTACCGTACCAATGTAATCAGTTTTATATTAAAACTAATTTAGAAATTTAATCATTATAATATAAAATGGAATAACTTAGATTGTAAATTTGGTGCAGGCTTGATGATTTTGCACTGCTGAATGAATAAAAGGGAAGAAATCATAATCGGGCATGGGTTGTTAATCTAAGTCATTTGCTGTAACTATTAATTCACTACACACAATTAATTTACTTATAATTAAATTGTAATTTAATTTAGAACGAGCTAATTACTTCTCATTAAAATCATGGTGTAGGGTTTCCGAATAGGAGATATATAATACAAACGATGTTGAAAGAAGCGAGACAGGCTACTATTCTTTGATCAGAACATTTAAAAATTAATTAGTTTCTAATTGTAACTAGTTAAGGAATTATTATATATTTACGGGTTAATAATTATAATTATGGAACTATTAGGAACGCTGCAGAAAGCAGGTCAACGCTGTGAATAGAAAGAACAAATCGGGCTTGGTTCTCTACAATTGGAATGTAATTAGCTTTATAAATCTATAATTAAAAGTTAGTATATTTAATTAAAATTGAGTTAATTATAATTTAAATAACGTGTGCATAGGTTAACGGTGTCAAACCAAACCAATATGTTGGGACTATAGGGACGAACACCATATTATGGACTGATTGGAATAGAGCTGGAAGCTACTGAAAATTTTAGTTAAATTAAACGTTGTTTAATTTAACTAGAACTGAACATCTTAAGCGACGAATAAAATTAGGTGAGTTAAACTAACTTAGTTCTTCCCACTTATATTTTATATAAGTCGGGTTTTATAATTGTGGGCTATGATTGCTAATGGTTGATTGTTCGTTAATCATATATTCATATGTTGATTAAATTGATGGAATTAAACATTGTTTAATTTTAGTGAAAAACCAAATCGTTATTCTAACGATTGGAACCAACTGAGGTAACTTACCTTGTTGGTCACGTTTATAATATAAACATTTTTAATTTCATGAATTATTTTGTTACTGTTGATAAATTGGTTGATATTTTTAGTCGTTATTTACTGTTATAGAAATAATCAGTTAAATTGAATTGAATGAGTTATATTGAGATAACCTATTTGGATGCTGGGAAACAATCAGTTAAATTGAATTGAATGAGTTTTTATTGAGATAACCTATTTGGATGGAGAGAAACACAGGTTGGAGGGATCCAACTGGATTCCTCAAATATATTAATTGTTGTTTGTTTTCATATTATCATTATATGAACTATTCCGAATGGATGATTGATTTAATTGTTGATCGTAGACTGAAAATTCAACATTTGTTTTATTTTAACCAATGTGCAGCATTGGTTGAGTAATTGGCATTAAATGGCCTAAAAATGAATCGTTTTATTTATATTGACTTACAGTCAGGTAAATTGACAAAATGGAGTTATAAAATATATTTTAAAACTAAAGATAAATTTTGAGATTTATCATTTTGAATAAAAGTTTTTAAATGAAATAATTATTTATTATTTAAGTTTATAAGTAATCATTAAATGATTTTATAAAGCAAATTCTGATACTAATCGGACTTATAAGCAAGAGAGTAGAAAATTAAACTAACGGTTAAGAGTTGGATAATTGTTTTTTTAAGAAAAAAAGGAAATTATTTTAAATAATTATATTATTAACTAATTTAAGGAAGGACTAATTGGAAACAGTTAAAATAACAGTGTTTTGGGTTGGCTAAGTCAACCGTTTTAAGTGAGAGTGATTATTAATTAGTTAGTTTTGAATTAATCTAATAAAAGAGTTTAACGAATATTTGTTTTTAATTTTTAAACAAGATTTTAAAAAGAAATTTGTTATCTAATAAATAAATTAACTACTTTTACAGTGGTTAATGATGAAGTAAATGATTATTTTAATTAATAATAATTTAAGTGGTTACTTTTCTTAAATGGAATTCATTTAAGTAAGTAATCTAAGTTGAAACGAAATTTAGCTGAATGGTTAAAGGAACTATGAACGGTTTTTAAATTAAAAACCGGAGTTTTTATAATGAAGTTATAAAAGGGATTTTTAAGTGAATACGATAGCTTAAATTAAATGTTCACTTAATATTTTAAGTAAGGAAAAGGAAACTGAGATAAAAAGGGTTTATTTTAAACCTGAGTTTTAGAAACAAGATTTATAAAAGTGATGTGGAGTTAAAGCGTTAATTTTAAATTAATGTTCATAATATAATTAAGTAAAATGGATGAAATCAAGATAAGAATCTAAAAGGGGAAAATGGTTAAATGGATTGTAAAAAGGGGTTTTTACAATGGTATGGGATAAAGGTTTTTGTAATAAAAATCCGTGTTATAAAATAAATTGACTAAAGGAATTTAAAGTAAAAGGGAATGTTTTATAAACATTTAATTAATCAACAAATTAAGTAATAATAATTGTATTTGAAAAGGGGATTTTCTAGAATAAGAAATGGATTATGTAACACCCCACCTCCGTGAGGGCCATTCACGAGAGAATGCACTAGCTTTGGAGGGGTGTTGTCTAGGTAAACATGCATAGAGATATCACAAGACAGAACATGGATAAATAAATAAGTAAAGCAGCGGTAGAAATTTAAAAACCATCATTTCAAAACCAAATAGTAAACTTACATCAAAGTACTTAGTCATTATTTTCCAACTACCACAAGTCTAGAAAACATAAACTGAAAATAACATAAAGTAAACTATCCGCAAGATAGATGTGACGAAGCCATAGCAAGCTCAAGTCCAAACCGTACATGAGCTGTCAAGAAAGCAAGCCAAATGTCCAAGCTAAGCACTAGTGTTCCCCCCCTGAGAACCTGGGGAGGGGGGGGGGAACGGAAGAAAAGAGGCGAAAGAAAAAGGGTCAGTCATAAAGACTGGTAAGTCCTACCTACTATTAGTATAAAAACTAATGAAGTTAACTAAACATGAGAAACTGAGATGAAACATAAAGATGGTAACTAACTTTCATGATAAATAGATAACAAGGTAGATCAAGTGTGGCATCGCATATACAAGGTTTAGTTTTGCACCAAAAGTACTAGTATTCTAACCCATGTCAAGTATAAACAAGAAATGATCCATTGGCCCAATATCATGAGATGACCCAAGTCAAGATCCAACTACACGGTCTAGTCGATCGGCTCCCTATAAGCCTAACTCGTCGAGTGTCGGTGTCATACGGCCCAATCACGAAATGTAGTCAACTGTGCTAGGTCCACCTTAGGGTGTATCAAGTCCTAAGGTGCCAACCACTGACACAAATCAAGCACGCACAGTCTGAACCTACTGGTGCCCATGTTTGTTATTTTTCCACTCTGGACTATGTGCACGACCATAGCCCGCCTGAACCTACACTGGTGCACCTACTCAGCCGTCTTTCTGGTCGCTTACTATCAGCCCAGTAATCGTGCCCCACCCTAGCCTAGTCCCTAGGGTATCGTGATACATCCAAGAGGGTTACTGTTGAAAAGGACCACGTAACTAGGGTTTCTAACGGGTTAAGTGTGGTTAACCCTATCCAATCATGTATCAAGTTGGTTAAGTGTATCCAAGTGGTTCATGACTTAACCCTAACATGTGGCATTAATTAATTTAATGCACCCAACCTCTCACATTAGACTTTCTTGTGATTACTGGATATGCCGGGCGGGTCCGGGCAGCTTTACACCACAACCTAGTCTAACCTCAAGTTCCAAGCGCGATATGACCAACTTCTCACATTGGGTCCTATTGTTCGTAGCCACTGGATTTGCCGGGCGGTTCCGGGCAGATTTACGCTACAAACTCAACACAACCTCGAGTTGGCCGCTTTATGGTTTTCTACATGTCACGACCACATTCACGTTTTCAAGCATAATCAAGTTTCATGTCACATTTCAAATCATGTTTTTCATGTCATTTCAAGTTTGCCTAACTACCCATAACGTATTCACATTCGCACATAAATTTGCATCAATACAAATAGATCAAGACGGGGAACATAACAACATGACAAAGATGGGCATAAGGTGATAAAGTTGGTCATAAGTTAAACATGATGATATTTGAGGCAAAGGTGTTCATCACAACTAGCATATAGGATTATTGGCCTCAAAACATGTATGACATCAAACTTAGCAAATAGATAACATGGTAATAGTTGACATAGAGTGATAAACTTGTGACTAGCATGTAGTTCGACATCATAGGCAAGTTAACATCAAGGTTATGAGGGGTTCTATGTTGCATTATGCATAATCCCCAAATAAAGCTCATAGCTTTCTACCCAAAAATCAAGGTGAAAGATACTAGGTTCATGATAGTCCCACAATCATAGATCAAAAGAGTTATAAATGGATCTATGCATACAAATATAGCCCCAAGACAAGTATTACACCAAAAATCCCATTTCAACTTGCTACATGTTCATATTAACTTCATAGTTTAAATCTAAGAGTAGAATGGGGCTTACAAAGCATGGCTATAAGAACTAAAACCAAATAGAACAAGATAGAGACGTTGTAGAAGCTCTAGGAATGATGTAGCAACACTAGAAGCCTTGATAATAAGTAGCTCCTTTGATTTGATGAAGAAATATTGCTCCTTTTTGCCTTAGAAGCTCTCAAGATGAAGATGGAGGCCATGATTAGGGAGCATTTTGGCAGAATTTTGTTGTTAGGATGATTTGTGATGGTTTAGGCTAGGTATTAGGGTGTTTTTATAGGTGTAGAGACTAGTTTAGGCCATAGGATTAACCCTAGTTTAGATCTGAACCATCAAATCCCATCACAGGCTAAGTAAACAGACCAAAGGAGCAAACTGGTGCACCAGACCAACAGGGTCCGACCAGGGAGGTCGACCCCCAGGTCGACACCCAGGTCGACTCCCCAGTTGACCTGGGGCTGGGGCAAGTCGACTCCCCAGTCGACCCCCTAGTCGACCTGGGGCTGGGCGGGAAATTTTCCCGCCCAATCTGCTTCTGGCTGAATTTTGAATTTTCTGAAATCTTCTATGGGCCATATCTTGGTCATACGGACTCCGATTTATGAAATTTCGGACTCGTTTTCAAGCAGAATTTCGAGACGAACGCAATGGCGTAACCCGTTCCCATTGATTCTTAACTTATGATTTAATTCTGCCCTGATTTCTTGTTTTAACATGTTATTAAAAATTCGGGTTGTTACATTTTCCCCACCTTAAAGAATTTCGTCCCCGAAATCTCCAAGTTAGGAAGAACGTATCCTACCATCCATCATCCATCTACTCAAACATCATCCACAAGTAATCATTGTCCTTAAAAGATTTCTAATGCTGTATGAACATATGCAAAAGTGTGTGTATATGCACCTATCTAATGCGAAAATCAAGCGGTTACTGACTCAGTAAACCTCCTTAATGCAGAATACGTTAGTGTAATGAGTCCAAATGTATGCAAATTCCTAACATAATTTATAATCTCTACATGAGTGCACATAACATTCATCCATATGCAACATCCACGTGATAGCATAACAAGTTTCATCCATGAATAAGCATAAACACTCATGCATATGCAATATGAAAGTGTGTGAGCCGATCTTAGTGCCTAACGTGTATCATGCATCCACGAGTAACCACTTGCAAACACTTGCAACCATTTGCAAACATCAAGCATAACATGTTTCAAATACATGTTTCATCCAAAGGGTTTCTACCTAAGGTTCTCATGACAAGATTAACGAGATAACAAGATAAACATGGATAGCAAAAGAAAGATATGCTAACTAGGAAAGGAGATTGAGAATGTACCCTCAAAAAGAAATGGATAAAGCCCACGCATCTTCTCCTCGGTTTCCCAAGTTGCATCTTCATCGGCTTCGCTCCACTGAACCTTTACTAACTTGACTTCTCGATTCCTCAGCTTCTTGATCTCCGTTCCCAAGATACGAATCAGAGCTCGCCTCAGGGTTGCCTCTTTCTCTACTTCCACGTCTTCAAGAATGCTAGGCTCAACTACTTCGGCTGATTCATGTAGGCATTTTCGGAGATGCGAGACATGAAAGACATTGTGCACTCCAGCCAGCTTCTCAGGCAATTCCACCCTATAAGCCATTTGCCCAATCTTCTCAATGATAGGGAAGGGTCCTACGAACCTTGGTGCTAGCTTTCCAACTGCTCCAAAACGAACCACATTTCGCAAAGGAGAAACCTTCATAAAGACCATATCTCCAACTTCAAACTCTAAGTATGTCATTCGCTTGTCTGCATAGGATTTCTGTCTGTCTTGGGCCGTTTTCATCCGCCTTCGAATCAACTCAATCTTCTCGGATGTGCCCCTTATCATGTCGGGCCCAAGTATAAGCTTATCCGTCGTCTCCCACCAACATGTTGGTGACTTGCACGGCCTCCCATACAAAGCTTCGAATGGTGCCATCCCTATGCTTGCTTGGTAGCTGTTATTATAAGCAAACTCTATGAGAGGAAGGTGGTCTTCCCAAGTGCCACCAAAGTCAAGAATGCATAGCCTCAACAGATCATCTAGTACCCTATTCACCCTTTCGGTCTGACCATCAGTCTGTGGGTGATAGGCTGTACTTAGATTCAATCGCGTACCCATCGCTTCTTGCAAACTATTCCAAAATTGGCTAGTGAAGATTGGGTCACGATCGCTCACTATGCTAGAAGGAACTTCATGCAATCGCACTATCTCTCGAAGATAAACAGATGCTAGCCATGATGCGGTCCTCTTGCTCTTTACTGGAATGAAATGAGCGCTCTTCGTGATTCTATCCACTATGACCCATATGCTAGTATTCCCCTTCCTTGATCTCGGCAATCCATCCACAAAATCCATAGAGATACTTTCCCACTTCCATTGCGGGACCTCTAATGGATGCAGTAGCCCACCGGGCTTCTTCGACTCGGCCTTTACTTGTTGGCAAACAATGCATCTAGAAACAAACTCTGCAACATCCTTTTTCATCCCATCCCAAAAGAAAATGTGCTTCATATCCCGGCACATCTTATCCCCTCCGGGATGTATGGTCATCCTCGAGTGATGCGCCTCCTCAAGAACTTTATTTACTAAGTCTCCCACTTGTGGTACACATAGTCTTCCATCACGCCTTAGCCATCCCTTGTCATCAATAGTATATCTAGTGAGGTGACTTGACGTCTCACCACGAATCAACTTGTCCATGATCTCGACTATCTGCGGGTCTTCCCTCTGTGAAGCCCCAACTTGATCAAGAAGTGTAGGTCTAAGCTCAAGGGATGCTAACGAACCAGTCATCGACTCAACAGCAAGTGTAAAACCAAAGGTTGCCAAGAACTCTAGGCTCCTCAGCTCAAAGAACATGGGACTCAAAGTCAACCTTCTTCTACTTAGCACATCCGCCACAACATTACCCTTGCCAGGGGTATAAGCTATATCGAAGTCATATGATGCCAAGAATTCCATCCACCTCTGCTGCCTTACATTCAATTCTTTCTGTGAGAAGAGGTACTTGAGCGACTTGTGATCAGTATATAACTCAAACCTTTCACCTAGAAGATAATGGCGCCAAGATTTGAGTGCAAAGACAATCGCCGCCAACTCCAAATCATGAGTGGGATAGTTCTTCTCATGAACTTTGAGTTGCCTCCCCCCAAAGCATATCACTCTCCCTTCTTGCATCAGGACAGCGCCTAATCCCGTGCCACATGCATCGGTATACACGGTAAACAACTTCCCTCCATCGGGTAATGCTAGAACTGGAGTTGTGGTGAAGGCTTTCTTGAGCCTTTGAAAAGCAAGCTCACACTCTAAGTCCCATGCAAAGACTAAGTTCTTCTTCGTTAACTTAGTGAGAGGGGCTGAAATCTTAGCGAAGTCCTTAATGAACTTCCTATAAAATCCTGCCAGACCGAGAAAGCTTCTCACTTTAGTTGCGTTCTTCGGAACTTTCTAGTCTTGTACCGCTACTACTTTAGCGGGATCCACAGCTATGCCCTGCTTAGAAACTATATGCCCAAGGAACCGAACTTTCTTTCTCCAGAAATGGCATTTGGAGAACTTGGCTTTTAACTGATGAGCTCTAAGCGTATCCATAACCTCCTTGAGATGTATAGCATGCTCTTCCTTGTCCATAGAGAAGATCAGAATATCATCCACTAAGACAACCACAAACTTGTTAAGGAACTCCCTAAACACCCTACTCATCAAATCAACGAAGTATGCGGGTGCATTAGTCAAACCGAACGGCATGACGAGCCATTCAAAGAATCCATCTGGAGTCCTAAACGCAGTCTTGTCAATACTATCCTCAGCCACTCTAAGCTGATGGAATCCGGTGGCTAGATCGAGTTGAGAGAAAACAGAAGCACCTACAAGCTGGTCAAAGAGATCATCAATCCTCGGTAACGGGTGCCTATTCTTCTTTGTCAGCTTGTTTAATTCACGATAATCAACACATAGACGAAGCGAACCATATGCCCTAGTAGCGAATACCACGGGAGCACCCCATTCAGAAATGCTTCGCCTAATGAAATTTTTCTCAAGAAACTCCTTGACTTGCTTGCTAAGCTCTCTTCTTTCTCGCGGGGCCATGTGCCTAACAGGCAATGAAACTGGCTTGGCATTATCAACCAGATAAACACGGAAGTATATCTCGCGTTTAGGGGGTAACCCCTTCACCTCATCAAAAACATCAGGATATTCTCGGACCACCCTCACAGATTGAAGATTGTCAATAGACGAGTCGAGGGATTCAAGATAACATAACATGACGGGATCCAGAGGGTTACAAGAAATCTCTAGGGTATTGCCAAGGCGAGTCATAAGTCTCACTACCCTATGCTCACAATCGAGAATGGCTCCATAACTGGACAACCAATCCATGCCCAAAATCAACCCGTATCCCATGAACCCGAGAACATAAGCATTACATGTGAATTCTATGGTCAAGATAGAAATCCCCAAATCCATACAAATCATAGATAGATGGGCGGAACCCCCAATTGGATTTGAAACACTAACGGGATTCTCAACTAGACTAGTACTTAGGTGCAAACTTTCAACAATGTCAGAAGAAATAAAGGTATGCGATGCGCCAGAATCAAATAAAGTTCGAACAGGAAAACCAGAAATGTAAACAAGGCTTTCTACAGAAATACTACCTCGGTCCGGAGCTGGAGTAGTGTTGAGAGCATGCATCTGCCCTCCAGAAGGTCTTGCCCGCTGAGTCTGTCCTTGCCCATGTCCTTGCTTCTTTGGGCAATCCTTACTGTAGTATCCAGACTCTCCGCAATGAAAGCATTCTCCCAGCTTCCTCTTCTTCCTACAATCTTTGGCTATGTGTCCAGTGATCCCACAGAAGTTGCACTCTCTTGTCTCCCTTGCCTTGTTGTTGTTGGCCTTGTTACCCTTGTTGTTCTTGTTGTTCTTGTTGTTCTGGTTGTTCTGATTGTTCTGGTTGCCTCCCCACTTGGAGTTCACCTTCTTGGTTTGAGTCTCATTAAGCTTAACTTCTTTCTTGCCATTCTTATCATCTCCTTGAAGTAAGGCCATATCCACTAAGCTCTCAAAAGTGTCCCCCATATGTATATGAGACATGGCCAAACCTTGCAATGGCTCATTCAATCCTCGAGCAAAGCGTAGAGCCTTCTTCTGAGGTGTGTTAACCATGTCTAAACCGCATCGAGCAAGCTGGTTAAACTTATTCACACACTCCCTCACGGTCATGTCCCCTTGCATCAAAGATATAAACTTCTCCATTTGCAGATTCTCTTCAGCAGATGATAGAAACTTAAGCCCAAACCTCATCCTAAAGTCGGCCCAAGTCTCTATAGGCCTAGTAGTATTGGTGACTTCCCACCAATAAGCAGCTTCCTCTTTCAATAGCCATACTGCCAACAGAACATTCCTACGATCTTCTACATCAAAGATAGCAAAAAGGTCTTCAGTTTCCTTTAACCAGTTTCTTGCCTCAACATAAGTCTCTGTCCCAACAAAATTCTTTCCACCCATCGCCTTAAAGTCCTTGCAAATCTTCGCGAAATCCACTTGTGGACACTGAGGAGGAGGGGGAGGAGGAGGAACCTCAGGCACGGGAGGAGGAGTGGGTGTGTTTGCTGGGCCCGCATCGTTGGCCCTAGCTTCCAAGTACCTTCGGAACCATCCCGGTATGGGTACTCCCTCGGGAAGGTTAAGATCGGCCATGCTGAAAAGGAAAAGATAGATTTATAACGAGGAAACGAAGGATAGTGCTAATGGCTTTTTGGGGAATAGCCTTTTAAAATAAACTAGACTTTCCTTGGAAAAATACTTAATTGGTTTTGAAAATAGTTTTTCAAAAAGGGTTTTTAGAACTTTTGTTCGGTTTAGTAAAAACTCATGCTCTGATACCAAATGTAACACCCCGCCTCCGCCAGGGCCATTCACGAGAGAACGCACAAGCTTTGGAGGGGTGTTGTCTAGGTAAACATGCACAGAGATATCACAAGACAGAACATAGATAAATAAATAAGTAAAGCAGCGGTAGAAATTTAAAAACCATCATTTCAAAACCAAATAGTCAACTTACATCAAAGTACTTAGTCATTATTTTCAACTACCACAAGTCTAGAAAACATAAACTGAAAATAACATAAAGTAAACTATCCCCAAGATAGATGTGATGAAGCCATAGCAAGCTCAAGTCCAAACCATACATGAGTTGTCAAGAAAGCAAGCCAAATGTCCAAGCTAAGCACTAGTGTTCCCTCCCTGAGAACCTGGGGAGGGGGGGGGGGGGAACGGAAGAAAAGAGGCGAAAGAAAAAGGGTCAGTCATAAAGACTGGTAAGTCCTACCTACTATTAGTATAAAAACTAATGAAGTTAACTAAACATGAGAAACTGAGATGAAACATAAAGATGGTAACTAACTGGCATGATAAATAGATAACAAGGTAGATCAAGTGTGGCATCGCATATACAAGGTTTAGTTTTGCACAAAAAGTACTAGTATTCTAACCCATGTCAAGTATAAACAAGAAATGATCCCTTGGCCCAATATCATGAGATGACCCAAGTCAAGGTCCAAGTGGTTCATGACTCAACCCTAACATGTGGCATTAATTAATTTAATGCACCCAACCTCTCACATTATACTTTTTTGTGGTTACTGGATATGCCGGGCGGGTCCGGGCAGCTTTACACCACAACCTAGTCTAACCTCGGGTTTCAAGCGATATGACCAACTTCTCACATTGGGTCCTATTGTTTGTAGCCACTAGATTTACCGGGCGGTTCCGGGCAGATTTACGCTACAAACTCAACCCAACCTTGAGTTGGCCACTTTATGGTTTTCTACATGTCATGACCACATTCACGTTTTCAAGCATAATCAAGTTTCATGTCACATTTCAAATCATGTTTTTCATGTCATTTCAAGTTTTCCTAACTACCCATAACGTGTTCCCATTCGCACGTAAATTCGCATCAATGCAAATAGATCAAGAAGGGGAACATAACAACATGACAAAGATGGGCATAAGGTGATAAAGTTGGTCATAAGTTAAACATGATGATATCTGAGGCAAAGGTGTTCATCACAACTAGCATATAGGATTATTAGCCTCAAAACATGTATGACATCAAACTTAGCAAATAGATAACATGGTAATAGTTAACATAGAGTGATAAACTTGTGACTAGCATGTAGTTCAACATCATAGGCAAGTTAACATCAAGGTTATGAGGGGTTCTATGTTGCATTATGCATAATCCCCAAATAAAGCTCATGGCTTTCTACCCAAAAATCAAGGTGAATGATACTAGGTTCATGATAGTCCCACAATCGTAGATCAAAAGAGTTATAAATGGATCTATGCATACAAATATAGCCCCAAGACAAGTATTACACCAAAAATCCCATTTCAACTTGCTAGATGTTCATATTAACTTCATAGTTTAAATCTAAGAGTAGAGTGGGGCTTACAAAGCGTGGCTATGAGAAATAAAACCAAATAGAACAAGATAGAGATGTTGTAAAAGCTCTAAGAATGATGTAGCAACACTAGAAGCCTTGGGAATAAGTAGCTCCTTTGATTTGATGAAGAAAGATTGCTCCTTTTTGCCTTAGAAGCTCTCAAATGAAGATGGAGGCCATGATTAGGGAGCATTTTGGCAGAATTTAGTTGTTAGGATGATTAGTGATGGTTTAGGCTAGGTATTAGGGTGTTTTTATAGGTGTAGAGACTAGTTTAGGCCATAGGATTAACCCTAGTTTAGATCTGAACCATCAAATCCCATCACAGGCCAAGTAAACAGACCAAAGGAGCAAACTGGTGCACCAGACCAACAGGGTCCGACCAGGGAGGTCGACCCCCAGGTCGACTCCCAGGTCGACCTGGGCTGGGACAGGTCGACTCCCCAGTCGACCCCCCCAGTCGACCTGGGGCTGGGTGGGAAATTTTCCCGCCCAATCTGCTTCTGGCTGAATTTGAATTTCAAGCTGAATTTTGAATTTTCTGAAATCTTCTATGTGCCATATCTTGGTTATACGGACTCCGATTTACGAAATTTCGGTCTCGTTTTGAAGCAGAATTTCAAGACGAACGCAATGGCGTAACCTCTTCCCATTGATTCTTAACTTATGATTTAATTCTGCCCTGATTTCTTGTTTTAACATGTTATTAAAAATTCGGGTTGTTACAGATTATAGGATCATATTTTAAAGAAATTGGTTGAATGGATTTTGTTTGATACAAGAATAAATATCGGTTTTTGATTACAAATCATATCTATCTTAAGATAAGAACATTGTTGATCACGGTCTGAGAGATAAATAAATACCCCAATTTGAACGACTTCAGGATTTTCCGAGGATGATATAAGTTTGTAATGGAACGGAAGTTAAGAATAATTTATTATTTCAATATGAGATTTCCGAATTAGTGGAAATAAAAGGATTTGAGACTATATATAATGACATTTCCAAAGTTACAGAAATGAGAAGATTCGAGAATATATATATATATATCCAAAGCAAAAAGGAATAAAAAGGGATTGTGTGAGATTATAACGATATTTTCGATGAAAAAGGGTTGGTTATTGTTCTCAAGTAATAAAACAAAATAGATTTTGTAACGTGTTTTACGAGTGACAAGTTGAATTGATTTTCCTAAATTATAGATAATGAGAAAGATGTAACAAATGTTTTGAATATGGTAGTAAATTAGAAAATTGGATATGATTACATAATATTTTCCTAAGTATTAAAATAAATTGGCTTTGAAATATATCTTATGTTAAATAAGAAGTGATAAGCATGTTCATAATATTAAAAGATTTATGAGTTTTAAAATAAAATATTTTAATTGTTTTTAATTAAAAGAGGCCAAGTAAGGCCAAAACTGAATCAGTAAACTGATTTTATTTTCATGAATGTTTATTTGATATTGAAATAACCGACTATCAAATCTGACACATACGATTGTTGGTACGGAAAGACTAGGATCGAATTTATATTCAAAACCATTCTGAACAAGCAAATACGTGAAGATGTTGATTGAAGATGGAGCAGTTGAACACCGTGGATCTTCATAAAATTGAAGAATTACTTGTAATCTCTAGATTCACGCCAGGAGATATACTATAGTTCTATCGTGTTGAAATCTACGGATTACAAGGACAACTCGCTACTAATATATAAAGTGATACCTAGGATGTGGTAAGAGGGTGCCTTCGGTTCATCCTGTTCCTAGATGACTTGTATGGACGGATGTCTGACGGAGTATTTCCAAATGAATTACGTATGTTGATTTCATCAAACTTACCATAGTCGTAACAACCCGGAAAATCAGAACCAATTTAAAATTTTTATTTTGGCAATTTTAATGAATTTTGAATATTTAAAATGATTTATTTTAAATAATAATGACGAGAAATTTATTTTGAATAGAATTAGAACATATATATTTATTGGAATCGAAGTTAGAATATAAATAATTTTTTAATTATAAAAGGAATTGGAAATGGCGCGGTAGTTTGAAAATTTGATTTCAAATTTCAAATGAATGTACAGGATTCAAAATAAATCAGATTTTAGTGAAACCAAAAATATTAGAATCTATTTGAAAATATCTTCCCAACGAATCAGAAAAATTGAAATTTCATAGCAGGAATAAAAAGTCATGCCCAGTTGAAAATTGAAAATAGTCGCTATGGAAATATAGCCCTTAAAAGTAGCGATTTTGCAAATGACCTCCGTTTTCGACGAAACCACTTTTGTTGGATCCGGGATGTCAAATTATCGCTAGGTTTCAAAATTCATAATTTTTGAAATCAATATGTGAGCATGGCAAAGGAAAACGTGTTTTGACAGTTTCAGTTAATTTTGATCTACCAGAAAATGGCCATTTATCAAACAGTCTCCAAATTCGACGAAATTAGTTTTGTTAGAACCATACCATCAAAACATATCCAGATTTATTTTTCTGGAATTTTTGGTGTAACGACCCGCATTCTACGCATTGGAGGATCGTAGAATACTTATTTCTTTCTCGTAAGGAGTCGTATGGTCGTGTAACTTTGGGAAACGACTATTGGAGTCATTTCCCGTGTTTATGATTTTTGCCGATTTTTAAATGACCATTTTGCCCCTAGTTGATCTTTAAACGACTATTTTTTCCGCTGTGAGATATGGCTATTGGAAAGGAGTTTTGACCTGAAAGGTTGGCTAAGTTAATCAGATTCATCTCTGCCGATTTTTCCCGATTTTTAAACGACTATTGAAAAGGAGTTTTGACTTGAAACCACTTCCATTAGATCTAGATGATGGTTTACCTTTCCATAGAGTGGTCATAGTTTGGGAGATATGGCTGAATTAAGGTTTAGAAGGTGAAAAACAGCTTAACCGGGCTTAATTGGGTAATTAACAGCTAGGCCCAATGGGGGATTTCGGGATTTGGGGTATTTAATGGCTGTTAGGGTTAGGGATTTTGGTTTTTAGCAACTTTCCAGCCGCCACATACATCATAGAAACCCTAACAATGGCCTCCAACATCTAGAATCATCTCTAATCACCGTTTAATCAAGGATTAACCTAACCTACACCAAATTAAGGAGGAATAACACCAAAGCAAGGTTGGAGCTGCTGTTACACATCAATATTCGCCCAAATCAGTGGAGTTTCAGTTTTGAAAGTTTTATTTGTGGCAAAGGTTAGTGATTAGCCTTGTTTTACACTAATTAAGGTTAGTTAAGGGTAATTAGCGATAATTTGTGAATTTATACATGATTAAATTCTGGAAAAATATTTATAAATTTTGAAATATTGTCTTAGGCCTCTGTTAAAAAATTAGGCTGTTTAGGTTAAGTTTTGCTAATCCTAATATTAGTTATTGTTAAACATGATTAAGGGGAAAATATGGGTTTTGGGTATGTTTGATCCATTTTAACATATCAAATTGTTGTTTTGGTGTTGGTGGCCAAGTCTATATGTTGTTATGACTGTATGGTATGCTTTGTGATTATTAGAACAGTTAGAATAGTCGAAAATACCGTCGTATGGCGTAAAATGGTCGTAGGAATTTGACCCGAACCGGATCGGATCGGTGGAGGGCGACCCGACCCGCCCATGAAGAACCCCTTCCCACGAACCACTGATGGACCCACGACCCCAACCACTTCGGAAGTCCACGAGTTGATGGCCAAGGAGGATCACGAACCGGAACACCGTACCTGAACCGACTCGATGCTCTGGAGCTAGGATCACGAACCGAACCAGCTTGGAGAGGTACCCATGACCCGAATGAGATTGATGATAATGGACTGAATGAGGAGAAGAGGACCGATCCGAATGGAACAAATGATGACTAAAGGACCGAACCGATCCGGAGGATACTAGAACCCGAGATGCAAAGGTAGTCTGAATGGGAAGTTGTAACTCCGGATCCAAATGGGAACCAATGAGTGAACTTCATGAGTTGGACTTTGCTGCGGGACGTGTGCTAAGGGGTTATCGATGTCCATAACTTTTATTCACCACCAAGATGGATGTTAGGCTACGTATCAGTGCGGTGGGGTAGTTATTACTTCATGGGGCAAAGTGATCGTAGGAAGGCTATGAGCCAGTGCAGTGGAGCCGTTATGACTCCATGGGGCAGAGTGGACATAGAAAAGGATTAGTGGCTATGGATCAGTGCAGTGGGGTCGTTATGACTCCATGGAGCAGAGTGATCATATCAAGGAATTGGGTGATCAAAGTGGTAGATATCGTATTCTTTATGCATTTTGTGAGAGATGTAAGGATGGTTGCTATGATTGATTTTTTGCCAACACTATGACATGCACACACCCACCTCTGTATCCTTTACACCATATGCTAGTGGCAGCTCAGAGTATTGTACGGTATGTTGTTCTAACTCTTTGGTTGCAGGTCCAGGTTCAGGTATGGTTTAGTATACCTGTTATTGTTCTGTTATGCTACTTATCGCTCATACCAGATTTTTGGCTGACCCAGAGTTTTATGTCTCTTCTTATTACTCTGGGTGCTCTTAGACGGCCAGACTAGAGATAGGTTAGCTGGTTGTGCACAATTAGCTGTCCGGAGACGAGCAGAAGGCTTACACATACTATTCTCTATATATTCTCCCTGTGTCGTTGATGGTCACTACTTTGGGCATTACTAGTGTACCTTTCCTTTATTTTGCTTTAGAGAAAGTTTTAAAGTTGTAATAATGATAAAGGGGACATAAGTTGTATTTGGATTTTCTGCTGCTGAGATGTTTAGTTTTCAGCTTATACACTGTCTTGCCTGGTTTTATGTCAAAGTATGTTATTATTGTATTTTATTCCATGCGCTGTGAGATATGCTACAGGTTCCTTGTTAGTCAACTGTTAAGTTTCCTTCCCTTTTCTTTCTTTGGCGATCGTGCCGTGCTAGTTGGACATTGGCACAACGCACTTTCATTGGAAATGTCGGCTGGTGCGGGGCGGGCCGTCACATTTGGTATCAGAGCTCTAGGTTGCATAGTTAACTTAGAGAAGACGCCAGAGAGAGATAGTATGTATATGAGAGTGCATATTTGTAATTATTTTGGTTTTCAAAAGTTATAGATATATATACTATTAGTATATCTAAGGATGGAGTCGCACTGCATTGGCACCACTATGGAGATGGTTAATCGTTTCTCTATACAGATCGAACGATGAGCCGATATACTAGGGGTTCTGGTAGAGGAGCTAATAATGGGAATGCTTCTGATATGAGGACGATGTTCACTGACCTCATGAGAGAAATGCTTAGGGATGTTCAGAGGGCAGCTCCTAATGCTGCAAATGTTGGTGGTGCAGCGGTGTAGGCGCCTAGGGCCGATTTCACCAAGCTATGCAAGGATTACACTAGCCTTGGTGGGAATCCGTTCCATGGAACGGAATCGACTACAAAAGTTCAGGATTGGTTGGATAGCTATGAGCGTATCTTCAAAGACTTGGGTATCGAGGACGCGATAAAGAGAAAGCTAGCATCCCGTCAGCTGCAAGGATGGGCTATGAATTGGTGGAATGCTATGAAGGCAGCTACTCCTGAGGATCAAGTTACTTGGGATCAGTTCAAGGCCCGAATCAGTGATAAGTTCATCCCAGCTGCTCAGAAATCAGAATTGTTTAGAAAGTTCTTGGAGCTTAAGAAGAATGGTAGGGCAGTCTCGGAATATATTGATGAGTTCGATACTTTATCGAAATATGGATTATCCCTAATAAATACTTCGGAGAAAAAGAACGAGAAGTTCATAACTGGCTTGGATGGGTACTTGGGGGAAGGCTTATTAACCACATAGATGAGACGTTTGAATCGATTGTGGGGAAAGCTTTGAAATCAGAGAGTCTATACCCTAAGTCGAAGACTGAGGTTGCATCTACAGAAAAGCCAAAGCCGCAAGCAAGCGATGGAGGCAAGAATGGTTCTCAGAATAAGAGAAAGCAGAATCAGACCATGGATGGCCAGAAGAAGAAGAATAAGAAAGATGTTGAGTGCTTTAGCGGTGGTAAGAAGGGCCACTATGCTAAAGAATGTCGAGCAGTGCCAGCGGACATGGAGTGCTTCAACTATGGCCAAGTGGGACATCACAAGGATAAGTGTCTGCAACCCCCTAAAGAAAAGAAGATTGTGAAAGCATATGCTATTAATGATGTTCCTTCTTCGTCGAATGCCCCAACTGCGACGGAGAATGGAAAGAACGTCGTCATTCAAGGTATGCTTTTTGTTTATGATGTTCCTGTTCGAGTATTGTTTGATACCGGAGCTTCCCGTTCCTTCATATCTAGTGACCTGGTAGATAGGTTGGGATTGGAACTCGAGATAGTCGATAGACCTTTAGCGGTGATGAACCCGATTGGTGGTTCAACTAGCCTTAGCATGATTTGTCGTAATGTGGCCTTATCTAGTCATGGATGCATGTTTGCTTGTGATTGCTTTGTTTTGGGCTTTACGGAGTTTGGCATTGTTTTGGGAGTCGATTGGCTCCAAAGATATGGGGTGGTGGTAGACTGTGAGGGAATTTCGGTGACTATTAGGGCTGATGATGGCCGGATGATGGGCGGAGGGTAGTGTTTGGTGGCCTACCTAGTTATGAGGTGATGGGTAGTTTTCTAAATTCCCTCGATATCCCGCAGGACGAGTTAGCAAGAATTCCCGTTGTTGGCCAGTATCCGGATGTCTTCGAGGAAGTGACCAGACTTCCACTACACCGAGAAATTGAGTTTCATATTGATTTAGTGAGAGATGCCAGACCTATAGTAATGCCACTTCGTCGTATGGCACCAAGGGATCAGCGAGAGATCGGGGTGCAAATGAGCGATCTTTTGAAGAAGGGATTTATCAGATGAAGTGTTTCTGAATGGGGAGCACCAGTTGTGTTTGCTACCAAGGCAAATGGTTCCCTTTGATTGTGTGTTGACTATCGCGAGTTGAATAAAGTGACGAGGAAGAATAAGTATCCTCTATAGCGGATAGATGATTTGTTTGATTAGTTGAGTGGCACGAGAATGTTCTCCCAGTTGGATCTCGCGACAGATTTTCATCAGCTTAGAGTGGAAGCTAAGAGTATAGCTAAAATGGCATTTCGGACGCCGTTTGGATTTTATGAGTGGTTGGTCATGCCATTCGGGTTGACCAATGCACCAGCATATTTTGTGGATCTTATGAATAGGGTATTCAAAGATCAATTGAATAAGTTTGTTCTTGTGTTCGTAGATGATATGTTGGTTTATTCGAGGACAGAGGAAGAACACAAGGAACATTTGAGGATAGTTATGGAATTGTTGAGAAGACACCAATTGAAAGCAAAGTTTTCTAAGTGTCGCTTCTGGAGAAGGGAAGTGAGATTCTTAGGCCATGTTGTTTCAGAGAATGGTATCGCCATGGACCCTACGAAGGTGGCTAAGGTACAAGATTGGTCTACGCCCAAGAATGCAACGGAAATAACAAGTTTCTTGGGATTCGCTGGATATTATCGTAAGTTTATCCAAGACTTCTCCAAGATAGCAGCATCGTTGACTCAGTTGACCAAGAAGAATCAAGCTTTCATATGGAACGAAAAGTGCGAGAATGCATTCAAGAGTCTAAATGAAAAGCTGACATGTGCACCAGTGTTAGTCATTCCTAAGGGGAATGAAGAGATGACAGTATATACGGATGCATGTGGTACCGGACTAGGTGTTGTACTGATGAAAGGAGGTAGGGTTGTAGCTTATGCAAGTCGGCAACTGAAACCGCACGAGAAAAGATATCCTATCCATGATTTGGAATTGGCAGCGATCGTGTTCGCATTGAAGATGTGGAGACATTATCTCTTGGGAGAAAGATTCGAGTTGTTCACCGATCATAAATCGTTAAAGTATCTTTTCTCTCAGAAGGATCTAAATCTCCGACAGCAAAGCTGGTTAGAATTCTTGGCTTCCTACGATTTTGATATCATATATACACCAGGAAATGGCAATGCAGTAGCTGATGTACTGGGTAGGAGACATGCCAGTTTAGGGGCTATGTTTCTAGAATGGAAGCAACTGGAGTACATCACTGGGTGTGATTTTAGACAAAGTGCGAACTGGATTCAGAAATGTTAGCAAGTTTGAAGATCAGACCCACTTTGATTTGAGCAGATTGGTTCCAGTCAAAGGGACGATCCTAACCTATTGGAAATCATCTCCAAGTTAGAGATGGGCATCGATGAGGAGATGAACAAGCATGGGCTTGATCGAGATGGATGGCTAAGAAAGAATGAGAGGCTAGTTGTACCCAATGTCAATGGCTTGAAAGATGAAGTACTTAGAGAATGTCATCACTTGAAACTGACCATACATCCCGGTGGTAACAAAATGCATCGAGACATGAAGCAGACCGACTACTGGGGAGGAATGAAAAGAGACATTGGGAAGTTTATATCCAAATGCATGAACTGCCAGCTAGTTAAAGCTGAGCAAAAGAAGCCTAGTGGTTTGTTACAACCAATAGAAATTCCAGAATGGAAATGGGAACAAGTCTCAATGGATTTCATTGATGAGTTACCAAGGACTAGATCGGGCCATGATAGCATTTGGGTTATTGTGGACCGATTGACCAAAAGTCCAAAGTTTATACCCAACAAGTCGAATAGAACAACAGCTAAGTTAGCAGAACTGTATATGAAGTGGGTAGTGAGATTTCATGCAATACCCAAAGGCATCGTGAGCGACTGAGATCCGTTCTTTACTAGTGGATTTTGGAAGAGCTTACAAGAGGCGTTAGGATCAGAGTTACATCTCAGTACCGCATATCATCCTCAAACCGACGGGCAGACAGAGAGGGTGAATCGAGTATTAGAAGATCTCTTGAGAGCTTGCATATTAGATTTTGGTGGATCATGGGATGATCATTTGCATCTAGTAGAGTTTGCATATAATATAGTTATCAATCCAGTATTGGTATGGCTCCGTTTGAAGCTTTGTATGGAAGACCGTGCAACTCACCATCATGTTGGTTAGAAACCGGTGAGAAGTATGTGCTTGGACCAGATGTGATAAGAGAAACCTCAAACAAGATTAAGATCATCCGACAACGAGTGAAGGCTTCCCAAGATAGGCAGAAGAGTTATGCTGATAAGAGGAGAAGAGATTAAAATTCTCCATTGGTGGCTTGGTTTTTGTCAAGATTTCCCCCTTAAAGAGCGTGATACGATTTGTTAGGAGTGGCAAGTTAACACTAAGATTTGTTGGCCCATTCCCAGTTCTCGAGCAAATCGGGAATTTGGCATATAAAGTTGAATTACTAGAGAAGATGGTGGGTGTTCATAACGTAGTTCATGTTTCCTAGTTAAGGATATTCGTGCACGACCCCGATAAGACTATTTCACCGGATCAGTTGGACGATATCGAGGTTGAACCTAAGGCGGTTGGGAACCGTAGGCCTATGTGTATTGTTGGGAACGATACGAAGCAGCTTCGAAGGAATGCGGTGAAACTAGTCAAAGTTCAGTTGGGTGATGATGAGGAAGACTGTACTTGGGAAACAAAGGAGAACATAAGGAGGAAGTATCCAGAACTCTTTGCCTAGTAAAGTTTTTATATTGGTATAGTACTCCCTTGTTAGTAAACTACATGCTAGGATAGACTTGTTGTGTTGTTTTGTATGTTTTATTGTTTTGTTAATGATTGGTAGGCATGTGGGATCCTTTGTATGTTTTGGGTTAAGGAATTTCGGGGACAAAATTTCTTAAGGGGGAGAATGTAACGACCCGCATTCTACGCATCAGAGGATCGTAGAATACTTATTTCTTTCTCGTAAGGAGATGTATGGTCGTGTAACTTTAGGAAATGACTATTGGAGTCATTTCCCATGTTTATGATTTTTGCCAATTTTTAAATGACCGTTTTCCCCCTAGTTGATCTTGTTTCGGCCGTAACTTTTGATTGGAAAGGAGTTTTGACCTAAAACTGCTTCCATTAGATCCGGATGATGATTTACCTTTCCGTGGAGTGGTCATATGTGAAAAACGGACTTACATTTGGGAGATATGGCTGAATCAAGGTTTAGAAGGTGAAAAACAGCTTAACCGGGCTTAATTGGGTAATTAACAGCTAGGCCCAGTGGGGGATTTCGGGATTTGGGGTATTCAAGGGCTGTTAGGGTTAGGGATTTTGGTTTTTATTCACTTTCCAGCCGCCACATACATCATAGAAACCCTAACAATGGCCTCCAACATCTAGAATCATCTCTAATCACCGTTTAATCAAGGATTAACCTAACCTACACCAAATTAAGGAGGAATAACACCAAAGCAAGGTTGGAGCTACTTTTAGACATTAGTATTCACCCAAATCAGTAGAGTTTCAGTTCTGAAAGTTTTATTTGTGGCAAAGGTTAGTGATTAGCCTTGTTTTACACTAATTAAGGGTAATTAGCGATAATTAGTGAACTTATACATGATTAAATTCTGGAAAAATATTTTTAAATTTCGAAATATTGTCTTAGGCCCCTGTTAAAAATCTGGGTTGTTTTGGTTAAGTTTGCTAATCCTAACATTGGTTATTGTTAAACATGATTAAGGGGAAAATATGGGTTTTAGGTATGTTTGATCCATTTTAACATATCAAATTGTTGTTTTGATGTTTGTGGCCAAGTCTATATGTTGCTATGACTGTATGGTATGCTTTGTGATTGATTAGAACAGTTAGAATAGTCAAAAATGCCGTCATATTGCGTAAAATGGTCGTAGGAAGAGTTGTAGGAATTTGATTTGAACTGGATTAGATTGGTGGAGGGTGATCCGAACCGCCCATCAAGAACCCCTTCCCACGAACCATTGATGGACCCCCGACCCGAACCACTTCAGAAGTCCACGAGATGATGGCCAAGGAGGATCACGAACCGGATCACCACACCCGAACCGACCCGATGCTCTAGAGCCAGGATCACGAACCGAACCAGCTTGGAGATGTACCCCCGACCCGAATGAGATTGATGACCATGGACTGAACAAGGAGAAGAGGACCAATCCGAATTGAACCAATGATGACTAAAGGACCGAACCGATCCAGAGGATACTAAAACCCGAGATGCAAAGGTAGTCCGAATGGGAAGTTGTAACTCAGGATCCAGATGGGAACCAATGAGTGAACTTCATGAGTTGGACTTTGCTGCGGGACGTGTGCTAAGGGGTTATCGACGTCCATAACTTTGATTCACCTCCAAGACGGATGTTAGGCTACGTATCAGTGCAGTGGGGTAGTTATTACTTCATGGGGAAAAGTGATCGTAGCTAGGCTATGAGCTAGTGCAGTGGAGCCGTTATGACTCTATGGGGCAGAGTGGACATAGCAAAGGATTAGTGGCTATGCATCAGTGTAGTGGGGTCGTTATGACTCCATGGGGGCAAAGTGATCATAGCAAGGAATTGGGTGATCAAAGTGGTTGATATCATATACTTTACACACTGAGTGAGAGATGTGACTATGACATGCACACACCCACCCCCGTATCCTTTACACCATATGTTAGTGGCACCTTGGAGTATTGTACGGTATGTTGTGCTAACTCTTTGCTTGCAGGTCATGGTTCAGGTATGGTTTAGTATACCTGTTATTGTTCTGTTTTGCTGCTTATCGCTCATACCATACTTTTTCCTGACCCAGAGCTTTATGTCTCTTCTTATTACTCTGGATGCTCTTAAATGGGCAGACTAGAGACAGGTTAGCTAATTGTGCACGAGTAGCTGTCCGGAGACGAGCAAGAGGCTTACACGTACCATTCTCTATATATTCTCCATGTGTCGCTGCTGGTCACTACTTTAGGCATTAGTAGTGTACCTTTACTTTGTTTTGCTTTAGAGACAGTTTTAAAGTTGTAATAATGATAAAGGGGACATAAGCTGTATTTGGATTTTCTGCTGCTGAGATGTTTAGTTTTCAGCTTATGCACTGTCTCGTCTGTTTTTATGTCAAAGTATGTTATTATTATATTTTATTCCATGCACTGTGAGATATGCTACAGGTTCCTTGTTAGTCTGATGTTAAGTTTCCTTCCCTTTTCTTTCTTTGGCGACCGTCCCATGCTAGTTGGACATTGGCACAACGCACTTTCATTGGAAATGCCGGCTGATGCGGGGCAGGCCGTCACATTTGAAGTTAATATGTGGTCCTGGTAAATTTAAATGTACGTTCAAATTCGATATATATTGATTTATATTTTAATTTAAAGAAAAACTGATCGTAACGATCGAATTAGCATACAAAACATATCCCATAGTGTTTGGAATGGGGGTATTTAGTTAGGGGCGACAGTCGTTGGGTTTGATTTGGAGTTAGAATGCAAAATCACCTATTTACGAATTAAATTAATGTAAATATATATATATATATCGTTGGTCAAAACCTAACCTATCCTCATCCACGGTCAACTAAACCTCAGCCCCCTCCCCCCCATTCTTTTCAGATTGATCAAATAAAGGAACAAAAAGGAAAAACCCAATTGCGGAAAATCGCGATCCGCCTCCGCCTCCCCACGACGAGCCACCTCTGCCTGAGATCGCTGCCACTCGGAAGTCGCCTGGCTCCACGCCCCCTTCCGCCGCGAGACCGCCCCCTTCCCCACCGTGCATCTTCCTCTCCCTCCCATCTCCGATTGAAGAACCGCCACCCTCAATCGACGAAGACCGCCCCTCCTCGAGCCCGACCACGCACTGCCTCACGCGAGCAGCAACCCCATCCCTCCCTCTTCTTGAACACAGTAAGTTTTTTTTATTTGTTTTTATTTAATTAATTCATTTAGTTTCTATATAATTAGTTTCAGTTTTTTATTTAAATAGAAAAAAAGAATAGATTTTTTATATATAATTAGCAAGGTAAAGACAAGATTTTTATTGGTTGAACGGAATTATAAAGATTAGATTTTTATTGTTTGAATGGAATAATAAAAATACGATTTTTATGATGAAATGGTTTTGAATAAAAATGTAATGCATTTCATATATATGTAGAGTAACAAAAAGATGAGATTTTTGTTTATAGAAAGATATGATTTTTAAAATATAAAGAAGTGATTTATATATATATATATATAACAATGAAATAAAAATGTGATTTTTATTTTAGAAGTAGCGGTTTAAAAATATGATTTTTATCTATTTGAATGAAGCGATAAAAATATGATTTTTCATAATATAAAGATTCGATTTTTATAATGTTATAGCGAAATAAAAATTAGGTTTTTATATATATATGATAGCATTATGTAGTAGGGAAATAGAAATATGTTTTTTAATATAAAAATCGTGTGAAACAGATTGCGTTGGAATAAAAGTAGCGAATCTGAGCGACATAAATACAGAATGGCGGTGTGGAACCCAAAGATGAGAACTTCTCAATTTAAGTTTTATTTTCTAGTTAAAATATTTACTTGGATGCAGACGGTGCTTAGCAGCACCCGACCCCGTCGTCCACAAACCATGGACGACTTGTTTGATTTGATTGTGTTGTGAAAATTGTTTGTGATGTGAAATGGACTATATAAAATATTCATGTGTTAAATAAAATATTTTGTAGTTAAAAATATAATTTTTAACGTGTATATGAATAAAATAAATATTCATAAACAAATTGGACGATTTGTTTATGTATACAGATTTGACTGATATTGATTGGGACGATAAATTTTACACATTGCCCAATTGCACAAATAAAATTCATTATTGGTTGATTGAGACCCCACATGGGTATTGGGATGTATTGGACAAACACTAATCCCAATATTTAGTTGTATGTCAATCGATTGGTTGACAAGTTGTGTAAGCGTTAATTATTTTTATTTAAAGCTTATGCAGTTGTGTAATGCATTATGGATGATGGTTGATTGTGTTTGATTATTATTGTGTACATGTGTGTATGAAATCCATATATATCAAATTATATAGTAAATGATTGTGTTTAATTCCAGTTCAGAAAGAATGAATATTTTAAAATAACGATTATTTTAAAATAATGAATATTTTAAAATAATATTCAGTAAAAGATCAAAATCTGATTTTGATGTCCGATTTGGGATGGACACGAAAATATTTATATATATAAAGCCATGTTGATTAGATTAACGCCATTTTGACATGAACAATATTTATATCGATTTTATTCACTTATATAATGAATATCGAAAAGGAAGTGATTTCAAAATATAATGTTTTTAAAATACTATCATTTATATATCGATAACATGGGATATTCAATTTTGATTAGAAATTAAATATGAAGTTGAAATCGTTTTGAAAACCGATTTAAAACGATTTATAAAACATGTTTTAAATGGAAATCGAAGAAATATATGTAATATATAAGTTATATATATATATATATGTATATATATATATATAACGACCTGAATAGAACGCGCCGTGCCGCGGCAGTTCGCGAATTTCGACCATTGACTTCGAACAGACATTACGGGAGATCCTACCGTCGGATTCTCCTAAAACCAGAACCGTTGGGTTCGTATCGAAAATAACTTTCCGACGAATATAAGAAATTTGAAATCTAACGGTTGGATTTGGAATTATGTCCAAATCAAATTTGGAAAAGGTTGTTGTAAGTGCAGTTCGACGACTGTTTATGGAAATCGACCGTACGGGCCTTGATAAAATTATTAAAATATCAATAATTTGTGTAAAATCATAATAGATGATTTGGAAAGAATTGGGATGAAAAATTTCATATTTGAAAAGATAAAAATATATTTTATCGAAATGAACTAGTTATGAACTAGAGTTATAATCCAATATTTTTAAATAATTAAATTGGATTTGAAATGGTTTTAAAAATAACCGGAATTTCCAACATATGAATTGGAATGGATTTATCATGAATTGTGTTTGTATTTCGTGAACTGTATTTTGGGTTTATCGTGAACTGCGTTTTAAATGACATTAGTCCTTTAACCCAGTTAAAGGCAGGATTACATGCCTGTCATTGTATTTCAAACTGTATGGTTGATCTCTGCTAAATATATATCTGTTTGGTGGCGGAGAATTTATTCTCTTGCTTAACACCCTTCTCTCAGATGTACGAGCTTAGAGGTTATATATCGACAGAAATCAATAGTACGGTGTAGATTGTCGATGCGACATGTTTGTGTTCCCAAAGTTAAATAATCATTAATATTGATTTTTGGGAAGATTAAAACTAACTGGTGTTTTAATGAATATTTAAATAGATTGAAAAAGGGAATGTGATAATTTAAATTTGGGAAATGATCGAGAATGGAGTATCGCCAGTTTTTCTCCTAGCGATAGTTAAATATTTAACTAGATTTGAAGGAGAAATGGTAATTAATTTTACCGATAAGACCATGGTGTTAGTAATTGAGTATTACCAATTTTGCTCCATGGGATGAATAGGTTGTGATTGGAAAATTAAACAAATGATTACTTTGATAAGGTGCGCTAGTCCCGACTAGTTTGGAAAACCGTAACATGACTTGAATTGACATACAAAGGAAGATCAAAGAATAAATTTAAAGAATTTATCTTTGATAAAATTAATGGGAACCTTTCCCAAAATATATGAATATTTGAATAAAAGAATATTCGGAATTGGAATGGGGCAGATGTTGTGTTTTTATAGCACTTGTTTATTATATACGCGAGTTATTCAGAAAGGCCGGGTTTATTCCCATTCTGAATAACAAATTCGACGATAAGTCGACGATGAAGACGGTGGCTGAAGACCGGAGGTCTCCACATCGTTTGGATGATTACTGATGTTTCGACTGGGCTGTACACCCAAGACGAGGTAACAAGTGGTGATCGTCCAAACGTACTTGGAGATCGACCGGATATGCGAGGAACTCTCTCCTGTATTGGACATATGGGACGAGGAATAAGGTGCCTCCGGTTTCGTTCAGACCCAGAACAAACTTGTAAATGGATGTGTGTCTGATATTGGATTTTATTCTATGTTGATTGATCTCTATTAAATATATATCTGTTTGGCGGCGGAGAATTTATTCTCTTGCTTAACGCCCTTCTCTGAGACGTACGAGCTCAGAGGTTATATATCGATAGATAACGGTGGCATGGCATGAATTGCCTGTGTGGCATGTTGAGATGCAAATGATCAAGGCTTCTGTTGATAGGCAGTGTCTTGTGGTTGATGATCAAAGCACAACTATGACGACCCAAACTTCCATGGAACGGAAGTAAGGATAATCGTAGGAGCATAACATTATTAAAACAATAACAGATCTCAGATACATAACAGAACATATAAATCATTGTAGCGGAAAGGAAATGTCATCACAAACATCATCACAGAACATCAAAGTGCACAGTACAGGATACACTTAGTAAAATAGATGTCTAAAATAGGGAAATTAATAAAGTCTCAATCTCCCAAAATACATCAATACTCAATACTGTCTCAATGTCTTAAAAAGTAAATAAAAAGATAAAAGAAAAAGATCCTTCATCATCTTCATCAGCAAACTCTATTCTAGAAAACATCCTTACCTGAAACCTGTCAATTGGCTGCCCGTGTGGAAAGAGGGCACCTGAGTTTGCAAAGTGAAACAAACTACGAGTCAGTCATGGGACTGGTATGAGAAATCTTACTAAACTAATAATAGGGCTAATCACCGGACCATGCCGCTAACGTGGAACGGGTTTACTCCATT
Source organism: Allium sativum (assembly GCA_030737875.1). Classification (NCBI taxonomy): domain Eukaryota; kingdom Viridiplantae; phylum Streptophyta; class Magnoliopsida; order Asparagales; family Amaryllidaceae; genus Allium; species Allium sativum. The sequence goes on along the minus strand of CM060924.1, from coordinate 184,940,383 downwards.
GGATTGCCAGTGCATAAGGTCTATAAATTTTAAGTTAAAAATAACGCAATGCTTTTTAAAAAATAAAATCATTATAAGACTCATGTCCCATCACATAATGCAATGCAAACGGAGTATAGAGTTTTACCTTATAATGATCAAAAATGCTTTATACGTAGAATATAATATTTTTAATATTAATACTAGTGTCTAATATGTTTCAAAAATACTTCAAAGTAAATATATCAATCCTAGACGGCATAGCTACCATATACTATGTCGCCATATATAGGTTTATAATCAAGACTGTAATGTTGTATTAGATGTTGGTTTCCATCGTGAATCAAGGCTAGGGACGATCTCCTAGCCGATTCGAGACTCTAACAATGTCTCGGGATTCCCCGTAGTGAACCCTTGGATCCTGCAGGGCCGGTTCACAAATAACGCTAGTGGATTAGTTATGCGTGAACGCACGTTCCTTGATCCTATTGGACCTATAAATTAGCCATTGGCGACCAATAAAAATATCCACGGTGCCTTATTCCATCAACCACATAAGTAAAAATGTCGGGCCATGTAAACACCCAAATGCCACTTCTAGCTAGAAAGAAACATGGCACTCCCTGCATTCCCTTGTCCCATTTTTGACTCCACCGGGGTGTGAGGCTCGCGAGGTAACGTAATACACAAAGCTATGCCTAAATAGGCTATGCTTTGATCATCATCCACAAGGCTCTGTTTTACAACAAAAGCCTCGATCAATTGCATCTTGGCATGTCACATTGACGGTTCACACCATGCGATCGACAACTACCAATATATAACCTTCGAGCTTGTGCGTCTCAAAGAAGGGCGTTTAGCAAGAGAATAAATTCTCTGCCACCTCAGAAATATATTAATAGATATAAATTTAATTACACAGCATAAAATTCAATGTCGGACACACATCCATTTACAAGTCTGTTCTAGGTCTGAACGAATCCTGAGTCACCTAGGTGCTCGCATATCCGGACGATCAACAAGTACGTCCAGACAACTACCACTTTAACCCTTTATTGGCAGCTAGCCAATGTCAGGCATGAGTAGTTATCCTTTCGACGTGGAGATTGCCCGTCTTCAATCGCCGTCTTCGATATCTTCGATATCTTCGATTAAAATCGCCGTAAAATTATTTGAAATGAGTTGAACTTGGTCTTTTCAAATAATTTTTCGAATTATTATCATTTAAACCATTTAATATCGTTAATAATAATTTATAATGATTTGTCGCTACTTTTATTTATTTAAAAATAGCTCAATATAATTAAACGATGCTTCGGGTCGATGGACGGCCCTGGCGCTACTTTACCAAAATTTGATCTACCTTTATCTTGAAATCTAACAGTTGGATTTTGATAAAGTTTATATCATCGGAAAGATCTTCCCAAAATGGTTTTAACTGTTCCAGTTTTGGGAAAATCCGATGGTTGGATCTTACGGTATAACCGTTTAAAGTTACGATTGCCGAAACGCGAACTACCGCACGTGATTCGTTAAATTTTAATTTATATTTATATATAAATATAAATCATTTGGCGATTTCAACTATTTTCAATCAATCACATGCCAACCCAAATACAGCCCATATCCATGTTAGAGATTTTATATATGATTTTCATAATTCTACTAACATGATAAAAATGATAATTTGAAATAAATCATGTTTTTAATGACTAATTATTTCCAGTGGTAACCAAATTATATTGAAAATATATTTTCTTAATGTTGACATCTTTTGTTGAAACCAAATGACAAATAAGACATGATTTTAGTTCTACTACTTTTATTGTATCTAAAGTAACAATAAAAATCTTGACATTTAAATCTATTCTTTTATTTCATATAAAATGTCAATAAAAATGTGACTTTTAAAATCTATTTTTTTTCTACAATGACAATAAAAATGCAATGTTAAAATCTATTCTTTTTATTGACTCTAAAACAACAATAAAAATGCAACTCTTTAATTCTAGCGATTTACTACAACTAAAATGAATAAAAATGTAACCTTTAAATACTAGCTTTTATTTACATCTAAAATGTAAATAAAAATGTAACACTATAATCTATTCCTTTATTAACATCTAAAATGTAAATAAAAATATAACTTTTTATTTTATGTTTTCATTTATATCAAAATTGCAAATGAAAATGTAACCTTTAAGTTCATGTTTTTATTTACATCTAAAATGCAAGCAAAATGAAACTTTTATTATAATGTTTTTATTTGCATCTAAAATTGCAAACGAAAATGCAATTTTTTTCCTATGGTGTTTATTTGCATCTAAATATGCAAATAAAAATGTAATCTTTTTCTACGATGTTAATTTGCATCTAAATATGCAAATAAAAATGTAATTTTTCTCTACGGTGTTTATTTGCGTCTAAATATGCAAATAAAAATGTAATCTTTTTCTATGATATCTATTTGCATCTAAATATGCAAATAAAAATATATTTTTTCTCTATGGTGTTTATTTCCATCTAAATATGCAGAAAAATGTAATCTTTTTCTACAATGTTTATTTGCATCTAAATATGCAAATAAAAATGTAATTTTTCTCAATGGTGTTTATTTGCATCTAAATATGCAAAAACAATGTAATCTTTAATTAAATGTTTTGTTTGCATCTAAATTTGCAAACAAAAATGCAACTTTTATTTTAATGGTTTGTTTACATCTAAAATTGCAAACAAAAATGCAACTTCTAATCTAATGTTTTGTTTGCATCTAAAATTACAAACAAAAATGTATCTCTTTAAATCATGTTTTTATTGTGTCTAAAATACAATTAAAAATGTAACTTTTTAAAAACTATGTTTTTAATTTTAACTAAAATACAAATAGAAATGTAACTTTTTAAAACATGTTTTTATTTGCATCAAGGAATGCAAATAAAAATTCAACTTCAGATTTCAACATTTTATTTGCATCAAAGAATGCAAATAAAAATTCAACTTTTTATTGCAATGTTTTATTTGCATCAAAGAATGCAAATAAAAATATAACTTTTTAATTGAATTGGCAATCTATTTCAATTCAACAATATAAACAAAGTGATACTTTTAATTGAATTGACAATTCTATTTTAGTTCAACAATATAAACAAAGTGATACTTTTAATTGAATTGACAATTCTATTTCAATTCAATAATATAAACAAAGTGATACTTTTAATTGAATTGATAATTCTATTTCAATTCAACAATATAAATAAAGTGATACTTTTAATTGAATTGACAATTCTATTTCAATTTAACAATATAAACAAAGTGATACTTTTAATTGAATTGACAATTTTATTTCAATTCAACAATATAAACAAAGTGGAACTTTTAATTGAATTGACAATTCTATTTCAATTCAACAATATAAACAATGTGATACTTTTAATTGAATTGACAATTCTTTTCAATTCAATCAAATTCAACAAGATGATATTTTTTAATCGTATTGACCAACTAGTTCCATTCAACAAATGTGACTAAAATGATATTTTTAATTGGATCGACAAACTAATTCAATTCAACAAAAATGACCAAAATGATATATTTTTATATTGTTGACTACACATGATTCACCAAATATTTACAAAGAGAAATGATTTAATTCAACCAACACGTTCAGGTCTATAATTATTCGCCACCAAACAATAGATCAATCATCATCCAAAATGTCAGAACAAAGTAGATCTAAATCATATACATGTGATCATTACATAGCAAACAAAATAATTAAATTACTTAATTATAAAAAAGGAATCCCACAGTCATGTTATTCTGCTTCGTTTATGTAACACCCCACGTCCATTAATGTCACTCGCAAAGGGAATGCATTAACTTCCATGGAGCATTTTAAGTGAATATAGAACAGAAAATCACAACAAGACAGATATAAAGCAGTACTTGAAAATTTAAAACTTTATTTATTGCAGCAGAAGGTAAATATGTTTGGTTACATCATCAAAAACCATAAACCAAAGTCAAGTACATAATATCCATCTTGATAAATCAAAGTACATAATCCCACTGCTACAAATAGCCATAAAGAAAATGATAGGCTGAACTTTACTTCAGCAATCCAAATCCAAGTGCTCCCAAAGAGATCCCAATCAAGCTCCACTAGTACTAGTCCCACCCTTAGAACCTTGGGGGAAAGGAAGAAAAGAGGTGGAAACAAAGGGGGTCAGACATAAAGTCTGGAGAGTGCGATAACTCTAACAAAATAATTATTAAAGCAATATGATAAGATATAAGCTGGAGAATAAGGTAATGACTGTGTGAACCACTTGGGCATGGCAAGGCAATCAAGAGAAACAGAGATAACGTTAATGGCGCTTCCTAATCAATATAGGATAATTACTATACTCTACCGTACTGTACCATACTGTATTGTACTAACACTAACTGCACCCCTACTAGTCACTCTAGAAATTTGATCCCTCTTGGCTAAATAGAACGATGATAGCTTCGTGTACTACTAGATGTACCCACTATCCTCTATGTTTGACTATATATCTCTAGTTTCTATCGTAGGTACCCAGCGTGTACCTATCCCCACTAGATGTACCCCTTCAATAAGTAATAATGGTAATTCCATGTACTCCTAGCTGACGTCATAGGTGTCGCCTGCTCCTATCTCCACTAGGTGTACCCCCTTAATAATTATTAATAACAGTGGTAGCTTCGTGTACCCCTAGCTGACTACATAGGTGTCGTCTGCTCCTATCTCCACTAGGTGTACCCACTACCCTGCTCCATTCAATCGGCTCCCTAACTCGTAGATACCCGTGCTGGCCCCACAGTGGGGTGTATCACTCCCCAAAGTGGCAACCCGGTACCACCAATGATGCACGGCTTGTACCTACATGATGCAACAACGTCTTACCTACCAGCCCGGGTCCACACACGCATATGAACCCGTTGGACTTGCGGTCCCACCGCTAACCCGGTTTGGCCTCTTACAGTCAATCCCAGTATGCGTGTCCCGTCCTCGACTTGGGTCGAGCCCACAAAGATACGAATGGGTTACTGGTTGAAACGGGGCCCCATTATTTGACACAAGCTATCCACCAAAGGTTGGTCCCCTCTAGTATATCCCACTTAACCCACTTCATGTCCACTTACATGTTTTAAATTTGGTTAAGGGTTTCTATTAGTAATTCCACATGCCACCCAAGGCACCTACTTAACCCCTATGTCCCACTTACATGTTTTACCTTGGTTAAGTGTTACTAATCGTATTTCCTCATGCCACCCAAGGCACCCACTAGATTCCACATGCCACCCAAGGCACCCACTAAACCCCCTCGTGTCCCACTACATGTTTATCTGATGAAATGTTTCTTAATTCATTAAGACCGTAACCTCATAAAGACCTCTCACATTAGACTGGCATTTGTGGCAGGTGGTTTTGCCGGGCGGGTCCGGGCAGTCTTACACCACAAACGAGCCTAACCTCATGTCTTTACAATTGTTACGTATTTAATTTATGCCTAAGACCTCTCACATTAGACTGGCATTTGTGGCAGCTGGATTTGCCGGGCGGGTCCGGGCAGTCTTACACGACAAAAGAGCCTAACCTCGTGTCTTAGACGATTAATTACTCCTAATTAATCATTCCCCAATTTGAATTACTTTCCCTATTCAAATTATCAATCAATTCCAAATTTAACGATGTCCGTAATTGACTCAATTATGTCCATCCATTTATGGTATGTAAAATCATACCAATTTTCACCACAATTATATTTTATTCCTTTAAAATTAATTACATGCCTTTTTAGGCCATTACATGCCAAATTCACAATATGTGTGTATCCACTATTATCCCCATCGTACCCCGTCATTCATTCGCTTAACATGACATATACATATTAGACTAGCAAATAGTCTAATACTTAAAAAAAAAGGGAATAAACGTCACAAAGTCACATACACACAATAATAGATCTAATTTGCATCTAACTTGCAATTAAGAATTTCAACATACTTGCATAGTCTTTGTATTATGAAGGATCCAAAAATCATAGATCTAAAAGGTGTGAACTTGCATGTATGAACATAGTTTTACACCCAACTAGCCTAGGTAATTATCACAAACTTACATAAACTATGTATGTCGTCAACCTAAACATAAAGATATCATCTTGCATAATTATGGATCCGATAAAAGGTGTTAACCTGAGTAAACTATGGATCCACATAAAGGTGTAAACTTGCATAACTATGCATGTCATTATTTCAACATAAAAATGTCAACTTGAATATGGATCTAAACTTTAAAGGTGTGAACTTGTATATATGTGAATCCAATTATCACTTAAACTTCCATATGAACATAATACTTATACGAACTAGCATATGTTCCACATCCATATTTGCATAAAAACTGATGTTATAAACCTAGGTGATTGGATTATAAAAAGGGGTTCATTGACCCAAGTTAACATCATGAACTACTAGCATATATTTTAGATCCAAACTTACATAACATCATATAACTCGCATACAACTTGCGTGATCCTATTAACTTACATAACATCATATGTACAACTTGCATAATCATATTAACTTGCATAACATCATATGTGAAACTTGCATAATCATATTAACTTGCATAACATCATACATGAAACTTGCATAACATCATATATAAAACTTGCATAACATCATATATAAAATTTGCATAACATCATATATAAAACTTGCATAACATCATATGTACAACTTGCATAATCATATTAACTTGCATAACATCATATGTGAAACTTGCATAATCATATTAACTTGCATAACAACATACATGAAACTTGCATAACATCATATATAAAACTTGCATAACATCATATAATATGAATCAAGTTAACATACATGATTAAACATATGAATTAGATTCACAACCACAACTTATAATCCAACGTATATCACATCATAATTGATTAACAATTATTTTGTTAAAGTGATCGAACTCACAACTCAATAGCGGTCTTGAGTTCTGAATTCTGATTTCTGGAGTTGTATTAGCTCTCCTTTGAAGAAGATTCGTTGTTAGGGTTGAATATAACTGATTTGATTTGCTGTTCTTCCTTTTTAATTTGTGGCGGCTACTCTAGGATTCAAGACGACAGCATGATGGCCATAGTTTCAGTTTTAATTCTGATTTAGGTTTTGAGTCTATGGGTCTTTTTATAGAGTTTTGAATTAATTTAAGCCGTCAGATGATCTTAGGGTTATTCATAGCCATTCAGTCAAGATAAGGTGATGAGTCAGCCCTAATGACTCAGCAAGGAGTCAAAAAGGACTCAGCAATGAGTCACAACACAGATCGGACTGAACTAGAAAGCTGTGCAGGTTTTCTCTCGGCCTTGGCGCACTTGGGAAGTGCACCAATGTAAATTTGTACTGGCACACTTCCCAAGTGCGCCAGTGCAATTTTTTTTCTTTCTGCCACCAAACTTCGTTCGTCTATAACTCCTTCATCCGGTACCCGTTTCCCGCAAACTCGGACTCTATTTCAACCAGAATTCTGAGACGAACACAATGGCGAAACCCCATTCCCTTAATTCTCACGTCTGAGATTAATTATTCTTTATTTTAGTTAATTCGGTTATTCAAGAATCAGGGGTGTTACATTCTCCCCTCCTTAAAGGATTTCGCCCCCGAAATCTCCAAGTTAAGGAGAATGCATATCCTACCATCCAAACAACCATCTACTCAACAATCAAACACGGGCATCCATTGTCCTTATAAAATTTCTAATGCTGTATGAACATATGCAAGAAGTGTGTGTATATGTTCCTTATCTAATGCAAAATCAGGCGGTCTACTGATTCAGTTGACCTCCTTATTGAAAACCATGATAGTGCCATGCGTCCATTATGTATGCGAAAGAACCTTATCGATACATATCATTTCTACATGTGTGCACAACCATTCACCAAAATGCAACATCCATATGATGGTACAACCATTATACATCCATTACTTAAATATGTACACACATTTATATGCAATATGCGATATGAAGTGACTGAGCCGATCTAGTGCCTAAAGTGTGTGTATATGCATCCACGAGCAACCACTAGCAAACACTTGCATCCACGTGCATCCATTATACATAACATGTCTCAAACACATGTTTCAACCATAGGACTACCCTATCTAAAGGTCAAAGATACTAGCGAGAGGACATACTAAAGATAAAGCAAGTACAAGCTAAGCGATAAAGGAGAAATTAAAAGGACATACCCTCGAAAAGAAAAGGGTACAATGAACGCATCTTCTCTTCCGTCACCCAAGTAGCGTCGCTCTCATCATCTCCGCATTGCACCTTGACTAGTTTGACCTCTCGATACCTCAACTTCTTAATCTCCGACCCAAGAATGCGCGTAGGAGCTCGTCGAATCGTCGCATCACGCTCGATCTCCACCTCTCTAAGCAAGCTCGGCTCTACCACTTCCGCGATCTCGTGCAAGCACTTACTCAAATGTGATGCATGGAATACGTCGTGTGCACCACTAAGTCTCTCGGGCAACTCCACTCTATACGCCATCTGCCCAATCCTTTCCTTAATAGGAAACGGTCCTACGAATCTTGGTGCTAACTTCCCAACGGACCCAAAGCGAACGACGTCCCGTAATGGAGACAACTTGACAACGACCATGTCCCCAAATCAAACTCAAGATCTGACCTCCTCTTGTCCGCATAAGATTTCTGCCTATCTTGCGCCGTCTTCATCCTCCTTCGAATCAAATCGATCTTTTCCGAAGTATCTCTAATCATATCGGGTCCAAGCAAGACCTTGTCTGTAGACTCCCACCAACATGTAGGCGAACGACACGGCCGTCCATATAGAGCCTCCAACGGTGCCATGCCAATGCTTGACTGAAAGCCATTATTATATGCGAACTCTACCAATGGAAGATGTTCCTCCCATGTACCTACGAAGTCTAGGACACATAACCTCAATAGGTCCTCTAGAATACGATTCACCCTCTCGGCCTGGCCATCCGTCTGAGGATGATTTGCGGTGCTCAAACATAACTGAGTCCCTACCGCCTCTTGCAAGTCTTCCAAAATTCGATAGTGAAAATAGGATCGCGGTCGCTCACTATGCTAAAAGGAACACCGTGCAAACGAACTATCTCTCGAATGTATACGGAGGCTAACCATGGAGCAGTCCTCTTACTCTTTACGGGAATGAAACAGGCACTCTTAGTAAGTCTGTCTACCACGACCCAAATCCCCGTATTACCCTTCCTCGATCTTGGTAATCTGTCAACAAAGTCCATCGAAACACTTTCCCACTTCCATTGTGGGACCTCCAATGGGTGAAGCAATCCACCGGGCTTATTTTGCTCTGCTTTTTCTTGTTGGCACACCAAGCATCTAGCGACATACTCGGCCACATCCTTCTTCCTGTCGGCCCAAAAGTAAACTCGTCTCAGGTTTATATCTTTCTGAGAGAACAAGTACATTAGCGACTTACGGTCTGCAAGCAACTCAAACTTCTTACCAAGCAAATAATGACGCCAAGACTTGAGCGCAAAAACTATGGAAGCCAATTCTGAGTCATGGGAAGGGTAATTCTTCTCATGGACTTCCGACTGTCTTCCACCATAACATATCACCCTTCCCTAGAGACCACATGCCCTAAAATCCTCACTTCTTTCCTCCAAAAATGGTATTTTGGAGAACTTAGCTTTAAGCTGGCGCGCTTGTAGGGTCCCTAAGCTTTCCCTAAGATGTAGGGCATGCTTTTCTCTGCTTCTAGAGAAAACCAGGATATTATCCTATGCAAAATCGTCGCAACTATCCATCTCTCACACAGACCATCCTAGTCGAACTCGACATCCCCCAAGTGCAAGCCCCAAAGGCCAAAACCAATATCAGACAAACACCCAAGGGATACCTCCTTCGAATTCAGACGACCTACGTGAGATGATACTAATAAGACAGCCAACCAATTGAGCACTTGACCGATTCTGGCTGTCCTTGCCAGTCTTGCTCCAAAACCACCACTGATCACATAACTGGCTTTGCTTAATCTATTAAGCACATACAAAAACTTATTTCGCGCCTCTGGGTAAACCTCGCATTTATCAAAGACGTCTCCATACTCACGGACCATACAAACAGACTCCCAATCATCATTGGATGCGTCAGAAGATTCTAGGCAGCTAAGCATCACTGAACCCCTAGGGTCACAAGAAATATGAGGGTCTTTCCAGAACGAATCAATAGTCTAACTACCCTCCTTTCACAATCTAGGATGGCACCCCACCTGGCTAGTCAATCCACCCCTAGAATCAAGCTATAGCCTGTGAAACCAAGGACGAAGGCGTTGCATTCAAATCCAACGCCCAAGATAGACACTCTCAAATCCCGACAAACCATTGAAGGATGAGCCGAACCACCAACAGGATTTGAGACTAGGATGGGATCCTAAACTAGACTATTATTTAGGTGCAGTGTTTCAACTAACGAAGCAGATACTAATGAGTATGAAGTGCCAGAATCAAACAAAGTTCAAACATGATGATAAAGAAAACCAAATTTCAACCTAGACGGTCCTACCCCCATCAGGTATACCAGCCGTGAAGGAATACAACTACCCTCAAGAAGATCCTGTACTTTGTCCTTGCCTCTTTGGATAATCCTAAAGTGTCCTATTTCTCCAAAACAACTAGCCTTCTTCTTCACATTCTCCATTCGTGACCTCCCACCAAAATGAGGTTTCGTCCTTTGTTAACCAAACAGCTATTTGAACCTTCCTCCCATCGTCTATCTTAAAGGTACCAACAAGCCCTCCACTTCCTTGGACTAACTTCTAGCCCGACAAACATCTAAGTCCCTTGAAGTGGTTTTCCATCCTTCGTACGGAAGTCCTTATTTATCTTAGAAAAAGCATCTATAAGCGGAGGGAGAGATTCAAAAAGGGAAAGAGCGAGAGATTCAAAATGGAGAATCGAAGGAAAGATATATGGCTCTTGGGGTTATGCTTTCTAAAATAAACCTTTCTTTCAAAAATACTCTTCTACAAACATATTTTTGAAAGTATTCTTTATAAAAATGTTTTTGAAAAATAGTTTTTCAAAATATCTTATCTGTTCTGGTAACCTTCAGCTCTGATACCACCTGTAACACCCCACGTCCATTAATGTCACTCGCAAAGGGAATGCATTAACTTCCATAGAGCATTTTAAGTGAATAAAGAACAGAAAATCACAACAAGACAGATATAAAGCAGTACTTGAAAATTTAAAACTTTATTTATTGCAGTAGAAGGTAAATATATTTGGTTACATCATCAAAAACCATAAACCAAAGTCAAGTACATAATATCCATCTTGATAAAACAAAGTACATAATCCCACTGTTACAAATAGCCATAAAGAAAATGATAGGCTGAACTTTACTTCAGCAATCCAAATCCAAGTGCTCCCAATGAGATCTCAACCAAGCTCCACTAGTACTAGTCCCACCCTTAGAACCTGGGGGGAAAGGAAGAAAAGAGGTGGAAACAAAGGGGGTCAGACATAAAGTCTGGCGAGTGCGATAAATCTAGCAACATAATTATTAAAGCAATATGATAAGATATAAGCTGGAGAATAAGGTAATGACTGTGTGAACCACTTGGGCATGGCAAGGCAATCAAGAGAAACAGAGATAACGTTAATGGCGCTTCCTAATCAATATAGGATAATTACTATACTCTACCGTACAGTACCATACTGTACTGTACTAACACTAACTGCACCCCTACTAGTCACTCTAGAAATTTGATCCCTCTTGGCTAAATAGAACGATGATAGCTTCGTGTACTACTAGATGTACCCATTATCCTCCATGTCTCTAGTTGTTATCATAGGTACCCAGCGTGTACCTATACCCACAAGATGTACCCCCTCAATAAGTAATAATGGTAATTCCATGTACTCCTAGCTGACGTCATAGGTGCCGCCTGCTCCTATCTCCACTAGGTGTACCCCCTTAATAATTATTAATAACAGTGGTAGCTTCATGTACCCCTAGCTGACTGCATAGGTGTCGTCTTCTCCTATCTCCACTAGGTGTACTCACTACCCTGCCCCATTCGATCGGCTCCCTAACTCGTAGATACCCGTGTTGGCCCCACAGTGGGGTGTATCACTCACCAAAGTTGCGACCCGATACCACCAATGATGCACGGCTTATACATACACGATGCAACAACGTCTTACCTACCAGCCCGGGTCCACACATGCATATGAACCCGTTGGACTTGCGTTGCCACCGCTAACCCGGTTTGGCCTCTTACAGTCAAGCCCAGTATGCGTGTCCCGTCCTCGACTTTGGGTCGAGCCCACAAAGATACGAATGGGTTACTGGTTGAAACGAGCCCCCATTACTTGACACAAGTTGTCCACCTAAGCTTGGTCCCCTCTGTATATCCCCCTTAACCCACTTCATGTCCACTTACATGTTTTAAATTTGGTTAAGGGTTTCTATTAGTAATTCCTCATGCCACCCAAGGCACCCACTTAACCCCTATGTCCCACTTACATGTTTTACCTTGGTTAAGTGTTACTAATCGTATTTCTTCATGCCACCCAAGGCACCCACTAGATTCCACATGCCACCCAAGGCACCCACTAAACCCCCTTGTGTCCCACTACATGTTTATCTGATGAAATGTTTCTTAATTCATTAAGATCGTAACCTCATAAAGACCTCTCACATTAGACTGGCATTTGTGGCAGCTGGTTTTGCCGGGCGGGTCCGGGCAGTCTTACACCACAAACGAGCCTAATCTCGTGTCTTTACAATTGCTACGTATTTAATTTATGCCTAAGACCTCTCACATTAGACTGGCATTTGTGGCAGCTGGATTTGCCGGGCGGGTCCGGGCAGTCTTACACCACAAAAGAGCCTAACCTCGTGTCTTAGACGATTAATTACTCCTAATTAATCATTCCCCAATTTGAATTGCTTTCCCTATTCAAATTATCAATCAATTCCAAATTTAACGATGTCCATAATTGACTCAATTATGTCCATCCATTTATGGTATGTAAAATCATACCAATTTTCACCATAATTATATTTTATTCCTTTAAAATTAATTACATGCCTTTTTAGGCTATTACATGCCAAATTCACAATATGTGTGTATCCACTATTTTCCCCATCGTACCCCCGTCATTCGTTTGCTTAACATGACATATACATATTAGACTAGCAAATAGTCTAATACTTAAAAAAAAAGGGAATAAACGTCACAAAGTCACATACACACAATAATAGATCTAATTTGCATCTAACTTGCAATTAAGAATTTCAACATACTTGCATAGTCTTTGTTTTATCAAGAATCCAAAAATCATAGATCTAAAAGGTGTGAACTTGCATGTACGAACATAGTTTTACACCCAACTAGCCTAGATAATTATCACAAACTTACGTAAACTGTGTATGTCATCAACCTAATCATAAAGATATCATCTTGCATAACTATGGATCCAATAAAAGGTGTTAACCTGAGTAAACTATGGATCCACATAAAGGTGTAAACTTGCATAACTATGCATGTCATTATTTCAACATAAAAATGTCAACTTGAATATGGATCTAAACTTTAAAGGTGTGAACTTGTATATATGTGAATCCAATTATCACTTAAACTTGCATATGAACATAATACTTATACGAACTAGCATATGTTCCACATCCATAGTTGCATAAAAACTGATGTTATAAACCTAGGTGATTGGATTATAAAAAGGGATTCATTGACACAAGTTAACTTCATGAACTACTAGAATATATTTTAGATCCAAACTTACATAACATCATATAACTCACATACAACTTGCGTGATCCTATTAACTTGCATAACATCATATAACTCACATACAACTTGCGTGATCCTATTAACTTGCATAACATCATGTGTACAACTTGCATAATCATATTAACTTTCATAACATCATATGTGAAACTTGCATAATCATATTAACTTGCATAACTTCATACATGAAACTTGCATAACATCATATATAAAACTTGCATAACATCATATATAAAACTTGCATAACATCATATATAAAACTTGCATAACATCATATGTACAACTTGCATAATCATAATAACTTGCATAACATCATATGTGAAACTTGCATAATCATATTAACTTGCATAACATCATACATGAAACTTGCATAACATTATATAAAACTTGCGTAACATCATATAATATGAATCAAGTTAACATACATGATTAAACATATGAATTAGATTCACAACCACAACTTATAATCCAATGTATATCACATCATAATTGATTTAGCAATTATTTTGTTAAAGTGATCGAACTCACCACTCAAAAGCGGTCTTGAGTTTTGAATTCTGATTTCTGGAGTTGTATTAGCTCTCGTTTGAAGAAGATTCATTGTTAGGGTTGAATAGAACTGATTTGATTTGTTGTTCTTCCTCTTTAACTTGTGGCGGCTACTCTAGGATTCAAGACGACAGCATGACGTCCATAGTTTCAGTTTTAATTCTGATTTAGGGTTTGAGTCTATAGGTCTTTTTATAGAGTTTTGAATTAATTTAAGCCGTCGGATGATCTTAGGGTTATTCATAGCCATTCAGTCAAGATAGGGTGATGAGTCAACCCTAATGACTCAGCAAGGAGTCAAAAAGGACTCAGCAACGAGTCACAACACAGATCGGAATGAACCAGAAAGTTGTGCAGGTTTTCTCTCGGCCTGGGCACACTTGGGAAGTGCACCAATGTAAATTTGTACTGGCGCACTTCCCAAGTGCGCCAGTGCAATTTTTTATTTTTTATTTTCTTTTTGCCACAAACTTCGTTCGTCTATAACTCCTTCATCCGGTATCCGTTTCCCGCAAACTCAGACTCTATTTCAACCAGAATTCCGAGACGAACACAATGGCGCAACCCCATTCCCTTAATTCTCACATCTGAGATTAATTATTCTTTATTTTAGTTAATTCGGTTATTCAAAAATCTGGGGTGTTACAGTTTAGAACTACAAATTTGTCCAAAATCCAAATAGCTCGGAATCGCTTCTAGTTAGAACAATAGCGTAGATCTCGTCTCTACGATCGCACAGGATCTGAAATCGTTCATTTTCAATATCGTTTGAATTAGTTATGACCTGATTACGATTTATAAATTTTTAAATTAAATTATTAAAATAATTAAAAAGGAATTAACCTTTCTTCCTTAACATAGTAACACGGCCGCAGGAAACCGAATTACTTCAATACTAGGTTTCGATTTCTATCACAATCCGTTCAACTTCGTCTCGATCAGGATACGCCACGCCGGAGAGCTACGGGAGGCGCACAGGGGTGCCCCGCTTTGGTGCAGCTCGATCGAGCTTAGAGCGGGAGGCGGTGGCCTTAACACGTTGGGTTTGGAGTGAAAATACTCCGCGGCTGTTCAATTTTGGGTACTGTTATCCGTATGGATGGAAAGAGAGTGAAAATCTCATCAAAAAGGTCTAAAGAAGTAGGAGTTTTCGTTGAGTGGATCAGTGGAAATTTGTGGTGGAAGTCTAGAACAAATTCGGCCATAGATGTTAAGTGGGCGACGGCTACAGTAGAGGTTAGGGTTTGAGGAAGATAATGTGTATTTTTATATTATTTTAATGTTATTTTTACAAATAAATCCAAAAGTTTTAAACCAATCCAATTTCAGTCCAACCAGAGTTGATCCTACCCAATAGCCCCTGTTTCGGATCCATTGGGCTAGGTCTCGTAAGCCCAAACGACTGTCTGTGGCCTAAAATCTTTAATTTATTATTAAAATCATTCAATAAATTAATTTGATCGTATATTTAAATTCATCTGGGCCACATACGAACTCAGAAAAATCCAAAAAATATATTTCTGGCTTTGTTTTGACGATACGGTCCTAAAAAAATTAATTTTATCGAATTCTGAGACTATTCGAAAAATGTCCATTTTCAAGTCGATCAGATTTGATTGAAATTGACATAACACATTTTCGTTTGCTACACTCACATATTAATTCTAAAAATTCCGAAAAATTAAACTTAGCAATAATTTGACATTCCGGATCCAACAAAAGTGGTTTTGTCGAAAAGGAGGTCGTTTGAAAAATGGTCTTTCATACGGGATATAAATTATACTATAGCGACCATCCTGAATATTCAATTGACCATATCTTTTGATTCCCTCTATGAAATTTCTATTTTTCAGATTCTTTGGAAAGATATTTTCAAACAGATTTAGATATTTTTGGTTTCACTAAAATCCATTAAATTTTGAATTTGGTACATTCGGTCAAAGTTCAAGTTTGACATTTCGAACTACCGTACTATTTCTAATTTCTTTTGAAGTCAAAATAAATATATTCGCTCTAACTTCGATTAAAATAAATTCTTAATCGTTATTATTTAAAATAAATTATTTCAACTATTCAAAATTCACTGAAATAGCCAAAATAAAAGTTTTAAATTGGTTTGGATTTTCCGGGTTGTTACAATCTCCCCCACTTAAAAGCTTTTCGTCCTCGAAAAGGAAATAATAGTAAAGTGGGAAACAAAACGGAAAATGCATGGTATTATTATTGTACCTCAACACAAGAGTCACTCGGAGATATCCACTCTGCACTTGGGATAGGCATGTTTGATGCTATCCTCAATCTCCCACATACAGTCTCTAGGATCCCCGCTCCACTGCACCTTGACTAAGTGGATCCTCTTGTTCCTTAGCACTCGGGTTTCTTTGCCAACAATTTTCACTGGCTCCCTTCTCACTGCTAGGGTCGGGGTAATCTCCAAATCTCGTTGTGCAACTTCCTCCATAACTTAATCTGGATCATGAACATGCTTCCGGAGTTGGGACACATGAAATACATTGTGAACCCCTGGCAACCAGTCAGGCAACTGTACTCTGTAGGCGAGAGTTCCAATCCTTTCGAGAATAGGAAATGGACCAATAAATCTCGGTGCCAATTTCCCGGTCTTCCCAAATCGAATCACACCTCTTAGTGGACAAACCTTCAAGTATACAAGATCACCAACAGAGAATTCTAAATTCCTTCTTCAAGTGTCTGCATAGCTCTTCTGTCAGCTTTAGGCAGCAAGTAATCGCTTCTTAATAAAATCAACTTTGTCTGCTGCTTCGCGAACCATGTCGGGACCCAATACTAATTGATTGTCGGGTTCCACCCAACATGCGGGAGATCTGCATGGCCTTCCATATAATGCTTCAAATGGCGACATCTGCAGGCTTGCTTGGCAGCTGTTATTATAAGAGAATTCGACCAAGTGCAAATGATCTTCCCATGACCCACCAAAATCTAGAATGCATGCTCGCAACAAGTCTTCCAATATGTGGTTCATCCTCTCAGTCTGGCCATCTGTTTGAGGGTGATAAGCAGTGCTCATATTCAGCTTAGTCCCTAGTTCTTCTTGGAAAGCTTCCCAGAACTTGCTAGCAAATATTGGATCGCGGTCACTGACAATGTTGCTGGGAACTCCATGTAGTCTGACAACCTCTCTGAAATAAAGCTGTGCCAAACTTCGAGCTGTTCTATTGGATTTGACAGGGATAAAATGGGCAGTCTTTGTGAGGCGATCTACAATCACCCATATACTGTCATTTCCTTTCCTAGTCCGGGGCAAGCCATCAATAAAGTCCATAGAAATTTCATCCCATTTCCAACTTGGAACCCCTAGCGGTTGCAGTAGACCTGCTAGCTTTTGTTGATCGCTTCTGACCTGCTGGCAGGTGGGACATCTAACGACATATATAGAGATGTCTCTCTTCATAGATCTCCACCAAAAAATACGCTTGAGGTTGTAACACCCCACGCCCATTTATGTCACTCAAAATGGGAATGCATTAACTTCCATGGAGCATTTTAAGTGTGTATAGAACAGAAACTTAACAACAAGACAGATATAAACAATACTAAAACTTTAAAACTTTATTTCAATGTAGCGGAAATTACATAAGTTTGATTACATCATCAAAATCAGAGTCAAAGTACATAATATCCATCTTGACCTACTCAAAATACATAAATTGGAAGACATAATCCCCAATACAAAATAGCCATGAATAAAAGAGAGGCTGAACTTTACTTCAGCGATCCAAGCAATCTTCTAAAAGCAAGAAGCACAGCTGCCCAAAATCAAGCTCCACTGGTGCTAGTTCCAAACTGATCACCTGGGGGGGAGGGAGGAAGAAAAGAGGAGGAAACAAAGGGGGTCAGACATAAAGTCTGGCGAGTGCAATAACTTTAACAATATAATTACCGAAGTAACTAGGCTAAGGAATAAGTTGGAAAATCAGGAAATGGCCATGAACCATTGAGTATGGTAGAGTAAACAAGGAAACAAGATGAACAACGATATCGCTAAAGCGCACCTAAACCACTATAAGATAATTACTAAACTACACCAACACTATAAGATGATTGCTATACTGCACCACCATTAGTCACCCTAAGGTTGATCCCGCATACAGACTTAAATAATGATAATGGTAGTTTCGTGCACCCCTAGCTGCCTTCATAGGTGCCGCCTACCCCTATCTCCACTAGGTGTACCCACTACCCCCAAGCGAGCGGCTCCCTAACTCGTAGATACCCATGCTGGCCCCATAGTGGGGTGTATCACTCCCCAAAGTGGCCACCCCGACACCACAAATAATGCACGGCTTATACCTACACGATACAACAACGTCTTGCCTACCAGCCCGGGTCCACACACGCATACGAACCCGTTGGACTTGCGTTGCCACCGCTACCCCGGTTTGGCCTCTTACAGTCAAGCCCAGTATGCGTGTCCCGTCCTCGACTTGGGCCGAGCCCACAAAAGATACTTATAGTTACTTGTTGAAATGGGCCCCCATTACTTGACACAATCTATCAACATAAGCTTGGTCCCCTCTAGTATATCCCACTTAACCCACTTCTTATTCATGGTTACTTACATGTTTCAAATTTTGGTTCAGTATTTCTAATCATATTTCAAATGCCACCCAAGACACCCACTAGATTCCATATGCCACCTAAGGCACCCACTTAACCCCCCTCATGTCCCACTACATGTTTATCTGGTTAAGTGTTTCTTAATTCATTAAGACCGTAACCTCATAAAGATTTCTCACATTAGACTGACATTTGTGGCAGCTGGATTTGTTGGACGGGTCCGGGCAGTCTTACACCACAAAATAGCCTAACCTCGTGTCATTACATTTGTTACGTATTTAATTTATGCCTAAGACCTCCCACATTAGACTGGCATTTGTGGCAGCTGGATTTGCCACGCGGGCCCGGGCAGTCTTACACCACAAAAGAGCCTAACCTCGTGTCTTAGACGATTAATTACTCCTAATTAATCATTCCCCAATTTGAATTATTTTCCCTATTCAAATTATCAATTAATTCCAAATTTAACTATGGTCATAATTGACTCAATTATGTCCATCTATTTATGGTATGTAAAATCATACCAATTTTCACCACAAATTTATTTTATGCCTTTTTAGGAATCTATGCCAACTAAATATTTTAATATTATCCCCTTTTACCCCACGTTGTACGTTTATTCGTTTAACGTAAAATATACGTTAGACTCGAATAGTCTATCTCATGTAATAAAGAGAAAACATTAAAACATACATATAATTAAAACTAAATCTAAACATAAGGGGTAAACTTGCATGTGTGAATGACGTTCCACATCTAAAACTTGCATAGGCCAAAGTTACAACTTGCATAAAACTACATATGTCATAGACCCAAATCTAAAGGTGTGAACTTGTTGGGATAATGGTCACAAACTTGCATAAATCATGTATGTCATAGATCTACATCTAAAGGTGTAAACTTGCATAGGCAGTAACCACAAACTTGCATAACATGATTCATATTCAAACACATGTATTCATATAAACTTGCATATGTGATTTATGCAACATAACGATGGTATAAACTTACATCTAAACATGTAAACTGGCATGTAGAATTTGGCATATAACTCACATATGTCATAGCCTAACTTTAGATCTAAAATAGATGTCATGCATCATATAAGGTTATACATATACTTTTCCCTAACTTGCATATGATTCATGTCTTGATAAAAATCTAAACTTGCATACATACTTATGATTTATCATATGAATCAACATACCCAAACTAGCATATGAACAAAATGGTGATTCGATTATACATAAGCCAATCATAAAATTACAACATAGATGATCACAACTTTACAAGATAGCATCATAGAATTTACAACATAAACATCACAATTTTACTACATGAATAATTCACAGCATATCCAAATAATCCACATCATAACTCAATCCAATTAATTTGCTAATTATTTTATTAAAATTATCGAACTCACAACTCAAAGAAGGTCTTGAGTTCTGAATTCTGAGTTGTGAAGTTGTAAAATCTTTCCCTTGAAGAAGATTGAAAAGAATTGAATTAGATTAGCTTTCTTCCTCTCTAATTGGTGGCGGCTATGCTGAGTTGCTAGGTGACGGCATGGAGGCCATGAATCTAATTTTGTTTTAATTTTTAGGGTTTGAGTCTAGAGGTATTTTTATAGAGTTTAGGATTAGTTTAAGCCGTTCGATCAACCCAGTATTAATCTCAGTCAATTAAAGCACATCAGAAACCCTAATGAGTCAGCATCTAGTCATCAACAGGTCATAAACCAAATCTGCCCGGAGGGGGGGGGGGGAGGTCGACCCTCGGGTCGACCTGGTCAGGGAAGGTCGACCTAGCCCTAGTAGGAATTTCCCGCCTAGCCTGTTTGATTCTGAAATTTGAATTTTCTGAAATCTGTTTTGAATTTTCCGAAACTTCCGATGGCCATAACTTCTTCATACGAAGTCCAATTCACGCAAACTCGGACTCTATCTCAACCAGAATTCCGAGACGAACACAATGGCACCACCCATTTCCCTTAATTCTCACGTATGAGATTAGTTATTCTTTAATTTTTGAACATTAGTGTTAACAGAAATACGGGGTGTTACATTCTCCCCTTCTTAAAGGATTTCGCCCCCGAAATCTCCAAGTTAAGGAGAATGCATATCCTACCATCCAAACAACCATCTACTCAACCATCAAACACAGGCATCCATTGTCCTTATAAAATTCCTAATGTTGTATGAACATATGCAAGAAGTGTGTGTATATGTTCCTTACCTAATGCAAAATCAGGCGGTCTACTGATTCAGTTGACCTCCTTAATGCAAACCATGATAGTGCCATGCGCCCATTATGTATGCGAAAGAATATATCGATACATATCACTTCTATATGGGTGCACAACCATTCACCAAAATGCCGCATCCATATGATAGCACAACCATTATACATCCATTAGCTTAAATATGCACACAAATTTATATGCAATATGCAATATGAAGTGACTGAGTCGATCTAGTGCCTAAAGTGTGAGTATATGCATCGATGAGCAACCACTAGCAAACACTTGCATCCACATGCATCCATCATACATGACATGTCTCAAACACATGTTTCAACCATAGGACTACCCTATCTAAAAGTCAAAGGTACTAGCGAGAGGACATACTAAAGATAAGATAAGTGCAAGGTAAGCGATAAAGGAGAAATTAAAAGACATACCCTCAAAAAGAAAAGGGTATAATGAACGAATCTTCTCTTTCGTCTCCCAAGTAGCGTTGCTCTCATCATCTCCCCATTGCACTTTGACTAGCTTGAACTCTCGATTCCTCAACTTCTTAATCTCCGACCCAAGAATGCACATAAGAGCTCGTCGAATCGTCGCATCACGCTCTATCTCCACCTCTATAAGCAAGATCGGCCCTACCACTTCCGCGGTCTCGTGCAAGCATTTCATCAAATGTGATACATGGAATACATCGTGTATGCCACTAAGTCTTTCGGGCAACTCCACTCTATACGCCATCCGCCCAATCCTCTCCTTAATAGGAAACAACACTACGAACCTTGGTGCTAACTTCCCAACGGACCCAAAGCAAACGACATTCTATAATGGAGACACCTTGACAAAGACCATGTCCCCATTATCAAACTCAAGATCTGTCCTCCTCTTGTCTGCATAACATTTCTGCCTATCTTGCGCTGTCTTCATCCTCCTTCGAATCAAATCGATCTTTTCCGAAGTCTCTCTAATCATATCGGGCCCAAGTAAGGTCTTATCTGTAGACTCCCACCAACATGTAGGCGAACGACACGGCCGTCCATAAAGAGCCTCGAACGGTGCCATGCCAATGCTAGACTGAAAGCTGTTATTATATGTGAACTCCACCAATGGAAGATGTTCCTCCCATGTACCTCCGAAATCAAAGACACACAACCTCAATAGGTCCTCTAGAATATGATTCACCCTCTCGGTCTGGCCGTCCGTCTGAGGATGATATGCGGTGCTCAAACATAAATGAGTCCCTACCGCCTCTTGCAAGCTCTTACAAAATTCGCTAGTAAAGATTGGATCGTGGTCGCTCACTATGATAGAAGGAACACCGTGCAAACGAACTATTTCTCGAATGTATACGGAGGCTAACCATAGAGCAGTCCTCTTACTTTTCACGGGAATGAAATGGGCGCTCTTGGTAAGTCTGTCTACCACGACCCAAATCCCCGTATTACCCTTCCTCGATCTCGGTAATCCGTCAACAAAGTCCATCAAAACACTTTCCCACTTCCATTGTGGGACCTCCAATGGGTGAAGCAATCCACCGGGCTTCTTTTGCTCTGCTTTTAATTATTGGCATACCAAGCATCTAGCGACAAACTCGGCCACGTCCTTCTTCATACCGGCCCAAAAGTAAACTCGTCTCATGTCCGTGTACATCTTGTCCCCACCGGGATGGATGGTCATCTTCGAACGATGTGCATCATCATGAATGGTCTTCCTTAGGTCCTCGTATTTTGGTGCACAAAGTCTACCGTCCCTATGTAACCAACCCTTATCACCTAGAGTATACCTACTGAGATGGCTCGATGACTCCCCCCATTTGAGCTTCTCTACTAACTCAACCAACTGTGGGTCATCTCACGGTGCCTCATCAATCCGTCCCAAAAGCGTAGATCTGACCTCTAAGGATGCTAGCAAGATGGGTACAAAGTCAACGAAAGGTCTAAAGTCAAACGTAGAGATGAACTCTAAGCTTTGTCGATCAACAAACAACGGAATCAAGGACAACCTTTTTCTACTTAAGGCGTCCGCCACCACGTTACCCTTGCTAGGGGTATATGCTATCTCGAAGTCGTAGGATGCTAAGAATTTCATCCACCTTTGCTGCCTTAAGTTCAAGCCCTTCTGAGAGAATAAGTATTTTAGCGATTTATGGTCAGTGAATAATTTGAATTTCTCGCCAAGAAGATAATGATGCCAAGACTTAAGTGCGAAAACAATAGCGGCCAACTCTAGGTCATGTGTAGGATAATTTCCCTCATGCACTCTCAACTGCCTTCCACCATAGGCTATTACCCTTCCCTCTTGCATTAAGACTGCGCCTAGTCCTGTCCCACAAGCATCGGTATAAACGGTAAATGGCTTACTCCCATCTGGCAACACTAAGACTGGGGCTGTGGTCAAAGCTCTCTTAGGGCGTTGGAACACATCATCACAATCTACGTCCCATGTGAAAACTAAGTTCTTCTTCGTCAAGCGTGTTAATGGGGCTGATATTTTTGCGAAGTCTTTGATAAACCTCCTATAGTAGCCAACTAACCCTAAGAAACTCCTCACCTCGGTAGCAATTTTAGGGACCTTCCAATCTTGGATGGCCACTACCTTCGCGGGATCCACGGCTATCCCTTATTCGGAAACCACGTGCCCTAAGAATCGCACTTCCTTCCTCCAAAAGTGACATTAAGAAAATTAGCTTTAAGGCTGTGCGCTCGAAGAGTCTCCAACACTTCCCTAAGATGTAGGACATGCTCTTCCTCTATCTTAGAAAAGATCAAGATGTCGTCAACAAAGACTACCACGAATTTATTAAGGTAGTCCCTAAACACGCTACTCATCAAGTCAACAAAGTATGCGGGAGCGTTTGTCAAACCGAAGGGCATCACAAGCCACTCGAAGAAACCGTCTAGAGTCCTAAAGGCAGTCTTGTCTATGCTATCCTCAGCCACTCTCAACTGATGGAAACCCGTGGCTAAGTCCAATTGCAAAAACACTGAGGCACCAACTAACTGATCGAAAAGATCGTCAATCCTTGGCAGTGGGTGTCTATTCTTCTTAGTAAGCTTATTTAGTTCTCTATAGTCCACACAAAGTATAAGGGACCCATCTGCCTTCGTGGCAAATACTACTGAAGTACCCCACTCCGATATACTACGTCTGATGAACCCCTTCTCAAGCAATTCCTTCACTTGCTTACTGAGTTCTCTTCTCTCTCTTGGAGCCATGTGGCGCACTGGTAATGCAACTGGCTTTGCATTATCTATTCGAAAGTCTATCTCACGTTTTGGGGGTAAACCCCTCACCTCATCGAAGACATCAACATATTCACGGACTATGGGAACAGAATGTAAATCATCATCAGATGCGTCAAGGGATTCTAGGTAGCTAAGCATTACTGGACCTCTAGGGTCACAAGAAATATCAAGTATCTTCCCACAACGAGTCAACAATCTAACTACCCTTCTTTCACAATCTAGGATGGCCCCATATCTAGTTAGCCAATCCATACCTAGAATTAATCCGTAGCCCATGAAGCCAAGAACACAGGCGTTGCATTCAAACTTAACGCCCAAAATAAACACTCTCAAATCCCGACAAATCATAGAAAGATGAGCCGAACCACCAATAGGATTTGAGACTACTAAGGGATCCGTAACTATACTAGTATCTAGGTGCAGTGTTTCAACTAATGATGTAGAGATAAATGAATGTGATGCGCCAGAATCAAATAAAGTACGGACAGGGTGATAAAACAGAAAAACTAAACTTTTGACGGAAATTGCTCTACCTTGTTCTTGCAGCGGTGGGACCACGAGAGCCTGAACTTGTCCCCTTGTCTGCCCTAGTGCCATGAGAGCCTGCACCTGTCCTCCCGAGGTAGACCCTGCCCTTTTCCCTTTCCTTGGGAAGTCCTTAATCAGATGTCCCGCTTCGCCATAGTGGAAACAACCGGTCTTCTTTTTCTTCCTACAATCTTTGCTTAGATGGCCGGGTGTCCCACAGTTAAAGCATCTCTTCTTTCCCTTACCATTGTTTCCTTTGCCTCCTTTCTTGTTCTGTTGTTGCTATTGCGGCTTCTTTTGATCCCCTTTCTTCTCGGGTGCCTTATTAGCATTGGCGCCCTTCTCCTCTTCATGCATAAGCGCCATGTCAACTAGCCTCTCAAAGGTAGCCCCCATAGGGATGTGGGTCATAGCTAACCCATGAAGTGGCTCGTTCAAACCCTTAACAAATCTTAGAGCCTTCTTTTCTGGAGTATTCACCAAGCCCAAGCCAAATCTCGCCAACCGGTTGAACTTGTTGATGTATTCTTTCACCGATAGATTCCCTTGCTTCAATGCTAGAAACCTTTCCATGTAGAGATTCTCTTCAACCCATGAGAGAAACTTCGCCTCAAACCTCCGCCTAAAATTTGGCCATGTATCAACTGGACGTTCTCCATTAGTGACCTCCCACCAAAACGAGCCCTCATCCTTCATTAGCCAGGCAGCCAACTGGACCTTCCTTCCATCTTCCACTTCAAAAAATTCCAAACAATTCTTCCACCTCCTTTAGCCAGTTTCGAGCTTCAACAAATGTCTTCGTCCCGTGAAAAGGTTTTCCACCCATTGCCCGAAAGTCCTTACATATCTTAGCAAAAGTATCGACGCGATGAGGAGGAGGAGGAGGAGTATTTGCTGGACCTGCGGTGGCGGCCCTAGCCTCGAGATATTTTTAAAACCAACCGGGTACATGAACACCCTCTGGTATCTCAGATGCTTCAGACATGCTGAAACTAAAAAGGAAAGATTCAATACAAAAGAACCGAAGGAAAGATATTTGTCCCTTGGGGTTATGCTTTCTAAAATAAGTTTTTCTCTTGAAAATACTTTCCTTAAAACATACTTTTGATGATACTTCTTTATAAAAATTGTTTTTGAAAAACAGCTTTTCAAAATTTATATCTGTTCTGGTAACCTTCAGCTCTAATACCACGTGTAACACCCCACGTCCATTAATGTCACTCACAATGGGAATGCATTAACTTCCATGGAGCATTTTAAGTGTGTATAGAACAGAAACTTTACAACAAGACAGATATAAACAAGACTAAAACTTTATTTCAATGCAGCAGAATATACATAAGTTTGATTACATCATCACAACCAGAGTCAAAGTACATAATATCCATCTTGACCAACTCAAAGTACATAAATTGAAAGACATAATCCCCAATACAAAAAAGCCATAAATAAAAGAGAGGCTGAACTTTACTTCAGCGATCCAAGCAATCTTCTAAAAGCAAGAAGCACAGCTGTCCAAAATCAAGCTCCACTGGTGCTAGTTCCAACCTGAGCACCTTGGGAGGGGGAGGAAGAAAAGAGGAGGAAACAAAGGGGGTCAAACATAAAGTCTGGCGAGTGCGATAACTTTAACAATATAATTATCGAAGTAAGTAGGCTATGGCATAAGTTGGAAAATCAGGAAATGACCATGAACCATTGAGTATGGTAGAGTTTACAAGGAAACAAGATGAACAACGATATCGCTAAAGCGTACCTAAACCACTATAAGATAATTACTAAACTACACCAACACTATAAGATAATTGTTATACTGCACCACCACTAGTCACCTTAAGGTTGATCCCGCCTACAGACTTAAATAATGATAATGGAAGTTTTGTGCACCCCTAGTTGCCGTCATAGGTGCCGCCTGCACCTATCTCCACTAGGTGTACCCACTACCCCCAAGCGATCGGCTCCCTAACTCGTAGATACCCGTGCTGGCCCCACATTGGGGTGTATCACTCCCCAAAGTGGCAACCCTGATACCACAAATAATGCACGACTTATACCTACACGATGCAACAACGTCTTACCTACCAACCTGGGTCCACACACGCATATGAACCCGTTGGACTTGCGTTGCCACCGCTACCCCGGTTTGGCCTCTTATAGTCAAGCCTAGTATGCGTGTCCCGTCCTCTACTTTGGTCGAGCCCACAAAAGATACTTATGGGTTACTGGTTGAAATGTGCCCCCATTACTTGACACATGCTATCCACCTAAGCTTGGTCCCCTCTAGTATATCCCACTTAACCCACTTCTTATTCGTGGTTACTTACATGTTTCAAATTTTGGTTAAGTATTTCTAATCGTATTTCAAATGCCACCCAAGGCACCCACTAAATTCCATATGCCACCTAAGGCACCCACTTAACCCCCCTCATATCCCACTACATGTTTATCTGGTGAAGTGTTTCTTAATTCATTAAGACCGTAACCTCATAAAGACCTTTCACATTAGACTGGCATTTGTGGCAGCTGGATTTTCCGAGCGGGTCCGGGCAGTCTTACACCACAAAAGAGCCTAACCTCGTGTCTTTACAATTGTTACGTATTTAATTTATGCCTAAGACCTCCCACATTAGACCGACATTTGTGGCAGTTGGATTTGCCGGGCGGGTCCGGGCAGTCTTACACCACAAAAGAGCCTAACCTCGTGTCTTAGACGATTAATTACTCCTAATTAATCAATCCCAAATTTGAATTATTTTCCCTATTCAAATTATCAATTAATTCCAAATTTAACTATGGCCATAATTGACTCAATTATGTCCATCTATTTATGGTATGTAAAATCATACCAATTTTCACCACAAATTTATTTTATGCCTTTTTAGGGATCTATGCCAATTAAATCTTTTAATATTATCCCCTTTTACCCCACGTTGTACGTTTATTCGTTTAACTTAAAATATACGTTAGACTCGAATAGTCTAACTCATGGAATAAAGAGAAAACATCACAACATACATATAATTAAAACTAGTTCTAAACATAAGAGGTGAACTTGCATGTCTGAATGAGGTTCCACATCTAAAACTTGCGTAGGCCAAAGTTACAACTTGCATAAAACTACATATGTCATAGACCCAAATCTAAAGGTGTGAACTTGTTGGGATAATGGTCACAAACTTGCATAAATCATGTATGTCATAGATCTACATCTAAAGGTGTAAACTTTCATAGGCAGTAACCACAAACTTGCATAACATGATTCATATTCAAACGCATGTATTCATATAAACTTGCATATGTGATTTGTGCAACATAACGATGGTATAAACTTACATCTAAACATGTAAACTGGCATGTAGAATTTGGCATATAACTCACACATGTCATAGCCTAACTTTAGATCTAAAATAGATATCATGAAGCATATAAGGTTATACATATACTTTTCCCCAACTTGCATATGATTCATGTCTTGATAAAAATTTAAACTTGCATACATACTTATGATATATCATATGAATCAACATACCCAAACTAGCATATGGACAACATGGTGATTCGATTATACATAAGCCAATCATAAAATTACAACACAGATGATCACAACTTTACAAGATAGCATCATAGAATTTACAACATAAACATCACAATTTTACTACATGAATAATTCACATCATATCCAAATAATCCACATCATAACTCAGTCCAATTAATTTGCTAATTATTTTATTAAAATTATTGAACTCACAACTCAAAGAAGGTCTTGAGTTCTGAAATCTGAGTTATGAAGTTGTAATAGCTTTCCCTTGATAAAGATTCATTGTTTAAGTTGAAAATAATTGAATTAGATTAGCTTTCTTCCTCCCTAATTGGTGGCGCCTATGCTGAGTTGCTAGGTGACGGCATGGAGGCCATGAATCTAATTTTGTTTTTATTTTTAGGGTTTGAGTCTAGAGGTGTTTTTACAGAGTTTAGGATTAGTTTAAGCCGTCCGATCAACCCAGAATTAATCCCAGCCAAACAGAGCATATCAGAAACCCTAATGAGTCAGCATCTATTCATCAACAGGCCATAAAACAAATCTGCCCCCCCCGGGGGGGGGGGGGCAGGTCGACCCTATGGTCGACCTGGCCCTGGCGGGAATTTTTTTGCCTAGCCTGTTTGACTCTGAAATTTGAATTTTCTGAAACTTCCGATGGCCATAACTTCTTCATACGAAGTCCAATTCACGCAAACTCGGGCTCTATCCCAACCAGAATTCCGAGATGAACACAATGCGCAACCCGTTTCCCTTAATTCTCATGTCTGAGATTAGTTATTGTTTAATTTGTGAACATTAGTGTTAACAGAAATACGGGGTGTTACAGAGGCCATGTTACATCTTGCTCACACCCAGATGAATGCTGAGCTCAAAGTTATGACATTCGTCCATTACTGCCTTTCTGAGCTCAGGAAGATTCGAAACACAAATTCGGTCCAATAGCCTCAGAACTCCTTTGTCATCAATCTGGAAACTCGTGGATTCGCCTTCCCTGACTCTTTTGCTGATTCTCTGTATAAATTCATCATTCTTCTGAAGAGCAGAGATCTTATTGATCAAGGTAGGGGTAATAATGAGATTTGCAAGGATAAGGTTGGTGCTGGCCGTATTCTTTCTGCTAGGAGCATTTGCCACTACATTGGCTTTCCCAGGAGTATATAAGATGTCCAGGTCGTAGGGTGCAAGGAATTCAACCCAACCCTGCTGCCTTAAGTTCAAATCTCTTTGGGTGAATAGGTACTTCAAGGATTTGTGGTCAGTATAAAGCTCGAATTTCTCGCCCAAGAGATAGTGCCTCCATATTTTTAAAGCAAATACGATGACCATTAGCTCAAGATCATGAGTGGAGTAATTCTTCTCATGCGGTTTTAATTGGCGGTTAGCATATGCGTTAACTTTGTCTCTTTGGATTAGCACCGCACCAATACCTTAAATAGAGAAAAGAATGACATGTTAAAATAAGATTTGACATTAGAAAAATGTCATTTCTGACATGCTTAATTAGATGAAAAGGTTAACCTTCTCTAGAGGCGTCTGTCCAGACTTTCAGATCCCGATTGCCATCAATAATGGTCAACACAGGAGCAGTGATCAATTTCTGTTTCAGCTCTGGGAAAGCTGCCTCATATTCGGGTGTCCAAATGAACTTTGTGTGCTTCTTAGTCAGCTTTGTCAATGGATAAGATACTTTCGAGAAATCCTTAATGAATTTTCGATAATAACCAGCCAGACCTAAGAAACTTCTGACTTCCGTAGGCGTAGTAGGCTGCTTCCAATCTTTGATGGACGAGATCTTCTCTGGATCTACTGAGATTCCTTACTTAGATACAACATGGCCGAGGAATTTCACCTCTTCTTGCCAGAATATGCATTTGGAGAATTTGGCTTTCAGCACATTTCTTCGCAAAATCTCCAAGACTTCTTTCAAATGATTTTCGTGTTTAGTAGTGGATTTAGAAAAGATTAGGATATCATCGATGAACACAAGCACAAATTTATTTAAAACATCGTGGAAGACTCTATTCATCAGATCTACGTAGTATGCTGGAGCATTGCATAAGCCGAAGGGCATTACTAGCCATTCATAAAATATATCTGGTCCTCTGAAAGCTGTCAAAGGCACACATTCCTCGGCAATGCGTAATTGCTGGAAGCCTGTAGCTAGGTCCATCCTAGAGAATACTCGTGCTCCGTTCAAGTGGTCCAGCAGATCATCAATGCGGGGCAGTGGGTATTTATTTTTCAAAGTCTGCTTATTTAGATCACGGTAGTCCACACATACCCTGAGGGTACCGTCTGACTTTGGGACGAAAACCACTGCTGCACCCCAGCTCGAGAAACTAGGCCTGATCAGACCCTTCCACAAAAGCTGTTTGGTTTGAGTGGTCAGCTCCTCTTTTTCTTTTAGTGACATTCTACGAATGCGGTGTACAACGAGCCTTGCATTCGGAAACAAGTCAATTCTGAAATCAATTTCTCTACGCGGAGGTAAGTTGTCTACTTCTTCGAACACATCCGCATAGTCTCTAACGATAGGAATATCCTCAATAGAAGCAGGAGTGACTTCTAGAGAAGACCAAAATTCTTTCCTATCTGTGGTTGAGCCATGGCATGGAATAGCAATGATGTCTCCATATTTGGTTTTGATTCTGACTACTCTTTCAGCACAAAGTAACTCAGCCTCATATTTCGTTAGCCAGTCCATCCCAAGTATGATATCATACCCAGAGAAATTCATGATGATTAGATTAAAAGGAAATTGGAAGTAAGAGTAAGAAATCGGCACTCCACAGTACTGCTCGAGTATAAGAGAATCACCTATCGGACTATGAGCTCTAATTGGTTCTTTGAGTTTTCTGGGTTTCAATTTAAGTTTTTTAATCGTGTTAACAGAAATGAAGCTTCTAGATGCACCCATGTCAAACAAAATGGTAATAGGAATGTTTTTAATGTTAAGAGTACCTCCTAAAACATCTGGCGTACCTGCTTCTAAAGAAGTCGGTGCAGCCGCTCCATCATAGACATGTGCCACCTGAGAACCCTTCAGTAGCGGGCAGTTAGGCTTCATCTGGCCCCTCTGGTGGCAATTATAGAACTCCCTCCTATCTTGAGAACTTTGGCTGGGCCCAGAATCATTCCTCTTTGGTCTCTTGGGAGCTTGACATTCATAGTCGAAATGCCCCATTTTCTGACAGTTGAATCATTTCACCTTTGATTTATCTCTTTTCTTCTTCTTTTGGGGCTTGGCGGTAGAAGAGCTGCCCGCCTTAGGTTTCTTGTCTGCCTCCTTCTTCTTGTTGTTGGCTTGATTCTTGTCTCGTTCCTGTTGGGAACCCTTCTGATCAATCTCTTCATATCTGCAGGCCATCTCGATCACCTTAACAAATGGACGCTCGATGTGTGCAGTCACCCTATTATGATACCTCCTCGCCAGACCATTGATAAACCTCTTATTTTACTGAAGCGAGTCTTGGACTAACTCGGGGGCATATCTGGAAAGCTCTTCAAATTTCTTAACATACTCAGCAATAGTCATACTCCCTTGTTGGAGACGGGCGAACTCATCGTGAAGGTGCTCGACCTCGTGAGGTGGAATGAACTTCTCATTGAATAGCTCCTTGAATTTCTCCCAAGTCACATCAGCTTCATTACTCCCAACCATAGCTGTTTCCCGCCAAATTTGGGCCTAGTCCTTCAGAAACCAAGTTGCCATAAACCGCTTCCTATGGTCCTCGAGCTCTAATCCTCCCAAGATCTTTTCCATCGTCTTAAGCCATGCTTGCGCCTCCATCACCTTCTCTTGGCCTGTATAATGCATGCCCCCTAGATTCTTTATTTTCTTTGCCACTTTGTCAAGATCGAAAGCACGTGGGGGTGGTAGTGGTGTCTCAACTTCTGAAGTGGCATGTTCCTGTTCTTGGGCTGTAGGAGTCTCGTCTCTGGTGGGTCCTCTTGCCCCACCTCTGTCTCGTGCTCTAGGACGTGCTCTAGTACTCATTTCTCAATCAGTCTGTATTATCAAGAAAAGAGTCAAACTAAGAGAAACGATAAATTTCAAAGGAAAGGTTTTTAAAATAGAGACATATGATGAAATGATAATGATGTAATGGCTGATTAATATGTGATATTCTGCTGTGCTCATTCTAGGACATTACTAATCCTATCTCTAATGAGCTACTCGTCTAAGAATACTGTTGATTCTATCTAGACGAATTGTTCCAAAAATGATATACTCCGTAGCTAAGGTTAACCTTTAGCTCTGATAACAAATGTGACGACCCAAACTTCCGTGGAACGAAAGCAAGGATAATCGTAGGAGCATAACATTATTAAAACAGTAACAGATCTCAGATACATAGCAGAACATATAAATCATTGCAGCGGAAAGGAAATGTCATCACAAACATCATCACAAAACATCAGAGTGCGCAGTACAGGATACACTTAGCAAAATAGATCTCTAAAATAGGGAAAGAAATAAAGTCTCAATCTCCCAAAATACATCAATACGTAATACACTCTCAATGTCTTAAGAAGTAAATAAAAAGATAAAAGAAAATAATCCTTCATCATCTTCATCAGCAAGCTCTAGTCCAGAAAACATCCCTACCTGAAACCTGTCAATTGGCTGCCCGTGTGGAAAGAGGGCACCTGAGTTTGCAAAGTGAAACAAACTACAAGTCAGTCATGGGACTGGTATGAGAAATCTTACTAAACTAATAATAGGGCTAATCACCGGACCACGCCGCTAACGTGGAATGGGTTTACTCCATTCGATTGCCAGTGCATAAGGTTTATAAATTTTAAGTCAAAAATAACGCAATGCTTTTTAGAAAATGAAATCATTATAAGACTCATGTCCCATCACACAATGCAACGCAAATGGAGGATAGAGTTTTACCTTATAATGATCAAAAATGCTTGATACGTAGAATATAATATTTTTAATATTAATACGAGTGTCTAATATGTTTCAAAAATACTTCAAAATAAATGTATCAATCCTAGATGGCATAGCTACCATATACTATGTCGCCATATATAGGTTTATAATCAAGACCGTAATGTCGTATTAGATGTTGGTTTCTATCATGAGTCAAGGCTAGGGACTGTCTCCTAACCGATTCGAGACACTCTAGCAATGTCTCAGGATTCCCCGTAGTGAACCCTTGGATCCTGCAGGGCCGGTCCACAAATAACGCTAGTGGATTAGTTATGCCTGAACACACGTTCCCCGATCCTATTGGACATATAAATTGGCCATTGGCGACCAATAAAAATATTCAAGGCGCCTCGTTCCATCAACCACATAAGTAAAAATGCCGAGCCGTGTAAAAACCCAAACACCACTTCTAGCTAGAAAGAAACGTGTGCACTCCCTGCGTTCCCTTGTCCCGTTTTTGACTCCACCGGGGTGTGAGGCTCGCGAGGTAACGTAATACACAAAGCTATGCCTAAATAGGCTATGCTTTGATCATCATCCACAAGGCTCTACTTTACAACAAAAGCCTCGATCAATTGCATCTTGGCATGTCACATTGACAGTTCACACCGTGCGATCGACAACTACCAATATATAACCTTCGAGCTCGTGCATCTCAAAGAAAGGTGTTTAGCAAGAGAATAAATTCTCCTCCACCTCAGAAATATATTAATAGATATCAATTTAATTACACGGGATGAAATTCAATGTCGGACACACATCCATTTACAAGTCCGTTCTGGGTCTGAACGAATCCGGAGTCACCTAGGTGCTCGCATATCCGGACGATCAACAAGTACGTCCATACAACTACCACTTTAACCCTTTATTGGTAGTTAGCCAATGCCAGGCATCAGTTGTTATCCTTTCGACGTGGAGATCGCCAATCTTCAATCGCCGTCTTCGATATCTTCGATTAAAATCGCCGTAAAATTATTTGAAATGAGTTGAACTCGGTCTTTTCAAATAATTTTTCGAATTATTATCATTTAAACCATTTAATATCGTTAATATTAATTTATAACGATTTGTCGCTATTTTTATTTATTTAAAAATAGCTCAATATAATTAAACGACGCTTCGAGTCGATGGACGGCCCTGGCACTGTTTTTACCAAAATTGATTTACCTTTATCTTGAAATCTAACCGTTGGATTTTGATAAAGTTTATATCATCGGAAAGGCCTTCCCAAAACTGTCCTAACGGTTCCAGTTTTGGGAAAATCCGACGGTTGGATCTTACGGTATAATCGTTTAAAGTTACGATTACCGAAACGTGAACTATTGCGCGCGATTCGTTAAATTTTAATTTATATTTATATATAGATATAAATATAAATCATTTGTCGATTTCAACTATTTTCAATCAATCAAATGCCAACCCAAATATAGCCCATATCCATGTTAGAAATTTTATATATGATTTTCATAATTCTACTAACATGATAAAAATGATGATTTGAAATAAATCATGTTTTTAATGACTAATTATTTCCAATGGTAACCAAATTATATTGAAAATATATTTTCTTAATGTGACATCTTTTGTTGAAACCAAATGACAAATAAGACATGATTTTAATTCTACTATTTTTATTGTATCTAAAGTAACAATAAAAATCTTGTCATTTAAATCTATTCTTATATTTCAAATAAAATGTCAATAAAAATGTGACTTTTAAAATCAATTCTTTTTTTCTACAATGGCAATAAAACTGCAATGTTAAAATCTATTCTTTTTATTGACTCTAAAATGACAATAAAAATGCAACTCTTTAATTCTAGCAATTTACTACAACTAAAATGTATGAAAATGTAACCTTTAAATACTAGCTTTTATTTATGTCTAAAATGTAAATAAAACTATAACATTATAATCTATTCTTTTATGTATATCTAAAATGTAAATAAAAATATAACTTTTTATTCTATGTTTCCATTTATATCGAAATTGCAAATAAAAATGTAACCTTTTAATTCTTATTTTTATTTACATCTAAAATGTAAGCAAAATGTAACTTTTATTATAATGTTTTTATTTGCACCTAAAATTGCAAATAAAAATGCAACTTTTTCCTATGGTGTTTATTCGCATATAATTATTCAAATAAAAATGAAATCTTTTTCTACAATGTTTATTTGCATCAATATATGCAAATAAAAATGTAATTTTTCTCTACGGTGTTTATTTGCATCTAAATATGCAAATAAAAATGTAATCTTTTTCTACGATGTTTATTTGCATCTAAATATGCAAATAAAAATGTAATTTTTCTCTGCGGTGTTTATTTGCATCTAAATATGCAAAAAAATGTAATCTTTTTCTTATATGTTTATTTGCATCTAAATATGCAAATAAAAATGTAATATTTCCTTACGGTGTTTATTTGTAACTAAATATACAAAAAAACATAATCTTTAATTAAATGTTTTGTTTGCATCTAAATTTGCAAACAAAAATGCAACTTTTATTTTAATGGTTTGTTTGCATCTAAAATTGCAAACAAAAATGCAACTTCTAATCTACTGTTTTGTTTGCGTCTAAAATTGCAAACAAAAATGCATCTCTTTCAATCATGTTTTTATTGTTTCTAAAATACAATTAAAAATGTAACTTTTTTAAAACTATGTTTTTTATTTGTAACTAAAATACAAATAGAAATGTAACTTTTTAAGACATGTTTATATTTGCATCAAGGAATGTAAATAAAAATTCAACTTCAAATTTCAACATTTTATTTGCATCAAAGAATGCAAATAAAAATTCAACTTTTTATTGCAATGTTTTATTTGCATCAAGGAATGCAAATAAAAATATAACTTTTTAATTGACTTGACAATCAATTTCAATTCAACAATATAAACAAACTGATACTTTTAATTGAATTGACAATTCTGTTCAATTCAACAGTATAATCAAACTGATACTTTTAATTGAATTGACATTCTATTTCAATTCAATAATATAAACAAAGTGATACTTTTAATTGAATTGACAGTTCTATTTCAATTCAACAATATAAACAAAGTGATACTTTTAATTGAATTGACAATTCTATTTCAATTCAACAATATTAACAAAGTGATACTTTTAATTGAACTGACAATTCTATTTAAATTCAACAATATAAACAAAGTGATACTTTTAATTGAATTGACAATTCTATTTCAATTCAATCAAATTCAACAAGATGATATTTTTTTAATCGTATTAACCAACTATTTCCATTCAAAATCTGACCAAAATGATATTTTTTAATTGGATCGATAAACTAATACAATTCAACAAAAATGACCAAAATGATATATTTTTATATTGTTGACTACACATGATTCACCAAATATTTACAAAGAGAAAATGATTTAATTCAACTAACACATTCAGATCTATAATTATTCGCCACCAAACAATAGATCAATCATCATCCAAAATGTCTGAACAAGGTAGATCTAAATCATATACATGCGATCATTACATAGCAAAAAATAATAATTAAATTACTTAATAAAAAAAAGAAATCTCACAATCATGTTATTCTGCTTCGTTTAGAACTGCAAATTTGTCCAAAATCCAAACAGCTTGGAATCGCTTCTAGTTAGAACAGCAGCGTAGATCTCATCTCTACGATCGCACAGGATCTGAAATCGTTCATTTTTGATATCGTATGAATTAGTTATGACCTGATTAAGATTTATAAAGTTTTAAATTAAATTATTAAAATAATTAAAAAGGAATTAACCTTTCTTCCCTAACACAGCAACACGGTCGCAGGAAACCCAATTACTTCAATATTAGGTTTCGATTTCTATTACAATCCGTTCAACTTCGTCTCAATCAGGATACGCCATGCCGGAGAGCTACGAGAGGCGCACAGGGGTGCCCCACTTTGGTGCAGCTCGATCAAGCTTAGAGGGGAAGGCGGTGGCTTCAAGACATCTGGTTTGGAGCGAAAATACTCAACGGCTGTTCAATTTTGGGTACTATTATCCGTATGGATGGAAAGAGAGTGAAAATCTCTCCAAAAAGGTCTAAGGAAGTAGGGGTTTTCATTGAGTTGATCGGTGGAAATTAGTGGTGGAAGTCTAGAACAAATTCAACCATAGATGTTAAGGGGGCAGCAGCTATAGTAGAGGTTAGGATTTGAGGAAGATAATGTGTATTTTTTAATTGTTTTAATGTTAATTTTACAAATAAATCCAAAAGTTTTAAACCAATCCAATTTCAGTCCAACTAGAGTTGACCCTACCCAATTGCCCCTGTTTCGGATCCAATGGGCTAGGTCTCATCAGCCCAAACGACTGTCTGTGGCCTGAAATCTTTAATTTATTATTTAAATCATTTAATAAACTAATTTGATCGTAAATTAAGTTCACCGGGGCCACATACGAACTCAGAAAACTCCAGAAAAATTATTTCTGGCTTTTTTTGACGATACGGTCCTAAAAAAATTAATTTCATCAAATTCTGAGACTGTTCCAAAAATGGTCATTTTCAAGTCGATCAGATTTGACTAAAATTGACAAAACACATTTTCGTTTGCCACGCTCACATATTAATTCCAAAAATTCTAGAAAATTAAACTTAGCAATAATTTGACATTCCGGATCCAACAAAAGTGGTTTCATCGAAAACGAAGGTCACTTGAAAAATGGCCTTTCATACGGGCTATAAATTATACTATAGCGACCATCCTGAATATTCAACTGACCATATCTTTTGATTCCTACTATGAAATTTCAATTTTTTGGATTCGTTGGAAAGATATATTCAAACAAATTTAGATATTTTTGGTTTTACTAAAATCCGTTAAATTTTGAATCCGATACATTTGGTCAAAATTCAAGTTTGACTTTTCAAACTATCGTATTATTTCTAATTTCTTTTGAAGTCAAAATAAATATATTCATTCTAACTTCGATTAAAATAAATTCTTAATCATTATTATTTAAAATAAATTATTTCAACTATTTAAAATTCACTGAAACAGCCAATTTTTTTTTTTTAAATTGATTCGGATTTTTCTGGTTGTTACAACTGGTTTAATATAGCGCCGCTTTGTGTACTGCGTTAATTCACGGGCCTCACACCTCGGTATGAGTCAAAAAGGAAGGTAACCCAAGGAGGACATGACGTTTCTTTCTAGCTATGGGTAGTGTCGAAGTTTTGTATGCCCTGACATTATTATATTTTTACCTATGTGGTTGTTGGATTGCGAGGCGCCTCGGATATCTCGGCTACTGCAAGAGCCGATGGATATAGGTCCTATAGGACAGGGAAACATGTGTTCAGGAATTGCCAATCCACTAACGTAAGTGTTGACCGGCCTTGGAGGATCCAAGGGTCTACTGCGGGAGATTCTGAGGCATTTGCTAGAGTTTCTCGAAGCCGGCGAGGAGTACATCCCTTGCCTCAACTCATGACGGAAATCCAATTTTCAATACGTGATATTTCGGTTTTATTTGTAGAGCCTAGCATGGCGACATGATATATGGTACCCATGCCGTCTATGATTTATACATTTATATTTGAAGTTGTTTTCTTCACTTATAGTAATAATAAAAGATTAAATTTCGCTTATCAAGCATTATTTGGCTATTATAAGGCAAAACCCTATCCTCCGGCTTGCGTTGCATTGTGTGATGGGACCTGGGTCTTATAATAGCTGCATTTTCTTTATTTAGCATTACGCTGTTTGTTATATGCACTGGTATTCTTAGGGTTAAAACCCGTTTCGTGTTATACGGCGTGGTCCTTTGATTTACCTAACTTTAAAAATAAAGGTTTATAATTGTTTTAGTTCTCACACCAGTCACATGAATGACCTGGAGTTTATTGTTTTAACCTAAACTCTAGGTGCCCCTATTTTCCACACGGGCAGCTAGTAGTTTTGGTTTTGCAGATTTATATTCACTGGATCTTGATTTACAGCTGGAATGATATACGGAAAGCTCTGTATCCGTGTATCTCTTTTAGCGTTGTTTTGTATTATTTTCCGCTGCATTGTAATTTGTAAATCTCTGATATTTATCAAATGTATATTATTTGTTCATACCCTTTACATTCTTATCTTCTGATGCAAATTGTTGTAATAAGCAATGAAACGTTCTTCTATTTGTGTTCTGATTTGTCGTGTTCTCAAAGCAATCCGGGCTTTCCTTCACGAGGAAGTTTGGGTCGTTATAGTTTGGTATCAGGGCTTTGGTTTACAGAGTTCGAGAACATGACACATTAGAACCGAACGAAAGAATTCATCGGAGATTGGAATAGTAATATCCAATGAGAATGGCTCGTTAGAGATAGGATCAGTAGTATCCTAGAATGAGTCTGAAGAGTGATATTTTTAAAATAAAAATGAAAACCAATTTTGTTTTGAAAATTTAATCTAATTATACATATTTGAGTATATTATTTTATTTTATTTTTAGACAATCGAGTATATGAGATTTTGCATATATGCGTCATGAATGTATATTCGAAGTTTTATTATACTGGATAGACATAGAATCACACTCTAGTCGCCCGAAAATGATTTTGATGATGGAGCTCCATTATTAATATTTATGTTCGAGCTTCAAAAGTGGGATATCTATATATTTACAATTGAATGGTGTGAGAACCAAAACAAGATAGAGCTTATTGTTGTGAATTGGCATCAAAAATATGATTTTTTAATATTTATATCAAAGTTATATAATTGAAAAATTAACCAACTAATTGATTGCTGGTGTGTTGTATGATTATTGGTTTGATTAGTTAAAATTTTGAACCATTATCCAAATCGAATTAAAATCTTAAAATAATAAAATTAACATTTTTATCATGAATATGAAGTGCTAAAAATAGTTGTGTGGTGAAATAAATGTTTGTTTGCTAAAAATATTATTCTTTGCTAGAGGTGCATATATATACACATTGTTAAACAGGTAAATGGATTTGCTATTGAGTAAAGAATTTATTTCCGTGCCCGACAAATAGGTAAGCCTTAATGCGTTGGCTGTGCAATTTTGTTATTATATAAACTCCTGTGAATTCCATTGGATGCGGAGTGCTGGTTGTTCTATGTGAGATTATAAACGTCGCCATAGGATAGTAACAATTAATTTTGAACTACACTACATGGCATACTGCGTGAAGATAGCAAACTCTATCATATACCACATAATCATTTGGAGCTTATGTGATGAGGTTGAAGATTTACCATACAAGCGAGAGGCTTGTATGGCGATGACTATATTTCAGGTTGAACCGAAGACTGATATGGACTATAAAAAATGAAACGGTAAATCGCCAGATTAATAAAAAAACCCCACACGGGTCTGGAGTTGACAATAATCACGTCTCTCTAGTCATTAAGGCACAAAAACTATTTATAGGGTGACGAGAATTTATTCTCTGGAGTTATGATCTATACATACTCCCCTGTGGACAACGGAAAATATCACTATAAATATGTGAATGCTTTTTAGGATTTATTGGGTGCCTAATCCGGCCTAATAAATTTCCAAACCCCGCCCCGTACAAAGGAGGTTATGGCAAAAAAATTAGAAAATTTAGGGTGTTAGCCAAAATTTTGAAGAATATGAAAATTCGTAGAAACTGAAAAGTTGAAGAATGGAAGCTAGAATGAAAGTTGAGTTGATTAGTTAAACAACTTTCAGCTCCATTCCTTTTTGAGGATGAAAAGATTTTAAGTGGGGGAGATTGTAACAACCCAGAAAATCAGAACCAATTTAAATTTTTTATTTTGGCAATTTTAATGAATTTTAAACATTTAAAATGATTTATTTTAAATAATAAGGACGACAAATACATTTTGAATAGAATTAGAATGTATATATTTATTGGAATCGAAGTTAGAATATAAATATTTATTTTAATTATAAAAGGAATTGGAAATGGCGTGGTAGTTTGAAAATTCAATTTCAAATGAATGTACAGGATTCAAAATAAACCGGATTTTAGCGAAACCAAAAATATAAGATTCTATTTGAAAATATCTTCCCAATGAATCTGAAAAATTGAAATTTCATAGCGGGAATAAAAATTTATTCCCAGTTGAAAATTCAAAATAGTCGCTATGGAAATATAGCCCTTAAATGTAGCGATTTTGCAAACGACCACCTTTTTCGATGAAGCCACTTTTGTTGGATCCGGGATGTCAAATTATTGCTAGGTTTCAAAATTCATAATTTTTGAAATCAATATGTGAGCGTGGCGAAGGAAAACGTGTTTTGACAGTTTCAGTTAATTTGGATCGACCAGAAAATGGCCATTTTTTAAACAGTCTCCAAATTCGACGAAATTAGTTTTGTTAGAACGTATTGTCAAAACATACCCATATTTATTTTTCTGGAATTTTTGGAGTCAATATGCAGCTCCGGTAAATTAAAATGTACGTTTAAATTCAATATATATTGATTTATATTTTAATTTAAAGAAAAACTAATCGTAATGATCGAATTAGCATACGAACATATCTCATTGTGTTCGGAATGGGGATGTTTAGCTAGGGGCGATAGTCGTTGGGTTTGATTTGGAGTAAGAATGCAAAATCACCTTTTTACGAATTAAATTAATATAATATATATATATATATAAATATTTCGTTGGTCAAACCCTACACTATCATCATCCGTGGTCAACTAAACCTCAGCCCCCCACGTTCTTTTCAGATTGAACAAATAAGGAAAAAAACGGAAAAACCCGATCGTGGTAAACCGCGATCCGCCTCCGCCTCCCCACGACGAGCCACCTCCACCTGAGACCGCCGCCACCGGAAGCCGCCTGGCCCCACGCCCCCCTTTCCGCTGCGAAACACCACCCTTCCCCACCGTGCCTCTCCCTCTCTCTCCCATCTCCGATTGAAGAACCGCCACACTCAATCGACGAAGACCGCCCCACCTCGAGCCCGACCACCCACCTGCCTCACGCGAGCAGCAAGCCCCTCCCTCCCTCTTCTTGAAAGTAGTAAGTTTTTATTTATTTGTTTTTATTTAATTAATTCATTTAGTTTCTATATAATTAGTTTTAAACAAAATCAGTTTTTTTATATAAAATAGAAATTAAAGATTAGATTTTTTATATATAATTAGCAAGGTAATGATTAGATTTTTATTAGTTGAAAGGAATTATAAAGATTAGATTTTTATTGTTTGAATGGAATAATAAAAATACGATTTTATCATGAAATGGTTTTGAATAAAAATGTAATGTATTTCATATATATGTAGAGTAACAAAAAGATGAGATTTTTGTTTATAGAAAGATATGATTTTTAAAATATAAAGAAGTGATTTTTATATATATAACAACGAAATAAAAATGTGATTTTTATTTTAGAAGTAGCGGTTTAAAAATATGATTTTTTATCTATTTGAATGAAGCGATAAAAATATGATTTTTCATAATATAAAGATCCGATTTTTATAATGTTGTAGTGAAATAAAAATTAGGTTTTTATTTATATGATAGCCAAATAAAAATATGATTTTTATTTATGTAGTAGCGAAATAGAAATATGATTTTTAATATAAAAATCGTGTGAAACAGATTGCGTTGGAATCAAAGAAGCGAATCTGAGCGACAAAAATACAGAATGGCGGAGTGGAACCCAAAGGTGAGAACTTCTCAATTTAAGTTTTATTTTCTAGTTAAAATATATACAAGGATGCAAACGGTGCTTAGCAGCACCCGACACCCGTCATCCACAAAACATGGGCGACTTGTTTCATTTGATTGTGTTGTGAAAATTGTTTGTGATGTGAAATGGACTGTATAAAATATTCATGTGTTAAATAAAATATCTTGTAGTTAAAAATATAATTTTAACGTGTATATGAATAAAATAAATATTCATAAAAAAATCTGACGATGTGTTTATGTACATACATTTGACTGATATTGATTGGGATGATAAATTTTACACATCGCCCAACTGCACAAATAAAATTCATTATTTATTGATTAAAACCCCACACAGGTATTGGGATAATATTGGACATACACTATCCCAATATTTAGTTTTATGTCAATCGATTGGTTGACAAGCTATGTAAGCGTTAATTATCTATATTTAACGCATATGCAATTGTGTAATGCACTATGGATGATGGTTGATTGTGTTTGATTATTATTGTGTACATGTGTGTATGAAATCCATATAAATAAAATTATATAGTAATTGACTGTGTCTG
Source organism: Allium sativum (assembly GCA_030737875.1). Lineage (NCBI taxonomy): Eukaryota > Viridiplantae > Streptophyta > Magnoliopsida > Asparagales > Amaryllidaceae > Allium > Allium sativum. The sequence continues at coordinate 184,896,656 of CM060924.1, read as the reverse complement.
ATTCCAGTTCAGAAAGAATGAATATTTTAAAATAACGATTATTTTAAGATAATGAATATTTTAAAATAATATTCAGTAAAAGATCAAAATCTGATTTTGATGTCCGATTTGGGATGGACACGAAAATATTTAAATATATAAAGCCATGTTGATTAGATTAACGCCATTTTGACGTGAACGATATTTATATCGATTTTATTCATTTTTATAATGAATATCTAAAAGAAAGTGATTTCAAAATCTAATGTTTTGAAAATACTATCATTTATATATCGATGACATGGAATATTCAATTTTGATTTGAAATTGAATATGAAGTTGAAATCGTTTTGAAAATGAAATTAAAACGATTTATAAAACTCATTTTAAATGGAAATCGATGACATATATATAATATATAGATTATATATATAATGGACTGAATAAAACGCGCCGCGCCGCGGTAGTTCGCGAATTTCGACCATTGACTTCGAACGAACATTACGGGGGATCCGACCATCGGATTCTCCTAAAACCAGAACCGTTGTGTTCGTATCGAAAAGGGCTTTCCGATGAATATAAGAAATTTGAAATCTAATGGATGGATTTGGAATTATGTCCAAATCAAATTTGGAAAAGGTCGTTGTAAGTGCAGTTCGACGACCGTTTATGGAAATCGACCGTACGGGCCTTGATAAAATTACTAAAAATATCAATAATTTGTGTAAAATCATAATAAATGATTTGGAAAGAATTGGGATGAAAATTTCCATATTTGAAAAGATAAAAATATATTTTATCGAAATGAACTAGTTATGAACTAGAGTTATGATCCAATATTTTTAAATAATTGAATTGGATTTGAAATGGTTTTAAAAATAACCAGAATTTCCGACATATTAATTGGAATGGATTTGAATCGAAATTATCTTCGGAATATTTCAATATTGGATTCCGTGATTATACAGATATTGTGGAGGAATTTGTAAGATATATATATCGTTATTCCAATACGATATTTGTTGGTTTCAGAATTTGATATTGAACATAAGCCGATATATTTTCTATTCAGAGCCTTGTATTTAATATCTAATTGGATTTAGGTTTATCGTGAATGGTGTTTTAAATAACATTTGTTCTTTAACCCGATTAAAAATGGAATGTGAATTGGGTTTATTGTGTACTGTGTTTTTAACGACATTCGTTCTTTAACCCGATTTATAGTGAAATGTGATTTGGAATTTATAAATCTTTTTATTAAGATTTAACGGGAATTTTCCAAAGTAACATTTTCCAACTTAATATATTAAATTGGAATTGAATGGAATTCGATTTGATAATAATTGAAGTGAACTTCTGTGGAGGAAGACTGTTAATACATATGGAATTTAAAAGGCATTGCGGTTATTCCATTTATATTATTGGTCGGATATGGAAATTGATATCGATTCTATATTGATTTGTTTTTCCATGAAGATTCCATAATTAATGGAATGTGATTTGGGTTTATCGTGAACTGTGTTTTAAATGACATTAGTCCTTTAACCCAGTTAAAGGCTGGATTACATGTCTGTCATTATATTTCAAACTGTATAGTCGATCTCTGCTAAATATATATCTGTTTGGTGGCAGAGAATTTATTCTCTTGCTTAACACCCTTCTCTGAGACATACGAGCTTGGAGGTTGTATATTGCAGAAATCAATAGTACGGTGTAGATTGTTGATGCGACATGTTTGTGTTTCCAAAGTTAAATAATCATTAATATTGATTTTTGGGAAGATTAAAACTAAGTGGAGATTTAATGAATCTTTAAATAGATTGAAAAAGAGAATGTGATAATTTAAATTATCAAATTTGGGAAATGATCGAGAATGGAGTATCGCCAGTTTTGCTCCTAGCGATAGTTAAATCTTTAATTTGATTTGAACGGAAAAATGGTAATTAATTTTACCGATAAGACCGTGGTGTTAGTTATTGAGTATTACCAGGTTTTCTCCATGGGATGAATAGATTGGGATTGGGAAATTAAACAAATTATTACTTCGGTAAGGTGCGCTAATCCCGATTAGTTTGGAAAATCGTAACATGGCTTGAATTGACATACAAAGGAAGATTAAACAACAAATTTAAGGAATTTATCTTTGATAAAATTAATGGGAACCTTTCCCAAAGTTTATGAATATTTGAATAAAAGAATATTCAAAATTGGAACGAGGCATATGTTGTGTTTTATAGCACTTGTTTATTATATACGCGAGTAATTCAGAAAGGCCGGGTTTATACCCATTCTGAATAACTGATTCGACGATAAGTCGACGATGAAGACGGTGGTTAAAGACCGGAGGTTTCCACATTGTTTGGATGATTACTGATGTTTTGATTGGGTTGTACACCCAAGATAAGGTAATAAGTGGTGATCGTCCAGACGTACTTGGAGATCGACCGGATATGCGAGGATCGCTCTCCTTTATTGGACATATGGGACAAGGAATAAGGTGCCTCCGGTGTCGTCCAGACCCAGAACAAACTTGTAAATGGATATGTGTCTAGCATTGGATTTTATTCTGTGTTGATTGATCTCTATTAAATATATATCTGTTTGGCGGCGGAGAATTTATTCTCTTCCTTAACTCCCTTCTCTGAGACGTACGAGCTCAGAGGTTATATATCGATAAATATCAGTCGCATGGCATGAATTGCCTGTGTGGCATGCTGAGATGCAAATGATCAAGGCTTCTGTTGAAAAGCAGAGTATTGTGGTTGATGATCAAAGCACAGCTTTAATATAGCGCCGCTTTGTGTACAACGTTGATTCGCAGGCCTCACACCTCGGTATGAGTCAAAAACGGGATAAGGGAACCCAAGGAGGACATGACGTTTCTTTCTAGCTGTGGGTAGTGTCGGAGTTTTGCTCGCCCTGACATTGTTATATTTTTACCTATGTGGTTGTTGGATTGCGAGGCGCCTCGGATATATCGGCTACTGCGGGAGCCAATGGATATAGGTCCTATAGGACAGGGAAACTTGTGTTCAGGAATTGCCAATCCACTAACGTAAGTGTGGACCGGCCTTGGAGGATCCAACGGTCTACTGCGGGACATCCTGAGGCATTTGCTAGGGTGTCTCGAAGCCGGCGAGGAGTACATCCCTTGCCTCGACTCATGACGTAAATCCAATTTGCAATACGTGATATTTCGGTTTTATTTGTAGAGCCTAATATGGCGACATGATATATGGTACCCATGCCGTCTATGATTGATACATTTATATTTGAAGTTGTTTTCTTCACTTATAGTAATAATAAAAGATTAAATTTCACGTATCAAGCATTATTTGGCTATTATAAGATAAAACCCTATCCTCTGGCTTGCATTGCATTGTGTGATGGGACCTGGGTCTTATAATAGCTTCATTTTTTTATTTAGCATTGCGTTGTTTGATATATGCACTGGTATTCTCGGGGTTAAAACCCGTTCCGTGTTATACGGCGTGGTCCCTTGATTTACCTAACTTTAAAAATAAAGATTAATAACTGTTTTAGTTCTTACACCAGTCACAGGACTGACCTGGAGTTTATTGTTTTAACCTAAACTCTGGATGCCCCTATTTTCCACACGGGCAGCTAGTAGTTTTGGTTTTGCAGATTTATATTCACAAGATCCTAGTTTACGGATGGACTGATATTCGGAAAGCTCTGTATCCGTGTATCTCTTTTAGTGTTGTTTTGTATTATTTTCCGCTGCATTGTAATTTGTAAATCTCTGATATTTATTAAATGTATATTAATTGTTCATACTCTGTATATTCTTATACTCTGATGCAAATTGTTGTAATAAGCAATGAAATGGTCTTCTGTTTGTGTTCTGATTTGTCGTGTTCTCAAAGCAATTCGGGCTTTCCTTCATGGGGAGTTCGGGTCGTTATAGTTTGGTATCAGAGCTTTGGTTTACAGAGCTCGAGAACAAGACAAATTATTACCAAACGAAAGAATTCATCGGAGATTGGATTAGTAGTATCCAATGAGAATAGCTTGTTAGAGATGGGATCAGTAGTATCCTAGAATGAGTCTGAAGAGTTTTATTTTTAAAATAAAAATGAAAACCAATTTTGTTTTGAAAATTTAATCTAATTATTCATATTTGAGTATATTATTTTATTTTATTTTATTTTTGGACAATCGAGTATATGAGATTTTGCATATATGTGTCATGAACGTATATTCGAAGTTTTAATATACTGGATAGATATAGAATCACACTCTAGTCGCCCGGAGAAGATTTTGATGATGGAGCTCCATCATTAATATTTATGTTCGAGCTTCGAAAGTGGGATATCTATATATTTCCAGTTGAGTAGTTTGAGAACCAAAACTAGATAGGGCTTATTGTTGTGAAATGGCATCAAAAATATGATTTTTGAATATTTATATCTAAGTTATATGATTGAAAAATTAACCAACTAATTGATTGCAGTTTGTGTTGTATGATTATTGGTTTGATTAATTAAAATTTTGAACCATTAGCCAAATCAAATTAAAATCTTAAAATGATAAAATTAACATTTTTATCATGAATATGAAGTGTTAAAAATAGCCGTGTAGTGAAATAGATGTTTGTTTGCTAAAAATATTATTCTTTGCTAGAGGTGCATATATATACACATTGTTAAACAGGTAAATGGATTTGCTATTGAGTAAAGAATTTATTTGCGTGCCCGACAAATAGGTAAGCATTAATGAGTTGGCTGCGCAATTTTATTATTATATAAACTCCTGTGAATGCCATTTGATGCGGAGTGCTGGTTGTTCTGTGTAACAACCCGAAAAATCAGAACCAATTTAAAAAAATTATTTTAGCAATTTTAATGAATTTAGAATATTTAAAATGAATTATTTTTAATAATAACGACTAGAAATTTATTTTGAATAAAATTAGAACGTATATATTTATTTAAATCGAAGTTAGAATATAAATATTTATTTTAATTATAAAAGGAATTGAATATGGCGCGGTAGTTTAAATTTCAAATGGATATACGGGATTCAAAATAAACCGGATTTTAGCGAAACCAAAAATATTTGAATCTATTTGAAAATATCTTCCCAACGAATCTGAAAAATCCAAAATTCATAGCGGGAATAAAAAGTTATGTCCAGTTGAAAATGACCTCCGTTTTCGTCGAAACCACTTTTTTTGGTTCTGGGATGTCAAGTTATTGCTAGATTCCAAAACTCATAATTTTTGGGATTAATATGTGAGCGTTGCGAAGTTAAACATGTTTTGACAGTTCCAGTTGAATTGGATCGACCAGAAAATATAATTATTTATATTTTAAATTTGATAAAAACTGATCGTAACAGTTGAATTGGCTTACCAGACATATCCCATTGTGTTTGGAATGGGGGTATTTAGCAAGTGGCGACGATCGTTGGGTTCGATTTGGACTTAGAATGAAAAAGTGACATTTTAGGATTTAAAATTATTAAATATATTATATAGTATATCTCCACCCACTCCCCCTTTACAAAGAAACCTAAATCAGAAATAAAAAAATCGCACCCCCTTTCCCTCTTCAAAACCCATCGCTCCAACGTGAATCCCGCCGCCCCCACGCCGCAGACCAACCACCATCGCCGCCAGAGGTGGCCCACGGCGCGCTGCCTCCACTCTCAACCGCTCCCTGTAGCCGTTGCCCCGTTCCCTGTCCCCTCTTCTGTATGACGCAAACCCCCAAACCCCTCACCTCCACCACGACCGTCGCCTGAGCCCCCTTCCACCGCCGATCCCACGCTAGGTCGCCCCCCTTCCCCCCCAGCGCTCCTCCCTCCTTGAACATTAACTGTGAGTTTTTTTATTATTCTCCTTTTATTTTTGTTTAGTTAAAAATATGATCTTCGTTTATTTAAAATAAAATGTGATATTCGTTTATATTTAAAACTGAAAAGGCGGGATTTTTAACAATAAAAAGGTGGGATTTTGAACATTGAAAGGGTGGGTTTTTTAACAATGAAAAGGCGGGATTTTTAACAATGAAAAGGCGGGATTTTTAACAATGAAAAGGCGAGATTTTTAACAATGAAAAGGCGAGACTTTTATCAATGAAAAGATGAGATTTATATTATTGAAATATAAAAAGATTATATTTTTATAACATGAAAGATTATATTTTTATAACATGAAAGATTTGATTTTTATAACAATATGAAAAGAGATTATTTTTTTTATCATAAAGATGTGGCCTTTATCTATATGGATTTGAAATAAAAGTATGATTTTTTACAAGTATGGATATGAAGTAAAGATAAGAGTTTTACATATGTTGTAGAGATATAAAAATGCGATTTTTAAATATATGAACATCATATTAAAAATATTATTTTTAATATGAACAGCGTGAAAAGATCGCATTGGAATTTTGGGCAGATCCGAACCGTTCAGAAATAGAGAATGGAGGAGTGGAACCCAAAGGTGAGAACTCCTCACCATATTTTCTTTTAAGTTATTTAGTTTATAACCGCCTATTTGAACTGCTCTCCGTCGTCCACAAACCATGGACGACTTGTTTGATTATTTGGTTTGGTTGATTTATTTGTTTGAATTGGTTTGGGATGAGAATTGAATAGATTGAGTTGATATGTGTGTATGGAGCAAGCCAATATCAAGAGAGGGGTAATGCTAGACATTACCCAATTTCGATATCGCACTATTATAATGCTGAAATTTTCTGAAATAAAAGGTGTTATTTAAAAATAACATTTTTTATTGAATGAATGAACTGTTAAAAATAGTAAAGTGTTGAAATAAATATTTTAATGTTAAAAATATAATTTTTAACGTATAAAAGAACGGAATAGAATTCTCCTGAAATGTAAATGAATATGCATTTACAAATCAGATGATTTATTTATGTACACCCATTTTATTGATATTGATTGGGACGATAAATTTTACACATCGCCCAACTGCACAAATAATATTCAGTATTTGTTGGTCGAAACCTCACACGGGTGTTGGGATGATATTTGACGTACACTAATCCCAATTGTTTAGTGTTATGTCGGTCGATTGGTTGACAGGTTGTTGTAAGCATTAGATATTCATATTTAATGATTATACATTGTAGAACACACTCTGGTTGATGGATGATTATTTATCACTGTTGTTGTTTACATGTGTTGTATGAAATCCATGTAATCACATTATATGGTAATTGACTGTGTCTGATTCCAGTTCAGAAAGAGTGAATATTTTAAAATAACAAATATTTTAAAATAAGGAGTATTTTAAAATAATATTCAGAAAAGAATCAAAATCTGATTTTAATGTCCGATTTGGGAGGGACACGACTGTATTTAAATATATAAAGCCGTGTTAATTAGATTAACGCCATTTTGACGTAAACGATATTTATATCAAATTTATTCATTTTTATAATGAATGTCGAAAAGGACGTGATTTCAAAATCTGAGGTTTGAAAATATTATCATTTATATATTAATGATATGGAATATTCATTTTTGATTTGAAATTGAATAGAAGTTGAAATCGTTTTGAGAACAAATTTAAAACGATTTATAAAATACCTTTTAAATGTAAATCGACGAAATATATATAATATATATTATTTATAATATAATGGCATGAATAGAATGCGCCACGCGCCGGCAGTTCGCGAATTTCGACCATTGATTTCGAAGGGACAATATGGGAGATCCGACCATCGGATTCTCCTAAAATCGGAACCGCTGGGTTCGTATCGAAAAGAGCTTTCTAAAGAATACAAGAAATTAGAAATCTAACGGTTGGGTTTGGAATTATGTCCAAATCAAAATTGGAAAAGGTCGCTGTAAGTGCAGTTCGATGACCGTTTATGGAAATCGACTGTATGTGCCTTGATAAAATTATTAAAAATATCGATAATTTATGTAAAATCATAATAAATGATTTGGGAAAAATTGGGATGAAAAATTCCACATTTAAAAAGATAAAAATATGTTTTTATCGAAACGAACTTGTTATGAACTAGAATTATAATCCAATATTTTTAAATAAATAAATTGGATTTGAAATGGTTTTAAATATAACCAGAATTTCCAATATACGAATTAGAATGGATTTGAATCGAAATTATCTTCGGAATATTTCGATATTGGATTCCGTGATTATATGGACATTGTGGAGGAATTTGGAAGATATATATATATATATATATATATCGTTATTCCAATATGATGTTTGTTGAGTTCAGAATTTGATATTGAATATAAACCGATATATTTTCTATTCAGAGCCTTGTATTTAATATCAAACTGGATTTTGGGTTTGTCATGAACGGTGTCTTCAATAACACTGTTCTTAAAACCAGTTGAGAAAAGATATAAATCTGTTTAATGATATCTTTCTAAGAACTTTAGAAATATATAAAAACTAATAGAAATGTAATTTTTAAACAAAAGACATAGAATAAAATTTCGATTTTCATATATGAAGTAGCTATGTAGCGATAATAAAAAAAATCCGATTTTTATACATGTAGCAACAATATAAAAATGTTATTTTTAATATCAACTGCGTGAAACAGATGACGATGGAATGGACTGAAATCAAAACGGAATCGAAACCGTCCTTTAAAGAATGACGGAGTGGAAAACAAAGGTGAGAACTTCTCACTTTAGTTTAGTTTTCTAGTTAAAATATATACTAGGATGCAGATGGTGCTTAGCAGCACCCGACACCCGTCGTCCACAGACCATGGACGACTTGTTTGTTTGATTTGAGTGTGTTGTGAAAAGTGTTTGCGATGTGGAATAAAATATTCATGTGTTAAATAAAATATTTTATCGTTAAAAATATAAATTTTAACGTGTATATGAATAAAATAAATATTCATAAACAAATCGGACGATTTGTTTAGGTACACACATTTGACTGATATTGATTGGGTCGATAAATTTTACACATCGCCCAACTGCACAAATAAAATTCACTATTTGTTGATTGAAACCCCACACGGGTATTGGGATGATATTGGACATACAATAATCCCAATATTTAGTTGTATGTCGATCGATTGGTTGACAGGCTGTTGTAAGCGTTAAATATTTATATTTAATGCTTAGGTAGTGTATAATACCCTCTGGACGACGATTGATTGTTTATTGTGACGGTCCGCCTCGCACCAGCCGGCATTTCCTCCGAAAGTGCACTGTACACATGCCCAACTAGCACAGAATAGTTGCCAAAGAAAAGAAAGAAGAGAATGACCGAATCGAAAACCTGTAGAATGTCTCATAGCGCATGGAACCAAATATAATAATAATATACTTGACATAAAACAGGAGAAACAGTGCATAAGCTGATAACTAAAACCAACATCAACATCATCATCAGAGTAGCGGAAATCCAAATACAGCTTATTACAACTTTCCAAATTACTGTCTCTAAACAAAAGAAAGAAAGGTACACCACTAAGGCCCAAAGTAGTGACCGCAGCAACACAGGGAGAATATCTATATATATGTATCATACGTGGAAGCCTCCTGCTCGTCTCCGGTACAGCTACTCGTGTATACCACCTAACCTGTCTCTAGTCTGCTCGTGAGAGCACCCAAAGTAATAAGAAGAGACATAAAACTCTGGGTCAGACAAAAAGTCTGGTATGAGCGATAAGCAGCGAACAGAATAATAACAGGTATACAAAACCATACCTGAACTTGGACCTGCAACCAAAGAGTTAGCACTACATACCGTAAAATACTCTAAGGTGCCACTAACAGATGGTGTGAAGAATACGGGGGTGGGGGTGTGCATGTCATAATGGTGGCAAACAAGTCAAGCATAGCAACCATCCTCACATCTCTCGCTCAGTGCGTAAAGCATACGATGTACACCATTGTCAATCACTAGACCCATCAAAGTAGTGACAGAGTTCGACTTGTACAACTACTGCTACTACCAAGCTTACCCCATGGAGTCATGACCAAATCTTTACAAATGACCCCACCCTATTGGTATATAGTTCTTTAGTCGTACCTAGGCTACTGTGGCCCGGAATCCGTTCACGTACTCCCTACACATAATGATTCAAAGTTACAGACATCGACAACCCCTTTGCACACGTCCCGCAGCAAAGCCCAACTCATGAAGTCAACTCGTTGGTTCCCATCTGGATCCCGAGTTCTACTTCTCATTTGGACTACCTTTGCATCTCGGGTTTTGGTCGAATTGGAGTTGGTCTTCAGAAAAGTCGTCGCATAACCGCAGCACCAATTCGGTTCGGTTCGGTTGTCCTTCCCTGGTTCGGTTCGGCTTGCTCCACTTCCTGGCCATTCGGTTCGGTTCGGTTGTCCTTCCCTGATTCGGTTCGGCTTGCTCCACTTGCTGGCCATCCGGTTCGGTTCGGGTGTGCTTCCTCATGTCCCCAAATTCGTTTCGGTCTTCCCCTCTTAGCTCCGATCCGATCCCCTTTTTGGTCTCCCCGATCCTGTCCCCTTTTGGTCTCCCCGATCCGACCCCCTGCCCAACTCCAACTCTAAGCTAATGGCCTTCCTTCTCGCCAAGCCCCTTATGCTAAGTTCCAATCCGAATCAAGTCCACTTACCCGGTTCTCCTATCCGATCTGAGCCCAATAATCCGATCCGGTTTGAAACCCTGCACATTTCCTACAACTTTCTAGCGACTGTTTTATGCCATAAGACGGCGTTTTCGACCCTTCTAACTATTCTAATCAATCACAAAGCATACCACACAGTCATAGCAACATAGAGAATCAACCACAAACATCAAAACAACAACCATAGCATGTAAAATGGATCAAACATAGCCAAAAACCCATATTTTCCCCTTAAGCATGTTTAGGCATAATTAATGATAGGATTAACAAAACTTAACCAAATTAACCAAACTTTCTAACAAAGGCCTAAAACATTGTTTTCCAATTTATAAGTATATTTCCAAAATTTTATCATGTCTAATTTTGTTAATCTTCACTAATTACCCTTAATTAACCGTAATTAGTGGAAAACTATGCAAATCACTCACCTTGGCCACAAATAAAATACCAAATCTGAAATGATTCTCTGTTTGGCGCTGTTCCCAATGCAACACAGCAGCTCTAACCTTGCTTTGGTGCTATTCCTCCTTAATTTGATGTAGTTTAAGCCAAAACTTGATTAAGAGGTGATTAGAAGTGTATTTAGATGTTGGAGACCATTGTTAGGTTGAAGAGAGGGTTTGTGGCGGCTGGAAAATGAGTGAAAAAGTGAAAAACCGAAATCCTAACCCTAGCAGCCCTTAAATACCTCTAATCCCGAAATCCCCCTTTGGGCCTAGCTATTATGTGAAAACCCGTAACTTCCCCGTAAAGGAAAGCGACGGATAGTTCGAGAACAAGCCACAACAGAACGCAGACGGAAGAACATTTCATTGTATATTACAACAATGCATCAGATTACAAGAATATACAGAGTATAAATGAATAAATATTACACAGAAATATCAGAGATTTAAATTACATTTAAATACATAGCAGCGGAAAATAATACAATACACAACTAGAAGAGATATACGGATACAAAGCTTTCCGGATACCATTCCAGCTATAAACCAGGATCCTGTGAATATAAATCTGCAAAAAACCAAAACTACTAGCTGCCCGTGTCAAAATAAGGGCACCCAGAGTTTAGGTTAAAACAATAAACTCCAGGTCAGTCATGGGACTGGTGTGAGAACTAAAGCAGTTATTAATCTTTATTTTTAAAGTTAGGTAAATCAAGGGACTACGCCGTATAACATGGAACGGGTTTCCTCCCAAGAATACCAGTGCATAAAACAAACAGCGCAATGCTAAATAAAGAAAAATGAAGCTGTTATAAGACCCATGTCCTATCACACAATGCAACGCAAGCCGGGGGATAGGTTTTTCCCTTATAACAGCCAAAGAATGCTTGATACGTTTTAAAACAAATCATTTGATACTATAGTCAGTGCATAGTGTATAAAACAACTTCAAATCATAAGTATCAATCATAGGCGGCATGAGCGCCCCATCCCACTATGTCGCCATATATAGGATTACAACTAAAACCGCAAGATCACGTATTTGGAAATTGGATTTCCGTCATGAACCAAGGCAAAAGATAGTCCTTACCGAATTCGAGATTGCCTAGCCCGAGTCTCAGGATCAGAACGCATCGACCCTTGGATCGTCAGGGCCGGTCCACACGGAGTGGATTAAAATGCCTGAGCACTACGTTTCGCCGCCCTTTGGGGCGTAAGCGAGCCAACGAATGACTCCATCGGACCCGGATCGTCCGATCTAACCGAGGCACCTCGCAACAGCAACAACCACATAAGTCAAACTCGTCAGGGCGTGTAAAACCACTGACGCCACTTTTAGCTAGGAGGAAACGTAGGCCCTCCCTGAGGTCCTTTCTCCCATTTCTGGTTCATACTGGGGTATGAGGCTCGCGAATTCACGTTACTCAAAGTTGTGCCACACAGGCTGTGCTTTGATCATCACCACAAGGCTTTGCTTTTCAACAGAAGCCTTGATCATTTGCATCTTAGCATGCTACACAGGCAAACCATTCTATGCAACCGATATCAGTCACAGAAAATGGAATCCGATGTCAGACACACAGTCCATTTACAAGTCCGTTCTGGGTCTGAACGAAACCGGAGGCACCTAGTACCCCGCATATCCATCGATCTCCAAGTACGTCTGGACGATCACCAACTGTTTCCATCTTCTTGGGTGTACAGCCCAATCAAGATCATCAGTAATCACCCAAACGACGTGAAGACTTCTGGTCTTCGACCACCGTCTTCATCTTCGACTTATCGTCGTATCAGTTATTCAGAATGGGATAAACCCGGTCTTTCCGAATAACTCACGTATATTTAAATAAGTGTTACACAAACACAACATACGCCTCATTCCAATTCATCAGTCACTAACCGTAAATTAATCAAGAGAATAATTCCCCAAATATTAACCCCGAAGGCCGAAACCAACATCAGATCAATATCCAGAAAACCATTCTGCTTGGCTAACCGACAGTTAGTTTCTAAATTTCACATTCATAGGGAAAGGTTCCCATTAATTTTATCCAAGATAAATTTCTTGAATTTATTCTTTAATCTATTTTTGAATATCAATTCAAACTAGTCGGGATTAGCGAACCTTACCGAAGTAATCATTTGTTTTAATTTCCCAATCCCAACCTATTCATCCCATGAAGTAAAACTGGTTATACTTTATATCTAACACCCCGGTGTTATCGGTAAATTCAATTACCATTTCACGTTCAAATCTAATTAAAGATTTAACTATCGCCTGGAGCAAAACTGGTGATACTCCATTTCGATTATTTCAATCTAATTAAAGATTCATTAAAACTTCACTTAGTTTTAATCTTTAAATGGGTTAAAGAATCAGTGTCATTTAAAACACAGTTCACGATAAACCCAAAATCACATTCATTAATTATCGGGTTAAAGAACGAGTGTTATTTAAAACACTGTCCACGATAAACCCAAAAATCAATGTCAATTCAATTCCAATTAAATATTATTTAATTGGTACACTTCATTAAATCTAAATGAAAAGATTTAATCTTTTCTCATCTGGGTTCAAGAACAGTGTTAATGAAGACACCATTCACGACAAACCCAAATCACATTTGATATTCAATACAAGGCTCTGAATAGAAAATATATCGGCTTATATTCAATATCAAATTCTTCGATTAACAAATGTCGTATTGGAAATAACGATATAAATATATATCTTTCAAATTTCCATAGCAACATCCGTATAATCACGAATTCCAACATCGAAATATTCCGAAGACAATTTCGATTCAAATCTACTCCAATGCAATCATTGGAAATTCTGGTTATTTTTAAAACCCTTTTCAATTTCAATTTATTTACTTAAAAATAAATAGAATTACAATTCTAGTTCAAAACTAGTTTATTTCGATAAAAATCTATTTTTATCTTTTCAAATATGGAGTTTTTCATCCCAATCCTTTCTAAATCATTTCTTATGATTTTACATAAATTATTACTATTTTTAATAATTTTATCAAGGCCCATACAGTCGATTCCCATCAACGGTCATCGAACTGCACTTATAGCGACCTTTTTCGAATTTGATTTGGACATAACTCCAAATCCAACCGTTAGATTTCAAATTTCTAATATTCGTTAAAAAGCTCTTTTCGATACAAACCCAACGGTTCTGGTTTTAGGAGAATCCGACGGTCGGATCTCCCGTAATGTCCGTTTGAAATAAATGGTCGAAATTCACGAACTGCCGCGGCGCGGCGCGTTCTATTCAGGCCATTATATTATATATATAATATATATAATATATATATCGTCGATTTCTATTTAAAACTAATTTTATAAATAGTTTTAAATTCGTTTCAAAAGCAATTTCAACTTCCATTTCAATTCAAATCAAAATTGAATTCTTCTTTATAAATTCGTTTTAAAATTCATTTCTATTCAATTCAAATTTCAATTCAATTTGAATTCGTTTTCAATTCGCTTTCAATTCAATTTGAATTCGTTTTCAATTCAATTCATTTCGAAATCGTTTTCAATTCAATTCCTTTCAAAATCATTTTCAATTCAATTCATTTCGAAATCGTTTTCAATTCAATTCATTTCGCAATCGTTTTCAATTCAATTCATTTCGAAATCGTTTTCAATTCAATTCCTTTCGAAATCGTTTTCAATTCAATTCATTTCGCAATCGTTTTCAATTCAATTCATTTCGAAATCGTTTTCAATTCAATTCATTTCAAAATGAATAAAATCGATATAAATATCGTTCACGTCAAAATGGCGTCAATCTAATCAACACGGCTTCATAAATTTCTATTTTCAAATATTCTATTTCAAATATTTCTTTTTCAAAATAGTTGTTATTATCAAAATATTTCGTTCAACACATGACCAATCTCAATGGATGAGTATTGTCAACACATGAACCTTTATTTTATATTATTCTTTATTTTCTAAATTGGAATGAGGCCCAATCAATCACCATATAATGTTAATTATATGGATTTTCATACATTACACACATATAATAGCATTGCAAAATAATCAACCATCAACCAAAGTGCACTACACTGTATAAGCATCAAATATAGATATCTAACGCTTATAACAGCCTGTCAATCAATCGATCGACATATTTAATCAATCAGGATGAGTGAACTTCAAATTTCATCCCAACACCCGTGTGGGGTTTCAAACAATCAAACACAGATTTTATTTGTGCAGTTGGGCGATGTGTAAAATTTATCGACCCAATCAATGTCCTTCAAATAGGTGTACATAAACAAACCGTCTGGTTTGTAAATGAATATTTATTTATTCACATTCACGTTAAAAATTATATTTTTAACGATAAAACATTTTATTCCAACATATGAATTTCTATTCAGTTCATTCTTTGAATAAAATGATATTTTTATTTATCTAACTTATTTTAGAAAATTTCGGCGGCATGACGGCACAATACTAGAAACGGGACAAGGCCTAGCCTTATCCCCGGTCTAGTGAAGGCCCACGCCATTCACACATCAATCAAGTCCATTCATTTCACCAAACCATTCAAACCAAACCAAATAGTCTAACTAATTTGCAATCAAACAAACAAGTCCATGGTCTGTGGACGATTGTGTCGGGTGCTACTAAGCACCGTCTGCATCCTAGTATATATATATAACTAGAAAATGAAATTGAAAGGTGAGAAATTCT
Source organism: Allium sativum (assembly GCA_030737875.1). Classification (NCBI taxonomy): domain Eukaryota; kingdom Viridiplantae; phylum Streptophyta; class Magnoliopsida; order Asparagales; family Amaryllidaceae; genus Allium; species Allium sativum. Next base: position 184,880,896 of record CM060924.1, on the reverse strand, counting down.
CACCGAAAGCTATCTCAACTTCACGACACTCCTATTTTAGAGATCTTCGTCGTTCTCGCCCTTCTTCACTTTAGTTGCCCGTATTCACTACATATGTAAAAATCGAATTTTTACTTCGCTATTCAATATATAAAAATCGAATTTTTACTACGATGTTCAATATATAAAAATCTAATTTTTACTATGCTATTCAATATATAAAAATTCTATTTTTACATTGCTATTCTTCATATAAAGATTTCTCCTTTCCAGATATAAAGACTTCATCTTTTCAAAAATATAGATTTTGCTTTTATTTCCTCATTATAAAAATCACCTCTTTATTTCAATGTATATATAATAAAAATCAGGTTTTTATTTTGCTACATAGACAAAGATGATATTTTTATATTCTATATTTCATAAAGATTATATTTTTATAGTTCCTACCATGTAAAAATCATATTTTTATCTTTTTACAATATAAAAGATTATATTTTTTATCCTTTATACTGTTTTCAAATGAATAAAAATCGAATCTTTTTCTAACTAAAAACTGAAATCTTTCTCATGTTAAACATCGTATCTTTGCAAAGTTAAAGATCTAATCTTTATCTACCTAAAAATCCTAACTTCATACAATAAAATTCAGATCCTTATTTAAATAAAAATCACCTTTTTACACAAATTAAAAAAAAACTCATTTTTTTTAATCAAAGAAATAAAATAAAATAAAAGGAGTATAAAGCTCACAATTTCCTTCTTCCCGGCAGTCCGAATTGCTCACGGTGACTGCTGGAATCGATCGCGGTTTGGAGAGGAAGGCGCGCTCCAAGGTGATGGGTGGTGGAGCGTTGATTAATCGAAGCAGCGATGTTGCCTGTAGCTTGAGGTCTTCGATTGCAGCGGCATTGTCTCACCAGCGGCGGTCAGGCGGAGTGGGAAGGTGGAGGCGCGGGTCTGCGAGGGGAAGGGTTTTCTCGCGCGAGGCCTGCGCGGGCTAGAGGAGGAGGTGGCGGCCTGTGGAGGAGAGGTGGGAGGCGGATTAACGGCGACGGTGGCGGGGAGGCCTGGGGCGACGCGACGATGGATTTGGGGAGGTGCGATTTAGTTCTAGGGTTTTTTTTCTTTTCTTTTGATTCGATTTTTTTTTCGGGGGAGGGGTCTGCTGAGGGTTATAGGAGGGAAGGGAAGGAATTTTTAATTTATTTAATTAATTTATTTACTAAAAGTTGACTTTCACATAGGACCTCTAAACGAGGCCCACCGCCTGTCGTCCACAGCGTTTTACCCCCATTCCGAACACAATGGAATATGTATCGCAGGCTAATTCGGTCGTTTCGATCAGTTTCCGTTGAATTTTCATTTCAATCATTATATTGAATTTCAAACGTATATTTCAAATTACTGGGGTCACATACTAACTCTAAAAATTCTCGAAAAATATTTTCTAGCTTCGTATTGACGATACGGTCCTAACAAAACTAGTTTCGTCGAATTCTGAGATCGTTAGAAAAAAGGTCATTTTCCAGTCGATTAAAATCAACTGAAACTGGTCAAATGCGTTTTCCTTTGCCACGCTCACATATTGATTCGAAAAATTATGAAATTTGAAACCTAGCAATAATTTGACATCACGGACCCAACAAAACTGGTTTCGTCGAAATCCGAGGTCGTTTGCAAAATGTCTATTTTTAAGGGCCTGAATTCCATAGCGACTATTCAGAATTTTCAACTGGACATACCTTTTGATTCCCGCTATGAAATCTTGATTTTTCTGATTCGTTGGAAAGATATCATCAATTAGATCCTATTGTTTTTGGTTTCACTAAAATCCGGATTGTTTTGCACCCGGCACATTCAATTGAAGTTTGAAATCGAATTATCGAACTACCGCGCCATTTTCAATTCTATTTATAATTATATATAAATATTTATATTCTAACGACGGCGTATATAATATATACATTCTAAATATATTCAAAATAAATTTTCTCGTCGATATTATTTAAAATAATCTATTTTAAATATTCAAAATTCGCTAAAATTGCCGAAATAAAAATTTTAAACTGGCCCAGAATTTCCGGGTTATTACGTATTAATCACCCGGTTAAGCCCAATTAAGCTGTTTTTCACCATCTGAAACTTGTTTCAGTCATATCTCCCAAACGTTGAGTCCGTTTGGCTAATGTGACTACTCAACGGAATTGTAAACCATCATCCGGAGCCAACGGAAGTGGTTTCAGGTCAAAATTCCTTTCCAGTCAAAAGTTATGGTCAAAACAAGATCAGCTAGGGGCAAAACGGTCATTTAAAAATCGGCAAAAATCATGAACATGGGAAATAACCCTAATAGCCGTCTCCCAAAGATACATGACCATACGACTCTCTATGACGATGAAATAAATACTCTACGATCCTATGATGCGTAGATTGTGGGTTGTTACACTCTCCCCCCCCCCCCCCCTAAGAAATTTCGTCCCCGAAATTCCTTAACCCAAAACATACAAAGGATCCCGCATGCCTACCAGCCACAAACAACAATCAAACATGCAAAACAAACAAAACAAATCTATCCTAGCATGCGGAAAGACTTAATCGAAACTGAAAACTTACCAGGCGAAGTGTTCTGGATACGTCTTCCCAATGCTCTCCTCTGTCTCCCAAGTACATTCATTCTCACTCTCGCCCCACTGAACTTTGACTAATTTCACCGCCTTCCTTCGAAGCTGCTTCGTATCGTTCCCAACAATACGCATAGGCTTGCGGTTCCCAACCGCCTCGGGTTCAATTTCGATATCATCCAACTGATCAGGTGAAATAGTCACATCTGGCTCATGTACGAACTTCCTTAACTGGGAGACATGAAATACGTTATGAACTCCTGCCATTTTCTCTAGTAATTCAATTTTATATGCCAAATTCCCAATTTGCTCAAGAACTAGGAATGGACCAACAAATCTTGGTGCTAACTTGCCTCTCCGGCCAAATTGTATCACGCTCTTCAACGGAGAAATCTTGACAAACACCAAGTCGCCAATGGAGAACTTTAATTCTCTTCTCCTCTTATCAGCATAACTTTTCTGCCTATCTTGGGCAGCCTTCATTCTCTGTTGAATGATCTTAATCTTGTCTGAAATTTCTCTTATCACATCTGGTCCAAGCACAAACTTCTCACCAGTTTCTAACCAACATGACGGTGAGTTGCACGGTCTTCCGTACAAAGCTTCAAATGGAGCCATATCAATACTGGATTGGTAACTATTATTATATGCAAACTCTACTAGATGTAAGTGGTCATCCCATGATCCACCAAAATCTAATATGCGAGCTCTCAAGAGATCCTCTAATACTCGATTCACCCTCTTTGTCTGTCCGTCGGTTTGAGGATGATACGCGGTATTGAGATGTAATTCCGATCCTAACGCCTCTTGTAAGCTCTTCCAAAATCCACAAGTGATCAACGGATCTCGGTCACTCACAATGCCTTTGGGTATCCCATGAAATCTCACTACCTACTTTACATATAGTTCAGCTAACTTAGCCGCCGTTCTATTTGACTTGACGGGTATAAATCTTGCACTTTTAGTCAATCGGTCCACAATCACCCAAATGCTATCATGGCCCGACCTAGTTCTTGGTAACCCATCAATGAAATCCATTGAGACTTGTTTCCATTTCCATTCTGGAACTTCTAACGGTTGCAACAAACCACTAGGCTTCTTTTGCTCAGCTTTAACCAGCTAGCAATTTATACATTTGGATATAAACTTCCCAACGTCTCTTTTCATCCCTTCCCATTAGTAGGTCTGCTTCATGTCTCATACATCTTGTTACCACTGGGGTGTATAGTCAGTTTTGAGTAATGACATTCCTTAAGCACTTCATCTCTCAATCCATTGACATTGGGTACAACAAGTCTTCCATTCTTTCTAAGCCATCCATCTCGATCAAGCCCATACTTTTTCATCTCTCTGTCGTTTCCCATCTCTAACTTTGAGATGATTTCCAATAGGTTAGGATCGTTCCTCTGACTGGAACCAATCCGCTCAATCAAAGTGGGTCCGATCGTCAAACTTGCTAACATTTCTGGATCCAATTCGCACTTTGGTCTGAAATCATACCCCGCGATGTATTCCATTGCTTCCATTCTAGAAACATAGCCCCTAAACTGGCATGTCTTCTACTCAATGCATCAGCAACCACATTTCCCTTTCCTGGTGTATATGCGATGTCGAAGTCATAGGAAGCCAAGAATTCTAACCATCTTTGTTGTTAGAGATTTAGATCCTTTTGAGAGAAAAAGATACTTTAATGACTTATGATCAGTAAACAACTCGAATCTTTCTCCCAAGAGATAATGCCTCCACATCTTTAATGCGAATACGATCGCTACTAATTCCAAGTCATGGGTAGTGTATCTTTTCTCATGCGGTTTCAGTTGCCGACTTGCATAAGCTACAACCCTACCACCTTGCATCAATACAGCACCTAGTCCGGTACCACATGCATCCGTATATACTGTCATCTCTTCATTCCCCTTAGGAATGACTAACACTGGTGCACATGTCAACTTTTCCTTTAGGCTCTTGAATGCATTCTCGCACTTTTTGTCCCAGACGAAAGCTTGATTCTTCTTGGTTAACTGAGTCAACGGTGCTGCTATCTTGGAGAAGTCTTGGATAAACTTGCGATAATATCCAGCTAATCCCAAGAAACTTCTTATGTCCGTTGCATTCTTGGGCGTAGACCAATCTTGTACCGTAGCCACCTTCGCAGGGTCCACGGCGATACCATTTTCTGAAACAACATGGCCCAAGAACCTCACTTCCCTTCTCCAGAAGTGACACTTAGAAAACTATGCTTTCAACTGGTGTTTTCTCAACATCTCCATCATTATCCTCAAATGTTCCTTGTGTTCTTCTTCTATCCTCGAATAAACAAGTATATCATCCATGAACACAAAAACAAACTTATTCAACTGATCTCTTAATACCCTATTCATAAGATCCACAAAATATGCTGGCACATTGGTCAACCCGAATGGCATGACCAACCACTCATAAAATCCGGACGGCGTCCGAAAGGCCGTTTTAGCTATACTCTCAGCTTCCACTCTAAGCTGATGAAAACCCGTTGCGAGATCCAAATGAGAGAATACTCTCGCGCCACTCAACTGATCAAACAAATCATCTATCCGCGGTAGAGGATACTTGTTCTTCCTCGTCACCTTATTCAACTCGCGGTAGTCTACACACAAACGAAGGGAACCATCCGCCTTGGTAGCAAACACTACTGGTGCTCCACATTCAAAAACACTCCTTCTGATAAATCCCTTCTTCAAAAGATCGCTGACTTGCACCCCGAGCTGTCGCTGCTCCCTTGGTGCCATACGACGAAGTGGCATCACTATAGGTCTGGCATCTTTCACTAAATCAATACGGAACTCAATTTCTCGGTGTGGTGGAAGCCCGGTCACTTCCTCGAAGATGTCCGGATACTGGCCAACCACGGGCAAACCTGACAACTCACCATGCGGGATGTCGAGGGAATTTAGAAAACTAGCCATTACCCCATCACTAGGTAGACCACCAAACATTACCCTCCGCCCATCATCCGCTCTGGCTGTCACCAAAAAGCCCTCACAGGTTACCACCACCCCATATCTTTGAAGCCAATCGACTCCCAAAATAATGCCAAACCCAGTAAAGCCCAAAACAAAATAATCATAAACATGCATCCATGACTCGATAAGACCATATTACGACAAATCATGCTAAGGTTAGTCGAACCACCAATCGGGTTCGTCACTACTAAAGGTCTATCGACAAATTCGAGCTCCAATCCCAACCTATCTACTAGGTCACTAGATATGAAAGAGCTGGAAGCTCCGGTATCAAACAAAACTATAACAGGAACATCATAAACAGAAAGCATACCTTGAATAACAACATTCTTTCCTTTCTCCGCCGCAGTTGGGGCATTCGATGAAGAAGGAATAACATTAAGGGCATATGCTTTCACCATCTGCTTTTCTTTAGGGGGTTGCAGACACTTGTCCTTGTAATGTCCCACTTGGCCACAGTTGAAGCACTTCCTATATGCTGGCTTGGCCCAACAATTATTAGCATAATGGCCCTCTTACCACAGCTGAAGCACTCAACATCCTTCTTATTCTTTTTCTTCTGGCCATCCTTAGTCTGATTCTGTTCTCTTATTCTGAGAACAATTCTTGCCTCCACCGCTTGCTTGCGGCTTTGGCTCCTCTGTAGATGCAACCTCACTCTTTGACTTAGGGTAATGACTCTCTAACCTAAATGCTTTCCCCACAATCGATTCAAACGTCTCATCGATGTGGTTAATAAGCCTTTCCCCCAAGTACTGATCCAAACCTGTTATTAACTTCTCATTCTTCTTCTCGGGAGTGTCAATGAGGGATAATCCATACTTCGATAAAGTATCGAATTCTGCAATGTACTCCGAGACTGCCCTACCATTCTGCTCGAGCTCCAAGAATTTCCTAAACAATTCTGACTTCTGGGCAGCTGGGATAAATTTCTCACCGAATCGGGCCTTAAACTGATCCCAAGTAATCTGATCCTCGGGTGTAGCTGCTTTTATAGCATTCCACCAATTCATTGCCCGTCCTTGAAGCTAACGGGATGCTAGCCTTCTCTTCATCGCATCCTCGATACCCAAGTCTTCGAAGATACGCTAGCAGCTATCCAGCCAGTCCTGAATATCTGTAGCCGACTCCGTTCCATGGAACGGCTTCCCACCAAGACTAGTATAATCCTTATTCAGCTTGGCGAAATCGGCCCTGGGCGCCTGCACTATTGGACCACCTCTATTACCAGCATTGGGAGCTGCCCTCTAAACATCTCTAAGCATCTCTCTTATGAGGTCAGTAAACATTGTCCTCATCTCAGCAGCATTCCCATTATTGGCTCCTCTACCAGCACCCCTTGCGTATCGGCTCATCGTTTAATTTGCACAGAGAAAACGATTAACCTCCTCTTTATGGTGTCAATGCAATGCGACTTCATTCTTAGCTATACTAATAATATATATATATAGCTTTTGAAAACCAAAAAAAATCACAAATACGCGCTCTCATATACGTATTATCTCTACATGGTGTCTTTCCCTAGGTTAACTACGCAACCTAGAGCTTTGAAACCAAGTGTGATGGCCCACCTCGCACCAGCCGGCATTTCCTCCGAAAGTGCGCTATACACATGCCCAACTAGCACGGAACGGTCGCCAAAGAAAAGAAAGAAGAGAATGAAATAATTGAAAACCTGTAGAATGTCTCACAACGCATGGAACAAAATATAATAATAATATACTTGACATAAAACAGGCGAGACAGTGCATAAGCTGATAACTAAAACCAACATCAACATCATCATCAGAGTAGCGGAAATCCAAATACAGCTTATTACAACTTTCCAAATTACTCTCTCTAAACAAAAGAAAGAATGGTACACCACTAATGCCCAAAGTAGTGACCGCAACAACACAGGGAGAATATTTATATATATGTATCATTCATGGAAGCCTCCTGCTCGTCTCTGGTACAACTACTCGTGCATACCACCTAACCTGTCTCTAGTCTGCTCGTGAGAGCACCTAGAGTAATAAGAAGAGACATAAAACTCTGGGTCAGACAAAAAGTCTGGTATGAGCGATAAGCAGCGAACAGGATAATAACAGGTATACTAAACCATACCTGAACCTGGACCTGCAACCAAAGAGTTAGCACTACATACCGTACAATACTCTAAGGTGCCACTAATAGATGGTGTGAAGAATACGGGGGTGGGGGTGTGCATGTCATAATGATGGCAAACAAGTCAAGCTTAGCAACCATCCTCACATCTCTCGCTCTGTGCGTAAAGCATACGATGTCCACCATTGTCAATCACTAGACCCATCGAAGTAGTGACGGAGTTTGACTTGTACAACTACTGCTGCTACCAAGCTTACCCCATGGAGTCATGACCAAATCTTTACAAATGACCCCACCCCATTGGTCTATAGTTCTTTAGTCGTACCTAGGCCACTGTGGCCCTGAATCCGTTCATGTACTCCCTACACATAGTGATTCAAAGTTACAGACGTTGACAACCCCTTTGAACACGTCCCGCAACAAAGCCCAACTCATGAAGTCGACTCGTTGGTTCCCATCTGGATCCTGAGTTCTACTTCTCATTTGGACTATCATTGCATCTCGAGTTTTGGTCGAGTTGGAGTTGGTCTTCAGAAAAGTCGTCGCATAACCGCAGCTCCAATCCAGTTCGGTTCAGTTGTCCTTCCCTGGTTTGGTTCGGCTTGCTCCACTTCCCGGTCATTCGGTTCGGTTGTCCTTCCCTGATTCGGTTCAGCTTGCTCCACTTGCTGGCCATCCGGTTCGGTTCAGGTGTGCTTCCTCATGTCCCCAGATTCGTTTCGGTCTTCCTCTCTTAGCTCCGATCCGATCCCCTTTTTGGTCTCCCCGATCTGGTCCCCTTTTGGTCTCCCCGATCCGACCCCTTGCCCAACTCCAACTCTAAGCTAATGGCCTTCCTTCTCGCCAAGCCCCTTATGCTAAGTTCCAATCCGAATCAAGTCCACTTACCTAGTTCTCCTATCCGATCCGAGCCCAATAATCCAATCTGATTCGGTTTGAAACCTTGCACATTTCCTGCAACTTTCCAGTGTCTATTTTACGCCATACGATGGCGTTTTCGACCCTTCTAACTGTTCTAATCAATCACAAAGCATACCATACAGTCATATCAACATAGAGAATCAACCTTAAACATCAAAAAAACAACCACAACATGTAAAATGGATCAAACATAGCCAAAAACCCATATTTTCCCCTTAAGCTTGTTTAGGCATAAGTAATGATAGGATTAACAAAACTTAACCAAACTTTCTAACAGAGGCCTAAAACATTGTTTTCGAATTTATAAATATTTTTCCAAAATTTTATCATGACTAATTTTGTTAATCTTCACTAATTACCCTTAATTAACCGTAATTAGTGCAAACCTATGCAAATCACTCACCTTGGCCACAAATAAAATACCAAATCTGAAATGATTCTCTGCTTGGCGCTGTTCCCAATGCAATACAGTAGCTCTAACCTTGCTTTGGTGCTATTCCTCCTTAATTTGATGTAGTTTAAGCCAAAACTTGATTAAGAGGTGATTAGAGATGTATTTAGATGTTGGAGGCCATTGTCAGGTTGAAGAGAGGGTTTGTGGCAGCTGGAAAATGAGTGAAAAGCCGAAATCCTAACCCTAGCAGCCCTTAAATACCTCTAATCCCGAAATCCCCCTTTGGGGCTAGCTGTTAATCACCCGGTTAAGCCCAATTAAGCTATTTTTCACCATCTGAAACTTGTGTCAGCCATATCTCCCAAATGGTGAGTCCGTTTGGCTATTGTGACCACTCTATGGAATGTAAACCATCATCCGAAGTCAATGGAAGTGGTTTCAAGTAAAAATTCCTTTCCAGTCAAAAGTTATGGTCAAAACAAGATCAGCTCGGGCAAAACGGTCATTTAAAAATCGTCAAAAATCATTAACATGGGAAATAACCCTAATAGTCGTCTCCTAAAGTTACATGACCATACAACTCTCTATGACGATTAAATAAATATTATACGATCCTATGATACGTAGAATGCGGGTCGTTACATTTATCGTTGTTGTTGAATACATGTATTGTATGAAATCCATATAAATCACATTATATGGTAATTGACTATGTCTGATTCCAGTTCAGAAAGAACGAATATTTAAAAATAACGATTATTTTAAAATAATCGTTATTTTAAAATAATATTCAATAAAAGATCAAAATTTGATTTTGATATTCGATTTTGGATGGACACGAAAATATTTAAATATATAAAGCCGAGTTGATTAGATTAACGCCATTTTGACGTGAACGATATTCATATCGATTTTATTCATTTTTATAATGAATATCAAAAAAGAATTGATTTCAAAATCTAATGTTTTGAAAATACTATCATTTATATATCGATGATATGGAATATTCAATTTTGATTTGAAATTGAATATGAAGTTGAAATTGTTTTCAAAACGAGTTTAAAACAATTTATAAATTACGTTTTAAATGGAAATCGACGAAATATAATATATATATATTATATATATGATGCCCTAAATAGAACGCGCCGCGCCGCGGTAGTTCGCGAATTTCGACCATTGACTTCGTGCGGCCTTTACGGGAGATCCGACCGTCGGATTCTCCTAAAACCAGAACCAGATATAACGGAATGTGATTTGGGTTTTCCAGAACTTTTTATTTTCTCTGATACCAAACTAACAAACATCGTATTGGAATACTGATATATATATCTTCCTAATTCCTCCACAATGCTCGTATAATCACGAAATCCAATATCGAAATATTCCGAAGATAATTTCGATTCAAATCCACTCCAGTTCATATATTGGAAATTCTGGTTATTTTTAAAACCATTTCAAATCCAATTTATTTATTTAAAAATAATTGGATTATAATTCTAGTTCATAACTAGTTCATTTTGATAAATATATATTTTTTCTTTTCAAATATGGAATTTTTCATCCCAATTCTTTCCAAATCATTTCTTATGATTTTACACTAATTATTAATATTTTTAATAATTTTATCAAGGCCCGTACAGTCGATTTCCATAAACGGCCATTGAACTGCACTTACAGCGACATTTTCCAAATTTGATTTGGATATAATCCCAAATCCAACCATTATATTTCAAATCTCTAATATTTGTTAGAAAGCACTTTTCGATACAAACCCAACGGTTCCGATTTTAGGACAATCCGACGGTCGGATCTCCCGTAATGTCCATTCGAAGTCAATGGTCGAAATTCGTGAACTGCCATAGTGCGGCACGTTCTATTCAGGCCATTATATATATATATATATATATATATATATATATATATATATATATATATATATCATCGATCTCCATTTAAAACGTATTTTATAAATCGTTTTAAATTCGTTTTCAAAACGATTTCAACTTCATATTCAATTTCAAATCAAAATTGAATATTCCATATCATTAATATACAAATGTTAATATTTTCAAAACATTAGATTTTGAAATCAATTCCTTTTCAATAATCATTACAAAAATTAGTAAAATCGATATAAATATCGTTCACGTCAAAATGGCGTTAAATTAATCAACACGGCTTTATATATTTAAATATATTCGTATCCATCCCAAATCGGACACCAAATTCATATTTTGATTCTTTTCTGAATATTATTTTAAAATATTCATTATTTGAAAATATTCGTTATTTTATTTTATTCTTTATTGGAGCAAATATTCATTATTTTATTCGTTATTTTTATTCTAGTTTTTTTTTGGTATCTAAAAATTAATTTCTATTTCATAATAGAAAGTCTTTTCTCTACCCTAATAACTAGAGTATTTTTTGTGTCAATTAGTAGATTTCTGAAGGATCTGACGATGTGGCATTCAGAGTGAATGGTGGCCAGATGTTCTAAAGGTATTTATGACCTTATGCCTTATCAACCAAGAAATGGCAAAAATCGGGTAGGTCGCATGGCTATGTGGGTCGCTTCCATTAGGATGTATTATCACTATCTAGAGAATATTCATATTTGTTCTTCTTTTCGCTTCTGTATTTCCCGGTAACAGTTATGTTGCTAGAAACCGTAGGTGACAATATAATAGGTACTCTCAAGCGAAGTGAGGGCCAGTCATGTTTAGCCTGTGTTGCAAGATAGTCTTGTTGAACCCGTTGTATTCCTCTTTAGAGATACACTGTCGGAAAGGTGGTTGCCCATACATTGTCATGGAAATTCATTCTCCAATAAGCGCCAGCGGTTTTGATTGTATACTATATATATAACGTGAGATGCAAGCATTCTGCTAGAATGATGTTTATCTGTATTTAGACATTATTATAATATCAGTAAAGATATAATTTCCAAAAATGTTTAGGGTTATCATAAGGTAAAAACCGTCTGTATTTATGTGTGGATTTGGTCTTACAATTATCCTTTTCTTTCAAAAAGGTTTTGACTTTAAAATCAAGTTATGTGATACTTTTAAACCTAGTGGGTTTCTCACTCTGGTTCACCAGACTGATCTAGCTTTTGTAATGCTTGGGTTAGACCGAGTTTTACAAGTTCAAGTTATCGGATGGTATGAAGAGACGAGCTGGAAGTGTTCAGGCATATGGTATTATAGATATTATTCCGCTGTGTAATTGTATATAAGGATAGATTATTATAACTGTCTAGATGTGTGATGTACCCTGATGATTGTAAGTTCTTATTTCAAGCTCTCATTAAAGATTTATTTCTATATTGTATTTTGTTTCACTATGATGTGAGACTCTATGTTGTGTTAGTTCTTCTTCTTCTTCTATTCTAATATTTCTTTATTTCTTATCTCACCCTTGATTTTCTTTCTAATAACTATATGGTGTTTTCGATATGTAATGACCCGCATTCTACGCATCAAGGGAACGTAGAATATTTATTTCTTTCTCATACGAAGTCATATGGCCATGTAACTTTGGGAGACGACTATTAGGGTCATTTCCCATGTTCATGATTTTTGCCGATTTTTAAATGAATGTTTTGCCACTAGCTGATCTTGTTTCGGCCATTAGTTTTGATTGGTAAGGAGATTTGACCTAAAACCACTTTCATTAGATCCGGATGATGGTTTAACTTCTGGTAGAGGGGTCACATTAGCCAAAAGGGCTCACCGTTTGGGAGATATGGCTGGAACAAGGTTTAGAAGGTAAAAACAGCTTAACCGGGCCTAATTAGGGTGATTAGCAAGAGGACCCATATCGCATTTCGAGATTGGGGTTATAGGGAGGCTGAGAACATAGGAAAACGATTTTTATTTCATTTTTCAGCTGCCTAAAACATTTCTGTAACCCTAGCCATGGCCTCCACCTTCTAATTTCATCTCAAATCGCTCTCTAATCAAGTTTTAGCCTAATCTACATCTAATTAAGGAAAATTAGCATCAAATTGGGAATAGAGCTACTATGTTGCATAGAGATTCGACCCAAATCAGAGATAGTTTCAGATCCAAGTTTTATTTGTGGCCAAGGTGAGTGATTTGCATTGTTTTTCACTAATTATGGCTAACTAGGGGTGATTAGTGATAATTAGCGAAATTATAATACAGAAAAATTTGGAAAATTTTGTAAAATTCTAAAATATTATTTTAGAGCTCTGATAGAAATTTGGGCTAATTTGGATAAATTTTTCTAATTGTATGCTTAAACATGATTAAAGGGGATTAAGGGGAAAATATGGGTTTTTGGGTTTGTTTGATCCATTCTAACATATGAAATTGTTGTTTCGGTGTTTGTGGTTGGTTTCACATATTGCTATGTCTGTTTGGAATGTTTCATGATTGCTTAGAACAGTTAGAATGGTCGAAAACGCCGTCATTTGGCGAAAAGTAGTTGCTGGAAAGGTTGTAGGAAAATTGTGCAGGGAACCGGACCGGATCGGATCCCCCGACCCGATCGTGACACCTCTCTCCGAACCGACCCGCTCACCAGGGGAACTCCATGAGTTGCCACTCGAGACAAGAGGACTGACCCGACACGTTAGGTGTCCACGAATTGATGTATCAACTACGAACTGGAGCATCCCACGACCAATCCGACCCGCTCGTGAAGGATGGCACCCGACCCGGATGACCTTTCATGAGTCCGAACCGAATGAAATACCACGATACAACCAGGAGCTCACGAACTACTCGCACCTATAGCTCTCGACCCAACCGGGTGGGAGACTGATTGATAGACCACGAAATGACCCGACCTGGGAGGATCCCACGACCTGACCCGTATAGGCAGTCCGACCCGAACCAGAAGGGAGACTGCGAACCGAACCAAAGGAGCTTGGACGCAAGGCATGAGCTACGAACCAAATGAAGACCAATCCGGAGGAGATCAAAACCCGAGATGCAAAGGTAGTCCAAATGGGAAGTTGTAACTCAGGACCCAGTTGGGAACCAATGAGTTAACTTCATGGTTGGGCTTTGCTGCGGGACGTGTGATAAGGTGTTATCGACGTCTATAGCTTTGATTCGCCACCAAGACGGATGTTAGGCTACGTATTAGTGTAGTGGGGTAGTTATAACTCCATGGGGCAGAGTGATCATAACATGGCTATGAGCCAGTGCACTGGAGTCGTCATGACTTCATGGGGAAGAGTGGACATAGCAAGGACTAGTTGCTATGGATCAGTGCAGTGGAGTCGTCATAACTCCATGGGGCAGAGTGATCATAGCGAGGACTTGGGTGGTCAAAGCAGTTGATATCGTATGCTTTACGCACTGAGTGAGAGATGTGAGGATGGATGCTATGTTTGATTGTTTAATATCATTATGACATGCACACACCCACCCCGTATCTTTGCACCATATGTTAGTGTCACCTTAGAGTATTATACATCCTGTTGTGCTAACTCTTTGGTTGCACGTCCAGGTTCAGGTATGGTTTAGTATACCTATCACTGTTCTGTTTTTGCTGCTTATCGCTCATACCAGACTTTTTTCTGACCTATAGTTTTATGTCTCTTCTTATTACTCTGGGTGCTCTTAAATGGGCAGACTAGAGACATGTTATGTGATATGCACGAGTAGCTGTACCGGAGACGAGCAGGAGGCATCCATGTATGATATATATAGACATTCTCCCTGTGTCGCTGCTAGTCACTGCTTTGGGCATTAGTAGTGTACCTTTCTTATTTTTCTTTGGATACAGTTTTAGAAGTTGTAATAATGATGATGCGGAACATAAGCTGTGTTTTGGATTTTCCACTGCTATGATGGTTTAGTTTCAGTTTATGCACTATCTGACCTGTTTTATGTCAAAGTTATGTTATTATTATATTTCATTCCATGCGCTGTGAGACATTCTCAAGGTTCCTCATTAGTTCAAATTCCTTTCCTTTCTTTGATGACCATCTCGTGCTGGTTGGACATCGGTACAGCGTGTTTCATTGGAAATGTCGGCTGGTGCGGGGCGGACCGTCACATTTGGTATCAGA
The DNA here is from genome assembly GCA_030737875.1 of Allium sativum. NCBI lineage: Eukaryota > Viridiplantae > Streptophyta > Magnoliopsida > Asparagales > Amaryllidaceae > Allium > Allium sativum. The sequence continues at coordinate 184,865,818 of CM060924.1, read as the reverse complement.
GCCAGGTTGCATAGTTAACCTAGGGAAAGACACCAAGGAGAGATAGTATACATATACGAGAGCACGTATTTGTGATTATTTTGGTTTTCAAAAGTTATATATATACTATTAGTATATCTAAGGATGAAGTCGCACTGCACTGGCTCCACTATGGAGATGGTTAATCGTTTCTCTTTACAGATCGAACGATGGGCCAATATATGAGGGGTACTGGTAGAGGAGCTAATAATGGGAATGCTCCTTATATGAGGACGATGTTCAGTGACTTCATGAGAGAGATGCTTAGAGATGTTCAGAAGGTAGTTCCTAATGTTGCAAATGGTGGTGGTATAGCGGTGCAGGCACCTAGGGCCGATTTATCCAAGCTCTGTAAGGACTACACTAGTCTTGGTGGAAAACCGTTCCATGGAATGGAGTCGGCTAGAGATGTTCAGGATTAGCTGGATAGTTGTGAGCATATCTTCGAAGACTTGGGTATTGAAGACGTGATGAAAAGGAAGCTAGCATCCCGTCAACTGCATGGATGGGCAATGAATTGGTGAAATGCTATTAAGGAAGAAACCCTGAGGACCAAGTTACTTGGGATCAGTTCAAGACCCGCTTTAGCGATAAGTTCATCCCAGTTGCCCAGAAGTCAGAATTGTTTACGAAATTCCTAGAGCTTAAGAAGAATGGTAGGGCAGTCTCGGAGTATATTGCTGAGTTTGATACTTTATCGAAGTATGGATTATCTCTTATCGGCACTCCCAAGATGAAGAATGAGAAGTTCATAACAGGCTTAGATCAGTACTTGGGGGAAAGGCTTATAAACCATATCGATGAGACGTTTGAATCGATTTTGGGGAAAGCTTTGAGATCAGAGAGTCTATACCCTAAGTCGAAGGCTGAGGTTGCATCTGCAGAGGAGCCAAAACCGCAAGCAAGCGGTGGAGGCAAGAATGGTTCTCAGAATAAGAGAAAGCAGAATCATACCAAGGATGGCCATAATAAGAAAGATGTTGAGTGCTTTAGCTGTGGTAAGAAGGGCCATTATGCTAAAGAATGTCGAGCGAAGCCAGCAGACAGGAAGTGCTTCAACTGTGCGAAGTGGGACATCACAAGGATAAATGTCCGCAACCCCTAAAGAGAAGCAGATTGTGAAAGCATATGCTATCAATGTTGTTCCTTCTTCATCGAATGCCCCGACTGCGGTAGAGAAAGGAAAAATGTCGTCATTCAAGGTATGCTTTCTGTTTATGATGTTTCTGTTCGAGTACTGTTTGATACCGGGGCTTCCCGTTCCTTCATATCTAGTGACCTGGTAGATAGGTTGGGATTGGAACCCGAGATAGTCGATAGACCTTTAGCAGTGACGAACCCGATTGGCGGTTTGACTAGCCTTAGTATGATCTGACATGATGTGGTCTTATCCAGTCATAGATTCATGTTTGTTTGTGATTGCTTTGTTTTGGGCTTTACTGGGTTTGGCATTATTTTGGGAGTCAATTGGCTCCAAAGGTACGGGGTGGTGGTAGACTGTGAGGGCTTTTTGGTGACAGTTACAGCGGATGATGGGCGGAGGGTAGTGTTTGGTAGTCTACCTAGTAATGGGGTAACGGCTAGTTTTCTAAATTCCGTCGACATCCCACATGATGAGTTGTCAGATGTGCCCGTGGCTAGCCAGTATCCGGACGTCTTCGAGGAAGTGACCGGACTTCCACCACACTCGAGAGATTGAGTTTCTTATTGATTTAGTGAAAGATGCCAGACCTATAGTGAAGCCACTTTGTCGTATGGCACAAAGGGAGCAGCGAGAGCTCGGGGTGCATGTAAGTGATCTTTTGAAGAAGAGATTTATAAGAAGAAGAGTTTTCGAGTGGGGAGCACCAGTTGTGTTTGCTACCAAGGCAGATGGTTCCCTTCGATTATGCGTGGACTAACGCGAGTTGAATAAGGTGACGAGGAAGAATAAGTATCCTCTACCGCGGATAGATGATTTGTTTGATCAGTTGAGTGGCGCGAGAGTGTTCTCCCAGTTGGATCTCGCGACAGATTTTCATCAGCTTAGGGTGGAAGCTGAGAGTATAGCTAAAACGGCCTTTCGGACGCCATCTGGATTCTATGAGTGATTGGTCATGCCATTCCGGTTGACCAATGCACCAGCATATTTTGTGGATCTTATGAATAGAGTATTCCGAGATCAATTGAATAAGTGACGAAATACTTGTCTACTTTAGAACAGAGGAAGAACACAAGGAACATTTGAAGATAGTGATGGAGGTGTTGAGAAAACACCAATTGAAAGCAAAGTTTTCTAAGTGTCACTTCTGGAGGATGAAAGTGAGGTTCTTTGGCCATGTTGTTTCAGAGAATGGTATTGCCGTGGACCCTGCAAAGGTGGCTATGGTACAAGATTAGTCTACGCCCAAGAATGCGACAGACATAAGAAATTTCTTGGGATTGGCTGGATATTATCGTAAGTTTATCCAGGACTTCTCCAAGATAGCGGTACCGTTGACTCAGTTGACCAAGAAGAATCAAGCTTCTGTTTGGGATGAAAAGTGCGAGAAAGCATTTAAGAGTCTAAAGGAAAAGTTGATATGTGCACCAGTGTTAGTCATTCCTAAAGGGGACGAAGAGATGACAGTATACACAGATGCCTATGGTACCGGACTAGGTGTTGTATTGATGAAAGTGGGTAGGGTTATAGCTTATGCTAGCCGACAACTGAAACCGCATGAGAAAAGATATCCTACCCATGATTTGGAATTAGTAGCGGTTGAGTTCGCGTTGAAGATGTGGAGACATTATCTCTTGGGAGAAAGATTCGATTTGTTTACCGATCATAAATCGTTAAAGTATTTCTTCTCTCAGAAGGATCTAAATCTCCGGCAGCAAATGTGGTTAGAATTCTTGGCTTCCCATGATTTCGATATCGCATATACACTAGGAAAGGGCAATGCGGTAGCTGATGCATTGAGTAGAAGACATGCCAGTTTAGGGGCTATATTTCTAGAATGGAAGCAACTGGAGTACATCGCTGGGTATGATTTCAGACCAAAGTGCGAATTGGATCCAGAAGTATTAGCAAGTTTGACGATCAGACCCACTTTGATTGAGCGGATTGGTTCCAGTAAAAGAGACGATCCTAACCTATTGGAAATCATCTCCAAGTTAGAGATGGGTATCGACGAGGAGATGAACAAGTGTGGGCTTGATTGAGATGGATGGCTTAGAAAAAATGGATGACTAGTTGTGCCCAATGTCAATGGATTGAGAGATGAAGTGCTTAGAGAATATCATCACTCGAAACTGACCATACATCCCGGTGTAACAAAATGTATCGAGATATGAGGCAGACCTACTACTCGGAAGGGATGAAAAGAGACGTTGGGAAGTTTATATCCAAATGCATGAATTGCCAGATAGTTAAAGCTTAGCAAAAGAAGCCTAGTGGTTTTTTTGCAACCATTAGAAATTCCAGAATGGAAATGGGAACAAGTCTCAATGGATTTCATTAATGGGTTACCAAGGACTAGATCGGGACGTGATAGCATTTGGGTGATTGTGGACCGATTGACTAAGAGTATAAGGTTTATACCTGTCAAGTCGAATAGAACGACAGCTAAGTTAGCAGAACTATATATGAAGTGGGTAGTGAGATTTCATGGAGTACCTAAAAGCATTGTGAGTGACCGAGACCCATTGTTTACTAGTGAGTTTTGGAAGAGCTTACAAGAGGCTCTAGGGTCAGAATTATATCTCAGTACCACGTATCATCCTCAAACTGATGGTCAAATAGAGAGGGTAAATCGTATATTAGAAGATCTCTTGAGAGCTTGCATATTGGATTTTGGTGAATCATGGGATGACCATTTGCATATAATAATAGTTATCAATCCAGTATTGGTATGGCTCCATTTGAAGCTTTGTACGGAAGACCCTGCAACTCACCGTCATGTTGGTTAGAAACTGGTGAGAAGTTTGTGCATGGACCAGATGTGATAAGAGAAACTTCAGACAAGATTAAGATCATTCAACAACGAATGAAGACTGCCCAAGATAGGCAGAAGAGTTATGCTGATAAGAGGCGAAAGGATTTGAAATTCTCAGTTGGCGACCTAGTATTTGTCAAGATCTCTCCATTAAAGAATGTTATTCGATTTGGAAGGAGAGGACAGCTGGCACCAAGATTTGTTGGTCCATTCCCAATCCTCGAGCAAGTTGGGAATTTGGCACATAAAGTTGAATTACTAGGGAAGATGGCAGGAGTTCATAACGTATTTCATGTTTCCCGGTTAAGGAAATTCATGCACGACCCCGATATGACTATTTCACCTGATCAGTTGGATGATATCGAAGTAGAACCCGAGGCGGTTGGGAGCCACAATCCGATTCGTATTGTCAAGCACGATACGAAGCAACTTCGAAGGAAAGCGGTAAATCTAGTCAAGGTTCAGTGGGGCGAGGATGAGAATGACTGTACTTGGGAGATAGAGGAGAGCATTAGGAAGACGTATCCAGAACTCTTTGCCTGATAAGATTTCAATTGTAGTTTAGTCTTCTGCATGCTAGGATAGACTTGTTTGTTGTTTTGTAAGTTTGATTGTTGTGAATGGTTGATAGGCATGCGGGATCATTTACTTGTTTCTTAGTTTAGGAGTTTCGGGGATGAAATTTCTTAAGGGGGAAAGAATGTATCGACCCGCATTCTACGCATCAGAGGATCATAGAATATTTATTTCTTTCTCATATGAAGTCGTATGGCCATGTAACTTTGGGAGACGACTATTGGGGTCATTTCCTATGTTCATGATTTTTGTTGATTTCTAAATGACCATTTTGCCCCTAGCTGATCTTGTTTCGGCCATAACTTTTGATTGGTAAGGAGATTTGATCTGAAACTACTTCCATTAGATTTGAATGATGGTTTACCTTTCCGTAGAGTGGTCACATTAGCCAAATGGACTCACCGTTTGGGAGACATGGCTGGAACACGGTTTAAAAGGTGAAAACAGCTTAACCGGGCCTAATTAGGGTGATTAGCAAGAAGACCCATAACCCATTTCGGGATTAGGGTTAGGGGAGACTCCATACAATAGGAAAACGATTTTTATTTCATTTTTCAACCGCCTAAAACATTTCTCTAACCCTAGCCATGGCCTCCACCTTCTAATTTCATCTCAAATCGCTCTCTAATCAAGTTTTAGCCTAATCTACATATAATCAAAGCCAATTAGCATCAAATTGGAAATAGAACTGTTGTGTTGCATAGAGATTCGACCCAAATCAGAGAGAGTTTTAGATCCAAGTTTTATTTGTGGCCTAGGTGAGTGATTTGCATTGTTTTTCACTAATTATGGCTAATTAGGGGTGATAAGTGATAATTAGCGAAATTATAACTCAAAAAATCTAGAAAATTTTGTAAAATTCTAAAATATTATTTTAGGGCTCTGATATAAATTTGGGCTAATTTGGATAAGTTTTGCTAATTGTATGCTTAAACATGATTAAGGGGGATTAAGGGGAAAATATGGGTTTTTGGGTTTGTTTGATCCATTTTAACATATCAAATTGTTGTTTTGGTGTTTTTGGTTGGTTTCACATGTTGCTATGTCTGTTTGGAATGTTTTATGATTGCTTAGAATAGTTAGAATGGTCGAAAAAGCCATCGTGTGGCGAAAAATAGTTGTTGGAAAGGTTGCAGGAAAATTGTGCAGGGAACCGGACCGGATCGAATCGCCTGACCCGATCATGACACCCCTCTCCGAACCGATCCGCTCACCAGGGGAACTCCACGAGTCACCACTTGAGCCAAGAGGACTGACCTGACCCATTAGGTGTCCACAAACCGATGCATCAACTACGAACTTGAGCATCCCACGACCGACCCCGACCCGCTCGTGAAGGATGGCACCCGACCCGGATGACCTTTCACGAGTCTGAACCAAATGAAGTATCATGATCCGACCAGGAGCTCACGAACTACTCGCACCTGTAGCTCTTGACCCGACCCGGTAGGAGACAGATTGGTAGACCACGAAATGACCCGACCTGGGAGGATCCCACGACCCGGCCCATATGGGCAGTCTAACCTGAACCAGATGGGATACTCCGAACCGAACCAAGGAGCTTGGACGTGAGGCATGAGCTACGAACCAAATGAAGACCGATCCGGAGGAGACCAAAACCCGAGATGCAAAGGTAGTCCAAATGGGAAGTTGTAACTCAGGATCCAGTTGGGAACCAATGAGTTAACTTCATGGTCGGACTTTGCTGTGGGACGTGTGCTAAGGGGTTATCGACATCTATAGCTTTGATTCACCACCAAGGCGGATGTTAGGCTACATATCAGTGCAGTGGGGTAGTTATTACTCCATGGGGCAGAGTGATCGTAGCATGGCTATGAGCTAGTGCAGTAGAGTCGTCATGACTTCATGGGGTAGAGTGGACATAGCAAGGACTATTGGCTATGGATCAGTGTAGTGGAGTTATCATGACTCCATAGGGCAGAGTGATCATAGCAAGGATTTGGGTGGTCAAAGCAGTGGATATCGTATGCTTTACGCACTGAGTGAGAGATGTGAGGATGGATGCTATGCTTGATTGTTTAATATCATTATGACATGCACACCCCCACCCCGTTTCTTTACACCATATGTTAGTGTCACCTTAGAGTATTATACATCCTATTGTGCTAACTCTTTGGTTGCAGGTCCAGGTTCAGTTATGGTTTAGTATACCTGTTACTGTTCTGTTTTTACTGCTTATCGCTCATACCAGACTTTTGTCTGGCCCAGAGTTTTATGTCTCTTCTTATTACTATGGGTGCTCTTAAACGGGCAGACTAGAGACAGGTTAGGTGGTATGCACGAGTAGCTGTACCGGAGATGAGCAGGATGCTTCCACGTATGAGATATATAGATATTCTCCCTGTGTCGCTGCTGGTCACTACTTTGGGCATTAGTAGTGTACCTTTCTTATTTTGCTTTGGAGACAGTTTTATAAGTTGTAATAATGATGATGTGGAACATAAGTTGTGTTTTGGATTTTCTGCTGCTATGATGGTTTAGTTTCAGCTTATGAACTATATCACCTGTTTTATGTCAAAGTTATGTTATTATTATATTTTATTCCATGCGCTGTGAGACATTCTATAGGTTCCTTGTTAGTTCAAATTCCTTTCCTTTCTTTGACGGCCGTCCCATGCTGATTGGACATCGGTACAGCGTATTTCATTGGAAAGGTCGGCTGGTGCGGGGCGGGCCGTCACACGATACCTGAGTTTAGACAAGTAATACAAGTTTTTATCTATTGTTATTGGAATTCGAGCGTCAAATTTTCTCGGGTCGTTACAGTGGTATCAGAGTTATTGTTTTAGTAACAACCTTGGCTCTGTGGCGTAACTCGGTAGAGACGGGGTTAGCAATACCCTAGATTGAGTTTGAGTGTCTATATATGAGAGCATATTTATTAAATTTGGTATACAAATGTTTTGTATTGTGTTATTTGATCAATTTGTAAATTTGATATACAAATTTTTGTATTGTGTTATTTGATCAGTTCAAGTGTTGGAAAGCATTGAACTGGTAGTGGACACAATAATATTTTGTGAAGAGCGTAAATGAAATAATTTTACCCAAGTTATGTTTTGTATAGAAAAGAAATAGTTTTATTTAATTATTAAGAAATTTGTTTATTTGTTGGTTGGTTTGAATAATATTCAAATTAGATTAAAATTTTGAGATTGAAATAAGTGAGATTAAGTTAAGAATGATATTGGAATCAAATAAAAGTGATTTGGGGTTTGAAAGTTGAATGGATAAATATTAAATGGAAATCAGTTGAATATTAATCGATTGATGTTCAAATGTGTTGAAGCAAGTAAAATGTTTATATTAAATGTAAATTAAATTAAGTTAGTTGATTTGGTTGTGTATTCATTGTTGATCGTGAATTGTTTCTTATTGGATGATTGATTATTTGAATAGAAATAATCAACAATTTAATCGAGCTAAATGGATTATAAACCAAAGAATAAATTCCAGTGTAATTAAGTTAGAATGAAATTGCATATAAATTGAAATTATGATTTAATCCAGTATTTGAAAATGAATTTATGCTACCTGTTTGAATTGAAATTCGGGTTGTTATACTTATTGATTAGTGAAATATTATTTAAGAATTTCACATATCTGTTACCTATATGTTGAATTGAGTTAATTACAGGTGCCATATGGCTTTGAGGAATTGATTTTGGTTTAGTAAATCGCATATATGTTGAGAAAATATGCTTAATAGCGCTCGTAAAAGGTACTTCTACGCGAAAATATAACATTTGGGTTTTGAATTTTGTTTTCCGACTATGTGGGTCGATGTATATATATTATTTGTTCCTGCGATATCTCAGATGTTACTCCATACAAGGGAGACTTTGGCAAATTTTTCAGGGAATTTAAAGTGTTAGAATTTTTTTGATATTTTTGAAAATATATATTGACTATAATGAATTGGTTTCCGATTTAAATTAAATTAGATTTAGAAAATTAATGGGTTTGTAACATTTTTCCTACCTTGGTAATTTCGGGGATGAAATTCTTTTAAGGGGGGAAGAATGTAATGTCCTGTATTTTTGGTAGCTAAATATTTAATTTATTTCATTGTTTTGAATATTATATTTGGAATATTAATGAATTTTAATATTGAATTCGTTTATTAAAACGAAGTTTGAACGCAAGCTCGTTATGGCGCGGTAGTTCGTAACATTGAGTTTTGAACTTCAATTGAATATACAAAATCCATTTTAAGTCAGAATTCTGTGAAACATGAAACGTTTGAATCTTGTCGATTATAATTTTCATATGAAAGATGTGACACTTCACGTCCATTAATGTCACTCACAAAGGGAATGCATTAACTTCTATGGAGCGTTTTAAGTGTGTATAGAACAGAAACTTAACAACAAGAGAGATATAAACAGTACTCAAAAATTAAAAAATTTATTCATTGCAGCGGTAAACACATAGGTTTGATTACATCATGAAAAACTAGAGTCAAAGTACATAATATCCATCTTGACTAAATCAGAGTACATAAATTGAAAGACATAACCCCAACACAAAATAGCCATAGATAAGATAGGCTGAACTTTTACTTCAACGATCCAAGCAACTTCTAAAAGAAAGAGATACAGCAATCCAAAATCAAGCTCCACTGGTGCTAGTTCCACCCTGATCACTTGAGGGGAAAATGAAGAAAAGAGGTGGAAACAAAGGGGGTCAGACATAAAGTCTGGCGAGTGCGATAACTTTAACAATATAATTACCAAAATAAATAGGCTAAGGCATAAGTTGGAAAATAAGGAAATGACTGTGAACAATTGGGTATGGCAGAGAAAACTAAAGGAAATAAGATGAACAAAGATAACGTTAAAGGCGCACCTAGTCGCTATAAGATAATTACTACGCTGCACCACACCAAACACCCTAAAAGTTGATTCCGCCTACAAGACTTTAATAATGATAATGGTAGTTTCGTGTACCCCTAACTGCCTTCATAGGTGTCGCCTGCCCCTACCTCCACTAAGTGTACACACTACCCTCATGTGATCGGCTCCCTAACTCGTAGATACCCGTGCTGGCCCCACAGTGGGGTGTATCACTCCCCAAAGTTGCAACCCGACACCACCAACAATGCACGGCTTATACCTACATGATGCAACAATGTCTTACCTACTAGCCCGGGCCCACACACGCACAAGAACCCGTTGGACATGCGTTGCCACCGCTAACCCGTTTTGGCCTCTTACAGTCAAGCCCAGTATGCGTGTCCCGTCCTCGACTTGGGTCGAGCCCACAAAGATACTTATGGGTTACTAGTTGAAACGGGCCCCCATTACTTGACACAAGCTATCCACCTAAGCTTGGTCCCCTCTAGTACATCCCACTTAACCCTCTTCTTATTCATGTTCACTTACATGTTTCAATTTTGGTTAAGCGGTTCCAATCGTATTTCACAAGCCACCCAAGGCACCCACATAACCCCCATGTCCCACCACATGTTTATCTGGTTAAGTGTTTCTTAATTTATTAACACCGTAACCTTGTAAACACCTCCCACATTAGACTGGCATTTGTGGCAGCTAGATTTGCTGGGCGGGTCCGGGCAGTCTTACACCACAAACGAGCCTAACCTCGTGTCTTTACAACTGTTACACATTTAATTTATTCCTAAGAACTCCCACGTTAGACTGGCATTTGTGGCAACTGGATTTGTCGGGCGGGTCCGAGCAGTCTTACACCACAAAAGAGCCTAACCTCGTGTCTTAGGCGATTAATTACACATAATTAATTATCCCCCAATTTGAATTAATTTCCCTATTCAAATTATCAATTAATTCCAAATTTAACTATGTCCATAATTGACTCAATTATGTCCATCTATTTATGGTATGCAAAATTATACTAATTATCATCATCAATTTATTTTATGCCATTTAAGGCATTTATGCCAATTCTCAATATTAAATCTTTTAATATTATCCCATTGCCCCACGTTGTACGTTCGTTCGTTTAACGTAAGATATACGTTAGACTCGAATAGTCTAACTTATGGAATAAAGAGACAATCATCACAACATACATATAAATAAAACTAGATCTAAACATAAGGGGTGAACTTGCATGTATGAATGAGGTTCTTCATCTAAAACTTGCATAGGCCAAAGTCACAAACTTGCATAAAACTGCATATGTCATAGATCTAAATCTAAAGGTGTAAACTTGTTTTGGTAATAGTCACAAACTTGCATAAACCATGTACGTCATAGATCTAAATCTAAAGGTGTAAACTTGCATAGGCAATAACCACAAACTTACATTACATGATTTATACTACAAACATACATATATATATATATATATATATATATATATAAACATATATATATATATATACATACACACACACACTTGCATATGTGATTAATGCAACATAACGATGGTGTAAACTTACATCTAAACATGTAAACTAGCATATAGAATTTTGTATACTAGCATATAACTCACACATGTCATAGCCTAACCTTAGATTCAATTTACACATAAAATAGATGTCATGAAACATGTAAGGTTGTACATAATTTTCATTAACTTGCATATGGTTCAGATCTAAATTAACATCTAGACTTGCATACATACATACATATGATTTATCATATGAATTAGTTCCAACAACATAACCAAACTAGCATATGAAACATCATTATGAATTGATTATACATAAGCCAATCATAGAATTACAACATAGATGATAAAATAACATCATAGAATTTACAACATAGATAATAACATACAGTCAATGATTCAAAACATAACCATATAATCCAAATCATAGCTCAATCCAATTACATCGTTAGTTATGTTATTAAAGAAATCGAACTCACAACTCAAAGAAGGTCTTGAGTTCTGAAATCTGAGTTCTGAAATTGATTTAGCTTTTCTCTGAAGAAGACAATTTGTTGCAGTTTAGATTAGAATTGAATTTGATTAGCTTTTCTTCCTCTCTAATTGGTGGCGGCTATTCTAGGTTGCAAGGTGACGGCATGGAGGCCATGATTCTAATTTTTATTTGATTTTAGGGTTTGAGTCTACATGTGTTTTTATAGAGTTTAGGATTAATTTAGGCAGTCCGATCAACCCAGAATTAACCCCATCCATTTAGACCAGATCAGAAACTCTAATGACTCAGCATACAGTCATCAAAAGGTCACCAAACAAATCTGCCGGGGGGGGGGAGATCGACCCCCTGGTCGACCTGTGTGGGTAGGTTGACCCGACCCCCTGGTCGACCTTGCCCTGGCGGGAAATTTCCCGCCTAGCCCAATCTGACTCTGAAATTCGAATTTTTGAAATCTGTTCAAATTTTAGTGAAACTTCCGATTGCCATAACTTCTTCATACGAAGTCCAATTCATGCAAACTCGAATCTATCTCAACCAGAATTCCGAGACGAACACAATGGCGCAACCCGTTTCCCTTAATTCTCACATCTAAGATTAGTTATTCTTTAATTTGAGAACATTAATATTGAAAATTATGGGGTGTTACATTCTCCCTTCCTTAAAGGATTTCGCCACCGAAACATCCAAGTTAAGGAGAATGCATATCCGAACATCCAAACAACCATCTACTCAACCATCAAACACATGCATCCATTGTCCTTATAAAATTCCTAATGCTGTATGAACATATGCAAGAAGTGTGTGTATATGTTCTTTATCTAATGCAAAATCAGGCGGTCTACTGATTCAGTTGACCTCCTTAATGCAAATCATGATAGTGCCATGCGTCCATTATGTATGCGAAAGAATCCTATCGATACATATTATTTCTACATGTGTGCACAACCATTCACCAAAATGCAGCATCCATATGATAGTACAACCATTATACATCCATTAAATTAAATATGTACACACATTTATATGCAATATGAAGTGACTGAGCCGATCTAGTGCCTAAAGTGTGTGTATATGTATCCACGAGCAACCACTAGCAACCACTTGCATCCACATGCATCCCTCATACATAACATGTCTCAAACACAAGTTTCAACCATAGGACTACCCTATCTAAAGGTCAAAGATACTAGCGAGAGGACATACTAAAGATAAAGCAAGTACAAGCTAAGTGATAAAGGCGAAATTAAAAGGACATACCCTCGATAAGAAAAGGGTATAATGAACGCATCTTCTCTTCCGTCTCCTAAGTAGCGTTGCTCTCATCATCTCCCCATTGCACTTTGACTAGCTTGACCTCTCGATTCCTCAACTTCTTAATCTCCGTCCGAAGAATGCACGTAGGAGCTCGTCGAATCGTCGCATCATGCTCTATCTCCACTTCTTTAAGCAAGCTCGGCTCTACCACTTCCGCAGTCTCATACAAGCACTTCTTCAAATGTCATACATGGAATACATCATGTACACCACTAAGTCTCTCGAGAAACTCCACTCTATACGCCATCTGTCCAATCCTCTCCTTAATAGGAAACGACCCTACGAACCTTGGTGCTTACTTCCCAACGGACCCAAAGCGAACAACATTCCGTAATGGAGACACCTTGACAAAGACCATGTCCCTAATATCGAACTCAAGATCTGTCCTCCTCTTGTCCGCATAAGATTTTTGCCTATCTTGCGCCGTCTTCATCCTCCTTCGAATCAAATCGATCTTTTCTGAAGTCTCTCTAATGATATCGGGCCAAAGCAAGATTTTATCTGTAGATTCCCACCAACATGTAGGCGAATGACACAGCCGTCCATAAAGAGCCTCAAACGGTGCCATGCCAATGCTAGACTGAAAGCTATTATTATATGCGAACTCCACCAACGGAAGATGTTCCTCCCATGTACCTCCGAAATCTAAGACACACAACCTCAATAGGTCCTCTAGAATACGATTCACTCGCTCGGTCTGGCCGTCCGTCTGAGGATGATATACGGTGCTCAAACATAACTGAGTCCCTACCGCCTCTTGCAAGCTCTTCCAAAACTCACTAGTAAAGATAGGATCGCGGTCACTCACTATGCTAGAAGGAACACCGTGCAAACGAACTATCTCTCGAATGTATACGGAGGCTAACCATGGAGCAGTCCTCTTACTCTTCACGGGAATGAAATGGGCGCTCTTAGTAAGTCTGTCTACCACGACCCAAATCCCCGTATTACCCTTCCTCGATCTCGGTAACCCATCAATAAAGTCCATCGAGACACTTTCCCACTTCCATTATGGGACCTCCAATGGGTGAAGCAATCCACCGGGCTTCCTTTGCTCTGCTTTTACTTGTTGGCACACCAAGCATCTAGCGACAAACTCAGCCACATCCCTCTTTATGCCGACCCAAAAGTAAACTCGTCTCATGTCCATGTACATCGTGTCCCCGCCGGGATGGATGGTCATCTTCGAACGATGTGCATCATCAAGAATGGACTTCCTCAAGTTCTCGTCTCGTGGTACACAAAGTCTACCATCCCTACGTAACCAATCCCTATCATCTAGGGTATACCTACTGAGATGGCTCGATGACTCCCCCTTTTGAGCTTCTCTACTAACTCAACCAACTGTGGGTCATCTCGCTGTGCCTCACCAATCCGTCCCAAAAGCGTAGGTCTGACCTCTAAGGATGTTAGCAAACCGGGTACAAAGTCAATGGAAGGTCTAAAGTCAAATGTAGAGATGAACTCTAAGCTTCGCCGCTCAACAAACAACGGACTCAAGGACAACCTTTTCCTACTTAAGGCATCTGCCACCACGTTACCCTTGCCAGGGGTATATGCTATCTCGAAATCGTAGGACGCTAAGAATTCCATCCACCTTTGCTACCTTAAGTTCAAGTCCTTCTGAGAGAACAAGTATTTTAGTGATTTATGGTCAGTGAACAATTCGAATTTCTCACCAAGAAGATAATGGCGCCAAGACTTAAGCGCGAAAACAATAGCGGCTAACTCTAGGTCATGTGTAGGGTAATTTCTCTCATGCACTCTCAACTGCCTTCCTCCATAGGCCATTACCCTTCCTTCTAGCATTAAGACTGCGCCTAGTCCTGTCCCACAAGCATCGGTATAAACGGTAAATGGCTTACTCCCATCTGGCAACACTAAGATTGGGGCTGTGGTCAAAGCTCTCTTTAAATGTTGGAATGCATCATCACAATCTACGTCCCATGTGAAGACTAGGTTCTTCTTCGTCAAGCATGTTAATGGGACTGATATTTTTGCGATGTGATAGCCCGCAACTTCCCCGGTAAGGAAAGAACGGAATACCTTGAGAACACGACAAAATAGAACGTAAACAGAAGAACATTTCATTGCTTATTACAACAATTCCATCAAAATACAAGAATATACAGAGTATGAATAAATATTACACATTTGACACATATCAGATATTTAAATTACATTTAAATACATAGCAGTGGAAAGTAATACAAACACAACTGAAAGTAATACACGGATACAAAGCTTTACGAGCATCGTTCCAGTTGTAAATCAGGATCCTGTGAATATAAATCTGCAAAACCAAAACAACTAGCTGCCCGTGTGGAAAATAGGGGCACCCAGAGTTTAGGTTAAAAACAATAAACTCCAGTCCAGTCATGTGACTGGTGTGAGAACTAAAACATTTATTAATCTTTATTTTAAAAGAGAGTAATTCAAGGGACCACGCCATATAACACGGAACGGGTTTCCTCCCAAGAATACCAGTGCTTAGAATAAACAACGCAATATTTTTTCGAAAAATGAAGCTATTATAAGACCCAGGTTCCATCACACAATGCAACGCAAGACGGAGGATAGGGTTTTTACCTTATAATAGCCAAACATGCTTGGTACGTTTAAAACAAATCATTTGATACTATTATAAGTGTGTATTGTCAAAAACAATTTCAATCATAAATATCAATCATAGGTGGCATGAATGTCCCATACCACTATGTCGCCATACTAGGTTCTACAATTAAAACCGAAACATCTCGTATTGGAAATTGGATTTCCGTCATGAGTCTAGGAAAGGGGCAAGCTCCTCTCCGCTTCGAGACACTCTAGCAAATGTCTCATGACTACTCTCTATGGGTAGCCTCTGGATCTTCAGGGCCGGTCCTCTCTTACGTTTGAGGATTGGCAATTCCTGAACACACGTTTCCCCGGTTCTTACAGACCTAAAATCGAGGCGCCTCACATCCAACAACCACATAGGTGAAATGTATATAAATGTCAGCCAGTTTAAGCACTGACACCACCATTAGCTAGAAAGAAACGTCGTGCTCTCCCTGCAGTCCTTATCCCGTTTTTGACTCATACCGAGGTGTGAGGCTCGATAATTCACGTTATACACAAAGCTACGCCACGAAGGCCATGCTTTGATCATCAACCACAAGACTTTGCTTTTCAATAGAAGCCTTGATCAATTGCCACTTAGGCATGCCACACTGGCAATTCATGCCATGCGACTGATGTCCATCGATATACAACCTCTGAGCTCGTATGTCTCAGAGAAGGGCGTTAAGCAAGAGAATAAATTCTCCACCGCCAAACAGATGTATATTTAATAGAGATCAATCAACACAGAATAAAATCCAATGCCAGACACATAGTCCATTTACAAGTTCGTTCTGGGTCAAAACGAAACCAGAGGCACTTTCCTCGCATATCCATCGATCTCCAAGTACGTCTGGACGACCACCAACTGATTCCCTCATCTTGGGTGTACAGCCCAATCAAGATCATCAGTAATCACCCAAACGATGTGAAGACTTCTGGTCTTCAACCACCGTCTTCATCTTCGACATATCGTCGAATCGGTTATTCAGAATGGGTAAAAACCTGGCCTTTCTGAATGACCCGCATATATAATAAACAAATGTTACACAAACACAACATACGCCTCATTCCAATTCATCAGTCACTAACCGTAAATTAGCAAGAGAACAATTCCCCAAATATTAACCCCGAAGGCCGAAACCAACATCAGATCAATACCCAGGAAACCATCCTTCTTGGCTAACTTACAGTTAGTTTCTAAATTTCACATTCTAAGGGAAAGGTTCCCATTAATTTTATCAAAGATAAATTCTTTTCAATTTATTCTTTAATCTTCCTTTGGATATCGTTTCAAACCAAATTATGGTTTTCCAAACTAGTCGGGATTAGTGAACCACACCAAAGTAATTATTTATTTTATTTCCCAATCCCAACCTATTTATCCCATGGAGTAACTAACACCACGGTGTTATCGGTAAATTTAATTACCATTTCACGTTTAAATCTAATTAAAGATTTAACTTTCGCTTGGAGCAAAACAGGCGATACTCCATCCTCGATCATTTACTATATTTGATAATTTATATTATCAATTCACATTTTTAGTCCGATTAAAAATTCATTGAAACTCCTTTTACTGGGTTAAAGAACCAATGTCATTTAAAACACAGTTCACGATAAACCCAAATCACATTCAATTTATTATCGGGCTAAAGAACAAGTGTTATTTAAAACACCGTTCATGATAAACCCAAAAATCAATTCAAATTCAATTCCTATTCAATATATTAATTAATTGGTATATTTCATTAAATCTAAATAAAAAGATTTAATCTTTTCTCAACTGGGTTTAAGAACAGTGTTAATGAAGACACCATTCACGACAAACCCAAATCTCATTTGATATTAAATACAAGGCTCTGAATAGAAAATATATCGACTTATATTCAATATCAAAATCTGAAATCAACAAATATCGAATTGGAAATAACGATATAAAATATATCTTCCAAATTTCCTCCACAATATTCGTATAATCCCGAATCTAATCATCGAAATACTCCAAAGATAATTTCGATTCAGATCCATCCCAATCTATATATTGGAAATTCTGGTAATTTTTAAAACCATTTCAAATCCAGTTTATTTTATTTAAAAATGTTGAATTTATAATTCTAGTTCAAAACTAGTTCATTTTGATAAAAAATACATTTTTATCTTTTCAAATATGGGATTTTTCATCCCAGTTTTTTCAGCTATTATATTATAATTTTACACGAATTATAGATATTTTTAATTGTTTTATCAAGGCCCGTACAGTCGATTTCCATCTACGGCCATCGAACTGCACTTACAGCGACCTTTTTCAAATTTGATTTGGATGTATCTCCAAATCCAACCGTCAAATTTCAAATTACTAATATTCATTGGAAAGCTCTTTTCGATTCGAACCCAACGGTTTAAGATTCAGGAGAATCCGACGGTCGGATCTCCCGTAATGTCCGTTCGAAGTCAATGGTCAAAATTCACGAACTGCAGCAGCGTGGCGCGTTCTACTCAGGCCATTAAATATATATAATATATATATTATATATATTTCGTTGATTTCCTTTTAAAACAAATTTTGTAAATAGTTTTAAATTCGGTTTCAAAACGATTTCAATTCATTTTCAGTTTCAAATCTATTTCAATTCCTATTCAATTCAATTCGGATTCATTTTTTTCAACTCATTTTATTTTCAATTTGAATTTAATGCTATTTTCATTTCAATTTCAATTCGATTCCAAATTTATTTCAAATCAATTCAATTCGATTTAAATTCATTTCGAATTCAAATTTAATTCAAATTCATTTCTAATTCAAATTATTCCATATCAATTCACTATTAAAATGATAATATTTTCAAAATGTTATATTTTGAAATCACTTCCTTTTCTATATTCATTATAAAAATGAGTATAATCGATGCAAATATCGTTCGCGTCAAAATAACGCTTCTCTAATCAACCCGGCTTTATATTTTTCAAAAACTTCGTTATTCTATTCAACAAATGAATATTATATATTTCTTTCAACACATGACTAATCTCAACAAATGAGTACTGTCAACACATGATTATTTTTGTTATTTAATATATTTTATAAAAATTATGGTATCTACCGTTTGATTTCAAATCAGACTCCAACCGTAAATTAGTAAGAGAACGGTCCCCTAAGCATTAACCCCGAAGGCCGAAACCAACATCAGATCAATATCCAGGAAACCACTCATCTTATCTATTTTCCAGTTAGTTTCTAATTTTATATAAGATAAAGATGTAAATTTTATTGTTAAAATATTTCGTCCAACACATGACTAATCTCAACGAATGAGTACTGTCAACACGTGACTATTTTTGTTAATTAATATTTTTTTATAAAATTTTGATTTCTATCGTTTAATTTTCAATCAGACTCCAACCGTAAATTAGCAAGAGAGCAATTCCCTAAATATTAACTCCGAAGGCCGAAACCAACATCAGATCAATATCCAGGAGACCACTCATCTTATCTATTTTCCAGTTAGTTTCTAATTTTATATATGATAAAGATGTAAATTTTATTGTTAAAATATTTCGTTCAACACATCACTAATCTCAACGAATGAGTACTGTCAACACATGAACCTTTATTTTCTAATATTCTTCATTTTCCCAATTGGAATGAGGCCCAATCAATTACCATATAATGTTAATTATATGGATTCCATACAACACATGTATATAATAGCAACGATAAATAACCAACCATCATCCAAAGTGCACCACACAACTGTATAAGCATTAAATATAAATAATTAACGCTTACACAGTCTGTCAACCAATCGATCAAAATACAATTAAATAATTGGGATTAGTGTATGCCAAATATCATCCCAATACCTGTGTGGGGTTTCAAACAATCAAACATAGATTTTATTTGTGCAGTTGGGCGATGTGTAAAATTTAATATCCCAATCAATATCAGTCAAATCAGTGTGTATAAACAAATCGCCCGATCTGTTTATATTTATTTTATATACACGTTAAAAATTATATTTTTAACTATAAAATATTTTCTACTATATAAATATTTTATTTCACATCACACAATCAGTTCAGTCAAATTTATCAACCAAACAATTAAATCAATCACCAAACAATTAACTAAACAAACAAGCCGTCCATGGTCTGTGGATGACGGGTGCCGGGTGCTGCTAAGCACTGTCTGCATCCTAGTATATATTTTTAACTGGAAAAGGAAATTTAAAGTGAGAAGTTCTCACCGATAGCTAAATCCAACGCCACGACTCTTCATATGTAGGAAGTCTTGATTTCTGAACCTTTCAGATTTCATTTTGATTTCCGTCTGATCCTTCACCATCTGTTTCACGCAGTTTGATTATTAAAAATCACATTTTTATATTATCACTCCATGGATAAATATTATATTTTTATATTTCTCTATACATTTTTATCACTACTCTACATAGATAAAAATCGAATTTTTATTGTGCTAAGCATATGAAAACCATATTTTTAAAACAAATAAAGATCATATCTTTTATGTATATTCTTTCATGTATATAAAAATCGAATTTTCATCTTCATTAAAAATTATATTTTTACTTTACTACACATATAAAAATTATATTTTTATTGCTCTACTTAAATAAAAATCGTATTTTTATTATTCTAAAAATATAAAAATCATACTTTTTACATAAAGATCGAATTTTTATTTCGTTTCATATATAAAAATTATATTTTTATATCTCTACTTATATAAAAATTATTTATTTAACTCTAGCTAAATAAAAATCATATTTTTATTCTATATAAAAATTGTATCTTTGTTTTGATAAAGATCATATCTTTGTTTCGATAAAAATCATCACTTTAATGAAATCACTTCATGGTAAAGATCAAACCTTTAATGAAATCACTTCATTAACATTTCAAAATCACTTCTTCAAATAAATAAAAATCTTTGTCCTTTAAATAAATAAATAGAAATCTAGTCTTTGTATAAAATAAAAAAAATCGAAGCTTTGTATAAAATTAAAATCCACATTTCATTATCATATGAAGAATCGAAGAACTTACATCAATTTATAGCGTTTCAATCGTCGGAGAGCTCGCTGGTGGTTAGGGGGAGCTCGGGTGGGTCGGCAGCGGGACACTTTGGCAAGGTCAGCCTGATTTTGGGTGTCTACGGGTTTTAAGGAGGTAGGAAGAGAGAGAACAGAGGAGAGGAGGGGCGCGAGGTCAGAGGGGGCCCGGCGAGTAGGTCGGAGGGTGGTGGAGGGCGGCTGGCGTTCCAGCAGGGTGGCGTGCGTGGGGGTTTTCAGGAGGACGGAGGGTCCTCGTGCGTTGGAGGTAGGAGAAAGGAGAGGAGGTGGAGGAGAGAAGGGAGGGGAGGCGCAGAGGGAGAGGACCATCGGAGGAGGGCGGCGCGATGATCGTCGGTCAAGGGGAGGACTGGGCGACGCCGGTTTAGGGTTGGGGGTTTTTTCATTTTATTTTTAAATCGGGCGTTGACTGATTTCTATGAAAGGGCGGAAATATAAAGGGAATTATATTATTTAATTATTTTAAATTTATTAAAAGCAACTTTTTATTTTCAACTCGAAATCGAACCCGCTGACTGTCGTCCATAGCTAATTACCCCCATTCTGAACATAATGGGATATGTATTGTAAGCTGATTCGATTGTTTTGATCAGTTTTCATTAAAATCAACATATAACTCGATAGATTGAATTTGAACGCGCATTTCAATTTACTGGGGTCACATACGAACACTAAAAATTCCCGAAATATATTTTCTAGCTTCATATTGACGATACGGTCCTAATAAAACTAGTTTCGTCGAATTCTGAGACCGTTTGAAAAATGGCCATTTTCCAGTCGATTAAAATCAACTTAAACTAGTCAAACGCATTTTCCTTTGCCACGCTCACATATTGATTCAAAAAATTATGAAAATTGGAATCTAGTAATAACTTGACATCACGGATCCAACAAAAGTGGTTTCGTCGAAATCTGAGGTCGTCTGCAAAATTTCCATTTTTAAGGGCCAGAATTCCATAGTGACTATTCTGAATTTTCAAGTGGACATAACTTTTGATTCCGGCTATGAAATTTCAATTTTTCGGATTTGTTGGAAAGATATTCTCAATTAGATTCCATTATTTTCGGTTTCGCTAAAATCCGGTTTATTTTGAACCCTGTACATTCATTTGAAGTTTGAAATCGAATTATCGAACTACCGCGCCATTTTCAATTTCTTTTATATATATAAATAAAATTATATATTCTAACGACGACGTATATAAATATATACGTTCGAATTCTATTTAAAATAAATTTCTCGTCGCTATTATTTAAAATCATTCATTTTAAATATTCAAAATTTATTAAAATTGCCAAAATAAAAATTTTAAACTGGCTCAGATTTTTCGGGTTGCTACAATCTCCCCCACTTAAAAATTTTCGTCCCCAAAAAGGAACGAAGCCGAAAGTTGTTTAACATATCAACTCAACTTCCACTATTTTCTCTATGGCTTAAGTTCTTCAACTTTTCAGTTTCTAAGAACTTTTCAAATTTTTCAAAAATTTGGCTAACACCCTAAATTTTCGAAAAATTTCGCCATAACCTCCCTTGCACCGAGGACTTCGGGATATTTCATATAGCCTCCCACGGCCTTCTTCAATCCAAAAGAAAAAGAAAAAGCCAAGCAGCTAACCAATCGGCTCATAAAATCATCATCACCCAACCAAAACAGTAAATTATGGTAAACATGTACCTATTTGTCGGGCAAACAAATTTTATTCTTCTTCTCAGCCTCCTTGCTATGACCTGTTCAATGTAAGTACATGTATATGCAAGCAAATGCGACCAATTTTTAATACAATTCAATATTTGGTTCAATTAGGCTAAAGGTTCAACATTTCAATCAAATAGACAAACAACACAACTATCAATCAATTAGTTGAATTAACGTTTCAAAATCATAATTTGATATATATACAGAAAATCGTGTTTTTGATGCCAATTCACAACAATAAATCTATCTAGTTTTGGTTCTTACACCAGTCTAATGGAAATATATAGATATCACACCTATGAAACACGGAAATAAATAATGATAACGCTGCAGCATTATCAGAATCACCCCCGGGCAACTAGAGTGTAATTCTATATTTATCCAGTATATTAAAACTTCGAATATACGTTCATGACGCGTATATGCAAAATCTTTACATACTCGATTGTCCAAAATCAATATAAATAATTATTCAAACACGTTGAACAAGGTTTAAATCTTCAAAATAAAATTGTTTTCATTTGAAAAATATACTCTTCACACTCGTTCTAGGATACTACTGATCCCATCTCTTTGAGTCATTCTAATTGGATATTACTAATCCAATATTTGATGAATTCTTTCGTTCGGTTCTAATGTGTCTTATTCTCGAGCTCCGTAAACCGAAGCTCTGATACCAACTGTGATAGCCCGTAACTTCTCCGGTAAGGAAAGAATGGATTACCTTGAGAACACGACAAAATAGAACGCAAACAGAAGAACATTTCATTGCTTATTACAACAATTCCATCAGAATACAAGAATATACAGAGTATGAATAAATATTACACATTTGACACGTATCAGAGATTTAAATTACATTTAAATACATAGCAGCGGAAAGTAATACAAAACACAACTGAAAGTAATACAAGGATACAGAGCTTTCCGAGCATCGTTCCAGCTGTAAATCAGGATCCTGTGAATATAAATCTGCAAAACCAAAACTACTAGCTGCCCATGTGGAAAATAGGGGCACCCAGAGTTTAGGTTAAAAACAATAAACTCCAGGTCAGTCATGTGACTGGTGTGAGAACTAAAACAGTTATTAATCTTTATTTTAAAAGAGAGTAATTCAAGGGACCACGCCGTATAACACGGAACGGGTTTCCTCCCAAGAATACCAGTGCTTAGAATAAATAACGCAATGTTTTTTCGAAAAATGAAGCAATTATAAGACCCAGGTCCCATCACACAATGCAACGCAAGCCGGAGGATAGGGTTTTTACCTTATAATAGCCAAACATGCTTGGTACGTTTAAAACAAATCATTTGATACTATTATAAGTGCATAGTGTCAAAAACAATTTCAACCATAAATATCAATCATAGGCGGCATGAATGTCCTATACCACTATGCCACCATACTAGGTTCTACAATTAAAACCGAAACATCTCGTATTGGAAATTGGATTTCCGTCATGAGTCGAGGCAAGGGGCAAGATCCTCCCCGCTTCGAGACACTCTAGCAAATGTCTCAGGACTACTCTCTCTGGGTAACCTCTGGATCTTCAGGGCCGGTCCTCTCTTACGTTTGAGGATTGGCAATTCCTGAACACACGTTTCCCGGCCCTTACAGACCTAAAATCGAGGCACCTCGCATCCAACAACCACATAGGTGAAAAGTATATAAATGTCAGCCAGTTTAAGCACTGACACCACCATTAGCTAGAAAGAAACGTCGTGCTCTCCCTGCAGTCCTTACCCCGTTTTTGACTCATACCGAGGTGTGAGGCTCGCGAATTCACGTTATACACAAAGCTACGCCACGCAGTTCGTGCTTTGATCATCAACCACAAGACTTTGCTTTTCAACAGAAGTCTTGATCAATTGCCACTTAGGTATGCCACACTGGCAATTCATGCCATGCGACTGGTGTCCATCGATATACAATCTTTGAGCTCGTACGTCTCAGAGAAGGGCGTTAAGCAAGAGAATAAATTCTCCGCCGCCAAACAGATGTATATTTAATAGAGATCAATCTACACAGAATAAAATCCAATTTCAGACACACAGTCCATTTACAAGTTAGTTCTGGGTCTGAACGAAACCGGAGGCACTTTCCCCACATATCCATCGATCTCCAAGTACGTCTGGACGACCACCAACTGATTCCCTCATCTTGGGTGTATAGCCCAATCAAGATCATCAGTAATCACCCAAACGATGTGAAGACTTCTGGTCTTCAACCACCGTCTTCATCTTCGACATATCGTCGAATCAGTTATTCAGAATGGGTAAAAACCCGGCCTTTCTGAATGACCCGCGTATAAAATAAACAGATGTTACACAAACACAACATACGCCTCATTCCAATTCATCAATCACTAACTGTAAATTAGCAAGAGAACAAATCCCCAAATATTAACCCCGAAGGCCGAAACCTACATTAGATCAATACCCAGGAAACCATCCTTCTTGGCTAACCTACTGTTAGTTTCTAAATTTCACATTCTTAGGGAAAGGTTCCCATTAAATTTATCAAAGATAAATTCTTTTCAATTTATTCTTTAATCTTCCTTTGGATATCGTTTCAAACCAAATTATGGTTTTCCAAACTAGTCGGGATTAGCGAACCACACCGAAGTAATTATTTATTTTATTTCCCAATCCCAACCTATTTATCCCATGGAGTAACTAACACCACGGTGTTATCGGTAAATTTAATTACCATTTCACGTTTAAATCTAATTAAAGATTTAACTATCGCTCAGAGCAAAACTGGCGATACTCCATCCTCGATCATTTACTATATTTGATAATTTATATTATCAATTCACATTTTTAATCCGATTAAAAATTCATTGAAACTCCTTTTACTGGGTTAAAGAACCAATGTCATTTAAAACACAGTTCACGATAAACCCAAATCACATTCTATTTATTATCGGGCTAAAGAACAAGTGTTATTTAAAACACCGTTCACGATAAACCCAAAAATCAATTCAAATTCAATTCCTATTTAATATATTAATTAATTCGTATATTTCATTAAATCTAGATAAAAAGATTTAATCTTTTCTCAACTGGGTTTAAGAACAGTGTTAATGAAGACACCATTCACGACAAACCCAAATCTCATTTGATATTAAATACAAGGCTCTGAATAGAAAATATATCGGCTTATATTCAATATCAAATGCTGAAATTAACAAATTTCGTATTGGAAATAACGATATAAAATATATCTTCCAAATTTCCACCATAATATTCGTATAATCCAGAATCAAATCATTGAAATACTCCAAAGATAATTTCGATTCAAATCCATCCCAATCTATATATTGGAAATTCTATTTATTTTTAAAACCATTTCAAATCCAGTTTATTTTATTTAAAAATATTGAATTTATAATTCTAGATCAAAACTAGTTCATTTTGATAAAAATACATTTTTATCTTTTCAAATATGGGATTTTTCATCCCTGTTCTTTTTAATTCTTATATTATAATTTTACACAAATTATAGATATTTTTAATTATTTTATCAAGGCCCGTACAGTCGATTTCCATCTACGGCCATCGAACTGCACTTACAACGACCTTTTTCAAATTTGATTTGGATGTATCTCCAAATCCAACCATCAGATTTCAAATTTCTAATATTCATTGGAAAGCTCTTTTCGATTCGAACCCAACGGTTCCGGTTTCAGGAGAATCCGACGGTCGGATCTCCCGTAATGTCCGTTCGAAGTCAATGGTCGAAATTCACGAACTGCCGCAGCGCGGCACATTCTATTCAGGCCATTAAATATATATAATATATATATTATATATATTTCATTGATTTCCTTTTAAAATGAATTTTATAAATAGTTTTAAATTCGGTTTCAAAACGATTTCAATTCAATTTCAGTTTCAAATCTATTTCAATTCCTATTCAATTCAATTCGAATTCATTTTGTTTCAACTCATTTTATTTTCAATTTGAATTTAATTTTATTTTCATTTCAATTTCAATTCGATTCCAAACTTATTTCAAATCATTTCAATTCGATTTAAATTCATTTCGAATTCAAATTTAATTCAAATCAAATTCATTTCTAATTCAAATTATTCCATATCAATTCACTATTAAAATGATAATATTTTCAAAATGTTATATTTTGAAATCACTTCCTTTTCTATATTCATTATAAAAACGAATATAATCGATGCAAATATCGTCCGTGTCAAAATAACGCATCTCTAATCAACTCGGTTTTATATTTTTCAAAAACTCCGTTATTCTATTCAACAAATGAATATTATATATTTCTTTCAACACATGACTAATCTCAACAAACTGTCAACACATGACTATTTTTGTTATTTAATATATTTTATAAAAATTATGGTATCTACCGTTTGATTTCAAATCAGACTCCTACCGTAAATTAGTAAGGGAACAGTCCCCTAAGCATTAACCCCGAAGGCCGAAACCAACATCAGATCAATATCCAGGAAACCACTCATCTTATCTATTTTCCAGTTAGTTTCTAATTTTATATATGATAAAGATGTAAATTTTATTGTTAAAATATTTCATTCAACACATGACTAATCTCAACGAATGAGTACTGTCAACACGTGACTATTTTTGTTAATTAATATATTTTATAAAATTTTGATTTCTATCGTTTAATTTTCAATCAAACTCCAACCGTAAATTAGTAAGAGAGAAATTCCCTAAATATTAACCCCGAAGGCCGAAACGAACATCAGATCAATATCCAGGAGACCACTCATCTTAACTATTTTCCAGTTAGTTTCTAATTTTATATATGATAAAGATGTAAATTTTATTGTTAAAATATTTCGTTCAACACATGACTAATCTCAACGAATGAGTACTGTCAACACATGAACCTTTATTTTCTAATATTCTTCATTTTCCCAATTGGAATGAGGCCCAATCAATTACCATATAATGTTAATTATATGGATTCCATACAACACATGTATATAATAGCAACAATAAATAACCAACTATCATCCAAAGTGCACCACACAACTGTATAAGCATTAAATATAAATAATTAACGCTTACACAGTCTGTCGACCAATTGATCGACATAAAATTAAATAATTGGGATTAGTGTACGCCAAATATCATCCCAATGCCCGTGTGGGGTTTCAAACAATCAAACATAAATTTTATTTGTGCAGTTGATCGATGTGTAAAACTTATCGTCCCAATCAATATCAGTCAAATCAGTGTGTATAAACAAATCGCCCGATCTGTTTATATTTATGTTATTTTATATACACGTTAAAAATTATTTTTTAACTATAAAATATTTTCAACTATATGAATATTTTATTTTATTTCACATCGCACAATCAGTTCAATCAAATTTATCAACCAAACAATTAAATAATCACCAAACAATTAACTAAACAAACAAGCCGTCCATGGTCTGAGGACGACGGGTGTCGGGTGCTCCAAAGCACCGTCTGCATCCTAGTATATATTTTTAACTAGAAAAGGAAATTTAAAGTGAGAAGTTCTCACCGATAGCTAAATCCAACGCCTCGACTCTTCATATGTAGGAAGTCTTGATTTCTGAACTGTTCGGATTTCATTTTGATTTCCGTCTGATCCTTCGCCATCTGTTTCACGCAGTTTGATTATTAAAAATCACATTTTTATATTATCACTCCATGGATAAAAATTATATTTTTATATTGCTCTATACATTTTTATCACTACTCTACATAGATAAAAATCGAATTTTTATCTTCATTAAAAATTATATTTTTACTTTACTACACATATAAAAATTATATTTTTATTGCTCTACTTAAATAAAAATCGTATTTTTATTATTCTTAAAATATAAAAATCATACTTCTTATATAAAGATCGAATTTTTATTTCGTTTCATATATAAAAATTATATTTTTATATCTCTACTTATATAAAAATTATATTTTTAACTCTAGCTAAATAAAAATCATATTTTTATTCTATATAAAAATTGTATCTTTGTTTTGATAAAGATCATATCTTTGTTTCGATAAAAAACATCTCTTTAATGAAATCACTTCATGGTAAAGATCAAACTTTTAATGAAATCACTTCATTAACATTTCAAAATCACTTCTTCAAATAAATAAAAATCTTTGTCCTTTAAATAAATAAATAGAAATCTAGTCTTTGTATAAAATAAAAAAAATCGAAGCTTTGTATAAAATAAAAATTCACATTTCATTATCATATGAAGAATCGAAGAACTTAGATCAATTTATAGCGTTTCAATCATCGGAGAGCTCGCTAGTGGTTAGGGGGAGCTCGGGTGGGTCGGCAGCGGGCCACTTTGGCAAGGTCGGGCTGATTTTGGGTGTCTGCGAGTTTTAAGGAGGTAGGAAGAGAGAGAACAGAGGAGAGGAGGGGCGCGAGGTCAGAGGGGGGGGCCCGCGAGTAGGTCGGAGGGTTGTGGAGGGCGGCTGGCAGTCCAGCAGGGTGGCGCGCGTGGGGGTTTTCAGGAGGGCGAAGGGTCCTCGTGCGTTGGAGGTAGGAGAAAGGAGAGGATGTGGAGGAGAGAAGGGAGGGGAGGCGCAGATGGAGAGGACCATCGGTGGAGGGCGGCGCGATGATCGTCGGTCAAGGGGAGGACTGGGCGACGCGGGTTTAGGGTTGGGTTTTTTTTAAAAAAAAAATCGGGCGTTGACTGATTTCCATGAAGGGGGGGTAAGAAATATAAAGGAAATTATATTATTTAATTATTTTAAATTTCTTAAAAGCAACATTTTATTTTCAACTCGAAATCGAACCCACCGACAGTCGTCCATAGCTAATTAACCCCATTCCGAACACAATGGGATATGTATCATAAGCTGATTCGATCGTTTCGATCAGTTTTCGGCAAAATCAACATATAACTCTATATATTGAATTTGAACGCGCATTTCAATTTACTGGGGTCACATACGAACACTAAAAATTCCCGAAATATATTTTCTAGCTTCGTATTGACGATACGGTCCTAACAAAACTAGTTTCGTCAAATTCTGAAACCGTTTGAATAATGACCATTTTCCAGTCGATTAAAATCAACTAAAACTGGTCAAACGCGTTTTCCTTTGCCACGCTCATATATTGATTCGAAAAATTATGAAAATCGGAATCTAGCAATAACTTGACATCACAGATCCAACAAAAGTGGTTTCGTCGAAATCCGAGGTCGTTTGCAAAATTTCCATTTTTAAGGGCCAGAATTCCATAGTGACTATTCTGAATTTTCAACTGGACATAACTTTTGATTCCCGCTATGAAATTTCAATTTTTTGGATTCGTTGGAAAGATATTCTCAATTAGATTCCATCATTTTTGGTTTCGCTAAAATTCGGTTTATTTTGAACCCTGTACATTCATTTGAAGTTTGAAATCGAATTATCGAACTACCGCGCCATTTTCAATTTCTTTTATATATATAAATAAAATTATATATTCTAACGACGACGTATATAAATATATATGTTCGAATTCTATTTAAAATAAATTTCTCGTCGCTATTATTTAAAATCATTCATTTTAAATATACAAAATTTATTAAAATTGCCAAAATAAAAATTTTAAACTGGCTCAGATTTTCCGGATTGCTACATGCGAAGTCTTTGATAAACTTCCTATAGTAACCAGCCAACCCTAAGAAACTCCTTACCTCGGTAGCATTTTTAGGGACCTTTCAATCTTGGATGGCCACTACCTTCGCGGGATCCACAGCTATCCTTTCTTTGGAAACCATGTGCCCTAAGAATCACACTTCCTTCCTCCAAAAGTGACATTTAGAAAATTTAGCTTTAAGGCTATGCGCTCGAAGGGTCTCCAACACTTCGCTAAGATGTAGGGCATGCTCTTCCTCGCTCTTAGAAAAGATCAAGATGTCGTCCACAAAGACTACCACGAATTTATTAAGGTACTCCCTAAACTCCTTACTCATCAAGTCAACAAAATATGCGGGGGCGTTTGTCAAACCGAAGGGCATCACAAGCCACTCGAAGAAGCCGTCTGGAGTCCTAAAGGCAGTCTTGTCTATGCTATCCTCAGCCACTCTCAACTGATGGAAACTCGTGGCTAAGTCCAACTGCGAAAACACTGAGGTGCCAACTAACTGATCGAAGAGATCGTCAATCCTCGGCAGTGGGTGCCTATTCTTCTTAGTAAGCTTATTAATTTCTCTATAGTCCACACAAAGTCTATGGGACCCATCTGCCTTCGTGGCAAATACTACTGGAGCACCCACTCCGATATACTACGTCTTATGAACCCCTTCTCAAGAAATTCTTTCACTTGCTTACTGAGTTCTCTTCTCTCTCTTGGAGCCATGTGGCACACTTGCAATGCAACTGGCTTTGCATTATCTACTAGATATATTCGAAAGTCTGTCTCACGTTTTGGGTGTAGACCCCTCACCTCATCAAAGACATCAACATATTCACAGACTATACGAACAAAATGTAAATCATTATTGGATGTGTCAAGGGATTCTAGGTAGCTAAGCATTACTGGACCTCTAGGGTCGCAAGAAATATCAAGGGTCATTCCACAACGAGTCAACAATCTAACTACCCTTCTTTCACAATCTAGGATGGCCCCATATCTAGTTAGCCAATCCATACCTAGAATCAAGCCATAGCCCATGAAGCCAAGAACAAAGGCGTTACATTCAAACCCAATGCCCAAGATAGACACTCTCATATCCCGACAAATCATAGAAAGATGAGCCGAACCACCAATAGGATTTGAGACTACTAAGGGATCTGTAACTAAACTAGTATTTAGGTGCAGTGTTTCAACTAATTATGTAGAGATAAACGAATGTGATGCGCCAGAATCGAATAAAGTACATACAGGATGATCAAACAGAAAAACTAAACTTTCCACGGAAATCGTTCTATCTCGTTCTTGCAGTGGTGGGACCACGAGAGCCTGAACTTTCCCCCTACCTGCCCTGGTGCCATAAGAGCCTGCACCTGTCCTCCCGAGGTAGACCCTGCCCTCTGCCCTTTCCTTGGGCAGTCCTTAATCAGATGTCCCACTTCGCCACCGCGGAAACAACCAGTCTTCTTTTTATTCCTACAATTTTTTCTTAGATGGCTTGGTGTCCCATAGTTAAAGCATCTTTTTTTCCCTTACCATTGTTGCCTTTACCACATTTCTTGCTCTGTTGTTCCTGCTGCGGTTTCTTTTGATCCCCTTTCTTCTCGGGTGCCTTATTAGCATTGGCGCCCTTCTCTTCTTCATGCATAAGCGCCATGTCAACTAGTCTCTCAAAGGTAGCCCCCATGGGGATGTGGGTCATAGCTAACCCATGAAGCGGCTCGTTCAAACCCTTAACAAATCTCAGGGCCTTCTTTTCTGGTGTATTCACCAAGTCCAAACCAAATCTCGCCAACTGATTGAATTTGTTGACGTATTCTTTCACTGATAGATTCCCTTGCTTCAACACCAAAAATCTTTCCATATATAAATTCTCTTCAGCCCGTGAGAGAAACTTTGCCTCAAACCTCCGCCTGAAATCTGGCCATGTATCAACTAGACGCTCTCCATTAGTGACCTCCCACCAAAACGAGGCATCATCCTTCATTATCCAGGCAGCTAACTGGACCTTTCTTCCATCTTCCACTTCAAAGATCCCAAACAATTCTTCCACCTCCTTTAGCCAATTTCGAGCTTCAACAAATGTCTCCGTCCCGTGAAAAGGTTTTCCACCCATTGCCGAAAAGTCCTTACATATCTTTGCAAAAGTATTGACACGAGGAGGAGGAGGGTGAGGAGGAGGAGGATTTGCTGGACCTGCGGCGGTGGCCCTAGTCTCCAAATACCTCCTAAACCATCCTGGTATTGGTATCCCCTCGGGTATCTCGGGAATTCCAGACATACCGAAACGAAAAAGGAAAGATTCAATACAAAAGAACCGAAGGAAAGATATACGGCTCTTGGGGTTATGCTTTACAAAATAAGCTTTTCTCCTGAAAATACTTTCCTTAAAACATACTTTTGAAGGTACTTCTTTATAAAAGTGTTTTGAAAAACAGTTTTTCAAAATTCATATCTGTTCTGTTAATCTTCAGCTCTGATACCTCATGTGACACCCCACGTCCATTAATGTCACTCACAAAGGGAATGCATTAACTTCTATGGAGCATTTTAAGTGTGTATGGAACAGAAAACTTAACAACAAGACAGATATAAACAGTACTTGAAAATTAAAAAAATTATTCATTGTAGCGGTAAACACATAGGTTTGATTACATCATCAAAAACCAGAGTCAAAGTACATAATATCCATCTTAACTAAATCAGAGTACATAAATTGAAAGACATAACCCCAACATGAAATAGCCATAAATAAGATAGGCTGAACTTTTACTTCAACGATCTAAGCAACTTCTAAAACAAGAGATACAACTGTCCAAAATCAAGCTCCACTGGCGCTAGTCCCACCCTGAGCACCTGGGGGGAAAAGGAAGAAAAGAGGTGGAAACAAAGGGGGTCAGACATAAAGTCTGGCGTGTGCGATAACTTTAACAATATAATTACCAAAATAACTAGGCAAAGGCATAAGTTGGAAAATAAGGAAATGACTGTGAACAATTGGGTATGGCAGAGCAAACTAAAGGAAATAAGATGAACAAAGACAACGTTAAAGGCACACCT
Organism: Allium sativum; assembly: GCA_030737875.1. Lineage (NCBI taxonomy): Eukaryota > Viridiplantae > Streptophyta > Magnoliopsida > Asparagales > Amaryllidaceae > Allium > Allium sativum. Next base: position 184,832,990 of record CM060924.1, on the reverse strand, counting down.
AGTCGCTATAAGATAATTACTACATTGCACCACACCAAACACCCTAAAAGTTAATCCCGCCTACAAGACTTTAATAATGATAATGGTAGTTTTGTGCACCACTAGCTGCCTTCATAGGTGCCGCCTGCCCCTATCTCCACTAGGTGTACCCACTACCCCCATGCGATCGGCTCCCTAACTCGTAGGTATCCGTGCTGGCCCCACAGTGGGGTGTATCACTCCCCAAAGTGGAAACCTGATATCACCAACAATGCACGGCTTATACCTACACGATGCAACAACATCTTACCTACCAGCACGGGCCCACACACACACATGAACCCGTTGGACTTCCATTGCCACCGCTAACCCATTTTGGCCTCTTACAGTCAAGCCCAATATGCGGGTCCCATCCTCGACTTGGGTCGAGCCCACAAAGATACTTATGGGTTACTGGTTGAAACGGGCCCCCATTACTTGACACAAGCTATCCACCTAAGCATGGTCCCCTCTAGTACATCTCACATAACCCCCTTCTTATTCATGTTCACTTACATGTTTCAATTTTGGTTAAGCAGTTCCAATCGTATTTCACAAGCCACCCAATGCACCCACTTAACCCCCATGTCCCACCACATGTTTATCTGATTAAGTGTTTCTTAATTTATTAACACCGTAACCTTGTAAAGACCTCCCACATTAGACTGGCATTTGTGGCAGATGGATTTGCCGGGCAGGTCCGGGCAATCTTACACCACAAACGAGCCTAACCTCGTGTCTTTACAACTGTTACGCATTTAATTTATGCATAAGACCTCCCACATTATACTGGCATTTGTGGCAGCTGGATTTGCCGGGTGGGTCCGGGTAGTCATACATCACATAAGAGCCTAACCTCGTGTCTTAGGCGATTAATTACACATAATTAATTATCCCCCAATTTGAATTAATTTCCCTATTCAAATTACCAATTAATTCCAAATTTAACTATGTCCATAATTGACTCAATTATGTCCATCTATTTATGGTATGCAAAATTATATCGATTATCATCATCAATTTATTTTATGCCATTTAAGGCATTTATGCCAGTTCTCAATATTAAATCTTTTAATATTATCCCATTTCCCCCACGTTGTACGTTCGTTCATTTAACGTAAGATATACGTTAGACTCAAATAGTCTAACTTATGGAATAAAGAGAAAATCATCACAACATACATATAAATAAAACTAGATCTAAACATAAGGGGTGAACTTGCATGTGTGAATGATGTTCTTCATCTAAAACTTGCATAGGCCAAAGTCACAAACTTGCATAAAACTACATATGTCATAGATCTAAATCTAAAGGTGTAAATTTGTTTAGGTAATAGTCACAAACTTGCATAAACCATGTATGTCATAGATCTAAATCTAAAGGTGTAAGCTTGCATAGGAAATAACCACAAACTTACATTACATGATTTATACTCCAAACATAATATATATATATATATATATATATATATATACACACACACACACACTTGCATATGTGATTTATGCAACATAACGATGGTGTAAACTTATATCTAAAAATGTAAACTAGCATATAGAATTTTGTATACTGGCATATAACTCACACATGTCATAGCCTAACCTTAAATCCAATTTACACATAAAATAGATGTCATGAAACATGTAAGGTTGTACATAATTTTCATTAACTTGCTTATGGTTCAGATCTAAATCAACATCTAGACTTGCATAGATACATACATATGATTTATCATATGAATTAGTTCCGACAACATAACCAAACTAGCATATAAAACATCATTATGAATTGATTATACACAAGCCAATCATAGAATTACAACATAGATGATAAAATAACATCATAGAATTTACAACATAGATAATAACATACAGTCAATGATTCACAACATAACCATATAATCCGAATCATGGCTCAATCCAATTAAATCGTTAATTATGTTATTAGAAATCGAACTCACAATTCAAAGAAGGTCTTGAGTTCTGAAATCTGAGTTCTGAAATTAATTTAGCTTTCCTTTGAAGAAGACAATTTGTTGCGTTTTAGATTAGAATTGAATTTGATTAGCTTTTCTTCCTCTCTAATTGGTGGCGGCTATTCTAGGTTGCAAGGTGACGGCATGGAGGCCATGATTCTAATTTTTATTTGATTTTAGGGTTTGAGTCTACATGTGTTTTTATTGAGTTTAGGATTAATTTAGGCTGTCCGATGAACCCAGGAATAACCCCAGCCATTCAGACTAGATCAGAAACCCTAATGACTCAGCATACATCGTCAAAAGGTCACCAAACAAATCTCCCGGGGAGGGGGGGGGGGGCAGGTCGACCCCCAGGTCGACCTGTCCATAACGGGAAATTTCCCACCTACCCCAATCTGACTCTGAAATTCCAATTTTTAAAATCTATTTAAATTTTAGTGAAACTTCCGATGGCCATAACTTCTTCATACGAAGTCCAATTCATGCAAAATCGGACTCTATCTCAACCAGAATTCCGAGACGAACACAATGGTGCAACCCGTTTCCCTTAATTCTCACATCTGAGAATAGTTGTTCTTTAATTTGAGAATTTTAATATTGAAAATTACGGGGTGTTACAAAAGAGAAAACTTCAGATTTCATATTATAGATTGTTAGTTATGTCCAAATAAAATTTTAAAATAGTCGCTATGGAAATCGTTATTAAATAATAACGTTTATTTAATAAATTTAATAGGGTTTTAATATAATTTGGATACCGCTTTAACTCGAATTGAGGATATTAAGTTGTATAATTTATATTTGAAGTTGTATATATTATTCCACTTGGATATTCATGATAATAATAATTTATTATTATTTAATTGGATTATTTTGGAATTTAATTAATATTTTATTTATATTTTACAAGCGTTAAAAATAACCATTTATGCAAACGGTCCTGATTTTCAATGAAATTGGTTTCATTGGAACCGTCACGTTAAATTATTGTACGATATTAAATTTCGTAGTAAACTGATGTTGTATGTGACAACAGTAGCTTTAAACGTCTTTATTTCTAATTTAATTGTTTTGTCGATTTAAATTGAATTTAAGAAAAACTGATTTTCTAATGAACTCCGTTTTCAGTGAAAATAATTTTTTTAGATCCATAATGATTTATAATTTTAGATTTCAAGTTTCAAGATTTTTGGATTTAATTTATGATCGTATACAATTTAAACGTGTACAGATTAACGTTGTGAAATTAAAAAGGAATTTTCACAGACGATCTCAGAATTTGACGAAACCTGTCTCATCGTGTCCATAATATCGTTTTATGCTAGTCATTTTTCGTCTTGATTGGAAGACATTTTTTGTAGTTTTAAATGTTACTTCAACACGAAGTTTTGTTTAATATTAATTTATTCTAACCCTCACGTATATATACCGAAAATATAGTCAAACCCTGGGAATTTCATTCCCTGGTCAATATTACTTTTGACCGCCATTTGTACAATGAATGGACCCTATGCTATGATATTTCTTTCCCCCGATCTCCTTATTCTCTAATCTATTCGTGAATCGATCAACTACAAAAACACTCTGATAAGTGAGATCTCGTAGTTGACCGGTGATGATGGTGTTTGGTGTGACGTGGCGGCTAGATTCTGGCCAAAAAGGCATGGAGTTCGAAGTTGAATTAGGGGAGGATGGGGTCATCGAGTCAAAGGCGGTTTCTGGTGGTGACAGAGGACGGTGACGCGCAACTTTCGATAATAGTGGACAAAGGCCAACTGGAGCGAATGGTGGTGCAGCGTGAAGATGTTCGGTCGAGCATGGGTTTCAAGTATGAAAGAAAGCAGTACATGATGGATGAAATACGAAGTAATAGATCGGCCTGTTAAGTTACTGTACCAATGTAATCAGTTTTATATAAAAACTAATTTAGAAAATTTATTATTATAATAAAAAAATGGATTAACTTACCTTGTAAATTTGGTGCAGGCTTCATGATTTCGCACTGCTGAACTAACGAAAGGGAAAAATAATAATCGGACATGGGTTGATAATCTAAGTCATTTGCTGTAACTATTTATTCACTACGCACAATTAGATTTCTTATAATTTAATTTTGAAAGACCTAATTAATTCTCATTACAATCGTGGTGCACGGTTTCCGAATAGGAGACGGACTACTATTCTTTAATCATAACTTTTAAAAAGTAATTAGTTTCTAGTTGTAACTAATTAAGGACTTATTATATATTTAAGGGTTAATAATTATAATTATGGAATTTTTAGGAAAGTTGCAAAAAGCAGGTCAACGCTGTGAATAGAAAGAACAAATCGGGCTTGGTTCTCTACAATTGGAATGTAATTAGCTTTATAAATCTATAATTAAAAGTTAATATATTTAATTAAAATTGAGTTAATTATAATGTAAATAACTTGAGCATAGGTTAATGGAATCAAGCCAAACCAGTATGTTGGGACTGTAGGGACGGACACCATATTCTGGACTGATTGGAATAGAGTTGGAAGTTACCAAAATTTTTAGTTAAATTAAACATTGTTTAATTTAACTAGAACTGAACCGCTTAAGCGACAAATGAAATTAGGTGAGTTAAACTCACTAAGTTCATCCCATTTATATTTTATATAAGTCGGGTTTTATAATTGTGTGTTATGGTTGCTAATGGTTGATTGTTTGTTAATCATATATTCATATGTTGATTAAATTGATGAAATTAAACGTTGTTTAATTTTAGTGAAAAACTAAATCATTATTCTAATGATTGGAACTAATTGAGTTAACTTACCTTGTTGGTCACGTTTATAACATAAACGTGTTTAATTTCATGAATTGTTTGAATTGGTTGAATTGTTTTGTTATTTTGATAAATTGGTCGATATTTAATAGTCGTTATTTACTGTTATAGAAATAATCAGTTAAATTGAATTGAATGAGTTTATATTAGGATAACCTATTTGGATGCAGGGAAAAACAGGTTGGAAGGATCCAACTGGATTGCTCAAACATATTAAATGTTGTTTATTTTCATATTATCATCATATGAACTATTCTGATTGGATGATTGATTTAATTGCTGATCGTTGACTGAAAATTCAACATTTGTTTTATTTTAACCAATGGGCAGTATTGTTTGAGTAACTGGCAGTAAATGGCCTAAAATCAATCGTTTTATTTTTATTGATTTACAGTCAGGTTAATCTACAAAATGGAGTTATAAAATATATTTTATAACTGACGATAGATTTTGAGATTTGTCATTTTTTTTAAATGAAATAAATATTTATTATTTAAGTTTATAAGTAATTATTAAATGATTTTGTAAAGCACATTCTGATATTATTCGGACTTATAAGCAAGAGAGTAGAAAATTAACCTAACGGTTAAGAGTTGGTTTTTTTTTTAAGAAAACAGTTAAAGGAAATTATTTAAATTCGTTATATTATTAACTAATTTAAAGGAAGGACTAATTGGAATCGGTTAACGAATAACTGTATTTTATGAGTGATAAGTTGAATTGATTTACCCAAATTATAGATAATGATGTACCAAATGTTTTGAATATGATAGTAAATTAGAAAATTGGATATGATTACATAATATTTTCCTGCGAATTAAAATAAATTGGTTTTGAAATATATCTTATTTAAATAAGAGGTGACAAACTATGTTCATAATATTGAAAGATTTAAGAGTTCTAAAATAAAATTCATTAATTGTTTTTTATTACAAGAGGCCAAACAGTGCCAAATACTGAATCAGTAAGCTCATTTTATTTTCTTGATTATTTATTTGATAGTTAAATAACCAACTATTAAATCTGGCCCATACAATTGATGGTACGGAAAGAACAGGATTGAATTTATATTTGAAAACCATTTCGAACCAAAAAATATATAAAGATGCTGATTGAAGATGGAGCAGTTGAAGATCGTGGATCTTCATAAAATGGAAGAATCAATTGTAATCTCTGGATTCGTGCCCGGAGATATATTATGGTTCTATCGTGTTGAAATTTACGGATTCCAAGGACTACTCACTACTGATCTATAAGGTGATACCTAGGATGTGGTAGGAGGGTGCCTTTTGTTCATGATGTTCTTGGATGACTTGTACGGACGGATGTCTGACGGAATATTTCAAAAGGAATTATGTACGTTGATTTCATTAAACGTACCATAGTAGATGGTGGAGAAAAGGCTTTTCTATAGCGTAACAACTAGAATTTTTGTGGATGTCAAATAGTGAATTTTCGAGGATCTGACGATGTGGCATTCATAGTGAATGGTGGCCAGATGTTCTAAAGGTATTTATGACCTCAAACCTCCTAAACCGAGAAATGACAAAAATCGGGTAGGTCGCATGACTATGTGGATCGCTCCCATTAGGTTGTATTATCACCATCTAGAGAATATTCATATTTGTTCTTCTTTTCGCTTCTGTATCTCCTGAGAACGGTTATGTTGCTAGCAACCGTAGGTGACAATATATTCGGTACTCTCAAGCGAAGTGAGATGCCGGTCATGTTTAGCTTGGGTTGCAAGATGTTCTTGTTGGACTTGGTGTATTCCTATCTAGAGATTCACTATCGGAAAGGTGGTTGTCCATACCTTGCCATGGAAATTCATTCTCTAATAAGCATCTGCGGTTTTCATTGTATACTATATGTGCAGAGCGTGAGATGCGAACGTTCTGCTAGATTGGTATTTATCTATTTTTAGACATTATTATAATATCTGTAAAGATATGATTTACAAAAATGTTTTGGGTTATCGTAAGGTAAAAACCGTCTGTATTTATGTCTGAATTTGGTCTTACGATTATCTTTTTCTTTCGAAAAGATTTTGACTTTAAAATCAAGTTGTGTGATACTTCTAAACCTAGTGGGTTTCTCACTCTGGTTCACCAGACTGATCCGACGTTTGTAATGCTCAGGTTAGACCATGTTTTACAGGTTCAGGTTATCAAATGATATGAGGAGACAAGTTGGAAGTGTTCAGGCGTATGATATTATAGTTATTATTCCACTATGTAATTATGTATGAGGACAGATTATTATAACTGTCCATATGTGTGATGTACTCTGATGATTGTAAGTTTTTATTTCAAGCTCTCAGTAAAGATTTATTTTTATATTATGTTTTGTTCCGCTGCGATGTAAAACTCTATTGTTGTTGGAATTCAAGTGTTAAATTCACTTAGGTCGTTACACGGTAAATCGCTTAGTTAAGCATCTCTATAAAAATCCCTTTTACTTATATAACTTAAATTTTTTATAAAGGTTTTAATTCTCCAATAACAACTGCATAAATAGGGATTCATTACTTATACCACTTTATACCCTTATCCAATCTATACGGGACAACTAGCGATCACACCTTAAAAAATTCTTTCGGAAGTCTTCTCCTATGATTAAGTGGTCTAAATAGTGTTGAGGTCTTAATACTTCATTCTGATGCATAAGATGCCAATCCATTCATTTAAATCTTCCAAACAAATGTGGTCCATTCATTGTTTTAATATATACATCGAAGCAGACCATTCCATGAATAATTATTTAATTCCTTCAAGCTCCTTCAAACTTGAAAATATATCCATTTCTTTTTTCTTCAAATCAAAATCAGTGCCCAAAACTAATCAAAATTTACTGCCCGTTAATTTACAATTAATATCCATGAATCCTTATTTTTTCCTAAAATCGTAAATTACATTACTTACACTATACCTATTTTTATATATATTGCTAATCGGTAGATACGTTCATAATCGTACTAATTCCTAAACTAAACGATCAAAGGAAATCTAGTTTACAACCTAGCTTCAATTCTGGAACCCTTACTCCTCATCAACTTTCAAATATATATTTTTTGGACAGCCACTATGATTATTAGATTGGATTGCATACTATTATTACATTCTTACCTAGTCCTAGATACTAATCCTGACTCACCTAATTTGCCACTCTTATTCACTCCAGGATTATTTCTTTTTATAAAGCATAATTTTGGCAAGTATACAAGATATATATATATATTTCAGACCTTTAATATATCGTTATTATTACTCAAATTTGCACAAATTCAAAAGTAGGTGTTTGATATTTCCTTAAAACCTGAAATGTCAATTTTTTATTTTCCTCTAAAATATAAATTGTTGTAAAGAGTTTAATGCTTACTGAACTAAATATCAATACATGCTTTATTTTAATAAAACATTCTTTATTGAGAATTCCATTTATTCCAAAATGTTACAAGAATGAATTAGATGCCTCTTTTCAATTTTTCAAAGTTTTTGGAAGCATTTACTAAGCGTTCTAAAATAAAAGTGAAACGACTTTCCTTTTTAACACTTATAATTATCAACATTTTGAATGTCATCCATTGGCACTTTTCAAGAACAATAAACATTTTAAGGTTGTACATAAAACAATTTAATAGTTAGTAAAACAAATGCTCATTCTATTTTTGAAAATAGAGTCTTAATTAAATATTTAAAATTGAAATATGCAATAATTAAGTCTCCTAAAATATCTAATGACAATTATTGCTATATTTTCAAAATATGTTTTTACTTCTAAAAAAAATACTTTTTGAAACATTATTCAAGGTCTGTATACTTTTTAGCAATAAAGCTTAGTCACCTCTTCATGTAGTTATGTGTATCAAAACTCTTATTGCCATGTGCATTTTAATTCTCACACTAATCAATATTTTGAATTTAGGAAAACATTTATCATTCTTGAATGTTTCTTTTAAAAACATATCCATTCATTCTAATTTATTTTCATATCTAAAGATGTTTTTTCAAAATTTACTTAATAATCATGAATTATAGAATTTATTTATTTACAGTAATTAATGGTAACTTCTATCATTTACCTATAACTCCTCATAGAACGCTCATTATTATAGGGAAAATGTTATCTATTCCATAATTTCCCTTATTCTAGTAATTCCTCTCCGCATTTTTTCAAATGAGCTACCTTGCCTATTAATCCTATATTTCCTCTTCTACCTAATTAATTATGAAATAAGTCTCACATTCATAATCTCAACCACTACAAAATCTTGAAGGAAAAAACTTTATAAATTTATTTATTTTATGTGAAATTTAAAATATAAAATTAGGGTAAAACAGGAAAACCAAAAGTTCTTGTATAAATTTTAGAAGCTATTATATCGAAATAGTAACAATTACAAACTTACCTTTAAAATTTTCACTATTTGTCACTTTAAAAAATACATTTCTTTTCTATTTAAAGCTCATAAAGGCAATCTTTTGCTGTTATTGGTTTACTATCAACCTTATATTCTTTTAAAGAATTCATCTTCATTTTCCTCTAAAATTTATATTTATATTTTTCCTAACAAAGGGAATAGTAATCTTTCCAAAATTTCTCTTGAAACATTACTTATATTTAAAAAAAAATCATATTTCCTATTTCTTTTCGAATGGAACTATTACATAACTTGAGCCTGTTAATGAAATGTTCCATGGTTACATCGAAATTTCATTTTGCAAAATAATTTTGTGGTATGTCAAAATCATTTTTATGGGTTTTCTAGCAAAGCTTTTTTCCAATCTAGAAAAACAATATTTATTCTCTTCCTTTAAACATTCCTATTCTACCTACTCTCTTTTCAACAAAGGTTGATGTCCACTTTTTCACAGAAGGCTGCTTCTTATCTTAACTCCTTTCTTTCGTATTCCTATTATTCTTTCTCCTAACATTCCTAATAGCTACCTTAGAAATGTTCTTTATGTCCATTTAAACCATTTTAAGTAATACTCATTCGCATGTACATTCAATTTCTTGTTCCAAGTCAAATATTCATACTTTCACATAAATGGGCTTAATTAGTTCATCAATATTTTCCGTTTTCAATATTCTTTCATTTACTCACCATAGTGATAAATTTCGAATTTTCATATATATTATTATGGAAGTTTATACCATTTAACAAAAGTTGTACTTCTGTCTTTCCTTAAAACTCAAGATAATCTTATGCAATGGACATATGTTTATCCCTATTACTGGTCATCCTAACGGACACTTATTCCAAATTCTTTCTTTTAGTTCTCCCTTATCCACCCTATAAATGAGAATTAAGTCACCAAATTGATTTCCATTTACTGCCTATTAAATAAGGAGTTCAAATCCTTTCCACTTTTCTAACCTTATGGTCTTTACAACCATCATGTACTTACAGATTTCTTAGTAGATAAGGAAGTTGCTAAAAAACTATATGGTTTCTAGGGTACTTGTAGAAATTAAGGTCAATCATTTCCTAGAAGGACATACAGATATTATAATATAGAGATACACATATTTGAAGAAAAAAATGTACTTATATATAATAAAACTTTTTGAAACACTTTTTCCAAATAACAAGTATGCCTCTCATATGTATAGTCTCCATGTAATCGGGAAACTCAAATACCACATGTTACAACCTGCCCGGAATAGGCCGAAATCTCATCCCAGAAAAGGCCCATCGGAACTTAGAACCATTCTAAACTGATCGTTGTTACTATACGGATTGCATAAACAGAGCCAAAATAAAAACAAAATCAGAATCTCATAGCAGAAGGAATAAAAATGTAATAATTAAAAATAGATATACCATTAAATAAAACCACAATAATGTTGATTACATCAAGTTTCAACCGTCATACATAGTACATCGATAATATTATCCGATGAATACATTGAACTATCAAACATACAATAATAATAAGTATAAAATCTCCTTCACCAGGCTCCAGGATCCATGACTTCATAAATCAAGCATTCCCACCCACTAACATGTTTAATTATTATGAGGAGGGAGGTCAGAATAATAAGTTCTGGTGATTGAAAATGACTTAAGTTTAAGGAAGGTTTATTTCCTATACTTGGAAGTATGAATTCATCAAATTATGATTATGAAAATTTTACACACAACTAGATATGTCATACATGTATTAATTTGGCAGACTACCCTACAGTTACTTTAGGCTAGCATGCTTATATAAGGGTGGAATTCTACTATCACTTAAGACCCTACGAGGTAGACAACCACTTGGTCACTTAATACCCTATGAGGTGGACTACCATTTGGTCACTTAATATCCTATGGCAGACCTTAGTCACTTAAGACCTAGTCTTCAATCATCATCGCTATTAAATATACTCTCAATGTAAATAGAGAGATATTAATCTGCCACTTAATACCAAGTTATAGGTAGACACTCATTGTCATTTATGATCGTCCTGGCGGCTTCATGCATTACTATCTAGCTATCATTACAGGTGAACACGTAGTCATTTAATACATTCCTTATACAAGCAGTTCTGTTACCTGTTCTCTAGGACTTATATTTGCACATCCCTAAGTATGCCCTCACACAGCTCCTTGATAAGAAGCAAACAACATCCGGAGAACTACCTTACTCGTATGTCTACCATTTTAATTAGAACCATTTAATACCTTGTAAGACATTGGCAGACCCAATGACCACTTAAAACCTAATAAGGGTGGGTCTCATGACTTTGGTCCAAAACCAAGCACTGAACCTTATGAACAGACATAGTTTTAACCACTTAATACCTAAACAAGGCAGGTCAGCCACTTAATACCTTCTTGAGGCTGGTCTACTTTACACACACAGTTATATGTATACATACATACATACAAGACATACATACATACATACATATATATATATATACAAGACATCCCACATTAAACCGACTACTTGTAGATGTTGGATTTGCCGGGTTGTTCCGGCTAGAATTCTATTGTAAGTTAGGCTTAACCTCGCGTCTTTATGTACCAATTATAATGGCCTATGGCACCTAGATCTCTGACATTAACCCAACTTCCTTGTAGATGCTAGATATGTCGGTCGGTTCCGACAAGTCTTCTACTATAATTATGGATTAACCTTGTATCTATGTGTCATTAATATTAATTAATAGTCATTAACACTCACACACAAGCAAATTTCCTATGGTGACATTCAAAATTCTAATATCCTAATTTAACATATGTACGTAATTATAATATGTTAATTACGCTATAAATAGTGATAAATATAATGTATACTGAGCGCATATAAAGAAACGTCCCAAGATATAGAAATGTCAATCTTAACCACAAGATTAAGCTTTATAAGTTTATTTCCCTAACTTCATCAACATAGCATAAAACTGTTTATATTCACATTCAAATCAAACATAGGGAAATAACAACATACACAGAATAATATGTAACCTATGTTTAAAAGATTACTTACTTCAATAATCAAAGGATGAGAAGGTGTAATATGCTAAACATATGTATGATCCCTTTTTGGTACTGCTTCACTTTTTATATGATTTTATACGAAAACAAAGACATTAGTGATTTGTGTTATAATACATTCAAACTATCTATTTTAAAAATAGATGCTTAAACCTATTTAAATAAACTCCCAAATCTTATGCTTTTGCACATATGTGATATTTACAAGAAAGTAAATCATACCATTATCGAAACTATACAATACCCCAAAATCCAACTTTTATTACATTCAGAACCAAAACCTAATATACATTAAATGATTAACAGTTTCCACAATTTATAACGGATTTCAAGGATTTTTTTTATATTTCTTTCATCCAAATTCAAACACCTTTAGGCATAACAATCCAAATCTACACTCTCAACATATAAAAAATAGCAAACTCATAAGATTTCCACTCACAATAATACAAGGAGAAGGATGAAGATGCTGTGTAGAATTTTTAGAGCAAGATGGTTGTGTAATGCGACACTACATAGCCGGTTGGTAATTAAAATTAATAAAAAATTTCAGTCAACATATCTAACTAATGTCTCGAAAAATAATACAATTCAGATTTATATAGGGTAACCAAGCAAAATATTAGTCCCAAAACACAGCGCAACTCTAGCGGAAAAAAACAACAGAAAGAGTAATACGAGATCCATAGAGTAAAACAAAGCATGCAAGACCCGACGAAGAAACAAGGTATATTGACTAGCCATGGTGGGGGAACATTCATCTAGCGATAGCAGTAGCAGTGTCGGAGCTCCCGGCAGATTTCGCTAAGTTTGGGCTACCATCTCTCAGGTATAGTTGGATCAGTGGCAAAAAGTGGGTATCTGTCCATAAATAAAATAGATGTGTTATTTTATGACATATGACTATCTTGCTACTAGCCCAGTTACTGAAGCAGTGGTTTTTTTCTCTCGATCCATATGGCCTAGCAAAAAGTAGTGAAGGCATCTAGATCTGGTTCTGGCTAGGTGTGTTGCTAGTATTCAAAGGGAGGGATGTGAAGAGGGATGAATCCTACGATGTGAGTGGAGACGGAGGCCCAAATGTAAAGGCCGAAATCATAGTCCAGCAAGAGATGCGAAATCAATTCAAAGTTCGATTGGAAAAGGATGCATCTTGGACCGACATGGAGGTTCTTTCGAATCAATCTATATTTAGTGTTTATCTTTTCATGCACTAAGAACCAGAGAAAAAACAGAACTCGAGGCTGGGATGACATTTTCCAGAGTCTTGGATAGGTGAGTGAATGACTGAAGAAGTTAAGTTCATGATAGCAAGAGTCAACGTGAAGCTAGTGTTCGGGCAGAGGCTCTAGGTGAATTTGTATAGGTGTGTTGAGAGGGATATGGAGAAGAGGATCTAGTTTAGCTGGAGTAGCCGATACAACACCATGCTAGAGAAGTAGGATGAAGGTGTGAGGATGGTGGTTCCAAGTAATATAGCATCATGAATGATAGGGGTGTTGTTCGGAGAGGATGTGTATAACTCAGGGTATAGATGGCTAAGGTGGAAGTTGTAGAACCAAGAGGCATTCCAGAAGGAGCAGGGTTGATTTTTGCCAATGTTGATAAGAAGCAAACAATATATTATAGGAATAACATGAAGAACACCGCTCTGGAATGGCGAAGGGTGACCTTAAGGGGAGTGGATGATGGCCGAGGGGGAATTATTGTAGTGGATGGAAAGGATCCAAGCTTTCCAGATAAAGTCACCGTATGAAAGGCATCGCTAAATCCACTTGGTGAGAAGGGCAAGGTTCTTATTACAAAGATTGAGAACACCAAGGCTTCCTTAGGTGGTATCTTTATAGAAAATACTCCAGTGAACTAGGGATTTGGTAGGGCCACCATGCCAAAGAAAGGAACTATGTAACTGATCAATCTTGTTGATGACCGAAGAGGGAGATAGTTGAAAGGAAAGCCAATATAAAGGAATAAAATAGAGAACGTACTTAATAAGCGTAAGATGGCCGACATTAGAGAGTGATGTGAAAGTCTAGTAGGATCGAGTAATATGGATATACAAGTAATAAACTAAGTGTGGAATATATAGTAAATAATATAAAAGCAGTAAATACAAGTAAATGACACCAGAGATTCTTATACTGGTTCGAAGTTCCGTCCTACGTCCAGTCCCAGGCTCCTTCTGAAATTTCGACTAAAATGACAACCCTCACTTAACCCGGAGGAATAGGTATAACATCACCTGAGCAACAGAACATGACCCATGTGTCAGAACATGATCTTGCTTCAGTAGCCGAAGAGGACTTCGACGTGCTTGAACAACAAAATAGGACTTTTACAAATACAAAAGTTATTTGACTCTATGTATTCTTAATAAGACGAATAATGATATATATTTCAGGAGATATTTTAACAAGAATTCTAACTATAGTAATAACTCAAATTCAACATAAAATATACCAATTGATCCCGTCTTCGAATTTTCTTGTATTTGAATTATATTCTTGGATATGTCTCCTGCAATAATTGTTAGTGTATGATATTGTTGATATATATTTGTAATATTGAAAACAACACAAAAATAGAGGTTCTAACAATCTCTCCCTTTTTATGATGACAACTATATACGATGAGCACACACACACACACACACACACACATATATATATATATATATATAAACCAAAACATAAATTATATTTTTATTTCTATTTACCCTAACCGTGGTCTCCCTGTCTGTATGCTATATTTTAATTTTCTCCCCTTTTGTTATCGACAAAAAAGAGTTAGATCTTAAGTACATGAAGTTATATTAACACATGAACATATGATGCGTTATTTATATAATTAAGAACATACAAAGTGTTATAAGTATAAGCATATGAACATGATGCATTTAACCATGAGATTGAGACAACATGACATATGACATTGAGACACAACATGACATATAATAGAAGATATATATATATATATATATATATATATATATATATATATATATATATATAATTACTTGAATAATTAGTTTAAACAGCAAGACATTGAATAAAAAGAAATATAACACACAACTTAACACATAATAAAAATGACATTGAGCATTATTTAAAATAAAATAAACATAATGTTTTAATATAACTCAAACATAAAACTAAACATAAACAAGACTAGATCTTGAAAACTTAACACAAAAAATATTCATGAGTGATAAAATAGCATAAGATAAAAACATTGATTTTTTAATATATCATTTTTTTTGGATGAACTACTTCCTTCTTCTTCACCTTCATTCCCCCTCATCCTCTTCTTCTTCTTCTCCAGCAGAAGACCATTCAATAAGAATTGGATGGTGGACTTCGGTGGAAGAAGAGCTAGCACTTGAAATCTTATCCCAAATTTTATTTAAAAAACCTTTGATTGAGTTAAAGCATCTTTCGGGTTTTCTCTCTAAGTTTTGATTTAGGTGTGAAGTTTAGCTTGATTTTTGAAAGAGTAATGAGAGCCTATTTTTCACTTTCTTCCGAACTAATCAATTTTATAGAAACACTATCTTGTAGAGTCTATGATGAGGAAGCTTGTTTGATGGCCTTTGGTTCAGAAGGTTGAGTAATTTTGTCCACATTGTTATTTTTCCATTGGGAGAACAAAATGATTTTAAGAGTTGTAGGTTGAGTTGGTTTGTTCATTAAAGATAAAGTTTTTGATCCTAATTCACCAAGTGATGAAACATTGGAACGATAAGCTTAACTTTGAAATGAAGAAGTATCCTCATAATACAAGCTCCATAATGTATTGTTTTGTATTTTCACTTGTAGGTAACGTCAAGGAATTCATCCATGATTATTTTTCCCCAATTAATTGGCATATGATTGTAGACTGCATAGAGAGCTTGAAAATCTCTTTTGGAAACTTTTTCATGGCTTCCCATCCTTGGTTTCAAAGAGAGAATAAAAGTATAATGGATTATATTTTCTTGAGCATGTAAAGAACTTGATTTATATTAATTCTGTTAAGCAAAGTGTTGAAAAGAAAATGATGAAAAACTTCATTTCTATTGGTTCTAACTACTTCGATATCGTCTATATCAGTTCCGAGATGAGGACAATGTAGGATTTGACCTTGTCTAGCGAGTGGCAAAAATATCTAAACACCAAAAACCACTGACCATATAACACTTTATCTATCTTCAGGGTTTTCAAAATCAAGATTCAAGTTTTCCAATAATAACTTGATTAATAGATGGTCTAATTTTACATTATTCACAACTTAATATAAAAGTGAGTCGAAGTGATTAGACCTAGCAATCTTTTCCATTTGATAAGCAACAAATTCTGGAAATTTAACAAATGAATCTGGAAGATCTTTGAGTTTTTCACACTATAAATTCATTGAAAAATGGTATCGTTATATAACCATTGTTGAATTTGTTGCTCAGATGACTCAAAGACTGATTGCTTTTGCTTTTTTGCTCGGGAAGGCATTTTAAATTGACTTTGATTTAAGATTTGATCAAAAATATGAAAGATGATGATAAAGGAGGTTTTTGCTGTTGTGAAGATAGGCTAAAAAT
Source organism: Allium sativum (assembly GCA_030737875.1). Classification (NCBI taxonomy): domain Eukaryota; kingdom Viridiplantae; phylum Streptophyta; class Magnoliopsida; order Asparagales; family Amaryllidaceae; genus Allium; species Allium sativum. The sequence continues at coordinate 184,816,124 of CM060924.1, read as the reverse complement.
GGAGAGAAAAATGAAGAGAGTGTTATATAGGAGCGGGTATCAGACCAATTATTGGGTTTGAAACCCTAAAAAAACTATCCTGACACAATTCAGTCGGCTAATTTCATCATTTAGTCATTTGTTTGTGCCAGGATTTTTATCCTGACAATTCACTTTATTTTCAGTTGGTTGATTGATGGATTAAGTTGGAAATTTCCTAAGTTAAGTTTTTATTCAAGATCAAGATTCAACCATTTGAATTTTAGATTCAGATGTCCGAATATATATTTCCTTTATTGTCTCCGTATTTTCTTAATTGAAACTAGTACGTATGCAAATCTTATAATGTGATTATTATTATTTTAGTGCTATAGTTTATAAATAAATAAAAGAATAAAACACACACATATATAACCTATGTGCATATATGAATATTCATACATACATACATACATACATACATACATACATACATATATGTATGTATGTATAAGAGTTTATATGTTATATGTGTAAGAGTTTATATACTAGTTTATATGCTGTATGATTTTACAGTAGAAAAGCATTGTATACGGAAACTTTATTGACTAATCTTCTTTGAAATTCAAATATATTAATGTATGTAAATTGTAAATTTTGATCTAAAATATATTAGATTTATTTCATTTGTAAAGTATAAGTGTAGGTGCCATATATTCATATTTAAAACAAATTTGAGACTTATATAAAACTTATTATCCAAATGAAACTATTTTCGTATGTCTACTTCAGATCAAAGATTAATTTTGTAACCTTATGTAAGTTGTGCATGTTAAAAGCATATCTAATAATTTTGTTGTCTTCATTTAAGTTATATTCAAAGTACAAGTATAAGCTATATGTATAAATTTTACTTTTATATCTTAGAGAAATTTAGATACTTTTCGAAAAAAACTTATATTTTCATATATAGCAGTTATATATTTCCATATGTTATACTGTTGTTTTTATGTGCTGCAAACAAGTATACCAATAAGCAAACATATATTTCCATGTGTTGTAATCAATTTATGTAACAACCGAGATTTTTGAGTACCCGGGGAGTATGGATTTTTTGTGTTTCATGGTTCTTAAGACAATATATTGGTGATACGAGTTATGAGACCAACTCGTATAGTATTTTCATAGGAAAATAAAGATTTGTGAATTTCTGAATTCGAGTATTTTGGAATAAATTAATATAACTTTGTTATAATAAGAGATTTATTCCAATATATATCTCAAAAATATAATTAGATGGTTAGGTGGATCTTGAATATATAATATTGATTGGCAAAAAATATTTAAGTGGAAAATATATTTTCAATATTAAAGCTAAATTATTAGTTGAAATAATTATTGAATTATTAAATTGGGTTTTTTAAATACAAGATGTATTCTTGTCAACAATAATAATTGACGAATTGTGTTTAAACTATAATGGTGAATTTAAAGTAATAACACAACATTGAATTTTGTGTAGATTATTGCAAAAGTGTATATGTTGCTTTTAAATAATAATCAATGAACCAAAGTTTGTGTTAGGATAAAAATATCAATAGTGATGGTGAATCAATATTTGTAGAAATGGAATATTTTATTATCTTTGTTAAATTAATGAAGAGTCTTGTTGCAGAAATATAAATGTGTTTTAAAAGTAAAAATGATTATTTTGTCAAACACATTTAGATTGGAATGTATGTGTTAAATTAATATTAAAAATGGGATAAATGTGTTTGTGTATTTTATTTGTGTGTTGTGTTATGAAATTTAACACAACATGATTAGCGCTCTGTGTGTGTGTTATAAGCGGTTTAAGGATGTGTTGGGTGTATTTAATTAAGTGTTAAAACGTGTTTGAATTTTTAAAATAGTGTAATTTTGTTTAATTAGCATACTTAGCTAATATTTGGCTTGTGTTGAATATTTTAGCCCATTCCCTTTTGTTTTTAATTGTTTTGGAGATGGCCAAAGAAAAAGATACATATTCTTTTCTCTACCTCCTCCTCCTTCTTCTTTTTATGAAAACACAATAAATGAAAATGACATTTTCCCCTTTTCTCTAGCAAAACACCTTTGTATTCTCCAACTTCAAGTGTTAATAGATTCTTTCTTACTTTACATTCATGGATTGGTCTAGCGATTCATCTTCTTTGCTGCAAATCAAAGAAGGAAGCTATAGTGAAAACCATGGCTGATGCATGTCATCCTCCTTGATGTGAATGCTTCAATCAGCTTCCTCCTTCTCCAAATTGATGAGAATCTCACCTAAAAATCCAATCAATAGTCAGTCGTTACACTAACTCTATATGACTTACTATTATTTTTGTTATCAGCATAGAATGGTTTCTCTATCGTAAGAAATCTGAAGCTTTTTGAGTAAATTCACCTCAGTTGTTCAAAGCAGTAACCTGGCTACCTAGATTAATTATGTCTTGGTCATTATTGGTTAGATTGATGTCATTCTAGTTCCTACTTGTAATTGGGTTATGTGACGGCCCACAAATCCGTACTACCTGAGTTGACTAAATACCACGCACGTCCAAATCAAATAATATAGAATTACGAGTCACTATGGGTTAAATAAGAAGAAAAATAGAAGAACTAAAGAAACATCAGGATCTCACTGCTGAACTGAACAAAATATAATATCATATATCATAAGTTTGAAATACAAATCTGAATTGTATATACATACCACATCAGAGTACAACACATATATATCACATCGGAAATAACTCTAAATAACTAATGATGAAGCCTCATGCTTCAAGATCCTCCAAGTGTATATGTAAAAGCCTGAAACACTTGACTGCCCGTACAAATTAGGGCACCTAAGAGTTTAGGGTAAAACAAAAAAAATAAACTCTGGGACAGTCATGGGACTAGCGTGAGTAAACTCCAAACATTTTGTTTACCTTTGAAAAAATCCTTTGAAAGAAAGGTTAATCGTTAGATCGATCCACACATAAATACAGATGGTTTTTACTTTATGACAACTAAAACATTCTTGATATCAAAAATGTGATATTATAATAATGTCTAACTAAATAAATAACCATCTAGTAGAATGCTTGCATCTCATGCTTTACATATATAGTATAAAATCAAAAACCGCTGGGCGCTTATTGGAGAATGGATTCCAACTACGACAAGGTATGGTACTACCTCGCGATCAGTGTAATCTAGAGGGGATACACTGGTGTTCAACTAGAACATCTTGCAAACTGACCACACATGACCTGTCACTCATTCAGCTTGAGTGGACCGAATGTATTATTACCCATGGTTGTTGGCCATCCAACCATAATCAGTAAAATACATAATCGAAAGAGTAACAAATGAGTTTTCTCTAGATCGATGATAACACATCGTACTTGGGTATAACCCAACTAGTCATGCTGCCTGCCCGATTTTTGTCGTTTCCCGATTGTGAGGCTTGAGGCTACGTTCATCTTTTTCGAACATCTGGCTACCATACACTTTGAATGCCATATTATCAAACCCGTTAAGTCACTAGTTGATCTTCCCAAGAATATTACAGGTATAAAAAGCTAAGGGAAACGAATTTCTCTCCCACTAAACATAATTCCTTGAAAAGACCGTCTTATGTGATTCGTTAGGCATACTCTGTCAAACATTCGTCCATACAAGTTGTCCTTGGTCTGGACAACCGAAGGTACTATTCCATCAATCCATTTTAGGCAATTTCTACCTAGGATTAATAGAATAACCCTTGCACTTTACTCTGTCTTCAATTATTTTTAGCATATCTATTTCGCAACCCCTATGCCTATATGGAGTGGTTTTAGGATAATAAATTCAACCGGTCTCTGCGTATTGACAACGATGGTCAAAAACTTTGATAGTCGGTTATTTAACTATCGAAGTAAACAAACTTCCATTCAACAATCACTGGTCCTTTTCTAATATTTCACATTCGTTTCCTTATCGGGTTCTCTATTTTGATTTCTAGTTACCAAATTTCTTAAAAAATTCTAACTCCTTAAATTTCCAGAAAATTTCTCTAGAGTCTCCTTTGTACAAGTCACTCAGTATAACCACAACTCGCATGACTAGTCCCTTTCCATTCAAAAAGCCAAGTGGCTTGCCCAATTGGCTCATAAAATCTCATATGGAATTTAAACATGTACCTTTTTAGTGGGCACTCAAATTATAATCTTCATTCTATTTATTCCATACCTGTTTAATGTGCATATACTCATTCCCAATTTGTTTCCAAATAATTCAATACTTTCACTTTAATCGCTTTCCATTTGCTAATTAATTTTCTAATCAGCTTCTTTGCTTAATTTTAACCAATCACATACAAATATATTTGCATTCTCTTATACACAAATCAAGCTTAAATCCCTTTCTCGCTTTCAAATTCTAATCTTATTTTCATATTCGAATTCCTAATTTCAATTAACAAATTCAGTTCACTTAAAAACAGTTAAGTTCGATTCAAAACTCTATTAACTAATTTATTTTGAAATTAGTTAACTTCATTCGATAATTAGATATATGATTTTTGTTCCAAAAATCAATCCATTTACTCCACTTGAGTTCATATATATTTTATAACTGAAGTCTGAGATTTACTAATGGAAATTCGGATTTTTATTCACTTAAAATCTTTTTATTTAATTTAATAAACCATTATGGTTTAAAAACAATTATAGCACTATTTTCTAAGAATTTGATTTTGACATAACTCACAATCTATAAGATGAAATTTAGATCTTTCTCTTCCATTAGAAAATTATTATCCAATATGTCCGAACGGTTCATGTTTCATAGCATTCCGACCTATATTAAGTTCTATATACTCAATTGAAGTTTGAAACGCCAAATTACGAACTACCGCGTCACGACGAGTTTTTTTAATTATAAATTAAGTATTAATGTTAACTTCATTTATAAAATAAATTTCAACTGCATTTTCAATATTTTAAAATAGATTATGCTTGTTATCCAAATTTAACTTAGTAGTTCAGGTTATTCAAACTTGTAGATTATTTCATTCCACATTCATGACTCAGTTAAGAATTTATTAAATGCTCAAATTTCTATATTCAAGTCCAATTCACATGGAATTAAATTATTTATAAAATATCGATATAATCGAATTCCAATTATAAATTCCTTTTATACAAATAATTAATTAATTCAACATCCCTTACCATTACAAACTAATACCATATCTTAATAATAGTGAAGTCGTTCAAGTTGGGGTATTTTATTTATCTCTCAGACCTTGACCGACAATGTTCTTATCTTAAGATGGATAAGAGTTTGTAATACAAAACTTACATTACTTATCATAGAAATCACCTCTTTTATTTCATTTAAAAATATGATTTTTATATGCCATTTATTATATTTGGAAAAATCTATATCCATTGTATCCAATGAAAATTACTTCATTATACTTATAAACTGTTAACTGGATTTTGGGTCCGGTTCCCAGGAGAGCATTAGACACGCTCAACTCAACGTACCTCGTGAAGCTGAGGCCAAAATGGAACACACAGAAGTGAAGGAAACAGGATCAAGAAGGGATTACACTGCCTGTGGCATCACGGCATGCAGAAGATGTCCGCAAACCAAGGCCCTGGACCCCGAAGGAGTTATGAGCCTCGACCATCCGGTCCCGGGACACTCGCGCCCCTCGGAAGAACAGCATCCGGGCATGACGCGGAATTCGAACCCAGCCCGGTGTGAATTCTCACATCCATGCTTGAGTTCGAAATTTCGAACACACACCCAGGTTTGAAATTTCGAACCCAGTGGGTGTGAGGTCTCTAGCCCAGCGGGTGCAAAATCTCGCACCCACATCTGGGCTCGAGATCCCGTGCCCAACGGGCACGAAATCTCGCGCCCACTGCTGGCTTCGAGATCTCGAGCCTAGCGGAGCAAGATTTCGCGCTCGCATCTGGGTTCGAAATTTCGAACCCAGAGGACTCGAAATTTCAAACCCGTACCCGGGTTCGAAATTTTGAGGCGCGAGGGTGCGAGATCGAATTTCCTGCATGTGGTCCCCCTTTTCACCTACTCCCACTCCTATAAGTAGCCTATGGCCTCACACTTCAAAGGGGTTGGATTTTCTTCACTTGAGACCTTCCTAGAGCTTCATGAACTCCATTAATGGCATCTCCTGTTTGAGGAAGAAGGAGAATTAAATATTCCTTTTCCCAAATACCTAGCATATTTCAATTATGAAAGTGAATGTAATGAGAATGGCTCTACCTTGTAATTCTTGAGTGATTAACAAAAGTTCAACATCCTTCCAAAGTGGACGTAGGCCTAATCCATGGCCGAACCACTATTAATTCTCGTGTCATTTACCGCTTTCTCTTATCTAGTCATGCGACCAAATTAACTATTCCTAGTAATAGGAATCTTTGGTGTTTACGACATTTTTTGCCATTAACATTTGGTGCTTTCACTGAGAGTTGAATTCAAGATTTGCGTCTTTCTTCCGCATTATCATCTCGACTTCGACAAGCTGAGGGTTCCTTGCTCAACCCGCTGTCGGGTCCGCTTACGATGGTAAAGAAGTCAAAGAATGCAAAGGTCGGCTCTTCAGATGTAGCCGAGGCCGGTACCTCCCAACAACCTCGAATAGTAGATGTCCCGGCCTCTAATGAAACCATCCCTCCTGTTGTGGAACCTGAAGCGCCCGTTACTCTAGCTCAAATACGCGCGCTTAATGAAAGATATGAGAACACCACGGTCGAGCTCAACCAAGCACTAATGGATAACATCGATCTTATGCGCCAACTTCAAGAAAGTCAATGCATCGTCGCTCGACTCCAATTGGCTCAGAACAATGCTCGACCTCGAACAACTGCATCGGAAACTTCCACTTTCAAATCAAGGGGCCCACACAAAAGGAGGAGGTTCACCCTCATCAACCATGTCGCCGCTCGTACCAATGCTCTCGATAACGGTAACTGTCATGCTAACGGCGACCGAACTAAAGTCACATACAGCGAGGGGCACGGCACCAAGACCGCTCTCTCTTGATTATCAATGACGGACCTGATCCTATGAACCAACCTCTTCCTCGACACAACCCAATGGTCGCTAATAAGGGTGAAAGGACTGCTAACCCAATGACCCGCGCTCCTGTAGAACAGGACCCGCATCACCTCGCTCCACCTCAATGTCCGCACATGGACCCAGTCATAGATGTCGAGGACATTGAGGAAGACGATCCGAACATCCACCATGGAAGGCGACCTCGCACCAAGACTTTGGAACCGCGTCAAAACCCTTGGATCCGGATGGAGGATCCGCATCCGACCTATCTCCCCGACATGATCCGAAGAGTCATAAGGGAGATTCGAGGGGGTACGCATGACACATAGGAAGCTCACATCAGGCGTAACCCCTTCACAAGAAGAATAAACGAAGCCAAGTGGCCAAGGCACTTTAGCATGCCACAAATGCCACTCTATGATGGTACCATTGATCCTTGTGCCTTCTTAAATCGTTATGAATGGCAGATGGACTCGAGCTGGGGCGACGATCCAGCCAAATGTAAATGCTTCCTGGTCTTCCTGTCCGACACCTCTCTACTTTGGTTCTCCCACCTCCCTCTCGATTCCATCAACAACTTTGGGCAACTAGCGATAGAGCTGGTCAAGCAATTCAGGGTGCATATCCCAACTCCGAAGAATGCCCTCACCTTATCCAACCTATACCAGGTGCCTGCCGAGTCACTTACGAGCTACCTTTTCCACTTCAACACAGCTCTCACCGAGGTTGAAGATCTAGATCCTCGCACCATACTCTTTTAGCTAGCAAAAGTTGTCCTGCCTACTTCAGAGTTCAGAGCCTAGATCGATCGAAAGCAGCCAAAGAGCCACGTCGCATTCTATGAGAAGGCGGACCAATACTTGTGCCAAGAAGAGGCAAGGCGGAACCGGCTTTCCGCCACGAGTCGTCCCTATGACCCTCAAGTAGATACCGCTAATAACCAATTCAGAGGTAGGCGAGACGGGGAGCCCTTCGACCAAAACAGGGGGGCAGGTCCCCAAAGGCAAAAACCTAACAATGGCAGGCCAGATGGACGAAACAACGGGCAAGCCCCAGCAGAATTAAGAAAGCCCGGCCCTCGCCAAGCTTTCAAAACCTACACCCTGTTGAATGAAGACATAGAGACGATCTACTTGGAAGCATGTAACACCCTACCATACAAGAAGTCGTGCATCAGAGAATCAACTGACCGCGAGAAGAACACTGGGAGGTACTGTCGATACCATGACATGTACGGGCACGACACCAATGAATGCCGCCAACTTAGGGATGCAATCGAGAAACTTATACGCGAGAAACGGCTCGAGCAATATGTCCAAGACCCCTTTCCCGCCGAAGCAAACTCGCAGCCTCCAGCGCCAGCTCCACAAGCAACCCCTAAGGGAGCTCTAGGACCATCTTTCCCAAGACGAGGAATCGTGATCAATACCATATGCGGAAGACCTTACCCCACACATAACAGCTTTCGAAAAATGGAGGAATATGTGAGTTCCATAAAACATGCTACTTACGAAGCCTGCTCCGCTCTCCCTGAGTCCGTTCCATCCAAGATATAAAAAACCATGCGGGGCGACATCATCTTCCTAGAAAGGGAATAGACAAGGGTAGAAATACCGACCACTGATCCATTAGTCATCACTGCGCAGATCAGTGCCGCTTCCGCTTGGAAGGTCTTAATCGACTCGGGAAGCTCGGTCAACATTATCTTTAAGGCCGCCTACGACCAGATGAAGTTGGAAACAAATGACTTGAAGCCTTGTCACACCGTCATTAACGGCTTCAATGGGGCCTCTAGTTCCCGTGTGTAGGGATGATTGACCTACCCGTAGAACTGGGCGAGGGGGACCGAAGCCGAGTCCAGATTCTCACTTTCATGGTCATAGACATCGACTCCCCTACAACGCTTTCCTAGGGCGCCCCTTCCTCACCGAATTCCGAGTTTACATGGCACTATGGTCTCTCTTAATGAAATTCCCGACGAAAAACGGGATCGGAACCGTCAAGGGCGACCAAGTAAGCGCCAGGGAATGTTACGCAATAGAATGGAAGAATGCGTGCAATAAGGATAAGGGGAAATCCGTGCCTGTTCCTTCTAACGCCAAGAACGTCTCGGCATAGCAATCAGCGGCGTCCGGGCCCTGGCTCAGGCGCTACTCCTGTTTTTCCGATGATCTCGAACCACGGAAGGAAGAAGAACCTGAATACGAGAGGGCTACCTCGGTCGAATCCACAGTGGACATTCCCATCAACCTCGACGACCCAACGAGGGTGTTGAAGGTAGGGTCACAACTCCACCCAGCAGTTAAAGAAAATCTCATATGCTTCCTGAAAGCCAATTTAAATGTGTTTGCATGGACCCACTCCCACATGAAAGGCATCGATCCTGCAATTGCTTGTCATTCCCTTGGCTTAGATCCCAGAATACCTCTAGTTAAACAGAAGCGCCGCTTCTTAGGGCCCGAGAGGTCCAAGGCACTCGAACAACAGACAGACCGTCATCTCAACAACGACTTCATCCACGGAGCTGACTACCCCGAATGGGTTTCCAACCTAGTTCTGGTTAAAAAGGCCAACGGTAAGTGGCAGACATGCATCGACTTCTCCGATCTGAACAAGGCATGCCCCAAGGACAGCTTCCCGCTCCCGAAGATCGGTCCACTAGTCGACTCGACCACCGAATACCAGCTATTATCCTTCATGGACGCCTACTCAGGGTACAATCAGATCCCGATGAGCCTCCGCAACCAAAATCATACCTCTTTCATAACCGACCTTGGGCTCTACTGCTACCGTGTTATGCCCTTCGGCCTTAAAAATGCCAACACCACTTACCAACGAATGGTTAATCAACTCTTTAAAAATCAAATCGGAAAGTCCATGGAGGTGTACGTGGACGATATGCTAGTAAAATCTAAAATATCAAGCGATCACGTCCACGACCTCTCCGAAATTTTCGATGTCCTCCGCCAATACGACATGAAACTCAACCCCCTGAAGTGCTCCTTCAGAGACGCCTCGGGAAAATTCTTGAGTTTCATTGTCAATTCTCGGGGCATCGAAGCTAACCCAGAAAAAATCCAAGCTATTTGGGATATTTGAATCTCCGAGAACATCAGGGTTGTCCAAAGTCTGAACGGAAAGGTCGCTGCTTTAAGTCGGTTCATCTCTAAGGCCACCGACAAATGCATCCCCTTCTTCGATTTACTCCAAAAGGGGAAACGCAATTTCGAGTGGACCCCCAAGTGCGTCTCTGCATTCAAGGAACTCTTGAACCACTTAGATCGTCCATCTATCCTCTCTAAGCCTATAGAACATGAGGACTTATACATTTACTTGGCTGTTTCTACGTAGGCAATAAGCTCGGCACTAATACGCCTCGAGGATCGCACTCAACGGCCTATCTACTATATCAGCAAGCGGCTGACGGGGGCAGAGAAGAACTACCCGAAGTTAGAAAAGCTGGCATGCTGACTACTAATATCTTCTAGAAAGCTCCGACCGTACTTCTAGTCGCATCCCATAAAAGTTTTCACCAACCAGCCGCTACGTCCGGTCCTATAATGACCCGAGGCATCAGGGTGATTACTAATGTGGAGCATAGAGTTAAGCCAGTTTGAGATAACCTTCATCCCCCGACGAGCCATCCTCGGCCAAGCCCTCGCAGACTTCATCGTGGAATTCAAAGCCCCCGAGGAGGAACCTGCAGCAAACGCTGGAATTCCCGATGCCAAGTGGAAATTGTTCATAGACGGCTCCTCTAATAGAAAATTCTCTGGGGCCGGAGTTGTATTCATCACCATGAAGAACGCCCGATGTATTACGCGCTAAGGCTAAATCTCCCTGCTACCAACAACGATGCAGAATACGAGGCCTTAATCGCCGGGCTTAGTATCGTGATCGAACTCAAGCTAGAGACTGTCCACATCTTCTCCGATTCACAACTTATCGTCCAACAAGTACTGGTGGAATATCAAGCGAAAGAGGGACGACTTGCCCAATACCTGGCCCAGGTTCAGGGGCTGCTCGTCTGCCTCGAGCATTTCGCCATCACCCATATCCCACACGAGCTAAATGAAAGAGCAGATAACCTCGCTAGAATGGCAAGCTCTAAAGATCCGCAACTTAACCGATTCTCCCTGGTTGAAGTCCTCAAATCTCCAAGTATCAAGCAAGGGCAAGACGAGATGATTATGAGCACCAAACCCGAGCCTGAGTCATGGATGAAACCAATCAGAAATTACTTACAGTACAGGATTGTACCAAATCACTACAAGGAAAGGCGCACGCTCACTAGCCAGTCAACCCGTTACCTTCTCATGGACGGAGTACTCTACCATAGAAGTTTTTCCGTTCTCCTTCTTTGATGCGTAGCTCACGGTGACGCCCTCCAGGTACTAAGCAATGTGCATGAAGGCGATGTGGCGACCACACTGGGGGGCAGACCCTTGCCAGAAAAATTCTCAGACATGGCTATTACTGGCCCACGCTTGATCAAGACGCCACGAACTACGCTTGCAAATGCCATAAGTGTCAACGCTCCTCCAAGATTCCAAGAGCTCCGTCTACCGAACTATCTCAGATGCTCATCCCATGGTTGTTCGCTATGTGGGGAATCGACATCATCGGAACTCTTTCAATGGCCAGATGCGGGGCACGGTACGCCGTCGTCGCAGTGGACTATTTCACCAAGTGGGCAGAAGCTGAAGCTCTCGCCACCATAACCACGAAGAAGATAATCAACTTTGTTGTCCGCAACATCATTACCTACTATGGAGTGCCTCAGGCCATCATCTCTGATAGTGGCACTCAATTCGAGGGCACCGAGTTTAAAACAATCCGTCAGCGCCACGGCATCGATAAAAGATTCTCAGCAGTGGCCCATCCCCAAGCCAATGGGCAAGTCGAGGCGGTTAACAAGGTCATCAAATCCATCATCAAGAAACGTCTGGAAAAATCTGGGGGCATGTGGGCAGACTAACTTCCTCTAGCTCTATGGGCTTACCGCACAACCCAAAAGACAGCAACCGGCCATACTCCTTTCTCCCTCGCATACGGATCTGAAGTCGTTATTCCCATTGAGCTCAAGTTACAATCCTATCGAGTCACATACTTCGATCAAAATACAAACCATGGTTTACTTCTAGGAACACTCGACTTGCTGGAAGAAAAAAGGAACAAGGCCGATGTAAGAGCCACCGCCCAACGACAGCGAGTAACCAGATACTTCAATTCCAGGGTTTGCCACAAGGACCTCAACATCGGAGACCTCGTTCTAAAATGGGTTTTTCTCTTGCCAATAGGCCTCGTGCGCTTGGAAGGCCCATACTCCATACATCGAAAGCTCAGCGAAGGAACTTTCAGGCTCGCCACCGTCGACGGAGCCGAACTCCCAAGGGCATGGACATCGAACATCTCCGCTGCTACTTCGCATAACTCAGTTGTTTATGCTTTTCGAACAATGTTCTGTTTTGTCAAAAATCCAAGGCATTGTAAAGGCTATTACCGCCAAAGTTATTAGCAGAAATGGTGTTCAATTTCCTGTCTCCCTGTTGTTTACTCCTCACATAATGTGCCTTGTTTTCCAATAACCAACTCGATTCATGCCTACGAAAACTGCATCGGCACCCCGGGCACGAGAGCCAGCATGGCCATCCCAATTTCTAGGCAACAATGAGTCTGAAACGCTTGGCTATGCCCGGCACCCCGAGAATGGGAGTTGGCAGCGCTACTCGAATCGTCGGCCTGTAGCACGACCGAGTCTAAACAACCACGAACTCGAACCCCGGCCCAGTGGCGAGGCCGAGGATAAATCATTCTACGTCATAGTCCTGGAGGCTTGGCACCACTCCGCGACCGACTAAGATCGACCTTAAATCGTTTCTTCCCCTTAGCTCTCAAGGCTAGGGGGTAGCCCATGGCCATGATCGGACCTTACGATTTGATGATCGGGGATGAAAACTATGCCGGCGAATAAACGATGTATGGTAGCTCGCCTCAACCTGATGAACGACGGGAGAGCCACCCACCTGGCGGACCGCACAACGCGACACCCTACGCCTTCGCTATACTTGGGTATAACCCCGGACCACCCAAAACAACAGGCGCACAGCCTGGTTTCGCAAAATACGGGTCCCTGAGCTGAGGGGAACTTATTGAAACCAGTGCTCTACCTCACCTCCTTGTAATAATTTACCTAGAGACGGCCCTTAATCACTTTTGTGACAAGTGTAACGATAAGTAAGTTTATGCAAGTACAAGACGCAGGAAAACATAAAAAGAACATCCGAACATTTGACATAAAAGACGATCTTTACTAATTCATATTTCCTTTTCACACACACATGCTAAACAAACTACGTGTTTAATACTTTTACTTTCTAATGACAGGGTGTACATGAGAACCACACCGTGTCTTGAAAAACCAAAAGCGAGGGCCGTACTCGCGTAAAATATCGGCCTACACTACCAAAATAATGGTAATCCCTGCTAAGATTGCTAGCACTAACCATGATTTCTTTTCTTGTGCTTGTGCTTGTGCTTGTCCTTTTTTGTAGATTCCATGCTTCATGGTTCATCCTTAGTTCTGGGCTTCTTCTTGCCAGGCTCGCTCTTTCCATCTCCGCCCCTCCAGGAAGTGGTCGATTCATGAGAAGCCGGGAGGCGTCTCTCGCCTGTCCCTTCACCACCTGAAATCTCAGTAATGTCAATCAAGGTGTCCTGTGGTGTAAGCCTAGGGGCACCTCCATCAGCAAGGCCGACCACAGCGTCAACCGTCCCCGGGACCGCCTTGCCCTCTCGCTCAACTTTCTCCTTGGCTTCTTTGGCGTACTTCCAGGCGGCAAGCTTTTGGGACCTATAAGGCGTGACTCCACCAGCTTTGGCTTTCTCAAGGGACTCAGTGGTCCTCCGCTATGCTTCCTCATCCTCCCTCTTCTTCCGTGCCTCATCATTGGCCCTCTTCTTCTCAGCCTCCTCACTGACTCGCTTTTTCGCAACAGTTTCGGCTACTCTCGCCATGGCATCCTGCCGAGTCTTCGTTAGGATTTCTTTCCTGGCAGCTTCATCACGCTCTCATTTCTCCTCGACCTCTTTACACTTGGCCACCATCTTGGCCGCTTAACTCGCCACTAGGGCCTCCATCGAAGCCACATCGGCTTCTACCGGGCCTTTGGCAGGGGCATTCAATCTGTCGATCACCTCTCCTTCTTTGTTGAGAATTTCGACCATGCTAGAGGTTATTCTTATGCCAGAAAAGGTACCGAGTTGATCGCCGCCCTCTCCGGTTTGTGTCCCTACGGGGTCCGACCGAGTTTTAGTCATTTTAGGGATCGTGGGAGTGGGGTCCACTGCTGTCGTAGACCCAGGAGTAGCTGCATAAGATAAGACAAAACCTTTTTTATTCCATAAATTTGGTAATCACTTCATTCTCAGGGATGTAGGGTAAAAGGAATTTACCTAAGGTCAAGGATGGCATAGGAATGATAGGAATGGTGCTCACGACAGTGGGTAAGGTGAATCCGGTATAACCTAGTGCCAGGAAGTCAGGATTATACTCAATAGCTGTGTGGGATAAACCCCCGTGACCACTCACCATGATAGATCGGGGTCCAGGGGCGGATGGGAACTTCCCTCTACGAATGCTTCCGCTATAACCGCATGCCCGGTCACCACAAACTTTCCTCTATCCTCGGCGAGCCTCGCCAACCTTTCATTCTCAGCATCCTCCAGCAACAACCTCCTCCAGCCTCTCACATTCGTCATTATCCAGAAGGACTTCCGTGAGTTAGCGCTGGTCTAAAGTGCTTACGTCCACTTTACGCAAGAAGGCCTCGTAAGGGATCAACCTCGCCCAGGTTCTGGCTAGCTCATGGGGGTAGTCTTCGACCCACGAGATCCATCGGAATCATAAAGCTTTCGCATACATGCTATTAATACTCTCCTCAAAGGAAGACCCAATACCATACTCTGCATCATTCAGTTGTCCCTTTAGCTGCTCTATTTCCCTCGCGTGTTCAGCCCTTATACCCTCAGCCTCGCTCAACACGTCCCGGTTACTAGCTTCATCATCCTCTTTCGCTTTCTTCATTGCCTCAAGCTGCCTCTTTAGCTCAGCAACCTCAGCGTTCTCAGCCCGCAACCTCTCGTTTTCCTCCCTCAAAGTAGTATTGTCGTTCTGGAGCTAGTTAACCTTCCCCATTTCTTCTTCCATCTCAGAACACAATTTGGATCACTCGTCCTTATCATTCTTAAGGGCTGTATTTTCGAGGGTCAAGCGACTTACTGTATCGCGGAAAGTCTCGTGGTCATGCTTAACTTCCTCCTTTAAGATCACATAGGCTTGCTTCAGCTCCGCTATAATAAATGGACAAAAGTTAAAACTGGGAAACATACGAGATAGCGGCTAACTAACCAAAACATAACAAATAGACCTACCTATCTTAGTTTCTAGGTGAGTAACCGAGGTCTTTTCACCATTGATAGTTAATTGTCGACTGATTAACCCCAGATTTTTCTTCTTGACCAACTTTGAAAGGTGGAGGGAATACTTGGAAAGTTCGTTGGCATGATGGTACGCAGCTTGTACATGCAACCATATGTCTTCGGATTCCATACTGGGAGCAGGGTGGAGATCAGGTAGAGACGACAACTCGTCAAAGTGATATTGGGGGGAGAATAGCTTCAAAAATGCCCTCCTCGCCTCCTCGGAAATCGCTCGGATTTGAGATTCCATCAGATTTTGCATTCCCGTCGCCTCCTCCGTGGCATGTCTCAATTGGCCAAACAACAACCCCCTCCCTCTAGCGGGCTGAGCTGAGACCGGAGGGGCGACCGACGTGGGAGCTACCGAAGGCCGAGGTCGAGAGTCACCTACGTTGAGCTGGGTATCTCTCTCGGACACATGGATATAATGAGGAGGAGGAGGTGATGAAGGTCGTCGAGATCGATCCCGATCTCGATGGACGCTGCCTTGTTCTCCCGGAGGTGGAACACCATACAAGCTGGCGGATCTCTGGAATCTCGCAAAATAAGAACTCTGGGAATGCTAGCGACTCCCGCACCCATAACTTTGTCGGCCACATCCTTCTGCCATGAACTTTCCAATAGTACAAGCCAAAATTATTCAAGTAACTCACACTCGCCAACATCTATGCAATGCAGTGTTATAAATGAACACCCTAAGTGTTCTCACAATAGACCATATTGCAGCCCGATCAGGTAAGACAACCCATCAACCGCAAAAGAAAGTTCCTCCAGGCTCGTCCTATTCGGCCATGGAGTCGTTACTAAGGCAAGTCCCTTTAAGTCATCAAACTGACCTGCGGGTTCAAGCGAAGCAGTGTCCCTTGACTGAGTTGCAGGAGACTGCGGTCTATCCAGCACTCCTTCCCCCTCCCCTACCGAAGACAGGACGAGAGTGCTCGGCAACCCCTCCTATCTGGCAACCTCCTCTTAACCATGAACCTCGCCTCTGCGCGCATCTCCTTGAGGCGGAACAGTCTTTTGTAATTCTCCTTCCGTTGGGGGTATTTTCCTCTCTCGCCAGATAGGAAAAGAGCTTGCCGCAACTCCCTCCTTTGGCACATTGAAAGCAACCGTGGGCCTGATCACAGCTCGGTTGTCCGGCAACAACCCAGCGTGGCGTAGGCGATTCTGACTAGTTACGGTACTGGTGTCGTGAACATTCTCGGGTATCGTCCACAAAGCATTAAGGCGTTGCCTATATTCATCCCCCGTAGGGGCTCTCAGATTTCCTGTCATATCCCATATAAAACCATGAATAAAGAAAGGAATCCTGAAGTTACAACAAAAGAACGGAGTTAGAAAAACACTTACTTCCAAAGACCATTGAGAACCACTCGCGCTTAAACACAGATAGGCTGGGCTATGTCCCGACGAAGAATTTTGTAGCAGCCGTCGCTTCCAAAGACCATTGAGAGGGGGAGACCGCGCTCGTTTTCCTTAAATGGAAGAAATACCGAATATCGTCCCCAATGGGCTCCCTGTTAAAAAACTGACGGAAGAGAATGTACGTCCCAGGAGAGAAGAATAAGCATTGGGGGTATAACTGTGTTGGCGCGAGACAGAAATAGAACAACATGTCTCGTATAAAGTTGTTAGCTGGGGGCATGCATCCAGATAGGCAAGCTTGTCGGTTCCAGGTAGTAAGACCCTCGGGCGGTATATGGGCTCTGTCGTCTTTCTCGGGGGCATGGGCATCGCCCAACGGAATCTTAAATCGGGCTGCCATTTTCATGACGGCGGCAGTATCTGTACACGACTGCACTGAGTCGATAGGGTTCTCCAAAATCATTGCATCGGGCGACATGTGTGGAGTCATTGGAGGTGCGGACTCATCATCACCCATGATATCTACATTCTCGGCCTCTTCAGTCACGATCGGGGAATATTGTCGTTCAGATCGCTCCTCGTGCTCAGACGCTTCGGGCGAGCTGGTCGAATAAGAAGAAGTCGAACCTTCGGTGGTGATCTCAAGCTCGTTGCCCGACGAGTCACCTTTTGGAGTAGGGTCGGATGCGTGCAAGTCGGGCTGGGAAGCCACGGATTCCATAGTCTTTCCGGTCCTTGATCTGGTCTACATCTTTAGCTGTACTTTAACGCATCAGTGTTATAATAGGCAGTATAGTGACCTGTACCCCTCATGTCGGTGACAAATAATATGTGCGTGTAATCCTATGCAAGAATGAGCTACATAAAGAAAGTTCAAAACGATTCGTAATAGTCCCAGTCCGGTTGTATGCTCTACCCTATATGTACAGTCCTAACCCCCACACAAGAGGTTAACAATATATACATCGACGCTAAGCAAGCAAAGCCAGAGACGAAGATTCAGAAGTCAAAGTCCAATCGGCCTGACAAATCGGAATCCCTGCAACGGCCATGTCCCCGGGCTCGAAGGTTCGAGCTCGAGGTTCGAAATTTCGAACCTAGAAGGGTTCAAAGTTCCGAATCAACCTGGGTTTGAAAACTCGAGCCTCTCTGGGCTCGAAATTTCGAACCCAGGTAAGGGTCGGGAATTCGAACCCACGGGTTTGGAAATTCGAACCCACGGGTTCGGAAATCCGAACCCAAAAAGGTTCGAAGCTTCGAACCCCCCAGGTTCGAAAATTTTGAACCCGTGAGGGTTTGAGATTCCAAACCCTGTGGGTTCATAAATTCGAACCCACCGAGGTTTAAAATTCGAACCCATTGGGTTCGAAAGTCCGAACCTAGCTGGGTTTGAGAAAATCGAGCCCATGAGGTCTCAGTGTCCCCGCCGTGGCCCTTCGACCTCCTCCTCTTCTCGACTCCTCGACTCGAGGCCCTACCCAGTTCGGGTTCAAAATTCACTGGGTTCGAATTTGTGGGTTCAAAGATTTCAGCAATCGCGGCCAGAGAGAGAAAAAAATAGAAGGGAGAAAGTAAGGGGAGAGGCCCTATTTATAGAAGAAAAAACGGCCCTTCGCATTCCACTGCAGGCTCAAAATTTTGAGCCCACTGGGTTCGAAATTTCGAACCCCCGGATTCGAAATTTTGAGCCTTAATGGGTTCAAAATTTCAAACCTTATGGGTTCGAAATTTCGAGCCCCCCCCCAGGGACTTGAAATTACGAGGCCCCGGTTCAAAATTTCGGGCCCACCAGGGCTTGAAATTCCGAGGCCCCTTGGGCTTCGAGAATTTTCGACCAAAAAAAAAGAGAAAAGAACAATGGTGACAACTGTAACGATGGCCGCACCTCCAGGATCGGGAACGCTGTGACATGCGGCCTTATGTACGTACTCCACACACGTGCATGCCAACTCCCGCTCATCCACAGAGGCCACACACTATGAATGCTCAATGGTCCGAGCATGGCACATTCTCCAATGATGGCTCGTCTGCACCGCCAGGAGGAATGGGCCTTACTGCTAAACTTATTTCACCTTTTAAATTACAAGAAAGATTAACAGCTTCGCCACTCCATCAACCTATGCAAAGCACATCCTGTCAAAGACAAGACGTACTTTGGGGGGCAAATGTTAAACGGCTTTTTGGTCTGGTTCCCAGGAGAGCATCAGACACGCTCAACTCAACGTACCTCGTGAAGCTGAGGCCGAAAAGGAACACACAAGAGTGAAGTAAATAGGATCAAGAAGGAATTACACCGCCTGTGGCCTCGCGACATGCAGATGACGTCCGCAAACCAAGGCCTTGGACCCCGAAGGAGTAACGAGCCTCGACCATCGAGTCCCGGGATCCTCGCACCCCACAGAAGAACCACAACCGGGCATGACACGGAATCCGCACCCAGTCGGATGAGAATTCTCGCACCCATGCCTGGGTTTGAAATTTCAAACCCATGCCCGGGTTCGAAATTTCGAACCCAGTGTGTGCGAGGTCTCGAGCCCAGCGGGTGCGAAATCTCACACCCTCAGTTGGCTCGAGATCACGAGCCCAGCGGGCACGAAATCTCGTGCCCACGGCTGGGTTCGAGATCTCGAGCCCAGCGGAGCGAGATATCGCGCCCGCATTTGGGTTCGAAATTTCAAACCCACCGAGTTCGAAATTTCGAGGCGCGAGGGTGTGGGCTCGAATTTCCCGCATGGTTCCCCCTTTTCACCTACTCCTACCTACTCCCACTCCCATAAATTTCCCATGGCCTCACACTTCAAAGGGGTTGGATTTTCTTCACTTGAGACCTTCCTAGAGCTTCATGAACTCCATTAATGGCATCCTTGTTTGAGGACGAAGGAGAATTAAATATTCCTTTTCCCAATTACCTAGCATATTTCAATTATGAAAGTGAATGAAATGAGCATGGCTCTACCTTGTAATTCTTGATTGATTAATAAAAGTTCAACATCCTTCCAAAGTGGACGTGGGCCTAATCCGCGGCCGAACCACTATAAATTCTCGTGTCATTTACCTCTTTCTCTTACCTAGTCTTGAGACCAAATTAAATATTCCTATTAATAGGAGTCCTTGGTGTTTACGACATTTTTTGCCGTCAACATAAACATTGTTTATATATCAATTTACTTATTTTATATTAAACAAGCTTCAATTTAAAATTCCATTTAGAACTCGATTCCCATTTGAAATATTTTATTATTATAACTTACATATATGTATATATATATAAGAATAGGATCTACTTTCATATTACAATTCTAAATTTCTATTTAATATAATTCCAGTATCTTTGGAAAATAAATTTTATTTCTACAAATTCGACCTCGTTGAATTCAAGTCATAAATCTGTATGGAGTTATTTCAATTCAATTTACGTTTTGAACATTGGAATAAATTTCATCGTTTTCTTTTCGAAATGATTCCAAATTCACTTTTTAAATTCATACTTAAATAAAAATTTCAAATTATCCAAATTCAAACATATATAAATATGTACATAATAATAATTACATTTGAGGAATTTGGTTGGCTCCCTCCAACCTGTTTTCCCTGCATCCACATATGTTAGCAACCATAAATAATACCTATCCTGCTTCAAGGTAGGATATTGCGGTATAGAAGGTCATCCACTCAATATATCGTGGGGCGATAGGGTCATCCGCTAGTGGTACTGCGGGAAATATCCTATATATATATATGTATATATATATATAATAGCCACAACCACCAAGCCTAAGTATAACTAATATATAAAATAACCATATTTTATCAATAAACAACAAAGCAACCAACCAACCAACAAACAACATATAAATATTTGTATTTAATAAAAATTCAATTATAATAAATTGTAATCGAACCATAAAGTGAGTTTAATCACCTTGATTTTATTCTATCTACTTCGATTCCCATTTTAATTCCAATTAGGCATGTCGCAACTACGGATTACTTGATTGATTTCGTTGGATAATTCTCGTATAAATTGAACATGACATTCATTATTTAGCTATAGAAGTATTTTGGATGTAATTAAATTTTTATTACTAAATTAAACTAAATTACCCAATTAAACAAATCCTCCATCTTCTTCCATGTTTAAATACACAGACTGTTCTCGGTAGATTCCTTAAACCATTGTCGAACTAACCCTGCAACCTCATTACCAATAGATGCAACAATTTCTACCCCAACATATTCGAACCACAATATAAACCTCAAAATTCCTCAGTCTTCACTGTGCATCTTCTGAAACATCTTTCCCCATTATAGTAAATTTTAACTCTGTTATCCATCTTGACTGTCCATGAAATCAATCACCATAAACAACATATTCTTCTTGTTTTCGAGTTGCTCCTGGCCATCCAACCATGTCGACTTAGTGCTCCTCATGGATATTACAATCTGGAGTTGCTTCCGGTTGCCACATAAACCGACGCGACAACTTTAAGTACGAAAAAACCCAAACTCCTTCAGAATAAATCGCTACTCCTATTTCGAGTCACACGATTCCTACCTGTGCCCTGAGACCACTATTGTCCAAAATGAAGATCGTACTCCAGAAAATTTTCACTACAAATGTGAAATATAATGCAACAATCAAAGCCATAAACCCTGTCGCCAATTTCCATATTTTATCTCTACATCGAATTGGCCCTTTACTACCATTAATGTCGATTATCCCAGAAGAGGATCAAACACGTTTTGAAGAACAACAAAATAACACATAGCCTCGAATGAATTTGATAAATCTAGATTTTTCGATTTTACAAAATTCGATTTTGATTTTAGAGAGTAAAAGGAAGGAACGATTTTTTTGTTTCAGAGGCTTGTGAAGGAATTGAATTTTGGAGAATGAAATAAAAGGAATAAGAGGGGAAATGTCGCGATATATAGGTGAATAGGGGAAACAGATGTACATTTCTATTAAATGGTTGTCTACGGAAGTACATACACTTTAAATTGATTTGATATAAGGAGATTTTTATTTTATTTAAATAGATTCTGATTTGATTTTGAGCTTGTCCATTAAAAATATCTCGGGGTTCCTAGCTTGAAATCACACACCCCTATTTTAACGTAACGACTGACGTTCCAGTGTTATAACGCTATTCTGAACTCAACAGAATATATTCTAAAATTTGATTCGAACGTATATAAAATAACCATATCAAATTGATATAATATAATTTAAATTCAGAAATAATCCATTCGTCGATGATAAATTATTATTATCGTTTACAGTCAAATACAATTTATATTGATCATCTGAATCGTTTCTATTCAGATTTACCTTCGAGTTCAATTATTTATCGCTTTCGTTTTACGATAATTCGATATAAGCGAAATTAAATCATATACCGATTATTGGATCGATAAATTCCATATAAAAATTAATTTATATTTCTAATTCAACATTCAAATTAAATTTAAATATTCAATATAAATTGATTAAAAATCCAGGACGTTACATTACTTCCCCCTTAAAAGAATTTCACCCCTGAAATTTATAAGGTAGAAGAAATGCTACAAGCCCGTTAAATTTTTAAAAGCCCACTTTTTTATAACTCGATATTTCATATTCTATCACTCTAGTCCCATACAACTTTAGTTTTCATGAAATTATTAAATTTCCTACTTCCTATTCAAAAACCTTCAAATTGAATTTAATTTGGAAATCCTCTCTTTTATCTTTACAAAAAATTTAACACTTTTGCATTTTTTTTCTATCGTCCTAAATTTTGGAATTTTTTTAGCATAGTCTCCCCTATACGAAGGAGCTTTTGCAATATACTAAAAGAGATGAAAAAGTATACATTGACTCATATGGTCGGAAAACAGTCCATATATCCTAATTTGATATTTTTGCATAGGCGTACCTTATATAAATGTTAGTTAAGCGTGCATTAACAATCTGCATATCCAAAATTAAGCCAAGTAGCTCAATGTACCTATACTTACTCAATTTAAACTCATTAGCCTCATTGTATTAAGGTTTCAATAACTTTCATTCATTTAATTAATTAAACACATGTATTATGTTATACCATGTATATCTAACACGTATATGCTAATACAAGTCCCGATATTTAGTTTATACCTCGTTTTATTCAAAATTTTCACCAGATACTCACATTTATTTCATTTGAATGACTTACAATCGATATATTTACATTCAAATCATATTGCACACATATGCATTCATATTCATTCAAGTTGATTTCAATCAATTTATTTACTTCGTAATAAATGAAAAAATTTCTACTCAACTTTGGTATTATTTGGTTAACAAAGTAACCATTCATTTTTCTGGCTAATATTAAATTGATTTAAAATCGATTTATCCATTTCAACCTATTTAACTTGCACGAGTTAAAATTTAAATTGTAGAATTCAGATACTCGGTTTTTATTTCAAATTCCTTTGAAATCTAAAAAATATATACCTATATTTATAATCATCTTAAATTCAAAATATTTGAATTTTCCAAACAACTTGTTTCTGAAATCAATTTTCATTGGAAATCTCACTTTGGTAGCAATCCATCACTTAGAAACTTGAAAATGAACACCGATGATGTCCGGATCATCATAATAATTATTTTCCAGTGACCGAAGTGAATTCAGTGCTTTATCATTTTCAAAAATCCATTCAAACTGATTTTCATTCAAAAATCCTCCCAAAACGAAACTATATTGTTTACATAACACTTTAGAAAATATTTTTTAACATCCGGGATTTAAATCCAAAATTGTGGTTTCAATCCAATTTTAATTCATCACATTTGTATATATTATTCATTTACAAATTTTATTTGATTATATATAACCATTCCAATGTTATAACCTTATTTCATAATAATAATACGAACCAACATATCCATATATGATAATAATTTCAGAAAATTATTCCTTTCATATAAAAATATAGTTTTGGATAAAATTATTTCATTTACCCAGCTTTTAAAACGTATTGTATCGAATTACTCTACTCAAGAGTTTAGAAACACCTATCGATACAGTTGTACATTCTATACCGACAAGAATTCATAAACCACTCGACAAACCAATCAACACAGTATGAAACTGTTTTTATATGAACTGACAAGTGCGCTCTTTCATATATATATACACTCAACTAATTCTAGGGTACTACTGACGCTATCTCTAATGAGTTAATCCCCCACCAAAGCCTAGATGTTTGCTCAACCTAAGCTCTGATACCAAATGTGATGGCCCGCAAATCCGTACTACCTAAGTTGACTAAATACAACACACATCTAACTCAAATAATACAGAATTACGAGTGATTATGGGTTAAAGAGGAAGAAAAATAAAAGAAGAACCTGAAGAAACATCAAAATCTCATAGAGGAACTAAACAAAATATAATATCATATATCATAACTTCGAAATACAAATTTGAACTGTATATAAATACCATATCATAGTACAACACACACACACAATATATATATATATATAACACAGTGGAAATAACTCTAAATAACTAACGGTGAGGCCTCCTGCTTCACGCTCCTCCAAGTGTATCTGTAAAAGCCTGAAACACTTTACTACCCATACAATTTAGGCACCAAAGAGTTTAGGATAAAACAAAAAAAATAAACTTTGAGTTAGTCGTGGGACTGGTGTGAGTAAACTCCAACCATTTTGTTTTACTTTGAAAAAAAAACCTTTGAAAGAAAGGATAATCGTAAAAACAATCCACACAAAAATACGGATGGTTTTTACCTTACGATAACCAAAACATTTTTGATATCAAAACTAGTGATATTACAATAATGTCTAATCAAATAAATAGCCTTCTAGTAGAACACTTGCATCTCACGCATTACGTACAGTATAAACTCAAAAACCGTACGGTGTTTATTGGATTGGATTCACAATATGACAAGGTATAGGACCACCTCCTAATCTGTATACTCTAGAGGGGATACACCGAGGTTCAACAAGAACATCTTGCAGCCCGGCCACACATGACTGGCCACTCATTTAGCTTGAGTGGATCGAATGTATTACAACCCAAGGTTGTTGGCCATCCAAACGTAATTGGTAAGATACATAATTAAAAGAAGAACAAATGAATTTTCTCTAGATCGTTGATAATACACCCTTCTTGGGTATGACCCAACTAACCATGTCGCCTGCCCGATTTTGTCATTTCCTGTTTGTGAGGCTTGAGGCTACGTTCATCCGTCTGGCCACCATTCACTTTGAATGCCACATCGTCACCCTTTAAATCACTAGCTGATCTTCCCAAGAATATTACGGGTATAAAAAACTAAGAGAAACGAATTTCTTTACCATCAAATATAATACCTTGAAAAGATCGTCTTATGTGATCTATTAGGCATTTCTGTCAGACATTCATCCATACAAATTGTCCTGGGTTTGGACAAACCTAAGGCACTATTCCATCAATCCATCTTAGAAAATTTCTACAAAGGATTAGCAGAATAACCCTTGCACTTTACTATGTCTTCAATTATTTTCAGCATGTCTAATTTGCAACCCCTATGCTTATACGGAGTGGTTTTCGGATAATAAATCCAACCTGTCTCTTCATATTGACAATGATGGTCAAATTCTTCGATAGTCGGTTATTTAACTATCAAAGAAAACAAACATCCATTCAATAATCACTGATCCTTTTCTAGTATTTTACGTTTGTTTCCTTGTCGAGTTCTCTATACTGATTTCTAATTACCAAATTTCTTAAAAATATTCTAACTCCTTAAATTTTCAAAAAATTTCGCCAACATCTCCTTTGTACAGGTCACTCGGTACAACCACAACTCGCCTCTCTAGGTCTTTTCCATTCAAAAAGAAAATCAAAAAGCCAAGCGGCTTGCCCAATAGGCTCATAAAATCTCATATAGAATTTAAACATATACCTTTTTGTTGGCCACTCAAATTATAATCTTCATTCTCTTCATTCCATACCTGTTTAACATACATATGCCAATTCCCAATTTATTTCAAAACAATTCAACACTTTCACTTTAAGCGCTTTCCATTTGCTAATTAATTTTCTAATCAGCTTCTTTACTTAATTTTAACCTATCACGTCCAAATATATTTGCATTCACTTATGCGCAAATCAAACTGAAATCCCATGCTCGCTTCCAAATTCTAATCCAAGTTTCATATTCGAATTCCTAATTTCAGTTAACAAGTTAAGTTCAATTCAAAACTCTATTAAATAATTTCTTTTGAAATTAGTTAACTTCATTCGATAATTAAAAATATGATTTTTGTTCCAAAAATAAATCCATTTACTCCACTTGAGTTCGTATATATTTTATAACTCAAGTCTGAGATTTACTAACGGAAATTCTGATTTTTATTCCCTCAAAATCCTTTTATTTAATTTAATAAACCATTATGGTTAAAAAACGATTATAGCGCTATTTTTCTGAAAATTTGATTTTGACATAACTCAAAATCTATAAGACAAAATTTATATTTTTCTCTTCTGTTAGAAAATTATTATCCAATAGGTCTGAATGGTTCTTTTTTCATAGCATTCCGACTTATATTTGGGTTATATATACTTAGTTAAAGTTCAAAACGCCAAATTATGAACTACCGCATCATAGAGAGTTTGTTTTAATTATAATTTAAATATAAACATTAAATTCATTTATAAAATAACTTTCAGCTGCATTTTCAATATTTTAAAATAAATTAAGCCCGTTATCCAAATCTAACTTAATAGTTCAGGTTATTCAAACTCGTCGATTATTTCATTCGACATTCATAACTCGGTTATGAATTTATTAAAAACTCAAATTTCTATATTCAAGTCCAATTCGCATGGAATTATATTATTTACAAAATATCGATATCATCGAATTCCAATTATAAATTCCGTTTATAAAAATAATTAATTAATTCAATATCCCTTACCATTACAAACTAATACCATCTCTTGATAATAGTGATGTCGTTCAAGCTGGGGTATTTTATTTACCTCTCAGACCTTGGCCGACGATGTTCTTATCTCTAAATGGATAAGAGTTTCTAATACAAATCTGACATTAATTATCATAAAAATCCCCTCTTCTATCTCATTTAAAAATATGATTTTTAAATGTCATTTTTTGTATTTGGAAAAATCTAATAATCCAATGAAAATTACTTCATTATACTCATAAACATTGTTTATAAATCAAATTCCTTATTTTATATTAAAAGAGCTTCCATTTAAGATTCATTTAAAACTCGATTCCCATTAGAAATATTTTATTATTATAACCTATATATATATATAAGCATAGGATCTATTTTCATATTACAATTCTAAATTTCTATTTATTATAATTCCAATATATTTTGTAGATAAATTTTGTTTCTATAACTTCGAAATCATTGAACTCAAATCATAAATATATATGGAGTTATCTCAATTCAATTTACATTCTGAACATCGGAATAAATTTCATCGTTTTCTTTTCGAATCGATTCCAAATTCACTTTTTAAATTCATAC
Organism: Allium sativum; assembly: GCA_030737875.1. Taxonomy (NCBI): domain Eukaryota; kingdom Viridiplantae; phylum Streptophyta; class Magnoliopsida; order Asparagales; family Amaryllidaceae; genus Allium; species Allium sativum. Next base: position 184,788,682 of record CM060924.1, on the reverse strand, counting down.
TTGAACAAAAAATTCAAATTATCCAATAATAGTTATTTTTCTTTATTTATAAATACTGTTTTTAAATTTCACTTCTTTTTTTAAATATTAAAACAAGTTTTCAATTTCAAGTTCCATTTGTAATCCAATTTCCACTTTGGAATAATAATTTTCTTTTAAATTCACATTTGAGTATACAGTTCCAAATTATCAAATGATAATTTCTCTTCCATTTGTAAACATCGTTTATAAATTCAATTACTTGTTTTTATTACTGAAAACAAGTTAATATTTTATGACCCGTTTGACATTTAATTTCTATTTCAAAAAATAAATTTTTCCTTTTAAATATAAAAATCCCTTTTTATGATATTTTTGAATATCAATAACTAGGGCCAGTGATATTCAAATATTCAAATACACCAACCATCAATTCAATTCAACGCATCACAACACACATATATAAATATATAAATAATAATAATTAAATTTGAGGAATCCAGTTATATCACTCCAACTTATTTTCCCTGCATCCACAGATGTTAGCCAACATAAATAATACCTATCCTGCTTCGAGGCAGGATATCGCGGTATAGAAGGCCATCTACTCAATATATCGCTGGGTGATAGGGTCATCAGCTAATGGTACTGCGGGAAATATCCAATATACGTATATATATAATGGCCACAACCACCAAGCCTATGTATAACTAATATATATAATAACCACAATTCATCAATAAATAGCAAAGCAACCAACCAACCAACAATCAACATATAAATATTTGTTTTTAATAAAAATTCAATTATAATAAATTATAATCGAACCAGAGTGTGAGTTTACTCACCTTGATTTTATTCGATCTATTCTGATTCCCATTTTAACTCCCGATTAGGCATCTCGCAGCCATGGATTACTTGATTGATTCCGCCGATAATTCTTGTATAAATCTAACATGGCATTCATTGTTTAACTATCGAAATATTTTGAATGTAATTAAAAATTTATTACTAAATTAAAAATAGTTACCTAATTAAACCAATCCTCTATCTTCTTCCCTGTTTTAATACACAGACTATTATCTGTAGATTCCTTAAACCATTGTCGAACCAACCCTGCAACCACATTACCAATAGACGCAACAATTTCCACCCCAACAGATTCGTACCACAATACACACCTCAAAATTCCTCAGCCTTCAATGTGCATCTCCTTAAACATCTTTCACCATTATAGTAAATGTAACGACCTGAATTTTTGACCGGTTTTCGCCGGTAATTAAACCAACTTAAACCATTCATAAAGACAGATTGTTATGGGTACTTACATATTTGCACAAAGAGTAACAGGACTTTTCATTTCACTACCATAATATAACATCAGAGTTACAACGAATACATTAGAGTACATTGATTTCACAGTGGAGGAGATACTAACTCAGCAGAAGAATGTGAATGCTCCAAAACATATAGCTCCAGCTAACACCAGTATCCTGCTCCAATCGACTCTAAGGCTAAATCTGCGAACCAAACTACCAGGTTGCCCGTGTAAAAATTACGGGCACCCAGAGTTTAGGTGAGGGAACAATAAACTCCAGGTCAGTCGTGGGAATGGTGTGAGAACTCAAAACAGTTGTTTTTAGGGTTTATTTTAAAGTTAGGTAATTCATCGGACCACGCCGCTAATGCGGAACGGGTTTACTCCATGTGGATACCAGTGCATAGAAATCCGTAATGACTTTTTGAAAAATGAAGCTATCATAAGCTCGTTCCACATCACACAATGCAAGCGCACACCAGATGGATGAGTTTTGCCTTATGATAACAAAAAATGCATTCATACATGAAAATCCTCTTTTACTATTATATATAGTGTGAAAAACCTTTTCGTAAATAAATGTATTAATCCTAGCCAGCATAATGCCCCATCACATTATACTGATAATCCTACTATTAACCAGCAGGCTATACATTCAAAACCGTATGGGCTCGCAGTGGAGATTGGGTTTCGAACATGATGGTTCCTAGTATGAAAGATCATTCGTGGGCTCACATACTTTCTTGCGCGCAGTATCCCAGTACAAACGGATAACGTCCAGACTTGGACTCCGTTATACTAGCCCACCATACATGAATCAGAGTACCCAACAAATAGCATCCCAGACTGGGGACTTCGTAGTACCCTTTCATCATCACATCCCGGTGCACTGAACATACGAAATGAATATAAAAATCTGACCACTAGTTTACCATCAATCCGGGGTGTGAGTTTCGTCGAGGTCACGATATACACAAAACTACGGTTAAATAAGCCATGCTTTGATCATCCATAGCTCATCTCATAACTTAGGTATGCCACATTGCCCATTCACTACACATCACTGATTTCCATTAATATATAACCTCTAAGCTCATACGTCTTAGAGAAGGGTGTTAAGCAAGAGAATAAATTCTCCGCCACCAAGCAAATATATATTTAACAGAGATCAGTGCTACGCAGTCAATTACAATGTCAGACACACAATCCATACAAGTCCGTTCTGGGTCTGAACGAAACCATAATCCGGAATTCCTTCACATACGTTTGGGCTTCTTGACACCTAACTGATATAAAATCCATCTGCAAATGGGAGCGACCCATTCGAGACATTCAGCAAGTCGTCCTTACGACATGAAGGGTCCCGGTCTTCAATGTTGTCTTTAATGTGTAACACCCCACCTCCGCCAGGGTCACTCTTGCAAGTACACTAGCTTTGGAGGGGTGTTGGACAAGGTAAACATGCATGATGATATCACAAGACAGAACATATGAGTAAAACAGAGTAAATAAAGCAGCGGATAAAATTACTATTTCAAAACCATAGTCAAGTTACATCAAAGTACTTAGTCATCATTTTTCCAGCTACTACAAGTCTAGAAAACATAAACTGAAAAATACATAGGTAAATTATTCCCTAAAGATAACAGTGGTGTAGCCATAGCAAAGCTCAAGTCCAAACCATACATGAGCTGTTAGAAAAGCAAGCCAAAGATCCAAGCTAGGTGCTAGTGTTCCCACCCTGAGAACCTTGGGGGGGGAACGGAAGAAAAGAGGCGAAAGGAAAACAGGTCAGTCATAAAGACTGGTAAGTCCTACCTACTAAAAACTAGTAAAATTAACTAGATATAAGAAACTGAGATGAAACATAAGGATGGTAACTAAACTGGCATGGTAAATAGTTAACAAGATAGATCAAGTGTGGCATCGCATATACAAGGTTAAGTTGCACCAAGTGTACTAGTATTCTAACCCATGTCAAGTATAAACAAGAAATGATCCCTTGTCCCAATATCATGAGATGACCTAAATCAGGGTCTAACTATACGATCTAGTCGATTGGCTCCCTATAAGTCTAACTCGTCGTGTATCGGTGTAATACGGCTTAATCATGAAATGTAGTTAACTGTGCAAGGTCCACCCTAGGGTGTATCCAGCCCTAAGGTGTTCACCACTGACACAAAACAAGCACGCACAGTCTAAACCTACTGGTGCCCATGTTCAACCCCGGACTCATGTGCACGACCATGTTCCGCCTGAACTTAACTAGTGCACTCATTCAACCGTCTCTTTTTGGTCTCTTACGATCAGCCCAGTAATCGTGCCCCACCCTTGCCTAGTCCCAGGGTATCATGATACTCCCTAGTGGGTTACTGCTGAAAAGGACCACGTAACTAGGATTTCAAATGGGTTAAGTGTGGTTAACCATATCCTAACCATGTATCGAGTTGGTTAAGTGTGTCCAAGAAATTCATGACTTAACCCTATCAATACATCGTGTTCAAGTGGTTAAGTATATTCAACTGGTCCATGAATTAACCCTACCATGTGGCATTAATTAACTTAATGCACCCCAACCTCTCACATTAGACCTTGTTGTGGTTACTAGTTAAGCCGGGTGGGTCCGGGTAGCTTTACACCACAACCTAGTCTAACCTCGGGTTTTAAGCGCGACATGACCAACTACTCACATTGGGTCCTATTGTTTGTAGCTACTAGTTAAGCCGGGTGGTTCCGGGTAGATTTATGCTACAAACTCAACCCAACCTCAAGTTGGCTACTTTCATGTTTTCTAAGTGTCATGTCCATGTTCATGTTTTCAAGCATAAACACATGTCAAACTTTCATGTCATATTTTCAAGTCATGTTTTCATGTCATCTAAGTTTGCCTAACTACCCATAACGTATTCCCATCGCACGTAAATTCGCATCAACACACATAGATCAAAGAGGGAACATAAGAATATGACAAGGTGGGCATAAGATGGCAATGTCTATCACAAGTTAAACATGGTGATATTTGAGGCAAAAGGGGTTCAACATACTAGCATATGACCTCAACATGTATGATAGCATAAAAGGTGACTTGGCCTCAAACATGACAATAACATAAAGGTGATTTGGCGTCAAACATGTCAAATAGCATAAGGGTGATTTGGCCTCAAACATGACAATAACATAAAGGTGATTTGGCCTCAAACATGTCAAATAGCATAAGGCTGATTTGGCCTCAAACATGTATGACTTCAAACTTAGCAAATAAACTTGTGGGTAGCATTTAGCTCAACATCATAGGCAAAGATGATAACATGATAATAGTTGACATAGGGTGATAAACTTGTGGGTAGCATGTAGTTCAACATCATATGCAAGTTAACATCAAGGTTATGAGAGGTTCTATGTTGCATTATGCATAACTACCAAGTTCTATGTTGCATTATGCATAACCGCCAAATAAAGCTCATAGCTTTCTACCCAAAAATCAAGGTAAATGATACTAGGTTCATGATAGTGCCACAATCATAGATCAAAAGAGTCATAAATGGATCTATGCATACAAATATAGCCCAAGGCAAGTATTATACCCAAAAGTCCCATTTCAACTTGCTACATGATCATATTAACTTCATAGTTTAAATCTAAGAGTAGAGTGGGGCTTACAAATCGCGGCTATGAGATCTAGAAACCAAATAGAACAAGATAGAGACGTTGTAGAAGCACTAGGAATGATGTAGCAACACAAATAGCCTTGATAAAAAGTAGCTCCTTTGATTTGATGAAGAAAGATGGCTCCTTTTTGCCTTAGAAGCTCCCAAGATAAAGATGGAAGCCATGATTAGGGAGCATTTTGGCAGAGTTTAGTTATTAGGTTGATTTGTGATGGTTTAGGCTAGGCATTAGGGTGTTTTTATAGGTGCAGACACTAGTTTAGGCCATAGGATTAACCCTAATTCGGATCTGAGCCATCAAATCACGTCACAAGCCAACAAAACAAGACCCAGGAGCCAAAACAGGTGCACCAGGCCAAACTGGCCCGACCACCCAGGTCGACAGGGGTGTCGACTGGGCAGTCGACATCAGCTGGGGCATGTCGACTCCCAAGTCGACTTGGGACTGGGCGGGAAAATTTCCCGCCCAGTTTGTTTAGCTCCAGATTTGATTTTCGAACTGTTTTTAAACTCTGGATTTTCTGAAAACTTCGACGGGCCATAACTGGGTCATACGGACTCCGATTTTCGAAAACTCGGACTCTATTTCGTGTATTTTTCCGAGACGAACGCAATGCCATAGGCCGTTTCCCTTGATTCAGACTTTAACATTTAATTCTGCCTTGATTAACGTTATAACATGTTATTCAAAATACGGGTTGTTACATAATGTCTTCAATTTCTCCACAACGTCGTATTATTACTTGGAATGGTTTTCAGACATACATCCTATCCCGGTCTTTCCAAATAATAGGCCCAATTTAAAAAAAACACAATTATAGAACACACAGGCTTTCTACCAATCTCCTTCGGTCTTGGATTTTGTCAAAATTAAACTTCTTTAAACCCATTCTCAAATTATTACAAAATCCATATTTAACCTTTCTCTTTTAAAACACATACCTTAAATCAAAGATGGTTTAGCCTTAAAGCCTTAATTAATTTTCCGTTTGATAACTCGTTATCAAAATCCAGTTACCTTTGAAAATCCTTAATCCACATTTCAACCCTAGTTTCCAATTAAATTGATTTTCCAACACTCCATTCTTTAATCTTAACTAAAGGAGTATACTTTCTTTCCAATTCCTCACTTTTAATTTCCTCTAATCAAAGATCTGATTAAATCCTCAAATTACGATATGAATTTCCATAACTCAATCTCATGGGGTTTCAAGAATGATATTATTGAAGATATGATTCACGACAAAACCCAAATAAATTGATATTGAACATACATTACACAGAAATTGTATCTACTTATATTCGATATTAATTCTCATAATCAACGAATACTATAAGTGGAATAACGATATAATAATATCTTCCAAATTCCTCAAATAGTATACATTTACACCACAGAATTTCATATCAAATATCTGAAGATTACTTTTATCCAACTTATCCCAGTCAACTTAGGAAACTCGCATCTTAATTAAAAGATTTATCCAACTCTTTGACATTAGATCTGCATAGAAATACCATTAACTTATACTTAATATTAATCTCGATATCCAACTCACACAATAAGTGGAATAATGGTGAACTACCTTTTAAATTCCTCAAATAGTAAGAATCATCATCTACCAAATTAATATCAACCATTTAAAGATTTATCTCCAAACATATCCAATTATTAAAATTGAAAAACACATTTAAACTATTAAATAAATCAATTTAAATTCCAAACAAATTATTTTCAATACTTTTAAACCTTTGAAAACATTCAACAAATCATTTACAAATGATTACTTATAGTTCAGAAAACATTTCGCGGTTTAAATACTTCAGAATAGGTTGTTTTCAAAGAAAGCGTTACAATAGTGCTTCAAAAGTGTTACAAAAGCATTACAAAACAGTTTCTTAACTATTTTGATCAAAATATCGTTTATCTTAGCCAAAACTTAAACTTTACAATTCAAAACACCTTTTCATAATTTGTAATGATTTTACAATTTTTTTCCATATTTTTAAAACATTTAAAAATAGCTGTTTATAGTTATGGTCAACAATTGTTCTTACATCGATCTTTTCCAAAATGGTTTCAAACATAACTTGAAAATTATAACTCAAATTTAAAATCTGCTTTCAATCATTTGAAAGTTCTTGTTAATGGAAATCAAACGTTTTTCATTTTATGGAAATCCGATTTAGATTGCAAGGGTTATAAGCGTTTAAAGTTTGCATCTAAAATACGTAAATTGCCATTATGCGACAAGCTCTATTTTGACCATAATAACCATTATTCTATGATACTTCAAAATATCTTAGAAAACCATTATATCCTTATATAACCCTTTTAAAATCATTTAAATTTACTTTCCAAATTATTTTGGATCTAAAATTCAACTTTCATAAATTCTAATTCATTTCTAAATTCAAATAACTTCAAATTAACCTTCCCATTTGTCGGATCAGTTAGGGATAGCCAGGGAGAGCAGGAAACTTCATTTCCAAACCCAAGCCTAGACACTGTCCTCTCTGTCATCCTAGAATGTTCCGGTATTTATTTATTCATTTAAAGGAATTTAACAATATATGAATTCATGCATATGGTCTTTTCCAATTATTAACCTTCAATTTCAATAATGATTTTGCTTTTAATTATGAAGGAGATTTTTCGATCACCAATGTGATACCGTAATTGTTGTGTCATAGTGTATGCAAAACAACATCAACCACCATTTAAACATCCATAGCAACCATCATCAAAATGATTCAATAAATCATAATTGTGCACAAGCGTTATAACACTAATACTTAGTAGTGTGTGTTCTAAACTTCGCATCCATCATCCATCACAACAAATGTCAATCATCGTTAACCAATAATAATTCATCACTATATTTAAATTAGTCTAGCTACTAATTAAATATATAAACCATGGTTAAAGAGTTCTCACCTAATAGCTTTCCAAATCTTCACGGTAGGCGAGCCTAGCTAAACGAACCCTCAGACAGTATTTCCGCGCGCCATCTTCTTGGCCAATATATATATATATATATATATATATATATATATATAAATCTTATCTCTTTATAAGAGGAGGAGGACGAACTTTGACAAGGTGGTGGTGGTGGTGATGGAGGCCGGGTTTTTTAAGGAGGGAGGAGGAAAAAGGCTAAGCCAAAATGGTGAAAGGAAGAGGAGAGGTGAATGGCTTAGGAAGGCATGGATAAGAAGGGGAGAAGGATGAAAGAAAATGGAAGAAATGAGAAATGGAGAAGGATGGTGAAAAGAGAGGGCTAAGGTGGGTTTATATAGGAAACTTAAAGGTATAAGGAGCTTACACCTCATAGGACACTTGTCCTTTCCTTATGTTTTTGATTCATGCATGTTAACACATATTCCTTAAGTGAATAAGGTGGTGACACCTCTTTAGGACACATGTTACATTCATATTAAATCATTTTGCGACATTATTTCTAATACTTATTTTGTGTTACTAACTTGAAACACTTATTTAAGTCACAAATTTTAAACACTTATTGTGTTTCTATGTTATTATATTTGTGTTAAAAAAAATTGATTCAACAAAATATAATGACAACTCGTAATGACAAAAGTCCTTTTTTGACAAAATATATTATCAAATCTTACTTATCATATCTTTGCAATTATATTTAAATTTATATCTATCATTTGACTTGTCAAAATTACCATATATATTTATGTCAAATTCAAGTTTAAATTCAAATTAAGTAATGAATATTCCAATTTTAAATTGGTTAAAAATTCTGGATCATTACAGTAAATTTTAACTCCGTTGTCCCTCTTGACTGTCCACGAAATCAATCACCACAAACAACATATTCTTCTTCTTTTCGAGTTGCTCCTTCCATCCAACCATGTCGACTCGGTGCTCCTCATGGACATTGCGATTTAGAGTTGCTTCCAGTTGCCACAGAATTCCACACAACAATTTTAAGTATGAAAAATCCCAAAACTCCTTCAGAATAAATCGCGGTTCCTATTTCGAGTTACATGATTCTTGCCTGTGCCCTGAGATCGCTATCGTCTAAAATGAAGATCGTATTCCAGAATTTTTTTCCCACAGATGTGAAATCTGATGCAACGATCAAAGCCATAAACCCCATCGCTAATTTCCATATTTAATCCCTATTTAAAATCAAACCTTTACTACTATCGATGTCGATTATCCCAGAAGAGGATTGCACATGTTTTGAAGAATAACGAAATAACATATGGCCTCGAACGAATTTAATAAATCTAGTTTATTCAATTTTTACAGAAATCGATTTTGATTTTAGAGAGTAAAAGGAGGGAGTGATTTTTTTTTTGTTTCAGAGGCTTGCGAAGGAATTGAATTTTACAGAATGAAATAAAAGGAATAAGAGGGGAAATGTCGCGATATATAGGTGAAAAGGGGAAAAGGACGTACATTTCTACTAAATGGCTGTCTACGGAAGTACATACACTTTAGATTTGATATAAAGAGATTTTTATTTTATTTAAATAGATACTGATTTCATTTCGAGCTTATCCATTAAAAATATCTCGAGGTTCATAACTTGAAATCACACACCTGTATTTTAACGTAACGAATGGCGTTCCAATGTTATAAGGCTATTCTAAGCTCAACAGAATAGATTCAAAATTTAATTCGAATGTATATATAAAATAACCGTATTAAATCGATATAATATAATTCAAATTCAGAAATTATCCATTCTTTGGTAATAAATTATTTTTATCGTTTATAGTCAAACACAATTTATATTGATCATCTGAATTGCTTCTATTCAGATTTAACTTCGAGTTCAATTATTTATTGCTTTCGTTTTACGATAATTCGATATAATCTAAATTAAATCGTATATCAATTATCAGATCGATAAATTCCATATTAAAATTCATTTATATTTCCAGTTCAACATTTAAAATAAATTTAAGTATTCAATGGATTAATGCCTGAACAGCCGATTACTAAAAAAAGAATAAGACGTAGTGAAAAAGTACCAAAACAACTGAAGCCTACATCCCACTACGTAAGGGTTCTCTATTCCTATGAGCCTTGAGTAAGAGGGCGCCTCCCGTTGGTTGCCTGGCCTTGACTTGAGTCAATAGGTAGGGTCAACTACACCAAAGTGGAAGGCCCACTATCTAAGCTATTAGTAGGATTGTTTATTCTATTGAAATACTTATTCTCATACTTTGTTCCCGTAAATTTACTGGCTCCTCTCATCAATATAAATCGCTTGCGCCCCTTCTCTAGCTTTCCCTCATATTTCTGTTCTTCTGATACCTGATCAAAAATGATTAATCCATACCACGAGAGAGAATAGCTACTAAATCGATTAAAAATCTATGACATTATAGGTGAAGTTTAGAGATCCACCAAATTCATTTGGTTTCTTTCAATGGAAGAAGGTGAAATAGGTCATCAAAGTAGAGGATTCATCGTGATATAAATCTGTAGAAAATCTGTAAAGTGGGTCGACCCACTATGCCTCCTGGGTCGACCCAGGGGTTGACACACCTTCGTAGTGGGTCGACCCGGGGGTTGACACACCTTCATAGTGGGTCGACCCGGGGGTTGACACACCTTCATAGTGGGTCGACCCACTTATAGTTTTGAGCACAGGATATAATTCCTGCTATTTGTATTTGGTTCTTGGAGATTTTTGGATGGTTTTCTTGGTTTTGATGACCTTTTTTGATGTTGTTCATCATGATTTTTGTTGTTTCTAAGGCTTGTCCATTCAAGTTCATATTGTAGTTCAATCGGATCTCAAATCTATGTAGATTGGGTAATTCAATTATTGATTTTCATGAGGTGCTTTGTTAATATTGAACACTTGCACACGGTTTGAATTATTTTTCGATATATAAATAAATATTGATTTCTTTATAGTTTTAGGGCCAAAATACTTTATGGTTTTCATTTTAAATATAAATAGCCTCAAAACAATAGTATAAATTGTTTATTCATAATAAATAAGGATTTTAGAAATAAAACTATCATTTTACGGAAATCATTTTATAATTTGTTTTAGTAAAATCAAGTATTTTCCTATACATATAAACCACACTTTTTTGCACCCTTCAAGTGGGCATGTTGGAAATTAAACGACTAGCATAAACCCTATGCTACTAGACACATCGGGATACAGAATTGATTAATTCTAATTTCGTTTGATTAAGGTCGATGATTTGTTGATTGTTGATTCGATGTTTTTTAAGTTTCCAATGATTTGGTGATTTCTGAGTTTTCCAGTGCGATGTTAACTAGCGGCTTGTAAACCAAGCAGTAAGAACGTGTGGTACATGACACACAGTTACCACTATTTGGGTTACTAACCGAGAGTTATTGATGCATATTGTGGGGGGATTTGCCAGCACTTGCTTTAAGGAAGCTGGAACTTGAGGAGTCACGTATACGTATTCACTTGACCTAAGGAGTCAAGATGCACTTGGCCGGGGGTTGTAGTAGTGGATGCCAAATTTTAATACATATAAGTACTTGGCTAAGCTCGAGGGACAATATCGTAGCTCGAGTAGCAATATTATATTATGATGGCACATGCATATTTATTTTGTAATGGATCCATATTGTGATTTGGTGTTTGATGATTTTAACTTGATTGGGATGATCATACATTTGCGAAGAGCATTTGGATTTCTAATCCATATATATTTGAGATCTTCGGTGTTTTGGAGTATGATGGAATATGTTGCTCCTTTTATTGAGGATTTAACTCTCTTGAGTTATAACGTATATTTAATGATGATTTTGAGGATTTCGGTGTTGTGATCACCTTGTTGTTTGAGACTGAAGTTGTACTTAGCCTAGAGCTAGTACAATGGTCCAATGCATACCCTTGAGTTATGATGTGTAAATTTAACCCACTTAACCTTTATGTTTTCCTATTCTAAACTCTTAGAGTTAAGCATTGAATATCACGTTCTTACTTATTCTTATACTGATTTGTAAGCTAGATTGAACCATGTGTGTATTCCTTGGATCAGAGTGAAATGTTTCAGGTGTAGCCGTTGTGCTTAGGGTGAGCGTTATCATTGCTGATTATCTTTTATGTAGCAGCTTCCATTCAATTTTTATGTACACGATTCTTCTATTTATTTATTTGTAACGTGTCGTATAAGTAATGTTTGTGTAACCATTTACATTTGTAGCACATGTATTCGTTGTACTATATGATTGTAGTATTATGCAACTGTTATATGAACTGTGATTGTGTATTTAAATGTACTGTGTTCTGAGCAGATCCTATAGCCATCGTGGAAATGTATTATGTAAATATTAAGTATATCAAGCAACTTGAAAAATAGAGAAACACTTCATCGGCGTACTTTAGACTTGTGGATGCAAATCTATGAGTTATCGCTCCTAATAGGCCCTATTCTTCGCTTTAATAGATGGCATTACCTAGTAATGCTTTCATTAGGGTGGGTATCGGGTAGGGCGTTACAAAATGGAATAAGAGCATAAGTTAAAAACAAAGTACATTAACACACAAAACAGAACCGGAAAAGTACATGTGTTACAACATGGAAGGATAATAATAGTGTCTACAAGTATCGCTTCCTTGTTATCCTTGTCTATTTTCTCCTGTCGGTGAGTTAAGTGAAATTTCATTGTAAGGAATATGCTTCGAAATGAGAAGTTCATTCTGTAGTATTCCATTGTTTGGTGTCTACCTTTTATAGCATGACTCGATCGGAAAAATTTCCATCCTTTAAATCTCTCCATGTTTAAAACTTTAGGTAAAATTCTTGGAGAATTCTTTTACCCTATCTTTGATATTTGGGCTGATTGTTTGGTTTGGTAAGAGGAAATTAGAAGGAATTATTATGACCTAAATTTAAAAGTGGTTTTCCCTTCAAAGGTGAGTTTCAAAATTAAAATAAATAAAATTTGAGTTGCACAGTGGAAGTAGGTGAATCGCTTCGGCTATGCTAAATTTAAAAGTTAATCTTCAGGTAAGGAATGTATAATGAGGAAATTATTGCCTTGTAACCTGATGATTAACTAACATTTAGGGGCATCGTGTTGTTTTATCTGTTTAAAGCTAAGAAATTTGATGACTAGAATCAATAAAAGCAACCTTGAGAGAATTTTCTAAATTGGTGATCATTTTATGTGTTGAATGGTCTGATGGGTGTCTTAGGGGTTTTGTTCGATACGCTTAATAAGTGGTAATGATAGAAATTTCTTAAATACTTATGCAAGACTATCTAACACTAAAGATGAGTAGTAAAATGGAATTAGTGGAAGATATAATATGAAATTATCATGTTGGGATAGTGTTAAACCACCACATGAGATGCGTAATATGGTGAATTTGGCGAGGTGATGGCGATGATATATCGACTTCGCAGCCATTTATTAAGGAGGCTTGTTGTGAAATAGGTGGTTTAATGTTATTTTAATCTAATTACAAATGAAAATTTTAAAATGTATTGGTTATAAAAGTGTTTTAAGTACACAACTGTGTGAAGCGAATGCATTGTTTTTGTAATAAACCTTCATAATTGAATTTATAAGACAGTTGCAGCAGTCGAATTGGATATAAATTCATGGGAAATGGTGAGGCTATTTGATGATTGAAACTCCAAGTAGTAGCCATAGTTTGAGGAAAATTAAAAGCTTCGATTGCAAGGAAACATCGAATATGGACTGGGGATCAGAAAATTATGAAAGTTCATTTTAAATCATGCATTATGTATGGAAAGTTTTGTTGTTAAAAACCTTGGGAAATTGTAAGTTGATGAATATGGTTAAAACTTTATATAAAATTAGGTAAATTCTAGTTGGTAAATACTAGTGTTAAAATTTAATATGTTGGAAAATTTTGAATACCATGTGATAGCTTCCTAATCGAGAAGTTTTTTAAGTAATAAATTGAGATAAGAAACTTGTAAAGAAGATGGAGGTATATTAACTAAAGCAAATTGCGAAGATACAATTTATTTAAGAAGGGGAGACTACAACTGAAAAGAGTGCTATAGTAGGATTGTAGCACCACGTAATTTTAAAGAACATTATAATGATAAACTAAATAATACTTAATTAAATACTTAGAATTAAGTAAAACGGACTATGCCATTGCATTCGTTTCAGAATTCTACTTAACATAAACTCCGAGTTTGCATAAAACAGACATTGTATGAAGAAGATATTAAGGTTTGAATTTTGTATATAGATACGAAATATAAATATTTATAAACCAGTCCATAAAATAAAAATCAAAGAGCGGGAGGGAATTCTTGTCATTAAGGGTCAACCCCATGCCCCATGGGTCGACCCCTACACGGGGGTATCGACCCCTGGGTCGACCTGCCCCAGATCTGGGGTAGATCCATTTCTGTGAATGTAGACTCGTTTCTTGTCTAGATTCGTTGACATTAGGTTATATATAGGACCTCATTTCTATTGTTTCATTCATCAAAAACAATGGAGACAACGAGGTGCTGCCCCTACTTAGATTGAATAAGCCTATTCTTCTGCAACAACAATTTATAAGCATACAAGAATCTCTGCTACACCATCAACAGTCAATTCTCTGTTCTTTAGATCCAGTCAGAGTAAGTTCGTGTTATTTTTAGATGTAAACATTTAATAGTAATATAGATATGTTTATAAGTTTGGATCTAAACCAGTGCCTATTAATAACCTGAATCATAACTAAACAGATCTACCATTACTTGTACACTTGATCCTCTGTTTAGTTCTTACATGCCTATCTTTATTATGACTATTCTGCCATTATGCCTAATAGTTTCACCATATGCCTATTCTGTTAGTTTGCATAATCATGTCACTATATGCCTATTCTGTTAGCTTGACCAATTCTATCATCATATGCTTGTTTTGTTAGTATGCCTATTTCTGTTCTCTTCTCCCCCTCATTCCCTTTTTATTTTTATTGCCAGGAAACCTTTGAGCCTAGGCCTATCGCTGAAGTATGCAAGCGCACGAAATTGGGAACGGTTAGGAATGATAAATTGGGGCAGAACTTATATTGTAAAACATGATTGGGACTTAGGGCATAATCTATACCTTGATCTAAAATTTAACTTGGGCATAACCTGTGTCGTGAATCAGACTAGGATTTGGGGCATAACCTTGGATAAACATGAAAAATTGTTTAGTAATGAATAGATCCAGATTTACAGTAATTAGAAACTATAACCGCGCTTAGACACAAGGTTAGTTTACACTTTTGGTAGAAGTCTGCCTGGAACCTCCCGACAAATCCAGCATCCACAAGTGGTAAATCTAATGTGAGGGGTCTAGTGCATAAATGTACGTGTAAAGATGTTGAGACACGAGGTAAGTCCGACTATTGGTAGAAGTTTGGCCGGAAACGCCCGACATATCCAGCATCCACAAGTGGTAGACTTAATGTGAGAGGTCTAGTCCATTAACAGCCACAAACGAAAATATGATAATAACTTGTTAACCTAAAATACTTAACCTATTCAAATATATGTGGGTTACATGAACCTATTAAATTGAGTAGGGGTTAAGTAAACTTGCTTGAATCAGTGGGGGTTAAGTTAATCTTATTAAATCTGTAGGGGCAGGATATATATATATACACCCCCCCCCCCCGACAAACTTAACCTTTTTTATATGTTAGGATTATGCAACCTTGTTAAACTGTTGGGCGTAACCTGTCAAAATCCTAGTAGTGGGGATGCAAGCCTAGGGGGAAGCTTGTATCATTTGTTGTGTGGGACCCATATCACTGAGTAACCCATCTTGGTATCAAACGGGGAACCCCGAACCAGGTCAGGGTCTGGGCACGCTTACTAAGTTGATTGTAAGAGGTTCATTTAAGTGGGGATGTTGACTGCGCACTCCGTCGGATTCATGTGCATGCATGAATCTACTTGTGTTGGGATAATAAGACGTTGTGACATCAGTAGATGGTTGTGCATCTCGTTAGTAAAGGGGTTTCCACTTTAAGAAGTGATACATCCTATTATGGGGCCAACACAGGATGTCTAGGGGATAGGGAGCTGATGGATTAGGGTAGTAATGAGGGTACATCTAGTATTGTTTGTTTAGGAACCCGTTATTATCGTTGAGTTTAACACCTATCATTTCTGTTGGGCTATCTGTTATTATTGTATAGGGTAAAACCCCTCACTAGAAGTACTCCTAAGTCCACCATTCAGTTTCTATTAGGATCATCTTGTTTCTGTTATACTAGCATTGGTGTAGAGAAAAGTGCTTGGGAAGCGCAATATATTCATTCTTGCTTATTCTGTTTATCCTGTTCAGTTTGTTATACCTATCTTATGATACTGCTACCTCGCTCTTCCAGTTTATATGCCTGTCATGATGCTTTTACTTATTTTGTGCTAAAAGTAACTGGGCTCGCCAGACTTTATGTCTAACCCGTTTTGTTTCCTTTTCTTTCTCTTTCTTCCCCCAAGGTTCTCAGGATGGGAGCACTCAGACTTGATTAGGATTCTCTCTTTCATTCTGCAGGAGCTGCTTAGATGTACCGCTCTGATTTCATGTCTTCTCTGATATGGCTATTTTAGGGACTATGCTTTTTATATATTACTGTACACTGATGATTTAGTACAAGACAGAAATTGTTATGGGTTTTTTTTGTTTCAGACTTATGATGTAACTGGATTTTGGAACACGATGTTTTCTATTTAATAAAGTTTTAAATTTCATTTTTATTTTATATCTATCTTGTGATGTTTCTGTTTTTGTTTACCTATAAGCTTCATGAAACTTAATGCATTCTGCTAAAGAGTGACATTAACGGATGTGGGGTACCACATTTGGTATCAGAGCTAAAGGTTACCAGATTGGATAAAATATTTTGAAAATTGTTTTCGAAAACATTTTAAAAGAAAGCATTTTCAAAAAATAAAACTCTCATTTGAAAAACATATTCCCCAAAGCCATATGAAATATCTTTCAATTCTCTATTTGAATCCCTTTTCCTTTTCTTTTAAGCATGTTTGGGGAACCGAATATTCCTAAGGGCATATAGATATTGGCTTGGTTCCGTAGGCATCTTGAGGATACGACACCTACCGGAGGCTAAGCAGACACCCCTCCACTAGCTGCAGCTGCTAGTCCTCCTCCCCCATGAGCAGATAATTTCTCTAAGACATGCAAGGACTTCTATGCTATGGGAGCAAATCCATTCCGAGGAACTGAGACTTTCGTAGAAGCAAAGAATTGGCTTAAAGAGACGGAGGATTTATTTGGGATTTTTGAGGTTGATGACCGTAGGAAGATTCAGTTAGTCGTTTGATAGCTGAAAGATGAAGCTTTGTTCTGGTGGGAAGTGACGCAAGAAGGGCGTCCAATTGAGACATGGGATGATTTCCGATATAGATTTGAGATGAAGTTTCTTTCTCAAGCCGAGCAAAGTATGCACATGGAAAGGTTTTTGGCACTTAAGCAAAGAGGCATGTCTGTCAAAGAGTATGTTAATAAATTCAACCAATTGGCAAGGTTTGGTTTGGAGCTAGTGAATACCCCACACAAGAAAGCTTTGAGGTTTACTAAAGGATTGAATGAACCCCTCTATGGGTTGGCTATGTCTCATATTCCGATAGGAGCAACTTTTGAGAAACTCGTTGATATGGCATTGATGCACAAAGAGGATAAAGGCAAAAAGAAAGAGTCTAAGACTGATGAGACGCAAAACAAGAAAGTATGGCCTAAGAAAGAACAGCAACAACAAAAGAAGGGTGGAAAGAACAACAAAACTCAAGATAAGAGGAAATGTCATGGTTGTGGACGTATGGGTCATTTGGTTAAAGATTGCAGAAAGAGGAAGAATGCTAGTTTCTACTGTAGCGAGGTCAGGCACATTTCTACGGATTGCCCGAAGAAGCAAGGACAGGGCCAAAGGGCAGGATCTTACGGAGGGTAGGTAAATGCTCTTATGGCCAGTGTAATGGACAGACATGTGAAAGTTTCTATTGAAGGTCTGATTTCTCTTTCCGATCATCCGGTTAGGACTCTTTTTGATTCGTGCGCTTCGCATTCTTTTACATCTGATTCTGTGGTTGAGTCTCTACACTTTAGTACTAGTATGGTTTCAGATCCCGTTGTTGTCTCAAACCCCATTGGGGGAACAACTTGTTTGTCTATGATTTGTCGGGGTTTGAGGATATCTATGTTGGGCGTCGAGTTGGAGTGCAACACATATGTGCTTGGTTTTATGGGCTATTGTGATGACCCCAAAACCCCGTACGACGGTGGCAAGGGTAATCTTTGGAATATAACACATAAACAGATAACAGCAGAACCAAAATAAATAAATACACCAGATAATGTACAATAGAATACACTGGATAAACATAATCAACAGAGTTACAAAGTATACAGGATCATACTTAGTACAAAATACAGTTCGGCTATACATAAATATCTACAGCGGAATCAAAACATAATATGTACAATAGGAGCTGAACAACATAAAAAGAGATTAATGATATAATTCATCTTCAGCTCCAGCTATCCAGAAAGAGCCTACTAAAACCTGAATACAAGGCTGCCCATGTAGAAAAAGGGGCACCCGATTTTGCAAGTGAAACAAACTACGAGTCAGTCATGGGACTGGTATGAGAAATCTACTTAACTTACTTTAATATATGGCCAATCACAGGACCACGCCACTTTCGCGGAATGGGTTTACTCCATTGGATTGCCAGTGCTTTAAAACAAGTAAATCTTTTAAACATCGCAATGTTTTTTTATAAAAATGAGGCCATTATAAGACTCAGTTCCCATCACACAATGCAACACAAAACCAGAGGATAGTGTTTTACCTTATAATGGCCAAAATATGCTTGATACGAATAAAACGAAAGCATTTGATATTATTACTAGTGTTTATATGTTTCAAAAACAATTTCAAATCATAAGTATCAATCATAGACGGCATGGGTACCATATATCATGTCACCATATATAGATATACAATCAAAACCGCACGGTGTCGTATTTGGAAGTTGGATTTCCGTCATGAACCAAGGAAAAAGATAGTCCTTACCAAATTCGAGACAATCTAGCCCATGTCTCAGGCAAGTGCTCAGTCAAGCCTTTGGATCGTCTGGGCCGGTCCACCGATGTGGATTAAAATGCATGAACATTGTGTTTCCCCGCCCTTTGGGGCGTAAATGAGTCCAATGACTCCATCGGCTCCACATAGTCACCGATATATCCGAGGCACCTCGCAACAACAACAACCACACAGGTGAAAATAATATAAATGTCAGGGCTAGTAGGTCACTGACACCACCCTAGCTAGAAGGAAACGCATGCCCTCCCTGATGTCCTCTCCCATTTCTGGTTCGTACCGGGGTGTGAGGTTTGCGAATCAACGTTATACACAAAGCTATGCCACACAGGTCGTGCTTTGATCATCAACCGCAAGACTTTGCTTTTCAACAAAATCCTTGATCATCTGCCACTTAGGCATGCCACACAGGCAATTCACTCCATGCGACTGATTTCTATCGATATATAACCTCTGAGCTCGTACGTCTCAGAGAAGGGCGTTAAGCAAGAGAATAAATTCTCCGCCGCCAAACAGATATATATTTAATTGAGATCAATCAACACAGAACAAAATCCAATGTCAGACACACAGTCCATTTACAAGTTCGTTCTGGGTCGGAACGAAACCGGAGGCACTTTATACCTTGCATATCCATCGATCTCCAAGTACGTTTGGATGATCACCACTTATTATCTATATTTCGGGATGCCTCCCAATCAAGACATCAGTAACCATCCAACCGATGTGAAGATCTCCGGTCTTCAACCACCGTCTTCATCATCGACTTCTAATCACCGATCAATTATTTGTAATGAGATTTAACTTGGCCTTTTCAAATAATTCACGTATATTTAGAATTTAAATCAATTCATTTCAATGGTTAAATTATTCGACATCAATAATTCTGTTCTTAAATGTAATTTTCACGCCAAACACATTCAACCATCAAATACCCAATGAACCGGGTAAATTCGGTTTATTTCCGTTCCATATCGTTTATAATATTTTATAACGATTTATCGCTATTTTTATTCATTTAAAAATAGCCAATTCATTCAAACGACGCTTCAGGCCATAACGCGGCCGTGGCGCTGTTTTTCTTCAGATTTGAATTATACATATATGAAAATCTAACTGTTGGATCTTCACAAATTTTATATCATCAGAAAGATCTTTTCAAAACGAATCCAACTGTTTCAGTTTTGGGAAAACCCGACGGTCGGATCTCTCGGTACAATCGTTTGAAGTTATGATTTCAAAATTCGAACTGCAGCGTCGTTATACAATTTAATTATATATATATATATATGTATATATAAATATAATCGATTCTGGCGCTGTTTTTCTTCAGATTTGAATTAAACATTCCAGACAATCTAACCGTTGGATCTTTACAAAGTTGGTGTTATTGGAAAGATATTTCCAAAGCGAACCCAACAGTTTCAGTTTCGGGAAAATCCGATGGTTGGATCTCCCGCACTAATTGTTTGAAATCACGGTTTCAAAACACGAACTGCAGCTTC
The DNA here is from genome assembly GCA_030737875.1 of Allium sativum. Lineage (NCBI taxonomy): Eukaryota > Viridiplantae > Streptophyta > Magnoliopsida > Asparagales > Amaryllidaceae > Allium > Allium sativum. The sequence continues at coordinate 184,768,125 of CM060924.1, read as the reverse complement.
GTTATTCGATTTATTTTAATTATATTTATATATATGTATATAATTAATTCTTCGATTTCAAAACCACATTCATTTCACACATTTGATAAAATTGTTTTTTTATCCAACAACTATTTATTTCAACACATCACTATTTTTAACAGTTCATATATATCATAAAGATGTGATTTTTATTGTAAAACAATTTATTTCAAAACACGATTATTTTATATAGTTTATACATATCATAAAGATGTGATTTTTAATGTAAAACAATTTATTTCAGAACACGATTATTTTATAGTTTATATATAAGGTAAAAATGCTATTTATGGTGTTAAAACAATTTATTTAAAAAACTAATACTTTATATAGTCTATATATATGATAAAAATGTTATTTTTATTTTTCAAAGAATTTATTCAATACATGAACTTCATTCAACACATGAATTTTATTCAACACATGAATTTCTATTCAACACATGAATTTTGTTCAACACATGAATTTTATTTCAACACATGAATTTTATTCAACACATGAATCTGAATCAAACACAGAAATATTTTAGAAAATTTCGGTAGCATAACGGCAGGGTAGTTAAAACCGACACCGTCCCTAGTACGGCTCCTCGCTCTACCTTAAAGCCTCGTAGCTTTTGACAATGGGGATTTTCAATATCTAGTTCATACGCAGACAAATTTTCCCATATACTAATCCTATTGGGATTTCAACCAGAATCAATCATTTCAAATCAACCATTCATGATATTCACCAAATTTTCACATCAACCAATGATCCAAACAATATCACAACCAATATATATCGTCCATGGTCTATGGACGAGGGGAGTGTATATATATATATACGTATATAACTATATTTCGATTTCATTTCAATATCATTTCAATTTATTTCAACGCATATATCATTTTCACAACGCATATATAACTTATAAATCGAACATACAACTTATACAACGCTTATACATGAGGTGTACAACGCTTATATAACTCATTCTTCGACTATATAATTTATATATCGTTGTTTCCATATCGTTTATAATTCAGAAATCTCACATTGGGTTCCACTCCTCCAAAAATTGTAGAAGGCTCAGAAAAATATCCGGTCTCTTCTAAAATGAAGAAGACGTCCACACAGTCCTGGTGTCCCTTGTTTCATTGGATTTCGACAACATAGCAAAAGGATACGATTTTTATAAGGTTAACCAACTTTGCGACGGTTTTAGAGTGTCGAAATCTATTTAAATAATTAAAACCGTATACCTTCAGTTTGGTTCAGAATTAGGTTTGGCAAAATCTTCCAATCCGTGTAGCTAGGGGTCGATCGGCCAATGCAGCAGCGTAGCGCTTGGAGAGGCGCACCCGTGCCAAGGGGTGGGTCCAGCTCGCAGCTCCGACGAGGGCGGAAATGGCGAAGAGGCGGGCTGACTTCGGGGGCACGATTCACGAAAAATACTCCATGATTGAGAGCGTGGTTGGTATAGATTTGAAGGTGAGGAGGAGTACTACAAAAAGTTGAACTGGGGCAGTGGGTTTGGTTGCACGGTTTGGGCGGAATGGAGGAGAGAAGGGAGGAGCGGTTTTCCATCATGCATCGCAAAACACGGGGAGAGAGAAAGCGGGGGTTTCGATTTATGATTGGCCAGGATTTTTTTAATATATTTATATGTTTTTAAATTTGCAAAAATACCCCTCTTCACATACTAACTCCAATCCAAACCCACCGACTGTTGTCCCTAGCTAAATACCCCCATTCCGAACATAATGGGATATGTTTCGTAGGCCCGTTCGACTGTTCCAGTCAGTTTTTCTTCAAATTAAAATATAAAACGTTCAATATTTGATTTGAACGTACATTTCAATTTGCTGGGGCCACATACCGATCCCAAAAATTCCAGAAAAATAAATCTTGCTATGTTTTGATGATATAGTCCCAACAAAACTAGTTTTGTCGAATTCTGAGACCGTCTGAAAAATGGCCATTTTCTGGTCGATCCAATTTAACTGAAATCCACCAAACACATTTTCCTTCGCCACGCTCACATATTAACTTCAAAAATTATGGAATTTGAAACCTAGCAATAATTTGACATCCCGGATCCAACAAAAGTGGTTTCATCGAATTCTGACGTCGTTTGCAAAATGTCTATTTTCAAGGGCTATATAAACTCTATAGCGACCTTTCTGAAATTTCATTTGGCCATAACTTTTGATACCCGCTATGAAACTTCGATTTTTCATATTCATTAGAAAGATATTCACTAACAAATTTAAATATTTTTGGTTTAACTAAATTTCGTTTTATTTTGCACCCGGTATAGTCAGTCAAAGTTTGAATTGAAATTTTGAAACTGCCGCGTCATTTCAGGCCTTGTTTACAATTTAAAATAATTATATTTATTTTCAAACATCGATTCAAACATACTTTTCGTCGTTATTATTTAAAATATTTATTTTAAATATCTAAAATCCACTAAAATAGCCAAATTAAAAAATTTAAATTGGCTCAGATTTTCCAGGTTGTTACAATCTCCCTCACTTAAAACTTTTCGTCCTCGAAAAGGAACGAAGTCGAATGTTGCTTAATTACCCAACTCAACTTTCATTCTGGCTTCCATTCTTCAACTTTTCAATTTTTAAGAATTTTCAAATTCTTCAAAAATTTGGCTAACACCCTAAATTTTCGAAAAAATTCGCCATAACCTCTTTTGTACGAGGAGCTTCGGGATATTTCAAATAGCATCCCATGGCTCTCACCAATACAAAAGAAAAAGAAAAAGCCAATCGGCTCATAAAATCATCAAATCCCCAAGAAATACAATAAACGTGTACCTATTTTTCAGGCAAACAATTTTATTTCTCTGCTTAGTTGTTTATCCGTAACCTTTTCACACATATATAATGCACATGTGTATATTTCTATCTATTTTCAATTCAGTTCAATGTGTGATTTAATCAAATAAATTCTACCATTCATTCTCTTGTTGATTAAATTAATTATCATTCTAATAATTTAATAAATCAAATCCACAATCACACAACACAAACATTAACCGATTTATTTTTTACTTTTCAAATATATATCTTTTATATATTCAAAAATCATATTTCTAAAACCAGACTTTATATATAATCACAAATACGTTATTTATAAACCTATAACTCTCAACTCATTCTGGGGCATATCTGACCCCATCTCTAACGAGTTATTTTTATTCTGCTATACTCATATTAGGACATTACTGATCCTATCTATAATGAGTTATTCATCCTAGAACTCTACTAGTTCTATCTCTGACGAGTTCGATAGTATGTTATATTCCAGAACTAAGCTTAACCAAAGCTCCGATACCACGTTGTGACGACCCCAAAACCCCGTACGATGGTGGCAAGGGTAATCTTTGGAATATAACACATAAACAGATAACAGCAGAACCAAAATAAATAAATATAATGTACAATAGAATACACTGGATAAACATAATCATCAGAGTTACACAGCATACGGGATCACACTTAGTACAAAATATAGTTCAGCTATACATAAATGTCTACAGCGGAATCAAAACATAATATGTACAATAGGAGTTGAACAGCATAAAAACAGATAAATGATAGAATCCATCTTCAGCTCCAGCTATCCAGAAAGCGCCTGCTAAAACCTGAATACAAGGCTGCTCGTGTAGAAAAAGGGGCACCCGAGTTTGCAAGTGAAACAAACTATGAGTCAGTCATGGGACTGGTATGAGAAATCTACTTAACTTACTTTAATATGTGGCCAATCACAGGACCACTCCACTTTCGTGGAACGGGTTTACTCCAGTGGATTGCCGGTGCTTTAAAACAAGTTAATCTTTTAAACATCGCAATGCTTTTTATAAAAATGAAGCCATTATAAGACTCAGTTCCCATCACACAATGCAACGCAAACCAGAGTATAGAGTTTTACCTTATGATGGCCAAAATATGCTTGATACGAATAAAACAAAAGCATTTGATATTATTACTAGTGTTTATATGTTTCAAAAACAATTTCAAATCATAAGTATCAATCATAAACTGCATGGGTACCATATATCATGTCACCATATATAGATATACAATCAAAATCGCACGGTGTCGTATTTGGAAGTTCATGAACCAAGGCAAAAGATAGTCCTTACCGAATTCGAGACAATCTAGCCCATATCTCAGGCAAGTACTCAGTCAAGCCTTTGGATCGTCAGGGCAGGTCCACCGATGTGGATTAAAATGCCTTAACACTGCATTTCCCCGCCCTTTCGGGCGTAAATGAGTCCAATGACTCGATCGGCTCCACATAGTCACCGATATATCCAAGGCGCCTCACAACAGCAACAACCACACAGGTGAAAATAATATAAATATCAGGGATGGTAGGTCATTGACACCACCCTAGCTAGAAGGAAACGCATACCCTCCCTGATGTCCTCTCACGTTTCTGGTTCATACCGGGGTGTGAGGCTCGCGAATCAACGTTATACACAAAGCTATGCCACATAGGCCATGCTTTGATCATCAACCACAAGACTTTGCTTTTCAACAGAAGCCTTGATCATCTCCCACTTAGGCATGCCACACAGGCAATTCACTCCATGCGACTGATTTCTATCGATATATAACCTCTGAGCTCGTACGTCTCAGAGAAGGGCGTTAAGTAAGAGAATAAATTCTCCGCCGCCAAACAGATATATATATTTAATATAGATCAATCAGCACAGAACAAAATCCAATGTCAGACACACAGTCCATTTATAAGTTCGTTCTGGGTCTGAATGAAACCGGAGGCACATTATACCTCGCATATCCATCGATCTCCAAGTACGTTTGGATGATCACCACTTATTATCTATATTTCGGGATGCCTCCCAATCAAGACATCAGTAACCATCCAACCGATGTGAAGATCTCCGGTCTTCAACCACCGTCTTCATCATCGACTTCTTATCGCCGATCAATTATTTGAAATGAGATTTAACTCGGCCTTTTCAAACAATTCACGTATATTTAGAATTTAAATCAATTCATTTCAATGGTTATATAATTCGACATCAATAATTCTGTTCTTAAATGTAATTTTCACGCCAAATACATTCAACCATCAAATATCCAATAAACTAGGTAAATTCGGTTTATTTCCGTTCCATATCGTTTATAATATTTTATAATGATTTATCGCTATTTTTATTCATTTAAAAATAGCCAATTCATTCAAACGACGCTTCAGGACATAACGCGGCTATGGCGCTGTTTTTCTTCAGATTTGAATTACACATATCTGAAAATCTAACCATTGGATCTTCACAAATTTTATATCATCAGAAAGATCTTTTCAAAATGAATCCAACGGTTTCAGTTTTGGGAAAACCCGATGGTCGGATCTCCCGGTACAATCATTTGAAGTCACGATTTCAAAATTCGAACTGTAGCATCGTTATTCGATTTAATCTAATTATATATATATAATCGTTCTGGCGCTGTTTTTCTTCAGATTTGAATTAAACATTCCAGGCAATCCAACCGTTGGATCTTTACAAAGTCGGTGTCGTTGGAAAGATATTTCCAAAGCGAACCCAACACATGAATTTCTATTCAACACATGAGTTTTATTTCAACACATGAATTTTATTCAACACATGAATTTTATTTCAACCATGAATTTTATTCAATACATGAATCTGAATCAAACACAGAAATATTTCAGAAAATTTCGGCAGCATAACGGCAGGGTAGTTAAAACCGGCACCGTCCCTAGTACGACTCCTCGCTCTACCTTAAAGCCTCGCAGCTTTTGACAATGGGGATTTTCAATATCTAGTTCGTATGCAGACAAATTTTCCCATATACTAATCCTATTGGGATTTCAACCAGAATCAATCATTTCAAATTAACCATTCATGATATTCACCAAATTTTCACATCAACCAATAATCCAAACAATATATATCGTCCATGGTCTGTGGACGAGGGGAGTGTGTGTGTGTATATATATATATAGACATATATATATATGTATATAACTATATTTCGATTTCATTTCAATTTATTTCAACGTATATATCATTTTTACAATGCATTTATAACTTATACATCGAACATACAACTTATACAATGCTTATACATGAGGTGTACAACGCTTATATAACTCATACTTCGACTATATAATTTATACATCGTTGTTTCCATATCGTTTATAATTCAAAAATCTCACATTGGGTTCCACTCCTCCAAAAATTGTAGAAGGATCAGAAAAATATCTGGTCTCTTCTAGAATGAAGAAGACGTCCACACGGTTGTGGTATCTCTTGTTTCACTGGATTTTGATAGCATAGCAAAAGGATACGATTTTTATAAGGTTAACCAACTTTACGACGGTTTTAGAGTGTCGAAATCAATTTAAATAATTAAAACCGTATACCTTCAGTTTGGTTCAGAATTAGGTTTGGCAAAATCTTCCAATCCGTGTAGCTACGGGTTGATCGGCCAATGCAGCAGCGTAGCGCTTGGAGAGGGGCACCCGCGCCAAGAGGTGGGGTCCAGCTCGCAGCTCCGACGAGGGCGGAAATGGCGAAGAGACGGGCTGACTTCAGGGGCACGATTCACAAAAAATATTCCATGATTTAGAGCGCGGTTGGTATAGATTTGAAGGTGAGGAGGAGTACTACAAAAAATTGAACTGGGGCAGTGGGTTTCATTATACGGTTTGGCCGGAATGGAGGAGAGAAGGGAGGAGCGGTTCTCCACTGTGTGTTGCGATATACGGGGAGAGAGAAAGCGGGCGCGTCAATTTATGAAGAGGAGAAAGGTGCTAAAATGGATAGGACACAGGATACGAAAGTGGATCCAAAGAAGGTACAACAACAACAAAAGAAAGGCGGTAAGGATAACAAGGGCCAAGAGAAATGGAAGTGTCACAAGGAATACCTGGACACTTAAAGAAAGACAGTAGAAAAAAGAATAAGCCTGGCTTTTACCATTGCGGTGAGGCAGGACATATGATTAAAGATTGCCGGAGGAGGCAAGGACAAGGGCAGAGGACAGGATATACTTCTGGAGGACAGGTTCATGCTCTCATGGCACTGGGGCAAGAAGGAGGTAGAAACATTTCTGTCGAAAGTTTGATTTTCCTTTTTAATCATCCTGTTCGAATTTTGTTTGATTCTGGCGCTTCACATTCATTTATATCTGCTTCGTTTGTTGAAACACTACACCTAAATACTAGTCTAGTTATGGATCCCATTGTAGTCTCAAATCCTAATGGTGGTTCGGCTCATTTATCTATGATTTGTCGGGATTTGAGAGTGTCTATCTTGGGTGTTAATTTTGAATGCAATGCCTACGTTCTTAGTTTCATGGGCTATGGTTTGATTCTAGGGATGGATTGGCTAGCAAGGTATGGTGTTATCCTGGACTATGAAAGGAGGGTAGTTAGATTGTTGACTCATTGTGGAAGGACCCTTGATATTTCTTGTGACCCTAGGGGTTCGGTGATGCTTAGCTACCTAGAATCACTTGATGCATCCATCGATGATTTGCAATCTGTTCGAGTAGTCCGTGAGTATGATGACGTCTTTGATAAGATTCGGGGTTTACCCCCGAGGCATAAGATAGACTTCTGTATATACTTAGTAGATAATGCAAAGCCAGTTGCATTGCCAGTGTGGCACATAGATCCGAGAGAGAGGAAGGAACTCAGTAAACAAGTAGGGGAGCTGCTTGAGAAAGGGTTCATAAGAAGAAGTATTTCGGAATGGGGTGTTCCAGTGGTTTTGCTACGAAGGCAGACAGTTTGCTTAGATTGTGCGTGGACAATAGGGAGCTAAATAAATTCACGAAGAAAAATAGGCACCCATTACCGGGGATAGATGACTTTTTCCATCAACTGGTTGGTGCTTCAGTTTTCTCGCAGTTGGACTTAGCTACAGGATTTCATCAGTTGAGGGTAGCTGAGGATGGTATAGATAAGACTGCTTTTAGGACTCCAGATGGTTTCTTCGAGTGGCTCGTCATGTCTTTTGGATTGACGAATGCACCCTCATATTTCATAGACTTGATGAGTAGGGTGTTTAGGGAGTTTCTAAACAAGTTCGCAGTAGTCTTTGTGGATGATGTCTTGATATTCTCTATAAGCAACGAAGAACATGCCCAACATCTTAGGTAATTCTTAGAGACTCTTCGAGCACATCAACTCAAGGCTAAGTTCTCCAAATGCCATTTTTGGAGGAAGGAAGTGAGGTTCTTAGGACACGTGGTCTCTAAGGAGGGGATAGCAGTAAATCCCGCGAAGGTGGTAGCAATCCAAGATTGGAAGGTTCCTAGAAATGCAATGGAAGTAAGAAGTTTTCTATGGTTGGATGACTATTATAGGAAGTTCATTAAGGACTTCGCAAAGATATTAGCCCCACTTACACGGTTGACAATGAAGAACTTGACCTTTTCTTGGGATGTTGACTGTGACAATGCTTTTCAACTATTGAAGAGGGCATTGATGACAGCTCCAGTATTAGTTTTGCCGGATGGGAGTAAACCATTCACTGTGTATACGGATTCTTACAGGACAGGGCTTGACGCAGTTTTGATGCAAGAGGTAAGGGTGATATGCTATGGTGGAAGGCAGTTAAAGGCCCATGAGAAGAATTACCCTACTCATGACTTAGAGTTAGTTGCCATAGTTTTTGCGCTAAAGTCTTAGCGTTACTATTTGCTTGGAGAAAGGTTTGAGTTGTATATGGACCGTAACTCACTAAAATACTTGTTCTCTCAAAAAGATCTAAACTTAAGGCAACAGAGGTGGATGGAGTTCTCAGCATCCTACGATTTTAAGATTGCATATACCCCTGGCAAGGGTAACGATGTACCTGACGCCTTGAGTAGAAAGAGGTTGACTTTGAGTCCTTTGTTTGTCGAGCGACAGAGTTTAGAGTACATATCTACCTTTGACTTTAGACCCTCTATCGATTATGTTCCCGGTTTGTTGGCATTGTAGAGGTGCGACCTACGTTTTTGGGATAGATAGGAGTAGCACAACGAGATGACCCACATCTGATAGAGATAGTAGACAAGCTCAAAAAAGGGAGTCTTCAAGCCATCTCAGTGGGTATACTATAGATGCAAAAGGTTAGCTGTGTAGGGATGGGAGACTATGCGTATCACGAGACGAAAGCTTGAGGAGGATGATCCTTGAAGATGCACATTGTTCTAAGATGACCGTACATCCCGGTGGTGACAAGATGTATAGGGACATGAAGCGATTTTTCTTTTGGGCCGGAATGAAGAAGAATGTGGCTGAGTTCATTTCTAGATTCTTAGTGTGCCAAGGCTGAGCAAAAGAAGCCTGGTGGATTGCTTCACCCTTTAGATGTTCCGCTGTGGAAATGGGAGAGTGTTTCCATGGATTTCGTCAATGACTTGTCGAGGTCAAGGAAGGGTAATATGGGGATTTGGGTAGTAGTAGATAGACTTACCAAGAGCACCCATTTCATTCCCGTTAAGAGTAAAAGAACAGCGGCATGGTTAGCATCTGTTTATCTCCGTGAGATAGTTCGTCTACACGGCATACCTTCTAGTATCGTAAGCGATCGAGATCCCATATTCACTAATGAGTTTTGGAAGAGCTTGCAAGAGGCGGTAGGAACGCAATTGTGTTTGAGCACCGCTTATCACCCTCAAAGGGACGGCCAAACAGAAAGAGTGAATAGGATTCTAGAATATCTTTTGAGGTTATGCATCTTGGACTTTGGAGGGACATGGGAGGAACACCTTCCATTAGTAGAGTTTACCTACAACAACAGCTATCAGACTAAATTGGCATGGCACCTTTTGAAGCTCTATATGGATGACCTTGTCGATCACCGACTTGTTCGTGGGAATCTATGGATAAGAATTTACTTGGGCCCGAGATGGTTAGGGAAATGGAAGACAAGATATGTGCGTCGTACCCTTTCCTTTTTAACTGTATGTTCTTAACTTCTCCTTTTTCTACCGCTTTGTTTATACTTGTTCTATCGTTTAGTGTATCCTCTTGATTATATCTTCGATATTTAGGTAGAAAATCCTATGGTTGTAAACGTGTGTTTGAGACATGTTATGTTTGGTGGATGCAAGTGGATGTAAGTGTCTGCTAGTGGTTGCTCGTGGATGCATTTACACACACATTAGGCACTAGATCGGCTCAATCACTCTCATATTGCATATGGATGAGTGTGCATATTTAAATTAATGGATGTATATTGAATGTGTTATCATATGGATGTTGCATTTGGATGAATGGTTGTGTACTCACATAGAAATGATATGTATCATTAGAATTCTTTTGTATACATAATGGACGCATGGCACTATCATGATTTGCATTAAGGAGGTCAACTGAATCAGTAGACCGCCTGATTTTGCATTAAGATAAGGACATATAAACACACTTTGCATATGTTTATGAAAGAAGGAATCTTTTAAGGACAATGGACACCCGTGATTGATGGATGAGTAGATGGATGATGGATGGTAGGGCATACATTCTTCTTAACTTGGAGATTTCAGGGACGAAATCCTTTAAGTAGGGGAGAATGTAACACCCCGTAATTTTAAAATATTAAAACTGAAAAATTTAAGAATAATTATTTTTTAGAAGAAGAATAATGTGAAATGGGTTACGCCATTGCGTTCGTCTTGGAATTCTGCTTGGGATAGAGTCTGAGTTTGCGTAAAACGGACAACGTATGAAGAAGTTATGAAGCTCGGAAGATTTTAAGTTTAAAGTAGTAAAAACAGAAAAACCCATCACTAGTCGACCGCCCATTTTTCCCCGTTCGACCGTTTTTAGACAGAAGTGAAAACAGTCGACCATCTATTTTTCACCATTCGACCATTTTTAGACAGAAGCGAAAACAGTCGACCGGTTGAAATTGGCCAGTCGACTGGTTGATTTTGGGAAGTTTCATAATGACGTGTTTTTCTAATTTGAGTGGTTTGGATGGTTCCAAATCAAATCTGAAGATCCTAATTCACCTAATACACCTATAAATAAACACTTAAACCTAACCCTAATCTCATTGTTTTCTTCAACCCTAATCCATGGCGCCGCCATGCTGCTGCTCCAACTCCAATTAAATTTAGCTTTTCTTCTTCAACAATCAAAGTAGAGATTATTCAAGATCAGAATTGCTACAACAACGACTAATTCTCTTTTCTAGGAATCCTATCGTTGTGAGTTTACGTTACTTTCACATATAATTAAATTAAAAAGTAATTGTGATAGGATTGTAAATTGGATTTAATGAACATGCCTGTACGTAAGATGAATCTTATCAAGTTTGTGAATCATTATCTTTCAGATTCATACCCATAAATCTGTCATATGCCTTTCTGATCCATTTTATCGTTATATGTCTGTTTATATTTCATATCCATGTTCTTATGTTAATGTAAGTCTTGATGTTTTGATTCTCTTCCTTACCTCTCTTCCTTTTTATTTTTGAAACTAGGCTAACTTCGAGCCTAAGATGAGATTTGCGTATAAATAACGTTTGAACGATCGGGAAATGTTTTGGAAATATGTAAAATAAAGTAATTGGCATAGAACTGTTAATAATTATGAAATTGGTTTGGGCATAATTTGGTACAACTTGTACATATGGAATTATAAACGTAACTTGGATTAGAATTATAAACATAACTTGAATTAGAAATTATGGGTAATTGGAATATATGCTATTATTCAGAACTTGAAATTGGGCTTGAATAAAAGAAGAGATAATGAATGCCTAAGACACGAGGTTAGATTCAGATTCCGGTAGAAGTCTACCCGAAGCCGCCCGTCATATCTAGCAACTTCAAAACAACAATCTAATGTGAGAGGTTGAAGGCAGAAATTAGAAGCGTAATAGTGCTAAGACACGAGGTTAGATTCGGATTGTGGTAGAAGTCTGCCCGGAACCGCTCGGCATACCCAGCAAACCGCAAACGGTAATCTAATACGGGAGGTCTTGCACAATTACAGATATAATGAATTAATGAACACTTAACCAAGATAAGACATGTGGTAAGACATGGGTATAATAAAAGGGTTAAGTGGGTGACATAGGTGACGTGAAAGATAATTAAAGAACTTAACCAAGTTGAGACATGTGGAAAAACAAGGGAATAGTAATAAGGGGGTTGAGTGGGAAATCCTAGTGGGGACCAAGCGCAGGAGGGAAGCTTGTGTCAAGTATGGGGACCCTTTTCAACCAGTAGCCCATTTTTAGTATCTATATGAGCTCGAACTAGGTCGAGGACAGGACACACTTCCTGGGGTTGATTGTAAGTGGTCAAAAGAGTAAAGAGCGATGGCAACGCAAGTCCAACGAAGTCATGTGCGTGCGTGGGTCCGGGCTGGTAGGTAAGACGTTGTTGCATCGTGTAGGTATAAGCCGTGCATTTTAGTAATATCGGGTTGCCACTTTAGGGAGTGATACACCTTACCGTGGGGCCAGCACGGGTATCTACGAGTTAGGGAGCCGATCGAATGGGGAGGGTAGTGGATATAACTAGTGGGGGTAGTAGCAAGTGGGCACCTACGAAAAAAGCTAGGAGTACACGAAGCTACCATTATTATGATTAGTAGGGAGGGATCACCTATTAGTATGAGACTAGTATTCGTGCGGTGCCGGAAATATCTTATAGTGGTTAGAAGCGCAATTGATGTTATACCTTATTCATCTTGTTTACCTTACCATACTTGCTTATGTTACAATCGTTTCTTATATCCAGTTTATGTTCTTATCCTGTTACTTTACTAATAATATTGTTAAAGTCACTAGACTCGCCAGACATTATGTCTGACCCTTTTGTTTCTCTCTTTTCTTTCCTTCCTCGCTCCCCAAGGTTCGCAGGGTGGGACTAGCGAGGCTTGATTTGGATTTCTCTCTCTCTCCCTCTCTCTACTGGAAGCACTTGGAAGTGTTGAATGTAATGCTCAGCTTTGTTTCTCTTTTATATGGCATTTTGGAATGGGATTATGGTTTTTCTTTTATGTACTCTGATAATAATTTTGTTCAAGATGGATATTTGTGTACTTGGCTTTAGTATATGGTTTTGATGTTGTAACCAGACATGTTTTGCTTTTCCGCTGCAATGAATAAATTTTGAATTTTTAAGTACCATTTTATATATCTGTCTTGTGATGTTCTGTTCTATACTCTTATGATGCTCCATGAAAATTAATGCATTCCCTTAGTGAGTGACATTAATGGAAGTGGGGTGTCACAAGTTCAAAATTGGAAGATTCCAAAGAATGCAGGTGAGAAGTTTTCTTGGTTTAGCGGGTATTATAGGAAGTCCATTAAGGACTTAGCAAAGATATCAGCCCCGCTCACCAGACTGACGAAGAAGAATCTGACCTTTTCATGAGATATTGACTGTGAGGATGCTTTCCAGCGATTGAAAGAGGGCTCTGACAATAGCCCCAGTCTTGACTTTTCCTGATGGGAACAAAGTGTTCACAGTATACACTGACGCATGTGGTATAGGGCTTGGTGTTGTCTTAATGCTAGGGGCAAGGGTAGTATGTTATGGTGGTAGACAGTTGCGAGTTCACGAGAAGAACTACCATACCCATGATTTAGAGTTATCTACTATAGTATTCGCGCTAAAGACTTGGCGACATTATCTGCTTGGAGGGAGGTTCAAGTTATACATGGACCATAAGTCGCTCAAGTATCTGTTGTCGCAGAGGGATCTCAACTTGAGACAACAGAGATGGATGGGGTTCCTAACGTCATATGATTGTGAGATTGCTTATACCCCTTGCAAGGGTAATGTGGGGGAGGATGCGTTGAGTAGGCAGAGGACGACTTTGAGTCTACTACCCGTAGAGAGGCAGAGCTTGGAGTACATAGCGACCTTATATTTTAGGCCATCTACGAATCTTATACCTAGTTTGCTGGGATCCTTAGAGGTGCGACCTACTCTTATGGATCAGATAGGAACTTCGCAGCAAGAGGACCCACAGTTAGCATATATCTTGGATAGGCTTAGTAGAGGGGATACTTCTAGTCACCTTAGTAGATACTCCACGGATGATAGAGGGTGGTTGTAACATGATGGAATGCGTTGTGTTCAGCAAGTAGGGAGTTTGTTGAAGACAGTCCTTGAGGAAGCCATCATTCAAGGATAAATATCCATCCGGGCGGTGATAAGATGTGTAGAGATATGAAGAGGGTTTTCTTTTTGGCTAGGATGAAGAAAGATGTAGCGGAGTTTGTCTCTCGATGTTTAGTTTGCCAGCAATTCAAAGCTAAGCAAAGGATGCCTGGCAGTTTACTTCATCTTTTGGAGGTCCCAAAGTGGAAGTGGGAGAGCTTCTTGATGGATTTTATTGATGGTTTTCCTAGATTGAGGAAAGGCAACACCGGTATTTGCATTAAAGTTGATAGGCTCACTAAGAGCGCTCACTCCATTCTTGTTAAGAGTAAGTGAACAGAAGCATGGTTAGCATCCATTTATCATCGAGAGATAGTCCGTCTACATGGAGTACTTTCTAGCATAGTGAGTGATCGTGACCCCATCTTCACAAGTGAATTCTGGAAGAGCCTGCAAGAAGCATTAAGTACACATTTGTGTTCGAGCACCAAATGTCACCCTCAGACCGATGGGTAGACTAAGAGGGTGAATAGAGTTCTTGAGGATCTTTTGATACTATGTATCCTAGACTTCGGAGGGTCTTGGGAGTAGCATCGCCCGTTGGATGAGTTCTCCTACAATAATAGATATCAGGCTAGTATTGGCATGACACCCTTCGAAGCATTGTACGGACGACCTTGTAGATCACCGACTTGTTGGTGGGAGTCTGCAGATAGGCTTCTACTTGGACCTGAAATGATTAGAGAAACCTAAGAGAAGATTGATCTTATCCGAAGAGGCATGAAGATAGCTCAGGAAAGGCAGAAGTCACATGTAGATAACAGAAGGACCGATATTGAGTTTGAGGTGGGAGATATGGTTTTCATCAAAGTATCACCTTTGAGGAATGTGGTTCGCTTTGGATCTGATGGGAAATTGGCGCCAAGGTTTGTATGCCATTTCCCATTGTGGAAAGGATAGGCCAAATGTCCTATATGGTGAAGGAAAGAACGAAGAAGCCCGAGAAAAGAGGAAATGTCATAATTGTGGACGCATGGGTCATTTGAGCAAATAGTCCAGGAAAAGGACGAATGCTTGTTTCCATTGTAGAGAGGTCGAACATCTTATTAAGGATTGCCCGAAGAAGCAAGGACAAGGACAAAGGGTAGGATCTTCTGGAGGGCAGGTGCATGCTCTCGTGGCTGGTGTACCAGATAGAGGTAGGAAAGTTTTTATTGAAGGTTTGATTTCTCTTTCCAATCATCCTGTTAGGACTCTTTTTTATTCTGGCGCTTCGCATTCCTTTATATCTGATTATGTGGTTGAGTTTCTGCACCTTAGTACTAGTATGGTTTTGGATCCCATTGTTGTCTCAAACCCCATTGGAGGTACGAATCATTTGTCTATGATTTTTTGGGGTTTGAGAATATCTGTTACGGGCGCCGAGTTTGAGTGCGACGCATATGTGCTTGGTTTCATGGGCTATGGTTTTATTCTAGGGTTGGATTGGCTAGCTATGCATGGTGCCATTTTGGATTGTGATAGGAGGGTCGTTGGACTTTTGACTTGTCATGGGAGGATCCTCGAGATTTCTTGTGACCCTAACGGGTTTGTCATGCTTAGTTTCCTTGAGTCTCTTGATGCATCTAATCGATGATTTACGATCTGTACCAGTAGTCTATGTGTATCCCAATGTTTTTGAGGAAGTTCGGGGCTTACCTCCGAGGCGTGAGATTGATTTCTGTATATACTTGGTGGACAATGCAAAGGCAGTTGCATTTCTTGTGCACCATATGGCGATAAGAGAAAGGAGGGAGATCAGCAAGCAAGTAGGGGTGCTACTTGAGAATGGCTTTATTAGGTGAAGCATATCTGAATGGGGTGCTCCAGTAGTATTCGCCACTAAGACTGATGGTTTGCTTCGCTTATGCATGGATTACAGAGAGTTGAATAAGCTCACTAAGAAAAATAGGCATCCACTTCCGAGGATAGATAATTTGTTTACCAGCTTGTTGGTGCATGTGTTTTCTCTCAGTTTGACTTGGCCAATGGGGTTTCATCAGTTGAGGTGGCCGAGGACAGTATAGACAGGAATGCCTTTAGAACTCCAGATGGTTTCTTCGAATGACTCGTCATGCCTTTTTGGTTGACAAATGCACCCGCCTATTTTTTGGGTCTAATGAGTAGGGTGTTTTGGGAGTTTCTAAATAAGTTTGTTGTGGTCTTTGTTGATGATATCTTGATTTTCTCGAAGAGCAAGGAAGAGCATGCCCTACATTTAAGGGATGTTTTAAAGACTCTCTGAGTGCACTAGCTTAAGGAGAAATTCTCCAAATGTCACTTTTGGAGAAAGGAAGTGATATTTCTAGGGCATGTGGTCCCTAATGATAGGACAACAGTAGACCCCGCGGAAGTAGTTGCAGTTTAAGATTGGCAAATTCTAAAGAATGCAACGGAGGTGAGGAGTTTTCTTGGTTTAGCGGGCTATTATAGGAAGTTCATTATGGACTTCACAAAGATATCGGCCCTATTCACCAGACGGACGAAGAAGAATCTAACATTTTCTTGGGTTATAGACCGTGAGAATGCTTTTCCGCGATTGAAGAGGGCTCTGACAACAGTCCCAGTCTTGACTTTGCCTTATGGGAACAAAGTGTTCACAGTATACACTGATGCATATGGTACAAGGCTTGGTGCGGTTCGGATGCAAGAGGGAAGGGTAGTATGTTATAAAGGTAGACAGTTAAGAGTTCATGAGAAGAACTACCCTATCCATGACATAGAGTTAGTTGCCATAGTATCCGCACTTAAGACTTGGCGCCATTATCTACTTGGAGAGAAGTTTGAGTTGTATACCGATCAAAAATCTCTCAAGTACTTATTCTCGCAGAAGGATCTCAATTTGAGGCTACAGATATGGATGGAGTTCCTAGCGTCCTATGACTTTGAGATCGCTTATACTCCTGGCAATGATAATGTTGTGGCGGACGCACTGAGTAGGCAGAGGATAACCTTGAGTCCTCTATTTGTAGAGAGTTAGAGCTTGGAGTATATATCGACTTTTGATTGCAGACCCTCTACCTAGTTCATACCTGGTTTATTGGCATCATTAGAGGTGCGACCTACTCTTTTGGATAATATAGGAACTTCGCAAAGAGGGACCTACAGATAGCAGACATCTTGGATATGCTCAGTAGAGGGGAGACTTCCAGTCACCTCGGTAGATCTTCCACGAATGATAGAGGGTGGTTGCAACGAGATGGAAGGCTCTGTGTTCCCTGAGTTAGGAGTTTGTTGAAGACAGTCCTTGAGGAAGCCCATCATTCTAGGATGACTTTTCATCAAGACGGTGATAAGATGTATAGAGATATGAAGAGGGTTTTCTTTTGGGCTGGGATGAAGAAAGATGTAGCGGAGTTTGTTCCTCGATGTTTGATTTGCCAGCAAGTTAAAGCTGAGCAAAGGAAGCCTGGTGGTTTTCTTCTTCCTTTGGAGGTCCAACAGTGGAAGTGGGAGAGAATCTCTATGGATTTCATTGATGGTTTGCCTAGATCGAGGAAAGGAAACACCGGTACTTGGTTTATAGTTGACTTGCTTACTAAGAGCTCTCATTTCATTCCTGTTAAGAGCAAGAGGACACAACATGGTTGGCAGCAGTTTATCTTCGTGAAATATTCTGTTTACATTGAGTACCTTCGAGTATTGTGAGTGATCATGACCCCATATTCAGCAATGAATTTTGGAGGAACATGCAAGAGGCATTAGGTACACATTTATGTCTGAGCACCGCTTATCACCCTCAGACCGATGGGAAGATGGAAAGGGTGAATAGAGACCTTGACGATCTTTTAAGACTGTGTATCCTGGACTTCGGAGGGACTTGGGAAGAGCATCTTCCATCGGTAGAGTTTGCCTACAACAATAGTTATCAGGCGAGTAATGGCATGGCACCCTTCGAGGCATTGTACGGACGACCCTATAGATCACCGACTTGTTGGTGGGAGTCTATAGAAAGACTTCTACTTGGACCTGGGATAATTAGGAAAACTTCAGAGAAGATTGATCTTATCTGCAAACGCTTGAAAACAGCTCAGGATAGGTAGAAGACCTACGTAGATAAGAGAAGGACCGATATTTAGTTTGAAGTGAGAGGCATGGTTTTCATCAAGGTATCACCTTTGAGGAATGTGGTTCGTTTGGATTTCGAGGGAATTTGGCACCAAAATTTGTTGGGCCATTTCCCATAACAGAAACGATTGGTCAAATGGCTTATAGAGTGAAGTTACTAGAGAGACTGGCCGGTGTTTTCCATGTTTCTCATTCACGGAAGTGCCTGCATGATAACGCAGAAGTAGTTGAGCTGAGTATGCTTGAGGATGTAGAGGTGGAATGGGAGGCGACAGTTAGACAAGTTCCTACCCGTATTCCTGGTTCAGAGGTTAAAAATCTATGCAACGGAGAGGTCATGTTGATCAAAGTTCAATGGTGAGAAGACCCCGAGAATGCAACTTGGGATACTGATGACAAGATTCACGCTTCGTACCTTTTCTTTTCAAGGATATGTTCTTAACTCCTTTTCCAAAGTTTTTATTTGCACTTGTTTCTGTAATTAGGTATATCCTATCAATCGAGTCTTCGACCTTTAGATAGAAATCCAATGGATGTAAACATGTGTTTGAGACATGTTAAGTTTGATGGATGCAAGTGGGTACAAGTGTTTTCTAGTGGTTGCTCATGGATGCACATACACACACAGTAGGCACTAGATCGGCCCAATCACTCTCATACTGCATATGGATGCATGTGCATTTTTTTCTTTTTATGGATGGAAGTGGATGTATTATCATATGGATGTTGAATTTAGATGGATGACTGTGCACGCTTATAGCATTTACATAATATATTAGGATTATTTGTATACTTGTTGGATTCATAGCACTGACATACATTGCCTTTAGGAGGTCAACTGAATCAGTAGACCGCCAGATTTTTCGCATTAGTAAAGTGACATATACATACACCTTTGCATATGTTCATACACGCATTAGAAATCTATTAAGGACAATGGATGCCTATGATTCGTGGATGAGTAGATGGAAGATGGATGCTAGGATATACATTTTTCTAAACTTAGAGATTTTGGGGATGATATCCTTTAAGTAGGGGAGAATGTAACACCCCGTAATTTTAAAGAACACTATAATGATAAACTAAAGAATACTTAGTTAAATACTTAGAATTATGTAAAATGGACTACGCCATTGCGTTCGTCTTGGAATTTTACTTTAAGATAAACTCCGAGATTGCGTAAAACAGACATCGTATAAAGAAGATATTAAGGTTTGAAGTTTATACACATATAAGCAATATATATATATATCAATTAGTCCAGAAAATCAAAATCAAAGAGCGGGAGAGGGAGGGAATTCGACCCGCTAGGGGACGACCCCATGCCCTATGGGTGTCGACCCATGGGTCGACCCCTGCACGGGGGTGTCGACCCCTGGGTCAACCCCGGGGTCGACCCCACCCAGATCTAGGGCAGATCCATTTCTGTGAATGCAGACTCATTTCTTGACCAGATTTGTTGACATTAGGCTATAAATAGTTCCTCATTTCTATTGTTTTATTCATCAAAAACAATGGAGGCAACGAGGTGCTACCGCTACTCAGATTGAATTAGCTTATTCTTCTGGAACAATAATTTATATGCGTACAAGAATCTCTGTCAAGGTTTTAAATCTCATATATCGGTCGCTTTCGTCTTGAGGATTTTATAGACTCTGTCTCGTATCAGGGGAGATCTTGGACGAGATGAGTCTAACTCGGGAGTTCGTCTCGGATTTTCATCTGGGGTCTGAAAGTTCATATCGGAACAATCTCAGGGTACATGGTATGTTAAAACGATATTTTAACAAAATAATTTTTATGAATGCTATTAAAAACATAGTAACTTAAACTTAAAATGCAAAATAACTTTATTATTCTTTATTTTGTGAAAGATCATTCATACTCTAAATCGTAATATGCTTAAAACAGAAATATTTTTAGATAGGATACATTAAAAGGATCTAAAACATTAAAAAATTCAGCATAAATAGACTATAAAGTACATAATTTCATAAGTAACATGTACGTAAAAAGACGAATATGAAAATCATAAGCATTGTAAAACTTATACGAACATACAATATAGTCATTTAACATGAAAAATGTAAAATAACAAAAGATTGTTATTGCTAGTTTTGAGTTTTTTAATTATTGTTCTGGTTCAGGCACAGATTTAAATTTTAACAAAAAAACTAAGAACTCGGACGATATTCCTATATTTCATCTCAGTCGATATATCGTTCGATATTACAATATCTCGAGCGATATATTCGAAAGGAGATTAGAGTGATATTTGTTGTTTCGTATCGAAAGGAGCCCAAAAAGAGATCTCAAAGGAAATCTCGAGCGATATTTGCGAGATTTAAAATGGTGATCTCTGCTACACCATCAACAGTCAATTCTCTGTTCTTTAGATCCAGTCACAGTGAGTTCATGTTATTTTTAGATGTAAACATTTAATAGTAATATAGACATTTTTATAAGTTTGGATCTAAACTAGTGCCTATTAATAATTTGAATCATAACTAAAAAGATCTGTCATTACTTGTACACTTGATCCTCTGTTTAGTTTTTACATGCCTATCTTTATTATGACTATTCTGCCATTATGCGTGATAGTATCACCATATGCCTATTCTGTTAGTTTGCATAATCATGTCACCATATGCCTATTCTGTTAGTATGACCAATTCTATCATCATATACCTGTTTTGTTAGTATGCCTATTTCTGTTCTCTTCTCCCCCTCTTTCCCTTTTTATTTTTATAGCCAGGCTACCATCTAGCTTAGGCCTATCGCTAGAATATGTGAGCGCACGAAATTGGGAATGGTTGGGAATGATTAACTGGGGAATAACTTATATTGTATAACATGATTGGGATTTAGGGCATAATCTATACCATGATCTAAAACTTTAATTTGGGCATAACTTGTATCCTGAATTGGGATATGGGGCATAACCTTGGATAAACATGATTTTTTTTTAAAATAATGAACAGGCCTGGATTTACTATTATTAAAAACTGTAACCGCACTTAGACATGAGGTTAGATTACACTTGTGGTAGAAGTCTGCCTGGAACCTCCCGGAAAATCGGGCATCCACAAGTGGTAAATTTAATGTGAGGGGTCTAGTGCATAAATGTACACATAATGGTGCTGAGACACGAGGTTAAGTCCGACTGGTAGTAGAAGTCTGCCCGGAACCGTCCGGCATATCCAGCATCCACAAGTAGTAGACTTAATGTGAGAGGTCTAGTCCTTTAACAACCATAAATGGAAATATGATAATAACTTGTTAACCTGAAATACTTAACATGTTTAAATCTGTGGGGGTTACATGAACTTGTCAAATTGAGTAGGGGTTACGTAAAATTGCTTGAATCAGTGGGGTTAAGTTATTCTTGTTAAATCTGTGGGGGCGGGTTATATATATATATATATATATATATATATATATATATATATATGTGTGTGTGTGTGTGTGTGTGTATATGTATGTATGTATATGTATATATATATATATGTATGCATGCATATGTATATATATATACCTGACAAACATAACTTGTTTTATATTTTGGGGTTATGCAACCTTGTTAAACTATTAGGCATAACCTGTCAAAATCCTAGTAGTCGGAATGCTACCCTAGGAGGAAGCTTGTATCATTTGTTGTGTGGGACCCTTATCATTATGTAACCCATCTTAGTATCATATGGGGAACCCTGAACAAGGTCGAGGTTTGGATACGCTTACTGAGTTGATTGTAAGAGGTTCATTTAAGTGGGGATGTTGACGACGCACTTCGTCGGATTCATGTGCATGCATGAATCTGCTTGCGATGGGATAATAAGACGATGTGACATCAGTAGATGGCTGTACATCTCGTTCATAAAGTGGTTGCCACTTTAGGATTTCTTTTTTTGAAGAAGATAATATAATATTCCAAAAATAGAGAATCTAGCCATTCTCCAACGGCTCACAAAAATGGTTTCCACTAGAGCAGAAACCATGTACACACATGAACAAGGGAAACTGAACATAGGAAAACACAGCGGAACAATACTACCCAAAACAATCTACGCTATACTACTAAAGAAAGTCAATAGTAAAGGCTCCAGAATCCCCAAAGAACAACCAATACTGACAGAAGGGTCGATGGTCTTCGTCGTATGGTGAAGGAATCCGTGAAGATCCCATAAGGCCTCTCAAAGAAAGCGATCTGCTCCAAGAACCCTCATCGGTAGAAAAGGGAGATATCATCCATCTCCTAACAAGTGAAGTATATCATCTAGAAAGCCATGCTAGCGAAGAGATAGAATAGTATCATCCAGTAACCATCAACACTGATTAGCAACCTGAAAACCAAAACTTGCGCAACTAGAAACCTTCATCAGTCACGGAGGGGAGAGGAAGGAGTCGCCACTTTAGGAAGTGATACATCCTACTATGGGGCATGCACAAGGTGTCTATAGGATAGGGAGCCAATCGATTGGGGTCTTAATAAGGGTACATCTAGTCTTGCTTGTTTACGAGCCCGTTATTACCGTTGGGGGGTAACACTTGTCATTCTGTTGCGCTACCTGTTATTATTGTATGGGGTAAAACCCCTCACTGGAAGTATACCTAAGTCTACAATTCAGTTTCTGTTGGGATCATCTTGTTTCTGTTATACTAGTACTAGTGCAGAAAAAATTTCTTGCGAAGCGCAATATATTTGGTGATGCTTATTCTGTTTATCCTGTTCAGTTTGTTATACCTGTCTTATGACACTGTTATGTCTCTCATCCAGTTTACATGCCTTTCATGATGCTTTTACTTATTGATATGCTAAAAGTAACTGAACTCACTAGACTTTATGTCTGACCCATTTTGTCTCCTTTTCTCCCTCTTCCTTCCCCCTCCCCCCATGTTCTCAAGGTGGGAATACTAAGGCTTGATTAGGATTCTCTCTTTCATTCTGCTTGGAGATGCTTAGATGTACCGCTCTGATTTCATGTCTTCTCTGATATGGCTATTTTGGGGACTAAGCTTTTTATATATTACTATACTCTGATGATTTTAGTACAAGACATAAATTGTTATGGGTTTTATGTATTTCAGAATTATGATGTAACTGGGTTTTGGACCATGATGTTTTCTGTTTAATAAAGTTTTAAATTCCATGATATTTTATATTTGTTTTTTGATGTTTCTGTTTTTATTTACCTATAACGCTTCACGAAACTTAATGCATTTTGATAAAGAGTGACACTAAAGGATGTGCGGTGTCATAAGGATCGAGTAAATATGAATTGATATGAATATGCGGAAGCTTAGATTATGCCGAATTCATTTAACTTATGCAATCGTTATGCAAGTAAAAATTTAATAAAATAAATAAGCTAATATCATAGATAAGAAATATGTAAATGTAATAAAAAAAGTAGATGACACCAGGAATTTTTATACTGGTTCGGAGCATCGTCCTACGTCTAGTCCCAGACTTCTTTTGGCTTTTCACTAGCAATGCCCTCACTTCACCGGAGGAACATGTTGACAACACACCTGCATACCAACAACGGGTTTTCACGCTTGAGTAAAAGGAATAGGACTTAAACACCATGCCTGAGCCCAAACAGGACTCCAATAACACAACAAGAGTTTTGACTTCTTATTGTATTCTGAGTACACTGATTAGCCAACAGTTTGAGTACGCCCTTCCTATAATCTTATCCTCAAATATTGAATGTGTATGTGAAGATTGAAGGAAGAAGAATTCTTATTGAATCAAGAGATATGAAATAAGTTCAATTATTCAAAATCGATTTGAATATTTAGAGAGCTTTTTAGAATGCAAGAATATTAGAAATTGAGATCAGTAAATAGAAGAATATATGATTTCGAAATCAAGTTTTTGATGTATATTTAATAGTTGAAGAGTTATAACCTTTCATGAAAATTCCAATGAAAAGAAGTAGTCATTTCTATTCTGAGATGGTTAGAAACCATTCATGAAAAGAGATATCTGTTCATAAAAATGACCATTATTGTCGAATCAGTCGTCAGGTCAGTGTTTTTACCCAACTAGTCGATTGGTAGGTTTCTAACCAGTCGACTGATTAGTGTAAAACTACCCTGTAATGGCACTTATATGCCATTAATATATATATATATATATATAGTTGTGCTTACAAATTTGTGTTTGTGTTAAGATATATAAGGATAGATTTTGACAAATTCTAACACAATAAAATGCAAATAATTATACCAACTAACTCTTCGATTAATCTTCATTTCTTTGTCGTCGTGAATCAAAGTCTCATGAATCAACAATCTCCCCCTTTTCTGATGATGACAACCTCTTGAAAATTTTGTTTCTCCCCTTAAATATATGTTGTATATGCATTATCTTATCTCCCCTTGAATATATGATTATAACTTTCCTGCAACAAAGTGTTAGTGTACTTGCCGTTTTCTCCCCCTTTGTCATCGATTAAAAATAACATGTAACAAGATAACTAAGAAATCACACAACAGAATTCATCATTAAGTAGTACATAGGATCATAAAGCAAAATAATATTGTTCCAAGAAAGTACTAAATAATTTGAAGTACTAGAAAGACTATTTAATGCAATTCCTTTTAAAGTTCATAGAATAAAGTTTGAAGCAAGATAACTTACTACTGTAACCATCACCGAAATATGTCTGAGCTCATGTTTTCAGAGGTAGTCCAGTTAAATGGTTACACGGACCATTTTTCAGTTTTCTGTGCTTGAAAAGATGAAGAAGTTGTGCATATCATAGCATTCCACATATTTCCAAGAAAGGTCTTAATCTTGTCAAACTTCTTATTCATCTTCTTATCCATATGATTAAGGTGTGCTTCTAATTAGAGTTTATTCGGTGCCACAACGTCGATGGCTTCACCAATAGTTTGAGCTTGAGTGGTAAGTCGCACATCTTCCGGATTTGCATGAGAGGTGGTACCGGATGATTGTCCTATATCGTTTTGCTTCCACTCATACAAGCTCATAGTATTTATTGTTGGCGGAGGTAGCTTCATCATCTTTAAGTTCTTGCTATCCATAATTTTTACTTCTGTTTTATCGGATGCCGGTTCAGGAATTTCTTCATGAGCAAGAAGTCGCATGAGATATCACATAAAAATAATTCGGGGTTCCGAGAGTAAATAGTAGTAGAGGGTTCATGATGGTTTGCATCCAATGGTTCATGTGTCAACGTAAATTGCATATAAGGCTCTAAATGTTTCGGTGTATACCAAGTCAAAACAACCCGTTCGTGGCAAAATAATGTGTGTTAACTCATGATGTAATAATCGAGCACTAGGATGCAAGCCTTTAGTTCTTGAACTTTCGGAATCATCATTAACAAAATAGTGACTTATCTCATCACGTACATGAAGCTCACAATTTAGTTCTTCAAGGTCTATGCCATCAGTAGGGGAATGTAAAATATGACCCATTCTTGCTATAGAAAGGAAACTTGATTTGCCGCAAACTAAACTCCATGCACAATTGTTTGGATTTCTAGGAGTATAATGATCTAAATTAATATTGGCGAGGAATAATTTTACCATAACCACGTTGATTTTCTTCTTGTTCTGCTTAATATCCATTATAGATTCGAGATAACCTCTCCTTGCCAGAGCTTGCAAACCATATGTTTCAGAATCGGGAGACTTTACAAATACTCCTTCAATAAACTTAAGATTTTCCATTTTATGCCATCTTTCAATGGCAATGTCATTATATATCCATTGAGCTATATAAGGATCAATAGGTTTTTCTGTTGATGATGAAGGTCCTCTTTTCGATCTTTTGGTTGGAGGAGCCATTGCTTGGTTGAATTTGAGAAGAGGAATTGAATATTTTGTTGCTAAGTAATTAGGGATTTTTTAGAGAAAAGATGGAAGTCTTCGAATGCGGAAAAAAATGGTTTTTGGGGGTTTGAAATAACAATTCGAACAACAGGTTTTTGCCTCTATTTTCGGTTACAATATCAGCTGGTTGGTTTTCACAAGCCGACTGGTGATTGTTTTTCCAGTTTTCTGGAACCTTTTTGTGCACCAATTATATATATATGGTTATATATATATATTATGTTATTATCTATAAGTCTATGTTTTGTTTTACATTACTTAATATTCTTTTTGTTAAAATTAACCCATTTTGCTTTGGAGTTATATATTTATATATCAACAGAAAAAAACTTTTACATTTTTATTGTTGCAATATCAAAGAATACAACACTTATTTAATTGCATTATTCTCAATGCAATACTTATTTAAATGCTAGAATAAAATTTAAAAAAATAAAAACTACTTAATCAGAGTTCAAAGATGTAGTTTCCTTTTTAGTCGACTCGTGTTTAGATCCCTCGTTTGCCTTGCAGTTCTTATTCCATGAGTTCGGGCTATATTGAGGTCAAGTAGGTGTACTTTTCCATGGACTCCAAGATGTCGTTGGTTGTTCGGGAGTAGTGGAAAGTGAATAGTTTCTTAGTTCTAGCACATTTGGTTTTCCATAAACCCGTATTTTAATTTATTCCAAGAAGCTTAAACGTTTCGACGTCATTTTCTGTTCAACGTACGGTTCACACTGCAAGTTTAGCTATTGTTGCTAGCACTGTTTCAAATCTCGCAAACATCGCCCAAGATCTCCTCCGACATCTCGTTTTGGGCTCCTTCCAAAACGAAACAACAAATATCACTCTAAATCTCCTTTCGAATATATCGCTCGAGATATTGCAATATCGAATGATATATCGACCGAGACGATATACTGGAATATCGTCCGAGATCTTAGTTATTTTGGTTAAAATTTAAATTTGTGCATGAACTAGAACTATAATTAAAAAACAAAAATCTTGCCATATCAATCATTTGTTATTTTACATTTTGCATGTTAAATGACTATATTGTATGTTTGTATATGTTTTACAATGCTTACGATTTTCATATTTGTCTTTTTACATACATGTTACTTATGAAATTATGTATTTTATGGTCTATATATGCTGAAATTTTTAATGTCTTGGATCCTTTCAATGTTTCATGTCTAACAATATTATGTTTTAAGCATATTACGACTTAGAGTATGAATGATCTTTCGCATAATAAAGAATAATAAAGTTATTTTGCATTTTAAGTTTAACTTACTATGTTTTTGATAACATTCTTAAAAATCATTTTGTTAAAATATCATTTTTAACATATCATGTACCCCGAGATTGTTCCGATATGAACTTTCAGACCCGAGATGAAAATCTAAGATGAACTCCCGAGTTAGACTCATCTCATCCGAGATCTCCCCCAATACAAGATCGAGTCTATAAAACCCCCGAGACGAAACACGACCGATATCCGAGATATAAAACCTTGGTTGCTGGTGATAATGGGTTTTGTCAATTTTGTATTTCGTACTCGGAGATACTGAAAAGCCTCTCTTATTTTTCTTTGAATCTAGTGTGTAACCGATATGGTAGTCTTGCCATTTGTATGGTTGTTTATCCATATTTTGAGACATTATCTTAAATGATTTAGAGGATTCCTTCTTAATTGATTTTGATGGAGATTTCTTTGAGGGTGACAACTTATGTGAGTTTCACATACTTGTATTGGTTCTTTTGAATGGAATGATTATTGTGAATGTTGTAAAGAAATGAAGAAAGCTCAAGAATATTTATAAGGAAACAATAATTAAAAATAGCTACTGGAGAGGTTAAATGATATGTAGGTTGAATTTCAGCTTTTTATTAACTTCGAAATGTTTCTTAGTTTGTTAAGGCAAAAATAGTTTTTGTATTAACAGTATAATACTTAGTGGTTTTGTATGTTCAACATGAAAAATAACATGGGTCGTCTGGTAAGAACACTCAGCATACTCTCAAGGAACCTGGGGTCTACCCGTTGGAATCATAAATTTTTATTTTTCTTGAAAAGCTGAATTTTGTTCTCTAAAAGATATATTTTTATAAGTCCTTATACGAAACGATTCTTAGTTCTCGTCGAAGCTTAATGAACATATTTTAGAGTAATTGTTTAGTAAAAATATCAACTATTAGATTTTCAGAATTTACAAACTCTAAAATTATAATTTGTTTTCTAATGTTATCTCGTAAAAAATGATATCTTGTATCTATATTTTTAGTTCTTGAATGGTTTACTGGATTTTTAGATTAATTTATTGCACTTGTATTTTCATAATAAATAGTTGAATTATTTAAATTTATATTAGAATCTTTAAGTGTTTATTGCTTATAAATTACTTGTGCACAAGCCAATGCTACTGATATATATTCAGCTTCACACGTTGATAGTTGTAACAACTCGGATTTTTAGAACCAAATTAATTTTTTTTTTAGCTATTTTAATGGATTTTGAATATCTAAAATGATTTTTTTTTTGAAAAAACAAATGATGTGTGATCCTCCCTGAAGAGGAGAGCACACATATATAATAATAAAAATGTAAGAAATACAATATCCGAATATAGACCCTGACAAGTATAACAACAAATCTGTCACCCCAAAATATATGTAGAGGATAATAGATAGATGAGCTCCGGCAAGGCCACCACCCATCATACTTCTATATCGAATTCCGGCAAGACCACCACCCGATAAGAAGTATATCTACTCCTCTACATATTACAATCACTATACGGATAAAAAAGGAGACAAGAACACCCCAAATGACACTCCAACTCCACATACACAAAAAGATCCAAGCAAGCAACAAAGAACAATCCAGACAACTATCCAAGAAGCTCCTCAGCTACACTATAACCTGGAATCAGTAAGACCAAACACCAGACCAATCCATGCTCTACATAGCTCATAGCTCCCCAATAATAGCCAATCACCTGAAAACATGAAAACCTGAAAATAACTGAACAAAAACCATTAGTAACCATCACATATATGTATGAATATATTTAAATAGATATATATATATATATTAATTAATATATATATATTCCATTTAAATTTATATGTATCCATACATATATGTAATGAGGAAAAAAGAAAGAAATTTAAAAAATAAAGGAATAACTATCAACCTCCTTAAATAATGCTTTTAACCACAAATTCGTAATCTTCCACCCCTAAAGTACCTATTAATTCTCATAAATAAGCCCAAGTTTAACCTAACCTTTTGCATAAAATTACCAAATCGCGAATCTCTATAAAACTTATAGCACGAAGTAGTCATCCAGTCCATACAGAAATAAACTATCTTAATGATTAAATCATCAGCGGACATCGATATGGAATGAAAATATCTCTGATTCCTTTCCAACCAGATGAACCAGCTTATGATAATAATTAGAGAGTCCATTACATATCGCTTTTTTGGTTTATGATCAAGTCTAAAATGATTCCAATATTCTTCACAACTACTTAATGTATTAAAATTATCCATAATATAGATCCTTAAAACCATAGTTAAAGTATAAGTAGTATAATTGCAAGAAAAGAACAAATGATCAACATCTTCATCATGATGACTACATAAACAACATTTAATATTCAACAAAATGTTCTTCTTCTTTAAGAGTTCCATCGTATTAAGCTTCTTATGGACGATCAGCCACATAAGAAACTTAGCTTTAGGAGGGGAATTAGAAGACCAAATAAACTTAAAGATGAGTGAAGAAATACCGGAAAAATTAATAAGTTTGTACATTGAATTGGCAGAGTAAACTGAACTCTTATCTAATCCCCAACTAATGGTATCACTATTCTCATCCAGGTGGTACAAGGTTAGTTTAGTTTTTAGTAAGGCCAGTTGTCTTAACAAACCCCCCTCTAAAATATTAACAAAGGAAAATTCCCATGAGGGATCTGAATCTATACGATAAACATCAGCAATTAAAGCATTCTTAAAGTCGCAAATGTTAAAAAGCTCAAAAAATTCAATTTTAAGAGGTACACTATCCAAGTATCATGCCAAAAAAAAGTAGAATTACCTGAATGGATAGTCACCTTATAACCTAACTTAAAAAAGTTGAAACAATATAAAACAGACTTCCAAAAATAAGATAATCTATTAGACCAACTGACTCCCGATTCAACGATAAACTCACCCCTAGTATAATAAAATTTAGAAACAATATTCTTCCAAGTGGCCACTATATCAGGACATCTAAATTTCCATAGCCATTTTACTAACATGGATGGATTAAAATTAAAAAGATTAATAATCCCTAAACCCCCATCTTTCTTAGACGTACAACACACATCCCAATTAACCAAGCATTTATAACCTTTACTATTAGGACTACCACTCCATAGAAAATTTCTTCTAATTCTATCAATTCTCTCTATAACCCATTTAGGGAAGCGATGAACTGCCATCCAATACGTAGGAATAGATGACAAAACCGAGTTAACTAATACTAATCTACCTGCTCTTGAAAGAAATCTATTATTCCAACACGATAATCTATTATTTATCTTATTTATAATAACTATCCAATCCTCCTTCTTAAGCTTCGAAGGTCTAATCTTAAATCCTAAATAGTCAAAAGGAAATTTCATAGTTGAACAATTTAAGGTTCTAGCAACTAAAGACTCAACACTACCACTATCATTAAGAACCATGACCGCACTCTTTTCAAAATTGATTCAAAGACCAGACAACATCTCAAAACAATAAAGAATAAACTTAAGGGCAATTACATGCTTAGGTAAATGAGAAGAAAATAATAATGTATCATCTGCAAATTGAAGTATAGAAAGTTTGTTATAAAACTCCTCATTACCAATACTACCTAATACCCCTAAATTCCCAGCTCTCTTGATAATTCTAGAGAAAACATCAACCGCTAAATTCAACAAAAAGGGTGATAGAGGGTCCCCTTGTCTAAGACCCCTCTTGGACTGAATCTTCTTGCCTACCACTCCATTAGCAACAATACTGGAACATCCCGACCGAAGCAAAAGCATAATCCAGTTGGTCCATCTGATACTAAACCCCCTAGCAAGACATAGCTCACAGATAAAATCCCAATCGACTGAGTCGAAAGCCTACTCAAAATCTAACTTCAAAATGGCACATGGAAAATTATTTTTACAACATACGTTAATGTACTCCTGTACAGCCGCTACTCCATCCACTATATTTCTACCCTTAATAAAGGCTGTTTGTGAGACCTCTACTAGATCATTCATCTTAGTGCTAACTCTGTTAGCTAAGACTTTTGAAATGATCTTGACTGATACATTAATTAAGGATATCGGTCTAAAATCCTTAAGTGTATTTGCTCCTACTTTCTTGTGTATTAGGATGACATTAGCAAAATTAAAGTTACCTTAACGCAATTCATCACTGTAAAATCATTGAAAAGTTTAATAATATCTATTTTTAAAACCTCCCAGAATTGTTTATAAAAAAGAACAGAAAAACCATCAGGTCCCGGAGCTTTGTCACTAGGCATATCACTGATTGCCTTCCAAATCTCCCTCTCTATAAAAGGACTATTTAGATCAACTAAATCAACCCTAGAGGCCATCGGATAAATTTCATTCCATGTAATATTAATCCTTCTATTAGTTCTTGTACCTAAAATATGTTTATAATACCTTGTAAAAGCTTCATTTAAATCCTTTTGTAAAGACACCTCCACATCATTAATAAAAGTAGAATGAATCAAATTATCACGCCTCCTCTTATTTGCCACACTATGAAAGAATTTCGTGTTATTATCCCCTTCTTTAATCCATTGAACTCGAGATCTTTGCTTCCACATGATCTCTTCCTTTTCTAATATCAACTTAAGATCATTTCTAAGGCTGCTAATTCTTTCTCTCTCATTTATATTCAGAATTCTAGTTTCACTAACTTTGTCTAAATCTAACATTTCACATAAGATCTTATCTTTTTTAATTCTAACATTACCAAAGATGTACTTGTTCCAACGTTTAAGAAAAAATCTTAACTTACCAAGTTTTGCAACGAAAATCTTAGCGGAATTATCCTTATACAAATTATTAAAATAAAATAATGAATTCCATTTGGCAGAAACCAAATTACTGAAACTGGTATCCAATAACCACATCTTCTCGAATTTAAAGCTATTACTAATATATAAATTCGAGTCACACGACAGAATAATAGGACAATGATCAGACAGTAAGAAAGGTAATCCCTTAACTCTACAAATGGAGAACCTATCCTCCACTTCATTACTGATAAAAAATCTGTCTAGAAGAGCAAAAGAATTACTGTCTCTATCATTTGACCAAGTGAACATTCTATTATTGAGTGGAATCTCTATCAAATTATTATCTAATATGAAATCATTAAATTCCTCCATGTCAGAAAAATCACCTTCCCTAGGCGATCTCTCTCCTAAAAATCTAGTAACATTGAAATCACCCCCCACCTTCCATTGATCAGTAATGAGATTTCTGAAATCCGCACATTCTATCCACAAACATCTTCTCTCAATTTTTGTATGTGGACCATACACATTTGAAATACCCAATAGTGAGTTATCTACAAGGGATGCTAAGATAATATGCAAAGAATGCATCATAGGAAACTCCTGCACTAATCTAAATTGATTATCTTTCCAACCAATCATTAGTCCCCCAGCGCTACCAATGGCTGGAAGACAAGACCAGTTCCGAAAGAGTGACCCACCTATCCTACTATAAAAACTATTATCAGGGTTATCTATTTTGGTTTCTTGAAACAATACAATGTCCAGATGAAAATCTTTACAAAAATTCCTAACTTTAGAGCATTTTTTAGGGTCATTTAGTCCTCTAATATTCCAACTAGCGATCCTCATCTACTCAAAGATGAAACTCTCTCTAGTTCCCTACTCCTAATATAATCAGCATCTAAATCTATATCAGAAAAAACAAAAGTTGTGTCACTAGCAAGCTGAAATAATTGATTGGTCGATAAACTACCTAATGCAAATGGAGAATAATCACTACCAAAATC
This sequence comes from Allium sativum, assembly GCA_030737875.1. Taxonomy (NCBI): domain Eukaryota; kingdom Viridiplantae; phylum Streptophyta; class Magnoliopsida; order Asparagales; family Amaryllidaceae; genus Allium; species Allium sativum. The sequence goes on along the minus strand of CM060924.1, from coordinate 184,734,936 downwards.
ATTAACCATACCTGGGCCCAAGCTCGAATTACTACCATTCGCAATCGAGCTCGGGGACCTACCATGAAATGAAGCAGATCTGCATCTTAATCTAGCACTCCATCTGACCAAACCCGAGCAACGTTCTGTTCTTCTCCTCCTTCCCCTTCTAGATGCAGAAGTTAAAGAAGACCCTTCACTATTTTCAGTCTCGGCTACTGGCGTTAAGTCACTTAACTGATCTGCAACTACCAGACCAGGCGTTGGACAAGTCATTTGTAGCTCACAAAATCCCGGACTCCACAACAAAGAAAACGCTCGCACACATTCTTCTTTCAACCATATCATACATCCTGAATTGCACAGTCCCACCAATACCCCATACGAACCACCACAGTCCACCATTTTTAACCCCAACGTGACCATTGTATTCACTTTAACATTAATGCCATGCACACTACAGTAGTCTATCACGCTTACCCGCCCACTATTGCTCACAACAATGTCACTCCTACCCATAGCTGAACGGCCGTACTCACCAGACTGGTACTTCACCACATCCAAACACATAACGTCAGCATTAACACCATCCCTCCACTGCCTGACCATACTTACCCTGTTCCCAGTCAGCGACTCCCCGACTCCTAATCCCACCCACCCAACATCATCACTTTCCTTCCACTGACTAGCCGTGCTCACCTCCTTCTCGGTCTGAATCTTCGACCTCAAAGCCATTTTCACTTTTCCAACTCCGAATCTCTTCTTAAACTTCAACGAGGAGGACAACTTTCCAACATCCATATCCACTGAGCCACCTTCTTCATCCATATAATCCACCAATACTTCAAAACCATTCGACAGTCCCACCTCATCATTCACACACCGGGTAACTTCCTCCTCCATCCCAAAATTCAGATCACTACTTTCCGAAGAGATCACCACATAATCTTTCATGTCAACTGAATTGTCACCCTCATCACCTCTTTTCCTTTATCACTTCCCACATTCTTACCAGTATTAAGCCAATCATCCTCCCCAATCCCATAACAATACAAGACAAATGGATCATAGCTCATAGGATCCGTCATAGAACAGAACGAGTACCTCCCAACAACACCCACCAATTCTTCCCTCATCAACCCCTTACACTGGTCATTCAAAACCACCACATCTGACATGACCTTTCTACCACACGAACCAGCATCAGATTTCTTCAGTCCCTCCTCATAACTCATGGAAACCATATCGACATTATTGTATAGCAACTGAGACTCTGACACGCAACGCTCACAGTTAACTGCTGTGTTGATCGTATCAAAGTATGACAGAATTCCATCCAATATCGATAAAGCTCTTATCTTGTTCCTCGCTATCGAGTCTGAATATAATCTCCTTAATTTTATCAAATTTAAACTGAATTGAATTGCATGATCCTTTCTACTCATCGGCCTCGGCAACGGTGAGTACGCACTATTAACAAAAATGTTTTTACGCCACAATAATCCCTCAATGAGTCCTTCAAAATGACACCCCAACAACAACAACCAATAACCCCCTCCATTATCCTGATGAGAAAAATCTAATCTGAAAACATCAATGAGCTCGATTAGCTTCAGATATAATTTCGAACAATTGAAGTGCAGAAGTATACTGATTTTCCCCTAAATATGTCTGGACAATTGGATGATCGATGACAAATTCCTCTGCATTTGAAACAGCGAATGCCATTCCTACACAACTTTGCCAAATGACCAAAGTCTCCACATTTAAAACAGCATCCATCTCTAACATTTTTCACATGCGAAAATCTATTATGAGATGTAGGATTCCAGATGTTATGTGATTCAGTAAACTTTAAAACATCCGCATATGATTTATGAATGGAATTTGAATCGGCCTGAATAGAGAGAAAATCCGATAAAACTGATAAAACATGAGGAACATCATTTACCTCTTGTAATCTCGGTTTACCTTCCTGTCTAAAAGTAAGATTGAGTCTACCAGATTTCAGATTTGTTTCTTCAGAGAGCCATGCCAGTGCCGTCCCTCTGAATATACCATTAATTCCATGATATATATGTCTTGATTTCCATCCAAAAATTAATACATCCCCTGAATCGAGCAAGACTTTCTTCACCAATCCATTACCCCTCTCATCCCTATACATAAATTCAGTCGAATCTCCAATAGAGAACGACACTACTGGAAGTCCTGCTATGAGACTCTCTTTACTTTCATCTTTGTCTTGGTGAAGACCAAATTTCCCATCTATGTTGTAGAAATTAACGATGCAAGTGTCCAGTATCATAGTTGGAATATCTTCCACACTCTCACCTTTCGCTGCTAATTCTTTTTTTGCTATACCCATACTTTCACCAACCAGAGATTTAAACTCATTCGGGATTTCAGGAGGAAACACCCCATCGCTTGATCGCCTGACTTCATACTTTTTTGTCTTTGGATTCCAATTCTTACCAAGACACATCATATAAAGCTTTAATCTTGCGCCATTATCGAATTCTGGTCTGTAAAATCCGCCTTCTCCTATGCCAAGATCTTGACATATTTTGACAATATTGATCTGGTCCTAAGATCTTAGGAACTTCTTTAATAATATCATACCCGAGTTTAATATTTGATGACGAGTCTCAGCCTCCCATACTTCCTTACGCCCAGATAATAATGGAATCACACAATTGTAACTTTTATGTCAATTTTTTCCACAATTAAAACACTTCACCTGATTACTACAACTTCCCACCAAATGATTTGGATCACAACATCGATAGCAATATCTAAGACGGCTCTGAAATTTTGAGGTATACGGATCAGAAAGAGGATTTAGAAATCTTGGATTATCCGGATCTGAAAGCGGGATTCGAATCGCTTTTTTCTTCCCAACATTCGATCGAGAGATGCCAGAAAGAAATTGAGTAAACGTTAGATTAGTACGAGATCTATTCCATGATGCAGAAGAAGCAAAATCATCCGCCATTAATCTTTGGATAATTGTTAATAGTCTTTAGTTTAAATAATAATGATTAAAAATTTATTTAAATCAAAGTTAGAACGTATAAATTTATTACAAAACGAGCCTGAAATGGCGCGGTAGTTTGAAAATTCGATTTTAAATTTCAATTGAATGTACATGATTCAAAATAAACAGGATTTCGGTAAAACCAGAAATATTTGAATTTGTTTAATAATATCTTTCTAACGAAGTTAAGAAACTAAGATTTCATAATATAAATTGAAAGTTATGTCCAGTTTAAAATTAAGAATAGTCGCTAACGGAATTTATATATTCTAAAATAATATATATCCCTTAAAAATAGCCATTTTGCAAACGACCTTTGTTTTTTACGAAACCACTTTTGTTAGATCCAAAATATCAAATTATTGCTAGATTCCAATTTTCATAATTTTTGGAACTAATATGTGAGCGTAGTGAATTTAAACGCATTTGGTCAATTTAGTTTAAATTTAATCGACTGGAAAATGACTGCTTTTCAAGCGGTCTCCAAATTCGAAGAAAGTAGTTTTGTTCGGACCGTATCATCAAAACATAGCCGGATTTATTTTTATGGAATTTTTGGAGTCAGTTTGTGGCCCGGTAAATTAAAATGTACGTTGAAATCAATTTTGAACGTTATATTAATTTTTATTTTTATTTTGATGAAAACTGATCGTAACAGTCGAATTGTCTTATGGGACATATCCCATTGTGTCCGGAATGAGGGTATTTGACTAAGGAACATAGTCGTTGGGTTCGATTTGGATTCCGAATGAAAGGTTAATTTTTGGAATTAAAATTAATTAAATATATATATTTTTATATAATTCAACCCTTTACTCTCTATCTCCCTTCCCCCGTCGTTAATTTCAAAATGAAGAAAACAAAACGTCGCGTCGCTCAGCTCTACCCCCCCCTCCAATCGCCGCCACCACACCCCTCCCCTTTCCGACTATCTCCAACGTCGCCTTCCTCTCTCCCTCCTCCGCCCATCTTTTCTCTCCACCGTGATACCCTAAACCCTAGCCCCTAAATCAGTCCAACCCCGCCGCCACAGGCCATGACTAGACAACCGCACCCCTACACCACTCCCCGACCCCAGCGCCACCTCCTCCGACCACCACTCCGGTCGTGGGTCCCCCTTTATTCAAAAATCCAATTTTTATATATTTTCATGTTTGCAAATAACACCCTGAGCTTCCACAGTCCATATCTTCCAAACCGAGCCCCTATGGCCAAAACTCCACAATGCCAAAATCTAAGAGCACAATTTTCTCTTCGATTTGAGTATATGGAAGTCATGTTTTGGATTGCGGAGTTGTTCAGAAAACACGTCCAAGTCTGCTGTCCAAATACTGTCTTTTCGCAAATTCTGGCGAATTGGAGCATTTTCGGGAAAAAGTCCATTAGGCGAAAGTTGTCCGGAATAACGCGTTTAGGCTAATAAAAAAGACGGCGTGAAGATTGGAGCTCGTTTGCAAATTTTGGAACCAGAACAGCAATTCAGAGCGTCAAGAAAATAATGGCGGAGTGGATCCCAATGTGAGAACTCCTTCTCACTCTAATTATTTTACAGTAAAAATATTTTAGGTTGCAGATGGGGCTTGTACCAATCATAGTTGTTTATTTAAACTGTAATGTGGATATTTGGATTGTGGTTGTAAAATTGATTGTGGGATTGTTTGAATCGATTGCATTGATTGTGTATGGCGCGAGCCAGTATCAGGAAAGGGGTAATGCTAGAGATTACTTCGGTTATAATATCACGCCGTTATAATGCCGAAATTTTCTGAAATAAATATTTATTCATTAAAATATAATTTTTAATATGTATATGAACTGTATAAAATATTCATGTGTTGAATAAAATGTTTGAACAATAAAAATATTATTTTTATTGAATGTATGGACTATTAAAAATATTCATGTGTTGAAATAAATATTTTTTCGTTAAAAATATAATTTTTAATGTGAACAGCATAAAATTCTCCTGAGATGAAAATAAATATTCATTTACAAATCGGACGATTTGTTTATTACACCCATTTTACTGATGTTGGATGGGGCGATAAATTTTCCACATCACCCAACTGTACAAATAATATTCAGTATTTGTTGGATGAAACCCCACATGGGTATTGGGATGATATTTGGCATACACTAATCCCAAATGTTTAGTTATACGTCAATCGATGGGCTGACAGACTGTTGTAAGCGTTAATTATTTATATTTAATGCTTATGCAGTTGTGTAATGCACTCTGGATGATGGATGATGGTTTGTCATTATTGTTGTGTACATGTGTTGTATAAAATCCATATAAATAAATTATATGGTAATTGATGGGTTCTGTAACACCCCACGTCCATTAATGTCACTCACAAAGGGAATGCATTAACTTCCATGGAGGTTATAAGTGAATATAGAACAGAAAAATAACAACAAGACAGATAATAAATAGTACTTAGAAATCTAAAACTTCATTTTATTGCAGCGGAAATTAAACATGTTTGTTACATCATAAAACCATAGATCATAACCAAGTACAATATCCATCTTCATAAAAACAAAATACATAATCCCATTACATAAATAGCCATTAAAAAGATAACAAGCTGGACTTTACTTCAATGGTCCATGCTTTCCAAAAAGAGATAAAGCAATCCAATCAAACTCCACTAGAGCTGGGCCCAACCTGAGGACCTGGAGGGGGAAAAGGATAGAAATGGAGGGGGTCAGACATAAAGTCTGGCGAGTATGATAATTCTAACAATACTATTAACAAAATAACTAGACTAAGGCATAAGCTGGAAGACAAGTAAATGTCTATGAACTCTTAGGAAGATAAAGATAGCGTTTAAGATAACGTTAAAGATAACGGTAAAGGCACACCTAATTACTAACGAATGATTACTACACTGCACCGCACATTACTACACTGCACCACACCAGTCACCCTATTGTTTGATCCCACTTGCTTCACACAGAAACTTTATAAATAGCCTTACGTACCCCTAGCTGACTACATAGGTGCCGTCTGCCCCTATCTCCACTAGGTGTACCCCATTACCCACTTTCGATCGGCTCCCTACTCGTAGATACCCGTGCTGGCCCCATAGTGGGGTGTATCACTCCCCTAAAGTGGCAACCCGATACAACTGAGAATGCACGACTTATACCTACACGATGCAACAACGTCTTACCTACCAGCCCGGGTCCACACACGCATATGAAACCCGTTGGACTTGCGTTGCCACCGCTCCCCGTTTTGGCCTCTTATAGTCAAACTCAGTATGCGTGTCCCGTCCTCGACTTGGGTCGAGCCCACAAAGATACGTTTGGGATACTGGTTGAAACGGGCCCCCACAAGCTACCCACCTAAGCTTGTCACCACTAGTATATCCCACATAACCCTCTTAGTCATGTTCATTTACATGTGTGTTTGGTTAAGTCTTACTAATCGTATTTCACATGCCATTAAGGGCACCCCCTAGATTCCTCATGCCACCCAAGGCACCTACTTAACCCCCATGTCCCACCTTACATGTTTATCTGGTTAAGTATTTCTTAATTCATTCAGGCCATAACCTCATAAAGTCCTCTCACATTAGACTGGCATTTATGGCAGCTGGATTTGCCGGGCGGGTCCGGGCAGTCTTACACCATAAAAGAGTCTAACCTCGTGTCTTTACAACTGTTATGCTTTAGTTTAGGAATAGGACCTCTCACATTGGGCTGACATTTGTGACCACTGGATTTGTCGGGCGGGTCCGGGCAGGTTTACGTCACAAACGAGTCCAACCTCGTGTCCTAAGCATTGATTAACACTTAAAATCTTTTACCCCAGTTTTAATAATTCTCTATTCACATTATTAATTAAGTCAACTTTTAATGATGTCCATAATTGACTCAATTATGGCCATCCACTTATGGCATGCAAAATCATATCAATTGCACCCCAACTTTTTAATATTAAATCCTTAATATTACCCCTACCCCACGTTTATACGTTCGCTTATTCAACGCATAATATAGGCTAGACTTGTATAGTCTAACACCTAGCACAAAGATAAATTATCACAACATATAGACAATTAAAATAAATCTAATCAAAATAGGGGTGAAACTTGCATAAACTACACATGTTAAGGATCAAAAGGTGTCAACTTGTTAAATGTCTCAATTTATATGATATGATCATAGCCCAAATCTATACATAAACTTGCATATGGGGTTTTTAGGCAACATAATGATGGTGTGAACTAGCATAGGATATCACATATGTCATAGCATAATTCTAGATGTCATAATAGATGTCTTGGTATATGTTCATAACTTTTCTAATCAATTTAACTTGCATATGTAACTTGTCATATAGATCAACATAACCCAAACATGATGATTTAATTAATATGAACTAACTAGCATAGATGGTAACATCATGGCCTTTATAACATGTATGATTCATCACAACTTAGCACAGAAACTTTCAACATACATAACATCATCATAGCATGATTTACAACATGTAAGATATCATCATCACATAACACTGGATTTACAATATACATGATAGCAAAAGGGGTTTACAACAACATATATGATAATTCACATCATCTACTCATAATCCATTCATAACTCAACCTAATTAAAATGATAATAATCTTGTTAAGATCATCATACTCACAATTTAGAGAAGAAAAGAGAGAGTTTTGCTTTTCTTTAGGGTTGAGAGAATTAGAATTGAATTTTCTTTTCTTCTTTCTAAGTTGGCGGCGACTCCATTGATTTCCATGGCGATGGTATGACGGTAACTATTCTATTTTAATTAGGTTTAGGGTTAGCATTAGGATGTATTTATAGGTGTAGGAAGTTATTTAGGACCATTAGATTAACCCTGAACCATGAGAACCAATCAAATGCAAAATCTGCATTTGAGCGAATCGGCCCATGGGTTGACAACCAAACACCCTGGATTAACCCCTAGTCGACCCAGCGGGGCTTGGGTCGACCTCAAAAATGGACTGGTTCGGTTATTTCCCCTCCCAATTCGCTGTTTTGTACTTTTTCGCATATTTATTTATTTTTTAATTTATATATATATATATATATCAATATATATATATTTCTCTGCGCAACCCATTTCACTTAATTCTTTTCTAAAAATTAAGTATACTTTAATTTGTGAATTTTAATGTTATAAAATTACGGGGTGTTACATTCTCCCCTCCTTAAAGGATTTCGTCCCCGAAATCTCCAAGTCAAGAAGAATGTATATCCTACCATAGAATCGTCCATCTACTCAACCATCAAACACCAGCATCCATTGTCCTTAAAATACTTCTAATGCTTTAATGTTTATATGCACAGTGTGTGTATATGTCCATATCTAATGCAAAATTAGGCGGTCTACTGATTCAGTCGAGCTCCTTAGTGCAATTCATGATAGTGCCATGCATCCAATATGTATGCAAAAGATTTCTAATGATACATATTAATTCTATATGCGTGCACAACCATCCACCCGAATGCAGCAACTATATGATAATACAACCATTATACATCCATTTTACTAAATACATCCATATATATGCAATATGCAATATGAAGTGACTGAGCCGATCTGGTGCCTAATAGTGTGTGTATATGCATCCACGAGCAACCACTAGCAAACACTTGCATCCACTTTGCATCCACCATACATAACATGTCTCAAACACATGTTTCAACCATAGGATTATCCTAACTAAAGGTCAAAGATACTAGCGAGAGGATATACTAAAGATAAGATAAGTACAAGCTAAGCGATAAAGGAGAAATTAAAAGACATACCCTCAAAACGAAAAGGGTATCGTGAATGCATCTTCTCTTCTGTCTCCCAAGTAGCGTTGCTCTCATCATCTCCCCATTGCACTTTGACAAGTCTGACCTCTCGATTCCTCAACCTCTTGATCTCCAAACCAAGAATGCGTGTAGGAGCTCGTCGAATTGTTGCATCACGCTCTATCTCCACCTCTCTAAGCAAGTTCGGCTCTACCACTTCCGCAGTCTCGTGCAAGCACTTCCTCAAATGTGACACATGGAATACGTCGTGTACACCACTTAGTCTCTCGGGCAACTCCACTCTATACGCCATTTGTCCAATTTTCTCCTTAATAGGAAACGGCCCTACAAACCTTGGTGCTAATTTCCCAACGGACCCAAAGCGAACAACGTTCCGTAATGGAGACACTTTGACAAAGACCATGTCCCCAACTTCAAACTCGAGATCTGTCCTCCTCTTATCCGCATAAGATTTCTGTCTATCCTGTGCTGCTTTCATCCTCCTTCGAATCAAGTCGATCTTCTCCGAAGTCTCCCTAATCATATCGGGCCCAAGTAAGACCTTATCCGTAGATTCCCACCAACATGTAGGTGAACGACAAGGTCGTCCATAAAGAACTTCGAATGGTGCCATAACAATGCTAGACTGAAAGCTGTTATTATATGCGAACTCCACTAACGGAAGGTGCTCTTCCCATGTACCCCCAAAGTCTAGGATACACAGCCTCAAAAGATCCTCTAGAATGCGATTCACCCTCTCGGTCTGGCCGTCCGTATGAGGATGATATGCGGTGCTCAAACATAATTGAGTCCCTACCGCCTCTTGTAAGCTTCTCCAAAATTCGCTAGTGAAAATAGGATTGCGGTCGCTCACTATGCTAGAAGGAACACCGTGCAAACGAACTATTTCTCGAACGTATACAGAAGCTAACCATGGAGCAGTCCTCTTACTCTTCACGAGAATGAAATGGGCGCTCTTAGTAAGTCTATCTACTATAACCCAAATCCCCGTATTACCCTTCCTTGATCGCGGTAATCCATCCAAAAAGTCCATCGAGACACTTTCCCACTTCCATAGTGGAACCTCCAATGGGTGGAGTAACCCACCGGGTTTCTTTTGCTCCGCTTTTACTTTTTGGCACACCAAGCATCTAGCGACATACTCGGCCACGTCTTTCTTCATGTCGGCCCAAAAGTAAACTCTCTTCATGTCTTTGTACATCTTGTCCCCGCCGGGATGAATGGTCATCTTCGAATGATGTGCTTCGTCAAGAATAGTCTTCCTTAGGTCATCGTATTTTGGTACACAAAGTCTACCGTCCCTACCTAACCAACCCTTATTGTCTAGGGTATACCTACGGAGATGGCTTGATGACTCCCCTCCTTTGAGTTTTTCTACTAACTCAACCAATTGCGGGTCGTCTCGCTGTGCCTCGCCAATCCGTCTCAAAAGCGTAGGTATGACCTCCAAGGATGCTAGCAAACCGGGTACGAAGTCAACAAAAGGTCTAAAGTCAAACATCGAAATGAATTCTAAACTTCGCCGCTCAACAAACAAAGGACTTAAAGATAATCTTTTCTACTTAAGGCGTCTGCCACCACGTTACCCTTGCCAGGGGTATAAGCTATTTCGAAGTCGTAGGACGCTAAGAACTCCATCCACCTTTACTGCCTTAAGTTCAAGTCCTTTTGAGAGAATAGGTATTTTAAAGACTTGTGGTCAGTGAATAATTCGAATTTCTCGCCAAGAAGATAATGACGCCAAGACTTAAGCGTGAAAACAATAGCGGCCAATTCTAGGTCATGTGTAGGATAATTTTTCTCATGCGCTCTTAACTGCCTTCCACCATAGGCTATTACCCTACCCTCTTGCATTAAGACTGCGCCTAGTCCTGTCCCACAAGCATCAGTATAAACGGTAAACGGCTTACTCCCGTCTGGCAATACAAAGACTGGGGCAGAAGTCAAAGCTCTCTTCAAACGTTGGAACGCATCATCACAATCTACGTCCCATGTGAAAACTAGGTTCTTCTTCGTCAAGCGTGTCAATGGAGCTGATATCTTTGCAAAGTCTTTGATAAACTTCCTATAATAGCCAGCCAACCCCAAGAAACTTCTCACTTCGGTAGCATTTTTATGGACCTTCCAATCTTGGATGGACACCACCTTCGCGGGATCCACGACTATCCCTTCTTTGGAAACCACGTGCCCCAAGAACCGTACTTTCTTCCTCCAGAAGTGACACTTAGAAAATTTAGCCTTAAGGCTGTGCGCTCGTAGGGTCTCCGACACTTCCCTAAGATGTAGGGCATACTCTTCTTCATCCTTAGAAAAGATCAAGATGTCATCTATAAAGACTACCACAAATTTATTAAGGTACTCCCTAAACACCCTACTCATCAAATCAACAAAATATGCTGGGGCGTTTGTCAAACCGAAGGGCATCACTAGCCATTCATAGAAACCGTTCGGAGTCCTAAAGGCAGTCTTGTCTATGCTATCCTCAGCTACTCTCAACTGATGGAACCCAGTGGCTAAGTCCAACTGCGAAAACACTGAGGTGCCGACTAACTGATCGAAGAGATTGTCAATCCTCGGTAGTGGGTGTCTGTTCTTCTTAGTAAGTTTATTAAGTTCTCTATAGTCCACACACAGTCTAAGGGACCCATCCGCCTTCATGGCAAATAATACTGGAGCACCCCACTCCGATAAACTTCCTCTTATGAACCCCTTCTCAAGCAACTCCTTCACTTGCTTATCGAGTTCCCTCCTTTCACGTGGAGCCATGTGGCGTACTGGCAAAGATACTGGTTTCGCATTATCGACAAGATATATTCGAAAATCTATCTCCCGCTTTGGAGGCAAGCCCTTCACCTCCTCAAACACATCCGAATATTCTCGGACCACTCTAACAGATCGTAGATTTTCCTCAGACGCGTCAAACGATTCTAGATAATTTAGCATAACCGAATTTATGGGATTACAGAAGATTTCGTGAGTGTTGCCAAGGCGAGTCACGAGCCTAACTACTCTCCTTTCACAATCAAGAACGGCCCCATTTCTGGATAACCAATCCATTCCTAAAATTAGCCCATAGCCCGTGAAGCCCAACACATAAGCATCACATCTAAATTCAACACTAAGTATGGAAATTTTCAAATCCCAACACATCATGGACAAATAAGCTGAGCCCCCTATTGGATTCGAAACAACTAAGGGATCCTCTACTAAACTAGTGTTTAAGTGCAGTGATTCAACTAATGATGTAGAGATAAACGAATGTGATGCGCCCGAATCGAATAAGGTACGGACAGGATGATCAAACAGAAAAACTAAGCTTTCAACAGAAATGGTTCTACCTCGTTCTTGCAGCGGTGGGACCGCGAGAGCCTGAACTTGTCCCCTAGCCTGCCCTGGTGCCATAAGAGCATGCACATGTCCTCCCGAGGTAGCTCCTGCCCTCTTCCCCTTCTTTGGGCAGTCCTTCACTAAATGTCCCGCATCGCCACAATGAAAACAGCTTGTCTTCTTTTTCTTTCGGCAATCCTTGCTGAGATGGCCTGGTGTTCCACAGTTAAAGCACTTCTTCTTTCCCTTGCCATTATTGTCTTTACCACCCTTCTTGTTTTGCTGTTGTGGTTTCTTCTGATCCCCCTTCTTCTCGGGTGCCTTATCAGCTTTAGCGCTTTTCTCCTCATGCATGAGCGCCATTTCTACTAACTTCTCAAAGGTGGCCCCCATCGGGATGTGGGTCATAGCCAACCCTTGCAATGGTTCATTCAAGCCATTCACGAACCTTAGAGCCTTCTTCTCCGGCGTGTTCATTAAGTCTAAGCCAAACCTTGCTAACTGATTAAATTTGTTGACATATTCTTTCACTGATGAGCTTCCTTGCTTCAATGTCAAGAACCTTTCCATATATAGATTCTCTTCCGCCCTTGAGAGAAACTTCGCCTCAAACCTACGTCTGAAATCCGCCCAAGAATCAACAGGACGCTCCCCATTGGTGACCTCCCACCAAAATGAGGACTCTCCCTTCATTAGCAGCTGCTAATCTAACTCTCCTCCCTTCTTCTACTTCAAAGATTTCTAGCAATTATTCCACCTCCTTAAGCCAATCTCTAGCTTCCACAAACGTTTCTGACCCTTGAAATGGTTTTCCACCCATAGCTTTAAATACCTTGCACGTCTTTGCAAAAGTATCAACGCGAGGAGGAGGAGGAACGGGTGCAACTGGTGGTGGAGGAATATTGGCCGGACCTGCGGCGGCCCTAGCCTTCAATAGCCTAATATACCATCCTAGTATCGTTACACCGTCGGGTAGATTAAGATCTTCAGCCATGCTGAAACGAAAAAGTAAAGATTCAAAATGGAGAATTCGAAAGATAAAGATATATGGCTATTGGGGATTATGTTTTTCTTAAAAACTTTCCTATTTAAATTTCTCATTAAAACATGTTTTTGAAAACACTTCTTCCAAAAATAACTATTTTTCTAAAGTATTTTTATCTGTTCTGGTAACCTTAGGCGCTGATACCACGAGTAACACCCCACGTCCATTAATGTCACTCACAAAGGGAATGCATTAACTTCCATGGAGGTTATAAGTGAATATAGAACAGAAAATACAACAAGACAGATAATAAATAGTACTTGGAAATCTAAAACTTCATTTTATTGCAGCGGAAATTAAACATGTTTGTTACATCATAAAACCATAGATCATAACCAAGTACAATATCCATCTTCATAAAAACAAAATACATAATCCCACTACATAAATAGCCATTAAAAAGATAACAAGCTGGACTTTACTTCAATGGTCCAAGCTTTCCAAAAAGAGATAAAGCAATCCAATCAAACTCCACTAGAGCTGGGCCCAACCTGAGGACCTGGAGGGGGAAAAGGATAGAAATGGAGGGGGTCAGACATAAAGTATGGAGAGTATGATAATTCTAACAATACTATTATCAAAATAACTAGACTAAGGCATAAGCTGGAAGACAAGTAAATGTCTATGAACTCTTAGGAAGATAAAGATAGCGTTTAAGATAACGTTAAAGATAACGGTAAAGGCACACCTAATTACTAACGAATGATTACTACACTGCAGCGCACATTACTACACTGCACCACACCAGTAACCCTATTGTTTGATCCCACTTGCTTCACACAGAAACTTTATAAATAGCCTTACGTACCCCTAGCTGACTACATAGGTGCCGTCTGCCCCTATCTCCACTAGGTGTACCCCACTACCCACTTTCGATCGGCTCCCTACTCGTAGATACCCGTGCTGGCCCCACAGTGGGGTGTATCACTCCCCTAAAGTGGCAACCCGATACAACTGAGAATGCACGGCTTATACCTACACGATGCAACAACATCTTACCTACCAGCCCGTGTCCACACACGCATATGAAACCCGTTGGACTTGCGTTGCCACAGCTCCCCGTTTTGGCCTCTTATAGTCAAACTCAGTATGCATGTCCTGTCCTCGACTTGGGTCGAGCCCACAAAGATACGTTTGGGATACTGATTGAAACGGGGCCCCACAAGCTACCCACCTAAGCTTGTCACCACTAGTATATCCCACTTAACCCTCTTAGTCATGTTCATTTACATGTGTGTTATGTTAAGTCTTACTAATCGTATTTCACATGCCACTAAGGGCACCCCCTAGATTCCTCATGCCACCCAAGGCACCTACTTAGCCCCATGTCCCACCTTACATGTTTATCTGGTTAAGTATTTCTTAATTCATTCAGGCCATAACCTCATAAAGACCTCTCACATTAGACTGGCATTTATGGCAGCTGGATTTGTCGGGCGGGTCCGGGCAGTCTTACAGCATAAAAGAGTCTAACCTCGTGTCCTTACAACTGTTATGCTTTAGTTTAGGCCTAGCACCTCTCACATTGGGCTGACATTTGTGACCACTGGATTTGCCGGGCGGGTCCGGGCAGGTTTACGTCACAAACGAGTCCAACCTCGTGTCCTAAGCATTGATTAACACTTAAAATCTTTTACCCCAGTTTTAATAATTCCCTATTCAAATTATTAATTAAGTCAACTTTTAATGATGTCCATAATTGACTCAATTATGGACATCCACTTATGGCATGCAAAATCATATCAATTGCCCCCCAACTTTTTAATATTAAATCCTTAATATTACCCCTACCCCACGTTTATACGTTCGCTTATACAACGCATAATATAGGCTAGACTTGTATATTCTAACACCTAGCACAAAGATAAATTATCACAACATATAGACAATTAAAATAAATCTAATCATAACAGGGGTGAAACTTGCATAAACTACACATGTTAAGGATCAAAAGGTGTCAACTTGTTAAATGTCTCAATTTATATGATATGATCATAGCCCAAATCTATACATAAACTTGCATATGGGGTTTTTAGGCAACATAATGATGGTGTGAACTAGCATAGGATATCACATATGTCATAGCATAATTCTAGATGTCATAATAGATGTCTTGGTATATGTTCATAACTTTTCTAATCAATTTAACTTGCATATGTAACTTGTCATATAGATCAACATAACCCAAACATGATGATTTAATTAATATGAACTAACTAGCATAGATGGTAACATCATGGCCTTTTTAACATGTATGATTCATCACAACTTAGCATAGAAACTTTCAACATACATAACATCATCATAGCATGATTTACAACATGTAAGATATCATCATCACATAACATTGGATTTACAATATACATGATAGCAAAAGGGGTTTACAACAACATATATGATAATTCACATCATCTACTCATAATCCATTCATAACTCAACCTAATTAAAATGATAATAATCTTGTTAAGATCATCATACTCACAATTTAGAGAAGAAAAGAGAGAGTTTGGCTTTGCTTTAGGGTTGAGAGAATTAGAATTGAATTTGCTTTTCTTCTTTCTTAGTTGGCGGCTGCTCCATTGATTTCCATGGCGATGGTATGACGGTAACTATTCTATTTTAATTAGGTTTAGGGTTAGCATTAGGATGTATTTATAGGTGTAAGAAGTTATTTAGGACCATTAGATTAACCCTGAACCATGAGAACCAATCAAATGCAAAATCTGCATTTGAGCAATCGGCCCACGGGTTGACATCCAAACACCCTGGATTAACCCCTAGTCGACCTAGCGGGGCTTGGGTCGACCTCAAAAATGGGCCGGTTCGGTTATTTCCCCTCCCAATTCGCTGTTTTGAACTTTTTCGCATATTTATTTATTTATTAATTATATATATATATATCAATATATATATTTCTCTGCGCAACCCATTTCACTTAATTCTTTTCTAAATATTAAGTATACTTTAATTTGTGAATTTTAATGTTATAAAATTACGGGGTGTTACAGGTTTTGATTCCAATTCAAAAGGAACGACTATTTGATAATAAGGAAATATTCTAAAATAAGGAATATTTTAAAATAATATTCAGTAAAGGATTAAAAAGTGAATTTGACGTCCGATTTTTGATGGACACGAGAATATTGAAATGTGTGAAGCCATGTTGATTAGATATGCGCCATTTTGACGTGAATGATATTTATATCAATTTTATTCATTTCTATAATGAATATAAAAAAGGAAATGATTTCAAAATCAGATATCTTGAAAATATTATCATGTAAATTTATAATGATAAGGAGTATTCAATTTTGATTTTAAATTGAAATGAAAGTCGGAATCGTTTTAAAAAAATTTATAAACGATCTATAAAATATGTTTTAAATGGAAATCGACGAAATACATCTAATATATACATACATATATATATTATATTTTTAATGGCCTGAATTGAACGCGCCGCGCCGCGATCATTCGCGAATTTCGACCATTGACTTCGAATTGATATTAAGGGAGATCCGACCGTAGGATCCTCAAAAATTGGAACCATTGGGTTCGTATCGCAAAGAGCTTTCCAACAAATATAAGAGATTTGAAATCTAATGGTTGGGTTTGTATCTATGTTCAAATCAAATTTGGAAAAGGTCGTTGTAAATGCAGTTCGATGACCGTTTACGGAAATTGACTGTACGGGCCTTATATTTGATATCAAAGTGGATTTAGGGTTTGTTGTGAATGGTATCATAAATAACACTGTTCTTAAACCCCATGTGAAAAGAATAAACCATTTAATTAAAATTATTAGAGTTTCCAATTATATTTATTAATTGGAATAAAATGAAATGTAAATTGGGTATATTGTGAACCGTGTTTTTAACGACATTCGTTCTTTAACCCGATCAACAGTGAAATGTGATTAGGAATCTATAAATCTTTTAGTAAGATTTAATGGAAATTTTCCAAAGTAATGTTTTCCAATTTAATATATTAAATTGGAATTCAATTTAGTAATAATCGAAGTGAGCTTCTGTGGAGGAAGACTATTAATGTATATGGAATTTAAAAGGCTTTGTCGTTATTCCATTTATATTATTAGTCGGATACGGAAGTTGATATCGATTATATATTGATCTGTTTTCCATGAAGATTCCATTATTAATGGAATGTGATTTTGGGTTTATCGTGAACTGTGTTTTAAATGACGCTGGTTCTTTAACCTAGTTAAAAACATGATTACATGTCTAACATTGTATTTCGAACCATATTGTTGATCTCTGCTAAATATATATCTGTTTGGTGGTGGAGAATTTATTCTCTTGCTTAACACCCTTCTTTGACGTACGAGCTTAGAGGTTATATATCTGCAGAAATCAATGGTACAGTGTAGATTGTCGATGCGGCATGTTCGATTTCCTAAAGTTAAATAATCATTAATATTGATTTTTGAGAAGATTAAAACTAAGTGGAGTTTTAATGAATCTTTAATTAGATTGGAATGTGAATGTGATAATTTAAATTATCAAATTTGGGGAATGATCGAGAATGGAGTATCACTAGTTTTTCTCCAAGTGATAGTTAAATCTTTATTTAGATTTGAACAGAAAATGGTAATTAACTTTACCGATAACACAATTGTGTTAGATATGGAGTATCACCAATTTTGCTCCATGGGATGAATAGGTTGAGATTGGGATAATAAAAGAAATGATTACTTTGGTATGGCCCACTAATCCTGACTAGTTTGATAAACCATAATCTGGTTTAGAATTGAAAAGATAATGAAATCTTTTGAAATGATATCCAAAGGATGATTAAAGAATAAATTTAAAAGAATTTGTCTTTGACAAAATTAATGGGAACCTTTCCCTAAGGGTGAGAATATTTGAATAAAAAAATATACTGAATTGAAATAAGGCGTATGTTGTGATTTTATAACACTTGTTTATGAGATATGCGAGTTATTCGGAAAGTCCGGGTTTATACCATTCTGAATAACTGATTCGACGATAAGTCGACGATGAAGATGGTGGTTGAAGACCGGAATTCTTCACTTCGTTTGGATGATTACAGATGTCTTGATTGGGTAGTACGCCCAAGATAAGGTAATAAGTGGTGATCATCCAAATGTACTTGGAGATCGACCTGATTGGTGAGGACCTCTCTCCTCTATTGGACATACGTGACGAGGAATAAGGTGCCTCTGTTTTATTCAGACCCAAAACGAACTAGTAAATGGATGTGTGTCTGACATTGGATTTATTATGTGTTAATTGATTTCTATTAAATATATATCTGTTTGGTGGCGGAGAATTTATTCTCTTGCTTAACACCCTTCTCTGAGACGTAAAAGCTTAGAGGTTATATATCGATAGACATCAATTGCATGGCGTGAACTATCAGTGTAGCATGCAGAGATGCAGTGATCAAGGCTCCTGTTGAAAAGTAGAGTCTTGTGGTTGATGAACAAAGAACGTCTTTAAATAGCATAGCTTTGTGTATAAAGTTAATTCGCGAGCCTCACACCTCCGTATGAGTCAAAAACAGGATAAGGGAACGTAGTGAGTGCACGGCGTTTCTTTCTAGTTATGGGTGGTGTCATGGTATGGAGCCCAGACATTTATATTTTTACCCATGTGGATGATAGTTAGCGAGGCGCCTCAGATATATTGGTCACTACGGGGCCGATGGATAGCTCTGATAGGACCGGGAAACGTGTGTTCAGGTATAACCAATCCACAAACGTAAGGGTGGACCGGCACTGCAGGATCCAAGGGTTGCCCATAGGTGTGATACTTGGTCATCTTGCGAGAGGTGATCCGAATCGGTAGGGAGTACATCCCTTGCCTTGACTGATGATGGGAATCCAATTTCCAATAAGACATTCTTCGGTTTTAGTTGTAGAACTAGTATGGCGACATAGTATATGGTCGTTGTGTCGTCTATGATTGATACATTTATATCTGAAGTTATTTTGACATTATACACTTATAGTAATATCAAAATGATTTGTTTTAAATGTACCAAGCATGTTTGGCTATTATAAGTTAAAACTCTATCCTCCTGCTTGCGTTGCATTGTGTGATGGGACCTGAGTCTTATAATAGCTTCATTTTTTCAAAAAGCATTGCACTGTTTGTTTTAGGCATCGGTATTCTTGGGAGAAAACCTATTCCGTGTTATACGACATGGTCCCTTGATTTACTATACTTTAAAGTAAAGTTTTAATAACTACTTTAGTTCTCACATCAGTCCTATAGATGACTCAGAGTTTATTTTTTTCTACCAAAACTCTGGGTACCCCTATTTTCCACATGGGCAGCTAGTAGTTTTGGTTTTACAGATTTCTATTTTACAGGATCCTGGTTTACAGCTGGAGCTATATTCAGAAAGCTTTGTATCCATGTATCTCTTTCAGTTGTTTTATGTATTATTTTTTCGCTGCTATGTAATGTATTTTAATCTTTGATATTTTTCCAATGTGCATTATTTATTCATACTTTGATATATTCTTGTACTCTGATGTAACTGTTGTAATAAGCAATGAAATGTTATGTCATTTGTGTTCGAATTTGTTGTGTTCTCAACTCAATCCGGGATTTTTTGTAAGGGGAAGTTTGGGTCGTTTCATTTTGGTATTAGAGCTCTGGTTTACAGAGCTCGAGAACAAGACACATTAGAACCGAACAAAAGAATTCATCAAAGATTGGCTTAGTAATATCCAATGAGAATGACTCGTTAGATATAGGATCAGTAGTATCCTAAAACGAGTGTGAAGAGTGTTATTTTTAAAATAAAAATGATAACAAATTTTGTTTTGAAAATTTAAACCTTATTATATGTATTTGAGTATTTTATTTTAAATTGATTTTGGACAATCGAGTATATGAAGATTTCGCATATACACCTAGCTAGTGTGCATAACGAAGTCTCAAATATACTGGATGGATATAGAATCACACTGTAGTCCCCCGGAGATGATTCTGATGATGATCATGACATCATCAGTATTTATGTCCAAATTTCGAAAGTGGGATGTCTATATATTTCCAATTGACTAGTGTGAGGACCAAAACTAGATAGGGTTTATTGTTGTGATTTGGCACCAAAAAGATGATTTTGAAAAATATATGAAGTTATAGTTTAGAAAGCTATTCAACTAATTGATTGCTGGTTGTGTTGTTTGAGTATTAGTTTAACCAATAAAAATATTGGATTGAGAAAACCAATAAGAGAATGAAAGTTAATTAAGCCAAATCGAATCAGAATATTGAACTCAATTGAAATTTGATTGGGATTGCATGCATATACATGTATATATTTTGAACAGGTCAAAGCACGGAAGCTAAGAAGAGGAATAAAATTGTATGCCTGACAAATAGGTATATGTTTACTATTTTCTTGGGTTTTGATGATTTTATGAGCTGACTGGCTAGCCACTTGGCTTTTTCTTTTTCTTTTGGATTGATAAGGGCCCTGTAAGGCAAGTTGCGGTTTTAAATATCAACCCGTACAATGGAGGTTATGGCGAAGTTTTTCAAAAATTTAGGGTGTTAGCCAAATTTTTGAAGAATTTGAAAATTCTTAGAAACTGAAAAGTTGAAGAAGGAAGGCCAGAATGAAAGTTGAGTTGGTTAGTTAAACAACTTTTAGCTCCGTTCCTTTTCGAGGACGAAAAGATTTTAAGCAGGGGAGATCGTAACAACCCGTATTTTCAAAATCAATTTTTTTAGCTATTTTAATGGATTTCGAACATTTAAAATGATTTATTTTAAATAATAACGACTAAAAATTTATTTAAATAAAAGTTAGAATGTATGAATTTATGTTAACTATTAAATGAGCCTGAAATGGCACGGCAGTTTGAAAACTCGATTTTAAATTTCAATTGAATGTACAAGAATCAAAATAAACCGGATTTCAGTAAAACTAGAAATATTTGAACTTGTTTAATAATATCTTTCTGACAAAGTTAAGAAACTGAAATTACATAATATAAATTGAAATTTATGTTCATTTTAAAATTCAGAATAGTCGCTATGAAATTCATATATTTTAAAATAATATATAGCCTGTAACGACCCACAATTTCGAACCATTCAAATCGACAATAAATCACTCATGTCAGATCTGAATCGCTCAAAATCATGAATTGTATTTTTTTTCTATTGAGGTAAATGCAAATCAGAACACAGAACCACATATATATAAACAGAGTAACTTGCAGCGGAACAAAGTGGTACATAGGTTCATACGCGATACATAATACATATAAGTACATAATGAGTCATAAGCTCATACAAAATAGAGTACATATAGATAACTAGTAGTAACCTGGATAACTTAGATAACTAGAAGCTGATAACTGCAGATGGTCCAAAAGATGCGAATCTCCCAAATGCGTCACGAACAACGGAGGTGCTCAAGCTGACCCAAGCATAGAGTCAAAGAAACAATACACCCGAGTCAGGACTAATATTCTCATATAAGTGAATTAGCATAAAAGACATGTTCACAGAAACGTACAGTAACTTAAAGGATGTCTGGGATTTCTATCCTCTAAGGATCCGTGAAACCAATACATATAATAGTACGCTATTATGATAATGTCTATCCAGTAAAGTACAAATAATGAAAATAGCGTAAGCGGGATTACCATATTACCCTTACGCCGTTTATAGGCATCACAGTCTATACATTACCATAAACTCACTGTACTGGTGTTATCAGAGGACACTCCATAGAAAGTAACACCAAAGAAAAATCGTATGGGGCTCGCTTAGGATAAAATGACAAGGCACTCGAGGCAATACCAGAGTAGGATTCTACCAATTGCACTCCCGGACCGGTGGTAACGCATAGCAGCCACTACCGCCCACCTCGGAACACATTCCCAAATCAAAAGGGGTACCCCAAATCATAACATAGTCATAGAAATGGTATCGAAGGAACGTGTCCGATCAAAGGTGCTACCTCAATTAGTCACGGTATAGCTCCTGTTTTAGTCATCTAATTATGACCCGAAGGTCAAGGCCATATCGTTATCGTTCACCATCTTCAAATCCAGAAATCGCCCCAAGTCGTCATGCTTCGTTCTGGACACGTCACCACGTATACAGTTGTTAAAGTGGTATCGGCACTGACAGAGAGTATGCCACTTACCGACTCCGGTCTCTTTAACAACCAATGCTTACGTTTTTCGCACCATGTCCATCAGTTTAAAAATCATATTCAAGTATCGCCAATACTTTACTCAGGTATCTCCCAAAATCATTTACTCAAATCATTTCCAATGGTTTGATTAAGATTTCAAAATCCATATTCACCACAATTCTATATCAACCATTTGAAATCTTAAATTTGAACCTTTGAATTCACTAGATTGGATTGTACAAAGCTTTTGAAAAATAATAATACTAATAATAATAATAATAATAATAATACATATATATAAAAAAAAGTTAAGTTGAAATAATAATAATAATAATAATAATAATAAATATATATTTAAATAATTAAGTTGAAATATATATATTAAGTGGGAAAAATGTATACATATATATATGAAAACTATTCTAATCAATATAGTTGAAGAAATCAAATTATTTATAAGGAAAGATTTACAAAAATCAAGTAAGGGGAAGATAGTCTTTATGAAATTATTGTTTTTATTAAATAATATTAGTCCAGTTCCAATCCCAGTCCATGGGCTGGCATTTAACATATCCTTGTATTGAAAATTTCAAAAATCCATTTACCAAACGCCATAATATCTTAAAATAACTTTACTGGCCACGGTGTTCGTATATATATTCCCTAACCTACGGTCAAGTGGCACGGATATTTTATCATTTCAATCCGTTCTTACAAATATTCGAATCACGGGTGTATATCATTTCAACCCGTATCCCAAACCAATTCGAATATGCAGGGGTTCGGGTATTTATCATTTCAACCCGTTTTTCTTCTAAACTGGGTACTTGCATGGTGAGAATAATAACATAACATATCATACAACCATTCATAGTGTCATGTAAGAACGGTGCGCGTGTAGCATGTGCACAACCATGAACAAACAATCTAGAGCACCTTAACATTTGAATCAACATCTCAAATTTCTAATTCACTTAATAATAAATTAGTCATGCGTGAGAAAACTCACCTTACGTGGCAAAAGCGGGTGACATGCTATGAGCGGGACGACGCTAATGGTTAGAAGGCGGAACTTCGTTACCTAAACAAAGGCACGACCTTTAGTTAGATTGGCGGATCAAATTTCATGCGACGCTTATGCAAATGATTTCGGTTCTACCGCTTTAGTATACGTGCGCTAAATTTCGGTTTTTTTTCTTATTATTATTCTTATAATTTTTTTTTACTTTTTTATACAAGGTAATGCATGCAAATAAGGTAAAATGATACTATGCATGTACAAGGGATACCCTTTGTTCCCAAAATGCATGGTGCATGTAGCATGCAACATGCAGCTTGAAACCAACGTATCCTTTCTTTTTCCTTTTTTTTTTTTCTTGCGCATGCATGCAAGTATAGGCACATTAAGGTGCCAACGCATGCAATGTCCAAACGCATGCAATGGTCCATGCTTTTTTTTTTCTTTTTTTTTCTTAAGTACTACTTGCGCATGCAAGTATTGGCAAATGCCAAACGCATGCAAGTTTATATTCTTTTTTCTCTTTTTTTTTCTTTTTTTTTTGAATCTGCGTTTGTACTGTTAAATAACAAAAGAAATAGAACCAATTTAGTTTATACTGGACAACTAGAGAAGGTACATGCAAAAAAAACTACAGTACTTTGCTTCGTTCACGCATGAATTAAATGAACAGCTCCGCTCCCATATATATAAGTATGTATTGGGTTTGGATATTCATATATGGTCCTCAACAAAACATGGAAAGATGAAAGGAGGTGCTCACGCACAGAGTATTTAACTAAGTAATCCTATATGCGCTTCTGTGCATGCAAGGACTGTTAATGGCAAAACAACGAAGCCATACAACTCACGCATGGACATCGATGCAAGCAAAACAAAGAAACGGCCAATGGAAACTCACCCAACGAGACTTGGACGAGTACTGGGGTACGGATTGGAGACTGTAGCTGTCGGAGTGGTGGCGGATCTGGCGACTGACGCCGGCGGTGGTCGGAGTTGGGAAGCCTTGACCGGCGGCAATGAGATCCGAAGGGAGAAGATGGAAACTTGAGAGGAGTGGGTGGCGTTGGGTGATGTGCGGTGGAAGAAAAATGAGTGCTGTAGGAAAGGGGATGGAGAAAGTGAAAGAAGAAAGGGGAAAATGGGAATAAAAGGAAAGAGTGCGGATGGAAATTTGAATGCAACGTGGTGAGTTCCATCTGAGAACAAGGACACGTGTAAATCTTTAGGTCCAATTTGCTACCAAGTGTCCATTTAAAATATTTAAATGAAATTTTGTTTTGATTGAAATTTATTTATCTGAACATAAACTTTGTTGTTGCCTACATCTCCTTCCAAGAATGGCGCAGTTAACATCGAATTGTAGAGTACGACTGGATTTGAAACGATGCTAACGGATTTGTTTACTTTCCCTTTTAAACTTTTTTTTCACTTATATAACGTTGGAGATGGGAAAAAATTCAGATCTATCTTATTTCGAACGAAGGAACTGTACAAGCAAGCAACGTGGAAGAATAATTCAAATTTAGAAGGACACGAACGGTTGGCGCAACGAACCGACGATATCTGTTTAACGCGTGATTTCAGCTTTGCGCGCTACCGATAAGCAACGCTGAATTTGCGGACGTTAAAATTTTTTGAAATTAAATAAAATAATTTTTTTTCCGAATTTTTTATTCATAAATCCATTTTTAATTCTTTAAATTTCAAGATCGTTACATCCTCCCCCACTTAAAAGCTTTTCGTCCTCGAAAAGAACTAGGTGAGTCATGAATAGCAAAGACAGATATGAATAAGATGATGGTTTTAATGGATATTACCTGGGATAAATAATTCCGGATTAGAAGAACGCATGTTCTCTTCCGTCTCCCAAGTACAGTCTCGGTCATCATCACTCCACTGCACTTTAACCAAATTGACTGATTTCTTCCTAAGCTGCTTCGTACCTCTATCCACTATCCGAAGTGGCCTCCTCTCAACAGTCAAGTTAGGTTCGATATCCAAATTATCAAGTGCAGTCGGCTGAACATAAGAGGAAGAATCATGCAAAGATTTCCATAGATGGGATATATGGAACACATTATGCACTCCTGCAAGCTTCTCAGATAACTCAATGTGATAGGCCAATGAACCAATCTTCTCTAAAATACGGAACGGCCCAATGAATCTGGGAGCTAGTTTTCCTTTCCGTCCAAAACGAATGACATTCTTTAATGGTGAGATCTTCAGAAAGACTTGATCCCCAACCTCGAACTCTAACTTCTTTCTTCTTCTATCTGCGTACTTCTTCTGACGGTCTTAAGCAATTTTTATCTTATTTCTGATATTAGCAACTTTTTGCGTTGCTTCCATGATCATATCCGGTCCAAGAAGCAAACGATCTCCTTGTTCAATCCAACTAGCAGGCGATCTACACGGTTTTCCATATAAGGCCTCAAAGGGGGAACATTCAATGCTAGCCTGGTAGCTATTATTGTATGTGAATTCAATGAGATGAAGGTGATCTTCCCAAGATCCTCCATAGTCGAGAATACAAGCACGAAGGAGATCCTCCAATACTTGATTCAGTCTTTCTGTTTGACCATCTGTCTGTGGATGGTAGGCAGTACTAAGATTTAATCTAGTACCCAAAGCTTCCTGAAATGCGCTCCAAAACTTACTCGTGAAAACAGGATCTCGATCATAGACAATGCTAGATGGGACTCCATGTAATCTAACAATTTCTTTCATATACAATTCAGCTAGGCTTGCAGCAGTACGACTTGCTTTGACAGGCAGGAAATGTGCTGACTTGGTTAATCTGTCCACAATTACCCAAATACTTGCGTTTTCTTTTCTTGTCTTGGGGAGGCCGTCCACAAAATCCATGGAAATCTGATCCCATTTCCAACTAGGAATTTCAAGAGGTTGTAATAATCCAGCGACCTTCTGATGATCTACTTTTATCTGCTGGCAGGTCATGCATCTATTAACGTGACGACAAACATCTCGCTTCATACCTCTCCACCAAAATAACCCTTTCATATCTTGGTACATCTTGTGTATTCCTGGGTGAATAGTATAACACCCCACACCCGCTATGGTCACTCTCTAAGGGAATGCCATAACATCGGCGGAGTATTCTAGTGAATATAGAACAGAGAAATTACAGCAAGACAGATATAAGTAATACTTGAAATTTAAAACATCATCTCATAACAGCGGAAATAAACATGTCTGGTTACATCACAAAACCATAATAAGAGTTAAGTACAAATATCCATTCTTGCTAAATAAAAATACATAATCCCAATACATGAACTGATAGCCATAAAAAAAAGGAAGCTGAGCTCTACATCTACGGTCCAAACTCCAAGAGATAGATAAAGCAAACTGATCAAGGCCCACTAGCACTAGGCCCAACCTGAGGACCTGAGGGGAAAAAGATAAAAACAACGGGGTCAGACATAAGCCTGAGTGAGCCCTATAACCTTAACAATACAATTATTAAAGTAATTAAGGTATGACATGAACTCGGTACGGTACCTTTGGGGATAATGACTACACTAAGTAGCCAACAACATAGGATGAACTAAGATAACCGTAAAGACGCATCTACCCACCCAAGGATAATTACTAACTGCACCCCACCAGTCATTCCTACTTAAAGGTTGATCCCACCCAAGGACTTAAAGAAAGATATAACTAGTAGTTTCATGTACTCCTAGCTGACTACATAGGTGCCGTCTGCCCCTATCTCCACTAGGTGTACCCCACTACCCCAAGCGATCGGCTCCCTAACGTAGATACTCGTGCTGGACCCACAGTGGGGTGTATCACTCCCCCTAAAGTGGCAACCCAATACTATCCACGGTGCACGGCTTATATCTACACGATGCAACAACGACTTATCTACCAGCCCGGGTCCACACACGCATATGAAACCCGTTGGACTCGCGTTGCCACCGCTACCCCGTTTTGGCCTCTTATAGTCAAGCCCAATATGCGTGTCCCGTCACCCGACTAGAGTCGAGCCCACAAAGATACGTTTGGGATATTGGTTGAAATGGGCCCCCACAAGCTACCCACCTAAGCTTGTTACTTATCTAGTGTATCCCACTTAACCCTTTAATCATGTTTAATTACATGTTTCCACTTGGTTAAGTATTCTAATCGTATTTTCTATTGCCACCCAAGGCAACCCACTAGATTTCCACATGCCACCCAAGGCACCCACTTAACCCCTCATGCTCTACTACATGCTTATCTGGTTAAGTGTTTCTTAATTAATTAAGACCGTGATCCTCATAAAGACCTCTCACATTAGACTATCTTTTATGACCGCTGGTTAAGCCGGTTGGGTCCGGGCAGCCTCATGTCATAACCGAGTCTAACCTCGTGTCTTTACATTAATCACGTATTTAGTTTGTGCCTAAGACCTCTCACATTGGGCTAACATTTGTAGCAACTGGTTAAGCCGGTTGGGTCCGGGCAGTTTTACGCTACAACTGAGTCCAACCTCGTGTCTTAGTCGATTAATTACACCTAATTAATCACCCCATATTAATTATCCCTAATTAATATCAAGTTTTTTTCATAACATGGGTAGACCTAACTCAATAGGTAAATTCCCATGGGGTAGACCTAACTCAATAGGTAAATTCCCACTTATGTTAATTTATTTTTATGGTATGCTTAATCATACCCAACCATACTTTTAATTAACATATTTATTAACCCCATCGTTCCCCACGTAAATCGTTCTCATAAAGGGAAGATCCATCACAAATATCATGGGTTAAACCAAATATTAGCATATTCTTTGTCATGGGTTAAGAGGGTGTCAACTTGCATATATGAGCATATATTAACCCAACTTGCATTTAAGCATACACATAACTTGCATAATTATTCACATGTCTTCATAAGCATGCATAACATGTTAATCTTGCATTTGAGCATACACCTAACTTGCATAATCATTCACATAACTTCATAAGCATGCATAACATGTTAATCTTGCATTTAAGCATACACATAACTTGCATAATCATTCACATAACTTCATATGCATGCATAACATGTTAATCTTGCATTTAAACATACACATAACTTGCATAATCATTCACATAACTTCATATGCATGCATAACATGTTAATCTTGCATTTAAACATACACATAACTTGCATATTTATTCACATAACTTCATAAGCATGCATAACATGTTGCATAATAGATCAATGTCCAACTTAGTGTTTTGCATCATAATCATCATGAAACATAGCACCAAACTTGCATAAAGATATAACATTAAACTTGCATAAAAATGTCATGAACACATACACTAAACTTGCATGACATAGAGCATATAACTTGCAAAACACATAACATATACAATATTAAGCTTGCATAAACACATTGATCCACAAACATAACCATACATCATCATATCCTATCTTAATCAATTTAACAATTGATTATTAAGGGGATAGAAGCTCACCAAAACAAAATTAGCAACCTAATGAAGAAGATTAAGAGGCTAGAAGTTGATTTGGAATGCTATCCCTTCTCTAATTTTGATGGAGGCTCTCTCAAGTTTCAATTTGCCATAGTTTAGTTACTAGATTTAATTATGAATGAATTAGGGTAGGGTTAGGGTCTTATTTATAGGATTAGGTGAGTGTTTTAGGCCCTTAGATTAACCCTAGATTAGATTAGGACCCTTAGATTTCGGAACTCTCTAGAACCAGCCCTCCAAGCCAGCCTAGAACCCAACCTGGTGCAACCTGGTGCACCCAGGTTCACTGGACGCCGCGACCCTGTCGACAGGCAAGTCGACAGGCAAGTCGACACCCCCTGTCGACAGGCCTGTCGACAGCCCTGTCGACATGGGTAGGGCGGGATTTTTCCCGCCTGACCCCACTTGCTCCATTTTATAATCTGAGATTTGAATTTTAAATCTGTTTTTAGTTTCAAATTTTCTGCAAACTTCATCGGGCCATAACTGGGCCATACGGACTCCGATTTTCGAAAACTCGGACTCTATTTTGCGTATTTTTCCGAGACGAACACAATGACGCAGCCCGTTTCCCCCAATTCTCACATCTGAGATTATTTATTCTGTAATTAGTGAATTTTAGTATTAACCAAAATACGGGGTGTTACATTCTCCCCTCCTTAAAGGATTTCGTCCCCGAAATCTCTAAGCTAAGGAGAATGCATATCCTACCATCCAAACAACCATCTACTCAAACCATCAACCACGGGCATCCATTGTCCTTAAACAGTTTCTAATGATGTATGAGAATATGCAAAAAGTGTGTGTATATGTTCCCTATCTAACGTATGAACATATGCAAACCATGATAGTGCCATGCATCCATTATGTATGCGAGAGAACCCTATCGACACATACAATATCTACATGAGTGCACAATCATTCACCAAAATGCATCATCCATATGATAGCACAATCATTATACATCCATTAATATAGCTTCTTACACACAATTTTATGCAATATGCAATATGTAGTGATTGAGCCGATCTAGTGCCTAGAGTGTGTGTATATGCATCCACGAGCAACCACTAGCAAACACTTGCATCCACTTGCATCCATCAACCATAACATGTCTCAAACACATGTTTCAACCATAGGTTTACCCTATCTAAAGGTCAAAGATACTAAAGATAAGATAAGTACTAGATAACGATAGAGGAGAAAGTAAAGACATACCCTCAAAAAGAAATGGGTATAATGAACGCATCTTCGCTTCCGTCTCCCAAGTTGCGTTGCTCTCATCTTCTCCCCATTGCACTTTGACTAGTTGAACCTCTCGATTCCTCAATTTCCTAGTCTCTGACCCAAGGATGCGAGTAGGAGCCCGTCGGATAGTCGCATCACGCTCTATCTCTACATCTCTAAGCAAGCTCGGCTCTACCACCTCTGCGGTCTCATGTAAGCATTTCCTCAGATGTGATACATGGAATACATCATGAACACCACTAAGTCTGTCGGGCAACTCCACCCTATATGCCATCCGTCCAATCCTTTCCTTAATGGGAAATGGCCCTACGAACCTTGGTGCTAACTTCCCAACAGATCCAAAGCGAACCACATTTCGTAATGGAGACACTTTGACAAAGACCATGTCCCCAACTTCAAACTCAAGATCCGTCCTTCTCTTGTCCGCATAAGATTTTTGCCTATCTTGCGCTGCTTTCATCCTTCTTCGAATCAAGTCAATTTTCTCAGAAGTCTCTCTAACCATATCAGGCCCAAGCAAGATCTTATCCGTAGATTCCCACCAACATGCAGGTGATCGACAAGGCCTTCCATAAAGGGCTTCGAAAGGAGCCATACCAATACTGGACTGAAAGCTGTTATTATATGCGAACTCCACCAATGGAAGATGCTCTTCCCATGTACCTCCAAAATCTAAGATACAAAGCCTCAAAAGGTCTTCTAGAACACGATTCACCCTCTCAGTCTGGCCGTCCGTCTGAGGATGATATGCAGTGCTCAGACACAATTGAGTCCCCACTGCTTCTTGCAAGCTTCTCCAGAACTCGCTAGTGAAGATAGGATCTCGATCACTCACTATGCTAGAGGGTACCCCATGCAATCGAACTATCTCTCGAAGATATACAGAAGCTAGCCATGGAGCGGTCCTCTTGCTCTTCACAGGTATGAAATGGGCGCTCTTAGTAAGTCTGTCTACCACCACCCAAATTCCCGTATTACCCTTTCTTGATCTGGGTAACCCGTCAATAAAATCCATCGAGACGCTATCCCACTTCCATTGCGGAACTTCCAATGGGTGAAGCAACCCACCTGGTTTCTTTTGTTCCGCCTTCACTTGTTGGCACACCAAGCATCGAGCGACATACTCGGCCACATCTTTCTTCATACCGGCCCAGAAGAAAACCCTCTTCATGTCTTGGTACATCTTGTCCCCACCGGGATGAATGGTCATCCTAGAACGGTGTGCATCATCAAGAATAACCTTCCTCAAACCCTCGTCTTTCGGTACACAAAGTCTACCGTCTCTACGCAAGCACCCCCTATCGTCTAGGGTGTACCTACTCAAATGGCTGGACGACTCCCCCTTATGAGCTTCCCCACCAACTCAACCAACTGTGGGTCGTCCCTCTGTGCTTCTCCAATCCGCCCCAAAAGAGTAGGTCTAACTTCCAAGGAAGCTAGCAAACCGGGTACATAATCAATGGAAGGTCTGAAATCAAACATCGAAATAAATTCCAAGCTTCGCTGTTCCACAAACAATGGACTCAAGGACAACCTTTTTCTGCTCAAGGCGTCCGCTACCACGTTACCCTTGCCAGGGGTATACGCTATCTCGAAATCATAGGATGCTAAGAACTCCATCCATCTTTGCTGTCTCAAGTTCAAATCCTTCTGAGAAAACAAGTACTTCAATGATTTGTGGTCAGTGAACAATTCGAATCTCTCACCAAGAAGATAATGGCGCCAAATCTTAAGAGCAAAAACAATAGCGGCCAACTCTAGATCATGGGTAGGGTAATTTTTCTCATGCACTCTCAACTGCCTTCCACCATAGGCTATCACCCTTCCCTCTTGCATTAAGACTGCGCCTAGTCCTGTCCCACAAGCATCGGTATAGACAACAAATGGCTTGCTCCCATCTGGCAACACTAAAACTGGAGCAGTGGTTAAAGCTCTCTTTAACCGTCGGAATGCATCATCACAATCTACGTCCCATGCAAAAACAAGATTCTTCTTCGTTAAGCGGGTTAATGGGGCTGATATCTTCGCGAAGTCTTTGATAAACTTCCTATAGTAACCCGCCAACCCCAAGAAACTTCTTACTTCGGTAGCATTCTTTGGAACCTTCCAATCCTGAATCGATACTACCTTCGCGGGATCCACAGCTATCCCCTCCTTGGAGACCACGTGCCCCAAGAACCGCACTTCCTTCCTCCAGAAGTGACATTTAGAGAATTTAGCCTTAAGGCTATGCGCTCGAAGAGTCTTCAACACCTCCCCAAGATGTAGGGCATGCTCTTCTTCACTCTTAGAAAATACTAAGATATCATCCACAAAGACCACCACGAATTTATTAAGGAACTCCCTGAACACCCTACTCATCAAATCAACGAAATATGCAGGGGCGTTCGTCAACCCAAATGGCATCACCAACCACTCATAGAAACCATCCGGAGTTCTAAAGGCAGTCTTGTCTATGCTATCCTCAGCCACCCTCAACTGATGAAACCCCGTGGCTAAGTCCAACTGAGAAAATACTGAAGCGCCAACCAACTGATCGAAAAGATCATCAATCCTCGGCAATGGGTGTCTATTCTTCTTTGTGAGCTTGTTGAGTTCTCTATAGTCTACACAAAGTCTGAGGGACCCATCCGCCTTTGTAGCAAATACTACTGGAGCACCCCACTCCGATATACTTCGTCTTATGAACCCCTTCTCAAGCAACTCCCCTACTTGCTTATGGAGTTCCCTCCTCTCACGAGGAGCCATGTGGCGCACTGGTAAAGATACAGGTTTAGCATTATCCACCAGATATATTCGGAAGTCAATCTCCCGCTTCGGAGGTAAGCCCTTCACCTCCTCAAACACATCCGGATATTCCCGGACCACTCTAACAGAATGCAAACTCTCGACTGAAGCATCGAGCGATTCAAGATAACTTAGCAAAACAGATTCCATGGGATTACAAGAGATCTCGAGAGTGTTACCCAAACGGGTCAGAAGCCTAACAACTCTCCTTTCACAATCAAGAACGGCACCATTACTGGATAACCAGTCCATGCCCAAAATCAACCCATAGCCCGTGAAGCCCAACACAAAAGCATCACATCTAAACTCAATGCTAAGTATAGAAATCTTCAAACCCAAACATATCATGGACAAATAAGTGGAGCCCCCAATTGGGT
The DNA here is from genome assembly GCA_030737875.1 of Allium sativum. NCBI lineage: Eukaryota > Viridiplantae > Streptophyta > Magnoliopsida > Asparagales > Amaryllidaceae > Allium > Allium sativum. The sequence goes on along the minus strand of CM060924.1, from coordinate 184,701,650 downwards.
TTGAAACAACCAAGGGATCATCTACAAGACTGGTGTCTAAGTGCAGTGACTCAACTAATGATGATGAGATAAACGAATGCGATGCGCCTGAATCAAACAATGTACGGACAGGATGATCAAATAGAAAAACCAGACTTTCAACGGAAATAGTTCTACCTCTCTGCTGAACCGGTGGAACTGAGAGAGCCTAAACTTGCCCCCCTGCCTGAGCTGGTGCCATTAGAACTTGCACCTGACCTCCTGAGGTAGATCCCGTCCTTTGCCCCTTCTTAGGACAATCTTTTATTAGATGCCCTGCTTCGCCACAGTGGAAGCAGCCAGTCTTCTTCTTCTTGCGACAATCCTTGCTTAGGTGGCCAGGTGTACCACAATTGAAACACTTCTTCTTCTTGTCCTTGCCACCGTTGCCTTTCCCACCTTTGTTTTGTTGTTGTTGCTGAGGTCTCTTTTGATCTCCCTTCTTCTCGGGTGCCTTATTAGCATTGGGACCCTTCTCTTCTTCATGCATGAGTGCCATGTCAACTAACTTCTCAAAGGTGGCCCCCATCGGGATATGAGTCATAGCCAACCCATGCATTGGTTCATTCAAGCCTTTCACGAACCTCAAAGCCTTCTTCTCCGGTGTATTCACCATATCTAGGCCAAACCTTGCCAATTGATTAAACTTGTTGACATATTCCTTCACCGAGAGATTTCCTTGCTTTAGAGTCAAGAATCTTTCCATATACAAGTTTTCCTCCGCCCTTGAGAGAAACTTTGCCACAAATCTTTGCCTAAAATCCGCCCAAGAGTCAACGGGGCGTTCTCCATTAGTGACCTCCCACCAGAATGAGGCCTCTCCCTTCATTAACCAAGCAGCCAACTTGACTTTCTTTCCTTCTTACATCTCAAAGATATCTATCAACTCTTCCACCTCCTTAAGCCAATCTCTAGCCTCCACAAAAGTTTCAGATCCTTGAAAAGGTTTCCCTCCCATAGCTTTGAATTCCTTACAAGTCTTAGCAAAAGTATCCGTGCGAGGAGGAGGGGGAGGAGGAAGATCGGGTGCTACGGTTGGTGGAGGAACATTTGCTGGACCCGCAGTGGTGGCCCTAGCCTCCATCAATCTCCTATACCATACTGGTACCGTCACACCCTCCGGAAAGTTAAGATCCTCAGCCATGCTGAAACGAAAAAAAGGAAAGATTCAAAACGGAGAATTCGAAAGACAAAGATATGGCTATTGGGATTATGCTTTTCTTTCAAAAACTTTTCTCTTTAAAGACATGTTTTTGAAAATATCTCTTTCAAAAATGTTTTTAGAAAAATAGTTTTCTAAAAATTTTATCTGTTCCGGTAACCTTTGCTCTGATACCACGTGTAACACCCCACACCCGCTATGGTCACTCTCTAAGGGAATGCCATAACATCGGCGGAGTATTCTAGTGAATATAGAACAGAGAAATTACAGCAAGACAGATATAAGTAATACTTGAAATTTAAAACATCATCTCATAACAGCGGAAATAAACATGTCTGGTTACATCACAAAACCATAATAAGAGTTAAGTACAAATATCCATTCTTGCTAAATAAAAATACATAATCCCAATACATGAACTGATAGCCATAAAAAAAAAGGAAGCTGAGCTCTACATCTACGGTCCAAACTCCAAGAGATAGATAAAGCAAACTGATCAAGGCCCACTAGCACTAGGCCCAACCTGAGGACCTGAGGGGAAAAAGATAAAAACAACGGGGTCAGACATAAGCCTGAGTGAGCCCTTTAACCTTAACAATACAATTATTAAAGTAATTAGGGTATGACATGAACTCGGTACGGTACCTTTGGGGATAATGACTACACTAAGTAGCCAACAACATAGGATGAACTAAGATAACCGTAAAGACGCATCTACCCACCCAAGGATAATTACTAACTGCACCCCACCAGTCATTCCTACTTAAAGGTTGATCCCACCCAAGGACTTAAAGAAAGATATAACTAGTAGTTTCATGTACTCCTAGCTGACTACATAGGTGTCGTCTGCCCCTATCTCCACTAGGTGTACCCCACTACCCCAAGCGATCCGCTCCCTAACGTAGATACCCGTGCTGGACACACAGTGGGGTGTATCACTCCCCCTAAAGTGGCAACCCAATACTATCCACGGTGCACGGCTTATATCTACACGATGCAACAACGACTTATCTACCAGCCCGGGTCCACACACGCATATGAAACCCGTTGGACTCGCGTTGCCACCGCTACCCCGTTTTGGCCTCTTATAGTCAAGCCCAATATGCGTGTCCCGTCACCCGACTAGAGTCGAGCCCACAAAGATACGTTTGGGATATTGGTTGAAATGGGCCCCCACAAGCTACCCACCTAAGCTTGTTACTTATCTAGTGTATCCCACTTAACCCTTTAATCATGTTTAATTACATGTTTCCACTTGGTTAAGTATTCTAATCGTATTTTCTATTGCCACCCAAGGCAACCCACTAGTTTTCCACATGCCACCCAAGGCACCCACTTAACCCCTCATGCTCTACTACATGCTTATCTGGTTAAGTGTTTCTTAATTAATTAAGACCGTGATCCTCATAAAGACCTCTCACATTAGACTATCTTTTATGACCGCTGGTTAAGCCGGTTGGGTCCGGGCAGCCTTATGTCATAACCGAGTCTAACCTCGTGTCTTTACATTAATCACGTATTTAGTTTGTGCCTAAGACCTCTCACATTGGGCTAACATTTGTAGCAAATGGTTAAGCCGGTTGGGTTCGGGCAGTTTTACGCTACAACTGAGTCCAACCTTGTGTCTTAGTCGATTAATTACACCTAATTAATCACCCCATATTAATTATCCCTAATTAATATCAAGTTTTTTTTTCATAACATGGGTAGACTTAACTCAATAGGTAAATTCCCATGGGGTAGACCTAACTCAATAGGTAAATTCCCACTTATGTTAATTTATTTTTATGGTATGCTTAATCATACCCAACCATACTTTTAATTAACATATTTATTAACCCCATCGTTCCCCACGTAAATCGTTCTCATAAAGGGAAGATCCATCACAAATATCATGGGTTAAACCAAATATTAGCATATTCTTTGTCATGGGTTAAGAGGGTGTCAACTTGCATATATGAGCATATATTAACCCAACTTGCATTTAAGCATACACATAACTTGCATAATTATTCACATGTCTTCATAAGCATGCATAACATGTTAATCTTGCATTTGAGCATACACCTAACTTGCATAATCATTCACATAACTTCATAAGCATGCATAACATGTTAATCTTGCATTTAAGCATACACATAACTTGCATAATCATTCACATAACTTCATATGCATGCATAACATGTTAATCTTGCATTTAAACATACACATAACTTGCATAATCATTCACATAACTTCATATGCATGCATAACATGTTAATCTTGCATTTAAACATACACATAACTTGCATATTTATTCACATAACTTCATAAGCATGCATAACATGTTGCATAATAGATCAATGTCCAACTTAGTGTTTTGCATCATAATCATCATGAAACATAGCACCAAACTTGCATAAAGATATAACATTAAACTTGCATAAAAATGTCATGAACACATACACTAAACTTGCATGACATAGAGCATATAACTTGCAAAACACATAACATATACAATATTAAGCTTGCATAAACACATTGATCCACAAACATAACCATACATCATCATATCCTATCTTAATCAATTTAACAATTGATTATTAAGGGGATAGAAGCTTACCAAAACAAAATTAGCAACCTAATGAAGAAGATTAAGAGGCTAGAAGTTGATTTGGAATGCTATCCCTTCTCTAATTTTGATGGAGGCTCTCTCAAGTTTCAATTTGCCATAGTTTAGTTACTAGATTTAATTATGAATGAATTAGGGTAGGGTTAGGGTCTTATTTATAGGATTAGGTGAGTGTTTTAGGCCCTTAGATTAACCCTAGATTAGATAAGGACCCTTAGATTTCGGAACTCTCTAGAACCAGCCCTCCAAGCCAGCCTAGAACCCAACCTGGTGCAACCTGGTGCACCCAGGTTCACTGGACGCCGCGACCCTGTCGACAGGCAAGTCGACAGTCAAGTCGACACCCCCTGTCGACAAGCCTGTCGACAGCCCTGTCGACATGGGTAGGGCGGGATTTTTCCCGCCTGACCCCACTTGCTCCATTTTATAATCTGAGATTTGAATTTTAAATCTGTTTTTAGTTTCAAATTTTCTGCAAACTTCATCGGGCCATAACTGGGCCATACGGACTCCGATTTTCGAAAACTCGGACTCTATTTTGCGTATTTTTCCGAGACGAACACAATGACACAGCCCGTTTCCCCCAATTCTCACATCTGAGATTATTTATTCTGTAATTAGTGAATTTTAGTATTAACCAAAATACGAGGTGTTACAAATAGATAGTTTGGATTGATGACATTCCCTTAACACTTCTTGCCTTAAGCTGTCCACGTTAGGAACACATATGCGGCCATTTATCCTCAAAATCCCTTTGTCATCAATTTGAGCCCCTCTTCCATTGTGATTATACCTTCTTTTCCTACGAACATTTCCCTTCATAAGTTTAAGTTCTGGATCTTCATCTTGCTTTGCTGCGATGCGATCCATAAGGGGTAACGACACTGAAATTTGACATAACATAGCCTTCTTCCGACTCAGTGCATCAGCTACTACATTTGCCTTCCCCGTAGTGTGTTTAATGTCAAGATCAAAGGAAGCGAGATACTCAAGCCATCTAACTTGTCTTTGATTCAGGTCTTTTTGGGAGAATATATACTTAAGAGACTGATGATCGGTAAATACTTCAAACTTGGTTCCTAAAAGATGATGTCTCCATAACTTCAAGGCAAACATTACCGCAAGCAACTCCCGATCGTGTGTCACATAATTGACTTCATGATTCTTGAGTTGTCGGCTAGCATATGCGATCACCCTTCCATTCTGCATTAGCACGGCCCCCAATCCTTCTTTACTAGCATCGGTATAAACTACAAACCCTTCATTTCCATTTGGGGCGGTAAGCACAGGTGCAGAAGTCAGTTTTTCCTTCAACTCTGCAAATGCAGCTTTACATTTGTCACTCCAAACGAACTTAACATTCTTCCTTGTCAAAGCGGTCAATGGCGCGGCAATACGGGAGAAATTCTCTATGAATCTTCGATAGTAACCAGCGAGTCCTAAGAAACTACGAATTTCAGTTGGATTCTTGGGTTCTTTCCAATCATTGATCGCAGCGATTTTGGCTGGATCAACCGAAATTCCATTTCCAGAAACTATATGGCCAAGATACCGAACTTCCTTCTGCCAAAAATGACACTTAGCAAATTTGGCTTTCAATTGGTGGCTACGGAGAGTTCCAAGAACATATCTTAAATGCGACTCATGCTCTTTTTCAGATTTAGAAAAGACTAGAATGTCATCAACGAAAACAAGGACGAATCTGTTAAGAACTTCGCGGAAAACTCGATTCATGAGATCAACGAAATAGGCCGGAGCGTTAGTTAAACCAAATGGCATAACCAACCACTCGTAGAAACCATTCTCTGTACGAAAGGCGGTCTTAGGAATGCTCTCCTCAGCTACCCTAAGCTGATGGAAACCAGAGGCAAGATCGAGTTGAGAGAAAACTTTAGCTCCATAGAGCTGATCAAACATATCGTTAATTCGAGGCATCGGGTATCTATTCTTTAAAGTGAGTTTATTTAGTTCTCGATAATCGACACACATTCTTAGTGATCCATCTGATTTGGTTACAAACACCACAGCAGCTCCCCATTCGGAAAAGCTTGGTCGAATGAGTCCTTTCGAAAGTAAATCCTCAACTTGCACCCTCAATTCCGTTTTTTCCTTTGGCGCCATTCGTCGTGGAGGAAGAACTACAGGACGTGCTCCAGGGATAAGGTCTATACAAAACTCAATTTCTCGTTTAGGCGGAAGGCCCATTACTTCACCAAACACATCGGGAAAATCTTGAACAATCGGTGTGAAACTAGGATCGTCGGGATAAGAATCAAGTGAAAAGATAAAGCTTCCCGCGTACTCTATTGGCATACGACATACGATCATTAGTTCATTTCCTTTGTCATCTATTAAAGAAACAGTTCGGGATCTATATGAGATTTCTGCTCTATACATTTTCAGCCAGTCGTCGCCAAGTAAAATATCAAAAGCGTCAAAACCAAGAACATAGAAATCACCAGTGAAACAATGAAGGTCAAAAAGAAGTTTAACCCCTTTACAAATCCTACTAAGATGGGCTGGGCCTCCAATTGGATTGGATACACACAACAATTCAGATGTTAAAGTGGGTTCTAAAGCTTTTTCAAATTCATTACAAAGATCCATGGAGATAAAACTATGTGAAGCACCAGTGTCGAATAGCACACGAACAGGATGAGAAAATAAAGTGAATACACTTAAAAGCGTACCTTTAGTGTCATCACCGGTGGGAGGAGTGGGAGATGTCATAGCAAAAACTCCTGATGTGGTTCCTTTGTTCTGAGTGGGACAGTTCCTGCTAATATGTCCCGGTTGAAGACAAGAATGGCAAAGATCATTGCGGGGTGCATGAGTTTGCGGGGCACGAGCTTTAGGAGGGTTAGGACAGTTGTTGGAGTAGTGACCCATTTGTTGGCAGTTGTAACAACGGGCATTCGAGAGATCAGGGGGAGGTCTCTGAGCATGATATCCTACACCTTGAACATTTTGCTGCTTCCTTTGCGCCCAATACCTTGCCTTCCTCTTCTTTGAATTGTTTGATGATCCTTGAGCTGGTGGCACTTGAGAAACTTGTTTTCCTTTGATATTTGGAGAGTTTTCAAGTTTAGTGACATAGTTCATGAGTTCTGAGAAAGGCTGGTTAAGATAGTTCATCAAATGCTCGTAGAATTCTGGGCGTGCACCAAGTATAAACTTCTCATTTTCTGAAATGATGTTCCAATCAAGTTTGGACCAAATTTGGAAAGCTCATCAAACTTCCTCTCATATTCCGCAAAAGTCATGTTGCCTTGCTTAAGATCCATGAATTCTCGATACAATTGGGATTTTCCGGACTCAGGCATCCATTTGGTTACAAAAGCATCCCTAAAATGCTGCCATGTAATGTCGGTCTCAGTCGTATGAGTAGTGAATGATTCCCACCAATTCCTTGCAGTATCCTTAAGCTGCCAAGTGGCCATCTGAAGCTTCTGTGCATCGGTAACCTCTAAGCCAGAAAATATTCTTTCCAATTCATCCAACCATTTCTGGGATTCGACGATCGATTCGGAACCCGAAAACTTAACGCCTCCCAGATGAGTGTACTCCTTACAAAGCTTGGTAAACCTAACAGGTTGAGCGGGCTGGGCGAGCCTGACTGGTGGCTCAGGCTCGACAGGGTGGCCTCCTTGGTGGCCTCCACGACCCCTACCTCGGCCTCTAGCAGTATTACGTCTGGTAGCCATCTGGAACATCGAGAACGAGGCTAAGAATTTGACTCAAGTCGAAGTTTTATAATTAAAATACTTTGAAAAATTTTATTTTCTTGAAATACTTGTACTTTTAAAATACGCTCTCTCACCAAGATTGGATCCTGATACTGATCTTACTCATTCTAGGGTGTTTCCACCCTATCTCTAATGAGTTATTTACCTCAACAGCTAAGGTTAAACCTCGGCTCTGATACCAACTGTAACGACCCACAATTTCGAACCATTCAAATCGACAATAAATCACTCATGTCAGATCTGAATCGCTCAAAATCATGAATTGTATTTTTTTTCTATTGAGGTAAATGCAAATCAGAACACAGAACCACATATATATAAACAGAGTAACTTGCAGCGGAACAAAGTGGTACATAGGTTCATACGCGATACATAATACATATAAGTACATAATGAGTCATAAGCTCATACAAAATAGAGTACATATAGATAACTAGTAGTAACCTGGATAACTTAGATAACTAGAAGCTGATAACTGCAGATGGTCCAAAAGATGCGAATCTCCCAAATGCGTCACGAACAACGTAGGTGCTCAAGCTGACCCAAGCATAGAGTCAAAGAAACAATACACCCGAGTCAGGACTAATATTCTCATATAAGTGAATTAGCATAAAAGACATGTTCACAGAAATGTACAGTAACTTAAAGGATGTCTGGGATTTCTATCCTCTAAGGATCCGTGAAACTAATACATATAATAGTACGCTATTATGATAATGTCTATCCAGTAAAGTACAAATAATGAAAATAGCGTAAGCGGGATTACCATATTACCCTTACGCCGTTTATAGGCATCACAGTCTATACAGTACCGTAAACTCACCGTACTGGTGTTATCAGAGGACACTCCATAGAAAGTAACACCAAAGAAAAATCGTATGGGGCTCGCTTAGGATAAAATGACAAGGCACTCGAGGCAATACCAGAGTAGGATTCTACCAATTGCACTCCCGGACCGGTGGTAACGCATAGCAGCCACTACCGCCCACCTCGGAACACATTCCCAAATCAAATGGGGTACCCCAAATCATAACATAGTCATAGAAATGGTATCGAAGGAACGTGTCCGATCAAAGGTGCTACCTCAATTAGTCACGGTATAGCTCCTGTTTTAGTCATCTAATTATGACCCGAAGGTCAAGGCCATATCGTTATCGTTCACCATCTTCAAATCCAGAAATCGCCCCAAGTTGTCATGCTTCGTTCTGGACACGTCACCACGTATACAGTTGTTAAAGTGGTATCGGCACTGACAGAGAGTATGCCACTTACCGACTCCGGTCTCTTTAACAACCAACGCTTACGTTTTTCCCACCATGTCCATCAGTTTAAAAATCATATTCAAGTATCGCCAATAATTTACTCAGGTATCTCCCAAAATCATTTACTCAAATCATTTCCAATGGTTTGATTAAGATTTCAAAATCCATATTCACCACAATTCTATATCAACCATTTGAAATCTTAAATTTGAACCTTTGAATTCACTAGATTGGATTGTACAAAGCTTTTGAAAAATAATAATACTAATAATAATAATAATACATATATATAAAAAAAAAGTTAAGTTGAAATAATAATAATAATAAATATATATTTAAATAATTAAGTTGAAATATATATATTAAGTGGGAAAAATGTATACATATATATATATGAAAACTATTCTAATCAATATAGTTGAAGAAATCAAATTATTTATAAGGAAAGATTTACAAAAATCAAGTAAGGGGAAGATAGTCTTTATGAAATTATTGTTTTTATTAAATAATATTAGTCCAGTTCCAATCCCAGTCCATGGGCTGGCATTTAACATATCCTTGTATTGAAAATTTCAAAAATCCATTTACCAAACGCCGTAATATCTTAAAATAACTTTACTGGCCACGGTGTCCGTATATATATTCCCTAACCTACGGTCAAGTGGCACGGATATTTTATCATTTCAATCCGTTCTTACAAATATTCGAATCACGGGTGTATATCATTTCAACCCGTATCCCAAACCAATTCGAATATGCAGGGGTTCGGGTATTTATCATTTCAACCCGTTTTTCTTCTAAACTGGGTACTTGCATGGTGAGAATAATAACATAACATATCATACAACCATTCATAGTGTCATGTAAGAACGGTGCGCGTGTAGCATGTGCACAACCATGAACAAACAATCTAGAGCACCTTAACATTTGAATCAACATCTCAAATTTCTAATTCACTTAATAATAAATTAGTCATGCGTGAGAAAACTCACCTTACATGGCAAAAGCGGGTGACATGCTATGAGCGGGACGACGCTAATGGTTAGAAGGCGGAACTTCGTTACCTAAACAAAGGCACGACCTTTAGTTAGATTGGCGGATCAAATTTCATGCGACGCTTATGCAAATGATTTCGGTTCTACCGCTTTAGTATACGTGCGCTAAATTTCGTTTTTTTTTCTTATTATTATTCTTATAATTTTATTTTTATTTTTTTATACAAGGTAATGCATGCAAATAAGGTAAAATGATACTATGCATGTACAAGGGATACCCTTTGTTCCCAAAATGCATGGTGCATGTAGCATGCAACATGCAGCTTGAAACCAACGTATCCTTTCTTTTTCCTTCTTTTTTTTTTCTTGCGCATGCATGCAAGTATAGGCACATTAAGGTGCCAACGCATGCAATGTCCAAACGCATGCAATGGTCCATGCTTTTTTTTTCTTTTTTTTCTTAAGTACTACTTGCGCATGCAAGTATTGGCAAATGCCAAACGCATGCAAGTTTATATTTTTTTTTCTCTTTTTTTTTTCTTTTTTTTTTGAATCTGCGTTTGTACTGTTAAATAACAAAAGAAATAGAACCAATTTAGTTTATACTGGACAACTAGAGAAGGTACATGCAAAAAAAACTAAGTACTTTGCTTCCTTCACGCATGAATTAAATGAACAGCTCCGCTCCCATATATATAAGTATGTATTGGGTTTGGATATTCATATATGGTCCTCAACAAAACATGGAAAGATGAAAGGAGGTGCTCACGCACAGAGTATTTAACTAAGTAATCCTATATGCGCTTCTGTGCATGCAAGGACTGTTAATGGCAAAACAAGGAAGCCATACAACTCACGCATGGACACCGATGCAAGCAAAACAAAGAAACGGCCAATGGAAACTCACCCAACGAGACTTGGACGAGTACTGGGGTACGGATTGGAGACTGTAGCTATCGGAGTGGTGGCGGATCTGGCGACTGACGCCGGCGGTGGTCGGAGTTGGGAAGCCTTGACCGGCGGCAATGAGATCCGAAGGGAGAAGATGGAAACTTGAGAGGAGTGGGTGGCGTTGGGTGATGTGCGGTGGAAGAAAAATGAGTGCTGTAGGAAAGGGGATGGAGAAAGTGAAAGAAGAAAGGGGAAAATGGGAATAAAAGGAAAGAGTGCGGATGGAAATTTGAATGCAACGTGGTGAGTTCCATCTGAGAACAAGGACACGTGTAAATCTTTAGGTCCAATTTGCTACCAAGTATCCATTTAAAATATTTAAATGAAATTTTGTTTTGATTGAAATTTATTTATCTGAACATAAACTTTGTTGTTGCCTACATCTCCTTCCAAGAATGGCGCAGTTAACATCGAATTGTAGAGTATGACTGGATTTGAAACGATGCTAACGGATTTGTTTACTTTCCCTTTTAAACTTTTTTTTTTCACTTATATAACGTTGGAGATGGGAAAAAATTCAGATCTATCTTATTTCGAACGAAGGAACTGTACAAGCAAGCAACGTGGAAGAATAATTCAAATTTAGAAGGACACGAACGGTTGGCGCAACGAACCGACGATATCTGTTTAACGCGTGATTTCAGCTTTGCGCGCTACCGATAAGCAACGCTGAATTTGCGGACGTTAATATTTTTTGAAATTAAATAAAATAATTTTTTTTTCGAATTTTTTATTCATAAATCCATTTTTAATTCTTTAAATTTCAAGATCGTTACATAGCCTCTAAAAATAACCATTTTGCAAACAACCTCCGTTTTCGACGAAATCACTTTTGTTGGATCCGAAATGTCAAATTATTTCTAGATTCCAATTTTCATAATTTTTGGAGCTAATATGTGAGCGTGGTGAATTTAAACGCGTTTGGTCAATTTAGTTTGAATTAAATCGACTGGAAATTGACCATTTTTCAAACAGTCTCCAAATTCAACGAAATTGGTTTTGTTAGGATCGTATCATCAAAACATAACCATATTTATTTTTCTAGAATTTTAGGAGTCAGTATGTGGCCACGGTAAATTAAAATGTACATTGAAATCAATTTTGAATGTTATATTAATTTTGATGAAAACTGATCGTAACAGTTGAATTAGCTTACGGGATTTATCGGGAATGGGGGTTTTTGGCTAGGGACGACAGTTGTTGGGTTTGATTTGGATTCCCAATGAAAAGTTACTTTTTGGAATTAAAATTAAATTAAATATATATTATTATATAAGTCAACCCCTTACTCTCTCCCTGTCTCCCCTCCCCCATCAATAATTTCAAAACAAAGAGGAAAAACCGCCGCGTCGCTCAGCTCCACCGCCCCTTAGTCGCCGACGCCGCACCCCTCCCCCTCTGGCCATCTCCAGCACTGCCCTCCTTTCTCCCTCCTCCGCCTCTCTTTTCTCTCCACCGTGATACCCAAAACCCTAGCCCCCAAATCAGTCCAACCCCGCTGCCTCAGGCCATGACCGACCAACCACACCCCCATACACCACTCCCGACCCCAACCCCACCTCCTCCGACCACCACTCCGGTCGTAGGTCCCCCTTTATTAAAAATCCAATTTTTATATATTTTTAGGTTTGCAAATAACACCCTGAGCTTCCACAGCCCATATCTTCCAAATCGAGCCCCTATGACCAAAACTCCACATTGCCAAAATCGAATTGCACGATTTTCTCTTCGATTTGAGTATATGGAGGTCACGTTTGGAGTGCGGAGTTGTTCAGAAAACACGTCCAAAGTCTGCTATCCAAATACTGTTTTTTTGCAAATATTAGCGAATTGGAGCATTTTCGTGAAAAAGTCCATCAGGTGAAAGTTGTCCGGGATTGCTCGTTTAGGCTAATAAAAATGATGGCGTGAAGATTGGAGCTCGTTTACAAATTATGGAACCAGAACAGCAATTCAGAGCATCAGGAAAATAACGACGGAGTGGATCCCAATGTGAGAACTCCTTCTCACTCTAATTATTTTACAATAAAAATATTTTAGGTTGCAGACGGGGCTTAGTATCCCCCGACACAATTTATTGTACCAACCATAGTTGTTTATTTGGATTGTATTATGGAAATTTGGATTGTGGTTGTAAAATTGATTGTGGGATTGTCTGAATTGATTGGATTGATTGTGTCTGGCGCGAGCCAGTATCAGGAGGGGGTAATGCCAGACATCACTTCGGTTTTAATATCGTGCCGTTATGATGCCGAAATTTTCTGAAATAAATATTTTTTCATTAAAATATAATTTTTAATGTGTATATGAACTGTATAAAATATTCATGTGTTGAATAAAAATGTTTGAACAATAAAAATAATATTTTTATTGAATGTATGGACTATAAAAAATATTCATATGTTGAAATAAATATTTTATCGTTAAAAATCTAATTTTAACGTATAGATGAAGGCATAAATTCTCCTGAAATGAAAATAATATTCATTTACAAATCGGACGATTTGTTTATGTACGCCCATTTAACTGATATTGATTGGGACGATAAATTTTACACATCGCCCAACTGCACAAATAATATTCAGTATTTGGTTGTTGAAACCCCACACGGGTATTGGGATGATATTTTGCGTAAACTAATCCCAATTGTTTAGTTATATGTCAATCGATGGGCTGACAAACGGTTGTAAGCGTTAATTATTTATATTTAATACTTATGCAGTTGTGTAATGCACTCTGGATGATGGATGATGGTTTGTCATTATTGTAGTGTACATGTGTTGCATGAAATCCATATAAATAAATTATATGGTAATTGATGGGGTCTGATTCCAATTCAAAAGGAACGAATATTTTAAAATAAGGAAACATTTTAAAATAACGAATATTTTAAAATAATATTCAGTAAATGATTAAAAAGTGAATTTGATGTCCGATTTTGGATGGACACGAGAATATTGAAATGTGTGAAGTAATGTTGATTAGATATGCGCCATTTTGACGTGAACGATATTTATGTCCATTTTATTCATTTTAATAATGAATATAAAAAAGGAAATGATTTCGAAATTAGATATCTTGAAAATATTATCATTTAAATATTATAATGATAAGGAGTATTCAATTTTGATTTAAAATTGAAATGAAAGTGGGAATCATTTTAAAACGAATTTATAAAGGATCTGTAAAATATGTTTTAAATGGAAATCGAAGAAATATATATAATATATTCATTATATATTTAATGGCCTGAATAGAACGCACCGCGTCGCGCCGCGACCGTTCACGAATTTCGACCATTGACTTCGAATTGACATTACGGGAGATCCGACCACCGGATTCTCCTACAATCGGAACCGTTGGGTTCATATCGAAAAGGGCTTTCCAACGAATATAAGAGATTTGAAATATAACGGTTGGATTTGGAATTATGTCTAAATCAAATTGGGAAAAGGTCGCTGTAAATGCAGTTCGATGACCGTTTATGGAAATCGACTGTACGGGCATTGCTAAAATTATTAAAAATATTAATAATTTATGTAAATTCAAAATAAATGATTTTTAAAGAATTGGGATGAAAAATTCCACGTTTGTAAAGATAAAAATATATTTTTATCTAAATGAATTAGTTATTAACTAGATTTGAAATCCAATAATTTTTAAATAAATAAATTCGATTTATAAAGGGTTTTAATATAACCAAAAATTTCCAATATATAAACTGGAATGGATCTGAATAGAAATCATCACTGGAAGATTTCTATATTGGATTCCATGACTATACAGATATTGTGGAGGAATTTGGAAGATAGATATATATCATTATTCCCCATACGATATGTGTTTGTTTCAGAATTTGATATTGAATGTAAGCCGATATAATTTCTTTTTAGAGCCTTATATTTAATATCAAAGTGGATTTTGGGTTTGTCGTGAATGGTGTCTTAAATAACACTTTCTTAAACTCCGTGTGAAAACAATAAACCTTTTAATTAAGATTACTAGAGTTTCCAGTTATATTTAGTAATTGGAATAAAATGGAATGTGAATTGGGTTTATTGTGAACCGTGTTTTTAACGACATTCGTTCCTTAACACGATTAATAGTGAAATGTGATTTGGAATATATAAATTTTTTAGTAAGATTTAATGGAAAATTTCCAAAGTAAAGTTTTCCAATTTAATATATTAAACTGGAATTGAATGGAATTCGATTCGGTAATAATCGAAGTGAGCTTTTGTGGAGGAAGACTGTTAATATAAATGGAATTTAAAAGGCTTTGTCGTTATTCCATTTATATTATTAGTCTGATACGCAAATTGATATCGATTATATATTGATCTGTTTTCTGTGAAGATTCCATTATTAATGGAATGTGATTTTGGGTTTATCGTGAACTGTGTTTTAAATGACATTGGTTCTTTAACCCAGTTAAAGACATGAGTACATGTCTAACATTGTATTTTGAACAGTATTATTGATCTCTGATAAATATATATATGTTTGGTGGCAGAGAATTTATTCTCTTGCTTAACACACTTCTCTGAGACATACGAGCTTAGAGGTTATATATCGGCATAAATCAATGGTACACTGTAGATTGTCGATGCGACATGTTTGATTTCCCAAAGTTAAATAATCATTAATATTGATTTTTGAGAAGATTAAAACTACGTGGAGTTTTAATGAATCTTTAATTAGATTGGAATGTGAATGTGATAATTTAAATTATCGAATTTGGGGAATGATCGAGAATGGAGTATCGACAGTTTTGCTCCAAGAGATAGTTAAAACTTTAATTAGATTTCAACAGGAAATGTTAATTAACTTTACCGATAACACAATGGTGTTAGATATGGAGTATCACCAGTTTCGCTTCATGGGATGAATAGGTTGAGACTGGGATAATAAAAGAAATGATTACTTCGGTATGACTCGTTAATCCCGACTAGTTGGATAAACCTTAATCTGGTTTAGAATTGAAAAGATAATGAAATCTTTTGTAATGATATCCAAAGGAGTATTAAAGAATAAATTTAAAAGAATTTATCTTTGACAAAATTAATGGGAACGTTTCCCTAAGGATGAGAATATTTGAATAAAAGAATATTCTAAGTTGGAATAAGGCATATGTTGTGTTTCCATAACACTTGTTTATGAGATACGCGAGTGATTCGGAAAGTACGGGTTTTGTAATAACCCGGAAAATGCGAGCCAGTTTAAAAAATTTTATTTTGGCGATTTTAGCGAATTTTGAATATTTAAAATAGATTATTTAAAATAATATCGACGTGAAATTTATTTTGAATATAATTCGAACGTATATATTGTATACGTCGTCGTTAGAATATAATAATTATATATAATTATAAATAGAATTGAAAATGGCGTGGTAGTTCGATAATTCGATTTCAAACTTCAATTGAATGTACCGGGTGCAAAACAATCCGGATTTTTGAGAAACCATAAACATTAGAATCTAATTGATAATATCTTTCCAACGAATCTGAAAAATCAAAATTTCATAGCGGGAATCAAAAGATATGTCCAGTTAAAATTTCTGAATAGTCGCTATGGAATTCAGGCCCTTAAAAAGGGAAATTTTGCAAACGACCTCGGATTTCGACGAAACCACTTTTGTTGGATCCGTAGTGTCAAATTATTGCTAGATTCCAAATTTCATAATTTTTAGAATCAATATGTGAGTGTGGCAAAGGAAAACGCGTTTGACCAGTTTCAGTTGATTTTAATCGACTGGAAAATGGCCATTTTTCCAACGGTCTCAGAATTCGACGAAACTAGTTTTGTTAGGACCGTATCGTCAATACGAAGCTAGAAAATATTTTTCTGGAATTTTTCTAGTTAGTATGTAACCCCGGTAAATTGAAATGTACGTTTAAAATTCAATATAATTATTTAATTGTAAATTTGATGGAAACTAATCGAAACGGTCGAATCAGCTTGCGATACATATCCCATTGTGTTCGGAATGGGGGTAAAACGCTATGGACGACAGACGGTGGGCCTCGTTTCGAGGTCGTATGTAAAAGTCAACTTTTTGCAAATTAAATAATAAAAAAACCCTCTTCCCTTTTATACGCTGCCCCCCCCCCTCCTCATTTTCAAAATCGAGTTCACAGAAAAAAAAAGAAAAAAAAGGAAAAAAGGGGAGAAGGCGCAGCCGCGCCCTGGCGGTCGCCGCCGCCCCCCTCGATCCACCGCCCTCATCCCCGAACCCCCTCCCTCCTCCACGTGCGATTCGAGGTCGCCCCCTCAGCGAGCCATCGACGACGCAACCCCCCCCCCCCCCTCCATCCACCGACCTCGTCCAACCCCCGCACCCCCCTTTTCTCAGCCACCGCCGCTTCCATTCCCCCTTCTTCCTTCTTCTCCGCTCCTCCCTCCTCTTCTACTCGAGGAAACCTACGCCACCCCCTGTTAACACCCAGCGCCTCCCCTTCCCGGCCAACAGCGACTTTCTCCCTCCTTTCTAGCGATGTAGAAAAGTAAGTTTTTGCTGTTATTTTCTTTTGTTAATTATCCATGTTAATGAAACTGTTTTTATTTATTTTATAAAGTATAAAAACTAGGTTTTTATATATAAGCATAACGTAAACAAATTAGGAAAAGGATCAGTTTTATTTATATTAAAGATAGGATTTTTATAGTAAACATCGAGTTAAAAATTAGATTTTTAGGTAAGTAAAGCTATATTTTTATAAAGATGAAATCTCTATATTTTTATAAAGGCGAAATCTATATTTTTATAAAGATGAAATCTCTACATTTTTATAAAGGCGAAATCTATATTTTTATAAAGAAGAAATCTCTATATTTTTATAAAGGCGAAATCTATTTTTTTATAAAGATGAAATCTCTATATTTTTATAAAGGCGAAATCTATATTTTTGTAAAGATGAAATCTCTAAATTTGAAAAGGCGAAATCTATATTTTTATAAAGATGAAATCTCTAAATTTGAAAAGGCGAAAGCTATATTTTTATAAAGATGAAATCTCAAAATTTATAAAGGCGAAATCTATATTTTTATAAAGATGAAATCTCTAAATTTGAAAAGGCGAAATCTATATTTTTATAAAGATGAAATCTCTAAATTTGAAAAGGCGAAATCTTTATTTTTATAAAGGCGAAATCTAGATTTTTACAAAGATGAAATCTCTAAATTAGAAAAGGCGAAATCTATATTTTTATAAAGGCGAAATCTATATTTTTATAAAGATGAAATCTTTAAATTTGAAAAGGCGAAATCTATATTTTTATAAAGGCGAAATCTATATTTTTATAAAGGCGAAATATATATTTTTGAAATGGAATTTTTATATATTGAATAGCAAAGTAAAAAATTTGATTTTTATATATGTAATGACTACGGGCAACGAAGATGACAAAGATGCGATAACGATGAAGATTTCTATAAAAGAAGTGTCGTGAAGTTGGATAGCTATCGGTTATAACTTCTCACTCTAAATTCTCTTTTTCTAGTTATATATATATATATACTAGGATGCAGACGGTGTTTAGTAGCACCCGACACCCGTCATCCACAGACCATGGATGGCTTGTTTGTTTAATTGTTTGGTTGCATAAATTAGTTAGATGATTCGATTTGAATTTGGTTGTTTGGTGAATTTGATTGATGTGTGAATGGCGTGGGCCTTCACTAGACCGGGGATAAGGCTAGGCCTCGTCCCGTTTCTAGTATCTTGCCGTTATGCCGCCGAAATTTTCTAAAATAAGTTAGAAAAATAAAAATATCATTTTATTTAAAGAATGAACTGAATAGAAATTCATATGTTAAAATAAAATGTTTTATCGTTAAAAATATAATTTTTAACGTGAATATGAATATAGTGAATGTGAATAAATAAATATTCATTCACAAACCGAACGGTTTGTTTATGTACACTGATTTGACTGACATTGATTGGGACGATAAATTTTACACATCGCCCAGCTGCACAAATAAAAATCTGTGTTTGTTGATTTGAAACCCCACACGGGTGTTGGGATGAAATTTGAAGTTCACTCATCCTGATTGATTAAATATGTCGATCGATTGATTGACAGGCTGTTATAAGCGTTAGATATCTATATTTGATGCTTATACAGTGTGGTGCACCTTGGATGATGGTTGATTGTTTATTATTGCTATTATATACATGTGTTGTATGGAATCCATATAATTAACATTATATGGTGATTGATTGGGCCTCATTTCAATTGGGAAAATAATGAATATTATAAAAGAAAATTCTTGTGTTGAATATAAAAACAGTCATGTGTTGACGATGTTCACGTGTTGAGTAAAATATTTCAATAATAAAATTTACATCTTTATCATATTTAAAATTAGAACTACTTCCCAGTAGAAGTCTAATTAAAAATCAAACGATAGATACCATAGTTTTATAAAATATTTTACATAACAAAAATAGTGATGTGTTGACAGTACTCATGTGTTGAGATTAGTCGTGTGTTGAAAGAAATGTAGATTCATGTGTTGAATAGAATAAATATTCATTTGTTGAATAGAATAACGAATTATTGAAATATAAAGCCGTGTTGATTAGAGATGCGCTATTTTGACGTGAACGATATTTATACCGATTTTATTCGTTTTATAATGAATATTGAAAAGTGGTTTCAAAATCTAATATTTTGAAATGAAATTCAAATTGAATTAGATTAAAATTGAAATTGAATTGAATATGAAACGATTTCGAAAATGAATTGAATATGAAACGATTTCGAAATTGAATTGAATATGAAACGATTTCGATTTAAAATGAATATATAACAAATTTGATTTCAACTGAATATGTAACGAATTTGATTCAAATTGAATAGAAGACAAATTGAGTTCAAATTGAATAGAAATCGATTTGAATTGAAATCAAATAGAAATGAAAGTAAAAAGGATTTATAATAGGAAATTCAATTTTGATTTGAATTTGAAATAAAGGTTGAAATTGTTTTTGGAACGAATTTGAAAACTATTTATATAATTCGATTTAAATAGAAATCGACGAAATATATATTATATATATAAAATAATGGCCTGAATAAAACGCGCCGCGCCGCGGCAGTTCGTGAATTTCGACCATTTATTTCAAACGGACATTACGGGAGATCCGACCGTCGGATTCTCCTAAAACCAGAACCGTTGGGTTCGTATCGAAAAGAGCTTTCCAATGAATATTAGAAATTTGAAATCTAACGGTTGGATTTGGAATTATGTCCAAATCAAATTCGAAAAAGGTCGCTATAAGTGCAGTTCGATGGCCGTTGATGGAAATCGACTGTACGGGCCTTGATAAAATTATTAAAAATATCTATAATTTGTGTAAAGTCATAAGAAATGATTTGGGAAATATTGGGATGAAAAATTCCATATTTGAAAAGATAAAAATAGATTTTTATCGAAATGAACTAGTTTTGATCTAGAATTAAAATCAATTTATTTTTGAAATAAATATATTGAATTTGAAAGTGATTTTAAAAATAATCAATATTCCCAATACGTGGATTGGACTGGAGTTGAATCGAAATTATCTTCGGGATATTTCGATGTTGGATTTCGTGACTATACAAATATTGTTATGGGAATTTGAAAGATATATTTTATATATCGTTATTTCCAATACGATATATGTTGGTTTCAGAATTTGATATTGAATATAAGCCGATATATTTTCTATTCAGAGCCTTGTATTTAATATCAAATGTGATTTGGGTTTATCGTGAATCGTGTTTTAGATGACATTGGTTCTTTAACCCAGTTAAAGGCAAGATATCGATTTTTGAGAAGATTAAAACTAAGTAGAGTTTTAATGAATATTTAATTAGATTAAAATGTGAATTGGTAATTTAAATTATCAAATCTGAAAAGTGATCGAGAGTGGAGTATCACCAGTTTTTCTCCAAAGCGATAGTTAAATCTTTAATTAGATTTGAACGTGAAATGGTAATTAATTTTACCGATAACACCTTGATGTTAGGAATGGAGTATCACCAGTTTTGCTCCATGGGATATATAGGTTGGGATTGGGAAATAAAATAAATAATTACTTCGGTGTGGTTCGCTAATCCCGACTAGTTTGGAAAACCATAAAATGGTTTGAAATGATATCCAAAGGAAGATTGTAGGATAAATTTAGAAGAATTTATCTTGGATAAAATTAATGGGAACATTTCCCTAAGAATGTGATTTTGTGAATAAAAGAATATTCTAAATTGGAATGAGGCATTTGTTGTGTTTGTGTAACATTCGTTTATTATATACATGGGTTATTCAGAAAGGCCGGGTTTATACCCATTCTGAGTAACCGATTCGACGAGATGTCGAAGATGAAGACGGTGGTTGAAGACCGGAAGTCTTCACATCGTTTGGGTGATTACTAATGATCTTGATTGGGCTGTACACCCAAGATGAGGGAATCGGTTGGTGATAGTCCAGACGTACCTGGAGATGGATGGATATGCGAGGAAAGTGCCTCCGGTTTCGTTCAGACCCAGAACGAACTTGTAAATGGATTGTGTGTCTGACATTGGATTTTATTCTGTGTTGATTGATCTCTATTAAATATACATCTGTTCGGCGGCGGAGAATTTATTCTCTTGCTTAACGCCCTTCTCTGAGACGTATGAGCTCAGAGGTTGTATATCGATGGACATCAGTCGCATGGAGTGAATTGCCAATGTGGCATGCGTAAGTGGCAATTGATCAAAGCTTCTGTTGAAAAGCAAAGTCTTGTGGTTGATGATCAAAGCATGGCCTGTGTGGCATAGCTTTGTGTATAACGTGAATTCGCGAGCCTCACACCTCGGTATGAGTCAAAAACGGGATAGTGACTGCAGGGAGAGCACGACGTTTCTTTCTAGCTAAGGTGGTGTCAGTGACCTACCAGCCCTGACATTTATATACTTTTCACCTGTGTGGTTGTTGGATACGAGGCGTCTCGGATATAGGTCTGTAAGGACCGGGAAACGTGTGTTCAGGAATTGCCAATCCTCAAAAGTAAGAGAGGACCGACCCTGAAGATCCAAGGATCATAGTAGGGTCCTGGGACATTTGCTAGAGTGTCTCGAACGCGGAGAGGAGCTTGCCCCTTGCCTCGGCTCATGACGGAAATCCAATTTCCAATACGTGATATTGCGGTTTTAATTGTAGAACTAGTATGGCGACATGATATATGGTACCCATGCCGTCTATGATTTATATTTATGATTGAAATTGTTTTGACACTATACACTTATAATAGTATCAAATGATTTGTTTTAAACGTACCGAGCATGTTTGGCTATTATAAGGGAAAACCCTATCCTCCGGCTTGCGTTGCATTATGTGATGGGACCTGGGTCTTATAATAGCTTCATTTTTCCAAAGAGCATTACGTTGTTTTGTTATATGCACTAGTATTCTTGGGAGGAAACCCGTTCCGTGTTATACGGCGTGGTCCCTTGAATTACTCTCTTTTAAAGTAAAGTTTTAAATAACTGTTTTAGTTCTCACACCAGTCACATGACTGACCTGGAGTTTATTGTTTTAACCTAAACTCTGGGTGCCCCTATTTTCCACACGGGCAGCTAGTAGTTTTGGTTTTGCAGATTTATATTCACAGGGTCCTGATTAACAGCTGGAACGATGCTCGGAAAGCTCTGTATCCGTGTATCACTTTCAGTTGTGTTCTGTATATTTTTCCGCTGCTATGTAATTTATTGTAATCTCTGATATTTGTCGAATGTAATTTATTCATTTATACTCTGTATATTCTTGTATCTGATGGAATTGTTGTAATAGCAATGAAATGTTCTTCTGTATGCGTTCTATTTTGTCTTGTCCTCAATTCTATTCGTGCTTTCCTTCACGGGGTAGTTCGGGTCGTCTCAGTTTGGTATCAGAGATTTGGTTTACAGAGCTCGAGAACAAGACACATTAGAACCATACGAAAGAATTCATCAGATATTGGATTAGTAATATCCAATTAGAATTACTCGTTAGAGATAGGATCAGTAGTATCCTAGAACGAGTGTGAAGAGTATATTTTTTAAATGAAAATAATTTTGTTTTGAAATTTAAATCGTTTTAAACGTATTTGATTATTTATTTATTTTGAATATGGACAATCTGATATATAAAGATTTTGCATATACGCGTCATGAACGTATATTCGAAGTTTTAATATATTAGATAGATATAGAATCACATTCTAGACGCCCGAAGATGGTTCTGATGATTGATCGATCATCATCCGAACTTATGTTCGTGTTTCGAAGGTGTGATTTTCTATATATTTCCATTAGGCTGGTGTGAGAGCCAAAACTATTATAGCTAGAATACATTGTTGTGAATTGGCATCAAAACATGATTTTTTGTATATATATCAAAATTATGAATTTGAAACTCTAATCCACTAATTGATTGATGTTTGTGTTGTTTGCCTATTTGTTTGCTAATTTTGAACCATTATGCCTAATTGAATCAAATATTGAATTGTATTGAAAATTGGTCGCATTTGCTTGCATATACATGTACTTACATTGAACAGGTCATAGCAAGGAGGCTAGAGCAGAGAATAAAATTTGTTTGCCCGACAAATAGGTACATGTTTACTATAATTTACTGTTTTGTTTGGGTGATGATGATTTTATGAGCCTATTGGCTAGCCGCTTGGCTTTTTCTTTTTCTTTTTGAGATCAGAAGGCCTATATGGCAATTTCGGGATTTTCCCGTGGCTCCCGGTGCAGGGGAGGTTATGGCGAAATTTTTCGAAAATTTAGGGTGTTAGCCAAATTTTTGATAAATTTGAAAATTCTCAGAAACTGAAAAGTTGGAGAATGGAAGCCAGATCGATCGTAGAGTTGATTAATCAAACCACTTTCGACTTAGTTCCTTTTTGGGGATGAAAAGTTTTAACTGGGGGAGATTGTAATAACCCGGAAAATGCGAGCCAGTTTAAAAATTTTTATTTTGGCGATTTTAGCGAATTTTGAATATTTAAAATAGATTATTTTAAATAATATCGACGTGAAATTTATTTTGAATATAATTCGAACGTATATATTGTATACGTCGTCGTTAGAATATAATAATTATATATAGTTATAAATAGAATTGAAAATGGCGCGGTAGTTCGATAATTCGATTTCAAACTTCAATTGAATGTACCGGGTGCAAAACAATCCGGATTTTTTAGAAACCAAAAACATTAGAATTTAATTGATAATATCTTTCCAACGAATCTGAAAAATCAAAATTTCATAGCGGGAATCAAAAGATATGTCCAGTTAAAATTTCTGAATATTCGCTATGGAATTCAGGCCCTTAAAAAGGGAAATTTTGCAAACGACCTCGGATTTCGACGAAACCACTTTTGTTGGATCCGTAGTGTCAAATTATTGCTAGATTCCAAATTTCATAATTTTTAGAATCAATATGTGAGCGTGGCAAAGGAAAACGCGTTTGACCAGTTTCAGTTGATTTTAATCGACTGGAAAATGGCCATTTTTCCAACGGTCTCAGAATTCGACGAAACTAGTTTTGTTAGGACCGTATCGTCAATATGAAGCTAGAAAATATTTTTCTGGAATTTTTCTAGTTAGTATGTAACCCCGGTAAATTGAAATGTATGTTTAAAATTCAATATAATTATTTAATTGTAAATTTGATGGAAACTAATTGAAACGATCGAATCAGCTTGCGATACATATCCCATTGTGTTCGGAATGGGGGTAAAACGCTATGGACGACAGGCGGTGGGCCTCGTTTCGAGGTCGTATGTAAAAGTCAACTTTTTGCAAATTAAATTAAAAAAAAACCCTCTTCCCTTTTATACGCTGCCCCCCCCTCTATTTTCAAAATCGAATTCACAGAAAAAAAAAGAAAAAAAAGGAAAAAAGGGGAGAAGGCGCAGCCGCGCCCTGGCGGTCGCCGCCGCCCCCCTCGATCCACCGCCCTCATCCCCGAACCCCCTCCCTCCCTCCACGTGTGATTCGAGGTCGCCCCCTCAGTGAGCCATCGACGATGCAGCCGCCCCCCCTCCATCCACTGACCTCGTCCAACCCCCGCACCCCCCTTCCTCAGCCACCGCCCCTTCCATTCCCCCTTCTTCCTTCTTCTCCGCTCCTCCCTCCTCTTCTACTCGAGGAAACCTACGCCACCCCCTGTTAACACCCAGCGCCTCCCCTTCCCGGCCAACAGCGACTTTCTCCCTCCTTTCTAGCGATGTAGAAAAGTAAGTTTTTGCTGTTATTTTCTTTTGTTAATTATCCATGTTAATGAAACTGTTTTTATTTATTTTAAAAAGTATAAAAACTAGGTTTTTATATATAAGCATAGCGTAAACAAATTAGGAAAAGAATCAGTTTTATTTATATTAAAGATAGGATTTTTATAGTAAACATCGAGTTAAAAATTAGATTTTTAGGTAAGTAAAGCTATATTTTTATAAAGATGAAATCTCTATATTTTTATAAAGGCGAAATCTATATTTTTATAAAGATGAAATCTCTATATTTTTATAAAGGTGAAATCTATATTTTTATAAAGATGAAATCTCTATATTTTTATAAAGGCGAAATCTATATTTTTATAAAGATGAAATCTCTATATTTTTATAAAGGCGAAATCTATATTTTTATAAAGATGAAATCTCTAAATTTGAAAAGGCGAAATCTATATTTTTATAAAGATGAAATCTCTAAATTTGAAAAGTAGAATGCTATATTTTTATAAATATGAAATCTCTAAATTTATAAAGGCGAAATCTATATTTTTATAAAGATGAAATCTCTAAATTTGAAAAGGCGAAATCTATATTTTTATAAAGATGAAATCTCTAAATTTGAAAACGCGAAATCTATATTTTTATAAAGGCGAAATCTATATTTTTACAAAGATGAAATCTCTAAATTTGAAAAGGCGAAATCTATATTTTTATAAAGGCGAAATCTATATTTTTATAAAGATGAAATCTTTAAATTTGAAAAGGCGAAATCTATATTTTTATAAAGGCGTAATCTATATTTTTATAAAGGTGAAATCTATATTTTTGAAATGGAATTTTTATATATTGAATAGCGAAGTAAAAATTCGATTTTTATATATGTAGTGACTACGGGCAACGAAGATGACAAAGATGCGATAACGATGAAGATTTCTATAAAAGAAGTGTCGTGAAGTTGGATAGCTATCGGTGAGAACTTCTCGCTCTAAATTCTCTTTTTCTAGTTATATATATATATACTAGGATGCAGACGGTGTTTAGTAGCACCCGACACCCGTCATCCACAGACCATGGATGGCTTGTTTGTTTAATTGTTTGGTTGCATAAATTAGTTGGATGATTCGATTTGAATTTGGTTGTTTGGTGAATTTGATTGATGTGTGAATGGCGTGGGCCTTCACTAGACCGGGGATAAGGCTAGGCCTCGTCCCGTTTCTAGTATCGTGCCGTTATGCCGCCGAAATTTTCTAAAATAAGTTAGAAAAATAAAAATATCATTTTATTTAAAGAATGAACTGAATAGAAATTCATATGTTAAAATAAAATGTTTTATCGTTAAAAATATAATTTTTAACGTGAATATGAATATAGTGAATGTGAATAAATAAATATTCATTCACAAACCGAACGGTTTGTTTATGTACACTGATTTGACTGACATTGATTAGGACGATAAATTTTACACATCGCCCAGCTGCACAAATAAAAATCTGTGTTTGTTGATTTGAAACCCCACACGGGTGTTGGGATGAAATTTGAAGTTCACTCATCCTGATTGATTAAATATGTCGATCGATTGATTGATAGGCTGTTATAAGCGTTAGATATCTATATTTGATGCTTATACAGTGTGGTGCACCTTGGATGATGGTTGATTGTTTATTATTGCTATTATATACATGTATTGTATGGAATCCATATAATTAACATTATATGGTGATTGATTGTGCTTCATTTCAATCGGGAAAATAATGAATATTATAAAAGAAAATTCTTGTGTTGAATATAAAAACAGTCATGTGTTGACGATGTTCACGTGTTGAGTAAAATATTTCAATAATAAAATTTACATCTTTATCATATTTAAAATTAGAACTACTTCCCAGTAGAAGTCTAATTAAAAATCAAATGATAGATACCATAGTTTTATAAAATATTTTACATAACAAAAATAGTGATGTGTTGACAGTACTCATGTGTTGAGATTAGTCGTGTGTTGAAAGAAATATAGATTCATGTGTTGAATAGAATAAATATTCATTTGTTGAATAGAATAACGAATTATTGAAATATAAAGCCGTGTTGATTAGAGATGCGCTATTTTGACGTGAACGATATTTATATCGATTTTATTCATTTTATAATGAATATTGAAAAGTGGTTTCAAAATCTAATATTTTGAAATGAAATTCAAATTGAATTAGATTAAAATTCAAATTGAAATTTTATTGAATCAATTTGAAATGAATTTGAATTCGAATTGAATAGAAGGTAAATTCAAATTGAATTGAATATGAAACGATTTAGAAAATGAATTGAATATGAAACGATTTCGAAATTGAATTGAATATGAAACGATTTCGAATTAAAATGAATATATAACAAATTTGATTTCAACTGAATATGTAACGAATTTGATTCAAATTGAATAGAAGACGAATTGAATTCAAATTGAATAGAAATCGATTTGAATTGAAATCAAGTAGAAATGAAAGTAAAAAGGATTTATAATAGGAAATTCAATTTTGATTTGAATTTGAAATAAAGGTTGAAATTGTTTTTGGAACGAATTTGAAAACTATTTATATAATTCGTTTTAAATAGAAATTGACGAAATATATATTATATATATAATATAATGGCCTGAATAGAACGCGCCGCGCCGCGGCAGTTCGTGAATTTCGACCATTTATTTCAAACGGACATTACGGGAGATCCGACCGTCGGATTCTCCTAAAACCGGAACCGTTGGGTTCGTATCGAAAAGAGCTTTCCAATGAATATTAGAAATTTGAAATCTAATGGTTGGATTTGGAATTATGTCCAAATCAAATTCGAAAAAGGTCGCTATAAGTGCAGTTCGATGGCCGTTGATGGAAATCGACTGTACGGGCCTTGATAAAATTATTAAAAATATCTATAATTTGTGTAAAATCATAAGAAATGATTTGGGAAATATTGGGCTGAAAAATTCCATATTTGAAAAGAAAAAAATAGATTTTTATCGAAATGAACTAGTTTTAATCTAGAATTAAAATCAATTTATTTTTGAAATAAATATATTGAATTTGAAAGTAATTTTAAAAATAATCAATATTCCCAATACGTGGATTGGACTGGAGTTGAATCGAAATTATCTTCGGGATATTTCGATGTTGGATTTCGTGACTATACAGATATTGTTATGGGAATTTGAAAGATATATTTTATATATCGTTATTTCCAATACGATATATATTGGTTTCAGAATTTGATATTGAATATAAGCCGATATATTTTCTATTCAGAGCCTTGTATTTAATATCAAATGTTTTTTGGGTTTATCGTGAATCGTGTTTTAGATGACATTAGTTCTTTAACCCAGTTAAAGGCAAGATATCGATTTTTGAGAAGATTAAAACTAAGTAGAGTTTTAATGAATCTTTAATTAGATTAAAATGTGAATTGATAATTTAAATTATCAAATCTGAAAAGTGATCGAGAGTGGAGTATCACCAGTTTTGCTCCAAAGCGATAGTTAAATCTTTAATTAGATTTGAACGTGAAATGGTAATTAATTTTACCGATAACACCTTGATGTTAGGAATGGAGTATCACCAGTTTTGCTCCATGGGATATATAGGTTGGGATTGGGAAATAAAATAAATAATTACTTCGGTGTGGTTCGCTAATCCCGACTAGTTTGGAAAACCGTAAAATGGTTTGAAATGATATCCAAAGGAAGATTATAGGATAAATTTAGAAGAATTTATCTTGGATAAAATTAATGAGAACATTTCCCTAAGAATGTGATTTTGTGAATAAAAGAATATTCTAAATTGGAATGAGGCGTTTGTTGTGTTTGTGTAACATTCGTTTATTATATACGTGGGTTATTCAGAAAGGTCGGGTTTATACCCATTCTGAGTAACCGATTCGATGAGATGTCTAAGATGAAGACGGTGGTTGAAGACCGGAAGTCTTCACATCGTTTGGGTGATTACTAATGATCTTGATTGGGCTGTACACCCAGGATGAGGGAATCAGTTGGTGATCGTCCAGACGTACCTAGAGTTGGATGGATATGTGAGGAAAGTGCCTCCAGTTTCGTTCAGACCCAGAACGAACTTGTAAATGGATTGTGTGTCTGACATTGGATTTTATTTTGTGTTGATTGATCTCTATTAAATATACATCTGTTTGGCGGCGGAGAATTTATTCTCTTGCTTAACGCCCTTCTCTGAGACGTACGAGCTCAGAGGTTGTATATCGATGGACATCAGTCGCATGGAGTGAATTGCCAATGTGGCACGCGTAAGTGGCAATTGATCAAGGCTTCTGTTGAAAAGTAAAGTCTTGTGGTTGATGATCAAAGCACGGCCTGTGTGGCGCAGCTTTGTGTATAACGTGAATTCGCGAGCCTCACACCTCGGTATGAGTCAAAAACGGGATAGTGACTGCAGGGAGAGCACGACGTTTCTTTCTAGCTAAGGTGGTGTCAGTGACCTACCAGCCCTGACATTTATATACTTTTCACCTGTGTGGTTGTTGGATACGAGGCGCCTCGGATATAGGTCTGTAAGGACCGAGAAACGTGTGTTCAGGAATTGCCAATCCTCAAAAGTAAGAGAGGACCGGCCCTGAAGATCCAAGGATCATAGTGGGGTCCTGGGACATTTGCTAGAGTGTCTCGAACGCGGAGAGGAGCTTGCCCCTTGCCTCGGCTCATGACGGAAATCCAATTTCCTATACGTGATATTGCGGTTTTAATTGTAGAACTAGTATGGCGACATGATATATGGTACCCATGCCGTCTATGATTTATATTTATGATTGAAATTGTTTTGACACTATACACTTATAATAGTATCAAATGATTTGTTTTAAACGTACCAAGCATGTTTGGCTATTATAAGGGAAAACCCTATCCTCCGGCTTGCGTTGCATTGTGTGATGGGACCTGGGTCTTATAATAGCTTCATTTTTCCAAAGAGCATTACGTTGTTTTGTTATATGCACTAGTATTCTTCGGAGGAAACCCGTTCCGTGCTATACGGCGTGGTCCCTTGAATTACTCTCTTTTAAAGTAATGTTTATAATAACTGTTTTAGTTCTCACACTAGTCACATGACTGACCTGGAGTTTATTGTTTTAACCTAAACTCTGGGTGCCCCTATTTTCCACACGGGCAGCTAGTAGTTTTGGTTTTGCAGATTTATATTCACAGGGTCCTGATTAACAGCTGGAACGATGCTCGGAAAGCTCTGTATTCGTGTATCACTTTCATTTGTGTTTTGTATATTTTTCCGCTGCTATGTAATTTATTGTAATCTCTGATATTTGTCGAATGTAATTTATTCATTTATACTCTGTATATTCTTGTATCTGATGGAATTGTTGTAATAGAAATGAAATGTTCTTCTGTATGCATTCTATTTTGTCTTGTCCTCAATTCTATCCGTGCTTTCCTTCACGGGGAAGTTCGGGTCGTCTCAGGTTTATACCCATTCTGAATAACTGATTCGACGATAAGTCGACGAGGAAGACGGTAGTTGAAGACCGGACTTCTTCACATCGTTTGGATGATTACTGATGTCTTAATTGGGTTGTACACCCAAGACAAGGTAATAAGTGTTGATTGTCCAGACGTACTTGGAGATCAACCGGATATGCGAGGACCTCTCTCCTGTATTGGACATATGGGATGAGGAATGAGGTGCCTACAGTTTCGTTGAGACCTAAAACAAACTAGTAAATGGATGTGTGTCTGACATTGGATTTTATTCTGGGTTGATCGATTTCTATTAAATATATATCTGTTTGGTGGCGGAGAATTTATTCTCTTGCTTAACACCCTTCTCTGTGACGTAAGAGCTTAGAGCTTTTATATCGATAGACATCTGTTTCATGGTGTGAATTGTCAGTGTGGCATGCAGAGAAGCAGTGATCAAGGCTCCTATTGAAAAGTAGAGTCTTGTGGTTGATGATCAAAGCACGGCTTTAAGTAGCATAGCTTTGTATATAGCGTTAATTCGCGAGCCTCATAACTCGGTATTAGTCAAAAACAGGATAAGGGAACGCAGCGAGTGCACAACGTTTCTTTCAAGCTATGGGTGGTGTCATGGTATGGAGCCCAGACATTTATATTTTTACCTATATGGATGATGGATAGCGAGATGCCTCGGATATATCGGTCACTATGGCGCCGATGGATAGGTCCGATATTACCAAGAAACGTGTGTTCAGGAATAACCAATCCACAAACGTAAGGGTGGACCGGCACTGCACGATCCAAGGTTGCCCGTAGGTGTGATCCTGGGTCATCTTGCTAGAGGTGATCCAAATCGGTAAGGAGTACATCCTTTTCCTTGACTCATGATGGAAATACAATTTCCAATAAGACATTCTTCGGTTTTAGTTGTAGAACTAGTATGGCGACATAGTATTTGGTGGCTATGCCTTCTATGATTGACACATTTATATCTGATGTTGTTTTGACACTATACACTTTTAGTAATATCAAAATGATTTGTTTTAAACGTACCAAGCATGTTTGGCTATTATAAGGTAAAAACTCTATCCTTCGGCTTGCGTTGCATTATGTGATGGGACCTGATTCTTATAATAGCTCCATTTTTTCAAAAAGCGTTGCGCTATTTGTTTTAGGCACTGGTATTCTTGGGAGAAAACCAGTTCCGTGTTATACGGCGTGGTCCCTTGATCTACTATACTTTAAAGTAAAGTTTTATCAATTGTTTTAGTTCTCACACCAGTCCCATGGCTGACTCAGAGTTTATTGTTTCTACCATAACTCTGGATGCCCCTATTTTTCCACACGGGCAACTAGTAGTTTTGGTTTTGCAGATTTCTATTTTACAAGATCCTGGTTTATAGTTGGAGCTTTTATTTAGAAAGCTTTGTATCCGTGTATCTCTTTCAGTTGTGTTATGTATTATTTTTCCGCTGCTATGTAATGTATTTTGATTTCTGATATTTTTTCCAAAGTGTATTATTTATTCATACTCTGATATGTTCTTGTACTCTGATGTAATTGTTGTAATAAGCAATGAAATGTTTTGTTATTTGTGTTCGAATTTGTCGTGTTCTAAACTCAATCCGGGCTTTCCCGTAAG
This sequence comes from Allium sativum, assembly GCA_030737875.1. NCBI lineage: Eukaryota > Viridiplantae > Streptophyta > Magnoliopsida > Asparagales > Amaryllidaceae > Allium > Allium sativum. Next base: position 184,669,548 of record CM060924.1, on the reverse strand, counting down.
GGGAAGTTTGTGTCGTTTCAATAGTGAAACATAATTTTGTTTTTTTACTAAACCAAGATATTAGCGATTTGCGAATAAAATAACAAGTAGCACTTGTACTTTTTTGATCCTTTCGTGATCCTCCAAAATCAACATCACTGTATGCTACTAATTCAAAGAAACAATATTTCGAATAGAAAAGTCCAAAATCTTTATTGTTGCTTAGATATTGCAATATACGTTTAACTGCTCATAAGTGTGATTCTTTAGGATTGGCTTGAAATCGAGTGCACAAACAAACACTCATCGTTATATAAGATTGACTTACAGTCAAATACAATAGTGAACCTATCATATTACGGTATAATTTTTTTCGACACTTCTACCATTTTGATTTTTTTCTAAGTGAGTTGTTGTGTTCATGGGTGTCGGTTTACTTGACATATTTTCCATACCAAAATGTTTAATTAGATTATTATAGTATTTTCTTGATTTATGAAAATACCGTTTGGTAGTTGTTTAATTTGTAAACCTAGAAAATATGATAATTCACCCATATGTGACATTACAAATTCGCTAGTCATTATTTTGGCAAATTCTTGACATAATTTTTCATTAGTGGAACCAAAAATAATGTCATCAACATAAATTTGAATTATTAATATATCTTTATTTCATGTTTTATAAATAACATTTGGTCAACCTTTCCAATTTGAAATTCTGAATCAATTAAATAATTCTTAAGACGTTCATACCAAGCACGAGGTGCTTGCTTTTTTCCATATAATGTCTTTTTCAATTTATAAACACGATCAGGATATTTTCATATGCAAATAAAGGTGGTTGTTCAATGCATACTCTTTATGTAACCAGTTAAAAAAGCACTTTTTATGTCCAATTGATATAATTTGAAATTATGGTGACAAGCATAAGCTAATAAGATATGAATTGATTCTAATCTCTGGAGAAAACGTTTCTTCATAGTATATTCCTTCTTCTTGGTTATATCATTGTGTGACAAGTATATCTTTATTCTAGTTATATTTCCTAACTCATATGCTTTATTTTTATAAACCCATTTTGTTCCTATGACAGCTTGTTCACTTTGTCTTCGTACTAATTCTTGGACTTCGTTGCGTTCAAGCTGATTTAATTATTCTTGCATTGCTATAGTCCAATTTTCATTAGTAGATGCTTCTTTTGGGATTTTAGGTTCAATGTTAGATAAGAAAGCAACATGACTTACTAAGTTTAACCAACTTCTAGTTTTTACATTTGAGTTAATCTCACCAATAATATTTTGAGTTGGATGATCTCATAATATTCTTGGGTGGTGATCTTATTTCATTTTTAATCTGAACTATCTCTTCATTATTATTATTATTATTTCCTGTAATAATATTTTCAAGTTGATCGTTATTTTCGGAAATATCTCGCATTTTAGTGATGTTTTCATTTATATTATTATGAACAATGTTTCCATCTTCTCTAGAATTATAAAATATATTACCTTTATCTTCAGAAAATCTATTTTTCAAAATTTCAGTATTATGAGAATTTTGAATATAATATTCATTGATAAAATGTGAAGTGATTCTTCTATTTTATTTGTTCTTTTATTAAAAATACGATAAGCTTTGCTTCGATCTGAATATCCTAAAAATGTACCTTTATTGGATTTCGAATCGAAATATCCAAGTTGATCTTTAGTATTTAAACTAAAACATTTTGAACCGGAAACCTTAAGATATGAATTGTTCGGTTTTCTACCATTATAAAGTTCATATGGAGTATTTTTCATAAGAAGTCGAATGGAAATACCATTCAAAACATAACAGGCTATTGCAACTGCTTCCGCCTACAAATGTTTTGGTAACAAACTTCCATTCAATAGCGTTCTGGCACATTCTTGTAGCGTTCGATTTTTTCGTTCTACAACTCCATTTTCTTGTGGAGTTCAAGGAGACACAAAATTATGAAAAATACCATTCTTTTTATAGTATAAATCAAAATTTTCATTTTTGAACTCTCCTCCAGGATCACTTTGTATATTTTTAATTTTTAAATCGGTTAAATTTTGAGTTTTTTTGCAAACATTTTAAAATGATCAAAAGTATCATTTTTATTTTTCAAAAGTATCGTCCATGTAAATCTGAAAAAGTCATCAACTATTACAAACACATATCTAGTGTGATTTATGGATTGAATTTAAGTTATCCCAAATAAATCCATAAGTAGTAATTCCAGTGGTTGCAAAGTTGAAATTACCTTTTTAGAGTTGAACGATGATTTAATTAATTTTCCTAATTGATAGGCATCGCATAAATTTTCAGGTTTAAATTTTGATTTTGGTAAACCTCTAACAATTTCATTTTTCGAAATCTTATTAATGGTTTTGAAATTTATGTGACAAAATCTCTTGTGCCATAACCAAGGATCATTATCATTGGCTAATAAGCACATATCTGGATTATTATTAACTTTTATATTTAAAACATAAATACTTTTATCTTGATTACCTTTGAAAACAAGATTTTGATTTTTTTTTACCAAAAATGCTACATTTATTTTCAGAAAAAGATATTTTAAAACCTTTATCACATAATTGACTAATACTTAATAGATTATGTTCTATGTTTTTAACTAGTAAAACATCAGTAGTAAGAGGTAAATTAGATGTAATGTAATTGCTCACATCGCCTTTGCTGATGATATATCCTTTGGAATTATCTCCAAATGTAATAGTTCCTCCTTTTGAGTAGATAACATTTGTTAGCATTTCCTTCTCTCTATCATATGTTTAAAGCAACCACTCGAGTATTCATTCTCCTCTTTTCTTGAGTGGGACCTGCAAAAAATATGTCATGACGTTGGTACCAACTTCCTCCGTTAGGGTACTAAGAGTTAGGTCTTAGAAAATAAAACCCAAGAGGGTTCAGTGTCCCTTTTAAAAATATAATCTTTATTATTATGAAGGGTTTCTAAGAATGTTTTGATATATTTATTCCTAATCAAATAATTATTCATTTTAGGAACCCATGTACTAACATTTTTAGAGAAAATTTTCTTGGTAGAAGATGTTTCTGGTTTCTTTACAGAAAGTGTTAACGGTTTTATATGTCTCGAATTCTTCTTGGATTTCTTAGAAATATTAGTTTTCTATACATATCCTAGTCCCCTTTTGCTAGAAGTAGGTTGAGAATTCTTTATAATTGTAGATATGTTCTCTCTACCTTTATTAAAGTTAGTGACATTTCTAGTGATATCATCTAATTTTATTTTAAGACTATAGCTATCGAATTCAATAATTTTAATCCTAATATAGCTCATGAATTTTAAAAGCAAGTAGATTGTTCTCTTCTTTTTGAGTTTCAATTTCTTGACTTAATAAAGAAAGTTGAGAGTTTGCATTAAATAGAGATTCTTGAAGTTTTATAATTTCATCTTCTACTAACTTTTTTTCATCTTTCAGCAAATCTCTTTGAAATTCTGCTTTTTTCTTATCCTCATTTGCTTGTTTAAATTTTCTTTAAAAATTATTTCTAGACTTAAATATTTCTCTATTAATTTCTATCGTATCTTCGAAAGTAAAATCATTACCTTGGTTTCTTTAGGCAGGAAGCACACGTTAGCTTGTTCATTATCGCTCTCACTATCGCTTTCAGAAGATGAAGAGTCTGAATCATCCCAAGTTACTGAGAACGCTCGCTTCCTTTTATCCTTCTTGTTTTTGTTGTGCTATTCTTTCTTTTGTTCCAGACAATATTTTTTATAATGTCCAGTTTTGTGACAACCAAAGCATTCAACTGAAGATGGAGCAGCTTTATTGTTTTTATTCTTGAGATTTTTCTTTCCATTGTTCTTGAATCCCTTCTTGTATTTCAGAAATTTTCTAATTTTTTTGACAACGAAGGCTAAGTCTTCTTCTTCGCCTGAATCTGATTGATCTTTTTCAGCATGAAAAGCTAAATTATTTTTGTCTTGTGCATGAATCTTTTTAGCCTGCAAATTTGCTTCATATGACATTATATTACCTATTAACTCTTCAGGTTTCATAGCTGAAAGATCATTAGCTTCTTCGATAGCCAAGACCTTTCTTTCCCAGTCTTTTGTTAAAGAGTTTAGGATCTTTAATACTATATTAAAATCATAGTACTTTTCACCTAAGCCCAATAATGAATGATAGATATTTTGAAATCTAGAATATGTGTCATTAATCAATTCATTTTCATTCATTCTGAGGTTATAAAATTGATTTTTAAGCATGGATATCTTGCTTTGTTTAACCTTGCTAGTTCCATGTGTAACTTTGAGTGTTCGCCAAATTTCATAAGCAGTATGGCACATACAAATTCGGTTAAACTCGTTTCTTTCCAAGGCACAATGCAACATCTTCATGGCTTTAGCATTAGCAGTAGCATTTGCTTTTTCACTGGTTGACCACTCGAAATAATTTGTAGTAGGAGGTGTGTAATCATTTTGAGTAATACTCGAAGAGTCAAAACCATTTGCTTGCATATAAATTCTCATATATGTAGCCCAATAATTATAGTTCATGCCGTTGAAAAATGTAGGTCGTGCAGTAAATAGACCTTCTGTGTGACCTGTGTTATTGCTGGTGTTAGTGTTCATCTTGTTATCCATATTATCGAGTATTATATAACTATTTTACGGTTATAAGATGTCATGCTCTGATACCAAATGAAAAGAGTGCTAGAGTAGAATCGAGTAATATGGATTGATATGAATGTGCAGAAGCTTACATTATGTGATATATATTTAACTTATGCAATAGTTATGCAAGTAAAAATTTAATAAACTAAATAAGATATTATCACAGATAAGAAATATTTAAATGCAGTAAGTAAGTAAAGGATATCAGGAATTTTTATACTGGTTCAGAGCACCATCCTACGTCCAGTCCCAGACTTTTTCTATCTTTTCACTAGCAATACCCTCACTTCACCAGGAGGAACAGGTTGACAATGCACCCACGCGCCAATAACGGGTTTTCACGCCAGAGCATACCGAACAAGACTTCAACACCATGCCTGAGAAACCGAATAGGACTTCAATAATAAAACAAGAGTTTTGATTTATGATTGTGTTTTGAGTAACATGGTTAGCCAATAGTTTGAGTACACCCTTCCTATAATCATATCCTCAAATATTGAATGTTTTTGTGAAGATCGAAGGAAGTAGAATGCTTATTGAATCAAGAGATATGAAATAAATTCAATGATTCAAAAGACATTTGAATATTCAGAGAGCTTTTTAGAATGCAAGAATATTCAGAAATTGAGATCAGAAAATAGAAGTAGAATCAATGATTTGGAAATCAAGTTTTTGAGGTATATATAATAGTTGAAGAGTTAAAATCTTTAATGAAAAATTCTAACAAAAAGAAGCAGCCATTTCTATTTAGAGATGGATAGACACCATCCATTAAAAGAGATGTCCATTCGTAAAAATGACTGTTATTGTCGGATTAGTTGACTGGTCAAAAATTCACAAGTCAACTAGTTAAGAACGAAAACGTGTGTGTGTGTGTGTATATATATATATTTGAATATGCATACAAGTAGTTGTTACTAGGCAATTTTAACCCAACCAGTCGACTGGTTAGTGTAAAACTTCCATGTAATGGCACTTGTGCGCCATTAATATATATATATATATATATATATGCTTAAAAATTTGCGCTTATGTTAAGATATATGAGGATTGATCTTAACAAATTCTAATACTACTAAAACACAAATAATTATACCAACAAACTCTTCGATTGAACTTCATTTCTTCATCGCCGTGAATTGAAATCTCATGAATCAACAGTAACAACCCCGATTTTTGAGAACCCGGAGAATACAGATTTATTGTGTTTTGTGATTCTTAAGTTGATATGTTGGTGATACGAATTATGAGACCAACTCGTATAGTATTTTAATAGGAAAAATAAAGATTTGTGAATTTTTGTAATTGAGTGTTTAGGAATAAAATGTATAATTTTGTTATAATAAAGTATATTTATTCCAAAATCTCAAAAATATAATTTGATGATCATGTGGATATTGAAAATATATAATTGATTAGCAATCAATATTTAAGAGGAAAATATATTTTCAATTTTAAAGATAAATTGTTGGTTGAAATAATTATTGAAATATTAAATTAGGTTTCTAAACACAAAATGTATTCTTGTCAACAATAATAATTGAGGAATTGTGTTTTAAACTATATTGGTGAATTTAAAGTAATAACACAATGTTGGATTTTGTAGATTATTGGAAAAGTGTATATGTGGCATTTAAATAATAATCAATGAATTAATTGGTTTGCATTAGGAGAAAAATATAAATATTAATGGTGAATCAATATTTGTAGAATTAGAGTATTTTAATACTATTGTTAAATTACTTAAGAGCTCATCAATCTCATTGTACAAATATAAGTGTGTTTAGAAAGTAAAAATAATTATTTGTCAAACACATTTTGTAACATCCCGCAACTTTTATAGTTCTAAAAGTTAAGTAATTAAGAATTAATTATTACTAGAGGATAAACTGGATGTCGTATCAATTACCATTGCGAAGGTCTTTCCGAGACGACCAGTTTGATATATAATTTTGATATATTTGAAATTATCATTTACAAGATATTGATTTTTTTTAGAATGAAAGATACACACATGAAACCATTAATTCTCAATGTTCCTATTTTAAGAACATAAATAGTGTTTGGTGTAGTGGTTAAGTGAGTAGACTTTGATACATGAAGTCATTGGTTCAATTCCCGTCAATGTTATATTTTTAGTTTTAAGACGCATGTTCCAAGTAGGAAGTATGTGTACATGTATACAGATATAAATGGGGGACATATCGGATTAAATGTTGCATATAAGAAAAGATTTTATGTGTGTAGATATATATGTATATATGTATACATAGGGTGTATGCTACTTCCAAATTATAATACATTTATTTCATAGGCTGTGAATTAATTGTACATTAATTAACATATTATTCAAATCCGTTGTGTGTGTATATGTATATGTAACTTCAGTATGCATTGACTTTGCATGTTATGTAGAAATTAGTGAAAAGAAAAGAGAGGGATTTAAAGTTATACACTTGATTTCGGCTTTTGAAAATATGTTAGCAATCAATTTGCATCAATTGACAATATATTTTAACTATGGATGATTGTGAGGTTTATCCATATTTTTGCAGCTGTTAGAGATTAATTGTCATAACTTTGAATTGTCATATAAATGCATTTTTTGTAAATGTTGATTAATTGTACATGTGAGAATTAATTATGCACTGAATGACATGCATGTCAATTAATTTATTTTTATTAGGGATTTATTTCCTAAAGACTAGCAATTAATTCTCTTATAAGTGGCAATCTATTAATAGTTTTAAAAACATATTCATTGATCACCCATTTTAATGGTATATTAAAATCTCTCTTTTTTTCGTGGATTGGACGAGAATAAAAACGGACATATGAGATGTATTTTAATATCTTACTTCATTACGAAGTAAACAAGAGAGCGACTATGATTCAATTTGGGAATTGCTAAGACGAAATCAGTCCCTAACTCCTATATAAGCAAGCTAAACCTAAATGATATGGACCGGAGGGACATCTATCTTCTTTCCTTCTACCCTTGGGAATGCTCTGTGAACACATTCTATTTTTTCTTTAAAGCTTTTTCTTCATAAAATTATGGAATGATCTCAAGCTACATAAAAGAATGTGGAGAACAAAATAAAATAGAAAAAGAAAGAGAATTACCAAAGGAGAGAGAGGCATAAAATCAGATCCAAGAGGCAAAAAGCTAATGTAAGGTTCATTATAGATTTTCTACAGCAAAAGCATTGGTTCTTAGTTATTTAATTTAATTAATTGAATTTAAATTATAAAATTTAGTGTCTCTTGATGAAAATCTATGATGTGATATATTGAAAATTGTTAGTTATTTGATATATCTTGGATATGTTGTGTCTGCCTTGGCTATTTATTATTGGTTATTACACTGTTAGAATTTCAATTGAAATAAGTGATGTGTTTGAATATGGGAGTTATTAATTAAATAATAGGTTTTTTTGGAAATAGATATAATGACATTAATTTGGGGGTGTCGAATATGTTTATTATTTTTGAATTTGTGAACATATTCATAAATAGTAACAAAGGACGTTTATTGTTATTGGACAAAATAAGATTTTATAAATATATATCCAGTTTTACTAAAAATTGCATTGCTTTAGAATAAATGGAAATAAATAACTTTCAATTGTAAGAAGTATTTAATATGAAACTGTTATTTTATGCAAGACAATAATAAGTTGATTTGCAAAGTTATTTGATATGTTATGTTCTCATAAAATATAATGTTTTGAAAGATAAGAAACAATAAAAATTATAAAATGGAATAAAACAAGAAAGTTTCATTTATAATGAAACAATAGTATGATAATCTTTTACATGTAATAAAAACAATTGTGGTATGTGTGATTTAATGGTTCTAATACATGTTAATAGTTATGTTTTATTTATTACATGTTTGTTTCACGTTGATGGATCACATTAAAATGTTCGTGCGATGTTTTACCGTTGATTACTACAAGTAATTATGTAGTTTTTGCTGGTTATTTAATTATGAATGTTGTGTCACCAATAGTAATTGGATTATTATGCGATGATGACTGTGTTACTAATTTGGGATGATTTGTATATACAAAATGGTTTATACTTACATTGATGACATACAATTATGATTGATAAATTATAATTGTGTAAGTATATTAAAGTTGCTACCTTCTTTTATAAGTTGGAATTGCCATTGGATGTGGTTGGTTTTGGAAGACTGCATGTTTATTTTATTTTGTTTATTTCATATGGTGATATGTTTGGATAATATTTTCTGCTCTTACTTGATTGTGTTATTACAGTGATCAATTATGTTGATTGTAATGTTTACACTGATTGTATTGAATTACATTGATTGCAATGATTGAATGTATGAAATGGTTTTAATGTACTAAGGAGTATTTGGATGCAGGGGAAGAGCAGGAAATAGAACTACGTGGGCTTGATCCCTCAAAAGGAGTACGTTGGCAGTCTTTTCCTTATGCAATAGTCATCGGAACCCTTAGATTGGGTTGGAGTTTATAGGGTTAGGCGCAGTACAAATATAGTTGAAACTCTTTTTATTCCTCTTTGAACAAAATTTGTAAAGTTGGAAGATATGAGATGGAAAAAAGGAAAAAAATGAAGAAGAAAGGAGCTTAGTCTACATGTTGGATCTTGAGGTTGTTTATTTAAATTCACTTCTTATTGCATCTGTTAATCCATACAATATGGATCAAAGGTAATAAAATGTGTTTGGGTCGTTATAAGCCCTTGGGTCACGGCAAATCTTTTCATTGGTTTAACCCATTACAAGTGTTTAGATCGTTACAATGCTTTAGTCAGTTCATACGTTTTGGGCCGCCAAGACTTTTGGGTCGCCCTGTTCTTTGCTCGTGATAAGTCCTTAACATCTCGTGTCCTCTAGCCCGCCAATCATTTAACCCGGTGAAGCTTCCTTAGACTATACAGTCATCATGCCTCTTTAACCCGCCGAAAGCTTTAGCCCGCTCCACATTGCCTTTACACTAGCTGCCTTATATCAGAAAGCTTTAGATCGCTCCGCCTTGTCAAAGCCCATTCCGCCTTGCTCAAGCCTGCTCCGCCTTGCTTTAGCTCGTGCCGTCTTAAGACCAGACTAAATTAGGTCGCTCCGACGGCCTAAGGAAAGTAGTAGATAATTACAACTCTGCCACCTGGTCCGAATCTCAATTATAAATACCCCCTCATTCCTTCATTAGGGGGCACATAATTTCAAGACCTCGAAGGGCTGTCTAATTAGTTCATAAGCATTTCAAAGCGATTTCCATCTCTTATAACATCTCCAATTGAAGATACAACATGAAATTCCTCGTGAAATCAACCACAAGCAATCAAGCATTCTAAAAATTGAAGATTTCCTATCATTATCCTTGCATATTGTGGGATTCAACCTCTTCTTCTCCAATTTGTGTAAATTTGAGTGATGTTAATTTATAATGAGCAATATGAATGTACTCTTTTGTGATCCTCAACTTGTAACCCATGAAGTGATAATGGAAATTATTGAGAAAGTGGACGTAGATCTTTCCTAAGATCGAACCACTATAAAATTTGTGTCTTTTTACTTTTGATGAGAATTGTGGCCTCTTTTCTTACCAACAGGTGAAGTACAATTTTTGCGCCTTTGGTGTTCATTCTAATTTCGGAATCAACATTTGACGCACACCGTAGGGCCGCATTCGCTCTTACTTTTCTCTCACACTCTCTTACAAGGTTAAAGGCGTCGCATTGAAGTTCTAAACTCCATCCTTTTCCAAAATCATGGCAAAATCTAAGAAGACCATTAGCAAAAATGTTGGAAATACCAACAATATTGCTAATGAAGAAACTCTGCTTGCTAGCCGTTTCGATGTTGGTGAAAATTTGATAAGGGAAGCCAGTGTGACTGGAAATGAGTTGAATGCCGCAATTGCCAATGTGAACCAACGAATGGATGCATCTGCTAAAGCTATGATGGAGAAACTTGATGCCATCCTTAATTCTCGACCAAATCCATCCCCTATGAAAGTCCATGTTGATCTCGAAGAAAATGGAAACTCGTCCGCTTCTGATCTTAACTGCCACGACAACATGGAAAACGACAATGATCAGGTAAGTGACAAGGATGAACCTAGCGTTGAAAACTCGAAGCCAAAAGCTAAAAATCGTTCCGAGATAAAAGGCTAAAAGGTGACCAGTCCCGTCATAAGGTTACCTCCTCATCAAGAAAGTAAAAGACCTGAACTCTCTAACCAAGATCATATGCCTAGACGAACGTATGGTAAAGAGCTTAGCTTTGCGAAGCATCATAACACTAAAGAGTACATCTCGGACATGATAGAGCAAATCATGAAGAAAATTCAAGCTGCCAATGACGATGAAAGGGAATGGAACTTCTCTCCCATAGGACTCCATTCACTGAGGGAATCCTTGAAGCAGAGTGTCCAAAGAAATTTAATCCTCCGCCTTTGCCTCCATACAATGGCTTTGTTGATCCAAATTATTTTCTGTTCAAATATGAGTGGCATATGATTGATGCTAAGGCGACTGATGAGATGAGATGCACATACTTTCCTCTCTTCTTAGAAGGTGCTGCATCACTATGGTTCACAAAGCTATCATCTAAATCCATAGACCGAAGGTCCGACTTGACCAAGAAATTCAAGTAGTAGTTACGCTTGTTTGCTACCAAAGCCAAGGATGCTATAACGCTTTCAGCAATGAAGCAAAATCCATGGGAATCTATTAAAGCTTTTCTCAGTCGATTCAACGTCGCTTTGTCCGAAGTGAGAAATCCTGAACCTCACATAATTCTCATGTCCTTAATCGATGCCATAGATGAAAAGAGCGAATTTGGTAGATGGATTAAAATGAAAGAACCAAACACGCTTGAGAAGTTCTATAAAAAGGATGAAGAGTACATGAAGTTGACATTAATCCTATGCCTCTACAGATTATTGATGATAACCCATTTCTTGGGGATCCCAAAAATGTTGCTACCTAATATAGTTAGAAGAGTACACAGGGGCAAAAGCACACTAACGATGGGAACGACAACAAGGCTAATAAGAAGTCCCGCCTTTTCAACTCGTTAGAGCTGACGCCTTTGAATGACACTCCTGAGAATATCTATCTTGCAATAAAGAATTATGAAGAGTATGCTGAGCCAAAATCCGATAAGGATAAGAAAAAAGCAGCAAACTCAGAAAAGTTCTGCAGATTTCACAACCAGCCTGGTCATAACACTAATGAGTGCCGACACCTGAAGAACCTCATCGAGGAGTTGATCAAGAAAAATAGGCTACAGCAGTATGTAAAGAATCTACTGGCCATGAATCCTTCTGCAACTCCCCAGGGGCAAGGGGCATCAAACGATCAGTCTGGTCCAAACAACAGAACTTCTGTTCAAACCATTCCAAAGCCGATCATCAACAGATCACCGTTGATTATGCTTCAATTTCAATAGCTCAGAATAAGTGATCAGCGTTGCCACCGCTTTACTTCATGCTATATTTCCCTCTTTATTTCATACTTTACTTCACATTTTACTTCCTATTATATTCAAAACGTCTTGTAAACAGTCTGTTATAATTTGCAAGTGATGCACTGAACATTAGCTCTATGACTAAGAGCATATCTGTCTGAATGAACTTTTTTCTTGTAAAGTTATATGCCAAATCAAAACTTTCTTAAAAGGTGATTTCATATTGCAGGCCATCGGTCAAGCGCTTGTTCCTGCAACATCGCAACCCTAACAACGCTGGTTCGAGAGCCAAATGCTATAAATATTAACATACACAAATACGAAGATATAAAAGCATCGCCTTGAAAAGTGAATGGGATAGTCGCAAAGATGCAGACAACGAACAAGTGCCATAGCAAGTAAACATGAGAGCTATAGCTTATAGCGAAGGGGCACATCTCTAAATGTGAAGTTCACAGCATCATTTTTTAAACAGAAATAGCCTACCAATCGAAAATTCGACAAAGAAACTGATAATTGCTCGTGAAACGATATAACGACCACCTAATCCATTTACGTAGCATCTGAAAAAGTAAGATGTGAAGAATGATTGATCCACTTGTGTAACATATGGAATCTCCAGATGTGAAAAGTATAATCCATTTGTGTAGCATCTGAAAAAGTCAGATGTAAAGAATGATTAATCCACTTACATAACATTAGGAATCTCCAGATGTGAAAAGTATAATCCATTTGCGTTGCATCTGAATAAGACAGATGCGAAGAATGATTAATTCCACTTGCGTAACATCTGGAATCTCCAGATGTGAAAAGTATAATCCATTTGCATAGCATCTGAAAAAGTCAGATGTGAAGAATTATTAATCCACTTGCGTAACATCTGGAATCTCCAGATGTGAAAAGTATAATCCATTTGCATAGCATTTGAAAAAGTCAGATGTGAAGAATTATTAATCCACTTGCGTAACATCTGGAATCTCCAGACGTGAAAAGTATAATCCGTTTGCGTAGCATCTGAAAAAGTCAGATGTGAAGAATGATTATTCCACTTGCGTAACATCTATAATCTCCAGATGTGAAAAGTATAATCCATTTGCATAGCATCTGAAAAAGTTAGATGTGAAGAATGATTAATCAACTTGCGTAACATCTGGAATCTCCAGATGTGAAAAGTATAATCCATTTGCGTAGCAACTGAAAAAGTCAGATGTGAAGAATGATTAATCCACTTGCGTAACATCTGGAATCTCCAGATGTGAAAAGTATAATCCATTTGCATAGCATCTAAAAAAGTCATATGTGAAGAATGATTAATCCACTTGCATAACATCTGAAATCTCCAGATATGAAATGTATAATCCATTTGCATATCATCTGAAAAAGTCAAATGTGAAGGATGATTAATATGTTTGCGTAACATTTAAAGCCTCAAGTGGGAAAGGTAATGAGCACCCAATTGATCGTCAGCATTAGGAAACACCTGAGCCCATAACGACAAACATTGGGATTCTAACCAGAGTCCTCTCTCGAGGCATCCCTTCTTAATCTACCGACGCTTGGGTTAGTCAGTGTAATTAAGAAATTAAAGTCTCCTATACACGAACTAACCAAGCTAGATTGTAGACGAAGTTCGTATTAAACTAATTAACTTGAAATCACTAATTTGACTCATTAGAATGATAACGCTTGAAACCCACAGGCGGCTTTATATTGATTAGCTAACTTTAATCGTTATTGTGAAATCGTATCAAAATACCGTGTTCATGCAAATAATTTCTAATGAGTTCTAAACCATTGAATTACTGCAAACATTCTATTCAGTTCCAAATAAAGTTTGCTATGAGTCATTATTCATAATTAACTAATCCATTATCGACATGGACGATCGATGGTGATGTACAAGTGCAATGTTGTGTAATCACTCGTCTTCTTTTGTAAAACAGGTGGTGCGTAGCATGTTAACTCAAGGTATGGTTCATCCCGGCATGACAAAAAAAACCATCACTGGATCTTAATGCAAAGCAAAAAGCACGACAAAGCTAAAATGAAAGCTTAAGGTGCAACAAGCTGAATGCACTACCATCAACACATTACGAGTTCAACACAGAGGGTTCGAACGCAAAATAACATAAAGTAGTAAGCTGTAACAACAACGGATTTCGCCCGGACCTAATCGATCGCAAAATCGACCAAGACCGTTCGAATCCTGCATACGCTAACTCTGGGCATACAACACATCAGAACGATTAACATAAGACTTTTATTACATCATAATAACGCAACATCAGAGTATAGACTATATTAGAGTACATCGATAAATACTAATACAGCGGAAGATTAAATTTACAATAAATGAAATACAATGCAGCGGAAATGAATAAACTAGAACAACGGAAGACTATCAATACTCTGAACACAACTTTAAGCTTCGATCCAAAATCTTGCTCAAAAATGAATAGCTGCAAAACAAGCTACTCGACTGCCCATGTGGAAAATAAGGGCACCCGAGTTTTCAAGTGAAACAAACTACGGGTCAATCATGGGACTGGTATAAGAAATGTTACTTAACTTATCTAATAATAAGGCTAATCACAGGACCACGCCGCTAATGCGGAATGAGTTTACTCCATTGGATAGCCAGTGCATAAATAAATTAAATCATTAAACAACGTAATGCTTTTCAGAAAAATGAAACCATTATAAGACTCAAGTCCCATCACACAATGCAACGCAAACCGAAGGATAGAGTTTTACATTATAATCGTAAAAAATGCTTGATACGATAAAATGGATTTGATATTATTATTAGTGTATATATGTTTTCAAAAACATTTCAATCATAATGTATCAATCATAGACGGCATAGCTACCATATACTATGTCGCCATACTAGTTATACAATCAAAACTGTATGGTGTCATATTGGAAGTTGGATTTCCATCATGAACCAAGGCAAGGGATTGTCCTTATCGAATTCAAGACTCTCTAGCCCGAGCCTCAGGATATAGCCGCAACTGCACCTGGATCTTGCAGGGCCGATCCACAAGTACGTTAGTGGATTGGTTATTCCTGAACAATATGTTTCCCCGCCCTATAGGGCGTAAATAAAGAGCCACTAGTGACTCAAATCCGAGGCGCCTCATTCCATTATCCACATAAGTAAAAATGTCTGGGCTCCATACCATGACACCACTCCTAGCTAGAAAGAAACTTATGTCCTCCCTGCTGTCCTCTCCCGTTTCTGGTTCATATCGGGGTGTGAGGCTCGCGAAGTAACGCTATACGCAAAGCTATGCTAATTAAAGTTGTGCTTTGATCATCAACCACAAGGCTCTGCTTTTCAACAGAAAGCCTTGATCATTTGCATCTTGGCATGCCATACTGACAATTCACGCCATGCGACTGATGTCTATCAATATGCAACCTCTGAGCTCGTACGTCTCAGAGAAGGGTGTTAAGAAAGAGAATAAATTCTCCGCCACCAAGCATATATATATATTTAATAGAGATCAATCAACACATAATAAAATCCACTGTCAGACATACATCCATTTACAAGTCCGTTCTGGGTCTGAACGAAACCTGAGACACCTTATTCCTCGTCCTATATGTCCAACACAGGAGAGTGGTTCCCGCATATCCATCGATCTCTAAGTACGTCTGGATGATCACCACTTATTACCTTGTCTTGGGATCCCTCCCAATCAAGACATCAGTAATCATCCAAATGACGTGAGGATCTCCGGTCTTCAACCACCATCTTCGTCTTCGACTTTTAATCGTCGTAGTAATTATTCAGAATGGGTTAGACAGGGTCTTTCCAAATAACTTGTGTATTTCATAATCAATAATCAAGTGCTATAAAAACACATCATACGCCTCATTCCAATTCAGAATATTCTTTTAATTAAAATATTCACAATATAACGGAAAGATCCCCATCAACTTTATCAAAGATAAATTCTTTAAATTTATTCTTTAATCTACTTTTTAAAGATTCATTAAAACTCCAATTTGGTTTTAATATAAAAAATCATTACTTTATGATTATTCAATTTTAAAAAATTAATCTTGTCTTTAACTAGATTAAAGAACCAATGTCATTTAAGAAACAGTTCACGATAAACCCAAAATCATCTTCTATTAAATAAGGAATCTTCACAGAAATCAAATCAATATATAATCGATATAAATTTCTGTATCAAACTAATAATAAAAATGGAATAACGACAAAGCTTTTTAAATTCCATATATAATAACGGTCTTCTTTTACAGAAGCTCATCTCGATTATTATTAAATCGAATTCCCTTTAATTCCAATTTCTTCTATTAAATTGAAAAACTTTTCTTTGGTAAATTTCCGTTTCATCTTAATAAAAAGATTCATAAATTCCAAATTACGTTTTCACTGTTAATTGGGTTAAAGAACAAATGTCGTTTAAAACACAGTTCACGATAAACCCAATTCACATTTCACTTTATTCCAATTACTAAATATAATTGGAAACTCTAATAATCTTAATTAAAAGATTTATTCTTTTCATACAGGGGATTAAGAACAATGTTTTTGAAGACACCATTCACGACAAACACAAAATTCAATTTATTATTTAATTCCAATTAAATATTAATTAATTGGAAAACTTCATTAAGTCTTAATTTAATGATTTATTCTAGTTAATAACTAGTTCATTTCGATAAAAATATATTTTTATCTTTTCAAATATGGCATTTTTCATCCAAAATCTTTCCAAATCATTTATTATGATTTTACACAAATTATTAATATTTTTAATAATTTTATTAAGGCCCTTTCAGTCGATTTCATAAATGGTCATCTAACTGCACTTACAACGACATTTTCTAAAATTGAGTTGGACAAAATTCCAAATCCAAGCATTAGATTTCAAAACTCTTATATTCATTGGAAAGATCTTTCCGATACAAACCCAACGTTTTCGGTTTTAGGAGAATCCGACGGTCGGATCTTCCGTTACATCAATTTGAAGTTAATGGTCGAAATTCGCGAACGGACGCGACACGGCGCGTTCTATTCAGGCCATTAAATATATATAATATATATATTTCGTCGATTTCCATTTAAATCGTATTTTATAAAATATTTATAAATTCATTTTTAAATCGATTCCAATTTCATTTTCAATTTTGAATCAAAATTGGATATTCTAAATATTTATCATAATATAATGATAATATTTCCAAAATATTAAATTTGAAATCACTACTTTTCGATATTCATTATAAATTGAATAAAATTGATCGATACACCTGTTCGGGTTAAAAATGGCGTTTCTATACTTAACCCGGCTTCATATTTTTATATTTTTGTGCCCATCCAAAATGGACATAAAAATCATAATTTTATTCTTCACTAAATTTATTTTAAAATACTCTATATTTTAAAATATTCTTTATTTTAAAAGACTCTTTATTTTTTTTGAATATCCTTTATTTAAAACATTCTGAATCGGAATGCGACTCAATCAGTTACCATAAAATTTCAGTTATATGGTTTCATACATCGCATGTATACAAAAATAATGATAAATAATCATTCAACAATCCATTTACATCCAGAGTGAAGTTTTACAACTGTGTTAGCATTAAAATAAATAGATAACGCTCATCACAGATTGTCAATCCATCAATTGACATATAACTAAATTGTGGTGACCCAAACTTCCCCGTAAAGGAAAGTCCGGATTGCTTTGAGAACACGACAAATCAAAATACAAACAGAAGAACATTTAATTGCTTATTACAACAATTCCATTAGAATACACAAATATAACAGAGTATGAATAAATATTACACAGAAAATACCAGAGATTTAAATTACATTTAATTACATCGCAGTGGAAAAACAATACAAAGCACAATTGAAAACAGATACATGGATACATAGCTTTCTGAATATCTGTTCAGCTGTAAACCAGGATCCTGTATAAATGAATCTGTAAAACCAAAACTACTAGCTGCCCGTGTGGAAAATAGGGGCACCCAGAGTTTAGGTTAAAACAATAAACTCCAGATCAGTCATGTGACTAGTGTGAGAACTAAAACAGTTATTAATCTTTATTTTAAAATTAGGTAAATCGAGGGACCACGCCGTATAACATGGAACGGGTTTCCTCCCAAGAACACCAGTGAATAAAACAAATAGATTAATGCTAAGTAAAGAACAATGAAGCTATTATAAGACCCAGGTCCCATCACACACTACAAGCCGGAGGATAGGGTTTTCCATTATAATACACAAATATGTTTGATATGTGAAATTTCATCTTTTATTACTACTATAAGTAAAGAAAACAACTTCAAATATAAATGTATCAATCATAGACGACATGAGTACCATATAGCATGTCGCCAATACTAGGCTATACAATCAAAACCGAAAAATGTCATATTTGGAAATTGGATTTCCATCATGGTGGCTCCTGATCCGAAAGATCGATCGCGTAGTACAATCCACAACGACTTACGTCTCAGTGAGAGAAAATACCGTAATGCACATCTGCACATTTGGGAAATCGAGTAACACTGCGGCTTACGTCCCAGCGAGAGAAAACACCGCTTACTTTATCCCTCAGGTAATCGGGGGTTGTGCCCTATCCCTCACATCAGTCGATCGAATCCACGACACCACGAAGGTGCCTATCATCTAAAAAAGCATATTGATCTAACCATTAGTTTACCACCATACCGGGGTGTGAGGCCCGCGAATTAATGCTACACAAAGCCGTTCTATATTAAAGCTGCACTTTGATCATCATCCACCAAACTTTGCTTTTCAACAAAAGTTTGGATCACTACATCTCAGCATGCCACACTATCAATCCATACCGTACCACTGATTTCTGCCAATATATAACCTCTGAGCTCGTACGTCTCAGAGAAGGGTGTTAAGCAAGAGAATAAATTCTCCGCCACCAAGCAGATATATATTTAGCAGAGATCAATGAATACAGTATAAAGGAATACAATGTCAGACACACCATCCATTTACAAGTTCGTTCTGGGTCTGAACGAAACCGGAGGCACCTGATTCCTCCCCCATATGTCCAATACAGGGAGAGGCCCTCGCATATCTGTACAATCAACAAGTACGTCCGGACGGCTACCACTTTAGCCCCTTCAATGTAGCTACTCCTATCATGAGCATCAGTAGCACCCATCCATTCGATGTGAAGATCATCAGTCTTGCACTGTCGTCAATCTCTTCGACTTATCACTGAACCAGTTATTCAGAATGGGATAAACCCGGCCTTTCCAAATAACCCGCGTATCTTATAATCAAGTGCTATAACAACACATCATACGCCTCATTCCCATTAATTTTATCAAAGATAAATTCTTTTAAATTTATTCTTTAATCTCATCTTTAACTGGTTAAAGAACCAATGTTATTTAAAACACGGTTCACGATAAACCCAAAATCACATTCCATTCATCAGCCTCTAAACGTAAGTTAGTAAGAGAACAATTCCCTAAGTATTAATCCCGTAGGCCGAAACCAACATCAGACCAATACCCAGGAAACCATTCAACTTAACTAATCTCTAGTTAGTTTCTAATTCTCTTAACTCCATTGGGTTTAAGAATAGTATTTTTAAGATACCATTCACGACAAACCCAAAATCCCATTTCCATTGTTAATCGGGTTAAAGAACCAATGTTATTTAAAACACGGTTCACGATAAACCCTTAATCACATTCCATTCAGTCTATAACCGTAAATTAGTAAGAGAACAATTCCCTAAGTATTAATCCCGAAGGTCGAAACCAACATCAGATCAATACTTAGGAAACCATTCAACTTAGCTAATCTCCAGCTAGTTTCTAGTTTTCTTAACTCCATTGGGATTAAGAACGGTATTATTAAAGATACCATTCACGACAAACCCAAAATCCAATTTGATATCAAATACAAGGCTCTGAATAGAAAATATATCGGCTTATATTCAATATCAAATTCTAAAGCCAACGGATATCGTATTGGAATAATGCTATATATATATCTTCCAAATTCCTCAACAATATCTGTATAATCACGGAATCCAATATCGAAATATTCCAACGATTATTTCCATTTCGAATCCATTTCCAATTTATTCTGTGGAAATTCTGGTTAATTTAAAACCATTTTCAAATCCAATTTATTTATTTTAAAAATAAATAAATAAATATTCTAGTTAATAACTAGTTCATTTTGATAAAAATATATTTCTATGTTTTCAAAACCGGAATTTTTCATCCGAACTCTTTCCAAATCATTTATATGATTTTACATAATTTTTCCATATTTTTAGTAATTGTATTATCGCCCGTAAAGTCGGTTTCCAATAACGGCCACCGAAATGGATCCATAGCGACCTTTCCAGAAATTGATTTGGACATATCTCCAAATCCAACTGTTAGATCCCAAATCTCTTGTATTCATTGAAAGCCCTTTTTGATACGAAACCAACGGTTCCGATTTTAGGAGAATCCGACGGTCGGATCTCCCGTAACATCAGTTTGAAGTTAATGGTCGATATTCGCGAATTGCCGCTCTGCGGCGCGTTCTATTCAGGCCATTATAATATATAATATATATATATATATTATATATTTCATCGATTTCCATTTAAAATGAATTTTATAAATCATTTTAAATTCGTTTTAAAAACGATTTCCACTTCCATTTCAATTTCAAATCAAAATTGAATATTCCAATATAAATTCGTTTTAAATTCATTTCAAATCGATTTCGATTCAATTTCCATTCCAATCTGTTTTGAATTCATTTTAAATCGATTTCAATTCAATTCCATTTCAATTTGTTTTGAATTCATTTTAAATCGATTTGAATTCAATTCCATTTCAATCTGTTTTGAATTCATTTTAAATCGATTTCAATTCAATTCCATTTCAATCCGTTTTGAATTCATTTAAATCGATTTCAATTCAATTCCAATTCAAATAGTTTTGAATTCATTTTAATATTTTCAAAACATCAGATTTTGAAATCACTTTTCGATATTCATTATAAAATGAATAAAATCGAACAAATTCCCGTTCGTGTTAAAATGGCGTTTAACTACTTAACACGACTTCACATTTCAATATCCAATGAATATTATTTTAAATTCTTCGTTAATTCTGAACTGGAATCAGACTCAATCAATTACCATATAATTTCCGTTATATGGATTTCAACATCACATATATACAACAATGACGATAAACAACCATTAAAAATTCAAACAACATCAAGAGTGCTTTCTACAACCGTATAAGCATTAAAATAAACAAATAACGCTTATACAACCTGTCAACCCATTGATTGACATACCACTAACTATCGGGATCAGTGTATGTCAGATATTATCCCAACACCCGTGTGGGGTTTTCAAACAACAAATACTATTTATTATTTGGGCAGTTGGGCGATGTGTAAAATTTATCGTCCCAATCAATATCAGATAAATACGTGTATATAGACAAACCGTCCGGTTTGTAAATGAATATTTATTTTATTCTGAATATTCATTTTATTCATATAAACATTAAAAATTATATTTTTAACAATAAAAATATTTTATTTCACACATGAATATTTTATTATCCATTTCACATCAAAATCCCAAACAAACTTCACAACACATAATAATCAAACAAGTCATCCATGGTATGTGGACGACGGTGTCGGGTGCAGCTAAGCACCTTCTGCATCCTAGTATATATTTTCAACTAGAAATTAAATTTAAAGTGAGAAGTCCTCACCTTTGGGATCCACTACTCCGTTATCTATTTCTGAACGGTTTAGATATGCCCAAAATTCCAATGCGACCTTTTCCCGCTGTTCATATATAAAAATCATATTTTTATTATTCCTATAATATAAAAATCATATTTTTGTTATTCCTATAATATAAAAATCATATTTTTAATATTCCTATAATATAAAAATCATATTTTTAATATTCCTATAATATAAAAATCATATTTTTAATATTCCTATAATATAAAAATCATATTTTTAATATTCCTATAGTATACAAATCATATTTTTGCATAATTGTATATACGAATAATAAAAAAACATAATTTCCTTAATACATTGCCTAAATTAATTGATCTACACATGGTAAACAAATTAAAGAAAATCTCACTTCGATTTCAGAGGGGGGTAGAGGCTGAAGGGGTGCGCTGGCCTTCCTGGTGGCGGTGTGAGGTTTCGCCGGTGGTGGTGGGTCAGTCGGTGGTCGGCGTGTTGGTTTCTGAGGTGGTTCGACATCTTAAATCGGAGAGGGGATGTGAGCAGAGATCGGAGGAGGGGGGTTTGATGGAGGTGGCGGCAGCTCGACGTCGGGGTGCTCCAGCGTGGGCGGAGGCAGTTGGGGAGGGAGAGGCGTTCGATTTGAACTAGCGAGTTTTTTTATTTACTTTCCACGATCTGAATGAGAGGAGAGAGAGTGTAGAGGGGGTGAGGTAATATAATTTATTTAATTATTTTATCTTTCAAAAAGTTGGCTTTTCTTTTGAACTCCCAATAAGGTCCAACGACTATCGTCCCTAGCGTATTACCCCCATTCCGAACACAATGGGATATGTTTGGTAGGCCAGTTTGGCTATTACAATCAGTTTTCATCAAATTTAAAATATAAACCAATATTTTGAAATTAAATGCACATTTAAATTTACCGGGGCCACATTCGGACTCTAAATATTACAGAAAAATATTTTCTAGCTTCGTATTGACGATACGGTCCTAACAAAACTAATTCCGTCAAATTTAGAGACCGTTTGAAAAATGGTCATTTTCTGGTTGATCCAAATTGACCGAAACTGTCAAAACACGTTTTCCTTCACCAGGCTCACATATTCACCCCAAAAATTATGAATTTTCGAATATAGCAATAACTCGACATTCCGGATCCAACAAAAGTGGTTTCGTCGAAAACGGAGGTCGTTTGCAAAATTTACATTTTTAAGGGCTAAAATTCCATAGCGACTATTTTGAATTTTCAACTGGGCATAACTTTTTATTCGCGCTATGAAATTTCAATTTTTCGGATTCGTTGGAAAGATATTATCAAATAGATTCTAATATTTTTGGTTTCACTAAAATCTGGCTTACTTTGAATCCTGTACATTCATTTGAAATTTGAAATTGAATTTTCAAACTACCGCGCCATTTCTAATTCCTTCTATTATTAAAATAAATATTTATATTCCAACTTCAATTCAAATAAATATATACTTTCTAATTCTATTCAAAATAAATTTTCTCTTTGTAATTATTTAAAATAAATCATTTTAAATATTCAAAATTCCTTAAAATTGCCAAAATAAAAATTTTAAATTGGTTCTGATTTTCCGGGTTCTTACAATCTCCCCCACTTAAAATCTTTTCGTTCTCGAAAAGGAACGGAGCTGAAAGTTGTTTAACTAACCAACTCAACTTTCTTTCTGGCTTTCATTCTTCAACTTTTCAGTTTCTAAGAATTTCCAAATGCTTCAAGGCATTGGCTAACACCCTAAATTTTCGAAAAATTTCGCCATAAGCTCCTTTGTACAGGAGCACCCGGAAAATCCCCAATCACCATACAGTCCCTTTTATCTCAAAAAGAAAAAGAAAAAGCCAAGCAGTTAGCCAATCGGCTCATAAAATCATCCAAACCCAATAAATTAGTAAATATGTACCTATTTGTCGGGCATACAATTTTATTCCTCTTCTCTAGCCTCCTTGCTATGACCTGTTCAATATATATGCATGCACATGTATGCAACTTAAATAAATTTTCAATTCTGTTCAATATTTAATTCAATTTGGCTTAATTAACTTTCATTCACTTATTGCTTCAATTTGGTTCAATTCAACTTTCCATTTTCATATTGGATTTATTATTCCAATAATTTTATTAGTTCAACTAATAATCACACAACGCAACCAGCAATCAATTTGTGAATTAAATTTCCAAAACATATAACTTTTGTATATATATTCAAAAATCATATTTCTAGTGTCAAATCACAAACAATAAATTCAAAATTTTCTTACACTTGATAGTCCAATTTCAATATAAAGAAAATATTCAAATATGAATAATTAGATATAAATTTTCAAAATAAAATTTGTTTTCATCTTTATTTTAAAAATAACACTCTTCACACTTGTTCTAGGATACTACTGATCCCATCTCTAACGAGTCGTCCTTATTGGATATTACTAATCCAATCCCTGATGAATTCTTTCGTTTGGTTTTAATGTGTCATGTTCTCTAGCTTTGTAAACTAAAGCTCCGACACCATCTGTGGCGACCCAAACTTCCCCGTAAAGGAAAGACCGGATTGCTTTGAGAACACGACAAATCAAAACATAAACAGAAGAACATTTCATTGCTTATTACAGCAATTCCATCAGAATACACAAATATAACAGAGTATGAATAAATATTACGCAACAGAGATTTAAATTACATTTAAATACATCGCAGCGGAAAAACAATACAAAGCACAACTAAAATAAGATACACGGATACAGAGCTTTCCGAATATCGCTTCAGCTGTAAACCAGGATCCTGTATAAATGAATCTGCGAAACCAAAACTACTAGCTGCCCGTGTGGAAAATAGGGGAACCCAGAGTTTAGGTTAAAACAATAAACTCCAGGTCAGTCATGTGAATGGTGTGAGAACTAAAACAGTTATTAATATTTATTTTAAAGTTAGGTAAATCGAGGGACCACGCTGTATAACACGAAACAGGTTTCCTCCCCAGAACACTAGTGCATAAAACAAACAACGCAATGCTAAATAAAGAACAAAGAAGCTATTATAAGAACTAGGCCCCATCACACAATGCAACGCAAGCCGGAGGATAGAGTTTTCCCTTATAATAGCCAAATATGCTTGATACGTGAAATTTCATCTTTTATTATTAGTATAAGTGAAGAAAACAACTTCAAATATAAATGTATCAATCATATACGTCATGGGTACCATATATCATGTCGCCAATACTAGGCTATACAATCAAAACCGAAAAATGCTGTATTTGGAAATTGGATTTCCATCATGGTGGCTCCTGATCCGAATGATTGATCGCGTAGTACAATCCACAACGGCTTACGTCTCAGCAAGAGAAAACACCGTAATGCACATCCGCACTTTTGGGAAATCGAGTATCACTGCGGCATACGGCCGAGAGAAAACAGCGCTTACTTTATCCCTCAGGGAATCAGGGGTGTACCCTATCCCTTACCTCAGTCGACCGAATCCACGACACCACGAAGGTGCCCATCCTCTAAAAAATCATACTGATCTAACCATCAGTTTACCACCATACCGGGGTGTGAGACTCGCGAATTAACGCTACACAAAGTCGTGCTATATTAAAGCTGCGCTTTGATCATCATCCACCAAACTTTGCTTTTCAACAAAAGTTTGGATCACTACATCTCAGCATGCCACACTATCAATCCATACCGTACCACTGATTTCTGCCAATATATAACCTCTGAGACCGTACGTCTCAGAGAAGGGTGTTAAGCAAGAGAATAAATTCTCCGCCACCAAACAAATATATATTTAGCAGAGATCAACAAATACAGTATAAAGGAATAAAATGTCAGACACACCATCAATTTACAAGTCCGTTCTGGGTCTGAATAAAACCGGAGGCATCTTATTCCTCCCCCTTGATGTCCAATACAGGGGAGAGGCCCTCGCATATCCATACAATCAACAAGTAAGTCTGGACGGCTACCACTTTTTCCCCTTCAAGGTAGCTACTCCTATCATGAGCATTAGTAGCACCCATCCATTCGACGTGAAGATCATCGGTCTTACACCATCTTCTATCTCTTCGACTTATCGCCGAACCAGTTATTCAGAATGGGATAAACCCGGCCTTTCCGAATAACCCACATATCTTATAATCAAGTGCTATAACAACACATCATACGCCTCATTCCCATTAATTTTATCAAAGACAAATTCTTTTAAATTTACTCTTTAATCTCATCTTTAAATGGGTTAAGGAACCAATGTTATTTTAAACATGGTTCACCCAAAAACACATTCAATTCATCAGCCTCTAACCGTAAATTAGTAAGTGAACAATTCCCTAAGTATTAATCCCGAAGGCCGAAACCAACATCAGATCAATACCCAGGAAGCCATTCAACTTAACTAATCTCCAGTTAGTTTCTAATTCTCTTAACTTCATTGGGTTTAAGAACAGTATTTTTAAAGATACCATTCACGACAAACCCAAAATCCCATTTCCATTGTTAATCGGGTTAAAGAACCAATGTTATTTAAAACACGGTTCACGATAAACGCTAAATCACATTCCATTCAGTCTCTAACCGTAAATTAGTAAGAGAACAATTCCCTAAGTATTAGTCCCGAAGGCCGAAACCAACATCAGATCAATACTCAGGAAACCATTCAACTTAGCTAATCTACAGCTAGTTTCTAGTTTTCTTAACTCCATTGGGTTTAAGAACAGTATTATTAAAGATACCATTCACGACAAACCCAAAATCTAATTTGATATCAAATACAAGGCTCTGAATAGAAAATATATCGGCTTATATTCAATATCAAATTCTAAAGCCAATGGATATTGTATTGGAATAACGATATATACATATATCTTCCAAATTCCTCAACAACATCTGTAAAATCACGGAATTCAATATCTAAATATTCCAATGATTATTTCCATTCCGAATCCATTTCCAATTTATTCTTTGGAAATTCTGGTTAATTTAAAACACTTTTCAAATCCAATTTATTTATTTTAAAAATAAATAAATTATTATTCTAGTTAATAACTAGTTCATTTCGTTAAAACTATATTTTTATCTTTTCAAGACTAGAATTTTTCATCCGAACACTTTACAAATCATTTATTATGATTTTACATAATTTTTGCATATTTTTAATAATTTTATTATCGCCCGTGCAGTCGGTTTCCAATAACGGCCACTGAACTGCATCCATAGCGACCTTTTCTAAAATTGATTTTGACATATCTCCAAATCCAACTGTTAGATCTCAAATCTCTTGTATTCGTTGGAAACCTCTTTTCGATACGAACCCGACAGTTCTGGTTTTAGGGGAATCCGACGGTCGGATCTCCTGAAATATCAGTTTGAAGTTAATGGTCGAAATTTGCGAACTGTCGCTGCGCGGCGCGTTCAATTCTGGCCATTATAATATATATATATATATATATATATATATATATATATATATATATATATATATATTATTTTGTCGATTTCCATTTAAAATGAAATTTTATAAATTGTTTTAAATTCGTTTTAAAAACGATTTTCACTTCCATTTCAAATTCAAATTAAAATTGAATATTCCAATATAAATTCGTTTTAAATTCATTTCAAATCGATTTCAATTCAATTTCAGTTCAATTTCCATTTCAATCTGCATTGAATTCATTTTAAATCGATTTCAATTGAGTTCCATTTCAATCCATTTTGAATTCATTTTAAATCGATTTCAATTCAATTCCATTTCAATCTGTTTTGAATTCATTTTAAATCGATTTCAATTCAATTCCATTTCAATCCGTTTTGAATTCATTTTAAAACGATTTCAATTCAATTCCATTTCAAATCGTTTTGAATTCATTTTAATATTTTCAAAACATCAGATTTTGAAATCACTTTTCGATATTCATTATAAAATGAATATAATCGACAAAATTCCCGTTCGTGTTAAAATGGCGTTTAACTACTTAACATGGCTTCACATTTCAATATCCACTGAATATTATTTTAAAATATTCGTTAATTTTGAACTGGAACGTGAAAACCCGTAACTTCCTCGTAAAGGAAAGCGACGGATAGTTCGAGAACAAGCCACAACAGAACGCATACAGAAGAACATTTCATCGCTTATTATAACAATGCATCAGATTACAAGAATATACAGAGTATAAATGAATATTACACAGAAATATCAGAGATTTAAATTACATAGCAGCGGAAAATAATACAATACACAACTAGAAGGGACATACGGATACAAAGCTTTTCGGATATCGTTCCAGCTGTAAACCAGGATCCTGTGAATATAAATCTGCAAAACCAAAACTACTAGCTGCCCGTGTCGAAATAAGGGCACCCAGAGTTTAGGTTAAAACAATAAACTCCAGGTCAGTCATGGGACTGGTGTGAGAACTAGAACAGTTATTAATCTTTATTTTTAGAGTTAGGTAAATCAAGGGACCACGCCGTATAACACGGAACGGGTTTCCTCCCAAGAATACTAGTGCATAAAACAAACAGCGCAATGCTAAATAAAGAAAAATGAAGCTGTTATAAGACCCAGGTCCTATCACACAATGCAACGCAAGCCGGGGGATAGGGTTTTCCCTTATAACAGCCAAAGAATGCTTGATACGTTTTAAAACAAATTATTTGATACTATAATAAGTGCATAGTGTATAAAACAACTTCAAATCATAAGTATCAATCATAGGCGGCATGGGTACCATATATCATGTCGCCATACTAGTTTTACAATTAAAACCGCAAAGTAACGTATTTGGAAATTGGGTTTCCATCTATGAACCGAGGCAAAAGATAGTCCTCAACCGATTCGAGACGCTCTAGCCCGCCCCTCAGGATCAGAGCTCGAGTGACCCTTGGATCCTCAGGGCCAGTCCACCGATGTGGATTAAACTTAAACCCTGAACATGCGTTTCCCCGCCCTATGGGGCGTAAATGAGCCAACTAAATGACTCCATCGGTTCGAGAACGACCGATCAATCCGAGGCGCCTCGCAACAGCAACAACCACATAAGTCAAACTCGTCAGGGCGTGTAAAACCACTGACGCCACTTCTAGCTAGAAAGAAACGCATGCCCTCCTTGACGTCCTCTCCCGTTTTTGGTTCATACCGAGTGTGAAGCTCGCGAATCAACGTTACACAAAGCTACGCCACAAAGGCCTTGCTTTGATCATCACCACAAGACTTTGCTTTTCAACAGAAGCCTCGATCAATTGCCACTTAGGCATGCCACACAGGCAATTCACTCCATGCGTTTCATATCCATCAATATATAACCCCTGAGCTCGTACGTCTCAGAGAAGGGCGTTAAGCAAGAGAATAAATTCTCCGCCGCCAAACAGATATATATTTAATAGAGATCAATCACACGGACTTAAATCCAATGTCAGACACACAGTCCATTTACAAGTCCGTTCTGGGTCTGAACGAAACCGGAGGCACCTAGTACCCCGCATATCCGTCGATCTCCAAGTACGTCTGGACGATCACCAACTATTTCCATCTTCTTGGGTGTACAGCCCAATCAAGATCATCAGTAATCACCCAAACGACATGAAGACTTCCGGTCTTCAACCACCGTCTTCATCTTCGACTTATCGTCGTATCAGTTATTCAGAATGGGATAAACCCGGTCTTTCCGAATAACTCGCGTATATTTTAAATAAGTGTTACACAAACACAACATACGCCTCATTCCAATTCATCAGTCACTAACCGTAAATTAATCAAGAGAATAATTTCCCAAATATTAACCCCGAAGGCCGAAACCAACATCAGATCAATATCCAGAAAACCATTCTGCTTAGCTAACCGACAGTTAGTTTCAAAATTTCACATTCATAGGGAAAGGTTCCCATTAATTTTATCCAAGATAAATTCCTGGAATCTATTCTCTAATCTTCTTTTGAATTTCGATTCAACTAGTCGGAATTAGCGAACCTTGCCGAAGTAATCATTGGTTTTAATTTCCCAATCCCAACCTATTCATCCCATGAAGTAAAACTGGTAATACTTCATATCTAACACCACGGTGTTATCGGTAAATTCAATTACCATTTCACGTTCAAATCTAATTAAAGATTTAACTATCGCCTGGAGTAAAACTGGTGATACTCCATTCTCGATCTTTTCAATCTAATTAAAGATTCATTAAAACACCACTTAGTTTTAATCGTTAACTGGGTTAAAGAATCAGTGTCATTTAAAAACACGGTTCACGATAAACCCAAAGTCACATTCCATTAATCATCGGGTTAAAGAACAAGTGTTATTTAAAACACTGTCCACGATAAACCCAAAAATCAATATCAATTCAATTCCAATTAAATATTATTTAATTGGTACACTTCATTAAATCTAAGTAAAAAGATTTAATATTTCCTGAACTGGGTTCAAGAACAGTGTTAGTGAAGACACCATCCACGACAAACCCAAATCACATTTGATATTCAATACAAGGCTCTGAATAGAAAATATATCGGCTTATATTCAATATCAAATTCTACGATTAACAAATGTTGTATTGGAAATAACGATATAAATATATATCTTTCAAATTTCCATAACAACATCTGCATAATCACGAATTCCAACATCGAAATATTCCGAAGACAATTTCGATTCAAATCCACTCCAATGCAATCATTGGAAATTCTGGTTATTTTTAAAACCCTTTTCAAATTCTATTTATTTATTTAAAAATAAATAGAATTATAATTCTAGTTCAAAACTAGTTCATTTCGATAAAAATCTATTTTTATCTTTTCAAATATGGAGTTTTTCATCCCAATTCTTTCTAAATCATTTCTTATGATTTTACACAAATTATTACTATTTTTAATAATTTTATCAAGGCCCGTACAGTCGATTTCCATCAACGGCCATCGAACTGCACTTACAGCGACCTTTTTCAAATTTGATTTGGACATAATTCCAAATTCAACCGATAGATTTCAAATTTCTAATATTCTTTAGAAAGTTCTTTTCGATACGAACCCAATGGTTCCGGTTTCAGGAGAATCCGACGGTTGGATCTCCCGCAATATCCATTTGAAATAAATGGTCGAAATTCGCGAACTGCCGCGGCGCGGCGCGTTCTATTCAGGCCATTATATTATATATATAATATATATAATATATACTTCGTCGATTTCAATTTAAAACGTGCTATATAGATAGTTTTAAATTCGTTTCAAAAGCAATTTCAACTTCCATTTCAATTCAAATCAAAATTGAATTCTTCTTTATAAATTCGTCTTAAAATTCATTTCTATTCAATTCAAATTTCAATTCAATTTGAATTCATTTCAATTTGCTTTCAATTCAATTTGAATTCGTTTTCAATTTAATTCAATTCCAAAGTCCTTTTCTATTCAATTCAATTCAAATTGGTTTTCTATTCGATTCAATTCGTTGTATATTCCATTGAAATCAAATTCGTTATATATTCAAAACAAATTCGATTCGAACTCGTTTTCTATTCAATTTGATTCAAATTTCATTTCAAAATATTCGATTTCGAAATCACTTTTCAATATTCATTTTAAAATGAATAAAATCGATATAAATATCATTCACGTCAAAATGGCGTCAATCTAATCAACACGGCTTCATATATTTCTATTTTCAAATATTCTATTTCAAATATTTCTATTATTAAAATATTTCGTTCAACACATGACCAATCTCAATGGATGAGTACTGTCAACACATGAACCTTTATTTTATATTATTCTTTATTTTCTAAATTGGAATGAGGCCCATTCAATCACCATATAACATTAATTATATGGATTTTCATACATCACACGTATATAATAGCATTGAAAAATAATCAACCATCAACCAAAGTGTACTACACTGTATAAGCATCAAATATAGATATATAACGCTTATAACAGCCTGTCAATCAATCGATCGACATTTAATCAATCAGGATGAGTGAACTTCAAATTTCATCCCAACACCCGTGTGGGGTTTCAAACAATCAAACACAGATTTTATTTGTGCAGTTGGGCGATGTGTGAAATTTATCGACCCAATCAATGTCAGTCAAATCAGTGTACATAAACAAACCGTCCGGTTTGTAAATGAATATTTATTCACTTTCACTATATTCATATTCACGTTAAAAATTATATTTTTAACGATAAAACATTTTATTTTAACATATGAATTTCTATTCAGTTCATTCTTTAAATAAAATGATATTTTTATTTTTCTAACTTATTTTAGAAAATTTCGGCGGCATAACGGCACGATACTAGAAACGGGACGAGGCCTAGCCTTATCCCCGGTCTAGTGAAGGTCCACGCCATTCACACATCAATCAAATTCACCAAACAACCAAATTCAAATCAAATCATCTAACTAATTTATGCAACCAAACAAACAAGTCCATGGTCTGTGGACGATTGTGTCGGGTGCTACTAAGCACCGTCTGCATCCTAGTATATATATATATAACTAGAAAAGAAATTGAAAGGTGAGAAATTCTCACTTATAGCTATCCTAGCTCCACGGCACTTCCAATGCAGGAAATCTTCACTGTTCTCGCCTCTTATCACTTTCTTTCGCCCGTAGCCACTATATATATAGAAATCGAATTTTTACTATGCTATTCAATATATAAAGATCGAATTTTTATACCGCTACTACATAGATAAAAATTATATTTTCACATCGATGTTCATATAATAAAGATTATATTTTTATCACGCCATTCTTCATATAAAGATTTCGCCTTTTCAAAAATAAAGATTTCGCCTTTCTATAATATAAAATTTATATTTTTCTCGAAGTAAAAATCATATTTTTACTTCACTACTCATCTAAAAATATCGTCTTTTCAAATTTAAAAATTTAATCTTTTCACTTTTAAAAATCTAATCTTTTCACTTTTTAAAAAAAACACCTTATCATATTTTTATATCATTTATATAGTAAAGATCATATTTTTAATATCTTAAAAATATAAAAGTCATATTTTGATTACTTTAAAAATATAAAAATCATATTTTTAATATTCCTATCATGTAAAAAAATTAAATCTTTAATTTTCCTACAATATAAAAGATTATATTTTTAATATCGCTACCTTATAAAGATCATATTTTTAATTCTCTACCTAAACAAAAATCATATTTTTATATCATCTATATAGTAAAGATTATATTTTTAATATCTTAAAAATATAAAAATCATATTTTTAACCTTCTTATGATATAAAAATCATAGTTTTATCCTATAACAAAAATCACAACATTGTTTAAGAGAAAAATCTTAGCCTTTTTCTATTTTTAAAATCAAACTTTTATATACTTAACTGAATAATAAAAAAATAGAATAAATTTACAGGCAGTTTTTGAAAAGGGGCGAAGGAGGCTGAGGGGGTGGAGCGGCTCGCTGGTCGGAGGAGAAGAGGGAGGAAGGGGAGAAAGGAAGGCGGAGGAGGGGGTGCGAGCGTCGGGGTCGCGGCTCCGTGGCTCGAACTGAAGGAGGAGGGTGAATCGAGAGGAGGAAGGACGGTTTGGGGATGGAGTTGCGGAGGTGGTGGTTCGGTCTTCAGTGCGGTGGAAGGGTGGTGGGCGCCTCCGGTGGTAGCTCGACGTCGGCGAAGCAGTGGAGGGAGGCGTCGGCTGAGCGGTTTTAGATTTTAGGTTTTTTTTTTGTTTAATTGAAATCGGGGTGGGGGGGCCAGAAAGATGAAAGGGAGGGAGATATTTATATTATTTTTTTATTAATTAATTTAATTGCATAAAGTTGACTTTCACATACGACCTCAAAACGAGGCCCACCGCCTGCCGTCCATAGCGTTTTACCCCCATTCCGAACACAATGGAATATGTATCGTAAGCTGATTCGGCCGTTACAATCAGTTTTCGTTAAATTTACATTTAAATCGTTATATTGAATTTTAAACGTACATTTCAATTTACCGGGCCCACATACTAACTAGAAAAATTCTTGAAAAATATTTTCTAGCTTCGTTTTGACGATACGGTCCTAACAAAACTAGTTTCGTCGAATTCTGAGATCGTTAGAAAAATGGCCATTTCCCAGTCGATTAAAATCAACTGAAACTGGTCAAATGCGTTTTCCTTTGCCACGCTCACATATTGATTCGAAAAATTATGAAATTTGGAATCTAGCAATAACCTAACATCACGGACCCAACAAAACTGGTTTCGTCGAAATCCGAGGTCGTTTGCAAAATGTCCGTTTTTAAGGGCCTGAATTCCATAGCGACTATTCAGAATTTTCAACTGGACATATCTTTTGATTCCCGCTATGAAATCTTGATTTTTCGGATTCGATAGAAAGATATTATCAATTAGATCCTGTCAATTTTGGTTTCACTAAAATCCGGATTGTTTTGCACCCGATACATTCAATTGAAGTTTGAAATCGAATTATCGAACTACCGCGCCATTTTCAATTCCTTTTATAATTATATATAATTATTATATATTCTAACGACGACGTATATAATATATACGTTCTAATGCTATTGAAAATAAATTTCTCATAGATATTATTTAAAATAATTCATTTTAAATAATCAAAATTCGCTAAAATGGCCAAAATAAAAATTTTAAACTGGCCCAGATTTTCGGGTTGTTACAATCTCCCCCACTTAAAACTTTTCGTCCCCGAAAAGGAACAAAGTCGAAAGTGGTTTGATTAATCAACTCTACGTTCCATCTGGTTTCCATTCTCCAACTCTTTAGTTTCTGAGAATTTTCAAAATTTCAAAAATTTGGCTAACACCCTAAATTTTCGAAAAATTTCGCCATAACCTCCCCTGCACCGGGAGCATCGGGGAATTTCAAATAGCTTCCCCGGTCCTTCAGGTCTCAAAAAGAAAAAGAAAAAGCCAAACGGCTAGCCAATAGGCTCATAAAATCATCATCACCCAAACAAAACAGTAAATTATGTAGTAAACATGTACCTATTTGTCGGGCAAACAAATTTTATTCTCTGCTCTAGCCTCCTTGCTATGACCTGTTCAATGATATATATGTATATGCAAGCAAATGCGACTAATTTTCAATACAATTCAATATTTGATTCAATTAGGCTAAATGGTTCAAAATTATCAAACAAATAAACAAACAACACAAACATCAATCAATTAGTGGATTAGAGTTTCAAATTCATAATTTGATACATATATACAAAAATCAGATTTTTGATGCCAAATCACAACAATAAGCCCTATCTAATTTTGGTTCTCACACCAGTCTAATGGAAATATATAGGAATCTCACCTTCGAAACTCGAACATAAATGTTGATGATGCGATCGCTATCATCAATATCATCTCCGGGCGACTAGAGTGTGATGCTATATCTATCCAATATATTAAAACTTTGAATATACGTTTGCAAGGCGTATATGCAAATTCTTTATATACTGGACTGTCCAAATCAATACAGATAAATAATCAAATACGAATATTTGATTTAGATTTTCAAAACAAGACTTGTTTACACTTTAAAAATTTACTCTTCACACTCATTCTAGGGTACTACTGATCCCATCTCTAACGAGTCATTCTTATTGGATATTACTAATCCAGTTTCTGATGAATTCTTTCGTATGGTTCTAATGTGCCTTGTTCTCTAGCTTTGTAAACCAAAGCTCTGATACCAACTGTGAAAACCCGTAACTTCCCCGTAAAGGAAAGCGACGGATAGTTCGAGAACAAGCCACAACAGAACGCATACAGAAGAACATTTCATCGCTTATTATAACAATGCATCAGATTACAAGAATATACAGAGTATAAATGAATATTACACAGAAATATCAGAGATTTAAATTACATAGCAGCGGAAAATAATACAATACACAACTAGAAGGGATATACGGATACAAAGCTTTCCGGATATCATTCCAGCTGTAAACCAGGATCCTGTGAATATAAATCTGCAAAACCAAAACTACTAGCTGCCCGTGTCAAAATAAGGGCACCCAGAGTTTAGGTTAAAACAATAAACTCCAGGTCAGTCATGGGACTGGTGTGAGAACTAGAAAAGTTATTAATCTTTATTTTTAGAGTTAGGTAAATCAAGGGACCACGCCGTATAACACGGAATGGGTTTCCTCCCAAGAATACTAGTGCATAAAACAAACAGCGCAATGCTAAATAAAGAAAAATGAAGCTGTTATAAGACCCAGGTCCTATCACACAATGCAACGCAAGCCGGGGGATAGGGTTTTCCCTTATAACAGCCAAAGAATGCTTGATACGTTTTAAAACAAATTATTTGATACTATAATAAGTGCATAGTGTATAAAACAACTTCAAATCATAAGTATCAATCATAGGCGGCATGGGTACCATATATCATGTCACCATACTAGTTTTACAATTAAAACCGCAAAGTCACGTATTTGGAAATTGGGTTTCCATTAATGAACCGAGGCAAAAGATAGTCCTCAACCGATTCGAGACGCTCTAGCCCGCCCCTCAGGATCAGAGCTCGAGTGACCCTTGGATCCTCAGGGCCAGTCCACCGATGTGGATTAAACTTAAACCCTGAACATGCATTTCCCCGCCCTATGGGGCGTAAACGAGCCAACTAAATGACTCCATCGGTTCGAGAACGACCGATCAATCCGAGGCGCCTCGCAACAGCAACAACCACATAAGTCAAACTCGTCAGGGCATGTAAAACCACTGACGCCACTTCTAGCTAGAAAGAAACGCATGCCCTCCCTGACGTCCTCTCCCGTTTTTGGTTCATACCGGGTGTGAAGCTCGCGAATCAACGTTACACAAAGCTACGCCACAAAGGCCTTGCTTTGATCATCACCACAAGACTTTGCTTTTCAACAGAAGCCTCGATCAATTGCCACTTAGGCATGCCACACAGGCAATTCACTCCATGCGTTTGATATCCATCAATATATAACCCCTGAGCTCGTACGTCTCAGAGAAGGGCGTTAAGCAAGAGAATAAATTCTCCGCCGCCAAACAGATATATATTTAATAGAGATCAATCACACGGACTAAAATCCAATGTCAGACACACAGTCCATTTACAAGTCCGTTCTGGGTCTGAACGAAACCGGAGGCACCTAGTACCCCGCATATCCGTCAATCTCCAAGTACGTCTGGACGATCACCAACTATTTCCATCTTCTTGGGTGTACAGCCCAATCAAGATCATCAGTAATCACCCAAACGACGTGAAGACTTCCGGTCTTCAACCACCGTCTTCATCTTCGACTTATCGTCGTATCAGTTATTCAGAATGGGATAAACCCGGTCTTTCCGAATAACTCGCGTATATTTTAAATAAGTGTTACACAAACACAACATACGCCTCATTCCAATTCATCAGTCACTAACCGTAAATTAATCAAGAGAATAATTTCCCAAATATTAACCCCGAAGGCCGAAACCAACATCAGATCAATATCCAGAAAACCATTCTGCTTAGCTAACCGACAGTTAGTTTCAAAATTTCACATTCATAGGGAAAGGTTCCCATTAATTTTATCCAAGATAAATTCCTGGAATCTATTCTCTAATCTTCTTTTGAATTTCGATTCAACTAGTCGGAATTAGCGAACCTTGCCGAAGTAATCATTGGTTTTAATTTCCCAATCCCAACCTATTCATCCCATGAAGTAAAACTGGTAATACTTCATATCTAACACCACGGTGTTATCGGTAAATTCAATTACCATTTCACGTTCAAATCTAATTAAAGATTTAACTATCGCCTGGAGTAAAACTGGTGATACTCCATTCTCGATCTTTTCAATCTAATTAAAGATTCATTAAAACACCACTTAGTTTTAATCGTTAACTGGGTTAAAGAATCAGTGTCATTTAAAAACACGGTTCACGATAAACCCAAAGTCACATTCCATTAATCATCGGGTTAAAGAACAAGTGTTATTTAAAACACTGTCCACGATAAACCCAAAAATCAATATCAATTCAATTCCAATTAAATATTATTTAATTGGTACACTTCATTAAATCTAAGTAAAAAGATTTAATATTTCCTGAACTGGGTTCAAGAACAGTGTTAGTGAAGACACCATCCACGACAAACCCAAATCACATTTGATATTCAATACAAGGCTCTGAATAGAAAATATATCGGCTTATATTCAATATCAAATTCTACGATTAACAAATGTCGTATTGGAAATAACGATATAAATATATATCTTTCAAATTTCCATAACAACATCTGCATAATCACGAATTCCAACATCGAAATATTCCGAAGACAATTTCGATTCAAATCCACTCCAATGCAATCATTGGAAATTCTGGTTATTTTTAAAACCCTTTTCAAATTCTATTTATTTATTTAAAAATAAATAGAATTATAATTCTAGTTCAAAACTAGTTCATTTCGATAAAAATCTATTTTTATCTTTTCAAATATGGAGTTTTTCATCCCAATTCTTTCTAAATCATTTCTTATGATTTTACACAAATTATTACTATTTTTAATAATTTTATCAAGGCCCATACAGTCGATTTCCATCAACGGCCATCGAACTGCACTTACAGCGACCTTTTTCAAATTTGATTTGGACATAATTCCAAATTCAACCGATAGATTTCAAATTTCTAATATTCTTTAGAAAGTTCTTTTCGATACGAACCCAACGGTTCCGGTTTCAGGAGAATCCGACGGTTGGATCTCCCGCAATATCCATTTGAAATAAATGGTCGAAATTCGCGAACTGCCGCGGCGCGGCGCGTTCTATTCAGGCCATTATATTATATATATAATATTTATAATATATACTTCGTCGATTTCAATTTAAAACGTGCTATATAGATAGTTTTAAATTCGTTTCAAAAGCAATTTCAACTTCCATTTCAATTCAAATCAAAATTGAATTCTTCTTTATAAATTCGTCTTAAAATTCATTTCTATTCAATTCAAATTTCAATTCAATTTGAATTCATTTCAATTTGCTTTCAATTCAATTTGAATTCGTTTTCAATTTAATTCAATTCCAAAGTCGTTTCTATTCGATTCAATTCAAATTGGTTTTCTATTCGATTCAATTCGTTGTATATTCCATTGAAATCAAATTCGTTATATATTCAAAACAAATTCGATTTGAACTCGTTTTCTATTCAATTTGATTCAAATTTCATTTCAAAATATTCGATTTCGAAATCACTTTTCAATATTCATTTTAAAATGAATAAAATCGATATAAATATCATTCACGTCAAAATGGCGTCAATCTAATCAACACGGCTTCATATATTTCTATTTTCAAATATTCTATTTCAAATATTTCTATTATTAAAATATTTCGTTCAACACATGACCAATCTCAATGGATGAGTATTGTCAACACATGAACCTTTATTTTATATTATTCTTTATTTTCTAAATTGGAATGAGGCCCAATCAATCACCATATAACATTAATTATATGGATTTTCATACATCACACGTATATAATAGCATTGAAAAATAATCAACCATCAACCATAGTGTACTACACTGTATAAGCATCAAATATAGATATATAACGCTTATAACAGCCTGTCAATCAATCGATCGACATTTAATCAATTAGGATGAGTGAACTTCAAATTTCATCCCAACACCCGTGTGGGGTTTCAAACAATCAAACACAGATTTTATTTGTGCAGTTGGGCGATGTGTGAAATTTATCGACCCAATCAATGTCAGTCAAATCAGTGTACATAAACAAACCGTCCGGTTTGTAAATGAATATTTATTTATTCACTTTCACTTTATTCATATTCACGTTAAAAATTATATTTTTAACGATAAAACATTTTATTTTAACATATGAATTTCTATTCAGTTCATTCTTTAAATAAAATGATATTTTTATTTTTCTAACTTATTTTAGAAAATTTCGGCGGCATAACGGCACGATACTAGAAACGGGACGAGGCCTAGCCTTATCCCCGGTCTAGTGAAGGTCCACGCCATTCACACATCAATCAAATTCACCAAACAACCAAATTCAAATCAAATCATCTAACTAATTTATGCAACCAAACAAACAAGTCCATGGTCTGTGGACGATTGTGTCGGGTGCTACTAAGCACCGTCTGCATCCTAGTATATATATATATAACTAGAAAAGAAATTGAAAGGTGAGAAATTCTCACTTATAGCTATCCTAGCTCCACGGCACTTCCAATGCAGGAAATCTTCACTGTTCTCGCCTCTTATCACTTTCTTTCGCCCGTAGCCACTATATATATAGAAATCGAATTTTTACTATGCTATTCAATATATAAAGATCGAATTTTTATACCGCTACTACATAGATAAAAATTATATTTTCACATCGATGTTCATATAATAAAGATTATATTTTTATCACGCCATTCTTCATATAAAGATTTCGCCTTTTCAAAAATAAAGATTTCGCCTTTCTATAATATAAAATTTATATTTTTCTCGAAGTAAAAATCATATTTTTACTTCACTACTCATCTAAAAATATCGTCTTTTCAAATTTAAAAATTTAATCTTTTCACTTTTAAAAATCTAATCTTTTCACTTTTTAAAAAAAACACCTTATCATATTTTTATATCATTTATATAGTAAAGATCATATTTTTAATATCTTAAAAATATAAAAGTCATATTTTGATTACTTTAAAAATATAAAAATCATATTTTTAATATTCCTATCATGTAAAAAAATTAAATCTTTAATCTTCCTACAATATAAAAGATTATATTTTTAATATCGCTACCTTATAAAGATCATATTTTTAATTCTCTACCTAAACAAAAATCATATTTTTATATCATCTATATAGTAAAGATTATATTTTTAATATCTTAAAAATATAAAAATCATATTTTTAACCTTCTTATGATATAAAAATCATAGTTTTATCCTATAACAAAAATCACAACTTTGTTTAAGAGAAAAATCTTAGCCTTTTTCTATTTTTAAAATCAAACTTTTATATACTTAACTGAATAATAAAAAAATAGAATAAACTTACAGGCAGTTTTTGAAAAGGGGCGAAGGAGGCTGAGGGGGTGGAGCGGCTCGCTGGTCGGAGGAGAAGAGGGAGGAAGGGGAGAAAGGAAGGCGGAGGAGGGGGTGCGGGCGTCGGGGTCGCGGCTCCGTGGCTCGAACTGAAGGAGGAGGGTGAATCGAGAGGAGGGAGGACGGTTTGGGGATGGAGTTGCGGAGGTGGTGGTTCGGTCTTCAGTGCGGTGGAAGGGTGGTGGGCGCCTCCGGTGGTAGCTCGACGTCGGCGAAGCAGTGGAGGGAGGCGTCGGCTGAGCGGTTTTAGATTTTAGGTTTTTTTTTTGTTTAATTGAAATCGGGGTGGGGGGGCCAGAAAGATGAAAGGGAGGGAGATATTTATATTTTTTTTTATTAATTAATTTAATTGCATAAAGTTGACTTTCACATACGACCTCAAAACGAGGCCCACCGCCTGCCGTCCATAGCGTTTTACCCCCTTTCCGAACACAATGGGATATGTATCGTAAGCTGATTCGGCCGTTACAATCAGTTTTCGTTAAATTTACATTTAAATCGTTATATTGAATTTTAAACGTACATTTCAATTTACCGGGCCCACATACTAACTAGAAAAATTCTTGAAAAATATTTTCTAGCTTCGTTTTGACGATACGGTCCTAACAAAACTAGTTTCGTCGAATTCTGAGATCGTTAGAAAAATGGCCATTTCCCAGTCGATTAAAATCAACTAAAACTGGTCAAACGCGTTTTCCTTTGCCACGCTCACATATTGATTCGAAAAATTATGAAATTTGGAATCTAGCAATAACCTAACATCACGGACCCAACAAAACTGGTTTCGTCGAAATCCGAGGTCGTTTGCAAAATGTCCATTTTTAAGGGCCTGAATTCCATAGCGACTATTCAGAATTTTCAACTGGACATATCTTTTGATTCCCGCTATGAAATCTTGATTTTTCGGATTCGATAGAAAGATATTATCAATTAGATCCTATCAATTTTGGTTTCACTAAAATCCGGATTGTTTTGCACCCGGTACATTCAATTGAAGTTTGAAATCGAATTATCGAACTACCGCGCCATTTTCAATTCCTTTTATAATTATATATAATTATTATCTATTCTAACGACGACGTATATAATATATACGTTCTAATGCTATTGAAAATAAATTTCTCGTAGATATTATTTAAAATAATTCATTTTAAATCATCAAAATTCGCTAAAATGGCCAAAATAAAAATTTTAAACTGGCCCAGATTTTCGGGTTGTTAAATGGAATCAGACTCAATCAATTACCATATAATTTCCGTTATATGAATTTCAACATCACATGTATACAACAATGACGATAAACAACCATTAAAAATTCAAACAACATCAAGAGTAGTTTCTACAACCGTATAAGCATTAAAATAAATAAATAACGCTTATACAGCCTGTCAACCCATCGATTGACATTCCACTAACTATCGGGATCAGTGTATGTTAGATATTATCCCAATACCCGTGTAGGGTTTTCAAACAAAAAATACTATTTATTATTTGTACAGCTGGGCGATGTGTAAAATTTATCGTCCTAATCAATATCAGATAAATACGTGTACATA
The DNA here is from genome assembly GCA_030737875.1 of Allium sativum. Taxonomy (NCBI): domain Eukaryota; kingdom Viridiplantae; phylum Streptophyta; class Magnoliopsida; order Asparagales; family Amaryllidaceae; genus Allium; species Allium sativum. Next base: position 184,626,988 of record CM060924.1, on the reverse strand, counting down.
AAAAAACCGTCCGGTTTGTAAATGAATGTTTATTTTATTCTGAATATTTATTTTATTCATATACACGTTAAATATTATATTTTTAACAATAAAAATATTTTATTTCACACATGAATATTTTATTATCCATTTCACATCAAAATCACAAACAAACTTCACAACACATCATAATCAAACAAGTCGTCCTTGGTCTGTGGACGACGGTGTCGGGTGCTGCTAAGCACCGTCTGCATCCTAGTATATATTTTCAACTAGAAATTAAATTTAAAGTGAGAAGTCCTCACCTTTGGGATCCACTCCTCCATTATCTATTTCTGAACGGTTCGGATATGCCCAAAATTCCAATGCGACCTTTTCCCGCTGTTCGTATATAAAAATCATATTTTTGTTATTCCTATAATATAAAAATCATATTTTTGTTATTCCTATAATATAAAAATCATATTTTTAGTATTCCTACAATATAAAAATCATATTTTTAATATTCCTACAATATAGAAATCATATTTTTAATAAGCCTATAATACAAAAATCATATTTTTGTATAATTGTATATACGAATAATAAAAAAACTGATTTTCCTTAATACATTGCCTAAATTAATTGATCTACACTAAATAAACAAATTAAAGAAAATCTCACTTCGATTTCAGAGGGGGCAGAGGCTGAGGGGGCGCGCAAGCCTTCCTTGTGGCGGTGGGAGGTTTTGCCGGCGATGGTGGGTTAGTAGGTGGTCGGCGCGGCGGTTTCTGAGGTGGTTCGGCATCTTAAATCAGAGAGGGGATGCGAGCAGAGATCGGAGGAGGGGGTTTGGTGGAGGCGGCGACAACTCGACGTCGGGTTGCTCCAGCGTGGGCGGAGACGGTTGGGGAGGGAGCGACGTTCGATTTGAACCAGCAGGTTTTTTTATTTACTTTCCACGTTTTGAATGAGAGGAGATATAGTGTAGAGAGGGGTGAGGTTATCTAATTTATTTAATTATTTTATCTTTCAAAAAGTTGACTTTTCTTTTGAACTCCTAACGAGGCCCAACGACTATCGCCCCTAGCGTATTACCCCCACTCCGAACACAATGGGATGTGTTTCGTAAGCCAGTTCGGCTGATACAATCAGTTTTCATCAAATTTAAAATATAAATCAATATATTGAATTTAAATGCACATTTCAATTTACCGGGGCCACATACGGACTCTAAAAATTCCAGAAAAATATTTTCTATCTTCGTATTGACGATACGATCCTAACAAAACTAATTTCATCAAATTTAGAGACCGTTTGAAAAACGGACATTTTTTGGTCGATCCAAATTGACTAAAACTGTCAAAACACGTATTCCATCACCACGCTCACATATCAACCACAAAAATTATGAATTTTGGAATCTAGCAATAGCTCGACATCCTGGATCCAACAAAAGTAGTTTCGTCGAAAATGGAGGTCATTTGCAAAATTTCCATTTTTAAGGGCTAAAATTCCATAGCGACTATTTTGAATTTTCAACTGGGCATAACTTTTTATTCCCGCTATGAAATTTCAATTTTTCAAATTCGTTGGAAAGATATTCTCAAATAGATTCTAATATTTTTCGTTTCGCTAAAATCCGGCTTATTTTGAATCCTGTACATTCATTTGAAATTTAAAATAGAATTTTCAAACTACCGCGCCATTTCCAATTCCATTTATAATTAAAATAAATATTTATATTCCAACTTCGATTCAAATAAATATATATGTTCTAATTCTATTCAAAATAAATATTCTCTTCGTAATTATTTAAAATAAATCATTTTAAACATTCAAAATTCCTTAAAATTGCCAAAATAAATTTTTTAAATTGATCTGATTTTCCGGGTTGTTACACAAATATTGGGACTAGTGTATGTCAAATATCATCCCAATACCCATGTGGGGTTTTCAAACAACAATAGTTTACATAAATAAATCATTGTTTAATAAATTTAACCAATTATAATTCGGTTTGAATTATTTTCTATCTAACAAATTTTCAGTGTTTAAATTATAAATAAATATTTATAATTTAGTTTCAATAAAACATATATTTTAACAAGTAATTATTTTATTTCTTGTCTAACATGATAAAGGTGATATTTTGTCTAACGAAACATATATTTTAACTAAATGACATTTCCATTTTAACATAATATTTTCTAACGAGATTACATTTCTATTTCACATGACATTTTCAAACTAAATGACATTGTTATTTCACATGACATTTTATAACTAATTGACATTTTTATTTTAACTTGACATTTTCTAAATAAATGACATTTTTATTTTAACATGACATTTTCTGACTAAATGACATATTTGTTTACAAAATATGTTTTCCAATACAAAATAAATAGGAGTTTTACTTGCATAACTTATCTACATGTTTCCTAGTGTCCAATAAAAAGAATTTTTATTGCATAATTTATCTATATGTTTTCTAATGTTAAATGAAAAGAACTTTTATTCGCATACGTTTTCTATTCTTCTAATGACAAAATAAAAAGACAATTTTGTCTACACACATGTTTTCTAATTCTAGTGACAAAATAATAGATAATTTTGTCTACATACACATTTTCTAATTCTAAAGACAAAATAAAATAAAAAATATTTGTCAACATGTATATTTTATAATTCTAGTGACAAAATAAAAAGAAAATTTTATCTACATGTATATTTTTAATTTTAATGACAAAATAAAAACATAATTTTGTCTACATGTATATTTTTTATTTTAATGACAGAATAAAATGATAATTTTGTCCACATGTATGTTTTCATTCGTTATATTTCAACAAAAATGATGTTTTTGTTTTCATACAGTCTATTTCAACAAAAATGACAAGTTTATTTGTCAATTCTAATTTCAGCAAAAATGACAATTTTATTTGTCAATTGTAATTACAAAAAAAATGACAATTTTATTTGTTAATTATAATTTCAACAAAAATGACAATTTTATTTTTCAATTCTAATTTCAACAAAAATGACAATTTTATTTGTCAATTCTAATTTCAACGAAAATGATGTTTTGTTTTGACAATAACATATCTAAACTAAATGATATTTTTATTGACAAAAACATATCTAAACTAAATGATATTTTTATTGATAAAAACATATCTAAACTAAATGATACTTTTATTGACAAAAACATATCTAAACTAAATGCTATTTTTGTTAACAAAATTTCAATATTTAATATGACAAATAAAAATGAATATTTTTATTTGTACACAATTTCCTAATCTCAACATGACAAATAAAAAGAAATATTTTTATTTGTATACAATTCTATTTTATTCCATTATATTCAGTTAAATCAACAGATCATCACAACAGCATAATCAATCCAAATCAAATCGCGTACAACAACAAACTGATTTTAACAGTGTTAAGAATTTATAAACACAATAATAATTAATTAATTACAATTATTTAAAAAGAAATCTCATAGTGTAAATTATAAATGGATATTTATAATTTCATTTCAATATTTTATGATAATTAAAAAAAAGATAAAAAAATCAACATTGACAATCAATATATGCAGTTATAAAATAAATAACTGTAAAAATATTTTAGTGAGAGAGTTTTCACCTTGACTGGTTTTGAAATTGTTAAATAATGATTATTCTAACTGAATTAAACTGGACATTCAATTCAGTCAAAATTTTTGACTGCTCCCATTTCTGATCTGATCTGTTCTGAGATGTTATGCTCGATTTTACGGTTGCAACGAGTCTGGATTTGTTGAATTCTGATGATATATGAAGGAGATATCATAATTTATGCATCAATTACATTAATAATTAATTATATAATTTATTTTAATTACATCACTTGACCATCTCCTCCTTTAACCATCGTTCTCTGTTCAAAATCGTATTTGCTCAAACCAATCCCTTGCTTGCGCCGATCACCAGAAGGGGTCAGATCATCATCCGAGGCTGTTACGTCATCGAGCCAAGCACCGCCTTCCAGCGCCAGTGGTGACACTCATGTCGAGGGCCACGCCGCTTCAGAAAACCCCACGGAAGTCGGCCACTTTGAGCCTTAATTTCTCGCACAATACAACGCTAGGGACGATCATCCCCATATCAGTTTGAAGATCAGAAGAATCTCAACAAATTTCGCTTAAGAATTGGGAGGAGATTCTAATCATATTGAGAGACTTTAAAGGTTGAAAAATCAAGCATTTAGGCCATCGATTTATGGTCTGGCGGTGGCTCCTAATAACTGAATAGGGTTATGAATTTTTATGGCTTTATATAATTAGTTTATTAATATTTAATTCAAGATTTATTTTATTATAGCTTCAAACTCCACATGAACTCCAAATCAAACCCAACGAATGCCTCCCCTAACCAAATACTCCTATTCCGGACACAATGGCTAGGTCTCGTCAACCTGTTTGATCGTCTCAGCCCACTTTTCTTTAATTTAAAATATAATTCATTTAATTATTTATTTTAAACATACATTTTAATTTACCAAGGCCACATACTGACTCCAAAAATTCCCGAAAAATAATTTCTATCTATGTTTTGATGATATGGACCTAAGAAAATTATTTTTGTCGAATTTGAAGACCATTGGAAAAATGGCCATTTTCTGGTAGATCCAAATTGACTTAAATTGACAAAACACATTTATATTTACCACGCTCACATATTAATTCCAAAAATTATGAAAATTGGAATCTAGCAAAAATTTGACAATACGGATCCAACCAAAGTGGTTTCGTCAAAAATGGAGGTCGTTTATAAAATGCTATGTTTTTATATTAAAAAATATATATAAATTCCATAGCGACTATTCTGAATTTTAAAATGGGCATAACTTTTGATTCCCGTTATGAAATTTCAGTTTTTCAGATTCGGTGGAAAGATATTTTTAAACAGGTTTAAATATTTCTGGTTTTACTGAAATCCGATTTATTTTGAATCCTGTACATTCAGTCAAAGCTTAATTCAAAATTTCAAACTACTGCGCTATTTCTATCTTCTTTTATAATAAAAATAAATTTATTCGTTCTAACTTCGATTTAAATAAATTTTTAGTCGTTATTATTTAAAATAAGTTATTTAAAATATTTAAAATCCAATAAAATTGCTAAAATAAAAAATTTAAATTGGTTTAAAATTTCCGAGCTGTTACAATCTCCTATACTTAAAATCTTTTCCTCCTCGAAAAGGAACGGAGCTGAAAGTTGTTTAATTAGTCAACACAATTTTCATTCTTTTATTTGTTTCAATAATTTTATTAGTTGAACTAATAATCACACAACACAATCATCAATCAATTAGTTGATTATCTTTTCAAATATATATAACTTTTATATGTCAAAAATCATATTTTCTAAGATCAGATTATATATATAATCACAAATACGTTAATTATAAACTTGTCACTCTCATCTCATTTTAGGACATTTCTAACCCCATCTCTAACGAGTTTTCTCATTCTAGGATACTACTGTTCCTATCTTTAATGAGTATTCTTTTGTAGGATATTTCTAATCCTACCTCTAATGAGTCTTTTGTTCAATTCTAATCAGTTGTACCCCAAAAGATTTGAGTTAACCAAAGCTCTTATACCAGCTGTAACGACAACGGATTTCTCCTGGACCTAATCGATAGAAAAATCGACCAAGACTGTTCGAATCCTGCATACGCTAACTCTGGGCATACAACACATCAGAACAATTAACAGAAGACTTTTATTACATCATAATAATGCAACATCAGAGTACAGAATATATCAGAGTACATCAATAAATACTAATACAGCGGAAGATTAAATTTACAATAAATGAAATACAATGCAGCGGAAATGAATAAACTAGCACAACGGAAGGCTATCGATGCTCTGAACACAGCTTTAAGCTTCGATCCAGAATCCTGCTCAAAAATGAATATCTGCAAAATAAGCTACTCGACTGCCCGTGTGGAAAATAAGGGCACCCGAGTTTGCAAGTGAAACAAAATACGGGCTAGTCATGGAACTGGTATGAGAAATCTTACTTAAATTTTCTAATAATAAGGCTAATCACAGGACTACGCCGCTAATGCTGAACGGGTTTACGCCATTAGATTGCCAGTGCATAAATAAAGTAAATCGTTAAACAATGTGATGCTTTTTAGAAAAATGAAACCATTATAAGACTCAAGTCCCATCACACACTACAACGCAAACCGGAGGATAAAGTTTTACCTTATAGTGGTCAAAAATGCTTGATACGGTAAAACGAATTTGATATTATTATTAGTGTACATATGTTTCCAAAAACATTTCAATCATAATGTATCAATCATAGACGGCATAACTACCATATATTATGTCGCCATACTAGTTATATAATCAAAACCGTATGTTATCGTATTGGAGTTGGATTTCCATCATGAACTAAGGCAATGGATCGTCCTTACCAAATTCAAGACTCTCCAGCCCGAGCCTCAGGATACAGTCGCAACTGCACCTCGATCTAGTAGGGCCGGTCCACAAATACGTTAGTGGATTGGTTATTCCTAAACATTACGTTTCCCCGCCCCATGGGGCGTAAATAAAGAGCCACTAGGAACTCAAATCCAAGGCGCCTCATTCCATCATCCGCACAAGTAAAAATGTCTAGGCTCTATACCATGACACCACTCCTAGCTAGAAAGAAACGTATGTCCTCCCTGCTGTCGTCATCCTGTTTCTGGTTCATACCTGGGTGTAAGGCTCGCGAAGTAACGCTATACAAAAAGCTATGCTAATTAAAGTTGTGCTTTGATCATCAACAACAAGGCTCTTCTTTTCAACCAAAAGCCTTGATCATTTGCATCTTGGCATGCCACACTGACAATTCACGCCATGCGACTGATGTCTATCAATATATAACCTCTGAGCTTGTACATCTCATAGAAGGGTGTTAAGCAAGAGAATAAATTCTCCGCCACCAAGCTGATATATATTTAATAGAGATCCATCAACACAGAATAAAATCCAATGTCAGACATACATCCATTTACAAGTCCGTTCTGGGTCTGAACAAAACCTGAGACACCTTATTCCTCATCACATATGTCCAATAAAGGAGAGAGGTTCTCGCATATCCATTGATCTCCAAGTACGTCTGGATGATCACCACTTATTACCTTGTCTTGGGATGCCTCCCAATCAAGACATCAGTAATCATCCAAACGATGTTAGGATCTCCCGACTTCAACCACCGTCTTCATCTTCGACTTTTAATCATCGTAGTAATTATTCAAAATGGGTTAAACCCAGTCTTTCCGAATAACTTGTGTATTTCATAATCAATAATCAAGTGCTATAAAAACACATCATATGCCTCATTCCAATTCAGAATATTCGTTTAATTAAAATATTCACAATATTAGGGAAAGATCCCCATCAACTTTATCAAAGATAAATTCTTTAAAATTATTCTTTAATCTACTTTTTAAAGATTCATTAAAACTCCAATTTGGTTTTAATATCAAAAAACATTACTTTATGATTATTTAACTTTAAGAAATTAATCTTGTCTTTAACTGGGTTAAAGAACGAATGTCATTTAAGACACAGTTCACGATAAACCCAAAATCATCTTCTATTAAATATGGAATTTTCATGGAAATCAAATCAATATATAATCGGTATAAATTTCTGTATCAGACTAATAATATAAATGGAATAACGGCAAAGCCTCTTAAATTCCATATATAATAACGGTCTTCTTTTACAGAAGCTCATCTCGATTATTATTAATTCGAATTCCCTTCAATTCCTAATTCTTCTATTAAATTGAAAAACTTTTCTTTAGAAAATTTCCGTTTCATCTTAATAAAAAGATTCATAAATTCCAAATTACGTTTTCACAGTTAATTGGGTTAAAGAACAAATGTCGTTTGAAACACAGTTCACGATAAACCCAATACACATTTCACTTTATTCCAATTACTAAATATAATTGGAAACTCTAATAATCTTAATTAAAAGATTTATTCTTTTCGTACGGGTTTAAGAACAGTGTTTTTGAAGACGCCATTCACGACAAACCCAAAATCCAATTTATTATTTAATTCCAATTAAATATTAATTAATTGGAAAACATCATTAAATCTTAATTAAATGATTTATTCAAGTTAATAACTAGTTCATTTCGATAAAAATATAATTTTATCTTTTCAAATATGGAATTTTTCATCCAAAATATTTCAAAATCATTTATTATGATTTTGCACAAATTATTAATATTTTTAATAATTTTATTAAGTCCCTTTCAGTCGATTTCCATAAACGGTCATCAAACTGCACTTACAACGACCTTTTCTAAAATTGATTTGGACAAAATTCCAAATCCAATGGTTAGATTACAAAACTCTTATATTCATTGGAAAGCTCTTTTCGATATGAATCCAAAGGTTCCAGTTTTAGGAGAATCCGACGGTCGGATCTCCCGTTACATCAATTTGAAGTTAATGGTCGAAATTCGCGAACGGTCGCCGTGCGGCGCGTTCGATCCAGGCCATTAAATATATATAATTTATATTATACATATATTTCGTCGATTTCCATTTAAATCATATTTTATAAAATATTTATAAATTCATTTTTAAATTGATTCCAATTTCATTTTAAATCAAAATTGTATATTCTATATTTATCATATTATAATGACAATATTTCCAAAATATTAAATTTTGAAATCACTACTTTTCGATATTCATTATAAATTGAATAAAATCGATCGATACACCCGTTCGGGTTAAAAATGGCGTTTCTATACTTAACCCGGCTTCATATTTTTATATTTTTGTGCCCATCCAAAATGGACATAAAAATCAAATTTTTATTCTTCACTAAATTTATTTTAAAATACTCTATATTTTATAATATTCTTCATTTTAAAATATTCTTTATTTTTTTGAATATTCTTTATCTAAAACATCTGAATCGGAATGCGACTCAATCAGTTACCATATAATTTCAGTTATATGGATTTCATACATCGCATATATACAACAATAATGATAAATAATCATTCAACAATCCATTTACATCCAGAGTGAAGTTTTACAACTGTGTGGGCATTAAAATAAATAGACAATGCTCATCATAGACTGTCAATCCATCGATTGACATATAACTTTGGGACTAGTGTATGTCAAATATCATCGCAATACTCGTGTTGGGTTTTCAAACAACAACAGTTTACATAAATAAATCGTTGGTTAATAAATATAACCAATTATAATTCGGTTTGAATTATTTTCTATTTAACAAATTTTCACTATTTAAATTATATATAAGTATTTAAAATTTAATTTCAACAAAACATATATTTTAACAAGTAATTATTTTATTTCTTGTCTAACATGATAAAGGTGATATTTTGTCTAACGAAACATATATTTTAATTTAAGTAAATGACATTTCCATTTTAACATAACTTTTTCTAACAAGATGACATTTCTATTTCACATTACATTTTCTAACTAAATGACATTTTTATTTCACATGAGATTTTCTAAATAATTGACATTTTCTAACTAAATGACATTTTTATTTTAACATGACATTTTCTAACTAAATGGCATATTTGTTTACAAAATATGTTTTCCAATACCAAATAAAAAGGAGTTTTACTCGCATAACTTATCTACATGTTTCCTAATGTCCAATAAAAAGAATTTCTATTTGCATAACTTATCTACATGTTTTCTAATGTTAAATAAAAAGAATTTTTATTCGCATACATTTTCTATTCTTCTAATGACAAAATAAAAAGACAATTTTGTCTACACACATGTTTTCTAATTCTAGTGACAAAATAACAGTTAATTTTGTCTATATACACATTTTCTAATTCTAATGACAAAATAAAAAAATTTAATTTTGTCTACATGTGTATTTTATAATTCTAGTGACAAAATAAAAAGACAATTTTGTCTACATGTTTATTTTTAATTTTAGTGACAAAATAAAAAGATAATTTTGTCTACATGTATATTTTTAATCTTAGTGACAAAATAAAAGGATAATTTTGTCTACATGTATGTTTTCATATGATCATTTCAACAAAAATGATGTTTTTGTTTTCATACAATTTATTTCAACAAAAATGACAATTTTATTTGTCAATTCTAATTTCAACAAAAATGACAATTTTATATGTCAATTCTAATTTCAACAAAAACGACAAATTTATTTGTCAATTCTAATTTCAAAAAAATAATAATTTTATTTGTCAATTCTAACTTCAACAAAAATGACAATTTTATTTGTTAATTCTAATTTCAACAAAAATGACAATTTTATTTGTCAATTCTAATTTCAACAAAAATGATGTTTTGTTTTGACAATAACATATCTAAACTAAAATATATTTTTATTGACAAAAAAATATCTAAACTAAATGATATTTTTATTAACAAAACATATATAAACTAAATGATATTTTTATTGACAAAAACATATCTAAACTAAATGATATTTTTATTGACAAAATTTCAATATTTAATATGATAAATAAAAATGAATATTTTTATTTGTACACAATTTTCTAATTTCAACATGACAAATAAAAAGAAATATTTTTATTTGTATACAATTCTATTTTATTCCATTATATTCAGTTAAATCAACAGATCATCACAACAACATCAACCAATCCAAATCAAATCGCGTACAACAACAAACTGATTTTAACAGTGTTAAGAATTTCTAAACATGATAATAATTAATTAATTATAATTATTTAAAAAGAAATCTCATAGTGTAAATTATAAATGGACATTTATAATTTCATTTCACCATTTTATGATAATTAAAAAAAAGATTAAAAATCAACATTGACAATCGATATATGCAGTTATAAAATAAATAACTGTAAAAATATTTTAGTGAGAGAGTTCTCACCTTGACTGGTTTTGAAATCGTTAAATAACGATTATTCTAACCGAATTAAACTGGACATTCAATTCAGTCAAAATTTCTGACTGCTCCCGTTTATGATCTGGTCTGTTCTGAAATGTTGTGCTCGATTTTACGGTTCCAACGAGTCCAGATTTGTTGAATTCTGATGATATATGAAGGAGATATCATAATTTATACATCGATTACATTAATAATTAATTAATTCTATAATTTATTTTAATTACATCACTTGACAATTTCCTCCTTTAACCATCGTTCTCTGTTCAAAGCCGTATTTGCTCAAACCAATCCCTTGCTTGCGCCGATCACCAAAAGGAGTCGGGCAACAATCGGAGGCTATCACGTCGTCGAGCCAAGCACCACTTTCCAGCGCCAGTGGTGACACCCATCTCGAGGGCCACGCTGCTTGAGAAAACCTCGCGGAAGTTGGCCACTTTGAGCCTTAATTTCTCACACAATACAACGCTATGGACGATCATCCCCATATCAGTTTGAAGATCAGAAGAATCTCAACCAATTTCTCTTAACAATTGGGAGGAAATTCGAATCATATTGAGAGATTTTAAACGTTGAAAAATCGAGCATTTAGGCCATCGATTTATGGTCTGGTGGTGGCTCCTAATAACTGATTAGGGTTATGAATTTTTAGGGCTTTATATAGTTAGTTAATTAATATTTAATTCAAGTTTTGTTTCGTTATAGCTTCAAACTCCACACGAACTCCAAATCAAACCCAACGAAAGCCTCCCCTGACCAAATACCCCTATTCCAAACACAATAGGCTAGGTATCGTCAGCCCGTTTGATCGTCTCAGCCCACTTTTCGTTAATCTAAAATATAAATCATTTAATTAATTAATTTAAATGTACATTTTAATTTACCGGGACCACATATTGACTCCAAAAATTTCCGAAAAATAATTTATAGCTATGTTTTGATGATATGGTCCTAACAAAATTAATTTCGTCGAATTTGGAGACCGTTTGAAAAATGGCCATTTTCCAGTCGATCCAAATTAACTGAAATTGACAAAACACATTTATATTTACCACGCTCACATATTAATACCAAAAATTATGAAAATTGGAATCTAGCAAAAATTTGACATTCCGGAACCAATCAAAGTGGTTTCATAGAAAACAGAGGTCATTTATAAAATGGCTATTTTTTTATATTGAAATATATATATAAATTCCATAGCAACTATTCTGAATTTTAAACTGGGAATAACTTTTGATTCCCGTTACAAAATTTCATTTTTTCAAATTCGGTGGAAAGATATTTTTAAACAAATTTAAATATTTCTGGTTTTACTGAAATCCGATTTATTTTGAATCCTGTACATTCAATCAAAGTTCAAATCCAAATTTTCAAACTACCGCGCTATTTCTTACTCCTTTTATAATAAAAATAAATTTATTCATTCTAACTTCGATTTAAATAAATTTGTAGTCGTTATTATTTAAAATAAATTATTTTAAATATTCAAAATCCATTAAAATTGCTAAAATAAAAATTTTAAATTGGTTCAGAATTTCCGGGTTGTTACAATCTCCCCCACTTAAAATCTTTTCGTCCTCGAAAAGGAACGGAGCTGAAAATTGTTTAATTAATCAACACAATTTTCATTCGTTTATTGGTTTCAATAATTTTATTAGTTGAACTTATAATCACACAACACAATCATCAATCAATTAGTTGATTATATTTTCAGATATATATATAACTTTTATATATCAAAATCCATATTTTCTAAGATCGGATTATATATATAATCACAAATACGTTAATTATAAACTTGTCACTCTCAACTCATTCTAGGACATTTCTGACCCCATCTCTAATGAGTTTTCTCATTCTAGGATACTACTGATCTTAACTTTAATGAGTATTCTTTTGTAGGATATTTCTAATCCTACCTCTGATGAGTCTTTTGTTCAGTTCTAATGAGTTGTACCCTAAACATTTGAGTTAACCAAAGCTCTGATACCAGCTGTAACGACAACGGATTTCACCTAGACCTAATCGATTGCAAAATCGACCAAGACCGTTCGAATCCTGCATAAGCTAACTCTTGGCATACAACACATCAGAACAATTAACAGAAGACTTTTATTGCATCATAATAATGCAACATTAGTGTACATAATATATCAGAGTACATCAATAAATACTAATACAGCGGAAGATTAAATTTACAATAAATGAAATACAATGCAGCGGAAATGAATAAACTAGCACAACGGAAGGCTATCAATGCTCTGGACCTAGCTTTAAGCTTCGATCCAGAATCCTTCTCAAAAATGAATATCTGCAAAACAAGCTACTCGACTGCCCGTGTAGAAAATAAGGGCACCCGAGTTTGCAAGTGAAACAAACTACGGGTCAGTCATGGGACTGGTATGAGAAATCTTACTTAACTTATCTAATAATAAGGCTAATCACAGGACCACGCCGCTAATGCAAAACGCGTTTACTCCATTGGACTACTGGTGCAGTAAATCATTAAACAACGCAATTCTTTTTAGAAAAATGAAACCATTATAAGACTCAAGTCCCGTCACACAATGCAACGCAAACCGGAGGATAGAGTTTTACCTTATAATGGTAAAAAATGCTTGATACAATAAAACGGATTTGATATTATTATTAGTGTATATATGTTTTCAAAAACATTTCAATCATAATGTATCAATCATAGATGGCATAACTACCATATACTATGTCGCCATACTAGTTATACAATCAAAACCATATGGTGTCGTATTAGAGTTGGATTTCCATTATGAACCAAGGCAAGGGATCGTCCTTACTGAATTCGAGACTCTCTAGCCCGAGCCTCAGGATACAGTCGCAACTGCACTTCGATCTTGCAGGGTCGGTCCACAAATACGTAAGTGGATTGGTTATTCCTGAACAATACGTTTCCATGCTCTATGGGGCGTAAATAAAGAGCCACAAGGGACTCAAATCCGAGGTGTCTCATTCCATCATCCACATAAGTAAAAATGTATGGCTTTCATACCATGAAACCACTCCTAGCTAGAAAGAAACGTATGTCCTCCATGTTGTCCTCTCCTATTTCTAGTTCATACCGGGGTGTGAGGCTCGCGAAGTAATGCTATAAACAAAGCTATGCTAATTAAAGTCGTGCTTTGATCATCATCCACAAGGCTCTTCTTTTCAATAAAAATCCTTAATTATTTGCATCTTGGCATGTCACACTAACAATTCACGCCATGCGACTGATGTCTATCAATATATAACCTCTGAGCTCGTACTTCTCAGAGAAGGGTGTTAAGCAAGAGAATAAATTCTCTGCTACCAAGAAGATAAATATTTATTAGAGATCAATCAACACAGAATAAAATCCAATGTCAGACATACATCCATTTACAAGTCTGTTCTGGGTCTGAACGAAACCAGAGACACCTTATTCCTCGTCTTATATGTCCAATACAGGAGAGAGGTTCTCGCATATCCATTGATCTCCAAGTACTTCTGGACAATCACCACTTATTACCTTGTCTTGGGATGCCTCCCAATCAAGAAATCGGTAATCATCCAAACGATGTGAGGATCTCCGATCTTCAACCACTGTCTTTGTCTTCGACTTTTAATCGTCGTAGTAATTATTCAGAATGGGTTAAACTCGGTCTTTCCGAATAACTTGCTTATTTTATAATCAATAATAAAGTGCTATAAAAACACATCATATGCCTCATTCCAATTCAGAATATTCTTTTAATGAAAATATTCAAAATATTAGGGAAAGATCCTATCAACTTTATCAAAGATAAATTCTTTAAATTTATTCTTTAATCTACTTTTAAAAATTCATTAAAACTCCAGCATTCCCGTGTTAAGTAAAACTCAACCGTCTCATTCTGAAATTCTTTATTCGTATAGACAGCTCTTCCGTTCCTTTTTCCCCTTATAAACCCTACCTACTCAGATTCATGTTTTTCCCTATGTCGCCATTAACTTCCCACCCATTGATGTTGCTAACTTTTTCGCTTCTGCGTTTGCTCTCCATCTACTGCCAATTGTATTCACCTATCAACCTAATTTACTACGACTGCATTCACTTCTTCTTATCACGTAGTTCAAGGTAATTTTTCCTACAGTTTACAAATAGCGAACACAAGTTCTTATCGTAATCGATACTATTTGATTGATCGCTCGATATCATTCTGAAATTTTACTTTTTTCCAATAATCTCGATCTGCGTGGAGCCAGCCTTTATTTTATTTTTTTTAACCTTTGGTTGAGCCATTTCAAAACTCTACTGTTAATGAGGATCTATGATGCCGCCTAGCTTTTCAGAAAATTTAAGCTACTTTGCGTCAGATGTGCTTATCAATAAATTACGTGTTTTCCTATGCTTCATTAATCTGTAACATACGTTTCATGTTTATGTCCATATTGCAAAAAAATTAATGTCTCCTGATTTTAATATATATTATTTAATTAGGTAGAGAAGATGGATGCTACACTAAACACAGGCCGGGGAGTTTGTTATTCTTTCTATAAGTTAATTCAACTCTGAATAATCTGGCTTTAAATAGGTAGAGAAGATAGATGCTACACTAAACACAGGCTCGGGATTTTGTTATTCTTTCTGTAAATTAATTCAACTCTGAATAATCTGGCTTTAAAAAAACAATTTTGTGCTTCCAAATATGACAGTTAATGCTATTATGTTTTCTGTCAAATAACTCAAACATATATATTCACTTCAGCAAGTTGAGAATCAAATTTGTTTCTCCTGTTCAAATGATCATATCCTTTCTGATTTTTGATGTTTTGTTTATTCAGGTTATTCCACTATACTGAAATGTAGTCCATTAAATTAAATTCACTCTTCTGATTGCAGATTTCAAATGTTGACATATTATCAAATATCACATAAATAACATTAGTCACCTTGGTTTCATTTTGGGTCAATGTTCTCTTCTGCTTCATGTTTATCGTTTATAGTAGGTTGTTTCAGTTGAATTGTTTTGTATGAAAACAACTTGAAACAAACCATAAAAGAAATTATGAAGCTTATAATAGTGTATGAATTAATTCATTGTTAGTGCCGCCAAAATTAGTAATCTCTAAATCGTCTTACACATTGGCGCTCGTTCTGTATGCGCATATGCATACTGATTTTTAGGTATGGTATTTCATGCTGACCTAAGTCATGGTATGTATAAAATTGCAAAGGTATTCCACATTAGATCGATGCTGTTATATTTGAAAATATTTAAAAGTGATATTCAGGCTCAGGCTTAGGGTAGAGGCTGCTAAAGGAGCCGCCTAAGGTAATTGTTATATAGGCAATGATAGAGATGATGCGTTGGTTTTCTAAATTAATTAAAATTATGTAAAACTGAAAAAAATTTAGATAAATGTTTTGTTATTAGCTTAAATGGTTTTGTTCATTTTTCGTTGTAATAAGTGATCATTGTTTTATGCCCATAACTATGTAGTCATTTTTGTTCAAAATTGACTGGGATAACAAATTAGCTTGGGTTGGTCCCAGTACTATTACGAAGGGTCTACTTGGTTTTATAAACCTGAGATGTGAAGATCTACATCCACTTTTAAGCTTCTTCTTTATGTTTTTGGAATGATGTTGTGCAAATTAGTAGCATACGAGTTTGATTTATCATTTATTCCTCATATAAATACTTATCAATTAGTTTTATTTATCATTTATTTCCTTACATATATGTTTGAGTATTTCTTCCAGTGAGTCATTAATAAACGTTTTACAATATAAATGCATATAAATGTTTAGTAAATATATGTACGAGTGTTTCTTTAACAGATATTCCTAATTGATGTGATATATTCTAATATATGTAAGTTGCATTAGGCATGCATATTCAGGAAGTTATCACCCTTAACATATGATAATCCAGTGCAAAACATTAGTTAGTATATTTTATTCTCAAGTTTACTTACCCTAAGTTTGCTTACTCTTTATACATGATAACTAAATTAAGTGTAGTAGAAGGTCCAAGAATTTTATATTTACTATGGTGTGGTGTGGCTTTATGGTTTGTACTAAATGTGTGTTTACTTATTTAGTTCACTTTCTCTAATTTGCATAGTCATTTATAAATTTGTGTATAATTATATGGTCGCTTCCTTTGGATCTTTCTGGTTATTCATTTTCTATGTGTTAATAAACTATGACGATTAATAAACTATTAGCATTTATGTGTATTTATTTGTTGTTATATAAAATCAATATTTGGGTAATCATTCACCAGTTCAGAGGGATAATACTTTGTTCAGTTCCATATTTTCATTATAAATTATTTTCTGTGCTTTTATTCTGATATTGTTATAATAAAATTATATAACATTACACATACAGTTTGCTTTACTTTGGAATTTAAAAGACTAATGTTGAGTCTTTTCTTTGGAATTTAGCCAAAAAGTCAGGATTTGTCACACCATAGATAAATGAGAAAAAAAATCAATTTTTGTGTAATGTTGATTTAGAAACTCAGTATATTTTCTGAATCATTGTGAACATAAAATTAAATTCACCACGTATAAAATACATGTATTTTTTATAGCGTATATAGTGGGATGACAATGACTAAAAGTGTTAATTTTCCTTAAATTCCATGGTAGATACCCATTGCCGAAGGCTCCTGTACTCAAGCGTGAGGACTTCTCAGATCAGTCTCCCATTCTAGTACTATTCCCACGGCTTTCAGAGCTCTGTGGATGGTCAGTTAGTGCGCACAACTTTTCCCTCACATTATGTGAAGAGGCCGGCACTCGAACCTGAGCGCTCCAGATTACCAGGCGAGTAACCTTACCGTTTGTGGCAGGCACCACCTTTTTCCTTAAATTCCTTATAGCATTCAATTTTATTACAAATGCATAGCGTTGGTAAATATATTCAACTGGGTAAAGGTACCAAAATTAATGTTTTTAATATTGTTGTATTATTAACTTCTTACATATCAGCAATTGTTGGCTTAAAAGGTAATATTTCCATATTAGGCTTCTATAATAAAAGCCTTTTGCAACTTATATAATGTTGTTGACTTGTCATTCAAACAATCACATAGACAACTATTTAAATAATGAAAAGTTAGCTATGCAAAAATAGTTTTCTTAAGTTATATTCATTTACTTTCCATGTTCTATGTGCCTAGTCCATTGGTATTCAGACAAACTGTGAGTAAGTAATATAAATAAATAAATGAAATTGTTAAAATAATGTCAAAATTTATTAATAATGGAAAATTCAAACCATATACCTTGGTAATTTGGATTTTCATTTATGTTTCTAATTTGATTTATGGATGAGAAATAATCAAAGGTTATAGTGATTGCCAGCAAAAGCGGGATTAATGGCAGACCACGTGCTACGCATCGTTTTATATAATTGGTTTCAATATATATTATATTTAAATTATAGAAAAATATTAAATATTATCTAACTGATCCCATTAAAGGTGTAATGTCCATGAGCCATTGAAGAACTTTTAAGAAGGTTGCAAAAATAATTAAATAGCATTGGTGGATTGAATTTTAGGCAAACAAGAAAATGGTTTTTCAGATTTTATACGGAAAATTTAATGAATCAACAGAAGTACAATTTTGTAAATTTGAAATGATTTTACATTGCAAAATAAAAGGCATACCAAAATCCATGTGCATTGATAGTTTGCATCATTTTAATACAGCAGACGTCTCATGTAAATCATGATAGTTTGTTGGATGGGTTATTCAGTACACGAAGGAAAAGGAGGCAATAAAGTTGAAGACTGTTAATACCCTCCATGACTAGACAATAAAGTTGAAGACTATTACGTTTTGAATCTGCTATTTTGAGTATAATATATATAACTAAAATCAATGAAAAACTTCAAAATTTAACAATTCACTACTGGATTAAAGTTTGTACCTACATTTATATTTTGGGAAGACTGATAAGCGGTGAAAAATACAATACAGTACTTTTTGTGTATTAATCAAGTTTGAGCCAGCTTTCCTTAGGATGATATTTTGAGTTGATGTATAATTAATGGATTAGATTTTACTGGTATTAATGACATTTACGTTTTATTTTTAGCATGTCTACTGCTATTGCATAGTTTATCTTCTTTAAAAAGTTTCCTAAAAGCTTTAAGAATGCATGTTAAATACATAATAAAGTGGCGACATTGGATTTTCACATAATGTGATCTATTTTGTGCTAATACTTTATACTGTTCTCTTTGGATAGCAATGTGGATTCAAGATCTATCCACACCTAACTGAGAGGAGTATTCTTAATTGGAAAATTGCAAAAGGGACATGTTTTGTTGTTACCCTCTAAATGGATGCCTAGCTGTGGATGACATACTTTCAGTTTTTGTAACACCCCGTATTTTCTTTAAACGTTAACGTAACAAATCAAATATACTTAATTTTTAAGGGAAGAATTAAGGAAATGGGTTATGCCATTGCGTTCGTCTCAGAATTCTACTTGAGATAGAGTCTGAGTTTGCGTGAATCGGACTTCGTATGAAGAAGTTATGGCCTTCGGAAGTTTTAGCTCAAATTTAAAAACAGCTCGAAACTGAATTCAAAAATCAAAATAGAACCCATAAGCGGGCTGGGCGTGAAATTTCCCGCCCAGGACCCAGGTCGACCAGGGGGTCGACCTCCCCTATATAGGTTGACCTAGGGGTCGACCTGCCCTGTTTTTCCAAAATCGAGCAGAATTCATTTTTATGTATCTGGGCTGATTTCTGGACCAAATTCATGAGTTCTACGCTATATAAACCCCCCAAACTTCACTTTCTCCACACAACTTCATTACACCTATACTCTGCCTCAATCCTAATTAAAATAAATCTTATTCTCCATTAAAACAAGTTATCGTTCTTCTTCAAATTGGAGATTCAAATCAAGATAAAGCTTCAAGTTGGACCATAGGCATTTCGCTTCAAGCAACGTCACTCGAATCATAGCAAAATCGCCTTTTCTAAACCGATCACTGTAAGTTCGGTTATTCCTTAGATTTGAACATGTAATTGGAATTGTGAATGTAATGAATCAAAATACAGAACTATACCAATTTGTAGGTTAATTATCTTTGATTCGTGCTTATGTCAAATCGGAAGTTATCTATGCCTTTGGATCCGATTTACGACTATGACTATGAGACTTTTGCCTAAGACTATGACTATGAGACTTTTGCCTAAGACTGTGACTATTAGGCTTTTGCCTAAGACTATGACTATGAAACTGTTGCCTATGAAGCTATTGCCTATAACTATGACTATGACTATGAGACCTTTGTCTAAGACTATGGGCATGAACTATCGCCTATGAAATTATTGCCTACGACTATGAATCATAACTATGAGACTATTGCCTATGACATTGGTTAAGAAATTATTGTGATTAGTCACCCATGACTATTGTGGTTAATTGCCTATGACTATTGTAGTTAGTTGCTTATGACTATTCCCATTGTTACAATTAACCGATCATGTTGTACTTGAACTGGCATTATGTTGGACCAAATCACCTATGCTTATTCCCTTGGTTATGTGGATCTCATATTTAGTGTGTAACCAGGCTAGTTTATTCCTATTCACTATTATGTACATCGAATCTGTTGGAGCCATTATTTTTGCATGCCTAATCTTTTATATCAATTCTTGTGCTTATCCCCAATTCCTTTTGACTAGTGCCATTTCATGAGTACATAGAAAATTTGTGAAATCATGTTATACGTACGATTATGATGCGGGGATTGGGCATAGCTTAATTAAGTTAGTTTGGCATAATAAATATGTTGGCATAATCTAAATTTTCTATAATACTGAATGATTTACGTGCATATTAGACTTGGGAATAAATTGATAAATTTAATTGGTCGCAAAATATGTAATTGGCATGTAAACCATGTTTTGGACATAAACGGTAAACTAGAATATTAAATCTAGTTTTGACATAAAACGTAAATTGGAATATTAATCTAGATTAGGCATGAATTGTAAAAGGGGAATATTAAATCTAAATTGGTATAAACTGCAAGTTGGGTAAATTGATTGGTAAATCAAGTTTTGGGCATAGAATATAAGTATGTTAATTTGCATGATAGATGAGTATGGTTTAGGCTAAATTGATTTATGGAAAATTTACATAATAGTAAATATGTAAATTTAGTAAAAGACGAATATGCCTAACCCGAGGTTAGACTGAGTTGTGGTGTAAAACTACCCGAAACCGACCGGCACATCCAGTGACCACAACAATACATGTTTAATGTGGGTTGTTGGTGCATCAAGCCCAGAAAGACCCGAGGTTAGACTGAGTTGTGGTGTAAACCTGCCCGGAACCGACCGACACATCCAGTAACTAACAATATCTGTCTAATGTGAGTGGTTGGTGATTTAATTAATTAATTAATTAAGGCTCATGAATAAATCAAGCTAGAAATGGTGAGGTTAAGTAATTAGGGAAACACTTAACTATAATAACATGCTAACAAAGACAAAAAGGGTGGGGTTAAGTAATCGAGAAAACACTTAGCCCATTCAACAGACTAGATGGTGAGGTTAAGTAAATTTTGAACACTTAATCGTAATAACATGTTAACTAGGCAAGTGGGTGAGGTTAAGTAAATTTAGAATACTTAACCGTTGTAACATGTTAATTAAGCAGATGATAGGGTTAAGTTAACTAAAGTAACACTTAACCAAAATATATAATGACATGTGGTAGGGTTAAGTAATACAAGAGGAAAACACTTAACCAATTATATAACATGATGTATGGGAAGGGTTAGGTTAACACGAGAGGACAACACTTAACCAATATAACATGAATTGAGGTAGGGTCAAGTCAACACCAGAAGGAAACACTTAACCAACATGACGTGACGGGTGGATAGGTCAAGTTAAATTGATTAATGACACTTGACTCGTATAACTTAATGAGCGAATGGGGTAAAGTTAAATGGGAAATACTTAACAAACATAACCTAATAAATGAACAGGGTTAAGTTAATAAATCACACTTAACCAATCCAACATGATAAGAAAGAAAGGTTAAGTTAATAAAAACCACTTAACCAACATGACTTGACGAGTAGGAGTGGGTAATATTAGTAAATATAGGCCCACAAAAACTTAACCATTAAATAAACATGCTTGAATCCGTGGGAAGGTTAAGTGCACGTCGGGTTGGTGGGTAATATTAGTAAATATAGGCCCACAAAACTTAACCATTATATAAACATGCTTGGATCGATGGGATGGTTAAGTACATCTCGTGTAGGTGGGTATCATTAGTACATGTAGGCCCACAAACTTAACTGTTAAGAAAACATGCTAGAATCAGTGGGAGGGTTACGTACATCTCGTATAGGTGGGTAATATTTGTATATATAAGCCCACAAACTTAACCCGTAGGAAACCCTAGTAACGGGGACCCATTTCAGCAGTAACTCACACAGATGTATCATGGTACCCTGAAACTAGGCAGGGTGGGGCATGATTACTGGGCTGATTATAAGCGGTCAAAAATAGCGGCAGGGGGTACGTAAGTGTAGGTTCCGACAGTTTACGGGCGTGCACGTACTCCAGAGTGGGAAAAAGCAGGCACTGGGTACTAGTAGTTATACACTGCGCATCTTGAATCGTGTCGGGCCGCTATCATAAGGCTTGATACATCTTATGGTGGGGCCAACACAGAGTATCTACACGCAAGAGAGAGCCGACTGACACAAACACATGGAAAATTAATACAAGTAGGTAGCATAATCCCTAGTTGGACCTAGGTCGCGTAAACCCTGAATCCGAGAGGCTTTCAATAGGTAGCATAAAACCCAGTGGCCCTGGGTAGCGTAAACCCTGGTTGAATCAAGTAAGCACTCGATAGTAAACCCTCGATTAGATCTAGGTAATAAACAGAATCCCCATAATAGATGTACACCTGAAGGCAACTGCAAATACGGGGATTGGGATCACGTTATCATATGGTCATAAATTACTAGTTTGGACACTAGTTAGGTAGTGCAGAGATATAGAAATCAGTATAAACATGGTAGTTGCGAAGCAGAGAAGGAGTAGAAGCGCATTCAGTTTATCAATACATTCAGTTTATCGGTACATTCAGTTTATCTTGCCATATCCCATGCTTATCCCATATTATCCTGTTACTATGGTTTAGTCTTATATTTAGTTTATTCATGTCATGACCCTTTTCCTCATTTAAATACTAAGAATCACCGGACTTACCATACTTTATGTCTGACCTAGTTTGTTTTCGTCTCTTTTCTTCCGTTCCCCCACCCCCCCAAGGTAGTCAGGGAGGGAATGGCTCAGGTTTGTTTGGACCATTACTCTTTCCAAGCTTGAAAACTCTTTGATGTGTTGCCTTGGACTCTCTCTTCTACTGCTCTGGCTGGCTCATGCTTTATTTGGGGAAACCATTTTATGCTTCTTTATTTTTGTAAACAAGACAGGATACTTTAGTATTGTAAAACAATCTTTGTGCAAGCTGTTTATCAATGAAATAAAGTTTTATTTATTTGTCGCTGCTTTAATTGTCTGTCTTGTAATTTATCTGCATCTTTTACCTATAATGCTCCACCGAAATTAAGGCATTCCCTTTGAGAGTGACCTTAATGGACGTTGGGTGTTTCACTTGGTATCAGAGCTGAAGGTTACCGGATCAGATAAAAGATTTTAAAAATTATTTTCAAAACGGTTTTAAAAGAAGCATTTTCAAAAGAAAAGTTTTGTTTTAAAGGCATATTCCCCAAAGCCATATGCACTATCTTTTGATCCTCTGTTTGAGTCCTTGTTTCCTTCTTTCCTGAGTCTCCGGGGCTCCTGGCTTTCTGGGAGGTAACCTCATCGCGAAATTGTTCCGTAGGCTTGATGAGACTACGACACTTGTCAAATGGCAAATAAAGGCCTAACTTCCATCTGTAGCCGTAATTTTATTTCGAGCTTTGTAGGATTCTCCGTGCGATGGAGGCAGCTTCCACGAGACATGTCAACAAGTTACACAAGGGTGGCAAAGTTGAGAATGAGGGGGTTTGGCTAAGGAGCACAACACAAGGATGAAGAACCCATAGTTATGGACTTAGTTCACAAAGGAGGGGAGGAAAGAATAGTAAAACCTTAAAAAAAAAGAGGAAGTATCTTTATTTTGGTATAACGGGTCCTATAATTAAGGGCAAGTGCAAGAACAAGGGACAGGATTTTCCAGAAGGCGAGTGCATGCTCTCACCACCAGCATACCTGAGAGAAAGAGGCAGTAAGATTTTGGTTGAAAGAGTTCTTCCTTTTTGATTATCCTGTTAGTACTCCTTCTAATTTTAGCACTTCACATCCGTATATATATATCTGCTTCCATAGTTGAGTCTCTGCACCCTAGATATTGTGTAGTAGAGGATCCCATTATAGTCTCAAATCCAATTGCTGGTTCGACCCATTTATCTTTGACTTGTGAGGATTTGAGAATAGCTATATTTATGCTTATGATTTTGGGCTATGTGTTGATTATAGGCATTGATTGGTTAGCTAGTAATTATGAAACAAGGGTAGTTAGACTTTCGACTTGCCTCGTGAATACCCTTGAGATTTCGTATGATCCTAAGGGATTAGTTTGTCTTAGCTACCTAGAATCACTTTACTTATCTATCGACGATTTTCGATCCGTTGGGGTAGTCCATGAGTACGCAAGATATTTTGATTAGGGTAGGGGTTTTCCCCTAAAATTCGAGACAGACTTCCGCATGTATCTAGATGACACTGCAAAGCCAGTTATGCGATCAACGATAATTCTGGAGCAAGATTGGCAAGGATAGCCAGAGTCGGTAAAGTGCTCAATTGTTTGTTTAGTATCATCTCACATAGATCGTCCAAATTCGAAGAAGGTATCCCTTGGGTGTTTGTCTAATATTGTTTTATGCCTTTGGGGCTTGTACTTGAGGGATGTCAAGTTCGACTAGGATGGTTTGCGTGAGAAATAAATGGTTGAGGGCTGGCACCCTAAGTTAGGTTGACCTTAAGAGAGGTAATAAGCACATAGTAACCATTAGCTTTAGACCCTCAGATTTGTAGCATGATGGATAAGCTAAATAGAGGAGAGACCTCTAACCACCTTAGTTATATACACTTGGTATCATGATTAACATATGTTTTATCTTGGAAAGATAGTTCGACTACGTTGAATACTCTCTAGCATAGTAAGCGATCGAAGGCCTATCTTTACTAGTGGGTTTGGAAAGGGAGGTCAAGAAGATTCGCAACCATGAAGTTAAGTTAGATAAGGTACAGTGGAATGAAGCTCAAGAAGATACGACTTAGAAGAATAGATACGCGCATCTTACCCTTTTTAAGGGTATATCCTTGATTCCTCTTTTTCTGAAAAATCTATTTGTATGTTAGTCTTTAGCTTTTAAGTATATCCTCTCGATCCTATCCTTAGGTAGAAGCCAATGGATGTAAACATGTGTTTGAGACATGTTATATTTGGTGGATGCAAGTGGTTACAAGTGTTTCCTAGTGGTTGCTCGTGGATGCATATACACACATTAGGCACTAGATCGGCTCAATCACTTTCATATTGCATTTTCATATATGTATTTGTTTATAGATTGAACTTGATGTGTTGCATTTGAGTGAATGGTTGTGCACTCATAAAGAAATGATATGTATCGTTAGGATTGCATACATGATGGACTCATGGCACTGACATAATTCGTGTTAAGGAGGTCAACTGAATCAGTAGACCGCCTGATTTTACATTAGATAAGGACATGTACACACTATGCATAGAATCATGAAAGCATTAGAAATCCTTTTATTGACAATGGATGCCTGTGATTGAATGGTTGAGTAGATGGATGTTGGATGTTAGGATACATTCTTCTTAACTTGAAGATTTCGGGGACGAAATCCTTTAAGGAGGGGAGAATGTAACACCCCGTATTTTCTGTAAACGTTAATGTAACAAATCAAAGTATACTTAATTTTTAAGACAAGAATTAAGGGAAACGGGTTATGCCATTGCGTTCGCCTCGGAATTCTGCTTGAGATAGAGTCCGAATTTGCGTGAATCGGACTCGTATGAAGAAGTTATGGCCTTCGGAAGTTTCAGTTCAAATTTAAAAACAGCTGGAAACTGAATTCAAAATTCAAAACAGAACCCAGAAGCGGGCTGGGCGGGAAATTTCCCGCCCAGGACCTAGGTCGACCAGGGGGTCGACCTCCCCCCTATAGGTCGACCTGGGGGTCGACCTGCCCTGTTTTTTTAGATCGGAGGCAGAATTCATTTGTATGTATCTGGGCTGATTTCTGGACCAAATTCATGAGTTCTACGCTATATAAACGCCCCCAAACTTCACTTTCTCCACACAACTTCATTACGCCTATACTCTACCTCAATCCTAAATAAAATAAGTCTTATTCTCCATTAAAACAATTTATAGTTCTTCTTCAAATTGGAGATTCAAATCAAGATAAAGCTTCAGGTTGGACCATAGGCATTCCGCTTCAAGCAACGTCACTCGAATCATAGCAAAATCACCTTTTCTAAACCGATCACTGTAAGTTCGGTTATTCCTTAAATTTGAACGTGTAATTGGAATTGTGAATGTAATGAATCAAAATATAGAACTATACCAATTTGCAAGTTAATTATCTTTGATTCGGGCTTATGTCAATTCAAAAGTTATCTATGCCTTTGGATCTGATTTACGACTATGACTATAAGACTTTTGCCTAAGACTATGACTATGAGGCTTTTGCCTAAGACTATGACTATGAAACTGTTGCCTATGAAGCTATTGCCTATGACTATGACTATGACTGTGAGACCTTTGTCTAAGACTATGGCCATGAACTATCGCCTATGAAATTATTGCCTACGACTATGAATCATAACTATGAGACTACTGCCTTTGACATTGGTTAGGAAATTATTGTGATTAGTCGCCCATGACTATTGTGGTTAATTGCCTACGGCTATTGTAGTTAGTTGCTTATGATTATTCGCATTGTTACAATTAGCCGATCATGTTGTACCTTGAATTGGCATTATGTTGGACCAAATCACCTATGCCTATTCCCTTGATTATATGGATCTCATATTTAGTGTGTAACTTGGCTAGTTTATTCCTATTCACTATTATGTACATCAAACCTGTTGGAGCCATTATTTTTGCATGCTTAATCTTTTATATCAATTTTTGTGCTTATCCCCAATTACTTTTGATTAGTGCCATTTCATGAGTACATAGTAAAGTTGTGAAATCATATTATACGTACGATTATGATGCGGGGATTGGGCGTAGCTTAATTAAGTTAGTTTGGCATAATAAATATGTTGGCATAATCTAAATTTGCTATATTACATGCATATTAGACTGGGGCATAAATTGATAAATTTAATTGGCCGCAAAGTGTGTAATTGGCGTGTAAACAAGGTTTTGGACATAAACGGTAAACTAGAATATTAAATCTAGTTTTGACATAAACCGTAAATTGGAATATTAATCTAGATTAGGCATGAATTGTAAAAGGGGAATATTAAATCTAAATTGGTATAAACTGCAAGTTGGGTAAATTGATTGGTAAATCAAGTTTTGGGCATAGAATATAAGTATGTTAATTTGCATGACAGATGAGTATGGTCTAGGCTAAATTGATTTACGGAAAATTTACATAATTGTAAATATGTAAATTTAGTCAAAGACGAATATGCCTAACCCGAGGTTAGACTGAGTTGTGGTGTAAAACTGCCAGGAACCGACCGGAACGTCCAGTGACCACAACAATACATGTCTAATGTGGGTGGTTAGTGCATCAAGCATAGAAAGACCCGAGGTTAGACTGAGTTGTGGTGTAAACCTGCCCGGAACCGACCGGCACATCCAGTAACCACAACAATGTCAGTGTAATGTGAGTGGTTGGTGCTTTAATTAATTAATTAAGGCTCATGAATAAATCAAGCTAGAAATGGTGAGGTTAAGTAATTAGGGAAACACTTAACCATAATAACATGTTAACAAAGACAAGAAGGGTGGGGTTAAGTAATCGAGAAAACACTTAGCCAATTCAACAGAGTAGATGGTGAGGTTAAGTAAATTTAGAACACTTAACCATAATAACATGTTAACTAGGCAAGTGGGTGAGGTTAAGTAAATTTAGAAAAATTAACCGTTGTAACATGTTAATTAAGCAAATGATAGGGTTAAGTTAACTAAAGTAACACTTAACCAAAATATATAATGACATGTGGTAGGGTTAAGTAATACAAGAGGAAAACATTTAACCAATTATATAACATGATGTATGGAAGGGTTAGGTTAACACGAGAGGGCAACACTTAACCAATATAACATTAATTGAGGTAGGGTCAAGTCAACACCAGAAGGAAACACTTAACCAACATGACGTGACAGGTGGATGGGTTAAGTTAAATTGATTAATGACACTTGACCAGTATAACTTAATGAGCGAATGGGGTTAAGTTAAATGGGAAATACTTAACCAATATAACCTGATAAATGAATAGGGTTAAGTTAATAAATCACGCTTAACCAATCCAACATGATAAGCAAGAAAGGTTGTAACACCCCACACCCGCTATGGTCACTCTCTAAGGGAATGCCATAACATCGGCGGAGTATTCTAGTGAATATAGAACAGAGAAATTACAGCAAGACAGATATAAGTAATACTTGAAATTTAAAACATCATCTCATAACAGCGGAAATAAACATGTCTGGTTACATCACAAAACCATAATAAGAGTCAAGTACAAATATCCATTCTTGCTAAATAAAAATACATAATCCCAATACATGAACTGATAGCCATAAAAAAAAAAGCTGAGCTCTACATCTACGGTCCAAACTCCAAGAGATAGATAAAGCAAACTGATCAAGGCCCACTTGCACTAGGCCCAACCTGAGGACCTGAGGGGAAAAAGATAAAAACAACGGGGTCAGACATAAGCCTGAGTGAGCCCTATAACCTTAACAATACAATTATTAAAGTAATTAGGGTATGACATGAACTCGGTACGGTACCTTTGGGGATAATGACTACACTAAGTAGCCAACAACATAGGATGAACTAAGATAACCGTAAAGACGCATCTACCTACCCAAGGATAATTACTAACTGCACCCCACCAGTCATTCCTACTTAAAGGTTGATCCCACCCAAGGACTTAAAGAAAGATATAACTAGTAGTTTCATGTACTCCTAGCTGACTACATAGGTGCCGTCTGCCCCTATCTCCACTAGGTGTACCCCACTACCCCAAGCGATCGGCTCCCTAACGTAGATACCCGTGCTGGATCCACAGTGGGGTGTATCACTCCCCCTAAAGTGGCAACCCAATACTATCCACGGTGCACGGCTTATATCTACACGATGCAACAACGACTTATCTACCAGCCCGGGTCCACACACGCATATGAAACCCGTTGGACTCGCGTTGCCATCGCTACCCCGTTTTGGCCTCTTATAGTCAAGCCCAATATGCGTGTCCCGTCACCCGACTAGAGTCGAGCCCACAAAGATACGTTTGGGATATTGGTTGAAATGGGCCCCCACAAGCTACCCACCTAAGCTTGTTACTTATCTAGTGTATCCCACTTAACCCTTTAATCATGTTTAATTACATGTTTCCACTTGGTTAAGTATTCTAATCGTATTTTCTATTGCCACCCAAGGCAACCCACTAGATTTCCACATGCCACCCAAGGCACCCACTTAACCCCTCATGCTCTACTACATGCTTATCTGGTTAAGTGTTTCTTAATTAATTAAGACCGTGATCCTCATAAAGACCTCTCACATTAGACTATCTTTTATGACCGCTGGTTAAGCCGGTTGGGTCCGGGCAGCCTTATGTCATAACCGAGTCTAACCTCGTGTCTTTACATTAATCACGTATTTAGTTTGTGCCTAAGACCTCTCACATTGGGCTAACATTTGTAGCAACTGGTTAAGCCGGTTGGGTCCGGGCAGTTTTACGCTACAACTGAGTCCAACCTCGTGTCTTAGTCGATTAATTACACCTAATTAATCACCCCATATTAATTATCCCTAATTAATATCAAGTTTTTTTCATAACATGGGTAGACCTAACTCAATAGGTAAATTCCCATGGGGTAGACCTAACTCAATAGGTAAATTCCCACTTATGTTAATTTATTTTTATGGTATGTTTAATCATACCCAACCATACTTTTAATTAACATATTTATTAACCCCATCGTTCCCCACGTAAATCGTTCTCATAAAGGGAAGATCCATCACAAATATCATGGGTTAAACCAAATATTAGCATATTCTTTGTCATGGGTTAAGAGGGTGTCAACTTGCATATATTAACCCAACTTGCATTTAAGCATACACATAACTTGCATAATTATTCACATGACTTCATAAGCATGCATAACATGTTAATCTTGCATTTGAGCATACACCTAACTTGCATAATCATTCACATAACTTCATAAGCATGCATAACATGTTAATCTTGCATTTAAGCATACACATAACTTGCATAACCATTCACATAACTTCATATGCATGCATAACATGTTAATCTTGCATTTAAACATACACATAACTTGCATATTTATTCACATAACTTCATATGCATGCATAACATGTTGCATAATAGATCAATGTCCAACTTAGTGTTTTGCATCATAATCTTCATGAAACATAGCACCAAACTTGCATAAAGATATAACATTAAACTTGCATAAAAATGTCATGAACACATACACTAAACTTGCATGACATAGAGCATATAACTTGCAAAACACATAACATATACAATATTAAGCTTGCATAAACACATTGATCCACAAACATAACCATACATCATCATATCCTATCTCAGTCAATTTAACAATTGATTATTAAGGGGATAGAAGCTCACCAAAACAAAATTAGCAAACTAATGAAGAAGATTAAGAGGCTAGAAGTTGATTTGGAATGCTATCCCTTCTCTAATTTTGATGGAGGCTCTCTCAAGTTTCAATTTGCCATAGTTTAGTTACTAGATTTAATTATGAATGAATTAGGGTAGGGTTAGGGTCTTATTTATAGGATTAGGTGAGTGTTTTAGGCCCTTAGATTAACCGTAGATTAGATTAGGACCCTTAGATTTCGGAACTCTCTAGAACCAGCCCTCCAAGCCAGCCTAGAACCCAACCTGGTGCAACCTGGTGCACCCAGGTTCACTGGACGCCGCGACCCTGTCGACAGGCAAGTCGACACCCCCTGTCGACAGGCCTGTCGACAGCCCTGTCGACATGGGTAGGGCGGGATTTTTCCCGCCTGACCCCACTTGCTCCATTTTATAATCTGAGATTTGAATTTTAAATCTGTTTTTAGTTTCAAATTTTCTGCAAACTTCATCGGGCCATAACTGGGCCATACGGACTCCGATTTTCGAAAACTCGGACTCTATTTTGCGTATTTTTCCGAGACGAACTCAATGACGCAGCCCGTTTCCCCCAATTCTCACATCTGAGATTATTTATTCTGTAATTAGTGAATTTTAGTATTAACCAAAATACGGGGTGTTACATTCTCCCCTCCTTAAAGGATTTCGTCCCCGAAATCTCTAAGCTAAGGAGAATGCATATCCTACCATCCAAACAACCATCTACTCAAACCATCAACCACGGGCATCCATTGTCCTTAAACAGTTTCTAATGATGTATGAGCATATGCAAAAAGTGTGTTTATATGTTCCCTATCTAACGTATGAACATATGCAAACCATGATAGTGCCATGCATCCATTATGTATGCGAGAGAACCCTATCGACACATACAATATCTACATGAGTGCACAATCATTCACCAAAATGCATCATCCATATGATAACACAATCATTATACATCCATTAATATAGCTTCCTACACACAATTTTATGCAATATGCAATATGAAGTGATTGAGCCGATCTAGTGCCTAGAGTGTGTGTATATGCATCCTCGAGCAACCACTAGCAAACACTTGCATCCACTTGCATCCATCAACCATAACATGTCTCAAACACATGTTTCAACCATAGGTTTACCCTATCTAAAGGTCAAAGATACTAAAGATAAGATAAGTACTAGATAACGATAGAGGAGAAAGTAAAGACATACCCTAAAAAAGAAATGGGTATAATGAACGCATCTTCGCTTCCGTCTCCCAAGTTGCGTTGCTCTCATCTTCTCCCCATTGCACTTTGACTAGTTGAACCTCTCGATTCCTCAATTTCCTAGTCTCTGACCCAAGGATGCGAGTAGGAGCCCGTCGGATAGTCGCATCACGCTCTATCTCTACATCTCTAAGCAAGCTCGGCTCTACCACCTCTGCGGTCTCATGTAAGCATTTCCTCAGATGTGATACATGGAATACATCATGAACACCACTAAGTCTGTCGGGCAACTCCACCCTATATGCCATCCGTCCAATCCTTTCCTTAATGGGAAATGGCCCTACGAACCTTGGTGCTAACTTCCCAACAGATCCAAAGCGAACCATATTTCGTAATGGAGACACTTTGACAAAGACCATGTCCCCAACTTCAAACTCAAGATCCGTCCTTCTCTTGTCCGCATAAGATTTTTGCCTATCTTGCGCTGCTTTCATCCTTCTTCGAATCAAGTCAATTTTCTCAGAAGTCTCTCTAACCATATCAGGCCCAAGCAAGATCTTATCCGTAGATTCCCACCAACATGGAGGTGATCGACAAGGCCTTCCATAAAGGGCTTCGAAAGGAGCCATACCAATACTGGACTGAAAGCTGTTATTATATGCGAACTCCACCAATGGAAGATGCTCTTCCCATGTACCTCCAAAATCTAAGATACAAAGCCTCAAAAGGTCTTCTAGAACACGATTCACCCTCTCAGTCTGGCCGTCCGTCTGAGGATGATATGCAGTGCTCAGACACAATTGAGTCCCCACTGCTTCTTGCAAGCTTCTCCAGAACTCGCTAGTGAAGATAGGATCTCGATCACTCACTATGCTAGAGGGTACCCCATGCAATCGAACTATCTCTCGAAGATATACAGAAGCTAGCCATGGAGCGGTCCTCTTGCTCTTCACAGGTATGAAATGGGCGCTCTTAGTAAGTCTGTCTACCACCACCCAAATTCCCGTATTACCCTTTCTTGATCTGGGTAACCCGTCAATAAAATCCATCGAGACGCTATCCCACTTCCATTGCGGAACTTCCAATGGGTGAAGCAACCCACCTGGTTTCTTTTGTTCCGCCTTCACTTGTTGGCACACCAAGCATCGAGCGACATACTCGGCCACATCTTTCTTCATACCGGCCCAGAAGAAAACCCTCTTCATGTCTTGGTACATCTTGTCCCCACCGGGATGAATGGTCATCCTAGAACGGTGTGCATCATCAAGAATAACCTTCCTCAAACCCTCGTCTTTCGGTACACAAAGTCTACCGTCTCTACGCAAGCACCCCCTATCGTCTAGGGTGTACCTACTCAAATGGCTGGACGACTCCCCCCTTATGAGCTTCCCCACCAACTCAACCAACTGTGGGTCGTCCCTCTGTGCTTCTCCAATCTGCCCCAAAAGAGTAGGTCTAACTTCCAAGGAAGCTAGCAAACCGGGTACATAATCAATGGAAGGTCTGAAATCAAACATCGAGATAAATTCCAAGCTTCGCTGTTCCACAAACAATGGACTCAAGGACAACCTTTTTCTGCTCAAGGCGTCCGCTACCACGTTACCCTTGCCAGGGGTATACGCTATCTCGAAATCATAGGATGCTAAGAACTCCATCCATCTTTGCTGTCTCAAGTTCAAATCCTTCTGAGAAAACAAGTACTTCAATGATTTGTGGTCAGTGAACAATTCGAATCTCTCACCAAGAAGATAATGGCGCCAAATCTTAAGAGCAAAAACAATAGCGGCCAACTCTAGATCATGGGTAGGGTAATTTTTCTCATGCACTCTCAACTGCCTTCCACCATAGGCTATCACCCTTCCCTCTTGCATTAAGACTGCGCCTAGTCCTGTCCCACAAGCATCGGTATAGACAACAAATGGCTTGCTCCCATCTGGTAACACTAAAACTGGAGCAGTGGTTAAAGCTCTCTTTAACCGTCGGAATGCATCATCACAATCTACGTCCCATGCAAAAACAAGATTCTTCTTCGTTAAGCGGGTTAATGGGGCTGATATCTTCGCGAAGTCTTTGATAAACTTCCTATAGTAACCCGCCAACCCCAAGAAACTTCTTACCTCGGTAGCATTCTTTGGAACCTTCCAATCCTGAATCGATACTACCTTCGCGGGATCCACAGCTATCCCCTCCTTGGAGACCACGTGCCCCAAGAACCGCACTTCCTTCCTCCAGAAGTGACATTTAGAAAATTTAGCCTTAAGGCTATGCGCTCGAAGAGTCTTCAACACCTCCCCAAGATGTAGGGCATGCTCTTCTTCACTCTTAGAAAATACTAAGATATCATCCACAAAGACCACCACGAATTTATTAAGGAACTCCCTGAACACCCTACTCATCAAATCAACGAAATATGCAGGGGCGTTCGTCAACCCAAATGGCATCACCAACCACTCATAGAAACCATCCGGAGTTCTAAAGGCAGTCTTGTCTATGCTATCCTCAACCACCCTCAACTGATGAAACCCCGTGGCTAAGTCCAACTGAGAAAATACTGAAGCGCCAACCAACTGATCGAAAAGATCATCAATCCTCGGCAATGGGTGTCTATTCTTCTTTGTGAGCTTGTTGAGTTCTCTATAGTCTACACAAAGTCTGAGGGACCCATCCGCCTTCGTAGCAAATACTACTGGAGCACCCCACTCCGATATACTTCGTCTTATGAACCCCTTCTCAAGCAACTCCCCTACTTGCTTATGGAGTTCCCTCCTCTCACGAGGAGCCATGTGGCGCACTGGTAAAGATACAGGTTTAGCATTATCCACCAGATATATTCGGAAGTCAATCTCCCGCTTCGGAGGTAAGCCCTTCACCTCCTCAAACACATCCGGATATTCCCGGACCACTCTAACAGAATGCAAACTCTCGACTGAAGCATCGAGCGATTCAAGATAACTTAGCAAAACAGATTCCATGGGATTACAAGAGATCTCGAGAGTGTTACCCAAACGGGTCAGAAGCCTAACAACTCTCCTTTCACAATCAAGAACGGCACCATTACTGGATAACCAGTCCATGCCCAAAATCAACCCATAGCCCGTGAAGCCCAACACAAAAGCATCACATCTAAACTCAATGCTAAGTATAGAAATCTTCAAACCCAAACATATCATGGACAAATAAGTGGAGCCCCCAATTGGGTTTGAAACAACCAAGGGATCATCTACAAGACTGGTGTCTAAGTGCAGTGACTCAACTAATGATGATGAGATAAACGAATGCGATGCGCCTGAATCAAACAATGTACGGACAGGATGATCAAATAGAAAAACCAGACTTTCAACGGAAATAGTTCTACCTCTCTGCTGAACCGGTGGAACTGAGAGAGCCTGAACTTGCCCCCCTGCCTGAGCTGGTGCCATTAGAACTTGCACCTGACCTCCTGAGGTAGATCCCGTCCTTTGCCCCTTCTTAGGACAATCTTTTATTAGATGCCCTGCTTCGCCACAGTGGAAGCAGCCAGTCTTCTTCTTCTTGCGACAATCCTTGCTTAGGTGGCCAGGTGTCCCACAATTGAAACACTTCTTCTTCTTGTCCTTGCCACCGTTGCCTTTCCCACCTTTGTTTTGTTGTTGTTGCTGAGGTCTCTTTTGATCTCCCTTCTTCTCGGGTGCCTTATTAGCATTGGGACCCTTCTCTTCTTCATGCATGAGTGCCATGTCAACTAACTTCTCAAAGGTGGCCCCCATCGGGATATGAGTCATAGCCAACCCATGCATTGGTTCATTCAAGCCTTTCACGAACCTCAAAGCCTTCTTCTCCGGTGTATTCACCATATCTAGGCCAAACCTTGCCAATTGATTAAACTTGTTGACATATTCCTTCACCGAGAGATTTCCTTGCTTTAGAGTCAAGAATCTTTCCATATACAAGTTTTCCTCCGCCCTTGAGAGAAACTTTGCCACAAATCTTTGCCTAAAATCCGCCTAAGAGTCAACGGGGCGTTCTCCATTAGTGACCTCCCACCAGAATGAGGCCTCTCCCTTCATTAACCAAGCAGCCAACTTGACTTTCTTTCCTTCTTCCATCTCAAAGATATCTATCAACTCTTCCACCTCCTTAAGCCAATCTCTAGCCTCCACAAAAGTTTCAGATCCTTGAAAAGGTTTCCCTCCCATAGCTTTGAATTCCTTACAAGTCTTAGCAAAAGTATCCGTGCGAGGAGGAGGGGGAGGAGGAAGATCGGGTGCTACGGTTGGTGGAGGAACATTTGCTGGACCCGCAGTGGTGGCCCTAGCCTCCATCAATCTCCTATACCATACTGGTACCGTCACACCCTCCGGAAAGTTAAGATCCTCAGCCATGCTGAAACGAAAAAGGAAAGATTCAAAACGGAGAATTCGAAAGACAAAGATATGGCTATTGGGATTATGCTTATCTTTCAAAAACTTTTCTCTTTAAAGACATGTTTTTGAAAATATCTCTTTCAAAAATGTTTTTAGAAAAATAGTTTTCTAAAAATTTTATCTGTTCCGGTAACCTTTGCTCTGATACCACGTGTAACACCCCACACCCGCTATGGTCACTCTCTAAGGGAATGCCATAACATCGGCGGAGTATTCTAGTGAATATAGAACAGAGAAATTACAGCAAGACAGATATAAGTAATACTTGAAATTTAAAACATCATCTCATAACAGCGGAAATAAACATGTCTGGTTACATCACAAAACCATAATAAGAGTCAAGTACAAATATCCATTCTTGCTAAATAAAAATACATAATCCCAATACATGAACTGATAGCCATAAAAAAAAAGAAGCTAAGCTCTACATCTACGGTCCAAACTCCAAGAGATAGATAAAGCAAACTGATCAAGGCCTACTAGCACTAGGCCCAACCTGAGGACCTGAGGGGAAAAAGATAAAAACAACGGGGTCAGACATAAGCCTGAGTGAGCCCTATAACCTTAACAATACAATTATTAAAGTAATTAGGGTATGACATGAACTCGGTACGATACCTTTGGGGATAATGACTACACTAAGTAGCCAACAACATAGGATGAACTAAGATAACCGTAAAGACGCATCTACCCACCCAAGGATAATTACTAACTGCACCCCACCAGTCATTCCTACTTAAAGGTTGATCCCACCCAAGGACTTAAAGAAAGATATAACTAGTAGTTTCATGTACTCCTAGCTGACTACATAGGTGCCGTCTGCCCCTATCTCCACTAGGTGTACCCCACTACCCCAAGCGATCGGCTCCCTAACGTAGATACCCGTGCTGGATCCACAGTGGGGTGTATCACTCCCCCTAAAGTGGCAACCCAATACTATCCACGGTGCACGGCTTATATCTACACGATGCAACAACGACTTATCTACCAGCCCGGGTCCACACACGCATATGAAACCCGTTGGACTCGCGTTGCCATCGCTACCCCGTTTTGGCCTCTTATAGTCAAGCCCAATATGTGTGTCCCGTCACCCGACTAGAGTCGAGCCCACAAAGATACGTTTGGGATATTGGTTGAAATGGGCCCCCACAAGCTACCCACCTAAGCTTGTTACTTATCTAGTGTATCCCACTTAACCCTTTAATCATGTTTAATTACATGTTTCCACTTGGTTAAGTATTCTAATCGTATTTTCTATTGCCACCCAAGGCAACCCACTAGATTTCCACATGCCACCCAAGGCACCCACTTAACCCCTCATGCTCTACTACATGCTTATCTGGTTAAGTGTTTCTTAATTAATTAAGACCGTGATCCTCATAAAGACCTCTCACATTAGACTATCTTTTATGACCGCTGGTTAAGCCGGTTGGGTCCGGCCAGCCTTATGTCATAACCGAGTCTAACCTCGTGTCTTTACATTAATCACGTATTTAGTTTGTGCCTAAGACCTCTCACATTGGGCTAACATTTGTAGCAACTGGTTAAGCCGGTTGGGTCCGGGCAGTTTTACGCTACAACTGAGTCCAACCTCGTGTCTTAGTCGATTAATTACACCTAATTAATCACCCCTTATTAATTATCCCTAATTAATATCAAGTTTTTTTCATAACATGGGTAGACCTAACTCAATAGGTAAATTCCCATGGGGTAGACCTAACTCAATAGGTAAATTCCCACTATGTTAATTTATTTTTATGGTATGCTTAATCATACCCAACCATACTTTTAATTAACATATTTATTAACCCCATCGTTCCCCACGTAAATGTTCTCATAAAGGGAAGATCCATCACAAATATCATGGGTTAAACCAAATATTAGCATATTCTTTGTCATGGGTTAAGAGGGTGTCAACTTGCATATATGA
This sequence comes from Allium sativum, assembly GCA_030737875.1. NCBI lineage: Eukaryota > Viridiplantae > Streptophyta > Magnoliopsida > Asparagales > Amaryllidaceae > Allium > Allium sativum. The sequence goes on along the minus strand of CM060924.1, from coordinate 184,588,550 downwards.
GCATATATTAACCCAACTTGCATTTAAGCATACACAAAACTTGCATAATTATTCACATGACTTCATAAGCATGCATAACATGTTAATCTTGCATTTGAGCATACACCTAACTTGCATAATCATTCACATAACTTCATAAGCATGCATAACATGTTAATCTTGCATTTAAGCATACACATAACTTGCATAACCATTCACATAACTTCATATGCATGCATAACATGTTAATCTTGCATTTAAACATACACATAACTTGCATATTTATTCACATAACTTCATATGCATGCATAACATGTTGCATAATAGATCAATGTCCAACTTAGTGTTTTGCATCATAATCTTCATGAAACATAGCACCAAACTTGCATAAAGATATAACATTAAACTTGCATAAAAATGTCATGAACACATACACTAAACTTACATGACATAGAGCATATAACTTGCAAAACACATAACATATACAATATTAAGCTTGCATAAACACATTGATCCACAAACATAACCATACATCATCATATCCTATCTTAATCAATTTAACAATTGATTATTAAGGGGATAGAAGCTCACCAAAACAAAATTAGCAAACTAATGAAGAAGATTAAGAGGCTAGAAGTTGATTTGGAATGCTATCCCTTCTCTAATTTTGATGGAGGCTCTCTCAAGTTTCAATTTGCCATAGTTTAGTTACTAGATTTAATTATGAATGAATTAGGGTAGGGTTAGGGTCTTATTTATAGGATTAGGTGAGTGTTTTAGGCCCTTAGATTAACCCTAGATTAGATTAGGACCCTTAGATTTCGGAACTCTCTAGAACCAGCCCTCCAAGCCAGCCTAGAACCCAACCTGGTGCACCCAGGTTCACTGGACGCCGCGACCCTGTCGACAGGCAAGTCGACACCCCCTGTCGACAGGCCTGTCGACAGCCCTGTCGACATGGGTAGGGCGGGATTTTTCCCGCCTGACCCCACTTGCTCCATTTTATAATCTGAGATTTGAATTTTAAATCTGTTTTTAGTTTCAAATTTTCTGCAAACTTCATCGGGCCATAACTGGGCCATACGGACTCCGATTTTCGAAAACTCGGACTCTATTTTGCGTATTTTTCCGAGACGAACTCAATGACGCAGCCCGTTTCCCCCAATTCTCACATCTGAGATTATTTATTCTGTAATTAGTGAATTTTAGTATTAACCAAAATACGGGGTGTTACAAAGGTTAAGTTAATAAGAACCACTTAACCAACACGACTTGACGAGTAGGAGGTGGGTAATATTAGTAAATATAGGCCCACAAAAACTTAACCATTAAATAAACATGCCTGAATCCGTGGGAAGGTTAAGTGCACGTCGGGTAGGTGGGTAATATTAGTAAATATAGGCCCACAAAACTTAACCATTATATAAACATGCTTGCATCGATGGGAGGGTTAAGTACATCTCGTGTAGGTGAGTAATATTAGTACATATAGGCCCACAAACTTAACTGTTAAGAAAACATGCTAGAATCAGTGGGAGGGTTAAGTACATCTCACATAGGTGGTTAATATTTGTATATATAGGACCAAAAGTTAACCAACATGAAACCCTAGTAACGGGGACCCATTTCAGCAGTAACCCACATAGATGTATCATGGTACCCTGAAACTAGGCAGGGTGGGACACGATTACTGGGCTGATTATAAGCGGTCAAAAATAGCTGTAGGGGGTACGTCAGTGTAGGTTCCGACGGTTTACGGGCGCGCACGTACTCCGTAGTGGGAAAAAGCAGGCACTAGGTACGAGTAGTTATACAATGTGCATCTTGAATCATGTCGGGTCGCTATCATAAGGCTTGATACATTTTATGGTGGGGTCAGCAAAGAGTATCTACACGCAAGAGAGGGCCGACTGACAGAGACTAATGGAAAATTAATACAGGTAGGTGGCATAATCCCTATTTGGACCTAGGTCGCGTAAACCCTGAATCCGAGAGGCGTTCAATAGGTAGCATAAACTCCAGTGGCCCTGGATAGCGTAAACCCTGGTTGAATCTAGTAAGCACTCGATAGTAAATCCAAGATTAGATCTAGGTAATAAACAGAATCCCCATAATAGATGTACACCTGAAGGCAACCGCAAATATGGGGATTGGGATCACGTTATCATATGATCATAGATTACTAGTTTGGACACCATTTAGGTAGTGCAGAGATATAGAAATCAGTATAAACAGGGTAGTTGCGAAGCAGAGAAGGAGTAGAAGCGCATTCAGTTTATCAGTACATTCAGTTTATCAGTACATTCAGTTTATCGTGCCATATCCCATGCTTATCCTATATTATCTTGTTACTATGGTTTAGTCTTATATTTAGTTTATTCATGTCATGACCCTTTTCCTCGTTTAAATACTAAGAATCACTGGACTTACCAGACTTTATGTCTGACCTAGTTTGCTTTCGCCTCTTTTTCTTCCATTTTCCCTCCCCAGATAGTCAGGGAGGGAATAGCTCAGGTTTGTTTGGACAATTACTCTTTCCAAGCTTGAAGACTCTTTGACGTGTTGCCTTGGACTCTCTCTTCCACTGCTATGGCTGGCTCATGCTTTATGTAGGGAAATCATTTTATGCTTCTTTATTTTTGTAAACAAGACAAGATACTTTGGTATTGTAAAACAATCTTTGTACAAGCTGTTTATCAATGAAATAAAGTTTTATTTATTTTCCGCTGCTTTAATTGTCTGTCTTGTAATTTATCTGCATCTTTTACCTATAATGCTCCACCGAAATTAAGGCATTCCCTTTGAGAGTGACCTTAACGGAGGTGGGGTGTTTCAGTTTTTTATTTTGTTATTTTGTACAAAAGTCAGTCATTCTATTTCGCACACAATTGTTGAATTTTACTATGTATAACCTTCATATATCCTGAGTCATGGTGAAATGTAGCTTATTATTTCAGCGTTTCTTTTAGCCATTATTTACGAGGAGGCGCCTATATTTTATTTTTTATAAACTTATTGCTATTGTTAGTATACACAGTTATAGACATACAAAAAAGTTCATACGGTGATTAAAAAAAGAACAGAAAGTCGGTCACAATTCATTTGATGATTAAAGACAATATAGAATGACAGTTACAGTTATATGCGTAATATATAATGATTAAGTTGACTGCACTAAGATGCGATTTTGGGCTGCTAAGTTGACAGCTTCTATTCACCCTATATCATAAAAACCCACACAAATTATGTGTCTTTGCAATGTTTTTGAATGAATATATGCTTTGTATATTATCATACTGCTTATCTACACTAACCAGCCAACAAACTTTATGGACTAAATGAATGATTCAACAAGACTTTCTATTCTTCCATCAGGTTTAACCTCCATTTTAATGAAATTCGTCAGTAGTTACATAGAAATTAGTCGTATCCCATGTGCGAAGCATAGATTCACATTTGTGTGATTATAAAAAAATATTATTCTACTCCATAGTCCTATATTATTATCTGTTACTATTTATGAAATGAAAGCTATTTTCCATTTTGGCAGGAATAAAAAAAAAATTCAGACTATGTGATTCTTGAACATCGACAGTTACTGCATAGGTAATTTTCTTTTGACGTATTCTTCTACTTGCAATACACACCAATGGTTTTTTTTTGTTTTTTTATTTTTTTAAAAATTTGCATCCAAGTAACTATATCTTCTCTTTCCTTAATTCCACATTATTAATCTGTTTACGTTGGGTTGAATTGTTTTTTCCATATATATCATCTAATTTTGTTATATATATATATATATATATATATATATAATTGTGTATTTCTTTCTGCAGCAGTAGCCGAGCGGTTAAGGACTTTGCGCCATGGTAATAGTGGCGTGAGTTCGAAACCTTGAAAGGCATGCTATAAGAGCTTGCCATGTGCATACGCTAAGATCAGCCACTTATGTGGTGCTCGCGGACCAGGCTAGGTGCACTAGGGAGGGTTTTACGACTCCGGTTGGTTTCCCTCTTGAACAAATTCAGAAGAAAAAAATATTTCTTACTGTGGTGACATCAAAATATATTTAAGTCAATCCATTAACAGTTTTTGGTACCGTCATATATCAATGGTTGTTGCAACATTCAGTGATTTTATGGCTTTATTTCAGTAATAAACAAGGATGATACAATCTTTTTTTTAAAATATCAAAGAAAACTTGCTTTCTGACAAATCAATGTTTCTCTTGCATAGTCAAAATATTAATTTCCGAAATATGTTGTAATATGCACATATAATTTGTAATATAGTGGAAAAATTATAAAATTTGTATAAACAAACCGAGGCATCTTTCAAACAAATCGAGCCTTTCATTTCATATTGTGTTTGTTAGTATTTTCCATTTGGGGTTATAAAGCTTAAACACGGATAGAAAAGAAAGTACTTTTTTTCACTCAACTCAATGTTATCTGCATCTGTAATCATTAGTTCTATGTTTCCATATTAGAAATCACAGCTGTAGTCGAATATCTTGAATTTAAATAGGTTTTCACCTAGATTTACTGCTCAATGTTTTTGTTTTAATTTTTGGATAATTTTAATAGTAGTTTGGTAGTCGAGAGGAACAAACTGGAAAATTTCTACAGTGGAAAATACAAACAAATGTAACTGAGATGAATTTTATTATTATGTCGTGCTTTTCTATCTATTTACGTTATTTGGAACCAGGTTAACTTGACTGATTTATTAAAATCATATGGTACGTTTTCAGACATGAACTAAGATGTAGGAGAATTGAGCCCTTCATAATCGTGTGCAGCGCGTCCAACCCATCCGATATCAACTGTAGATTTTAATCAACTAATACGGTTTTATAATGATAATATGATATGAGTTTAAAGTTAAATAACATATACCAAGTAATAGCAACAAAAAATATTGAAATTTTAAAATATCTATAGATAGGTATGTAGAATTAATGTAAGTTAGTAAAGAGATATTTAATAGATATTTGTGATGAACAAGTTTGGTTATGACACATGAATAGAGCACACACATGTGCTTGATTGCTTTTAGAAGGCGAGCGGGGTATGTTTACGCTTAGGGTGTGCATTCAAGGATGTGTGGTATGCGCTGATGTATGAATAGGAAGAAGCTCCTAGGTGGTGCTATAATTTAGGTTGAGATTGCTGCTATTCATAGTGAAGCTCATAAGTGATGGTATCATGTTATTGTTGGTCCTATCAGCTACCAGAAGAGTAGGTTGATTGTTGACAGAAAATGGGTGCGATGTTTCAATGATTTGAGTGAATGAATATGAGTAGTGCAGGTATTCTTATGCTTACATGGAGGGCTTATTGGTTCCACCTCGCTTCTTACATGAAAATGATGGTCCAGGTGCCAAAGCAGGGGATTGCCGTCTTTTTTTCATTTTGACTCCAGGTTGTATCTCCACTAATCACATGTCTACGTAGTTTTTAGCATGATGGTCGGTTATGCAGTAATATACAATGGACATGCTTGCACTGTATTGTCATCTTAAATGAATTATAAACAATATATTATATGACTTGAACGTGATATGTACTGCAGAACTTGATGTGAAGGTTCTGCAACAAAAAGATTTCATCTTTGCTTTTCTGTGTCAACTTGAAGATAAGTTACCATGGAACTATGTATGGAATTTGGTTACCATTTACTTCTACCTGCAATGATCAGCAATTTATCATGTGAAACCAAATATTATTTGTAATACTGTTTCTGTTGCTGTTTGACTACTTCTGTTTGCTACCTCTACTGCAGTTTCCTCTATTATTTGTAATATTGTTTGTTACTTATTCAATTTCTACATGCATGCAATTCGATTGTTGTTTGTAATAATATTCATGTTGCATACGGTTTTTAAACACCTCAGTTCTTAATGTCTAACCAATGTGCGCTATCACCATTCAATAACATATGTGTTCTTTTAAGTTCTTGCGTCTGATATATGGTCCTTTTTTTAAAACCTTTTTCTTCTCCACTCTACACTGCATATTTGGATTCGATTCGTTTCCTTGAATATAATCCATCCAACACCATCTGTGATTTATCTGAAATGTCCCAAATGCAGTGTTTGAAACATAAGTTCTTGAGTTCACGCACTTCAATTTAGACCTTTGACCACTTTAATTTAGTTGTCAATACATAACTTATTCAGCTCTTTCACAGCTGCTACATGTAGACGTTTCAATTTAATAATATTATATGCTAACAAATTACAATGTTACTACATTTTAATCAGAACAATAAATATAACTAACGTGCAATAGACATTACCGACTACAACGTGTCAACAATAACCATACATATCCACTGTCGTACTCATTTTAACTTTATATTCATATCCAATAATGGCATAAGTGTGAACTTGCATTCTACAATGTCTACTTTATTGAAGCCTGAATAACAATGCAATCTTCTCCCTTTCAAAATTGTAAAATAATCTGGATGCTACAAATCAATCTTAACTTCCAATCTACAAGATATCATACTCAAACATTCAGCACAAATAACAAAAATAACTTCCTCATCCAATTTCAAAATACTTATATTCTAATACTATACCAATGTTTACAATATTACTATATTGTCTTCCATATTTTCTGCTTTCATTCTCCCTTAACCGTAATGGTATGGTTATGTAATGTTCATCCCTGCATAACTTATTAATGCATAACTTATTAATTGAGTATCACTATAACTACCCATCTATATTACATCGACCAATAAGTAAAATGCTTTTACTATATATAAAACCATGATTTAACAACTACTTCCCTAAATCATTACAAAAACCTTCTCCACAAATTACTACTACAAATTTTATTCAATATAACCACTGCTGCTGTCTTCAAATCTAACCTACCATTCGTATATCTTAATTATACAGTTTTTGCCCGTAACCACTTTTTAATAACATAATTTTCTTCCCATTAAGCTAATGACAGCTTTTTAACATGTAAAACCAGTTCTCTTTTCATATGTTCTTTTAAAATATGCTTACATTACAAATAGTTGATCTTGTCCACTGCAACATAATTTCGTTCAGTATTTGCGTCAACCAGTGTGCGAAGAACGGGTCCGCACTTGTTTGGTTTTAATATAAAAAATCATTACTTTATGATTATTCAACTTTAAGAAATCAATCTTGTCTTTAACTGGGTTAAAGAACCAATGTCATTTAAGACACAGTTCACGATAAACCCAAAATCATCTTCTATTAAATATGGAATCTTTACATAAATCAAATCAATATATAATCGATATAAATTTCTATATCAGACGAATAATATAAATGGAATAACGGCAAAGCCTTTTAAATTCCATATATAATAGTAGTCTTCTTTTATAGAAGCTCATCTCGATTATTATTAAATCGAATTCCCTTCAATTCCAAATTCTTCTATTAAATTGAAAAACTTTTCTTTAGAAAATGTAATGACCCGGGTTTTTGACGACCTTGGTTATCCAATATACAACACATATCGAACATCCAAGGGTCGAAAATACTAGTCATTAATAGAAAGAAAACAGAGGGTGAGGAAAGATAAGATAGAAACTTAGAATAGAAGAAGAAGAAGAAGAAGACAACATCAGAGTAACACGAACCTCACAGCGGAACGAATAAATATATTTCATGACATAACTTTGAAATACAAATCTGTACTCGAATATACATCATTATCAAAGTACAGCACTTACAACACAGCAGAAATAATCTATAGCTATATCATTTCTGAAGCCTCCTGCTCCAGCTCTTCAGGTATCTGTAAATCCCGACTACTTGACTGCCCGTACAAATTTAGGCACCCAAGAGTTTAGGGAAACAACAAAATAAACTCCGGGTCAGTCATGGGACTGGTATGAGTAAAACAGTTTAAAACAGTTCGAACAAGTAAATGATATCTCATAAGACCACGCCGTATAACGAAATGGGTTTTTCCCTTATGAGAATCCAAAATATCTTTATATCAAAAACCTTTTGATATTATAATAATGTCTATCAACCACAACTATAATAATCATCTAGCAGAAACGCTTTCATCTCACGTTCTACATATATAGTATTCAATCAAAACCGCAAGCACGTATTGGGTAATGGATTTCCAACAATGATAAGGTATGGAACCACCTTTCGCTATTGTACCTCTAGAGATGAATACACTGGGTTCAACAAAAACATCTTGCAACCCAGCCACACATAACCGACCGTTCATTTAGCTTGAGTGTATCGAATGTATATCACCAACGGTTGGGATCAGCAACCGTTTCCTGAATGGGACAGCATCCACAATAGATTTTTAGAAGTAAATGAAACTCTAGATCAGGTGATTATACACCCTACTTCGGAGCGACAGACTTAGCCATGCTGCCCGCCTAATTTCTGTCATTTACCGGTTGATGAGGCTAGAAGCTACGCTTTATCATCACACCAGATTCACTTTGAATGTCACATCGTCAAATCCATCAAATCACCGATTGACGTCTACAACCATACATTACGTGTCAGCTAAAGAAGTTTCCTTCTCCGCTTCCACTCTTGGTACGGTTGGAGAAATCAATATACGTGATCATCTAGAAATACTCTGTCAAACATCCGTCCATACAAGTCATCCAGGAACAGGATGAACCGAAGGTACTATTCAGTATATCCATCTTAGGCACTGTTATCTAAGATTTATACAATAGCCCTTGCACTTTACTCCGTCTTCAATTTCCTTTGGCATATATGATTCACAACGCTTATGCAAATACGGAGTGGTTCTTCGGATAACAATCCAACCAGTCTCTCCATATTAACAACGTAAATTGGTCAAAACTTCGATAGTCTGTGATTTAACCATCGAAGGAAAATATGTGTGCAAACAACGATATTATTTCCAAATGGAACTTCTATCAATCAATCATCTATATATATATCTATATATATTTATATATATTTCCTTATTTTCTATGTTTAGAAAATATATGTTGTTATCACTGGAAAACATTTCCATAGCTATTTACATATCACTATCATTTCACAACTATCAGTCCCTGACTGTAAACTAGTAGGAGAACAATTCTCTAAGTATAAACCCTGAAGGCCGAAACCAACATCAGATCGGTACTCAGAAAATTATTCAACTTAACAAATCTCTAGTCAGTTTCTAATCTTGTTTAACTCTGCTCGATTAACTCTAGTTCGTTTTAACTCTAATCAATTAACTCTATTTGATTACCTCTAACTGGTTAACTCTAACTGATTAACTCCTTTCAAATAAACTATATTCGATCTACTCCTTTTAACTCTATTCGAATAAATTATATTCGATTAACTCCTTTAACTCTAACTGATTGATTCTAACTCCTTTTATAATATCGTATCTATTTTCTAAATAAATATTTCCTTTATTCTATTTATTTTCTCAAATAAATATTCCTTTATTCTAATTCTATTTATTCCCTAAATACATAAATAATCCCTTTTAATCTATTTGTAAATGTTCTACAAATATTTCCTTTATAATTCTATTTTATTTGTAAATGGTTTACAAATATTTCTCTTCTTATTTGTTTGACAAATATTTCCTCCTATATCTGTTTTACAAATATAGTTCCTTTATTTTTGATTGTAAATATAATTCCTTTATATTTGATTTACAAATATATTTCTTTTATTCAAAATCCTTTTTCTTAACATAATATAAATATCCATTGATTTTATATAAATAAATTATTTTCAAAATATACATTGAAAATCCCTTTTCCACATCCAGTATTTCTTATGGTACTTAACACACCATATAACAACGATAATATCGTTCAAACACACATAATCAACAACATATTATATATCACATCATATATCACAATATATGAATCATAGTAAAATAAATGTTGAGGAATCCAGTTGGATTCCTCCAACCTGTTTCCGTGCATCACAGATGTTAAACAAAATAGATAACATCACTTTCAGTTCCATATGATATATTCTGTTAAACAGAATCAATATAGAAATTCAACTAACTGACTAGCAGTTCAATCAAACGGTCAACACACAGTCAATCAACCAATATTTAACAGTTCTAAAAATACAACATGAAATTATAAATTGTTCAGAGTTAGGGAGATTTACTCACATTGGACGATCATCGTTAATAACGAAAATCATCGCTTGATTCAGACGGATAATTTATTTTGCTATAAATTGTATCTAGCCCGAATTCACTCTCAGATAGTTCCATGGTGTAGCACTCGTTCCTACGGTTCCAACGTGACTAACGGTTTTGAATTCCATTTTATCTAGCCCGCACCCAATTTCAACAGACCGGACCCGCCCCTCCACTACATCAATCTTCCCCAATTCAAACAATGAACCACTGCTCCTCCTCTTCATAGAAATGGCCAACGTTCGACCAGCACGTTCTACTCTTCCTCTTCATCATAAATCCCACAAAAATTTCCATTAAGTTCTCCACAAATTTCTCTTCCAATCAGTACTAAATATCAACAGCTCGCACTCCTCCTTGTTCATTTCGACGCACTCCAATATCACCAAACAAAGCCGATACCAGTACCTCTGCTCCGTTCCATCTTCCTCAACAGTCTCCAGATCCACACCGAAAGCTTGTCTTCCCCAACGCAAAAACAGAAGCTGCTCCTTCTTAAAACTCTTCATTTCTGAGCGCTACAGCTTCCTTACAGTTTTTGCCAAAGCCATCATCACCTTCCAGTTGATACATCGTGACATACTCCTCCCACAACAACTTGAACGCAGGCGCCATTTCCAGTACATCACGCTACACCATTCAAACGCTCACGTGGCCCCTAGATCCACGTTCGAAACTGGCCTCACAACCATACGCTCAGCCCAACTTCCAGACAAGAAGCCATGCTGCCGCTCCACCCCCCGTCGAGCTGACTTCCTCCGCCGACGGTTTGGTTGGCTCATGTCGTTTTAAGGAGCTAAGACCTTTTCTTTTGAGAAGCTTGCGGTCAGTCAAAATGGAAGAGTACTCGTTTTTATTTTGAATTTCTTTGAGTTGAGTGATAAAAGAAAAGTGAAAGAAGGGAAAGGTTGCTAACCAAACAGAACGTACAGAAGTATGTTAACATATATATATGCTTATACTTTAGTGCTAAGGCAATACGTGGCTGTCATGATGTGTATGTGGATGCATATGAAATCAATGATACTAAATGGCTAAGGAACGCGGTACGTGGCAAACTTAAGGCTTGAGGAAGTGGGAAATGTAGGGTGTCTTGTTTCCACGACTTTATCATTTCATTCATGAACACGAGCAGGCGACGTGCACTCATGGGCACGGTAGTTGGTATACATGTATGTGAAGAAATGGCTATATATGTTCTATTCTTGCACACATATATTTGTTTTCATTTGTTTTCATTTGTTATACAGACCGTTACGGACAGATATAAGAATACGGCTGTGTTCAGCGAGGTGCCACGATACCAAAAATATAATAATACTATTAGTTTAACTCATATTGTGAAACCCCAAAATGTTGGTTACAGGGTGCAAAATAATCCAAATAAAAGTTGCTTATTTAATTAATTAAAAATTACAGTAAAATTCTAAAAATTTAATTATCGTTATGTCCCAAAAGAACCTTGTTTAAATTCAAACCCGATCTCTAGTTATATCGAATAAACTGTTACGGTCGATAAAAGATTCTATAGCGACTATTTTAAAATTTGATTTGGACGTAAATCAAAATCTACACGACGAAATCCCGATTTTTCTCTTCCACTAGAAAGATACACTCCACCAGCTCCACACGTTTTTTGTTTCACAGAAATCCGGCTTAAAACGAATCATGTACATTTAGTTGAAGTTCGAATCGCCAATTTACGAACTGCAGCGCCATTTCAAGCTATATTTTAATTATATATTATAACTCTACGTTCAAACTGTCGTTTATATAATATATTAGTTATTCAAATTCAATTCCAAGCTGAATTAAATATTACAGACGATCCAGTTCACACCATATCGTCATTTCAGCCAATCCTGATTATTTCAGAATTAAATATATTATTAAATTTATTATTTTAATTAAATATTCACCATTATTTAATTCCATGACCATTTAGTTCACTAAACCACCATTTATATAATTAAATAAATTAATTATAATACCTCTGCCAATGCGGGTCATTACAATCTTCCCCACTTAAAATAATTTCGTCCTCGAAATTACTAAAAGGTAGAGAACGGCCCTATCGACTTGTTAGAACATATTTATTCACTTCTTAACTCCAGTTTCAACTGAACTAATTTAATTTCAATTAAATATTAATTAATTCTTATCCATGAAAATTTCCAAAAATCCGGAAAATTTTCTAACACCTTAATTTTTCGAAAAATTTCGCCAGCACCTCCTTTGTACTGGTCAATCGGTCAAACTCCAACTCGCCTCTATGGGCCATCTCCATCCCAAAAGAAAATCAAACAGCCAAGCGGCTTGCCAATTCGGCTCATAAATCTTATATCCAATAGAAATATAAACTTATACCTTTTTGTCGGGCATATCAACTCCATCACTTCCATATGCTATCAACTCAGCATATACCAATATTAATCAAATGAAACTCTGATCAATTTATCCTCAACACATCCATTCGCTTATATCCGAGCCAAATATCATTTCAACTCGAGTTCCTTCTCGGTTTCCAAATCTTAACTTGATTATCACATTACACTTCAAATTTGAATCTTACAATCCAATTTGTCCTGATATCATTCTAATTCAATCTCAGTTACCACTTTACTGGCTTTACTTTAATTAAATTTTGATTTCACAAATTTCTGTTAAATTTGTTTTTAATACAAACAGTCTTTCCCTGGGAGTTTTTAAACAGTTTACTCTTTCCAAAAAATCAAATTTTCCTTTTTGAACACGTCATTGAGCCCTTAATTAATATTCCATTAGTAAAATCACTTCTCTATTTCTTTATCAATATTTGTTAACCAAATATTTTCAATAACCATATTGGCCTTTTATGTTATTTGGAAAACATTTCCAAATATCGCCTTCCTTTATTTTCTAAACTTTAGAAAATATATGCTATTTATAATTGGAAAATATTCCAATTACTTATCACTTTTCCGATCTCGTTTATTTCTATACTTAGGAAATATTCTTTATTATATTTTCAAGCTTACACTTATTTGGGTTAAAACGGATGTTGTGTAAAACATCGTTACGACAACCCAAATACTATATTCAACATTGATCTTCGAGCCTGAAATCTTACTATTTATTTGTTAAAAATGAAATCAATCAAGTTGGGGTATAACTACCTCTCAGACCTTGACTTACTAACATTTATAACGTCAAAACAGATATGACTACTTACTCGAATAATCAATACCATACAACTACTTATTCACTTTTAAACACGTATACGCTTCCTCTTTCTATTCTTACTAGATTTTATTCTTAGTCTTCCTTTTTGATTTTACTATTCTATTTCTAAGTTCATTTCCTTATCGACTTTTATATATATATATATATATATATATATATATATATATATATATATATATATATATCGATACGTTGATTCTAACTATCAAATTATCTTAAAAATATTCTAACTCCTTAAATTCCCAGAAAAATTCGCCATAACCTCCTTCGTAACAGGAGCATCGGGATATTTCAAATAGTCTCCCATGGCCCTCACCAATCCAAAAGAAAAAGAAAAAGCCAAGCGGCTAGCCGATACGGCGCATAAAATCTCATATATGAATTAAATACATACCTTTTGTCGGGTATTCTATTTATATACCTTCATACCTTATCCAAACCTGTCTCCTGTATATCTATACCTATCCAATTTAACTCAACTATACCCGATCATTTTAACTCAATTCGTTAATTAATTTGTTAATTAACTCTTTAGTCTATTTCACTTCTATATTTGAACATGACATGTTCAAATATATTTTAACTTGCTTATTAACTAATTTGAATCTAAATTTCAAATTTAAGTTCTATATTCGATTTCGAATATCCATTTACAAATCCAGTTCACCTTTCAAAGTTCAACTTCAAATTCAAAACTCGATTAATTAATTCCTCTTCGACTTAGTTAATTCTATTCAATTTCTATTCAAATTTTATATCACTTCTATTAGTCAAATCTATATGTCAAATTCTATTATTCAAATTCTATATTATAAATCCCATTTGAATTTCTATATTCAAATTCTGAATATTCAAATTCTATATTTGAATTCCTTTTGAATTTTATATTCAAATTCCATATATTCAAATTCTATATTTGAATTCCTTTATATTTTCTATATTTAAATTCTATATTTGAATTCCATTTGAATTTTTATATTCAAACCCCATTTGAATTTCTATATTCAAATTCTATATCACTTCCATTGAATTTCATATATTCAAACTCCCTTTGAATTTCTATATTCAATTTCTATTTCAATTCCATTGAATTTCATATATTCAAACTCCCTTTAAATTTCTATATTCAATTTCTATTTCAATCTTTCTTTATTCATTCTTTATTATAAATCCCATTTTAAAATTCAACACAACTTGTCTTTCCCAAAACAAATTCAAAACAGTATCTCTAGTAGTAATTCGTCACTTACAACTCGAAAATGAATACTGATGATGCAGCTGTCATCATCAGAATCTATTTTCCTGCAATCGAAGTGAGTTCAATACTGTAAAACCATTTCTAAACATTTCCACTTTGAAATTCATTTCAAAATATAATTCACACTGCTTGTAAAACAATTTAATATCTCCCAGGAACTTGAATTTTCCTTATTTTTAATCCAAATCCATTTACAAACACTTATCCAATTCTCCAGAATTTTAATTCACTTTCTGGTTTAAATTTCAGATTTAACTCATCTGATTTCACGTATTTCACTTATATGAATTCAGATTGGTTATTTACATAACCATTTAATTTATAATCTTACTCGATTATAATAACAACCAATATGTCCACTATATTATAATTTTGATATATATATATATAACTTCTCTATATTGAGATATACCTTGGGTAAACTTATTTTAATTTACCCTCTTTTCAAAACATATCGTGTTGACCCATCGTATTCGAGTGTTTACAAAATCCCTACCGATACAGTGGATCAAACTGATCGACCAGAACTCATAAACAACTCAACCAATAAATCTCCACAATATAAAATAATTTTTATATCAATAACAAATACGTTCACTCGTATATATACACTCAACTCAATCTAGGGTATTACTAACCCTATCTCTATTGAGTCACGCCACAAAGCCAAGGTAATTCACTTAACTTAAGCTCTGATACCAACTGTAAGGACCCAGGTTTTTGACGACCTTGGTTATCCGATATACAACACATATTGAACATCCAAGGGTCGAAAATACCGGTTATTAATAGAAAGAAAACAGAGGGTGAGGAAAGATAAGATAGAAACTTATAATAGAAGAAGAGGAAGAACACAACATCAGAGAAACACGAACCTCACAACGGAACGAATAAATATATTTCATAACATAACTTTGAAATACAAATCTGTACTTGAATATACATCATTATCAAAGTACAACACTTACAACACAGCGGAAATAATCTATAGCTATATCATTTATAAAGCCTCCTGCTCCAGCTCTTCAGGTATCTGTAAATCCCGACTACTTGACTTCCCGTACAAATTTAAGCACCCAAGAGTTTAGGGAAAACAACAAAATAAACTCCGGGTCAGTCATGGGACTGGTATGAGTAAAACAGTTTAAAACAGTTCGGACAAGTAAACAATATCTCATAAGAACACGCCGTATAACGGAACGGGTTTTTCCCTTATGAGAATCCAAAATATCTTTATATCAAAAACCTTTTGATATTATAATAATGTCTATCAACCACAACTATAATAATCATCTAGCAGAAACGCTTTCATCTCACGTTCTACATATATAGTATACAATCAAAACCGCAAGCACGTATTGGGTAATGGATTTCCAACTATGACAAGCTATGGAACCACCTTTCGCTAGGGTACCTCTAGAGAGGAATACACTGGGTTCAACAAGAACATCTTGCAACCCGGCCACACATGACCGACCACTCATTTCGCTTGAGTGTATCGAATGTATATCACCAACGGTTGGGATCAGCAACCGTTTCCCGAATGGGACAGCATCAACAATAGATTTTTAGAAGTAAATGAAACTCTAGATTAAGTGATTATACACCCTACTTTGGAGCGACCGACTTTGCCATGCTGCCTGCCCAATTTTTGTCATTTACCGGTTGATGAGGCTAGAAGCTACGCTTTATCATCACACCAGATTCACTTTGAATGTCACATCGTCAAATCCATCAAATCACCGATTGACGTCTACAACCATACACTACGTGTCAGCTAAAGAAGTTTCCTTCTCCGCTTCCACTCTAGGTACGGTTGGAGAAATCAATATACGTGATCGTCTGGAAATACTCTGTCAGACATCCGTCCATACAAGTCATTCAGGAACAGGATGAACCGAAGGTACTATTCAGTATATCCGTCTTAGGCACTATTATCTAAGATTTATACAATAGCCCTTGCACTTTACTCCGTATTCAATTTCCTTTGACATATATGATTCGCAACGCTTATGCCAATACGGAGTGTTCTTTGGATAATAATCCAACCGGTCTCTCCATATTAACAACGTAAATTGGTCAAAACTTCGATAGTCTGTGATTTAACTATCGAAGGAAAATACGTGTGCAAACAACGATATTATTTCCAAATGGAACTTCTATCAATCAATCATCAATCATCTATATATATATATATCTATATATATATATATATCTATATATATATATAAATATATCTCCTTATTTTCTATGTTTAGAAAATATATATTATTAACACTGGAAAACATTTCCATAGCTATTTACATATCACTATCATTTCACAACTATCAGTCCCTGACTGTAAACTAGTAGGAGAACAATTCTCTAAGTATAAACCCCGAAGGCCGAAACCAACATCAGATCGATACTCAGAAATTTATTCAACTTAACAAATCTTTACTCAGTTTCTAATCTTGTTTAACTCTATTCGATTAACTCTAGTTCGTTTTTAACTCTAATCGACTAACTCTATTTGATTACCTCTAACTGGTTAACTCTAACTGATTAACTCCTTTCAAATAAACTATATTCGATCTACTCCTTTAACTCTATTCGAATAAATTACATTCGATTAACTCCTTTAACTCTAACTGATTAATTTTAACTCCTTTTATAATATCGTATTTATTTTCTAAATAAATATTTCCTTTATTCTATTTATTTTCTCAAATAAATATTCCTTTATTCTAATTCTATTTATTCCCTAAATAAATAAATAATCCCTTTTAATCTATTTGTAAATGTTCTACAAATATTTCCTTTATAAATCTATTTTATTTGTAAATGGTTTACAAATATTTCTCTTCTTATTTGTTTGACAAATATTTCCTCCTATATCTGTTTTACAAATATAATTCCTTTATTTTTGATTGTAAATATAATTCATTTATATTTGATTTACAAATATATTTCTTTATTCAAAATCTTTTTTCTTTATAAAATTTAAAAATCCATTGATTTTATATAAATAAATTAGTTTCAAAATATACTTTGAAAATCCCTTTTCCACATCCTGTATTTCTTATGGTACTTAACACACCATATAACAACGATAATATCGTTCAAACACACATAATCAACAACAGATTATATATCACATCATATATCACAATATATGAATCATAGTAAAATAAATGTTGAGGAATCCAGTTGGATTCCTCCAACCTGTTTCCCTGCATCACAGATGTTAAACAAAATAGATAACATCACTTTCAGTTCCATATGATAAATTCTGTTAAACAGAATCAATATAGAAATTCAACTAACCGACTAGCAGTTCAATCAAACGGTCAACACATAATCAATCAACCAATATTTAACAGTTCTAAAAATACAACATGAAATTATAAACTGTTCAGAGTTAGGGAGATTTACTCACATTGGACGATCATCGTTAATAACGAAAATCATCGCTTGATTCAGACGGATAATTTATTTCGCTATAAATTGTGTCTAGCCCGGATTCACTCTCAGATAGTTCCATGGTGTAGCACTCGTTCCTACGGTTCCAACGTGACTAACGGTTTTGAATTCCATTTTATCTAGCCCGCACCCAATTTCCACAAACCGGACCCGCCCCTCCACTACATCCATCTTCCCCGATTCAAACAATGAACCACTCCTCCTCCTCTTCATAGAAATGGCCAACGTTCGACCAGCACGTTCTACTCTTCCTCTTCATCATAAATCCCACAAAAATTGCCATTAAGTTCTCCACAAATTTCTCTTCCAATCAGTACTAAATATTAACAGCTCGCACTCCTCCTTGTTCATTTCGACGCACTCCAATATCACCAAACAAGGGCCGATACCAGTACCTCTGCTCCGTTCCATCTTCCTCAACAGTCTCCAGATCCACACCGAAAGCTTGTCTTCCCCAATGCAAAAACAGAAGCTGCTCCTTCTTAAAACTCTTCATTTCTGAGCGCTACAGCTTCCTCACGGTTTTTGCCAAACCCATCATCACCTTCCAGTTGAGACATCGCGACATACTCCTCCAACAACAACTTGAACGCAGGCGCCATTTCCAGTACATCACGCTACACCATTCAAACGCTCACGTGGATCCTAGATCCACGTTCGAAACTGGCCTCACAACTATACGCTCAGCCCAACTTCCAGACAAGAAGCCATGCCGCCGCTCCACCCCCCGTCGAGCTAACTTCCTCCGTCGACGGTTTGGTTGGCTCATGTCGGTTTAAGGAGCTAAGACCTTTTCTTTTGAGAAGCTTGCGGTCATTCAAAATGGAAGAGTACTGTTTTTTGTTTTGAATTTCTTTGAGTTGAGTGATAAAAGAAAAGTGAAAGAAGAGAAAGGTTGCTAACCAAACAGAACGTACAGAAGTATGTTAACATATATATATATGCTTATACTTTAATGCTAAGGCACTACGTGGTTGTCATGATGTGTACGTGGATGCATATGAAATCAATGATACTAAATGGCTAAGGAACGCAGTATGTGGCAAACTTAAGGCTTGAGGAAATGGGAAACGTAGGGTGTCTTGTTTCCATGACTTTATCTTTTCATTCATGAACACGAGCAGGCGACGTGCACTCATGGGCACGGTAGTTGGTATACGTGTATGCGAAGAAATGGCTATATATGTTCTATTCTTGCACACATATATTTGTTTTCATTTGTTATACAGACCGTTACGGACAGATATAAGAATACGGTCGTGTTCAGCGAGGTGCCACGATCCCAAAAATATAATAATACTGGTAGTTTAACTCATATTGTGAAACCCCAAAATGTTGGTTACAGGGTGCAAAATACTCCAAATAAGAAGTTGCTTATTTAATTAATTAAAAATTACAGTAAAATTCTAAAAATTTAATTATCGTTATGTCCCAAAAAAACCTTGTCTAAATTCAAACCCGATCTCTAGTTATATCGAATAAACTGTTACGGTCGATAAACGATTCTATAGCGACTATTTTAAAATTTGATTTGGATGTAAATCAAAATCTACACGACAAAATCCCGATTTTTCTCTTCCACTAGAAAGATATACTCCACCAGCTCCACACGTTTCTTGTTTCACAGAAATCCGGCTTAAAACGAATCCTGTACATTCAGTTGAAGTTCGAATCGCCAATTTACGAACTGCAGCGCCATTTCAAGCTCTATTTTAATTATGTATTATAACCCTATGTTCAAACTGTCGTTTATATAATATATTCGTTATTCAAATTCAATTCCAAGCTGAATTAAATATCACAGACGATCCAGTTCACACCATATCGTCATTTCAGCCAATTCTGATTATTTCAGAATTAAATATATTATTAAATTTATTATTTTAATTAAATATTCACCATTATTTAATTCCACGACCATTTAATTCACTAAACCACCATTTATATAATTAAATTAATTAATTATAATACCTCTGCCAATGCGGGTCATTACAAAAAATTTCCGTTTCATCTTAATAAAAAGATTCATAAATTCCAAATAACGTTCACTGTTAATTGGGTTAAAGAACAAATGTCGTTTAAAACACAATTCACGATAAACCCAATTCACATTTCACTTTATTCCAATTACTAAATATAATTGGAAACTCTATTAATCTTAATTAAAAGATTTATTCTTTTCATACGGGGTTTAAGAATAGTGTTTTTGAAGACACCATTCACGACAAACCCAAAATCCAGTTTATTATTTGATTCCAATTAAATATTAATTAATTGGAAAACTTCATTAAACCATAATTTAATGAATTATTCTAGTTAATAAGTAGTACATTTCGATAAAAGTATATTTTTATCTTTTCAAATATTGAATTTTCATCCAAAATCTTTCAAATCATTTATTATGATTTTACACAAATTATTAATAATTTTGATAATTTTATTAAGGCCCTTTCAGTCGATTTCCATAAACGGTCATCGAACTGCACTTACAACGACCTTTCCTAAAATTGATTTGGACAAAAATCCAAATCAACCATTAGATTTCAAAACTCTTATATTCACTGGAAATCTCTTTTCGATACGAACCGAACGGTTCTGGTTTTAGGAGAATCCGACGGTCGGATCTCCCGTTACATCAATTCGAATTTAATGGTCGAAATTCGCGAACGGTCGCCGTGCAGCGCGTTCGATTCAGGCCATTAAATATATATATTATATATTATCCATATATTTCATCAATTTCCATTTAAATCGTATTTTATAAAAAAATTATAAATTCATTTTTAAATCGATTCCAACTCATTTTCAATTTTAAATCAAAATAGTATATTCTATATATTTATCATATTATAATGATAATATGTCCAAAATATTAAATTTTGAAATCACTACTTTTCGATATTCATTATAAATTGAATAAAATTGATCGATACACCCGTTCAGGTTAAAAAGGGTGTTTCAATACTTAACCCAGCTTCATATTTTTATATTTTTATGCCCATCCAAAACGGACATAAAAATCATAATTTTATTCTTCACTAAATTTATTTTAAAATACTCTATATTTTAAAATATTCTTTATTTTAAAAGATTCATTATTGTTTTGAATATTATTTATTTAAAACATTCTGAATCGGAATGCGACTCAATCAATTATCGTATAATTTCAGTTATATGGATTTCGTACATCGCATGTATACAACAATAATGATAAATACAACAATCCATTTACATCCAGAGTGAAGTTTTACAACTATGTGAGCATTAAAATAAATAGATAACGCTCATCACAGACTGTCAATCCATCGATTGACATATAACTAAATATTAGGACTAGTTTATGTCAAATATCATCCCAATACCCATGTGGGGTTTTCAAACAACAACAGTTTACATAAATAAATCATTGTTTAGCAAATTTAACCAATTATAATTCGGTCTGAATTATTTTCTATTTAACAAATTTTCACTGTTTAAATTATAAATAAGTATTTATAATTTAATTTCAATAAAACATATATTTTAACAAGTAATTATTTTATTTCTTGTCTAACATGACAAAGGTGATATTTTGTCTAACGAAACATATATTTTAACTAAATGACATTTCCATTTTAACATAACAATTTCTAACGAGATGACATTTCTATTTCACATGACATTTTCTAACTAAATGACATTTTTATTTCACATGACATTTTCTAACTAACTGACATTTTTATTCTAACTTGACATTTTCTAACTAAATGACATTTTTATTTTAACATGACATTTTCTAACTAAACAACATATTTGTTTACAAAATATGTTTTCCAATACCAAATAAAAAGGAGTTTTATTTTCATAACTTATCTGCATGTTTCCTAAAGTCCAATAAAAAGAATTTTTATTTGCATAACTTATCTACATGTTTTCTAATGTTAAAAAAAAGAATTTTTATTCGTATACATTTTCTATTCTTCTAATGACAAAATAGAAAGACAATTTTGTCTACGCACATGTTTTCTAATTCTAGTGACAAAATAACAGATAATTTTGTCTACATACACATTTTCTAATTCTACTGACAAAATAAATAAAAAATTTGTCTACTTGTATATTTTATAATTCTAGTAACAAAATAAAAAGGTAATTTTGTCTATATGTATATTTTTCATTTTAATGACAAAATAAAAAGTCAATTTTGTCTACATGTATATTTTTAATTTTAATGACAACATAAAAAGCTAATTTTGTCTACATGTATGTTCTCATACGATCTATTTCAACAAAAATGATTTTTTTGTTTCCATACAATCTATTTCAACAAAAATGACAATTTTATTTGTCAATGCTAATTTCAACAAAAATGACAATTTTTTTTCTCAATTCTAATTTCAAAAAAAATGAAAATTTTATTTGTCAATTCTAACTTTAACAAAAATGACGATTTTGTTCGTCAATTCTAATTTCAACAAAAATTACAATTTTATTTGTCAATTCTAATTTCAACAAAAATGATGTTTTGTTTTGACAATAACATATCTAAACTAAATTATATTTTTATTGATAAAAACATATCTAAACTAAATGATATTTTTATTGACAAAAACATATCTAAACTAAATGATATTTTTATTGACAAAAACATATCTAAACTAAATGATATTTTTATTGACAAAAATATATCTAAACTAAATGATATTTTTATTGACAAAATTTCAATATTCAATATGGCAAATAAAAATGAATATTTTTATTTGTACACAATTTTCTAATTTTAACATGACAAATAAAAAGAAATATTTTTATTTGTATACAATTCTATTTTATTCCATTATATTCAGTTAAATCAATAGATCATCACAACAGCGTAACCAATCCAAATCAAATCGCGTACAACAACAAACTGATTTTAACAGCGTTAAGAATTTCTAAACACGATAATAATTAATTAATTATAATTATTTAAAAAGAAATATCACAGTGTAAATTATAAATGGATATTTATAATTTCATTTCAACATTTTATGATAATTAAAAAAAAGATAAAAAATCAACATTGACAATCGATATATGTAGTTATAAATAAATAACTGTAAAAATATTTTAGTGAGTGAGTTCTCACTTTGACTGGTTTTGAAATAACGATTATTCTAACTGAATTAAACTGGACATTCAATTCAGTCAAAATTTCCCACTGCTCCCGTTTCTGATCTGGTCTATTCTGAAATGTTTTGCTCGATTTTACGGTTTCAACGAGTCCGGATTTGTTGAATTCTGATGATATATGAAGGAGACATCATAATTTATACATCGATTACATTAATAATTAATTAATTATATAATTTATTTTAATTACATCACTTGACCATCTCCTCCTTTAAACATCGTTCTCTATTCAAAGCTGTATTTGCTCAAACCAATCCCTTGCTTGCGCCGATCACCAAAAGGAGTCGGACCACCATCCAAGGCTGTCACGTCGTCGAGCCAAGCACCGCCTTCCAGCGCCAGTGCTGACACCCATCTCGAGAGCCATGCCGCTTCAGAAAATCCCACGAAAGTCGGCCACTTTGAGCCTTAATTTCACGCACAATACAATGCTAGGGACGATCATCTCCATATCAGTTTGAAGATCAAAAGAATCTCAACAAATTTCGCTTAAGAATTAGGAGGAAATTCGAATCGTAATGAGAGATTTTAAAGGTTGAAAAATAGAGCATTTAGGCCATCGATTTATGGTCTGGCGGCGGCTCCTAATAAATGATTAGGGTTATGAATTTTTAGGGCTTTATATAATTAGTTTATTAATATTTAATTCAAGTTTTATTTCGTTATAGCTTCAAACTCCACACGAACTCCCAATCAAACCCAACGAATTGCTCCGCTAACCAAATACCCCTATTTCGGACATAATGGCCAGGTCTCGTCAGCCCATTTGATCGTCTCAGCCCACTTTTCTTTAATTTAAAATATAAATCAATTAATTATTTAATTTAAACGTATATTTTAATTTACCGCGGCCACATACTGACTCCAAAAATTCCCAAAAAATAATTTCAAGCTATGTTTTGACGATATGGTCCTAACAAAATTAATTTCGTCGAATTTTGGAGACCGTTTCAAAATGTCCATTTTCTGGTCAATCCAAATTGACTAAAATTGACAAAACACATTTATATTTACCATGCTCACATATTAATTCCAAAAATTATGAAAATTGGAATCTAGCAAAAATTTGACATTCCGGATCCAACCAAAGTGGTTTCGTCGAAAACGGAGGTCGTTTATAAAATGGCTAATTTTTTATATTAATATTAATATATATATATATATATATATATATATATAAATTCCATAGCGACTATTCTAAATTTTAAACTAGGCATAAATTTTGATTCCCATTATGAAATTTCAATTTTTCAGATTCGTTGGAAAGATATTTTTAAACAGATTTAAATATTTCTGGTTTTACTGAAATCCGATTTATCGAATCCTATACATTTAGTCAAAGTTCAAATTCAAATTTTCAAACTAACGCGCTATTTCTAACTCCTTTTATAATAAAAATAAATTTATTCGTTCTAACTTCGATTTAAATAAATTTTTAGTCGTTATTATTTAAAACAAATTATTCTAAATAGTCAAAATCCATTAAAATTGCTAAAATAAATTTTTTAAATTGGTCCAGAATTTCTAGGTTGTTACATAAGCGAGGGTCGACACTCGCATATACAACCAATCTGGATCATAAGTGCATAAAAGAAAATCACAAAGGCCAAACAAGAGAGCTTCTTCTTTCCATCACTAGGTCATTTCCCAACACGAGCAGGGGGAGAAGTAGCACCAATCGGTTCTGTTTTGTTCTCGAGATTTATTAATTTTGCAATGATCTCATCCTAGGACTTGAGAGCCTGAGTAAGCGCGACTTTGACTTTCTCTAAAGTAGTGATGCGTTCAATGTTCTCCCCGATTAGCCTTTGGAGTTCACAAGAAAAAGAGTTCCAAGCATCCAATTTGCGCGCAATATACCTTCCAATATCTTCAAAATGCTTCTCCATCCAATTCCTAGTGGCTTTGAGCTATGCCAATGTATGATACTTGAGAGTGTAAAGATCTTCATGGACTGATCATTTGTCAGATGGGTATATATCCAGGTCAAATTGGTCAAAGTGCATCCCATCCAAACACCCTTGAATCACTCAGCAAGTTCAGATCTGCACGGCACAGGAGCATAACAATGCCTGTCAATGATTGCTCGAAGTTCAACCTAAGTTGGGGGCAACAGAAGTAGTCTGAGTATCAGGCGCAGGGAGCTTGTCCAGCCTATGGCGTTTCCGAGTATTGTCCTCGCTCAAAGTCCCCTCGATCCTTTTAAACATCCTACACAAGTTGTGGTGATTGAAAGTAAATAACAGGCCAGCAAGAATCCTGTTCAAGGAATTTAGATCATTCCCCTAGCCTTAAGTATTTAGGTAGTTCTGTGTTGCTTTAGGCCCTAGGTCATTCTGTTTAATCAGAAGCTTTAGGTCGAAATAATAGTCCAGTTCATTGGATCATATTTCTATTTCTAAGTCTTTAAGTCATGAACGACCTAAAGCTTCAAGTCAAAAACGACCCAAAGCTATGGATTGAAATGATGACCTAAAGCCTTAAGTTATTATAATGACTAAGAGCAAGAAAACGGTCTAAGGCCTAGAGTGATTGTAGCGACCTAATTCATAGTATTCCCCATAAGATGCTAAAGTATAGTAATCTGAAACAATCAAAGAAGGTGCTTCAACTTTTAAACAAGTGACAAGGCATGGATTTGCAAATTCGGATCGTCATTAAGTAATGAAATTATGCAAAGTCATCATTTCGGCATATTCATCATTTATCAGCAAAACCATGATCAAATTACAAGAATTTGCACATGAAATCTATGCTAAGACCATTACAAGTATGTTACAATCCTTAAAACTAACTTGAAGTTTAAAATCAAGATAAAACTTGAATCTTGGAACTTTGAATTTGGGTAGCTTGATCATTGGTAGAATCGTCAAAGAGTTCGAATTTGCTGAAGTTGAAATTTCTAGAACAATCAATGATACGCTAGATCAAAGGATGCTTTAGAACGATGGATGCAATTTGACCTCAGAGAGCCGCCATTAATGAGCTCGAAGCAAGAAAGGCAGTGTAAGAAGGAATGACGATCTAAGTTAAAGAATATATACAAGCTAAAAGTAGATGGGCCAAGTTCAAGTTAAAGGCCCGATAATGATCCAGAAAACTGTATGACCTAAAGCATAAAATGATCTAAAATGTGGCGCGATCTAAGGATTAACACAACCTAATACATATCAGCACTGTTCAAGTCGAAGCCTGTATTATTTAAAATAAATACAAGATTCGAGGGGCAAATGTTAATCCATATAATATGGATCAACGGTAATAAAATGTGTTTGTGTCGTTATAAGCCCTTGGGTCGCGGCAAAGCTTTTCATTGGTTTAACCCATTACAAGTGTTTAGATCGTTACAGTGCTCTAGTCAGTTCATACGGTTTGGGTCGCCGAGCCTTTTGGGTCTCTCTGTTCTTAGCTCGTTATAAGTCCTTAACATCTCGAGTCCTTTAGCCCGCTAAGCATTTAACCCGTTGAAGCTTCCTTAGACTATATGGTCGTCATGCCTCTTTAACCCGCCGAAAGCTTTAGCCCTATCCGCATCGCCTTAACACGAGCCGGCTCATATAAGAAAGCTTTAGATCGCTCTGCCTTGTCATAGCCCATTCCGCCTTGCTCAAGCTCGCCCTGCCTTGCGTTAGCTCGTGCTATCTTAAGACCAGACTAAATTAGGTCACTTCGACGGCTTAAGGAATGCAGAAGATAATTACAACTCTGCCACCTAGTCTGAATCCCACCAATAAATACCCCCTCATTCCTTCATTACAGGGGACGGAGGCTGCCCGATTAATTCCTAAGCATTTCAAAGCGATTTCCATCTCTTATAACATCTCCAATTGAAGATCCAACATGAAATTTCTCGTGAAATCAACCATAAGCAATCAAGCATTTTAGAGATTGAAGATTTCCTGTCATTCTCCTTGCATATTGTGGGATTCATTCTCTTCCTCACCAATTTGTGTAAACTTGAGTGATGTTAATTTGTAATGAGCATTATGAATGTACTCTTGTGTGATCCTCAACTTGTAACCCATGAAGTGATAATGGAAAATGTTGAGAAAGTGGACGTAGATCTTTCATAAGATCGAACCACCATAAAATTTGTATCTTTTTACTTCTGATGTGAATTGTGTCCTCTTTTCTTACCAACAGGTGAAGTGCAATTTTTGCACCTTTGGTGTTCATTCTAATTTCAGAATCAATAGTATCGCTGCTGCATTTGATTTGTGGATGTTTAATGTAATAAAATGGATTATGATATTTTAGTTATGTAATTATTTATTTTATTCCATCATGAGATCTGCCATATTATTAATCGTATCTAGTATTTTTAAATCTTATATACTTAAGGTCCACTACTTTTAATATCCGAAATTAGTTGTAAGCATGTTTGATGACGTATATAATTAATTTTGGACCTTTAAAAATAGTGGGTCTTTACTTTGGTATCATAGCTTAGGTTTGGTGATTACCTAAGCCTTGGGTAGGTTTAACCGTTATGTGGTAATGATTTGCACTTTAAGGTTGGTTTAAATATAAGAAAAAAATATTTTGATTTATAATTGTAGGCTTGAAGTGTGTGTACTATTTGTTTGGTCATTATTACCTCACTATACAATGTTGCTTATTTATGAGTAACCTTTTGTGGAGGATAAAGAAAACAAGAGTGAGGAAAGATAAATATTATGGGGTAGGTTATGTGTTTGGTTATAACCTAAATGACATACCCACGGTGATTAGGTTGCAACTAAAACCCAAGCTTAGTAAAGATAAAATCGTTTTAAGAGAACAACAATGGTCTAGAATTATTGTTTTTAACATATATCCCACATTTTAAAGCTATGTCATTAGTTAATAGAAAATGGTCATTTGTGAGTGATTAGCATGTTTATTCACTAATTATGGGTGATTAGTGATAATTAGCGAAATTATGACTCAGAAAAGTATGGAAAAATATGTGAAAATTCCAACGTATTATTTTATATCGCTGGTATATATTTCGGTTAATTTGGATTAAGTTTGCTAATCATATGGTTAAATGCGGTTAAGGGGAAATCACGGTTTTGTGTATGTTTGATCTAAAATAGCCTATATGATTGATGTTTTGATGTTTTTGATTGAAGCTATATGTTGTTAATGTTTTTTGGGATGTTTTATGATTGTTTAGTAAAGTTATAATGGTTGAAAACGTCGTCGTATGGCAGGAATGGACGATACAAGCTTGCTGGAAAAACTGCAGGGTTTTAGATCGGATAGGGGGTGGAGCACCGAACCGAACTAGAGCTTGGCACAAGAGGAAGCAAGGAAACAAGGAAGGCCTGTGTTAGTCGAGTTGGGGTTGGATCGAATGGAAATGGGGCAAGGTTCCAAATCGGAACCAGGAGACCGAACCGAACCGAAACTAGGAGACCGAACCAGAAGTGGAGGACCGAACGGAGGACTTAGGCATTGTATCTCTAAACCGAACCAAACAAGTCAGACTAAGCCGAACCAAGGTGGCGAACTGACCGGATGTGTGCTACTACTTCAACGCGACGACTCTTATGAAGACCAACTCCAATCCAAAAAAACCTGAGAAGCAAAGGAAGTCCAAATGGGAAGTTATTACTCAGGATCCAGATGGGAACCAACGAGTTAACTTGATGAGTTGGACTTTGCTGCGGGACGTGAGCAAAGGGGTTATCGATATCTATAACATTGGTTCACTATTGAGGGAGGGGGTATTGACTATGGATCAGTGCGGTGGGGTCAGAGGTTGTATGGAGTTGGACTCCATCAGGGCCCCAAAAGGCAAAGTGGTCGTAGTGATAGTTGTATGGAGTTGACTCTGTCATGGCCCCAAATGGTTCAGGTGATCAAAGCGATGGATATTGAATGCTTTACACACTGAGTGAGAGGTGTAAGGATGATTGCTATGTTTGATGTTTTCTTATTAGTTCATGACATGATTGTTTGGATTAATTCTTTTAATTGAATTGATTATTGTTTTCTTATTGGTTATGTTTAGTTTGCTTGTATGTTATTTGTTTGTTTGTTGTTTATGTTAATTATGTGATTAGAAAGTAAGCTAATGTTGAATACTGATTGAATTTACATTCAAGAGACAAAAAGATTAAAGGGGGGACATGATTAGTTTAGTCATAGTGTGATAACCTAGTTTCTAAGCTGGGGAAGACTGGTATGACTAAAAGTTTTGCACTTGCTCCTTGTAGGTGAGGATAGTAATTGGAAATCTTTTGGTGATTAAATACTTAATGTTTTCCAAGGAAAGGAATTTTATTTTAAAATGTAGATTGCAGTTTTGATTTGGAATTAAAAAAAGTTGATATATTAGGCAATTCTAACTAAAGGATCCCTCTTGGTATTTTTGGTGGTTCAGCTTTGCCACCAAATGAAGGAATCTAATATATATATATATATATATATATATATGGATTCTGGGATCAGGGATTGTTGGATGACGGTGGATCCATCAGAGTGAATGGTAAAGAGCTCAAAACTTTGTGCGGTGAATTGTGTTGGCTCTCATGGGTTGTTGGTGAAGTTTGGTAGAAAAAGACTTCGAATCATCAATATGTAACTCGATGATGGATGATGTTTCGATTATGAACTTAAGCAGGAGTGGTCGAAGCTAAGTTAATGCGATACTGGTCGTGGGATGGTATACAATATAGTTTGATGATGGGATGACTCAAGTAGGAGTTAATCAGGGATGATAATGGAATTATTTCAAGAGGAAACTTGACTAAAAAAAAGTGAAATCGCCAAAAAGAAAGGCTTGACAGATTTAAAGTGCTAAGGAATCGTTAGTTATCGAAGGTTCTAGCGGGCTCAAAGCAGGGGTATATAGGGACACCTAAAAGACTAGTGGGACTAGTCGAGTACCCTGGGCATATGGGATGAGCCTAGTTGTCTTGGGGAGGCAAACGTACACGGAACGTGCATTAGCCTGATTAGAACCGAGGTTTTCCATTAACCCTTTTGATCGATGAAATGCAAGTTCGATAACTAATGGATTCAAGGCTGTAGTCGGTGATAGCTAGGACATTGGATGTTATGGTTACTATGATTTTGTGCTATCTTCTATGTTTTCTCTAGGTAGGCTATCACCGTAGGTACTAAAGTAAAGGAAGGACTGGGGATTCTATTTTGACTAGTATCTATTATTATAAGGATGAGGCTTTGAGGAAGTTCATTACATTTTTGGGAATTTACACCTTAGGATAACTATCTGTTCGCACATGAATGGACACACACATGTTCATTGTTACTGATGATGTGTTGATTTTTCACTTAGCTTAGGTATGCTTTATTCTTGTGAACCACGTTGTTTGTTAATTTACGTGTGTTCTTTTACTTGTACGAGAATGTTATTTGCTATGTATTTCAATTATAGTCAATTGACGTTGAAATGCTATTGTTCATGTTGTCAAGTAGTGATTTTCATTATCTTACACTTTGTTGATGGATTAATAGTTTTACACACCACATGTTCCATAAAATGACAAGAAAGTACATATTTTATTATAGTGTGCTGTGTGATTGGCTAGAAACTATGGTTATTACATATAGGAAGTTAACTTATGATGGATTATTTTATCTTTTTAATTCCGAATGAAAGATTTATTGTTTTGAATGGGTTTTATATTTGGGGAATTGCAAGGGCGCAATTCTTTTAAGGGGGGAAGAATGTAACATCTTGCAACTTTAACAGTTCTAAAAGTTAAGTAATTATGAGTTAATTATACAAGAGGATAAATCGGATGTTGTATCTATTACCATTGCGAAGGTCTTTCCAAGACGATCATTTTAATAAATAATTTTGATATATTTGAAATTATCATTTACAAGATATTTTTTTTTCCAGAATGAAAGATACGCACATGAAACCATTAATTCTTAATGTTCCTATTTTAAGAACAAAAATAGTGTTTGGTGTAGTGGTTAAGTGAGTAGACTTTGATACATTAGGTCATGAGTTCAATTCTCATCAATGTTATATTTTTAATTTTAAGATGCATGTTCTAAGTAGGAAGTATGTGTATATGCATACAGATATAAATGGGAGACACATAGGATTAAATGTTGCATATAAGAAAAGATTTTATGTGTGTAGATATATATATATGTGTGTATGTATGTATACTTGGGGTGTATGCTACTTCCAAATTATAATACATTTATTTCATAGGCTGTGAATTAATTGTACATTAATTAATATATTATTCAAATTCGTTGTGTGTGTATGTGTGTGTGTGTGATATATGTATGTATGTATGTATGTATGTATGTATGTATGTATGTATATGTATGTATGTAACTTCATTATGCATTGACTTTGCATGTTATGGGGAAATATGTTAGCAATCAATTTGCATCAATTGACAATATATTTTAATTATGGATGGTTGTGAGGTTTATGCATATTTTTGCAGCGGTTAGAGATTAATGGTAATAACTTTGAATTGTCAAATAAATGCATGTTTGTAAATGTTGATTAATTGTGCATGTGAATATTAATTAGGCACTGATTGACATGCATGTCAATCGATTTACTTTTATTAGGGATTTATTTCCTAACGACTAGCAATTAATTCTCTTATAAGTGGAAATTTCTTAATAGGTTTTAAAAACATATCCATTGGTTACCTATTTTAACGGTATATTCAAATCTTTTTTTTCATGGATTGGAGGGAATAAGAACAGACATATGAGATGCATTTTAAGATCCTACTTCATTTTGAAGTAAACAAGAGAGCGGCTATGATTTAATTTGGGAACTGCTAGGATGAAATCAATCCCTAACTCCTAAGCAAACTAAACTTATGGACCGGGGGGGGCATCTATCTTCTTTCCTTCTTCTCTTGGGAAAGTTCTGTGAACACATTCTATTTTTCCTTCAAAGCTTTTTCTTCATAAAATTATGGAATGATCTCAAGCTAGATAAAAGAATGGGGAAAACCAAAATAAAATAGAAAAAGAAAGAGAATTATCAAAGGAGAGAGGCATAAAATCAGATCCAAGAGGCAAAAAGCTAACGTAAGGTTCATTACAGATTTTCTATAGAAAAACCATTGGTATGAGTTATTTAATTTAATTAATTTAAATTATAAAATTTTGTGTCTCTTGATTAAAATCTATGATGTGATATATTGGAAATTGTTAGCTATATGAGATATTTTGGATATGTTGTGTCTGCCTGGGCCATTTATTATTGGTTATTACACTACTAGAATTTCAGTTGAAATAAGTTATGTGTTTGAATATGGGAGTTATTAATTAAACAATAGTTTTTTTTTGGGGAAAGATATAATGAATTTAATTTGGGGGTGTCAAATATGTTTATTATTTTTTATTTTGTGAATATATTCATAAATAGTAACAAAGGACATTTATTATTATTCGACAAAATAAGATTTTATAAATATATATCCAATTTTACTGAAAATTGCATTCCTTTAGAATTATTGGAAATAAATAACTTTCTATTATAAGAAGTATTTAATATGAAACTGTTATTTTATGTAAGACAATAATAAGTTGATTTGCAAAGTTATTTGATATGTTATGTTCTCATAAAATATAATGTTTTGAAACATAAGAAACAATGAAAATGTTGGAATATTTCGACAATTGGGTCACATATGTAAAATAAAATGTGTTATGCTATTTTGGTGTAAAGCCTAATTAAAGTGATCTAATTTTTTATTAGAATTAATAGGCTTAAAGTTTAAGTTATCATGGGCCTAATGTGTAGATACCAGGGCATTTTATAATTTGTTGAAGGGCCGAATTACAAAATGCCAACTCTATAAATAAAGGGTTATGGTCCCCGAATTACACAAGCCTTAGCAACTCTCTAACCTCTTCTACGGAGAGCTGATTTTAGATCTAGGGTTTGTGTCAATTTGGAAAACCAAACCTAATTCATCTTCTCGTTTAACAACCGACTACGGATTCAGGTATTGCACTGATTAAATATAGATTCAGGTACGCTTCCGCTAATCAAGTTATATATTTTCTGATTTGTTCTCAATTAAATCAATATGGCTACATATTTGGATCTAGGGTTTCACGATTGAATATTGTTAAAGTATACTGAAATCCTAACAAGTGGTATCAGAGCCAACCATTATTGATTCTATTGGGAAAATTTTGTTTTTTTTTCTTTTATACATGTTGTTTTGCCATTTCAGAACAAAGGTTGAATTGTGTTTTCAATTCATACGGTTTATATGTTATATTTTCATTTCACAACAGGTTGATTTTATTTACTACGGCTAATAATATTAAAAAAAAAATGTTTTTTTTTTTTTTTTTTTTTTAGTTTAGATTTTAGATCTATATTGATTCAGATCTATTATCTCCTTCACGTTCTTTCATTGGTTCTATGGATCCAGCATGAATAATGTTAATATAATATAGTTTGTCAATATGTTAATTTAACGGGTTCTGGTTTTTTGTTTAAAAATATCAAAAACATATGTTTATTACGTCTAGTTATAAGTTGCATTCTGCAGCCGCCGGTCTATTGTTATATACTTCTGGTGTCATATATTATACTATATTATTTGTTTTGACCAAGTCTTGAACCCGTTTTATGCATAAAGTTTCGGAAGCTCTAATGAGCGAATCTCATGCTATCCTTACGGGTTTTTAAAAAAAAAAAAAAGTTTTTTTTTATATACCATGTGTAATGTTTGGAACAATTATTGCTTATTGTATGGATGTAGGACATGCCACATTAACTTATTTTTCATATGCAAATAATGTTTCATGGCATGTGTATGATGCTTCGGTAACCTGTCATGATGCTTTTATTTTATGTCTTTTGGGATTGGTATATAAAATTTTGCATTTGTGTTGCTTAATCTAATTAGCTATCATGTTTGAATCTTTGACCATTTCACCTACGTTTTAGGATGATGATTAGTAGGTTACTTTAATATGGTCAAACTACAGTAACTTCTATAGTTTAAAAAAAAAAAAAAAAAGTTTTTTTTTTTGTTTGGTTCGGTTGACAGTATAAAAAGGCACATGTTATATTATGCGTCGGATATACATCATGGTTACTTCAGTCATTCAGGTTATTCAGTATGATATTTATTATGTTATTTACACATAATATTATGTGGTAATTGATCATGACATTCATCTATGATATCGTGATTTATTTATGATGTCTTATATCATATTTATTAAGGAAATATCATGAATGTAACTACATACCTAAAGCAACAGATTATGACAACTATGACTAAAACTCGTTAAGCTATTATTATAATTTTGAGTTTTTCAGATGTCATATAGACCTAAAGCATTGAGAGTGTTTTATAACTCTCAAAATATATTGCACATATATTAAGGATAAATTCAAATATAATTTTGGCGTCTCTTTACAGCTGTAAATATTTTACATTAGTAGTGAATTAACTTTAAAATAATATGTCACCAAAGTGACCTCTATATTTTGGTGGTTCATGAAAATGTTTAATATTTGTGTGTAGTTATTCATGCGAATATTAGTCGGCCCAAAGGAAGGCTAATGTTTGGCCGAATCACTTACACATGTGTGATGATAAATACGTGACAATTATAAAGTTTTTCGAGTGAATAATTAATCGGCCCAAAGGAAGGTTGTTATTTGACTTGAATTTATTGTCAGTGTTTGATCATTACAACAAGAGTACCACTTACAGTTAATATTACTGTCCAAAGACTTGATATTAATGTGTACTAGGTATCTTGAGAAGAGACTTACCAATTATTTGAATTTACTATGGTTGATATTTGGCTATGAGCATATACGTTCAATCTTCATTTTATTTTTTTGTTCATTTTCAGCTAATTTAACTAAATTATCTGTCAATTTAAAGAATATTTCCATCTTGTTTTGGGATAAATATAAGGATTTTTATGAGAGCATGTTATTTGTTCTTGACTTTATAGATTTAACTCTTGTAACTAAGAGGGTTACAGCCAACCCTACTACGGTTAAATATTCTTATAATGTTATGAAGAATATTGAAAGGTGACAGAATTCAAAGGCAAGAGTTAAATGATCATTAAGTAAATACATCAGAAGTTTTCAAGGATGTGCTATAGGTAACGATAACTAATTTTGTATAAGTTATCTACTGAGAATGGAAACGGTTTTTGTGAAAACAATAAGGGAAATCAAGCACTCTTTGTGGTGCTTGATTACATAAAGTCAAAGTAAAAGAAATATAAATGAGTACTATACGGAAAAAGATATTGCTTCAAAAGTTAAAGACGCTCAAGTTATCGTTATTTTTGGTGCTATCTTCAGTATACTCATTTAAAGATTAAAATTATTTTAAGAATAATATGTTATCTTATTGGGCTAATTTAACGCTTTGGTAATTAAAATAGAGATTGAAGTTTTTTATGATTGAAAAGTACTCATTTGATATACATTATAAATAAATGTATGAATAAGGATTAAGAAGTCGCTAAGGATCTCAAAGAAAAGAAATAACATACGGATAAATTTTTTTTTTTAGTTGTTTCTTTAACGAGATATACAGACATATAAAGTAAAATATACTTGATATTTTATAGCTATTATTGAAATTTAAGGCATTTTTTTTGGATTTATTTGATATATTTTTTATGCTGTCATTTAGACAGATTTCGGTTTTATATTTCTAACGTGAACATATTAGGTTATTATTGTTCATCAAGAAATAGTAATGTTAATTTATGAATAAATTCCAAATCTTATGTAATTGAAGCTCATACAAGTTATGACTACTTATGCTAAATAACTTATGTAATGATATCTCAAATTTTGTTTTGGTGACTAATATATTTTTTGTTTCAGTTTACTGAGGAATTATAGATTGAGGTATCATAAAGATAGAAAATACTTTATTGATATTCTAAGCGATTTAAAGTTTATAATTTTTTTTTTATGAACCCACACTAAGGAAAAGTTTTAAAGCGGGAAATGCAATAGTTTTTTGAGGATGTTGAGTTTGGGGGAGAAATAAAGTAATACCATTGTCTTTAAAGAGAATCATTATCTTTGATTCAACTGCGGTTGCTTCTTCGCTTAAAGTTTAAGATTTGTTTTTCTTTTATTAAGAAGAAGTAAATTAAGAACCATAATAAGACGATGTTGAAGATAATTTTTCTTTAAGCTAAGGAAACTGCTTCAAGAAAACAAACTCAACAACCTCAAAGATGCAAGATCACTAAGGAAATCCACCTAAATGGGAAGAAATACTATTTCAGATTATTGTACAGTATTTCTTCATAAAGATAAATAATGGATTGATAAAGATGTTACTACGGACTTACATCAATCCATGTAAGCTACTAATTTAAAATGTGGATTTAAGAAATGAACATATAGTATAAATCTATATGGATAATAAAGTCTGAAATTTCCCTCTAACTTAAGTGATAAGATCATTGGTTATGAATAACTATTCAAAAACCAAAAGGGATCAAGTGGGTAATATTGAATTTTATAAGGAACTTTATCGAAAGCACTATTATTAAAAGGAAATTTTATTTTCTTTTAAGAATGTTTCATTTTGGACTTGGTAAACGATTCTGAATCGATCACTTTGAAGCTTACTATAGTTTGTACTTTTGAGCATTGTCTGATGGAGATTAAAGTTATATTTCTCAATGGAGACATTGTGAAACTACTTAAGAAACTCATTTATGGTTTAGTCTTTTGTATTTGGGATTCAAATTCACCATTATTGTTCATAGGGTGATATTTTGGATTATTACAAAAGAATTAGGAAGATAAATGCTTCAAAGGTTAAGTATGTAAACTGCGATTCAGTTGTTTTTCTTTTACCAAACAGATAAATGCTACCATCCTTGAAACTAAGGAAATGCAAAAGATTTTTCATGCATTTCAGTTTGAATTCCAATGCATACTAATGTATATACACATATGGATTTGCGTGTATTATTTGACAGATATTTTACTGATATTAAAAGTGGATCACTGATTTAGTAGCCAAAATGGTTATGAGATATCTTTAAGGAATAAAATAAAAGATCATATGCTCATAGATAAAAGATTGGATCGGTTGGAGATCATAAAGAATTACGATCCTTTTATTTTGGATGTCATTACCGTAAAAGATCCACTTTTAGCAATGGTAATATATTTTATGGGTGAAACTATATAAGGGAAAAGTGTCATTTAGACACTTATAGTTTTCGCCATTTTGAAAATATCGTCTTTGGTTAATTATAAGACATCCAAATATGGAAAATAATAATGAAATTTTGTCACAAGACTCCAGTTATTGATAAAGAATTGAAAGACCAAGTGATATTGTGACAGTAAAGTATATATTATTTTCCAATAAAGGAAGAGTGCAAAATATATTGTAAATCATAGAGCATATTTAGACAAACTCCATTATGGCGGATCCGCTTACCAAAAGGTTATCACCTAAGGTCTTTCATGAGCATGTAGCTCAATTGGTGTAACTTTTATGTAAGGATATTTTGGTTCAGGGGGAGTTTGTATTTGGTATTGTCATATGACTCATTGCTCTATACTTCAGTTACAGATATATGCATATCAAGTTCTTTTTCTGATCAGAAATAAAGTAATGAATTTTTCTTTGCACTCAGGTTGTTTAAATATTAAACATTTGATCTCACTAAAGAAGGACCAGTTGGAAATAGACATGTATAGATCACATTTCATGTAATTTCCATGCTACACATCCATGATTGATCTATGTCGTTTAATTGTATTGATATATGTGACCATTGATGGGTTTAGTTACGATAAATGTAACGAATGCCGCTTTGATCCTTTGTCAACCCAATTAATGGACGAGATTGTTTCAGATACACCGTATGTTATAAATAGCAAATTTTGGAGCTCATAAAGTTAAACACATTTTAAGGTTATTTCATATGTGGCCCAGGGGGAGATTGTTGGAATATTTCGACAATTGGGTCACATATGTAAAATAAATTGTGTTATGCTATTTTGGTGTAAAGCCTAATTAAAGTGATCTAATTTTTTATTAGAATTAATAGGCTTAAAGTTTAAGTTATCATGGGCCTAATGTGTAGATACCAGGGCATTTTATAATTTGTTGAAGGGCCGAATTACAAAATGCCAACTCTATAAATAAAGGGTTATGGTCCCCGAATTACACAAGCCTTAGCAACTCTCTAACCTCTTCTACGGAGAGCTGATTTCAGATCTAGGGTTTGTGTCAATTTGGAAAACCAAACCTAATTCATCTTCTCGTTTAACAACCGACTACGGATTCAGGTATTGCACTGATTAAATATAGATTCAGGTACGCTTCCGCTAATCAAGTTATATATTTTCTGATTTGTTCTCAATTAAATCAATATGGCTACATATTTGGATCTAGGGTTTCACGATTGAATATTGTTAAAGTATACTGAAATCCTAACAGAAAATTCTAAAACGGAATAAAACAAGATGTTAATGGTTTTGTTTTATTTATTACATATTTTGTTTCACATTGATGGATCGCATTAAAATGTGCGTGCAATGTTTTACCGTTGATTACTACAAGTAAATATGTAGTTTTTGATGGTTATTTAAAGATGAATGTTGTGATACCAATAGTAATTGGATTACTATGCAATGATGAGTGTGTTACTAATTTGGGATGATTTGTATACACAAATGGTTTTTACTTACATTGATGACATACAATTATGATTAATAAATTATAATTGTGTAAGTATGTTAAAGTCTGTACCTTCTTTTATAAGTTGGAATTGCCATTGGATGTGGTTGGTTTTTGAAGATTCATGTTAATTTTATTTTGTTTATTTCATATGGTGATATGTTTGGATAATATTTTCTGCTCTTACTTGATTATGTTATTACAGTGTACAATTATGTTGATTGTAACGTTTACACTGATTGTATTGAATTACATTGATCGCAATGGTTGAATGTATGAAATGGTTTTAATGTACTAATGAGTATTTGGATGCAGGAGAAGAGCAAGAAATAAAACTACGTGGGATTGATCCCTCAAAAGGGATACGTAGGCAGTCTTTTCATATGCAATAGCCACCAGAACCCTTAGATTGGGTCGGAATGTATAGGGTTAGGCACAGTCCAAATATAGTTGAAACTCTTTTTATTCCTCTTTGAACAGAATTTGTAAAGTTGGAAGATACAAGATGTCAAAAAGAAAAAAATGAAGAAGAAAGGAGCTTAGTCTACATGTTGGATCTACAGGTTGTTTATTTAAATTCACTTCTTATTGTATCACTGCTGTTTTTGATTTGTGGATGTTTAATGTAATAAAATGGATTATGATGTTTTAGTTATGTAATTATTTATTTTATTCCATCATGAGATCTTCCATATTATTAATCGTCTCTAGTATTTTTAAATCTTATATACTTAAGGTCCACTACTTTTATTATCTGAAATAAGTTGTAAGCATGTTTGATGACATTTATAATTAATTTTGGACCTTTAAAAATAGTTGGTCTTTACACATTTAGATTGGAATGTATGCATTAAATTAATATTAAAATAGGATAAACGTGTTTGTCTATTTTATTAGTGTGTTGGGTTATGAAATTTTACACATCATGATTAGTGTTTTATATGTGTGTTAAGTCATTAAGGATGCGATGAGTGTGCTTAATTGAGTGTTAAAATGTGTTTGAATTCTTAAAATAGTATTTTTTTTAATAAGCATCCTTAAGCTAATCTAGGTGTTGCATTGAGTATTTTGTCCCATTCCCTTTTGTTTAAATATTACTAAAGATGGCCAAAGAAAAAGATACGTTTCTTTTATCTTCCTCCCCCTCCTTCTTCTTTTTCCGAAAACACAATAAATGAAAACGGCCCTTTTCCCTATTCTCCCTCAAAACCTTTTTGCATGCTCTAACTTCAAGTGTTAATAGATCGTGGCTTGCTTTCCATTCATGCCTTAGCCAATTCAAGTGTTAACGATATTTTTTGTCAACACTGGATATAGGTCCATAGGGACAGGCCTAAAGGGGAATTAGGTGGATGGGCTCACTTTTCCGGCCGATTCTAGTATGAACTTTAGATGTTGATTCTCAGAGGTGCTAGATCGCTGACGATTATCAGGTCAGATCTATGTTCAGCTAATGAGACTCATTCCGCCATTCAAGGATATTGAGGGACGAAACCCATGCTTCCCTGTAGAATGAATAACAAACTGCAACAACTATGATTAGAGAAATAATGATACACACTTACAGAACAGCTTTCATATAAGAAGATCCCCTTTTTATTAAACTTTTATTGGAAGTACAAGAATGTCATAGGGAGGAATCCTCCATTGATCTTGTTTCCTAAGTTGTTTCTGAGAGTAAAAAAATAACGGAAGAGAAAAAAACGAAAAAGGCCCCCTTTAATGTGACCTCTAGGGTCTTATTTATAGTGGTTTAGGGACCTTTCCGTTGGAGGGCTATCGGAGTCGTAGGGGTCTTTGTCGGTTGTTTTATTCTTGGCTTTGGGTTCTTGACCTTCGGCCGCCTTTGGTGTATTCCATTACGATACCTAAATTCTTGAAGGCAGCTCCTGAATTTAGGCTTACGGACATGAACTTTCAGATGTAGGCTCTCGGCTTTGTCGTGAATACTTAGAGGGGCTTGACCTCGTGGTGTATATTGATAGATGTCGGGTTGAAACCGCTGCGGGTTTCGATACTAGGTAGCGTAGTACGGGTAGCCTGTATCCCTGCCCAGGTCTCGACTAGCCTTCCGTTAGGGCCTCTATGGTAGCAAGTATTCCTGGAGGGTGGTTCTCTATGTTACTCTTATTTATTTGCAGTTGTGGCCTTTCGGTGTTCATGCAGTACACACTACGCAAGTTGGTTTTGCGTGGCCTTCGCGTTCTTCTAGCTTAGTGCCTTCGGTGCTTTCGTCTTTAGGTGTATCAGCATTTGGGCAGGCCATTATCGAAGATTCCTTTGGGTTTTGTCCATCGGATCAATTGCTTCTGGCTTACTTGGTTTCGGGTTAGGACGACTCTTTGTTATAGAATTTCTTTGTCGGGCCGATGTTGCTTGTAGAATTCTTGTCGGATTGGCACTAAGGATAAATCATGCCAGCTACATCCTATGGCATTCGTGATCTTCTTTTACAGGGGTTTCATTTGGTGCCGCTTCTCGAGTTATTCCTTCCAACTTTTAATCCATCTTAATAATGGGTTCCGCTTTCTGTCGAGCTTTTGGTGAGCCTTCAGCTGTCTGATATCCCCTCACCGCTAGCTCGCTTCACTGTTAATTTTGGTAGTAACATTTGCCCCCCTCCCTAGTGAAGGGGTATTTTCGACTATACAAGTAAATTTTTTGTCTTTTCTTTGGAGTGTGGCTTTTATGCCTCCTGGATTGTCTCTAGATTCTAAATACAAAGTCTATTTTCTTTCTCTTTACCCCTGTACAATATCTCTACTTTCCTCGTATGAATCCTGTCCGTTGATTCAGTCTCAGGTGGACAGCTGATAGGCAAGGTAGATCTTTTTCTCTTCCTCTCTCCTCCTTTCCCTGCATAGCATTTCACTAAAGCAAGATTACTGTTCATTGAAATTTGTTGTATATTTTCCCAGGATTAAACTCTATCTGATGGTAAGTTTTTTTTTTTTTTGAATCCTTATTAGCAATGTGGACTGTATTTTGAGTTAGGGATTGATAATTCTAACGTAGATTGAACTCTCATTGATCGACTGAATTGACAATTAATAGCGACCCTCTACGAGGTCATACCCATCCCGTTCATTACCGGGGCTTTGGGAAGTAAAGCCTGTATAAACGAAAAACGTGTAGAAGTGGGTATCTCAACATATTGACATCAGTTTCCTTAGCTAGTATTGTCATTTTATAGAATAATGAAATTCCAAATCATTTGTATGCCTATGTAGTGTTTGTGTATAATCATGAAAGAAAAATTAGATCGAACTACGTGCTTATGTTATGGTATCACCTGGCAGGACTATGTATAAGTTCACACAAATTGGCAATTTCATTCCAAATAAGTCCGGGTTTTATTTGACGGAGGAGGAGCTTCGAATGAAGGAACACCAAGCGAGCAATGCTTTAAGTGAAATCCCATGTGTCTTGAATCCGCATTCCGAGCTGTTATTCTCGAACTTTCCCATGGGTATGTCCCTTCTTTTTTGGGACAAGATCTTCTAGAACAAACTTCTCCCCTTTGTTCTGCATTTCTTGGAGATGGTTTATTCCAACCCTGCATAGCTTCTTCTTCTCCTGAATTTCTAAGAAGAGATCTTCTTCAGTTTTTGACAGCGATTCCTTTCAGAATCATAAAAGGGTAAATTATGTTTCCCATTCTTCTAAAGGTGAAATTGTTGAGTCGCCTTGTCATCAGCTACTGCACTGCATACCCCTCTTGTATTTTCTCCTGGAAGTTTTCATAATGTCTGTCCCTCCTCTGCAGAGACCATTGGAAGTGATTTTGTTACTGGTTTCCTAAGATCCGATTTTCAGGGAGATTCGGATTTAAGAGAGCATGAACCCTCCCTTTCTCCTTATTATCTGTGTGACCCCGCGGGTCCCTCTTTTCAAGCCTCGGACTTAGATACAATTATAGGATCAGTTTTATCCTCTATCGATGTCTCTGATGTTCGGGAACTTGCTTCTGAAGGATGGTTTAAGTTTTATCACAACTTCGTTAACGACAACTATTTTTACGTATCTTTATCCCCCTGTGGCTCTTTACCAGCTTTATTGGTGTAAGGACTAACATCGTATTGCTGTTGCCTCCCTATTCCCTTTTTTTAGATAGCCAACAATTGGTATGTTACCATGTCTACAGCAGCATCCCCATTTCGGGATAAGGAAGAACTCCAGAGAGAGAAAGTCGTGTTGGAGTCTAAGTTTCATGATCTAACCTTTGAGAAGAGTAGCAACGAAGAGGCTTGTAGTCAGATGAAGGAGTCCCTTTAGAGGGAAAGGGCTGCCAATAGTTCCTTAACTGCCGAAGTTTTGGCCCTCAGGCATGAGCGGTCAAATATGATGATGAAGCACGTAGAGAGACTGAAAACAAGGGAAGCGACTCTTTCCGATGTCAGGTGAATAATTTACGAAACTTGGGATCATATTTCTTTGTTCCTAAAAGTGCATTTCCAGATATGATGTCTGACTGTTATGAACCTCTTAATTTACCATGATAACTGTGGCTAGTTTTCTGACATGGACTTTCCTTCCCTTCTTCCATCCCTTCGGAACAAAATCTTGAGAGGTGCTATTGGCTTAGATCATGGTACCGGAGATTCTGAAGGAAAGAAAGCGAAGGTCGAGGATCTTTTGTTGATCGAAAAGATGTTCGAATGCCAATCATCCGGTGGTGATGACAATCTGATTTTGCATAAAGAAGGTGGTAATTTTGACAACCCGTATGGAGATGACGGATTTGAAAAGGGGGTAAATCTTCCGGAGCTTCGTGAGAGAGGGTAGGCGGTGCACGCAGGTTCCCCTATTCTTCAGGTATAAATTCCATCTTCTGAATTCTTTCTTTACTTATACCAGTTGACCCTTGATGACTTGTTCCCCATAGTGATAGGAATGATGTCCTTGTTGCTTATCCCTCCTTTTTTTATTTTTAAGGATGATCTTCATTCTCTCTCTAAGCTGAAGAGGGAATTTCTCACAAAGCCCCCTTTTAAATCTGGTAGAGAACGCATCTTGAAAGAACTCAAAAATATTTACATGAAGTATCCTCAGTTATCTTTCAACTTCTTCGGGAATGACAAGGAGATAATATTAAAGAAACTTAGGACTCATCATGCAAAGTTAATATGTAACATGAAGAAAAAGAATACTAGGGAAAGATGATATGTTATATCTATATATTTCTTGACAACAATGCGTGTGAATGTGAATTGTATTTGTTTTTACCTCATTTTTGTCGCATTCTTTTCGTGGATTCAAAATAATCTTGCAAAAGATAGCTTATCTGCTTATTTAAACAGGACGATTTACCTGAAGACATTTCCTATTTTGTGGATAGAGGTGCGTTGTTTCCTTTGCATTTGGGAGATTTTTCAGGAACTTCTCCTACCACCATAGGTCGCGGATGTGCCCTATCCGGGAAACGATTGGCGCAACGTTTGGCAGAACAAATACGTGTGTTGGAGTTCAAGTAAGGCAGAAAGATAAAGACATCCTCGAGGCAAAGAGGAGCATAAAAACGAATCCTACTGTCGATTTTTATGAAGAAAGGGATGAGCTGCAGCGTCAAGTTAAGGATTTAGAGGCAAGATGCAAAGATGTACTAGTGAAATGCAAAGAATGGGAGACTGTATTTGGATGTGCTCTTGGGGCCTCTGCCTCCAATGAGTCATGGGTCTCGACGGAACGCGTCTCTTCAGAATTTTAGATTGGGGATCCTAACCCTGGGATATATCATTCCTTTGTTGTTAGGTGGCATAGACGGGTTAAGGAAAGCATGAAAAGTCTTTATGACCGGAAGGAGATTGAGGGGAACTCTCATCATGCTGACTTTTATACCTTCAAACTTAAGCAATTAATAAAGG
Source organism: Allium sativum (assembly GCA_030737875.1). NCBI lineage: Eukaryota > Viridiplantae > Streptophyta > Magnoliopsida > Asparagales > Amaryllidaceae > Allium > Allium sativum. Next base: position 184,543,768 of record CM060924.1, on the reverse strand, counting down.
AGAAACAGTTCTTGCACGGAGTTTTCTTTGACCTGAGGAAGGAAAAAAATCTCCATGCTATGGGCAAGGCTTTCAATCAAGCTTTAAAGTGTCAACCTAAACCCTTGAATGACCCTGGCGTGGTGATGGAAAAGGTCGACGAGCTTTTGCGTGCCACGATTCGTCATTCTGGCACTTCCTCCTAGTTCTATGAATAGAGTGCATCCTATTGGAAGTTGGTCTATTGCTCATATGGGAGTTGTTGTGTCGGGGAGTGCTTTCTTCCCCTTTCTCCCTCTCTTTCTTTTTTTTTTCTCTTTATAAGTGTTTCCGTTTTCTCAAGTTTCTTTCATAAGCATCTATGTAATGCGTAAAGTACCCTATATTTTAATAATGGAGTGTAATATTTTATATAAACAGCACACACGTGCACGGGTAAGGGTAGGACCTATAATGATATGATTTGGCATGCAATTGTGTATTTTAGTCCAGGCGCTTTCCTTTTAGCCATCGCTATATCGTGACTAGGTATAGAATGCTATGTTGTGGTCCGTCTTGTGGTCTTGAAAAAGTGTCATGTACCATTTTTGGGATTAACAGTACCATAGTGCATTCAATCATAAAAGATCCAAAATTCCCACTCGTATTTTGTGTGTTAGTGCGAATATTTGGTGCATCCGTGTAAATCAGAGATACTTTTCTGAGTATAAAGGAGAAATGAGAAAGGCTGCCGGTGTATGATTTGCGCTGTGGTTCGATGTTTAGATGGAATTGAACTGCTTCTCCTAACATTTGTAAAGGATTGGGCTGACCTTGATCTGAATATGTATAGAAGACAGGAATCTCCTTTGGTATCTGTAAAGCCCGAATTGTCCCAGATTCGGGTCTTAGCGTAGAAGACTAGAACTCCCTCTGGTATCGATAAAGCACCAAATCAACCCAGATTCGGGTATTAGTATAGAAGACCGGAACCCCCCTTGGGTATTGGTAAAGCGCCGAAATGACCTAGATTCGGATATTAGCATAAAAGATCGGAACCCCTTCCGGTATAGGTAAAGCGCCGAATTGACCCAGATTCGGGTATTAGTATAAAAGACCGGAACCCCCTTCGGTATTAATGAAGAAAGTATCCCCTTCGGATTTGATTTGGAAAGTAGAGGTTGTACATGCTCTTTGAGCCTCCCCTTAGGCTTTTGATGTCAAAGCAGAGGATGTACATGCTTTGTTGGCCACTCTTTGGGTCTGTGCGTCCGGAGCGCTTGGCTAGCTTATCCAAGCAAGGCCAATCACCCAACCTCCCTCTAGAAGGTGCCTTATCCTGATCATCGTAGGCGATGATAAGGGCTTAGAAACTTAGATGGGGCCATCATAGGCACAAAACTAAGGTTTACTCTTTTGACGCTCTATACGGGCCATCGTAGGCACTGATAGAGGCTTATACACCACCCCCTTCCAAGGGGTGCCCTACCCTTACCATCATAGGTGATGATATGGGTTTGTGTTCCCTTCTGCGGGTAACGCGGAACATAAGCATAGGTAGGACGTGCTCTTCTGCGAGCAGAGGAGGACGTGCTTAGTTCTAGCAGAGGCAGCGCGTACTCTTCTACAAGCAGAGGTAGGGTGTGCTAATTTTAGATGCACCGCCACGACCATTTCTGGTGTGAAATGACGGCTTATGATTTTGATGCTTTAACCCTGCCCCCTCTGGTTTGCGCATGGAGAAAGACTAACACACCTTCCCTCTCCGTGGGATGCCTCACCCCGGCCAGTTTGGCGATGATGAGGGATTTAAACCGCTGGTGATTGGACCCCTTTTGGGTTTTCTTTTTAAAATTACGACGGATGGGCTTTCCATACATTGGCACATGTGTATTAATCCTTTTCCTAAGGATTTTCTCAAACTCATCTCGATTTTTTGATAAACTCTCATAACCGGCCTTGACTAACGAATCTGATGATAGCTTCTCCGAGAGTTCTGCAGTGATTAGTCTCGTGTCCATTCATCAGGTGATAATGACAGTAAGGCCCTCCTGTCTTTCTTTCATATTTAGGCCTCTTCTTCGTGGAGGTCCAATAGTCGAGTTCGTGTTTGGTTAGGAAGTAAACATTCTCCCTCGAAGTAGTGAGGTTGCATTCCTGGGGTAGCTTTAACGTACACTTCCCTTTTTGCTGATGGGGTCTAATCCTCCTGCGAATCATCCCAGTTGTGGTTCCTATACTTTCGACCTTTCTTTCCGGAACATACTGGAATCGAGTTGTCATCTCTTTAGTCCATTTGTTAGCGAAGTGGTTGAAATCATCCATTATTTCGCGTTCGAGCGTCATTCCCTTAACTTACCCGTAGAGAGCATCCTTTAAGTGGAGGAAAACGCTAATGTCTAGATCCCTTGGATGGGAATGCCATGGTTTGTCCTATGTGGGAAGAGTTGTTATTCCCATCTCGTAAGCATGTAGTTCCATTTCCTCTTCCGCTTTATTACTCGCAAAGCCTTTGCTCTTAACTCTTGCTCCTCCATTACCCTATGGCTGGTAGTTCTCGACTTATCCGCTTGAGATCATGAAAGCCTTCGTCTGGGTTCTTGCTCATAACTTCGCTTCTTCAAAGCTAGTCTGATTCGGGTTGGAACAACACAGGTAAATATGTGGCCCTTAACCACAAGGTCGGAGGTTCATGCCCTCCTTCTAGCGCTAATATTTTAATGATATTTTTCGTCAACATTGGAGATGGGTCCACAAGGACATGCCTAAAGGGGAAATAGGTGGATGGGCTCACTTTTCTGGCCGATTCTAATATGAACTTTAGATGCTAATGCTCAAAGGTGCTGGATCGCTGAGGATTATCTGGTCAGATCTATGTTCAGCGAGTGAGACTCGTTTCGCTATTCAAGAATATTGAGGGACAGAAACCCGTGCTTCCCTATAGAATGAATAACAAATTGCAACTATTATGATTAAAGAAATAATGATACACAATTACAGAACAACTTTCATATAAGAAGATCCCCTTTTCATTAAACTGTTATTGGAAGTACAAGAATGTCATAGGGAGGAATCCTTCATTGATCTTGTTTCCTAAGTTGATTCTGAGAGTACAAAAATTAAGAAAGAGAAAAAAGGAAAAAGGCCCCCTTTAATGTGACCTATAGGATCTTATTTATAGTGGTTCAGAGCCCTTTCCGTTGGAGGGCTATCGGAGTCGTAGGAGTCTTTGTCGGTTGTTTTTATCTTGGCTTTGGGTGCTTGACCTTCAGTTGCCTTTGGTGTATTCTGTTATGATACTTAAATTTTTGAAGACAGCTCCTGAATGTATGCTAGTGGACATGAACTTTCGGATGTAGGCTCTCGGCTTTATCGTGAATACTTAGAGGGGCTTGACCTCGTGGTGTATGCGGGTTGAAACTGCTGCGGGTCGGTACTAAGTAGCCTAGTACGGGTAGCCTGTATCCCTACCCGGGTCTCGGCTAACCTTCCGATAGGGCCTCTGTGGTAGCTTGTATTCGTGGAGGATGGTTATCGATGTTACTCTTATTTATTTGCGTTTGTGCCTTTTCGGTGTTCATGTAGTAGACACACAGAAAGTTGGTTCTAGGTGGCATTCGCGTTCTTCTGGTTTAGTGCCTTCGATGCTTTCGTCTTTAGGTGTATCGACATTTGGGCAGGACATTATTGAAGATTCCTTTGGGTTTTGTCCATCGGATCTATTGCTTCCGGGTTACTTGGCTTCGGGTTAGGATGACTCTTTGTCATAGAATTTCTTTGTCGGGCTGATGCTGCATGGAGAATTCTTGTCGGATTGGCCCTGACGGATAAATACCACCAGCTACACCCTGTAGCTTTCGCAATCTTTTTTTACATGGGGTTTCGTTCGGTGCCGCTTCTCGAGTTATTCCTTCCAGCTTTTAATCGTTCCTAATAATGGGTTCCTCTTTCTGTCGAGCTTTTAGTGAGCCTTCGGCTGCCTGATACCCCTTCACCGCCAGCTCGCTTCATTGTTAATTTTGGTAGTAACACCAAGCTAGAGATTCATCTTCTTTGCTGCAAATCTAAGAAGGAAGCTACTGTAAAAACCAAGGTTGGTGCATGTCTTCCTCCTTGCTTTTATACTTCAGTCAGCTTCCTCCAGCTCCAAATTAATGAGAACCTCACCTAAAAATCTAATCAAGGTGAGTTGGTAGACTCACTCTATCTAGCTTACTATTATTTTGTGTTATCAGTATAGAATGGTTTCTCTATCGTAAGAAATCTAAAGCTTTCTGAGTAAATTCACCTCGTTTATTCAAGGCAGCAACCTTGCTACTTTCATTGTTGATATCTTGGTCATTGTTGGTTCGACTAATATCATTCTAGTTCCTATTTGTAGTTCGGTTACCACTGTAACAATCTAGAATTTTGACGATAATTAAATTAGTTATTTAATTAGATTCCAAAAATAAATTTTTCGTAAATGATGGAATTTGATCATGAAACTTGAACTATTGCGTTCATGATGGAATTCTGGCCAACTTTCATATTTGGAACTTCGCGAATGGAGTCCGTATGAAAAAATTTCAAGTGAAATATGAAAACGAAAGGAAATTAATAAACATAATATATGTATATATTGTAATATATCTCTTCCCATGTCTCCACTAACATGTCACCTGGGATGGTTGACTCCTAGTTCATCCTGACAATTCGGGCTAGGTTTTTTATATAATTTATATTATACTAACAGACAGATATTTACTAAATTAAATCTAACAGCCTATGGTCATTTCTATGCCTATAAATAAAGGACTAAACTCCCATTCTCTTAGTCATATTTTCTGAAGGCAGCAATGAAGCTTTTCCATTTTAAATCCTCCAATTTCTTCTAAAACATAAATTATAAACACATGCAAACCAGATTAATAAGAACTGTAGAGATTAGATTCAGATCTATGAAAAAGAGGTGGTTCTTTGCTTAGATATTTTATATTATCGAATTTTATTCTTCTTTTCCTATTCTTATTTAGATCTACAAATCTATATCTATGTTTGTAAAACCCCTTTGGAAATAAATTGTAGATCTGTAGGATTTGGGAATTTTAAGCCTAAACGCTTTGTCATATTTAGGTTCGGATAGCTATCAATTGAGTGGAAAATTATATACATTGTTTATAATAAACACATATTATTCTTTTGTGCTGAATTTGAATTGTATGCCGAAAAGCTATCAGATTTGTTTATTTTGTCAAATTTGAGATATTACGAATGTTGGTTAAGTACAGATTTGTAGGCTTTTTAATTTATTATCATTATCTTGCTTACAATTATTCTTAAGTTGTTTATGGTTATTGTAAACACATCAGATTTGGAAATCAGTCCCAAATCAATTAATAAATCTGCAGTTTTATTCCAAATTTATACGACTTGGTGTTGATTTGTAGTTTGTGCAATATTGGTCAAAATAACAGTAATCCTGTTTGTGTTTGAAATTGTTTGTGGTTTTACTTGGTTATTGTAATTTTGTCATTTTAGTTCTTTTTGCATAAAATGGCATCATTTGAAATCTACAAGGAACATAAATAAATCAAATAAGGAGAGATGTGCAAATTTACGTATTTTTACGTAGTTACAACATTTATTTTAAACAAAACATTATTTTGTTTCCTTGGGATTTGAAATAATGTCAGTTTTTCCTATTTTAAATAGTTTGGGGAAGCTTTGCAATAATTACCATAAATAACCTTTTATAAGATTTTGAATCTTAAAACAAGATTAAACACAAAAAGGGATGTTTTGATCATTAGCTTAGACCATAACATAAATAAATGAACAATAAAATATAAATTAGTAAATTATGCACTTAATTTATAAATATAAATATATATTAACCTTATCCGTCTAAATTTACGTAAATGTCACTATTATATTAAATAAATGTTTGTTTGTTATTGTGTATTTGGATGTGAAGCGTTTCCATTTTAAGGGAATAAATGCATGGTAATAACTCCCATAATAAATGGAAATTAAACTTTTTTGGTCGTTGTAGCAATAAACATGGAACTTATAGCTGTAATAAAATGTCATAAATAAGGGAATAAGTATTGTTACCGTATTTGTTTGGGAAAATGTATTGAATAGGATAGATATGCCTAAATGGTTACAATTAAATTGGTATTTAGGAATGGAGATTATAACTTTAACTAGGAAAATAAATAAATACTGAACTTATATATAGATATTCAAGTAAGAATTAAATGGAATTAAATTTATAGTAATATTTGGGAGTTACAATAATTAGATTAGAATTTAATGGGATTGATATAAATGACATTTAATAGGATAATGAATACCTTAAGAAAATATGATCGTTAGTGTCATAAGTGGCAGATTATCTGGATAATAGTGATAAATAGAATTAAAGGGGATTGATTGGCATAGTAAATGCTAAGTCCAATAAGGAAATAAATAATTAAACATCCTAGGATAGCAAGTTATAAGTTTTTCTTCTTTTATTCTAGTTAATCTAGAATTAATGCAATTAGAAATATGAGTTAGACTTAGTTGGTTAATGACACGAGGTCAGTTATCTTATTCGACAGAAATCTGCATTTTCCAATAGTCGGATATATGTACAAGTGATGCGAGGTATCACTAACCATAGGAACCCATGACGATAGTTAATTGCGTAGCGTGGACTATTTACTAAAATAGATTCTCTAAAAGAATAAACCACCAAGGGAATAATTTATAAGCGTAGCCTGATTCGGGATTAGAGGTATCAAGTAGTTAGACCGACCCTTAAAAGTCATTAACTGGGTGTGTGGCTCGCTTCCTTATAAATAAAAAGTATTAAATAACTAGTATGATTTTGATAATCCCCGTGTAGGTCTGTTTCTCTAGGGAGTAAGTAACTGGGATGAGGATCCAATTTTGATAAGGTATTAAATGACGGTTAAGGAGGTACCATGAGTCTGCCTATCCTGCGAGAAGTATTAAGTGGCTAGGGGATTATCAAATAAGATCAGCTATATAGTAACATGGGGTCCGCCAGGAGGGTCTTAAATGGTGTCGCGCTCCTACCTAAACCTGGTATTAAGTGGCTAATTTCTATCTCTCACCATATGCAGTTTTTGGGGTAAATGCATGAATGACGGAAGCATTAAATTAGTAGGACTTAGTAGCTAGTGTCCTCTAATTCATGTTAGTGTAGAGTAAACCACCGAGTAAGGTAATTAATCGATAGGTCTACCTTAGGTCTTAATTGATCAAAAGGATCCACCCTTATCTTATATCTATAGTGAGTTCTTAACTGGCTATATAGAAATAATTAACCTCCTTATGGAATAGCGAGTAGTTGGGAGCCAGCATCAGAAAAGTGTGGGGGTTTACAACTAGTATAGAGTTCTGCGATATTTCATTCGGTTTCATTCACCAGAAGTAGGTGAAATAAGTCATCAAAGTAGAGGGTTCATCATACCTCTTGGGTCGGCCCACTTATAATATTGGGCGTAGGACATAATAAATTCTATGTGTATTTGGTTCTAGGAGTTCTGTGCATGTTTTTCTTGGATTTGATGACCATTTTTGATGTAGTTCATCATGATTTTTTGTTTCTAAGGCCTGGCAATCCAAACTCATATCGCAGTACAATTGGATCTCAATCTATGTAGATTTCGGTGATTCGACTATTGATTTTCATGAGGTGCTTTGTTGATATTGAACATTTGCACACGATTTGAACTAGTCTTTGACATATAAATAAATACTTATTTCTTTATTGTTTTGGGGATAAAATAATTTAAGGTTTTGATAATAAATAGCCTCAAAACAATAGTATAAAATTATTTTCATAATAAATGAGGATTTAGAAAGAAAACAAACGGTTTTGGGGAAATCTTTTTTTAACCTTGTAACAACCCAAAATTTTGGCAATAGACAATTTAGTCATTTAGCTCTGAAAATTGAATTTTCGCAAATGATGGAATTTGACCATGAAATTTGCGTCGTTGCGTTTGGCGAAATTATGGTCAACTTCCATGTTTGGAACTTCGCGAACGGAGTCTGTATGAAAAAGTTAAGGACGAAATAAGAAAACAGATAGAGAATAAGTCGATGGAATAATATAATTAATATATACCACTAATAACTAGTTGTAACACCCCAAAAACCATAATACACTATATTCATAACAAATATCCAATATTAACTAAAATCGGCATTACTGTTGCGTTCGTCTCGAAATTCTGGTTTGGATAGATCCTAAGTTTTCGTAAAACGGATAACGTATGAGGAAGTTAGGGGCTTTAGAAGTTTATATACATATATGAGGCTTATGTTTAAATATAATAAAACAGAATAATTCAAAATAATTTAAACGAAGGAGGGGGTAAACAAGCTGCAAGGAAACTTGTTGGGGATCGACCGCACACAGCCTGGTTCGACCCGTGGGTCGACCCAACAAGGGTCGGGTCGACCCTTGGGTCAAACAAGTGGTAGGTGGGTCGACCCATAAAGGATCTAGTGGAATTCTAAATTGTGAACCTGGATTTTTTTATGTTTGTATTCATGTTGACTCAACATGACATGTACGATTCAGATTTAAAACCTAGATCTAAAGGATGATGTTGGCTCTGTAACTCTATAAATAAACGGCTTCCCTCATTTTAAAAAATGCACAAATTCTTCATCTCTTACTCTGCCTCTCAATTATTCTGAAAATTATAAACACTTAATAGGGAAATTCTGCTAAAGATTGGATTAAACAGAAGCAACATCAAGACTTACATACATACAAGTTGGGTTGAACTGGAATTGTTGTGGCCTTGTGTTACACACATATTTATGTTCACCAGGACTCACTGTGAGTTACAGTTATTTGAAAATCTGATTTCTTAGGCCTTGAACATGACAATTAAATGAAACAAGCTAGGATTTACAGTAAAATAAATATACATGGTTCACTGTTATCACCTATGCCATTATAATCTATTATATGCCTGTATTATTGTTAGTTAAACAAACTATACATATGCATGTGAAGTTAATTAAACAAGTCGTACATACCTGCGATATGTCTGCCTATGATGCTTAAAAAAATTATGTGCATGCATGTAATGCTAATTAGACAAGTTATACACATGCCTGTAATGTTGGATAAATAACAAGTAAAATGTGTTTATCTCCCTTTTCCCATTTTTCTATGTTTATTTCCAATCTTATATGCCTATGTGATTCTATTCTTCTCCCTGTGTTTCCTTTTTATTTTACGCTAAGCGTAGGCCTTTAGAATCCTAGACTATACCCAAATAGGTTGTACGTATAATTGGTGAAATAATGAATGACATAAAAGGGAAGTTAGGCATATTAATTAACTAAGAATGATTGAATATGTACATGTTAGGCTAGCAGTAATGTGTATACGCTATAACTTAGTAAAGATATGTGTAAACCTGTGTATGTTATAAATTGGGAAAAAAGGATAAGTATACATGTGTAGACCTGTTGTAGACACTTGCTGTAAATGAACCTTATGCATGAACCTGTAACTTGGGAATGTAGTTAATAAATAATATTCATAAGGAATAAACTTGTTGACTTTGACTTAAACAGACATTAATTAAATGACATGTTAAGAACAGGGTTGTATACGCATAATGACATTACAACCATGCTTATTAATAAAACCTGAACCTGTTAGGTTGAATATAAGTATTAATAAGCAAAGAGGTCCCTCGTGTGCTGTTGTATTGGGTTTCTGGACTCTTAAATCCTAGATTTTGGTGTAACAACCCTATTGTTAATAACCTATTTAATTGAGTTTAATTAGGGATAGATAATTTTAATTGTTATTTGTGAAAAAAATATTATTTAACTAAAAAGGATTAAAGTATATCTTGGGTTTGTTTATAAAAAAATTCTATGCGAAATCCAAATAGAGAGTAGAGTTTTAAAGTGTAAGAAAATAAATAGAAAGAACTTCAATTCATTTAATTAAAAATTTGGGTTTGGGCCTAATTAAAACTCAACCCATTAGTGCAAATAAGAGAAAGTTACTCTTCTTGTCCATTTTCTGAATGAACTATACGTTCATTTGTTCGAAGCAGTAAACAAAAGAGAGTTTCGCAAAACAAAGAAAACCCTAGCTTCACAAACCCTCAATTTCATGTCATGAGTGAAAGGGCTTTTGGTTAGATCTTTCAGTAAACGAAAGAAGGTAAGCTCCAACACCTCTAGTGAATCAATTAGGGTTTGTAATTTCAGATTTGATCTTTGATTTATATGATTTCAAACATGATAGGTAATGATAGTTCTTGTTATACTTGTGTTTTGATAGATCTGAAAATTTAAACCCTCTCTAGTAGAAAATTCTAATTTTACTCATATGGAGTTTAAAAATTCCCAAATTTTACTATGTTCTTTCTGACATATTACAGCAACTCTGTACCAATTTCATGAATTTTCATTAAGATTTGACAGGTTAAAAAAAATCTGGATAGAAAAACGTAGGTTGATTTAAAAATCGTAACTAATTATAGAAAATTCATAAAATCGTGAAATTTGGATATGTTGTTCCTAACACAGCTGAGCATCTTCAGTAAAAATTTTGTTAAAAAATATTTATGTTTGTTATGTTAAATGTACTCTGTTCTAGGGATAAAAATCTGGGCTGTTTTTGGTTACTTCGCTTGAGGTTAATGCTTCTAGCTATGGAGCTCTTTGGATTATAAGGTGAGTTGTTCGACTCACACAATCTATCTCTAATTATTGTGTTGCATGTTATAAATTTTGGCTTTGATATGGTTGATTTCGTGATTGATTTGGTTGCAATAAGATTTTGGATTTAAGTGATTGTTTGATTTTGTTTGTTGACAATTAGTGAAAATATCACTATTGTAAAACAGTGATAACTTGTAGTTAAATTATCCAAATTGACTCAATATTTTTGAATCAAAAAGCTATTTCAATTTGCTACAACTTTTTCCTTTGGGTATTTATCAAAATTATGCTTTTTATGAAGCCAAAAACGAGTTTTAAACTGAGTATGTAGCTCAGGCCTGTGTAAAAATCAGTGTTGGTAGCTGAGAGTAAAATGGGCATAACTTTTGATTCATTTATCGGAATTTGATAATTTTTAATATTTGGAAAGCTAAGAGTATAAGCTACAACTTTCATTCATTGTGTTTCTATTGATTTTGAAGTTGAAGGGATGAAAAACTCATTTGTTTGTTGTTGGACTGTTGTTAGGAAATCATGAAAATATTTAAAACTGAGTTGTTTTGCTCATAACTTTTGAGCCACTTATCGGAATTTGATAATTCTTAATGTTTTGGAAAGCTAAGAGATTAAGCTATAACTTTCATTTATGGTGCCTCGTGTGATTTTGGAGTTTAGATGGTGAAAAACCCATTTGTTTGTCATTGTCATGTCGTTGAGAAATTGTGTCAATACTTAAACATGAGAAATTATATTAGTCATAACCTTTTTGTTACTTGTCTGAAGTTGATAATTTTTTATGTTTTGGAAAGCTTAGAGTTTTTGCTATAATTATATGGATTAAGTTTTGTTAAATTATATGCTTAAGCAAACTTAAATTGCAATATGAAACAGAGAGCTTTATTATGAACTTTTGAAAACAATGAAGTAGTTTTGTGAACAACTAAGCGTTTAAAACGATAGAATTCAAAAGAGATAATAGTTTTGAGAATTTTAATGCTCGGACTTTTGGATAGGTGAGCTAGCCATGGATAGACATATTAAAACCCTTAGTTGATCTTCTATAGGATATTTCCCTGATGTTCTATGAGACGTACTTGTTAAGATAGTGACTTATTTTGAAATGTGTAAAATATAAAATTGGAAGTATATTTTGTACTTAGATATGTGCTTTCTCCTGTGATCTGTGATTGTTATGTGTTTGGTATATTGTTCTGATTAAGTGGAATCGGTGTGTCTATTATGTTGTATTACTGAACACATCAAATTCAGATCAGACATGAAGTAAAAAGGTATAAATGACATGTCAATGTCAGTATAAATATATATTCACATTTGATAGCCCCTATCAAGTTGTATTCTCCGGATTAACATATGACATTTCCTGTAATGTTCTTTGCTAAACTGGGTATAACAGTGGAGACATTACAGTTTGGTATCAGAGCTGTGGTCAGAACAATATTACATATAAAATCATAGATCCGAGACCTAGTGAGACTTAGAGCCCTATCCTTTAGAGAGTATGTAGGTAGTTCACATGGACTATCCATAGTAGCTTACAAGTATAGCATAGTTTTGGGATAAAGGTAAGGCATCTGTTGCTTTTTACTAAGGTTGACATATTTAAAGTAGTATTAGAATTGGGTGTGCGGGTTAGTATTATGGCTAGAGGCAGACCTAGCATAGATGTGGGAGAAACCAATGGTCATAGTGTCATGGCGGTATTTTTAGCTTTAGAGCGAATAGCTAAAGTGATTAGGACAGTACAGACTCAGGTTGTAGATGTCTAACCCATTCGATCAAAATTTGTTCGGCTTTGTCAGGATTTTGTACGCTTATGAGGAAATTAATGGAAAAAATTGGAAATTAAGGAGAAGCAAATACAAATTTTTATTCAAAAGGAAAGTAGACAAGATGAACAAAAGAATTTTGAGATAAAAGGTAAAATATAAGATAATATTTTCTTCTTTTGTTTAACTGCATAATACTTAGTTTAAGGGTAAATTGCTTTCTTTTGCTTGACTGCTTCCTAGTGATTGGAGTTTGGCAATTGTTATGTTGACTATACTTGTTTAAAATTGGATGCATGGATGCTAGAGATAATAAAATAATACATCTAAATTTGGTTAACCCATCATGTTGACTTATCTGGACGTTATTTAAGGATTTCGGTCGATACATGGGACGCCATGCCAACGATAGAGGTTCCTAGACTTCGAACATGATATTTTGACGTGAGGAGGAGAAAAAATAGGGAAATGTTTGAGTTAAAATAAATTGTAATAACATTTTACCATGAAACGTTAATGTGCAATGGATGAGCTTTGGAAGACATTGTTGGTAGCTTATGCAATCAACTTTGTAGCTGTAAAGCGTATGATAATGATTCATGGTTCAATATTATTTCTGATATTGGAAGAATTTTATATCTATAAATTTGAGAATCAGAAAGAAAAAACATTGGGATTGGATTCAAAATATTAAGTTTTGGAAACAAAAAGTGAAATGAAAACCTACTTTGTGAATTATTAAGAGTTGTGAATGGAATAATATAAGTGAAGGTAAAATGGGTTTCAAAATAGGTTGAAATTTGATCCTAATAGTTAGAAGGAACAAAACTTTGTTGGTAAGAGAATGAAGTAGTTATAAGTTGGTAATTCGAAGAAGTTTTATCAGAATTAAATGTTGATATTTAGTGGGAAAATCATTTTGAGACTTTTGGATTTACAAAATCATGGAAAAAAGATTTAGATTATTTCACTTAACAAATTGCGAGGACGCAATTTTTTAAGGTGAGGTGTCAATAACAACCCTGTTGTTAATTAACTAGTTAGTTGAGTTTAATTAGGGATAGATAATTTTAGTTGTGATTTGTGAAAAAAAATATTTAACTAAAAAGGATTATCCTGGGTTTGCTTATAAAAAAATCTATGTGATATCCAAATGGAGAGTAAAGTTTTAAAGTGTAAGCCTCAATTCATTTAATTAAAAACTTGGGTTCGGGCCTAATTAAAACTCAACCCGTAAGTGAAAATAAGAGAAACTTCCTCTTATTATCCATTTTATGAATGAACTATACGTTCATTTGTTCCAAGCAGTAAAAAAAAAAGAGTTTCTCAAAACAAAGAAAACCCTAGCTTCACAAATCCTCAATTTCATGTCTTGAATGAAAGGGCTTTTGGTTAGATCTTTCAGTAATCGAAAGATGGTAAGCTCCAACACCTCTAATGAATCAATTAGGGTTTGTAATTTCATATCTGATCTTTGATTTATATGATTGCAAACATAATAGGTAATGATATTTCTTGTTAAACTTGTGTTTTGATAGTTCTGAAAATTTAAACCCTCTCTAGTAGAAAATTCGAACTTTATTCAAATGGAGTTTGAAATTTCCCAAATTTTACTATGTTCTTTCTGACATATTACAGCAACTCTCTACCAATTTTAATGAATTTTTATTAAGATTTTATATGTTAAACATGGTGATTTCCGAGAAACTTTTCTATAAAATCTGGACAGAAAAATGTAGGTTGATTAAAAATCATAACTAATTGTAGTAAATTCATAAAATCGCGAAATTTGGATATGTTTTTCCCAACACATATGAGAATCTTCAGTAAAATATTCGTTGAAAATTATTAAAGTTTGTTATGTTAAATGTACTCTGTTCTAGGGATTAAAATCTGGGTTGTTTTTAGTTACTTCGCTTGAGGTTAATGCTTCTAGCTATGGAGCTCTTTGGATAATAAAGTGAGCTGTTCAACTCACACAATCTATCTCTAATTGTTGTGTTGCATGTTAGAAATTTTGGCTTTGATATGGTTGATTTGATGATTGATTTGGTTGCAATATGATTTTGGATTCAAGTGATTTTTTATTTATGTGCTGAAAATTAGTGAAAATATCACCGCTGTAAAATAGTGATAACTTATAGTTAAATTATCCAAATTGACTCTATCTTTTTGTAGTAAAAAGCTATTTCAATTTTCTACAACTTTCTCCTTTAAGTATTTTTCGAAATTATGCATTTGTTGAGGCCAAAAACGATTTTTAAACTGAGCATGTAGCGCAGGCCTGTGTAAAAATCAGAGTTGATAACTGAGAGTAAAATGGGCATAACTTTTGATTCACTTATTAGAATTTGATAATTTTAATATTTGGAAAGCTAAGAGTATAATCTACAACTTTCATTTATTGTGTTTCTGTTGATTTTGAAGTTTAAATGGTGAAAAACTCACTTGTTTGTCGTTGGGCTATCGTTAGGAAATCATGAAAATACTTAAAACTGAGAATTTGTTTTGCTCATAACTTTTGAGCCACTTATCAGAATTTGATAACTCTTAATGTTTTGGAAAGCTAAGAGATTAAGCTACAACTTTCGTCTATGGTGCCTCTTGTGATTTTGGAGTTTAAATGGTGAAAAACCCATTTATTTGTCGATGTCCTGTTGTTGAGAAATTGTGTCAATACTTAAACATGATAAATTGTATTAGTCATAACTTTTGTGTTATTTATCTGAACTTAATAATTTTTAGTGTTTTGGAAAGCTAAGAGTTTTTTCTATAAATATATGGATTAAGTTTTGTTAAATTTTATGCTTAAGCCAACTTAAATAGCAATTTAAAACTGAGAGCTTTATTATGAACTTTTGGAAATAATAAAATAGTTTTGTGAACAACTAAGTTAGCATTTTAAACAATAGAATTCAAAATAGATAATAGTTTTGAGAATCTTAATTCTATAATCTATATTGTGCTAATTTTGGACTTAATGTTACCGATTGTATTATATGCTCTTGTGAAACATTTTGTCAAAAATGGTATATTCCAATGAATAGAATGTTGAAGTGGAATTTACTAATTCTTGACCGAATACTAGAACTCAACTGAGTAGTATGGGATGCTCAAGTTAGATTCTTAAAATCGATTTTGAGATATTAATTAACACTTTAGAGTTTTATTCTTTTAAATGTGCGACAAGTGGTCTCTAGATCCGTAGGAGAATATAATTCAGGTTTTTCAGGTATATCCATAGTAAGTGAAAGTTACTAATTCTCAATAAATACTTGTGTTTCACTAGATGGTTTGGTACGTCTATGTTAAACTATATGTGAATGATAGTATTTGTCACTTTAGAGTTCACTTTCTTTTGGTGTGCGGTAGAGGCTGCTAGGCATTTAAGAAGGTTACTTCTGGATTTCTTTTCAAACTTGTAAATATAAAAAGATTGAGAAACTCATTATTGTAAAAGACTGGACTTTGGTGACTACTTTTGTTAGTAAAGATCTTAAATAAAATAATTATTAACATGGATTAGTAAAGTCATGGTTTCCACTATCTTTATGATTCGTGAGATTTTGTTTATTTGATTATTGGGATCATTTATATGTTCCCTCGATCCCTTAGAATGAGAATGTGAGACATCGATCTACACGATCGTATGTCTATGTTTCCTCAACCCCTTAGATTGAGCACATGATTCCTTGTTCTCAACAACCATAGAAATGGATTGTGTTGCTTGTTTTGTTATGTTTCCTCGATCCTAGCGATCGTGCATGAGTTCTGGATTGCTTGTTTTATTGTGTTTCCTCGATTAGGTCGATTGAGTATGAGTTCCTCGATCCTAGTGATCGTGCATGAGTTCCTGGTCTTTGGTATCAGATCGGTATGAGGGATACCACCAGGCCTCGAGACCATCTTGGATTT
Source organism: Allium sativum (assembly GCA_030737875.1). NCBI lineage: Eukaryota > Viridiplantae > Streptophyta > Magnoliopsida > Asparagales > Amaryllidaceae > Allium > Allium sativum. Next base: position 184,527,404 of record CM060924.1, on the reverse strand, counting down.
TGGAATGTATGTTTGTTTGTTCGATATGTTGATTCTCGTTCTTCCTTGGTTATTTGACTGAGAATGGGGATTCCTTGATCAGGTCGGTCATGAATGAGTTGTGTTAAATTGTCGTGCTTATTATATTTCCTTGATCAGGTCTGTCATGAATGAGATGTGTTAACTTGCCGTGTTTATAATAGTTCCTTGAGCAGGTCGGTCATGAATGAGTTGTGTTAACTTGTCGTGCCTATAACTTGAACTTGTGATGGAGATAAAAACCAAAATTGGAAACTAAACATACATCATTTTGAAACAATAAATTATTTCTACTGTCGTTTTGTGATTGAATTGAAGATTACTTATATGTTATATGTATGGATCTCACTTTTCAGATATTTAGAGATAGACTAATCCGGGATTTTTTCTTTCTGGGTCAGACCGGAACTTTTAGGGTTACAGGATGCTCAGACTTTTGGACAGGTGAGCTAGCCATGAATAGACATATTAAGACCCTTAGTTTATCTTCTATAGGATATTTGCCTAATGTTCCATGAGAAGTACTTGTTAAGATAGTGGCTTATTTTGAAATGTGTAAAATATAAAACTGGAAGTATATTTTGTACTAAGATATGTGCTTTACGTTGTGATTTGTGAATGTTATGTGTTTGATATATTGTTTTATTTAAGTGGAATCGGTGTGTCTATTAGTTCGTATTAATACTGAACACGTCAAATTCAGAGCAGACATGAAGTAAAAATGTATAAATGATGTGTCAGTGTTAGTATAAAGATATATTCGCATTCGATCACCCCTATCAAGCTGTATTCTCAGGATTATCAAATGACATTACTTGTAATGTTCTTTGCTCAACCGGGTATAGCGGAATGGAATAAAATATAATATAATCAAATATAGCCTTACCCAGATAATAATACTGCCTAACCAGTATCTAAATCTATCATATCTCTGCTACAAATCTAACCTGTGAGTATGTTATGTGGAGGGGGTCAGAACACATGTTCTGGTGACTGGATTTAAACTACACATTCTGGATAACCCTACATATACCGTCTAGTTACATTTTCTTATTTATTAGGTTAATTGTGTTAATAACACTCATGGCCTACACATATGTCGTTCCCATCTACTCCTCAGTAGATTAACCTAATACAATATATATATATATGTAGCTACCCTCAATATTAAGGTACACCCATGGTACCCCACCCGCACGGTCTCCAACATAATGTCATAGAAATACACATTCCCTCGTCCTACATTGGAGAAACATACGGATCCCAATATAACAACATTACGTTTCACATAAAACCGCCATCGCCATGCTATGTGAGTGTATGGACTGCCACCTTTGAACCATTCGATCGAATCAGATTCCATCATAGAGTAATGTCCTAAATTCTATGATGCACCACCCGGAGCAGACATGCATGTATCTAGACTTTTGCACGTATATATCATTAATCGAACTTGATGCCTCAACCTCTATGATACACCATCCGGAAATGGTATGCATGTATCCGCACATATTATCTACTGTGCACCGAGTTCCGTAAAAGGGCTATATCAGATACACGGAACTCGGTCGGGAGCCTTTTCAAATATTGGCATACACAGATGTTATGGTCTACTTTTTCATGGTGGCTATGGTCCCACCCGACCCCTCCCTCAACTAGTGAAAGGCAAATATATATTAGAGCTAGTGACGTGCCTCTAAAAAACAATCTACATCCAAATTGGTGTGTCCCGCAACCAAAGCATTGATAGTAAAAAGTCAATGGTCTTTTGGTTTAGCTCTTCGCCTTTCCGCGTCATGCTGAATATCGATGACCGGTACCCGATGATTACTATCAATCATATGGTTAGACCCGCCTAAATCAAATAGATGAGATGGTCGTAACCCTCCTAATCTAAGGCACCAGAATCGTCGAATCACCTAAGCCACCCTATAGCCTTCTAACTGCCTATTATTGTGGCAATCAAGGTATACTCACTGGGTAGTAATGCGCAGACCCAACCTATGCAAGCACAGCCTAAATGCTGCCACCGCACATAGGACTACCAGGAGTACCCTCCACATCGTAGGAAGCCACGTGCGTTCCTTTTCAGTCATTCAGAGCCAGCAGAACACCAAGCAGAATAATCAAATGGACGTACGCTCCCCTCGTGTCTCATGACACCACGATAATCCACCCCGTTGGGTTCTTCACTTTCATATGTACAGACTGGTCCAATCGCCTCAGGCTAACGTGTTTTTAAACCCTATGTCCAAACGTTTAATTATGTGCTTGCTCTTTCTCATTGGATTTCCAGTTAATTTGGTTATTAAAAATCATATTAACTTCTTATTTAGGTTACCAAGTTCTTCGTGCTTATTAATTTCAGTTATATAACTTACCTCATTTAAATTCGTGAATTAGCCTTAAACGTGTTATTCTTATCAACATATTTCAGATTCTCAGGTTTTTAGATAACATGTTCTTCTTATAAGCAGGATTCAGATTCTCGAGTTTACAGATTACTTAATGTATAATTAAGTAAAACTTATTGCATTTCATAAGTTTCCCCCTATTTCTCTACTTATTACAAACAGCAGGTTTCAGGTTTCCATATTTTCAGATTACTTCATTTATAATTAAGTACAACTTATCTCATTACGTAAGTCATCTCATTTTCTCTATCATTTATTATAACCTAAGTTATAATTTCCACTTGTCCCTAGGACAAGCCTACCTATTATCTCTTCTTTTCCCCTTCAGGTTTATTCATAATAGGTTATTATTGTTCCTCGTTCATTTTAATATTTATACTATTGTAACATTCATTCATCTACATTAATTACAATTAATGCCATTAATTTCCATCCTGTTATATACATATATTCATATATATGTTTATGCACCAGACCTCTCACATTAAGCCGACCACTTGTGGATGCTGGATTTGTCGGAAAGTTCCTGGCAGGCTTCTACCACAAGTTGAACTTAACCTCGTGTCTTAGCATTGTTATATATATATATATGTTTACACACCGTACTCCTCACATTAAATTAATCACTTGTGGATGATGGATTTGACGGGCGGTTCCGGGGAGACTACTACCACAATATGAATTTAACCTTGTGTCTAAGTGCGGTTACAATTTTATTCATTTTTCCAAATTTTACTATAATTGTTATTCACAATATTTTGGGGTAATAACATTATTAAACAAATATCCATGTTCATTGTAAATTTTATAATTACAACATTTACAGTAAATCCCAATTCAGACAAATGATTAATGGAAATAGGTCTTATACACAGAAATGTCCTTAGCAGATTCAATTTCAATTACCATAATTATTCAAAATTAAAAGGTTATTAGAATAGGTTTATATACAATAGTAATCCTTTTCATATATTCTAACGGGTTTATACGTTTCAGCAGATTTATATATTTTAGCAGGTTTACATTTTAGCGGATTTACACATTCCAGTAGGTTTACATTTCAGTAGATTTATACATCCCAGTAGTTTACATTTCAGCAGATTTATACATATTAACGGGGAATGCCAAACGATGGATATACCATTATCAAAAATAATAACTTAAATCCACTCACATTAATAGCTTTCTAATTCATGAATCTGGTCCAGACTTCGCATTCCATGGCTTCCCTAACTGAATTTAGAATCTAAATAACCATGGATTCACAATTCTCAGACTAAAAGAAAAAGAGGGAAAAGAAGAGAAATCTAAATTAACCAGATCCAAGAATTTACCTTACTTCGATCAGAACTCTGAACACCCATTTGTAAATATACATTTTTTTCCTCCAGATCTTGAATCAAAATTTCCTAAGACTAATTATTCTACTTTCGAAAGAGATTTGAGGAGGAAAAAGAATGAAAGAGTCTAGACATATTCTCAGAAAATATGAGATTTAGGTTAGGCTTTACTAGTCGAATTATAGGTGTTCAAGAAAGTGGATATGATCTTATACATGTAGTGCTGAGTCAGCAACGAATACAGTTTGAAAAACAGTCCAGATTCACTGAATGAATCTTCCCGGATCAGGGGTGGGTCGACCCTTGGGTCAACCCAACCCCTCTTGGGTCGATCTGTGGGTCGACCCATTTTGGGTTCAACGAGCTATTTTAGGCGCAGCTATTTATTTGTTAACGTTCTTAATTTTAAATGTTGGTCACTTTCTTATTTTACTTCCTTTAATTAACTGAATATTTTATTTACATATAAACCCACTTATATATACAAAACTTCAAATGCCAATTTTATATGTATAAATATATGTGTAACCTTTATTTCATTTTCAAAATTCAAATGGCGTTATGTCGTTATTTAATTCTTACCTATTTTCATTGATTGCAAGTTTATTTTGAATTTCTCTTCTGTATATTTGTATATTCGTGTGTATATATATATATATATATATATATATTGCACATATATATGCATATATTTATATATGCTTGTATACATATATTTTTGTACTTCCTTATATGTACAATTTTCTTTATATGTGCGTTTATACATATTTTTCCTTTTAGAACATGTATTATTTTAGTCGTTCCTATAAAATAAAAATATGGCGACCGCGGGAATCGAACTTGCGCCGCTCTCATGAAAGTCACATGCTCTTACCAACTGGACTACATAGGCTTTTGTTAACAAGGCTTAAAACAATGGTGGTCATTGTTCTTTTTCTTATACCTCTTTTTCATGTTAGTGGTAATATTTCATTTAACAGTATCTCTTTCATCTTAAATCCGTTTTCTGCAATCCACAGGTCTAAATTGACTAGATATTCGCCGTCGACGCAATGACGCTAATCCCATGACCAAATTCTGGAAGCTCTTCAAATTTATTTATTGTTTAATTAAAAATGTGGGGTGCTACATTTCTTATCCATTCTTATTTACCTGTCTTTATGCACATTTGTAAGTCACTGGAACTCGCCAGACTTTATGTCTGACCTTTTTCTTTCGCCTCTTTCTTCCCTTTCTCCCCTCAGGTCCTTAGGGTGGCGGTACTCAGCAATAACTAGGATATCTCTTTAGCTTGGACCTGACTTGGACTCTTTGAAATGTAACGCTTTGATCTTCTTTCCACTTTAGTTTGGCTTATGCTATGGGATATGACTTTATGTACTTTGATATTTTATTTTCTGAGTTGGGTTGAAAGTTAGATTTGAGATAGTTTGCTGGTTGTAACTGGTTTTGACATATTTCTGAGACTATGTTTATTTCTATCATAATGAATTTTAAAAAATTCCGTTGCGTATTTTATCTGTCTTGTATATTCTCTGTAATGATTTCCTGTTGCACTTCACGGAACTTAATGCATTCTCTTATGAGTAACGTTAACGAATGTGGGGTGTCACATTTGGTATCATAGCTAAAGGTTACAAGACCAAAAAATAATTTTAAAAATTGGTTTTAAAAGAAAAGTATTTTCAAGGAAAAATCTGTTTTTGAAAAACATATCTCCTCAAGCTATAGTCAATAATCTCTCGAACTCTTGTTGAATCCTTTTCTTTTCAGCATGCCTGGGGAACCCAATCTCCCTGAGGGCGTTCACATACCGACTTGGTTCCGTAGACTTCTTGAGGCTATAGCACCTGCCGGAGGCCAAGGAAATGCCCATCCCCTAGCTGCACCCGTTGTTCCTCCACCTCCGCGAGTAAATAATTTACTTAAGATACGCAAGGACTTCTATGCTATAGGAGGAAAACCATTCCGTGGAACCGAAATCTTTATGAAGCATGGAATTGGCTACGAGATACATAGAACTTGTTTAGACTTTTTGAGGTCGATAACCTGTGACACCCCACGTCCATTAATGTCACTCACTAAGAGAATGCATTAAGTTTCGTGATGCGTTATAGGTAAACAGACATAGAAACAGAAACAGAAACATTACAAGACAGATATAAAAGCAACAGCGGAATTCAAATTTTCACTTCAAACATAAATCAAAACATCGTGGTCCAAAATATCACAAGTCTGAAACTACATAAAAGCCATTACAAAAACATAGAACTTTCTGTCTTGTTCCATTAGAGTACATGAACAGCATAATTCCCCAAAAAGAGACAAAGCCATATTAGAGATAAGGACTTGAGCAATACTTCAAGAGCAGCTCCTTAACAAGATAAAAGTAGAATCACGGTCAATCCTAAGTGTTCCCGCCCTGAGAACCTGGGGGAAACGGAAGAAAGAAGAGGAAACAAAAAGGGTCAGACATAAAGTCTGGCGAGTCCAGTTACTTTTAGCAAGTAAATAAATAAAAGTAGCATGACAGGCACATAAAGTGGATAAGAGAGAGATAACTACAAAAAAATTTAAGCATGACAAGGTAACAAGATAGAGTGTATACGCTTCCCTAATGATTACTCTGCACCACTACTAGTATAACCAGAATGAGACGATCCCCTCCACTGTAAGGTGGTAGACTTAGGCATACGTCCGAATGTATCCTAACTACTACCCTAATCAATCGGCTCCCTAATCCGTGTAGATACTGTGTGCCGATTCCACCGTAGGATGTATCACGTCCTAAAGTGGCAACCCTTCGCTGATATGCACAGCTCCATATCTACAGGTGTCACAGTCATCTTATCCCCCTCTTCCCGGCCCATACACGCACGTGACCCAGTCGATTTGCGCCGCCTACACCATCCTCCACGTTTGGATCTCTTACAATTAGTTCGATAAGCATGCCCCTTCTCCAACCTAGTCCGGAGTACTTTGTTTGACACCTACTCCAGGTTACTGACTAAAATGGGTCCCACACAATATGATACAAGCTCTCCCCTTTGTCTTGTATCCCCTACTAGGTTTTCTATATGTTATATTTACCCTAAATGGTGTCTTTAATTATATAACCCCAATCTTTCTACCGGTTACGCTTACCTATAGGTGTCTTTAATACATAACCCTCAATTGGCTAAGTTTTGTGGGCCTACATTTGAATATAAATTTTTGACTCGCAAGATTCACGCCTTCTTTCAATAAACATAAAGCTAATACATCGTGGTGTACATTACATCTTACAGCATACAACATACGTACAACAAATATTTACAAGAATATGTACAGTCCAAAAAATAGCACATGCACGCAGGCATGGCATTGCAGTAGCCAAAATATACATAAAACATCCCCATAACAGCTAATATCACCAACTGTCTAAAGCCAAAAGGATGAAACAGCATCAAGCTCGTTTGCCATGAGCTTTGTCCATGACTCTTGCACCAATGGTGTCCAAAAACTTGACTTCTTCGCTGCCTGACCATTGAGAAACAAATTTGAGAACGTAGTAGATAACAGAATTGGGTGATTTCATTTTACATTTAAACTTGCATGAGTTTTGTTCATGCCACAAAATCCAAACATAAGCAAAATTCAAGACAGTAAACAATTGACGCATGGGTGTATCAGGGAGTGAAACAAAAGTGGTGTGCCAAAAGTGGAATTGGTCGATGATGAAGTCAGACCAATCTAAACAAACATTATGGCAGACCAAACACTTCGTCCAAACATAGAAGGAGAAATCGCATTCGACAAATAAATGCAGGTAAGTCTCTTCATTTTCAGCACAAAAGACACAACCCCCATCAATATGAACTCCTTTTCGTTGAAGTCTAGTCACTGTATTTAGCCTATTATGCATGATCGTCCACATATGAATTTTGACTTTAGTGGGTATTGCTTTAAAACTCCACATGCATTCAAAACCAGTGTAACTCCTTCCTGCAAAGTTCATCATCTTATAAAGCTGGCTAACACAAAAAGATTTGTTATTCCCCTCAATCTTCCAGACAAATTCATCATCTTCAACATCCGAAAGTTGAATATCCTCAAGCAAATGAATCAAACAACATAGCTGAGTCAATGTGTTACCAGCCAAAAGACGGCAGAAAGTCAGCCTCCACTTGAAATTGGCTGCATTCATCTTATGCATTTCATTGACCATAAAGTTCTTATTGCAAGCAATATCAAAAAGTTCAGCAAATTCAACTCTCAAAGGAATGGGAAGCAGCCAACAATCAAACCAGAATGAAGCATTGCGTCCGTTCTTAACTACGATGCCCACACCAATTTTAATCCAGTGTATATTTGACATAACACCACGCCAAAAAGCCAAACAATGAGATGCATCTGCGTTCCAATCAAATCTTCCTCCATAACAAGTGTTTAAAATCCACTCTTTCCAAAGAACTTTCTTGTCGCTTAACATTGTCCACAGCCATTTGCAAAGTAAAGCTGAATTCATGTTTCTCAAATTTAAAACTCCCAAGCCCCCCTGATCTTTGGATTTGCAAGCCTGATCCCACGATACGAGACAGCTAACTTTACGTGTGTCTTTTGCTCTAGTCTAGAAGAAATTGCGATGAACAGCATCAATTTTCTCAACCACCCATCCAGGACAAGAATAGAAAGATAGCCAGTACAAAGGGACAACAGAAAGAACAGAATTCATTAACACAAGTCTACCAGCCTTGGGTAAGCAGCTTCCTTTCCATCTTGCCAATCTCCGATCAACTTTTTCAATAACGAATTGCCAGTCCCTCTTCATCAATCTTTTTGGACGAATGCAAGCCCCGAGATAATTGAGAGGAAATGAATCCGCCTTACAATTGAGCGTTTCGGCACATTTCCTGTTCACATCAACACTACAACCCAGAGTGTAAACACTACTCTTATGAAAGTTAATTTTTAAGCCAGATAAACTTTCAAAAGCATAAAGAAAATTTTTTAAAGAGGCAATGTATTTGCAATCTGGATTGCTAAAATGATAGTATCATCAACATATTGCAAATAATTGATACCCCCAATGATATGATCCCTTCCAAAGCTCTGGATGATATCATTAGCGCTTGCCAGCTGAAGAATCCAACAAAAGACATCTGCTGCCAAATCAAAAGGAAGAGGGGAAAGAGGACCTCCTTGATGCAAGCCACGCTTGGAGACAATAGTGTTGTCCGCCACTCCATTCACACAAATATTTGATCTGCTTGAAGTTAAAATGGTGTGATTCCAGTTTATCCATCTAGAAGGAAAACCTCTTGCATGAAGCAAATCCATGATAAACCTCCAATCAACGGTATCAAAGGCCTTAGCAAAGTCCAGTTTCAAAATTGCACAAGGCACATTATGTTTGTCGTTGTGAGAGATGACTTCCTGAACAAGCACTGCTCCATCAAGAATGAATCTTCCTTTAATAAATGTCGTCTGCTAAATGTCAATGAGATCATCCATTTTCACTTTTAACCTATTTGCGAGGACTTTAGTAATCAGCTTGAAGCTACAATTCAAAAGGCTAATAGGTCGAAAGTCCACAGCAGAGACATTTCCTTCTTTTTTGGTATCAAAACCACATTTGTATACCCAAGCAAATCTAATCTCAAAGAAACACCATGAAATTCTTTGAAAATGTTAACGACGTCATATTTAATCAGATGCCAGTATTTCTTATAAAAAGAATTTGGAAAACCATCAGGTCCAGGGGCTTTATCACCGGGCATCTCGTTCAAGGCTGCTACTATTTCTTCCTCCAAGAACTCAGAATCAATGCCACTTAAATCAACATTTGATGGATACAACATGCTCCAATTTACATTCACCTGATTCTCATTTCTTTCTCCAAAGATACCTCTATAATACTCGGTAAACATGTAATGACCCGCATTGGCAGAGGTACTATAATTAATTTATTTAATTATTTAAATAGTGAATTAGAGAATTTAATGGTCGGTTAATTAAATAATGATGAATATTTAATTAAAATAATAAATTAAATAATATATTTAATTCTGAAATAATCAAAATTGGCTGAAATGACGATATGGTGTGAACCGGATCATCTGTGATATTTAATTCAGCTTGGAATTGAATTTGAATAATGAATATATTATATTAATGACAGTATGAACGTGGAATTATATTATAATTAAAATAGAGCTTGAAATGGCGCGGTAGTTCGCTATTTGGCGATTTGAACTTCAACTGAGTATACAGGGTTCGTTTTAAATCGGATTTCTGTGAAATAAGAAATGTGTGGAGCTGGTGGAGTATATCTTTCTAGTGGAAGAGAAAAATCCGGATTTCGTCGTGTAGATTTTGATTTATGTCCAAATCAAATTTTAGAAAAGTCGATGTGGAATTCCTTTATAATTTATAAAGGAATTATTTATATTTTAAAAAGGGAATTTCAATATAAATCGAATATCGATTTAATCGGGATTTGAAATATCAAGTTATAAATGCCAGTAGAGCTGTTCGGTATTCCATATGAATATAGACGTTAATATTTATTTTTAAATATTAAATTTAATTATATTTATATATTTAAATAGGCTATTTAGAGCGTTAAAAATAGCCACTTTTGCAAATGAATTCGGAATTCGACGAAACCAGTTTTGTTGGATCCGCAATATCAAATAGTTGTTAGATTTCCAGTTTCGTGATTTTTACAGTCACTGTGTGGCCGCATGGATTTTTAGAGTGAAAAACAGTCGATATTCTAACGGTTGAAAATATGATGTGTGAGCATACAGAGTCAGAATTCGACGAAACCAGTTTCGTTGGGACCGTCATGTCGAACTCTAGCTATATGTCCAGTTTGGTGATTTTTGGGTATCGTGTGTGATCACACAAATTTTTAGAAAGTGAAACGAATATAAAATAGTAAAATTAGTTAAATATCTTAAGTTATGAGTGGACAAAACTAGGCCACCTTTTCTCAGCCACACAGTAAACTCATCCCCCTATATAACCATCTTTGGCCGTCACATTGATTTTTCCAACAGAAAACCATTTTGATCCTCATCAAAATAAAAAGAAAATCAAATTAAAATGTATAAATATTGGTACTTATGTATTTGGGATCCTAGTTTCAATAGCTTCAATTTGATGTTCAAATCGTAGGGTGCGGTTACAGTGCGTATGATTCGAATTTCATACAGTGAACCTAGGGTTCACGAATTTGGGTAAAAGGAAGCACCGATTCTCGGATTCAAAGTGACATCTGAGTTTGTGATGGCGAGGAGATTGGATGGCCAGAGTTCGACGATCATTGGTGACGACAAATGTCGCACCTTTGCTCTTGCACGCCTGAAGCTGGCCGAGAACGGAATTCTCTTGGGTAGTGCGAGAGTGAGGTTTCGGGGATGGTGGTGATGAGCATTCGAAGAGAGGAAAAATGGTTGTAGTTTGGTGTGAAACGGTGGAGCATGGAAGGAGGAATCGTGGATCGAACGAACGGGAATGGTGGAGTTGGGATACTAAAGCTTTCGTTCTTAGTAATCGGAGAAGAAGATTATACGGGTCTGGTATTTCAAAGGGTGAATGGGCCGTATAATATTGGTAAAGCCCAACTTCGAAAATAGATTTAGGTTTGTTTATATTTAAAATAGTATAATCTTGTAAATTAAATATCTTGGTCATACAATATCAAATTGACGAACCGTAAGTTGCGTTGGGATTGTATGGACGGTGGCTACGCAACGAAACTGACCACGAGTCAATCGGAGCTCGTTACAATTTATGGCGAAATAATTTGTCCGTCGAAATCAAATAACACAAACCGTTATTTAACGATTAATGCGCCAATGTGAGTAAATCTCACCAACTCCAAACAGTTTATAATTTCATGTTATATTTTTAGAACTGTTAGAATTTGTCTGATTTACTGTATGTTGAATGTTTGATCGACCTGCTAGTCAGTCAGTTGAATTTCTATATTGATTCTATTTAACAGAATATATCATATGGAATTGAAGTGATGTTATCTATATTGTTTAACATCTGTGGATGCAAGGAAACAGATTGGAGGAATCCAACTGGATTCCTCAACATTTATTTTACTGTGATTTATATATTGTTATATATAAGGTGATATATAATCTGACGTTGATTATGTGTGTTTGGACGATATTTATCGTTGTTATATGGCGTGTTAAATACCATAAGAAATACCAGAATGTAGAAAAGGAATTTTCAAAGTATATCTTGAAAATAATTTATTTATATAAAATCAATGGATTTTATATTATAAAAGAAAAAGGATTTGGAATAAAAGGAGTTATATTGGTTAAACAGATATAGAGGGAAATATTCGTAAAACAAATATAAAGGGAAAATATTTGTCAAACAAATAGAAAGAGAAATATTTGTAGAAAATTTACAAATAGATTAAAAGGGATTATTTATTTATTTAGGAAATAAATAGAATTAGAATAAAGGGATATTTATTTGAGAAAATAAATAGAATAAAGTAAACATTTATTTAGAAAATAAATACGATATCATAAAAAGGAGTTGGAATTAATCAGTTAGAGTTAAAGGAGTAATCGAATATAGTTTATTTGAAAGGAGTTAATCGTATAGAGTTAAAGAAATAGAGTTAAGCAAAATTAGAAAATGACTAGAGATTAATAAGTTGAATGGTTTCCTGAGTATCGATCTGATGTTGGTTTCGGCCTTCGGGGTTTATACTTGGGAAGTTGTTTTCTTATTAGTTTATAGTTAGAGTCTGATAGATGTGGAAGAATAGTGATACCTAATTAAGCCATGGAAATATTTTCCAGTGTTAATAACGTATATTTTCTAAACATAGAAAAAGAGGAAGTATATATATATATATATGTTGGATGATTGTTTGATATAATTTCCATCTGGAAATAGTATCATTGTTTGCACACTTGTTTTTCTTTGATGGTTAACTCACAGACTATCGAAGTTTTGACCATTTTAACGTTGTTAATATAGAGAGACCGGTTGGTTTTTTATCCAAAGAACCACTCTGTATTGGCATAAGCGTTGCGAATCATTTATGCCAAAGATAATTGAAGACGGAGTAAAGTGCAAGGGCTATTGTATAAATCTTAGATAACAGTGCCTAAGATGGATATACTGAATAGTACCTTCGGTTTGTCCAGTCCCAGGAAAACTTGTATGGACGAAGGTCTGACAGAGTATATCTGGTAGATCACGTAAGTTGATCGTTTCAAACGTATTTACGTTGGTGGCGGAGGAATTCGTTTCTCTTAGCTTATACCCGTGGTATGTTTGGGGAAGTCAATTTATGATTTGATGGGTATGAAGATGTGACATTCAAAATGAATGAAGGAGTAATCTGTTGAAAGACAAGCGTAGCTTCTAGCCTCACATCCGGTAATGACAGAAATTGGGCAGGCAGCATGGCTAAGTCGGTCGCACCGAAGTAGGGTGTATAATCACCTATCTAGAGAATATTCATTTTCTTCCTTAATCTATCAATGCTATCCCATATATATATATAGGGGAACGGTTGCTGATCCCAACCGTTGGTGATGTACATTCGATACACTCAAGCGAAATGAGTGGTCGGTCATGTGTGGCTGAGTTGCAAGATATTCTTGTTGAACTCCAGTGTATCATTCCTAGAGTACACTGATCGGAAGGTGGTTCCATACCTTGTCATAGTTGGAAATCCATTACCCAATACGTGCTTGCGATTTTGATTGTATATTATTTATGTAGAACGTGACATGAAAGTGTTTCAGCTAGATTGATATCTATTTGTGTTTAGACATTATTATAATATCAGAATGATATTGTTTGTCAAAGATGTTGGATTTTCATAAGGGAAAAACCCGTTCCGTATTCACGGCGTGGTCTTATGAGATATCACATACATGTTTAAACTATTTTACTCACACCATTTCCATGACTGACCCGGAGTTTGTTTTGTTTTGTTTCCCTAAACTCTTGGGTGCCTAAATTTGTACGGGCAGTCAAGTAGTCAGGATTTACAGATACACTTGGGGAGCTTGGAGCAGGAGGCTTCAAGATTCTATTGCTATTATTATTTCCATTGTTGTTGTAAGTGCTGTACTCTGATAAGTGCTATTGTATGCATAACTGTTATGTTTCAAAGTTATGTTATATATTATATGTTATTCGTTCCGCTGTGAGATTCGTGTTACTCTGATGATGATGTTCTTCTTCTTCTTCTTTTATTCTATTAGTTCTATCTTATCTATCCCCACCTTCTATCTTCTTTCTATTAATTTCTTGAATTTCCAGTGCAATTTGGGGTTGGACTTGTGTTATTTGGTCAGCTCAAATTGGTCCAGATTTTCGGGTCATTACAAAACACTTCTCCTATCTTCTGCTGATCACAAACTTCTTCTCCGTCCTTCCAAATGCTACGAATCGTATTCGTTCTCCGTCTTCCATTCGCATCTTTATGGAAATAACTCGGGTTACTATCACCAAGTTTTAGTCATTGAGATCTCGATCTCTGCTTCCAAAATATCTCCTCTTGATCAATCGCTGTGAGAAGCTCCTTCTCTTTATTCTTTAACAAAGTTCGCTCAGCTTCATCCAAATTTCTAGATTCCTCCAACACATTAAGCTCCATAATCTCAGCTTTAAGTCTTTGTTTTTTAATTCTAATATTGCCGAAGACTTCTCTATTCCATGTAAACTTTCTATTGGTCATGGGTAGGTCAATTAAGCCACAATCACCAACAAAATCACTGAAATCATTCATATCACCCAAGCTAGATGTTTTCTCAACATTTCTCTCAAAAGAAAATTTAGTAACATTAAAGTCGGCGCCAATAACCCAAGGGCCATACATAAGATTATGAAAAACCAAGCCCTCCTCCCACACGGTCATTCTTTCACGTCTAGTGTTGGGTCCATAAAAATTAAAAAAGAAGTACAAAATATTGGTAGATTTGCATTTAAGAGCCACATGCAGACAATAAGTTTGTTTAATTTCTTGCTTAACAGTCCATGAAGCGCTATTCCAGCCAGTAAATATACCGCCAGAAGACCCCACAGCGGGAATAAAAGCCCATTCATCAATAACTCCCCATCTCAAACATTTAAAAATAAATGGTTCAGGGTTTTCAATTTTAGTCTCTTGCAGCATAATAATATCAGGTTTTACAGATTTGAGATAATTCTTGACCCTAAGACACTTATCAAAAGTTCCTAGTCCTCTAACATTCCAGGTGACAATTATCATATTGAAGCGTTGACCCTCTCGATTTCTTAATTCTTAATATCACTAATCACATCATCATTCAAAACAATTCCAGAATTACTTGCAATAGCATGCATTTGATCACTATTTACAGTATTAAGAATAGCAGGAACAAAAATGCTACCTGCCATTGGGTGACCCATTCCTCGTGCACTGCGACACAGCATGACAACTCCTTGATCCATACACGTTTACCTCTACCCCTTGATGTTGAGCATTCGCCAGAGCTGGCAGGAGCAATAGCCAAATCTCCAGTCAAATTCGGATCTTGTGCTTCATTGTCCATAACATGTTCATCAAACTCATCACCATCACCATTCCCCTCCTCAAAATCATTCAAACCAATCTCTTCATCCCCGTTAACAGAAACGATGTGTCTAGAATCGTTGCCAACATCCACAATGTTACTAACGGCATCAACCTCTACCGCAACCCCGTCATCAAAACGCACCACATAATTATCATTATTTCCCTCGCTTCCACAGTACCACCTTCATCATTGGATGAAAAGTCAATCAAAGGATAACATCACCTACATGCATTTTGGCACCCCCATCTTTACTGCACATAACTTTAAGCTTCCCATCGCTGTCAGTTGCAAAAACTTTATGTTTGAAAAGAGGAAAATTGATTTTGGGCACTGAATCCTCCTCACATCTCTGAATCTGCACCACATGAGAGAAACCCTCGATTGGAACTGCCACTGACAAAGGCAGCGGCTTGCCCACTTCTTTTGTTAACTTAGATCGCAATCAAGTATAATCTGTGCCATCAATTGCTCCGTATTGCACCCTCTCCACATCGCCAATGTCAGCCAAGGCTGCTTGGAGAACATCTAGTTTGCGACAAACAACTGGTGCATCCTTTATACAAGAGGGTTTCCTTATCCCTCGATACACTACCAAACCTCGGACTCCGCCACTTCAAACAAATCTTCCCCATGGTCAAGTTGAAAGTATATTGGAAGTTAACAGTCAGCAAGTGCGATAGGAATCGAACAATGAACGCGTCACCCATGCGTTAACATTCCAGTCCCAAGAAGGGGCACGGCGACCAAATTTGGTTTTCAGAAGCTCCTCGATCTGACGAATAGAAAAGGATCCACTCACAATAGAGATTGTAACCATCGATCTAGCCCAATTGAATGATTTTTGAAATCGATATGCAGAGATTTGATTGCGGGATCTATTATCAGCCATTTTTGGGGATGGAATATGATGAGACTTGCAATTAAATCCTTTATTCCAAGTTTTATGGCATTTAAAAAAAATAACTGGATTTCGACATGATCGTGCCCAGTGACTTGTCGATCCGCACCTGAAGCATCCATTTTTTGATTTGATATTATGAAGAGTTTCATTATAGCTGTTATGGATATGAGGAGACGGTTTCAGTATTGGTCTTTTATATTTTAAAAGATTCAGATCTGGATTTTTCTTTACAGCTGGCCGAAGTAAAATATCCTTAAAAGATGGATTAGCAGAAACATTGTTAACATTCTCAACGTTTTAAACATTCAAAGATGAGATTTGTGAGGAGAAGGACGACTTTAGAGAAGAAAAAGCGTGTTTTGAATTTTCAAAAAATGATCGCCAAGAGATCGCCATTTTTAGATCGCCATTAAATTAATAATTAGCTTAATGTCGTAAGGTTCACTCCTTGGTTTTTGCCTATATTTAAATTTTACCCACCCATCTCAGATATACTTAACTTAACCCTCCCATTGTTCAACCAAGTTTACTTAACCCCTATTCATGTTTACGTTCACCCAATCCCTATGGATTAAACTAGGTCAAGTATTTCAATTTCTTACCATGTCCATTTATGGTTTATAATGGGCTAGACCTCCCATATTAGGCCTACAGATTGTGGATGCTGGATATGCCAGTCGGGTCCGGGTAGACTTCTTCCACAAGTTGGGCCTAACCTCGTGTCTTAGCCCGTCTCGTATTTGTGCACTTAGACCCCTCACATTAGATCCAACATTTATGCTTGTCGGATATGTTGGTTGGGTCCGGGCAGACTTCCACCACAAATGCAATCTAACCTCAGGTCATAAGTGCAGTTACAGTTTCTAATTACTGTAATCCTAAGCATTTTAACAAATTAATTACCGATGTCTTGTAGGTGTTCATGCCTATTTACCCAATCATATTCATAGTGAATTATATGTCCAAATTCATATTCATTATACAAATTATGCCAATTCTAATATTTTCCCCCATTTCCTAACTAGCGTATTCACATATATTTGGCAGCATGCCTAGGCTAGAGAGTAGCCTAACCATAAACAATTAAAAGGGAAAGGTGATGGGAAGATGACAATAGTGATTACTCTAAAATAACTGGCATATATATATATATAATGGCATAGACATGTAATTGGCATAACAATAAGGTGGACATAAAAGCAGATCTAGTGAACATGTGATGATAAAACTAGATCTAACATAATAAGGATGTTCTAATAGGCATGAACATATCTAAATAAGGTTTCATATGTCCAATTGATGACCGATCTAAATTAACCACCACATGATAGGTACACGATGATTTAGAGTGAGAATTAGATCTAAGCAAGATTTTAACTGTCCAAATAATGATAGATCCAAATTAACCATAAACATAGATAAAGGTTAAGATCCACATATGTGACATGATAAATTAACCACAAGAGAATTAGATCTGTAAAAATAAATCTAGCATGAGAAAGGTTAAGATCCAAGAAATCTTAGATTCATAATTTATAGCAGATCCAAATCACAGTCATATCACATTTACTTTTGGTCATTTAAATCTAAAAATAACTAAACTCATAGTTTTTGGATTTTAGAAGATAGGAGAGAAATTGTTGGTGTTGAATCTTGGATCTAAACTATAATCTCTAACTGATTAGCTCTAGTTGATAGTTGCAGAAGAAAAGGATTCGGTTCAATTTAGGCACCAGCAGTGTTTGGCCTCCATTGATTTTCAGTGAAGAAAACAAGAGAAATGGACCTCTACATATAGCTGCCAGCCTCCAAAATCCGTCCAACCACCTCAGCCCTAGGGGTGTCGACAACCCCCTTGAGGGGCCAACCCCGGGGTCGACAACCCTTCAATGGGGTCGATTCCCCTAGGTGGGATTTTCCAGCTTCCCTCAATTTCTGTGATTTCGAATTTTGAGCTAAAAATTTTGAATTCCTAGGCCCTATATATATATATATATAATTATCTTGCACGTATACAAACTTCAAACCTTCATAACTTCTTCATACAGTATTTGTTTTACGCAAACCAAATGTCTATCTTGACCAGAATTTCGATTCGAACGCAATGGCGCAGCCTGTTTCCCTTAATTCCGAATTAATTATTATTTAATTTATCCTCTTCTAGTGTTTTTAAAATTACGGGGCGTTACATTCTCCCCTACTCAAAGGATTTCGTCCCGAAATCTCTAAGTTGAGAAGAACGTATATCCTACCATCCATCATCCATCTACTCATTCATTATTAACAAGCATCTATTTTCCTTAAAGATTTCTAATGCTTATATGAGCATATGAAAAGGTGTGTTTATATGTACCAATACTAATGTGAAGATTAGGCAGTCTACTAATTCAGTTGACCTCCTCAATGCAATGTATTTTAGTGCCATGAATCCAATATGTATGCAAATAACCCTATTATAATATGTAAGTTCTATATGTGTGCATAATCATTCGTCCAAATGCACATCCATATGTTAATACATCCATTTTCACCCACTAAAGAAAAGAAAAATGCACATACATCCATATGCAGTATGAGAGTACTTGAGTTGATCTAGTTCCTATGTGTGTGTATATGCATCCACAGGCAACCACTAGCAAACACTTGCATCGATTAAACATAACATGTCTCAAACACATGTTTATATCCATAGGATTCCTATCTAAAGGTCGAAAATACAATAGATAGGACATACTCAAATGATGGAAACAAGCATAGATAAAACTTTGGAAAAGGAGTTAAGAACATACCCTCGAAAAGAAAGGGTACGAAGCACGAATCGTGTCTTCGGTCTCCCAAGTCGCATCCTCTGGGTTATTTCCCCATTGAACCTTTATCCACTTGATTTCTATATCGCGTATCTTCTTAACTTCTGATCCAAGAAGACGGGTAGGAACTTGTCTAACTGTTGCCTCCAGTTCCACTTCTACTTCCTCTAATATACTTGGCTTAACAACTTCTGCGGTGTCATGCAAGAACTTCCACAGACGAGAAACGTGGAAAACATCATGAATGTTGGATAGATTTTCTGGGAGCTTTACTCTATAGGCCATTTGGGCGATCCTTTCGGTTATGGGAAATGGTCCCACAAATCTAGGTGCCAACTTCCCTACAGATCCGAAGCAAACCACATTCCTCATAGGTGATACTTTAATAAAAAATAAGTCTCCCACTTCAAATACGATGTCAGTCCTTCTCTTGTCTACGTAATATTTCTGCCTATCTTAGGCTGTCTTCATCCGACTTCGAATAAGATCAATTTTTTCGGATGTTTCTCTAACCATATCAGGTCCAGGTAATAATCTTTCTGTAGATTCCCACCAACAAGTTGGTGATCTACAGGGTTGTCCGTACAATGCTTCAAAGGGTGCCATACCAATGCTAGCTTGATAACTTTTGTTGTAGGAACACTCTACTAAAGAAAGATGCACTTCCCAAGTCCCTCCGAAGTCTAGGATACACAGCCTAAAAAGATCCTTAAGAACTCTATTTCCCTCTCCGTCTGTCCATCGGTCTGAGGATGATAAGCAGTGCTCAAGCACAACTATGTACCTAATGCTTCTTGCAAGCTCCTCCGAAATTCACTGATAAAGATGGGGTCATGATCGCTTATGATGCTGGAAGGTACTCCATGAAAACGGGCTATCTCACGAACATAAATTGCTGCCAACCATGATGCCGTCCTCTTACTCCTAACCGGAATGAAATGAGTGCTCTTAGTGAGTATATCCACCACAACCTAGATATTGGTGTTGCCTTTCTTCGATCTAGGCAAACCATCGATGAAATCCATAGAGACGCTCTCCTAGTTCCACTGTAGAACCTCCAAAGGATGAAGTAAACCACCGGGCTTTTTTTTGCTTATCTTTAACTTGCTGGCAAACTAAACATTGAGAAACAAACTCTGCCACATCTTTCTTCATCTCAACCCAAAAGAAAACCCTCTTCATGTCTCTGTACATCTTATCACCGCTTGGATGAATAGTCATCTTAGATTGTTGGGCTTCTTCTAGGACTGCCTTTATCAAGCTTCCAGTTTGAGGAACACATCCGTATCATCGCAACCACCCCTTTTCATCTATGGAATATCTACTGAGGTAACTAAAATTCTCCCCTTTTCTGAGCTTATCCATGATGTCTAAAATTTGTGGGTTACCTTGTTGCGAAGCTCCTATCTGATCCATAAGAGTTGGTCATACTTCTAGTGATGCAAATTAATCAGGCAAAATCTCAATGGAGGGTCTAAAATCAAAAGTTGATATGAACTCTAAGCTCTTCCTTTCCACGAACAGAGGACTTATGGCCATCCACTGCCTACTTAGTGCGTTGGCCACCACATTACCTTGCCGGGGGTATAAGCAATTTAAAAATCATCAAAAGCTAGGAACTCCATCCACGTTTGTTTCCTTAAATTAAGGTCCTTCTGTGAGAACAGATACTTGAGAGATTTATGATTGGTATATAACTCAAACTTCATTCCAAGTAAATAATGGCGCCATGTCTTGAGCGCGAATACTATGGAAGCTAACACTAAATCATGGGTAGGGTAGTTGTTCTCTTGAATGCTCAACTGTCTACCCCTATAACACACTACCTTTTCTTCTTGCATCAAAACCGCACCAAGCCCAGTACCACACGCATCAGTGTAAATTGTAAACACTTTATTCCCATCAGGCAAGGTCAAGACTGGGGTTGTTGTTAGAGCCCTCTTCAGTCGTTGGAAAGCCACATCACAATCTATATCCCATGAAAATGCCAAGTTCTTCTTCGTTAGCCTGGTGAGCAGGGCTGATATCTTTGCGAAGTCCTTAATGAATTTCCTATAATAGCCTGCCAATCCAAGAAATCTTCTCACCTCTGTTGCATTTTTCGGAATTTGCCAATCTTGCACTGCAACCACCTTTGCGGGATCTACTGTTATCCCTTCTTTGATACCACATGCCTTAAGAATCTCACCTCTTTTCTCCAAAAATGGCATTTGGAGAACTTTGCCTTAAGCTGATGCTCACGGAGAGTTTTCAAAACTTATCTCAAATGGTTGGCATGCTCTTCTTCGCTTTTGGAGAAGATCAAGATATCATCAACAAAGACTACGACAAATTTATTTAGAAACTCCTGAAACACCCTACTCATTATAACAACAAAATAGGCGGGTGCATTCGTCAACCAAAAGGCATAACTAGCCATTCAAATAAACCATTCGGAGTTCTAAAAGCAGTCTTGTCTATACTGTCCTCAGCCACCCTCAACTGATGAAACCTCATGGCCAAGTCTAACTAAGAGAATACCGAGGAACCAACAAGCTGGTCAAACAAGAATCTATCGTCGGAAGTGGGAGCCTGTTCTTCTTAGTGTGTTTATTCAATTCTCTATATTCCACACACAAAGGAAGCGAACCATCCGCCTTAGTCGCGAATACTGCTAGAGCACCCCATTCAGATATGCTTCGCCTAATAAATTCTTTTTCAAGTAGCTCCCCTACTTGTTTGCTAAGCTCCCTCATTTTCCTTGGAGCCATATGGAGCACTGGTAATGCAACTGGCTTTGCATTGTCCAACAGATATATATATGAAAATCGATCTCACGCCTCGGAGGTAAACCCTGTACCACATCAAAAATATCAGAATAATCTCGGACTATGGGAACAGATTGCAAATCATCGATAGATGCATCAAGAGACTCTAGGAAACTAAGCATAACAGACCCTTGTGGGTCACAAGAAATCTCGAGGGTCCTCCCATGGCAAGTCAAAAGTCTAATGACCCTCCTCTCACAATCTAAAATGGCACCATACGTGGTTAACCAATCCATCCCTAAAATCAAACCATAGCCCATAAAACTGAGCACATACGCGTCGCATTCAAACTTGACGTCTAACATAGATTTTCTCAAACCCCGACAAATCATAGATAAATGAGTCGAACCACCAATGGGGTTTGAGAAAACTATGGGATCCACTACCATATTAGTAATTAAGTGCAGAGATTCAACCACAGAACTAGATATAAATGAATGTGAGGCGCCAGAATCAAAAAGTGTTCTAATAAGATGGTTTGAAAGAGAAATTAAACCTTCTATAGAAATTTTTCTACCTCTATCAGGAGCACTGATCGCGAGAGCATGCACCTACGCTCCAGAAGTTCCTACGCTTTGACCTTGTCCCTGTTTCTTTGGACACTCCCTAGAAAAGTGTCTGATCTCTCCACAATTGAAGCAAGAATTCTTCCTTCTTTTGCAGTCCTTCACCAAGTGACCTTCTCGCCCACAACTTGACACTTCCTTTTATCCTTAGCCTTGTCATTCTTTCCGCCTTTCTTTTGTTGATGTTGTTGTTGCTGCCCTTTCTTGGGCCATACCTTCTTGTTTTGTGTTGTTTCCTCGGCTTTGTTCTTTTCTCCTTTCTCTTCCTGATACATCAAGGCCATATCAACAAGCCTTTCTAAAGTTACATCCATTGGAATATGGGACATAGCTAACCCGTCAAGGGGTTCATTCGGCCCTTTAGCAAACCGCAAAGCTTTCTTATGCGGAGTATCCACCAGTTCCAGTCCAAATCTTACCAGCTGGTTGATTTTTTTCATATACTCTTTAACCGTCAAGTTTCCTTGTTTGAGTGCAAGAACCTCTCCATTTGCATGCTTTTCTCGGCTTGGGAAAGAAACTTCATTTCAAACCTCTATTAAAATCATCCCAAGGTTCTGCTGGATAGCCTGCTTGGGTTACCTCCCATCAAAACGAAGCTTCATCCTTTAATAGCCAGACATCTAACTGAATCTTCCTTCGATCTTCCACTTTGAAGATTACAAATAAGTCCTAGGTCTCCTTAAGCCAATTCCTTGCCTCTACGAATGCCTCGGTTCCATGGAATGGCTTTCCTCCCATAGTACGGAAATCTTTGCAGATCTTAGAGAAGTTGTCTGCACGTAGAGGAGGAGGAGGAGGAACAACGGATGTAGCTGGGGGATGAACGTTTCCTTGGCCTTCGGCAGGCACCGTGGCCTCCAGATACCTACAGAACCAGCCTGGTATTGTAATGCCCTCTGGAATATTAGGTTCCCCAAACATACTGAAAAAGAAAAGGAAAGAGATTCAGACAAGGGATCGAAAGATATTACTTATGGCTTTTGGGGAATGTTTTCAAAACAAACTTTTCTTTTTGAAAATGCTTTCTTTTAAACCCATTTTGAAATTAATTTTCAAAAACTTTTATCTAATCTGGTAACCTTCAACTCTGATACCAAGTGTGACACCCCACATCCATTAATGTCACTCATTAAGAGAATGCATTGAGTTTTGTGAAGCATTATAGGTAAATAGAAACAAAAACATTACAAGACAGATATAAAAGCAATAGCAGAATTCAAATTTTTATTTCAAACATAAATCATAACATCATGGTCCAAAATATCACAAGTCTGAAACTACATAAAAACCATTACAAAAACATAGAACTTTCTGTCTTGTTCCATTAGAGTACATGAAAAGCATAATTCCCCAAAAAGAGACAAAGCCATATTAGAGAATAGGACTTGAGCAATACTTCAAGAGCAGCTCCTTAACAAGATAAAAGCAGAATCACGGTCAAGTCTGAGTGTTCCCGCCCTGAGAACCTGGGGAAACGGAAGGAAGAAGTGGAAACAAAAAGGGTTAGACATAAAGTCTGGCAAGTCTAGTTACTTTTAGAAAGTAAATAAATAAAAGTATCATGACAGACATATAAAGTGGATAAGAGAGAGATAACTACAAAAAAATGTTAAGCATGACAAGGTAACAGGATAGAGTGTATACTCTTCCCAAATGATTACTCTACACTATTACTAGTATAACCAGAATGAGATGATCCCTTAAACTGTAAGGTGGTAGACTTAGGCATACGCCCGAATGTATCCTAACTACTACCCTAATCGATCGGCTCCCTAATCCGCGTAGATAGTCTGTGCCGGTCCTACCGTAGGATGTATCACGTCCTAAAGTGGCAACCCTTCGCTGATATCCCTTCACCGCTAGCTCGCTTCACTGTTAATTTTGGTAGTAACATTTGCCCCCCTCCCTAGTGAAGGGGTATTTTCGACTATACAAGTCAAATTTTTGTCTTTTCTTTGGAGTGTGGCTTTTATGCCTCCTGCCTTCCTTCGAATGGGAGCGTTGATTGGTCTCCTTTTGAGTGATCTGGATTGTCTCTGGATTCTAAATACAAAGTCTATTTTCTTTCTCTTTACCCCTGTACAATATCTCTACTTTCCTCGTATGAATCCCGTCCGTTGATTCAGTCTCAGGTGGACAGCTGATAGGCAAGGTAGATCTTTTTCTCTTCCTCTCTCCTCCTTTCCCTACATAGCATTTCACTAAAGCAAGATTACTGTTCATTGAAATTTGTTGTATATTTTCCCAGGATTAAACTCTATCTGATGGTAAGTTTTTTTTTTGAATCCTTATTAGCAATGTGGACTGTGTTTTGAGTTAGGGATTGATAATTCTAATGTAGATTGAACTCTCATTGATCGACTGAATTGACAATTAATAGCAACCCTCTACGAGGTCATACCCATCCCGTTCATTACCGGGGCTTTGGGAAATAAAGCCTGTATAAACGAAAAACGTGTAGAAGTGGGTATCTCAACATATTGACATCAGTTTCCTTAGCTAGGATTGTCATTTTATAGAATAATGAAATTCCAAATCATTTGTATGCCTATGTAGTGTTTGTGTATAATCATGAAAGAAAAATTAGATCGAACTACGTGTTTATGTTATGGTATCACCTGGCAAGACTATGTATAAGTTTACACAAATTGGCAATTTCATTCCGAATAAGTCCGGGTTTTATTTGACGGAGGAGGAGCTTGGAATAAAGGAACACCAAGCGAGCAATGATTTAAGTGAAATCCCATGTGTCTTGAATCCGCATTCCGAGCTGTTATTCTCGAACTTTCCCATGGGTATGTCCCTTCTTTTTTGGGACAAGATCTTCTAGAACAAACTTCTCCCCTTTGTTCTTCATTTCTTGGAGATGGTTTATTCCAACCCTGCATAGCTTCTTCTTCTCCTGAATTTCTAAGAAGAGATCTTCTTCAGTTTTTGATAGCGATTCCTTTCGGAATCATAAAAGGGTAAATTATGTTTCCCATTCTTCTAAAGGTGAAATTGTTGAGTCGCCTTGTCATCAGCTACTGCACTGCATACCCCTCTTGTACTTTCTCCTGGAAGTTTTCATAATGTCTGTCCCTCCTCTGCAGAGACCATTGGAAGTGATTTTGTTACTGGTTTCCTAAGATCCGGTTTTCAGGGAGATTCGGATTTAAGAGAGCATGAACCCTCCCTTTCTCCTTATTATCTGTGTGACCCCGCGGGTCCCTCTTTTCAAGCCTCGGACTTAGATACAATTATAGGATCAGTTTTATCCTCTATCGATGTCTCTGATGTTCAGGAACTTGCTTCTGAAGGATGGTTTAAGTTTTATCACAACTTCGTTAAACGACAACTTTTTTTACGTATCTTTATCCCCCTGTGGCTCTTTACCTGCTTTATTGGTATAAGGACTAACATCGTATTGTTGTTGCCTCCCTATTCCCTTTTTTTAGATAGCCAACAATTGGTATGTTACCATCAGCAGCATCCCCATTTCGGGATAAGGAAGAACTCCAGAGAGAGAAAGCTGTGCTGGAGTCTAAATTTCATGATCTAACCTTTGAGAAGAGTAGCAACGAAGAGGCTTGTAGTCAGATGAAGGAGTCCCTTTAGAGGGAAAGGGCTGCCAATAGTTCCTTAACTGCCGAAGTTTTGGCCCTCAGGCATGAGCGGTCAAATATGATGATGAAGCGCGTAGAGAGACTGAAAACAAGGGAAGCGACTCTTTCCGATGTCAGGTGAATAATTTACGAAACTTGGGATCATATTTCTTTGTTCCTAAAAGTGCATTTCCAGATATGATGTCTGACTGTTATGAACCTCTTAATTTACCATGATAACTGTGGCTAGTTTTCTGACATGGACTTTCCTTCCCTTCCTCCATCCCTTCGGAACAAAATCTTGAGAGGTGCTATTGGCTTAGATCATGGTACCGGAGATTCTGAAGGAAAGAAAGCGAAGGTCGAGGATCTTTTGTTGATCGAAAAGATGTTCGACTGCCAATCATCCGGTGGTGATGACAATCTGATTTTGCATAAAGAAGGTGGTAATTTTGACAACCCGTATGGAGATGACGGATTTGAAAAGGCGGTAAATCTTCCAGAGCTTCGTGAGAGAGGGTAGGCGGTGCACGCAGGTTCCCCTATTCTTCAGGTATAAATTCCATCTTCTGAATTCTTTCTTTACTTATACCAGTTGACCCTTGATGACTTGTTCCCCATGGTGATAGGAATGATGTCCTTGTTGCTTATCCCTCCTTTTTTTTATTTTTAAGGATGATCTTCATTCTCTCTCTAAGATGAAGAGGGAATTTCTCACAAAGCCCCCTTTTAAATCGGGTTGAGAACGCATCTTGAAAGAACTCAAAAATATTTACATGAAGTATCCTCAGTTATCTTTCAACTTCTTGGGGAATGACAAGGAGACAATATTAAAGAAACTTAGGACTCATCATGCAAAGTTAATATGTAACATGAAGAAAAAGAATACTAGGGAAAGATGATATGTTATATCTATATATTTCTTGACAACAATGCGTGTGAATGTGAATTGTATTTGTTTTTACCTCATTTTTGTCGCATTCTTTTCGTGGATTCAAAATAATCTTGCAAAAGATAGCTTATCTGCTTATTTAAACAGGACGATTTACCTGAAGACATTTCCTATTTTGTGGATAGAGGTGCGTTGTTTCCTTTGCATTTGGGAGATTTTCAGGAACTTCTCCTACCACCATAGGTCGCGGATGTGCCCTATCCGGGAAACGATTGGCGCAACGTTTGGCAGAACAAATACGTGTGTTGGAGTTCAAGTAAGGCAGAAAGATAAAGACATCCTCGAGGCAAAGAGGAGCATAAAAACGAATCCTACTATCAATTTTTATGAAGAAAGGGATGAGCTGCAGCGTCAAGTTAAGGACTTAGAGACAAGATGCAAAGATGTACTAGTGAAATGCAAAGAATGGGAGACTGTATTTGGATGTGCTCTTGGGGCCTCTGCCTCCAATGAGTCGTGGGTCTCGACGGAACGCGTCTCTTCAGAATTTTAGATTGGGGATCCTACCCCTGGGATAGATCATTCCTTTGTTGTTAGGTGGCATAGACGGGTTAAGGAAAGCATGAAAAGTCTTTATGACCGAAAGGAGATTGAGGGGAACTCTCATCATGCTGACTTTTATACCTCCAAACTTAAGCAATTAATAAAGGAGAAACAGTTCTTGCGCGGAGTTTTTTTTGACCTGAGGAAGGAAAAAAATCTCCATGCTATGGGCAAGGCTTTCAATCAAGCTTTAAAGTGGCAATCAAAACCCTTGGATGACCCTGGCGTGGTGATGGAAAAGGTCGACGGGCTTTTGCGTGCCGCGATTTGTCATTCTGGCACTTCCTCCTAGTTCTATGAATAGAGTGCATCCTATTGGAAGTTGGTCTATTGCACATACGGGAGTTGTTGTGTCGGGGAGTGCTTTCTTCCCCTTTCTCCCTCTCTTTCTTTTTTTTCTCTTTATAAGTGTTTCCGTTTTCTCAAGTTTCTTTCATAAGCATCTATGTAATGCGTAAAGTACCCTATATTTTAATAATGGAGTGTAATATTTCATATAAACATCACACACGTGCACGGGTAAGGTTAGGACCTATAATGATATGATTTGGCATGCAATTGTGTATTTTAGTCCAGGCGCTTTCCTTTTAGCCATCGCTCTATCGTGACTAGGTATAGAATGCTATGTTGGGGTCCGTCTCGTGGTCTTGAAACAGTGTCATGTACACTTTTTGGGATTAATAGTACCATAGTGCATTCAATCATAAAAGATCCAAAATTCCCACTCGTATTTTGTGTGTTAGTGCGAATATTTGGTGCATCCGTGTAAATCAGAGATACTTTTCTGAGTATAAAGGAGAAATGAGAAAGGCTGCCGGTGTATGATTTGCGCTGTGGTTCGATGTTTAGATGGAATTGAACTGCTTCTCCCAACATTTGTAAAGGATTGGGCTGACCCTGATCTGAATATGTATAGAAGACAGGAATCTCCTTTGGTATATGTAAAGCACCGAATTGTCCCAGATTCGGGTCTTAGCGTAGAAGACAAGAACCCCCTCCGGTATCGATAAAGCACCAAATCGACCCAGATTCGGGTATTAGTATAGAAGACCGGAACCCCCCTTCGGTTTTGGTAAAGGGCCGAAATGACCTAGATTCGGGTATTAGCATAAAAGATCGGAACCCCTTCCGGTATAGGTAAAGTGCCGAATCGACCCAGATTCAGGTATTAGTATAAAAGACCGGAACCCCCTTCGGTATTAATGAAGCAAGTATCCCCTTCGGATTTGATTTGGAAAGTAGAGGTTGTACATGCTCTTTGAGCCTCCCCTTATGCTTTTGATGTCAAAGCAGAGGATGTACATGCTTTGTTGGCCACTATTTGGGTCTGTGCGTCCGGAGCGCTTGGCTAGCTTATCCAAGCAGGGCCAATCACCCAACCTCCCTCTAGAAGGTGCCTTATCCTGACCATCGTAGGCGATGATAAGGGCTTAGAAACTTAGATGGGGCCATCGTAGGCACAAAACTAAGGTTTACTCTTTTGACGCTCTATACGGGCCATCGTAGGCACTGATAGAGGCTTATACACCACCCCCTTCCAAGGGGTGCCCTACCCTTACCATCATAGGTGATGATATGGGTTTGTGTTCCCTTCTGCGGGTAACGCGGAACATAAGCATAGGTAGGACGTGCTCTTCTGCGAGCAGAGGAGGACGTGCTTAGTTCTAGCAGAGGCAGCGCGTACTCTTCTACAAGCAGAGGTAGGTTGTGCTAATTTTAGATGCACCGCCACGACCATTTCTGGTGTGAAATGACGGCTTATGATTTTGATGCTTTAACCCTGCCCCCTCTGGTTTGCACATGGAGAAAGACTAACACACCTTCCCTCTCCGTGGGATGCCTCACCCCGGCCAGTTTGGCGATGATGAGGGATTTAAACCGTTGGTGATTGGACCCCTTTTGGGTTTTCTATTTAAAATTACAACGGATGGGCTTTCCATACATTGGCACATGTGTATTAATCCTTTTCCTAAGGATTTTCTCAAACTCATCTCGATTTTTTGATAAACTCTCATAACCGGCCTTGACTGACGAATCTGATGATAGCTTCTCCGAGAGTTCTGCAGTGATTAGTCTCGTGTCCATTCATCAAGTGATAATGACAGTAAGGCCCTCCTGTCTTTCTTTCATATTTAGGCCTCTTCTTCGTGGAGGTCCAATAGTCGAGTTCGTGTTTGGTTAGGAAGTAAACATTCTCCCTCGAAGTAGTGAGGTTGCAATCCTGGGGTAGCTTTGACGTACACTTCCCTTTTTGCTGATGGGGTCTAATCCTCCTGCGAATCATCCCAGTTGTGGTTCCTATACTTTCGTCCTTTCTTTCCGGAACATACTAGAATCGAGTTGTCATCTCTTTAGTCCATTTGTCAGCGAAGTGGTTGAAATCATCCATTATTTCGCGTTCGAGCGTCATTCCCTTAACTTACCCGTAGAGAGCATCCTTTAAGTGGAGGAAAACGCTAATGTCTAGATCCCTTGGATGGGAATGCCATGGTTTGTCCTATGTGGGAAGAGTTGTTATTCCCATCTCGTAAGCATGTAGTTCCATTTCCTCTTCCGCTTTATTACTCGCAAAGCCTTTGCTCTTAACTCTTGCTCCTCCATTACCCTATGGCTGGTAGTTCTCGACTTATCCGCTTGAGATCATGAAAGCCTTCGTCTGGGTTTCTTGCTCATAACTTCGCTTCTTCAAAGCTAGTCTGATTCGGGACGGAACAACACAGGTAGATATGTGGCCCTTAACCACAAGGTCGGAGGTTCATGCCCTCCTTCTAGCGCTAAAATTTTAATGATATTTTTCGTCAACATTGGAGATGGGTCCACAGGGACATGCCTAAAGGGGAAATAGGTGGATGGGCTCACTTTTCTGGCCGATTCTAATATGAACTTTAGATGCTAATGCTCAAAGGTGCTGGATCGCTGAGGATTATCTGGTCAGATCTATGTTCAGCGAGTGAGACTCGTTTCGCTATTCAAGAATATTGAGGGACAGAAACCTGTGCTTCCCTATAGAATGAATAACAAATTGCAACTATTATGATTAAAGAAATAATGATACACAATTGCAGAACAACTTTCATATAAGAAGATCCCCTTTTCATTAAACTGTTATTGGAAGTACAAGAATGTCATAGGGAGGAATCCTTCATTGATCTTGTTTCCTAAGTTGATTCTAAGAGTACAAAAATTAAGGAAGAGAAAAAAGGAAAAAGGCCCCCTTTAATGTGACCTATAGGATCTTATTTATAGTGGTTCAGAGCCCTTTCCGTTGGAGGGCTATCGGAGCCATAGGAGTCTTTGTCGGTTGTTTTTATCTTGGCTTTGGGTGCTTGACCTTCAGTTGCCTTTGGTGTATTCTGTTATGTTACTTAAATTTTTGAAGATAGCTCCTGAATGTAGGCTAGCGGACATGAACTTTCGGATGTAGGCTCTCGGCTTTATCGTGAATACTTAGAGGGGCTTGACCTCGTGGTGTATGCGGGTTGAAACTGCTGCGGGTCGGTACTAAGTAGCCTAGTACGGGTAGCCTGTATCCCTGTCCGGGTCTCGGCTAACCTTCCGATAGGACCTCTGTGGTAGCTTGTATTCGTGGAGGGTGGTTATCGATGTTACTCTTATTTATTTGCGTTTGTGCCTTTTCGGTGTTCATGTAGTAGAAACACAGAAAGTTGGTTCTAGGTGGCATTCGCGTTCTTCTGGTTTAGTGCCTTCGATGCTTTCGTCTTTAGGTGTATCGACATTTGGGCAGGCCATTATTGAAGATTCCTTTGGGTTTTGTCCATCGGATCTATTGCTTCCGGCTTACTTGGCTTCGGGTTAGGATGACTCTTTGTCATAGAATTTCTTTGTCGGGCTGATGCTGCATGGAGAATTCTTGTCGGATTGGCCCTGACGGATAAATACCACCAGCTACACCCTGTAGCTTTCGCAATCTTTTTTTACATGGGGTTTCGTTTGGTGCCGCTTCTCGAGTTATTCCTTCCAGCTTTTAATCGCTCCTAATAATGGGTTCCTCTTTCTGTCGAGCTTTTAGTGAGCCTTCGGCTGCCTGATACCCCTTCACCGCCAGCTCGCTTCATTGTTAATTTTGGTAGTAACACCAAGCTAGAGATTCATCTTCTTTGCTGCAAATCTAAGAAGGAAGCTACTGTAAAAACCAAGGTTGGTGCATGTCTTCCTCCTTGCTTTTATACTTCAGTTAGCTTCCTCCAGCTCCAAATTAATGAGAAACTCACCTAAAAATCTAATCAAGGTGAGTTGGTAGACTCACTCTATCTAGCTTACTATTATTTTGTGTTATCAGTATAGAATGGTTTCTCTATCGTAAGAAATCTAAAGCTTTCTGAGTAAATTCACCTCGTTTATTCAAGGCAGCAACCTTGCTACTTTGATTGTTGATATCTTGGTCATTGTTGGTTCGACTAATATCATTCTAGTTCCTATTTGTAGTTCGGTTACCACTGTAACAATCTAGAATTTTGACGATAATTAATTTAGTTATTTAATTAGATTCCAAAAATAAATTTTTCGTAAATGATGGAATTTGATCATGAAACTTGAACTATTGCGTTCATGATGGAATTCTGGCCAACTTTCATATTTGGAACTTCGCGAATGGAGTCCGTATGAAAAAATTACAAGTGAAATATGAAAACGAAAGGAAATTAATAAACATAATATATGTATATATTGTAATATATCTCTTCCCATGTCCCCACTAACATGTCACCTGGGATGGTTGACTCCTAGTTCATCCTGACAATTCGGGCTAGGTTTTTTATATAATTTATATTATACTAACAGACAGATCTTTACTAAATTAAATCTAACAGCCTATGGTCATTTCTATGCCTATAAATAAAGGACTAAACTCCCATTCTCTTAGTCATATTTTCTGAAGGCAGCAATGAAGCTTTTCCATTTTAAATCCTCCAATTTCTTCTAAAACATAAATTATAAACACATGCAAACCAGATTAATAAGAACTGTAGAGATTAGATTCAGATCTATGAAAAAGAGTTGGTTCTTTGCTTAGATATTTTATATTATCGAATTTTCTTCTTCTTTTCCTATTCTTATTTAGATCTACAAATCTATATCTATGTTTGTAAAACCCCTTTGGAAATAAATTGTAGATCTGTAGGATTTGGGAATTTTAAGCCTAAAAGCTTTGTCATATTTAGGTTCGGATAGCTATCAATTGAGTGGAAAATTATATACATTGTTTATAATAAACACATATTATTCTTTTGTGCTGAATTTGAATTGTATGCCGAAAAGCTATCAGATTTGTTTATTTTGTCAAATTTGAGATATTACGAATGTTGGTTAAGTACAGATTTGTAGGCTTTTTAATTTATTATCATTATCTTGCTTACAATTATTCTTAAGTTGTTTATGGTTATTGTAAACACATCAGATTTGGAAATCAGTCCCAAATCAATTAATAAATCTGCAGTTTTATTCCAAATTTATACGACTTGGTGTTGATTTGTAGTTTGTGCAATATTGGTCAAAATAACAGTAATCCTGTTTGTGTTTGAAATTGTTTGTGGTTTTACTTGGTTATTGTAATTTTGTCATTTTAGTTCTTTTTGCATAAAATGGCATCATTTGAAATCTACAAGGAACATAAATAAATCAAATAAGGAGAGATGTGCAAATTTACGTATTTTTACGTAGTTACAACATTTATTTTAAACAAAACATTATTTTGTTTCCTTGGGATTTGAAATAATGTCAGTTTTTCCTATTTTAAATAGTTTGGGGAAGCTTTGCAATAATTACCATAAATAACCTTTTATAAGATTTTGAATCTTAAAAGAAGATTAAACACAAAAAGGGATGTTTTGATCATTAGCTTAGACCATAACATAAATAAATGAACAATAAAATATAAATTAGTAAATTATGCACTTAATTTATAAATATAAATATATATTAACCTTATCCGTCTAAATTTACGTAAATGGCACTATTATATTAAATAAATGTTTGTTTGTTATTGTGTATTTGGATGTGAAGCGTTTCCATTTTAAGGGAATAAATGCATGGTAATAACTCCCATAATAAATGGAAATTAAACTTTTGTGGTCGTTGTAGCAATAAATATGGAACTTATAGCTATAATAAAATGTCATAAATAAGGGAATAAGTATTGTTATCGTATTTGTTTGGGAAAATGTATTGAATAGGATAGATATGCCTAAATGGTTACAATTAAATTGGTATTTAGGAATGGAGATTATAACTTTAACTAGGAAAATAAATAAATACTAAACTTATATATAGATATTCAAGTAAGAATTAAATGGAATTAAATTTATAGTAATATTTGGGAGTTACAATAATTAGATTAGAATTTAATGGGATTGATATAAATGACATTTAATAGGATAATGAATACCTTAAGAAAATATGATCGTTAGTGTCATAAGTGGCAGATTATCTGGATAATAGTGATAAATAGAATTAAAGGTGATTGATTGGCATAGTAAATGCTAAGTCCAATAAGGAAATAAATAATTAAACATCCTAGGATAGCAAGTTATAAGTTTTTCTTCTTTTATTCTAGTTAATCTAGAATTAATGCAATTAGAAATATGAGTTAGACTTAGTTGGTTAATGACACGAGGTCAGTTATCTTATTCGACAGAAATCTGCATTTTCCAACAGTCGGATATATGTACAAGTGATGCGAGGTATCACTAACCATAGGAACCCATGACGATAGTTAATTGCGTAGCGTGGACTATTTACTAAAATAGATTCTCTAAAAGAATAAACCACCAAGGGAATAATTTATAAGCGTAGCCTGATTCGGGATTAGAGGTATCAAGTAGTTAGACCGACCCTTAAAAGTCATTAACTGGGTGTGTGGCTCGCTTCCTTATAAATAAAAAGTATTAAATAACTAGTATGATTTTGATAATCCCTGTGTAGGTCTGCTTTCTCTAGGTAGTAAGTAACTGGGATGAGGATCCACCTTAGGATAAGGTATTAAATGACGGTTAAGGAGGTACAATGAGTCTGCCTATCCTGCGAGAAGTATTAAGTGGCTAGGGGATTATCAAATAAGGTCAGCTATATAGTAACATGGGGTCCGCCAGGAGGGTCTTAAATGGTGTCGCGCTCCTACCTAAACCTGGTATTAAGTGGCTAATTTCTATCTCTCACCTTATGCAGTTTTTGGGGTAAATGCATGAATGACGGAAGCCTTAAATTAGTAGGACTTAGTAGCTAGTGTCCTCTAATTCATGTTAGTGTAGAGTAAACCACCGAGTAAGGTATTAATTAATCGATAGGTCTACATTAGGTCTTAATTGATCAAAAGGATCCACCCTTATCTTATATCTATAGTGAGTTCTTAACTGGCTATATAGAAATAATTAACCTCCTTATGGAATAGCGAGTAGTTGGGAGCCAGCATCAGAAAAGTGTGGGGGTTTACAACTAGTATAGAGTTCTGCGAAATTTCATTCGGTTTCATTCACCAGAAGTAGGTGAAATAAGTCATCAAAGTAGAGGGTTCATCATACCTCTTGGGTCGGCCCACTTATAGTATTGGGCGTAGGACATAATAAATTCTATGTGTATTTGGTTCTAGGAGTTCTGTGCATGTTTTTCTTGGATTTGATGACCATTTTTGATGTAGTTCATCATGATTTTTTGTTTCTAAGGCCTGGCAATCCAAACTCATATCGCAGTACAATTGGATCTCAATCTATGTAGATTTCGGTGATTCGACTATTGATTTTCATGAGGTGCTTTGTTGATATTGAACATTTGCACACGATTTGAACTAGTCTTTGACATATAAATAAATACTTATTTCTTTATTGTTTTGGGGATAAAATAATTTAAGGTTTTGATAATAGATAGCCTCAAAACAATAGTATAAAATTATTTTCATAATAAATGAGGATTTAGAAAGAAAACAAACGATTTTGGGGAAATCTTTTTATAACCTTGTAACAACCCGAAATTTTGGCAATAGACAATTTAGTCATTTAGCTCTGAAAATGGAATTTTCGCAAATGATGGAATTTGACCATGAAATTTGCGTCGTTGCGTTTGGCGAAATTATGGTCAACTTTCATGTTTGGAACTTCGCGAACGGAGTCTGTATGAAAAAGTTAAGGACGAAATAAGAAAACAGATAGAGAATAAATCGATGGAATAATATAATTAATATATACTACTAATAACTAGTTGTAACACCCCAGAAACCATAATACACTATATTCATAACAAATATCCAATATTAACTGAAATCGGCATTACTGTTGCGTTCGTCTCGAAATTCTGGTTTGGATAGACCCTAAGTTTTCGTAAAATGGATAACGTATGAGGAAGTGAGGGGCTTTAGAAGTTTATATACATATATGAGGCTTATGTTTAAATATAATAAAACAGAATAATTCAAAATAATTTAAACGAAGGAGGGGGTAAACAAGTTGCAAGAAAACTTGTTGGGGGTCGACCGCACCCAGCCTGGTTCGAACCGTGGGTCGACCCAACAAGGGTCGGGTCGACCCTAGGGTCAACCAAGTGGTAGGTGGGTCGACCCATAAAGGATCTAGTGGAATTCTAAATTGTGAACCTGGATTATTTTATGTTTGTATTCATGTTGACTCAGCATGACATGTACGATTCAGATTTAAAACCTAGATCTAAAGGATGATGTTGGCTCTGTAACTCTATAAATAAACGGCTTCCCTCATTTTAAAAAATGCACAAATTCTTCATCTCTTACTCTGCCTCTCAATTATTCTGAAAATTATAAACACTTAATAGGGGAATTCTGCTAAAGATTGGATTAAACAGAAGCAACATCAAGACTTACATACATACAAGTTGGGTTTAATTGGAATTGTTGTGGCCTTGTGTTACACACATATTTATGTTCACCAGGACTCACTGTGAGTTACAGTTATTTGAAAATCTGATTTCTTAGGCCTTGAACATGACAATTAAATGAAACAAGCTAGGATTTACAGTAAAATAAATATACATGGTTCACTGTTATCACCTATGCCATAATGATCTATTATATGCATGTATTATTGTAAGTTAAACAAACTATACATATGCATGTGATGTTAATTAAACAAGTCGTACATACCTGCGATATGTCCGCCTATGATGCTTTAAAAAATTATGTGCATGCATGTAATGCTAATTAGACAAGTTATACACATGCCTGTAATGTTGGATAAATAACAAGTAAAATGTGTTTATCTCCCTTTTCCCATTTTTCTATGTTTATTTCCAATCTTATATGCCTATGTGATTCTATTCTTCTCCCTGTGTTTCCTTTTTATTTTACGCTAAGTGTAGGCCTTTAGAATCCTAGACTATACCCAAATAGGGTGTACGTATAATTGGTGAAATAATGAATGACATAAAAGGGAAGTTAGGCATATTAATTAACTAAGAATGATTGAATATGTACATGTTAGGCTAGCAGTAATGTGTATACGCTATAACTTAGTAAAGATATATGTAAACCTGTGTATGCTGTAAATTGGGAAAAAAGGATAAGTATACATGTGTAGACCTGTTGTAGACACTTGCTGTAAATGAACCTTATGCATGAACCTGTAACTTGGGAATGTAGTTAATAAATGATATTCATAAGGAATAAACTTGTTGACTTTGACTTAAACAGACATTAATTAAATGACATGTTAAGAACAGGGTTGTATACGCATAATGACATTACAACCATGCTTATTAATAAAACCTGAACCTGTTAGGTTGAATATAAGTATTAATAAGCAAAGAGGTCCCTCGTGTGCTATTGTATCGGGTTTCAGGACTCTTAAATCCTAGATTTTGGTGTAACAACCCTATTGTTAATAACTTATTTAATTGAGTTTAATTAGGGATAGATAATTTTAATTGTTATTTGTGAAAAAAATATTATTTAACTAAAAAGGATTAAAGTATATCTTGGGTTTGTTTATAAAAAAATTCTATGCGAAATCCAAATAGAGAGTAGAGTTTTAAAGTGTAAGAAAATAAATAGAAAGAACTTCAATTCATTTAATTAAAAATTTGGGTTTGGGCCTAATTAAAACTCAACCCATTAGTGCAAATAAGAGAAAGTTACTCTTCTTGTCCATTTTCTGAATGAACTACACGTTCATTTGTTCCAAGCAGTAAACAAAAGAGAGTTTCGCAAAACAAAGAAAACCCTAGCTTCACAAATCCTCAATTTCATGTCTTGAGTGAAAGGGCTTTTGGTTAGATCTTTCAGTAAACGAAAGAAGGTAAGCTCCAACACCTCTAGTGAATCAATTAGGGTTTGTAATTTCAGATTTGATCTTTGATTTATATGATTTCAAACATGATAGGTAATGATAGTTCTTGTTATACTTGTGTTTTGATAGATCTGAAAATTTAAACCCTCTCTAGTAGAAAATTCTAATTTTACTCATATGGAGTTTAAAAATTCCCAAATTTTACTATGTTCTTTCTGACATATTACAGCAACTCTGTACCAATTTCATGAATTTTCATTAAGATTTGACATGTTAAAAAAAATCTGGATAGAAAACCGTAGGTTGATTTAAAAATCATAACTAATTGTAGAAAATTCATAAAATCGTGAAATTTGGATATGTTGTTCCTAACACAGCTGAGCATCTTCAGTAAAAATTTCGTTAAAAAATATTTATGTTTGTTATGTTAAATGTACTCTGTTCTAGGGATAAAAATCTGGGCTGTTTTTGGTTACTTCGCTTGAGGTTAATGCTTCTAGCTATGGAGCTCTTTGGATTATAAGGTGAGTTGTTCGACTCACACAATCTATCTCTAATTATTGTGTTGCATGTTATAAATTTTGGCTTTGATATGGTTGATTTCGTGATTGATTTGGTTGCAATATGATTTTGGATTTAAGTGATTGTTCGATTTTGTTTGCTGAAAATTAGTGAAAATATCACTATTGTAAAACAGGGATAACTTGTAGTTAACTTATCCAAATTGACTCAATATTTTTGAAGCAAAAAGCTATTTCAATTTGCTATAACTTTTTCCTTTGGGTATTTTTCAAAATTATGCTTTTTATGAAGCCAAGAACGAGTTTTAAACTGAGTATGTAGCTCAGGCCTGTGTAAAAATCAGTGTTGGTAGCTGAGAGTAAAATGGGCATAACTTTTGATTCATTTATCGGAATTTGATAATTTTTAATATTTGGAAAGCTAAGAGTATAAGCTACAACTTTCATTCATTGTGTTTCTATTGATTTTGAAGTTGAAGGGATGAAAAACTCATTTGTTTGTTGTTGGACTATTGTTAGGAAATCATGAAAATATTTAAAACTGAGTTGTTTTGCTCATAACTTTTGAGCCACTTATCGGAATTTGATAATTCTTAATGTTTTGGAAAGCTAAGAGATTAAGCTACAACTTTCATTTATGGTGCCTTGTGTGATTTTGGAGTTTAGATGGTGAAAAACCCATTTGTTTGTCGTTGTCCTGTCGTTGAGAAATTGTGTCAATACTTAAACATGAGAAATTATATTAGTCATAACCTTTTTGTTACTTGTCTGAAGTTGATAATTTTTTATGTTTTGGAAAGCTTAGAGTTTTTGCTATAATTATATGGATTAAGTTTTGTTAAATTATATGCTTAAGCAAACTTAAATTGCAATATGAAACAGAGAGCTTTATTATGAACTTTTGAAAACAATGAAGTAGTTTTGTGAACAACTAAGCGTTTAAAACGATAGAATTCAAAAGAGATAATAGTTTTGAGAATCTTAATGCTCGGACTTTTGGATAGGTGAGCTAGCCATGGATAGACATATTAAAACCCTTAGTTGATCTTCTATAGGATATTTCCCTGATGTTCTATGAGACGTACTTGTTAAGATAGTGACTTATTTTGAAATGTGTAAAATATAAAATTGGAAGTATATTTTGTACTTAGATATGTGCTTTCTCCTGTGATCTGTGATTGTTATGTGTTTGGTATATTGTTCTGATTAAGTGGAATCGGTGTGTCTATTATGTTGTATTAATACTGAACACATCAAATTCAGATCAGACATGAAGTAAAAAGGTATAAATGACATGTCAATGTTAGTATTAATATATATTCACATTTGATAGCCCCTATCAAGTTGTATTCTTCGGATTAACAGATGACATTTCCTGTAATGTTCTTTGCTAAACTGGGTATAACAGTGGAGACATTACAGTTTGGTATCAGAGCCGTGGTCAGAACAATATTACATATAAAATCATAGATCCGAGACCTAGTGAGACTTTGAGCCCCATCCTTTAGAGAGTATGTAGGTAGTTCACATGGACTATCCATAGTAGCTTACAAGTATAGCATAGTTTTGGAATAAAGGTAAGGCATCTGTTGATTTTTACTAAGGTTGACATATTTAAAGTAGTATTAGAATTGGGTGTGCGGGTTAGTATTATGGCTAGAGGAAGACCTAGCATAGATGTGGGAGAAACCAATGGTCATAGTGTCATGGCGGTATTTTTAGCTTTAGAGCGAATAGCTAAAGTGATTAGGACAGTACAGACTCAGGTTGTAGATGTCTAACCCATTCGATCAAAATTTGTTCGGCTTTGTCAGGATTTTGTACGCTTATGAGGAAATTAATGGAAAAAATTGGAAATTAAGGAGAAGCAAATACAAATTTTTATTCAAAAGGAAAGTAGACAAGATGAACAAAAGAATTTTGAGATAAAAGGTAAAATATAAGATAATATTTTCTTCTTTTGTTTAACTGCATAATACTTAGTTTAAGGGAAAATTGCTTTCTTTTGCTTGACTGCTTCCTAGTGATTGGAGTTTGGCAATTGTTATGTTGACTATATTTGTTTAAAATTGGATGCATGGATGCTAGAGATAATAAAATAATACATCTAAATTTGGTTAACCCATCATGTTGACGTATCTGGACGTTATTTAAGGATTTCGGCCGATACATGGGACGCCATGTCAACAATAGAGGTTCCTAGACTTCGAACATGATATTTTGACGTGAGGAGGAGAAAAAATAGGGAAATGTTTGTGTTAAAATAAATTGTAATAACATTTTACCATGAAACATTTATGTGCAATGGATGAGCTTTGGAAGACATTGTTGGTAGCTTATGCAATCAATTTTGTAGCTGTAAAGCGTATGATAATGATTCATGGTTCAATATTATTTCTGATATTGGAAGAATTTATATCTATAAATTTGAGAATCAGAAAGAAAAAAACATTGGGATTGGATTCAAAATATTAAGTTTTGGAAACAAAAAGTGAAATGAAAACCTACTTTGTAAATTATTAAGAGTTGTGAATGGAATAATATAAGTGAAGGTAAAATGGGTTTCAAAATAGGTTGAAATTTGATCCTAATAGTTAGAAGGAACAAAACTTTGTTGGTAAGAGAATGAAGTAGTTATAAGTTGGTAATTTGAAGAAGTTTTATCAGAATTAAATGTTGATATTTAGTGGTAAAATCATTTTGAGACTTTTGGATTTACAAAATCATGGAAAAAAGATTTAGATTATTTCACTTAACAAATTGCGAGGACGCAATTTTTTAAGGTGAGGAGTCAGTAACAACCCTGTTGTTAATTACCTAGTTAGTTGAGTTTAATTAGGGATAGATAATTTTAGTTGTGATTTGTGAAAAAAAATATTTAACTAAAAGGATTATCCTGGGTTTGCTTATAAAAAAATCTATGTGATATCCAAATGGAGAGTAAAGTTTTAAAGTGTAAGAAAATAAATAGAGGGAACCTCAATTCATTTAATTAAAAACTTGGGTTCGGGCCTAATTAAAACTCAACCCGTAAGTGAAAATAAGAGAAACTTCCTCTTATTATCCATTTTATGAATGAACTATACGTTCATTTGTTCCAAGCAGTAAAAAAAAAAAGAGTTTCTCAAAACAAAGAAAACCCTAGCTTCACAAATCCTCAATTTCATGTCTTGAATGAAAGGGCTTTTGGTTAGATCTTTCAATAATCGAAATATGGTAAGCTCCAACACCTCTAATGAATCAATTAGGGTTTGTAATTTCATATATGATCTTTGATTTATATGATTGCAAACATAATAGGTAATGATATTTCTTGTTATACTTGTGTTTTGATAGATCTGAAAATTTAAACCCTCTCTAGTAGAAAATTCGAATTTTATTCAAATGGAGTTTGAAATTTCCCAAATTTTACTATGTTCTTTCTGACATATTACAACAACTCTCTACCAATTTTAATGAATTTTTATTAATATTTTATATGTTAAACATGGTGATTTCCGAGAAACTTTTCTATAAAATCTGGACAGAAAAATGTAGGTTGATTAAAAATCATAACTAATTGTAGTAAATTCATAAAATCGCAAAATTTGGATATGTTTTTCCCAACACATATGAGAATCTTCAGTAAAAAATTCGTTGAAAATTATTAAAGTTTGTTATGTTAAATGTACTCTGTTCTAGGGATTAAAATCTGGGTTGTTTCTGGTTACTTCGCTTGAGGTTAATGCTTCTAGCTATGGAGCTCTTTGGATTATAAAGTGAGCTATTCAACTCACACAATCTATCTCTAATTTTTGTGTTGCATGTTAGAAATTTTGGCTTTGATATGGTTGATTTGATGATTGATTTGGTTGCAATATGATTTTGGATTCAAGTGATTTTTGATTTGTGTGCTGAAAATTAGTGAAAATATCACCGCTGTAAAATAGTGATAACTTATAGTTAAATTATCCAAATTGACTCTATCTTTTTGTAGTAAAAAGCTATTTCAATTTTCTACAACTTTCTCCTTTAAGTATTTTTCGAAATTATGCATTTGTTGAAGCCAAAAACGATTTTTAAACTGAGCATGTAGCGCAGGCCTGTGTAAAAATCAGAGTTGATAACTGAGAGTAAAATGGGCATAACTTTTGATTCACTTATTAGAATTTGATAATTTTAATATTTGGAAAGCTAAGAGTATAATCTACAACTTTCATTTATTGTGTTTCTGTTGACTTTGAAGTTTAAATGGTGAAAAACTCACTTGTTTGTCGTTGGGCTATCGTTAGGAAATCATGAAAATACTTAAAACTGAGAATTTGTTTTGCTCATAACTTTTGAGCCACTTATCAGAATTTGAGAACTCTTATTGTTTTGGAAAGCTAAGAGATTAAGCTACAACTTTCGTCTATGGTGCCTCTTGTGATTTTGGAGTTTAAATGGTGAAAAACCCATTTATTTGTCGATGTCCTGTCGTTGAGAAATTGTGTCAATACTTAAACATGAGAAATTGTATTAGTCATAACTTTTGTGTTATTTATCTGAACTTAATAATTTTTAATGTTTTGGAAATCTAAGAGTTTTTTCTATAAATATATGGATTAAGTTTTGTTAAATTTTATGCTTAAGCAAACTTAAATAGCAATTTAAAACTGGGAGCTTTATTATGAACTTTTGGAAATAATAAAATAGTTTTGTGAACAACTAAGTTAGCATTTTAAACAATAGAATTCAAAATAGATAATAGTTTTGAGAATCTTAATTCTATAATATATATTGTGCTAATTTTGGACTTAATGTTACCGATTGTATTATATGCTCTTGTGAAACATTTTGTCAAAAATGGTATATTCCAATGAATAGAATGTTGAAGTGGAATTTACTAATTCTTGACCGAATACTAGAACTCAACTGAGTAGTATGGGATGCTCAAGTTAGATTCTTAAAATCGATTTTGAGATATTAATTAACACTTTAGAGTTTTATTCTTTTACAGTGTGCGACAAGTGGTCTCTAGATCCGTAAGAGAATATAATTCAGGTTTTTCAGGTATATCCATAGTAAGTGAAAGTTACTAATTCTCAATAAATACTTGTGTTTCACTAGATGGTTTGGTACGTCTATGTTAAACTATATGTGAACGATAGTGTTTGTCACTTTAGAGTTCACTTTCTTTTGGTGTGCGGTAGAGGCTGCTAGGTATTTAAGAAGGTTACTTCTGGATTTCTTTTCAAACTTGTAAATATAAAAAGATTGAGAAACTCATTATTGTAAAAGACTGGACTTTTGTGACTACTTTTGTTAGTAAAGATCTTAAATAAAATAATTATTAACATGGATTAGTAAAGTCATGGTTGCCACTATCTTTATGATTCGTGAGATTTTGTTTATTTGATTATTGGGATCAGTTATATGTTCCCTCGATCCCTTAGAATGAGAATGTGAGACATCGATCTACACGATCGTATGTCTATGTTTCCTCAACCCCTTAGATTGAGCACATGATTCCTTGGTCTCAACAACCATAGAAATGGATTGTGTTGCTTGTTTTGTTATGTTTCCTCGATCCTAGCGATCGTGCATGGGTTCTGGATTGCTTGTTTTATTGTGTTTCCTCGATTAGGTCGATTGAGTATGAGTTCCTCGATCCTAGTGATCGTGCATGAGTTCCTGGTCTTTGGTATCAGATCGGTATGAGGGATACCACCAGGCCTCGAGACCATCTTGGATTTTGGAATGTATGTTTGTTTGTTCGATATGTTGATTCTCGTTCTTCCTTGGTTATTTGACTGAGAATGGGGATTCCTTGATCAGGTCGGTCATGAATGAGTTGTGTTAAATTGTCATGCTTATTATATTTCCTTGATCAGGTCTGTCATGAATGAGATGTGTTAACTTGCCGTGTTTATAATAGTTCCTTGAGCAGGTCGGTCATGAATGAGTTGTGTTAACTTGTCGTGCCTATAACTTGAACTTGTGATGGAGATAAAAACCAAAATTGGAAACCAAACATACAT
Source organism: Allium sativum (assembly GCA_030737875.1). Classification (NCBI taxonomy): domain Eukaryota; kingdom Viridiplantae; phylum Streptophyta; class Magnoliopsida; order Asparagales; family Amaryllidaceae; genus Allium; species Allium sativum. The sequence continues at coordinate 184,483,105 of CM060924.1, read as the reverse complement.
CATTTTGAAACAATAAATTATTTCTACTGTCGTTTTGTGATTGAACTGAAGATTACTTATATGTTATATGTATGGATCTCACTATTCAGATATTTAGAGATAGACTAATCTGGGATTTTTTCTTTCTGGGTCAGACCGGAACTTTTAGGGTTACAGGATGCTCAGACTTTTGGACAGGTGAGCTAGCCATGAATAGACATATTGAGACCCTTAGTTTATCTTCTATAGGATATTTGCCTAATGTTCCATGAGAAGTACTTGTTATGATAGTGACTTATTTTGAAATGTGTAAAATATAAAACTGGAAGTATATTTTGTACTAAGATATGTGCTTTACGTTGTGATTTGTGAATGTTATGTGTTTGATATATTGTTTTATTTAAGTGGAATCGGTGTGTCTATTAGTTCGTATTAATACTGAACACGTCAAATTCAGAGCAGACATGAAGTAAAAATGTATAAATGATGTGTCAGTGTTAGTATAAAGATATATTCACATCCGATCACCACTATCAAGCTGTATTCTCAGGATTATCAAATGACATTACTTGTAATGTTCTTTGCTCAACCGGGTATAGCAGTGGGGACGTTACATTTGGGGACACAAGCTTAGGGGGTTTTGGCTTGTGCCAATCAGCTTTTTGGAACCCATATCAATCAAGATCCCTGTTTGATATCTTATTGGAAGGGTCCTCGCACTAGGTAGAAGCCAGGGCACACTTTACTGAACTAGGTAGTAAGAGGTTCACATGCGGGTGGTTACGGGCCCGTTCTGGCGGAGTCATGAGCTGCATGGTTCTGACTTGGGAAAATAAGACACTATAACACCTACGAATATCACTGTATTATATAAGTCGCTGGGTTAAGGAGTGATACACCCTACTGCCAGGGCTAACACAGGATATTTAGGTAATAAGGAGCCGATCACTTAGGTAGTAACTAGGGTATACCTAATCCTATTGTTATGTAATTATGGTACACCTAATCCTGCTAGTATTCTTGTTGTTATTCATGCTGTCATTCCTGTTGTTAATCCTATTAATGCATAATCCTATTGAACTTGTTATAATAATATTGGTGTAGACAAAGACTTAAGTAATGAAACATATATGTTCAGACATATACCCGTTCAGGATATAAAAGTGAAGGGTTACTTGATCTTAAGTGTTTTCCTATTACTCTGTCCATCCTATTGTTCCGTTGTGACACTGTACCTTTCTTGTAACAACCTGAATTCCGACAGATCGATTTTTTTTTTCAAAATTCTAATCTACCAAAACCCGCATTGGTTTGTCTGGTATCCTGCAGAAAAGATAGAGATAAAAAACATATCAGAGCTCAAAAAGCTTCTCATAGCGGAATGGAATAAAATATAATATAATCAAATATAGCCTTACCCAGATAATAATACTGCCTAACCAGTATCTAAATCTATCATATCTCTGCTACAAATCTAACTTGCGAGTATGTTATGTGGAGGGGGTCAGAACACATGTTCTGGTGACTGGATTTAAACTACACATTCTGGATAACCCTACATATACCGTCTAGTTACATTTTCTTATTTATTAGGTTAATTGTGTTAATAGCACTCATGGCCTACACATACGCCGTTCCCATCTACTCCTCAGTAGATTAACCTAATACAATATATATATATATATATATGTAGCTACCATCAATATTAAGGTACACCCATGGTACCCCACCCGCACGGTCTCCAACATAATGTCATAGAAATACACATTCCCTCGTCCTACATTGGAGAAACATACAGATCCCAATATAACAACGTTACGTTTCACATAAAACCGCCATCGCCATGCTATGTGAGTGTATGGACTGCCACCTCTGAACCATTCGATCGAATCAGATTACATCATAGAGTAATGTCCTAAATTCTACGATGCACCACCCGGAGCAGACATGCATGTATCTAGACTTTTGCACGTATATATCATTAATCGAACTTGATGCCTCAACCTCTATGATACACCATCCGGAAATGGTATGCATGTATCCGCACATATTATCTACTGTGCACCGAGTTCCGTAAAAGGGCTATATCAGATACACGGAAATCAGTCGGGAGCCTTTTCAAATATTGGCATACACAGATGTTATGGTCTACTTTTTCATGGTGGCTATGGTCCCACCTGACCCCTCCCTCAACTAGTGAAAGGCAAATATATATTAGAGCTAGTGACGTGCCTCTAAAAAACAATCTACATCCAAATTGGTGTGTCCCGCAACCAAAGCATTGATAGTAAAAGGTCAATGGTCTTTTGGTTTAGCTCTTCGCCTTTCCGCGTCATGTTGAATATCGATGACCGGTACCCGATGATTACTATCAATCATATGGTTAGACCCGCCTAAATCAAATAGATGAGATGGTCGTAACCCTCCTAGTCTAAGGCACCAGAATCGTCGAATCACCTAAGCCACCCTATAGCCTTCAAACTGCCTATTATTGTGGCAATCAAGGTATACTCACTGGGTAGTAATGCGCAGACCCAACCTCTGCAAGCACAGCCTAAATGCTGCCACCACACATAGGACTACCAGGAGTACCCTACACATCGTAGGAAGCCACGTGCGTTCCTTTTCAGTCATTCAGAGCCAGCAGAACACCAAGCAGAATAATCAAATGGACGTACGCTCCCCTCGTGTCTCATGACACCACGATAATCCACCCCGTTGGGTTCTTCACTTTCATATGTACAGACTGGTCCAATCGCCTCAGGCTAACGTGTTTTTAAACCCTATGTCCAAACGTTTAATTACGTGCTTGCTCTTTCTCATTGGATTTCCAGTTAATTTGGTTATTAAAAATCATATTAACTTCTTATTTAGGTTACCAAGTTCTTCGTGCTTATTAATTTCAGTTATATAACTTACCTCATTTAAATTCGTGAATTAGCCTTAAACGTGTTATTCTTATCAACAGATTTCAGATTCTCAGGTTTTTAGATAACATGTTCTTCTTATAAGCAGGATTCAGATTCTCGAGTTTACATATTACTTATTGTATAATTAAGTAAAACTTATTGCATTTCATAAGTTTCCCCCTATTTCTCTACTTATTACAAACATCAGGTTTCAGGTTTCCATATTTTCAGATTACTTCATTTACAATTATGTACAACTTATCTCATTACGTAAGTCATCTCATTTTCTCTATCATTTATTATAGCCTAAGTTATAATTTCCACTTGTCCCTAGGACAAGCCTACCTATTATCTCTTCTTTTCCCCTTCAGGTTTATTCATAATAGGTTATTATCGTTCCTCGTTCATTTTAATATTTATACTATTGTAACATTCATTCATTTACATTAATTACAATTAATGCCATTAATTTCCATCCTGTTATATACATATATTCATATATATGTTTATGCACCAGACCTCTCACATTAAGCCGACCACTTGTGGATGCTGGATTTGTCGGAAAGTTCCTGGCAGGCTTCTACCACAAGTTGAACTTAACCTCGTGTCTTAGCATTGTTATATATATATATATGTTTACACACCGTACTCCTCACATTAAATTAATCATTTGTGGATGATGGATTTGACGGGCGGTTCCGGGCAGACTTCTACCACAATTTGAATTTAACCTTGTGTCTAAGTGCGGTTACAATTTTATTCATTTTTCCAAACTTTACTATAGTTTTTATTCACAATATTTTGGGGTAATAGTATTCTTAAACAAATATCCATGTTCATTGTAAATTTTATAATTACAACATTTACAGTAAATCCCAATTCAGACAAATGATTAATGGAAACAGGTCTTATACACCGAAATGTCCTTAGCAGATTCAATTTCAATTACCATAATTATTCAAAATTAAAAGGTTATTAGAATAGGTTTATATACAATAGTAATCCTTTTCATATATTATAACGGGTTTATACGTTTCAGCAGATTTATATATTTTAGCAGGTTTACATTTTAGCGGATTTACACATTCCAACAGGTTTACATTTCAGCAGATTTATACATCCCAGCAGTTTACATTTCAGCAGATTTATACATATTAACGGGGAATGCCAAAAAAAAGAAGGATATACCATTATCAAAAATAATAACTTAAATCCACTCACATTAATAGCTTTCTAATTCATGAATCTGGTCCAGACTTCGCATTCCATGGCTTCCCTAACTGAATTTAGAATCTAAATAACCATGGATTCACAATTCTCAGACTAAAAGAAAAAGAGGGAAAAGAAGAGAAATCTAAATTAACCAGATCCAAGAATTTACCTTACTTCGATCAGAACTCTGAACACCCATTTGTAAATATACATTCTTTTCCTCCAGATCTTGAATCAAAATTTCCTAAGACTAATTATTCTACTTTCTAAAGAGATTTGAGGAGGAAAAAGAATGAAAGAGTCTAGACATATTCTCAGGAAATTTGAGATTTAGGTTAGGCTTTACTAGTCGAATTATAAGTGTTCAAGAAAGTGGATATGATCTTATACATGTAGTGCTGAGTCAGCAACGAATACGGTTTGAAAAACAGTCCAGATTCATTGAATGAATCTTCCCGGATCAGGGGTGGGTCGACCCTTGGGTCAACCCAACCCCTCTTGGGTCGACCTGTGGGTCGACCCATTTTGGGTTCAACGAGCTATTTTAGGCGCAGCTATTTATTTGTTAACGTTCTTAATTTTAAATGTTGGTCACTTTCTTATTTTACTTCCTTTGATTAACTGAATATTTTATTTACATATAAACCCACTTATATATACAAAACTTCAAATGCCAATTTTATATGTATAAATATATGTGTAACCTTTATTTCATTTTCAAAATTCAAATGGCGTTATGTCGTTATTTAATTCTTACCTATTTTCGTTGATTGCAAGTTTATTTTGAATTTCTCTTCTGTATATATGTATATTCGTGTATATATATATATATTGCACATATATATATGCATATATTTATATATGCTTGTATACATATATTTTTGTACTTTCTTATATGTACAATTTTCTTTATATGTGCGTTTATACATATTTTTCCTTTTAGAACATGTATTATTTTAGTCATTCCTCTAAAATAAAAATATGGCGACCGCGGGAATCGAACTTGCGCCGCTCTCATGAAAGTCACATGCTCTTACCAACTGGACTACATAGGATTTTGTTAACAAGGCTTAAAACAATGGTGGTCATTGTTCTTTTTCTTATACCTCTTTTTCATGTTAGTTGTAATATTTCATTTAACAGTATCTCTTTCATCTTAAATCCATTTTCTGCAATCCACAAGTCTAAATTGACTAGAAATTCGCCACCGACGCAATGACGCTAATCCCATGACCAAATTCTGGAAGCTCTTCAAATTTTATTTTATTGTTTAATTAAAAATGTGGGGTGCTACATTTCTTATCCATTCTTATTTACCTGTCTTTATGCACATTTGTAAGTCACTGGAACTCGCCAGACTTTATGTCTGACCTTTTTCTTTCGCCTCTTTCTTCCCTTTCTCCCCTTAGGTCCTTAGGGTGGCGGTACTCAGCAGTAACTAGGATATCTCTTTAGCTTGGACCTGACTTGGACTCTTTGAAATGTAACGCTTTGATCTTCTTTCCACTTTAGTTTGGCTTATGCTATGGGATATGACTTTATGTACTTTGATATTTTATTTTCTGAGTTGGGTTGAAAGTTAGATTTGAGATAGTTTGCTGGTTGTAACTGGTTTTGACATATTTCTGAGACTATGTTTATTTCTATCATAATGAATTTTAAAAAATTCCGTTGCGTATTTTATCTGTCTTGTATATTCTCTGTAATGATTGCCTGTTGCACTTCACGGAACTTAATGCATTCTCTTATGAGTAACGTTAACGAATGTGGGGTGTCACATTTGGTATCATAGCTAAAGGTTACAAGACCAAAAAATAATTTTAAAAATTGGTTTTAAAAGAAAAGTATTTTCAAGGAAAAATCTGTTTTTGAAAAACATATCTGCTCAAGCTATAGTCAATAATCTCTCGAACTCTTGTTGAATCCTTTTCTTTTCAGCATGCCTGGGGAACCCAATCTCCCTGAGGGCGTTCAAATACCGACTTGGTTCCGTAGATTTCTTGAGGCTATAGCACCTGCCGGAGGCCAAGGAAATGCCCATCCCCTAGCTGGACCCGTTGTTCCTCCACCTCCGCGAGTAAATAATTTCCTTAAGATACGCAAGGACTTCTATGCTATGGGAGGAAAACCATTCCGTGGAACCGAAAGCTTTATGAAGCATGGAATTGGCTACGAGAGACATAGAACTTGTTTAGACTTTTTGAGGTCGATGACCTGTGACACCCCACGTCTATTAATGTCACTCACTAAGAGATTGCATTAAGTTTCGTGATGCGTTATAGGTAAACAGAAATAGATATAGAAACAGAAATATTACAAGACAGATATAAAAGCAACAGCGGAATTCAAATTTTCACTTCAAACATAAATCAAAACATCGTGGTCCAAAATATCACAAGCTTGAAACTACATAAAAAGCCATTACAAAAACATAAAACTTTCTGTCTTGTTCCATCAGAGTACATAAAAAGCATAATTCCCCAAAAAGAGACAAAGCCATAGTAGAGATAAGGACTTGAGAAATACTTCAAGAGCAGCTCCTTAACAAGATAAAAGTAGAATCACGGTCAAGCCTAAGTGTTCCCGCCCTGAGAATCTGGGGGAAACGGAAGAAAGAAGAGGAAACAAAAAGGGTCAGACATAAAGTCTGGCGAGTCCAGTTACTTTTAGCAAGTAAATAAATAAAAGTAGCATGACAGGCATATAAAGTGGATAAGAGAGAGATAACTACAAAAAAAATTAAGCATGACAAGGTAACAAGATAGAGTGTATACGCTTCCCTAATGATTACTCTGCACTACTACTAGTATAACCAGAATGAGACGATCCCCTCCACTGTAAGGTGGTAGACTTAGGCATACGTCCGAATGTATCCTAACTACTACCCTAATCAATCGGCTCCCTAATCCGTGTAGATACTGTGTGCCGATTCCACCATAGGATGTATCACGTCCTAAAGTGGCAACACTTCGCTGATATGCACAGCTCCATATCTACAGGTGTCATGGTCATCTTATCCCCCTCTTCCCGGCCCATACACGCACGTGACCCAGTCGATTTGCGCCGCCTACACCATCCTCCACGTTTGGATCTCTTACAATTAGTTCGATAAGCATGCCCCTTCTCCAACCTAGTCCGGAGTACTTTGTTTGATACCTACTCCAGGTCACTGACTAAAATGGGTCCCACACAATATGATACAAGCTCTCCCCTTTGTCTTGTATCCCCTACTAGGTTTTCTATATGTTATATTTACCCTAAATGGTGTCTTTAATTATATAACCCCAATCTTTCTACCGGTTACGCTTACCTATAGGTGTCTTTAATACATAACCCTCAATTGGCTAAGTTTTGTGGGCCTACATTTAAATATATATTTTTGACTCACAAGATTCACGCCTTCTTTCAATAAACATAAAGCTAATACATCGTGGTGTACATTACATCTTACAGCATACAACATACGTACAACAAATATTTACAAGAATATGTACAGTCCAAAAAATAGCACATGCACGCAGGCATGGCATTGCAGTAGCCAAAATATACATAAAACATCCCCATAACAGCTAATATCACCAACTGTCTAAAGCCAAAAGGATGAAACAACATCAAGCTCGTTTGCCATGAGCTTTATCCATGACTCTTGCACAATTGGTGTCCAAAAACTTGACTTCTTCGCTGCCTGACCATTGAGAAACAAATTTGAGAATGTAGTAGATAACAGAATTGGGTGATTTCATTTTACATTTAAACTTGCATGAGTTTTGTTCATGCCACAAAATCCAAACATAAGAAAATTTCAAGACAGTAAACAATTGACGCATGGGTGTATCAGGGAGTGAAACAAAAGTGGTGTGCCAAAAGTGGAATTGGTCGATGATGAAGTCAGACCAATCTAAACAAACATTATGGCAGACCAAACACTTCGTCCAAACATAGAAGGAGAAATCGCATTCGACAAATAAATGCAGGTAAGTCTCTTCATTTTCAGCACAAAAGACACAACCCCCATCAATATGAACTCCTTTTCGTTGAAGTCTATCACTGTATTTAGCCTATTATGCATGATCGTCCACATATGAATTTTGACTTTAGTGGGTATTGCTTTAAAACTCCACATGCATTCAAAACCAGTGTAACTCCTTCCTGCAAAGTTCATCATCTTATAAAGCTGGCTAACACAAAAAGATTTGTTATTCCCCTCAATCTTCCAGACAAATTCATCATCTTCAACATCCGAAAGTTGAATATCCTCAAGCAAATGAATCAAACAACATAGCTGAGTCAATGTGTTACCAGCCAAAAGACGGCAGAAAGTCAGCCTCCACTTGAAATTGGCTGCATTCATCTTATGCATTTCATTGACCATAAAGTTCTTATTGCAAGCAATATCAAAAAATTCAGCAAATTCAACTCTCAAAGGAATGGGAAGCAGCCAACAATCAAACCAGAATGAAGCATTGCGTCCGTTCTTAACTACGATGCCCACACCAATTTTAATCCAGTGTATATTTGACATAACACCACGCCAAAAAGCCGAACAATGAGATGCATCTGCGTTCCAATCAAATCTTCCTCCATAACAAGTGTTTAAAATCCACTCTTTCCAAAGAACTTTCTTGTCGCTTAACATTGTCCACAGCCATTTGCAAAGTAAAGCTGAATTCAGGTTTCTCAAATTTAAAACTCCCAAGCCCCCTTGATCTTTGGATTTGCAAGCCTGATCCCACGATACGAGACAGCTAACTTTACGTGTGTCTTTTGCTCTAGTCTAGAAGAAATTGCGATGAACAGCATCAATTTTCTCAACCACCCATCCAGGACAAGAATAGAAAGATAGCCAGTACAAAGGGATAACAGAAAGAACAGAATTCATTAACACAAGTCTACCAGCCTTGGGTAAGCAGCTTCCTTTCCATCTCGCCAATCTCCGATCAACTTTTTCAATAACGAATTGCCAGTCCCTCTTCATCAATCTTTTTGGACGAATGCAAGCCCCGAGATAATTGAGAGGAAATGAATCCGCCTTACAATTGAGCGTTTCGGCACATTTCCTGTTCACATCAACACTACAACCCAGAGTGTAAACACTACTCTTATGAAAGTTAATTTTTAAGCCAGATAAACTTTCAAAAGCATAAAGCAAAATTTTTAAAGAGGCAATGTATTTGCAATCTAGATTGCTAAAAATGATAGTATCATCAACATATTGCAAATAATTGATACCCCCAATGATATGATCCCTTCCAAAGCTCTGGATGATATCATTAGCGCTTGCCAGCTGAAGAATCCAACAAAAGACATCTGCTGCCAAATCAAAAGGAAGAGGGGAAAGAGGACCTCCTTGATGCAAGCCACGCTTGGAGACAATAGTGTTGTCCGCCACTCCATTCACACAAATATTTGATATGCTTGAAGTTAAAATGGTGTGATTCCAGTTTATCCATCTAGAAGGAAAACCTCTTGCATGAAGCAAATCCATGATGAACCTCCAATCAACGGTATCAAAGGTCTTAGCAAAGTCCAGTTTCAAAATTGCACAAGGCACATTATGTTTGTCGTTGTGAGAGATGACTTCCTGAACAAGCACTGCTCCATCAAGAATGAATCTTCCTTTAATAAATGTCGTCTGCTAAATGTCAATGAGATCATCCATTTTCACTTTTAACCTATTTGCGAGGACTTTAGTAATCAGCTTGAAGCTACAATTCAAAAGGCTAATAGGTCGAAAGTCCACAGCAGAGACATTTCCTTCTTTTTTGCTATCAAAACCACATTTGCATACCCAAGCAAATCTAATCTCAAAGAACCAGCATGAAATTCTTTGAAAATGTTAACGACGTCATGTTTAATCAGATGCCAGTATTTCTTATAAAAAGAATTTGGAAAACCATCAGGTCTAGGGGCTTTATCACCAGGCATCTCGTTCAAGGCTGCTACTATTTCTTCCTCCAAGAACTCAGAATCAATGCCACTTAAATCAACATTTGATGGATACAACATGCTCCAATTTACATTTACCTGATTCTCATTTCTTTCTCCAAAGATACCTCTGTAATACTCGGTAAACATGTAATGACCCGCATTGGCAGAGGTACTATAATTAATTTATTTAATTATTTAAATAGTGAATTAGAGAATTTAATGGTCGGTTAATTAAATAATGATGAATATTTAATTAAAATAATAAATTAAATAATATATTTAATTCTGAAATAATCAAAATTGGCTGAAATGACGATATGGTGTGAACCGGATCATCTGTGATATTTAATTCAGCTCGGAATTGAATTTGAATAATGAATATATTATATTAACTACTGTTTGAATGTGTAATTATATTATAATTAAAATAGAGCTTGAAATGGTGCGGTAGTTCGCTATTTGGCGATTTGAACTTCAACTGAGTATACAGGGTTCGTTTTAAATCGGATTTCTGTGAAATAAGAAACGTGTGGAGCTGGTGGAGTATATCTTTCTAGTGGAAGAGAAAAATCGGGATTTCGTCGTGTAGATTTTGATTTATGTCCAAACCAAATTTTAGAAAAGTCGCTGTGGAATTCCTTTATAATTTATAAAGGAATTATTTATATTTTAAAAAGGGAATTTCAATATAAATCGAATATCGATTTAATCGGGATTTGAAATATCAAGTTATAAATGCCAGTAGAGCTGTACGGTATTCCATATGAATATAGACGTTAATATTTATTTTTAAATATTAAATTTAAATATATTTAATTATATTTATATATTTAAATAGGCTATTTAGAGCGTTAAAAATAGCCACTTTTGCAAATGAATTCGGAATTCGACGAAACCAGTTTTGTTGGATCCGCAATATCAAATAGTTGTTAGATTTCCAGTTTCGTGATTTTTAGAGTCACTGTGTGGCCGCACGGATTTTTAGAGTGAAAAACAGTCGATATTCTAACAGTTAAAAATATGCTGTGTGAGCATACGGAGTCAGAATTCGATGAAACCAGTTTCGTTGGGACCGTCATGTCGAACTCTAGCTATATGTCCAGTTTGGTGATTTTTGGGTATCGTGTGTGATCACACAAATTTTTAGAAAGTGAAACGAATATAAAATAGTAAAATTAGTTAAATATCTTAAGTTATGAGTGGACAAAACTAGGCCCCCATTTCTCAGCCACACAGTAAACTCATCCCCCTATATAACCATCTTTGGCCGTCGCATTGATTTTTCCAACAGAAAACCATTTTGATCCTCATCAAAATAAAAAGAAAATCAAATTAAAATGTATAAATCTTGGTACTTATGTATTTGGGATCCTAGTTTCAATTTGATGTTCAAATAGTAGGGTGCGGTTACAGTGCGTATGATTCGAATTTCATACAGTGAACCTAGGGTTCACGAATTTGGGTAAAAGGAAGCACCGATTCTCGGATTCAAAGTGACATCTGAGTTTGCAATGGCGAGGAGATTGGATGGCCAGAGTTCGACGATCATTGGTGACGACAAATGTCGCACCTTTGCTCTTGCACGCCTGAAGCTGGCCGAGAACGGAATTCTCTTGGGTAGTGCGAGAGTGAGGTTTCGGGGATGGTGGTGATGAGCAATCGAAGAGAGGAAAAATGGTTGTAGTTTGGTGTGAAACGGTGGAGCATGGAAGGAGGAATCGTGGATCGAACGAACGGGAATGGTGGAGTTGGGATACTAAAGCTTTCGTTCTTAGTAATCGGAGAAGAAGATTATACGGGTCTGGTATTTCAAAGGGTGAATGGGCCGTATAATATTGGTAAAGCCCAACTTCGAAAATAGATTTAGGTTTGTTTATATTTAAAATAGTATAATCGTGTAAATTAAATATCTTGGTCATACAATATCAAATTGACGAACCGTAAGTTGCATTGGGATCGTATGGACGGTGGCTACGCAACGAAACTGACCGCGAGTAAATCGGAGCTCGTTACAATTTATGGTGAAATAAATTGTCCGTCGAAATCAAATAACGCAAACCGTTATTTAGAGAATAACGCGCCACTGTGAGTAAATCTCACCAACTCTAAACAGTTTATAATTTCATGTTGTATTTTTAGAACTGTTAGAATTTGTCTGATTTACTGTATGTTGCCTGTTTGATCGACCTGCTAGTCAGTTAGTTGAATTTCTATATTGATTCTATTCAACAGAATATATCATATGGAATTGAAAGTGATGTTATCTATATTGTTTGACATCTGTGGATGCAAGGAAACAGGTTGGAGGAATCCATATGGATTCCTCAACATTTATTTTACTGTGATTTATATATTGTGATATATAAGGTGATATATAATCTGACGTTGATTATGTGTGTTTGGACGATATTTATCGTTGTTATATGGCGTGTTAAATACCATAAGAAATACCAGAATGTAGAAAAGGAATTTTCAAAGTATATCTTGAAAATAATTTATTTATATAAAATCAATGGATTTTATATTATAAAAGAAAAAGGATTTGGAATAAAAGGAGTTATATTGGTTAAACAGATATAGAGGGAAATATTCGTAAAACAAATATAAAGGGAAAATATTTGCCAAACAAATAGAAAGAGAAATATTTGTAGAACATATACAAATAGATTAAAAGGGATTATTTATTTATTTAGGAAATAAATAGAATTAGAATAAAGGGATATTTATTTGAGAAAATAAATAGAATAAAGTAAATATTTTTTAGAAAATAAATACGATATTATAATAAGGAGTTGGAATTAATCAGTTAGAGTTAAAGGAGTAAATCGGATATAGTTTATTTGAAAGGAGTTAATCGTATAGAGTTAAAGAAATAGAGTTAAGCAAAATTAGAAAATGACTAGAGATTAATAAGTTGAATGGTTTCCTGAGTATCGATCTGATGTTGGTTTCCGCCTGCGGGGTTTATACTTGGGAAGTTGTTTTCTTATTAGTTTATAGTTAGAGTCTGATAGATGTGGAAGAATAGTGATACCTAATTAAGCCATGGAAATATTTTCCAGTGTTAATAATGTATATTTTCTAAACATAGAAAAAGAGGATATATATATATATATATATATATGTTGGATGATTGTTTGATATAATTTCCATCTGAAAATAGTATCATTGTTTGCACACTTGTTTTTCTTTGATAGTTAACTCACAGACTATCGAAGTTTTGACCATTTTAACGTTGTTAATATGGAGAGACCGGTTGGATTTTTATCCAAAGAACCACTTTGTATTGGCATAAGCGTTGCGAATCATTTATGCCAAAGATAATTGAAGACGGAGTAAAGTGCAAGGGCTATTGTATAAATCTTAGATAACAGTGCCTAAGATGGATATACTGAATAGTACCTTCGGTTTGTCCAGTCCCAGGAAAACTTGTATGGACGAAGGTCTGACAGAGTATATCTGGTAGATCACGTAAGTTGATCGTTTCAAACATATTTACGTTGGTGGCGGAGGAATTCGTTTCTCTTAGCTTATACCCGTGGTATGTTTGGGGAAGTCAATTTATGATTTGACGGGTATGACGATGTGACATTCAAAATGAATGAAGGAGTAATCTGTTGAAAGACAAGCGTAGCTTCTAGCCTCACATCCGGTAATGACAGAAATCGGGCAGGCAACATGGCTAAGTCGGTCGCACCGAAGTAGGGTGTATAATCACCTATCTAAGGAATATTCATTTTCTTCTTTAATCTATCAATGCTATCCCATATATATATAGGGGAACGGTTGCTGATCCCAACCGTTGGTGATGTACATTCGATACACTCAAGCGAAATGAGTGGTCGGTCATGTGTGGCTGAGTTGCAAGATATTCTTGTTGAACTCCAGTGTATCGTTCCTAGAGTACACTGATCGGAAGGTGGTTCCATACCTTGTCATAGTTGGAAATCCATTACCCAATACGTGCTTGCGATTTTGATTGTATATTATTTATGTAGAACGTGACATGAAAGCGTTTCTGCTAGATTGATATCTATTTGTGTTTAGACATTATTATAATATCAGAATGATATTGTTTGTCAAATATGTTGGATTTTCATAAGGGAAAAACCCGTTCCGTATTCACGGCGTGGTCTTATGAAATATCACATACATGTTTAAACTATTTCACTCACACCAGTCCCATGACTGACCCGGAGTTTATTTTGTTTTGTTTCCCTAAACTCTTGGGTGCCTAAATTTGTACGGGCAGTCAAGTAGTCAGGATTTACAGATACACTTGGGGAGCTTGGAGCAGGAGGCTTCAAGATTCTATAGCTATTATTATTTCCATTGTTATTGTAAGTGCTGTACTCTGATAAGTGCTATTGTATACATAACTGTTATGTTTCAAAGTTATGTTATATATTATATGTTATTCGTTCCGTTGTGAGATTCGGGTTACTCTGATGATGATGTTCTTCTTCTTCTTCTATTCTATTAGTTCTATCTTATCTATCCTCACCTTCTATCTTCTTTCTATTAATTTCTTGAATTTCCAGTGCAATTTGGGGTTGGACTTGTGTTATTTGGTCAGCTCAAATTGGTCCAGATTTTCGGGTCATTACAAAACACTTCTCCTATCTTCTGCTGATCACAAAATTCTTCTCCGTCCTTCCAAATGCTACGAATCGTATTCGTTCTCCGTCTTCCATTCGCATCTTTATGGAAATAACTCGGGTTACTATCACCAAGTTTCAGTCATTGAGATCTCGATCTCTGCTTCCAAAATATCTCCTCTTGATCAATCGCTGTGAGAAGCTCCTTCTCTTTATTCTTTAACAAAGTTCGCTCAGCTTCATCCAAATTTCTTGATTCCTCCAACACATTAAGCTCCATAATCTCAGCTTCAAGTCTTTGTTTTATAATTCTAATATTGCCGAAGACTTCTCTATTCCATGTAAACTTTCTATTGGTCATGGGTAGGTCAATTAAGCCACAATCACCAACAAAATCACTGAAATCATTCATATCACCCAAGCCAGATGTTTTCTCAACATTTCTCTCAAAAGAAAATTTAGTAACATTAAAGTCGGCGCCAATAACCCAAGGGTCATACATAAGATTATGAAAAACCAAGCCCTCCTCCCACACGGTCATTCTTTCACGTCTAGTGTTGGGTCCATAAAAATTAAAAAAGAAGTACAAAATATTGGTAGATTTACATTTAAGAGCCACATGCAGACAATAAGTTTGTTTAATTTCTTGCTTAACAGTCCATGAAGCGCTATTCCAGCCAGTAAATATACCACCTAAAGACCCCACAGCGGGAATAAAAGCCCATTCATCAATAACTCCCCATCCCAAACATTTAAAAATAAATGGTTCAGGGTTTTCAATTTTAGTCTCTTGCAGAATAATAATATCAGGTTTTACAGATTTGAGATAATTCTTGACCCTAAGACACTTATCAAAAGTTCCTAGGCCTCTAACATTCTAGGTGACAATTATCATATTGAAGCGTTGACCCTCTCGATTTCTTAATTCTTAATATCACTAATCACATCATCATTCAAAACAATGCCAGAATTACTTGCAATAACATGCATTTGATCACTATTCAAAGTATTAAGAATAGCAGGAACAAAAATGCTACCTGCCATTGGGTGACCCATTCCTCGTGCACTGCGACGCAGCATGACAACTCCTTGATCCATACACGTTTACCTCTACCCCTTGATGTTGAGCATTCGCCAGAGCTGGTAGGAGCAATAGCCAAATCTCCAGTCAAATTCGGAACTTGTGCTTCATTGTCCATAACATGTTCATCAAACTCATCACCATCACCATTCACCTCATTCCCCTTCTCAAAATCATTCAAACCAATCTCTTCATCCCCGTTAACAGAAACGATGTGTCTAGAATCGTTGCCAACATCCAAAATGTTACTAACGGCATCAACCTCTACCGCAACCCCGTCATCAAAACGAACCACATAATTATCATTATTTCCCCTCACTTCCACAGTACCACCTTCATCATTGGATGAAAAGTCAATCAAAGGATAACATCACCTACGTGCATTTTGGCACCCCCATCTTTACTACACATAACTTTAAGCTTCCTATCGCTGTCAGTTGCAAAAACTTTCTGTTTGAAAAGAGGAAAATTGATTTTGGGCACTGAATCCTCCTCACATCTCTGAATCTGCACCACATGAGAGAAACCCTCGATTGGAACTGCCACTGACAAAGGCAGCGGCTTGCCCACTTCTTTTGTTAATTTAGATCGCAAACAAGTATAATCCGTTCCATGAATTGCTCCGTATTGCACCCTCTCCACATCGCCAATGTCAACCAAGGCTGCTTGGAGAACATCTAGTTTGCGACAAACAACTGGTGCATCCTTTATACAAATCCAGAGGGTTTCCTTATCCCTCGATACACTGCCAAACCTCGGACTCCACAACTTCAAACAAATCTTCCCCATGGTCAAGTTGAAAGTATATTGGAAGTTAACAGTCAGCAAGTGCGATAGGAATCGAACAATGAACGCGTCACCCATGCGTTAACATTCCAGTCCCAAGAAGGGGCACAGCGACCAAATTTGGCTTTCAGAAGCTCCTCGATCTGACGAATAGAAAAGGATCCACTCACAATAGAGATTGTAACCATCGATCTAGCCCAATTGAACGATTTTTGAAATCGATATGCAGAGATTTGATTGCGGGACCTATTATCAGCCATTTTTGGGGATGGAATATGATGAGACTTGCAATTAAATCCTTTATTCCCAATTTTATGGCATTTAAAACAAAATAACTGGATTTCGACATGATCGTGCCCAGTGATTTGTCGATCCGCACCTGAAGCATCCATTTTTTGATTTGATATTATGAAGAGTTTCATTATAGCTGTTATGGATATGAGGAGACGATTTCAGTATTGGTCTTTTATATTTTAAAAGATTCGGATCTGGATTTTTCTTTACAGCTGGCCGAAGTAAAATATCCTTAAAAGATGGATTAGCAGAAACATTGTTAACATTCTCAACGTTTTCAACATTCAAAGATGAGATTTGTGAGGAGAAGGACGACTTTAGAGAAGAAAAAGCGTGTTTTGAATTTTCAAAAAATGATCGCCAAGGGATCGCCATTTTTAGATCGCTATTAAATTAATAATTAGCTTAATGTCGTAAGGTTCACTCCTTGGTTTTTGCCTATATTTAAATTTTACCCACCCATCTCAGATATACTTAACTTAACCCTCTCATTGTTCAACCAAGTTTACTTAACCCCTATTCATGTTTACGTTCACCCAATCCCTATGGATTAAACTAGGTCAAGTATTTCAATTTCTTACCATGTCCATTTATGGTTTATAATGGGCTAGACCTCCCATATTAGGCCTACAGATTGTGGATGCTGGATATGCCAGTCGGGTCCGGGTAGACTTCTTCCACAAGTTGGGCCTAACCTCGTGTCTTAGCCTGTCTCGTATTTGTGCACTTAGACCCCTCACATTAGATCCAACATTTGTGCTTGCCGGATATGTTGGTTGGGTACGGGCAGACTTCCACCACAAATGCAATCTAACCTCATGTCATAAGTGCAGTTACAGTTTCTAATTACTGTAATCCTAAGCATTTTAACAAATTAATTACCGATGTCTTGTAGGTGTTCATGCCTATTTACCAAATCATATTCATAGTGAATTATATGTCCAAATTCATATTCATTATACAAATTATGCCAATTCTAATATTTTCCCCTATTTCCTAACTAGCGCATTCACGTATATTTGGCAGCATGCCTAGGCTAGAGAGTAGCCTAACCATAAACAATTAAAAGGGAAAGGTGATGGGAAGATGACAATAGTGATTATTCTAAAATAACTGGCATATATATATATATATATAATGGCATAGACATGTAATTGGCATAACAATAAGGTGGACATAAAAGCAGATCTAGTGAACATGTGATGATAAAACTAGATCTAACATAATAAGGATGTTCTAATAGGCATGAACAGATCTAAATAAGGTTTCATATGTCCAATTGATGACCGATCTAAATTAACCACCACATGATAGGTACACGATGATTTAGAGTGAGAATTAGATCTAAGCAAGATTTTAACTGTCCAAATAATGATAGATCCAAATTAACCATAAACATAGATAAAGGTTAAGATCCACATATGTGACATGATAAATTAACCACAAGAGAATTAGATCTGTAAAAATAAATCTAGCATGAGAAAGGTTAAGATCCAAGAAATCTTAGATTCATAATTTATAGCAGATCCAAATCACAGTCATATCACATTTACTTTTGGTCATTTAAATCTAAAAATAAATAAACTCATAGTGTTTGGATTTTAGAAGACAGGAGAGAAATTGTTGGTGTTGAATCTTGGATCTAAACTATAATCTCTAACTGATTAGCTCTAGTTGTAGTTGCAGAAGAAAAGGATTCGGTTCAATTTAGGCACCAGCAGTGTTTGGCCTCCATTGATTTTCAGTGAAGAAAACAAGAGAAATGGACCTCTACATATAGCTGCCAGCCTCCAAAATCCGTCCAACCACCTCAGCCCTAGGGGGGTCGACCTCCCCTAGTGGGTCGACAACCCCCTTGAGGGGCCAACCCCGGGGTTAACACCCCTTCAATGGGGTCGATTCCCCTAGGTGGGATTTTCCAGCTTCCCTCAATTTCGGTGATTTCGAATTTTTAACTAAAAATTTTGAATTCCCGGGCCCTATATATATATAATTATCTTGCACGTATACAAACTTCAAACCTTCATAACTTCTTCATACAGTGTTTGTTTTACGCAAACCAAATGTCTATCTTGACCAGAATTTCGATTCGAACGCAATGGCGCAGCCTGTTTCCCTTAATTCCGAATTAATTATTATTTAATTTATCCTCTTCTAGTGCTGTTAAAATTACGGGGCATTACATTCTCCCCTACTCAAAGGATTTCGTCCCGAAATCTCTAAGTAGAGAAGAACGTATATCCTACCATCCATCATCCATCTACTCATTCATCATTCACAAGCATCTATTTTCCTTAAAGATTTCTAATGCTTATATGAGCATATGAAAAGGTGTGTTTATATGTACCAATACTAATGTGAAGATTAGGCAGTCTACTAATTCAGTTGACCTCCTCAATGCAATGTATTTTAGTGTCATGAATCCAATATGTATGCAGATAACCCTATTATAAAATGTAAGTTCTATATGTGTGCATAATCATTCGTCCAAATGCACATCCATATGTTAATACATCCATTTTCACCCACTAAAGAAAAGAAAAATGCACATACATCCATATGCATTATGAGAGTACTTGAGTTGATCTAGTTCCTATGTGTGTGTATATGCATCCACAGGCAACCACTAGCAAACACTTGCATCGATTAAACATAACATGTCTCAAACACATGTTTATTTCCATAGGATTCCTATCTAAAGGTCGAAAATACAATAGATAGGACATACTCAAATGATGGAAACAAGCATAGATAAAACTTTGGAAAAGGAGTTAAGAACATACCCTCGAAAAGAAAGGGTATGAAGCACGAATCGTGTCTTCGGTCTCCCAAGTCGCATCCTCTGGGTTATTTCCCCATTGAACCTTTATCCACTTGATTTCTTTATCGCGTATCTTCTTAACTTCTGATCCAAGAAGACGGGTAGGAACTCGTCTAACTGTTGCCTCCAGTTCCACTTCTACTTCCTCTAATATACTTGGCTTAACAACTTCTGCGGTGTCATGCAAGAACTTCCACAGACGAGAAACGTGGAAAACATCATGAACGTTGGATAGATTTTCTGGGAGCTTTACTCTATAGGCCATTTGGGCGATCCTTTCGGTTATGGGAAATGGTCCCACAAATCTAGGTGCCAACTTCCCTACAGATCCGAAGCGAACCACATTCC
This sequence comes from Allium sativum, assembly GCA_030737875.1. Taxonomy (NCBI): domain Eukaryota; kingdom Viridiplantae; phylum Streptophyta; class Magnoliopsida; order Asparagales; family Amaryllidaceae; genus Allium; species Allium sativum. Next base: position 184,463,149 of record CM060924.1, on the reverse strand, counting down.
TCATAGGTGATACTTTAATAAAAACTAAGTCTCCCACTTCAAACACGATGTCAGTCCTTCTCTTGTCTACGTAATATTTCTGCCTATCTTAGGCTGTCTTCATCCGACTTCGAATAAGATCAATTTTCTCGGATGTTTCTCTAACCATATCAGGTCCAGGTAATAATCTTTCTGTAGATTCCCACCAACAAGTTGGTGATCTACAGGGTTGTCCGTACAATGCTTCAAAGGGTGCCATACCAATGCTAGCTTGATAACTTTTGTTGTAGGAACACTCTACTAAAGGAAGATGCACTTCCCAAGTCCCTCCGAAGTCTAGGATACACAGCCTAAAAAGATCCTTAAGAACTCTATTTACCCTCTCCGTCTGTCCATCGGTCTGAGGATGATAAGCGGTGCTCAAGCACAACTATGTACCTAATTCTTCTTGCAAGCTCCTCCGAAATTCACTGATAAAGATGGGGTCATGATCGCTTATGATGCTGGAAGGTACTCCATGAAGACGGGCTATCTCACGAACATAAATTGCTGCTAACCATGATGCCGTCCTCTTACTCCTAACTGGAATGAAATGAGTGCTCTTAGTGAGTATATCCACCACAACCCAGATATTGGTGTTGCCTTTCTTCGATCTAGGCAAACCATCGATGAAATCCATAGAGACGCTCTCCTAGTTCCAATGTAGAACTTCCAAAGGATGAAGTAAACCACCGGGCTTTTTTTGCTCATCTTTAACTTGCTGGCAAACTAAACATTGAGAAACAAACTCTGCCACATCTTTCTTCATCTCAACCCAAAAGAAAACCCTCTTCATGTCTCTGTACGTCTTATCACCGCTTGGATGAATAGTCATCTTAGATTTTTGGGCTTCTTCTAGGACTGCCTTTATCAAGCTTCCAGTTTGAGGAACACATCCGTATCATCGCAACCACCCCTTTTCATCTATGGAATATCTACTGAGGTAACTAAAAGTCTCCCCTTTTCTGAGCTTATCCATGATGTCTAAAATTTGTTGGTTACCTTGTTGCGAAGCTCCTATCTGATCCATAAGAGTTGGTCATACTTCTAGTGATGCAAATAAATCAGGAAAAATCTCAATGGAGGGTCTAAAATCAAAAGTTGATATGAACTCTAAGCTCTTCCTTTCCACGAACAGAGGACTTACGGCCATCCTCTGCCTACTTAGTGCGTTGGCCACCACATTACCTTGCCAGGGGTATAAGCAATTTAAAAATCATCAAAAGCTAGGAACTCCATCCACGTTTGTTGCCTTAAATTAAGGTCCTTATGTGAGAACAGATACTTGAGAGATTTATGATTGGTATATAACTCAAACTTCAGTCCAAGTAAATAATGGCACCATGTCTTGAGCGCAAATACTATGGAAGCTAACACTAAATCATGGGTAGGGTAGTTGTTCTCTTGAATGCTCAACTGTCTACCCCCATAACACACTACCTTTTCTTCTTGCATCAAAACCGCACCAAGCCCAGTACCACACGCATCAGTGTAAATTGTAAACAGTTTATTCCCATCAGGTAAGGTCAAGACTGGGGTTGTTGTTAGAGCCCTCTTCAGTCGTTGGAAAGCCACATCACAATCTATATCCCATGAAAATGCCAAGTTCTTCTTCGTCAACCTGGTGAGCAGGGCTGATATCTTTGCGAAGTCCTTAATGAATTTCCTATAATAGCCTGCCAATCCAAGAAAGCTTCTCACCTCTGTTGCATTTTTCGGAATTTGCCAATCTTGCACTGCAACCACCTTTGCGGGATCTACTGTTATCCCTTCTTTGATACCACATGCCTTAAGAATCTCACCTCTTTTCTCCAAAAATGGCATTTGGAGAACTTTGCCTTAAGATGATGCTCACGGAGAGTTTTCAAAACTTATCTCAAATGGTTGGCATGCTCTTCTTCGCTTTTGGAGAAGATCAAGATATCATCAACAAAGACTACGACAAATTTATTTAGAAACTCCTGAAACACCCCACTCATTATAACAACAAAATAGGCGGGTGCATTCGTCAACCAAAAGGCATAACTAGCCATTCAAAGAAACCATTCGGAGTTCTAAAAGCAGTCTTGTCTATACTGTCCTCAGCCACCCTCAACTGATGAAACCTCATGGCCAAGTCTAACTGAGAGAATACCGAGGAACCAACAAGCTGGTCAAACAAGCATCTATCGTCGGAAGTGGGAGCCTGTTCTTCTTAGTGTGTTTATTCAATTCTCTATATTCCACACACAAACGAAGCGAACCATCCGCCTTAGTCGCGAATACTGCTAGAGCACCCCATTCAGATATGCTTCGCCTAATAAATTCTTTTTCAAGTAGCTCCCCTACTTGTTTGCTAAGCTCCCTCCTTTTCCTTGGAGCCATATGGAGCACTGGTAATGCAACTGGCTTTGCATTGTCCAACAGATATATATATATATATGAAAATCGATCCCACGCCTCGGAGGTAAACCCCGTACCACATCAAAAACATTAGAATAATCTCGGACTATGGTAACAGATTGCAAATCATCGATAGATGCATCAAGAGACTCTAGGAAACTAAGCATAACAGACCCTTGTGGGTCACAAGAAATCTCGAGGGTCCTCCCATGGCAAGTCAAAAGTCTAATGACCCTCCTCCCACAATCTAGAATGGCATCATACGTGGTTAAGCAATCCATCCCTAAAATCAAACCATAGCCCATAAAACCGAGCACATACGCGTCGCATTCAAACTTGACGTCTAACATAGATTTTCTCAAACCCCAACAAATCATAGATAAATGAGTCGAACCACCAATGGGGTTTGAGAAAACTATGGGATCCACTACCATATTAGTAATTAAGTGCAGAGATTCAACCACAGAACTAGATATAAATGAATGTGAGGCGCCAGAATCAAAAAGTGTTCTAATAAGATGGTTTGAAAGAGAAATTAAACCTCCTATAGAAATTTTTCTACCTCTATCAGGAGCACTGATCGCGAGAGCATGCACCTACGCTCCAGAAGTTCCTACGCTTTGACCTTGTCCCTGTTTCTTCGGACACTCCCTAGAAAAGTGTCTGATCTCTCCATAATTGAAGCAAGAATTATTCCTTCTTTTGCAGTCCTTCACCAAGTGACCTTCTCGCCCACAACTTGACACTTCCTTTTATCCTTAGCCTTGACATTCTTTTCGCCTTTCTTTTGTTGATGTTGTTGTTGCTGCCCTTTCTTGGGCCATACCTTCTTGTTTTGCGTTGTTTCCTCGGCTTTACTTTGTTCTTTTCTCCTTTCTCTTCCTGATACATCAAGGCCATATCAACAAGCCTTTCTAAAGTTACATCCATTGGAATATGGGACATAGCTAACCCATGAAGGGGTTCATTCGGCCCTTTAGCAAACCGCAAAGCTTTCTTATGCGGAGTATCCACCAGTTCCAGTCCAAATCTTACCAGCTGGTTGATTTTTTTCATATACTCTTTAACAGTCAAGTTTCCTTGTTTGAGTGCAAGAACCTCTCCATTTGCATGCTTTTCTCAGCTTGGGAAAGAAACTTCATTTCAAACCTCTATTAAAATCATCCCAAGGTTCCGCTGGATAGCCTGCTTGGGTTACCTCCCATCAAAACGAAGCTTCATCCTTTAATAGCCAGACATCTAACTGAATCTTCCTTCGATCTTCCACTTTAAAGATTACAAATAAGTCCTAGGTCTCCTTAAGCCAATTCCTTGCCTCTACGAATGCCTCGGTTCCATGGAATGGCTTTCCTCCCATAGTACGGAAATCTTTGCAGATCTTAGAGAAGTTGTCTGCACGTGGAGGAGGAGGAGGAGGAACAACGGATGTAGCTGGGGGATGAACGTTTCCTCGGCCTTCGGCAGGCACCGTGGCCTCCAGATACCTACAGAACCAGCCTGGTATTATAATGCCCTCTGGAATATTAGGTTCCCCAAACATACTGAAAAAAGAAAAGGAAAGAGATTCAGACAAGGGATCGAAAGATATTACTTATGGCTTTTGGGGAATGTTTTCAAAACAAACTTTTCTTTTTGAAAATGCTTTCTTTTAAACCCATTTTGAAATTAATTTTCAAAAACTTTTATCTAATCTGGTAACCTTCAACTCTGATACCAAGTGTGACACCCCACATCCATTAATGTCACTCATTAAGAGAATGCATTGAGTTTTGTGAAGCATTATAGGTAAACAGAAACAAAAACATTACAAGACAGATATAAAAGCAACAGAAGAATTCAAATTTTTATTTCAAACATAAATCATAACATCATGGTCCAAAATATCACAAGTCTGAAACTACATAAAAGCCATTACAAAAACATAGAACTTTCTGTCTTGTTCCATTAGAGTACATGAAAAGCATAATTCCCCAAAAAGAGACAAAGCCATATTAGAGATAAGGACTTGAGCAATACTTCAAGAGCAGCTCCTTAACAAGATAAAAGCAGAATCACGGTCAAGTCTGAGTGTTCCCGCCCTGAGAACCTGGGGAAACGGAAGGAAGAAGTGGAGGGTTAGACATAAAGTCTAGCAAGTCTAGTTACTTTTAGCAAGTAAATAAATAAAAGTATCATGACAGACATATAAAGTGGATAAGAAAGAGATAACTACAAAAAAATGTTAAGCATGACAAGGTAACAGGATAGAGTGTATACGCTTCCCAAATGATTACTCTGCACTATTACTAGTATAACCAGAATGAGATGATCCCTTCCACTGTAAGGTGGTAGACTTAGGCATACGCCCGAATGTATCCTAACTACTACCCTAATCGATCGGCTCCCTAATCCGCGTAGATAGTCTGTGCCGGTCCCACCATAGGATGTATCACGTCCTAAAGTGGCAACCCTTCGCTGATATGCACAGCCCCATATCTCCAGGTGTCACGGTCGTCTTATCCACCTCTGCCCGACCCATACATGCACATGACCAGTCGGTTTGCACCGCCCACACCGTCCTCCATGTTTGGATCTCTTACAATCAGTTCAGTAAGCGTGTCCCTTCTCTGACCTAGCTCGGAGCACTTTGTTTGGTACATACTCTGGGTTAAACGGGTCCCACATAGTATGATACAAGCTCTCCCCTATGTCATGTATCCCCCATTAGTTTTTCTATAGGTTATATTTACCCTAAAGGGTGTCTTTAATTATTAACCCCAATCTTTCTACCGGCTATGCTTACCTATAGGTATCTTTAATACATAACCCCCAATTTGTTAAGTTTTGTAGGCCTATATTTAAATATTACCCACCCATCTCAGATATACTTAACTTAACCCTCCCATTGTTCAACCAAGTTTACTTAGCCCCTATTCATGTTTACGTTTACCCAATCCCTATGGATTCAACTAGGTTAAGTATTTCAATTTCTTACCATGTCCATTTATGGTTTATAATAGGCTAGACCTCCCGCATTAGGACTACAGCTTGTGGATGCTGGTTATACCGGTCGGGTCCGGCAAGACTTCTTCCACAAGTTGGGCCTAACCTCGTGTCTTAGCCCGTCTTGTATTTGTGCACCTAGACAACTCACATTAGATCCAACATTTCTGGTTGCTGGATGTGCCAGTCGGGTGCGGGCAGACTTCCACGACAAATGCAATCTAACTTCGTGTCATAAGTGCAGTTACAGTTTGTAATTACTGTAATCCTAAGAATTTTAACAAATTAATTACCTATGTCTTATAGGTGTTCATGACCATTTACCCAATTATATTCATAGTGAATTATATGTCCAATTTCATATTCATTATACAAATTATGCCAATTCTAATATTTTCCCCCGTTCCCTAACTAACGCATTCGCATATATTTGGCCGCATGCCTAGTCTAGAGAGTAGCCTGGCCACAAAAAATAAAAAGGGAAAGGTGATGGGAAGATGACAATAATGATTATTCTAATATAACTGGCATATATATATATATACATACATACATACATACTGGCATAGACATGTACGTGATTGGCATAATAATAAGGTGGACATAAAAGCAGATCTAGTAAACAGGTGATGATAAAACTAGATCTAACATAAGAAGGATGTTCTTATAGGCATGAATAGATCTAAACAAGGATTCATATGTCCAATTGATGACCGATCTAAATTGACCACCACATGATATGTAAAAGATGATTAGAGGGAGAATTAAATCTAAGTAAGATTTTAACTGCCCAAATAATGACAGATCCAAATTAACCATAAACATAAATAAAGGTTAAGATTTACATATGTGACATGATAAATTAACCACAAGAGAATTAGATCTATAAAAATAGATCTAGCATGAGAAAGGTTAAGGTCCAAGGATCTCATAGATTCATGATTTATAGCAGATCCAAATCACAGTCATATCACGTTTACTTTTAGTCATTTAAATCTAAAAATAACTAAACTCACAGTGTTAGGATTTTAGAAGATAGAAGAGAAATTGTTGGTGTTGAATCTCGAATCTAAACTCGAATCCCTAACTGATTAGCTCTAGTTGATAGTTGCAGAAGAAAAGGATTCGGTTCAGTTCAAGCACCGGCAACATTTGGCCTCTATTGATTTTTAGTGATGAAAAGAAGAGAAATGGACCTCTATATATAGCTGCCAGCCTTCAAAATCCGTCCTGCCACCTCATCCCTAGGGGGCCGACCCATGGGTCGACACTCCCCTTGAGGGGTCGACCCCAGGGTCGACACCCCTCCTATGGGGTCAACTCCCTTAGGAGGGATTTTTCCCGCTTCCCCCAATTTCCGTGATTTCGAATTTTGAACTGAAATTTTGAATTCCTGGACCCTATATATATATAATTATCTTACGTGTATACAAACTTCAAACCTTCATAACTTCTTCATATGGTGTCCGTTTTGCGCAAACCAAATGTCTATCTTGACCATACTTTCAAGACAAGCGCAATGGCACAGTCCGTTTCACTTAATTCTGAATATTAAATTAATTATTATTTAATTTATACTCTTTTAGTGTTGTTAAAATTACGGGGTGTTACATGACCGAAAATACATCTGGCTGCATGGAAACTTAAAGATGAGGCTTCCTACTAATGGGAAGTAACGCAAGCTGGACAACCAGTGGTGACATGGGATGATTTCAGGCAAAAGTTCGAGATGAAATTCTTATCTCAGGCTGAGAAGGGACTAAAAATGGAAAGGTTCTTAGCTTTAAAACAAGGAGACATGCAAATGAAGGAATATGTGAATAATTTTAATCAAATAGCGAGGTTTGGACTGGAGTTGGTGAATATTCCCTAACAAGAAGGAGTTTAGATTTGCGAGAAGATTGAACCTGCCTCTCTAAGGACTTGCTTTGTCTCACATGCCAATAGGGGCAACTTTTGAAAGGTTGGTTGATATGGCGCTCATGCATGTAGATGATAAGGAAGAAAAGAAAGAAAATAAGACTGAGGAAACTCAAGATAAGGCGAAAAGTAGAAATGGTGGCCCAAGAAAGGAAAACAACAAAAGAAAGGTGGAAAACCCAACAAAGTCCAAATCAAAAAGGAGGTAAAGTGTTATGGTTGCGGTGGTATGGGTCATTTCATAAAAGACTGCAGAAAGACTAAAGGAGTTTGCTTTAATTGTGGATAGATGGGACGCTTCACCAAGAAATGCCCTAATAAGCAAGGGCAAGGGCCAGGAACTTCTGGAAAAGTGCATGATTTGGAAGCTAGACCTGATCGAGGTAGGAAAGTCACAGTTGAAGGTTTGATTTCCCTTTTTTACTATCATGTTCGAACCTCGTTTGATTCTGGTGCTTCACACTCATTTATATCCAGTTCTGTAGTAGATAGTCTGCACCTAAATACCAGTTTAGTGTCTAAACATCTAATAGTCTCAAACCCCATAGGAGGATCGGCTCTTTTATTTATAATGTGTAGGGGTTTGAGAATTTCTATCTTGGGTGTCGAATTTGAATGCGACGCATATGTATTGGGTTTAGGGCTATGGTTTGATTCTATGCATGGATTGGCTAGCCATGTATGGTGCCATCCTTAATTGCGAAAAGAGTGTGGTTAGACTTCTTTCCTGTCATGGTAGGACTCTCGAAATTTCCTACGACCCACGGGGGTTGGTGATGCTCATATTTCTAGAGTCACTTGATACTTCTGTTTGATGACTTGCGATCTATGCCCATAGTTAGAGGCTTTCTGGATGTGCTTGAGGAGGTTAAGGGACTTCCTCCAAAGCGTGAGATGGTGTTCCGGATTTACTTGGTAGATAATGCAAAGCCAATTGCTATACCAGTGCGCCACATGGCTCCATGGGAAAGGAGGGATCTCAGTAAGCAAGTATAGGAGCTATTCGAGAAAGGTTTTATTAGGCGAAGCATTTCAAAATAGGGAGATCAAGTCGCCTTTGAAACTAAGGTAGACGGGTAAATTCGTCCATGTGTGGATTATAGGGAGTTGAATAAGCTCACTAAGAAGAATAGACACACACTACCGAGAATCGATGGCCTATGTGATCAGCTAGTTGGCGCGTCAATTTTCTCGCGGATGGATCTGGCCATGGGGTTTTATCAGTTTAGAGTGGCAGAATATAGCATTAATAAGACTACATTTCGAATTCCAGATGGCTTCTTCGAATGGTTGGTTATTCCTTTTAGGCTAACTAATGCACCCGCCTATTTTGTGGACTTGATGAGTAGGGTGTTTAGGGAGTTTCTAAACAAGTCTGTAGTGATCTTTGTGGATGACATCATGATCTTCTCAAAGAACGAGGAGGAGCATGCCCAACACTTAGGGGAGGTTCTACATACTCTCAGATCACATCAACTCAAGGCGATATTTACTAGGTGTCACTTTTGGAGAAAGGAAGTAAGGTTCCTAGGGCATGTGGGCTCCAAGGGAGGGATAGCTGTGGATCCCGCGAAAGCCGTATCAGTTCAAGATTGTAGAGCTCCAAAGAATGTAATGGAGATGAGAAGTTTCTAGGGTTGGCGGGATACTACAGAAAGTTTATCAGAGATTTTACAAGAGTATCGGCCCCGCTACCTGATTGACGAAGAAGAACTTGGTTTTTTCATGGAGCGTTGAATATGAGGATGCTTTTCAGAGATTAAAGAGGGCTCTGATAACAGTTCTAGTTCAGACTCTCCCAAACAGAAGCAAGGTGTTTACAGTTTATAATGATGCTTGCGTCTTGATGCAAGTAGGAATGGTAGTGTGCTATGGAAGCAGATAGTTAAGGGTCTATGAAAAGAACTACCCAACCCACGATCTAGAGTTAGCTGCTATAGTGTTCCCAATAAAATCTTGGCGACACTATCTACTTAGAGAAAAGTTTGAGCTATATACAGATCATAAGTCGCTCAAATACTTGTTCTCACTAAAGGATCTCAACTTGAGGCAACAAAGGTGGATGGAGTTCCTAGCGTCCTACGACTTCAAGATAGCTTACACCATTGGCAAGGGTAATGTGGTAGCTGACGCACTGAGTAGGCAGTGGATGTCTTTGATTTCTCTATTCGTAGAAAGGAGGAGCTTAGAGTAAATCTCAACCTTTAATTTTTAGCCTTCTATGGATTTCACAGTAGGGTTGTTGGCATCTTTGGAGGTGCGGCCTACTCTATTGGAGCAAGTTGGATCTAGGCAACAAGAGGACTGCAGATTTCAGACACCTTGGACAAGCTAAGTAGAGGAGAGACTTCTTTTCAACTTGCTAGATATACCATGGACGATAAGGGGTGGCTAAGTTGAGACAGAAAGCTATATGTCCCTAAGATTGGGGAATTGCTTAAGGTAGTGCTTGAAGTGGCTCATCTTTCTCGGATGACTATCCATCCGGGCAGCGACAAAATGTATCAAGACATAAAGAGGATTTTCTTTGGACTGGCATAAAGAAAGATGTAAAGGAGTTTGTAGCTCAATGCATGACTTACCAAAGAGTAAAGGCCGAACAAAAGAAATCTCGCGAATTGCTTCAGCCGTTGGATATCCCGCAATGGAAGTGGGAGAGCGTCTCTATGGATTTCATCGAGGGATTGCCACGATCAAGGAAGAGCAATGCGATTATTACGGTGATAGTGGATAGAAATACAAAGAGCGCTTATTTTATTTTTGTAAAGAGCAAGAGGACAACATCTTGGCTAGCATCAGTTTATCTCGGAGAGATAGTTCTGTTGCATAAGGTACCTTCCAGTATAGTAAGCAATCGCGAGCCCAGCTTTACTAGCGAGTTTTGGAAAAGCTTGCAAGAGGCATTAGGTACACAGCTGCGTTTGAGCATTGCATATCATCCTCAGATAGATGGATAGACTAAGAGGGTGAATAAAGTTCTTGAGGATCTTCTAAGACTGTTATCCTAGACTTTGGAGGACTTAGGAAGAGAACCTTCCTTTAGTGGAGTTTGCCTATAACAACATTTAACAATCCAGCATAAGCATGCCACCCTTAGAAGCACTATATGGACGACCTTGTAGACCGCTGACTTGGTAGTAGGAGTCTACCGACAGAGTTTTGCTTAGGCCAGACATGATTCGATATACTTCAGAAAAGATCGATCTCATTCGACGACGGATGAAAGCTGCTCAAGACCGACATAAATCTTATGCTGATAAGAGGAGGGTTGACTTGGAATTTGAAGTGGGAGATATGGTCTTCATTAAAGTGTCACCACTCATGAATGTAGTTATCTTTGGCTCAGCAAGTAAGTTGGCACCAAGATTTGTAGGCCCCTTCCCTACAGTATAGAGGATAGAACAGATGACTTATAGGATTAAGCTACCAGACAGAGTGGCGGGCGCACATGACATATTTCACGTTTCCCATCTGAGGTAATGTCTCCATGATTCGGTAGAAACAGTAGAGCCGGGCACTCTTAAGGGCGTAGAAATTGAGAAGGAAGCATCAGTAGGATGAGTTCCTACTCATATCCTTAGATCTGAAATCAAGAAGCTTCGCAATAAGGAGATCAAACTAGTTAATGTGTAATGGGGAGAAGACCGCGAAGATGCTACGTAGGAACCCGAAGATAGGATTCATGCTTCTTATCCTTTCCTTTTTGAGGGTACGTTCTCGACTTATTTTCTGAGCTTTTACACTGCATTTGCATCTATCACTAAAGATTTCCTGTCATTCAAACCTTTCGATCCTTAGGTAGAAATCCAATGGCTGGAAACACGTGTTTGAAACATGTTATGATTGATGGTTGCAAGTGTTTGCTAGTGGTTGCTTGTGGATGCATATACACATACTAGGCACTAGATCGACTGAATCACTTGCATGTTGCATATGGATGTGTGTGCATTTTAGATTTTCTATGGATGGAAATGAATGTATCATCATATGTATGCTGCATTTGAATGAATGATTGTACACATATATAGAGTTTATATGTTACATTAAAACTAAATGCATACATTTTGGATTCATGGCACAAACATAAATTGCATTAAGGAGGTAAACTAAATCAGTCGACTGCCTGATTTTCGCATTAAGGTAAGGACATCTACACAAAACACTTTGCATAAGTTTATAAAATCATTATAAATCTCTTAAGGACAATGGATGCATGTGAATGATGGATGAGTAGATGGTTATAGATGGATGTTAGGATAGTAACATTCTTCCAAATTTGGAGATTTCAGGGATGAAATACTCTAAGTAGGGGAGAATGCAACACCCCAAAAACCATAATACACTATAACCATAACAAACATTCAGTATTAACTGAAACCGGCATTACTGTTGCGTTCGACTCGGAATTGTGATTCAGAGAGACCCAAAGTTTTCATAAAATGAATAATGTATGAGGAAGTTAGGGGCTTTAGAAGTTTATATACATATATGAGGCTTATGTATAAATATAATAAACAAGAATAATTCAAAACAATTCAAACGAACGAGCAGGAAAAACAAGCGGCAAGCAGACCTGTTGGGGGGTCGATTGCATTGAGCCTGGGTCGATCCAATAAGGGTCGGGTCGACCCTAGGGTCGACCTAGTGGTAGGTGGGTTGACCCATAAAGGATCTGGCCAAATTCTAGACTGTGAACCTGGATTGTTTTATGTATGTATTCATGCCGACTCAGCATGACATGTACGGTTCAGATTTAAAACCTAGATCTAAGGGTTGATGTTGGCTCTGTAACTCTATAAATAGATAGCTTCCCTCATTTTGAAAACACACAAATTCTTCACCTCTTACTCTGCCTCTCAATTATTCTAAAAATTATATATGCACAATAGGGGAATGTTGCCAAAGATTGGATTAAACAGAAGTGACATTAAGACTTACATAAATACAACTTGGATTGAATTGGAGTTGTTGTGGCCTTGTGTTATATACATATTTATCTTCACCAAAACTCATTGTGAGTTACAGTTATTTACATATCTGATTTCTTAGGCCTTGAACATGACAGTTAAATGAAACTGGCTAGGATTTACAGTAAAATAAATATACTTGATTCACTTGTATTATTGTTAGTTAAGCAAACTATACATATGCCTGTGATATTGCAAGTTATATACATTCCTGTGATGTTAATTAAACAAGTCAAACATGCCTGTGATATACCTGCCTGTGATGCTTAAACTAATTATATACATGCTTGCAGTGCTAATTACACAAGTTATACACATGCCTACGATGTTGGATAAATAACAAGTAAAATGTATTTATCTTCCTTTTCCCATTTTCCCATGTTTATTTCCAGTCTTATATGCTTGTGGTTCTATTCTTCTCCCTTTGTTTCCTTTTTATTTTACGCCAACCCTAGGCCTTTAGAAGCCTAGGCTATACCCAAATAAGGTGTACGTATAGTAGAGGCAATACTAAATGACATAAACAGGAAGTTAGGCACACTAATTAATTGGGAATGGTTGAATATACACATGTTAGGCTGGAAGTAATGTGTAAATGCTATAATTTGGTAAAAATATGAATAAACCTGTGTATGCTATAAATTGGAGGAAAAGGATAAGTATACATGTGTAGATTTGTTGTAGACACTTGCTGTAAATGGACCTTATGCATGAACCTGTAACCTGGGAATGTAGTTAATAAATAATACGCATAAGGAATAGATGTAACGCACCACCTCTAAACTCGTGTTAGACAAGGTCATTGCAAGCAATGATGTCAACTAACATGAAAAATAAGGCTGTTGAGCAGTGACCATCTGTATAATAGCTTTGAACGAGAGTTAAACGCATCTGATAATGTGGTCTAACTTTTCAAATCTCATGAGAAAATCCGACACATCTAATTCAAGTTTAAAACTACTACACCGTGGCTGCATATAATTCGGAATCAATATAAAATACATAATAATAAAATCAGAGTCTGACACAGATATTCATATGACTAAGGCGGAAATAGATATGAATAACATATATAAGAGTAAATACAATGGTAGTGGTCATAGTCCATCCACTATACAACAAAAGAATAGGTATAAGGCTACTCAAAATAATATGTATACAAAGGAGTCTCATATACGTATAACCAAAATAGTACAACACTAAAGTAGTATTCCCAAAAGTGGAGGATAATCCATGCTGGAGTAAAGAAGAATCACATGAAATACCTTGGTCTGACCCGAGTATTACTTACACAAAGATAAACAGTAAACGGACCAGTCTAGCTGTACTTATCTTATAAATTGGGATATAATAAGAGATATAAATAAATGTAGACTTGAATACGATAATACTAGTGCCACATGCAAAGGTGAGGCTCAAAAATTTATATTGTATATCTCAAATATATATCAGAGCTATAAAAGAATATCTCATTCAAAATTATATAGCTACTCACGGGTAATGAAACCTCATATCAAATAAACACTAATATTGATATCCCATGTCAAAACACATTCACCAGAAATGATATCACCTATCAAATCAATGCAAGATTGACATCTCATATCAAAGCACATTCACAAGAAATGATATCACCTATCAAATTAGCAAATTCCTGAAATCAGTAGTGAGAAATCCAGAATATCATAAAATGATAGGAAGATCCACCAGAACCGAAGTTCCTAAATCAATGATTCGAAGATCCACTAGAACCAAAGTTCCTAAAACATTGATCCGAAAATCCATCAGAACTGGAGTTCCAAAAACAATGATCCGAAGATCCACCAGAACCGAAGTTCCTAAAACATTGATCCGAAGATCCACCAGAACCGAAATTCCTAAAACATTGATCCGAAGATTCCACCAGAACCGAAGTTCCTACATGATCAAAATTGACCAAGTATAGTGTAAACTACGCAAAACTAGTAAATATAAAGTTAAGCTACATGTCCCATAACTATTTGCTTTACTCGAACATTTACGAATAAGTTGTATACTCCACTAGAAATAATGAACGATCATTGCCGTTGTTTTCAATCGAACGAGTCTAAGAATTAACCGTCGAAGAAAACACAAGGGATCATAGTCCTTGTTTTTACTAAAGCATTTAATTAGATTTCTCATACAAATGAGAAAAAGGTTTATAAAACATATACTAGTAGATTTGAAAATGATTTATAAAATGATTTCATAAATAACTTCGTATAATGAAGCAAGGCTAGAAACCATTTTGGTAAAAGAATTTGGTATGAACTAAAAATATAAAACCTTTTATATATATTTTCGAAGTGCCAAATCTCATGTAATAGTGATCGAAATAACGATCGAACTAAGAATTCATGTTTTTATAACGTGAATTAAATCTCATAAATATCGATTATAAAATTCATTCACAATGAATAAATCAAAAATCCGAGAAAACCGAGCTATAGGAATCTGTGAAGCAGAGAAACTGAATAGTCGTAGAAAAAGGCCAAATGGTCCGAAACTCTTTCCGGAAAGAGCCTGAAATTACCTACACAGTAGACCGTGGTCTCCACTAGTCTACTGTCAGAAAATAGCAGGACCAGTCGACTGGTCAATTTACCAGTAGACGTCAATTTTTCCTTTTTTTACTTTCGGGTAAAAGGTACCAGTCGACTAGTCCATTTTGACCAGTAGACTGGTGACTGTCAAACTGACCATTTTTGTTATTTTTTTGCGAAATCTCATATGAATCATTTTTGGCGAACCATGGAGGCTGTGCACTTGATTTAGATTATAATAAGGCCTCATAAAATCGTTGAAACACTTCATATCACAAGACTCAAACATACACAAAAATTTATACATGAATTAATTGAAATGAAATCAAAACTCATGAATTGGGAAGTTCACACACAAACAACCTAAAACACACAATAAATACACAGCACATAAGTACCAAAGGCATACTAGACAAGCATAGAGCTTGAGGCATAGATGTGAGTTCTCTAAGAACTCACCTTTGATCTTAATATGGAAGGAGAAGCTCCAAAACAAAGCAAGATCAATCTCTCTCCAATAAGAACTCAAGAATCCACAACCTAAACACAAATGCACGAATCTCCTAAGAGTTAGGCTTAGGAAAAATTCAGAAATTGAAGAGAGAATAGGTCGGAGAAGATGGAGAAGCTTACCAAAGTTTCTACACTTGATTTCCTCTTGATTTGAGATCCTAATTGAAATCCCTAGCTTAGGAATTTTAATTTCCTATATTTTCCCCCATTTTTACTTAAGTTTTGAAGATAGGAAACAAATGAGGGAGAGAGGGCTGATGGGGTACTTAAAGGTGTGGGCTAGGTTTAACCATCCAAGCCCTAACCAAAGTCCCAATTTTCACAAACTCAAAACCTATCGTTGCTTATAGTTTTTGAACACGTAAACGATGTTTGGAACTCAATGGAAGTGGATTCGAGTCCAAATTCTTCTATATGTAAAATGTGTCTTTTTGGACACATAATCAATTAACATTAATGACGTTATATTTAAATACATTATTGTAAAATATGCGGGTTGTTACAATAGATATGTTAACTTTGACTTAAACGGACATTAAGTAAATGACATGTTAAGTATACATTTGTGTACGCATAATGACATTACAACCATGCTTATTAATAAAAGTTGAACCTGCTAGGTTAAATATAATTATTAATAAACAAAGAGGTCCCCCGTCTGTTCTTGTATCAGATTTTGGGGACTCTTAAATCCTACATTCTAGGGACACAAGCTTAGGGGTTTTTGTCTTGTTTCAATCTGATGTTTGGAACCCATATTAGTCAGTATCCCTGTTTGTTATCTTATTAGAAGCAGACGAGCACTAGGTAGAGGCCAGGTCACGCTTTACTAAACTAAATAGTAAGAGGTTCACATGGGGTGGTTATGGGCGCATTCTGGTGGAGTCATGAGCATGCATGGGTCCGACTAGGGAAAATAAGACAGTATAGCACCTATGAATATTGTTGTGTTATATAAGTCGTTGGGTTAGGGAGTGATACACTCTACTGCCGGGGCTGACATAGGATATTCGGGTAATAGGGAGCCGATTGCTTGGGTAGTAATTAGGGTACACCTAATCATTTTGTTATGTAATTAGGTTAACACCTAATCCTATTATGTAATTAGGGTAACCTAATCCTGCTGTTATTCCTGATGTTATTCCTGTTGTTAATCCTGTTAATGCATAATCATGTTGAACTTGTTATACTAATATTTGTGCAGACTACGACTTGAGTAATGAAGCATATATGTTCAGACATATGCCCAATTAGGATATAAAAGTGAAGGGTTACCCAATCTTAAGTTTGTTCCTGTTACTCTGTTCGTCTTGTCGTTCTGTTGTAACACCGTACGTTTCTTATCCAATCTTATTTACTTGTATTGTCATTTCTAATTTATGCATATTTGTAAATCACTGGAACTCGCTAAACTTTATGTCTGACCTTTTTCTTTCGCCTGTTTCTTCACTTTCCCCCCCTCAAGTACTCGGGGTGGCGGTACACAATAGTAACTAGGATATCTCTTTAGCTTGGACTTGACTTGGACTCTTTGAAATGTATCACTTTGATCTGCTTTCCACTTTAATTTGGCTTATGCTATGGGATATGACTTTATGTACTTTAGTATTTTATTTTCTGAGTTGGCTTGAAAGACAGATTTGAGACAGTCTACTAGTTGTAACTAGTTTTGAAATATTTCTGAGACTTTTTTTTTCTATTATAATAAAGTTTAAAAAATTTCCTCTACTTATTTTATCTGTTTTGTATATTCTCTGCAATGATTTCCTGTTGCGTTTCAGGGAACTTAACGCATTCTCTTATGAGTGATGTTAACGGATGTGGGGGTGTCACACCAATCCTCTCTGGGCTCAATCGACCCAAAGCAGTCGACCTAAGGGTGACCCTTTGGTCGAATTTGCCCAGTGACAACTAAGTTTTGTGGGTATTTTGTTATATAATTTTTTTAATAACGGACGGATCTTAAATAAAACTAATCTAACGGTCTAGGTCCGCTCTAATCCTCGTAAATAAGGATTAGACCCCCAATCATTTTGGATACAATTCTGAAGGCAGCAGCAAAGCTTTGCTATTTCCCTCTTCATCCAATTCTCTTCTAAATCAAATCTAAATATATTCAAACATAGGTTAAAGAAGATTCGAATCAGATTCATGTTCAAAAGAGATAGTTCTGCGAATAGGCTTTCTTCAATTCTGATTTCTTCCTTTTTTTCCAATTTTCTTGCAAAGCTACAAATCTAAAAGAATCCCTTTTATGGAAAAACTATAGATCTATAATATTTTAGGAATTGTGGGCTTAAAGGTTTATCCAAATTCAGATTTGGATAGCTTTTAGTTGAGAGGGAAATTTATATACATCGTTTATAATTACCTGATTAGTTCATTTGAAATAGATCTAAAATGTATGCCTAATAGTTTATCAGATTTGTTTATTGTTTTTTTTCAA
Source organism: Allium sativum (assembly GCA_030737875.1). Classification (NCBI taxonomy): domain Eukaryota; kingdom Viridiplantae; phylum Streptophyta; class Magnoliopsida; order Asparagales; family Amaryllidaceae; genus Allium; species Allium sativum. The sequence continues at coordinate 184,445,357 of CM060924.1, read as the reverse complement.
ATCTAAAATAATATATTATGGTTTGAACATTAGAATTTGTAGGCTTATATAGTTTCTTATATTATTGCCTACAATTATATTTAGGTCGTTACGGTTATTGTATACATCTTAGATTCGGAAATCAATGCTGAAACTTTTGTCAAAACTTGTAGTTTCATTCCAAATCCTTAGTTTTGGTGTTGATTTGTGGTTTATGTAAACTTATACTAAAAGATTATTCCTATTTATGTTTGATGTTGTTAGGGTTTTACTTGGTTATTGTAGAAACGCCCTTTTGTTCTTTTTAGTAAAATGGACATTATTTCAAATTAGTAAGAAATGTGTACAAAACAATTAGAAAATTAATGTATATTTGTACGTAGTTTACAACAACCTTTCAAAAAACATATATTTCTCATTTCTTTTGATTTTAAATATGTTCATATTCTATTTTTAATTATTTTGGGCAATTTTGCAGTAACTACAGTTATTAACCTTTTTATAAAATTTTGAATCTTAAACAATATTAAATATAAAAAAGGTTTGTTTTAGTCGTTAGTTTAGACCAAAACATAAATGGTTAATAGCAATAAAATAAAGTAACTATGTTAAATGCGCTTAAAAGGATGTATATACATACACACATTCATATCCGTCCGAATCTACGTAAAAAACGCAAATATATTATTATTATAAATGCTTGTATATGTTGTATATTTGAATAGTTTCCCTTTTTTGTGGAAATGTATATGGAAATATAATCCATAATAAATGGAAATAGGTATTATTACCACTATAGCAATAAATGAATTTGGTTTACTATAAATAAGGTCATAAATAAAATAAGAAACTTTGTAACCATCTCTGATTAGGGAAAAAATTGAATGGGATGAATATGCTAAATGATTACAATTTGAATTGTGTTAGGAATTTCAACTCCAATTAGAGAATCAAATAAATAATATATATATATATATATATGACTACATAAACAATAAATAAGGGGAATTGAAAATATAGTAATAAATGGAGTAGCAATATATAGGATATAACTAAATGGAATTAATATGAAAAAGAAAATAAATGCCTTAGGAAAATATGGTCGTTAGTATCATAAATGGCATTTAATAGGTTAATTGACGCCTTAGGAAATATGATTGTTAGGATCATTAGTGGCAGATAACAAATTAATAATATTAAAAGGAACAGGAAAAGAGAATTAATGGGGATTGATTAGCGTAGTAAATGCTAAGTCCAATAAGTAAACCTATAGACAAATATCCTAAGATAGGAAGTTATAAATTCATAGTGAATCTAGAATTATTATAATTTGAAATAGGAATTGGACTTAGTAGGTTAATGATGCGAAGTCAATTGCCTTATTCGACAGAAGTTTGCACTATCTAGCAGTCGAATATATGCTCAGCTGATGTGAGATATCATTAACCATAGGAACCCATGACGGCAGTTAATTGCGTGAAGATAGTTGACTACGATATATGTTCCCAAAACGATATTTATCTCAAGAGTGAGGTTCCCGCCTTCCATCCCAAAAGGGGAAACCTTGGAAAGGAAATAATTCATAACATAGCCTATTTCGAGGTAAAGGTCTTAAACTAGTTAGATTCACCCTTTAAAATGTATTAAGAGATCATGTAGCTCACCTTCCCATTTAATTTCTATTTTGTATGAAAAGGTAATTATCCAATAAGGCTGACAAGATAGTAACGAGGGAGGGGGGTCCGTCGGGGAAGGTCATAAATGGCGAGATGTCATCTACCTATCCTGTAGGTAATACGTGACCTCTTACTATCTCTTGTCTTATGTGGGGCATGGTTATATGCGTGAATGAAGGAAACCTTGGATTAGTAGGATTTAGTAGCTAGTGTCCTCTAATTTATATTATGTTAGAATAAACCACCGTATAAGGTATTAAGTGACTGAAAGGTCCGCCTTGGGTATTAAGTGATCATAAGTATCTGGCCTTACCTAACATAGGTAGCAAGGTCTTAAGTAGCTATATATGGAATAAGTACCCTCCTTGTGGGATAGTTAGAAGTTAGTTGCCCACCTCTTGATTAGTTAATGGTTATTTAAAGGGTTCATACTTATGGGTAAACGTTCTATCTTAGTATTGCAATATCTCTAGGTATGGAATATTGCCTTGTGTTTAGTGGTTAGTTATCATGTGTTAATTCTAAATATGTTTAAGTTAGAATTTCAAGCCCTTTAAGACATATGTTTGGTTTGGACCAAACAGAGTACATTTGTGTATTATAGACGGTGTTATACATTTTCTACTCACAAAGACTTGTTGTTCTGACCCCCTCCTTATAACAACTCTCAGGTTTATCTTAGGGAAGACAGGTCTTAGCAGTGTTCAAGTTTGGTTTTGGTTCTCATTCTCTCATGCTTAATATCGATGTGGTGATGTGCCTTAAGGTAGTCGCCTTAGTCGGTATTTGTTATCTTAATTCGTTTTCACTTTGAGTTAGTTTTATTTTACTCTGACTATGCACATGCTCATTAATTACAGGTACCAGAATTATACTCTCCATGGTTGGATAGGTTTGAATTTCGATTTTTTCGAAATTCGGGCTTGGAAATGTAGGGTATTACAAACTTGTTTTAGTAAAATCGGTAATTTTCCTGTATATAAATCCCACTTTTTTGCACCCTTAAGTAGGTGTATTGGATGTTAAACGATAGCATAAACCCCGTGGTATGGGACACAACGGTATAAAAATCGGTTAATTCCAGTATGGTCTGATTAAAGTCGATGATATGTTGATGGTTGATTCGATGAGTTTTGATTTTTCCAGTGATTTGTGATTTCTGAGTTTTCTAGTGCAAAGTTGACAAGAGGCTATTAAACCAAGCAATGATAAGGTGTGGTATGGGATGCACAATTACCACTGTTTGGGTTACTAACTGAGAGTTAGTGACGCATATTGTGAGGGGATGTGCCAGTATTCCCTCGGGGAAGCTGATACTCAGGGAGTCATGTATTATATTCACTTGACCTGGGGGGTCAAGATACACTTGTTTGGGGGTCGTAGTGATGGGCACCTAATTTGAATACGTATAAGTACTTGGCTAAGCTCGAGTAACAATATCATAGCTCAAGGAGAAATATTATATTATGATGGCATATGCATATATATTTTTGTAATGGATCCATATTGTGATTTGGTGTTTTATTATTTTAAATTTATTGGGATGATCATATATTGGCGAAGAGCATTTGGATTTCTAATCCATACATATTTGGGATTTTTGATGTTTTAGAGTATGATGGAGTATGATGCTCCTTCTATTGAGAATTTAACTCTCTTGGGTTATATATATAATGATGATTTTGCGGATTTCGGTGTTATGATCACCTTGTTGTTTGAGATCGAAGTTGTACTTAGCCTAGAGCTAGTACAAAGGTCCAGTGCATAGTCTTCAGTTATGATGTGTAAACTTAACCCATTTGTGTAACATCCCGCAAAATAAACCTAAAATAGACATGAGATAATTTAATAATAATAATCAATAATAAGTTAACGGGTTGAAAATGAAATTTATAGTAATTAGGAACTGGGCCACGACGGTATCATATTTCAGTTCATTGTGAGATTCTGATCCTTTTTCAAATTTTATTTACTAAAAACTAAGTCTATATGTAAAAGATATTAATAAAACAGGTTGTGCGTTAATATTAACACACAAAGTTTGATATTTAAATAGAATACATATGTGGGATATATTTATTATGGATTATTATGAAAATAGTATTTCAGTTGAATTTGAAATTGTATGTATGTATTTATATACAAGGGGCACAAAGAAATCAACAAAGGGAAGAGATCAATAAATTAAATCAACATTTAATAAAAATCGAAAAACGACAAAAACGACCTAATGGGTCAATCACTGCCCTTAGGGGGGTGTCGACCGCTGTAACACCCCACCTCCGTTAAGGACACTCACAAAGGGAATGCCTTAACATTGGTGGAGCATTTTAGTAAACATAACAGAAACTTACAAGACAGATAAAAACAGTACTTGAAAATTTTTAACTTTATTACAGCAGAAACAGAAATCAGTATGGTTACATCCTTTCAAATCTCAGAATTCAAGTACAAAATATCAGTCTTGTACAAAAGCCTTCAGAATGCATAGTTCAAAATCATAATCCCCACAGAAGAAGACAAGCCATACTTTAAGCACTTCAAGCAGAAGAAATTCGGATCTAGCTAGAGTATCCCCTTCTTAGAAAACCTGGGGGGGGAACAGAAGAAAAGAGGCGAAACAACAAGGGTCAGACATAAAGTCTGGAAAGACCAGTGACTTTCAGCATATGAACAGATAATAATATTATGACATGAACATAAAACTGGATGAGAGATAACTGTAACAGGTGTAGCAGATATAACAGAAGAACAGAACGATATAAGCTATTGCTTTACACTTCTCTGCATTAATACTACTATAACAGAATTAGGTGTCACGCTAATGTCTAAACAGAAACAGAAACGGGTACAGAATGATTTAACAGAAACAGAACGCTAATAATGGGCCTTTACTACCCGATCAGAAACCGACAGAAGCAGAAACAGATTAATCCGTACGGAAACAGAATGTAGAATTAGGTGTACACTAGTAATGGGCCTTTACTACCCGAACAGATGGTACCACGCAGAAACAGACAGGTGTTACCACCCAACAGAAACAGACGGTACCAACAGAAATAGACAGAACTAAGTGTACCCTAAAACCCTACCCAAGCGATCGGCTCCCTAATACATAAATATACTGTGTCGGCCCCACAATAGGGTGTATCACTCCCTAAAGTGACAACCAATTGGCACAGACCTATTTACAGATGTCACGGCGTCTTACATCCTCAGAGGCATACCGGGATCCATGCACGCACATGACCCGGTTGGAACGCACCATCAACACCCCTCGCCATTTATCAGAATTAACCGCTTATAATTAGTTCAGTAAGCGTGCCCGGATCCTACTTACTGTTGGGTCAATGTTTTGATACCAGAAAGGGTTATTGACTAATATGGGTCTCAAACAACAGATGACACAAGTAATTCCCCTCCTAACCTTGTGTCCCCAGACTAACAGATTTCAGCTTAACTTGTCTACAAGTTTCAGACATACAAAAATTAGATTAACTAGTTCACAGATCAGACAATCAAGTTAACAGGTTTTCAGACTAACGGATGAGATGTTCGGATTAACAGGCTTACAGATTAACAGACTTACAGATTAACTGGTTACAGATTATCTAACTTTGTATTGGGCCTACGGATTCACGAATTGGGTTATCAGATTCATTAGTCCAATTGGTTTAACCTTACCCACCACGTTTTAGATATCATAAATATCTCAGATTTTCATTAATTAAATATTAATGCCCAAACCTCTCACATTAGACTGACAGTTTGCGGCTACTGGTTAGGCAGGTTGGTTCCGGGCAGGTTCCTGTCGCAAACTGAGTCTAACCTCGGGTTTCAAGCACGTTATGACTAACTTCTCACATTAGAACCTATTGTTTGCGACCACTGGAATATGCCGGGCGGTTCTGGGCAGAATTACGCCGCAAACTCATTCTAACCTCGAGTTAGCCATGTTTATCTTTGCGGTCAATTAATTAATGATTTACAATTTATACACATGCCTAATATACATGTCAATTATTCATAACTATAGCCAATTCAGATTATGTCAATAGCGGACTAATTATATCAACTCAACAGATATTGCAGATAACAGATTTTTCAGATTAGGCGACTTAATGGATTTAGCAGATAAGCAAACTAGCAGATCTAGCATTTTCAACAGACTTAGCAGATGACAGATTTGGCAGATGAACAAATCTAGCAGACTAGGCAGTGGAGCAGAACTAGCAGATTAATCAATATAACAGAACTAGCAGATTAAGTAATATAACAGAACTAGCAGATTAGGCAAATATAACAGATTTAACCATTCCTTAAAGTTTCACAAACATATCTTGCCTAATTTTAAATTTGGCCTAAGCATGCCTAAATAATTGTCATGATTCACACTATGATCATATACCAAATATAACCATCGATTACTATGCATGTCATATATCCCAAAGATCCCTTACTTAGGTGTTTATTTACATTTAATAGATGTCCTACCTTAATGTAAATCTTTATACCTAAGCCATATTTTCTTTGTCTCAAGTCATATGTTAACATACCATGGTTCCTCTTCTTCCAATTCACAGAATATGCATAGATCTAAATCTAGTTTACAACCTATGTCCTTTTTCTTAAATCCGTCATAGATTAACCATGTCCACTTATTCCACATTCATTATTTGTCCCAAACATTTTAGCGTTCGTGCGTTAATCTCTTAGGAGATTGGCGCAGGCTCGTAGTAGCCTGGCTATAGAACAGAAAGAAGAAGAGATACAGAATAAAATAGATCAGAACAGAACATACACAATCTCAAATTCAGATATATAATCATGTCACAATTATGATTAAAGTTTATATCGGAAGATAACTGCACTTGCCTCGGTTGGATTAAAGAATGAACTTTAATTTGTTGTAGAATCGTTGTAGGAGCATTAATCTCTAGCTTGAATTGAGTTGCTTAGGTTGATGTTGATTAGCTTCTAGTTTTGATTCCAGCATAGTAGCGACGCCATTTTTATTTTTATTTAGAACAGAGGCAGAGAAGAAGAAGAATAGAATTGTGTGTAGGGAAGGCTAGGTTTTAGGTTGTTTTTATAGGTGTAGCAATTCATTTCAGCCATCAGATTAACCCTAAAACCAATCCGGACCATCAAAAATCGTCCCTGGGCTTCAAAAACGTGTTCTGGACCGAAACAGGCCGACCAAGTCGACCTGTAGTGGGGGAGGTTGACATTATAGTCGACCCCATGGGGGAGGTGGACTCCCAGGTCGACCTGGCCCCCAGGTCGACCTGCCCAGTTCTGTGTTGACCGAAACCTTCTGAATCTTCTACAGGCCATAACTTCTTCATCCGGACTCCGATTTTCGAAAAATCGGACTCTATTTCATGTAAAATTTCGAGAGGAACGCAATGGTGATGTCCATTTTACCTAATTTCTTATTCTTAAATTAATTATCCTCATTTTACTATCTTTTCCGTTACACACACCGTTATCGAACTAATGTTTCTTCTCTTTCATGTATTAATTAATTCTTCTTATTCATCACCATTATTTACCTATCATAAGCATATTTTCATATATTTTATTTCCTTTTTAATTATACTTAAAAATGCGGGGTGTTACAACCGCCCTTCTATGGGGGAGGTCGACCGCCTTGGTAAAGAATGGTAGGGAAGGCTTGTGTCTTTTTTTGGGGGGGTATATAAATTGCATACATGGACTACTTGGATTTAATTTAATAGGTCTTACAGTCTTTATTAACAATTGCAACTACATATGCCACTCTCCTATCCTCCCCCTAACCCCATTCTTCATTCCATTCTTAATCCTCCATTATATCCTTCTTCGATTGCTAATTCCAGATCTAATCTTAGATTTCTCTTTAAGTTCTATAATCTTAATCATATCCTCTCTATTCCAAAATTTATATAGGTTTGAGAATTATGGAATTTAGTTCATACATATATAAGATTATGATTTATTTGATTCTTATATACAAATATATATTAATAGAAGGATTATAGTTTAATTGCGAATGCGTGATCCAAATCTATTTCTACTCATTTATGTTGTTCTTTATTTCCGAAGCACAATAAGTGGAAACCATATAAGTTTCTATTTCTTAGCTTCGTAGTTTGGATTTGGAATGTTATGCCTATATGGGATTTAGGTTAATATAATGTTAAAACTCACTAAATCCTACATTTTATTTTTTGTTTTAATGGTTAATCAAAAGTGCTGTATTTTGGGTTTGTGTTGTTTAGGTAATGGAGATTTAGGCTTAGGATGTTATGAAATTCTTTATTTTTGGGTTTTGATTCACTTAATTCTTATTTTGTGTTCATATATGTTTGTGTGTTAAAAATACAAGATTTGTATATTGTAAAATTGATAGGATTAAGCATCTATTATAAATAGATTCATTTGAACATATTATTTGCAATATATTATCTTAAGTTTTGCACACAATAGAAATATAAAAGTGAATCAATGTCCAAAGCAAGGGCTTTCATATGTATTTGGATACATTCCTATTATCCAAATAACTATTCAAGCCTAGGGTGAAGGTTTATACATATATACGTCTATTTCACATTTTTGTCATAAATTATGAATATACATGTTGGACCATGTTAATTAGGGAAATTAACTTGTATACCTTAATTTTGATTGATAGGATTGACATTTTTAATGTGATTAGGATGTTATTCTAGTTCGCATAATTTATGTCTCTCTATATATATTTATTGTGTAATTAAACATGATATTAATAGTGTGTGATAAATACATTTGAATTAGGAAATTGAATTTGAATGATCCCATAGGAATTTGTATATATGTGTCTAAGTTAATGACCATGAGTATAATTAGTGACACACAGAAACGAGGTTAACCATTAGTTGTAGTAGAAGCCTGTCCGCAATCGACCGACATATCCAGCATCTACGAGTAAGACTGGTTAGAATGAGCGGTCTATGTTCCATGGGCCATTATAATTATACTCTGATATGAGGTCAGGCCCAACTTGTAGTAGAAGCTTTCCCGGACCGCCCAACAAATCCAGCATCTATAAGCGGTCGACTTAATGTGAGAAGTCTAGTGTGTGTGTGAAGTAGGCCTGCCTTGAGAAGGTATTAAGTGGCTATCCTACCTTGTTTGGGTATTACATAGTTAGATCTAGATCCACTCCTTGGTTTAGGGCCCAAGTCATGGGACTTGCCCTTATAAAGGTCTTTAATGGTTAATCAGTCCGCCTTTCTCTTATAGGTTATTGAAACGTCCTATTAGACAATAACGTGAGTAGGGTAGTTCTTCAAGTAATGCCCTCTTCTTATCTAGGGGATAAGTGAGGGATGTCCCAGCGTCGATTTACACAAATGGCTTAAAGGAACAATTGTATAAGGGAAGTATTAAGTGACTAGGCTTTCACTCGTAGAGACAAATAGATAGTAACAAGATAGTTAGCCAGGGAGGGGCTTTAATGAAACTGTGTTCCTACCTAAACATGGCATTAAGTGGTTGTTACCATTTCTTGAATATAAGATAAGTTACATATATATATATATAAGACGATGGCATTAGGAATGTAGTCTTAAAGTGGCTAGGGTTCCTCCATAGGGTCCTAAGTGACTGTACGAATGTCCTCCCTTAATAAATTAGGTGATAGCCTTAAGTGACTAGCATAGCTTGCCTCATGGTGTATTAAATAACTATTGGGACACCCACCCTTGAATTACTTTGTGGGGGTATTAAGTGAGTATAAGTATATCCTCCTTTAAGTTTACATACATGCCATAAGTGACTATTCGGATGTCCTTTAATTGCGCATGTTTGTTTGCATAGACATAATATGAAGAAATTACACTTTCAAATATAGGAAATATTCATTCCTAAACTTATATGTTTTTTATTCACTAGAACTTTATGTTCTGACCTTCCTCCTCTTAACATAAACAGGTTAATAGGTGAGGACCTTGGATCTGAGATGATCAGTGATTGCTTGGAGGTGGAGCCTTTCAATGGATATTTAGTTATCTATGCAAGTTGTATTATTATTGTTATTGTTATGTACTTGGGATAATTATTGATGTACTTGTTGTCTGTTGAGACTCATTGTATTTGGCATTATAGTTTTATTCATGGTACATCTGTTTTTATGATATTATATTTTATCCCTTCGGTTGTGTGAGATTCTGATTTTGTCTAGACTGCTTTGTGATACATGTTTTATTATTTCCTTATAGGAATCAACGATCCATTTATAATGGCTCTATATTCCGATGGGCCTTTTCTAGGTCAGAATTCAGGCCCATTCTAGGAGGGTTGTTGCATTTGGTATCAGAGCATAGGTTACCCGATTATAGAGAAATATACGTAAGAGGGGCATATTTGTCGTTTGAAAAGGTTTTCAAAATTATATATATGTGCTATACAACCGTAAACATATGTAATTATACCAGGTAACCTTATATTTGTTCCTTTTTGGGCCTTGATGCTATATTATGAAATCCACTGAAGGATTTTCCCTTTTCCAGATGGTAGAAATGGCCTATAACTCGCCCGAGCAAAGGAACCCGGCAAAGATTACTTGCCTGAATGGTTCCAACGGTACCTTAGGACTGTGGAACAAGTCCCAACTACCAATCCTTCTCCATCGGCTCAACCCATTGAAGGGGCCCTCAACTTCCCTCATATTTGCAAAGATTTCATCAGTTTAAGGGGAAAGCCATTTTTGGGAACTGAGAGCTTCCTTGAATCCAAAACATGGATAATCAAGTGCAAAAGGATCTTTGAGGATACCAGATGGTACGATCGGCTTAAGCGTAGGGTTGTAGCTTTGAATTTGAAGGGAGAGGCCCTTGCATGGTGGAACATGATCTCACAAGAGAATGTAGGTAGAATATTTACTTAGGGGGATTTTAGGACTCACTTTAAGAGTAAGTTTTTACCTAATGCTGAGATGAGATTACAACAAAACGTTCATTTAGTTGAAACAATGAGAATTGGATTTGAAAGAGTATACAGCAAAATTTACAGAATTTTCCAATTTTGGGAGAGGGTTGATGGACACCCCTATGGATAAAACCCTTAGGTTTGTTAAAGGATTAAATTCTTCGTTAAGGAAAATGCTTTTGGCCCAAGTGATGTTCAGAGCTACGTTTGAAGCCCTTGTTGAGGCAGCTATTCTGTATTCAGCTAAGGAGGTTAAGGAAGTTAAGACTAATAAAAGGGAAGGTACTTATAATTTTTGGAAAAAACAAAAAGAAAAGTTTTTGTCTTAAGAAGAAAAAGGGAGGAAAATTCAAGGAGGCCAAGACATGTTCAAAGTGCCACAAAAAAGGGCATGAGGAAAAGGACTGCAGAGTGAACTTAGCAAAGTGTGAATTCAAAGGAAAATGCTTTAACTGTCATGAGGATGTGCACTTGGCAAGGAACTTCCCTAAGACTAGAGTAGTACAGAGTGGTCAAAACTATGCTTTGGAGGCAGCGCCGATTAGAAGTCATCCCTCTAGAGATCAAGGACAACCTGCATTGGAAGGTGTAATATCTATTCTACGAATTTCTTTGAGTACCCAATTTGATTCGGGATCTACCCACTCCTTTATTGTTAGGAAGATTGTTGATTCTTTGAAACTTCCCTTATCCTTTGCTAGTCATCCGATATAGGTGTCTAACCCTGTCGGAGGGACTATGGGACTATCATTTGTGTGTAAAGACCCAGTATTGGACATCGATTATGTCGACTTCTTCTGTTATGTGTATGCACTTGAGTTCGAGGTGTATGTTCTCATCTTAGGAACTGACTGGCTATCATTTTAGGGGGCATTCCTTAACTACGATAAGAGGATAGATTTCTTCAGAATTTGTAGAGGCCGCAGCTTAGAGATTCCTTGTGGAACAAGAAGCAGGGATTCAAACTTATTTTCCTTATCTTGTGAATTAGAAGTACCATCTTCGGTATCGATTGTTTGTGAGTTTCCTGATGTTTTTTATGAGGTCGTAGGACTCCCACCCTACCAAGAAATATCGTTTAGGATAGATCTTGAGAAGACCACGGGGCCTATAGCATTGCCTTGTAGGCACATGGTTCCTAAGGAAAGGAGAGAGCTTGATTGACAAATCTCAAAATTATTGCAGTAAGGGTTTATTCATTGAAGCACATCTGAAAGGGGTGCACAAGTGGTGTTTGCCACAAAGTCTGATGGATCTTTAAGGTTATGTGTGGATTATAGGGAACTTAACAAATTGACTAAGAAAAATAGATACCCCTTACCAAGGATTGATGATTTGTTTGACCATTTGGGAGGAGCCCAAATATTTTCTCAATTAGATTTTGCCATGGGATTTTACCAGTTAAGGATTTCGGATGAGAGTAATCCTAAGACATCGTTTAGGATGTCAGATGGATTGTTTGAGTACAAGGTTATGCCTTATGGTTTGACTAATGCCCTCGCTTTCTTTGTAGACCTTATGAGTAGGGTATTTAGGGGTATACTCAACAAGATTGTTCTAGTATTTGTGGATGATATCCTTATCTTTTCTAAGGACTTTAAGGTACACGAGGTTCACTTAAGGAATGTCCTAGGAATTCTGAGGGAGAACCAACTTAAGGTCAAATTCTTGAAATTTCACTTTTGGAAGAGAGAAGTCAAGTTTCTAGGACATAATGTTTCTGGGAAAGGATTAGCGATAGATCTCGCTAAGGTAGAATGTAACACCCCGCCTCCGCCAAGGTGGCTCTTGAAAGCACTCTGACTTTGGAGGGGCGTTTGAATCAGGTAAACATGCATAATGATATATCAAGGCAGAACAAGAACATATGTATATATGTAAACAGAGTAAATAACATAGATAAAACAGCGGAAGATTTTAAACTATTTCAAAACAAGTCTGGTACAACATAATGTCAATTTTCCAAATAAACAAGTCTAGTACATAAAACTGGAAGCTGAAAAGAAAAACATAAAGTAGCTATTCCCAAAGTAGAAAACCATAGCAATCTCAACTCCAAAGCATACATGAGCTATCCAAGAAAAGCAGCCAAGATCCAAGTTAAGTACCGGTATTCCCACCCTGTAAACCTGGGGGGGGGGGGAACGGAAGAAAAGAGGCGAAAGAAAACAGGTCAGTCAAAAAGACTGAGTAAGCCCTACTACAATCAATGTAAACTGATAAAGTTAACTGGCATGAGCAGCAGGTATGAACATAAGGATAACAACTTACTAGCATGATAATTAACTATCAAGGTAGATAAAGGTGTCATCGCATAATCAGGATTAAGATTTTGCACCACAGGTGTATTAGCATTCTAACATGTCATGTATAATCAAGAATTTATCCCTTGGCCTAAACTTGGCCCAGTATCAGGTGTTTGACTCAAACCAAGATCCAACTTCTTGGTACCAATTCTAGTATAACGAGATTAGGTGTTACCCCCAATGTTCATATCGAAACAGAACAGAACAGAATGGTCCATACAGAAATAGAGTTTTGGAAAAATGGGCTTTTACCATCCCAACAGGTAAAGTGCAGAAACGGAATGCTAACAATAATGGGCCTTTACCACCCTAACAGATAAGGTACAGAAACGGAATGCTAACTATAATGGGCCTTTACCACCCTAACAGAATGGTACCACGCAGAAACAGACGGGTGTTGCCACCCAACAAAACAGACGGTACCAACAGAATCAGACAGAACTAAGTGTACCCTAAATCCTACCCAAGCGATCGGCTCCCTAATACATAAATACCCTGTGTCGGCCCCACGATAGGGTGTATCACTCCCTAAAGTGGCAACCAATTGGCACAGGCATATTTACAGATGTCACGGCGTCTTACATCCTCAGAGGCAGACCGGGATCCATGCACGCACATGACCCGGTTGGAACGCACCATCAACACCCATCGCCATTATCAGAATAACCACTTATAATTAGTTCAGTAAGCGTGCCCGGACCCTACCTACAGTTGGGTCAAAGTTTTGATACCAGAAAGGGTTACTGACTAATATGGGTCCCAAACAACAGATGACACAAGTATTCCCCCTTGTGTCCCCAGACTATCAGATTCAGATTAACTTATTAACAGAGCTCAGACATACCAGGTTCAGAGGATCAGTTTTCAGACTAACGGATCAGATAACAGATTTACAAACTTGCCTAACTTGGTGTGGGTCCTACAGATCCGCAAAACAGGTTCGTTTAATTTATCAATCAAGTTAGTTTATCCAGACCAGGTATCAAATTGGTTCTCAGTCTTACCAAATTACCGAGTTAGATTGTTTAAGTATAGTTCAACTCAACCCCGTTAAATTACCGAGTTCAGATTGGTTAAGTGTAGGTTAACTTAACCCCGTTAATTTACCGAGTTCAGATTGGTTAAGTGTAGGTTAACTTAACCCCGTTAACTTACCGAGTTCAGATTGGTTAAGTGTCATAAGTCAGATTTTCTTAACCTTATCATGTAGCATTAATTAATTAATTAATGCGCCTTAACCTCTCACATTAGACTTTGTTGCGGTTACTAGTTAAGCCGGTCGGTTCCGGGTAGCTTTACACCACAACTTGGTCTAACCTCGGGTTCAAGGTACAACATGACCAACTTCTCACATTGGGTCCTATTGTTTGTAGCAACTAGTTAGGCCGGTCGGTTCCGGGTAGGTTTACGCTACAAACTCAACCCAACCTCGAGTTGGTCACACTTATCTTTGCTAAGTGTCATGTCCATCATGTTTCCAAAACATATTACAAATTTTCAAGCAATTGGGTAGACCTAACTTAATAGGTAAATTCCCAATGGGTAGACCTAACTTAATAGGTAAATTCCCAAGCTTATGCTTTTATGTCTTTTAAGTTTACCCAACCCCAACGCAATCTCATCGCTTACATATCGCCATAGCGCATAAAGGATAGAAAGAGAGAACTTGGCATAATCATGACATAAAGGGGTTGAAGCCACAAGTTCAACATGGTGGCATATGAAGTGTTCATGTGTTCATACACTTGCATATTACATTCCTAGGCCTCATAAAATCAAACTTGGCATATTCATGATACATGGTGCTAAATGACATGTAGAAATGGCCATAAGTTCGCATTTAGCCTCACATGCAAGTTATCCTAAGTGATATGATAACTTACATGTTGCCAAAATGCAACCTTTGGCATAAAGCTTGAAGCTTTATGTTCACATACTCAAGATAAGCTTGCATAACATGACAACATGAACCATATGACCATCCCAAACTAGCATAACATACTTGCATATCATATGACACTTGCATATTACAACATGATAACTTGCATATCTTAGCATAGTAAACTTGCATATTAACTTGCATATCATACATTTAACTTTAGAGTTTAAGTATGAAAGGAATAGGGCTTACAATGCTTATGCGGACTCAAATGAGTATAGCAAATGTAAGAAAACCCTTATGCAACCAATTAAACCCCAAAAATGCAAGCAAAATTGATCAAAACTCTTCCTTTATGATGCCAATAGAGAAACTTGACTTGAATGCAAGCTAATGATGATCATACAAGTCTAAATACACTTGTATGCATGGAAAATCACTTAGAAATTTATTTAGGAATTTGATGAAGAGAGTGGAGGCCATGAGAGGATTGATTTTGCCATAGTTTAGTTGCTAGGATGAATAATGATGATTTTAGGGTAGGTTAGGGTCTTATTTATAGATTAGGCAAGTGTTTTAGGCCATAGGATTAACCCTAGATTCAATCCAAGCCATCAAAGCATGTCTTGGGGAAGAAGTCAAGTGTAGGAACCATCTAGGGCCTTTAGATTAAAGATGGACCATGAGAACCATCTAAATGCAAAATCTGCATTTGAGCGAATCGGCCCACGGGTTGACAGCCAAACACCCTGGATTAACCCCTAGTCGACCCAGCGGGCTTGGGTCGACCTCAAAAATCGGCCGGTTCGTTTATTCCCCTCTCCCAATTCGCTGTTTTGAACATTTTTGCATATTTATTTATTTAATTTTCAATTATATATATATATATATATATCAATATATATATATTTCTCTGCGCAACCCATTTCACTTAATTAAGTATACTTTAATTTGGGAATTTTTCGTGAAAGTTCGCGAGGCCATATCTTGGTCATACGGACTCCGATTTTCGAAAACTCGGACTCTATTTCGCGTATTTTTCCGAGACGAACGCAATGTCATAGCCCGTTTCCCTTGATTCAGATTTTACAGTTTAATTCTGCCTCCATTTATGTTATAACATGTTATTCAAAAATACGGGTTGTTACATTCTTCCCTCCTTAAAGGATTTCGTCCCCGAAATCTCCAAGTTAGGAAGAACGTATCCTACCATCCATCATCCATCTACTCAAAACATCATCCACGAGCAATCATTGTCCTTAAAAGGTTCTAATGCGGTATGAACGTATGCAAAAGGTGTGTGTATATGTTCTTATCTAATGCAAAGATCATCAATGCAAAGTATGTTAGTGAAATGAATCCATTATGTATGCAAATAGTCCTAATCACATAATACTATATGTGTGCACAAACATTCGTCCACATGCAACATCCATGTGCTGAATTAACCATCTTGCAACCATAAGAATCGAAAATGTACACACGTCCATATGCAATATGAGAGTGTATTTCAAGCCGATCTAGTGCCAAGTGTGTGTTTATGCATCCACGAGCAACCACTAGCAACCACTTGCATCCACTTGCAACCATCAACCATAACATGTCTCAAACACATGTTTACATCCATAAGATTCCTATCTCCACAAGATACAGTCGAGTGATGGAAGCGAGTACCGATAAAACAAAAACTTGGTACATATACTTACAGATTACTAGTACATATCAGATTTTTCCCCAAATGATTCTTAGGAAACTAAGCATGGTAGAAACCCAGAATGTACTCGTCATAGTCACAGATACTCTCAAATCCCAATTTATCACAAATAGATGAGTTATAACTCTCAGGGAGTTTGAGACTATTACCAGATCAGAAGCAAGACTAGCATTAAAGTACTAAGTTTCCATTACAGAATCAAAATACCAGAAAAAGAGTTTCATACTGAAAATCAGACAAGGAAAATTAAACATCCTACAGACAAATTATTCTAGCCCTAATCTATTCACCCGCCATGCGAGTATTCACCGTTCCTTTTGTTGTAGTCCCTTTCTTCTTCGGGCAGTCCCTAGGGAAGTGTCCCATCTCTCCACAGTTGAAGCAAGTGCCCTTCCTCTTTCTGCAATCCTTGTTTAGATGAGTTGAGCTTCCACAAGTAAAGCACTTCTTTTCCTTCTTATCTTCAGACTTCTCCTCCTTCTTTTGCATTTCCTTTTTGGGTCCCATTTTCTTGTTTTGAGACTCATTCGCCCTGACCTCCTTCTTTGCACTCTTGTTCTCTTCATTGAGTAGGGCCATATCTACCAAACTCTCAAACGTGGCCCCCATGGGCACATGAGACATGGCTAATTCCTGTAACGGCTCATTCAATCCTCTAGCAAAACGAAGAGCCTTCTTCTGAGTAGTACTCACCATATCCAAGCCAAAACGAGCTAACTGATTAAACTTGTTCACATATTCTTTAACAGACATGTCTCCTTGCTTCAAAGCAATAAACCTTTCCATTTGCAAATTCTCTTCAGTAGAAGACAGAAACTTAAGCATGAACCTTGCCCTGAAATCGGCCCAAGTCTCAACAGGCCTAGTACCATTGGTGACTTCCCACCAATAAGCGGCTTCATCCTTCATAAGCCAAACCGCCAACAAGAGCTTCCTCTGATCGTCTAACCCAAAGATAGCAAACAAATCCTCGGTCTCTTTCAACCAATTTCTAGCCTCTACAAAAGTCTCAGTGCCTTGAAAGTTCTTGCCACCCATTGCTTTGAAATCTTTGCAAGTCTTTGCGAAGTCAACCTGAGGATGCTGAGGGGGAGGAGGAAGAGGAACCTCAGCAACCGGTGGAGGAGGAATATTAGCGACAGGAGGAGGAGGAATATTAACCACCGGAGGAGGAGTAACATTTGCGGGGCCGGCTTCGGTCGCCCTAGCCTCCATAAGTCTCCTATACCAAACAGGAACTTGCACTCCCTCTGGGATAACAAAGTTATCAGCCATACTGAAACGAAGGAAAAGATAGATTCAGAACGAGGAAACTAAGAATAGATAACTAAGGATTGTGCTACTGGCTTTTGGGGAATAGCCTTTAAAATAAACTAGACTTTTCTTTGGAAAATACTTTATACTTGGTTTTGAAAATAGTTTTCCAAAAGTTTTAAAAACCTTTTTGTCCCTTCTCGTAAACCATATGCTCTGATACCAAATGTAACACCCCGCCTCCGCCAAGGTGGCTCTTGCAAGCACTCTGACTTTGGAGGGGCGTTTGAATCAGGTAAACATGCATAATGATATATCAAGGCAGAACAAGAACATATGTATATATGTAAACAGAGTAAATAACATAGATAAAACAGCGGAAGATTTTAAACTATTTCAAAACAAGTCTGGTACAACATAATGTCAATTTTCCAAATAAACAAGTCTAGTACATAAAACTTGAAGCTGAAAAGAAAAACATAAAGTAGCTATTCCCAAAGTAGAAAAACATAGCAATCTCAACTCCAAAGCATACATGAGCTATCCAAGAAAAGCAGCCAAGATCCAAGTTAACTACCGGTATTCCCACCCTGTAAACCTGGGGGGGGGGGGAACGGAAGAAAAGAGGCGAAAGAAAACAGGTCAGTCAAAAAGACTGAGTAAGCCCTACTACAATCAATGTAAACTGATAAAGTTAACTGGCATGAGCAGCAGGTATGAACATAAGGATAACAACTTACTAGCATGATAATTAACTATCAAGGTAGATAAAGGTGTCATCGCATAATCAGGATTAAGATTTTGCACCACAGGTGTATTAGCATTCTAACATGTCATGTATAATCAAGAATTTATCCCTTGGCCTAAACTTGGCCCAGTATCAGGTGTTTGACTCAAACCAAGATCCAACTTCTTGGTACCAATTCTAGTATAACGGGATTAGGTGTTACCCCAATGTTCATATCGAAACAGAACAGAACAGAATGGTCCATACAGAAATAGAGTTTTGGAAAAATGGGCTTTTACCATCCCAACAGGTAAAGTGCAGAAACGGAATGCTAACAATAATGGGCCTTTACCACCCTAACAGATAAGGTACAGAAACGGAATGCTAACTATAATGGGCCTTTACCACCCTAACATAACGGTACCACGCAGAAACAGACGGGTGTTGCCACCCAACAAAACAGACGGTACCAACAGAATCAGACAGAACTAAGTGTACCCTAAATCTACCCAAGCGATCGGCTCCCTAATACATAAATACCCTGTGTCGGCCCCACGATAGGGTGTATCACTCCCTAAAGTGGCAACCAATTGGCACAGGCATATTTACAGATGTCACGGCGTCTTACATCCTCAGAGGCAGACCGGGATCCATGCACGCACATGACCCGGTTGGAACGCACCATCAACACCCATCGCCATTATCAGAATAACCACTTATAATTAGTTCAGTAAGCGTGCCCGGACCCTACCTACAGTTGGGTCAAAGTTTTGATACCAGAAAGGGTTACTGACTAATATGGGTCCCAAACAACAGATGACACAAGTATTCCCCCTTGTGTCCCCAGACTATCAGATTCAGATTAACTTATTAACAGAGCTCAGACATACCAGGTTCAGAGGATCAGTTTTCAGACTAACGGATCAGATAACAGATTTACAAACTTGCCTAACTTGGTGTGGGTCCTACAGATCCGCAAAACAGGTTCGTTTAATTTATCAATCAAGTTAGTTTATCCAGACCAGGTATCAAATTGGTTCTCAGTCTTACCAAATTACTGAGTTAGATTGGTTAAGTATAGTTCAACTCAACCCCGTTAAATTACCGAGTTCAGATTGGTTAAGTGTAGGTTAACTTAACCCCGTTAATTTACCGAGTTCAGATTGGTTAAGTGTAGGTTAACTTAACCCCGTTAACTTACCGAGTTCAGATTGGTTAAGTGTCATAAGTCAGATTTTCTTAACCTTATCATGTAGCATTAATTAATTAATTAATGCGCCTTAACCTCTCACATTAGACTTTGTTGCGGTTACTAGTTAAGCCGGTCGGTTCCGGGTAACTTTACACCACAACTTGGTCTAACCTCGGGTTCAAGGTACAACATGACCAACTTCTCACATTGGGTCCTATTGTTTGTAGCAACTAGTTAGGCCGGTCGGTTCCGGGTAGGTTTACGCTACAAACTCAACCCAACCTCGAGTTGGTCACACTTATCTTTGCTAAGTGTCATGTCCATCATGTTTCCAAAACATATTACAAATTTTCAAGCAATTGGGTAGACCTAACTTAATAGGTAAATTCCCAATGGGTAGACCTAACTTAATAGGTAAATTCCCAAGCTTATGCTTTTATGTCTTTTAAGTTTACCCAACCCCAACGCAATCTCATCGCTTACATATCGCCATAGCGCATAAAGGATAGAAAGAGAGAACTTGGCATAATCATGACATAAAGGGGTTGAAGCCACAAGTTCAACATGGTGGCATATGAAGTGTTCATGTGTTCATACACTTGCATATTACATTCCTAGGCCTCATAAAACCAAACTTGGCATATTCATGATACATGGTGCTAAATGACATGTAGAAATGGCCATAAGTTCGCATTTAGCCTCACATGCAAGTTATCCTAAGTGATATGATAACTTACATGTTGCCAAAATGCAACCTTTGGCATAAAGCTTGAAGCTTTATGTTCACATACTCAAGATAAGCTTGCATAACATGACAACATGAACCATATGACCATCCCAAACTTGCATAACATACTTGCATATCATATGACACTTGCATATTACAACATGATAACTTGCATATCTTAGCATAGTAAACTTGCATATTAACTTGCATATCATACATTTAACTTTAGAGTTTAAGTATGAAAGGAATAGGGCTTACAATGCTTATGCGGACTCAAATGAGTATAGCAAATGTAAGAAAACACTTATGCAACCAATTAAACCCCAAAAATGCAAGCAAAATTGATCAAAACTCTTCCTTTATGATGCCAATAGAGAAACTTGACTTGAATGCAAGCTAATGATGATCATACAAGTCTAAATACACTTGTATGCATGGAAAATCACTTAGAAATTTATTTAGGAATTTGATGAAGAGAGTGGAGGCCATGAGAGGATTGATTTTGCCATAGTTTAGTTGCTAGGATGAATAATGATGATTTTAGGGTAGGTTAGGGTCTTATTTATAGATTAGGCAAGTGTTTTAGGCCATAGGATTAACCCTAGATTCAATCCAAGCCATCAAAGCATGTCTTGGGGAAGAAGTCAAGTATAGGAACCATCTAGGGCCTTTAGACTAAAGATGGACCATGAGAACCATCTAAATGCAAAATCTGCATTTGAGCGAATCGGCCCACGGGTTGACAGCCAAACACCCTGGATTAACCCCTAGTCGAACCAGCGAGCTCGGGTCGACCTCAAAAATCGGCCGGTTCGGTTATTCCCCTCTCCCAATTCGCTGTTTTGAACATTTTTGCATATTTATTTATTTAATTTTCAATTATATATATATATATATCAATATATATATATTTCTCTGCGCAACCCATTTCACTTAATTAAGTATACTTTAATTTGGGAATTTTTCGTGAAAGTTCGCGAGGCCATATCTTGGTCATACAGACTCCGATTTTCGAAAACTCGGACTCTATTTCGCATATTTTTCCGAGACGAACGCAATGGCATAGCCCGTTTCCCTTGATTCAGATTTTTCAGTTTAATTCTGCCTCTATTTATGTTATAACATGTTATTCAAAAATACGGGTTGTTACATTCTTCCCTCCTTAAAGGATTTCGTCCCCGAAATCTCCAAGTTAGGAAGAACGTATCCTACCATCCATCATCCATCCACTCAAAACATCATCCACGAGCAATCATTGTCCTTAAAAGGTTCTAATGCGGTATGAACGTATGCAAAAGGTGTGTGTATATGTTCTTATCTAATGCAAAGATCATCAATGCAAAGTATGTTAGTGAAATGAATCCATTATGTATGCAAATAGTCCTAATCACATAATACTATATGTGTGCACAAACATTCGTCCACATGCAACATCCATGTGCTGAATTAACCATCTTGCAACCATAAGAATCGAAAATGTACACACGTCCATATGCAATATGAGAGTGTATTTCAAGCCGATCTAGTGCCAAGTGTGTGTTTATGCATCCACGAGCAACCACTAGCAACCACTTGCATCCACTTGCAACCATCAACCATAACATGTCTCAAACACATGTTTACATCCATAAGATTCCTATCTCCACAAGATACAGTCGAGTGATGGAAGCGAGTACCGATAAAACAAAAACTTGGTACATATACTTACAGATTACTAGTACATATCAGATTTTTCCCCAAATGATTCTTAGGAAACTAAGCATGGTAGAAACCCAGAATGTACTCGTCATAGTCACAGATACTCTCAAATCCCAATTTATCACAAATAGATGAGTTATAACTCTCAGGGAGTTTGAGACTATTACCAGATCAGAAGCAAGACTAGCATTAAAGTACTAAGTTTCCATTACAGAATCAAAATACCAGAAAAAGAGTTTCATACTGAAAATCAGACAAGGAAAATTAAACATCCTACAGACAAATTATTCTAGCCCTAATCTATTCACCCGCCATGCGAGTATTCACCGTTCCTTTTGTTGTAGTCCCTTTCTTCTTCGGGCAGTCCCTAGTGAAGTGTCCCATCTCTCCACAGTTGAAGCAAGTGTCCTTCCTCTTTCTGCAATCCTTGTTTAGATGAGTTGAGCTTCCACAAGTAAAGCACTTCTTTTCCTTCTTATCTTCAGACTTCTCCTCCTTCTTTTGCATTTCCTTTTTGGGTCCCATTTTCTTGTTTTGAGACTCATTCGCCCTGACCTCCTTCTTTGCACTCTTGTTCTCTTCATTGAGTAGGGCCATATCTACCAAACTCTCAAACGTGGCCCCCATGGGCACATGAGACATGGCTAATTCCTGTAACAGCTCATTCAATCCTCTAGCAAAACGAAGAGCCTTCTTCTGAGTAGTACTCACCATATCCAAGCCAAAACGAGCTAACTGATTAAACTTGTTCACATATTCTTTAACAGACATGTCTCCTTGCTTCAAAGCAATAAACCTTTCCATTTGCAAATTCTCTTCAGTAGAAGACAGAAACTTAAGCATGAACCTTGCCCTGAAATCGGCCCAAGTCTCAACAGGCCTAGTACCATTGGTGACTTCCCACCAATAAGCGGCTTCATCCTTCATAAGCCAAACCGTCAACAAGAGCTTCCTCTGATCGTCTAACCCAAAGATAGCAAACAAATCCTCGGTCTCTTTCAACCAATTTCTAGCCTCTACAAAAGTCTCAGTGCCTTGAAAGTTCTTGCCACCCATTGCTTTGAAATCTTTGCAAGTCTTTGCGAGGTCAACCTGAGGATGCTGAGGGGGAGGAGGAAGAGGAACCTCAGCAACCGGTGGAGGAGGAATATTAGCGACAGGAGGAGGAGGAATATTAACCACCGGAGGAGGAGTAACATTTGCGGGGCCGGCTTCGGTCGCCCTAGCCTCCATAAGTCTCCTATACCAAACAGGAACTTGCACTCCCTCTGGGATAACAAAGTTATCAGCCATACTGAAACGAAGGAAAAGATAGATTCAGAACGAGGAAACTAAGAATAGATAACTAAGGATTGTGCTACTGGCTTTTGGGGAATAGCCTTTAAAATAAACTAGACTTTTCTTTGGAAAATACTTTATACTTGGTTTTGAAAATAGTTTTCCAAAAGTTTTAAAAACCTTTTTGTCCCTTCTCGTAAACCATATGCTCTGATACCAAATGTAACACCCCGCCTCCGCCAAGGTGGCTCTTGCAAGCACTCTGACTTTGGAGGGGCGTTTGAATCAGGTAAACATGCATAATGATATATCAAGGCAGAACAAGAACATATGTATATATGTAAACAGAGTAAATAACATAGATAAAACAACGGAAGATTTTAAACTATTTCAAAACAAGTCTGGTACAACATAATGTCAATTTTCCAAATAAACAAGTCTAGTACATAAAACTTGAAGCTGAAAAGAAAAACATAAAGTAGCTATTCCCAAAGTAGAAAAACATAGCAATCTCAACTCCAAAGCATACATGAGCTATCCAAGAAAAGCAGCCAAGATCCAAGTTAACTACCGGTATTCCCACCCTGTAAACCTGGGGGGGGGGGGGAACGGAAGAAAAGAGGCGAAAGAAAACAGGTCAGTCAAAAAGACTGAGTAAGCCCTACTACAATCAATGTAAACTGATAAAGTTAACTGGCATGAGCAGCAGGTATGAACATAAGGATAACAACTTACTAGCATGATAATTAACTATCAAGGTAGATAAAGGTGTCATCGCATAATCAGGATTAAGATTTTGCACCACAGGTGTATTAGCATTCTAACATGTCATGTATAATCAAGAATTTATCCCTTGGCCTAAACTTGGCCCAGTATCAGGTGTTTGACTCAAACCAAGATCCAACTTCTTGGTACCAATTCTAGTATAACGGGATTAGGTGTTACCCCAATGTTCATATCGAAACAGAACAGAACAGAATGGTCCATACAGAAATAGAGTTTTGGAAAAATGGGCTTTTACCATCCCAACAGGTAAAGTGCAGAAACGGAATGCTAACAATAATGGGCCTTTACCACCCTAACAGATAAGGTACAGAAACGGAATGCTAACTATAATGGGCCTTTACCACCCTAACATAACGGTACCACGCAGAAACAGACGGGTGTTGCCACCCAACAAAACAGACGGTACCAACAGAATCAGACAGAACTAAGTGTACCCTAAATCTACCCAAGCGATCGGCTCCCTAATACATAAATACCCTGTGTCGGCCCCACGATAGGGTGTATCACTCCCTAAAGTGGCAACCAATTGGCACAAGCATATTTACAGATGTCACGGCGTCTTACATCCTCAGAGGCAGACCGGGATCCATGCACGCACATGACCCGGTTGGAACGCACCATCAACACCCATCGCCATTATCAGAATAACCACTTATAATTAGTTCAGTAAGCGTGCCCGGACCCTACCTACAGTTGGGTCAAAGTTTTGATACCAGAAAGGGTTACTGACTAATATGGGTCCCAAACAACAGATGACACAAGTATTCCCCCTTGTGTCCCCAGACTATCAGATTCAGATTAACTTATTAACAGAGCTCAGACATACCAGGTTCAGAGGATCAGTTTTCAGACTAACGGATCAGATAACAGATTTACAAACTTGCCTAACTTGGTGTGGGTCCTACAGATCCGCAAAACAGGTTCGTTTAATTTATCAATCAAGTTAGTTTATCCAGACCAGGTATCAAATTGGTTCTCAGTCTTACCAAATTACTGAGTTAGATTGGTTAAGTATAGTTCAACTCAACCCCGTTAAATTACCGAGTTCAGATTGGTTAAGTGTAGGTTAACTTAACCCCGTTAATTTACCGAGTTCAGATTGGTTAAGTGTAGGTTAACTTAACCCCGTTAACTTACCGAGTTCAGATTGGTTAAGTGTCATAAGTCAGATTTTCTTAACCTTATCATGTAGCATTAATTAATTAATTAATGCGCCTTAACCTCTCACATTAGACTTTGTTGCGGTTACTAGTTAAGCCAGTCGGTTCCGGGTAGCTTTACACCACAACTTGGTCTAACCTCGGGTTCAAGGTACAACATGACCAACTTCTCACATTGGGTCCTATTGTTTGTAGCAACTAGTTAGGCCGGTCGGTTCCGGGTAGGTTTACGCTACAAACTCAACCCAACCTCGAGTTGGTCACACTTATCTTTGCTAAGTGTCATGTCCATCATGTTTCCAAAACATATTACAAATTTTCAAGCAATTGGGTAGACCTAACTTAATAGGTAAATTCCCAATGGGTAGACCTAACTTAATAGGTAAATTCCCAAGCTTATGCTTTTATGTCTTTTAAGTTTACCCAACCCCAACGCAATCTCATCGCTTACATATCGCCATAGCGCATAAAGGATAGAAAGAGAGAACTTGGCATAATCATGACATAAAGGGGTTGAAGCCACAAGTTCAACATGGTGGCATATGAAGTGTTCATGTGTTCATACACTTGCATATTACATTCCTAGGCCTCATAAAACCAAACTTGGCATATTCATGATACATGGTGCTAAATGACATGTAGAAATGGCCATAAGTTCGCATTTAGCCTCACATGCAAGTTATCCTAAGTGATATGATAACTTACATGTTGCCAAAATGCAACCTTTGGCATAAAGCTTGAAGCTTTATGTTCACATACTCAAGATAAGCTTGCATAACATGACAACATGAACCATATGACCATCCCAAACTTGCATAACATACTTGCATATCATATGACACTTGCATATTACAACATGATAACTTGCATATCTTAGCATAGTAAACTTGCATATTAACTTGCATATCATACATTTAACTTTAGAGTTTAAGTATGAAAGGAATAGGGCTTACAATGCTTATGCGGACTCAAATGAGTATAGCAAATGTAAGAAAACACTTATGCAACCAATTAAACCCCAAAAATGCAAGCAAAATTGATCAAAACTCTTCCTTTATGATGCCAATAGAGAAACTTGACTTGAATGCAAGCTAATGATGATCATACAAGTCTAAATACACTTGTATGCATGGAAAATCACTTAGAAATTTATTTAGGAATTTGATGAAGAGAGTGGAGGCCATGAGAGGATTGATTTTGCCATAGTTTAGTTGCTAGGATGAATAATGATGATTTTAGGGTAGGTTAGGGTCTTATTTATAGATTAGGCAAGTGTTTTAGGCCATAGGATTAACCCTAGATTCAATCCAAGCCATCAAAGCATGTCTTGGGGAAGAAGTCAAGTGTAGGAACCATCTAGGGCCTTTAGATTAAAGATGGACCATGAGAACCATCTAAATGCAAAATCTGCATTTGAGCGAATCGGCCCACGGGTTGACAGCCAAACACCCTGGATTAACCCCTAGTCGACCCAGCGAGCTCGGGTCGACCTCAAAAATCGGCCGGTTCGGTTATTCCCCTCTCCCAATTCGCTGTTTTGAACATTTTTGCATATTTATTTATTTAATTTTCAATTATATATATATATATATATATATATATATATATATCAATATATATATATTTCTCTGCGCAACCCATTTCACTTAATTAAGTATACTTTAATTTGGGAATTTTTCGTGAAAGTTCGCGAGGCCATATCTTGGTCATACGGACTCCGATTTTCGAAAACTCGGACTCTATTTCGCGTATTTTTCCGAGACGAACGCAATGGCATAGCCCGTTTCCCTTGATTCAGATTTTACAGTTTAATTCTGCCTCCATTTATGTTATAACATGTTATTCAAAAATACGGGTTGTTACATTCTTCCCTCCTTAAAGGATTTCGTCCCCGAAATCTCCAAGTTAGGAAGAACGTATCCTACCATCCATCATCCATCTACTCAAAACATCATCCACGAGCAATCATTGTCCTTAAAAGGTTCTAATGCGGTATGAACGTATGCAAAAGGTGTGTGTATATGTTCTTATCTAATGCAAAGATCATCAATGCAAAGTATGTTAGTGAAATGAATCCATTATGTATGCAAATAGTCCTAATCACATAATACTATATGTGTGCACAAACATTCGTCCACATGCAACATCCATGTGCTGAATTAACCATCTTGCAACCATAAGAATCGAAAATGTACACACGTCCATATGCAATATGAGAGTGTATTTCAAGCCGATCTAGTGCCAAGTGTGTGTTTATGCATCCACGAGCAACCACTAGCAACCACTTGCATCCACTTGCAACCATCAACCATAACATGTCTCAAACACATGTTTACATCCATAAGATTCCTATCTCCACAAGATACAGTCGAGTGATGGAAGCGAGTACCGATAAAACAAAAACTTGGTACATATACTTACAGATTACTAGTACATATCAGATTTTTCCCCAAATGATTCTTAGGAAACTAAGCATGGTAGAAACCCAGAATGTACTCGTCATAGTCACAGATACTCTCAAATCCCAATTTATCACAAACAGATGAGTTATAACTCTCAGGGAGTTTGAGACTATTACCAGATCAGAAGCAAGACTAGCATTAAAGTACTAAGTTTCCATTACAGAATCAAAATACCAGAAAAAGAGTTTCATACTGAAAATCAGACAAGGAAAATTAAACATCCTACAGACAAATTATTCTAGCCCTAATCTATTCACCCGCCATGCGAGTATTCACCGTTCCTTTTGTTGTAGTCCCTTTCTTCTTCGGGCAGTCCCTAGTGAAGTGTCCCATCTCTCCACAGTTGAAGCAAGTGTCCTTCCTCTTTCTGCAATCCTTGTTTAGATGAGTTGAGCTTCCACAAGTAAAGCACTTCTTTTCCTTCTTATCTTCAGACTTCTCCTCCTTCTTTTGCATTTCCTTTTTGGGTCCCATTTTCTTGTTTTGAGACTCATTCGCCCTGACCTCCTTCTTTGCACTCTTGTTCTCTTCATTGAGTAGGGCCATATCTACCAAACTCTCAAACGTGGCCCCCATGGGCACATGAGACATGGCTAATTCCTGTAACGGCTCATTCAATCCTCTAGCAAAACGAAGAGCCTTCTTCTGAGTAGTACTCACCATATCCAAGCCAAAACGAGCTAACTGATTAAACTTGTTCACATATTCTTTAACAGACATGTCTCCTTGCTTCAAAGCAATAAACCTTTCCATTTGCAAATTCTCTTCAGTAGAAGACAGAAACTTAAGCATGAACCTTGCCCTGAAATCGGCCCAAGTCTCAACAGGCCTAGTACCATTGGTGACTTCCCACCAATAAGCGGCTTCGTCCTTCATAAGCCAAACCGTCAACAAGAGCTTCCTCTGATCGTCTAACCCAAAGATAGCAAACAAATCCTCGGTCTCTTTCAACCAATTTCTAGCCTCTACAAAAGTCTCAGTGCCTTGAAAGTTCTTGTCACCCATTGCTTTGAAATCTTTGCAAGTCTTTGCGAGATCAACCTGAGGATGCTGAGGGGGAGGAGGAAGAGGAACCTCAGCAACCGGTGAAGGAGGAATATTAGCGACAGGAGGAGGAGGAATATTAACCACCGGAGGAGGAGTAACATTTGCGGGGCCGGCTTCGGTCGCCCTAGCCTCCATAAGTCTCCTATACCAAACAGGAACTTGCACTCCCTCTGGGATAACAAAGTTATCAGCCATACTGAAACGAAGGAAAAGATAGATTCAGAACGAGGAAACTAAGAATAGATAACTAAGGATTGTGCTACTGGCTTTTGGGGAATAGCCTTTAAAATAAACTAGACTTTTCTTTGGAAAATACTTTATACTTGGTTTTGAAAATAGTTTTCCAAAAGTTTTAAAAACCTTTTTGTCCCTTCTCGTAAACCATATGCTCTGATACCAAATGTAACACCCCGCCTCCGCCAAGGTGGCTCTTGCAAGCACTCTGACTTTGGAGGGGCGTTTGAATCAGGTAAACATGCATAATGATATATCAAGGCAGAACAAGAACATATGTATATATGTAAACAGAGTAAATAACATAGATAAAACAGCGGAAGATTTTAAACTATTTCAAAACAAGTTTGGTACAACATAATGTCAATTTTCCAAATAAACAAGTCTAGTACATAAAACTTGAAGCTGAAAAGAAAAACATAAAGTAGCTATTCCCAAAGTAGAAAAACATAGCAATCTCAACTCCAAAGCATACATGAGCTATCCAAGAAAAGCAGCCAAGATCCAAGTTAAGTACCGGTATTCCCACCCTGTAAACCTGGGGGGGGGGGAAACGGAAGAAAAGAGGCGAAAGAAAACAGGTCAGTCAAAAAGACTGAGTAAGCCCTACTACAATCAATGTAAACTGATAAAGTTAACTGGCATGAGCAGCAGGTATGAACATAAGGATAACAACTTACTAGCATGATAATTAACTATCAAGGTAGATAAAGGTGTCATCGCATAATCAGGATTAAGATTTTGCACCACAGGTGTATTAGCATTCTAACATGTCATGTATAATCAAGAATTTATCCCTTGGCCTAAACTTGGCCCAGTATCAGGTGTTTGACTCAAACCAAGATCCAACTTCTTGGTACCAATTCTAGTATAACGGGATTAGGTGTTACCCCAATGTTCATATCGAAACAGAACAGAACAGAATGGTCCATACAGAAATAGAGTTTTGGAAAAATGGGCTTTTACCATCCCAACAGGTAAAGTGCAGAAACGGAATGCTAACAATAATGGGCCTTTACCACCCTAACAGATAAGGTACAGAAACGGAATGCTAACTGTAATGGGCCTTTACCACCCTAACATAACGGTACCACGCAGAAACAGACGGGTGTTGCCACCCAACAAAACAGACGGTACCAACAGAATCAGACAGAACTAAGTGTACCCTAAATCTACCCAAGCGATCGGCTCCCTAATACATAAATACCCTGTGTCGGCCCCACGATAGGGTGTATCACTCCCTAAAGTGGCAACCAATTGGCACAGGCATATTTACAGATGTCACGGCGTCTTACATCCTCAGAGGCAGACCGGGATCCATGCACGCACATGACCCGGTTGGAACGCACCATCAACACCCATCGCCATTATCAGAATAACCACTTATAATTAGTTCAGTAAGCGTGCCCGGACCCTACCTACAGTTGGGTCAAAGTTTTGATACCAGAAAGGGTTACTGACTAATATGGGTCCCAAACAACAGATGACACAAGTATTCCCCCTTGTGTCCCCAGACTATCAGATTCAGATTAACTTATTAACAGAGCTCAGACATACCAGGTTCAGAGGATCAGTTTTCAGACTAACGGATCAGATAACAGATTTACAAACTTGCCTAACTTGGTGTGGGTCCTACAGATCCGCAAAACAGGTTCGTTTAATTTATCAATCAAGTTAGTTTATCCAGACCAGGTATCAAATTGGTTCTCAGTCTTACCAAATTACTGAGTTAGATTGGTTAAGTATAGTTCAACTCAACCCCGTTAAATTACCGAGTTCAGATTGGTTAAGTGTAGGTTAACTTAACCCCGTTAATTTACCGAGTTCAGATTGGTTAAGTGTAGGTTAACTTAACCCCGTTAACTTACCGAGTTCAGATTGGTTAAGTGTCATAAGTCAGATTTTCTTAACCTTATCATGTAGCATTAATTAATTAATTAATGCGCCTTAACCTCTCACATTAGACTTTGTTGCGGTTACTAGTTAAGCCGGTCGGTTCCGGGTAGCTTTACACCACAACTTGGTCTAACCTCGGGTTCAAGGTACAACATGACCAACTTCTCACATTGGGTCCTATTGTTTGTAGCAACTAGTTAGGCCGGTCGGTTCCGGGTAGGTTTACGCTACAAACTCAACCCAACCTCGAGTTGGTCACACTTATCTTTGCTAAGTGTCATGTCCATCATGTTTCCAAAACATATTACAAATTTTCAAGCAATTGGGTAGACCTAACTTAATAGGTAAATTCCCAATGGGTAGACCTAACTTAATAGGTAAATTCCCAAGCTTATGCTTTTATGTCTTTTAAGTTTACCCAACCCCAACGCAATCTCATCGCTTACATATCGCCATAGCGCATAAAGGATAGAAAGAGAGAACTTGGCATAATCATGACATAAAGGGGTTGAAGCCACAAGTTCAACATGGTGGCATATGAAGTGTTCATGTGTTCATACACTTGCATATTACATTCCTAGGCCTCATAAAACCAAACTTGGCATATTCATGATACATGGTGCTAAATGACATGTAGAAATGGCCATAAGTTCGCATTTAGCCTCACATGCAAGTTATCCTAAGTGATATGATAACTTACATGTTGCCAAAATGCAACCTTTGGCATAAAGCTTGAAGCTTTATGTTCACATACTCAAGATAAGCTTGCATAACATGACAACATGAACCATATGACCATCCCAAACTTGCATAACATACTTGCATATCATATGACACTTGCATATTACAACATGATAACTTGCATATCTTAGCATAGTAAACTTGCATATTAACTTGCATATCATACATTTAACTTTAGAGTTTAAGTATGAAAGGAATAGGGCTTACAATGCTTATGCGGACTCAAATGAGTATAGCAAATGTAAGAAAACCCTTATGCAACCAATTAAACCCCAAAAATGCAAGCAAAATTGATCAAAACTCTTCCTTTATGATGCCAATAGAGAAACTTGACTTGAATGCAAGCTAATGATGATCATACAAGTCTAAATACACTTGTATGCATGGAAAATCACTTAGAAATTTATTTAGGAATTTGATGAAGAGAGTGGAGGCCATGAGAGGATTGATTTTGCCAT
The DNA here is from genome assembly GCA_030737875.1 of Allium sativum. NCBI lineage: Eukaryota > Viridiplantae > Streptophyta > Magnoliopsida > Asparagales > Amaryllidaceae > Allium > Allium sativum. The sequence goes on along the minus strand of CM060924.1, from coordinate 184,413,191 downwards.
AGTTTAGTTGCTAGGATGAATAATGATGATTTTAGGGTAGGTTAGGGTCTTATTTATAGATTAGGCAAGTGTTTTAGGCCATAAGATTAACCCTAGATTCAATCCAAGCCATCAAAGCATGTCTTGGGGAAGAAGTCAAGTGTAGGAATCATCTAGGGCATTTAGATTAAAGATGGACCATGAGAACCATCTAAATGCAAAATATGCATTTGAGCGAATCGGCCCACGGGTTGAAAGCCAAACACCCTGGATTAACCCCTAGTCGACCCAGCGGGCTCGGGTCGACCTCAAAAATCGGCCGGTTCGGTTATTCCCCTCTCCCAATTCGCTGTTTTGAACATTTTTGCATATTTATTTATTTAATTTTCAATTATATATATATATATATATCAATATATATATATTTCTTTGCGCAACCCATTTCACCTAATTAAGTATACTTTAATTTGGGAATTTTTCGTGAAAGTTCGCGAGGCCATATCTTGGTCATACGGACTCCGATTTTCGAAAACTCGGACTCTATTTCGCGTATTTTTCCGAGACGAACGCAATGGCATAGCCTGTTTCCCTTGATTCAGATTTTACAGTTTAATTCTGCCTCCATTTATGTTATAACATGTTATTCAAAAATACGGGTTGTTACATAGAAGCTGTCCAAGAGTGTAGGATACCCCGCAATGCGAGACAAGTTAGGAGTTTCTTGGGTTAGGAGGCTACTATCGGAAATTTATTAAGGACTTCACAGGGATTACTGCCACACTTACCTAATTGACGAAAAAGGATCATGAGTTTGAGTAGAGTGAGAAGTATAGGATTGCCTTCGTGTGATTAAAGGAATCTCTCATAAGTGAGCCTATTCTTATTATCCCGGATGGAACGAAGATGTTCACACTTTTTACTGATGCATGTGGGACTGGTCAAGGGGCGATTCTTATGCAGGAGGGTAGAGTTACGCAAGTAGACAACTAGAGGATCATCAGAAAAGGTAGCCAGTCCATGACTTGGAGTTAGTAGCGGTAATTTTCGCCCATAATATGTGGAGGCATTATCTTTTAGGAGAAATGTTTGAATTGTTCACCAATCATAAGTCTCCTAGATATTTGTTTTCTCAATGAGGTCTGAACCTTCGAGTATAGAGATGGATGGAATGCCAAACATCTTTTGATTTATTCCATTTAGTATACCCCATGGAAGGGTAACATCGCAGCCAAAAATTTGAGACGAAAGCATGCTACCCTTAGTGCGATCATTGAGTGGAGGTAGTCAGAATTTTTCTCTACTTTCAATTTGCATTCTCCATTTGAGGCAGCTTAACGATTTCTTGGGGTTATTGAGGTAAGACCATTTTTGGTGGAAAGGTTAAAAAATGAGCAATACCATGATGACCAGTTGAGGGCATTAAACAAAAATATTTCTAGAGGATAATATTTCTTACATTCGGGAAGATATTCTGTGGATGGCAGCGCTAATTTTGAGGAGAGATAGTCGACTTTGTCTCCCTAGGAGTGCAGACCTTAAGAAGGATATTCTCGAGAAGTGTCATAGGTCAAGGAAGACCACACAACCTGTAGGTGACAAAATGTTTAAAGACATAAAGAGAAGATTTAGGGAAGGAATGAAAAGAAACGCTGTAGAGTTTGGTCCTAGATGCTCAACTTGCCAAAAGTAAAGCCGGAGCAACAAAAGCCTAGAGGGGTGTTGCTACCATTAGAGATTCCCACATGGGAATGGGAACACATTTCAGTGGATTTATTTGTCGGCGTCTGAGGAGTAAAAAGGGAAATGAAGCTATATGGGTCGTAGTGGATTAGTTAACGAAGAGTGCCCATTTTATTCCAGTTAATAGGAGTCAGACTGCCGCTTTATTAGCCCAGTTATATGTTAATGAGATTTTTAGATTGCACTGGATTCCAACTACCATAGTTAGTGATAGAGACCCATTATTCAGTAGTGAATTTTGGAAGAGCCTTCAAGAAGCTTTGGGAACTATGCTGAGTTTCAGTATAGCCTATCATCTGCAAACCGATGGTCAAACCTAGAGAGTCAACAAAGTTCTAGAGGATCCGCTTAGAGCCTGCATCATCAACTTCGAAGGTGCATAGGAGCAGCACTTTCCTTTGGTAGAGTTTTCATATAACAACAGTTAATAAACGACGATTGGTATGGCCTCTTATGAAGCATTGTATTGGTAGCCATGCAAATTTCCTACTTGCTGGTGGGAAATTACCGATAAGGTTTTACTCGGATCAAACCTTATCCATGAGTCAATGGATATTGTCGCCTTAATTCGACGGAGAATGAAGGCTGCTCAAGACCAGCAGAAGTCATACGCAAATAGGAGTAGTAAGGAACTAAAATTTGTTGTTGGAGATTTGGTATTTGCTAAAGTTTCCCCTCTCAAGAAGACAATCCGGTTTGGAAAGACTCGGAAGTTGGCTCCCACGTTTATTGCGCCTTTTTGGATCATGGATAGAATTTGGAAGACGGCTTATCATGTGGACTTCCCGAGCGTTTATCGAGGGTCCATAATATTTTCCATATTTCTCATCTTTGCAAAAAGCTTCATTATTCAGTCGACAGATTCAAGCTTAATGATATTTGGGACTTAGGGAGCTTCGAGTTAGAATCCAAGGTGGACCGTGCCAACACAATAATCATGGAGCACAGAATCGAAAGACTCTGTAACAAATCTATTCGACCAATCTGAGATTAATGCGGAGGTAACCCTATGAAAAGCACGTGGGAAACTGAGGAGAAGATTATGTTAACTGATCCAGATATTTTCTCGGGTAAACATTTCCTCGTAAGTTTTTGGTTTTGGTTGCATTGTGGTTGCTATATTGGGCGATAGGAGATGGTTGCAACACAAATGCACCATGCACTCATATAGAACTATATTCATATTAGGATGTTTTGCATACATATTGCGTTACTTTTTACACATACACGTTAGGACTGAGCTCATTATTAACAGGTCTATAGTTCTTATCACTATGATTTATGGATGCTTATAAGATAACATAGGTGTACAACATGGTTTTTTAGAGCGAGTTGCGTTCTTCACCCCTTCAAAATACTCCGGGAGAAAATCTCTTATAGGAGAGAATGTAACATCCTATAAAATAAACCTAAAATAGACATGAGGTAATTTAATAATAATAATCAACAATAAGTTAATGGGCTGAAAATAGAATTTTTAGTAATTGGGAATTAGGCCACGAAAGTATCGTAATTGCGTTTGTGGCAAAATTTTGATCCATTTTCATATTTTATTCACTAAAACCAGAGTTCATATGTAAAAGATATTAATAAAACAAGTTGTGTGTAAATATTAACATACAAGGCTTGAAATTAAAATAATATATATTTCTGGAATATATAAATTATGGATTAGCATGAAAAGAATAGTCTAGTTGAATTTGAAATTATGTGCATATATTTATATATAATGGGGGACAAATATAATCAAACAAAATAAATCAATTAATCAAATAAATCAACATTTATTCAAAACTGGAAAAGGCTAGGAAATAAATCCCCTGGGCAAAATCGACCCAAGGGTTCGACCCTTGCCCTAGCGAGGAGTCGACCTAGGGGTCGACCTCCCTTCAAGGAGGGCAGTCGACCGCTATGGGTGAAGAAATGTGGGGAAGGCTTGTTTATTTGTGGGGTTTCTATATAAATTGCATACACGGACTTCTTGGATTTAATCTAACTGATCTTATGGTCTTTGTTAACACTTGCAACTGTATATACCATCCTTCTAGCCTCTCCCAAACCCTATTCTTTATTTCATTCTTATGCCTCCATTATACCCTTCTATCATTGCTAATTCCATATCTAAAGTTAGATTTCTCTTCTAAATCCCTAACCTCAATTCTATTCGATTTATTCTAATATTTATATAGGTTTGAGATTTCTAGAATTTAGTTTGTATATATATAAGAATTTAATTTTTTTATTCTTATATATATAGAAGAATTGGAGCTAAATTGCGAAGGCTTGATCCAAATTTATTTGCACTCATATTATATTTTTCATCATTTCCAGAACACTATGAGTGGTTACCATCTAAGTTCTATTTCTTATCTTTTATAGTTTGGATTTGGAATATTATGCCTATATAGGATTTGGCTTAAACGATAATATAATGTTATAACTCCCCAAATCCTATATTGCATTTGTCGTTGGAATGGTCGATCAAAAGTGTTGTATTTTGGGTTTGTGTTGTTTGGGTAATGGAGATTTAGGCTTGGGATGTTGTGAAATCCTTCGTTTTTGGGTTCTGATTCGCTTAATTCTTATTTTGTGTTCATATATGTTTGTGTGTCAAAAACATGGGATTTGTATATTGTAAAATTAACAGATTTAAGCATCTATTCTCAGTAGACTCATTTGAACGTATTATTTGCAATATATTATCTTAAGTTTTGTACATGATATAAATATAAAAGTGAATTAGTGTCCAAAGCAAGGGTTTTCATATGTATTTGGATACATTGCATCTTGCCTATATTCCTATTATCCAACTAACTATTCAAGCCTAGGGTGCTTTATTCATATATACGTTTATTCACATTTTTGTCATAAATTTTGAATATGCATGTTAGGCCATGTTAATTAGGGAAATTTACTTGTACACGTTAATTTTGATTGATAGGATTGACATTTCAAATGTGATTAGGATGTTATTCTAGTTTGGATAATTTATGTCTACATATAAATATATAGCATAATTAAACGTGATATTAATGTGTATTAAGTGTGTGATAAATATGCTTAAATTAGGAAATTGAATTTGAATCTCCCTATAGGAGTTTTATGTATATGTGTGAGTTAATGGCCTTAAGTATAATTAATGACACACAGACACAAGGTTAACCATTACTTGTAGTAGTAGCCTGCCCGGATCTAACCGACATATCCAGCATCTACGAGTAAGACTGGTTAATGTGAGAGGTCTAAGTGCCATGAGCCATTATGATTATTACACTACAATACGAGGTTAGAACCAACTTGTAGTAGAAGCCTGGCCGAAACCTCCCGGCATATCCAGCATCTACAAGTGGTTAGCTTTATGTGAGATGTCTAGCGTGTGTGTGTGTGTGTATATATATATATATATATATATGTGTGTGTGTGTGTGAAGTAGGCTTACCTTGAAACAATATTAAGTGGTTGACCAACTTTGTTTGAGCATTAAGTAACTAGGACTAGGTCCATTCTTAAGGTTCACCACTTAGTTTAGGACCCAAATAATAGGACTCGCCCTTACAAAGGTCTTAAATGGTCATTGGGTCCACCTTTTTTATAGGGTATTGGATTTTCCTAGTAGACGGTAATGCAAAAAGGGTAGCTCTCCAAGTAATGTCCACTTCTTATATAGGGACTTAGTGAGAGCTGACCTAGGAATAGTTTATATAAATGGCCTAAAGGAACCACAATCTAAGGGAATTATTAAGTGATTAGAAGTTCACCCGTAGGGGCAACTAGATAGTAACAAGATAGTCTGCCATGAAGGGTCTTGAATGAAACTGTATTCCCACCTAAACCTAATATTAAGTGGTTGTTACTATTTCTTGACCTACAAGAAAGGTTTATATATATATATATATATATATATATATATATATATAGTGGTTAGGGTCTTAAGTGACTGTACGGGTACCTACCCTTAATAAATTAGGAGATGGCCTTAGGTGACTAAGCATAGTCTGCTTCATGGAGGTATTAAGTGTCTGTAAGGACGTCTACCCTTAGATTACTTTGTGGAGGTATTAAGTGACTGTAAGTATGTCCGCCCTTAGGCTTACATATAGGCCTTATGTGACTGTTAGGATGTCTGCCTCATATGTTTAATTGCGCATGTTTGTTTGCGTAGACATAACATGAAGATTTTACACAACCAAATGTAGGAAATAGTCATTTCTAAACTTATATGTTTTTCATTCACCGGGATTTTATGTTCTAACCTCCCTCCCCTTAACATAAGCAGGTTAATGGGTGAGGACTTGGATCTAAGATGATCAATAATTGCTTGGAGTTGGAGCCTTTCGATGGAGATTTAGTTATATATGGCAGTATATTATTATTGTTATGTACTTGGATAGTTATTGATGTACTTATTATCTGTTGAGACTCATTGTATTTGACATTATGGTTTTATTTACGATACATCTATTTTTATTATATTATTTGTATCCCTTTCGTTGAGTGAGATTCTGATTTTTGTTTAGACTACTTTGTGATACCTGTTTAGTATTTCTTTATAGGAACCAACAATCCGTTTAGAATGGATCTAAGTCCCATTAGGCCTTTTCAGTTGGAATTTAGGCCCATTCTAGGCAGGTTATTACAATTTAACCCTTTGTGTTATCCTATTGAAAATTCTTAGAGTAAAGAGTTGCATATCACATGCTTACTTATTCTTATACTGATTTGTAAGCTAGACTGACCCGTGTGTGTATTCCTAGGGCCAGACCTTGATGTTTTAGGTTTAGTCGTTACACTGGGGGTTTAGACTATCTTTCCTGTAGCTGCTTCTAGTCGAGTTTTACATAGTCCAGTGTTCTACTTATTTATTTATTTTTATCTTGTTGTATAAGCGATGTTTGTGTAAACAGTAGCGCATGTTTTCGTTGTACTCTATGATTGTAGTATTATGTAACTGTTCTACGAACAGTTATTGTGTATTTAAATGTACTGTGTTATGAGTTGATCCTGCGGCCATCGTGGAATTGTATTACATAAGTATTAAGTGTGTCGAGCTACTTGAAAAAGAGAACACTTCATCGACATACTTAAGACTTGAGGATGCAAATCTACAAGTGATCGCTTCTAGAAAGCCCTATTGTTCACACTTATAGATCGAATTACCATGTAATGATCTTCATTAGGGTGGGAATCGGGATAGGGCATTATAATTTAGATGCCTTAGAAGTTTTTATTGAAGAAAAAATTATTGTAAAACTAAAAAGAAAACAAACATACATGATATTTAAAAAAGAAAACTTTTTTGGATATTTGCCTTCCAACTTGTTCACTTTTTCAATAGCTTCATAATCATGGTCCCAAAAATTTGGTGATTAGGGAGATAGTTGCGGACTTGGATTTCAGGAATTATAGGATGAAGACATATTATAAGATGATGCAGTTGGTGGAAATGATTCATAAACATCATGTTTAGCTGCTCCACATAATTTTAAAGATATTTGTTCAAGAAAATTAGAACACCTAGCAGTTACTTTTTGTTCGAAGTATATCTCATGTTACAGTTCCAATTGTTGTCTTTGGTAGTGATACATATCATTGATCTTGTATTTAGTGGATGGGGAAACAATCGTTGGTTATTTCAATTTCTTACTATCATGTGTATAACTTGTATGGTAAGATGACCATTTGTACATGTTTTCGTGTTTTGGAGTGAAGGTAGATAATGGAGATGAAGATGGTGATGATTCGGATGTTAGTGTAGTGTATTCAAGTGAGGAGAATTGATTGTTTCAGCCGTTGGAAACCATAGTGAAGAGAAATAATAGTTTGTTTTATAATTTGTTTACGAAAGGAATAATAACTTCTTGTATTATAGTATCATATATATAGTGGTAGATAGTTGAAAGAAAGGAATAGAAATTATGGTTTAGAATTGATTTTAATTCTGAACTTATAATCATTTTATAAATAGATAAATATAAGTGGATAGGAGTAATTTCAAAAATGGTGTAAAAGAGGCATAATATGTTCACATGGTTTCAACAAGAAACATTAAACAACTAAATGGTAAGTACACATGACTTACATTCAAACAACCAGGGTTCGAGTAACAACGAATGCGAAAATTGAAAGAATTCTTTTTTTGAAAAAAATTATTTTTAAGACTTATAAATCTTTAAATGGTACAATTCCATATTCATGTCTTAATTTTATAAACACATTTTCAAGTATCGGTTTTATAACAATGTCTGCCAATTGATTTTCAAAGGAAACGAAATCCAAATTTATTATCATTATTTCAATATTATCGCGAAGAAAATGATGAGGAACATCCATATGTTTTGTTAGCGGATGATTAACTAGGTTTTTAGATAAATTAACTGCACTAGTATTATCACAATGAATAGTGGATTATGCTGAGTTTATTCAAAAATCTTTAAGTGTTTTTTGTATGTATATAACGTGGGTACAAACCAAAGTTTCAGATATACATATTCAGCTTCACATGTCGATAATGAAACTTAATGTTGTTTCTTACTAAACCAAGAGACTAGTAATTTTCCAATAAAATGACATGTACCACTCGTACTTTTTCAATTTGTCCGAGATCATTTGAAATAAGCATCACTTAAGGATACTAAATCGAAAGAGCAATCTTTCGGATAGAAAAGTCCAAAATTTTTGGTATTGCTTAGATAATGCAATATACATTTTACTGGTCGTAAATGTGACTCCTTTGGATTGGCTACAAATCGTGCGCAACACTCATCATTATATGCGATCGACTTGGGCTCAAATATAGAAATGACCCTATCATACAACGGTATAGTTTGTAGTCAACTCTTTTTCCATTTTCAACTCTATCAAGATGTGTCGTTGTACTCATAGGAGATGGTTTAGCATAAGCGTTTTCCATTCCGAATAGTTTGACTAAATTATTACAATATTTTTCTTGATTTATAAAGATTTCATTTGGTAATTGTTTAATTTATAGACAAAGAAAATAAGATAGTTCTCTCATGTGTTGCATTTCAAATTCCATAGTTGTAACAACCCGGAAAATCAAACCCAATTTTAAAATTTTATTTTAGAAATTTTAATGAATTTTGAATAAATAAAATGATTTATTTTAAATAATAACGACTAAAAATTTATTCTAATCGAAGTCAAAACGTATATATTTATTTTAATTATATAACGAGCCTGAAATGGCGCGGTAGTTTGAAAATTCGATTTCAAAATTCAATTTAATGTACAAGATTATAAATAAACCAGATTTCAGTAAAACCAGAAATATTTGAATTCATTTGAAAATACCTTTCTAACGAATGTGAAAAATCCAAATTTCATAACGGGAATAAAAAGTTATGTCCAGCTGAAAATTCAGAATAGTCGCTATGGAATTTTATATAATATATAGCCCTTAAAAATAGCCATTTTGCAAATGACCTTCGTTTTCGACAAAACCACTTTTGTTGGATCCGGAGTGTCAAATTAGTGCTTGATTCCAATTTTCAGAATTTTTGGAATTAATATGTCAGCGTGGTGAATTTAAACGTGTTTGGTACTTTCAGTTTGAATTTAATCAACTCGAAAATGACCATTTTTCAAATGGTCTCCAAATTCGACGAAAGTAGTTTTGTTAGGACTGTATCATCAAAACATAGCTAGATTTATTTTTCTGTAATTTTTGGAGTCTGTACGTGGCCCCGGTAAATTAAAATGTACGTAGAAATCAATTTTAAACGTTATATTAATTTATATTTTAAGTTTGATGAAAACTGATTGAAAAAGTCGAATTGGCTTACGGAACATAACCCATTGTGTATGGAATGGGGGTTTTTAGTTAGGGGCGATAATCGTTGGGTTCGATTTGGAGTTCGAATGAAAAACTAACTTTTTGGAAATAAATTAAATATATATGTTAGTATACTTGGTCAACCCTCCCTCTATCTTCCTCTCTTCCATCGTGAAACCAAAAAGAAAAGAAAAAAATGAATGAACGTCACTCCAGTGCCTGTCGCATCCACCAACCACATCCTATCCTCCTCCTCCTCCTCTCCTTCTCCTCTTCGTCTTCCTCCTCTTTCCCTCTTTCAATTAGCAAATCACTAAGCCCTAAATCACCCAAACCTGCCACCACCACCGTCGTTGCCACCCATTAGTGGCCTCCCCATGTCCAGTCAGGTCCGCCGCCTCCCTCTGTCCACCCACCTTCGGTCGTGGGCCCCGCCAAGTCCAAAAACCGATTTTTCTCCAAAAATCTCATTTTGCATAAAACAACCTGTCACTATCCAATAACTCTCAAACCGTGCATTTCTAGCCAAAACTCCACACTACCAAAGTCGAAGATCTCGTTTGTTTCTTTGATTTGAGTATATGGAAGTCCTATTTTGGATTGCGGAGCTGTCCGGAAAACACGTTCGAAGATCGCGGATCTGCTGTTGTTTTTCTCGATTTCCAGCGAATTGGTGCAGTTTTGGAAGAAAGTAGGCAAAAGTTGTCCGGAATGGCGCGTTTAGGCTAGTGACAAAGTTTGGTGAAGATTGGAAGCCGTATGCAAATTCTAGAGCCATAGAGGCGAATTCAAGTGTGAGAAAGCGACAAAACGGAGCGCGACGGCAAAATCCTCCAATTAAATAATGACAGAGTGGATCCCAAAGGTGAGAACTCCTCACTTTAATTTATTTTCTAGTTAAATATATATACTAGGATGTAGATGGTGCTTAGTAGCACCCGAAACCTTTGTTTGAAACCATATTTGTTTGGTTGATTGATTTATTTGTTTGAATTTGGCTTGGGAAGTGAAATAAATTGATTGGAATTGGTATGTATATGGCGCGAGCCATTATTAGGCTGGGGATAAGGCTAGACCTTATTCCGGTTCTAGTATCGCGCCGTTGTGCTGCCAAAATTTTCTAAAATATGTTAAAACAATAAGAATATCATTTTTATTGTATAAGTGAACCGTATAAAATATTCCTGTGTTGAATAAAATATTTTATCGTCAAAAATATAATTTTAACGTGTCTATGAATAAAATAAATATTCATTTACAAATCGGACAATTTGTTTATTTACACAGATTTAACTTATATTGATTGGGACGATAAATTTTACACATTGCCCAACTACACAAACAACATTCAGTATTTGTTGGTTGAAACCCCACACGGATATTGGGATGATATTTGACGTACACTAATCTCAATTATTTAGTTGTATGTCAATAGATTGGTTGACAAACTATTGTAAGCATTAATTATTTATATTTAATTCTTATGCAGTTGTGTAATGCACTCTGGATGATGGTTGACTGTGTTTGATTATTGTTGTGTACATATGCATATGAAATCCATATAAATAAAATTATATGGTAATTGACTGTGTCGGATTCCAATTCCGAAAGAACGAATATTTTAAATTAACAAATATTTTAAAATGATGAATAATGAATATTTTAAAATAACTAATATTTTAAAATAATATTCAGTAATGGATCAAAATATGATTTTGATGTCCGATTTGGGATGGAAACGAAAATATTTAAATATATAAAGCTGTGTTGAATAAATTAACGCCATTTTGACATGAACGATATTTATATCAATTTTATTCATTTTTATAATGAGTATTGAAAAGGAAATGATTTCAAAATCTGATTTTTGAAAATATTATCATTTATATATTATAATGATAAGGAATATTCAATTTTATTTAAAATTGAAATGAAAGTGGAAATCGTTTTTAAAACGGATTTAAAACGATTTATAAAATACATTTTAAATGAAAATCGACAAAATAATTATAATATGTATATTATATATATTAAATGGTTCGAATAGAATGCGCTGCGCCGCGACCGTTCGCGAATTTCGACCATTGACTTCGAATTGACATTACGGGAGATCCGACCATCGGATTCTCCTAAAACAAGAACCATTGGGTCAGTATCGAAAAGAGCTTTCCAACGAATATAAGAGATTTGAAATCTAATGGTTGGATTTGGAATTATGTCCAAATCAAATTTGGAAAAGGTTGATGTAAGTGCAGTTCGATGACCGTTTATGGAAATCGACTGTACGGGACTTGAAAAAATTATTAAAAATATTAATAATTTGTGAAAAATCATAATAAATGATTTGGAAAGAGTTGGGATGAAAATTCCACGTTTGTAAAGATAAAAATATATTTTTATCAAAATGAACTAGTTATTAACTAGAATTATAATCCAATTATTTTTAAATAAATAAATGGGATTGAGAATGGATTTTAATATAACCAAAATTTGCAATATATGAATTGGAGTGGATTTGAATGGAAATCATCTTCGAAATATTTCGATGTTGGATTTCGTGATTATACGAATATTGTTATGGAAATTTTGAAGATATATTCATGTAATAACCCGGAAATCCGAGCCAATTTAAAATTCTTATTTTGGCAATTTTAGTGAATTTTGATTATTTAAAATGATTATTTTAAATAATAACGACGAGAAATTTACTTTGAATAGAAATAGAATGTATATATTTATATAAATCGTCGCTAGAATATAAATATTTACTTATATATATAAGGAATTGAAAATGGCGCGATAGTTCGATAATTCGATTTCAAATTTCAAATGAATGTACAGGATTCAAAATAGGTCGGATTTTAGTGAATCCAAAAATATTTGAATCTAATTGAGAATATCTTTACAACGAATCCGAAAAATTGAAATTTCATAGCGGGGGTAAAAAGTTATGTACAGTTGAAAATTCAGAATAGTCGCTATGGAATTTCGGCCCTTAAAAATGGCCATTTTGCAAACGACCTTGGATTTCGACGAAACCACTTTTGTTGGGTCCGGGATGTTAAGTTATTGCTAGATTCCAAAATTCGTAATTTTTCGAATCAATATGTGAGCGTGGCAAAGGAAAAAGCATTTGACCATTTTCAGTTGATTTTAATCGACTGGAAATTGGCCATTTTTCAAATGGTCTCAGAATCCGATAAAAGTAGTTTTGTTAGGACCGTATCGTCAATATGAAGCTAGAAAATATTTTTCGAGGATTTTTCGGGTAAGTATGTGGCCCCGGTAAATTGAAATGTGCTTTCAAAATCAATATATAGAGTTATATTTTGATTTTGACGGAAACTGATCGTAACTGCCGAATTGGTTTACGAAACATATCCCATTGTGTTCGGAATGGGGGTAATTAGCTAGGACCGACAGTCGTTGAGTTTGACTTGGAGTTTAGATGGATAAACAGATAATTTGGAAATTAAATAATAAAAAAAATTATATATACATTGCCATAAGGTCAAACTAGGTCAAACAAACCCTAAATTTCAAACCTCCGGTCAAACTAAAATCGAGCTGCCTTCTTCCTATGACTGAACGATGGAGCCTCTCCAAAACTTAATCTTCCAATCTCCCTTGATTCCTTCAATAAATCTGAAAGTTCTCAAACGAAATTTGTTGTACTCCTTCTCCTCTTCCTATTCCTATAGACATCATCGAGTTTCATTTCAAAGGGGCGGAGGATTTTGAGCTCGAACTGAAGAAGTTCGAGGTGGTTTCCTGGCGCCATCAGGGGGTCGAGTTCGTCAGAGGTCTGCGCGCATGTGGAGGGTTCAACGGCGCTTCAGGGGAACGCCTCTGATCATATTCCGGCGCCGCCATATCCGATCAATTTGCAACCCTAGTTCTGGGGCTCCAGTTCGATCGTCCAGACAGTGATTGTGAGCTTCCCTATTTGTTTTTTTATAAGCATTGAATCATTATTTTTATTTTATTTTTATTTTTAATGTATATAACCATGTAGCATAAAATCTGAAATTTAAATATAATAAACATTGTCTAAAATCTGATTTAATTTTAATTTACTTTTATAAAGTCTTGAATTTTATTTATATGAAATAATGATTTTTATATAAAGGAAGATTATATTTTTATATAATAGAAAAGAAGATATTTTTTTATAAAGGAAGATTATATTTTTATATAATAGCAAAAAGGTTTAATTTTTATATAGAGTAAAGATTTGATTTTTAAAACGAGTAAGGAAAAGTTTAGAGCTTTGATTTAGAAAAGATAGGATTTTATCTTAGAAAAGATCGAGATTTTAATATGAAAAGATCGATATTTTTAATATGAAAAGGAGAGATTTTATATATATATATATATAAAGATGTTTTTTAAAATATGAACTCCGATATAAAAATATAATCTTTTATATTCATGTAGAGAATATAAAAATATGATTTTTATATATGTAGCAAAGTAAAATTTTGATCTTTATATATGTGGCGATATAATAAAAATGCAAATTTTATTATATGTATAACAATATAAAAATACGATTTTTATATATGAAGTGGCAATATGAAAATATAGTTTTTTATAACGAAGTGGCGATGTAAAAATATGATTTTTATATATAAAACTGAATAATAAAAATGTGATTTTTATTATGAACAGTGTGAAAAGAATGGCGTAGGAAGTTTGGGCAAATCCAAACGGTTCTGAAATTTCAGAAATATAGAATGGCGGAGTGGAACCCTCGTTGAGAACTTCTCACTTTTAATTTGATTTCTAGTTGAAATATATACTAGGATGCAGACGGTGTTTAGTAGCACCCGACGCCCGTCGTCCACAGACCATGGACGGCTTGTATGCTTGTTTGTTTGATTTTGATGTGTAGTTGATTGTGTGATGGGATGTGAAATGAAATAAAATATTTTATAGTGGAAAATATTTTACAGTTAAAAATAGAATTTTTAACGTGTATTTAAAATAAAGATTTATAAACAAATCGGAGATTTGTTTATATACACTGATTTGATTGATATTGATTGGGACGATAAATTTTACACATCGCCTAACTGCACAAATAAAATCTGTGTTTGATTGTTTGAAACCCCACACGGGTATTGGGATGATATATGACATACACTAATCCCAATAATTAGTTGTATGTCGATCGATTGATTGACAGACTGTCATAAGCGTTAAATATTTATATTTGATGCTTATACAATGTAAAACGCACTCTAGATGATGGTTGATTATTTATCGTTGTTATTTTGTACATGTGTTGTAGAAAATCCATATAATTAACATTATATGGTAATTTATTTGGGCCTCATTCCAGTTTTGAAATAGAAATATTTGAAATATAATATTTGAGAATAGAAATATATGAAGCTGTGTTGATCAGATTGGCGCCATTTTGACGTGAACGAAATTTATATCGATTTTATTCAATTTTCAATGTATGTTGAAAGTGTTTTCGAAATTTGAATTATATTGAAAGTGATTTCGAAATTTGAATTATATTGAAAATAATTGAAATTCGAATTAAATTGAAAAGAATTGAATTCAAATTTAAATTGAATAGAATTGAATTCGAATTAAATTGAAATAAATTGAAATTGATTTGAAATGAATTTAAAACGAATTTATATTGGAATATTCAATTTTGATTGGAAATTGAATATGAAGTTGAAACCGTTTTGAAAATGAATTTAAAACGATTTATAAATCACGTTTTGAAATGAAATCGACGAAGTATATTATATATATTATATAATGGCCTGAATAGAACGCGCCGCGCCGCGGCAGTTCATGAATTTCGACCATTGACTTCGAATGGATATTGCAAGAGATCCGACCGTCGGATTCTCCTAAAACCAGAACCGTTGGGTTCGTATCGAAAAGCGCTTTCTAACGAATATTAGAATTTGAAATCTAACGGTTGGATTTGGAATTATGTCCAAATCAAATTAGAAAAAGGTCGCTGTAAGTGCAGTTCGATGGCCGTTGATGGAAAGCGACTGTACGGGCCTTGATAAAATTATTAAAAATAGTAATAATTTGTGTAGAATCATAAGAAATGATTTGCGAGGAATTGGGATGAAAAACTCCATATTTGAAAAGATAAAAGTAGATTTTTATCGAAATGAACTAGTTTTGAACTAGAGTAATAATTTATTTATTTTTAAAAATAAATAAATTGGATTTGAAATGGTTTTGAAGTAAGCAGAATTTCCAATAATTGAATTGGAATGGATTTGAATCGAAATTGTCTTCGGAATATTTCAATGTTGAATTTCGTGATTATACAGATATTGTTATGGAAATTTGAAAGATATATATATATATATATATATATATATCGTTATTTCCAATGCGATAGTTGTTAGTCGTAGAATTTGATGTTGAATATAAGCCGATATATTTTCTATTCAGAGTCTTGTATTTAATATCAAATGTGATTTGGGTTTGTCGTGAATGGTGTCTTCATTAACACTGTTCTTAAACCCAATTGAGAAAAAAATTAAATCTTTTTATTTAGATTTAATGATGTGTACCAATTAAATAATATTTAATTGGAATTGAATTGGTATTGATTTTTGGGTTTATCGTGAATAGTGTTTTAAATAACACTTATTCTTTAACCCGATAATTAATGGAATGTGATTTTGGGTTTATCGTGAACCTTGTTTTAAATGACACTGATTCTTTAACCAGTTAAAGATTAAAACTAAGTGGAGTTTTAATGAATCTTTAATTAGATTGAAAAGATCGAGAAGGGAGTATCACCAGTTTTGCTCCAGGCGATAGTTAAATCTTTAATTATATTTGAACGTGAAATGGAAATTGAATTTACCGATAACACTGTGGTGTTAGATATGAAGTATGACCAGTTTTACTTCATGGGATGAATAGGTTGGGATTGGGAAATTAAAAGAAATGATTACTTTGGTGTGGTTCGCTAATCCCGACTAGTTTGAATTGATATTCAAAGGAGATTAAAGAATAAATTTAAAGAATTTATCTTTGATAAAATTAATTGGAACCTTTCCCAAAATATAAGAATATTTGAATAAAAGAATATTCTGAATTGGAATGAGGCGTATGTTGTGTTTGTGTAACACGTGTTTATTATATATATACGCGAGTTGTTCAGAAAGACCGGGTTTATCCCATTTTGAATAACTGATTCGACGTGGTGTCGAAGATGAAGACGGTGGTTGAAGACCGGTGGACTTCATGTCGTTTGGGTAATTACTGATGATCTTGATTGGGCTGTACACCCAAGAAGATGGAAACAGTTGGTGATCGTCCAGACGTACTTGGAGATCGATGGATATGTGGGGTACTAGGTGCCTCCGGTTTCGTTCAGACCCAGAACGAACTTGTAAATGGACTATGTGTCTGACATTGGATTCTAGTCTGTGTTATTGATTTCTATTAAATGTATATCTGTTTGGCGGTGGAGAATTTATTCTCTTGCTTAACGCCCTTCTCTGAGACGTACGAGCTCAGGGGTTATATATTGATGGATATCAAACGCATGGAGTGAATTGCCTGTGTGGCATGCCTAAGTGGCAAATGATCAAGGCTTCTGTTGAAAAGCAAAGTCTCGTGGTTGATGATAAAAGCACAGCCTGTGTGGCATAGCTTTGTGTAGCGTTGATTCGCGAGCCTCACACCCCGGTGTGAACCAAAAACGGGAGAAGGACTTCAGGGAGGCCATGCGTTTCCTTCTAGCTAGAAGTGGCGTAAGTGGTTTTACACGCCCTAACGAGTTTGACTTACGTGGTTGTTGTTGTTGCGAGGCGCCTCGGTTAGATCAGATGATCCGGGTCCGATGGAGTCATTCGTTGGCTCATTTACGCCCCCATAGGGCGGGGAAACGTAGTGTTCAGGAATTTTAATCCACATCGGTGGACCGGCCCTGACGATCGAAGGCTTGTCTGCGCGCTTGCCTGAGACATGGGCTAGATTGTCTCGAATCGGTAGAGGACGATCCCTGGCCTCGGTTCATAGATGGAAACCCAATTTCCAAATATGTGACTTTGCGATTTTGATTGTATAACCTATATATGGCGACATAGTGGTATGGGGCATTCATGCCGCCTATGATTGATACTTATGATTTGAAATTGATTTCTTCACTTATAGCAATAATAAAAGATTTCTTTTAACGTATCAAGCATTCTTTGGCTATTATAAGGTAAAACCCTATCCTCTTGTTTGTGTTGCATTGTGTGATGGGACATGGGTCTTATAATAGCTTCATTTTTCTTTATTTAGCATTGCATTGTTTGTTTAATGCACTGGTGTTCTTGGGAGGAAACCCGTTCCGCGTTATACGGCATGGTCCCTTGATTTACCTAACTTTAAAATAAAGATTAATAACTGTTTTAGTTCTCACACCAGTCCCATGACTGACCTGGAGTTTATTGTTTTAACCTAAACTCTGGGTGCCCGTATTTTGACATGGGCAGCTAGTAGTTTTGGTTTTGCAGATTTATATTCACAGGGTCCTGATTTACAGCTGGAACGATACTCAGAAAGCTTTGTATCAGTGTATTACTTCTAGTTGTGTATTGTATTATTTTCCGCTGCTATGTAATGTATTGTAATCTCTGATATTTTCTGTGTAATATTTTTTCATTTATACTCTGTATATTCTTGTATTCTGATGGAATTGTTGTAATATACAATGAAATGTTCTTTTGTCCGCGTTCTGATTTGTCGTGTTCTCAACACGATCGGGCGTTTCGAACGGTCTAGGTCAGTTTAGCGACTGACTCGGATCGAGCGAAATTCCTTGTCGTCACAGTTGGTATCAGAGCTTTGGTTTACAAAGCTCAGAGAACAAGGCACATTAGAACCATACGAAAGAATTCATCATAAATTGGATTAGTAATATCCAATGAGAATGACTCGTTAGAGATGGGATCAGTAGTATCCTAGAACGGGTATGAAGAGTATATCTCTAAAAAGAAAACAATTTTTGTTTTGAAATTTAAATAGTTTCATACGTATTTGAATACTTATTTGTATTGATTTGGACAGTCCAGTATATATAGACTTTGCGTATACGTCTGATCCACGTGTATTTGAAGTTTTAATATACTGGGTAGATATAGAATTACACTCTAGTCGCCCGGAGATGGTACTGATGATTGTCGTGACATCATCAGCATTTATGTTCGAGTTTAGAAGGTGTAATATCTATATATTTCCAATTGACTAGTGTGATAACCAAAATTAGATAGGGCTTATTGTTGTGAATTGGCATCAAAAATGTGATTTTTGACTATATATCAAAATTATGGATTTGAAACGTTAATCAACTAATTGATTATTGGATGTATTGTTTGATTATTGTTTTGATTAATTAGAATTTTGAACCATTATGTCAATTTGAACCGAATAGTGAGTTGTATTGAAAATTAGTCGCGTTTGCATGCATGTACATGTACTTACATTGAACAGGTCATAGCAAGGAGGCTAGAGAAGAGGAATAAAATTGTTTGCCCGACAAATAGGTACATGTTTATTGTATTTCTTGAGTTTTGGGTGATTTTGTGAGCCGATTGGCTAGCCTCTTGGCTTTTTCTATTTCTTTTGGATTGAAGAAGGCCATGGGTGGCTATATGAAATATCCCGAAGTCCCCGGTGCAGGGGAGGTTATGGCGAAATTTTTCGAAAATTTAGGGTGTTAGCCAAATTTTTGAAAAATTTGAAAAGTTCTTAGAAACTGAAAAGTTGAAGAACTTAAGCCGTTGTCAAAAGAATGGAAGTTGAGTTGATTTGTGAAACAACCTTCGGCTTCGTTCCTTTTCGGGGACGAAAAGTTTTTAGTGGGGGAGATTGTAATAACCCGGAAATCCGAGCCAATTTACAATTCTTATTTTGGCAATTTTAGTGAATTTTGATTATTTAAAATGATTATTTTAAATAATAACGACGAGAAATTTACTTCGAATAGAAATAGAATGTATATATTTATATAAATCGTCGCTAGAATATAAATATTTACTTATATATATAAGGAATTGAAAATGGCGTGGTAGTTCGATAATTCGATTTCAAATTTCAAATGAATGTACAGGATTCAAAATAGATCGGATTTTAGTGAATCCAAAAATATTTGAATCTAATTGAGAATATCTTTACAACGAATCCGAAAAATTGAAATTTCATAGCGGGGGTAAAAAGTTATGTACAGTTGAAAATTCAGAATAGTCACTATGGAATTTCGGCCCCTAAAAATGGCCATTTTGCAAACGACCTTGGATTTCGACGAAACCACTTTTGCTGGGTCCGGGATGTTAAGTTATTGCTAGATTCCAAAATTCGTAATTTTTCGAATCAATATGTGAGCGTGGCAAAGGAAAACGCGTTTGACCATTTTCAGTTGATTTTAATCGACTGGAAATTGGCCATTTTTCAAACGGTCTCAGAATCCGATGAAAGTAATTTTGTTAGGACCGTACCGTCAATACAAAGCTAGAAAATATTTTTCGAGGATTTTTCGGGTAAGTATGTGGCCCCGGTATATTGAAATGTGCTTTCAAAATCAATATATAGAGTTATATTTTGATTTTGACAGAAACTGATCGTAACAGCCGAATTGGGTTACGAAACATATCGCATTGTGTTCGGAATGGGGGTAATTAGCTAGAAGCGACAGTCGTTGAGTTTGATTTGGAGTTTAGATGGATAAACAGATAATTTGGAAATTAAATAATAAAAAAAATTATATATACATTGCCATAAGGTCAAACTGGGTCAAACAAACCCTAAATTTCAAACCTCCGATCAAACTAAAATCGAGCCGCCTTCTTCCTATGACTGAACGACGGAGCCTCTCCAAAACTTAATCTTCCAATCTCCCTTGATTCCTTCAATAAATCTGAATGTTCTCAAACGAAATTTGTTGTACTCCTTCTCCTCTTCCTATCCCTATAGACATCATTGATTTTCGTTTCAAATGGGGCGGAGGATTTTGAGCTCGAACTGAAGAAGTTCAAAGCGGTTTCCTGGCGCCACCAGGGGGTCGAGTTCGTCAGAGGTCTGCGCACAGCTGGAGGGTTCGACGGCGCTTCAGGGGAACGCCTCTGATCATATTCCGGCGCCGCCATTTCCGATCAATTTGCAACCCTAGTTCTGTGGCTCCTGTTCGATCGTCCAAACAGTGATTGTGAGCTTCCCTTTTTGCTTTTTATAAGCACTGAATCATTATTTTTATTTTATTTTTATTTTTAATATATATAACCATGTAGTTTAAAATCTGAAATTTAAATATAATAAACATTGTCTAAAATCTGATTTAATTTTAATTTACTTTTATAAAGTCTTGAATTTTATTTATATGAAATAATGATTTTTATATAAAGGAAGATTATATTTTTATATAATGAAAAAGAGGATATTTTTATATAAAGGAAGATTATATTTTTATATAATAGCAAAAAGGTTTAATTTTTTTATAGAGTAAAGATTTGATTTTTAAAACGAGTAAGGAAAAGTTTAGAGCTTTGCTTTAGAAAAGATAGGATCTATATCTTAGAAAAGATCGAGATTTTAATATGAAAAGATCGAGATTTTTAATATGAAAAGGCGAGATTTTTAATATATATATAAATATAAAAAGATGATTTTTAAAATATGAACTCCGATATAAAAATATAATCTTTTATATTCATGTAGAGAATATAAAAATACGATTTTTATATATGTAGCAAAGTAAAATTTTGATCTTTGTATATGTGACGATAAAATGAAAATGTGAATTTTATTATATGTATAACAATATAAAAATACGATTTTTATATATGAAGTGGCAATATGAAAATATAGTTTTTTATAACGAAGTGGCGATGTAAAAATATGATTTTTATATATAAAACTGAATAATAAAAATGTAATTTTTATTATGAACAGTGTGAAAAGAATGGCATAGGAAGTTTGGGAAAATCCAGACAGTTTTGAAATTTCAGAAATATAGAATGGCGGAGTGGAACCCTCGGTGAGAACTTCTCACTTTTAATTTGATTTCTAGTTGAAATATATACTAGGATGCAGACGGTGTTTAGTAGCACCCGACACCCGTCGTCCACAGACCATGGACGGCTTGTATGCTTGTTTGTTTGATTTTGATGTGTAGTTGATTGTGTGATGGGATGTGAAATGAAATAAAATATTTTATAGTGGAAAATATTTTACAGTTAAAAATAGAATTTTTAACATGTATTTAAAATAAATATTTATAAACAAATCAGAGATTTGTTTATATACACTGATTTGATTGATATTGATTGGGACGATAAATTTTACACATCGCCCAACTGCACAAATAAAATCTGTGTTTGATTGTTTGAAACCCCACATGGGTATTGGGATGATATA
This sequence comes from Allium sativum, assembly GCA_030737875.1. Taxonomy (NCBI): domain Eukaryota; kingdom Viridiplantae; phylum Streptophyta; class Magnoliopsida; order Asparagales; family Amaryllidaceae; genus Allium; species Allium sativum. Next base: position 184,391,278 of record CM060924.1, on the reverse strand, counting down.
TGACATACACTAATCCCAATAATTAGTTGTATGTCGATCGATTGATTGACAGACTGTCATAAGCGTTAAATATTTATATTTGATGCTTATACAGTGTAAAACGCACTCTGGATGATGGTTGATTATTTATCGTTGTTATTTTGTACATGTGTTGTAGAAAATCCATATAATTAACATTATATGGTAATTGATTGGGCCTCATTCCAGTTTTGAAATAGAAATATTTGAAATAGAATATTTGAGAATAGAAATATATGAAGCCCTGTTGACTAGGTTGACGCCATTTTGCCGTGAACGATATTTATATCGATTTTATTCAATTTTCAATGTTTGTTGAAAGTGTTTTCGAAATTTGAATTATATTGAAAGTGATTTCGAAATTTGAATTATATTGAAAATAATAGAAATTCGAATTAAATTGAAAAGAATTGAATTCAAATTGAAATTGAATAGAATTGAATTCGAATTAAATTGAAATAAATTGAAATCGATTTGAAATGAATTTAAAACGAATTTGTATTGGAATATTCAATTTTGATTGGAAATTGAATATAAAGTTGAAACCGTTTTGAAAATGAATTTAAAACGATTTATAAAGCACGTTTTGAATTGAAATCGATGAAGTGTATTATATATATTATATATATAATATAATGGCCTGAATAGAACGCGTCGCGCCGCGGTAGTTCGTGAATTTCGACCATTGACTTCGAATGGATATTGAGGGAGATCCGACCGTCGGATTCTCCTAAAACCGGAATCGTTGGGTTCGTATCGAAAAGAGCTTTCAAACGAATATTAGAAATTTGAAATCTAATGGTTGGATTTGGAATTACGTCCAAATCAAATTTGAAAAAGGTCTATGTAAGTGCAGTTCGATGGCCGTTGATGGAAATCGACTGTACGGGCCTTAATAAAATTATTAAAAATAGTAATAATTTGTGTAAAATCATAAGAAATGATTTGTAAAGAATTGGGATGAAAAAATCCATATTTGAAAAGATAAAAGTATATTTTTATCGAAATGAACTAGTTTTGAACTAGAGTAATAATTTATTTATTTTTAAAAATAAATAAATTAGATTTGAAATGGTTTTGAAGTAATCAGAATTTCCAATAATTGAATTGGAATGGATTTGAATCGAAATTGTCTTCGAAATATTTCGATGTTGAATTTCGTGATTATACAGATATTGTTATGGAAATTTGAAAGATATATATATATATATCGTTATTTCCAATGCGATAGTTGTTGGTCGTAGAATTTGATGTTGAATATAAGCCGATATATTTTCTATTCAGAGCCTTGTATTTAATATCAAATGTGATTTGGGTTTGTCGTGAATGGTGTCTTCATTAACACTGTTCTTAAACCCAGTTGAGAAAAAGATTAAATCTTTTTATTTAGATTTAATGAAGTATACCAATTAAATAATATTTAATTGGAATTGAATTGGTATTGATTTTTGGGTTTATCGTGAATAGTGTTTTAAATAACACTTGTTCTTTAACCCGATAATTAATGGAATGTGATTTTGGGTTTATCATGAACCGTGTTTTAAATGACACTGATTCTTTAACCAGTTAAAGATTAAAACTAAGTGGAGTTTTAATGAATCTTTAATTAGATTGAAAAGATTGAGAAGGGAGTATCACCAGTTTTGCTCCAGGCGATAGTTAAATCTCTAATTAGATTTGAACGTGAAATGGAAATTGAATTTACCGATAACACTGTGGTGTTAGATATGGAGTATGACCGGTTTTACTTCATGGGATGAATAGGTTGGGATTGGGAAATTAAAATAAATGATTACTTCGGTGTGGTTCGCTAATCCCGACTAGTTTGAATTGATATTCAAAGGAGATTAAAGAATAAATTTAAAGAATTTATCTTTGATAAAATTAATGGGAACCTTTCCCAAATATAAGAACATTTGAATAAAAGAATATTCTGAATTGGAATGAGGCGTATGTTGTGTTTGTGTAACACGTGTTTATTATGTATATACGCGAGTTGTTCATAAAGACCGGGTTTATCCCATTCTGAATAACTGATTCGACGTGGTGTCGAAGATGAAGACGGTGGTTAAAGACCGGAGGTCTTCACGTTGTTTGGGTAATTACTGATGATCTTGATTGGGCTATACACCCAAGAAGATGGAAACAGTTGGTGATCGTCCAGACGTACTTGGAGATCGATGGATATGCGGGGTACTAGGTGCCTCCGGTTTCGTTCAGACCTAGAACGAACTTGTAAATGGACTGTGTGTCTGACATTGGATTTAGTCTGTGTGATTGATTTCTATTAAATATATATATATATCTGTTTGGCGGCGGAGAATTTATTCTCTTGCTTAACGCTCTTCTTTGAGACGTACGAGCTCAGGGGTTATATATTGATGGATATCATACGCATGGAGTGAATTGCCTGTGTGGCATGCCTAAGTGTCAAATGATCAAGGCTTCTGTTGAAAAGCAAAGTCTTGTGGTTGATGATCAAAGCACAGCCTGTGTGGCATAGCTTTGTGTAGCGTTGATTCGTGAGCCTCACACCCCGGTGTGAACCAAAAACGGGAGAAGGACTTCAGGGAGGGCATGCGTTTCCTTCTAGCTAGAAGTGGCGTCAGTGGTTTTACATGCCCTGACGAGTTTGACTTATGTGGTTGTTGCTGTTGCGAGGCGCCTCGGTTAGATCGGACGATCTGGGTCCGATGGAGTCATTCGTTGGCTCATTTACGCCCCATAGGGTCGGGTAACGTAGTGTTCAGGAATTTTAATCCACATCGGTGGACCGGCCCTGACGATCCAAGGCTTGTCTGCGCGCTTGCCTGAGAAATGGGCTAGATTATCTCGAATCGGTAGAGGACAATCCCTGGCCTCGGTTCAAAGATGGAAACCCAATTTCCAAATACATGACTTTGCGATTTTGATTGTATAACCTATATATGGCGACATAGTGGTATGGGTCATTCATGCCACCTATGATTGATACTTATGATTTGAAATTGATTTCTTCACTTATAGCAATAATAAAAGATTTCTTTTAATGTATCAAGCATTCTTTGGCTATTATAAGGTAAAACCCTATCCTCTGGTTTGTGTTGCATTGTGTGATGGGACATGGGTCTTATAATAGCTTCATTGTTCTTTATTTAGCATTGCGCTGTTTGTTTAATGCACTGGTGTTCTTGGGAGGAAACCCGTTCCGCGTTATACGGCATGGTCCCTTGATTTACCTAACTTTAAAATAAAGATTAATAACTGTTTTAGTTCTCACACCAGTCCCATGACTGACCTGGAGTTTATTGTTTTAACCTAAACTCTGGGTGCCCTTATTTTGACACGGGCAGCTAGTAGTTTTGGTTTTGCAGATTTATATTCACAGGGTCCTGATTTACAGCTGCAACGATACTCGGAAAGCTTTATATCTGTGTATTACTTCTAATTGTGTATTGTATTATTTTCCGCTGCTATGTAATGTATTGTAATCTCTGATATTTTCTGTGTAATATTTTTTCATTTATACCCTATATATTCTTGTACTCTGATGGAATTGTTGTAATATACAATGAAACGTTCTTCTGTCTGCGTTCTGATTTGTCGTGTTCTCAACGCGATCGGGCGTTTCGAACGGCCTGGGTTGGTTTAGCGACTGATTCGGATCGAGCGAAATTCCTTATCGTCACAATTCATATCGTTATTTCCAATACAATATTTATTGGTTTCAAAATTTGATATTGAATATAAGCCGATATAATTTCTATTCAGAGCCTTGTATTTAATATCAAATTAGATTTTGGGTTTGTCGTGAATGGTATCTTCATTAACACTGTTCTTAAACCCAGTTGAGAAAAAGAATAAACATTTTAATTAGGATTTAGTGAAGTTTTCCAAAATTAATATTTAATTGGAATTGAGTTAAAGAATGGAAATTTGGGTTTGTCATGAATGGCGTTTTCAATAACACTGTTCCTAAACCATGTGTGAAAATAATAAATCTTTTAATTAAGATTATTAGAGTTTCCAGTTAATTAACATTTAATTGGAATAAAATGGAATGTGAATTAGGTTTATCATGAACTTTGTTTTAATGACATTCGTTCTTTAACCCGATTTGCAGTGAAATGTGATTCGGAATTTATAAATCTTCTTATTAAGATTTAACGGGAATTTTCCAAAGTAAAGCTTTCTAATTTAATATATTAAATTGGAATTGAATGGAATTCAATTTTATAATAATTGAAGTGAGCTTCTGTGGAGGAAGACTGTTAATATATATATGGAATTTAAAAGGCTTTGTCATTATTTCATTTATATTATTAGTCGTGTACGGAAATTGATATCGATTATATATTGATCTGTTTTCCCATGAAGATTCCATAATTAATGGAATGTGATTTTGGGTTTATCGTGAACTGTGTTTTAAATGACATTAGTTCTTTAATCCAGTTATAGATAGGATTACATGTCTAACATTGTACTTCGAACTGTATGGTTGATCTCTGCTAAATATATATCTGTTTGGTGGTGGAGAATTTATTCTCTTGCTTAACACCCTTATTTAAGACGTACAAGCTTAGAGGTTATATATCGGTAGAAATCAATAGTACGGTGTAGATTATCGATGCGTCATGTTTGTGTTTCCAAAGTTAAATAATCATTAATATTGATTTTTGGGAAGATTAAAACTAAGTGTAGTTTTAATGAATCTTTAATTAGATTGAAATGAGAATGTGATAATTTAAATTATCAAATTCGGGAAATGATCGAGAATGGAGTACCAACAGTTTTACTCCAGGCGATAGTTAAATCTTTAATTAGATTTGAACATGAAATTGTAATTAATTTTACCGATAACACTGTGGTGTTAGATATGGAGTATTACCAGTTTTGTTCTATGGGATGAATAGGTTGGGATTGGGATAATGAAAGAAATGATTACTTCATTCGATAATCTCGACTAGTTTGGATAAACCTTAATTTGGTCTGAATTGATATCCAAAGGAAGATTAAAGAATAAATTTAAAGAATTTATCTTTGATAAAATTAATAGGAACCTTACCCAAAGGATATGAATATTAAAAAAAAGAATATTTAGAAATGGAATGAGGCGTATGTTGTGTTTTTATAGCACTTGTTTATAATATACGCGAGTTATTCGAATAGGCCGGGTTTATATATATTCTGAATAACTGATTTGACGATTAGTCGACGATGAAGACAGTGGTTGAAGACTGGAGGTCTTCACATCATTTGGATAATTACATATGTCTTGATTGGGTTGTACACCCAAGACAAGGTAATAAGTGGTGATCGTCCAGACGTACTTGGAGATCGACCGGGTATGTGAGTACCTCTCTCCTGTATTGGACATATGGGATGAGGAATAAGGTGCCTCCGGTTTCATTAAAACCCAAAACGAACTTGTAAATTGATGTGTGTCCGACATTGGATTTTATTCTATGTTGATTGATCTTTATTAAATATATATATATATATGTTTGGTGGTGGAGAATTTATTCTCTTGCTTAACACCCTTCTCTGAGATGTACGAGCTCAGAGGTTATATATCGGTAGACATCAGTTGCATGGCGTCAATTGTCAGTGTGGCATGTCGAGATGCAAATGATGAAGGCTTCTATTGAAAACAGAGTCTTGTGGTTGAGGATCAAAGCACGGCTTCAATATAGCATAGCTTTGTGTACAGCGTAAATTTGCGAGCCTCACACATCTGTATGAGTCAAAAATGGGATAAGGGACTGCATGGAGAACATGACGTTTCTTTCTAGCTATGGGTGGTGTCATGGTGTGGAGCCCAGACATTTATTATATTTTTACCTATGTTGTTGTTGGATTGCGAGGTGCCTCGGATATATTGGTTACTACGGAGCCGATGGATATGTCCGATAGGACCGGGAAATGTGTGTTCAGGAATAATCAATCCTCAAACGTAATTGAGGACCGGCCCTGAAGAATGCAAGGGTTACCCAGAGTGTGTAGTCCTGAGACATTTGCTAGAGTGTCTCGAAGCGGGCTAGGAGTACATCCCTTGCCTAGACTCATGACGGAAATCCAATTTCCAATACGTGATATTTCAGTTTTGATTGTAGAGCCTAGTATGGCGACATGAGATATGGTACCCATGCCATCTATAATTGATACTTTTATATTTGAAGTTGTTTTATACATTATGCACTAATAATAGTATCAAATGATTTGTTTTAAACGTACCAAGCATGTTTGGCTATTATAAGGGAAAAACCTATCCTTCGCCTTGCGTTGCATTGTGTGATGAGACCTGGGTCTTATAATAGCTTCATTTTTTCAAAAAGCATTACGTTGTTTGTTTTAAGCACTGGTGTTCGTGGGAGGAAACCCGTTCCGTGTTATACGGCGTGGTCCCTTCTTGATTTACTTTATTTTTAAAGTAAAGATTCAATGACTGTTTTAGTTTTCACACCAGTCATATGACTAGCCTAGAGTTTATTGTTTTAACCTAAACTCTAGGTGCCTCTATTTTCCACACGGGCAGCTAGTAGTTTTGGTTTTGCAGATATTATATTCACAGGATCCTGGTTTACAGCCGGAGCTATATTCGGAACGCTCTGTATCCGTGTATTTCTTTTAGTTGTGTTTTTTATTATTTTCCGCTACATAATAATTTGTAAATCTCTGACATTTATCGAATGTATATTATTTGTTCATACTCTGTAAATTCTTGTACTCTGGTGTAAATTGTTGTAATAAGCAATGAAATGTTCTTCTATTTGTGTTCTGATTTTTCGTCTTCTCAACTCAATCCGGGCTTTTCCGTAAGGGCGAGTTTGGGTTGTGCCATTTTGGTATCAGAGCTTTGGTTTACAGAGCTCGAGAACACGACACATTAGAACCGAATGAAAGAATTCATCAGAGATTGGGTTAGTAGTATCCAATAAGAAAGACTGGTTAAAGATAGGATCAGTAGTGTCCTAGAACGAGTGTGAAGAGTAGTGTTTTAAAATAAAATTTAAAGAAAAACAAGTTTTGTTTTGAAAATATAAATCTTATGATACATATTTGAATATTTTATTTTAGAATTGTTTTGGACAATCGAGTATATAAGGATTTTGCATACACGCCTTGCAAATGTGTATACAAAGCCTTAAATATACTGGATAGATATAGAATCACATTTTAGTCGCCCAGGAATGATGATGGGGCCCCATCATCAGTGTTATTTTCGAGTTTCGAAATTGGGATATATATATATATATATCCAATTGACTGGTGTGAGAACCAAAACTAGATAGGATTTATTGTTTGTGAATTGGCATCAAAAATATGATTTTCGTATATATATAAAAGTTATGTGTTTGAAACGATAATCAACTAATTGATTGTTGATTGTGTTGTTTGATTATTGGTTTGATTAATTAAAATTTTGAACCATTAAGCCAAATGGAATCAAATTTTGAACTGAATTGAAAATTTGATTGAAATTGCATACATGTGTGTGTGTGTGTGTGTGAACAGGTCATAACATGGAAGCTAAGCAGAGGAATAAAATTGTATGCCCGACTAATAGGTACATGTTTATTAATTTATTGGGTTTGGATGATTTTATGAGCCAATTGGCTAGCCGCTTGGCTTTTTCTTTTTCTTTTTGGATGATGAGGGCCCTGCGTGGCTAGTTGCGGTTTTAAAGATCTCTCGTACAAAGGAGGTTATGGCAAAAAAAATCAAAAATTTAGGGTGTTAGCCAAATTTTTGAAAATTTTGAAAATTCTTAGAAACTGAAAAGTTGAAGAATGAAAGCCAGAATGAAAGTTGAGTTGATTGGTTAGATAACTTTCAGCTCCGTTCCTTTTCAAGGACGAAAAGATTTTAAGTGGGGGAGATTATAATAACCCGGAAAATCAGAACCAATTTAAAAAAATTATTTTAGAAATTTTAATGAATTTTGAATATTTAAAATGATTTATTTTAAATAATAACGACCAAAAATTTATTTTAATCGACATAAAAACGTATATATTTATTTTAATTATATAACGAGCCTGAAATGGCACAATAGTTTGAAAATTCGATTTCAAATTTCAATTGAATGTACAGGATTCAAAATAAACCAGATTTCAGTAAAACCAGAAATATTTGAATATGTTTGAAAATATCTTTCCAAGGAATGTGAAAAATCCAAATTTCATAACGAGAATAAAAAGTTATGTCCAGTTGAAAATTCAGAATAGTCGCTATGGAATTTTATATAATATATAACCCTTAAAAATAGCCATTTTGCAAACGACCTCCGTTTTCGACGAAACCACTTTTATTGGATCCGGAATATCAAATTATTGCTTGATTCCAATTTTCAGAATTTTTGGAATTAATATGTGAGTGTGGTGAATTTAAACGCGTTTAATACTTTCAGTTTGAATTTAATCGACTGGAAAAAGACACGGTTTCCAAATTCGACGAAATTAGTTTTGTTAGGACCAACGTCAAAACATAGCTACATTTATTTTTCTGGAATTTTTAGAGTTAATATGTGGCCCTGGTAAATTAAAATGTACGTAGAAATCAATTTTGAACGTTATATTAATTTATATTTTAATTTTGATGAAACTTGATAGAAGCAGTCGAATTGGCTTAGGTGACATATCCCATTGTGTCTAGAATGGGGTTATTTGGTTGGAAGCGACAGTCGTTGGGTTCGATTTGAAGTTCGAATGAAAAACTAACTTATTGAAAATAAATTAAATATATATATATATATATTATACTTGGTAACCCCTCCCTCTCTCTTCCTCTCATCCATCGTGAAACCAAAGAGAAAAAAAGAAAGAAACGCGCGAACGTCACTCCAGCCCCCTCCCGTTGCTGCCACCAACCACCTCCCCTCCTCCTTCTCCTCCTTCTCCTTCTCTCCTCCTCCTCTCCTCCTCCTCCTCTTCTTCCTCCTCTTTCCCTCTTTCAATTAGCAAAATGCTAAGCCCTAAATCACCCAAACCCACCACCACTACCATTGCCGCCACCCACGAGCGGCCTCCCCATGTCCAGTCAGGTCCGCCGCCGCCCACTGGCCACCCACCTCTGGCCGTGGGCCTCGCCAAGTCCAAAAACCCATTTTTCTCTAAAAATCTCATTTTGCATAAAACACCCTATCACTATTTTGCCAATAACTCTCAAACCGTACGTTTCTAGCCAAAACTCCACAATACCAAAGTCGAAGATCTCGTTTTTCTCTTCGATTTGAGTATATGGAAGTCCTATTTTGGATTGCGGACCTATCCGGAAAACGCGTTTGAAGATCGTGGATCGGCTGTTGTTTTTCCCAATTTCTGGCGAATCGGTGCAATTTGGAAGAAAGTCCACTAGGAAAAGATGTTCGGAATGATGCGTTTAGGCAAGTGACAAAGATTGGTGAAGATTAGAGGCCGTATGCAAATTCTAGAGCCAAAGTGGCGAATTCGAGTGCGAGAAAGCGACAAAACAGAGCGCAACGGTAAAATCCGCCAATTAAAGAATGACAGAGTGGATCCCAAAGATGAGAACTCCTCACTCTAATTTATTTTCTAGTTAAATGTATATACTAGGATGCAGACGGTGCTTAGTAGCACCTGACACCTTTGTTTGAAACCATGTTTGTTTGGTTGTTTGGTTGACTGGTTTATTTGTTTAAATTTGGTTTGGGAAGTGAAATAAATTGATTAGAATTGGTATGTATATGGCGCGAGCCATTATTAGGTGAGGGGTAAGGCTAGAACTTATTCCGATTCTAGTATCGCACCGTTATGCTGTCAAAATTTTCTAAAATATGTTAGAACAATACAAATATCATTTTTATTGTATAAATGAAATGTATAAAATATTCCTGTGTTGAATAAAATATTTTATCGTTAAAAATATAATTTTAACGTGTATATGAATAAAATTAATATTCATTTACAAATTGGATGATTTGTTTATGTACACACATTTAACTGATATTCATTGGGACGATAAATTTTACACATCGCCCAACTGCACAAACAACATTCGGTATTTGTTGGTTGAAACCCCACACGGGTATTGGGATGATATTTGACGTACACTAATCCCAATTATTTAGTTGTATGTCAACCAATTGGTTGACAAATTGTTATAAGCGTTAATTATTTATATTTAATGCTTACGCAGTTGTGTAATGCACTCTGGATGATGGTTGACTGTGTTTGATTATTGTTGTGTACATGTGTATGAAATCCATATAAATAAAATTATATGGTAATTGACTGTGTCTGATTCCAATTCAGAAAGAACGAATATTTTAAAATGACGAATAATGAATATTTTAAAATAATATTCAGTAATGGATCAAAATATGATTTTAATGTCCGATTTGGGATGGACACGAAAATATTTAAATATATAAAGCCATGTTGATTAGATTAACGCCATTTTGACGTGAACGATAGTTATATCGATTTATTCATTTTTATAATGAATATCGAAAAGGAAATGATTTCAAAATCTGATTTTTGAAAATATTATCATTTATATGTTATAATGAAAAGGAATATTCAATTTGATTTAAAATGTGATTAATACAGAAGAAAATACGGGCATATACAATACATTAAGGTACAATTAAAGTGTTTATATCAAATCCTTTGTATCCTAACCCTAAGTTGATTCATATCTTATTCCTTTATCATGGGGTAGATATAGAAAAGGAATACGTCTAGCAATAAAATTGCTCTATAATTTTGTAGTATTTTTACTTAATACAAGTAATATATCTTCCCTTGTGAATGATCCTATTTTTTCGTATTTTGTAGTTGATGGCTGGTAGGGGACATGGCAGAGATGCGGGATCTGGACCGAGCAGTGGTCCGTGTTTCGAAGTGAGGGTTGAACCTGTCAAAGATGCTCATCCTACAGAGAGTAATATACCAGCTAGTAGTTCTCGACCAGAAGCGGTCACTCTATCCACCGATCAGCTGATAGTGCTTATCAGAAGCACTCAACCTCCTACTCCATCTTGTTCATCTCCCCCACACAAATCAGCTTTTGCGCGCATGTGCAGCGACTTCTCACACCTAGGTTGGAAGCCTTTTTGGGTTCTGAGTCTGTTTTAGAGGTCTAGGCATGGATCCTTACTTGCGAGCGCATCTTTACTCACATGGATATTTTTTCGCATCACCAAGTCCTTATAGTATTGAGCATGTTACATGGGCGAGCTTTGGATTGGTACAATTTGTTGATTGCTGAGCTCGATGAGTCTTCCTTTGAATGGAAGTAGTTCCATGAACATTTTGAGCCCAAGTTTATTCCTGATTCTGAGAAAGAGGTTCTTTTGTGTCACTTTCTTGAGTTGAAGTAGAAGAAGTCACCTATTGCCTCTTTTGTAGCCCTATCTAAATACGGCTTCGAACATATTTCCGCACCCTACAAGAAGAATCTTAAGTTTGTTAATGGGTTTAAGAAGTATTTGAAGAAACCCTCCTGTTACATCTTGATAGAACATTAGATAAACTTGTGGATACAGCTCTCCATCGTGAGTTGGTTGAGGAGGAGAAGGATAGTGATGATGATGGGGACTCCCGTAAAAATCATGGCAAGAATAAATTCCCTTTTCAGAAATCCAAGTCCTTCCCAAATAAGAAGAAGAAGTCAAACACACAAAATTCTCAGTCCATTGGAGCACCGCGTGCTAAGAAAGGATGCTTTAATTGCGGATCTAGCAAACATTTTGTGTGTGATTGTCCTAATCCACTCATTTGTCGATATTGTAAGAAAGAGGTTCACATGGCTACATCATGTCCTTCAACGGCTAAGCGTTCTGGAATGCTTAATGTGGTGGAGTCTAGTGGTACTTCTTCTTAACAGAAAGGTATGCCTTCTATTCTTAAAGTTCGATCTTGTTTCATGATCGCATAATTAGAGTCTTATTCGACACTGCGGCTTCTCATTCGTTTATAGCGAAAGAGTTAATGGATAACCTTTCTTTGGGTATTTCTTGTATCATGACTTCGTTAAGGATAGCGATTCCTATCGTCTACCTCTTGTGGAGTTTTCTTATAAAAACAGCTTTCAGTCTTCTATTGTTATGGCTCCTTTCAAGGCCTTATTTGGTAGGTCGTGTCATTTGCCTTCTTGATGGTTGGAATTTGGGGAAAATTTCATATTAGGACCAGTTTCGGTTTGGGATTCTTATGAAAAGACTTCTCTCATATGATAAAGGATGAAATAGGCTTGAAGTCATCAGAAATTCTATGCATATAATCGTAGAAAGCCTGTTATATTTTCTTTAGGTCACTTGGTTCTTATTCGTGTCCGTACATTAAAAGGGGTTATACACTTCAGTGTAACTAGGAAGTTGGCTCCTCGTTTTATAGGACCATTTCTCATCACTGAGCGAATTGGGCCGATAGCAATCGTATATCTCTTCCAGCTCATATATCAGGTGTCCATAATGTATTTCACGTGTCACAGCTCCGTAAATGTCTTAGAGACTCGGACTCAGTCATCGATTCTTCTAAGCAGCTAGATTATGAGATATCTCCCAATTTGACCATAGAGCAGCGACCTATTCATATTCTTGATTCGGAGGTGAGGCTCCTTCAAAATAAGAATGTACCTCTTGTAAAAGTCCAGTGGTCAGCTAACCACAAGGACTGCACTTGGGAAACTATAGAATTCATCGAGCGTTTATATATAGATTTTCTTACTTTAGATAATAGAGGTGAAAAATATTCTTTAATCCTTTGTGTAAATCATGTTTGTATGTACACCTTTGTACATATGCATATCTTGTGCGTTGAAGTAGATAGGTTGTTTAAGCTCACCTTAAGCGAATTGCACAGAAGCAATTCTTTTAAGGGGAGTTTGTAACAACCCGAGTTTCTGGTTAATTACCTGCCAAAAGGATTAATAAATTTAATTTTTATAATGGAATAGTAATGAAGGTAGCTAAATCAAAGTGATAGTGAATGACTTGATTATTTAAGTTAAATTTGTATTTTGGAGGTTGGTAATAGAGTTTAATCATGAATAAGTGGTTAAATTATATTATACAAACTTAACCGGGAAGAATTAGGGTTAAATTGGGTAATTGCAAAATTAAAGAATTTTACATGTTAATGAGTAATGAAGTATATGTTAGTTTTAAAACATTAAAGGGTAAGTATTTGTTAATAAGCATATGATGAGAAAATCAATTAAAAGGATTTAGTGACAAATATTGTGATTTTTGGGTTTTTATATGTAATATTGAATAAGCCTTATAGTGTAAATTGAGTATTTTGTCATAAATTATGATATATTAAATTTTAAAAGAGTAAGTAGGATTAATTATTCATGTGTATATGAGAAATATAAAAATATAAGTGAAATATTTTAAATAGGTAGAACTTATGTACATTTGTTATTAAAGTGAAAATTAGTGTAAATAATGGTTATTTAAAGATAATAAGTTTCAAAATATTTTAAAATTATATTTACAAATTTATTTAACTTTGTTGGTCATTAATTTTTTATTGTGAATAGTTAATAATGTGAAAGATGGTGCAAAAAGAAATTATAAATTAACGTATTTTTCTCTGCATCTCCTCTCTTCCTCCAGTAAAAGAAAAGAGGAAAACTAAGAAAACCCATTACTGTAAATTCTAACCCTTCCCAAATCACTTCTAAATTTAAGATTTTAGTTGCTAGATCAATTTAAGGTAGGTAATTCACTAAGATCTCGAACTTAATCTTTGATTTCTTGCTATTTGTAGAGAATTGTTATGTTACAGTAAGAATTTTCATGCATGTTTAGATATTGGATTTTCTAGAGGAAAGAAGTCGTCTTCACACTCCTAGAGCCTCTATTGCGCCTAATTCTTTCTTAAATCACTACTATTTGCTCTAAGGTGAGTAAATCTCACACCTTTCTAGTCTTCAGCAATTTTGTTTTTAAGTTGTAGCTTGTGGTTGAAAAATATATGTAGAATTCTTGTAATTATTCATCTTTATCTAAGTTGTCGAAAACACAGCTAATGCTGTACTTTGAGTTGATGTATTTTGCAATTTACTTGGTGTTTGGAGTGATTCTTGTTTTTCAAAGTTTGGGATCTTCTCTATAATTCTGCAAAATTTCATTTTGTTTTGATCACCAGAAGTTGGTGAGAACAACCCTCAAAGTCAAGGTTTCGTCGTGAAATCATATTTTTCTGAGTTGCTGAAAACACAGCCAATGCACTACTTTGAGCTGGTGTATTTTACAATCTACATATTGTTTTTGAACATTTCTATTTTTATTTCAAAGTCTGGGATCTGCTCTATAAGTCTGCAAATTCTCATTGTGTTTTGATCAACAAAAGTTGGTGAGAACAACCCTCAAAGTCAGGGTTTCGTCGTGAAATCATCTTTTTCTGAGTTGCTAAAAACACAGCCAATTCTCTACTTTGAGCTGTTGTATCGTGCAATCTACTTGCTCATTTGGAGTGATTCTTTTTTATTGTTTCAAAGTTTGTAATCATGTCTATAAGCCTGCCAATTTTTAGTCTAGTCCGAAGTCATTTGGCCACACAAACCTGGTCCCGAAGTTGAACCTGGAAGTGATTTCAACCCAGAGCCCAAGTTTGGAGCTTTATAACTTTTTCATGCAATGTCAAAATTTAGTGAATCCTTTTTCAGTTGATAGTTAGGTCTTTCTAGCTTATGGATCTCAAATTTTAGAACAATAATTCAGCCCAGAGCCCAAGTTTGGAGCTTTGTAACTTTTTCATGCTATGTCGAAATTTAATGAATGCTTTTTCAGTTGATAGTTAGGTCTTTCTAATTTATGGATCTCCAATTTTAGACCAATAAGAGATCGTTTGGTCTTCCAAAATTTACCTAAAAGTTGCAACCTAAGTTGGTTTGGAGTACATTTGCTTGTTCCACTACTTATACCTTTGTGATTTTGTGTGTGATGTTGTGACTTGCTTATTACTTCATTAACTTGAGTAACTAGGTTCACATCTTAAACAGTCTGAACTCCAAATTAAGAGACAATTTATGTTGATTATTTTTGAGACTTTTGATGAGATTTTGATGATATTAGGTACACGTGCACGATTATAAACTAGCTTTCCGATATGTGAATAAATATTGATTTTACAATAGTGGGTTAAAAGTGTTTTATAATTCTGGTTTTTGAATTTAAATGGCCTCAAAACAATAATATAAATTTATTTTCATAAATAAATGGGTTTCATAAAGAAAGCAATCGGTTTTGAGAAATCGTTTTATGAACCATCTTAGAAAAAAATTAAGTATTTTCCTATGTAAAAAACCACACTTTTCTACACCCTTCAAGATGGCTTATTGAATGTTAAATGGCATCGTACACTCCGTGGTATGGGACACGGTAGTATACGAAGTTGGTTAATTCTAGTATAGTCGGATTGAGGTCGATGTCCTATTAATGATAACTTGTGGTTTTCTATGGTTGCTAGTTCGAAGTTGACAAGCGACTAGTAAACCAGATAATGGGAACGTGTGGTATGGGATGCACTATAACCACTGTTTGGATTACTAGCTGGGAGTTGGTAACGCATTCTGAGGATATTAAGCTAGTACTTTCTTTGCACAGAAGCTGGGACTCGGGGGAGTCACGTATATGTATTCAGTTGATCAGGATGGTTAATATATACTAGACTGGAGTAGTCGTAGTGACAAGCACCTAAATTGAATACATATAAGTACTTGGCTATTGCTCAGGATGAACAATACTATAGCTCGAGGTGGGCCATAATTCACTTAATAGCACATGCTAATTTTATGGGATGCTTTTATTATTGACTTGCACTTTAATGACTGCACTTTGATCAGGATAATCATACATTTGCAAAATGTACATTTCCTTGACGATTTCATTTATGGAATTGACTCTTAAGAATTATATGATGATTTGGGAATTTAGAGTACACTCGAATATGTTATGTTAACATAGTTTACTGCACTTTCTACTTATGGCTCTTTATGGAAAAAAGTTACTCATCATATGCTTATTTACTTATTCTTAAACTCGTTACCTCCCATTGTTGACTAGACTAACCTATGTGTATTAATGCTCGGGTCAGAATGAGATTTTCAGGTAGTCGGCTTATTGGTCTCCTTTTTCTTCTGCCATGGATCCTTCCTTGTTATGAGCTCATAGTATAACTATTTCTATTATATATATGTATCCAGGATCTATGTACCTTGCTATGTATTATAGTGATGACTCTTGTTGTACTTATTGTGGTTTCGTACTATGTTTTGATGACACTATTGGGTTGTATATTATATGTACTTGTGTAAGATGCTGGGATATATGTCCTGTGTTGTTTACTTGTTTAGTCAATCGTGCTTGTTTTGAATTAGTTATTAGCCACCATAGTTTTGTATTAATTAAATATTTGGAGTCTTGATCCCCAAAGAAGAAGAAAATGCTGAGCATTTTCTCGATACTCTAAATGTTTAATTGATACAAAATATATGGATGGTCGCCCTTAGCCAGCCCAATTCTCTATACTAGTAGACAACATTACTATACAATGTTCTTTACTAATGCGGGTCTCAGGGTGGGGCGTCACACTACATGACCAATTATTAATTAGTTTCTAATTCTTACATTTGAATTAGTTTTTATAATAATATTTAAAACATGATGATCCCATAATATTTTTAGTGGAGATCTTAACTCATTATTATTATGAATAATGGTTTCAAATTATCTATTATTATGAATAGTGTTTCCAACTTCTTTGGTATTATGAATAAAGTTTTCTTTTTCTCTAGTTTTATGAATATGTTTTCACCTTCTCCAGAATTTGTAATTTTTGTTTTCATGAATTCTTCATTGTCCTTATTATATGGTAATTGTTTAAAATTTTCATCAAAACATGCGTGAAGGGTTTCTTCAACTTTATTTGTTATTTTGTTAAGTATTCGATAAGCTTTGCTTCAGTTCGAATATCCTAGGAAGATTCCATTGGATTTCGAATCGAATTTACCAAGCCGACCTCTTCTATTTAAAATGAAACATTCTGAATCAAAAAATTTGAAATAAGAAATATTTGGGTTTCTTCCATTAAACAACTCGTAAGGAGTAATTTTCATGAGAGTTCGTATAGAAACACGATTTAACACATAACAGGTCGTTGCAACAGCTTTAGTCCAGAAATGTTTTGTAACGTCCTTCCATTTAACAAAGTCCAAGCACGTTCTATTAAGGTTCTTATTTCCATTCTGCAACTCCATTTTGCTATGGAGTTCTAGGAAATGAAAAATTATGAAAAATTCTTCTCTTTTTATAGTATTGTCCTAAGCTTTATTTTCGAATTCTCCTCTATGATCATTTCTTATATTTTTATATTAAATCCTTTTTTAGTGCAGCCGATGGGGTTGAGTGGACCCCTACCACTTTATTGATATACTAAGACGAATCACAAGGCAAGAAACAAAAGGTAAAAAGACATACAGAGTTACAAGTATATCAAACACTGAAGGAAAGTACAACAAAACATAAAACAAAAAGCACATCCTTGTAGCAAGATGCAAACATAGAAACGCCCACATTTTCCAAAAAGACTTGTCAATTTTGAAAGATTCCTGGATCAAAAATGAATTTTAGGAACTTCAAGCCATTACATAAGTCATGTTGTATCTCTCTGCGAAGTTGTGCAACCAAAAAGGGCATTCCATTGTTGAACACAATCTTGTTTCTAGCTTTCCAGATGTTGTATACGAATTTCTTAAGCATGCAATTCATCATTCTGGATTTCAAATTGGCAGATTTGAGCTCTCTGTATAACTCATCCCATTCATCAATGTTGCCTTGCTGCACATTAGTTCTTCCAAGCTTTGAGCTGAAAGTAACCTTAAGTCCTGCACCACTCTGCAATTAAAGAAGAAGTTCTCCACGTCTTCGGGAAGATCATCACAAAAAACACAAAGGGTGTCAATCATCATCCCTCTTGTAGTAAGCTTTCATTTGTAAGTTGGACATAATTGAGAATCTTCCACACGCAAAGATTTTCCTTAGGGACATTATCATTAGCCCAAATTATAGTAGCCCATCTGCAATCCTGGAAAAGGTTAAATCCAGACAATTAAAAGTATAAGTGCTTAACAGAGAACTTTTTGAAACACCCCACCTCCGTTAAGGTCTCTCACAAAGGAAATGCCTTAACTTTGGTGGAGGTTTATAAGTAAAAGCCACAGAAATACTCAAGACAGATATAAATACACATATTTTAAAACAGCGGAAACCAAACAGACTTTTATTTCATCAATACATGTTCAAAAAAAACATTCCATAATTGTTTCAAAATACTTCCAACAATACAACCTCATTACTGTCTTGATTATTAAAGAAGCATAAACCATAAATAAAGTGATAAAAATCCCCATAGTGATATCCAAAGCCATAATCCGAGCAAAAGTGATCCAAATCATACATCTATGTTCTTGGAGCTTGTAACGAGTCTGACTAAGCTGAGTTGTTTCCTCCCTGTGGACCTGGGGGGGGGGGGGGAACGAAAGAAAAGAAGACGAAAAGAAAACAGAGTCAGACATAAAGCCTAAGTAAATCTAGTAACTCTTCAGTATGTGAATAAGAAAATAGAGTCAGACATAAAGCCCAAGTAAAGCCTAAGTAACCACTTAACATGTGTCATAAGGCCCCCAAGAATTGTAGATACCTATGCTGGTCTCACCACGGGGTGTATCAAGACCCATGGTGGCGGCCCCGACACAAATTCTAGAAGGTATAGGTTATACTACTGGTGTCCCCAGTGCCCTGGTTGTCTGCTCCGGAGTGTGTGCACGCCCCCATTAGACGTACATTGTGCACCCACCGCCGTCGTTTGACCGCTTACAATCAGCCCAGTAATCGTGCCCCACCCTGCCTAGTTTTAGGGTACCATGATACCTAACTTGGGTTACTGCTGAAACGGGTACCTCGTTACCAGGATTTTCTAGTCAAACATGTTAAGTGGTTAAGTGTCTGTATTTACCTAACCCCACCCATCAATTCTTGTTAACATGTTGAATTTGGTTAAGTGTTATAGTTGACTTAACCTTACCATCTGTCCTTAGCCTCTTAGAGCACCTGACCACTCACATTAGACAGATATTGCTCCGGTTACTGGATGTGCCGGTCGGTTCCGGGCAGGTTTACACCATAGCTCAGTCTAACCTCGGGTCATTATTGGGTTCAATGCTTAACCACCCACATTGGATAGGTATTGTTGTGACTACTGGACAGCCGGGCGGGTCCGGGCAGGTTTACATCACAACTCAATCCAACCTCGGGTTAAGCATATCGTGTTTTCTAAATTTACTATTTTATTATTTCATAATATATATGTAAATGTCATATCTTTTATTCTTGGGTATATCAATTCATACCGCTTAAACGTCATTGTCGTTGGCATATGCCAACCATGCCAACATATATTTTCATGTTTTACACCCAACGTTATTACCCCCGTTTGTTCGCAACATGTGTTGGGCTTGTCTCAATTCAGCCCAACTTTATAAACGTGAGAAAAAGAGGAAATCAAGAACATGTAATACATAAAGGTGTGTGGCGCATGAACTAACAATTTAGCGATACTAATATAAATGATGGGTCATGTGAACTTGCATTCAAATCAAAGTATAACTAAGTAGGTAACATATGAAATGGCATTGTTTAGGCTAATACAAACTTGTGTTTAAACATGTTTAACTTGGCATAATGTTAACCACAAAACTAGCATGTTTTATATTCACCAAAATGTCCAATTATAACATCTAATCACATAGCCTATTTCAACATGAACTTGCATAGGTTATGAAACCCAAACGATACTTAACATAGATCCAATTATACTTGCAAATAAACATGAACTTGCATAGTTTATGAATCCCAAACGATACTTAACATAGATCCAATTATACTTGCAAATAAACATGAGAATGATATCATAGTTTTTGGGTCAAGTAGGCATAAAAGGTTTCAAATCTAGAACATGTTTACATAAGCCTTAATTTAGACTTAGTGAATGTATATAGCCCATGCCATAGGTATAAACATAAAGGGATCAAATTCTAGTTTTTGCCACAAACTTGCAAGTGCCATTGTTTTCATATACAGTTGTTCAATAGGCTTGCATCAATCAAATTTTTTCCACAAACATCAATACACAAGTCATGATAGAACCATCTCAATACACAGAATTTATACAATAACACAATTATATTTTTATTTACATCGAATCACATCACAGTTTTTATTCATATTCTGAAAGGTCACTATACTTACAACGAATGCAGAATCTTGTATTCTGGATTCTGAATTCTGAAATTAAGATGCGCTCCTTTGGGTAGACTAATGTTGCGTTGATTAATTTGATTAAACTTTAATCTTCTTCTTAATTTGATTCGTCTCTTAGGCTTTTCTCTCTTGACGGCTATGTTCAATCCCTCCCTGGCAGCATGACGACTCCTTTCTTATTTTTTTTGTGAATTTTCAGTTGAGACTTAGGGTGTATTTATAGATTTTTAAATTGTTTTGAGCCGTCAGATGAAGACAAGAGGCATCTAGACCATACAAAGTTCAAAGAGCCAATCAAGAGGTGACACGTCAGCCCTAGTGACACACAGAGCCATAGAAATTCGAGCCAGAGCCAGACCTAGCCAGCCAGGTCGACCTGGCAGGTCGATTGGCAGGTCGACACCCAGGTCGACACTATGGTTGACCTGGGGGGGCCAGGTCGACACCATGGTCGACCTAGGGAGGCCAGGTCGACACCAAGGTCGACCCTGTGGTCGACCTGGTCTCTGGGCGGGAATTTTCCCGCCCAGCCCAGTTTGAACCTGTTTTCGAAATTCGAATTTTAAACTAAGCTGTTTGAATTTAAATTCTATTTTGAAACTTCCGAAGGCCATAACTCCTTCATACGGAGTCCGATTCGCGCAAACTTGGACTCTATCTCAGGCAGAATTCCATGACGAACGCAATGGCGTAACCCATGTACCTTAATTCTTTCATTTATAATTAATTATACTTTAATTTGTGAAGCATAATGTTATAGAATTCAAGGGGTGTTACACTTTTCACCTGGAAAATCCCATGATACAGTTGTCTTGTTTGTCATATTCGACTGCTTTGCGTAGATATTGCACATGTTTGTGTTATATTCTGGTTTGAAGTAACGGAAGCACACAAGTACCATTATGAACTACAGAAGCAACCTTTGCATTCAAAGGAACACCAGATTTCAATTTGTCAAAATATGATACTGTATTACCCAGTATCATACCATATTCAAGCCAAGGGTTCATCTCAAATCATGATTCTCATATATGATTCTTTCCCGTACTTAAAATAAGGAAGAAAAGTACTCATCAATTTAATTAGACATTTCCGTGTCCAACTCAAGTTTTGAGTAATAATGACAACCCAAATGCTCACATCTTTGATAACATGTTTGTATAACCATGTTACCCAAAGGCAGTCTTTCTTTCTCACTAAATTGTCAATGTTTGCCGAATGCAGCTCTGTTCCATGTGCACATGTTAAAGATACCAGACCGCCTTTAGCAATGGGCCTTTCTATGTGTGAGAATAATATTGTAGCTATGTATTTAACATGAATACTTCCTTTCCATAGAAACCGCATAAATGCAGTACGAATCATATATAGAAGTTTGATAGGCAAGAAGAATGTCCTACTCTAGTAGACATGCATTGAAACCACAATAGGTTTAATGAGATTAAGCCTACCAGCTTGGATTAATACTTTGTTAGCCCAGCTCTGGAAGTAATTTTATCAAACAATGGCATACATTGCTATGCAGTTAAAGCCCCGCTAAATCCCCACTATACCTCATAGCGTTCTTCAACCGCTAGGCTATTTAAATTTAGCGCTAATGAACAGTAGATCCACTTTTAGCCCCGCTATCTTCCGCTGCATCCGCTTTATCAAGGCTTTTTAGCATCCACTTTAGCAATATCAATACTTAGAGTTTGATATGACTAGTTATATATATAATCAATAAAGTTAGTGTGAAGAGCTAATTTTAATGCATAATTATCTAATATACTATATCAAATCTAGTGTGCATAACCATGATATTATTTTGTTTTGTTACATAAGATTAATTAATATTGGTTTCTTCTACAAAAATAATGTGGAAATGAAAATTAGTTAGTTTTAAATATTTGATTTCATCATCTAATGAACCATTTTTCTCTTCCGCTATTTCCCCGCTACACCTTTTTGCACCTCTACCGCTACAGAACCGCTAAGCGCTTTAACTGCATAGATACATTGTGATGCAGTAATTCCAGATGTTGCAAATGGTAGGACAAGATAACACATACTAGAAACATTACATCTAAGACCAGTAAGATTATGAATGTGAACAATGTTTTCCTCACTAACCCCAGCAGTCATAAATTCTGACTTATCAATATTAATTTGAAGACCAGTCATGGCATGAAAGAAATGCAGGGTGTTCATAATATTATGTAAAGTAACCAAACTAGGATTACAAGAAAGGACAAGATCATTAGTAAATATAAGTGAAATAATTCTAGGGTCCTTACACTTTGGGTGTCGCATATAAGTCTATTTATCAACCATGTCATCGAGCATGCCAGTAAGCAGCTCCATAATAGTGATAAAAAGGTTGGCAGGCATGGGATCACTTCGTCTGATGCTATGCTTACTGCTAAACTGTCCAACATGATTTCCATTGACATTTAAAGAAAATTGTGTAGTAGAGATACATACATACACCCATTTAGTGAAACATTTGGGAAACCCCATGTAACTAAGGATCCTAATAATGGAATCCTAGTGTAGTGTGTCAAAAGTTTTTTGATGTCCAGTTTAAGCATCATACGAGGGGAAGTGCTAGAAGATTTATATCCTTTTAAGAGTTCATGCGCGAGCAAAACATTGCCAAGAATGTCATGATTAGGAAAAAAGGCAGACTGATTATTAGATATTAAAGATGGTAGTACTAATTTCATCCTAGAAGCCAAAATTTTGGTAATACATTTATATATCGTGTTGCAACAAGAGAGAGGTCTATAATCATTAAAAGTGCATGCATTATGGCTTTAGGAATAAGTGCAATCATAGTTTGGTTAAAAGAGTTCATCATGCTACATTTAGAAAAGAAATTAATGTGACGGCTCGCTCCGTACGAGCCGACATTTCCTCAAAAAGTGCGCTGTACACATGTCCAACTAGCACAGAACGGTCGTAAGAAGAAAAGAAAGAAGATAAAGAACTAACACAGAACCTGAAGAATGTCTCACCGCGCATGGAACAAAATATAATAGTAATATTACTTTGACATAAAACAGGCGAGACAGTGCATAAGCTGAAAACTAAACCAACATAGCAGCGGAAATCCAAATGCAGCTTATGATCCAACATCATTATTACAACTTTAAAACTGTTTCTAAAGCAAAAGAAAGCTAAAGTAGAAGATGCACTATTAATGCCCAAGCAGTGATCTTCAACAACACAGGGAGAATATCTATATATATCACACGTGGAAGCCTCCTGCTCGTCTCCGGATCAGCTACTCGTGCATACCACCTAACATGTCTCTAGTCTGCTCATGTCAGCACCCAGAGTAATAAGAAGAGACATAAAACTCTGGGTCGGACAAAATGTCTGGTATGAGTGATAAGTGGCTAAACAGAACAATAACAGGTATACTAAACCATACCTGAACCTGGACCTGCAACCAAAGAGTTAGCACTACATACCGTACAATACTCTAAGGTGCCACTAAACATGGTATAAAGATAACGGGGAAGGGGGTGTGCATGTCATAGTGATAACAAACAAATCAATCATAGCAACCATCCTCATATCACTCACTCAGTGCATAAAGCATACGATATCCATTTCCCTGGTCACCAAATCTTTGGGGTCATGACGGCAACTCCGTACAACTATTGCTACAACCCACTTTGCTCTTTTAGGGCTATGACGGCAACTCCGTACAAGTATTACACTGTCCCTACTGCACTGGTCCATACTCAATAACCCAAATGGGCCAACCAGCCTAGCTCTGGTTCGTCTACATGCCCCCTTTTCTTCAGCGGTGAACCAAAGTTATGGATATCGATAACCCCTTTGCAAACGCCCCGCAGCAAAGCCCAACTCATGAAGTGAACTCATTGGTTCTCAACTAGATCCTGAGCTCTAACTTCCCATTTGGACCACCTTTGCATCTCGGGTTATTTGTCTTCTTCCCCAGATCGGTTCGGCTTCTTCTTCCCTCGGTTTGGTTCAGATGCAATTCACCACGGTCCGATTCATGGTCATCTTCAAGCTCATGGTGCGTTACCGGTTCGGTTCGAAATGCTTCATCGCCTCGGATCATGGTTCAGCCTCCATCGGTTTGGTTCGGTGGCCAAGCTCCATCGGTTCGGTTTGGTGCCCAAGCTCCATCGGTTCGGTTCGGTGCCCAAGCTCCATCGGTTCAGTTGCTTCATTCGTAATACTCAGGTCCAGTCCCACTCTACTAGCTCCAGTCTGATCCTTTGTTCCAATTCAGTTCATGTGGCCTTACTTCCTCCTGTGCCAAGCTCCGGTCCGGTCCGTGCTCCCATCCGATCCGGTTCGGTCACAGCCTGCACTTTTCCTGCAACTTCCAATGACTGTTTATACGCCACTCAACGACGTTTTCGACCATTCTAACTATTTTATACAATCACAATTCACACCATACAGTCACAACAACATGTATAAACACCCACAAACAGCAAAACAATAATATGATATGTCAAAACGGATCAAACATACCCAAAAACCCATATTTCCCCTTAAGCATGTTTAAGAACAACTAATGATAGGACTAGTAAAACTTAACCAAACTAGCCAAATTTTCTACTAGAGGTCTAACACAATATTTCAGAATTTATGAATATTTTTTTAGATTTTTATGATGCATAATTTCGTTAATTATCATTAATCACCCCTTAATCCCCCGAATTCCAGGATTAGCAAAATTATTCCAAATTAACCCAAATTCATATCAGAGGCATAAAATAATATTCTGGAATTTTACAAATATTTTTAGATTTTTCTGAGTTATAATTTCGCTAATTACCCTAATTAGCCATAATTAGTGAAAAACAATGCAAATCACTCACCTTGGCCAAAAATAAAATACCAAATCTGAAATAATTCTCTGTTTGGCGTTGTTCCCAATGCAACACAACAGCTCTAACCTTGCTTTGGTGTTATTCCTCCTTAATTTGATGTAGTTTAAGACAAAACTTGATTAAGAAGTGATTAGAGGTGTTTTTAGATGTTGGAGGCCATTGTTAGGTTAAAGAGAGGGTTTGTGGCGGCTGGAAAATGAGTGAAAAACCGAAATCCTAACCCTAACAGCCCTTAAATCCCCCATTGGGCCTAGCTGCTAATTACCCGGTTAAGTCCAATTAGCTGTTTTTGACCCCCTTTACATTAATTCAGTCATATCTCCCAAACAGTAAGTCAGTTTGGCTATTATGACCACTCTACAGAAAGGTAAACCATCAAACGAATCTAACGGAAGTTGTTTCAGGTCAAAATTCCTTTCCAGTCAAAAGTTATGGCCAAAACAGTATCAGCTAGGGGCAAAACGGTCATTTAAAAATCGACAAAAATCATGAACATGGGAAATAACCCAACTAGTCGTTTCCCAAATGTACACAACCATACGACTTACCAAGAAAAAGAAATAAATATTCTACGATCTTCCAATGCGTAGAATGCAGGTCGTTGCATTCTCCCCCCTTAAGAAATTTCATCCCCGAAATTCCTCAACCCAAAACATACAAAGGATTCCGCATGCCTACCAGCCACAAACAACGATCAAACATGCAAAACAAACAAAACAAGCTTATCCTAGCATGCGGAAAGACTAAATCGAAGTTAGAATCTTACCAGGCGAAGAGTTCTGAATACGTGTTCCTAATGCTCTCCCCTGTCTCCCAAGTACAGTCATTCTCATTCTCGCCCCATTGAACTTTGACTAATTCCACCGCTTTCCTTCGAAGTTGCTTTGTATCGTTCCCAACAGTACGCATCGGTTTGCGGCTCCATACTGCCTCAGATGCTATCTCGATATCGTCCAACTGATCCGGTGAAATAGTCATATCGGGGTCATGCACAAACTTCCTTAACTAGGAGACATGAAATACGTCGTGAACTCCTGCCATCTTGTCTCGAAATCCAACCTTATATGCTAAGCTTCCGACTTGCTCAAGAACCGGGAATGGACCAACAAACCTTGGTGCTAGCTTACCTCTCTTACCAAAACGAATCACACTCTTTAATGGAGAGATCTTGACGAATACCATGCCACCAACTGAGAATTTCAGTTCTTTTCGTCTCTTATCAGCATAATTCTTCTGTCTATCTTGAGCGGTCTTCATTTGTTGTTGAATAACCTTGATCTTATCCGAAGTTTCTCTTATTATATCTGGTCCAAGCACAAACTTCTCACCGGTTTCCAACCAAGATGTCGGTGGGTTACACGGTCTTCCATACAAAGTTTCAATTGGAACCATACCAATACTGGACTAATAACTATTGTTATATGCAAACTCAACCAAATGCAAAATGGTCATCCTATGACCCTCCAAAATCCAATATACAAGTCCTCAAAAGATCCTCTAATACATGATTCACTCAAATACCATCACAATCTGATCTGATCATTGGTAAATTATCAATGAAATCCATTGAAACGTGTTCCCATTTCCATTCGGGAATTTCTAGCGGTTGTAGCAACCCACTAGGCTTCTTTTGCTCATCTTTAATTAGCTGGCAATTCATGCACTTAGATATAAACTTCCCAACGTCTCTTTTCATTCCTTCCAAGTAGTAGGTCGGCTTCATATCTCGATACCTCTTGTTACCACCGGGATGTATAGTTAACTTTGAGTGATGACATTCTCTAAGCACTTCATCTCTCAATCTATTGACATTAGGTACAACTAGTCTTCCATTCTTTCTAAGCCATCCATCTCGATCAAGCCCATACTTGTTCATCTCCTCGTCGATACCCATCTCTAACTTGGAGATGATTTCCAATAGGTTGGGATCGTCCCTTTGACTAGAGCCGATCCGCTCAATCAAAGTGGGTATGATCATCAAACTTGCTAACATTTCTGGATCCAATTCGCACTTTGGTCTGAAATCATACCCAGCAATGTACTCCAGTTGCTTCCATTCTAGAAACATAGCCCCTAGACTGGCATGTCTCCAACACAATGCACCAATTACCGCACCCAATGAAAAATCGCCACAACTATTTATCTCTCACGCTAACCATCCTAGTCGGATTCGACATTCCCAAAGCACAAGCCCCAAAGGCCTAAACCAATATAAGACAAGCACCCAAGGAACATCTCCTCCGAATTCAGAAAATCTACGTGAGATGATACTAGCAAAACAACCAAACAAAAGCTTGATTCTTCTTTGTCAACTGAGTCAACGGTGCTGCTATCTTGGAGAAATTTTGGATAAACTTACGATAATATCCAGCTAACCCCAAGAAACTTCTTACGTCTGTTGCATTCTTGGGCGTAGACCAATCTTTCACCATAGCCACTTTCGCAGGATCCACGACGATACCATTCTCTGAAACAACATGGCCCAAGAACCTCACTTCCCTTCTCTAGAATTGACACTTAGAAAACTTCGCTTTCAGTTGGTGTTTCCTTAACACCTCCATCACCGTCCTCAAATGTTCCTTGTGTTCTTCCTCCTTCCTTGAGTAAACAAAAATATCATCCACGAACACAAGAACAAACATATTCAACTGATCTCTGAATACCCTATTCATAAGATCCACAAAATATGCCGGGGCATTGGTTATCCCAAATGGCATAACCAACCATTCATAAAAATCCAGACGGCGTCCGAAATGTCGTTTTAGCTATGCTTTCAACTTCCACTCTAAACTGTTGAAAACCTATCGCAAGATCCAATTGAGAAAACACTCTCGCTCCACTCAACTGATCAAACAAATCTTCTATCTGCGGTAGAGGATACTTATTCTTCCTCGTCACCTTATTCAACTCGCGGTAGTCAACACACAATTGAAGGGAACCATCGGCCTTGGTAGCAAACACAACTGGTGCTCCCTATTCAGAAACACTCCTTCTGATAAATCCCTTCTTCAAAAGATCGCTGACTTGCACCCCGAGCTCTCACTGCTCCATTGGTGCCATACGACGAAGTGGCATCACTATAGGTCTGGCATCTTTCACTAAATCAATACGGAACTCAATCTCTCGGTGTGGTGGAAGCCCGGTCACTTCTTCGAAGACGTCCGGATACTGGCCAACCACGGGCAAACTTGACAACTCACTATGCGGGATGTCGAGGGAATTTAGAAAACTAGCCATTACCCCATCACTAGGTAGACCACCAAACACTACCCTCTGCCCATCATCCGCTCTAGCTGTCACCAAAAAGCCCTCACAGTCTACCACCACCCCGTATCTTTGGAGCCAATCGACTCCTAAAATAATGCCAAACCCAGTAAAGCCCAAAACAAAGCAATCACAAACAATCATGCATCCATGGCTCGATAAGACCACATTACGACAAATGATGCTAAGGTTAGTTGAACCACCAATCGGGTTCGTCACTACTAAAGGTCTATCGATAATTTCGAGCTCCAATCCCAACCTATCTACCAGGTCACTAGATATGAAAGAACTGGAAGCTCCGGTATCAAACAAAACTCTAACAGGAACATTATAAACAGAATGCATACCTTGAATGACGACATTTTTTCCCTTCTCCGCCACAGTTGGGGCATTCGACGAAGAAGGAATAACACTGATAGCATATGCTTTCACGATCTGCTTCTTTTTAGGGGGTTGCGGACACTTATCCTTGTGATGTCCCGCTTGGCCACAGTTAAAGCACTTCCTATCCGCTGGCTTGGCCCGACACTCTTTGGCATAGTGGCCCTTCTTACCACAGCTGAAGCACTCAACATCCTTCTTATTCTTTTTCTGGCCATCCTTATTCTGGTTCTGCTTCCTCTTATTCTGAGAACCATTCTTGCCTCCACCGCTTGCTTGCGGTTTTGGCTCTCCTGTGGATGCAACCTCAGTCTTCGACTTAGGGTAAAGACTTTCTGACTTTAAAGCTTTCCCCACAATCAATTCAAACGTCTCATCGATGTGGTTAATAAGCCTTTTCCCCAAGTATCCATCCAAACCGGTTATAAACTTTTCATTCTTCTTCTCGCCAGTGTCGATAAGAGATAATCCATACTTTGACAAAGTGTCGAACTCTGCAACATACTCTGAAACTTCCCTTCCATTCTGCTTAAGCTCCAGAAACTTCCTAAACAATTCTGATCTATGAGCGGATGGAATGAACTTTTCGCTGAAACGAGTCATAAACTGATTCCAAGTAACTTGATTCCCTGGAGTAGCTGCCTTAATACCGTTCCACCAATTCGTAGTTCGTTCTTGCATTTGACGGGATGCTAGCATCTCTTCATCGCGTCCTCGATACCCAAGTCTTCGAAGATACGCTCGCAGCTATCCAGCCAATCCTGAACATCCATAGCCGACTCTGTTCCGTGGAACGGCTTCCCACCAACACTAGTATAATCCTTGTTAAGCTTGGCGAAATCGGCCATAGGCGCCTGCACTATTGGACCACCACCATTACCTTCATTGGGAACTTCCCTCTGCACATCCCTAAGCATCTCCCTCATGAGGTCAGTAAACATCGTCCTCATGTCAGCAGCATTCCCATTATTGGCTCCTCTACCAGCACCTCTTGCGTATCAGCTCATCGTTCAATCTGTAAAGAGAAAACGATTAACCATCTCCACAGTGGTGCTAGTGTAGTGCGACTTCATCCTTAGCTATACTAATAGTGTATATATATATAGCTTTTGAAAACCAAAATAATCACAAATACGCGCTTTCATATACGTATTTTCTCTCCCTGGTGTCTTTCCCTTGGTTAACTATGCAACCTAGAGCTCTGATACCAAGTGTGACGGCCCGCTCTGTACTAGCCGACATTTCCTCAGAAAGTGCGTTGTGCACATGTCCAACTAGCACAGAACGGTCGTCAGAAGAAAAGAAGGAATATAAAGAACTAAAACAGAACCTGTAGAATGTCTCATCACGCATGAAATAAAATATAATAGTAATATTACTTTGACATAAAACAGGCGAGACAGTGCATAAGATGAAAACTAAACCAACATAGCAGCGGAAATCCAAATACAGCTTATGATCCAACATCATTATTACAACTTTAAAACTGTTTCTAAAGCAAAAGAAAGCTAAAGTAGAAGATGCACTACTAATGCCGAAGCAGTGATCTTCAACAACACAGGGAGAATATCTATATATATCATACATAGAAGCCTCCTGCTCGTCTCCGGATCAGCTACTCGTGCATACCACCTAACATGTCTCTAGTCTGCTCATGTGAGCACCCAGAGTAATAAGAAGAGACATAAAACTCTGGGTCAGACAAAAAGTCTAGTATGAGTGATAAGCAGCTAAACAGAACAATAACAGGTATACTAAACCATACCTAAACCTGGACCTGCAACCAAAGAGTTAGCACTACATACCGTACAATACTCTGAGGTGCCACTAAACATGGTATAAAGAGAATGGGGAAGGGGGTGTGCATGTCATAGTGATAACAAACAAATCAATCATAGCAACCATCCTCACATCACTCACTCAGTGCATAAAGAATACGATATCCATTTCCCAGGTCACCAAATCTTTGGGGTCATGACGGCAACTCCATACAACTATTGCTACGACCCACTTTGCTATTTTGGGGCTATGACGACAACTCCATACAAGTATTACACTGTCCCTACTGCACTGGTCCATAGTCAATACCCCAAATGGGCCAACCAGCCTGGCTCTGGTTCGTCTACATGCCCCCTTTTCTTCAGCGGTGAACCAAAGTTATGGATATCGATAACCCCTTTGCAAACGCCCCGCAGCAAAGCCCAACTCATGAAGTGAACTCATTGGTTCTCAACTGGATCCTGAGTTCTAACTTCCCATTTGGACTACCTTTGCATCTCTGGTTATTTGTCTTCTTCCCCAGATCGGTTTGGCTTCTTCTTCCCTCGGTTTGGTTCGGATGCAATTCAGCACGATCCGGTTTGTGGTCATCTTCAAGCTCATGGTGCGTTACCGGTTCGGTTCGAAATGCTTCATCACCTTGGATCGTGGTTCATCCTCCATCGGTTTGGTTCGGTGGCCAAGCTCCATCGGTTCGATTTGGTGCCCTAGCTCCATCGGTTCGGTGCCCAAGCTCCATCGGTTCGGTTGCTTCATTCGTAATACTCAGGTCCAGTCCCACTCTACTAGCTATGGTCCGATCCTTTGTTCCAATTCAGTTCGTGTGGCCTTACTTCCTCCTGTGCCAAGCTCCGGTCCGGTCCGTGCTCCCATCCGATCCGATCCGGTTCGGTCACAGCCTGCACTTTTCCTACAACTTCCAACGATTGTTTTACGCCACTCAACGACGTTTTCGACCATTCTAACTATTTTATACAATCACAATTCACACCATACAGTCACAACAACATGTATAAACACCCACAAACAGCAAAACAATAATATGATATGTCAAAACGGATCAAACATACCCAAAAACCCATATTTTCCCCTTAAGCATGTTTAAGAACAACTAATGATAGGATTAGTAAAATTAACCAAAGTAGCCAAATTTTCTAATTGAGGTCTAACACAATATTTCAGAATTTATGAATATTTTTTTAGATTTTTATGAAGCATAATTTCGCTAATTATCATTAATCACCCCTTAATCCCCCAAATTCCAGGATTAGCAAAATTAGTCTAAATTAACCCAAATTCATATTAGAGGCATAAAATAATATTATGGAATTTTACAAAAAAAATTTAGATTTTTCTGAGTTATAATTTTGCTAATCTTCGCTAAGTACCCTAATTAGCCATAATTAGTGAAAAATAATCCTAATCACTCACCTTGGCCACAAATAAAATACCAAATCTGAAATGATTCTCTGTTTGGCACTGTTCCCAATGCAACACAGCAGCTCTAACCTTGCTTTGGTGCTATTCCTCCTTAATTTGATGTAGTTTAAGCCAAAACTTGGTTAAGAAGTGATTAGAGGTGTTTTTAGATGTTGATGGCCATTGTTAGGTTGAAGAGAGAGTTTGTGGCGGCTGGAAAATGAATGAAAACCCGAAATCCTTACCCTAGCAGCACTTAAATACCTCTAATCCCGAAATCCCCCATTGGGCCTAGCTGTTAATCACCCGGTTAAGTCCAATTAGCTGTTTTTAACCCTCTAAACCTTAATTCAGCCATATCTCCCAAAAGGTAAGTCCGTTTGGCTATTATGACCACTCTATGGAAAGGTAAACCATCAAACGAATTTAATGGAAGTGGTTTCATGTCAAAATTCCTTTCCAGTCAAAAGTTATGGCCAAAACAGTATCAGCTAGGGGTAAAACGGTCATTTAAAAATCGACAAAAATCATGAACATGGGAAATGACCCCACTAGTCGTTTACCAAAAGTACACAACCATATGACTTACCAAGAAAAATAATTAAATATTCTACGATCTTCCGATGCATAGAATGCGGGTCGTTACAATTAACAACAGCTTTAGAAGCATCATACCAATGACATCCCAACACTGGACATAGAATGCAGGATTGAAGCCGTCAGGTCCTCCACCAGAGTTTCTATTAAGTGAGAAAATAACACTCTTAATTTCATTTTCAGTGATGACTGACTAAGCATATAAATTTGAGAATCATCAAGTCTAGGCAACTACATTGGATCAATCTCATCAATGACTTGTTGGAAGTTATTTGTATTGCCAAAAGGTAAGATAAATAGTGCATAAAAGCATTAGGAATACCAACTTGATTGTTATGAATTTGACCATAGTTGTCAGTGATGGAAGTAATGTTTTCACGATTGTGTTTATTGCATTGTGAAAAAATGCAGTGTTTTTATCACCATCATCATTCCAAATAATTCTAGCCTTATGTATTTTCATTAAAGATTCTGTTAGAAAAGAATTTTTATAATTCGAAGAATAATTGGATTCGAGGCAAGGCAGATTATGATTGGTAACATTAAGAAGCATCTAATATTGAGTTTGCTCAAGAAGAACTCTCCAATAATTAGACAATTTGCTACCATTACCAAATTTATTCCTAGACCAGAAAATTAAAGTTTGTTTCATCGCTTAAGCTTTTTTTGTAGAATGAACATAGGATTCTCAAAACACACCTGTATCCCATTCATTCCAAATAATGGCACTGAAATCTTCCTCTTTAGTCCAGATATTAAAAAGAAATTGGTTTTTCTAATTAATTCATTCACATCAAAACAAAGTAACTGTGGTGAATGATCAAAAAGCAATGGAATATGCATATTGTTATGAATAAATGGACATTTAAAAAGAGTGGGAAAAATGCAAAATGCGTGGTCTATTTTAGAAAATGTCTTGGTTCCCTCTCTTTTACTATTATTCCAAGAATATGGTACTCCAGAAGCCTTGACCCCAGTGAGACCAGAGTCTGAGATAGAAATATTGATAGAGCTAATTTCAGAAAGGGACACATGATTCCCTCCAACTTTATCAGAAAGTCTGAAAGAAGAATTAAAATCTCCACACACAATCCGTGGGTGTGTATATTGTCTAAAAGAATGTAATGACTGAAAGAGGGAATTTCTAGACAAAGCTTTGTTGTGTGCATGCACAAATGTGAAATAATAAGATGTAGCAGTCGGCAAATGTATGTTGGGGAAATGTATATGTTGAGTAGAGGTAGTGATAATGGAGAAATTATGAATGAGTGGGTCAAAAATCAACATAATTCTACGGTAAGGTGAGTCAACTAAATTATGGATTAAACCCAGTATGGATTAATATACCTTGCTGCCTTTGCCGTTAACTCTGCGTTAAGCTTAGTTTTCAGTATAGCTAATGCACCGAGCTTTTTTTCTTCAATAAGTTGCTTGCATTGATCAAGTTTAGTATCTTGATGAGAACCCCTAATATTCCATATACCTATGTTTTGTATCGTTGAGAAAAATCTATGGCTATATTGAGTAGATTTGTCATAGACCTAATCGTGGTCTTAGAAGCTTCAATATTAGCATTGAGAGAATCATCCTTATGTTGCTTACACAAACTTGATTTTTTGTTGAACCCTCTACTTCTTTGCTCCTCCCCAGCCTGAATAAATGAGATTTAGATGTTGCTTTATGTGCTGCAGGGGGGAGTAAGGTTGGAGTATGGGTGTTGCATAGCACTCTTGTTACTGCAGATTGGTGATTTACTCGATTCAACTTAAAATGAGTAGTTCACTTCAGGAATAACAGTGGAAATGTTCACTTCAGGTTGTGCTGAAAATCTATCCACTTCTTTTTTAGCAATAGAATTATTCACATCAGGTACAACTGTCGCATGCGATGAAGTGAAGAATTCTTCAGTTGTAGGAGTGATATTCACCACCTTTTGTTTTGAAACATTTGGTGACTGATTACCAATATTTTCATGTGGATAGTTATCTTTGGAATTGGCTAAACCTACATTGCCTTCTTTATTGAGCTTATCAAGATTAGTAGTGTTATTGTGGTTGGGTTCATCACCCAATGCAACATCAACTATTGTGTCACCACAATTGCACCCATCAATATCATCTGAATCATCAATTGGATCAGACTCAATGATAGTGATATCTTCCTCATGGCTCATCTTTTCCAAGGGTAGCTTATTGGTACAAGTAAATTCATCCACCTTTTTATTCATTTTAGTACAAGTAAATTGCTCATGTCTTCCTTGTATTTCTTTGTATGCACTATCAAGAGAGGCTTATAGTGCTCCATATTGAGTGTTATTTTCATTGGTGTTAGCTCCTGAAATTTCACCTTCCTCCTAGTCATTCATGAACAATTCAACTTCATCCTTGTCATTCATTATAAATTCACCTTCCTCTACATTATCTTCAACAATGACAGGAATATCAGTAGGGAGAGATATCTTTGTACTTTTGCTAATGCCATCACCATCATTCATTTGCTCTTGACTCTAAGTTGCATAAATGAAAATTTTCTTGTATTTTCCAACTCATTGTCATTTCTGATCTTTACTGGAAACTGGGGTTCTCGTGAAGTTTTCAGTTTGTTCCTTTACTGATACGGTCCTTTGTCATAGCTTACCATTCTTTCTTTTCCTTTTTACTTCACTTTTGGTAGATTATCCTTTTCATTGAGATTAGAGGGGATAGCATTGGTGGCGTTGTCTTTCTCTTGAACCGCGGTATCAACCTTATTATAACAATTAACTTTAGTGTGACTGAAAACCTTGCAAATTGTACAAACATCTGGCTTCCACTGATAAAAAATTCTAATTTTTAATATATCCCTATTTGGGCAGCTTACATAGAACTCTTCGACCAATTCTTAATATGGATACACTTCAATCAAGCATTTGGCATGCGTCAACATCTCAAGTATCTCTATCATTCCATTAAGACATAATAAATTCCCATTTCTACAAGCAAGCCAGTTAATTCCTTTATGAGACCATGCAAACATGGGTATATTATGGAATTAGACCTCGCAAAAATTGCTCACTATAGAGTCTTAGGGTTTGATGATGGATAGCTTATTCCTCATGATGATAGGGTCAGCCATTAGAATTTTTTGCTTATCCACTTCACTAGTTAGAAGAATCATGAAGAAAACACCATCAGAGCTGACTTTCACCAACCTTTCAGTCTCCAAACCGATTTCAGTTTTGCAACGTCTACCGTAAACGATAGTGGATTATCAAGAAAAAAACCACAAGAGCTTATTTCCACACTTCTTCACCAACCTCGACTATTTCAGATGCAAGGTTCATCACTTCATTCGCAAATGAGGGTTTCATGTGAATGGGAATGTACTTTCCTGCATTACGAGGTTTTCACATAAATAGAGAAGTCCACTGCCGTTCACATTGCTTAAAAGAAGTGGAAGAGGATGAGGTTTAAGGAGCAGAGGTGGTAGAAGGAAGTGGATCAATATGAAGAGGAGGGTCAGGCAGTGCTTTCGGTAGAGGTGGAGCGACAGGTGAAGTGATGGGTTGTTGGCTAAAGGCAATGGGCAGGAAAGGGGGAAAGTTGGTATAACGTCTGCCATTAAAGAGACGTTGTTGGGCATAAAGATTCTTTTACAAATTTATTTGTACATGTATATTAAATCCTTTTAGATTTTGAATTATTTTAACAGAAGTTTTAAAATGATCGAAAGTATCACTTTTATTTTTCATAAAGATAGTCCAAGTATATCTTGAAAAATATCAATGATTACAAACACATATCTTTTATAGATTGACTTGGGTTTTCCCAAATAATTCCATATGAAGTAATTCGAATGGTTGTAATGTTTTGGTAGCTTTCTTAGATTTAAAACATGATTTATTTAATTTTCCTAATTGACATGCACCACAAATATTGTCAACTTTTAAATTCATTTTTGGGAATCCATTTACTAAATCATTTATAGAAACTTTATTTATAGTTTTAAAATTTATATGATAGAATCTTTTGTGCCATAACCAAGGACCAATTTTTATGACTATTAAACACATATCAAAATTATGATTTACTTTCATATTTAAACGTATACATTTCTATCTCTATTATCTTCAAAAATAAGATTTTAATTTTGATAAAAAAATACTACATTTGTTTCCTGAGATTCAGATTTTGAATCCTTTATCATAATTGGCTAATACTTAATAAATTATGTTTTAAATTCTTAAATAATTAAACATTAGAAACAATAGGTAAAATATATGTACTGTAATTGCTTTCATCGCCTTCATCGATGATGTACCCCTTCGAATTATCTCCAAACATGACAGAACCTCCATTTGAGTAGATAATATTTGTTAGCATATCTTTGCCTCATATCATGTGTTTTGAGCATCCACCATCGAGTATCCATTTTCCTTTTTTGTTGAGTGATACCTACGAAAAATAGGAATTGATGTTGGTACCTACCATTTAATAAGGTCTTAAGAATTAGGTCTTAGGAAGCCAAACCCAAGAGGATTCAATTTCCCTTTTATAAATATAATTTTTATTTTTATGAACAGTTTCCAAAAAATGACTTTTTATATATTTATTCCTATTCAAATTGTTGTTTATTTTAGGAACCCATATGTCAATAGTTTTTGAAGTCGTTTTTTTTTGAAAACTTTGATGATTTATTAGTTTTAATGTTACACCCCACATTCCTTAATGTCAACCATATGAGGATTACATCAAGATAGTATGAAGCATTGTAGGTATAAAGGCATATAAAATGACAGAGACTAAGATTTCACAAATAATATAAATTTACAATGGAAGAAGAAACTTTCATTTTACAAGATACAAAACCATCTTTGTTTCATTAAACCAAATAGTTACAATTTGTCATGTCTCACAATCTCAATCGAAACAACATCAGAGTATAATAATATTATCCCGAATATAGTCAAAATTATACAACCTAACTTTGGAAAGAGAATGGGAAGTAATCTAACTTGTGGAAATCCATCGCGATAAAGCTAACAAAGAAATCTAAACTATGTACTTTCTCCCTATAAGCCTGGGGAAAGAAAAGAGAAAGGAAGAAAGGAAATGGGCCAGGCATAAAGCTCTGGTTAGCTGCTGTGATTACCAGCTCAACTTGCTAAGTTAAGTAAACAGAAAAACAGTGGTTCTAGTGTCATAAATGGGTAGGTGTCTATACATGTCTAAAGGTGAATAGTAAATGATATGAACTAATAATAAGGGTTGGCTATTCTTATAAAAAGAAAATGATGATAACAACAACAATAATAATAAGTTCAGGCAGATTGACTGTTTTGCGCTTCTACATATTCAGACAAAAACAAGTAATTAGGAGGGATTTTTCCTAATGCTACCCATCGATCGGCTCCCTACAGACACTAATAGCCTGTGCCATCCACGGCAGTAGGGAATATCAGTCCCTAACCAATCAACATTAAAGACATAACCCCATCTGCTAGTGTTACAGCATCTTAGTTTCCCCCATCGGACCCATTCGTGCTCATGTAGGGTCGTCAACGGATGCTTTTGGATATGGATAGTTTCATATCCATATCCGAAATTATTTTCGAATATCAGATATCCATATCCTTTTAATTTTCAGATATCGGATATCCGTATTCGCTTAATTTTCATATACGGACGAATATAAGATATTTATTTGCTTTGCCAGTATTTAATAAATTTAAGAGTACAGATAAAAAAGATTGGATCAACATAAAATAATTTTTATAGTAATGTTTATTAAAAAAACTAGGAAATAATGAAATGTGATGATGAAACGTTGCTTTATACTAATATCCATAAGCATATCCAAAAATAAACACTAAAGCTATCATTTTTCACTAAAAATGGACAAAAATTTATATCATAGTAACATCCAATAGGTACAAAATAATTATTAATTCTGTTTTTTTGTTTTGAGTTATATATATTACACCAACTAGTCAGACGAATATTTTTTGGATACGGATACCATTATCCAAAAAGCTTTCCGGATATTGGATATCCGTATCTGCTTTTCGGATAATGCCGGGTAACGGATATTTTTCATATTTTTGAATATGGATTTGGACGGATATCGGATTTTTCGGATATTCATTGACAACCCTATGCTTATGACTCGGCCTGAATGTCGTACCCACCTTAACGATTTTGACCCTCTTAGAATCTTGATTAGTAAATCATTTCCTGGCCCCTACCTACTACGAGGCCCCTCTATGATACCAACATGGATACTGACCGATATAGGTTCCACACAACAAGATTGGCATAAGCCACCCCTAGACTTACCCCTAAATGACTAGGATTTTAAGAGTCCTAATGGATATAAATAACAAAATGTGGGACCTCTTAGCTTATTACTTAATAGGTTTAACTTAGTAGGTTTAAGTTTATTAATAAGCATGGTTGAAATGACATTTTCTATAAATATTATTCTATGTACGACCCTCCCCAAAACAAAGAGGCACCTATACATAAAGATTACTGTAACCTGTTTTATTTAATTACATCTAATCCTCATATTTTCCTATGACATTTTTACTTAATATTAAATTGGGTATAATTCACATATTCTCCATTTTCATGTTAATTTCCAATTAAATACCATTTATTCTAACTAACATGTTTTCCCATATTGATTACTTAATGGCATATTATGTATAGCTCATTCTGATTAACACATTTTCCTAACAATATTAATTAATGTTATATCAAATACAATTAACGTATTTTCCGTACTAACATGAAATTAACGTACTTTCCAAGTTAACGTTGAATGAACGTGTTTCCCATTTTAATGTCAAATGACAAATTACATGTTTTTCTGATATCGATGTCAAATTGTCATGTTTACAAATCAGTGTCAATTAACACGTTATTACAATATCAATGCCATGTTTACCCTATTAAATTAGCATTAACATGTCTTTTTCCCATCTCAACATCAAATGAACATAAATGTCTAATTAACATTTTTCCCAAACTAACATTAAATGAACATAAAAGACTTATTGACATATTTTCCCCAAATTAACATGAAATGAACATAAATGTCTAATTGATATGTTTTTCCCAAATTAACATGAAATGAACATAGGTGACCTATTTTTCTCAATTAAATTGAACATAAATGACAAATTGCATGTTTTCTCCAATTAACATATTCTCCCTATTTAATGTCAATTAACATGAATGCCTAATCACCATGTTTCTCGAATTAACGTATCCTCCTTAATGTTAGTTAACATGAATTACCATGTCTCTTAAATTAATATACTTTCCTTAATGTCAATTACCATGAATGAAAAATTGCTATGTTTTTAACATATTCTCTTTAATGTCAATTAACGTGAATGACAAATTGTTATATTTAATATGTCTATAAATTAATGTCAGATGTGTGTTCACCAAGTCAATGCTATATTTATATGTCTACAGATTAATGTCAAATACATATTTATAAATGACATTTCTACTTAATATAAAATTAAGTTTAACTTATTCTTGTTTACATATTCTTCCTTTATAATAATCCCAATTTCCTTTATAACGTTATTTCATACTTTCCAATTCTATGCAATTCAAACAGTAAAGGCATAATAATACTGTAATAAAACAAATAACAGAAAGGGGATAAGTAAGAGAGATGTACATACAAACAAATAATAACTAAAAATGAATAGGTAACTGACAGAAATTAAAATAACATATAAGAATAAACTTATAAACACTGATACTTTTAGATCCATTACATATTTACTGTCAAAAATTCTTTTTATTTAGATTACTACAACAATTATTGTATCTATTTAACTTTAACTTAGAAGAAATCTGAAAATCACAGTAATACTCACTTAAGTTTGTGGTAGATCCAGAAAATCCTCTAAAATAGTTGTTATAGAAGAAAAGCAAGAATTATCCCTTCAATCCAAGCTCCTGCAGCACCTCGACATTTCTTAATTTTTATTCAGAAATAACTTGGAGGAGGAAGAAGAAGAAGAATGTTTGTGTGTAAGAAAATGGTGAGGCTGCTAGCCTATTGTAGGTTAGTTAGGATAAATCTAAACCATAGGATAGTAGGTTATTAAATCAAGTCTTACACCTCAAGTCAAGTCAGCATATGTATATAGCAGACAAAACAGTCGAGATTCAAGCGCAAGAATCTGCTTGCTCTAAGGTGGGTCGACCCACCTTAGACATGGGTCGACACTAGTGTTGACACACCTTAGGCATAGGTTGACCCATGTGTCGACCCAACTAAGGGTTGGGTCCCACATTTACCGTTGTTTTATTTTTCTGTTTATAAGTTAAATTATTTAATATTGCTCAAACTTCTTTTAATCATAACTTGTTCATTTCTTGTCCGATTTACGCAAACTAAAAGTCTACCTGAATTAGAATTTCGTAATGAACGCATCTGTAAAGTCTATTTTACTCAATTCTTAATATTATTTTAATTAATATTTTTTTCAACATTTTATTCCTTAATTAATCAATGACATTAATTAATTATTATTTGTTAGAAGTTTGGGTTATTACATTTAACATCTTTCCTGTTTAAATTATTTTTTGGTGGAGCCTTAAAATTCTTTTTATACCCTATCTTTTCTTGTTAAATGCAGATTGAGAATTTTCTATAATCCTAGACAAGTTTCTCTTCCTTTATTGAAGTTCGAGATATTTTTCGTAAGGTCTTCTAATTTAGTTTTGAGACTAAAATTCTCTAATTCTATCATTTTAACGTTTTAACTCATGATTTTCATAAATAAGAGCACTATCCTTTTCTTTTTAAGTTTCAATTTCTTGACTAAATAAGGTAAGTTGAGAATTAGCATTGGAAAATGATTCTTAATTTTTTCCAAGTTCTTCTTGTAATATTTCTTTCTTATCTTTAATCTTATCCCTTTCAAATTCACCTTTTTCTGATTTTTAAGAGTTTCCTTATATTTTCTTTTGTAACTATTCCCAGAATCTATAAGCTCTGAATTTATTTCTACCAAATCATCAGAAGTTAAATCGCTAACCACGTTATCTTTAGCAATAAACCATATGTTAACTTGCTCATTTTTACTATCGCTATCGGAAGAGGATTCTGAGTCATCCTATGTTACTGAAAATGCTTTCTTCTTGAATCTATCTTTCTTGTTTTTACCATAATATCTTTCTTCTAAGCTGGACAATCCTTTTGTATTTGTCCATTCTTGTGACAGTTATAACATTATAAAACCGATGTTGATGGCTTGTTAGAATTGTTGTGACTAGAGCTTTTATTCCACAATATTTATTTCCTTTCCTGTATTTTAATTATTATTTTTTGAAGATTTTGGCAATATGTGTTATGTCATCATCGTCTTAATCTAAATTTTCTTTTTCTGCATGAAATGCTAGATTCCTTATGCCCTGAGCTTATACTCTTTTAGCCTGCAAATTAAATTCATACTAAGTTAGATTTCCTATTAACTCTTATGGTTTCATGGTAGAGAGATCATTAGCATCTTCAATAGCTAAGACCTATCTTTCCTAATCTTACATTAAATAGCTTAGCATTTTTGATACAACATCAAAATTGGAATATTTTTCTCCTAAACCTAATAATGAATGATACATATTTTGAAATCTGGAATATATTTCTTTAATGGATATCTTGCTTTGCTTCACCTGATTAGTTCCTTCATGAGTACCTTTAAGTTTTGCCATATTCATTAGTAGTGTTGCACAAGAAAATACGGTTAAATTCAATTCTATCCAAGGTGCAATGCAACATACTCGTAGCATTAGCATTTGCATTATAATCTAATTTTTTGTGAGTTTGACCATTCAGAATAGTTAGCGGTGGGAATGTTACATTCAGATTGTGTAATATTCCACGAATCAAAAACATTTGCTTGGATATAGATTCTCATATGTGTAGCCTAATAGTTGTAATCATGCCATTTAATAGAGGTGGTCGTACAGTGGATTGACCCTCTATATAACTGGTGTTAGTGTTATTTTCCATATTACTTATAATATCAAAATAACCACGTTTACGATAATATGATGACCTTATTGTGATACCAATTAAAAGCCTAGTAGTAATGAGTAATATAGAAATACGTGTAAACTAAGTGCGGAAGATATAGTACATAATGTAAAAGCAGTAAATAAAAGTAAATGACACCATGCAGAGATTTTTGTAATGGTTTGGAGCTCTGTCCTACGTCAAGTTCCACACTCATTCTAAAATTTTGACTAAATCAACAACCCTCACATAACCTGTAGGAATAGGTATTACAACACCTAAGTAGTAGAATAAGTTTTGAGAAGTAGAACAAGAATTCGCCTCAGTAGCCGAAGAGGACTTTGAGTCTGAGTTGTGGGACATGACTTTTTACTAATAAAAATTTATTTGAATCTTTGTGTTCTTAATAGCATGAATATGTCACTTTATAGTACAACTTTCTTATAACCTTCTCCTTGATAATATATAGTGTTTGGTAAATGAAGAATTAAAGAAGAAAGTGATTATTAAATAATCACATAATATTGAAAACGAGAGCACAAAAGAATATTTATAAAATTCTTTATAGAATTAGAATATATTAGAATCAAGTAAGTTCAGTGAATTATAACAACTAATTCTGGAGTTTATTTATAAGTTATAAAAGGTTGCTTTCATTCTAAAATTGATTTGATAAAAAAAGATAGATATAATTCTTTGATTAAAGAGTTATGCCTTTTTAAAAGTCGCAACCTTTTAATTCAGCCGGCTGAAAATAAATTTCAATTAGCTAAAAAACGACTAGTTTTTTAAATCATTGTGCACATGTATAAGGCTCAAGATTCAGCTGGCTGAATCTACACTTCAGCCTGTTATTTGCACATGTGCCTTTGTGCGTATGTATAACCTTAATATTTACAAATAAAATATCTTATATTGCTATATATTTCAGGAGTGATTTTAACAATAATTCTAACTATAATACTGACTCAAATACAACACAAAATATACCAACTTATCTTTTTCGGATCTTCTTGTATTTAAATTACATTCTTCAATATTTCTCCTGTAATAATCGTTAGTGTATGATATTGACAATATATAGTTGTCATAGTCAAAATAGCGCAAAACTAGAGGTTCTAACATGATGATGCTTTCCACGAGGCGAGGTGGGATTTAATTTT
Source organism: Allium sativum (assembly GCA_030737875.1). NCBI lineage: Eukaryota > Viridiplantae > Streptophyta > Magnoliopsida > Asparagales > Amaryllidaceae > Allium > Allium sativum. Next base: position 184,347,497 of record CM060924.1, on the reverse strand, counting down.
GGAAGTAAGGGGTTGCCAGTTAGAACCAAGGAGCTTAATAGGGCGAATGCGACTCCAAGGTAATTGATAGGAAAACTTCCAAGTTAGAAGTTGAGGGAGTTATCAATGACAGGACCAAGGTGGTCAGCACGACCAAGCATGGTGATGGAAATTTTGGTGAACTTGATGGAGAGGCTAGATATGAGTTCGAAGGTGTAAAGTAACAATTTCAATCAGTGCATGTTACTAGGTGTGGGTCAGGTAAATAGGATGGTGTCATATGCAAATTGGATGTTAACAATATCGATTGTGGTAGGGAGTCAGCATATACCAACGAGGAGGGTTTTGGAGGTAGTTAGACTGAACATACAACTAAGGACACCAGCAACAAAGACAACGAGCAGGGGCAATAGAGGATCACCTTGGCCAAGGCCACTCTTGGATTTGATAAGACCTCCCCCTACACCATTACTTGAGATGGAGTAAAAGATGGAATGTAAGATATAATTAATCTAGGTGCGCCAACGGCGTAGGAAGCCCATATTGGAGGGAATTCGAGAATGAATTTTCAGTTGTCTGTGTCAAATGCCTTAGAGAAATCAATTTTAAACTGTAGTCCAGGATTTACAGAGAAAGAAATGACTTACTAGGTTATGGTAACATATTCAAGAATGTTATGGCCAAGAATGAAAGCGGATTGATAAGGACTGATGAGTTGAGAAATGTTGGACTGGAGGTGAGAAGCCATGAACTTTTTAATTAGTTTGAAGTTACAATTAAGAAGCGTGATAGGGAAAAAAACCATTAAGGTCAATGGAACCTTCATATTTGAGGAAGAGGATTATTTTGGCACAATTCGTTCTGGAGATGCACGAATGGTTAGAGTAGAATTTGTCATAAAAGGTCGAGGATGTCGGTTTTGAGAAGATCCCGGAAGTGCTTGAAAAAAGAAGCACGAAAACCATCAAGTCCAGGAGATGTGTTATTGTAACAACCCGAAAATATGGGCCAGTTTAAAAATTTTATTTTGGCAATTTTAGCGAATTTTGAATATTTAAAATAGATTATTTTAAATAATATTGTCGAGGAATTTATTTTGAATAGAATTCGAACGTATATATTATATACGTCGTCGTTAGAATATATAATAATTATATATAATTATAAAAGGAATTGAAAATGGCGTGGTAGTTCGAAAATTCGATTTCTAATTTCAAATGAATATACAAAATTCAATATAAGTCAGAATTGAACGAAACAAGAAATATTTGAATCTGTATAACTATATCTTTGTAACGAAGTTAACAAACTGGGATTTCATCTTAGAAATGATAAGATATGTCCAGTTGAAAATTCTGAATAGTCGCTATGGAATTCAGGCCCTTAAAAATGGACATTTTGCAAACGACCTCGGATTTCGACGAAACCAGTTTTGTTGGGTCCGGGATGTAAAGTTATTGCTGGGTTTCAAATTTCATAATTTTTCGAATCAATATGTGAGCGTGGCAAAGGAAAACGCGTTTGACCAGTTTCAGTTGATTTTAATCGACTGGAAATTGGCCATTTTTCAAACGGTCTCAGAATTCGACGAAACTAGTTTTGTTAGGACCGTATCGTCAATACGAAGCTAGAAAATATTTTTCTAGAATTTTTCTAGTTAGTATGTGGCCCCGGTAATTTGAAATGTACGTTTAAAATTCAGTATAGTGGTTTAAGTGTAAATTCAACGGAAACTGATTCAAACGATCAAATCAAACTACGAAACATATCCCATTGTGTTCGGAATGGGGGTGAAACGCTATGGGCGACAGTCGGTGGGCCTCGTTTCGTAGTCGAATGAAAAGTCAACTCCTTGGGATAAAATAAATTAAAATTAAATAAAAAAATATATTTATTTTTCATATAACCCCCCCCCCCCCTCTTCTCGTTTTCATTCAGAAGAAATAAAAAAAAAAAACCGCTCAGCTAAAAAAAACCCGTCGACCCTCCCCTTAACCCTAGCGTCGCCGCCATCAGGCGCTCCGCCAGCCGCCCCATCGGCCTCCAAGGGCGCCGCCTTCCTCTCCTCTTCTTCCTTCTCTCCTCGTTCAATTCCCCCCCAAATCCTCATCCGCCTACGCCCACCACGACAGAGCCGCCACCGCCCCCAGCCCTCTACCTCGCCTTCCACCTCCTCCTCCCATCGCCTTGCCCCCCTTCTCCTCCGCCTGCGCTTCAATCCCCACCCGAATCGAAACCCCCCTTTTCCCCAATTAGAGGTCGCACCCATCTGAAGCGCCACCGAGCTCGACTGGATTGGAGGGTGTGGCCAAGGCGGAGCAATCGGCAACTTCTGATCGGCAGTGCCAAGCTTCGAGATGCGTGCGATAGTTAGAGTTCCAAGGCAGGCGGGTTTTCCTTTTTCACGATGATGCCTGGAACCAGTTTAGAACGGAGGAAGGTGATGCTCTTTATTTATTTCTTTAAGGATAATAACATTGCTGAAATATATGATTTTTTATTTTATAAAATTAGCTTTGTTTTAAAAAAATATACGTTGTTTTTAAAATATAAATAACATCAAATAAAAATGTGATTTTTATTTAAATAGCTGTGCAATAAAAATATGATTTGGATGAAATGGCTTTTATAAGAAAAAATGAGATTTTTGTTGATATTGAAAATGAGATTTTCTTTGTATACAAATATATTGGTTTTTAAAAATAGAAAAATATGATTTTTATATATAGAACATCGTAATAAAAATATGATTTTTATATATAGAACATCGTAATAAAAATATGATTTTTATATATAGAACATCGTAATAAAAATATGATTTTTATATATAGAACATCGTAATAAAAATATGATTTTTATATATAGAACATCAAAGTAAAAATTCGATTTTTATATATTGAATAGCAAAGTAAAAATTCGATTTTTATATATTGAATAGCAAAATAAAAATATGATTTTTATATATAGAACATCAAAGTAAAAATTCAATTTTTAAATATTGAATAGCAAAGTAAAAATTCGATTTTTAAATATTGAGTAGCAAAGTAAAAATTCGATTTTTACATATGTAGAGAATACGGGCGAAGAAAGTAATAAGAGACGAGAACAGTGAAGATTTTCTGCATGGAAGTGCCGTGAAGTTGGATAGCTTTCGGTGAGAACTTCTCACCTTTCAATTTAATTTTTCTAGTTATATATATATACTAGGATGTAGACGGTGTTTAGTAGCACCCGACACCCGTCATCCACAGACCATGGATGGCTTGTTTGTTAAATTGTTTGGTTGTGTAGTTGATTAGATGATTGGATTTGAATTGAATTGTTGGGTGAAATAAATTGATTTGATTGATGTGTGAATGGCGTGGGCCTTCACTAGACCGGGGATAAGGCTAGGCCTTGTCCCGTTTCTAGTATCGTGCCGTTATGCCGCCGAAATTTTCTAAAATATGTTAGAAAAATAAAAATATCATTTTATTGAATAAATGAATTGAATAGAAATTCATAGGTTGAAATAAAGTGTTTTATCGTTAAAAATATAATTTTTAACGTGAAGTGAATAAAATAGAATATTCATTTACAAACCAGACGGTTTGTTTATGTACACCTATTTGAATGACATTGATTGGGACGATAAATTTTACACATCGCCCAACAGCACCAATAAAATATGTGTTTGATTGCTTGAAACCCCACACGGGTGTTGGGATGAAATTTGAAGTTCACTCATCCTGATTGATTAAATATGTCAATCGATTGATTGACAGGCTGTTATAAGCGTTAGATATCTATATTTGATGCTTATACAGTGTAGTGCACTTTGGTTGATGGTTGATTATTTTGCAATGCTATTATATACATGTGTTGTATGAAAATCCATATAATTAAAATTATATGGTGATTGATTGGGCCTCATTCCAATTTAGAAAATAAAGAATAATATAAAATAAAAGTTCATGTGTTGACAGTACTCATTCATTGAGATTGGTCATGTGTTGAACGAAATATTTTAGTAACAAAATTTGCACCTTTATCGATATAAAATAAAAGTTCATGTGTTGACAGTACTCATTCATTGAGATTGGTCATGTGTTGAACGAAATATTTTGATAATAACAACTATTTTTGAAAAAGAAGTATTTGAAATAGAATATTGGAAAATAGAAATTTATGAAGCCGTGTTGATTAGATTGACGCCATTTTGACGTGAACGATATTTATATCGATTTTATCGATTTCGAAATGAAATGAATTGAAAACGATTTCGAAATGAAATGAATTGAAAACGATTTCGAAGTGAATTGAATTGAAAACGATTTCGAAGTGAATTGAATTGAAAACGAACTCGAATTGAATTGAAAACGATTTCGAAATGAATTGAATTGAAAACGAATTCGAAATGAATTGAAAACGATTTCGAAATGAATTGAATATAAAACGAATTCAAATTGAATTGAAAGCAAATTGAAATGAATTCAAATTGAATTGAAATTTGAATTGAATAGAAATGAATTTTAAAACGAATTTATAAAGAAGAATTCAATTTTGCTTTGAATTGAAATGGAAGTTGAAATAGATTTTGAAACGAATTTTAAAACTATTTATATAATTCGTTTTGAATAGAAATCGACGAAATATATATTATATATATAATATAATGGCCTGAATAGAACGCGCCGCGCCGCGGCAGTTCCTGAATTTCGACCATTTATTTCAAACGGACATTACGGGAGATCCGACCGTCGAATTCTCCTAAAACCGGAACCGTTGGGTTCGTATCGAAAAGAGCTTTCTAACGAAGATTAGAAATTTGAAATCTAACGGTTGGATTTGGAGATACGTCCAAATCAAATTCGAAAAAGGTCGCTGTAAGTGCAGTTCGATGGCCATTGATGGAAATCGACTGTACGGGCCTTGATAAAATTATTAAAAATAGTAATAATTTGTGTAAAATCATAAGAAATGATTTGTGAAGATTTGGGATGAAAAACTCCATATTTGAAAAGATAAAAATAGATTTTTATCGAAATGAACTAGTTTTGAACTAGAAATATAATTCTATTTATTTTTAAATAAATAAATTGAATTTGAAAAGGGTTTTAAAAATAACCAAAATTTCCAATGATTGCATTGGAATGTATTTGAATCGAAATTGTCTTCGGAATATTTCGATGTTGGATTTCGTGATTATACAAATGTTGTTATGGAAATTTGAAAGATATAGATATATATATCGTTATTTCCAATACGATATTTGTTAGTCGTAGAATTTGATATTGAATATAAGCCGGTATATTTTCTATTCAGAGCCTTGTGTTTAATATCAAATGTGATTTGGGTTTGTCGTGAATGGTGTCTTCACTAACACTGTTCTTGAACCCAGTTGAGAAAAGATTAAATCTTTTTATTTAGATTTAATGAAGTGTACCAATTAAATGACATTTAATTGGAATTGAATCGATATTGATTTTTGGGTTTATCGTGGACAGTGTTTTTAAATAACACTCGTTCTTTAACCCGATGATTAATGAATGTGATTTTGGGTTTATCGTGAACCGTGTTTTTAAATGACACTGATTCTTTAACCCAGTCAAAGATTAAAACTAAGTGGAGTTTTAATGAATCTTTAATTAGATTGAAAAGATCGAAAATGGAGTACCACCAGTTTTGCTCCAGGCGATAGTTAAATCTTTAATTAGATTTGAACGTGAAATGGTAATTGAGTTTACCGATAACACTGTGGTGTTAGATATGAAGTATTACCAGTTTTACTTCATGGGATAAATAGGTTGGGATTGGGAAATTAAAACAAATGATTACTTCGGTAAGGTTCGCTAATCCCGACTAGTTTGAATTGAGATTCAAAAATAGAAAGAAGGATAAATTCAAGAAATTTATCTTGGATAAAATTAATGGGAACATTTCCCTATGAATGTGAAATTTAGAAACTAACTGTCGGTTGGCCAAGCAGAATGGTTTTCTGGATATTGATCTGATGTTGGTTTCGGCCTTCGGGGTTAATATTTGGGGAATTAATCTCTTGATTAATTTACGGTTAGTGACTAATGAATTGGAATGAGGCGTATGTTGTGTTTGTGTAACACTTATTTAAAATATACGCGAGTTATTCGAAAAGACCGGGTTTATCCCATTCTGAATAACTGATACGACGATAAGTCGAAGATGAAGACGATGGTCGAAGACCGGAGGTCTTCACGTCGTTTGGGTGATAACTGATGATCTTGATTGGGCTGTACACCCAAGAAGATGGAAACAGTTAGTGATCGTCCAGACGTACTTGGAGATCGATGGATATGCGGGGTACTAGGTGCCTCCGGTTTCGTTCAGACCCAGAACGGACTTGTAAATGGACTGTGTGTCTGACATTGGATTTTAGTCTGTGTGATTGATTTCTATTAAATATATATCTGTTTGGCGGCGGAGAATTTATTCTCTTGCTTAACGCCCTTCTCTGAGACGTACGAGCTCAGGGGTTATATACTGATGGATATCAAACGCATGGAGTGAATTGCTTGTGTGGCATGCCTAAGTGGCAATTGATCGAGGCTTCTGTTGAAAAGCAAAGTCTTGTGGTGATGATCAAAGCACGGCCTTTGTGGCGTAGCTTTGTGTAACGTTGATTCGCGAGCTTCACACCCGGTATGAACCAAAAACGGGAGACGGACCTCAGGGAGGGCATGCGTTTCCTTCTAGATAAAAAGTGGCGTCAGTGGTTTTACACGCCCTGACGAGTTTGACTTATGTGGTTGTTGCTGTTGCGAGGCGCCTCGGATTGATCGGTCGTTCTCGAACCGATGGAGTCATTTAGTTGGCTCATTTACGCCCCAAAGGGCGGGGAAACGTAGTGTTCAGGCATTTTAATCCACATCGGTGGACCGGCCCTGTCGCTCCAAGGGTCACTCGAGCTCTGATCCTGAGACATGGGCTAGATTGTCTCGAATCGGTAGAGGACTATCTTTTGCCTCGGTTCATAGACGGAAATCCGATTTCCAAATACGTGACATTTGCGGTTTTATTTGTAGAGCCTAGTATGGCGACATAGTGGGATGGGGCACTCATGCCGCCTATAATTGATACTTATGATTTGAAGTTGTTTTATACACTATGCACTTGTAATAGTATCAAATGATTTGTTTTCAACGTATCAAGCATTCTTTGGCTGTTATAAGGGAAAACCCTATCCTCGGCTGCGTTGCATTGTGTGATGGGACCTGGGTCTTATAACAGCTTCATTTTACTTTATTTAGCATTGCGCTGTTTGTTTTATGCACTGGTATTCTTGGGAGGAAACCCGTTCCGTGTTATACGGCGTGGTCCCTTGATTTTACCTAATGATTTAAAATAAAGATAATAACTGTTTTAGTTCTCACACCAGTCACATGACTGACCTGGAGTTTATTGTTTTAACCTAAACTCTGGGTGCCCTTATTTTCGACACGGGCAGCTAGTAGTTTTGGTTTTGCAGATTTATATTCACAGGATCCTGGTTTACAGCTGGAACGATATCCGGAAAGCTTTGTATCCGTATATCTCATTCTAGTTGTGTATTGTATTATTTTCCGCTGCGATGTATTTAAATGTAATTTAAATCTCTGATAATTTCTGTGTAATATTTATTTGTTTATACTCTGTATATTCTTGTAATCTGATGCATTGTTGTAATATACAATGAAATGTTCTTCTGTATGCGTTCTGTTTTGTCCTGTTCTCAAACGATAGGGCGTTTCGAACGGCCTGGATCGGTTTAGCGACTGGTTCGGACCGAGCGAAATTCCTTGCCGTCACAGTTGATATCAGAGCTTTGGTTTACAAAGCTTAGAGAACAAGGCACATTAGAACCTTGCGAAAGAATTCATCGGATATTGGATCAGTAAAATCCAATTAGAATGACTCGTTAGAGATAGGATCAGTAGTATCCTAGAACGAGTGTGAAGAGTATATTTTTAAAATAAAACCAATTTCGTTTTGAAAATTTAAATCAACTATTCGTATTTGATTATTTATTTATATTGATTTTGGACAATTCAGTATATAAAGAATTTGCATATACGCCTTGCAAACGTATATTCAAAGTTTTAATATATTGGATAGATATAGCATCGCACTCTAGTCGCCCGGAGATGATATTGATGATAGCGATCGCATCATCAACATTCATGTTCGAGTTTCGAAGGTGTGATTTTCTATATATTTCCATTAGACTGGTGTGAGAACCAAAACTTATATAGTTAGAATACATTGTTGTGAATTGGCATCAACAACATGATTTTTGTATATGTATCAAAATTATCAATTTGAAACGTTAAAGTCACCAATTGATTGATGTTTGTGTTGTTTGTTTAATTGTTTGCTAATTTTTAGCCATTTAGCCTAATTGAATCACATATTGAATTATACTGAAAATTAGTCGCATTTGCTTGCATATACATGTATATCATTGAACAGGTCATAGCAAGGAGGCTAGAGCAGAGAATAAAATTTGTTTGCCCGACAAATAGGTACATGTTTACTACATAATTTCCTGTTTTGTTTGGGTGATGATGATTTTGTGAGCCTATGGGCTAGCCGCTTGGCTTTTTCTTTTTCTTTTTGAGATCTGAAGGACCGGGGAAGCTATTTGAAATTCCCCGATGCTCCCATTGCAGGGGAGGTTATGGCGAAATTTTTCAAAAATTTAGGGTGTTAGCCAAATTTTTGACATTTTGAAAATTCTCAGGAACTAAAGAGTTGGAGAATAGAAGCCAGATCGTGCGTAGAGTTGAATAATCAAACCGCTTTCGACTTTGTTCCTTTTCGGGGACGAAAAGTTTTAAGTGGGGGAGATTGTAACAACCCGAAAATATGGGCCAGTTTAAATTTTTTATTTTGGCAATTTTAGCGAATTTTGAATATTTAAAATAGATTATTTTAAATAATATTGTCGAGGAATTTATTTTGAATAGAATTCGAACGTATATATTATATACGTCGTCGTTAGAATATATAATAATTATATATAATTATAAAAGGAATTGAAAATGGCGCGGTAGTTCGAAAATTCGATTTCTAATTTCAAATGAATATACAGAATTCAATATAAGTCAGAATTGAACGAAACAAGAAATATTTGAATCCGTATAACTATATCTTTGTAACGAAGTTAACAAACTGGGATTTCATCTTAGAAATGATAAGATATGTCCAGTTGAAAATTCTGAATAGTCGCTATGGAATTCAGGCCCTTAAAAATGGACATTTTGCAAACGACCTCGGATTTCGACGAAACCTGTTTTGTTGGGTCCGGGATGTAAAGTTATTGCTAGGTTTCAAATTTCATAATTTTTCGAATCAATATGTGAGCGTGGCAAAGGAAAACGCGTTTGACCAGTTTCAGTTGATTTTAATCGACTGGAAATTGGCCATTTTTCAAACGGTCTCAGAATTCGATGAAACTAGTTTTGTTAGGACCGTATCGTCAATACGAAGCTAGAAAATATTTTTCTGGAATTTTTCTAGTTAGTATGTGGCCCCGGTAATTTGAAATGTACGTTTAAAATTCAGTATAGTGGTTTAAGTGTAAATTCAACGGAAACTGATTCAAACGATCAAATCAAACTACGAAACATATCCCATTGTGTTCGGAATGGGGGTGAAACGCTATGGGCGACAGTCGGTGGGCCTCGTTTCGTAGTCGAATAAAAAGTCAACTCCTTGGGATAAAATAAATTAAAATTAAATAAAAAAATATATATATTTTTCATATAACCCCCCCTCTTCTCGTTTTCATTCAGAAGAAATAAAAAAAAAAAACCGCTCAGCTAAAAAAAAACCGTCGACCCTCCCCTTAACCCTAGCGCCGCCGCCATCAGGCGCTCCGCCAGCCGCCCCATCGGCCTCCAAGGGCGCCGCCTTCCTCTCCTCTTCTTCCTTCTCTCCTCGTTCAATTCCCCCCCAAATCCTCATCCGCCTGCGCCCATCACGATAGAGCCGCCACCGCCCCCAGCCCTCTACCTCGCCTTCCACCTCCTCCTCCCATCGCCTTGCCCCCCTTCTCCTCCGCCTGCGCTTCAATCCCCACCCGAATCGAAACCCCCCTTTTCCCCAATTAGAGGTCGCACCCATCTGAAGCGCAACCGAGCTCGACTGGATTGGAGGGTGTGGCCAAGGCGGAGCAATCGGCAACTTCTGATCGGCAGTGCCAAGCTTCGAGATGCGTGCGATAGTTAGAGTTCCAAGGCAGGCGGGTTTTCCTTTTTCACGATGATGCCTGGAACCAGTTTAGAACGGAGGAAGGTGATGCTCTTTATTTATTTCTTTAAGGATAATAACATTGCTGAAATATATGATTTTTTATTTTATAAAATTAGCTTTGTTTTAAAAAAATATACGTTGTTTTTAAAATATAAATAACATCAAATAAAAATGTGATTTTTATTTAAATAGCTGTGCAATAAAAATATGATTTGGATGAAATGGCTTTTATAAGAAAAAATGAGATTTTTGTTGATATTGAAAATGAGATTTTCTTTGTATACAAATATATTGGTTTTTAAAAATAGAAAAATATGATTTTTATATATAGAACATCGTAATAAAAATATGATTTTTATATATAGAACATCGTAATAAAAATATGATTTTTATATATAGAACATCGTAATAAAAATATGATTTTTATATATAGAACATCGTAATAAAAATATGATTTTTATATATAGAACATCAAAGTAAAAATTCGATTTTTATATATTGAATAGCAAAGTAAAAATTCGATTTTTATATATTGAATAGCAAAATAAAAATATGATTTTTATATATAGAACATCAAAGTAAAAATTCAATTTTTAAATATTGAATAGCAAAGTAAAAATTCGATTTTTAAATATTGAGTAGCAAAGTAAAAATTCGATTTTTACATATGTAGAGAATACGGGCGAAGAAAGTAATAAGAGACGAGAACAGTGAAGATTTTCTGCATGGAAGTGCCGTGAAGTTGGATAGCTTTCGGTGAGAACTTCTCACCTTTCAATTTAATTTTTCTAGTTATATATATACTAGGATGTAGACGGTGTTTAGTAGCACCCGACACCCGTCATCCACAGACCATGGATGGCTTGTTTGTTAAATTGTTTGGTTGTGTAGTTGATTAGATGATTGGATTTGAATTGAATTGTTGGGTGAAATAAATTGATTTGATTGATGTGTGAATGGCGTGGGCCTTCACTAGACCGGGGATAAGGCTAGGCCTTGTCCCGTTTCTAGTATCGTGCCGTTATGCCGCCGAAATTTTCTAAAATATGTTAGAAAAATAAAAATATCATTTTATTGAATAAATGAATTGAATAGAAATTCATAGGTTGAAATAAAGTGTTTTATCGTTAAAAATATAATTTTTAACGTGAAGTGAATAAAATAGAATATTCATTTACAAACCAGACGGTTTGTTTATGTACACCTATTTGAATGACATTGATTGGGACGATAAATTTTACACATCGCCCAACAGCACCAATAAAATATGTGTTTGATTGCTTGAAACCCCACACGGGTGTTGGGATGAAATTTGAAGTTCACTCATCCTGATTGATTAAATATGTCAATCGATTGATTGACAGGCTGTTATAAGCGTTAGATATCTATATTTGATGCTTATACAGTGTAGTGCACTTTGGTTGATGGTTGATTATTTTGCAATGCTATTATATACATGTGTTGTATGAAAATCCATATAATTAAAATTATATGGTGATTGATTGGGCCTCATTCCAATTTAGAAAATAAAGAATAATATAAAATAAAAGTTCATGTGTTGACAGTACTCATTCATTGAGATTGGTCATGTGTTGAACGAAATATTTTAGTAATAAAATTTGCACCTTTATCGATATAAAATAAAAGTTCATGTGTTGACAGTACTCATTCATTGAGATTGGTCATGTGTTGAACGAAATATTTTGATAATAACAACTATTTTTGAAAAAGAAGTATTTGAAATAGAATATTGGAAAATAGAAATTTATGAAGCCGTGTTGATTAGATTGACGCCATTTTGACGTGAACGATATTTATATCGATTTTATCGATTTCGAAATGAAATGAATTGAAAACGATTTCGAAATGAAATGAATTGAAAACGATTTCGAAGTGAATTGAATTGAAAACGATTTCGAAGTGAATTGAATTGAAAACGAACTCGAATTGAATTGAAAACGATTTCGAAATGAATTGAATTGAAAACGAATTCGAAATGAATTGAAAACGATTTCGAAATGAATTGAATATAAAACGAATTCAAATTGAATTGAAAGCAAATTGAAATGAATTCAAATTGAATTGAAATTTGAATTGAATAGAAATGAATTTTAAAACGAATTTATAAAGAAGAATTCAATTTTGCTTTGAATTGAAATGGAAGTTGAAATAGATTTTGAAACGAATTTTAAAACTATTTATATAATTCGTTTTGAATAGAAATCGACGAAATATATATTATATATATAATATAATGGCCTGAATAGAACGCGCCGCGCCGCGGCAGTTCCTGAATTTCGACCATTTATTTCAAACGGACATTACGGGAGATCCGACCGTCGAATTCTCCTAAAACCGGAACCGTTGGGTTCGTATCGAAAAGAGCTTTCTAACGAAGATTAGAAATTTGAAATCTAACGGTTGGATTTGGAGATACGTCCAAATCAAATTCGAAAAAGGTCGCTGTAAGTGCAGTTCGATGGCCATTGATGGAAATCGACTGTACGGGCCTTGATAAAATTATTAAAAATAGTAATAATTTGTGTAAAATCATAAGAAATGATTTGTGAAGATTTGGGATGAAAAACTCCATATTTGAAAAGATAAAAATAGATTTTTATCGAAATGAACTAGTTTTGAACTAGAAATATAATTCTATTTATTTTTAAATAAATAAATTGAATTTGAAAAGGGTTTTAAAAATAACCAAAATTTCCAATGATTGCATTGGAATGTATTTGAATCGAAATTGTCTTCGGAATATTTCGATGTTGGATTTCGTGATTATACAAATGTTGTTATGGAAATTTGAAAGATATAGATATATATATCGTTATTTCCAATACGATATTTGTTAGTCGTAGAATTTGATATTGAATATAAGCCGGTATATTTTCTATTCAGAGCCTTGTGTTTAATATCAAATGTGATTTGGGTTTGTCGTGAATGGTGTCTTCACTAACACTGTTCTTGAACCCAGTTGAGAAAAGATTAAATCTTTTTATTTAGATTTAATGAAGTGTACCAATTAAATGACATTTAATTGGAATTGAATCGATATTGATTTTTGGGTTTATCGTGGACAGTGTTTTTAAATAACACTCGTTCTTTAACCCGATGATTAATGAATGTGATTTTGGGTTTATCGTGAACCGTGTTTTTAAATGACACTGATTCTTTAACCCAGTCAAAGATTAAAACTAAGTGGAGTTTTAATGAATCTTTAATTAGATTGAAAAGATCAAAAATGGAGTACCACCAGTTTTGCTCCAGGCGATAGTTAAATCTTTAATTAGATTTGAACGTGAAATGGTAATTGAGTTTACCGATAACACTGTGGTGTTAGATATGAAGTATTACCAGTTTTACTTCATGGGATAAATAGGTTGGGATTGGGAAATTAAAACAAATGATTACTTCGGTAAGGTTCGCTAATCCCGACTAGTTTGAATTGAGATTCAAAAATAGAAAGAAGAATAAATTCAAGAAATTTATCTTGGATAAAATTAATGGGAACATTTCCCTATGAATGTGAAATTTAGAAACTAACTGTCGGTTGGCCAAGCAGAATGGTTTTCTGGATATTGATCTGATGTTGGTTTCGGCCTTCGGGGTTAATATTTGGGGAATTAATCTCTTGATTAATTTACGGTTAGTGACTAATGAATTGGAATGAGGCGTATGTTGTGTTTGTGTAACACTTATTTAAAATATACGCGAGTTATTCGAAAAGACCGGGTTTATCCCATTCTGAATAACTGATACGACGATAAGTCGAAGATGAAGACGATGGTCGAAGACCGGAGGTCTTCACGTCGTTTGGGTGATAACTGATGATCTTGATTGGGCTGTACACCCAAGAAGATGGAAACAGTTAGTGATCGTCCAGACGTACTTGGAGATCGATGGATATGCGGGGTACTAGGTGCCTCCGGTTTCGTTCAGACCCAGAACGGACTTGTAAATGGACTGTGTGTCTGACATTGGATTTTAGTCTGTGTGATTGATTTCTATTAAATATATATCTGTTTGGCGGCGGAGAATTTATTCTCTTGCTTAACGCCCTTCTCTGAGACGTACGAGCTCAGGGGTTATATACTGATGGATATCAAACGCATAGAGTGAATTGCCTGTGTGGCATGCCTAAGTGGCAATTGATCGAGGCTTCTGTTGAAAAGCAAAGTCTTGTGGTGATGATCAAAGCACGGCCTTTGTGGCGTAGCTTTGTGTAACGTTGATTCGCGAGCTTCACACCCGGTATGAACCAAAAACGGGAGACGGACCTCAGGGAGGGCTTGCGTTTCCTTCTAGATAAAAAGTGGCGTCAGTGGTTTTACATGCCCTGACGAGTTTGACTTATGTGGTTGTTGCTGTTGCGAGGCGCCTCGGATTGATCGGTCGTTCTCGAACCGATGGAGTCATTTAGTTGGCTCATTTACGCCCCAAAGGGCGGGGAAACGTAGTGTTCAGGCATTTTAATCCACATCGGTGGACCGGCCCTGTCGCTCCAAGGGTCACTCGAGCTTTGATCCTGAGACATGGGCTAGATTGTCTCGAATCGGTAGAGGACTATCTTTTGCCTCGGTTCATAGACGGAAATCCGATTTCCAAATACGTGACATTTGCGGTTTTATTTGTAGAGCCTGGTATGGCGACATAGTGGGATGGGGCACTCATGCCGCCTATAATTGATACTTATGATTTGAAGTTGTTTTATACACTATGCACTTGTAATAGTATCAAATGATTTGTTTTCAACGTATCAAGCATTCTTTGGCTGTTATAAGGGAAAACCCTATCCTCGGCTGCGTTGCATTGTGTGATGGGACCTAGGTCTTATAACAGCTTCATTTTACTTTATTTAGCATTGCGCTGTTTGTTTTATGCACTGGTATTCTTGGGAGGAAACCCGTTCCGTGTTATAAGGCGTGGTCCCTTGATTTTACCTAATGATTTAAAATAAAGATAATAACTGTTTTAGTTCTCACACCAGTCACATGACTGACCTGGAGTTTATTGTTTTAACCTAAACTCTGGGTGCCCTTATTTTCGACACGGGCAGCTAGTAGTTTTGGTTTTGCAGATTTATATTCACAGGATCCTGGTTTACAGCTGGAACGATATCCGGAAAGCTTTGTATCCGTATATCTCATTCTAGTTGTGTATTGTATTATTTTCCGCTGCGATGTATTTAAATGTAATTTAAATCTCTGATAATTTCTGTGTAATATTTATTTGTTTATACTCTGTATATTCTTGTAATCTGATGCATTGTTGTAATATACAATGAAATGTTCTTCTGTATGCGTTCTGTTTTGTCCTGTTCTCAAACGATAGGGCGTTTCGAACGGCCTGGATCGGTTTAGCGACTGGTTCGGACCGAGCGAAATTCCTTGCCGTCACAGTTATCATCCATGGCTTTTAGGGAAGCGAGGAACTTCGCTTCAATGAATGGAAAAATTAACGGGGATGAGAGTATGGCTAGGGTACATAAGATCCTGATCGATGGGAGGAAGCTGTGGAGATGGTTGTCCAAGCAAGTTTCTAAAGTAGGAGGTGAAAAGGATGGAAATAATGAGAGGTTCACGGGTAGTGACAGTGTTGCGACATGTTTCAAAGATAAGATTACCACATCTTCTAACATTGCAGAATCTAAGAAAAAACATAGTTTTCATGTCGCCTTCCGCTAGACACCTAGCCTTGGAACTTTGTCTCTAACAAATTTCTCCTTACAAAAAAGGTCGTGCAAGCTGTAATTTTAGATTGTGGATCTAGGCATAGCTAGAGGCATCGAGCGGGAAGTATCTTCCTTGATATTGAGAGTCAGAATTTTATTTTGGAGTGAGGATATGAGGCTTTGAAGTATGCCCTAAATAGATCTATCCCATGGGAAGATGAGGTCGAGATGAGGAGTATGTAGCGATGTTTGTTTTTGGAATTAGTTAGTGGGGAAGGAGCAGCTCGAAGGAGGAATTTCGAAAATGGTAAGAGAAGAGGAAAGATAAGGGACGGGGTACAATAGCATGGTTGGGGAAGAAACCGTGTACAGCGGGGAAGCCAGTTGGTAATTTCGAACGGGCCGACGTGAATTAAATGGTAAAGCCCAATATAAAATTTTATTAAGTTTAATTTAATATTTCATAGTGTATTAAATTAAAATTTATAATAACTTATGCATACTTTGTCAAAATTTAACAAACACGATCCATTAGGATTGTAGAGTCGCAAGCCATGTACAGGAACTGGTCTAGATCAATTTCGAGCTCGTTTGAATTTTAGGCAAAATAAAACACCTAACCTGATCTATCAAACGTTAATAGTTATTTAATGATTAACGATCAAGGTGAGTAAACTCACTAACTTTGTTTAGTTTTATAATATTATAAACGTTATTTAATATTTATAAGTGACGATTAAATGATGTGTGATGGTTATTTGGATGAATTGCTTACAGATTTGTTCAAATTATAAATGCAGTTATATATGTAAAACTTTGGTTGAATATTGATTCTATTTATTATAATATCTCGTATTAACTTGAAACTAGTGTTATTTATGTTGATTAACATTTATGGAAGCAGGGAACAAGTTGGAGGTATGCAACTAGATTCCTCAACAATTATATTGTTGTTTTTCATATATTGCATTATATGATGTAACAAATAATATATGGTTGATTTTAGTGTCGTTTGGACATTTGAACAACATTGACCTGTAATAATTGGTATTTGAACACCGTAAAAATATATTAGGAAAGAATATGGGTTTTGAAAAGGAAAAATCTATTTTTAAATAGAAATTGAATTTTGATTGGACTAGAATATAGTAACTTATTTTGAATAATAAAAAAAGTAGTTTAATTTATAAACAATGTTTATAAATAAAGTGGAATCATTATTAAGGGATAATTTGGAAATGTAAATTCAACAGTGAAATTAAAAGGGAAATTGGTAATCGTTTTTAATAGAAAACGATGAAATTTATTTAGATGTTCAAAATGGGAATATAATTAAATAAATCCATAAGGGTTTATAATTTGGATTGGACCATGTCAAATAATATAGAAATAATTTATTTTTAGAAATTATATATTATATAGTTCAGAGTTTGACAAGATAATTAATATGTGGTTTGAAACCAATAATTTTTAATCAAATATGTAATCAATATTAAATTATAAACTTAATATATAATTAGCTAGAAGTTGACTTGTAAATGGAGTTTATGAAGTGGGATATGAATATGTATCTGTAAAATAACTCAATAAAAAAAATTTGAACTTGTAATGGTAATTATAAATAAAAATCAAGATTAGATTGACGAGTCTAGTTTTCTATAAAGAAATAATATTCTCGTTTTTTAAGTGAATAATGATTTAAAAACAAACATTTTGCAAATTTGAATGGTTATAAAAGGAATTTGGTAAATGTTTGGAAGTGATAAATTCGAAAATGAATTTAAAAATTGAGTTGATCTAAAACGGTAAATTATTCTGAAGTTCGGAACGTTAATAAAATATAATTTTTTCAGAAGAAAGTTATATATTGAAATTTGATTATATCGAATTTAGGAAAGTACTATTTAATTTTCGATTTTTAAATCAAGATTCATTTAATTAATTAATTAATTGTCAATGAATTAAAGTTATATTTTGAAGTTAAATATTTTGGGAAGCAGGGATTATAATATCATCGTTATAATCGATGTTTTCCATAAAAGAAGTGGATTCGTAAACTGAATCCGATAATTGCATAAGCAATGATTTGATTAGAAATTAATAAATGGAGTTAAGGAAATTAGAAACTGATGGGAGATTAGTGAAGTTGAATGGCTTTCTGAGTTTCGATCTAATGTTGGTTTCGGCCTTCGAGGTTGGTACTTAAGGAGTTGTTCTCTTACTAGTTTATAGTTAGGGACTGATGGATGTGGAAGGATAGTGATGCGTGAATAAGAAATGGAAATTTTTTCCAATTTTAATAACGTATACTTTATAAATTTAGAAAGTAAGAATTTGTGAATATATGGAAACGTTTTTTGAGAACCGTGAGAGACTAAATGAGTTAGAGAAATATTTGGGTAAAGAGATTGAAGAGAAATTAGGAAATGAATAATTTAATGATAAATTAATTTAAAGGGGCTAAGTGTTGTTTAACGATTGATAGGTAAAAATTTCTATTTGGAAATAGGATCATTGTTTGTATGGATGTTTTCCTTTGATAGTTAGATAACCGACTATCAAAGTTTTTGACCATTTTTCCATAGTCAATTCGGAGAGATCGGAATCAGGTTTTTTATCTGAAAATCACTCTGTTTTGGCTTAAGTGTTGTGAATCAAATTATGCTAAAGATGATTGAAGATGGAGTTATGCAAGGGATGTTATGGCAATTCTAGGTAGAAATTGCCTAAGACGGATTGATGGGATGGTGCTTTCGGTTTATCCAATCCCAAGACAATTTGTATGGACAAATGTCTGACAAAGTATGCCTAACAAATCATCTACATTGATCTTCTCAAACATATTATGTTTGACAGCGGAGGAATTCGTTTCTATTAGCTGTATACACGTGATATTTTTGGTGAAGTCAATAAATGATTTGGCAGGTTTGACGATGTGGCATTCAAAGTGAATGAAGACGTGACATGTTAAAAAGGTAAGGTATGACATCAAGCCTCACAACTAGGAAATGACAAAAATCAAACAGGCAGCATAGCTAAGTGGCTCGCCCCCAATTAGGGTGTATTATCACCTATCTAGACAAAATTCATTTCCACCTTTAATATATCGATGTTGTCCCTTTCGAGAAACGGTTACTAATACCAACTATTGGTGATATACATTTGATACACTCAAGCGAGATGAGTAGTTAGTCATGCGTGGTCGGGTTACAAGATGTTCTTATTGAACTCAATGTATTCCTATCGAGAGATACACTATCAAAAGGTGTTTCCATACCTTGTCATAGTTGGTAATCCATTACCCAATAAGCACTCACGATTTTTGATTTTATATTATGTATGTGGAGCGTTCGATGCAAGCATTCTGGTAGACTGATATTTACTTGATTTAGACACTATTATGATATCAGAATAATATGGATTTAAAGAATGATTTGGGTTATCGTAAGGTAAAAACCATCCGTGTTTATGTGTGGATTG
The DNA here is from genome assembly GCA_030737875.1 of Allium sativum. Classification (NCBI taxonomy): domain Eukaryota; kingdom Viridiplantae; phylum Streptophyta; class Magnoliopsida; order Asparagales; family Amaryllidaceae; genus Allium; species Allium sativum. The sequence continues at coordinate 184,328,113 of CM060924.1, read as the reverse complement.
GTCTTACGATTATCCTTTCTTTTGAAAGAATTTTTGAAAGTTAAATCAAGTGGTTGGAGTTTACTCACACCAGTATCATGACTGACCCAGAGTTTATTTTGTTTTGTTTTACCTTAAATTCTTGCGTGCCTAAAATTTGTACGGGAAGTCAAGTAGTCGGGATTATACAGATATTCTTGGAAGATCATGGAGCAGGAGGCTTCAGCATTTTATAGCTATCGTTTATTTCCGCTGTGTTGTAAGTGTTGTACTATGATAATATTACGTATATACAAGCAGATTTGTATTTCAAAAGTTATATTATATAATATATTTTATTCATTCCGTTGTGAGATTCCTGTTTTCTCTGATGTTGTATTTATGTTCTTCTTCTTCTATTCAAACTTTATTTATTTATATTTCTCACCCTCTAACTTTTTTCTATTAACGATCCAATAAATCTTTGGTGCTTGTTAGTTGACACGATATTTGTGTCAATAATCAGGATCGAAAAATTAGTCTATTCATTACATTTGGTGTATGTTCGACTTGGGTATATCTTGTATGGTTGTTAGATTTTTTGTTTGTTTGTGTTGTGTCGAGGGTTTGTACTGGTGAATGGGGTTTTCTGTTCTAGTTTAGTTGTTTTTATGTTAGATCCAGTTATGGGTTTTCTATTTAGAGAAGAATGTTGTGTGCCTCACTGTTGGTATTTGTCCTTCCCTACAACATACAAGGTGAAGCGTTGCTCTCAAGTCTTGCTGGTTATGGGATGGTGTACCACTTTTTTTCCCATTATTCTCCTATTATGTTATCTGTTATGCTAATGTTGGATTGATTTTCTCTTGCTCCTACTTTGGCTGGTTTTTTGATTCAAGTCATCTGCATTGCTTGTCACATTTAGGTGCATGTAGTTTGTCAAGTTTTAGACTTATTGTTGTTGGCCTAGTAGGTATTGCACTACTTTGCACTTCGTCTTTAGGTGGTTGCAACATTTGTTTTAATGATCTGGTGTATGCGAAAGCCTATTGCTCTTGTAGAAGTGAGTTGTGTGTCATTTATTTGGAATGTTTGTCTCCCTGCATGGAGCACTAATGATTGCTTAGGAAACATCTATATTAAGCTTTCCACTGGTCTTGTTTGGAAACTTGTATGTAATGTCTCACCCTGCGTGATATAAGTAAAGTGGTGGTTTTCGGTGATCGATCCATCTTAAAAACCGTCAGCAGTAGGTAGATGATATGCCTAACTCCTATAAGAATTTTTTTAGTATTTGTTATAATAAAAAGTGTTATGGATAATTATAAAAATCGGATGGACTTGCCAAAAAAACACAATTTCAAATTTTAAAACACATTTACATCAAATTAGTTTCAGATGCAAATTCCAAAATTATATATATATATATATTCATTATATTGGTTTGAAAATTTTAACTCAAATTTTAAAATTCAATATTTGAAATAAGTAGATTTCAATGAATTCAATTTAAATTTCAATTCAACTTTTAAGATTTTGAATCAATAAGTTTCAAATAAAATTTCGCTAACTAGTTTCGTTTAACAAATCCAAATTTATATTTTTTGAAATATTTCATTTAGGAAATTCAAATTTATAAATTTTGAAAACATTTTATTACACCAAATTTGGTGTTTAAAATTTAATTTTATACCCTATGACTAAGTATTTTTTTAAATTTCAATTTCAATTTGAGTATATATCATTTCAATGTATATCAAAGGTCATAGGTATAAATATCATTTTAACATATTTTTCAGTTTAGGTTTTCAGTGTCCAAAAGATGAAAATTTAATTTATCCCATTTTCGTGATTTACAAGTGGTGATAGGGATGCAACATGGTCGATAACTACCGTAAATAACAGCCAATCAATCATCACATCAACTATAAGCTTAAACATGCAATTAACACCCAAAACGAAAAATACATTCCGAATAGTAATTGGTTGTCAAATATCGACATTTTAGCTAGTAATTCAATTTCATTGGTAATATTAATTAATCTAGTATCAATTTACTATAAATTCACATTTTGTCCATTCAAACCAAATTTAAACATATATGGAAGTTTCCAAACATTCAATCACATAATATGTTACATCAAAATCAATTATCATATAATGGGTGTCAATAAGCGATTATACTCAATTCAGATTCCAATTTAATTTCTCGAACGATAGATAAATCATATCATGAATTTAGTTTAACTCGTAGTGGAAATTTTAATATGTCGTAATGAGTTTAAACACTCACCTTTGATTATATGTCAAATTGAAAATCCAACAAACACAAATTTACTAACTGTCTCGGATAATAACCGAATCAGTTTCACGTTGTCTGGAATTTTGATACGATCCCTGCGTAAGAAATCGTGCATTAATTGGACCTCATACGCACAACTGATTAACATTAGAAGGTACTAATTTTACATTTAAAATAAAATAAAAATACCTGAACTAGCACAAATGAGCTTTCTCTCTATGCTAATTTCACATGTTATTCTCTCTTCATTGTTCATGTGCCTGTATGCTATCAAAGTCGGTGCCTCTTTTATCGTGGAATAATCCAAAGTTTGGATTTGATTGTTGCTTCTTCTTATCTTTCCTTGTTATATCTCTCAAAACTAATTTCATACATGTATAAGAAAGATTTAACTCAACTTTTAAAGCCTTATAATTTACTACTTCCCTGTAAGTCACCTCTCTTTCCCAAGTACAATTATTTGAACTTCCGCTCCTCTCACAAAGAAAACCAATCTGTTGCAATGACTTCCACAGCCCTTTTCGTGGTGATTGAGGACTTCAAACATCCAATAATAGAAATAATAGGTGACCATATAAAGGGACACATTATAGCGAGTTTAAAAACACATTCTTTTAGATTTAATGCATACGATAGAGGCAACACCATGTGAAATAACACGCTATGCCGCTCAGTTCGAGCCGGTGGTCCAACCGACTTAAAAAATCAACAAGACGTATTGCTTAGGATTACGACTAATAAGAACTGAACAAAATAACTTTTTTCATTATCATTACAATAAATTTTACATTAGAGTACAACTTATATCAAAGTGCAACAATAAATACAGTACACAACGGAAATAACTATCAGAATATAACATGTACACAGCGGAAATCATAAACCCAACGGAAGAAATAAAATGCTCTGGACGTAGATTTAGCTTCAATCCAGCACCTGCTCTATATAATATCTACAAACCAAAACTTCTAAAATGCCAGTGTGGAAATATGGGAACCCGGAGTTTAGGTGGGAAATAATAGACTCCGAGTCAGTCATGGAACTGGTGTGAGAACTAAAACAGTTATAAATCTTTATTTTAAAGTTAGGAAATTCACAGGACCACGCTGTATAACACAGAATAGGTTTTCTCCATATGAATACCAATCAAAATCTACTCGCAATGCTTTTTGAAAAATGAAGCTATTATATGACTCAAGTCCTATTCCACAATGCAACGCAAACCGGAGCAAAAGTTTTACCTTTTAATAGCCAAACATGCTTGGTACGAGAAATTCTCTTTTATTGTTACTAGTGCATAGTGTTGGAATCACTTTTGAAAGTAAATGTATAAATCTGAGCTCGCATAATGCGCCATACCATTATGTTGGCTATTAGGTTACAACTGAAAACACGAAGCTCGTATTGGAAGTTGGATTCCATCAATGACCAAGGCAAAGGATCTTCTTTAACCATTAGGAACATTCTAGAAAATGTCCCAGGACTCACATGCATGTGATCCCTCGTAGTAATAGAGTCGGTCATCACTAAACGCGGCTAATTAGTATCTTTTCTGAACATAACATCCTCACGGTCGTATTTGACTGTTGTCCTTATCGTATTTGACCAACATCCGAGGCGCCTCGATTCATCATCCACATAAATAAACTTGCTTGGGCTCCATACCATGGCATCACTATTCAGCTAGATAGGGAAATGCTAGTCCATATCTCTATTGTCCATTATCCTGTTTCGGACCATTCACAGGCTGTGAGGCTCAAAATTCGTGTTTCAACACAAATCTACACTATACCAGCCATGCTTTGATCATCATCCACAAAGCTCTACTTTTCAACAAAAATATTTGATCGGCTCAGCACTTTGCATGCCATATTGTCAGTTCACAACATATAATCAGTGTCTATTAATATATAACCCTTTGAGTACATAAGTCTCAAAGGAGGGTGTTAAGCTAAGAGAATAAATTCTTTGTCACCAACTGATATAACATCAATAGAACCCAATTGATTATATTATAAAATACAATGTCATACAACATCCATTTACATATCTGTTCTAGCTCTAAACGAAACCAAAGGCACCTTATTCCTCATCCAATCAAGGAGATAAGTCCTTGCATATCCGGTCAATCTCCAAGACGTCTGGACGACTGCCACTTATAATCTCGTCTTGGGTGTACCTCCCAATCGAGACATCAGCAATAATCCAAACGATGTGAAGATCTCTAGTCTTCAATTACCATCTTCAGTATTTTCAGCACTCATCGTATAGTTATTCAGAATGGGTCAAAACCCGGTCTTTCCAAAATAACTAGCGCATCTTTAAAACCAATTGATATATAAACATATCGTGAGTCTCATTCCATTTCGGAATATTCGTTTACCCAATTCATTTTTCCATTGCAAATCACTCCCTCAAATCTTATCAAAGATTTACATTTCTTTAAACTCTTGTTTAAATATTTCCTTGGAAATCATTTCAAAAGATTATAAAATCTCATTTCACGAACTTAACTCAAATCAAGGTTTTTAAGCCCTGTCGGGATTATCGAACCATACAAAAAGGTAATTTCTGAAATCATTATCCTATTCCCATCTTATTCATCCTATAGAGTAAAACTGGTGGTAGTCCATATTTAACACCCCTCGTGTTTTGTTAAATTTAATTACCTTCTTTCATATCAAATCTAATAAAGATTAAATCTTGTCATAACATGAAAACACACTTAATCAAATCCAAATCATTCATTAGCCATCATAATCTTAAATCACTTTTAACTTTCACAAACCATATCTTTGGCGCAAAATTGTACTTACGATTTCTAATTCATATCGTTAGGGAAAATAATTCATTAACCAGAATTGGTTCTCGATTACACAATGCCAAGAGGATAATCTATCAAGGGTACTGTAATGACCCGCATTTTCAGCGATATAATAATTAATTTACTTAATTATTTAAAAGGTGATTAAGAGGATTTAATGGTCGTTGAATTAAATTAGCGTGAATATTTAATTAAAATAATGATTAAATAATATATTTAATTCTGAAATAATCAGAATGGGCTGAAATGGCGATATGACGTGAATTGGGAAATTCAAAATATATAATTCAGTTTATAGTTGAAATATATTAACGAATATATTATATAAACGAAGTTTGAACGTATAATTATATTATAATTAAAATCGAGCTCGAAATGGAGCATCAGTTCGCGATTTGGCGATTCGAACTTTAAACGGATATACAGAAGTCGTTTTAAGTCGGATTTCTGTGAAACAAGAAACGTTAGGAGCTAGTGAAATATTTTTCTAGTGGAAGAGAAAAATCAAGATTTCATCGTGTAGATTTTGATTTATGTCCAAATCAAATTTTAGAAAAGTCGCTGTGCAATTCCTTTATAATTTATAAAAGAATTATTTATATTTTTAAAAGGGATTTCATTATAAATCGAATATCGATTTGAATCAGGATTTAGATATCGAGTTAGAAATTCATATAGGAATACTGTGAAGTTGTATGATATCGTATGTGAATGTATACAATAATATTTATTTATAAATATTTAATTTAATTGTTTTTAAATATATTTATATATTTAAAAGGGTTATTTAAAGCTTTAAAAATAGCCAGTTTTGCAAACGACCTCAGAATTTGACGAAACTAATTTTGTTGGATCCGCAATGTTAAACTATTGCTAGATTTCAATATTCGTGATTTTTGAAATCAGTATGTGGTCGTACCGATTTTAAGGTGAAAAACAGTCAATATTCTGATAGTTAAAAAAACGCTGTGTGAGCATACGAAGTCGGAATTCGACGAAACCAGTTTCGTTGGGACCGTAATGTCGAACTCTAGCTGCATGTCAATTTTCGTGATTTTTAGGTCTCGTGTGTGTTCGTAAGGATTTTTAGAAGTCGGAAACGAATATAAAATGATTAAAATAAAATAACATAAAATATCCTAAATGAATTCTCTGATCAAAATTAAGCCCACGTTCACCATCCCTTAGCCACAAACTCCACTTTAAAACCGAATTCAAAGCCGCCACTTCCTCATATTTTTTCTTAGAAAAAACGCAAGAAGTAAATCAAATAGAAAATCCAAACAAATACCATAAATCATTTTAGATGTATATTAGTGATCCTTGAGTGGTTATCTTCAATCCTATATGATTTTTGATGGGTTCGAACTTGATTGTTGTCGCTGAAATTTAGACAGCATGGTTATATTCGAGCTAGGGTTAAGCTTTGGTTATATTTGGTGCAATGATTCAAGTTTTGAAGGTTGTTTTGGTGATCTGTGTGTGTTTTAGCATCTATAGAGGAAAACTTGTTGAATTCGAACCCAAAAAGGGTCGATCACCAGTACGTCACGAGATTCAACGCACTGAGGAGGAGCTGTTCGAGCTTATTCATTTTGATATGAGTAGAAGGAGATTGTGAGGTGGAGCTAAATGGTGATGGTCTCATGAATCTTCGTGGAGTGATGATGGGGATATTGGAGATCAAGGGGGGCGGTAATGGCATCCTGTTTTGTGAAGAGGATATGGAGTATTTGGAGAAGGAGAAGTTATTAAACAGGTTCGGGCTGTAAGGGTGTGATGGGCCGGTTAAAACAAGTTAAGCCCAATAAGAAATGTTTAAGTTTAAATTCAATTTAAAATGTGTATTAACTTTATTTTATCACATCTTGATCATACGATAACAGATTGACAAACCGTAAGTTGCGTTGGGATCGTATGGACGAGGGTAACACAATGAGACTGACCGGGAGTGGATTGAAGCTCGTTTTAATTTATGGCGAAATAAATTGTTTGATTCAAATAAAAAAAAACAGTTTATCGTTCTTTAACGATGAACTGCCAATGTGAGTAAAACTCACCGACTCTGAACAGTTATATTTTTATAACGTATTCTTAGAACTGTTAATCATCTGTTGATTGTTGTGTGTTAACTGTTTGGTTGAATTGCTTGTGTATTGGTTGAAATCATAGATAACGATATATATAAATCGTTAATCGAATATTGATTTTGTTTATCAAAATATTTTATATTCGTGTTGTTTAACATCTGTGATGCAGGGAAACAGGTTGGAGGGGTCCAACTGGACTCCTCAATATTTATAATACTGTTTTATTCATGTATTGTGATATATGATGTGATATATAATCTGTTTGATTATGTGTGTTTAAATGATATCGATCATTGTGGTTTGCCATTTTAAATATCATAAGAGACCCTAGGAGGTATAAATAAATATTTCAATGTATATTGAAATAGAGGAATTTTATAAAATCAACCAATTTTATAAAAGGAAATATTTTGAAAATAAAGTATTTATGAAATCATAGGATTTTATAAAGGAGAACATTTACTTAGAAAATAAATAGGAGTTTAAAAAGGAGGATATTTATTTATAAGACAAATAGAATATCATAAGGATAAATTTATTGGGACGACAAACAAGATAAAAATAAAAGGAAAATATTTATAAAACGAATAGAGTTTTATAAAAGGAATATTTATTTGATAAATAAATGGAATTAAAATGGAATACTTATTTAAAAAATAAATAGAAGTATAAGAGGATTATTTATTTAGAAAATAAATAGACAAATATAGGAAGAGAAATATTTGTAAAACATTTACAAATAAAGGTTATAAAAGGAATTATTTATTTACGAAATAAATAGAGTTACGAAAGGGAATTTTAAATAAGACTTAAGTGTTAGAAACGTAATGGATTATATAAAGGAATTAATCGAGTTAGAGTTAGTCGATTAGAGTTAATTGAATATAAAGTTATTCGAAATAGAGTTTATCGAATATTAGTTATTCGAAATAGAGTAATCAAATAAAGTTAAGCAAAATTAGAAACTGACTAGAGATTAGTAAATTGAATGGTTTTCTAAGTGTCTATCTGATGTTGGTTTCGGCCTTCGGGATTAATACTTAGGGGATTTTTCTCATACTAGTTTACAGTCAGGGACTGATAGATGTGGAAGAATAGTGATACGTAATTAAGCCATGGAAATGTTTTCCAGTGTTAAAAACGTATATTTTCTAACCATGGAAATGAGGAAATATATATATATATATATGTTTGATGATTGATCAATATAAATTCCATCTAGAAATAATATCGTTGTTTGCACACGTATTTTTCTTTGATAGTTAAATCACAGACTATCAAAGTTTTGACCCTTTTAACATTGTTAATATAGAGAGACCGGTTGGATTATTATCCGAAGAACCACTCCGTATTGGCATAAGCGTTGCAAATCAAATATGCTGAATATATTGAAGACGGAGTAAAGTGCAAGGTCTATTGTATAAATCGTAGATAACGGTTGCCTAAGATGGATGTACTGAATAGTACCTTTGGTTTGTCCAGTCCTAGGACAACTTGTATGGACGAAGATCTGATAGAGTATATCTGACAGATCGCGTAAATTGATCTCTTCAAACGTATTCACGTTTGGTGGCAGAGGAATTTGTTTCTCTTAGCTGTATACCCGTGTTATTTTTAGATAAATCAATTTTCATTTAAAGGGTATGACGATGTGGCATTCTATGTGAATGAAGATATGATATGTAAAAATATAAGCGTAGCTTCTAGCCTCACATCCGGTATATGACAGAAATCGGGTAGGCAGCATGGCTAAGTCGGACGCTCCGAAGTAGGGTGTATAATCACCTATCTAAAGAATATTCATTTGCTTCTTTAATCTATCAATGTTGTCCCATATATATATACGGGAACGGTTGCTGATCCCAACCGTTGGTGATATACAATCGATACACTCAAGCGAAATGAGTGGTCGGTCATGTGTGGCTGAGTTGCAAGATGTTCTTGTTGAACTCCAGTGTATCGTTCCTAGAGTACACTGATCGGAAGGTGGTTCCATACCTTGTCATAGTTGGAAATCCATTACCCAATACGTGCTTGCGATTTTGATTGTATACTATATATGTAGAACGTGAGATGAAAGCGTTTCTGCTAGATTGATATCTATTTGTATTTAGAAATTATTATAATATCAGAAGGATATTGTTTACAAAGTTGTTTGGATTCTCATAAGGAAAAAACCCGTTCCGTTTTCACGGCGTGGTCTTATGAGATATCCTTTATTTAACCAAGTGTTTGGAGTTTTATTCACACTAGTCCCATGACTGACCCGGAGTTTATTTTGTTGTTTTCCCTAAACTCTTGGGTGCCTAAATTTGTCCGAGCAGTCAAGTAGTCAGGATTTTATAGAAATACTTGGAGAGCTTGTTGCAGGAGGCTTCAGTATTATATAGCTATTGTTTATTTTCGCTGTTGTTGTAAGTGTTGTACTCTGCAATGTTATTGTATACATATACTGTTTGTATTTCAAAAGTTATGTTATATTTTATTCGTTCAGCTGTGAGATTCGTGTTTACTCTGATGATGATGTTCTTCTTCTTCTTCTATTCTATAAGTTCTATCTTATCTATTCTCACCCTATAACTTCTTTCATTAACTACTCGGTTATTTTCGATCCTTGTATGTTCGATATGTGTTGCATATCGGATAACCAAGATCGTCAAAAATCCGGGTCGTTACAGTTGGTATCAGAGCTTAAGGTTAAGCATTACCTTGGCTCTGTGGCGTGACTCAGTAGAGATGGGGTTAGCAATACCCTAGATTGAGTTGAGTGTATATATACGAGTGAGCGTATTTGTCATTGATATAAAAATTGTTTTATATTGAGGTGATTCATTGGTTGAGTTGTTTATGAGTTCTGGTCGATCAGTTTGATCCATTGTATCGGTAGGAGTTTCTAAACACTCGAATACGATGGGTCGACACGATATGTTTTGAAAAGAGGATAAATGAAATAATTTTATCCAAATTATATTTGATATAAACAAAGTATGGATATGTGATATATTATAACATATTGGATGTGTTGGTTGTGATTATAATCAGACAAGATTATAAAATGTGAAATGGTTATATATAACCAATCAGAATTCATATAAGTGAAATATATGAAATTGAAATGAAATAAATCAGAATTGAAAGTAAAACCCTGGAAATTTGATTAAGTATTGATAAATGATTTCGATTAAGTATATGAGAATTTTAAAATCCTGGGCGATTTTAAATTGTTTTACAGCATTGTAAATGGTATCTTTGAAATGTATTTCAAAATGGAAGTGTTTAGAAATGGTTTTGAAAGTGATATAATATTGAACTCACTTCGATAACTGGAAAATAATTCTGATAATGACTGCAGCATCATCAGTGTTCATTTTCGAGTTGTAAGTGACGGATTACTACCAAAGAGTTTGTTTTTAAAATTGTTAAACAAGTTGTTTGAATCCTACAAAGGGAAGTTTGGTTTTTGAGAAAAACAAAGGTGTTTAAAACTCCCAGGAAAAGACTGTTTGAATAAAAAACAAATTTAAATAGAAATTTGTGAAACCAAGTTGGAACTAAATTGAAACCCATTAACTGGAAATTGAATTGGATACGATATATCAAGTAGAATCATATTTTGAATTGTGAGATAAAATCTGAAATGGTATTGGATTGATGAGTTCAGAATTTGAAAATTGGGAATAGAACCTTGATTTGAAATTGAATTTGTCTTGAATAAGCGAATGGTTGTGTTGAGGATAAATTGATCAGAGTTTGATTGGATTGATATTGGTATATGCTGAATTAATAGCAGATGGAAGTGATAAATTTGATATGCCTGACAAAAAGGTACAAGTTTATATTTGGTATAAGTATGAGATTTATGAGCCTGATTGACAAGCCGCTTGGCTGTTTGATTTTCTTTTGGGTTGGAGAAGGCCTAAAGAGGCGAGTTGGAGTTTGAGTGATTGACCAATACAAAGGAGGTGCTGGCGAAAATTTTCGAAAAGTTAAGGTGTTATGAAATTTTCAGGATTTTTGAAAATTTTCGTTAACAAGAAATAATTAATATTTTATTTAAAATTAAATTGGTTCAGTTAAAATTGAAGATGAGAAGTGAACAATATAGTCTAGCTAGTCGATAGGGTTTGTATTCTACCTTAGCAATTTCGAGGACGAAATTATTTTAAGTGGGGAAGAATGTAATGACCCGCATTTTCAGCGATATAATAATTAATTTACTTAATTATTTAAAAGGTGATTAAGAGGATTTAATGGTCGTTGAATTAAATTAGCGTGAATATTTAATTAAAATAATAATTAAACAATATATTTAATTCTGAAATAATCAGAATAGGCTGAAATGGCGATATGATGTGAATTGGGCAATTCAAAATATATACATCAGTTTAGAGTTGAAATACATTAATGAATATATTATATAAACGAAGTTTGAACGTATAATTATATTATAATTAAAATCGAGCTCGAAATGGCGCGGCAGTTCGCGATTTGGCGATTCGAACTTTAAACGAATATTCATAAGCCGTTTTAAGTCGGATTTCAGTGAAACAAGAAACATTAGGAGCTGGTGAAGTATATTTTTCTAGTGGAAGAGAAAAATCGAAATTTCATTGTGCAGATTTTGATTTATGTCCAAATCAAATTTTAGAAAAGTCGTTGTGGAATTCCTTTGTAATTTATAAAGGAATTATTTATATTTTGAAAAGGGATTTCATTATAAATTGAATATCGATGTGAATCAGGATTTAAATATCGAGTTAGAAATTCATATAGGAATACTGTGAAGTTGTATGATATCGTATGTGAATATATACGATAATATTTATTTATAAATATTTAATTTAATTGTTTTTAAATATATTTGTATATTTAAAAGGGTTATTTAAAGCTTTAAAAATAACCAGTTTTGCAAACGACCTCAGAATTCGACGAAACTAATTTTGTTGGATCCGCAATGTTAAATTATTGCTAGATTCCAATATTTGTGATTTTTGAAGTTAGTATGTGGTCATACCGATTTTTAAGGTGAAAACAGTCAATATTCTGATAGTTAAAAATACGCTGTGTGAGCATACGAAATCGGAATTCGACGAAACCAGTTTCGTTGGGACCGTAATGTCGAACTCTAGCTGGATGTCAATTTTCGTGATTTTTTAGGTATCGTGTGTGTTCATAAGGCTTTTTAGAAGTCGGAAACGAATATAAAATGATTAAAATAAAATAACATAAAATATCCTAAATGAATTCTCTGATCAAAATTAAGCCCACGTTCACCATCTCTCAGCCACAAACTCCACTTTAAAACTGAATTCAAAGCCGCCACTTCCTCATATTTTTTCCAGCAAAAACGCAAGAAGTAAATCAAATAGAAAATCCAAACAAATACCATAAATCATTTTAGATGTATATTAGTGATCCTTGAGTGGTTATCTTCAATCCTACATGATTTTTGCGGGGTTCGAACTTGATTGTTGTCGCTGAAATTTGGACAAAGTGGGTATATTCAAGCTAGGGTTAAACTTTGTTGATATTTGTTGCAATGATTCAAGTTTTGAAGGTTGTTTTGGTGATCTGTGTGTGTTTTCGCATCTATAGAGGAAGACTTGTTGAATTCAAACCCAAAAAGGGTCGATCACCTATACGTCATGAGATACAATGCACTGAGGAGGAGCTGTTCGAGCTTAATCATTTTGATATGAGTAGAAGGAGATTGTGAGGAGGAGTTAAATGGTGATGGTCTCATGAATCTTCGTGGAGTGATGATGGGAATATTGTAGATCATGGGGGCGGTAATGGCAACCTGTTTTGTGAAGAGGATACGGAGTATTTGGAGAAGGAGAAGGTATTAAACGGGTTCAGCAGCTAAGGGTGTGATGGGCCGGTTAAAACAAGTTAAGCCTAATAAGAAATGTTTAAGTTTAAATTCAATTTAAAATGTGTATTAACATTATTTTAACATATCTTGATCATACGATAATAGATTGACTAACCGTAAGCTGCGTTGGGATCGTATGGACGAGAGCAACACAATGAGACTGACTGGGAGTGGATTGAAGCTCGTTTGAATTTATGGTGAAATAAATTGTTTGATTAAAATCAAACAAATAGTTTATCGTTCTTTAACGATGAACTGCCAATGTGAGTAAAACTCACCAACTCTGAACAGTTATATTATAACGTATTCTTAGAACTGTTAATCATCTGTTGATTGTTATGTGTTAACTGTTTGGTTGAATTGCTTGTGTATTAGTTAAAATCATAGATAACGATATATATACAAATCGTTAATCGAATATTGATTCTGTTTATCATAATATTTTATATTCGTGTTGTTTAACATCTGTGATGCAGGGAAGCAGGTTGGAGGGGTCCAACTGGACTCCTCAATATTTATAATACTGTTCTGTTCATGTATTGTGACATATGATGTGATATATAATCTGTTTGATAATGTGTGTTTTAATGATATCGATCATTGTGGTTTGCCATTTTAAATATCATACGAGACCCTGGGAGGTAAAAAGAAATATTTTAATGTATATTGAAATAGAGGAATTTTATAAAATCAACCAATTTTATAAAAGGAAATATTTTGAAAATAAAGTATTTATAAAATCATAGGATTTTATAAAGGAGAACATTTATTTAGAAAATAAATAGGAGTTTATAAAGGAGGATATTTATTTATAAGACAAATAGAATATCATAAGGAAATATTTATTAGGAAAATAAACAGGATAAAAATAAAAGGAAAATATTTATAAACTGAATAGAGTTTTATAAAAGGAATATTTATTTAATAAATAAATAGAATTAAAATGGAATATTTATTTAGAAAATAAATAGAAGTATAAGAGGATTATTTATTTAGAAAATAAAAATACAAATATAGGAAGAGAAATATTTGTAAAACATTTACAAATAAAGGTTATAAAAGGAGTTATTTATTTACGAAATAAATAGAGTTACGAAAGGGAATTTTAAATAAGACTTAAGTGTTAGAAACATAATGGATTATATAAAGGAATTAATCGAGTTAGAATTAATCGATTAGAGTTAATTGAATATAAAGTTATTCGAAATAGAGTTTATCGAATATTAGTTATTCGAAATAGAGTAATCAAATATAGTTAAGCAAAATTAGAAACTGACAAAATATTAGTAAATTGAATGGTTTTCTAAGTGTCTATCTGATGTTAGTTTCGGCCTTCGGGATTAATACTTAGGGAATTATTCTCATACTAGTTTACAGTCAGGGACTGATAGATGTGGAAGATAAGTGATACGTAATTAAGCCATGGAAATGTTTTCCAGTGTTAAAAACGTATATTTTCTAAACATAGAAATGAGGATATATATATGTTTGTTGATTGATCGATATAAATTCCATCTGGAAATAATATCGTTGTTTGCACACGTGTTTTTCTTTGATAGTTAAATCATAGACTATCAAAGTTTTGACCCTTTTAACGTTGCTAATATAGAGAGACCGGTTGGATTATTATCCGGAGAACCACTCCGTATTGGCATAAGCTTTGCGAATCAAGTATGCTGAATATATTGAAGACGGAGTAAAGTGCACGGGCTGTTGTATAAATCTAAGATAACGGTTGCCTAAGATGGATGTACTGAATAGTGCTTTCGCTTTGTCCAGTCCCAGGACAACTTGTATGGACGAAGGTCTGACAGAGTATATCTGATAGATCGCGTAGGTTGATCTCTTCAAACGTATTCACGTTTGGTGGCGGAGGAATTCGTTTCTCTTAGCTGTATACCCATGTTATTTTTGGGTAAATCTATTTGTGATTTAAAGGGTATGACAATGTGGCATTCTAAGTGAATGAAGATATGATATGTAAAAAGATAAGCGTAGCTTCTAGCCTCACATCCGGTAAATGACAGAAATCGGGCAGGCAACATGGCTAAGTCGGTCGCTCCGAAGTAGGGTGTATAATCACCTATCTAGAGAATATTCATTTGCTTCTTTAATCTATCAATGATGTCCCATATATATATATACGGGAACGGTTGCTGATCCCAACCGTTGGTGATATACATTCGATACACTCAAGCGAAATGAGTGGTCGGTCATGTGTGGCTGAGTTGCAAGATGTTCTTGTTGAACTCCAGTGAATCATTCCTAGAGTACACTGATCGGAAGGTGGTTCCATACCTTGTCATAGTTGGAAATCCATTACCCAATATGTGCTTGTGGTTTTGATTGTATACAATATATGTAGAACGTGAGATGAAAATGTTTCTGCTAGATTGATATCTATTTGTATTTAGACATTATTATAATATCAGAAGGATATTGTTTAAAAAATTGTTTGGACTCTCCTAATGGAAAAAACCCATTCCGTTTTCATGGCGTGGTCTTATGAGATATCCTTTATTTAACCAAGTGTTTGGAGTTTTATTCACACCAGTCCCATGACTGACCCGGAGTTTATTTTTTTTGTTTTCCCTAAACTCTTGGGTGCCTAAATTTGTACGGGCAGTCAAGTAGTCGGGAATTTACAGATATACTTGGAGAGCTTGGAGCAGGAGGCTTCAGGATTATATAGCTATTGTTTATTTCCGCTATTGTTGTAAGTGTTGTACTCTGCAATGTTATTGTATACATATACTGTTTGTATTTCAAAAGTTATGTTATATTTTATTCGTTCCACTGTGAGATTCATGTTTACTATGATGATGGTGTTCTTCTTCTTCTATTCTATAAGTTCTATCTTATCTATTCTCACCCTCTAACTTCTTTCATTAACTATTCGGTTATTTTCGATCCTTGGATGTTCGATATGTGTTGCATATTGGATAACCAAGATCGTCAAAATCCGGGTTGTTACAGGTATGACCCTGCAACATCAAATCAAACACCCAGAATATCGCCCAACTCAATGATAAATCATCAAGTTCCAACTTCTTTCTATGATTCTTTATATTCAATTCAAATATAGATTCCATTCCAACTACTCTCAAGAAATCATATTTTCCTATAACCGATTTAAAGAACAAATTCTATTTAAAAACCTCGTTCATGACAGACCCAAAAATCATTATTTCATTTTAAACGAAATCTTCACTAAAATCATATCGGTTTATAATTGATATAAATTCCCGTATCGGACTAATACTATAAATGGAATAACGACAAAGCCTTTTTATTTCTTAAATAGTAAAGGTATTCATCCACATGGACTCATCTCGATTATCACCAAACCGATTCTCATCCAATTCCAATTTTATTAATTAATTGGAAACTTCATTAATCTTAATTAAAAATTTATTCCATACTCTTCATCTTTAACCGGTTTAAAGAGCAGTGTTATTGAAGACACCATTCACGACAGACCCTAAACCAATTGATATTAAATATAAGAATTCAAACAAAATTTATGTCCATTATATTCAACACTAATTCTCGTAACCAACAAATACTATACTTGGAATAACGATATAAATATATTTCAAATTCCTCAAATAGTAAGCTCTACATGACGATAATCAATACCAAATACTCTAAGATCATTTCTATCCAAATCCATACTTAAATTAATCTTAATTAAAAGATGAAGCGATCTGAACTTCCCCGGTAAGGAAGTCCGGATTGAGTTGAGAACAAGCCACAACAGAACGCAGACGGAAGAACATTTCATTGTATATTACAACAATTTCATCAGAATACAAGAATATACAGAGTAATGAATAAATATTACACATAAGAAAAATATCAGAGATTACAATACATTACATAGCAGCGGAAAATAATACAAAATACAACTGAAGAAGATACGCGGATACAAAGCTTTCCGGATATCGTTCCAGCTGTAAACCAGGTTCCTATGAATATAAATCTGCAAAACCCAAAACTACTAGCTGCCCGTGTCGAAAATAAGGGCACCCAGAGTTTAGGTCAAAACAATAAACTCCAGGTCAGTCATGGGACTGGTGTGAGAACTAAAACAGTTATTTATCTTTATTTTAAAGTTACGTAAATCAAGGGACCACGCCGTATAACACGGAACGGGTTTCCTCCCAAGAATACCAGTGCATATAACAAAACAACGTAATGCTTTTTGGAAAAATGAAGCTATTATAAGACCCAAGTCCTATCACACAATGCAACGCAAGCCGGGGGATAGAATTTTCCCTTATAATAGCCAAACATGCTTAATACGTTTTAAACAAATCATTTGATACTATTATAAGTGTATAGTGTTTAAAACAATTTCAATCATTAATATCAATCATAGACGGCATGGGTACCATATATCATGTCGCCATACTAGGCTCTACAATCAAAACCCCAAATGTCACGTATTTGGAAGTTGGATTTCCATCTGTGAACCGAGGCAAGGGATCGTCCTCAACCGATTCGAGACGCTCTAGCCCGTGTCTCAGGAACAACCGCAACTGCCCCTTGGATCGTCAGGGTCGGTCCATCGATGTGGATTATAATGCCTGAACACTACGTTTCCCCGCCCTTTGGGGCGTAAATTAGCCAACAAATGACTCCATCGGCTTCACATAGTCACTGATATATCTGAGGCGCCTCGCAACAGCAACAACCACATAAGTCAAACTCGTTAGGGCATGTAAACCACTGACACCACTTCTAAATAGAAAGAAACGCATGTCCCCCCTGAGGTCCTTCTCCCGATTCTGGTTCACAACCGGGGTGTGAGGCTCGCGAATCAACGTTACACAAAGCTATGCCACACAGGCCGTGCTTTGATCATCAACCACAAGACTCTGCTTTTCAAAAGAAGCCTTGATCATTTGCATCTCAGCATGCCACACAGGCAAACCACTCTATGCAACCAATATCCATCAATCACACAGAATGATATCCAATGTCAGACACACAGTCCATTTACAAGTCCGTTCTGGGTCTGAACGAAACCGGAGGCACTTTCCTCACATATCCATCGATCTCCAAATACGTCTGGACGATCACTACCTATTTCCATCTTCTTGGGTGTACATCCCAATCAAGATCATCAGTAATCACCCGAACAATGTGAAGACTTCCGGTCTTCATCCAACGTCTTCATCTTCGACTCATCGTCGAATCGGTTATTCAGAATGGGATACCCCGGTCTTTCTGAATAACCCGCGTATATAATAAACAAGTGTTACACAACCACAACATACGCCTCATTCCAATTCATCAGTCACTAACCGTAAATCAATCAAGAGAATAATTCCCCAAATATTAACCCCGAAGGCCAAAACCAACATCAGATCAATACCCAGGAAACCGTTCTGCTTAGCTAACCAACAGTTAGTTTCTAAATTTCACATTCTTAGGGAAAGGTTCCCATAAATTTTATCAAAGATAAATTCTTTTAAATTTATCCTTTAATCTTCTTTTGAATATCAATTCAAACTAGTCGGGATTAGCGAACCACACCGAAGTAATCATTTATTTTAATTTTCCAATCCCAACCTATTCATCCCATTAAGTAAAACTGGTCATACTTCATATCTAACACCACAGTGTTATCGGTAAATTCAATTACCATTTCACGTTCAAATCTAATTAAAGATTTAACTATCGCCTGGAGCAAAACTGGTGATACTCCCTTCTCGATCTTTTCAATCTAATTAAAAATTCATTAAAACTCCACTTAGTTTTAATCTTTGACTGGGTTAAAGAATCAGTGTCATTTAAAACATTGTTCACGATAAACCCAAAAATCAATTTCAATTCAATTCCAATTAAATATTATTTAATTGGTACATTTCATTAAATCTAAACAAAAGATTTAATCTTTTTCTCAATTGGGCTTAAGAACAGTGTTAATGAAGACACCATTCACGACAAACCCAAATCACATTTGATATTAAATACAAGGCTCTAAATAGAAAATATATCGGCTTATATTCAAAATCAAATTCTACGACCAACAAATATCGTATTGGAAATAACGATAATAATATATCTTTCAAATTCCCATAACAATATCTGTATCATCACGAAATCCAACATCGAAATATTCTGAAGACAATTTCGATTCAAATCCATTCCAATTTAATTATTGGAAGTTCTGGTTATTTTCAATACCATTTCAAATCCACTTTATTTATTTTAAAAATAAATAAATTATTATTCTAGTTCAAAACTAGTTCATTTCGATAAAAAATCTATTTTTATCTTTTCAAATATGGAGATTTTCATCCCAATTCTTCACAAATCATTTCTTATGATTTTACACAAATTATTACTATTTTTAATAATTTTATCAAGGCCCGTACAGTCGATTTCCATCAACGGCCAACGAACTGCACTTACAGCGACCTTTTCCAAATTTGATTTGGACATAATTCCAAATCCAACCGTTAGATTTCAAATCTCTAATGTTCGTTAGAAAGATCTTTTCGATACGAACCCAATGGTTCCGGTTTTAGGAGGATCCGACGATCGGATCTTCCGCAATATCCATTCGAAGTCAATGGTCGAAATTCACGAACTACCGCAGCGCGACGCATTCTATTCAAGCCATTATATCATATATATAATATATATACTTCGTCGATTTTCTTTTAAAACGTATTATATAAATCGTTTTAAATTCGTTTTCAAAACGATTTCAACTTCTTTTCAAATTCAAATCAACATTGAATTTTTCCTTATAAATTCGATTTAAATTCATTTCAAATTGATTTCAATTCAAATCGATTTTTAATTCAATTTCAGTTTGTTTTCAATTCCATTCAATTTCAATTCGAATTCATTTTTATTCAATTTCAATTTGAATTCATTTCTATTCAATTTAAATTCAAATTCATTTCTATTCAATTTCAATTCGAATTCATTTCTATTCAATTTCAATTCGAATTCATTTCTATTCAAAATATCAGATTTTGAAATCACTTTCGATATTCATTATAAAATGAATAAAATCGATATAAATATCGTTCACGTCAAAATGGCGTCAATCTAATCAACACGGCTTCATATATTTCTATTTTCAAATATTCTATTTCAAATATTTCCTTTTTCAAATATCTCTAGTCAAATATTTCTTTTTCAAATATTTCTATTCAAATATTTCTATTTCAAAACTGGAATGAGGCCCAATCAATTACCATAGATTTTATTTCTATGGATCTCCATACAACGCATGTATACATCAACGATGACAAATAATCAACCATCATCCAAAGTGCATTCTACACTGTATAAGCATCAAATATAAATATTCAACGCTTATAACAGGCTGTCAATCAACCGATCGGCATACAGCTAATTATTGGGATTAGTGTATGTCATATATCATCCCAATACCCGTGTCGGGGTTTCAAACAATCAAACACAAATTTTATTTGGTGCAGTTGGGCGATGTGTAAAATTTATCGTCTCAATCAATATCAGTCAAATGTGTGTATATAAACAAATCGTTCGATTTGTTTATATAAATCTATTTCATTTTAAATACACGTTAAAAATTCTATTTTCAACTATAAAATATTTTTAACAATGTAAATATTTTATTTCATTTCACATCACATCACACAATCAACTACACATCAAAATCAAACAAACAAGCATACAAGCCGTCCATGGTCTGTGGACGACGAGTTTCGGGTGCTACTAAACACCGTCTGCATCCTAGTATATATTTTAACTAGAAAATTAAATTAAAAGTGAGAAGTTCTCACAGAGGGTTCCACTCCGCCGTGCTTTGCTTCTGAACTGCCGAACCGTCTGGATCTGCTTGAAATTCCTATGCAGTTCTTTTCATGCTGTTTAAATAAAAAATATATTTTTATCACTTCATTTCTAATAAATAAAAATCATGTTTTTTTTTCTACTTCATATATATTTTTACAACGCTTCTTTCTATATAAAAATTATATTTCTAACTTACCATTCAAATAAAAATTATATTTTGAACCTTCCTATAATATAAAAATTATATTTTTATATTTCTACTTCTTATATAAAGATTGAATTTTTATTATCATAACTATATACAAATTATATTTTTATATTTCTACTCCTTATATAAAGATTGAATTTTTATTATCATAACTATATAAAATTATATTTTTATATTTCTACTTTAATAAAAACCATATTTTTAATACTCTACCTAAGTAAAAATCATATTTTTATTATCGCCACTATATAAAGATCATATTTTTATTGTCATACAATATAAAAATTATTTTACATCGATAAAAATCCGATCTTTATCTATTTTAAAAGTCTATCATTTTCTAAACAAAGATCTATCCTTTTTAAGTCATAAAAATCCTTCCTTTCATGTTTAAAAATATAACCTTTTGATGAGTAAAAATCTAAGCTTTTATATATGTAAAATCTTAGTATTTGTATATATAAAAATCTAAGTATTTAAATAAATAAGTAAAAACTAAGAAATCAGAAAAACTCACAATTCAGTTTCAGGCGTGGGACTGCCAGGCGGCGGAGGGGCCAGGGGGGAGGGGTTCAGCGTGGATTTCAGTCGAGGGGAGGATCCAGGGGTTTTCCGTTCGATTTGAGGAGGACATGGCTGCGGGGCATCGTCGTTCGCGGAGGGGGAGGGCTAGGGGAGAAGGGCTGGACGGAGGTCGGTGGTGGGGTGATGGAGTTCGCCGTCGGGCTGAGGTGATGGGCGCGCCTCGATTGATTAGTGATTCAAATTTTTTTTTGTTTATTTTAGAAAGGGAACTGACGGTGAGAGAAGAGGGAAAAAGGGGGGGGTAGTTAAAGGGAAATATATATTATTTTATTCTCCATAATGTTGACTTTTCACTCGAACTCGAAACGCAACCCAACGACTGTCGTCTCCAGCTAATTACCCCCATTCCGAGCACAATGGGATATGTTTCGCAAGCTGATTCGATCGTTTCGATCAGTTTTCATCAAAATCAAAATATAACTCTATATATTGAATTTGAACGCGCATTTCAATTTACCGAGGCCACATACAAACTCGAAAAATTCCAAAAAAATATTTTCTAGCTTCTTATTGACGATGCGGTCCTAACAAAACTAATTTCGTCGAATTCTGAGATCGTTTGAAAAATGGCCATTTTCCAGTCGATTAAAATCAACTGAAACTGGTCAAATGCGTTTTCCTTTGCCACACTCACATATTGATTCGAAAAATTATGAAATTTGAAACCTAGCAATAACTAGACATCGCGGATCCAACAAAAGTGGTTTCGTTGAAAACCGAGGTCGTTTGCAAAATGGCTATTTTTAAGGGCCAGAATTCTATAGCGACTATTCGTAATTTTCAACTAGACATATCTTTTGATTCCCGCTATGAAATTTCAATTCTTCAGATTCATTGGAAAGATATTCTCAATTAGATTCAAATATTTTTTGTTTCACTAATATCCGGTTTATTTTGCCCCCAGTACATTCATTTGAAATTTAAAATCGAATTATCGAACTACAGCGCCATTTTCAATTCCTTTTATATATATAAATAAATATTTATATTCTAACGACGATTCGAATAAATATATACATTCGAATTCTATTCAAAATAAATTTTTCATCATTATTATTTAAAATAATTCATTTTAAATATTCAAAATTCACTAAAATTGACAAAATAAAAATTTTAAACTGGCCCAGATTTCCGGGTTATTACAATCTCCCCCACTTAAAAAATTTCGTCCCCGAAAAGGAACGAAGCCAAAAGTTGTTTTACAATCAACTCAACTTTCATTATTTTCGTTACGGCTTAAGTTCTTCAACTTTTCAGTTTCTAAGAACTTTTCAAATTTTTCAAAATTTTTGGCTAACACCCAAAATTTTCGAAAAATTTCACCATAACCTCCCCTGCACCGGGGACATCGGGATATTTCATATAGCCTCCCATGGCCTTCTTCAATCCAAAAGAAAAAGAAAAGGCCAAGCGGCTAGCCAATCGGCTCATAAAATCATCATCACCCAAACAAAACAGTAAATTATGGTAAACATGTACCTATTTGTCGGGCAAACAATTTTATTACTCTGCTCTAGCCTCCTTGCTATGACCTGTTCAATGTAAGTACATGTGCATATATGCAAATGCAACCAATTTTCAATACAACTCACTATTTGGTTCAAATTGACATAATGGTTCAACATTTAATTAATCAAACTGTAATCAAACAACATAACTAGCAATCAATTAGTTGATTAACGTTTCAAATTCATAACTTTGATATATAGTAAAAAAATCACATTTTTGATGCCAAATCACAACAATAAGCCCTATCTAATTTTGGTTCTCACACCAGTCAATAGGAAACATATAGAAATCCCACTTTCATCACTCAAATACAACACTGATGATGCCATGGTCATTATCAGCATCATCTCCGGGCAACTAGAGTGTGATTCTATATCTATCCAGTATATTAAAACTTCGAATACCCATGGATCAGACGTATATGCAAAATCTATATATACTGGATTGTCCAAATTCAATATAAATAAATAATCAAATACGAATAATTGATTTAAATTTTCAAAACAAAAATTGTTTTCATTTTAAAAATATACTCTTCACACTCGTACTAGGATACTATTGATCCCATCTCTAACGAGTCATTCCCGTTGGATATTACTGAAACGACCCGCAAATCCGTGCTATCTGAGTTGACTAATAACACTACACGTCCAACCCAAATAACACAGAAATACGAACCATTATTAGAAAGAAGTTAGAGGGTGAGAATTAGAAAGATAGAAATATTAGAATAGAAGAAAACGAAGATCACAACTCACAGCGGAACGGATAAAATATATTATATAACATAACTTTTTGAAATACAAATCGGTTAATGTATATACATACCATTATCAGAGCACAACAATCATTTCTGGAACAGTTATAAACACCTGTTTCCAGATACAAACAAAGTCCACAGCGGAATATATGATAGCCTATGGCTAACCGGTGAAGCCTCCTGCTTCCATCTCCTTCAAATGAATCTGTGAAAATCCCGACTACTTGACTGCCCGTACAAATTTGGGCACCCAAGAGTTTAGGGAAAACAAAACAAAATAAACTCTGGGTCAGTCATGGGACTGGTGTGAGTAAACTCCAACCACTTGTTTAACTTTCAAAAATCCTTTTCGAAAGAAAAGATAATAGTAAGACCAGCCCACACATAAACACGGACGGTTTTTACCTTACTATAACCCAAAACACTTTGATACAAAAATCCAGTGATATTATAATAATGTCTACATCAAGTAAATAACCAAATAGCAGAACGCTTGCATCTCACGCTCCACATATATATTATAAAATCAAAAACCGCATGGCGCTTATTGGAGATTGGATTTCCAACATGACAAGGTATGGGACCACCTTCCGATGATGTATCTCTAGAGGCAAATACACCTGGGTTCAACAAGAACATCTTGCAACCCGGCCCACACATGACCGACCACTCATTTCGCTTGAGTGTATCGAATGTATATCACCAACGGTTGGACTCAAACCACCGTTCCCGAATGGGCAGAATCGATAGATTTAGAAACAAAAGGAATTTCTCTAGATAGGTGGTTATACACCCTAATGGGTGCGACCCACATAGCCATGCTGCCTGCCCGATTTTTGTCCTTTCCCGGTTGTTGAGGCCTGAGGCTACGCATACTTACCATTCATTGATAGCACAATCACTTTGAATGCCACATTGTCAGATCCGTTAATCACTAGTTGGGTCTGCACAAATATTCTGGATGTTATGCTAAGGGATAAATCCGTTGCAACCATATATATTCATACAGACCAACCCATTTGATCATTGGAAATACTCTGTCAGACATTCGTCCATTTACATTCGTTCTGGGATTGAACGAAACCGAAGGCACAATTTCTATAAATAGAAAAGCCCTTGCACTTTACTCCGTCTTCAATATATTCAGCATACTTGGTTCGCAACGCTTATGCCGATACGGAGTGGTTCTTCGGATAATAATCCAACCGGTCTCTCCATATTGACAACGATGGTCAAAACTTCGATAGTCTGTGATTTAACTATCGAATAAAAACAAGTGTTCATCCAAACATATCAAACAAATCACTGGGCTCTTTAATTAATACTTCATTAATTAAATCACTTCTCCATTTTCCCTATCAATATTTGTTAACCAAATATTTTCAATAATCATCTCGCCTCTTATGTCATTTGGAAAACGTTTCCAAATATTAATTTCTTTTATTTTCTATATATTAGAAAATATCTTTATTTGCAATTGAAAACAATTTCAATCACTTATCTCTATCCCTTTTTGTTTACAATATTCGATTTTTATATTCACTTACCTATTGAATTCTATACGTCGATACAATGATTTCTAATTATCAAAATATCTTAAAAATATTCTAACTTCTTAAATTTCCGGAAAATTTCGCCATAACCTCCCCTGTATCGGGAGCATCGGGAAATTTCAAATAGCTTCCCGGTATCTTCCTCAATCAAAAAGAAAAAGGAAAAGCCAAGCGGCTTGCCGATACGGCGCATAAAATCTCATATATGAATTAAACATGTACCTTTTGTCGAGCACATAAATTTAAAATCTTCATATACTCCATCCCATATCTGTTTAACACCTGTTCACCTGTTTTCCAATTCAATTCAACTTAATCCATTCGTTTGAATTCAATTTTTGAATCGTTCGAATTCAGTTTCGCTCCATTATTCTTTAGTTAGCCCTTTTGCCTATTTCACTTCTTTGTTTGAACATAACACGTTCAAATAAAATGTTTAACTTGCTCACAACCAAATTGAATTTCAGTTTCAATTCTAGTTTCCTTTTTGATTTCGAATATAAATTTTTAAATCGAATTTACTTATTCAAACCCCAATATCCATTCGAAATCTCATTAACTAATTTCTATTCAATTTAGTTAATTCTATTCAATAAATCAAAATCTGGTTTCTGTTTCAAAAATCATATTTATTTACCCAACTTGAATTCGCATATATTTTACAACTCAACTCTGAAATTTTCTAAATAGTCAAATTTGGATTTTTCGCTTAAAATCCTTTTATAACATTAAATAAACCATTATGGTTTTAAAACGATTCTGGCGCTGCTTTTCTGAAAATTTGATTTTGATATAACTCACAATATATACGACGAAATCCAGATTTTTCTCCTTCATTAGAAAACTATTATCAAATCGGTCCTGACGTTTCTTGTTTCGAAGAATTCCGACCCCAATTGAGTTATGTATATTCCATTGAAGTTCGAGTCGCCAATTTATGAACTGCAGCGCTGCGGCGAGTTCGTTTTAATTATATTTATATATATAAACTTTTAAACTTCGTTTGAATGAAATTCAATTCCATTCTGATTTTAATATATTCAAATCCATAGTTTCAATTCCATTTGAATTCCATATTCAAATCCCATAGTTAATTCTATTTCGAGTTCTATTTGAAATTCTATTTTCCAAGTTTTAATTCAAGTTCTACTTTGAAATTCTACATTTGAATTTCCTTATTCAAATCCCACTTCCAATCTCCATTTAAATTTCTATACTCAAATCTATTTTCATTCTATTAGAATTTCAAATCCCATATTAAACTTCACTTTGAATTCAAATACCATATTTAAGTTTTCTCTTGAATTCAAATTCTATATTTATATCCCTTGGATTCAAATTCTAGATTTATATCTCTTGAATTCCAATTCTGGATTTAAACTCCATTCTCAAATTTTGTTTGAAATTCCTATATTCAAAGTCTATTTGAATTCTCGAATATCCCAACTCCATTTGAAATTCAAATATTCAAACTCCATTTAAATTCTATTTGAAATTCTAAATGTTTCAAATTCCATTTTCTCTTATTTGAAATTCCCAATATTTCAAATTACATTTTTCTTTTATTTGAAATTCCAATTTTGAATTCCCTTTATCCCAATCCCATTTGAATTCCCTTTGAATTCAAATTCTATTTCAATTCCCTTGAATCCAAATCCCATATTAAACTTCACTTTGAATTCAAGTTCTATATTTGAATTCCTTTTGAATTTCTATAGTCAAATTCTCTTTCAATTATATTTGAATTCAAATTTCATTGCAATTCTATTTTTGAAATTCTATTTTCAAAGTCTATTTCAAATTCTCTTTTGAAAATTCTGTTTTGGAATTCTATTTCAAATTCTATTTGGAAATTCTATTTCAAATTCTCTTTGGAAATTCTATTTCAAATTCTCTATATTCAAACACCATTTGAAAGTTCTATATCCACTTTGGATTTTCTATCTGAATTCTAAATTCAAATTTCCATTCCCTTTCCTATTATTCAAATTCTAT
Organism: Allium sativum; assembly: GCA_030737875.1. Taxonomy (NCBI): domain Eukaryota; kingdom Viridiplantae; phylum Streptophyta; class Magnoliopsida; order Asparagales; family Amaryllidaceae; genus Allium; species Allium sativum. Next base: position 184,300,648 of record CM060924.1, on the reverse strand, counting down.
ATTTAAATTCCCTTTTGAATCATATTTTCAAAACACTTGTATTTATATTTCTGAATTATCAAATGATAATTCTTTTCACTTCATTTATAACTTCGTTATAAAAGAAGTATTTATAAACTTCGTTTATAAGGAACTACTTGTTTTATTTTTCAAAAACAAGTTTTATACTTTTATTCCCATTTAAAATTCAAATTCCATTTAAAAATAGAATTTTCCCTTTTTAAATCTCCACTATCCTTTCATGATATTTTAAATATCATTACTTAAGCCCAGTGATAAAACACACAAAGCAATGAATTATTTATTTTTCTAACACATCATATATAACAGTATATATGCAAACAAATAAACAAACAGATAATATATTTTTGAGGAATCCAGTTGGATTCCTCCAACCTGTTTCCCTGCATCCACAGATGTTAGCACATAAATAATACCCATTCTGCTTCGTGGCAGAATATCGCGGTATAGAAGGTCATCCACTAATCATAGCGTGGGGCGTATAGGGTAATCATCCGCTATGAAACTGCGGGCATCCACTAATGAGACTGCGGGAATCCAACCAACCAATCAACCCAATATATATATAATAGCCTAAATAACTAATATATATAAAGCAACCAGAAAACATTCACACAAGCAACAGACAATTATTTTTAATGAAATAAAAATAATTCTAAAGGTGAGTGAGATTTACTCACCTGGTTTTCCTTTGTCAAAATAACCATTGGTTTCTGATTAAATCAAACGAGTGTTTAATATAATCAGAATTACCAGCAAGCTCCAATCTAGTTCCAACCAAGTTTATTTCGAAGTATTCGTCGTTCTGGTTCCATTGTACTTCGCCTTACTCGAATCTAATATAAAAATAAATTATGATTTTTATAAGTTATTGATTTAATTAATAAATCCATTAATGACCTTACTAAGGTTTATTATCATTATTAACACACTTAATCCATTATTTTAAATGATAACATTAAAAGCCCAACTTTTCCTTAATCTCGGATTAACCAGTTGATTTATGCTTTAATACTCCACTAGCTAACTCTATAAATTTATTTAGACTGACTTAATCAATTTCTAATTATATACATCAATTTCTGTATACGTTTTAAATTTCAAAGCAAAAATTATACCTTGCTATTTCCAGGTTCGAATATTGTCTGAACCATCTTCCCATTCTTCACGAAATTTCCTAAATCCATTCATACCCAAACCGCTAGCTCGCAGCTTCCTCCCAAATTCAATCTGCACCAACTCCACATTCGTTCCCAGTACTACCGCCTAAAACACCCACCACATCCTTCGACGTCATCCACCGCATCACCTTTGAATCAAGTACCAATCCCAGGCCTTGCGACTTTCACCTGATGTCGAACCCTAGTTTATTCACCAGAGCGACTGTCGAACATCCAAACAAACCGACGAAGACCCCCTTCATCTCGCTGCCGAGCGTCAGAAAGGTCCAGGGCCTTTCGCGATATGATTTCAAGCTCTGGTGGACTACTGGCATCAATCGCGATTCGCGGTTTCAAGTGAAAAGGGAAAGGAGTTCGATTCTATTCACTTTTACTCTATGTTTTAACCATGGATTGATTTTCGCGAACTACTCGAGAGGAAGAAAATAGAAATGAAGACTTACAGAATGTTTTCTGGTTTGGTAAATGACGGCAAAAGAAGGCAGCGGCTTGATTTATAGAGGATGATAGGAAACCAAAAGTACAAACCCATTAATTTGTTGTTTGTTCGATGTTGAGGATGGGAGACAATTTAATCAGCTCGAAGGAAGAATAGCTGCGACATGAAAACATTTAGGTCGGCTGATTTTAAACTTAGGGTGGCCATGATTAGATTAGGTAATTTATTTGATTTTTATTTTTATTAAATAACTAAAATATCCCGCAGTCCCCTAGCTTAATGTTCTAAACTGCTATCTAATCGCAATGACCGACGTTACAAGATTATAATGTCATTCTGAACCCAATGGAACCCATTCTGACTTTTAATTCGACTTGTATATAAGAGATACAATTTAAATTAACAATTCAAATTAAATTTGATTTAAAATATAAATCAATTCCAAACAATTAAATTCGTCCAAACAATTAATTCTAATTCAATATAAAATTTGTATAAATCGGCTAAGTTGTTTTTAATATAGTTTTAACTCTAAATCCGATTGGTTTCTTCTTCGTATATGATTATTCAATATATTTGATATTGAACCATATATCGATTATTAAATCGATAAATCCAAAAAAAAAAATCATTTCTATTATATATTCAACATTAAAACCATACTAAATATTTAAAATAAACTGTTCCAAAATCTGGGTCGTTACATTCTTCCCCCCTTAAAATAATTTCGTCCTCGAAATTGCTAAAGTAGGAAAATGGTACAAACCTATTACCTTTCAAACTCCTTTATGTTGAAACTCACCTCCTTATATTTCAACATATTTAATTTCACCAAAACTTTTGGTCTTCCACATTAAATTCGAATGATCTACGATCAATCCATTTATATCCACTCTATGTTCTATTAAACCAATTCAAATTGATTTAAATCAATTCATTCACTTCGACCCATTTAACTAGCTTAAGTTAAATTCCAATTCCAGAATTCAAATCCCAGGATTTTCATTTCAAATCCTTTTGAAATCACTTAAATATATACATATATATTTATTTCCATTTCAAATTCAAACATTTGAATTTTCAAACCAACTTGTTTTCTTCCAAACAAATTTCCATCAAAAACTTTTTCTAAGGTAGCAATTCATCACTTAGAAACTCGGAAATGAACACTGATGATGTTGCAATCATCATCAGAATAATTTCCCAGCCACTGAAGTGAGTTCAGTGCTTTATTATTTCAAAATCCATGATTTTCTTTCAAATCCTTTAAAACAAATCTATATTATTTTAATATACTTTTGAAAAATATTTTTCAACTTCCCAGGATTTTGAATTCTTAATTCTGGTTTGAATTTTATTCTAATTCATCTCATTCGTATGTATTTCATTCATATACAAATTTTATTTGGTTATAAATAACCATTCTAATTTCATAATCTCGTTTGATTATAATCCTAACGATCAACACATCCATATATCATAATAATTTCAGAAAATTATTCTTTCTATATCAAAAAAGAATTTTGGGTAAAATTATTTCACCCACTTTAAACAATATCGTGTTCAATCTTCTGTTCAAGCATTTAGAAATTCCTATCGACTTCGTGGCGTCCCACGATTCGATCAGAATTCATAAACCACTCAACAGACTAGCCAACACAATATAAAACAACTTTTATATCAACTAACAAATACGCTCTCTCATATATACACTCAACTCATTCTAGGGTACTACTGTCCCTATCTCTAATGAGCACATGCCACACAAGCCTAGGTATTCGCTCAACCTAAGCTCTGATACCAACTGAAACGACCCGCAAATCCGTGCTATCTGAGTTGACTAATAACACTACACGTCCAACCCAAATAACACAGAAATACGAACCATTATTAGAAAGAAGTTAGAGGGTGAGAATTAGAAAGATAGAAATATTAGAATAGAAGAAAACGAAGATCACAACTCACAGCGGAACGGATAAAATATATTATATAACATAACTTTTTGAAATACAAATCGGTTAATGTATATACATACCATTATCAGAGCACAACAATCATTTCTGGAACAGTTATAAACACCTGTTTCCAGATACAAACAAAGTCCACAGCGGAATATATGATAGCCTATGGCTAACCGGTGAAGCCTCCTGCTTCCAGCTCCTTCAAATGAATCTGTGAAAATCCCGACTACTTGACTGCCCGTACAAATTTGGGCACCCAAGAGTTTAGGGAAAACAAAACAAAATAAACTCTGGGTCAGTCATGGGACTGGTGTGAGTAAACTCCAACCACTTGTTTAACTTTCAAAAATCCTTTTCGAAAGAAAAGATAATAGTAAGACCAGCCCACACATAAACACGGACGGTTTTTACCTTACTATAACCCAAAACACTTTGATACAAAAATCCAGTGATATTATAATAATGTCTACATCAAGTAAATAACCAAATAGCAGAACGCTTGCATCTCACGCTCCACATATATATTATAAAATCAAAAACCGCATGGCGCTTATTGGAGATTGGATTTCCAACATGACAAGGTATGGGACCACCTTCCGATGATGTATCTCTAGAGGCAAGTACACCTGGGTTCAACAAGAACATCTTGCAACCCGGCCCACACATGACCGACCACTCATTTCGCTTGAGTGTATCGAATGAATATCACCAACGGTTGGACTCAAACCACCGTTCCCGAATGGGCAGAATCGATAGATTTAGAAACAAAAGGAATTTCTCTAGATAGGTGATTATACACCCTAATGGGTGCGACCCACATAGCCATGCTGCCTGCCCGATTTTTGTCCTTTCCCGGTTGTTGAGGCCTGAGGCTACGCATACTTACCATTCATTGATAGCACAATCACTTTGAATGCCACATTGTCAGATCCGTTAATCACTAGTTGGGTCTGCACAAATATTCTGGATGTTATGCTAAGGGATAAATCCGTTACAACCATATATATTCATACAGACCAACCCATTTGATCATTGGAAATACTCTGTCAGACATTCGTCCATTTACATTCGTTCTGGGATTGAACGAAACCGAAGGCACAATTTCTATAAATAGAAAAGCCCTTGCACTTTACTCCGTCTTCAATATATTCAGCATACTTGGTTCGCAACGCTTATGCCGATACGGAGTGGTTCTTCGGATAATAATCCAACCGGTCTCTCCATATTGACAACGATGGTCAAAACTTCGATAGTCTGTGATTTAACTATCGAATAAAAACAAGTGTTCATCCAAACATATCAAACAAATCACTGGGCTCTTTAATTAATACTTCATTAATTAAATCACTTCTCCATTTTCCCTATCAATATTTGTTAACCAAATATTTTCAATAATCATCTCGCCTCTTATGTCATTTGGAAAACGTTTCCAAATATTAATTTCTTTTATTTTCTATATATTAGAAAATATCTTTATTTGCAATTGAAAACAATTTCAATCACTTATCTCTATCCCTTTTTGTTTACAATATTCGATTTTTATATTCACTTACCTATCGAATTCTATACGTCGATACAATGATTTCTAATTATCAAAATATCTTAAAAATATTCTAACTTCTTAAATTTCCGGAAAATTTCGCCATAACCTCCCCTGTATCGGGAGCATCGGGAAATTTCAAATAGCTTCCCGGTATCTTCCTCAATCAAAAAGAAAAAGGAAAAGCCAAGCGGCTTGCCGATACGGCGCATAAAATCTCATATATGAATTAAACATGTACCTTTTGTCGAGCACATAAATTTAAAATCTTCATATACTCCATCCCATATCTGTTTAACACCTGTTCACCTGTTTTCCAATTCAATTCAACTTAATCCATTCGTTTGAATTCAATTTTTGAATCGTTCGAATTCAGTTTCGCTCCATTATTCTTTAGTTAGCCCTTTTGCCTATTTCACTTCTTTGTTTGAACATAACACGTTCAAATAAAATGTTTAACTTGCTCACAACCAAATTGAATTTCAGTTTCAATTCTAGTTTCCTTTTTGATTTCGAATATAAATTTTTAAATCGAATTTACTTATTCAAACCCCAATATCCATTCGAAATCTCATTAACTAATTTCTATTCAATTTAGTTAATTCTATTCAATAAATCAAAATCTGGTTTCTGTTTCAAAAATCATATTTATTTACCCAACTTGAATTCGCATATATTTTACAACTCAACTCTGAAATTTTCTAAATAGTCAAATTTGGATTTTTCGCTTAAAATCCTTTTATAACATTAAATAAACCATTATGGTTTTAAAACGATTCTGGCGCTGCTTTTCTGAAAATTTGATTTTGATATAACTCACAATATATACGACGAAATCCAGATTTTTCTCCTTCATTAGAAAACTATTATCAAATCGGTCCTGACGTTTCTTGTTTCGAAGAATTCCGACCCCAATTGAGTTCTGTATATTCCATTGAAGTTCGAGTCGCCAATTTACGAACTGCAGCGCTGCGGCGAGTTCGTTTTAATTATATTTATATATATAAACTTTTAAACTTCGTTTGAATGAAATTCAATTCCATTCTGATTTTAATATATTCAAATCCATAGTTTCAATTCCATTTGAATTCCATATTCAAATCCCATAGTTAATTCTATTTCGAGTTCTATTTGAAATTCTATTTTCCAAGTTTTAATTCAAGTTCTACTTTGAAATTCTACATTTGAATTTCCTTATTCAAATCCCACTTCCAATCTCCATTTAAATTTCTATACTCAAATCTATTTTCATTCTATTAGAATTTCAAATCCCATATTAAACTTCACTTTGAATTCAAATACCATATTTAAGTTTTCTCTTGAATTCAAATTCTATATTTATATCCCTTGGATTCAAATTCTAGATTTATATCTCTTGAATTCCAATTCTGGATTTAAACTCCATTCTCAAATTTTGTTTGAAATTCCTATATTCAAAGTCTATTTAAATTCTCGAATATCCCAACTCCATTTGAAATTCAAATATTCAAACTCCATTTAAATTCTATTTGAAATTCTAAATGTTTCAAATTCCATTTTCTCTTATTTGAAATTCCCAATATTTCAAATTACATTTTTCTTTTATTTGAAATTCCATTTTTGAATTCCCTTTATCCCAATCCCATTTGAATTCCCTTTGAATTCAAATTCTATTTCAATTCCCTTGAATCCAAATCCCATATTAAACTTCACTTTGAATTCAAGTTCTATATTTGAATTCCTTTTGAATTTCTATAGTCAAATTCTCTTTCAATTATATTTGAATTCAAATTTCATTGCAATTCTATTTTTGAAATTCTATTTTCAAAGTCTATTTCAAATTCTCTTTTGAAAATTCTGTTTTGGAATTCTATTTCAAATTCTATTTGGAAATTCTATTTCAAATTCTCTTTGGAAATTCTATTTCAAATTCTCTATATTCAAACACCATTTGAAAGTTCTATATCCACTTTGGATTTTCTATCTGAATTCTAAATTCAAATTTCCATTCCCTTTCCTATTATTCAAATTCTATATTTAAATTCCCTTTTGAATCATATTTTCAAAACACTTGTATTTATATTTCTGAATTATCAAATGATAATTCTTTTCACTTCATTTATAACTTCGTTATAAAAGAAGTATTTATAAACTTCGTTTATAAGGAACTACTTGTTTTATTTTTCAAAAACAAGTTTTATACTTTTATTCCCATTTAAAATTCAAATTCCATTTAAAAATAGAATTTTCCCTTTTTAAATCTCCACTATCCTTTCATGATATTTTAAATATCATTACTTAAGCCCAGTGATAAAACACACAAAGCAATGAATTATTTATTTTTCTAACACATCATATATAACAGTATATATGCAAACAAATAAACAAACAGATAATATATTTTTGAGGAATCCAGTTGGATTCCTCCAACCTGTTTCCCTGCATCCACAGATGTTAGCACATAAATAATACCCATTCTGCTTCGTGGCAGAATATCGCGGTATAGAAGGTCATCCACTAATCATAGCGTGGGGCGTATAGGGTAATCATCCGCTATGAAACTGCGGGCATCCACTAATGAGACTGCGGGAATCCAACCAACCAATCAACCCAATATATATATAATAGCCTAAATAACTAATATATATAAAGCAACCAGAAAACATTCACACAAGCAACAGACAATTATTTTTAATGAAATAAAAATAATTCTAAAGGTGAGTGAGATTTACTCACCTGGTTTTCCTTTGTCAAAATAACCATTGGTTTCTGATTAAATCAAACGAGTGTTTAATATAATCAGAATTACCAGCAAGCTCCAATCTAGTTCCAACCAAGTTTATTTCGAAGTATTCGTCGTTCTGGTTCCATTGTACTTCGCCTTACTCGAATCTAATATAAAAATAAATTATGATTTTTATAAGTTATTGATTTAATTAATAAATCCATTAATGACCTTACTAAGGTTTATTATCATTATTAACACACTTAATCCATTATTTTAAATGATAACATTAAAAGCCCAACTTTTCCTTAATCTCGGATTAACCAGTTGATTTATGCTTTAATACTCCACTAGCTAACTCTATAAATTTATTTAGACTGACTTAATCAATTTCTAATTATATACATCAATTTCTGTATACGTTTTAAATTTCAAAGCAAAAATTATACCTTGCTATTTCCAGGTTCGAATATTGTCTGAACCATCTTCCCATTCTTCACGAAATTTCCTAAATCCATTCATACCCAAACCGCTAGCTCGCAGCTTCCTCCCAAATTCAATCTGCACCAACTCCACATTCGTTCCCAGTACTACCGCCTAAAACACCCACCACATCCTTCGACGTCATCCACCGCATCACCTTTGAATCAAGTACCAATCCCAGGCCTTGCGACTTTCACCTGATGTCGAACCCTAGTTTATTTACCAGAGCGACTGTCGAACATCCAAACAAACCGACGAAGACCCCCTTCATCTCGCTGCCGAGCGTCAGAAAGGTCCAGGGTCTTTCGCGATATGATTTCAAGCTCTGGTGGACTACTGGCATCAATCGCGATTCGCGGTTTCAAGTGAAAAGGGAAAGGAGTTCGATTCTATTCACTTTTACTCTGTGTTTTAACCATGGATTGATTTTCGCGAACTACTCGAGAGGAAGAAAATAGAAATGAAGACTTACAGAATGTTTTCTGGTTTGGTAAATGACGGAAAAAGAAGGCAGCGGCTTGATTTATAGAGGATGATAGGAAACCAAAAGTACAAACCCATTAATTTGTTGTTTGTTCGATGTTGAGGATGGGAGACAATTTAATCAGCTCGAAGGAAGAATAGCTGCGACATGAAAACATTTAGGTCGGCTGATTTTAAACTTAGGGTGGCCATGATTAGATTAGGTAATTTATTTGATTTTTATTTTTATTAAATAACTAAAATATCTCGCAGTCCCCTAGCTTAATGTTCTAAACTGCTATCTAATCGCAATGACCGACGTTACAAGATTATAATGTCATTCTGAACCCAATGGAACCCATTCTGACTTTTAATTCGACTTGTATATAAGAGATACAATTTAAATTAACAATTCAAATTAAATTTGATTTAAAATATAAATCAATTCCAAACAATTAAATTCGTCCAAACAATTAATTCTAATTCAATATAAAATTTGTATAAATCGGCTAAGTTGTTTTCAATATAGTTTTAACTCTAAATCCGATTGGTTTCTTCTTCGTATATGATTATTCAATATATTTGATATTGAACCATATATCGATTATTAAATCGATAAATCCAAAAAAAAAATTCATTTCTATTATATATTCAACATTAAAACCATACTAAATATTTAAAATAAACTGTTCCAAAATCTGGGTCATTACAATTACTAATCCAATTTCTGATGAATTATTTTGTATGGCTCTAATGTGCCTTGTTCTTTGAGCTTTGTAAACCAAAGCTCTGAAACCAAATGAAGCGACCCGAACTTCCCCGGTAAGGAAGTCCGGATTGAGTTGAGAACAAGCCACAACAGAACGCAGACGGAAGAACATTTCATTGTATATTACAACAATTTCATCAGAATACAAGATTATACGGAGTAATGAATAAATATTACACATCAGAAAAATATCAGAGATTACAATACATTACATAACAGCGGAAAATAATACAAAATACAACTAAAGAAGATACACGGATACAAAGCTTTCCAGATATCGTACCAGCTGTAAACCAGGTTCCTGTGAATATAAATCTGCAAAACCCAAAACTACTAGCTGCCCGTGTCGAAAATAAGGGCACCCATAGTTTAGGTTAAAACAATAAACTCCAGGTCAGTCATGGGACTGGTGTGAGAACTAAAACAGTTATTTATCTTTATTTTAAAGTTAGGTAAATCAAGGGACCACGCCGTATAACACGGAACGGGTTTCCTTCCAAGAATACCAGTGCATATAACAAAACAACGCAATGCTTTTTGGAAAAATGAAGCTATTATAAGACCCAAGTCCTTTCACACTATGCAACGCAAGCCGAGGGATAGGGTTTTCCCTTATAATAGCCAAACATGCTTAATACGTTTTAAACAAATCATTTGATACTATTACAAGTGTATAGTGTTTAAAACAATTTCACTCATTAATATCAATCATAGACGGCATGGGTACCATATATCATGTCGCCATACTAGGCTCTACAATCAAAACCGCCAATGCCACGTATTTGGAAGTTGGATTTCCATCTGTGAACCGAGGTAAGGGATCGTCCTCAACCGATTCGCGACGCTCTAGCCCGTGTCTCAAGAACAGCCACAACTGCCCCTTGGATCGTTAGGGCCGGTCCACCGATGTGGATTATAATGCCTGAACACTACGTTTCCCCGCCCTTTTGGGCGTAAATGAGCCAACAAATGACTCCATCGGCTTCACATACTCACCGATATATCCGAGGCGCCTCGCAACAGCAACAACCACATAAGTCAAACTCGTCAGGGCGTGTAAAACCACAGACGCCACTTCTAACTAGAAAGAAACGCATGTCCCCCTTGAGGTCCTTCTCCCGTTTCTGGTTCACAACCGGGGTGTGAGGCTCGCGAATCAACGTTACACAAAGCTATGCCACATAGGCCGTGCTTTGATCATCAACCACAAGACTCTGCTTTTCAACAGAAGCCTTGATCATTTACATCTCAGCATGCCACATAAGAAAACCACTCTATGCAACCAATATCCATCAATCACATAGAATGATATCCAATGTCAGAAACACAGTCCATTTACAAGTCCGTTCTGGGTCTGAACGAAACCGGAGGCACTTTCCTCGCATATCCATCGATCTCCAAATACGTCTGGACGATCATTAACTGTTTCCATCTTCTTGGGTGTACAGCCCAATCAAGATCATCAGTAATCACCCGAACGATGTGAAGACTTCCGGTCTTCATCCACTGTCTTCATCTTCGACTCATCGTCGAATCGGTTATTCAGAATGGGATACCCCGGTCTTTCTGAATAACCCACGTATATAATAAACAAGTGTTACACAAAAACAACATACGCCTCATTCCAATTCATCAGTCACTAACCGTAAATCAATCAAGAGAATAATTCCCCAAATATTAACCCTGAATGCCAAAACCAACATCAGATCAATAGCCAGGAAACCATTCTGCTTAGCTAACCTACAGTTAGTTTCTAAATTTCACATTCTTAGGGAAAGGTTCCCATAAATTTTATCAAAGATAAATTCTTTTAAATTTATCCTTTAATCTTCTTTTGAATATTAATTCAAACTAGTCGGGATTAGCGAACCACACCGAAGTAATCATTTATTTTAATTTTCCAATCCCAATCTATTCATCCCATTAAGTAAAACTGGTCATACTTCATATCTAACACCACAGTGTTATCGGTAAATTCAATTACCATTTCACGTTCAAATATAATTAAAGATTTAACTATCGCCTGGAGCAAAACTGGTGATACTCCCTTCTCGATCTTTTCAATCTAATTAAATATTCATTAAAACTCCACTTAGTTTTAATCTTTGACTGGGTTAAAGAATCAGTGTCATATAAAACACTGTTCACGATAAACCCAAAAATCAATTTCAATTCAATTCCAATTAAATATTATTTAATTGGTACACTTCATTAAATCTAAACAAAAAGATTTAATCTTTTTCTCAACTGGGCTTAAGAACAGTGTTAATGAAGACACCATTCACGACAAACCTAAATCACATTTGATATTAAATACAAGGCTCTGAATAGAAAATATATCGGCTTATATTCAAAATCAAATTCTACGACCAACAAATATCGTATTGGAAATAACGATATTAATATATCTTTCAAATTCCCATAACAATATCTGTATCATCATGAAATCCAACATCAAAATATTCCAAAGACAATTTTGATTCAAATCCATTCCAATTTAATTATTGGAAGTTCTGGTTATTTTCAAAACCATTTCAAATCCACTTTATTTATTTTAAAAATAAATAAATTATTATTCTAGTTCAAAACTAGTTCATTTCAATAAAAAATCTATTTTTATCTTTTCAAATATGGTGTTTTTCATCCCAATTCTTCACAAATCATTTCTTATGATTTTATACAAATTATTACTATTTTTAATAATTTTATCAAGGCCCGTACAGTCGATTTCCATCAACGGCCATCGAACTGCACTTACAGCGACCTTTTCCAAATTTGATTTGGACATAATTCCAAACCCAACCGTTAGATTTCAAATCTCTAATGTTCGTTCGAAAGATATTTTCGATACGAACCCAATGGTTCCTGTTTTAGGAGGATCCGACGATCGGATCTTCCGCAATATCCATTCGAAGTCAATGGTTGAAATTCATGAACTACCGCAGCGCGACGCGTTCTATTCAGGCCCTTATATTATATAAATCGTTTTAAATTCGTTTTCAAAACGATTTCAACTTCTTTTCAAATTCAAATCAACATTGAATTTTTCCTTATAAATTCGATTTAAATTCATTACAAATTGATTTCAAATCAAATCGATTTTCAATTCAATTTCAGTTCGTTTTCAATTCCATTCAATTTCAATTCGAATTCATTTCTATTCAATTTCAATTTGAATTCATTTCTATTCACTTTCAATTCGAATTTATTTCTATTCAATTTCAATTTGAATTCATTTCTATTCAATTTCAGTTTGAATTCATTTCAATTCGAATTCATTTCTATTCAAAATATCCGATTTTGAAATCACTTTCGATATTCATTATAAAATGAATAAAATCGATATAAATATCGTTCACGTCAAAATGGCGTCAATCTAATCAACACGGCTTCATATATTTCTATTTTCAAATATTCTATTTCAAATATTTCCTTTTTCAAATATTTCTATTCAAATATTTCTTTTTCAAATATTTCTATTCAAATATTTGTATTTCAAAACTGGAATGAGGCCCAATCAATTACCATAGATTTTATTTCTATGGATTTCCATACAACGCATGTATATATCAACGATGACAAATAATCAACCATCATCCAAAGTGCATTCTACACTGTATAAGCATCAAATATAAATATTCAATGCTTATAATAGGTTTTCAATCAACCGATCGACATACAACTAATTATTGGGATTAGTGTATGTCATAAATCATCCCAATACCCATGTGGGGTTTCAAACAATCAAACACAGATTTTATTTGGTGCAGTTGGGCGACGTGTAAAATTTATCGTCCCAATCAATATCAATCAAATGTGAGTATATAAACAAATCATTCGATTTATTTATATAAATCTATTTCATTTTAATTACACGTTAAAAATTCTGTTTTCAACTATAAAATATTTTTAACTATGTAAATATTTTATTTCATTTCACATCACACAATCAACTACACATCAAAATCAAACAAACAAGCATACAAGCCGTCCATGGTCTGTGGACGACGGGTGTCGGGTGCTACTAAATTTAAAGTGAGAAGTTCTCACAGAGGGTTCCACTCCGCCGTGCTTTGCTTCTGAACTGCCGAACCGTTTGGATCTACTTGAAATTCCTATGCAGTTCTTTTCACGCTGTTTAAATAAAAATTATATTTTTATCACTTCATTTCTAATAAATAAAAATCATATTTTTATTTCTACTTCATATATATTTTTAAAACGCTTCTTTCTATATAAAAATTATATTTCTAACTTACCATTCAAATAAAAATTATATTTTGAACCTTCCTATAATATAAAAATTATATTTTGAACCTTCCTATAATATAAAAATTATATTTTTATATTTCTACTTCTTATATAAAGATTGAATTTTTATTATCATAAATATATAAAAATTATATTTTTATATTTCTACTTCTTATATAAAGATTGAATTTTTATTATCATAACTATATAAAAATTATATTTTTATATTTCTACTTTAATAAAAACCATATTTTTAATACTCTACATAAGTAAAAATCATATTTTTATTATCGCCACTATATAAAGATCATATTTTTATTGTCATACTATATAAAAATTATTTTACATCGATAAAAATCCGATCTTTATCTATTTTAAAAGTCTATCTTTTTCTAAACAAAGATCTAACCTTTTTAAGTTATAAAAATCCTTCCTTTCATGTTTAAATATATAACCTTTTCATGAGTAAAAATCTAAGCTTTTATATATGTAAAATCTTAGTATTTGTATATATAAAAATCTAAGTATTTAAATAAATAAGCAAAAACTAAGAAATCAGAAAAACTCACAATTCAGTTTCAGGCGTGGGACTGTCAGGCGGCGGAGGGGCACCTGAGGCGGCGGAGGGGCCGGGGGGGAGGGGTTCAGCGCGGATTTCAGTCGAGGGGGGATCCAGGGGTTTTCCGTTCGATTTGGGGAGGACATGGCTGCGGGGCGTCGTCGTTCGCGGAGGGGGAGGGCTAGGGGAGGAGGGCTGGACGGAGGTCGGCGGTGGGGTGATGGAGTTCGCAGTCGGGCTGAGGTGATGGTCGTGCCTCGATCGATTAAGGATCCGATTTTTTTTTGTTTATTTTAGAAAGGGAACTGACAGTGAGAGAAGACGAAAAAAGGGGGGTAGTTAAAGAAAAATATATATTATTTTATTTATTTATTCTCCATAATGTTGACTTTTCACTCGAACTCGAAACGCGACCCAACGACTGTCGTCTCTAGCTAACCCTCATTCCAAACACAATGGGATATGTTTCGCAAGCTGATTCGATCGTTTTGATCAGTTTTCATCAAAATATAACTCTATATATTGAATTTGAATGCGCATTTCAATTTACCGAGGCCACATACAAACTCGAAAAATTCCAGAAAAATATTTTCTAGCTTCTTATTGACGATACGATCCTAACAAAACTAATTTCGTCGAATTCTGAGATCTTTGAAAAATGGCCATTTTCCAGTCGATTAAAATCAACTGAAACTTGTAACGGTAATGAATTTCGCTCGATCCGAATTGATCGTTAAACCGACCAAGACCATTTGAATCCCCTGATCGTTATGAGAACAGGACAAATTGGAACGCAAACAGAAGAACATTTCATTGTTTATTACAACAATTCCATCAGATACAAGAATATACAGAGTATGAATAAATATTACACAAAAAATATCCGAGATTTAAATTACATTTAAATACATCGCAGCGGAAAAATAATACAAAACACAACTAGAAGAGATATACAGATACAGAGCTTTCCGGATATCATTCCAGCTGTAAACCAGGATCCTGTGAATATAAATCTGCAAAACCAAAACTACTAGCTGCCCGTGTGGAAAATAGGGGCACCCAGAGTTTAGGTTGAAACAATAAACTCCAGGTCAGTCATGTGACTGGTGTGAGAACTAAAACAGTTACTATTTTAACTTTAAAAGAGAGTAATTCAAGGGACCACGCCGTATAACACGGAATGAGTTTCCTCCCAAGAATACCAGTGCATATATCAAAACAACACAACGCTTTTTGGAAAAATGAAGCTATTATAAGACCCAGGTCCCATCACACAATGCAATGCAAGCCTGAGGATAGGGTTTTCCCTTATAATAGCCAAACATGCTTGGTACGTTTAAAACAAATCATTTGATACTATCATAGGTGTATAGTGTCAAAACAATTTCAATCATAAATATCAATCATAGACGGCATGGGTACCATATATCATGTCGCAATACTAGTTCTACAAATAAAACCGCAATATCACGTATTGGAAATTGGATTTCCGTCATGAGTCGGGGCAAGGGGAAAGCTCCTCTCCGTTCGAAACACTCTAGCAAATGTCTCAGGACCCCACTATGGTCCTTGGAATCGGTTGGGTCGGTCCTCTCTTACTTTTGAGGATTGGCAATTCCTGAACACACGTTTCCCGGTCCTAACAGACCTAATATCGAGGCGCCTCATCAAACAACCACACAGGTGAAAAGTATGTAAATGTCAGCCAGTTTAAGCACTGACACCACCCATAGCTTGAAAGAAACGTCGTGTTCTCCCAACGGTCCGTATCTCGTTTTTGACTCATACCGAGGTGTGAGGCTCGCGAATTCACGTTATACACAAAGCTGCACCACACAGGCCGTGCTTTGATCGTCAACCACAAGACTTTTCTTTTCAACAGAAGCCTTGATCAATTGCCACTTATGCGTGCCACACTGGTAATTCACTCCATGCGACTGATGTCCATCGATATACAACCTCTGAGCTCGTACGTCTCAAAGAAGGGCTTTAAGCAAGAGAATAAATTCTCCACCGCCAAACAAATGTATATTTAATAGAGATCAATCAACACAGAATAAAATCCAATGACAGACACACAGTCCATTTACAAGTTCGTTATGGGTCTGAACGAAACCGGAGGCACTTTCCTCGCATCTCCATTGATCTCCAAGTACGTCTAGATGATCAACAACTGATTCCCTCATCTTAGGTGTACAGCCCAATCAAGATCATCAGTAATCACCCAAACGATGTGAAGATTTCCGGCCTTCAACCACCATCTTCATCTTCGACATATCGTCGAATCGGTTATTCAGAATTGGTATAAACCCGGCCTTTCCGAATAACCGGCGTATATAATAAACACGTGTTACACAAACACAACATACGCCTCATTCCAATTCAGAATATTCTTTTATTCACAAAATCACATTCTTAGGGAAAGGTTCCCCTTAATTTTATCCAAGATAAATTCTTCTAAATTTATTCTTTAATCTTCCTTTGGATATCATTTCAAACCATATTATGGTTTTCCAAACTAGTCGGGATTAGCGAACCACACCGAAGTTAATATTTATTTTATTTCCCAATCCCAACCTATTCATCCCATGAAGTAAAACTGGTCATACTTCATATCTAACATCACGGTGCTATTGGTAAATTTAATTACCATTTCACGTTCAAATCTAATTAAAGATTTAGCTATCGCTTTGGAGCAAAACTGGCGATACTCCAATCTCGATCACCCTTCAGATTTGATAATTTAAATTATCAATTCACATTCAATCTAATTAAAGATTCATTAAAACTCCACTTAATTTTAATCTTCACAAAAATCAATATCCTGTCTTTAACTGGGTTAAAGAACCAATGTCCTCTAAAACACGGTTCAAGATAAACCCAAAATCACATTCAAATTCAATTCCAATTAATTATTATTTAATTGGTACACTTCATTAAATCTAAATAGAAAGATTTAATCTTATTCTCAACTGGGCTTAAGAGCAGTGTTAATGAAGACACCATTCACGACAAACCCAAATCAGATTTGATATTAAATACAAGGCTCTGAATAGAAAATATACCGGCTTATATCCAATATCAAATTTTACGACCAACAAATATCGTATTGGAAATAACGATATATATATCTTTCAAATTTCCATAACAATATCTGTATAATCACGAAATCCAACATCGAAATATTCCGAAGATAATTTCGATTCGAGTCCATTTCAATTCCCGTATTGGAAATTCTGATTATTTTTAAAACCACTTTCAAATTCAATTTATTTATTTCAAAAATAAATAAATTATTATTCTAGTTCAAAACTAGTTCATTTCGATAAAAATCTATTTTTATCTTTTCAAATATGGAGTTTTTCATCCTAGTTCTTCACAAATCATTTGTTATGATTTTACACAAACTATAGATATTTTTAATAATTTTATCAAGGCCCGTACAGTCGATTTCCATCAATGGCCATCAAACTACACTTACAGCGACCTTTTCCAAATTTGATTTGGACATAATTCCAAATCCAACCATTAGATTTCTAATTTCAAATATTCGTTAGAAAACTCTTTTCGATACGAACCCAACGGTTCTGGTTTCAGGAGAATCCGAAAGTCGGATCTCCCGTAATGTCAATTCGAAGTCAATGGTTGAAATTCACGAACTGCTGCGGCGCGATGCGTTCTATTCGGGCCATTATATATGTAATACATATATATTATATATATTTCGTCGATTTCCTTTTAAAACGTATTTTATAAATCGTTTTAAATTCGTTTTCGAAACGATTTCAACTTCATATTCAATTTTGAATCAAAATTGAATATTCCACATCATCGATATACAAATGATAATATTTTCAAAACGTTATATTTTGAAATCACTTCTTTTTCTATATTCATTATAAAAACGAATATAATCGATATAAATATCGCTCACGTCAAAATGGCGCATCTCTAATCAACACGGCTTTATATATTTCAATAAATTCGTTATTCTATTCAACAAATGAATATATATTCTATTCAACACATGAATATATATTTCTTTCAACACGTGAATATTCTCAACACATGAGCACTGTCAACACATGACTATTTTTGTTATTTAATATATTTTATAAAATTATGGTATCTATCGTTTGATTTTTAATTAGACTCCACCATGAAGTAGCTTCTAATTTTAAATATGATAAAGATGTGAATTTTATTGTTAAAATATTTCCTTCAACACATGATAATTTTCAACATATGATTATTTATTCTATTCAACACATGAATATATACTTCATTCTATTCTTTATTTTCCAAAATTGAATAAGGCTCAATCAATTACCATATAATGTTAATTATTTGGATTCCATACAACACATGTATATAATCACAACAATAAATAATCAATCATCATCCAAAGTGCACCACACTGTATAAGCATCAAATATAGATATCTCATATCTAACGCTCACACAGTCTATCGACCCATCGATCGACATACAACTAATCAATCGGGATGGGTGGACTTCAAATATCATCCCAACACCCGTATGGGGTTTCAAATCAACAAACACATATTTTTATTCACACACACACACGTTAAAAACAATTTTTTTAATGATAAAATACTTTTAACTATATAAATATTTTATTTCACGTCACACAATCAATTTTCATCACAACAAATAATCAAACATACAAGTCATCCATGGTCTGTGGATGACGGGTGTCGGGTGCTACTAAGCACCATCTACATCCTAGTATATATTTATAACTAGAAAATTTAATTAAAGCAAGAAATTCTCACCGACTAGCTAATCCAATACCACGACTCTTCATTTGTAGAAATCTTCGCCGTTCTCGCCTTTTGTCACTTTCGTTGCCCGTAGCCACTACATATATAAAAATGACATTTTTATATTGTTGCTATGTATATAAAAATCATATTTTTACACCGCTACTATATAGGTAAAAATTCTATTTTCACATTGCTACTATATAGATAAAAATTCTATTTTTACATTGCTACTATATAGATAAAAATTCTATTTTTACATTGCTACTATATAGATAAAAATTCTATTTTTACATTGCTACTATATAGATAAAAATTCTATTTTTACCACGCTATTCTCTACATAAAGATTTCGCCTTTTCAAATATAAAGATTTCGCCTTTTCATTTCATCACTATAAAAATCACATTTTTACTTCGTTATATATATATAATAAAAATCAGATTTTTATTTCGTTACATATATAAAAATGATATTTTTACTATCTTACCTATATAAAAATTATATTTTTATACTTCTATAATATAAAAGATTCTATTTTTATACTTCTACAATATAAAAGATTATATTTTTATACTTCTACAATATAAAAGATTATATTTTTTACTTCTACAATATAAAAGATTATATTTTTAACTTTCACATATAATAAAAATTATATTTCATTATAATTAAAAATCGTATTTCATATAAAAACCGATTTTATATGCTCCTATTACCAAATACCTTCAATGAATAAGAGAAGTAAAATAAAATAAAAAAAGGGCTTACAGTGGTTTAGGGGGTGCGCTGCTTCTGGTGGCGGGTCCGGAGCTCTGGCAGCCGTCGTCTTCAAGTGAGAAGGGGCTCGCGGTTTTGGGCAAGAACGAAGGGGATAAGGAACCATCATCGAGGTGGAAGAGGTAGCGCCATCAAGAGGGGGGGTGGTGCGATCTGAGGCGCGGCGGTGGGTTCCTCCGGCAGGCGACGCGTTCGTGGATGGGGGTTGGATAGGGGCGACGGGGGTTCATTGATTTGGGGTTCTCGTGCTGGAATGGAGGAGGTGGAAGAGAAGAGAAGGCGGAGGGGGGGGTCAGCCTGAGGGCGGCTGAGGCGCCGGTGGGCCATCGACGAGCAGAGGGGATGGCGGATCGGGGAAATCGATCTCTGTGAGGACGAACGAGGTCTGAAATGAACGGGGGGGCCAAGAGGAATAATAGGGTTGACTTTGTAAATATATTAATTTATTATTACTTTTTCTCTCCATAAAGTAACTTTATATCCCGACCTCCAATTGAGACCCAACGACTGTCGCCCCTAGCTAATTACTCCCATTCCGAACACAATGGGATATGTATCGTAAGCTGATTCGACCGTTTCGATCAGTTTTCGTCAAATTCAACATATAACTCTATATATTGAATTTGAACGCACATTTCAATTTACCGGGGCCACATAAGGACTTTAAAAATTCCCGAAAAATATTTTCTAACCTTATATTGACAATACCGTCCTAACAAAACTAATTTCGTCGAATTCTGAGACCGTTTGAAAAATGGCCAATTTCCAGTCGATTAAAATCAACTAAAACTGGTCAAACGCGTTTTCCTTTGCCACGCTCACATATTGATTCAAAAAATTATGAATTTTGAAACCTAGCAATAATTTGACATCCCGGATCCAACAAAAGTGGTTTCGTCGAATTCCGAGGTTGTTTGCAAAATTTCTATTTTCAAGGGCCGAAATTCCATAGCGATTATTCTGAATTTTCATTTGGACATATCTTTTTATCCCCGCTATGAAATTTCAATTTTTCGGATTTGTTGGAAAGATATTCTCTATTAGATTCCATTATTTTTGGTTTCGCTAAAATCCGGTTTATTTTGCACCCGGTACATTCAATTGAAATTTGAAATCGAATTATCGAACTACCGCGCCATTTTCAATTCCTTTTATAATTAAAATAAATTATTTATATTCTAAAGACAACGTATATAAATATATTCGTTCTAATTATATTGAAAACAAATTTCTCGTCGTTTTTATTTGAAATATTCTATTTTAAATGTTCAAAATTCACTAAAATTGCCAAAATAAAAATTTTAATCTGGCTCAGATTTTCCGGGTTGTTACAATCTCCTCCACTTAAAACTTTTCGTCCTCGAAAAGGAACGAAGCCGAAAGTTGTTTTACAAACCAACTCAACTTCCATTATTTTCGTTACGGCTTAAGTTCTTCAACTTTTCAGTTTCTAAGAACTTTTCAAATTCTTCAAAAATTTGGCTAACACCCCTAAATTTCCGAAAAATTTCGCCATAACCTCCCCTGCACCGGGGACTTTGGGATATTTCATATAGCCTCCCATGGCCTTCTTCAATCCAAAAGAAAAAGAAAAACCCAAGCGGCTAGCCAATCGGCTCATAAAATCATCATCACCCAAATAAAATAGTAAATTATGGTAAACATGTACTTATTTGTCGGGCAAACAAATTTTATTCTTCTGCTCTAGCCTCTTTCTATGACCTGTTCAATGTAAGTACATGTATATGCAAGCAAATGCGACTAATTTTCAATACAATTCAATATATGGTTCAATTAGGCTAAATGGTTCAAATTTTCAAACAAATAGACAAGCAACACAACCATCAATCAATTAGTGGATTATCGTTTCAAATTCATAATTTTGATATATATACAGAAAATCATGTTTTTGATGCCAAATCACAACAATAAGCCCTATCTAGCTTTGGTTCTCACACTAGTCTAATGGAAATATATAGATATCACACTTTCGAAACTCGAACATAAATATTGATGATGTGGCCACATCACCAGAATTGTCCCCGGTTGTCTAGGATGTGATTCTATATCTATCCAGTATATTAAAACTTCGAATATACGTTCATGACGCGTATATGCAAAATCCTTATATATTGGATTGTCCAAATTCAATATAAATAAAATATTCAAATACGTATAAAACGATTTAAATTTTCAAAACAACATTGTTTTCACTTGAAAAGTACACTCTTCACACTCGTTCTAGGATACTACTGATCCTATCTCTAACAAGTCATTCTCTTTGGATATTACTAATCCAATCTCTGATGAATTATCTCGTATGGTTCTAATGTGTCTTGTTCTTGAGCTCTGTAAACCTCGCTCTGATACCAAATGTAACAGTAATGAATTTCGCTCGATCCGAATCGATCGTTAAACCGACCAAGACCGTTCGAAACCCCTGATCGTTTTGAGAACAGGACAAATTGGAATGCAAACAGAAGAACATTTCGTTGTTTATTACAACAATTCCATCAGATACAAGAATATGCTGAGTATGAATAAATATTACACAGAAAATATCCGAGATTTAAAATACGTTTAAATACATCGCAGCGGAAAAATAATACAAAACACAACTAGAAGAGATATATGGATACAGAGCTTTCCGGATATCATTCCAGCTGTAAACCAGGATCCTGTGAATATAAATCTGCAAAACCAAAACTACTAGCTGCCCGTGTGGAAAATAGGGGCACCCAGAGTTTAGGTTGAAATAATAAACTCCAGGTCAGTCATGTGACTGGTGTGAGAACTAAAACAGTTACTATTTTAACTTTAAAATAGAGTAATTCAAGGGACCATGCCGTATAACACGGAACAGGTTTCCTCCCAAGAATACCAGTGCATATATCAAAACAGCGCAATGCTTTTTGGAAAAATGAAGCTATTATAAGACCCAGGTCCCATCACACAATGCAACGCAAGCCGGAGGATAGGGTTTTCCCTTATAATAGCCAAACATGCTTGGTACGTTTAAAACAAATCATTTGATACTATCATAGGTGTATAGTGTCAAAACAATTTCAATCATAAATATCAATCATAGACGGCATGGGTACCATATACCATGTCGCCATACTAGTTCTACAAATAAAACCGCAATATCACGTATTGGAAATTGGATTTCCGTCATGAGTCGAGGCAAGGGGCAAGCTCCTCTCCGTTCGATACACTCTAGCAAATGTCTCAGGACCCCACTATGATCCTTGGAATCGGTTGGGCTGGTCCTCTCTTACTTTTAAGGATTGGCAATTCCTGAACACACGTTTCCCGGTCCTAACAGACCTAATATCGAGGCGCCTCATCCAACAACCACACAGGTGAAAAGTATGTAAATGTCAGCTAGTTTAAGCACTGACACCACCCATATCTAGAAAGAAACGTCGTGTTCTCCCAACGGTCCATATCCCGTTTTTGACTCATACCGAGGTGTGAGGCTCGCGAATTCATATTATACACAAAGCTGCGCCACACAGGTCGTGCTTTGATCGTCAACCACAAGACTTTTCTTTTCAACAGAAGCCTTGATCAATTGCCACTTACGCGTGCCACACTGGCAATTCACTCCATGCGACTGATGTCCATCGTTATACAACCTCTGAGCTCGTACGTCTCAGAGAAGGGCGTTAAGCAAGAGAATAAATTCTCCGCCGCCAAACAGATGTATATTTAATAGAGATCAATCAACACAGAATAAAATCCAATGTCAGACACACAGCCCATTTACAAGTTCGTTCTGGGTCTGAACGAAACCGGAGGCACTTTCCTCGCATATCCATCGATCTCCAAGTACGTCTGGACGATCACCAACTGATTCCCTCATCTTGGGTGTACAACCCAATCAAGATCATCAGTAATCACCCAAACGATGTGAAGATTTCCGGTCTTCAACCACCGTCTTCATCTTCGACATATCGTCGAATCGGTTATTCAGAATGGGTATAAACCCGGCCTTTCCGAATAACCCGCGTATATAATAAACATGTGTTACACAAACACAACATACGCCTCATTCCAATTCAGAATATTCTTTTATTCACAAAATCACATTCTTAGGGAAAGGTTCCCCTTAATTTTATCCAAGATAAATTCTTCTAAATTTATTCTTTAATCTTCCTTTGGATATCATTTCAAAACATATTATGGTTTTCCAAACTAGTCGGGATTAGCGAACCACGCTAAAGTAAATATTTATTTTATTTCCCAATGCCAACCTATTCATCCCATGAAGTAAAAGTGGTCATACTTCATATCTAACACCACGGTGCTATCGGTAAATTTAATTACCATTCCACGTTCAAATCTAATTAAAGATTTAACTATCGCTTTGGAGCAAAACTGGCGATACTCCAATCTCGATCACCCTTCAGATTTGATAATTTAAATTATCAATTCACATTCAATCTAATTAAAGATTCATTAAAACTCCACTTAATTTTAATCTTCACAAAAATCAATATCCTGTCTTTAACTGGGTTAAAGAACCAATGTCATCTAAAACACGGTTCACGATAAACCCAAAATCACATTCAAATTCAATTTCAATTAAATATTATTTAATTTGTACACTTCATTATATCTAAATAGAAAGATTTAATCTTTTTCTCAACTGGGCTTAAGATCAGTGTTAATGAAGACACCATTCACGACAAACCCAAATAACATTTGATATTAAATACAAGGCTCTGAATAGAAAATATACCGGCTTAAATCCAATATCAAATTCTACGACCAACAAATATCGTATTGAAATAGCGATATATATATCTTTCAAATTTCCATAACAATATCTATATAATCACGAAATCAATATCGAAATATTCCGAAGATAATTTCGATTCGAATCCATTTCAATTCCCGTATTGGAAATTCTGATTATTTTTAAAACCACTTTCAAATTCAATTTATTTATTTCAAAAATAAATAAATTATTATTCTAGTTCAAAACTAGTTCATTTTGATGAAAATCTATTTTTATCTTTTCAAATATGGAGTTTTTCATCCCAGTTCTTCACAAATCATTTGTTATGATTTTACACAAATTATAGATATTTTTAATAATTTTATCAAGGCCCGTACAGTCGATTTCCATCAACGGCCATCGAACTGCACTTACAACGACCTTTTTCAAATTTGATTTGGACATAATTCCAAATCCAACTGTTAGATTTCTAATTTCAAATATTCGTTAGAAAACTCTTTTCGATACGAACCCAACGGTTCCGGTTTCAGGAGAATCCGACGGTCGGATCTCCCGTAATGTCAATTCGAAGTCAATGGTTGAAATTCACGAACTGCCTAGGCACGGCACGTTCTGTTCAGGCCGTTATATAATATATATATATATATATATATATATATATTATATATATTTCGTCGATTTCCTTTTAAAACGTATTTTATAAATCGTTTTAAATTCGTTTTCGAAACGATTTCAACTTCATATTCAATTTTGAATCAAAATTGAATATTCCACATCATCGATATACAAATGATAATATTTTCAAAACATTATTTTTTAAATCACTTCTTTTTCTATATTCATTATAAAAACGAATATATCGATATAACTATCGCTCACGTCAAAATGGCGCATCTCTAATCAACACGGCTTTATAGATTTCAATAAATTCGTTATTCTATTCAACAAATGAATATTTATTCTACTCAACACATGAATATATATTTCTTTCAACACATGAATATTCTCAACACATGAGCACTGTCAACACATGACTATTTTTGTTATTTAATATATTTTATAAAATTATGGTATCTATTGTTTGGTTTTTAATTAGACTCCACCGTGAAGTAGCTTCTAATTTTAAATATGATAAAGATGTGAATTTTATTGTTAAAATATTTCTTTCAACACATGATAATTTTCAACACATGATTATTTATTCTATTCAATACATGAATATATACTTCATTCTATTCTTTATTTTCCCAATTGGAATGAGGCTCAATCAATTACCATATAATGTTAATTATATGGATTGCATACAACACATGTATATAATCACAACAATAAATAATCAATCATCATCCAAAGTGCACCACACTGTATAAGCATCAAATATAGATATCTAACGCTCACACAGTCTGTCGACCCATCGATCGACATACAATTAATCAATCGGGATGAGTGGACTTCAAATATCATCCCAACACCCGTGTGGGGTTTCAAATCAACAAACACATATTTTTATTCACACACGTTAAAAACAATATTTTTAACGATAAAATATTTGTAACTATATAAATATTTTATTTCACGTCACACAATCAATTTTCATCACAAAAAACAATCAAACATACAAGCCATCCGTGGTCTATGGATGACGGGTGTCGGGTGCTACTAAGCACCGTCTGCATCCTAGTATATATTTATAACTAGAAAATTTAATTAAAGTGAGAAATTCTCACCGACTAGCTAATCCAATACCACGACTCTTCATTTGTAGAAATCTTTGCTGTTCTCACCTTTTGTCACTTTCGTTGCCCGTAGCAACTACATATATAAAAATCACAATTTTATATTGTTGCTATGTATATAAAAATCATATTTTTACACCGCTACTATATACGTAAAAATTCTATTTTTACATTGCTACTATATAGATAAAAATTCTATTTTTACATTGCTACTATATATATAAAAATTCTATTTTTACATTGCTACTATATAGATAAAAATTCTATTTTTACCACGCTATTCTCTACATAAAGATTTCGCCTTTTCAAATATAAAGATTTCGCCTTTTCATTTCATTACTATAAAAATCACATTTTTACTTCATTATATATATATATATATATAATAAAAATCATATTTTTATCTTGTTACATATATAAAGATGATATTTTTACTATCTTACCTATATAAAAATTATATTTTTATACTTCTATAGTATAAAAGATTCTATTTTCATACTTCTACAATATAAAAGATTATATTTTTATACATCTACAATATAAAAGATTATATTTTTATACTTCTACAATATAAAAGATTATATTTTTAACTTTCACATATAATAAAAATTATATTTCAATATAATTAAAAATCGTATTTCATATAAAAACCAATTTTATATGCTCCTATAACCAAATACCTTCAATGAATAAGAGAAGTAAAAAAAATAAAAAAGGGCTTATAGTGGTTTTGGGGGTGCGCTGCTTCTGGTGGCGGGTCTGGAGCTCTGGCAGCCGTCGTCATCAAGTGAGAAGGGGCTCGCAGTTTTGGGCAAGAACGAAGGGGATAAGGAACCATCATCGGGGTGAAAGAGGTAGCGCCATCAAGAGGGGGGGTGGCGCGATCTGAGGCGCGGCGGCGGGTACCTCCGGCGGGCGACGCGTTCGTGGATGGGGGTTGGATAAGGGCGATGGGGGTTCATTGATTTGGGATTCTCGTGCTGGAATGGAGGAGGTGGGGGAGAAGAGAAGGCGGAGGGGGGTCAGCCAGAGGGCGGCTAAGGCGCCGGTGGGGCCATCGACGAGCGGAAGGGATGGCGGATCGGGGAAATCGATCTCTGTGAGGACTAACGAGGTCTGAAATGAACGGGGGAGGGGGGGCCAAGAGGAATAATAGGGTTGACTTAGTAAATATATTAATTTATTATTTTATATTCTCTCCATAAAGTAACTTTTTATCCCGACCTCCAATCGAGACCCAACGACTGTCGCCCTTAGCTAAATACCCCCATTCCGAACACAATGGGATATGTATCGTAAGCTGATTCGACCGTTTCGATCAGTTTTCGTCAAATTCAACATATAACTCTATATATTGAATTTGAACGCACATTTCAATTTACCGAGGCCACATAAGGACTTTAAAAATTCCTGAAAAATATTTTCTAACCTCGTATTGACGATACGGTCCTAACAAAACTAATTTCGTTGAATTCTGAGACCGTTTGAAAAATGGCCAATTTCCAGTCGATTAAAATCAACTGAAACTGGAGAAACGCGTTTTCCTTTGCCATGCTCACATATTGATTCGAAAAATTATGAATTTTGAAACCTAGCAATAATTTGACATCCCGGATCCAACAAAAGTGGTTTCGTCGAATTCCGAGATTGTTTGCAAAATTTCTATTTTCAAGGGCCGAAATTCCATAGCGACTATTCTGAATTTTCATTTGGACATATCTTTTTACCCCCGCTATGAAATTTCAATTTTTCGGATTCGTTGGAAAGATATTCTATATTAGATTCCATTATTTTTGGTTTCGCTAAAATCCGGTTTATTTTGCACCCGGTACATTCAATTGAAATTTGAAATCGAATTATCGAACTACCGCGCCATTTTCAGTTCCTTTTATAATTAAAATAAATTATTTATATTCTAACGACGACATATATAAACATATTCGTTCGAATTATATTGATAATAAATTCCACATCGTTTTTATTTAAAATATTCTATTTTAAATGTTCAAAATTCACTAAAATTGCCAAAATAAAATTTTTAAACTGGCTCGGATTTTCCGAGTTGTTACAAAACTGGTCAAATGCGTTTTCTTTTGCCACGCTCACATATTGATTCGAAAAATTATGAAATTTGAAACCTAGCAATAACTAGACATCACGGATCCAACAAAAGTGGTTTCGTCGAAAACCGAGGTCGTTTGCAAAATGGCTATTTTTAAGGGCCAGAATTCTATAGCGACTATTTGGAATTTTCAACTGGACATATCTTTTGATTCCCGCTATGAAATTTAGATTCTTCGGATTCGTTGGAAAGATATTCTCAATTAGATTCAAATATTTTTGGTTTCACTAATATCCGGTTTATTTTGCACCCGGTACATTCATTCGAAATTTGAAATCGAATTATCGAACTACCTCTCCATTTTCAATTCCTTTTATATATATAAATAAATATTTATATTCTAACGACGATTCGAATAAATATATACGTTCGAATTCTATTCAAAATAAAATTTTCATCGTTATTATTTAAAATAATTCATTTTAAATATTCAAAATTCACTAAAATTATCAAAATAAAAATTTTAAACTGGCCCAGATTTCCGGGTTATTACAATCTCCCCCACTTAAAACTTTTCGTCCCCGAAAAGGAACGAAGCCGAAAGTTATTTTACAATCAACCCAACTTTCATTATTTTCGTTACGGCTTACGTTCTTCAACTTTTCAGTTTCTGAGAACTTTTCAAATTTTTCAAAAAATTTGGCTAACACCCTAAATTTTCGAAAAATTTCGCCATAACCTCCCCTGCACCGGGGACTTCGGGATATTTCATATAGCCTCCCATGGCCTTCTTCAATCCAAAAGAAAACGAAAAAGCCAAGCGGCTAGCCAATCGGCTCATAAAATCATCATCACCCAAACAAAACAGTAAATTATGGTAAACATGTACCTATTGTCGGGCAAACAATTTTATTTCTCTGCTCTAGCCTCCTTGCTATGACCTGTTCAATGCAACTACATGTACATATATGCAAATGCAACCAATTTTCAATACAACTCACTATTTGGTTCAAATTGACATAAGGGTTCAACATTTAATTAATCAAACTGTAATCAAAAAACACAACCAGCAATCAATTAGTTGATTAACGTTTAAAATTCATAACTTTGATATATAGTCAAAAATCACATTTTAGATGCCAAATCACAACAATAAGCCCAATCAAATTTTGGTTCTCACACCAGTCAATAGGAAACATATAGAAATCCCACTTTCTTCACTCGAACACAACACTGATGATGCCATGGTCATTATCAGCATCATCTCCGGGCAACTAGAGTGTGATTCTATATCTATCCAGTATATTAAAACTTCGAATACCCGTGGATCAGACGTATATGCAAAATCTATATATACTGGACTGTCCAAATTCAATATAAATAAATAATCAAATACGAATAATTGATTTAAATTTTCAAAACAAAAATTGTTTTCATTTTAAAAATATACTCTTCACACTCGTACTAGGATACTATTGATCCCATCTCTAACGAGTCATTCCCGTTGGATATTACTAGTCCAATTTCTGATGAATTATTTTGTATGGCTCTAATGTGCCTTATTCTCTGAGCTTTGTAAACCAAAGCTCTGAAACCAAATGAAGCGACCCGAACTTCCCCGGTAAGGAAGTCCGGATTGAGTTGAGAACAAGCCACAACAGAGCGCATACGGAAGAACATTTCATTGTACATTACAACAATTTCATCAGAATACAAGAATATACAGAGTAATGAATAAATATTACACATCAGAAAAATATCAGAGATTACAATACATTACATAGCAGCGGAAAATAATACAAAATACAACTAAAGAAGATACACGGATACAAAGCTTTCCGGATATCGTACCAGCTGTAAACCAGGTTCCTGTGAATATAAATCTGCAAAACCCAAACCTACTAGCTGCCCGTGTCGAAAATAAGGGCACCCAGAGTTTAGGTTAAAACAATAAACTCCAGGTCAGTCATGGGACTGGTGTTAGAACTAAAACAGTTATTTATCTTTATTTTAAAGTTAGGTAAATCAAGGGACCACGCCGTATAACACGGAACGGGTTTCCTTCCAAGAATACCAGTGCATATAACAAAACAACGCAGTGCTTTTTTGGAAAAATGAAGCTATTATAAGACCCAAGTCCTTTCACACAATGCAACGCAAGCCGGGGGATAGGGTTTTCCCTTATAATAGCCAAACATGCTTAATACGTTTTAAACAAATCATTTGATACTATTACAAGTGTATAGTGTTTAAAACAATTTCAATCATTAATATCAATCATAGACGGCATGGGTACCATATATCATGTCGTCATACTAGGCTCTACAATCAAAACCGCAAATGTCACGTATTTGGAAGTTGGATTTCCATCTGTGAACCGAGGTAAGGGATTGTCCTCAACCGATTCGAGACGCTCTAGCCCGTGTCTCAAGAACAGCCACAACTACCCCTTGGATCGTCAGGGCCGGTCCACCGATGTGGATTATAATGCTTGAACACTACGTTTCCCCGCCCTTTGGGGGCGTAAATGAGCCAACAAATGACTCCATCGGCTTCACATAGTCACCGATATATCCGAGTCGCCTCGCAACAGCAACAACCACATAAGTCAAACTCGTCAGGGCGTGTAAAACCACAGACGCCACTTCTAACTAGAAAGAAACGCATGTCCCCCCTGAGGTCCTTCTCCCGTTTCTGGTTCACAACCGGGGTGTGAGGCTCGCGAATCAACGTTACACAAAGCTATGCCACACAGGCCGTTCTTTGATCATCAACCACAAGACTCTGCTTTTCAACAGAAACCTTGATCATTTACATCTCAGCATGCCACACAGGCAAACCACTCTATGCAACCAATATCCATCAATCACACAGAATGATATCCAATGTCAGACACACAGTCCATTTACAAGTCCGTTCTGGGTCTGAACGAAACCGGAGGCACTTTCCTCGCATATCCATCGATCTCCAAATACGTCTGGACGATCACTACCTATTTCCATCTTCTTGGGTGTACATCCCAATCAAGATCATCAGTACTCACCCGAACGATGTGAAGACTTCCGGTCTTCATCCACCGTCTTCATCTTCGACTCATCGTCGAATCAGTTATTCAGAATGGGATACCCCGGTCTTTCTGAATAACCCGCGTATATAATAAACAAGTGTTACACAAACACAACATACGCCTCATTCCAATTCATCAGCCACTAACTGTAAATCAATCAAGAGAATAATTCCCTAAATATTAACCCCGAAGGCCAAAACCAACATCAGATCAATACCTAGGAAACCATTCTGCTTAGCTAACCTACAGTTAGTTTCTAAATTTCACATTCTTAGGGAAAGGTTCCCATAAATTTTATCAAAGATAAATTCTTTTAAATTTATCCTTTAATCTTCTTTTGAATATCAATTCAAACTAGTCGAGATTAGCGAACCACACCGAAGTAATCATTTATTTTAATTTTCCAATCCCAACCTATTCATCCCATGAAGTAAAACTGGTCATACTTCATATCTAACACCACAGTGTTATCGGTAAATTCAATTACCATTTCACGTTCAAATCTAATTAAAGATTTAACTATCGCCTGGAGCAAAACTGGTGATACTCCCTTCTCGATCTTTTCAATCTAATTAAAGATTCATTAAAACTCCACTTAGTTTTAATCTTTGACTGGGTTAAAGAATCAGTGTCATTTAAAACACTGTTCACGATAAACCCAAAAATCAATTTTAGTTCAATTCCAATTAAATATTATTTTATTGGTACACTTCATTAAATCTAAACAAAAGATTTAATCTTTTTCTCAATTGGGCTTAAGAACAGTGTTAATGAAGACACCATTCACGACAAACCCAAATCACATTTGATATTAAGTACAAGGCTCTGAATTGAAAATATATCGGCTTATATTCAAAATCAAATTCTACGACCAACAAATATCGTATTGAAAATAACGATATTAATATATCTTTCAAATTCCCATAACAATGTCTGTATCATCACGAAATCCAACATCAAAATATTCCGAAGACAATTTCGATTCAAATCCATTCCAATTTAATTATTGGAAGTTCTGGTTATTTTCAAAACCATTTCAAATCCACTTTATTTATTTTAAAAATAAATAAATTATTATTCTAGTTCAAAACTAGTTCATTTTGATAAAAAATCTATTTTTATCTTTTCAAATATGGAGTTTTACATCCCAATTCTTCACAAATAATTTCTTATGATTTTAAACAAATTATTACTATTTTTAATAATTTTATCAAGGCCCGTACAGTCGATTTCCATCAACGGCCATCGAACTGCACTTACAGCGACCTTTTCCAAATTTAATTTGGACATAATTCCAAATCCAACCGTTAGATTTCAAATCTCTAATGTTCGTTAGAAAGCTCTTTTCGATATGAACCCAACGGTTCCGGTTTTAGGAGGATCCGACTGTCGGATCTCCCGCAATATTCATTCGAAGTCAATGGTCGAAATTCACGAACTACCGCAGCGCGGCGCGTTCTATTCTGGCCATTATATTATATATATATATATATATATATATATATAATATATATACTTCGTCGATTTCCTTTTAAAACGTATTATATAAATCGTTTTAAATTCGTTTTCAAAACGATTTCAACTTCTTTTCAAATCAACATTGAATTTTTCCTTATAAATTCGATTTAAATTCATTTCAAATTGATTTCAATTCAAATTGATTTCAATTCAAATCGATTTTTAATTCAATTTCAGTTCGTTTTCAATTCCATTCAATTTCAATTCGAATTCATTTCTAATCAACTTCAATTTGAATTCATTTCTATTCAATTTCAATTCGAATTCATTTTTATTCAATTTCAATTCGAATTCATTTCTATTCAATTTCAATTCGAATTCATTTCTATTCAAAATATCAGATTTTGAAATCACTTTCGATATTCATTATAAAATGAATAAAATCGATATAAATATCGTTCACGTCAAAATGGCGTCAATCTAATCAACACGGCTTCATATGTTTCTATTTTCAAATATTCTATTTCAAATATTTCCTTTTTCAAATATTTCTATTCAAATATTTCTTTTTCAAATATTTCTATTCAAATATTTCTATTTCAAAACTGGAATGAGGCCCAATCAATTACCATAGATTTTATTTCTATGGATTTCCATACAACGCATGTATATATCAACGATGACAAATAATCAACCATCATCCAAAGTGCATTCTACACCGTATAAGCATCAAATATAAATATTCAACGCTTATAACAGGCTGTCAATCAACCGATCGACATACAGCTAATTACTGGGATTAGTGTATGTCATAAATCATCCCAATACTCGTGTGGGGTTTCAAACAATCAAACACAGATTTTATTTGGTGCAGTTGGGCGATGTGTAAAATTTATCATCCCAATCAATATCAGTCAAATGTGTGTATATGAACAATTCGTTCGATTTGTTTATATAAATCTATTTCATTTTAAATACACGTTAAAAATTCTATTTTTAACTATAAAATATTTTAACTATGTAAATATTTTATTTCATTTCACATCACATCACACAATCAACTACACATCAAAATCAAACAAACAAGCATACCAGCCGTCCATGGTCTGTGGATGACGGGTGTCGGGTGCTACTAAACACCGTCTGCATCCTAGTATATATTTTAACTAGAAAATTAAATTAAAAGTGAGAAGTTCTCACAGAGGGTTCCACTCCGCCGTGCTTTGCTTCTGAACTGCCGAACCGTCTGGATCTGCTTGAAATTCTTATGCAGTTCTTTTCACGCTGTTTAAATAAAAATTATATTTTTATCACTTCATTTCTAATAAACAAAAATCATATTTTTATTTCTACTTCATATATATTTTTACAACGCTTTTTTCTATATAAAAATTATATTTCTAACTTACCATTCAAATAAAAATTATATTTTGAACCTTCCTATAATATAAAAATTATATTTTGAACCTTCCTATAATATAAAAATTATATTTTTATATTTCTACTTCTTATATAAAGATTGAATTTTTATTATCATAACTATATAAAAATTATATTTTTATATTTCTACTTCTTATATAAAGATTGAATTTTTATTATCATAACTATATAAAAAATATATTTTTATATTTCTACTTTAATAAAAACCATATTTTTAATACTCTACCTAAGTAAAAATCATATTTTTATTATCGCCACTATATAAAGATCATATTTTTATTGTCATACTATATAAAAATTATTTTACATCGATAAAAATCCGATCTTTATTTATTTTAAAAGTCTATCTTTTTCTAAACAAAGATCTAACCTTTTTAAGTTAAAAATATCCTTCCTTTCATGTTTAAAAATATAACCTTTTCATGAGTAAAAATTTAAGCTTTTTTATAAGTAAAATCTTAGTATTTGTATATATAAAAATCTAAGTATTTAAATAAATAAGTAAAAACTAAGAAATCAGAAAAAACTCACAATTCAGTTTCAGGCGTGGGACTGTCAGGCGGCGGAGGGGCACTTGAGGCGGTGGAGGGGCACCTGAGGCGGCGGAGGGGCCAGGGGGGAGGGGTTCAGCGCGGATTTCAGTCGAGGGGGTGCCAGGGGTTTTCCGTTTGATTTGGGGAGGACATGGCTGCGGGGCGTCGTCATTCGCGGAGGGGTAGGGCTAGGGGAGGAGGGCTGGACGGAGGTCGGCGGTGGGGTGATGGAGTTCGCCGTCGAGCTGAGGTGATGGGCGCGCCTCGATCGATTAGGGATTCGATTTTTTTTGTTTATTTTAGAAAGGGAACTGATGGTGAGAGAAGAGGGAAAAAGGGGGTAGTTAAAGAAAAATATATATTATTTTATTTATTTTATTTTCCATAATGTTGACTTTTCACTCGAACTCGAAACGCGACCCAACGACTGTCGTCTCTAGCTAATTACCCCAATTCCGAACACAATGGGATATGTTTCGCAAGCTGATTCGAGCGTTCCGATCAGTTTTCGTCAAAATCAAAATATAACTCTATATATTGAATTTGAACGCGCATTTCAATTTACCGAGGCCACATACGAACTCAAAAAATTCCAGAAAAATATTTTTTAGCTTCGTATTAACGATACGGTCCTAACAAAACTAATTTCGTCGAATTCTGAGATCTTTTGAAAAATGGCCATTTTCCAGTCGATTAAAATCAACTGAAACTGGTCAAATGTGTTTTCCTTTGCCACGCTCACATATTGATTCGAAAAATTATGAAATTTGAAACCTAGCAATAACTAGATATCACAGATCCAACAAAAGTGGTTTCGTCGAAAACCGAGGTCGTTTGCAAAATGGCTATTTTTAAGGGCCAGAATTCTATAGCGACTATTCGGAATTTTCAACTGGACATATCTTTTGATTCCCGCTATGAAATTTTGATTCTTCGGATTCGTTGGAAAGATATTCTCAATTAGATTCAAATATTTTTGGTTTCACTAATATCCGGTTTATTTTGCACCTGGTACATTCTTTTGAAATTTGAAATCGAATTATCGAACTACCACGCCATTTTCAATTCCTTATATATATATAAATAAATATTTATATTCTAACGACGATTCGAATAAATATATATGTTCGAATTATATTCAAAATAAATTTTTCATCGTTTTTATTTAAAATAATTCATTTTAAATATTCAAAATTCACTAAAATTGTCAAAATAAAAATTTTAAACTAGCCCAGATTTCCGGGTTATTACAAAAGAATTCTCAAAACTCAACTTTAAAATCTAATTAACCAATATTTGGAAATCTTTAGCTTATTTAACTTAAGTTCCCAAAATGTCGATTTATCGGTTTCTGGCAATTAGGATGAAGACACAAATATCCAAAATATAGTTCGAAACTTCATATTTCTTTTTCAAATCACTTTGAAATCATCAATTATGATTTATCATAATTGTTCCATATTTTTGATAATTTAAAAATAGCTAATTTCGTTAAAACCCATTTTGAGGTCACTAACAGTACTGGCGTTGTTTTTATTCAAACCTGTTTTGAACTTATTTCAAGATGTAACTGTTGGATTTTAAAACTTCACATATCATTCAAAGACTCTTTTCATTTTGAACTAGATGTTTTTTGTTTCAGTAAAATTCGACGGTCTGATCTCCTGGCCGTCAATTTGAAGTCAATGGTCGAAATTCAAAAACGGTCGTTGCATAGCATGTCCTCTTCAAACCATATTACTATTTAAAATAAAATTCATCGATTTAGTTCAAACATATTTTATTAAAACGTTTATAAATTCCTTTTAAAAATGGTTCAAACTTCAAATTCAATTGTATAACAAAATTGAATATTCTATATTATTATAATATTAAAATAATAATATTTTTCAACATATAATATTTTGAAATCCAAATTTTCCTGAAATCCATTATAAAAATAAATAAGGTCATTAGAATGGTCCATTCGAGTGAAAAACATCGTTTATATATCTAACTCGAACTAACTTTTTGAATTTACTATTCAAATTCTAATTTGAACCAAAACTAGCCATTTTTAATACAAATCTCTTTCAAAATCATTTCAGCCTTTTCAAACATTGTTTGAAATCATATTAGCTTTATTTTCAAATCATTTTGGATATAAAAATCCAATTTCCATTTTCAAGCCTTATTTGATTTAAATGAATATAACATTAATTTAAAATCCTAATGGAATTCGATTCAATCAATTCCAAAATAATTTCATATTCATGGTGTCAATTGTGTGAACAATAATAATAACACCTATAGTAGTTATCAACCGTCAGACAACAGTCATAAGATAAGCGTTTATAATTTTTAATGCTTAAATGTACATAAACTGTCAAGGATATAACTGTAAATAAACGTCCATCATCCACGATGCAACCATAGCAATCACAAGCAATCAATATATAATCATATAATATTATAATAACTTTTAAATCAATTCAGGGAGCTCTCACGCTACTTTTTGATCGATATAATAACAATCGCTTTTGGATTAAATTAAACGTGGGTTTAATTTAACCCAAAATTCTAACTTTCTCCAAATACGACCAAATCATTTTATTGCGAAGCTCTTGATTCCACAATTCCAATGGATCCAGTTTCGTGCAATTTTGAATTCGTATGAACAAGATATTAATGTACGAACATTGAACAATCATTAATTTAATTAATTAAATAATTGTTTAAATAACTTAACTCCATTTTCCTCAAACCCATTGTTTATCATAAACCAAAGCTCGCTACCACCGTTGTGGACCCCGTCGCCAACTTGAATCCACCGGCACATTCCACTATCCAAAACGCCACCACGCCCTAAGTGCCCCACTCCCAAAATGCCGCTGCCGCGCTGGAATTCCCAGTCAAACGTTGGCCATAATTTCTACGTTCACATACAACCAACTTCCATGAAATTTGACATATACCTTTACCTTACTAAGATGAAGAACTTTCATGTTGAGTCCATCATCTATAGTTGATCACGTAGGTTGCAAAATTAAAAAAAAAAAGGTTCGCTGCTACCAAAAACGATAACCTCCGATCATCTCAAGATTCCAATCACCACACCACTTTTAGCCGAAACCCCTAGTTACAAATTTGTATCCTAGTCTCTTATCTCCAACTTCCTAGTTGGTGACTTTGTCTAATTCTCGCCCATTCGCGTGCAAACCAGCCAAAATCAACAACCATCACGTTGACTTCAAACCCAGATGCCGACCAAACCATTACACCGATCAACCCCAAATTTTTACAAGAGCTAATACTCGATATTCTCTATAACTTTCATGTTGGTAGTTTCCAACAATAAAATACCTTGGTAGTTTCCAACCAATGAACACCATAATACCATCTAGGGTGAAGGTTCCAACAATAAAATACCTTGGAACAACTTACCCTGATGATCATTTAATGGCTTTCGACAGCCAAATGGATCTCTACAATGCTTCAGGAGCTGTCAGACGTCGTCTTTTCCTAGTGACCTTCCAGGGAGCGACAACAAAGTGGTACCATCAGTATAGAGAAAACACCATTTACTCGTGGAAATAGTTCTCCTATGAGTTTTCCACGCAATTCTGTATTTGCAAAGACCCGACAGTTGACTACAAAGTCATTGCAAACATCAAGCTGAGGCAAGGGGAGTCTCTAGGAGATTACCTGAAAAGGTTCAACATTGAAGCATTAAAGGCCAAGGATATGAATGATCGCGACAAGTAGATAGCCATTCATTCAGGGTTAATTGAAAATACCCCTTCTGGAAAGAGTTATACGTTCACGGATGTAAAGACTTACAAGAATTTCACTTCCAAGCTGACAAGTTTATTTGCATGGATGAATTGTACTTCACAGAGAGAAAGTTCGGACCTCGAGGGGAAGGAGGAAGGTCAAAGTTCGGACAAAAGCCCCAAGAGGGAAATCAAAAGAGACCAAGGTGGGAAGATTCTAATACCAACTCGTTTGCTCTAAGTAATCCCATCTCATTTGTGTATATGGTTGCGAAAGAAAGGGTTAACAACTTCCCCATCTCGTTTAAGGCCATGAATTGCCCTAAAACTTATTCCGGTGGTAAGTATTGTGAATATCACAAAACCAACGGGTATAAGACTGACAAGTGTAAGGTATTGGACAGAATTATTCAGAAGCTAATCCAAGAGGGATATCTGAAAGAGTTTTTTTAAAACAAGATAACATCTTCTCAGTATAAAAATGGACAACAAAAGGTTTCGGCAAATGCAACAGAAGCTACTATCGAAGAGGGCAACCTTGACTTGGGTTCACCTATAAACCGAATCAATTTGATCCATGGTGGACCACACCCTGCTCGAAATTGTCCAAGAGCTAAGGGACAATATCTGAAGGAAGATATGAAAGGAATATTCCCCATTCGAGAGGAACCATCATCGAAGAACGCACGTTATGCTCTCAAAATTCACAATCTGGTAGTTTCTCTAGATGAAATAAAGAAAGGGGTCCACCGCCCACATAATGATCCCCTTATGATAATAGCTCAAATTGGACTTTCTGTCGTTTCCAAAATCCTTGTGGACACTAGGAGTGTCGTCAATGTCATCTTCAAGCATGCTTTCGATTGGGAATTCTGAGAAGAAGTTGGAGCCAAGCAACGAACCGATCTTTGGCTTCAATGACAAAGGACCAACTTCGATGAGACAAATCAATCTCCTGGTTCAAGTTGGGTTGTCACCGCTCCACAGGACCTTCGAAACTCTCTTTGTTGTGATCGATTAACCATCCTATTACAACGCCTTCTTTGGGCGACCTGCTTTGGAGGAGATGGATGCTTTTTATTCCAAGTATCTTATGATGAAGTTCTTGACCAAGCAAGGATGGGGTACCATCAGAGGAGAACAATATAGTTCTCACGAGTTGTATTTCGCAACTGTTGACAAATACAAAAGGAAGTGTTCTTCATATTTTGATTTTTATACTATTTTTATACCTTCGGATAGGGGATTCTTATATCCTACATTCCAAGGTAAAGTAAAAGTTAATAAAGCTAATAAGCGTTCAAATGGTAGGTACACTTCTTCGAAAAGAAAAAGGAAGAGATTCGATGATGTAAACTTGACTGAGGAAGGAGAAATTATCATAGATTTGGATATCAAAGGGGATATTGAAAGAATGAAACCAATAGAAGATGTGGAAGAGGTAAATGTCGATACAAAAGATAAGACAAAAGTTGTCAACATAGGGAAAAGGCTGACAGAGTCCCTTAAGAGCAACCTAATTTGGTTCCTGCAACTCAATAAAGATGTTTTCGCTTGGACCCATTCGGACATAATCGGGATCAATCCATCTATTATGAGTCATGCCTTAAACATTGATCCTTCTGTAATCCCAGTTCAACAAAAGAAGAGACAATACAATAGAGATGGATTAGAAGCCTTAAAGGAGGAAGTCAAAAGGTTGGAAACAAATGGGTTTATCCGAGAAGTTCTTTGCCTAAAACGGTTAGCCAATCCTGTGCTAGTAAAGAAGTCCAATGGAAAGGGGAGAACATGCGTTGACTTCATGGATTTAAACAAGGCTTGCCTAAAAGATTGTTATCCCCTTCTGCGGATAGACTAGTTGGTCGACGCAACAAATAGTCACAAGATACTATCCCTTATGGATGCTTACGCGGGATATAACCAAATTTTGATGCATAAACGCAACGAATAGCATACAAGCTTTATCACTGCTTGGGGAACATTTTGCTATAAAGTGATGCCCTTTGGGTTGAAA
This sequence comes from Allium sativum, assembly GCA_030737875.1. Taxonomy (NCBI): domain Eukaryota; kingdom Viridiplantae; phylum Streptophyta; class Magnoliopsida; order Asparagales; family Amaryllidaceae; genus Allium; species Allium sativum. The sequence continues at coordinate 184,259,906 of CM060924.1, read as the reverse complement.
AATGCGAGAGCAACATACCAAAGGCTAGTAAATAGAATGTTTCAAGAGCAGATAGGGCGCAACATGGAAGTATATGTGGAAGACATGCTAGTAAAGTCCATCAAAGAAGAAACCCATTTAAAGGGCTTGGAAGAAATGTTCAATGTCTTAAGAAATTACCAAATGAAGTTAAACGCACAAAAGTGTTCTTTTGGAGTTCAATCTCGAAAGTTCCTAAGATATGTGGTAAGTGAGCAAGGGATTGAAGCTAGCCCTGACCAAATCCAGGTTATAAAAGACATGGAAAAACTTAGAACGAGCAAAGAAATCATGAGCTTGAACGGAAAAGTAGCAGCTCTTAGCAGGTTCATTTCCAAAACCACTGACAAATGCATTCATTCCTTCGATGTTATAAAGAAAAAGAAGAACTTCGAATGGAACGAAGAATGTAGAAAGGCCTTCCAAGAATTGAAAGTTTATATGGGAACGCCTCTGACTCTATCCAGTCCCAAGGAAGAAGAAGATCTATATCTATATATGGACGTTTCATAATACACAGTAAGATCGGTCCTTATAAGAGAAAGTAATGGAAATCAGCACCCAATTTACTATGTTAGCAGAAGGATAAAAGACGCAGAAACTTGATACCCTGTAATGGAAGAACTAGCATGTTGCCTAGTACTTACTGCACAAAATCTCAGAGGATACTTCCAAGCTCACCCCATCAAGGTTTCAACTAGCTTTCAGCTTAAGCAGGTGTTCTGTAAGCCAGAAACCTCAGGAAGGTTAGTCGAATGGGGAATTGAACTTAGCCAATATGAGATTGAGTTTCATTCTCGAGCGGCAATTAAGGGACAAGCTCTCGCAGACTTTGTGAACGAGTGCACAAGCTTCATTACAGACCAATCAGTTGAGGAGAATGACTTAAAGACGAAGTGGCAACTTTTTGAGATAGAGCTTATAATGAAAAGGGAGCAAAGGCAGGTTATATTATAATTACCCCTGACGGACACCGCTTGCACTATGCCATGAAATTAGGATTCCAAGGAATTAACAATGTAGCCGAGTATGAATCAATGATGGCTGGTTTGAACTTAGCACTACAGTTGAAGATAGCTTGAATAGAATTTTTTAGTGATTCACATATAATGGTAAACCAAATAAAGCAAATCTGTCAAACCAAGGATGCCCGGATAACCCTATACGTGAAAAGGATATTAAAGATGTTTTCCCAGTTTGAGTATTTTTCAATCCATCAAATACCTCGCGGGGAGAATACTCAAGCGGATTCACTAGCCAAATTAGCCAGTTCCCGAGGGGGGCCTGAAACTCGAGTAATCCCCATGGGTTATAAAGAAAGACCTAGCATCCAGCATGAAGAATCGAAACAGGAAAAGAATTATTAGTCCTAACTAGATCCCAAGCCTTGAAAAAGGGAGATGACATGGACAAAGAGGAAAACTCCGATGTGGAACCTCCTTTAACGGAGACAAATTGCCATCATGAAAATACCTGGATGACTCCCATGGTAGATTACCTCCTAAGTTGAACTTTACCCTCTAGTAGGCAAGATGCAAGAAAGATAAAACGCCAAGCTCCTACATTTGTGATTATGGATAATATACTCTATAGAAAAGGACATTCTCTCCTTTACTTAAGATGTGTAAGCTTCGAAAATGGACTTAGCCTGTTAAAAGAGGCTCATTGAAACACCCTACGTCCGTTAATGTCACTCACTAAGGGAATGCATTAAGTTCTGTGAAACATTGTAGGTAAACAGACACATAATAATTACAAGACAGATATAAATAAAGATAGCAGCGGAAGTTTCAAAAAATTTATTTCAGACATAAATCATAATCCCGTGGTTTATAAAACCATAATTCATAAAACCATTACAACAAAATACTTTTGTCTTGCATAATCAGAGTACAAAGGAATTAAAAGAAAACATTATACCCCAATAAAAGAGTAAGCCATAGTAGAGACAAAGACTCGAGCCATACTTCAACAGTAACTCTTAGCATGATGATATCCAAATCCTGGATAAGCCTGGGTGTTTCCACCCTGAGAACCAGGGGGAAACGGAAGAGAGAAGGAAAAACAAAAGGGGTCAGACATAAAGTCTGGTGAGTCTAGTGACTTTTAGCCAGTAAATAGATAAAGGTGTACATGACAGGCATAAAGTTGATAAGAGAGATCTTTGTACAAATGGCAGGTGTGACAAGGCAAATAAGGTGAGGTATATACATGCTTCACTAATGACTACTCTGCACTATTACTAGTATAAATTAAATGAAATGATCCCTTCCACTATAAGCTGGTAGGCTTAGATCATACGTCCAAGTATACCCTAACCACTACCCTAATCGATCGGCTCCATACTCTGTAGATATCCTATGCTGGCCCCGCAGCATGGGGTATCACTTCCCTAAAGTGGCAACCCAAGATGTGCACAGGGATGCTTACTGGTGTCACGGTCGTCTTGTCCCCCTCTGCCCAGCCCATGCACGCACATGTCCTCGGTCGGTTTGCGCCGTCTACACCACCCGTCACGTTTTGGTTCTCTTATGATCAATCGGTAAGCGTGTCCCTTCTCCGCCTAGTACAGAGTTCTCTACTTTGATACCAACTACGGGTTACTGACTGAAATGGGTCCCACACAATATGATACAAGCTCTCCCTTTTGTCTTGTATCCACACTAGGTTTTCCACTGACTATGTATACCCTAAAAGGGTGATCTTTAATTACATAGCCCTATACTAGTTATATATACCATAAAGGGTGATCTTTAATTACATAACTCCCACACAATATGATACAAGCTCTCCCCTTTGTCTTGTATCCACACTAGGTTTTCCACTGACTATGTATACCCTAAAAGGGTGATCTTTAATTACATAGCCTTTATTATTTTATCTACCCATTATGTATACCACTTAGGTATCTTTAATTACATAACTTGTATTGGGTTAAGTATGTGGGCCTATATATATATATATATATATATATATATATATATATATATATATATATATATATATGTCACCCATCACCTCTAACTTACTTAACCCCTCCTCACTATCCATCCAATTTTACTTAACCCTAACTTAAGTCAATATTCATATTAAATTAGTTTAAGTAATCCATTTCTTTACCATGTTCAATTATGGTTATAATGGGCTAGACCTCCCACTTTAGGCCTACGACGTGTGGATAAGCGATATGCCGGTCGGGTCCAGGCAGTCTTATTCCACAGTTGGGCCAAACCTCGCATCTTAGCCTGATTCATATTTGCGTACTTAGACCTCCCGCATTAGGTTTAATATTAGTGGCTGCTGGATATGCCGGTCGGGTCCGGGCAGAATTCCGCCATTAATGTAACCTATGTCATAAGTACAATTAAAATTATTAATTTTATTTACTAAACATTCTATCTTTATCCAAATTTACCTATGTCATTATAGGTAACTAATTCATCTTTACCCAAATTTACCTATGCCATTATAGTTAATTAATTCTATGTTTCCCCATTTGAATTATATGCTCATTTCATATAAATATTGTATAAACTATGCCAATTACAAGTTCCCTTTATCCCCGTTCCTAACTAACGTATTCACACGTATTTTGGCGGCATCAAGGCTATAAAGTAGCCTCGTCATAACAATAAAAAGGGAACATGATAAGGGTGACAGTTCAACATGTTTTGGCATAAATATTAACATAACTGGCATAGTAACTAAGTGAATGGACATGTGATAATTATCATAATAAAGTGGACATCAAATTAATAACTTGTGTTTAGGCAAGCATAATGAGATCTAGATTCAATATTAGGTGTCCAATTACCTAAATCTAGCATAAACAGGGTGGCGTAATAACAAGTTTAGATTCACATGTCAAGTTTACCACATATACCAAGGTATCATAATATCGCAAGTGAAAGGTGATTAACACCAAAATCTAGATCCAAGTAATGTCAAATTAATGGATGTACTATCATCCTAACATGGTTACAAATCAATGTTCATATAAACGTCATATCGAATCACCAAAATCAGATCTAGAAAGTTAGATCTGTATTAACAAGTTCACATGTACCACGGTATAATTGTAAATCAAGATTCACATAGGAAACATAGTAGAATGTCCATATATTAGATCTAGGGAAAATGAAATAGTATGCTTGCATAAGTTCATGGTTTACAACATATACCCAATTCATAGTCTACCACAATTCACATTTATCTATTTAAACCTAAAAGTGACTAGCACTCACAGAAAAAGAATGGATCTTGAATTTTGGGATCTGATATTTGAATTTGTTAAGCTTAACCCTTGATGTAGACTTTGATTTTTATCTTCTAGCTTGAATTTGATTTGTTATGGTGGAGGCTAGGTTAGTTTAGGATGTAGCAGCATATAAGCTCATGAATGATTTTAGCTTAGATTATGATTTAGGTTAGATGTGACTATATAGATGTATAGGATTAGTTAGAGCCTTTAGATTAACTAGGAGATCATCTAAACCCTTCAAACCAAAAAGACACATCATAAGGCCAATCAGAGGATGCTACATATGCCCTAATCCATCAAAAATCGTCATTCACAAATAAAAATGCACCATGTGTGCAACATGATGCGCCGCAGCAGGGGTGTTGACACCCACATGTCATATATATATATATATATATATATATATATTATACTTATTTTTTTTAACTATCTTCCCAATTGGCCCTTTTCAAATTAAACCGCTTTTTAATTAAACTACGTTCACACTAAGCCACTTTTTAGTCATTCCCCTAAAACAAAATATGGCACTAGCGGGGATTGAACTCAGAACCTCTCGTATACAAGGCACGTGCTCTAACCAAATGAGCCACTAAATCTTTTTTTTACAAACATTAGAACAATGCTAAACATTATTCTTTTTCTCATTCCTCTTTTTCATGTTTTGCTGCAATATTTAATTTAAAGATATCTTCTTCATTTAAATCAGTTTTCTACAAACTATAGGTCTAAATTGACTAGAAAATCGCCACGAACGCAATGACGCTAATTTCATGACCAAATTCGGGAGGCTCTTCAACCTTTTTATTTCTTTTTTTTAAATGTTCGCATGCATTTCTTCGCATTTCATCTATTGCACGTAATTTCTTTTATTTATTTTTTTCTTCATTTCACTGCATTAACTTATTACATGCAATTTTATTGTCATTATTTAATTTTTCTCTCAAATATATCTATGCATACAATATATATACATATTTCCACATTTTTAAATTCATTAAAAATGCGGGGTGTTATACTCATGAAGGATTGTGTGGAGACCATTCCAATGGAATTAAGATAGCCAAAAGGGTCATGCGACAAGGCTATTATTGTCCACATATGGTTAATCAAGCGATAGAATATGTCAAAAAGTGTGAAAAATGCCAAAGGTACTCTAAGGTACCCCGGCTTTCCCCTAGTGAGCTAATCACTATCTCAAGCCCCTGGCCATTTGATGTGTGGGGGATAGATCTAATCGAACCCTTACCAATCTCCAGAGGTGGAGCTAAGCATGCCGTAGTAACCATTGATTACTTCACCAAATGGGTGGAAGCAGAACCCCTTCCGACAATCACGTATAAAAAGGTGTTAGGATTCGTAATAAAGAATATTGTTATGCGCTTTAGAATCCATTATAAGATCATATCGGATAATGGAACACAATTCGAGAGTGAAGAATTCACTCGGATTTGTGAGAAAATGGAATTATCAAAAGCTTTTCCTCGGTAGCCCATCCAAGGGCTAACGGAGCTGTCGAAGCTGCCAATAAAACCATAAAGACAATTCTTAAAAAGCGCCTAAACCGAGCCAAAGAAAATTGGGCCGAAGAGTTACCCTTAATTCTTTGGCATATAGAACTTCTGCCAAAACAGCAACGGAACACACCCCTTTTTCTTTGGCATATGGATGTGAAGCCATGCTTCAGACTGAGGTTGAAATCCCATCGCATAGAAGGATAGATTATGCGCTTAATCTCAATCAAGAGTTAAGAAAGGAATCCCTAAACCTAATTCAGGGATTGAGAGATGAGGCTGCAATCAGAACAACTGAATATTAAAAGAGAATCATGAAATACTACCACACAAAGGTCAAGACTAGAACCTTCGCAAAAGGAAAATTAGTTTAACGAAGAGTAATGTCTAACACAAAGAACCCATTGGATGGATCGCTTGTCCCAAATTAGGAAGGACCCTTTGTTGTCCATCAAGAAGTTATGCCTGGAGCATATTGATTATGCAGACCCAATGGTGATCTCGTTTCGAGAACATGGAACTTGAAACATTTAAGACCACACTTCTCAATGATAAAAGAGTAAGAAAAAAGCTTTCCTCCAAGGATGATCACATATTTAAGGGCAAGGAAACCCTTTCAAAGCTTAAAGAAACCCACAATGGGTTAAACCAGAAAAGGATCAAATCCCTTGTCGTCACCAAAATTGGTCAGGACAAGGCATCACTCAGAGGGGGATGGTGTGTTAGTCTTTCTCCATGCCCAAATCAGAGGGGGGCTAGGTTAAAGCATCAAAAGTGTAAGTCTTCGTTTCACACCAGAAATGGTCATGGTGGAGCATCTAAAATTAGCACGTCCTGCCTCTGCTCGCAGAAGAGTATGCCCTGCCTCTAGTACGAACTAAGCACATCCTACCTCCGATCATAGAAGAGCACGTCCTACCATTGCTTATGCTCCGTATTATCTGCAGAAGGGAATGTAAACCCCTCTTATCACGTACGATGATCAGGATATGGCACCCTTTGGAGGGGGTGGTGTGTAAGCCTCTATCAGTACCTACGATGGTCAATATAGAGCGTCAAAAGAGTAAACCTTGATTCCGTGTCTACGATGGCCCGGTTTAAATTTCTATGAGCTTATCATCGCCTATGATGGTCAGGATAAGGCGCCTCCTGGAAGGAGGTCGGGTAAGTCCTTGGGATTTGCTTGTGGATAAGCTAGACAAGCGCACCGGATGCACAGGCCCAGAGAATGGCCAACAAAGCACATACATCCTCCGCTTTGACATCAAAAGCCCAAAGAGTGGATCATGGAGCACGTACAACCTCTGATTCACAAATCAAATCCAAGGTGATACTAAAACAGTAATTTCAGAAGAGGAAGTTTGGTCTTCAATCTTTAATTACCCGAACAAGGGTTGATTTGGGACTTCTATTAATACCAAAAGAGGATTTCTGGTCTTCAATCTTTAATTACTCGAACAAGGGTTGGTTCGGGACTTATATTAATAGCAGAAGAGGATTTCTGGTCTTTAATCTTTAATTACATGAACAAGGGCTAGTTTGGGGCTTCTATTAATACAAGAAGAGGATTTATGGTCTTCAATCCTTAATTACCTGAACAAGGGTATGTTCGGGACTTCAATTAAAACCAGAAGAGGTTTATGGTCTTTAATCTTTAATTACCCGAACAAGGGTTGGTTCGGGACTTCTATTAATACCAGAAGAGGATTTTTGGTCTTCAATCTTTAATCACCCGAACAAGGGTAGGTTCGGGACTTCTATTAATACCATAAGAGGATTTCTGGTCTTCAATCTTTAATTACCAGAACAAGGGTTGGTTCGGGACTTCTGTCAATACACGAAGAGGATTCCTGTCTTTAAGTTGGTCTTTAAGCTTTAAATCACTAGAATAAGGGTTGGTTCAAAACTACTATCAGGACAGGAAATCAGATATCAGCTTACAGTCTTTAATGGTCAAGTAAAAACTGACACGAAAATAGTATCCCGGAGGTATCGTTATGCAATCCAATGTTAATGATAACTAACAATAGAATAAGAAAGAATCTAGAAAGAGAAATTTGACTTGGAAAGTCAAAAACAACCCTTTACTAAGGGGCAAGTGTTACTACCAAAATCAACTGTTAAACAGACTAACGGTGAAGTGGCAGTGGATCGTCATCAACACAAGAAATGCCTTCGAAAGCAAAAGCCAAATACTAGAAAGAAGCAAGAGCAAGAAGGGATAGTCCAAGAGCTGCATAATCCGACACCTTCTTAAGAGAAAGGAGCTCAAAATTTATAGAATACCAGCAGGATATATCCGATAGGGGGTTCCGTAATGAAGGGTCACCTTGGATAGAATGCAAGCAAGGAAAAGCCAAAGAGCTCCGCTAATCAAAACCCATAAAGATGGAAGGCCTGTCGGTGTTAACTTGCTTAACACCGACACATCAGGAGATAAAGGCATTAAAGATACCAAGCCTAAAGCACCTAAGGGTTATCCGAATCTAGCCTCTGAAATAGCTAAGCGTCGGGGGGTCATTCTATTAAACAATAGGTAAAACACCAAAAGTTACCCTCCGGAAGGCTAGACATCATCCGAAAGCTCCACCGGAGGGCAAACCGAAACCCAAAGGGGGATACAGGCTATCCATATTAATCTGATTAGTGCCGACATCGACAGGGGTTCCGAATCGGCAACTATCTACATACATCATGAGGGCAAGCTCCTCTAAGCATTCATGAGAAAATCGGAAGCCTACATGCGGAAGCCACAACCGAGAGTACAAGTGTCTTCCAAAGGTCATTTATATCAACAAGCTCATATCAGTCTCGAAGAAGCTTCGACTGGCTAGGACCCTCACTCCGGAAGCTATAATCAACATCAAAAGGTGGCTGGAAGTTAAACATCCAAAACCAGGAAGAAAAGCGGCTGACAGAGGCTTATGCAAGACCAATAGCCCAATAGCAGAAGGGCCCCCAAATTATCTATAAATAAGAACCCAGGGGTCACATTTTGGGGGACGAATTCTTCATTTCTCAATCTTGTTTCCTTTTTTTGAGGAGCAAACCCTAATTTCCAAATCGGTTGGGGATTTCTTCAACTCTTGTAATACATCTGCAATTTATAAAAGAAGTCCGAGACTTGAACATCTTATGATTTGATAATCATGTTGTTCCATTTATGATGAAATAGGGAGTTAACACTAACCTTTCGTATGAAAGAGTTGATCGCGACACCTTCATAAAGAGGAAGGGCTTCGTATTAACCTGAAGACTTTTCCTTTTATTTGAGGGTTGGCAACGTGAATCAACTTTCTCATAATGATCCTAATGCAACCCAACTTCGGAAAAGAGGTTGACTACAGGCCAATGACTCGATCACTGACGCAACCAATGCCCTTCGGGATGGCTCGATGCAGAAGGATCATTTGAGTCAATAAGCATTGTTGTACCCCTACCATCCGAATTTTAGGGAACATTAGTATGTTTTCCTCTTATCACAATGTATATCATTTTATCCATGATCTAAAAAGGTGATTGATTGTGCAAGGCATCAGCTGGCCGAGCTAAATAATCCTTTCTTAAGAGTACTTCTGAACTCCGTAGTCCTGTAAACGTGATATTCACCCCCTGAGGGAAGAATAACTAATCTTTAGAATGGAGATCGTGGTACTTAAGAAACAAAAGATTTAACTAAGGAACACTGATTCCAGATTGTTTTCCAGTAACCTTAGATCGCTGCTGCACTAGTTTTCCTAAGTGTATGCCCCATGTAACTTATTCCGAGTGCTGGCGAAAAATATCCTTAACAATTAGTTTATTATATTTTTGTCCAATATGTGTCTCTGATCGTCGTTTAAAAATATGCACGGGTACATACAAACTTTGTTCGGGGCAAAAATTAACATGCAATTGTGATTTGTCATTACGGCCCTATTGAAACTTGTTTCATCGAATTCCGAGTTCATTTGCTCAAACAGCTCCAGTTCAAGCTCAAATTATCGATTGGTTCACATCTTAATTACACACAGTCACAAAACAACTCCAATTGGCGCAAAATTTGGAATCTTACAATGATTAAAATTTCGGATCCAATAAAATTTGTTTCATCGAAAATGGAGGACATTTGCAAAGTGGCTATTTTTAAGGCCTATGTAATATTATTATAATATTATTTAATTCGAAAACTATACAATTTAATAATAAACTAATTATTATTATCATGTATATCCAAATAAAATATCATATAGTTCCAAAATAAACATATTTGGGTTTTAAACTTGATATCTCGCTTTTTAAGCAAAGGCAATATTCATTTTATAATAAAATTCTTTTATATTATTTAATAAATCGTTAGGTTCATAAATGATTCCATAATGACTTTTTGGAAATTTGATTTGACATAACATACAATCTACAAGACAAAATCTCAATTTTTCACTTTCATTGGAAAGATAAAGTTAAATAGATTCTAACGTTTCTTATTTCAACAAATTCAGACTTATATTGAATTTTGTACAGTCATTTAATGTTCAAAATGTAGTTCATGAAATCACTAAACCCAATCAATATAGTAAATACGTACCTTTGTCAGGCATTTAATTTTATTCCTCTTCTTATCTTCCATACAATAACATGTCCAATTTATATACATGTACAATTCTAACTAATTTCTAATTCAATTCAACATTAACGTTAAATTTGACTTGTCTCCTTCTTATCTTCCATACAATAACATGTCCAATTTATATACATGTACAATTCTAACTAATTTCTAATTCAATTCAACATTAACGTTAAATTTGACTTGTCTCAACTTATTTTCCATGTTTATATTGGTTTTATTGTTCCAATTCTATTTAACTTATCTTAAGCTAAATTTTAATTTGTTTGATTTGTTTTTATGTATTTCAATCTATTTAACTTGTATTAGTTAAATTTACAACTGATATTATTTTAATGGGTTTAAGCATATCTCGACATTTCAATCGGAATTATATGTCATTCCACTTTCAAAACTCGAAAATAAACAATGACGTTGTGGCCACGATCACCAGAATTATCCTCAAGCGACTAGAATGTGTTATTATATATATATATATCTAGTATATTTAAGACTTTGTATATACGTCAGCCAGGCGTATATTCAAAATCTTCTTACACTCGATAGTACAACTTCAACATCAAATAAAACACTCAAACTCTTATTATATGATAATTAGGTAGATTAACCACATATAATATTTTAAAACCAAACTCATATATATATATATATGTATACATGCAAATTCGTTTTCTTTTATATACAATACTATTCAAACTCATTCTAGGGAATTACTAACCCTATCTCTAATGAGTCACCCTTTTAGGATATTACTAATCCTATTTGTGATGAGTTCTTTCATTCTGTTCAAACGAGTTGTGACACCCCATGTCTGTTAATGTCACTCTTTAACAGAATGCATTAAGTTCCATGAAGCGTTATAGGTAAACAGAAACAGAACATCACAAGATAGATATAAAATAGCAGCGGAAATTTAAAACATTATTTTTCCCAACTGAAAACATCGTGGTCTTAAAATCCAGTTACAGTGTCAGACTGAAATACTGGAATAAATTACATCAAATAAAACATCTGTCTTGCACTAAAAACCATCATATTACAGAAGTAAAAAGCCATAGTCCCCATAAGTAGCTGTAAACAAGTAGACAAAAAGTCAAAGTAGTACATCGAAGTGAATCCCAATCCAAGAAGAAACAGAAGAGAGAGTCATAATCAAGCCTGAGTGGTCCCACCCCGAGAGCCTGAGGAGGAAGGGAAGAGCGAGAAAAGGAAACAAAACAGGTCAAATATAAAGTCTGGCGAGTCCAGTTACTTTTAGCATATAAATAAGTAAAAAGCATCATGACATAAATAAACTGGATGAGAGATAACAGTATTACATAACAGGTATTAACTAGATGGAGAGGATAAATAGAATAAACTATGCTTCTCAATTACTTTCTCTACACCAATACTAGTATACTGCATCAAGTGTTTTCCAATTACTTAACAGAAACAGAATGGTCTCAATAGAAACATAAATGGCAGACTTAGGTGTACTTCTAGTAATGGGTCTTACCCCAAATAGAATAACATGTACCTAGCCAGAAATAATAGGCGTTACCCCAAACAGAAATAACAGGTACCTAAACAGGACTAGATGTACCCTAATTACTACCCCCAGCGATCGGCTCCTTACCACGTAATTACCCTATGTCGTCCCCATAGTAGGGTATTTTACTTCCTAAAGTGGCAAACATCAGAAGGACACAAATCGGTTTACAGGTGTTATAGCGACTTATTTCCCCAAGCAAATCAGACTCATGCACGCACATGACTCCATTTGAACAGGCTATCAGAACACCTCTCCCCAAATGAACCTCTTATAATTAGCTCAATAAGTGTTCCCCTGTCCCCTACCTAGTGTGGGGTCTCCCCATTAATACCATAATGGGTTACTGACTAATATAGGTCTCACACAACATATGACACAAGCCATCCTATAGGCTTGTATCCCCAAGCCACTAGGATTTCCACAGGTTAAGTTTAACGGGTACATATAACCCTCCATAGATTTAATACATTTACTTAACCCCACATATTCAACATGTTTACATAACCCTAACCACAGATTTAATACATTTACTTAACCCCATAGATTCAACATGTTTACATAACCCTAACCACAGATTTAACAAGTCATAAGCAACCAGGTTTATATATATAATCCCCACGGATTAAACAGGTTAAGTATTTTAGGTTAACAGGTATGCATAAACCCCCAACATGTTTCATAGGTTACTTACAGTTACATGAACCTATTCGGCTTAATCTTTAAATTAAGTCTACAAATTTATATGCCCCAAACCACAAGTCATAATTCACAGTCCAAGATATGCCCCAAGTTTAAGCCAACCATTACAGTATAGTTTATGCCCCCAAATCCCAGTCATGGTTCAAGTTATGCCCCCAAATTACCATTCTCAATCATTCCCAATTTAACCCAATATTGTTCGTGCACATATTTCAGCGATATCGGCCTAGGCTCGAAGGTAACCTAGACTATAAAAATAAAAAGGAAATGAGAGAGCAAGAAGAACAGAATAGGCGTATAAAACGAAATAAGCATATAGTGACAGAAATGGGCATAAGATAACAGAAATACGCATATTGGAAATAGGAAAATAAGAATTGAATAGCAGATCGAGTATACATGTAATAACACGACTGATTAGGGACGAATCAGATTCTTAACATGTATAGATTTTAGATCCAGATTTATAAACATGTCAGGATTACTTGTTAAATGTTTATATCTAAAAGCAACATAAACTCACAGAGACTGGATCTAAAGAATAGAGAACAATTAGGCTGAAACTGCAATAGAGATTCTCGTATGCGTACAGGCTGTTGTTGAAGAAAATAGGCTAAATCAATCCAAGATGGGGGAGCATCTCCTTGTCACCATTGTTTTAGGTGAATAAAACAATAGAAATGGGGTCCTAGATATAGCCTATTGCCAACGAATCTCTCTCATAAACAAGTCCAGGTTCAGGAAATTAACCTGGATGGATCTGGGGTGGGTCGACCCTAGGGTCGTCACCCCCTTGAGTGTGTCGACCCATGGGTTGACACCTCTGGGGCGTGGTCAACCCCTAATGGGTGAAAATCCTGCGTCCCTTTCCCGCCTTGATTTTTGAATATTTTTGAATTTCTGGACTGATTTGTTTATATATATTTCCCTTATATGTATACAAACTTCAAACCTTAATATCTTCTTCATATGATGTCCGTTTTACGCAAACTCGGAGTCTATCTGAACTAGAATTCCGAGATGTACACAATGGTACAACCCCTTTTACTTAATTTCCAATATTTGATCAAGTATTATTTAATTTATCATTATAATGTTCTTTAAAATTTCGGGGTGTTACACGAGTCGTACCCCAAAGCTTTGTATAAACCAAAGCTCTGATACCACTTGTGACGACCCGCCCTGTCGCCTGGTTTGAGCCGATGGTCCAACCAAACTTAAACCGATCAACAAGACGTATCACTTGGGATTACGACTAATAAAAACTGAAGAAAATAACCTTTTCAGTACAATAACTTTTTGTAACGTCCCGCTTTTCCGTACAATCTAAGCTAGCATTTAACTACCACAGTTAACCCAAGTTATACAGAAGAGCAGAAAGTTAAGACAAAGAAGTTAAGGGGTGAGAGAAAGATAAGATAGAAATATTAGAATAGAAGAAAGAAGAAGAACCAACACCACATAGAGTCTCACATTGCAGCAGGATAATATATTATATAGAAATAATTCTTTATAAAAAACTTCTATAAATATTTACATCATTAGAGTACAACAGTCAAACAAATTTGATAGTTATAACAACCTGGCCTCAAATACACCATACAGCAGAAAAATACTATACATATAATACATCTGGACTCCTCTAGCTCTTCTCTGAACTTCACAGCATCCGATAACCTGAACTTGTACAACTCGGTTTGACCCAAGCATTACAAATGCCACAGATCAGTTTGATGAACCAGCGTGAGAAGACTCGCTAAGTTTAAATAACATCCATATTGCTTAACTTTAGAAAATCGCTTTGAAAGAAAAGAATAATAGTAAGATCAGCTCACACATAAACACGGAGGATTTTTATCTTACTATAACCCAAAATATTTTTGATAGGAAATCCGGTGACATTATAATAATGTCTATTAAATAAATAACCAAGTAGCAGAATGCTTGCATCTCACGCTCTACATATTCATTATATAATCAAAAACTACGGGGCACTTATTGGAGACTGGATTCCAACTATGATAAGGTATGGGACCATCTTTCATCAATGTACCCTAAAGAGGATGCACTGGGGTTCAACAAGAACATCTTGTAACCCGACCACACAAGACCGCCCACTCGTTTAACTTGAGTGTAGCGAATGTATTATCACCCGATGGTTTTAAGGGCCCACCATCCATCCGCGGAGATATAGAAACGAAAGAAGTACAAAATAAGGAATTTCTCTAGATTGGTGATAATACACCCTGCTTGGGTGTGACCCAACTAGACATGTTGCCTGCTTGATTTTTGTCATTTCCCGGTTATGAGGCTTAAGGCTACATTGTCTTCTAGAATAGCACACAACCATATACTTCAAATGCTATATCGTCAAACCCGCCAAATCCCAAATTGATTTCTCCAAAATATAATACGGGTATAAAGCTAAGAGAAACGAATTTCTCCACCACCAAGCATACATACGTTTGAGGTAATCAACCCGTAATATATTAGGTATACTCTATCAAACATTCATTCATTCAAGTCATCAAGGAATAGGACGAACTGAAGGCACTCTCCTACTGCATCCAATGGATCAGTTGCGAGAAGTCCTTGCAAATCTGTTAATCTCAACCACGACCGACTCATTGTTTAAAAACCTCTGGTAGCTAACCAAAGAAATTCAATCAGTGATTCTTCCTCTTATGAAGATCCACGATCTTCAATTGCTCTATCTTGGTTTGCATCTTCTACATTTATATTTGGTGGTTGGAATGGTTTTCGAATATAAATTCGATCCCGATCTTTCCATACCAATAATCGTATTGGTCAGATTTTGCGAGTAGTCTGGAAATCTATAAATCTGTGAGCTGAGATTTGAGAGAAGTCTGACGATTGTTGAGATCATAATAAGTTGGAAATCCGTTGATCGCTAAGATTGTATTAGAATAGAAATTCGACGATTACTGAGATCATATTAGAATAGGAAACTAATGACCACTAAGGTCGTAATAGAATGGAAATCCAACGATCAATGAGATCGTATTTGAATGGAAATCCGACGATCACTAAAATTGTATTAGAATAGAAAACCAATGGCCACTGTAATCATAATAGAATGGAAATTCGACGATCACTTAGATCATATTTTGATGGACTATTCAGTCCGAAATGCATGAGATCCAAAAAATCTGAAGTCGTGTGCTTGTTGGCTCCTGCCCAAGCAAGTATGCACCTATAAAAATGGATTTGTACTAAGCGGACAAAATTATGTGATATTATGTGTTTGACGGGCTAGATTGTTAAGATTCACATGCAAGGAGGGTCAAGATAAGGAACTTCTGTACTTGGCAGACCAAGCTGTGAAGTTCTTATGAATAGTGAACCCAATTGGAAAATCTTAACACCCGCTGGCCCAAGTTTTAAGAGGTCATGGACCGAAGTCTAAAGTTGTGAACCGGATTATGAAGTTTATGATTGGTTGACCAAATGCAGGATTATAGTCTAGATTTTATACTTGACTGATCAAATGGGGACCGGAATCCTGATTTTATGCTTGGCGGACCAGCCGGAATCCTAGTCTTATACTTGATTGATCAAGTGTGGAGCCGAAGCCTTAATTTTATACTTGGCGGACCAAATGTGGAGTTAGAGCCCTAATTTTATATTTGGTGGAATAAGTGTGGATCTGAATACCAACTTTTATACTTAACTGATCAAGTGCGGAGCCGGAGCCCTAATTTTATACTTGGCGCACAAAGTATGGAGTCGGAGTCTGAATTTTATACTTGACCGATCAAGTGTGGATCCAGAGCCTTAATTTTAAACTTGGCAAACCAAATATGGACCGGAGTCCTAATGTAGTCTTTAATTAATACCATAGAGGTACATCAGTCAATAGACTAACCAAGAGCACGACTGGAGACCACAGGTCCGTTCCGTGCGCGTGTACAAAATTTGAGTATACAAAATTGTGTAGTAGAACAACAAATAGCTTGTAATTCCAAACTTTGACCAAAATGCCCTCCTTCTTATTCGTTGAGCCAAAGTGTGATGGTATGAGAAACAATGCCCAAAAAGTAGTTTCAATGTCCAAGAGTATGCATGAATGTCCAAAAGTTGTTCAAAAGTCCAAGTAAGTGCCAAAAATTTGTAGGCAAACTTCTATGTGAAGTTTAGAAGTCTAAGAGTTGTCCAAAAGCTATGGAGATGATGATGGCAGCCATTAATGGTGTCTTGTAGCTCCAATCCTGTATGCCAAAGTATAGCCAAAGTCTGAAAATGCGAATCCCTTAGAATACCAAGCAAGGGGGTATTCATAGATGAGATTTCGAGGCTTTAACCTGAATTTCACATTCCGAGGGGATGGGTAATTCGCATCCTGAAAACTTAGCCAAAATCTCATGTTTCTCTGAAAAATTCAAATCCTGGGTTGGCACGTTGAAAATCAGTGATTGTTGCAAGTTGATCATGTGAAAAAGGATGATCCACCTTGTAATTTCATCGTGCCACACTGCCTTGCCCAAACCAGGATTTCGCATCCCATGTACTGTGCCCAATTTCGTATTGCATCCCCATGATGCGAACTCATGAAATATCGCATTTACTCCGATGGGATTAGAGAAAACCGACTTACCAAATTTGTATCCTCTCTCTTGCTTAGTCTGAGTTTTCGCATCCTAGAGCCACAATGCGGAGTCGAGGAAATCACATCCCCTCCGATGTGATCACCAGATTTCGAATCGCCAAATCCTTCATGGGGATTTTGCACCCCGTGCTTTGCCAAGAGCCAAGTTCTGATCTCACGATGTGCACTCATAAAAATTTGTGATCGAGCCGATGTGATCAGCCCTTTTTGAGCTTTGCCTAAATTTGGATATATCGTATCCTTGGAGGAATACGAAATACAGTATTTCATATCCCCAATAGGATACGAAAACTGTATATTCGTATCCCTAGGGACATGATTATACTTGAGTACCATGCCGAGTTGAGAAGCTTGCCAGGGCTAATGTGAACACCTAAATTTGAGTTATCGTATCATGTCAACCATGATATTTTGTGATGCAAAGACAAATTCGCCAAGTTGTTGGGGAAAGCACGCACACATGATTTTTTATAGTTTTCTCGTACCGAACAGCGCTTTTTGAAGTGCCAAACCTTGAATTTGCCAAGTTGCCAGATTGAGTTGCGCAAGTATTTTTGAGTGATCGATGTGGTGTGTGCAAGCCTTTTTGAGCGATCGACATGCGTTTGCAACACGAGACCGAATCGATGCTGAGTCCAAGGATGAAATATATTTTAACTCGATTCTGAGTGTGTTGCGACTTCAACCAAATCGTTTTGTGATTTTCGATGACGTTCTCGAGACTCGAGCGTGCCGTTAGCCATAAACTTGGCGTGTGACAGCTTTGACTCAAAAGCGTGTCAACAACCTGGTGCTACCTAATTATGGTAATAGAGGGAAGGATGTCATGTAGCCAACTCGAACGGTGCTTAGTGAAGCATTCGTTGGTTTCCTTTCTCTCTCTTGTAAAAGTAGTATACACGAGTAAAAATGGTTTACACAAGTTTATAGCTCAGGCGTTCCTTAACTTTTTTTGTATGTGGTGTTTACCACAGTCTCCGTGGCATTGGTTATGGCCGTCCTTATGATCGTTGGTCAGTTTTTCCCATTTACTATGATGTTTCATGGTTTTTACTTTTTGAATGTCTTGGTTATAAGGTTACTCGTAGCCTGGATACCAGTGCTCTCGTTCAAGCTATTTCATTTTTCTCTGCAAGCATGCACTGGGTTGATGCTATGTTAGGTGTCCGTGTTTTTCTGATGTATTGGGCTTTTTAGGGTGTTAATTTATCCCATTTACTTGTTTTTCATTTACATACTACCATGTTGGTTGTGTGGAGGGTGGATGCGGAGTTCGATCATTCTTGGTGAGGTTTTGTGGACTTTTGGCTTGTTGTTTGGCTAGTAATGGTGGTTTGATTTTTTTATCACTCTTACACAATCTTGAGTTGGGCTTTTAAGCCTTTTTCTTGCATAAAATCACAGCTTTATATGGTTTGGTTTGCTATATTTTGTTGGTGTTGCATTGTATTGGTTCGTCTAAGCCGATTCCTGGTATTTTTTTTTGATGTTATGAATTCGTTCTTCCTTGCTAAATTTTTTTACTAGATGGCACTCCATACCAAATAATGATATACTAGTGCCAAACATTGTATTTTTGTTTGTTGCTATTACTTTTCATGGTCTTCCCTGTTCTTTAGAGATTTTATATCTTGAAGTGTGGGTACCTTCTAATTCGTGTGTGCATGCCTGTGACGATCGCCCATAAATCCTGCACTTAACAAGGGAAATAATGAGCTGAAGGATGTGCCAGACAGCTATGGACGATCATCGATACACGAAACACATGCGGAACCTATCATATAACTCATAGCACAAGGATAGAATATAATAGAACATATACAAGAGGCAATAATAGTGAAGCATGTTTGAAGAGAAACTTGAAATTTCAAAACAACTAGAAAGAATATCCATACATCTTCAGATTACAACATAAGTGGCTATACAAACTTGCCTTACTACAACACTCAGAGTCAATCAACACACAATGGAAAACAAAAAATACTATATAGTAAAAAGTAATACGCTAGCCTCCTGCTTGCAACCGCACAACATCCTAGCCTCACTAAGCTATGCTACCTGTAACCCGTTACTCAGTCTGCCTACCCCAAAACCAGATGAACAACCCAGGTAATAAGAGAGAAACATAAAACCTTGAGTCAGACAACAATCTTATTGAGCGATAAAACGACTATCTAACATTGTAACGACTCGCATTCTACATATCGGAGGATTGTAGAATATTTATTTTATTTTATACGAAGCCATATGGTTGTGTAACTTTAGGAAATAACTATTGGGGTCATTTCCCACATTCACGATTTTTGCCGAATTTTAAATGACCGTTTCCCCTGGCAAATCTTGTTTCACCTGTAACTTTTGATTGGTAAGGTGTTTTGACCTGAAACCACTTCCATTGAATTCGGATGATGGTTTCTAATCCCATAGAGTGGTCACATTAATCAAACGGACTTACCTTTTAGGATATATGGCTGAAATAAGATTTGAAGACGGAAAAACATCCTAATCGGGCTCAATAGTTTGATTAGCAGCTAGGCCCATAACCCATTTCGGGATTAGCGTTATGGAAGGGCTGAAAAGAGTTGGATAATCATCTCCTTTCATTTTCCTGGCCGCCACAAATCTTCCTTTAACCCTAGCAATGGCCTCCATCTTCTAAATCACTCCCTAATTACCTTTTAATTACTAATTAAGCAAAACTACGTCAAATCAAGTCGGATTAAAACTAAATCAGAGTTAGAGCTATTGCACTACATAGGAATCCATGCCAAATTAGTATAAGTTTCAGATCTAACATTCATTTGTGGCTAAGGTGAGTGATTTACATGTTTATACACTAATTATATAATTAAGGGTGATTAGTGATAATTAGCGAAATTATACATCTAAAAATTCTGCAAAAATATGTAGAAATTCTAAAATATTATTTTATGTCATTTTTATGAATTTGGGTTAGTTTGGATTAAGTTTACTAATCCTATAGTTAAGTATGGTTAAGGGGAAAATCACATGGTTAAGGAAAAAATCGTGGTTTTGGGAATGTTTGATCTAAATTAACATATGAAATTATTGTTTTGGTTGATTCTACATGTTACTACTGCTATTTGGTATGTTTTGTGATTACATAAGAAATTTAGAATGGTTGAAAACACCGTCGTTTGGCGAGATTAGCTTGCTGGAAAAACTGCAGGATTTCGGTTCTTGAAGGGGGTACGCTTCACAAACCGCTCCAAGATGATGGTCATGAACTACTTCAATATAAGGACTCATGAACCGGGGGGCTCACGAGCCGGGGGGGTCACGAGCCGTTGAAGGGGTCATGAGCCGTTGAAGGGGTCACGAGCCGGGGGGGGTCACGAGCCGGGGGGTCACGAACCGGGGGGGTCACAAACCTACCTAGTGAAGGACCACGACCCGAATCGAGATGATGACTGCGAACTGAACCAGATTCAAACTTTTACTGTGTTAGGACAATTGTGAACTCTTCTGAAGATCAACTACAATCTAACCAAAACCCGAGATGCAAAGGAAGTCCAAATCCGGTGTTATTCTCAGGATCCAAACGGAAACCAAAGAGTTAACCTCTAGAGTTGGGCTTTGCTGTGGGACGTATGCAAAGGGGTTACCGATATCTATAACTTTGGTTCACCATTGAGAGAGGAGGCATGTAGACAAACCAGAGCCAGGGAAGTGTGGACTGGTTAGCCCTTAACCTTGAGCCAGGGATGTGTGGTTTGGGTAGGGTTATTGACTATAGACAAGGGAAGTATGGTCATAGCAATAGTTGTACAGAGTGGGACCATCATGGCCCCAATAGATTTGGTGATCAAAGCAGTGGATAATCATATGCTTTATGCATTGAGTGAGAAATGTGAGGATGATTTCTATGTTTGATGTTTGCTATCACCATGACATGCACACTTCCACTTTACACTCTATGTTAGTGCTATTTTAGAGTATTGTACATCTTGTTGTGCTAACACTTTGGTTGTCAGTCCAGTCAGGTATGATTAGTTATACTTGTTATTGGTTTATGTAGTTATAGACTTGCTATCGCTCACACCAGTCTTTCGTCTGACCCAGAGTTTTATGTCTCTTCTTATTACTCTGGGTGCTCCTAAACGAGCAGACTAGAAACAGGATATGCGGTTATGCACGAGTAGCCGTCTACATATATTCTCCCTGTGTAGTTGATGGTCGCTGCTTTGGGCATTAGTAGTGTACCTCTTTTATTTCCTTTTAGAGACAGTATTTTTAAAGTTGTAATAATTGAATACGAAGTTGTGTTTTGTATTCTGCTACTCTTATGGATATGGTTTAGTTTTCAGCTTGTATAATGTCTCGCCTGTTTTATGTCAAGTTATGTTACTATTATATTCTATTCCATGCACTGTGAGATATACTACGGGTCCTTCGGCAAGTTTCAAACCCCTTTGGTGATCATCCCGTGCTAGTCAGGCATGGATACAACGCATTTCGGGGAAATGTCTGATTCGTACAGAGCAGCCGTCAAACTTGGTATCAGAGACTAGGTTGCATAGTTTAACCAAGGGAAGACATCAGGGAGAGATAGTATACATATATGAGAGCGCTTATATGTGATATTTTGGTATTAAAAAACTATATATATGCTATTAGTATATTTAAGGATGAACTTGCACTGCACTGGCACCACTAAGGAGATGGTTAATCGTTTTCTCTTTACAGATGTTTTATGTCAATTTATGTTACTATTAGATAGTTGTGAGCGCATCTTCGAGGATTTGAGGATCGATGATGCAATAAAGAGGAAACTAGCATCACGTTAGCCTCAAGGATGGGCAACGAATTAGTGGAATGCTATTAAAGCAGCTACTCCACAAGATCAAATTACTTGGCATCAGTTTAAGACCCACTTCAGTGATAAGTTTATTCCAGCTGCTCATAAATCAGAATTGTTCAGGAAGTATTGGGAGCTTAAGCAGAATGGTAGGGCAGTCTCGGAGCATATTGCTGAATTTGATACCTTGTCGAAATATGGATTATCACTTATCGATACTATTGAGAAGAAGAACAAGAAGTTCATTACTGGCCTAGATGAGTACTTGGGGGAAAGACTTATATACCATATCGATGAGACATTTGAATCTATTATGGGGAAGCATTGAGATCGGAAACCCTTTACCCTAAGACGAAGGCCGAGGTTGCTATCGGATCTGCAAGAGAGCCAAAGCCGTAGGCAAGCAATGAAGACAATAAGTATTCCCAGAATAAGAGGAAACAGAACCAGACTAAGGATGGTAAAAAAAAGAATAAGAAAGATATTGAGTGCTATAGCTGTGGCAAGAAGGGCCACTATGCCAAAGGTTGTCGAGTAAATCTAGGGGAAAAGAAGTGCTTCAACTGTGACCAAGTGGAACATTTCAAGAATAAATGTCAACAACCCCCTAAGGAGAAGCAGATTGTGAAAGCATATGTTATCAATGTTGTTCCTTCTTTGTCGAATGCCCCAGCTGCGGGGCTAAGGGAAAGGGTATCATTATTTAAGGTATGCTTTCTATTTACGATGCTCCTATTCGACTGTTGTTTGATATCAGAGCTTACCATTCCTTCGTATCTAGTGACCTGGTAGATAGTTGGGAATTGGAACCCGAGATTGTCGATAGACCTTTAGTTGTGACGAACCCGATCAGTGGTTCAATTAGCCTTTGTATGATTTGTCATAATCTGGTCTTATGGAGTCATAAATGAATGTTTGCTTGTGATTGCCTTGTTTTGGGATTTACTGGGTTTGGTAATATTTTGGGAGTCGATTGGCTTCAAAGACATGGGGTGTTGGTAGACTGTGAGGGGTCTTCAGTGACCATTAGAGCGGACGATGGACGGTGGGTGGTATTGAGTTGCCTACCTAGTGATGAGGTGATGGCTTGATTTCTAAATTCCCTTGGCATCCCACATGATGAGTTATCAGATGTGCCTATTGCTGGCGAGCATCCGGACATCTTCGAGGAAGTGACCGGACTTCCACCAAACCGAGAGATCGAATTTTCGGATTGATTTAGTGAAAGATACCACACCTATAGTGATGCCACTTCGTCGTATGGCACCAAGGGAGCAGCGAGAGCTCGATGGGCAAGTAGGTGATCTTTTGAAGAAGAGATTTATCCGAAGAAGTGTTTCCGAGCAGGGAGCACCAGTTGTATTTGCTACCAAGGCCGATGGTTCCCTTGGCTTATGTGTGGACTACATCGATTGTACAAGGTGAGTAGAATAAGTATCCTGTTCCACGGATAAATGATTTGTTTGGTCAGTTAAATGGAGCGAGAGTGTTCTCCCAGTTGGATCTTGTGGCGGGATTTCATCAGCTCCGAGTAGCAGCTGAGAGTATACTTAAAACGGTATTTCGGAAATTGTCTGGATTTTATGAGTGGTTGGTCATGCCATTCGGGTGTCCATTGCACCCGTATATTTTGTGGATCTTATGAATAGGGTTTTCAAGGATCAACTAAATAAGTTTGTTTTTGTGTTCGTGGACGATATCTTGGTTTACTCGAGGACAAAGGAAGAACACAAGGAACATTTGAGGACAGTGATGGAGGTGTTGAGGAAGCACCAATTGAAAGCAAAATTTTCTAAGTGTCACTTCTGGAGGAGGGAAGTGAGATTCTTAGGCCATGTTGTTTCATAGAATGGTATTGTCGTGGATCCTACAAAGGTGGCTACGGTGCAAGATTAGTCTACGCCCAAGAATGCAAAGGACGTAAGAAGTTTCTTTGGGTTAGCTAGATATTATCGTAAGTTTATCCAGGACTTCTTCAAGATAGTGACGCCGTTAACTCAATTGACCAAGAAGAATCAAGATTTTGCTTGGGACGAAAAGTGTGAGAATGCATTTAAGAGCCTAAAGGAGAAGTTAACGTGTGTTAGTTATTCCGAATGGGAATGAAGAGATGGTGGTATACACGGATGCATGTGGTACTAGACTTGGTGCTGTATTGATGCAAGGAGGTAGGGTTGTAGCTTATACTAGTCGGCAACTGAAATCGCATGAGAAAAGATATCCTACCCACTATTTGGAATTGGCAGCGATCGTGTTCGCGTTAAAGATGCGGAGACATTATCTCTTAGGAGAAAGATTCGAGTTGTTTATCGATCGTAAGTCATTAAATTAACTTTTCTCTTAGAAGGATTTAAATCTTCGTCAGTAGAGATGGTTAGAGTTCTTGGCTTCATATGATTTCAATATCGCATACACATCTGGGAAGGGAAATGCGGTAGCTGATGCATTGAATAGGAGATATACCAATTGGGGGCTATGTTTGTGGAATGGAAGTAATTGGAGTATATCGCAGGATATGATTTCGGACCTAAGTGTGAACTGGATCCAGAGATGTTAGCAAGTTTGATGATCAAACCGACTTTGATTGAGCAGATCAGTTCCAGTCAAAGGGACGATCCTAACCTATTGGAAATCATCTCCAAGGTAGAGATGGGCATCGACGGTGAGGAGATGAACAAGTATGGACTTGATAGAGAAGGATGGCTTCGAAAGAATGGGAGACTAGTTGTACCCAATGTTAATGGATTGAGAGATGAAGTGCTTAGAGAATGTCATCACTCGAAATTGACTATACATCCCGGTGGTAACGAGATATATCGAGACATGAAGCAGACCTACTACTGGGAAGGGATGAAGAGAGACGTTGTGAAGTTTATATCCAAGTGTATGAATTGCCAATTAGTTAAAGCAGAGCAGAAGAAGCCTAGTGGTTCGTTACAACCGTTGGAACTTCCCGAATGGAAATGGGAACAAGCCTCAATGGATTTTATCGATGGTTTACCGAGGACTAGACTGGGTCATGATGGAAGTTGGGTGATTGTGGATCTATTGACCAAAAGTGCAAGGTTTATACCAGTCAAGTCGAATAAAACGACAGCTAAATTAGCGGAACTGTAAATGAAGCGGGTAGTGAGATTTCATGGAGTACCTAAAGGTTTTGTGAGTGATTGAGACCCATTATTTACTAGTGGGTTTTGGAAGAGCTTACAAGAGGCTTTAGGGTCAGAATTGCATCTCAGTATTGAGTATCATCCTCAAACCGACAGTCAAATAGAATGGGTGAATCGTATATTGGAGGATCTCTTAAGAGCTTGCATATTGGATTTTGGAGAATCATGGGATGACCATTGGCATTTGGTTGAGTTCGCATATAATAATAGTTATGAGTCCAGTATTGGTATGGCTCCATTTGAAGCATTGTACGGAAGACCGTGCAACTCACCATCATGTTGGTTGGAAACCAGTGAGAAATTTGTGCTTGGACCAGATGTAGTAAGAGAAACTTCGGGTAAGATCAAGGTTATTCAACAACGAATGAAGGCTGCCCAAGATAGGTAGATGATTTTTGCTGATAAAAGACGAAGAGACTTGAAATTCTCCATTGGCAACTTGGTATTTGTCAAGATTTCTCCGTTGAAGAGTGTTATTCGATTTGGTAGGAGAGGTAAATTAGCACCAAGGTTTGTTGGTCCATTTCCAGTTCTCGAACGAGTTGGGAATTTAGGTATAAAGTTGAATTACCTGACAAGACGGCGGGTGTTCACAACGTATTTCATGTTTCCCAGTTAAGGAAGCTCGTGCACGACCCTGATATGACTATTTCACCAGATCAGTTGGATGATATCAAGGTAGAACACGAGGCAGTTAGAAACAATAGACTGATTGTATTGTCGAGTACAATACGAAGCAACTTCAGAGGAAGACGGCGAAACTAGTTAAAGTCAAGTTGGGTGATAATGAGAATGAATGTACTTGGGAAACAGAGGAGAAAATAAGGAAGTCGTATCCAGAACTCTTTGCTTGGTAAGATTTTAATCACGATATAGTTATTCACTTATTAGTAAATCGCATGCTAGGATAGACTTGTTGTGTTTATTATGTATGTTTGATAGTTTGTAAATGATTGATAGGTATGCAGTACACCATTGTTTGTTTTTCTTGGTTAAGGAATTTCGAGGGAGAAATTTCTCAAGGGGGGAGAGTGTAATGACCCGCATTCTATGTATCAGAGGATCATAGAGTATTTACTTTATTTTCATACGAAGTCATATGGTCGTGTTACTTTGCGAAACGACTATTGGGGTCATTTTCCACATTCATGATTTTTATCGAATTTTAAATGACTGTTTTGCCCCTAGCGAATCTTGTTTCGCTTATGACTTTTGATTGGTAAGGAGTTTTGACTTAAATCCACTTCCATTGGATTTGAATGATGGTTTCCCATTCCGTAGAGTGGTCACATTAATCAAATGGACTTACCGGAGATATGGCTGAAATAAGATTTGAAGATGGAAAAACAGCCTAATCGGGCTTAATAAGGTGATTAGCAACAAGGCCCATAACCCATTTCGGGATTAGGGTGGCTGAAAGGAGTTGGAGAATCATCTCCTTTCATTTCCCTAGCCGCACAAACCTTCCTCTAACCCTAGCAATGGCCCCCATCTTCTAAATCACTTCCTAATCACCTTTTAATCACTAATTAAGCAAAACTACGTCAAATTAAGTCGAATTAACACCAAATCAGAGTTGGAGATGCTACACTACATAGGAATCCATGCCAAATCAGTATAATTTTTATATTTGACATTCATTTGTGGCTAAAGAGAGTGATTTACATGTTTATACAATAATTGTGGCTAATTAGGGGGTGATTAATGATAATTAGCGAAATTATACTTCTAAAAATTCTGGAAAAATATGAAGAAATTCTAAAATTTTATTTTATGTCATTTTTATGAATTTGGGTTAGTTTGGATTAAGTTTACTAATCCTATAAATAAGTATGGTTAAGGGGGAAATCACATGGTTAAGGAAAAAATCATGGTTTTTGGGAATGTTTGATCTAAATTAACATATGAAATTATTGTTTTGGTTGATTCTACATGTTAATACTGCTGTTTGGTATGTTTTGTGCTTGCATAAAAAGTTAGAATGGTTGAAAACGCCGTCGTTTGGCGAGATTATCTTGATGGAAAAACTGTCGGATTTCAGTTCTTGAAGGGGGTATGCTTCACGAACTGCTCCAAGATGATGGTCATGAACCACTCAAATATGAGGACTCATGAACCGGGGGGATTCATGAACCGGGGGGGACTCACCAGCCGGGGGGTCACGATCCGGGGAAGGGTGTCACGAGCCGAGGGGGTCACGAACTGGGGGAGCGTTACGAGCCAAGGGCGGTCACGAACCGACCTGGTGGAGGACCACGACCCGAACCGATATGATGACTCCGAACCGAACTAGATTCAAACTTCTACCATGTGACGACAATTGTGCACTCTTCTGAAGATCAACTACAATCTAACCAAAACCCTAGATGCAAAGGAAGTCCAAATCCGAAGTTATTAGTCAGGATCCAGATGGGAACCAACGGGTTAACCTCTAGAGTTGGGCTTTGTTGTGGGACATGTGCAAAGAGGTTATCAATATCAATAACTTTGGTTCACCATTGAGAAAGGGGGCATGTAGACAAACTAGAGCCAGGGAAGTGTGAACTGGTTAGCCTTTAACCTAAAGCCAAGGATGTGGGGACTGGGTAGGATTATTGACTATAGACAAGGGAAGTATAGTCAAAGCAATAGTTGTACGAAGTGGGACTGTCATGGCCCCAATAGATTTGGTGATCAAAGTGGTGGATAGTCGTTTGCTTTACGCACTGAGTGAGAGATGTGAGGATGATTTCTATGTTTGATGTTTGCTATCACCATGACATGCACACTTCCACTTTACACTCTATGTTAGTGTTACCTTAGAGTATTACACATCTTGTTGTGCTAACTCTTTGGTTGCAAGTCCAGGTCAGGTGTGATTATTTATACCTGTTATTGTTTTATACAGTTATAGACTTGCTATCGCTATGTCTCCTATTATTATTTTGGGTGCTCCTAAACGAGCGGACTAGAGATGGGTTATGTGGTTATGCACGAGTAGTTGTCCGGAGACAAGCAGGAGGCTTCCACGTACTATATACATATATTCCCCCTGTGTTGTTGATGGTCGCTGCTTTGGGCATTAGCAGTGTACCCCTTTTATTTCCTTTTAGAGAGAGTATTTTTAAAGTTGTAATAATTGAATATGAAGTTGTGTTTTGTATTCCGCTACTCTGATGGATATGGTTTTGTTTTCTTCTTATGTACTATCTCACCTGTTTTATGTCAAGTTATGTTACTATTATATTTTATTCCATGCGCTGTGAGATATACTATGGGTTCTTCGGCAAGTTTCAAACCCCTTTTGTGATCGTCCGGTGCTAGTCAGGCATGGATACAGCGCATTTCGGGGATATACAGGGCAGTCATCAGAAATATCATCAATAAAGTATATGATAATAGGCAGATTAACCAACCAATCTACTAAAACACCAGAGGAGAACCCAAACCCATCTTCCCCACATCTGACAGTGATAGCCTTTACAACAAACCTTTGAAAACAACGATGCATCCATGGCAATCAGAAATAACCAGACAACAGAAATCATAGCAACCAGTTATATCTCACGTAAACCACCCAAATAGAGATCAACATCCCCCAAGCACAAGCCCCTAAGGTCTAAACCAACATCAGACAAGTACCCAAGAAACATCTCCTTCGACGTCTGAAAATCTACGTGAGACGGTACAAGCAAAACAACCAACATTCGATGACTCTGGCTATCACTGCTTATCCTACTATAAAACCATCATTAATCGCATGACGACCAACCTTTCCATACGTCAAGGTCTACTGGTAACCCCGGTTCTAGCAAAAACTCCATCGCCTTTTAGTGGTACGTATTTAAGCCATTCAAGGATACCCAGGGTACTCAACCATACAACCGCTCTTTTATACGTCTCTATTGTACCTCTTGCTTTGAGCCTACTAGAACCTACGACAATGATAATCTCTCAGCCTTCAATATCTCTAGTCATCCTCCTTGAGGGGTATTCATTGCTCAAGCAAACTTCTCGAGCAACCATTATCTACAACACAACAACCTTAAGTTAACTTCACATTCGTTGCATTACGACGATCAACTAACACATCATAATATTTTGAATATTCCGTCTTGAATTTACTTCGAAGCCACGTCCATTCGCAAACCAAAATAATCATCACTTTTGCCCAGTACTCAATCCATAGCATTTCAACATTTCTGCTATGAAGAAAACATACCACATCGCTTCAATTCCCATCCATAATACTTCAGAAACACTGTCATTATTCTGCTTGGTCCATCATAGAAACGCCCGATCAAAGAAACGCCTGATCAATGAAACGCCCAGTCCATAGAAATTCTCAGTCCATGAAACGCCCAGTCCATGAAACGCTCAGTCCATAGAAATGCCTGATCCATGAAATGCCCAGTCCATGAAAATGCTCAGTCCATGGAACGCCCAGTCCAAAGAAACGCCTGATCCATGAAATGCCCAGTTCATGGGAACGCCCAGTCGATGAAACGCCCTGTCCATGAAACACCCGATCCATAGCAATGCCCGAACCATGGAACGCCTAGTCCATGGAAATTCCCAGTCCATGAAACACCCGATCCATGGAATGCCTAGTCCATGAAACCCCGATCTATAGAAATGTCTGGTCCACGGAACGCCCAGTCTATAGAAATGTCCAGTCCGTGGAACGCCCAGTCTATGGAAACGCCCAGTCCATGAAACGCCCGATCCATAGAAATGTCTGATCCATGGAACCCCCAGTCCATGGAAATGCCCAGTCCATGAAATGCCCGATCCATGAAGCCCGATCGATTGATCACTTTCCCACCCGATCCATGGCCAATATTTAGCCTGATCCATAGGCTGAAATTTCCAAATTTCGACTAATCTTCACGCTTGCATACAACTTGATTTCATACTCAAAAACTAATCAAACTCCAACCTTTTCAACAACGATTTAATCAATATAACTACAACAAATCTTGCAATCATCAACGAACATTAAAACAACGATTTAAAATTAATCAAATCATTAAATGGATCTAAACATAGAATTGACATATGAATTAACAAACGATGTAGATCTTTGATTCTCTTATGTAGATCAAGAATTCTAATGGTGGAAATGTGTATTTGATTGAGCAAGGAGGATCACGAGCTTAGTCAAATGAGAGAACGAAGAAAGTAAACTATTCTCCATACCTCTAACCCCCTATTTTAGGCTCTAACCAGCCCACTAATGGGCCACTCCAAATCAGCCAATTATGGCTAGCCAAACCTGAACAGAAATTGTGAAACACTAAAATAGCAATTTCTCTCAAACACTAAATCAAATCTTTAGTCTGACCACTCTTCGGAATTGACAACACCATTACCTTTCCAATGAGACCGATCTCAGCACCTGATTCGATCCTATTCAAAAGTTATGCCCAGTGCAAGACTGACAGGGGAAAATGGTCACAATTAAAATTGGTAAAAACTATGGACATGTCTCACATCCCCATAACCAATATATCAAAATATGAGAATGGTCTAAACCTCAGGGAATTATATAAAAATATTTTATGATCCTCCGAAACGTAAAATGTGGGTTGTAATATTCTCCCCCCTCTAGTGATTTTGCCCCCGAAATCCCAACCACACAAGCAACCAAAACAATTTTGCATGCCTATCATCCATGAGCAGCCAATTATATCACTCAAACTAGCAGTCATCAAACCAATCAAACCATACATCCACTGCCTTATCCTAGCACGTGGAACATATCAACAGTTGCAATCATAATGGTACCAGTTACAATGATGTAATGATGACACGATATTTATGGGTCAAACCAACGAAGAGTTCCGAATGGGTCGTCTTCATACTCTCTTCCGTCTCCCACGTATAATTGTCATCATCCTCACTCTATTGTACATTGACTAGCTTAACCGTCTTCCTCCTAAATTGTTTCATGCCATTCCCCACAACATGAAGTGGCTTATGAGGTCTCATAGCTGCGATCTCGACTTATAGGTCTTCGTACTGCTCCGTAGATACCACCACATTCGAATCGTGCACACATTTCTGTAGAAACAAAGCATGGAATCATTATGCACACTCGACACCTTCTCGGGAAACACCCATATATACAGAGCTTTTCTATCCGCTCGACTATCGAAAATGGTCCAACGAACCTAAAAGATAACTTTCCTTTGCTTCCGAACTGAACAACATGCTTTAATGGCGAGATCTTCATGAAAACCTTATTGCTAACGTCGAATTCCAAATCCTTATGACGCTTATCATCATAACCCCTCTGATGATCTTGGGCTTCCTTCATTCATTATCGAACGATCTCGATACAATCTGAGGTCTCCCTAATCATCTCTAACCCAAATATCAACTTATCTCCAGTCTTTAACCAATATGCTGGAGAATTACACGGTCTACCATACAGCGCCTCGTATGTAGCCATCCCAATGCTCGACTGGTAGCTGTTATTATAAGCGAACTCAACTAGATGTAGATGGTATTCCCATGATCCCCCAAAATCTAATATACAAGATCTTAGGAGATCTTCCAAAAGTCAGTTAACCCTTTTGGTCTGACCATTAGTCTGGGAATGATAAGCCGTACTCAAACACAACTCGATCCCCAAAGCTTCTTGTAGGCTTTTCCAAAATCCACTCGTTAACAACGGGTCTCGACCACTTGCTATTCTCTTCGGGATACCATGGAATCGAACTATCCATTTTATATAAAGCTAAGCTAACTTCAACGTTGTCCTAGTTGATTTAACAGGAATAAACCTTACAATTTTGGTCAAGCGATCCACAATAACCCAAATTCCTTCATTTCTTGCCCTGATTCTAGGTATTCCATCGATAAAATCCACTGCACCCACTTCCACATAGGAACTTCCAATGGCTGAAGCAATCCACTCGGCTTCTTTTGTTCAGCTTTCACCAACTGACAGTTCATGTATTTGGAAATAAACTTTCCAATATCCCTTTTCATCCCTTCACAGTAGTAAGATCGCTTCATATCTTGATACATCTTATTACCACTAGGATGAATCATCAACTTCGAGTGATGAAATTCCCTCAGAACCTCATCTCTCAAGTCATCGACATCAGGAGCAACCAGTCATCCTTGCTTTCGTAGCCAACCTTCTCGATCGACCTCGAACTCTTTATCCTCTGGTTCCAATTTCTAGATAAACTCGACAAGCATTGCATCTCGTTTTTGGATTTCACCAATCCTTTCGATGAGAGTAGGTCTTATCGATAAGCTTGCCAACATTTCAGGTTCCAACTCACACCGTGGTCTGAAACCAAATCCTGCCAAGTACTCGAGGCTTTTCCATTCCATAAACATCGCTTACAATCCTACATGTCTTCGACTCAAGGCATCTACAACTTCGTTACCTTTACCAGGAGCATAGGCTATACCAAAATCATATGATGCCAGAAACTCTAACCACCTTTGCTGCCGAAGATTCAAATTGGGAGAAAAGATATTTTAATGACTTGTGATCCGTAAACAACTTGAATCGAACTCCCAACAGGTAATGTCTCCATATCTTCAGAGCAAACACAATCGCAACTCCAAAATATGAGTTGGGTAATTCCTTTCGTGTGTCTTCAGCTGTTGACTTATGTAGGCCACAATCTTATCATTCTGCATTAACACTGCTCCAAGTACAGTACCACATGAATCAGTGCATACCACCATTTTTTTCGTTCCCACTTGGAATCGTCAAAACAGGAGCACTCATCAGCCTCTCTTTCATGATTCAAAAAGCTTGCTCACACTTTGCATTTCATGTGAACACTGATTCTTTTTCATCAATCATGTTAATGGTGCAGCTATATTGGAGAAATCCTTAATAAACTGGCGATAATATCCTGCCAACTCAAGGAAACTTCTAACATCCATCGCATTCTTAGGTCTATCCCAGTCCTGGATTGCTTCCACCTTAGTGGGTCAACCGCTATTCCATTTCCAGAAACAACATGGCCTAAGAACCTCACTTCGCTCTTCTAGAATTGACACTTCGAAAACTTAGCGTTTAGCTGATACTTTCCCGTGATTTCCAAAACAATTCGCAAGTGCATCTTGTGCTCTTCCTCATTCCGAGAGTAAAACAGAATATCATCTAGGAATCAAGCATGAACTTGTTCAACTCATCTATGAAAACCCTATTCATAAGATCTATGAAATACACTGGTGCGTTAGTCAGCCCAAATAGCATCACAAACCATTCGAAGAAAACAAATGGTGTCCTAAAAGTAGTCTTCGACACACTATCCTTTGCCACCCTCAACTGGTGAAATCCCATTGCCAAAACCATTTTAGAAAACACTTTGGCCTCGTGAAGTTGATCGAACAAGTCATCACTCCTCGGCAATGGATACTTGTTCTTTTTGGTCACCTTCTCTAACTCACAATAATCCACACACAATCTCAACGTGTCATTTGCCTTAGTTGCAAACACAACTGGTGCACCCCATTCGAATACACTTCTCCGAATGAATCCTTTACCTAAAAGGTCATGAACTTGCACCTCTAACTCTCATTGTTCCTTAGGCGCCATCCGTCTAAGAGGCGTAACGATAAGTCTAGCACGCTCAACCAAATCGATTTTGAACTCAATCTCACGATGTGGCAGAAAGGCTTTGACTTCTTCAAAGACATCCTCAAACTCATTAGCAATCAGCACAGATGACAAGTCTTCATGTGGAATCACAAGCGAATATAAAAAGATCATGAAGACACCGTCTTCGGGCTTACATCGAATCAAAACCTTTCACCCTTCCACATCCCCAACTCTCACCTCAAGCTTCTCGCAATTCACTCTTATCGCATACCTCTTGAGCCAATCCATGCCCAAGACAATCCCAAACTAGCGAAGTTCAAAACAAAGCAATCACACACAAAGGAGCAATCATGACTCGCCAACACTAGACCACGACAAATCATACACAAACTGGACGAACCCCTTACAGGATTAGTTACAATAAGTAGTCTATCACAAATCTCTGGTTCCAAACCCAAGCGGCACACAAGCTCATGACGAACTTCTCCTTCTTCTAGTAAGGAGTCTCAATATGAACGAGCATACTTGGACAAAGCTTCAAAATCAGAAACATAATCCAACACTGGTCAACCATTTTACTTAAGCTCCATAAACCTCTTAAAAATAGACTTCTGAATAGTAGAAATAAATTTTGTCTCAAATTTGACTTGGAATAACTTACATGAAATCTCATCTTATGAAGTCTTTAGAATGACAAAGTTCCGCTAATCCATAGCTTAGCCTTCTATTCTTCTTGATGCAAGATTCCTCTTAGTCGCATCATCAATTCACAAGTTTCCAAAGATCTGAATACAAGTATCTAGCCACCCTTGAATCTCAACTGTCAACTCTGTCCCCTTGAAAGACTTCCCTCCTGGAGTAGTGAAGTCTTCACATAGCTTTGAAAAGTCCACCCCTCTAGGCACCTGCACCTAAACCCCTACATCTACCGCGGCTAATCCTGGAGAGGGTACCCTCCTCATGTTCGTTGCCATCATAGCTTCGAACATAGCTAGGAAATCTGGGATACTGCCATCACCCCCTCTAGGAATAGCCTCCTCCCTAGAAGTATGTCTCGATGTTCAACGACTCATTCTAAATTTGAAAAATAGAATGATTAGTCCATACATGAGAAAACTACAAATGGATTTCAGTAACTACTATACTATACACTAATATATAAGATACGTCCATCAGAAATCCACAAATACGTCTCTCATACATAATTACGTCATCGAAGTTTGGATAAAACCGGTTAACCAGAGCTCTTATACCAAACGTGATGACTGCCTATAACTCCTACAATTAACATGGGAAGAAATGCGCCGAAGGACATGCCAGACAGCTATGGACGATCATCGAGACATAAAACGCATGTGGGACCTGTCGTATAACTCACAACCCAAGGGTAAAATATAATAGATCATATACAATAGGCAATAATAGGGAAGCATATTTGAAGAGAAACTTGAACTTTCATAACAACTAGAAAGAATGTCCATACATCTTTGGATTACAACATAAGTGTGTGTACAAATTCGCCTCACTATAACACTCAGAGAGTCGATCATCACACAATGGAAAACAACAGATACTTTATAGTAAAAGTAATACGTCAACCTCCTGTTCGCCACCACACAACACCCTCGCCTCACTAAGCTATGCTACCTGTAACCTATTACTCAGTCTGCCCATCCAAAACTGGATGAACATCCCATGGTAATAAGAGGGAAACATAAAACCTTGAGTCAGACAACAGTCTTAGTAAGCGACAAAAAAGCTATCTAACATCATCAATAAAGTATATGATAATTGGTAGATTAACCAACCAACCTACCAAAACACCAGAGGAGAACCCAAACCCGTCTTCTACATCTGATAGTGATACCCTTTACAACATACATTTGAAACCAATGATGCATCAATGGCAATCAGAAATAACCAAACAACATAAATCATAGCAACCAATTATATCTCACGTAAATGACCCTAATCGAGATCAACATCCCTCAAGCACAATCCCGGAGTGCTAAACCCACATCAAACAAGTACCCAAGAAACATCTCCTTTGACGTCAGACAATCTACGTGAGACGGTACAAGCAAAACAACCAACATTCAATGACTTTGGCTATAACTGTCTATCCTACTTTGAAACCATCATTAATCGTATGACGGCCAATCTTGCCATATGTCAGGGCTAATTGTAATCCCGGTTCTAGCAAAAGCTCCATATGTCTTTCAACGATGCGTGTCTAGGCCTTTCAACGATACCCAGGGTACTCGACCATTCAACCGCCCTTTTAGACGTGACTATTGTACCCCTGCTTTGAGTCTGCTAGAACCTATGACAATGATAATCTCTCGGCCTTGAATATCTTTAGTATCCCTCCCTGGCAGCTATTCATAGCTCAAGCAACCTTCTCGATCAACCATTATCTACAACTCAATAACCATGAGTTGTCTTCACATTCGTTGCATTACGCCGATCAACGAACACTTCGTAGCACTTCGAATATTCCGTTAAGAATTCACTTCAAAGCCACATCCATTCGCAAACCAAAATAATCACCACTTTTGGTCGATATTCGATCCATAGCATTTCCACTAGGAAAAAACATACCACAATGCTTCAATTCCCTTCCATAACGTCTCAGAAACGTTGTCACGGTTCTTTTCAGTCCATGAAACGCCCGATCCATGAAATGCCCAGTCCATAGAAATGCCCAATCCATGAAACGCTCAGTCTATGAAATGCCCAGTCCATAGAAATGCCCGATCCATAAAATGCTCAGTCCATGAAACGCCCAGTCCATGAAATGCCCAGTCCATGAAACACCCGATCCATAGAAATGCCCGATCCATGGAACACCGAGTCCATAGGAATGCCCAGTCCATGAAACGTCTGATCCATAGAAATGTCTGATCCATGGAACACCCGGTCCATTGAAACATCTGATCCATGGAACGCCCGATCCATAGAAATGCCCGATCCATGGAACGCCCAGTCCATGGAAATGCATAATCCATAAAACCCCTGATCCATAGAAATGCCTAATCCATGGAACGCCCAGTCCATGGAAATGTGCAGTCCATGAAACGCCCGATCCATGAAATACCCGATTCATTGACCACTTTTCCGCCAGATCCATGGCCAATATTTAGCCCGATCCATACGTTAAAATTGCCAAACTTCGACGAATCTTCATGCTTGCACACAACTCGGTCCATACTCAAAAACTAATCAAACTCCAACTTTCTCAATAACGATTTAATCAATATAACTACAACAAATCACGCAATCATCAACGAACATTAAAACAGTGATTTAAAAATTAATCAAATCATTAAATGGGTCTAAACATAGAATTAACATATGATTTTACCGTTTATAAGTTGCTAGATTAGATCCTATGGTGATTTGAGTTAAAATCATACTTACGTCGATTATATCTATATGAAAACAACTTGAAATGATGAACATATGATCATACCAGCCATATACTTGATTGAATCCGCGTGAGAGATGCTTATCACTCAACAATTCTTCGAATTAACTCGAAATCACTAAATTCTCAATCCGGACAACAAAGAATATGCTTCAAACCATTTGATTTGATGTGAACTCTCTTCACTTGACATAGATCTAACTTCAAATGATGTTGATCTTTGATTCTCTTATGTTGATCTAGAATTTTAGTGGTGGAAAGGTATATTTGATTGAGCAAGGAGGATCACGAGCTCAACCAAATGAGAGAATGAAGAAAGTAAACTATTCTCCATGCCTATAACCCCCTATATATAGCTTCACACCAGCCCACTAATGGGCCACTCCAAATCAACCCATTATGGCTAGCCAAACCTGAACAGAAATTGTGAAACACTCAAACAGCGATTTCTCCCAAACCACTGAACTGAATCTTTATTGTGACCACACTACAGAATTGACAACACTGTTTCCTTTCCAATAAGACCGATCTCAGCACTTGATTCGATCCCAGTTAAAAGTTATGCCATATACAAGATTGATAGGGGCAAAATGGTCACAACTAAAATTGGAAAAAAATTATGGACATGTCTCACATCCCCATAACCAACATATCAAAATATGAGAATGGTCCAACCCTCAGGGAATTATATAAAAATATTTTATGATTCTCCCATACGTAAAATGCAGGATGTTATAATGCCAGACGTTCATCGACAGTTTTCTTTCATTCTGGCCCTTATCAGCTAACTTTAGATTGTCTCGTATCTCGGTTCCCTTTGTCATTCTGGTCTCCTCATTGCTTCAGTTTTTGTCGGTCGTTGTTTGCTCTGCTAGCCACTCAATCTCATGGTAGTTTAGCGGTGAAACTCACCAAAAAACATAGTTAGACAACCATAGTGGTTGTCCCAACATTTGAATTTGTCGATCTCGAGTTCCCCCTAATGGTATTATAGATGAATTTCGACCTATTAACAAAGATTTAATCATTTAACTGTTAACAAAGCCTGTTGTCTTTGATTAAATCATCTAACTGGTAATGCCTATGTTTTTTCTTTTGCCTCTTTTATGCCTAAGTCCTCTCGATGTTCATCTGTTTGTTTGCTATCCAAAGCCCATAAGAAACAGACTAAATCGTCGATTTCTACCCTACGTACCATTTGGATAGAGCTCAAGCCACTAAAGAACTGAGCTTTTGAAGAACTAGAAGAAACCTTTACTCATCTGGTCGTTTCTTTTCTTCCTTGGTTTGAGCTCCTATTCACTCCGGCCCCATGGATAACTATTTTTCTGGAATATTCGTAGTGTGTGTAATAAAGCATCCATTTCTAGATTCCATTTGATTATCTATAAACATTACATTTATGCTGTTGCACTTCTGGAACCATTAGTGGGAATAGAGGCGCTTAACTCTATGATCATTCGTCTTCAGTTTTGGGGTGGTTGTTACGGCGCGACTTCAGTAAAATCTGGATTTTGTGGGATTGGGATAAATCAGTCCAACTTATTTTTGATTCGTCTCTAGTTCTCGTCCTCTCTTTCTCTTCTCCTTCGCTTTCCCTACCTTTTCGTTTTGCCACTTTGTTTTTGTGACACAGTGGAGAGGAAAGTTTTATGGCGTGACATACTATTTATCATATATTCTTTTAGCTCCAATTTGGTCATTGACGATGACTTTAATATCATTACCGGCCAGGCTAAGAAACTTGGAGGATCTTAGCTTAATCGTCTGCCTATTGAAGATTTTAACTCCTTTATCCTGCACTCTAACCTTTTCGAGTGTTGTTCGTTGGTTTCTCTTAAACATGGTGTAATAACCAAGAAGGAACCCCTAGAATTTTGTAACGACCCGGCTTTTTGCTCGGTTTTCGCCGGTAATTAAACCAACTTAAACCATTCATAAAGACGGATTGTTAGGGGCACTTAAACATTTGCGCAAAATAAAAAAAACTTTTCCATTATCATTAAAACAATATTACATCAGAGTTACAAGAGGTACATCAAAGTACATTGGTTACACAGCGGAAAAGATACTAAACTCGATGGAAGAATGTGAATGCTCCAAACATAATAGCTCTAGTTAAACCAGAATCCTGCTCCAACTAACTCCAAGGCTAAATCTGCGAACCAAACTACTAGGTTTCCCGTGTAAAAATTATGGGCACCCAGAGTTTAGGTGTGGGAACAATAAACTCCAGGTCAGTCATGGGACTGGTGTTAGAACTCAAACAATTGTTTTTAGGGTTTATTTTAAAATTAGGTAATTCACGGGACAACGCCGCCAATGCGGAAAAGGTTTACTCCATGTGAATACTAGTGCATAGAAATCCGCAATGACTTTTTGGAAAAATGAAGCTATCATGAGCTCGTCCCACATCACACAATGCAAGCGCACACCAAATGGGCGAGTTTTGCCTTATGATAACCAAAAATTCCTTCATACGTGAAAATCCTCTTTTACTACTATATATAGTTTGAAATACCTTTTCGCAAATAAATCTATTAATCCTAGCCAGCATAATGCCCCATCCCATTATACTGACAATCCTGTTGGTAACCAGCAGGCTATACAATTAAAACCGTACGGGCTCGTAGTGGATATTGGGTTTCGAACATGATGGTTCCTGGTACGAAAGATCATTCGTGGGCTCACAAACTTTCTTGCGCGCATCATCCCAGTACTCGCTAATAACATCCAGACTCGGACTCTGTTATACTAACCTACCATACATGAATAAGAGTACCCAACAAATAGCGTCCCGGATTGGGGCCTTCGCAGTACCCTTTCATCATCACATCCCGGTGCACCGAACATACGAAACGAACATAAAAATCTGACCACCAGTTTACCATCAATCCGGGGTGTGAGGTTTGTCCAGGTCACGATATACACAAAGCTACGCTTAAATAAGCCATGCTTTGATCATCCATAGCTCATCACATAACTTAAGTATGCCACATTGTCCATTCACTACGCATCACTGATTTCTATCAATATATAACCTCTAAGCTCATACGCCTTAGAGAAGGGTGTTAAGCAAGAGAATAAATTCTCCGCCACTAAGCAGATATATATTAATAAAGATCAGTGCTATGCAGTCAGTTACAATGTCAGACACACAATCCATACATGTCCGTTCTAGGTCTGAACGAAACAACAATCCGGAATTCCTTCACATACGTTCAGGCTTCTTGCCACTTAGCTGGTATATAAAATCCATCTACGAATGGGAGCTAGCCAGTCAAGACATTCAGCAAGTCGCCCTTACGACACGAAGGGTCCCGGTCTTCAATGCCGCCTCCAATGTCTTCAATTGTTCCACAACGTCGTAGTATTACTTGGAATGGTTTTCAGACATAATTCCGATCTCGGTATTTCCAAATAATAAGCGCAATTAAAAACACAATCACGGAACACACAGGCTTTCTACCAATTCTCCTTCCATTTTGGATTTCGTTAAATTAAACTTCTTTAAATCTGTTCTCAAATTATCTTCAACAAAATTCATATTTAACCCTTCTTCTTTAAAACACATCCCTTAAATCCAAGATAATCTAGCCCCAAAGTCTTAATTAATTTTTCCGTTTGATAACTCGTTATCAAAAATCCAGTTTCCTTTTTAAACCCTTACCCCACATTTCAACCCTAGTTTCTAATTAAATTGATTTTCCAACATTCCATTCTTTAATCTTAACTAAAAGATTATACTTTCCAATTCCTCACTTTTAATTTCCCCAAATCAAAGATCTGATTAAATCCAGGTTTCAAGAATGAT
The DNA here is from genome assembly GCA_030737875.1 of Allium sativum. Classification (NCBI taxonomy): domain Eukaryota; kingdom Viridiplantae; phylum Streptophyta; class Magnoliopsida; order Asparagales; family Amaryllidaceae; genus Allium; species Allium sativum. Next base: position 184,218,863 of record CM060924.1, on the reverse strand, counting down.
ATTATTGAAGATATGATTCACGACAAAACCCAAATCAATTGATATTGAACATAAGTTACACAGAAATTGTATCTACTTATATTCGATATTAATTCTCATAATCAACGAATACTATAAGTGGAATAAAAGATATAATAATATCTTCCAAATTCCTCAAATAGTATACATTTACACCATAGAATTTCATATCAAATATCTGAAGATTATTTCTATCTAACTTATCCCAGTTAACTTAGGAAACTCGTATCTTAATTAAAAGATTTATTCAACTCTTTGACATTAGATCTGGATAGAAATACCATCAACTTATACTTAATATTAATTTCTTTATCCAACTCACACTATAAGCGAAATAATGGTGAACTACCTTTTAAATTCCTCAAATAGTAAGAATCATCATCTACCGGATTAATATCAAACATCCGAAGATTTATCTCCAACCATATCCAATTATTTAAAATTGAAAACCCATAAAATATTTCCAATACTTTTGAACCTTTGAAAACATTCCACAAATCATTTAAAAATGATTACTTGTAGTTCAGAAAATAGTTTGCGGGTTAAAAACTTCAAAATAGATTGTTTTCGAAGAAAGCATTACAATAGTGTTTTCAAAAGCGTTACAAAATAGTTATCTTAATTACTTCGATCAAAATATCGCTTTTCTTAGTCAAAACTTAAACTTTACAATTCAAAACATTTTTTACATAATTTATAATGATTTTACCATTTTTCCGTATTTTTAGAAACATTAAAAATGGGTGTTTATGGTTATGGTCGATAACTTCTGTTATAGCGACCTCTTCCAAAATGGTTTTAAACATAACTTGAAAATTATAACTCGAATTTAAAATCTGCTTTTACTCATTTGAAAGTTTTTGTTAATGGAAATCAAACATTTTTCATTTTATGGAAATCCGATTTAGATTGCAAAAGTTATAAGCGTTTAAAGTTTGCATCTAAAATACGTAAATTGCCGTTATGCGACAAGCTCTATTTTGACCATAATAACCATTATTCTATGATACTTCAAAAAATCTTAGAAAACCATTATATCCTTATATAACCCTTTTAAAATCATTTAAATTTACTTACCAAATTATTTTGGATCTAAAATTCAACTTTCATAATTTCCAATTCATTTCTAAATTCAAATAACTTCAAATTAACCTTCCCATTCGTCGGATCAGTTAGGGATAGCCAGGGAGAGCAGGAAACTTTATTTGCAAACCCAAGCCTAGACACTATCCTCTCTGTCATCCTAGAATGTTCCGGTATTTATTTATTCATTTAAAGGACTTCAACAATATATATATATATATATTATACATATGGTCTTTTCCAATTATTAACCTTCAATTTCAATAATGATATTGCTTTTAATTATGAAGGAGATTTGTCAATCACCAATGTGATACCATAATTGTTGTGTCATAGTGTGTGCAAAATAACATCAACAACCATTTAAACATCAATAGCAACCATCATTAACATGATTCAATAAATCATAATTGTGCACAAGCGTTATAACACTAATGCTTAATAGTGTGTGTTCTAAACTTCGCATCCATCATCCATCACAACAAATATCAATCACCATTAACCAATAATAATTCATCACTATATTTAAATTAGTCTAACTACTAATTAAATATATAAACCGTGGTTAAATAGTTCTCACCTAATATCTTTCCAAATCTTCACGGTAGGCGAGCCTAGCTAAGCGAACCGTCGGACAGTATTTCAGCGCAACGTCTTCTTTACCAAAAAATATATAATATAATATACACCAATCTCTCTTTATATGATAAGAGGAGGAGAAGAATGATGAACTTTGGCACGGTGGTGGTGGAAAAGAGGAAGACTTATGCCATGGAAACCATGGCCATAAGCTTTAAGAAGAAGGTAGAAAGAAGAAAATGGAAATGGAATGATAAAAAATGGAGAAAGAGCCTCCTTATAAAGGAAAGGAGGAGTAAGGAGGTAAAGACATATAAGGGGGCAAGTGGCAATCATGCATGAAAGGAAGCATGCATAAAGACATGTGTCTTAACACTTGTCTTAAGAAGAAAAAAGAACTTTTGGTAGCACTTTCTTTTAAATGTTATGAAAACTAAAGGCAACACTTAATTCTAACGCTACTAATTCGTGTTATGGTTTGACAAATCCGATCGAACGAAAAATAGTATCAATAAATCCAGACTTATTAGTAATCATTCTCATTTATAATTCAAGTAAAGTCTATCATATAACTTATCAAAATTATTAAATACACTTAACCACATATATTTATATCAAATTCAAATTTAAATTCAAATTAAGTAATAAAAATTCCAATTTTAAATTGGTTAAAAATTCTGGATCGTTACATTCACCCCCCCTTAAAACTTTTCGTCCTCGAAAAGGAAAGGGAATCGTAACTAATTATTCAACAAATTAAAGATTAAAATTCTTTATATCAAAGCTCCATGTTCTCACATGTATTAACGGATAACCATATCTACATGTCCTCCTACGATAACCTCCAGTTACCTATTATATTCGATTCATCGTTTACTGGGCCAATTACTTATACTCAACCATTTACTGCAAAAAAATTCAGAGTTATAAATTTATTCTCTTATATCTTATCTTGCAAATACAAAGGTTTTGAAACTTACTCTTTTTCAGTTCCCCAAAATTACTATTATTCTTTACATGAAAATCTTGATCATCTCCGAACTCAACTTGTCTAAATGTTTCAGTTTAGGTAATTTCTTCTTACTATTCCCGCTTGCCAAAATCCTTTAATCAAATTGTGAAACTTAATTTACAAGGTATTCATGCTCACTTAAACAGTTCCTTTTGTTGCCACAATATACTTTAGAATTTATCGACTTGTCCAAAATCGTCGATAATTCCAATCTTCTTATCTATACCTTTAATTAAATTCAATAACTTTCTCATTAGAATAGGTTCTATTTGGATGATAGAATATATTAAAGAGATTTATAAAAGAAGTTATATTTTTTATATATATAATTAACATCATATACATACATTTATTCATGCTTCCAACTTTTCAGAGATAATTCCCTAGGGGTCAAAGAGCTTGCTCTGATTACATAATTCTTGCATTCCTTCTTCTTCACTTATGACGGCGGGTTGTGTTGCTTTAGCTGGTCTTTCTCCCTTCTTTAACTGACAATCCTGGACTACATGCCCTTCTTTTCTACATCGATAACACTTCTTTTCTTTTGTTGGGTTCATGGGTTTCTTCTTTGTTTTCGGACACTTACGTATAAAATGTCCTTTCTTCTTGCAGTTGAAAAAAATTATGTCTTCTCGAATGGTTTTCTTTTGTATTCTTTCTGGGCATAAAATTGCAAAATGTCCTTCTTGACTACATCTATAACAATAGATACCTTTGAATTTCCCCAATCTAAGGCTTTCTTCCTTTTCTTTTCGATTATGAGCTTTTCTTGCTTGTTTTAGGGTAATCCACCATTCAATACCTGATAGACCAAACTCCATCTTTGTTCTTATGTGGAAATTTTATTGAAAAATCTAGCTTACCCTCCACTTAATTTACTGACTTATCCCTTACTAACAAGTTTACCTGGAATAATTCTTACAACCCAATCAAATTTTCACTTTTCTATTTGAGTTCATATCAATTTACCAAACAATTTCAAACACTTATCTAAATGGATTTAAGTATATATTGATGTTTTAATCGGAATCATATAGTCATCCCACTTTCGAAACTCGAAAATACATATTGATGATGCTGCAGTCATCAACAGAATCATCTTCAAGTGACTTGAGTGTGATTCTATATCAATCTAGTATACTCAAGACTACGTATATACGTTAGCTAGGCGTATATTCAAAATCTTCTTATACTCGATAGTCCAACCTCAACATCGAATTCAATACTCAAATTCTAATTTTAATTTCTAACCATATTGATTAGTTACCTTAACAAATTTGGCCCAAGTTTAACGACATTTCGAAATCCCCAATACTGAAATTAAATCCAAAAGGCATTGTACTCGGATCGTTTTCCTGATCAGTGGAAGGGCTTAATTACCATGCCAAAAGAAGTATTTTATGTGTAATTATAATCACAAAATGTAAACTTAACCTTAACTGTTTGATTAAGTATCCAGGTTATAATTAACCATATATTTCCAAAATATGTTTATTTCTTAAAATATAAATATTCAAAACTCATTTCATATTTTCAAATATGCTCTCTCAAGTATAATACTCAAAAATCTCATTCTAGAGCATTACTAACCCTATCTCTAATGAGATATATAACTCTGATGAGTCTTTCCATTTGTTCAAATGTGTCGTACCCCATTTCTTTGTATAAACCAAAGCTCTGATACCACTTCTGTAACGGTCTGGTCTTTTTCAACCATCGGATAGCGGCTAATACTCCGCCGTGGCATTACAATTGTACCCCAGCCCCTTGTTTTACAACCATCCTCTCGACTGTCACAGCCTCATGCCTAACCAACCCCTATTGGGGACATGTAGAGGTAACAGTCTCCCGCTCGCCACCAAACCAAGAGCGAGAACCCCCTATCACGTTGCCTCATGCCAAACAAGGATTGATGTGAAAACTCAAAATAGTTGTCTTTAGGGTTTATTTTAAAGTTAGGTAATTCATCGGACCACGCCTCCAATGCGGAACGGGTTTACTCCATGTGAATACCAGTGCATAGAAATCCGCAATGAATTTTTGAAAAAATGAAGCTATCATAAGCTCGTCCCACATCACACAACGCAAGCGCACACCAAATGAGCGAGTTTTGCCTTATGATAACCAAAAATTCCTTCATACGTGAATATCCTCTTTTACTACTATATATAGTGTGAAAAACCTTTTCGCAAATAAATGTATTAATCCTAGCAAGCATAATGCCCCATCCCATTATACTGACAATCCTGCCGGTAACCAGCAGGCTATACAATCAAAACCGTACGGGCTCGTAGTGGAGATTGGGTTTCGAACATGATGGTTCCTGTTACGAAAGATCATTCGCAGGCTCACAAACTTTCTTGCGTGCATCATCCCAGTACTCGCGGATAACGCCCAGACTCGGACTCCGTTATACTAACCCACCATACATGAATCAGAGTACCCAACAAATAGCGTCCCAGACTGGGGACTTCGCAGTACCCTTTCTGTAACACCCCGTGTATTCTATAACTGTGAAATTCACAAATTTAAAGTGTAATTAATTACAGATCAAAGAACTAAGGGAAACGGGATACGCCATTGCGTTCGTCTCGGAAAAATACGCGAAATAGAGTCCGAGTTTTCGAAAAACGGAGTCCGTATGAAGAAGATATATCCTTCGGAAGTTTATGAATTAAGTTTAAAATTCGAGCATAAGAAAAATCGGGCCCAATTGGCCAGGGCGGGAAAAGTCCCGCCTAATGCACCCAGGTCGACTGGGCTGTCGACCTGGTCTAGCCAGGTCGACAGGGCTGTCGACCTGGTCCAGAGCCAGGTCGAACCCAGCCCAACCTGGCTGGCCTAGTCTATGTTGGTCGATTTTCAGAAGCCTGCTTTGTCATTAGGGCTAGGTGGCAGGCTCTAATTGGTCTCTCTTTCGAATGAATGGCTACGATCAATCCAAGCAACATCGATGGTCCTAATCAGTTCCTAAACTCTATAAAAATGACCCTAGACTCAACCTAGTCTATTCATTCAAAAATAAGAACAAAGCCATCATGCTGCGGAGGAACGACTAGGAGTGGCCACCAAATTGAGAAGAAGATTAGGAGGCAAATTCTAAAGCATAAAGCAACTTAGACAAATCAAATCAACGCCTAAGTCAAAAGAAATCGCATCTCCAAATCCCTAAATTGGAGAATTCGCCACACAATTGTAAGTAGAGTATTATTTTGGTATGAACAAATAATTGTGTTGGTTTGTATACTTGATTTGTGGCGATAAAGTAATTCATATTTGTGCGTTACTATGATTCTTATCGATTTGGAATATTGTATACGTTTGGATATTCTCGAATTATGTTATTCATTATAAAAACTACATGTTTGCGGTAGTTTTATGCAAGTATACGTTTGGAATATTCGCAAATTATGTAATCCATGTTGAAGCTACATGTATGTAGTTGTTTAATTGAAATTCATGCAAGTTTGGGGTTTTTCTACTATGCCATCATAATGTGTATTTTTATACAAAAAAATCATTTTGTGAGTAATTGGAGCAAATTTGGGTTATTATAATCCATATGAAATTATGTTGAAAATTTGGCATCATGATCTATGTATTAAGCCATACTTTTGCACTAGAATACCTCTTTGCGAACTTATGAATATGACTAGGGTATGATTGATATTTTGCATAATTGAAAACCATGTTAGGTCTATATTGCTAACAAGAATTATATGATGACATATGTGGTACATAGCTAGGTTAGATTCAAAATCCCATTTGCAAGTTTGCATGACTAAAGTAAAAATCATGATTTCATGTTAGAAATATTTATGCCTGCCATGGTTATGTGAATAGATTTAAAGTCATGATTTAAGTTGGAATAATTCAAGTTGAACTATGCTTTTGTATTAGTAACAAAAGTAAGCCCCTTTGTAAACATGTAGGAACCTTATGAACATGATTTGCTTATGTTCGACGTTATGCCTAAATAAGAACATAGGTCTATGTTGTAGTTAAGACTATGTGTCAATAATGATATCCAATTTAGATTCTTAACTTAACTACAAGTTTACATGCTTTGATTCATGTCACTTATGCTTTATGACCAAAGTATACATTACTACTATGAAAGTACACCAGTTTCTGATTTGTAGTTCCAACGTTATGTTGCAAGTTCATGCGTTCACATTCCCCTTTAGTGTATGAACGTTTTAAGCCTCCCCTTTTTCTCATGGCTAAGTTGGGCTTAAAAGCCTAAGCCCAACATATAAAATAAACGAGCGTATTAAACGGGGGTAAATAACGTTGGGCCAAATTAATTAATAAATGAAAATATAAAGTATAGGGGCCCAAATTCAAGTATGGGTTGGGCCCATGATTGGTGAAAATCTTTACACCATTAGCTTAATAATGGGCCGCAAATATTTACATATAAGAAAATAAAGAAGAAAGACAAAATATGTAAATGTAGAACATACGATGTGTTTAACCCGAGGTTGGATTGAGTTGTGATGTAAACCTGCCCGGAACCGCCCGGCTGTCCAGTAGTCACAACAATACCTATCCAATGTGGGAGGTTAAACATGGAGCCCAATAAGGACCCGATGTTAGACTGAGTTGTGGCGTAAGACTGCCCGGAACCAACCGGCAACAGGCAGCCACAACAATACCTGTCTAATGTGAGAGGTCAAGGCTTTAATAAGACAATTAAGGCTGAGTCAGGATTGTTAGGATTAAGTGGACTAAAGACTTAATCAAAATGGAACATGCTAAACTAAACAGACTGATTGGGGGTTAGGTTAGAAAACACTTAACCAACTTAGCATGTTGGCTAGAGATAGAAAACCTAGTAACGGGGGACCCTTTTCAGCAGTAACCCTATAAGGTGTATCATGATACCCTGAAACTAGGCAGGGTGGGGCACGATTACTGGGCTGATTGTAAGAGGTCAAATCGACGGCGGTGGTGTGGCAGTGTAGGTTCTAACGGGGTGCGGGCGTGCACACACTCCGGCGCAGAAAAATAAGGCACTGGGCACCAGTAGCATACCTGTGCATTCTAGGATTGTGTCGGGCCGCCACCATGGGACTTGATACACCCCATGGTGGGACCAGCACAGGTAACTACAACAGTGGGGGCCGTAAGACACATGTAACTATGCGAGTAGGAGCCGATCATCATAGAATGGATCACTTCACCCTGATTATGGGGTGCCAGTTGGGAACTAGTTTATATGGGTTTAGAGATTAACATGGGGTACGACAGTATATTCGACCCTAGACAACTTAACCAAGTTTATAGTGCTTTCCCACTTTTTGTTTATACTTATCATACCCAGTTCTTTGTTCATAGACAGAATAGTCCTAGACTTACTCAGGCTTTATGTCTGACTCTACTTTTCTTTCGTCTTCTTTTCTTCCGTTCCCCCCCCCAGGTCCGCAGGGAGGGAACACTGCAGCTTGACCGGCCTTAACATCCAGCTTGAAGAGGAGAAATGTATTGCTTGGACCTTTTCGTTTTGAACTATGGCTTTGGACAACCACTATGGGGCTTTTTGCAATTTATCTATGTTTTCTTTATGCTTCTTTAAATAATGTAATCAAGACAGACTATGAAAGAGTTATGTTATGTTTTTTTTGAAAGGATGTAAGACAATCATGGTGATGTTGCTGTAACACGTATTTGCTTTTTATGAAATAAAAATTGTTGTTTTTCCGCTGTTTACAAATATGTGTTCTTATATCTGTCTTGTATATCTGTGACTTATACTTATAAACCTCCACCAAAATTAGGGCATTCCCTTTGAGAGTGACCCTAACGGAGGTGGGGTGTTTCACTTGGTATCAGAGCATAGGTTTACCAGATAAGATAAAAAGTTTTGAAAATTTATTTTCAAAAAGGAAATTTAAAGAAGCATTTTTAAAAGAAAATTATTATTTTATTTTAAAAAAAAAAAAGCAAAGTCTCCCCCAAAGCCGTAGGTACTATCTCTTATCCTTCGTTTTGAATCTATCCTTTTTGTTTCAGCATGTCCGAAGAACTTAACTTGCCAGAGGGTGTACCAATACCTGGTTGGTTTAGACGGTTCTTAGAAGCAAGGGCCACTCAGCGAGGTCCTACCGTTCCTCCTCCCCCAGCTGCAGGAAATCATCCAGCTGCAGCAGCGCCTCTTCCTCCACCTCCTCCACGGGGAAATACGTTTGCTAAGATATGTAAAGATTTTAAAGCTATGGGAGGAAAGGATTTCCATGGAACTGAGTCCTTCGTGGCAGCTAGAAATTGGCTGAAAGAAACTGAGGACCTATTCATCATCTTTGAGGTAGAAGATAGACAAAAAGTACAACTAACAGTATGGCTATTAAAGGGCGAGGCTTCCTACTGGTGGGAAGTCACTAATGCAGAAAGACCAGTGGAGACATGGGAGGACTTTAGGGCAAGGTTTGAGACTAAATTTCTCTCAGATGCGGAAAGAAGTTTGCAGTTGGAAAAATTCTTATTTCTTAAGCAAGGGGACAAGACAGTCAGAGAGTATGTGAATCAGTTCGATGAGCTGGCTAGGTTTGGGCTGGACCTAGTCAACACCCCGCACAAGAAGGCTCTCTGTTTCGTCAAAGGGTTGAATGAGCCATTACACAGTTTGGCCATGACCCATATACCCATGGGAGCCACGTATGAAAGACTGGTGCAAATGGCATTGCTGAACGAAGAGGATAAGGGCAAGAAGGAGACGAAGGCAGAAAGCTCTCAAGGGAAGAAAGAGGGTTTGCAGCCTAAGAAGACAGACTTTAAGAAAGGCGGGAAAGGCAACAAAGAGAAGAGGAAGTGTAATTTCTGTGGCAAAGTGGGGCACTTAGTAAAGGACTGCCGGAAAAAGAAGGCCAAGGAGAATGGTGGGTGCTTTTCTTGCGGTGAGACGGGCCACAGGGCTAAGGACTGCCCAAAGAAACGAGGACAGGGGCAGAGGGCTGGATCCACCTCAGGGGCACAAGTTCATGTGCTAGAAGCGCCACCTCTGCAACAGCGAGGTATAAATACTTCTGTCGAAAGTGTAGTTTATCTTTATGATCACCCCGTTCGCACTTTATTTGATTCTGGCGCATCACACTCCTTTATCTCGTCTGCTTTAGTAGAATCTCTGCACCTAAAAACTAGTATGGTAGAGGACCCCTTAATTGTTTCAAACCCAATTGGGGGCACAGCTCATTTGTCTATGATCTGTTTGGGATTGAAAATTTCTATTCTAAGTGTAGAATTTCAATGTAGTGCCTTTGTTTTGGGCTTTTCGGGATATGGTTTGATTTTGGGTATGGATTGGCTATCCAGTAATGGGGCGCTCCAGTGGTGTTCGCTACAAAGGCGGATGGTTCACTCCGTCTATGTGTTGACTATAGGGAGCTCAACAAGCTAACGAAAAAGAATAGGCACCCTCTCCCTAGAATTGACGATTTATTTGACCAGCTTGTAGGAGCGTCTGTTTTCTCCCAGCTCGATTTAGCAACCGGTTTTCATCAGCTAAGGGTGGCTGAAGATAGCATCGATAAAACGGCATTCAGAACCCCAGACGGCTTCTTTGAGTGGCTTGTCATGCCTTTCGGCTTGACAAATGCACCTGCTTACTTCATGGACCTGATGAGTAGGGTATTCAGAGATTTCCTCAACAAATTCGTAGTGGTCTTCGTAGATGATATCCTTATCTTCTCAAAGAGCGAAGAGGAACATGCTCAACACTTAAGGGCAATCATGGAAACTTTGCGAGTCCATCAACTAAAAGCCAAATTCTCCAAATGCCACTTTTGGAGAGAAGAGGTGAGGTTCCTTGGGCACATAGTATCCAAACAAGGGTTAGCAGTGGACCCTGCTAAGGTAGTGGCGGTACAGGATTGGAAGACACCAAGGAATGCAACTGAGGTCCGAAGTTTTCTAGGACTAGCAGGTTTCTATCGAAAATTCATAAGGGATTTTGCGAAAATCTCAGCTTCGCTCACGAAATTGACCAAGAAGAATCTAGTGTTCAATTGGGACTTGGATTGCGAGTTTGCTTTCCAACGACTGAAAAGGGCTCTTACAACAGCCCCAGTTTTGACGTTGCCAGATGGGAGCAAGATGTTCACTGTTTATACGGATGCATGTGGGACAGGGCTAGGCGCCGTCTTAATGCAAGAAGGAAGGGTTGTAGCTTATGGCGGGAGGCAGTTGAAGGTGCACGAAAAGAACTACCCAACCCACGATCTTGAGTTAGCCGCCATCGTCTTTGCACTCAAGTCTTGGCGACACTATCTCCTAGGTGAGAAGTTCGAACTTTACACTGACCATAAATCGTTGAAATTTCTTTTCTCGCAGAAGGATCTTAACTTGAGGCAACAGAGATGGATGGAGTTTCTTGCCTCGTACGATTTCGAAATCTCCTATACTCCGGGCAAAGGAAACGTAGTGGCAGACGCGTTGAGCCGAAAGAAATTGACCCTAAGCCCGTTGTTTGTTGAAAGACAAAGCCTAGAGTTTATAGCCAGCTTCGACTTTAGGCCCTCCTCCGATTTTGTACCAGGCCTGCTAGCATCTCTCGAAGTGCGCCCAACTTTAGTGGATTCAGTAGGGACAGCACAACGCGAAGATCCTCAGCTCGTGGAAATGATTGAAAGGCTAATTAGGGGTGAGACTTCAAGTCACCTCAACAGATACACCATCGACGATAAGGGTTTGCTAAGGCGAGACGGAAGACTATGCGTCCTTGACTTCGGAGGGACGTGGGAAGACCACCTTCCTTTGGTGGAATTTGCCTACAACAACAACTATCAAGCAACCATCGGAATGGCGCCCTTCGAAGCTTTATATGGAAGACCGTGCCGATCACCCACTTGTTGGTGGGAGTCTACTGATAAGCTCATACTTGGACCAGATATGATCCGAGAGACTTCAGAGAAAGTAGACTTAATACGAAGAAGGATGAAGACGGCCCAAGACAGACAAAAGTCCTATGCCGACAAGAGAAAGACCGACCTTGAATTTGAGGTTGGAGATAGAGCTTTTCTCAAGGTATCTCCGCTAAGAAACGTTGTTCGTTTTGGAACCACAGGAAAACTGGCACCAAGATTCGTAGGGCCATTCCCTATCATCGAGAAAATTGGGAAAATGGCCTATAGATTAGAGCTACCCGAGAAGTTGGCTGGAGTTCACAACGTTTTTCACGTTTCACATCTCCGAAAATGTCTACATGAGTCTGCTGAAGTGGTAGAGCCAAATATCCTCGAAGAAGCCGAAGTGGAACGCGAAGCAACCATAAGAAAAGTTCCAACCCGCATATTAGGAACAGAAGTGAAGAAGCTACGCAACCGCGAAGTCAAGCTCGTCAAAGTTCAGTGGAGCGACGCCGAAGGAGACGCGACTTGGGAAACTGAAGCTAGAATACGCGCTGCCTACCCTTTTCTTTTCGAGGGTACATCCTTGATCTTTCTTTTTCCTTAAGTTGCGCTTTTATCTATCTTTTTAAGTATATTTCCTCGACCTTATCTTTTAGGTAGAAACCTCTTTGGATGGAAACATGTAATTGAAACATGTTATGGATGATGGTTGCAAGTGGTTGCAAGTGATTGCTAGTGGTTGCTCGTGGTCGCATATACACACACAATCTAGGTTTTAGATCGGCTCAGTCACTTCATATTGCATATGCATATATGTTTGCATTCGTATATGGTTGAACTTTAATGTGTTATCATATGGATGTTGCATTTGTATTGAATGATTGTGCACTCATGTAGAATGATGAATAGGAAAAATTTGCATACATGATGGATTCATGGCACTAACATAATTCGCATTAAGGAGGTCAACTGAATCAGTAGACCGCCTGATTTTGCATTAGATAAGTTCATGTACACACACACACTTTGCATATGATCATGAAGCATTAGAAGTCTTTTAAGGACAATGGATGCTCGTGTTTGATGGATGAGTAGATGGATGATTGGATGTTAGGATATACATTCCTCCTAACTTGAAGATTTCGGGGACGAAATCCTTTTAAGTGGGGGAGAATGTAACACCCCGTGTATTCTATAACTGTGAAATTCACAAATTTAAAGTATAATTAATTACAGATCAAAGAACTAAGGGAAACGGGATACGCCATTGCGTTCGTCTCGGAAAAATACGCGAAATAGATCCGAGTTTTCGAAAAACGGAGTCCGTATGAAGGAGATATAGCCTTCGGAAGTTTCTGAATTAAGTTTAAAATTCGAGCATAAGAAAAATCGGGCCCAATTGGCCAGGGCGGGATAAGTCCCGCCTAATGCACCCAGGTCGACTGGGCTGTCGACCTGGTCTAGCCAGGTCGACAGAGCTGTCGACAGGGCTGTCGACCTGGTCCAGAGCCAGGTCGAACCCAGCCCAACCTGGCTGGCCTAGTCTATGTTGGTCGATTTTCAGAAGCCTGCTTTGTCATTAGGGCTAGGTGGCAGGCTCTAATTGGTCTCTCTTTCGAATGAATGGCTACGATCAATCCAAGCAACATCGATGGTCCTAATCAGTTCCTAAACTCTATAAAAATGACCCTAGACTCAACCTAATCTATTCATTCAAAAATAAGAACAAAGCCATCATGCTGCGGAGGAACGACTAGGAGTGGCCACCAAATTGAGAAGAAGATTAGGAGGCAAATTCTAAAGCATAAAGCAACTTAGACAAATCAAATCAACGCCTAAGTCAAAAGAAATCGCATCTCCAAATCCATAAATTGGAGAATTCGCCACACAATTGTAAGTAGAGTATTATTTTGGTATGAACAAATAATTGTGTTGGTTTGTATACTTGATTTGTGGCGATAAAGTAATTCATATTTGTGCGTTACTATGATTCTTATCGATTTGGAATATTGTATACGTTTGGATATTCTCGAATTATGTTATTCATTATAAAAACTACATGTTTGCGGTAGTTTTATGCAAGTATACGTTTGGAATATTCGCAAATTATGTAATCCATGTTGAAGCTACATGTATGTAGTTGTTTAATTGAAATTCATGCAAGTTTGGGGTTTTTCTACTATGCCATCATAATGTGTATTTTTATACAAAAAAATCATTTTGTGAGTAATTGGAGCAAATTTGGGTTATTATAATCCATATGAAATTATGTTGAAAATTTGGCATCATGATCTATGTATTAAGCCATACTTTTGCACTAGAATACCTCTTTGCGAACTTATGAATATGACTAGGGTATGATTGATATTTTGCATAATTGAAAACCATGTTAGGTCTATATTGCTAACAAGAATTATATGATGACATATGTGGTACATAGCTAGGTTAGATTCAAAATCCCATTTGCAAGTTTGCATGACTAAAGTAAAAATCATGATTTCATGTTAGAAATATTTATGCCGGCCATGGTTATGTGAATAGATTTAAAGTCATGATTTAAGTTGGAATAATTCAAGTTGAACTATGCTTTTGTATTAGTAACAAAAGTAAGCCCCTTTGTAAACATGTAGGAACCTTATGAACATGATTTGCTTATGTTCGACGTTATGCCTAAATAAGAACATAGGTCTATGTTGTAGTTAAGACTATGTGTCAATAATGATATCCAATTTAGATTCTTAACTTAACTACAAGTTTACATGCTTTGATTCATGTCACTTATGCTTTATGACCAAAGTATACATTACTACTATGCAAGTACACCAGTTTCTGATTTGTAGTTCCAACGTTATGTTGCAAGTTCATGCGTTCACATTCCCCTTTAGTGTATGAACGTTTTAAGCCTCCCCTTTTTCTCATGGCTAAGTTGGGCTTAAAAGCCTAAGCCCAACATATAAAATAAACGAGCGTATTAAACGGGGGTAAATAACGTTGGGCCAAATTAATTAATAAATGAAAATATAAAGTATAGGGGCCCAAATTCAAGTATGGGTTGGGCCCATGATTGGTGAAAATCTTTACACCATTAGCTTAATAATGGGCCGCAAATATTTACATATAAGAAAATAAAGAAGAAAGACAAAATATGTAAATGTAGAACATACGATGTGTTTAACCCGAGGTTGGATTGAGTTGTGATGTAAACCTGCCCGGAACCGCCCGGCTGTCCAGTAGTCACAACAATACCTATCCAATGTGGGAGGTTAAACATGGAGCCCAATAAGGACCCGAGGTTAGACTGAGTTGTGGCGTAAGACTGCCCGGAACCAACCGGCAACAGGCAGCCACAACAATACCTGTCTAATGTGAGAGGTCAAGGCTTTAATAAGACAATTAAGGCTGAGTCAGGATTGTTAGGATTAAGTGGACTAAAGACTTAATCAAAATGGAACATGCTAAACTAAACAGACTGATTGGGGGTTAGGTTAGAAAACACTTAACCAACTTAGCATGTTGGCTAGAGATAGAAAACCTAGTAACGGGGGACCCTTTTCAGCAGTAACCCTATAAGGTGTATCATGATACCCTGAAACTAGGCAGGGTGGGGCACGATTACTGGGCTGATTGTAAGAGGTCAAATCGACGGCGGTGGTGTGGCAGTGTAGGTTCTAACGGGGTGCGGGCGTGCACACACTCCGGCGCATAAAAATAAGGCACTGGGCACCAGTAGCATACCTGTGCATTCTAGGATTGTGTCGGGCCGCCACCATGGGACTTGATACACCCCATGGTGGGACCAGCACAGGTAACTACAACATTGGGGGCCGTAAGACACATGTAACTATGCGAGTAGGAGCCGATCATCATAGAATGGATCACTTCACCCTGATTATGGGGTGCCAGTTGGGAACTAGTTTATATGGGTTCAGAGATTAACATGGGGTACGACAGTATATTCGACCCTAGACAACTTAACCAAGTTTATAGTGCTTTCCCACTTTTTGTTTATACTTATCATACCCAGTTCTTTGTTCATAGACAGAATAGTCCTAGACTTACTCAGGCTTTATGTCTGACTCTACTTTTCTTTCGTCTTCTTTTCTTCCGTTTCCCCCCCCCCCCAGGTCCGCAGGGAGGGAACACTGCAGCTTGACCGGCCTTAACATCCAGCTTGAAGAGGAGAAATGTATTGCTTGGACCTTTTTGTTTTGAACTATGGCTTTGGACAACCACTATGGGGCTTTTTGCAGTTTATCTATGTTTTCTTTATGCTTCTTTAAATAATGTAATCAAGACAGACTATGAAAGAGTTATGTTATGTTTTTTTGAAAGGATGTAAGACAATCATGGTGATGTTGTTGTAACACGTATTTGCTTTTTATGAAATAAAAGTTGTTGTTTTTCCGCTGTTTACAAATATGTGTTCTTATATCTGTCTTGTATATCTGTGACTTATACTTATAAACCTCCACCAAAATTAGGGCATTCCCTTTGAGAGTGACCCTAACGGAGGTGGGGTGTTTCACTTTCATCATCACATCCTAGTGCACCGAACATACGAAATGAACATAAAAATCTGACCACCGGTTTACCATCAATTCGGGGTGTGAGGTTCGTCGAGGTCACGATATACACAAAGATACACTTAAATAAGACATGCTTTGATCATCCATAGCTCATCACATAACTTAAGTATGCCACATTGTCCATTCACTACGCATCACGTATTTCTATCAATATATAACCTCTAAGCTCATACGTCTTAGAGAAGGGTGTTAAGCAAGAGAATAAATTCTCCGCCACCAAGCAAATATATATTAATAAAGATCAATGCTACGCAGTCAATTACAATGTCAGACACACAATCCATACATGTCCGTTCTAGGTCTGAATGAAACAACAATCCGGAATTCCTTCACACACGTTCGGGCTTCTTGCCACTTAGCTGATATATAAAATCCATATACGAAGCGGAGCTAGCCATTCGAGACATTCAACAAGTCACCCTTATGACACGATGGGTCCCGGTCTTCAATGCCGCCTCCAATGTCTTCAATTGCTCCACAACGTCGTATTATTACTTGGAATGGTTTTCAGACATTATTATGATCCCGGGCTTTCCAAATAGTAATTAGATTTATAATTCAAATAAAATCTATCATCTAAATTATTAAATACTCTTAACCACATATATTTATATCAAATTCAAATTCAAATTCTAATTAAGTAATAAAAATTCCAATTTTAAATTGGTTAAAATTTCTGGATCGTTATAAATTCTTTATCACCTGAACAGAGTGTTTGGCAATGATGCTAGGTTTTCCCAACCCTATGACTTCTCCATGGAAGCATCTTCACCATACCAACTCCGATCGTACCCCAATGATCCACAAAAGTTCTCCTTTCGTTGCCTCGGGTTCTAAACCTTTATGTTTCCTAAGCATGTGGGCTTCTCACCATTATTTTATTCCTTTTTTTGTTGAGTCTTGGGAAACAGAGGTTACGGGCAACCCGATTGTTCGATTCACTCAAAAACTTAAAATTGTTAAAGCTGGTCTCAAATCTTGGAACGAAAAATGTGTTTAAGAACATCTTTGACCAAGTGCAAGATACAAAAGAAGCAGTTGTGGTGCTGAAGTTGCTTTTGATGTCGATCCCTCTCCTTTTAATCATTCCTCCTGATTAGCTGCTTAGCTTGTGTTTAACAACAAACATGACCTAGAAACTTCCTTTCTTCATCAGAATGCTAGGGACAAATGGGGTCTCCAAATGGAGGTTCTAACTTCCACTTTTTTTGCTCTATCATCAAAAGAATCTCAATATCCATCAGCTTCGCAAGACTGACAACTCCTTTTATACGTCTCTATCCGAAGTGGAGGGTGTCCTGCTAGATCATTTCCAGTTGCTCTTTCAATATCCCCCGGTTGATGTCATTGACCAGGGGTTGTTATCTAATGTCCCTCTCCTCGTACTTCCCTCCAATTACCATGATCTTATTAGCCCTCCCCCCTCTTTAGAGGAAATCCAAGAGGTAGTCTTCTCTCTTAACAAGGATAGTTCTGGTTTTATCGGTTTTATTAATATAAAATTTGAAATAAACTAAATGTGAAACATTTCATTTAATTCAAAGACCTAGATTGGTCAAGTTTTAACGGTTTTATTAATTTGATGGTAAATTGAAATTTTGAAGATCTTTTTATTAAGTAGTAAACTTCATAATTGGACTAGAGTGCTATTTTAATCGAATGGAATGAAAAATAAATTTTGGTTTTAAGTTTCAAACTCAATTTGAAGCAATGGTTTAAAATTTGAATTTAAGTTGTAAACTATTGTAAACACCATGTTTAAATTAGAAACTTATACGGTTATAAATTTAAGTTGATTTGAATTGAAATCTGAAACCTGAATTTATGTTAATCGAATTTTTGGAATGCAGATAATTAGTTTGGATTGAATTACTATTTTAAAATTAGTTTCATTGTATATTAAACTATTTTATTTAAGCTAGTTTCTCTTTTTTACTTATTTTCATAATTAAAATATGTTTTTTTAACCATTTTAATAAAACTATTCTATAGATTTTATTCAATTATTATACATATTTTATAATTATTTTTATTCAAGCTATTTTATAAATTAACTATTATACTTATTTTATAACAATTCCAATTTTAAATAAAGTTTAACTATTTAAAAATAAAAGTATACTGCTAATCTAAGCAATTAAGTTCGAAATGATTAAATATAAAGATTCAATTGAATAACAATATTTATGACATGGAATCTAAAATCGAATGTGAAGTTTTGATAACGAATCGGTTTGTAACTATGAAATTTAAAATTTTGAAACTATATAGAATAATTGAATCTATTTGACAAATTGATAAGTAAAATCAATACTTGAAGTTAATTGATTTATGATGTTTAAATTATTTAAATATAAATGAACATGGTGTGTAATAAGCATTTGTTTGTTTATGAAACCGAGGCCGGATATTGTCATGCTCTCTGCTTATGTCGGGACCACTTTAACAACTATGACCGTGGTGGAGAATCCAGAATGAAGTATAATGGCTTGACAAACTCTACTGGAATGGAGTAAGAGAACGATGATGGATATCCCTGACCTTCAGGTCATCATTAAAATTACTAAAATAGGAGTTATGCCGTGTCCAAGTGGGTTAGCCACCCCTATCGGAAACATCCCTTCCTATTATTGCTATTATTATCTCAGCTCCTCGATTTGACTTAATTTGATTTGATGTGCACCCTCGATTTATGGGAGTGTTGTTTATGTGTGAGTTAGCTGTGCTCTATGTGTTACCATCAGTCCGAGAGTGCAATTGGTAGAATTCTACCATGGGTATTGCCTCGCATGCCTTGTCTTATTTACCCTGATCAAGCCCAATATGACTTTGATTTGTTGTTGTTTCTGTGGAGTGCCCTCTGGTAACACTAGTGCAGTGAATTTACGGTAGTGAATAGACTATAACACTTATAAATAGTCTAAGGGTAAAAATGTAATCTCGATTATGCTGTTTTTGATAGTATATTTACATAGACATTATTGCAATAACATATTGTATTTTATGATATATAGTTTGATGGATACTTAAAGGATAGTGATCCCAAACATTCTTTGAGTTACTTGTATCATTCATTTGAATGTTTCACTTGAGATTGATTTACTTGCATAAGAATATTAGTCCTGAGTCGAGTATTTTGTTTTACTTTATACTCGGGTTAGACCGTGTATTACAGTATTCAAGATTGCACCTTTGAGAATTGGATACTTGCTGAAGAACTCTACCTATTTATTTATAATTGTGTTAGTTGTCTCTTTATTTCTTTTAGTTGTATTATAACTTCATGTATTAAACTTCAGCTATATTTTTTGAACTATAATGTATTATATTATTCCATTCCTCTGTGAGATGTTGTATTATTTTGCATTCTTGACGATTTGCTTCTTATTAAACCCCATAACAATAACTATATGATATTTCGAAAGATTCGAGTTATTTTTATTATCGACCATGAACGGTTGGAAATACCGAGTCATTACAAAAAAACTATTTCCATTCATTAATTCTGAAATCACAACAATAAAGTAAATCTACAATTTAGATTTTTCCATTCCACCAATACCTGATAATCCAAATGGAGTTATTCAAGAAAATGTAAAAGGAGCTCAAAAAATTCAATACAGTCATCAACAATTGGAAAACATCCTTGCTCTCAACGTACGTTGTTCAGTTGTGAACCAAGTCAAAAACATTCTATGTCACCTCTAACCCATGGTCATTAGTATCAACAAAGCATTAGTTATCAAGTTGGCTCTCATCTATTATCAGATGATCAGAAACCATCTGACAATCAACAAGAGATTACAATATATTATACAACACAACCCCAAGCCACTGCTAACACCAGTTATCATATGATAACCAAAGCTAAAAGTGGTATAATTATACCAAAAGGTGTTATATTAGAAAAGAAGAAGCAACTTCATATTATCAATCATTACAAAATGAAAAAAAGCACAAAACTGCCATGAATTACGATATTTTCATGAAAAATAAAACATAGGATCTATTTACTTTACCAAATGACAAAATCTCATAGGTTTTATGTGAACATATAGAATAAAGATTAATGCAGATGGTTCAATCTCTAAGCATGAAGCCAGACTGGAACCAAGAGGTATTAACAATAAAATGTTTTGATTTCAATGAAACTTTTTCATTAGTTGAGAAACCCTAAACTATCAGAATAATACTTCCAATTGCATTGCATAGAGACTATATCATCAAACAACTAGATGTGAATAATGCATTTTTAAATGGTGTTTTGCAGGAAGAGGTGTGCATGGATCTGCCTCAAGGATACAAACAAAAGGGAAGAGAAAAAGCTTGTATTTAGATTGAACAAAAAAATATGTGGACTCAAATAAGCCCCAATGAAACATTTTCATCAGTTACGAAACCGTATATTATCAGAATAATACTTCCAATTGCATTGCATAGAGCCTAGATCATTAAACAACTAGATGTAAATAATGCATTTTTAAATGGTGTTTTGCAGGAAGAGGTGTGCATGGATCTGCCTCAAGGCTACAAACAAAAGGGAAGGGAAGAGCTTGTTTTTAAACTGAACAAAAAATATGTGGACTCAAATAAGCCCTAAGAGTTTGGTTTGACAAAGTCAACATTGACAGAATTTGGATACTCATTAACAAAAGCTGATAAATATCTCTTTACAAAATTTTGCAATAATATAATCATTTATGTTTAGTCATTAACGAAACAATATTTTGGATGACTTTATTGTTACAGGTAATTGTGAAACAAAAGTCAAAAATCTAAACTACATGTCATCGAAGTCTTCGTACCTGTACCATCTACTTATAGCTTGCCGCCACATTCCCCAACTCGTTTCTTACCATCCCTTTAAAAATCTTTCTTTCTTCTCGAATTGAGTCGCACCTTAGCTCCACTCCAATTTTCCTCGCCAAAGCCTCCATTGCCGCCTGTTACCAGAATATACATGTCATTCACACTACCCTCTAAAACAGTTTCCCTCATAATACTTGGCTTATTCAAATTCTCTCTGACCATCACTTTCTTATTAGATTCCCTTCCTCTGATCTCCTAGCCTCCGTTATTCAACATAACTTCCTCATAAGGCCTGACAGCTCCTTCCCTATCGAGCCTTGGACCTCTTCCTTAGAAACTTACGACAGAGAAATGTGGTATGTCTCCTGGGTAAGGGTCGAGGTCATTCCTAGCCACCTCCGTCATCGCCTTGAAGTTCTCACCATTATCCTTTACCCCATTGGTCTCTTTATTCGCCTTGATGACTATCCATGGGAAGGAACTAACATTCACTTTGTCTACGTTAGATGTCGTGTCGTCAAGGCAATTTCTCTTCCCAGCACTTACTCTATGTCCATAAACAATTCTGACTATCTCGTCACTATTGATGACTGGGATCACTTTCATCCTACCCTCGACCTTGAAGACCTCCTTATTGGAAATAGTGCAAAGAATAACTGGGAATTCATCGTGGACCCCCTCCAACTCCCTACGCCTGCATCCAACCCTGAACCTCGATACAACGCAATGTTGGTCGAAGTAGACATCGCTGCTCCCCTCCCCATAATCCCTAAGATGTCCAACCTCCCATCGTTCCTGTGAGAATCTCATCCGTTGAAGCTTCTATGGAAGTCATTGGACCACGTGGCTGAGACTGTTGGCTTTTCCAAGCTAATAGATGGGACCCCACATCAGAGCTTGATCTTTCAATTTCAAACCTCGTTACCCCTGTTCTAGCGAACCCACCCCTTCAAACGTGGATCCAACCCTTTCCTTGACTCCCCCTTTCTCGACCAGCCTATCTCCCCACCTTCTCCCCCTCCTCCAATGGACCCTAGCCCACCCCTCCCCACCCTAGCTTGGTCCTCGTTAATAGTTAGAAGGAGCTTAAGGATGCACTTGAAGCGAATAGGTATGCAGCCCACTGTGTATGGTAGTTTCTATCAACCTATTTTTTTTTCTTCATACAATATTGCTCTTAACAAAATAATTGCACGTTGCATGAGAATTTGTATCCTTCCTGTTCACTATTATGCCACTAAGTTTTTATAATCTGAGCATCAACCTCATTCCCAATGAAGATATTATCTTGGAATATTCAAGGTTTAGGGGATCCTAGTAAAAAAATTCCCCTAAGTTGCTTTTTACCACCTTTTCATTTAGACATTTTATTTCTGCAAGAAACTTACTGACCCCACTGACAGCACGATTCGCTTCTTTCTTGGCCATATGCTTTCGGGTTGGGCATTTGTTAATGCCCAAGGTAGGGTATCCTCATTGCGTGGAATGAAACTTATTGGACCTTCTTACATGTTTTCAAACACCTATATGTTCTCCACATGTATCTAATGTACAAACCCACTGGTGTCATTTATCTTTTCTCCAACATTTATGGTATGTTAACTAGTCCAAAGAGGTATGCCCCTAGACAAATATGTAGTGACCTCAGTTGTTAACATGTCGGGCCCTGGGTTTCAGGTGGGGACTTCAACTTCACGTGTGACATTTTTGAAAGGAATTTAGGACTTCTTAACTCTAACATGATTACCTTTACAAGTTCATTGGATCCTATTCTCTCCTTGACCCACCCATTTCCAATTGTTGTTTCGCTTGGTCTAACCACCGCTCCACCCCCTCATTGGCTAAACTGGATTGTTTCCACTTCAATTCCTTTTGAGAAGATTCGCACCCTCTCTCATCCATCTAAGGACTCACTTACATCGTCTCTGAAAACCTCCCTTTACTCCTTGATTTTGGATCCCTATACCGTTATAAACCCTCCTTTTGCTTTGAACGTTTTTAGCTCCGTGGACCTAGTTTCGAAGACTTCATCCATTCCATTTGGTTCATCCCATGTTACCACCACTTCTGCGACAATTTTGCTAGTTCTTAAACCTCGCTCTTTGCATAAATTGATTCGCCCTTGGTCCAGATCCATTTGGGGTTCTCTTAGAGGCCACATTTCCTCCCTCTATGACGACATTCTAAACTTCAACATTTCAAAAGAAGTTGCTCCCCTTGATGATGAGGACTCCCTAGGCTCTATAGACTAGAACATGTACTCTTGCAGCTCCTCCATCAGGAAGAAAATGGTTGGCGTCAGCATACTAACCTTAAGTGGCAATCATAAGGCAATAGGAACACTGCCTTTTTCCATCGATTTGCTAATGGCAAAAGACGTACGAACCTTTTTTTTGAAATCAACCACAACAACGTCACAACCTCGGAACCTCTTGTCATTTCCCGCCTCTTCACTCACTAGCACAAAAATGGCCAGTTGCTTCGGCTCATATGCATCGATTGTGCTAACAACCGAAGTAACTGGTATCATTTTCTCCGGTTGTTAGCACCGATGCAAATGTATTGAAGCAAGTAGTGTATTTTGCAGTTGCTTCGACAAATTTGCTATAGTTGAGCACAAAAAGGAAGCAAATAATATCAATTGCTTCGGTTGTATTAATCACCTAGGCAAGAGTACTGAAGCAAATAGAGTTATTTACTTTAGTTGTCCTTACAACCGACGCAAATACAGCTATTTGCATCGGTTCCTTAGAAACTAAAGCAAATGCACCAAAGCAACTAGAAATTATTACAATCAAAGCAAACACACATATTGATAATAATAAACAATAGCTTACATATGTTATGATAAATAATTTACTATAATTAATGGTTATCAATAAATAATTTATAAATACAAATTATTTTTCTATATTTAATATTTTGTTATATTCAACTATTGATAATTAGTAAATTATAATTAATATTTATGAATTACATTAAGAATTAATAAATAAATAATATTAAATGAACTGATATTTAGTATAAGAATTAAATTTAAATATTTATGAGTAGTAAAAAATTAAATTAATAATTAGTAATCAATAATATAATTAATAATTAAAAAAGTAGAAGTAAATAAGAATAATTAATAAATAATAGCTAATAAACAAGAAGTAAATCAATAAATTATGGTTAATAAACTAAAGTGAAAATAAGAGATGCATCCCTAAAAACTTTACATACACAAACGACATCCCTCCCTTGTTTTTCAAAGCGGGTCCCTGTTTTCCATATACGTGTTTTTCACAGGAATTTATGCGCTGCTATAAACAAAAAAAATCAAAAAATCGGAAATATTCTCACAAATGATTCGGAGTAGATTTTTTTTGCATACATCTATGCAACTAAACTGAATATATGCATACATGTATGCAACTATTACTAATAGTTTCATATGTGTATGCATATAAAGTTGAACTGAGAAGCATGTGTTACGAATAGTTTCATACATGTATGCAACTATTTCATATATATGCATGCATGTATGCAACAAAATTAAAAGGGATGAAGGATTCTGAATATGTGCATGAATGTATGCATTTATTCAGTATAAGTGCATAAATGTGTGCAACAATGTCTGAAAACTGTGAATGCTTGAAAAAAGAGGCCGAAATTGAATATATGCATAAAAGGATGCGTATATTGCAGTTTAACTGCATACATGTATGCATTTATACTGCAGTTTGATGCATCACTAAAATATATGCTTGAATGTATGCAACTATTTACAAACACGTGCATCTTTTGATGCATATTACTGCTATTTCGATGTTTTTTGTATTTTGTTTTTTGTGGTTTTTTGTCTGAAATTTATTATGTTTACGTGTTTAATTTAAATATGAATTTACATGATTTTTTAATGAATTTCCTAAAAAATAGGGATGTAATTTATAATAAGTTTAGAACTGGATGTGAGCCTGATTTTGAAACTTATTAAAGATGTGAGCCAAACTTACCCTAAATTAAAATTAGTAAATAATTGTTAATTTTATTTAGTATAGTAAGTAATTGATAGTCAATGAAATTAATTAATAGTTTATAAAAACAATTAATAAATTAGAAGTAAATAAATAGTAATTAGTAAATACGTGTAATTGTTAATTTATAATCAATAATCTCATATTGTTAATTATAATAATTAGTAAATAATAACTAATAATTAATGTAAATAGTAATAAGTTTTTCGTTATCACTATAATATATGTATAATAATTATAAATTGATAAATATTCAAAATTAACTTTTAACAATTACTAGTTAATAATTGAAATTAATAACAAATAATAATTTAGGTATAATAATTATTTGTCGTTAGCTATTAACAATTAGTAAATAATATTTAATGAATGATATCGATTATTTTGTAATTAACATTTACTGTTGAACAATTAAGAAGTAATAGGTAATAACCGATACTTGGCAATAATGACTAATATTTAATATTTACCTTTTAGTAATTAATTTTTGAAAGCTAACAATCACCATTTTTTAAAGCAAAAATAGTTAACAATCACCGTTAAATAATTACTTTTAATAATTACTTCAAAAAGTAACTAAAAATATTAATTAGTATTTAATATTGGTTTTCAAAAAATTAATAAATACTACTAAATAACTAACTATTAATAATCAATATTTGATATTTAATATTTAAAAACTAATTTTTAAATGCTATTAAATTATCATTATTAACTAACTAATATTTAACTATTAATTTTCAAGAAATGCTAATAAATAATCAATTAGTAAAAACTAATAATCAATTAGTAAAAACTAATAATCAATTAATAGTTCGTAGTGAAAAACTTCAGTCTAAGATTTAATATTTACTATTTAATATAGAATTATAATCAATGAATAACTAATAATAATTAACATTGTTTTAATAAATAAAGTTTAACATTTAACATTTAAATTATAAGTAATATCTGATAATAATTAATAATTAGTTATTAACTAATAATTACTATTAAATAATTAATTATTTATAATTATTCAATAAATAAGAATTAATATTATATTTTTGATAACTATATGATAAAATATTAATAATTCCTATGTGTAATTACTTTTAAAACTAGTAGATTTTAAAATGTATGCATTTGTGTTATATTATTTATTTTTAATTGTGCTTTGAATGTAGAATTATATATATTAAATTGAAAATACATTGAAAATATTGGACTAAAAGTATAGAACATATACAAAACTGAAAATGTAAAAGAGATGCATAAATAAGAATACAAAACTGAAAATGTAGAAGAGATACGAAATTAAAAATGTAAAAGAGATACAAAATTAAGAATACAGAATAGATACAGAATTGACCAAAACAATTCAACATAGTCAAAAGTACAAAGTAGATACAAAAATCGAAAAAAAATTTACTAAATAAATACAATCATTTAATGTAATCCTATATCAATCACTTCATATCTTATGTTATCCCGTAGCAAGGCCATGCTATGTCTTATGTTAGTTTCTAAGTCTCTAGGAGTACCATAACACCAGTTTTCTATCTAGAATACGGGGGCAGTGCGAACGATAGTACCCACAGTTTTTAATGTATGACAGGTTCTGGTCCCCTCGTAGGAATGTATAACTTACCAAACTAAGGGTGTGTTTTAAGTAAGCGAAAGCGGGGAATTATAGCGGAGCATTTAGTTAAATGGAGAATGCGTTTGCGGGTTTAAGCGGACAATTTTATTTTTGTTTTTTAATTAAATTATTTTATGTTTAAAACAAAACATTATCATTAAAAAAGAATAACAAAATAAACGATGAACATCGAGGGATTATAATAACTTTTGTTTTTAAATTTAATTAATTTTTGATTAATACTTGAACGACAATCGACTTAAACGACGGACATCCCGAACGGCGGTCGACCTAGACGATTAGGCAGCGGGGTCCAAGGGTTGAGCCCCGTCACGGTATATCTTATTTGTTTCTTATTTTAAAATAAACAGAAAAAATAATGGAAAAAATAAAACTTAATTTGGTAATCCATTGCAAATAAATAAAATTCAAAAATGGAAAAATTAAAACAACTATCTGTTTCACTACAGCATTAACACTCGGGTTAGGATCATAATTAATGTTTTGGATTCATTAATTGGTTTTGGGTATGCGCGTTTCATTTCCCGCGTAACATTTCATTTTCCACTCAATCTAAAATGTGATTATCGCTGCCTCTCTTTTCTTTTCTCGATCCTCGTCTCTTCGATTCTCTCAGGCTCTCAACTATACCTCGTCTAAATTCTGCTCTTCATCGCCTCGAACTTTCTTTTGTCTAGCTCATGCCGAAACCTAGAGGTCGTTTTTCCTCTTTGATGATTCAGCCTTCTGCTTCTTTAATGAAATGTGGACGAATTTTTAACTCTGATCCTTGCGCCCTTATTCGTGACTCGAACCCGACTTTATCAACTATAGGATTAACGTTAGATCTAGCCATCACGACTTAAAGCCATGTCTCTGGTGTCTCCTCTGGCATTGTTGGCTTTCATGGTGAGGCTCGATTTACGAACCTGGCGATTAATTCCAGTAAGTCTGTTTAAGATATAAATATTGTGGTACCCATTTTTCCCTTTTTTAATTGTGATGTTGGACTGGGTTTTGACTGTTTGGGTCTTGACTTTGATAGTGTGGATGTTGGTGTGAATGGTTATTTTTGAAGGCTAAGTTTGGGTCAGTAGATGAACATGCACGAGCAAGTTCTGGTCCTGATTTTACTCCATGTGCAAAAAATGTTCGGCATAATGTCACTTCTAATATTTCACGTGCTGATGGTGGAATTCCCATAGGATATTGTTAATTAGCAGTTAGAATATTCTTCAAAAATTATTCTAGGAGGTGTTAAAGGATCATCCCAAAATCACATTAGCGGGATAAGCCAAGGATTGTATTGGTTGAGAGGCAAAAAGATGGGTCGTTGCTTTAGGATACATCTTTATGGCCAACTAGCATTGGAGGGTATATTCATAGACCAGAAGCTCTTTATTTTGAATATATATCTTTTGACCCAAAGAGCCCAAAGATTAACATTCAGGTTAGGATCAGATTATAAAGTCTATCAACAAATGTTGAGTTCCATTTTTTAATTTTTGTTGGATTTAATTGAGTATGATGCAATTTATTTGCAAAATAGTGTTTAACAGTTGGTTTTTTGTGCTTAGTGTTGAGATAGATATGAGTGTGTTTTGGTTCTTGAAAGGTTGGATGGATGCGGGAGAAGGTTGCATGCAGGCTCCTTGCTTTTAACTATTAACGAATTACCTAAGTGTTGAAGATGTTGATGACTGCTAGCTTGTAAAAAGATTATGCTCTGAGTTATTGCGGCTTAAAGATAAGAAAGTTACATTTTTGATTGAAATAAGATTTAGACCACATCAAATACTAAGAGCTTCTCCAACCCTTATTGAATGTAGAATCATTAAATGCCTATGTGTCCATGTTTATTTCACGATGTGAAATACATAAAATAAAATTCTACAGTAAAATTAAAATTTGTTCTCCAATGCAAATGTCTAAAAACATACAATTTTGTACATGTGTCATTATAGGAAAATTTTAAAATTAAATAACTAAAAAGTAGTGCATGTACATCATTCCACATTGTAGAATACAATGTCTACTACTAGACATTATGTTAATGTCATGTAATTTTTTTGACACATCATCTTTGAACTTCATTTAACAGTGGCATTGCAGATAATAATTTTAATATAAATGTTAATGGATGATGTGTCATTGATTCTACATTCAAATTGACTAAACATTGAAGATGCTCTAAGTCTAGTTAGTTAGTATTCTATATTTCAATATCTTACTTCCTACATATATTATGGTCTGGATAAATTAAGAAATGAAATTTCGAAGTTACTATTCATTGTTCACTACACCATAACATCCAATTTGACACACTAGGATGCAGACATAAAATATGGTTTAAAGCCGTATCATATTTGATAGTGCTCAGATCCGTATCAAACTACATTTTGTGATCCGCACCACCCCAAACACCCTAAATCTGGCCGTCAATCAACGAAGATCCGGATCAGTTAATTTGATACGGCTTTTGGCCAAATCTAATGTGTATCATATTGTGCACCCCATTAGGCATTCGAAATTAAAATTTTGGCCATTCCCTTTTCCCTCTGTTTTACTTTAATGGTGACCGAAAACCCAAATTAGGGTTTTTCGTCACCAAATTATGCCTCCACCTTTCTCTGGAATCTCCCCTACAGACAGAGACGAACAACCCTCTCCTTTGATGCAGCAACCCTAAGTCCCTATCTCTCTGTTGACCGCTGGTATGTGTTTCAATTGAATTGTGTTTTGCATGCCCGATAGTGGGGGTTAGGGAAAAGTTGAAGTCTTTGCGTGTTAGCTGATCCTTACTTTATGTTAGTTTGTTAGCTGTTTCAATTGAATCGTGTTGTGCATG
Source organism: Allium sativum (assembly GCA_030737875.1). NCBI lineage: Eukaryota > Viridiplantae > Streptophyta > Magnoliopsida > Asparagales > Amaryllidaceae > Allium > Allium sativum. Next base: position 184,189,442 of record CM060924.1, on the reverse strand, counting down.
CCTAACTGTAGGGATTAGGGAACAAGTTAAAGTCTTTGCATGTTAGCTGATTGCTACTTTGTGTTAGTGTGTTAGATGTTTCAGTTGAATTGTGTTGTGCATGCCTGATAGTAGGGATTAGGGAACAAGTTGAAGTATTTGTGTGTAAGTCGATTGCTACTTTGTGTTAGTGTATTAGCTATTTCAATTTAATTGGTATGTACTAGTGTGTTAGCTAGTTGTTATACCCTGGAATCAGAGAAATCAAATTTGAATCATGTTTTATGATAATGTAAAAAACACCTGAATTGCTATTGGAAACATGTATGGTATAATTTTAGATTGCGGTATATATATCCACGAAATAAAGATTAATAGTTATCACTGATTTATAGTTTAACTATTTAGCAACTAAAAGTTGTCCATTTCTTAAACTGAGCAAATGGATAATTCTATAGCTCAATATTTAACCATGATTTCATCGTCATTTGACTATTTGTTTTCCTTATCTTTGAAATTTAAATTGGGTTGTCTTATAACAAGTTTACTCTGTTTTGAGAGATAATAAGTGTACTGAAAATATTTTAACCGGTTTGTTGAAAATTTTGGTAGATGGATGATCACTAGACTTTGTGGTTAATATTTGACTAGGTGATCCATCAGGTTGATGCATTTTAGCTCACGCATAGGGTCGGGTATCCATGCTAATTAGTTTCATCCAAATGACGGAAACTGCTGCACTTAACCTTAGTAAAATATGCTTTCACTAACAACTTTCCCCTACTTTGTAGCAGAGACTGTAGTGTAAGTTACCTTGCACTACACAGTCTGCTTCAAAGAAACTGAAACTTGCAAGTGAAAGCAGCTTTTTCCAAAGGTTAAGTGAAGCGGCATTCGACATTTGAATGAAAATAATTAGCATGGATTACTGACCCTGCGCGTGAGCTAAGTCACCTGGTGGATCTCCCAGTAAATTCTTAATCAGAAAGTCGAGTATAGGTGTCATACGAAGATGATGATTCGATATCTTTAGCCGTTGGAGTAGGTATATATTATTTTACACTTATCTCTACGTAATATCTTACATAAGAATTAAATGGACATGTACTTGTGTGCACATCTTGAATATTCTTTTCGTTTATGTGTTCCTTTTTTGTGTATAAGAGGATGTTCTGTATGCTAGGGTACAAACTACCAGTGTAGCAGATGGACCACACTTCAGGTGATTCTTCCTTTGGGTTTGCATTTTTAATGACTATCAATTTTCCACTCCTATGTGTAGTTAATTTCATTTAAACGTCTATGGTCATAGCAAAACCAGATTACAATGTGTATTCATTCATTTTTGAGACATATACTGATCGACTACACAAACACATGAACGTCGCTCGACTAGTCGCGACTAGTCTACTGATCGAGATCAAACCATCGACATGAAGTCTGGACTTGCTTTTTGTATGAATTTAGGCCGCATGGGTAGAAATTAGTCGACTATCGACTAGTCGATTCGACTAGGTTGTTATTGGTTCATAGTGAAGCATTTGTACACAAACACACTGATCGACTACCGTTAAATTACACAAACGCACTAATCGACACGATATGCCAATCACTGTTATTGGTGTCCAATGAAATTACACAAATCCAAAATATTGAAATTATCATCTAATCCATTATATTTGTAATGTGATTCCCTCAACTATACATCCAACTTTGATTCATACAGTTCTATAACATCCAATTACTCATCATCCCACATTTCAAACTCAGATATACCCACATTTCAAATCCAGATATACCCTGCATGCGACAGCAGGATAAATCTTTGGAAAACATAACTCATTTAGTTTCATTTTATATCCATATTAACATACACTTAGCTCCGTATTCATGTTTGCATCTCAGTCACAGTGAGTTACAATGTCGATCTACTGTCCAGCTGTGAAGTATTTGTAACTAGTTTCTTGTATTTTATAGGCAGTCCTGTTGGAGATCATGGTACTTTTGTGTTGCTAGAACTCAGGCTGCAGGCTATATATCATGATTCAGTTTGGCTGCCAAATGAAACTTGAACTCCAGGCTGGCTATTGCGCTCAATCTTCGCGGCCTCGACTAGATTTTTATCAGCCTGTTATATTTTTACCTCATTTTTGTTACTTCGTAATGTGATGAAAATATTTGACAGTTTCCTTTTATTGTATATGTTTGTATGTACATCGTGTTATTACAAACCTTGTAATGCTCTGAGTGTGTATATATATATATTTAAAAATTGTGTTATTCCTGTGTATGCTTTGTGGTATGTATGCTCTGTGTTATGAAAGATATGTGCTACAGTTTTTGTTTTTATATATATAAGCATATCTGATATATATATATATACATGGATATATATATATATGCACACACACATATAATTAGACACGGTCAAAGACCGTGTCTGATTCGACTTTAGATACGGCTAAAAGCCCTATATTAATAGAGTGAGATATGGTTTGTAGCCATATCTAATAATTTAACATGCCACTTTTTGATACGGCTTTTTACCTTGCCCAACAGCTTTAGATACGGATAAAAACACAGTCTAATCAGCATATATGGTGTACTGGTTGTACAAATATGAAGAGAAGTAAAGATACTTGTAAACTACAGAATTTTGATGATTTGGCTACGAATGAACGTGCATATCAAGCATTAACAATTGAAGAAAGGCCGCCAAATTAATTGAAGTTTGCTTGCAAATAAGTTGTTTGTTAAAATGAGTAAGAATAGTAAAAGCGACACACGATAATGAATTTTAGTATTATTAATATATTGCAATTAAGTTGTCTGCTTGTAAATTGTCAATGCAATTATTTATCATTAACATTCACATGATTAATAGTGATTTGAAACAATCTCTTAATCGCAGGACTTTGTGTGGTTAATCCATATAACCAACAAGAGATAGGCGATGTTCAGGATAATCTAGCTACTTATTTCTTTCATGATTGGATGTAGTGGTCTTTTGTTATGTGCATTAATTGTTCTTATATACGTTGATGTGTGTGGTGAAATATAAACAGTTTGTGCTTCTTTTTTGAAATGTAGACATTAATTAATTTGATATATGTTATGATTTATTGTTTATTCGATAAGATTCATAGTAATAAAAATATATGGAAATTTAAATTTAATTCGATACCTTTTCAGGTTTAAAAACCTGAAACGGTATCAATATTATAATTTTTAATTTCATATGGCATTTGCATCGGTTGTTCCAAACGACCGATGCAAGACACATTTGTTTGCTAAGAATAACTTGCATCGGTTATTTATAAACGACCGATGCAAATGACTGTAATTTGCATTGGTCGTAAAGCCGACGCAACAGAAATTGCCCTGTTGCATCATCTTCATTTGCATCGGTCACAAAACTAAAGCAATAGGGGGTAACGACTGACAATAATGGCCAGTTTGTAGTAGTGACTTCCCATTTTAGACAACTTCTTGGCCAATCATACCCTCAGCTTCCACTCATCGAAAGGGACCTTGTGACGGGCCACCCCGCACCAGCCGACATTTCCTCAAAATGCGCTGTGCCAGTGTCGAACTAGCACGGAACGGTCGTGAAACACCCGGAATTTTTAATGAAATTAAAGAGAATAAATTAAATAATTATTAATTTAATGTTCATAATTACAGGAAACAGACTGCACCATTGCGTCCATCTCGAAATTCTAGTCAAGATAGACGTTTGGTTTGCGTAAAATGGACACCGTATGAAGAATTTATGAAGGTTTTGAGTTTGTATACGCACAGAAATATTTTATATATATACGCATGAGTCAGAGGTGAGTCAGAGATGAATCAGAATCCTATTCAGAGGAATCAAATTTGAATAATTCCTCTGAGAGGCAGAATTCCCGCTCTAGGGGGTCGACCCGCCTACAGGGGTGTCGACCTAGGGGTCGACCCACCCACAGGGTGTCGACACCCATAGGGCTGAGGTGGCACTAAGTTTCGGGGGGTCTGGCAGCTATATATATGTGTCATATTTCTCATATTCTCTTCATTGGGATTCATGGAGGCCATATGCTGCTGGAGTGCAAACTGAACCATTTCTACAACAACATATTCTACAAATCCAATTCAGAAATTCTAGATCCGTTCTTCCTAAATTCTCTAAACCTAACGTTATGAGTTTCTAGTTTACTTTTAGGTTTAGATAAATAAAGGTATACTTTGAAAGACTATGAATTGGATATGTTGTAATATATGATTATGTGTTAATGTGATATTCTATACTATGTCATGAAAGATCTATTTTCCTAGATCTAATAAAACTTTGTTGGTTCGATTATGATGCTTATGTGGATCTTGACTTGTAACCATGTTATGGTGGATGTACATCTATTAATTTGGACAATTGTGACATCACTTGGATCTAGATCTTTACGTTAATCACCTTTCACCTGTCATATTGTGATCCATTGAGATATGTTGTAAACTTGACATGTGAACCCACCTTTAGATCTAAACATATTATTATGTCACCTTAACTATGTTAGATATAAGTAATTGGACACCTAATGTTTAATCTAGATCTCATTATGCTTACTTTAATATCATAGTGATTGCCATAAGTTACCAGTTTGATGTCCACTTTATTATGATGTTAACCACGTGTCCATTCACTTTGTTAGTATGTCAGTTTATGTTCATTTTTATGCCAAGACATGTTGAAGCTATCACCCTTGTCATACTCCCTTTTTATTGTTATAGCTAGGCTACTTTATAGCCTAGATGCCGTCAAAATACGTATGAATATGTTAGAGATGATACGGGGAAAAAGGGATTATAATTGGCATGAATTATGTAATGTTTATATGAAATAGGACATGTAATTCAAATGGAGGAAACATAGAAATAGTTACCTATAATGACATAGGTAGATTTGGATTAAATTGGAATGTTTAGTAATTTACAATTAGGAATTGTAAATTGTACTTATGACACGAGGTTAGGTTACATTAGTCGTGGAAGTCTGCCCGGACCTGACCGGCATATCCAACAGCCACTAATGTTGAACCTAATATGGGAGGTCTAAGTACGCAAATACGAATCGGGATAAAACATGAGGTTAGGCTCAACTGTGGAATAAGACTACCCGGACCCGACCGGCATATTCAGCATCTACACGTTGTAGGCCTAGTGTGGGAAGTCTAGCCCATTATAACCATAATTGGAAATGGTAATGAAATAGACTACTTAGCCTAATTTAATATGACTATGGACTTAAGTTAGGGTTAAGTAAAATTGGATGGTAGTGGTGGGTTAAGTAAATTAGAGGGGGTGGGTAATATGAATATATAGGCCCACGAACTTAACCCAATAAGGTTATGTAATTAAAGACACCTAGTGGTATACATAACCAGTAGATAATGTAATAGGGTTTTGTAATTAAAGACACCTATTGGTATACATAACCGATAGATAATGTAATGAAGTTATGTAATTAAAGACACCCTTTAGGGTAAGCATAACTAGTATAGGGCTATGTAATTAAAGACACCTAAGGGTATACATAGTCAGTGGAAAACCTAGTAGGGGATACAAGACAAGGGGGAGAGCTTGTATCATATTGTGTGGGACCTATTTCAGTCAGTAACCAGGAGATGGTATCAAGTAAAGACCTCCTTACTAGGCGGAGAAGGGACACGCTTACTGATTGATTGTAAGAGATCCAAACGAGGCGGATGGTGTGGGCGGCGCAAACCGACCTGGGACATGTGCATGCATAGGCCGGCAGAGGGGGCTAAGACGACCGTAACACCAGTAGATATGGTTGTGCACACCATGGGTTGCTACTTTAGGAAGTGATACCTCCTACTGTGGGGCCAACACCGGATATCTACAGGATAGGGAGCTGATCGATTAGGGCAGGGGTTCGGGTACACTTGGACGTATGACCTATGCCTACCAACTTATAGTAGAAGGGATCATCTCATTTCAGTTATACTAGTGATAGTGCAGAATAATCATTAGTGAGGCACATACACCTTAACTTGCTTACCTTGTCACACCTGCCATTTATGTAGTGATCTCTCTTATCCACTTTATATGCCTATCATGTTGCTTTTACTTTTCTACTGGCTAAAAGTAACTAGACTCTCTGGACTTTATGTCTGACCCTATTGTTTCTCCTTCTTTCTTCCGTTTGCCCCCTCCCCCCCCCCCAGCCCCAAGGTTCTTAGGGAGGAAACACTCAGACTTAATCATGAATCAGATATCATCTTGCTAGGTGCTACTTCTGAAGTATGGCTCAAGTTCTTGTCACTACTATGGCTTAACTCTTTTTATTTGGGGAATGATGCTTTTTATTTACTTATGTACTCTGATGGTGCAAGACAGAAGTTATTTTGTTGTAATAGTTTTCGTGACTTATGAAATTGTGGACCACGGTATTATGACTTATGCTTGAAATAAAAGTTTAAATTTTCCGCTGTTGCCTTATTTATATCTGTCTTGTAATTATTTTGTGTCTGTTTACCTATGACGCTTCACAAAACTTAATGCATTCCCTTGTAGAGTGACATTAACGGATGTGGGGTGTTTCACTTAGTATCAGAGCTGAAGATTACCAGATTAGATAAAAGTTTTTGAAAACTATTTTCAAAAAGGTTTTAAAAAGGAAAGCATTTTCAAAAAGAAAAGTTTATTTTGAAAAACATTCTCCAAAAAGCCATATGTAGTATCCTTCGGTCCTTTATCTAAATTTCTTCCTTTTCCCTTTTTCAGCATGTTTGGGGAGTAAAACATCCATAATTTCCCAGAGGGCATCACAATACCCGGATATTTCCGGAGGTATTTGGAGGCCATGGTGTCGGCCGAAGGCCAAAGATACGTTCCTCCCTCAGTTGCACCAGTCATTCCTCCTCCCCCCTCCAAAAGCTGACAACTTTGCCAAATTCTGCAAAGACTTCCGGGCTATGGGAGGAAGGCCATTCCATGGGAATGAGACATTCGTAGAAGCTAGGAATAGGCTTAAGGAGATAGAGTACTTATTCATAATATTTGAAGTGGAGGACCAAAGGAAAATTCAATTGGTTGCTTGGTTGTTAAAGGACGAAGCCTCATTTTGGTGGGAAATTACCCAAGCTGGACGTCCGGTAGAAACTTGAGAAGACTTTAGGCAGAGGTTCGAAATGAAATTTCTTTACCAAGAGGAGAGAAGCATACAGATGGAGAAGTTCTTAACACTCAAACAAGGAAATTTGACAGTGAAGGAGTATTTTAACAAGTTCAACCAACTGGCAAGGTTCAGACTAGAGTTGGTAGACACACTGCACAAAAGGGCTTTACGGTTTGCTAAGGGGCTGAATGAGCCTCTGCATGGTTTAGCTATGTCCCATCTTCTAATGGGGGCCACCTTTGAAAAGCTTGTTGATATGGCCCCAATGCATGAGGAGGACAAAGGAGAAAAGAAGGAAACAAAAGCTGAGGGGACATCACAGAATAAGAAGGTGTGGCCCAAGAAAGGGCAGCAACAGCAGAAGTAAGGAGGGAAAGATGATAAAGGCAAGGATAATAGAAAATGTCACAATTACGGAAAGGAGGGCCACGTGATCAAAGATTGTAAGAGAAGGAAGGCCAGTTGCTTTAATTGCGGAGAGGACGAACACTTCTCTAAAGAGTGCCCGAAGAAACAGGGATCTTAGGGACATGGTCAAAGAGCAGGGACTTCTGGAGGATAGGTGCATGCTCTCACGATCAGTGCTCCTGAAAGAGGTAGAAAAATTTCTGTAGAAAGTTTAGGTTCTCTTTCAAACCATCTAGTTAGAACACTTTTTGATTATGGTGCTTCACACTCGTTTATATCTAGTTCTGTGGTTGAATCTCTACACTTAATTACTAGTATGGTAGTAGATTCCGTAGTTGTTTCAAATCCCATTGGTGGTTCGGCTCATTTATCGATGATTTTTCGGGGTTTGAAAATATTTGTGTTAGGCATCGAATTTGAATGCGACGCGTATGTGCTCGGGTTTATGGGCTATGGGTTGATTCTAGGAATGGATTGGCTTACCACATATGGGGCCATTCTGGATTGTGAGAGGAGGGTTGTTAGACTCCCGACTTGTCATGGGAAGACCGTCGAAGTTTCTTGTGACCCTCAAGGGTCTGTTATGCTTATCTTCCTAGAGTCTCTAGACTGATCCATAGATGATTTGCAATCTGTTCTAGCGTTTTGAGATTATTCAGATGTTTTTGATGAGGTACGTGGTTTACCTTTAAGGCGTGAAATTGACTTCCACATATATTTAGTGGACAATGCAAAGCCAGTTGCATTACCATACGCCACATGGCTCCAAGGGAAAGGAGGGAGTTGAGTAAGAAAGTAGGGGAGCTACTTGAAAAAGGGTTTATTATACGAAGCATATTTGAATGGGGTGCTCCAGTAGCATTCGCAACTAAAGCGGATGGCTCGCTTCGTTTGTGTGTTGACTATAGAGAGTCAAATAAGCTCACTAAGAAGAATAGACATCCGCTTCCGAGGATTGATGACTTATTTGATTAGCTAGTTGGCGCCTCGGTATTTTCTCAGTTGTAATTGGCTACGGGGTTCCATCAGTTGAGGGTGGCTGAGGGCAGCATAGATAAGACCACTTTCAAAACTCCAGACGGTTTCTTTGAATGACTAGTTATGCCTTTTGGGTTGACAAACGCACCTGCCTATTTTTTTGATTTGATGAATAGGGTGTTTTGGGAGTTCCTAAACAAATTCGTCGTAGTCTTCATTGATGATATTTTGATCTTCTCTAAGAGTGAAGAAGAGCATGCCCAACATTTGGGGGAAGTTTTGAAAACTCTCCGTGAAAGTCAGCTAAAAGGAAAGTTCTCCAGATGCCATTTTTGGAGAAAGGAGGTAAGATTCTTGGGGCATGTAGTCTCCAAAGAAGGGATAGATGTAGATCCCGCGAAGGTGGTTGCAGTACAATATTGGCAGATTCCTAAAAATGCAATCGAGGTGAGAAGCTTTCTTGGGTTGGCATGTTATTATAGGAAGTTCATTAAGGACTTCGCGAAGATATCATCCCCTCTCACCAGGATGACAAAAAAGAATTTGGCATTTTCATGGGACATAGGCTGTGACGTTGCTTTCCAACGACTGAAGAGGGCTCTGACAATAGCCCCAGTCCTTACCTTTCACGGTGGAAGTAAAGTGTTTACTGTTTACACTGATGCGTGCGGTACAGGGCTTGGTGCAGTTCTGATGCAAGAAGGGAAAGTAATATGTTATGGGGGTAGACAGTTGAGAGTTCATGAGAAGAATTACCCCACCCATGATTTAGAGCTAGTTGTCATAGTATTCGCGTTAAAGACGTGGTGTCATTATTTACTTGGAGAAAAGTTCGAATTATACACTGATCATAAATCTCTCAAGTATCTATTCTCACAGAAGGATCTCAACTTAAGGCAACAACGGTGGATGGAGTTCTTAGCTTCATATGATTTTGAAATTGCTTATGCCCCTGGCAAGGGTAATGTGGTGGAAGACGCACTAAGTAGGCAGAGGGTGGCCCTAAGCCCTCTGTTTGTGGAAAGAAATAACTTGGAGTTCATATCAGATTTTGATTTTAGACCCTCCATCGAGGTTTTGCCTGATTTATTTGCATACATGGAGATACGACCAACTCTGGTGGATCAGATAGGAGCTTCGCAACAAGGTGACCCACAGATTCTAGACATCATGGATAAGCTCAGAAGAGGGGAGACTTCTAGTCACCTCAGTAGATATGCCATAGATGAAAAGGGGTGGTTGCGATGAGACGGAAGGCTTTGTGTTCCTCAAACTAGAAGCTTGATAAAGGCAGTCCTAAAAGAAGCCCACCATTCTAAGATGACCATTCATTTAGGAGGTGACAAGATGTACAGGGATATGAAGAGGGTTTTCTTTTGGGCTAGGATGAAAAAGGATGTGGCCGAATTTGTTTCTCCATGTTTGGTTTTCCAGCAAGTCAAAGCTGAGCAAAAGAAGCCCGGTGGATTGCTTCATCCTTTGGAGGTTCCGCAGTGGAAATGGGAGAGCGTCTCTATGGATTCCAATGGTTTGCCTAGATAGAAGAAAGGTAATACCAGTATTTGGGTGATAGTGGATAGACTCACTAAGAGCGCTTACTTTATTCCAATTAAAATAAGAGAACGACATCACAGTTGGCAGCAATTTATGTTCGTGAGATAGTTCGTCTCCACGGAGTTCCTTCCAGCATCGTGAGCGATTGTGACCCCGTCTTTACCAATGAATTTTGGAGGAGCTTGCAAGAAGCATTAGGTACACAGTTGTGTTTGAGCACCGCTTATCATCCTCAGACCGATAGGTAGATGGAGAGGGTGAACAGAATTCTAGGAGATCTTTTAAGGCTGTGTATCCTTGACTTCGGAGGTACTTGGGAAGAGCATCTTCCTTTAGTAGAGTTTGCCTATAATAACAGCTATCAGGCCAGCATCGATATGGCACCCTTCGAAGCATTATACGGACGACCCTGTAGATCACCAACTTGTTGGTGGGAATCTACAGAAAGATTATTACTTGGACTTGGTATAGTTAGGGAAACGTCCGAAAAGATTGACCTTATTCGATGGCGGATGAAGATAGCTCAAGATAGGGAGAAGTCCTATGCAGACAAGAGAAGGACTGACATCGAATTCGAAGTAGGAGACTTAGTTTTTATCAAAGTATCACCTCTGAGGAATGTGGTTCGCTTCGGATTAGTAGGGAAGTTGGCACCTAGGTTTGTGGGACCATTCCCCATAACCGAGAGAATTGGCCAAATGGCCTACAGAGTAAAGCTCCCAGAAAATCTATTCGGTGTTCTTGACATTTTCCATGTCTTTCATCTGCGAAAGTCCCTACATGACACTACGGAAGTTGTTGAGCCGAGCATGTTGGAAGAAGTCAAAGTGGAACGGGAGGTGACAGTCAGATGAGTCCTTACACGTATTCTTGGGTCAGAGGTTAAGAAGCTGCGCAATAAGGAAATCAAGTTGCTAAAGGTTCAATGGGGAGATAACCCAGAAAATGCAACTTGGGAGACTGAAGACAAGATTCGTGCTTCGTACCCTTTTCTTTTCGAGGGTATGTTCTTAACTCCTTTCCTAAGTTTAATCAGTACTTGTTTCTATCAATAGAGTATATCTTATCCATCGTATTTTCGACCTTTAGATAGGAATCCTATGGATGTAAACATATGTTTGAAACATGTTATGTTTGATGGATGCAAGTATTTGCTAGTGGTTGCCTATGGATGCATACACACACATTAGACACTAAGATCGGCTCAATCACTTTCATATTGCATACGAATGCGTGTACCTTTTCTTTTCTTTTTTGGATGGAAATGGATGAACTGGCATTTGGATGTCACATTTAGATGAATGGGTGTGCACACATGTAGAACTTATACGATACAATTGGTTTATTTGCATACATATTGGATTCATGGCACTAACATACATTGCATTAAGGAGGTCAACTGAATCAATAGACCACCCGATCCTTGTATTAGTGTTGGGACATATACACACACCTTTGCATATATTCATATAAACATTAGAAATCTTTAAGGATAATGGATGCCAGTGATTGGTGGATGAGTATATGGATGGTAGGATATGCACTCTTCTCAACATAGAGATTTCAGGGACGAAATCCTTTGAGTAGGGGAGAATGTAACACCCTAAATTTTTAATGACATTAAAGAGAATAAATTAAATAATAATTAATTTAATTTCAGAATTAGAGGAAAGGGACTGCACCATTGCGTCCGTCTTGAAATTTTGGTCAAGATAGACGTTTGGTTTGCGTAAAACGGACACCGTATGAAGAAGTTATGAAGGTTTTAAGTTTGTATACGCACATACCCATGAGTCAAAGGTGAGTCAAAGATGAGTCAGAATCCTATCCAGAGGATTCAAATTCGAAAAATTCCCATAAGCGGCAAAATTCCCTCTCTAAGGGGTCGACCCCCCTGAAGGGGTGTCAACCCACACACAGGGGTGTCGACACCCCTAGGGCTGAGCTGGCGCTCAGTTTCAGGGGGTCTAGTGGCTATATATGCGTGTCATATTTCTCATATTCTCTTCATTGGGAGTCATGGAGGCCGTATGTTGTTGGAGTGCGAACTGAACCATTTTTACAACAAAATATTCTACAAATCCAATTCAGAAATTCTAGATCCGTTCTTCCTAAATTCTCTAAACATAACGCTGTGAGTTTCTAGATTACTTTTAGGTTTAGATAAATAAAAGTATACTTTGAAATACTATGAATTGGATATGTTGTATGATTCTGAGTTAATGTGAAATTCTATACTATGTCATCACCGATCTATTTTCCTAGATCTAATAAAATTGTGTTGATTCGATTATGATGCTTATATGGATCTTGACTTGTAACCATGTTACGGTGGATGTACATCTCTTAATTTGGACAATTGTGACATCACTTGGATCTAGATCTTTATGTTAATCACCTTTCACATGTCATATTGTGATCCATTGAGATATGTTGTAAACTTGACATGTGAACCCACATTTAGATCTAAACATATTATTATGTCACCTTAACTATGTTAGATCTAAGTAATTGGACACCTAATGTTTAATCTAGATCTCATTATGCTTACTTGAATATCATAGTGATTGCCACAAGTTACCAGTTTGATGTCCACTTTATTATGATGTTAACCACATGTCCATTCACTTTGTTATTATGCCAGTTTATGTTCATGTTTATGCCAAGACATGTTGAAACTATCACCCTTGTCATACTCCCTTTTTATTGTTATATCTAGGCTACTTTATAGCCAAGATGCCGTCAAAATACGTACGAATACGTTAGAGAGGAAACAGGGAAAAAGGGATTATATTTGGCATGAATTATGTAAAGTTTATATGAAATGGGACATGTAATTCAAATGGGGAAAACGTTACCTATAATGACATATGTAGATTTGGATTAAATTGGAATGTTTAGTAATTTACAATTAGGAATTGTAATTTGTACTTATGACACGAGGTTTGGTTACGTTAGTGGTGGAAGTCTGCCCAGACCCGACCGGCATATCCAGCAGCCACTAATGTTGAACCTAATGTGGGAGGTCTAAGTACGCTAATACGAATCGGACTAAGACATGAGGTTAGGCCCAACTGTGGAATAAGATTGCCCGGACCCGACCGGCATATCCAGCATCCACACGTTGTAGGCCTAATGTGGGATGTCTAGCCCATTATAATTGGACATGGTAATGAAATAGACTACTTAGCCTAATTTAATATGACAATGGACTTAAGTTAGGGTTAAGTAAAATTGGATGGGTATTGGTGAGTTAAGTAAACTAGAGGGGGTGGGTAATATGAATATATAGGCCCACGAACTTAACCCAGTAAGGTTATGTAATTAAAGACACCTAGTGGTATACATAACCAGTAGATAATGTAATAAGGTTATGTAATTAAAGACACCTAGTGGTATACATAACCGATAGATAATGTAATGAAGTTATGTAATTAAAGACACCCTTTAGGGTAAGCATAACTAGTATAGGGCTATGTAATTAAAGACAACTAAGGGTATACGTAGTCAGTGGAAAACCTAGTAGGGATACAAGACAAGGGGGAGAGCTTGTATCATATTATGTGGGACCCATTTCAGTCAGTAACCCAGAGATGGTACCAAGTAAAGACCTCCATACTAGGCGGAGAAGGGACACACTTATTGATTGATAGTAAGAGATCCAAACGGGGCGGGTGGTGTGGGCGGCGCAAACCGACCAGGGACATGTGCGTGCATTGGCCGGACAGAGGGGGCTAAGACGACCGTGACACCAGTAGATATGGTTGTGCACACCATGGGTTTCTACTTTAGGAAGTAATACCTCCTACTGTGGGGCCAGCACAGGATATCTACAGGGTAGGGAGCCGATCGATATGGGTAGGGGTTAGGGCATACTTGGACGTATGACCTAAGCCTATACCCTAACCCAACCAACTTATAGTGGAAGGGATCATCTCATTTCAGTTATACTAGTAATAGTGCAGAGTAATCATCAGTGAGGCACATACACCTTAACTTGCTTACCTAGGCACACCATCCATTTATGTAGTGATCTCTCTTATCCACTTTATATGCCTATCATGTTGCTTTTACTTATCTACTAGCTAAAAGTAACTAGACTCGCCAGACTTTATGTCTGACCCTATTGTTTCTCCTTCTATCTTCCGTCCTCCCCCTCCCCCTCCCCCCCCCCCCCCCGCCCCACCCAGGTTCTCAGGGAGGAAACACTCAGGCTTAATTAGGAATCATATATCGTCTTGTTAGGAGCTACTTATGAAATATGGCTCAAGTTCTTGTCTCTACTATGGCTTAACTCTTTTTATTCGGGGAATTATGCTTTTTATTTACTTATGTACTCTGATGGTGCAAGACAGAAGTTATTTGTAATAGTTTTTGTGACTTATGAAATTGTGGACCACGGTATTATGACTTATGCTTGAAATAAAAGTTTAAATTTTCCGTTGCTGCCTTATTTATATCTATCTTGTAATTATTCTGTGTCTGTTTACCTATATCGCATCACGAAACTTAATGCATTCCCTTGGTGAGTGACATTAACAGACGTGGGGTGTCTCAGGTCGTCAAAGGAAAGGGATTTGAAACTATGAATCATTGAAGAACCTGTAGTATATCTCACACCACATGGAATAAAATATAATAATAACATAACTTGATATAAAACGGGCGAGACAGTGCATCAGCTGAAAACTAAACCATCATTGCAGCGGAATCCAAAATACAGCTTATGATCCAAACCATTATTACAACCTCAAAATACTGACTCTAAATAAAAATAGAAAGGATCACTACTAATGCCCAAAGTAGTGACCAACAACAACACAGGAAGAATATATGTAAATAGTACATGGAAGCCTCCTTCTCGTCTCCGGACAGCTACTCATGCATACCACCTAACCTGTCTCTAGTCTGCTCGTTTAAGACCACCCAAAGTAATAAGAAGAGATATAAAACTCTGGGTCAGACAAAAGTCTGGTATGAGCGATGGCAGCAAAACAAAACAATAACTGGTATAAATAACCATACCTGAACCTGGACTTGCAACCAAAGAGTTAGCATAACAAGATATATAGTACTCTGAGGTAACACTTGCATGAAGTGTAAAGTGGAAGTGCACATGTCATGGTGATAGCAAACATCAAACATAGCAATCGTCATGACATCTCCCACTCAATGCGTAAAGCATACGATATCCACCACTTTGATCACTAAATCCTTTGCTATGACCACTTTGCCCCTGGAGTCTTAATGACCCCATTGCGCTGGTCCATAGCCACTAGTCCCTTGGTACGATGACCTTGCCCTTGGGAGTCCTAATGGCCCCATTGTACTGATCCATAGACATGCTACGATCACTTGCCCTTAGGAGTCTTAATGATCCCATTGCGCTGATCCATAGCCATTAATTCGTCTCTCAGAGGTGAACTAAAGCTATAGGTATCAATATCCCCTTTGCACACGTCCCGCAGCAAAGCCCAACTCATGAAGTTAACACGTTGGTTCCCATCTGGATCCTGAGTTCTAACTTCCCATTTGGACTACCTTTGCATCTCGGGTTTTGGTCTCTTCCATTTCGAGGTTCAGTTTCCATTCAGTTTGCGATACGCCGCAACTCGCGGTTAGGAGTATGCTCGGTTCGTGACCCTATTGGGGTCATGATTAGGAGCCGGCTCGTGGGTCCCATTCGGATCTGGTTCGTGACCTCATTCTTATGGCGTCGGTCTAAGACTCGCTCGTGGCATCAGTTCGTGGGTCATGGTTCTACCACCTGTTCGTAAGCTTCTGGTTGGGTCGGTTCGTGGTGGCTCCCTTCGATTCGTGGGACATCACTCCTCCGGTTTGTGGTCCCTAGTCCCA
This sequence comes from Allium sativum, assembly GCA_030737875.1. Lineage (NCBI taxonomy): Eukaryota > Viridiplantae > Streptophyta > Magnoliopsida > Asparagales > Amaryllidaceae > Allium > Allium sativum. The sequence continues at coordinate 184,173,493 of CM060924.1, read as the reverse complement.
AGCTGGGTCGTTCGCCATAGTCACGAGTTGGGTCGGCTCGTGGAACTCGAGCGCGAGCGGTTCGTGGGGAGGGGGTGCTTCACGAGCGGGTCGGGTCTGACCAATTTCCTGCAACTTTCCAGCAAGCTTTTTACGCCATACGACAGCGTTTTCGACCATTCTAACTTTTCTATGCAATCACAAATCATACCAAACAGCAGTAGCAACATGTATAATCAACATAAACACCAAAACAACAATTCAATATGTTAATTTGGATCAAACATACCCAAAACCATGGTTTTCCCCTTAATCCCCTTTATCATGTTTTTAACTATATGATTAGCAAACCTAACCCAAATTTCTACCAGGGCATAAATTAATATTTAAGAATTTATGCATATTTTTCCATATTTTTCTGAGTCATAATTTCGCTAATTATCACTAATCACCCCTAATTAGCCTAATTGGTGAATAAAATTGCAAATCACTCACCTTAGCCACTAATAAACTTCAGATCTGAAACTATAAATGATTTGGCACGGTTCCCAATGTATTCGAACAGCTCTGTCTGGATTTCTATGCTAATCCACCTTAATTTGATGTAGATTTGGCTAATATGTGATTAGAAAGTGATTTAGGATAGATTTAGAGGATGGAGGCCGTTGCTAGGGTTCATGAGAGGTTAGTGGTGGCTGGAAAACTAAAACGAAATGTTTTCCCAAACCCTTTCAGCCCTCCCATAAGGCTAATCCTGAAATGGGTTATGGGCCTAGCTGCTAAGTACCTTGTTAAGCCCGGTTAAGCTATTTTTCACCTTCTAAACCTTATTTCAGCCATATCTCCCAAACGGTAAGTCCGTTTGATGAATGTGACCACTATACGGAAAGGTAAACCATCATTCGAGTCCAATGGAAGTTGTTTCAGGTCAAATCTACTTACCAATCAAAAATTATAGACGATACAATGTTTGCTAGGGGAAAAACGGTCATTAGAAATTCGGCAAAAATTGTGAACATGGGAAATGACCCTAATAGTCGTTCCCCAAAGTTACACGACCATACGACTTCGTATGAGAATGAAATAAATATTCTATGATCCTTCGATGCATAGAATGCGGGTCGTTACACGCTCCCCACTTAAGAAATTTCGCCCCCGAAATTCCTTAACCAAAACATATTATGGTGTCCTGCATGCCTATCAGACATTTACAAACAATCAAACAAACATAACAACACAATAAGCCTATCCTAGCACGCAGTTTACTAACAAGGGAATAACTATATCGCAATTAAAACCTTACCAGGCAAAGAGTTCTGGATGCGACTTCCTTATACTCTCCTCTGTTTCCCAAGTACAGTCATTCTCTGTAACACCCCACATCCATTAGTGTCACTCACAAAGGGAATGCACTAAGTTCTGTGGAGCATTTATGGTAAAAGATGTAGATAAATTACAAGAAAGACAGAAATTAAACAGCGGAAAATAAAACTTTACTTTATTGATAAGATAGTTTGTACAACAATTGTTTTCCAATATCAGAGTATCATCTGTCTTACAAAATAAAGAATCATAAAAATACATTTATATTCCCCAATGTAGCAAGAGCCAGCCATAGCATCTGAAAAGAGAATCCAAGCAAAACTTCGACAATCTTCAAGCTGGGAAAGAGTGACAGTCCAACTTAACCCGAGTTATACTATTCCTTCCTTTACTACCTGGGGGGGGGGGGGGGGGAGGGGACGGAAGAAAAGAAGACGAAAGAAAAACAGAGTCAGACATAAAGCTTGAGTAAGTTCAGTTACTTCTAGCATGTGAACATGGAAAAACAAAACGACATGAATTAACTGAATACAAGATAAAACCATGATGATAGGATCAACAAGATTAGACAAGATTAACACAAGATAAGCTAAGATAAGATAAACTGGATATGCTCTAATACATTCGCCGTTTCGCTATTTCCTTGTTATACTGGTTTCTATATCTCTGCACCACCTATCTAGTGTCCCAACTAGTAATGATAACGCGATCCCAATCCCTGTAGTTTCCATTGCCTTCAGGCATACATTTATTATTTATTACCTAGATCTAATCTAGGGTTTTCTATCGAGTGCTTTCTAGATTCAACTAGAGTTTACACTATCTGCTGAACGCTTTTCGGATTCAGGGTTTATGCCACCTAGTCCAACTAGGGATTATGCTACCTATCGAACGATGCCCTCTAGTCTAGGACACACTACCTACAGTGGTATATGTTCCTAGACTTTCCCCACGTATGTATCGCGAATCGTTATCGCTTGTCTAGATGCACATGTCCTGTAATGTGCGACCCGAGTCCCGTGGCAGGGCAAGTCAAGAAACACAGAACTCAGTCGGGAGCTTTCAGATATCTGTCGATGCAGATGCTAAGGTCTATTTTTATTCCAGTGGCTATGGTCCCACTCGACCGCTCCCTCCACTAATGAAAGGCACACCTTGACAAATGAGAACTATACGCAGGCCCCCTATGCCCCCACTAACCTATGGCCATCCTCACCCATAACTAGATAGCAAGTATATGGTCTTTTGGAGTCCTCCGCCTTTCCGCTTCACGTATCTCGATTGACTCAAAATGGATGGTAGACGACGAGTTGCTATCACAGGGCTACCGTTTTCTCGCCGAATCACGCTGGTCCATCCTAGTCTTTAGGTTGCCATATGTTGCAACCAAGGCATACCCCTGGTTCTTCTAACACATACCTTAACCTCTGTGAGCCCAGGAGGATCATCTGTAGCCTCACAGAGGGATACCAAGAGTACCCTCATGTCCCCTCGAAGCCTCGGGCTTTGTAACCCAATTCGTTGGAGCCTTCGTTTTACTCAGACGGACGTTCGATCCTTCCCGTGTTATACTAAGAATTACTACTTAGTTTTGCTAACTAAGGGTTTCCACTTAGTTTCCAGAATCGTTGTTTTCTTAACTAAGGTTTACTACTTAGTTCTTTTTCTCGTCAGTTTGGATTGGTTAAGCGTCATTAGTCAATTCAGGCTAACTTAACCCTCTTCATTTATCCTGTTAAACTGGTTAAGTGTTATCAGTAATTCATGTGGACTTAACCCTACCACAAACCAAGTTATATTGGTTAAGTATTTCTCATTACTTAACCCTACCCATTCATCCTGTATTGGTTAAGCGTTCCTTTTTAACTTAACCTTGCCCATATGTTTTTAACTAACAATTTATTAATGGTTAAGTATTATCCCTTCATGTTTTAGACTTAACCCTTATTCCTTTATCACAATCTGATGGTTAAGTGTTCAAGTTTACTTAACCCTATGGTCTAGTCCAGCTAACATATCAAATTGGCTAAGTGTGTTAAATTTTACTTAACCCCAACCTCTAGTCTAGTTAACATGTTAATTTGACCAAGTGTATTAACTTTACCTAACCCCACCTTCTAGTCTAGTTAACATGTTAATTTGGATAAGTGTTTTCTTAGTTACTTAACCCCTACAAATCTTGTCTTGTTACGATGTTAAGTTTGGTTAAGTGTCCCTATGGACTTAACCCTCCCATTCTAGCTTAACTGTGTTAAGTTGGTTAAGTGTTCCTATAGGCTTAACCCTCCCATTCTAGCTTAACTGTGTTAAGTGTCAGTATGAACCTAACCCCACCCGTCGGTTTGGTTATCATGTTGAATTGGTTAAGTGTCTTAGTTAACTTAACCCTACCATTCTTGTTCTAGCTTTAACTAAATAAATTAAAGCCGCGACCACTCACATTAGACAGATATTGTTGCGATTATTGGATGTGCCGGTTGGTTCCGGGCAGGTTTGCATCGCAACTCGGTCTAACCTCGGGTTAGGCATATTCGTGTTTTCTAAGTTCAAATGGTTTTGATTAATCAGGTTTTGAAAGTAACCATCCCGTCCGTCGGATCAGTTAGGTATAGCCAGGGAGAGCAGGAAACTTGTATTTTCCAAACCCAAGCCTAGACACTATCCTATCTGTCACCCTAGAACTTTCTGGTGTATTATTAAAACATATGTCGTTAATAAACCTTTAATTTGTCTAAATTTACATTTTCTCATTTAGGACAAATTCTATAAGTAAATTATTCCTAATTTACTTATTTCCTAATTACTCTTTTAATGTAAATTGTCAACATTTATTATTATGGCCCATTTCCCCCTCTATATCATATTTATGCATTTTGGTATGTAAACTATACCAAATTAAGTGTCACTAACCATGATTTTGTTAAACATGACAATTACTCACAATTATGGCCAATTTCAGATTTATGCCAATATACTTATTATGGGAAATTAGCTAATCCAATTCTGATTTAACATTCTAATTACAGTTCATGTCAAACTAGACTTATTATTCTAGTTCACAGTTCATGTAAATGCTAGATTTACAAGTCAATACTGGATTCAAATTACACATCCTATAATTCATGTCAAATTTATCCAATTTGCATTTTATAAACATGCCATAATACATGTTCCCAATTTATGCCAATTTCCAAGTTTATAACTATGTATTAGTAAATTTCATATTTTGTCCAAATCGTATTCCCATCGTTCGTATAATCGTGATTCAATCTAGATTATAGATAAATCTAGATTCGTAGATAAAAAGGGAATGAACCAAAGGTGCTATGAAAAGATAGACATAATAACTGGCATAAAATGATAATTAACTAATTACAGGCCTAACGAATTACACTGAAATAAATTGATCTAAAACATCGAAGGCCTATAGATATGAAAATGTTATGACATAAAATGGGTTGAATAACGATGTAGGTTCAAGAACATGGGTAGAACTAACTTAATAGGTAAATTCCCAAGATCAAGATCCAAAGAAAATCAAGAATAGACAGAATAGATAATTAGGTTTAGACCCAATTTCACAGTCACAAAACTTAAGCAACACTTTCCTAGTCATGAATCATAGGTGTTTAGTCACAATTGTCCTTGTTATGTCATAGGCAATAGTTTATGTTTCCTAATCAAAGGCATAGGCTTATGTTCATAGTCAAAGGAAATAATTCTCATAGTCATGAGTCACAGTCATAGGCAATGTTCATAGTCATAGGCAATGTTCATAGTCAAAAAGGCATATGGTTTTAAGGTCCATAGTTTCATAGTCACAGTCTTATTGGTCATCGAATCATAACAATTCTTAATTAGGTCCAAAGATATAATCATTGATTCGAATAGAGAGATTTTGCATATTCTTTTATTCCTTTAATTTCATGTCACGAATAGAGAAAACGTTCAAATCTAAAAAGTAACCGACTTACAGAGATTATATTAGATTTGTAGAAAAACAGTCGTTTGAATCTTCACTTGAATCCTGGCTTGTTTTGAATCTCCTCTTGAAAGTCTTGAGCAGCATTTCCTCGTCTTGATTTATTTTACATATTATTTAATTTAGAGGAGGAGAAGAAGCCATGTCCACCAAGAATCTTTGCAGCATAAGGTTAGAGAAGAATGGTGAATAGAGAAGGAGACTAGGGGCTGTTTATATAGGATTAGGCGGACGAATCTAGGCAGAAAACGAGACCAGGTACATCAGAATGCACCCAGTCCCAAAAGTGGGTTTCTGCACCCAGGTCGACACCCATGTCGACCTGGTCAGGGGGGGTTGACTACCCAGTCGACTCCCCAGTCGACTTGGGTTCTGGGTGGGAATTTTCCCGCCCAGCCCGCTTCTGGGTTTGAATTTCGAATTCGAATTTCGAGCTGTTTTCTGTTCTGAAAATTCCTGAAACTACGGAGGGTCATATCTCCCTCATACGGACTCCGATTTTCGCAAATTCGGACTCGTTTCCAAGCAGAATTTCGAGACGAACGCAATGGAGCAACCCGTTTCCCTTGATTTTGATTTGAAAATTTAATTCTGCCTTGATTTGTGAATCTTAGTGTTACAGAATTACGGGGTGTTACATTCTCCCTCACTTAAAAGGATTTCGTCCCCGAAATCTTCAAGTTAGGAAGAATGTGTACTACCATCTCATCACCCATCTACTCAACCATTCAATCACAGGCATTCATTGTCCTTAAAAGATTTCTAATGCTTTCATGTTATTATGCATAGTGTGTTTATATGTCTTTATCTAATGAAAAATCAGGCGGTCTACTGATTCAGTTGACCTCCTTAATGTGAATCATGTCAGTGTCATGCGTCCAATCATGTATGCAAGCATCCCTAGTTATGTAAATACTACATGTGTGCATAGCCATTCATCCATATGCAACAACCATATGATAACATATCAAGTTCAACTTACAAACAAATACATATCTGTAAATGCAATATGAAAGCGTCCGAACTGATCTAGTGCCTAATACGTATGTATATGCATTCACGAGAAACCATTAGCAACCACTCGCAACCATCAACCATAACATGTTTCAAATACATGTTTACATCCATTGGCTTCTACCTAAGGATCGAAGATACGACCTAGAGGATATACTTTGGAAAGAGAGAAGCAATTATGCGTAAAGCTCCTAAGAAAAAAAGAAATCAAGGATGCACCCTTAAGGGAAAAGGGTATGATGCTAGTATCTAGCCTTCTTGAGCTTTACTCCACTGTATCTTAACTAATTTAACTTCACGATTGTGAAGTTTCCGATCTCCATTTCCAAAATAAACAGATGTCAATCACGGTACCAAGTGTATGTACTAAGATGATTAGAGGCCTCCCTCTTATCCACCATGCCATAACTATAAGGGTCGAAAGGTCACTACGTGCTTTTTAGAGTGCCTGCCACCACTATTTCATCTCTCACGCAAACCATCCTAGTCGAACACGACATTCCTCAAGTACAAGCCCCAAAGGCCTAAATCAATATCAGACAAGCACCCAAGGAATATCTCCTCCGAATTTAAACGATCTACGTGAGATGATATAAGCAAACTCGATAGCTATTCTCAAATCCCTACTATCCAAAAATAAACTGGTCAGACCACCAATTGGATTTGAGAATCTAGTGGGATATTTCTACTATACAAGTAATATGGTGCAGAGACTCAACTATGGAAGTGGATATGAACAAATGCGAAGCGCTAAAATCAAAGGAAAGAGTACGAACAACAAAACTAGACTCTTCCAACAGAACTTTACTACCTTTCTCCTAGGTACGCTTGGTGGCGAAAGTAGGTACTTGCCCTTCTGAAAATCTTGTCCTTTGCCTTTAATTACATGCCCTATTACACCATAGTAAAGATACTTCCTCTTGTCTTAGGTTTTATAATTCCTTCCTCCTTTGTAAGCTAAATCTACATCCATGAATTCCTCATCCTCTTCCGTATGTTGACAAATCTCTCGAAAGCTACTTCCATCATACAGAAAACCATATAAGCTTGAAAGAAAACTGGCCGTAGGTGAAACAACTATGGCTATGGATGGAAGCCAGGCACGACTTCGCCCATCGATGAGGTTACCTCCCAGAAAACCAGGAGCCCCAGAGACTCAAGAAAGAAGGAGACAAGAATTCAAACAGAGGAAGAGAAGATAGGGCGTATGGCTTTTTGGGGAATATGCCTTTAAAACAAATCTTTTCTCTTGAAAATGCTTCTTTTAAAACCGTTTTGAAAATAATTTTTAAAATCCTTTATCTGATCCGGTAACCTTCAGCTCTGATACCACGTGTATCACCCCACATCCGTTAGTGTCACTCATAAAGGGAATGCACTAAGTTCTGTGGAGCATTTAAGGTAAAAGATGCAGATAAATTGCAAGACAGACAGAAATTAAACAGCGGAAAATAAAGCTTTACTTTATTGATAAGATAGTTTGTACAACAATTGTTTTCCAATATCAGAGTATCATCTGTCTTACAAAATAAAGAAGCGTAAAAATACATTTATATTCCCTAATGTAGCAAGAGCCAGCCATAGCATCTGAAAAGAGAATCCAAGCAAAACTTAGACAATCTTCAAGCTAGGAAAGAGTGACAGTCCAACTTAACCCGAGTTATACTATTCCCTCCTTTACTACCTGGGGGGGATCAGAAGAAAAGAAGACGAAAGAAAAACAGAGTCAGACATAAAGCCTGAGTAAGTTCAGTTACTACTAGCATGTGAACATGGAAAAACAAAACGACATGAATTAACTGAATACAAGATAACACCATGATGATAGGATCAGCAAGATTAGACAAGATTAACACAAGATATGCTAAGATAAGATAAACTGGATATGCTCTAATACATTCGCCGTTTCGCTATTTCCTTGTTATACTGGTTTCTATATCTCTGCACCACCTGTCTATTGTCCCAACTAGTAATGATAACGCGATCCCAATCCCTGTAGTTTCCATTGCCTTCAGGCATACATTTATTATTTATTACCTAGATCTAATCTAGGGTTTTCTATCGAGTGCTTTCTAGATTCAACTAGATTTTACACTATCTGCTGAACGCTTCTCGGATTCAGGGTTTATGCCACCTAGTCCAACTAGGGATTATGCTACCTGTCGAACGATGCCCTCTAGTCTAGGACACACTACCTACAGTGGTATATGTCCCTAGACTTTCCTCACGTATGTATCGCGAATCGTTATCGCTTGTCTAGATGCACATGCCCTGTAATGTGTGACCCGAGTCTCGTGGCAGGGCAAGTCAAGAAACACAGAACTCGGTCGGGAGCTTTCAAATATCTGCCGATGCAGATGCTAAGGTCTGTTTTTATTCCAGTGGCTAGGGTCCCACTCGACCCCTCCCTCAACTAATGAAAGGCACACCTTGAAAAATGAGAACTATACGCAGGCCCCCTATGCCCCACTAACCTATGGCCATCCTCACCCATAACTAGATAGAAAGTACATGGCCTTTTGGAGTCCTCCGCCTTTCCGCTTCATGTATCTCAATTGACTCAAGATGGATGGTAGACGACGAGTTGCTATCACAGAGCTACCGTTTTCTCGCCGAATCACGCTGTTCCATCCTAGTCTTTAGGTTACCATATATTGCAACCAAGGCATACCCCTGGTTCTTCTAACGCAGACCTTAATCTCTGTGAGCCCAGGAGGATCATCTGCAGCCTCACAGAGGGATACCAAGAGTACCCTTACGTCCCCTCGAAGCCTCGGGCTTCATAACCCAATTCGTTGGAGCCTTCGTTTTACTCAGACGGACGTTCGCTCCTTCCCGTGTTATACTAAGAATTACTACTTAGTTTTGCTAACCAATGTCCACTTAGTTTCCAGAATCGTTGTTTTCTTAACTAAGGTTTACTACTTAGTTCTTTTTCTCGTCAGTTTGGATTGGTTAAGCGTCATTAGTCAATTCAGGCTAACTTAACCCTCTTCATTTATCCTGTTAAACTGGTTAAGTGTTATCAGTAATTCATGTGGACTTAACCCTACCACAAACCAAGTTATATTGGTTAAGTATTTCTCATTACTTAACCCTACCCATTCATCCTGTATTGGTTAAGTGTTCCTTTTTAACTTAACCTTGCCCATCTGTTTTTAACTAACATTTTATTAATGGTTAAGTATTATCCCTTCATGTTTTAGACTTAACCCTTATTCCTTTATCACAATCTGATGGTTAAGTGTTCAAGTTTATTTAACCCTACGGTCTAGTCCAGCTAACATATCAAATTGGCTAAGTGTGTTAAATTTTACTTAACTCCAACCTCTAGTCTAGTTAACATGTTAATTTGGCCAAGTGTATTAACTTTACATAAACCCACCTTCTAGTCTAGTTAACATGTTAATTTGGATAGGTGTTTTCTTAGTTACTTAACCCCTACAAATCTTGTCTTGTTACGATGTTAAGTTTGGTTAAGTGTCCCTATGCACTTAACCCTCCCATTCTAGCTTAACTGTGTTAAGTTGGTTAAGTGTTCCTATTGGCTTAACCCTCCCATTCTAGCTTAACTGTGTTAAGTGTCAGTATGAACCTAACCCCACCCGTCGGTTTGGTTATCATGTTGAATTGGTTAAGTGTCTTAGTTAACTTAACCCTACCATTCTTGTTCTAGCTTTAACTAAATAAATTAAAGCCGCGACCACTCACATTAGACAGATATTGTTGCGATTACTGGATGTGCCGGTTGGTTCCGGGCAGGTTTACATCGCAACTCAGTCTAACCTCGGGTTAGGCATATTCGTGTTTTCTAAGTTCAAAAGGTTTTGATTAATCAGGTTTTGAAAGTAATCATCCCGTCCGTCGGATCAGTTAGGGATAGCCAGGGAGAGCAGGAAACTAGTATTTTCCAAACCCAAGCCTAGACAATATCCTCTCTGTCACCCTAGAACTTTCTGGTGTATTATTAAAAGATATGTCGTTAATAAACCTTTAATTTGTCTAAATTTACATTTTCTCATTTAGGACAAATTCTATAAGTAAATTATTCCTAATTTACTTATTTCCTAATTACTCTTTTAATGTAAATTGTCAACATTTATTATTATGGCCTATTTTCCCCTCTATATCATATTTATGCTTTTTGGTATGTAAACTATACCAAATTAAGTGTCACTAACCATGATTTTGCTAAACATGACAATTACTCACAATTATGGCCAATTTCAGATTTATGCCAATATACTTATTATGCCAAATTAGCTAATCCAATTCTGATTTAACATTCTAATTACAGTTCATGTCAAACTAGACTTATTATTCTAGTTCACAGTTCATGTAAATGCTAGATTTACAAGTCAATACTGGATTCAAATTACACATCCTATAATTCATGTCAAATTTATCCAATTTGCATTTTATAAACATGCCATAATACATGTTCCCAATTTATGCCAATTTCCAAGTTTATAACTATGTTTTAGTAAATTTCATATTTTGCCCAAATCGTATTCCCATCGTTCGTATAATCGTGATTCAATCTAGATTATAGATAAATCTAGATTCGTAGATAAAAAGGGAATGAACCAAAGGTGCTATGAAAAGATAGACATAATAACTGGCATAAAATAATAATTAACTAATTACAGGCCTAACGAATTACACTGAAATAAATTGATCTAAAACATCGAAGGCCTATAGATCTGAAAATGTTATGACATAAAAAGGGTTGAATAACGATGTAGGTTCAAGAACATGGGTAGAACTAACTTAATAGGTAAATTCCCAAGATCAAGATCCAAAGAAAATCAAGAATAGACAGAATAGATAATCAGGTTTAGACCCAATTTCACAGTCATGAAACTTAAGCAACACTTTCCTAGTCATGAATCATTGGTGTTTAGTCACAATTGTCCTTGTTATGTCATAGGCAATAGTTTATGTTTCCTAATCAAAGGCATAGGCTTATGTTCATAGTCAAAGGAAATAATTCTCATAGTCATGAGTCACAGTCATAGGCAATGTTCATAGTCATAGGCAATGTTCATAGTCAAAAAGGCATATGGTTTTAAGGTCCATAGTTTCATAGTCACAGTCTTATTGGTCATCGAATCATAAAAATTCTTAATTAGGTCCAAAGATATAAGCACTGATCCGAATAGAGAGATTTGGCATATTCTTTTATTCCTTTAATTTCATGTCACGAATAGAGAAAATGTTCAAATCTAAAAAGTAACCGACTTACAGAGATTATATTAGATTCGTAGAAAAACAGTCGTTGAAGTCGTTTGAATCTTCACTTGAATCCTGGCTTGTTTTGAATCTCCTCTTGAAAGTCTTGAACAGCATTTCCTCGTCTTGATTTATTTTACATATTATTTAATTTAGAGGAGGAGAAGAAGCCATGTCCACCAAGAATCTTTGCAGCATAAGGTTAGAGAAGAATTGTGAATAGAGAAGGAGACTATGGGCTGTTTATATAAGATTAGGCGGACGAATCTAGGCAGAAAACGAGACCAGGTACATCAGAATGCACCCAGTCCCAAAAGTGGGTTTCTGCACCCAGGTCGACACCCATGTCGACTGGGCAGTCGACCTGGTCAGGGAGGGGGGGTCGACTACCCAGTCGACTCCCTAGTCGACCTGGGTTCTAGGCGGGAATTTTCCCGCCCAGCCCGCTTCTGGGTTTGAATTCGAATTTCGAATTTGAATTTCGAGCTGTTTTTTCTTCTGAAAATTCCTGAAACTTCGGAGGGTCATATCTCCCTCATACGGACTCCGATTCTCGCAAACTCGGACTCGTTTCCAAGAAGAATTTCGAGATGAACACAATAGCGCAACCCGTTTCCCTTTATTTTGATTTTGAAATTTAATTCTTCCTTGATTTGTGAATCTTAGTGTTATAGAATTATGGGGTGTTACATTCTCATTATCCACCCATTGGACCTTGACAAGTTCCACCGTCTTCCTTCGAAGTTGCTTCGTATCATGTCCGACAATATGAATCGATCTACGGTTTTCAACTACCACGGGTTCTACCTCGATATCATCCATCTGATCGGGTGAGATAGTCATATCAGAATCATGCACGAACGTCCTTAACTGAGAAACATGAAATACATCGTCTTGTCAGGCAATCCAACTTTATACGATAAATTCCCAACTTGTTCGAGAACTGGGAATGGGCCAACAAACCTCGGTGCCAACTTACCTCTCCTGCCAAAATGAATCACACTCTTAACTAGAGAGATCTTTATGAATACCAGGTCACCAACGGAGAATTTCAAATCTCTTCGTCTTTTATCAGCATAACTCTTCGGCCTATCTTGGGCAGCCTTCATTCGCTGTTGAATAACCTTGATATTATCTGATGTTTCTCTTATCGCATCAAGTCCAAGCACAAATTTCTCACCGATTTCCAACCAGCATGATGGTGAGTTGCACGGTCTTCCATACAAAGCTTCAAATGGAGCCATACCAACATTGGATTGATAACTATTATTAAATGCGAACTCAACCAAATGCAAATTGTCATCCCATGAACCTCCAAAATCCAATATACAAGCCCTCAAGAGATCCTCTAATACACGATTCACCTCTCTATTTGACCGTCGGTTTGGGGATGGTACATGGTACTAAGATGTAATTCTGACCCTAAAGTCTCCTGTAAGCTCTTCCAAAACCCACTAGTAAATAATGGATCTCAGTCACTCATAATACCTTTAGGTACTCCATGAAATATCACTACCCACTTCATATACAGTTCTGCTAACTTATTTGTTGTTTTATTCGACTTGACCAGAATAAACCTTGCACTTGTGGTAAATCGATCCACAATCACCCAAATACTATCATGACCCGATATAATCCTTAGTAACCCATCAATGAAATCCATTGAGACTTGTTCCCATTTACATTCGAGAATTACCAGCGGTTGTAACAAACCACTAGACTTCTTTTGCTCAGCTTTAACTAACTGGCAATTCATGCACTTGGATATAAACTTCCCAACGTCTCTCTTCATCCCTTTCTAGTAGTAGGTCTGGTTCATGTCTCGATACATTTTGTTACCACCGGGATGTATACTCAGTTTTGACATTCTCAAAGCACTTCATCTCTTAATCCATTAGCATTGGGTACAACTAGTATTCCATTCATTTGAAGCCATCCTTCTCGATCAAGTCCATACTTGTTCATCTCCTCACCGTTCATACCCATCTCTAACTTGAAGATGATTTCTAATAGATTTAGATCGTCCCTCTGACTGGAACCAATCCGTTCAATCAAGGTTGGCCTGATCGTCAAACTTGCTAACATCTCTAGATCTAGTTCACACTTAGGTCTGAAATCATATCCTGCGATATATTCCAGTTGCTTCCATTCAAGAAACATAGCCCCCAAACTAGCATGTCTTCTACTCAATGCATCAGCTACCGCATTGCCTTTCCCGGGTGTGTATGCGATATTGAAATCATACGAAGCCAAGAACTCTAACCAAGATTTAAATCCTTTTGAGAGAAAATATACTTTAATGACTTATGATCGGTAAACAACTCGAATCTTTCTCCCAAGAGATAGTGCCTTCACATCTTTAATGCGAATACGATCGCTGCCAATTCCAAATCATGGGTAGGATATCTTTTCTCATGTGGTTTCAGTTGCCGACTAGCATAAGCTACAATCCTACCTCCTTGCATCAGTACAGCACCTAGTCTGGTATCACAGGCATCCGTGTATACCATCATCTCTTCGTTCTCCTTAGGAATAACTAACATGGGTGCACATGTTAACTTTCCCTTTAGACTCTTAAATGCATCCTCGCACCTTCCATCCCAAGCAAAAGCTTGATTTTTCTTGGTCAACTGAGTTAACGGTGTCGCTATCTTGGAGAAGTCTTGGATAAACTTACGATAATATCCGGCTAACCCCAAGAAACTTCTTACGTCTGTTGCATTTATGGGCATAGACCAATCTTGTACCGTAGCCACTTTCGCAGGATCCACGGCAATACCATTCTCTGAAACAACATGGCCAAAGAAACCTCACTTCTCTCCTCTAGAAGTGACACTTAGAAAAATTTTCTTTCATTTGGTGTTTCCTCAACACCTCCATCATTGTCCTCAAATGTTCCTTGTGTTCTTCCTCTGCCCTCGAGTAAACCAAGATATCGTCCACAAACACATGAACAAACTTATTCAATTGATCCTTGAATACCCCATTCATAAGGTCCACAAAATATGCTAGTGCATTGGTCAACCCGAATGGCAAAACCAATCACTCATGGAATCCAGACGACGTCCGAAATGTTGTTTTAGGTATACTCTCAACTGCTACTCGGAGCTGATGAAAACCTGTCGTGAGATCTAACTAAGAGAACGCTCTCGCCCCATTCAACTGATCAAACAAATCATCTATCCATGGAAGAGGATATTTATTATTCCTCATTACCTTATTCAATTCGAGGTAGTCCACACACAATCGAAGGGAACCATCTGCCTTAGTAGAAAATACAACTGGTGCTCCCCACTCGGAAACACTTCTTCGGATAAATCCCTTCTTCAAAAGATCGCTTACTTGCACATTGAGATCTCGCTGCTCCCTTGGTGCCATACGACGAAGTGGCATCACTATAAGTTTGGCATCTTTCACTAAATCAATCTGAAACTCGATCTCTCAGTGTGGTGGAAGTCCGGTCACTTCCATGAAGATGTCCGGATACTTGCCAGTAATAGGCACATCTGACAACTCATCATGCGGGATGTCAAGGGAATTTAGAAAACTAGCCATCACCCCATCACTAGGTAGGCAACTAAACAGTACCCTCCGCCCATCATCCACTCTAATGGTCACCGAAGACCCCTCACAGTCTACCACCACCCCATACCTTTGGAGCTAATCAACTCCCAAAATAATGTCAAACCTAGTAAAGCCCAAAACAAAGAAATCACAAGCAAACATGCATCCATGACTCGATAAGGCCAAATTACGACAAATCATGCAAAGGCTAGTCGAACCACCGATCGGGTTCGTCACAAATAAAGGTTTATTGACAATCTCGGGTTCCAATCCCAACCTATCTACCAGGTCACTAGATATGAAGGAATGGGAATCCCCGGTATCAAACAATACTCGAACAAGAACATCATAAACAGAAAGCATACCTTGAATGACGACACTTTTTCCTTTCTTCGAAGCAGTTGGGGCATTCGACGAAGAAGGAACATCATTGATAGCATATGCTTTGATAATCTGCTTCTCTTTAGGGGGTTGTGGACATTTATCCATGTGATGTCCCACTTGGCCACAATGAAGCACTTCTTGTCCGCTGGCTTTGCTCGACAATCTTTGGCATAGTGGCCCTTCTTGCCATAACTATAACACTCAACATCTTTCTTATTCTTCTTCTGACAATCTTTGGCATAGCCATGCTACGATCACTTGCTTTTGGAAGTCTTAATGATCCCATTGCGCGGATCCATAACCATTAATCTGTCTCTCAGAGGTGAACTAAAAACCCCTTTGCACACGTCCGGAGTAAAGCCCAACTCATGAAGTTAATTCGTTGGTTCCCATCTGGATCCTAAGTTCTAACTTCCCATTTGGACTACCTTTGCATCTCGGGTTTTGGTCTCTTCTAGTTCGCGGTTCAGTTTCCATTTAGTTCACGATATGCTAAAACTTGCGATTCGGAGTATGCTCGGCTCGTGACTCCATTCGGGTCATGATTAGGGGAGGCTCGTGGGTCACATTCGGATCCGGTTCGTGACCTCCTACTTGTGGCGTCGGTCCATGGCTCGCTCATGGCATCGTTTCGTGGGTCATGGTTCTTCCACCGGTTCGTGAGCTTCTAGTCGGGTCGGTTCGTGGTGGCTCCCTCCGGTTCGTGGCTCGTCACTCCTTCGGGTCGTGGTCCCTAGTCCCAAGCCGGGTCGTTCGCCATAGTCACGAGCTAGGTTGACTCGTGGAACTCGAGCACGAGAGGTTCGTGGGGATGGGGTGCTTCACGAGCGGGTCGGGTCTGACCAATTTCCTGCAACTTTCTAGCAAGTTATTTACGTTATACGATGGCGTTTTCGACCATTCTAACTTTTCTATGCAATCACAAATCATACCAAACAGTAGTAGCAACATGTATAATCAACCATAAACACCAAAACAATAATTTAACACGTTAATATGGTTCAAACATACCCAAAACCATGATTTTCCCCTTAATTCCCTTTATCATGTTTTTAACTATATGATTAGCAAACCTAATCCGAATTAACCCAAATTTCTATCAGAGGCATAAAATAACATTTAAGAATTTATGCTTATTTTTCCATATTTTTCTGAGTCATAATTTCGCTAATTATCACTAATCACCCCTAATTAACCGTAATTAGAGAATAAAAGTGCAAATCACTCACCTTAGCCACAAATAAATTTCATCTGAAACTTCAACTGATTTGGCACGGTTTCCAATGTATTCCAGCAGCTCTATCTCGATTTCTATGTAAATACGCCGGAATTTTATGTAGATTTGGCTAATATGTGATTAGAAAGTGATTTGGGATAGACTTATAGAATGGAGGCCATTGCTAGGATTCAAAAGAGGTTAGTGGCGGTTGGAAGCCATATCCCTGACCCCGAAATGGGTTAAAAGCCTAGCTGCTAACTAACCTGTTAAGCCCAGTTAAGCTGTTTTTCACCTTCCAAACCTTATTTCAGCCATATCTCCCAAATGGTAAGTCCGTTTGATGAATGTGACCACTCTACGGAAAGGTAAACCATCATTCGAGTCCACTGGAAGCGGTTTCAGGTCAAGACTCCTTACCAATCAAAAATTACAGGCAAAACACGATTTATTATGGGCAAAACGGCCATTTAAAATTTGGCAAAAAATGTGAACATGGGAAATGACCCTAATAGTCGATCCCCAAAGTTACACGACCATAGGACTTCGTATGAGAATGAAATAAATATTCTACGATCCTCTGATACGTAGAATGCGGGTCGTTATAGACCTTCTTTAACCCAATCATCATTCTACTCCGATTGACTTTCCATTTACCGAATCGGAGATCCTTACTGCCATCAAAATCATGAATGACAATAAATCCCCAGGTCTGCATGGGTTTGGCCCTTCGTTCTTCAAACATTTCTGGAGCCTCCTTAAGATTGGCTTACTCAGCCTCTTTTGCGGAATTTTACTCTAACCCGCCTACATATCCAAATTGTTACACAAAACTCACCCTTCTCCTAAAATTCAAAGGGGCTATGGACCTTAACGGGTTTAATCCTATCAGCCTCCTTAACTACACTTTAAGCTCATCACTAAGGTTTTGGCCAACCGTCTTCAGTCCCACATTGCTCACGTTATCAACCCAGTTCAATCATCTTTTATTCTCGGTTGTAACATCATGGACTTTGCTAAGGTGCCCTCCTCTTTGTGCTTGTAGCTATCATTCTCAAACGTATGATAAATCTTGCTAGCACCCATAGCCTCATTTGTGACATTCGTCCCAAACCGAACTCTTCTGATATAATGAATATCTAATTTCCTGATGATATTGTCCTCTTTACCTCTCCATCACCCAGCAACACTCGCTTCCTTAAGGTGCTTCTCTATACTTTTGAACTCATCTCTGGTCTCTTTATCAACTTCTCCAAAAGCTCTATTATTATGCTTGGTGGCGCTGATCATCTTGGTCGTACTATCACTAGCTCTCTCAATTGCCGCCTTGGGAGTTTCACTATCACATACTTAGATGTCCCAATCCGTCCCACCAAGCTTCTTCGCTCAAACTGAAAACCCCTCATCGCTAGGATCAAAACCTGCCTTACCTCATGGAAAGCTTCTACTATTTCCAACATTGGTCGTATCACTGTGATTAATTTCTTCCTCTCTACCTTGCCTCTATATTAGCTTTCTTTCCATCTAGCACCCTTTTGGGTCATCAATAGGATTGATCATCTAAGGAGATCCTTTCTTTGGCATGGTGGTCTCACTAGATATCCAATGAACTGGAATATTATTTGTAAGTTGATAACTCAGGGTGGTTTAGGCATACTTAACCTTTGCAACTTTAATCTCGCCCTCTTCACTAAATGGCTTGGCGTTGCTGTAGCACCGGTGATTATCCATTGAAATCCTAGAAACTTACCTCCTACTATGACAACCTGCTTTCCTCCATTTTCCATTCCCCTTCCTTGTGCACCCCTCCTCCTTATGGCGTGGTGTCCTAAAAGTTATCCATAGAACACGCAGTCTATTCCAATTCTCGGTGGGTAATGGCCTCTTATGCTCCTTTTGGAATGACTCCTAGTTATTTTGCTGACTGCTCCGCCATCTGTTCCCAGATCTATACTTCCTATGTCCGAATAATTCCCTCTCCATTTAAGAAGCTGTAACTAGTGGTGTTAATAACCTAATCCCTTCCACTTTCTTTAACGATATGAATTTTTCCCAACAATTTTAGGTACTCCAAACCCTCTCCTCCATTTCCCTTTACATGCATCCAGATAAAGTCTTCCGGAGTCCCCACCCTAATGTTGGCTTTAAGGTCACGTCCTGCTACCACCAACTCAACTTCTTCGGCCGACGATTCTCATTCCCTTGACTTTGGACGATTTCTGCCCCTTTGAGAGTCTGTTTCCTCCTTTGGTGCTTAGTTCATGAGCGGATAAACACTAAAGACAGACTGATATGTAAGAATATCCAGGTTAACCCGAAATTCCCCCTTTCTCATGTTTACCCTAAATCAATCTCTCTTTTCTTCCGCAAGTGTGATTTTAGCTTCTTTATTTAGGTCCTCAACCGCCAGATACCTACTTAGTTTCATCCACTTGTTACCCCGGTTCATTTACCGACAATATTCCTAGCTATATCTGAACCTTGACGGCCTCACTGCAGCTTTCTGCTAGACTATTTATATCGAGAGGAACAACAGATGCTTCAAAAATCATTCTCGAAGCCAAATCTCTTTACGTCACAATTAACTCACCTCTTCCCTTACTGAACAAGTGCCCATCAACTATCGTCGTTTCAACTTCGCTTGAGGGATGTTCCCAACAACTCGACTGAGTCGGTCATAAACTCTGTTGTCATCAATGTCATCTCCAGACGTCTTTTCCCCTGCCCATGTAGTTGTTCATCCGTCCGACTATAACATTCCATTATCTACTTTTTAGTTTTGGTTGTATTTGTACTAGTAGTTATTTTGGATTGCTATTGTTTTCGCCCAAGTTATTTTTGTTTTGGGCCTGCTATATTGATGCTTTGTAGATCATTTACCTACCAAAAATTGATTAGTTTGTTGTTTTGGGCCATCGGTCAGGCATGCCGACCGAATTTACCCGATTCCACTTACTAATACTAATACGTTACCGGCTGTGTAGTGACGCACTACACAACCGTCTTTCGCAAAAAGAGTCTCATTCAATGTCTAGACAAAAGCTTTTCAATTAAAGTTTGAACTATTTTATGGGTATTCAACTGAAAATAATATCAAGTACATCAGTACTTCTAAACAAAGAAAAGTATATTTCATAAATTTTAATTAAAGAAAAATGGTTCAAGTAAATTCCCTTTTCACTCCTATGGCTCGAAACTTGCATTTATCAAAGAATAAAGGTAAAATAATTATCAATGAAAAGTTGTATAAAACATAATTCGGGCCGTACAGTATGCTATAATAACAAGGCCAGAAATCTCATTCAGTATAAATAAAGTAAGTCAATACATACAAAACCCGCCGGATGAGCACTAGAAGACCGTTAAGAAAATTAAGATATGTAAAAGTGATAGTCAATTATGGACTTAAATTCAATTTAGGAAAAACCTAGAAAATTATTGGATACGTTGATGTAGACTAGGATACAAATCCTAATGATAGGAGGTCAACATCAGGGTACTACATCTTTTTCGGACAATAATTTAGCTTTATGGTGCTAAAAAAATAGACAACAATATCTGGATCAAGGGCTAAAGCCGAGTATAAAAGTGTAGATGATGCTACATTAAAATCTTGTGGATACAATCAAAGTAAAGTAAATTTAGATTTAAAACTGATATAAAGGCTCTATTATGATATAATAATCTAAGTGTTGTATCACTTATTGCAATCCAATTTTACACTACAAAACCAAGAACATGGAGCTATTAATATATTTTGTATGATTTCAAGTGGTTATTATATGATACTTAATAACATCTTACAAGATAGAAGATATCTTAATGAATTCACGTCAAAAAAGAAATTTGTTCAACTTCGACAAGATCAAAATGTTGAGGAAATGAACTAGTGAAATTTAAGCAGGATTGAATCAGTGAAGCCATATCTGATCATTGAAGTTAGATCTGGCCATAATCAACTACTAGTAACTCTTGATAGAAAGATCTCTTTCAAATCATTTGGATTCAACAACAATAGCTTCATATTCATGATCTAAAGTTGTGATAGGAGCTTAATGATGGTTGAGAAATTGATTTCTAGAGTATTTTATTTTATTTTATTTTGAAGAATCGAAGAATTATTTGTGTCGGTTGGGATCACAACCAAACCCTAAACTTAACATGGATTTGAGGGGGGTAAAATAGGAAATGAATATGAGAGTCAACCAAGGCATATCTTAAATATACCATTTGTTAAGTGGGTCGAATATCAATGATCAACGGGGCTTAATTTCAGGTGAAATACAAAATAACTCTTATATCTAGAAGTATTGTTAATGCTATATCAGAAATTATGTAGATACAATCACTGTTAAGTGAATTTAAATTTAGAACTGATGGAAATGCTATGATATGGTAATATAATTGTTGTATCACTCACTGCAAATCCACTTTTACACTATAAAACCAAGCATACAGAGCTAGACATCTATTTTGTACGAGAGCAAATGGCTAAAGAAAGATAACTGTAAATCACTTAACAACATCTTACAAGATATCTGATACTTTAACAAACCCGCTATCAAAAAGTGCTTTGTTTGATTTCGATAATATCAAAATGTTCATGAGGTAAACCAATGAAATTCAAGCAGGATTGAATCATTGAAGCCAGATTTGACCATAATCATCTATCGGTAACTCTCAATAGAAAGATTTCTTTCAAATCATATGGATCCAATAAAACAGCTTCAAACCCGTGATTTAAACTTGTGATGGGAGCTTAATGATGGTTGATAAATTGATTTCTAGAACATTATTTGCAAAAAAACTGAAAAATAAAAGAATTTTTCCTATCGGTTGGGATCATAACCAAACCATAAACTTAACAAGGGCTTGAGAGGGGTAAATTGAAAAATGAATACGAGAGTCGGCAAAGACATAACTCAAATATACCATTTGTCAAGCGGGTCAAATATCAACTGATTGACTAGGATCGGTTCCAACAAAAATACAAAATAACTCATATCTAAAAGTATTGTTAGTACAACATTAGAAATTATATGGATATAATCACTGTTAGGTGAATTTAGGTTTAAAACCGATAGAAAGGCTATGACATGATATGAGTCCAATTTTTTTAGCACTCACCGCACATCCAAATTTACACTATAAAACCAAGCACATGGAGCTAGACATCTATTTTGTGAGCAAGTGGCTAAAAGAAAGATTAATGAAAATCACTTAACAACATCTTACTAGATAGCTGATATCATAACGAAGCTACTATCAAAATAGAGCTTTGTTTGACTTCGACAATATCTAAATATTCATGAAGCGAACCAGTGAAATTCAAGAAAGATCGAATCATCGAACTAGATCTGACCATAACTAACTTCTAATAACTCTCGATAGAAATATCATTTTAAAATCATATGGATCCAATAACAACAGCTTCAAATATGTGATGGGAGCTTAATGATGGCGGGAAAATTGATTTCTAGAATATTATTTGTAATTTTTTTTTAAGAATCAATTTTTTTATCAGTTAAGATTTAGGATCACAACCTTACCCCTAACATGGGTTTAAGGGGGTAAAATGAAAAACTAATACGAGAGTCGGCTAAGACATATCTCAAATATACCATATGAGAATATTAACCAATCAACTGGGCTCAATTTCAAACCAAGGACAAAATAACTTATATTAGCAATGTATTGAATGTATAAAGCATTGTATCCGAATAAGTTTAGCATTGATTACAATTCAGTTATCATTGTAAATAAAAACAGAGAGTTTATCAATAAAATTCAAATTACAGTTACTTTTTTACCATACATGTTTGATTTTTTATGCAGCATTCACTCAAACATTTGTATGAAAACATGCAAACGTAGATAAAAATGGTTAAAGCAACAATAACCATGAGTGCACAGACGGAGTGTTGTGGGTCGTAAATAAAGAGAGGTAAATTTTTAACAACATTAAAAAAAAGAGTAAACCTATATTCTGCTTGCACCACCAAAATCTTACATTTTCATATACCACTCTTTTATCCACGTTGCTAAAATCAATCAAAAAAGTAAAGCATAAAATAAAAGGTCAATAGAGAACATTACCATGTGAGCAGTGTTCTATGAAAAGACAACGAACGTCACTTTCTTTATTCAATCGGAAAAGAAGAGAGGTCCCAAGATAAATTCTCTTTTGTTACAACTCAAAATACTTCTTAAGCAATCTTTCTCAAGTAGATGTTGAAATCATCCTTAATCCATAAAAGAATATTATATCAATATAATATTTCGAAAAATATTAGGTGACTAAATTTCAAACTTTTAGCCTTTTGACTTCTATTGTTCATGAGAAATAAATAATCAGTATTATGATGTTGTGCCCAAATTGGTGGGTCATGGAAATTGGTATGGAAATGTGGTGGATAAGAGAAAGACAATAACACCCTTAATATTTTCTTAAATAGCGATTTTTTGATAATGACTTCTGACAATCCATAAAGACTTCACCTCTAACTATTTGCTTTAACTTTAAGGTATATATAGTGAATAATATGGCCATCCAACTTTGTGTTGAGGGCTATCATAATCAACGATTGAACGTAGTCCAAAGTTGTGTAAATGAAATGACTTTTTCAGTAACTAAGACGTAAAGCTGGATGGCCTTGGCATACAAGTAATATAGAATAATTGTAATTATGAAAGTTATGACACACGCTTTACACGTGATAACAAAATATTTTTCATGCATAATCTTACAAATTAGACATGTTTAAAATTTCCAAAGAAAATTATTTCCACAAAAGTTTAATCATATTTTTACGTTGAAATAATGAGTAGTTCGTTTGATTTTTTATTTCTACACTATAGCATCTAATTTTTAATTGTTTAATTTTTTTTCGTAAGTGTTGTTAAGAAATTGAATTTATAAAGAATGTTTATCTATTAGATGCTACATTTTAAGATGATCTATAATAACAAAATTTTAAAAATTGTATGTAAAAGATAATTTTGAAACATCATGGTCGGACCATATGTTTGTAGTTGTAAACCAACTATTAATTAAAATTTAATTGATTTATTTAAAAAGAAGTTATATATGAAAGATTATACTCTAAATGGATCAACATCCAGACTTGAATACGTCTTATATAATAAACCGACCGTTAGGAAGGTTTAAATACTGTAAGAGAGTATAGACCAATTTGTTCGAAGCCAATTATTACCGCCATAAAAATCTCACATGTGTAGCTGCCGCTTCGTGTTATTCCCTTTTTTCTCTCTCAGACCATTCTCAAAATTTCAGATTTGAATTCCCTATTTTTTATTTTCGATCCCAATTTCTGGATTCAATTTTTTGGATTTAAATCACTTACTACCTTCATTTTCTTTATCTAAAATTAATTCCCCTAAACGCTGATTTGGATAAGTATTCTCCAAGTAGATTGGAGGAGTTTGAGTTTATCCATCATGTACCTTTGTATGTAGCAATTTTTAGTTTTATGTTGTTTGATCTTTTGTTTTCTCACTTAAATGATAATTTACAAATTTTGATTTTCCTTCACTGATTTTTGCAAACTATGTCTATGTTTTTTATAATCTGTGCTTTGGTAGCTTTTCATTGTGAAACTAACGTTGGGTTCTCCCAGATCATTGAGAGGAAATGTACTTTACGAATGTTTGGACTTATGGAAATGATTTGTTTTTTACGCAGTTGTAGTTGTTTTAGAGGTGGAGGTGGAGGAATGCGTTTATGGTGGTTGCATGGGTTATGGGGTTAGACTTTGGTTCGGTTTTGAGTAGAAGAGTTTCTGGAAGTGGAAAGGATGTTGCTATGTTTTTGACTGTTGTGAATTACAGCCAGGTTAAGGAGAGGGTGGAACTAGGTGATGCAATTTTTTAGGTTTGCGAAATGCCGGTGAGGTTGGTTGAAACACCCCACCTCCGTTAAGGTCACTCACAAAGGGAATGCCTTAACTTTGGTGGAGGTTTATAAGTAAAAGTCACAGGTAAACACAAGACAGATATAAATACACATATTTTAAACAGGGGAAACCAAACAGACTTTTATTTCATCAATACGTGTTCAAACAAAAGATTTCCATAATTGTCTCAAAATACTTCCAACATTACAACCTCATTACTGTCTTGCTTATTAAAGAAGCATAAAACATAAATAAAGTAACAAAAATCCCCATAGTGATATCCAAAGCCATTGTCCGAGCAAAAGAGATCCAAACCATACATCTACGGTCTTGAAGCTTGCAAAGAGTCTGACTAAGCTGGGTTGTTTCCTCCCTATGGACCTTGAGGGGGGGGGGGGGGACGGAAGAAAAGAAGACGAAAAGAAAATAGGGTCAGACATAAAGCCTGAGTAAATCTAGTAACTCTTCAGTATATGAATAGGAAAAAGGGCATGATAGATATAAACTGAAAACAGGAAAGTGTCACAAGCTAAGGAAGTGTAGCTTAAAATCGAATGTACTATCACACCCATACTATATCTCTGCACCTACTTGAGCTTAATCTAACCGGCACCCCATGCTGAGGGTGAAGTGATCCCGTTTCTAAAGATGCAACCTATACTGAGGGTGAAGTGATTCCGTTTCTAAAGATCGGCTCCTACTCACATAAACATATGTGTCATACGGCCCCCAAGAACTGTAGATACCTATGCTGGTCCCACCATGGGGTGTATCAAGACCCATGGTGGCGGCCCCGACACAAACCTTAGAATACATAGGTTATACTACTGGTGCCCCAGTGCCCTGTTTGTCTGCTCCGGAGTGTGTGCACGCCCGTACCCCGTTAGAACCTACACTGTGCACCCACCGCCGTCGTTTTGACCGGTTACAATCAGCCCAGTAATTGTGCCCCACCCTGCATAGTTTCTGGGTGCCATGATACCTAACTTAGGTTACTGCTGAAATGGGTCTTTCGTTACTAGGGTTTTCTAGTCAAACATGTTAAGTGGTTAAGTGTCTGTATTTACCTAACCCCACCCATCAATTCTTGTTAACGTGTTGAATTTGGTTAAGTGTTTTTAGTTGACTTAACCCTACCATTTGTCCTTAGCCTCTAAGAGCACCTGACCACTCACATAGACAGATATTGCTATGGTTACTGGATGTGCCGGTCGGTTCCGGGAAGGTTTACACCGTAGCTCAGTCTAACCTCGGGTCCTTATTGGGCTCAATGCTTAACCACCCACATTGGATAGGTATTGTTGTGACTACTGGACAGCCGGGCGGTTCCGGGCAAGTTTACATCACAACTCAATCCAACCTCGGGTTAAGCATACCGTGTTTTCTAAATTTACATATTTTATCACTTCTCAATTATATATAAATGTCATGTCCTTTATTCTTGGGTATAACAATTCATACTGCTTAAATGTCATTGTCGTTGGCATGTGTCAAACATGCCAACATATATTTTTTCATGTTTTACACTCAACGTCATTACCCCCGTTTGTACGTTCGCAACATTATAACAAATGTTGGGCTCGACCCAATTCAGCCCAACTTTATAAACATGAGAAAAGGGGAAATCAAGAACATGTAATATTTTACAATACATAAAGGTGTGTGGCGCATGAACTTGCAATTTAACAATTCAACTAACATAAATTATGGGTCATGTGAACTTGCATTCAGATCAAAGTATAACTAAGTAGGTGACATACGAAATGGCATAGTTTAGGCTTATACAAACTTGGGTTTAAACATGTTTAACTTGGCATAATGTCAACAACAAAACTAACATGTTGTATAATCACCAAAATGTCCAATTTTAACAACTAATCATATAGCCTATTTCAACATGAAACTTGCATAGTTTATGTAATCCAAACGGTACTTAACATAGATCCAATTATACTTGCAAATAAACATAAGAATGTGTTCATAGGTTTTGAGTCATGTAGGCATAAAAGGTCTCAAGTCTAGAACATGTTTACCTAAGCCTTAATTTAGACTTAGAGAATGTATATAGTCCATGCCATCGACATAAAAATAAAGGGATCAAATTCTAGTTTTTTGCCACAACTTGCAAGTGCCATTATTTTCATATACAATTGTCCAATAGGCTTGCATCAATCAATTTAGGCCACAAATACCAATACACAAGTCATAACAGAATCATTACAATACACAGAATTTATACAATAACACAATTCTATTTTCATTTACATCGAACCACGTCACAGTTTCGTTCATATTCTGAAAGGTCACTATACTTACAACGAATGCAGAATCATGAATTATGGATTCTGAATTCTGAAATTGAGGTGCGTTCCTTTGGGTGGACTAACTTTGCATTGATTAATTTGATTAAGCTTTAGTCTTCTTCTTAATTTGATTCGTCTCTAAGCTCCTCTTTCTTGACGGCTACGCTCAGTTCCTTCCTGACAGCATGACGACTCCAATCTTTTTTTTTTGTGAATTTTAGTTGAGACTTAGGGTGTATATATAGATTTTTAAATTGTTTTGAGCCGTCAGATGAAGACAGGAGGAATCTAGACCATACAAAGTTCAAAGAGCCAATCAAGAGCTGACATGTCAGCCCTAAAGACACACCGGGCCACAGAAATTCGAGCCAGAGCCAGACCCAGCCAGCCAGGTCGACCAGGTAGGCCGACTGGCAGGTCGACACCCAGGTCAACACTATGGTCGACCTGGGGTGACCAGGTCGACACCATGGTCGACCTGGTCCTTGGGCGGGAATTTTCCCGCCCAGCCTAGTTTGAACCTGTTTTTCGAATTTTGAATTTTAAACCGAGCTGTTTGAATTTTAAATTTTATTCTGAAACTTCCGAAGGTCATAACTCCTTCATACGGAGTCCGATTCACGCAAACTCGGACTCTATCTCAAGCAGAATTCCAAGACGAACGCAATGGTGTAACCCGTTTCCCTTAATTCTTTCATTTAGAATTAATTACACTTTAATTTGTGAAGCTTAATGTTATAGAATTCACGGGGTGTTACATTCTCCCCCCTTAAAAGGATTTCGTCCCCGAAATCTTCAAGTTAGGAAGAATGTATATCCTACCATCCAATCGTCCATCTACTCAACCAACAAACACAGGCGTCCACCGTCCTTAAAAGACTTCTAATGCTTCATGATCATATGCATAGTGTGTGTACATGTCCTTATCTAATGCAGAAATCAGGCGGTCTATGGATTCAGCTGACCTCCTTAATGCGAATCATGTAAGTGTCTTGAATCCAATATGTATGCAAATTTTTCCTACTCATAATTCTACATGAGTGCACAACTATTCATACAAATGCGACAACCATATGACAGCATATCAAGTTTCAACCATATATAAATGAGAATACACATATGCATATGCAATATGAAGTGACTGAGCCGATCTAAAATCTAGGGTGTGGTGTATATGCATCCACGAGCAACCACTAGCAATCACTAGCAACCATTTGCAGCCATCATCCATAACATTTTTCAAATACATGTTTGCATCCATTTGTTTTCTACCTAAGGAGTTAGGAAAAGGACCGAGGAGATATACCTAAAAAGATAGATAAAGCATAACTTAAGGAAAAAGAGAGATCAAAGATGTACCCTCAAAAAGAAAAGGATAGGCAGCGCGTATTCTGTCCTCAGTTTCCAAAGTCGCGTCATCCTCGGCGTCGCTCCACTGAACTTTAACGAGTTTGACTTCGTGGTTGCGTAGCTTTTTCACTTTAGTTCCTAAGATGCGGGTTGGAAATCTCCTCACAGTTGCTTCACGTTCCACTTCGGCTTCTTCTAGAATGCTAGGTTCCACCACTTCCGCAGACTCATGCAAACACTTCCGGTGGTGAGAAACATGAAAGACGTTGTGAACTCCGGCCTGTCTCTCGGGTAGCTCTAATCTATAGGACATCTTCCCAACCTTCTCGATGATAGGAAACGGCCCTACAAATCTTGGTGCTAACTTTCCTGTGGATCCAAAGCGAACGACGTTCCTTAAAGGAGATACCTTAAGGAAAACCCTGTCCCCAACCACATACTCAAGGTTGGTACTTCTTTTGTCGGCTTAGGATTTTTGTCTGTCTTGGGCTGTATTCATCCTTCTCCGTATTAAGTCCACTTTCTCTGAAGTCTCTCGAATCATATCCGGCCCAAGTATAAGTTTATCTGTAGACTCCCACCAACAAGTTGGTGATTTGCACGGTCTTCCATACAAGGCTTCGAAGGGCTCCATACCGATGGTAGCTTGGTAGCTGTTGTTGTAGGAAAATTCCACTAAAGGAAGGTGATCCTCCCATGTCCCTCCAAAGTCAAGAACGCAAAGTCTCAAAAGATCCTCTAAAACTCTATTCACCCTTTCTGTCTGGCCATCGGTTTGGGGGTGATATGCCGTGCTCAAACATAACTGTGTGCCTACAGCTTCTTGCAGACTCCGCCAAAACTCACTTGTGAAAATAGGGTCTCGGCCACTAACAATGCTGGAGGGTATCCCATGGAGTCGAACTATTTCCTTGAGATAAAGAGATGCTAGAGATGAGGCAGTCCTTCTACTTTTAACGGGTATAAAGTGGGCGCTTTTAGTAAGCATATCCACTATTACCCAAATGCTAGTATTGCCTCTTCTCGACCTAGGCAGCCCATCAACGAAGTCCATTGAAATGCTATCCCACTACCACTGTGGGACCTCTAAAGGATGAAGTAGTCCTCCAGGCTTCTTCTGTTCCGCCTTGACATGTTGGCAGGTCATGCACTTAGAAACGAAATCTGCCACGTCCTGCTTCATGCCACTCCAAAAGAAAGTTCTTTTTATATCCTTGTACATCTTATCACCGCCAGGGTGTATAGTCATCTTGGAATGATGTGCTTCCTCGAGAACCTTCTTTGTCAACTCCCTTGTTTGTGGGACGCATAATCTCCCATCTCGCCTCAGCCAACCCTTATCATCGATGGTATATCTATTGAGGTGACTAGAAGTCTCACCCCTAATAAGTTTATCAATCACATCAACAAGCTGAGGGTCTTCACGCTGTGCAGCCCCTATTGAGTCCAAGAGAGTAGGGCGTACTTCGAGAGATGCTAACAAACCCGGTACAAAATCTGAGGAGGGCCTAAAGTTAAAACTGGCTATATACTCCAAGCTTTGCCTTTCCACAAAGAGAGGGCTTAAGGTCGGTTTCTTTCGGCTCAACGCGTCTGCTACTACGTTGCCTTTGCCGGGAGTATAGGAAATTTCAAAATCATACGAGGTAAGAAACTCCATCCAACTTTGCTGCCTCAAGTTAAGATCCTTCTGCGAGAAGAGATATTTCAATGATTAATGGTCAGTGTATAATTCGAACTTCTCACCTAGGAGATAATGGCGCCAAGACTTAAGTGCAAAGACGATGGCGGCCAACTCAAGATCGTGGGTTGGGTAGTTCTTTTCATGGACTTTCAATTGTCTTCCACCATAAGCTACTACCCTTCCTTCTTGCATTAGAACAGCGCCTAGTCCCATTCCACATGCATCTGTGTATACTGTGAACATTTTGCTTCCATCAGGTAGAGTTAAAACTGGAGCTGTTGTAAGAGCTCTTTTTAGGCGTTGGAAGGCAATGTCACAGTCCAAACCCCAAACAAATGCTAAATTCTTCTTTGTTAGCCTTGTGAGTGGAGCTGAGATTTTCGCCAAATCCCTAATGAACTTTCGGTAAAAACCTGCTAGCCCAAGAAAGCTTCGGACTTCGGTTGCATTTCTTGGTGTCTTCCAATCTTGCACTACCACTACTTTCGCGGGGTCCACCGCCAACCCTTCTTTGGACACTATATGCCCAAGAAATCTTACCTCTTCTCTCCAAAAGTGGCACTTGGAGAACTTGGCTTTTAGCTGATGAACTCGAAGAGTTTCCATGATTTCTTTCAGACGCTGAGCATGTTCTTCCTCATTCTTTGAGAAGATCAAGATATCATCTACGAAGACCACCACGAATTTATTGAGGAATTCTCTGAATACCCTACTCATTAGGTCTACGAAATAACCAGGTGCGTTTGTCAAGATGAAAGGCATGACAAGCCACTCGAAGAAACCGTATGGGGTTCTGAACGCAGTTTTATCAATGCTGTCTTCAGCTACTCTTATCTGATGGAACCCAGTTGCCAGATCAAGTTGGGAGAAGACCGACGCACCTACAAGCTGATCAAACAAATCGTCGATTCAGGGAAGAGGGTGCCTATTTTTCTTAGTCAATTAGTTTAACTCCCTATAGTCGACGCAAAGGCGAAGCGAACCGTCCGCTTTGGTTGCAAACAGGACTGGAGCACCCCATTCTGAAATGCTCCGTCTAATGAACCCCTTTTCGAGAAGTTCTTTAACCTGCTTACTGACTCCTTTCTCTCCTTTGGAGCCATGTGTCTGATAGGTAAAGCTACAGGCTTTGCATTATCCACAAGATATATTCGGAAGTCTATTTCCCGCCTCGGAGGTAAGCCCTTCACCTCCTCAAAGACATCCGGATATTCCCGGACTACTCTAACTGACTGCAAATTCTCATCAGAAGCATCAAGAGACCCTAAATAACTAAGCATAACAACATTCAAGGGATTACAAGAAATTTCTAGAGTGTTACCAAGCCGAGTCAAGAGTCTAACTACTCTTTTCTCACAATCAAGAATGGCACCATTACTGGATAACCAGTCCATGCCTAAGATCAAACCATGTCCCAAGAAGCCCAAAACAAAGGCTTCACAACTAAACTCAACGCTGAGAATAGAGATTTTCAAACCCAAACAAACCATTGACAAGTAAGCGGAGCCCCCAATTGGATTTGAAAATACTAAGGGATCCTCTACCATACTAGTGTCTAGATGCAGAGATTCTACTAAGGCAGATGAAATAAAGGAGTGTGATGCGCCAGAGTCAAAAAGTGTGCGAACTGGATGATTATAAAGATAGACTACACTTTCTACAGAATATTACTACCTCGTTCCTGCGGAGGTGCCGCCAGTGCATGAACTTGACCTCCAGAGGTGGATCCAGTCCTCTGCCCCTGCCCCCGCTTCTTTGGGCAGTCCTTAGCCAAGGGCCCAGTCTCTCCACAACTGAAGCAACCACCATTCATTTTTGCCTTCTTCTTCCTGCAGTCTTTTGCTATATGTCCCACAATGCCACAGAAATTGCACTTTCTCTTCTCACGGGGCTTATTGTTCTTCCCTCCTTTCTTGAAGTCTGTTTTCTTAGCTTGTAAACCCTCTTTCTTTTCTTCCACCTTAGTCTCTTTCTTGCCGTTGTCTTCCTCGTGTAGCAATGCCATGTCCACCAAGCTTTCATAAGTCGCTCCCGTGGATACATGGGTCATAGCAAGGCTGTGTAGAGGCTCATTCAAACCTTTGACGAAGCGAAGCGCCTTCTTGTGTTGGGTGTTTACTAAGTCCAGCCCAAATCTGGCCAGCTGATTAAACTGATTGACGTACTCTCTGATCGTCATGCTCCCCTGTTTAAGAGTTAGGAACTTCTCCATTTGCAGGCTTCTTTCAGCTTGGGAGAGGAATTTCATCTCAAACCTTATCCTGAAATCTTCCCATATTTCCACCGCCCTCTGAGCATTGGTAATCTCCCACCAATAGGAAGCTTCATCTTTAAGTAACCACACTGCTAGCTGTATCTTTTGCCTATCATCAACTCCGAAGATGACAAACAGATCCTCGGTTTCCTTTAGCCACTTTCTTGCTCCTACAAAGGACTCTGTCCCATAAAAGTCTTTTCCACCCATAGCCTTGAAGTCTCTACATGTTTTTGCGAAGGAATTTCCATCAGGAGGAGGAGGAGGAACCGCGGCCACTGGAGGAGGAATGTCTCCTGGGCCCGCGCCATTGGCCCTTGCCTCTAAGTACCTCCTAAACCAGCCGGGTATCGGCACTCCTTCTGGAAGGTTAAGGTCTCCATACATGCTGAAACAGAAAGGAAAGATTCAAAACGAAGGATAGAGAGAGAGATAGTGCACATGGCTTTGGGGGATTATGCCCTTTTTAAAAATATAACATTTTTTTCTTGAAAAAATACTTCTTTAAACTCTCTTTTGAAAACAATTTCAAAAACTTTTATCTCATCTGGTAAACCTATGCTCTGATACCAAGTGAAACACCGCACCTCCGTTAAGGTCACTCACAAAGGGAATGCCTTAACTTTGGTGGAGGTTTATAAGTAAAAGTCACAGGCAAACACAAGACATATATAAATACACATATTTTAAACAGCGGAAACCAAACAGACTTTTATTTCATCAATACGTGTTCAAACAAAAGATTTCCATAATTGTCTCAAAATACTTCCAACATTACAACCTCATTACTGTCTTGGTTATTAAAGAAGCATAAAACATAAATAAAGTAACAAAAATCCCTATAGTGATATCCAAAGCCATAGTCAGAGCAAAAGAGATCCAAACCATACATTTACGGTCTTGAAGCTTGCAAAGAGTCTGACTAAGCTGGGTTGTTTCCTCCCTGTGGACCTGGGGGGGACGAAAGAAAAGAAGACGAAAAGAAAATAGGGTCAGACATAAAGCCTGAGTAAATCTAGTAACTCTTCAGTATATGAATAGGAAAAAGGGCATGATAGATATAAACTGAAAACAGGAAAGTGTCACAAGCTAAGGGAGTGTAGTTTAAAATCGAATGTACTATCGCACCCATACTATATCTCTACACCTACTTGAGCTTATTCTAACCGACACCCCATGCTGAGGGTGAAGTGATCCCGTTTCTAAAGATGCACCCTATACTGAGGGTGAAGTGATTCTGTTTCTAAAGATCGGCTCCTACTCGCATAAACATATGTGTCATACGGCCCCCAAGAACTGTAGACACCTATGCTGGTCCCACCATGGGGTGTATCAAGATCCATGGTGGCGGACTCGACACAAACCTTAGAATACATAGGTTATACTACTGGTGCCCCAGTGCCCTGTTTGTCTGCTCCGGAGTGTGTGCACGCCCGCACCCCGTTAGAACCTATATTGTGCACCCACCGCCGTCATTTTGACCGTTTATAATCAGCCCAGTAATCGTGCCCCACCCTGCCTAGTTTTAGGGTACCATGATACCTAACTTGGGTTACTGCTGAAACGGGTCCCTCGTTACTAGGGTTTTCTAGTCAAACATGTTAAGTGGTTAAGTGTCTGTATTTACCTAACCTCACCCATCAATTCTTGTTAACATGTTGAATTTGGTTAAGTGTTTTTAGTTGACTTAACCCTACCATCTGTCCTTAGACTCTTAGAGCACCTGACCACTCACATTAGACAGATATTGCTACGGTTACTGGATTTGCCGGTCGGTTCCGGGCAGGTTTACACCGTAGCTCAGTCTAACCTCGGGTCCTTTTTAGGCTCAATGCTTAACCACCCACATTGGATAGGTATTGTTGTGACTACTGGACAGTCGGGCGGTTCCGGGCAGGTTTACATCACAACTCAATCTAACCTCGGGTTAAGCATACCTTGTTTTTTGAATTTACATATTTTATCACTTCTCAATTGTATGTAAATGTCATGTCCTTTATTCATGGGTATAACAATTCATACCGCTTAAATGTCATTGTCGTTGGCATGTGTCAAACATGCCAACATATATTTTTTCATGTTTTACACCCAACGTCATTACCCCCGTTTGTACATTCGCAACACTATAACAAATGTTGGTCTCGACCCAATTCAGCCCAACTTTATAAACGTGAGAAAAGGGGAAATCAAGAACATGTAATAATTTACAATACATAAAGGTGTGTGGTGCATGAACTTGCAATTTAACAATTCAACTAACATAAATTATCGGTCATGTGAACTTGCATTCAGATCAAAGTATAACTAAGTAGGTGACATATGAGATGGCATAGTTTAGGCTTATACAAACTTGGGTTTAAACATGTTTAACTTAGCATAATGTCAACAACAAAACTAACATGTTGTATAATCACCAAAATGTCCAATTTTAACAACTAATCATATAGCCTATTTCAACATGAAACATGCATAGTTTATGTAACCCAAACGGTACTTAACATAGATCCAATTATACTTGCAAATAAATATAAGAATGTGTTCATAGGTTTTGAGTCATGTAGGCATAAAAGGTCTCAAGTCTAGAACATGTTTACCTAAGCCTTAATTTAGACTTAGAGAATGTATATAGTCCATGACATCGACATAAACATAAAGGGATCAAATTCTAGTTTTTTGCCATAACTTGCAAGTGCCATTATTTTCATATACAATTGTCCAATAGGCGTGCATCAATCAATTTAGGCCACAAATACCAATACACAAGTCATAACAGAATCATTACAATACACAGAATTTATACAATAACATAATTATATTTTCATTTACATCGAACCACGTCACAGTTTCATTCATATTCTAAAAGGTCACTATACTTACAACGGGCCAATCAAGAGCCAATCAAAGAGCCAATCAAGAGCTGACATGTCAGCCCTAATGTCACACCGGGCCACAGAAATTCGAGCCAGAGCCAGACCCAGCTATCCAGGTCGACCAGGTAGGTCGACTGGCAGGTCGACACTATGGTCGACCTGGGGTGACCAGTTCGACACCATGGTCGAGCCTATGGTCGACCTGGTCCTTGGGCGGGAATTTTCCCGCCCAGCCCAGTTTGAACCTTTTTTTTCGAATTTTGAATTTGAAACCGAGCTGTTTGAATTTTAAATTTTATTCTGAAACTTCCAAAGGTCATAACTCCTTCATACGGAGTCCGATTCACGCAAACTCAGACTCTATCTCAAGTAGAATTCCGAGACGAACGCAATGGTGTAACTCGTTTCCCTTAATTCTTTCATTTAGAATTAGTTACACTTTAATTTGTGAAGCTTAATGTTATAGAATTCACGGGGTGTTACATTGGTAGTTTTGCATATCGATAGTTCAATTTATATAGATGAGACCGAAGAGAAGACGATAATTTAGATAGTACTTAAATATATTGTACATTTTTCTTTCCTATTTGGCTTTATATTTTTTTTCTCTTTCAATTTATTTAGATTACTTTTTACTTGCTTCTACTTGAAGTTTTTTTTTTTGTTATTTTGAAAGCATATTAATCCTACATACCAAAATGCTGCCATGCTTGCATGCGTTGAAAATGCAATGTACAACACTTCCTTCACCAAAAAGTGCTTCAACACACCCTTCTTCAAGGCAGTGCAGAGAATCGGCTAGCTAAGATTATTTAAGAGAGATTTTTTTTAATTTAAAAAAGATCGGTCATTTTAAAACTTCTTATGGAATATATTTAAATAGATTGCATTTGGCTTAATTCTTGAACATGAAATTCCAAAGAGATGACGTGAAAACTGGCATATGTTTATTTATTTATGTTTTTTTAAATCCTATGGATAAAACTGAACATGCTATTAGGCTGGTTTTGGTAAAATACAAATGATTTATCTTCTAATTCTTACTCTAATATAATTTTTATTATTAAAAAATTGATATTTATTTCATTTAATTAGAATGTTGATAGTATTCTAAAAGAATTAACAATATTTTCATTTAATTAGAATGTCCATCAAGATGTAGACTTTAATAGGATTTTTTTTCTTCCCAATATGTAAGCTAAATTAGCTAAATCCTTTTAGTTTTTCATACATATATATACATATACGTATATATATATATATTGAAAATTGGTTCACTTTATTGCTAATACCAATAAAACCGCCTTTATAAGCCTCGTTAAAACTCCATAATCCCCCTAGTGGATACCTTATAGGGAAAAAGAGTACTTATAAGATTGGTATACATCATAGAAATGACTAAAGTCATAGACAAAGAAAAATACATCAAAAGCCTCAAAATAAAGCTGAAATAAAAACCAAACTCCACGGCCCAATTATCTGGTCCATCTTCAAAATGTTCAATCAAAACCGACACATCATCCAGTATCTC
Source organism: Allium sativum (assembly GCA_030737875.1). Lineage (NCBI taxonomy): Eukaryota > Viridiplantae > Streptophyta > Magnoliopsida > Asparagales > Amaryllidaceae > Allium > Allium sativum. The sequence continues at coordinate 184,136,894 of CM060924.1, read as the reverse complement.
TTAACTTGATACCCCACCTCTGAAGAAAACATTCATTTCTCGGAGTTCGTATAGATCTAGATCCACTGTTTTGAACCATCAAAACAATCTCTCGTTCAATTCTGAAAAGCGTAGATAATGAACGATTCTTACGGCCTTGGAATACTCCCAAGTTTCTCTCTTGCCAGATGAAATAGATAGCAGTTACTAAAGATCCAAAAGCTAAGTCCCTCAATTGATCCTTTGATTTGAAATTTGTATGTAATAATCTTTCTTCCTCTTTCAAATCCGAACAGATAGTTAATGAAAGCTCCAATTTTTGTTTCAGGGATAACCAGATGAAGGCTGCAAAGTCACACTGAAAGAAAAGATGCTCTGAGGATTCTGGATGGTTTTCACAAAGAGGACATGGAGGATTTACTTCAGAATTATAACGCAAAATTCTGTCTTTAGTGTTCAACCTCCCCAAAATCGCAAGGTATGATATAAAAGACATTCTTTTGCTATTCTTTTTATGCCAAATTACTGAGTACATTGGATCTACTAATTCATGAACTCGAATAAAGTCCCAAACTTTATGAAAAGAAAATACTTCCCCTTCACACCATTCATATCTTTCTTGATTTAGATTAGGATGAGTATGAATCAAACTAATTTCATCTAGTAATTCTCGTGTTGCAGGATGAATTATTGGATGAAACTCGTCATTTCTAAAATTTCAGATACCTTTTCATTAGTTTGGCCAATTATATGCAATCTATCAAAACCAAGTAAATCAACCATGCACTTACAGTTTATCCAAGGCTCCATCCAGAGATAAGTATTTTGCCCTCTTAATATAGTTTTATTGAAAAATTGTTTTGATCTAGATCTAAGACGTAGTATTGATTTCCAAGTACTAGATGCATTTATATCCAATGCCATAGCCCAGAAAAAATCCTGCTTACAGTACCTATTTTGCACCCATTTACTCCGTAATGATTTGTTTGATAAAAAATTCCACATCAATTTTATGCAGGATGCTTTCTTAAGGTCACTAAAATTCTTCAATCCAATTCCCCCTTCTCCTTTAGGTTTGCATAAGGATGCCCATGCAACTTTATGAGATGTCCCTCCCCAGAAAAAATCAGCACATAAAGTGTGTAATTTACTCAGAATATATTCTGGAATCTGATATATACATAACCAATATAGAACAATAGGGGTAATAACTGAATTGATTAGTTCTGCACGACCAGCAAAACTAAGAAGCTTTGATTCCCAACCTTGTATCCTACTTTGCACTCTATGTATCAAAGAATTACATTCTGAATAATGCAAGTAGTTTGAAGATAAAGGAACTCCAAGGTATTTAATTGGAAGTGTGCCTTGTTCATACCTTAAAATGTTCAAAATTTCATCTGCATTTGTCATTGATTTGCTGAAGAATATTTTAGTTTTTGAAGCATTCACTTTTAAATCTGCATAGTGACTTAAATTCTGAAAGATTTCCTTGAGTAAATTTGCATTTTGAATTGAAGATTTTCCAAATATCATTAAGTCATCTGCATATAGAAGATGAGAAATAATAGGGTGCACTTGATTGCTTGGTTGAAATCCTTTTTGATATGTTGCTTTATCCATCATGAATGTAAAGAACTACATTACAATTGCAAACAAATATGGTGACAAAGGATCACCCTGCCTCAAACCCCTTGTAGATGATATAAAGCCTTTAGGAACTCCCTGAATTATTACAGAAAAGGTAGCAGTATCCATGCATTCAAAAATCAAATTGATAAAATGGATTGGAAAATTCATCTTTGACATTAAGAAACAAATGAGTTTCCTATTTACTTTATCATAGGCTTTTTGAAGATCAACTTTTACACACATTTTTGGCATTCCCACTTTTCTGAAATCTCTTAATAATTCATGTGCCAAAAGGATATTATCCCCTATATATCTCTCCTGTATAAATGCACTTTGATTTGCTGATATCAGTGATGGAAGAAAAGGCTTTAATATATTACATAAAATTTTTGATTTTTTTTGTAATAGACATTGCAACAAGAGATAGGTATGTAGTGAGCAATTTCAGATGGTCTATCATTCTTTGGGATTAGAGTAATAAAAGTATGATTCAAAGATTTTGGAAGTTTTCCAGATTGGAAAATTTCAGAGATAGCTGCTAATAAATCTTCTTTTAACTCTTCCCAATGAAATTTAAAAAAATTAGCACTCATTCCATCAGGTCTAGGGCTAGAATCATCATGAATAGAAAAAACTGCCACTTTAATTTCTGACAACTCTATTTTCCTTAGAAGAAAATTATGACCTTGCTCATTTATTATTGATATTGGTTGAAAAGTAGTAAATGCAGAGACACATGAACCATTAAACATAGAATGAAAATAGTTAATAGCTTCTAATTCAATCTCTTCTGATTTGAACAGCAAATTACCACTAGAATCAATAAGAGCTCTAATATGATTAAAGTATCTCCTATTTGACATTCTAGAGTAAAAAAAAATTAGAGTTTGTATCACCTTGTTGAAGCCAAGAAATTTTAGACTATTGCTTTAGCCCATTAAAATATGATCTTTGCAAACTCTGAAGATTTCTTTTTGCATGCAGATAATCATCAAAAATTTGGACATCTTCTGGATTAAGGTCTACTGCTTCTTCCAAATTTGCAACTACATGTTCTGCTTGTTCAAGGTTAGATGCATTTCTACTTCTCAATTTATTCCAATCTTTAAGCTCTTTTTTGCAGTTGCTGAGTTTTTGCAAAAACTGATAACTATTAAAACCCCAAACTGAACCATTCAAACCCTTCAAAATTGCTTCATAGTAACCATCTTGGAGTAGCCAATCATTTTTATATCTAAATGGATATCCTTTGATTTCTGGAGTAGGAATTATATCTAGCAAAATAGGATTATGATCACTTGAATTTTGGGGAAATGAGAGTGCTTTCATATTTAGAAATTGATGCATACAAATATTGTTCACCAATATTTTATCAACATGAGTTACTATTCCTCTTCTACGCCATGTAAATTGAAAACCCAAAGGTTTTATTTTAGATAAACTATTCTGAATTAAAAACTTCTGAAATTCTCTAATTTGAGAATAAGGAACAGGAAGCCCACCTTTTTTGTCATATGGTGATAAAACATTATTAAAATCTCCCATTAGAATCCATGAATTTAAAACTGCACTTGATTCATTTATAAGTTGATTCCATAGATTTATCCTTTCACCAAAAGTATTACTACCATAAATCACTATGAAAGTCATAATAAATCCTCCCTTGTTTTTTGCAATAACTGTCATATGTTGAGGAGATGGAAACAGCACATCCAAATCCCAAATATTAGAATTCCAAATCAATAAAATTCTTCTAGAGGACAATGATGAATTATTTGTTTGAAATTTCCAGTCATTAGGTAGGAGAGATGAAAACAGACCTAAATTAGTAGGATTTAACTTTGTTTCTACTAAACCAACAAGAGTTGATTTTGTAGAAATAAGGAGTTTGAGCACTTCTTTCATTCGAAAAGAAGTGTTCATTCCCCTTACATTCCAAGCTAATAAGGTCATTTTATAGATGAAGTATTCCTCGTTGATCTTTTAGCAGAAGTAGGAATTTTTGATTTTGGAGCCTGTAGATAATTTGTATTTTGATTGACAAATGCTGACACATCCACTTGTTTACCTTTCTCTAAATTTTTCACTTTATCATTTTCTTCAATTACATCTGCTATGTTATTCATATCATCTGGAATAATCTTTTCAAGGAGATTGGAATTTAAAAATGATAAATCCTCTTGCACTCTTGCATTTGGTGGATCTAAGTTGATTGAATAAATGTCAGCTACATTTGCTTCTTCGGAGTAAGATTGATCTTTTGAAAAATTGTTTCCTGGATCAATATTTTCTGCATTTTCTGATTCAAAATGACCTTCAACATTTACTTGATTTTCTTCATGTATATCAGGAGGAATCCATCTTGGATCTTTTGCAACTTCGTGATACTCATCATCGTGGCCAAATAATTTGCACTGAAAGCACTTTGAAGGTATGAATTCATATTCAACAGATATTTTGAATTTCTCACCATTATGAAGCAAAATAGGGATTTCAGTTAATAAATCTGTTTGAGTATCAATTTCTATTAGAACTCTTGCATACTTTGTAAACTTTTTCTCAGCTGTGTTTTCATCAATCAGAAGTGGTTTAGAAATAAAGCTTGCTAAGATCTGGATTGCATCTTTTGTCCACAGTTCTAAGGGCAAATCAATAAGTCCGATCCAGATTTGAACCAGATTACTATTTTTACCTTTAAAAACAAATCCAGGATGCCAAGGTTCAATATATAACAATCTCCCAAAATATGAATAGGTTGTGCTTTCAGAAATAAGTTGAAAATCATCTATGCATTCAAATTGAACCACAAAATCATAGTTAGGAGAGACATGAATGTTGAAAAAACCCTGTGGTTTCCATACCTTAGTAATATATTCCTTTAACTTGATTGTTGATAACCTGAAAAAAATAGGAATTAATGCAATCGTGTTTTTCCATGAAATCACTGATTGATTATAAACTTTTTCAGGTACAAAGACAAATTCCAGAGATGGCTTGATGAATTCGAGTTTCCTGCTTTTTGCGCTTGAAGAATGATCTGATTTCGAATTTGCATTAGAAGCCACATTTGGATCTAGGATATCAGATATTGATTCAGATCTGAGATTAGGATTTAGATTTGGTAGAGGAACGTTTGAATGAGGTCGTGTAAATGTAAAAGTAGATGATGATGTTTTTCTCTTTCCGCCATTAAAATGTATTAGACCTGGAATCACAAAATCATATACATATATATATATATACATATATATATATGAAGAATAATGTATATGGGTCTGCTAGTTTCTATTTGTTACATATATTGCCAGGATTATTTGTTTTACACATTAATGAATATTTCTTTAATTATATATACATACATACATACATATATATATATATATATGAAGAATAATGTATATGGGTCTGCTAGTTTCTATTTGTTACATATATTGGCAGGATTATTTGTTTTACACAATAATGAATATTTCATTAACTATGCATAACAAAGTCAATTCATTTTTCTTTCTTTTTTCTATTTTTTTTCATTTTGTATCCCACTAATATACAGGCATTTTTCGTTAGTTCAAAATTATGTAATCTCTTATTTATAGTATTGATTTATTTCTCTACGATGTACCACATACCACTAATATACAAAATCTGCATTTTTTATGTATCATTCTTCGAACTTTTTTTGATATGAACAGACCATGCACATATTTCAGACTGTCGATTACTTAAAGAAACTTTATATTCAAAAAACAGGTAGCACAAAACACTTCTTTGTTTAAGGCAGTGTACGTACCACCCTAAAAGGTAGTGCTATAACACTGGCTTGATTAAGGCAATCCACAACATTTTTTAGAATGTTTTCTCAATTGATCTCATTGATTCAGAAATACATATGTGTATATACATATATCATTTTGGCCAAAATGTTGATCGTTTCTTTATTGTGGTTATATAATGAATAACATAATGCATAGGGTGCGTTCGCAGTCAACTGTAGGCACCCTGGAAATTTTTGTCGCGTCCGACGCGTCAGACGCGAGTACTAATTTCCACTGCCAAATGGAACGCTGACTGGAAGTTGAAAATCAAGCCGTTGGCGTCGGACGCTTCGGACGCCAACGGCTTAATTTTCAACTCCCCTTCCTCTCTATAAATCACCTCCTCTACCCTTAACACCTTTCACAATACTCCTTCAACAACTTCTTCAACTCTTTCTACTTTTTCGATCAATGTCTAACTCCGATTCATCCTCCGATTATGATGATATGATTGATCTCTATGGGGTATATCTGATTCGGGCTGAAACGAGAAATCATATGACGCGGATTAATACTTTGGAGTTCACTGGCTTATCTTGGATTAACGAAATTTTGAATGGTCATCAAAACCAATGTCAAAATAATTTCCGGATTAAAAGACTTTGCTTTCAAGCATTATGTGAAAAACTGCAACATCATGGTCTCGCTTCCAGACCAGAAATTTGTATCATCGAAATGGTTGGAATTTTCATTTATACAATGGCTAATGGGCTTTCAAATAGACAACTTCAAGAAAGAATTCAACGATCAGGTAGCACAATTTCCATTTGTTTTCATGATGTCCTAAACGCTTTTCAAATACTCGCTGCGGATGTAGTAAAGCCAGGAGAACAACAATTGAGACCAGTTGGTTTCTGCTGGTCTGCGCTAATTTGTCTTTGTAACTGTACTTGTACTTGTATTTGTATTAGAAACTGTATTTGTAGTCGTATTTGTCTAATCAAATCTATTTATATCTTATTTTAAAAATACCCCGCTCAAATACCCCGTTCGCCGCTAAAAACACATTCCCCGTTCGCTACAGTACCACGCTCAAATACCCCGCTCAAATGCCCCGCTCGCGTTGGTTAAGAACACACCCATATTGTATTACAGGCTAAGAAAACAAAATAGAGTGGTGACACTATTCAATATATTTAGGAAGATTCTTATCAAAAATAGTAATGAGATAACATGGGAAAAAGATCATGCGATTGTTGTTTTGAAATGGGTCGACTTGACCGTTGAAGATTTTTGAATAAATTTACAATAAATTTTTATTCATATATGCACAACTCAACAAGCAATTGCCAGCAACTCAGTATTAACTGATTTGCTAGCAGCTCAGTATAAACCAAGTTGTCACAACTTAGTTTGTCCAGAGATTTTAAAGAAACTTTGTTGGAATCGAGTTGCTAAAGCCACTCAGTTCCTAATTACTAAAGCGCAACTTTGAAACTGCATTGCTTGTTGAAGCAACCCAGTTTTGAGTTGATGAAACAACATAGTTGATACTGAATTGTTGCCACTTAGTTCAATGACTGAGTTGCTTGCAAAATAGTTCAATGACTGTTATTTTTTTTGATTGATCGAATTTAAACCTTTATGATATCATATACTTACAGGCAAGGTACTATGTTACATGTAATGAGCGGTTGACTGCTATTATAAAAGAGAATGATGGGGATGCAACAAAGGTTCTACAAGAGTAGCAAGCATTGATCTTTCATGCTTTGAGTCTATTAAATGCAAAGTGGTGTGCATATCCTAGTAGTAACCTACTTAGTGAGGCAGGTAGTTTCATGAATAATCGATTTGTTACTTGGTGCATAACTGATAACGTTGCATACCAATATATATGTAAAATTTCATGTTCCTGGAGTGTACTTTTTTATGCTACTTAGCACTTAAGCATGCAAATGAACGGAAGCACAACAATAAAGAAGTTTACTTTTTACCAAATTTTTTTTTTAATCATAGATCAAATCACATGCTACTCAGCACTTAAGGATGCAAATTATCGAAAGTACAACAATAAAGAAATTAAAATCTAGGGTCATTGTTTTTGTGGAGGAAGTGCAGTGTATCAAGGCTCCGACAATTGAATTACATCAACAATCAAAGACAGAGCATCAAAGAATTAGGGAGGAGCGTGAGGCTCATCGTAAATGGACTAAGGGAAAGCATCAGATAATTGGCGATAGACTATAGTAGATAAAGAAATTCATTCGTGGTGTACTGGGGGATGAATGTCATCATATCAGTGAAAAGCATAAAGAGTTGGAAATTAGATTAATGCAATTTGTGAATAGAAATTGTCACAATCCGCACCTTAATGATTCATGGTATCATCCAATTATTTCTGGATTGATATGGTTAATAACTTTTTAGTATGCATGTGTAAATTTAATTTACGAGCATGTATTTTAATATGCACATTGATTTCTAGGCATATATTGTGGATTGTATTTTGTTGGTTAGTTTCCATTTTCATGATTTCATTTTAGTTAATATTAATTCAACCTATTAGTCTATTACCATGTCCATTTGTTATGGTTTTCGATGAAATTTGTTTAAATAATATTACGAAGTAATAAATATATATTATTTGGTTGTTTAAAAAAACAATTCATAAACATTATTTATCATGGATTTGCAATAGAGTATATATTGTATTATACCGATACTTTTATTTTCAAATAACTTTACATCGTAATTCCACGGTTATTTCCAGAATTTTTTTTGGTAAGGCCAACGTGTTTTTAAAGTGATCTGTAAAACTTTTCCCATTAAAACAACAAATGAGTACAAAATAGAACAGGAGATATTCTGATTGACTATCCATTACATACATTTACTAACCCAATAAAACACCACGTTGGGTGCGAATCTAGATAGAAAAGTAGAAATACAACACTAACATAACTATATGCCTCGGCAGTCACAAGATCGTTAGCATACAACGAAGGCTAAAAATAGTCCCAAAACATTGTAAATTACACAGACTCAAAAAATCCTAAACAATCACTATAGGCAGAAGATACTCCGCCACATATTCCATACCAACCTCCAGTCCCAACAGTAAAGGTCAATACCCACACACCACTGCAAGTATACAAGAAGATGGACACCAAACAACCAATCTCTTACTAAACTCACACGACACAGCCTCCAACAGACAGATCACAATCACTAAACTGACTTGCAACCTCACTTACACAAAGCACTAGCATTCATCACCAAACCAGTGCAATGCCACGATTACATACGCAGGAATTCCTTGAAAATCGCACTATCTACTTCACAAACTCCCAACAACACCAAAGCTACTAGCAACCAGATCAGAAAAACACCACTACACTATTCCAAGCCAACCACCAAAACAACACCACCAACTGCCACAAAGCTACCCAAAGACGAACACTCACGCCAATAACAACACACCAGAAATGCAGCCAACACAAACTCAAACACCCAATAAACAAACAACACCAGATAACAAAAAAAACAGAAAAATTAGATCTAGAAAAAAAATACCACATCAACACGCTGATTTCTCGATCCACAACTTCAAAGAAGCCTGCCTTTTGATAATGATATGATTCCAATGTTTAATAACACTATTCTGGGTCAAAAGGGTTGGAGGAGTCGTGAAACAGAGGAGCATATAATGAGGTGTGAAGGAGGGTGAAATCAAGACAAGAGGACTCTACTGGAGAGGAAAGAAAATGCAATTACTCGATGGAAATTCAATGCTCAAATTTCGACTATAATACATTATCTTGTATTCACTTGCCGAAGCTCAAGTATCGAAAACCCAAATAGTTAGTAGGAAGAAATTAGAGGGTGAGAAAAGGAAGAAGAAATATTAGAATAAAAGAAGAAGAAGAAGAAGAAGAACATCAATACTATAGAATCAGGGTAGAAATAGAACCTCACAGTGGAATGGACAAAATATAATATATCAAAACCCTTTACACTAAATGAAATTGTGTGTGTGTGTATATAAGATTTACACAATCATAGTGCACACTAGATCATATTATATAATCCGATAACAACACACACGGAGGATATAAACTAATAACAGAAAATATAGGAATACGTCTTGACTCCAGCTTTTCTCCAGAAGCTCCAAGCGAAACCTAACCTGGAAATATACTCGGTTTGACCCAAACACATTTTGAAGCAAAGCAAAATCAACCCGGATCAGTATGGAATACTTTCAGTGATAAAACTCATCACAAACAACTTGTTTAACTTTTAGAAAATCCTTTGAAAGAATGGAACTCACGTAAGACATGAGCACACATAGACATGGCACGGGTTTTTACCTTACGACAACCAAATCACTTTTTATATCAAAATCTAGTGATATTATAATAATGTTTATTAATCCACAAATAAAATAGGAATATACCCAGAAATCTTACATCTCACTTTCTGACATAGTTAGTTTACATCTAAAAACTTATAGCTCGTATTGGAGTTTTGATTTCCAACATGACAAGGTATCAAACCACCTTCCGATCAGTGTTCTCTAGAGAAGAAACACTAGGATTCAACAAGAACATATTGCAACCCAGCCACACATGACCAACTACTCAATTAACTTGAGAGTACAAAATATATTAACAACAATGGTTATGATCAGCAACTGTTTCCCATGAGCATGCAAAAGCGACAGAAGAAGGAACAAATGAATTTTCTCTAGATGGTGATAATACACCCTAACGGGAATGACCCACATAGCCATGTTGCTTGCCCGATTTCTGTCATTTACCGATTTATGAGGCTTGAGGTCACGATTAACTTTTATAACATCACATCACCATTTACTTTGAATGCCATTTTGTTAGATCCGCCAAATCACTAATTAACGTCCACAAAAACACTCTAGGTGTTAAGTTGAAAAAAGATGTCTTCTCCGCCACTAAACAAAAGTATGTTTGAGGGAATCAATGTACATGATCATTTTGAAATACTCTGTAGACATTCTTCCATTTAAGTCATCTAGGAACAGGACGAGCCGAAGGCACTCTCCTACTACATCTTATATAGGAATCACCCTAAGGATCAGTAGTGAATAGTCCTTGCAATCCAAAGATTTAATCACGACAGAATCACTGTTAAAATATCTCTAGGAGCTACCTAGAGAATTTTAACAAGTGGTTCTTCTGTTCATGAAGCTTTATGGTCTTCAATTCTTCCATCTCTAAAATGTATAAGCTTTATGCAAGCTAGTTTTCGAACGTAAAGTCGGTTCGAAGTGGTTTTGGGTTCAGTTCCCATCCCGGTCTCTTCGAAGTAGAACGTCAAAAGTCAGAAGAGATATTTATTTGATAGTCAGTTATTTGAATATCAAATCAAATAGTACATATAAGTATATTAGCAGCTCAAGCCCTTTTAATTAAAACCATTCATTTAAAACCATTTCATTGATTTAAAATCAATTTCATATATTTACTTCAATGGAATACGTATATTCCTATATCTCACTCATTTTCGTTACTTTGAAAACAATCCCCTTCTTTATTTCCACAAAATAAATGTATTCACAAAATCTTCTCTTCACTTTCTTTGTTGTGAAAATATTGCTATATATACATAACCAATTGGTATAGATTTAATTACCGATCTTATATGGCCAAAACAAACGTCATACGACTCATCGTTGATTATATAACCCTTAACGGTTTTCATTTAACTTCAAAACTTTTCCAATTAAAGTTTATAATAACCATTTTGGAAATAATAATTAAATTTTCAATATTCGTTTTCGTTTCAAACCAGTCTACCCTCTTGTTTTATCTCTTCAAAAATCCCAACCATTTACTTATTTCTTGAAATAAGTGTATTTCCAAAACTATACTATTTTCATTTCTTATAAAATAGTGTTATACCTAACCAAATGGTATAAGTATAATAACACTTCATAAGGGTTTAAGCAATGTTAAGTAATACATTATTTACAGTAAACCCAAATAGTTTATTGTTTTGCTTAAACCTTGCAAATAAAGTTGCATTTTTTTTATAAATTATCTCCTACCTCTTTACCATTACAACTAATATCAATCCTCAGATAACCTTGAAGTCGTTCAAGCTGGGGTATTTTATTTACCTCTCATACCTCAATCGACAACGTTCTTGCCTTAAGATGGATAAGAGTTTGTAATTCAAAAATTGGTATTAATCATAATATCACAAAATCTCAATTATATTCTATTTAAAACAAGGTTTTATAAACCATTTTTATTTTGTAAATATCATTTCAAATATAACTACTACTACTTTATTTGTTAATTAAGTAAATGCTTACTAAAACAGCCCTTTTAACTTTAAACCTCTAAAAACAAATTTTTTTATAACTTGGATTTTATTACAAAATCCATTTACCATATCCTTGTACAAAACCCCTTTTTACCAATCCATTTAACCCTTTTCCTTCTTGGAAATCCAATTTAATTTTCATTCATTTTACTTAATTCCATAACTAAGTAACTCTTATTAAAATCACCGAATCTTCTTAAACTCTCCTTTATGAACTTTATTTATAAACCTTGAATTTTATTATAAAATCCTTTCATAAACCCTATGTTATATTCAACTAAATCTCTTTCCCAACTTAATTATCTTCTTAATTGAATTTCAATTAAAAAGATAATCACTTTAATTACGTCAAAATAATAATTAAATTCAATATTAACTAAATAAAAGTTGTTAACTCCTTTGTTATAAAAAATAGAATAGTTAATCCATTATAAAAAGGTTATTAAAATAATAATTATAACTATCAACTCAATAGTTATCTTTAAACATAGTTAATTAAAAGATTAATTAACTTCTAAGAACATTCGTTAAGTTTAACAAATATTTGTTAAAACTATTTCTATTATATTTATTGAAAACAAATCAATCTAATACTAATTCGAATTGAAACAGTTGATTAAGTCAACTTGCAAACATCAATTAACTGATTTCCATAACTCTTTAATTAATTTATAACTTAATTAATTAAATAAAGTTTCTTAATTCTTTCATAAAAACAATTATTTCAAATCATTAACCATTAGGTTAATTTTTGACATCCTTAAATATAAAACCTTATTAATAACATAAGAATTTACTATATGAATCATTTTATAATTACTGTATAAAAACCAACTTATAAATATTGATTTATTTATAAACCTTCTATTTTATATAGCTTATAAAAATGTAATTAAAAATCTTGCTTCAGTTTATAAATTATTTTTTATAACTTTAATTACATCAATTCGCCTAATGGCGAATAAACGTCTTTAAAAGATGAATTTTAGGCCTTCTGCTACCAATCACTTAATCAATACTGTTATTAATTAAAACATAACAAGGGTGCATTCAATTCAACAATCAACATCCAAACATGATATAACATTACTTGAGTTAAATAATCCATATATGAATAATATGAAAAACAAGTAACACACAATTTATTTGCTGAATCCAGTTGGATCTCTCCAACCTGTTTTTCCCTGCATTATAGCTCGTATTATTACTATATAATTGCATATAAAATAGATATTCTAACCTAATGCATTCAAGACAATGAAAATATAAATATCGTCAACCATCAAACAAAAAATAAACATCTAAGGTATATAAACATCCAATTTTTACTATCAACCATAAATTATAGTCATATGAGTTCAATCGCATCATATAATTCCAAAAGACGTGAAAGTTAACTCACATTTCATTTTCGATTCGACGATTCAGGTCGATTTATATAATTTCAAACATTATTTAGAAATTACATAAAATTCCAATTGTATCTGAATCATTCCATCTTAGCTTAGTCGCAAAGTATTCATCGCCACAATTCCAACGGACCTTGTTTCGTCGAATTCTGTTAAAGTGTGAACAAGATATTGCATAAACAAGTTATTATTTAAATTAAAATAATTTAATTATAACTAATGTCATTAGTTTTGGCTTAATTACTGCGATTATTCCTAATTAATCACTCCCTGATCCACCTCTTAACCATGTTTACATCCACTACACCATAATAGCCATTTGACAACTCTTATTTTTTTTCAACTGCCAACACTTATATGTGTTATAGACTAGCGACACTAATATGTGTTGCCATAGACAAAATGTGTCACCAAAAATGTGCTAACACTTGTATGTGTTGGTAGGCCTAGTCAACTCTTCTTTTCTAGGGGCAAAAGGGTAAGTTATCACACATAACCCTAATTGGTACCTCAACACTTATTCCTCAATTCATATTCCTTTCACGGTCGCATCATAAGAAAATAAAAAATGGGCTTCGAAGAAATTATATCAGCGATTAGCTAATCATCTCTCCATTATGTTGAATCCTCTCAAATCCTCTCTCCATTACTTCGAATCCTCTCAAATCCTCTCTCCATTACTTCGAATTGGGGCTTCTAGGAATTGCGGCTTCTATGAATTGGGGCTTCTAGGAATCACGACAAGAGGTAAAAAAAATTGATTTTTTGTTTGTTATCATGTGTCCCTTCATTTATTGCATAAAAGATTAGCAAAATCATATAAATCGCATTACGAAGAGAGAGTGGTCTATAACCTTGAATGAACATGGACTTTTGGTGATGTTTGTGTTGTCTGTTTGATAAAAATAACGAATTGTCTGTTTAAAGGCAAAGTTGATGTTTGTGTTGTCATGCTTTGTATGTAGTGTGCTTTTTTCACTGTAATAAAAAGGTTAATCTTTTGGTGGACATATAATTAACAAGTAAAAAGGTTAATCTTTTGTCACTGTAATAAAAAGGTTAATTTTTTGGTGGAACAATAAAAAGGTTAATCGTGTTTAGATAAATAATTATACAACTTCAAACTTTAGTTGACTATAATAAAATTAACAAGTAGGCATAATAAAATAGCATTTGCAGTTTTGAATGAAAAATAGGTGCTTACACGCAAGATGCAAACAACCTAAAGGTCCTGGTCCTATGTGTTACTGTGTTTTTTGGTCCGACTATTTTGGCAGTACCTTAATATAGGAATATTTTCCTAAATATTACTAGTTGAGTCATCTTGATGTAACTTTGACTACTTGCAGCAGCTCTTCTCGGTCCTTATTGGTTTAGATGGATATTTATTTCTATTTGGAAATTTTTATTCACGTAACCACCATTTCAGTTAAGTTGATAGTTGATAGTGATATGCCCAGATTACCATTTCAGTGGATGCCCAGATTACTTTTCAAAAAATTGAGCAATGCTTAGTTTCAAACAAAACTGAATTTCAATGGTATCAAAGCCTGGTTGCTTTCAAATTCAATTGTTGGATTTAAATGCATGTATTTAGTTATGTATATATGTGAAAATTTTGCTGTGTTAAAAACACAGATGAAAGTTTTAATTCGTATATATATACTGAATCTGGAAATAATTCCTATACATATAAATTCTGTATTGAAAGTGTGAAATATACATGTTTGAGTTGGTTTCGAATTAACTCAGTTATATATATATATATATATATATTGAAAATGCTCTGTTGGATTCTAAGAAAGTCTTTGAATTCAAGTGTATGACTAATTTGTGAAAGGTAAGTTATAATCCTGTTTTATCCTGTTTGGAATAAATTTGAATGATTGATCCTATTCTATTATGTTCATCATCTAGTTTTATAATTATAAGGCAGTTTGATTCAATCTTAAAGCCCAGCTTGATTTGTTAAAAACTATGTCTAAAACCCACCCTGTTATAAACATTATTCTAATATGTATAAGTTTTATGTAGTATTAATATTTGATATTAATGTTATTTGCAACTTTGTAAATTTATATATTTATATACATTTAAATTTAAAAAGGCAAGTATCAGTTACATCAATATATATGTATATGTGTATTGGAATTTTGTTGAGAACTTAATTTTTTTTCACGCAAGAGAATCTGAAACGTTTCAGAATTCAATTATATATATGTTATAAATATCAGGTTTTCAGTTTATATTGGATATATACCTTGATCTGCTTACAAGAAATACTCATATTTGGTTACATCAAAACTTGAAGTCCCAATATTAGATATTGATTTACAACTAAGAATAGCTTCTAAAAGTATAGATTGACATCTGAACCTTAATTAATATTGATATTACCTTAGTGTGTGTACAGCTTATTAGTACCAATTATAAAACAGTTTGCACCTCAGGATGCAATTGGGTTATGATGCACAGCTTAGACCTTGGTTATGTTTATCCATAAAACCGTGATAGTTAGAAACACACTTACAAATATATATATACATACATATATATATGTGTGTGTGTGTGTGCATGTGTAAAAATTATCATTTTCTTTTCTTAAACCATTCAGAGGTCAATTTCTACATGATGCCTTGGGAATCCTTATAACAGAGCATACTTTTTATGAACAAATATTAGAATAAGGCCTTTTTAAATGTCGAGCAAAGCAGTAATTGTTTAACTTGGTCTGCCCACTATTAGATTCAGATTGTTCAAGGAATCTGTAAAACACAGTATCCTATCTCATGAAACATGCACTTTCCTTTATTATAGAGCTTCTCTATTGTTTCTCCTTTAAAACCCCAGTGAACCAATACATATGCTGTAACGACCTGGGGAAAAAGACCGACAATCGGGTCTTCAACAATAATACATAAACTCGTATCATTTGCTAGAAACCCAAGTATCGAACCCCCAGATTGTCAATAGAAAGAATTTAGAGGGTGAGAATAGAAAGAAAGAAGTACTAGAATAGAAGAAAGAAGAAGAAACATCGGAATCTCACAGCGGAACGAATAAAATATAATATAACAAATCTCTTTATACAAAAGAACTTTGTATACATACCAATCATCAGAGTACAACATACATCAATCACAGCGGAATAATATCTGTATATAACTAACGGCAAAGCCCACCTTCTTCCAGCACCTGAATTCCAAGCGAAACCGAACCTGGAACATACTCGGTCTGACCCGAGCACATTTGATTTAAAACAAAATACACCGGGTCAGTCTGGAATATTATCAGTGATAAATTCACACAACACACACTTGATTAGCTTTGGAAAGTCTTTTCTGAAATCAAAGGATAATAGTAAGACCAGTTCACACATAAACACGGACGGTTTTTACCTTACTATAACCCAAAACGGTTTTGAAATCATAAATTAGATCTGATATTATGATAATGTCTAAATACAAGTAAATAACAATCTAGAGGAACGCTTGCATCTCATGCTCCCCATATATAGTATACAATCAAAACTGCGGGCACTTATCGGATATTGGATTTCCAACTTGACAAGGTATGAGACCACCTTCCGCACGTGTATCTCTAGAGGCGAATACACTGGGTTCAACAAGAACGTCTTGCAACCCGGCCCTCACATGATCGACCACTCATTTCGCTTGAGTGTATCGAATGTATATCACCGACGGTTGGGATCAGCAACCGCCTGCCCGAAAAGGGACAGCATCGAAACATAGATTAAAGAAGCAAACGGAATTTCTCTAGATAGGTGATCATACATCCTAATGGGAGCGACCCACATAGCCATGCTGCCTGCCCGATTTTTGTCATCTTCCGGTTGATGAGGCTTGAGGCTAGAATTCCTCTTCACACATCTGGCCATCATTCACTTTGAATGCCACATCGTCAGATCCGCCAGATATCACTAAATGTTGACTTCCACAAAAATACTCTGAGCATTAAGCCAAAGAAGGTGTACGGCCTTCTTCGCCACCAACAGAGATACGTTTGTAGAACATCAATATACGTGACCCCTTTGGAAATACTCTGTCAGACACTCATCCATGCTAGTCATCCAGGAACAGGATGAACCGAAGGTACTCTCCTACTGCATCTCATATAGGAATCACCCCATGGATCAGTAGCGAGAAGTCCTTGCAACCCATAGATTCCAACCACGACAGAACCACAGTCTATCTCTGGCCGCTAAACTAGAGATTATTAGCAGTTCCTCCGCTTACGAAGATCCACGGTCTTCAATGCTCCATCTCGACCATCTTCAAATATCTTCACGTATTTGTTGGTCGGAATGGTTTTCGAATATAAATTCGATCCTGGTCTTTCCATACCAACAATCGTATTGGTCAAGTTTGATAGTCGGTGTTCTAACTATCAAATAACAAATGTGTGAGTAACATCAGTTGGCTAATTCAACACTTAACACAACTTGACCTCTTAAAATGTATTTAACCAAATTTCCTCTGATTAACTCTGAATGATTTATTTTGATTGATTAACTCTAACTCGACTAACCTTGACTTATTTAACTTGACTAACTTAACTTGATTATTCCTATTGATTAACTAATACTCGACTTAACTCTATTCGCTTGACTCTAGATCGCAGCGATCACAATGGTTACGCCTGATTCCCTCAGGAAACATCCAACCGCCGTAGGATATCTTTAGCCCTGCGAATTACGCTAGCAGTCGTACGCAATGGAAAACCTTTCCTGAATAACTATGTTTTGCTTACTCTAACTATATTTGATCAACTCTAATTGAATAAACAATATTCACTATAATGTGAAACAATATTCCTATTCCCTTTGAACTAATATCGCCATATTATTTAAATTCCAAAACCTTGCATCAGGGTTTGATATTCCTTGTATAAGGTAAGACCAATTTCAACACTTTACTCACTCCAAACTAAAACCATCCTTTGATAATAGTGAAGCCAATCAAGTTGGGGTATTTTTAGTTACCTCTCAGACCTTGGTCGACCCGTTCTTATCTCAGAATAATATTAGTTCGCCAATTAATCATTTCACCAACATCTTGTTTGTCATCTGGATTTCAACTACCTTTATAAACCGTTTCTTACATTTTGAAATCCATGTCCAATAAAAATCCTTTTTACTTAATTTGTTGACTAAGTAAAAGTCCACACAACACCATTTCTAACTTATCGATTCCATTTACCATCCTCACCTGAACCCTAGCTTATAAACCCGACTGAAGCATGTATTTATAATCCTCTAATTTAACTTCTTATATAAATTAATTGAGAAGCTTTAATTCAGTTATAAATAAGTTGATAACTTTTAAAAACTACGTCAGTTCACTTGACGGTAGACGATGTTTAAACCCCACATTTCAGGTCATTCCTACCAATGCCCTGATCAACACTGTCGATTTATTTCAATCACACAATGACGAATATCTATTCACCCATCACATTTAACAGGGCTTTGGGGTCAGTCAAGGTGAACAATTCATATATAATCACAACAAACAAAAATATGGTTTATTTGAGGAATCTGGTCGGATCCCTCCAACCTGTCCTTCTCTGCATCACAGATGTCAGTCGGAAATAATATACGGATAAATAAATAACTGGAACCAATCAACAATAACAACCAATTTGCATCCATCGCATCCAGTCAGCCAATTTAAACTGTTGACTATAAGATATATTTTACTGTGAATGTACCACATCACAGGATTCCAGAAGGTGTGAGAATTAACTCACCAGAGTTTGACTTGTTGATAAATCAGCCCATTTCAGTCGGATTAAACTGCGTTTAATTTAATCGAGAAATCCAGTTGTTGTCAGCCCTGCTCAGCTCTCATCCATCGTGTAGTACACGTCTTAATGGTTCCAGTGTTTTTCATTTCGTCGGAATCTGATTTCGTGAGTGTTCGAAATTAATATTTGAAGTTTTATAAACTTTAAAATTAAGAAAACCTTAAATTAAAAAAACAATGGGCCTTACCACTATACCCGTTCAGCCCATCCTGAATGGCCCAAACCCGCACCCCTCTTTATCACTTAACCCATCGAAACCCTTCCCTATTCATTCTCCAAACCCTCAGATAATCCCTCCGCCGCCACAAAGAGGAAAGAAAGGAAACCCTACCACCGAAATCACTCCATCGCTGCTCTCTCCGACCACCACAGATCGCGACGCCCTGCTACTGCATCGGCCTCATCTAGTTGCTCCGCCATTCCCACAGATCGAAGACCAAACGTAAAAGCTAAGTAATCTTTCCCAATTTAAATTTCTGTTTTGAATTTCCTTTTTTGATTTGAATTTCGGTTTTACCTTTTCTGTGTTGATCTGGTTTGTTGTGGTAACTTCGGCACTTTGCTAGTGTATTTATACTAGTGGATTTTCGAATTGTTCCATCCTAGGTTTAAATTTTACAGTGCTTAGGATCCTAGATGATATTTCCCTGTTTATTTCAGTCATGTGGACGAACTGTGTTTGTGATTTATACTGGGTCTCTGCGTGGGGTTTGACAGGGGAAATGTGATGTCTTACAGTTGGATTTTTTTCGTATTGATTTTGTTCAGATTTATACACAAAGATCTGTACAGTTATAAACTTGTTTATTTCATTTTTCCCAAACTGTGACATGCTGAGTATTTTTTGTATTGGATTTTCAGAATCATTAGTTGGATCAACTTAGGTATTTGAGTTTTTTTTTCCCATGTGCAAATCTTGCTCAGATGTACACAACCGAATCCTATATAGATTTGGTACAGCCGTTCACTGTTTATTCACATGGTTCGTTTGAGTTTAATTTTTATATATTTCCTGTTCATATTGTCTTCTCGTTGTCAATGTATGTAGCTGTTGAATTTCAGTCTCCTTTAGCTGTATAGATTTGGTGTAAGATTTGATTCATTGATATATGACTATACATATACATATCTGTTTTGATTGTATAAGATTTGATGGTACTTTCTCTTCTGTTCACTTACTTGTGCATTGATAATGCACCATTGCTTACTTGCTATTCGGTACTGCGGATTCGATGCAGAATATATTCAAAGATTTAATTTTCTTCTATATGATCTGTGTGCTATTTTAATCTTGCACTTTACTGTTTACATGTGGTCTCCTTCTTATTCACATCTTTCACTTCATATATATATATACCTAAACATACTAGCTATTCATAGCTGTTTTCTCCTTTCTTTTCAGGTAAATTTTCTGATTGCAATAGTGGTGCTTTGATGCCTGCACTACCAGGCAGTGAGGATTTTGTTGGATCTTTATGTACAAATTTTTGCTCAGCAAATCTGAGTTGTGACATTGTATGACCGAACATGATTTGTACAAGGCTTGTATAAATATACATGTGTTATTCTATACTTGTTCTGTTATATTTTTCTTCTTTTTTCTTTTGTTTCGAATGGATGTAAATGATGCTGGAAAGTTGTATTTATTTGTACAGAGAGTTTGCTACTTTTGTTATAACGAGTTCACATATATCACTTGTTGGGCATTGCAACTACTTTGTATATATGTTCATACATAAATTTTGAGCCACGCCACCAAACGTAAAGAGAAAAAGGAAATGGTGTATGAATTTTAGATATGAGAGCATACTGATATCATAGCCTCTCGATCCTAGTACCACGGTAACACTAGGCATATAACTGCAGCATATAAGCCATTTTCAATTAAGTGTATTTATAAGCCATAAGCATCATTTAGACATGCATGGTTATCTCATATCATATCTTTGTTCGTTCATTCTTGTATCGGACGTTTTAAATCTATAAAATGTTAATATAATTATAATGATAAATAAAATTCCAA
This sequence comes from Allium sativum, assembly GCA_030737875.1. Lineage (NCBI taxonomy): Eukaryota > Viridiplantae > Streptophyta > Magnoliopsida > Asparagales > Amaryllidaceae > Allium > Allium sativum. Next base: position 184,115,904 of record CM060924.1, on the reverse strand, counting down.
AATTGGTAAAAATAAATAGATATCATCGAATATAATGAAATACCGTATAAGTGAAAAAAAAAGTTAAGATAAATTTTCCAATTCGACACTCAAAAATCTGGTTAAACGAATATTCAATACATATATAAAATTGTTAATCGTTTATTAAATAAACGTTATCGTTTTATCAACGAAATCCATAGCGACTATTTTAGGATTTCAACTGGACATAACTAACGAATTATAGCACGAAATCTCGATTTTTCTCTTCCATACGAAAAATATAATCAAATCGATTCCAACGTTTCTGGTTTCACAGAATTTCGACTTAAAACGATTTATGTACCCTCAGTTAAAGTTCAGAACGAAATTTACGAACTACCGTGCCATTTCTAGTTCGTTTATAATATAATTATAAATTAAACGTTCTAACGTCGTTTTTAATAACGAACATATTTATATAATCCAATTTAAACCATTTTTAAATCACTTTAAAACGCTCGTTCGCATTACACTGCAAATTCAATATTTTCCCAATATCCCGAAAATAAAATATTATTATATTATTTATAAAAAATTTAAATATTCAATTTAAAATGGTCAAGTCCATTAATTAAACATAACTCAACATTTTAAATAAATAAAATATTTCACATAAATGGCTAGAAAATCCGGGACATTACATATGCTATCTAAAATGCCCACAAATAACTTGTATGAAGTTAAAGGGTGTAACAACCCGAAAATCTGGGCCAGTTTAAATTTTTTATTTTGGCAATTTTAGCGAATTTTGAATATTCAAAATGAATTATTTTAAATAATATCGATGAGAAATTTATTTTGAATATAATTAGAAAGTATATATTATATACGTCGTCGTTGGAATATAAATAATTATATATAATTATAAATAGAATTGAAAATGGCGCGGTAGTTCGATAATTCGATTTCAAACTTCAATTGAACATACCGGGTGCAAAACAATCCGGATTTTAGTGAAACTAAAAATAATGGAATCTAATTGTGGCTATCTTTCCAACGAATCCGAAAAATCAAAATTTCATAGCGGGAATCAAAAGATATGTCCAGTTGAAAATTCTGAATAGTCGCTATGGAATTCTGGCCCTTAAAAATGGAAATTTTGCAAACGACCTCGGATTTCGACGAAACCACTTTTGTTGGATCCGTGATGTAAAGTTATTGCTAGATTCCAAATTTCATAATTTTTCGATTCAATATGTGAGCGTGGCAAAGGAAAACGCGTTTGACCAGTTTAGTTGATTTTAATCGACTGGAAAATGGCCATTTTTCTAACGGTCTCAGAATTCGATGAAACTAGTTTTGTTAGGACCGTATCGTCAATACGAAGCTAGAAAATACTTTTCGGGAATTTTTCTAGTTAGTATGTGACCCCGGTAAATTGAAACGCGCGTTCAAATTCAATATATAGAGTTATATGTTGATTTTAACGGAAACTGATCCAAATGGTCGAATTGGCTTATGATACCTATTCCATTGTGTTCGGAATGGGGGTAATTAGCTATGGACGACAGGCGGTGGGCTTGATTTAGAGTTCGAAATAGAAAGTTGCTTTATGGAATTAAAATAAATAAATTAAATAATAATATATATAATTTCATTAAGCCCCTCCCTCCCCTTATCCTTTCATTCCCGTTTCTAACAGAGAAAGAAAAAAAACATCATCGCGCCCTAGCGCGACGACCTTCCACCGTCGCCGACCCACCTACTCCTCCTTCTTCCTCCGCGCCCTCCCCCTCCTTTCTCTGGCTGAACCCGCGCAACCTGAACCCCGAAACCCCACTGCCAAATCGGATGCCTCCCCCTCCATTCAACCCCCCGACGCGCCACCCGAGAACCCTCTCCCTTCGACAGCAAATCGCCACCACTCCAGGCGGCGCAGAAATCCAACCCTAGGTCGAAGCGCGAGCTGAAAACTTCGGCCAGAGATGAATTACTGTGAGCTTCTTCCTTCATTTTTGATTCAACACTAATTCTAAACCAGTTTTGTTTTTAAAATTTGTTTTGTTTAAAATCCGTTTTGTGTTAATTCGGTTTTGTTTAAAATCGGTAGATTCAAAGTAAAAATTCTATTTTTATATATAGAATAGCAAAGTAAAATTTCGATTTTTATATATTGAATAGCAAAGTAAAAATTCGATTTTTATATATTGAATAGAAAAGTAAAAATTCGATTTTTATATATTGAATAGCAAAGTAAAAATTCGATTTTTATATATTGAATAGCAAAGTAAAAATTCGATTTTTATATATTGAATAGCAAAGTAAAAATTCGATTTTTATATATTGAATAGCAAAGTAAAAATTCGATTTTTATATATTGAATAGCAAAGTAAAAAATTCGATTTTAATATATTGAATAGCAAAGTAAAAATTCGATTTTTATATATTGAATAGCAAAGTAAAAAATTCGATTTTTATATATTGAATAGCAAAGTAAAAATTCGATTTTTATATATTGAATAGCAAAGTAAAAGTTCGATTTTTATATATTGAATAGCGAGGTAAAAATTCGATTTTTATATATTGAATAGCGAAGTAAAAATTCGATTTTTATATATTGAATAGCGAAGTAAAAATTCGATTTTTATATATTGAATAGCGAAGTAAAAATGTGATTTTTATATATGTAGAGAATACGGGCAGTGAAAGTGACAAGAGGCAAGAACGGCAAAGATTTCCAAATAAGAAGAGTCATGGCGTTGGATTAGCTTATCTGTGAGAACTTCTCACTCTTCAATTTCTTTTTCTAATTATATATATACTAGGATGCAGACGGTGCTTAGCAGCACCCGACACCCGTCATCCACAGACCGTGGATGGCTTGTTTGTTTAATTGTTTGGTTGTGTAGTTGGTTAGATTATTTGGTTTGAATTGAATTGTTTGGTGAAATGAAATTGATTTGATTGATGTGTGAATGGCGTGGGCCTTCACTAGACTGGCGATAAGGCTAGGCCTTGTCCCGTTTCTAGTATCGTGTCGTTATGCCGCCGAAATTTTCTAAAAATAAGTTAGAAAAATAAAGATAACATTTTATTTAATAAATGAACCGAATAGAATATTCATAGGTTGAATAAAATAGTTTGATCGTTAAAAATATAATTTTTAACGTGAATTTGAATAAATAAATATTCATTTACAAACCGGACGGTTTGTTTATGTACACCTATTTGAAGGACATTGATTGGGACGATAAATTTTACACATCGCCCAACTGCACAAATAAAAATCTGTGTTGGATTGCTTGACACCCCACACAGGTATTGGGATGATATTTGACGTACATTAATCCCAATAATTAGTTGTATGTCGATCGATTGATTGACAGGCTGTTATAAGCGTTGGATATTTATATTTGATGCTTATACAGTGTATAATGCACTTTGGATGATGGTTGATTATTCATCGTTGTTGATATATACATGTGTTGTAGAAAATCCATATAATTAACATTATATGGTAATTGATTGGGCCTCATTCCAGTTTTAAAATAGAAATATTTGAAAAAGAAATATATGAAATAGAATAATTGAAAATAGGAATATATGAAGCCGTATTGATAAGATTGACGCCATTTTGACGTGAACGATATTTATATCGATTTTATTCATTTTATAATGAATATCGAAAGTGATTTCAAAATCTGATATTTTGAAAAGAAATTAAATATAAATAAATTCGAATTGAAATTGAATATAAATAAATTCGAATTGAAATTGAATATAAACAAATTCGAATTGAAATTGAATATAAACGAATTCGAATTGAAATTGAATATAAATAAATTCGAATTGAAATTGAATATAAATAAATTCGAATTGAAATTGAATATAAATGAATTCGAATTGAAATGGAATAGAAATGAATTCGAATTGAAATTGAATTGAATTGAAAACGAACTGAAATTGAATTAGAAATCAATTTGAATTGAAATCAATTTGAATTGAAATCAATTTGAAATGAATTTAAAATGAATTTAAATTGGAATATTCAATTTTGATTTGAAATTGAATATGAAGTTGAAACCGTTTTGAAAATGAATTTAAAACGATTTATAAAGCACATTTTGAATTGAAATCGACGAAGTATATATTATATATATATTATATATATAATATAATGGCCTGAATAGAACGCACCGCGCCGCGGTAGTTCACGAATTTTGACCATTGACTTCGAACGGATATTACGGGAGATCCGACCGTCGGATTCTCCTGAAACCGGAACCGTTGGGTTCGTATCGAAAAGAGCTTTCTAACGAATATTAGAAATTAGAAATCTAACGGTTGGATTTGGATTTATGTCCAAATCAAATTTGAAAAAGGTCGCTGTAAGTGCAATTCGATGGCCGTTGATGGAAATCGACTGTACGGGCCTTGATAAAATTATTAAAAATAGTAATAATTTGTGTAAAATCATAAGAAATGATTTGGGAAAAATTGGGATGAAAAACTCCATATTTGAAAAGATAAAAATAGATTTTTATCGAAATGAACTAGTTTTGAACTAGAATAGTAATTTATTTATTTTTAAAATAAATAAAGTGAGTTTGAAATGGTTTTGAAAATAACCAGAATTTCCAATGATTGCATTGGAATGAATTTGAATCGAAATTGTCTTCGGAATATTTCGATGTTGGATTTCGTGATTATACAGATGTTGTTATGGAAATTTGAAAGATATAGATATATATAACGTTATTCCCAATACGATATCTGTTGGTCGTAGAATTTGATATTGAATATATGCCAATATATTTTCTATTCAGAGCCTTGTATTTAATATCCAATGTAATTTGGGTTTGTCGTGAATGGTGTCTTGACTAACACTGTTCTTGAACCCAGTTGAGAAAAGATTAAATCTTTTTATTTGGATTTAATGAAGTGTACCAATTAAATAAAATTTAATTGAATTGATATTGATTTTTGGGTTTATCGTGGACAGTGTTTTAAATAACACTCGTTCTTTAACCCAATAATTAATGGAATGTGGTTTTTGGGTTTATCATGAACCGTGTTTTAAATGACACTAATTCTTTAACCCAGTTAACGATTAAAACTAAGGCGAGTTTTAATGAATCTTTAATTACATTGAAATAATCGAATATGGAGTATCACCAGTTTTGCTCTAGGCGATAGTTAAATCTTTAATTAGATTTGAACGTGAAATGGTAATTGAATTTACCGATAACACCGTGGTGTTAGATATGAAGTATTACCAGTTTACTTCATGGGATGAATAGGTTGGGATTGGGAAATTAAAACAAATGATTACTTCGGTAAGGTTCACTAATCCCGACTAGTTTGAATTGATATTCAAAAATAGATTAAAGAATAAATTTAAAGGATTTATCTTTGATAAAATTAATGGGAACCTTTCCCTATGAATGTGAAATTTAGAAACTAAATGTCGGTTAGCTAAGCAGAATGGTTTTATGGATATTGATCTGATGTTGGTTTCGGCCTTCGGGGTTAATATTTAGGGAATTACTCTTGATTAATTTACGGTTAGTGACTGATGAATTGGAATGAGGCGTATGTTGTGTTTGTGTAACACTTAATTAAAATATACGCGAGTTATTCGGAAAGACCGGGTTTATCCCATTCTGAATAACTGATACGACGATAAGTCGAAGATGAAGACGGTGGTGGAAGACCGGAAGTCTTCACATCGTTTGGGTGATTACTGATGATCTTGATTGGGCTGTACACCCAAGATGAGGGAATCAATCGGTGGTCGTCCAGATGTGCTTGGAGATCGATGGATATGCGAGGAAAGTGCCTCCGGTTTCGTTCAGACCCAGAACGGACTTGTAAATGGACTGTGTGTCTGACATTGGATTACATTCTGTGTGACTGATATCGGCTGCATAGAGTGGTTTGCCTGTGTGGCATGCTAAGTGGCAATTGATCGAGGCTTCTGTTGAAAAGCAAAGTCTTGTGGTGATGATCAAAGCACAGCCTGTGTGGCACAGCTTTGTGTAACGTGAATTCGCGAGCCTCACACCCCGGTTGTGAACCAAAAACGGGAGAGGACGTCAGGGAGGACATGCGTTTCTTTCTAGCTAGGGTGGTGTCAGTGACCTACCAGCCCTGACATTTATATACTTTTCACCTGTGTGGTTGTTGCTGTTGCGAGGCGCCTCGGTTAGATCGGACGATCCGGGTCCGATGGAGCCATTCATTGGCTCATTTACGCCCCAAAGGGCGGAGAAACGTAGTGTTCAGGCATAATAATCCACATCGGTGGACCGGCCTTGATGATCCAAGGCTTGTCTGCGCGCTTGCCTGAGACTCGGGATAGACAGTCTCGAATCGATAGAGGACGATCCCTGGCCTCGGTTCATAGATGGAAACCCAATTTCCAAATACGCGACTTTGCGATTTTGATTGTATAACCTATATATGGCGACATAGTGGTATGGGGCATTCATGCCGCCTATGATTGATACTTATGATTTGAAGTTGTTTTATACACTATACACTTATAATAGTATCAAATGATTTCTTTTAAACGTATCAAGAATTCTTGGCTATCATAAGGTAAAAACCCTATCCGCCGGCTTACGTTGCATTATGTGATAGGACCTGGGTCTTATAATAGCTTCATTTTTCTTTATTTAGCATTGCGCTGTTGTTTTATGTACTCGTATTCTTGGGAGGAAACCCGTTCCGTGTTATACGGCGTGGTCCCTTGATTTACCGAACTTTAAAATAAAGATTAATAACTGCTTTAGTTCTCACACCAGTCCCATGACTGACCTGGAGTTTATTGTTTTGACCTAAACTCTGGGTGCCCCTATTTTGACATGGGCAGCTAGTAGTTTTGGTTTTGCAGATTTATATTCACAGGATCCTGGTTTACAGCTGGAACGATATCCGGAAAGCTTTGTATCCGTATATCTCCTTCAGTTGCATTTTGTATTATATTCCGCTGCTATGTATTTAAATGTAATTTAAATCTCTGATATTTCTGTGTAATATTCATTTATACTCTGTATATTCTTGTAATCTGATGTATTGTTGTAATATACAATGAAATGTTCTCCCGTCTGCGTTCTATTTTGTGGCTTGTTCTCGAACTATCCGCGCTTTTCCTCACCGGGGAAGTTACGGGTTTTTACAAAGGGTTACTGGTTTTAGCTGATGTGCAGGTTCACTTTGTTGTCACTATTGAAATGCTAAGGGAACCTTCTGGTTTTCATTTATTTTACCCAAAACAGTTTAAGCTTTCTAGAATGCTCAATGTGGATTTAATACTTTTAATAACAGCCAGAACCTCATACACATGTACACATTGTCTCATCCCCCAAAAATATGCATGATACTTGCTATGTAATTTCATTTGATCTAGAGTTGTGCTATTATGCATATTATATGACAGAAAGGTGGCATATTAGGAATTGTATGTAGACATGATATGAGAATATAATGCACAAATTAAAAAGAATAACATAATATGATATTTATGCAGTAAAAATCATTCTTTTCCATCTTATAGTATGTTTGTTATATTGTATTCCTATCATTTTTATATATTAGCATTATCTACACAGCTCTTTGTGTGTCTCAATTATGAAAAACTAAATTGTACATATAAGTCAAATTTTAATATAATTTCTTTCAGTTTTTACTGTGATGTGATAAGACCCCTACTCCATACGACAAGTTTTTTTAAAATAAACATATATTCCAAACACATCCTTTTATATTTTAATCCAAATAGCTTATCCTTTATCGAATATGATATCATTTGCTTATTTTCTTATGTACAATTTATCATTCGCATATTTTCTCATGCAAATCCAGATGATCTAATGTTCCATTTATTGTTCCTGCAGTTCTCATTTGCTTATTTTCTTCTGCACCTCGTCATATTGTGTTTACTCCCTTCATTGGATTTTAGTTTCAGGTGCGTATGTGTATTGAATATTTCAGTTTTAGATGCATATATATTAGTTATATTTAGGTCTGTAGCTATTATATATATATATATATTGGTGGTTGGATATTTCCTGCAGTACCATTAGAGGATGACCCTATGCGCCCCACAATATGATAGTGGATGACCTTCTATACCGCGATATCCTACCTTGAAGCAGGATGGGTATTATTAATGTTGGCTAACATATGTGGATGCAGGAAAACAGGTTGGAGGGATCCAACTGGATTCCTCAAAATTTATTATTTGTTTGATTTCATATTTTAGTTTATTCTATTTGCTTTGTTATTTCACATATTAAATATAATCTAAATTGTGTTGGTAGTTGCCGTCATCTTTGTTCAATAAATCATGTAGGTTCCAGGAGAATTTTTAATCATTAGATCATCACACTTTTTAATAATTTTTTGTAATTTAAAATGCATTTATACAAGAGAATTTTTTTTTCTGAAAATGCTTTAAAATTAAATAATGTCAAAAAATCAGTGACCTACCAGCCCTAACATTTATATACTTTTCACCTGTGTGGTTGTTGCTTTTGCGAGGCGCCACAGTTAGATCGGACGATCCGGGTCCGATGGAGCCATTCGTTGGCTCATTTACGCCCCAAAGGGCAGAGAAACGTAGTGTTCAGGCATAATAATCCACATCGGTGGACCGGCCCTGAGGATCCAAGGCTTGTATGCGTGCTTGCCTGAGACTCGGGCTAGACAGTCTCGAATCGGTAAAGGACGATCCCTGGCCTCGGTTCATAGATGGAAACCCAATTTCCAAATACGCGACTTTGCCATTTTGATTGTATAACCTATATATGGCGACATAGTGGTATGGGGCATTCATGCCGCCTATGATTGATACTTATGATTTGAAGTTGTTTTATACACTATACACTTATAATAGTATCAAATGATTTCTTTTAAACGTATCAAGCATTCTTGGCTATTATAAGGTAAAAAACCTATCCCCCGGCTTGCGTTGCATTGTGTGATAGGACCTGGGTCTTATAATAGCTTCATTTTTCTTTATTTAGCATTGCGCTGTTGTTTTATGCACTGGTATTCTTGGGAGGAAACCCGTTCCGTGTTATACGGCGTGGTCCCGTGATTTACCGAACTTTAAAATAAAGATTAATAACTACTTTAGTTCTCACACCAGTCCCATGACTGACCTGGAGTTTATTGTTTTGACCTAAACTCTGGGTGCCCCTATTTTGACACGGGCAGCTAGTAGTTTTGGTTTTGCAGATTTATATTCACAGGATCCTGGTTTACAGCTGAAACGATATCCGGAAAGCTTTGTATCCGTATACCTCCTTCAGTTGCATTTTGTATTATCTTCCGCTGCTATGTATTTAAATGTAATTTAAATCTCTAATATTTCTGTGTAATATTCATTTATACTCTGTATATTCTTGTAATCTGATGTATTGTTGTAATATACAATGAAATGTTCTTCCGTCTGCGTTCTATTTTGTGGCTTGTTCTCGAACTATCCGCGCTTTTCCTCACCGGGGAAGTTACGGGTTTTTACATTTGGTATCAGAGCTTTGGTTTACAAAGCAGAGAATAAGCCACATTAGAACCATACGAAAGAATTCATCAGATATTGGATTATTAATATCCAATTAGAATGACTCGTTAGATATGGGATCAGTAGTATCCTAGAACGAGTGTGAAGAGTATATTTTTAAAATGAAAACGAATTTTGTTTTGAAAATTTAAATCAACTATTCGTATTTGATTATTTATTTTAAATAGATTTGGACAGTCCAGTATATAAAGATTTTGCGTATACGCCTTGCAAACGTGTATTTAAAATTTTAATATACTGGATAGATATAGATTCACACTCTAGTCGCTCGAAGATGATTCTGATGATTGTAGCTACATCATCAGAATTAGTGTTCGAGTGTTGAAGGTGTGATATTTATATATCTCCTATTGACTGGTGTGAGAACCAAAATTAGATAGGGCCTATTGTTGTGATTTGGCATCAAAAATCTGATTTTTGACTATATATCAAAGTTATGAATTTCAAAAGCTAATCAACTAATTGATTGATGGTTGTGTTGTTTGATTATTGTTTGTTAGTTGAAATTTTAACCATATAGATAATTTGATCAACTAGTGAATATTATTGAAATTTGGTTGCATTTGCTTGCATATACATGTACTTACATTGAACAGGTCATAGCAAGGAGGCTAGAGCAGAGAATAAAATTTGTTTGCTCGACAAATAGGTACATGTTTACTACATAATTTACTGTTTTGTTTGGGTGATGATGATTTTATGATCCTATTGGCTAGCCCCTTGGCTTTTTCTTTTTCTTTTTGAGATCAGAAGGCCTGTATGGCAATTTCGGGATTTTCCCGTGGCTCCCGGTGCAGGGGAGGTTATGGCGAAATTTTTCGAAAATTTAGGGTGTTAGCCAAATTTTTGAAAATTCTCAGAAACTGAAAAGTTGGAGAATGGAAGCCAGATCGAACGTAGAGTTGATTAATCAAACCACTTTCGACTTTGTTCCTTTTCGGGGACGAAAAGTTTTAAGTGGGGGAGATTGTAACAACCCGAAAATCTGGGCCAGTTTAAAAATTTTATTTTGGCAATTTTAGCGAATTTTGAATATTCAAAAAGAATTATTTTAAATAATATCGACGAGAAATTTATTTTGAATATAATTAGAAAGTATATATTATATACGTCGTCGTTGGAATATAAACAATTATATATAATTATAAATAGAATTGAAAATGGCGCGGTAGTTCGATAATTCGATTTCAAACTTCAATTGAACATACCGGGTGCAAAACAATCCGGATTTTAGTGAAACCAAAAATAATGGAATCTAATTGTGGCTATCTTTCCAACGAATCCGAAAAATCAAAATTTCATAGCGGGAATCAAAAGATATGTCCAGTTGAAAATTCTGAATAGTCGTTATGGAATTCTGGCCCTTAAAAATGGAAATTTTGCAAACGACCTCGGATTTCGACGAAACCACTTTTGTTGGATCCGTGATGTAAAGTTATTGCTAGATTCCAAATTTCATAATTTTTCGATTCAATATGTGAGCGTGGCAAAGGAAAACGCGTTTGACCAGTTTAAGTTGATTTTAATCGACTGGAAAATGGCCATTTTTCCAACGGTCTCAGAATTCGACGAAACTAGTTTTGTTAGGACCATATCGTCAATACGAAGCTAGAAAATATTTTTCGGGAATTTTTCTAGTTAGTATGTGACCCCGGTAAATTGAAATGCGCGTTCAAATTCAATATATAGAGTTATATGTTGATTTTAACGGAAACTGATCCAAACGGTCGAATTGGCTTATGATACCTATTCCATTGTGTTCGTAATGGGGGTAATTAGCTATAGACGACAGGCGGTGGGCTTGATTTCGAGTTCGAAATAGAAAGTTGCTTTATGGAATTAAAATAAATAAATTAAATAATAATATATATAATTTCATTTAAGCCCCTCCCTCCCCTTATCCTTTCATTCCCATTTCTAACAGAGAAAGAAAAAAAAAACATCATCGCGCCCTAGTGCGACGACCTTCCACGCCGCCGACCCCCCCTCCTCCTCCTTCTTCCTCCGTGCCCTCCTCCTCCTTTCTCTGGCTGAACCCGCGCAACCTGAACCCTGAAACCCCACTGCCAAATCGGATGCCTCCCCCTCTGTTCAACCCCCCGGCGCGCCACCCAAGAACCCTCCCCCTTCGACAGCAAATCGCCACCACTCCAGGCGGCGCAGAAATCCAACCCTAGGTCGGAGCGCGAGCTGAAAACTTCGGCCAGAGATGAATTACTCTGAGCTTCTTCCTTCATTTTTGATTCAACACTAATTCTAAACTAGTTTTGTTTTTAAAATTTGTTTTGTTTAAAATCCGTTTTATGTTAATTCAGTTTTGTTTAAAATCAGTAGATTCAAAGTAAAAAATTCGATTTTTATATATTGAATAGCAAAGTAAAAATTCGATTTTTATATATTGAATAGCAAAGTAAAAATTCGATTTTTATATATTGAATAGCAAAGTAAAAATTCGATTTTTATATATTGAATAGCAAAGTAAAAATTCGATTTTTATATATTGAATAGCAAAGTAAAAATTCGATTTTTATATATTGAATAGCGAGGTAAAAATTCGATTTTTATATATTGAGTAGCAAAGTAAAAATTCAATTTCTACATATTGAATAGCGAAGTAAAAATTCGATTTTTATATATTGAATAGCGAAGTAAAAATGGGATTTTTATATAAGTAGAGAATACGGGCAGAGAAAGTGACAAGAGGCAAGAACGGAGAAGATTTCCACATAAGAAGAGTCGTGGCGTTGGATTAGCTTATCTGTGAGAATTTCTCACTCTTCAATTTTTTTTCTAATTATATATATACTAGGATGCAGACGGTGCTTAGCAGCACCCGACACCCGTCATCCACAGACCATGGATGGCTTGTTTGTTTAATTGTTTGGTTGTGTAGTTGGTTAGATTATTTGGTTTGAATTGAATTGTTTGGTGAAATGAAATTGATTTGATTGATGTGTGAATGGCTTGGGCCTTCACTAGACCGGGGATAAGGCTAGGCCTTGTCCCGTTTCTAGTATCATGTCGTTATGCCGCCGAAATTTTCTAAAAATAAGTTAGAAAAATAAAGATAACATTTTATTTAATAAATGAACTGAATAGAATATTCATAGGTTGAATAAAATAGTTTGATCGTTAAAAATATAATTTTTAACGTGAATGTGAATAAATAAATATTCATTTACAAACCGGACGGTTTGTTTATGTACACCTATTTGAAGGACATTGATTGGGATGATAAATTTTACACATCGTCCAACTGCACAAATAAAAATCTGTGTTGGATTGCTTGAAACCCCACACGGGTATTGGGATGATATTTGACGTACACTAATCCCAATAATTAGTTGTATGTCGATCGATTGATTGACAGGCTGTTATAAGCGTTGGATATTTATATTTGATGCTTATACAGTGTAGAATGCACTTTGGATGATGGTTGATTATTCATCGTTGTTGATATATACATGTGTTGTAGAAAATCCATATAATTAACATTATATGGTAATTGATTGGGCCTCATTCCAGTTTTAAAACAGAAATATTTGAAAAAGAAATATATGAAATAGAATAATTGAAAATAGGAATATATGAAGCCGTATTGATTAGATTGACGCCATTTTGACGTGAACGATATTTATATCGATTTTATTCATTTTATAATGAATATCGAAAGTGATTTCAAAATCTGATATTTTGAAAAGAAATTGAATATAAATAAATTCGAATTGAAATTGAATATAAATAAATTCGAATTGAAATTGAATACAAACAAATTCAAATTGAAATTGAATATAAACGAATTCGAATTGAAATTGAATATAAATAAATTCGAATTGAAATTGAATATAAATAAATTCGAATTGAAATTGAATATAAATGAATTCGAATTGAAATGGAATAGAAATGAATTCGAATTGAAATTGAATTGAATCGAAAACGAACTGAAATTGAATTAGAAATCAATTTGAATTGAAATCAATTTGAAATGAATTTAATATGAATTTAAATTGGAATATTCAATTTTGATTTGAAATTGAATATGAAGTTGAAACCGTTTTGAAAATGAATTTAAAACGATTTATAAAGCATGTTTTGAATTGAAATCGACGAAGTATATATTATATATATATTGTATATATAATATAATGGCCTGAATAGAACGCGCCGCGCCGCGGTAGTTCGCGAATTTCGACCATTGACTTCGAACGGATATTACGGGAGATCCAACCGTCGGATTCTCCTGAAACCGGAACCGTTGGGTTCGTATCGAAAAGAGCTTTCTAACGAATATTAGAAATTAGAAATCTAACGGTTGGATTTGGAATTATGTCCAAATCAAATTTGAAAAAGGTCGCTGTAAGTGCAGTTCGATGGCCGTTGATGGAAATCGACTGTACGGGCCTTGACAAAATTATCAAAAATAGTAATAATTTGTGTAAAATTATAAGAAATGATTTGGGAAAAATTGGGATGAAAAACTCCATATTTGAAAAGATAAATAGATTTTTATCGAAATGAACTAGTTTTGAACTAGAATAGTAATTTATTTATTTTTAAAATAAATAAAGTGAGTTTGAAATGGTTTTGAAAATAACCAGAATTTTCAATGAATGCATTGGAATGAATTTGAATCGAAATTGTCTTCGGAATATTTCGATGTTGGATTTCGTGATTATACAGATGTTGTTATGGAAATTTGAAAGATATAGATATATATATTATTATTTCCAATACGATATCTATTGGTCGTAGAATTTGATATTGAATATATGCCGATATATTTTCTATTCAGAGCCTTGTATTTAATATCAAATGTGATTTGGGTTTGTCGTGAATGGTGTCTTGACTAACACTGTTCTTGAACCCAGTTGAGAAAAGATTAAATCTTTTTATTTGGATTTAATGAAGTGTACCAATTAAATAAAATTTAATTGAATTGATATTGATTTTTGGGTTTATCGTGGACAGTGTTTTAAATAACACTCGTTCTTTAACCCGACAATTAATGGAATGTGGTTTTTGGGTTTATCATGAACCGTGTTTTAAATGACACTAATCCTTTAACCCAGTTAACGATTAAAACTAAGGGGAGTTTTAATGAATCTTTAATTAGATTGAAATAATCGAGAATGGAGTATCACCAGTTTTGCTCCAGGCGATAGTTAAATCTTTAATTAAATTTGAACGTTAAATGGTAATTGAATTTACCGATAACACCGTGGTGTTAGATATGAAGTATTACCAGTTTACTTCATGGGATGAATAGGTTGGGATTGGGAAATTAAAACAAATGATTACTTCAGTAAGGTTCGCTAATCCCGACTAGTTTGAATTGATATTCAAAAATAGATTAAAGAATAAATTTAAAGGATTTATCTTTGATAAAATTAATGGGAACCTTTCCCTATGAATGTGAAATTTAGAAACTAACCATCGGTTAGCTAAGCAGAATGGTTTTCTGGATATTGATCTGATGTTGGTTTCGGCCTTCGGGGTTAATATTTGGGGAATTATTCTCTTGATTAATTTACGGTTAGTGACTGATGAATTGGAATGAGGCGTATGTTGTGTTTTTGTAACACTTATTTAAAATATACGCGAGTTATTCGGAAAGACCGGGTTTATCCCATTCTGAATAACTGATACGACGATAAGTCGAAGATGAAGACGGTGGTGGAAGACCGGAAGTCTTCAAATCGTTTGGGTGATTACTGATGATCTTGATTGGGTTGTACACCCAAGATGAGGGAATCAATTAGTGGTCGTCCAGATGTGCTTGGAGATCGACGGATATGCGAGGAAAGTGCCTCCGGTTTCATTCAGACCCAGAACGGACTTGTAAATGGACTGTGTGTCCGACATTGGATTTCATTCTGTGTGACTGATATCGACTGCATAGAGTGGTTTGCCTGTGTGGCATGCTAAGTGGCAATTGATCGAGGTTTCTGTTGAAAAGCAAAGTCTTGTGGTGATGATCAAAGCACAGTCTGTGTGGCACAGCTTTGTGTAACGTGAATTCGCGAGCCTCACACCCCGGTTGTGAACCAAAAACGGGAGAGGACGTCAGGGAGGACATGCGTTTCTTTCTAGCTAGGGTGGTGTCAGTGACCTACCAGCCCTGACATTTATATACTTTTCACCTGTGTGGTTGTTGCTGTTGCGAGGCGCCTCGGTTAGATCGGACGATCCGGGTCCGATGGAGCCATTCATTGGCTCATTTACGCCCCAAAGGGCGGAGAAACGTAGTGTTCAGGCATAATAATCCACATCGGTGGACCGGCCTTGATGATCCAAGGCTTGTCTGCGCGCTTGCCTGAGACTCGGGATAGACAGTCTCGAATCGATAGAGGACGATCCCTGGCCTCGGTTCATAGATGGAAACCCAATTTCCAAATACGCGACTTTGCGATTTTGATTGTATAACCTATATATGGCGACATAGTGGTATGGGGCATTCATACCGCCTATGATTGATACTTATGATTTGAAGTTGTTTTATACACTATACACTTATAATAGTATCAAATGATTTCTTTTAAACGTATCAAGAATTCTTGGCTATCATAAGGTAAAAACCCTATCCGCCGGCTTACGTTGCATTATGTGATAGGACCTGGGTCTTATAATAGCTTCATTTTTCTTTATTTAGCATTGCGCTGTTGTTTTATGCACTCGAATGCTTGGGAGGAAACCCGTTCCGTGTTATACGGCGTGGTCCCTTGATTTACCGAACTTTAAAATAAAGATTAATAACTGCTTTAGTTCTCACACCAGTCCCATGACTGACCTGGAGTTTATTGTTTTGACCTAAACTCTGGGTGCCCCTATTTTGACATGGGCAGCTAGTAGTTTTGGTTTTGCAGATTTATATTCACAGGATCCTGGTTTACAGCTGGAACGATATCCGGAAAGCTTTGTATCCGTATATCTCCTTCAGTTGCATTTTGTATTATATTCCGCTGCTATGTATTTAAATGTAATTTAAATCTCTGATATTTCTGTGTAATATTCATTTATACTCTGTATATTCTTGTAATCTGATGTATTGTTGTAATATACAATGAAATGTTCTCCCGTCTGCGTTCTATTTTGTGGCTTGTTCTCGAACTATCCGTGCTTTTCCTCACCAGGGAAGTTACGGGTTTTTACAAAGGGTTACTGGTTTTAGCTGATGTGCAGGTTCACTTTGTTGTCACTATTGAAATGCTAAGGGAACCTTCTGGTTTTCATTTATTTTACCCAAAACAGTTTAAGCTTTCTAGAATGCTCAATGTGGATTTAATACTTTTAATAACAGCCAGAACCTCATACACATGTACACATTGTCTCATCCCCCAAAAATATGCATGATACTTGCTATGTAATTTCATTTGATCTAGAGTTGTGCTATTATGCATATTATATGACAGAAAGGTGGCATATTAGGAATTGTATGTAGACATGATATGAGAATATAATGCACAAATTAAAAAGAATAACATAATATGATATTTATGCAGTAAAAATCATTCTTTTCCATCTTATAGTATGTTTGTTATATTGTATTCCTATCATTTTTATATATTAGCATTATCTACACAGCTCTTTGTGTGTCTCAATTATGAAAAACTAAATTGTACATATAAGTCAAATTTTAATATAATTTCTTTCAGTTTTTACTGTGATGTGATAAGACCCCTACTCCATACGACAAGTTTTTTTTAAAATAAACATATATTCCAAACACATCCTTTTATATTTTAATCCAAATAGCTTATCCTTTATCGAATATGATATCATTTGCTTATTTTCTTATGTACAATTTATCATTCGCATATTTTCTCATGCAAATCCAGATGATCTAATGTTCCATTTATTGTTCCTGCAGTTCTCATTTGCTTATTTTCTTCTGCACCTCGTCATATTGTGTTTACTCCCTTCATTGGATTTTAGTTTCAGGTGCGTATGTGTATTGAATATTTCAGTTTTAGATGCATATATATTAGTTATATTTAGGTCTGTAGCTATTATATATATATATATATATTTGGTGGTTGGATATTTCCTGCAGTACCATTAGAGGATGACCCTATGCGCCCCACAATATGATAGTGGATGACCTTCTATACCGCGATATCCTACCTTGAAGCAGGATGGGTATTATTAATGTTGGCTAACATATGTGGATGCAGGAAAACAGGTTGGAGGGATCCAACTGGATTCCTCAAAATTTATTATTTGTTTGATTTCATATTTTAGTTTATTCTATTTGCTTTGTTATTTCACATATTAAATATAATCTAAATTGTGTTGGTAGTTGCCGTCATCTTTGTTCAATAAATCATGTAGGTTCCAGGAGAATTTTTAATCATTAGATCATCACACTTTTTAATAATTTTTTGTAATTTAAAATGCATTTATACAAGAGATTTTTTTTTTTCTGAAAATGCTTTAAAATTAAATAATGTCAAAAAATCCTGAAAATACTAGAAAACAGGCTTAGTTAAAAAATTATAAATCTCTTAAGGAATAACTTTGTAAATTTAGTATTTTATTTTATTATTTTTATTGCTGATAAATAGCGCTGTGGTACATTCAAAATTTACTCTACAAAATTTTTATATGTATTATTTGTTACTTTGATAATTCTTTCATACTACAAAGAAATTACAATAGGAACTTGCTATACGTTCTTAACAATTTTTTTTCACATTTATACTTTTGGTCAAAAAATATAAAGTAAATGAAGCATTATAAACAAAATAGATGTTATTATCTTACACAAAATATCCTTAAAGTAATATTTGTTTATGCTTTTATAAGAAGCATTATAAAATTTAGAATTATTTATGGTTGAAATAGATTTTCTTAACAAATTTTATTCACATTTGTACTTTTGGTCAAAAAATATAAAGTAAATGAAGCATTATAGATTTTATTATCTTACACAAAATAGATGTTCTTCTACAAGTAAACAAAATATCCTCAAAGTAATATTTGTTTATGTTTTATAAGAAACATTATAAAATTTAGAATTATTTATGGTTGAAATATTTGTTTATGCTTTATAAGAAGCATTATAAAACTGAGCAATGTTTTGTAATAACCCGGAAAATCCGAACCTGTAACAGCCCGCCTTTTTGACCGCATCAAATTGGTAATTAAACCAACCTAAAACGTTCAAATCGACGGATCATTATTTAGCTTACAGAGTTTAAATCCGGATCAACACATAAAATAAACAAAGAATAAACAAATAACACATTATTTGAATAACGAAGTAACTTTTATATATATTGATCTAAAAATTTGATACAAAGAATTTCCTGTACAACGAAATTTTAAAAGAACAGTTTTAAAATATAAGAAAAATCGTTACTGTATTAAAAATCTTCAGAGTGCGCGTCTCCTGCAATCCCCAACCTTGCAAATCTTCGAATCATAAGCTGAAAGCTTTAAATCTGCACTGCTCGGGTCTGACCCGAGCATTTCATGTAAAACACCAAATACTCGAGTCATGATTAAATCATAGTTCAAGTAAATTAACTTCAATATAAAAGTAAATCCCTACATCCACGTATGTATATATAGTTATGCAACAACCGTACTATATCCGTTTATTTTCTGGATGTGTGATCTTAGGTGCTTGCATATACACATATGTACAAGTACATATGTGCACTGCCCCAGCTTCCTAAGACCGAAAATAACAAGTATAGGCCACATCCAGAAGGATGGTAATCAAATTTCATAAATGACAAGGTGCAGCCAAATAGAATGATTTATCGAATAATGTAATGCATGCATGCCAACTCATAAATGGGTATTCATGCATATAAAACCAATGCAACTGGTTGAAAGCTAGTCAAACTTTAGTGCCTTAATGGGACAGTATAAAATCAAAGCAGACTACAAATTCAACTTGAAGGCCATGGTTCTATTTAAATTGGAAATCGCAACAGGGTACTATCATTTGCATATAGGTTCAAATGCACAATCAGTATTTAACAAATAACGGAACATTGTAAGTCATTTGGCATGTACCATGTTTATCAAAACAAAATCTGAGAACGTGCATTACTGTCAAGAATTTCCAAAACATTATACTAATATGTTGATTCAGATCTGTATATTGAATTTCCAGCATAGTGTAATTGACTGGATCCTATACACACAAATGCATTCACATACACACACATATACAGTTCATATCCTTATATATAGGACAAGGGATATAAACTAGGATAGTTTGCTTTCCAAAGAAAATAAAACTACATATATGACCAAAACAGTCCTTAACATTGTACAATCATGTATGTATTAAGATTGGGAAAACATATATAATTAACAAATTAGATCAATATCAAGTTAGCAAATTTCATGGTCCATATGCAAAGGAATGTACTCATTCAAATAAGGCATGCAAATCAAGTGATGCATCTACTAAAATGTTTAATAACAATTGTCAACCCAAACTTTTGTAGCATGTGGTTCAGGGTTCAGAAATCAACATACATTTATTTCGGTAACCAACACATGACAAACGATAATGCTGTTTTCCAATATTTGTATTGGACTACTCCTATCAACCTAGAGTTAACTTTGAGGCATATAAGAATTTATGTGTAGACAAGAAAATGCGCGGCAAAGGAAGGCACAAGCATTTAAATGATCGACCACAGAGAGTGTCAGGTGAAACATGCAGGCTACAATACTTAAGTGTATATATGTGTACCAAGGTGCAACAAAACCAAATATTCACATATATATTTCAACAGTCAACTCAAGTTAAAAAGACAAGTGCAACTATCCATACATTGTCATGTTTATATACTATATAGAACCACTATCCATATTGTTATAGCCCGCCCCGCACCAACAGGCATTTCCTCCGAAAGTGTGTTGTACTCATGCCCGACTAGCACGGAACCGTCGCCAAGGAAAGGAAAGAAGAAAATGAACTAATCGAAAACCTTGTAGAATGTCCCACAACGCATGGAACAAAATATAATAATGATGTACTTGACATAAAAAAGGTGAGACAGTGCATAAGCTGATAACTAAAACCAACATCAACATCATCATCAGAGTAGCGGAAATCCAAATATAGCTTATTACAATTTTCCAAATTATTGTCTCTAAACAAAAGAAAGAAAGGTACACCACTAATGCCCAAAGTAGTGACCGTAGCAACACAGGGAGAATGTCTATATATATATATATATATATATATATATATATATCATACGTGGAAGCCGCCTGCTTGTCTCCGGATCAGCTACTTGTGCATACCCAGCCAACCTGTCTCTATTCTGCTCGTGAGAGCACCCAGAGTAATAAGAAGAGATATAAAACTCTGGGTCAGACAAAAAGTCTGGTATGAGCGATAAGCAGCAAAACAGAACAATAACAGGTATACTAAACCATACCTGAACCTGGACCTGCAACCAAAGAGTTAGCACTACATACCGTACAATACTCTAAGGTGCCATTAACAAATGGTGTAAAGAATACGGGGGTGGGAGTGTGTATGTCATAATGATGGCAAACAAATCAAACACAACAACCATCCTCACATCTCTCACTCAGGGCGTAAAGCATACGATGTCCACCCCTGTCAATCACTAGACCAATCGAGGTAATGACGGAGTTTGACTTGTACAACTACTGTAACTACCAAGCTTACCCCATGGAGCCATGACTAAATCTTTACAAATGACCCCACTTCATTGGTCTATAGCCCTTTTAGTCGTACCTAGGCCACTGTGGCCCTGAATCCATTCACGTACCTCCCATACATAGTGATCTAAAGTTATAGACATCGACAACTCCTTAACACACGTCCCGCAGCAAAGCCCAATCATGAAATTCACTCGTTGGTTCCCATCTGGATCCTAAGTCAAAACTACTTATTTGGACTGCCTTTCCATCTCGGGTTTTGGCCACCATCTCCGGATCGGTCTTCATTCAGTACGTGATCATCATCTAGGCTCGGGTTCATACCGGTTCGTGGTACCCTCTCCAGATCGGTTCAGATCGTAGTGACCTTCCTCCAGCGGTTCGGATCGGGGTCCACACCTCCTGGCTTCGTGGAAAACTCCTCTGGTTTAGTCCTTCTTCCCAAGCACTCCGGATCGGGTCGGGTCTCTCAAGCTTCTCCATGGTGCATCGATTCGGGTCGGAGTGACACACGAGAGGCGGATCGGGTCATGGGTTCTGATCCAGATCGTCTCGTGGTTACAACAACTTGGAGGGGCGGTTCGGTTCGCGGAGAGGTCTCCTGGTCGGTTCGGTTCAGGCTCCTTCCTCCGATCCGATCCAGATCGGCCAAATTCCTGCACTTCTTTCCAGCGACTGTTTACGCCACTCGATGGCGTTTTCGACCAATCTAACTATTCTAAACAATCACAATTCATAACAAACAGTCATAGGAACATATAACATCAACCACAAACATCAAAACAATAACTTGATAGGTTAAAATAGACCAAACATAGCCAAAACCCCATATTTTCCCTTAAGCGTGCTTAAGCAAAACTAATGATAGAATTAACAAAACCTAACCAAATTAACCAAATTTTCTAACAAAGGTCTAAAACAATATTTCAGAATTTATGAATATTTTTCCAGAATTTTATCATGTCTAATTTCGTTAATCTTCAATAATTACCCTTAATTAACCGTAATTAGTGCAAAACTATGCAAATCACTCACCTTAGCCACAAATAAAACCTTTAGAACTGAAACTCTACTGTTTGGGCGCGAATACCAATGCAACACAGCAGCTCTACCTCGATTCTTGTGCTAATCCGCCTTGATTTGATGTTGCTAAGCTTAATCATTGATTAAATGGTGATTAGGGATGATTCTAGATATTGGAGGCCATTGTTAGTGTTTTCTATGATGTTTGTGGCGGCTGGAAAATGCCTAAAACCAAAATCCCTAACCCTAACAGCCCTTAAATACTCCAAATCCCGAAATGGGTTATGGGCCCATTCACTAATCACCCTATTTGGCCCGGTTAAGCAGTTTTTCACCTTCCAAACCTTATTTTAGCCATATCTCCGAAACGGTAAGTCCGTTTGACTAATGTGACCACTCTACCGAATTGTAAACCATCATCCGGAGCCAATGGAAGTGGTTTTAGATCAAAATTCCTTTCCAGTCAAAAGTTATGGCTGAAACAAGATCAGCTAGGGGCAAAACGGTCATTTAAAAATCGGGAAAAATCATGAACATGGGAAATGACCCCAATAGTCGTCTCCCAAAGTTACATGACCAAACGACTTCGTATGTGAAGGAAATAAATATTCTACGATCCTATGATGCGTAGAATGCGGGTCGTTACACTCTCCCCCCTTAAGAAATTTCGTCCCCGAAATTCCACAACCCAAAACATACTAAGGATCCCGCATGCCTAACAGCCATATACAACAATCAATCATGCAAAACAAACAAAACAAGTCTATCCTAGCATGCGGAAAGACTAAATCGAAGTTAAAATCTTACCAGGCGAAGAGTTCTGGATACGTCTTCCTAATGCTCTCCTCTGTCTCCCAAGTACAATCATTATCATTTTCGCCCCACTGAACTTTGACTAGGTTCACCGCTTTCCTTCGAAGTTGCTTCGTATCGTTCCCAACAATACGCATAGGCTTGCGGTTCTCAACCGCCTCAGGTTCAACCTCGATATCATCCAACTGATCAGGTGAAATAGTCACATCTGGGACATGTACGAACTTCCTTAATTGGGAAACATGAAAAACGTTGTGAACTCCTGCCATCTTCTCTGGCAATCCAACTTTGTACGCCAAATTCCCAATTTGCTCAAGAACTGGGAATGGACCAACAAATCTTGGTGCTAACTTGCCTCTCCTGCCAAATCGTATCACGCTCTTCAATGGAGAAATCTTGACAAACACCAAGTCGCCAATGGAGTACTTTAATTCTCTTCCCCTCTTATCAGCATAACTCTTCTGCCTATCTTGGGCAGCCTTCATTCGCTGTTGGATAATCTTAATCTTAGCTGAAGTTTCTCTTATCACATCTGGTCCAAGCACAAACTTCTCACCAGTTTCTAACCAATATGACGGTGAGTTGCACTGTCTTCCGTACAAAGCTTCAAATGGAGCCATACCAATACTGGATTGATAGCTATTGTTATATGCAAACTCTACTATATGCAAATAGTCATCCCATGACCCACCAAAATCCAGTACACAAGCTCTCAAGGGATCTTCTAATACACGGTTTACCCTCTCTGTCTGACTGTCGGTTTGAGGATGATACGCGGTACTGAGATGTAGTTCTGATCCTAACGCCTCTTGTAAGCTCTTCCAAAATCGACTACTGAACAACGGATCTCGGTCACTCACAATGCCCTTGGGTATTCCATGAAATCTCACTACCCACTTTATATACAGTTCCGCTAACTTAGCTGCCATCCTGTTCGACTTGACGGGTATAAACCTTGCACTCTTAGTCAATCGGTCCACAATCACCCAAATGCTATCATGGCCCGATATAGTCCTTGGTAACCCGTCAATGAAATCCATTGACACTTGTTCCCATTTCCATTCTGGAATTTCTAATGGTTGTAACAAACCACTAGGCTTCTTTTGCTCAGCTTTAATCAGCTGGCAATTCATGCATTTGGATATAAACTTCCCAACGTCTCTTTTCATCCCTTCCCAGTAGTAGGTCTGCTTCATGTCTCAATACATCTTGTTACCACTGGGATGTATAGTCAGTTTTGAGTGATGACATTCTCTAAGAACTTCATCTCTCAATCAGTTGACATTGGGTACAACTAATCTTCCATTCTTCCTAAGCCATCCATCTCGATCATGCCCATACTTGTTCATCTCCTCGTCGATACCCATCTCTAACTTGGAGATGAGTTCCAATAGGTTAGGATCATTCCTCTGACTGGAACCAATCCGCTCAATCAAATAGGGTCTGATCGTCAAATTTGCTAACATTTCTGGATCCAATTCACACATTGGTCTGAAATCATAACGGCAATGTACTCCTTTTGCTTCCATTCTAGAAACATAGCCCCTAAACTGGCATGTCTTCTACTCAATGCATCAGCCACCGCATTGCCCTTTCCTGGTGTATATGCGATGTCGAAATCATAGGAAGCCAAGAATTCTAACCATCTATGCTGTCGGAGATTTAGATCCTTTTGGGAGAAGAGATACTTTAACAATTTATGATCAGTAAACAGCTCAAACCTTTTTCCTAAGAGATAATGTCTCCACATCTTCAACGCGAACACGATCGCTGCTAATTCCAAATCATGGGTAGGGTATCTTCTCTCGTGCGGTTTCAATTGCCGACTTGCATAAGCTACAACCCTACCTCCTTGCATCAATACAGCACCTAGTCTGGTACCACATGCATGTGTGTATACCGTCATCTCTTCATTCCCCTTAGGAATGACTAACACTAGTGCACATGTCAACTTGTCCTTTAGACTTTTGAATGCATTCTCGCACTTTTCATCCCAGACAAAAGCTTGATTCTTCTTGGTCAACTGAGTCAACGGTTCTGCTATATTGGAGAAGTCTTGGATAAACTTACGATAATATCCAGCTAACCCCAAGAAACTTCTTATGTCTGTCGCATTCTTGGGCGTAGACCAATCTTGTACCGTAGCTACCTTCACAGGGTCCACGGCGATACCATTCTCTGAAACAACATGGCCCAAGAATCTCACTTCCCTCCTCCAAAAGTGAAACTTAGAAAACTTTTCTTTCAATTGGTGTTTTCTCAACACCTCCATCACGATTCTTAAATGTTCCTTGTGTTCTTCCTCTGTCCTCGAATAAACCAAAATATCATCCACGAACACAAAAACAAACTTATTCAACTGATCTCTGAATACACTATTCATAAGATCCACAAAATATGTTGGGGCATTGGTCAGCCCGAATGGCATGACCAACCACTCATAAAATCCAGACGGCGTCCGAAATGCCGTTTTAGCTATACTCTCAGCTTCCACTCTAAGCTGATGAAAACCTGTCGCGAGATCCAACTGAGAGAATACTCTCGTGCTACTCAACTGATCAAACAAATCATCTATCCGCGGTAGTGGATACTTATCCTTTCTCGTCACTTTATTCACCTCGCGGTAATCTACACACAAACGAAGGGAACTATCCGCCTTGGTAGCAAACACAACTGTTGCTCCCCATTTGGAAACACTCCTTCTGATAAATCCCTTCTTCAAAAGATCGCTGACTTGCACCCCGAGCTCTCGCCGCTCCCTTAGTGCCATACGATGAAGTGGCATCACTATAGGTCTGGCATCTTTCACTAAATCAATACGGAACTCAATCTCTCGGTGTGGTGGAAGCCCGGTCACTTCCTCGAAGACGTCCGGATACTGGTCAACCACGGGCAAACCTGACAACTCACTATGCAGGATGTCGAGGGAATTTAGAAAACTAACCATTACCCCATCACCGGGTAGACCACCAAA
Source organism: Allium sativum (assembly GCA_030737875.1). NCBI lineage: Eukaryota > Viridiplantae > Streptophyta > Magnoliopsida > Asparagales > Amaryllidaceae > Allium > Allium sativum. Next base: position 184,089,886 of record CM060924.1, on the reverse strand, counting down.
CACTACCCTCTTCCCATCATCTGCTCTAGCTGCCACCAAAAAGCCCTCGCAGTCTACCACCACCCTGTATCTTTGGAGCCAATCGACTCCCAAAATAATGCCAAACCCAGTAAAGCCCAAAACAAAGCAATCACAAAGAAACATGCATCCATGACTCGATAAGACCACATTACGACAAATCGTGCTAAGGTTAGTCGAACCACCAATCGGTTTCGTCACTACTAAAGGTCTATCGACAATCTCGGGCTCCAATCCCAACCTATCTACCAAGTCACTAGATATGAAAGAACTGGAAGCCCCAGTATCAAACAAAACTCTAACAGGAACATCATAAATAGAAAGCATACCTTGAACAACAACATTCTTTCCTTTCTCCGCCGCAGTTGGGGCATTCGACAAAGAAGGAATAACATTAAGGGCATATGCTTTCACCACCTGCTTTTCTTTAGGGGGTTGTGGACACTTGTCCTTGTGATGTCCCACTTGGCCACAGTTGAAGCACTTCTTATCCGCTGGCTTGGCCTGACAATTACTAGCATAATGGCCCATCTTACCACAGCTGAAGCACTCAACATCTTTCTTATTCTTTTTCTAGCCATCCTTATTCTGGTTCTGCTTCCTCTTATTCTGAGGACCACTCTTGCCTCCACCACTTGCTTGTGGTTTTGGCTCCTCTGCAGATGCAACCTTAGTCTTCAACTTAGGGAAAAGAATCTCGGACCTCAATGCTTTTCCCATAATCGACTCAAACGTCTCATCGATGTGGTTAATAAGCCTTTCCCCCAAGTATCCGTCCAAGCCAGTTATGAACTTCTCATTTTTCTTCTCGGCAGTATCAATAAGAGATAGTCCATACTTCGATAAAGTATTGAATTCTGTAATATACTCCGAGACAGCTCTGCCATTTTGCTTGAGCTCCAAGAATTTCTTAAACAACACTGAATTCTGAGCAGCTGGAATGAACTTATCGCTAAAGCGAGCCTTAAACTGCTCCCAAGTAATCTGATCCTCGGGAGTAGCTGCCTTTATAGCATTCCACCAATTCATTGCCCCATCCTTGCAGCTGACGGGATGCTAACCTTCTTTTCATCGCATCCTCGATACCCGAATCTTCGAAGATACGCTCGCAGCTATCCAACCAATCTTGAACATCCATAGCCGATTCTGTTCCTTGGAACGGCTTCCCACCAAGACTACTATATTTCTTATTCAACTTGGCGAAATCGGCCCTAGGCGCCTGCACTATTGGACCACCACCATTACCATTATTGGGAGCTGCCCTCTGCACATCCCTAAGCATCTCTCTCATGAGGTCAGTAAACATCGTCCTTATGTCAGTAGCATTCCCATTATTGGCTCCTCTACCGGCACCTCTTGCGTATCGGCTCATCGTTCAATCTGTAAAGAGAAAACGATTAACCATCTCCATAGTGGTGCTAATGCAGTGCGACTTCATCCTTAGCTATACTAATAGAATATATATATATATAGCTTTTGAAAACCAAAATAATCACAAATACGTGCTCTCATATACGTATGCTATCTCTCCCTGATGACTTCCCTAGGTTAACTACGCAACCTAGAGCTCTGATACCAAGTGTGATGCCCCGCCCCGCACCATCCTGCATTTCCTCCGAAAGTGCGCTATACTCATGCCCGACTAGCACGGAACGGTCGCCAAGGAAAGGAAAGAAGAAAATGAACTAATCGGAAACCCTGTAGAATGTCTCACAACACATGGAACAAAATATAATAATAATGTACTTGACATAAAACAGGTGAGACGGTGCATAAGCTGATAACTAAAACCAACATCAACATCATCATCAGAGTAGCGGAAATCCAAATACTGCTTATTACAATTTTCCAAATTACTGTCTCTAAACAAAAAAAAGAAAGGTACACCACTAATGCCCAAAGTAGTGACCGCAGCAACACAGGGAGAATGTCTATATATATATCTATCATACGTGGAAGCCTCCTGCTCGTCTTCGGATCAGCTACTCGTGCATACCCAGCCAAACTGTCTCTAGTCTGCTCGTGAGAGCACCCAGAGTAATAAGAAGAGACATAAAACTCTGGGTCAGACAAAAAGTCTGGTATGAGCGATAAGCAGGAAAACAGAACAATAACAGGTATACTAAACCATACCTGAACCTGCAACCAAAGAGTTAGCACTACATACCGTACAATACTCTAAGGTGCCATTAACAAATGGTGTAAAGAATACGGGGGTGGGGTGTGCATGTCATAATGATGGCAAACAAATCAAACATAGCAACCATCCTCACATCTCTCACTCAGTGCGTAAAGCATATGATGTCCACCCCTGTCAATCACTAAACCCATCGAGGTAATGACGGAGTTCGACTTGTACAACTACTGCTACTACCAAGATTACCCCATGGAGCCATGACTAAATCTTTACAAATGACCCCACTTCATTGGTCTATATCCCTTTTAGTCGTACCTAGGCCACTGTGGCCCTGAATCCGTTCACGTACCTCCCATACATAGTGATCTTAAGTTATAGACATCGACAACTCCTTAGCACACGTCCCGCAGCAAAGCCCAATCATGAAGTTCACTCGTTGGTTGCCATCTGGATCTTGAGTCAAAACTACTTATTTGGACTACCTTTCCATCTCGGGTTTTGGCCACCATCTCCGGATCAGTCTTCATTCAGTTCGTGATCATCATCTAGGCTCGGGTTCATATCGGTTCGTAGTACCCTCTCCAGATTGGTTCGGATCATAGTGACCTTCCTCTAGCGGTTCGGATCGGGGTCCACACCTCCTGGCTTCGTGGAAAACTCCTCTGGTTCGGTCCTTCTTCCCAAGCACTCCAGATCGGGTCGGGTCTCTCAAGCTTCTCCATGGTGCATCGGTTCGGGTCGGAGTGGCACACGAGAGGCGGATCGGGTTGTGGGTTCGGATCCAGATCATCTCATGGTTACAACATCTTGGAGGGGCGGTTCGGTTCGCGGAGAGGTCTCCTGGTTGATTCGGTTCGGGCTCCTTCCTCCGATCCGATCCGGATCGGCCAAATTCCTGCACTTCTTTCCAGCGATTGTTTACGCCACTCGACGGCGTTTTCGACCAATCTAACTATTCTAAACAATCACAATTCATAACAAACAGTCATAGGAACATATAACATCAACCACAAACATCAAAACAATAACTTGATAGGTTAAAATAGATCAAACATAGCCAAAACCTCATATTTTCCCTTAAGCGTGCTTAAGCAAAACTAATGATAGAATTAACAAAACTTAACCAAATTAGCCAAATTTTCTAATAGAGGTCTAAAACAATATTTCCGAATTTATGAATATTTTTCTAGAATTTTATCATGTCTAATTTCATTAATCTTCACTAATTACCCTTAATTAACCGTAATTAGTGCAAAACTATGCAAATCACTCACCTTAGCCATAAATAAAACCTTTTGAACTGAAACTCTACTGTTTGGGTGCGAATACCAATGCAACACAGCAGCTCTACCTTGATTCTTGTGCTAATCCGCCTTGATTTGATGTTGCTAAGCTTAATCCTTGATTAAATGGTGATTAGGGATGATTCTAGATGTTGGAGGCCATTGTTAGGGTTTTCTATGATGTTTGTGGCGGCTGGAAAATGTCTAAAACCGAATTCCCTAACCCCAACAGCCCTTAAATATTCCAAATCCCGAAATGGGCTATGGGCCCATTCACTAATCACCCTATTTGGCCCAGTTAAGCGGTTTTTCACCTTCCAAACCTTATTTCAGCCATATCTCCCAAACGGTAAGTCCATTTGGCTAATGTGACCACTCTACGGAATTGTAAACCATCATCCGGGGCCAATGGAAGTGGTTTCAGGTCAAAATTCCTTTCCAATCAAAAGTTATGGCTGAAACATGATCAGCTAGGGGCAAAACGGTCATTTAAAAATCGGGAAAAATCATGAACATGGGAAATGACCCCAATAGTCATCTCCCAAAGTTACATGACCATACGACTTCGTATGTGAAGGAAATAAATATTCTACGATCCTATGATGCGTAGAATGCTGGTCGTTACACATATATTGTCATGTTTATATATGACCAAAATTCTGTTCTAAATTCTCAACAAAGAAAATGGAAAAGTCTGCATAGATAAGCCATGTTCAAGCAAGACAGGGTCAAGTTGCAAGTTCAAATACAATTATGTGATCAGCATGTATTAACAACAATTCCATTTCAAAATGGTTTCGGATTTTGAAAACTATAACAGTAATCAAATGGGTTCGACACAAATGGGTTCAGAATTCATATCATATAAATATGGTTCAACGATGCCATTATGAAATCAAAGGTTTCACAGTGAACGAATATAGTTCAAAAATACCAAATATGTACTCATGTTTTACAGTGAACACAAATGTTCAGTACTTTCAATTCAACTAACATATAGTTCAACAATATTTCATTTCAGCTAACATATATAGTTTCAGCAATTTACTTCAGTAACATATAGTTTCAGCAATTTACTTTAGTAACATATAGTTTCAGCAATTTACTTTAGTAACATATACAAAAACTAAAAGCATGGACTAACATACCATGTAAATGAACTAACAGTATGGATTAATGGTACAGTGACGGTGTAGAACCAATGACGCTTCTAATACAACTGCTCTTCTATATTTCTTAATGATTTTACTAAATACTTCTGATTATGGAAAGATGACAAAATATATCGCTATTAGATAAGATCTTCCCATAAAATATTTCATCGTCGGTAGGAACACTGTTTTGGAAACAATGGTAACTATTGCGTTCGGTGCATTCTAGTACAGGAAGTGATAAAACTACATAAAAGGGTTAATAGAGTTTTAAACAAATAAATGTGAAGTTATCCTGAATCGGTTTATGATTCTTTCCATGTGGTTATGAGTTTCAAGTTTTAAATTTGAGGATCCCATCAATTTATGGACAATACCCTCCTGGTTTCCTTCCCACCCCCATAATCTATTTGCTTGCTACGCTAAAGCATCCCGTTCTTTGGTTTATTATTATTATTATTATTTTTTGGAAGAAAATCAATTCGAGATTTCAAGAGATTCGCACAACTTGTTTAAACAATGAGAATCATTCATTCATTCAGATTTCAACTACAATAGTCACAACAACAAATCAAAACTCACGACAATCCCGCAGCAAATCAAATGAAGTCAATTATGGATCTAAAATACCAACAGTATGGCAGTAAACACAAGGCATCCACAATAACAAGGAAAAATCAGTTCTTATATTTTAATTAATCTAAAATCGATTTACTTGTAACAACAATTTAATCGTGAGTGAGTTGACACTCACCTGTAGTGGTGACGAAGGCGCAGGAGCCGACCGGCGATGGGTACCGGCAGCGTCGACGAAGCTTGGGTGAGCTACATGCAGAGGTTGGTGCGCCTCAAGTGACGTCGAGAAGGTTGTTTGCGATGGCTCGGGTTTCGATTCAGCAACTCCAGGTGATCTTCGATCTACACTGTATGGAGGCGGGGCTTGAACGATGGTGGTGACTCGAACAGTAGAAACGATTTGAAAAAAATGATTTTGGAAAGGAATAAGCAATGAAGAAAATCTGAAGTAGCAATTGATTTTGGGAAATCGAATTTAGGGCATCCATTGTTTTGGAAGAGGAAAATGATGTGTGCTGAGGGAAAGAATGAGGGGCGAGAGTTTTCTGAAGAAAAATCGAGACAAGGGAGTGATTTACGGTTGATGTTTGGGAAGAAGATTAATTGGCTACGACCATTAAACATTAAAAAGGGAAACGATTTTTACTTAGGGGAATTTGGTTTTGCTCAAGGAAAAAGAAACGGGGGGGGGGGTGATTTTATAGAAGAACTACGAAGATAAGAACGATGTCGCGTTACTAGCTTTTAGGGAAGGGGCGTGATCAGATTATAGACTTGCAGAGATATTTACTGAGCGATGTTTAAAACTTGGTTTAATTTAATAATAACTCCTCCGCGAATGATCAGATTATAGACTTGCAGAGACATTTACTGAGCGATGTTTAAAACTTGGTTTAATTTAATAATAACTCCTCCGCGAATTACTGTGTGATGCTTTGAATTCGTACCGCTAACGAAATATCCAAATGCGATAAAAATTATATGTACCTCCTTGTCCTCGTGTCCTGAATCCAATAAAATTATTTAGCCCGTCATTTGACTTCGTCTGTTATTTTTATTTTTATTTGTCAATCCACCTATTTAATTCTATTTTTTTACCCAAACAACTCCGTTTGATTTCACCTTTGAAATACTAGGTTTCAATTTCTTTATACGCACATATCCAAGCCAATTTTTGTATATTTAACCAAATAAAATTTCCCGTTAACAACGTTTATAATTAAATTCGACCACTTATGTTTTTTCCAATCAAATTCCAATTTAAATTCAAATATCCACTAAATTCAATTCAGACGTTTAACAATAAATATTCGATTCACAATCAACTATTCTGAATTAAACATCGAGTTTAATTCATACTCAAAACTATATATTTGATTTTTTTTCTTTCTAACTCATGTATCAATGTAAATATTGATTGTTAACAGTTAGATATTTAATTAATATCATATTCCAGTTGTCAAAATTTCTGGGTCTTCATAGAACCAATTTGAAATTTTTATTTTGGCAATTTTGATGAATTTTGAATATTTAAAATGAATTATTTTAAGTAATAACGACGAGAAATTTATTTTGAATAGAATTAGAATGTATATATTTATTTTAATCGAGGTTAGGATATAAATATTTATTTTTAATAATAAAAGGAATTGAAAATGACGCGGTAGTTTGAAATTTCAATTTCAAAGTTCAAATGAATGTACAGGATTCAAAATAAACCGGATTTTAGCGAAACCAAAAATATAAGAATCAATTTGAAAATATATTCCCAACAAACCCGAAAAATTGAAATTTCATAGCGGGAATAAAAAGATATGCCCAGCTGAAAATTCAGAATAGTCGTTATAAAATTCTGGCCCTTAAAAATGGAAATTTTGCAAATGACCTCGATTTTCGACGAAACCACTTTTGTTGGATCCGGGATGTCTAGTTATTGCTAAATTCCAAAATTCATAATTTTTCGAATCAATATGTAAGCGTGGCGAAGTAAAACACGTTTTAACAGTTTCAGTCAATTTCGATCGACCAGAAAATGGCCATTTTTCAAACAATCTTAGAATTTGACGAAATTAGTTTTGTTAAGACCATATCGTCAATACGAAGCTAGAAATAATATTGTTGGAATTTTCAGAGTTAGTATGTGGCCCCGGTAAATTGAAATGTACGATTAAAATTGAATATACTAATTTATATTTTGATTTTGATGGAAACTGATTGAAACGGTCGAATCACCTTACGGGACATATCCCATTGTGTTCGGAATAGGGGTGATTAGCTATAGACAATAGTCGGTGGGTCTCATTTGGAGGTCGAAATAAAAAGTTGCTTTTTGAAATTTAAAAATAATAATATATATAAATATTTATATAATATCCTATACCCTCCCCCTCTCTCTCTCGTTCGTTCATTTTAAAAGAAAAAAAGAAGAAGAAAAAAACCTCCATCGTGACACCCGCCACGACCCACCGCCAGACCTCGCCATCGCCCTCCCTCCCTCCGTCTTCTTTCGCCGATCTCCTCCTTCCCCCTTCTCCCTTCCTCCACACGAGAACCACAACCCCCTAGCCCCAAAGCCCTAAACCGCGCCGTTAGCTTCCCTTGGGCCCGCCAACCGCCACGCCGGCCACCTGCAGCGCCACCGTCCGCCACCCACACGACCCCTCAGCTCAGCAACCCCCCTTCAATTCGTGAGTTTTTATTTAATAATTTGCATTTATTTTATTTTCTCTCAGTTTTAATATACAATAATGTTTTTTAAATTCTGATTTTTATTTTATATAAGCATGTTGAATAGAAAAATCCGATACTTTTTTTAAGAGTTTAACATTAATAAAAATTAGATCTTTTTATATATATTAACATAATAAAAATACAATTTTTGACATAGAAGGAAGATAATATTTTCAATATGAAAAGATAAGATTTTTTATGCGATAAAGATTTGATTTTTACTGTTTGAATGGTCATATAAAAATATGATTTTTATATTATAGAGATAATAAAAATATGATTTTTATATTATATAGATAATAAAAATATGATTTTTATATTATATTGATAATAAAAATATGATTTTTATATATGTAATGAAATAAAATTTTGATCTTTATATATGTAGCGATAGTATAAAAATATGATTTTTATATATGAAGTGGTTTTCATTATATGAATCATTATAAAATAATTCAATTTTTATATATGTTGTTTTGAAATAAAAATATGATTTTTATTCTGAAGAGGGCGTTATAGAAATATAATTTTTATGTGATTAGTAATATAAAAATAGCGATTTTTAAATATATGAATAACATATTCAAAATGTGATTTTAATATGAACAGCGTGGAGAAGACTACATTGGAAGCACGGGAAAATCCAGACTGTTCTGAATTTCAGAAATAAAATGGGGGAGTGGATCCCAAAGGTGATAACTCCTCACTTTTAATTTATTTTCCAGTTAAAATATATACTAGGATACAGACGGTGCTTAGCAGCATCCGACACCCGTCGTCCACAAACCATGGATGACTTGTTTGTTTGGTTGTTTGGTTGATGAGATTATTTGGTTTGATTGGGTTGTTTGGTTGAAATGGAATTGGTTAGATTGGTATGTGTATGGCGCAGGCCATTATTAGACCAGGGATAAGGCTAGGCCTTATCCCATTTCTAGTATCGCGCCGTTATGCCGCCGAAATTTTCTAAAATATGTTAGAACAATAAAAATATCATCTTTATTGTGTAAATGAACCGAATAAATAGTTTACCGTTAAAATATAATTTTTAACGTGTATGTGAATAAAATAAATATTCATTTACAAATCAAACGATTTGTTTATGTACACCCATTTGACTGATATTAATTAGGATGATAAATTTCACACATTGCCCAACTACACAAATAAAATTCATAATTTGTTGATTGAAACCCCACACGGGTATTGGGATGATATTGGACATACACTAATCCCAATAATTAGTTGTATGTCGATCGATTGATTGACAGGGTGTTATAAGCGTTAAATATTTATATTTAATGCTTATACAATGTAGAATGCACTCTGGATGATGGATTGTTATTTTCATTGTTGTTATACACATTTGTTGCGTGAAATCCATATAATCAAATTATATGGTAATTGACTGTGTCTGATTCCAGTTCAGAAAGAATGAATATTTTAAAATAACGATTACTTTAAAATAAAGAATATTTTTAAAAAAATTATATTAAGGAAAGATCGAAATATGATTTTGATGTCCGATTTGGGATGCACACGAATATATTTAAATATATAGTTGTGTTGATTAGATTGGCGCCATTTGAACGTGAACGATATTTATATCGATTTTATTCATTTTTATAATGAACATCGAAAAGGAAATGATTTCGAAATATAATGTTTTGAAAATACTATCATTTATATATCGATGATATGGAATATTCAATTTTGACTAGAATTGAATATGAAGTTGAAATCGTTTTGAAAATGAATTTAAAACGATTAATAAAATACGTTTTAAAAGGAAATCGACGAAATATATATAATATATATATATATTATATATATATAATGGCTTGAATAGAATGCGCCGCGCTGCGGCAGTTCGTGAATTTCGACCATTGTCTTCGAACGGACATTACGGGAGATCCGACCGTCGGATTCTCCTAAAACTGAACCGTTGGGTTCGTATCGAAAAGAGCTTTCTAATGAACATAGGAGACTTGAAATCTAATGGTTGGTTTTGGAATTATGTCCAAATCAAATTTGGAAAAGGTCGCTATAAGTGCAGTTCGATGGCCGTTTATGGAAATCGACTGTACGGACCTTGATAAAATTATTAAAAATATCAATAATTTGTGTAAAATCATAAGAAATGATCTGGAAATAAATGGGGTGAAAAATCCCATATTTGAAAAGATAAAAATAATTTTTTATCGAAATGAACTAGTTTTGAACTAGAATTATAATCCATTTATTTTTAAAATAAATAAATTGGATTTAAAATGGTTTTAAAAATAACCAGAATTTCCAATATATAAATTGGAAATGGATTAGAATCGAAATTGTCTTTGGAATATTTCGATGTTGAATTTCGTGATTATACAGATATTGTTATGGAAATTTGAAAGATATATGTATATCGTTATTTCCAATACGATATTTGTTGGCCATAGGATTTGATATTGACTATAAGCCGATATATTTTTTATTCAAAGCCTTGTATTCAATATCGAATGGGATTTGTGTAACACCCCACCTCCGCCAGGGTGACTCTTGCAAGCACACTAGCTTCGGAGGGGCGTTTAAACAAGGTAAACATGCATGCAGATATCACAAGACAGAATATATAAGTAAAACAGAGTAGTAAAGCAGCAGATAAAACTAGCATTTCAAAACCATAGTTAAGTTACAACAAAGTACTTGATCATTATTTTCCAACAAACAAAGTCTAGCATAAACTTAAAAACTGAAATACATAAAGTACTATCCCCAAAATGAAGTGATAAACCATAACTAGCTCAATGTCTGAGACCGTACATGAGCAAATCCAGTAAGCAAGCTGTAAAGATCCAAGCTAAGCTCCAATGTTCCCACCCTAAGGACCTGAGGGGGGGAAACGGAAGAAAAGAGGCGAAAGAAAACGGGTCAGTCAAAAAGACTGGTAAGCCCTACTACTATCTGTCTATAAACTAGTAAAGTTAACTGGCATGAGAAGCTGAGATGAACATAAGGATAACAACATACTGGCATGGTGATTAACTAACTAGATAGATAAAGGTGTCATCGCATAATCAAGGTTAAGTTTTGCACCACGGGTGTACTAGCATTCTAACATGTCAAGTAAAAACAAGAATTGATCCCTTGGCCCAAGCTTGGCCCAATATAATGAGGTGACCTAAATCAAGGTCCAACTACACAGTCTAGTCAATCGGCTCCCTATAAGCCTAACTCGTCAAGTGTCGGTGTCATGCGGCTTAATCATGTAATGTAGTTGACTGTGCAGGGTCCACCCTAGGGTGTATCTGGCCCTACGGTGTAACCCTCTGACACCATACCATGATGCAAAGTCCAAACCTATCGTTGCCCGTGTTCAACTCCGGACTTGATGTGCACGACCATGGTCCGCCTGAACAACCGGGGCATCATTCAGCCGTCTCTTTTGGTCTCTTACAATCAGCCCAGTAATCGTGCCCCACCCTAGCCTAGTCCTAGGGTCTTATGATACATCTAGAAGGTTACTGCTGAAAAGGACCACGCAACTAGGGTTTCTTAACGGGTTAAATGTGGTTAACCCGATCCAAACGTGGATTAAATCGGTTAAGAGTACCCAAGGCTCCTGACTTAACCTCGATTAATCCATCAAGCCCAAATTGGTTAATTATTAAGTGGACCATGACTTAACCCTAATCAGGAGGCATTAATTAACTTAATGCGCTTTAACCTCTCACATTAGACTTTGTTGTGGTTACTAGTTAAGTCGGGCGGGTCCGGGTAGCTTTACACCACAACTAGGTCTAACCTCGGGTTCGAGCACAACATGACCAACTTCTCACATTGGGTCCTATTGTTTGTAGCCACTAGTTAAGCCGGGCGGGTCCGGGTAGAATTATGCTACAAACTCAACCCAACCTCGAGTTGGCCACACACATATTTTCTAAGTGTCATGTCCATTATGTTTCCAAAACATAATTACAAGTTAACATATCACGTCATGTTACAAAAATCATGTTCATGTCATTATGTTACCCAACCCCAACGTAATCCCATCGTTTACATAATCGCAACAATGCATAAAGGATAAAATAGGGAACTTGGCATAACCATGACATAAAGGTGTTGAAGCCACAAGTTTAACATGGTGGCATATGAAATGTACATATGTTCATATACTTGCATATTGCATTATTAGGCTTCAAAAGCATGCATAAAACCAAACTTAGCATATGAGTGATACATGGTGATAAATAACATGTAGAAGTTGCTAGAAGTTCGCATTTTTCCTCACATGCAAGTTATCATAAGGGATATGATAACTTTCATGTTGCCAAAATGCAACCTTTAATATAAAGCTTGGAGCTTTATGCTCAAAACCTCAAGTTTAACTTGCATAACATGATAACATGATCAACCCAAACTTGCATAACATAGCAACATGTGTCATACATAATGATTAAACCAACTTGCATAATGATCATCCAAACTTGCATATAATGATCAACCAAACTTGCATATAATGATCAACCAAACTTGCATAAACTTGCATATAATGATCAACCAAACTTGCATATAATGATCAACCAAACTTGCATATAATGATCAACCCCAAACTTGCATCATTCATTTAACTTTTGAGTTCAAAGAAAGAAAGTATAAAAGGGCTTACAATGCTATGAAGACACAAATAAATATTTATTATAAAGATTGAGACGAAGCCCTTATGCAAGCACCAAAAACCCAAATATGCAAGCTCCAAATGAAAACCCTTGAGCCAATTCAATAAAAACCCTTGCTTTGAAATAGAAATGTTGCAACTTGACTTGAATGCAAGCTAAGAACACTCATGCAAGTTTGAAAACACTTGTATGAACTCAAAATCTCTCATAGAAATTAACTTAGAAATTTTAGCATGAGAGTGGAGGCCATGAGAGGAACAAATTTGACATAGTTTAGTTGTAGGATTGAATAATGGTGATTTAGGCTAGGTTTGGGGTCTTTTTATAGAGGATTAGGATAGTATTAGCCATAGGATTAACCCTAGATTCAATCCAAGCCATCAAAGCATGTCTTGGGGAAGAAGTCAAGTGTAGGAACCATCTAGGGCCTTTAGATTAAAGCTGAACCATGAGAACCATTCAAATGCAAAATCTGCATTTGAGCGAATCGGCCCACGGGTTGACAGCCAAACACCCTGGATTAACCCCTAGTCGACCCAGCGAGCTCGGGTCGACCTCAAAAATCGGCCGGTTCGGTTATTCCCCTCTCCCAATTCGCTGTTTTGAACATTTTTGCATATTTATTTATTTAATTTTTCAATTATATATATATATATATCAATATATATATATATTTCTCTGTGCAACCCATTTCACTTAATTAAGTATACTTTAATTTGTGAATTTTTCGTGAAACTTCGCGAGGCCATATCTTGGTCATACGGACTCCGATTTTCGAAAACTCGGACTCTATTTCGTGTATTTTTCCGAGACGAACGCAATGGCATAGTCCGTTTCCCTTGATTCAGATTTTACAGTTTAATTCTGCCTCCATTTATGTTATAACATGTTATTCAAAAATACGGGTTGTTACATTCTCCCCTCCTTAAAGGATTTCGTCCCCGAAATCTCCAAGTTAGGAAGAACGTATCCTACCATCCATCATCCATCTACTCAAAACATCATCCACGAGCAATCATTGTCCTTAAAAGGTTCTAAATGTTGTATGATCATATGCAAAGGTGTGTGTATATGTACTTATCTAATGCGAAAATCAGGAGGTTACTGATTCAGTAAACCCCCTTAATGCAAAATATGTTAGTGAAATGAGTCCATATGTATGCAAATTCCTAACATAATTTATAATCTCTACATGAGTGCACATAACATTCATCCATATGCAACATCCACGTGATAGCATAACAAGTTTTCATCCATGAATAAGCATAAACACTCATGCATATGCGGTATGAAAGTGTGTGAGCCGATCTTAGTGCCTAACGTGTATTATGCATCCACGAGTATCCACTTGCAAACACTTGCAACCACTTGCAAACATCAAACATAACATGTTTCAAATACATGTTTCAACCAAGGGTTTCTACCTAAGGTTCTCATGACAAGATTTACGAAACAAGATAAACTGGATAAGCATGGATAGCAAAGGGAAGATATACCAATCTAGGAAAAGAGATTGAAAATGTATCTTCCAAGAGAAATGGATAAAGCACGCGCCTCTTCTCCTTGGTTTCCCAAGTTGCGTCTCCCTCTGTTTCACTCCATTGCGCCTTAACAAGCTTAACTTCTTTTCTTCTTAGCTTCTTTGTCTTCATTTCCATGATACGAATCGGAGCTCGTCTCAGGGTTGCTTCATCCTCTACCTCCATGTCTTCAAGAATACTTGGTTCAACCACTTTGGCGGGTCTATGCAAACACTTCCGGAGATGCGAGACATGAAAGACATTATGCACTCCGGCCAGCTTCTCGGCAATTCCACCTTATAAGTCATCTTCCCGACTCTTTCTATAGTAGGGATGGGTCCTACGATCCTTGGTGTCAGCGAACCATATTTCGCAAAGGAGAAATCTTCACAAAGACCATATCTCCAATTTTAAATTCCAAGTCTGACCTTCGCTTGTCTGCATAGGATTTCTGTCTGTTTTGGGCCGTTCTTATCCGTCTTCGAATCAATTCAACCCTCTCGGATGTGTCCCTTATCATGTCGGGCTCAATTATAAGCTTATACGTCGTCTTCCCACCAACATGTTGGTGGCTTGCACGGCCTCCCATACGAAGCTTAAAATGGTGACATCCCTATGCTGGCTTGATAGTTATTATAAGCAAACTCTACAAGAGGAAGGTGGTCTTCCCAAGTACCACCGAAGTCGAGAACGAAAAACCTCAAAAGATCTTCTAGCACTCTATTCACCCTTTCGGTTTGGCCATCCGTCCGGGGGTGATAGGCTGTACTCAGATTCAATCGCGTACTCATTGCTTCTTGCAAACTGTTCCAGAACTGGCTAGTGAAAATTGGGTCACGATCGCTAACTATGCTAGAATGAACTCCATGCAGCCACACTACCTTTTGAAGATAAACAGATGCTAGCCGCGATACGGTCCTCTTGCTTTTCACCGGAATAAAATGGGCTCTCTTTGTAAATCTATCAATTATTACCCATATCCCATAAAGCCCAAATAGTTTGGTGGCGAACTTCTTCACCCCAACCATATATCACAAATAGGCTAGCCATACTCCTTAGGGGGTTTGTAACAGAACTAAGATTGAGGATAGGACTGAGAGGATATACTTAAAAGGTAGCATGCGAGTAAGCTCTACGGAACAATAGGGATCAAGGATATACTCTTAGAAAGAGATTAAATGCGCATATCTAGACTTCAATCTTCTAAGCCGCATTTTCTTGTGTTTAATCCCATCGTGCCCTGACCGTCTTTTATCTTCGCAATTCCGTAGTTCTTAATTCTTGTTCCCAAAATATGAGTTAGAACTCATTTCACCCTCGTTCCACTTCCACTTATTCTTTGCCTAAAATACTTGGCTTAAACATAACTGCGTGCTCATGGTTCATGCAAGCTTTCCAAGATTCGTTAGTGAATCTTGGATCTCATTTACATACTATACGGTATCCCACGCAGAAAACTATCTCTTGAAAACAGTGCCAATCCACGTTGCCAAACTGGAGCTGAGGTAAGGGCTCTCTTGAGCCTTTGAAAAGCAATCTCACACTCCAAGTTCCATGCGCAGACTAAGTTCTTCTTCGTCAACTTAGTAAGAGGGGCTGAAATCTTAGCGAAGTCCCTGATGAACTTCCTATAGTAGCCCGCCAAACCGAGAAAGCTTCTTACTTCGGTTGCACTCCTAGGAGTCTTCCACAACCACTTTCGCGGGATCCACCGCTATGCCTTGCTTAGAAACTATATGTCCACGAAACCGAACTTCCCTTCTCCAGAAATGACATTTGGAGAACTTGGATTTCAACTGATGCACTCTAAGCGTATTCATCACTTCCTTGAGATGCCTAGCATGCTCTTCCTCATCCTTTGAGAAGATCAGAATATCATCCACGAAGACAACAACAAACTTGTTAAGGAACTACCTGAACACCCTACTCATCAAATCTACGAAGTAGGCGGGTGCATTAGTCAAACCGAATGGCATGACAAGCCATTCAAAGAATCCATCTGGAGTCCTAAACGCAGTTTTATCAATGCTATCCTCAGCCACTCTAAGCTGATGGAATCCGGTGGCTAGATCGAGCTGAGAGAAAACAGAAGCACCTACAAGCTGGTCAAAGAGATCATCAATTCTCGGTAACGGGTGCCTATTCTTCTTTATCAGCTTGTTCAACTCTCGATAATCAACACATAGACGAAGCAAACCATCCGCCTTAGTAGCGAATACCACCGGAGCACCCCATTCAGAAATGCTTCGCCTAATAAAATTCTTCTCAAGCAACTCCTTGATTTGCTTACTGAGCTCCCTTCTTTCACGAGGGGCCATGTGCCTAACGGGCAATGATACTGGCTTGGCATTATCAACTAGATAAATGCGGAAATCTATCTCTCGTTTAGGGGGTAACCCCTTAACTTCTTCAAAGACATCGGAATAGTCTCGGACCACCCTTACAGATTGCAGATCATCGATGGACGAGTCGAAAGATTCAAGATAACATAACATGATGGGACCTCTAGGGTTACAAGAAATTTCTAGGGTGTTACCGAGGCGAGTCATGAGCCTCTCCACCCTATGCTCACAATCGAGGATGGCTCCATAACTGGACAACCAATCCATGCCCAAGACCAACCCATATCCCGTGACCCCGAGAACATAAGCACTACACGTGAATTCTACGGCCAAGATAGAAATTTTCAAATCCACACAAATCATAGACAGATGGGCGGAACCCCCAATTGGATTTGAAACACAAACGGGATCCTCAACTAAGCTAGTACTTAGGTGCAAACTTTCAACAATATCAGAAATAAAACTATGCGATGCGCCAGAATTAAACAAGGTATGAACAGGGAAATCAGAAATGTAAACAAGGTTTTCTACAGAAATACTACCTCGATCAAGAACTGGAGCGATGTTGAGCGTATGCACTAGCCCTCCAGAAGGTCCTGCATGCTGATTCTGCCCTTGCCCTTGTCCTTGCTTCTTGGGGCAATCCTTGCTAAGATGTCCAGGCTCTCCACAGTGAAAGAATTCGCCCAACTTCCTCTTCTTCTTCCTGCAGTCTTTGGCTATGTGCCCAGTAATCCCACAGAAGTTGCACTTCCTTCTTTCTCTTGACTTGTTGTCCTTGCTATTGTTGTTGTTCTTATCTCTTTTCTCGGTATCTTCCTTCTTGCCTTGGGACTCATTTTCCTTGACCTCCTTCTTGCCACTCTTATCTTCCTCTTGAAGTAGGGTCATATTCACCAAACTCTCGAAGGTCGCCCCCAGGGGTATATGAGATATGGCCAAACCGCGCAAGGGCTCATTTAATCCTAGAGCAAAGCGTAGGGCCTTCTTCCGAGCGGTGTTAACCCATTCTAGACCGAACTGAGCAAGTTGATTAAACTTATCCACGTATTCTCTAACGGTCATGTCCCCTTGCTTTAGTGATAGGAACCTCTCTAGCTGAAGGTTCTCTTCTGTCGATGATAGAAACTTTAGTCCAAACCTTCTCCTAAAGTCATCCCAAGTCTCAATGGGTCTAGTAGTGGTGGTGACTACCCACCAATAAGCAGCTTCCCCTTTCAATAGCCATACCGCCAACAGAACTTTCCTACGATCTTCCACATCAAAGATAGCAAAGAGGTCTTCAGTTTCCTGTAACCAGTTTCTTGCCTCCACGGGAGTCTCCGTTCCGACAAAATTCTTGCAACCCATCGCCTTAAAGTCTTTGCAAACCTTTGCGAAATCCTCTTGCGGATGCTGAGGGGGAGGAGGAACCTCAGCTACGGGAGGAGGAGAGATGTTAGCGACGGGGGAAGGAGGAGGAATGTTCGCGGCGCCGGCTTCATTCGCCCTTTCCTCCATAAATCTCCAGAACCATACGGGTACTTGTACGCCTTCCGGGATGTTAAAGCGATCGGCCATACTAAAACGAAGAAAAAGATAGATTCAGAACGAAGAAGCGAAGGATAGTGCTATGGCTTTTGGGGAATAGCCTTTTTAAAATAACTAGACTTTTCTTGGAAAATACTTAATTGGTTTTGAAAATAGTTTTTCAAAAGGTAAGTTTCAAAAACACTTTTGCTCAAATCTTGTAAACCTTATGCTCTGATACCAAATGTAACACCCCACCTCCGCCAGGGTGACTCTTGCAAGCACACTAGCTTCGGAGGGGCGTTTAAACAAGGTAAACATGCATGCAGATATCACAAGACAGAATATATAAGTAAAACAGAGTAGTAAAGCAGCGGATAAAACTAGCATTTCAAAACCATAGTTAAGTTACAACAAAGTACTTGATCATTATTTTCCAATAAACAAAGTCTAGCATAAACTTAAAAACTGAAATACATAAAGTACTATCCCCAAAATGAAGTGATAAACCATAACTATCTCAATGTCCGAGACCGTACATGAGCAAATCCAGTAAGCAAGCTGTAAAGATCCAAGCTAAGCTCCAATGTTCCCACCCTGAGGACCTGAGGGGGGGGGGGAAACGGAAGAAAAGAGGCGAAAGAAAACGGGTCAGTCAAAAAGACTAGTAAGCCCTACTACTATCTGTCTATGAACTAGTAAAGTTAACTGGCATGAGAAGCTGAGATGAACATAAGGATAACAACATACTGGCATGGTGATTAACTAACTAGATAGATAAAGGTGTCATCGCATAATCAAGGTTAAGTTTTGCACCACGGGTGTACTAGCATTCTAACATGTCAAGTAAAAACAAGAATTGATCCCTTGGCCCAAGCTTGGCCCAATATAATGAGGTGACCTAAATCAAGGTCCAACTACACAGTCTAGTCGATTGGCTCCCTATAAGCCTAACTCGTCAAGTGTCGGTGTCATGCGGCTTAATCATGTAATGTAGTTGACTGTGCAGGGTCCACCCTAGGGTGTATCTGGCCCTACGGTGTAACCCTCTGACACCGTACCATGATGCACAGTCCAAACCTACCGTTGCCCGTGTTCAACTCCGGACTTGATGTGCACGACCATGGTCCGCCTGAACAACCGGGGCATCATTCAGCCGTCTCTTTTGGTCTCTTACAATCAGCCCAGTAATCGTGCCTCACCCTAGCCTAGTCCTAGGGTCTTATGATACATCTAGAAGGTTACTGCTGAAAAGGACCACGCAACTAGGGTTTCTTAATGGGTTAAATGTGGTTAACCCGATCCAAACGTGGATTAAATCGGTTAAGAGTACCCAAGGCTCCTAATTTAACCTCGATTAATCCATCAAGCCCAAATTGGTTAAGTATTAAGTGGACCATGACTTAACCCTAATCAGGAGGCATTAATTAACTTAATGCGCTTTAACCTCTCACATTAGACTTTGTAGTGGTTACTAGTTAAGCCGGGCGGGTCCGGGTAGCTTTACACCACAACTAGGTCTAACCTCGGGTTCGAGCACAACATGCAACTTCTCACATTGGGTCCTATTGTTTGTAGCCACTAGTTAAGCCGGGCGGGTCCGGGTAGATTTATGCTACAAACTCAACCCAACCTCGAGTTGGCCACACTCATATTTTCTAAGTGTCATGTCCATTATGTTTCCAAAACATAATTACAAGTTAACATATCACGTCATGTTACAAAAATCATGTTCATGTCATTATGTTACCCAACCCCAACGTAATCCCATCGTTTACATAATCGCAACAACGCATAAAGGATAAAATAGGGAACTTGGCATAACCATGACATAAAGGTGTTGAAGCCACAAGTTTAACATGGTGGCATATGAAATGTACATATGTTCATATACTTGCATATTGCATTATTAGGCTTCAAAAGCATGCATAAAAGCAAACTTAGCATATGAGTGATACATGGTGATAAATAACATGTAGAAGTTGCTAGAAGTTCGCATTTTGCCTCACATGCAAGTTATCATAAGGGATATGATAACTTTCATGTTGCCAAAATGCAACCTTTAATATAAAGCTTGGAGCTTTATGCTCAAAACCTCAAGTTTAACTTGCATAACATGATAACATGATCAACCCAAACTTGCATAACATAGCAACATGTGTCATACATAATGATTAAACCAACTTGCATAATGATCATCCAAACTTGCATATAATGATCAACCAAACTTGCATATAATGATCAACCAAACTTGCATAAACTTGCATATAATGATCAACCAAACTTGCATATAATGATCAACCAAACTTGCATATAATGATCAACCCCAAACTTGCATCATTCATTTAACTTTAGAGTTCAAAGAAAGAAAGTAGAAAAGGGCTTACAATGCTATGAAGACACAAATAAATATTTATTATAAAGATTGAGACGAAGCCCTTATGCAAGCACCAAAAACCCAAATATGCAAGCTCCAAATGAAAACCCTTGAGCCAATTCAATAAAAACCCTTGCTTTGAAATAGAAATGTTGCAACTTGACTTGAATGCAAGCTAAGAACACTCATACAAGTTTGAAAACACTTGTATGAACTCAAAATCTCTCATAGAAATTAACTTAGAAATTTTAGCATGAGAGTGGAGGCCATGAGAGGAACAAATTTGACATAGTTTAGTTGTAGGATTGAATAATGGTGATTTAGGCTAGGTTTGGGGTCTTTTTATAGAGGATTAGGATAGTATTAGCCATAGGATTAACCCTAGATTCAATCCAAGCCATCAAAGCATGTCTTGGGGAAGAAGTCAAGTGTAGGAACCATCTAGGGCCTTTAGATTAAAGCTGAACCATGAGAACCATTCAAATGCAAAATCTGCATTTGAGCGAATCGGCCCATGGGTTGACAGCCAAACACCCTGGATTAACCCCTAGTCGACCCAGCAGGCTCGGGTCGACCTCAAAAATCGGCCGGTTCGGTTATTCCCCTCTCCCAATTCGCTGTTTTGAACATTTTTGCATATTTATTTATTTATTTTTTCAATTATATATATATCTATATATATATATCAATATATATATATATATTTCTCTGCGCAACCCATTTCACTTAATTAAGTATACTTTAATTTGTGAATTTTTCGTGAAACTTCGCGAGGCCATATCTTGGTCATACGGACTCCGATTTTCGAAAACTCGGACTCTATTTCGCGTATTTTTCCGAGACGAACGCATTGGCACAGCCCATTTCCCTTGATTCAGATTTTGCAGTTTAATTCTGCCTCCATTTATGTTATAACATGTTATTCAAAAATACGGGTTGTTACAATTTGGGTTTGTCGTGAATGGTGTCTTCATTAACACTATTCTTAAACCCAGTTGAGAAAAAGATTAAATCTTTTTATTTAGATTTAATGAAATGTACCAATTAAATGATATTTAATTGGAATTGAATTGGAATTGATTTTTGGGTTTATCGTGAACGGTATTTTAAATAACACTTGTTCTTTAACCCGATAATTAATGGAATGTGAATTGGGTTTATCGTGAACTGTGCTTTAACGACATTCGTTCTTTAACCCGATTTACAGTGAAATGTGATTTGGAATTTATAAATCTTTTGTTAAGATTTAAAGGAGATTTTCCAGAGTAAAGTTTTCTAATTTAAAATATTAAATTGGAATTGAATGGAATTCGATTTGGTGATAATCGAAGTAAGCTTCTATAAAGGAAGACGGTTAATATATATGGAATTAAAAGACCTGGTCGTAATTCCATTTATATTATTGGTTGGATATGGAAGTTTATATCGATTATATATATCGATTTGTTTTCCATGAAGATTCCATCGTTAATGGAATGTGATTTGGGTTGTCGTGAATGGTATATTTAATAATACTGTTCTTAGACCCAACGAAGCTAAGAAAATCAGAAACTAACCGAAGATTAGTTAAGTCGAATGGTTTACTGGGTATTGATCTAATGTTGGTTTCGGCCTTCGAGGTTTTTACTTAGGGAATTGTTCACTTGCTAATTTATGGTTAAAGGCTGATGGAATAGAATGTGATTTCAGGTTTATCGTGAACCGTGTTTTAAATGACATTGGTTCTTTAACCTAGTTAAAGATAGGATATGATTTCCCAAGTTAAACAATCATTAATATTGATTTTTGGGAAGATTAAAACCAAGTGGAGTTTTAATGAATCTTTAATTAGATTGAAATGATCGAGAATAGAGTATCACCAGTTTTGCTCCAGGCGATAGTTAAATCTTAATTGGATTTGAACGTGAAATGGTAATTGAATTTACCGATAACACCGTGGTGTTAGATATGAAGTACTACCAGTTTTACTTCATGGGATGAATAGGTTGGGATTGGAAATTAAAACAAATGGTTACTTCGGTAAGGTTCGTTAATCCCGACAAGTTTGGATAAACCATAATTTGGTTTGAATTGATATTCAAAGGAAGATTAAAGAATAAATCTAAAGAATTTATCTTTGATAAAATTAATGGGAACCTTTCCCAAAGTATAAGAATATTTGAATAAAGGAATATTCTGGATTGGAATGAGGCGTATGTTGTGTTTTTATAGCACTTGTTTATTATATATGCGAGTTATTCAAAAAGACAGGGTTTATCCCATTTTGAATAACTGAATCAGTGATGAGTCGACGATGAAGATGGTGGTAGAAGACCGGAGGTCTTCACATCATTTGGATAATTACTGATGATCTTGATTGCGCTGTACACCCAAGAGGAGGGAATCAGTTGGTGATCGTCCAGCTGTACTTGAAGATCGATGGATATGCGAGGAATAAGGTTCCTCCGGTTTCGTTCAGACCCAGAACGGACTTGTAAATGGATGTGTGTCTGACATCGGATTTCATTCTGTGTGATTGATATACATCGGTTGCGTAGAGTGAATTACCTGTGTGGCATGCTGAGATGCAAATGATCAAGACTTCTGTTGAAAAGCAGAGTCTTGTGGTTGATGATCAAAGCACAGCGTGCGTGGCGTAGCTTTGTGTAGCGTTAATTCGTGAGCCTCACACCCCGGTATGAATCAGAAATGGGAGAAGGACCTCAGGGAGGACATGTGTTTCCTTCTAGCTAGGAGTGGTGTCAGTGTTATACACAGCCTGGCATTTTACTTATGTGGATGATGGATTGTGAGGCGCCTCGGATATATCGGTAGATTCGGAACCGATCGAGTCATTTGGCTCATTTTCGCCCCATAGGGCGGGGGAACACAGTGTTCAGGCATTTTAATCCACATCGAGTGGACCGACCCTAACGATCCAAGGGTCCCTCGAGCTCTGATCCTGAGACATGGTAGGCTAGATTATCTCGAAGCGGTGAGGACGATCCCTTGCCTCGGTTCATAGACGGAAATCCAACTTCCAATACGTGACAATTGCGATTTTGATTGTAGAGCCTAGTATTGGCGACATGATATATGGTACCCATGTCATCTAGGATTGATACATTTATATTTGAAGTTGTTTTATACACTGTGCACTTATAATAATATCAAATGATTTGTTTTAATGTACCAAGCATGTTTGGCTATTATAAGGGAAAACCCTATCCCCCGTCTTGTGTTGCATTGTGTGATAGGACCTGCGTCTTATAATAGCTTCATTTTTTCAAAAAGCATTGCGTTGTTTTGTTATATGCACTGGTATTCTTGGGTGGAAACATGTTCCGTGTTATACGGCGTAGTCCCTTGATATATCTGATTTAAACTAAAGTTTTAAATAACTGTTTTAGTTCTCACACCAGTCACATGACTGACCTGAAGTTTATTGTTTTAACCTAAACTCTGGGTGCTCCTATTTTTCGCACGGGCAGCTAGTAGTTTTGGTTTTGCAGATTTATATTCACAGGATCCTGGTTTACAGCTGGAATGATGTTCGGGAAGCTCTGTATCCGTATATTCTTTTCAGTTGTGTTTTGTATTATTTTTCCGCTGCATTGTAAATCTCTGATATTTATCAAATGTGTAATATTTACTTATACTCTGTTATATTCTTGTATTCTGAAGAAACTGTTGTAATAAACAATGAAATGTTCTTCTGTTTGTGTTCTGATTCGTCTTGTCCTCAAAGTCAATCCGGGCTACCCTTAACGGGGAGGTTCGAGTTCTTACAGTGGTATCAGAGCTTTGGTTTACAGATCTCGGAGAACAAGACACGTTAGAACCAAATGAAAGAATTCATCAGAGATTGGATTAGTAATATCCAATGAGAATGACTCGTTAGAGATAGGATCAGCAATATCCTAGAACGAGTGTGAAGAGTATATTTTTAAATTGAAAACAATTTTTGTTTTGAAAATTTAAATCAATTATTCGTATTTGAATATTATTTTTTTATTGATTTGGACAATCAAGTATATAAAGATTTTGCGTATACGTCTGATCCACATGTATTTGAAGTTTTAATATACTGGATAGAGATAGAATCACACTCTAGTCGCTCGGAGATGATTCTGATGATTGCTCGAGCATCATCAGCATTTATGTTCGGGTTTCGAAAGTGGGATTTCTATATGACTCCAATTGATTGGTATGAGAACCAAAACTAGATAGGTCTTATTGTTGTGATTTGGCATCAAAAATCTGAATTTTGGACTATGTATCAAAGTTATGAATTTGAAAAGCTAATCAACTAATTGATTGCTGATTGTGTTGTTTAATTATTGGTTGATTAATTAAAATTTGAACCATTTAGCCAAATTGTATCAAATTTTGAACTGTATTGAAAGTTGTTTGAAATTGCATGCATATACATGTGTATCTATTGAACAGGTCATAGCAAGGAGGCTAGAGAAGAGGAATAAAATTGTTTGCCCAACAAATAGGTACATGTTTACTAATTTTTTGGGGTTTTTGATGATTTTATGAGCCGACTGGTTAGCTGCTTGGCTGTTTCTTTTTCTTTTTGGATTGGAGAGGCCTGTATGGAAATTTCGGGATATTCCCGGCGCTCCCGTGTAGGGGAGGTTATGGCGAAATTTTTCGAAAATTTAGGGTGTTAGCCAAATTTTTGAAAAATTTGAAATGTTCTTAGAAACTGAAAAGTCGAAGAACTTAAGCCATAATGAACATAATGAAATTTGAGTTGGTTTGTAAAACAACTTTCAGCTTCGTTCCTTTTCGGGGACGAAAAGTTTTAAGTGGGTGAGATTGTAATAACCCGGAAAACCCGAACCAATTTAAAATTTTATTTTGGCAATTTTGATGAATTTTGAATATTTAAAATGAATTATTTTAAATAATAACGATGAGAAATTTATTTTGAATAGAATTAGAATGTACATATTTATTTGAATCGACGTTATAATATAAATATTTATTTTTAATTATAAAAGGAATTGAAAATGGCGCGGTAGTTTGAAATTTCGAAATCAAAGTTCAAATGAATGTACAGGATTCAAAATAAACCGGATTTTAGCGAAACCAAAAATATTAGTATCAATTTGAAAATATCTTTCCAAGGAATCCGAAAAATTGAAATTTCATAGCGGGAATAAAAAGATATGCCCAGTTGAAAATTCAGAATAGTCGATATGGAATTCTGGCCCTTAAAAATGGAAATTTTGCAAACGACCTCGATTTTCGACGAAACCACTTTTGTTGGATCCAGGATGTCTAGTTATTGCTAGATTCCAAAATTCATAATTTTTCAAATCAATATGTGAGCGTGGCGAAGTAAAACGTATTTTAACAGTTTCAGTCAATTTCGATCGACCAGAAAATGGCCATTTTTCAAACGATCTCAGAATTTGACGGAATTAGTTTTGTTAAGACCATATCGCCAATACAAAGCAAGAAATATTTTTTCTGGAATTTTCAGAGTTAGTATGTGGCCCCGGTAAATTGAAATGTACGTTTAAAATTGAATATATTGTTTTATATTTTGATTTTGACGGAAACTGATTGAAATAGTCGAATCAGCTTGCGAGACATATCCCATTGTGTTCGGAATGGGGGTGATTAGCTAAGGACGACAGTTGGTGGGTCTCGTTTGCAGGTCGAAATAAAAATTCCTTTTTGAAATTTAAAAATAATAAAATATATAAATATTTATATAATATCCTATACCCTCCCTCTCTCTCTTGTTCATTCATTTTAAAAGAGAAAAAAAGAAAAAAAAACCTCCATCGCGACACCCTCCACGACCTACCGCCAGACCTCGCCATCCCCTCCCCCCCCTTCCCCGTCTTCTTCCGCCGATCTCCTCCTTCCCCCTTCTCCCTTCCTCCACACGTGAACCGCAACCCCCTAGCCCTAAACCACGCCGTCAGCCTCCCTTGGGCCCACCAACCGTTGCACCGGCCACCTGCAGCGCCACCATCCGCCACCCACACGACCCCCTCAGCTCGGCGACCCTCCACCCCCCTTCAATTCGTGAGTTTTTACTTAATAATTTGCATTTATTTTATTTTATTTCTCTCAGTTTTTATATATAATAGTGTTTTTTAAATTCTGATTTTTATTTTATATAACCATGTTGAATAGAAAAATCCAATTTTTTTAAGAATTTAACATTAATAAAAATTAGATCTTTTTTATATATTAACATAATAAAAATACAATTTTTGACATAGAAGGAAGATAAGATTTTTAATACGAAAAGATAAGATTTTTTATGCGATAAAGATTTGATTTTTACTGTTTGAATGGTCATAGAAAAATATGATCTTTATATTACAGAGATAATAAAAATATGATTTTTATATTATATAGATAATAAAAATATGATTTTTATATTATATAGATAATAAAAATATGTTTTTTTATACTATATAAATAATAAAAATACGATTTTTATATATGAAGTAGTTTTAATTATATGAATCATTATAAAGAAAAGCAATTTTTTATATATGTTGTTTTGAAATAAAAATATGATTTTTATTCTAAAGAGGGCGTTATAGAAATATAATTTTTATGTGAGTAGCAATATAAAAATAGCGATTTTTAAATATATGAACAACATATTCAAAATGTGATTCTAATATGAACAGCGTGGAGAAGACTACGTTGGAAGCACGGGCAAATCCAGACTGTTCTGAATTTCAGAAGAAAAAAATGGAGGAGTGGATCCCAAAGGTGAGAACTCCTCACTTTTAATTTATTTTCTAGTTAAAATATATATTAGGATGCAGACGGTGCTTAGCAGCACCCCACACCCGTCGTCTACAAACCATGGACGACTTGTTTGTTTGGTTGTTTGGTTGATGGGATTATTTGGTTTGATTGGGTTGTTTGGTTGAAATGGAAATGGTTAGATTGGTATGTGTATGGCGCAGGCCATTATTAGACCGGGGATAAGGCTAGGCCTTATCCCGTTTCTAGTATCGCGTCGTTATGCCGCCGAAATTTTCTAAAATATGTTAGCACAATAAAAATATCATCTTTATTGTGTAAATGAACCGAATAAATAGTTTACCGTTAAAAATATAATTTTTAACGTGTATGTGAATAAAATAAATATTCATTTACAAATCAAACAATTTGTTTATGTACACCCATTTGACTGATATTGATTGGGACGATAAAATTTACACATCGCCCAACTGCACAAATAAAATTCATTATTTGTTGATTGAAACCCCACACGAGTATTGGGATGATATTGGACATACACTAACCCAATAATTAGCTGTATGTCGATCGATTGATTGACATGCTATTATAAGTGGTAAATATTTATATTTAATGCTTATACAGTGTAGAATGCACTCTGGATGATGGATTGCTGTTTTCATTGTTGTTATACACATTTGTTCTGTGAAATCCATATAATCAAATTATATGGTAATTGACTATGTCTAATTCCAGTTTAGAAAGAATGAATATTTTAAAATAACGATTATTGTAAAATAATGAATATTTTAAAAAAAATATTCAGAAAAGATCAAAATATGATTTTGATGTCCGATTTGGGATGGACACGAATATATTTAAATATATAGCCGTGATGATTAGATTGGCGCCATTTGAACGTGAACTATATTTATATCGATTTAATTCATTTTTATAATGAATATTAAAAAGGAAATGATTTCTAAATATAATGTTTTGAAAATACTATCATATATATATATATATATATCGATGATATGGAATATTCAATTTTGATTAGAAAATGAATAAGAAGTTGAAATCGTTTTGAAAACGAATTTAAAACGATTTATAAAATACGTTTTAAAAGGAAATCGACGAAATATATAATATATATATATATATTATATATAATGGCATGAATAGAACGCGCCGCGCTGCGGCAGTTCGTGAATTTCGACCATTGACTTCGAACGGACATTACGGGAGATCCGACCGTCGGATTCTCCTAAAACCGGAACTGTTGGGTTCGTATTGAAAAGAGCTTTCTAATGAATATTGGAGATTTGAAATCTAACATTTGGATTTGGAATTATGACCAAATCAAATTTGGAAAAGGTCGCTGTAAGTGCAGTTCGATGGCCGTTTATGGAAATCGACTGTACGGACCTTGATAAAATTATTAAAAATATCAGTAATTTGTGTAAAATCATAAGAAATGATT
The DNA here is from genome assembly GCA_030737875.1 of Allium sativum. Lineage (NCBI taxonomy): Eukaryota > Viridiplantae > Streptophyta > Magnoliopsida > Asparagales > Amaryllidaceae > Allium > Allium sativum. Next base: position 184,061,388 of record CM060924.1, on the reverse strand, counting down.
TGGAAATAACTGGGGTGAAAAATCCTATATTTGAAAAGATAAAAATAGATTTTTATCGAAATGAACTAGTTTTGAACTAGAATTATAATCCATTATTTTTAAAATAAATAAATTGGATTTGAAATGGTTTTAAAAATAACCAAAATTTCCAATATATAAATTGGAAATGGATTAGAATCGAAATTGTCTTTGGAATATTTCGATGTTGAATTTCGTGATTATACAGATATTGTTATGGAAATTTGAAAGATATATGTATATCGTTATTTCCAATACGATATATGTTCGTCATAGGATTTGATATTGAATATAAGCCGATATATTTTTTATTCAGAGCCTTGTATTCAATATCGAATGGGATTTGGGTTTGTCATGAATGGTGTCTTCATTAACACTGTTCTTAAACCCAGTTGAGGAAAAGATTAAATCTTTTTATTTAGATTTAATGAAATGTACCAATTAAATGATATTTAATTGGATTTGATTTTTGGGTTTATCGTGAACGGTGTTTTAAATAACACTTGTTCTTTAACCCGATAATTAATGGAATGTGAATTGGGTTTATCGTGAACTGTGTTTTAACGACATTCGTTCTTTAACCCGATTTACAGTGAAATGTGATTTGGAATTTATAAATCTTTTGTTAAGATTTAAAGGAGATTTTCCAAAGTAAAGTTTTCCAATTTAACATATTAAATTGGAATTGAATGGAATTCAATTTGGCGATAATCGAAGTAAACTTCTGTAGAGGAAGACGGTTAATATTATGGAATTTAAAATACCTGGTCGTTATTCCATTTATATTATCGGTTGGATATGCAAGTTTATATCGATTATATATATCGATTTGTTTTCCATGAAGTTCCATCGTTAATGGAATGTGATTTGGGTTGTCATGAATGGTATCTTTAATAATACTGTTCTTAGACCCAACGGAGTTAAGAAAATTAGAAATCAACTGGAGATTGTTAAGTTGAATGGTTTCCTGGGTATTGATCAGATGTTGGTTTCGGCCTTTGGGGTTATTACTTAGGGAATTGTTCACTTGCTAATTTACGGTTAAAGGCTGATGGAATAGAATGTGATTTCGGGTTTATCGTGAACCGTGTTTTAAATGACATTGGTTCTTTAACCCAGTTAAAGACAGGATATGATTTCCCAAGTCAAACAATCATTAATATTGATTTTTGGAAAGATCAAAACCAAGTGGGGTTTTAATGAATCTTTAATTAGATTGAAATGATCGAGAATGGAGTATCACCTGTTTTGCTCCAGGCGATAGTTAAATCTTTAATTGGATTTGAATGTGAAATGGTAATTGAATTTACCAATAACACCGTGGTGTTAGATATGAAGTATTACTAGTTTTACTTCAGGGGATGAATAGGTTGGGACTGGGAAATTAAAACAAATGGTTATTTCGGTAAGGTTCGTTAATCCCGACTAGTTTGTATAAACCATAATTTGGTTTGAATTGATATTCAAAGGAAGATTAAAGAATAAATCTAAAGAATTTAACTTTCATAAAATTAATGGGAACCTTTCCAAAAGTATAAGAATATTTGAATAAAGGAATATTCTGGATTGGAAAGAGATGTATGTTGTGTTTTTATAACACTTGTTTATTATATACGCGAGTTATTCAGAAAGACCGGGTTTATCCCATTTTGAATAACTGAATCGGCAATGAGTCGACGATGAAGACGGTGGTAGAAGACCGGAGGTCTTCACATCGTTTGGATAATTACTGATGATATTGATTGGGCTGTACACCCAAGAGGAGGGAATCAGTTGGTTATCGTCCAGACGTACTTGGAGATCGATGGATATGCGAGGAATAAGGTTCCTCCGGTTTCGTTCAGACCCAGAACGGACTTGTAAATGAATGTGTGTCTGACATTGGATTTCATTCTGTGTGATTGACATACATCGGTTGCATTACATGAATTGCATGTGTAGCATGCTGAGATGCAAATGATCAAGACTTCTGTTGAAAAGCAGAGTCTTGTGGTTGATGATCAAAGCGCGGCCTGCGTGGCGTAGCTTTGTGTAGCGTTAATTCGCGAGCCTCACACCCCGGTGTGAACCAGAAACGGGAGAAGGACCTCAGGGAGGACATGCGTTTCCTTCTAGCTAGGAGTGGTGTCAGTGTTTTACACGGCCTGGCATTTTACTTATGTGGATGATGGATTGCGAGGCGCCTCGGATATATCGGTCAATCCGGGACCGATGGAGTCATTTGGCTCATTTTCGCCCCATAGGGCGGGGGAACGCAGTGTTCAGGCATTTTAATCCACATCGAGTGGACCGGTCCTGACGATCCAAGGGTCACTCGAGCTCTGATCCTGAGACATGGTAGGCTAGATTGTCTCGAAGCGGTGAGGACGATCCCTTGCCTCGGTTCGTAGATGGAAATCCAACTTCCAATACGTGACCATTGCGGTTTTGATTGTAGAGCCTAGTATTGGCGACATGATATATGGTACCCATGCCGTCTAGGATTGATACATTTATATTTGAAGTTGTTTTATACACTATGCACTTATAATAGTATCAAATGATTTGTTTTAACGTACCAAGCATGTTGGCTATTATAAGGGAAAACCCTATCCCCTGGATTGCGTTGCATTGTGTGATAGGACCTGGGTCTTATAATAGCTTCATTTTTTCAAAAAGCATTGCGCTGTTTTGTTATATGCACTGGTATTCTTGGGTGGAAACCCGTTCCGTATTATACGGCGTGGTTCCTTGATATATCTGATTTAAACTAAAGTTTTAAATAACTGTTTTAGTTCTCACACCAGTCACATGACTGACCTGAAGTTCATTGTTTTAACCTAAACTCTAGGTGCCCCTATTTTCCGCACGGGCAGCTAGTAGTTTTGGTTTTGCAGATTTATATTCATAGGAGCCTGGTTTACAGCTGGAATGATATTCGAAAAGCTCTGTATCCGTATATTCTTTTCAATTGTGTTTTGTATTATTTTTCCGCTGCATTGTAAATTGTAAATCTCTGATATTTATCAAATGTGTAATATTTACTTATACTCTGTTATATTCTTGTATTCTGATGAAATTGTTGTAATAAACAATGAAATGTTCTTATGTTTGTGTTCTGATTCGTCTTGTCCTCAAAGTCAATCCGGGCTTCCTTAACGGGGAGGTTCGGGTTCTTACATGTTTGCTCGAAACTGAGCATTGCCCAGTCGAGCAAAACTGAGCAATGTTTTCTCGAAACTGAGCATTGCCCAGTCGAGCAAAACTGAGCAATGTTTGCTCGAAACTAGGCAATGCTCAGTTTCGAACAAAACTGAGCAATGTTTGCTCGAAACTGGGCAATGCTCAGTTTCAAGAAAAACTGAGCAATACTCAGTTTTGCAAATATGTTTGATTAGCTTTGCAAAAAAAACTTCATTTAGTGATGCTCCTTGAAATTTTGCAAATGTGTTTACTGAAATAAATTGTTTGCTTGAAATTTCGAATGGTGTAGTTTAAATTTTACATTACAAATTTTATATAGATCTTTGATACTTAAACAAATTCTTCTTTACTATAGAGAAATTGAGCACGGCTGAGCATTACAAATTTAGAATTATTTAAATTTTACTATCGAATGTTTCTCGAAACTAGATTACACTTATAATAGGTTGTTTTAGTATTGGATTACATGTACACTGGATTACACTTATATATAAGGATATAAATATAAACTTGCAGTGTACATGAAACAGGAATAGGTTGTTTTAATACAATTTTGATTGTATAAGATACTGATTTTTTCTTTAATTTTGTTTATATACCAAAACATGGTTTTTGATGCCACTTCATAGATAAAACACATGAAACTGAGCAGCGTTTTTGAGAAAAACTGAGCATTGCCCAGTTTCTCGAAACTGAGCATTGCCCAGTTTCTCGAAACTGAGCAATGCCCAGTTTCTTCCAACAATATACCTGAACTAATTGACTACATCTGAATACAATTTGATGATTAGAAAGGCAAATGATGACTTTGACGGTACCTTTATATGAACATTTATGTCAAGTTATTCATAAGCTCTACAATACAGATATTTGTTTGGTAAAATTTCAATGTCAAATACTGGATTATCAATATACATCATATAATTATGGAATTTAGCATATAAAAGTAGTAACACCCATTTTTCAAAAGATATCATATTGTACTTGTTTTTAAGGACCTGATTAAATGCAAATTCAATTACCTTTTAACAACATTCTACATACTTCATTCTAGGTATAACTTATAAAGTCCGTAGTATTTATTCCTCCAATCATCTGGAACTACTTTAATGTATTAATGATCACTTTAGAAATTTTAATTTACAAACCAAACCCATATTTCACATTCTTCTCTAGTTCAATTATGCGAAAATGTCTGGATGGATAACTTAATAATAATAATAAATATTTCTACTTCAAATACTTACACGGATAATCTTTTATGAGTAAATAAACCGATAGTGTTTCTGACGTTAGAGCATTCTAAATCAACCTGCACAAAAATGTTCATTCAAAAGTAAATAAAACATAGTTTAATTTGGTACCAATCATTTAAAGTTAGATTTTCATGTTGAATTATTACTCCCATAGATACTTTTTTTTGGGCAAAGCTATCAACAGTACGCACAACAGGATCAAACAATTTTACTAATTGCTGGATTTTTCATTTATCTGTTAAAATATCCTACAAAAAAAAATCTTATAATGATTTGGCCTAACAAAAGGATTGTCTGCAGATCAGAAAGTATAGATCATCGTTGAAACGACCCGAACTTCCCTGGTGAGGAAAGCCCGGATTGAGTCGAGGACAAGCCACAAAAGAACACAGACAGAACAACATTTCATTGTATATTACAACAATTCCACCAGATTACAAGAATATACAGAGTATAAATAAATATTACACAACAGAAAAATATCAGAGATTACAGTACATTACATAGCAGCGGAAAATAATACAAAATACAACTGAAGAAGATACACGGATACAAAGCTTTCCGGATATCGTTCCAGCTGTAAACCAGGTTCCTGTGAATATAAATCTGTAAAACCCAGAACTACTAGCTGCCCGTGTCCAAAAAAAGGCACCCAGAGTTTAGGTTAAAACAATAAACTCCAGGTCAGTCATGTGACTGGTGTGAGAACTAAAACAGTTATTAATCTTTATTTTAAAGTTCGGTAAATCAGGGGACCACGCCGTATAACACGGAACGAGTTTCCTCCCAAGAATACCAGTGCATAAAACAAACAGCGCAATGCTAAATAAAGAAAAATGATGCTATTATAAGACCCAGGTCCTATCACACAATGCAACGCAAGCCGGGGGATAGAGTTTTTACCTTATAACAGCCAAAGAATGCTTATAACAGCCAAAGAATGCTTGATACAAGAAATTTTATCTTTTTATTCTTAATCAGACTCCAACCGCAAATTAGTAAGAGAACGATTCCCTAAGTATTAACCCCGAAGGCCGAAACCAACATCAGACCAATACCCAGGAAACCACTCATCTTAGCTCGTTTCCAGTTAGTTTCTGATTTTATATACAATCATAAATATCAATCATAGGCGGCATGAATGTCCCATACCACTATGTCGCCATATATAGGTATACAATCCAAACCGCAAAATGTCGTATTGGAAGTTCGGTTATCATTTATGGTATGAACCGAGGAAAAAGATAGTCCTCTACCGATTCGAGACGCTCTAGTCCGTGTCTCAGGTCAGAGCTCGAGTGACCTTTGGATCGTCATGGCCGGTCTACACGGAGTGGATTAAAATGCCTGAACATGTGTTTCCCCGCCCTATGGGGAGTAAATGAGCCAACGAATGGCTCCATCGGCTTCACATAGTCACCGATAAATCTGAGGCTCCTCGTAAACCAACAACCACATAAGTCAAACTCGTCAGGGTGTGTAAAACCACTGACGCCACTTCTAACTAGAAGGAAACGCATGCCCTCCCTGATGTCCTCTCCCGTTTCTGGTTCATACCGGGTGTGAAACTCACGAAGTAAATGTTACACAAAGCTATGCCATAAAGGCCTTGCTTTGATCATCAACCACAAGACTTTGCTTTTCAACAGAAGCATTGATCATTTGCCACTTAGGCATGCCATACAGGCAATTCACTCTATGCATTTGATATCCATCAGTATATAACCCCTGAGCTCGTGTGTCTCAGAGAAGGGCGTTAAGCAAGAGAATAAATTCTCTGCCGCCAAACAGATATATATTTAATAGAAATCAATCACACAGAATAAAATCCAATGTCAGACACACAGTCCATTTACAAGTTCATTCTAGGTCTGAACGAAACCGGAGGCACCTAGTACCCCGCATATCCATCGGTCTCCAAGTACGTCTGGACGATCACCAATTGATTCCCTCATCTTGGGTGTACGGCCCGATCAAGATCATCGGTAATTATCCAAACGACATAAAGACCTCCGGTCTTCAACCATCGTCTTCATCTTCGACTAATCGTCGAATAAGTTATTCAGAATGGGATAAACCCGGTCTTTCTGAATAACTCGCGTATATAATAAACAAGTGTTACACAAACACAACATACGCCTCATTCCAATTCATCGGTAACTAACCGTAAATTAACAAGAGAATAATTTCCCAAATATTAACCCCGAAGGCCGAAACCAACATCAGATCAATATCTAGAAAACCATTCTTCTTAGCTAACCAACAGTTAGTTTCTAAATTTCACATTCTTAGGGAAAGGTTCCCATTAATTTTATCAAAGATAAATTCTTTTAATTTTATTCTTTAATCTACTTTTGAATATCAATTCAAACTAGTCGGGATTAGCGAACCACACCGAAGTGATCATTTATATTATTTCCCAATCCCAACCTATTCATCCCATGAAGTAAAACTGGTAATACTTCATATCTAACACCACAGTGTTATCGGTAAATTCAATTACCATTTCGGGTTCAAATCTAATTAAAGATTTAACTATCGCCTGGAGCAAAACTGGTGATACTCCATTCTCGATCTTTTTTTTCAATCTAATTAAAGATTCATTAAAACTCCACTTAGTTTTAATCTTTACTTGGTTTAAAGAATCAGTGTCATTTAAAACACAGTTCACGATAAACCCAAAGTCACATTCCATTTCAATCAGTCCCTAACCGTAAATTAGCAAGTGAGCAATTCCCTAAGTATTAACCCCGAAGGCCGAAACCAACATCAGATCAATATCCAGAAAACCATTCTGCTTAGCTAACCGATAGTTAGTTTCTGATTTTCTTAACTCCTTTGGGTCTAAGAACAGTATTATTGAAGATACCGTTCACGACAACCCAAAATCACATTCCATCAATTTTCGGGTTAAAGAACAAGTGTTATTTAAAACACTGTTCACGATAAACCCAAAAATCAATACCAATTCAATTCCAATTAAATATTATTTAATTGGTTCACTTCATTAAATCTAAATAAAAAGATTTAATCTTTTTCTCCACTGGGTTTAAGAACAGTGTTAATGAAGACACCATTCACGACAAACCCAAATCCCATTTGATATCAAATACAAGGCTCTAAATAGAAAATATACCGGCTTATATTCAATATCAAATTCTACGACCAACAAATATCGTATTGGAAATAACGATATTAATATATCTTTCAAATTCCCATAACAATATCTGTATCATCTCGAAATCCAACATCGAAATATTCCGGAGACAATTTCGATTCAAATCCATTCCAATTCAATTATTGGAAACTCTGATTATTTTCAAAACCATTTCAAATCCAATTTATTTAATTTAAAAATAAATAAATTATTATTCCAGCTCAAAACTAGTTCATTTCGATAAAAATCTATTTTTATCTTTTCAAATATGGGATTTTTTCATCCCAGTTCTTCCCGAGTCACTTCCTATGATTTTACAAAAATTATTGATATTTTTAATAATTTTATCAAGGCCCGTACAGTCGATTTCCATCAACGGCCATCGAACTGCACTTACAGCGACCTTTTTCAAATTTGATTTGGACATAATTCCAAATCCAACTGTTAGATTTCAAATTTCTAATATTCGTTAGAAAGCTATTTTCGATACGAACCCAACGGTTCCGGTTTTAGGAGAATCCGACGGTCGGATCTCCCACAATATCCATTCGAAGTCAATGGTCGAAATTCACGAACTGCCGCGGCGCGGCGCGTTCTATTCAGGCCATTATATTATATATATAATATATATAATATATACTTCGCCGATTTCCTTTTAAAACATATTTTATAAATCGTTTTAAATTCGTTTTCAAAATGATTTCAACTTCTTTTTCAAATTCAAATCAAAATTGAATTTTTTCCTTACAAATTCGTTTTAAATTCATTTCAAATTGATTTCAATTCAAATCGATTTTCAGTTCAATTTCAATATGTTTTAAACTCAATTCAAAACGATTTCAATTCTATTTCAATCTAATTCGAATTTCAATTCTATTCAGTTTAAATCGAATTTCAATTCTTTTCAATTTAATTCGAATTTCTATTCTTTTCAATTTAATTCGAATTTCAATTCTTTTCAATTTAATTCGAATTTCAATTCTTTTCAATATAATTCGAATTTAAATTTTATTCAGTTTAATTCGAATTTCAATTCTTTTCAATTTAATTCGAATTTCTATTCTTTTCAATATAATTCGAATTTCGATTCTTTTGAATTTAATTCGAATTTCTATTCTTTTCAATTTAATTCGAATTTCTATTCTTTTCAGTATAATTCGAATTTCAAAATCACTTTCAATATTCATTGAAAAATTAATAAAATCGATATAAATATCGTTCGCGTCAAAATGGCGTCAATCTAATCAACTCGGCTTCATATATTTCTATTTTCAAATACTTCTATTTCAAATATTTCTTTTTCAAATATTTCTATTTCAAATATTTCTATTTCAAAACTGGAAATTAATGCTTACACAGTATGTCGACCAATTGATCGACATACAACTTAACAATCGGGATTAGTGTACGTCAAAGATCATCCCAATGCTCGTGTGGGGTTTAAAACAATCAAACACAGGTTTTATTTGTGCAGCTGGGCGATGTGTAAAATTTATCGTCCCAATCAATATGAGAAATCAGTGTGTGTAAACAAATCGTTCGATTTGTTTATATTTATTTCATTTTAAATACACGTTAAAAATTCTATTTTCAACTATAAAATATTTTTAACTATATAAATATTTTATTTCATTTCCCCTCACATCACACAATCAACTACACATCAAAATCAGACAAACAAGCATACAAGCCATCCATGGTCTGTGGACGACGGGTGTCGGGTGCTACTAAACACCGTCTGCATCCTAGTATATATTTTAACTAGAAAATTAAATTAAAAGTGAGAAGTTCTCACCTTGGAGTTCCACTCCGCCGTTCTATATTTTTGTATTTCGGAACAGTCCGGATTTGCCTGACATTCCAACGCAGTCTTCCCTACGCTGTTCATATTAAAAATCACATTTTTAATATGATGTTCATATGTTTAAAAATCGCTATTTTTATACCGCTACTTCCTATATAAAAATATAATCTTTTCATATTCTAAAATACCAACTTCTCATATTTTAAAAAATCTCATCTTTTTATAGTTAAAAATCACGTCTTTTTATATTCTAAACACAATGCAAATTCCAGATTTAAAAAGCAATGCTATATTTTTTTCAAAACAACTTATATTTTATTTTTACCAAACAAAGATGTTTTTATATTTCAAAATCGTGATGTTTTTATATTTTAAAACAATGATGTTTTTATATTTCAAAACAATGATGTTTTTATATTTCAAACTCTCCTTTTTCATCAATGATATATAATTTAAAACCATATATATATTCTTTTTTTCCACATTATAAAATTAATGTTTTTCATATTTTAAACCTACTTTTCTAAAACAATGCTGATTTAAACAAAACTGAATTAAATAAACTGAATTAGATAAACTGAATTAAACACTATAATAATTAATTACACAACAAGGGTTAATTACCCTTTCTTTCGGATTAGCTTCAGGCCATCCTCCCAAAAACGAACCCCTATGTTAGAACCTAGGGTTCAACTTCGCACTGCCTGTGATCCACCTGACGTCGATCTGAGTGTGCCACCTGCTCTAGCGTCGCGAGAGCTTTCCAACGCCGCCAGCAAAGTTGAACTCGGTCGCTGCCTTACGCCGGAGTTTTGCCTCGAAACGGCCTGACTTCGAGAGCCGATTTCGTGAAATTTAAAGCTCTAGGAATGATCCCTTCCGTTGGCTACAAAGATCGCAATGAGCTCGATCAATTTCTTTCAGAAATTGTCTTGAACGGCTATTTGAATTTGAAGATCGAACAGGGTTTCGAATTGAGAATTTCCACCCTCAAACGATAGTGAGTGGTGGCGGTATTTGCTTTTGGATAAAGTGATTTAGGTTTAGTTAATGATTGGGCCCACTTATATTTATAATTCAATTTTTTTTAATTTCAAAAATATTAGTTTTCCCATCCGAACTCGAAATCAAACCCAACGACTGTTGCCCCTAGCCAAATACCCCCATTCCGAACACAATGGGATATGTATCGTAGGCTAGTTCGACTGTTATGATCAGTTTCCGTTAAATTTACAATATAAATAAATATAACGGTCAATATTGATTTTAACGTACATTTTAATTTGCCGGGGTCACATATTGATTCAGAAAATTCCAGAAAAATCATTTCTAGCTTCGTATTAACGATACGGTCCTAACAAAACTAGTTTCGTCAAATTTGAAGATCGTTTGAAAAATGGTCATTTTCCAGTCGATTAAAATCAACTGAAACTGGTTAAACGCGTTTTCCTTTGCCACGCTCTCATATTAACTTCAAAAATTATGAAATTTGAAACCTAGCAATAATTTGACATCACGGATCCAACAAAAGTGGTTTCGTCGAAATCAGAGGTCGTTTGCAAAATTTCCATTTTTAAGGGCCAGAATTCCATAGCGACTATTCTGAAATTTCAACTGGACGTATCTTTTGATTTCCGCTATGAAATTTTAATTTTTTGAATTCGTTGGAAAGATATTCTTCATTAGATTCAAATATTTTTGGTTTCACTAAAATCCAGTTTATTTTGAATCCTGTACATTCATTTGAAATTTGAAATCGAATTATCGAACTACCGCGCCATTTTCAATTCCTTTTATATATATAAATAAAAATTTATATTCTAATGACGATCTATATAAAATATACGTTCGAATTCCATTCAAAATAAATTTCTTGTCGTTATTATTTAAAATAATTAATTTTAAATAATCAAAATTCGCTAAAATTGCCAAAATAATTTTTTTTTTAAAATTGGCTCGGATTTCCGGGTCGTTACAATCTCCCCCACTTAAAACTTTTCATCCCCGAAAAGGAACGAAGCCGAAAGTTGTTTAACAATTCAACTCAACTTCCAGTATTTTCACTACGGCTTAAGTTCTTCAACTTTTCAGTTTCTAAGAACTTTCCAAATTTTTCAAAAAATTTTTGGCTAACACCCTAAATTTTCGAAAAATTTCACCATAACCTCCCCTGCACCGGGGACTTCGGGATATTTCATATAGCCTCCCATGGCCTTCTTCAATCCAAAAGAAAAAGAAATAGCCAAGCGGCTAGCCAATCGGCTCAAAAAATCATCATCACCCAAACAAAACAATAAATTATGGTAAACATGTACCTATTTGTCGCGCAAACAAATTTTATTCTTCTGCTCTAGCCTCCTTGCTATGACTTGTTCAATGTAAGTACATGTACATGCATGCAAATGCGATAAATTTCCAATACAATTCACTATTTGATTCAATTTGGTTATAGGTTCAACATTTTAATTAATCAAACTATATTCAAACAACATAATTAGCAATCAATTAGTTGATTAGCTTTTCAAATTCATAACTTTGATATATAGTCAAAAATCATATTTTTGATGCCAAATCACAACAGTAAGCCCTATCTAATTTTGGTTCTCACACCAGTCAATAGGAAATATATAGAAATCCCACTTTCGAAACTCGAATACCAATTCTGATGATGTTCGAACTATCATCAGAATCATCTCCGGGTGACTAGAGTGTAATTCTATATCTATCCAGTATATTAAAACTTCAAATACACGTGGATCAGATGTATACGCAAAGTCTATATATACTGGATTGTCCAAATCAATACAAATAAATATTCAAATACGTATAAAATGATTTTAATTTTCAAAACAAAATTTGTTTTCAATTTAAAAATATACTCTTCACACTCATTCCAGGACACTACTGATCCCATCTCTAACGAGTCATTCCCGTTGGATATTACTAGTCCAATATCTGATGAATTCTTTCATATGGTTCTAATGTGTCTTGTTCTCTGAGCTTTGTGAACCAAAGCTCTGATACCAAATGAAACGACCCGAACTTCCCTGGTGAGGAAATCCCGGATTGAGTCGAGGACAAGCCACAAAAGAACACAGACAGAAGAACATTTCATTGTATATTACAACAATTCCACCAGATTTCAAGAATATACAGAGTATAAATAAATATTACACAACAGAAAAATATCAGAGATTACAGTACATTACACAGCAGCGGAAAATAATACAAAATACAACAGAAGAAGATACATGGATACAAAGCTTTCCGGATATCGTTCTAGCTGTAAACCAGGTTCCTGTGAATATAAATCTGCAAAACCCAGAACTACTAGCTGCCCGTGTCGAAAATAAGGGCACCCATAGTTTAGGTTAAAACAATAAACTTTAGGTCAGTCATGTAACTGGTGTGAGAACTAAAACAGTTATTAATCTTTATTTTAAAGTTCGGTAAATCAAGGGACTACGCCGTATAACACGGAACGAGTTTCCTCCCAAGAATACCAGTGCATAAAACAAACAGCGCAATGCTAAATAAAGAAAAATGAAGCTATTATAAGACTCAGGTCCTATCACACAACGCAACGCAAGCCGGGGGATAGGGTTTTACCTTATAATAGCCAAAGAATGCTTGATACGTGAAATTTTATCTTTTTATTCTTAATCAGGCTCCAACCGCAAATTAGTAAGAGAACGATTCCCTAAGTATTAACCCCGAAGGCCGAAACCAACATCAGACCAATACCCAGGAAACCACTCATCTTAGCTCGTTTCCAGTTAGTTTCTGATTTTATATACAATCATAAATATCAATCATAAGCGGCATGAATGTCCCATACCACTATGTCGCCATATATAGGTATACAATCAAAACCGCAAAATGTCGTATTGGAAGTTGGGTTATCGTTTATGGTATGAAACGAGGCAAAAGATAGTCCCCTACCGATTCGAGACGCTCTAGTCCGTGTCTCAGGTCAGAGCTCGAGTGACCTTTGGATCGTCAGGGCCGGTCCACATGGAGTGGATTAAAATGCCTGAACATGCGTTTCCCTGCCCTATGGGGCGTAAATGAGCCAACGAATGGCTCCATCGGCTTTACATAGTCACCGATAAATCTGAGGCGCCTCGTAAACCAACAACTACATAAGTCAAACTCGTCAGGGCATGTAAAACCACTAACGCCACTTCTAACTAGAAGGAAACGCATGCCCTCCCTGATGTCCTCTCCCGTTTCTGGTTCATACCGGGTGTGAAACTCGCGAAGTAAACGTTACATAAAGCTATGCCATAAAGGCCTTGCTTTGATCATCAACCACAAGACTTTGCTTTTCAACAGAAGCCTTGATCATTTGCCACTTAGGCATGCCACACAGGAAATTCACTCTATGCGTTTGATATCCATCAGTATATAACCCTTGAGCTCGTGCATCTCAGAGAAGGGCGTTAAGCAAGAGAATAAATTCTCCACCGCCAAACAGATATATATTTAATAGAAATCAATCACACAGAATAAAATCCAATGTCAGACACACAGTCCATTTACAAGTTCGTTCTGGGTCTGAACGAAACCGGAGGCACCTAGAACCCCGCATATCCATCGATCTCCAAATACGTCTGGACGATCACCAACTGATTCCCTCATCTTGGGTGTACGGCCCAATCAAGATCATCAGTAATTATCCAAACGACGTGAAGACCTCCGGTCTTCAACCATCATCTTCATCTTCGACTAATCGTCGAATCAGTTATTCAGAATAGGATAAACCTGGTCTTTCCGAATAAATCGTGTATATAATAAACAAGTGTTACGCAAACACAACATACGCCTCATTCCAATTCATCAGTCACTAACCGTAAATTAACCAGGGAATAATTCCCCAAATATTAACCCCAAAGGCCGAAACCAACATCAGATCAATATCGAGAAAACCATTATGCTTAGCTAACTGACAGTTAGTTTCTAAATTTCACATTCTTAGGGAAAGGTTCCTATTAATTTTATCAAAGATAAATTCTTTTAAATTTATTCTTTAATCTACTTTTGAATATCAATTCAAACTAGTCGGGATTAGCGAACCACACCGAAGTGATCATTTATTTTATTTCCCAATCCTAACCTATTCATCCCATGAAGTAAAACTGGTAATACTTCATATCTAACACCACGGTGTTATCGGTAAATTCAATTACAATTTCACGTTCAAATCTAATTAATGATTTAACTATCGCCTGGAGCAAAACTGGTGATACTCCATTCTCGATCTTTTTTTTCAATCTAATTAAAGATTGATTAAAACTCCACTTAGTTTTAATCTTTACTTGGGTTAAAGAATCAGTGTCATTTAAAACACGGTTCACGATAAACCCAAAATCACGTTCCATTTCAATCAGTCCCTAACCGTAAATTAGCAAGTGAGCAATTCCCTAAGTATTAACCCCGAAGGCCGAAACCAACATCAGATCAATATCCAGAAAACCATTCTGCTTAGCTAACCGACAGTTAGTTTCTAATTTTCTTAACTCCTTTGGGTCTAAGAACAGTATTATTGAAGATACCATTCACGACAACCCAAAATCACATTCCATCAATTTTCGGGTTAAAGAACAAGTGTTATTTAAAACACTGTTCACGATAAACCCAAAAATCAATACCAATTCAATTCCAATTAAATATTATTTAATTGGTTCACTTCATTAAATCTAAATAAAAAGATTTAATCTTTTTCTCAACTGGGTTTAAGAACAGTGTTAATGAAGACACCATTCACGACAAACCCAAATCCCATTTGATATCAAATACAAGGCTCTGAATAGAAAATATACCGGCTTATATTCAATATCAAATTCTACGACCAACAAATATCATATTGGAAATAACGATATTAATATATCTTTCAAATTCCCATAACAATATCTGTATCATCTCGAAATCCATCATCCTAATATTCCGGAGACAATTTCGATTCAAATCCATTCCAATTCAATTATTGGAAACTCTGATTATTTTCAAAACCATTTCAAATCCAATTTATTTATTTTAAAAATAAATAAATTATTATTCTAGTTCAAACCTAGCTCATTTCGATAAAAATCTATTTTTATCTTTTCAAATATGGGATTTTTTCATCCCAGTTCGTCCCGGGTCACTTTTTATGATTTTACACAAATTATTGATATTTTTAATAATTTTGTCAAGGCCCGTAAAGTCGATTTCCATCAACGGCCATCGAACTGCACTTACAGCGACCTTTTTCAAATTTGATTTGGACATAATTCCAAATCCAACCGTTAGATTTCTAATTTCTAATATTCGTTAGAAAGCTCTTTTCGATACGAACCCAAAGGTTCCGGTTTTAGGAGAATCTGACGGTTGAATCTCCCACAATATCCATTCGAAGTCAATGGTCGAAATTCACGAACTGCCGCGGCGCGGCGCGTTCTATTCAGGCCATTATATTATATATATAATATATACTTCGTCGATTTCCTTTTAAAACGTATTTTATAAATCGTTTTAAATTCGTTTTCAAAATGATTTCAACTTCTTTTTCAAATTCAAATCAAAATTGAATTTTTCCCTTACAAATTTGTTTTAAATTCATTTCAAATTGACTTCAATTCAAATCGATTTTCAGTTCAATTTCAATATGTTTTAAACTCAATTCAAAACGATTTCAATTCTATTTCAATCTAATTCGAATTTCAATTCTATTCAGTTTAATTCGAATTTCAATTCTTTTCAATTTAATTCGAATTTCTATTCTTTTCAATTTAATTCGAATTTCAATTCTTTTCAATTTAATTCGAATTTCAATTCTTTTCAATATAATTCGAATTTAAATTCTATCCAGTTTAATTCGAATTTCAATTCTTTTCAATTTAATTTGAATTTCTATTCTTTTCAATATAATTCGAATTTCGATTCTTTTCAATTTAATTCGATTTTCTATTTTTTTTCAATTTAATTCGAATTTCTATTTTTTTCAATATAATTCGAATTTCAAAATCACTTTCAATATTCATTGAAAAATTAATAAAATCGATATAAATATCGTTCGCGTCAAAATGGCGTCAATCTAATCAACTCGGCTTCATATATTTCTATTTTCAAATACTTCTATTTCAAATATTTCTTTTTCAAATATTTCTATTTCAAATATTTCTATTTCAAAACTGGAAATTAATGCTTACACAGTATGTCGACCAATTGATCGACATACAACTTAACAATCGGGATTAGTGTACGTCAAAGATCATCCCAATGCTCGTGTGGGGTTTAAAACAATCAAACACAGGTTTTATTTGTGCAGCTGGGCGATGTGTAAAATTTATCGTCCCAATCAATATGAGAAATCAGTGTGTGTAAACAAATCGTTCGATTTGTTTATATTTATTTCATTTTAAATACACGTTAAAAATTCTATTTTCAACTATAAAATATTTTTAACTATATAAATATTTTATTTCATTTCCCCTCACATCACACAATCAACTACACATCAAAATCAAACAAACAAGTATACAAGCCATCCATGGTCTGTGGACGACGGGTGTCGGGTGCTACTAAACACCGTCTGCATCCTAGTATATATTTTAACTAGAAAATTAAATTAAAAGTGAGAAGTTCTCACCTTGGAGTTCCACTCCGCTGTTCTATATTTTTGTATTTCGGAACAGTCCGGATTTGCCTGACATTCCAACGCAGTCTTCCCTACGCTGTTCATATTAAAAATCACATTTTTAATATGATGTTCATATGTTTAAAAATCGCTATTTTTATACCGCTACTTCCTATATAAAAATATAATCTTTTCATATTCTAAAATACCAACTTCTCATATTCTTAAAAATCTCATCTTTTTATTGTTAAAAATCTCGTCTTTTTATATTCTAAACACAATGCAAATTCCATATTTAAAAAGCAATGCTATATTTTTTTTCAAAACAACTTATATTTTATTTTTACCAAACAAAGATGTTTTTATATTTCAAAATCGTGATGTTTTTATATTTTAAAACAATGGTGTTTTTATATTTCAAAACAATGATGTTTTTATATTTCAAACTCTCCTTTTTCATCAATGACATATAATTTAAAACCATATATATATTCTTTTTCTCCACATTATAAAATTAATGTTTTTCATATTTTAAACCTACTTTTCTAAAACAATGCTGATTTAAATAAAACTGAATTAAATAAACTGAATTAGATAAACTGAATTAAACACTATAATAATTAATTACACAACAAGGGTTAATTACCCTTTCTTTCGGATTAGCTTCAGGCCATCCTCCAAAAAACGAACCCCTACGTTAAAACCAAGGGTTCAACTTCGCACTGCCTGTGATCCACCTGACGTCGATCTGAGTGTGCCACCTGCTCCAGCGTCGCGAGAGCTTTCCAACGCCGCCAGCAAAGTTGAACTCGGTCGCTGCCGTGCGCCGGAGTTTTGCCTTGAAACAGCCTGACTTCAAGAGCCAATTTCGTGAAATTTAAAGCTCTAGGAATGATCCCTTCCGTTGGCTACAAAGATCGCAATGAGCTCGATCAATTTCTTTCAGAAATTGTCTTGAACGGCTATTTGAATTTGAAGATCGAACGGGGTTTCCGATTGAGAATTTCCGCCCTCAAACGATGGTGAGCGACGGCGGTATTTGCTTTTGGATAAAGTGATTTAGGTTTAGATAATGATTGGGCCCACTTATATTTATAATTCAATTTTTTTAAATTTCAAAAATATTAGTTTTCCCATCCGAACTCGAAATCAAACCCAACGATTGTCGCTCCTAGCCAAATACCCCCATTCTGAACACAATGGGATATGTATCGTAGGCAAGTTCGACTGTTATGATCAGTTTTCATTAAATTTACAATATAAATAAATGTAACGGTTAATATTGATTTTAACGTACATTTTAATTTGCTGGGGTCACATATTGATTTAGAAAATTCCAAAAAAATCATTTCTAGCTTCGTATTAACGATACGGTCCTAACAAAACTAGTTTCGTCAAATTTGTAGATCGTTTGAAAAATGGTCATTTTCCAGTCGATTAAAATCAACTGAAACTGGTTAAACGCGTTTTCCTTTGCCACGCTCACATATTAACTTCAAAAATTATGAAATTTGAAATCTAGCAATAATTTGACATCATGGATCCAACAAAAGTGGTTTCATCGAAATCCGAGGTCGTTTGCAAAATTTCCATTTTTAAGGGCCAGAATTCCATAGCGACTATTCTGAAATTTCAACTGGACGTATCTTTTGTTTCCCGCTATGAAATTTTAATTTTTCGGATTTTTTGGAAAGATATTCTCCATTAGATTCAAATATTTTTGGTTTCACTAAAATCCGGTTTGTTTTGAATCCTGTACATTCATTTGAAATTTGAAATCGAATTATCGAACTACCGCGCCATTTTCAATTCCTTTTATATATATAAATAAATATTTATATTCTAACGACGATCTATATAAAATATACGTTCAAATTCCATTCAAAATAAATTTCTCGTCATTATTATTTAAAATAATTCATTTTAAATAATCAAAATTCGCTAAAATTGCCAAAATAAATTTTTTTAAATTGGCTCGGATTTCCGGGTCGTTACAATCGTTGAACTTATCCCCAATATTCCTTTTCTTTTTTAAATATAAATTTAAATTACAGTTCATTTCCTAAGTCATGTCACATAGCATGGACTGTTAAATAAATTTGGGTGCATGTTCACATACCTCAACTATATCTGACAACATTCTCGCTACCTATATGGTAATAACCAGTGTCTCTAAACATGGAGATTTCAACTTCACAACCAAACAAAATAGTAGTTCAGAATGCTCAGTTCCGAGAACTCAAAACTGAGCAATTCTCAGTTTCGAGAGAAACTGAGAAATGCTCGGTTTCAAGAGAAACTAAGCAATGCCCAATTTCGAGAAAAACTGAGCAATACTCAGTTTTGCAAATATGTTTGATCAGTAAACAAATCCTTGTTCAGTTTGTTAATACAAGATGTTATTCATCAGTTTTGCAATTTGTAATTTCTGTAAAAATGAGTGTGTTTATATTTTGTAGGCACTTGTGGAGGAGGAGGAAAAAAAGGATTTGGAACGTAATAGCAATGAGCATGCACACATGTTTGATCTTGACAATGATCCTATCGCCAAAGTTTTTGGTTCTGATAAAAGGAAAAATTATTATCGTGCAATTAGCTCCTCTTCTTCCATAAAGCACGTAAAGATGATGCAAGCATCAAAGGCAACTGCCGACAAGAATAAAAAGGATGATTTTTGTTAATGGTCTATGGAATTATAAAATCAGGTTGCAAGTCAAGTGGCGAGTCAAATGTCAATCCAAATCAACGATGCTCTTATATCATTTGCTTCATCCTTTCTTACCATGGTACCGGGGTTGCAACATAACGTTAATGGCGGTGTCATGATGCCTATGGCAGAAACCACTTCTAATTTGGATAAATCTACACCGAACGTTGGAATTGCTAATTTGGTTATTCCGTCAAATGATGTTGGATCATCAACAAAAGGAAAACAATTCGTAATGATATTATCACAAGATATGAAGAAGAATGTAGCAAAAGCTTATATTGGTATGCAAACCATGTGTCATTTTAGAGAGATAGTGCCAGATGTTGACAAAGTTGTTTGGATAACAGAAGTTTTAGATCCGGAAGCACCAATTTAGGATGGTCCTCAAAACGGACACTACAAGCTTTGTGAATTTTCGGATGGAGGCTTTGTGATATGGTCCATGTTTCACCTTCATAATATCTAAAATTCTATGTATCTTTAGTAAAACTTTGTATTGTTTTTTGTAATTTGGACTTGATATTATGGTATTTTGAAATTGAAAGTATTATGCAAAAGTGACATTATTGAATTTGAAATATGGAAGTGTACCAAATACTTTTATTTGAATCGATATGTTAAATTATATATGTGATTGAAAATCATAAAAACATGTTATATATGTGTTAGCAATTTATGTATGCCAACATTTATAAGAGTTAGTAGGATTATGATAATGACATTTATAAGTGTTACCATATTTTATGGTTCCAACATTTATAAGTGTTAGCAATGAATATGTTTGTAACTCTTATAAGTGTTACCATATCTTATGGTTCCAACATTTATAAGTGTTAGAAATGAATATGTTTATAACTCTTATAAGTGTTACCATATCTTATGGTTCCAACATTTATAGTGTTAGCAATGAATATGTTTGTAACTCTTATAAGTGTTACCATATATTATAGTTCCAACACTTATAAGTGTTAGCAATAAATATGTTTGTAACACTTATAAGTGTTAGCAGTTACTCTGTTTGTAACACTTATAAGTGTTAGCAGTAACTCTGTTTGTAACAGTTATAAGTGTTACAGGAAATTCCTCACAGGTCGTTGGTGACACATAAAAGTGTTACAGAAATTATTTGTAACACCTATACTTGTTGGGAATCTACTGTTTTGGTGTAGTGATCGCGTTCGTTCCAGTTCAAATACAAAGAACTTCGACCTCCTCTAAACCACCGCCACCGTCAAACCTAAGCAACGGAGCTGACCCCAGCGTGACCAACGACGTCGCAGCCCCAGCTCCGCTCGCCTAATTTTGAATTTGAACGAAAAACTTAGATAGCGAACTATGGCCACCTCCGATCACCTGAAGGGAATGTGCCATCTCCATTGGATGCGCCTGGCCACCTCTTCCACTTTCCTTTCGACACCATCAACTATAGATCAATGATGGCGCTGAAATCTCAAAAAGAACGAAATGCAGGCAGCCCCAAATGACTTAAATTCTGATCGCCTGAGGCGGATCGCACCTCCTCCGGTCACCACCATTAGGAAGCCCTTGATCCCCTCTACAAATTTCGTGTTGAGACTTTCATCTAATTCTCACTGGTTTTGGAGATAAAAATCAAAGTTTAAAATGATGAATAAGAAGGTAGCGACATGAATTTTGACCAAGATGATTCCTTGACTTAGGGTTAAAATGTTAAGGGTGAATTTATATAGTGATTACATTATTAAAATATTTACATGGAACTTACGTCGTAAGTTTCACGCTTAAACGACCACATATGAGCTCCGATCACGACAAAAATTGTAAACCTACAATAACTTAATATTCCGTATACGATGGAACGGGTTTTCTCGATTTTCGAGATCGTTTGAAAAACTCCATTTTAATTTCGCAACGTATACTAATATATGTTTATATCGCGCACGATCACAAAATAACTCCAATTGATTTGAAACTGGAAATCTTACAACAATTAACCATTACAGATTTTATAAAATTGGTTTCGTTGAAATTCGAGGTCGTTTAAAAATTGATGATTTTATATGTTATATTAAATCGATTTTCAAACAATCAAACCAATAATTATAAATTATTATTATGTATATATATTCAAATAGAATTTATATAGCTTCAAAATAAATTACTTTAGATAAACTTAATATTTTGAATTCCAAGTTAAATCGATATTCGGTTTATTTAAAATTCTTTTGTTTTATTTAATAAATCGTTATCATTCATAAACCATTATACAATGACTTTCTGAAAATTTGATTTTAACATAACTCAAAATCTAAAAGATGAAATCTTGAATTTCTCTTTCAATAGAAAACTATAATCCAACAAATTTAGAAGATTCTTATTTCAATGAATTCTGACTTATATTGAATCTTGTACACTCAACTGAAGTTCAAAATGTAGAACTATGAACAAGCGCAATATTGCGAGCTCGTTTTTAAATTAATTTAATTTATACGTTCGAACTCGTTGAATTCGAGTTATTTAAATTTCCAAAACAACAATTAAAATCAATTTTAAATGTTCAAACTTAACGGTTAAAAATTCGGGTTGTTACATTCCTCCCTCCTTAAAAGAATTTCGTCTCAGAAATTACTAAGGCAGGAAAGATGCTTTAAACCCATTAACTTTTTACAAATCCGTTTAGTTAAAAATCTTCCATTCCACTTTCTCAATTTTTAGTTTCAGCTAATCCGATTAGTTTTAATCAAAACACTAATTCATTTCTATAAAGAAAAAGTTTTGAAAATTTTCTATCACCTTAAATTTTCGAAATTTTATGGCAGAGTCTCCCCTATATTGAGGGACTTTCGCAATATAACAAGAGAACTAAATATGTATACCTCGACCCACACGGTCGAAAAACAAAATTCACATACCAATTTTATGTATTTTTGCGTAGGCGTACCTTATATGAACGTTATTAAGAATAAGCAATAAGATATAAGTGAGCTTGCTCAGTTAGTGTAGGTTCAAACTACCAGATTATCCACTTTAATGTATTTTATATACTATTCAGTTTTATTTATAACCAATTAGCTCTAGATTTCAATTGAATAGGTTCAAAGATGAGTTAGCCTTTGTACTTGCTCTTAACTAAGATGAAACTCAAAAGTTCCTAATCACGCACTGTAGGTTCAAACATCCAGATTATCCACTTTAATGTATTTTATATACTATTAATTTTTATTTATAACCAATTTCTTAGTAATCCATTCCTTTATATTCCATTCAAATTCATTATACTTAAATTTTTCAATCTGTTTAATTCGTTCATTCTAGATTAGTTCTTAATCAAAGTTTATTCACCTTTAAATTCATACTCATGCAATCTATTTAACTACATAAGTTAAATTCAATATTAAATTTTCATTTACATATTTCATACTTGAAATGTCCTTTTAGTTAAATTGCTCCAACTTCATAATCCAACTTGAATTCCATTTAAATCAACATTGGTGTATTTGGTCAATTACCAATATTATAATAATTTGATAAAACTATTTCTTTTATCCTCCTTACAAAATATACTGTGCAACTGACATAATATAAAAATAATTTTATATTCAATTAGAAATACGTGCTCCCATATACACTCAAAATCAATCTACGGTATTACTAAACCCATCCCTATTGAGTTATGCCACAGAGCCAAGGTTATCACTTAGCCTTATGCTCTGATACCAACTTTAACGACCCGACGAAAATTCGATGCTTGAACTTTGACAATAATACATTATCCTATATCTGCTTGCCAAAACTCAAGTATCGAAAGCCCAGATAGTTAGTAGAAAGGAATTAGAGGGTGAGAAAAGAAAGAAGAAGAAGAACACCAACACTACAAAATGAGAGTAGAAACAAAACCTCTTGGCGGAATGGACAAAAAGTAATATATCAAAACCCTTTACACTAAACAAATTCTGTGTGTGTATGTATGTATGTATATATATATATGATTTACATAATTTGAGTACACACTAGATCATTTTATATAATTCGATAATACAACACACACAGCGAAAATAAATTAATACTAGAAAATACAGGAATGTGTCTTGAATCTAATTTCTCTCCTAAAGCTCCAACTGAAACCTAACCTGGAAATATACTCAGTCCAACCCGAGCACATTTTGAAGCAAAGAAAAATCATCTTGAATTAGTCTGCAACACTTTCAGTGATAAAACTCATCACAAACAACTTACTTAACTTTTAGAAAATCCTTTGAAAGAATCGAACTCTCATAAGATACGACCACACATAAACATGGCACGTGTTTTTACCTTGATAACCAAATCACTTTGTATACCAAAATCTAGTGATATTATAATAATGTCTATTAATTCACAAATAAAATAGGAATATAGCCGCAAAGCTTGCATCTCACTTTCCAACATAGTTGGTTTACATCTAAAAACTTACAGCGCATATTGGAGTTTGGATTTCCAACATGGAAAGGTATGAAACCACCTTTCGATCAATGTTCTCTAGAGAGGAACACTGGAGGTTCAATAAGAACTTCTTGCAACCCGGCCACACATGGCCGGCCACTCATTCAACTTGAGTGGACCGAATATATTATCACCAACGGTTGGGATCAACAACCGTTTCTCGTAAGCATGCAGAAGCGATGGAAGAAGGAACAAATGAATTTTCTCTAGATAGCGATAATATACCCTAATAGGAATGACCCACATAGCCATGTTTCCTGTCCGGTTTTTTTCATTTACCAATTGATGAGGCTTGAGTTCACGATTACCTTTTAAAACATTACATCTTCATTTAATTTGAATGCCACATTGTCAGATCCACCAAATCACCAATTAACGTACACAAAAATACTCCGGGTGTTAAGCTAAAGAAGGAGTCTTCCCCGCCACCAAACAAAAGTACGTTTGAGGGAATCAATGTACATGATCATTTGGAACTACTCTGTCAGCCATTCTTCCATGTAAATCATGCAAGAACTTGATGAACCGAAGGTACTCTCCTACCACATCCTATATAGGAATCACCCTAAGAATCAGTATCGATTGGTCATTGTAATCTGAAGATTTCAATCACGATAGAATCACTATCAAAATATTTCTAGGAGCTACTTAAAGAATTTAACAAGTAGTTCTACCGCTCATGAAGATTCACGGTCTCCAATTCTTCCATCTCTAAATCGCATAAGCATCCGGCAAGTTAGTTTTCGAACGCAAAGTCAGTTAGAAGTGGTTTACCGTCCAGTTTCCATCTCGGTCTCTTCGAACTAACAAGTCAAAAGTCAAAAGGGATATTTATTTGATAATCGATTCTTTGACTATCAAATCAAACAGTATAGATAAGTATATCAGCAGCTCAAGCCCTTTTAATTAAAACCACTCATTTAAAACAATTTCGTCGATTTAAAATCGATTTCATATACTTATCTCAACGGAATATGTATATTCCTAAATCTCACTCGTTTTCATTACTTTGAAAACAATACCCCTTCTTTATTTCCTCAAAATAAACGTATTCCCGAAATCTCCTCTTCATTTTTTTTATTTTGAAAACATCTCTCGCTCTCTCTCTCTATATATATATACATACATACATATATAACCAATTGGTACAGATTTAATTACCAATCTTATATGGCTAAAGCAAATGTCATACGACACATCATTTATTATATAACCCTTAACAGTTTTTAGTTAGCTTTAAGACTTTGCCAATTGAAGTTTACAATAACCTTTTTGGAAATAATAATTAAATTTTCAATATTTATTTTCCATTCAAACCAGATTATCCTCTTGTTTCATCTATTCGAAAATCCCAACCATTTACTTATTTCTTGGAATAAGTGTCTTTCCAAGACTATACTATTTTCATTACTTATAAAATAGTGTTATATACTTAACCGAATGGTACAAGTATAATCACACTTTATAACTGGATTAAACAATGTTAAGTAATGCATCGTTTATGGTAAACCCAAATAGTCTATTATTTTTCTTAAACCTTGCAAATAAAGTTGCAATATTATTTTTCTTATAAATTACCTCCAAACTCTTTACCATTACAAACTAATATCAATCCTCATATAATCCTGAAGTCGTTCAAGTTGGGGTATTTTATTTACCTCTCAGAACTTAATCGGTAACATTCTTACCTTAAGATGGGTAAGAGTTTTTAATTCAAAAACTGATATTAATCATAATATCACAAAATCTCATTTATTACTCTATTTAAAACATGGTTTTATAAACCATCTTAATTTTGAAAATTTCTTTTCAAATACAAAAACTGTTACTTTATTGGTTGAGTAAGTAAATGCTTACTAAAAGATCATCTTTTAACATTAGACTTCTTTAAACAATTTATTTTATAACTTGGATTTTATTACAGAAGGGTAAGTTTGACTCTGGTCCCTAATAAGTTTCAAAGTACAAACTCCCTGTCTAAAAACTTTATAAACTAGGTCCCTATTTTCGATAATTATCAAAAAATCAACAATTTCTTTTATGAAAAATCAAAATTAAATTCAATACATAATCATCATCATATTCATGCATTAAAATTACAAAAAATATGATTCAAAAACAAAACAAAAAATATATACACATTCTAGTATATTGCAACAATTAATGAAACTATTTGGGATTTTTGTTGATATCTCGGTAACTTTTCCAAATATTTGCATCAACTGCAAAACAACCGCTAATATGTTAGCAATATATAGTAATAATTGCATATTTTGCTACAATTTTTCATTCCGCCTTATACTCGGTCAGTTTTTCATCAAGTATAAAATAGTTACTGATATATCAGCAAATATATACATTAATTGCTGATATATCAGCAATTATTTATAAGCATTTCATCACCTTTAACATGATTATTAACATATCAGTAATTATATACAATAATTGCTGATGTATCAGCAATAATTCTGAAGCCTTGCAAAAAAATTAAATATAGTTGCTGATATATTAGTAATTATTCATCCGACTTTCAACTAAAATTGTGGGCGATTAATTCCTAATATATCAGCAATTATTCACTATAATGCTGATTTTGCTTTTTTTCAGACTACTTCCGTGAATATTTGCAATTTTTCGAAAAAAAAATTATATAGTAGTGCCAAAAAATGTTGAAAAACACGAAGCCAACAAAAACAAGGACCCACTATGTATCAAACTATTAAGGAGGGAGCAGCTTCACATGAAACTTGGAAATAAGGATGCGTACCTAATTGCCACATTACAAAATCCATTTACCAAATCCTTTTACAAAATCCCTTTTTAACAATCCATTCAATTTTTTTTCTTTTTGAAAATCTCACTCTATTTTCATTCATTTTACTTAATCCATAACTAAGTAACTCTTATTTAAATGAATCAACATAAACTCTCCTTTATGAAATTTATTTATAATCCTTTAATTTTATTCTAAAATGCTTTCATAAACCCTTTGCTAGATTCAACTAAATCTCTTTCCCAAATTGATTATCTTCTTAAATAAATTTCCGTTAAAAAGATAATCGCTTTAATTATTATTAATTAAAATAACAATTAACTTCTATGCTAACTAAATAAAAGTTGTTAACTCCGTTATTATAAAAAATATATTAGTTAATCCATTTTGAAAAGGTTGTTGAAATAATAATTAACTTCATTAATAACTATCAACTCGATAGTTATCTTTAAACAGAGTTAATTAAAAGATTAATTAACTTCTAAGAACACTCATTAAGTTTAACGACTATTTGTTAAAAATGTTTCTATTCTGTTTATTGAAAACAAATCAATCTAAAACTAATTCGAATTGAAATAGTTGACTAAGTCAACTTGCAAACCTCAGTTAATTGATTTCCACTACTCTTTCCTTTTAAATTAATTAATAACATCATTAATTAAAAAACATCGCTTAACTATTTCATAAAAGAATTATTTCAAATCATTAACGATTAAGTTAATTTCTGACTTCCTTGATTATAAAACTTTATTAAAAACACATAATTTATTATATAATTTATTTTATAATTATTGTATAAAAACCAACTTATAAATATTGATTTATTTGTAAAACTTCTATTCTATATAACTTATAAAAATGTAATGGAAAATCTTGGTTTTGTTTATAAAATAAATCTCAAAACTTTGATTACGTCAATTCACCTAATGACAAATCAACGTCTTAAAAAGATGGATTTTAGGTCAGTTGTTGTCAATCACTTAATCAATATTGTTATTGATTAAAATGTAACAAGGGTGCATTCAATTCAATAAATCAACATCAAAACAGGATGTAACATAACAGGATATAATGTTACTTGGGTTAACTAGTTCATACATGAATAATATATAAAAATAAGTAACACACGGTTTATTTGAGGAATCCAAAACCTTTTTTTTCTTGCATCGCGGCTCATAATATCATTATATAATTGCATATGAAATAGATATTCTAATCTAATGCATTCAGGACGACGAAAATATAAATATCCTCTTCAAACAAAAAATAAACATCCAAGGCATCCAAACATTCAACTTTTACTATTAACTATAAGTTATAATTATATGAATTTAATCACATCATAGAATTCCAGAAGGGGTGAGATTTGACTTACATTTCATTTTCGATTCAACGATTTAAGACGATTTATAAAATTTCAACATTAGTTTGAAATTACATAAAATTCCAATTGCATATGAATCATTCCAGCTCAGTTGCGAAGTATTCGTCGCCACGATTCCAACTGATCGTGTATCGCCGATACCTATTAACGTATGAACGAGATATTGCATAAACAAGTTATTATTTAAACTAAAATAATTTAATTATAAATAAGGTCATTAGTTTAGGCTTAATTACCGAGATTATCCTTAATTAATCACTCTCCAATCCATCCCTTAACCACATTTACATCACGTTCGTCCCAGTTCAAATACGAAGAACTTCAACCTCCTCTAAACCACCATTGTTGTCAAACCTAAGCACCGGAGCTGACCCCACCGTGACCAACGACGCCGCCGCACCCTCAGCTTCACTTGTTTGCAACCACGATTATCCACGACCACTCCAGTGCCCTGATTTTGAAGATGAACGGAAAACTTACATAGCAAATTGTGGCCACCTCTGGCCATCTGAAGGGACCATGCCGTGTGCATTGGATTTTCCTGACCACTCCCTTCCTCTTTTCTTTTGACACCATCAGCCATAAATCAACGATGGAACTAGAATCTCGAAAAGAACGAAACGCAGGAAGCCCCGAATTAACCCAAATTCCGATCGCTTGAGGCGATCGCACCCCCTCTATTCACCACCGTTAGGAAGCCCTTGATCCCCTCTACAAATTTCGTGTTGAGACTTTCTTCTAATTCTCACTGGTTTTGTAGATAAAAATCAAAGTTTAAAATGATGAATAAGAAGGTGGCGGCGTGAATTTTGATAGGATGATTTTCTGACTTAGGGTTAAAACGTTAAGAGTCAATTCATTATTAAAATATTTATACAAAACTTACATCGTAAGTTTCACGCTTAGAGGATCACGTACGAGCTCTGATCAGGATGAAAATTGAAATCCTACAATAACTTAATATTCTGGTCACGATGGACCTGGTTTCATCGACTTTCGAAAACGTTTGAAAAAACTCTTTTAATTTCACAACGTAAATCGATATGCATTTATATCGCTCACGATCACAAAATAACTCCAATTGATTTGAAACTGGAAATCTTACAATAATTATCCATTACCGATTTTATAAAATTGATTTCGTTGAAATCCGAGATCGTTTGAAAATTGACGATTCTATATGTTATATTAAATCAATAAAATATAAATCGATCTCGCAACAGTCAAATCCAATAATAATAAATTATTATTATCATATGTATTCAAATAGAACTTAAATAGCTTCAAAATAAACTACTTTAGATTTTAAACTTAATATTTTGAGTTCCAACTTAAATTGATATTCAATTTATTTTTAAATCCTTTCCTTTTATTTAATAAATTGTTATAGTTCATAAACTATTATACAATGACTTTTTGAAAATTTGATTTTGACATAACTCAAAATTTGCAATATGAAATCTTGGTTTTTCTCTTCCAATAGATCCTGATGATTCCTATTTCATAGAATTCCGACTTATATCGAATCATGTACACTCAATTGAAGTTTAAAACGTAAAACTATGAACTACCACAATGCTGCAAGCTCGTTTTTAATTTAATTTAATTTATACATTCAAGCTTGTTGAATTTGAGTTATTTAAATTTCCAAATCAACATTTAAAACCAATTTTGAATGTTCAAACTTAACGGCTAAAAATCCGAATCGTTACAGGCAAGGTGGTAAAGGAGCGGTAGTGACGAGGACCGAGGGAAAGCAACCTCCATCTTAGTTCATGTGCTTCTGTCTTTTTAATTAGTTTAAAATATAGTCGTTACTCTTACTACCGAAGCTTTATGTAGTCCGGGTGCTTGAGGTGCCCATTCACCAAGCAGGCGGTGCGCTCAAGTACCAATACCTTCATGTTTTTTTTAAACTACCACCTTTTTCTTTATGTTGTAGAGTAATCATCCAATTTGCAATTATTATCACATGCGGATTGTTTGGAGTGATGCTTGATATGCTGATCTATGATGTTGGGTTTGAACCTTGATGTATGCATGTTTTGATTATTATTTTTTAATTCCTTTTCAGAACAAAACCTTTTTTGCAAGATTAAAGGCACAATGATTTCATATGATGCTAGGTTTTGGTACGCACTCATGTGATGCATTTCTATGTGGCTTTATGTTCAAGCGCCAGTAGCTTTCATGGAACCTTTTTTTTAGTTAAACAAAATTTGGTAACAATAGCACTTCGACATTGTCCAATAGAATGTCTTATCCGAAATCACTTAACAAGCGTATTAGTAATAACGTTGTATAATTGTTATCACCAAAACATTAAATCGTGTTTTCAACATTCTACGTCTTTTTGATTATGACAACTATACGATTTTCAAAATAAGGTATTATATAATTGTGACACCCCACGTCCCTTAATGTCACCCATATAAAGATGCATTAAGTTTTGTGAAGCGCACTAGGTATAAAGTAACAACACAGAGACTAAAATTCACAAGACTGAATATAAAATGCAGCAGAAAACTTTTCAAACTTTTATTATCAAACCAAATACAACATTGTAGATTCAAATACCATAAAGTCATATTCATAAAATATCTTTCTCATAGAAACATAAGCCATCAGAGTACAAATACAAAACCATAAAAATCATGTCCCTCATGAGTCATAACAATAATCATAGAATACAAATCGAAATAATACATTGAGTAAGAAATAGTCCAAGCTGAATCTAAGAATCGCAGTCACTAGTGCAATCCATCACCCTATGGACCTGGGAGGAAAGGAAGAGAAAGATGAAAAAACAAAGTAGGTCAGACATAAAGTCTTGTGAGTTCCAGTGATTTCTGGCATAAGCATAAGGTAAAGAAGTATCAAGACAAATCAATAATACTAGATATGAAAATAAAGTAAAGAATATAAGTACGGAATAAATGAGATAAGGTAAGATCGGATAAGCTTCTCATACATATCCCAGAATGTAATTTCTACACCAATTATCATTATATCAGGATTAGGTTTTAAACTAATTACTACCCTGTGATTAGCTCCCTATTATACACGAATAGCCTATACCATCCATGGCATTCGGGGATACCAGTCTCGAACCTATCAACTTTAAAGACATA
The DNA here is from genome assembly GCA_030737875.1 of Allium sativum. Taxonomy (NCBI): domain Eukaryota; kingdom Viridiplantae; phylum Streptophyta; class Magnoliopsida; order Asparagales; family Amaryllidaceae; genus Allium; species Allium sativum. Next base: position 184,029,893 of record CM060924.1, on the reverse strand, counting down.
GCCTTACCCGTTGGTGTTACAACATATTGTCTTCCCCAACGGATCCATGCACACTCATGACTCCGCCAGAATGCACCGGTACCTACCTCCAGAATTTGAAACTCTTGCAATCATCCATCAGTAAAGTGTGCCCTAGCCTCTACCTAGTGTGAGACTCATTTGACTACAAAAAGGTACTGTTTTATACGGGTTCCAAACAAATATCAAATTGACACAAGCCACCCCTAAGCTTGGCCCCCAAACTAGGATTTTAAGAGTCCCCCAAAATATTTTAACAGTAGACATGGACCTCTTATCTTATTAATCAGAAGGGTTTAACTTACTAGGTTTAAGTTCATTAATAAGTTTAATATAACCGTACGTTATATTTCTCGGTTGTAATAACATTTATTAAATGTAATTCTACATACAACCCTACCCTGAATCAGACAAGCACCTGCTCAAATGTTTACAGATTACAGTAATATGTTTTTACTTAATTTACATATGATTCACATGTCTTCCCACAACATTTTCTACTTATATAAAACTAATTCTAGCCTATTCTGATTAACATATTTGCATTTCTTTCTTTATAATCTCAATTATACAGTCAATGGTTCTCAAATTCCAATATGCCCAATTCGCTTTTTATTATCATTGCATATTATTCCTAATTTACACAATTCAAACAAAAATGGCCTAGGTTCAGCGCAAAATAAAAAGGAGAAGGAGAAAATAGATCCAAACTTATAGATGAACAAACTGAATAAATAGTCATAATAAGGCTGTAAATAAAGCAATAACAGAAAGGAGATAACGAAAAATATGTACAAATAAACCGATAATAACAGAAAAATGAATAGGTAATTTATAGTAATTAAAAGAACAATAGCACATGAGAATAAACTTACAAATACAGATTCTTTTCAGATCCAATATATTTACTGTCAAAATCCCTTTTAAATTGCTGATCTATAAATAACGTAGAACTCACAGAGATTTGTATTAGATCCATATAAAGGCTTAGAAATAGTTGTAAAAGAAGAATTATCCTTTCAATCTATATTACGACCGCACCTTAACCCTTTTCTAATTTTATTTCATTACATAGCTTTGTGGAGGTGGAAGATAAAGAAATGTTTGTGTAGGAAAATAGTGAGGGTTGCTAGTCTATATATAGGTGTGCTAGGATAATATAAACCATAGGAACTTAGGTTTTAAAATCAAACCATAGAATACGCATCACATTGAGTCAGCAAAATAAACCTTGCCAAAAAAATTGTGTAGGTTCGGGATCGTAGCCTAGTCGAAGGTGGGTCGATCCACCTCTTACCTGGTTCGACACTAGTGTCGACCATGGGTTGACCCGTGTAAGGTCGGGTCGCCCTATTACCGTTGCATTTATTCTGAATTTTTTATTTAAATGTTTAGTTTTAATTCAAACTTCTTTTAATCACAATTTGTTCGTACTTAGTCCGATTTAGGTAAACCAAAAGTCTATCTAACCCAAAATTTCGTAACGAACGCAAGGTAAAGTCCATTTTATCCAATTCTGAATATTTTATTAATTAATATTCATTTTATTAATCTTCTTCATATAACTATTGTGTATTAAAATACGGGGTGTTACATTCTCTTCTCCTTAAAGGATTTCGTCCCCGAAATCTCCAAGTTAAGAAGACTGTTATTAATGTTATCAATCAAAACCTACACCCATCTACTCATCCATCAACCACTGATGTCCATTGTCCTTAAAATTTATAATGCTTTGTATGAACATATGTAAAGGTGTTATGTATATGTCAGTAAGCTAATGTGAAAATTAGGTGGACTACTGATTCAGTTGACTTCCTTAATGTAGTTTATGTTTGTGCCATGTATCCAATATGTATGCAAAAGAATCCTAATAATACATATAAATTTTATATGTGTGCAACAACCATTCACCAAAATTCAACATCTAAGTGTTACTTCATCCATTCCCATCCATTGAAAAATAAATGTGCACACATCCATATGCAATATGTAAGTGCTCTTGTTTAGCCATCCCTAGTCTATTGCCTAATGTGTGTGTGTATGCATCCAAAACACTTACATCCACTTGCAACCATCAAATAAAACATGTCTCAAAACATGTTTTCAACCATAGGCTTCTTCCTAAGAATTGAGACTCAAATGATAGGAAAAACATATTCGAATTCAAAGGCTTAAAAAGGAATTAAGAACGTACTCTCAAGAGAAAAGGTAAGAAGCTCGAATCTTATCTTTGGGTTCCTATATCGCATCGTCATGATCTTCTCCCCATTGCACCTTCACTAGCTTGATCTCCTTGTTGCATATCTTCTTAACTTTTGATCCAAGTCTACGGGTTGGAACTTTTCTAACTGATGCCTCCTTTTCCACTTCAACGTCCTCAAGTGTACTTGGCTCTACTACCTCTATGGAGTCATATAGACACTTTCTCTAGTGGGAAACATGGAACACATCGTGAATTCCTTCCAGTCTCTCTGGTATTCTATCTCTGTAGGCTATCTGGCCTATCCTCTCAACTATGGGGAATGACCCTACAAACCTTGGCACCAACTTCCCTACCAAGCCAAAGTGAACAATATTCCTCAAAGGTGACACCGTGATAAAGAGCATATCTCCTACCATGAATTCTATGTCAGTCCTCCTCTGATCAGCCTATGACTTTTGCATGTCCTGAGCTGCATTCATCCACCTGCGAATAAGTTCTATCTTCTAAGAAGTCTCTCTAACCCAATTGCGAGCCTCAATGTAACTCTCTATACCACGAAATGGCTTGCCTCTCATCGCACATAAATCCTTACAAAGATTAAAGAAGTTGACTACGGGATTGGGTGGAACTACAGCGGTTGTCGTTGGGGGTGGGACATTTCCTTGCACTTCAGTAGGTGTCGTAGCCACTACATATATACGGAACCATGTCGGAATGGGAATGCCCTCAGGAAAATTAGGAGCCATATACATGATGAAAAGAGAAGAAACAAGAATTCAGAAAGAGATCAAAGAAATATGGTAAATGACTGAAGGGGATTATTTTTTCTCAAAAATAGGTTTTACTTGAAAATCTTTAATTTAAACATACTTTTTCAAAAACTTTTTCTCTAATATTGTAACCTTAGGCTCTGGTACTAAATGTGGCACCCTGCGTCCCTTAACACCCATATAAGGATGCATTAAGTTCTATGAAGCACAATAGGTATAACGTAACAACATAGAAACTAAAATTCACAAGACAGAATATATAATGCAGCGGAAAACTTTTCAAACTTCTATTATCAAACCAAATACAACATTATATATTCAACTACGATAAAGTCATAATCATAAACCATCTGTCTCGTGGAAACATAAGTCATCATAGTACAAGTACAAAACCATAAAAATCATATCCCTCATGAGTCATAACAATAATCATATAACAGAAATTTAAATAATACATCGAGTAAGAAATAGTCTAAGTCTAAGCTGAATCTATGAATCACGGTCACTGCTGCAATCCACCACCCTAAGAACCTGGGGAAAGGAAAAGAGAAGGAAAAACAAAATAGGTCAGACATAAATTCTGGCAACTTGATTTTTAACATAAGCATAAGGTAAGAAAGTATCAAGATAGATCAATAATACTGTATATAAAGTACAATAAAGAATAAAAGTACAAAATAAACGAGATAAGGTAAGACCAGATAAGATAGAGAATTTTTTCACCAACTATCAGAATATCGAAATACCAGGATTAGGTTTTAATCTAATTACTACCTAGTGATCGACTCCCTAATGGACACGAATAGCCTATGCCAGCCATGACATTCGGGGATATCGGTCCTGAACCCATCAACTTTAAAGACACAACCCATTATGCTATAAACGGGATTTTGCAATAGATTTGCAAGGTGTTGCAAGCTAAAATGTCATAATAGCTAAAATGGCATTCATTTCTTACCCTTTTTCGTTCCCCGTCCTCTTATTTTCATTTCCCCGCTTCTCAGTTTCCTTAACCAAATAACATTTCTTTTGCATATAATAGTTTGATTATTCTATGTTTTCTTATAAAGGTTCAAGCAAACATTCTTAAGTTAGGGTTCAACGATTTCGATTCGATTAGGGATTTAATTTGGGGGTTCAAGCTTTGTTTAACGATTTCAGTTCAATTAGGGCTTCGATTTGAGGGTTCAAGCATTGTTCACATCACTTTATGGCTCCAGTTTCAATTTTGAGGTATAACATTCTCTCACATCAATTTAGGGTTTCGATTTAAACTACTTATAAATTCTTAGATCGGCCTGAATTAATAATTCGACTTGTCTTAGGTTTCTTCTTATTGGACACACACACATATTTTATTCTTTTATGTTAAAATATTCATATTCATAAATATAGTGATGGACAACGAAAACATATGGATAGAACTTCCAAAGTTTAGTAAAGGATATATTAATGGGATAAAATGCCTTTATACAAAAAGGTTTTCTAAATTCACTGTAGGAGAGGAAAATACGTTCCCTTGCAACAATTGTAACAATAACAAGTAGCATCGTCAAGATATAATTTATGATCATCTCATCTGCAACGGTCCATCTCCATCGTATGTGAAATGGATATGTAAGGTTTCTCGCCCTAATTTTGGAAGGAGTGATAAAGATAAAGAATGTAAGTTAGTGGTTTTGGAGATAATCTTGGTGCAATGTTGGACCGTACTCATGAACATATGAAGAACTGTGAAGATGAGAATTCTGATGAACTAAATGTCAATGCTAAGATATTTTATTGCCTTGTCGAATATGGAAAGCAACTGTTATATCCTGGCTGTTCAAAATTTTCAAGATTAAGTTTTATCATCAAGGTTTACTCTTTAAAATGTGTACAAGGAATTACAGAGTCTGCATTTGGGGATATACTAGATTTGATGAGAGAGGCTTTTCCACAGGCCCATATACCTTTATCTTTTAGAGCCACGAAGAATATCATTAAAGATTTAGGTCTTGAATACAAAAAAAATACACGCAAACGATAGCATGTTGTATTGGGATGAAAAAGAAGATAAAGACGTCTGTAAAACTTGTGGTGTTTTGAGGTGGGAACCAATGAAAAAGGAAGACACTCGTGACAATGATCTAGAGAAGTTGAGTCGCAAAGTCCCATCAAAAGTGATCCATTACTTTCTGCTAAAACCAAGGCTGCAAAGGTTGTTTATATGCAAGGAGTTTTCATAACTTATGACATGGCATACTGTGGGACCAAAAAAAAGACGGAAAACTTAGACATCCAGTTGATAGCGAGTCTTAGAAGGCGATGGATGCTATGCATCCTAATTTTCCATAGCCTCTGATGGATTCAGTCATTTTCGTACAATAAGTACAATTTACAATACATGGCCAATTGTACTAGTTAACTAAAACCTTCCACCTTGGCTATGCATGAAGCCCAAAAATCTAATTCTTCACTCATCTCTGGTTCAGAGTCTTCAAAGAATAAAATTGATGTATATATGCAGCCTCTAATTGAAGAGTTGAATGAAATATGGGATCTAGGCACAAAAACTTATGATGCCTTTATGGATCAAAATTTCATGTTACGTGTAGGTGTGTTGTGGACCATTAGCGGTTTTCCGAGGTATGCAATGTTATTCGGTTGGAGCACAAAGGGTAAATTGGGTTGTCCCGTATGCCATTGGGAGACTTCTTCAATGTACTTGAAACATAGTAAAAAAATGTGCTGCATGAATCATAGAATTTTTTTTTGATCCGGATCACAAGTGGAGGTTTGATAAGAGGAAGTTCAATGGTGAAGTTAAAATAGGATAGATTTCGGGAAATTTATCAGGAACATACATTGAAGAACTGTTATGTGGCTTTGAAAATAATTTTGGGAAGAAAATGGATCCCTCTTTCAAAATGAAGTCGATATTTTTCAATTAACATATTGGAGCCGCAATTTATTACGACATAACCTAGATGTTATGCATACAGAGAAAAACAAATGCGACAACATACTCGGTACTTTGCTAAATATTAGTGGCAAGTCAAACGGCCATTTCAATGCTCGTTTGGATTTAAAAGAAATGGGCCTTGAGAAGGTCTTGCATCCTACTTTATCAAGTGAGGGCAAACACTTTGAGATTAGGGCTACCATTTTTGAAATGATGAAAAAAGAAAAAGAAATATTTTGCTCAGTACTGGAGAATGCTAAATTGCCATACAGTTGTGCAACCAATATTAGTCGTTGTGTTCACACGAAGGAAAGGAATATCTCAGGTTACAAGACACACGATGCTAACTTTTTACTTCATTACTTGTTGCAATTTGCTGGGAAAAAACACTAATGCCCGATGTTACATTGCCTCTAATAATATTTGGTGCATTGTTAAGATGTCTTTGGGGGCAAAGTAATCGATTTGAATATGTGAAGAGGCAACAACAAGAAATTGTCAAAATTCTTTACTAATTTGAGATGATATTTCTACCGGCTTTCTTTGACATAATGGTTCACTTGACGGTTCACTTGTGCAGGTAAGTTGAGTACGGTGGACCTGTGCACGTTTAATGTATGTTTCCGACTGAGCGTTATCAAGCCAAACTCAAATATTATGTCTGCAACATATGTAAACCAGAAGGTTCCACCACCGAAGGGTACCTAGCAGTAGAATGGCTGACATTCTTCTCAAGATTCTTAAGTGGTGATGCAACATCTAAATTTGAAATTTGTCCACAAAATATAGAATATGCTATTAAAAGATGGAAAAGTTGTTCATCTAGAAGAATATGAGTGGATGGCATGTCATCGATACATTCTATTCAATTGTGATAATGAAGAAATAGAGAAATTAAAAGAGTAAAATTTTAGGTTCTAATTTTATTCTAGCTAGTAATAAAGAATCAGGATATTTCTTTATTAATATTAATATCATCATAATTATTCCGAGGAACATCGAGCTTTAGTTGATGGTCATGCAATATCAAGAAGATATAAGAGAGAGAGAGCACATATCGAAGAATTATGGAAATGGAAGAGGACATTTCGAAAGAGATACAAGTGCTTGCAATGGGCCCTAATCGGGAAACTAGGAAATTTAGTGGATATGTTAATAATGGATACAGATTCCATAAAAAATGCAGAGGTGCTAAGTGCAAAACACAGAACAGTGGTGTATTATTGATTGCCTTGACCACTAGCTTTGCAAGTTCAAAAGGTCAAAATCCATTTGTTGGAAATGTTAGTTACTACAGAGCAATAGAAGAAATAATAGAAATTGATTATTAGGGAGAAATTCCAGTGGATTTATTTAAGTATTGTTAGTACTAAGAAGAGAAAGATTTGTATGGGATGGCTCGAGTTAATTTTGATAGATTATGCCATAAATATGATCTGTATGTTATGGCTTCACACGTACAACGAGTATTTTATGTACAAGATCTAACTGGTATGACACTTTATAATGTTTGCCGAGGGACTGGTGTGATGTTGAAAATGAAATTGGAAATGAATATGATCCAGTTTTACATGATATTCAATGTGGTTATGGAATATGAAATCAAGCTAGTGATGTTAGGTGGTACAGAGATGACGTCCCGACAACACAAATCCTCATTCCGCCTAGCATAATAGAGGAAACTACCTCTTGATTCCTATGTAGAAAATTTGATCAAGTGACTTCTATTTATGTCTTGGTTCTTAATTAAGGGATGACTTTTGAACCTATTGATCTTCATAATTAATTTACTACTTTTTAATTTCTTGACTGCTTGTAAGTTATTCTGATTTTATGTGTTCCCTTGTTGTTCTAGTGCTTTATATACCTGCATACACATATGTACTTAATATACTTGCCCATTTTATTATTTCATATTTTCTTCCAATGTAAATTCACCATCCTATATCCACTTTTTATAGGATGGCGGAATCCATGCATCTCACATTTCATTACAAGGCTAGACTTCAGAAGGCAGAATATGTTGGTGGAACCTTTACTGTGATATGGAGCATTGAACCTTACTACTTCTTGTACATAGTGCTCATGGAGTTTGCGAAGGATGACCTTTTCTACAATGAAATAGGAGGAATTTATATGAGAAATGTTGAGAAGGGTGGGTGAAAGTTAGTGCTGAATGATGCGGACCTCTCCGAATTTTTAAATGGAGCTAATAATGCTGGAAACTTGGATTTTTATACCGATAACACTGTCAACACTGCAATTGAGCCACTGAAGAAAATGAAGCCGCACGAAATCATTCGACCAAGCCCACTAAATCTGGTTACAGTTATACATAAATAGCTAGATAATATCATTTACAGATTGTGATATTTTGATATAGCAAAAAAATGATTATGAAATTATATCATTTAAAGATCGTGATTATAATATCATTGTATTGTTATAGCTACAAAACCACTGAAACGAAAGTTTGTGACGACTCATCAACTACAAAAGAACCAAAAAAACAAGAAGTTAACTAAAGTCAACAGTCCTCGGAAGTCAGCACAGCTGAATAGCAATACAACTGTGAATCTAAAGGTAGCTAAGGTGAACAGTCCTTGAAAACAGACACGGCTGAATAATCCAGAACCCTACATTGCAACCATGAATCAAAAGATAGCTGAGGTGAACAGTCCTCGGAAGTCAGCACGGCTGAATAATCCAAAACCCAGCAATGCAACCTTGAATCTATAGTTAGTTGATCGGGATAATCCTCAGAATTCGACACGACTGAATAATCTAGAAACCAACAATGAAACCCTTAATCTAAAGTTCGTTGATCTAGTAAATCCTCAGAAGACAACACAGAAAAACCAAAAACCAAAAATCAACAATTCAACAGTGAATCTGAAATCAGCAAGTGTTAAGAAGAAGTTGGAATCACATATTCCACCAGGGAAGATGAAGATATGGATGAAAATGGCATGCAGGTTCGAAGAACTATTATTATAATGATCTTATTGTAATTTGAATATTTTGTACCACTCTTGCAGCATACTTACTATGATTTCCCTGTTTATTATATACTTGCAGGATGTTCATCTACTGCCTCCACCATCTCGAAATGAGTATCCTCTACATCCACCATTTCTAAAAGACCATGAAACACAGAGAGCTGAGAATTTGATGAGGAACAACAAACTTCTTACTTTTCTGGGTGTGCCTGTAATTTCGGCTGATCTAAGAAATGCAAACAAAAAAAAGACGCAAAAGGATGTGGATAGTGATGGCTACATATCTTATTTTTTTTCTTATGAAGATAATCTGAACCATGAGGAGCATAGTGAAAATTATACTTCACAAAGTCTGAGAAAGGCGTGTGATGGCTATATATCTTATTTTTTCTGCTTATGAAGATAATAATTATAAAATCCAGTCTTATTTCCTACTTAAATATACAATTTAGAGAACTAAAAAAATTGAGAAGCCCAAGCCTGTTAGTAGACCACATACTCGTTCAACTAGTGGTATGGAAAAGGGAAAGTTGAGAAGCCCAAGCCCAAGTCTGTTAGTAAGTACAACTGAGAAGGATGCTGAAGGAAAAGGAACAATGGATGATTATTTGGCTCTACGGGAATGACAAAAAAATGCTGCAAAATCTAGTGCAAGTGGTATGGAAAATAAGGATGTTGCAGAGGATGTCTTGCTAAACATTAAAAATGAAGAAGTTGAAGTAGATACTAAATTGATGTGATAATAATATTTAATAGTACATTAGGATTAATATTTAAGTACGGAATTTACATTATGATTTATGTTATTATTTAATGGGACTTTTCATTTTAATTAAGATGAAGTTCCAAGAAGACTCAGAGGTCAAAAAAAGATGTTTAATTTTCATACAAGGGCGTATGACAAAAGAGTTGTAATTGGGGTGAACCAGTGGTTCTAACTTGTTTCAAATGATAACAAAGTAATATCTGAACTGAGCTACTTTTTAGGAACATTGAAAAGGTCTATGCCACTTACATGTAAATCTTGGTCGGATGTTCCTAAAAAGTTGAAGAAATCTCTTTGGGATTATGTTAAGGTAATCTATTATTAACTATAATGTAGCTGAATTTTATTTAATAAGTAATATTGTTCGATTAACTATAATGCAGCCGAGTTATGATTTATTTATTCTTTTTAATCTTTTATTTATATTTAAGCAATGGTATATTATTCCCGATGAATGTGAAAACTGGGTGTTGAAGTCTATTCGTGATTGTTGGACGTACAAGAGTCACATAAAAACAGCTTTTTATAAAGCTTATGAGACTGATGAGAAGGGGCAAGAAAACAAGCCGGACAACATCCCACTAAAGGACTTTAAAGTGCTCTTGAGGTATTGGGCAGATGATGAGATTCAGGTATACATACATATTATTTATTTCGCAACATAAATGAGTACTTTGTTTTTTATGAGATAAACGAGTACTTTTTTTTATGTGCATTTTTTAGAAAAAAAAATAAGAAAAACTTTGATAATCGTAAGTCGTATCAAGATACACACACCGCTGGTCCAAAGTTGTTCGCCCAGCTTCGTCATAAGATGGTATGTGATACTTTATGTTTGTTTATTAATTACTATCAACTTCTTTATTGTATAGTTTTCTAGATGATATGGCGAGGTAGTTATTGACACGAAGTTAGTTAGCCTAGATTTGTTTTCAGTGAAGATAGTGTATGCTAAACTATCTATTGAACTATTATCAGGAGACACCATCAAATGCGACACTTTTTCTTAAAAGTCGTAAGAGAACAGATGAATGTGAGTACATGTCTAATCCTTAAGTAATGAAGTACAAACTTGTAAGTAATAATTTTGTTCTATTATGCTGCACATTGTTCATGTCTTGCTCATGTGCATGTTTTCCCATGTGCACTTTGTTGAACCTGAGTTTGGCTCTTTGCTATGTGAGCCTATTCTTGGCCATGCATATAAGTTTGAACTGTCCTTGAAACACTTGTTGAACCTGAGTTTCGCACCAGTAACCTTGTGCACTTGTGCTCTGTGCATGCACTTGTGCTTTGTGCACTTGAAACTTTTTTCATGACATTTGTGAACTTGAAACTTTTTCCTTGACATTTGTGCATTTTTTATCGAGATAGGCATGTAAAACCATAGCTTGATTATACATGTAACATTCTAATTGAAACATGTTGATCTTAAATACTTTTTTTTGTAAAATAATTATGGTTGTCCATAAAGTCATCCTTCGGTTATTCCATGTTTTGAGCTTCCTTCACTAAATCATTGTATCCCTGTAAATTCGACCATGCGTTATTATACTAAAATGGAATTCTTCCTTGTTTATGTGTTGTATTGGTAGATGATTGAATGAAGATAGGGCAGAGGTCGCTTGTTGACTGTAGTAATAAAGTAGCATTGAAATCAATAAATATTAGAATTCACAAATATTCTGTATATTTTACTATGGACAGAGAAATCCTTACACCCCCCCCCCACCTTACATGTAAATCTATTGCCTTTTCTGTTAACTTCCACAAGACCAGCCTGCCTAAAACTTTCATATGTAAGCATTTGCATTATGAATGTGGTTATATATATGTCTGACATGAGGACCAACTCTATCTGAGTCATATAAAAATGTTAAAGTGGCTATCTATGCATTATGAATGTGGTTATACATATATCTTCTACTTGCTTATAAATGTATGACGATGTCTGATTGCAAACATACATTGTTTTTTTTCCTAGATTTTACCAGTATATAAGTTACAAATTGTTTTCAAATTACATGCACATGTACAAATTGTTTTCCAAAATGTGGCTTTCTCTGCATTTGTTGTACACATTTACTGCATATGTAAGCATTTACTATAGAGTAATTTCCTCCATTCTCTCCATATGTAAGTATTTGCTGCTTTCTCTCCATACGTAAGCATTTGCTGCATTCTCTACATTTACAGTAGGACAATTTTTGTAACGACCACGGGATTTTCGACTCCGAAAATCGACACAAAACCCAGCGTCGACTGTTCAGACATCGAAAATACCGTATCATTTATAGAAAGAAATTAGAGGGTGAGATAGAAAAGATAGAACTAATAGAATAGAAGAAGAAGAACACAACTGAGCATAATCAAAGTAAACACGAATCACACAGCGGAACGAATAACATATATTATATAACATAACTTTTGAAATACAAATCAGTAACTTTATATACATACCATCATCAGAGCACAACAGTCATTTCTGAAACAGTTATAAACACCTGTTTCCAGATACAAACAAGGTCCACAGCGGAATATATGATAGCCTATAACTAACCGGTGAAGCCTCCTGCTTCCAGCTCCTTCAAATGAATATGTGAAATCCCGACTACTTGACTGCCCGTACAAATTTGGGCACCCAAGAGTTTAGGGAAAACAAAACAAAATAAACTCTGGGTCAGTCATGGGACTGGTGTGAGTAAACTCCAACCACTTGTTTAACTTTAAAAATCCTTTCAAAAGAAAAGGTAATAGTAAGACCAGCCCACACATAAACACGGACGGTTTTTACCTTACTATAACCCAAATCACTTTGATACGAAAATCTAGTGAAATTATAATAATGTCTACATCAAGTAAATAACCAAATAGCAGAACGCTTGCATCTCACGCTCCACATATATATATTATAAAATCAAAAACCGCATGGCGCTTATTGGAGATTGGATTTCCAACATGACAAGGTATGGAACCACCTTCCGCTAGTGTATCTCTAGAGAGGAATACACTGGGTTCAACAAGAACATCTTGCAACCCGGCCCACACATGACCGACCACTCATTTCGCTTGAGTGTATCGAATGTATATCACCAACGGTTGGGATCAGCAACCGCCTCCCGACTGGGACAGCATCGAATAGAATAAGAAATTAAATGAACCTCTAGATAGGTGATTATACATCCTAATGGGTGCGACCCACATAGCCATGCTGCCTGCCCGATTTTTGTCCTTTCCCGGTTGTTGAGGCCTGAGGCTACGAATACTTACCATTCATTGATAGCCCAATCACTTTGAATGCCACATTGTCAGATCCGTTAAACACTAGTTAAGTTTGCACAAATATTCTGGATGTTATGCTAAGGGAATAAATCCGTTGCAACCATATATATTCATACAGACCAACCCATTTGATCATTGGAAACACTTTGTCAGACATTCGTCCATTTACGTTCGTTCTGGGATTGAACGAAACCGAAGGCACTATTTCTGTTAATAGAAAAAGCCCTTGCACATCACTCCATCTTCGATTATCTTGATATAATCTGATTCGCAACGCTACTGCCAGTACAGAGTGGTTCACGGATAATAATCCAACCGGTCTCTCCATATTGACAACGATGGGAAAAACTTCGATAGTCTGTGATTTAACTATCGAATAAAAACAAGTGTTCATTCAACATATCAAACAAATCACTGGGCTCTTTAATTAATTATTCATTAATTAAATCACTTTTCCGTTTTCTCTATCAATATTTGTTAACCAAATATTTTTAATAACCATATTGGCCCTTATGCCATTTGGAAAACGTTTCCAAATATTAACTTCTTTTATTTTCTATATATTAGAACATATCCCTATTTGCAATTTGGGAACAATTTCGATCACTTATCTCTATCCCGACTATTTTAATTATACTCAGGAAATATTTACTTGTTATATTTCCAAAATTCCATCACTTGGGTTTAAAACGAATGTTGTGTAAAACATTGTTACAACAACCCAAAATATTTTATTCAACTAACTCTTTTTCAAACACTTCTCTTTGAGACTGGATCTTGCTATTTATCCATTAAAAATGAAATCAATCAAGTTGGGGTAAAATTACCTCTCAGACCTTAACTGAAAACATCCTCAACTTCAAAACGGCAAAACCACTTACCTCGAATAAACACACTATACAATCCAATTATTCATTTTTAAAACATGTATAAAGTTCGCTTTCTAATTCTAATTTATAGATTTCCCTTTTTGTTTACAATATTCGATTTTTATATTCACTTACCTATCGAATTCTATACGTCGATGCAATGATTTCTAACTATCAAAATATCTTAAAAATATTCTAACTCCTTAAATTCCCGGAAAAATTCGCCATAACCTCCCCTGTATCGGGAGCATCGGGAAATTTCAAATAGCTTCCCCGGTCCTTCTCATCTCAAAAAGAAAAAGAAAAGGCCAAGCGGCTTGCCGATACGGCGCATAAAATCTCATATATGAATTAAACATGTACCTTATTGTCGAGCACACTAATTATATACCTTCATCACTTCATCCCATAACTGTCTCCGGTATATCTATATCTGTACAATTCATTTCAACTTCATACACTCGTTTTGACTCAATTCGTTAAAGTAACTCTTTAACTAACTCTTTGCTCATTTCGCTTGTATATATGCATATAACACGTTTCAAATATATTTCAACTTACTTATCAACTAATTGAATTCAAATTTTAATTTAAGTTCTATATTCGATTTCAAATATATGTTTATAATTCAAAATTTTCAATTTTCAAAGTTCGACTTCAATTCACCACTCGATTAACTAATTCTTCTTTGATTTAGTTAATTCCATTCAATAATCAAAAATATGATTATTGTTTCAAAAATCACCTTTCTTACTTCACTTGAGTTCACCTTTATGTTCTAACTCAAGACCAGGTTTTTAAATGGAAATTCGGATTTTTATTTGCTTAAAAATCCCTATATTTATTATATAAAATCCATTATGGTTTTAATGGTTTCTGGCGCTGCACTTTTAAAATTTTGATTTTTGACATAACTAAAAATCTATTCGACGAAATCCAGATTTTTCTCTTCCATTAGAAAATTATTATTCAACCGGTCCTGTCGATTCTTGTTTCAAAGAATTCTGACATCAATTGAGTCATGTATATTCAATTGAAGTTCGAGTCGCCAATTTACGAACTGCAGCGCTGCGGCGAGTTCGTTTTAATTATATATATATATATATATAAAAACTTTTAAACTTCGTTAAAATGAATCCAACTCCATTTTAACTCTATTTGAATTTCTTGATTCAAATTCCAATCTCGCTTTTATTTGAATTCTATATTCAAATTCCAATTCCTTTTCTATTTGAATCCTATGTTCAAATTCTATTTCCTTTTCTATTATTCAAATTCTATATTTAAATTTCCTTTATTCAACTCCCATTTAAATTCCTATATTCAAATTCCATAGTTGCATTTCCTTTTCTATTTTATATTCAAATTCAATACTTGAATTTCTATTTCAATTCCATATTCAAACTCAATACTTGAAATTCCATTTGAATTCTATTATTCAATTTCTATTTCAATTCTTCTTTGAAATTCTATATTTCAAATTCAATTCAATTCTTCTTTGGAATTCAATATTTCAAATTCAATTCATTCAAATTCCTTTATTCCTCTATTCACATTCCTTTATTCACATTCCTTTATGAATTTCTATATTCAAATTCCATATTCAATTCTTTTTGAATTCTCGATTCAAATTCTATATTCAATTCTGTTTGAATTCTCTATATTCAAATTTCTATATTCAATTCTGTTTGAATTCTCGATTCAAATTATATATTCAATTCTGTTTGAATTCTCTATATTCAAATTCCAAATTTCAATTCTATTTGAATCTTCTATATTCAAATTTAAAATTTCAATTCTATTTTAGAAAAAATAGAATTTCCTTTCTAATTCTCAAATATCTTTTTCATGATATTTTTAAATATCATTACTTAAGCCCAGTGATATTTAAACACACAAAGCAACCAATTATTTATTTTTCTAACACATCATATATAACAATATATATGCAAACAAATAAACAAACAGATAATATATTTTTGAGGAATCCAGTTGGATTCCTCCAACCTGTTTTCCTGCATCCACAGATGTTAGCACATAAATAATACCTATTCTGCTTCGTGGCAGAATATCGTGGTATAGAAGGTCATCCACTAATCATAGCGTGGGGCGTATAGGGTAATCATCCGCTATGAAACTGCGGGCATCCGCTAATGAGACTGCGGGAATCCAACCAATCAATCAACCCAATATATATATATATAATAGCCTAAATAACTAATATATATAAAATAACCAGAAAACATTCACACAAGCAACAAACAATTATTTTTAATGAAATAAAAATAATTCTAAAGGTGAGTGAGATTTACTCACCTGAATTTATTTGCGTTGAATACCCAGTTGATATTTCCACATCTCGACTACGCATCTACTTGTCTCAAATGAATTTATCACCTATAGTTATTTAATTTAATTTATCGATTAAACTCTATTTATTTAAATTAACTATGACAGTAAATAAATTAGTTCTACGTAATTTAAAATCCATAAAACGTATACCTTGCTGTCCTTGATCAATTACAAAGCGAATCAAAAGTCGTTGATCCATTTCCACTTAAATCGGCCTAAATACTTCGATCATCCTTAAGCTTCACCTTCCTCTATGTGAATCATTTCCTCCTTATGCCTATAACCGAACGCAACAACCATTGCCGAGCTCTCCCCTTGTTAACTCATCTACCAAAGTCAGGCACTGGTTAAAAATTAATATCCCACTACCATTTGGTCTTCGCCATCCAGGAAAAATTCGAAGGAACACAGTTCATATGCAGTCATTAAGGAAGTTGATAATGACAGTGGCATTTAATCGAACACCTCATATTCACTCTCCAAGCAGACGTATCCAGAACCAACCTCGCCATTCCTGCTCGTCACATTCACACATACACAGGACCTCCCCTGCTGAATTTTGAGCTCATACAGTGATCGCATCCCACCAGAAAAGATGCGACAAAACACGGTATCCATCTTCCCTTAAAACGCAACACCCTCTCATCCATCGCCTACCACATCCAGGTCAAAATCCCCTAAGCGCAAATCTCCACTTACCCCAAAACCGAACTCCACCTTCAAACTTAAATCTGGAATCGTACCCTACCTATCGGCCTCTACTGACATCGCAGGTCCTCACATCCCATTTCCAACCTCCCTCCGCAACTCCGTAGAAATCCATACCCAAATCCATCTTTGAGTCCATCGTCGTACCCTTCCACGCGGGGCTCTCGGACGTCGACTTAAGGAAGATATCGCGATTACAGATTTCAATTCCCCTTTCTCTTTTTTTTTCGGAGGAGGAAATCGATTTCGAAGGAGACGGGAAAACTGTTGAGGGAGAATGAAAGGAATGAGTTGGGAATGGGAAAACAGATCGAAGGTATTTCCATATATATACACGAAATGGGGAGACAAGGGGGTACAAAGCCATTAAATGGATGTTTTACTTTGTATAGAAGCTGGGAAGCAGAAGTTGGTGCTCGAGAACTTAGGTCGGCGTAGGTGAAAGAAAAAAACATGTCGGCTGATGTTTATACTGAAAGGATTTTGATTAGATTTGATTTTAATAAAATAACACAAATGTATCATGTCCCTTAACTTGTAAATCTCGAACCCTTATTTAGTTATAACGACCGACGCCTCCATGTTATACCGCTGTTTTTGAACTCAACGAATTCGATTTTGAAATTTTAGTTTGAACGGAATAACCATACTAAATTGATATAATTCAATTTGAACAGTATCCTGATAATAAATGATTTTTATTATTGTTTATATTCAAATGAAATTTATATATATATCTATAGAATTGTTTTTTTTTAATTTAATTATAACTGCGAATTTAGTTATTATCGTTTCGTATTACGATAATTCAATATCTTTGATGTTAACTTGATAATTTCATATTAAAAATCCATTTATATTTATAATCCAACATTCAAAATAATTTAAATATTCAATATAAAACTGATTAAAAATCCGGGACGTTACATTCTTCCCCCCTTAAAATAATTTCGTCCTCGAAATTGCTAAGGTAGGAAAAATACTATAAACCCATTAACTTTTCAAATCTTACTTATGTTTAAACTCAACTTTTCAAATTTCAACAAATTCAGTCTGATCAAAACTTTTGGTTCCCATTCATATTGAATATCACACACTATATATGCTTTCATTCATTTAACTCTGAATGATTTGCAATTAAGTTATTCGCATCCAACTCATACTCTATTCATATTGGTTTAACACCAATTTATCCAAATTGATTCTATTCAATTTATTTACTTCGACCCATTTAAGTTAAATTTAAATTCCAGAATTCAAATTCTCGAGTTTTCATTTCATATCCTTTTGAAGTCACATAAGTATATATACATATATTTATTTCTATTTAAATTCAAAACATTTTGAATTTCAAATCACTTGTTTTCTTTCAAACAAACTTCCCATCAAAAACTTTTCTAAGGTAGCAATCCATCACTTAGAAACTCGAAAATGAATACTGATGGTGTCGCGATCATCATCAGAATTATTTCCCAACCACTGAAGTGAGTTCAGTGCTTTATTATTTCAAAATTCATCTAAAATGATTTTTTTTCAAATCCTTCTAAAACAAAGCTATATTATTTTAATATACTTTGAAAAATATTTTCAACTTCCCAGGATTTAAATTCTGAATTCTGGGTTTTAATTCAGTTTAATTCATCTCATTTGTATATCTTATTCATATGCAAGTTCTATTTGGTTCTGTATAACCATTTCATTTCTTATATTCTCGTTTGATTATAATTTTAACAACCAACACATCCATATAATATAATGATTTCAAAAATCATTCTTTCTATATCAAAATATAATTTTGGGTAAAATTATTTCATCTACCCCCTTGAAAACAATATCATGTTCAATCTTCTGCTCAAGCGTTTAGAAATTCCTATCGACTTCGTGGCGTCCCACTATTCGATCAGAATTCATAAACCACTCAACAGACTAGCCAACACAATATAAAATAACTTTTATATCAGTTTACAAATACGCTCTCTCGTATATATACGCTCAACTCATTCTAGGGCACTGCTGACCCTATCTCTAATGAGCACATTTCCACCAAAGCCTAGGTATTCGCTCAACCTAAGCTCTGATACCACTGTAACGACCACGGGATTTTCGACTCCAAAAATCGACACAAAACCCAGCGTCGACTGTTCAGACATCGAAAATACCGTATCATTTATAGAAAGAAATTAGAGGGTGAGATAGAAAAGATAGAACTAATAGAATAGAAGAAGAAGAAAACAACTGAGCATAATCAAAGTAAACACGAATCTCACAGCGGAACGAATAACATATATTATATAACATGACTTTTGAAATACAAATCAGTAACTTTATATACATACCATCATCAGAGCACAACAGTCATTTCTGAAACAGTTATAAACACCTGTTTCCAGATACAAACAAGGTCCACAGCGGAATATATGATAGCCTATAACTAACCGGTGAAGCCTCCTGCTTCCAGCTCCTTCAAATGAATCTGTGAAATCCCGACTACTTGACTGCCCGTACAAATTTGGGCACCCAAGAGTTTAGGGAAAACAAAACAAAATAAACTCTGGGTCAGTCATGGGACTGGTGTGAGTAAACTCCAACCACTTGTTTAACTTTAAAAATCCTTTCAAAAGAAAAGGTAATAGTAAGACCAGCCCACACATAAACACGGACGGTTTTTACCTTACTATAACCCAAATCACTTTGATACGAAATCCTAGTGATATTATAATAATGTCTACATCAAGTAAATAACCAAATAGCAGAACGCTTGCATCTCACGCTCCACATATATATATTATAAAATCAAAAACCGCATGGCGCTTATTGGAGATTGGATTTCCAACATGACAAGGTATGGAACCACCTTCCGCTAGTGTATCTCTAGAGAGGAATACACTGGGTTCAACAAGAACATCTTGCAACCCGGCCCACACATGACCGACCACTCATTTCGCTTGAGTGTATCGAATGTATATCACCAACGGTTGGGATCAGCAACCGCCTCCCGACTGGGACAGCATCGAATAGAATAAGAAATTAAATGAACCTCTAGATAGGTGATTATACATCCTAATGGGTGCGACCCACATAGCCATGCTGCCTGCCCGATTTTTGTCCTTTCCCGGTTGTTGAGGCCAGAGGCTACGAATACTTACCATTCATTGATAGCCCAATCACTTTGAATGCCACATTGTCAGATCCGTTAACCACTAGTTAAGTTTGCACAAATATTCTGGATGTTATGCTAAGGGAATAAATCCGTTGCAACCATATATATTCATACAGACCAACCCATTTGATCATTGGAAATACTTTGTCAGACATTCGTCCATTTACGTTCGTTCTGGGATTGAACGAAACCGAAGGCACTATTTCTATTAATAGAAAAAGCCCTTGCACATCACTCCATCTTCGATTATCTTGATATAATCTGATTAGCAACGCTACTGCCAGTACAGAGTGGTTCACGGATAATAATCCAACCGGTCTCTCCATATTGACAACGATGGGAAAAACTTCGATAGTCTGTGATTTAACTATCGAATAAAAACAAGTGTTCATTCAACATATCAAACAAATCACTGGGCTCTTTAATTAATTATTCATTAATTAAATCACTTTTCCATTTTCTCTATCAATATTTGTTAACCAAATATTTTTAATAACCATATTGGCCCTTATGCCATTTGGAAAACGTTTCCAAATATTAACTTCTTTTATTTTCTATATATTAGAACATATCCCTATTTGCAATTTGGGAACAATTTCGATCACTTATCTCTATCCCGACTATTTTAATTATACTCAGGAAATATTTACTTGTTATATTTCCAAAATTCCATCACTTGGGTTTAAAACGAATGTTGTGTAAAACATTGTTACAACAACCCAAAATATTTTATTCAACTAACTCTTTTTCAAACACTTCTCTTCGAGACTGGATCTTGCTATTTATCCATTAAAAATGAAATCAATCAAGTTGGGGTAAAATTACCTCTCAGACCTTAACTGAAAACATCCTCAACTTCAAAACGGCAAAACCACTTACCTCGAATAAACACACTATACAATCCAATTATTCATTTTTAAAACATGTATAAAGTTCGCTTTCTAATTCTAATTTATAGATTTCCCTTTTTGTTTACAATATTCGATTTTTATATTCACTTACCTATCGAATTCTATACGTCGATGCAATGATTTCTAACTATCAAAATATCTTAAAAATATTCTAACTCCTTAAATTCCCGGAAAAAATCGCCATAACCTCCCCTGTATCGGGAGCATCGGGAAATTTCAAATAGCTTCCCCGGTCCTTCTCATCTCAAAAAGAAAAAGAAAAAGCCAAGCGGCTTGCCGATACGGCGCATAAAATCTCATATATGAATTAAACATGTACCTTATTGTCGAGCACACTAATTATATACCTTCATCACTTCATCCCATAACTGTCTCCGGTATATCTATATCTGTACAATTCATTTCAACTTCATACACTCGTTTTGACTCAGTTCGTTAAAGTAACTCTTTAACTAACTCTTTGCTCATTTCGCTTGTATATATGCATATAACACGTTTCAAATATATTTCAACTTACTTATCAACTAATTGAATTCAAATTTTAATTTAAGTTCTATATTCGATTTCAAATATATGTTTATAATTCAAAATTTTCAATTTTCAAAGTTCGACTTCAATTCACCACTCGATTAACTAATTCTTCTTTGATTTAGTTAATTCCATTCAATAATCAAAAATATGATTATTGTTTCAAAAATCACCTTTCTTACTTCACTTGAGTTCACCTTTATGTTCTAACTCAAGACCAGGTTTTTAAATGGAAATTCGGATTTTTATTTGCTTAAAAATCCCTATATTTATTATATAAAATCCATTATGGTTTTAATGGTTTCTGGCGCTGCACTTTTAAAATTTTGATTTTTGACATAACTAAAAATCTATTCGACGAAATCCAGATTTTTCTCTTCCATTAGAAAATTATTATTCAACCGGTCCTGTCGATTCTTGTTTCAAAGAATTCTGACATCAATTGAGTCCTGTATATTCAATTGAAGTTCGAGTCGCCAATTTACGAACTGCAGCGCTGCGGCGAGTTCGTTTTAATTATATATATATATATATATATATATATATATATAAACTTTTAAACTTCGTTAAAATGAATCCAACTCCATTTTAACTCTATTTGAATTTCTTGATTCAAATTCCAATCTCGCTTTTATTTGAATTCTATATTCAAATTCCAATTCCTTTTCTATTTGAATCCTATGTTCAAATTCTATTTCCTTTTCTATTATTCAAATTCTATATTTAAATTTCCTTTATTCAACTCCCATTTAAATTCCTATATTCAAATTCCATAGTTGCATTTCCTTTTCTATTTTATATTCAAATTCAATACTTGAATTTCTATTTCAATTCCATATTCAAACTCAATACTTGAAATTCCATTTGAATTCTATTATTCAATTTCTATTTCAATTCTTCTTTGAAATTCTATATTTCAAATTCAATTCAATTCTTCTTTGAAATTCAATATTTCAAATTCAATTCATTCAAATTCCTTTATTCCTCTATTCACATTCCTTTATTCACATTCCTTTATGAATTTCTATATTCAAATTCCATATTCAATTCTTTTTGAATTCTCGATTCAAATTCTGTATTCAATTCTGTTTGAATTCTCTATATTCAAATTTCTATATTCAATTCTGTTTGAATTCTCGATTCAAATTATATATTCAATTCTGTTTGAATTCTCTATATTCAAATTCCAAATTTCAATTCTATTTGAATCTTCTATATTCAAATTTAAAATTTCAATTCTATTTTAGAAAAAATAGAATTTCCTTTCTAATTCTCAAATATCTTTTTCATGATATTTTTAAATATCATTACTTAAGCCCAGTGATATTTAAACACACAAAGCAACCAATTATTTATTTTTCTAACACATCATATATAACAATATATATGCAAACAAATAAACAAACAGATAATATATTTTTGAGGAATCCAGTTGGATTCCTCCAACCTGTTTTCCTGCATCCACAGATGTTAGCACATAAATAATACCTATTCTGCTTCGTGGCAGAATATCGTGGTATAGAAGGTCATCCACTAATCATAGCGTGGGGCGTATAGGGTAATCATCCGCTATGAAACTGCGGGCATCCGCTAATGAGACTGCGGGAATCCAACCAATCAATCAACCCAATATATATATATATAATAGCCTAAATAACTAATATATATAAAATAACCAGAAAACATTCACACAAGCAACAAACAATTATTTTTAATGAAATAAAAATAATTCTAAAGGTGAGTGAGATTTACTCACCTGAATTTATTTGCGTTGAATACCCAGTTGATATTTCCACATCTCGACTACGCATCTACTTGTCTCAAATGAATTTATCACCTATAGTTATTTAATTTAATTTATCGATTAAACTCTATTTATTTAAATTAACTATGACAGTAAATAAATTAGTTCTACGTAATTTAAAATCCATAAAACGTATACCTTGCTGTCCTTGATCAATTACAAAGCGAATCAAAAGTCGTTGATCCATTTCCACTTAAATCGGCCTAAATACTTCGATCATCCTTAAGCTTCACCTTCCTCTATGTGAATCATTTCCTCCTTATGCCTATAACCGAACGCAACAACCATTGCCGAGCTCTCCCCTTGTTAACTCATCTACCAAAGTCAGGCACTGGTTAAAAATTAATATCCCACTACCATTTGGTCTTCGCCATCCAGGAAAAATTCGAAGGAACACAGTTCATATGCAGTCATTAAGGAAGTTGATAATGACAGTGGCATTTAATCGAACACCTCATATTCACTCTCCAAGCAGACGTATCCAGAACCAACCTCGCCATTCCTGCTCGTCACATTCACACATACACAGGACCTCCCCTGCTGAATTTTGAGCTCATACAGTGATCGCATCCCACCAGAAAAGATGCGACAAAACACGGTATCCATCTTCCCTTAAAACGCAACACCCTCTCATCCATCGCCTACCACATCCAGGTCAAAATCCCCTAAGCGCAAATCTCCACTTACCCCAAAACCGAACTCCACCTTCAAACTTAAATCTGGAATCGTACCCTACCTATCGGCCTCTACTGACATCGCAGGTCCTCACATCCCATTTCCAACCTCCCTCCGCAACTCCGTAGAAATCCATACCCAAATCCATCTTTGAGTCCATCGTCGTACCCTTCCACGCGGGGCTCTCGGACGTCGACTTAAGGAAGATATCGCGATTACAGATTTCAATTCCCCTTTCTCTTTTTTTTTCGGAGGAGGAAATCGATTTCGAAGGAGACGGGAAAACTGTTGAGGGAGAATGAAAGGAATGAGTTGGGAATGGGAAAACAGATCGAAGGTATTTCCATATATATACACGAAATGGGGAGACAAGGGGGTACAAAGCCATTAAATGGATGTTTTACTTTGTATAGAAGCTGGGAAGCAGAAGTTGGTGCTCGAGAACTTAGGTCGGCGTAGGTGAAAGAAAAAAACATGTCGGCTGATGTTTATACTGAAAGGATTTTGATTAGATTTGATTTTAATAAAATAACACAAATGTATCATGTCCCTTAACTTGTAAATCTCGAACCCTTATTTAGTTATAACGACCGACGCCTCCATGTTATACCGCTGTTTTTGAACTCAACGAATTCGATTTTGAAATTTTAGTTTGAACGGAATAACCATACTAAATTGATATAATTCAATTTGAACAGTATCCTGATAATAAATGATTTTTATTATTGTTTATATTCAAATGAAATTTATATATATATCTATAGAATTGTTTTTTTTTAATTTAATTATAACTGCGAATTTAGTTATTATCGTTTCGTATTACGATAATTCAATATCTTTGATGTTAACTTGATAATTTCATATTAAAAATCCATTTATATTTATAATCCAACATTCAAAATAATTTAAATATTCAATATAAAACTGATTAAAAATCCGGGACGTTACATTCTTCCCCCCTTAAAATAATTTCGTCCTCGAAATTGCTAAGGTAGGAAAAATACTATAAACCCATTAACTTTTCAAATCTTACTTATGTTTAAACTCAACTTTTCAAATTTCAACAAATTCAGTCTGATCAAAACTTTTGGTTCCCATTCATATTGAATATCACACACTATATATGCTTTCATTCATTTAACTCTGAATGATTTGCAATTAAGTTATTCGCATCCAACTCATACTTTATTCATATTGGTTTAACACCAATTTATCCAAATTGATTCTATTCAATTTATTTACTTCGACCCATTTAAGTTAAATTTAAATTCCAGAATTCAAATTCTCGAGTTTTCATTTCATATCCTTTTGAAGTCACATAAGTATATATATACATATATTTATTTCTATTTAAATTCAAAACATTTTGAATTTCAAATCACTTGTTTTCTTTCAAACAAACTTCCCATCAAAAACTTTTCTAAGGTAGCAATCCATCACTTAGAAACTCGAAAATGAATACTGATGGTGTCGCGATCATCATCAGAATTATTTCCCAGCCACTGAAGTGAGTTCAGTGCTTTATTATTTCAAAATTCATCTAAAATGATTTTTTTTCAAATCCTTCTAAAACAAAGCTATATTATTTTAATATACTTTGAAAAATATTTTCAACTTCCCAGGATTTAAATTCTGAATTCTGTGTTTTAATTAAGTTTAATTCATCTCATTTGTATATCTTATTCATATGCAAGTTCTATTTGGTTCTGTATAACCATTTCATTTCTTATAATCTCGTTTGATTATAATTTTAACAACCAACACATCCATATAATATAATGATTTCAAAAATCATTCTTTCTATATCAAAATATAATTTTGGGTATAATTATTTCATCTACCCCCTTGAAAACAATATCATGTTCAATCTTCTGTTCAAGCGTTTAGAAATTCCTATCGACTTCGTGGCGTCCCACTATTCGATCAGAATTCATAAACCACTCAACAGACTAGCCAACACAATATAAAATAACTTTTATATCAGTTTACAAATACGCTCTCTCGTATATATACGCTCAACTCATTCTAGGGCACTGCTGACCCTATCTCTAATGAGCACATTTCCACCAAAGCCTAGGTATTCGCTCAACCTAAGCTCTGATACCACTGTAACGACCACGGGATTTTCGACTCCGAAAATCGACACAAAACCCAGCGTCGACTGTTCAGACATCGAAAATACCGTATCATTTATAGAAAGAAATTAGAGGATGAGATAGAAAAGATAGAACTAATAGAATAGAAGAAGAAGAACACAACTGAGCATAATCAAAGTAAACACGAATCTCACAGCGGAACGAATAACATATATTATATAACATGACTTTTGAAATACAAATCAGTAACTTTATATACATACCATCATCAGAGCACAACAGTCATTTCTGAAACAGTTATAAACACCTGTTTCCAGATACAAACAAGGTCCATAGCGGAATATATGATAGCCTATAACTAACCGGTGAAGCCTCCTGCTTCCAGCTCCTTCAAATGAATCTGTGAAATCCCGACTACTTGACTGCCCGTACAAATTTGGGCACCCAAGAGTTTAGGGAAAACAAAACAAAATAAACTCTGGGTCAGTCATGGGACTGATGTGAGTAAACTCCAACCACTTTTTTAACTTTAAAAATCCTTTCAAAAGAAAAGGTAATAGTAAGACCAGCCCACACATAAACACGGACGGTTTTTACCTTACTATAACCCAAATCACTTTGATACGAAAATCTAGTGATATTATAATAATGTCTACATCAAGTAAATAACCAAATAGCAGAACGCTTGCATCTCACGCTCCACATATATATATTATAAAATCAAAAACCGCATGGCGCTTATTGGAGATTGGATTTCCAACATGACAAGGTATGGAACCACCTTCCGCTAGTGTATCTCTAGAGAGGAATACACTGGGTTCAACAAGAACATCTTGCAACCCGGCCCACACATGACCGACCACTCATTTCGCTTGAGTGTATTGAATGTATATCACCAACGGTTGGGATCAGCAACCGCCTCCCGACTGGGACAGCATCGAATAGAATAAGAAATTAAATGAACCTCTAGATAGGTGATTATACATCCTAATGGGTGCGACCCACATAGCCATGCTGCCTGCCCGATTTTTGTCCTTTCCCGGTTGTTGAGGCCTGGGGCTACGAATACTTACCATTCATTGATAGCCCAATCACTTTGAATGCCACATTGTCAGATCCATTAACCACTCGTTAAGTTTGCACAAATATTCTGGATGTTATGCTAAGGGAATAAATCCGTTGCAACCATATATATTCATACAGACCAACCCATTTGATCATTGGAAATACTTTGTCAGACATTCGTCCATTTACGTTCGTTCTGGGATTGAATGAAACCGAAGGCACTATTTCTATTAATAGAAAAAGCCCTTGCACATCACTCCATCTTCGATTATCTTGATATAATCTGATTCGCAACGCTACTGCCAGTACAGAGTGGTTCACGGATAATAATCCAACCGGTCTCTCCATATTGACAACGATGGGAAAAACTTCGATAGTCTGTGATTTAACTATCGAATAAAAACAAGTGTTCATTCAACATATCAAACAAATCACTGGGCTCTTTAATTAATTATTCATTAATTAAATCACTTTTCCATTTTCTCTATCAATATTTGTTAACCAAATATTTTTAATAACCATATTGGCCCTTATGCCATTTGGAAAACGTTTCCAAATATTAACTTCTTTTATTATCTATATATTAGAACATATCCCTATTTGCAATTTGGGAACAATTTCGATCACTTATCTCTATCCCGACTATTTTAATTATACTCAGGAAATATTTACTTGTTATATTTCCAAAATTCCATCACTTGGGTTTAAAACGAATGTTGTGTAAAACA
Source organism: Allium sativum (assembly GCA_030737875.1). Lineage (NCBI taxonomy): Eukaryota > Viridiplantae > Streptophyta > Magnoliopsida > Asparagales > Amaryllidaceae > Allium > Allium sativum. The sequence goes on along the minus strand of CM060924.1, from coordinate 184,002,015 downwards.
TTGTTACAACAACCCAAAATATTTTATTCAACTAACTCTTTTTCAAACACTTCTCTTCGAGACTGGATCTTGCTATTTATCCATTAAAAATGAAATCAATCAAGTTGGGGTAAAATTACCTCTCAGACCTTAACTGAAAACATCCTCAACATCAAAACGGCAAAACCACTTACCTCGAATAAACACACTATACAATCCAATTATTCATTTTTAAAACATGTATAAAGTTCGCTTTCTAATTCTAATTTATAGATTTCCCTTTTTGTTTACAATATTCGATTTTTATATTCACTTACCTATCGAATTCTATACGTCGATGCAATGATTTCTAACTATCAAAATATCTTAAAAATATTCTAACTCCTTAAATTCCCGGAAAAATTCGCCATAACCTCCCCTGTATCGGGAGCATCGGGAAATTTCAAATAGCTTCCCCGGTCCTTCTCATCTCAAAAAGAAAAAGAAAAAGCCAAGCGGCTTGCCGATACGGCGCATAAAATCTCATATATGAATTAAACATGTACCTTATTGTCGAGCACACTAATTATATACCTTCATCACTTCATCCCATAACTGTCTCCGGTATATCTATATCTGTACAATTCATTTCAACTTCATACACTCGTTTTGACTCAATTCGTTAAAGTAACTCTTTAACTAACTCTTTGCTCATTTCGCTTGTATATATGCATATAACACGTTTCAAATATATTTCAACTTACTTATCAACTAATTGAATTCAAATTTTAATTTAAGTTCTATATTCGATTTCAAATATATGTTTATAATTCAAAATTTTCAATTTTCAAAGTTCGACTTCAATTCACCACTCGATTAACTAATTCTTCTTTGATTTAGTTAATTCCATTCAATAATCAAAAATATGATTATTGTTTCAAAAATCACCTTTCTTACTTCACTTGAGTTCACCTTTATGTTCTAACTCAAGACCAGGTTTTTAAATGGAAATTCGGATTTTTATTTGCTTAAAAATCCCTATATTTATTATATAAAATCCATTATGGTTTTAATGGTTTCTGGCGCTGCACTTTTAAAATTTTGATTTTTGACATAACTAAAAATCTATTCGACGAAATCCAGATTTTTCTCTTCCATTAGAAAATTATTATTCAACCGGTCCTGTCGATTCTTGTTTCAAAGAATTCTGACATCAATTGAGTCCTGTATATTCAATTGAAGTTCGAGTCGCCAATTTACGAACTGCAGCGCTGCGGCGAGTTCGTTTTAATTATATATATATATATATATATATATATATATATATATAAACTTTTAAACTTCGTTAAAATGAATCCAACTCCATTTTAACTCTATTTGAATTTCTTGATTCAAATTCCAATCTCGCTTTTATTTGAATTCTATATTCAAATTCCAATTCCTTTTCTATTTGAATCCTATGTTCAAATTCTATTTCCTTTTCTATTATTCAAATTCTATATTTAAATTTCCTTTATTCAACTCCCATTTAAATTCCTATATTCAAATTCCATAGTTGCATTTCCTTTTCTATTTTATATTCAAATTCAATACTTGAATTTCTATTTCAATTCCATATTCAAACTCAATACTTGAAATTCCATTTGAATTCTATTATTCAATTTCTATTTCAATTCTTCTTTGAAATTCTATATTTCAAATTCAATTCAATTCTTCTTTGAAATTCAATATTTCAAATTCAATTCATTCAAATTCCTTTATTCCTCTATTCACATTCCTTTATTCACATTCCTTTATGAATTTCTATATTCAAATTCCATATTCAATTCTTTTTGAATTCTCGATTCAAATTCTGTATTCAATTCTGTTTGAATTCTCTATATTCAAATTTCTATATTCAATTCTGTTTGAATTCTCGATTCAAATTATATATTCAATTCTGTTTGAATTCTCTATATTCAAATTCCAAATTTCAATTCTATTTGAATCTTCTATATTCAAATTTAAAATTTCAATTCTATTTTAGAAAAAATAGAATTTCCTTTCTAATTCTCAAATATCTTTTTCATGATATTTTTAAATATCATTACTTAAGCCCAGTGATATTTAAACACACAAAGCAACCAATTATTTATTTTTCTAACACATCATATATAACAATATATATGCAAACAAATAAACAAACAGATAATATATTTTTGAGGAATCCAGTTGGATTCCTCCAACCTGTTTTCCTGCATCCACAGATGTTAGCACATAAATAATACCTATTCTGCTTCGTGGCAGAATATCGTGGTATAGAAGGTCATCCACTAATCATAGCGTGGGGCGTATAGGGTAATCATCCGCTATGAAACTGCGGGCATCCGCTAATGAGACTGCGGGAATCCAACCAATCAATCAACCCAATATATATATATATAATAGCCTAAATAACTAATATATATAAAATAACCAGAAAACATTCACACAAGCAACAAACAATTATTTTTAATGAAATAAAAATAATTCTAAAGGTGAGTGAGATTTACTCACCTGAATTTATTTGCGTTGAATACCCAGTTGATATTTCCACATCTCGACTACGCATCTACTTGTCTCAAATGAATTTATCACCTATAGTTATTTAATTTAATTTATCGATTAAACTCTATTTATTTAAATTAACTATGACAGTAAATAAATTAGTTCTACGTAATTTAAAATCCATAAAACGTATACCTTGCTGTCCTTGATCAATTACAAAGCGAATCAAAAGTCGTTGATCCATTTCCACTTAAATCGGCCTAAATACTTCGATCATCCTTAAGCTTCACCTTCCTCTATGTGAATCATTTCCTCCTTATGCCTATAACCGAACGCAACAACCATTGCCGAGCTCTCCCCTTGTTAACTCATCTACCAAAGTCAGGCACTGGTTAAAAATTAATATCCCACTACCATTTGGTCTTCGCCATCCAGGAAAAATTCGAAGGAACACAGTTCATATGCAGTCATTAAGGAAGTTGATAATGACAGTGGCATTTAATCGAACACCTCATATTCACTCTCCAAGCAGACGTATCCAGAACCAACCTCGCCATTCCTGCTCGTCACATTCACACATACACAGGACCTCCCCTGCTGAATTTTGAGCTCATACAGTGATCGCATCCCACCAGAAAAGATGCGACAAAACACGGTATCCATCTTCCCTTAAAACGCAACACCCTCTCATCCATCGCCTACCACATCCAGGTCAAAATCCCCTAAGCGCAAATCTCCACTTACCCCAAAACCGAACTCCACCTTCAAACTTAAATCTGGAATCGTACCCTACCTATCGGCCTCTACTGACATCGCAGGTCCTCACATCCCATTTCCAACCTCCCTCCGCAACTCCGTAGAAATCCATACCCAAATCCATCTTTGAGTCCATCGTCGTACCCTTCCACGCGGGGCTCTCGGACGTCGACTTAAGGAAGATATCGCGATTACAGATTTCAATTCCCCTTTCTCTCTTTTTTTTTCGGAGGAGGAAATCGATTTCGAAGGAGACGGGAAAACTGTTGAGGGAGAATGAAAGGAATGAGTTGGGAATGGGAAAACAGATCGAAGGTATTTCCATATATATATACGAAATGGGGAGACAAGGGGGTACAAAGCCATTAAATGGATGTTTTACTTTGTATAGAAGCTGGGAAGCAGAAGTTGGTGCTCGAGAACTTAGGTCGGCGTAGGTGAAAGAAAAAAACATGTCGGCTGATGTTTATACTGAAAGGATTTTGATTAGATTTGATTTTAATAAAATAACACAAATGTATCATGTCCATTAACTTGTAAATCTCGAACCCTTATTTAGTTATAACGACCGACGCCTCCATGTTATACCGCTGTTTTTGAACTCAACGAATTCGATTTTGAAATTTTAGTTTGAACGGAATAACCATACTAAATTGATATAATTCAATTTGAACAGTATCCTGATAATAAATGATTTTTATTATTGTTTATATTCAAATGAAATTTATATATATATCTATAGAATTGTTTTTTTTTAATTTAATTATAACTGCGAATTTAGTTATTATCGTTTCGTATTACGATAATATAATATCTTCGATGTTAACTTGATAATTTCATATTAAAAATCCATTTATATTTATAATCCAACATTCAAAATAATTTAAATATTCAATATAAAACTGATTAAAAATCCGGGACGTTACAATTTTGATGTGGCTTTATTTTTGTAGGACTTACTTCAAAAGGAAATGGTTGGTAGAGAAGGAGGAAATAATGTTGAAACAGTATTTCGAATGGAAGATACATGGTCATCCTCTGCTTATAGAAAGACATGCAAAGTGTGCAAAACAATCAGTTGAGGCTCTACCAAATGCTTATATAAAGCAATTAAGGCAAAGGCTTGTCGAAGAAATGGAAGAAAAGCTAAATTCCAAGGTAATTAGAAGGTACAAGAGAATTTGGCTTGAGTACTTAAAAAATTAGGCGATGCCAACCCGGAGTTGAACGTTAGTCTAGAGGAACTAATTTCCATAACCATGTCCAGTGACAATGAAAATCTGACTGGAGGCACTAACTCTTAGTTTCTCCTTTATTAATCGTTATGTGTACGGGATATTTTGGAGTAGCTTTGTAGTTGTTTAAGTTAGTACTTGATATTTTAGAGTTGTTGACAAATTGTGATATGTACTGTTGTACGAATTGTGATGTGTACTTTGTATTATGCAAATGTTTATGTGATATTGTAGCTTTTAATATCTCTTCAGTATGGTGTTGCAGTAGCTTTAGTGTGGTGTTGCAATAGCTTTAATATAGTGTTGTCACCGAGTTATAAATGTTGCCTGAAATAATGTTGCAATAGTCATACAAGGTGTTGCCGTAAGGATGGGGTTAGATTGGGTCGTGGGAGCAATGTCCCCACATTGTGGGCCTGTAACACCCCAAGATTTTTGTGATAGATTATACTATTTAATTTAATATGATTTTTATATTATATGGTGGTAAATAATATTTAATGATTAAATTGTGAAATTTCATGTTGAGACATAATTGAATTTGTTTAAATAATGATAATTGTAGTCGCAATAATCAATTGTTGATTTACAAGTGTACATGAAATTTATTTTTATTTGAATAATATTTATAAACCGTTGAATTTAATTTAAATGGTTAATTAATGAATAATGAATATTTATTTTATTGTTGAACAGGCAAATTTGTCATTTTGCAAACGATCTCAGAATTCAATGCAATTTATTTTGTTAGAACCATATCGTCAAAATATAGCAACATTTCTAGTCCCATTGCGTTCAGAAGGCATCAAAACATATTGTTAGGCAGTGAGCAGGCCTGATTTGGACTCCGACCCGTTTCTGACTTTATAACATGTAAAACGATGAAATATATTATTATTTTAATAATTCCAAAACCTAATTTATGCTCAGCCGCCTCTAAAATTTCGATGGCCGCCTTCACCCGAATCTTCCCTCCTCAATTTCTTCTTCGATTCTCAACGAAATCCAATGATTCAAGAACGAAATTTGTAGTGCTTCGCGAGTGCTTTCAATCTATAGGTTGATTTATGTCAGATGTTTCTCGATTCGGCAGATTTGGCTGTGAAGCCAGCGCCGTTTCTTCCCGATTGCAGGCGGTATTGGCCACCGAGTTCGACCTTGTTTGGGGCATTGGAAGAGGCGTGGACGGCGGACGATGTGGTGAGGTTTGATCGGGGTGGAAGGCCAGTGAGGAGGCGCGATTTAAAAGGGAAGTTGCGTGTTTTATTTCAGTTATGGGTTCCTGGAAATAACGCATGGAAGAAGAAGAAACCCAAGGCTTCAGAAATCACGTGCTGACGTGTCCAATTTGGAGTGGTAGATTTGTTTTATTTTTTTTATTTTTTTATTTAAATTTCAAATGTTTAAACGGGTATAACTTTCTGCTGCGAGGTCAGAATCGGACGAAATAAATTGCGTTGGATTCGTATCGATGAGCTCTTCGCGATGTCGCTAGTTTGGATTGATTCTGAGACAGTTGATTTTTGGGCTAAAATTGGGATTTCAATCTTGTTTAAAGCCAAGATGAGTGATTAAACTCACTCATGCGTAACTAAATTATTCTAATATTAGTTAAATTAATATCATGTCATGATATGATTCTATGGATTGATATTTGATAGTTTAAATTGCATATTTATATTGAATTGCATTGATAGTGTAGTTAAATTTGGCCGTTAAATATAATATTTCAGTTAAGTTAAAAATTTGACATATCATTAATGTTTAAAACCTGACATCTGAAATTTGTAAATTAATATGATATTAGACTGTTTTGTTTGTATTGATGAGATGAGTGGCTTGAATTTGATATGTTGACATATTGATGATAATTGTGTAAATTTACCTGTTATTCATATTTATTCGTATATGACCGTTGTTGTGTCAATTAATCCCAATCATTACCCTCGAAGTTACGGGTATCGAATAAACCCGGGATTAATCATTAAAATGAATTAAGAACGTAGGTTGAAATGATGGATACCTATGACCCTGATTTGAATTGAAATGATATATATCTCTGCCCAAAATACTAAAATTTAAATTTAAGTATCACTTGGCCATAGGATATAAAATTATATACGGACACCAATTGGTTAAATAAAACTTGTTTTAACCATGAACTTTGAAGTATTGTTTTAAAAACAATAAAAGCGATGTTCTATAATTTACTTCCTTTGAACTTGAACCTTGAATTTCGAAATATAAACAAAAAGGGGAAATAAAGTAGTATTGTAATTGAAGCTAAATAAAGGGAAATATAATGTAAATCGAATTTATTGAAATTGAACGGTTACACACACCTTTGAAATTTATTATGAATAAACATTGATTTGAATTATATATGAATTGTGAACGCGATATTTGTTAAAATGGAAATCATTGAAAATGAGAATCTCATTTGGAATAAAACTATGAATTAATTTGATCGAATAGAAATGAATGTAAATTGGAAGTTTAATCGATGGAATTATTGAAAATTGAGTTGGTTGAATTGAAGTTGAAATAAGACTTCAAGTTTAATTAAAAATGTTAGAGAAACGATTCTAATTCCAACTATATTATTTCAAGTCATTTTATAAATTATTTTAATAATAATTATATTTTTTTTCTCTTTATAAAATATTTTACTTTATTACTATTTTATAAATTATTTTAAATAAATCATTTTATAATTAACTATTTATTTTATAAATTACTTAATGTTTTAAATATATATTTTAATAAATTTGATAAATTCTATTTTAATTACAAGCTATTTATTTTCAAACTATTTCAATTATATATCTAAACTATTTTAAATATACTGTTAACTATTTTAATATTCAAATTATTAAAGTTGGAATTGTTTCAAGATTTTAATTGGTTTAAATGGAGATTTTAGTATGAATAATATTCTATCTTAAATATTGATTGATTTTGGAAATTTGATATTTTGATATGAAGTATGAACCCCTTTGAAATGAAAAAGAACTGACCGGTGTGAAAAATGTAAACATTTAGTTGTTAAAGAGACCGGGATCGGATATTGTCATACTCTCTTCCAATACCGAAAACTACTTTAACAACTGTGTACGCGGTGAAGTTCCAGAAATGGTGTTGGATGGATTTGGAGGCGATTACTGGATTTGAAGAAAGAGAACGATAATGGATAGCCTTGATCTTCGGGTCATAATTGAAATGACTAAAACAGGAGCCATACCCAGGTTAATTGAGTTAGCTGCTCTGTGCAGGCATACTTCTTCGATACCATATATATACGTTGTGATTGATTGGCGCCTTTGATTGATTTTGGGGGTATGTCTAGGGTGGGGGTAGTTGCGGCTATGCGTTACCACCGGCCTGGGTCCGCGATCCGGTAGAATCACTACTGAAGGGTATTGCCTCGATGTCTTGTCATATTTATCCTGATTGAGCCCCCTACGACTTTGATTTAACGTTGTCGCATCACGGCGCATCCCTATCCGCCGACGTACTGGTGTGTTATATTCAAACTGTACGGTAACGGTATAAACGGTGTAAGGGTAATAATGGTAATCCCGCTTACATTATTTTATTATGTTATATTTAACCATAGACATTATTATAATAGCGTATTATATTATATAGTATTAGTTTGACGGATCCTTAAGAGATGGAAATTCCCGTAACATCTCTTAAGTTATTGCACTCATATTATTACATGAAATTTGATTTAACTAATACGAGAATGATTTAGTTCTAATTTGAGTGTTTGCTTTTGTTTTTTTTTTGTTTTTTTTTTTGCAATACGCTCGGGTCAGACCGAGTTGCAGTTAGCGAAGTTTCACTTGCTTTGAAGATACCATTATGAAGATGAAGATGGAGCGCAATAGATGTATTATTATTATTCCGCTGCAAATGCATTGGTATGTTGTATGTTAATTTACTCTGATAATTGTTGTTAAATATAATAAAATGTATGTTTTAACAGCTTCATGAACTGTTATTTATTTATTATATTTTGTCCTTCCGCTACGAGATTCTGTATTTGTTTTCTTCTTTCTTCTTTCTTCTTTTTCTTATTTTAATCCCAATAACTATCCGTATTTTTGATCTGTTTATGTCGACATTAAGGATCATTTTCGATTTGAACGGTCAAAAATCTCGGATGTTACATTTGGTATTAGAGCTTTGGTTTAGCGAAAACCTTGGCTCTATTTGGGATTAACTCATTAAAGACAGGGTGGTAATGCCATAGAATGAGCTTGAGTGTATATGAGAGATCGTAATTATAATTTGGGTATAAAATGATTTTGCATTGTGTTGATTTGTTCTGTTGAGTATTTATGAATTCTGGTCGGTACTTGGGACACCAAGACATCGATAGGGATTTTTAAACACTCGAACAGGGCTTATCGACATAATATTGTTTTGAATTATATATATATATACACAAAATTATTTGAAAATATATGAATTTTGCTTTTGTTGTTGACAATATTAAATTTTTCATCATTTATCATACGATTAATTAATTAGAACCATTGGTTATTGCACGGTTTAAGAAAAAAATCAAATATTGAAATTAATTGGTAATGAAATTAGAAATTAAATATGAATCGGAGAATTTAATTTAGGGTAGTTTTGTAATATCGTTTTACAAATGGTTTGAAATAATATATTTATATTTTATAAAGTGTTTCATATAGAAATTATTTTTAAATGAGTTATTGGAAGAAAAAAAATAAGTGTATACCCTCTTTTCTTTGAAAATGATTTCGGTGATGAGTGCACGCATCATCGATGTTTATTTTCAAGAGTCTAAGTAGGGAGACATTTAATATTTTGTATTTTGTTTTACGAAATTGAACTTTATTTAAATTTTTATAATATGGTTTTATGTAAACAATATATTATATATATATATAAGTTGATTTAAAAAGAAACCCGAAATTTAATTCTTGAAATCTTGAATAAGTAATGAATTGGAACTTCTGAATATTAAGAGAGTTATAATTAAAATAAAATTCGCAAGAATTGGATAGTAAAATGAAACAAATGGTAACCATTGAAATTTGTGTAATAATAATTTTGTTCTGAAGCATGAATAACTTACCAATTAATTAAAATGTTAAATGTTATAAGAATAAGCAATCAAACAATGCACAAATATAAGAAGGGATAATGAGTGAAGAAAAATTTGATTGGTTATAAATATAAATAAAATTTAAGTTATGTAATAAAAACTATATATGCTTAGTTATGTTATGCTAAGTAATATGAGTTAATCGAATCAATGAAAAATTAATTAAGCGAATTAATTGGTAATAAACTGAAATGTTTTGATATTAGTGTTTGCTTCGTGAAAATATAAGTGAATGGGCTTATAATTTATAGAATTAACGAAGTTTAAACAAAGAAATTTAATTTAATTAAAAACGAGTTCGTCACGCAGTAGCAGATCGTAATTTTTCGAATTGAAGTTAAAATTAAGGTATAGAATCCAAAATAAGTTGGAATTTTTTGAAATAAGAATCATCCGGTTCTATTGGATTATATTTTCCTAATGAAAGAGAAAATTTTAAATTCCAACTTGTAAATTTCAAGATATGTGTAAACCAAAATTTCAGAAAAACATCGCCAGGGAAATTCGCGATTTAAAATTTAATTATAAATAAAATGGACGATAACAAAGTCGATAGAATTGTTGAAGGAAATTGAAATTAAATGTGAAATTGGAAATGAAATTGTCAGCGCCTTTGATTGATTTTGGGGATATGTCTGGGGTGGGCGGTAGTTGCGGCTATGCATTACCACCGGCCTGGGTCCACGATCCGGTAGAATCACTACTGAAGGGTATTGCCTCGATGCCTTGTCATATTTATCCTGATCGAGCCCCCTACGATTTTGATTTAACCTTGTCGTATCATGACGCATCCCTATCCGCCGACGTACTGGTGTGTTATATGCAAACTATATGGTAACGGTATAAACGGTGTAAGGGTAATAATGGTAATCCCGCTTACGTTATTTTATTATGTTATATTTAACCATAGACATTATTATAATAGCGTATTATATTATATAGTATTAGTTTGACGGATCCTTAAGAGATGGAAATTCTCGTAACATCTCTTAAGTTATTGCACTCATATTATTACATGAAATTTGATTTAACTAATACGAGAATGATTTAGTTTTGATCCGAGTGTTTGTTGTGTTTCTTCTTTTTTTTCTTTTCCTTTTTTTTTACTGCAATACGCTCAGGTCAGACTGAGTTGCATTTAGCGAAGTTTCACTTGCTTTGAAGATATCATTATGAAGATGAAGATGGAGCGCATCAGACGTATTATTATTATTATTCTGCTGCAAATGCATTGGTATATTGTATGTTAATTTACTCTGATCATCTTTGTAAAATATAATAAAATGTATGTTTTAACAGCTTCATGAACTGTTATTTATTTATTATATTTTGTCCTTCTGCTGCGAGATTCTGTATTTGTTTTCTTCTTTCTTCTTTTTCTTATTTTAATCCCAATAACTATCCATATTTTTTGATCTTTTATGTCGACATTAAGGATCATTGTTGATTTGAACGGTTAAAAATCTTGGATGTTACAAGGCCCAGTAAGTCCCATATTGTGGGCACCACAAGATAAATTAAGAAAGTTAATACCTATAGAAACATTTTCGGAATTTTGCTACAGGCACCTAAGGATGTTTCTATAGGCCCAAATAGGGTTCTATTGTAACAATATTTGTTATGTTGCCTTAGATAGTCAAAACGTTGCATTTGAGGTATGCGGCAACGGTGAAAATTGCATCACGGTAAAAGTGTTGCCAGAGACGTAGGCCAACATTTTTTGGGCATGTACCAACATTTTTTTGTGTTGCAGAAGGTCGTTTATAGCATAGTGGCCCTACCCGCCGGTATTACAACGTCTTATCTTCCCCAGTCGGATCCAAGCATGCTCATGACTCCGCCGGAACGCGCTCGTAGCCACCTCCAGAATTTGAACCTCTTATAATCATCCATCAGTAAAGCATGCCCTAACCTTTACCTAGTGTGAGACTCGTTTGATAACAGAAGGGTATTGATTGATACAGGTTCCAGGCAAACAGCAGATTGACACAAGCCACCCTTAGGCTTGCCACCAAACTAGGATTTCAAGAGTTCCACCAAAATATTTTAATAGCAGACATAGACTTCTTAGATTATTAATCATACAGGTTTAACTTCGCAGGTTTAAGTTCATCAATAATCTTAATATAACCATACGTTATATTTCTCGGTTGTAATAACATTTATTAAATGTAATTTTATATACAACCCTACCCCAAATCAGACAGGCACCTGCTCAGATGTTTACAGATTACAATAACATGTTTTTACTTAATTTACATCTGATTCACATATCTTCCCCATAACATGTTCTACTTAATATAAAATTAAGTCCAACCTATTCAGATTAACATGTTTGCATATTCTTCCTTTATAATCTCAATTATACAGTCAATGGTTCTCAAATTCCAATATGCCCTAAACTCCTTTTTATTGTCATTGCATATTATTCCAATTTTATGCAATTTAAACGGAAATGGCCTGGGCTCTCGATGGCTTAAGCTCAGCGCAAAATAAAAAGGAAAAGGAGAAAATAGACCTAAACTCAGAAATGAACAAGCAGAATAAATAGGCATAATAAGACTGTAAATAAAACAATGATAGAAAGGGGATAAGGAAGAAAGATGTACATATAAACTGATATTAACTGAAAAATGAATATGTAACTGATAGTAATTAAAAGAACAATAATATACAATAACAAACTCATAAACATTAATACTTTTCAAATCCAATATATTTACTATTAAAACCCATTTTAAATTGTAGATCTAAAAATAATGTAGGACTCACAGAGATTTGCATTAGATCCAGAAAAGGCCTTAGAAATAGTTGTATAAGAAGAATTATCCTTTCAATCTATATTTTGACAGCACCCTAATGCTTTTCTTATTTTATTTCATAACATAGCTTTGTGGAGAAAGAAGATAAAGAAATGTTTGTGTAAGAAAATAGTGAGGGTTGCTAGTCTATATATAGGTGTTCGAGGATAATATAAACCATAGAATCTTAGGTTTTAAAATAAAACCGTAGAATACACATCGCGCTGAGTCAGCAAAACGAACCTTACCAAAAAAAATGTCCAGGTTTAGACTCGAAGCCTAATCGAAGGTGGATCGACCACCTCTTATCTAAATCGAAACTTGTGTCGACCCATGTAAGGTCAACTCGCCTTTATTAAAATCACATTTAAATCATTTTGACCTTTATTAAATTTCGCAAAATCACTTGTACATTTTTCAAATTTGAATCCAAAGTTGTGATTGACATTTTCAAAAGAAATTTTGCTATTTTTAAATCATTATTTTTCTTATTTAATTCAGAATTATCCTTCTTTAACATACTGTTCTCGTTTTCGAGACGGTCAAATTGATATTTTGAATTATCTAAAGATGAATGTAATAAATTATTCTGGTTTTTCAAATCAAATATTCCTTTTGAAAGATTTTTTTCTCTTTCAAACATGGTATCTTGTTCTTTGAAAATCATTAAAAACCATAAAATTATTTTTTAAAGCACTATGTTGATTTTCTATATCTAATTTTTCTTTTCCCGATTTTTCATTTTCAAGTTCTACAGATTTCATCCTCTTTAGAATAATGAAATTAAGTTTCCCTAGATCATCATTATTTTTCATAAAAATTCGTAAATCAGAAAGTACCTTCTTATAGTCCTCATTTGTTGTAGCTTTGCTTGTATGAGACTTTTTGCTTGCTGTATTTCAATCACATCTCTTTATGGACATTATTCTATGATGTTGTAATGATCAATAGAATCCTTCAGTCTAATACCAAATGTAAGTACTTATGTGGATTGTGTGTATCTAATTAAGCAAGTGTAAATAATATAAAAGATAGAAAGGTAATAAGCGATCACACCAAATTTTTATCCTGGTTCAGACCTCCCGTCCTACGTCCAGTACCGAAGCTCCCTTTGGCTTTCAAACTAACAATCTGTCCTCTCTTTGCTTGGAGGAACAGGCTCAAAGAAGAATAGTTTGCTTTGACAAGACTGTATTCCTTACAACACTGATTTGACCGAATGATACAGAATTCTCCGATAATATCCTTGAGAAAATATATGTGTTGAAGTGCTTTTGTATATATAAGAATTAGTGTGCTTTTGAATAATAAAAGAGTGCAAGAGTATATAGAGAGTTTAAGATAGATTTAGAAATATTCAGCGCTTAAACTCTATGTTGCCAATCTATTTATAGAGACTGAAGTGGTTTTATTGAAAAGATATTGCTTTTGAAATGAAAACATTTCAGTCGAATAGTTGTATTATTTGATAGGCAGAAAATAGAATTTAGGGAAATAGATGTGTGTATTCAATTTGGAAGAAAACCTTTTACAATAGCAGGTCGTCACACATGATAGGCGTCTGACCGAATAAGACAGATGTTTGTTCACGCTCTCTGTAAATTTCCTGAGAGTAGCGACAGACGTTTGTCCTTATAGGTCAGACGTATGTGCTGAGTTTGGGAAATTTCCAAAGTGCATAGGCAGATGTCTGGCGTTTAAAGACAGACGTTTGTCATATGCACAGACCTATATTCTGAGTATTTCTTCTAAAATAAATCTGTCCAAGGAGATTGCAAACTATTTCTACTATTACACATAATACTATCTTCTAACGAAGCTCTTGTACATGTCCCTTGTACATGTCTTCAAAACTTCGATGGTATTTCTGCATTTGTAGATAACCTGCATATATAGATGGTATATGTATATATGTTGTATATACTGACTATATATTTGTTGTCATTAAAAGCATGAATCAGTGGATCTAACAACTAAGACATAAATAAAAGATATTCTACCCAACCACCCTCTTTATCAATTTACAAAAAATAAATTTTGTTTACACTCAATGGATAAAAACAAAAAATAAACGAAAATTACAATTGAATCAATAACCTTATTGAGAAAGGGAAATAATATCTATATGATTAAAATATTGTTGAAGAAGAAGAGTAGTGAAGAACGATGACAAACCCTTGAATCAACCTAGATTCACCAACTGTGTCTTTCGGCAGTAAATAGGAATACCTACTCTCAGCCCAAATTCCTTCATTTTCCTCTCCATGGCGCAAGCACTGAAGGCACACAACCTCTCCAGATATTCTCACATGGTTTCTGATGTTTTGATCTAACCAAGAAGGCTGCATATATAGGAGAATAGAATACTTAAGCAAATATCCAAATTGTTCCTTAAAAATATCTCTAGAATATAATCTTTTATATCCTTTTTCTATGATAAAAACAATCAATCAAATGCATTAATCAATCAAATCAATTAATTGATTACATTCTTCTTCAAAAAATATTTGAATCAATAAATTTAATAATTTGTGTTATCTCAAGCTTTAATCGACAAACACTACCAGCATATCGCAATCCAAAACATAAGTGCTTTCTAGATATCTTTTACGGCAAATTCTATTTATACACCGTAAATTATTTTACCTACACTATTATAAAAATTAATTAAGTTAAAGACAAAAATACCTTTATTAAAAAATAATCAAAATAAAATTAAATAATAAAAATTTCATATGTCCATATTATACAAAATCGTTCAAATTCTTTTATAAAATAAATGAAATTTCTATGTGTTATCAAGTGAATTTAATTTAACTTCTATTGAAGCGTTAAATTTTATTCATATTCTTTCTTGTTATATTCATGTATAATTAGTTATATCATTATGCATTCCAAATTAGTCACAAGAATAAATTTACAAATGAAGTACTAAAATTAATATGGTTCATTGTGTACTAAGTTCTCAATTTTTTACTATATTTAAATCGGTTTTTAATTTAAAATCAAAATTTAAGTAGATTAATATTTTATTATTTAAAATTTAAAGTTAAATTCTAATATATGAATAACTAAATATAAATAAATCTAATTAATGATTTGAGTTGCAAAAGTGAATTCATTGAACTTAGAGATCAATATTCCTTAGTTCGACAAATGCACGTTAGAAAGATACTAAATGAGAAACTTATTTTGTTCTATTTAGGCTTGAGGATAGTTTAGTAATATGTACGGTGTATGCTAAGCAAAAAGTGATGTATATGATTTTAAAAAAAAAAGACTAGTGTATCTAAAGCAATTCAAGGTGTACAAATAGAATTCGCCATCTTTTACCTATCTAAACTAGTATTATTGCTTCAGCAAAATCAAATTCTTCAAACCCCTTCAACCATCGCAATAAGATATTTGGTACTTGGAAGATGAGCTACAATCCATTCAATGTGGGTCGGTAATGGTCCTAAATTTGGAGAAAGCAATGTAGTTTGGATTTGTAATGGTTATGCGTTAAAGGTGCTCAAGGTCTTTATAAAATGCATAACTCCTCGGGTCTATCTAATTGAGTATGGACAATGAACAATCTGCAAGTGACATGTAAATCATGACGGTGGGCACCATAGGTTTAAGTAGATAGACCTATGGTGGAGTTATATCATGGTATATGACATGAATACAAAATCTCGATATGGTGCACGCATCAATATTGACATAGTGGGAGAGGCATGACTAGATGCAAGCCAAAATGGAGATTAATTGGTGTGTACATGGGTAAAGTGCACAAAACGAAAAGAAAGAAGAAAACCTCATGAAATAATGATGGTCAAACGGTATATATAAAAGTTTGGTTGCATGTGAATTTCTCTTGCTAGGACAGATCCCGATTTCATGTTTCAACAATTTGTTTGGATTTTCATTACATGAAACCTAACAAAACGATAAAATTGTTACGTAAATCTATCATATAATATTATATCAGAATGGGATAGTATTGTATAAATAATAATATTTGAAAAAAAAAACAATGGTGAAAATACCTCCGAAACACAAATAAATCATAATAGCCAACACATAACATTCCATCCAACACACAAGATTCCACCCAACAACCATTTACAATTAATATTATTCTCAAATATAATTTCCCACAATTAATCCACAAAATAAAAAAAGATAGAATCGATGAGCAAAATTGTGAACATGGTATATCTCTTTAGCAAAGGCTTCTTAGTGCTTGAATAAGAAAAAACAAAGATGAAAGAGGAGAGAAACTGTTAGAACTTAGATTGTTAGAATGTTTTTCAATACACGATTGTATTATAAAGTTAGATATTTTGTCAATACATGATTGTATTGCAAATTAAACAGTAATAACAATCAATGTTGCTCAACAGATATGCAACAATTGTCGCGTCAAACTGTGTTTGCAGTAATCACAGAAAGCGTAACGATTGTGCAGTAGATTAAAGATATACAAAAAGTATTCTTTTTCCAGCAATGTCTAAGTCTAGAAAACAATCTATTTCCTTGAAACAATATTGCCGTCGTATGCACTAGTTGATGTAGTTGCAATTTGTTTCCCGGGATAAAATGGACCAACTCCGCAGTGTAGTGCCATCAGACGAAGTTCTGACGAACTGAAGAAGATTATAGAAAGTAGATCATAGAATTACTGTTAAGAATAAGAAGAAATAATGCAACATAAAAAAGTCATTCCTGTCTTTGTTTTGGGCAATGTATATATAGGCAGGAGGAGGTGCCTATTTGTATGCATTAGTAACCGACAAAATTGAAAAAGTAGCGACCTTTAACCACCCGGTCATTAATGTGCATATGCTAAGAATTCAAATGATTGTACTCATTTAGCCAACAGACATGCCTTCCGAATTCTGGATGAACAGGCACACCTTTAAAATTCCAAGCAAAAAATTCTCGTTTCCGTGCACTAGCCCAATCAGCAACCGCCGTCCATATTCAATCTAGAGACCCCAAGAGCCCCAAGGCCTAATCTTTGACATTTAATGTATTATTATGTCATGGCCAAGCCCACATCTCTACATAATCCTTCTTTCTTTTTATTTTATATAAGACTATTGGCGTCTAAATACTATGAGAGTTTGTGTTAATAATCTTATGATGTAGGACTTTTATGTTGTTATCACTTCTTGGACCCAAATTCCTCTTCTTCTCGCACATTCATTTCCAACAATCCCCCACATGAATGAGCAGTAGATCTTAGTTTCATGAACCATTTATCGCATAAGTTAAAGTAGCACATGGGCCCTGAACTTTCCTAGTGATTACCTATTTGAATCATAGGTGAATCAGTAGACATAGATTATCCTTAAACCGTAATCCTTTTCTATAATTCCAAAGTAGATAACATACGATAAATGTTTCTTATAACCCTTCGTTCTTTGTATGTGTTCGTTTTTGCATTGAACACCTGTCTGGTCTCATAAGCGCTTTAGAGAATTTGGCCTCATAATTCTCTTTGAAGCGACGCCTTTGCACTTACGTAGGTGATTCTGTAAAGAGTATTCTAATTCCTCAAATATAAACATCATTAAAAGTACAAATACTTATACTTATTCAGCATATAATGCACTGACTTATCATAGGAATGGTTTAGGTATAATAGTTCCATCAAGTTTCTCTTAAACTTTGTTGTCCCTTTGAACCTAGATCTTGGGATCTCCAATCAACAAGGTGGGATTCCCATTTTAGAAAAACCTTTAGTCTATAGTCCTTAGCCCCATTCCCATCGATAAGGTTTGAACTTTCTCTCTTGGCAAGCCTTTTTAAGTGGATCAGCTAAGTTTTCTTTAGATTGAATGTAATCTACTGTAATAACCTCCGTTAGAGAGAAGTTGTCTTATCTTTTTATGTCTACGATGAATATGCCTAAATTTACCATTGTATAGTATACTAATTTCTCTTCCAATAGTTGATTGACTATCACAATGTATACATATTGGAGGCAAATGTTTGCTCCAATTAGGAATGTCTTCTAAGAAGATTCAAATCCATTCTGCTTTTTCTGCAGTCTTATCTATTGCAATTAACTCCAATTCCATCGTAGATCTAGTGATACAAGTTTGTTTGGATGATTTCCATAAAATTGCTCCATTTCCTAATGTGAACACATATCAACTTTTAGACTTTGTATGATGTAATCCAGTGATCCAATTTAAATCACTGTATCCTTCCACTATTGAAGGATATTTTGTATAGTATAGACCATAGCTCTGCATATACTTTAGATATCCTCGAGCTTTGATTATCGCTTTCCAATTACGTTTACCAGGATTGTTGGTAAATCTACTTAGTTTGCTTACAGCATATGCGATATCAGGACTAGTACAGTTTATAACATACATGACACTTCCCATTATACAAGAGTATTCCAATTGTTAGATGCCATAACCAGTGTTCTTTACCCAATTTTGGTTCATATCTACTGGTGATTTTGCAATAGTTACATTATATTGCTTGAATTCTTCAAGTATTTTTGGTGATGTAATGTGATTGGGATAATGCATATCCCCGTGGTGTTCTCAAAGTTTTTACACCCAATATCCCTTCAGCCAGTCCTAGGCCTTTCATATCGAATCTAGAGATATTATTATGGCCTCGTTATTGCCTAGGATCAATAAGTCATCAACAAAGAGAAAAACAATGACATATCCAATATGTGTGCGTTTTTTGTACACACATTTATCTGATTCATTTATTGTGAATCCATTTGATAACATAGTATTATCAAACTTCCCATGCCATTGTTTTAGAGCTTTCTTAAGACCATAAGTGATTTTACCAGTTTGCAAACTTTATTCTCATTTTCTGAGCTCAGAAATCCTTCAGGTTGTTTCATATAGATTTCTTCCTCTAATTCACCTTTCAAAGGTGTAGTTTTAACATCCATTTGATGTATTTCTAAGTCATTTATGGATGTAATTGCAATAAGCATTCTTATTGACGTTATCCTTATTTCTAAGGAGATATACCTGACAATATCTGTCAACGAATGTAATAAAGTACATTTTTCTACCTATAGTTTGACACATTTTCAAATCGCATATATCAATATGTATTAAGTCTAGAGGTCCAGTCTCTCGTTCAACACGATGAAACAAGGTTCTTGTCGATTTTGCTTCTGCACAAACTTGACATTTATAGTTGGAATTTATATTGCATTTTGGTATAAATTCTAGATTAATCAATTTTCGCAATGTATCAAAGTTTACATGCTCGAATCTAGAATGCCATATGTTAGATTATTCAACAATATAAGCAGAAGATTCACTTTTATTTATATTAGTGCGTGGTATAGTAGCAGGGCCGGCCCTGGCCATTTGGAGGCCCAAGGCAAAAATCAAAGGGTTGAAAGCAAGTATGAAAATATGGGTGGAAAAAGTGCAGCCTGTAGGATTCGAACCCTTGCCAGTTGTGAGCAAGAACAACGCACTTACCAGTAGGCCACATACTCCCACGTGCTTAGTGTTAAATATCATATTTTATATATAAAGTTTCAATATTCTGAGGCCCATAAAAATCTGAGGCCCAAGGCCACCGCCTTGGTGGGCTTGGGCCAGGGTCGGGTCTGTACAGTGGTGGTTACATTTGCTTTAAACAAGCCATCACACGCATATACTCTTAGAACATACACTCCATTCTTGGAAAGTACAAATTTATCAACTTCAAAGATTAATTTGAAACCATGCTTGCTCAGTGATGATCCTGAAATCAAGTTCTTGCAAATTTCTGGAACATGGAGAACCTCATTAGTTCCTTTCTAGATGTTAGTTTCAACACAACTTTTCCTTTGCCTTCCACCTTTGAAGTAGGTGAATGGTCCATAAAAGTTTATTCATCAGCTTTTGCGGTTTTTTACTTGTCTGTTGAACCATTCGGTTTTAATTTCTTTTTAAATATCCATTTATTACCTAAGATTTTACACCCCTGAGGTAAATCAACCAATTCCCAGGTATGATTGGACATAATGGATGCAATCTCATTGTTAATTTCCTATTTTCAATGAGGGGCATCGCCGGAAGACACATCTTGTTTTTATGTCAATGGATCATCTTCTAGCATAAAGGTATAGAAGTTCGGTCCAAAGGTTTTTAAGTTCATCTTCATTTGGTCTCTTTGTTTCAAGGGGAATATATATTTGAAAAATCTAGAATTTCTCGACTCAGTGATGGTATTTTCATGAATACTATCAACTTCATATTTGTGTACCAAAATTCGGTATACAACACTATTTAGTGCATATCCAATGAATACACAATCAATTATTTTTTGCCTAATTTTGATCTTCTTTGGTTTTTGTACCTCTACTTTGGCAAGACACCCCCACACTTTTAAGTATTTGTAGGATGGTAGTCTGCTTTTCCGAAATTCATGAGGAGACTTAGAAGTTTTCTTTCAGGGTATTGTATTTAAAACACGAAAGAATATCTTCTCCCCAAAAGTTATCTGGCAAGCCAGAAACTAACAATAAAGCATACATTTGAGAGCCCCAATTTTTGACACTAATATAGTATTTTGTCATGGACCCTAAAAGTCCCAAAGCAATAAGCCCAATTTGACATCAATAAAATATGTGTTATGGACTCCAAAAGTCCCAAGGCACTTGGCCCAATTTGACATCAATAAAATATTTTGTCATGGACTCCAAGAGTCGCAAGGCTCTAGGCCCAATTTGACATCAATATAATATTGTGTCTTGGCTTAGCCGCATCTGTTTACAAGCTCCCTTCTCCGTTATTTATATAAGCCTATAGGGAAGTCGTACTCACATTTCATAATGTGGGACTTTTGTTTGCTTTCCTCTTTCCATTTTTCTTTTCATTTTCTTATTGAGTTGATTCTCAACTTCGATTTTGTATTGTTTAAACAAATCAAATGCCAACATCAAATGCATATGTTGAACATGTCATGCGTTATAAGCCAAAATGATTTATCAAATAGACATTTAAAGCATAAATCATTTTGAATATGAAGATTCAGCTAGCAACATAAGAATTTCATATTTAATTCACACAAGTTTTGAATTTCAGAAGAAGAAGAGTCTGATAATGTATATGTGTGATCTTTAAGCGATGATGTGTTCAAATATAAATGAATCATTTGATACTTGAAGATGTTTGCAACCACTGATTCAAAGGGGAAAAATGAATTTTAAGAATATTAGTACAGATCCAAACAAATTCAACATATCTTAAGATTCAAATGTTTCAGTAATTCACGTCTTAAATAAAAATAAAGATTTCTCAATAGAATTAACCATGTGTGGCTTTGATACCACTTGTTGGAAGTATAATGTTTTTGATCTGAACATGAAACTCAGGTTGATTTAATCGGAACCAACAGCAAAGCGTAGAGAAGATATTGTTATAATCTTCCAAATTAGCATACGTTCAAACAAGTAAAATATTATTTCAAGATTGTTAGAAATTTTGTCAATACACGATTGTATTACAAAGTTAGATCTTTTGTCAATACATGATTGTATTGCAAATTAAACAGTAAGAACAATCAATGTTGCTCAATAATTATGCAATAATTGTCTCATCAAAATGTGTTTACAGTAATCATAGAAAGCATAACCGATTGTGCACTAGATTAAAGATATACAAAAAGTATTCTTTTTCCAGTAATGTCCAAGTCCAGAAAATATTCTATTTCTTTGAAACAATATTGTCGTCGTGTGCACTAGTTGACGTAGTTGCAATTTGTTTCCAAGGATAAAATGGACCAATTCTTCAGCGTAGTGCCAACAGACGGAAATGCCTATTCGTATGCATCGGTAACCAACAGAATTGGAAAGTTGCGACACTTTAACCGCCCGGTTATTAATGTGCATACGCTAAGAATTCAAATGGTCGTACTCATTTAGCTAACAGACACGCCTTTCGAATTCTGACTGAACAGACACACCTTTAAGATTCCAAGGAAAAATTTCTCGTTTCGGTGCACTAGCCCAATCAGCAACCACCATCCATATTCAATCTAGAGACCCCAAGAGCCCAAGGCCCAATCTTTGACATTTTAATGTATTATTATGTCATGACCAATCCCGTATCTCTACATAATCCCTCTTTCTTTTTATTTTATATAAGCCTATTGGCTTCTAATATATTATGATAGATTGTGTTAATAATTTGATGATATGGGACTTATATGTTGCTATCTCTTCTTCTTCCCAAATTCCTCTTCCTCTCGCTCATTCATTTCCAACAATCCCCCACATGAATGAGCAGGCGATCTTAGTTTCATGAACTATTTATCGCATCGATTAAAGTAGCACATGGGCCTTGAACTTTCCTAGTGATTACCTATTTGAATCATAGGAGAATCAGTAGACATAGGTTGTCCTTGAACTGTAAGCCTTTTGTATAATTACAAAGTAGATAACATACAATAAATGTTTCTTATAACCCTTCGTTCTCTATATATGTTCGTTTTTGCCTTGAACACCTGCCTGGTCTCATAAGTGCTTTAGAGAATTTGGCCTCATAATTATCTTTAAAGCGGCCCCTTCGCACTTACGTAGGTGATTCTGTAAAGAGTATTCACTAATTCCACAAACATAGACATCATTAAAATTACAAATACTTATCCTTATTCAACATATAATGCACTGACTTATCATAGGAATGGTTTGGGTATAACAGTACCATCAAGTTTCTCTTAAACTTCGTTGTCCCTTTGAACCTAGATCTTGGGATCTCCAGTCAACTAGGTGAGGTTTCCATTTTAGAAAAACCTTTAGTCTATAGGCCTTATCCTCATTCCCAACGATTAGGTTTGAACTTTCTCTCTTGGCAAACATTTTAGAAAATCCATTCCGCTTATTCTGCAGTCTTATCTAGTGCAATTAACTCCAATTCCATCGTAGATCTATTGATACAAGTATGTTTGAATGATTTTCAAAAAATTGCTCCATTTCCTAATGTGAACATATACCACTTTCAGACATTGTATCATGTAATCCAATGATCCAATTTGCATCACTGTATGTTCCACTGTTGAAGGATATTTTGTATAGTATAGACCATAGCTCTGCGTATACTTTAGATATCCTAGAGCTTTGATTATCGCTTTCCAATGATGCTAACCAAGATTGCTCGTAAATCTACTTAGTTTGCTTACAACATATGCGATATCAGGCCGAGTACAGTTCATAACATATATGACACTTCCTAGGGCACGAGAGTATTCCAATTGGCAGATACCATCACCAATGTTCTTTAACTAATTTTAGTTCATACCAACTGGTGATTTTGCAATAGTTACATTATATTGCTTGAATTATTCAAGTATTTTTGGTGATGTAATGTGATTGGGATAATGCATATCCCGTGGTGTTCTCAAAAAATTTACACCCAAAATCACATCATCCAGTCCTAGGTCTTTCATATTGAATCTAGAGATGTTATTATGGCCTTATTATTGCCTAGGATCAACAGGTCATCAACATAGAGACAAACAATGACATATCCAATATGTGTGTGTTTTATGTACACACATTTATCTTATTCATTTATTGTGAATCCGTTTGATAACATAGTATTATCAAACTTCTCATGTCACTGTTTTGGAGCTTGTTTAAGACCATAAAGTGATTTTACCAGTTTGCAAACTTTATTCTTATTTTCTGAGCTTAGAAATCCTTCAGGTTGTTTCATATAGATTTCTTCCCCTATTTCACCATTCAAAGGTGTAGTTTTAACATCCATTTGATATAATTTCTAAGTCATTTATGGATGCAGTTGCAATAAGTATTCTTATTAACATTATCCTTGTTTCTAAGGAGATATACCTGACAATATCTGTCAATGAATGTAATAAAGTACATTTTTCTACCTTTAGTTTTACACATTTTCAAATCGCATGCATCAGTATGTATTAAGTCTAGTGGTTCGATCTCTCGTTCAACATGATGAAACAAGGGTCTTATCAATTTTGCTTTTGTACAAACTTGACATTTATAGTTGGAATTTATATTGCATTTTGGTATAAATTCTAGATTAATCAATTTTCGTAATGTATCAAAGTTTACATGCCCTAATCTAGAATGCCATATGTTAGAATATTCAACAATATAAGTAGAAGGTTCACCTTTATTTATATTAGTGCGTGGTACAGTAGCAAGGTCGGCCCTGGCCATTTGGGGGCCCAGGCAAAAATCAAAGGGTTGAAAGCAAGTATGAAAATATGGGTGGAAAAAGTGCATCCTATAGGATTCGAACCCTTGCCAGTTGTGAGCAAGAACAATGCACTTACCAGTAGGCCACATACTCCAATATGCTTAGTGTTGAATATCATATTTTATATAAAAAGTTTCAAAATTCTTAGGCCTAAGGCCACCGCCTTGGTGGCCTTGGGCCAGGGCCGGGCCTGTACAGTAGTGGTTATAATTGCTTTAAACAAAACATCACACACATGTACTCTTCCAACATACACTCCATTCTTGGAAAGTAAAAATTTATCGGCTTCAAAGATTAATTTGAAACCATGCTTGCTTGGTGATGATCCTGAAATATAGTTTTTGCGAATTTCTGGAACATGGAGAACCTCATTAGTTCCTTTCTAGAAGTTAGTTTCAACACAACTTTTCCTTTTTCCTTCCAACTTTGAAGTAAATGAATGGCCCATAAAAGTTTGTTCATCGGCATTTGCAGTTTTGTACTTGTCTATTGAACCATCAGGTTTCAATATCTTTTTAAATGTCCATTTATTACCTAAGTCTTACACCCTTGAGGTAAATCAACCAATTCCCATGCATGATTGGACATAGTGGATGCAATCTCATTGTTAATCGCCTATTTTCAATGAAGGGCATCACTGGAATACACATCTTGTTTGTACGTCAATGGATCATCTTCTAACATAAAGGTATAGAAGTTCGGTCCAAAGGTTTTTAAGGTCCTTGACCTTTTACTTTTTTTTCATTCCTCCACTTGCTGCTCAGCACTAGTTTGCGGAGATTTTTTCTATATTCTCAAGAGAATAATGAACTCCATCTTCCCTTGATCTCTTTTTTTCAATGGGAATATATGTTCGAAAAATCTAGCATTTCTCGACTCAGTGATCATATTTTCATGAATACCATCAATTTTAGATTTGTGTACCAAAATTCAGTATACAACACTATTTAGTGCATATCCAATGAATACATAATCAATTGTTTTTGGTCCAATTTTGACCTCCTTTGGTTTTTGAACCTTTACTTTGGCAAGACACCCCCACACTTTTAACTATTTGTAGGATGGTAGTCTGCTTTTCCAAAATTCATGAGGAGACTTAGAAGTTGTCTTTCAGGGTATTGTATTTAGAACCCGAAAGAATAGTTTCTCCCCAAAAGTTATCTGGCAAGCTAGAAACTAACAATAAAGCATACATTTGAGAGGCCCAATTTTTGACACTAATATAGTATTGTGTCATGGACCCTAAAAGTCCCAAAGCAATAAGCCCAATTTGACATCAATAAAATATTGTGTCATGGACTCCAAAAGTCCCAAGGCACTATGCCCAATTTGACATCAATAAAATATTGTGTCATGGACTCCAAGAGTCCCAAGGCACCAGGCCCAATTTGACATCAATATAATATTGTGTCTTGGCTTAGCTGCACCTGTTTACAAGCCTACTTCTCCTTTATTTATATAAGCCTATAGAGAAGTGGGTACTCATATTTCATAATGTGGGACTTTTGATTGCTTTCCTCTTTGTATTTTGCTTTTCATTTTATTATTGAGTTGATTCTCAACTTCCCGTTTTGTATTGGTTAAACACATCAAATGCTAACATTACCCCAAAAAAATTGCAAGCTACATGGCAATATTGAAAAGTCAAACCTTGGAAAGCAAGCCAAAAAAGCAATTTCATAATATAATTCATACAATTCACGCTAAGATTTGAATATGCTAAACATGTCATGCATTACAAGCCAAAATGATTTATTAAATAGACTTTTAAAGCATAAATCATTTTGAATATAAAGAGTCAGATTTCAGCTAGCAACATAAGAATTTCATATTTAATTCACACAAGTTTCGAATTTCAGAAGAAAAAGAGTCTGATAATGTATATATGTGACCTTTAAACGATGATGTGTTTGAATATAAATCGATCATTTGATACTTAAAGATGTTTGCAACCACTGATTCAAAAGGGGGGAAAATGAATTTTAAGAATAGCAATACAGATCCAAACAAATTCAACGTATCTTAAGATTCAAACGTTTCAATAATTCACGTCTTAAATAAAAATAAAAATTTCCCAATAGAATTAACCATGAGTGGCTTTGATACCACTTGTTGGAAATACAATGTTTTTAGATCTAAACATGGAACTCAGGTTGATTTAATATGAATCAACAGCAAAGCGTAGAGAAGATATTGTTAATCTCCAAATTAGCATACGTTCAAACAAGTAAAATATTATTTCAAGATTGTTAGAATTTAGATTATTAGAACTTTTTTCAATACATGATTGTATTACAAAATTAGATCTTTTGCTAATACATGATTGTATTGCAAATTAAACAGTAACAACAATCAATGTTGCTCAATAATTATGCAACAATTGTCACGTCAAACTGTTTTTACAGTAATCACAGAAAGCATAACTGATTGTGCAGTAGACTAAAGATATACAGAAAGTATTCTTTTTCCAGTAATGTCCAAGTCTAGAAAAATTCTGTTTCCTTGAATCAATATTGCCGCCGAATGCACTGGTTGACATAGTTGCAATTTGTTTCTCAGGATAAAATGGACCAACTCTGCAACGTAATGCCAGCAGATGGAGTTTTGACAAACTGAAGAAGATTACAAAAATTAGATCATAGAATTACTGTGAAGAAGAAGAAGAAATAATGCGACATAAAAAAGTCATTTTTGTCTTGTTTTGGGCAATGTATATATGGGCAGGAGGAGGTGCCTATTCGTATGCATCAATAACCGACAGAATTGGAAAGGTTGCGACCCTTTAACCACCCGGTCATTAATGTGCATACGCTAAGAATTCAAATGGTTGTACTCGTTTAGCAAACAGACACGCCTTTCGAATTTTGACTGAACGGGCACACCTTTCAAATTCCGAGAAAAAATTTCTCGTTTCAGTGCACTAGCCCAATCAGCAACCGCCGTCCTTATTCAATCAAGAGACCCCAAGAGCCCCAAGGACCAAGGCCGAATCTTTGACATTTTAATGTATTATTATGTCATGGCCAAGCCCACATCTCTACATAATCCCTCTTTCTTTTTATTTTATATAAGCCTATTGGCTTCTAATATATTATGAGAGTTTGAGTTTATAATTTGATGATGTGGGACTTATATGTTGCTATCTCTTCTTCTTCCCAAATTCCTCTACCTCTCGCTCATTCATTTCCAACAATCCCCCACATGAATGAGATGTCGATCTTAGTTTCACGAACCATTTATCGCATCGGTTAAAGTGGCACATGGGCCTTGAAATTTAATACTGATTACCTATTTGAATCACAGGCGAATCAGTAGATATAGATTGTCCTTGAACTGTAAGCCTTTTGTATAATTCCAAAGTAGATAACACACGATAAATGTTTTTTATAACCCTTAGTTCTCTGTATATGTTTGTTTTTTCCTTGAACACCTGCCTGGTCTCATAAGTGCTTTAGAGAATTTGGCCTCATAATTCTCTTTGAAGCGGCGCCTTCGCACTTACGTAGGTGATTCTGTAAAGAGTATTCACTAATTCCTAAAACATAGACATCATTAAAATTACAAATACTTATCCTTATTCAACATATAGTGCACTGACTTATCATAGGAATGGTTTGGGTATAACAGTGCCATCAAGTTTCTCTTAAACTTCGTTGTCCCTTTGAACCTAGATCTTGGGATCTCCAGTCAACTAGGTAGGGTTTCCATTTTAGAAAAACCTTTAGTCTATAGGCCTTAGCCCCATTCCCATCGATAAGGTTTGAACTTTCTATCTTAGCAAGCCCTTTGTAAGTGGATCTGCTAAGTTATCTTTAGATCGAATGTAATCTATTGTGATAACCTCCGTTAGAGAGAAGTTGTCTTATCTTTTTATGTCTACGACGAATATGCCTAGATTTACCATTGTATAGTGTACTATTCGCTCTTCCAATAGTTGATTGACTATAACAATGTATACATAATGGAGGCATGTGTTTGCTCCAATTAGGAATGTCTTCTAAGAAGATTCAAATCCATTATGCTTATTCTATAGTCTTATCTAGTGCAATTAACTCCAATTCCATCATAGATCTAATGAGACAAGTATGTTTGGATGATTTCAATAAAATTGCTTCATTTCCTAATGTGAACACGTATCCACTTTTAGACATTGTATCATGTAATCCAGTGATCCAATTTGCATCACTGTATCCTTCCACTGTTGAAGAATATTTTATATATTATAGACCATAGCTCTGCATATACTTTAGATATCCTAGAGCTCTGATTATCGCTTTCCAATGATGTTTACCAGGATTGCTTGTAAATCTACTTAGTTTGCTTACAGCATATGTGATATCAGGCCTGGTATAGTTCATAACATATATGACACTTCCTAGTATACGAGAGTATTCCAATTGGTAGATACCATCACCAGTGTTCTTTACCCAATTTCGGTTCATATCTATTGGTGATTTTGCAATAGTTACATTATGTTGCTTGAATTCTTCAAGTATTTTTGGTGATGTAGTGTGATTGGGATAATGCATATCCCCGTGGTGTTCTCAAAGTTTTTAAACCTAATATCACATCATCCAGTCCTAGATCTTTCATATCGAATCTAAAGATGTTATTATGGCCTTGTTATTACCTAGGATCAACGGGTCATTAACATGGAGACAAACAATGACATATCTAATATGCATGTGTTTTGTGTACACACATTTATCTGATTCATTTATTGTGAATCCATTTGATAACATAGTATTATTAAACTTCTCATGCCACTATTTTGGAGCTTGCTTAAGACCATAAAGTGATTTTACCAGCTTGCAAATTTTATTATCATTTTCTAAGCTCAGAAATCATTAAGGTTGGTTCATATAGATTTCTTCCTCTAATTCACCATTCAAAGGTATGATTTTAACATCCATTTGATGTATTTCTAAGTCATGTATGGATGCAGTTGCAATAAGCATTCTTATTGACGTTATCCTTGTTTCTATTCTAAGGAGATATACATGACAATATCTGTCAGTGAATGTAATAAACTACAATTTTCCACCTCTAGTTTGACACATTTTCAAATCGCATACATCAGTATGTATTAAGTCTACAGGTTCGGTCTCTCGTTCAACCTGATGAAACGAGGTTCTTGTCAATTTTGCTTCTACACAAACTTGACTTTTATAGTTGGAATTTATATTGCATTTTGGTATAAATTCAAGATTAATCAATTTTCGCAATATATCAAAGTTTACATGCTCTAATCTAGAATGTCATATGCTAGAAGATTCAACAATATAAGCAGAAGATTCACTTTTATTTATATTAGTGCGTGGTATAGTTGTGGTTACATTTGCTTTAATCAAACCCTCACACGCATATACTCTTCTAACGTACACTCCATTCTTGGAAAGTACAATTTTTCAGCTTCAAAGATTAATTTGAAACCATGCTTGCTCAGTGATGATCATGAAATCAGGTTCTTGCGAATTTCTGGAACATGGAGAAACTCATTAGTTCCTTTCTAGAAGTCAGTTTCAACACAACTTTTCCTTTGTCTTCCACTTTTTAAGTTGATGAATGGCCTATTAAAGTTTGTTCATCAGCATTTGCAGTTTTGTACTTGTCTTTTGAACCATCAGGTTTCAATTTCTTTTTAAATATCCATTTATTACCTAAGGTCTTACACCCTTGAGGTAAATCAACCAATTCCTATGTATGATTGGACATAATGGATGCAATCTCATTGTTAATCGCCTCTTTTCAATGAGGGGCGTCGCTGGAAGACACATCTTGTTTGTCTATCAGTGGATCATCTTCTAACATAAAGGTATAGAAGTTCGGTCCAAAGGTTTTTAAGGTCCTTGACCTTTTACTTTTTACTGATTCCTCCACTTGTTATTTAGCACTAGTTTGCTGAGGTTTTTTTCTTTTATATTCTCAAGCGAATAAGGAACTCCATCTTCCCTTGGTCTCTTTGTTTCAAGGGGAATGTATGTTAGAAAAATCTAGCATTTCTCTACTCAGTGGTGGTATTTTCGAGAATACCATCAATTTCAGATTTGTGTACCAAAATTCGGTATATAGCACTATTTAGTGCATATCCAATGAATACACAATCAATTGTTTTTGGTCCAATTTTGACCTTCTTTAGTTTTTGTACCTCTACTTTGGCAAGACACCCCCACTCTTTTAAGTATTTGTAGGATGGTAGTCTGCTTTCCCAAAGTTCATGAGGAGACTTAGAAGTTTTATTTCAGGGTATTGTATTCAAAACCCGAAAGAATAGCTTCTCCTCAAAAGTTATCTGGCAAGAAAGAAACTAACAATAAAGCATACATGTGAGGGCCCCAATTTTCGACACTAATATATTATTGTGTCATGGATCCCAAAAGCCCCAAAGCAATAAGCCGAATTTGACATCAATAAAATATTGTTTTATGAACACTAAAATCCCTAAGGCACTAGGCCCAATTTGACATCAATAAAATATTGTGTCATGAACTCCAAGAGTCCCAAGGCACAAGGCCCAATTTGACATCGATGTAATATTGTATCTTGGCTTATTCGCACCTGTTACAAGCCCCCTTCTCCTTTATTTATATAAGCCTATAGAGAAGTGGGCATTCATATTTCATAATGTGGGACTTTTGTTTGCTTTTCTCTTTCCATTTTGCTTTTCATTTTCTTATTGAGTTCATTCTCAACTTCCATTTTATATTGTTTAAACACATCAAATGCTAACATTACCCCTAAAAAAATTGCAAGCTACATGGCAATATTGCAAAGTCAAACCTTGGAAAGCAAGCCAAAAAAGCAATTTCATAATATAATTCATACAATTCACACTAAGATTTGCATATGCTGAACATGTCAGCGTTACAAGCCAAAATGATTTATTAAATAGACTTTTAAAGCATAAATCATTTTGAATATGAAGAGTCAGATGTCAGCTAGCAACATAAGAATTTCATATTTGATTCACACAAGTTTCGAATTTCAGAAGAAGAAGAGTCTGATAATGTATATCTGTGACCTTTAAACGATGATGTGTTTGAATATAAATAAATCATTTCATACTTGAAGATGTTTGCAACCACTGATTCAAAGGGGAAAAATGAACTTTTAGAATAGCAGTACAGATCCAAACAAATTCAACGTATCTTAAGATTCAAATGTTTCAATAATTCACGTCTTAAATAAAAACAAAGATTTCTCAATAGAATTAACCATGAGTGGCTTTGATACTACTTGTTGGAAATACAATGTTTTTAGACCTGAACATGAAACTCAGGTAGATTTAATCAGAATCAACAGCAAAGCGTAGAGAAGATATTGTTATAATCTTCCAAATTAGCATACATTCAAACAAGTAAAATATTGTTTCAAGATAATTAGAACTTTTGCCAATACACGATTGTATTACAAAGTAAGATCTTTTGTCAATACAAGATTGTATTGCAAATTAAACAGTAATAACAATCAATGTTTCTCAATAATTATGCAACAATTGTCGCGTCAAACTGTGTTTACAGTAATCATAGAAAGCGTAACCGATTTTGCAGTAGATTAAAGGTATATAGAAAGTATTCTTTTTCCAGTAATGTCCAAGTCCAGAAAATATTCTATTTCCTTGAAACAATATTGTCGTCGTATGCACTGGCTAACGTAGTTGCAGTTTGCTTCCCAGGATAAAATGGACCAACTCCGCAGCGTAGTGCCAGCAGACGTAGTTCTAACGAACTGAAGAAGATCAGAAACTATATCATAGAATTACTGTGAAGAAGAAGAAGAAGAAGAAATAATGCGGCATAAAAAATTAATTTTTGTATTGTTTTGGGCAATGTATATATAGGCAGGAGGAGGTGCCTATTCGTATGCATCAGTAACCGACAGAATTGGAAGGTTGTGACCCTTTAACCATGCAGTCATTAATGTGCATACGCTAAGAATTCAAATGGTTGTAATCATTCAGCTAACATACATGCCTTTCGAATTTTGGCTAAATGGGCACACCTTTAAAATTCCAAGGAAAATCTTCTCGTTTCAGTGCACTTGCCCAATCAGCAAGCGTCGGTCATATTCAATCAAGAGACCCCAAGAGCCCCAAGGATCAAGGCCCAATCTTTGACATTTTAATGTATTATTATGTCATGGCCAAGCCCACATCTCTACATAATCCCTCTTTCTTTTTATTTTATATAAACCTATTGGCTTCTTATATATTATAAGAGATTGTGTTTATAATTTGATGATGTGGGACTTATATGTTGCTATCTCTTCTTCTTCCCAAATTCCTCTTCCTCTCGCTCATTCATTTCCAACAATCCCCCACATGAATGAGAAGTCGATCTTAGTTTCACGAACCATTTATCGCATCGGTTAAAGTAGCACATGGGCCTTGAACTTTCTTAGTGATTACCTATTTGAATCATAGGCGAATCAGTAGACATAGATTGTCCTTGAACTGTAAGCCTTTTGTATAATTCCAAAGTAGATAACACATGATAAATGTTTCTTATAACCCTTCATTCTCTGATTGTGTTCGTTTTTGTCTTGCACACCTGCCTGGTCTCATAAGTGCTTTAGAGAACTTGGCCTCATAATTCTCTTTTAAGCGGCGCCATCGCACTTACATAGTTGATTCTTTAAAGAGTATTCTCTAATTCCTCACATACAGACATCATTAAAAGTACAAATACTTATCCTTATTCAACATATAATGCACTGACTTATCATAGGAATGGTTCAGGTATAATAGTGCCATCAAGTTTCTCTTAAACTTCATTGTCCCTTTGAACCTAGATCTTTAGATCTCCAGTCAACTAGGCAGGGTTTCCATTTTAGAAAAACCTTTAGTCTATAGGCCTTAGCCACATTCCCATCGATAAGGTTTGACCTTTCTCTCTTGTCAAGCCTTTTGTTAGTGGATCCGCTAAGTTATCTTTAGATCGAATGTAATCTATTGTGATAACCTCCGTTAGAGAGAAGTTGTCTTATCTTTTTATGTCTACGATGAATATGCCTAGATTTACCATTGTATAGTGTACCATTCGCTCTTCTAATAGTTGATTGACAATCACAATGTGTACATATTGGAGGCATATGTTTTCTCCAATTAGGAATGTCTTCTAAGAAGATTCAAATCCATTCTGCTTATTCTGCAGTCTTATCTAGTGCAATTAACTCCAATCCCATCGTAGATTTAGTGATATAAGTCTGTTTGGATGATTTCCATAAAATTGATCCATTTCCTAATGTGAACACATATCCACTTTTAGACTTTGTATCATGTAATCCAGTAATCCAATTTGCATAACTGTATCCTTCCACTATTGAAGGATATTTTGTATAGTATAGACCATAGCTCTGCATATACTTTAGATATCTTAGAGCTCTTATTATCGCTTTCCAATGATGTTTACCAGGATTGCTGGTAAATCTACTTAGTTTGCTTACAGCATATACGATATCAGGCCTAGTAATGTTCATAACATATATGACACTTCCTAGTATACGAGAGTATTCCAATTGGTAGTTACCATCACCAGTGTCCTTTACCCAATTTTAGTTCATATCTACTGGTGATTTGCAATAGTTACATTATATTGCTTGAATTCTTCAAGTATTTTGGTGATGTAATGTGATTAGGATAATGCTTATCCCCGTGGTATTCTCAAATTTTTTACACCCAATATCACATCAGCCAGTCCTAGGTCTTTCATATTGAATCTAAAGATGTTATTATGGCCTTATTATTGCTTGGGATCAATAGGTCACAAACATAGAGACAAACAATGACATATCCAATATGTGTGTTTTATGTATACACGTTTATCTGATTCATTTATTGTGAATCCATTTGATAACATAGTATTATCAAACTTCTCATGCCACTGTTTTGGGGCTTGTTTAAGAACATAAAGTGATTTTACTAGTTTGCAAACTTTATTCCCATTTTCTGAGCTCAGAAATCCTTCAGGTTGTTTCATATAGATTTCTTCCTCTAATTCACCATTCAAAGGTGTAGTTCTAACATCCATTTGATGTATTTCTAAGTCATGTATGG
Organism: Allium sativum; assembly: GCA_030737875.1. NCBI lineage: Eukaryota > Viridiplantae > Streptophyta > Magnoliopsida > Asparagales > Amaryllidaceae > Allium > Allium sativum. The sequence goes on along the minus strand of CM060924.1, from coordinate 183,967,327 downwards.
ATGCAGTTTCAATAAGCATTCTTGTAGATGTTATCCTTATTTCTAAGGAGATATACATGACAATATCTGTCAATGAATGTAATAAAGTACATTTTTCCACCTCTAGTTTGACACATTTTCAAATTGCATACATCAGTATGTATTAAGTCTAGAGGTTCGGTCTCTCATTCAACATGATGAAACGAGGTTCTTGTCAATTTTGCTTCTACACAAACTTGACATTTATAGTTGGAATTTATATTGCATTTTGGTATAAATTATAGAATAATCAATTTTCGCAATGTATCAATGTTTACATGCTCTAATCTAGAATGCCATATGTTAGAAGATTCAAAAATATAAGCAGAAGATTTACTTTTATTTATATTAGTGCGTGGTACAGTAGTGGTTATATTTGCTTTAAACAAACCATCACACGCATATACTTTTCCAACATACACTCCATTCTTGGAAAGTACACATTTATCTGCTTCAAAGATTAATTTGAAACCATGCTTGCTCAGTGATGATCCTGAAATCAGATTCTTGCGAATTTCTGGAACATGGAGAACCTCATTAGTTCCTTTCTAGAAGTCAGTTTCAACAGAACTTTTCCTTTGCCTTCCACCTTTGAAGTAGATGAATGGCCCATAAAAGTTTGTTCATCACCATTTGCAGTTTTGTACTTGTCTATTGAGACATCAGGTTTCAATTTCTTCTTAAATATCCATTTATTACTTAACGTCTTTCACCCTTAAGGTAAATTAAATAATTTTCATGTATGATTGGACATAATGGATGCAATCTCATTGTTAATCACCTCTTTTCAATGAGGGGCATCACTGGAAGACACATCTTGTTTGTATGCCAATGGATCATCTTCTAACAGAAAGGTATAGTAGTTCGGTCCAAAGGTTTTTAAGGTCCTGGACCTTTTACTTTTTCTTGATTCTTCCATGTGCTGCTCTGCACTAGTTTGCTGAGTTTTTTTCCGATATTATCAAGAGAATAAGGAACTCCATCTTCCCTTGGTCTCTTTGTTTCAGGGGGAATATATGTTCGAAAAATCTAGCATTTCTCGACTTAGTCTTGGTATTTTCATGAATACCATCAATTTCAGATTTGTATACCGAAATTCGGTATACATCACTATTTAGTGCATATCCAATGAATACAACATCAATTGTTTTTGGTCCAATTTTGATCTTCTTTGGTTTTTTGTACCTCTACTTTCGCAAGACACCCCCACACTTTTAAGTATTTGTAGGATGGTAGTTTGCTTTTCCAAAGTTCATGAGGAGACTTAGAAGTTTTCTTTCAGGGTATTGTATTTAAAACCCGAAAGAATAGCTTCTCCCCAAAAGTTATCTGCCAAGCCAGAAACTAAAAATAAAGCATACATTTGAGAGCCCCAATTTTTGACACTAATATATTATTGTGTCATGGACCCCAGAAGTCCCAAAGAAATAAGCCCAATTTGACATCAATAAAATATTGTGCCATGGACTCCAAAAGTCCCAAGGCACTAGGCACAATTTGACATCAATAAAATATTGTGTCATGGACTCCAAGAGTCCAATGGCACTAGGTCCAATTTGACATCAATATAATATTGTGTCTTGGCTTAGCCGCACCTGTTTAGAATCCCCCTTCTCCTTTATTTATATAAGCCTATAGAGAAGTGGGTACTCATATTTCATAATGTGGGACTTTTGTTTGCTTTCCTCTTTCCATTTTGCTTTTCATTTTCTTATTGAGTTGATTCTCAACTTCCGTTTTGTATTTTTTTAAACACATCAAAAGCTAACATTACCCAAAAAAATTTGCAAGCTACATGGCAATATGGAAAAGTCAAACCTTGGAAAGCAAGCCAAAAAAGAAATTTCATAATATAATTCATACAATTCACACTAATATTCGCATATGTTGAACATGTCATGCGTTACAAGCCAAAATGATTTATTAAATAGACTTTTAAAGCACAAATCATTTTTGAATATGAAGAGTCAGATGTCAGCTAGCAACATAAGAATTTCATATTTGATTCACACAAGTTTCGAATTTCAGAAGAAGAAGAGTCTGATAATGTATATACGTGACATTTAAATGATGATGTGTTTGAATATAAATGAATCATTTGATACTTGAAGATGTTTGCAACTACTGATTCAAAGGGGGAAAAATGAATTTTAAGAATATCAGTACAGATCCAAACAAATTTAACTTATCTTAAGATTCAAATGTTTCAATAATTCACGTCTTAAATAAAGACAAAGATTTCTCAATAGAATTAACCATGAGTGGCTTTGATACCACTTGTTGGAAATAAAAATGTTTTTAGATCTGAACATGAAACTCAGGTTGATTTAATCTGAATCAACAGCAAAACGTAGAGAAGATATGGTTATAATCTTCCAAATTAGCGTACGTTCAAACAAATAAAATATTGTTTCAAGATTGTTAGAACTTTTGTCAATACACGATTGTATTACGAAGTTAGATCTTTTGTCAATACAAGATTGTATTGCAAATTAAACAGTAACAACAATCAATGTTGCACAATAATTATGCAACAATTGTCGCATCAAACTGTGTTTACAGTAACCACAGAAAGCGTACCCGATTGTGCAGTAGATTAAATATATACATAAAGTATTCCTTTTCCGGTAATGTCCAAATTTCAGAAAATGTTCTGTTTCCTTGAAACAATATTGCATTCGTATGCACTAGTTGATGTAGTTGCAATTTGTTTCCCAGGATAAAATGGACCAACTCCACAACGTAGTGCCAATAGACGGAGTTCTGACGAACTGAAGAAGATTACAGAAACTAGATCACAGAATTATGGTGAAGAAGAAGAAATAATGCGGCATAAAAAAATCATTTCTGTCTTGTTTTGGGCAACGTATATACAGTTGGGAGGAGGTGCTTATTCGTACGCATCGATAACCGACAGAATTGGAAAGGTTGCGACCCTTTAACCACCCGGTCATCAATGTGCATACGCTAAGAATTCAAATGATTGTACTTATTCAGCTAACAGACATGCCTTTTGAATTCTGGATGAACGGGCACACCTTTAAAATTTCAGGGAAAAATTTCTCGTTTCAGTGCACTAGCCCAATCAGCAACCGCCGGCCATATTCAATCAAGAGACCCCAAGAGACCCAAGGCCCAAGACCCAATCTTTGACATTTTAAAGTATTATTATGTCATGGCCAAGCCCACATCCCTACATAATCCCTCTTTCTTTTTATTTTATATAAGCCAACTGGCTTCTAATATATTATGAGAGATTGTGTTAATAATTTGATGATGTGGGACTTATATGTTGCTATCTCTTCTTCTTCCAAAATTTCTCTTCCTCTCGCTCATTCATTTCCAACAATCCCCCACATGAATGAGCAGTCGATCCTAGTTTCACGAACCATTTATCGCATCGTGTAAAGTAGCATATGGGCCTTGAACTTTACTAGTGATTACCTATTTGAATCAAAGGAGAATCAGTAGACATTTATTGTCCTTGAACTGTAAGTCTTTTGTATAATTCCAAAGTAGATAACACACGATAAATATTTCTTATAATACTTCGTTCTCTGTGTGTGTTCGTTTTTGCCCTGAACACCTGCCTGTTCTCATAAGTGCTTTAGAGAATTTGGCCTCATAATTCTCTTTGAAGCGGCATATTCGCACTTACGTAGGTGATTCTGTAACGAGTATTCTCTAATTCCTCAAATATAGACATCACTAAAAGTATAAATACTTATCCTTATTCAACATATAATGCACTGACTTGTCATAGGAATGGTTTGGGTATAACAGTGCCATCAAGTTTCTCTTAAACTTCGTTATCCCTTTGAAACTAGATCTTGGGATCTCCAGTCAACTAGGTGGGGTTTCCATTTTAGAAAAACCTTTAGTCTATAGGCCTAAGCCTCATTCCCATCGATAAGGTTTGAACTTTCTCTCTTGGCAAGCCTTTTGTAAGTGGATCCGCTAAGTTATCTTTAGATCGAATGTAAACTATTGTGATAACCTCCGTTAGAGAGAAGTTGTCTTTTCTTTTTATGTCTATGACGAATATGCCTAGATTTACCATTGTATAGTGTACTATTCGCTCTTCCAATAGTTGATTGACTATCACAATGTATACATATTGGAGGCATATGTTTGCTTCAGTTAGGAATGTCTTCTAAGAAGATTCAAATCCATTTTGCTTATTTTGCAGTCTTATCTAGTGCAATTAACTCCAATTCCATTGTAAATCTAGTGATACAAGTCTATTTGGATGATTTCCATAAAATTGCTCCATTTCCAAATGCGAACACATATTCACTTTTAGACTTCGTTTCATGTAATCCAGTGATCCAATTTGCATCACGGTATCCTTCCACTACAACAACAATAACAACAAAGCCATATATCCCAAACAATTTGGGGTTGGCTAGATATGGAACCCAAAATTAAAATAAAATAAAATTAATAATGATGATAATTATATATATATAAAGGGTTTAAAATAACCAAACAAATAAAAGGTCGTCCGATAAAGGTTTTTTTTAAAATAATAATAATAAGTAAAAAGGTTCAATAAAAGTGAAATAAAATCTAAAATAGTAATAAAAGGTAAAAAGGTTCAGTAAACGTGAAATAAAGTCTAAAAAAAAACCTAAGGTTCTGGTACATGGATTATCAATTTCCATGCACTCCTATCAACTACCAGCTCTTCCGATAAACTCCAGTTACTTAAATCTCTCTTTGTTATCTCCTCCCATGTCATTTTAGGTCGACCTCTACCTCTCTTTTGGCCTTTGGCACGGCCTAGAATTCCAACGCGTACATGTGCATCGTATGGTCTACGTTGGATATGTCCAAACCATCTAAAGCGGTATTGGACTAACTTCTCTTCAATAGGTGCAACTCCAAGTTTTTCCCGAATATCCTCATTTCTAATCCGGTCTCGTCTAGTATGCCCACAGCTCCAACGCAGTATCCGCATCTCTGCTACGCTTATCTTCCGGACGTGTTGCCTCTTAGTAGGCCAACATTCTGCACCATATAACATTGCAGGCCTGATAGCTGTCCTATAAAATTTTCCTTTAAGCTTCTGAGGAATCTTCCGATCACAAAGAATGCCAGATGCTAGTCGCCATTTCACCCATCCCGCATGAATTCTAAAATTAACATCCTTATCAATCTCTCCATCAAACTGCAACATAGATCCTAAGTATCGAAACGATTCCTTCATGGGTAATACTCTACCGGCCAAGGTAACATCTCCGTCATCTGACCTGACACTGCTAAACTCACACTTCACATACTCTGTTTTAGTTCTGCTAAGCCTGAAACCCTTTGATTCCTAGGTCTCCCTCCACAACTCCAGTTTTCGATTAACCCCTACTCTACTTTCATCAATCAGCACAACATCATCGGCAAAGAGCATACACCAAGGAATCTCCCTTTGTATATCTTTTGTGATTTCATCCATCACTAATGCAAAAATATAGGGGCTCAAAGCCGAACCTTGATGTAATCCTATGTTAATTGGAAAGTCTCTGGTCTCATCATCGCATACCCTAACACTAGTCAAAACCCCCTCGTACATATCCTTAATAAGGGTAATATATTTCGATGGCACTCTCTTCCTTTCTAGCGCCCACCACATAACCCTCCTCGGCACTCTGTCATAAGCTTTCTCCAGGTCAATAAAAACCATGTGGAGATATTTCTTCTGCTCCCTATATCTCTCCATAAGTTGCCTAAACAAGAAAATCGCCTCAGTGGTTGACCTTCCAGGCATAAAACCAAATTGATTCCTAGAGACACTTGTCAACCTCCTCAAACACTGCTCGCAAACTCTCTCCCAAAGCTTCATTGTATGACTCATAAGCTTAATTCCTCTATAGTTTGTGCAACTTTGAATATCTCCTTTATTCTTGAAGATTGGAACTAAAATGCTTCTCCTCCACTCATCTGCCACTTTGTTTGATTTGAAAATATTATTGAACAACTTAGTTAGCCATCTTATCCCTGCATCTCCAAAGCATCTCCACACCTCAATAGGAATGTCATCAGGCCCTACCGACTTGCCTGATTTCATACGTTTCAACGCCCCCTTTACCTCAGCTTCTTGAAATCTCCGCACAAAATGTCTATTGGTGATGTCGACTAAGTCTTCCAACTCGATCGAAGAGCTATCACTTTCTTCGTTGAAAAGCTTATCAAAGTATTCTCTCCACCTATTCTTTATCTCATCGTCCCTCACCAAAAGTCTATCATTCTCATCCTTAATGCATTTAACCTGATTGAAGTCCCTTGTACTCCTCTCGCGTAGCCTAGCTATTCTGTAAACGTCTTTTTCACCCTTCTTTGTACTTAGCCTTTGATACAAATCTTCATACGCTCGTCCCCTTGCTTCACTCACTGCTCTCTTTGCAGTCTTCTTTGCCACTTTGTACCTGTGCGTGTTCTCTTCGGTATCCTTCCACTATTGAAGGATATTTTGTATAATATAGACCATAGCTCTGCGTACGCTTTAGATATCCTAGAGCTCTGATTATAGTTTTCCAATGATGTTTACCAGGATTGCCGGTAAATCTACTTAGTTTTCTTACAGCATATGCGATATCAGGCCTAATACAGTTCATAACATATATGAAACTTCCTATTATATGAGAGTATTCCAATTGGTAGATACCATCACCAGTGTTCTTTACCCAATTTTGGTTCATATCTACTGTTGATTTTGCAATAGTTACGTTATATTGCTTGAATTCTTCAAGTACGTTTGGTGACGTAATGTGACTAGGATAATGCATATCCCCATGGTGTTCTCAAAAATTTTACACCCAATATCACATCAGCCTGTCCTTTCATATTGAATCTAGAGATGTTATTATGACATCGTTATTGTCTAGGATCAACAGGTCATCAACATAGAGACAAACGATGACATATTCAATATGTGTGTGTTTTATATACACACATTTATCTAATTCATTTATTATGAATCCATTTGATAACATAGTATTATCAAACTTCTCATGCCACTGTTTTGAAGTCTGCTTAAGACCATAAAGTGATTTTACCAGTTTGCAAACTTTATTCTCATTTTCTGAGCTTAGAATTCCTTTAGGTTGTTTGATGTGCACGAAAATGTGAACATTTATATTCAAACATTTATTCTTGTTTTAATTAAATAAATAACATAATTGGCTATTATTACATGTTTTAAACCAAAAATCCAAAATTATCAAATAATCATACATTCATCTTCATATTTGGAAAAAATGTTCATTTGTGCATGTATTTAATTTTGAAAACATTTACTTGTTCATTTTTCATGTTGTTTTGTAGGAAATTGGCTATAAATACAATTGGGCTACATGATGATATGCATGCACAAAATGAATACAAAGGAATTGGAGATGGAATTGATTCATACACTACTTAGTGGAGGACCCCACCCACTCTGTTACTTTCTTTAATGGAGTCATTAGTGGCTAATGTGTTGGCTTATGGAAACTATTAAAGGCCTCATGCAATTTACATGACTCATTAGTGGATGGAAACAAAATAGAAGCTTCATGAAGGGGGTACTTTGGGGAGTTCCCAAAAAAAATGATTAGGATTTTATGGTTTCAAAGATGTATATATATCCCTTTATGTAATGAAAATATCCTCTTCTCTTTTGATCCCCTTCTTTAGTTTTAGTTGAGAGGAGCACAAGCTCTTTTGTATTTCCATGGCTACTTAGTCATTTTCTTTATGTAACTTCTTTGTTTTAATGCAATTTAATTTCTATGCTCTTTACTTTCATGTTTATAGCTTAGATTTACATTCATGTTCATAGCTTAGATTTACTTTCATGTTCATTTACTTTATGTTCATAGCTTATATTTACTTTATGTTCTTAGTTTAGTTCTCTTCTTGTTCTACTTAGTTTTTCTTTCATTTTGCTTTATTTTCTAATGTTAAAACTTACATGTGTTGATATGATAACACATATGAGTGGCTAATCCCTTGATTTAGGGTAATGATGCTCTCTAACTTTATGTAAGTTAAACGTTTGTATGATTTGTGATCTCAAATATGTGCTTCATGTTAGTGAATGTTGATGTAAGTTTATACAAATGGTTTTGATAGTCTATGTTTTTTGACAACAAAATAGGCTATGCTTAATCAATGTAAACACAAATTACATCAATATTTGCTAAGTGGTTATTGATTTTGAAATGAAAGTAAAAACAAAATTTGATGGTCTATAGTTTTAGTTAATAATTCGTAGGTCAGACTTAAAATAGTTTTGCTTTAGTTCCATTTTCATGAGAATCATAAGTGGTTTAAATATTGCATTTATATCACTTAATGGAGATCATAAATTGTATTTTTGACAACTTACATAAATGTGAGAGTTGATTTGCCTCTGAACTGTTTTCATTTTATATTTAGCTCTCAGCTTAGTTTATAGTTTTCATTAGCTTTTATTAGTTAAAACTTCACTTGAATTTGGTTTAATTTGATTGAGTAAAATCTAGAATTAATTCTTTCCCTGTGGATCGACTCGTATTCACCACGTACTAATAATTGTACGCCGTGCGATTGCGGTATTATCACGATATTTCGTGTTAACGGTTTTCTAATTCAATAGAAATTCCGTTTGCGAACAAGTTTTTGGCGCCATTGTCGGGGAAAGTTTTAATTTTGATTTTATTCTTCGGATTAATTTTCTTGTTAGTTGTCTTTCAAAAAAAAAAATGTTTTCTTGTTTGTTCTTTTATTTTGCACATTTGTGTCTCTTTCACTTGTGTTCATACTTGATCTTGTGTCTTGTTTGTGTGTTTGATTTGTTTTGTTCTTCTTCTTTAAAAAAAAAAGAAAAAAAGAAAAATTTGTTTTTGTGTTTATTTCTTCTCTTGTTCATTTGTGTGCGTCTTTGCTTTGTTTTTCATTTCATTTTGTTGTGTTCATCTTGTGTCTTTCTTGTTAAAAAAAATAAAGAAAAAAAAACTGTTCACAAGTGAAAAATTTTCAGTCTCTTGTTTTTGCCTTTCGTTTTTTTATCTGTTTTGTTATTTCATAATTAGATTTTCCTTGTTCCAATTCTATTTTACGGTCACATTTCATTTCTGTTTATAGAAGAATTTAACTTTAACTGAGCATTGCACCCGAAAAAAAAGGTGTCACATTGGTAATTTTCTGTGTTCTGTTTGCAAGAGACAGAGACATCACATTCCGAAATTTTGTGGTTTACAGGTGCATTTCATTCTGTACAAATCTTGTGTTTACAATTCACTGCACACACCACATACACATTCACAGTTTTATACGCTGCTCTCCTTCAAACCCAAAACTGTCATTCATCTATTCTCTTTTGCATTTACATCACCCTAGCCCCTGTCAAGTGTGCACATACACTTAAATATCCCCCCTGTCAATCCATTTTCACCATTTCATCTCTTTCCGGCATACCCGAACCCCTCGCTGCTGACATTTCTGTGCATACACCACCATTCAACTTCTAAACTTCGAGACTGCCTGCATAACTAATCATTCATCAACAAGCATCTCCAACCTTCCACCATAAACAACAGCCACAAAACAAACCACCTTCCTCTCCACCAATAACCCAATACTCATCAACCTCCCTGTCTCTCTGCCACAAAAGCATACTCGACATTCAACCTCTGCCTGTCAGAAGCCTCACCATACAAGCCACACTCTTTTACATCAACTTCAGTCACCACACCAACAACCCCAGTCTTCAACCAGTCCCCTACCATACCTCACATTCAACACAACCTGCCACAAAACACATTTCTGTATATTCACATTCCCAAAACATCAATCAAACCATCCGATTCTTCAAACTACCTCCAAACTTCACTACTGCATATCAATTCCTACCTAAGCATCTACCACAACCTGACCAAATTACCTTCCAATTCACAAACAGCTTCACATCTCCATGATTTGTATTCACAACTCCACCATTCCACTAACTTTCATATCATTCCATTGACATAAGCCACCATACAAACTGTCAACCAAGCCACCCCCTTCAACACTTCATCACTTCTACCTCATTCCCTTTACTCACAGCGTTCACCAACTTCGACCAGACTCAACAAGCCAAAACTACCACAAAACTACTTCATAAACCTCTCATTACCCATTTACCCACCATTCAATAGTCAGTACAAGCACCATCCACTTCCGTCCTCATCGCATACCACTTCTTCATCAAAAACCCGAAACCACCAAACATCACCAATCCGCAACTACGGTCTCCAGTTCGCATCCCAGTCCCCCAAACCGAAACTTCCAGGCAAACTCGAAACCCTGCGAACACCCCCACAATCGGAACTGAAACCAACAGCCGACGAAAATCAACTGCTACTCCACTGCGCACCCAACTTCAATTCGCAAAACCCATATTCACACTTAACACTAAAACCACCAAAATCGGACCCAACCCTTCACCGATTAAAACTCCCACCGCAGCGCTATTATCAAAGTCGAATCTTGCCTACTCCAATTCAACCCACAGCCCTCACCGCTCCACCAATTAAACATAATCGATTCGATTATTTTATTTTTTGGGGTTTCCTGTTTAATTTTGTTTCGGAATTGTATTAAGAGGTGGTTCGGTGATTATTAAAGAAGAGTTACACTTGGCTGTCTTCTGATTGTATTATATTTGGGCCAGGTCTGATTATTTTGTTCGTGTTTACTTTGTGAGTGTTCACAATTTGGACGGACCGGTTTGGGCTTTAGCGTGTAGCTTGGTGTTCAAATTGTTTTATTCGTTTAATTTCCTTTAGTGTGCTGCATTGTGCTTGTTTGTTTTGGTTACTTTATTTTCTTTTGAAAATTTGGTGTTCTTTCTATTCTTTAAAAAAAAATCATGTGCACATCAAATAAATTTGCTTGCTAATCCTAGTGTGAATTTTTGCGAATCCTAGTGTGAATTTTTAGGTGGCAGAAAACAAAAAGGTGACTGTTTGCTCGCTCGCTTTGCTTGCTAAATATCTCTGCTTGCTAATAAAAATATTCCCACTTAAAAAAATTGCTAATAAATTCAGATGCTCTGGTATTGTTCTCTTCTCCCTTGTTTTTATTTCATTGCATTGTTGTTTGCTTGCATTTGCATAAAAAATCCGAAAACAAAACAAACATTCATTCGTAGTTGCATCGTTAATTCATATTTATTTTCTGTTTTGCATTCATCGTATTTTTATTTTATTTTTAAGGACATTATTATATAATGATAAATTGGTTTCTTTCCAACGATTTATTCCTCGGTGTCTAGACTACGGCAGAGTAATAACCGTGTATAAATATTACGGTGATTCATAAATATTATATCAATTGTTCCTCTGAAGGTACTTAAACCTTTGGCTGCATTGCTAGGGTGATTCCTGGTGCACAGATAACTCATGTCCGTTAACTGGCTGAAAAATCTTTTGTTGAAATAAATCTAACCGTCATTATATAATTTTAGAAAAATTGTAAATAAGTAATTTGCATTCATATAGTTGCATTAGGTTCATGCATATATAAAAAGAAAAATACAAAATCTAAAAAAAAAGTCTTTTGTGAATAATTCTTTTTCTCTTAAAAAAAATTTCAAAAAAAAAGAGAAGCTTTTTTGAAAATGTCTCAATTTCCTTATTCCCACGGATTTTACGATATTGTGAAAATCAATATAATCCATATAATTTTACACCAAATTCATAAGGATATTTTAGTAACAACTACTGTACAAATAATTTGAATTTTACGCCACCAACTGTTCATAATTTTCAAACTAACGATCAACCTTCAACCCTTGAAACACAAATTGAATCTTTACTTGAAAGGAGCACACAAAAAAATCAAAGAATAAATGAATGGTGTAATTCATATTTGTGCAACAATTCAAGTCAAAGTTTTCAAAATATTCAAAATTTTAATTCACTTCCAAATTCAAATGATTTTGAATATAATCCTTGCTGATTCAATTTCGAACTCCAAAATGAATTTCAAATTCAAAATGGAAATGTGAATTACTTTACAAATGATTTTGGCAATGAGAATAATTTCAATGATGGTGTATTAAATGATTTCTATTCTCAACAATTTTAAATTGAAACTTCTCAGGTTAAAAATTATAACTTTGATTTTGTTGAGCACATGAATGAAATTTTTCATAATCATACGGATTTGATATTTGAAACATACTTAAAACGACGTGACCAACATAATCAAGTTTCAATGTGTGGCGATTTGAACGATAATCCACCTTTGCCCGCAAATGATGATTTTCAAATAACAACTTCCGAAATGGAAAATGACAATCTTAACGAAGTTGTTAATAACACGGTAATTGAGTTGGATTATAATTATTTTGAGAAGGTTGACCAAATCTCAAATTCGATCTTCCTTTTTCTGAAAAATAACGAATTTCAAACCACAACTTTAGAATCTGAAAATGATTTATGCAATGAAGTTGTGAATAATTCAAAGGAAGACGAATCTGATGAACATAATTTTTTTGGTCTATTCGAAGATGAGTTGAAATGTGAAAGTGTATATTTGAATCACCGTTTGGATTTTGAAATCAATATTTTTGAACAATTTTAGATGATAATTTTGGAATTCAAATTGGTAAAATTAAACATGAAATTCAATCCATCAATCAATTTACCCCAAAAATAATCGAAAATAATTTAACTCATTCGATTTTTAATAAAACGACATTTGTTTTTCCAAATCTACGTCTAACTTTGAAAGCTTTTACGATTTGGTTTTTCGAGCTTGAGTTGCGTCTCTCATACTTGAAGAGACAAATGAACCGATCTTTAGAAGACCGTTTCGTTTACTGCTTGTCAATATACTTTCTGATATACTGTAAATACTTTTTTTCTTTTCTTTTGTAAATATAGGGTATATTTTCAAAAAAAAAATCTTTTCTTTTCTCCTTCCACTTTGGTTAACTGTGGGGACACAGTCAAAATCAAGTGTGGGGGGAGTTTCATATTTATTTTGGTTTTTGCATAGATTCCGCTTTTCTTTTCTTTTTTCATCCAAAAAAAAAATCAAGAAAAAAAATCAAAAAAATTGCATTATAATTTACTTTTAAATGGGCACGATGAAGTAGATATATGGTTTTGGTCGTACGATTAAAATATTTGGAGCTTTACTTCTCTTAACGGATAACAAAAGAAAAGTTTGAATTATGAGCAAATTTAGCGTAACCGGTATATAGGAAAATTCATAAGTGATGAGTATGAAGTGTTTTCTAAATTGTAATCCGATTAAATTAACGGTTGATTTAGATTACTTACGATAACATTTTAGATCATTTAAGTGAAGTTGTGCTAAGATATTCTCACTAAACTCGCTCTGTTAAAAAAAAGAAAAAGAAAAAAAAGAATATATATATATATATAATAATCCAAGGGTATCCAACATTGCTGGTACATCTGGCGTTGGTGTGCAAACCCGCCAAGCTCTTTCCGACACCTTGTTGACAAAGTCAGCGTCGGTATACCTTGGTCTCATTTTATGAGTTGGACACCTTAGGATTACTGGCCCTCACGTAAGTCGTAGTGCAGTGTAGGGGTGGTATACCTAGGTATTTGTAAATAATAATAATGTAAATATTTTGTAATAAAGAGAGAGTTAGCACTTGAAATCCAAACACACTCTTCACTTATTTGACCTAACTTGCTAACCAAAAGTAAATAAAGATGGCAATGTACGATTGTTGATATCGATCATAGAATTTATTTCACATTTGCACTATGTTTCTACGAAAACAACTGGCCACGCTGGACGAGTTTGTAGTGATAACTGACTTTTGTTTGAAGTTTTGATTAGTAACGAACTTAAATTTCATAGTGACGACCCAAACTTGTGTTAACTCCTTCGTGTAAAATTTAAAAGTAAATTACCCATTTGTAAATAATCTTGCATTCATCTTGTACATATTTTCTAATCTTGCATTTTGTAAATATTTTTTGCATTTAATATTTGGATTTTTAAGGTAGTATCCGCTGAAAACCCTCACGAGACAACACTCGTCCTACTGGGGACACCCAGAGGTTTAATCGCTTGTTGCATATGCTCAATGCAATCGTGCTCCCTACGAAAACGGATTTATCTTAGTTTTTTGTTGTTGTAGTTTTATTCGAGGACGAATAAAAAGATAAGTGTAGGGGTATTTGATGTGCACGTAAATATGCACATTTATATTCAAACATTTATTCTTATTTTAATTAAATAAATAACATAATTAGCTATTTTTACATGTTTTAAACCAAAAACCCAAAATTATTAAATAATCATACATTCATCTTCATAATAGGAAAAAATGGTCATTTGTGCCTGTATTTATTCTTTTTAACATTTACTTGTTCATTTTTCATGTTGTTTTGTAGGAAATTGGCTATAAATACAATTGGGCTACATGATGATATGCATGCACAAAATGAATACAAAGGAATTGGAGATGGAATTAATTCATACACTACTTAGTGGAGGACCCCACCATTCTCCCTCTTTCTTTAACGGAGTTATTAGTGGCTAATGTGTTGGCTTATGGAAACAATTAAAGGCCTCATGCAATTTACATGACTCATTAGTGGATAGAAACAAAATAGAAGCTTCATGAAGGGAGTACTTTGGGGAGTTCCCAACAAAAGTGATTAGGGCTTTAGTGTTTCAAACATGTATATATACCCCTTTATGTAATGTAAATATCCTCTTCTCTTTTGATCCCCTTCTTTAGTTTAGTTGAGAGGAGCACAAGCTCTCTTGTATTTCCATGGCTACTTAGTCATTTTCTTTATGTAACTTCTTTGTTTTAATGCAATTTAATTTCTATGCTCTTTACTTTCATGTTCATAGCTTAGATTTACATTCATGTTCATAGCTTAGATTTACTTTCATGTTCATTTACTTTATGCTCATAGCTTAGATTTACTTTATGTTTTTAGTTTAGTTCTCTTCTTGTTCTACTTAGTTTTTCTTTCATTTTGCTTTATTTTCTAATGTTGAAACTAATATGTGTTGATATGATAACACATATGAGTGGCTAATCCCTTGATTTAGGGGTAATGATGCTCTCTAACTTTATGTAAGTTCAACATTTGTATGATTTGTGATCTCTAATATGTGTTTCATGTTAGTGAATGTTGATGTAAGTTTATACAAATGGTTTTGATAGTCTATGTTTGTTGACAACAAAATAGGCTATGCTTAGTCAATGTAAACACAAATTACATCAATATTTGCTAAGTGGTTATTGATTTTGAAATGAAAGTAAGAACAAAATTTGATGGTCTATAGTTTTAGTTAATAATTCATAGGCCATACTTAAAATAGTTTTGCTTTAGCTCCATTTTCATGAGAATCATAAGTGGTTTAAATATTGCATTTATATCACTTAATGGAGATCATAAATTGTATTTTTGATAACTTACATAAATGTGAGAGTTGATTTGCCTCTAAACCGTTTTCATTTCATATTTAACTCTCAACTTAGTTTATAGTTTTCATTAGCTTTTATTAGTTAAAACTTCACTTGAATTTGGTTTAATTTGATTGAGTAAAATCTAGGATTAATTCTTTCCTTGCGGATCGACTCACTAATAATTGTACACCGTGCGCTTGCGGTATTATCACGATATTTTGTGTTAACGGTTTTTTAATTCAATAGAAATTCCGTTTGGGAACATTGTTTCATATAGATTTCTTCCTTTAATTCACCATTCAAAGGTGTAGTTTTAACATCCATTTGATGTATTTCTAAATCATGTATGGATGCAGTTGCAATAAGCATTCTTATTGACATTATCCTTGTTTCTAAGGAGATATACATGACAATATCTATCAATGAATGTAATAAACTGCAATTTTCCACCTCTAGCTTGACACATTTTCAAATCGCATACATCAGTATGTATTAAGTCTAGAGGTTCGGTCGCTCGCTCAACATGATGAAACGAGGTTCTTGTCAATTTTGCTTCTGCACAAACTCGACATTTGTAGTTGGAATATATATTGTATTTTGGTATAAATTCTAGATTAGTCAATTTTCGCGGTGTATCAAAGTTTACATGCTATAATCTAGAATGTCATATGTTAGAAGATTCAACAATATAAGCAGAAGATTCACTTTAATTTATATTAGTGTGTGGTACAGTAGTGGTTACATTTGCTTTAAACAAACCGTCACACGCATATACTCTTCCAACATACACTCCATTCTTGGAAAGTACAAATTTATCAGCTTCAAAGATTAATTTGAAACCAAGCTTGCTCAGTGATGATCCAGAAACCAGGTTCTTATGAATTACTGTAACATGGAGAACCTCATTAGTTCCTTTCTAAAAGTCAGTTTCAGCACAACTTTTCCTTTGCCTTCCACCTTTGAAGTAGATGAATGGCCCATAAAAGTTTGTTCATCGGCATTTGCAGTTTTGTACTTGTCTGTTGAACCATCAGGTTTCAATTTCTTTTTAAATATCCATTTATTACCTAAGGTCTTACACCCTTGAGGTAAATCAACCAATTCCCATGTATGATTGGACATAATGGATGTAATCTCATTGTTAATCGCATCTTTTCAATGAGGGGCATCGCTGGAAGACACATCTTGTTTGCATGTCAATGGATCATCTTCTAACATAAAGGTATAGATGTTCGGTCCAAAGGTTTTTAAGGTCCTTGACATTTTACTTTTTCTTGACTCCTCCACGTGCTGCTCAACACTAGTTTGTTGAGTTTTTTTTCCTATATTCTCAAGAGAATAAGGAACTCCATCTTCCCTTGGTCTCTTTGTTTCAAGGGGAATATATGTTCGAAAAATCTAGCATTTCTCGACTCAGTGATGGTATTTTCATGAATACCATCAATTTCAGATTTGTATACCAAAATTCGGTATACAACACTATTTAGTATATATCCAATGAATACACAATCAATTGTTTTTGGTCTAATTTTGACCTTCTTTGGTTTTTGTATCTCTACCTTGGCAAGACACCCCCACACTTTTAAGTATTTGTAGGTTGGTAGTCTGCTTTTCCAAAGTTCATGAGGAGACTTAGAAGATTTCTTTCAGGGTATTGTATTTAAAACCCGAAAGAATACCTTCTCCCCAAAAGTTATTTGGCAAGCCAGAAACTAACAATAAAGCATACATTGAGAGCCCCAATTTTTGACACTAATATAGTATTTTGTCATGAACCCCAAAAGTCCCAAAGCAATAAGCTCAATTTGACATCAATAAAATATTGTGTTATGAACTCCAAAAGTCTCAAGGAACTAGGCTCAATTTGACATCAATAAAATATTGTGTCATGAACTCCAAGATTTCCAAGGCACTTGGTCCAATTTGACATCAATATAATATTGTGTCTTGGCTTAGCTGCACTTGTTTACAAGCCCCTTCTCCTCTATTTATATAAGCCTATAGAGAAGTGGGTACTCATATTTCATAATGTCGGACTTTTGTTTGCTTTCCTCTTTCCATTTTGCTTTTCATTTTCTTATTAAGTTGATTCTCAACTTCCGTTTTGTATTGTTTAAACACATCAAATGCTAACATGACCCAAAAAATTTGCGAGCTACATGGCAATATTGAAATGTCAAACCTTGGAAAGCAAGTCAAAAAAGCAATTTCATAATATAATTCATACAATTCACACTAAGATTTGCATATGCTGAACATGTCATGCGTTACAAGCCAAAATGATTTACTAAATAGACTTTTAAAGCATAAATCATTTTGAATATGAAGAGTCAGATGTCAGCTAGCAACATAAGAATTTCATATTTAATTCACACAAGTTTCGAATTTCAGAAGAAGAAGAGTCTGATAATGTATATGTGCGACCTTTAAACGATGATGTGTTTGAATATAAATGAATCATTTGATACTTGAAGATGTTTGCAACCACTGATTCAAAGGGGAAAAAAATGAATTTTAAGAATATCAGTACAGATTCACACAAATTCAACGTATCTTAAGATCCAAATATTTCAATAATTTACGTCTTAAATAAAAACAAAGATTTCTCAATAGAATTAACCATGAGTGGCTTTGATACCACTTGTCGGAAATACAATGTTTTTAGATCTGAACATGAAACTCAGGTTGATTTAATCTTAATTAACAGTAAAGCGTAGAGAAGATATTGTTATAGTCTTCCAAATTAGCATACGTTCAAACAAGTAAAATATTGTTTCAAGATTATTAGAACTTTTGTCAATACACGATTGTATTACAAAGTTAGATCTTTTGTCAATACATGATTGTATTGCAAATTAAACAGTAACAACAATCAATGTTCAATAATTATGCAATAATTGTCGCGTCAAACTATGTTTAACAGTAATCACAGAAAGCATAATCGATTGTGCAGTAGATTAAAGATATACAGAAAGTATTCTTTTTCCAGTAATGTCCAAGTTTAGAAAATATTTTATTTCGTTGAAACAATATTACCGTCGTATGCACTGGTTGACGTAATTGCAATTTGTTTCCCTTGATAAAATGGACCAACTCCGCAGCGTAGTACCAACAGACGGAGTTCTGACGAACTAAAGAAGATTACAGAAACTAGATCATGGTATTACTGTGAAGAAGAAGAAATAATGTGGCATAAAAAAGCCAATGTATACATAAGCAGAAGGAGGTTCCTATTCGTATGCATCAGTAGCTGACAAAATTGGAAAGGTTGCGACCCTTTAACCACCCGGTCATTAATGTGCATACGCTAAGAATTCAAATGGTTGTACTCATTCAGCTAACAGGCATGCTTTTCGAATTCTGACTGAACGGACACACCAAATATTTAATGTATTATTATGTCATGGCCAAGCTCATATCTATACATAATCCCTCTTTCTTTTTGTTTTATATAAACCTATTGGCTTCTACTATATTATGAGAGATTGTGTTAATAATTTGATGATGTGAGACTTATGTTGCTATCTCTTCTTCAAATTCCTCTTCCTCTCTCTCATTCATTTCCAACAGAAACACCAAATATTTTTCATATTTTTCCACTTGTCTTCAGGGCTATGTTTGTAACAATCAATCAAATGCTCAAATTAACATGTATAAGGTAAAAAGTATATTGATTATCTAATTATAATATTCATGAACTGCTTGAGAACATGTAGAAGGAGAAGGATTTAAAAAAAAAAAAAGGGGGTAAAAAAGAACAGATGAAAAAAGTCATCATTATTGATAATAATGAGAGATTACACACAAAAGAACCATTGTACAAATCAAACAGAGCCAATATTATGGCTTCTTAAGACAGTCATACAACATGCAAAAATTCAGAATGGGATCAAAGTACCATTCCTCTTTAAAGGACAAACGGAAGGTACACTAACAAAAACAAGCAATGACGATCACTGAACCCCGCTCATTCTAGCCCAGTCAACAAACTGCATACCGCCATAAACATTGTTAGCAAATCGTATGCCAACAGTGAAAGCCATTGCAACAGTTGGAATTCGTTTCCCCATAGGCGATGCTTCTACCAAACGTTCCAGCCCATTTATTATTTGGTATCGAGTATTGGAAGAAACAGCAAGGAAAACACCTACATTATGCATTTATGAATGATGATTTCGTTCTTGTGAATTTATGCAGAGAACATGAAGGCATGAGAAGTATGTGATGTATTTATATTAATGTTGATTGACATACCCCACAGAGCAGCACTTTTCACCAGAGGTGGAACTGGTATGTCTTCTTCTGATTTTTTGACAGACCTAAATGCAACCAAATCAAAGTCAAAATTTGAAGGGTTTTTTTTTAAAAAAAAAAAATAAAAATAAAATAAAATAAAAAAGATAAGTATTCAGAACACAAATGCCAAACTCAAATGTACCCTTAAAAGCATTGAAAGTAATGTGCTAGTGTCAAGTGCACCATAAGTAGTATTACAACAATTCTTTGTAGACCTAAATGCAACCAAATCAAAATCAAAATTTGTAGATTATTCTTTTCTTCAGGAAAAGAGAAGTATTCAGAACACAAATGCCAAACTCAAATGTACCCTTTAAAAGCATTGAAAGTAACGTGCTAGTGTCAAGTGCACCATAAGTAATATTACAACAATTCTTTATTTACAACGTGATATCTAAGTGATAGCTAAAAAAACTAAAACGGATATATGGTCATTTGCAATTGTGTAGCATCTAACGATTTCGCTGTGTTCAGACATATTAAGCATGTAGCATTGTGTGGTTTTAAGTAGTGATACATCCACGCATGTTTGTCCAACTAAACATAACCTATCAGAAATGAAGATCTATAAATTCAAGAAGCACACTCATATCTGGATTAGGCATGCATATGAAAGCTTGTTTTGCATTGGAACTAAAGGTATTTTTAAGCTATAGAATCGCTAGACCATCAAGTAAAAAGTACGGACTACAAGCTTCTTCAACTTAATATAAATCACTAACCAGCTTGACTTTTTTACAGCAATCATGAAGATGAAAAAAGTGATATATAATTTGAATTACCCAGGACACTTGTCATTTCTTGTTCTGCCATTGACAATACACAGACTAAAAAATATCGAGTTTGCAATGTCAGTTTTCAAAGTAAAGTGCACCTTTTTGCAGTCATAATCAAATTTGCAATGCCTTGACCAATTAGACCACACGTGAATCCAACTGATGCATATAAAATACCCTGCATACAGATCGGTAGAAAATAAATTTGGTCAAAAATTGCACAACAAAATGAGTTATACTGAAACAGTTTGCTATCAATACCTTGTAGAAGTACGTCTCCACCCGCTGCTTAACCGAAAATTTACATCCTGGTCTTTCAGCTTCAAATACACTACAGTGACAAATTAAATCAATTGAGGATGGCATTTAGCTATCATTGTCCGTTGAAGCATTTAGCACTAAGCATAACACTATGACACTGTAAGAGCCTGAGAATAAAACATTAAGACTAAAAAAATACTTATGAAAAAAAAAAACCACACAGCTGGAAATCGATCTCATTATCCTTTCAATCGGCGGAACCCTAAAATTAAAACAAACCACTCCATACAATTTACCTGAAACAAACACAACAATTTTGGCAGTCAAAACAAGATGGAAAATGGAATGGTGATTTGGGAATGGAATAGTCCTACATTGCTGAATAACAATTTAAGATGTGACGTATAAATATGAGTTGGTGGACATGTAACGTTGGATGATTCATTTTGTTACAGTAAGTGTATCAACCAAAGTTTGAAATTCAAAAATTGGATTGAGCAAAGCAGTCATAGGTTAGAGCATGATAAATGCAGTTCTACTTCAGAAAATAATAAATATTTGAAAGGAAATGTGTATTTTCGTACTGAAACTTATTTGCTATATGTTGGGTGATGGGTGGGTGTTCATGGGCTTTTGATTAAAAAATTGAAATTGATCTACGAAGTTTAATTGCTGAAGCAGTTGTTATCGAGGTTCATGAGGATCAAATAATGAATGGAAAATAAATCGCTGAAACAACGAAGAATTGGCAAATGAAGATCCCAGTCCTTCTATGGTCAAAAATAATAATGAAGAATTCATGAATTTAGAGAGCGAAAAACAGAATAGACATGTAAATGAGAAAGATAAGGAAAATTTAAATGAAGACCTCGTGCCTTTGAAGATTGATGACTCAATTTATTTGAGAAGAGACTAATAACAATTTAAGAAACTTATTACTAGAAAAAAATTTAGAAAAAACAAATTTCCCAGCAAACAATGACGGTGGACATTTTTTACTCTATCTAAACATTGCCTAATGGAGAAATAAACAATAAAAAAAGTGGCCAATGTAACAGAGAACAAACTTTGATTTTTATTTTGATTTGCAAAAATATTTACACAAAATGAGCATCATTTTAACGGACTAAAGAAAAAAAATTAAGGATTGCAGGAACCATATTACTCGATTGAAATATCAAGAAACTAACAACGGTTATCTTGCTTGCTTGAGTAAGTAGATTGAGTTGGAGATCTGATTAACAAAAGAAAACAACCATTGATCGAAGTGTGCAGGAACATATTAACAAGGAGAGCACTAGAAACTAACGTTAATGGTTGTAGCGGTAGCTCTTTACAGAAAATAGTTCTGCCATTTCATGGTGATAACAATAAGAATAATCATTAGCTGGATGATTGGTAAATTTGATCTCAGTACCAAGCACATCCATCGCTATCCAATGAATGAACTCCCATGTTATTATTAGCAGATAAACACAAAATCCTACTCATTAAAAATATCGAAGAAGCAATAAATTTTTGTGTTATGATTGACTGTACATCCAGTACACATGTATACCAGAAGGAACAAATATCATGACATGATGCGTGATATCTCAACAAATATTTTTTATTAGACCTCAAAGGTGAACAATACATCTTCTCTTGGCTATTTTAATTAACTCGAAATTATGCCAAAACATCTTGAACTAGATACTGACGATAAAAAAGAGCAAGGATATGATAATGGTCGGAAGGGAAAACAAAATTGTACAAAGTAATTGCTTGAATTAAATCCTCGAGCATATTATGCTCAGTGTGGCAGCT
Source organism: Allium sativum (assembly GCA_030737875.1). NCBI lineage: Eukaryota > Viridiplantae > Streptophyta > Magnoliopsida > Asparagales > Amaryllidaceae > Allium > Allium sativum. The sequence goes on along the minus strand of CM060924.1, from coordinate 183,944,752 downwards.
ATACCCCGTCCGGCACTTCATAACATGACCAACTCTAGTTCAAAAAGCAGTACCATATTTTGGGGTAATTAAACATATATATACACTCCATTCTCAACTTCAGCAAAATGATGGAAAGTATTTAAAGACAGAGTTAATGGACATACTAGTAAATATTAAGTCGTCTTAGCTAGTTCGAAAAGCCAAACCGATACTATTTCAAAACAATAAAATGTTAAGCTCCACAAAAAAAGATGCTTTAATCGACTTGGTTGCAACATGGAATGAACACTAAAGGGGAAAAATACATTAGACCTCTAAATAAGATTAGAAGTTGAGTTCTCATGGGTTTAGGTGTGTGTGTTAACAATATTAACAAAACTTTTCAAGCTGAGGATATGAGACCATTGATGTCATTGTTGGTTAATTGAATCAGTTGATCTCTCATTTCCAAAACTATAGAGACATCAAATTTGAATGTGTTAAATTTGGATGATTCAAATATTTGTTGAGGAGGAAAGAAATTGATTAATTGGTTCAACCAATCAATTAGTTTGGCTTGCATATAGAAAGATATGAGAGGATGTTTGAAAGGAAACTAATTAGCCAATCAATTAATTAGTCATTATGAAAAAACAAATGATTAGGCATAGAGAATCAATCAATCAAAAGAAATAGATGGAAACCAAGATTACGCCACCTACTGTATTAAAATCAAATCATGCAGTTAAAAAACATATTTGGATAATCTGAAAATTATTTTTCTTCATCTCCAAACAATCCTTCATCATCAAGTATATTTAAATGAAAAAATTATCTTCATATGAATGTGAGAGAGAGCATCCACCATTATTTTTCTCTCTTTTGTACTCTTCTCTTCGTTGGAATAAAGGAAGTTGTTGGATCTCCGTGAACATAGGATATTCATATCCGAACCACATGCATAATTGATTTTCATTTTAAGTTTCATTAAAATCTAAATAGACAATAATAGATTCTAATCAAATAATAACGCTTCCGCTCAAATTAATATAAATTTCACTGTAGTTTGATATCAGAGCTAGTGTTATTTTTACTATTTAGATATTAATGGCTACTTCTAGTAAGTCTGTTGGTAGATCTGATGTTAATTATCGAGTAGCACGTTTTGATAGAAAGGAAGATTTTGGTAATTGGAAGATGAAAATGGAGGTTGTATTAAAAAAACAGAAGACTTATAAAGTTGTTTATGCTCCTGAGAAATTGAAAGATATGAATGCAGCTAATTTGAAAGAGATGGAAGATGAAGCTCTCACAATAATTCAGTTGAGTCTTTCAGATGAAGTTCTTAAAGAATTCTCTCAGAAGAAGACGGTGAAGGAACTATGGAATGCATTATCAGATGCATATCAAGACAAGTCTCTCGCTAATCGGATTATTCTTCAACAACTCTATTCGTTTAAGATGAAGCCCGGAGCCGATCTCATGAAGCATATAGATGCTTTGAACACTTTGATTATGAACCTGAAGGCAACAGAAGTTGATATTACTGTTGAGGCTCAGGTTGTGATTCTCTTATGTTTTTTGCCTAAAAAATATACTGTTTTTGTTAATTTCATGATTTATGACCGCAGTAAAATTAGCATGTTGGTGTAAAGGCTGGTCTTCGTAATGAAGTATTAAGAGGTAGATTGGCGAGCACTGGCTTGGATAGTGATACCGAAGACTTATCTGTTCAGAAAGGTAGAGGCCAAAGCAGCTTGAAGAAAGGTGGAGACGGAATTTTTCACGGTCTCAGTTTAAGGACCTAAGAAGTTGACTTGTCATTATTGTAAGAAACCGGGGCACTTCATAGCAAAATGTCCCAACCTTTAAGATAAAAGAAAAGATCCAAAGCAAGCATCAGCTTCTACAGCAAGGGAAAACAGATACAAAGAGTGACATTGATGTATTTACAGCTTCTGGCTCTTCTGGGAAAAGCAACTTATGGCTGATTGATTCTAACGTATCCTATCATACGACACTTGTCAGGAACTGCTTTTCCACTTACCGCGAAATTGATGGAGGAGAAGTTCTAAGAGGTAATGATGCTTCTTACCGTATGTTGGTGTTGGTAGCGTGATGATTAAGGATGTCTGACGGTGTTATTTATACAATTATGAATGTTAGACATGTACCTGACATAAGAAGAAACTTGAATTTTGTTGGGGTATTGCGTAGACTTGACTTGAAGATTGTACTGAAAGGAGATAAAATGAAGATATCAAAGGGTTCCATGATTGTTATGAAAGGTATAAGGGTAAGAAATCTTTATCTACTAAAGAGAATTACTGTAGTTGGTGAATCAATTTCTATTACATTTGTTAATTCAAATTATTCTAGATTATGACACTTACGGATGGGTCATATCAATGAGCGCAACATGGATGCGTTGAGAAAACGAGGATTGGTTGGTGTAGTTCATTATTAAAAAATTGGTTTTTGTGAAGAGAGTGTTCTTGAAATTCATAGTTATCAAGGCCCGCGCTTAGGCGCGCCTAAGTGCAGAAAAGCTCAAGGCTTGCACCTTTTTGAAGTTTGAGGCGCTTTTTTTTTATATAAATTCAAAATTTTGTTTGTAAATAGTTAAATAAAATATTTAATTGTTCAATAAATTATAAAATATGGTTTAAAATTTAAATTTATTAATTAAATATGTAGATATTTGAATGAATTATAAAATATAGTTTAAAAATTAATTTGTAGTTAGTATAATATCAGATCAAACTCATATAAAAGGCACACAAAAAAGCCAAAGATACACAAAAAAGCCTAAGGCTAAAAAAAAAACCAGGCTCAATGCTTGCGCCTTTTTGCGCTTTAGCACCTTGACTACTATGCTTGAAAAGCAGACAAAGATTTTTTTTGGTATAGGAGAGCATAAAGCAAAAATTGTCTTGGAGTATGTTCATATAGATGTCTGGGATCACTCCCCTTATTAGTCTTTAGATGGAGCTAGGTATGTCATTTCAATTAATAGATGAGTTCTCTTGTAAAGTATAGGTATACTTTCTCCAGTCAAAGAGTGAAACCTTTGTTAGGTTTCGAAAGTGAAAAATCTATGGTAGAGAAGTAATCAGGGGAAAAAATTGGAAGTTCTCCGTTCAGGTACTAACGGTGAATTTGTATCACATGAGTTCATCGATTATTGTGAGTCTAAAGGCATAAAGAGGCATTACACAACGCTAGGCAACCGCCAGTCTAATGGAGTTGCGAAAAGGATGAATCAGACATTATTGGAGAGAACAAGATGTCTCGCACTGACTGCTAAATTGAATAAGGGATATGGGCTGAAGCTTTATCTATCACAGCTTTCCTAATCAACCGCACACCTTTTACCGCAATATATATGAAGATCATCGAAGAAGTATGGAAATGGGAGTTTGATAGCTGTTCATTTCTCAGAGTGTTTGGTTGCCCAGCTTATGTGCACAAGAGTAAAGGAAAGTTGGAACCTAAAACTCGCAAGTGTATCTTTCTAAGTTATAAGAGAGGAGTGAAGGGATATAGACTGTGGTGTCCTATTAGCAAGAAGATCGTTATAAGCAGGCATGTGACTTTTGATGAGAAGACTATGTTGAAAGTGGAGTCTTCCTCATTGGATGACAATGAGAAACATGTGAAGAATACCAGACACAAAGCAAGTCATCTATTGATTCTTTCCATAGACGTTCAAATGGTGTTTCCGATGACACCATGGTTAATGAGGATGATACCAATGTTGGCACAGAGAATCAAACTTAAGGTGAAGCTCATTCAAAACCTAGATCAGCCAAATAAAGAAAAACCTACGCGGCTTGATGAGTTTATTGGATTGAGCATCAAAGACATTAACTTCGATGATATAGCAACATATGCTTTGAATGTTGTTCACGATGAGCTATGTGATTATAGAGAAGCTATCGCATCAGTTAACAGTTCCAGCTGGTTAGTTGCTATGGAGAAGGAGATTGAATCATTGTAGAGAAATCATACTTGGGATTTGGTGCATCTTCCCACCAACAAGATAGCTCTTGGATGCAAGTGCATTTATAGTGAAAAACGGCGAAAATGGTAATCTCAGATACAAGGCAAGATTAGTTGCAAAGGGGTATGATTCAGAAAAAAGGGTAGAGTATCATGATATCTTTACTCCAGTGGTTAGACATACTTTTATTCGTATTCTTTTGGCATTAACTGCTCATTATGATATAAAATTAGAGCAACTAAATGTCAAAACTGCATTCTTGCATGGTGATATGGATGAGGAAATTTATTTAAAGCAGCTGGAAGGATCATTAATAGTAACAGACTATATTATGTTTGCAAACTCAGTAAATCTCTATATGGATTGAAGCAGCCTCCTAGGCTACGGTATAAGAGATTTGATAAGTTATGCTTTCACAAGGATACCCCCAGAAGTTTCAAAGACCAGTGTGTTTATTTTAAGAGATGTGATGATGATATGATTTATTTGTTGTTATATGTTGATGATATGCTGATTACATCTCGGAATATGGTTAGAATTAAGGAGTTAAAACCGGAGCTTGGTATAGAGTTTGACATGAAGGATTTGGGAAAGACATAAAGAATACTGGGTATGCGGATATTCAAGGATAAGAAGCGGAGAGAGTTAAGGCTCACTCAGGCGTAGTACATCGAGGAAATCCTCGCTCGATTTGTAATGAAGAAAGACAAACCGGTTGGTACTCCATTAAACTCTCATTTTAAGTTGTCAAAAGACTTATCTCACTCATTGGAATAAGATAGAAGCTATATGGCTGATATACCTTATTATAGTGTTGTTGATAGCCTTATACATACAATGATGTGCACAAGACCAGATTTGATCCATTCAGTGGGTGTTGTGAGTCGATATATGTTTAACTAAGGCAAAAGCATTGGCACGCAGCAAAGTGGATTCTTAAATATCTTCAAGGCACTTATTCGATGGAGTTGTTATATGATGGAGTAGATGTTGACATCTCTTTTAAAGGATACTGTGATTCAAATTATGTTGGGGATAAAGACGCTAGGAGTCAGTGTCGGCCTATGTTTTTACACTAGGCATAGGCTCGATTTCAAGGAGATCAAAGTTGCAACCTATCGTAGCTTTGTCGACTAGCGAAGCAGAGTTGATATCGATCGTGGAAGCAGCAAAGGAAGAATTATACTTACTTCAGTAGTCGGATGATCTTTCAATGGCGCAGCGGACAGTAGAGCTATTTTCAAATAGAAAAAGTGTGATTTATCTTGTAGAGAATCAAGCTTATAGTTCACGGACGAAGCACATTAATGTCAGAGGTTTCTTTCTTATGCTTGAGGAAAAATGAAGCAAGATAAAATTGTTGAAGGTGGGTACTTTAAATAATCGTTCAGATATGATAGCCAAGTCACTTCGAAAGGACAAGTTTAAGCATTGTTCAAACTTGATCGGTTTGCTTCCTGTTACTTGAGCGCCATGGGGCGCTAAACCTAACAATTCTATGTTGATTGTTGATGATGAAGTGATGAAGGAAGATTGTTATATTTGAATCAATATGTAGTGTTATATTTGGATGATTCAAATATTTGTTGAGAAGGAAAGAAATTGATTAATTGGTTCAATAAATCGATTAATATGGCTTGCATATGGAAGATATGAGAGGATGTTTGAAAGGAAACTAATTAACTAGTCAAGCAATTAATTAAATCAATATGAAGAATAAATGATTAGGCATGGAGAATCAACCAATCAAATAAAATAAATGAAAACCAAGATTACACCATCTATTTGTATTAAAGTCTAATCAAGCAATTTGAAAACATATTTGGATAATCTAAAAATTGTTTTTCTTCATCTCCAAGCAACAACTCTCGCTGCAGACGGCCATCTTGCTCTACAACCTTAAAAAAACAAATAAACCGTCCCATGCGAGGTCTTAAACCCAACGAAATGGCCAGATCACAAGCAAAAGAGGTAGACACTAGATTAAGGAGGCCTGGGAAGGGCCTTCCTCGGAAAGCGGAATGGACATTGGCTTTCACTCTGTGAATATAGGGCCAGAAAGCATGGGAGACTTTCGAAAATAGATTGGTTCCGGACGCATCAAAGGTGCCAGCAAATAAGAGAAGGTACGAGGCAAAAAAGGATAAAGCGCAGATCCTTACCTTGCAACCTAGCCCACTAAGTTCGAAGGGCGCAAAGGATGAAAGGGAAAGACAGATATACCAAGAAAGTGCCCCAAAGTGAAACCAAACAGAGAAGGCAAACTCACTTTCTCATGGTAAATGGGAAAACATTTCAACCGAACTGATCAAGCAACAACGACAACATGGGGCAAACGGAAAGCCAATCCAACGGAAGACCATTATGGAAAACTTTCCACATCAGGATAAAGACCTTAGGAGGAATGTGCTTGTTCCAATTGAGAAGAAAATCAGGTTTCTTTGCACAGGAGCCCTACCAAAGTTCCACGCAGCCCTAAGAGAGAAAGGCTTACCATTCCAAGCAAACCCAAGACCATGTTGTTCGGAGAAAGACTTGACCGACTGCATCCGCTTCCACGTCTCACTTGCAAGGTACTCATTTCTTCATTGGAATAAAAGAAGTTGGGTCTTCGTGGACGTACGATATTCATATCCGAACCACGTTAAGTCTTCTATGTCTCTTATTTCTGTTATTGTTTCTGTGAGACTGCATAACTGATTTTCTTTTTAAGTTTCATTGGTATCTAAATACACAATACTATATCCTGATCCAACAATAACGCTTCCGTCCAAATTAACATAAATTTCACTATAGAATGTTGGTGGGATTTTTTATCTAGTGAAGTGGCACAACAACACTAACAATCAAACGTATAAAGATCACTTTAAGGCACGATGATGGCGCTTTCCTTAAAACGCTATTTATCATCTCTATTAATATAAACAAACATATGGATACTTTAAGCTATTAGATATTCAATATTATAAACTCAAACATAAAACCTTTGTTGATTTAATCGAGAAACAAATACACGAGATTAACACAATCAACAAAAAGCATACCTGAGTTTATAGCAAATTACTGAAGAAAAAATCAACTTAGTTACAATCTTTCAAATTAGCATAAGTTCAGATCTAAAAGTATCTCTGTAGAAGATGGTAGAGAGAATATTCTGAAAACTTGTGTAATTTAAGCACCATAACCCTACATTTATAATAGTGTAACACTTTCAATTATACCCTTCAACAAATCGAAAATTATTCCAACCTCCATGCATTCCTTCCATTACAGTTGATTATTCTTTGTCATAAATGTTTATTGTTTTATTATACCACTCTGAATATATTTCACATCGAAATAGTGTTGCATATTATATCTTACATGTGCGGCCCTCATGATTATATTTTCTAATAATCTCACTGAGGCTACATATGTAATAACTTTAAATGACGTGTTTAATTTTACAAGCCCTAAAATTTTAATATTTGTAATATATGATGCATTTGAAACAATCTCAGTCATTAACTATGTTGATAAAGAATCAAAGCGGCATTCTTACTTTTACTGTAACCAAGCACATCAACTGTCACATGTACCAATATAATTAAATGACATAGATAAATCATGGATGCATAGCATGGAAATTACATGAAATATGATCTACACATGTATATTTCCAACTGGTCCTACTTTAATGAGATCAAATTTTAACATATAAAAATATATGAACAAATTTGAGTACAAAAGAAAACCTCATTTTTTTTTATTTCTGATCAGAAAAACAAAAATATGTACATAACCAAACCATAGAGCAATATCACTATTTATTACAAACTCCCAAAGAAACCATAATATTCTTACATAAAGGATACACTCATCTTAGCAACATGCTCATGAAAGACCTTGTATGGTAATCCTTTTGTAAGTGGATCTGCTAACATAGAGTTTGTTCCAATATGTTTTATGGATACTAATCAATTTTGCACTATCTTCTTCAAAACTAAAAAATTGATGCCAACGTAATTTGACTTGCTTGAGCATATATTATTATTAGATTATAATATTGTTGATTTATTGTCACAATACAACTTTAATAGTCTTTCAATACTATCAATAATGCGCAACCTAGTGACAAAATTTCGCAGTCATTCTCCATGATTAAATGTCTCATAACAAGGCACAAACTTTGCTTCCGTAGTGGAAGAAGCTATGAGCGATTGCTTAACACTCTTCCAAGATATGACCACTTCACTAAATAGAACTATATATCCTAATGTGGATTTTCTACCATCCGGACATCCAGCGAAGTCAGGATCCGACTAAAAATGATCTCCAACTTATATGGTCTTTTGTATGTAAACATATAAACCTCTGTTCTCTGAAGATACCTCATAACCCATTTTTGTTGATTTCCAGTGAACCATTCCAAGGTTTCTAAGATACCCGCCCAACACTCCTACAATATATGCAACATCTTGATGCGTACACATCTGAGCATACATCAGACTTCCTACAACCGATGCATACTTCTGCATTTCTTTAGCCTTAAGGATGTTATTAGAGCATTGTTTGAGACAAAATCTATCTTGTTTAACGATTGGGATTTCCATTGATTTATGGTCTTGCATTCCAAACCTCTTAAGCACTTTTTTTATATAGTTCTTTTGTGACAATCCAAGAATCCCATGTGAACCATCATGATATATTTGGATTACTAATACAAAAGAACCATCACCAAGATCTTGCATTTTGAAGTTATTTGAGAGAAATCTCCTGGTTTTATGCAACATATGTAACTCATTGATGGCTAGCAATATGTTATTAACATATAAGATTAAGAATACAAAATTACTCTCATAGAACTTGTGATACACACAGCTATCAATAGTGGTTGCCTCGAAACCAAATGAGATAATTACATTTGGTTCACTAGATCGCTCAGAATAACCAATAAAGTAATTTCTTACAGTTTTAGAGTCCAATTTTCTTTCCTTTTGCCCATAAGGCATTGCCTTAGCTGGACATCCCTAAAAATGAAAGTGACTTTGAGTTGGTTGTTTGTCTATCCAAAGCTCATAAGGTATCATCATATGATACAAGTCTTGGATAAGAATCTACAAGAACGCCCTTGTTGATGATCCTTTACTCCGACAACATCTAGGGTTCCTCGAACATTGGCGAGATCCAATGGTGAACAGCTGCCCAAAGAAAAACCACCTGGAAGTCCAAGGACCCCCAAAGCCATATCTCTTTGGTTAATAAGGTCCAAAAGGTTTATCCATCTTAAGCTTTTTTCGAATAAGCCAATTCATTTAGGACCCTGCAGATCCATTCTTTTTCCTATTCAAAGATCAACCCTTTCAGGATGGATTGGTGTGGTTCCTCTACGCCTAGGACACCAGAATATCGAATCATAAACAAAGAAATGCATGAGAATGAGAGAAATATTAGCTAGTGATTGTGAGGCTCCAGGGAAAGAGACAAGCAATTGAGGTGAATCTAGCCCTTATCTTTGCATTTCTATTTCTTTATTCATTTCAGATATGACCCAAATGCGGACATGATAATTTTTTATTGTTCGGCTCGAGCAAAATTTGAACCCATGCGTGGTGGATTCCTAATCCATCATCACAAACCTCCCTTTTTTCTTTTCTATTTCAATTTCTCGATTATTATCTAATGATTTTGATATAAAGAAAAAATACAAAAATTCAAATGACTCGGACTTCGCAAAACCCTCACAAAGGGTTATGTACAAAGAACAGCGCAACGAAGACCCTCTTTAAGAGAAAAGCTCCCCGCCGCTGAAAGAGACCGAAGAAGGTTCAAGGATTATTCTGATTGCACGACCCTACCAGCTAACTCCTCTCTGCAACAAAACCACTCATTCCTAACAATGCAAGAGAAGCCATCGAGAAGGGGTTTTTTCATAAAGAATCTATCTAATCATTTGAATCTTTGTTCCGAAGTCCAGTAGTTTGTCTTGGCCTGATCTAAAACTAAAGAAAGGCCTGAGAATAAGAGAAATATTGGCTAGTGAATGTGAGGCCCCAATTCTTGATTGGAAGGAACACCAAAAGGATTGGAGTTGGCTGAATGTATTTTTCAAAATAAGCCAATCTTTTTTTGGTATCTTACAAGATCAATTCGTTCTTTTTTCTCTAACAGATGGTCAAAACTTCATCTGGGTTCGAATCCTACTGAGAATTTCGATTTTCTTTCCCTCTCTTTTCTTTTTATTTCCTTCCATCATATTCCTACCATGATAACTAGAAATTCCAACCACTAAGAATCCTAGTGAACTTCAGCTGATCCGAGAGGATGATCAGCCACATTGGGACTGAGATATGGCCCAGACTATTCAATATCCTTATGAAAAATCGATTACATTAGAACGTTTCCGCGGTCGAATTCATTTTGAATTTGATAAAGGCGAAAAAACATTAGACATTCCGTCTTCTAAAACTAACACTTTTGATGTTACTTGTCGTACAATAATTTTTAGATGTCTATTATGAATCTACACCCCTTGAGATCGAGGTTCGTCCACGGAGGGTGAGACAGGGCCTAAGATCAGACCGAAAGGCGTAATCGATGGACAACGGGTGAATAAGTTATTTAGTCATTCCTTTTGATATCACCTTGTTTTGGCCAATCTTAGTATAGGCGTATGTTATCTACTTTAGTGGGTGCTCTATTAAGGATATGAATTGTTGTCTTTGGTGCCTCTCCCCATAGTGATTTTGGCAAAATGACTAATCATACTCAGCATGTCCTTTAGAGTTCGATTTCGCCTCTCAACAACACCATTCATGCTAGGAGAACATACTATACTGGATTATTCCTTTATAAACTGGGCAAATGGTCCTAGGCATTGTTCACTTGGCCCGTCAGGTTTACCATAATATTCACGGCCATGGTCATATGTCATATGTGACACTCTTAATCATTTTGTTGGGTTGGTTCTCAACTTCTAACTTAAATTTCCTAAACATGTCCAAGGATTATGATTAATCGTGTATAACATATAGACATACATATCTAGAATAATCGGCTATGAATGTTATAAAATATTATTGACCATTCCAGGATGCCTCAGGGAATGACCCACAAATATATGTATTTACCAATTCTAAGACGTTAGTAGCTCTATTGGCATCATTTTTTCTTATGTTTGGTATGTTTTCCTTTGATGCACTCTATACAGACACTGAAATCTGAAAAACAATGGATTCTAAATACCATCTGACACAAGCCTTTGAATTCTAGTTTTAGATATATAACTCAAGCGTTTGTGCCATAATGCGGCTGAGTTTTCTTCAATATTTTTTTAAAACCACGAGACTCTACATGCATGGCTAAGAGGTATTAACATCAAGCATATATAAGTTATCATAAGCATTTAGAGAACCAGTTCTCGCAAAAGCGAAATTCATTGATAAACTAAAAGCATCATTTCCAAATGAACAGGAATAACCGGATTTGTCCAACTTAGAAACAGAAACCAAATTTCATCTAAATAATGGTATAACAAAAGTAATTAATAAATCCAAATAAGACTGGGTTTTCATTAATAACTTAAATGCCCAATAGCCTCTACGTCAACCGATTTTCGTCATCCACGTAGATTTATCTTTCAACATCAATTGGATTTCGGTAGCTTGGGCAGTCCTGCATAGGAACATTTATGTGAGTAGAAACACCGAAATCTAACCACCACGTGTTTCTAGATACTACAATCAAATTTACTTCGGAACAAACCAAAGCGAAAGGTATATCTTTCTTAACACGTCACGCATGATATTTGGCACAATCTTTCTTCAAATGTCCAGTCTTTTTACAAAAGTAACAATTCTTAGCCTCCTTATGTGGTTTCTTTTTCGCTGGACCCTTAGCAGTTTCCTTATCTTTTTTCCTCTTTTTTGTCTTTGCCCTTAGAGGTGAATGCCAAATGAGCACTTTCAGTTTTATCATGTTTCAATCTCTCTTCCCCTTGCACATAATATGAAATGAACTCATTAAGAGTTCATTTCTCATTTTGACAATTATAACTCATCTTAAATTGATTCTATTGTGAGGAAGAGAGAACAATATCAAATGTACGAGCAAATCATCCAAAAGCTCAAGCTTAAGTGCAATAAGTTTTGAAGCAATATTGGACATTTTCATAATATACTCCCTTATGTTATCTTTACTCTGATACTTTATGGAAATCAAGCGTTGGAAAAGAGTGCTTGTTTATGCCTTATTGTTTTTAGCGAAACGTTTTTCAGTCTCGACAAGGAACTCTTTGGCATTGGTTATCTTTTCAGATATTATACCTCTAAATGCTTCCAAAATGTTATGCTTTATGATCATTAGACTCATGCGGTTTAACGATCTTCCTTCTTAAAGTTCTTTATAACATCAAAAGAATTTTCAACTGTAAGAGGGGAGGGTTCGTCCATTCTAAGTGCAAGGTCAAGGTCCATGAAACCAAGAACAAGTAACATGTTCTCTTTCAATCCTTAAACTTCTTTCAACTCAGAATGAGAATGTTATTAAGATTGACAGATATTGTAGTTAAGTTTGTTGAAATTTTAACACAAGAATTAATCAACTATGCTCACATGTATGTCAACTGCAGTAAACTCAAATTATTGGTAAATATCTTTTCAAGTTACCTAGCACGACATCAGTGCTATTAATGGTGCACGGTGCAAAAAGACGCAAACCCTCTCTGGAGTTTTGGCGCATGGCATGGCAAATGATGCGCGCCTTTTTAATTTACTGTGCATGTTTAAAAAAATTTAATAAATTTAATATTTTAACCAAAAATAAAAAAATCAATATTTTTTGTTAAAACATATGCGACAAAGATTTTTATGCATTTTGTATAAAAAAACATAAGGCATAACATTTCAAGAACGATAGTTTTCAAATCCAAAATATTAATACTACACATTACTGATAAACTAAAAATCCGAATCTGATCCAGCAATTATATTTTTCAAATCAATGTCTATATCATCAGGTTCATAAACTTCAACGTCTTCCTCATCCATATCATTTAGATTTTTTTTTCGTGTATGTAAAGGAGCTAAAGCCTAAAGCAGATGCTGAAAAACCTCTCGATGTGGATGTTCTTCTACTTGGATATCTAGCTTCCTCCACTCATGCTACTCTAGTAACAACACCCCTAGTCAGGTCATCATCATCGTCAAATACAAGCTCATCTTCATCACTGGATGCATCATCCATATTTCCAGTTAACCATTCATTACAATCATCAATATTATTCAAAGATATTGGATCAACGGTGTCACGAATATTATACCTTCTTTTTAATGCTCGATTATACTTGACAAATACCAAATCATAAAATATTTTTATATTGTAGACAAATCATACAAAGATATTTAACATATTCACACATATGCAAAAACAAAAAAATAAACTATCATTAGGGGTATGTTTAAGAATCGCTTGAATGTTTATTTTCTAATAATATTTTATCTTCCTCCAAAGCCGTTTCCCTTGATTTATCATTAGGGGTGTAAATCGGTCGGACCGGACGAAGGTGTGTTCGGTTTCTGTCCTAAAAAAATCGGACCGAACACGGACCGGACCAAATTTTTTCTCGAACAAATTTCGTTGTCCTAACTCGTGTCCTAAATAAAATCGATCGGACACGGACATATACTTTTCGGACACGGACACGATCGGACTCGGTCGGACATGGCTACTTATATCACATTTTGTACATTTTACTAGATTTTCTCCCAACTATACGCCGAATTACGAGTAATTCGGACGAATTCGAACGAGCCCGGACCGGACATGGTTTTTTCTCGTATGAATTTTGTTGTCCTAACTCGTGTCCTAAATGAAAATCGGACGGACGTATTTCGGTCACGGACACGAACGGACGTCGGACAAAATTTACAGCCCTATTTATCATTTATGGGTTCTCGGTTTCATTCGTTTGCTTTTGCATCTACGCTAGGCAATATTTTATGATTTTTTTACATTACGTTATATATATATATATATATATATATATATATATTTGACAGTATTAAAATGAATCTAAACTATGCTGGATAATAAAATATATGTCAGTTCTAAATGTCGACATGCTAAGGTCGGTCAATTACATAATTGTAAGGTTATTAACTCGCTGATGATAATCGAATAGGAAATAATAATGATGTAATTATATTTCCATATAACTAAAATTAAGATATTAACAAAGTTATTCACATTTCATGTCATTATGATAATAATAGTAATAGTAGTAATGATGGCGGTTGTAGCGATAGTAAGAGTATCTGTAGCAGTTATTGCAGTTTAAAATGCGAACAAAGTAAAAAAACTATAAAATAAAGAAAAGGCACGTCGTTTCGCATCGTGCGCCATTTGCATCATTTGCGCGTCTTTTCATATGCGTCGCGTCGTAAGCAAAAATGACGTAAATGCCCCGTCGTGCCATAAGTCATGGCATGTCTTTCACAACTATGCACGACTTCAATATCAGGTCTTTGAATAGTAATATTGATCGCAAGTGGTACACTTGTCTTAATGACCAAATATTGAAAATTCAAGTCAAAAAATATTCTTCTTTTGGTATGATTAGTTATTCACTTGTAAAAAAAACTTCATAATTGCCACACATTTACCATTACATATGTGTAAGTGATTCGGTCAAACATTAACCTTGTTATGTAACGACGGTCAAAACAAAACTCTCCACCCTCCTACATAGGGCGCACGCATATGAGTTGACACACACATCCTTGTAACAAAAGGAATCACTAATGTTACGTGTCTACCAACTCATATGTGTACTACACTCCTTCAATTTATTCCGTGATGCGGGACTATTTATTCAAACCGTTATTCATTCCTTAATAACATGCGAAGCAATCCTAACAGTCTCTCCCTTGACTCGCATCCTACAAGTAACTTTTGAGAGCACTATCTTACCTACATGGCCCAATCCGTAACATTCGACTCTGATACCACTGTTGTGCAACGACGATTAGAACAAAACCCTCTTTCCTTCCAGCAAAGGGCGCACGCATATGAGTTGACACACATATCCATGTAACAGAAGGAATCCATGTTGTTACGTGCCTACCAACTCATATTTGTATTCCACTTCTTCAATTTATTCCGTGATGCAGGACTATTTATTCAAACTGACATTCCTTCCTTAACAACATGCGAAGCAATCCTAACAAACCTTTCTCTGACTTGACTAACATTTGCATGAATAAATACACATAAATATCAAAAATTTCATTAACAATTAAAAGACAAAGTCAACATAAATGTAATAGTAATAACGAGAGATTTAAAGGTGAAAGCATATATAAAGATAAAAATAAAATAATTAAATAAATAATAATAGTGATAATAATGAATGAATGAATGAATGAATAAAATCGTGATGTTGATAATGATGATGATAATAATAGTTTTAGTAATAATGGTACCAAAGACCAACGTTACGCCTTATGCCCTGCACACTAATCGTATCATCTAAGACTAATAACACTCCCCCCTTAAATTAATCAAAGGCTCAAGGTTCTAGTACATGGATCGTTAACTTTCATATGTTCCTGTTCGACATTAGCTTTTCAGATATACTCCAATTTCTTAAGTCTATTTTATTACTTTCTCTCATTACATCTTTCGTCGACCTTTATCTTTCTTTGAGCATTCAGTGAGACATATAATTCCAATACGCATAGGTGCAAGGTGCACCGTGTATCTTCGTTGGAGAAGTCCAAACCATTGTAAGCGGTGTTGGACTAACTTCTCTTCAATTGGTGCAACTCCAAGTCTGTCTCGAATATCATCATTTTCAATTTGGTCTCGTTCGGTATCTCCACAGATTCATCGCAGCATACACATCTTAGTTGCACTTACCTTCTGAACGTGTTGCCTTTTAGTAGGCCAACATTCTGCACCATATAAGTGGTGTTAAAGATGATTCTAGAGTAGAAATTTTCAGATATATCAGATAAAACTCTTCCTTCACTTTAAAGTCGATCTGAAATTTTTAAATTTATGGAATGTTGATTTAAAGAAACCAAATGGTAATCGATTGAAGATATATTGTGAAAATCTACAACTAGTTTACGTGACAAGTTCCCAAATGTTGCAAAAGATTCTTTCTTGAAATTAAAACCTTAAAAAAAAAAGATAACAGAAGATTTCAGAAGCCAACTAAAGTTCCTTTATTTTATTTTTATTTTTTGCTAATGTGTAAGCAAAAACACATCAAGGACAATATTTTATTATTTACTATTTGCTTATATGGTTTCAGAAAATTTCATTAGAAGAAATTATATTCTTTTAGAATATGATGCTTCGATATTTGGTAATAAAGATCCAAAGTACAAGCTAGCATTTGGTCCAATATACCGCTGGGCATCCTCCGATATGTGAATACTTACATGTTGCAGTCTAGCATGAATGTTTTGGTTTTGTCATAATTGAATTTACCTCAAGTTAAGAAATTAAAATTTATTTTTTTAAAAACAGATAATATATATAGCAACAAGAAAAAAAGAGAAAAATGTCTTTCTACAGTGGTTCACAAAAACAGAGCTATAGTGCACATCACGCAACCGAGTCTGTGGAAAAAAATTGAGCATGCACGGGCCTAGACGGACAATAAATAGCAAATGATAGAACACAAAAAACAACCAAGATCCGGAGATCCTCTAGGATAACCACCCATCAAACACTCCAGCCCTGCAACCTCCAAACTAACCGAAACTCAAGCACCCATCAAACTGAATCCAACATTACACACGGAGCTAATCGCCCAAGCTAGCCTCCAAGGAAACACATCCAAAATCCCAATCCAAACCGGCATCCCTAAAAAAATGCCACACAACAACCCCCCCCCCCAAACACACACAACACCCACCCACCCCCCAGTACGGGGACGTGAGCCCCTAGCTAGGAAGCATTGGTGCGGGTACGTGGGTGCGCGGTACGAGAATACGGAAATTCGGTAAATTCAAAAATATGAGGATTCGGGTGCGGAGGGATACGGCATATATTAGAATATTAAAAATATATTATATATATAAATATAATCCAAGAGATGCATTTTAATTAAACAAAGTAATCAAATAAATAAAAATATAATCCAAGAGATTTCAGTTTCCAGTATTTTGGTAATGAACTTGTTAGCGGAACTGAAAATATAATACCTAAAGAGCGGAACATAAGGTTGTATGGCTATGCAACCTTATAGTTGTTGAATCTAAAAATAACCAAAACATACTCAAACAAATATGGGCCTAGTTTGTGTCCAGCCCAAATCCACTCCCCACAATTTTCTCCTCTCCACTTTTAAGTAAACGAACCCTAACGGAAGCAAACAGCCAAACACGAACGAAAAAAGGCGTCTGTTCCCTAAAATAACAAAAAAAAAGGCGGTTGTTCTCTGAGATCGATATCGAGATCGAATAAAATGAAATCGCGATGAAATAAAAAGGAAAAAATCAAAAATCAATCGATCTCGAGAGATGTTCGATCTCACGAAAAAGCGGAAGAAATTACTCACGAAGGTTGTTCTCTGAAGCTTGAAGATTGATCTCTCGAGGTATTCGTTTGTTTTCTTTTGTCGATCCTTCGATTTCTTTTCACTGCTCCTTCAGAATCGATCGAGATTACATCTTTTTCTCTACCGCACCCTGTTTTCCGCACCATTTTCATGAAATACGGGACACGCCCCGTGGCGCACCCCGTACGAATCTCGCCGCACCCCCGCGTACCCCCGCACCCTGTACGAATTCGTGCGCAGTTCTTCAGCTGAGTGTCGCACCCCTGCTTTGTAGGCCCCTACTGATTGAAAAAGTGCCAGTCAAAGGCAAAGAGAGGGGACCTAGGTTGCCCATGAAAGGACGACCTCTTAAAGCAAAAGATATATCATCCGATACTCTACGAATAACGGAGGACGACATCATTGGTGAATCGTTGAAAACTGCCTTGTTTCGAGAGCACCAGATATGCCAGCAGATGAAACATGGGATGATCCTGAGAATGATCGTTCTAAGATCCTTCCCAAGTCCCATATCCCGCCAAGAAACCAGGAGGATAATAAGGGACAAACAGCCCGCACGGAGTCCAACTAAACCCCCAAAATAAGACCAAACCACCCCAGCACACTCACCATCCATAAATAAATGTACTATCGATTTTTGCGCACCAAAATGGCAGCACCGACAACGAGACACAAGCAGTATGTCAATCCTCAAAAGGTTAATATCAAGAGGAAGCCCCGATAAAGAAGCGGCATGAACCATCACTGTTGTAGGACCAACTGAAGCCATGAACACCGAAATCCCATACGCCTCAACCAATGCCAGTACAATAAGATCAATTTTGGGGCAATCCCCCCAAAACGAACCACAAGCATAAAAATATGCATCAAAAGATCCCATAACCAAAAATCTAGAATTGTCGCGTTGCCACTAGTAGGGCGAAGAGGAAAACAGAACATAGCTAGAGCACGAACAATGACCGAAACCAGAAACAGAAGACAAAATCACGAGAACCAGTAAAACCGCTATGAAGAGAAGACAGGGAAAGCCATTAAAGAGCCGTTATGATTTTTTACTGAACAGGTATATGGTTCAGAAATAAGAAATTAAAACTTCATAAGCATAAAACTTGCCTACTTGGCAGAGCTCCATATGCCCGAGCTAATTTACCAAATAAATTTTTTGAAGCAGACGGCTTCCCAATACGTGCGTATGGTGCTAACATACCCACCAAGGCTACATTCACCACCACACCTACCAAAAGATCAGCAGCATACAGTTCAAACTCTGCCCAAAAATCCTTTCCTCTCTTTTGAACCTCCGCGAATGTTGCACAACAAGAATCGATAATGATCTGCACATATCTTTAAAATGATAATCATAATAGAACCAAAGTTTGGCTTTGTGATACGTGAACATGATTTAACTAACCTCAGTTCCAACTTTAAATAGAAAAGACGGATCCGCAAGCATAATATTCCGAAACATAGAACATGATCTCATGGCAAAACCAATAGGCCAACTTGATCCCTTCAAAATAAATGATTGCTTGATGAAGTCTATACTCTATAATCATCAAAAGCTTAACAGTTACTTGCACCAACTGCTTCAATATAATTCACCATTACCAAATTCATTCATCATAACCACATGATTTTTGGTACCATGAACCTTTAGCTTTTATGGCAGGCTTAAAATAGTAAACCATAATGACATTTTTAACATAATTTTGAACTTTCAGACATTCATCTCAAATGTGCTGATGAATTATCTCAAAATTATAGTGGTAAACTGAGGTAAACTACAGCAGGTATTATATATTAAGTACAAGCAAGCTGTTCTAACTTCTAAACAGATATGATAAATTGTTGTATACTACCTGCAAATCCAAATATCTCGATAAAAGAAGTTCTTGAATACCAACTGTCTTTGCAGCTTCTAACATATCAGGAGGTAAAGTAACGCCTCTTGCTTCACTTTCTTTCATAACATCTTCAAATTTCAGGACCGGGCCAAATTCATCATCGAATTCATTGTTTTCATCATTGTCACCATCATTCCCACCACCATTACTTCCTCCTCCATTAGGAGGCAAATTTACGTTACCATCACCACCATCAACTTGTAGATTACTATTGAACTTAGGAATATTATTATCTTGTTCAGAAAAAATATTCTCTTTATCTTGTGTAATTTGAATATCTTTTCCCATATCACTTCTATTTGATCCATCCTGACGATTCAGCTCATTTTTCACATTAAATCCATTCTTCTTTGCGGCCCAACAATTAATTCGACTAACAATAAAACTGTTGAAAATGAAAGGATTTTTGAGTGAAACATAGCATGACCTAGCATCTACAAGAACACTTTTATCAGAGCAGCGTGATAAATGTGTGAAATTTTGCAAACTAATACTTGAATATGAAAGCGTCATTCCAAATCTTCTGAATTAGCTAATTTTTAATATACTACGTAGCTGCAATGTCGGCAGATTAACAAGAAATCCTGTAAAATAAACGAATTTCATAATATTTCGGTAAAAAATAACCATTACAAGTGTTTGGAATCAAATAAAATCTTACTGAAGGAAGATAACCCTAGCTTCAGTAGTATGATCGACTTATATCCTCGGAAAACTGGGTAGTATATGCTGAAATGATGATTTTTTTTTTGGAGAATATGCTACTGTTCCGCTCAATTTATTGAAGCAGCAGAAGTAAAGTGTGGTATGTTTGTAGAAAATTATGCGGCGGCGGGTTCAGCATAAATTGCGCACTTGGGCGTAAAACTGCAGAATCTCCGGATATTGAAACAAAAGCGTACAAACGCCTTCATTAATAGTTGCCTTCCAAAATACTTTTTTATATAGCTTTTTATATATATTTATTAATGTCTGATTTTAAAGTTCAAACTTTTGATCTAACCACGAACTTCCGAAGATATTCATATATATGATTCTTGAATTTCAAATGTTTATTTTGTATGATCTCTCCAATAAATATAGTGTGTTACTAAGAGCACCCCAATGTATTCTTCTTAATACCACGGCTAAAAAATACCATAAAAATTAGTATTAAACTCTTCTTAATACCACACGCTTAAAAAATAGGGACTACCGCACTGTTTTACCCTATTTCTATTTCGGTCGATATTTGTTTGTCCTCATTTGTAAAATCTTCATATATTTGGTAGAATCGCACAACGGTGGAAAAAACGATCATTTAATCACATACTTTAAAAGTTAATCGACAATAGCATAACTTATTTAAAATTTTGTTGCATTTTTTATTTTTATTTTATTTTTAAATTAATCTATTTAAATCTGCCAAAGGGTATTATAGTAGAAATACGGTATTAACAAGTGGTAAATACTTAAACTGTGAGACTATAAATTAATCCATTAACTATTAGGCAACCCATTAGATAACTAAGACCATGTCGTCGGTAAGCACGTAGAATATTACCTTCTTGGCAAGCCTGCTACCTTTCGAGAGCATGGCATAGTGAACTTTATTAGATAGGTCTGCTTTGTGATGTTGATTAAACGGGCGTATTTTTACCATTTCTTTTATTAGATAACCAACAATATTGATATCATTAGAAGGAACTTCTTATGGAAAAGAGTTACAAAATATTCAAGTTCAAATTGCGTTAATAACAATGATATTTTTTATAAACCTAAAGTGTAATGTGGACTAGGAATTATAAAAACACTAAACGCCTCTCTTTATGAAAATGAATTTGGAAATTTTAAGGCAACAATAGAACAATGTCGCAGCAAATAATCAACAATTTTTAACGTAATAACTCCAAAAGTCGTACAAATCCAATCAAAGATTTTCCAAATTTCGGAAAATATTTCACTATAAGAAACATTCCTCAGCAAAATCCATTACTAACCAAATATATAACGGATTTATGATGAATAGTTCCCTTATTAAAACCATGTGGCAGATCTATCATAAATAAAGCAACAATGGAAAGTCAGCATAATCTATGACGAATTTAGCACGGTACGTAAACAATTTTATTTTTCATAATTTTGAGGTAAAATAATTATAATAAGCATTTGTTGCTAATCTGCCAAAAAATAATGGAAAATAAAATAAATCTATTTTTAGTACCTAATTAGTAGTAATGTGTTTGATCATAAATCCATCATAATTTACTGTACAAAAATCTAGAAAAAAACATGCAACAGAACTCATATACCCCAACAATAAAGACTAGGTTAATTAATTGATTTGTTTGGTGATTGTTGAAGATATGTGATATTGAACTGGTGATGACTTGTTTGGTGATTGTTGGAGATATGTGATATTTGAATCAAGGTGGAACGTTGAATTTGTTGGTTCAAATATTTTGTGAAGAGGAATGTAATCAATTAATTGATTTGATTGATTGGTTAATTAATTGATTTAATTGATTGATTAATTAATTAATTTGATTGATTGATTAATTTTATCATAGAAGGAAATAAATAAAAGATTATATTCTGGGATATTTTGAAGGGGTAATTTGGATATTTGCCAAGGTCTTCTATTCTCCTATATATGCAGCCATCTTGGTTAGGTCAAAATACCATAAACAATGTGAGAATATATGGAGAGGTTGTGTGACTTTAGGGCTTGCGCCCTAGGGAGGAAAATGAAGGAATTTTGGCTGAGAGTAGTTATTCCTATTTACTGTTGAAAGATGCAGTTAGCGCCTCCAGGTTGATTCAAGGGTTTGCCCTCGTTCTTCATTGCTCTTCTTCTCCAACAATATTTTAGTTATCTAGATATTTTTTTCCCTTCTCAATAAGGTTATTGACTCAATTGTAATTTTTGTTTATTTTTACTTTTGATCCATTAAGTGTTAAAAAAAAATCATTTTTTGTAAATCAATGAAGAGGGTGGTTGGTTGGATTATCTTGTGTTTGTGTCTTAGTTGCATATCCGTATTGTATTCTATCAAAATTATCTCTTTGTGATTTGTGTGATGAAGATTCTAGCAAAATCGCTTTTGCAAAAAGCTCACATTTTTCACAACACAAATGCAAAACTTTATTTTGTAGCAATATTTGTAATGATGTTAGGTTCTCCTGCATTGCTATTTTATTATTCATGTGCATGTTCTTTTCCTTTCAAGCTGGCTACATCATATTTCAGTTCATATAATTCCAATATGTCTAGTCAGTCTAACTTTTGTTGTAGTGTTCTTGTTATTTTCCACGTTAACAATAATTTTAGTGCAACTCATAACATTTTTTGTGGCAAGGCTCAACTCATAACATTATTTTGTAAATATTTAAAACAAAATGAGAAAATAAAAATAAAAAACTTTAATAACAAAATAATTGATGCTCTTTTCAAATACTTCATTCATTCTCTTTTCAAAGCTCCATTTTCTAAACATACATTTTCGTTCTTCTTTAAAATATCCCTTTCTCATTTAATATACGCCCTGTGTTTTTAAATTATTAGCCTCCTCTACATATAAACAAAATGTGTTACATAAAGATTAATTTCTCTATATGGTAGAATATTATGTGATGCGATGATCACTGATGTTACAACAAAATTAAGATAAGAACCTCATGTTGATTTTCGTTATTAAAGGTTGAAGTTATATCACAAACAACATTATGTATAGAATTAACTTACGATTAAGATATCAACAATACAACCACACAACCATACATAAACAATACATAATGAGATGAGCTGCATGGATCAAGAAATACATTCTAAAGATAAATGACATTTTATTTAGGGGTGGATTTTTCTATTTCTAGAATAAATGGCATTTTGGATACATAAGTGAGACGTTATCCAACTGCAGAAAAATTATATATATATACACATATGTGTGTGTGTGTATATATATATATATAATGTCAAATAAGTGGTACTGAATATCAACGATGGAAATTAACTGATAAGACTCTACAATTAGTACAACATAAATTATATTTTCTAAAGTTCCATAAAGAAGTTTGAGTTTAGTTTAGACTGAATTATCGACAAATTTTAACTTAGTTGATAAAAAATAATATGAAAACTACTACTATTTTTTTTTTAAAACAAACAAATACCTTTTTTTCATTTTACTATTTCTCAATTGTTTGTGAATTTCACTAAAAAAAATTGAATTTCGTTAGGAATTTTTAAATCTTTCCAGAAAGGTTATATATTTTTTTTTGAAAACTTTCAAGTTGTCATTTTCAAACTTTTATTTAAAAAAGAAGAAGAGCACTCTACTTCTAGTAATATGTTGGCACTCTATTTGCAATCTTAACTAGTTACAACTGTACAAAAATTACATGGTTTGACTTGATATTTACCAACCTACAATGGAAAAGGAATCCATAACATTTTGAACACACTCATAGCGACTCGCATATATCAAGGGAGACAAATGATATCTTGAGTAGTTTTGCTCATACACTTGGATCATATCCCAGGACGGACCTACCTCAGGCTTAGTGGGGGCTGCTGTCCCCACTCATTTTTTTAACTAATTTATACAAAAAATTAAACAAAATTATTTATAATAAAGTTAATTCACCTTTATTTACTTTGCTTTTTTCGTACTTTCCTTATAAGAATCTAATGTAATTATTTGAACCACAGACTAATATTTACACTTTCATTAACTCACTTAAATTACCGATTGATCTTTCTTAAGTTATAACTATAATAGAATATAATGATTAGTTTATTACACAATTTTGGGAAATAGAATCATATAAGTTCTATTGATTGAAAATTTCAAATTACTCACTTAAAGTTCAATTATTTGTCAAAAAGTTAAGTTACGTTATTATATAACTAGTAATCATTGACTTTTAACAGAACTGAAAAGACAATTATATGTGTTTTGAGTTATCCTCATTTGAACTTTATTGCACACTTAGTTAGAATGCAAAATGGTGAATGTCTCTTATGTGGTTTCCATACATATTTTTCACAAAGAATCAATTTTAAGGGGCACAATTAATCGAAACTAAGGTCGGTCGTCGATATTTCCAAAAATGCTATATGATGATTTTATCATGTTATATATGTGTGTGTGTGTGCGCGCGCGCGCTGCATATGTGAAAATCAAAATATGATTTTCCACCCTCACTGTATCGATTTTCTGTGTATATCCCTGATCATACCCAACTACAATCGATACAAAGATAATTTTTCTTTTTAATATTATCAAATTCTAATCTTCACATATAGGTTTAACACCACTCTTAAATAATTGAACTACTACAGATCATCACTTGAGATCCTTAGTTTATAATGAATATAACATATATATTGAAATCTTGAACGAAGGGTGATTGTGAACAAACTGAAGTATTGAAAAGTGAAGATAAAACACAAATTTTATCTTTATTGATACCGAATGAATTGATTTGTTTTGATACAACAAAATGTAAAACGATACAAAGCTTAAATAGGTGGAAAGAAGTAAAACAACAAAACGAAGCCTATAAGCATAATTGTACTAAGAAAATAATGTAAGAAGATTATCATAGGCGCCAGCAATGCACATGGAAGGCACGATACCACGACACCACATTATATCGACTTATACAGGTTTACAATATGCACTTTTGATTTGTTGTAACATCCCCTCTCAAATCCAGGGTTATTAAAACCTAAGATTTGCAGTCTTCAGAAAATCCATGGAGGGGTGAAAGGAAATCATACCAAGAAAGCAAGGAGGAGACATACGACAAGATTAGAGCATGGCAGGAGGGGAGAATTAGGTCTTCTTGCTGCTTGATGTTGCAGGTGAATCTTCATATCCTTCGACATTTAAATCAGATTTTAATCTCTTGAAGTTGGTTGATGTAAGTGCCTTAATTATAATGTCTTCTCACAGGTAAGTACCAGGTATGTTATTAACCTGTAATTCACCATTCTTGGCCAGTTCATGAACGAAGTATTAATCTATCTCTATGTGTTTCGTTCTAGCATGTTGAACAGGGTCTTCAGAAATATAAATTGTGCTTTTATTGTCACACCGTAGAGTAGGTTTAGTTTCACTAGTCTGATTTAATTCATGGAGAAGAGACTGTATCCACTTGATTTCAGAAGTGGCATTAGCTACGCTCCTATATTTAGCTTCAGTGTTGGATCTTGGAATTGTTGATTGTTTTTTTAAACACCATGAAATCAAATTGCATCCAGTGTAGATACAATAACCAGTGGTAGATCTTCTTGTTAAAGAATGCGGAATGGATCATTAAGGCAAAACAAACACTAGAGGGCGGTGAATATTTTTTTTGAGAATTTAAACAAAATCTAAAACTTATGTGAATAACAGAATGAACCAAACACCACAAACACAATCACAGACACAGATTCAAACACAAAAGCAAAATAGACAGAAATAAAAATGCAGAAAAGGAAAGAACATACTGGATTTTATACTGGTTTGGATTGCTCCTACGTCCAGTCCAGCACAACACCGGATTGCGCAGAGTTTTATTACTATTCCAATAATCAAGTACAACCTCCTTGATTTCATAGCTATAAGGGATACCTCCGATTCCTATTTCCTTGGTTTCACGGCTACAAGGAAAACACCGATTCCTACTTCCTTGGTTTCACGGCTACAAGGAACACACCGATTCCTACTTCATTCAACCCAAACAACTACAAACAGACCTATAACTCTTCAATAGCACTTGATTCAGAGAGAGATGAGAAGAGAGTGTAGAGAGAAGAAGTTTGATCAAAACGGAATTGAATTCGGTAGAGTATAAGTGTAGAAATCATAAAAATGATTAAGAATAATTATATAATGAAAGAGAGTGAAAGTGGAGAAGAAGATATGTTTAAAAAATCGAATTCAAACCCCTTTTATATAATGTGAAAAGTTGCAACATTTTTGAAATGTTTCAAATAGTGAAAAGACACTTCCTTTCAAATTTGAATTTCTGACGGTTATACGTCGACATAGTGTTTTTGGCATGTCGACATACTCTAGTGTATTTTTGAATTTTAAAACATTTTTCAAGTGTTTTGATATAAATATAATTCTGAAAATTCTTGAATAAAAATATAGTGTTGTAAATTAATATTATAAAGTAGAAAAACATATAAAACATAAACTTAAACAATATAAACATATTTATAAAATTATAAAGTTTTAAACAATATAAATATAAAGTATAAGAATATAAATATAAAGTATAAGCATATAAATATATAAAACTTAAGTTTGAAAAACAAAGATAAATAAGAAAGAAAGAAAAATGAAAAGATAAAGAAATAAAATAGAGAGAATTGAGGATAGAAAATAGAATTTGAATATTGAACTTGGAGTGCTATTTAGAGTCTTACATAATCTAGACTCTATAAATATATTAGTCTTGAAATCTTGAAATCTTGAATACTCATAAGTCTTGATACTTCTCTGAATTCTGGTTCTCTATTATCTTTAAACTGTACAATCTTCAGTAATATTTCCTGTATATAATTTCTGCATATATGTATATGTATGTATATGTATATATATATATATATATATTCTATACAAAAAGTGTTAGTATACATTTTATAATCATTTAATATTGAAATAAGGTTGTTGTCATCAAAACTCCATTCTCCAACAATCTCCCCCTTTTTGATGATGACAACCTTAGTTTATAAAATATCATACCTGTATATACATGTTGATGATGATCCTTCAAATACTCTCCCTATCTGTAAGAATCCTATAAACTATGTCTATATTTTATAGTTTCTCCCCCTTTGGCATTATCAAAAAGAAATTCTAAAGGTACTCCCCCTAAATTGTATAACTATCTGAATAGAACTTAAGTAACTAACTCAATTAATAATACTCCCCCTTAATCTATTAACTAATTCTAAGTAGAATACTTCCCTCAATCCATTCAAATTTAGAATAATAATGCGAACCAATCCAAGTGTTATCATTACATATGTTTGTTTGAAGTAAATATACAAACCAAACAAAATCAAATCACACCATATGTCTTAATATATATAAGTTTCAAACAATAGAATCCAAATCACACCACACCATATGTCTTAGAATATTTAAACAAATCAATCAAATCGTACCGATTAATTAAACCTTTCTTGGAACTTCAACCCATTTACCTTGTCCAGTAATTGGGTTCTTGTGGATGTCCTTCCACTCTTCTTCAATATTATGTGATGTATGGTTGTTTTCATTTCTGAAATGATAGGAAATATCCCAACTAATCAAATCAAAATGTTTTTCTTGATATTCAACCATCCTCATTTGAATTAACTCTAGTTTACGCTGATTACGTAGTACTATGGAGAGAGTTTTCTTGAAAGAATTCGAAGAATCATCAAGATTTTCACTTATATTATGAATAGGCTTTGCCATGGATTTGAGTAGAAATGAATAAGGAAGAAGGAAAGAATAATGAATTTTTCTAAAAGAAATAGACTTAAATAGGTTCTGGAATTCGTTGAATTTTGAATGGACATGAGTAGTTATTTCAATTTTAAAATTTGAAACAATTTGAAAATTTGTCAATTATATGTCGACATACCCTTTTTGCTATGTCGACATACTATAGTGTTATATTTAAAAAATTTTAAATTTTGAATTCTGTTGAACTCTATTATATTATAATTAGTTTTATAGTTTTTCCAAAAACTTAAAGATGATTATATCATAAATAAAACTCCATTTATTACTTGATAGAAAGCAAGTACATCCAACTAATCAAGACACACTTCAAATATGAGATTTGAAAGCAAATACAAGGAAATATATAAAGATAAATTAAACTAGATGGCCTAGTTTTCGGATGATGATGAGGAAGACGAAATTCCATGCTTTCTTCCTATCTTGACCATGAATTTGGATATTTTGGAAAGTCTCTTGTTAAGCTTCTTTTGAATGTTGACTATTTTTACTTAATTTTGAACAATTGTATCTTTGTAAATACGCTTAGAGGTTGGATACTCAATACTTTCCATAGAAGCTTCTTCTTCCATTGGCTCTTGCTCTTGTTGCATTGAGCTTGTTTGGCCTTGAATGTCTCATATGGTTTAAAAGTAAGAGGAATTTGCATAAGATGAATGTTTGATGCGTCAAACACTTTTCTAGGGACAAATTCTTCTCTATGAAGATCAACATTAAAGTATTTGAAAATGCGAGTGAAATAAACAACATAGTAGAGAGTGTTTTCTCTTATAGATAAATATAAGGGCTTAATTTCATTTAGAATCATTTCGACCCAATTGATAATATATCCACCCATAATAGCAAAGAGAGCCTTTTGGACTTTGAGAGTTGGATTATTGAAATTTACGTAACAGGAAGTGATGGTATGTTGTAGGAGAAGGTTAACAATCCTAGTTTTTGGATGAAAGAAACGATTTTTGAATTCCATTGGAGCACCATCGTCAAATATGTCATGATAGGTTTCCAAATCGGTCTCTTCGATAACAAAATTTGAAAAATCCAAGCCCACACTTCTACAATTTAGAATAGTGCCTAAGAGTTCAGCATCGAGAACAATTTGAGTGCCTTTGACACTACTCCAAATTTGATTTTCGTTGCCTTCGTAAAATTCGCGATTGAAATTTGCATAGAACATCTTCACGAGTTTGGGATAACATACTTCACTGTTATCACGAGAGTCAATTAGGCTCAACACTTCATTGTGTTCGAAAAGGGAGACGAGATCATAAGAGGAAAGTCGCTAAAGACGGCGAAAGCACCCATGTTAACTTTAGCATTTTCTAAATAGTTTCCATATGTTTTGATGGCCTCTTTGTCATTATGAAGATAGCCTTTGATGGTTTTGGTTATCTTCAATTTTTTAGATGAACTTGAGGAAGCCATTGAATTGATAATTTTGGAGAGAATAGTGTTGACGTCAAAAGTTGGTCACTAGTGACGATCAACCCCCAATCGTGCGATCAACACACGAATAAAGATTAAAAATGCAATAAAAGTAAAAAAAATGGGGAGCACACACAGAATTTTTATAGTGGTTCGGCAAAGACGGTGCCTACGTCCACTTTATATATTATTTCTCTTTTTTGATTACAAGTACAATGCTTTGTTTGAAGAAAGGAAAGAAGATGGCTATTTCCCTTTTTCTTCTTTTTGAGAGATTTGATAGGAGAAGAACTCCAGAAATGAAGTGTAAAAGAAGTTGGCAGAGAAGAAGTCTCTCTCTTTTCCTCTTTTAGCTTGGAGGTATTTATAGGCGGAGAATGTAGCTTGGGTTATTGCGATATGGTCCGGCCATTTCGAGAAGGTCTAGACACGTGGAATCCATCTGTTGGCTTGAGTTGCGGCTGGAAGACTGATTCCACTATTCATAAATAGTATCCTCGGAAGTAGTGGCTGACATGGCATCCATGAAGAGGAATATCAAAAGTAGAGCTTTGTCTGCATATGGTTTGACCGTCTTTACTGCCTTGAAAATCGGGATATTAAGTGGACTAGCTCTGTAGAAGTCTTCCACGTTGGCCCGAGATAATCGATCGACGCATTCTATCTGGAGGCGAGAAACTCGGTCGACCAGGAGACCTATTCTTCCAGGGTGAGCAATTACTCTGGCTAGTCTGGTCTTGGGCCGATATGTGACTGCTTTGGACTGCGTCTCGGCTGGACTTCCTGAAGCGTGACTTATGTGTGTTCGCGCGTTTTGGGCTTTGGTCTAGCTCGTTGAGACTCTTGCCAAAAAAGAGGGTTAACATATAGATATAAAGGATATAGTTTTGAGTTGTGAATGGAAGGTAGAAATGATAGATGTATATATAGAAATTGAATGGATATGAATTGAATAGGCACAACTTTTCAGATTGAAATGGCACCATTTCAGACCTTAGGAGTTGGTGAAAAGAATGGAGGGAAGTTTGAAAGTTTAAACTTTTGAAATTCAAAAATTAAATTTCAAAACTGGTTAGATATGTCGACATAGACTTTCTGTATGTCGACATACTTGTCTAGTTTTAAAGAAAATTGGATTTTTATGTTTTGAAAAAATATTATCGATTTATATTTCAGGTTTAACGATTTCCTGAAATATTTCTAATCCTTAATAAACACACATTCAGTTTATTTTATTAATTTATTGGTTATTTAATATTATATTATATTATATTATATTATTATTTTGATTTCAAAATTCAAAATTTGAATTTCAAAATTCAAAAATTTGTTTTTGAAGTTTCAATTTCAAACCAAACTAAACAAATAAAGCAACCGTTCAATCAAATAAAATTAAAAATTAATTAATGCGTAGCCGATTTTAGATCCTTTCCTTCATGATTGTCTGAACACTGAATTGCCATAAAGCATATATTTGTATTTCCAGTTTCTGGTTCTTCATCACTTGATAATAAAATCTGAATCATCCAATGTTGTTGCATATGCTTTCTTTCTTTTCCTTGACGAATTGCTATTGTCCATTTGTTGAGTCGATTTGTCTGGATATGGACACATTTTCTTTATATGGCTTAGTTTGTTGCAGTTAAAACATCGACCATCATTAATTTTTGAACTTCCTTGATTATAGTTCTTCCTTCTATATTTTAGAAATTTTCTAAAATTATTTGTCATAGCGATGTTTCTTCATCATCTCCACTACTTGAATCAGAATCATTTGTTGTTGCTCTAAGTGCAATAGATTTCTTTTCAGTTGATTGTTTTCTTTTCTTTTCTGTAATTGGACTTCATAAGACATCAAATTTTCGATCAATTATTCAATCTTCATTTCATTGACATCATTGGCTTCTTCAATAGCCAAAGTTTTCTGATTCCATTCTGGAGTTAATGAATTCAATATTTTTCTGACTTGATCTGCTTCAGAATAAGTTTTTTCAAGTGTTGTTAATGAATGCACTATCTCTTGATATTTGCAATACATATCTGAAACATACTCATTCTCCTTCATTTTGAATAATTCAAATTGATTAACTAACATGGCTATCTTAGTCTATTTAACTTTACTAGTTCCTTCATGAGTAACTTGTAAAGTTCTCCAGATTTCATAAGCAGTTTTACATACTGATACTCTATTAAAGTCATTCCTATCTGGTGAACAGAATAACATATTCATAGCCTTAATATTGCTTTGTGCAGCAGTCTTTTGATCACTTGTCCATTGTGCAAATGCAGTTGTAGGTTCAATATACTCATTTTGTGTACTATTCCATGTGTCTAATCCTACTGACTATGAATAAATGTTCATTCTACATGCTCAATATGAATCATTACTACCATCAAACAATGGTGGTCTAACAGTGAATTGACCCTCTATAAAAGAACTATTATTGCTACCAGTTTTGGTTGCCATTATCACTATTTTCAAAAATCAGATTATGAACTTTTTGAAAGACCTTGCTCTGTGATACCAATTGTTAGGGAATGCGGAATGGATCATTAAGGCAAAACAAACACTAGAGGAGGGTGAATAGTGTTTGTGAGAATTTAATCAAAATCTAAAATTTATGTGAATAACAGAATGAATCATACACCACAAACACAATCACAGACACAAATTCAAACACAGAAGCAAAATAGACAGAAATAAAAATGTGAAAAAGGAAAGAACACATTTAGATTGCTCCTACGTCCAGTCCCGCACAACATTGGATTGCGCAGAGTTTTATTCCTATTCTAATAGTCAAGTACAACCTCCTTTATTTCACGGCTACAAGTATTTTCTTGGTTTCACGGCTACAAGGAAAACACTGATTCCTACTTCCTTGGTTTCATGGCTACAAGGAACACACCGATTCCTACTTCACTCAACCCAAGTAATTACAAACAGCCCTATAACTCTTCAGTAGCACTTGTTCAGAGAGAGATGAGAAGAGAGTGTAGAGAGAAGAAGTTTGATCAAAATGGAAAGTTTGATCAAAACGGAATTGAATTCGGCAGAGTATAAGTGTAGAAATCATAAAAATGATTAAGAATAATTATATAATGAAAGAGAGTGAAAGTGGAGAAGAAGATATGTTTAAAAAATCGAATTCAAGCCCCTTTTATATAGTGTGAAAGGTTGCAACGTTTCTGAAACGTTTCAAATAGTGAAAAGACATTTCCTTTCAAATTTGAATTTCTGACGGTTGTATGTCGACATAGTGTTTTTGGCATGTCGACATACTCTAGTGTATTTTTGAATTTTAAAACATTTTCCAAGTATTTTGATATAAATATAATTCTGAAAATTTTTGAATAAAAATATAGTGTTGTAAATTAATATTATAAAGTAGAAAAACATATGAAAACATAAACTTAAACAATATAAACATATTTATAAAATTATAAAGTTTTAAACAATATAAATATAAAGTATAAGAATATAAATATAAAGTATAAGAATATAAATATATAAAACTTAAGTTTAGAAAACAAAGATAAATAAGAAAGAAAGAAAATTGAAAAGATAAAGAAATAAAATAGAGAGAATTATGAATACAAAATAGAATTTTAATATTGAACCTAGAGTGCTATTTAGAGTCTTACGTAATCTAGACTCTATAACTATATTAATCTTGAACTCTTGAAATCTTGAATACTCATGAGTCTTGATACCTCTCTGAATTCTGGTTCTCTATTACCTTTAAACTGTACAGTCTTCAGTAATATTTCCTGTATATAATTTCTGCATATATGTATATATATATATTCTATACAAAAAGTGTTTGTACATGTTTTATTATCAATTAATATTGAGATAAGGTTGTTGTTATCAAAACTCCATTCTCCAACACTTCTATCATTTGGTTCAGAGGCCAAGTCAGCATCAGCATAGCCCGTTAGATTTAGATATTTGCAGGCCCTTAGAGTTAATCCATAGTTGATAGTGCATTTCAGATATCTTAAAATTCTCTTCACAACTTTCTAGTGTTCATTTAAGGGTTTCTACACAAATTGTGGCACTTTGTTAACACTAAGTAATATCATGTCGTGTTATAGTTGCATACTGTAATGCATCTATAACACTTCTATATTGCTTAATGTTAAATATAGTTTCCTCTATATTGGGAGTAATGTTGATTGCTGATCATGGGTGTAGGTTGCGGGTTGTCATTGTTCATTTTGGTTTTAGCCAGCAATTCTGAAATGTATT
Source organism: Allium sativum (assembly GCA_030737875.1). Classification (NCBI taxonomy): domain Eukaryota; kingdom Viridiplantae; phylum Streptophyta; class Magnoliopsida; order Asparagales; family Amaryllidaceae; genus Allium; species Allium sativum. The sequence goes on along the minus strand of CM060924.1, from coordinate 183,911,166 downwards.
TTTTTGGCATAGGAAGAGTTCTGAATCTAATTTTCTTTTCACTTCTATATCCAAAAAATATATTAAATCACCAAGATCTTTAATTAAAAATTGTTGGTTAAGTAGTGTATGAGCTTATCCGTATCTGCACTGCTGCTGCCCGTAATAATTGAATAATCCACGTAAATTAGTATATATGTTGTAGGTAAAATGGCAGTTTTTATGAACAAGGAGTTGTCTTATTTTGTAGGCTGATACCAAGTTCAATCAAGGCATTTTTGAGTCTATCAAACCAGACTCTAGGTGCCTGCTCAATCCCATAAATGGCTTTGTTTAGTTCGCATACATAATTTGGATTTTGAGTATATCCTTGTGGTTATTGCATATAGATTTCTTCCTTTAAAATGCCATTTAGAATGGCATTATTTACATCCATATGTTTTATTTGCCAGTTTTTTCTTAAGGCAATAGCGATAAGAAGTCTAATAGTTTTAGGTTTAACTACAGGTAAAAAGGTTTGATTAAAATCAAAGTCATACTCTTGTGTAAATCCCTTTGCAACTAGCCTTGCCTTATATTTATTTATATTATAGTGTCATCTGAATTCTTTTTAACCTATATGTCCACTTGCAATCCACAATGTTTGTATTCTATGAGGTACAAGAAAAACCCATGTTATATTTTTATTGAGGGCACTGAATTCAGTGTCCATGGCATTTTACCTGTAGCATCCCGGAAAAATTCGACTCTCGAATTCAGATACCGATACCCCCTATGTCCAAATTCAAGTATCGAAAACCCAGAAAACTAATAGAAAGAAATTAGAGGATAAGATGAAGATAAGAAAGAAATACTAGAATAGAAGAAACAGAAGAAGAAGAACTAAACACAATATACAGAGTCTCACATCGCAGCGAAATAAAATACAATACCGAAATAAATCTTTATTTAAAAACTTGTAATAGTTTTTACAATTATCAGAGTACAGTGGACATCCAATACATGGACAATTATAACAGTCTGTCCTCATTTACAACACACAGCGGAATAATATATCATACGTATGAACTCCTCCAGCTTGTCCCCTGAAGTCCATATCATCTTACCCTAAACCTATATAACTCGGTCTGACCCGAGCATTACAAACACCAGGATTGGTCTGGTGAACACTACACCAGAAAAGCAATTTTGCCACGGCTTTGGGCCGTGGCTAATTGGTTTTGCCACGGCTTTGGATCGTGGCAAAGTTGGGTGTGGCAAAAATTTTGCCACGGCTCTGCCACAGCCCATAGCCGTGGCAATCAGGGATTTTGCCACGGTACAAAGCCGTGGCAAATTTCTTTTTTGCCACGGCTTCTGACCGTGGCAAAATCCCAGTTTGCCACGGCTTTGGGCCGTGGCAATTTGAAATTGTAATTTTTTTATATAATTTAGCCACGACTTTGGACCGTGGCTTAATTCATTGAAGAAACTGTATCCCTAGCATCACATTGCTACATCGTGAATTCATTTTCTCAAGCCTATTCCACAAAAACACGTGCTTAACCTTAAACAGTAATAAGCAGCACAAGTATTGTTTACAACAAAAATTAATTGAATATATAGGCACACTTCAAACCTAAGTATATATTGCATAATACAAATTAACTGAATATTACGTATAAATTCAAAGTTCATACGTATTACATATAACTTCGGTATTCAGCAAATAGACCACAACTCATCCATAGCAGGCCCTTACTTTAGGTGACGAACCTGCAAAACCAAGTTTGTGTTAGGCTACTGGATATTTGATCAAATTATCTGCAAAGAAGTTAATATTTTCACAGAAAACAATTTAAATAGAAACATTATTAGGTTGTCATAAGCAAAATATGGCAATGTGCATATAACCTGTATAAATGTGAGTTATACTGGAAGCATAATGATTACAATAAAGTAGAAGAGTGCATGATATTACAAGATCACTGTATAAAATTACAGTGGTTAAATTATTGTTTCGTATAAGTTAAGCATGTATTACATATTTCACAAAGTATGATAATTTGGTCACTAATGATAATATAGTAGATTTTATACCAGTGCACGCACACACTATACTGTACATTCATAATGCAGTTGAATAGTGTATATAATGTATTGTAATTTGGTTAGCAATGATACTGTATATATTATTAGCACTGGTTGTTATATGTCATACAGTACAAATGTATTATTGTACATTTGTAATGCAGTTGAAATTAATTTTACACCATATGCAACACTTGTTCATCCTAAATGCACTGAGTAGAGGAGGAGGATAATTAAACTACCGAATTTTCACTGTAAATAGTAAGGTAAAATGAACAATTGGTGAGTTGAATTCAATGCTTCCAAAAACATTATATATATTATTTAGCACAGGTTCTGTCAAATATTATGTGAATATAAAACTTTGGTAAAGGGAAACCATAAGTAAAAAAATGTGCCTAAGTGCATTAGAAAAAACAACTTATATGAAAATGTAATTAAATGACTTCAACTTAAAAAAGGAAATACAGAAAATATTTGATAATTTGATATGAAACAAGAGTCCCATTTTGTAAAAAAAAAAAATCATGATAAACTCATCCATAGAAGACGTAGTATGAAATTGGAAACAACTTATGTTTGATAATTTGATAACTTGAAACCTGTCATAACTTTGGTTTGAATTTCATGTGATTCATGGGTTATTTTATATTTACGGTATACGTACTTTTTGAATATGTTATTTTGTGGAAAGGACAGAATGTATTAGCTTATATCTCATCTCACGGGGACCAACTTGTAACTTTTGGACCCAAAAGGATGTTTTTTTTTTTTTTTTTTTTATATAGAATAAATATGTCATTTTTAAATAATAATAAAACACAGTAAACAGAAGCATAAAACATCCTGATAAAGGTTCCGAGGATTCTGTCCTTAGATCAATTCATAAACTAATGTATACCAAATTAACAGGAGCATAAAATAATGTAAACTTTGTTAATATTTTGAAAACTAATTAAATTCTAAAATTACAGCAAAGAAGGTATTTTGACTTGACTTAATATAATATGAGTTTCCATATTATATTAAAACTACTCAAACCTGATGTTCAGAAAAGTTGGCTCCTAAAAGTCAACCTGGTGCTCAGGTCAGTAAAACAACACCGTAACAGATGAAATTCATTCATACTTCTTGGGTGAGGGCTATTGAAAAATATAGGTATACAATGTAATAAATGCAAATTTTATTCTACTTCAAACTCATGGATGCAAAATAATTAATTCACGCGCTCAAATGAACAAAAGTCTATGTTAGTACATGCCTTTATTAGCCACGTTGCCTGCTAATCTTATTTCTGAAATGAGAATTAAGCGTTAGTAACCAATTAAGTTTCCTATTTTTACATGAAATTAAGTTTCCTTTTTTTATCTACAAGTAAAGACAAATTGTGTTAGTTACCAATTAAAAAACTTTCTCTTCTAGTATGTAATTCAATGTCACTTCTTTAGGAATTTAAAACTTTCTCTTTTAATAATATAGGTACTAATTACAGTTTTTTTTTATCAAACACTTCAAACTTTGTTTTTCGATATAGGAATTAATATATCACCAGCTTTGATCATCTATAAATTTAACGTCTGACTCATTAGCAGCCAAACACCAAGAAATAGAAGGCCTCAAGTGTGGTCTGATTCATGCCCTCCATGAAGAAGAATCAAAGGCAGAGGCCCTAGTAAACAGAATCGCTGAATTGGAGGAGATTTTGGAAGAAAAGATACAGCAAATAAGCGTTCTAGAAGTTTCAAAAGCAAAAGCTTTAGCAAAACTTTCAACAACAGTGGAAAAGTTTGATGAATTGCATAGCCTTTCAAAACATCTTCTCCAGGAAATAAAAAGTCTTGAGTCACAATTAAAAGAAAGAGATTCAGAGATCTCGTTCTTGCTCCAAGAAGTAACTAGATGCACAAACAACGACCTTACTTCACAACAGGCTAACAAAACCTACCTATCTGAGTTAAGTAATGTATTAAGATGGATGTAAACAATCATTTCAAAACTTAGTGGATCACATATACAAACCAATGATGAAAATTGTAGCCAGACTCATTTGTATACCAATATTATAGACAAAATAGTTGCATTATTAATAAGTGAATTAAAAGATCTAAGGTTAGCAGTTCAAAGCAAAAAGCCCTGTTGCTAACAGAAAGAGACAGAGTGAAAGAACTATTAGGTAAAACTGAAAATACTAAAAAAATTCCTGATAAAGAAGTTCCAAGAGATTCTTTCCAAGTTGAGAGAGAAAGTGGTCATGCATCAAGCAGTAACTCACCAGGACATGCAGAGGTGGAACAAATGGTGCAGAGAAATAAAAAATTTGCTTCTCCAATTGCAACACATATGTGAAGTGGTCGGAAAGTTAATAATGACCAGATTGCAATAGCTATGGATGCAGGGGAGGATGATGGCATGCTGAATGATGAGGACGAGGACAAAGCACATGGCTTCAAATCACTTACTGTCTCGTCTAATTCCAAGGGCTACTAGGTCTATCTCAGACGGAATCAATGGAATATGGGTGTCTGCCGAAAGATTGCTAATGAGGCATCCTACATTACGACTAGGTGTTATCATGTAGTGGGTCTTATTACATGCTTTTGTTTCCAGCATAATTTGAAACATCTATATGTTCTTATTCGATCCTAGTGCATCCCATTGCTTCAAATTATATTCGTTTTAACTTTTAACCAAATCACAAGGAAAGAGCACTGGACATATGAGGTCAAGTATGGTTTGACGGTAATGCTTGGGCTCCTAGTTACATGAGGATAAAAGACAGATTTAAAAGAAATAGCACAGAAGTGAACACAACATACCGCTAGCATATACATCTTGCACATTGGTATTGTACACACACAAAACTTTTAAATTTAATATTCCTGGAAGAAAAAAAAGAAAACATACCCTGCGTCTGAAACACTGAAGCAGCATGCAAGATCGCACCCAAACAACATGGAAGTGGATGGCACAAGAAACACCATACTGTACTTTAGCATAAATCCTAAAATATGCACGTAGTTTCCATCAATAACTTGGTCTTGCATTTTTCTCTCAGCAAGGTGTAAGAACTGCAGTATTCACAAACTATTCAAATTCAATGATCAAAGAAATGGCACCTGTTATCTTAACCACACTGGATGAAACAAAGGATTGAGAAATGATGACCATGCATCGATATCTACTGGTAATGCACTACGGTGAGCATCTATGCCTTTAACAGAGAACTGAGGTTACACATTGATTCTAGTGTTGCAAGAACTGCTTGGCTTTACATAATATCTTCCCAAAGGAAAAATATTTTGATCCTGCGTTTGAAAAGAATTAGCCAGCCCTATAAATAATCATAACATGCATTTATCAGAACCCAAAAGGCTAATGCAACAAATTCACTGTCAAATAGCAATGCATCCTTGTGTATTTCATTATCTGAAAGTTTTGTTAAAGAAAATATTGAAGCAGGATGGACCATCGTTCAATATGAATCCTAGGAAAATCTTTCATTTTGAACCTATGAATATAAAATTCTCTAAGAAAAAAGGTGATAACAAAAAAAAAGTCAAATTAAACCCAGATTGCTACTAAAAAAGTTAACCATCCTACCAACTAGGAAAAATATGCCACTGATAAAAAGACATAATGCATTTTTTCCATTCTGTAAAGTTACTAACACGTATCAAAGCCTTTTGTTTTGACAGTGACATTAGCTCTTAAAACCACTTAAAATTTCGCATTTGCTGCTCCTATTTCTTGTGATTTTAGATGCATTGTGTCTATCCTCACTCTGTCATTACAGTTCCTGTAATATGACACCACATTTATTTCAAATTATTTGCCATCTTGTCTTTTCAATAAATAACTCTCAGTATGATCAGTTGATATGGAACTTTACTGTACATTGTATCAGATTTGAATAAAACACAATGTTTATTAATGGAGTAAAAAAACTGAATGAGAATACTAAGTATCCTGATATGTACTTTTTATATAGAAAATAAACGGTCAGAAACATTTGATTGGAAGTATATTATGTGATCTTAAACAATTAAGAAGCAAGCAAAAATTCTATTAACTGTAATTATTGACCAGTGGAATACACACCAATTTTAGTAATCGATCAGTCAAAGGTGTGTCTTAAAAAAGGAACAAAACAAACTGAGGTCATATAAAATAAAAATATATAATTTGATTTTAAAGACTTGAATCTTCCAAATAGTTGTCCAACCACACGCACATACATAGAGAGAGAGAGAGAGAGAGAGAGAGAGAGAGAGAGATCATTCATAATCTGATTGTGCTTGTATCAAATCTTTCATTATTATTATTATTATATAAAAAAAAAATCTTCAATAGCATCAAATTTCTTCTGTAATTTATATACTTATGGGAGGAATAACATCATCTTTTTTTGGCAGAATTCAATTACAAGAGTAGAAAGTGATGACACAGACTTTAACTACTGATCTGAGGATGAAGCAGTTTATAATTCAAATTCATGTTATACAGCTCCATAAAATCACATCAAGTAAGCATTGATATGTTATATTGAATTACTTTATTATAACTTTGAATTAAAGAATATTAACTTATACTGATGTTTTTGTTAACAGAGGGTTATCCAAATTCTATTGAGGGAAATCATAATTGTTTACACCATTTTCAAGCATAACGTGTGTTAATTATCTGGCTAAAAAGGTGATTAGTTCAGCAATCAATTAAATAATAGTTAAACAGAAGAATTTCCAGCTCTTATCGATTTTAAAAGTTTCTTCTCATCTCCTTAACTCTCTCTTGATATTCTATTTTTAAATATCATCAAATTAGATGTGTTTTACCAAATCCCTCTCATCGTTTTTCTGCTGATACATACATTTAAAAAGTTCGTACAATTATCTACAAATAATTCGTCCATTTCCTTCATTTGTATACTTTAAATACGCACAATTGAAAGTATTGGTGGTGGGCCTATGGCATATGAACAAATTTACTAGAAAAAAATCTATAAATTTAACGTCACTTCTAGCTCACGTCTTTTCAATAGAACTAATAGTTCATTGATTGACTTCATGCAGTATTAATATGCTAGGTATAGGAAAAACAATAGTAGAAACTAGAAACTTGATAGCCTTGAATACAGTTGCCAAACTCAGGACACAATACATAAACAAAATTTCAAATTAAAATGCTTTACCCAACACAGTTTCTGAAAGACTGGTATTCTGTGATAAAGATAAGACCTTCCCTTACTGATCATCCAAAATTCAAACATCCGTGTCATCATATTTCCATAACAAATACCATTAATTATTATAAAATCTTTATCTTCAACAAATACTTCTTACATCTTACAAACAAATAATTTAAATCAATACGAGATCAAAAATCGCTCATTATCTTTCAGAGCAATTTTCCAATTAGATTAAATTTCAGTTTGTTTCAATCCTTATATTCAGCGATATTTTTATCATTGTCTACAACTTTTGAGCTAATTTTGAACTGCAGAATTCATTATGATTCCATCATAAACTATATATGTAATAACATGTATTTTGCATGTCAAAAGATAGTAAAATACTTTTACTTTAACTTGATTCATATATGGTCTTACGATTTTAGAATATGACTCTTAAGGATAATTTAGACACCTATCATTTTCCTTAAATTTCTGTAGATCATTCTAACCCCGAAAACTTAATTTGGATTATCACTTTTGATAGGAGTAGAATTAGGATTTCAAACTAGTTTCATTGCTTTATGATGATAATAAACTCAAATATAACATCCACTGGTTCAAAAAACATAACAAGAAATGCATATACTGGAGTCTGGAAGGACAAGCAAGTTTTCTGGCCAATCAGTATTACTCTTTGCCAATTGCATGACAACAATTTTATGAAGTTATCGTATCCATATTTCTTTCCTGGTTTCAACTGCTAATGACATTTCATTTGTTCACTATGATATATTTAATTAATTAATATTTTTGGTTCATAATCATTATCGGAGTGCATAACCTGTAAACAAAACTTTGCACACATTCATTGAGGACATGCTTATATAATAACGCTTCCTTGTTCAGAAACGATATTATTTATATCTGGCATAATCAAACAACAAAATAAAAATAAAAACGGTGACAAAACAGAATAAAAATCAAATCCATGTTTTTATTTTATTTTAAAGAAAAGTTGAAAGAGTTGAATAAACCGGACACGTCTCAAAATAGAGTAATAAGCTGTAAGCGGTTTTCAAATACGTTCGGTTGGAGGGAAAATAACTTCAATCAGGTAGTACTGCCACATTTGCAATGAAGTTCACCAAAGCAGCATGGTGTGACCCAATAGTTAATAAAATTCAGAATTTCAAGCCTCGAAAGTACACGAAGGCAACATGATAAAATAACGAGCACAGATCTAAGAAACTAAAATAACAAACTCAAATATAACATCCATTGGTTCAAAAAACATAGCAAGAAATCCATAAAGCTTTAAAAGTTTTCACTTTTTCAAAAAATCACAGCAAAAGAAGGCATATACGAAACTTATCAAAGATGTCCTAACAGTGAGGCATATATCTTATTATCCTGTTCTTATCAGTTAAAAAAACAAAATCACATCTTACTGCTCTTATCAGTAATACTAAAATCATAAATTTCAGGCCGCAGTCCTGATGTAATTCTTTTCTCTGCCATGTATTAAATTAAAGCCATAGTATGTACCTGTTATAGTTGTGATTTTACTTCTGCACGTGTCTAATGCAGTGTCTTGAGGGGCGCACCACTAAGCCCAAACTGGCCACCAGGTTCTAGAGAGATGCTTCGTTCCCCCTACGCAAACATTAAAACAACATAATTCTATGAAACAGAAAAGTAAAGAAACTGAATAATCTACGGAAAGTCATTATGAACCAAAATTCTGCTCCATATATAATTTGGAATACCAGCATAACACAAAATTGATGTGTTTGTACAAAAGTTCACCGAAAGGCTTAGCTAAGAGCGACTTCGATAATATTTCTACCTATTCTCAACCACAATTACAGAATCAATAGGCATTGAAATACCTGCCTGCATATGCCTAATAGCGTAATCTCCTTCCATAACTTTGTCCTAATCAAACCTCACTACAATACCATTTAACAAATATGTAATCTGCTCATATGTCATTGGCCGCTTACTATTTTTCAAGTAACTCGTGAATCTAAGGTCGAGTTTGCTAGATTATGGTTCTTCTATCGAGAATTGGGAGGCCGAAAATTAGAAAAGGAGACGCAGACTCATTTAATGATTCAAAGACATAAAACCAAAACCCTACCACAAATCTGAACATGTCGAATTAGAAAAGGAGATGTAGATTCATTTACTGATTCAAAGACATAAAACTGAAACACTACCACAGATTTGAACAGGTCGAATTAAAATTTCAAGACATAAGCAATTAAAAATATAAGTAGGGTTTCAATTTCATACCTGAAAAATCACCTAAATCAGAATCTTGAAATGATTGGAAGACGCAAAATAGATTGATTGGCAAAATGGTTTCGATTTAAAATATAAACAACGATGAAAAAAAATTGGATTGATTGGCGCAGAAGAAAATAGATCTGAGTACTGTTTTAATTTTGCGGATGGCTTCTTTTCTTTTCGTTTTACAGCGTGAAGGAACTAGGACATAGAGGCACGGGAGGGATGAAAATTTTAATTTTGATGTTGGAACGGGCTAAAACTATTCCAAAACAACCACGGCTAAAAGTCGTTCTAATCCACTTTACCACGGTCTAAAGCCGTTCCGAAATTGCCACGGCTGTAGACCGTGCCTAATCTTCCGCATTTGGGTGTGGCAAAACTGGTAATATGGTGTTGTGGAACCAGCGTGAGAAAACTCACTAAATTATTGGTATCATCCAACTTGAATTTAAAGTTTAAAATCATTTGAAAAGAAAGGATAATCATAAAGCCAATTCAGACATAAACACGGACGGTTTTTACCTTACGATAACCCAAACCATTTTTGAAATCATAATTTTTCTGATATTATAATAGTATCTAAATCAAATAAATAATCATCTACCAGAACTCTTGCATCTCACACTCTACATGTATAATATAAAATCAGAAACCGAGGGCGCTTATTGGGGATTGGATTTCCAACTATGACAAGGTATGGAACCACCTTCCAGTCAGTGTACTCTATAAGGGGATACACTAGAGTTCAACAAGAACATCTTGCAACTCAGCCATAAATGACCGACCACTCATTTCTCTTGAGTGTATCGAATATATTGTCACCTTACGGTTGCTAGCAACATAACCGTTCTCGGAAGATATAGAAGCGAAAAGAAGTAACAAATATGAATATTCTCTAGATGGTGACAATACACCCTAATGGGAGCGACCCACTTAGGCATGCTGTCTGCCCGATTTTTGTCATTTCCCGGTTGTGAGGCTTGAGGTCTAAAATTTACTCATTTAGAATATCTGGCCACCATTCACTTTGAATGCCACATCGTCATATCCGTCAGATATCACTAATTGATGTACACAAAAATATTCTAGTGTTCAAGCTAAAAGGTGTCTTCTGTAACAACCTGTATTTTTTTAATAACCTGTTATAATATAAATCGAGGCAGAATTTAATTATAAAATGTGAATCAAGGGAAACGGGCTATGCCATTGCGTTCGTCTCGGAAAAATACGCGAAATAGAGTCCGAGTTTTCGAAAATCGGAGTCCGTATGACCCAGTTAAGGCCCATTGAAGTTTTCAGAAATTTCCATGTTAAAAACAGATTTGAATTTTAAGTTCAAAAACAGAAATTAGGGCAAACTGGCGTCAGGCGGAAAAACTCCCGCCAAGACCCCCATGTCGACAGGCATGTCGACAGGGGTCTGAGGGTGTCGACTGCCCTGTCGACAGCCCTGTCGACACGGGGTGGCCGGGCAGTTTTGCCTGGCGCACCATTTTTGATCTGGGCTTGGTTGTGTGGCTTAGTTCTGGAGACTTCCGAAATCTGATGGACCTAAACTAACCTAGGGTTAATCCTAGGGCTAAAAAACACTTTAATCTTCTATAAATAAGACCCTAATCCTACCCTAAAACCTCATTTATTCATTCTAGTAGCTAAACTATGGCAAATTGATTTCTCAAATGGCCTCCACTTAAAAACCCTAGCCTCCACCCTCTTCAAAAATCATTCCTATGAAGACTTTGATGTTCATACAAGCATTTCTAAGTTGTATGAATGATCATTAGCTTGCATACATCATCAAGTTGCAAGCTTTATTGGCTAAGCTAGAGTTTTTGGAATTTTTGTTAAGAGTTTTCTTATTGGAGCTTTGTTTTGGGTTTTTATATGCTTGCATAAAGGGCTTCTCAATCTTTATTAGCAGATTTGTGTCTTCATAATATTTGTAAGCCCTCTTACCTTCATTTTAGAAACTCTAAAGTTAATATGTGATGCAAGTTGGGATTTATGCCATGATTTGCAAGTTTATTGAGTTATGCATGTTTATGCAAGTTCACTAAGCCATGATTTGCAAGTTTATTGAGTTATGCATGTTTATGCAAGTTCACTATGCCATGATTTGCAAGTTTATTGAGTTATGCATGTTTATGCAAGTTCACTATGCCATGATTTGCAAGTTTATTGAGTTATGCATGTTTATGCAAGTTCACTAAGCCATGATTTGCAAGTTTATTGAGTTATGCATGTTTATGCAAGTTCACTAAGCCATGATTTGCAAGTTTATTGAGTTATGCATGTTTATGCAAGTTCACTAAGCCATGATTTGCAAGTTTATTGAGTTATGCATGTTTATGCAAGTTCCCTATGCCATGTTAGGCAAGTTTAACATGTTATGCATGTCTATGGTAATATGCAAGTTCACTATGCTAAGTTATGCAAGTCTAACATGTTATGCATGTTTGTTGTGATATGCAAGTTCATCATGTATGTTATGCCAAGTTCCCTCTTCCTATCCTTTATGCGTTATTACGAATATGTAAACGATAGAATGACGTTGGGGGGTTTGGGTAAACTTAAAATACATGAAAATATAAGATTGGGAATTTACCTATTAAGTTAGGTCTACCCCTTGGGAATTTACCTATTAAGTTAGGTCTACCCAAGTATTTGTTGACTTGTAATTATGTTTTGAAATAAAGTGGACATGACACTTAGAAAACATAAGTGTGGCCAACTCGAGGTTGGGTTGAGTTTGTAGCGTAATTCTACCTGGAACCTACCGGCTTAACTAGTGGCTACAAACAATAGGACCCAATGTGAGAAGTTGGTCATGTGGTGCCAAGACCCGAGGTTAGACCAAGTTGTGGTGTAAATCTACCCGGAACCCACCGGCTTAACTAGGTAACCACAACAAAGTCTAATGTAAGAGGTTAAGGTGCATTAAATTAATTAATGCCTCATGATTAGGGTTAAGTCAGGGTCCACTAATACTTAACCAATTTGGGGATTCGAGGGATTGAAATGGGGTTAAGTTGTGAACTGTCGGTTACACTTAACCAATTTAATCCATTTGGGGGTTCGAGGGATTGAAATGGGGTTAAGTTGTGAACTGTCGGTTACACTTAACCAATTTAATCCATGATTAGTGAAGGGTTAAATCGCACTTAACCCTCTTAGGAAACCCTAGCAACGTGGTCTGTTCCAGCAGTAATCCCAGTTTGGTATCATCACAACCCTAGAGGCTAGGCTAGGGCGGGGCACGATTACTGGACTGATGTAAGCGACCAAAGCGATGGCTTGGATCGCTTAGCTTGGATCGCTTAGCTTGCTCGCTGGATTAGCTCATGTACGTTTGGATATTGAGCCCGCTATGGTTTATCACTCTTATTTGGGGATAGTACTTATGTATTTCAGTTTATCAGATGATGTTTTTATCTAGACTTGTAATTTTGGGAAATTGACATTTTGATGTACCAGACTTGTGTTTTGAAATGGTTTAAAAATCTTCCGCTGTTTTATCTACTTACTCTGTTTATTTACATATATATATGTCATGTCCTGCCTTGTTATATCATTATGCATGTTTACCTTGTTTTAAAACGCCCCACCAAAGTCAGAGTTGCTTGCAAGAGCCACCCTGGCGGAGGTGGGGTGTTACATCTGCCATCAACAGAAATACGTTTGTAAAAAAATCAACATAAGTGATCCTATGGAAATACTCGGTCAGACATTTCGTCCATACAAGTTGTCTTGGGACTGGACAAACCGAAGGCACTCTCCTACCACATCCTAGGAATCACCCTACGGATTAGTATACTCCTTGCAATCCATCGATTTCAACCACAATAGGATTTCCGTTAGAATATCTCCGGGCGTGACTCCAGAGAATTCCACACGTCCTTTCGCTTATGAAGATCCACGGTCTTCACTGCTTCATCTTCAATCTGTTTCGTCCACGTTTACTTATTAGTTGGTTCGGAATGGTTTTCGAATATAAATTCAATTCCAGTCTTTCCGTACCAAAAATCGTATTAGGCCAGAATTGATAGTCGGTTATTTAACTATCAAATAAAACAACCATTCATCCATAAATGAAAATTGAATTCGCTATTATAATATTCTCCATAACTTTAGCCTCTTCTTGATTAACCGTTCATTAATTCAAAATTTCTCCATTTTTTCAATAATTGAAATACTTATTTCTCTTCTTATATTTATATATAATAATATTCAAAGGCCCCTTTCATTTTAAAATCCTCTTAAGCACGTATTTCTCATCTCGGTCATTAGTCTCTAACTGTAACTAGTAATAAAATAATTCCCTAAGTATCAACCCCGAAGGCTGAAATCAACATCAGATCGATACTCAGAAAACCATTCAACTCACAAATCTCCAGTTAGTTTCTAATTTCCTTAACCCCATTTCTTAACTTCTAACGAATAAAAAATCCAATTGTCAATTTTCACTTTAGTCGAGATATTTATCTCAAACCATCTCAAATATTTTCCATACAAATATGATTTTAAAACTGTATGCTAGAACTATTATCGGATATATGATTTTCGAAATATTTGTCAAACGTTTGTTTATTTCTAAATTGGAACAAAGTACTTCTTATACGATATAATTTCATTTACCAATTCGATTTCATTTTTAACTTCGTAAAATAAAGTCTTGATTTCATAAACAATTTTCATAAACATCTCTATATATTAATTACAACTCAATTCAGCTTTATTTCAATAAAACCGCATTCCATATCCAAAATATAAGTATGTAAATATCATTTGTAAATTCTCTAATATTTATATTTATTATCTACCATCTTATAAAATTCTTTAATAAAATCTATCTTTGTTATTTAATCTAGTTCAACTTAAATCCAATTAGAACTTAAAATTTTAAGAAAACTCTTCCTTCTAACGATTCCCATTTGCAAATTATTTTCCTTACCCCTATTCAACGGTGAATAACATTACTTAATGCAATTCATACTTGACTTATTTAGTCAACCTGAATTCATACTTGTAACTTCAAGTTTAAAGTATATTTATAATTTCTAATTATAAATTTATTTCAAAAAATCTCTTTTATAATTTTCCTTGCAATTGGAAAATTTTAAATCTATTTAAAATATTGTCTTATTATTCGATTTCCATTTCTTTTCCAAATTTCACACAATTTATATTTTTTTAAATCCCCCGAAAATAATAATTCCACTTCTTAAATGTAGCTTATAAAATCACCTTTTCAAAATATCGTTTTAAGCAAATATTTACCTTTAAATTCTATTTAATTTGGATTCTAAATAACCATTTCTGTTTGGAAATAAATAGTTCCTTTTAAAATTCTTATTATATTTCAATTTCTATTTTGAAATCCATATATTATTATTCATGATATTTAAAATATCCAAAATCCACAATTAGTGTTACTAACACATCCAAGAATACTATAAACTGTCACAGGTTATAAACAAATCGTATATCAGCATATATATGAAAAGAACAAATAATTTAAATGTGAGGAATCCAGCTGGATTCCTCCAACTTGTTTTTCCTGCATCTACAGATGTTAGTCAACAATAATAATACCCATCCTACTTCGAGGCAGGATATCGCGGTATAGAAGGTCATCCACTATATGTATTGTGGGACGCATAAGGAAATCATCCGCTAAAGGTGCTGTGGGCATCCGCTAAAGGTACTGTGGGAAATATCCAATCACTAATCACCAATATTATTATAATATATATACTGTTATCACTTTATATCAATCAATTATCATCCAATAAGTAATAAATTTAATTTTGAACTATTAAAAATAGTTCCCAATAATTTGACTCAGTGAGTTTAACTCACCTCAATTTTCCTTGCCGAGTATTCTGTTTAATTTCATATTGACTCAGCACCGCATCAACTTGAATTGTCATGAATTAATTAATCTAGCACCTACTCAATTAACGATTAAGCTATTATTAATTTAAATTGATGATTAACAAAGAATAAATAAATTATTCTACGTGATTCAAATTACGTTAAAATAATGTATACCTCATGGTTCTGCAATTCCTCGATCAACCTATTAAGCAAGTCTACGAACTAGTTCCAATAAATTTTCATCAGCCTATATCGGCATTTCATCGAGCACTTTATCGTCAATCTCTCTTTATATATATTTTTGTACAGTCGAATACCCCATTTTTTTTCTCAACTGCCCTAACACAGTCACGTTGTTTAACTAATACTTCGCACACTCCTGTTCATCATCCCAAACCATTCATACTCCACTACAATGCCACAAGATTGAACGGCTTCCCACAGTACAGACAAACCCCCTTAATTCGACAATCCTCATTCCTCTCACTTGCACGGTAAAACTTCAAAAATAAACTCCCAGTTACCACTGACAAATCCATTTTCCAGTTTGAACTCTACATCACCCCTTTCCACCCGTCAGTAAATCAAATTGCAGTTCGCACCCTCCAAACATCTCTGATTTACAAATCGCATTTCCTTCCCCAAATAAAAACTATCGCACGTACATCGGTATCGAACTCCAACACCATCTCCAAAAACAAAGGATCAGACTTCTGCATTATTACTGTTGCATCAGACTCATCTACAAAGCAACTCCGTCGTCCCCAAGTTTGTAGTCCCCAATCACCTCATACCCAACTCCCACAGCCACTTCGAACACCCCTGTCACCATAAAACAAATCGAACTCCACTCGTTCTAACTCCTCCAACATCGTAGTGACTTTCCATCCCATCGCGCCCCTCAATGGTACCCATGTTGAACCCCTCTGCAATTTTGACAACAACGCCACATCCTTCTAGAATCGCAAGTGCTCTAGTTTTGACGTCGAGCTTCATGATTCCACCATGGTTTCTAATCGAGATGAAATGAAATTGCGATTTGCTTTTCTATAAAAAAAAGTTCTTTTAATGTGGAATCTATTTCTTGGGGGAATAAGGACAGAGGACTGAATGTCTTCATGGATTTTGGGATGGAAAAATACAAAGTGATGGATTTAATTTATCGGCGCGAGGAAGAACGATAAGTATAATGTCTTTCAGGTAGAGTTAGGAGTAGGTATAGATTCAAAATGTACCATTGAAGCTTAAGGGAGAAGGAATTGAATTACTACGTGAAATTAAAAAGAGAAGACGGTGGTAGGTTAACAGAATAGCTATGTTAATTAATTAGGTCGTCCCCTATTTTAATTTATAACATATATTTTGATTTTATTTATTTATTTACCACAGTAACTTAAATTAAAATACCCTGCAGTTCTGAACCCCCGTTTGAGCGCAACGAACTACATTCCTAGGGTTCTACCACCATTCTAAACACACTAAAACGTGTTTCGTAGTCTAATTCGACCATATAAAGAAGATATTAAATTAAATTAACGATTTAACATGAAATTCGATCTAATATAAATCGACTCTAAAATACAAATAAATTATTATTATCATATAAATATACACAAACTGAATTCGAATGATTTCCAGAATAAGCTAACTGGAAATTTTAAACTTGATATTTCATTTCCACATTAAACCAATATTAAAATGATTTAAAATCGACTTATTTTATTAAATAAATCGTTACGGTTTATAAACGATTCCATAGCGACTATTTGAAAATTTGATTTGGACAAAACTAATAATCTACAATACGAAATCTCGATTTTTCTCTCTCATTAGAAAATTATAGTTTAACAGATTCGAGTATTTCTTGTTTCAGCGAATTCCGACTTAAAATGAATTTTGTACACTCAATTGAAGTTCAAAACTCAATATTACGAACTACCGCGCCATTACGAGCTCGTTTATATTTAAAATTTATATGTTCAAACTTCTTTAATTTATATAAAAATCCATTTATATTACTTATTCAAATATAAATCAAAAAAGTATGTGGGACATTACATTCCTTTCCCCTTAAAAGAATTTCATCCTCGAAATGACTAAGTAGGAAAAATAGCTATACCTTATTCGCTTCTCATAATCAACTCAACACTCACCTCAATGTCTTTACTACTTAACCAACTTGCTAGTTTCCAAACCCACTCAAAAGTCCTTAACTTCGATTAACTTTTTGTTAAAAAAAAATATTCAAAACTGTTGAAATTTTTTCTAACTCCCTAAATTTTCGAAAAATTTCGCCAGAGTCTCATTTGTACGGGATGATCGATACAACTACAAAATGCCTCTCTGGGCCTTTCCCAATCAAAAAGAAAATTAAAGCGCCATGCAGCTTGCCGAATAGGCTCATAAAATCCAATATTGAATTAAATATGTACCTTTTTGTTGGGCATCTCATATTTATTCTTCACACTTGCTTCTATCCAATAAACCTATTTAATCATATACATATCCATTTCTATTCGATTACAACCAATTTTGCTTTTTATTTCCACTTTGCCAATTTACCCATTAATTCTTTCTCTTGCATTACTTGTGATATTTTAAACAACCATGTTCACATTATATTTTTGCTTACAACCAAATCGAGTTTCATTTATAACTCAAGTTCCAAGTTAAATTTTCAATTCACAAGTTCATTTAAATTTTCACTTGAGTTCCAAGTTTTTATTTACGAGTCCATATAAATTTTGAGTTCAAATTTCAATCTTAATCAAACTAAATTTTATTTATTCTTCATTCAATTTCATTCGACTCAAGTTTACATAATCCATATTTATATTCACTATTCAATATATACACATATCCACTTGTATTTCAAGATTTGATTCATAGCCCAAACTCGATTGAATAATATTTTAAGTCATATTCAATTATTTCCACTCGAGTTGGATTTATTTCAATTATTTTATATTTTAACTTGAATTCAAGCATTTTCATTCCATATTGATTTAATAATATGGTTTCAATTTCAATCCAATCTATTTAACTTACTTTTCATTCAAGTTTCGATCCATTCAATTTATTACACTAGAATTTTTCCCTTAGCTTCCCATTCTTATTCTTATTTCAAAAATCATTTATTTCATCTTTTGGTTATATTTAAATGTTCCAATTCCATAATACCATTCAAACTATATTCAAATCAAGCAATCAAATATCAACAATAATTTGATAGAAATATTTCTTTTCTATCTAAAAATTTAATTCGAGCAAAATTATTTCGACCAATCGATAGTTCAAATTTGAACGGATCAAATAACACAATACACAAACATTTTTATAAAATATACAAATACACACTCTTATATACATACACTCAAACTCAATCTAGGGTATTACTAACCCCATCTCTATCGAGTTACGCCACAGAGCCGAGGTTGTTACTAAACCTTATGCTTTGATACCAACTGTAGTGTCCCGGAAAAATTCGACTCTCGAATTCAGATACTGATACCCCCAGTGTCCAAATTCAAGTATCGAAAACCCAGAAAACTAATAGAAAGAAATTAGAGGATGAGAAAAGGATATGAAAGAAAGATTAGAATAGAAGAAAAAGTAGAAGAAGAACTAAACACAATACACAGAGTCTTACATCGCAGCAGAATAAAATATAATACCAAAATAAATCTTTATTTAGAAACTTGAAATAGTTCTTACAGTTATCAGAGTACAGTGGACATTCAACATATCTGGACAGTTATAACAGTTTGTCCTCATTTACAACACACAATGAAATAATATATCATACGCCTGAACTCCTTTAGCTTGTCTCCTGAAGTTCATATCATCTTACCCTGAACCTGTACAACTCGGTTAGACCCAACTCGGTCTGACCCGAGCATTACAAATGCCAGGATCAGTCTGGTGAACCAACATGAGAAAACTCACTAAATTATTGGTATCATCTAACTTGATTTTGAAGTTTAAAATCTTTCGAAAAGAAAAGGATAATCGTAAGACCAATCCACACATAAACACGGACGGTTTTTACCTTACGATAACCCAAACCATTTTTGAAATCATATGTTTTTTGTTATTATAATAGTGTCTAAATCAAGTAAATAATCATCTAGCAGAACGCTTACATCTCACGCTCTCTCTATATATATATATATATATATATATATATATATATATATATATATATATATATATAATATAAAATAAAAAACCATGGGTGCTTATTGGAGATTGGATTTCCAACTATGACAAGGTATTGAACCACCTTTCGATCAGTGTACTCTAAAGGGGATACACCAGAGTTCAACAAGAACATCTTGCAACTCAACCACACATGACCGACCACTCATTTCTCTTAAGTGTATCAAATATATTATTACCTTATGTTTGCTAGCAACATAACCATTCCCAGGAGATACAGAAGCAAAAATAAGCAATAAATATGAATATTCTCTAGATGGTGACAATACACCCTAATGGAAGCGACCTACTTAGCCATGTTGCCTGCCCGATTTTTTCATTTCCCGGTGTAAGACAGGAGGTTTAAAATTTACTCATTTAGAACATCTGGCCACCATTCACTTTGAATGCCACATCGTCAGATCCGTTAGACATCACTAATTGATGTTCACAAAAATATTCTAGCGTTCAAGCTAAGAGAAGGTGTCTTCTCCGCCATCAACAGAAATACGTTTGTAAAAAATCAACGTACGTGATCTTTTGGATAATACTCTGTTAGACATTTCGTTCACACAAGTTGTCATGAGACTGGACATACTGAAGGCACTCTCCTACCCCATTCTAGGAATCACCATATGGATTAGTAGCGAGTACTTCTTACAATCCATCGATTTCAACCACGAAAGGATTTCCATTAGAATATCTCCGGGTGCGACTCAAGAGAATTCGACGCGTCCTTTCGCTTATGAAGATCCACGGTCTTCACTGCTTCATCTTCAATCTGTGTCTTCCATGTTTACGTATTAGTTAGTTTGGAATGGTTTTCGAATATAAATTCAATTCTGGTCTTTCCATATCAACAATCGTATTAGGCCAGGTTTGATAGTCGGTTATTTAACTATCAAATGAAACAACCGTTCATCCATAAAAGAAAGTCGAATTAACTGTTTCAATATTCTCTATCATTTTAGCCTCTTTTTGATTAATCATTTGTTAATTCAAAACTTCTCCATTTTTCCAATAATTGAAATACTCATCTTATATTTATATATAACAATATTCAAAAGTCGGTTTCATTTTTAAATCCTATAAACATGTATTTCTCATCTCGGTCATTAGTCGCCAACCGTAAACTAGTAAGAGAATAATTCCCTAAGTATCAACCCCAAAGGTCGAAATCAACATCAGATCGATACTCAGAATACCATTCAACTCACAAATCTCCAGTCAGTTTCTAATTTCCTTAACTTCATTTCTTAACTTCTAACAAATAAAAATTCCAATTGTCAATTTTCAATTCAATCGAGATATTTATCTCAAACCTTCTTAAATATTTTCCATATAAATTTGATTTGAAAACCGTATGCTACAACTATTATTGGATATATGTTTTTCGAAATATTTGTTGAATGTTTATTTATTTCTAAACCGAAACAAAATACTTCTTATACAATATAATTTCATTTACCAATTCGATTTCATTTTAAACTTTGTAAAATAAAGTCTTGATTTCATTAACAATTTTCATAAACATCTCTATATATTAATTACAACTCAATTCCGCTTTATTTCAATACAACCATATTCCATATCCAAAATATATGTATATAAATATCATTTATAAATTCTTTAATATTTATATTTATTATCTACCATCTTATAAAATTCTTTAATAAAATATATATTTATTATTTAATTTAGTTCGACTTAAATCCAATTAGAACTTAAAATTTAAGAAAACTCTTCCTTCTAACGATTGCCATTTGCAAACTATTTGTCTTACCCCTATTCATCTTAACGGTGAATAATATTACTTAATACAATTCATACTTAACTTATTTAGTCAACCTGAATTCATACTTGTAACTTCAAGTTTAAAGTCTATTTATAATTTCTCATTATAAATTTATTTCAAATCTTTTCCAAATTTCACACAATTTACATTTTTTTAAATCCCCCCAAAATAATAATTCTAGATTTTAAATGTCGCTTATAAAATCGCCTTTTCAAAATATTTAGTTTATACAAATATTTACATTTTTTTTAATTTGGATTCTAAATAACCATTTCTATTTGGAAATAATTATTTCCTTTTAGAATTCTTATTATATTTCAATTTCTATTTTGAAATCCATATATCATTATTTAGGATATTTAAAATATCCAAAATCAATAATCAGTGTTACTAACACATCCAAGTATACTATAAATTGTCACATGTTATAAACAAATCGTATATCAGCATATATGCGGGAAAAAAAATTAAATGTAAGGAATCCAGTTGTATTCCTCCAACCTGTTTTTCCTACATCCACAGATATTAGTCAATAATAATAATACCCATCCTGCTTCGAGGAAGGATATCGCGGTATAGAAGGTCATCCACGATATGTATTGTGGGGCGCATAGGGAAATCATCCGCTAATGGTACTGCGGGCTTCTGCTAATGGTACTGCGGGAAATATCCAATCACCAATATTATTATATAATATTATATATATATTATTATCACTTTATATCAATCAATTATCATCCAATAAGAAATAAATTTAATTTTGAACTATTAAAAATAGTTCCCAATAATTTGAATGAGTGAGTTTAACTCACCTCGATTTTCCTTACCGAGTATTTTGTTTAATTTCATATCGACTCAGCACCGCATCAACTTGAATTGTCATGAATTAATTTATCTTGCACCTACGATTTATTTTCAATTAACGGTTAAACTATTATTAATTTAAATTAAGATTAACAATGAATAAATAAATTATTCTACGTAATTTAAATTACGTTAAAAAAAGTATACCTTATGGTTCTGCAATTCCTCGAGTAACCCATTAAGCAAGTCTCCAAACTAGTTCTAGTAAATTTTCGTCAGCCTATATCAGCATTTCATCTAGCACTTTATTGCCAATCTCTCTTTATATATTTTTATACTGTCGAATACCCCATTTTACTTTCTCAACTACCATAACACAATCACGCAATTCAACTCATACTTCGCACACTCATGTTCATCATCTCAAACCATCTATACTCCACTGCAATGCCACAAGATTGAACGGCTTCCTACAGTCCAGAAAAAACCCCTCAATTCAACAGTCCTCATTCCTCTCACTTGCACACACAAAAAACTCCAAAAACAAACTCCCAATTACCACTGCCAAATCCATTTTCCAGTTTGAACTCCATATCACCTCTTTCCACACATCAGTAAATCAAACTATGGTTCGCACCCTCCAAACATCTCAGATTTACAAATCGCACTTCCTTCCCCAAATAAAAACTATTGCACCTACATCAGTATAGAAATCCAACACCATCTCCAAAAACAAAGGATCGGACTTCTCCAGTATCTACTGTCGCGTCAGACTCGTCTACAAAGCAACTCCATCCTCCCCAAATTTGCAATCCCCAATCATCTCATAGCCACTATCGAACACCCCTGTCACCAGAAAACAAATCGAACTCCACTTGTTCGAACTCCTCCAACATTACAGTGACTTCTCATCCCATCGCTCCCTCAATAGTACCCATGCTAAAACCCTCTGCAATTTTGACAACAATGCCACCTCGTTCTAGAATCGCGAGTGCTCTAGTTTTGACGTCGAGCTTTAGGATTCCATCGTGGCTTCGAATCATGATGAACTGAAATTGCGATTGGATTTTCTGTATTTTTTTCTTTTAATGTGGAATCGATTTCGATTTTTTATCGGGGAAATATGGACAGTGGACTAAATGTCTTCGAGGATTTTAGGATGGAAAAATACAAAGCAATGGGTTCAATTTATAGGCGCGGGGAAGAACAATCAGTATAACATCTTTTAGGTAGTTTTAGAAGTAGGTATAGATTCACAGTGTACCAATGAAGCTTAAGGGAGAAGGAATTGAATTAGTACGTGACACTGAAAAGAGAAGACATTGGTTGGTTTACAGACTAGTTGCGCTAATTAATTAGGTCGTCCCCTATTTTAACTTATAATATATATTTTGGTTTTATTTATTTATTTACCGAGGTGACTTAAATTAAAATACCCTGCAGTTTCGAACCCCTATTGGAGTGCAAAGAACAACATTCCTAGGGTTCTACCACCATTCTAAACTCAGTGGAACGTGTTTCATAGTCTTATTCGACCATATAAAGAAGATATTAAATTAAATTAACGATTTAACATTAAATTCAGTTAAATACAAATCGACTCAAAAATAACAAATAAAATATTGTTATCATACAAATATACACAAACTGAATCCATATAATTTCCAAAATAAACTAACTTGAAATTTTAAACTTGATATTTCATTTTCACGTTAAACCAATATTAAATTGATTTTAAATCGATTTATTTTATTAAATAAATCGTTACGGTTTATAATTGATTCCATAGCGACTATTTGAAAATTTGATTTGGACATAACTAACAATCTACAATACGAAATCTCGATTTTTCTCTTTTATTTGAAAATTATAGTTTAACAGATTCGAATATTTCTTATTTCAGCGAATTCCGACTTAAAATGAATTATGTACACTCAATTAAGTTCAAAACTCAATATTACGAACTACCATGCCAGTACGAGTTCGTTTATATTTAATATATTTCTATGTTCAAACTTCGTTTGATTAATATAAAAATCCATTTATATTACGAATTCAGTATATAAACTAATTTAAATACTTAAATATAAATTGAAAAAAATGCAGGATGTTACATTACCACTCTTTGGTTTTCATTTCTTGATCAAATGGTACAGCTGAGTCTGATGTAGCAGTGTACACTTTTGGTTTGAATATTCCACTTTTGGATCTTGTGATCATAGGATGCCCAACTTAGGCTAGTTATCATCAGTGGGTATGTTGCCTTGATTAGAAGAAGTTGAAATGTCTTCACTTTTTAGTGACCTGATTGCATGATGTTGAGTCTTGACTAATCTGGGTTTGAATTCTTGATTGAACAAGGCTTTTGAAGGCAAGGATGGCTGGCACCATTGGTTCATTGACATCTAAATAGAATAGTGGTGAATCTCGAGCATCAATAGCCTTACAACTCTCTAAATGATTCCATACATTAGACCACTGTGGAACAGCTAGTATGGGATTCTTTGCATTACAAGCTTTGTTTATTGTACTGATGTCC
Source organism: Allium sativum (assembly GCA_030737875.1). Taxonomy (NCBI): domain Eukaryota; kingdom Viridiplantae; phylum Streptophyta; class Magnoliopsida; order Asparagales; family Amaryllidaceae; genus Allium; species Allium sativum. Next base: position 183,886,443 of record CM060924.1, on the reverse strand, counting down.
TTTGAATTGAATGGAAATACTTTTCCATTGAATGAAACATGCATGCTTATGTAAATATTACCTGTATCATCAAGAAACTTATACCCCTTTTGATTAGTATCATAGCCAATAAAAGTACATGGTTTAGACCTAAAATCCAGTTTATTACTATTGTGAGGTTTTAAATATGGATAACATAGACACCCAAAAACCCTCATACTTTTATAGTCTAGTTTGACACCTGTTGACATGCCTTTTGGCGAAGCCGTCAAAGTTCATTAACAAAGATAAGTGGGTATGATCCAGGCTACTAAGATGAGGAAAACATCTCTTACTCTACTCAATCTCCGGCTCGACCTCCCTGGCTCGGCCTTCATTTAGAGAAGATGTACAAAGGAAACAGTTTCGGCTTGGTTCGGATGGTGCTGACCTGGATGGTGCCGATCTGGACCATGCCGACCCCGATATTGCATGTCTCAAAGTCCTGTTCTATTAGCTGAATCTATGGTCATGAACACCTAATATCTCAGATCTCGTTACATGTGTCACATATCCAACAGAAGAAGACTTTCCTCGTGGATTGGAGACTTATTCCACTACTTCCCTACCGAGCCAGGATGGGCACTACGTGGCATACCAAGTCGGATCCAACCTCACCTATAGATAGTCCCACAAACCTTTAGAAATGGGACTTTTAGCCAATCTCTTGTCATTTTATCAAGTGCTACTGCATTGTACCCGGGTTTATCAAAGAAAAAACACCATATGTACTCAAAGTTTGTAGATATTCAAGAGATTATAAAGTGGATGTAGGCTTGTTAACGCCGAACCGCTATAAATTTGCATTTGATTGCATTTTCTCTTGTTTCCATTTATATTTCTTCATTTTTATTCTCTACATCATCTCTATTTAGGTGTTGTGATACCTTTTGGCATCAACACTTTACTGCTTTCACCGAGAAAGAATTCTCAGTGCTTAAGGATTTTTACCCACTTTTTGGATCACCAAGCCAAGAGGAAGAATCCTACTTCTGCAACAATGGTTTTTAAGAGTTCTACATGCACTGCTAGAAACAACCTCAACATCAAAAACTTTCCTCGCCATCAAATGTTGCTCCTGCTATATCCCTTGACTCAGTACCATCTGAGTCGGTAGTACCTAACTCGGTACTGACCCGAGCCGAGGGTCAACCAGCCGTCCATTCTCCAACATGTCCCTCTCCATTCGATCGAGGTCCCTCCTCTACATTTGCCACTTATAATGATTTCATGGTATTGGTGAACAAGTTCTGGGAAACAACTGTAGCATTGGACGCTCAGGCACGGGATAATGCTATGATGAGGCAGGACATGAACCGTATGGCGCGATAATGGGAAGACTTTACGACTCAAAAAGATGCTCCTCAAACACGCCACCAAGCAGAGAAAATATCATCTTCATCAAGAAGGAGTGAAGGAGCAGCACAATAGTTCATTAGGGTGTGAAGTGTTGACAAACTTTAGTTTAGCAGGTTCCTGGCTCGGCATGGCAACCCGGCTCGGATCGGCAATACCGAACCAAAAAGTGTCAATCCCACCACTGAGTTGATCCAGAATCCACCTAGAGCTCATGACTCTCTTGGCACCTCTCATGCTCATGTTCTTCTTCCCTTGCATCCTGTGATCGACCGTGGCAATGAGGGTCAAGGAAGCACTGCTCAGACGGCAGCCTATGCAACATTGCTTGAGGCGGGAGTAGACAGGGCCAGGCAGGCTTAGAGCTCATAGCAGTTTAAATTTAGTACTCCTGAATTGACTGCGATGGTGCAACAAATCATGAATGATAGCAGAGGCTACAAGAATGAAGATTGGGGGATCAAACGTAGCCACACTCCGTTTATAGACTATATTATGCAATCAGAATTCTCGAGAAGATTTAACATGCCTCAAATGAGCCACTATTAGGGTACGACAGACCCTCAGCAACATTTGATGAGATATTCGTGGCATATGGAGACATCAGCCACCCCAAACGCATTTAAGTGCAAGGCCTTCTTAATATATCTTGACAGGGTAGCACTTACGTGGTTTACACGACTTCTCCCGAGATCAGTGTCAAACTTAAAATACTTGAGTGAGAAGTTACTGAATCAATCTTGCCTTCACGCCACTAAGTTAAAGCATATTATGGCTCTTTCGACAATTAAGAAAGCTCCTGTAGAATCTATGAGGGATTACCTAAACTAATTCAATATGGCCATAACTGAAGTGAGTAATCCTAATCCTAAAACAGTCTTGATGGCAATGGTCGAAGGAGTCGACAAAAGAACATAATTCAGAAAATATATGATTGAAAAACCACCCACAATGATTGAATTATTCTATGAAAATGCTAAAATGCGACTTTGACATGAAGATGCGTAGGTGATTCGGAAAGGGAGGTCAGATGAGGTATTGAATGAAGGCATCAAAAGCAAAGTGGCGGTGAAGCAGTCCGGAGATAATTTTGAAAAGGTAGAGGTGAATTTTGGAAATCGTGGCAAGCGAAACGGTAACCAATGAAAGAATAGCAATGGAAACAGTAGCCAAAAGAGGAATTCGAGGAAACGACCCCAATTTCAGGCATCTGATAGCTATACAACATTGAATGACATATTGAAAAATATTTATCTCGATACGTGTAGTACCATGCAGTATAAGAAACCGCCTCCCCGGGAATCCACGGAGAAAGAAAGGGAAATGGGGAAGTTTTGCTTGTTTAACGAGATCTATAGCCACTCAACCAACAAGTGTCATCATCTCACGGATATCATTGAGAAGTTGATTAGAGAAGGAAAGCTCGATGAATAAAAAATTGCCCTTAGGAGCAGGGGCAGGGGACTTTGGCCCCCAAACAAGTTCAGGCGGCTTCTAGAGCCCCCGCCCATTAGAAAGCAAAAGGAATAGTGATTAATACTTTCTTCGGAGGAACACATTTGGCGGGTTACAGTGCTAGGACTATAAATCAGTATGTGAACGCTGCTAAGCACCTGGAGATTGGGGAGTGCAGCACTCCCGGACTAAATGTGTCTATGAAGCAGTGAAAAATGATGGTTGATGACATCATCTTCCGTGATAGAGAGTCTTAGGGGTGGAGACCCCAAGTATTGAACCATTGGTGATTATAGCCATTATTGGATGAGCCACTATGTGAAAAGTCGCGGATTGCGGGAGTTCCATGAATATTGTATTCAAAAGAGCTTATGATCAGATGCGGCTCGAAGAAAGAGATTTTAAGCGATGCAAAGCCTGCATACATGGCTTCAATGACTCAACTAATGAACTAGTCGGGATTGTCGAGTTATCAGTAGAATTGGGAGAGGGGGATCCCAGGAGAGTACAGACCCTCTCATTCCTTGTGACGGACATAAACTCCCCATATAATGCTTTTCTGGACCGATCGGGCCTTATCGAATTCAAAGCCTACATCGCTCATTAATGTTTGCTCTTAAAGTTTCCAGTAGAAGGTGGGGTCGGAGTTGTATGAGGTGATCAAGTAGCAGGACTAGCGTGCTACTTAGCGGAATGGAAAGAAGTCCATGACAGAAAAAGCAATGAGTTCGAAGACATTACTCCTCCTATGAAGGAGGCAGTAGCATACCAAATAAAGAAAATGCCCCAGCCAGGACCGTCCAGTCACCATCTCGAGGATATTGATCCAAGAGATGACGAAGGACTGGGACGTAGAAGGGCGACTCCTAATGAAATAACGAAGGAGATTCTAATCGATAACGACGACCCGACCAAGTCCTTGAAGATTGGATCTCACCTAGAACCACTCCGGATGAGGAAATTGACTGAATTCCTCCGTGCATACCTTGACATGTTTGCATGGACCCATGCAGACATGTGCAAAGCTTGGCGTGTTTGCATGAAGCCATGCAGACATTTGTGGGATATCCCCATCCATCATGGCTCGTTAGTCTCAATGAAGCAGAAAAGGTGCATGCTTAGTCCAGAGAAGTTAGTAGCTTGGAAAGAGGAAGTTGAGAGACTAAAAATTTATGGGTTCATTTGAGATGCAACATACCCCAGGTGGGTATCAAACCCAATGATTGTGAAGAAGGAAAACGGGAAGTGGTGGACATGCATCGACTTTTCATACTTGAATAAGGAATGCCCCAAAGACAACTTTCCACATCCTACGTTTGATCAGCTTGTCAATTCACCAGCTAGACACGAACTCTTATCTTTCATGGATGCTTACTCAGGATATAACCTGATCACGATGCATGTCCCAGACCAGGAGCATACTAGTTTCATAACCGATCTCGGATTATACTGTTGTGTGGTTATGCCATTTGGACTAAAGAACGTTGGGGCAACATATCAAGGGTTGGTCAACCACTTGTTTCATGATCAAATCGGAAAGACGGTGGAGGTATATGTAGACGACATGCTGGTGAAGTCAAAGCAATCAATTGATTAAGTCCTGAACTTAGCAGAGATGTTCGGTTTTCTTCACATATATGGGATTAAACTTAAACCTTCGAAATGCTCTTTTGGTGTTGCGCCAGGGAAATTACTGGGTTTCATTGTCAGCTCTCGAGGAATTCAAAGCAACCTTGAATACATAGCGGCAATCAAAGTCATCCAGGAACCCGGAAGGATCAAAGATGTTCAAAGTTTGGCTGCGAAGATGGTAGCGTTGAACAGATTCGTATTTAGGGCTTGTAATGACCCGCATTGGCAGAGGTATTATAATTAATTTATTTAATTATATAAATGGTGGTTTAGAGAATTTAATGGTCGTGGAATTAAATAATGGTGAATATTTAATTAAAATAATAATTAAAATAATATATTTAATTTTGAAATAATCAGAATTGGCGGAATTGACGATATGGTGTGAACCGGATTATCTGTGATATTTAATTCAGTTTGGAATTGAATTTGAATAACGAATATATTATATAAATGACAGTTTGAACGTATAATTATATTATAATTAAAATCGAGCTTGAAATGGCGCTGCAGTTCGTAAATTGGCGATTTGAACTTCAACTGAATGTACAGGATTCGTTTTAAGCCGGATTTCTATGAAACAAGAAACGTGTGGAGCTGGTGGAGTATACCTTTCTAGTGGAAGAGAAAAATCGGGATTTCGTCGTGTAGATTTTGAGATATGTCCAAATCAAATTTTAAAATAGTCGCTATAGAATCGTTTATCGACCGTATCGGTTTATTCGATATAACTAGAGATCGGGTTTGAATTTAGACAAGGTTCTTTTGGGACATAGTTATAATTTAATTTTTAGAATTTTACTATAATTTTTAATTAATTTAATAAGCGACTTTTTATTTGAAGTATTTCGCACCCTGAAATCAAGATTTTGAAGTTTCAAAATATGAGTCCACCTACCGATATTATTATATCTTTGGGATCATGGCACTTTGCTGAATATAACGGTGTTTTTATTTCTGTCTATAACCATCCGTAAAAATGAATAAATATTATGTAAAGGGGAACGCATACAAAATAAGTAAGTGGCTCATTTGAGTAAAAAGTATAGAGGGGATCGTTCAACAGTGTAACGACCCAGAAAATCTGAACCAATTTAAAAAAAAATTTATTGGCTAAAATAATGGATTTTAAATATTTAAAATAAATATTTTAAATAATGGCGATGAAAACTGAGTTTGAATCGACAATTGAAAACGAATATAATTAAATATAATTATATATAGAATTGAAAATGGCGCGGTAGTTCGATAATTCGATTTCAAACTTCAATTGAATATACCGGGTGCAAAACAATCCGGATTTTAGTGAGACCAAAAATAATGGAATCTAATTGGTAATATCTTTCTAACGAATCCGACCAATCGAAATTTGATAGCGGGAATCAAAAGATATGTCCAGTTGAAAATTCTGAATAGTCGCTATGGAATTCAGGCCCTTAAAAATGGACATTTTGCAAATGACCTCGGATTTCGACGAAACCACTTTTGTTAGATTCGCAGTGTCAGGTTATTGCTAGGTTTCAAATTTCATAATTTTTCGAATCAATATGTGAGCGTGGCAAAAGAAAACGCGTTTGACCAGTTTCTGTTGATTTTAATCGACTGGAAATTGGCCATTTTTCAAACGGTCTCAGAATTTGACGAAACTAGTTTTGTTAGGACCGTATCGTCAATACGAAGCTAGAAAATATTTTTCTGAAATTTTTCTAGTTAGTATGTGACCCCGGTAATTTGAAATGTGCGTTTAAAATTCAATATAGTGGTTTAAATGTAAATTCAACGGAAACTGATTGTAACGATCAAATCAGCTTGCGATATATATCCCATTGTGTTCGGAATGGGGGTAAAAGGCTATGGACGACAGGCGGTGGGCCTCGTTTCGAGGTCGTATGTAAAAGTCAACCCTTTTGCAAATTTAAATAATAAAATAATATAAAAAAAAAAAAAAATTTAATTCTCCCCCCCTTTTCTCTTCTGCTTGCCCCCCCCCCCCCCCCGTTCATATAATTTTAGAAAAAAAAAAAGAAAGAACCCTAAATCGGTTCGATCCGCCGCCCCCCCCCTAACCTCGAACGCCGACGAAGAAGCCGCCCCCCCCTCCCTTGTCTCGACGTCTGCGAAGAAGCCCCCCCTCGCTCGTGCAGCTGAAGCCGCCGACCGCCACCAGAAGTCCCCCCACGCAGCGCCTCCGACCGCCTTGCCGCCGAGCCGCCGACGAAGGCGAATCGCCCCCTCCCCCTTCGCAGGTACGATCTTTATTTTATTTCTTTTTTTTTTTTAAAAAAAAAAAAAATCGATTTGTAAACAGAAAATAAAAACTGTTTTAAAAATAAAGTAAACACTGATTTATTAATAAAGATAAAAACTGATTTAGGAATTTTATAAATAAAAACTGAAACTGATTTTTTTTTTAAATATTTAAAAACTGGTTTTCTTGAAAAGTTAAAAACTGTTTATGTTTAAAATAAAAACTGTTTTATGTTTTTAAAATAAAAACTGTTTTATGTGTTTAAAATAAAAACTGTTTTATGTTTTTAAAGTTAAAACTGTTTTTTTTTCTAGGAAGAAATTAAAACTGCAATTTATAAAAATAAAAACTGCATTTTCTATGAAGATAAAAACTGCATTTTTATATAAGAAATAAAACTGTTTTTGAAATAAAAGAATTTTAAAACTGAAATTTTAAACAATATAAAAACTGATTTGGTTTTTAAAAGGTATTAAAAACTGATTTCTTTAAAAAGTAAAAATCAGATTTTTATATATCGAAAGTCGAGGTAGTAATCATATTTTTATATATTGAATAGCATCGTAAAAATTCGATTTTTACATATGCAGAGAATACGGGTGAAAGCGACAAATAGGCGAAGATTTCTATTAGGAAGAGTCGTGCAGTTGGATAGCTATTGGTGAGATTTCTGATTTAAAAATAATTATATATATGTTGACAATGAAAGTGAATTGCTATATATAAATATCTATATATATATATATATATATATATATATATATATATATATATACGCCCCTCGTCCACAAACCATGGACGATATTTATTGGTTGAAATTGTGGTGAAAATTGAATGATTGTTTGGGATTGTTTGTGATTGATATTGGTTGATTGTGGTTGAAAAATACCCATTTGTGGTTGTGAAATATTTGGTTGAAACCACATAGGATTAGTTTGTGGAAATGAAATAAATATATATACATGCCGCCTGCGTGCGAACTAGATGCATGTTTCCCATTGTCAAAAACCGCGAGGTTTTAAGGTAGAGCGAGGAGCCGTACTAGGGACGGTGCCGGTGTAACTACCCTGCCGTTATGCTGCCGAAATTTTGAATAATATTTGTGTGTTTGAATTATTTTCATATGCTTAAACGATATTTATTCCTTATATAGAAATTCATGTGTTGAATTGATATTCATTCGTTGTTTAGAAATTCATGTGTTGAATGGTATTCATATTTTGAAATAAACTGTTAGATAATAAAAATCACATTTTTATCTATATCTAAAAACTATTGAAAAACATTCATGTGTTGAATTGATATTCATTCGTTGTTTAGAAATTCATGTGTTGAATGGCATTCATATTTTGAAATAAACTGTTAGATAATAAAAATCACCTTTTATCGACTATATGAACTATATAGAAGAATAGTGTTTTGAAATGAATTGTTTTATGATAAAAATTCTATTTTATCACCTACATGAACTATATAGAAAAAAATAGTGTTTTGAAATGAGTTGTTTTACAATAAAAATCACATTTTTATTGTATGCATAAATCGTTAAAATATGAAGTGTTAAAAATAGCCACTTGTTCAAAATAAACATAGATGAGTTGAAATATTCATTAATTAGCTAATGAAATGATTTACACCTATTTATGTAACATTAGAATGAATGGTGTTTTTAAACCAAATAGAAATCGAATATGAAATCGAATAGAAAATGAAAAATGATATGAACTGTATATATATGTACATGCAATATTCTTTGAACAGGTTATAGCAAAGGGGCTAGAGAAGAGGAATAAAATTTTGTGCCCGACAAATAGGTACACATTTACTGATTTGTTTGGGTGATGATTTTGAGCCTATTGGCTAGCCGCTTGGCTTCTTCTTTTTCTTTTTTGAGACTAGAAGGACCGGGACGCTATTTGCGATTTCCCGACGCTCCCGGTGCAGGGGAGGTTATGGCGAAATTTTTCCAAAATTTAAGGAGTTAGAAAAATTTTTGAAGTAAAAACGATATTGAAATCGTTGAATGAACTATATTTATATAAATATATAAATATAAATAAAATTAAAACGAAACGAAGCCGTGCAGTTAGTATTTTGAAACCGTGATTTCAAACGACTAGTACGGGAAATCCGACCATTGGATTTTCCCGAAACCTCAACCGTCGGGTTCGCCTTGGAATAATCTTTCCAACGGCACCAACCTTGTAGAAATCCAACGGTTGGATTGTCTGGAATGTTTAATTCAAATCTGAAGAAAAACAGCGCCAGAAACGATTATATTTATTTATATATATAAATATAATTATATTTAATCGAATAACGACGCTGCAGTTCGTATTTTGAAATCGAAACTTCAAACGATTGTACCGGGAGATCCGACCGTCGGATTTTCCCGAAACTGGAACTGTTGGATTCGTTTTGAAAAGACCTTTCTAATGATGTAAATTTTGTGAAGATCCAACGGTTAGATTTTCAGATATGTGTAAATCAAATCTGAAGAAAAACAGCGCCACGGCCACGTTATGGCCCGAAACGTCGTTTTGAATATATTAGCTATTTTAAAATAAATAAAAATAGCGATAAATAGTTATAAAATATCGTAAGCGATATGGAATGGAAATAAACTGAATTTGCTTGATTTATGTGATGTTTGATGGTTGAATGTGTTTGGTGTGAAAACTATATAAAGAACACAATTGGTGTTGTCGAATAATTTAACTATTGAAATAAATCGATTTGAAATTCTAAATATACGTGAATTATTTGGAAAGGCCGAGTTAATTCTCATTTCGAATAATCGACCGACGATTGAAATTCGAAGATGAAGACGATGGTCGAAGACCGGAGATCTTCACCTCGTTTGGATGGTAACCGAGGTCCTGATTGGGAGGCATCCCGAAATATGGATAATGAGTGGTGATCGTTCAGACGTACGTGTTGATCGATGGGTTTGCGAGGTATTTAGTGCCTCCGGTTTCGTTCAGACCCAGAACGGACTTGTAAATGGACTGTGTGTCTGACATAGGATTTATTCTGTGTGGCATGCTAAGATGCAGGGATCAGGGCTTCTGTTGAAAAGCAAAGTCTTGTGGTGATGATCAAAGCACCGCCTGTGTGGCGTAGCTTTGTGTATAACGTGAATTCGCGAGCCTCACACCCCGGTAGGAACCTAAAACGGGAGGAAGGACCTCAGGGAGGGCATGCGTTTCTTTCTAGCTAGGGTGGTGTCAGTGACCTACCAGCCCTGACATTTATATACTTTTCACCTATGTGGTTGTTGCTGTTGCGAGGCGCCTCGGTTTAATCGGACGATCCGGGTCCGATGGAGTCATTCGTTGGCTCGTTTTACGCCCCAAAGGGCGGGGAAACGTATTGTTCAGGCATTTTAATCCACATCGGTGGACCGGCCCTGTCGCTCCAAGGGCCCACCTGAGTCTGGGTCCTGTGGCTCGGGCTAGAGAGTCACGAATTCGGTAAGGACTATCTTTTGCCTTGGTTCATGACGGAAATCCAATTTCCAAATACGTGATCGTGCGGTTTTGATTGTATATATATATGGCGACATGATATATGGTACCCATGCCGTCTATGATTGATAGTTATGATTTGAAAGTGTTTTCAAAACATATAAACACTAGCAATAATATCAATTGCCTTTGTTTTATTCGTATCAATCATATTTTGGCCATTATAAGGTAAAACTCTATCCTCCGGTTTGCGTTGCATTGTGTGATGGGAACTGAGTCTTATAATGGCTTCATTTTTATAAAAAGCATAGCGATGTTTAAAAGAAAGATTTGTTTTAAAGCACTGGCGATCCAATGGAGTAAACCCGTTCCACGAAAGTGGCGTGGTCCTGTGATTTGCCATATTATATATGTGTTGAGTAGATTTCTCATACCAGTCCCATGACTGACTCGTAGTTTGTTTCACTCTCAAACTCGGGTGCCCCTTTTTCTACACGGGCAGCCTTGTATTCAGGTTTAGCTGGTTCTTTTTCTGGATAGCTGGAGCTGAAGATGGATTCTATCATTTATTTCTTTTTATGCTGTTCAGCTCCTATTGTACATATTTTGTTTATTTCCGCTGTAGACATTTATGTATAGCTGAACTGTATTTGTACTAAGTAAGATCCTGTATACTGTGTAACTCTGATGATTACTTTTATCCAGTATATTTTGTTGTTCATTCTGGTGTATTTATTTAATTCTGTTCTGCTATTATATGTTTCTGTGTTATATTCCAAAAGATAACCTTGTTTCCGTGAGAACGGGAAATCGGGTCGTCTCAACGTGGTATCAGAGCTTTGGTTAAGCTTAGTTCTGGAATATAACATTTGAACGAACTCGTCAGAAATAGAATCAGTAGTGTTCTAGGACGGGTAACTCTATACAGATAGGATCAGTAATATCCTAGTATGAGTAAAGCAGAATGAAATTACACCTTGATAGACACATTTACATTTGAAGTATGTGTTTCTATATTTTAAAATACCTTTTCTGTGACCTGACACTTGATCTGCCATTTGCAGAAGTGCTAGAAAAAAATGAGTGTCAGAAACAGAAGGAATGCAGAACCGGATATTGAGGCCCTATTAATCAAATATCGAAATATGGGTGGAATACCGTTCTCTGGTGAAGAATCTATTATGAAGACACAAGCTTGGATTCGTTCGGCTGAGAAAATCTTTGAAGCATTAAAGCTGAGGGATAACCAGAAAAGATTACTGGCCTCCTGGGCCCTCAAAGATGAAGCTTTATTCTGGTGGGATTCGGTTATAGAGAATAATCCAGAAGGTGATATCACCTGGGACAGATTCAAAGTGATTTTCTTAGAAAGGTTTACTCCTCCCGAAGCGACCGAGAGATTATGTGATGAATTTTTTTATTTGATACAAGGTGATATGACCATTCCCGAATATCATAAGAAATTCAACGAACTTGCTCACTTTGCTCCTCATCTAATTCAAAACCCAAAGAGGAAAAATCTGAGATTTATTCATGGACTTCAAAGAAAATACCAGAATAAAGTATTAGGGCATGTGAAGCTTCCTTTTCCAGAGATGATTTACATGGCTTATCAATATGAAGATCTTCATAAGAAAGGAATGTTACGCGACGAGGAAGAAGTCTGTTCTAGTGATAAAACAGAGTCGGAAACTGATTATCCCGAGGCAAGTGCAATGTCTGAGGTCAATAAGAAGCCCAGTGCCAAGAGAAAAAGGGCTGAATCTGGGAAAGAACCAGTGACAACAGCTATTTGCTCTAACTGCAATAAGAAAGGACATTTGTCGATAAGTTGCAGATCTTTAAAGAAACAAGTTAAGGATGGGTCTAAATCCAGAGGGAGGCTTCAAGAGAAAAGAGGATGCCATAAGTGCCACCAGGCCGGTCATATTGCGAAAAACTGCCCGCTACCTCAGAAACCTAAAGAAGTAAATGTAAATGAAGTGGTAGAAGTACCTGCCTCCTCGTCTACTCGGGAAAGGTCTGATGTTTTAGAAGGCACGCTCAATGTCAAAAACATCCCAGTTAAAGTACTGTTTGACACTGGCGCGTCACGAAGCTTTATTGCAAAGAGTGCAGTCAAGAAGTTGGATTTGAATTTGAAAAAGCTCAAAGAGCCCATGACTGTTCAGAATCCAGTTGGAGGTTCCATTAATCTCAGTTGGATTTGTGCAGTGCCCGTCTCTTTTTCTTGCTATAAATTCCCTATTATCTCTATCATCATGAATTTTAATGAATTCGATCTTATTCTGGGATTGGATTGGTTAACTAGATATGAAGCTGAAGTTAAATGCGCCGAGAGAGTGGTTAAAGCAAAGGCCCAATCGGGGAATTATATAACCATACCATGTGAAGGCCCGACTTCAGATAGAAAAGATTTCTGGTCAGCTCTCGATGTTTCTCCAGCCCAAATAGAAAGTATCCCTGAAATCACAGAGAATATTCCTGACCTCATTAAAGACATCCCTGTTGTCAAGAACTATGCGGATGTGTTCGAGGAAGTTGTTCGCTTACCTCCGCAGAGAGAAATAGATTTCAAGATTGCTTTAGTTCCCAATGCAAGGCCGGTAGTTCACGCTATTCGAAGAATGTCCTTGAAAGAGAAGGAGGAATTAGACAATCAAACACGACAGCTAGTATGGAAAGGTCTGATCAGGCCTAGTTTCTCTGATTGGGGAGCAGCAGTGGTGTTTGTCCCGAAATCTGACGGTACTCTACGTCTATGTGTGGATTATCGGGATCTGAACAAACAGACAATAAAGAACAAATATCCATTGCCGCGGATTGATGATTTGTTGGATAGATTAAATGGAGCACAAGTATTTTCACGAATGGACCTAGCTACAGGCTTCCATCAACTTCGAATTGCCGAAGAGTGTGTTCCAATGACAGCGTTCAGAGGCCCCGACTTATTCTACGAGTGGTTAGTAATGTCGTTCGGCTTATGTAACGCTCCAGCTTATTTCGTCGATCTGATGAATAGAGTGTTCAGAGGGGTTCTGAACAAATTTGTTCTGGTTTTTATTGATGATATTCTAATCTTCTCTAAATCAAAGGCCGAACATGAAAAGCATCTGGAACAAGTGTTAGAAATCCTCAGAAGGAATGTATTGAAAGCAAAGTTTTCCAAATGTATATTCTGGCAAGACGAAGTGAAATTTCTGGGCCATGTCGTATCGAAAGATGAAATCGCTGTGGATCCAAGCAAAATCACAGCAATTCAAAATTGGAAACAGCCCAGTACTCCCACTGAAGTCCGCAGCTTTCTCGGATTGGCTAGCTATTATCGGAAGTTCGTTAAAGACTTTTCTAAGATATCTGGCCACTTAACGAAGCTTACAAAGAAACATTCTAAGTTCAAATGGACTCAAGAAAATGAGGAGGCTTTTGAAGAGCTAAAGTTGAGATTAACAACAGCTCCAGTGTTAACCATCATCGATGGCAACCAAGATTTGAAAGTCTGGACTGATGCTTCTAGAGAAGGCCTTGGCGCAGTGTTAATGCAAAGAGGCCAAGTAATTGCTTATGCTAGCCGTCAACTGAAGCCGCACGAGAAAAACTATGTAACTCATGATCTTGAGTTATTGGCCATCATATTCTCTTTGAAAATCTGGAGACACTATCTTCTCGGTGAGAGATTCGAACTGTTTACAGATCATCAGTCATTAAAGTATCTGTTCACTCAGAAGGACTTGAATCTGAGGCAACAGCGTTGGCTGGAGTTTCTTGCAGCATATGACTTCGAAATTATATATACTCCAGGAAAAGCCAATGTCGTGGCCGATGCGTTAAGCAGAAAGAATGTAATGATCGCCAGTTTTATTATCACGACTTCATTGCTAGATAAGATATCTGCTCTTCAGGAGGATGATCACTTCATTCAGAAGATCAGAAGGATAATTCAACGAGGCGAACCCTCGAGTTTTCAAGTTGATAATGAGGGGATTCTAAGGCTCAAAGGTCGAATATGCGTTCCTAACATTCCTGAACTTCGAAAGGAAGTACTGGATGAATGCCACAAGTCAAAACTCAGTATCCATCCGGGAGTAAACAAAATGTATAATGACATCAAACGCACTTTCTGGTGGAAGTCGATGAAAAGGGACATTTCTTTATATGTCAGCCGATGCCCTACTTGCCAGCTAGTTAAAAGCGACCAACAGAAATTGGCTGGACTATTACAACCACTAGAAGTTCCTGGTTGGAAGTGGGAGCATATCTCCATGGATTTCATTGATGGTTTGCCCAGAACCAGAAAAGGAAATGACAGTATTTGGGTGATCGTAGATCGTTTCACGAAGACCGCCCATTTCATACCTGTCAAATCAAATAGAACTGCTCAGAGTCTGGCGCAGATATACTTCAGGGAAATAGTTAGACTACATGGAGTGCCGCTCAGTATAGTCAGTGATAGAGATACAATATTCACTAGTAAATTCTGGGAAGCATTTCAAGTCGAGCTGGGAACGAAGTTAAACTTGAGCACCGCTTATCATCCTCAGACAGACGGTCAGACTGAGAGGGTGAATCGCATTTTAGAAGATCTATTGCGGGCTTGTGTTATAGATTTCGGTGGATCATGGGAAGACAATCTGCATTTGGCTGAATTCTCTTATAATAACAGCTACCAGGCGAGTCTGACAATGTCGCCATTCGAAGCGTTATATGGCAGACCTTGCCGGTCTCCCGCTTGTTGGGTCGAGCCTGGAAATAGACTTGTGTTGGGTCCTGATATGATTCGCGAAGCTGCCGACAAAGTCGATTTTATTAGGAAGCGATTACTCGCCGCTCAAAGCCGACAAAAGAGCTATGCCGATAAAAGAAGAAGAGATATATCCTTTGAGGTTGGCGACTATGTATATTTGAAAGTATCGCCGATGAGAGGAGTTATCAGGTTCGGTAAAACTGGGAAGTTAGCGCCTAAATTTATTGGTCCGTTTCCTATTCTGGAACGGATTGGAACTCTCGCTTATAGGGTCAAACTTCCTGACTGGTTGCCTGGTGTGCATGATGTATTTCACATATCTCAACTTCGAAAGCACGTTCATGATCCAGACTTGATCGTAGAAGAAGCAGCCCAGCAGGATATTGAAATTACTCCAGAATTAGCTGTGAGGCGTGAGCCGCTAAAGATTATCGGCAAAGAAACCAAAGAGCTGAGGAACAAGAAGGTTCACTTAGTCAAAGTGCAATGGAGTGGAGATCCGCGAGATTGTACTTGGGAAACTGAGGAGAGCATTCAGAAAGCTTATCCTAGATGCCGAGTAGATATCTCTGATTGACTCCGGTGCAAGGTACATTTACCCTGCTTTGCATTACCTTTTAATTCTCTATTCTGTTGCTATTTTCTTCCCATGAATGTGCATTGTTTATTCTATACTCTGAATATTAGAAACAAATTGGTTGTTGTGTTGTATGGTTGTAGATTAATCAAACCACTTTCAACTTTATTCCTTTTCGGGGACGAAAAGTTTTAAGTGGGGGAGATTGTAACGACCCAGAAAATCTGAACCAATTTAAAATTTTTTTTATTGGCTAAAATAATGGATTTTAAATATTTAAAATAAATATTTTAAATAATGGCGATGAAAACTGAGTTTGAATCGACAATTGAAAACGAATATAATTAAATATAATTATATATAGAATTGAAAATGGCGCGGTAGTTCGATAATTCGATTTCAAACTTCAATTGAATATACCGGGTGCAAAACAATCCGGATTTTAGTGAGACCAAAAATAATGGAATCTAATTGGTAATATCTTTCTAACGAATCCGACCAATCGAAATTTGATAGCGGGAATCAAAAGATATGTCCAGTTGAAAATTCTGAATAGTCGCTATGGAATTCAGGCCCTTAAAAATGGACATTTTGCAAATGACCTCGGATTTCGACGAAACCACTTTTGTTAGATCCGCAGTGTCAGGTTATTGCTAGGTTTCAAATTTCATAATTTTTCGAATCAATATGTGAGCGTGGCAAAAGAAAACGCGTTTGACCAGTTTCTGTTGATTTTAATCGACTGGAAATTGGCCATTTTTCAAACGGTCTCAGAATTTGACGAAACTAGTTTTGTTAGGACCGTATCGTCAATACGAAGCTAGAAAATATTTTTCTGAAATTTTTCTAGTTAGTATGTGACCCCGGTAATTTGAAATGTGCGTTTAAAATTCAATATAGTGGTTTAAATGTAAATTCAACGGAAACTGATTGTAACGATCAAATCAGCTTGCGATATATATCCCATTGTGTTCGGAATGGGGGTAAAAGGCTATGGACGACAGGCGGTGGGCCTCGTTTCGAGGTCGTATGTAAAAGTCAACCCTTTTGCAAATTTAAATAATAAAATAATAAAAAAAAAAAAAATAATTTTTAATTCTCCCCCCCTTTTCTCTTCTGCTTGCCCCCCCCCCCCCCCCCCGTTCATATAATTTTAGAAAAAAAAAAGAAAGAACCCTAAATCGGTTCGATCCGCCGCCCCCCCCTAACCTCGAACGCCGACGAAGAAGCCGCCCCCCTCCCTTGTCTCGACGTCTGCGAAGAAGCCCCCCCCTCGCTCGTGCAGCTGAAGCCGCCGACCGCCACCAGAAGTCCCCCCACGCAGCGCCTCCGACCGCCTTGCCGCCGAGCCGCCGACGAAGGCGAATCGCCCCCTCCCCCTTCGCAGGTACGATCTTTATTTTATTTCTTTTTTTTTTTTTAAAAAAAAAAAAATCGATTTGTAAACAGAAAATAAAAACTGTTTTAAAAATAAAGTAAACACTGATTTATTAATAAAGATAAAAACTGATTTAGGAATTTTATAAATAAAAACTGAAACTGATTTTTTTTTAAAATATTTAAAAACTGGTTTTCTTGAAAAGTTAAAAACTGTTTATGTTTAAAATAAAAACTGTTTTATGTTTTTAAAATAAAAACTGTTTTATGTGTTTAAAATAAAAACTGTTTTATGTTTTTAAAGTTAAAACTGTTTTTTTTCTAGGAAGAAATTAAAACTGCAATTTATAAAAATAAAAACTGCATTTTCTATGAAGATAAAAACTGCATTTTTATATAAGAAATAAAACTGTTTTTGAAATAAAAGAATTTTAAAACTGAAATTTTAAACAATATAAAAACTGATTTGGTTTTTAAAAGGTATTAAAAACTGATTTCTTTAAAAAGTAAAAATCAGATTTTTATATATCGAAAGTCGAGGTAGTAATCATATTTTTATATATTGAATAGCATCGTAAAAATTCGATTTTTACATATGCAGAGAATACGGGTGAAAGCGACAAATAGGCGAAGATTTCTATTAGGAAGAGTCGTGCAGTTGGATAGCTATTGGTGAGATTTCTGATTTAAAAATAATTATATATATGTTGACAATGAAAGTGAATTGCTATATATAAATATCTATCTATATATATATATATATATATATATATATACGCCCCTCGTCCACAAACCATGGACGATATTTATTGGTTGAAATTGTGGTGAAAATTGAATGATTGTTTGGGATTGTTTGTGATTGATATTGGTTGATTGTGGTTGAAAAATACCCATTTGTGGTTGTGAAATATTTGGTTGAAACCACATAGGATTAGTTTGTGGAAATGAAATAAATATATATACATGCCGCCTGCGTGCGAACTAGATGCATGTTTCCCATTGTCAAAAACCGCGAGGTTTTAAGGTAGAGCGAGGAGCCGTACTAGGGACGGTGCCGGTGTAACTACCCTGCCGTTATGCTGCCGAAATTTTGAATAATATTTGTGTGTTTGAATTATTTTCATATGCTTAAACGATATTTATTCCTTATATAGAAATTCATGTGTTGAATTGATATTCATTCGTTGTTTAGAAATTCATGTGTTGAATGGTATTCATATTTTGAAATAAACTGTTAGATAATAAAAATCACATTTTTATCTATATCTAAAAACTATTGAAAAACATTCATGTGTTGAATTGATATTCATTCGTTGTTTAGAAATTCATGTGTTGAATGGCATTCATATTTTGAAATAAACTGTTAGATAATAAAAATCACCTTTTATCGACTATATGAACTATATAGAAGAATAGTGTTTTGAAATGAATTGTTTTATGATAAAAATTCTATTTTATCACCTACATGAACTATATAGAAAAAAATAGTGTTTTGAAATGAGTTGTTTTACAATAAAAATCACATTTTTATTGTATGCATAAATCGTTAAAATATGAAGTGTTAAAAATAGCCACTTGTTCAAAATAAACATAGATGAGTTGAAATATTCATTAATTAGCTAATGAAATGATTTACACCTATTTATGTAACATTAGAATGAATGGTGTTTTTAAACCAAATAGAAATCGAATATGAAATCGAATAGAAAATGAAAAATGATATGAACTGTATATATATGTACATGCAATATTCTTTGAACAGGTTATAGCAAAGGGGCTAGAGAAGAGGAATAAAATTTTGTGCCCGACAAATAGGTACACATTTACTGATTTGTTTGGGTGATGATTTTGAGCCTATTGGCTAGCCGCTTGGCTTCTTCTTTTTCTTTTTTGAGACTAGAAGGACCGGGACGCTATTTGCGATTTCCCGACGCTCCCGGTGCAGGGGAGGTTATGGCGAAATTTTTCCAAAATTTAAGGAGTTAGAAAAATTTTTGAAGTAAAAACGATATTGAAATCGTTGAATGAACTATATTTATATAAATATATAAATATAAATAAAATTAAAACGAAACGAAGCCGTGCAGTTAGTATTTTGAAACCGTGATTTCAAACGACTAGTACGGGAAATCCGACCATTGGATTTTCCCGAAACCTCAACCGTCGGGTTCGCCTTGGAATAATCTTTCCAACGGCACCAACCTTGTAGAAATCCAACGGTTGGATTGTCTGGAATGTTTAATTCAAATCTGAAGAAAAACAGCGCCAGAAACGATTATATTTATTTATATATATAAATATAATTATATTTAATCGAATAACGACGCTGCAGTTCGTATTTTGAAATCGAAACTTCAAACGATTGTACCGGGAGATCCGACCGTCGGATTTTCCCGAAACTGGAACTGTTGGATTCGTTTTGAAAAGACCTTTCTAATGATGTAAATTTTGTGAAGATCCAACGGTTAGATTTTCAGATATGTGTAAATCAAATCTGAAGAAAAACAGCGCCACGGCCACGTTATGGCCCGAAACGTCGTTTTGAATATATTAGCTATTTTAAAATAAATAAAAATAGCGATAAATAGTTATAAAATATCGTAAGCGATATGGAATGGAAATAAACTGAATTTGCTTGATTTATGTGATGTTTGATGGTTGAATGTGTTTGGTGTGAAAACTATATAAAGAACACAATTGGTGTTGTCGAATAATTTAACTATTGAAATAAATCGATTTGAAATTCTAAATATACGTGAATTATTTGGAAAGGCCGAGTTAATTCTCATTTCGAATAATCGACCGACGATTGAAATTCGAAGATGAAGACGATGGTCGAAGACCGGAGATCTTCACCTCGTTTGGATGGTAACCGAGGTCCTGATTGGGAGGCATCCCGAAATATGGATAATGAGTGGTGATCGTTCAGACGTACGTGTTGATCGATGGGTTTGCGAGGTATTTAGTGCCTCCGGTTTCGTTCAGACCCAGAACGGACTTGTAAATGGACTGTGTGTCTGACATAGGATTTATTCTGTGTGGCATGCTAAGATGCAGGGATCAGGGCTTCTGTTGAAAAGCAAAGTCTTGTGGTGATGATCAAAGCACCGCCTGTGTGGCGTAGCTTTGTGTATAACGTGAATTCGCGAGCCTCACACCCCGGTAGGAACCTAAAACGGGAGGAAGGACCTCAGGGAGGGCATGCGTTTCTTTCTAGCTAGGGTGGTGTCAGTGACCTACCAGCCCTGACATTTATATACTTTTCACCTATGTGGTTGTTGCTGTTGCGAGGCGCCTCGGTTTAATCGGACGATCCGGGTCCGATGGAGTCATTCGTTGGCTCGTTTTACGCCCCAAAGGGCGGGGAAACGTATTGTTCAGGCATTTTAATCCACATCGGTGGACCGGCCCTGTCGCTCCAAGGGCCCACCTGAGTCTGGGTCCTGTGGCTCGGGCTAGAGAGTCACGAATTCGGTAAGGACTATCTTTTGCCTTGGTTCATGACGGAAATCCAATTTCCAAATACGTGATCGTGCGGTTTTGATTGTATATATATATGGCGACATGATATATGGTACCCATGCCGTCTATGATTGATAGTTATGATTTGAAAGTGTTTTCAAAACATATAAACACTAGCAATAATATCAATTGCCTTTGTTTTATTCGTATTAATCATATTTTGGCCATTATAAGGTAAAACTCTATCCTCCGGTTTGCGTTGCATTGTGTGATGGGAACTGAGTCTTATAATGGCTTCATTTTTATAAAAAGCATAGCGATGTTTAAAAGAAAGATTTGTTTTAAAGCACTGGCGATCCAATGGAGTAAACCCGTTCCACGAAAGTGGCGTGGTCCTGTGATTTGCCATATTATATATGTGTTGAGTAGATTTCTCATACCAGTCCCATGACTGACTCGTAGTTTGTTTCACTCTCAAACTCGGGTGCCCCTTTTTCTACACGGGCAGCCTTGTATTCAGGTTTAGCTGGTTCTTTTTCTGGATAGCTGGAGCTGAAGATGGATTCTATCATTTATTTCTTTTTATGCTGTTCAGCTCCTATTGTACATATTTTGTTTATTTCCGCTGTAGACATTTATGTATAGCTGAACTGTATTTGTACTAAGTAAGATCCTGTATACTGTGTAACTCTGATGATTACTTTTATCCAGTATATTTTGTTGTTCATTCTGGTGTATTTATTTAATTCTGTTCTGCTATTATATGTTTCTGTGTTATATTCCAAAAGATAACCTTGTTTCCGTGAGAACGGGAAATCGGGTCGTCTCAAACAGCAAGAATACAAGAAGAGCACGGTGGAATGCATAGGATGCCGGGTGTTTGTGTAAAACAAGGAAGATGTTTTTTGCGCAAATAGCAATAGGAGGGGTAGGGCAGTAGCATGAATATGTACAGGCAGTATATAAAGAACCGACGTGAGAGAAGGAGGAGGAGGAGTTCATGGTGTTGAGGAAATAGTGATTATGTTGTAGTAGGGGATGCGTGAGAGGCTAGTGTGGAGGGGGGACGTCATGTGCTTGCGAATGATTATGGGAAGGAAACAAGGGATGGAATGTTGTATTATAGTAGGGACATGGTATTGTTTAGAGCAGGTAATGGGTTGTGTTCTGGAAAGAGAAGAGAAGTTTTGATGGAGTGTTTAGTTGGTGAACAGGGGACAGGAGAACGTGGTATTTGAGAAGATCTGAAATGGCCATGAAAACAAAACAGAAAGCATCGATTTAAAAACGAGATGGAGGAATACCTGCTTGGTGCGGTCATGGGTTCCAAAGAGAAATGGGTGGTCTGGATTTTTTCTAAATGGGTCGGGTACTGAGGGTGAGCCCAAATATTTAAAGTAATTCAAGTTTAATTGTTTTAAAAACTATTTAAATAATCGTATAATTTGTAAATTGAAAATCTGGATCATACTACATCAGAAATTCGAACGGTTAGTCACGTTGGGATCGTATGGACGGACACTACACCATGGAGCTGATTGGGAGTGGATTTGAGCTCGTTTGAATTTATGGCAAAATAAATTGTTTGATTCAAATCGAACAACAGTTTATCGTTCTTTAACGATGAACTGCAAATGTGAGTAAATCTCACTAACTCCGAACAGTTTATAATTTCATGTTGTATTTTTAGAACTGTTAAATATTGTCTGATTGACTGTGTGTTGACTGCTTGATTGAACTGATAGTCAGTTAGTTGAATTTCTATATTGATTCTGTTTAACAGAATATATCATATAGAACTGAAAGTGATGTCGATTTTGTTGTGTAACATCTGTGGATGCAGGGAAACAGGTTGGAGGAATCCGACTGGATTCCTCAACAGTTATTTTATTGTTTTTCATATATTTTGATATATGATGTGAATTATAACCTGCTGTTGATTATGTGTGTTTGTACGATATTTATCGTTGTTATATGGTGTGTTAAATACCATAAGAAATACCAAAATGGGGAAAAGGGGTTTTCAAAGTATATTTTGAAAATAATTTATTTATATAAAATCAATGGATTTTATATTAGAAAAGAAAAAGAATTTTGAATAAAAGAATTATATTTGTAAATCAAATATTAGGGAATTATATTTGTAAATCAAATATAAGGGAAAGAATTTGTTAAACAGATATAGAGGGAAATATTCGTAAAACAAATATAAAGGAAAATATTTGTCAAGCAAATAGAAAGAGAAATATTTGTAAACCATTTACAAATAGGTTATAAAGGAAATATTTATTTGTTAGAATAAATAGAATAGAATTGAAAAGGAAATATTTATGGGGAATAAATATGTTAAAATAGAGTTAAAGAAATAGAGTTAAGCAAAATTAGAAACTGACTAGAGATTAGTTAAGTTGAATAGTTTTCTGAGTATCGATCTGATGTTGGTTTCGGCCTTCGGGGTTTATACTTAGAGAATTGTTCTCCTACTAGTTTACAGTCAGGGACTGATAGTTGTGAAATGATAGTGATATGTAAATATACAATAGGAAATGTTTTCCAGTATTAATAACATATATTTTCTAAACATAGAAAATAAGGAAATACATATATATATATATGATTGATGATTGATTGATAGAATTTTCATTTGGAAATGATATCGTTGTTTGCATACATATTTTTCTTCGATAGTTAAATCACAGACTATCGAAGTTTTGACCATTTTAACGTTGTTAATACGGAGAGACCGGTTGGATTATTACCCAAAGAACCACTCTGTATTGGCATAAGCGTTGCAAATCATATATGCCAAAGATAATTGAAGACGAAGTAAAGTGCAAGGGCTATTGTATAAATCTTAGATAACAGTGCCTAAGATGGATATACTGAATAGTACCTTCGATTCATCCTGTTCCTGGATGACTTGTATGGACGGATGTCTGACAGAGTATTTCCAGACGATCACGTATATTGATTTCTCCAACCGTACCAAGAGTGGAAGCGGAGAAGGAAACTTCTTTTAGCTAACACATAATGTATTGTTGTAGACGTCAATCGATGATTTTATGGATTTGACGATGTGACATTCGAAGTGAATCTGATGTGATGATGAAGCGTAACCTCAAGCCTCATCAATCGGTAAATGACATAAATCGGGCAGGTAGCATGGCTAAGTCGGTCGCTCCGAAGTAGGGTGTATAATCACCTGATCTAGAGTTTCATTTATTTCTAAAAATCTATTGTTGATGTTGTCCTATTCGGGAAACAGTTGTTGATCCCAACCGTTGGTGATATACATTCGATACACTCAAGCGAAATGAGTGGTCAGTCATGTGTGGCCGGGTTGCAAGATGTTCTTGTTGAACCCGGTGTATTCCTCTCTAGAGGTACACTAGCGAAAGGTGGTTCCATACCTTGTCATAGTTGGAAATCCATTTCCCAATACGTGCTTGCGGCTTTGATTGTACTACATATGTAGAACGTGAGATGAAAGCGTTTCTGGTAGATGATTATTATATTGTGGTTGATAGACATTATTATAATATCAAAGGGTTTTTGATATAAAGATATTTTTGATTCTCATAAGGGAAAAACCCGTTCCGTTATACGACGTGGTCTTATGAGATATCGTTACTTGTTCGAACTGTTTTAAACTGTTTTACTCATACCGGTCCCATGACTGACCCGGAGTTTATTTGTTTTGTTTTCCCTAAACTCTTGGGTGCCTAAATTTGTACGGGCAGTCAAGTAGTCAGGATTTACAGATATACTGGAAGAGCTGGAGCAGGAGGCTTCATAATTATATAGCTATTATTATTCCGTTGTGTTGTAAGTGTTGTACTTTGATAATGATGTGTATATTCAAGTACAGATTTTTATTTCAAGGCTATGTTATATATATTATATGTTATTCGTTCCGCTGTGAGGTCCGTGTTACTCTGATGTTGTGTTCTTCTTCTTCTTCTATTCTAAGTTTCTATCTTATCTATTCTCACCCTCTAATTTCTTTCATTAATGACCGGTATTTTTCGACGTTTGGTTAGTCATCATTGAGTTTATGGCGATAACCAAAGTCGACAAAAACCCGGGTCATTACAGTTGGTATCAGAGCTTAAGGTTAAGTGAATTAACTTGGCTCTGTGGCATGACTCGGTAGAGATGGGGTTAGTAATACCTTAGATTGAGTTTGAGTGTATATATACGAGTGAACCTGTTTGTTATTCAATATAAAAATTGTTTTATATTATGGAGATTTATTGGTTGAGTTGTTTATGAGTTCTGGTCGATCAGTTTGATCCGCTGTATCGGTAGGAGTTGGTAAACACTCGAATACGATGAACTGTCATGGTATGTTTTGAAAAGAGGGTAAATGATACGATTTTACCCAACTTATATTTTGATATAAAGAAGATTGATATTGAAATGATTATAATATATTGGATATATTGGTTGTTATTATAATCGAGTAAGATTATAAAAGTAAAACGGTTATGTAAATAACCAATCAGAATTCATATAAGTGTTACGAGATGAATTAAATCTGAATTTAAACCAGAAATTGAATTAAAATTCTGGAAAATTGGGTAAGTGTTTGTAAATGGATTTGGATTAAAAATAAGGAAAATTTAAGATCCTGGGAGATTTTAAATTGTTTTACAAGCAGTGTGAATTATATTTTGAAATGAATTTCAAAGTGGAAATGTTTAGAAATGGTTTTATAGTATTGAACTCACTTCGATCGCTGGAAAATAGATTCCGATGATGACAGCTGCATCATCAGTATTCATTTTCGAGTTGTAAGTGACGAATTACTGCCAGAGATACTGTTTTGAATTTGTTTTGGGAAAGACAAGTTGTGTTGAAATTCAAAATGGAATTTGAATAATAGAATTTGAATATAGAAATTCAATTGGAATTTGAATAGTTTAAATATAAAGGAAATTCAAATATAAAGTTTGAATATAGAAATTCAATTGGAATTTGAATAGTTAAATATAAAGGAAATTCCAATATAGAGTTTGAATATAGAAATTCAATTGGAATTTGAAAAGTTTAAATATAAAGGAAATTCAAATATAGAGTTTGAATATAGAAATTCAAATGGAGTTTGAATATAGAAAATTTAAATAGAACTTGATATAGAAAATTCAAATAGACTTTGAATATAGAAATTTCAAAATAGAATTTGAATATAGAGTTGAAATGGAATTTGAATATAGAATTCAAATAGAGTTGAAAATAGATTGGAATATATAATTCAAATGGAGTTTGAAATGAGAATTGGAATATAGAATTCAAATGGAGTTTGAAAATAGATTGGAATATATAATTCAAATGGAGTTTGAAAATAGATTTGAATATAGAAATTGAAATGGAGTTTGAATCGAAATTGGGCTTTAATCAAGGAAAGCGATTTGTAAATTCATATTTGAAATCGAGTATGAAACTTAGATTGAAATTGAGATTTCAAAGAGTTATAACCAAGTTTAAAAATATATTGAACATGTTATGTTCAATTATTAAATGAAATAAGCAAAAGTGCCAGTTAACAAATAGATTAACAAATTGAGTTAAGAACGACTAGATTAAATTAAAATGAATTGGAAATAGTTAGATATATGTTAAACAGGTTTGGAATGAAGTTAATGAAGATATATATTAGAATGCCCGACAAAAGGTACAAGTTTATATTTCTATTGGATATAAGATTTATGAGCCATTGGCAAGCCGCTTGGCTGTTTGATTTTCTTTTGGGTTGGAGATGGCCCAGAGAAGCGAGTTGGAGTTTGACCTATTGACCAGTACAAAGGAGGTGCTGGTGAAATTTTTCGAAAAGCTAAGGCGTTAGAAAATTTTCAGGATTTTTGAAAATTTTCGTTAATAAGAATTAATGAATAATTTAATTGAAATTAAATTGGTTCAGTTGAAAACTGAAGTTAAGAAGTGAACAAATATGTTCTAACCAGTCGATAGGGTCGTCCTCTACCTTTTAGCAATTTCGAGGACGAAATTATTTTATGTAGGAAAGATTGTAATGACCCGCATTGGCAGAGGTATTATAATTAATTTATTTAATTATATAAATGGTGGTTTAGAGAATTTAATGGTCGTGGAATTAAATAATGGTGAATATTTAATTAAAATAATAATTAAAATAATATATTTAATTTTGAAATAATCAGAATTGGCGGAAATGACGATATGGTGTGAACCGGATCATCTGTGATATTTAATTCAGTTTGGAATTGAATTTGAATAACGAATATATTATATAAACGACAGTTTGAGCGTATAATTATATTATAATAAAAATCGAGCTTGAAATGGCGTTGCAGTTCGTAAATTGGCGATTTGAACTTCAACTGAATGTACAGGATTCGTTTTAAGCCGGATTTCTATGAAACAAGAAACGTGTGGAGCTGGTGGAGTATACCTTTCTAGTGGAAAAGAAAAATCGGGATTTCGTCGTGTAGATTTTGAGATATGTCCAAATCAAATTTTAAAATAGTCGCTATAGAATCATTTATCGACCGTATCGGTTTATTCGATATAACTAGAGATCGGGTTTGAATTTAGACAAGGTTCTTTTGGGACATAGTGATAATTTAATTTTTAGAACTTTACTGTAATTTTTAATTAATTTAATAAGCGACTTTTTATTTGAAGTATATCGCACCCTGAAATCAAGATTTTGAAGTTTCAAAATATGAGTCCACCTACCGATATTATTATATCTTTGGGATCGTGGCACTTTGCTGAATATAACGGTGTTTTTATTTCTGTCTATA
This sequence comes from Allium sativum, assembly GCA_030737875.1. Lineage (NCBI taxonomy): Eukaryota > Viridiplantae > Streptophyta > Magnoliopsida > Asparagales > Amaryllidaceae > Allium > Allium sativum. Next base: position 183,859,322 of record CM060924.1, on the reverse strand, counting down.
ACCATCCGTAAAAATGAATAAATATTGTGTAAAGGGGAACGCATACAAAATAAGTATGTGGCTCATTTGAGTGGTTTCCAACATCACACGAGGCTTCAGCTATCCATGGCCATAAAAGAAAATCGAAACATGCTTTTACCTACTCAAATGCAATACACGAAACAGAACCTAATCCAACCAAAAACCTTATAAATACATCAACTGATCAGGCCTTCTTCTTGTTTTCATAACCTCCTACGTTTTAATGGCTTCCGAAACCATTAATATAAAATATATATATACTCCACGAAAGGAAATAAATCGAAATAAGGCTTGTACTCCTCAATGAAGACCTCAAAACTCTCATAGATGAAGCCTTGTCCCTTGCTCATCATTCCCATACCTGTTGTGATGGGTGCTGGGGAAAGAATGTGACGTTGAGGAGCTCGCGTCGGGTACTGTCACGAGAAGAACGGGAGTAGAAGTAAAATGAAAGAAGAGAGAAGAGTTGGTGAAGGATGGGAGTGTTTTGAGGAGCGAGATTCCTTGTCAGTATGGAGGATCATGGTTTTTCACTAGAAATGAAGTGGGTTAGGTGACTAGAAGGTCACGGCTTGAGTAAAAAGTATAGAGGGGATCGTTCAACAACAAGAATACAAGAAGAGCACGGTGGAATGCATAGGACACCGGGTGTTTGTGTAAAACAAGGAAGATGGTTTTTGCGCAAATAGCAATAGGAGGGGTAGGGCAGTAGCATGAATATGTATAAGTAGTATATAAAGAACCGACGTGAGAGAAGGGGGAGGAGGAGTGCATGGTGTTGAGGAAATAGTGATTATGTTGTAGTAGGGGATGCGTGAGAGGCTAGTGTGGAGGGGGGGACGTCATGTGCTTGCGAATGATTATGGGAAGGAAACAAGGGATGGAGTGCTGTATTATAGTAGGGACATGGTATTGTTTAGAGCAGGTAACGGGTTGTGTTCTGGAAAGAGAAGAGAAGTTTTGATGGAGTGTTTAGTTGGTGAACAGGGGACAGGAGAATGTGGTATTTGAGAAGATCTGAAATGGCCATGAAAACAAAACAGAAAGCATCGGTTTAAAAACGAGATGGAGGAATACCTGCTTGGTGCGGTCATGGGTTCCAAAGAGAAAAGGGTGGTTGGATTTTTTCTAAATGGGTCGGGTACTGAGGGTGAGTCCAAATATTTAAATTAATTCAAGTTTAATTGTTTTAAAAACTATTTAAATAATCGTATAATTTGTAAATTGAATATCTCGATCATACTATATCAGAAATTCGAACGATCAGTCACGTTGGGATCGAATGGACGGACACTACACCATGGAGCTGACTGGGAGTGGATTTGAGCTCTTTGAATTTATGGCGAAATAAATTGTTTTATTCAAATCGAACAACAGTTTATCGTTCTTTAACGATGAACTGCAAATGTGAGTAAATCTCACTAACTCTGAACAGTTTATAATTTCATGTTGTATTTTTAGAACTGTTAAATATTGTTTGATTGACAGTGTGTTGACTGTTTGATGAACTGCTAGTCAATTAGTTGAATTTCTATATTGATTTTGTTTAACAGAATATATCATATAGAACTAAAAGTGATGTTGATTTTATTGTGTAACATCTGTGGATGCAGGGAAACAGGTTGGAGGAATCCGACTGAATTCCTTAACAGTTATTTTATTGTTTTTCATATATTTTGATATATGATGTGAATTATAACCTGTTGTTGATTATGTGTGTTTGGACGATATTTATCGTTGTTATATGGTGTGTTAAATACCATAAGAAATACCAAAATGGGGAAAAGGGGTTTTCAAAGTATATTTTGAAAATAATTTATTTATATAAAATCAATGGATTTTATATTAGAAAAGAAAAAGGATTTTGAATAAAAGAATTATATTTGTAAATCAAATATCAGGGAATTATATTTGTAAATCAAATATAAGGGAAAGAATTTGTTAAACAGATATAGAGGGAAATATTCGTAAAACAAATATAAAGGAAAATATTTGTCAAGCAAATAGAAAGAGAAATATTTGTAAACCATTTACAAATAGGTTATAAAGGAAATATTTATTTGTTAGAATAAATAGAATAGAATTGAAAAGGAAATTTTTATGGGGAATAAATATGTTAAAATAGAGTTAAAGAAATAGAGTTAAGCAAAATTAGAAACTGACTAGAGATTAGTTAAGTTGAATATTTTTCTGAGTATCGATCTGATGTTGGTTTCGGCCTTCGGGGTTTATACTTAGAGAATTGTTCTCCTACTAGTTTACAGTCAGGGACTGATAGTTGTGAAATGATAGTGTTTTGTAAATAAACAATAGGAAATGTTTTCCAGTATTAATAACGTATATTTTCTAAACATAGAAAATAAGGAAATATATATATGATTGATGATTGATTGATAGACTTTCCATTTGGAAATGATATCATTGTTTGCACACGTATTTTTCTTCGATAGTTAAATCATAGACTATCGAAGTTTTGACCATTTTAACGTTGTTAATATGGAGAGACCGGTTGGATTATTATCCAAAGAACCACTCTGTATTGGCATAAGCGTTGTAAATCATATATGCCAAAGATAATTGAAGACGGAGTAAAGTGCAAGGGCTATTGTATAAATCTTAGATAACAGTGCCTAAGATGGATATACTGAATAGTACCTTCGGTTCATCCTGTTCCTGGATGACTTGTATGGACGGATGTCTGACAGAGTATTTTCAGACGATCACGTATATTGATTTCTCCAACCGTATCAAGAGTGGAAGCGGAGAAGGAAACTTCTTTTAGCTAACACATAATATATTGTTGTAGACGTCAATCGGTGATTTGATGGATTTGACGATGTGACATTCGAAGTGAATCTGATGTGATGATGAAGCGTAACCTCAAGCCTCATCAATCGGTAAATGACAGAAATCGGGCAGGTAGCATGGCTAAGTCGGTCGCTCCGAAGTAGGGTTTATAATCACCTGATCTAGAGTTTCATTTATTTCTAAAAATCTATTGTTGATGCTGCCCCATTCAGGAAACGGTTGTTGATCCCAACCGTTGGTGATATACATTCGATACACTCAAGCGAAATGAGTGGTCGGTCATGTGTGGCCGGGTTGCAAGATGTTCTTGTTGAACCCAGTGTATTCCTCTCTAGAGGTACACTAGCGAAAGGTGGTTCCATACCTTGTCATAGTTGGAAATCCATTTCCCAATATGTGTTTGCGGCTTTGATTGTACTATATATGTAGAACGTGAGATGAAAGTGTTTCTGCTAGATGATTATTATATTGTGGTTGATAGACATTATTATAATATCAAAGGGTTTTTGATATAAAGATATTTTCGAATCTCATAAGGGAAAAATCCGTTCCGTTATACGGCGTGGTCTTATGAGATATCGTTACTTATTCGAACTGTTTTAAACTGTTTCACTCATACCGGTCCCATGACTGACCCGGAGTTTATTTGTTTTGTTTTCCCTAAACTCTTGGGTGCCTAAATTTGTACGGGCAGTCAAGTAGTCGGGATTCACAGGTATACTGGAAGAGCTGGAGCAGGAGGCTTCAGAATTATATAGCTATTATTATTTCGCTGTGTTGTAAGTGCTGTACTTTCATAATGATGTGTATATTCAAGTACAAATTTTTATTTCAAGGCTATGTTATATATATTATATGTTATTCGTTCCGCTGTGAGGTCCGTGTTACTTTGATGTTTTGTTCTTCTTCTTCTTCTATTCTAAGTTTCTATCTTATCTATTCTCACCCACTAATTTCTTTCATTAATGACCGATATTTTTCAACGTTTGGTTAGTCATCATTGAGTTTATGGCGATAACCAAAGTCGACAAAAACCCGGGTCATTATCGGGCTATTGATAAGTGTCTACCATTCTTCAAGATGATCAAGCGAGGAAAGCGCAATTTCGCTTGGACGCCCGATTATGTTGGAGCATTCCAAAATCTCTTGGATCACCTAGAGAGACCTCCTATTTTGTCAAATCCCGTTGATCACGAAGACTTGTTTATGTAATTGGCAGTATCACCACATGCAATATGTTCAGCATTAGTTTGCGAAGAAGACTGGTTCAGCATCCAATCTATTATGTAAGCTGCATAGCGCAACTACCCGAAGTTCAAAAAACTCGCATATAGTTTGTTGACAACTTCAAGGAAGCTTCATCGTTACTTTCAAGCCTATCCAATCAAAGTGTATACCGACTAGTCGCTACGATAAGTCTTCGGCGACCTGAGGCATATAGGAGGTTACTCAAGTGGAATACCGAATTAAGCCAGTTCGATATTGCTTACATTCCTCGAAAGGTTATTCTTGGACCGACATTGGGAGACTTCATAGCTGAATTAACTGCAACGGAGGATGAAAGAGACATAGAAATGGGCCAACCGACTGTCACGTGGAAGTTATTCGTTGATGGGTCCCGAAACGATCGGTGTTCTAGCGTTGGGTTATCTTGATAACTCCTAAGGGATGTTCGATCTTTTATGCAATGAGGTTGGAGTTTCCAGCCATAAAAAAAAAGTCGAGTATGAAGCCCTAATTGTCGGGCTAAAGTCATAATGGAGCTAGGAGCCAAAGCGTTAGACATTTTTTGTGGATCGAAGGTTGTTGTATTATAGGTCAAAAAAGAGTTCCAAACGAAAGGAGAGTGGCTTATTGAGTATCTCATTCAGGTAAAGCAATTGCTGGGATAGTTTGAATATTACAGCATTTCTCATGTTCCCAGGGAGCAGAATCAACAAGCTAACTTGTTAGCCAAGATGGCCAGTTCCAACGGTCAGGGGCAAATCAAGTCAATCCAGATAGAGACATTGATAACTCCTAATATAAATCAGATAGAAGATGATGTGGTGCTGGATGCTGAGCCTAAAAAAGAATCGTGGATGACTCTTATCAGAGACTTTCTCTTATAGGGAACTCTTCCATAACGAAGAAATGAAAGGCGTGCTCTCGTATGCAAAGCCTCGAGATACACCATCTAAGGGGAAACTTTATATCGGAAGAGATTCTAAGTTCCTTTACTCTGGTGTATCGCCAACGACGACGAAAAACGCGTGTTGTGAGTAGTTCATAAAGAAGAATATGGCAATCACACCAGGGTCAAACTTTGGCAAAGAAGATACTTCGGTACAGCTATTTCTGGCCCTCCATCAACGGAGATGCAACTGATTATTCACGACGCTGCGACAAATGTTAGAGAATTGTGAAAATTCTAAGAGCTCCGCTAACTCAACTCACTCAAATGGTTAGTCCTTGATCGTTCGTAGTCTAAGGGATTAACATTATCGCTAGCCTTCCGATCTCGAAAGGTGGGGTGAAGTGTGCGATCATGGTAGTAGACTATTTTATGAAATGACGCGAAGCTGAACCATTAATGTAACAACCCGAATTTTAATAACATGTTAAAACCTTAAATCAAGGCAGAATTAATTTTTAAAACAATAATCAAGGGAAACGGGTTGTGCCATTGCGTTCGGCTCGAAATTCGGCTTGAAAACGAGTCCGAGTTTTCGAAAATCGGAGTCCGTATGAGGGAGATATGACCCTCCGAAGTTTCATAAATTTCCAGAACCGAAAACAGCTCGAAATTCGAATTCAAATTCGAATTCAAAACCCAGAACAGGTTGGGCGGGAAATTTCCCGCCCAGGGACCAGGTCGACCTGGGGGTCGACCATAGTGTCGACCTCCTAGGGACCAGGTCGACCATAGTGTCGACCTGGGGGTCGACCCGGGAGTCGACCTGCCTCCCGAACCCACTTTCTGAACCTGATGCATTCTGATGTATATAGACTCATTTCGTGACCAGATTCGTCTGCCTAATCCTATTTAAACAGCCTCCTAGCCTCATTCTCTTTACACCATTCTTCTCTAACCTTATGCTGCATAAATTCTTGATGGACATGGCTTCTTCCTCCTCCTCCTCTAAATTAAATTAAATTAAAACGCGAAGATTATTTCTTGAGGACTACGGCTAGGAATTGGGGATTTGCTTCTACAATCAAAGCAAGATTCAACGATTCAACAATTCGACGACTAGTTTATAGATTCAACTTCTGCATCTCAATTTCTTAGACCACGATTTGTAAGTTCAAGTTACTTTTAGATAAAAACTATAAACTTAATATGGACATGCTATGAATTGGAATTGGACCTATGTATGATAATTGATTCATATCTATTCTTGTTCATCTTGGATCTTGACTTTTGGGAATATTGCTATGAAATCAGTTTGGACCTATTCGTGTTGTAAATCGAACTCTTTCATGCCTATAACATTATTATGCCTATGACGTTGAAACTATCGTTAATGGCCTAAGACTATGTCTATGCCTATGACTGTGAACATAAGACTATGCCTATGCCTATGACTACGAACATAAGACTATGCCTACGTCTATGACTGTGAACATAAGACTATTGCCTATGACTATGACAAGGACAATTGTGGCTAATCACCTATGACTCCTGACTATGAGAATTATTGCCTATGATTATGAACATAAGACTATTGTCTATGACCATGACTTTGAAACTATTACAGTTAATTTCCTATGACTATTTAGGGTAATTGCCTAGAACTGTTTTGGATAATTATCCATGACTATTGTGATTTATCGCTTATGATTCATAACTGTGAGATTTCTACCTATGACCATGACTATGACTATTGTGTTTGATTTTTTATGCCCATAACACTATAGTTGAAAACCATGTTGTACACCGAATTGGCATTTTGTTGGATCTCATACCTAGGGTGTGACTTGCTTAGTTTATTCGCTATTATGTACACCAAAACCATTGGATTCATTATCCTTGTATTTGGCTTGCTTTTGCATGCCTATTATTTTATGTCAACTTTTATCATGACTATCGCCTTATTTTTCTAGATTTGAAATCCTATTATTTTCTATATGCCAGTGATGTTGTAACCAATTATCTCAAGTTATATCATGCTAGTCTTGTAATCCCTTTTATCGCTTTATGCTCCTCCCTTTTGCTTATCATAGTTTTGATGTTATTCCCTTTATTTCGGGATTTGGATTTATTTGTAGTATAAATCGATTCACTTTTATGTGCGATGGGAATACGATTAGGGTAGATTAGGCAAAACATGAATTGGTTATGAATATGAATTATGAACTTGGTAATAGGCAAAACTTGAAATGTGAACATTGTTATAACTTGAATCTGGATGTGGACATGAAACTTGCCTTGAAAACTTGACATGAAAATTTGAACATGGACATGACGCTAGAATGAACTTGAAAATGGCCAACTCGAGGTTGGGTTGAGTTTGCAGTGTATTTCTGCCCGGAACCGCCCGACAAATCCAGTTACTGCAAACAATAGGATCCAATGTGGGTAGTTGGTCATATCACACTTGAAAACTGGAGGTCAGACTGTGTTGTGGTGTAATTCTGCCCGGAATCGCCCGGCATATCCAGTGACCACAACAACAAGTCTGATGTGAGAGGTTGGGGTGCATTAATGAATTAATGCCACATGATAGGGTTAAGTCATGAACATGAAAGACAACACTTAACCAATTTGACACATGATTCGTAGGGCTAAGTCATGAACTTGAACGACAACACTTAGCCAATTTGACATGACACGTAGACGAGTTAAGTCACGAACTTGAATGACAACACTTAACCAACTTGACATGCTAGACTGATAAGGGTTAAGTCACGAACTTAAATGACAACACTTAACCTATTGGACGGAAACCCTAGTTACGCGGTCCATTTCAGTAGTAACCCACTAGATGTATCACAGTACCCTGGAACTAGGCAGGGTGGGGCACGATTACTGGGCTGATTGTAAGCGACCAGAACGACGGCTGAGTTGGTGCGCCAGCGTAGGTTCAGGCGGGCTATGGTCATGCACGTGGTCCGGAATTGAAAAAGAAAGCACTGGGCATCAGTAGGTTTACCTGTGCATGCTTGATTCGTGTCAGTGGTTGGCACCATAGGGCTTGATACACCCTATGGTGGACCTAGCACATGTGACTACATTCGTGATAGGCCCGTATGACACAGACACACAACGAACTAGAACTTGTAGGGAGCCGATCGATTAGTGGATCGTTCCGTTGGACCTAGTAATGGGCCATTTCATGATATTGGGCCAAGGGATCATTTCATGATTAATATAATACTTGGGTTTGGGATTATAGTACAGTTGGTGCAGCGAACCTTGACTATGTGATGCTATACTTGATTACACTTGAATTATCATGCTATCTTAGTCTATCTTGCTAATCTTGACAGCATCCTTATGTTTACTTTCATTTTATACATGTCATGTTACCTTTACCTGTTTTTATGCTGAAAGTCACTAGGACTTACCAGTCTTTATGACTGACCCGTTTTCTTTCGCCTCTTTTTCTTTCGTTTCCCCCTCCCCCCAGGTTCTCAGGGAGGAAACTCTAGCACTTAGCTTGGATTTCTCTTGCTTTCGGTTCAACTCATGTATGGTTTGATCTTGAGCTATGCTATGGCTGCATTTCTGCTACCTTTGGGGAATTAAGCTACTTTTGATGTTTTAAGCTTATGCTTCTTTATTTATGCAAGACAGAATTTGTTGTAAGGGAAAATAATGACCTTGGCTATTTGATGTAAAAGGTTTTGACTCTTTTTTGAAAGTAATCAAATTTATCTTTTGATTCTTCCGCTGTTTCATCTATGTTCTGTCTTGTGATATTTCTGTGTTTGTTTACCGTGATAACGCTCCTCCAAAACTAGTGCATTCCCTTTGTGAGTGACCCTAGCGGAGGTGGGGTGTTACATTTGGTATCAGAGCAGAAGGTTACCAGACTAGGCAAAAGTTTTTAAAACCCTTCTAAAACTCTTTTCAAGACCACTTACAAAGAAGCATTTTTCAAGTAAAGTCTTGTTTTATTTAAAGGCTATTCCCCAAAAGCCATTAGCACCATCCTTTGTTTCCTCGTTTGAATCTCTTCTTTTCCATTTCAGCATGTCTGGGAATCTTAACTTTCCAGAGGGCGTGCCAATACCTGGCTGGTTCAGGAGGTACTTAGAGGCTAGGGCCAACGATGCAGGCCCAGCAGATATTCCTCGTCTAGCTGCAGCAATTTCTCCTCCTTCCCCTCCTCGTGCAATTACTTTCTCAAAGATCTGTAAGGATTTTAGGGCCATGGGTGGGAAGGATTTCAAGGGAACTGAATCACTCGTAGAAGCGCGGAATTGGCTCAAAGAAAATGAGGATCTGTTCGTTATCTTCGAGGTGGACGATAGGCAAAAGGTATAGTTGGCGGTATGGTTGCTCAAAGATGAAGCTTCCTATTGGTGGGAAGTCACTAATGCTGAGAGGCTGGTTGAAACATGGATGGATTTCAGAACAAGGTTCGAGATGAAATTCCTCTCGCAAGCTGAACGAAGTCTATAGCTGGAAAAATTCTTATCTCTTAAGCAAGGAAGTATGACGATCAAGGAGTACGTCAATCAATTTAATCAGCTAGCTCGGTTTGGACTGGACTTAGTGAATACTCCTCATAAGAAGGCTCTCCGTTTTGTCAAAGGATTGAATGAGCCACTTCACAGCATGGCTATGACCCACGTACCTATGGGGGCTACTTACGAAAAGTTAGTAGACATGGCGCTCTTAAGTGAAGAAGATAAGAATGGCAAGAAGGAGGTCAAGGCGAATGAATCTCAAAACAAGAAGGTAGACTCCGAGAAAGGAGGCAAGAACAACAACAACAATGTGAGAAAAGAAAATGCCACTTCTGTTGTATTGAGGGGCATATAGTCCAGGATTGTAGAAAGAAGAAGATGAAGATAGGAGCATGCTTCCAGTGTGGTGATACTGGACATATCAACAAGAATTGCCCCAAGAAGCAAGGGCAAGGCACGCAGGCAGGACCTTCTAGGGGTACATCTTTAACTTCTTCTCCTAGATGCTTTGTTTTATCTTGCTTATCTTCTCAATCCTATCTTGAGAACCTTAGGTAGAACCCTTTTGGATGTAAACATGTGATTGAAACATGTTATGGTTGATGTTTGCAAATGGTTGCAAGTGGTTGCAAGTGGTTGCAAGTGGTTGCTCGTGGTTGCATAACACACATTAGGCACTAGATCGGCTCAGACACATTTTCATATTGCATATGCATGAGTGTTTATACTTGTTTGTAGATGAAATTGAATGTGTTATCATGTGAATGTTGCATATGGATGGATGTTTATGCACACATATAGTGTTTATGTGGCTAAGACTATTTGCATACATGTTGGACTCATGGCACTAAACATATTTTGCATTAGGAAGATCAATCAGGCCTGATCATTTGCATTAGATAAGGAACATATACACACACTTTCTACATATGTTCATACAGCATTAGAAAATCTTTTAAGGACAATGGTTGCTTGTGGATGATGTTTTGAGTAGATGGATGATTGGATGATATTATTCATTCTTCTTAACTTGAAGATTTCGGGGACGAAATCCTTTAAGAAGGGAAGAATGTAACAACCCGACATGTTTAAACCTTAAATCAAGGCAGAGTTAATTTTTATAACAAGAATCAAGGGAAATGGGTTGGTCCATTACGTTCGTCTTGAAAATCTTCTTGAAAACGAGTCCGAGTTTTCGAAAATCGGAGTCCGTATGAGGGAGATATGACCCTCCGAAGTTTCATAAATTTCCAGAACCGAAAACAGCTCGAAATTCGAATTCAAAACCCAGAACAGGTTAGGCGGGAAATTTCCCGCTCAGGGACCAAGGCGATCTGGGGGTCGACCATAGTGTCGACCTCCCAGGGCCCAGGTCGACCATAGTGTCGACCTGGGGGTCGACCTGCCTCCCGAACCCACTTTCTGAACCTGATGCATTCTGATGTATTTAGACTCATTTCGTGACCAGATTCGTCTGCCTAATCCTATTTAAACAGCCTCCTAGCCTCATTCTCTTTACACCATTCTTCTCTAACCTTATGCTGCATAAATTCTTGATGGACATGGCTTCTTCTTCTTCTTCTTCTTCTTCCTCTAAATTAAATTAAATTAAATTAAAACGTGAAGATTATTTCTTGAGGACTACGGCTAGGAATTGGGGATTTGCTTCTACAATCAAAGCAAGATTCAACGATTCAACAATTCGACGACTAGTTTATAGATTCAACTTCTGCATCTCAATTTCTTAGACCACGATTTGTAAGTTCAAGTTACTTTTAGATGAAAACTATAAACTTAATATGGACATGCTATGAATTGGAATTGGACCTATGTATGATAGTTGATTCATATCTATTCTTGTTCATCTTGGATCTTGACTTTTGGGAATATTGCTATGAAATCAGTTTGGACCTATTCGTGTTGTAAATCAAACTCTTTCATGCCCATAACATTATTATACCTATGACGTTGAAACTATTGTTAATGGCCTAAGACTATGTCTATGCCTATGACTGTGAACATAAGACTATGCCTATGCCTATGACTGTGAACATAAGACTATGCCTATGTCTATGACTGTGAACATAAGACTATTGCCTATGACTATGACAAGGACAATTGTGGCTAATCACCTATGACTCCTGACTATGAGAATTATTGCCTATGATTATGAACATAATCCTATTGTCTATAAACATGACTTTGAAACTATTACAGTTAATTGCCATGACTATTTAGGGTAATTGCCTAAAACTGTTTTGGATAACCATCCATGACTATTGTGATTTATTGCTTATGATTCATATCACTACTACAAAAGTGGGCATGTTCGACACTAATTTGTGTGCGTTGCATGAAAAGTGTGGCGAAAGCTATGATTTCTTCGAGCTTCTGCAACAGCATTCATATGTTGTTGCATTATACGTGGATGCACTGTTGCGGTGGGAATTTTAGTGTTCTGATGTGCAACACCAGTTAAAAGTGTAGCATTACGTATATATAATCCAGTTCAGCTATCCGCGTTATCAACATATAAAAACCCCAACCGTAGATGAAAGATTAATCCAACGGTTCAAACCATCTATGGATCTGATGATCTTAATGTTAGCCATCATCCAATCATTGACAGCCACGTCATTTCATTCTTTTGACGAAATTTTGGCGCGATCTTCTCCCTTCATGAAATTGTTTTCTTCTCTATCATCTAATCGTTTTTCCCCCTTTTTACTATTGACAAAAAATTAAACCTAAATTCACGTCAGTATCGATCCTCTCCTCGACAACAAATTCTACTCCGAAAAGGATGAAGCTTTGAAACGCTTTCTAGTTTTGATTGCTCAGGGCGCTGACATCGCCAGTTTTTTCCCTCAGTTTCAGTTTGTATTACACTGTGAATTAGTTGCGCTTATTATAGATTGGATTATGAGTAATTAGTAATTAGTTCATTTGTTACATTTTGGAGAACCCATTCGCTTATGAGTAATTAGTTGCGCTTATTATTGATTTGGGATTTGGGATTATGCTGAGGTTTATTCGAAAATTATACCCAGCAATAAACCATGAGAACCGGGCTACTGGCATGAAAAAGACATTGGTTTATTATAGAGGTCGAGCTAGTTAAGGAATGGGGACTGCGGTTAATTTGCACTGCTTGAGGTTCATACCTTACACTGCGGTTAATTTGTATGCTTGAGGTTAATTTGCACTGCGGTGTGTATGCACTGCGGTGACATCCGAATTTTAAGCCTCTTACCGCAGATTTTGACAAAATCTGAAGCGGGCACTCAAGCATTTTCGTTTTATTACAATACACATCATACACGCAGTGCATATATACACTCACAAGTATACACGCACGCACAAGTATACACGCACAAGTATCATAAGTATACACGCACAAGTATACACGCACAAGTATCACAAGTATACAAGCTCAAGTATCATAAGTATACACGCACAAGTACACACGCTCAAGTATCATAAGTATACACGCACAAGTATACACGCATAAGTATCACAAGTATACAAGCTCAAGTATCATAAGTATGCACGCACAAGTACACATGCTCAAGTAGACACGCACAAGTATACACGCGCGCACAAGTATACATGCACGCACAAGTATCATAAGGCAGCCATCTGAAGGCACGCACAAGTATACACGCACAAGTATCATAAGTATACACCAGAGACGTACATAGAGATTTTAAAAAATCACCAGCATTCACAAACAAAACAACGTACCATTCACAAACATTCAAAAACATTCACCAGCATCCATCATCAGTCATCACCAGTCTTCACAAACTTCCACAACCACACAAAGTTTCACAAATATTCACAAAATTTCAAGCCAAAAATCATTACCAGCAGAATAAAACCAACATCCACAAACATCACCAGTCATCACCAGCATCATCACCAGCATCCACACCAGCATCAGCACCAGCATCCATGTCAGAGTCATTGTCCATGTCAGAGTCATTGTCTATGTCAGAGTGGCTGTTAAGGATAGAGCATAGTCAGCGACCAAACCAGAATTTCTTGTTGTGGAGGGCAAAGTGATCTTTGGATGATCAAACTTCAATAGGTATGTTAATTCTATTTCTGTAAACATTTTGTGATCCACCTAATATATTATATGATCAAACTTCTATTTCAGTAAACATTTTGTGATCCACCTAATATATTATATGATTCAATTCTCAAATAATGTGATCCACCTACGAGTTTATATGCCTTAATTATCAAACAATTTGACATGTAACACACATTAATTATCAAACAATTTGACATGTAACCACATCTGAAGGAAATTCAAGCCATACAATAACAGTGTCTCAAATTCAAGCCACACAACCACATCTATGTACAACTAACAGAGCACCAGTTTGTATTATTATTTCAGAATCTTGGGTGGGGCATTATAACCTTGTATGTATGTATGTGAGTGTGTGCATGTGTGGTTGTGTCTCACTATAAGAAACTGTGGATGGAAGTAAAATTTACCTATGATCACAAAAAAATGGTACCACCGGTTCCTCCCTATTGCTCACAAACAGAATTTCAGGCCTCGTCAAAGGATGAGTATGTGTGGTGCGCTCAACCCTAATGATGTATTTCTTGTTGTCGAATCGAGCAGCAAAAACATTCTCCAAGCCAATGCCTTCATAAAATTCCATTTTCAGGTATAATGATCTATGGTCAATTCGAGACCAATGACAGTCATCAATTTCACACACATTTCCCATTGGCATCATTAATTCTTTTATTGCAGGAACATTTGTCTTCAGGAACTCGGGAAAGCCAACAACTCTGGCCCATGATTCTGCCTCGAATGCTGGTTCAGGCTCAAATTCTTCAGCAGACCATTATTGCACATAAAAAGCACCTCCAATTTTTGTAAAAAGTTTCAACATTAGCGCATGATCACGCGTACTGTAAGATGGGCATGTTATTAGAAAAGAGTTTTTGGGTATAACCCGTATAGTCCACTCCTCATTAAGCTTCAGCGTATGCCTAAGCGTGAGATGCACAAATTCGTAAGTCCAATGTCCTGAAAGAACAGTGGCAGTGATGCATAGTGAAGAGTCCTCCATTGTTTTTTTTTAACTTTTGACGATGGAGTTTTGTTTAGGAGTTGAAGATGTAGATGACGATATGCTTCTGAAGCTTGACAGGATATGAAGTGACACACTATATACATGGCAGTAATATGGGAACTGAAAACTTTTTGCTCAGAAGACGAATGGCCATATGAAATTGCTTATTTGTTGGCTGGCATGAGTGACCAATCGCCAATGGTCAGTAAGTCAATTGTAATAATTGTGTTCATAACATTTTACTAAGAAGGCCAATGGCCATTCGATGCCACCACTTATCAAATAACTTGTTATCATTTGATCAGGTGCATATTTAATTCTGGAAGGCAGAGGGATACATTTTGCAGATCGGATTGCTGCATATATATGATTCATATATAGGTACATATTAACATACATATATATTTCCTATTGCAATCGGATTGCTGCATATATATGATTCATATATATAAATGAGTAATACATTTTGCAGGTGTGGACACATGTGTACATGTTCAGAATTCGCTAAAGAATTGGCCAGGAATGGATCAGGATAATGTCCCTTATGCTGTGCACCTATTCTTGAAGTAGTTCGTGCTTACTGTATACAATGAACAAAATGGTGTAGCTGATTTTTGAGTTTTGATATTTGGATAATTAAAACAATTGCTTTGGATGAGTTTCTTGTACAAAACCTGTGTTGCAAAATATTTATTAAAGCATTGTATTTCTATCAAATTAGTGTTGCATTTTCCTTCTTCTACTGTTGCGTTAGCTTTTATTGATATTGCATTTCATTGTAATGGTGTTGCATTACATATTGTAGTGGTGTTGCATTACATTAAATATAATTGCTTACCCGTCGCACGTGGACCCCACAGCTGACGTGGATAGCTGGTGTGGCATGTGACACATGGAGTGCTGACATGGAGAGATGACGTGTCGTGTGACACGTAGACAGCTGACGTGGAAAGCTGACGTGGCGGCACTGGAAGCCGGGCCCTAACTAATGCTTAAGGCAACGCTGAATAGTGTTGCATTACGTGCAAATAGTGTTGCATTATGGCTATAATGCAACACTTTCTTTCCGTGGCCGTAGATGGGCAAAAGTGTTGCCTTAGGTGGCTAATGCAACGGCCGCGGAAGTCACGCCCCCCTGGTGTTGCCTATTTGAAAAAATGGCCTACGACAACGCTTTTTTGATCTACGGCCACATAAAAATAGTGTCGAATATCCCACTTTTGTAGTAGTGTATCTATGAGATTTCTACCTATGACCATGACTATGACTATTGTGGTTGATTGTTTATGCCCATAACACTATAGTTGAAAACCATGTTGTACACCGAATTGGCATTTTGTTGGATCTCATACCTAGGGTGTGACTTGCTTAGTTTATTCGCTATTATGTACACCAGAACCATTGGATCCATTATCCTTGTATTTGGCTTGCTTTTGCATGCCTATTCTTTTATGTCAACTTTTATCATGACTATCGCCTTATTTTGCTAGATTTGAAATCCTATTACTTTCTATATGCCAGTGATGTTGTAACCAATTATCTCAAGTTATATCATGCTAGTCTTGTAATCCCTTTTATCGCTTTATGCTCGTCCCTTTTTCCTACCATAGTTTTGATGTTATTCCCTTTATTTCGGGATTTGGATTTATTTGTAGTATAGATCGATTCATGTTTATATGCGATGGGAATACGAATTGGGTAGAATAGGCAAAACATGAATTGGTTATGAATATGAATTATGAACTTGATAATAGGCAAAACTTGAAACATGAACATTGTTATAATTTGAATCTGGATGTGGACATGAAACTTGCCTTGAAAACTTAACACAAACTTGACATGAAAATTTGAACATGGACATGACGCTAGAATGAACTTGAAAATGGCCAACAAGAGGTTGGGTTGAGTTCGCAGTGTAATTCTGCCCGGAACCGCCCGACAAATCCAGTTACTGCAAACAATAGGATCCAATGTGGGTAGTTGGTCATATCGCACTTTAAAACCCGAGATCAGACTGAGTTGTGGTGTAATTCTGCCCGGAACCGCCCGACATATCCAGTGACCACAACAACAGGTCTGATGTGAGAGGTTGGGGTGCATTAATGAATTAATGCCACATGATAGGGTTAAGTCATGAACATGAAAGACCACACTTAACCAATTTGACACATGATTCGTTGGGCTATGTCATGAACTTGAACGACAACACTTAGCCAATTTGACATGACACGTAGACGGGTTAAGTCACGAACTTGAATGTCAACACTTAACCAACTTGACATGCTAGATTGATAAGGGTTAAGTCACGAACTTAAATGACAACACTTAACCTATTGGACGGAAACCCTAGTTACGCGGCCCATTTCAGCAATAACCCACTAGATGTATCACGGTACCCTGGAACTAGGCAGGGTGTGGCTCGATTACTGGGCTGATTGTAAGCGACCAGAACGACGACTGAGTTGGTGCGCCAGTGTAGGTAGGCGGGCTATGGTCGTGCACGTGGTCCGGAGTTGAAAAAGCAGGCATTGGGCATCAGTAGGTTTACCTGTGCATGCTTGATTCGTGTCGGTGGTTGGCACCATAGGGCTTGATACACCCTATGGTGGACCTAGCACAGGTGACTACATTCGTGATAGGGCCGTATGAAACAGACACACAACGAACTAGAACTTGTAGGGAGCCGATCGATTAGTGGATCGTTCCGTTGAACCTAGTAATGGGTCATTTCACGATATTGGGCCAAGGGATCATTTCATGATTAATATAAGACATGAGTTTGGGATTCTAGTATAGTTGGTGCTGCAAACCTTGAATATGTGATGTTATACTTGATTACACTTGAATTATCATGCTATCTTAGTCTATCTTGCCAATCTTGACAGCATCCTTATGTTTACTTTCAGTTTATACATGTCATGTTACCTTTACCTGTTTTTATGCTAAAAGTCACTAGGACTTACTAGTCTTTATGACTGACCCGTTTTCTTTCGCCTCTTTTTCTTTCGTTTCCCCCCTCCAGGTTCTCAGGGAGGAAACTCTAGCACTTAGCTTGGATTTCGCTTGCTTTCGGTTCAGCTCATGTATGGTTTGATCTTGAGCTATGCTATGGCTGCTGCATTTCTGCTACCTTTGGGGAATTAAGCTACTTTTGATGTTTTAAGTTTATGCTTCTTTTTTTATGCAAGACAGAATTTGTTGTAAGGGAAAATAATGACCTTGGCTATTTGATGTAAAAGGTTTTGACTCTTTTTTGAAAGTAATGAAATTTATCTTTTGATTCTTCTGCTGTTTCATCTATGTTCTGTCTTATGATATTTCTGTGTTTGTTTACCGCGATAACGCTCCTCCAAAACTAGTGCATTCCCTTTGTGAGTGACCCTAGCGGAGGTGGGGTGTTACAATTAACCACGATCTGGACAAAGCGGGTGATCAAGTTCATTATCAGAAATATCATATGTCGGTTTGGATTTCCTAGAACTATCATTACTGATAATGGGACCCAATTTAACAGCTCGTAATTTAGAGATTTCTACCAGCGATATCACATTGAGAAGAAATACACTGCAGTTGCACACCCGCAATCGAGTGGACAGGTCAAAGCAGTGAAAAAGATAACCAAGTCCATTATGAAGAAGCGATTGGAGCAGGCCAAAAGCAGATGGGTCGACAAATTACCAATATACCTTTGGGCTCATTGAACCACCCATAAGTCTATGACTGTCCATACTCAATTTGCCTTGTCCTATGGTTATGAGGCAGTGATACCTGTGGATCTTGAAGTCCCCACTCATCGAATGACTTACTATGGCCCTTTGATTTATAGGTCGTTTCTCCTAGAATCACTTGACATGATTGACGAGAAAAGAGAGGAGGCTAACTTGCACGCTCGAGAATATAGGCAACGAGTCGCCTGATACTATAACAAAATGGTTCGGCCTAGGACTTTTGATCCTTGCGACCTTGTACTAAAGCGCATATTCCCACCTCTAGTTCACTTGGGACCAAGATGGGAAAGCCTTTACATTATCCGATAGAAGCTTAATGATGGAACTTTCAGGCTAACGACTATCGATGGTGATGACCTTTAAAGAGCATGGAATACTGAGCAATTACTGCCTTACCTATCTTAGGCCCTTATTTTTTTCTAATCTTGTAAATATTATTTGATTCTTTCAGCTATATAACAAGGCATGACTCACCAAGTGTTTATGAATAAAAGCTCCTTTCCATGCTCCATGACTATGTTTACAAATTTGGCTATGTATTATGATCTGACCAACCTCTGCCAATTCCTGAATGAAGGGGGTGTACAACACCTTAGTGACATTCATTGGCTTGCGTTTCGATAAGCTAACTCAACCCTACGGCTAGTTGGGATATGACTCAAATGAATATGAGCTTGACTTCGACGCTTAGAATGGTGATCAGCGCTTTGAGAACCAAAGTGTGGGAACAACGCCAAAACGAATGTGACACGACCATTCGTGCAACTAACTCTAAATCTCACGACTTGGGGGAGAGTATAAATCAATTGGTTAGTGTGAACGATGCACCATGATTTACAATTGCTAAACCCCTGGCTCTAACCTGAACTGACTTTAGGAGAGTATAAAGGGTGATATAACGACGTCCACACAAACTTTGTCACCTCCGACTAAGGGTAGGAGTGTAAACGCCTAAGGATCGGATGTCCAAATTGACTTAACCTAATCCCCTCCGACGTTAGGGGCATGGGTATAGTCTTATAAGCTAACTTTGAATACAGCCCGAACAGGACTCGTGATTCAAAGTTAATTTTTGGTGTATACACTATACCTTCAGTCTACGACATGGTGCAACGACACCTAGTACTATGACACTCCAAATTACTTATGGATTATGCTTCAAATTACTTTATTGCTTGACTTAGTAATATTTGGATTTGGAGTACACTGAATAGAAAGCAATATATAAACTCACAGACAAATAACATTGTTTTTATCAAAAGTAACAATGCTTCATTCACAAAAATGCCAGTTTTATACATATTTACAAGAAAAATTGCGAGACCCATACTCGCAGCAACATCCAAATGGTCTAAAAAGCAATACAAAGAATAGGTTAACTAAGACTGCGATGGCTTCTGATCAATTTTCTTCTTCTTCTCATCTCCTTCTGCTTGGCCAGCTCAAATAGTTCATCAATAGTAATGGACTTCCTTTTCTTGGACTTACTACCAGACGAATCGGAAGGTCATGGAATGGGCGCATCATGTTTCTTCTTATGACGCTTGGTTAGAGTAGGAAGCAGAGTCTACTTGGTAGGCAAGATTAGACCAAAGGGAAGTATCATTCGAAGGGGAGTATTGTAGTCTCAGATTTTAACTCTTGAATCTCCCCTGCTTCCTTCACTTGGATCTCCACCATGCTTAACGTCCCTTCTACCTTGACTCTCGGGTGAAAGTGACATCTTCTTCCCCGCCACCTTCGGAGCCCATTCCATCTAAGCCTTCCAATGCATCAATCATGCACTCATCCTTTTTAGGATAGTTGGCAGGGGAAAGAGTAGCTCATCAGTGACTTGGGATTGAGCTTCAATAGAAGTATGGACTGGGCGGTTACCCGTAGCATGAAAAGCGATCACGGTTATTCCTTCAGGGACAAGGGGCGATCCAACTAATACTGGATCAATTCTCTTGAATTTAGGCGAATTCAGCGAGATACCTTCGATGGAGCCACCATTTGTTGGTACAAGTTCAAGCACTTCAGTAGTAGGAGTTAATGGCTTTGATGTTTTAAGAGCTGGGGAATCAGGATTATAGCCGTCTACTTCTCCAGACTGATGGATAACGGATGAAGAGCCGGAAGCACCTTCCATAGGGTTTTTCCTTAGCTAGGCGCTTTGCAGCATCTTTGGCTTCTTTCAGCAACCTTTCCCCTCTGCTAAGTGCTTAAGTTTGTCGTTCCTCAAGAATTTCTTCATTAACTCCTCTTTATACACAACTTCATTCTCAGACCTGTGCCTCTCCTACTCAACCAATTCGCTTCAGGTATCGGTTAATGTGGTAGGATAATCATCTACCTAGAATATGTCACGATGTTGGAGAACTTTAGAGAAAAACTCCATAATCACTGGCTCAAAATCGTCCAATTCTTGTTTCATATTAGAAATTTCTTTCTTCAACCCACCCACTTCAATGTAAGGTTGTATTTGGGAGTTGGAAGCGAATTCTAGAGCTGTATTGGCATTTTATTCAGCCTCCTTCGCCCTTTTCTCAGCCTCGGCCAGCTAGGTCTTCAAGTCAGCATTTTCCTTCTTAAGTAAATCTTTCTCTGTCTTAAAAAGAGTGAAAGCGAGTCTTAAATTGGTATTTTCAGTCGTAAATTTCTTTCACTCCTCCTTGAGGGTCTTTAATTCCTTGCTGGTGAGGTCAAGTTCTTTATGGAAGTGATGTTCCAAATCAGTATACATTTTTCTGAGTTTATTGGCCTCCGCCTTCGCTATTTCAACTTGGCTTGGGCCTCAGTTTATTCCTTCTCCACATAATCCAAGTCTCACTTATCACGGTCATATAGTTGTTTCTGATTTGCTAGATCTACATCAAGGTTGCGCATAGTTTCAAAGAGCTTTCGGTCTTACTTGCAAATCTCATTGTACTACCCAGTAAGGAAATCTATGTATTTTTTAAGCCTTTCGCCGAAGTTGTTGGGCACGAGTTCCAAATTAAGAACGAAATGCATATGTCCAAAGTACTATTGAGGAAACTAAATATAAGCACAAAGAGAACAGAGTATATGGCATGAAGAGAACTGAACTGATATTGCCTAGAGATGCACTAAGGAAAAAAAGGAAATTAACATGACTGTTCCTTCTGGTCGCAAGAAGCTTCAAAAATTATTCCACTACATATCCTAGCCCAACAATTCTCATCTTGCAGCCATAAAAGCCCTGAACTTAGCTAACCAATCCACCCTCCGAATTTCCCATCTCAAAACCTTAGAATATAAGCACCTCAGTCAAACTCCACTACTAATGCCAAAATCTGAGATAACCAATTATATAGTTAAACTAACTAGACCCAAAACCAACCCCTATCTAAAATGCCCTAAACATATCCTAAATAAAGATTCCTAGTTTCAACCCTGACTCACTATAGGTAATCAAGTCGATTTCCCTACGGGGTACTGGACCTAGGAAAGTTCCTAAGTGCAAAACAATTAACTAGTATTATCATCACACACTCGGGGATCTACCATATATGTAAAGGACAACTTTGTTAGGTCTACAATATAGATGCTCCACATGATTTATCTCACCTCAAGGCTATGGGCCTTCGCAACCATCCCAACTAATATATCAAAGACAAAAAGACAAAATACTCGTAAGTCAGATAAAATAGGAGAGCTAGAGAGAAATAAAGATAGATAACATTCTTTCTTTCATCAACTCTTACTTACTCCCTTTTCCCCATCCCTTTGATCAACACCTTCCCCATAATCTTTCCGAAGTTAGCATACTTATGGTGCTCTTTCACTTGTCATCCTTAAGTTCATCCTTTAGGAAGTTTTGCTCATTCCAAATTGATTGGTTTCCAAAAATATACAAAAATATATTTTCCATAGCATAAGACAATCTGATTAATAGGAATTCGTAATTGAAAGATATTTCTCTTGATTATTTCTGAGTTGTTGAGTAATGCACAATAAGGCTAAATCCCTATTCCGCACTAATCCATTCATTCTAGGTTAATTACAAACCAAACTATGGAAATACATCCCTTTTTTTTCTAACCAACGAATCTGGGTAATCATTAATTTCCCAACCTACCTTTTTATCTCTAAGCTAATAAGGTTGTCACATCCATGGTTTGCCTTATTTAATGTTTGTTAAACGGGTTTGTCCATTAGTCAAAACTTCAACCTATAAAGATTCAAGGTTCCTAAACATAAAAAAGCTTATATAGGTTGTCTTATCGATAAATCAACAAATAGATACAAAATTCGAAAGAATCAAAGGAAGGTTATAATTGACTAGATGGGATATATTTTTATCTTCAAAAGCAACTTTTAATTTCTAAAAAATATGTTTTCTTTTAAAAGTACCTCCTTTTTGAAACAAAATTTTAGTGATCTTGTAATGTTAGGCTTTGATACCAAATGTAACACCCACACCTTAACGTTACCCATAAGAGGATTCCATTAGGGAAAATGGAGTGTTGTAGGTATAAAGATAGTAAAACATCATATAGAATAAGATTTCACAAGACACAGACCAATAAGTTTACAGCGGAAAGAAAACAATTTATTTTAAAATGACAAAAACCATATTTATTTCAATGTAACCAAATTGTCAAAAGTATTATTTCTTAAAATCTCAGTCAAAACCACATCATAGTACAAAATAATATTATTCCCAAAATAGTCAAAAAGATACAACCTAACCTTGGAAAAGAAACAGAAAGAAATCCATTTTTTGTAAGAATCCTTCACGGTAGAATCAACAAATAAAAATGAACAATATACTATCTCCTTGTAAGCCTGGGTGGAAGAAAAGTGGAAAGAAGAAAGAATAATGGGTCAAGCATAAAGTCTAGTGAGATATTATGGTTACTAACATGACTGATAAGTTAAGGAAAATAGATAAAACAACAGGTCTAGTGTCATAAAATGGGGTAAGTGTCGGTGCACACCTAAAAGTGAACAAATACTAATAGGAAAGACATAAAGGATTGGCTATTCTCATTCCACGACAATGATGATAATAATGATAATGACTGTTTTGTTCTCCTTCAAATTCAGAACATAATATCATTAGGAAAGAAATATTCCTAATACTACCCATCGATTGACTCCTAAACCACGGTTGTGATAACATATGCCAACTATGGGTTCAGTTTTATCAGGCCCAACCCATTAGCTCTAAAGAACATAGCATTAATCACAGGCGTCACATCATTTAATTTTCCCTAATCGGGGTGATGCATGCTCTTCGTCCCACAGGAACACACAGGTACCCATCTCTTTTGGACCTCTTACAACCCAGTATAGTATAAGTGTGTACTCGCTTCCTCGTGAGACCTCCATAGTGTGATAAATGGGATACAATCTGATATGATCCACCAACCAAAAATGCAATTCGACTCAAGTCACCCCTAGAATTAGTCCCCATTATTTGTTATTGTTAGGCCACTTATTTTCCCTAATCAGTTTATGATACCGGAACGGGCCATAACCATGAGCTCCTTATTTTCCCTAATTAGTCGTCGTTGCCATAAGGACTCCAACTACACACTTATCCATTTATTAGGTCATTTATTTTCCCTAATCAGCTTACTCTGCCGGAATAGATCTCAACTATAAGCCACTTATTTTTCCTAATCAGCTCATGCTGCCAGAACGGACTCCAACTACATGCTTATTAATTTGTCTCATATTAAACTTAATACATATTTTAAGTTTGCTTAATAAGCCTATTCTTCCAATATAACTTCTTGTTATATTCTTGGTTGTATTAAACATTTTATTCAGGTTATGATATTGTTATCATAATTATTATATAACCCTAACCATCATTACTTGGCAAATTACTAAATCAACCTATTCCATTTATGTGTTCATTCTCTAATAACATAATTTATTAATTACTCCTCAATTTATAGTTCATTTGTGGATTAAGATATTTATCGAATTTCAATATTCCCAAATTACAGTTCATTTGTTGATTACAACATTTAATCAAATTTCGACATGCCCTAGATATCACTTCATACCCATTTTCATTATTTTCCAATTAGGCTCAGTAATTATTGGGTAAAGGCTTAGGCTCTTGCTAGGCCTAAGATCAACGCAAAAGAAAAGGGTAAAGGTATAGGCTCTTGCATGGTCTAAACTCAACGCACACAAATTACTAATGAAATGGAGCAATTATATAGTCCAAATCAGATGTTTATTCAGTTATTCCCTTTTATAGTTTTCCTATATATCCAATTTTTATCCAGTTCAGTTACTCCAAATTAATTTTGGATTTATCCCAAATCCATGCGTAGAAATGGATAATTAGGCGTTGGTTATTAGACATATGAGCCTATGCCTCAAATATCTGTAAAAATAGGAAAAAGGGAAAACAAATCTGAACATAATAATTCACAAAAATACGGATATTGATTATATAGAATATGTAGAAACAAACAAAAGAATAATCTAAAAAAGAATTAGGAACAACTAAACTTGTAAACAAACTACAAATAAATTGGATCTGTGTAAAAACCGTGGAAATTTCATATTTGTAAGCACTACAATTTTTATTGTATAAATTTAACCTCAGCTTATTAGAAACTTGTAATCACAGAAATCTCACCTATATTTTCCTATACAAATGGTCCTAATAGGAATCTCTAGATCTATATATATAGCCCTCCAATTATTGTATATAAAACCTAATTCTCATAACTCCAATATTTTTTAGGAAGAATTTTTGTATAGTGGAGGCAAAGAAGGGGGAATGGAGTTGTGAGGGTTTAGGGTTAATAATAGAAGTCGAGAGCCTAAGCCCCTTATAATTTAGGTTTTCAACCTGGTCCATCAAATGGAAAGAAGGATCCAGAGGCATCAGAAAAAATACAGTCGGTTCGGTTGAATTCGTGTCTTGCGTACACGCTGCCAGGCCACGACCTAGGTCGACCCAATATACAGCTAGGTCAGCATGGGTCGACCCACCTTCAACATGGGTCAACCCAGGTATCGATCCAATTGAATTCTAGGTCGTCTTATGGATGCGCCCAATTTATTATATATATTAATTTTTTTGATTTTTAATTTAAACTTCAAACGCCATAACTTCTTTGTTATAAATCAATTTTACGCAAAACAAATGTCTATCTGAATCAGAAAATCATAACGGACTCAATGGCGCTACTCTCATTTCCCAATCCCCCTTTATTTTCCAACTTTTTGTTTAATTAATTGCTTTGTAACCTAATTTTTTTCGTTAAAAATTTGGGTTGTTACAAGTTAAGCTCAAAAATCAACAAGCAAACAATTTAGCAAACATGCAACCAAGATTGGATGAAATTTCAGTTTTGTCAAACCATGTATACTGGCAAGTATAGATTAACTAGGTCATAACATTCCTTCACCTCGAGGTACTACATTAATCTCTATGGTTGCTGCAATCACTCATTGTATTAAGTTATGGCGACCAAACACGGGAAGTTACAAGCATATATAATCTAACAAAGCCCTTAACATGGTAAGCCACAATCAAGGAAATGACTAGTTATCATAGTCCCAATCTTATTCCACCCATCAAATTCGCAAGGTCAAATTAAACGATGAAACCTCAATGTCAAACGAACACGTATGGAAACACCATTAGTGGAAAGCATATATCGATGTTGATGTCATTTTCCTAGTTTCATCGAGGAAGCACTCATGAAACAGGAATGAAAATCAATACATATGTCTCCATGATTTGTCCCTACAGGGAAAGAAAAACTTTTATACTGGGCGGAAGCTCAAACATTGCGAGCATACTTGATCAACTCATCCAACAATCATTCCTTAGGAATGAAATAATCACCCTCCTAGTCGTTCTCGCAACCCAACCACAAACTCCAAACTTTTGAGTGACAAAAGAGAGGGCAATTGTACTTCGATAACATATCGAATTCAATTACACTCTCCAACACAATACACCGCCTAAATTGGCGAACTCCTCATCGACTCCTAAGAATTCGATGCAAACCTCTTCGAAGTGAACCATGAATTAGTCTTCAGCGAATCAATTTTGAGAACTCAAAATGATAAAGACTCCCGATCGTTCATTTAACTCAAACTCTAAGTTGTTGAAGAAAACCCCTTTGAGAACACAAACAACTCTCACACCACAAAGGTTGATTCCGCTCCAAGAAACAGTATGCCACAAGGACACATAAGCATCCACATATTGCGGCATAGTGCGCTCTCTTCACTTGAGCGCTACAACTAATTAGAGATATTATAGCTTTCCATATAATAGTTCATGCCATTGTTGGAAACATAAGCTGTAAATCGAGAATAGTAGTTCATGATTCTGCTCGATTCTCAACTCCAGGAGTAGAGTAATCAGAAGTATTCCTCATTCTCTTGTTCTCTAGATCATCTTGAATAAGTGGTAAAGGAGATCGGTCTCTAATAGAGACAATATTCCTATTGCACTCATGTGCAAAACAACCTATACTATATACTGCTAATATATAGATTTGAAAAACAAAATATATACAAATACATACTCTCTCATATATATTAATTTACGAATTCAGTATTGCTTAGGTTAAACAACGCAACCTAAGCTATGATATCAAATGGACGACTCGTCATACACCACCGATGCTCATAACTAAAAATATGCGCTGCACCAGCACCCCGGTGTAAAGCAATCATTAAGAGAAAGAAATAGTAGAAAACAAGAAAAAAGTGATAGAAAAGAAGGAAATAGAAGAGAAGAGAAAGAAAAGAATATAAAACTCAATCAAAGAACCTATTGTATATCTCACAATGTACCAGATAACATGTAATATCAGTCACCGATATAAAACAAGTGAGACAGTAATAACTATATAAACCAAATGATCAAAGCATACGGGCTCATACAGTTATACAGATCAATAGTAGAGTTTATAAAAGAGGTAAATAAACTCAAACTGATACACTGTCTGTAACAAGGACACATAACATTGTCAAGGTTCCACGGTGCTACACAACGGAATAAACAATATAATGCAGGTATAAATATGTAACATGTAGCATCCTGCTAATCCACCTGCACAGCACCGAATAATACCTGTACCTGTTACCTGGCCTGCTCACCAACATTGTCGATGAGAACCCAATGTA
This sequence comes from Allium sativum, assembly GCA_030737875.1. Taxonomy (NCBI): domain Eukaryota; kingdom Viridiplantae; phylum Streptophyta; class Magnoliopsida; order Asparagales; family Amaryllidaceae; genus Allium; species Allium sativum. Next base: position 183,831,919 of record CM060924.1, on the reverse strand, counting down.
ATAAGAAGCTTGGGTCAAACAACAGTCTGGTGTGAGCAATAAACAAATCTCACGGTACTATAAAAGTCATAATTGTAAATATGGTACGAGGGGTATAAGAATCACGTAAGCCCTACCCCTGCATCAACAGAGTTAGCACATAATAGTCAATACATGCTACATTATGATAAGCATCATACAAATAAGGTGTGATAGTTGTAAAATACTAGATGGAGATAAACAAGTAAACAACCATACCATCCATCAATCATCCCTACATTCACTTACTCAGTGCGTTAAATATATTGTACTTAATACTCTTGTTACCAAATCCATTGAGGCACTGGCAGTCCCAACTGCAACAGGCTCTACCAAACTATCGCTATGTTCTAATATACTGGACTATAGTAGATAACCCTATCTAGTGCATACTGCAATTGGCGCTGGTGTCCGGGCGAATCAGTCCATACTACAACTAGCGCTGACCCATCTCTATGCCTCTCCCTCAACGGTGTACTAAAATCGTGAATACCGATAACTCTTTTGCACTTTTTTCCCGTAGTAAATCCATCTAAAGACTGTCTATAAGACTTCCATCCGAAATCATCACTATACGGGAACTATCCCCGACGTTCATCGTACATCGTGGGTGGGATACCATCCCGTGTCTCTTGTCTCTCTCCGACAAGCAACTCAATACGACTTAACGACGTCTTTTCTGCATCTTGGAGGAAAAGTATTTACAGCCGCCATGCTCTCCATCTGGGATCTTCGTCGTCGAATGATGAATTAATAGAAGCACCACATCCTTACCTCAATCCAAAGCCACTGATCGAAGAGCCATGGTATCAAAATCGCTACTGGACGAACCATCATATCTTTCTTCTTGAAATCGCACCATCATCAATGTTAAATTGGCCTGAGTGGCCAATAATAATAGTAATCGATATCAACCACTTCATTGTAATAGATAACAACTATTCAGATCACCTATTTAAACAAAATTGGTTAAATACGCGTCCAGGGAAAAACATCCAGCATTCCTCATGAAATCCAGAACGTCACCAAGTCCATTCTTCGTCTTTAGATCGGCCGCCACGCTCCAGTGTCTCTGCATCTTAAAATCTGTCGCCAAGCTCCAATGTTGCTTCATCGTTAAGTTCATCGTCGAGCTCCAATACTGCTTTATCGACAAATCCATCGCCCAGCTCCAATACTGCCCTTTTGTCAAATCAATCCAAGCGCACTGAAGCTCCTTCGAGAATTTATCTCATCCGTTCGAGTCTACAATCCTTATGCGCTCAATCAATATACATAGACATGTGCATTTGATTCATAAGCACCCCAAGCTCTAACGAACAAGATTTCTTAATACTAGATCACCACCAAGCACCGTTTAAAGCTAAACTAAGTAGATAATTCGACTATGCAAACAATAGCCATACATATTCCTAAACTAGCATACAAACATCCATAATAGCAATAATAAGTCATATAGGATCTATCTATAGTAATCAAAGTGAAATAAATGTCCAAATAGCCTATATCTAACAGTGTGATCAAAATAATGCATGATTGCATGTAAATGAGTATATAACACGCAATAGCACACAAATAGGTAAATGTTATAATCATATTTAATACTATTTAAATCAATTTCTTATCTTTTTATTTAATGTTTACTAGGTTCAACAGTATGAACACAATTTCAAACATTAAATCTATACTATTTAAACAAATATAGCCCAGTGAGAGATAATATCACTTACCTTAACTAAATCAGCCCAAACAAGCTCTAAGGCGTAGAGCTCGCCAATACGAGTCCAACATATGAAACTACGTCCGTATCCGACCTCGTATGCCAAAGTTTTGCATGCCATAAGTTTGACGATAAAATCAGTAATTAACAAACTAAACTAAATAATTAAATTACACTAATCATCTTTGTTAGCACTAATTCGTCTTCCCTACTTCCAGTAACTTACGAATTCACAAACCTATCAAAACCGCCTCCTTCTCTCCACCCTTTCTCTTATCTCAGTCCACGGAACGATGAACCGATCCACCATTGTTCTCCTCTTCTCGAACGCTCCCCGACCATCCCTCCGCACCAAACTCGCACCACCCTTTGATTTGAATCAAAAACCTATGTCTCCGCTTCCCCAGCACATCTAGCGTGTGATGACCTCTCCATTCCTCTTGCACCTAACTAAGGAAGAAGTGCATTGTATGACGTGTCAGGCCGATATGGACGATCATTAAGGAAGAATAACTCGAAATGAATGTGTCGTATAACTCACATTGCATGGATAATATATAATAATAAAATATACAACAGGCTATAGTAGTGAAGCATAACTGAACAAAAAATCAAATTTCCATAAAACCATATATTTCAAGTACAATACATCTCAGTGCATGAATCTCTGAATACAATCTGCCTCACTACATCGCTCATAGCCTCAATAAACATCAATATACAATAAATAGAAAAGAAATAATAAATAGATAGTAATAATATGCCAGACTCCTGCTCGTCACCGCTCATCATCAACGGCACAAAACTTGCTAGCTGCTACATAGTCTGCTCATCAACAACATTGATGAACAACCCAAGTTAATAAGAGGGAAACATAAAACCTTGAGTCAGACAACAGTCTTAGTGAGAGAAAAAATAGCTAGCAACAATTACTTAAGATAATATGAGTGTAGGAGGATCAACCATCTGATATGCCCAACAACCAACAAGTTAACATGTGAAAACCATCCATCACATGTCATTACAGAATAAGAAAGGAACAACCCAATCCTTCTTCTCTTCGACCTCCTACGGTGATAGCCTATCAAAGAAAATAGAGAAGAAAGCACACAATCATGCATAACGTCCAATGTCCTAGCTATCACCGACTACAGCCTTGAATCCATCGATAATCAGATTCACTTTCAATGATAAAAAGGGCTAATGGAAAAACCTCGGTTCTAGCCAAACTATCAATTGCCATCGTGACTCGTAAGTTCGCCTTACTCGACGAAGACAACTAGGCCCATCATGAATGCCCAGGGTATACGATCTCTTGAATAAAATCCTAATGGGAGTCCTCACACTACCCTTGCTTTGAGTCTACTAAAACACTTCGATTACCAGCGATTCCTTGATGCTTCAAACTTGTTAAGCCTTTCATCTTGGAAGCCTGATTCATTTCTCGAATCATTCCATTATCATCAATGATCGACTCCCATCATGTCAATCCATCATCACACTAGATCATATATTGAATCCCATCCAGTGTCACATCTATCCAGCTCAGACCACTCCAATGTGAGTTCACAATCAAAGCATCATCCATCATTGAGTTGCACATTGACCATCCGAAGTCCATTCATCACCAAACCTCACCAACAACCCTTGGAAGCCTCTACAATCAAGCTCCCCAAAAACCACATGCACCAGGCCTCGCTTGATGGGTCGGTGCCGACCTATACACTTAGCAAATTTTCGCTAAGTGTTTGGCTTCGGTCTTTCCTCACCTCGTGTGCATCCCACCGGTCCATTTTCCAAACATTTCGACCTTCCTGTAGAGACTTACGTCGGTCCATCCAGGTCTCGAATAATCAAACTTCGACCTATCTCAAATCAACTGCGAATGACTTGAAATTTTGTAGGCAGTCTCAATTTACCAGCATACTGAACTCCCCAAAACCTTGTCATCATCTGACCCCATGGGTAGGTGCCGACCCATGTACTAAGTTTATTTTTAGCATGAAAACTTTCGTGCTTCAATCCCTTATCTTCCCAAGAGCCTTCTCCAAGTTTCGTCTAAATCCGATCATCTGAACCTCCAATTTGCTATGTACTTCAATCCTAAATCTATGGCAACCAATTGTAGCAAGCAACTCAAATAACGTAATCAAAACAAACATCGATTTATACAACACTGAAAAAACATGCATTATTCACAATTATGGCACAAACATATCATAAACATAAGTCTAGCATGATTTGGATCTAAACATATGTATAAACATGATTAATCTAACATTTAACCCGTTAGCGTGATCAAATTAGGCTTTTCTTAGATTTTTAAATCATAATTAAACATATATGATCAGATCTAAGATGATTACAACATATATGAATGAAGTTAAAATAGATCTAACCCATATAACCCTCTGCTTCTATGTAAGAGATATCTATCACTCATCTAATCCCTAGTTCAATGCAAATCCGACGAGATTAGATCCGGAAAGCATTGATAACCTTTGAATTTGATGCAATTTTATGTGATCTAACTTCCCTTGATGATGATCTATCTTCTAGATGCAGTCTATTATGAATCTAATTAAAAAGAATAGAGAAATAAGATTTTAGGTTGAAGCGGAGTATCACAGCCGCCCAACCTAAAGTTTAGGACGAAGAGAGTAATCCTAGTTCTCTCCCTAAGTAACCTTATTTATATCCGTAGGTCATTAGTCTAATGGGCTTGGCTAATCAGCCCACTAGCTATTAACAGTCTGCCTAACACAAACCGAAACTTAAAAAACAACGATTCCTCCCAAACCCTTGAACCAAATCCTTCATGTGACCACTCTACGGAATCACAAACCACCATTCTGATCCAATAAGACCAATTTCAGCACCTGATTTGATCCCTATCAAAAGTTATAGCCCAAACAGCAAACTCAAGGCAAAATGGTCATACTTGAATTTGTTAAAAATCATGGACATGTCTAACATCCCCATGAATACTATATCAAAATCTATGAATGATCCCACTACTAGGGAATAAAATATAATTATTTTATGATTGGCCGATACGTAAAATACAAGTCTTTACATTCTCCCCCCTTTAGGAATTTCGCCACCGAAATTCTAAGCAGCCACGAGCAAACAAGGTATTTTGCATGCCTACCGTCCACGAGCGGCCAATCTAGCATCCAAAATCCTGTCCTAGCATGCGAAACTCCTAATAGTGCAAGAAACAATAGTGCAAGTAAGATACGATATCTAGGACATACCACTCAAAGAGTTATGGATGGGTCGACTTTATACACTTTTCTGTTTCCCATGTGCAATCGTCATCGTCCTCGCTCTGTTGTACCATAAATAGCCTAACAACCTTCCTCCTACGTTGTTCCGTGTCATTCCCTACAACGCGAAGCGGCTTACGAGGTTTAGAAACTTTAGGCTCAACTTCATAATTTTCAATCTGATCTGGAGATAGAACAAGATTCGAGTCATGCATGAACTTCCAAAGAAACGATACATGAAACACGTTATGCACACTCGCCATCTTATCAGGTAGGTTCAATCTATAAGAGAGCTTCACAATACGTTCGACAATCGGAAACAGCCCAGTAAAACTTGGTGCTAACTTTCCTTTCTTTCCAAAACGGATAATATTCCATAGAGGAAAAATCTTAATGAATACAAAATCTCCAACTAAAAACTCCAAATCCTTTCGTCGCTTATCAGCATAACTCTTCTAAAGATCTTGGAATGCTTTCATTCATTGTCGAGTGATATCAATATTATATGTTGTTTCTCTTATCATACCAAGTCCATATACCAACTTCTCTCTAGTCTCTAACCAACAAGATGGAGAATTACATGGCCTGCCGTACAACGCCTGATATGGGATCATCCAATACTCGACTGGTAGTTGTTATTGTAAGCAAACTCAACTAAATGCAGACGATCTTTCACGATCCTCCAAAATTTAGCACACAAGACCAGAGAAGGTCTTCCAATACTCGATTAACTCTCACGGTCTGATAATCTGTTTGGAGATGATAAACTTTACTCAAACATAGCTCGGTTCCCAATGTTTCTTGCAAGCTCTTCCAGAATCCACTGGTGAATAACGGATCTCGATCGCTAGCAATACTCTTCGGAATTCTATGGAATCGAACTATCCACTTAAGAATAACTCAGCTAACTTTGATGAAGTCCTAGTTGATCTGATAGGAATAAACCTTACGCTTTTGGTCAAATGATCAACGACAACCCAAATACTATCAATCCCTGTCCCTGTCTTTGGTAATCCATCAATAAAATCCATCAACACTTGCTCCCATTTCCACGTAGGAAATTCCAATGGTTGTAACAATCCGCTCAGTTTTAACCAACTGATAGTTTATACATTTCGAGATGAATTTCTCGACATCCCTTTTCTTACCTTCCCAGTTGTAGAATCATTTCATATCTCGATACATCTTATTACCACCAGGATGAATTGTCAATCTAGAGTGATGACACTCCCTTAAAACTTCGTCTCTTTAACCGTTCAAATCAGGAACGACTAGTCATCCGTTCTTTCAGAGCTAACCATCTTGGTCGACTTCATAATCCTTAAATCCCTCGGGTTCCACTCTCAACTTTAACCTCCGAATGATTTCCGAAATCTTATCATCTCATTTTTGGCTTTCGCTAATCCATTTGATAAGAGTCGGCTTAATCGACAAGCTTGCTAACATCTCGTGCTCTAACTCACAATAAGGTCTAAAATCAAATTTGGCAAAATATTCGAGATGTTTTCATTCAAAAAACATGGCTCCTAAACTCGCTTGTCATTTACTTAACGCATCGACTACTGCGTTACCTTTTCCTAGAGTATAGGTTATTCCAAAATCATACAACGCCAAAAACTCTAACCATCGCTGCTGCCAATAATTCAAATCCTTCTGGGATAAAAGATACTTCAACTACTTATGATCCATAAATAACTGGATCTAACTCCCAACAAATAATTCCTCCAAATCTTCAGAGAAAATACTATCGCCGCTAACTCCAAATCATGAGTCGGGTAATTCTTTTCATGCGGCTTCAGTTGTCGAATCTCATAGGCCACAACTCTATCCTTTTGCATTTGCACTGCTCCAAGTCCGGTGCCACATGCATCAATATATATTACATCTCCTCATTTCCACTCAGGATAGTCAAAACAGGAGTACTCGTCGGTCTCTCTTTCAGAATTCCAAAGGCTTTTTCCACACTTCGCATCCGACGCGAAGACCTGATTCTTCTTCATCAATCCAGTTAATGGTGCAGCTATCTTAGAGAAATTCTTGATAAATTGTCAATAGTATCCGGCTAAACCGAGGAAACTTCTCACATCCATCACATTCTTCTGTTGATCGCAATCTTGTATTGTTGCCACCTTAGCAGGTGTTAGACCCAAAAGTGGTTCTAACACCCAAATTGATTAACTGCAAGATGAAATGAGATAAAAATAAAAGTGAACACACAGGATTTATAGTGGCTCGGCGAAGAAATGCCTACGTCCACTTATTTTTCACTATATTCAATAATTCAGTTGCAAATACAATGTAAGATTCACTCACAATTCACTTTTGTTCACTCAATTGACTAAGACAAGAAATGAAAGATGATTTGGATTCTCCGGGAGCAATGGAGTTTGGATAATGGAGGTGGTTGAATTCTCTAAGTGCTGAAAAAAGATCCTTTTCTTTGCCTCCAGACGGGGTATTTATAGGTGTGAATTTGCTTGAAACTTGATCCGGGTCGGGGCCACGTGTCATCCATCGCACTCTCTTCGGGTTCGGATGATCTATTATGTTGACAACGCATCAAAGGAATGAACGTTATGGGTAGGAACTGGTCATAACCGATCCGGGTATCCAGGCGCTTTTGCAGGAGAATAACAGGGAACATGGGTTCGGATCGGAGACGCACAGACAAGGGGGTCGGATCGGGATATCCGATCCGAACCGGATTGGCTTGGATGCAACGTTCTCTTCTTCTCTAATCTGCTCCGCTCCGATCCATTTTCGTGGCAAACAGGTGGCTTTCCGATCCACTTGAGATTTAGTTGCCCTCCGATCCGATTAGACATGCCTTACCAATTTACTCAATAGGAGTTCACCGATCCGAACAGGGGACTCTTTCCGACCCGAACCGATACGTTGCTCTGACCCGACCCGAACAACTGTAGCTATCAATCTGAATTGTAGTGTTTTCCTCCAATCCGAACCGAAGTCTTATAATTAAAAATACCCTTCAATGTTTGGTTTCTTGACTTTGTGTTGCCTAGTTCACAAAGTAGGCTAACATTTTGCCCCCTCAAAGGATGCTTCTGTTGGAGACGAAGCGTGCTTTGATGTTGTTCGAATACTAGTCCTTGAAATTGAATCTTCAGAAAGTCATTTCTATTCGTTGTGGAGATGCGTTGCTCCATGAAACCATGTCTCTTATCGCCTATATATATGTCATGAAATGTTTGATTCATTTTCTTCACTTTTGATTTAAGTCCGGAAGTTCTTCACGACACATAGTGCTTCTCTCGGGTATGCTTTCTTTTATCTCTCTTTTGAACTCAATTCGAGTCGGATGCTAAATTAATGTGTGAAATTTATTCGGTTCGGATTCCGATCCGATGCGTTTTCGTGGATTTGGTTCTTGGACATTGGGCCTTCAGGCAGAGTTGTGCTACTGGGCCTTCACTCCGGTTCGAGCGGGTGAGAAAGAATAGGAATATGAGGAGTCAACACCACCCCTTATATAAATCCACCACCGTCTCCTTTCTTTTCTTCTTCTTTTCTGCCGCCGCTTCCAAACCCTAGTATCGAAAACTTCAGAAACTCCAGTATCCTGAAACTATTCCTTGTAGATTTCTCAAATCAGACATATAGGTAGCTTTTTTAATCTCGAATAACTTCGTTATAACTGCTCTTGATTTCAATTCGTGGTTGATTGGGATGGTTTAGCCACGGGGCTTTGCTTGAACTCCACGTCGTTACTGGCGGATCTGCCATCACTTCGAGGCGCTGATAGGTTGGAGAGGGCAAATATTTGTCCCCAACTGGAGCTTTGGTAATGGAATGGATTTGTTTGTGAGTGGGGAGAAAGAGGAAGAAGATGAGGAGCGTGATGACAAATTGGAGTTGGTTCGGGTAGGAGACGAAGGAGCAGAAAGGAAGGAGAAGGAAAGGGGATCGGTTCGGGTTGCCTACTTTAGAAAGACGGGAAGGAAGGAAAATGTCGGTTCGGGTCGGAGAAGAGAATGGGATAAGGGGTTGAAGTAAATGGACTGGTTAAGTGATGCTGGTCCGGTTCGGATCAGGTCACCCGATCCGATCAGATCAGTCCTTTATCCGAACCCATTGTTTCCCTTGTCTTGAACTGACCTTGCTTTAATGAAGCATCCGAACCGACCCTATATCTGTATTTGTATTGAGCCAATTATCATATGCATATCCGAACCGAACCGAACGTATCAAACTTGGCACACAAAGACTACCCAACTAATTCAACTATCATTCACTCTAGACAATAACTTCGTGGACAGTTAGGATAGTGCCTTGCGAACATAAACGAGAATTAAGAACAACTCTGACTATCACTTTCCCTTCAAAGCTTCGTCTTACATTGCTGTACTTTTATTTTGCATTTCCCACATTTGCTGCACACACTTTAGTTCACACACATACACAAAGGGGGGCACGGGATAATTTACTCTAATCCGTGCTATTGCTTCTTCAATAGTTCCATGACAATGAGGCCCAGACGCTCTTCCCGTCTAGCTGAGAGGAAAGAAGCCCCGGAATCTTCTAACAGAATCACTCTTGAGGATATATCTTCTTCGTCTGATCCAGAATGGGACAGTGAGGGTCCAGATTACGGGGTTGGTCATCGGGAAAGCGACGAGGTGTCTTCAGAGAATGAAGTTTCTCTGGGTTTCGAGGAGGAAGGAGGGATTGGTGATAATCAAGCACCCGACGAATTTGAATCAGCCATCATATTGGAATCACCCTCGGACTCCGTTGAATCAACAATTGACAACGATCGACTTGTTCGAATTTGTCTAAAATATGGAATAATGAAAAGGGACACCCTAGTGCCCTCACGCTCTGACCGTCCCCACAACCCTCCAGAAGGATATATGACGGTCACTCGATTGATGTGCATGGTCAGCGCCATTCCTCCATTCTCTCCTTTCATCGTTGATTTCTTAAGACAAATGCGGATTGCCCCCATGCAGTTGCATCCCAATTCATATGCCTATTTGCATACCTTGTACATAGCATATCGTGAAATCCTAGGCGTAGAGCTCACGTTCGATGATGTTCATTTCTTCTATAATTTCAAGCATCGGACTAGAGAAACTCCATCTTTCTGCTACTTTGAATCAGTTCCAAAAAGGAAGATAATCTCTACACCATTTAGCAGTAAAGCTGGAGATTCCAGACTAGAATGGTTCTATATAAAGCAACAGTCTGGATGCGCCAGGAGATGGACAAAATCAAGTAAAGCGTTGATTTTCTGAATCCGGACTCTATACACTTGAATCATCACCCTGACCTGTTTTCCTTTTTGTTTGCAGTCGACAATCCCAAACAGATATCAGATCAGATGTTCTTTGATCGGATGCACCGACTTCTTAATGGCGATCAAAAATTCCTGACTATCGACGAGGTCCTTAAAGATGAATACCTTCACTTTCATGGGCTGCTATCCGTTTTCCGTAGCATCGGTCATGGGACAGTCCCTTATGCATACATCCCTCCAGTGGAGATAGTTCCAGAAACAGGAGAGGGCTCGGGAATTCCTACAGTGCCTCTTCAAACTTCACCTTCTCCATCTTCCACACAAGATGATGAATTGGCTAATCTGGCCGAAAAGCATCGTGAAGGGTATATTGCCCCCGAGGAAACTACTTCTCTAGACAAATCAAAATCTTCCCAAGAGTCGCCACTTCACGCTTCCGAAGGAAATGCTCCTAGCACTGATGAGCACATATTTCAGGGTTTGGGGGATCTCCCCTTACCTGAGACTATATATACTTCAGAGGATTTCAGGAAGGATCCTTTAGTCTTCACTTCTTCCGAAGAAACTACTCCCGCTAAGGCCAAAGAGCCTGCCCGCACTAGTCTAGCTTCAGACTCGGGTTGGTTGGGGGGACACACACCACTTAGGATGCACTTTACAACACAGCATTAGCATTCGTTGCACTTCTTTCTCCGTGAATCCATTAATCCTAAACTTCGTTTATTTTATCGTGCAGGTACAATGTCTCGATCCTACTACGATATAAGAAAACTTCGTCGTAGCATGTCCATTCCTCCTCAGGATGTCGAGTATGATCGCCGGGATGATCGTGGTAGGGAGGAAAGAAGACCTTACGATCCCTATCGATCTCGACCCTCACGCTCCCGCTCACCAGTTCGACCGGAACAAGAGAAATACAAGAGCTATCAAGGTCGCAGGGAGGAGGATAGACCACCATCTAAAGACTCCACTTCCTCCCATGAAAAGCGGAGCAGAGAAAAAACTCCTCCAAGAGAAACCGGGTCTCGAAGTAAGCAAAAGGTCCCTGCTACTAAACGACCTAGGACAAACAAAGAGACTACCGAATCCTCTTCAGGAAGGGACGCTGAATTGACAATCCTCGCTCCTCCCCCACCAGATGCGGGAACTGCCATAAAGCGGGCATATTTGGAAGAGCAATTTCCCGAACACTACTTCGAAACTCTGACTTTTTTACCTGCCCTTGAACCTATTTCGTCTAATTGGGCAGAGGAGGCCAAGGCAAAGATCGATTTGGTAGAAAAACAATATTCCGAGATGTTCAAGTATTCACGTAATCTTTCTAGAATCATCCGCACTCTAATGACAAATGCTAATTCAATGCAAAAGACCGCGGAGGAGGATGCTAAGGCCTTAAAAGCTCTAGGAAAAGATTTAGAAGACACTCAAGCTCAGCTAGCTGTCGCTCAAAAGAACGCTTCTAACTTCAAACAACAATTCGAGGACATGCAAAAGCGTTACCATGACTTGCTTGAGTCTCACACTCAGGAGCGCTCTGAACTAAAAAAGCAAGCTGACGAGGCCAAGTCAGAGGCTGCTAAGTCACGCCTTGCTTATGCTGAGCTTGAACAGAAAAACGCCGAGTTAGCGAAAAGGAGTGCCGAATTAGAAAAGAAGAATGCTGACTTGGCTTCGAAGTTGTTGGAGGCAGAAAACAGGGCTGCTCTGGCCGAGGGCAATGTGGAATGTGCTATTAAATCTGCGGAGGAAGCCCGCAAGCAACTATCAGAGGCGGAGGCTGATATTCAGGGCTTCGGCGAGCTAATGATTGAATTCTTCGCGCACATTATTCGTCGTCGAAACATTTCTTGGATCGAGGACTATCCATCCACTCTGGTTCAAGTATGGAATCAAATCGTCGAGTGGGAAAAAGAAGATCTTAAGGTCGATTCCCTCGATGAAGATAAACTGATGGAGAAATACTTGAGAGATGATGAACCGGAGCGCTTAGCCGAAGGACGCCGCCTCATTGCTGAGACCATGGAAGAAGAGAGACGGAAGTCTAAACAAAAAACCATTCTCGAAGCTGGTTCCTCTTCTTCTGCTCCTACCACTCCCGAAGTAGAAGGGTATGATCCCGAAAATCCGGGAATTCCCCGAACAACTCTGCTATCTCCCATTCCTGAAATAACCCCAGAGGTAGTGGTCACCCCTACTGATAAGTCTGCGGAAGGTATCGCTATCTTTTCTCCTCAATTTGCCAAAGCTATTTCTACCTTTCGCCACGTAATTGAACAATCGATGAGAGACCCTTTGTTTTCGCCTGAGTTGATAACCGTTGCTTCTCATTCTGTAGGTGTTGAATCATCCCAAAAGACAGATGTAGCTCAAGGAGCTGCCGCTGGGACAAAGCCCGCTGATAGGGCCAAAGAAGGGGAAGACAAGGCTGCTTCTATAGACTCGGGAGAAGGAAGTGAGCCAACTAAGGTCACCACTCCTCATGATGAAGAAATGATAGCAGCTTTAAAGGACGACAGAGGAGACGGGGGGCATGAAGAGGAACCGGAAGTTGCAATAACTGGGGAGTCGAAAAGTGCTGATGACGTTACTTTGGCTTCAATGAAGGCTGATCAAGACAAGCGCTTGCAATTAAAGGCCGAAGAACTAGACCCTGAGGTCCTCAAACCCCTCGCAGTTGTGGATGCAGGTTCAAGGTTAGTTGTTAAGCTCTCAACTAAATCTATTACCGAAGAACTTGCTAAAAAATCTTCTCTTGATTCCAGTGTCCCGCCCTCCGGGAAGAAGTCTACTGGCTCCAGTACTGCATCTTCAGGGAAAAAGAAATCAAAACGAATCTTGACTGAAGCCGAGAAGGAAGCAAAGGAAGCGGAGAAAGCCGCGAAGAAATCTAAGGCTCATTCCAAACCCAAATAGTGGGTTCCCCTGTATCTTTTTAGCATCTTTGTGAACCAATAATTGCTGCTACAAAAGCAGCTCCTGCACTTTCTTTTGTAGCTATTTCCCTGTACAAATTCATTCATTTGTGAATAAAAATAATTCATTTTCTGCAATGTTTATTTGTTGGTAGTTCTGCACTTATGTAAAAATGCATGTCTATAGTTATGAAACGAAGTTGTGGAGGGGGAAATATGTGTATGCATACGTGTCCCCGGTTAATTCCCATAAATTATCTAATGCTTAATTAAGCAATCTGAATGCCCCCAATTCTCTGGATAGCACTTCCTGTGTCGTCAGTACCTGTCGTTTTTTCTGGCATTTCTTTTATACTCTCCCTCTTTCTCTTGAGAGTTAGAGTTCGAGTTCAGTCATCTGTCTATTCCCCGGTCATTCAACGGGGAAAGATTTCTTTCTCGGCGCTCAGTCGGAGACGCCTTTATACTCTCTTTCTCTCTGGAAAGTTAGAGTTAGGAAGATAATTTCTTTTTCAGCGCTCAGTCGGAGACGCTTTTATACTCTCTCTCTTTCTCTGGAGAGTTAGAGTTAAGAATGTCGTTTTCTCATTCTTTTACGTCTTATTGCACAAATAATCGTTGTGCTTCTTTTTATGTCTAAACCGTTTTCAACCTTTTTAGGCTCTGAGTTATCCTGTATTTTATAATCACAACAGAATAACTGATGAATGTAAATGCATAAAAGTAAATAACACACAATATTTTTATAGTGGTTCAGCTAAGTCGTAGCCTACATCCACTTTATAGTCCTTTATTCATATCATCGGATTTTCCTAAGGCAAGTCGTGCCTTATTACAGAGTTCACAGGAAAAATAACAAAAAGTATAGCATTTCTAATTCAAATATCGCATTAAGTGTTGGGCATTCCATGCTCGAGGGACTTCTTCGCCATCTACGGTCGTTAACTTGAAGGTTCCTTTTTCAAGTTTCTGTTGGATGACAAAGGGTCCTTCCCATTTTGGGCCGAGGTGAGGAAGGGTTGGAAAGACTCTCTTTAGCACCAAATCTCCTGGTTCAAAAGTTCTGAAACGAACTTTTTTGTCATAATAGCGTGCCATCTGACGCCGATGTCTTGCTGCACGCAAGTCTGCTTCGTCCCTTTTCTCTTCGATTTCATCAAGGGACTCAAGTAAGAGCGCCCGATTCGTCATCGGGTCATAATATGTCACCCTGTGGGAAGGAACTTCCAGTTCAACTGGAATTACTGCTTCTGAGCCAAAGGAGAGAGAGAAAGGGGTATGACCGGTGGCTGTCTTGAATGTTGTTCGATATGCCCACAAAGCTAGGGGCAATTCGTCAACCCATCTTGCCTTTGCACGTTCCAACCGTTTCTTGAGGATGGATTTTATAACTTTGTTTATTGCCTCTACTTGTCCATTCGATTGCGGATAGGCAACTGCAGTATATCGCTTGTCTATTTTATACTTCTGACAGAAATTTCTGAATTCAGTACTATCAAACTGGGTTCCGTTGTCAGTTATGATCGTCCTTGGAATCCCGAATCGGCATATAATATTTCTGACCACAAAACTTATCACCTTTCTTGTTGTGATCTTGGTCAAGGGCTCAGCTTCCACCCATTTCGTAAAATAGTCCACAGCCACTATTGCATACTTAGCTCCTCCTTTAGCAATCGGTAAAACTCCAATGATATCAATTCCCCATGTGGCAAATGGCCAAGGACTCACCATCGATTTAAGCTGGGTCGACGGTGCCCTGGGGATTTTGGTGAATCTCTGGCACTTATCGCAGCGTCGTGAATAATCAGCTGCATCTTTATTGATCGTAGGCCAGAAGTATCCGTACCGCAATATTTTCTTTGCTAAAGTTTGACCTCCTGTATGATCTCCACACTCACCTTCGTGTACTTCTCTTAGTACACGCTTGATGTCGTCGTGTGCGATGCATCGTAACAGGGGCATAGAAAATCCTTGTCTATATAGAGTATCATCTTGTATAACATATCTGGTAGCTTTACGAACTACAGCTCTTTTCTCACTCTTCTTCGATGGGAGTGTCCCATTTTTAAGGAAATTCTTAATTGGAGTCATCCATGACTCCTTCTCTGGTTCCGCTTCAAAGGCGAATTCAATTTCCATTGACTCAAAGCTTGGCGACTCCAACGTTTCAATTGGAATTACTTCAGTCTCTTCTGGATTGTCGGAACTAGCCAGCTTTGCCAGTCTATCCGCTTTCTGGTTTTCAACTCTGGGAATATGTGTTATGTTGTACCGCTCTAAGCTATTCAATAGTTCTTTCACTTTCTTGAGGTAGGCGATAAGCCGAGGTCCTCGAGCCACGAATTCCTCTCGCACTTGACAAACAACAATTTTAGAGTCACAGAATATGTCTAACATTTTTACTCCAAGGTCTTTAGCAAGTTTCAGCCCGGCAATCAGGGCTTCATATTCAGAGTCATTGTTAGTTGCCGAAAACTCTAATCGCAGGGCGTAATATAACGACCGTCCCTCGGGAGTGACTAAGACAATTCCAGCTCCGGACCTTCGGTCATTCTTAGCCCCATCTGTATATAATTTCCACGGATTCATCTCTAGCTCATCCTCGGATCTAACCACTTGGTCATTGATTATTTCCTCCTCTGGAATGGTGAACTCCGCAATAAAGTCTGCTAGAGCTTGCCCCCTGATTGACTTTCGTGGTTGAAAATTAAAATCAAACTGGCTTAGTTCTATGTTCCATTTGATCAACCTTCCCGATGCCTCAGGCCTCTGTAACACCTGCCTTAACGGCTGGTCGGTGTATATGGTTATTGGATGGGCTTGGAAATAGTGACGAAGTTTTCGGGATGCGATCAGGAGGCTGTAAGCAAGCTTCTCAATCTTTGGGTAGTTGCGTTCCGCCGCTGCTAATTTCTTGCTTACATAATACACCGGCCTTTGTACTTTGTTTTCTTCTCGAACCAGGGCTGTGCTCACAGCGTGAGCCGAGACCGCCAAGTAAACAAACAATTCTTCATGATCTATGGGCTTTGATAAAATCGGCGGTTTCTCTAGCAGTTCCAACAGATTTCGAAAGGCCTCAACACAATCCGGAGTCCACTCGAAGTTCTTCTTTCCTCTTTTTATCAAATCAAAAAACGGAACACATTTATCTGTGGCTTTGGAGATGAATCTACTCAGCGCCGCTACTTTCCCTGCCAGACTTTGGACGTCTTTAATTCTTCTCGGTTCTTCGATGTTTCTAATCGCTGCTATCTGGCTAGGGTTGATTTCAATTCCTCGGGAACTCACAATAAAACCAAGGAACTTTCCCGATGCCACTCCAAACGAGCATTTCAGAGGATTCAATTTCATCCGATACTTTCGCAAGATACCAAACATTTCCGCCAAGTCTTGCGTATGGCTGGAAGACTGCTTTGATTTGACAAGCATATCATCCACATAAACTTCCATTGTTTTTCCTATCTGATCATAAAACATTCTGTTCACCAAGCGCTGGTAAGTAGCTCCAGCGTTTTTCAATCCGAATGGCATTACAACATAACAATATAATCCCAAATTCGTAATGAAACTTGTATGTTCTTGGTCTGGTATATGCATAGGAATTTGATTGTACCCAGAATATGCGTCCATGAAAGAGAGAAGCTCATGACCTGCTGTCGAATCTACAAGTTGGTCAATCCTGGGAAGCGGGAAACTATCTTTTGGGCAAGCCTTGTTTAAATCTGAAAAGTCAATGCAAGTCCGCCACTTTCCGTTTGGCTTCTTTACTAAGACGGGATTCGATATCCAGTCGGGATATGTCGAATCTCGAATAAATCCATTCTGCTTCAACTTCTCTACTTCTTCTTTGAGGGCAGCCGACCTCTCTGGGCCTAGCATGCGTCTCTTTTGCTTCACAGGTGGATGCTTCGGATTTACATTCAATTTGTGACTTATAATGGATGGCGATATCCCACACATGTCAGCATGGGTCCAGGCAAACACGTCCAGGTTTGCCTTCAAGAAGTCCGTTAGTTCTTTAGCTCGACGTGGATCCAATTGAGAACCAATCTTTAAAACTTTTGTCGGACCGGCTTCATCAATGGGAATTTCCACGGTCGCTTCATTAGGAGTTGCATTCCTAGCCTCTGGTTCCTCGTCTTTTCTAGGATCCAGGTCTTCAGGTGTTCCTTTGGGCAACTCCTTTGGGGTCAACTTCTCTAATTGCTATGCCGAGTCCCCTTTTGGGGGAGACGAGGCATCCTTACTCTCAACATCGAGTCCTTTCATCAACATTTTTAACTCGACCACATAGCAGGCTCGTCCGGAAACCTGATCCCCTCTCATTACTCCAGTTCCGGCTTCGGTTGGGAACTTAAGTAACAGACACCAAGGAGCGATACAAACTCTAAATTCAGCGAGGGCAGGTCTCCCCAAAAACACGTTGTAAGGCGAATCTACGTCCAATACTACGAACTGAAGCATTCGCACTCTTCTACGTTCTCCTTGCCCCAGGGTCACGGGCAACTCTATGTATCCCAGGGGAGCTGTCGACGCCCCGTTGAAGCCTTTAATCCATCCTTCACAAGGCTTCAGATCTTCGGGCTCAAGCTTCATCTGATCAAACGACTTCTTGAACAAGATATTAACGGAACTTCCGTTGTCTACTAATACCTTATGGACCAAAGCCGGCCCAATAGTGGTAGTAATAACCAACGGATCATTGGTAGGTGATTGTATCCCAGTATTGTCTCGACTGCGAAATACCACATCGTCGAACATGGTCTTCTGTTGTTTTATGGGGGTGACATCCTCCAAATCGTCACCTTCATTCACGTCTAGATGCTTGGCAGCGTTTACATATTGGTCCATTGACCTAAAACTTCGGATTGCCGGGTGAGGTCCGCCTACTATGGAGTTGATGACAATCCCTTTACCTTTCTGCTGCACTGTAGGCTTAGGGGCAGGTAGAATCTATTTTGGAGCCTGCTCTCCTTGCCCCCTGTCCCTTGGGGCAACCTTGTACTCATCCAACTTTCCTTCACGCAGCAGCTTCTCAATCACATCCCTCAAATGTCGACATTCATTGGTCGAATGTCCATGAGTTCCGTGAAACAAGCAAAATTTCCCTGTCGCCATTTCTTTCTCGGTCGAATCACGAGGTGGCGGTCTTTTGTACTGCAACACATTGTACGTATCCAGGTAAATATTTTCCGGGGTGTCGTTCAATGGTGTATAATTCTCGTAGTTCTGGAATCGGGGTCTTTTGTTAGGGTCACTTCCCCTATTTCTGCTTCTTCTGTTACCGCTCGAATTACGGTTATTGTTGTTGTTTCCCCCACTTCCAGTATTGCTGTTTCCACCCTTGTTTCCTACATTTACTTCAACCTTGCCAGAATTCTCCCCCGACTGCTTTACGGCGATATTACTCTGCACATTCTCCTTTGAAGCCGTCTCAGACTTTCTCTTTCGGTTTGCCCTGGCTTCCTCTCGCCTTAAATAAATATCGGCTTTTTCGTAGAATATCTCCCTTGTGGGGGGTGTCTTCCCAGAAAGGTAGTCTCCGAACTCAGATTCAGGATCGACACCTTCCTTCAGTGCCATCAGAATAGTGGGCTCATGCGGGTCACTGACCTCAGTTACAGCTTGGTTAAAACGATCAAGATATGCCCTTAGAGATTCTCCCGGTGCCTGTTTGATTCTTGATAATTCAATAACACTTTTGGACTTTCGGGCATGTAGTCGGAACTGGTTCATGAAACGCTCGCTTAGTTCCTTGTAATTAGAAATCGAACGAGGAGGAAGTCGGGTAAACCAGAACAATGCCACATCTTCTAGGTAGATTGGGAACGCTTTGCACTTCACTTCATCTGGGGCAGCAGCAGCATTCATAAGCCACGAATACCTCATCAAATGCTGTCCCGGGTCAGTCCTTCCGTTATACTTGCCCATCTATGGTAAGTTAAAGCGTCGGGGAAACTGGAAGTCGAGGATATCGTCAGTGAACGGAGTATGGCTTCGCTCAATGCCATAATCTTCATTTGTATAATTCCGGCTCTCGGACATAATTCGGCGAACCATTGCCTGTACATCAGCACTAGTTAGGGGCTGCTCAGGTTCCCTGGCCCTAGTATCCGAGTTCCTTCTGGGTTCTTGCTCAGGAGATGCCCTTCTTCTTCGAACTGCCTCTGCTCGATTCCGTTCCCTGTGTTCCCGGTCGATCTCGGGAAGAGGGGACTGGAGTCTTTGCCCCCGAGTGGGGTCATCGTTTCCTAATGCTCGTGCGATATCCTCGCGAGATCCCAAAGATCCAAATGTCAGCTGCTCCACGTTCTGAGGTCTTTCGAGTGGCCTTCGTTCACGGGGCCTCTCTTCCTCAGAAGATGAAGATTGATCTACTGGTGTGTGACGAACCGGTGATGGAGTTCTCTGTCGACGGAGCTCACTGATCTCCCGACTCATGAGCCTCATATTTTCCTGCATCATGAGATTAGTGCGCTCATGAACTCTCATAGCTTCCCTTGTGCTCTCAAGCATGTCAAGCAAGCGCGAAAAATCTCCTTGAGTGATGGGCGCAGATGGATTGACCTGATCACCAACCCTGGCAGCTGGAATTGGAGCATTCGTAGGGACTCGAGTAGAGGTTCCAGCTTCACCAAGCATCGGGTCGGATCAGAGGTAGGAAGTCGGGTCGGATCGGAGCTGGGGTGCCTGGTCGGATCGGTGCGCAGCGAGCAGCTCGGGTCGGTTCAGATTGGGGGAATGCACTGCTTCAGAGTCTCCTACCCGGATCGGATCGGAGCCCTCCCCCTGCTGTCGGTTCGGATTTCCTGCATTGATTCTTCCTGCTGCTGAACTCTGCCCCCGAGACCTTGTTACTACAGCATTTTGCTGATCTTCGCCAGCTCCATTTCCTCGAACAGACTGAACTTCCTTGCCTTTTCCTTTGGCCATGAGTCTTTGACAATTACTTCAACGAATATGAAAGAGCGAAAAAACTTAAGGATTTACTTCTTTGAACTCTACGGTCCAAAAAGTAGAGAGAAATCCCGAAAAATAAAGAATTTAGATGAAGGTTCTCAGTGAAAGCACCAAAATGTTAGACCCAAAAGTGGTTCTAACACCCAAATTGATTAACTGCAAGATGAAATGAGATAAAAATAAAAGTGAACACACAGGATTTATAGTGGTTCGGCGAAGAAATGCCTACGTCCACTTATTTTTCACTATATTCAATAATTCAGTTGCAAATACAATGTAAGATTCACTCACAATTCACTTTTGTTCACTCAATTGACTAAGACAAGAAATGAAAGATGATTTGGATTCTCCGGGAGCAATGGAGTTTGGATAATGGAGGTGGTTGAATTCTCTAAGTGCTGAAAAAAGATCCTTTTCTTTGCCTCCAGACGGGGTATTTATAGGTGTGAATTTGCTTGAAACTTGATCCGGGTCGGGGCCACGTGTCATCCATCGCACTCTCTTCGGGTTCAGATGATCTATTATGTTGACAGCGCATCAAAGGAATGAACGTTATGGGTAGGAACTGGTCATAACCGATCCGGGTATCCAGGCGCTTTTGCAGGAGAATAACAGGGAACATGGGTTCGGATCGGAGACGCACAGACAAGGGGGTCGGATCGGGATATCCGATCCGAACCGGATTGGCTTGGATGCAACGTTCTCTTCTTCTCTAATCTGCTCCGCTCCGATCCATTTTCGTGGCAAACAGGTGGCTTTCCGATCCACTTGAGATTTAGTTGCCCTCCGATCCGATTAGACATGCCTTACCAATTTACTCAATAGGAGTTCACCGATCCGAACAGGGGACTCTTTCCGACCCGAACCGATACGTTGCTCTGACCCGACCCGAACAACTATAGCTATCAATCTGAATTGTAGTGTTTTCCTCCAATCCGAACCGAAGTCTTATAATTAAAAATACCCTTCAATGTTTGGTTTCTTGACTTTGTGTTGCCAAGTTCACAAAGTAGGCTAACAGCAGGATCCACCGTTATTCCTTGTCCTGACACGACATGACCCAAAAATCTTACTTCCTCCTTCTAGAAGTGACATCTCGAAAACTCAGCCCTCAGTTGATGCTTTCACAAGACTTTCAGAACAATTCTCAAGTGCGTCTTTTGTTCCACCTCAGTCTTGGAGTAAACCAATATATGGTCCATGAACACAAGTACGATCTTGTGCAACTAATATCTGAAGATACGACTCATAAGATCCACAAAATATGTTGGTGCGTTGATCAATCCAAATGGCATCACTATCCACTCATAGAATCCGGATGGTGTTCTTAATGCAGTCTTCGGCACACTGTCCCTAGCAACTCTCAACTGTTGAAATCCCATTGTCAATTCCATCTGTGAAAACACATTTTCTTCAAGAAGTTGATCAAACAAGTCATCGATTCTCGGTAATATATACTTGTTCTTCTTGGTCACCTTATTCACCTCACGATAATGAACACATAATCGCCATGATCTATTAGCCTTAGTTGCAAATGCGAGTGGTGCACCCCATTCGGATACACTTCTCTGAATGAATCCCTTACTCAAAAGATCGTTAACTTGCACCTCTAACTCTCATTGTTCCTTAGGCACCATCAGCCTAAGAGGCATAATAATAAGTCTGGCTCCATCCACTAAATCAATCCGGAACTCGATCTCTCGATGCGGCGACAATCCTCTGACCTCGTCAAAGACATCAAAAAACTCTCGTACGATTGGGACAGATGACAACCCATCCCATGGAATCACAAGCTAATATAAAAAGCTGACTAGAACTCCATCCTCTGGTAAACAATGTATCACTATCGTTCGCCCTTCCACATTCCCAATCGTCACCTCAAGCCTCTAGCAATCCACAATAGTTGCATACCTATTGAGCCAGTCCATACCCAAGATAATCCCAAACCCAGCGAAGTTCAAAACTAAACAATCACACACAAAAGAGCAACCATGACTCGATAAAACTTGAAACCACAACAAAGCATACAAAGACTAGATGAACCCCTACTGGATTAGTCCTGATTAATGGTCTATCAACAATTTCGGATTCCAAAACTAATTTGCAAACAAGATCACTACAAATAAAAGAATGTGATGCTCCAGTGTCAAACAAATCTCAAGCCGAAACATCTTTGATAGAAAGCATACCTTTCACAACAACACTCTTCCCTTTTTCCTCCATAGTTAGACCCCTCGAGTAAGATGGCCCAACATCCAAAGCATATGCTCTCACAACCTGCTTATCCTTTAGTGGTTCCGGACAATTCTTCTTCATATGCCCTGACTTATCACAGTTAAAGCACTTCCTTTCCACCTCAGAATTCTTACAATCCTTGGAAAGATGGCCCTTATGTTAACAGTTATAGCAAGTAACTTCACCCTTCGGTTTCTTTTGGCCGTTCTCCTCTTGTTGTTGTTCTTTCCTTTTTTCATTCCGCTTTTTCTTATTATCACCACTTTGCTGTTGTTTTGAATCCTCCTTTTTATTCTCAACAACAACCTCAACTTTTTGCTGAAACAAAATTTTCTTCCTTAAAGCCTTTTCAACTAACTTCTCAAAAGAGTCATCAATGTGGTCGATCAATTGATTTCCAATATTCGCATTTAATCCCAAGATAAATTTCTTGTTCTTCTGGTAAGGATTCTCAATATATGAATGAGCATACTTAGATAAAGCTTAAAACTTGGCCACATACTTAAAAACTGGTCGACCTCCCTGCTTAAGCTCAACAAACTTTTTAAAGGGAATTGACTTTTGGTCCGTAGAAATGAACTTCTCTTCAAACTTGGTTCTAAACCGATCCCAAGTGATCGGGTCCTCTGGTGTCTCCAAGATAACAAAATTCCACCAATCCATCGCTCAACCTTATAGCTGGCTCGATGCTAGTTTCTTCTTAATTGCATCGTCAATTCCTAAGTCTCCAAAGATTCAAACACATGTATCCAACCAATTTTGAACTTCAATTGCTGGTTCCATCCCAACAAATGGCTTGCCACCCAGAGAAGTATAATTCTAGCACAACTTAGCGAAATCAACTGCCCTAGGTGCCAGCATAGTAACATCACCATCTACTGCCGCTCCTCGAGTGGGCATCCTCCTCATGATCACTGTCATCATGGCCTCACATATAGCAGGATAATCAGGCATAATTGTTGCAGCTCTCGACTGGATATCGTCTCCTACCCTCCAGTCGTAGACTCATCCCTAACAGCGTTTTTACTCTGAAATGAGAGTCAAATCACATTAGAGAAAGCCACTATTGACGTGGAATTGTCGCTTTATTCAGCACATGCCAACCCTCGTTGTAAGTGTAGTAAGAACATAGTAATCCAAATGTAATATAGAGTAATGCAGGAGAACACAACTTTTTATAGTGGTTCAACACTAACGCCTACGTCCAGTTCCAAGTCATCATTCATTACATAACTTCTGATTACAAAGTTGTACAAGTTCGGATAATATTTGAGAACAAAGCGTTAAAATAGTACAGAATGTTTGTTAATTCCAAATTTTAATCAAAATGCCCTTCTTCTTTGTTGAGTGTGAAATATGTTGATTTGGACAACAATGTCCAAAAAGTAGCTTTAATGTCCAAGAAATCCAAAGATGTCAAAAAGCAACTTAATTATCCTTGTAAATGTCCAAGAGTTGATGGAAAACGTGTATAAATGTTTTAGCGGTCCATGCCATGTCCAATAGTCATGGGGAAAAATGGAAGCCATTAATGGTGCTTGAGAGCTTCAAGAAGTCCAAATAACCAAGAAAATCCAACCCCTTTGAATGTCAAGCTTAGGGGTATTTATAGATGAGTGGGTTAGGTAGGAGTAGGTAGGATTTGGGGACCACTATCAGAAAATTGCATTCGACATATCCTATATAAGAAATTTTGCATCACATCTTTGTCGAATCCAAAAAATCGTATTCGGGCCTTCGAAAATATCGCATCCGTGAAATGCCTTGTCGAACACATGCAGATCCATCAATTTCCCTTGATACGCATGGTGACTTGGTTGTGACAAGTGATTTGTCCATTTAACAATTTCGCCTCATACCAAAAAATCACATCAAAACCAGTGATTCTGTACCATGCAAATATCGCATCAGGCTTATGCAATCACCCGTTTTCTTGCATCCAAATCTTACCTGATCCGAAGCCTTTGTCAAATATCGCATCATACCGGATGCGAAGCAGAGCAGTGCTTTTTTGTGTCGGAGCCGATGCACGGCTATGGAAATCGCATCACTTTCATACGATGTGGTTTGACCAAGTCCCAACGAGTTTGCCAAGCCATTCGATAACTGATGCACGCATGGGAAAACCAAGGGATCTGCCATGTCGATCCTTGTTTTTTGAGTAGGCCAATCTCGCTGACTAGCCAAATATCCAGTGTGATTTGCCAATGTTGCGCACGTGATAAATGAGTGATCCCATGCATTGATCGGCTGATTTTGAACGTGCCAAATGCCAACCTTACCACTTTGACCAGATTGATCGACCAAGGTTTTAACCATGGCTTTTCATGATTTTCACGTGTTAATCAGGCCTTTTACATGTGCTAGATCAACTTTTGCCAGTTTACCAGATTTTGACGTCGTGAATCATGCAAGCTACTTTTCGTGATCGATGCTTGTCGATCGACTGTTTTTGAGTGTGCGACACTGCTTTTCACCAAATTCATATATTTTTGTGCGATGAGTTTCGCCACATGATGGACTGACATGCTCAACCATTTTGAGCTGATCGGATCGAGTCGATCATGTACTTTTACTACGCCAGTTTTTCTACGTCCATTGACGACAATTTTACAAGTCGACGCCATTTCCAATCTTTTTTCGAACACGTCGCGACTTCGGCCAAATCAGTTTATGTATTCTGACGATGTTCCCAACACTTGAGCACGTTGCTAACAAAAAACTTGATGTGTGACAGCTTTGAACAAAAAACTTGTCAACATTTCCCTCCCCCACAATACATTTCTTGTTTGTTGAAGGAAGATGTGTTCTGCGAGAAAACCAGAAATCTAAAGCTGAGAGAAGTCCGAAGTGAACTTCGTTATCCAGAAAACTAAAGAGCTACGATTGCATTGGATCGTATTAATCTAGAAATCAAAGCCAATAAACCAGAAATCCATGATCGCTCCTGATCGTATTAGTCATTAACTAGAAAACCGAAAAGCCTAAAATCTGATGAAAGCCGACGATTGCTTCGGATTATTTAGAGATAATCAGAATAGCCAGAATAATCGAAGGAACACAGGGTCTAATAACCTGAATAACCAGAAAATCCATAACTAGGAAGTCAGGGTAAATCTAAAGTCCGTAAATCTAGAATAGCTAATAACCATATAGCCAAATATCTATATGAATTATCGTGTGAGGGCGACCCAATAATCCAAACGTGCCAGATCCATCGACCGGACCATGAGATCTGGGGCTCGCCACAATCAAGGCAATCTTGTCAAAGTAGGACAAAAGGCCAAGATATCCACGAGTGGATAATCTTGTTGTGTCACTGACAAGTCCACCCAATGTAATCTAATATTCAATGAGTCGTCTTGACAGGACGACCCAAATCCAAATAAGTTGGATTCACCGACCAGGCGCACAAGATCCAAAACCTGTCACAAATTAAGGCAATCTTGTCGTAATGGGATAAGAGGCCAAGATATCTAGACGATTATTAGTGTTCGCAATCCTATTGTTGATTTCATACTTCACAAGAAATCATCCTTACTTTGTGAAGTAGTTTATCAAAGTTATAAAACTTAGGTTTTATAGTAAAAAAAGGAAAATTCAGCGGTTTATCATTATCAAAGAGCATGCTTAAGGATGTTTGTTCCCGTACATGGGTAAGCGAACTTAGCCATTTTTGATTTCAAATTCATTTGTGAAGGAAAGCAAATGAGTTATTGTTCGTAAAGAGCATGCCTAGGATCTCGCCGGTTCCTGTTACACGAGTAACCAATCTTAACCATTCAAAATCCAAAACCGAGAAAAGTAAATGTTTCATTAACAACCAGAGGGGTGATGGTATGTTGTCGACCAAAAAGCATGCCTAAGGATTATAACAGCTCCCGTACATGGGTCGGCTGACTAAACCACCTTATAGCAAAATTACCGAAAGAAAATATATCCAGAGGACCGAAGTCCTTAAAGCCAAATCCATGGGCCGAAGCCCAAATAACCAAATCCAAGAAAGGCAGAAGAGCTAGAAGCATAGGCTCGAGAAATCCAAGAGACCAAAAATCCAGAAGACCAAAAGTGAGAAAGCCAAAGTGCGGAGCTCATTATCTTAGAGCCATAAAATGCAAAAGCTAAGAAACCAGATAAAGCCGCATAAAAAAAACCTAAGCACTAAAGGCCAAATGTCCAAAATCCATAGAAGACCAAAGCAAGAATCCATAAGAACCGAAAAACAAGAATCACCAAGAAATGAGAAACAAGAATCCGCGAGAGCCAAACCCAATATCCATAGGTATCAAACCCAATATCCACAGGTATTAAACCTATTATCTAGAAGAAGCAAATCCAATATCTTAAAAACCAAGATAAACCAAAATCAATAGGTTGGAAAACCATGACCGATATCCAGAAGGCTAAGCAAAACTAATGCCAAAAATCCAAAACATCCATGAAACCGAAAGAACAGAATCCATAAAGCCAGAAGACCTAGAGCCGCAAGCCACAAGATACTGATGCCAAGGAGACTTGCGTCCAAGACATCAGGGTCAGTAAGGGGTTCAACTGATGACAATGCCGCCAGGACGATTACTGGTCCCGGGCCTATCCTGAATCCTTTGAAGGGGTTGTGCCTATCTCGGCACCACAGCCCGAGTCCGAACAAACTGTGCTAACCCTCCACGTCTAACATGTTCTTCAACCATGTCCCTGAGGTGTTGAAACTCATTTGCGTCATGACCATCAAAATCGTTGAATATGAAATGCTGACCAACATATGGGAGGCTTTATGAAAGGAGCAACGAGATGAACTTCCAAGTAGATCTCCTCAGGGGTGTGGGTAAGTTCTGAGTAAGTCGAGTACTTAGGTTGTCTCCAAGCCATGTTATGATTACTCCTTAAAGGACGATCACTTCCTAAAGAGGGTTTACCAGAAGCAAAAGAATCTTTAGCCTTTTCAGAGTCGGACGGTTTCCAAACCTTAACAGCATTAGCCCCAAGAACCTTTTTGTCAGTCCTCGCATCCTCTTCCCGAAGGAATCTTTTAGCCTCAAAATATAACTCGCCAAGATCTCTCAGCGGGGCCTGATGTAAAGATGTCTTAAAGTCAGACTTATCCAAAACACCTGATACTATGACCATCAAAACTGTAAAAGGATCAGGTCTGTCGACCGAAATCATCGCAACATTAAACTGTTTCAAGAATTTCTGTGGACTCTCGTAGGACTTTTTCCTAATGCCATTAAGAGTCATCACGCTTTTCGAATGAGTGATATTGACCTTAAATTGTTCCACAAATTTCACAACCAAAACATTCCAAGAAGTAATGGAGTTTGCTTCTAGCAGCTTGAACGACGTTGCAGCTATATCCGTTAAGTAGAGCGAATATCACTTCTCCATGACATTTTCCAAAGCGGAGAGGACTTCTATATGACAAATTATCTCATCAAGTGGGATGTCAAATCCTTCCGATAATCATAGGATTAAAACACCAGTAGATTAAAATCCGGTGGATTATGAGAATTACTAATATCCGAAGAAAACGGACTGCGAGTCACAAAACCCAAGTCCATAGAAGAGGCACGGCTACGAGTATCCGAAGAAAACGGACTGCGAGTCACAAAACCCAAGTCCATAGAAGAGGCACAGCCACGAGCGAATCGATGGATGACATCCGCAATTTGAGATCCATTACCATAAGCAAGCAACTGGTTAAGATTATCCAAAGCGACAGTGTTTCCCCGAGTGTTTAAGTCCATATGAAGAATCGGTTGATTAATGAGAAGAATATTTGGTTGAATTCCAACCCTAAGGGGCCACGTCGGGCATAATCCTGACTCCCAGAATTGTGGGAGCACTACATTCAAGGCTACGCGTATTGGCGCTTGGACAACATTTCCAACATCGGATCCCATGACTTGATCAACCAAATAGTACGGGCTGGAGCGACATCGGGATTAGGGGTGCCCCCGAGTATAGCGGGACTGGTGTCGTTCCGAGAAGTGGTGTCGCCCTACTGGTTAGTTTGCGGGGTTACCCCCAA
Organism: Allium sativum; assembly: GCA_030737875.1. Taxonomy (NCBI): domain Eukaryota; kingdom Viridiplantae; phylum Streptophyta; class Magnoliopsida; order Asparagales; family Amaryllidaceae; genus Allium; species Allium sativum. The sequence goes on along the minus strand of CM060924.1, from coordinate 183,803,517 downwards.
ATCTCAAGCCGGAGGTGGAGGAACATTGTACTAGCTCCTACAATATCTTCCTAGCCATTCGACCTTGAAGCATTGCTTATCCTGTCCTCAATCTGGGCAAGAAAGGTGTTAAAAGCATTTTCTTGTTGCTTGAGTCGAGCATTCAGATCCGTAGATAGATTCTTAATCATTCCATCGACACCTTCCCATGTGACATGGTTCGATGGAACTCCAGTTGAGGAAAGTTCTTGACTTCCTCCTCCTTCTGTACCTTTAGCTTCAGCGATATCGTCAAGCTTATTACGCTTAACCATGATGAGAAGCAAGTAACTGAGTCAAAGTCAGAAATTAAAACTGTAGTTAATGTAGCTGAAATTCGAAGATGAATCCGAGACTCATATCCAAAGCAAAAGCCAAAGTTGTGCGCCTCCCTTTATGGCACGCCAAAATTTTGACGTGGGGAATTGTCACTTTATTCAACACACACCAATCCTCGAAGTAAGTGTTGTAAGAACATAGTAATCCAAATGTAATGTAGAGTAATGCGGGAGCACACAGCTTTTTATAGTGGTTCGACACTAATGCCTATGTCCACTTCATAGTAATCATTCATCATATAACTTCTGATTACAAAGTTGTACAAGTACGGACAATATTTGAGTACAAGGCATTACAATAGAACAACAAAATGTTTGTTAATTCTAAACTTTAACCAAAATGCTCTTCATCTTCATTGAGTGAGAAATATGTTGACTTAGTGAATAGTGTCCCAAAAGTAGCTTCAATGTCCAAGAAATCCAAAGATGTCCAGAACAATCCAAAAGTAGCGTAATTATCCTTGTAAATGCCAAGAGTTGATGGAAAACGTATATGCAACGTTTTAGCGGTCCATGTTATGTCCAATAGTCATAGGGAAGATGATGGAAGCCATTATTGGTGCTTAAGATCTTCAAGAAGTCCAAATAGCCAAGAAAACCCAACCCTTTTGAATGCCAAGCTTGGGGGCATTTATATGTGAGTGGGTTAGGTAGGAGTAGGTAGGATTTGGGGACTACTGTCAGAAAATCGCATCCAACATAGCCCATTTACGAAAAATCTCATCCAACATCGTGCTCGGATATGAAAAATGCACCACATCTTCGTCGAATCCAAAAAATCGCATCCATGCATTTTCCCTTGATCCGCATCGAACACGTGAGGATCCATCATTTTCCCTTGATCTGCACAGTGACTTGGTTATGCCAAGTGATTTGGCTATTTGCCAAATCTCGCCTCATACCAGAAAATCGCATCAAAACCATTGACTCTGCACCATGCAAATATCGCATCAGCATGATGCGATCACCCGTTATCTCGCATCCGAAACTTGCACGATCCAAAGCCTTTATCAAATATCGCATCTTACTGGATGTGAAGCGGAGCCATACTTTTTTGTTCTGGGGCTGATGTGCGGCTATGGAAATCGCATCATTTTGATGCGATGCGATCTGACCAAGTTCTAATGAGTTTGCCAAGGCGTTTGATCACGGATGCGCACATTGGAAAAATGAGGGACTTACCATGCCGATCCTTGTTTCTTGAGTACGCCAATTTCAGTGACCAATCAAATATCCAGTGTGATCCGCCAATGTCGGGCACGTGAAAAATGAGTGATCCCACGCATTGATCAGCTGATTTTAAACGTGCCAAATGCCAAGTTTACCAATTTTACCAGATTGATCGACCAAGGTTTTAAACATGGTTTTTCATGATTTTCACATGCCGATTAGGACATTTTGACGTGCGGGATTAACTTTTGCCAGATTACCAGATTTTGACGTTGTGAATTGTGTAAGCTATTTTTTGTGGTCGACGCATGTCGATCAACTGTTTTTGAGTGTGCGACACTGCTTTTCACCAAATCCATATATTTTTGTGCGACGAGTTTCACCACGTGATCGGATTGATGCGCTCAATCATTTTGAGCTGATCAGACAGAGTTGATCACATATTTTTACTGCACCAGGTTTTTCGAGTCCATTGATGATGATTTTACGAGTCGGTGTCATTTCCAATCCTTTTTCGAACACATCACGACTTCAACCAAATCACTTTGTGTTTTATGATGATGTTCCCAAAGCTTGAGTGCGTTGTTAACCAAAAACTTTACTTGTGACATCTTCGACCAAAAAGTGTGTCAATGACTGCATTGGTGTGCAAGTGCTTACTAGCCTACTATATTATGCTATACACGTATATAATATAGTAATCACTCAAATAAAATTACAAATACATCTCTCATACATGTTTACGTTTGCGAACTTTGAATAAAATCGATTAACCAAAGGTCTAATACCAAATGTAACGACTGCTCTATACCTCCTGCACCTAACTAAGGAAGAAGTGCATTGTATGATGTGCACGACCGATATAGAATGATCATCAAGGAAGAATAACTCGAAATTAATGTGTCATATAACTCACAATGCATGGATAATATATAAAAATAAAATATACAACTGGATATATTAGTGAAGCATAACTGAACAAAAAATCAAATCTCCATAAAACCATATATCTCAAGTACGATACATCTCAGTGCATGAATCTCTAAATACAATATGCCTCACTACATCCCTCAAAGTCTCAATAAACATCAACTTACAACGAAAATAGAAAAGAAATACTAAATAGATAGTAATGGTACGCCAGCCTCCTGCTCCTCACCACACAGCAGCAATGACACCAAACCTGTTACACAGTCTGCTCATCAACAACATTGATGAACAACCCAAGTTAATAAGAGGGAAACATAAAACCTTGAGTCAGACAACAGTCTTAGTGAGCGATAAAATAGCTTATAACAGTTACATAAGATAATATGAGTGTAGGAGGATGAATCATCCGATCGGCCCAGCAACCAACAAGTTAAAATGTGAAAACCATCCATCACATGCCATTACAGAATAGGAAAGGAACGCCCCCAATCCCGCTTCTCTCTGACATCCTACGGTGATAGCCTACAAGAGAAAATAGAGAAGAAAGCACACAATCAGCCATAACATCCATAACATCCAATGTCATAGCTATCATTGACTACGGCCTTGAATCCATCGATAATCGAACTTGCTTTCAATGATCAAAAGGGCTAATGGAAAAACCCCGGTTCTAGCCAAACTACCAATTGCCATCATGACTCGTATGTTTGTCTTACTCGACGAAGAAAACTAGTCCCATCATGACTGCCTAGGGAACAAATCTCTCTAATCAGTTCCTAATGCGTGTCCCCACAATACCCCTGCTTTGAGTCTGCTAGAACACTTTGATTACCGACGATTCCTTGGCACTTCAAACTTGTCAAGCCTTTCATCTTGGCGACCTAATTCATTTATCGAATCGTTCCATTATCACCAATGATTGACTCCCATCCTGTCAACCTATCATCGCACTGGATCGTATATCGAATCACGACCAGTGTCACATCAATCCATCTCCGTCCACTCCAACGTGAGTTCACAATCGAAGCATCATCCATAATTGAGTTGCACATCGATAATTCGAAGTTCATTCATCACCAAACCTCTCCAGCAATCCCTAGAAGCCTCCACAGTCAAGCTCCCCAAAAACCACATGCACCAGACCTCCCCTGATGGGTCGGTGCCGACCCATACACTTAGCGAATTTTTGCTAACTGTTTGGCTTCGGTCCTTCCTCACCTCGAGTGCATCTTACCGGTCCATTTTCCAAACATTTCGACCTTCCTATAGAGACTTTTGCCGGTCCATCCATGTCTCGAATAATCATCCTTCGACCCATCTTGAATCAACCCTAAATAACTTGAAATTTTGCAGACAGCCTCGATTTACTAGCTCGTTGAACTCCCCAAACCTCGTCGCCATCCGACCATCCCCCATGGGTTGGTACCGACCCATAATTTTCCGTTGCCGACCCATCATGGGTCGGTGCCGACCCATGTACTTAGTTATGTTAGCACGAAAATTTTTGTGCTCTAATCCCTTGTCTTCTAGAGCGCCTTTGCCAGGTTTCGTCTGAATCCGATCATCTGATCCTTTGCTTTGTTATTCAATCCTAAAATCTACGGAAACCAATTCTAATAAATAGCTCAAACAACACAATCAATTCAATCAAAACAAATATCGATTTATACAGCACTAAACATATAAACATGCATAATTCATAAGCATGCACAATTCACAATTATGGCACAAACATATCATAATCATAAGATCTAGCATGATTTGGATCTAAACATATGTATAAACATGATTAATCTAACATTTATCTGGTTAATGTGATCAAATTAGGTTTATCTAGGGTTTCCAAAATCAAAATTAAACATATTTGATCAAATCTAAGGCGATTACAACATATATGAATGAAATTAACATAGATCTAACTCATACAACCTTTTGCTTCTGTGTGAGAGATATCTATCACTCACCTAATCCCCAATTCAATGCAAATCCGATAAGATCAGATCTGGACAACGTTGATAACCTTCGAATTTAATGCAGTTTGACGTGATCTATCTTCTCGATGCAATCTATTATGAATCTGACTGAAAAGAACGGAGAAATAGGATTTAAGGTTGAATCGAAGAATCACAGACACGCAACTTAAAGGTTAGAATGAAGAGAGTAGCCCTAGATCTCTCCCCAAATCCCCATATTTATATCTGCAGGTCATTAGTCTATGGGCTTGGCTAATCATCCCTCTAGCTGTTAACCAATCTGCCGAGGGCTGTCAATTTTCCATATGACCCAAACCCAGACTCGAAACCTGCATGAAAATTAGCAGGTTAGCCCGACCCATTTAGTTGGTGGGTCATTTTCGAGCCAACCCGGATTTAACCTGTTTATAAAATGGGTGGGTTTAGAGTTGACCCGCTAACCGGATTTTGACCCACTAAACCTGATTATATGATGTATCTCTTCCATACTATTAGTCTTTTATGTATGTTGTTAGTGTTAGACTTTTATGTATGCAGTAATTAGTATGCTTATATATTCTTGTGTAAGCTGTTATATTTTATTAATTTATTCTTGTATGATGTTTGTTATATTTTACTTATAACAACTGTATCTCTTCTATATTGTTAGTCTTTTATATATGCAGTATTTTCGTATATTCTCATGTATGGAGAATAATTTTGGATATGGAGATTTCTTGCTTTATATATGTGCTGCCTATTGGTGATTTTGTAACTAGTTGCATGTTGATGATTTTGTAACTTGATGCTTGTTGTTTATTATATAATAGTGTTGCCTGTTGGTGATTTGGTTCTTTTGTTGTTTATATTGGTGGGCAATATTTGCCAATGGGTCAAACGGGTAAACCCGACATGACCCGTTCAGTTAAACGGGTTACACGGGTCGGGTCGGGTTCGGGTGGGGAAAAATGACCCTTTTAATAAACTTGCTGACTGACCCATGTATAAATCGATCCGAACCCAACTTGACCCGACCCGAACTCGACATGACCCATTGACTGCCCTAAGTCTTCCTAACACAGGCTCAAATATAAAATAATGATTCCTCCCATACCGCTAAACCAAATCCTTTATGTGACCACTCTACGAAATCATAAACCACCATCCTAATCCAATGAGACTGATTTCAGCACCTGATTCGATCCCTATAAAAAGTTATAGCCCAAACAGTAACTCAAGGAAAAAATGGTCATTCTTGAATTCAGTAAAAATCATGGACATGTCTCACATCCCTATGAACACCATATCAAAATCTGAGAATGATCCCACCACTAGAGAATAAAATAAATTATTTTATGACCAGTCGATACGTAAAATGTGGGTCGTTACATAGCATCACTTTTTTGTGACTGTTTCAAACTAAAGTCCGACCAAAGATCTATTCATACCACGAAGTTAATGCACATAATCTTGACGGCTCTTGTTGACTGTAGCGCCTACGACCATGAGCCTCGGTTGGAGGACACGCACGTCCGTGTCTGGGGTTGGAACTTCATTCTTCGATGTTGGTATGGAGGGTAGAGATTTCGAAGACGAGTTCAATGGTGATGGTTTTGGATTTTATTGTGGAGCGGACGTTGAGATATAAAATTTTGAATTCAAGAATTAAGTGGTTGTCGTGTTTTCTCTTACAAGCAATGAAGTGGTGCTTGGCTTTTAAGGAGGAATGTTACAGTAGCTGGTCGGGTTAGTAAGAAATGGGTTGGGCTTAATATTATATTAGTTTATTCAGGCGTAAAAGCTCGTGACATCCAATAGACACGTGCCGCCTATTGTCATATATGTAAGAACATCTTCTGGAAACAACGAAACTAATCTCAAGACCCGAATCGATGGTATGTGGAAGTTATCCTTTTAAATCTCAATTACAATATTTGATTCCTATGGAAATTGGCACACGTTTAATTTATGCCCCGTTGAACAATACGTCTGTTCCCTGTCTCACTAAGTTAACTCCAGAAATATAAGTATTGTTGTAATCAGGAAATGTACTCTTCCAACGACTATTTACGTATATTTCAAGATCGATTTGACCACCAACTGGTTCAAACTCGAAATATAGTGATTCATATACTTAATCTTCACATAAAGAGCAATCTGAACTCAGTGGAACTAGTTTTAAGTCTTGATTTGATCATTAGTGGGAAATCTTATTTTGGAACTATCAATTGGGTAATAAACGATCAATATTTAAGTATCCAATCTTTACGAGTCATTACAGTAAGTGAAACAAATATAAAGGAGAATGTACCTAATACTTTGTAAATTCTAACACATAAACAACATTCTTATTAAGTATGTACATTTCATGTAACGACCCGTATTTTAACGAATAATAAATAATTTATTCAACTATTTAAATAATGATTTGGCATTTTAAAATGACCAGAATTAAATAATATTGAATATTTAATTAATATAAATAATAGAATAATATATTTATCTCCAAAATAATCGAAAATAACAGAATTCCCAATATTGTGTGAATTGGACAATTTAAAATATATAATTCAGTTTAGAATTGAATTATATTAACGAATTTATTTATAAATGTCAGTTGAACATATAATTTATATTATAATTATAATCGAGCTCGAAATGGCGCGACAGTTCGTAATTTGGTAGTTCAAACTTTAAACAAATATACAGAATCTGTTTTAAATCGTATTTTTGTGAAAAAAGAAACATTCGGACTGGCGAAGTATGTTTTTTCTAATGGAAGAGAAAAATCAGGATTTCATCGTATAGATTGTAAGTTATGTCCAAATCCAATTTTATAATAGTCACGATAGAATCGTTTATAAACCATAATGATATATTTAATTTTAATTAAATATTGGCTTCGAATTTAGACAGGAACTTTGAGACGTACGTATAATTTAATTTTTAGATCTTTTCTGTAATTTTTATTTTGGAAAATAAACACTTTTTATTTTGAAGTATTTTGCACCCTAAATTAGCATTTTTGGGACTTCACAAAATTAGTTAACTTGTCTATATTATTATACTTTTGGGATCGTGACACATTGTTCAGCACAATGGTATTTTTATTTTTGTCCGTAGCGGCTTATACGGAAACATTTCTAATTCCAAAATTTAGATGGCGATCCATAAATGCAATACGGTACATTAGAAACAAACGAAACAAATATGAAGTGAATACATTAATTAACCGCGTGTTCCAAACAAAGCGCATGTGCACAGATATTAAAGTATATGTAGCTTGAAAACATGAACAAACTTCATATGAAAGTTTTGTGTGTAATTAAATATTAATAAAAATAAGTATATGTACTTTGTACTTAGCTACTAAGTTTTGGTACAGTAGCATTTCACATTTAAAGCGCAACCTAACTCTTTTTCTGCAATGCTATGTCTTGGCAAATCCAAAGTTAGGAAATCTGCAAACCTATGGTGATCTACCACGCTCAAACACTTAACCATGAAGCTTCCAAACCATAAAAATACAGGAGCTTCTCCTATTATATATTTGTTTCTCAAAAACGTATACAAAATGGATTTCCAAGCTTTAGAAAACAGAAAAAATAAAAGAAAACGTGAATAAAGTAAAAAGAGGGAGACTCTGCTCTTCACACTTTCTCAAACGTCACGAGATTCTTTTCCACCTTTCTTCTCTGCGCATGGAGCAACTCCAAGGGAACGTGAGTGGACATAAGCATCTGTAGATGCTATAGCGGGGAGGGCTGTGTTGTGAGATGAGTTTTGATCCAAGGGCATGGTGAAGAGGGTGAAGAGCGATGTAGAAAGGACATGCGAAACAGTAGTGAATGCTTGGGTGATCACTGGGATGCAGCACACTTAGGGTACGGATTTTAAATGGCAGCGAGATGAGCAGTTTGGGGTGGGGAGGGTGGATGTATGAAGGGGAAAAGGGGCAAGGCGTTAGTATGTTGGGAGGTTGAATGGAGTACTGTGCAGAAGATTGGAACATTGTGTTGACGACAAGGTGAAGGATGGGTTGAGGATTTGGACTGTGGGTTTGAGTTCGGGGAACCGTGGAGTAATAGAGGTAGAAGGGGTAGAGAAGTTTCCTGTATATGGTAGAAGAAGCCTGTGGCCTTGTTTGTTTCAACAGAGAAGAAGGGATGTGACTAACAGTTTTAGAATTGATGTTCATGGATTCCATACTATGTGGAATCATTATAGGGTATAAGTGGGTAATCTGTGTGATCGAACTAAAGAGGGAAGGAAGAGATGGGTTATGGTGGTTGTCTCTGAAGTTGATGAAATAACGAAGGTAAAAGGATTTGAGAAAAGGGGCGGTACTGGTTTTTAATGGAGAAGAAGTGAATTTGCTACTATGCGTGTATGAAAGAAGACAACACTGTTTGGTGCGGGTCGGTTCTTTGGGGCACGAATTTGAAGTGGCTATTGGGCCCAACATGGAAGGGGTAAGGCAAAATAAATAAAACAAATTAAATATTAGTTTAATTTAAATCTAAATAAAGTATTAACTTGTATTTATAATATCTTGGCCACACGGTGTCAGATTAACGAACGGTCAGATCCGATGGGATCGTACGGAAGATGGCTACGCAATGGAACTGATTGGGAGTGAATTGGAGCTCGTTACAATTTATAGCGAAATAAATTGTCTGTCTGAATCAACCGACAGTTATCGTTATTTAACGATGACCATCCAATGTGAGTAAATCTCACTAACTCTATACAGTTTATATTTTTATAAATATAATATAGTATTGATAAATGATGATTGATTGTTGTGTGTTGATTGTTTAGTCGAATTGTTGATTTATTGGTTGAAATTATAGATAACGATATATATATAAATCGTTAATCAAATATTGATTCTGTTTATCAGAATATTTCATATTGAAATGAGATCAATGTTATTTATATTGTTTAACATTTGTGGATGAAGGGAAACAAGTTGGAGGGATCCAACTGGATTCCTCAATATTTATAATACTGTTTGTTTTCATATATTGTGATATATAATGTGATATAAAACTTGTGATTACTTATGTTGACACTGGTCTGTTTAATTGGTATTTTAAATACCATAAGAAATAATGGAATGTAAAAAGGAAATTTTCAAAGTGTATTTGGAAAATAAAATATTTATAGGAAATAAATATAATTATAAAAGGAATATTTATTTGGAAAATAAATATAATTATAAAGGAATATTTATTTGGAAAGTAAATAGAATTATAAAAGGAAATATTTGGAAAATGAATATAATTTTATAAAAAGAGAAATTTTACATTAGGAAGGTTTAGATCCGTGCTTCGCACACGGGTGTAACATGATATTGATTTAAAGTAAATATTTAATAGAAATCTGTTTAACAAGATAAATTGAGGAGAATAATTTATAAACGATGTTTATAAATTAAGGAAATATTTATCATTTGATAAATTGAATATATAAATTTGAATTTTTATAGAGAAGTAAAATCGCTTTTAACACCGATATTTGAAATGGAATGTGAACATAGTAGTTATAAAGGGAAATTGCAGTGAGATTATAAATGTTGGAAATGAAATAAGATTTGTATGAATAATTCTACAAATAAAAATATAAATAGAATTTGGGTTTGAGATATTGTTTTTAAATACGAAATCAAACTGTTTTGATTATATAAAGAAATATTATTCACATTCTATGTGAAAAATTAGATTTAAGTAAATATTTTGCAAATAAAATATTATAAAGGAATTTAGGGTTTGAATTAGGAATTTAAATGGAATTACTAAAATTAGAAACTGACTGGAAATTAGTTGAGTTGAATGGCTTTCTGGGTATCGATCTGATGTTGGTTTTGGCCTTCGAGGTTTATATTGGGAAGTTGTTCTCTTACTAGTTTACAGTTGGAGACTGATAGAGGTGGGAAGATATTGATGCGTGAACAGAAATGAAAATGTTTTCCAAAGTTAATAACATATATTTTCTAATTTTAGAAAATAAGGAATTTATGAATATATGGAAACGATAAATGGGAAACTGGGAAATGAAATGATGATTGATCGGTAAGATTTCCATTTGGGAATACGACAGTTGTTTGTACATATGTTTTCCTTTGATAGTTAAATCACCGACTATCAAAGATTTTGACCATTTCCGTTGTCAATACGGAGAGACTGTGATCAGATATATTATCTGAAAACCGCTCCGTATTGCATTAGCGTTGCGAATCAAATATGATGAATATAATTGAAGATGGAATTATGCAAAGGCTGTTCAGTAAATTCTAGGTAGAAATTGCCTAAGACGGATTTACAGAATAGTACCTTCGGTCTGTCCAGTCCCAGGACGACCTATATGGAAGAATGTCTTACAGAGTATATTTGATAGATCATGTAAGTTGATCTCTTCAAACGTATTTACGTTTGGTGGTGGAGGAATTCGTTTCTCTTAGTTGTATACCCATGGTATTTTTGGGGAAATCAATTTGTGATTTGGCGGGTATGACGAGGTGGCATTCAAAGTAAATAAATGTGTGATCGTTATGGCCTCTAGCCTCACAACCAGGAAATGGTATAAAATCGGGTAGGTCGCATGGCAAAGTGGTTAGCTGCAAATTAGGGTGTATTGTCACCTGATCTAGAGAAATTCCATTTACTTCTATAATCTATTTCGATGCTGTCCCTTTCGGAAAACGGTTGCTGATCCCAACCATTGGTGATAATACATTCGGTACACTTAAGCGAAATGAGTGACCGGTCATGTTTAGCCTGGGTTGCAAGATGTTTTTGTTTAACCCTGTGTATTCCCCTCTAAAGATACACTGTCGGAAGGTGCCCTCATATCTTAATAGTTGGAATTCATTACCCAATAAGCACCTGCGGTTTTTAATTATATATTATGTATATGGAACATGAGATGAAAGCATTCTGCTAGATGATTATTTAGTTATGGTTGATAGACACTATTTTAATATCAAATTATGTTTTGATATAAAGATTTTCGTTTCTTTCAAAAGGATTTGAAATGTTAAATCAAGTGTTTTGGATTCTCATAAGGGGAAAACCCGTTCTGTGTTATACGGTGTGGTCTTATGAGATATCATTTATTTTCTCAAACTGTTTTAAATTGTTTACTCACACCAGTCCCATGGCTGACCCGGAGTTTATTTTGTTTTGTTTTCCCTAAACTCTTGGGTGCCCAAATTTGTACGGGCAGTCAACCAGTCAGGATTTTTCATATATACTGAGAGCTTGGAGCAGGAGGCTTCAGGACTTTATAGCAATTGTTTATTTCTGCTGTGTTGTAAGTATTATACTCTGATAAATGTTATTGTATACATATACTGGTTTTATTTCAAAATTATGTTATATTTTATTCGTTCCGCTGTGAGATTCGTGTTACTCTAATTCTGTTGTTGTGATCTTCTTCTTCTTCTATTCTAATTCTCTATCTTATCTATTCTCACCCTCTAACTTCTTTCTTTTAACTATCTGATATTTCCGATGCTTGGATAATCGACATTGAGTTTATGTCGATAACCAAGGTCGTAAATTCCTTACGTCATTACAGTAGTATCAAAGCGAGGTTAAGTGATTACCTTGGCTCTGTGGCGTAACTCAGTAGAGATGGATTTAGTAATACCCTAGATTGAGTTTGAGTGTATATATATGAACACGTATTTGTTATTTAAAATAAAATGGTTTTGTATTATGGAGATTTACTGGTTGAGTTGTTTATGAATCCTGGTCAATTAGTTTGATCCACTGTATTGATAAGGGTTTTTAAAACACTTGAATACGGTGAACCGACACAGTATGTTTTGAAAAGAGGATAAATGAAATAATTTTATCCAAGATATATTTTGATATAAAGAAATTTTTTATATTGGAAATACTATAGTATTGGATGTGTTAGTTGTTATTATAATCGAGTAAGATTATAATTGAGATGGTTATATATATAAAACCAAATAAAATTCTTATAAGTGTTATGAAATGAATTAAATCTGAATTTAAATCAAAATTGAAAATTCAAAACCTTGGAAACCTGGAAAGGTATTAACAAATGGATTTGAATTTAATATACGAGAATTTTAAAATCCTGGGAGATTTTAATTTGTTTTACAAGCATTGTGAATGGTATTTTGAAATGTATTTCAAAATGGAAATGATTAAGAAATAGTTTTGAAAAGTGATATAGTATTGAACTCACTTGGGTCACTGGAAAATTATTCGGATGATGATCCGGACATCAGCAGTATTCATTTTTGAGTTTCTAAGTGACGGATTACTATCAAAGATATTGTTTTGTAATTTGTTTTGAGGAAACAAGTTGTTTTTAATCCTAAAAAGGAAAGGTTGGTTTTTGATATGTTAAACTATTTAAAAACTCCCAGGAAAAAGGGTGTTGAATTAAAATGGACTGATTGTTAAAATAAAAACCAAAATTGAATAACGAGATAAAGACAATTAATTAAAGAAGTTAATTAGTTAATAATTTTGAGGAATGCAACTCAATTTGGTTTAGTACATTGGACTGGTAAGGTAAGAGTTGAAATTGATAATGGAATTTGAGTTTAGAATGGGATTTGACTTGGATATAGACGAATGATTGGGTTTGAGGATAAAATTAATTGAAGTTTGATTGGGGTGGCATTGATATCTGCTAAATTGGTAACAGATGGAAATGATACAATGATATTCCCAACAAAAAGGTACAAGTTTATATTTTATATTGAGTATGAGATTTATGAGCCTGTTTGGCAAGCCGTTTGGCTGTTTTATTTTCTTTTGGGTTGGAGATGGCCTAGAGATGCGAGTTGTAGTTGTACCGATTGACCCGTACAAAGGAGGTGCTGGCGAAAATTTTCAGAAATTTAAGATGTTAGAAAATTTTCAGGATTTTTGAATTTTTGCTTAATAGAAATGAATTAATAATTTAGTTAAAGTAAACTGGTTTAGTGAAACTGGAGTTAAGAAGTAAACAAATAATTTTAACCCAATTAATAGGGTTTGATTTCTACCTTAGCAATTTTGAGGACGAAATTATTTTAAGGGGGAAATAATGTAACGATCCGTATTTTTAACGGATAATAAATAATTTATTCAATTATTTAAATAATGATTTGGCAATTTAAAATGAACAGAATTAAATAATATTGAATATTTAATTAATATAAATAATAGAATAATATATTTATTTTTCGAAATAATTGGAAATAACAGAATTCACAATATTGTGTGAACTGGACAATTTAAAATATATAATTCAGTTTAGAATTGAATTATATTAACGAATTTATTTATAAATGTCAGTTGAACGTATAATTTATATTATAATTATAATCGAGCTCGAAATGGCATGGCAGTTCGTAATTTGGTAGTTCAAACTTTAAACGAATATACAGAATCCGTTTTAAATCGAATTTCTGTGAAACAAGAAACATTCGGAGCTGGTGAAGTATATTTTTCTAATGGAAGAGAAAAATCGGGATTTCATCGTATAGATTGCGAGTTATGTCCAAATCAATTTTTAAAATAGTCACTATAGAATCGTTTATAAACCATAACGATATATTTAATTTTAATTAAATATTGGCTTTGAATTTAAACAGGATCTTTGAGATTTAGGTATAATCTAATTTTTCAATTTTTTTCTATAATTTTTATTTTGGAAAATAAATACTTTTATTTTGAAGTATTTTGCACCCTAAATTAGCATTTTTGGGACTTCACAGAATTAGCCAACTTGTCTATATTATTATACTTTTGGGATCGTGATACATTGTTCAACACAACGGTATTTTTATTTTTGTGCGTAGTGGCTTATACGGAAACATTTCTAATTCCAAAATTTAGATGACGATCCATAAATGCAATACGGTACATTAGAAACAAACGAAACAAATATGAAGTGAATACATTAATTAACCGCGTGTTCCAAACAAAGCGCATGTGCATAGATATTAAAGTATATGTAGCTTGAAAACATGAACAAACTTCATATGAAAGTTTTGTGTGTAATTAAATATTAATAAAAATAAGTATATGTACTTTGTACTTAGCTACTAAGTTTTGGTACGGTAGCATTTCACATTTAAAGCGCAACCTATCTCTTTTTCTGCAATGCTATGTCTTGGAAAATCCAAAGTTAGGAAATCTGCAAACTAATGGTGACCTACCACGCTCAAACACTTAACCATGAAGCTTCCAAACCATATAAATACAGGAGCTTCTCCTGTTATATATTTGTTTCTCAAAAACGCATACAAAAATGGATTTCCAAGATTTAGAAAAAAGAAAAAAAAGAAAACGTGAATAAAGTAAAAAAGAGGGAGACTTTGCTCTTAACACTTTCTCAGACGTCACGGGATTCTTTTCCACCTTTCTTCTCTACGCATGGAGCAACTCCAAGGGAACGTTAGCGGACATGAGCATCTGCAGATGCTATAGCGGGGAGAGCTGTGTTGTTATATGAGTTTTTATCCAACGGCGTGGTGAAGAGGGTGAAGCGCGGTGTAGAAAGGAATTGCGAAACAGTAGTTAATGCTTGGGTGATCATTGGGATGCAGCTTACTTAGGGTACGGATTTTAAATGGCAGGGGGATGAGCAGTTTGGGGTGGGGAGGGTGGATGTGTGAAGGGGAAAGGGGGCAAGGCGTTAGTATGTTGGGAGGCTGAATGGAGTACTGTGCAGAAGATTGGAACATTATGTTGACGACAAGGTGAAGGTTGAGTTAAGGAGTTGAACTGTGGGTTTGGGTTGGGGGAACCATGGAGTAATGGAAATAGAAGGGGTAGTGAAGTTTCCTGTATAAGGTAGAAGAAGCTTGTGGCCTTGTTTGTTTCAACAGAGAAGAAGGGGTGTGACTGACAGTTTCAGAATTAGTGTTCGTGGATTCCATACTGTATGGAATCGTTATATGGTATAAGTGGGTGATCTGTGTGATGGAACTAAAGATGGGAGGAAGAGATGGGTTATCGTGGTTGTCTCGTTGAAGTTGGTGAAATAACGAAGGTAAAAGGATTGAAAAAAGGGGCGGTACTGGCTGTTAATGGAGAAGTAGCGAATTTGCTACTGTGCGTGTATGAAAGAAGACAACACTGTTTGGTGCGGGTCGGTTCTTTAGGGCATGGGTTTGAAGTGGCTATTGGGCCCAATATGGAAGGGGTAAGGCCAAATAAATAAAACAAATTAAATATTAGTTTAATTTAAATTTAAATAAAGTATTAACTTGTATTTATAATATCTTGGCCACACGGTGTCAGATTAACGAACGGTCAGATCACATGGGATCGTACGGACGACGGCTATGCAATGGAACTGACTGGGAGTGAATTGGAGCTCATTACAATTTATAGCGGAATAAATAGTCTGTTTGAATCAGCCGGCAATTATCGTTATTTAACGATGACCGTCCAATGTGACTAAATCTCACTAACTCTGTACAGTTTATATTTTTATAAATATAATATAATATTGATAAATGATGATTGATTGTTGTGTGTTGATTATTTGGTCGAATTGCTGATTTATTGGTTGAAATTATAAATAACGATATATTTATAAATCGTTAATCAAATACTGATTTTTTTATCAGAGTATTTCATATTGAAATGAAATCGATGTTATTTATATCATCTGTGGATGCAGGGAAACAGGTTGGAGGGATCCAACTGGATTCCTCAATATTTATAATACTATTTGTTTTCATATTTTGTGATATATGATGTGATATAAAACCTGTGATTGATTATGATGACACTGGTCTGTTTAATTGGTATTTTAAATACCATAAGAAATACTGGAATGTAAAAAGGGAATTTTCAAAGTGTATTTGGAAAATGAAATATTTATAGGAAATAAATATAATTATAAAAGGAATATTTATTTGGAAAATAAATATAATTATAAAAGGAATATTTATTTGGAAAGTAAATAGAATTATAAAAGGAAATATTTGGAAAATGAATAGAATTTTATAAAAAGAGAATTTTTACATTAGGAAGGTATAGACCCGTGCTTCGCACACGGGTGTAACATGATATTGATTTAAAGTAAATATTTAATAGAAATCTGTTTAATAAGAAAAATTGAGTAGAATAATTTATAAACGGTGTTTATAAATTAAGGAAATATTTATCATTTGATAAATTGAATATATAAATTTGAATTTTTATAGAGAAGTAAAATCTGTTTTAACACTGATATTTGAAATGGAATGTGAACTTAGTAGTTATAAAGGAAATTTGTAGTGAGATTACAAATGTTGGAAATGAAATTAGATTTTTATGAATAATTTTGCAAATAAAATTATAAATAGAATTTGGGTTTGAGATACTATTTTTAAATACGAAATCAAACTGTTTTGATTATATAAAGAAATATTATTCACATTCTATGTGAAAAATTAGATTTAAGTAAATATTTTGCAAATAAAATATTATAAAGGAATTTGGGGTTTGAATTAGGAATTTAAATGGAATTACTGAAATTAGAAACTGATTAGAAATTAATTGAGTTGAGTGGATTTCTGGGTATCAATCTGATGTTGGTTTCGGCCTTCGGGGTTTATACTTGGGAGGTTGTTCTCTTACTAGTTTACTGTTAAAGACTGATAGAGGTGGGAAGATATTAATGCATGAATCAGAAATGGAAACGTTTTCCAAAGTTAATAAGTATATTTTCTAATTTTAGAAAATAAGGAATTTATGAATATATGGAAACGATAAATGGGAAATGAAATGATGATTGATCGGTAAGATTTCCATTTGGAATACGACCGTTGTTTGTACACATGTTTTCCTTTGATAGTTAAATCACCGACTATCAAAGATTTTTACCATTTCCGTTGTCAATATGGAGAGACCGGGATCGGATATATTATCTGAGAACCTCTCCGTATTGCATTAGCGTTGCGAATCAAATATGATGAAGATAATTGAAGACAGAGTTATGCAAAGGTTGTTCAGTAAATCCTAGGTAGAAATTGCCTAAGATGGATTTACATAATAGTACCTTCGGTCTGTCCAGTCCCAGGACGACCTGTATGGAAGAATGTCTTGCAGAGTATATTTAATAAATCGCATAAGTTGATCTCTTCAAACGTATTTATGTTTGGTGGCAGAGGAATTCGCTTCTGTTAGCTGTATACCCATGGTATTTTTGGGGAAATCAATTTGTGATTTGGCAGGTATGACGATGTGGCATTCAAAGTAAATAAAGGTGTGATCTATACGTTATAGCCTCTAGCCTCACAACTAGGAAATGGTATGAAATCGGGTAGGTCGCATGGCTAAGTGATTAGCTGCCAATTAGGGTGTATTGTCACCTGATCTAGAGATATTCCATTTACTTTTGTAATCTATTTCGATGTTGTCCCTTTCGGGAAACGGTTGCTGATCCCAACCGTTGGTGATAATACATTTGGTACACTCAAGCAAAATGAGTGACCGGTCATGTTTAGCCTGGGTTGCAAGATGTTCTTGTTGAACCCGGTGTATTCCTCTCTAGAGATACACTATCGGAAGGTGGTCCCATACCTTTCCAGTTGGTATCCATTACCTAATAAGCGCCTGCGGTTTTTAATTATATATTATGTATGTGGAATGTGAGATGAAAGCGTTATGCTATATGATTATTTAGTTGTGGTTGATATACATTATTTTAATATCACATTATGTTTTGATATAAAGATTTTTGTTTCTTTCAAAAGGATTTTGAAATGCTAAATCAAGTGCTTTGGATTCTCATAAGGGAAAAACCCGTTCCGTGTTATACGGCGTGGTGTTATGAGACATTGTTTATTTTCTCAAACTATTTTAAATTGTTTACTCACACCAGTCCCATGACTGACCTAAAGTTTATTTTGTTTTGTTTTCCCTAAACTCTTGGGTGCCCAAATTTGTGCGGGCAGTCAAGTAGTTAGGATTTTACAGATATACTGAGAGCTTGGATCAGGAGGCTTCATGATTTTATAACAATTGTTTATTTCTTCTGTATTGTAAGTGTTGTACTCTGATAAATGTTATTGTATACATATACTGGTTTTATTTCAAAGTTATGTTATATTTTATTCGTACCGTTGTGAGATTCGTGTTACTCTGATTCTATTGTTGTGATCTTCTTAATCTATTCTAGTTTTCTATCTTATCTATTCTCACCCTCTAACTTCTTTCTATTAACTATCTGGTATTTCTGATGCTTGGATAATCGACATTGAGTTTATGTCGATAACCAAGGTCGCAAATTCCCCGGGTCATTACATTTCATATATTGCATTTACACTTTACACATGGGTGCATTTGATATGCTCATCATTTATGTATATGTGTATGTATGTATACATGAATATGTGTGTTAGTGTGTGTATATATACACCCCTATATTCCTAAATTCTTGTGTGTATGTGTGTGTGCATGTCGTTTTTTTGTTTGTTTAACTGGTTTTTTTTAGTTGATAAAGACCTATATAAAGGAGAAATGTGTCTACTACTGCGTAAATTCTAACATATAAGCAACATTCACATTAAGTATGTACATTTTCATATGTTGCATTTACACTTTATACCTGGGTGCATTTGATATTCTCATCGTAATATACAATTAACCAAAATTAATTTTACCTAATATCAAAACAATTATAATAAAGGGACAAAATTATAAAAAGGAAAATATAGACTACATATTCCCGACAATATCTAATAGGAATCTTTTTGAAATCTAACCATCGCTCGATTTGTCCGATTCCTCGAGGATCGATGATGATTTAAGAAAGAGCTATATAATACTGAAATTTAGGACGTGGAAAAATGGATTCAAAATAACACCTCTCTTCTCCTATTTGTTGATAATGACCAACAAATTTGTTTTTTATCCATGTTCTTCCTATGTTCTCCACGTCCTTAGAAAGATTATCTCAGAGTCAGTTGCTTCTCCATGGATCTTTACCTTTGAGACAAAACTTATAGATCTACTTTATGGACTGAAGTAGTCCAAAAGTTGAAAATAGATTGAAACAACGAAAATTTTAATTTTTCTTAGTGAAACGCCAAATAAAAATAGCACAATGTAATTTATGATGGTTCAGTTAAACATTGGTTTGTATCCACTCTAATTTTCTTAATGCTTTCTACAGGATTTCACCAATGATATTATATGGATTGGTTGATGATCTAAGAAATGACTATATTAATATGGCAATTTAAAACTAGAAAAATGACATCGAAATGGTGCCTCTCATCTCCTATTCATATAGGAAATTCAACAAACTTATCCCCACTACGGTCTGTAGCATTCCATATGTGTTAATAAAGGTTTCCTGAAAAAATGATGGCAAAATCAAAAGGTATTCCCTAGATTGGTACCGATTTCAGGCCTTTAAACCGATAGTGACCCATAATGATGATTCATCACGGGTCGTCGAGCTTGATTTATTTTTGGAAGTCGCTTGATGGTTAGAAGATGATCATGGCTCTCGGTCGGTTAGCTACTTATCTGCATTAGATTTTTTTTTCTAGCATGGAACGAACTTGGATGTGAACATCATCCTTAGATATGTGATGGTCTAAGAGCACTTAACCTGTTTTTTTATGAAGTTTACATTTTTCTACTGAAGTTTGATTCATGGATCATTAGTAATCCATGCTTTCCTTTCATCTCACTTTATACTTTTCTTAGGAAGTAACATGCTTTGGTTTGATGAAGTAAAATGGCCTAATAGTGAGCTAAAGGTCTTAAATAGGTATCGATCCAACTGTTTACGTTGGATCATGGGCAATCGACTTCAGCATTTTGCACTATTTTGATGGATAAATGATTTGCTTTAGTATCTGTCAAGCTTGCAACCATATCTTTTGAGTTTCCATCGGAGTTTGAATTTAAGAGTTATCATCGTCCAGTTCTAACATGTTATATTATTGTTCGATCATTTTGACTCTTCCAGACATGATCATAAGTTTTAATTCACGAGTTAAGATTGTTGTCGATCCAAGTGCACTTGACTCGTTCGTTACGAAGATTGCACTTGTCTATTCGAATTTAATTCATGAGCCGTTGGTAATACATGTCTTATTTTCATATCCCTTTAGACTTTGATTGGGAAGTAACATGCTCCATTTTTATGAAGCAAAATGGGTCGGTAACAACTAAGAGTCTTGACTATGATAGGAATAGAAGACTGGATGAGAAAGAACGCGAAATTAATGGCGACCGCGTAAGCTTCCATCTCTTGTCCTTCCACTGCCTTCGACACCGCCTTCCCTTCCCTCTTACAATTCTCCATCTATTCCCCCAGCTCCACCTCCCTCTAGTGTTAACCCCTCTGCTACTACACCTTCTGATGCAAATATTGATTCTACTCCAGATCCAAGCAACTCTAATTACAGATCCACCTTTCCTGTCAATAACAATACGTCGCAAGCTTCTTTCCCCTCATTCACAAAATTGGATTATACTTCCCTCTTTAATTCACTTCCTCATAATGCTGGTGTTTACAAACCTCCACATTTCGAAGTTCCTAGGAATGGTGTGCTACAAAAGATGCCAGATCTGATCAGGAATGAAGGAATGAAGTATTGGAGCAATCAATTGGTTGGATTCTTCTTGTATGGCACTCTTTCATATCCTACAATGGTAAAAAAAATGTTTAGATATTGGAAATTAGAAGGAGAGGTTGATATTAAATCAGACGGTATTCACTTTTTTTTCAATTTTTCTAATGAATTGGATAGAGCTAAAATTCTTTAATCGGATCCCATTTTTTTTAGAGGACATATGTTCACCATTACAGTATGGGATCCTTCGATTGGTCATGCACAATCACAGATTAAAAAAATCCAGTATGGGCTCACTTTTATAGAATACCTATTATACTTTGGACACATTTAGGGATTAATTGGCTTGCTTGCCATATATGGAGATTAATTTGTTTTGATACAAGTACGGAAAGGTTGCAGTGTTTTCGTTATGCAAAAGCTTTGATCGAGATTTCATTGGATTTGAGTTACCTGTGAAAATAGTTGTAGATGGTTTAGGTAAAAATTGCCCTATGTTCTTCTTAGATTTGATTGGAGGCCTTGTATATGTATGACATGTAAAGTGTTTGGTCATGATACCTGTAAATGTGAATTTGTTACTAAATCTGAAATGGTTAATGAAGAGCATGTTGTTGATTATGCGGAGGATATAAATGGTAGATATAATGAATTTGGTGGTCAACACATTAATAAGGTTAGTTCTCATGCTCATCAAGGTGATTGGAATACGTTTAACTCAAAGTCTAAGAAGATCTGGAGGAAAAAAGGTGAGTTAAGTAGTAAGGGGAATCATGCTAAAACTAATATTGGGGTGGATTCTAATCCTTTTGACGCACTAGATTCTGACATTAATGGTGGCAATACTGAACATCACATGAATAATGATAAGGGCATGGAAGCCAACATATTAAAGGAAATTTTTAAATGCACAAGTCAAGGATATTGGTAATGTAACTTCAAATGGAGATGCTCAAGCTGCTAATGGAATCAAGGATTTTTGTTTAGGCACCGAATCTGTAGGGATTCAAGGTAATAATAAGGGGATGATTGATGATAGTAATATATCAAATGAGGGCAACAATGTATCAATGATAGTTTGGATTTTGGCTTAAGGAATTTGTTTTACGATGAGAATATATCTTTGCAAACAAATATCGAGGGGAAGCAGTTATCAACCAATAAACTTTTCTCCTCTGATTTTTCTGCAAATGCATCAAAGTCCTGCTCATCTTCATCTAGTTCCTCAGCAACTGCTAACGATTTTGTGAGCAAATCAACATCCAATTCGGGTTCTGCACAATAACAACCTTCTCCATACGCTCACTTGAAGCCATCTTCGCATATCCATATACCACCTTCAAATGTTACTGGGGCAGACTTGACTTTTCCAAATATAAAATCTCCTTTGGCTTCTCTGTCCTCTATTGTGCCTACAAGCGCTATTCCTTTGTCTAAAGCTAAGAGTATTAAGGGAAAATTTTGGGAAGATTTAGACGAGAGGCATGATTACAAACCAGAGGACGTGTTGCCATTAAGTAGCAGTCTAAAATCAGGCAAAAGGCACACGAGAAGGAATCCAATTTAAGAAATTCATCATGATGTTAAGGATGGTATGTGGTTAATTTCTGAAGATCCTGATAATCATGCAGAAGTATGTAGTAATGTTGAATGAAGATTTTGTTTTTCTGAGGATTGTGAGTTATCACAGTTCTACATCTTTTGGTTATGACTTTGTTTGTTTTGTGTGGGCAATGAACTGCTAATTTGATTTGCATTGATCAGTTACAAATGTGGGCTTTCTCAAACTGGTGATAATGATATGGTTTATGCTAGTGATCAGTATGGCGATTATTACAAATGTTTTGAAGTACTCAATCTTGAAGTAAGCTGATCTTTGTTGCAAATTTTTTGCTCTACTAATTAATTTTGAAGACGTAGAGCAGTGATGAAGGGAGCTAGTTCATATATTGTGGCACTGATGTTAACTGCAATTGTTTGTCCAGTTATATCTATTTGCAATTTTTTCTTTTTATGGAAATTCTTTTATATTAGAAATTTAGATAGTATGTATCAGTGTTGTTGTTTATTGTAACTTTGATGATGTGAATAAAAAAAATTCATGCTTGCCTTTTTAAAAAAAAAAAAATCTTAAATTGGTATCTATCCAATAGTTTGCGCTGGAACATGGGTCATCGACTTCGGCTGTAATGACCCGCATTGGCAGAGGTATTATAATTAATTTATTTAATTATATAAATGGTGATTAAAAAGATTTAATGGTCATGGAATTTAATAATGGTGAATATTTAATTAAAATAATAAATTAAATAATATATTTAATTCTGAAATAATCAGAATTGGCTGAAATGGCGATATGGTGTGAACTGAATCATCTGTGATATTTAATTCAGTTTGGGATTGAATTTGAATAACGAATATATTATAAAAACGACAGTTTGAACGTATAATTATATTATAATTAAAATTGAGCTTGAAATGGCGCTGCAGTTCGTAATTTGGCGATTTGAACTTCAACTGAATGTACAGGATTCGTCGTAAGCCGGATTTCTGTGAAACAAGAAACGTGTGGAGCTGGTGGAGTATATCTTTCTAGTGGAAGAGAAAAATCAGGATTCCGTCGTGAAGATTTTGATTTATGTCCAAATCAAATTTTAAAATAGTCGCTATAGAATCGTTTATCGACCGTAACGGTTTATTCGATATAACTAGAGATCGGGTTTGAATTTAGACAAGGTTCTATTGGGACATAGTGATAGTTTAATTTTTAGAATTTTATGGTAATTTTTAATTAATTAAATAAGCAACTTTTTATTTGGAGTATTTGGCACCTTGTATCGACATTTCGGGGTTTCACAATATGAGTTCATCTACCGGTATTATTACATTTTTGGGACCAGAGCACATCACTCATTTCAATGGTATTTTTGTTTCTGTCCATAACATTCCCTACGTGAACAGAATATTTCATAGTAGGGTACGCTATGTTTTTAACTTAAAACAAACTAAACTAAATGGTTAACTGGTCAAACGAACTCCAAACCCAACGAAACAAGTTTCATACGAAACCTTAGGAAGAGGTCTAGTGAAACGTCAAGGCCTCATATTTTTAGGATTTTTTCTGCAATTTTAAGGAATTAATGCTCGGTGTTTTTCATCGATATTTTTCTAATATTTTCGCAAATGGTGTCGGAATTGAACGAAACCTGTCCCATTGAGTCCGGAACATTTTTCTATGCTAGGATCAGCTTATTTTGTCAAAAACCGCGATCGTACGAACTTGTTTCAAGTGGGTACTTGACGTATAAGAAATACATAATTAAATAGTACTAAATGGTCCAAATTCTCTCCTATAAAAGGGCAGCGTTAACCTAATTTATTCGGTCAAAATGAAGTTCTGAGGTCAACTCGTTTTGCGCCTCCATTTCTGAAATAAATGGACGAACTAAAATATTCGATCCTTTCTACATTCTTTTCTCTTAATCCCTACTTCAAATCGAATTCATCAACTACAAAACTTGTTGAGCTTGGTGAGGCCCCTAATCTGATCGGCCGAGATGATTTTTCGTTCATAGGTGAGGACAGAATCGAACTGGAAGTGGACGTGTTCGACGATGGACTGGCGGTGGGAGAGGGAACCGAGCGTGGCGAAACTCAGGGTGAAGGAGGAGTGGGACGAGGCGCTCATGGTGACGTGGTTTGATGGCGCACCGGTGATGAAGTGGAGCAAGCTCTGGTCAAAGTGGGCATGGAACAGACGCACATGAGTCCAGATCTGCGGGTGCGGGAGTGGGACTGATGGATGCGAGAAGTGTCGAATCATTTGTAGAAATGGGAACGAAGCAATAGCAGTTCAGAAGGTGGAGGCAAGCATATAGACGAGGGTGTTGCTATGTTGGGTAGTGAGACCGTGAAAGTATGGATGGTTTTGGGTAAAAATACCTAGATGTAAAGGATGGTAGAGGATTTGTTTGTTGGTACTGTGCATGCATGAAGACAATTGCCTGAAAGAAGAAGACATGGGAGCGCATATCATATGGAAGAGGAAGGGAGTTTTAAGAGCACGAAAATGTGAATTACATACTGGAGCACGTCTTTTGATCGTGGAAGAAGGATTGGCTATTTGGGGCGGATTGGGCTTTTGTCTAAACGGGCCAAGTAAATACGAAAGGGAATCACAAACCGTAAGTTGCGTTGGGATCGTATGGACGAGGGCTACGCACTGGAACTGACTGGAAGTCCATCGGAGCTCGTTACAATTTATAGCAAAATAAATTGTCTGTCCGAATCAAATCGAGCGATGGTTATCGTTATTGACAATGATCATCCAATGTGAGTAAATCTCACCAACTCTAAACAGTTATAATTTCATGTTGTATTTTTAGAACTGTTAGAAATTGTCGGATTTACTGTGTGTTGACTGTTTGATTGAGCTGCTAGTCAGTTAGTTGAATTTCTATATTGATTCTGTTTAACAGAATATATCATATGGAACTGAAAGTGATGGTATCTATATTGTTTAACATCTGTGATGCAGGGAAACAGGTTGGAGGAATCCGACTGGATTCCTCAACATTTATTTTACTGTGATTCAGATATTGTGATATATGATATGATGTATAATCTGACATTGATTATGTGTGTTTGAACGATATTTATCGTTGTTATATGGCGTGTTAAATACCATAAGAAATACCAGAATGTGGAAAAGGGATTTTCAAAGTATATCTCGAAAATAATTTATTTATATAAAATCAATGGATTTTATATTATAAAAGAAAAAGGATTTGGAATAAATGGAATTATATTGGTTAAACAGATATAGAGGGAAATATTCGTAAAACAAATATAAAGGGAAAATATTTGTCAAACAAATAGTAAGAGAAATATTTGTAGAACATTTACAAATAAGATTAAAATGGATTATTTATTTATTTAGGAAATAAATAGAATTAGAATAAGGGGATATTTATTTGAGAAAATAAATAGAATAAAGTAAATATTTTTTTAGAAAATAAATACGATATTGTAAAAGGAGTTAGAATTAATCAGTTAGAGTTAAAGGAGTAAATCGAATATAGTTTATTTGAAAGGAGTTAATCGATTAGAGTTAAAAACGAACTAGAGTTAATCAAATAGAGTTAAAAATATAGAGTTAACCAAAATTAGAATCTGACTAGAATTAGTAAGTTGAATGGTTTTCTAAGTGTCTATCTGATGTTGGTTTCGGCCTTCGGGGTTTATACTTAGGAAGTTATTCTCTTATTAGTTTATAGTTAGAGTCTGATAGATGTGGAAGAATAGTGATACATAATTAAGCCATGGAAATGTTTTCAAGTGTTAATAACGTATATTGTCTAAACATAGAAACTAAGGAAATATGAATATATATAAATATATATATATGATTGATGATTGATTGATAGAATTTCCAATTGGAAATGATATCATTGTTTGCACACGTATTTTTCCTTCGATAGTTTAATCACAGACTATCGAAGTTTTGACCATTTTAACGTTGTTAAGATGGAGAGACCGGTTGGATTAATATCCAAAGAACCACTCTGTATTGGCATAAGCGCTGCGAATCATATATGCCAAAGATAATTGAAGACGGAGTAAAGTGCAAGGCTATTGTATAAGTCTTAGATAACAGTGTCTAAGATGAATATACTGAATAGTGCCTTCGGTTCATCCTGTTCCTGGATGACTTGTATGGACGGATGTCTGACAGAGTATTTCTAGACGATCACGTATATTGATTTCTCCAACCGTACCAAGAGTGGAAGCGGAGAAGGAAACTTCTTTTAGCTAACACATAATGTATGGTTGAGGACGTCAATCGGTGATTTGATGGATTTGTCGTTGTGACATTCGAAGTGAATTTGGTGTGATGATAAAGCGTAGCTTCTAGCCTCATCAACCGGTAAATGACAGAAATCGGGCAGGCAGCATGGCTAAGTCGGTCGCACCGAAGTAGGGTGTATAATCACCTGATCTAGAGTTTCATTTATTTCTAAAATCTATTATTGATGCTGTCCCATTCGGGAAACGGTTGCTGATCCCAACCGTTGGTGATATACATTCGATACACTCAAGCGAAATGAGTGGTCGGTCATGTGTGGTCGGGTTGCAAGATGTTCTTGTTGAACCCAGTGTATTCCTCTCTAGAGGTACACTAGCGAAAGGTGGTTCCATACCTTGTCATAGTTGGAAATCCATTACCCAATATGTGCTTGCAGTTTTGATTGTATACTATATATGTAGAACGTGAGATGAAAGCATTTCTGCTAGATGATTATTATATTGTGGTTGATAGACATTATTATAATATCAAAAGGTTTTTGATATAAAGATAATTTGGATTCTCATAAGGGAAAACCCGTTCCGTTATACGGCGTGGTCTTATGAGATATCGTTTACTTGTTGGAATTGTTTTAAACTGTTTACTCATACCAGTCCCATGACTGACCTGGAGTTTATTTTGTTTTGTTTCCCCTAAACTCTTGGGTGCCTAAATTTGTATGGGCAGTCAAGTAGTTGGGATTTACAGATATAGTTGAAGAGCTGGAGCAGGAGGCTTCAGGATCATATAGCTATAGTTATTTCCGCTGTGTTGTACTCTGATAAGCGCTATTGTATACATAACTGTTATATTTCAAAGTTATGTTATATATATTATATGTTATTCGTTCCGCTGTGAGGTTCGTGTTACTCTGATGTTGTGTTCTTCTTCTTCTTCTATTCTAAGTTTCTATCTTATCTATTCTCACCCTCTAATTTCTTTCATTAATGACCGGTATTTTTCGATGTTTGGTTAGTCGTCATCGTGTTTATGGCGATAACCAAAGCCGTCAAATTTCCGGGTCATTACAGTTGGTATCAGAGCCAGGTTAAGTGAATTACCATGGCTCTATGGTGTGACTCAGTAGAGATAGGGTTAGTAATACCCTAGATTGAGTTTGAGTGTATATATACGAGTGAACGTATTTGTTATTTGATATAAAAATTGTTTTATATTGTGGAGATTTATTGGTTGAGTAGTTTATGAGTTCTAGTCGATCAGTTTGATCCACTGTATCAGTAGGGATTTTGTAAACACTCGAATACGATGAACCGTCATGGTATGTTTTGAAAAGGGGGTAAACGAAATAATTTGCCCCAAATTATATTTTGATATAAAGGATTTATATCGGAATGATTATAATATATTGGATATATTGGTTGTAATTATAATCGAGTAAGATTATAAAGTGAGATGGTTGTAAATAACCGATCAGAATTCATATAAGTGAAATATATGAAATAAGATGAATTAAATCTGAATTTAAATCAGAATTTGGAATTAAAATAAGGAAATTTTGAGTTCCTGGGAGATTTGAAAATGTTTTTCAATTTGAAATAAATATAGTATTGAATTCACCTTGATGACTGGAAAATAATTCCGAGAATGGATCGATACATCGTCGGTGCGATTTTCGAGTTCCTAAGTGACGGATTACTACCAAAGGATTTTGTTTTGAATTGGTTTGAGAAAACAAGTGTTTAGAAATTCAAATGTTTTGAATTGGTATTGTGATTTCGAATTAATTTGAAATGAACCCAGGAATTTAAATTCTGGAATTAAAGTTTAACTAATGAAGTTAAATAGAATGAGATAGTAAAAGTGAATGAGAAATTTGGATTTAACTTGAACTAAGTTAAATTAAAACTGGATTGGATTATAGAGTAATCTGAATGAAATTAAGTTGATAAACTAAGAGTTGAAATTGGATATTGGAGTTTAAATGAAATCTGACTTAAGTATAAGCGAATGGTTTGAGTTGAGGATATAAACTAATCGAAGTTAGATTAGTATGACATTGGTATATGCAGGGTTGTTAATCGATGGAAATGATATAATGGTGTGCCCGACAAAAAGGTACAAGTATATATTTGATATAAGCATGAGATTTATGAGCCTGATTGGCAAGCCGCTTGGCTGTTTGATTTTCTTTTGGGTTGGAGAAGGCCTAGAGAGGCGAGTTGTGGTTTCACCGATAGGGCTGTACAAAGGAGGTTATGGCGAAATTTTCCGAAAATTTAAAGTGTTAGAAAATTTTCAGAATTTTTGAAAATTTTAGTTAGTCGGAAGGAATTAATATTTTTAGTTGATATTAATTGGTTCAGAGAAACAGGAGATAAGAGGTAAACAGATAAATTTTTACCCAATAGATAGGGTCGTCCTCTAACTTTGCAATTTCGAGGACGAAATTATTTTAAGTGGGGAAGAATGTAATGACCCGCATTGGCAGAGGTATTATAATTAATTTATTTAATTATATAAATGGTGATTAAAAAGATTTAATGGTCGTGGAATTTAATAATGGTGAATATTTAATTAAAATAATAAATTAAATAATATATTTAATTCTGAAATAATCAGAATTGGCTGAAATGGCGATATGGTGTGAACTGAATCATCTGTGATATTTAATTCAGTTTGGGATTGAATTTGAATAACGAATATATTATAAAAACGACAGTTTGAACGTAAAATTATATTATAATTAAAACTGAGCTTGAAATGGCACTGTAGTTCGTAATTTGGAGATTTGAACTTCAACTGAATGTACAGGATTCGTCGTAAGCCGGATTTCTGTGAAACAAGAAACGTATGGAGCTGGTGGAGTATATCTTTTTAGTGGAAGAGAAAAATCAGGATTCCGTCGTGTAGATTTTGATTTATGTCCAAATCAAATTTTAAAATAGTCGCTATAGAATCGTTTATCGACCGTAACGGTTTATTCGATATAACTAGAGATCGGGTTTGAATTTAGACAAGGTTCTTTTGAGACGTAGTGATAATTTAATTTTTAGAATTTTATGGTAATTTTTAATTAATTAAATAAGCAACTTTTTATTTGGAGTATTTGGCACCCTATATCGACATTTCGGGGTTTCACAATATGAGTTCATCTACTGGTATTATTACATTTTTGGGACCAGAGCACATCACTCATTTCAATGGTATTTTTGTTTCTGTCCATAACATTCCCTACGTGAACAGAATATTTCATAGTAGGATACGCTATGTTTTTAACTTAAAACAAACTAAACTAAACGGTTAACTGGTCAAACGAACTCCAAACCCAACGAAACAAGTTTCATACGAAACCTTAGGAAGAGGTCTAGTGAAACGTCAAGGCCTCATATTTTTAGGATTTTTTCTGCAATTTTAAGGAATTAATGCTCGTTGTTTTTCATCGATATTTTTCTAATGTATTTTCGCAAACGGTGTCGGAATTGAACGAAACCTGTCCCTTTGAGTCCGGAACATTTTTCTATGCTAGGATCAGCTTATTTTGTCAAAAACCACGATCGTACGAACTTGTTTCAAGTGGATACTTTACGTATAAGAAATACATAATTAAATGGTCCAAATTCTCTCCTATAAAAGGGCAGCGTTAACCTAATTTATTCGGTTAAAATGAAGTACTGAGGTCAACTCGTTTTGCGCCTCCATTTCTGAAATAAATGGACGAACTAAAATATTCGATCCTTTCTACAATCTTTTCTCTTAATCCCTACTTCAAATCGAATTCATCAACTACAAAACTTGTTGAGCTTGGTGAGGCCCCTAATCTGATTGGCCGAGATGATTTTTCGTTCATGGGTGAGGACAGAAATCGAACTGGAAGTGGACGTGTTCGATGATGGATTGGCGGTGGCAGAGGGAACCGGGCGTGGCGAAACTCAGGGTGAAGGAGGAGTGGGACGAGGCGCTCGTGGTGACGTGGTTTGATGGCGCACCGGTGATGAAGTGGAGCAGGCTTTGGTCAAAGTGGGCATGGAACAGACGCACGTGAGGCTAGATCTGCGGGTGCGGAGTGGGACTGATGGATGCGAGAAGTGCCGAATCATTTGTAGAAATGGGAACGAAGCAATAACAGTTCAGATTGTGGAGGCGAGCATATAGACGAGGGTGTTGCTGTGTTGGGTAGTGAGACCGTGAAAGTATGGATGGTTTTGGGTAAAAATACCTGGACGTAAAGGATGGTAGAGGATTTGTTTGTTGGTACTGTGCATGCATGAAGACAATTGCCTGAAAGAAGAAGACATGGGAGCGCATATCATGTGGAAGAGGGAGTTTTAAGAGCACGAAAATGTGAATTACATACTGGAGCACGTGTTTTGATCGTGGAAGAAGGATTGGCTATTTGGGGCGGGTTGGGCTTTTGTCTAAACGGGCCAAGTAAATACCAAAGGGAATCACGAACCGTAAGTTGCGTTGGGATCGTATGGACGAGGGCTACGCACTGGAACTGACTGGAAGTCCATCGGAGCTCGTTACAATTTATAGCAAAATAAATTGTCCGTCCGAATCAAATCGAGCGATGGTTATCGTTATTGACAATGATCGTCAAATGTGAGTAAATCTCACCAACTCTAAACAGTTATATTTCATGTTGTATTTTTAGAACTGTTAGAAATTGTCTGATTTATTGAGTGTTGACTGTTTGATTGAACTGCTAGTCAGTTAGTTGAATTTCTATATTGATTCTGTTTAACAGAATATATCATATGGAACTGAAAGTGATGGTATCTATATTGTTTAACATCTGTGATGCAGGAAAACAGGTTGGAGGAATCAGACTGGATTCCTCAACATTTATTTTACTGTGATTCAGATATTGTGACATATGATGTGATGTATAATCTGACATTGATTATGTGTGTTTGAACGATATTTATCGTTGTTATATAGCGTGTTAAATACCATAAGAAATACCATAATGTGAAAAAGGGATTTTCAAAGTATATCTCGAAAATAATTTATTTATATAAAATCAATGGATTTTATATTATAAAAGAAAAAGGATTTGGAATAAAAGGAATTATATTGGTTAAACAGATATAGAGGGAAATATTCGTAAAACAAATATAAAGGGAAAATATTTGTCAAACAAATAGAAAGAGAAATATTTGTAGAACATTTACAAATAAGATTAAAATGGATTATTTATTTATTTAGGAAATAAATAGAATTAGAATAAAGGGATATTTATTTGAGAAAATAAATAGAATAAAGTAAATATTTATTTAGAAAATAAATACGATATTATAAAAGGAGTTAGAATTAATCAGTTAGAGTTAAAGGAGTAAATCGAATATAGTTTATTTGAAAGGAGTTAATCGATTAGAGTTAAAAACGAACTAGAGTTAATCAAATAGAGTTAAAAATACATAGTTAAGTAAAATTAGAAACTAACTAGAATTAGTAAGTTGAATGGTTTTCTAAGTGTCTATCTCATATTGGTTTCGGCCTTTGGGGTTTATACTTAGGAAGTTATTCTCTTATTAGTTTATAGTTAGAGTCTGATAGATGTGGAAGAATAGTGATACATAATTAAGCCATGGAAATGTTTTCCAATGTTAATAACGTATATTGTCTAAACATAGAAACTAAGGAAATATGAATATATATATGATTGTTGATTGATTGATAGAATTTCCAATTGGAAATGATATCGTTGGTTGCACACGTATTTTTCCTTCGATAGTTAAATCACAGACTATCGAAGTTTTGACCATTTTAACGTTGTTAATATGGAGAGACCGGTTGTATTATTATCCAAAGAACCACTCTGTATTGGCATAAGCGCTGCGAATCATATATGCTAAAGATAATTGAAGACGGAGTAAAGTGCAAGGGCTATTGTATAAGTCTTAGATAACAGTGTCTAAGATGAATATACTGAATAGTGCCTTCGGTTCATCCTGTTCCTGGATGACTTGTATGGACGGATGTCTGACAGAGTATTTCCAAACGATCACGTATATTGGTTTCTCCAACCATACCAAGAGTGGAAGCGGAGAAGGAAACTTCTTTTAGGTAACACATAATGTATGGTTGAGGACGTCAATCGGTGATTTGATGGATTTGACGATGTGACATTCGAAGTTAATCTGGTGTGATGATAAAGCGTAGCTTCTAGCCTCATCAACCGGTAAATGACAGAAATCGGGCAGGCAGCATGACTAAGTCGGTCGCACCGAAGTAGGGTGTATAATCACCTGATCTAGAGTTTCATTTATTTCTAAAATCTATTGTTGATGCTATCCCATTTGGGAAACAGTTGCTGATCCCAACCGTTGGTGATATACATTCGATACACTCAAGCGAAATGAGTGGTCGGTCATGTGTGGCCTGGTTGCAAGATGTTCTTGTTGAACCCAGTGTATTCCTCTCTAGGGGTAAACTAGCGAAAGGTGGTTCCATACCTTGTCATAGTTGGAAATCCATTACCCAATACGTACTTGCGGTTTTGATTGTATACTATATATGTAGAACGTGAGATGAAAGCGTTTCTGCTAGATGATTATTATATTGTGGTTGATAGACATTATTATAATATCAAAATGTTTTTGATATAAAGATAATTTGGATTCTCATAAGGGAAAACCCGTTCCGTTATACGGCGTGGTCTTATGGGATATCGTTTACTTGTTGGAATTGTTTTAAACTGTTTACTCATACCAGTCCCATGACTGACCTGGAGTTTATTTTGTTTTGTTTCCCCTAAACTCTTGGGTGCCTAAATTTGTACGGGCAGTCAAGTAGTCGGGATTTACATATATAGTTGAAGAGCAGGAGCAGGAGGCTTCAGGATCATATAGCTATAGTTATTTCCGCTGTGTTGTAAGTGTTGTACTCTGATAAGTGCTATTGTATACATAACTATTATATTTCAAAGTTATGTTATATATATTATATGTTATTCGTTCCGCTGTGAGGTTCGTGTTACTCTGATGTTGTGTTCTTCTTCTTCTTTTATTCTAAGTTTCTATCTTATCTATTCTCACCCTCTAATTTCTTTCATTAATGACCGGTATTTTTCGATGTTTGGTTAGTCGTCATCGTGTTTATAGCGATAACCAAAGTCGTCAAATTTCCGGGTCATTACATCGGCAATTTACACAACTTTGAAGGATAAATAATTAAATTTAGTATCTGTTAAACCGTAAGTTTTAAGTTTCAATCGGAGTTTGAATTTAAGAGTTCTCATTGTCGAATTCAAACATGTTATATAATTGTTTGATCATTCCAACTTTCTAGACATGACCGTGTCACAAAGGTAGAACAAGTTTAAACTATTACTTACCCTTGTTGTTGTTGTTTTTTTTTTTTTTTTTTTTTTTTTTTTTTTTTTTTTTTTTGTTGACATTATAAGATTTGAATAGCTATTTAGAATTTATTTTACTTTATTCGAAAAATCGAATTTGAATTTTGGAATGTACATTAAGCTAACTTGGAAACTTCAACTTGGACATTTGCTTGTTATATAAGTGTAAATTAACGATAAATTTTAGGATTCAATCAAATATTGATTTGATTAAACATGTTGGAAAAGAAAGATGGGAAGAGGAAAATAATGCTAAATTAATCATTAAAATTCAATTGCTTTTAAGTTACAATGCCAACAATTATGAACTATTCTCCTTAAGGGGTTAAATATGAATTTGGTTTCGAACTTAAAAATCTAAGCATCCATTCTCCAAGAAAGGATCCGCAGAAGCCCAACCGAAACGAGATATCAAACAATTGATGCGAAATGCGTACACTCAAATACACTTTCTCTTAAACCTACGGCCTAAAATCTGCCACCACAGCGATCCTGAGCAAACCATTCAACCAATCAGAATCCGATCTGGTCATTATATAAACGTCCGTTTCCTCCTTTTCAAGCTCATCCTCCTCCAAACCCTAATTCTCAGAATCAGCAAAATCCTAGAGTAATCCATGGCACCCAAGGCAGAGAAAAGTCCGGCTGCAGAAAACCCTGAGGCCGGAAAGAAGACTGCGGTCAATAAGTCGCCTGCTGATAAGAAACCCCGTGCTGAAAAGCGACTTCCTCCTAAAGAGACGCCTGAGAAGAAGAAAAAGAAGGTAAAGAGCGTGGAGACTTATAAAATTTACATTTTTAAGGTTCTAAAGCAAGTCCATCCTGACATTGGGATCTCAAGCAAGGCGATGGGAATAATGAACAGTTTTATCAACGATATCTTTGAGAAGTTGGCGCAGGAAGCTTCTAGGTTGGCCAGGTACAACAAGAAACCTACGATTACGTCAAGAGAGATACAGACGTCTGTTAGGCTTGTTCTTCCTGGTGAATTGGCCAAGCATGCTGTGTCTGAGGGCACCAAAGCTGTTACTAAATTCACCAGTGTTTAGGTATTGGAGTTATGGGTATTTGGTCCTTCATATGGCTCGTTTTGTTTTCTTAGTTTCATTCCCAGAATATTGAGAATGTCAAGGTCAGAATTTTTGTGTCGCTATCATATGCATAATACATATGATATTGTGAAACTGATCGATTATTTTGTTTGGCTACATTTTATTTTTTGAATATGTGTATGGGACTTAAGATTTTGTTTTGTGTTTCATTTGGCTTTTACTAGCTTATCACAAGACACTTTCATGTTTTTTTTTTTTTTTTTTTTTTTTTTTTTTTTTTTAAAACTGAAACCATTACAATGGTATCAATAAAATGAATGATGATGCACAATCAATGCATATGACAAAGCAAACAAAAATCATACAGGTTTTGAAAGCCAAATAGAAGTAGCATAAAACAACATGACATTCTAAAAAATTATTCCAAAAACACTGTGGCGTTGAAAACCTGGGAACCAGACGACTTGACGATGAAGTTTTGGTGACTAATGGGATTCATGGCAACGGAAGGCCATGTCTGAAACTTCTTATCTGTCTGTTGCCACCATTCCTTCTCACTTACAGTCTTTGGAGTCGTGCCTCCAAAGATCTTTCCATCCGGAATAGTTGAATCACAAACTTCAGTTTTGCTTCCAGAATGAGAATGTCAAGGTCAGAAGTTTTGTGTCGCTATATATATCTGATACATATGATATTGTGAAACTGATCGATTAATTATTTTGCTTGACTGCATTTTATTTTTTGAATATCTGTATGGGGTTTAAGATTCTGTTTTGTGTTTCATTTGGCTTTTACTCGCCCATAACCAGACACTATCATCTATTTGAATTGCATGCATATGTGATGGGAATCTCAACATTGTCAGAATTTGGTATTGAAGTCCATGGAATGGTACGCAGAAAGCTCAAAAATGAATTAGCATCGGTATTCTATCAGAAATACTTATTCTAAGTTGTGTATTTAAATTTCATAGACCCAACCACTTGCTAAAATGTTTGTTAGTTGTGCTAACTCAGCACCAGCTTTGACTGTTGGGGAGATAAACTATACTAGTATCTTCCAATATGTATCCACCAATAACAATACTAGTTAGAGAAAATTTGGTTTAACGTCCAAAAGCAAAGGAAAAACATAGAACAGAATATAAAGTTTCCACTTATTTGACGCCTTATGAATTCACCTATTTAATATAGAAAATTTTATTCACTTTTTATTTATTTATTTCATTTTTTTTTATTTATTTCATACAGAATATAAATTTTATTTCATTATTTATTTATTTATTTCATACAGAATATAAATTTTATTTATTTCATTTTTTTATTTCTTCAAATATGAATGTGTAGGATAATAAAGGTCCAAACAAAGATTTTATCTAGTTTAAATCTTTACGCGTTAATAGTGGCTTGAAACTATTTGTTTAGGTAATAGTAGATAAGCTTTCATATACAATAAAAATAATGCTAATGCTAGATTTCAAGTAAAAACCAAATACAATTTTTATAAAAATTAGTACTTCTATAACTAGTAATTTTCATAATATATTTAGAAGTACAAAAATCATTAACAAAAAGTAAGATTAAAAATTTAAATAAGTATTTGAGATCCAATTAAATTTTGGAAAAATAAAGGAAAGAATACGTTGATGCTTATTTTCATATAGTAGGTAATAACAAAATATTAATTTTTAAAGGAATCACCAAATACAGTTGGGATCATTTTCTAAGACCTAATCCTTGGCACCTGTTTTAAGCTAACAAATGAAGTAAAAGGTGGGTTACTGAAGCTTGATTCATCCTTTGTGCCTGCTAACCCTTAATATTAAAAGTTACGGTGATGGTTTCAGTTGGTAGTTCACTTGTTTTGTATAACCAACTTTAGGCAGTTTTATTTATCTGGATTACATTTTATTCTAACTCTTTTAGTATGAATGCTAGATAATAAATGCTTTGCTTGGAAATTTTGGCTTTTTTCAAAAAATGTGGAAAATAGGGATAAAGCCAAATTTAGTAAAAAAATTGGTCAAAAGTATGCTAAGTTGGAATTTGGCCAAAATGCCAACTTTTAGTGCAAAATGGAAAATGCGGTGGGGCCCTTGAAATCCACATTTGCACTAAAAAGTGGATTTTTGGCCAAATAACAAACTTTGCATACTTTTAGCCAAAAAATATGCAAAGTATGTCCTTCTCCTTAAAATCCACTTTTTAAATAGTGTCAAAGACAAAGTTACAGACTTTTCAACTATAAGTGCGACCAGCTGAAATTTTATTCTAAAGGACAAAATATTAGATTTTAAGTATCAGTTTTACAGTGTGCATGATATAAAAATTTGACTGTTAGTTTTTAAATATCGGTTTTACAATGTGTATTATAGCAGAATTTAGCTATCCGTTTTTAAGTATCAGTTTTACGGTGTGTATGGTATCAGTTTTACGGTGTGTATTGTAGTTGAAAATAAATTTTTGGTAGCTGTCTTTAGGCTTGAAAAGATTATGAAGTTTGTCCTTTAAAATAAAACTCCCTTTTTAAAATCCCTAATGTTTGTTTTAACAAAATTTGTTATAAGATATTTGAAGGCTGCTATTTAAGTAGAAAAGACCATGTACATATCTTTTACTGGTCTTTTGCTAACTGTTGATTTAAATATTGAGGTTATACGTTAGACGGTCGAGTTCAACTTCTAGTGATTCTGTTACTTCTATTATATTAGTGGGTATTGGGTTTTAGGTTTCGTTGAATAGAAAAGGCAATCAATTTACCATTATCTTATGTACGAAGAGTTTCTAAACTTCTTTTCAGAAAAGACAATGATTCTGTTACTCCTGTTATATCAGCGGATATTGGGTTTTAGGCTCTGCTACCTTTGAAGTAGAAATATATCTTGTTTTAGAACATTCCTAACAGTGGGAATATTTAAGGAAGTGGCGACAATCCTCAATTTGTGTTTCTCGCGCTGCAGCAATGTCGATAGCAGCGTGAGGAGTAAGTTTAAAGTGGGAGTTGTCCCCACTTTTTTTTAAGTATCGATCACTAAACGACAATCCGGTTGCGTTTTAATGCAAAATAATAAAATTAAGGTGTTAAATGGCAAACGAAAAACCATTTAACACTTTAAACGGTTTTCTGTTTCCATTTAACACAATTGGTTTAAATTGAAAAAGGTAAAAAACATGGCGAAGCCCCACTCACTATTTGTAACGATACAGATTTCGCCCGGACCTAATCGATCGCTAAATCGATCAAGACCGTTCAAAACCCGAATACGTTAACTCTGGGAATACAACACATCAGAACAAATAACAGAAGACTTTTATTACATCATGATAATGTTACATCAGAGTACAGAATATATCAGAGTACATCGAATATAATAATACAGCGAAAGATTAAGTTACAATAAATGTAATACACTGCAGCGGAACAATTAAATTAACACAACGAAAAACTACCAATGCTCTGGACACAACTCTAAGCTTCGATCCAGAATCCTG
Organism: Allium sativum; assembly: GCA_030737875.1. Lineage (NCBI taxonomy): Eukaryota > Viridiplantae > Streptophyta > Magnoliopsida > Asparagales > Amaryllidaceae > Allium > Allium sativum. The sequence continues at coordinate 183,764,836 of CM060924.1, read as the reverse complement.
CTCAATATATTTGCAAAATAAGCTACTTGACTGCCCGTGTGGAAAAGAGGGCACCCGAGTTTGCAAAGTGAAACAAACTACGGGTCAATCATGAGACTGGTATGAGAAATCTTACTTAACTTATCTAATAAGAAGGCTAATCACAGAACCGCGTCGCTAACGCGGAACGGGTTTACTCCATTGGATTGCCAGTGCATGAAACAAAGTAAATCGTTAAACAACGTAATGCTTTTTAGAAAAATGAAACCATTATAAGACTCAGGTCCCATCACACAATGCAACACAGGCCGGAGGATAGAGTTTTACCTTATAATGGTCAAAAATGCTTGATATGATAAAAACAGATTTGATATTATTATTAGTGTATATATGTTTATTCTGATTTTGTATACAATCTAATATATATGGCTATGGAGCTGATAAAGCATGATAGGGGGGTCTCGCCATGTTGTTTGGTGGCGAACAGTGGGCTCTTACCCCTGCATGTCCCTTATTTATTAGGGTTGGTTATTGCAATCGAGAGGCTGGCCATAAAATAAGGTGTCTGGGGGATCATCTGTATGTCACGGTGGGAGGTTAACCCACTGCTTGCGGGTCATTACACTATTGGAAGAGTGGGGTTTCTCCACGTTTTTTTTTCTACTTACAAAAATGGGTATCCTATTCACTATGCTCTTAGGATGGTATACATAGGGTCTTAGAGATAATTATCTTGGAGATAATTATCCTAGTTTCACTCTTGCTCTATAATTTTCCTAGTTAAGAACAAAGCTTTCTCTTAGTTAATTATCAACATACATAAGGCTCATCATAGATGATAATCAATTTTTTTAAATTAATATACTCATCTGCTATCATGCTGAAATATAATTCATATGAATATATACAATAAGGATTCAGAACGTTCAACTACCTTATATACAGAATGGCCATTCCTCTCCATTCTATCAAATTTTGTTCACCTGATTTGAAATCCGCTAGAAAGCATTCAAATATCCTATTATATTCCACCATGACTTTTATTTCCTAGTGGAGTAAAATAAAACTAATATAAAGTGTTTACTTAATTTAAATTAACTTTGTTTCTATAATTGAGGGGACTTAACACAAAACATTCTCAAGTTTAATTTGTTGTAATTAGGATACTACACTGAAATGATATCATATACTTCCACTGTGCAATATTTGGGCCAAGAGTTACATTGGGCCATGTAGCCCATTCTTTTGTATTTTTACATTTTACAGCTATATATATATATATATATATATATATATATATATACGCGCAAATGGTATATCACATTTTGTACATTGATTCAATTATATGAATAATAAAGTCTTATTTTACATTGCAAATTTATTATGGTATCAGAGCAGAGCAGCGTAATGGCCATCAGAAGTTGCTCCAGTTCACCTGTTAATCTTCCTGCACTGCGCCAACCTCGACTTTCTCATATCACCTGAGAGTTTCGTTGAAGCTTTGGTCTCCTTAGAAAGATCTCATCATCGGAGAGCCTATACCCCTCTCTGTTCGATCAAGAAGTCTGTTATTCATTAATTCAATGCGAATATGTGCCTCACCAAAGAAAAATCAGAAAAACTTCATCATGTTTCTCTTGGCTGCATCGAATTCTTGATCATCAAAGTTCGGTTTGAACCTTTTATTACCAAACCATCCTCTGTTTTCTTCTCATCATTAAGGCTGGAGTTCGATAATGCCTTGCCTATGTTTTCCTGATAACTTCTTGTTTGGATTCAAGAAACCTTTCCCTCGCTATTTTTCCTGAGCCTCCAGTCATCTCTAACAAAACATGGCCAGAGACAATGAAGATAACACCTCTACAACATCTAGAATTGACACCAACTAACCCACTGCCTCGATTAATTCCCTCGTCAAACCCAAGGGTTAGGTCATCACTATACCACTAGATGAAGACAATTTCATCTTGTGGAAGTATCAAATCGAGAATGCTCTTAAAGGGTATGGATTGCATGACTATGTATTGGGCATCATAGCCATTCCACCTGCAATGATCACCTACAGAGAAGGGAATACTATTAGCAACCCAACATACATTCTATATCAAAAATAAGATAGTTTGTTGGCTTCTTGGTTACTATGATCAATTAGTACGAACCTCATTTCACAAGTTGTTGGTTGCAGCAGTTCTTATGAGATATGGTCAGCAATCAAAGAAATTTTTAATTCTCAATCGTCAGCAAGAATAATGCATAACAGAAGCGAATTAGAAAATGTTAGAAAAGACGAGATGCCTATGACAGAGTACTTAACCAAAATCAAGTCCATATGTGATAGATTGAAGGCAGTTGGACACAAGATATCAGACAGTGAGAAAATTATGTTATTACTAATGGTTTAGATCAAGAATACAAGTCACTTGTTACATACATTGCAATACAGAAGAAATTACCTGATCTGTAGTTTGTCCATTCTACCTTGTTGGTAAATGAAGGAAGAGTAGAGCAAAGAAAAGCCATTCAAAACGAAATGTCTGTCAATTATGCAGCTAATTCAAGAAACATGAATCAACAAAGAAACACATCCAACTAGATCAAACAAGATACTGGTAAACAGAGAGGCAATGCATAACAAAGAGGAATGGGTAGAAGCAGATGGAATAATAACAACATGATGAAATGCCAAATCTGTGAAAGGATTGGACATATAGCCAATAGGTGCTATTTTCATTTTAATTCGGAATACAATGTGCGTCAGCAAAGTAACGCTAATAAAAAAAATCAGAGTGCAAACCTAGTTTAAATAACAATCGGAACATATCCAACACAACTATTGTGTGTGGGAAAACTAATGACAGTGAAGACGTGACAAAGAAGTCATGCATCAACATAGATGAGTGGTCCCCTCACTCTGGAGCTACTAATCATCTCACTAATCAATTGCAAAATCTCAATCTTGACAAGAAGAATTACTCAGGTATGCAAGTTATTCATATGGGCAATGGTGAAGCTATTGGTGTATCACATGTTGGTGTTGGCTGTATAAAAGGAAAAAGGGAACTTTCTCTAAATAATTTGCTAAGAGTCCCTAACATCAAGAAAAGCTTAATTAATGTGTCACAGTTTGCCAACGACAACAATGTATACTTTGAGTTTCTCCCCAAATATTAAAACTAATGGTGGCACAAAATTTAAGGCACTAAAAGAATTCTTTCATAAGAAGGGAATTCTACATACGCTAACTTGTGCTCCGACATCATAACAAAATGGACTAGTAGAGAGAAAACATAGGCATAAAGTAGAAACTGGCATTACAGTACTGTCTCAAGCATAATTACTAATGAAATGTAGGAATGAAGCTTTTAGCACTGCTGTTTACCTTATAAACAGAATGCCAACTAAAATCCTGAAGGGCAAATGTTCACATGAAAAATTGTTTGGAGTCAAACCAGGCTACAAACAGTTGAAAACCTTTGAGTGCCTCTGTTTCCCTGTCTTAGACCATATAATAAACCATTGGAAGAAAAAAAGACTTTAACAGCATTGCAAAAACAATGTAAAAAGTTTAAACAACAGAATTAAGAATGCTGTATAAGGACATATGGCTAGGGCCTGAATTTTGAACCGCACTTATAGAATCGCTGTTAAAACACAAGTGTTTACAGCGTATAAAGTTTGTTGTTATCTATTACATTCGCAGTGGATTTTCGATGTTGTAAAATAAATTTCTAACTTTTTATCGGATAAATTGAAACGTTATAGACAAATTTCTTAGCATTGTATTAACGTTGTGTATACATTGACATTAACTATTGTTAGCATTTTTTAGATGCTGTTTATAATTCGCCATTTCCTTTTCTCAACATTTATGAAGTGCTGTGTATACCTCTCCATTTCCTTTTCCTTAGTATTTTTTAAACGCTATGCATATACTACACTGTTTTCTCTGCATTTCCCCCACAATGTTCATTATTATTCATTATTATCCAATGTTATTAGACAGTAAAATAATAGTATACAATAATATAATAGAAATATAAATATATAAGAACATATTCAAAAAAAATCATGTAAAGTGTAAAAAAAAAAAATGATAATTCAACACATTATAATAAACATTCTAGTTTGCAAAATCTTTATATACCAAGTTTGCACATATCTATTACATACCAAAGTTTACCAAACCAAAAGAAAATCATTCACTTATTACAAAAAAGACTTCAAACACTTGAAAATACAAATACATGCTTATCGTCTTCTTAGGAAGTCTCCAATTACCTACAACAATTAAAAAGAATTGCATGAGATAAACACGTGCTATCAATTTAGGTAATGAACGGATCTATCGATTGTTGTAGGTTAACATTAAAGAACGAAATAAAAAAATGTTGAAAACATGGTTTTAACAATACTTGCTGTTAACAACAAGTTAATCACTCGGAGGTTGGAAATTTTCATACTTCAGTACTCAGCACATACTTCTGCTACCAGGAAAATAAATATACTTCAGTACTTTAGTACATTCTAATTGTAGTAAACTCTATTGCATTCCAAATTGTTAACAAAAAAGGTCGATTCTATTTGAACTTTAAAACTCCATAAATCGTTGAGCGGAGGTTAATAAAGTGTCAATTTTAGCTGGTTAAGAAAGCTCTGTAAATAACATACATCACTTATGTTCTTTATGTTACAAATGGCTAAAACAGATTGCGGCAGCGACCAACTATGAAGGCATGTAGGATCGACAAATCTAAGATAAACAATGAGAAAATTAAGAGGCTGCAACAGGGTTACGAATGGCCTTGCATTTCATCGGGCAATGATTAGCAGTTAAAATATATTTATCGACAGATAAAATACATCGACAACATCAAACAACTAACTAAAAGCTTTATAAATATGACAAGAATGTCAGGTCTATATCAGCTTTCTCCAACAATACAAACTCTATCATAAACTTGATAAATCACCGCCAATTTGTTGTATACTACTAAATATATTGAATTGACAAATACAGACAAGCATTTTGTAGATTGGTAATGTTATATTTTTTGTCGGATCAGAAAAATTTGGAAAAAAACACCAAATACCTACCTAAATAATTACAATCTGAATGAATATGAAGCCAGATTGATGTTAATTAACCCATAAACTGAAGTAAAATTATTATATGATGTATTTAAAACCAAAATAATGGAAAACGCTGGAAGAACGAAGGAAGCAGGGCACAAACATTGGTAGGAACGATGAAGAAATGCGACTAGAACACAACAACACGTAGCCAGTCGACCGACCATACCCCGACCGATCAACTTGTCAAACAAATAGACAACCGATTGTAATTTAAGCCATCAGTCGATTGGCTGCAACTGGGCCGGGTTGAACTAGGAACTTACCAGGCCTAAGTGGAATTTATAGAGCTTTGTTTGCGAGATGTTGAGTATTTTTAAACTATTATAGAAGCAATTTTGATGCTATGTAAAACGTGGAGATTGATTGCTGTATAAAATTTTGATGTGTATATTTTTTTGCAGAAAGGAATATTCATTGTCAATACATTTGTAAACGAACCCTATATATAGTGAAAGTGGATTGGACCAGGATGCAAACCTGTAGCACAAGTATGGATGCCTACAAGTATGTTCTATAACGCATGAGGCAAGTCCAGGACAGAAGAAACAAACATTATGCACAATCGTATACGTATGATATAGGTTCAAAACATGAGTTCATTTATGTATCAGCCATGGACGTTAAGCATCAGGCAGATTGGTAATGTCATATATTTGGTCAGATCAGAAAAATCTGGAAAAAACACAAAATACCTACCTATGTAATACATGAATAATTCAATTTTTTTCATAAAACAATGGTTGCTAAAACGTTACAAATATCTGAAAATATTGAAGTTGGTTCTATGTTTTTTCAATTATTATTATTATTATTATTATTAGAATTTAGTTGTAACCTTTGTAGTAGTCGATCTGGCACCATTTACGCTTTTGTCTTCAAAACTATGATTATACTATTCAAACTAAACTATTACCAACATATGTTCTTGTAAAACCCCGTAAAAATATACTTGAAAATAACTAATAATAAATAACGAAAATTTCAATAAAGTAGTAAAATATAAATGGGCCGAAAAATGGAATTTTGCAGCATTAAGAATTTGGCCATGAAAATATTTTATTTGTGTTCATGACGAAATTCTGATACATTTTCATATATAATATGTTGAAAACCGTGTCCGTATGAATAAATTACAATTTAATGAAATTAAGTGTATATATATGTTTGAATTAATGATATATATAAATATATAAGGGACAAAAACATAATTTGGATAATAATAACATTCCCTTAGGTGGATTTAATTTCAAACAAATATAGGGGACAAAGAATATGTCACATAAGGAAAAGGATTGGAAATAAAAGGCAAGCAATAAATTAATTAATTAACAACATGCGCCACCGGGCTCATTAGGCAATTTTGCTTATGAGCGGTCGACCGCCCTTCATAAAGGGTGTCGACCACCTAGTTCTTCCAGTGCCCAATTCGGGTTGGTTCCTTTGGGGTTGTTTATATATTAACAACCGGAATTAAATCTTAATATCATACGACTCTTATTTACACACACACACACACACACACACACTTATAAATAACGCCCTATACTTTAGACTTAAACCTAGCCTCCCTCTCTTTCTCTGCCTCCACTCTGCCATTGGTTCCAGAGAAATTCATAATAGGCTTTCTTCTTCTCTTAAAATATATTCTTCTTTTTATAATCCCTTTTACTTATAGGATTTGAATTAAAATATAGATCTGGAATCACAAGATATATATATATATATATATATATATATATATATAAGAATTCTAACTATTTAACTCTTATATATATATATATATAAGGATTAGAGTTCGCATCAAATAGGCAAACATCGCAAGATCCACGACATTTCCGTATAGTCAAATCACTGTGAGTTGGAAACAGTAATTGTTTAGGCATATTCCACAATTGTAGATTTCTATATGAATTAGTATGCCTAGGGAGATTTGGATTAGCGATAATATCAAACTGTAAATCCCTCAAACCTCCTATTTTTATATGTACTTCGCAAGAATTATCAATTGGTATTGGGTTTGTGAATTTGTTTGAGGTGATGCCTGGAGCAACGGTAAGGTTACCCGGCTTGTAATCTAGAGCGCGCGGGTTCGAGTCCCGGCCTCTTCACATATGTGAGGGAAAGACTGTGCACACTAATCGACCACCCCCAGAGCCCGGAAAGCCGTGAAAATAGTACCAGGATGGGAGACTGACTTGGGAAGTCCTCTCGCGCTTGAGTACGGGAGCCTTTGGCACTAGGTATCCACCTTTTACTTTTATTTGATTTTGATTTATCCTTTTTTATTTAAAAGTGATTGTGATGTAAAAAGTTTCAGATTTGATTTAGTTTTATTATTTGAATATGTTTGGATATCCATTTTGAATGGATAATTCAAACGGATTCAGATTTGAAACAAATCAAGTATCAATGTTTTTATATACATCATAAGAAAGGCTAAATTAGATAAATAAAGTCTATGTATATGCATGTGTGTGTGTATATATATGTATGTATATGTATATGTAATGTAGAAAATTTACACCTTGTTTTTTTATTCATTATTTAAATTATTCTTACAAGCTTAGGATGAAGGTTCTGATTGTATGTTATGTAACGACCCGGATTTTTAGCCATTTTATTTTGAACATTTAAATTGGTTTTAAATATTGTATTGATAATTTAAAAGGATTTTATAATGAATTTATTTAATAAAACGATATTTAAACGTATAATTTATAATCATAATTAAAACGAGCTCGAAAACGTGCGGCAGTTCGTAATATGGAGTTTTGAACTTCAACTGAGAATACAGGATCCGATCTAAGTCGGATTTCTGTGAAACGAGAAACATTGGAACCGTATTGATTATAATTTTCATATGAAAGAGAAAAGTCCAGATTTCGTGTTATAATTTGTTAATTATGGCCAAATCAAAATTTGAAATAGTCGCTGTGAAAAATCGTTATTTAAATTATACGCGTTAAAATAGCCGTTTTGCAAACGGACTCTGTTTTCAACGAAATCAGTTTCATTGGGACCATATCGTTAAATTATTGTATGGTGTTGAATTACGTGGCAAACCGATGTCGTATGTGACCACGGTAGCTGTAAACGCTCGTTCAGTACAATTAAATTAATTCAACTGAATAAAGGGATATTAGAGTGTAACTTGAACAGACGATCGAATCAGGCCACGAAACCAGTTCCGGTGAGTTCGTAACGTCGGATATAGTCAGGATAGGTATATAGTTTGTTATTTTTAGAGATCGGCAAATTTGGTGTTCAGAAGGGCAGTGCGGTACGCGCCAAAAACAGTCTACCGGGGCAACAGTCTCAGAATGCGACGAAACTAGTGTCGTTGGGTTCGTATCGAAAAGTTATTGTCGGTGTTCGCAGTTTCAAGTTGTTTTGATTTATCTGGTGATCGTGAAAAATTTAAACGCGTGTTGATTTCTGGTTTTATAAAGGAATTTTTTTCAAACGATGTCGGAATTCGACGAAACTTGTCCCATTGGGTCCGGAATAACTTTTTACACCAAGATTAGCCTTTTTATCAGTAGACAGAAGTCGACTGTGGTTAGTTTTACTTGATACTTCACTGCGAAGTTTCGTATAATATAAAATAATAATATCTATGCCTATATATAATCAAAACCGAACCAAATCTTTTTCAATCTGAGAACAAATCTTCGGTGAATCTTGTCAAAATCTTGTATGCTTTCAAAATATGATACATGGCTTAAAAATCAACCCTTTCGCTGCTTTAACAGTGAAGCTGTACCTTTAATTTAATTACTTAAAGTTGTCTCTGTTCCTGTCAAACCGAAAATCAGTAAGTGGAAAGGAAATTCATATCATACAAAATCTTTTGCACATGCATGTAGTAAATGATGAAAGGCCAAATCGGTTTAAGACTTCCGCAGATAGTCTGGACCAAATATTTTTACGTTATTCCCATAGTCTGAGCAAAATCCTTACCTTGAAAACAAAATTGTATCTATGTATCCAAGCCTACCCAGCCTTCTACAAGCTGTCAAGACACATCAAGATTTATGTATTTACTTTTTAAATTTCTGCAAACCAATGAGGTTAAAACCTTCATCTCCAAGAAAAAAAATGGTACAGACCTAAGAGCTAACGTACAGGAACCGGTCCCTAAGCACAAATACCTATCCCATATTATAATACTCACCCACATGCCAAACATTGGAACTATAAGCCATCTAAACTTAACAACAGACATAGGTATGTACTGTTTTTTTTCCCTTGGCCATCACGGTGTTCTAACACTATAAATACAAACCCAGGCACCTCATTTCTTTTGCTTCACGAAGAACCAATGGTGGAAACCGAAAGTCTTTACTGGCTTTTGGAAATCAAAACCAAATTAAAGTCCACGTTTAAAAATCTCGGAACATAAATATATATATATATTATGCTAAAAAAAAAACTCGTCATAAATACACACGAGTTCGAGATCGCCATTGTGCTCAGGGGAACGCGAGGCTTTGTTGGAGTTATTTTCATGGAGTTTGGTCACAAGAAGTGACGCAAGTCACTGTGGCAGTTCGTCTCCGTTCAAGGCGTCGCGCTGATGATGGAGGAGCCGAGTTCGAAGGTGAATGGAGGAGTGGAGAACCATGGGGTGCAGGGGGTCTAGCTGGAAGTGGCGGGTGTTTTGGAGGGGGCGGTGATGTATGGGAAAGGATGGATGTGAAATACGCATGGTTTTACTGTGAATAGGATATAGAAGATGCAATATTGTTCTGGGTAGCTGTGTGATGGGATTCAGGCGTGAAGTAAGGAGTGATTTGGTGATGGGTGCGAGGCCGGTTAGTGACCGAGGTGGAAGCTGCTGTAAAAGGTAAGTAAGAACGGAATTGGATGGAGAAACTGTGTGCATGGTTTTGAGAGGAACCAAGGGTTGGCATGGCGTTGACAGGAAGGTATAACCATATATATATATTTCAGTGACCAACTAATTGTTTAACAAAATATGTTAGCTTATATTAGCTAAACGTGAAATTAAACATTTGAACAAAATAATCTATATTTATAAAGTAAGTAGTAATTATTAGTGTTATATCAAATAAATTCATTTATATCATTTCCTTGATGGATACCCTATGGCACATCAGATACAATTGAGGTAATTAACTTGTACTTACACTTGTGTTGTTAAAAAGGGTAGTATAAACCGATTGGGATAAGAGCGTTATTTTATATAAAAGAATTAGGGTAATATAAAATGATTTAAATCAAGGATTAGGGGATAAATAATATTAAATTTTATTTTTAATGTTTGAATTTGTAATGATCGTAAGCAATTTATATATTGTCAGAATTCGACAGAACTGGTCATGTTGGATTCATAACAACGAAACCCAAGTTGTGGAACTGACTTGGCTGAGGCTAAAGCTACTGGAATTTCGTGATAAAATCAAACACTAGTTTGATTGTAACCGAAATAAAAGCAATAGCAACTGCGAACCAAGGTGAGTAAACTCACTAACTCCCTCTCGTTTATATTTTTATATATAAACGAGTTTTAAATATTTTTATAATGTGCAATGGTTGATTGGTTGAATAGTTGGTAAATTTGGTTGAATTGGTTGATAGGATTACACCATTAGTTGATCATTAGTTCTGATATTTCATTTTGATGTGAAATAATATTATTGATGTTATTAACATCTGTGGATGCAGGGAAACAGGTTGGAGGGATCCAACTGGATCCCTCAACATTTATATTACCGTTTGTTATTTATGGTGATGTGTATACGATGATGGATTGTACTATGTTGAATCACCCTGACACTGGAAATTTAGTTATTTTAAATACCGTAAAAGATTTTCGAATATAGAAAAGAAATTGAGGTTTAAAAAGAGAACTTATTTTCAAAAGAGAAGTTGAATTTTGAATAGAAACTTGTTTTATTAAAAGAAGAAGTTGTTTTTAAACGAGTTATAATCATTGAATAAATTGAATATAAATGCTTTATTTAAATTTATATGGAAAAGTGGAAATTAGATTTGAAATCAATATTTGAGATGGGATTTGAATTTAGCAGAGTATAAAGCAAATCATAAACAGATTTTTAACGATTGGAATAAAAATCAGATTTGTTTGCAAGACTCAGAATAGAAGTTATAAATAGAATTTGGGGTTTAAGAGAATATGTATAAGTACGAAATCAAAAGATTATATATAAAAGAAATATATTCAGGATTAAAGTGGATAATGGTTCAAAGGAAATATTTTGCAAGTGAAATATTTATAAGGGAAGAACACAGCAGACGGTTTTGTGTTAAACATTTTGGATTTTTGGAATAAAAATCCAAGGAAGAAATCTTGTTGTAAAGAAGGTGGAAACCGGATTTTTATCCTTATATACTCTTTATCTTATGGGTTTCGACAAATAGAATGATAAATGTCTGCATTGCTTAAATCCAGACATTTTGACTATCTTTTAAAATGAACAACGGAAGCGTGTGCGCCGCACACGGTATTTTATTCAAAACAGCAATCATAACGCTGTTGTTATAAGAAATGCTTTTAAACAGCGACTATAACACTGTCTTTGTAAGAAATGTTTTTATAAAACTAAATAGCGATTTTAGCGCTGTTGTTATAACAGATGTTGTAAATCTATACAGCAATTTTAGACGTTGCTGTTATAATAAATGTCTTGGTAAATCTAAATAGCAATTTTAACGCTGCCGTTATAATAACTGTTTTAATAGCAATCTTAATGCTATGGTTATGATAAGTGTTCTATAATGCTAGACAGCGGTTTTAACGCTGTTGTTGAAAGCAATATTTTATAAACTAAACATTTGAAGACAGCGATTATAACGCTACCGTTATAATCAATATTTTTATAAAGAAGGTGTGTTCGTAGATCAAATCCGAGAGTCGCGTAAGCAATGTTTGGTTTAAAGTTGTGAGCTCTGACTGTTTCAAAGTTAAGAATGTCGTTCAGTTAAGGTCTGAGAGGTAATTATACCCCAACTTGACTGACTGCATTATTGACGGAGAAATGGTTAAGGCTCGATAGCAAGAGTTGGTTAGTGATATCGTTAGTTAACGAATGATTTATGATTTGAGTTATAATAACGATGTTTATAACATCAGTTAATTCAAAGGATTTAGAAATGTTTTCTAACTGGAGTAAAAGATATTTTCTCAATAAAGGAATTATATATATTGGAAATGTTTCCCAATAATCAAGAGAGAAAATAGAGCTTTGAAAGAACACGAAAGGTGGAAAATGGGAATTGGAAATGATAATGTAATAAAGAACTAATATAAAAAGGGCCCAGTGTTGTTTAATGCTTGATTGATAGAATTTCCATTTGGAAATAGAACCGTTGATTGTACGAATGTTTCTTTGATAGTTAAATCACCGACTATCAAAGTTTTTTTTTTATACCTCCGTTGTCAATATGGAGAGACCGGGATCAGATTTGATATCTGAAAACCACTCCGTATTGGCGTAAGCGTTATGAAGCAACTTATGCTGAAGAAAATTGTAGACGGAGTTATGCAAGGGCTATCCTGTTTACGGGATAGTGCCTTCGGTTTGTCCAGACCCAGGACAACTTGTATGGACGAGTGTCTGACAGAGTATTTCCAAAGGGGGTTACGTACGTTGATGCCTTCAAACGTACGAAGTGGATGGCATAGAAGGGAAGCTTCTTTAGCCTAACAATCTGAGTATTTTTGTGGGAATCAATTAGTGATTTCCGATGGATCTGACGATGTGGCATTCAAAGTGAATGGTGGCCAGATGTTCTGGAAGATAATTTAAAACCTCAAGCCTCATCAACCCGGAATTGGACAAAAATCGGGCAGGCAACATGGCTATGTGGGTCGCACCCATTAGGATGTATAACCACCTATCTAGAGAAATTCCTTTTGCTTCTTAAATCTATCGATGCTGTCCCTTTTCGGGAGGCGGTTGCTGATCCCAACCGTCGGTGGTATACATTCGATACACTCAAGCGAAATGAGTGGTCGGTCATGTGTGGGCCGGGTTGCAAGATGTTCTTGTTGAACCCAGTGTATTCGTCTCTAGAGATACACTATCGGAAGGTGGTCCCATACCTTGTCATGTTGGAAATCCAATCTCCAATAAGCGCCCTGCGGTTTTTTTTTTGATTTTATATTATATATGGAGCGTGAGATGCAAGCGTTCCGCTAGATTCTATTTATTTGTTGTAGACACTATTATAATATCATTGGATTTGGTATCAAAAATATTTTTGGTTATCGTAAGGTAAAAACCATCCGTGTTTATGTGTGGATCGGTCTTACGATTATCTTTTCTTTCGGAAGGATTTTGAAAGTTAAACAAATGATTGGAATTTACTCACACCAGTCCCATGACTGACCCAGAATTTATTTTGTTTTGTTTTCCCTAAACTCTTGGGTGCCCAAATTTGTATGGGCAGTCAAGTAGTCGGGATTTTACAGATTCACCTGGAGGAGTTTGAAGCAGGAGGCTTCACCAGTTAGCTATAGATTGTCATATTTTCCGCTGTGTACTATGTCGTATCTGGAAACGGGTGTTGATAACTGTTCCAGGAATAATTGTTGTGCTCTGATAATGGTACGTATATATACAGTTACTGATTTGCATTCCAAAAGTTATGTTATCTACTATATTTTATTCGTTCCGCTGTGAGTTTTGTGTTCTTCGTTTTCTTCTATTCTAATATTTCTTTCTTTCTATTTCTCATCCTCTAACTTCTTTCTAATAATGATTCGTGTTTCTGTGCAATTTGGGTTGGACGTGTGGTGTAATTAGTCGACTCAAGGAGTACGGAAATTCGGGTCGTTTAATTTGGTATCAGAGATGAAGGTTAAGTAATTACCTTGGCTCTGTGGTGTGACTCAATAGAGATGGGGTTAGTAATACCCTAGATTGAGTTTGAGTGTATATATATGAGCGCGTATTTGTGGATTTGATATAAAATTGTTTTATATTGTGTTGTCTGGTTTGTTGAGTAGTTTATGAATTCTGGTCGATACAGGAAGTACAACTGTATCGATAGGTGTTTCTAAACTCTCGAACAAAACAATTCGATACAGTATCGTTTTAAAGTGGGTAAATGAAATTATTTTGCCCAAACGTTATTTTCATATAAAAGGAATAATTTCTGAATTATTATATATGAAGGTGTTGATTGTTGTTACAATCAAATGGAATTATAAAATATTGAAACAGTTATATATAACCAAATATAACTTGTATATGGGAAATATACATAAATAAGATGAACTGAAATTAAATTCAAACCAGAATTAGAATTCGAATTCCGGGAGTTTAGAAATATTTTCTTAAGTATTTTAAAGGTAATATAGCATTACTTGACGGTATTTTTGAATGAGAATGATTTTTAATGAGTTTTGAAAGTGATTAAGCACTGAAACCACTTCAGTTGCGAGAAAATAATTCTGATAATGGACTGCAGCATTATCAGTATTCATTTTCGAGTGCCTGAGTGACGGATTGTTACCATAGTTGATTTATTAATGGAAATTGTTTGAGAAAAATAAAGTTGTTTTATAAATTCAAAAGTTTTGAATTGAGTTGATTATAAATATATGTGTATAAATATATATGATTTCATACTAATTTGAAATAAAATCCGGGAAGTTGAATTCTGAAATTAAAAATTTACTTGTATAAATCGAATAGATTAAAATGGTAGAATGTATCAAATGAATTGGAATTTAACCCGAATTAACTCAAATAAAATTGGATTTGGATTAGAGTTGTTTAGACTCGAATTATTAAGATGAATTTATAAGCAAGTTAAATATATGTTGGATGTTGTTTGGAATTAAACCTTGATGGAATTGAACTCAAGCAGAATATGAAGGTTGATTTTTTGGAAATAGATTTCTGTTTGGATTAGTGAATAGAAGTGATCCAATCAGAAGTTAAAGATCAAAGGTTGGATTGATTTGAAACCAACTGGAAATGGATATAGGTATGCTGAGCAGAATGGAAGAAAGTGCAAGAGATAAGAATTATGCCCAACAAAAAGGTACATGTTTACAATATTGTTTGGGTTGATGATTTTATGAGCCTATGTGGCAAGCCACTTGGCTTTTTGATTTTCTTTTGGATTGGAGAAGGCCTAGAAAGGCGAATTGTGGTTGTACTGATTGAACTGTGCAGAGGAGATGCTGCCAAAAATTTTCAAAATTTAAAGTGTTAGAAAATTTTCAGAATTTTTTTTCGTTAGTAAGAATAAATGAATATTTTAATTGAAATAAATTGGTCCAGTTAAACTGGAGTTAAGAGGTGAAAAAAACAAAAAGGGTTTTTGAACCTAGTTAATAAGGTATGTGGTATTTTTCCTACTTAGCAATTTCGAGGACGAAATTATTTTAAGGGGGAAGGAATGTAACGACCCATATTTTTAGCCATTTTATTTTGAACATTTAAATTGGTTTTAAATATTGTATTGATAATTTAAAAGGATTTTATAATGAATTTATTTAATAAAACGATATTTAAACGTATAATTTATAATCATAATTAAAACGAGCTCGAAAACGTGCGGCAGTTCGTAATATGGAGTTTTGAACTTCAACTGAGAATACAGGATCCGATCTAAGTCGGATTTCTGGGAAACGAGAAACATTGGAACCGTATTGATTATAATTTTCATATGAAAGAGAAAAGTCCAGATTTCGTGTTATAATTTGTTAATTATGGCCAAATCAAAATTTGAAATAGTCGTTGTGAAAAATCGTTATTTAAATTATACGCGTTAAAATAGCCGTTTTGCAAACGGACTCTGTTTTCGACGAAATCAGTTTCATTGGGACCGTATCGTTAAATTATTGTATGGTGTTGAATTACGTGGCAAACCGATGTCGTATGTGACCACGGTAGCTGTAAACGCTCGTTCAGTACAATTAAATTAATTCAACTGAATAAAGGGATATTAGAGTGTAACTTGAACAGACGATCGAATCAGGCCACGAAACCAGTTCCGGTGAGTTCGTAACGTCGGATATAGTCAGGATAGGTATATAGTTTGTTATTTTTAGAGATCGGCAAATTTGGTGTTCAGAAGGGTAGTGCGGTACGCGCCAAAAACAGTCTACCGGGGCAACAGTCTCAGAATGCGACGAAACTAGTGTCGTTGGGTTCGTATCGAAAAGTTATTGTCGGTGTTCGCAGTTTCAAGTTGTTTTGATTTATCTGGTGATCGTGAAAAATTTAAACGCGTGTTGATTTCTGGTTTTATAAAGGAATTTTTTTCAAACGATGTCGGAATTCGACGAAACTTGTCCCATTGGGTCCGGAATAACTTTTTACACCAAGATTAGCCTTTTTATCAGTAGACAGAAGTCGACTGTGGTTAGTTTTACTTGATACTTCACTGCGAAGTTTCGTATAATATAAAATAATAATATCTATGCCTATATATAATCAAAACCGAACCAAATCTTTTTCAATCTGAGAACAAATCTTCGGTGAATCTTGTCAAAATCTTGTATGCTTTCAAAATATGATACATGGCTTAAAAATCAACCCTTTCGCTGCTTTAACAGTGAAGCTGTACCTTTAATTTAATTACTTAAAGTTGTCTCTGTTCCTGTCAAACCGAAAATCAGTAAGTGGAAAGGAAATTCATATCATACAAAATCTTTTGCACATGCATGTAGTAAATGATGAAAGGCCAAATCGGTTTAAGACTTCCGCAGATAGTCTGGACCAAATATTTTTACGTTATTCCCATAGTCTGAGCAAAATCCTTACCTTGAAAACAAAATTGTATCTATGTATCCAAGCCTACCCAGCCTTCTACAAGCTGTCAAGACACATCAAGATTTATGTATTTACTTTTTAAATTTCTGCAAACCAATGAGGTTAAAACCTTCATCTTCAAGAAAAAAAATGTACAGACCTAAGAGCTAACGTACAGGAACCGGTCCCTAAGCACAAATACCTATCCCATATTATAATACTCACCCACATGCCAAACATTGGAACTATAAGCCATCTAAACTTAACAGCAGACATAGGTATGTACTGTTTTTTTTCCCTTGGCCATCACGGTGTTCTAACACTATAAATACAAACCCAGGCACCTTATTTCTTTTGCTTCACGAAGAACCAATGGTGGAAACCGAAAGTCTTTACTGGCTTTTGGAAATCAAAACCAAATTAAAGTCCACGTTTAAAAATCTCGGAACATATATATATATATATATATATATATATATATATATATATATATATTATGCTAAAAAAAAAACTCGTCATAAATACACATGAGTTCGAGATCGCCATTGTGCTCAGGGGAACGCGAGGCTTTGTTGGAGTTATTTTCATGGAGTTTGGTCACAAGAAGTGACGCAAGTCACTGTGGCAGTTCGTCTCCGTTCAAGGCGTCGCGCTGATGATGGAGGAGCCGAGTTCGAAGGTGAATGGAGGAGTGGAGAACAATGGGGTGCAGGGGGTCTAGCTGGAAGTGGCGGGTGTTTTGGAGGGGGCGGTGATGTATGGGAAAGGATGGATGTGAAATACACATGGTTTTACTGTGAATAGGATATAGAAGATGCAATATTGTTCTGGGTAGCTGTGTGATGGGATTCAGGCGTGAAGTAAGGAGTGATTTGGTGATGGTGCGAGGCCGGTTAGTGACCGAGGTGGAAGCTGCTGTAAAAGGTAAGTAAGAACGGAATTGGATGGAGAAACTGTGTGCATGGTTTTGAGAGGAACCAAGGGTTGGCATGGCGTTGACAGGAAGGTATAACCATATATATATTTTAGTGACCAACTAATTGTTTAACAAAATATGTTAGCTTATATTAGCTAAACGTGAAATTAAACATTTGAACAAAATAATCTATATTTATAAAGTAAGTAGTAATTATTAGTGTTATATCAAATAAATTCATTTATATCATTTCCTTGATGGATATCCTATGGCACATCAGATACAATTGAGGTAATTAACTTGTACTTACACTTGTGTTGTTAAAAAGGGTAGTATAAACCGATCGGGATAAGAGCGTTATTTTATATAAAAGAATTAGGGTAATATAAAATGATTTAAATCAAGGATTAGGGGATAAATAATATTAAATTTTATTTTTAATGTTTGAATTTGTAATGATCGTAAGCAATTTATATATTGTCAGAATTCGACAGAACTGGTCATGTTGGATTCATAACAACGAAACCCAAGTTGTGGAACTGACTTGGCTGGGCTAAAGCTACTGGAATTTCGTGATAAAATCAAACACTAGTTTGATTGTAACCGAAATAAAAGCAATAGCAACTGCGAACCAAGGTGAGTAAACTCACTAACTCCCTCTCGTTTATATTTTTATATATAAACGAGTTTTAAATATTTTTATAATGTGCAATGGTTGATTGGTTGAATAGTTGGTAAATTTGGTTGAATTGGTTGATAGGATTACACCATTAATTGATCATTAGTTCTGATATTTCATTTTGATGTGAAATAATATTATTGATGTTATTAACATCTGTGGATGCAGGGAAACAGGTTGGAGGGATCCAACTGGATCCCTCAACATTTATATTACCGTTTGTTATTTATGGTGATGTGTATACGATGATGGATTGTACTATGTTGAATCACCCTGACACTGGAAATTTAGTTATTTTAAATACCGTAAAAGATTTTCGAATATAGAAAAGAAATTGAGGTTTAAAAAGAGAACTTATTTTCAAAAGAGAAGTTGAATTTTGAATAGAAACTTGTTTTATTAAAAGAAGAAGTTGTTTTTAAACGAGTTATAATCATTGAATAAATTGAATATAAATGCTTTATTTAAATTTATATGGAAAAGTGGAAATTAGATTTGAAATCAATATTTGAGATGGGATTTGAATTTAGCAGAGTATAAAGCAAATCATAAACAGATTTTTAACGATTGGAATAAAAATCAGATTTGTTTGCAAGACTCAGAATAGAAGTTATAAATAGAATTTGGGGTTTAAGAGAATATGTATAAGTACGAAATCAAAAGATTATATATAAAAGAAATATATTCAGGATTAAAGTGGATAATGGTTCAAAGGAAATATTTTGCAAGTGAAATATTTATAAGGGAAGAACACAGCAGACGGTTTTGTGTTAAACATTTTGGATTTTTGGAATAAAAATCCAAGGAAGAAATCTTGTTGTAAAGAAGGTGGAAACCGGATTTTTATCCTTATATACTCTTTATCTTATGGGTTTCGACAAATAGAATGATAAATGTCTGCATTGCTTAAATCCAGACATTTTGACTATCTTTTAAAATGAACAACGGAAGCGTGTGCGCCGCACACGGTATTTTATTCAAAACAGCAATCATAACGCTGTTGTTATAAGAAATGCTTTTAAACAGCGAATATAACGATGTCTTTGTAAGAAATGCTTTTATAAAACTAAATAGCGATTTTAGCGCTGTTGTTATAACAGATGTTGTAAATCTATACAGCAATTTTAGACGTTGCTGTTATAATAAATGTCTTGGTAAATCTAAATAGCAATTTTAACGCTGCCGTTATAATAACTGTTTTAATAGCAATCTTAATGCTATGGTTATGATAAGTGTTCTATAATGCTAGACAGCGGTTTTAACGCTGTTGTTGAAAGCAATATTTTATAAACCAAACATTTGAAGACAGCGATTATAACGCTACCGTTATAATCAATATTTTTTATAAAGAAGGTGTGTTCGTAGATCAAATCCGAGAGTCGCGTAAGCAATGTTTGGTTTAAAGTTGTGAGCTCTGACTATTTCAAAGTTAAGAATGTCGTTCAGTTAAGGTCTGAGAGGTAATTATACCCCAACTTGACTGACTGCATTATTGACGGAGAAATGGTTAAGGCTCGATAGCAAGAGTTGGTTAGTCATATCGTTAGTTAACGAATGATTTATGATTTGAGTTATAATAACGATGTTTATAACATTAGTTAATTCAAAGGATTTAGAAATGTTTTCTAACTGGAGTAAAAGATATTTTCTCAATAAAGGAATTATATATATTGGAAATGTTTCCCAATAATCAAGAGAGAAAATAGAGCTTTGAAAGAACACGAAAGGTGGAAAATGGGAATTGGAAATGATAATGTAATAAAGAACTAATATAAAAAGGGCCCAGTGTTGTTTAATGCTTGATTGATAGAATTTCCATTTGGAAATAGAACCGTTGATTGTACGAATGTGTCTTTGATAGTTAAATCACCGACTATCAAAGTTTTTTTTTTATACCTCCGTTGTCAATATGGAGAGACCGGGATCAGATTTGATATCTGAAAACCACTCCGTATTGGCGTAAGCGTTATGAAGCAACTTATGCTGAAGAAAATTGTAGACGGAGTTATGCAAGGGCTATCCTGTTTACGGGATAGTGCCTTCGGTTTGTCCAGACCTAGGACAACTTGTATGGACGAATGTCTGACAGAGTATTTCCAAAGGGGGTTACGTACGTTGATGCCTTCAAACGTACGAAGTGGATGGCATAGAAGGGAAGCTTCTTTAGCCTAACAATCTGAGTATTTTTGTGGGAATCAATTTGTGATTTCCGATGGATCTGACGATGTGGCATCCAAAGTGAATGGTGGCCAGATGTTCTGGAAGATAATTTAAAACCTCAAGCCTCATCAACCCGGAATTGGACAAAAATCGGGCAGGCAGCATGGCTATGTGGGTCGCACCCATTAGGATGTATAACCACCTATCTAGAGAAATTCCTTTTGCTTCTTAAATCTATCGATGCTGTCCCTTTTCGGTAGGCGGTTGCTGATCCCAACCGTCGGTGGTATACATTCGATACACTCAAGCGAAATGAGTGGTCGGTCATGTGTGGGCCGGGTTGCAAGATGTTCTTGTTGAACCCAGTGTATTCGTCTCTAGAGATACACTATCGGAAGGTGGTCCCATACCTTGTCATGTTGGAAATCCAATCTCCAATAAGCGCCCTACGGTTTTTTTTTTGATTTTATATTATATATGGAGCGTGAGATGCAAGCGTTCCGCTAGATTCTATTTATTTGTTGTAGACACTATTATAATATCACTGGATTTGGTATCAAAAATATTTTTGGTTATCGTAAGGTAAAAACCATCCGTGTTTATGTGTGGATCGGTCTTACGATTATCTTTTCTTTCGGAAGGATTTTGAAAGTTAAACAAATGATTGGAATTTACTCACACCAGTCCCATGACTGACCCAGAATTTATTTTGTTTTGTTTTCCCTAAACTCTTGGGTGCCCAAATTTGTATGGGCAGTCAAGTAGTCGGGATTTTATAGATTCACCTGGAGGAGTTTGAAGCAGGAGGCTTCACCAGTTAGCTATAGATTGTCATATTTTCCGCTGTGTACTATGTCGTATCTGGAAACGGGTGTTGATAACTGTTCCAGGAATAATTTTTGTGCTCTGATAATGGTACGTATATATACAGTTACTGATTTGCATTCCAAAAGTTATGTTATCTACTATATTTTATTCGTTCCGCTGTGAGTTTTGTGTTCTTCGTTTTCTTCTATTCTAATATTTCTTTCTTTCTATTTCTCATCCTCTAACTTCTTTCTAATAATGATTCGTGTTTCTGTGCAATTTGGGTTGGACGTGTGGTGTAATTAGTCGACTCAAAGAGTACGGAAATTCGGGTCGTTTCATGTTATATATTTTCCATTACGGCTATTTGTGATTATGCCATTATGCCTTGTATGCAGTGGTCTGATGTGGGAATTAACTTGTATGCCTTGAATATAACCATCCATTGTCCAAGGAAGGATTCGCAAAAGCCCAACCGAAACAAGATGTCAAACAACTGATGCGCAATGCATACACTCAAATACACTTTCTCTTAAATCTACGGCCTAAAATATGCCACCTCAGTTATCCCGAATGAACCATTCCACCAATCAGAATCTGATCTGCTCATTATATAAACGTCCTTTTCTTCCTTTTCAAACTCATCCTCTTCGGAACCCTAATTTTCAGATCAGCAAAATCCTAGAGCAATCCATAGCAACCAAGGCAGAGAAAAGTCCCACTGTAGAAAACCCTGAGGCCGAAACGAAGACTGCGGTCAATAAGTCGCATGCTGATAAGAAACCCCATGCTGAAAAGCGACTTCCTTCTAAGGAGGCACCAGAGAAGAAGAAGAAAAAGAAGGTAAAGAGCGTGGAGACTTATAAAATTTACATTTTTAAGGTTCTGAAGCAAGTCCATCCTGATATTGGGATCTCAAGCAAGGCGATGGGAATAACGAACAGTTTTATCAATGATATTTTTGAGAAGTTAGCGCAGGAATCTTCTAGGCTGGCCAGTTACAATACGAAACCTACGATTACATCAAGAGAGATACAGACGTCTATTAGGCTTGTTCTTCCTAGTAGGGGTGAGCGTTTGGTTAGTTTGGTTTATCGGATGATAAAAATTGTTAAACTAAACTAAAACTGATAAAAATGAAAACCAAACCAAACCAACCAAATTAAGTTTGGTTGGTTCGGTTGGTTATCCGATTTAACCGAACTAAAAAAAATTTAGACTTATGTTTGTAATATTTACTATAGTATAAAATAAATCATAAATATATAATTATAGTGTTATTATTTATGATTCTTATGCTTTCTAAAAGTAATTTTGACACATTTGCGACGATTTAAATTTACTTGGATAATAATCTGACCTAAAATATTTGTTATAATATCAATAATTTTCAAAATATAATAAAAGCTCGGTTAGTTTGGTTAAACCGATAACCATACTAAATATTTTTCTGAACCGATTACAAACCGATCTAATTTCAAAATCAAACTAAACCGACCAGTACAAATTGGTTTGGTTGGTTTATTTGGTTTAACCAAATAATGCTCACCCCTACTTCCTGGTGAATTGGCTAAGCATGCTAAGTCTGAGGGCACCAAAGCTGTTACCAAATTTACCAGTACTGTTTAGGTATTGGAGTTATGGGTATTTGGTCTTTCATATGGCTCGTTTTGTTTTTTCAGCTTTGCTTCCAGAATGAGAATGTCAAGGTCAGAAGTTTTGTGTCGCTATATATATATCTGATACATATGATATTGTGAAACTGATGATTAATTATTTTGTTTGACTGCATTTTGTTTTTTGAATATGTGTATGGGGCTTAAGATTTTGTTTTGTGTTTCATTTTGCTTTTACTCGCCCATCACCGGATACTTTCATCTATTTGAATTGAATGCATATGTGATGGGAATCTCAACATTGTTAGAATTTGGTATTGAAGTCCATGGAATGGTACGCGGAAAGCTCAAATGAATTAGCCTCGATACTCTATCAGAAATACTTATTCTAACTATGTATCCACCAATAACAATACTAGTTAAGAGAATATTTGTTTTAACGTCAAAAGGCAAAGGAAAAACATAGAACATAAAGTTTCCACTTATTCGAGGCCTTATGAATTCACCTATTTTATATAGAAAATTCTATTCACTTGATTTTTCTTGTTTCTTCCAATATGCATGCGTACAGGGACGAATCTAACCATCACATCTGGGAGGATCAAAACATGAGGAGGGGTAGAAGTATGTGTATAATGTAAATTAAAATGCTTAACCAAAACTACTTTTACTAATAACATGTAAAATATTATTGGTTGCTCAATTTTTCAGGGGGGTCAGTTGCTCCCTGAAACACCCCACCTCCGTTAGGGTCACTCTCAAAGGGAATGCCCTAATTTTGGTGGAGGTTTATAAGTACAAGTCACAGATATACAAGACAGATATAAGAACACATATTTGTAAACAACGGAAGAACAACAAACTTTATTTCATAAAGTCAAATACGTGTTACAACAACATCCTTTCCAAAAACATAACATAACACTTTCATAATCTGTCTTGAGTACATCATTTTTAAAGAAGCATAAATAAAACATAGATAAACTGCAAAAGCCCCATAGTGGATTGTCCAAAGCCATAGTTTAAAACAGGAAAGTCCAAGCAATACATTTCTCTTCTTCAAGCTGGATGCTAAGGTTGGTCAAGCTGCTGTGTTCCCTCCCTGAGGACCTGGGGGGGGGGGGGAACGGAAGAAAGAAGACGAAAGAAAAGTAGAGTCAGACATAAAGCCTGAGTAAGTCAAGTACTATTTTGTCTATGAATAAAGAACTAGGTATGATAAGTATAAACAAGAAGTGGGCATGCACTATAAACTTGGTTAAGTTGTCTAGGGTCGAATATACTATCGTACCCCATGTTAATCTCTGAACCCATATAAACTAGTTCCCAACTGGCACCCCATAATCAGGGTAATGTGATCCATTCTATGATGATCGGCTCCTACTCGCATAGTTACATGTGTCTTACGGCCCCCGATGTCTATAGTTACCTATGCTGCTCCCACCATGGGGTGTATCAAGTCCCATAGTGGCAACCCGACACAACCTTAGAGTGCACAGGTATGCTACTGGTGTCCAGTGCCTTATTTTTCTGCGCCGGAGTGTGTGCACGCCCGCACTCCGTTAGAACCTACACTGCTACACCACCGCCGTCGATTTGACCTCTTACAATCAGCCCAGTAATCGTGCCCCACCCTGCCTAGTTTCAGGGTATGCTGATACACCTTTTAGGGTTACTGCTGAAAAGGGTCCCCCGTTACTAGGTTTTCTATCTCTAGCCAACATGCTAAGTTGGTTAAGTGTTTCCTAACCTAACCCCACCAGTCCGTTTAGTTTAGCATGTTCCATTTTGATTAAGTCTTTAGTTCACTTAATCCTAACAATCCTGACTCAGCCTTAATTGTCTTATTAAGGCCCTGACCTCTCACATTAGACAGGTATTGTTGTGGCTGCCTGTTGTCGGTTGGTTCCGGGCAGTCTTACGCCACAACTCAGTCTAACCTCGGGTCCTTGCTGGGCTCCATGTTTAACCTCCCACATTGGATAGGTATTGTTGTGACTACTGGACAGCCGGGCGGTTCCGGGCAGGTTTACATCACAACTCAATCCAACCTCGGGTTAAACACATCGTATGTTCTACATTTACATATTTTGTCATTCCTCTTTATTTCTTATATGTAAATATTTGCGGCCCATTATTAAGTTAATGGTGTAAAGGTTACACCAATCACGGGCCCAACCCATACTTGAACTTGGGCCCTTCTATTTTATGTTTTCATTCATTAATTAATTTTAACCCAACGTTATTTTCCCCCGTTTTACACGTCCGTTTATATACACTGGGCTTAGCCTTTTAAAGCCCAATTTAGCCATGCGAAAAGGGGAGGCTTAAAGCGTGATTACACACACAAAGAGGGGAAGGTGAGCGCATGAACTTGCAATACGACGTTGGAAATACCAAATAGAAACTGGTGTACTTGCATAGTAGTGACATATACTTTGGTCATAAAACATAGGTGACATAAATCAAAGCATGTGAACTTGTAATTGAGATATCATTATTGACACATGAACCTATATTTTCATTTAGGCATAATGTCGAACATAAGCATGGCATAAATATTTCTAGCATAAGCATAGCATAATGTCAAACATAAGCATGGCATAAATACTTCTAGCATGAACATAGCATAGTTCAACTTAATCATGATTTAAGTCTAATCCCATAACGATGGTATAAACATACTTATGCATAAATATTCCTAAACATGGTGTTTGCTTTAAACTTGCAAAAAGGGATTCTTGAGTCTAACCTAGCCATGTCTCACATATGTCATCATATAATTCTTTTAAACAAGATGGATTTCAATTATGCCAAATATCATTCATAGCCTAGCCATATTCATAAGTTTGCAAAAGCATGACTTAATACATGGATTATGGTGTCAAAATTCCAACATAGTTTCATATGAACTATAATAACCAAACTTGTTTCAATTACTTGCAAAATGATTTATGCACAAAAATATACTTCATGATGGCATAATAACAAAGCCCCAAACTTGCATGAATTTCAATCAACTACATACATGTAGTTTCAACATAGACTACATAATTTGCGCAATATTCCAAACGTATACTTGCATAGAACTACCGCATGTAGTTCTTTATAATGAATAACATAATTTTGCACAAATATGAACTACTTTATTATCCCAATTCAAGCATACAAATCAATACAGTTGTTCATTCATACCAAAGTAATACTCTACTTACAATGGTTTCTGCGAATTCTCTAATTAAGAGATATGATTCCTATGTTGAATTGATTGGCTTTAGGTTGCTTGAATTGCTTTAGGCTTTAGAACTTTCTTCCTAATCCTCTCTCTCTAGTTGGCGGCTACTCTTTGTCGTTCCTCAGCAACATGGCGGCTATGTTCTTAATTTTGAATGAATAGATTAGGGTTTAGTCTAGGGTTGTTTATATAGAGGTTAGGAACTAATTAGGACCATTGATGTTGCTAGGTTAGATCATAGCCATTCATTAGGAAGAGAGACCAATTAAAACCCGCCACCTAGCCCTAATGACAAAGCAGACCACAGAAATTCGACCAAACACAGACCTGGCCAGCCAGGTTGACTGGGCTCGACCAGGTCGACACCCCTGTCGATAGGGCTGTCGACAGCCCTGTCGACATGGGTAGCCCAGGTCGACAGCCCAGTCGACCTGGGTGGCCTAGGCGGGTGTTTATCCGCCCTGGCCCACTGGGCCCGATTTTTAATTATTATATTCTGTTTGAATTTTAAATTTGATTCAAA
Organism: Allium sativum; assembly: GCA_030737875.1. NCBI lineage: Eukaryota > Viridiplantae > Streptophyta > Magnoliopsida > Asparagales > Amaryllidaceae > Allium > Allium sativum. Next base: position 183,738,032 of record CM060924.1, on the reverse strand, counting down.
ACTTCCGAAGGCCATATCTTCTTCATACGGACTCCGTTTTTCGAAAACTCGGACTCCATTTCGCGTATTTTTCCGAGACGAACGCAATGGCGTATCCCGTTTCCCTTAGTTCTTTGATTTCAGATTAATTATACTTTAATTTGTTAATTTCACAGTTATAGAATTTTCGGGGTGTTACATTCTCCCCCACTTAAAAGGATTTCGTCCCCGAAATCTTCAAGCTAGGAGGAATGTATATCCTAACATCCAATCATCCATCTACTCATCCATCAAACACGAGCATCCATTGTCCTTAAAAGACTTCTAATGCTTCATGATCATATGCGAAGTGTGTGTGTACATGAACTTATCTAATGCAAGATCAGGCGGTCTACTGATTCAGTTGACCTCCTTAATGCGGATTATGTAAGTGCCATGAATCCATTATGTATGCAAATTTTCCTATTCATGATTCTACATGAGTGCACAACCATTCAGTACAAATGCAGTATCCACATGATAACACATTAAAGTTCAACCATATACGAATACAAACATATATGCATATGCAATATGAAGTGACTGAGCCGATCTAAAACCTAGATTGTGTGTGTATATGCAACCACGAGCAACCACTAGCAATCACTTCCAACCACTTGCAACCATCATCCATAACATGTTTCAACTACATGTTTTCATCCAAAGGTTTTCTACCTAAAAGATAAGGTCGAGGAAATATACCTAAAAAAGATAGATAAAAGCGCAACTTAAGGAAAAAGAAAGATCAAGGATGTACCCTCGAACAGAAAAGGGTAGGCAGTACGTATTCTAGCTTCAGTTTCCCAAGTCGCGTCTCCCTCGGCGTCGCTCCACTGAACTTTGACGAGCTTGACTTCACGGTTGCGTAGTTTCTTCACTTCCGTTCCTAGTATGCGGGTTGGAACCTTCCTTATGGTTGCCTCGCGTTCCACTTCGGCCTCTTCGAGGATATTCGGCTCTACCACTTCAGCAGACTCGTGTAGACATTTTCGAAGATGTGAAACGTGAAAAACGTTGTGGACTCCGGCCAAGTTCTCGGGCAGCTCTAACTTATAGGTCATTTTCCAAATTTTCTCAATGATAGGAAATGGTCCTACCTAAAGGTATAGTCGAATGATAGAAGCAAGTAAAAACTTTGTGCCCATTAGGCAATGTCAAAACTGGAAATCTATGCCACATATATATTGATTAGGAGAAAAACTCTCTAAGCATCAGCCCCGAAGACCGAAATCAACATCAGACTGACACCCAAAGAATTACTCAACCCAACCACCATATATGATTCTAGGAAATTAAGCATGATGGACTCCTTTTAGGTCACAAGGGAGTCCCTTCCTAAAACCAACTCGTATCCTATAAAGCCCAAAAATTTTGGTCAATCCAACGAACACCCTCAAGCCCCAACATGTGTTACTAACAGATGAGTCATACTCCCTATGGAGTTTGCAATAGAAATTGGATTAAGAATGGGACCGAGAGGATATACAGAAAAGACACCATGCAAGTAAGTTCTACAGGAAGAGAGGGATCAAGGATATACTCTTAAGAAGAGATATTATGCACGAATCTAGTCTTCAATCTTCTAAGTCGCATTTCTTGAGCTTAACTCCATTATGCTTTGTCCGTCTTTAACTTCACAATTTCGTAGCTTCTTAATTCTTGTTTCCAAAATATGAGTTGGAACCTATTTCTCGTTCCTCTTTCACTTATTCTCCTTCTAGTATACTTGGCTCAAGCCTAACTGTGTACTCATGGTTCCATGCAAGCTCTCCAAAATTCATTAGTGAATCTTGGATCTTGTTCACTTACTAGAAGGTATTCCACATAGATGAATTATCTCTTGAAAATAAACAAATGTCAACTATGTTGCCAAATGTACTTACTAAGGTGATTCTTTACAACTCATGCATCAGCGAAATGAACTTTCCGCCTTAGTGGCGAACACTACTGGAGCGCCCCATTCTGAAATGCTCCTCCTAATGAACCCCTTTTCTAGAAGCTCTTTAATTTGTTTACTGAGCTCCTTTCTTTCTCGTGGAGCCATGTGTCTAACGGGCAACGCAACGGGCTTTGCATTATCTACAAGATATATGCGGAAGTCTATTTCCCGCTTCGGAGGCAAGCCCTTCACCTCTTCGAAGACATCCGGATATTCCCGGATCACTCTAACTGATTGCAAATTTTCAACAGAGGCATCTAGCGATTCAAGATAACTAAGCGTAACCGCATACGAGGGATTACAAGAAATTTCCAAAGTATTACCGAGCTGGGTTAGGAGCCTAACAACCCTTTTCTCACAATCAAGGATGGCCCCATTACTGGATAGCCAATCCATACCCAAAATCAAACCATACCCCGAAAAGCCCAAAACAAAGGCACTACATAGAAATTCAACACTTAGGATAGAAATTTTCAAATCCAGACAGATCATAGACAAATGAGCTGGGCCCCCAATTGGGTTTGAAACAATTAAGGGGTCCTCTACCATACTAGTTTTTAGGTGCAGAGATTCCACTAAAGCAGACGAGATAAAGGAGTGTGATGCGCCAGAATCAAATAAAGTGCGAACGGGGTGATCATAAAGATAAACTACACTTTCTACAGAAGTATTTATACCTCGCTGTTGCAGAGGTGGCGCTTCTAGCACATGAACCTGTGCCCCTGGGGTGGATCCAGTCCTCTGCCCCTGTCCTCGTTTCTTTGGGCAGTCCTTCGCCCTATGGCCTGTCTCTCCGCAAGAAAAGCACCCACCATTCTCCTTGGCCTTCTTTTCCCGGCAGTCCTTTACTAAGTGCCCCACTTTGCCACAGAAATTGCACTTCCTCTTCTCCTTGTTGCCTTTCCCGCCCTTCTTAAAGTCTGTCTTCTTGGGCTGCAAACCCTCTTTCTTCTTGCCCTTATCCTCTTCATTCAGCAATGCCATTTGCACTAATCTTTCATACGTGGCTCCCATGGGTATGTGGGTCATGGCCAAACTGTGTAATGGCTCATTTAACCCTTTGACGAAACGGAGAGCCTTCTTGTGCGGGGTGTTGACTAGGTCAAGCCCAAACCTAGCCAGCTCATCAAACTGATTCACATACTCTCTGACTGTCTTGTCCCCTTGCTTAAGAAATAAGAATTTTTCCAACTGCAAACTTCTTTCCGCATCTGAGAGAAATTTAGTCTCAAACCTTGCCCTAAAGTCCCCCCATGTCTCCACTGGTCTTTCAGCATTGGTGACTTCCCACCAGTAGGAAGCCTCGCCCTTCAATAGCCACACTGCCAACTGTACTTTTTGTCTATCTTCTACCTCAAAGATGATGAATAGGTCCTCCGTTTCTTTCAGCCAATTTCTAGCTGCCACGAAGGACTCAGTTCCATGGAAATCCCTTCCTTCCATAGCTTTAAAATCTTTACATATCTTAGCAAACGTGTTTCCCCGAGGAGGAGGTGGAGGAAAAGGTGCTGCTGCAGCTGGATGATTTCCTTCCGCTGGGGGAGGAGGAATGGTAGGACCTGGCTGAGTGGCCCTTGTTTCTAAGAACCGTCTAAACCAACCAGGTATTGGTACCCCTTCCGGCAAGTTAAGTTCTTGGGACATGCTGAAACAAAAAGGATAGATTCAAAACGAAGGATAAGAGATAATACCTATGGCTTTGGGGAGTGGACTTTGCCTTTTTAAAATAAAATAATAATTTTCTTTTAAAAATGCTTCTTTAAATTTCCTTTTTGAAAATAATTTTTCAAAACTTTTTATCTTATCTGGTAAACCTATGCTCTGATACCAAGTGAAACACCCCACCTCCGTTAGGGTCACTCTCAAAGGGAATGCCCTAATTTTGGTGGAGGTTTATAAGTACAAGTCACAGATATACAAGACAGATATAAGAACACATATTTGTAAACAGCGGAAGAACAACAAACTTTATTTCATAAAGTCAAATACGTGTTACAACAACATCCTTTCCAAAAACATAACATAACACTTTCATAATCTGTCTTGAGTACATCATTTTTAAAGAAGCATAAATAAAACATAGATAAACTGCAAAAGCCCCATAGTGGATTGTCCAAAGCCATAGTTTAAAACAGGAAAGTCCAAGCAATACATTTCTCTTCTTCAAGCTGGATGCTAAGGTTGGTCAAGCTGCTGTGTTCCCTCCCTGAGGACCTGGGGGGGGGGGGGAAACGGAAGAAAGAAGACGAAAGAAAAGTAGAGTCAGACATAAAGCCTGAGTAAGTCAAGTACTATTTTGTCTATGAATAAAGAACTGGGTATGATAAGTATAAACAAGAAGTGGGCATGCACTATAAACTTGGTTAAGTTGTCTAGGGTCGAATATACTATCGTACCCCATGTTAATCTCTGAACCCATATAAACTAGTTCCCAACTGGCACCCCATAATCAGGGTAATGTGATCCATTCTATGATGATCGGCTCCTACTCGCATAGTTACATGTGTCTTACGGCCCCCGATGTCTGTAGTTACCTATGCTGGTCCCACCATGGGGTGTATCAAGTCCCATAGTGGCAACCCGACACAACCTTAGAGTGCACAGGTATGCTACTGGTGTCCAGTGCCTTATTTTTCTGCGCCGGAGTGTGTGCACGCCCGCACTCCGTTAGAACCTACACTGCTACACCACCGCCGTCGATTTGACCTCTTACAATCAGCCCAGTAATCGTGCCCCACCCTGCCTAGTTTCAGGGTATCCTGATACACCTTTTAGGGTTACTGCTGAAAAGGGTCCCCCGTTACTAGGTTTTCTATCTCTAGCCAACATGCTAAGTTGGTTAAGTGTTTCCTAACCTAACCCCACCAGTCCGTTTAGTTTAGCATGTTCCATTTTGATTAAGTCTTTAGTTCACTTAATCCTAACAATCCTGACTCAGCCTTAATTGTCTTATTAAGGCCCTGACCTCTCACATTAGACAGGTATTGTTGTGGCTGCCTGTTGCCGGTTGGTTCCGGGCAGTCTTACGCCACAACTCAGTCTAACCTCGGGTCCTTGCTGGGCTCCATGTTTAACCTCCCACATTGGATAGGTATTGTTGTGACTACTGGACAGCCGGGCGGTTCCGGGCAGGTTTACATCACAACTCAATCCAACCTCGGGTTAAACACATCGTATGTTCTACATTTACATATTTTGTCATTCCTCTTTATTTCTTATATGTAAATATTTGCGGCCCATTATTAAGTTAATGGTGTAAAGGTTACACCAATCACGGGCCCAACCCATACTTGAACTTGGGCCCTTCTATTTTATGTTTTCATTCATTAATTAATTTTAACCCAACGTTATTTTCCCCCGTTTTACACGTCCGTTTATATACACTGGGCTTAGCCTTTTAAAGCCCAATTTAGCCATGCGAAAAGGGGAGGCTTAAAGCGTGATTACACACACAAAGAGGGGAAGGTGAGCGCATGAACTTGCAATACGACGTTGGAAATACCAAATAGAAACTGGTGTACTTGCATAGTAGTGACATATACTTTGGTCATAAAACATAGGTGACATAAATCAAAGCATGTGAACTTGTAATTGAGATATCATTATTGACACATGAACCTATATTTTCATTTAGGCATAATGTCGAACATAAGCATGGCATAAATATTTCTAGCATAAGCATAGCATAATGTCAAACATAAGCATGGCATAAATACTTCTAGCATGAACATAGCATAGTTCAACTTAATCATGATTTAAGTCTAATCCCATAACGATGGTATAAACATACTTATGCATAAATATTCCTAAACATGGTGTTTGCTTTAAACTTGCAAAAAGGGATTCTTGAGTCTAACCTAGCCATGTCTCACATATGTCATCATATAATTCTTTTAAACAAGATGGATTTCAATTATGCCAAATATCATTCATAGCCTAGCCATATTCATAAGTTTGCAAAAGCATGACTTAATACATGGATTATGGTGTCAAAATTCCAACATAGTTTCATATGAACTATAATAACCAAACTTGTTTCAATTACTTGCAAAATGATTTATGCACAAAAATATACTTCATGATGGCATAATAACAAAGCCCCAAACTTGCATGAATTTCAATCAACTACATACATGTAGTTTCAACATAGACTACATAATTTGCGCAATATTCCAAACGTATACTTGCATAGAACTACCGCATGTAGTTCTTTATAATGAATAACATAATTTTGCACAAATATGAACTACTTTATTATCCCAATTCAAGCATACAAATCAATACAGTTGTTCATTCATACCAAAGTAATACTCTACTTACAATGGTTTCTGCGAATTCTCTAATTAAGAGATATGATTCCTATGTTGAATTGATTGGCTTTAGGTTGCTTGAATTGCTTTAGGCTTTAGAACTTTCTTCCTAATCCTCTCTCTCTAGTTGGCGGCTACTCTTTGTCGTTCCTCAGCAACATGGCGGCTATGTTCTTAATTTTGAATGAATAGATTAGGGTTTAGTCTAGGGTTGTTTATATAGAGGTTAGGAACTAATTAGGACCATTGATGTTGCTAGGTTAGATCATAGCCATTCATTAGGAAGAGAGACCAATTAAAACCCGCCACCTAGCCCTAATGACAAAGCAGACCACAGAAATTCGACCAAACACAGACCTGGCCAGCCAGGTTGACTGGGCTCGACCAGGTCGACACCCCTGTCGACAGGGCTGTCGACAGCCCTGTCGACATGGGTAGCCCAGGTCGACAGCCCAGTCGACCTGGGTGGCCTAGGCGGGTGTTTATCCGCCCTGGCCCACTGGGCCCGATTTTTAATTATTATATTCTGTTTGAATTTTAAATTTGATTCAAAACTTCCGAAGGCCATATCTTCTTCATACGGACTCCGTTTTTCGAAAACTCGGACTCCATTTCGCGTATTTTTCCGAGACGAACGCAATGGCGTATCCCGTTTCCCTTAGTTCTTTGATTTCAGATTAATTATACTTTAATTTGTTAATTTCACAGTTATAGAATTTTCGGGGTGTTACACTCTCCCCAGACCACATATAGATTTGCCCCTGCATGCACATTTTAGTGTACTTCATTAATAAGTTGATTCAGTGCTGTCCACTTTTTCCAATTTATTCCACATTTTATTTATTTCTTCAAATATGAATGTGTAGGATAATAAAGGTCCAAACGAAGATTTTATCTAGTATAAATCTTTATGTGATAATAGTGGCTTGAAATGCTGTAAAACTATTTGTTTAGGTAATAGTAGATAAGCTTTCATATACAGTAAAAATAATGCTAATGCTAGACTTCAAATAAAAACTAAATACAATTTTTATAAAAATTAGTACTTATATAACTAGTAATTTTCATAATATATTTAGAAGTAAAAGAATCATTAATAAAAAGTAAGATTAAAAGTTTGAATAAGTGATTGAGATCCAATTAAAAATTGAAATAATAAAGGAAAGAATACGTTGATGTTTATTTTCATATAGTAGGTAATAACAAAATATTAATTTTTAAAGGAAATACCAAATACAATTGGGATCATTTTCTAACACCTAATCTTTGGCACCTGTTTTAAGCTAACAAATGAAGTAAAAGGTGGGTTACTGGGAGCTTGATTCATCTTTTGTGCCTGCTAAACTTTAATATTAAAAGTTAAGGTGATGGTTTCAGTTGGTACCTCACTTATTTTGTATAACCAGCTTTAGGCAGTTTTATTTATCTGGATTACATTTTATTCTAACTCTTTTAGTATGAATGCTAGATGATAAATGCTTTGCTTGGACATTTTGGCTTTTTTAAAACAGGAAAATAGTGTCAAAGACAAAGTTACAGACTTTTTTAACTACAAGGACGGCCTGCTGAAATTTTATTCTAAAGGACAAAACATTAGATTTTAAGTATCAATTTTACAGTATGCATGATATCAAAATTTGACTGTCAGTTTTTTAAGTATTGGTTTTACGGTGTGTATGGTAGCAGAATATAACAAATCGTTTTTAAGTATCAATTTTACGGTGTGTGTGTATTGTAGTTGAAAATAAATTTTTGGTGGTTGCCTTTAGACTTGAAAAAATTATGAAGTTTGTCCTTCAAAATAAAACTCCCTTTTTAAAATCCCTAATGCTTGTTCTAACAAAATTTGTTATGAGATATTTGAAGGCTGCTATTTCAGTAGAATAGACCATATACATATCTTTTACTGGTCTTCTGCTAACTGCTGATTTAAATATCGGGGTTATACATTAGACGGTCGAGTTCAACTTCTAATGATTCTGCTACTTCTATTATATCAGTGGATATTGGGTTTTAGGTTTTGTTAAATAGAAAAGACAATCAGTTTATCATTATCTTATGTAGAGAGAGTTTCTAAACTCCTTTTCAGAAAAGATAATGATTATGTTACTCCTGTTATATCAGAGGATATTGGGTTTTAGGCTCTGCTATCTTTGAAGTAGAAATATATCTTGTTTTAGAGTATAACTAACTGCGGGAATATTTAAGAAAGTGGGGGCATTCCTCAATTTGTGTTTCTCGCCCTGCAGCAATGTCGATAGCAGTGTGATGAGTAAGTTCAAAGTGGGGGTTGTACCCACTTTTTTAAGTATCGATCACTACCCCCATTTTTTTAAGTATCGATCACTAAACGACAATTTGATTGCCGTTTAATGCAAAATAATAAAATTAAGGTGTTAATTGGCAAACAAAAAACCATTTAACACTTCAAACGGTTTTCTTTTTCCGTTTAACGCTATTGGTTTAAATTGAAAAAAAAAGTAAAAAACATGGCGAAGCCCCACCCACTTTTGGAAGAGTGGGCTTCTCCACGTTTTTTCTTTCTACTTACAAAAATGGACGTCCTGCTCACTATGCTCTTAGGATGGTATACATAGGGTCTTGGAGATAATAATCCTAGTTTCACTCTTGCTCTATAATTTTCCTAGTTAAGAATAAAGCTTTCTATGAGTTAATTATCAACATACATAGGGCCCATCATAGATGATAATTAATTTTTTGTAATTAATATACTCATCATTATAATTTTGCTATCATGCTCAAATATAATTCGTATGAATATACACAATCAGGATTCAGAACGTTCTGCTACCTTATATACAGAATGGCCAATCCTCTCCATTCTATCAAATTTTGTTCACCTAGTTTGAAATTCGCTAGAAAGCAGTCAAATATCCTATTATATTCCACCATGAATTGTATTTCCTAGTGGAGTAAAACAAAACTAATATAAAGTGTTAGTTTAAATTATCTTTTTTTCATAACTGAGGGAACTTTTCTCAAAACTTTCTCAAGTTTAATTTGTTGTAATTAGGATACTACACTGAAATGATATTATATACTTCCACTGCGCGATATTCAGGGCAAGAGTTACATTGGGCCATGTAGCCCATTCTTTTGTATTTTTACATTTTGCAACTATATATATAGATCGTATATCACATTTTGTGCATTAATTCAATTCTGCGTATAATAAAGTCTTATTTCACATTGCAAATTTATTATGGTATCAGAGCAGAGCAGCCTAATGGCCATCAGAAGTTGATCCAGTTCACCTGTTAATCTTCTTGCACTGCCAACATTGATTTTCTCAGATCATCAGAGAGTTTTGGTGAAGCTTTGGTCTCCGTAGAAAGATCTCATCATCGGAGAGCCTATACCCCTCTCTGTTCGATTAAGAAGTCTGTTATTCATCAACTTTATGCGAATTTGTGCCTCACCAAAGAGAAATCGGAAAAACTTCATCATGTTTCTCTTGGCTGCATCCAATTCTTGATCATCAAAGTTCGATTTCACCCTGTTATCACCTGACCATCCTCTGTTTCTTCTCATCATCAAGCTTGCAGTTCGATACTGCCTCGCCTATGTTTTCTTGATAACTTATGTTTGGATTCAAGAAACCTTTCCCTCGCTTTTTTTCTTGTGCCTCTGTCATCTGTGACCAAATATGGCCAGAGACAACGAAGATGCCACCTCTACAACATCTAGAATCGACACCAATGAACCCACTGCCTCGATCAATGCCCTCATCAAACCCAAGAGTCAAGCCATCACTATACCACTAGATGAAGACAATATCTTGTGGAAGTATCAAATCGAGAATGCCCTTAAAGGGTATGGACTGCAAGACTATGTGAAAGGCATCATAGCCATTCCACCTGCAATGATCACCAACGGAGAAGGGAATACTATTAGCAACCCTGCATACATTATATATAAAAAACAAGATAGTTTGTTGGCTTCTTGGTTACTATGTTCAATTAGTACGAACCTCATTTCACAAGTTGTTGGGTGCAACAGTTCTTATGAGATATGGTCAATAATTGAAGAAATTTTTAATTCTCAATCGTTAGCAAGAATAATGCACAACAGAAGGGAATTACAAAATGCTAGAAAAGACGAGATGCCTATGACAGAGTACATAACCAAAATCAAGTCCACATGTGATAGAATGAAGGAAGTTGGACATAAGATATCAGACGTGAGCAAATTATGTTATTATTAATGGGTTAGATCAAGAATACGCGTCACTTGTTATGTATATTGCAACACAGAAGAAATTACCTGATCTGTATTTTTTCCATTCTACCTTGTTGGCACATAAAGGAAGAGTAGACCAAAGAAAAGCCATGCAAAATGAAATGTTTGTCAATTATGCAGCTAATTCAAGAAATAGGAATCCACAAAGAAACGCACCCAACTGGATCAAACAAGATGCTGGTAATCAAAGAGGCAACACAACACAAAGAGGAAGGGGGTAGAAGCAGATGGAATAATAACAAAAGGATAAGATGCCAAATCTGTGAAAGGATTGGACATATAGCCAATAGGTGCTATTTTCGTTTTAATTCTGAATACAATATGCGTCAGCAAAGTAACGCTAATCAAAGAAATCGGAGTGCAAACCTGGTTCAAATCAACAATCAGAACATATCCAGCACAGCCAGTGTGTGTGGGCAAACTAATGACAGTGAGGATGCTACACAGCAGTAAGGCATCAATGTAGATGAGTGGTCCCCTCACTCTGGAGCTACTAATCATCTCACTAATCAATTGCAAAATCTCAACCTTAGCAAGAAGAATTACTCAAGTACGCAAGTTATTCATATGGGCAATGGTGAAGCTATTGGTGTATCACATGTTGGCGTTGGCTGTGTAAAAGAAAAATAATAGAACTTTATCTAAATAATTTTCTAAGAGCCCCTAACATCAAGAAAATCTTAATTAATGTGTCACAGTTTGCCAACGACAAAAATGTATACTTTGAGTTTCACCCAAATTCTGTCTTGTGAAAGACTTACTCAATGAAGGCATATTATTATAGGGTAGGATGGACAATGATTTATACAAGTTCACTTCCAGAAAGCCAAGAAATACCCATTATAAATTTATAATGCTATTTGGTGCAATTGCACTAATACTATTAACACTATTGAAAATTCTGAGGATGATGATTCTAATGATAATTGTAATGATGAACATACCGGTGCTGATAATGTTGAAACTAATAATGTGATAGAAAAATGGCATTGTAAGTTTGGTAACCCCAATATGAACATTGTAAAATAAATATTAAATGAATGCATCATTACTTTTAGCAATTTACCTGAATCATTTGTCTACACACATTGCCTACTTGGCAAAAGCCATAAACTGCCTTTTAGGCATTCCATTAAGAGCATTCCTAGCAGTGGATGCTTAATTGAGCGTGGATGCTCAATTTAGAGCGTGAATCCCCCCCACCCATCCAGCAGTCGGTGGGGGGACGCTCTGTTCTTTTTTTTTTATTTTACAATTTTACCGTAAACGGTTTTCAGAAAACCGTTTATGGGTTAAACGGTTTTCTGAAAACCGTTTAACCAAAAAATGGTTTTCTGAAAACCGTTTGAATTTGTTTTTTTTTTCTCTAGAATTTGGTCGAACGGCCAAAACGTAGTTAACGACTATATAATTGAATATTAAAATAAAGTTTAAATAAATAACCGTTGGTATACAGTAAAATACATTTCAAATTTAGAGCCGTTGCAATTTATAGCCGTTATTGAATATACTTTAATACATTATTCTTTATATAGCCGTTGCAATTACGGGTTGAAGAAGCTATAAAACCACTTCAGGTGTGCACATTTAAGCTTCACAACACCAAAAATGTCTCATAATGTCCACAACGACGATTCTGTTTACGAATCAGATGCGCAAATCGAAGAATCAATAAACTCTAGCGACACTGATCTGGATTATACTGATTCTGATTCCGATGAAGGCGATGAAATGTGGAAGCATACAAAATTTCTGCAGTTTTCTTCAGATAGCTCGACCGATGGCGATAATTTACTGGTTATGATGCAAGCTGTTGCCGTGCAACAATTAAAGATTAACCAACATTTCTTAGCTGAAAGTTCATCTCGGGGTAATCGAGGAGGCAGCACGTACGGTCGTGTAGACAAACGGAAGATGCGGGATCATAAAGGAGGTACTGCAAGATTACTTAGAGATTATTTCAACACCCCTTGTACGTATGGTCCTGAAGACTTCAGACACCGTTTTCGTATGAGCAAGAATATGTTTATGCGCAATGGAGTTGTTGAACACGATAATTATTTTGTTTAAAAACGTAATAGTGCGGGTACCTTAGGATGTTCGCCGTACCAAAAAATTATAGGCGCATTACGTGTAATAGCTTATGGAATAGCTCCAGATGCGTTTGATGAGGTTGTCCGAATGGGTGAAAGTACTATTACCTTAAGCCTTGAAAGGTTCTGTGTAGCCATAATTGAAATGTACGGTGAGGAGTATCTACGTGCTCCGACGCAAAGCGATGTCAACAAATTGAAAAGGCTAGGAGCCAAAAGAGGATTTCCCGGCATGTTAGGCAGTCTAGACTGCATGCATTGGGAATGGAAAAACTGTCCTACAGCATGGCACGACCAGTTTATTGGACATTACCCTAAAGCGACAATGATACTCGAAGCAGTTGCTTCACATGATCTGTGGTTTTGGCATGCATTTTTCGGATGTCCTGGCTCAATGAACGATATTAATGTGCTTCACCAATCACATTTGTTTAAGAGCCTTGCACATGGAAAAGCACCTGCATGTGATTTTAATATTGCAGGAAATACATACGACATGGGGTATTATTTAGCAGATGGCATCTATCCTTCTTGGGGTACGCTTGTCAAAACAATTCCCACTCCTGAAACAGAGAAAGAAAAATACTATGCTAAAAGGCAAGAGGCAGCGAGAAAAGACGTAGAACGTGCATTCGGGGTTCTCCAAGCAAGGTTTGCGATTGTTAAAAATTCTGTTAAATTATTTAAGCCACAGGTTTTGAGCAACATTATGCGTGCTTGTATTATAATGCATAACATGATCACCGAAGAAGAAAGAGGAAAATTTCCGTCTTATTTGGGATATGATCCTGATAACACAGCAACTGTTGTTGCTGATCGAAATCCAGCGACTCTTGAGGTATTTCTAAGGCGACTACGTAAAATTAGGTCTAGGGAGGTCCATAGTAAACTGCAGGACGACCTGGTTGAGCATTTATGGCATACGAAAGGTACTGCTTAGATATAGTCTATGAGGTTGTTGAACTATTGTAACGTTGTAGTACTCAATTATTGTATTGTTTTATGTACTTTAAATATTTTGCCTTTTTATTTAATAGTGTGGCTAATATGCAAAATGCACGTTTGATTTAATATAACTCATTATTTTCACTATTCAGAAGTGGACGACCCAAACTGTATGTAACTCCTTGACTCCTTAAAAGCCTTAACTCATTATTTTCACAATTCAGAAGTGGACGACCCAAACTGTATAAAACTCCTTGACTCCTTAAATGCCTTAACTCTTTATTTTCACACTTCAGAAGTGGATGACCCAAACTGTATGTAACTCCTTGACTCCTTAAATGCCTTATTTTCAAATTTCAAAAGAGGACGACCCAAATCTGTAACTCCTTGACTCTTTATTAGGAGCAAAACTTTTAATGTCAGTGGAGCACGACTTTTAATGTAAGTGGAGCACGACTTTTAATGTGAGTTGAACACGACTTTTAATGTAAGTTGAGCAAGACATAAACTAAACGATATAATATAGCAATACATACTGAATACGATACATACTGAATACGACATACATACTATAACAATACTGAATTCACACATAAACCAAACGATAAACCAAACAATACATACCGAATACGACACATAAACCAAACGATACATACTGAATACGACACATAATATAACAATATACTACTCAAACTGTATAATATGATTGTACCATAACCCGTACGCTTCATGGCCGACGAAGTTTGAACAGTACTTGAAAAGATAGAGTGAGTCGTACGTCGACCGTTTCTCCTGAAAGACGCCATTCTTTTTTATCTCATCAATTACTTTGCGGTAATTCATACAGTCGGTAGTAAATAAGCAGAAGGCGCTTCTGGTTGCTAAGTTGGGCCTCTGTACTCTACACCTAGTATGATTGTTGTAAAAATCATTGAGGGTAGCCCAAAAATCTTGATCTAACTCTTCTTCCATATGTACTACGTCTGCTTCAATGTACGCCTTTATCAAAACAACGTAGTCTGAAGAAGTCCAGTTTTCGTTTTCCATTTCGAAGTGTGTGGTTAAACTACAATTCAAACGTTTAATATAGGTAGAGCAAAGTTAAAGCAAAGCAAAGTAAAGTAAAGTAAAGAAAAGTTAAAGTAAAGCAAAGTAAAGTAAAGTAAAGTAAAGTAGAGTAAAGTAAAGCAAAGCATCACACCATTCAAGGGAATCATTAAAGTTTGTTTGGTTATACAACATTACAGGGTCAGAGCAAGTAAACTTACCCTGTTTTCCTTATACTCGCATCCTTTACTTTATAAATACAGAGGTATGGTTGTTTTCCTTATACTCACAAACAAATCCACTTCTAAGCAAACAACAATGGCTGATCCCAACAACAACAATTTCTCTGGCTATACCGATGATAACATTGGTAATTTTACTAATTTATTATCTCAAGCCGACAATCCCTCAATGATTCCATCCCCGTTCCTATCTCCAGAACAAAGTCAATATCTCCACCATATGAACCTCACCCAGCAGTACAGTACCATGTACGGCCAACTTCATAATCAAAACGTACACCAACAGATGTTTGCTCCGACCCATGTACCGGAGAAAGCCAAGGCCAAACGGTCTTACACCAAGCGAAAAACAAAAGAAACTCCCGTTCAAAGTAGCATGGAAAAAACTGTAGCTACTGGTAAAATATGGAAAGCAGCTGATTATACAGTGTTAGCTAATGCATGGGTAAACGCGTCTGTTGTTGCTGAAGGCCGTTCTGGTGGTAAGTTTTTCTACCAGAGGGTTAACGATTTATACAACGGAGATCCTGAATGCGTGACACGAAGATCAATTGAGAGCACGAAGACTGCATGGTATAATTTGAATAATATGTGTACCAAGTACAAAGGGATAAAAGCATTAAGGGGGGATTCGCTTAGAAGCGGTCAAACATTCAGAGATCTGAAGGACGATTATGATACCATATATCGTGACACATGTAAAACTGAATTCATTGCTCATGCAGCATTGGAAATTCTTTCTTTTTGTCCACGTTGGGCCAATCTATGCGAAATGGATGATGTATATCTTGTGGACACCGAAGAATCTAACTTAAGAAATGTAGCTTCTAGACTTTCGGTGGATTCATCCCTAGGAAATACAGTTGAAGCTCCTATAGCTACAGACGAGGATGGGAATAACAGTACACCTGTGACTCCAAATTCGGGAATGATGTATGGTGGGGTTGAAACAAGGCCAGAAGGAATAAAATCAAGCAAAAGAGCACTGCTGAGAAATAAGGAAACAAAAGATTTAGCATCGTCTAGTGATAAACTAACTTCGTTGTTAAGTAATATATCACTCGCATCCGTCTCCAACAACGAAGACCGTGAAAAGCGTAAAGATAAGAAGCTGCAGATAATGGAGATGCAACTGCAGCAAGATGCCGCTAGAACTACAGCTCTCATACAAAGAACTGCTTACAAAGAAAAACGTGAAAGACGTTTGAAGGAAAAAGAAGATGATGCGTTTCTATTAAGGGATATATCGCATTTGACCGGACAGGCTCTTCAGTATGCTTTAGCAAAAACAGACCGTATATTGAGGGCTCAGCAGAAACGATATCAAGGAGAAGAAGGAAGTTCCGAGATGTAGACACAGTCTATGTTGCTATTTTGAGTGTGTTGTATCCTAGCTTTAGTTTTCTAAGTTGGTTGTAATTCTGTTTTTTCTATGCTGCTATTTCTGGCTTGTTGTATCCTAGTTTTAATTTTCTATGTTGGGTGTATTGTTTTGTGGGTTATTAAAAAAAATTTACTAGTTTTAAGTAATTTATATTGAAATCCATGTTCTAAATTAATTTGAAAACTTATATTTACATAAATTTAAAAATTAATTCACACATATTAAATTAACACATCAAAAAGCGTATTATCTTAAAAAAAATAAAACAATGTTTTATACGGTTCTCACATAACTGTATAAAACCAAAGGGTATTTAAAAACCGAAATTAATCCCTAAACGGTTTTCATAAAACCGTTTAGAGCTTAAACGGTTTATGAAAACCGTTTAGGGCTTATTCGGTTTTCTTGAAACCGTTTAGGTCTCGACGCTCAAATTTCTGAAATGGCGAGCATCGCCATTTCAAACTGCTCCCCACCCTCGTCGCGCCACTGCTGGAGAGCGTCGACTCCACTTTCCTCCCCATTTCACCTCCCCTCTACTCTGCTGGGAATGCTCTAATAAGTACAAGCAGCCTCTTGAGTTGATAGTTGCAGATTTGTGGGGATCAACACCCATTGATTCAAGGGTCCGTTAGGCACACATCCCTATTAAGTAGTAAAATATAAGAAAAGTCCAGTTGTAGAAAGTATACAAATTACATCCCTATTTTCAAAACGTGACATATCAAATTCCGTTTTTGTCCTTTAAACCCTAAAAAATACTCGTTCCACAAATTTGTATCATTTCATTAATTGCATCGCTCATTTATCGCAGATGAATGTAGAAGAAAATTTAAAATTTAAAGCCGACTTTCATCGTTTTAGTCTCGATCGAAGAAAAATAGGCAAAGTCGTGGCGATTTCAACATAAGAGTTACAAAAAATGGCGAGAACGAAGGTATAATTTTTATTTTCTTATTATAATTTCAACAACTGATAATCTACGTATATTATATAATAAATTGTGGATGAATAGGGAATAGTTGCATGATTTTATGATTTGGTGCGTGATTGTATAATTTTATTCAGAATTTTTGCATGATTCTGAAAGTTTAATTAGAATTGTTGTGTGATTATATGAAGTTAACAACTAATTTTTGTAGTCATATATTTAGAATAATTTTTTGCATTTTTCACCGGAATTAATTCGTTGATCATTCGAATAAATGAATTTAAAAAGAAAAGTTGCATGCGATTAAGCATGTATTAAGAATAATTTCATAATTGTATGCATGTATTAAGTATGTTTGTACATATGTATGCATATATTTAAATGTTTTGCGTACAGGGGATTCATATATTAGAAAAAGTTGCATGTATCCAAGAATTTATACAGAATACTTGCATATAGTAATGAATGTAATCAAATTTTTTATCAAAATTGTTAATTGAATGTATGCATTCATCACCTTACTGTTGCATGATTTCATGCAATTAATTTGAAATGTTGAATGCTAGCGTGAATTTATCACTTGTTTTTTACATTATTATTTGCATTTATTTAGAGCTGTTGCATGCAAATGTGCAACTATAAGCAGATTCATGCATAAATGTATGCATTTAATCACAATTGTTGCATGTAATTGTACAACTATTAACTGAGTGCTGAATAATGGTATGCATTTATCCAAAACCGTGGCATGAAATTGTGATTTTATGACATGATTGTTGCATAATTCTATGCATTTAATTAGAAATGTTGCATGCAATTCTGAAACTATCAACAGATTCTTGCATATTTATACGATTTTAGCAGAATTGTTGCATGCAAATGTGCAACTATCATCTGAATGTTGCATAATTGTATCCATAATTAGAAAGATTAGGAAGAGATTTGGTATGTAAATTAAAAATTGCTTTTATGCAATTTGGTATGTAAACCGTTTACATCATTTATCTATATATGTTTTGTACATATAATTTACATCAGTGAGGTGGTGAAAAAGTTGGAAAAGAAGAATTATCATAAACACGAACAAATTGAATTGGCTAATTGCCCACAACAAGGCCATACGTAAGTAAATAAATTCAAAATACTTGTATACACATATATAAATAGTCAGAATATTTGCATAGAACATTGACATACTTGTATGCAAATATTGAAAATATTTGAATGTTTGGATGCAGATTATAAAAAAAGTTGTGTACTTGTATGCACATATTTAGAGTAGTTGAATATGCATGTACACACATAATAAGTGCATACTTGTACGCATGAATTCATAATATTTGCAAACTTGTATGCTTAAAATATGACGACTTGCATACTTTTATGCAGATTTCTCATATTAATGCAGATATTGAGAATGTTTGTATATTTCTATGCATGTTTTCATACTAAATAGAATAATTCTAACAAATTGATAATTTTTTTACAATTTCTGCAGTGTCAATTATGGAATGTTTGTAATTAATATAACGAAACAGAGAAGCGAGGACAAACAACTCGACAAAGATGCAGAAATATACAAGTCTGATTATGTAAATCTACAACGACCTGTACTTGCGGCTCAAATTCTAAGTTGCAAACTTTACAGTTGGACTGTAGATGATGACCGAATATAGGCGTTCCTGCTATCAGACGAAAACAAACCTTCTGATTAAAATTATTAAAAATGGTGTTTAGATTTTTGTACAAATATGTTGACCGATTTTCTATATTCGAACAACTATGACATGATTATGTATTTTCTATACTGAATTACTATGGAATTTTATGTACTGAATTTTGTTCTTCTATTCAAAAACGATATTATGAATTGTTGCTTTCTTGTATACAGTTATTCATAAGTGAAAATAAGGCTCAGGTCCCTAAAAGCAAACTTAATTAGGCTCACATCCAGTGATAAACTTATTATAAATTAGGTCCCTATTTTTCAAAAGTTGCGAAATAAATGGAAAAAAATGTAAAAAAAATATGAAAATTATTATTTAAATAAATTATTCATTCGACCATAAATTCACTTAAAAAAAATCAAAGACATGTAAAAAATAAAATCAAACAGGAAAAAAACAGCGAAAAATTGCAGTTAAATGCATTTTGTTATGCAAGAATTTCAATTTTTTGCATATATATATATATATATATGCAAGTGTAACTTAGTTCATTTTTTTTGGCATTCAAGTATGCAATTAAATCGGAAACATGCACATATGTGTGCAATATATATGCAAACAAAAATATAGCATAATTTACTTTGTGCAATAATTGCATATATTTATGCAAGTATTGGCAATACTTGCATACATATATGCAAGTTTTTTTTTTCTTCTTGGCGTGGACTTCTGCGATTATTTCCAGATTTTAGATTTTTTTTTTTTACTCAAGGCCGCACATTTTTTTTTGAAAAAAGCGAAGGAGTGCAGGAGGCGAAGTGGATAGGGTGGACGTGAAATGTGGGAGCGGATCCATGAATTTAGGAAGCGGGCTTTCAAAAATAGGGGGCGGAAACATATGTGAAACTATGAGCGGGTTTTTTTTATTATTTTGAAACGTAATAGGGA
Source organism: Allium sativum (assembly GCA_030737875.1). Lineage (NCBI taxonomy): Eukaryota > Viridiplantae > Streptophyta > Magnoliopsida > Asparagales > Amaryllidaceae > Allium > Allium sativum. The sequence goes on along the minus strand of CM060924.1, from coordinate 183,718,248 downwards.
CCTCTAAAAAATGCACCCTATTCATAATACTTGCATACTTAAATGCAAATATTATTAAATGTTATGCATATGTGAATTGGCAAAATATTCAAGATAATTTCAAGATAAAAAAGGGTAACTAATCTTCAAATTTAAAAGAGGATATGCATACATGCTGAACATTTGAATACTTACATGCACATAATAAGAATAATTGCATACTTATATGCAACAATTGAGAATACACGTATATATTATTCAGTTATAAAGATACTTTCGTACCTGTATGTAGCCACTATGAATTGTTTCATATATTTATGCAGCAATGCAAAACATAAGGAAAAAATGATACAAATATTTAGTATAATTGCATACATATAAGCAACTATACTGAATAATTGCATATATATAAGCCTAAAAAAATTACTGTAAAAATCACAGAATTTAACATTAAAATACTGAATTAAATTTAAAGCCGAATGTAAATGTTCACAACAGTGTACAGTATAACTTTGTTAAAAAAAAAATACAAAATAACATCTAATAGTCTTTTAAAGAGAACAAGTCCTTTTATTATGACCCAACTTCTGGCACAAACCACATCCAGTAGTCTTTGAAAATTCACCTGCAGATTTCAACCTTTTAGAAGATGATGGATGACCAGACATTCTTCTACCTATACATCAATACACCAAAATCTGCAGGAACACTGTTATACAAAGAAAAAAAATCATACATATATGCAGTTTTTCTGAATACATGCAAGTCCACGTGTTCGAACAATAGTTGCATATCTATATGCTCATATTCACAATATATGCATATTGTTATATACATATTCAGAATAGAAGAAAAAATATGTTGAAAAATTAAATTATACTGTTGTACAATCAATAACAACCATAATACTTTATACAATAATTACATTATCCATCAATAAAACTTGACAATTAAACAAATTCAGATTAATGAATCAACAAATATCGATTCAAAAAAGAAATCCGTAAAAAAAATAAAAAATTATTAAAAAGCATAAATTACCTCGAAGAAGAAACATCCATTCTATAAACGAAGGATCGATCCAATTCAATCTCTGAAAAAATTGCCGATTACGGTGAATTTTAGATCAACAGAATCCAAAGTTGAAAAAATTAAGAAGGAAGACCGTACAGCCATTAACACAGAAATGTATGTTTATGAAAAAATTAAAACCGTAATACGTATTATCGATCACATTAAGTACGTCGTGAATTTGAAAAAGGGCAATTGTGGAAAAAAATAGCGACTATTTAAAAACAGGGAAGAAATTTATATGTTTCAAAACAGGAGGATGTGAGCTTAATTAACTTTGGTTTTAGGGATGTGCGCCTAATTTTCACTTGATTCAACACAGAGGCACATGTATTATCTTTCTCTTGTAGATTCCTACTTAAGACATACTTGGATATAGTTCCTCAAAACAAAATCAAAAACTTGCAATGCAGTTATACAATTTACAACTCTTCTTGGAAAACAAAATTAACTGCAGTGTCAAAATATTTCTAATTGATGGTGGCACTGAATTTAAGGCATTGAAAGAATTCTTTCGTAAGAAGGGAATTCTACATAAGCTAATTTGTGCTTAGACATCATAACAAAATGGACTATTGAGAGAAAACATAGGCACATAGTAGAAACTGGCATTACAGTACTGTCTCAAGCATAATTACTAATGAAATACTGAGAAAAGGTTTTAACACAGGTTTTTACCTTATAAACAGACTGCCTACTAAAATCCTGAAGGGCAAATGTTTACATGAAAATCTGTTTGGAGTCAAACTAGACTACAAACAGTTGAAAACCTTTGAGTATCAATGTTTCCCGGTCTTAGACCATATAATAAACCATTAGAAGTAAAAAGACTTCTAACAGCATTGCAAAAACACTGCAAAAAGTTTAACAACGGAATTAAGAACGTCGTATAAGGACATATGGTAATAGGACCTAAATTTTTAACCGCACTTATAAAACCGCTATTAAAACACGAGTGTTTACGACGTTTAGAGTTTGCAGTTATTTCTTACATTCACAGTGGATTTTCGACGTTGTAAAATAAATTTCTAAATTTTCATAAGATAAATTGAAACGTTATAGATAAATTTCTCAGCATTGTATAAACATTGTGTGTACATTGACATTAACTACTATCAGTGTTTTTTAGATGCTGTTTATAATTCACTATTTCATTTTCTCAGCATTCATAAAATGATGTGTATACCTCTCTATTTCTTTTTCCTTAGCATTTTTTAAACGCTATGCATATACTACACAGTTTTCTCTGCATTTCACCCACAATGTTCATTATTGTCCAATGTTATTAAACAGTAAAATAATATTATACTGTAATATCATAGAAATCTAAATATATAAAAACGTATTCAAACGATAATCATGTAAAGTGTAAACCAAATATGATAATTCAGCATACTGTAATAACATTCAAATTTGCAAAATATTCGTACACCATGTATGCACATATCTATTACATACCAAAGTTTACCAAACTAAAAGAGAATCATTCGCTTACTAGAAAAAAGACTTCAAACACTTGAAAATACGAACACATGCTTATCGTCTTCTTAGGAAGTCTTCAATTACCTATAACAATTAAAAAAATTGCATCAGATAAACACGTGCTATCAATTTTGGTAATGAACAGAACTACCGATTGTTGTAGGTTAACATTAAGGAATGAAATAAAAATATATGTTGAAAACATGGTTTGAACAATACTTTCTGTTAACAGCAAGTTAAATCACCCAGAGGTTGAAATTTTCATACTTCGGTACTCAGAACATACTTCTGCTACCAGGAAAATAAATATACTTTGGTAGTCCAGTACATTCTAATTGTAGTATATTCTATTGCATTCCAAAATATTAACAGAAAAGGTTGATTCTGTCTAAAATTTAAAACCCCATAAATCATTGAGCACAAGTTAATAAAGTATCAATTTTAGCTGCTTAAGAAAGCTCTATAAATAACATACATCACTTATGTTCTTTATGTTACATAAAGCAAAAAGGGATTGCGACAGCGACCAACTACAAAGGCATATCAGATCGACATATCTAAACAATGAGAAATTTAGGAGGTTGCAACAAGGTTATGAATGACCTTGCATTTAATTGGGAAATAATTACCAGTTAAAATATATTTATCGATAGATAAAATACATCGCCAACAACAAATAACTAACTAAAAGCTTTATAAATATGATAAGCACGTCAGGTTTGTATCAGCTTTCTCCAACAATACAAACTCTATCATAAACTTGATAAATCTCTTCCAGTTTGTAATATACTACTAAATATATTGAATTGACAAATAAAAGCAAGCATTAGGCAGATTGGTAATGGCATATGTTTTGTCAGATCAGAAAAATCTAGAAAAAAAAAACACCAAATAGGTACCTAAATAATTACAATCTGAATGAATATGATGCCAGATTGATGTTGATTAACCCATAAACTCAAATAAAATTATTATATATGTATTCAGAACAAAAATAATGGAAAATGCAGGAAGAACGAAGGAGGCAGGGCACAAACATTGGTCGGAACGACGAAGAAATGCGATTAGAATACAACAATATGTAGCCAATCAACCGGCCATATTCCAACCAATCGACTTGTCAAACAAATAGCCAACTGATTATAAGTTAAGCCATCGGCCGATTGGTTGTTGCTGGGCCGGGTTGAACTTGGAACTTACCAGGCCTAAGTGGAATTTGTAGAGCTTCGTTTGCGAGATGTTGAGTATTTTTAAACTATTTTAGAGGCAATTTTAATGCTATGTAAAACGTGGAGATCGATTGTTGTGTAGAATTTTGATGTGTATATTTGTTTACAGAAAGGATTATTCATTATCAATACGTTTGCGTACAAATCCTATATACAGTGAAAGTGGACAGGACTAGGATGCAAACCTGTAGCACAGTTATGGATGCCTACTAGTACGTTCTATAGCGCATGAGGCAAGTCCAGGACAGAAGAAACAAACATTAAGCACGGTCATATAGCGTATGAGATAAGTTCAGAACGTGAGTTCATTTATGTATCAGGCATGGACGTTAAGCATCAGGCAGATCGGTAATGTCATATATTTTGTCAGATCAAAAAAATCTGGAAAAAAAACCAAATACCTACCTAAGTAGTACATGAATAATTTATCTTTTTTCATAAACCAATGGTTGCTAAAAAGTTACAAATATCTGGAAATATTGAAGTTGGTACTATGTTTTTTGCAATTATTATTATTATTATTTGAATTTAGGTGTAACCTTTGTAGTACTCGATCTGGCACCATTTATGCTTTTGTCTTCAAAACTATGATTATATTATTCAAACTGAACTATTACCAACGTATGTACTTGTAACACCCCGTAAAAATATATTTGAAACTAATTAATAACAAATTATTAAAATTTCAATAAAGTAATAAAATTTAAATGGGCTGAAAAATGGAATTTTGCAACATTAAGAATTTGGCCATGAAAATATTTTATTTGTGTTCATGACGAAATTCTAATACGTTTTCATATATAATATGTTGAAAACATTGTCCGTATGAATAAATTACAATTTAATGCAATCATACGGTAAATGTGTATATATATGTTTGAATTAATATTATATATATATATCTAAGGGATGAACACATAATTTGGATAATAATAACATTCCCTTAGGTGGATTTGAATTTCAAATAAATACATAAAGACAAGGGGACAAAAATTATGTCACATAAGGAAAAGGATTGATAATAAAAGGCAAGCAATAAATTAATTAATTGACAACATGCGCCACCAGGCTCATTAGGCATTTTTTCCTATGAGCGATCGACCGCCCTTCATAAGGGGTGTCGACCAGATGGTTCTTCCAATGCCCAATTCGAGTTGGTTCGGGTTGGTTCCTTTGGGGTTGTTTATAGATTAACTGCCGGGATTAAATCTTAATAATCCTACTGCTCTTATTTACACACACACACCCATAAATAACACCCTAGAATTCAGACTTAAACTAGCCTCCCTCTCTTTCCCTACCTCCACTCTGCCATTGTAACGAGAGAAATTCATAATAGGCTTTCTTCTTCTCTTAAAATATATTCTTCTTTTTATAATCCCTTTTTCTTATAGGATTTGAATTTAAATATAAATTTGGAATCACATTATGTTTATATATAAGAATTCTAGTTATTTAACTCTTATATATATATATATATATATATATAGATTTATAAGGATTGGAGTTCGCATCAAATAGGCAAACATCGTCAGATCCACGACATTTCCATACAGTCAAATCACGGTGAGTAGAAATGTTAATTGTTTAGGAATATTCTACATTTGTAGATTTTTATATGAATTAGTATGTCTAGGGAGATTTGGATTAGCAATAATATCAAACTGTAAATCCCTCAAATCTCCTATTTTGATATATATTTCGCAAGAATTATCAATTGGTATTGGGTTTGTGAATTTGTTTGAGTTGTGGATAAAGAACATTTTTGGGTGATTACTTTTATTTGATTTGATTATTCTTTCTTATTCGAAAGTGATTGTGATGTAAAAAAAGTTTAGATTTGATTTAGTTTTATTATTCGAATATGTTTGTATATCCATTTTGAATGGATAATTCAAACGTATTTGATATGAAACAAATCAAATATCAACGTTTTTATGTACATCGTAAGAAAGGATAAATTAGATAAATAAAGGTCTGTGTATATATATGTATGTATATATGTATATATGATGTGTAGGAAATTTACACCTTGTTCTTGATCCATTATTTGAATTATTCAAACAAGCTGATGATGCAAGTTTTGATAGTATGTTATATTTTTTCCATTACTGCTATTTGTAATTATGCCATTATGCCTTGTATGTAGCGGTCTGATGTAGGAATTAACTTGTATGACTTGAATGTAGACCAAGCTGACAATTTTACCTCATTAAAACGTTCCTTCGTTCATACGAAAACTAGCGTTATTTAGACGTACTAAATATTCTACTTATATAGCATAATTAATGTAATTAGCGTAATAATGACGTAATAATTGCGATTACGATAAGATTTGAATTTGAAATGTCCCCATATAAATTGTTGTTTGTGCATGTGTATAAAATGGTTTATCTATATATTGAATAATGACACATAGACATGAGGTTAGTCGCCATTTGTGGTAGAAGCCTGCCCGGAACCGACCGACAAATCCAACAACCACAAGTGAGTTTGACTAATGTGAGAGGTCTATGTGTCATGGGCCATTTAAATTAGGTCTATGGGTCCTCCTTATCTGAAAGTGGTTTAGACATGGCAATAACGGAGTAGGGTAGTTTATCGTAATGTACACTTCCTCTAGGAGCTTTGGAAGGGCCAACCTAGAGATAGAGTTGGTATACATTGGACGTAGCATGCTATTTAATTCACCAACTATCTAAGGGAAGTCTTAAGCGATATAAATATTCTACCGTAATTTCAGTTAAGTAGTAACACGAGATGTTCGCCCGAGGGGCCTTAAATGGCTATATACGGGCCTACCCTAAACCGGTACTAAGCAGCATGTTACTATTTCTCATATTATGTGTGAGAATATATAATTAAGAACGTTGGCATATTAGGACATGGTCTTAAGTGGCTTGGGTCCGCCTCAGGGTCATAAGAGATCATGAGAATCCACCCTTAATAAATATGTTTGAACAAGCCTTATGTGACCAAGAATGTCCACCTCGTTGTGTCTCCACACTAAATGCACTAATGAGGTCTTGAGTGATTGATTCGGTTATCCACCTCATTGGTTAAACACTTTTTGTGTATGTGTGTGCTTTTGTGTTTCGTAGACATACCTTGACATATATAACCTACCAAATCTAGGGTATGGTCTTTAAGCAAATATTATTTTCATTCAGACAGAACTTTATGTTCTGACCCCTCTCCTTAACATATCCAATAGGTTAACAGGCGGGGTAGCGACTCGATGGATGAAACGATGATGGAGCCTAAAGACGGAGGATCCATAGCTATCAGACATTATTGCAGTATTATTATGTTGGGATAAATAATTCTGATGTATCGATTATTGCTTGAGACTTGTTGTTTATGATGATTTTAAACAATAGGTGCATCTATTTTGAGTTATTGTATTTTATCCCTTCAATTGTGTGAAAATCTAATTTCGTTTTAGTATGCTCTGTTATATCTGTTATACAATTTCCTCATTGGAACCAACAATCCATTTACAGTGGCTCTAAGTTTCAATTCACCTTTTGGGTTCGAAATTTAGGCCCATTCCAGGCCGGTTGTTACAGTACTATTTGAAAATGATAAAAAAGAACACAATAGATTATTAATTGTAGGTATAGTCAAGTCTCCTATCATTTGCAAATTAAAGACTGCTAATAGCCTAGGTTGCTTGTACTTTGTTTTCTTTTGCACGTATGGTCCTAGTTAAATAAACAACACAACATATTCATACTTGAAAATATGATTACTCTTGTAAGGCAATATGCTGATACGACTCTGAGCCCTGGGAGGCCGTATGAGAATCAGTGTACGCATCCTGATTTCTTTTTGAGTTATGTTTATATTGATTTACTACATCTTTTACTTGTTTTGAAGGTTAATTCTCATTTTTTGTATAGATAACTACTGATTTCTTAAAGCAGTGAGCTATAGGATTAATATTCTCTCTTACTGCAGTTGCTATTAATCAACATCCATTTTGGTCCTTGTTAGGGAAAACTGCGCCTTTGCGTAAGCGGTTAGGATCTTATTCACCTAATTACTTAGAGATGAATGTGATTGAAAATCAAACAACACAAACAATATCAGAAATATCAACAAACACATTATTCTACCCAACTACCCTCTTAATTGATTCACCAAAATATTGTTTACAACTAATCCCAACTATCGTTACAAAGAAGCACAACTTGAACCAATAACCTTATTGAGAAATAAGTAGGGAATATCTAATGGCTAAACAATTTGAGGATAAAGACAATGAAGAACAAAGGTACAAACCCTAATGATTCTATTTAATAACCGTCAAAATTTTCCAAACCTAATGAAGATGTTAACCTTTTATAGAATGAATTGCTTCATACCCAAGTTTTCTTGTCACCCAAGAAAACTTGACACCCAAGTAAACTTGACATCAAAGTTATCTTCATATATGTAAAAAAATATTTTGTATAAGCACTAAATAATCTTTACCTTCACTTTCAAATGTCCCACAAATATAGCAACAAATCTCTCCATAAAAAGTAGATCTACATAGATAATTTGTTGCCCACAATTGTGATTTGCATATTACAAATCTCAACACTTCACCTTGATACCAAATCACAACATCACCTTCACTCAACATCAGCCAACCTAGCTCTCACTTTCAACCTAATTTTCTCAACTAACATCATTACAAACCTCATTATCGCCCACTAATGGTGCACGTCCCTCATCTGTGCCCACAAATTGGTAGCTCTATTCCATTGGCTGTTTTTATCATGCCAACACTTTTCATACGAAGATTTTTTTACATCTTGACATAGGTGAAAAATGGCTCTTGAATCCATCTTCCAAGGATCCATAACACTAAATAGGACATCACATGAAGAATTGCTTTCGGTATCAGCAAAGCCTGCTTGTGCCGCATCGCTACTATTATCACCTTACGCCTTCTTCTTCTTCTTCTTCTTCATATCTCGTATATATGAAGAGCAATCATTGCGCTTGTTACCTTCCTTCTTGCAATGGAAACAAGGGATTGCACCTTCACCCTTGGCTCCCTTTTTCTTCCAAATAGTATCCTTCGAGTCCCTTCCTACCATCGCATCACCTGGAACCGATTTCATCCTCGACCCTTTTCTCCTTAGCTCCTCATTCAAAAGACTTCTTCGAACCATTTCCAAAGAGATAGTTCCATTAGCATTGGATTTACTCAATGAAACAACCAAAGTCTCCCAACTTTCCGAAAGAAAACTCATCAATAAAAGAACCTGCAACTCATCATCAATATTGATCTTCATGTTTTCCAATTGATTGACAACATCCTAAAACTTGTTCAAATGTTCTACAACCGAATTTTCCTCATCCAACCTCAGCTTTACCGGCTTTCTACTAGAAAAGCCTTACTTGTAGCACTTTTTGACTCATATAGTGATACTAGTTTATCCCACAACTACTTCGCGGATTCACAACTAGCCACACGGTGGAACACTGAATCATCCAAATATTGGTGAATCAACGTAGTCGCCTTTATGTCCATTTTCTTCCACTTTACCGCATCCATATCTGAGGGCTTCTCCCCATCTCCATTAATGGGATCATGCAAATCATTGGGACATAGAACATCCTCTATCTTCGTCTTCCATATACCTCAATTGTTCCAATTCAAAATAGCCATCTTCGAAAATGTAATCATCTCTGATATATACAATCTTCAATCCAACAAACATTCCAAGCTATGCAATGATTTGAGCTCTGATACCAACTGTTAGGGAAAATTGCACCATTGCGGAAGACCAAGATCTTATTCACCCAATTACTTGGAGATGACCTATAACAACTCGAATTCCGACATAACATTTTTTTTCATGAATTCCAATCTACCAAAACTAAAATTGGCTTGTTTGGTATCCTGTAGAAAAGACAAAGATATAAAATATATCAGAGCTCAGAAAACATCTCATAGCGGAATGAAATAAAATATAATATAATCAAATATATCCTTACCGAGGTAATAATGCTTCCTAACTGGTATCCAAAGCTGTCATATCTCTACCACAAACCGAACATGCAACTGTATTATGAGGAGGGGGTCAGAACACAAGTTCTGCAACTGGACTAAATTACAAATTTTGAAATAACCCTACGTATATCGTTTAGTTATGTTTTCTTGTTTATTAGGTTAGTTTGGGTTAGTAGCACTCAAGGCTTTACACACACGTCGTGCCCATCTACCTCCCAGTAGATTAACCTAATACGGTATATATGTAGCTACCCCCAATATATCAAGGTACTTTCCATGGTTCCTTCTCGCACGATCTCCACTGTCATGGCTCAGAAGCATATGCAACTCTCATCCTACACTGAGTGACGTATGGGCCTCCATATTACTACGCCACATTCCGCATAGAACTACCGTCGCTATGCTACGTAAGCATACGACTGCCATATCCAAACTCCTTAATCAAACTCGGAGTAATGCCCTAACATCTATGATACACCACCCAGTGCGGTGTGCGGTTACCTAGACCCTCACACACACGTTCTATTTACTGTACACCGAGTCCCGTAATAGGGCTGCAGCTGAATGCGCGGAACCTGGTTGTGAGCCTTTCCATATCTGTATAGGTCTACTAAAAAGGCCTAAAGTACAAATACCTAAACTATGGTCTGCATTTTCACGAAGGCTATAGTCCCATCTCGACCCCTCCCTCAACTAGTGAAAGACTACATCAAAAGCTAAGTGGCGTGCCCTAGCAAACAATCTACATCCAAGTTGGTGTGTCACATAACCAATGTCTCAATAGTGAAAGATTGATGGTCCGTAGGTTTAGCTCTAGTCTTTCCGTGTCACACTGACTGCCGATGACAGGTACCAGGCAATTACTATCATTTGTTTGGTCCTGGCCAACCTATATGTAGGCAAATCATCAAATCACCCCAATGCCATACAGCCACAACATTCTGACTGCCAAACTACCGTTTCACTGAAGGTATACTCAATGCACGCAGACCCAACCTCTGCGAGTACAGCCTAAGCTTGCACCACAATAGAGGACCACCACGGAGTTCCCTAACATGTCCCTCAAAAGCCGCATGCTTCCTTCCAGTCCCGCAGAGCCACCAATAGAATATCAAGCAAAAGAATCAGATGAGCGTGCTCCTCTCGTGCCTCTAAACACCTCGATGATCACCCCTTTAGGTTCTTCACCTTCAGGCGTGCGAACTGGTCCAAGCACATCATACCATCATGTTATTAAACACTATTTTTAATCATTTAATCACGCGCTTGCTTTATCTTATCAGCTTACCAATTAACTTGATTATCTACATACTACTTTATTCAAGTTACCGGGTTTTCTATGAGCCCCTTATATCTCAAAGAAATGGACCATTCTTGCTTATTAATTCAGTGATATAAGTTAACCCATTTAACTCATTAATAAGCCCACAACATGTAATTCCCTAGACTGTAATTAACGAAAGTAATCTACAATCTCTTTACATTATTATCATATAATTCATTGCCCAATTTCATGTTTACAAGTTACAATAACATGTTCTACTTAATGTATACTTAATTATATCTTGTTCCAATCCTCATGTTTCCTGTTAACATGTTACTTAATGTATATAATTAAGTACCACTTATTTCTTTCAATAAGTCTTACCTTATTCTTCCTTGGTTAATCATGAATCTTGTATTGTCATCACAACTTATCATTGTTGTTTAGTTATTAATTTAGTTCCCTTAACTAAGGTTTATTAATAAGTTCCCTGTTTATTTATTATAACTCATGTTATAATTTCACTTGTCCCTAGGATAATCCTTCCTATTATATTGCATTCTTATTAATATAATTAATTATAATAGGTTATATTCTCCGTTCTTTAGCATTAACCAGACTTTTACTATTGTAACATCCATTCATTTAAATTAATTACAATTAATGCCATTAATTTATTTCCTGTTATGTACATATATTTATATATGTATGTTTATGCTCCGAACTTCTCACATTAAGTCGACCACTTGTGGATGCTGGATTTGCCAGGCGGCTCGGGGAAGAGTTCTATGACAAGCTGAGCTTAACCTCGTGTCTTAGTGCAGTTGTTTACAATTTCCCAATTACTGTAAATTTTCCATGTAATTATGGCATATCTATTCTTTAATTACTGTCATGTACATTTCCCTTATTTTAGGAAAATCTTTCATGCACCTCATTAGTTTGATTTATAAAAAGATATAATGATTTATTTCCATAACGCATACCGACTTAGATTTGTAGTTGCAAGAAATTTTCTTTATTTTAAGTGTATATATATATATATATGTGTGTGTGCACTTTATTCGATTAGTATGCAATATGGTAAAAGAATGCCTATTTCATACTAATCCCCTTTTCTTTAAACTACGTCCTCAATAATTTCTCGTTATAGAAATATATCATTTTCCCCAAATCCAACTAATCAGTCCACTGCCAATTTTTCGCTTTTTAATTCTGAGTTACATATTGAATTCCTATTCCATATATTGTTCATAGTTACTGTAAATTTTCTTTTCCAATTAGGCAAATCAATTCTACATAATATACCCATGATTAATTCAAGTTCCACAATTTTAGTGTTTACAGTAATTCCTAAATCAAATAGAATATCTAATAGAAATAGTTTTCTATAACAATAAAAATTTCAATATATTTTAAACAGGTTTAATAGCTAATTTCCGCAATTATCAATTGAGCATATTAAATATAACGAGGGATGCAAGCGATAGATATACCGTTATTTAAAAAGGTATAGTTTAACCCACTCACCAAACAGCTTTCCAATCCATGAATCTGATCCAGATTTTTTGTTCCGTGGCCTCCCTAACTGATCTAATATTTAACAACCATGAAATTTACAATTCTGATACTAAAAGAAGAGGGAAAAAGGAAGAGAAATCTAAATAAATCATATTCAAGTACTTAACTTACGTTGACCAGAATTCTGAAAACCTATTTGTTGATTTACATTCTTTTATCCTCAAATCTCGAATCAGAATTTCCTAAAACTGTTATTCCAATTTTCTAAAATGATTTGGGGGAAGAAGAGAATGGCAGAGCCAAGGCAGCATCTCATAAAATATGCGTTTAGATCTAGTCCCTGCTAGTCTATTTATAGTTGTGCAAGAAAGTCTGGACCACCAAATTTACTCAATAAATTCTGAACCGTTTGTATCAGAAGTTTGCGTCACGTAAAACAGATCTGGGCCTGCTCAGGTCGACCCATATGTCGACCCGCCTTATAGGTGGGTCGACTACTGGATCGACCCATAAGTCGACCTAAGCAGATCATGGGTCGACCCGTATGGGTCCAGGCACATTTCATGTGACGTTGTTATGCCTGAATTTAACGTTTTAATTAACAACGTTAATAGTTTGCTTTGCATGTTTCTCTTAATTTATTTTATTCCTATTATAAACCATATTCACTTTTGAATTTCAAATCTATGCGCACACAATGTTTCAATTCCTTGCCCATTAATCAATGCAATTAACGAAGCTTTTGTTTTATTCCTTTTAATGCAATCTAATTTCAAAAGCAGCTTATTTCTTGTCTGTTTTCCATTTATTATGCATTAATTATATCCTGTTCTTATCTTTCACTTTTTTATTTCAATATTTAAATTTGTGCCTATATATATACGTGCAACCTTTGCTTCTTTTTCTTTTCAAAATTCAGACGATGTTATTGCATCATTAAATTCTTACCTATTTTCTTTGATTGCAGGTTTATTTTGGATTTCTCTTTCATATGTATATGTTTTGCCCACACATACACATATATTTACATTTGCATGTATACATATATTTTTGTACATACTTTTATGTATAAATTTCCTTATATATGCATTTATACATATTTTCTTCTTAGAATATGGTAAAGGTAATATTTCATCCTCGAAATTTGGTAAGGGTAAAATTAAATAATTCCTTGCATAATTCTCAACCATCATGTGTAACCATTTGTGCACTTGTGCAAAGCATAATTCAACATAATAATACACGAATGAAATGAATGCCTACGTGGTACCTCCTATATGAATGCAAATTTTTCTTGAAAAACCTTTTGAAAACATGATGCACACATCCTAAATATACTGGCAATTTCTATATGAATGCAATATTTTGAAAGTCAAAACACTTTTTCATCCAATTTTTCCTACACTCTTACAGAGAAAGAATGCAGTTCATCTAATTTTGCATCCAAACCTTACCAAACAACTTGAAATTTGCGAATTACAGAAAAAAAATCTAATTTTCTGAATTCGATTTCTTATGTTACAGAAAGGTGGAAAATGGAAAAATTCACATCTTCCGTTTTTCTTTTATGTACCTTTTCTATTCGTACTTGGATTTTATACAAAGATTCTCTATCTTCCTATTCAAGCACAATTCTTATAAGAAAATTTCCTCTATTACAGTTTTTTTTTCAAATTATTTACGAAAACCACATTTTTTTCAATTGTCACGTTTATTGCTTTACTGGATTTGTTGTTTTCGTTTTAGTTATATCATTGTTGTTTCTTAGCTTATTTAACTTAATCCACTGATCTAAGTTTAATTTTCAAACAAACATTCTAATCCTCCAACTAACATGAAAACAAGCATTCTACACAGCTACTACCAAGGGCTAAGAATCCTAGGACCATGTCCCCTCTGACAAAGAAAAGTCCAAACCATAGGATCTAAATGCTTACCCTTTACCATCTAGTAGCCACCACTAGTCCTTGCCATGTACTAACAATCTTTTCCAAGCAATAATGTAGGCTCCATAATGCTTACGCATTCACAGGAATTTACTGTTATTCCAAAACAATCTTTGCTATTTATTTCGTAGCCTCAAAATATTTCCTGTCTTCCCTAGATACTAATCCTTACCTACTCCATGATTTATAAACATTGTTTGGCCTCCTTATTTCATTTCAAAAATTAAAAGTTTCAAAACTTTATTTTTCCTCATTAAAGCTTTCCTTTGCCAAACCATAAAAATATGTTATCCAAAAAAAATACAAATAACTTTTTTTTTCAAATCACAAAAGCTGGAGTAGACAAGGACAATTATTTCTTAATCAGTTTCACCACTATTCATGTTTACAATGTCAGTTCAATAACTTACATCTAGGTGCACACATCTACTCTATTCTTATTTCTTACAACTTATTTTGTCCACCCAACAAAATTTTATGACAAAACAATTATAAAAAATTATTGTCAAAAGAATAGAGATTTTCAAAATTTTCCTTTTATACCTTATAACTCAAAAACTAGCGAGCTATACATGCTCTATAATGTGCACTTTTTTCTGAAAGAATTCATTTTAGACAAATATTCACAAGAAATCACTGATTCCAAAAATATACCCCATTTTGTTTTAAAACTCAGTATGTACTATTAAGGTCAAAACTATAAAAAAAACCATAAACTATCTCCCAAAAGCTTTTAAAATTTCAAGTTCTTTAAAAGTTAACAACAGAGCTGGACTCAAAGTGGGTTTCTAACTTAGCTAGACTTTCCTAGATATTTCCACAAAGTTGTTGTTGATTCATGAGTTTTTAATTCACGACAAAAAAGTAATGAAGATCGATTGAAGAGTTAGTTCGTATATATATATATATATGCATGTGTGTGTGTTTAGTGTATTAATGTTAAAATCTATCCTCATTTATTATAACACAATCACACAAAACACAAATATAGGCATATATATGAGAATGGATTAAAACAATCATTACTGGGCATTTTGCCCTGGACTAGTCGACTGGTCCATTTCATACCAGTCGACTGGTAACAACATAAAAACCCAACAACGGCTATTTTATGCTATATTTTACCAGTTGGCTGGTGAATTTTATGCCAATCGACTGACCCGACAATAACAACCATATTTCTAAAGGGTCACTTTCTTTTATAAAAAAATTTCTTTTAATTTCTAAAGGAAATGGTTGCTTCTTTTCAATAAAACTCTTCATGAACATTGACTACTCTTCATTTTCAGTGGCTATGGTCTACGTTTTCAGTGGCTACGGTCCCACCTCAACTCCTCCCTCAACTAGTGAAAGAATACATCAAGTGCTAAGTGATGTGCCACTAACAAAAAATCAACATCCAAATTGGCATATCCCGTAACCAAAGTCTTGATAGTGAAAGGTCGATGGTCCGTAGGTTCAGCTCAAGTCTTTCCACATTACATTTACTGCCGCTGATAGGTACTCGACAATTACTATCCTTTATTTGGTCCTGATCAGCATATTTGTAGGCAAATCGTCGAATCACCCCAACCGCCACAGCCTTCTGACTTCCAAACTACCATTGCAGTCAAGCTCCAGGTGGTAACGCGCAGACCCAACCTCTGCGCGTGCAGCTTGAGCATGCGCCGCAGCAGAGGACTACCACAAAATACTCAACCACACCCCTCGGAAGCCGCATGCTTCCTTCCAGTCCTGCAGACCCAACAATTTGTAATGACCCAGGGAATTCGAAGTCCGAATTCCGACAATAATACATAAAACCCGTATTATTTGCCAGAAAAAACCAGATAGTTAATGAAAGGAATTAGAGGGTGAGATACGAAATAAGGAAATATTAGAATAGAATAATAATAATAATAACAACATTGCAACAAATCCGATTCTCACATCATAGTAGAATAAAAGATAATATAGATAAGATCTTTATTGAGAGCATGAAATAAAACTTACAATCCTCAGAATACAGCTTATAGTCAACACATCTGGTTTTTTCCTCATATACAACACATAGCGGAATAAATATTAATACGTATGAACTCCTTGAGCACGTCTTCTGAAGTCCATATCATCCGAACCTGAACTTGCAAAACTCGGTCTAACCCGAGTATTGCAAATGGCAGATCGGTCTTGTGAACCAGAGTGAGAAACCCACTAAATTTACAAGCAACATCCAACTTGATTTTAAAAGTCAAATTTTCTTTATGAAAATATAATAACCGTAAGACCATTTCACACAAATACGAATGGTTTTTACCTTACGATAACCCAAAACGTTTTGAAATTATATATATATATATATATTCTGATATTATGATGGTGTTTAAATCAAATAAATAGCAATCTAGCGGAATACTTGCATCTCACGTTCCACATATATAATGTACAATCAATACCCCGGACGCTTATTGTAGATTGGATTCCGACTATGACAAGGTATGGAACCACCTTTCAATAGTGTACCTCTATAGGAGAATACACTGGGTTCAACAGGAACATCTTGCAACCTGGCCGCACTTGAATGACCACTCATTTCGCTTGAGTGTATCAAATGTATATCACCAACGGTTGGGATCGGCAATAGTTTCCCGAAAGGGACAACATCGAAAGAGTAAAGAAGGAAATGGATTTTCTCTAGATAGGGTGGTTATACACATTAATTGGAAGCGACCCATTTAGCCATGTTGGCATCCCGATTTTTTTCATTTCCCGGTTGTGAGGATTGAGGTTTTAATTACCTTTTTAAGATAGCACCCCACCAGTCACTTCGAATGCCACATTATCAGATCCGCCAGAAAATCACTAACTGATTTCGACAAAAATACTCTGGGTGTTAAGCTAAAGAAGTTTCCTTCGTTTCCACTAAATTTAGTACATTTGAAGAAATTAACGTACACGATCCCTTTGAAAATACTATGTCAGACATCCGTGTTGGTTGCTCTGGTATCCTGCAGAAAAGACAGAGATATAAAATATAAGCTCAGAAAAAATCTCACAACGGAATGGATAAAATAAAATAAAATCAAAATATAGCCTTACCCAAATTATAATACTACCTAACCAGTGTGAAAGCAATCATATCTCTACCACAAATGTAACCTACGAGTATGTTATAAGGAGGGGGTCTTAACACAAGTTCTGGTGACTGAATTTAAACTACACATTTTGGATAACCCTACATATACTGTTCAATTACGTTTTCTTATTTATTATATTACTTGGGTTAACAACACTCAAGGCTTACACACACGTTGTACCCATTTACTCCCCAGTGGATTAACCTAATATAGTATATATTTAGCTACCCCAAAATTAAGTACACCCTATGGTTCTTTCTAAGCCCCTTATATCTCTAAGGAATGGACCCCTCTTGCTTATTAATTTCAGTCATATAACTTAACCCATTTAAGTTTATTAATAAGCCCATAACATGCTATTCTGTAGATTGTAATTCAAGACCTGTAATCTACAATCTCTTTAAATTATTCATTGTCCAATTTCATTGTTACAACAACATGTTATACTTAATATGTAATTAAGTATATTTCAATTCACATGTTTCCTGTTTAACATGTCACTTACTATTTATGATTAAATATAACTTATTTCATTTCATAAGTTTGCCTCGTTCTTTCTTATTTAATCACAATTTCATCTTATATTGTCACTACAACTTATCATTGTTTACTTGTTAACTTAGTTCCCTTAACTAAGGTTTACTAATAAGTTCCATTTTCATTAATATAACTTATGTTGTCCCTATTAGTAGATTTCATATTCTCATTCTCATAGATAACATAATTTATAATTAAGTACGACTTGTCTCATTACATAAGTTATTTCATTTTCTTTCTCGTTTATTATAACCTAAGTTATAATTTCCACTTGTCCTTAGGACAAGCCTACCTATTATATAACATTCTCATTAATGTAATTTATTTATAATAGGTTATTATCATTCCCCGTTCATTCCACTTCTTTTACTGTTGTAACTTTCATTCATTTCCATTAATCACAATTAATGCCATTTCTTTCTACCCTTTTATATACATATATTTTTATATATGTTTACGCACTATACCTCTCACATTAAGCCAATCACTTGTGGATGATGGATTTGCCGGACGATTCCAAGCAGACTTCTACTACAAGTTGGACTTAACCTCATGTCTTAGCACCGTTACATATATATTTAAGCACTAGAACCCTCACATTAAATGAAAACATAAGTAAACTGCATAAGTCACATCCAGGTGGAGGAAATTATAAGTAAACTGGATGTGTAAACTGGAAATTAAAGAAGCATAGAAAACATAAGTAAACTGCATAAGTCCCCATAAGTGCTATCCAAAGCCATAGTCCAAAAAGAAAGAGATCCAAGCAATACACTCTTTCTCTTCAACCTGGATGTGAAAACTGGTCAAGCTGCGGTATTCCCTCCCTGTGGACCTCGGGGGGGGGGGGGGAACGAAAGAAAATAAGACGAAAGAAAAGTAGAGTCAGACATAAAGCCTGAGTAAGTCTAGGACTATTCAGTCTATCAATAAAGAAATGAGCATGATAAGTACAAACTGGAAATGGGAAAGCACTATAAGCTAAGTTAAGTTGTCTAGAGTCGAATGTACTATCGTACCCCATATTAATCACTGCACCCCTATAAACTAGTCCCCAACAGGCACCCCATAATCAGGGTGAAGTGATCCATTTCTAATGATCGGCTCCTACTCGCACAGTTATATGTGTCTTACGGCCCCCGATGTTGTAGTTACCTATGCTGGTCCCACCATGGGGTGTATCAAGTCCCATGGTGGCGGCCCGACACAATCCTAGAATGCACAGGTGTACTACTGGTGCCCAGTGCCTAATTTTTCTGCGCCGGAGTGTGTGCACGCCCGCACCCCGTTAGAACCTACACTGCTGCACCACCGCCGTCGATTTGACCTCTTACAGTCAGCCCAGTAATCGTGCCCCACCCTACCTATTTCAGGGTATCCTGATACACCTTGTAGGGTTACTGCTGAAAAGGGTCCCCCACCACTAGGTTTTCTATTTCTAGCCAACATGCTAAGTTGGTTAAGTGTTTTGTAAACCTAACCCCCAACCAGTCTGTATAGTTTAGCATGTTCAATTTGATTAAGTATTAATTCAATTTACTTAATCCTATCAATCCCGATTCAGCCTTAATTGTCTTATTAAAGCCTCGACCTCTCACATTAGACAGGTATTGTTGTGACTGCCTGTTGCCGATTGGTTCTGGGCAGTCTTACGTCACAACTCAGTCTAACCTCGGGTCTTTATTGGGCTCAGTGTTTAACCACCCACATTGGATAGGTATTGTTGTGACTACTGGACAACCGGGCGGGTCCGTGCAGGTTTACGTCACAACTCAATCCAACCTCGGGTTAAACACATCGTATTTTCTAAGTTACATATTTTGTCTCTTTTCCTTTTATATGTAAATATTTGCAGCCCATTATTCAAATTCACCTTTATTGGGTAAAATTAATTATTACCTCTTGAATGTTCTCAAAGTCGTTGGCATGCGTCAAACATGCCAACACATATGTTTTATATTTTTAACCCAACGTCATTACCCCCGTTTTATATGTTCGCTATAATATAACATATGTTGGGTTTAACATTTAAGCCCAACTTAGCCACATGAAAAAGGGGAGGCTTAGAACATGGTGTTTATATATTCTAAGTAACATCAAAAGGGGAGTGTGAACGCATGAACTTGCAATATAACGATCTAATTAACATAAATTAGGCACTTATGAACTTGCATTGTAAAAGCATATAATCTTGACATGAAACATACCTAAACATGAATCATGGTTTTAATCTAGTCATGTAAACTTACATTTAAATTGTGAACCTAACTTAAATTATGTGTCACATATATTATCGCATGATTTTGATAACAACATAGGCCTAAAACATATTTTCAATTAGGCATAACACCAAACGTAATCTAATCATGTTCATAAAGTCAACACAAGTTCACAAAGGTGTTTACTTTTGTCACTAATACAAAAGTATGGTTTTACACTTGAATCATAATATCAATTCCAACATAAATTCATATGAATCATAATACCCAAATGGATCCAACTACGCTAAAAATGATCATAAAATTATACATCATGTTGGCATAATAGTGAATCACATATTTGCATGAATCTCAACTTTGTTGTAATAAACTACCACAAACATATAGTCGTTAACTTTCAACATGAATCATATACTCGCAAATATCCCATAGGCCTAACATCATTATACCATAATATCCCAAATCTATTCATAATTAGAATCATAGCAACATACAATTATGAATTATCATCACCACAAATTAAGTACAATTCCATTTCTCATTTCACACAAATCAAAACTCATTTATCCATTCACATCGGAATAGCACTCTACTTACAACGTATGACGAATCTTCAATTCAGGAGTCTGAATTCTGAATTTGGAGATGCTCTCCTTTGTTGTAGGCGTTGTTTTGATTTAGTTGTCGTTGCTTTAAGCTTTCGAATCGACTCTTAATCGTCTCTCAATTTTGACGGCTGCTCCTAGTCTTTCTTCAGCAGCATGACGGTCTCATTCTTATTTTTATTTGTGTGAATTAGGTGGAGTCTTAGGTCCTTTTTATAGAGTTTGTGAATTGATTAGAACCGTCGATGGAGCTTAGATTAATATTAGCCGTTCGTTTGAAAGAGAGACCAATCAAGAGCTGACACCTAGCCCTAGTGACAAGGCAAGGCTCAGAAATTCGGCCAAGCACAGACCAGGCCAGCCAGGAGGGGCTGGGTTCGACCTGGCTCAGGGGCCAGGTCGACTACCCAGTCGACCCCTAGGTCGACTATGTAGTCGACCTGGGTGCCCCAGGTCGACTACCCAGTCGACCTGGGTGGACCAGGTCGACTACCCAGTCGACCTGGGTGCCTTGGGCGGGAAAATTCCCGCCCAGCCCAATCTGGGTCCGATTTTTTTTTGAAATTTGAATTTGTTTCTGAGCTGTTTCTGTCTGTTTGAATTTTAAACTGAATTTTGAAACTTCCGGAGGCCTTATCTCCCTCATACGGAGTCCGTTTTACGTAAACTCGGACTCTATCTCAAGCAGAATTCCGAGACGAACGCAATGGCGTATCCCGTTACCCTTAATTCTTTGATTTGAAATTAATTATACTTTAATTTGTGAATTTCACTGTTATAGTATACACGGGGTGTTACATTCTCCCCCACTTAAAAGGATTTCGTCCCCGAAATCTTCAAGTTCAGGAAGAATGTATATCCTAACATCCATACGTCCATCTACTCATCCATCAAACACGAGCATCCATTGTCCTTAAAAGACTTCTAATGCTTCATGATCATATGCGAAGTGTGTGTACGTGTACTTATCTAATGCAAAATCAGGCGGCCTACTGATTCAGTTGACCTCCTTAATGCAAATTATGTAAGTGTCATGAATCCATTATGTATCCAAATTTTCCTATTCATGATTC
This sequence comes from Allium sativum, assembly GCA_030737875.1. Classification (NCBI taxonomy): domain Eukaryota; kingdom Viridiplantae; phylum Streptophyta; class Magnoliopsida; order Asparagales; family Amaryllidaceae; genus Allium; species Allium sativum. Next base: position 183,696,196 of record CM060924.1, on the reverse strand, counting down.
TACATGAGTGCATATTCGTTCATATATAAATGCAACATCCATATGACAACACATTAAACTTCAACCATATACGAATATAAATACATATATGCATATGCAATATGAAGTGACTGAGCCGATCTAAAACCTAGATTGTGTGTGTATATGCAACCACGAGCAACCACTAGCAATCACTTGCAACCACTTGCAACCATCATCCATAACATGTTTCAATTACATGTTTTCATCCAAAGGGTTTCTACCTAAAAGATAAGGTCGAGGAGATATACCTAAAAAGATAGATAAAAGCGCAACTTAAGGAAAAAGAAAGATCAAAGATGTACCCTCGAAAAGAAAAGGGTAGGCTGCGCGTATTCTAGCCTCAGTTTCCCAAGTCGCGTCTTCCTCGACGTCGCTCCACTGAACTTTGACGAGCTTGACTTCGCGGTTGCGTAACTTTTTCATTTCAGTTCCTATGATGCGTGTTGGAACTTTCCTCACGGTTGCTTCGCGTTCCACTTCAGCTTCTTCAAGGATGTTTGGCTCTACCACTTCAGCAGATTCATGTAGACATTTTCGGAGGTGCGAAACGTGAAAGACGTTGTGAACTCCAGCTAGTTTTTCAGGTAGTTCTAATCTATAGGCCATCTTCCCAACCTTCTCGATGATAGGAAACGGCCCTACGAACCTTGGTGCTAGCTTCCCTGTGGTTCCAAAACGAACAACATTCCTTAGAGGAGATACCTTAAGAAAAACTCTGTCCCCAACCTCAAATTCAAGGTCGGTCCTCCTCTTGTCTGCGTAGGATTTTTGTCTGTCCTGAGCTGTCTTCATTGTTCTCCGTATTAGGTCTACTTTCTCTGAAGTCTCTCGGATCATATCTGGTCCAAGTATGAGCTTATCAGTAGACTCCCACCAACAAGTGGGCGATCGGCATGGTCTTCCATATAAAGCTTCGAAGGGCGCCATTCCGATGGTGGCTTGGTAGCTGTTGTTGTAGGAAAATTCCACCAAAGGAAGATGGACTTCCCACGTCCCTCCGAAGTCAAGGACGCACAGTCTTAAAAGGTCCTCCAAAACTCTGTTCACTCTTTCCGTCTGGCCGTCGGTTTGGGGGTGATAGGCTGTACTCAAGCATAATTGTGTGCCTACCGCTTCTTGCAGACTCCGCCAAAACTCACTTGTGAAGATAGGGTCTCGGTCACTAACAATGCTGGAGGGTATTCCATGGAGTCGCACAATTTCCTTGAGATAAAGAGATGCTAGGGATGAGGCAGTTCTTTTACTCTTGACAGGTAAAAAGTGGGCGCTTTTAGTAAGCCTATCCACTATTACCCAAATGCTAGTGTTGCCTCTTCTAGACCTAGGCAGCCCATCAATGAAGTCCATCGAAATGCTATCCTACTTCCACTGCGGGACCTCTAGAGGATGGAGCAGACCGCCAGGCTTCTTCTGCTCCGTCTTAACCTGTTGGCAAGTCATACACTTAGTAACGAAATCCGCCACGTCCTTCTTCATGCCGCTCCAAAAGAAGGTTCTCTTTATGTCCTTATACATTTTATCTCCGCCTGGATGTATCGTCATCTGGGAGTGATGTGCTTCCTCGTGAACCGTCTTTACTAAATCCCTTGTTTGTGGGACGCATAGTCTTCCGTCTCGCCTTAGCCAACCCTTATCGTCGATGGAGTATCTGTTGAGGTGACTTGAAGTCTCACCCCTAATTAGCCTATCAATCGTCTCCACAAGCTGAGGGTCTTCGCGTTGTGCTGTCCCTATTGAGTCCACTAGAGTCGGGCGTACTTCGAGAGATGCTAGCAAGCCCGGTACAAAATCGGAGGAGGGCCTAAAGTCAAAGCTGGCTATAAACTCTAGGCTTTGCCTTTCAACAAACAGCGGGGTTAGTGTTAGTTTCTTTCGGCTCAACGCGTTTGCCACTACGTTGCCTTTGCCCAGAGTGTAGGAGATCTCGAAATCGTACGAGGCAAGAAACTCCATCCACCTTTGTTGCCTCAAGTTAAGGTCCTTCTGCGAGAAGAGATACTTCAAAGATTTATGGCCAGTATACAGTTCGAATTTCTCACATAGGAGATAGTGGCGCCAAGACTTAAGTGCAAAGACGATGGCGGGCAACTCGAGATCATGGGTTGGGTAGTTCTTTCCGTGCACTTTCAACTGTCTCCCGCCATAAGCTACTACCCTTCCTTCTTGCATTAAGACAACGCCTAGCCCTTTCCTACATGCATCTGTATAAACTGTAAACATTTTACTTCCATCTAGCAACGTCAGAACCGGGGCTGTTGTAAGAGCCCTTTTTAAGCGTTGGAAAGCAAACTCGCAATCCAAGTCCCAATTGAACACTAGATTCTTCTTTGTCAGCCTTGTGAGTGGAGCTGATATTTTTGCAAAGTCTCTGATGAATTTCCGATAGAAGCCTGCTAGCCCGAGAAAACTTCGGACTTCTGTTGCATTCCTTGGTGTCTTCCAATCCTGCATCGCTACTACTTTAGCAGGGTCCACAGCTAACCCTTCTTTGGATACTATGTGCCCAAGGAACCTCACTTCCTCTCTCCAAAAGTGGCATTTGGAGAATTTAGCTTTTAGCTGATGGACTCGCAGAGTTTCCATGATTTCCCTTAAGTGCTGAGCATGTTCCTCTTCACTCTTTGAGAAGATCAAGATATCGTCTACGAAGACCACCACAAACTTGTTGAGGAATTCTCTGAACACCCTACTCATCAGGTCCACGAAGTAAGCGGGTGCGTTTGTCAAGCTGAAGGGCATGACAAGCCATTCAAAGAAGCCGTCTGGGGTTCTGAATGCTGTCTTATCGATGCTATCTTCAGCCACCCTTAGCTGATGAAAACCGGTCGCCAAATCGAGTTGGGAGAAAACAGACGCTCCTACAAGCTGATCAAACAGATCGTCAATTCTGGGGAGAGGGTGCCTATTCTTTTTCATTAGCTTGTTGAGCTCCCAATAGTCAACACATAGACGGAGTGAACCATCTGCCTTTGTGGCGAACACCATGGGAGCGCCCCATTCTGAAATGCTCCTTCTAATGAACCCCTTCTCTAGAAGTTCTTTAATCTGTTTACTGAGCTCTTTCCTTTCCCGAGGAGCCATGTGTCTAACGGGCAACGCAACGGGCTTTGCATTATCTACAAAATATATGCGGAAGTCTATCTCCCGCTTCGGAGGTAAGCCCTTCACCTCTTCGAAGACATCCGGATATTCACGGACCACTCTAACCGATTGCAAATTCTCAACAGAAGCATCTAGCGATTCAAGATAACTAAGCATAACCGCATATGAGGGATTACAAGTAATTTCCAGAGTGTTACCGAGTTGGGTCAGAAGCCTAACAACCCTTTTCTCACAATCAAGGATGACACCATTACTGGATAGCCAGTCCATGCCCAAAATCAAACCATATCCCGAGAAGCCCAAAACAAAGGCACTACATCTAAATTCTACGCTTAGAATAGAAATTTTCAATCCCACACAGATCATAGACAAATGAGTCGGGCCCCCGATTGGATTTGAAACAATTAAGGGGTCCTCTACCATACTAGTTTCTAGGTGCAGAGATTCTACTAAAGCAGATGAAATAAAGGAGTGTGATGCGCCAGAATCAAATAAAGTGCGAACTGGGTGATCATAAAGATAAACTACACTTTCTACAGAAGTATTTATACCTCGCTGTTGCAGAGGTGGCGCTTCTATCACATGAACCTGTGCCCCTGAGGTGGATCCAGCCCTCTGCCCCTGCCCTCGTTTCTTTGGGCAATCCTTAGCCATGTGGCCTGTCTCACCACAAGAAAAGCACCCACCATTCAACTTAGCCTTCTTTTTCCGGCAATCTTTCACTAAGTGCCCCACTTTGCCACAGAAATTACACTTCCTCTTCTCTTTGTTGTCTTTCCCGCCCTTCTTAAAGTCTGTCTTCTTAGGCTGTAAACCCTCTTTCTTCCCTTGAGAGCTTTCTGCCTTTGTCTCCTTCTTGCCCTTATCCTCTTCATTCAACAATGCCATCTGTACCAATATTTCATACGTAGCTCCCATGGGTATATGGGTCATGGCCAAACTGTGTAATGGCTTATTCAATCCTTTGACAAAACGGAGAGCCTTCTTGTGCGGAGTGTTGACTAGGTCCAGTCCGAACCTAGCCAGCTGATCGAACTGATTAACATACTCTTTGACTGTCATATTCCCTTGCTTAAGAAATAAGATTTTTTCCAATTGAAGACTCCTTTCAGCTTCTGAGAGAAATTTAGCCTCAAACCTTTCCCTAAAGTCCTCCCATGTTTCCACTGGTCTTTCTGCATTGGTAACTTCCCACCAGTAGGAAGGCTCGCCTTTAAGTAGCCATACTGCCAGTTGTACCTTTTGCCTATCTTCTACCTCAAAGATGACGAATAAGTCCTCGGTTTCCTTCAGCCAATTCCTGGCTGCCACGAAGGACTCGGTTCCATGAAAGTCCTTTCCTCCCATAGCTTTAAAATCTTTACATATCTTAGCAAAAGTAATACCACGCGGAGGTGGTGGAGGAAGAGGTGCTGCTGCAGTTGGATGATTTCCTGCAGCTGGGGGAGGAGGAACAGTGGGACCTGGCTGATTGGCCCTTGCCTCTAAGAATCGTCTGAACCAACCAGGTATTGGTACACCCTCTGGCAAGTTAAGTTCTTCGGACATGCTGAAACAAAAAGGATAGATTCAAAACGAAGGATAAAAGATAGTACCTATGGCTTTGGGGGACTATGCCTTTTTAAAATAAAATAACATTTTATCTTTTAAAAATGCTTCTTTACATTTTCTTTTGAAAATAAATTTTCAAAACTTTTTATCTTATTTGGTAAACCTATGCTCTGATACCAAGTGAAACACCCCACCTCCGTTAGGGTCACTCTCAAAGGGAATGCCCTAATTTTGGTGGAGGTTTATAAGTATAAGTCACAGATATACAAGACAGATATAAATACACATATTTTTGAACAGCGGAAAGCAACAACAACTTTTATTTCATCAAAATAAGTGTTACACAAACCATGCCATAATTGTCTTACAATACTCCAAAAAAAACATTACATCATTATTTAAAGAAGCATAAAAAACATAAGTAAACTGCATAAGTCCCCATAAGTGCTATCCAAATCCATAGTCCAAAACGAAAGAGATCCAAGCAATACATTCTTTCTCTTCAACCTGGATGTGAAAACTGGTCAATCTGCGGTATTCCCTCCCTGTGGACCTGTGGGGGGGGGGGATGAAAGAAAAGTAAAGTCAGACATAAAGCCTGAGTAAGTCTAGGACTATTCAGTTTATGAATAAAGAAATGAGCATGATAAGTACAAACTGAAAATGGGAAAGCACTATAAGCTAAGTTAAGTTGTCTAGAGTCGAATGTACTATCGTACCACATATTAATCTCTGCACCCCTATAAACTAGTCCCCAACAGGCACCCCATAATCAGGGTAAAGTGATCTATTTCTAATGATCGACTCCTACTCGCATAGTTACATGTGTCTTACGGCCCCCGATGTTGTAGTTACCTATGCTGGTCCCACCATGGGGTGTATCAAGTCCCATGGTGGCGGCCCGACACAATCCTAGAATGCACAGGTGTACTACTTGTGCCCAGTGCCTAATTTTTCTGCGCCGGAGTGTGTGCACGCCCGCACCCCGTTAGAACCTACACTGCTGCACCACCGCCGTCGATTTGACCTCTTACAGTCAGCCCAGTAATCGTGCCCCACCCTGCCTAGTTCAGGGTATCCTGATACACCTTGTAGGGTTACTGCTGAAAAGGGTCCCCCGCTACTAGGATTTCTATTTCTAGCCAACATGCTAAGTTGGTTAAGTGTTTTGTAAACCTAACCCCCAATCAGTCTGTATAGTTTAGCATGTTCAATTTGATTAAGTATTAATTCAATTTACTTAATCCTATCAATCCTGACTCAGCCTTAATTGTGTTATTAAAGCCTCGACCTCTCACATTAGACAGGTATTGTTGTGACTGCCTGTTGCCGGTTGGTTCCGGGCAGTCTTACGTCACAACTCAGTCTAACCTCGGGTCTTTATTGGGCTCAGTGTTTAACCATCCACATTGGATAGGTATTGTTGTGACTACTGGACAGCCGGGCGGGTCCGGGCAGGTTTACGTCACAACTCAATCCAACCTCGGGTTAAACACATCGTATTTTCTAAGTTACATATTTTGTCTCTTTTCTTTTTATATGTAAATATTTGCAGCCCATTATTTAAATTCACCTTTATTGGGTAAAATTAATTATTACCTCTTGAATGTTCTCAAAGTCGTTGGCATGCGTCAAACATGCCAACACATATGTTTTATATTTTTAACCCAACGTCATTACCCCCGTTTTATATGCTCACTATAATATAACGTATGTTGGGTTTAACATTTAAGCCCAACTTAGCCACATGAAAAAGGGGAGGCTTAGAACATGGTGTTTATATATTCTAAGTAACATCAAAAGGGGTGTGTGAACGCATGAACTTGCAACATAACGATCTAATTAACATAAATTAGGCACTTACGAACTTGCATTGTAATAGCATATAATCTTGACATGAAACATACCTAAACATGAATCATGGTTTTAATATAGTCATGTAAACTTGCATTTAAATTGTGAACCTAACTTAAATTATGTGTCACATATATTATCACATGATTTTGATAACAACATAGGCCTAAAACATATTTTCAATTAGGCATAACACCAAACGTAATCTAGTCATGTTCATAAAGTCAACACAAGTTCACAAAGGTGTTTACTTTTGTCACTAATACAAAAATATGGTTTTACACTTGAATCATAATGTCAATTCCAACATAAATTCATATGAATCATAATACCCAAATGGATCCAACTATGCTAAAGATGATCATAAAATTATACATCATGTTGGCATAATAGTGAATCACATACTTGCATGAATCTCAACTTTGTTGTATTAAACTACCACAAACATATAGTCGTTAACTTTCAACATGAATCATATACTCGCAAATATCCCATAGGCCTAACATCATTATACCACAATATCCCAAATCTATTCATAATTAGAATCATAGCAACATACAATTATGAATTATCATCACCACAAATTAAGTACAATTCCATTTCTCATTTCACACAAATCAAAACTCAATTATCCATTCACATCGGAATAGCAATCTACTTACAACGTATGACGAATCCTCAATTCAGGATTCTGAATTCTGAATTTGGAGATGCTATCCTTTGTTGTAGGCATTGTTTTGATTTAGTTGTCGTTGCTTTAAGCTTTCGAATCGACTCCTAATCGTCTCTCAATTTTGACGGCTGCTCCTAGTCTTCCTTCAGCAGCATGACGGTCTCATTCTCATTTTTATTTGTGTGAATTAGGTGGAGTCTTAGGTCCTTTTTATAGAGTTTGTGAATTGATTAGAACCGTCGATGGAGCTTAGATTAATATTAGCCGTTCGTTTGAAAGAGAGACCAATCAGGAGCTGACACCTAGCCCTAGTGACAAGGCAAGGCTCAGAAATTCGGCCAAGCACAGACCAGGCCAGCCAGGAGGGGCTGGGTTCGACCTGGCTCAGGGGCCAGGTCGACTACCCAGTCGACCCCCAGGTCGACTATGTAGTCGACCTGGGTGCCCCAGGTCGACTACCCAGTCGACCTGGGTGCCTTGGGCGGGAAAATTCCCGCCCAGCCCAATCTGGGTCCGATTTTTTTTTGAAATTTGAATTTGTTTCTGAGCTGTTTGTCTGTTTGAATTTTAAACTGAATTCTGAAACTTCCGGAGGCCATATCTCCCTCATACGGAGTCCGTTTTACGCAAACTCGGACTCTATCTCAAGCAGAATTACGAGACGAATGCAATGGCATATCCCGTTTCCCTTAATTCTTTGATTTGAAATTAATTATACTTTAATTTGTGAATTTCAATATTATAGAATACACGGGGTGTTACATTAAATTAACAACTTGTGGATGCTGGATTTGCCAGGCGGTTCGGGGCAGACTTTTACCACAAGTTGAATTTAACCTCGTGTCTAAATGCGTTACATTTTTCTAATTTTTGTAAATTTTCCATATAATTTAGGTGTGTACATTCTTCCCAATTTTTACTATAATTCTATTTTTACATGTCACACTTAATATCATATTAAGTCTATTTCTAATTATCATGTTGCATGTTCTTCCTAACATGTAGTTAACTTAATTTAAAAATAATAACATGTAACTATTAATCATGTAATTATTCTCATCTAACAATTTAACATGTAAATGTACCAATTCTTACAAATAAGGGTTCAAGTACATAATATGCCATAAATTAACATGTAATTATTCCAATTTTACTATAGCTTAACTTAAAGTAATCAATTAACAAGTTATTAAAACATGCATGTACACAAAAGTAATCGTTCCCACATATTTTAAAAGGTTTGTCCTTCTCAACATATTAACATTTCAACGCATCAAATTAACATTTAAACATATTATATTAACATTATGGCAGATTTACATTGCATATTAACGGGGAATATCAAGCGATAAATATGCCATTAACAAAAATGATATACTTAAATCCACTCACCTAATTTGCTTTCCAAATCCTGAATCTGGTCCAGATCATGCATTCCATGGTCCCCCTAACTGAATTTAGAACCGAAACAACCATGGATGCATAATTCTTAACTAAAAGAAGAAGAGAAGAAAGAGGAGAAACTCAAATAGACCAGATCCAAGAAATTACCTTACTTTAAATAGAATTATGAACACCTTCTTTATTAATTTATGTTCTTTTCCTCCAGATCTTGGACCAAAATTTTCCTAAACTAATTTTTCTATTTTTCTGAAGAGATTTAAGGAGGAAGAAGAATGTCAGAGCTTAGGTGACTTCTTAGAAAATTTGAGATTTAGGCTAGGCTCTGCTAGCCTATTTATAGGTGTTCAGGATCTTATCGTACATGTAGCGCTGAGTTAGCAACGAACATGGTTAAGAAAACAATCCAGGCTCATTAACGAATCTGGTCGGATCTAGGGTGGATCGACCCTCCTATGGGTCCCGCGAGCTGTTTTGGCGTAGAAGTTTTATTTTTGAACGTTTGAATTTCTAGAATTTATTTAAGTATTATATTTACATATAATCTTATAATCTCCTTATATGTATACAAAACATCTAATGTCAATTATATATATATATATATATATATATATATATATATATATATATATATATATACACACGCAACTTTTACTTCGATTTCAAAATTCAAATGGTGTTATCCCGTTATTTAATTGTTACCATAATTCTTTGATGGCAACCTTATCTTGAACTTTTCTCTTGTATACATATATTTTTGCACATATATTCATATATATTCTCATATACATATATACATATATTTTATACACTTCTTTATATGTATATTTTTCCTAATATGTGTGTTTATACATATTTTCTCTTTAGAACATGTTTTATTTTAGTCGTTCCCTTAAAACAAAAATATGGCTCCTACGGAGATCGAACTCTATACCTCTTGCATGAAAGCCACATGCTCTAACCAACTAGACTATTTAGGCTATTGTTAACAAGGCTTAGAACAATGTTGGTCATTGTTCTTTTCTTGTTCTTCTTTTTCATGTTTGTTGTAATCATTCATTTAAACCATTGCATGCATCCTTATAATTTTTCTTGCCTCTTTTTCTTTCATTTCTCTCTTATTATTAATACATAATATTTGTAAATCATTACATGCAACATATTTATACTGCATGAAACTGATTTCTTCTTTCTTTTAACGTATGCTTTGCATTTTTATTTGCATTAATCTTTTCGTCTTTTTCAATGCATGTATTTATTACATGCAATCATTTATTACCATTATTTTATTCTTTTATTTATTTATTTATTTATTTATGTCTATTCATATATATACACATATGCATTATTTAATTATCATAAAATGCGGGGTGTTACATTTTTACATCTTACGAAATTTCGTCCCCGAAATTTGATAAGGGTAAAAATCCTATAATCCCGCCGCATAATATCCATCCATCATGTGTGCATCTAATTTTTGCAAATATTGTGCACTTGTGCAAGGTGTAATACAACATAATAATACATGTATGCCTAAGCGGTACCTCCTACATGTATGCAACTTTTTCAAAAATCCTATAAAAACATGATGCTCACATCCTAAATATACTGGAAGTTCTACACGAATGCAATATTTTAAAGATCAAAAATGCTTTTTCATTCAAACTTTTCCACACTCTTACTGAGAAAGAGCGTAGTTCATCCAATTTTTGCATCCAAAACCCTACCAAGCAACTTTATTTTTCGAATTTCAGAAAAATCTAATTTTCTAAATTCGATTTCTTATGTTACAAAAAGGTGGAAAACGGAAAACTTCACATATTATGTTTTTCTTTGTTGACCTTTTTCCAACTGTACTTGGATTTTATAAAACTATTTATAAAGATTCCCTATTTTCCTATCCAAGCACAGCCCACCTAAGAAAGTTTTCTTTGTTACTGATTTTCTTTTTCATCTTATCGCGGAAATTTTTATTCTTATCCATCTTTTCTCAGAATTTTCCATCTTTCTTTAACCGTCATGTTTATTGCTTTATTGAATTTGTTGTTTCCTTTTTAGTTATGCCATTACTCTTTTCTTAGCTTATTTAACTTAATCCTCTGATCTAAGTTTAATTTTAAATAAGCCTTTTAGTCCTTAAACTAAAACGAGAAAATAGACGCTATACAAGCTACTACTAAGGGCCAAGAATCTCAGGTCTATGTCCCCCTCTGAAAAATTCAAACAACAGAATGTAAACACTTACTTGCCCTCTATTGTCTAGTAGTCACCACAAGTCCTTGCTGTGTACTCACAGAATTTTAAGCAACACCATAGGCTTTTCAATGCTTACGCATTCTACGAGAACTTAAAATTATTCCAAGACAAGATAATTCTCGCTGTCTACTTCATAGCCTCAAAATTTTTCCCGTCTTTCCTAGACACTAATCCTCACATACTCCACGCTTTTAAAACATGGTTTTGCTTTTTCATTTCTCTTTTCTTTCAAAAGTTAAAAAGTATCAAAACTTTATTTTCCGCATTAAAACTTACTTTTGCCAAACCATAAAACATGTCATTTTATATAAAAAAAAAATGTAAATAATTTTTTTTCAAATCACAAATACTGTTATAGATAAGGACAACTATTTCTTAGTCGAGTTTATAACTTGTTCTTACCTATAAGGTCGGTTCAATCACTTACTACAAGGTGCAAACATCCACTCTATTCTTAATTTCTACAACTTATTTTGTCCACCCAACAAAATTTTCTCCCTTGAAACAATTTATCAAAAATGATTGTCAAAAGAATAGAGATTTCAAAACTTTCTTTATTGAGAATTTTAACAAAATGCAATATTTTTTAAGTTTTTCTTTTTAATCCTTTCATGCAATATAACAAGAAAACTAGCGAGCTATACATGCTCTATAATGTGCACCTTTTTTCTGAGAGAATTTTAATTTAGACAAAATTTTCACAAGAAATTACCGTTTCCACAATATACCCCATTTTGTATTAAAACTCAATATGTACTTTTTAAAATGTCCTTTACATATTTTAAAACTATGACTTTTAAGATTAAAACTTGAAAACACCATAAACCATTTTCCTAAAACTTTTACAATTCAAGTTCTTAATTGTTAACAATGGGGTTAGACTCAAAGTGGGTTTCTAATCTTAACTAGGCTTTCCTAGACACTCCCACAAAGTCGATTCTCTCAACTATATATATTCCTAGTCCATTTTTTCCTTTTTAACCTTTTCCAATTTATAAGGTTTTACTGCCAACTCACAAACCCAAAATACTAATCATATGGGATTCACCTTTCTTCCATATAAAGTATATTGTACACTTTCCACCCAAATTACCTAAGGGTATCAGATTTTCATATTTATTCCTTTAGTGTACAAAACAAACATCCCAATTCTTACCATATTATACTCTTTTTATTTAGTGGGTTCCTCTATGGATCTGGTATATATATAATATATTTATATTTTTAAAAATACAAATACGTTCACTCACTAGCTATACAGGAATCCTAAACCTAGGATCTGATACCAGATGTAACAACCTGAATTCCGACAGACCGGTTTTTTTCCTTCAAAATTCAAATCTATCAAAACTCGTGTTGGTTGCTCTGGTATCTTGTAGAAAAGAAAAAGATATAAAATATATTAGAGCTCATAAAACATCTCATAGCGGAATGGATAAAATATAATATAATCAAAATATAGCCTTACCCAAATTATAATATTGCCTAACCAGTGTCCAAAGCTATCATATCTCTACCACAAATCTAACATGCGAGTATGTTATGAGGAGGGGGTCAGAACACAAGTTCTAGTGATTGGGTTTAAACTACACATTTTGGATAACCCTACATATACCATTCAATTATGTTTTCTTATTTATTAGATCACTTGGGTTAACAACACTCAAGGCTTACACAAACGTCATACCCATTTACTCCCAAGTGGATTAACCTAATACAATATATATGTAGCTACCTCCAAATTAAGGTATACCCCATGGTACCCCACTCACACGGTCTCCGCTGTAACGCCACAGAAATATACGCAGCCCCTCATCCTACGCTGGAGTGACGTATGGATCCTATATAACAATGCTATGTTCCGCATAGAACCGTCATCACCATGCTACGTAAGTGTATGGGCTACCACCTTTGATTGAATCAGATCACAGAGCAATGCTCCAGAGTCTACGGTACACCACCTAGAGCAGACATGTATGTATCTAGACTTTCCCACGTATGTATCATCAATCGTACTTGATGCCTTAACCGTACATATCCTCTACAGTTCACCGAGTCCCGTGGCAGGGCTGTACAAGAAACACAGAACTCAGTTGGGAGCTTTTAAATATATGTGTTCACAGATGCTAAGGTCTGCATTTTCAGTAGATATGGTCCCACCTGACCCCTCCCTCAACTAATGAAAGACGAATGACATTGAGAACTAATGACCTGGCCCAAGAGCAAACAACAAACAGCAAATCCTGGTTGGCCTGTCCCTCACCTATAGCCTTGATAGCATGAGGTCTATGGTCTATTGGTTTAGCTCTCCGTCTTTCCGCCTCATGCATTACGCTGACTATCGATGGTAGGTACCTGACGTTTTGCTATCACTAATAGTTAGACCTGTCAGTACTTCAAGAGTGGTCTTAACCCCGCCAGTAACTAGGCAACTTGGATCGTCGAATCACCTATGCCATCCTACAGTATTTTTATTGCCTACTACCGTGGCAATCAAGGCATACTAACCGGGTAGAAACGCACAGAGCTAACCTCTATAAGCACAGTCGAATGCTGTCACAACACAGAGGACTACCAGGATTACCCTCTACGTCCCAAGTAGTCGCATGCTTCCCCTTCCTATCCTTTGGAGCTAGCAGAATAACAGAATAATTAGATGGATGTTCACTCCCCTCATGCCTCATGACACCACGATGATTTACTCCATTGGGTTATTCACCTTCAAACGTACGGGAGGGTCCAAGCGCCTTAGTTTAATGTGTTATTAGACCCTATCTCTAAACATTCAACTATGCGCTTGCTCTACCTCATCAGGTTTCCCGTTTTACTTGGTCATCTCAAATCATATTAACTACTTATCCAGGTAACCAAGTTCTTTCTGAGCCCCTTATATCTCTAAGGAATGGACCCCTCTTGCTTATTAATTTCAGTTATATAACTTAACCCATTTAAGTTTATTAATAAGCCCATAACATGTTATTCCCTGGATTGTAATTCAAGGTCTGTAATCTACAATCTTTTTATATTATTCACAGTCCAATTTCATAGTTACAATAACATGTTTTACTTAATATGTAATTAAGTATATCTCAATTCACATGTTTCCTGTTTAACATGTCACTTACTATTTATGATTAAATATAACTTATTTAATTTCACAAGTTTGCCCCATTCTTTCTTATTTAATCATAATTTCATCTTATATTGTCACTACAACTTATTGTTGTTTACTTATTAACTTAGTTCTCTTAACTAAGGTTTACTAATAAGTTCCCTTTCCATAAATATAACTTATGCTGCCCTTATTAGTAGATTTCAGATTCTCGTTGTCATAGATAACTTAATTTATAATTAAGTAGAACATATTTCATTACATAAGTTATTCCATTTACTTTCTCGTTTATTATAACCTAAGTTATAATTTCCACTTGTCCCTAGGACAAGTGTAACACCCCGAATTTTTAGCGACACTAAAATAAGATAAATTAAATAATAATTAATTTAATATTCAGAATTAAGGAAAATGGACTATGCCATTGCGTTCGTCTCGAAATTCTGATCAAGATAGACATTTGGTTTGCGTAAAACTGACATCGTATAGAGAAGTTATGAGGGTTTTAAGTTTGCATACACGGAGAAAGAATATATATATATATATATGAGTCATATAGGAGTCAGATATGAGTCAGCACCTTATCAACAACAGTTCGACTTTGAAAAAGAAAAAGAGGCAGTAGATTTCCCGCTCTAGGGGGTCGACCCCCCAAAGGGGTGTCGACACCGGGGTCGACCCCACTTAAAAGGTGTCGACACCAGGGTCAACCCACCCATAGGGATGCCGAAACCCCTAGGGCTGAGGTGACAGTCGGTTTCAGAGGGTTTTGCAATTATATATACGTGGCCATTTCTCATATTTTCTTCATTAAGAATTCATGGTGGCCAAACTCTGCCGTGTCTGAACTGAATCCGTTATCTTCTACAACTATCAGTTTTGCAAATCAAATCAAGTGTTTCAAGATCCATTCTTTCTCTATTTTCTAATTCTAACACTACTAGTTTCTAGTTGCTTTTAGATTTGAATATTTAAAAGTAAATATGACATGACTGTGACTTGGATTTGTTCATATGCCTAAGTTATATCAGATCCATTGTAAATCAAGAACATATGACATTCTGAATTGGTTAGGATTTGGATCTAAATCTCTGTCTTGTTGGATCTATTGTAACCTTTGTGGCATTCTATGATTTGTGCTAGATCCATTTTAACTATTGATCTAAATCTATGTCTTGTTAGATCTATGGTAACTTCTATGACATGCCATGATGTGAACCTTAAGCCTTATTTGTGTAGATCCACCTTTAAACCACTGGATCTAAATTATGTGGACATTTAAATTGTTAATCAGGTCTAGTTTATCACCTTGTGCCTATCATATTAGATCTAAACTAGTTGGACATCTAACTTGTTAATTTAGATCTTATTATGCTTATTGTGACATCATAGTTACGTTAGAATCAATTGACTGTTACAAGTTCATCAGTTTTATGCCTATATGTCCACCTTATCACCATGCTAGTTTATGTTTATGCCAAGTCATGTTAAACAATCACTTTGGTTATATTCCTATTATTTTTCCTATTATCATTTACGTTTAGGCTATTGTCTAGCCTAGGCATGCCGCCAATTTTGTGAGTTTGCTAGTTAAGGAACAGGGGAAAAAGGTTAATATTGGCATAATTCGAATAACACCTTTGGACACATAATTCAAATTATTGGGTAGAGTGGGTATTAACACCTATAAAGGTATAGGTTTAATTAATTGATTAATTAATCAATAATGGAATGTCTAGTAATTACAATTAGGAATTGTAATTGCACTTATGACACGAAATTAGGTTGCATTAGTGGTGGAACTCTGCCCGGACCCGACCGACATATCTATCAAGCACTAATGTTGAACCTAATGTGAGAGGTCTAAGTGCGCAAATGCGAATCAGGCTATGACACGAGGTTAGGCCCAACTTGTGGAAGAAGTCTGCCCAGACCCGACCGGCATATCTAGCATCCACAAGTTGTAGGCCTAAACCATAATTGGACATGGTAATGAATTGGACTACTTAACCTAATTTAATCCATAGGGATTGTATGATTATGAACTTAAGTTAGGGTTAAGTAAAATTGGTTGGAAAGCAGGTGGGTTAAGTAAATCTGAGAGTGTGGGTAATATTTACATATAAGCGCACAAACTTAACCCAATAAGGTTAGGTAATTAAAGACACCTAGTGGTATACATTACTGGTGGAAAATATAAAAGTTATGTAATTAAAGACACCTTTTACGGTAAGCATAACTGGTAGAAATGAATAGGGCTATGTAATTAAAGATACCTAGTGGTATACATAATCAGTGAAAAACTAGTGGGGGATACAAGACAAAGGGGAGAGCTTGTATCATATTGTGTGGGACCCATTTCAGTCAGTAACCCAGAGTAGGTATCAAACAAAGTGCTCCGTACTAGGCGGAGAAGGGGCATGCTTACTGGCTGATTGTAAGGGATCCAAATGTGGAGGACGGTGTAGGCGGGCGCAAACCGACCGGGCCATGTGCGGGCATGAGCCGGGCAAAGGGGGATAAGACGACCGTGACACTTGTAGATATGGGGCTGTGCATATCTGTGAGGGGTTGCCACTTTAGGACGTGATACATCCTATTGTGGGGCTAGCATAGAGTATCTACGGAGTAGGGAGTCGATCGATTAGGGTAGTGGTTAGGGTACATTTGGACGTATTCCCTAAGTCTACCACCTTATAGTGGAAGGGATCATCTCGTTCTGGTTATACTAGTAATAATGCAGAGTAATCATTAGAGAAGTGTATACACCTTATCATGTCTACCTTGTCACACCTGCCATTTATGTAGTGATCTCTCTTATCCACTTTATATGCATGTCATGCTACTTTTATTTATTTACTTGCTAAAAGTCACTAGACTCGCCAGACTTTATGTCTGACCCTTTTGTTTCTCCTTCTTTCTTCCGCCCCCTCCCCCCCAGGTTCTCAGGGAGGAAACACTCAGGCTTGACCGTGATTCTGCTTATTTTGCTGGAGCTGCTGATATGTATGGCTCAAGCTCCTATCCTTGTTGCTACGGCTATATTTTTTTCTTGGGAAATTTTACTTCTTTTATGTACTCTGATATTTTTGAAGTACAAGACAGTAACTTTTATGTTGTAATGGGCTTTTATGTTTCAGACATGTGATGTTTTTGGACCATGGTATCTTATGATAAATAAAGTTTTTATTCCGTTGTGATTCTATATATCTATCTTGTAATATTCTGTATCTGTTTACCTATAACGCTTCATGAAACTCAATGCATTCCCTTTATGAGTGACATTAACGGACGTGGGGTGTCACAACATGCCTACCTATTATATAACATTCTCATTTATGTAATTTATTTATAATAGGTTATTATCATTACCCGTTCGTTCCACTTCTTTTACAGTTGTAACTTTCATTCATTTACTATTCATTTCCATTAATCACAATTAGTGCCAGTTATTTCAATCCTTTTATATACATATATTTTTATATATGTTTATGCAATAGACCTCTCACATTAAGCTGACCGCTTGTGGATGCTGGATTTGCCAAGCGGTTCCGGGCAGACTTCTACCACAAGTTGGACTTAACCTCATGTCTTAGCACCGTTACATTCGTACTTACGCACTAGATCCCTCACATTAAATTATCAATTTGGGGATGCTGATTTGTCTGGCGGTTTCGGGCTGACTTCTACCACAAGTTGAATTTAACCTTGTGTCTAAATACGTTACAGTTTTCTAATTTCTGTAAATTTTCCATATAATTTAAGTGTGTCCATTCTTCCCAATTTTTACTGTAATTCTATTTTTACATGTCACACTTAATATCATATTAAGTCTATTTCTAATTATCATGTTGCATGTTCTTCCTAACATGTAGTTAACTTCAATTTAAAATAATAACATGTAACTATCAATCATGTAATTATTCTCATCTAACAATTTAACATGTAATTGTACCAATTCTTATAGATAAGGGTTCAACTACATAATATGCCACAAATTAACATTTAATTATTCCAATTTCACTGTAACTTAACTTAAAGTATCCAATTAACACAATATTAAAACATGCATGTATACAAAAGTAATCATTTCCACATATTTTAAATGTTTGTCCTTTTCAACATATTAACATTTTGATGCATCAGATTAACATTTCAACATATTATATTAACATTATGGTAGATTTACATTGCATATTAATGGGGAATGTCAAACGATAAATATACCATTATCAAAAATGATATAACTTAAATCCACTCACTAGTTTGCTTTCCAAATCCTGAATCTGGTCCAGATCTAGCATTTCATGGTTTCCCTAACTGGATTTAGAACCTAAACAACCATGGATCCACAATTCTTAACTAAAAGAAGAAGGAAAGAAAGAGGAGAAATTCAAATAGACCAGATCCAAGAAATTATCTTACTTCGAATAGAATTCTGAACACCTTCTTTATTAATATACATCCTTTTCCTCTAGATCTTGAATCAGAATTTTCCTAAACAAATTATTCTATTTTTCTGAAGAGATTTGAGGAGGAAGAAGAATGGCAGATCTTAGGCGGCTTCTCAGAAAATGTGTGATTTAAGCTAGGCTCTGCTAGCCTACTTATAGGTGTTCAGGATCTTATCATACACGCATCGCTGAGTCAGCAACGAACATGGTTAAGAAAATAGACCAGATTCATTCACGAATCTTGTCAGATCTGGGGTGGGTCGACCTCCTATAGGTGTGTCGACCCTTGGATCTGCCCCCTATGGGTCTCGCGAGCTGTTTTGGCGTAGAAGTTTTATTTTTGAACGTTTGAATTTCTAGAATTTATTCAAGTATTATATTTACATATAATCTCCTTATATGTATACAAAACTTCCAATGTCTATATTACGAGTATATACATACGCACAACTTTTATTTCGATTTCAAAATTCAAACGGTGTTATGCCGTTATTTAATTCTTACCATATTTCTTTGATGGCAACCTTATCTTGAACTTTTCTCTTGCATATATATATATGCACATATATATATATATTTGCACATATATACATATATATTCTCATATACATATATACATATATTTTTCTACACTTCCTTATATGTATATTATTCCTTATATGCGCGTTTATACATGTTTTCTCTTTAGAACATGTGTTATTTTAGTCGTTCCCTTAAAACAAAAATATAGCGCCGACGGGGAACAAACACTGTACCTCTTGCATGAAAGCCACATGCTCTAACCAATTAGACTACTTAGGCTATTGTTAACAAGGTTTAGAACAATGGTGGTCATTGTCCTTTTCTTATTCATCTTTTTCATGTTTGTTGCAATCATTTATTTAAACCATTGCATGTAAGCTTATCGTTTTTCATGCCTCATTTTATTTCATTTCTCTCTTATTATTAATGCATAAAATTTATAAATCATTGCATGCAACATATTTATACTACATGCAACCGATTTCTTCTTTCTTTTAACGTATGCATTGCATTTTTAATTGCATTAATCTTTTGGTCTTTTTCAATGCATGTATTTATTACATGCAATCATTTGTTACCATTATTTTAGTCTTCTTTTATATATTTATGTCTATACATATATATACACATATGCATTATTTAATTATTTAATTATCACAAAATGCTGGGTGTTACATCCTAGGAATCACCTTATAGATCAGTAGAGAGTAGTCCTTACAATCCGTAGATTCCAACCCCGACAGAATCACAGTCGAATTATCTCCGGACGCAAATCTAAAGATTTTTAACTAGTTGTTCATCCGCTTATAAAGATCCACAGTCTTCAACAACTCCATCTTCAATAAACATCTGATATCTTCTACGGTTCATATTTTCTGGTCGGAATGGTTTTCGAATATGAATTCGACCCTGATCTTTCCTTACCAATAATCGTATAGGTCAAATTCGATAGCCAATTATTTAACTATCAAATAAATAATCATTAAACCACGAAAATAAATATGTGTTCACTGATTCAGTACTTAACATCACTTAGCCTTTTTAATTAAAAATAATTACCTAAGGTTAATTTAAAACTCCTAAATCTTTCAATAATTTAAAACATAGTATATATTTCTCATTTTAATACACTAATATTCTCAAAATCACTTCATTTCAATACTTAAAAAAATATCTTGTAACTATTCGTTTTTCCATTTTTCTATTAGTTACAACCTTATTCATGCATTTCTATACTTCAACATTTATTAGTCCCTGACCGTAAATTGGTATGAGAATAATTCCCTAAGTACGAACCCCAAAGACCAAAATCAACGTTAGATTAATACTTAGGAAATCACTCAACTCAACCAATCTAAGTTAGGTTCCAATTCTTTAGTTTCTTCTCTTAATTCCTTATCAACCAATATTATTCCACCTTTAAACCATTCAACCATTTTCACTTTGAAAATCTCGTTTCAATTCCATTCGTTTCACTTTAATTAAGTATCGCTTATTTAAACTCAACGTTTTAGCTTCACATCCCTTTTACAAAACCTTGTTTATAAACTCAAGTTTAATACAAAACCTTTTTTTATCTCAATTCCTTCTTACTTAATTTAAATATTAAGTAAACATTTATTTTAAGCTATTATATTCGCTTAAATTCTCTTTTATAACTTCATTATAAACTCGGGTTTTACAATAAAATCTGTTCATATTCTCCCTTCGCAATCCAACTAAACTTATTCCAAACTGATATCTGACATAATTAATTTCATTTAAATAGTATTTAATTAAAATAATAATTTACTTCATCGTTAAATACTATAGAAGTACTTAAATTCTTTATTAACTAAAATAAATAATCAATTCCTTTTTAAAATCTTATTAAAGTTAAAATAAATATTCATTAATCTATTATCATTAGGTTAAATCAAAACAAATTAATCAAATAACTATGTTCGATTAAAATAGTCGACTTAATCAACAAAAACCACGGTTAACCCCATTTCAATTAGTCCTTCTTTTTAAATTAATTAATAATATAGTTAATTTAAATAATTCCATTTAATTGTTTCTTAGAAACAATTAATTCAACTCTTAACAATTACGTTAATTTCTTCTCATCTACTTTTAAGTCTTATTAAAGTAAGAATTTGATTCATAAAACCATTTAATTATTACTTATAAACTTAAATAATAAATATAAATATAAATTTCCTTTTAAATAAGCTTTTATTCTAACTAATAGATTGAGACGACCCAAACTTCCCCGTGAAGGAAAGCCCGGATTGCTTCGAGAACACGACAAATCATAAAACAGACAGAAGAACATTTCATTGTTTATTACAACAATTACATTAGAGTACAAGAATATTCCAGAGTATGGATAATTATTACACAGAAAGATATCCGAGAATAAATTACATTTAAATACATAGCAGCGGAAAAATAATACATAACACAACTGAAAGAAATACACGGATACAGAGCTTTCCAAATATCACTTCAGCTATAAGCCAGGATCCTGTGAATATAAATCTGCAAAACCAAAACTACTAGCTGCCCGTGTGGAAAATAGGGGCACTCAGAGTTTAGATTAAAACAATAAACTCTAGGTCAGTCATGTGACTGGTGTGAGAACTAAAACAGTTATTAATCTTTATTTTAAAGTTAGGTAAATCAAGGGACCACGCCGTATAACACGTAACGGGTTTCCTCCCAAGAATACCAGTGCATAAAACAAATAGCGCAATGCTAAACAAAGAACAATGTAGCTATTATAAGACTCAGGTCCCATCACACAATGCAACGCAAGCCGGAGGATAGATTTTTACCTTATAATAGCCAAATATGCTTGGTACGTTTTAAAACAAATCTTTTATTATTACTATAAGTGAAGAAGTCAACTTCGAATATAAATGTATCAATCATAGACGGCATGAGCACCCCATCCCACTATGTCGCCATATATAGTATACAATCAAAACCGAATTTTTTTGTATTTGGAAATTGAATTTCCGTACTGGTGGCTCCTGATTCGAAAGATCTATCGCGTAGTACAATTCCCAACGGCTTATGTCACAAGCATGCGAAAACACCATAATGCACATCCGCACTATCCAGGAAACAAGTTACCGCGACCTACGTCACAGGCATGCGAAAACACCGCTAACTCTATCCATCAGGGAATCGGGGGGGCGGGGGGGGGGGGGGGGGGGGGGTGTGCCCAATCCTTCACGTCGGTCGACCGAATCCATGACACCACTAAGGTGTATATCCTCATCTCAAAAGCCTACTGATCTAACCATCAGTTTACCACCATACCGGTGTGTGAGGCTCGCGAATTAACGCTACACAAAGCCGTGTTATATTAAAGCTGTGCTTTGATCATCAACCACAAGACTCTGCTTTTCAACAGAAGCCTTGATCATTTGCCACCTAGGCATGCCACACAGGCAATTTACGCCATGCGACTGATGTCTATCGATATACAACCTCTGATCCCGTACGTCTCAGAGAAGGGTGAAGTAAGGGAATAAATTCCCCTACACCAGGCAGATGTATATTTAATAGAGATCAATCAGCACAGAATAAAATCCAATGACAGACACACCATCCATTTACAAGTCCGTTCTAGGTTTGAACGAAACCAGAGGCACCTTATTCCTCGTCCCGTATGTCCAGTACAGGAGATAGGCCTTCGCATATCCGTACAATCAACAAGTATGTCCGGACCGCTACCACTTTAGCCCCTTCAAGGTAGCTACACCAATCATGAGCATCCGTAGCAACCCATCCATTCGATGTGAAGATCATCGGTCTTGCACCATCTTCAATCTCTTCTACTTTTCGTCGTATCAGTTATTAGAATTGGTTAAAGCCGGCCTTTCCGAATAACTCGCGTATCTTATAATCAAGTGCTATAACAACACATCATACGCCTCATTCCAATCCAGAATATTCTTTTATTCAAATATTCTTTTCCTTTGGGAAAGGTTCCCATTAATTTTATCAAAGATAAATTCTTTAAATTTATTCTTTAATCTTCCTTTGGATATCAAACTATATTAAGGTTTTCCAAACTAGTCGAGATTAGCGTACCACACCGAAGTAATCATTTATTTTATTTCCCAATCCCAACCTATTCATCCCACGGAGCAAAACTGGTAGTACTCCATATCTAACACCACGGTGTTATCGGTAAATATTAATTACCATTTCACGTTCTAATCTAATTAAAGATTTAGCTATCGCCTGGAGTAAAATTAGTGATACTCCGTTCTCGATCATTTTCTTGAATTGACAATTTTAGTTATCACATTCACTTTTCAATCTAATCAAAGATTCATTAAAAATCCATTTGGTTTTAATCTTCTCAAAAATCAATATTAATGATTATTCAAAGCTAAGAAATTAATCTTATCTTTAACTGGGTTAAAGAACCAATGTCATTTAAAACACGATTCACGATAAACCCAAAATCACATTCCATTCCATCAGTCTCTAACCGTAAATTAGTAAGAGAACAATTCCCTAAGTATTAATCCCGAAGGCCGAAGCCAACATCGGATCAATACCCAGGAAACCATTCAACTTAGCTAATCTCCAGTTAGTTTCTAATTTTCTTAACTCCATTGGGTTTAAAAATAGTATTTTTAAAGATACCATTCACGATAAACCCAAAAACCCATTTCCAGTGTTAATCGGGTTATTTAAAACACCGTTCACGATAAACCCAAAAACCAATTTCAATTCAATTCTAATTAAATATTAATTAATTGGTAAACTTCATTAAATCTTAATAAAAGATTTAATCTTTTCTCAACTGGGTATAAGTACAGTGTTAGTGAAGACACCATTCACGACAAACCCAAAATCTAATTTGATATCAAATACAAGGCTCTGAATAGAAAATATATTGGCTTATATTCAATATTAAATTCTTAAACCAACGGATATCGTATTGGAATAACGATATCTATATATATATATATCTTCCAAATTCCATAACAATATCCGTATAATTACGGAATCCAATATCGAAGTATTCCGAAGATTATTTCCATTCCAAATCCATTTCCAATTTATTCTTTGGAAAATTTTGGTTATTCAAAACCATTTTCAAATCCAATTTATTTATTTAAAAATAAATAAATTATTATTCTAGTTAATAACTAGTTCATTTCGATAAAAATATATTTTTATCTTTTCAAAACTAGAATTTTTCATCCGAAATATTTCCAAATCATTTATTATGATTTTACATAATTTTTCCATATTTTTAATAATTTTATTATCGCCCGTACAGTCGATTTCCAATAACGGCCACCGAACTGCATCCATATCGACCTTTTCTGAAATTGATTTGGACATATCTCCAAATCTAACCGTTAGATTTCAAATCACTCGTATTCATTGGAAATCTCTTTTCGATACGAACCCAATGGTTTCGTTTTTAGGAGAATCCGACGGTCGGATCTCCCGTAACGTCCATTTGAAGTCAATGGTCAAAATTCGCGAACGGTCGCTGCGCGGCGCGTTCTATTAAGGCCATTATAATATATAATATATACATATATTATATTTCATCGATTTCCATTTAAAACAAATTTTATAAATCGTTTTAAATTTGTTTTAAAAATGATTTCCACTTCCATTTCAATTTCAAATCAAAATTGAATTTTCCACTATAAATTCATTTTAAATTCATTTTTTTAAACGGTTTCAATTTGATTTTCAAATACAAATCCAAATTGAATATTCCATATCATTTCATTTTAAATTCATTTCAAATCGATTTCAATTTTATTTTCAAATTCAAATCCAAATTGAATATTCCACATCATTTCAATATTAAAATGATAATATTTTCAAAATATCAGATTTTGAAATCACTTTTCAATATTCATTATAAAATGAATAAAATCGACCAAATTCCCGTTCATGTTAAAATGGCATTTAACAACTTAACACGGCTTCACATTGCTGAATAATATTTTAAAATATTCGTTAATTCTGAACTGGAATCAGACTCAATCCATTACTATATAATTTTAGTTATATGGATTTCAACATCACATATATACAACAATAACGATAAATAATCATTAAAATTTTATACAACATCCAGAGTGCATTCTACAACTGTATAAGAATTAAAATAAATAAATAACGCTTATACAGTCTGTCAACCCATCGATTGACATACCACTAATTATTGGGATCGGTGTATGTCAAATATTATCCCAATACCCATGTGGGGTTTTCAAACAACAAATACTGTTTATTATTTGTGCAGTTGGGCGATATATAAAATTTATCGTCCTAATCCAAATCAGATAAATAAGTGTACATAAACAGATCGTCCGATTTGTAAATAAATTTTTATTTTATTTCAACACATGGATATTTTCTACAGTTCAGTTATATAATAAATATGATATTTTTATTATTCAAATATTCTTATTCAAAATATGAATATTTTCTACAACTCAGTATATAATAAATGTTTACACCAAAAATGGTGTAAACACCCAAGGTACTAAGCTGTACTTCACCAACTTGGTAAGAAATAAATGGAACCGTGTTTAATCAGCAATTAAAAAATGAAAAATGCAAGAAAAGTAAAGTAGAGGCAAGATTTAGAGTGGTTCAGCTGTTAACTAGGCCTGCGTCCACTATGAAGGTGATTTCCAATCTTATAATAGAGATTACAGAACACATCAATTCTCTCTTTTCATACATCTTTGTATTCACTCAATATACCCACGTTTATATACTTCAATCTTAAAATCACACAAGGGGATGGTGGAATTTGAGGAGATGAAGGATGAGTGAATGATTGAGGAGGAGGATGCTTCTGTTCTCCTTGATCACGAGATCATACTTGACCCATGGACGAATCAGTAGTTGAGGATGGAATTTGGCAGAACTTCCAGATTTCAAAGATCGGGGCTCCCTTTATGTTGATAGCCATGGTGTATTTATAGGTGAGCTCCCCCGGGAAATGATCTGAAATCCGTTTATGCAGGTTACAGATCGCTCATTCCATTAATTACAATCATGCCATTGGCTAGTTGTAACCAACTGTCCAGATCTGTATTTGGTTGTCATGCGCGAGCGACTTAATAGAGCGAGCGCCTTAAGTGGTTGAGCGGATCCATAGGTGCGGGCGTTTCTGTGAGTATGAATGGTTTGAAAATTTGGAAACTTTTATAAGAGCGGGACACGGGACCGGACCTGGTTCTCCCCTGTTCCTTGCGCGACCGTTCTTATTAGCTCAAGGGCGCTCGTCTTTTGGTAGCTTTTATATGGTGTTGTTTGTCCCTAACACTATGCCACAAAGTTGCTCTCGCCTATGTTGAACGGGCGATTTTCTTTGCTTCTGTGTTTGAACGGCTTTGCCCCAATTCAGACGATCGACCTTGCCTCCCGCACCTGAGTCATGATTCATGCCCAACTCTGATTGGAGATATGGTAACATATGATGTTGCAGGCGCTCATATTGCAGCTTCATTTCAGGCTTGGTCTTTTGACAGGAAAATAGTGAGCGACTTTACAGGATATGCGACCTCTATCCTTTTTGGGATGCATTTCTCATTTCATATCACGCCATCATCTTTGGTTGTACTGGTTGATTTGACTTGGGTTTGACATTTGGATCTGGCTCTGTGCGGTTGCATCCTGTCTGTTGTGGGTCGTTTAAGCGCCTTAGATAACATCATGCATGACCGACCCGGATGGAACCCATTCCGCATCCTTTGCTCAATGTGCATACAGATTTTTTAAGGATTAACACTTGCCCCTCGAAGTCCGTGATTTCTTTCTTTTAGTAAGGGATTACGGGCTTCGACATATTCGATCACACATTGTTTTGTAGATTTATCCTGACTTGTCGAGGGGTTGTTCGTCCAAAAGGTAAATATTGCTTCATTAAGCTGGCTGGTATTGTCTTTTCCAAAGCAAAAGGCTTGATGCATCCTTTTCGGTCATTATGCGATTAGTTGAATTTTGGGATGCCAACTGGAATTTGACGAGATACTTTTCGGGCACTAAACTGTTGTGGCGAAAATTCTCTGGATGTATACCTTTTAATCTTCCTTATTCGCTCTTAGCCTGCTTCATTCCACTTTTATCTTTTTCAAGAAGTTTTCCGATCATAGTTGTGCTTCCTCGAGAGTTTAACCAGGTAATCTGTGTTTGACATTTCTGCCTTGATTTTTCTTCAAAAGGTTCTGGCTTTCTTATTCTATCATCTTGCCTGGTGCTTGCATCAACACCTGTTTTTTCCTTGAGAAACTTTCTTTCGGCTTCGAGATACCATGATATTCCTGGGTGAATTTTTCCTTTGCTTTGTTTTGTTTGAGCACTTATGCGTTTCCAATTTAGGATATTTTAATACGACCTGGCCAGATTGTGTATGAATTCGAGATTTGGGCAACGACCAAATTTTTGTGTAGCGTCGGTATCGCTTCTATAATTGTCTTTGGAGAATATGAATCATTCGGTGGCTTTCTTTGACACCCTGATGCTTGGTATTTGTTCACAAATTGTTTGGTGAAATGCCCTAGGTTTCTTCAATTGAGGTTTTTTTGCCTATTGCCTGAGTCTGGCTGAGCTGTTTCCCTTTTCATAGTTGTTTTTCGAATCCATACTGATTTCCTTTGAAATAGGTCGTCCGAGGATGGAATTTTTCATGTCCAGGAGACTCAGGAAGAGATCGACAAGGAGGGCCGGTAACCAAAAGATGCCCCAAGGAAAGGGGACTGGTAACTAAAAGATGCCCCAAGGAAAGGGGACCTTGGGTGCAACTGACACTCAAAGTCATTGTTTGCTGAATAGACTTCTTGGCTCAGATACTCAGACTGCTCTTAGTTGTATGGCTTCTTCGTCGATTAATTTGGATCCTGCAACAGTGCCAGAGCCCCTTTCTATTCCTTACCCTTGCCATCCTGAACTTGCTGAGGATTTTATGGCTTAATGTCCGGCTGGCTCGCGTTCCGGCATGTACATAGATCCGTTTGGCAGATGGATTATTGTAGGTAAGATAGACGCCATAAAGGATTGCATATTGGCTGAGTTTGACCAATTGGAAGCATGCCCGCATTTGGTCGAAGGCCTTATTACCACTGTCAAGGATTACATTGTGGAGCAAATGGGTGCCTGGCATTCTCTTGTTAAAGATCTACAGCAGTCAAATAAAGAGAATCTTGAATGACTTCATGCCCTGGAAAAAGATAGAAACAAACTTGTCGAGGCCCTTGAATTTAGGGAGAGGATCATCTCTTACCTTATTTGAACACCGTGGCTTGCTAATGTTTTACCTATTCTGTTATTTTGGTTTTGATTTTGAATGGTACTTTTAGTCTGGCCTGTGTATGCGGGAGCCAGGCTCGCTTATTCTCGTAAACTTGGGTTTGTAATTTTTATGGTTTGTGCGATGGTTACATTTCTACGTCGTTCATCGTCAATAACGCTAGCTTGCTTTTAATTTTAGGATAGCCTATTTCTTCCTTTGCCCCTTCTTTTGATGAGTTTAGTTCTTATTATGCAACTCATTTATTTTCACGCGGGTGCGTCGCACGCTGCACCTTTATTTAATGGTTTACACATTCGTCTGGGCGCTTTATTAATCGTTCGGTTGCGCCCGATTTTCTATTATTATTATTATTGTTGTTGGAATTTAGTTAGCTTTTGAATTTCATCGCTTATTGAGGACTATTACGCATTTGTATTATTATAAGCGTGTTTGGTATCTTTTATTTAGTAGTATTCAACCCCGCGCCTGATTGACTGGTAATCCGAGCCCTTCGGAGGTTGGTTTTGAATACGTGCCCCCGGGGAGGTCTTGGGTTAAAGGTTTTCGATCCATTCTAGGCCCTATTTGATTGTTTTAGTTATTCAAAAAGGTTATAGAATGGATACCCCCTTTCGGCTAGGATTTCTGACACCCCCTTTCGGCTAGGATTTCTATTTTGCACTGGTCCTTCCAGCATGTTTAATCCTTCCCCATTTTTATGCTTCATCCCGAGGAGCGGACACTAATTCATCTCGTCGAGCCTTGACTCAGAAGGGATAAAATTCTTGTCCTTCACCTAACAAGGTTCCCCTCGTGAATCGACAATTTTCCGTTTTGGGACATGTCGGTTTTTTCGACTTTGTGCCTTTTCCCTAGGAAACAGACACTGGTCTGCCTCATTGGATTTTTTTTCCAAGTTGGAGAACCCATGTCCAGCACCTAAGAAGGTGTTTCTTTGGTGGGCTCGGCAATTTTATCCGTGGGGTTTTAACCGTGGGACTTTTTGAATTGCTTCCATTTCGATATTGACTCCTAGGAGATGGACATCAATCCTTGCTACTGAATTTAACTCCGGTTTTAAGGAGTTCATGTCCCGCACCTGAGAGAACGCCTCTTTCGGATTACCAATTTCATCCAAGGGACAAATTTGGCAATATTCCTGTACTTTCAATGAGGTCTAGTGGCAGTCCTTTGAATGGGTGTCTGCTAAGCATTCAGCATACTCCATAATGAGAGGTGCAGCCTTGTCTGTCTTAAAATAGCTTGCTCATTTTGAGGTGATGTGTCTATTCCTCCCGTTTGATCTTGCTTGATGTTCGTGATTCCCAAACTGCTTCATTTAGTGTGTGCCTTGGGATTTTTTTCGTCAAAGTCTGGCTGTGTATAGCGAATTCGCTTTTACCATGCCTACATTCCAAGAGATTGTTCTTCTTTTAGTATGGACCAATAAGCATGTTATTCAGATATACACATAATTAATTTTTGATGCATATAGTCCTTGCAAGTAAACTGCAGCTTGATACGAACATAGTGAATAGTAAAGCAAGTTAAAACAATCTTAATAACAAGATAAAATCAAGGGAATGAAGCAAAGTGATGAGAGCTCTAGTTCAATGTTCTATTATTGAGATATTAGTGGCTAGTCCCCCTGATGAGCATCGTTTTTGGATTGGTTTAAGCCCCTTCCTCTTTAGGGCGTATTGCCCCTCGTTTGCAGGGAGTCGGGACAACTCTTATGATCTTGTACATACTGTTGCAAATGGTTTTTTTGGATTAACTCCTCGATTACTGACTTCAAGTGCCTACATTCATCGGTATCGTGTCCTGGCTGTTTGTGGAACTGATAGAATTTTCTTGACTTCATTGCGGCATTTTTGACTTGTCTTTGTTTCAAAATCGGATATCTCTCGGTGTTTTTGGTTGCCATGAAGATATTTCCCACGGTATCATTAAGGGAAGCGAACTCGGAGTTCTTGACGAAACGCCGCTTCTTTTTTACTCGACTGTCTTCTTCTTCGTTTCTCTTTTTTTGATTGTCTAGGTTGCTTTGCGCATTTCCACTCTTCTCTACCTGTGCGTTTTTTCCTTCGATACTTGCATATTTTTCGGCTTTGTTGAGCAACCGTTCGAGTGTATTTGGTTTCATTTTCTTGATCCACCGCCCTAGCTTGGTTTCTCTACGTATACCCCCCTTAAGAGCCATTAAGACTAGGTCGGGTTCGAGATTCTTGGCTTTAGCCACTGCCATATCAAAGTGAGTGAGAAAAGCTTTGACGACTTTTCCGGGTCTTTGTCGAAGTCCACTTAGCTCTGTAGCATCCCGAGTTTTGAGTGCCTAGGATTTAAACTGCTAATTGAACAACCTAGCCAAGGTCACGAAATTATCCACGGACTGCGGTGGCAGCTTTGTGAACCAAAGATAAGCCACTCCTTCTAAATAAATTGGGAAATATAAGCATTTGATTTCATCAGTAGCGCAAGCCCCATTCATGTACTGGTCATATTTGCATAAAAATATATCAGGGGCGCTTGTCCCATCATAGGACTGTAATGATGGAGGTTCGAATCTTTGTAGGTATACAGTTTTCATGACCCTTTCAGTGAGCGACGTTTTAGTTGGGAAGGACTCCCATTCACTTCGATCATCCCTCTTCTCTAGGCTTTCCTTCACAATTGTTCGCGCCATTCTCAAGATGTACTTCCGTTCCTTGCTTGGTCACTCCACGGATCGACCACCCTTTTTATCATCGATTTCTGATCTAGATGTCCTCACAAACCGGGGGCAAGGAATTTGGGCTTCCCCTTGGGAAGGACATCCCAATGATAATGGGACTGTTTTCCCGCTCAGCGATTGTATCGTCAGAGTGATCGCGCGTAGGTGCTTTGCCGCCTTCATAGTTTGGACTGGCGCGACGTGCAATTCTTTGGATGAAATCTTGCTGTCTCAAGCTCAAAGCAGGGAGCTCTGTTTCTGACTCGCAATTCGTGCGAGCTAGCGAGGAACAGGCGGCGATTAAAGTGGCTTTTGCGGTGGCGGCTTGAATGGCAAATATTGTCTCGAGCTTCTTCATCAATTCATCGCTAGCAATAGTTATTTGGCTCATTAATCCTGTAATCGCATCTTCCAATTCCTTTCTGGATACAACTCCTTTAACTTCTGGCAATCCTTCTTCACCGGAATCGCTGTCTGACGGCGTGACGATGTTGACGCCGTTGTTGGGATTGTTGACTTCGCTGGTGATTCTCCTTGGCGTGCTCATGACTTCAAGCACAGTGCCTCTCAGAAAATCTCATCAGACCTGAAATGGAGAAAAGGCGAAACACGGCCCCACAGTGGGCGCCAAAATGTTCACACCAAAAATGGTCTAAACACCCAAGGTACTAAGCTGTACTTCACCAACTTGGTAAGAAATAAATGGAACCGTGTTTAATTAGCAACTAAAAAATGAAAAATGCAAGAAAAGTAAAGTAGAGGCAAGATTTAGAGTGGTTCAGCCATTAACTAGGCCAACGTCCACTGTGAAGGCGATTTCTAATCTTATAATAGAGATTACAGAACACATCAATTCTCTCTTTTCATACATCTTTGTATTCACTCAATATACCCACGTTTATATACTTTAATCTTAGAATCACACAATGGGATTGTGGAATTTGAGGTGATGAAGGATGAGTGAATGATTGAGGAGGATGATGCTTCTGTTCTCCTTGATCACGAGATCATACTTGATGCCACGGCCGAATCAGTAGTTAAGGGCGGAATTTGGCAGAACTTCTAGATTTCAAAGATCGGGGCCCCCTTTATGTTGATAGCAATGGTGTATTTATAGGTGAGATCCCCCCGGGAAATGACCTGAAATCCATTTATGCAAGTTATAGATTGCTCATTCTAATAATTACAATCATGCCATTGACTAATTGTAACCAACTGTCCAGATCTGTATTTGGTCATCATGCGCGAGCGACTTAGTAGAGCGAGCGACTTAAGTGGTTGAGCGGATCCATAGGTGCGGGCGTACCTGTGAGTATGAATGGTTTGAAAACTTGGAAACTTTTATAAGAGTGGGACACGGGACTGGACCTGATTCTCCCCGGTTCCTTGCGCGACCGTTCTTATTAGCTGAAGGGCGCTCGTCTTTTGGCTGCCTTTGTATGGCGTTGTTTGTCCCTAAAGCTATGCCACAAGGTCGCTCCTGCCTATGTTGAACGGGCGATTTGCTTTGCTTTATGTTTGAATGGCTTTTCCCCAATTCGAACGATCGACCTTGCCTCCCGCACCTGAGTCACGATTCATACCCAAATCTGATTGGAGATATGGTCAGATATGATGTTGCAGGCGCTCGTATTGCAGCTTCATTTCAGGCTTGGTCTTTTGACAGGAAAATAGTGAGCGACTTTACAGGATATGCGACCTCTATCCTTTTTGGGCCGCATTTCTCATTTCATATCGCGCCATCATCTTTGGTTGTACTGGTTGACTTGACTTGGGTTTGACATTTGGATCTGGCTCCATGTGGTTGCATCCTGTCTGTTGTGGGTCGTTTAAGCGCCTTAGATAACATCATGCATGACCGACCCTGATGGCACCCGTTCCGCATCCTTTTCTCAATGTGCGTATGGATTTTTTAGGGATTAACAATAAAAATGATATTTTTATTATTCAAATGTTTTTACACAGTCCATTTCACATCACAAACAATTTTCAAAACACAATCAAACAAATAAGTCGTCCATGGTCTGTGGACGACGGGGGGCAGCTCATATATGCAGTTATAAAATAAATAACTGTACAGAAATAATTTTAGTGAGAAGGAGTTCTCACATTCATTTCCACTCCATCATTCTTTATTTGAAGATGATTTTAATAAAATTAAACTCGCATTTAATTTTATCAGAATTTCCAACAACTTCCGTTTCTGTTTTGGTCTATTCCATGTTGTAGTGCTTGTTTAGAGGATTCCAACGGACTCAAGTTTGCTGAATTCTGTTATCGTTTGAAGAAGTTACGATATTTTGATCATTCAATTATTAAATAAAATAATTAACTCTTAATTATTTTAACATTTTCCTTAATCACTCATCTCGTTCGTATAATT
Organism: Allium sativum; assembly: GCA_030737875.1. Lineage (NCBI taxonomy): Eukaryota > Viridiplantae > Streptophyta > Magnoliopsida > Asparagales > Amaryllidaceae > Allium > Allium sativum. The sequence continues at coordinate 183,662,871 of CM060924.1, read as the reverse complement.
TCTGGAATCCGATCGAAGAAAAAAAGCGGCTCTAACTCCCACAATCGCACCACCCAGGAGGCCACCGACCAACCATCGCCCCTCACCACCTTGCGCGCCGCCACCGGTCCCTCCTACACCTCGAACGGCATTCGCCGAGATCAACTATGGGGGCCCCAATTTAAGTTCAAACCCACTGCGTTTGAGTAAGGAATTCGAGCACTATAGAAACTTATACCAAATCATAACCATTAAAGATGAAGATCATGATAAGCTCTTTCATTTTTGTTTTGTAAGCTCATGTAAATAACTGACGGATTGAATGAATTTGAGGAATCAAAAGGGAGAAAAATAGCCCCTTGATTGTTGAAGAACGGCGGCTCCAATTGGGAATTTGGGTTTTGAACAAAAAAGAGGGGGTATTTATGTATTTTAAATATTAATTTAATTCCAATAATATCTTGTTTAATTCCCGAACTCCAAATCATACCCAACGACTGTCGCCCCTAACCAATTACCCCCATTCCGAACACAATGAGATATGTTTTGTAACCCATTTTGGTAGTTACGATCAGTTTTCATTTAAATTAAAATATAAATCAATATATATTTAACTTAAATGCACATTTTTATTTACCGGGGCCACTTACTGACTTTGAAAATTCCAGAAAAATTATTTCTAGCTTCGTATTGATGATATGATCCTAACAAAACTAATTTCATCAAATTTGAAGACCGTTTGAAAAATGGCCATTTTTTGGTCGATCCAAATTGACTGAAACTTTTAAAACACGTTTAACTTGGCCACGCTCACATATTGATTCCAAAAATTATGAATTTTGAAACCTAGCAATAATTTGATATCCCGAATCCAACAAAAGTGGTTTTGTCGAAAACAAAGGTCGTTTGAAAAATGGCTATTTTCAAGGGCTATATTTATTCCATAGCGACTATTCTGAATATTCAACTGGCCCTAACTTTTGATTCCCGCTATGAAATTTCAAATTTACTGATTTGTTAGAAAGATATTTTCTAACAGATTCAAATATTTCTGGTTTCACTAAAATCCGGTTTATTTTGAATCCTGTACATTCAATTGAAATTTGAAATCGAATCTTCAAACTACCGCGCCATTTTCAATTCCTTTTATAATTAAAATAAATTTATTCATTTTAACTTTGTTGAAAATAAATTTTTCGTCATTATTATTTAAAATAAATCATTTTAAATATTTAAAATTCATTAAAATTACCAAAATAAAAATTTTAAATTGGTTCTGATTTTCCGGGTTTTTACAATCTCCCCCATTTAAAATCTTTTCATCCTCGAAAAGTAACGGAGCTAAAAGTTTTTTAACTAACCAACTCAACTTTCATTCTGACTTTCATTCTTCAACTTTTAAGTTTCTAAGAATTTTCTAATTTTTCAAAAATTTGGCTAACACCCTAAATTTTCGAAAAATTTCGCCCTCCTTTGTACGGAGAGGAGTTTGAAAATTTATTGGGCCGTATTAGGCACCCAATAAATTCTAAAAAGCATACACATATTTTTAGTGATATATTCTTGTGTCCACAGGGGAGTGTGTATAGATCATAACTCTAGAGATTAAATTCTCGTCACCCTATAAATAGTTTTTGTGCCTTAATGACTAGAGAGACATGATTATTGTCAACTCCAGACCCATGTGGGGTTTTTATTAATTGGCAATTTACCATTACATTTTATATAGTCCATATCAGTCTTCGGTTCAACCTGAAATATAGTCCTCGCCATACAAGCCTCTCGCTTGTATGGTAAATCTTCAACCTCGTCACACAAGCTCCAAATGCTTATGTGGTATATGATAGAGTATGCTATCTTCATGCAGTATGCCATGTAGTGTAGTTCAAAATTAATTGTTACTATCCTATGGCGACGTTTATGATTTCACACAGAACAACCAGCACTCTGCATCCAGTGGCATTCACAATAGTTTGTATAATAAATAAAATTGCGCATCCAACTCATTAAGGTTTACCTATTTGTCGGGCACACAAACAAATTCTTTACTCAACAGCAAATACATTTACCTGTTCAATGTATATGCATGTATATATAGGAAACTCTAACAAAACTTCAATCTAGTTCAATATTTGATCGATTTCGCTATCATTCTCATGTTGGTTTTATTATCCCAATGTTATTAATTAGTTAAACTAATAATCAAACAACAAAAGTAGCAATCAATTTGTGAATTAAATTTCCAAAATATATAACTTTTGTATATATATTCAAAAATCATATTTCTAGTGTTAAATTACAAACAATAAATTCAACATAAGGTTTTTGTTCTCATGCCAGTCGATTAGAAATATATAAATATCTCACCTTCGAAACTCGAACATATATGTTGATGATGAGATCGCTATCATCAGAATCATCTCCGGGCGACTAGAGTGTGACTCTATATTTACCCAGTATATTCGAGACTACGAATGCACGCTTCCAAGGTGTATATTCAAATTCTTCTTACACTTGATAGTCCAAATTCAATATAAAATAAATATTCACATATGTATTTTAAGATATAAATTTTCAAAATCTAGTTTGATTTTAAAAATAACACTCTTTCAACTCATTCTAGGATACTACTGATCCCTTCTCTAACGAGTCATTCCCATTGGATATTACTAATCCAATCTTTGATGAATTCTTTCGTTCGGTTCTAATATGTCATGTTCTCTAGATCTGTAAACTGAAGCTCTGATACCAACTGAGACGACCCAAACTTCCCCATGAAGGAAAGCCCGGATTGCTTCGAGAACATGACAAATCAGAACACAAACAGAAGAACATTTCATTGTTTATTACAACAATTACACCAGAGTACAAGAATACTCCAGAGTATGGATAATTATTACACAGAATGATATCAGAGATTAAATTACATTTAAATACATAGCAGCAGAAAAATAATACATAACACAACTGAAAGAAATACACGGATACAGAGCTTTCCGAATATCACTTCAACTGTAAACCAGGATCCTGTGAATATAAATCTACAAAACCAAAACTACTAGCTGCCTGTGTGGAAAATAGGGGCACTCAGAGTTTAGGTTAAAACAATAAACTCCAGGTCGGTCATGTGACTGGTGTAAGAACTAAAACATTTATTAATCTTTATTTTAAAGTTAGGTAAATCGAGGGACCACGCCGTATAACACGGAACGGGTTCCCTCCCAAGAATACCAGTGCATAAAACAAACAGCGCAATGCTAAATAAAGAACAATGTATAAGACTCAGGTCCCATCACACAATGCAACGCAAGCCAGAGGATAGAGTTTTACCTTATAATTGCCAAATATGCTTGGTACATTTTAAAACAAATCTTTTATTATTACTATAAGTGAAGAAGTCAACTTCAAATATAAATGTATCAATCATAGACGGCATGAGCGGTCCATCTCACAATGTCGCCATATATAGTATACAATCAAAACCGAAAAAATGTCGTATTTGGAAATTGGATTTCCATACTGGTGGCTCCTAATTCAAAAGATCTATTGCATAGTATAATTCCCAATGGCTTATGTCGCAAGCTTGTGAAAACACCGTAATGCACATCCGCACTATCCAGGAAACAAGTTACCGTAGCCTATGTCGCAGGCATGCGAAAACACCGCTGACTCTATCCATCAGGGAATCAGGAGGTGTGCCCTATCCCTCACCCCGGTCGACCGAATCCATGACACCACTAAGGTGTCTATCCTCATCTCAAAAGCATACTGATCTAACCATCAGTTTACCACCATACTGGTGTGTGAGGCTCGCAAATTAACGCTACACAAAGCCGTGCTATATTAAAGCTGTGCTTTGATCATCAACCACAAGACTCTGCTTTTCAATAGAAGCCTTGATCATTTTCCACTTAGGCATGCCACACAGGCAATTTACACCATGCGACTGATGTCTATCGATATACAACCTCTGATCCCGTACGTCTCAGAGAAGGGTGAATTAAGGGAATAAATTCCCCTACACTAGGCAGATGTATATTTAATAGAGATCAATCAGCACAAAATAAAATCCAATGTCAGACACACCATCCATTTACAAGTCCGTTCTAGGTCTGAACGAAACCAGAGGCACCTTATTCCTCGTCCCGTATGTCCAATACAGGAGAGAGGACTTCGCATATCCGTACAATCAACAAGTATGTCCGGACCGCTACCTCTTTAGCCCCTTCAAGGTAGCTACTCCAATCATGAGCATCAGTATCAACCCATCCATTCGATGTGAAGATCGTCGGTCTTGCACCATCTTCAATCTCTTCTACTTTTCGTCGTATCAGTAATTAGAATTGGTTAAAGCCGGCCTTTCCGAATAACTCGCGTATCTTATAATCAAGTGCTATAACAACACATCATATGCCTCATTCCAATCCAGAATATTCTTTTATTCAAATATTCTTTTCCTTTGGGAAAGGTTCCCATTAATTTTACCAAAGATAAATTCTTTAAATTTATTCTTTAATCTTCCTTGGGATATCAAACTATATTAAGGTTTTCCAAACTAGTCGGGATTAGCGTACCACACCGAAGTAATCATTTATTTTATTTCCCAATCCCAACCTATTTATCCCACGGAGCAAAACTGGTAGTACTCCATATCTAACACCACGGTGTTATCGATAAATATTAATTACCATTTCACGTTCTAATCTAATTAAAGATTTAGCTATCGCCTGGAGTAAAACTGGTGAAACTCCGTTCTCGATCATTTTCTTGAATTGACAATTTTAATTATTACATTCACTTTTCAATCTAATCAAAGATTCATTAAAAATCCATTTGGTTTCAATCTTCCCAAAAATCAATATTAATGATTATTCAAAGCTAAGAAATTAATCTTATCTTTAACTGGGTTAAAGAACCAATGTCATTTAAAACACGGTTCACGATAAACCCAAAATCACATTCCATTCAATCAGTCTCTAACCGTAGATTAGTAAGAGAATAATTCCCTAAGTATTAATCCCGAAGGCTGAAACCAACGTCAGATAAATACCCATGAAACCGTTCAACTTAGCTAATCCCCGGTTAGTTTCTAATTTTCTTAACTCCATTGGGTTTAAGAACAGTATTTTTAAAGATACCATTCATGACAAACCCAAAATCCCATTTCCATTGTTAATCGAGTTAAAGAACAAGTGTTATTTAAAACACCGTTCATGATAAACCCAAAAACAAATTTCAATTCAATTCCAATTAAATATTAATTAATTGGTAAACTTCATTAAATCTTAATAAAAAGATTTAATCTTTTCTCAACTGGGTATAAGTACAGTGTTAGTGAAGACATCGTTCACGACAACCCAAAATCCAATTTGATATCAAATACAAGGCCCTGAATAGAAAATATATCGGCCTATATTCAATATCAAATTCTGAAACCAACGGATATCGTATTGGAATAACGATATATATATATATATATATATATATATATATATATATATATATATATATCTTCCAAATTCCTCAACAATATCCGTATAATCACGGAATCCAATATTGAAATATTCCGAAGATTATTTCCAATTTATTCTTTGGATAATTCTGGTTATTTTAAAACCATTTTCAAATCCAATTTATTTATTTAAAAATAAATAAATTATTATTCTAGTTAATAACTAGTTCATTTCGATAAAAATATATTTTTATCTTTTCAAAACTGGAATATTTCATCCAAAATCTTTTCAAATCATTTATCATGATTTCACATAATTTTTCCATATTTTAAATAATTTTATTATCGTCCGTATAGTCGGTTTCCAATAACGACCACCGAACTGCATCCATAACGACCTTTTCTGAAATTGATTTGGACATTTCTCCAAATCTAACCATTAGATTTCGAATCTCTTGTATCATTGGAAAGCTCTTTTTAATACGAACCCAACGATTTCGGTTTTAGGAGAATCCGACGGTCGGATCTCCCGTAACGTCCATTTGAAGCCACTTGTCGAAATTCGTGAATGGTCGCTGCGCGACGTGTTCTATTCAGGCCATTATAATACATAATATATATATATATATATATATATATATTATATTTTGTCGATTTCCATTTAATTTTTTTTTTATAAATCGTTTTAAATTCGTTTTAAAAACGATTTCCACTTCCATTTCAAATCAAAATTGAATTTTCCACTATAAATTCGTTTTAAATTCAATTTTTAAAGCGGTTTCAATTTGATTTTCAAATACAAATCTGAATTGAATATTCCATATCATTTCATTTTAAATTCATTTTAAATCGGTTTCAAATTTATTTTCAAATTCAAATCCAAATTGAATATTCCATATCATTTCAATATTAAAATGATAATATTTTCAAAACATCAGATTTTGAAATCACTTTTCGATATTCATTATAAAATGAATAAAATCAACCAAATTTCCGTTCGTGTTAAAATGGCATTTAACTACTTAACACGGCTTCATATTTCAATAATTACTGAATATTATTTTAAAATATTCGTTAATTCTGAACTAGAATCAGACTAAATCCATTACCATATAATTTTAGTTATATGGATTTCAATATCACATATATACAACAATAACGATAAACAATCGTTAAAAATTCATGCAACATCCAGAGTGCATTCTACAACTGTATAAGCATTAAAATAAATAATTAACGCTTATATAGTCTGTCAACCCATCGATTGACATGCCACTAATTATTGGGATCGGTGTATGTCAAATATTATTCCAATACCCTTGTGGGGTTTTCAAACAACAAATACTGTTTATTATTTGTGCAGTTGGGCGATGTGTAAAATTTATCGTCCCAATCCATATAAGATAAATAAGTGTACATAAACAAATCGTCCGATTTGTAAATGAATATTTATTTTATTTCAATACATGGATATTTTCTACAGTTCAGTTATATAATAAAAATGATATTTTTATTTTTCGAATATTTTTATTCAACATATGAATATTTTCTACAGCTCAGCATAATATAAAAATGATATTTTTTATTCAAATGTTTTTACATAGTCCATTTCACATCACAAACAATTTTCACAGCACAATCAAACAAATAAGTCGTCCATGGTCAGTGGACGACGGGAAGCAGTTCATATATGCAGTTATAAAATAAATAAGTGTACAGAAATAATTTTAATGAGAAGGAGTTCTCACATTCGTTTCCACTCCACTATTCTTTATTTGAAGATGCTTTTAATAAAATTAAACTCACGTTTAATTTTATCAAAATTTACAACAACTTTCGTTTCTTTTTTGGTCTATTCCATGTTGTAGTGCTCGTCTAGAGGATTCCAACGGACTCAAGTTTGCTGAATTCTGTTATCGTTTGAAGAAGTTACGATATTTTGAACATTCAATAATTAAATAAGTTATTAAATAAAATAGTTAACTCTTAATTATTTTAACCTTTTCCTTAGTCACTCGTCTCCTTCGTATGATTTCTGGAATCCGATCGAAGAAAAAACGCAGCCCTAACTTTTACAATCGCACCACCTAGGAGGCCGCCGACCACCCATCGCCGCCACCAGTCCCTCCAACACCTCGAACGACATTCGCCGCGATCAACTATAGGGGACCCGATTTCAGTTCACACCCACTGTGTTTGAGTAAGGAACTCGAACATTATAGAAACCCATACCAAATCATAACCGTTAAAGATGAAGATCATGACAAGCTCTTTCATTTTTGTTTTGTACGCTTATGTAATTAACTGACGGATTGAATGAATTTGAGGAATTAAAAGGGAGAAAAATCGCCCCTTGATTGCTAAAGAAGGGCAGCTCCAATTGGGAATTAAGGTTTTGAACAAAAAGGGAGGTATTTATATATTTTAAATATTAATTTTATTCCAATAATATCTTGTTTAATTCCCGAACTCCAAATCAAACCCAACGACTGTCGCCCCTAACTAATTACCCCCATACCTAACACAATGAGATATGTTTCGTAACCCATTTCAGCTGTTTTGATCAGTTTTCCTTTAAATTAAAATATAAATCAATATATATTTAATTTGAATGCACATTTTAATTTATCGGGGCCACATACTGACTCTGAAAATTCCAGAAAAATTATTTCTAGCTTCGTATTAACGATACAGTCCTAACAAACTAATTTCGTCAAATTTGAAGACCATTTGAAAAATGCCATTTTCTGGTCGATCCAAATTGATTGAAACTGTTAAAACACATTTAACTTCGCCACGCTCACATATTGATTCCAAAATTTATGAATTTTGAAACCTAGCAATACTTTGACATCCCGGATCCAACAAAAGTGGTTTCTTCGAAAACGGAGGTCGTTTGCAAAATGGCTGTTTTCAAGGGCTATATTTATTCCATAGCGATTATTCTGAATATTCAACTGGCCCTAACTTTTGATTCCCGCTATGAATTTTCAAATTTTCTGGTTCATTAGAAAGATATTTTCGAACAAATTCAAATATTTCTGGTTTCACTAAACTCTGGTTGATTTTGAATCCTGTACATTCAATTGAAATTTGAAATCGAATCTTCAAACTATCGCGCCATTTTCAATTCCTTTTATAATTAAAATAAATTTATTTGTTTTAACTTCATCGAAAATAAATTTTTCGTCGTTATTATTTAAAATAATCATTTTAAATATTCAAAATTCATTAAAATTGCCAAAATAATTTTTTTTAATTGGTTCTGATTTACCGAGTTGTTACATAGATTTCTAACTTTTATTCAAACTAATAGATTTCAAATTTTTATCCAAATTAATAGATTTCAAAATCTATGGTCAGTAATAAAATAAATTTTATAACTTCATTACCGTCGATTCACCTCACGATAAATCAAAATGTATAAAATGATTTTTTGGGCAAACTGTTACCAATTACTTGACCAATACTGCACACTGGTTAAAACAAAAACAAACGTTGAATTACGATTCAATAATCAACAAACAAATCAGTCATCCAATCATATTGGTTAAACAGTTCATTATAATTGTAATATCAAAATAAACAATAATTTGAGGAATCTAATTGGTGTTGGATCTAGATTAACCCTAGAGGGGGGTGAATAGGGTTAATTGCAAATTATCGTAGAGTTCAAATATTACGGGATATTAAAACATTCACAGATCACAGAATATAGCAGAAATAAAAATGCAGAAAAGTAAATGACACAAGATATACCCAGCTTCGGCAAAATCTTGCCTACTGCTGCATTCCGAAGGTTTCTACTAGGTGATAGAACAAATCCCGCATACAAGACCATGTACACTTGCGACTCTCGCTACTATTCTAACCCTACGCTCAAAACCGTAGACTGATCTAAACCCCTTGATCAGATTGTCCCTGATTACAACCCCGTAACCAGTAAATCCTAGATTTTACAGACTCTAGCAACTGTCAGTCAACACCCTGACTGAACCTCCTAGTATTTTACAAACACTATAAACTGGTTGATCGTTTACAGAAGAAATCGAAAAACAAAACAATACAGAAATAAAAATCAAAACTTAAAACCCTTAGGAGTTAAAACAAGGGGTCATCCCTTTAGAAAATTATGGCTTAGTCCATGAAAAAAACTTGGCCGGCCCATTCTAATTCATTTGCCCGATCTCCTTTTATTTTCTGGAAAAAAAATGACGGCCTAGGGTTTTAAAGTTTGCCCCAAATCCAATCGCGATAGCTTTAGATTGATGAATTCTGGTTCTCTGATGTGTTCCTCTTCGATTTATGAATTTTGCTGAGATGTTTCTCTGATGATAGAATTGCTCCTCTTTGTCGATTGATTTGGTTGTCCCTCTCACTCTCTGGTGATCGAATCTCTGAAAACTTGTGAGTAATCTGAATACGATTTTCTCTGTATATTTTTTGTTGTTGTATGATTTCGATGCTAGCCTGTGATGAATTGGTGTGATTATTATAGGATTTAGGAAACCCTAAATCAACACTCTGATTTCGTGAAAGTGGCTTGAGATAATTTTCGTGTTTCTCCTTTTGACAAACTTAGTTTTAATGAGAGAAAAAAGACACCTTGATGGAATTTTGAATGGTTTTGAATATTGTGTGAAAACCTCGATGGACCTGGACTTGATTTTTTCCTTCAAAATATCTGGAAAATGATTTGTCCCTTTGAATACGTTTGTTGCCTGATTTAACATCTTGAATGCTTTTCTGAAAGCATATTTATCAACACAGGAAAGAAATGATTTTGTCCCTTTAAAAAAAATCATATCAGGGAACAAAAAATTGGATTGAATCTTCTTGGTCCCTTGTGAGATTTGAATTGTTTAACTCTGGAAACAAATGATACTGTGATTTTGCTAAATACTTAGCAGATATGGATTTCTTGCCAAAAATGAATTGTCTGAAATTTGAAACTGATTTAATACTTGCCAAAAATGTGATTACTGAAGAGATTTTCTAAAACAAAATTCTTTGGCAAAAACATTGACTGCCTTGCTAAATATAGATGATTATTCCCATGATTTATTTCTTTTCCAAAACCTGTTGGTCGACACTGAAAACACTTGACTGCTGAAATCTTATATGGTATCATGCCATATCATTTCTGGAAACAATTGGTTAGATTTCTCTGATTAAATAAAATTGAAAACAAATAAATGTTTTCCATGTGTGATTGATAGAAATGATTCTATCCCACTGTAAAAACTGCTCTCCCTCGACACATTTGTGTATTCATATGTATGCTGCATCACCCCTGTGTGTATGTGCATGTGTGTTCACCTGAATTGCTACTTTGTCCTTGCTGATTTGTTGCACCACTTAAATACTATAGCCAAAACTGTTTGGCCATGAATCTTGAATTCATTTACACCAGTCTTCCATTAAGTATACACATGCTCCATGTATACTTGATTTATATATGTGCACAGGTTTACTTGAAATAGTCATTTTCACCATGTTAAAATCTGAGTTGTTCTGGCTTTGCATATTCATGTTTCTAGTTATACCACTGAGCCACTTGTGTTTTGAACCATTGTATACATGTGTATACTGCTTTCATGTGCACAATGTTGTGGACTGTCTTGACTTGTGTTTACTGGCATTATGTACTATGTTGAACCATGCACCAGAACATGAAATTACTGCATTGTTTCTCTTCCTTTCCTGAACCATGAATGTGCATACTGACTTGAACATGCTGCTGTGACTATGTTGACTTGGGCTGAACCACCATGTATTTGTTGTGCACCATCACTTGCACACTTGCTTCATTTCAGCTGCACCTTGAACATCATGTATTGACTGAAACATTCCATGTGTTTGTCCATGATCAATATGCTTGAAACTGTCTAGGCCCTCGACTGACTTGATCATTGTTGACATATGCTAGCTTGATCAGTTTTGTGTTGTCTCGGCCATATGTGTTGAGCTGCTTTATATATGCTGATTCGACTTGTTGGATTGAATCTTGTTTCGCTTGAATCATGCTTTGTTGACTTTAACATTTGCACTGTGTCGAGCTTGGTCCATGTGACTGCTCCACAGCTGAATACGCTGAGTGGCGAGGCAGTGCACACGTGTATATTTATACACGTGTGTATATGCAGCCATCAGAAAATTTTCTGTCCCTGTACATATACAAATTGTCTGCCTAGACACAGATGAATCAGATCAAGTCATGAAAAATGATGAGAAACACACCAGAAAACTGAGGCAAATAAAATTTTAAAAATAAAATTTATATTCACATGTATTCAGTATTATTTCTATTTCAGTGTACTGTGTGTGTTTCTTTATATGACAGGTATGAAGACTGGACTGTCTGAACTATGAAGACAAAAGATTGAATGATGAAGACAATATGAAGACGTGTCAATGTATCAGTGTCAATGTGTCTGTAAATTGAAATGTAAACTGAGTTATTGCATAAATGTGAGATGTATAGACAGAGTGTTATAGTGAGGAGCTGTGTAACAACAGAATTGTACTGATGTTTGTATTAAACAAATTTGTTTGAAATAAAATATTATTTTTATTGTTGTCAAACAAACTTGTCCATTTAATTTTGTCAATTTACAAGTACTGTTTGAATAGCTATACTGTTTGAATGTTGAAATAGAATATTTATATTCAAAACTGTATGAATATATGAGTGTCTGTACAGTCGTTTTCTATTTAAATATAAATATCATATTCCTATCTGTGATGTATATATAGAACAGTACAGTAACAAAAAAATTTAAAATATTATTTATTTGTTTGTTATCATCAAATAAAAATCATATAATTGTGCATACAACTACGTCATATACAACAATCTCCCCATTTTGATGATGACAAACAAATAAAAGATTTTGAGCAAAAATGTGTTTGATTGTGAATTTTGAACTCCCCCTATTTATTAGCTCCCCCTACAACAGAAAACTCCCCCTATAACTGTGCATGAGTGATAATGAATTTTCAAAATTAAAAATATTTATAAAATATTCACTCATAAATCAAAATCTCAACCCATTCTCCCCCTTTTGTTATCATCAAAAGGATACAGAGTTTAAAAAAACAGATGAATACTGACTAAAAGTATAATTTCAGCTTAAGAGAAAGAACATTCATCACAAATCTCAATCAGTCAAACAAAAATCATAATATACTGAGAACTAGTGGCGTATTTCACATTGTTGAGAATGACGGATTTACGATGAATTATATAATAATGAGGAGAGTTACAAAAAAAATGAGTTCCAATTATTTTCAAAAGAATTTCGAAAAATTTAGCACACAAACATTGATTGATTTGGACTATAATTAATAATTCAATTTAAGTGGCAAAATCAAATATTCTCAAATCCCAGTGCCTATCAATCAACAAATCATAATACGTCATAAGATTTCAACACATTTCACTGATTAAAAAGATGGATTAATAGGCTGATTTTTATACACCGAGGAGAATTTCAGAATAATTTCAATTTATAGCACAATATTTCCTTTTTCTTTTTATTTTATTTAAGAGCACACTGACCACGCATAACCAGAGCTTGGATTTTTAAATGGAGTCAGTCGCAGCTTAAATTATAAGTTATCTCTTAACCATGCATGACCAGAGCTTGGATTTTTAAATGAGATTAGAGACACACTTATATATTTATTATATATTTATCATTTTCAGTTTCAAAATGAAAAACTTCTCAGAATATAAAACCAAAAAATGGATGATAGAGATGCGGTAGGTACAGAAAAGGTCTGTGAAATAAATTTCTAAATTATGTATATTATGAAATAAGCTCGACTGTACCAGGATTATTGAAAATTTTCAATTATCACTAATTCTGAATAATGATATAGTCCCATTTCTATCACAAATAATTTTCACTGTTTTAAAAAAAGATGATTTTAAAAAAATATACTCTCCACATTAATATAAAAACATGATGGATGGCAGACGGGTGATAGATAAAGAAGATGATCGTGAAATAATTGTCAGTTCAAAGATATTATAATAAATATTCAACCATCATGAAAATTTTAAATAAAATCTCCTCTTGTTGTGAAATATACTGCAGTCACAGTTCATCACAATTTTAAATTCTAATAATAATTTTGATGAATTATAGATACAGTTCAATTTGGATATTGATTTCAATTTCTGAAAGAATAATCAATAATAATTTTAAAATTGAAAATCAATTACAAGAGGAATTTATACAGATTTATACAAGGGAAAAAAATGTGTATGGTGTCTATACAAAGTGAAAATTCAAGACAAATGGATGAAAAAGCTGATACCAATTGTAGTCTCCCTTATTGAGGAATTTATTCACACCCTAGATATCTCAGATTAAAGAAATTTCAAACACAAAGCCCAAGTAGACAAAAACTAACAAATTTGGCACATTTATCAGAGCTGCAGACAAGAACAAGCAATTATTTGAAGAACAGTATCAGAGCAGCAAACAGATCATAAACAAGCAATTACAGAATATTTTGAAAAACAATATCAGATGGGTGAAACAAATATAAGGCACTTCTGATACCACTTGGTGTCTCTATTAATAAATTTTAATCACAAAGATACCGGGGACAAACCAAGGTATCACAGTCAGCAGAAATTTAAAGACCAAGCAGACAGTATAACAAATTAGCCAAGCAACAGACAAGTTAAAACGGGCAGTTCTTTGAAAATAGTATCAGAGCAGCACAGACAACAATATCACATCAGACTTGTCAGAGGATGGTCACATAAGTTCATTCATGATCCAAGATTAGAAATACTGTTTATTTGAAATCATTTGAGGAATATGAAAAACTCTAGATTCAATGAATCGATCACACCAAATTATTAGTCTCACATTCAAGATATGTGTGTGATTCAGTAAATCAATAATTTCAAATGATTTTAAACAAACATATATTCAAATCAAATAACCATGAAATACCAATAAATTTCAAGACCCAAATTTTTCAAGGAATTTTTCAAAAACAATTTCTGACAAGCACATGAGTAATTTCAGATCATTTACATCAAATTTAAAAGATATTCATGATCCAGAAAATTAAAAAATAATTTATTTGAAATCACTTGAATCAATATCAAGTTTTGAGATATAATGAATCAGTCACACAAGATTGATAATTTCAAATTTAGAGGCGTGTGATGTTCAGAATATCAAGAATTTCAGATGATCTCAAACAAATAAATTTCAACAATAATGATCATGAATATAAGGTGAATTTCTAGATGTATCACTGTAATTCAAGACAATTAAAAATTTCCAAGCCAATCTGAAAATTTCTGAAATTATCACAAATGATAAGAAGCAGTGTACTGTAATGAGTATAATATTTTAAGCGTTTCCAAAATGAATTGGAAGAAACTCAAAACAACATAAGTGTGTGAAATTTCAATAATTATTCAGATCTTCAAAAAATTTAGAATTCTAATTAACAGTGTTCAAGATATGACAAGAATACATCAACACTGTTATGAATTCAGAAATCAGAAAAATAAACTTCAAATCAATTGCAGAAATTTACATAAATAAATTCAAGATCTGGGAAAGATTAAAAATATCAGAGTTTTAATACACATGAAGTGAATTTCCAGACAAACATGAATTCTAAAATTGGAAGTTTAAGAAAGCCCAGAAAAAAATGGAAGTGATAAATCAAAGAAGAAAACAAAAACAGAAGGAGATAGAAGGAGAAATAAACAAACAAAAAATATTTACACAGATGAGTTCAAAGATCATACCTGGGATCAGTGTAAACTAGAATCTCTGACTCAACCAGTTTGGGCTAAGGAACATATGCTGAATAGCTTCAAAATGTGGAACGATCTTTGATTCTTCTAGAAGGTCATTCCTTAGCCAGAATCCGGTACCTAAGCATTTAAAGGATTGAGTGGTCTAACAAAGACTGTTTTTCCACTCATAGCTGTGTGTCGGACTTTCGGTACCCAAACCTGTTTATGTAACAATCCCTCTGAATTTACTTTTGTACCCTTAGGAACCCAAATCCATTTAGTTTTTCCAAAATTGGTTTTATTTATTTTTGGGGTCCACGATTGTTCAACTGGATTGTTATAAAACAAAATTTTATTTCGCTTTCGATTTAAAAAACCTTCGAACCCTTCAGAGTCTAAATTTTCAAAATGATCTTTTCCATGACAATTAGAAGGATTTTCAAAACCACTATTTTTCCCAAAGCCAAGACCACTTTTATTTTTAATAGAAAATTGATTTTTCAACAACATATTCAAAGATTTTTCACTATCATAAAATTTATTCAAAGTTGACTCTAGTTGTTGAATTTTGAATTTAAGATCATCGTTCTCTTTTATTAAATCAGAACAACGGTCATTAGTGATCTTCCTTTCAGCATCATATTGTTTCAAAACCAAATTTTCAGATTCAAGTAATTTAATTGTGTCTTGGGATTGCAAAATCTCAAATTCAAAATGTTTCTGTTTTTCAATTTCAAGTTTTTCAAAGTCTTTGAATTTTGCGATTTCATTTTCAAGTTCAGTCAAGATCAATTCAGTTTTCAAAGAACTTTCCTTTTCAAAAATTTCATGTTCGAAATTAATCTTACCCAACTCCTTCTGCAAGGCGTTATTTTTATGAATTAGCTCACCTTCGTGATTTTTCAAAATTAAAAATTCATTTTCAAGCTTTCTAGAATTTTCATTAAGTTGAGCTAAATCAATTTTCAAATTAAAACAATTCTTGCACTCAGAGTTTTCAAATTTTAATTTCAACATATTGTTATTGTGGGTCAACTCAGAATTTTCATATTTCAAAGACTTTTTTTTCCGTTTGAGACGATCAACAGTTCTTGTTAAATTATTACAAAGAGATACCAAATCTTCATATGATAAGTCCCCATTGTCTGAATCGACATGAATAGATCCAGTTAAGCACAGATCTGAATCTGAGTTGGCAGTTGAGCGTTTTGAGAAGTTGTTGTCATTTCCATATCTTGAATTGAAAGCTGTCCAGATTTCCTGCGCAGTCAAACAATGGGAGATAAGGCAGTATCGATCATCATCAAGATGTGAATATAAAATATGTGTAGCACGATTATTAAAACATATATCTATCATATCAAATCCATTAACAATAGCATCCCAACATTTAAGATTGACAGATTTCAAATAGGATTCCATTTCAGATTTCCAATTCAAAAAATCCGTACCATTAAAAATAGTTGGAATACGACTGGACTGACTCTCTAAAAACTAACAACTAGGGTTACCCATGACTCTGGAGTTAATGGAATAACCAACTCTGATACCACATGGTGTCTCTATTTACGAGGAATTTTAAATCATCCCGGTGGCCACCAAAGTTACCTCAGACACTGGTTTCACGTCCCACCTCTCGACACGGACAACCACCCACGGGCATGTAGGGGCAAGAGTCAGTACTTCGCCACATGATCATACAGCGAGAACCACCTATCATGCTGTTACCTTAAACCAGCTCTGATACCACATGGTGTCTCTATTTACGAGGAATTTTAAATCACCCCGGTGGCCACCAAAGATACCTCAGACACTGGTTTCACGTCCTGCCTCTCGACACGGACAACCACCCACAGACATGTAGGGGAACGAGTCAATACTTCGCCACATGATCATACAGCGAGAACCCCCTATCATGCTGTTACATTAAACTAGCTCTGATACCACTTGTTCGATCTAGATTAACCCTAGAGGGGGTGAATAGGGTTAATTGCAAATTATCGCAGAGTTCAAATATTACGGGATATTAAAACATTCACAGATCACATAATATAGCAGAAATAGAAATGCAGAAAAGTAAATGACACAAGATATACCCAGCTTCGGCAAAATCTTGCCTACTGCTGCATTCCTAAGGTTTCTACTAGGTGATAGAACAGATCCCGCATACAAGACCATGTACACTTGCGACTCTCGCTCCTATTCTAACCCTACGCTCAAAACCGTAGACTGATCTAAACCCCTTGATCAGATTGTCCCTGATTACAACCCCGTAACCAGTAAATCCTAGATTTTACAAACTCTAGCAACTATCAGTCAACACCCTGACTGAACCTCCTAGTATTTTACAGACACTATAAACTAGTTGATCGTTTACAGAAGAAATTGAAAAACAAAACAATACAGAAATAAAAATCAAAACTTAAAACCCTTAGGAGTTAAAACAAGGGGTCATCCCTTTAGAAAATTATGGCTTAGTCCATGAAAAAAACTTGGCCGGCCCATTCTAATTCATTTGCCCGATCTCCTTTTATTTTCTGGAAAAAAATGGCGGCCTAGGGTTTTAAAGTTTGCCCCAAATCCAATCGCGATAGCTTCTGATTGATGAATTCTGGTTCTCTGATGTGTTCCTCTTTGATTTATGAATTTTGCTGAGATGTTTCTCTGATGATAGAATTGCTCCTCTTTGTCGATTGATTTGGTTGTCCCTCTCATTCTCTGGCGATCGAATCTCTGAAAACTTGTGAGTAATCTGAATACGATTTTCTCTGTATTTTTTTTTGTTGTTGTATGATTTCGATGCTAGCCTGTGATGAATTGGTGTGATTATTATAGGACTTAGGAAACCCTAAATCAACACTCTGATTTCGTGAAAATGGCTTGAGATAATTTTCGCGTTTCTCCTTTTGACAAACTCGGTTTTAATGAGAGAAAAAAGATACCTTGATTGAATTTTGAATGGTTTTGAATATTGTGTGAAAACCTCGATGAACCTGGACTTGATTTTGTCCTTCAAAATATCTGGAAAATGATTTGTCCCTTTGAAAACGTTTGTTGCTTGATTTAACATCTTGAATGCTTTTCTGAAAGCATATTTATCAACATAGGAAAGAAATGATTTTGTCCCTTTAAAAAAAATCATATCAAGGAACAAAAAATTGGATTGAATCTTCTTGGTCCCTAGTGAGATTTGAATTGTTTAACTCTGGAAACAAATGATACTGTGATTTTGTTTTGCTAAATACTTAGCAGATATGGATTTCTTGCCAAAAATGAATTGTCTAAAATTTGAAAATGATTTAATACTTGCCAAAAATGTGATTACTGAAGAGATTTTCTGAAACAAAATTCTTTGGCAAAAATATTGACTGCCTTGCTAAATATAGATGATTATTCCCATGATTTATTTCTTTTCCAAAACCTGTTGGTCGACACTGAAAACACTTGACTGCTGAAATCTTATATGGTATCATGCCATATCATTTCTGGAAACAATTGGTTAGGTTTCTCTGATTAAATAAAATTGAAATCAAATAAATGTTTTCCATGTGTGATTGATAGAAATGATTCTGTCCCACTGTAAAAACTTCTCTCCCTTGACACATTTGTGTATTCATATGTATGCTGCATCACCCCTGTTTGTATGTGCATGTGTGTTCACCTAAATTGCTACTTTGTCCTTGCTGATTTGTTGCACCACTTAAATACTATAGCCAAAACTGTTTGGCCATGAATCTTGAATTCATTTACACTAGTCTTCCATTCAGTATACACATGCTCCATGTATACTTGATTTATATATGTGCACAGGTTTACTTGAAACAGTCATTTTCACCATGTTAAAATCTGAGCTGGTCTGGCTTTGCTTATTCATGTTTCTAGTTATACCACTGATCCACTTGTGTTTTGAACCATTGTATACATGTGTATACTGCTTTCATGTGCACAATGTTGTGGACTGTCTTGACTTATGTTTACTGGCATTATGTACTGTGTTGAACCATGCACCAGAACATGAAATTACTGCAATGTTTCTCTTCCTTTCCTGAACCATGAATGTGCATACTGACTTGAACATGCTGCTGTGACTATGTTTACTTGGGCTGAACCACCACGTATTTGTTGTGCACAATCACTTGCACACTTGCTTCATTTCAGCTGCACCTTGAACATCATGTATTGACTGAAACATTCCATGTGTTTGTCCATGATCAATATGCTTGAAACTGTCTAGGCCCTCGACTGACTTGATCATTGTTGACATATGCTAGCTTGATCAGTTTTGTGTTGTCTCGGCCATATGTGTTGAGCTGCTTTATATATGCTGATTCGACTTGTTGCATTTAATCTTGTTTGGCTTGAATCATGCTTTGTTGACTTTAACATTTGCACTGTGTCGAGCTTGGTCCATGTGACTGCTCCACAGCTGTATACGCTGAGTGGCGAGGCAGTGCACATGTAACACCCCGAATTTTCTATTAACACTAAAGTTGCTAAAATATTAATAAGTGTGTAAGAGAGGGGATGTATCTAATATGAATATAAAAATATTAATAAGTGTGTAAGAGAGGGGATGTATCTAATATGAATATAAAAATATTAATAAGTGTGTAAGAGAGGGGATGTATCTAATATGAATATAAAAATATTAATAAGTGTGTAAGAGAGGGGATGTATCTAATATGAATATAAAAATATTAATAAGTGTGTGAGAGAGGGGATGTATCTAATATGTATATAAAAACAATAATAAGTAAAGGGGGATGTATCTAATATGTACATTGTAGAAAATATATATATATTTATGACATGAATAGAAGTTTATTAATATGCTGAGTGTTTGCTGAGTCACTTCTGACTCATTGCTGAGTCAACAAGATAAACCCCATCTTGTCTGAACGGCTGCGGTTATTTCTAGGTTAAATCTAATGGCCTAAATGAATTCTAAAATCTATAAATAAGTGGGTAGACCCTAGACCTAAATCACTTGTAAAATTAGAGAAGCTACCGTCATGCTGCTGCCATGGAGTTCATCATAGCCGTCACAAACTAAGAAGAGGAAGCCTAATCATCTACAACTAAATCTACACAAATCAAATCAAAAGATCTCTCTTTCTCTAATTCTTTTCTTTTGTTGGTGAGTATGATGATTCTCACAAGACTATTACAAACTAATTTGACTCAGTTATGAATGGATCACAAGAAAGTGATGTGATTTGTAATTGTAAATTCTATATATTGTGGATCTCTTATTATGTTATTATGTTGTCGTATGATGTAAATTATATATGCTATGTCATGCTATGTTGTAAATTCTCTTATGCTATGTCGTGCTATGTTGAGAATCATGTCAAGCTATGTTATACTATCATACTATGCCATGTTATAAATCATGCTATATTATTTTGAAAAATCATGATGTTGTTGGATCATGCTTAAAGTTATGTTTTTTTTTCTTAATTTAAATGGATCTTGTTTATGGGAATTTGCCTATTAGGTTAGGTGTACCCATAAACTTGAAACTATAATTAAATAAAACTTGATTATGGGAATTTGCCTATTGAGTTAGGTGTACCCATATAAAACCATGTTGTTAAAAAATTAGATGATTTTGATTCACACATGTTCATATGTAAGTTTATGAAAATTGATTGAGATCATATTAGGTGAATTTTGAACAAGTTGACACCTTTAGGTCCATGACATGTATAATCTATGCAAGTTGGACATATGCAAGTTTCACCCCTTATTATGATTCATTTGGTCACATATACATGTTGTTATTATGATAATCTCTTTTATGCTATGAGTTAGGCTATTCGAGTCTAACATATATTTTGCGAATAAACGTTCAAACGTGGGGTAGGGGTAATATTAGGAATTAATAAATTGGGTGCAATTTTGTAAGATTTTGCATACCATGAATGGATGTCCATAATTGAGTCAATTATGGACATTGTTAAAAATTGGAAGTAATTAATAATTCAAGTAGGGAATTATTAAAATTGGGGGAAAGTGGATTATTATTAATAATCAATGCTTAGGACACGAGGTTGGACCCGTTTGTGATGTAAACCTGCCCGGACCCGCCCGGCAAATCCAGTAGTCACAAATGTCGGCCCAATGTGAGAGGTCCTAGGCCCAAACTAAAGCATAACAGTTGTAAAGACACGAGGTTAGACTCTTTTATGGTGTAAGACTGCCCGGACCCGCCCGGCAAATCCAGCTGCCATAAATGCCAGTCTAATGTGAGAGGTCTTTATGAGGTTATGGCCTTAATGAACTAAGAAATACTTAACCAGATAATCATGTAAGGTGGGACATGGGGGTTAAGTAGGTGCCTTGGGTGGCATGAGGAATCTGGTGGTTGCCTTTAGAGGCATTTGAAATACGATTAGACTTAACCAAACACACATGTAAATGAACATGACTAAGTGGGTTAAGTGGGATGGACTAATGGGGACAAGCTTAGGTGGAATGCTTGTGGTAAATAGTGGGGGCCCATTTCAACCAGTATCCCAAAACGTATCTTTGTGGGCTCGACCCAAGTCGAGGACGGGACACGCATACTGGGTTTGACTATAAGAGGCCAAAACAGGGAGCGGTGGCAACGCAAGTCCAACGGGTTTCATATGCGTGTGTGGACCCGGGCTGGTAGGTAAGACGTTGTTGCATCGTGTAGGTATAAGCCGTGCATGTCCGTTGTATCAGGTTGCCACTTTAGGGGAGTGATACACCCCACTGTGGGGCCAGCACGGGTATCTACGAGTTAGGGAGCCGATCGAATAATGGGAAGTAGGGTACACCTAGTGGAGATAGGGGCAGGCGGCACCTATGTAGTCAGCTAGGGGTACATAAAGCCATTGGGAAAGTTTCTAAGTGAAGCTAAGTGGGATGAATCTTTAGGGTGACTGGTGTGGTGCAGTATAGTGTTTATCCTTTAGTATTTAGGAGCGCTTATAACGTTGCCTTTAGCGATTGTCTATGTCCTTAATCTGCTCTTCATAGACATTTTCTTGTTTTCCAGCTTATGCCTTAGTCCAGTTATTTTGGTAATAGTATTGTAGAATTATCATATTCACCAGACTTTATGTCTGACCCCCTCTTTTCCATCCTTTTTCTCCCTTCAGGTCCGCAGGTTGGGCCAAGTTCTAGTGGAGTCTAGTTGGATCGCTTATCTTCTGGAAAGCTTGGACTGCTGAAGTAAAGTCCAGCTTGTTATCTTTCTTTTTAATGGCTATTCATGTAATGGGATTATGTACTTGTTTTATCAAGATAGATATTGTACTTGACATTGAATGTGGTGTTATGATGTAATCAAACATGTTTTGACTTCTGCTACAATGAAATAAAGTTTTTGAATTTCCAAGTACTATTTTATATCTGTCTTGTTGTAATTTTACTGTTCTATATTCACTTAAAACCTCCATGGAAGTTAATGCATTCCCTTTGTGAGTGACATTAATGGACGTGGGGTGTTACACGTGGTATCAGAGCATAAGGTTACTAGAACAGATAAAAAAAAATTTTTTAGAAAAATATTTTTTTTTCTAAAGTATTTTTGGAAGAAGTGCTTTCAAAAAAAAAAAAACATGTTATTTAAAGAGAGTGTTTATGAAAAACATAATCCCAAATAGCCACATCCTTATCTTTATCTTTCGAATTCTCCATTTTGAATCTTTCCTTTTTCGTTTCAGCATGGCTGAAGATCTTAATCTCCCAGAAGGTGTGACGATTCCAGGGTGGTTTAGGAGATACTTGGAGGCTAGGGCCACCACTGCAGGCCCAGCGGATACTCCTCCACCCCTAGTTGCACCCATTCCTCCTCCTCCTCCTCCTCCTCGTGTTGACACTTTTGCAAAGACGTGCAAGGAATTCAAGGCTATGGGAGGAAAAACTTTTCAAGGGACTGAGACGTTTGTGGAGGCCAGAGATTGGCTTAAGGAGACTGAGGAATTGTTGGATATCTTTGAAGTGGAAGATGGGAGGAAAGTCCGTTTAGCTGCTTGGTTAATGAAGGGAGAGGCCTCGTTTTGGTGGGAGGTCACTAACGGGGAACGTCCAGTTGATTCATGGGCGGATTTCAGACGAAGGTTTGAGGCAAAGTTTCTTTCAAGGGCAGAGGAGAACTTAAATATGGAAAAATTCCTGGCACTAAAGCAAGGGAGCTCATCAGTAAAGGAATATGTCAATAAATTTAATCAGTTAGCAAGGTTTGGCTTGGAGTTGGTGAACACGCCAGAGAAGAAAGCTTTGAGGTTTGTTAGAGGCTTGAATGAACCGTTGCAAGGGTTGGCTATGACCCACATCCCTATGGGAGCCACCTTTGAAAAGCTAGTAGAAATGGCACTTATGCATGAGGATAAGGCAGTTGAAAAGAAAGGGGATCAGAAGAAACCCCAACAGCAAAATAAGAAGGGTGGTAAAAACAATAATGGCAAAGGGAAGAAGAAATGCTTCAATTGTGGGACGCCTGGCCATCTCAGCAAAGATTGTAGAAAGAAAAAGAAGACTGGTTGTTTTCATTGTGGAGATGCGGGACATTTAGTGAAGGACTGTCCAAAGAAGGGGCAGAGGGCAGGGTCTACCTCGGGAGGACAGGTGCAGGCTCTTATGGCACCAGGGCAGGCAAGGGGGCAAGTTCAGGCTATTGCGGCCCCACCGCTGCAAGAAAGAGGTAGAACAATTTCTGTTGAAAGCTTAGTTTTTCTGTTTGATCATCCTGTCCGTACCTTATTCGATTCTGGCGCATCTCATTCGTTTATCTCTGCATCATTAATTGAATCACTGCACTTGAACACCAGTTTAGTAGAGGATCCCTTGGTCGTTTCAAATCCAATTGGGGGTTCGGCTCATTTGACCATGATATGTTTGGATTTGAAAATCTCTATACTTAGCGTTGAATTTAGATGTGATGCTTATGTATTGGGCTTCACGGGCTATGGGCTAATTTTAGGAATGGATTGGTTGTCTAGAAATAGGGCCATTCTTGATTGTGAAAGGAGAGTAGTTAGGCTTGTGACTCGCCTTGGTAATGCTCTCGACATCTTTTGTAATCCCATAAATTCCGTTATGCTAAGTTATCTTGAATCGTTTGACGCGTCTGTAGAGAACCTGCGATCGGTAGAAGTGGTCCGGGAATATCCGGATGTGTTTGAGGAGGTGAAGGGCTTACCTCCAAAGCGGGAGATAGACTTTCGAATTTATCTTGTGGATAATGCTAAACCCGTATCTTTGCCAGTGCGCCACATGGCTCCTCGTTAAAGGAGGGAACTCAATAAGCAAGTAAAGGAGTTGCTTGAGAAGGGGTTCATAAGACGTAGTATATCGGAGTGGGGTGCTCCAGTAGTTTTTGCCACAAAGGCGGATGGGTCTCTTAGACTTTGTATGGACTATAGAGAACTAAACAAGCTTACTAAAAAGAGCCGACACCCACTGCCGAGGATTGACGATCTCTTTGATCAGTTAGTTGGCGCCTCAGTGTTTTCGCAGTTGGACTTAGCCACTGGCTTTCATCAACTGAGAGTGGCTGAGGATAATATAGATAAGACTGCTTTTAGGACTCCTGACGGATTCTATGAATGGCTAGTGATGCCCTTTGGTTTGACAAACGCCCCTGCATATTTTGTTGATTTGATGAGTAGGGTGTTTAGGGAATACCTTAACAAATTCGTGGTAGTCTTTGTGGATGACATCTTAGTCTTTTCTAAGAATAAAGAAGAGCACTCTCTACATCTCAGGGAAGTGTTGGAAACCCTTCGAGCGCATAACCTTAAGGCAAAATTTTCTAAGTGTCACTTCTGGAGGAAGGAAGTACGGTTCTTAGGGCACGTGGTTTCCAAAGAAGGGATAGCAGTGGATCCCGCAAAGGTGGTGGCCATCCAAGATTGGAAGGTCCCTAAAAATGCAACCGAAGTAAGAAGTTTCTTGGGGTTGGCTGGCTATTATAGGAAGTTTATCAAAGACTTCACAAAAATATCAGCTCCATTAACACGGTTAACGAAGAAGAACCTGGTTTTTACGTGGGACAAAGATTGCGATGATGCGTTCCAACGTTTAAAGAGAGCCTTAACTTCAGCCCCAGTCTTAGTGCTGCCAGACGGGAATAAACCGTTTACCATCTATACTGATGCTTGTGGGACGGGACTTGGCGCGGTCCTCATGCAAGAGGGAAGAGTAATAGCCTATGGTGGAAGGCAGTTGAGGGTTCATGAAAAGAATTACCCCACACATGACTTAGAGCTAGCCGCAATTGTTTTCGCGCTTAAGTCTTGGCGTCACTATCTTCTTGGTGAGAAATTCGAACTGTTCACTGACCACAAATCATTAAAATACTTATTCTCTCAGAAGGATTTGAATTTAAGGCAGCAACGGTGGATGGAATTCTTAGCCTCCTACGATTTTGAAATAGCATATACCCCGGGCAAGGGTAACGTGGTGGCAGACGCCTTAAGTAGGAAAAGGTTGTCCTTGAGTCCGTTGTTTGTTGAACGACAAAGCTTAGAATTCATCTCTATGTTTGACTTTAGACCCTCCGTTGACTTAGTACCCGGTCTGTTAGCATCCTTGGAGGTTAGACCTACACTTCTAGGACGGGTTGGTGAGGCACAGCGAGACGACCCACAGTTGGTTGAGATAGTAGAAAAGCTCAAAGGGGGGGAGTCGTCAAGCCATCTTCGTAGGTATACCCTAGACGATAAGGGTTGGTTACGAAGGGATAATAGACTTTGTGTACCACAAGACGAAGACTTAAGGAAGGCCATTCTTGATGATGCTCATCGCTCAAAAATGACCATTCATCCCGGCGGGGATAAGATGTACAAAGATATGAAGCGGGTTTTCTTTTGGGCCGGTATGAAAAAGGATGTGGCCGAGTACGTCGCTAGATGCTTGGTGTGCCAACGAGTTAAAGCAGAACAAAAGAAACCCGGTGGGTTGCTTCACCCATTAGAAGTTCCACTATGGAAATGGGAAAGCATCTCAATGGATTTTGTGGATGGATTACCAAGATCAAGGAAGGGTAACACGGGGATTTGGGTTATAGTAGATAGACTTACTAAAAGCGCCCATTTTATTCCCGTGAAAAGTAAGAGAACTGCTCCGTGGTTGGCTTCTGTATACATTAAGGAGATAGTTCGTTTACACGGTATTCCTTCTAGTATAGTAAGCGACCGTGACCCCATCTTTACTAGCGAATTTTGGAAGAGTTTACAAGAGGCGGTAGGGACTCAGCTATATTTGAGCACCGCATATCATCCTCAGACAGACGACCAGACCGAGAGGGTGAATCGCATTCTAGAGGATCTTTTAAGGCTTTGTATCCTAGACTTTGGGGGTACATGGGAAGAGCACCTTCCGTTAGTAGAATTCGCATATAATAATAGCTTTCAGTCTAGTATTGGCATGGCACCTTTCGAAGCTCTTTATGGAAGGCCTTGCCGTTCGCCTACATGTTGGTGGGAATCTACCGATAAAATCCTACTTGGGCCCGATATGGTTAGGGAAACCTCGGAGAAGATTGAGTTGATTCAAAGGAGGATGAAAGCAGCACAAGATAGGCAGAAATCGTATGCTGATAAGAGGAGGACAGATCTTGAGTTTGACATTGGGGACATGGTTTTTATCAAAGTATCTCCGTTACAGAATGTTGTTCGCTTTGGGTCCGTGGGGTAATTAGCACCAAGGTTTGTAGGGCCGTTTCCTGTAAAAGACAGGATTGGGAAGATGGCATATAGGGTGGAGTTGCCTGAGAAACTTAGTGGAGTACACGACGTATTCCATGTATCACATTTGAGGAAGTGTTTGCACAAGACCGCGGAGGTGGTAGAGCCGAGCTTGCTTAAAGAGGTGGAAATAGAGCGTGATGCAACGATTAGACGAGCTCCTACATGCATTCTTGGGTCGGAGATCAAAAAGTTGAGGAATCGAGAGGTCAGACTGGTTAAAGTGCAATGGGGAGATGATGAGAGCAACGCAACTTGGGAGACAGAAGAGAAGATGCGTTCGTTGTACCCTTTTCTTTTTGAGGGTATGTCTTTTAATTTCTCCTTTATCGCTTAGCTTATCTTATCTTATCTTTAGTATGTCCTCTCATTAGTATCTTTGACCTTTAGTTAGGATAATCCTATGGTTGAAACATGTGTTTGAGACATGTTATGTATGATGGATGCAAAATGGATGCAAGTGTTTGCTAGTGGTTGCTCATGGATGCATATATACACACACTTTAGGCACTAGATCGGCTCAGTCACTTCATATTGCATATTGCATATATATGGATGTATTTAGTATAATGGATGTATAATGGTTGTACCATCATATGGATGCTGCATTCGGTTGAATGGGTGTGCACGCATATAGAAGTAGTATGTAAGCAATTAGGATCTTTTGCATACATAACGGATTCATGACACTTACATAATTTGCATTAAGGAGGTCAACTGAATCAGTAGACCGCCTGATTTCGCATTAGGTAAGGACATGTACACACACTTTGCATATGATCATAAATCATTAGAAGTCTTTTAAGGACAATGGATGCCTGTGTATGATGGATGAGTAGATGGACGTTTGGATGGTAGGATATACATTCTTCCAGACTTGAAGATTTCGGGGACGAAATCCTAAAAGGAGGGGAGAATGTAACACCCCGAATTTTCTATTAACACTAAAGTTGCTAAAATATTAATAAGTGTGTAAGAGAGGGGATGTATCTAATATGAATATAAAAATATTAATAAGTGTGTAAGAGAGGGGATGTATCTAATATGAATATAAAAATATTAATAAGTGTGTAAGAGAGGGGATGTATCTAATATGAATATAAAAATATTAATAAGTGTGTAAGAGAGGGGATGTATCTAATATGAATATAAAAATATTAATAAGTGTGTGAGAGAGGGGATGTATCTAATATGTATATAAAAACAATAATAAGTAAAGGGGGATGTATCTAATATGTACATTGTAGAATATGTATATATATATGACATGAATAGAAGTTTATTAATATGCTGAGTGTTTGCTGAGTCACTTCTGACTCATTGCTGAGTCAACAAGATAAACCCCATCTTGTCTGAACGGCTGCGGTTATTTCTAGGTTAAATCTAATGGCCTAAATGAATTCTAAAATCTATAAATAAGTGGGTAGACCCTAGACCTAAATCACTTGTAAAATTAGAGAAGCTACCGTCATGCTGCTGCCATGGAGTTCAGCATAGCCGTCACAAACTAAGAAGAGGAAGCCTAATCATCTACAACTAAATCTACACAAATCAAATCAAAAGATCTCTCTTTCTCTAATTCTTTTCTTTTGTTGGTGAGTATGATGATTCTCACAAGACTATTACAAACTAATTTGACTCAGTTATGAATGGATCACAAGAAAGTGATGTGATTTGTAATTGTAAATTCTATATATTGTGGATCTCTTATTATGTTATTATGTTGTCGTATGATGTAAATTATATATGCTATGTCATGCTATGTTGTAAATTCTCTTATGCTATGTCGTGCTATGTTGAGAATCATGTCTAGCTATGTTATACTATCATACTATGCCATGTTATAAATCATGCTATATTATGTTGAAAAATCATGATTTTGTTGGATCATGCTTAAAGTTATGTTTTTTTTCTTAATTTAAATGGATCTTGTTTATGGGAATTTGCCTATTAGGTTAGGTGTACCCATAAACTTGAAACTATAATTAAATAAAACTTGATTATGGGAATTTGCCTATTGAGTTAGGTGTACCCATATAAAACCATGTTGTTAAAAAATTAGATGATGTTGATTCACACATGTTCATATGTAAGTTTATGAAAATTGATTGAGATCATATTAGGTGAATTTTGAACAAGTTGACACCTTTAGGTCCATGACATGTATAATCTATGCAAGTTGGACATATGCAAGTTTCACCCCTTATTATGATTTATTTGGTCACATATACATGTTGTTATTATGATAATCTCTTTTATGCTATGAGTTAGGCTATTCGAGTCTAACATATATTTTGCGAATAAACGTTCAAACGTGGGGTAGGGGTAATATTAGGAATTAATAAATTGGGTGCAATTTTGTAAGATTTTGCATACCATGAATGGATGTCCATAATTGAGTCAATTGTGGACATTGTTAAAAATTGGAAGTAATTAATAATTCAAGTAGGGAATTATTAAAATTGGGGGAAAGTGGATTATTATTAATAAATAATGCTTAGGACACGAGGTTGGACCCGTTTGTGATGTAAACCTGCCCGGACCCGCCCGGCAAATCCAGTAGTCACAAATGTCGGCCCAATGTGAGAGGTCCTAGGCCCAAACTAAAGCATAACAGTTGTAAAGACACGAGGTTAGACTCTTTTATGGTGTAAGACTGCCCGGACCCGCCCGGCAAATCCAGCTGCCATAAATGCCAGTCTAATGTGAGAGGTCTTTATGAGGTTATGGCCTTAATGAACTAAGAAATACTTAACCAGATAATCATGTAAGGTGGGACATGGGGGTTAAGTAGGTGCCTTGGGTGGCATGAGGAATCTGGTGGTTGCCTTTAGAGGCATTTGAAATACGATTAGACTTAACCAAACACACATGTAAATGAACATGACTAAGTGGGTTAAGTGGGATGGACTAATGGGGACAAGCTTAGGTGGAATGCTTGTGGTAAATAGTGGGGGCCCATTTCAACCAGTATCCCAAAACGTATCTTTGTGGGCTCGACCCAAGTCGAGGACGGGACACGCATACTGGGTTTGACTATAAGAGGCCAAAACAGGGAGCGGTGGCAACGCAAGTCCAACGGGTTTCATATGCGTGTGTGGACCCGGGCTGGTAGATAAGACGTTGTTGCATCGTGTAGGTATAAGCCGTGCATGTCCGTTGTATCAGGTTGCCACTTTAGGGGAGTGATACACCCCACTGTGGGGCCAGCACGGGTATCTACGAGTTAGGGAGCCGATCGAATAATGGGAAGTAGGGTACACCTAGTGGAGATAGGGGCAGGCGGCACCTATGTAGTCAGCTAGGGGTACGTAAAGCCATTGGGAAAGTTTCTAAGTGAAGCTAAGTGGGATGAATCTTTAGGGTGACTGGTGTGGTGCAGTATAGTGTTTATCCTTTAGTATTTAGGAGCGCCTATAACGTTGCCTTTAGCGATTGTCTATGTCCTTAATCTGCTCTTCATAGACATTTTCTTGTTTTCCAGCTTATGCCTTAGTCCAGTTATTTTGGTAATAGTATTGTAGAATTATCATATTCACCAGACTTTATGTCTGACCCCCTCTTTTCCATCCTTTTTCTCCCTTCAGGTCCGCAGGTTGGGCCAAGTTCTAGTGGAGTCTAGTTGGATCGCTTATCTTCTGGAAAGCTTGGACTGCTGAAGTAAAGTCCAGCTTGTTATCTTTCTTTTTAATGGCTATTCATGTAATGGGATTATGTACTTGTTTTATCAAGATAGATATTGTACTTGACATTGAATGTGGTGTTATGATGTAATCAAACATGTTTTGACTTCTGCTACAATGAAATAAAGTTTTTGAATTTCCAAGTACTATTTTATATCTGTCTTGTTGTAATTTTACTGTTCTATATTCACTTAAAACCTCCATGGAAGTTAATGCATTCCCTTTGTGAGTGACATTAATGGACGTGGGGTGTTACAGCACACGTGTATAATATACACGTGTGTATATGCAGCCATCAGAAAATTTTATGTCCCTGTACATATACAAATTGTCTGCCTAGACACAGATGAATCAGATCAAGTCATGAAAAATGATGAGAAACACACCAGAAAACTGAGGCAAATAAAATTTTAAAAATAAAATTTATATTCACATGTATTCAGTATTATTTCTATTTCAGTGTACTGTGTGTGTGTTTCTTTATATGACAGGTATGAAGACTGGACTGTCTGAACTGTGAAGACAAAAGATTGAATGATGAAGACAATATGAAGACGTGTCAATGTATCAGTGTCAATGTGTCTGTAAATTGAAATGTAAACTGAGTTATTGCATAAATGTGAGATGTATAGACAGAGTGTTATAGTGAGGAGCTGTGTAACAACATAATTGTACTGATGTTTGTATTAAACGAATTTGTTTGAAATAAAATATTATTTTTATTGTTGTCAAACAAACTTGACTATTTAATTTTGTCAATTTACAAGTACTGTTTGAATAGCTATACTGTTTGAATGTTGAAATAGAATATTTATATTCAAATACAATACTGTATGAATATATGAGTGTCTGTACAGTCGTATTCTATTTAAATATAAATATTATATTCCTATCTGTGATGTATATATAGAACAGTACAGTAACAAACACATTTAAAATATTATTTATTTGTTTGTTATCATCAAACAAAAATCATATAATTGTGTATACAACTACGTCATATACAACAATTGGGTCTCTTCAACCTGTTTTTCCCTGCATCCAAATATGTTACATCAAATAAAATCATCTATTTCAATAAACTAATATAATATTCAACTATCAAACAATAACAGTATGTCCAACATCCATCTTTAAATTTAACAGTTTATATTATTATAAACGTGACCAACGAGGTAAGTTACCTTCATCGGTTATAATCATTAAAAATAACGATATATTTAAATTAAAAGAACGTTTAATTTAATCATGTCGGTCAATATAAAATAATATATTCAGTAAATAACTAATAATAACAAACACAACACACAAATATTAAACCAGACCAATATAAAATATAAGTGTGATAAAACTGAGTGAGTTATGCTTACCTTTGTTATTAATCGGTAATCAGCCGTTTTCTTTTGTGATAACTCCTAACGAGCTCCAAAATGCTTCAAACCAGCTTCACCGCGTTGCTCTTGTCGATACAGTTCCAATGTGTCTAACGATGTTCAATTTTGTTCATGTATAAGTAAAATATTACGTTATATAATTTACGTACTTCTTACTTAAAACTAAATTCAATTAAATTAAAACTTGGGCCTTACTTATTTTTCACGGTCCATAAATCTTCCTACCCTCACCCTTATACTACAATACCTCCATCTTCTTCCACATATTTTTTCGAAACCTGCTTGTTCCCTATAGTATTCCTCTTCCCCATTTATTCCTTTCCTCCCACCTTTTTTATTCCTTTTTGTTACTTTTTTAAATATATTTTCGAAAATGCCCAAGCCATTTTCTTACCCACTTTATTCTCTACTGCTATATTTCTGAACCCATTCGCTTTGGCCTGCATGCTTACCTGCGCATGCTTCCTCCTGCTCCCCACATTGAAATAAAAAACTAACCCATGCAAACTACCACCCTTCGTTCTTCCCAATTCCCATGCCCAGGCCAGCTCCTTTTGTTTCTTCATTTCATTCCTGATGCCCCGTTTCCATCATATATTTTCTTCCCACTATTCGAAATCGCGGTCATCTTCCCTCCTCACCATGACCCAACTAAACATATGCACATCCTTCCCATTTGTTGCAAACCGCGGTGCCAATATTTCTGATTTTCGAAAGAAAGAAAAAGCCCGACACTTCTTTAACATTATTGCGCTGCCATTTCAAACCACTAACGCTACCTGACCTCCTGTTATGGTTTAACCCTACATGGTTGAGAGTTTTTATTGGGTAGTGAATGAAGCTTATTGCTTTTGTTTTTATTTGGCTTGCTGAAAGATACGAGCGAAGGGGACTATGCGTACACCCACACATATATAAATAGAAAGAAAGGAGTGGATAGGAACAATGTCCACTCCATTACGTTTGGCGTACAACATAGGGCGCAAGATTTAATTCATAGACTGTGCTATTAAACAGCGAGGTCTGCATGTATAATATAGTTATAGTTTAGGATATAACTATTGCGTGTTATCCATTTCAAACCTGAGGTGGTGCGTAAAAGTTTTAGGACATCCAGCGGTGTGTATTTAGGGTAGGTGATGTACTTAATAAAAGTAGTTGCGCATGTATTTCCTGTACCATTTCTTAAGTATGAAGGAAGAGGGTAGGGAGTACTTAAAGTTTGAAGTTACAAGTCATAGGCTACTGCTTTTAGGATTTTAGGTTTGCAGAAGTTAGGGTGCACTTCAATTTTCTTAAGAATGAAGTGTATATAAATATTTTTTTTACTCATACGGTTATTTTATACGTTAGTTTTTATTTATACGGCACCGTTATCCAACGTGGCTGTTAAATTCGTACAGATCTACAGAAACTCCAAACGCAACGAAAATGGATGCACCGCTACATCCTAACGTTCTGGTCCCAATGAAATTAATTTCGTTGAAAACCGACTCCATTTGCAAAACAACTTTATTTTAGTTTCAAAGTATTCATCGTTTCACCTTTAAGTTGTACATACAGAGAAAACAACTCTGATTGGCTCCAAATTGGAAATCTAGCTATAACTAGTTATACATATTCCAATAAAATTCGTGTCATTGAAAATGAAGGTTGTTTGAAAAGAAAGCTATTTTATATAATATCTATAAAATATAATTGAATCCAAAACAATTCGATTTAAATAATAATAAATTACCTTTATTGTATATCTCCAAATGAAATATTATACAGCTTCAAAATAAATCAATACATATTTTAAACTCAGTATCTAAAATTCTAGGTTAAACGATATGCAAATTTATATATATATACAAACCCTTAATATTTTATTTATTAAACGTTATCGTTTATTAACGAATTCCATAGCGACTATTCGAAAATTTGAATTGGACATAACTAGAAGTCTATAATATGAAATCTCCATTTTTCCCTTTCATTAGAGAATCATAATAAAATAAATTCAAACGTTCCTGGTTTCATATAATTCTGACTTAAAATTGATTATGTATATTCAATTGAAGTTCTAGACTCAATATTACGAACTACCGCGACGTTTGCTCGATTTATAATTATAATATAAATTAAACATTCAAACGTCGTTAAACAATGAATTCTATATTATTAATCCATATTTAACTTCCAAATCAATATTTAAAATAATAGATTAAATTAAATATCTGACTACCAAAAATACAAGACGTTACACAAGTAGAATATCAAGTAAAAGAATCAAATGGACGTGCTCCTATCGTGCCTCCAAACACCTTGATAATCTATCCCATTGGGTTCTTCACCTTCAGACGTGCAGATTGGTCCAAGCGCATCACACCATCGTGTTATTAAAGTTACTGGGTTTTCTCTGAGCCCCTAATACCTTGAAGGAACAAACCCCTCTTGCTTATTAATTTAGCAATATAACTTAACCCATTTTAGTTCATTAATAAACCCATAACATGTTATTCCTCAGATTGTAATTAACGAAAGTAATCTACAATCTCTTTACATTATTACCATGTAATTCATTGTCCAATTTCATGTTTACAAGTTACAATAACATATTCTACTTAATGTATAATTAAGTCTATCTTATTCCAATCCTCATGTTTTCTAGTTAACATGTTACTTAATATATATAACGAAGTACCACTTATTTCTTTCAATAAGTCTTACCTAATTTTTTTCTTATTTATTCATTAATCTTGCACTGTCATCAAACCTATCATTGTTGTTTAGTTATTAACTTAGTTCCCGTAACTAAGGTTTATTAATAAGTTCCCTCTTTATTTATTATAGCTCATGTTATAATTTCACTTGTCCCTAGGATAAGCCTACCTATTATATTGCATTATCATTAATATAATTAATTATAATAGCTTATATTCCTCGTTCATCGCATTCAGCTTGGTTCTTTAACATTAACCAAAATTTTACTATTGTAACATCCATTTATTTCCATTAGTTACAATTAATATCATTAATTTATTTCCCGTTATGTACATATATTCATATATGCATGTTTATGCACTGGACCTCTCATATTAAGTTGACCACTTGTGGATGCTGGATTTGTCAGGCGGTCCCGGGCAGACTTCTACCACAAGTTGAACTTAACCTCGTGTCTTAGTGCAATTATTTACAATTTCTCAGTTATTGTAAATTTTCCACGTAATTATGGCATATCTATACTTTAATTACTATCATGTACATTTCCCTTATTTTAGGAAAACCTTTCACGCACCACATTAGTTTGATTTATAGAAAGATATAAGTATTCATTTCCATAACGCTCACAGACTTAAATCCATATTTGCAAGCCATTTTCTTTATTTTAAGTGTGAATATATAGATGCACTTTATCCAATTAATCTGCAGTACTGTAAAAGAATACATATTTCACACTAATGCATTTTTCATTTCCTTTTCTTGCAACATGTCCTCAGTAATTTTTCGTCATAGAAATATATCATTTTCCCCAAATCCAACTAACTCAAACCACTACCATTTTTCCCTTTTTATTTCTGAGTTAGATATTGAATTCCAAGCCATATACTGTTCATAGTTACTGTATTTTTTTTGCCAATTAGACAAATCAATTCTCAAGAATATACTCATGATTAATTTTAAGTTCCACAATTTCAATGTTTACAATAATCCCAAATCATATAGAATATGTAATGGAAATAGGTTTTATACAACAGTAACAATTTCAACATATTCTAAATAGGTTTAATATCCAATTTCCACAATTATCAATTGTTCAGCGTATTAAATATAACGGGGAATGCAAATAATAGATACAACATTATTTAAAAAGGTATAATTTAACCTACTTACCTATCAGCTTTCCAATCCATGAATCTAATCCAGATTTGTTGTTCTGTGGCCTCCCTAACCGAATCTGATATTGAAAAACTGTGGATTTACAAATCTGATACTAAAAGAAGAGGGTAAAGGGAAGAAAATTCTAAGTAAATCAGATCCAAGGACTTTCCTTACATTGATCAGAATTCTGAACACCTATTTGCATATTTACATTCTTTTATCTTCAAATCTTGAATTAGAATTTCCTAAAACTAGTATTCCAATTTTCTGAAAATATTTGGAGGAAAAAGAGAATAAAAGAGCCTATGCAGCATCTCAGAAAATATGAGTGTAGAGCTAGGCCCTACTAGTTTATTTATAGGTATACAAGAAAGTATGGACCATCGGATTCGCTCAAATAAAATCCAAACCGTTTATATCAGAAGTATGCATCACATAAAATAGATATGGACCCGCTCGGGTCGACCCCTGTGTCGACCCACTACATAGGTGGGTCGACCCGTAGGTTGACCCAGCCAGAACATGGGTCGACCCATAGGGTCCAGGCACATTTTGTCTGATGCTGTTATGTCTGGATTTAATGTTTTAATTAACAACGTTAATAATTTGCTTTGCATGTTTCTCTTGATTTATTTTATTCCTATTATAAACCATATTCATTTTTGAATTTCAAATCTATGTGCATGCAATTTTTCAATTCGTTTCCCATTAATCAATGCAATTAATGACGCTTTGTTTTATTCCTTCAATGTAGTCTAATTTCAAAGGTAGCTTATTTCTTGTCCGTTTTCCATTTATTATGCATTAATTATACCATGTTCTTATCTTGCACCTTTTTATTGCAACATTTGAAATTATGCGTATATATATATATATATATGCACAACCATTTTTTTCAATATTACAACGGAATTATGCCATCATTAAATTTTTACTTATTTTCATTAATTGGAGGTTTATTTTTGGATTTCTCTTTCATATGTATATATATTTTTCCCACACATACACATATATTTACATTTGCATGTATACGTATATTTTTGTACTTGTATAATTTTCCTTTTATGTGCATTTGTACATATTTTCCTTTTAAAATATGTATTATTTTAGCCTTTCCTCTAAAATAAAATTATGGCATCGACGGGACTCGAACTTACGTCATTCACTTGGAAGAGACATGTCTCTTTACCAACTGAGCTACATAGGATTTTGTTAACAATACCAAAAACAATGGTGGTTATTGTTCTTTTTAGTTTTCTTCTTATACCTTCTTTTCACATTTGTTGTAATATTTCATTTAAGGATATTTTTTCATCTTAAATCCGTTTTCTACAAACCATAGGTCTAAATTGATTAGAAAATCACCACGGATGCTATGACGCTAATTCCATGACCAAATTCTGAAACGTTTTCCAATTTTTTTATTATCTAATTTAAAAAATGCAGGATGTTACATGAATGTGATTGAAAAAACAAACAACACAAACAATATCAAAAATATGAACATACACGGTATTCCACCCAACCACTGTCTTTATAGATTCACTATAATATTGTTTACAACTGATCTCAACTATCGTTACAAACAAGCACAACTTGAACCAATAAACTTATTGAGAAATAGGTAGAGTGTATCTAATGGCTAAACAATTTGAGGAGAAAGACAACGAAGAACAATGACATAAACCCTAATGATTTTATTTAATAGCCGTCAAATTTTTCCACTCCTAATGAAGATGTTAACTAGGCCTCTTATAGAATGAATTTCTTCATACCCAAATTTTTTAGTCATCCAAGTAAACTTATCACCAAAGTAATCTTCATATACGCCAAAAAATCTTTTGGATAAGAATCAAATAATCCTTGCCTTTATTTTCAAATATCCTGCAAATATAGCAACAAATCTCTCCACAAAAAATGGATCTACATTGATAATTTGTTTCCCACAATTGTGATTTGCTTATCAAAAATCTCAACAGTCCTATCCTTATTTATATCAGTGCTTAAAATTCAGTTATTTTTTAGATATTATTTAATTACTACACTAACATCTTTCCATTATCGTCACAAGCATTATCAGATTGTCGGTATCTTTAAAAAAATCGAGTTCGAAACCATTATGTTAAATGTAATGGTTCTCTTTTATATATTTTTTCTTCTGCTTTTGTTTCTTGTATGAAAAGGTGATTTGATTCTGCTTCTGGTAGCATTTTTCATGTTAGTCTTCGGCTAAAATAGTAATAATAATAAGATAAGGCATACATTTTTTATTGTCCATAAAAACTAACTAAACATAACTAGGTAAGTAATTTTAGTTATGCATTTAAACTCATCGTGTCTACCGTTCATTTAAACCAAATGAGAAAATATTAATAAATTTAACCAACCTTTTTTTTAATCCAATCAACGAAGTTATATGTATGATTTTTCCATAATAAATCGCATTTCTCTCTAAGCGCATGTTCGACTTTTGCAATTCTTCCAAATGCAAACTAGCAAAACACAAGTGACGATAAGTTATATTCACAAATACAAACACTTCATATCAATGAAGTAAAACATAATACGTACTTACTCTAAAAGTGGTTCCACCACTGCCATATTCATATTAGCACACTTAAATGAGCAATTTCCTTTTCAATGGTAGATAATTTCACCGTCTTGGACATTAAAATTGGACGTCCTTGGGTATTGTGTTATCTTCATGATCTTCATATCATACTTTTTTCAGTATTTAATGATTTTTTTTAATTCAAAAGTTCATTACAATATCTTGGGCATTCTTTTTTAAGATAACACTCTGCAATACACCCTTCAGGATGTGCATAGTTTCTTACATATTCTTTAAGTGTTTTCGTATATCTTTCGAAGGGGGTATATTCAATGAAAATGAACTAGTCCACACAATCTTGTTTCTCTTCCAAGATGAATGGGCAATGTATCATTATATCAAAAAATGATGGTGGAAAATGTCTTTCAGGTTCACACGATATTTCAATGGTCTCATCCTCAAGTTGCTACAACTTCTCTCTGTCAATAATACATTGACATATTCTACGAAAAAATGAACAAAAATGCATTATTACTTTCCTAGGCTTTTTTTGGCAGCAAACCTCTTATTGCAACTGACAATAATTGTTGCATTAAAACATGATAATAATGAGACTTCAAAACACTAACTTTACAATCCTCCAATGATACAAAATTCTTAAAATTTGAACAATAACCATTAGGTCCTTTAAAATCATATAGTCTTTTGCAAAATAATTTTTTTCCCGACTTCGACAACGTATACGGAACAGGTGGACAATATGTTTTTTCCCATGAGGTTGTGCACAGAGAACACGTCGAATTCCCCAATCCTCCAAGTCATTTCTACATTTGACTCCATCTTTTGATTTGTTGCCATACAACATTGTCCCATTTTACTTTCACACACTTTGCATTATGTCAAAATTATGATGTAATGGAAGCTCCGACAAAATTAAAGTTTTAACACTTCATTTTTCTAATTCTTTTCTTATTACTATATCAAACTAAACAAATAAAGGGTATGACTAACCTGTCAATACAGCCATACCAAAAAATGACTTTTTCCCCTATCTTGATAGCACAGTTTCAAAAGGATCATTATCCCATGATTTTTATCAACACCATTTTCATTAGTTTTCCTTTTTTATTGTTCTTTTTATTCTCAATCGTTTTGTTTTCATCTTCTTTTCCAAAATTATCTGGATAGTCTTTCAAAATTCGAGAATGTTTTTCACGGTTAAAATTCTAGGCATATTTCCATTTTTCACTATGTAATCAAACAATGCCTTCTTTTTCCTCAACTGGTTTGAAAGAGACATAAATCTTCTATGACCCACATAAACAGTCTTCTGACTATGTTTCAACCAACGGTGACGAATATTGATGCCACATACTGGACAAGCCATTTTGCCGTTAACACAATAACTAATAAGATTACCATAGGCGGAAAAATCATTTATTGTCCATAACAGAATAGCTCTCATATTAAAAAGTGTCTTACTAAATGCATCATACGTCTCAACTCCACTATTCCACAAGTTTTGTAAGTATTCTACCAAGGGCACTATATATATATATATATATATATATATATATATATATATATATATTATTACCTGGATGCTTTGGACTTGGAATCAGGAATGTTAACATAATATTCTCTTTTTTCATACACAACAAAGGCGACAGATTATATGTTATAAGCATTACTGGCTAGCAATTTATTTGGAACTCAACATAGAAAACTGATTGAAACCATCCGCGGTAAGACCAAGTCTAAAATTACGGGGATCAACTGAAAATGTTGTCGAATTTTCATACACCATATTCCATGTTATCGAATCCACAGGGTGTCATATTTTAACATCTTTACTTTTATTGCTAAAATGCCATCTTAAGTCTTCCACCATCCTTTCTAATCTGAACATTCTTCTAAATCTTGGAATTAATGGAAAATATCTCAAAACCTTTACTGAGATACCCTGCATAATCACTTTTGTATCTTGATTTATCTTCCATCTTGAAGAAACACATTTCAGACAATTATTCAAAATTTTGTACTCTTTACAAGAAATGCAACAATCATACTCACAAGCATGAATTTTTCAAACCTTATATCGAATACTTTGAGAAATTTCTTTGTTTCATATAATGTTTTAGGAAGTACATTATCCTTTGGCAAAAATAATTGTTGCACATTTAAGAGCTTATAGAAACCAATATCAAATAGTCTGACATCACATTTAAGATTATCAAGATAGTGATGGAAGACCATTTTGTTAAGCATGTGCAACTAGGGTACAAAGGGGTTTCCACATCTTCCAAATACTTAAGTAAATCATCCTCTCATCTTTGCACTTCATCTGTGTCTTTATCATCATAAAAAAAAAGGTATGATTGACGAAGTCTTCTTCTTCATTGTGGATTTCTTTGAGTAAGTCATATGTATTACCATGTTTCATTTTTTTGCCAACATTTACCTCCTCATCATGATCATACCACCTACTGTCCTTGTACTTGGGATTCATTCCTCTTATAATCAAATGTTCAACTATAATTTAGTCATCATGATGACTAAGATTTCGACAATTTGCACAAAGGCATATTTTTTTTCCATATTTCCTAAATTTCTATTCGCAGCAAGCAGAAAATTCAAAGCCCCTTATTCGTACTCTTTATTAGTTCCACGATAAAAAATAAAGACAACAAAGTATTACTGTGATATTTTAATTATATTTTAAAAGTAATATATATATATATATATGATTACCTGTGTAGACATAACCATTCTTTTTCCATCCTCAGATATAATGTGAACCCAAGCAAGTTTCTAAGTTTTGAAGTAATGATTAGTTAGTGGTTAGGAATAAATAAATATCCACTTACAAACATTAATATTAAGGGTAATGCATCTCTTGTTACATTTAACAATTCATTGCATACTTCTTACTAATCACCATACTTTTATCGTAGAACTTTAATAAAAATATTTTAAATAATAGGAGCCAGGATATACTTCTGGGATTGCAACAACTGATATAATTGGTATACATATAACCTAAAATTGATATACTAACAATTTTATTGTCAACTTTATAATATTCCAATAAACTTAGTGCCATCTAAAATTGAACTAAGTCGCTTAGTTTCCCCCGAAGTAGCAATATCAGAATTATAAAGTTCATATCATCCTAAATTGCCTATTCACCATCACCCGAAGTAGCAACTTCAAGTTGAAATTTCTGAGCTACAACATAAGTGACAACAAGATCTTCATCTAAATCTTTCGATTATGCTATCGGCACATTTTTTTTCACCATTCAACAGGAAAATTCACAGGCGTGCTAGCTGCCTTATGCTGCTTTAATGGCCATTTTATAAAACATTGAACCCATGATTCAATAGATGTATGGTTCTACTTTTTTTTCAATTTGTGCCGCATAGAACATAACTGTAATTAAAACTTTAATAGTTATAGCAGGTTTGCCAACCCAAGATTTGATTAACAAGTGAAAGCCCAAACAAGTTACCCAAAGGTAATGCACACATAGTTTAAGTTGAATCAGAACTGAAATTCAAACACCCGAGCTAATTGACGTACAAAATTTTTTAATAGGTTAAATTCCAGAAAATCTTGCAGAGAAAATACAAGAAGAGGCTGAACCCTCCAAGAAAAATAATTGACAAAGGATGTATAATTTACATTACAGAATGGAACTATACATTCTCAGGCCTTTCATATTGCTAACATGCAACTACACTAGTATTTATAATTGTAGGTTTGATGTTTTAGCTATTTGATAGAAGAAAAATTTAAGGATGGACATTTGAATCGGAGTAAATATACACATCCGACAAAATAAGTCTATGTATTAACCAAAATTTAAGAGTAATCAAGTTCTTTGAAACACATCATTGGGTTAAACTGTTACTTTAAATTATGTTTTAAAATTCCTATCTGTATAACACCACACTATTTTCCCATACTATTATTGGGACTGCTTTTATTCTGTCGTTTGTTACATGTTGTACAGTGCAAATTATAGGCAATACAAGTTCCTTGTCCTAAATTTGTGGCTACATGGGTTTATAAAACTTCAATATCATTTTTATCTGGTTACTTTTATCCTAACCAAGCAGGCGGAACAAAAATGCATAGAAATTAATCAAAATTGAGAAAAAGTCATGTGTTCCGTAAAATAAATTAATATAAAAGAACTCCTTTTTATATAAATTACATCACACTGATACATTTAGGTTATGAATCAAACTTCAATATCATAACAAGTGAACAATGAAACAAAAAACACATGTAGACTTATAAGAACTTCTGCAAACCAGAGTACCTCAAATCCAACAGATGAGTTAGATGACCAAAGAATTATAAGAACTTAGGATGGAAATCGAATTAGACTTCTGTGTATCAGAGCTTCGTTCATCAGTGAAATTAAGAGGTGTTTGGAAACGTTTTGGAAACTGGATGAAGAAGGAAATAAAAAGTGGTTTGGGGATCGCTCTGCGAAATGAAGAAGTATTTGTGAGATGAAGCTTACTTTGGGGCTAAGTAAAGGGAGGGAAATCAAGAAGAATGGAAAAAAAGGAGCGGCAATGAAAGTTAATTCGATGGGAAAAGTAAAATAGAGGATCGGACGTAGAATATGACTATCGCCAATGTTTTTTTTTGTGTATATTAAAAACACACCTTCATACCACATTTACAATCAAATGCTAAGGATAATTGCGATAAAAAGTGTTTTTTCTTGTAGTGAACCCAAATTGAGCCTAAGGTCCACTCCATGCACTTTTATGGGTTATGATTATAGTCAAAAAGGATATAAGTGCATGGATGACAAAGGAAAAATATTATTTCTAGATGTGTGATGTTTAATAAAGGCAAGTTTCCTTTTGCAGAAAAGGGAAACAATAGAATACAAAGATTTGAACACCCAAAGGTCACCTTACTAGCCATACCAATATTAGAAAAATGGACAGATAGTACTGAAAATAAAGAATATGAAGACAATTCAAACCAACCGACAAGTGTGCCAAACACAAGATCTGGGTACAACTCCAACACTCAAGACAATCAAGACTTAACCGATGTAGCTATGCAACTAGATAATGATAATAATGAACACACTTCCACCAATGTGCACCTGATGATAAAGTGGAGGAACAACCTAAAGCTACTCAAACTAAACACCACATGATCACCAAGGCAAAACATGGTATTTTCAAACTAAAAGTATAATGCAACAACAGAGGACGAAAAGCCCACAACTACTCTTATGGAGCATATACGTTTCGAAGAAGATACATGATGAGGTGGGATCTATTTCTATGAATTTTGAAAGGTATTCAAAGCAACAAAAATACTTAGTACAAATCAAATGCATCAGAAACACAATGGCTCACAGGTGAACAGAAAATGACGATCGCTATAAGAATATTAGCTTATGACACTCCAATAGATGCATTGGACGATGCACATTGAATTGCGGAGAGCACGACACTTGGAACACTAGAAAAATTATGTCATTTTGTTGTGGACGTATATGGGACGGAGTACTTACGGTCCCCGAACAAAGCTGATATAGTGCGCATTAGAGAAATGCATGAAAGCAGAGGATGGCCATGCATGTTGGGAAGTCTGCACTTTATGCATTGGGAATGGAAGAATTGCTGCCAGGCATTCCAAGGTTTATACAATGTCAAGGAAAGGCGTCCGACCATCATTTTGGAAGCTGGAGCATCGTATGTTTTGTGGATATAGCACGCTTTCTTTGGAATGCCCAGTTCAAATATTGACTTAAATATTATAGAAAGATCTCATATGTTTAATGATCTATCACAAGGTTGGGTGCCTTCGGTAAAATTCACTATTGGGCAAAATACTTACAATCATGGCTATTACCTAGGTGATGACATTTATCCGAAATGGAGCACCATTGTTAAAACATGTTCAAATCTCTTAACACCTAAACAAGCGAAATTTGCCGCAATGAATGAGGAACAAAGAAAAAATGTAGAATGAGCTTTTGGCATTTTACAGACCAGATTTGGAATGCTCAGTAATCCATGTCGTTTGCGATCTAGGAAAAATGTCTACTATCATGTTTGTCTGCATTGTTCTACACAACATGATCATTGAAGATGAAAAAGATATGGATGGAGGACAATGAAACTACGAATATAAGACGCTTTGCAATCACCAGATGTATTCAAAGACAACACACATATAATAGAAGAGGCACTCAACATTCATTTAGACCAACAACTTTTGTTTAGAGTGGCACAACTCCATAATAGGCTACAGAAAGATCTTATGGA
The DNA here is from genome assembly GCA_030737875.1 of Allium sativum. Lineage (NCBI taxonomy): Eukaryota > Viridiplantae > Streptophyta > Magnoliopsida > Asparagales > Amaryllidaceae > Allium > Allium sativum. The sequence continues at coordinate 183,618,133 of CM060924.1, read as the reverse complement.
TCATATATGGAACCACTACGAGGATAATTAGTTATTATAATGGCTTTCTGTTGAGGTGTGCTTGTATTGACTTGCTTTTATGGTTGAAGAAATTATGCAGTATTTATGACTTAGTGCTTTATTAAGAGAGAAAGCTGTTAGCTTTATCATATTATTTTTAGTGATAAGCAACTAGTATTAAATCGTCTAAAGTTAACAAATAATGCCATAAGTAGCAAAATAAATCAAACATGCATTGCATTGATAAGTAAATAGTTTGTACAATGGAAATTATAAAGTTACTACATTGAGAACAAATAATCTAGTACTAAGTAAACGAACAAACAAACTACAATTTAGGAAACTTTAACGTATGAATCCATTGTTTGAGTCTTATCCAATATTCCTCATAGTCATCCATTACAGTCAAGTCTTTGGCCATTATTTTATTCTCTTGTCTTTGTTGTTCCATAACCAGTTGGTGTTGTCTAAAGGCTGACTCCTACATGTTAATTAGCAACCTACTGCTCAGGATCAACAAACCTGCTCATTATCTCTATTTTTTTTTGAGCTTGTTCAGTTCTATCTTGATGCATACACGCGTGTAATTCATAGATGGCGTTGACTTTTGCATCCATGACAACATAAACATTGCTCTTTCTATTCGCAGCTTTGGCTCCCTTAGGTCTATAATCCTCATCAGTTGTTTGACTGAACTCAGCAAGTAGGTTTTCACCCTAAAATGAAGAATGTATTCCCAATGACTCTCAAGGACAAGATGAATAAGTAGATTTTGAAGATTTATTGTGACGGCCGCCCCGTACCATCAGACATTTCCTCGAAATGCGTTATGCCAATGCCAGACTAGCATGGGACGATCGTCAAAAAGGGATTGAAACGATGAATTACTAAAAAACCTGTAGTATATCTCACAACGCATGGAATAAAATATAATAATAACATAACTTGATATAAACAGGCGAGACAGTACATAAACTGAAAACTAAACCATATCCATTAGAGTAGCGGAATCCAAAATACAGTTTCATATCAAATTATTACAACTTTAATACATTGTCTTTAAAAAAAAAGAGGCACTCTTCTAATGTCCAAAGCCGTGACCAGAAACAACACAGGGAGAATATGTATAAAGTACGTGGAAGCCTCCTGCTCGTCTCCAGACAACTACTCATGCAAAACCACCTAACCTGCTTCTAGTCTGCTCATTTAGGAGCGCCCAGAGTAATAAGAAGAGACATAAAACTCTGGATCAGATGAAAGTCTGGTGTGAGCGATAACAAATCTATGTAACTGAATAAAGAAATAACATGTATAAATAATCATACCTGACCTAGACCTGCAACCAAAGAGTTAGCAAAAAAAGATGTACAATATTCTAAGGTAACACTAATAGAGTGTAAAATGGGAGTGTGCGTGTCATGGTGATAGCAAACATCAAACATAGCAATCATCCTCACATCTCTCACTTAGTGCGTGAAGCGTACGATCTCCACCGCTTTGATCACCAAATCCATTGGGGCCATGACAGGTCTACACCTCCCTGGACTCCGTACAACTATTGCTATGACCACACCGCCCTGGTCTATAGTCAATAACCCTACCTAGTACACACCGCCTTGGCTCTGGGATATAGGCCAACCAGTCCACACCGCCCTGGCTCTGGTTCGTCTACATGCCCGCTCTCTCAATAGTAAACCAAAATTATAGATATCGATAACTCCTTTGTAAATGTCTCGCAGCAAAGCCCAACTCTTGAAGTTATCTCGTTAGTTCCCATCTGGATCCTGAGCGATAACTTCCCACTTGGACATCCTTTGCATCTCAGGTTTTGGTCGAATTGGAGTTGGTCTTTAGGAGAGTTCACGATTGTCGTCGCATGGTAGTGGTAGAAGCTCAAATTCAGTTCGGTTCGTCTTCCTTTCCTTGGCTCGGTTTGGTGCTCCGGTTCTGCTCCTTCATTTCGGTTCGGTTCGGTGCTCTTTTCGGCTCGTGCTCTCCAGTTTGATTCGTGTCTCCGGTTCGGCTCGTGCTCTCTAGTTCGATTCAGTGCATCCACCTCGATCCGACCCGATCCCATGCTAGGCTATAGTCCGATCCAATCCCCACTGCAACCCCAACTCGACTCGAATGGCTTTCCTTTTTGACATGCTTCCTATTGCCACCACTTCGGTTCGGTCTAGATAGTCTATCTGCCCAATTGGACCCCCATCCGATCCGAACCGGAATCCTGGCATTTTTCCAGCAAGCTTGTATCGTCCATTCTCGCCATACGACGACATTTCCATCCATTCTAAATTTACTAAGAAATTATAAAACATACCAACAGTAGTAGTAACATGTAGAGTCAACCAAAAACATCAAAGCAACGATTTCACATGTTAATTTAGATAAAACATACCCAATCCATGATTTTCCCCTTAATCCCCTAAATTCCGGGATTAACAAAATAAATCCAAATCATCCCAATTTCATATATGTGACATGTAATATGATTTTAGAATTTATGCATATTTTTCCATAATTTTTGGATGTATAATTTCACTAATTATCACTAATCACCCCTAATTAGCCATAACTAGTGAATAAGCATGCTAATCACTCACCTTAGATAATAATAAATGATAGATCTGAAAATTTTACTGATTTGGCTCGGATTCATTTGTCCTGCAGCCGCTCTGACTCGAATTTGGTGTTAATCCGGCGTGATTTGATGTAGATTTGATTAATTTGTGATTAGGGAGTGATTAAAAAGAGATTTAGAAGATGGAATCCATAAATAGGGTTTGAGAAAGGTTTGTGGCGACTAAAAAAATGAAAGGAGATGATTCTCCAACTTCTTTCAACCCTCCCATGACCCCAATCCCGAATTGGTTTATGGGCCTAGCTGCTAATCACTTAATTAAGCCCAATTAGGCTGTTTTTTGATCTCCAAATCTTATTTAAGCCATATCTCCCAAACGGTAAGTCCATTTGATTAACATGACCACTCTACGGAATGGGAAACTATCATCCGAATCCAATGGGAGTGGTTTCAGGTCAAAAGTCCTTACCAGTCAAAAGTTATAGGCGAAACCAGATTCATCAGGGCAAAATGGTCATTTTAAATCCAACAAAAATCATGAATGTGAGAAATGACCCCGATAGTCAATTCCCAAAGTTACACGACCATATGACTTCGTATTAAAATAAAATAAATATTCTACGATCCTTCGATACGTAGAATAAGGATCGTTACACTCCCCCTTCCCCCTCCCACCAAAAGAAATTTCGCCCCCAAAATTACTTAAGCAAGAAAACATACAATAGTGTCCCGCATGCCTAAACAAACAATCAAACTACATAATAACACAACAAGCTGTCCTTGCATGCAGTTTACTGACAAGCGAATAACTATATCACGATTAAAACCTTACCAGGTAAAGAGCTCTGGATAGGTTTTCCTTATGCTTACCTCGATTTCCCAAGTATAGTCATTCTCATTATCCCCTCACTGGACCTTAACCAGTTTCACCATCTTCCCTCGAAGTTGTTTTGTATCGTGTCCGACAATACGAATTGGTCTGCGACTTCCAACTGCCTAGGATTCTACCTCGATATCATCCAACTGATCTGGTGAAATAGTTATATCAGAATAGTGCACAAAACTCCTTAATTGGGATACATAAAATACATTGTGCACTTCCGCCATCTTGTCAGGTAATCCAACTTTATACGTTAAATTCCCAGCTTGGTCGAAAACTGGAAATGGGCTAACAAAGCTTAGTGCCAACTTACCTCTTTTACCAAACCGAAACACACTCTTCAACGGGGAAGTCTTGACGAATACCAAGTCGTTAATGGAGAATTTCAAATCTCGTCGTCTTTTGTCAGCATAGCTCTTCTACCTGTCTTGGGCAGCCTTCATTCGCTGTTGAATAATTTTTATCTAATCTGAAGTTTCTCTTATTACATCTGGCCCAAGCACAAATTTCTCACCCGTTTCCAACCAACATGATAGTGAGTTGCACGGTCTTCCGTACAAAGCTTCAAATGGAGCCATACCAATACTGGATTGATAACTATTATTATATGCGAACTCAACCAGATGTAAATGGTCATCCCATGACCCCCCCAAAATCCAACATAAAAGCTCTTAACAAATCCTCTAATACACGATTCGCCCTCTCTGTTTGACCGTCGGTTTGAGGATGGTAAGCGGTACTGAGATGTAATTTTGACCCTAACGCCTCTTGTAAGCTCTTTCAAAACACACTAGAAAATAATGGATCTTGGTCACTCACAATACCTTTAGGTACTCCATGAAATCTCACTACTCACTTCATACACAGTTCTGCTAACTTAGCTTCCATTCAATTCGACTTGAGTGGTATAAACTTTGCACTCTTGTTCAATCGATCCATAATCACCCAAATACTATCATGACCCGATCTAGTCCTTGGTAGACCATCAATGAAATTCATTGAGACTTGTTCTTATTTCCATTCGGGGATCTCCAACGGTTGTAGCAAACCACTAGGCTTCTTTTGCTCGGCCTTAACTAACTGGAAGTTCATGCAACTGGACATAAATTTCCCAATGTCTTTTTTCATCCCTTCCCAGTAGTAGGTCTGCTTCTTGCCTCGATACATTTTGTTACCACCAGGATGTATAGTCAGTTTCGAGTGATGACACTCTCTAAGCACTTCATCTCTCAATCCACTAATGTTGGGTACAACTAGTCTCATATTCTTTCGAAGCCATACTTCGCGACCAAGTCCATACTTGTTCATTCCCTCACCGTCGATACCCATCTCTACCTTGGAGTTGATTTCCAATAGATTAGGATCGTCCCTCTGACTGGAACCGATCTGCTCAGTAAAAGTCGGTCTGATCGTCAAACTTGCTAAAATCTCTGGATCTAATTCACACTTAGGTCTAAAATCATATCTCACGATGTACTCCAGTTGCTCCCATTCAAGAAACATAGCACCCAAACTGGCATGTCTCTTACTCAATGCATTAGCTACCGCATTTCCCTTCCCTGGTGTGTATGCGATATTGGAATCATATGAAGCCAAGTACTCTATCCATCTCTGCTGATGAAGATTTAAATCCTTTTGAGAGAAAAGTTTCTTTAATGACTTATGATTGGTAAACAACTCGAATCTTTCTCCGAAGAGATAGTGTCTCCACATCTTTAACGAAAACACGATCACTGCCAATTCTAAGTCGTGGATAGGATATCTTTTCTCATGTGGTTTCAGTTGCCGACTAGCATAAGCCACAATCTTACCTCCTTGCATCCATACAACACCTAGTCCGGTACCACAAGCATTCGTGTATATTGTCATCTCTTCGTTCCCCTTAGGAATAACTAACACTGTGCATACATCAACTTCTCCTTTAGACTCCTAAATGCATTCTCACACCTTTTGTGCCAAATAAAAGCTTGATTCTTCTTCGTCAACTGAGTTAACAGTGCCGCTATCTTGGAGAAGTCTTGAATAAACTTACATAATATCAAACTGATCCGAAGAAACTTCTCACATCCGTTGCATTCTTGGGGATAGACCAATCTTGCACCGTTACCACCTTTGCAGGGTCCACAGCAATACCATTCTCTAAAACAACATGGCCCAAAAATCTCACTTCCCTCCTCCAGAAATGACACTTAGAAAATTTCGCTTTCAATTGGTGTTTCCTCAACACCTCCATCAGTGTCCTCAAATGTTCCTTGTGTTCTTCCTCTGTCCTTGAGTAAAACAAGCTATCGTCCACGAACACAAGAACAAACTTATATAATTAATCCATGAAAACCCTATTCATAAGATCCACAAAGTATGCGGGTGCATTTGTCAACCCGAATGGCATGACCAACCACTCATAGAATCCAAACGGCGTTCGAAATGCCATTTAAGGTATACTCTCAGCTGCTACTCGGAGCTGATGAAATCATGTCATGAGATTCAACTGGGAAAACAATCTTGCTCCATTTAATTGATCAAACAAATCATCTATCCGTGGAAGAGGATACTTAGTCCACACATAAGCGAAGGGAACCATCAACCTTGGTAGCAAATACAACTGGTGCTCCCTACTCGGAAACACTTCTTCGGATAAATCCCTTCTTTAAATGACCACCTACTTGCTCTTTGAGCTCTCATTGTTCCCTTGGCTCCATACGATGAAGAGGCATCACTATAGGTCTGGCTTCTTTTATTAAATCAATCCGAAATTCGATCTCTTGGTGTGGTGGAAATCCAGTCACTTCCTCAAAGATGTCTGGATACTCTCCAGCAATAGGTACATCTGATAACTCATCATAAGGGATGTCGAGGGAATTTAGAAAACTAGCCATCACCCCATCACTAGGTAGGCAACCCAATACCACCATCCACCCATCATCTGCTCTAATGGTCACTGAAGACCCCTCACAGTCTACCACCACCCCCATACCTTTGGAGCCAATCGACTCCCAAAATAATGCCAAACCCAGTAAAGCCCAAAACAAAGAAATCACATGCAAACATACATCCATGACTCGATAAGACCAAATTACGGCAAATCGTACAAAGGCTAGTCGAACCACCGGTCAGGTCCATCACAACTAAAGGTTTATTGAAAATCTCGGGTTCCAATTCCAACCTATCTACCAAGTAACTAGATACGAAGGAATGGGAATCCCCGATATCAAACAATACTCGAAAGGAACATCATAAATAGAAAACATACCTTGAATAACGACACCCTTTCCCTTCTCCGCCGCAGTTGGGGCAGTCGATGAAGAAGGAACAACGTTAATAACATATGCTTTTACGATATGCTTCCCCTTAGGGGGTTGTGGGAATTCTTCTTGAAATATCCCACTTGGTCAAAGTTGAAGCACTTCCTCTCCCCTGGTTTCGCTCGACAATCTCTGATGTAGTGGCCCTTCTTGCCGCAGCCATAGCACTCGTTATCTTTCTTATTCTTCTTTTTCTGACCATCCTTGGTTTGGTTCTGTTTTCTCTTATTCTGGGACTTCTTATTGCCTTTACTGCTTGCCTGCGGTTTTGCCTCCTCGGCAGATGTAATAGCAACCTTGGTCTTCGTCTTAGGGTAAAGGCTCTCCGATCTCAATGCCTTCCCCACAACAGAATCGAAAGTCTCATCGATATGGTTTATAAGTCTTTCCGCCAAGTACTCATCTAGGCCAGTTATGAACTTCTTATTCTTCTTCTAGGCAGTATCGATAAGAGATAATCCATATTTCGATAAGGTATCGAACTCAGCAATATATTCCGAGACTGCCCTACCATTCTTCTTAAGCTCCAAAAATTTCTTGAATAATTCTGATTTCTAAGCAGCTGGAATAAACTTGTCACCGAAGCGAGTCTTAAAATGATTCCAAGTAACTAGATCTTCGGGAGTAGCCGCTTTAATAGCATTCCACTAATTCATTGCCTGTCCTTGAAGCTAACGTGATGCTAGCTTTCTCTTTATTGCATCATCGTTCCCCAAATCCTCGAAGATGCGCTAATAACTATCAAGCCAATCCCGGACCTCCGTAGCTAATTCTGTTCCGTGGAACGGCTTCCCACTAAGACTAGTATAATCCTTGTTAAGCTTGGCGAAATCGGCTTTAGGAGCCTGCACTACTGCACCACCACCGTTATAAGCATTAGGAACTGCTCCCTGAGCATCCCTAAGAATCTCTCGAATGAAGGCTGTAAACATCGTCCTTATATCAGGGACATTCCAATTGTTGGCCCCTGAACCCGCTCCCTCTTCAACTCACGATTCGGGGTTCCTCACTGTACTCCTCGTATTTCGGCTCATCGTTCATTCTGTAAAGAGAAAACGATTAACCATCTCCTTGAGGAGTCTCCGTAGTGGTGCCAGTATAGTGCGACTTCATCCTTAGATATACTAATAGTATATATATATGGTTTTTGAAAACCAAAATATCACAAATACGCTCTCTCATCAACGTATACTATATCCCCCTGATATCTTCCCCTAGGTTAAATTACACAACCTAAGCTCTGATACCAAGTGTGACGGCCACCCCGTACCATTGGACATTTCCCCGAAATGCGTTGTGCCAATGCCCGACTAGCATGGGACGATCATTAAAAAAGGGTTGAAATGATGAATTACTAAAGAACCTGTAGTATATCTCACAGCACATGGAGTAAAATATAATAATAACATAACTTTATATAAACGGACGAGATAGTACATAAGATGAAAACTAAACCATATCCATCAGAGTAGCAGAATCCAAAGTACAGCTTCATATCCAATTATTACAGCTTTAAAATATTGTCTCTAAAAGGAAACGAAAGAGGTATGCAACAAATTCCCAAAGCAGTGACCAGACACAACACAGTGAGAATATGTATAAAGTACGTGTAAGCCTCCTAGTCGTCTCCGGACAGCTACTCGTGCATAACCACCTAACCTGCTTCTAGCCTTCTCATTTAGGAGCACCCAAAGTAATAAGAAGAGACATAAAACTATGGGTTAGACGAAAGCCTGGTATGCGCGATAGCAAATCTATGTAACTGAATAATGCAATAACATGTATAAATAATTATACCTGACCTGGAACTGCAACCAAAGAGTTAGCACAACAAGATGTACAATACTCTAAAGTAACACCAACATAGAGTGTAAAATGGGAGTGTACGTGTCATGGTGATAGCAAACATCAAACACAACAACCATCCATACATCTCTCAATCAGTGCGTAAAGCGTACGATATCCACCGCTTTGATCACCAAATCCATTGGGGCCATGACTGGTCCACACCGCCCTGGACTCCGTACAACTATTGGTATGACCACACTGCCCTAGTCTATAGTCAATAACCCTACATAGTCCACAACGCCCTGACTCTGGGATACAGGCCAACCAGTCCACACCGCCCTGGCTCTGGTTCGTCTACATGCCCCCTCTCTCAATAGTGAAGCAAAGTTATGGATATCGATAACTCCTTTACACACGTCCCGCAGCAAAGCCCAACTCTTGAAGTTAGCTCTTTGGTTCCCATCTGGATCCTGAGCGACAACTTCCCACTTGGAATTCTTTTGCATCTCGGGTTTTGGTCGAATTGGAGTTGGTCTTCAGGAGAGTTCACGATCGTCGTCACGTGGTAGTGGTAGAAGCTCAAATTCGGTTCGGTTTCCTTTCCTCGGTTCGTTTTGGTGCTCTGGTTCAGATCCTCCATTTCGGTTCAGTTCGGTGCTCCGGTTTGGCTCGTGCTCTCCAGTTTGATTCGATTCTCCGGTTCGGCTCGTGCTCTCTAGTTCGATTCGGTGCATCCACCATGATCCGACCCAATCCTATGCTAGGCTATAGTCCGATCCGATCCCCATTGCAACACCAACTCGATTCGAATGGCCTTCCTTTGTGCCAAGCATCCTCCTTCCACCACTCCGGTTCGGTCCGGCTTGTCCATCTGCCCAATTGGACCCCCCATCCAATCCAAACCGGAACCATGGCATTTTTCCAACAAGCTTGTATCGTCCATTCTCGACATACGACGACATTTACAACCATTCTAACTTTACTAAACAATCATAAAACATACCAACAGTAGTAGTGACATGTAGAATCAACCAAAAACATCAAAGCCACGATTTCACATGTTAATTTAGATGAAACATATCCCTTAATCTCCTAAATCCGGGATTAACGAAATAAATCCAAATCATCCCAATTTCATATATGTGACATGAAATATGATTTTAGAATTTATGCATATTTTTCCATAATTATCACTAATCACCCCTAACTAGCCATAATTAGTGAATATACATGCTAATCACTCACCTTAGCCAATAATAAATGATAGATTTGAAACTTTTACTTATTTGGATCGGATTCCTATGTGGTGCAGTGGCTCTACCTCGAATTTGGTGTTAATCCGACTTAATTTGATGTAGATTTGATTAATTTGTGATTAGGGAGTGATTAGAGAGAGATTTAGAAGGTGAAAGCCATGATTAGGGTTTGAGAAAGGTTTGTGGCGGCTAGAAAAATGAAAGGAGATGACTCTCAACTCCTTTTAGCCCTCCCATAACCCTAATCCCGAGTTGGCTTATGGGCCTGGCTGCTAATCACTTAATTAAGCCCAATTAGGTTGTTTTTCCGTCTTCAAATCTTATTTTATCCATATCTCCCAAACGATAAGTCCGTTTGATTAATGTGACCACTCTTTGGGATGGGAAACCATCATCTAAATCCAATGGACGTGATTTCAGGTCAACAATCCTTACCAATCAAAAGTTATAGACGAAAAAAGATTCACCAGGGGCAAAATAGTCATTTTAAAATCCGGTAAAAATCATGAATGTGGGAAATGACCCCAATAGTCGTTTCCCAAAGTTACATGACAATATGACTTTGTATGAAAATAAAATAAATATTCTACGATCCTTCGGTACGTAGAATACGGGTCGTTATGTTTATTGTTTCCCTTTGCAGAACTTTGAACATCGCGCAGGCTCTTGGTAAGATCAGAGTTCCATTTTGGTTGATTGGTAAGCAAATCATAACAATTCAAGAACCGATAATAGTGTGGTCTTTTCCCCCTATTTCTTCTAGCGAACAACTTCCTAAACTCCTCGTTTGCAATCCGTTTCTAACAACAAAAAATGAAAACAATTCTTAAATAATAATCATTAAACCACTAACCTACATATTGTAGAAAACATACCACATGTTCCTCGCCTCCCATGCCACTAGAATTGATTTTATTTATTTTATAAACATGTGATTCATAAAACAATGTTTGACGATTTATTTTAACGAATCGATCCTGAATTGCCGACACCGTTCGGGTGCCTTCAGGATGCTCGTCGTTGAATGCGTTCTTTATTTTTTTCTAGAACTTAATTCCTGATTGGTCGTTCTTTGTAACCGAATCCTGTGAAAAATGGCAGTAGATGTTGCATAGATCGTAATCCTCCTCGCTTGTCCAGGAAGAGTTGATTGCTTGCTTAGAGGAGTAGCTAGCTCATTCTCAGTGTTTTCTTCATAATAATAGCTTCCGAACATCATCGAATGTGAAAATTCTCCAAAAGATGAAGTCAATACTATGTTTCAGTTGCTTCGAGATGAGTAGATAGAAAGAAACAGAAATCCTGTTATGATTTAGAATGTGTGGAATTTGGCAATTTGTGACTGTAGCTGTATTATGACTGTTTTACAGCCGTTGCAGGATAATATGACCGTTTATAGCAATTGGAGGATAATATGACTGTTTTATAGCCATTGAAGGTGTAAACGACCAGTTTTTGACCGTTGGAATTTGTAAAGGGGTGAATGAAATAGAGTGTTGATGAAATGGGCACGTTATGATAAGGAGCCGATTTTTTCAACGATCTACGCAGCACACCAGAAAAATCGGCGCTTTATCACAATACACCGATTTTATCAGTGTTCGGGACCAATTCCAGATTCATAAATGGTCACTGAATATTCAGGAAAACATTCGCTGTTGGAACGTGATTTTCATTCCTTTCGGAATTCAGAGGCTGAAATGGACTTTGTTGAAGTTGCTCTAAATGAACTCAACCAAGCTTGCCAGTCTAACCCTAACCATACTGATAATAGCCTTCTAGCACCACCAACCTTAACAAAATAGTCACCGCAACATGATCGAGACCCACTTGACAAGTCGCTCCCAACTGGTAACCCCAAATGCCCAATGGAACATCTGAAGCTGGGCACGTCCTAGACATATTGGGTGGGATAGTCCATGTATCAACCTGTATTTTTCCGGCTATTTAACTTTAAATTTAATGTTAATTTTGGAGAAAAATGGTTAAATGCAAGGTTAATAAATTTATTACATCAATTTAATTGATATAAACTTGAATAAGCTTATTTAACGGTGAATTCCATAAGTTATTCATATAATAACCTGTATATGATTGTAAATGTTATATTTAATTATTTATTGAAATAAAAGGAATTAAACCAAATATTGTAAATAAATGGTAAGATTTTACTAGGTTAATTAAAATTTATTAATTTATAATAATTGACTTGTATGTGAATCCATTTGTTTGCTGTCTACAACAATAAGCTTATAATATTTTTATTAGAAGTTGTAATTGGTCGTAGATTGCAAAAGCCAATATTGGTGTATTGAGATAAAGTGGAGACAAATTTAAACAAATATGATTGAATGGTGTAATTAATGGAAATTAAGAATGGTAATTTAAAGAATAAATTGGATGTTTAACTAATTGTTAAAAATAACAATTACAATAGGTTAATTGATTAGTATGTGAATCCAATTGCTTTTGTTTATAAACAACAAATATATAAATGTGTTTGAGTTGATAAATTATAACATTTTTTAAATTTCAAAATTACTATTTAATTCATTGATGACAAATTGGAAATAAATTAAAGATAATGCTTGTAATTATTGCAAGTGAGGTGAATAAAAATTGTAACTATAGAAGATTGATATAATAGATTCTAAACAAGAGTTGTGTAGAACCAAATGTAACGTTGTATGGAATAATAAAGTAAATATCGAATTAAATGAGACTTAATCGAATTTAAATTATGATAAATAAATTGATTGCAATTAATTGTAATCAAGTATTTTGTTTTTGTACATTAAACGATAAGTGGAAATTACAAACGTAATAGCATATAAACAATAATGTCAGCTATATCTATAAATTCAAAATTTACTGATTAAAAAGAATTGAAATTAAATCGAATCAGTTAATTGGAATTAAATATATACTGAATTACTATGACTTAAATTAAATTGATTATTTTAAAAATTAAATGTTCAATTGGAATTATTGAATAATTGAATGAGGAAATTTATTATGTGTAATCGATTCATATAACTAGTATAAGTCCTATTTTTGACTAGGATTAAATTAGTAACATTTGGAATTGAATTATAAATGACTAAGCAGTATTTAGAATATGGTATTTGTTACTACCAAAATAAAGCACCGGAACAAGCTGGCAGTGAAGGGGTAGCGGACAGCCGCAAGAAATAAAGGAATCTTCCGTAAGCAAAGGACGAACACAAGACAAGTCGAAAACGTAAAGGAGCAATCCGAAAGCCATGGAACTGACACCATCATTGAAGAAAAGAGTTCAAAATCTATACAAAGAATGGATACAGACAGGATAGTTCTGGCATGAAAGATAGATAACAGAAGGATTCCCGGAACCAGAAGCCAACAAGGAGAAAAATCAGGAATCTTACGCACCGAGACCTAGAAGGACGGAAGGGCTATCAATATTAACATGCTTAATACCAGTACATCGAGAAACAAAAGCATCAAAAGTAGAAGGGAATCATCTGGGAGCCATTTACCGAGACCCCCAGTAGTTAATTTTTGGAAGGCCGCTCTAATAACCAACTAATAAAGCACCGAAAGCAACCCTTCGAAAAGCCGAGACATACTTCAGACATCTACCGAAAGGCATACTGGAACCATTGAAGAGAAACAAGCTATCCACACTAATCTATTTAGTGTCAGTACCGAAAGGGATGGCAGATCCGGCAACTACCCACTTGAATCACGAAAGCAAGCTCAACCGAATGTTGATGACAAGACCGAAAGCCTACATCCAAAAGCCTTTGTCCTGAAGCCTCACTAAAAGCTATCCATAGCGACACGCTTGATATAGATACAAAGAAGACAGAAGAAGCTCCAAAAACGGTTCCGGTAACCTAGACCATTCCTCCGAGAGTCGAAGACTGGCACCTCGAAAGTAGCAAGCAAGACCCAAAAGAGTAACTGAGAGTCAAAACAACCAGGACCAAAGGGAAAAAGCGGCCGACAGGGGACTTCTGCTGGCCCAATAGCAAAAGAGGCCCCGATTTGTCCCAAAATAAGACCCCTAGTTGTCTCATTTTAAGGGCCTATTTCTCATTTTCTCATTCTTGTACTCTTTTTCGCTAGAGTAAACCCTAATTTTTAAGTCAATTTGGGGATTACTATTGTAGCCATTCATGTACTCTAAATCAAAGATCAATAAAGAGTTGATCAACACTTAGCATATTTTCTCACGAGTTCCTATTTGATTTCTTAGCTATTTCCTACATAACTTATTATAGGCTTCCTACACGGCTACGGGTTCCTACCTAAGCTTAGACCGTTCCACAGAGTTCTTGCAGAACCCCTTCCTACAAGCCATTTAGCCTTTTTGTTGAGGGTTGTGTTTAAAGAGCCCTTGTCCCAAGATAACTGTTGGTTTCAGAATTGCTTAAGCATGAAGCTCACCCCATTGAGAGAAGAGTAACTAATCTTTTAAATTTTCAACCTTGATATCTAGGAAACGGTGAACTAACTTAAACTTGCGAAAGCTAAATAACCCCATTTTTTCCTTTGGCCCATTTCCATAGACCTATCTCTGATGTTAACGAAAAATATCGTTAACATTTTGGCGCTAGAAGGAGGGCTTGAACCTTCATCTCTGTGGTTAACCTTACCTCATATCTAATTGTGATGTTCCGTCCGTGGTTGGACTAAGCTTTGAAGAAGCAAGATTATGGGCAAAAGTTCCCAACGAGAGTATTCTGGATCTCAAATGTGTCAGGTACTACTGATCCAAGAGTAACGGAAGAAAAAAGGTTAAGAATGGAATATTTGCAAATAATCAAGTGGAAAAAGGTAGCAGAACAATACGATTCTGATTATTGGAACGATAACCCTTTCTACGTGGGACAAACATCAATGTTCAGTCCAAATGATTCTACACCACAGGAGTATAACCCCTTCTCTCATATAAAAGAAGTTGTCTATGGGATGTCCAAAGGAATGGTATTCGAACAAGAAATGATAAAGGATTTTAAGCACTTTACCTCCAAATGAACTAAATGGATACTGCTTCAATCTTATGACACCTTGAAAAGAAGAGGCAAGGATGTAGATGTAAGGATAAGACTCAATAATAGAAGGGCTAAACTTCAACAACAAGGAAGTAGCTTTATACTCATGATGTTTAATGAATGCCACCTTACGAAAATATTTACCTCCTAACTCAGTAAGAGCTTGATTATTGGCCATCTGCAAAAAAGAAGCCTAAGCATGAAAGAAAATGGGGGAGGGGGGGGGACTTATTATCATTACCATATGATAAACGGACATGAAACCAATCATTGCAAAGCCCTCGAGGGAATGATCATCGGGTTCCTCAGTCAAGGCGAGCTACAAGATTTCATAAAAAGATCAAACTAAGCCTAATGAAAGTCCTTAAGAAAAGGATTACTAAAGGTATGGAAACCCTCTCAAGAGTAAAAATAACCTAAGATGGGTTAATTCACAAATGGATAAATACCCTTGTCACTGCCGAGTTGGCCAGGGCAAGGCACCCCCCGGAGGGGGGGGGGGGAGGGTGATGTGACGGCAAGGAATTTCGCTCGGTCCGAACCAGTCGCTAAACCGATCCAGGCCGTTCGAAACGCCCTATCGTTTGAGAACAGGACAAAACAGAACGCATACAGAAGAACATTTCACTATATGTTACAACAGTGCATCAGATTACAAGAATATACAGAGTATAAACGAATATATATTACACAGAAATATCAGAGATTTAAATTACATTTAAATTCATCGCAGTGGAAAATAATACAATGCACAACTAGAAGAGATATACGGATACAAAGCTTTCCGGATATCATTCCAGCTGTAAACCAGGATCCTGTGAATATAAATCTGCAAAACCCAAAACTACTAGCTGCCCGTGTCAAAATAAGGGCACCCAGAGTTTAGGTTAAAACAATAAACTCCAGGTCAGTCATGTGACTGGTGTGAGAACTAAAACAGTTATTAATCTTTATTTTAAATCATTAGGTAAATCAAGGGACCACGCCGTATAACACGGAACGGGTTTCCTCCCAAGAATACCAGTGCATAAAACAAACAGCGCAATGCTAAATAAAGAAAAATGAAGCTGTTATAAGACCCAGGTCCTATCACACAATGCAAACGCAAGCCGGGGGATAGGGTTTTCCCTTATAACAGCCAAAGAATGTTTGATACGCTTAAAACAGATCATTTGATACTACTATAAGTGCATAGTGTATAAAACAACTTCAAATCATAAGTATCAATCATAGACGACATGAGCGTCCCATGCCACTATGTCGCCATATATAGGTTTACAAATAAAACCGCAGAGTCGCGTATTTGGAAATTGGATTTCCATCTATGAACCGAGGCAAAAGATAGTCCTCAACCGATTCGAGACAATCTAGCCCATGTCTCAGGCAAGCGCGCAGGCAAGCCTTGGAGCGACAGGGCCGGTCCACACAGAGTGGATTATTATGCCTGAACAATACGTCTCCCCACCCTATGGGGTGTAAGTCTGGTCCGTCAGCCGACCAGAATGCATTCGGCCGAAACCGATATAACCGAGGCGCCTCGCAACCGCAACAACCACATAAGTCAAACTCGTCAGGGCGTGTAAAACCACTGACGCCACTTCTAGCTAGAAAGAAACGCAAGTCCTCCCTGAGGTCCGTCTCCCGTTTTTGGTTCATACCGGATGTGAAACACGCGAGGTAAACGTTACACAAAGCTACGCCACAAAGGCCGTGCTTTGATCATCACCACAAGACTTTGCTTTTCAACAGAAGCCTTGATCATTTGCATCTTAGCATGCCACACAGGCAAACCATCCTATGTCAGACACACAGTCCATTTACAAGTCCGTTCTGGGTCTGAACGAAACCGGAGGCACCTAGTACCCCGCATCTCCATCGATCTCCAAGTACGTCTGGACGATCACTAACTGTTTCCATCTTCTTGGGTGTACAGCCCAATCAAGATCATCAGTAATTACCCAAACGACGTGAAGACCTCCGGTCTTCGACCATCGTCTTCATCTTCGACTTATCGTCGTATCAGTTACTCAGAATGGGATAAACCCGGTCTTTCCGAATAACTCGCGTATATACTATAAAAGTGTTACACAAACACAACATACGCCTCATTCCAATGCATTAGTCACTAACCGTAAATTAATCAAGAGAATAATTCCCCGAATATTAACCCCGAAGGCCGAAACCAACATCAGATCAATATCCCGAAAACCATTCTGCTTAGCTAACCGACAGTTAGTTTCTAAATTTCACATTCATAGGGAAAGGTTCCCATTAATTTTATCAAAGATAAATTCTTGAATTTATGCTTTAATCTACTTTTGAATATCAATTCAAATTAGTCGGGATTAACGAACCTTACCGAAGTAATCATTGGTTTTAATTTCCCAATCCCAACCTATTTATCCCATGAAGTAAAACTGGTAATACTTCATATCTAACACCACAGTGTTATCGGTAAATTCAATTACCCTTTCACGTTCAAATCTAATTAAAGATTTAACTATCGCTTGGAGCAAAACTGGTGATACTCCATTTCGATTATTCCAATCTAATTAAAGATTCATTAAAACTCCACTTAGTTTTAATCTGTGACTGGGTTAAAGAATCAGTGTCATTTAAAACACGGTTCACGGTAAACCCAAAATCACATCACATTTCAATCAGTCCCTAATTGTAAATTAGCAAGTGAGCAATTCCCTAAGTATTAATCCCGAAGGCCGAAACCAACATCAGATCAATACCTCGGAAACTATTCAACTTAACTAATCTCCAGTTAGTTTCTGATTTTCTTAACTCCTTTAGGTCTAAGAACTGTATTATTGAAGATACCGTTCACGACAACCCAAAATCACATTTCATTAATGATCGGGTTAAAGAACGAGTGTTATTTAAAACACTGTTCACGATAAACCCAAAAATCAATATCAATTCAATTCCAATTAAATATCATTTAATTGGTACACTTCATTAAATCTAAATAAAAAGATTTAATCATTTCTCAACTGGGTTCAAGAACAGTGTTAGTGAAGACACCATTCACGACAAACCCAAATCACATTTGATATTCAATATAAGGCTCTGAATAGAAAATATATCGGCTTATATTCAATATCAAATTCTACGATTAACAAATGTCGTATTGGAAATAACGATACAAATATATCTTTCAAATTTCCATAACAACACCTGTATAATCACGAATTCCAACATCGAAATATTCCGAAGACAACTTCGATTCAAATCCACTCCAATGCAATCATTGGATATTCTGGTTATTTTTAAAACCCCTTTCTAATTCAATTTATTTATTTAAAAATAAATAGAATTTTAATTCTAGTTCAAAACTAGTTCATTTTGATAAAAATCTATTTTTATCCTTTCAAATATGGAGTTTTTCATCCCAAACTTTCACAAATCATTTCTTATGATTTTACACAAATTATTACTATTTTTAATAATTTTATCAAGGCCTGTACAGTCGATTTCCATCAACGGCCATCGAACTGCACTTACAGCGACCTTTTTCAAATTTGATTTGGACATAATTCCAAATCCAACTGTTAGATTTCAAATTTCTAATATTCGTTAGAAAGCTCTTTTCGATACGAACCCAACGGTTCCGGTTTCAGGAGAATCCGACGGTCGGATCTCCCGTAATGTCCGTTTGAAATAAATGGTCGAAATTCACGAACTGCCGCGGCGCGGCGCGTTCTATTCAGGCCATTATATTATATATATAATATATATAATATATGTTTTGTCGATTTCTATTTAAAACGAATTATATAAATAGTTTTAAATTCGTTTCAAAAGCAATTTCAACTTCCTTTTCAATTCAAATCAAAATTGAATTCTTCTTTATAAATTCGTTTTAAAATTCATTTCAATTCAATACAAACTTCAATTCAATTTGAATTCAATTCAATTCATTTCGAAATCGTTTTCAATTCAATTCATTTCGAAATCGTTTTCAATTCAATTCATTTCGAAATCGTTTTCAATTCAATTCATTTCGAAATCGTTTTCAATTCAATTCATTTCGAAATCGTTTTCAATTCAATTCATTTCGAAATCGTTTTCAATACAATTCATTTCGAAATCGTTTTCAATTCAATTCATTTCGAAATCGTTTTCAATTCAATTCATTTCGAAATCGTTTTCAATTCAATTCATTTCGAAATCGATAAAATCGATATAAATATCGTTCACGTCAAAATGGCGTCAATCTAATCAACACGGCTTCATAAATTTCTATTTTCAAATATTCTATTTCAAATATTTCTTTTTCAAAATAGTTGTTATTATCAAAATATTTCGTTCAACACATGACCAATCTCAATGAATGAGTACTGTCAACACATGAACTTTTGTTTTATAATATTCTTTATTTTTCAAATTGGAATGAGGCCCAATCAATTACCATATAAAGTTAATTATATGGATTTTCATACAACACATGTATATAATGACATTGAAAATAATCAACCATCAACCAAAGTGCACTACACTGTATAAGCACCAAATATAGATATTCAACGCTTATAACAGCCTGTCAATCAATCGATCAACATATTTAATCAATCAGGATGAGTGAACTTCAAATTTCATCCCAACACCCGTGTGGGGTTTCAAACAATCAACCGCATATTTTATTTGTGCAGTTGGGCGATGTGTGAAATTTATCGACCCAATCAATATCAGTCAAATCAGTGTATATACAAACAAATCGGCCGATTTGTTTATAACTACTCATTTATTCACATTCACGTTAAAAATTATATTTTTAACGATAATACATTTTATTTCAACCTATGAATTTCTATTCAATTCATTTACTCAATAAAATGATATTTTTATTTTCTAACATATTTTAGAAAATTTCGGCGGCATAACGACACGATACTAGAAACGGGACAAGGCCTAGCCTTATCCCCGGTCTAGTGAAGGCCCACGCCATTCACACATCAATCAAAATCACCAAACAACCAAATTCAAATCAAATCATATAACTAAGCTATGCAACCAAACAAACAAGTCCATGGTCTGTGGACGATTGTGTCGGGTGCTACTAAGCACCGTCTGCATCCTAGTATATATATATAATTAGAAAAGAAATTGAAAGGTGAGAAATTCTCACCGATAGCTATCCTAGCTCCACGGCACTTCATTAGCAGAAGTCTTCGTCGTTTCTCCTTTTTGTCATCTTCGTTGTCCGCTTTCACTACATATGTAAAAATCGAGTTTTTACTTCGCTATTCAATATATAAAAATCGAATTTTTACTTCGATGTTCAATATATAAAAATTCTATTTTTCTATCGAAGTTCAATATATAAAAATTCTATTTTTACATCGAAGTTCAATATATAAAAATTCTATTTTTCTATCGAAGTTCAATATATAAAAATTCTGTTTTTCTATCGAAGTTCAATATATAAAAATTCTATTTTTAAACCTCTAAGATCTAATTTTTATCTCGTCAAAAATCTAATTTTTATCTCATCCAAAAATCTTATTTTTCCTACAACAAAATTCTAAACTTTTTCTACCTCCTACGAATTCAAAATTCCTTTGAATAAAAATCATGTTTTCATGATTAAAAATCAAAGCTTTAAGAGAAAAAGAAAAATCTAATCTTTTTAACCAATAAAAATCAAACCTTTTTATTAATTAAAACTTAACTTTAAAACGATAAAAATCTATAATTTCTACTTATAAAAATCAGTTTTATATACTTTAAAAAAACAGTTTTATATACTTTAAAATAAACAGTTTTATATACTTTAAAATAAACAGTTTTATATACTTTAAAATAAACAGTTTTATATACTTTAAAAATAAAAATAAAAATACTTACAGAAAAAAAATAAAAAAATAAAAACGAACCGATTTCAGCGAAGGGGGGGTGCCGTTGTTCGTCGGAGCTTGGGGGGAGAGCGCGGTCGAGTAGAGGAGGCCAGGTGGTGGTGCCAGGTCCTCAGGCGGCGGTGGCGGTCAACTGTCTTCAGCGGCGGCGCGTTTTAGGGTGAGGGGGGGGGGAAGAGAAAAAAAGAGGGGCGCGAGGTGGGGTGAAGCAGTGGGGGGGGGCGACTGATGAGGGTGGTGGCGTGTCGACGATGGAGCGGAGGAGGAGGCGATCGAGATGGGGTGCGGGTTTTCTAGGTTTTTTTTTCTTTTTCCTGATTTCGATTTTGAAAAGTAAGGATAGGGGGGTCGGCTGATTAAAAGGAGGATTATATATATATATATATATTTTATTTAATTTATCACTAAAAAGCAACTTTTATTTTTGACCTCTAAACGAGGCCCACCGCCTGTCGTCCCTAACGTTTCACCCCCATTCTGAACACAATGGGATATGTGTCACAAGTTGATTCGATCGTTACAATCAGTTTCCGTTGAAATTTACTTTTAAATCACCATATTGAATTTTAAACGTACATTTCAAATTACCGGGGTCACATACGAACACGAAAAATTCCAAAAAAATATTTTCTAGCTTCGTATTGACGATACGGTCCTAACAAAACTAGTTTCGTCGAATTCCGAGACCGTTAGAAAAATGGCCAATTTCCAGTCGATTAAATTCAACTGAAATGGTCAAAACACGTTTTCCTTCGCCACACTCACATATTGATTCGAAAAATTATGAAATTTGAAATCTAGCAATAACTTAACATCACGGACCCAACAAAAGTGGTTTCGTCGAAATCCGAGGTCGTTTGCAAAATGTCCATTTTTAAGGGCTTGAATTCCATAGCGACTATTCAGAATATTCAACTGGACATATCTCTTGATTCTCGCTACGAAATTTCGATTCGTCGGATTCGTTGGAAAGGTATCATCAATTAGATCCTATTATTTTTGGTTTCACTAAAATCCGGATTGTTTTGCACCCGGCACATTCAATTGAAGTTTGAAATCGAATTATCGAACTACCGCGCCATTTCAATTCTATTTATAATTATATATAATTATTATATATTCTAACGACGACGTATATAATATATACGTTCTAATATATTCCAAATAAATTTCTCGTCGATTATTATTTAAAATAATTCGTTTTAAATAATCAGAATTCGCTAAAATTGCCAAAATAAAAATTTCAAACTGGCTCGCATTTTACGGGTTGTTACAGGTGATGTGTAAGCCTTTCTCCGCATCAAAATCAGAAAGGCCTCAAAAGCGTAAGCCTCTGACCCACACCATAAATGGTCGTGACGGAGTGTCTAATTAGCACGCCCTACCTCTGGTCGAAGAAGAGTAATCCATGTCTCTGCTATGAACTAAGCACGTCCTACCTCTGCTCGCAGAAGAGCACATCCTACCTCTAGTCACCGAAGAGCACATCCTACCTCTTTTTATGTTCTACGTTACGCACAGAAGGGAATGTTAACCCCTATCATCGCCTACGATGGTCAGGATAGGGTACCCCTTGGAGGGGGTGGAGTGTAAGCCTCTATCACCGCCTACGATGGCCAGGGTAGAGAATCAAAAGAGCAAGCCTTAATTCCGTGTCTATGATGGTCAAGTTTAAGCATTTAAGACCTTATCATCACCTATAATGGCCAGGATAGCACCTCCTGGAGGGAGGTCGGGTAAGTCCATGGGCCCTGCTTGTGGATAAGCTAGCCAAGCACACCGGACGCACATGCCTCGAGAGTGTCCAACAAAGCACATAAAATCTTTGCTTTGACAATAAAAGCTCAGAGAGTGGCTCAAGAAGCACGTACATCCTCTGCTTCATAAATCAAACACGAAAGGGGTAACGAAACTAATAACTAGAAGTGGATTTCTGGTCTTCAATTCTTAACACCCGAACAAGGGTTGTTTCGGGACTTCTATTATTACCAGAAGTGGATTTCTGGTCTTTATTTCTTAATACCCGAACAAGGGTTAGTTCGAGACTTCTATTATTACCAGAAGAAGATTTATGGCCTTCAATTTTTAATACCCGAATCTAGGTTAATTCGGGATTTCTATTAAATACCCGAGTTTGGGTTGGTTCGAGTCTCAATCATTACCAGAAGTAAATCTCCAAACCTATTATAAATGCCCGAATTCGGGTTGATTTGGAAGCTCAACTATTATCAAAAGGAGATATTGGGCCTCTTTAATAATCTAAATCTGGTTGGGAACAAGACTCCTGTAGCCATCAGAAGGTGATTTCTGGAAGTCTATCCTTAATACCCTATTCTAAATCGCCAAAATCTAATCCTTAAGGAAGGGGTATACCAGTCAGTCTAATAACTGGAGCCTATTGCCTATAAAGCCTTTTATCAAGGATAGGAACCTTCCATATTAATCAGGGAAGTTTCTTAAACCCATACGTACATCAATTCTTTACTCACTATGCCAAATGCGTATGCAATACATATTACCGCACAATGCTAGAATGCAAATTTAGGTGAAAGCTCAAGTGTGTACCTTAGATTTCCTTCAACAAAACCTTGGGACAGGATTTTCGCTTTTCTTAAAACTCCCATAGAGGGAGATTTTATTGAAGTACCTATTACACTAGAAGACTTCCGCTGATGCATAAAGTATAGGTGGATCGTTAATCATTCATACCTTCAATATCATAGCGCTATTAACATCGGTAGGAATAATGGTACAATGTGTGTACTTTGCGAACTAACAACTACGGAATTGCATTAAATTCATGTATAATGGTACAGTAAGATTCTGAAAAGAGAATGTATCTAGTGAAGGAAAAGTATCACATACCAGGTGACACCAACACAATACACAAACATATTTACATAATGTTATGTCATAGGTTGTCACATACACGCAATCACTACTTCTGAAGATTCTACATTAAAAACACTTGAAAGCGGTGTCATATTTTTACACATAGGATATTCATTGAAACCAAGTCCGTCAGGATTTTGTAAAGAAAATTCCAGAGAAGCATAATCTGCCTTTTTTTCTTCAATTCGGCCTCTAATTCATCAATTTGATGGTATAATTTGCGTATCTCCGCATCTGAGCTGGTAGAGAGACTAACTTTTAGCTGACACTGTAGCTTGTAAATAGTTTCATTCTTCTCCTTAAGTTGGTTCTCTAAATAGGATACCTAATCCTTAAGGTTTTTTATGGTTACCTTTTGTAAGTAATACATCTTTTTCCATCCCGAAAGGGAGCATCTTCGAAAATATCTTGGCGACCGGAGATGGTCAAAGATTCTTCCTTGAAATATAAGGAAGGTTTCTGGAATTGATCCTCCTAATCATGTATAAGATAAAGGATAATGATACAAAAAATCTAGCTACTACGCAATAACACAAGTAAAGTTGTACGTATCAGAGAGAAAGAAAAGGCCACATAAACTTCCATCATACAAATCTCGAGTTATTTCGACAGACATACACATTCACAATATCAAGACAACACAAATCCACTAGTCAGTACATAAACCACCCACATTTTACACATTAATACAATACGATTGACCAAAACTATCATAAGAATTAGACCAAAAGTTTTGAATGAGTCAAAAGTATCTCATGTGAAAACATTTAAAGCCCTTCTACTAGATGGTTTCCTGCAGGCACACAAAACAAGCCCTTTGAAAGTCCTTGGTAGCTAAAAACGATGATATAAAGCATAACTATAGTTTACATCTACGAAGAAGGAAGGGGCTGTTGTAACATGAGAAAGCTAATTATTGATACAAAGTTAAGGGGGAAGAAAACATTTTTAGAGTAAGAACTATACCTGTGTAGAAGAAATGTCGGGTTGAACAGAGGTTCCCTTACCCTTTGGCTCCGAAGAGCCACGTTCTTTGGAAGGAGTTGCAATTGGACCTCGCACAGGTGGAGTGCTTAAGGAATCAGTAGTGATCTCCTCGAGATTAGCTGACCCCACAACAACAGAAGAGGAGTCTCCGTTGTTCCAGCCAGGCTCGTCTAGCAGGCCCTCATCTCCTCTTGTCCCTTCATCAACAATCATGTCTTCTTCTTCCTTATCATCGGAATCCTCGGGAAACTCCTCAACGTACATAAAAGACTCGTGTTTTATCTTATCTTGCTGAAGAATTTTGCCTTCTCGCTTGACCTTCTTGATTCTTTCCAAAACCCTAGTCTTGACGAAAGGATGTACTGAAGTGAAGTCAATCCCTGGGAATTTCTCTTAATTGTCAGAGAAAGCGAGGAGGAGAGCATCTTCGTATTATTCCATAACAATGGCTCGAAGGTGGAATTTCAGAAAATCGGATATTTTATTGCTGGTTTTGTAAATTATTCATTTGGCAATAGAGAGCTTGTTGTTCATCCTATCCATCTTGATGGCATGATTAATTTCAATCCCTGTCTTATCATTTTGAGATTCTCGACCTACTTCAATAACTCGTCCTTGGCCCCTTTTTCCTCCTCCAACAAGTCTTCCTATCTCTTGCATTCACTATCGCTCGTTGCCTTCTCCTACGATACAGTGTCAACCATGTCTTTTAAGGCCTTATTTTCTTCTCTAAGAGTAGTGATCTCAGTAGAAGATGAGAAAGCTACTCCCCTGGACAAGAACGACCTTTTCATCACCTACAAGATGAGAAGAGAAAAAAATAAAAAAAATAAGCTCCTAGTGAAAATAGCATGATAAAAGAGAGGCTAAAGAGTATCAAAAGTTGGTCTTTAATTAACCGTTGATATCCTCTGAATCAAAGGATGAAGAAGACTGCGAAATATTGGCGACTTTAGGAGACGAAAGCATGAGATTCACAAGTCTATCAAAATCCAAAGCCAACAGGGGAAAAGAAGGAATGGAAGCATGTTGAGAAGAAGAAGGTGTAAATTAACAATGCTCTCTGACACCTAGTTCACCAGGAGAGATGGGTAATGCAGAACTGATTGTAGTTTTGTTTATTGGAGAAGTATCGGGGGAAGTGTCAATATCAATAAACTTATCGACATCAGAAGCAGCAGGGTCAAAAATTGCGTGTGTACTCGTCATGGTAACCACATCCTTGGAAAAATGGAATGACTTATCATGCTTCAGTTTTTTGGGAGATGGCTTAATATTGGAGCTAGCAAGCCCCTTTAAAGCTCTAACATTAGGCTATGTAAAAATATCGAGGGTGGAAGCACTTTTTGAAGCCATGGATCCTAAACATAGAAAGCTATATTAGAAAGCTAAAGAACAAGAGAATCAATGGGTAAAAGTGAAAAATCCTATCCAAACAGAAGAGCAATTCGGATCGAATCACCTGGGAATATAGGGGACGCTGCATTAAATGTACTAGAGTTCATCGACAAACCCTTAACATTAGAAAAATGAATGGGCGGTTGACCCAGAATCTTTTGCCCTGAGGGAAGAAGACCATGTTGATGAAGCATGTCAATAGCTAGCAAAGATGACCGACATCTAAGATCCTCCAGTGCATTAAAGATAGCCTCAATAACTTGAGTTTCCTCATCTGACAAAGTTGGCTTTTTGGAAGGAGGCTCTATGTAAAATCAGGGATTAAATAGGAAATACAAGTATAACATGATTGCTTTCAAGAGGCAAGAAACTTACCGAATTCAATGAATTTGCCTGATACACTAGGAGGGCACTTAACAAGAAAGAATTGGTCCTCCCAGGGTTTAGTCTTGCAAATGCTATCACTTATCAGCCTCTTTATAGGATTCACATGCCAAATGGGTGATTCCGCGCTTTTGCAAAATCGTATCATATGGCGAATGAGCTTGGGGCTAAGAGAAGGCTGATTTGATGCAAGTGATAAAACCTCTAAGCATAAGAGCAAGGTCTATGTGCTGGGTGAGATTTGGATAGAGGAACTCTCAGGTCACACAAAAGCCTGAGCAGAAAGGGAGGAAAAGGAAGAAAGCCTCCATGCCAAATATGGATTGCCGAGTATGCAAGTACCATTCTGGGAGTTCTGAAGGGAATCTTGGGAAGGGGCAGCAATAGCATCTATGCTAGCTATTCCAAAACTATTAGGAATGTTCTTCACTTTATCTTGGGAAGTGATTCAAGAAGGCTTTGAAGCGAACTCCTTCTTGGCTCGTGGAGTGTTGGGACCCTTAGTCTTTGGTTTGATGGGGCTTTTTTTGCTAGACATAACGCTGCTAGGTGATGTCATTTCATAACACATATGATTAACACTTCATTCTTTTTACATGAAAATGCATATAGCCTCCATAAGTAGATCTATTGGCAATTCAGTTTGTTGGTATAAAGGGTTTAATTTGTTGTATAATGAATTGATATTAAGTATCGATCTTAAAAAGGTTGGCACGCAGTTAACCCTATTTAGAAACAATTAGGCCTTTGGTGATGATGCAACTGGCTATCCCAACATCAAAAATTTAAAAGATGAAAGGCGTATGTCAAGGAAAATCAAATCGACAATGGTACACAATGATGGTTCAACTTAGACCAAATGATTCGGTGTCACCATCAAAAGCCTAATTGGCTCCCAAACCCAGTGCGTGTTAAAGTAAGATTGGAATGTCCTGATAAATTAAGTTTGCAAAGTCTTACCGACAACCTCGAATCAATCCGGCACCTCGAGATGGAAGTTAAACAAATACAAATAACAGTGTCGGTAAGGCCGGAAGCAAAATAAAGTAGCAATAAGGGTCATTGCACTAACTCATATCGGAAGCGTAACATTTTTATTTGTGATTAAAACCTATTACATAACCAATCTTGCATTCTAAAGACTTTAAAAAGGTGCATAACCTATCTTTTCAGCCGTTAATTGTGGTTGAAGATGTTGCTACTGACTAAGCTCGCATCAAAATACGTCGAAATCTTAGTAGATTTTTCTAATCGATTTAAATACATAATTTAGATTATAACTTGTAATAGGGATAAAGATACTTACCAAGATTCGAATTTGAAATTCTGGGGTGTAGGCCTGAATAACTCTTGAAAGAAGCGATAATCTAGCTCGAGAATTTGACTTGCAAGAAAAAGGCGGAGACAAAGAAGAGGTACTTATAATAAAATCCCTTGCAAAATTTTAGCTATACGGATGGAAACCCACCGTTGGACCCGATCGAAGGATGCCAAGAGACACGAGCTTGTACACCGAAAGAACATCGAAGTTTGACTTGAAAATTCGAAAATACCCCTTCACTAGGGGCAAATGTTACTACCAAAATAAAGCACTGGAAAAGGCTGGTGGTGAAGGGGTAGCGGACTGGCACAAGCACAAAGGAATCTTCCGTAAGCAAAGGACAAGCACAAGGCAAAGCCGATAACATAATGGAGCAACCCGAAAGCCACGCAACAAACACCATCATTGAAGAAAAGAGCTCAAAATCTGTACAAAAGAAAGGATATGGTAGGATAGTTTTGACACGAAAGAAAGAAAACAGAATGATTCCTGGAACTGGAAGCCAACAAGGAGAAAAATCAGGAACCTTACGCACTGATACCTAGAAGGACGAAAGGGCTACGAGTATTAACTTGCTTAATACCGGTACATCGAGAAACAAAAGCATCAAAAGTACAAGGGAATCATCTGGGAGCCGTTTACCGGGACCCCCAATAGAGGATTTCCGGAAGGCCGCTCTAATAACTAATTAATAAAGCACCGGAAGCAATCCTCCAAAAATCCGAGACGTACTTCAGATGTCTACCGAAAGGCATGCCAGAACCATTAAAGAGAGGCAAGCTATCCACACTATTCTGTTTATTGTCGATACCAACAGGGATGGCGGATCCAGTAACTACCCATTTGAATCACGAAAGCAAGCTCCACCAAGTGTTGATGACAAGACCGAAAGCCTATATCTGGAAGCCTACATCCGGAATCCTTTGTCCTGATGCCTCACTAAAAGCTATCCATACCAAGATGCTTGATATAGATACAAAGAAGACAGAAGAAGCTCAAAAAAAGGGTTCCGGTAACCGAGACCATTCCTCTGAGAGTCGAAGACCGGCACCTCAAAAGGAACAAGCAAGACCCAAAATAGTAACCGAGAGTCAAAACAACCGGGATCAAAGGGAAAAAGCGACCGACAGAGGGCTTCCGCTGGCCTAATAGTAAAAGGGGCCCCGATTTGTCTATAAATAAGACCCTATGGGTCCCATTTTGAGGATCGATTTCTCATTTTCTCATTCTTGTACTTTTTTCTCTAGAGTAACCCCTAATTTCTAAATCAATTTAGGGATTACTATTGTAGCCACTCATGTACTCTAAATCAAAGACCAATAAAGAGTTGATCAACACTTGCCGTATTTTCTCCTGAGTTTCCTATTTAATTTCTTAGCTATTTCCTACACAACTTATTATAGTAGGCTTCCTACACGACTACGGGTTCCTACTTAAGCTTAGACCCTTTCGTAGAGTTCTTGCAGAACAACTTCCTACAAGCCAATTAGCCCTTTTGTTGAGGGTTATGTTTAAGGAGCCTTTGTCCCAAGATAACGGTTGGTTTCAGAGTTGCTTAAGCATGATTCTCACCCCATTAAGGGAAGAGTAATTAATCATTTGAACTCTAAACCCAGATATCTAGGAAATGGTGAACTAACTCAAACTAGCGAAATATAAATAACCCCAATTTTCCTTTAGGTCCATAGACCTATCTCTGGTGTTGACGAAAAATATCTTTAATGGTATTCAATTAATTAACCATTGAAATTCCATTTTCTATAAATTATCATAAATCTTGACCTAACTTGCATCTATATTTAGATGCCATGCAAAAACAGTTAGTCGTCGCTTTCAAGAATGAAAACAAATAGCCACATCTCCTTCAAAAAATAAAAACAATTCAAAGAAAAATCATACAATTGTAAAACTTCTTCCGCTGAGTTACTCGAGCTTAGATCTATTTGTAGACAAGTTTCAGGAGAGTGCGATCTTGTTTTCACGTTGGCGAAAGTTTTTACAATGTGGAAATCATATTAGGGTTGGGAATTGAGATTTATAAGGAAGTTTATTGGCAAACTAGTGATTATAGTTGAGTTTGTAGCATAGAAGGGCATCAAGGGACATAATTTTGTGGGATTTCGACTACAATATGTCGCAACCTGTTCCGGAAGAAGAAGAGGACGCATTTTCTTGGTAAGCTCGAGTTCGGCAAGAAGGTGATGAAGAGAAAGCGATTGCGGAGAGTTGTTAGCTGGATCTGTCCATTCGGATTTTTGTTGAGGGAATTAGGAGATGTGGAAAAGAGAAGATGTATTATTTTTGGCCATGAATGTTTTGGTTATGCCTGTAGCATGAGGATGTTGAGTAAAGGAAGATGGATGATGTGGCATGATTTGTTAGGGTGAGGGTTTATTTTTATTTTATTTTAAATTTAAATTCCAAATGCTTAAATGTTAATAAATTTTGCATATGAACTCAGATTGATGCATGGTTTGTTCCATTGGGATCGTATCGAAATTATGGACAACATGGAGTTGTTTTGGACTGATTTCAACACTATTTATCTTTAGGCCTACAACTGAATTTCAAACGCGCTTGAAATCAAATGTGAGTGATTAAACCCACTCACACTTAACTAAAATATTTGATTGTTAGTTAAATTAAGATCATTTTGTGATATGATCGTACTATTTGTTGTTTGATAGTTTAAATTGCTTATTTGTGTAAATCTGCATTGATAGTATAATTTAGTTTAACTGTTAATATATATTGAATAGTCATAATTTAATTACTAGTTTAAAATCTCATACCTGATGAATAGTAGACTGATGTTATATTGAATGTGACGGCCCGCCCCGCACCAGCTGACATTTCCAATGAAGGTGCGCTGTGTCAATGCCCGACTAGCACTGGACGGTCGCCAAAGAAAGAAAAAGAAAGAAATTTGAACTAACAAGGAACCTGTAGAATGTCTCACATCGCATGGGATAAAATATAATAATAACATAATTTTGACATAAAAACAGGCGAGACAACGCATAAGCTGAAAATTAAACCATCATAGCAGCGGAATTCAAAATACAGCTTATGATACAACATCATTATTACAACTTTAAAATACTGTCTCTAAAGCAAAATGAGAAAGGTACACTACTAATGCCCAAAGTAGTGACCAACAACAACAAAGGGAGAATATCTATATCATACTTGGAAGCCTCCTGCTCGTCTCCGGTACATCTACTCATGTATACCACATAACCTGTCTCTAGTCTGCCCGTTTAAGAGCACCCAAGGTAATAAGAAGAGAAATAAAACTCCGGGCCAGACAAAAGTATGGTATGAGCGATAAGCAGCAAAATAGATCAATAACAGGTATACTAAACCTTACATGAACCTGGACCTGCAACCAAAGAGTTAGCACAACAAGATGTACAATACTCTAAGGTGACACTAACATATGGTGTAAAGATACAGGGATGGGGTGTGCATGTCTTTGTAATGGCAAACAATCAAGCATAGCAACCATCCTCACATCTCTCACTCCGTGCGTAAAACATATGATATCCACCGCTTTGATCACCCAAATTCTTGCTATGATCACTCTGCCCCATGGAGTCATGGCGATTCCACTGCACTGATCCATAGCCACTAGTCCTTGCTATGTGCACTCTGCCCCATGAAGTCATGATGACTCCACTGCACTGGCTCATAGCATGCTATGATCACTCTTCCCCATGAAGCCATGATGACTTCACTACACTGATCCGTAGCTAATATCCGTCTCTCAATGGTGAATCAAAGCTATAGACATCGATAACCCCTTTGCACACGTCCCACAGCAAAGTCCAACTCATGAAGTTATCTCGTTGATCCCTATTTGGATCTTGATTAATAACCTCCCATTCGGATTTCCTTTGCATCTCGGGTTATGGTCGAATTGGAGTTGGCCTTCAGAAGAGTCGTCACGTAGAAGTAAAAGTATACTTCTGGTTCGGTTCGATACTCCTAACCCGGTTCGGTTCGGTGGTCCTAGCCCACGCCTTGATTTGGTTTGTGTATGCGCAGTGCTCCATTTCTCCTTGGTTCGGTCCAGTCACACTTTCTTGTTTTAGTTCGGTGGTCATCTCCATCCGGTTTGGTTTGGTTACGACGAACCGATCCCGTCAGTCGCTCCAGGTCCTCTTCTCTGATCCGATCCGCAGCCCCTTCCTTGCTCCCTGTCCGAACCCAACTCCAAATCTTATGCAAATGGCCTTCCTTCTTGCCAGATCTCCTTTAGTTCCAAGTTCCGATCCGAATCAAATCCCCTTGCGATGTTCTCTTACACGGTCCGAGCCCCATATCCGATCCGATCCGAAACCCTGCACATTTCCTGCAATTTTTCCAGCGACTATTTTACGCCATACGACGGCGTTTTTGACCACTCAAACTTTTCTAATCAATCACAAAGCATACCATACAGTCATAGCAACATAGAGAATCAACCAAAAACACCAAAACAACAATTTAATATGTCAATATAGATCAAACATACCCAGAACCCATATTTTTCCCTTGATCCCCCTTAATCATGTTCAAGCGTACAATTAGCAAAACTTATCCAAATTAGCCCAAATTTCTATCAGAGCCCTAAAATAATATTTTAGAATTTTACAAAAAAAATTCCAGATTTTTCTGAGTTATAATTTCGCTAATTATCACTAATCACCCCTAATTAGTGAAAAACAATGCAAATCACTCACCTTAGCCACAAATTACTTATAGATCTGAAAGTATCTCTGATATAGGTTGAATCTCTGTGTGTTCCAATGCCTCTATCCCAAACTTGATGCTAATTTGCCTTGATTTGATGTAGATTAGGCTAAACCTTGATTAAACGGTGATTAGAAGGCATTTTAGGAGTTGAAGGCCATTGTTAGGGTTGAAGAGAGGTAAGTGGCGGCTGGAAAATGACAAGGAAAAGGTTTTTCTAACCCTAGTCAACCGTCATATAGCTCTAATCCCGAAATCTCCCAATGGGCCTAGCTGCTAATCACCCGGTTAAGCCAATTAAGCTGTTTTTCACCTTCTAAACCTTGTTTCAGCCATATCTCCCGAACGGTGAGTCCGTTTGGCTAATGTGACCACTCTACGGAAATGTAAACCATCATCCAGATCTAATGGAAGTGGTTTCAATCAAAACTCCTTACCAATCAAAATTTATGGCCGAAACAAGATCAGCTAGGGGCAAAACGGTCATTTAAAAATCGGTAAAAATCGACAGCATGGGAAATGACCCCAATAGTCGTTCCCCAGAGTTACACGACTATACGACCTCATATAAAAAGAAATAAATATTCTACAATCCTTCGATACGTAGAATGCGAGTCGTTACATTGAATGCACTGATTTTGATGGATGCCTTGGATTGATATGTTTAATGTATCGACATGTAATTCATCTTGTTATCCACCTTGCTTGTATATGACTATTGTTTATGTTGATCCATCCCAATCACTTACCTTAGATGCTACGAGCATCAAATAAATCTGGAATTGATCATTAAAATGAATTAAGAACATAGGTTGAAATGATAAATACCTATGACCCTGATTTGAATTGAAATGATATATATCCATTCCCAAAATGCTAAAATTAATTTTTAAGAATCGCTTGACCATAGGACAAAAAATTATATACGAACACCGAACGGTTAAATAAATTTGTTTTAAATCTTGAATTTGAATTACTATCTTAAAAGCAATAAAAACAATATTTTATAAATTATTTCCTTTGAATTTGAACCTTAAATTCTTCGAATTTTAAATAAATGAAATTATTCAATGTTGAACCGAAGCTAAAAGGTTAAATTTTGACATGAGTTGAATATTGAAATTGAATTGTTTTAAAAAATTAAATAATTGCCATCTTTGAAAATTACTTTAAATTAACCTAATGTTTGAACTATAAACTCGAGATTTGCCATAAATTGAAATGATTCCAAATGAGAATTCCAAGTTAAACTATAAATATTGGTATCAGATTGTCTGAATTGAAATGTGATTTGAATCGAATTGAAAATTGAAATTGAGTTGATTTAATTTGAAAATTTAAATATGGCTTCAAGTTAAAGTGAAATTTATAGAAACAATTCTAATTCCAACTATAATATTCGAAAACCACTATATAAACTATCTTTATAAATAACTGTTTTCTAAATAACTATTTCCTAAATAATTATTTACTTTATAAACTATATTATTTTTCAACTCATATTCTAAAAATCAATTATTTACTTTATAAACTTCTACAATATTCCTATTCTAAATTCAAACTATTTATATAAATTTTTATTATTATAACTATTTGTCTCAAGTTATTTCAAGTATATATCTAAACCATTTAAACATATCCTTAAACTATTTTAATACACAAAATATTTTAGAATTGGAATTGTTTCAGGATTTTAGGTTGGTTTAAATGGAGATTTTAATATGAAAATTATTCTATCTTGACTATTGAAATGATTTCAAAGAGAACCTGGTATCTTGATACGAATTACAAACCCTCTGAAATGTAGATGTTAGACCAAAAATTGGTTCTAACACCCAAATGAGCTATGAATTTAATGAAATAGAACTAGAAAGCAACAAAGAACACACGATTTATAGTGGTTCGGCGTTAAAGAGCCTACGCCCACTTTCTATTCTTTTGATTGATGATTCGAATCCAAATACAGCAATGATTCTCACTCAACTTCACAATTACAACGAAAAAACTCACTCAAATCTCTCAAAAATAGACTCTAAGAGATGATTTTGATCTGAATATGATTGTAGAATTCGGCTATGAAGGAAGTTAGAGTTGAGAATTTGCCAAAAGATCCTTTCAAATGCCTCTTGATGGTCTATTTATAGGTGAAAATCTCTTCGAAGTGGCTCCGGTTCGGAACTGCGTGACATCCATCCCACAAGAGTCGGGTTCGGAGGCCTCCAGATGGCGACAGCGCATCGACTTAGTGGGAGATCGTGGGAGGAAATAGTCATGCTTGGCCCGAGTCTTCAGGAGATGCGTGTAGCAACGGTCACAGGTTCAGAGGAAAAAAGGGGTTCGGATCGGCGCCTCTGATCCGATCCGATGAGGCCACTTGTTGTCTTTTGATGTTTCTGACGTAATTCTCCAATCTGAACCGATATGGTTTCTGCGTCTTTGATCTCTACTTTTTTCCTGCGTTATCTTCCTCCGATCCGGACCGGTTGGTGACTTTCTCACTGTTCGCTCTTTGTGTAGCCTAGTTCACAAAGTGGGCTAACATTTTGCCCCCTCGAAGTACACTTTTATCTAAGATAAAGTGTGCTTCGAAGCAATTTACAAAACAACCTTTGAATTAGAACCATTGAATGATCGCTTCCATTTACTTGTAGTGTCGTGTCACTTCATAGAGTCGAGGCTTTTGCTTCTTATATATATCCACAATCCATATGAATTACTTTCTTCATTTTCAAACAACTATGAGAGCTCCTTTTAATGTCCAGTGATTCTTCCAGGTGAGCTTTTTCTTTACTTTTCCTCAAATTCACCCTGCGTGTCAAATTAGTGTATATGGTCCCTTTCGGTTCAGATTCCGATCCGAATGGATTTCCTCCAGTGGTACACCCGGATGGGCCCTTCAGTATTGATTCACCATGTACTAACAGGCCAGAGTGCCTTTATGGGCCTGAATCCCGGTCCGAACGGGACAGAGAAGACTAGGAATACGAGTAGTCACCATAAACCCATATAAATCTTCCTCCCGTCTTCTTCTTTCATTATTCTCGTGCAATAAACTTTGCATAAAAACCCTGGAATTTCAAAAACTTCGAAACTCTCTCGTTCTTCCTTATATTAAACAATTAGGTAGGTTTAAAATCTCGAATTACTTTGCTGTAATCGATTTTAGAAATAATTTGTGGCCAATTTCGAACGGTTTGGCCATGGCCTTTTCCTGGCTTCAAGGCCTGGGCCTCCTCCCTCCTCGCCGTCGTCGCTGGTGGTTCTATCGCCACCTCGAGGCGTGGAGAGAGAATTAGGATTCTATAGTGTGCTTGAGCACGTAAGTGCTTGGTCTTAACCGGGTTTCATGAGATAGAGTTGAGTTTGGTATCGGTTAAGCGAGATGGAGAATGAAGGAGATGAAGAAGAGGAGAGGAACTGGGATCGGTTCGGGTGAAGAAACGTTGGAGTGAAGGAAAGGGAGAAATGTTTACAAGATCGGATCAGGTTGGAGCAGAAAAAGGCAAAGAAAAGGAAAAAAAACTACCTGATTGGGTCAGATCGGAACAAAAGAAAAAGCAAAAGAAAGGGGAAACAAAGCCCACTTGACCGGGTCAGATCGGAGTAAAAAACAAGGAGGAGAAGAGGCATGATAATTCAAGTCAATCCGAACCGATCCGGTTGCCTACGTCCGAACCGATCCGGTTTTACTCACTTGGTGTGAATATCTGCTTCAGATTGAAACACGACTTTACCGTCCGATCCAATCCCATTGCGCATGCCCGAACCGAACCGAACCAGTCCAATTCGACTTGCGAGAATTTTTCAACTAACTTGATCAACGTTCGGCACAACCTTCAACTTGATGAACAGTTAGGATAGCGCCTTACGAACATAACAAACATCAAGAACTATTCTGAAACATTATTACTTCTTTGAATCTTCATATCACGCTCTTATGTGTTTACTTTGCATCTTTATTACACGTAGCACACACTTTAGTTCATATACACACACGGGGGACACGGGCAACTTTACTCTAATCCTTGCCATTGTTTCTTCAATAGTCTAGTGATCATGGCCGAGAGACGTTCTTCTAGATTAGCAAAGAAGATGGAAGTTGCGGAAACTCCTGAGAAATATACTCTTGATGACATATCTTCTTCCTCAGACCCCGAATGGGACGATGAGGGCTCAGACTATGAAGTAGAAGCACATAATAGTGAAACACCTTCTGATAGCGAAGTTTCTCTGGGCGATGAGGAGGAAGGAGGAATAGGAGATAATCGAGCTCCTGATGAATTTGAGTCCGCCATTATTTTGGAATTACCTAAAGATTCCGTCGAATCGACGATTGATAACGACAGACTTGTTCGGATATGTCTAAAGCACGGGATACTGAAAAGAGATACCCTCATGCCATCGAAAGCTGATCGTCCTCACAATCCTCCGGAAGGATTTATGGCAGTTACTCGATTAATGTGTATGGTTGGGGATATTCCACCATTCCTGCCTTTTGTCGTCAACTTCCTGAGACAGATGCGGATTGCCCCCATGCAGTTACATCCCAACTCCTATGCTTACTTATATACCTTATATATAGCATACATAGAGGTTTTAGGTATAGAGCTTACTTTCGACGACGTTCACTTTTTTTACAATTTCAAGCATCGGACTCGAGAAACTCCTTCCTTCTCCTACTTTGAATCAGTCCCAAAAAGGAAAATCATTTCAGCTCCATTTAGCAGCAAGGTCGGCGATTCTAAGCTCGAATGGTTTTATATCAGGCAACAGCCGGGGTGCGCCAGGAGGTGGACCAAATCAAGTAAAGCATCGATTTTCTAGATCTCGATTTTGAATGTTCATGTCAATATATTAACCTGCTTTTCTCTTTTATTCACAGTTGATAACCCAAAACAAATATCGGATCAATTATACTTTGATTGATTGCATCGACTCCTCAATAGCGATCAAATTTTTTTAACCATCGACGAAGTTCTTAAGGATGAGTATCTAACTCATCACGGGTTACTATGCATTACCCGTAGCATAGGTTATGGGTCGGGCCCGTATGTATATATACCCCCAGTAGACATTATTCTTGAAACGGGCGAGGGCTCAAGAGATCTAGAGATGCCTCTTCGGACTTCACCTTCTCCATCTTCAACTCAGGACGACGAATTAGCCAACATAGCCGAAAAGCACAGAGAAGGGTATACCGTCCCTGATGAAGCTATTTCTCCAGAAAAGTCAATGTCCCCTAAAGAACTGCCAATAGCCGCTTCTCAAGGAGATGTCTCTACTACCGAAGATTCCACATTTCAGGGTTTAGGAGATCTCCCCCTACCCGAAACCATCTACACTTCAGAGGACTTTGGTACAGATCCTTTAGTTTTCACATCTTCAGAGGATACCACTCCTGTTAAGGACAAAGAGCCCACTCGCGCTGGCCTGGCTTTGGATTCGGGTTTGTCGGGGGGAACACCACTTAGGATGCACCCAACACAACAACACCACACTTCACAACACTTACTTTTTATGTGAATACTGATTCTGAATTCTATTTATATTGTTGCGCAGGTACAATGTCTCGTCCTCACTATGACATTAGGAAAATACGTCGCAGTATGACTAGACCCCCTTCCGATGTCGAGCATGATCTCCGTGAAAGCCGAGGTAGAGAGGACAGAAGGCCTCACGATTCTTATCAGTTACACACCTCGCGTTCTCGCTCCCTCGTCAGGTCGGATCCGGACTGATATAAAAGCTACCAGAGTCGTCGAGGAGAAGACACATCACAACCCAAAGACCGAACTTCTCCTCAAGACAAACACAGTCGGGAAAGGAGCCCGCCGAAAGATACCGACTCACGAGGCAAACATAAGGTTTCTGATAAGCGGCCTAGGAAGGGTGATGCAGCCATCGTGCCCACTAAACAAAAGGATACTGAGCTAACATACTGCGAACCTCCACCACTGGATGATGAATCTAAAGTTAAGAGGGCATATTTGGAGAAGCAATTCCCCGACCATTATTTTGAAACTCTGACTTTCTTACCTGCTCTCGAGCCTATTTCCTCAAGGTGGGCAGACGAGGCCAAAGAGAAGATTGACGCAGTCGAGAAGTAATATTCGGAGATGTTCAAGTATTCACGTAACTTTTCCAGAATCATTCGAACTTTAAATACAGATGTTAATTCGGTGAAAAAGACTGCAGACGACGACGCAAAAGCCTTGAAAAATTTGGAGAAGGACCTTGAGGACACACAGGACCAACTTATCATCGCTCAACGTGAAGCTACCAACTTTAAACAGCAATTTGAAGAGTTACAGAAGCGTTATCATGACTTGCTAGAATCTCATAGTCAAGAGCGCTTGGAGTTGAAAAAACAAGAAGAAGATGCTAAGTCGAATAACACCAAAATGCAACTAGCTTACAATACTCTTGAGCGAGAAAAGGCCGAGTTAGTGAGAAAGAATGCTGAATTGGAGAAGCGAAACACTGACCTGGAATCCAAGTTGAAGGAGGCCGAGAATAGGGCTACCCAAGCTGAGGGGAATGTGGAAAATGTCATTAAGTCCGCTGAAGAAACCCGCAAACAGCTGTCAGAAGCTCAGGAAGAAGTGCATGGTTTTGGCGAATTATTGATTGAATTCTTCGTGCATATAATTCGTCGCCGAAAATTCTCTTGGATTGAAGACTATCCAACTACCTTGGTTCACGTATGGAGTCAAATTGTCGAATGGGAGAAAAAGGAACCTAAGGTGGACTTCGTTGACAAAGATAAGCTTATGGAAAAATATCTAAGAGATGATGAACCGGCACGTCTAGCCGAGGGGCGTCGCCTCATTGCCACTGCTATGGAGGAAGAGAAGCGGATGGCCAAACAAAAGAATATCGCTAGAGATGGCAATGGGGCGGGTCTAGGGTCCAAACCCGCTTGACCCGCCCCTGTTTTGACCCATTTAGACCCGCCCCATAGGGTCTTCGGGGCGGGTAGACCCGCGACCCGCTTTTGAAGGTCCGCGTCTAGGGTCGGGTCTAGGGCACGGCTAACCCGCCCCAACCCGACCCGCATGATTGAAACATCATTTAAACACTTTATAACTATAATGATTACTTGTCAATCTTCTTAGGTATACATGGTTATAACTTGAATATTATATTCATTCAATCAACAAACTATAAAATTTTCATAATATTAAGTTGCATCAATGATAATCATACAATAAACAAATGCATACATTTTGAACTATTATCTTACAACTCATTTTATTATATTCTCTTATCATTGTCAACACATTATAACATTTATATAATTTATTGATAAAAAATGTAAGTATATAAATTCGTGTACATTAGAACACGATATCACCGGGTCGCGGGGCGGGTCGGGTCTACCCTGACCTGTACAGGTTTCGGGTACGGGACGAAATTCCAGACCCGCACCGGGTCTACGGGGCGGGACTGGGGCGGGGTTTAAAAAGTCCGGGTCGGGTCTGGGGCATGAGAAACCCGCCCCAACCCGCCCCATTGCCATTCCTAAATATCGCTGAGGCTGGTTCTTCTTCTACTACCGTTGAAACTCCCGAAGTTGAGGGATATGATCCTGAGAACCCAGGGATCCCTCAAGCGTCTCTCATATCTCCTATACCTGAGTCAGCGTTAGAGATGGCAGTCACTCCAGCTGAGAAATTATCGGAAGGTATTCCTACCTTTTCACCCCAATTTGTCAAGGCCGTCTCCACTTTTCACCACATAATTGGGCAATCGATGGAGGATCCTTTATTTTCTCCTGAGTTGATAACTGTTGCTTCTCATTCTGTAGGTGTTGAACCGACCGAGAAGACTGGTGGGCCTCAAGGAACCACCACGGGAGCAAAATCCGTGGAAAAGGCTCAAGGTGAAAAGGATAAGGCTGCCGCTGTAGAGTCAGGAGGGGGAACTGAACTGTCTAAGGCTGATGCTCCTCATGATGACGAGATGATTGATGCCTTAAAAGACGACGGTGGCAATGAAGGGCATGAAAAGGATCCTGACGTGGCTGTAATTGGGGATTCAAAAAGCGCCGATGACATCACTTTGGCTGACATGAAAGCCGAGCAAGACAAACGTATGCAGCTAAAAGTTGAAGACCTGGACCTCGAAAGCCTTAAGCCTCTTGCAGTGGTGGATGCTGGATCAAGGTTAGTCGTTAAGCTTTCAACTAGGTCTATTACAAAAGAGCTTGCTAAAAAGTCTTTTCTTGATTCCAGTGTTCCAACTCTTGGGAAAAAATCAACCGATTCTAGCACTTCGACTGCAGGGAAGAAAAAGCCAAAGCGCATTTTGACTGATGCTGAAAAAGAGGCTAAGAATGCTCAGAAGGCTGCCAAAAAATTCAAGTCCACTCCAAAGCCCAAGTGATGAAGTGCTTTGTTTTATTTGGATACTCAGTTGGTCCGACATTGTTGCAGCGAGTGCGGCCCTCGCATCTTTTCTTTGCTTGTTTTCCTTGTATAAAATCACACGTTTGTGAATAAAAATAGTTCTGTTTCCTGCAATGTCTGATAGTTGTTTGTTTAGCACTTAAGTAAAAATGCAAAAGCAGGTCATACTAAAGTCATATAATGAAGTCATTGTTGAGGGAAATATGTATGCACATATATGCCCCCAGTCAATCTTGCGTAACTGAGCAAGAATTATTCAAGATTAACTAAATCAAAAATCCAATTGTCCCCGATTCTTGGACGGGGCCATATTCCTTTTGTCATTGATGCCTATTCTTTCTAGCATCTTTATACTCTCCTATCTCATAACTAGGTTAGAGTATTATTGAGGCGGTCTCTCATCTGGGTGCACCTTCATGCCTCAAGGGACGTCGTCTTCCCGTCCTTTATACTCTCTCTCGATTCTTGAGAGTTAGAGTTAAGAATGTCGTCTTCCCATTCTTTTATGTTTCATTGTACAAGCAGTCATTTTATTTTCTCCTGCACATGGGTCATCTCCAACTTTCCAAATTTAATTTAACGTTTTGCGTTTCATGGTCATGATAGAATAATTGTTGAAGATATAAATAATGCAGAAAAGTAAATGACACACGATATTTTTATAGTGGTTCAGCTAAGTCGTAGCCTACATCCACTTCATAATCCTTTGTTCACATAAATAGACTTTTTAAGGCAAGTTGTACCTTTTTACATAGCTTATAAAAACAAAAAGGGATGACATTTCATATTTAGCTCAGATATCGTCGCAAGTGCTGAGCATTCCAGGCTCTGGGAATCTCCTCACTGTCCACGATCGTTAGCTTGAATGCTCCTATATCAAGCTTACGTTGGATGGTGTATGGCCCTTCCCATTTTGGACCCAATTGGGTCGAAGGCGGGAAGACTCGTTTCAGTACTAGGTCTCCTGGTTCAAAGGTTTTGAAGCGAACTTTCCGGTCATAACAACGTGCTATTTGATGTCGATGTCTCGAAGCACGCAAGTCAGCTTCATCTCTTTTTTCTTCAATCATATCAAGAGATTCTAGGAGAAGTGCCTTATTTGTCATCGGATCGTAATACGCCACTCGATGAGAAGGGGCTTCTAATT
This sequence comes from Allium sativum, assembly GCA_030737875.1. Taxonomy (NCBI): domain Eukaryota; kingdom Viridiplantae; phylum Streptophyta; class Magnoliopsida; order Asparagales; family Amaryllidaceae; genus Allium; species Allium sativum. The sequence continues at coordinate 183,576,152 of CM060924.1, read as the reverse complement.
CTACTGGGATCACTGCTTCTGACCCGAAGGAAAGTGAATAAGGAGTATGGCCGGTAGTCGTCTTAAAGGTTGTCCTGTAGGCCCATAAAGCTAATGGCAACTCGTCTACCCATCTAGCTTTGGGCCGCTCCAACCGCTTCTTCAGAATTGATTTGATGACCTTGTTTATGGCTTCGACCTGGCCATTTGACGGCGGGTGAGCTACTGCAGTGTATCGTTTATCAATCTTATATTTCTGGCAGAAGTTTCTAAACTCGATGCTGTCAAACTGTGTCCCATTATCGGTTATGATGGTCTTCGGTATACCAAATCGACAAATGATGTTTCTGACCCCAAAACTGATCACCTTCCTTGCCACGATGGTTGTTAAAGGTTCAGCTTCTACCCATTTTGTGAAGTAGTCCACAGCAACGATCGTGTACTTAGCTCCTCCTTTGGCAGTAGGTAACACTCCAATAATATCAATTCCCCACATGGCAAACGGCCATGGACTTACCATCGACTTGAGCTGGGTTGGAGGCGCTCTGGGAACTTTGGCGAATCTTAGACATCTATCGCAGCGTCGTGAATAATCAGCCACGTCTTTATTCATGGTAGGCCAGAAATATCTGTATCGTAATATTTTCTTTGCTAGGGTTTGACCCCCAGTGTGATCTCCACACTCACCTTCATGTACTTCTCGCAGTACACGTTTAATGTCGTCGTGTGCGATGCACCGTAATAGGGGCATTGAAAACCCTTGACGATAAAGGACGTCGTCCTGTAAAACGTATCGTGCAACCTTGCGTCTTACAACTCGTCTTTCGCTCTTTCTTAATGGGAGGGTTCCGTTCTTGAGAAAATTCTTAATTGATGTCATCCAGGACTCTCTTTCTGGTTCAACTTCCAAGGCTAGCTCTGTTTCCATTAAGTCGAAACTCGGTGATTCCAACACCTCTATCGGAACCATTTTGGCTTCTTTAGGGTCATCAGAACTCGCTAGCTTCGCCAGTCGATCTGCTTTCTGATTTTCCGCTCTTGGAATGTGTGTTATGCTATAATGCTCCAAACTTTCCAATAACTCCTTTACCTTTTTGAGATAAATGATGAGTCGAGGTCCTTTAGCAGCAAATTCTTCCCGAACTTGACATATAACTATCTTGGAGTCGCAATATATATCTAGTGTCTTCACTCCCAAATCTTCGGCAAGTTTCAGCCTAGCAATCAGGGCTTCATACTCGGAATCGTTGTTAGTAGCAGCAAATTCCAACCGTAATGCATAATAAATAGAGCGTCCTTCAAGAGTTATTACAACAACTCCGGCGCCGGACTTTCTATCATTCTTGGCTCCGTCCATATATAGTCTCCACGGACTAAGCTCCAACTCTCGATCCAAAGTAACTATCTTGTCACCCGCCATTTCCTCTTTGGGGATTGTAAATTCGGCTATGAAGTCAGCCAATGTCTGCCCCCTTATTGATCTTCGTGGTTGAAAGTTCAAATCAAATTGACTCAGCTCAATATTCCATTTAAGTAATCGCCCCGATGTTTCGGGTTTTTGCAACACTTGTCTCAAAGGTTGATCGGTATATACGACTATCGGGTGTGCCTAGAAATAATGGCGAAGTTTGCGGGAAGCAATCAGGAGGCTATAAGCAAGCTTCTCTATCTTTGGATAGTTATGTTCTGCAGCAGCTAGCTTTTTGCTTACGTAATACACAGGTTTCTGGACTTTATCCTCTTCATGTACTAGTGCTGCGCTGACGGCGTGAGATGATACCGCCAAGTAGATGAACAAATCCTCATGTTCCATGGGCTTCGATAATATTGGAGGCTTTTCTAAAAGGTCTAATAGATTCTGGAACGCCTCCACACAGTCGGGAGCCCACTCAAAATTTCTCTTTCCCCGCTTTATGAGATCGAAGAAAGATACACACTTGTCTATTGCTTTGGAGATGAACCCGCCCAGTGCTGCAACCTTCCCAGCTAAGCTTTGAACATCCTTGATTTTCCGCGGCTCCCTTATATTCCGGATCGCTACTATTTGGTCCGGATTGATTTCAATTCCTCTAGAACTCACGATAAAGCCAAGGAACTTGCCTGATGCCACTCCAAAAGAACACTTCAAGGGATTCAACTTCATCCCATACCTTCGTAGTATGCCGAACATTTCTGTTAAGTCCTTCGTATGATCAGAAGATTGCTTGGATTTCACGAGCATATCATCTACGTAAACTTCCATGGTTTTCCCGATTTGTTTGTAAAACATGCGGTTGACTAGGCACTGATACGTGGCTCCTGCATTTTTCAATCCAAATGGCATTACCACGTAACAATACAACCCCAAGTCTATGATAAAGCTCGTATGCTCTTGATCTGGTATGTGCATAGGAATTTGATTGTACTCAGAATAGGCATCCATAAAGGATAAAAGTTCATGCCCGGCCGTTGAATTTACTAGTTGATCAATTCTGGGGAGAGGAAAGCTATCCTTCGGGCAAGCCTTGTTCAAATCAGAAAAGTCGATACACGTTCGCCACTTTCCGTTTGACTTTTTGACCAGAACAGGATTCGATATCCAGTCGGGATATTTTGAATCCTTAATGAATCCATTACTTTTTAATTTCTTTACTTCTTCTTTCAAAGCTGCTGACCGCTCTGGGCCCAACATCCGTCTTTTCTGCTTGACCGATGGGTGCTTTGGGTTAATATACAAAGAGTGGCTCATGATTGTAGACGAAATCCCACACATGTCAGCGTGAGTCCAGGCAAACACATCCAGATTTGCCTTTAAGAAATCAGCCAATTCCCTCGCTCTAACTGGATCCAGTTGCGAGCCGATCTTTAGTACTTTTTGTCGGATCTATTTCATCAATAGGTATATCGATTGTTATTTCGTTGGGAGTTGCCTTCCTGTCCCCGGGTTCACTATCCTTTCTGGGATCTATATCCTCGAGTACGTCAGAGGGCGACTCTCTTGGGGCAGGACCCCTTTATTGCTATGTTGAGGCCTCCTTTGGAGGGGCGGAATCATCCTTAGCATCTATATTCAACCCCTTCATTAACATCTTTAACTCTGCCACGTAACAAGCTCGTCCCGTAGCTTGGTCGCCGCTCATCACCCAAACTCCTGAGTCATTCGGGAATTTAAGCAGCAAGCACCAGTGCGCAATACATGCCTTAAATTCGGCAAGGGCCGGTCGGCCTAGGAAGGCATTGTAAGGCGACTCCAAATCCAAAACTACAAATGGCAGAATCCTTACTCTCTGGCGATCTCACTGCCCTAGTGTGACTAGTAATTCCACAAAACCCATCGGAGCTGTAGATGCTCCGTTAAAGCCACGTATCCATCCTTGACATGGCTTTAAGTCTTTTGCTTCGAGCTTCATTTGTTCGAAAGCTTTCTTGAAAAGGATATTGACCGAGCTCCCGTTGTCCACTAACACTTTATGGACTAAAGCAGGGCCAATTGTTGTGGTGATTACTAGCGGATCGTCGGTTGGAGATTGAACTCCGGAATCATCTCTATTGCGGAATACGACGTCGTCTGACATCGTCTTTTGTTGCTTTACTGGGGTAACAACATCGAGGCTACTGCACTCTCCAACCTCAAAATGCTTGGCGGCGTTGACGTACTGATCCATAGCTTTAAAACTATGACCAACTAGGTGAGGTCCACCTATAATAGTATTAATGACGATCCTCTTGCCTTTTTGCTGGGCTGTGGGTTTCGAGGTAGACGGATTTGAGTCCGGAGCTTGTCCCCCTTGCCCCCTGTTCCTTGGGGTGACTTTGTACTCGTCTAGCTTTCCTTCTCGCAGCAATTTTTCGACAATATCTCTCAAATGACGGCATTCGTTGGTGGAATGACTGTGGGTTCCATGAAACAAGCAAAACTTTCCTGTGGCAATCTCTTTCTTAGTAGAATCTCTGGGTGGTGGTTTTTTGTGTTGCAATGTGCTATATGTGTCTAAATAAATATTCTCCAACGTATCATTTAACGGCGTATAATTTTCAGAAGTCTGGAATCTGGGTCTTTTATTAGAGCTATTCCCTCGGTTTCTGTTCCTTCTATTGCCGTTCCCATTTCTGTTGTTATTACCACCACTCTGGTTGCCAACATTTACTTTCACCTTCCCTGAACTGTCACCAGATTGTTTCACAGCAACGTTAATCTGGACACCTTCCTTCGAGGCCCCTTCGGATTTTCTCTTTCGATTTGCCTTAGCTTCCTCTCGCCTTAAGCGGATATTAGCCTTTTCATAGAACAATTCTCTAGTAGGAGGTGGTTTTCCAGCCAAGTAATCCCCGAACTCGGTGTCAGGATCTACCCCTTCTATTAAGGCCATCAGGATAGTGGGCTCATGGGGATCAGTAACTTCGGTGACGACCAAGTTGAAGCGATCCAAATATGACTTCAAATATTCTCCTGGGCCCTGTTTAATCCGTGACAATTCTATGACGGTCTTGGACTTTTGGGCATGAGTTGGAATTGATTCATGAAGTGCTCACTCAATTATGTGAAATTTGGTACCGACCGAGGAGGGAGTCGGGTGAACCACACTAAGGCTACGTCTTCAAGATAGATCAGGAAAGCTTTGCATTTTACGGCATCTGGAGTTGCTGCCACATTCATGAACCATGCGTATCTCATCAGATGATGCCCTGGGTCTGTTCTTCCTGAATATCGATCCATCTGAGGCAAGTTGAATCGCCGGGGGAACTGGAAATTTAGTATGTCATCTGTGAAAGGGGTATGACTTCGCTCAATGCCCCAATCTTCATTATTATACGGCCGGCTTTCAGACATAATCTGGCGCACCATTGCCCATACATTGGCGTTGGTTAATGTCTGCACAGGCTCCCTAGATCTGATGTTCGGATTACCCCTGGGTTCCTGATCAGGGGATAACCTCATGTTTCTGGCGGCAGCTGCTCTACGTTGCTCTCTGTGCTCCCGGTCGATCTCTGGAGGTAGAGGTTGGAGAAGCTATTGCTGTGTGGGGTTGGTAATATTAGGATTCCTGGGTAAGACGTGGGATCCGCGCATAGGTAGCAACATAGGCTGTTGTAGACTCGGGTCATCAGGGTCCAATACACGAGCAGCATCTTCTCGGGATCCTAAAGATCCAAAAGTCAATTGATCGAGGTTCTGAGGTCGTTCAAGCGGCCTTCTCTCGCGAGGACGTTCCTCCTCCGAAGATGACGAATCATCTGTAGCAATGCGGCGTGCTGGGGAAGGAGTCCTCTGTCTCCGGAGCTCCTGTAGTTCCCTACCCATAGTGATCATGTTTTCCTGCATGCGAAGGTTGTCACGCTTTTGGGCTTCCAATGCTTCTTTAGTGCTCTGAAGCGTGTCAAGAAAATGTAAAAAATCTCCCTGAGTAATGGGTGCAGATGGATCAGGCTGAACATTAGTCATCGTGGCTGGAATCGGAGCGTTGGAGGGAGCTCGAGTAGAAGTTCCAGCTTCATCCTAGTTCGGATCGGATCGGTTCACAGCAGCCTGGTCGGGGCGGTTTGGATGGAGAGAGTGAGTGGCCCCGACCTCATCAGATCGGATCGGATCGGTGCCTTCGACCCGGTTCGGATCTTCACCTCCGATCCGGTACGGATCCTCCTAATCGGAGCGGTCTGCTCCAGAGCTTTGAGCGCGTAACCTTGTTATCACGATGGCTTGCTGATCTTCTCTAGCATCATTTCCCCTAGCGTCTTGCAATTCTTTTCCTTTGGTCTTAGCCATGATACTCGATTCTTCAACGGTTAGTCAACAAGTACTGAAAGATGTCAGAGACAAGGGATTAACTTCTTTGAACCTGAAAGTCCAAATAGTAGAATGATAATCCCAAAAAGGCTGAGAATTCGAAGGTTTCTCAGTGAAAGCACCAAAATGTTAGACCAAAAATTGGTTCTAACACCCAAATGAGCTATGAATTTAATGAAATAGAACTAAAAAGCAACAAAGAACACACGATTTATAGTGGTTCGGCGTTAAAGAGCCTACATCCACTTTCTATTCTTTTGATTGATGATCCGAATGCAAATACAACAATGATTCTCACTCAACTTCACAATTACAATGCAAAAACTCACTCAAATCTCTCAAAAATAGACTCTAAGAGATGATTTTGATCTGAATATGATTGAAGAATTTGGCTATGAAGGAAGTTAGAGCTGAGAATTTGCCAAAAGATCCTTTCAAATGCCTCTTGATGGTGTATTTATAGGTGAAAAATCTCTTCGAAGTGGCTTCGGTTCGGAACTGCGTGGCATCCATCCTATAAGAGTCGGGTTCGGAGGCCTCCAGATGGTGACAGCGCATCGACTTAGTGGGAGATTGTGGGAGGAAATATTCATGCTTGGCCCGAGTCTTTAGGAGATGCATGCAGCAATGGTCACAGGTTCAGAGGAAAAAAGGGGTTCGGATCGGCGCCTCCGATCCGATCCGATGAGGCCACTTGTTGTCTTTTGATGTTGCTGACGTAATTCTCCGATCCGAACCGATATGGTTTCTGCTTCTTTGATCTCTACTTTTTTCCTGCGTTATCTTCCTCCAATCCGGACCAGTTGGTGACTTTCTCACTGTTCGCTCTTTGTGTAGCCTAGTTCACAAAGTAGGCTAACAGTAGAAATTTCCAATCGGTGTGGAAAATGTAAATGTTTTGTTGTTAAAGAGACTAAGATCGGATACTGTCATACTCTCTACCAATACCGAAAACCGCTTTAACTGTGCTTGTGGTGGAGAATCCAGAATGAAGTAGGATGAATTGGAGCCGATTACTGGATTTGAAGAATGAGAACAATGATGGATAGCCTTGACCTTCGGGTCATGATTGAAATGACTAAAACAGGAGCCATACCCAGGCCAATGTGAGTTAGCTACTCTTAGTAGACATGCTTCTTCGACACAATATTATATTACTTTGTGACTGATTTGGGAGCCTTTAAATTTGGGATTATTGTTTGAGCCGGGCGGTAGTCACGACTATGCGTTACGATCAGCCTGGTTCCGCAAGCCGGTGGAGTCCTATTGACGAGTATTGCTTCGATGCCTTGTCATATTATCCTAATCGATTTTCCTATGATTTTGATTTAATGTTGTCGTATCATTGCGCATTCCTATCCACCCATTCCTATCCACCGACGAATTATTGGTGTGTTGTACGCGAACTGTACGACAACGGTATAAACATTGTAACGGTAATAATGGTAATCCCGCTTACACTATTTTCAATAGTATATTTATAGTATACACTAGTATAATAGCATATTGTATTATATAGTATCTAGTTTGACGGATCCTTAGGAGATGGAAATTCCTATAACATCTCTTAAGTTACTGCGCTCATGAACATATTGGGTATGAGATGTGAATTACATTAAGCACCTCTGACGCCATGACACTCATATTATCACATGGTTTTGATTTAACTAATATGAGAATATTTTAGTTCTGATTCGAGTATTTTTGTCTTTTCATTTGTGCTCGGGTTAGCCTGAGTTTTTCGGTTATCGAAGACACCGTTATGAAGATGAAAATGGAGTCTGATCGACATATTCATTTATATTATTCTGCTGCATATATTGATATGTTGTATGATAGTTAACTCTGATAATCTTTGTAAATGAATAATCAAATGTATGTTTAAACAGCTTCATGAATTGTTATTTATTTATTATACCTTGTCCTTTCTCTGCGAGATTCTACGATTATTTTCTTCCTTTTCCTTTTTCTTTTATTAATCCCAATAACTATTTGTACTTTTGAATTCGTTTAAGTCGACATTTGTGGATTTTTTGTCGATTTGAACGACCAAAAATCCAAGTTAACACAATCCACATTGCGTTCGATGACTCAATGGCCAAACAATGTTGCCCCATGTTTGGAGGCCTTATGAGGATGGAGGCTGCCTTCTGTTTGTGTACCCATAAGAGGTTTAAAATGGAAGATATGTAGGTTTACTTGCCTATTGATTACCAGTTGCTTACAGTTTGTGGTAAACCACCTCTGACTGGATACACTTGATTTATAAAGGTAAACTATGTATGTTCTTTTATACCACTTTGTACATCTGTGAATGTCTGTTTATTTTCAGATAGCCTTAATATATTCCTCTCGATTATTAGGAGACATGCGTTTATTTGGGTTGGTGCATTAGGACGTATGGCCAAACTGACTGCTACTGTTGACGTGAATTATAAGTTATATGGAAAGTTCGGAGTTATATTTTTAAATCCAATAAATGAGCATCAATCTCCATAACTCAAGCTCATTACTATAAAACAAGTCGGTTGCTTCAGCTATTTACCTCATGTTGCTTCAGTTCTACAACCGAAGCAAATGCAGACGAAGCAATAAACCAAAATCCGTTGCTTCTGTTGCTCAATCGAAGCAAAAACCATTTCCTTGCTCCAGTTGTGCCAACAACATAAGCAAAAAAGCACACCATTAGCTAAAAAGCGACCATATTTATTGCTTCTGTTATGAGTACAATAGAAGCAAAAAACCCTCTTTAACAAAAAATGATCCTCAACCATGCAATAATATAAATAGGGTCAGTTTGTCTTATGTCCCTAATAGATTTCGAAATTAGGCTCACACCCCTTCCTTAGATTTTTATAACTTAGGTCCTTATTTTTCGAAAGATCATAAAAAAGTGACGGAAAAAATTCATGTAAATTCATAATTAAATACAACATCTAATCTTCACCAAATCCAGGCATTAAAACTGCAAAATGGGCATCAAACCCCCCCACACCCCCCCCCCCCCAAAAAAAAAAAAAAAAAAAACAAACAAACAAACAGAGAATCTCCATTATATTGCATTAAACAATGCAGTTATTTGCAATTTCAGCATATATTGCAATTATACGTCAAACAGCGGTAATACTGTAGAAATGTACGCAGTAATACTGCAATAAATGCATCATTTGAAGCAGTAATTCAATCATCGCCTGTTTTTTTCAACCATACACCATTTTTAAGCATTGTTGCTTATAATTAAGCATTTATAAGCAATAAATGCATACATACCAGCAAATATTCTAAGCCTTCATCTGTTTTAACATTTCTGCATACATTTCAATAGCTATACAGTATAACTGCATACATTTCAGCAGTTATTCGCAAGCCATACAAAATTAATTAACTTTATATGCATACATATCAGCAGGAATATGCAATAACTACATACATGTATGCAGTTATGCATCTAGATTTTCAATATAAACTCAAGATAAATAACTACATACACGTATGCAGTTATTGCTTAGAACTGTATACTTTGTCAAACTTTTTTATGTTTTTTGGCATGCTTCTGTGAATATTTGCAATTGTTTGATTTTTTATTTTTTTATATTGCAGTGCATTTTTTTTGAAAAACACATAAATGCCCAAAATAGGGGCCTTCTTTGAATGAGGGGGAGGCTGTTTACATTACCAAACATTTTAGGGAAGGATGGCTTATTTTCACACATAAATATATATATCAAAATAAATAATTATCACTTGCAATTTTATAATCATATTAGACAACGAATATAAACTGGACAATACACAAATATAATTCACTAATAGCACTAAAATCCCATACATCAACATAATAGAGAACCATATAATTATCCCGTCTTAGTAGAACAGAATGGACTACTTAGCATGCAAGTACAAAATGCAAACAAAGAATTCTAACTTACTAACAAAATCACAGCCAGAATAAGATAAAGATAATGCAACATTTGCAAAATTCAAACTGAAGACAAACTTTCCGAAACAAGCCGAGCTCACTAAAGATGTGCTCTGTAACACCCCACGCCCGCTAGGGTCACTCACTAAGGGAATGCCATAGCATCGGTGGAGTATTCTAGTGAATATAGAACAGAAAAATTACAACAAGACAGATATAAATAGTACTTGAAATTCTAAAACATCATCTCATAACAGCGGAAATAAACATGTCTGGTTACATCATAAAACCATGATAAAAGTCAAGTACAACATCTGTCAAAATAAAGAAGTACATAATCCCACTCTCATATACAATAGCCATAAGAAAAGAAAAGATAACTGGATAACTGGAGCTTTACATCTACCCAAGCTCCTCAAGACTGGAAACAGAAATCCGATCAAGCTCTACTACCGCTAGGATCCACCGTAGGACCTGAGGGTTGGGAAAAAGATAAAAACAACGGGGTCAGACATAAGTCTGAGTGAGTCCTATAACTTTAACAATACAATCATTAAAGTAACCAGAGAAGACATAAACTTGACCTACGGTAATATCTGGGGATGAATGGCTACACTAAGCAGCTTGGTAGACTCAGAATAAACTAAGATAACCGTCAGGACGCATCTACCCACCCAAGGATAATTACTAACTGCACCACACCAGTCATTCCTACTTAAGGTTGATCCCTTCTAAGGACTTAGAAAATTTCCCCAGTAGTTTCATGTACTCCTAGCCCACTACATAGGTGCCGTCTGCCCCTATCTCCACTAGGTGTACTCAGTAATTCTGACCCAGTAGTTTCGCGTACCCCTACATAGGTGCCGTCTGCCCCTATCTTCATTAGGTGTACCTACTACTCCCCATCGATCGGCTCCCTACCGTAGATACCCGTGCTGGTCCCACAGTGGGGTGTATCACTCCCCTAAAGTGGCTACCCAATACTATCAACGGTGCACGGCTTTATATCTACACGATGCAACAACGGCTTATCTACCAGCCCGGGCCCACACACGCATATGAAGCCCGTTGGACTTGCGTTGCCACCGCTAACCCGTTTTGGCCTCTTATAATCAAGCCCAATATGCGTGTCCCGTCACTCGACATGGGTCGAGCCCACAAAGATACGTTTGGGATATTGGTTGAAATGGGCCCCCACAAGCTACCCACCTAAGCTTGTCAAATATCTAGTGTATCCCACTTAACCCTTTAATCATGTTTAATTACATGTTTCCACTTGGTTAAGTATTCTAATCGTATTTTCTATTGCCACCCAAGGCAACCCACTAGATTCCACATGCCACCCAAGGCAACCATTAAATTTCCACATGCCACCCAAGGCACCCACTTAACCCCTCATGTCCCACTACATGCTACTATGGTTAAGTGTTTCTTAATTAATTAAGATCGTGATCTCCCATAAAGACCTCCCACATTAGACTAGCTGATATGACCGCCTGGTTAAGCCGGCAGAATCCGGGCAGTCTTACGTCATAACAGAGTCTAACCTCGTGTCTTTACCTTAATCACGTATTTAATTTATGGCTAAGACCTCTCACATTGGGCTAACATTTGTAGCAACTGGTTAAGCCGGTCGGGTCCGGGCAGTTTTACACTACAAATGAGTCCAACCTCGTGTCTTAGTCGATTAATTACACCTAATTAATCACCCCCATATTAATTATCCCTAATTAATATCAAGTTTTCCATAACATGGGTAGACCTAACTCAATAGGTAAATTCCCATGGGGTAGACCTAACTCAATAGGTAAATTCCCACTTATGGTAATTTATTTTTATGGTATGCTTAATCATACCCAAACATTCATTTATTAACATATTTACCAATCCCATCGTTCCCCACGTAAATCGTTCTCGTTACATGACATAATAAGGGGAAGATCATCACAAATATCATGGGTTTAACATACAACTTTGTCATGGGTTAAGAGGATGTCAACTTGTATATATGAGCATATTAACCCAACTACATATAACCCAAACTTGCATATTATCATACACATGATTTGCATAACATGTTGCATATGAGCTTGCATATTATCATACACATATCTTGCATAACATGTTAAACTTGCATATAGGCATTCTCAATCTTGCATATCATGTTAAACATGCATTTAAGCATACACATAACTTGCATAAGCATTCACATACTTGCATAAGCATCCACATACTTGCATAAGCATTCACATACTTGCATAACTTGCATATCATGTCATTTAAGCATATACATATCTTGCATAAGTATTCATATACTCGCATAAGCATGCATAACTTGCATATCACATAAAACTTGCATTTAAACATATACATGACTTGCATAAGCATCCATACACTTGCATAAGTATGCATAACTTGCATATCACTTTCAACTTGCATTTAGACATATACTTAACTTGCATATCACCTTCAACTTGCATTTAAACATATACTTAACTTGCATGTCTCACATTGCTAAACATGCATAATTCCACTTATTAAATATGCATAAATCCACTAGTTAAACATGCATATATCAACTTGTTAAACATGCATAAATCAACTTATTAAGCATGCATAAACCAACTTATCAAATATGCATAAACATAGAACAACATAGAGTAACATATCATTATACATGATTCATACTCACTAATCCGCATTTAAGACCATAAGTCTCATTACACCCAATCTACTTACTTTAACAATTGATGTTAAAGTGATAGAAACTCACCAAACTCAAGATTAGCAACCTTATGAAGTAGAATTAGTTGCTAACTATGAAGCTAATGATGATTAGAGAATGATTTGAGAGGGATTAGCTTGCAACTTCCTTCATGAACTAGTGGAGGCCATGCTCAAATTTAATTTTGCCATAGTTTAGTTACAAGACTTAATTATGAATGAATTAGGGTAGGGTTATGGTCTTATTTATAGGATTAGGTGAGTGTTTTAGGCCCTTAGATTAACCCTAGATTAGATTAGGACCCTTAGATTTAGGGAATCTCTAGAACCAGCCCTCCTAGCCAGCCTGAAACCCAACCTGGTGCAACCTGGTGCACCCAGGTTCACAGAACGGCGCCACCCTGTCGACAGGCAAGTCGACAGGCATGTCGACACCCCTGTCGACAGGCCTGTCGACAGCCCTGTCGACATGGGCTGGGCGGGAAGCTTCCCGCCTGACCCCGCCTGGCCCATTCCAAATCTGAATATTTTAAATTTTTAAATCTGTTTTAGTTTTGAAATTTCTGCAAACTTCATCGGGCCATAACTGGGCCATACGGACTCCGATTTTCGAAAACTCGGACTCTATTTCGCGTATTTTTCCGAGACGAACGTAATGACGCAGCCCGTTTCCCCTAATTCCCACATCTGAGATTATTTATCCTGTAATTAGTGAATTTTAGTATTAACTAAAATTCGGGGTGTTACATTCTCCCCTCCTTAAAGGATTTCGTCCCCGAAATCTCTAAGCTAAGGAGAATGCCTATCCTATCATCCAAACAACCATCTACTCAAACCATCAACCACGGGCATCCATTGTCCTTAGAATAATTTCTAATGATGTATGAGCATATGCAAAGAGTGTGTGTATATGTTCCCTATCTAATGTATGAACATATGCAAACCATGATAGTGCCATGCATCCATTATGTATGCGAGAGAACCCTATCGACACATACAATATCTACATGAGTGCACAATCATTCACCAAAATGCATCATCCATGTGATAACACATCCATTATTCATCCATAAATATCTTCCTACACACAATTTTATGCAATATGCAATATGAAGTGACTGAGCCGATCTAGTGCCTAGAGTGTGTGCATATGCATCCACGAGCAACCACTAGCAAACACTTGCATCCACTTGCATCCATCAACCATAACATGTCTCAAACACATGTTTCAACCATAGGTTTACCCTAACTAAAGGTCAAAGGTACTAACGAGAGAACATACCAAAGATAAGATAAGTACTAGACAAGCGATAAAGGAGAAAGTAAAGACATACCCTCAAAAAGAAATGGGTACAATGAACGCATCTTCGCTTCCGTCTCCCAAGTCGCGTTGCTCTCATCTTCTCCCCATTGCACTTTGACTAGCTGAACCTCTCGATTCCTCAATTTCCTAGTCTCTGACCCAAGGATACGAGTAGGAGCTCGTCGAATCGTCGCCTCACGCTCAACCTCTACATCTCTAAGCAAGCTTGGCTCTACCACCTCTGCGGTCTCATGTAAGCACTTCCTCAGATGTGACACATGGAATACATCATGAACACCACTAAGTCTGTCGGGCAACTCCACCCTATATGCCATCCGTCCAATCCTTTCCTTAATAGGAAATGGTCCAACAAACCTCGGTGCTAACTTCCCAACGGATCCGAAGCGAACAACATTTCTCAACGGAGATACCTTGACAAAAACCATATCCCCAACCTCAAATTCAAGATCCGTCCTTCTCTTGTCCGCATAAGATTTTTGCCTATCCTGCGCTGCTTTCATCCTTCTTCGAATCAAGTCAATCTTCTCAGAAGTCTCCCTAACCATATCGGGCCCAAGCAAAATCTTATCCGTAGATTCCCACCAACATGTAGGGGATCGACAAGGCCTTCCATAGAGAGCTTCAAAAGGAGCCATACCAATGCTGGACTGAAAGCTATTATTATATGCGAACTCTACCAATGGAAGATGCTCTTCCCATGTACCTCCAAAATCTAGGATACAAAGCCTCAAAAGGTCTTCTAGAACACGATTCACCCTCTCAGTCTGGCCGTCTGTCTGAGGATGATATGCGGTGCTCAGACACAATTGAGTCCCCACTGCTTCTTGCAAACTTCTCCAGAACTCGCTAGTGAAGATAGGATCTCGATCACTAACTATGCTAGAGGGTACCCCATGCAATCGAACTATCTCTCGAAGATATACAGAAGCTAGCCATGGAGCGGTCCTCTTGCTCTTCACAGGTATGAAATGGGCGCTCTTAGTAAGTCTATCTACCACCACCCAAATTCCTGTATTACCCTTCCTCGACCTGGGTAACCCGTCAATAAAATCCATCGAGACGCTATCCCACTTCCATTGCGGAACCTCTAATGGGTGAAGCAACCCACCTGGTTTCCTTTGCTCCGCCTTCACTTGCTGGCACACCAAACATCGAGCGACATACTCGGCCACATCTCCCTTCATACCGGCCCAGAAGAAAACCCTCTTCATATCTTGGTACATCTTATCCCCACCGGGATGAATGGTCATCCTAGAACGGTGTGCATCATCAAGAATAACCTTCCTCAACCCTTCATCTAGCGGTACACAAAGTCTACCGTCTCTGCGCAAGCACCCTCTATCATCTAGGGTGTACCTACTCAAATGGCTGGACGACTCCCCCCTTATGAGCTTCTCTATCAACTCAACCAACTGTGGGTCGTCCCTCTGTGCTTCTCCAATCCGCCCCAAAAGAGTAGGTCTAACTTCCAAAGAAGCTAGCAAACCGGGTACATAGTCAACGGAAGGTCTAAAATCAAACATCGAGATAAACTCCAAGCTTCGTCGTTCCACGAACAATGGACTCAAGGACAACCTCTTCCTACTCAAGGTGTCCGCCACCACGTTACCCTTGCCAGGGGTATACGCTATCTCGAAATCATAAGATGCTAAGAACTTCATCCACCTTTGCTGTCTCAGATTCAAATCCTTCTGAGAAAACAAGTATTTTAATGATTTGTGGTCGGTGAACAACTCGAATCTCTCACCAAGAAGATAATGGCGCCAGATCTTAAGCGCAAAAACAATAGCGGCCAGCTCTAGATCATGGGTAGAGTAATTTTTCTCATGTGGCCTTAACTGCCTTCCACCATAGGCTATTACCCTTCCCTCCTGCATTAAGACTGCGCCAAGGCCTGTCCCACAGGCATCGGTATAGACAACAAATGGCTTGCTCCCATCTGGCAACACTAAAACTGGAGCCGTGGTTAAAGCTCTCTTTAACCGTCGGAACGCATCATCACAATCTACGTCCCATGCGAAAACAAGATTCTTCTTTGTTAAGCGGGTTAATGGGGCTGATATCTTTGCGAAGTCTTTAATAAACTTCCTATAATAACCCGCCAACCCCAAGAAACTTCTTACTTCGGTAGCATTCTTCGGAACCTTCCAATCCTGAATTGATACTACCTTCGCGGGATCCACAGCTATCCCTTCCTTGGAGACCACATGCCCCAAGAACCGTACTTCCCTCCTCCAGAAGTGACATTTAGAGAATTTAGCCTTAAGGCTATGTGCTCGAAGAGTCTTCAATACTTCCCCAAGATGTAGGGCATGCTCTTCTTCACTCTTAGAAAATACTAAGATATCATCCACAAAGACTACCACAAACTTATTAAGGAACTCCCTGAACACCCTACTCATCAAATCAACAAAGTATGCAGGGGCGTTCGTCAACCCAAATGGCATCACCAGCCACTCATAGAAACCATCCGGAGTCCTAAAGGCAGTCTTGTCTATGCTATCCTCAGCCACCCTTAACTGATGAAACCCCGTGGCTAAGTCCAACTGAGAAAATACTGAAGCGCCAACCAACTGATCGAAAAGATCATCAATCCTCGGCAATGGGTGTCTATTCTTCTTTGTGAGCTTGTTGAGTTCTCTATAGTCTACACAAAGTCTGAGGGACCCATCCGCCTTCGTAGCAAATACTACCGGAGCACCCCACTCCGATATGCTCCGTCTTATGAACCCCTTCTCAAGCAACTCCCCTACTTGCTTATGGAGTTCCCTCCTCTCACGAGGAGCCATGTGGCGCACTGGTAAAGATACCGGTTTAGCATTATCCACCAAATATATTCGGAAGTCAATTTCCCGCTTCGGAGGTAAGCCCTTCACCTCCTCAAACACATCCGGATATTCCCGGACCACTCTCACAGATTGCAAACTCTCAACCGAAGCGTCAAGCGATTCAAGATAACTTAGCATAACAGAGTCCCTGGGGTTACAAGAAATCTCGAGAGTGTTACCCAAGCGGGTCATCAGCCTAACAACTCTCCTTTCGCAATCAAGAACGGCACCATTACTGGATAACCAGTCCATGCCCAAAATCAACCCATAGCCCGTGAAGCCCAACACAAAAGCATCACATCTAAACTCAATGCTAAGTATAGAAATCTTCAAACCCAAACATATCATGGATAAATAAGTGGAGCCCCCAATTGGGTTTGAAACAACCAAGGGATCATCTACCAGACTGGTGTCTAGGTGCAGTGACTCAACTAATGATGATGAAATAAACGAATGCGATGCGCCTGAATCAAACAATGTACGGACAGGATGGTCAAATAGAAAAACCAGACTTTCAACGGAAATAGTTCTACCTCTCTCCTGAATCGGTGGAACCGCGAGAGCCTGTACTTGCCCCCTAGCCTGACTCGGTGCCATAAGAGCTTGCACCTGTCCTCCTGAGGTAGATCCCGTCCTTTGCCCTTTCTTAGGGCAATCCTTTACTAAGTGCCCTGCTTCGCCACAGTGGAAGCAACCGGTCTTCTTCTTCTTGCGACAATCCTTGCTTAGGTGGCCAGGTGTCCCACAATTGAAACACTTCTTCTTCTTGCCCCTGCCACCGTTGCCTTTCCCACCTTTGCTTTGCTGTTGTTGAGGTCTCTTTTGATCTCCCTTCTTCTCGGGTGCCTTATTAGCATTAGGACCCTTCTCTTCCTCATACATGAGTGCCATGTCAACTAGCTTCTCAAAGGTGGCCCCCATAGGGATGTGCGTCATAGCCAACCCATGCATCGGTTCATTCAAGCCTTTCACGAACCTCAAAGCCTTCTTCTCCGGTGTATTCACCATGTCTAGGCCAAACCTTGCCAATTGATTAAACTTGTTAACATATTCCTTCACCGAAAGATTTCCTTGCTTTAGAGTCAAGAATCTTTCCATATACAAGTTTTCCTCCGCCCTTGAGAGAAACTTTGCCACAAATCTTTGCTTAAAATCCGCCCAAGAGTCAACGGGGCGTTCCCCATTAGTAACCTCCCACCAAAATGAGGCCTCTCCCTTCATTAACCAAGCAGCCAACTTGACTTTCTTTCCTTCTTCCATCTCAAAGATATCTATCAACTCTTCCACCTCCTTAAGCCAATCTCTAGCCTCCACAAAGGTTTCAGATCCTTGAAAAGGTTTCCCTCCCATAGCTTTGAATTCCTTACAAGTCTTAGCAAAAGTATCCGTGCGAGGAGGAGGGGGAGGAGGAAGATCGGGTGCTACGGTTGGTGGAGGAATATTCGCTGGACCCGCAGTGGTGGCCCTAGCCTCCATCAATCTCCTATACCATACTGGTACCGTCACACCCTCCGGAAAGTTAAGATCCTCAGCCATGCTGAAACGAAAAAGGAAAGATTCAAAACGGAGAATTCGAAGGATATAGACATGACTATTGGGGATTATGCTTTTCTTTCAAAAACTTTTCTCTTAAAAGACATGTTTTTGAAAATATCTTTTCCAAAAATGTTTTAGAAAAATAGTTTTCTAAAAATTTTATCTGTTCCGGTAACCTTTGCTCTGATACCACGTGTAACACCCCACGCCCGCTAGGGTCACTCACTAAGGGAATGCCATAGCATCGGTGGAGTATTCTAGTGAATATAGAACAGAAAAATTACAACAAGACAGATATAAATAGTACTTGAAATTCTAAAACATCATCTCATAACAGCGGAAATAAACATGTCTGGTTACATCATAAAACCATGATAAAAGTCAAGTACAACATCTGTCAAAATAAAGAAGTACATAATCCCACTCTCATATACAATAGCCATAAGAAAAGAAAAGATAACTGGATAACTGGAGCTTTACATCTACCCAAGCTCCTCAAGACTGGAAACAGAAATCCGATCAAGCTCTACTACCGCTAGGATCCACCGTAGGACCTGAGGGTTGGGAAAAAGATAAAAACAACGGGGTCAGACATAAGTCTGAGTGAGTCCTATAACTTTAACAATACAATCATTAAAGTAACCAGAGAAGACATAAACTTGACCTACGGTAATATCTGGGGATGAATGGCTACACTAAGCAGCTTGGTAGACTCAGAATAAACTAAGATAACCGTCAGGACGCATCTACCCACCCAAGGATAATTACTAACTGCACCACACCAGTCATTCCTACTTAAGGTTGATCCCTTCTAAGGACTTAGAAAATTTCCCCAGTAGTTTCATGTACTCCTAGCCCACTACATAGGTGCCGTCTGCCCCTATCTCCACTAGGTGTACTCAGTAATTCTGACCCAGTAGTTTCGCGTACCCCTACATAGGTGCCGTCTGCCCCTATCTTCATTAGGTGTACCTACTACTCCCCATCGATCGGCTCCCTACCGTAGATACCCGTGCTGGTCCCACAGTGGGGTGTATCACTCCCCTAAAGTGGCTACCCAATACTATCAACGGTGCACGGCTTTATATCTACACGATGCAACAACGGCTTATCTACCAGCCCGGGCCCACACACGCATATGAAGCCCGTTGGACTTGCGTTGCCACCGCTAACCCGTTTTGGCCTCTTATAATCAAGCCCAATATGCGTGTCCCGTCACTCGACATGGGTCGAGCCCACAAAGATACGTTTGGGATATTGGTTGAAATGGGCCCCCACAAGCTACCCACCTAAGCTTGTCAAATATCTAGTGTATCCCACTTAACCCTTTAATCATGTTTAATTACATGTTTCCACTTGGTTAAGTATTCTAATCGTATTTTCTATTGCCACCCAAGGCAACCCACTAGATTCCACATGCCACCCAAGGCAACCATTAAATTTCCACATGCCACCCAAGGCACCCACTTAACCCCTCATGTCCCACTACATGCTACTATGGTTAAGTGTTTCTTAATTAATTAAGATCGTGATCTCCCATAAAGACCTCCCACATTAGACTAGCTGATATGACCGCCTGGTTAAGCCGGCAGAATCCGGGCAGTCTTACGTCATAACAGAGTCTAACCTCGTGTCTTTACCTTAATCACGTATTTAATTTATGGCTAAGACCTCTCACATTGGGCTAACATTTGTAGCAACTGGTTAAGCCGGTCGGGTCCGGGCAGTTTTACACTACAAATGAGTCCAACCTCGTGTCTTAGTCGATTAATTACACCTAATTAATCACCCCCATATTAATTATCCCTAATTAATATCAAGTTTTCCATAACATGGGTAGACCTAACTCAATAGGTAAATTCCCATGGGGTAGACCTAACTCAATAGGTAAATTCCCACTTATGGTAATTTATTTTTATGGTATGCTTAATCATACCCAAACATTCATTTATTAACATATTTACCAATCCCATCGTTCCCCACGTAAATCGTTCTCGTTACATGACATAATAAGGGGAAGATCATCACAAATATCATGGGTTTAACATACAACTTTGTCATGGGTTAAGAGGATGTCAACTTGTATATATGAGCATATTAACCCAACTACATATAACCCAAACTTGCATATTATCATACACATGATTTGCATAACATGTTGCATATGAGCTTGCATATTATCATACACATATCTTGCATAACATGTTAAACTTGCATATAGGCATTCTCAATCTTGCATATCATGTTAAACATGCATTTAAGCATACACATAACTTGCATAAGCATTCACATACTTGCATAAGCATCCACATACTTGCATAAGCATTCACATACTTGCATAACTTGCATATCATGTCATTTAAGCATATACATATCTTGCATAAGTATTCATATACTCGCATAAGCATGCATAACTTGCATATCACATAAAACTTGCATTTAAACATATACATGACTTGCATAAGCATCCATACACTTGCATAAGTATGCATAACTTGCATATCACTTTCAACTTGCATTTAGACATATACTTAACTTGCATATCACCTTCAACTTGCATTTAAACATATACTTAACTTGCATATCTCACTTTGCTAAACATGCATAATTCCACTTATTAAATATGCATAAATCCACTAGTTAAACATGCATATATCAACTTGTTAAACATGCATAAATCAACTTATTAAGCATGCATAAACCAACTTATCAAATATGCATAAACATAGAACAACATAGAGTAACATATCATTATACATGATTCATACTCACTAATCCGCATTTAAGACCATAAGTCTCATTACACCCAATCTACTTACTTTAACAATTGATGTTAAAGTGATAGAAACTCACCAAACTCAAGATTAGCAACCTTATGAAGTAGAATTAGTTGCTAACTATGAAGCTAATGATGATTAGAGAATGATTTGAGAGGGATTAGCTTGCAACTTCCTTCATGAACTAGTGGAGGCCATGCTCAAATTTAATTTTGCCATAGTTTAGTTACAAGACTTAATTATGAATGAATTAGGGTAGGGTTATGGTCTTATTTATAGGATTAGGTGAGTGTTTTAGGCCCTTAGATTAACCCTAGATTAGATTAGGACCCTTAGATTTAGGAAATCTCTAGAACCAGCCCTCCTAGCCAGCCTGAAACCCAACCTGGTGCAACCTGGTGCACCCAGGTTCACAGAACGGCGCCACCCTGTCGACAGGCAAGTCGACAGGCATGTCGACACCCCTGTCGACAGGCCTGTCGACAGCCCTGTCGACATGGGCTGGGCGGGAAGCTTCCCGCCTGACCCCGCCTGGCCCATTCCAAATCTGAATATTTTAAATTTTTAAATCTGTTTTAGTTTTGAAATTTCTGCAAACTTCATCGGGCCATAACTGGGCCATACGGACTCCGATTTTCGAAAACTCAGACTCTATTTCGCGTATTTTTCCGAGACGAACGTAATGACGCAGCCCGTTTCCCCTAATTCCCACATCTGAGATTATTTATCCTGTAATTAGTGAATTTTAGTATTAACTAAAATTCGGGGTGTTACATGCTCGGACTCCGCAGTGCTTTAGAATGTCTCTGAAATCATATTTGCATCTGTTGGAATGTTGATAATCATAAATTATCAGTATAAAGAAAAACAAAACATTGCACTATCATTGGTTATTTTGTAAAACCACTTGTGCACGCAAAGGGTGGTTCAAAAAGTGTTCAGATAAAAAAAAAGTTTGCTGCTAGCCTTTTTTAACTCACCCTTGGGATTCCTATCCTATACACTCTAAAAAAGACAATGAAAAGGGGTACTCACAAAAACATGAATTAGGCAACAACAGATAAGAACAAGCAACAATGAAAACAAGTTTAAAATGGCAAACTAAAGCATTCATACCACAACTGGAAAGTGCAGTGTGTTGTTTAGTTCGCTTTCCAATCACAAATGGTAGGTGATGGTGTATGATGCTGAAAACGTTGATGTGCAGTACTTAATTAAGACATCCTCAGTGCTTAAAATTGGAAGATGCACAATTGTATGGCTGGTTAGATTGAGTAGCCACAGCTAGATATGATGTTTAATTTTGTATAGTAAACATATTCATATAAATGAGCAATGGTTGTAGCACATGTAGACCTAGTAGTGGACTACAAATTACAGCGAAAGGGTTTAATCAGAGAATTTAGGTCAGTGCACAAATCGTTATATACAGCAGTTAACCACAAACTAACAAGTACCGAATCATATCAAGCTACCTTTAACATTGATCTGAAATATAGCAATATGACATTTAGATATACAAAAGCATAAACGCAAGTGCAAAACCAAAATTCTATTGTTATCGCAGTTTCATACCAGTATGGGTTTTCATGGAAAACTAAGAATGTTGATGTCCGCCAAAAATTTCTTAACTTCGTCTAGGTTTTCAAATTGATGTATTCATACTACCAAAGTCATCCTGTCAATTTTTTTAATTGGGATCTACATGGTTGATTGTTCATAGTATATATCTAATGTTGTCAGATGGTACCAGCAGTAGGGATTTTTTTTAGGAATATTACTCTTGGAGAAACAGGTAGACCATTAAACTCACTTGGAGAATCATTTGTCTATTTTTGTGTTTTTTTTTTTTTTTTTTTTTTTTTTTTTTTGAACTGGATATTTTCTTAAACCAAAGTCAAAAATGAATTCTTTGTCATTTGTTGGAAACTAAAATAATACTATATCGGTTATAAAATCATTGTTTAAATATTTAAAATTAATTACATATTTGTAAGCTATAGCGATAAAATTGCGAACATTATAATTATTGTGTACATGATACATAAAGCAGCCAAAAAGAAACATAAATGATAGCTATTTTCAACAAGCAAATAAAAAATTAGTTGAATGCAAAGAAATAGAATGAACTAAAGTTGATTCTTGCAGGTAACATAAAATATGTGTAAAAATTATTTTTTGATATACCTTGATAACAGGAGAGAAGATTCTTGCCTTTATTCAGAAAACGTTATAATAGTGACAAAATAGAACCAGGCTAAGTCTTCTCTCTTTACTAAGTTGGACATGTTGGAACTTGGTCATCGGCCCATTAGTTCATTGCATCTTTTCCATAAATTTATGTTTCTTACCTCTATACTATAAGATAATTTTTATGGGATATGCTAGGTTTCCATGATCCTAAAACATGAAGGCAAGGTTAAAGTTGAATATATAACTATGTGTTACTGGCAAGTTGAATATATAATTTTTGAGCTTATTTTGGTTCACTTACAGACAGTTGATGTAACCAACGATGAAACCTAGTAAAACATAGTCATCAAGAGCATATCATCTGTTTATTGAGTTGATATGAAATTGAGCAAATAAGAATGATATTATGGTAATAGAAATGTAGAAAAATAGGGAAAACAAATTGAAGAGTATTGCGAGTACTGAGCGTTGCAGCAGTAGAGCGCAAAACAAACGCAGTTACAAATAATAATTTTTAACCATTTAAAACCTGAAATTTAGGACATAGCAATAAAGGTATTTAGTAACATTCCATAAGTCAATGGACAAATTATAAGTGAAATTTGTGTAATAACATCACAAACATGTTATTTGATTCGATTTTACGCAGCACAAATAATATATAACTGATGTATCTGATACACAACGGCTTATAGGACGTGTCTGAATTTGTAAAAATCTCAAGTCTAGAAATGTAGAAAATCAAATAGGGCAAGGCAATAAAGGTTGAATGAATCGAAACATGGTGATTATTGTAAAACCTTATTTGTACCCATAATTCCTATTAAGGCACTTTTTTTCATTTTTTTTGGTACTAGCTATATATCTATTTCCACCATGTAAATTGCACAAGTTTGAAAGATTGCAAAACAAAACCAAAAAAAGAAAAAAAACAATCAAACAAACTCAAAATAATACATTAAAGAAAATTAAAAAAGTAAACTTATCTCATTTGGAAGAATATCCCACAATTCATCACTAGCTAAAACCAAAAAGTTCTGACGGTCTTCTACCTAAAAATTCATAGAGAACAATATGAGCTAAAACATGCCCAAATAAAATAATAATATATCAATAAGTAACCACGACAGTAGCAGAAATATAACAATACCCCACAATCTACCGAAATGAATGTCTTTAAGTGGGTAATTACATACGCACGAAATGCTGAAAACAAATAATGCACATTTACATCATAAAATAGTTTAATACGTCGGTCAGCACTATGCTAGGAACAAGGAAAACAGAGATCGGTACAAAATTCTAATTTAAAAAAACTACTAAGTTTATAGGAAAAACAAATATAATCATAACATCTTTAATCCAGCTAACGAGCGAAACAATACAAAGGAAAACATACTCACTAAATCTAAAGACTAAAAAGGGAAGGAAAACAAGAAGCATAGATACAGTCTCACGCAATTCTATAAATAAAAATACCATACTACCTACTCATCTTCGGCAGTATCTTTGGAAGATACGGTCTTCGTTTGGAGCAAAAGATTGTGAATGTTAGGCATGACTCCTCTATTGGCGTTTGTAACTATACCCAAAAGCTACGAGAACTCTTCATCTTTTCTGACTGCCACTTGAATGTGCTGTGGAGAAATTCTAGTTATTTCTTGCTGTATTTCCAACGAGTTCCAAAACCTGATTCAATCAAAATAATATGAAATCGAGAAAATTTCGATGCAAATTTCTATTTCCTATGGACAAAAAATTAGTAATTGTCAGTACCTAGGGAAAGGAAGGTAACCAATTCGAGAGAGCTTTGGGAGCGACTTCAGCTGCAGAGATGACCGATCCGGGCTGACGTTCGAATCCCATGAACTTTGCTAAGGATCGCATCTGAGCTTTTGGTCCGGAGTAGAGATTGTTGCCTTTTCCTCATTTAGTTCGAGCCGCCATTATCTCGTGGTTCTGTAGTTCTTTAATTAGAGTTGTAACAATCTAAAGCGCTCTTGTTGTAATTATAATTTTGGAATTTTAAACTATTTTTTTGAACAACCAAGGTAAAGGGTGTCTAGGTAATAGCAAGTTCAAAGATCCCATCACGACTCCACTAGTTGCCACTACAACAGTAATTTTAAACTATTAATTATTAGTTTTGTATATTTTCATACTTCAAAAGCAAGTCACAATTTAGAAAATTTCCTTTTTTCCTATTTATATTTCTTCAATTTGAACGAACATTAATTATTTTAATTTATTTCAGATTTTTTTTTTCAAATATTAATTATGATAACGAATTATAACTACATTTCTATTATTACTTATTAATTATGATTTATCACATAAATATTGTAATTATTAATTATTTATTAATTTTTAGTAATAATTGTTAATTAATAATTAATTAAAATTAATCATTAAATAATAAATATCACTTCAAAGTCATTTAATTTTATGATTAATAATTAAATATTAGTATTAAATGCCATATTATTAACAAAAATTATTTATTTATTTTTAGTTATTAATTATTAAATATTAGTGACTAATTAAGTATTAAATTTTAATTATTAAATACTGATTATTAATTAATGAAATCAATTAATAAATAATAACTATAATTTACTAGTTATTCATTATAACTATAATAAATTAAAATGAAATAATAATTTAGTATTTATAATATTTAATAATTATACATTATATATTCAGAATCGTTATTATAATAAATGACAAATTATAATGATAAAAATGACATGTGTAAGTTGTTTATGATTAATGCTATATACACTATTTTGCATAGCCGACCGGTTTTCAAGGTGACCGCAAACACCTTATATTATGACTAATAATAAAAAATACAGTATAGTATAAGTGACTATAGTTAGGCGCAGTCAACTAAATTCGGTTTTTAAGATGGTCCGTCCACCACCTACGGAGTTTATAGTGTTTCGTCCACTCTACCTATATAGGCTTAGTGCACTGGAGCTAGCTAATGTACTAGACTACAATATTACATACTACACCGGATAGTGAATTACATTAGCATAACAACTGCAAATAAAACAACGCATGCCTTACTACTAAATGGGTAGTGCAAATACATGTGTACTATTACATGGGTACGTTTATCATATGCATAAGCATGCTGCTACATGGAAAAGCATGGAACGTTGAAAAGGAAAGCTATAGTAGTTGTTGTCTTAAGCTCCACACCAAAAGCAAGGGCACTGACATAACAAGTAGGCTTTCGAAGAAAGTCCCATAAGAAGGTCGGATTTGGCATCAACAAGAGAAGGAGGGAAAAGATAATCCATGGAAAAACAAACAAGTTCAAGTGTAGAAGCATCACTAGTTTTGCTGTCACCACCATGAACACAGAGGACCGGAACGCCAAACTCTCGAATCCCAAAAAACGCACCATAAAACGACATAAACTGATCGGCTAAGCATAATCAAGATACAACATCACAGACAGACAACCACCACCATGAAAACCAAACAAAGTTTAGTGTGAATGGATCTCGTATATTTCTGATTAACGTTGTGATGACCCAGTCGAACGGACACCATACACAATTAAACCTAGCAGAAAAATGCATTACATAACATAGAAATGTACTCTAAGGAATTGAAAAAAATTCAAACACCTACTCAGCTCATAAATTACTAGAAAACCACAACAAACAATATTGGACTACCAACAAGATGGACATGGCTTACATTCAATTACCTCATAGTCGTAAAGTCCCATCACAACGATTGTCGAAACGCGAAAACTAGACAAACCATAGGGGAGTTGCTGCTCACCTTAGATCTACACGTCAGTGACAAATTCCCACCTTAGGTCGTGTCTATCAGTTGAAGAACGAGCTAAGCTTGTAATTGCCTGAAATAGACAAGGCACATGGATTGGGAGTTTATCAGTTGCGGAGGATAGCTGCGAGCCAAGTAAATGAGGATGAGGTAAAAAGAGTTAGTTTGGAGCACAAATTGATCGTCTAACAAAGCTTGGATCTAGAAGAGGAAATATAAGAGGTGGAAGAAACACCACGCAGAGCAAAAACAAGGTTCGGGTTATGTGGAGAAGAGAGATGTGAAGTAAATAGAGGATAAAGTTGCGGAAGAGAGAGAAAAGGAAGAAAGGATAGAGAACCTTGTTGCCATTAGCTGTGTTTCCAACGCATCGAAGCTTTTTTGGAAAAATGCATTTTTAGTATATGCACTATTTGCTTCAGTGTATTTGCTTCTGTTCCTAAGGAATCGATGTAAATAGCATTATTTGCTTCATTACATTTGCTTTAGTTCCTTAGGAACAAATGCAAATAACATTATTTGCTTCATTTGTAAGGACAATGGGAGCAAATTGCTTTATTTGCTTCAGTGCATTTACTTCAGTTGTTAACATAACTGAAGCAAATTATAATATTTGCTTCGGTTGCGAGCACAATCGAAGCAAATGATACTAGTTGCTTCGGTTATGAGCACAACAAAAGTAAATGAGGCGATGCAACAAACATATTTTGTACTAGTGAAACTTGCATTTTTTTTTTGGTCTTAATAAGGAAATGAAGACATTTTGCTCAACAATCCAGAAAGCAATACAAGCAATTCAAATAACCACCACTCTAAACTGCAATATATACACAGAAAGAATATGAAAATACAAAAGCTTAACTTGTTCCACTATATTTTATGGATGACTTTTTTGGAATGATATTATGACTCCTGAATCTTAATTTTTTCTTCATGAGGTGCCAATCAGGAATTAATATTAATAAAGGAGGATAGTTAGAGCATACCCAGTGAATAAGAATACTAATTTGGGATGTCAGGAATATGGGCATTTCAATTATAAGTTACTAATGATTTAGATGCAAAGGTAGTCGCGCCAACTCAAAATCACCACATACCCAATGAATAAGATAGTTAAGCCTAAAACCTAGAAAACAATAGCATGAAGCCAATTAACAACATAATATAACAGTGAAATAACTTGAATCTAAAGTACATTATAGAGCCAAAAGTAAACCCTTAACCATGAACCAAAAGTTCAAGTTTGAAATTTATAGGCTACACATGCTTACAATAAATAGAGTTTAGTGCGACATTTACAAAGCTCACTATAAAAATCAACCATGATGGAAAATATAAAGCTAGCAATTCTATAAACATACGATGGCAAAGAAATAAACCTAAGCAAGGCAAACAACACTACAAACTCCACGATGAATGAATGCAACGTACGTGTACAGATACAATCTTCACAAATGAATGGGTAAAACAATAGTAGCCATTAAAAAAAATCATTTGCCGCACCATGAATCATATCAATGAAAGACATTATGTGTTTGTGACAAAAGCATATTCCAATGCATCAGTTATCAAAAGAATGATGTAACACTTCGGTTGTCGAAAGGGTGAAATACATGTTAAAAAGACTTTTGTATTTATCTATTCATATAAAACCTATAACATTGTTATTGTCACTACATAAAAAATAACAAGTGCACATCATAACAAATTGAAGGACTAAACTACTCAATTCTAAAATAATAGCATATGCAATTAGTGAAAAATATCAACAGACTGATTGCTTATACGTTCTAACATCGTTTCATGAAGCATACCCCATTTTAATTGAAGAATGGCTAGCTTTAGGGTATTTCTTTTCTTCTACTTTATGGGTTGGATAAATAAGAAACATAACTGTTTGTCGTAGCTGTGCATCAAGGTGCATTTGTACATTGTCAAAAACTACTGGTTAGCTGCTAAGTCTTCTGAAACATGGATACAGTCTAAAACAACAAGATTTCTAGGCATAAATCACAAATTATCAGAACATAACGTACATGTATCAAAGTAAATGTGTGTTGTATATATGTACATAGATGCACATAAAGGAAAATAGTTGTGGTACATACATAAAGGAGGAGAAAAGAGTTACATGGCTTAGAAAGTGCAAAGCTTGTTCCATTGCAAAAGAAATAAGAATCAAGCTGAACAAACAAAAGCAACAACCATGATGCCGTAAATTCAAGAGATCCTCTCAAGTCCATTGACATTAACCTTTTAAGTTGGCTTTCAATGTTATGATAAATGTGTTCTCAATCTACAAGCTATAAACACGAAAACATGAGAATACAATAGAGAGCTATGTATCCTTTAAAAATGGACCTAGTTTTGGTAAATTACTTGTAGATTATCTTATTAGCCAACTGGTAATCACCTCCATTATATTCTTTTTAATTTCTCTTGGTTGCACATGGATTATTGTACATCTTAGAATATATGTACTATTAATTAAGCGCACACAAGGTACAATGGATGTAACATTAGCTGTAAATGTATATCATCAACTCATGAATGATGAAGCAAAGGGAAGTTTGTAAGGAATTATTGGTATACATAGAGGAAATAGTTGACGATAATGTAAGACATTATATCTGCTGCATACAATTGCAGAATATAAAATTTTGAGCAACGCTGAACACAAAACCGTGACTTCTTACATAAATCGAAACTAATACAACAAAAGATTTATATAAAAATTATTTTCCATAAATAATGTTTGTTACATCCATGGCCATGACTTCTTACAATTTAAATAGGTTAGCATGTTGAGAAATCAAAATGCGCAATTTTCAAAAGAAAAAAAGATGTCAAACATCTGTAATTCAAAATGTTGATGGATGAAACACTACCACAATGAGTTATCAAATAATACTTTCTACACACTCATAAAATGCACCGTTCTATATTTTCAACCTATTAATAATGAAATTTAATCATGGTTTAGATAACAACATGAATCCCCTACAAATTATAATAGTGATATAAGAATTGAGTTGCTGATATTTATGTAGTACCTTCCATTTTTATCTTTTCCCTTTGATTTAGAACACACCTAGAATGAAAGATGCATTCTCTCCGAAAATGATCTCACACATTTGGAGATCCAAACAAGCAAGAGGAGGTGTTGTTCCATGCTAAGGGAGGAAGAAAAGAATCAGTTAAAAAGTAAACCTTCACATATACACTTTTATGTAATAAGGAAGCTAATTTTTTCCCTTATTCTAATCTGATAGCCAGGTACAACACAAACTATCGGAAACACCCCACCTCCGTTAGGGTCACTCTCAAAGGGAATGCCCTAATTTTGGTGGAGGTTTATAAGTATAAGTCACAGATATACAAGACAGATATAAGAACACATATTTTTGAACAACGGAAAAACAACAAACTTTTATTCCATTAAAAATACGTGTTACAACAACCATACCATAATTGTCTTACAATACTTCCAAAAAAAACATAACATGTTCATAACTGTCTTGATTACATTATTTAAAGAAGCATAAAGAAAACATAAGTAAACTGCAAAAGTCCCAAAGTTGCTGTCCAAAGCCATAGTCCAAAACGAAAAGATCCAAGCAATACATTCTTTCTCTTCAAGCTGGATATGAAGGCTGGTCAAGCTGCGGTATTCCCTCCCTGTGGACCTGGGGGGGAAACGGAAGAAAAGAAGACGAAAGAAAAGTAGAGTCAGACATAAAGCCTGAGTAAGTCTAGGACTATTCAGTCTATGAATAAAGAACTGGGTATGATAAGTATAAACTAGAAATGGGGAAAGCACCATAAACTTAGTTAAGTTGTCTAGGGTCGAATATACTATCGCACCCCATATTAATCTCTGTACCCATATAAACTAGTTCCCAACAGGCACCCCATAATCAGGGTGAAGTGATCCATTTTATGATGATCGGCTCCTACTCGCATAGTTGCATGTGTCTTACGGCCCCCGATGTTGTAGTTACCTATGCTGGTCCCACCATGGGGTGTATCAAGTCCCATGGCGGCGACCCGACACAACCCTAGAATGCACAGGTATGCTACTGGTGCCCAGTGCCTTATTTTTCTGCGCCGGAGTGAGTGCACGCCCACACCCCGTTAGAACCTACACTGATGCACCACCGCCGTCGATTTGACCTCTTACAGTCAGCCCAGTAATCGTGCCCCACCCTGCCTAGTTTCAGGGTATCATGATACCTTATAGGGTTACTGCTGAAAAGGGTCCCCCGCTACTAGGTTTTCTATTTCTAGCCAACATGCTAATTTGGTTAAGTGTTTTGTAAACCTAACACCCAATCAGTCTGTTTAGTTTAGCATGTTCCATTTTGATTAAGTATTAATATAATTTACTTAATCCTATCAATCCTGACTCAGCCTTAATTGTCTTATTAAAGCCTTGACCTCTCACATTAGACAGGTATTGTTGTGGCTGCCTGTTGCCGGTTGGGTCCAGGCAGTCTTACGCCACAACTCAGTCTAACCTCGGGTCCTTATTGGGCTCCATGTTTAACCACCCACATTGGATAGGTATTGTTGTGACTACTGGACAGCCGGGCGGTTCCGGGCAGGTTTACATCACAACTCAATCCAACCTCGGGTTAAACACATCGTATTTTCTACTTTTACATATTTTGTCTTTCTTCTTTTTATATGTAAATATTTGCGGCCCATTATTCAAAATCAATATAAGCTAATGGTGTAAAGGTTTACACCAATCATGGGCCCAACCCATTCTTGAATTTGGGCCCATCTACTTTTATATTTTCATTTATTAATTAATTTGGACAACGCTATTTCCCCCGTTTAATACGTTCGTTTATTATAATATATGTTGGGCTTAGCCTTTTAAGCCCAACTTAGCCATGTGAAAAAGGGGAGGCTTAAAACGTGATTGTATACACAAAAAGGCGAATGTGAACGCATGAACTTGCAACATAACGTTGGAACTACAAAATAGAAACAGGTGTACTTGCATTGTAGTAACATGTACTTTGGTCATAAAGCATAAGTGACATGAATCAAACCATGTAAACTTGTAGTTAAGTTAAGAGTCTAACTAAATTAGATATCATTATGGACACAAAGTCTTAACTACAACATAAACCTATATTTTTACTTAGGCATAATGTCAAACATAAGCAAATCATGTTTATGAAATTACTATATGTTTACAAAGGTGCTTACTTTTGTTACTAATACAAAAGTATAGTTCAACTAGAATTATTCCAACTTAATCATGCTTGTTAATCTATTCACATAATCATGGCACAAATATACCCAAACATGAGATCATGGTTTTTGATCTATTCATGTAGTCATGGCATAAATATTCCTAAACATGAAATCATGGTTTTTACTTTATTCATGCAAACTTGCAATTGGAATGTAATTCTAACTTGGCTATGTGTCACATATATTATCATATAATTCTTGTTAACAATATAGGCCTAACATGTTTTTCAATTAGGCATAATACCAAACATAGCCTAGTCATATTCATAAAATCAACATAAATTCACAAAGAGGCTTACTTTTGTTTCTAATACAAAAGTATGATTTTATACATAGATCATGATGCCAATTCCAACATAATTTCATATGAATCATAATGCCCCAAATTTGATCCAATTACACAAAAAGTGATTTTGTACAAAATATACATTATGTTGGCATAGTAGCAAAACCACATACTTGCATGAATCTAAATTAAACAACCATAAACATGTAGCTTCAACATGAATTACATACTTGCGAATATCCAATCGTATACTTGCATGAATCTCAAATAAACTACCGCAAACATGTAGTTTTTATCATGAATTACATACTTGCGAATATCCAATCGTTACATCACAATATTCCAAATCGATTAGAATCATAGGAACGCACAAATATGAATTACTATCACCACAAATCAAGTGTACAAATCAAACACAGTTATTTATTCACATCGGAATAGTACTCTACTTACAATCGTGTGACGAATTCTTCAATTCAGGAATCTGAATTCTGGATTTGGAGATGCTATTCCTTTGACGTAGGCATTGATTTGATTTGTTTAAGTTTAACTTGTAGTTGCTTTATGCTTTAGAGTTTGTCTCCTAATCGTCTCTCAAATTGGTGGCTACTTCTAGTCGTTCCTCAGCAGCATGATGGCCTCATTCTTATTTTTGAATGAATAGATTAGGTAGAGTCTATGGTCATTTTTATAGAGTTTATGAACTGATTAGGACCATCGATGTAGCTTGGGTTGATCGTAGCCATTCATTCGAAAGAGAGACCAATCAGGAGCTGACACCTAGCCCTAGTAACAAGGCAAGGCTCAGAAAATCGACCAAACATAGACCAGGCCAGCCAGGGTGGGCTGGGTTCGACCTGGCTCTGGGGCCAGGTCGACAGCCCAGTCGACAACCCTGTCGACCTGGCTAGCCCAGGTCGACTGCCAAGTCGACCTGGGTGCCTTAGGCGGGAATTTTCCCGCCCTGGCCAATTGGGCCCAATTTTTGAATTTCAAACTTGTTCTCTGAGCTGTTTTCGTCTGTTTGAATTTTAACCTGAATTCTGAAACTTCTGGAGGCCATATCTTCTTCATACAGACTCCGTTTTTCGAAAACTCGGACTCTATTTCGCGTATTTTTCCGGGACGAACACAACGGCGTATCCCGTTTCCCTTAATTCTTTGATTTGAAATTAATTATACTTTAATTTGTGAATTTCACGGTTATAGAATTCACGGGGTGTTACATTCTCCCCCACTTAAAAGGATTTCGTCCCCGAAATCTTCAAGTTTAGGAAAAATATATATATCCTAACATCCAAACATCCATCTACTCATCCATCAAACACGAGTATCCATTGTCCTTAAAAGACTTCTAATGCTTCATGATCATATGCGAAGTGTGTGTGTACATGTTACTTATCTAATGCAAAATCAGGCGGTCTACTGATTCAGTTGACCTCCTTAATGCGAATTATGTAGGTGCCATGAATCCATTATGTATGCAAATTTTCCTATTCATGATTCTACATGAGTGCACAATCATTCGTACAAATGCAACATCCATATGACAACACATTAAAGTTCAACCATATACGAATGCAAACATATATGCACATGCAATATGAAGTGACTGAGCCGATCTAAAACCTAGATTGTGTGTGTATATGCAACCACGAGCAACCACTAGCAATCACTTGCAACCACTTGCAACCATCATCCATAACATGTTTCAATTACATGTTTTCATCCAAAGGGCTTCTACCTAAAAGATAAGGTCGAGGAAATATACCTAAAAAGATAGATAGAAGCGCAACTTAAGGAAAAAGAAAGATCAAGGATGTACCCTCGAAAAGAAAAGGGTAGGCAGTGCGTATTCTAGCTTCAGTTTCCCAAGTCGCGTCTCCCTCGGCGTCGCTCCACTGAACTTTGACGAGCTTGACTTCGCGGTTGCGTAGCTTCTTCACTTCCGTTCCTAATATGCAGGTTGGAACTTTCCTCACAGTTGCTTCGCGCTCCACTTCAGCTTCTTCTAGGATATTTGGCTCTACCACTTCAGCAGACTCATGTAGACATTTTCGGAGATGTGAAACATGAAAAACGTTGTGAACTCCGACCAGCTTTTCAGGTAGCTCTAATCTATAGGCCATTTTCCCAATTTTCTCGATGATAGGGAATGGCCCTACGAACCTTTGGGCTAGCTTTCCTGTGGTTCCAAAACGAACAACGTTCCTTAGCGGAGATACCTTAAGAAAAACTCTGTCCCCAACCTCAAATTCAAGGTCGGTCCTCCTCTTGTCGGCGTAGGACTTTTGTCTGTCTTGGGCCGTCTTCATCCTTCTTCATATTAAGTCTACTTTCTCTGAAGTCTCTCGGATCATATCTGGTCCAAGTATGAGCTTATCAGTAGACTCCCACCAACAAGTGGGCGATCGGCACGGTCTTCCATATAAAGCTTCGAAGGGCGCCATTCCGATGGTTGCTTGATAGCTGTTGTTGTAGGCAAATTCCACCAAAGGAAGATGGTCTTCCCACGTTCCTCCGAAGTCAAGGACGCACAGTCTTAAAAGGTCCTCCAAAACTTTGTTCACTCTTTCCGTTTGGCCGTCGGTTTGGGGATGATAGGCTGTGCTCCAACATAACTGCGTGCCTACCGCTTCTTGTAGACTCCGCCAAAACTCACTTGTGAAGATAGGGTCTCGGTCACTAACAATACTGGATGGTATTCCATGGAGTCAAACGATTTCCTTGAGGTAAAGAGATGCTAGAGATGAGGCAGTTCTTTTACTTTTGACAGGTAAAAAAAGGGCGCTTTTAGTAAGCCTATCTACTATTACCCAAATGCTAGTGTTGCCTCTCCTAGACCTAGGCAGCCCATCGATGAAGTCCATTGAGATACTATCCCACTTCCACTGCGGGACCTCTAGAGGATGTAGCAGACCGCCAGGCTTTTTCTGTTCCGCCTTAACCTGTTGGCACACCATACACTTAGAAATGAATTCTGCCACGTCCTTTTTCATGCCGTTCCAGAAGAAATTTCTTTTTATGTCCTTGTACATTTTATCTAAGCCTGGGTGTATCGTCATCTTGGAGTGATGTGCTTCCTCCAGAACCTTCTTTACTAAATCCCTTGTCTGTGGGACACATAGTTTTCCGTCTCGCCTTAGCAAACCCTTATCGTCGATGGAGTATCTGTTGAGGTGACTTGAAGTCTCACCCCTAATTAGCATATCAATCGTTTCCACAAGCTGAGGGTCTTCGCGTTGTGTTGTCCCTACTGAGTCCACTAAAGTTGGGCGTACTTCGAGAGATGCTAGCAAGCCTGGTACAAAATCGGAGGAAGGCCTAAAGTCAAAGCAGGCTATAAACTCTAGGCTTTGTCTTTCAACAAACAGTGGGCTTAGGGTCAATTTCTTTCGGCTCAACGCGTCTGCCACTACGTTGCCTTTGCCCGGAGTGTAGGGGATCTCGAAATCATACGAGGCAAGAAACTCCATCCATCTTTGTTGCCTCAAGTTAAGATCTTTCTACGAGAAAAGATATTTCAATGATTTATGGTCAGTGTAAAGTTCGAACTTCTCACCTAGGAGATAGTGTCGCCAAGACTTGAGTGCAAAGACGATGGCAGCTAACTCAAGATCGTGGGTCGGGTAGTTCTTTTCGTGCACTTTCAACTGCCTCCCGCCATAAGCTACTACCCTTCCTTCTTGCATTAAGACGGCGCCTAGCCCTGTCCCACATGCATCTGTATAAACAGTGAACATCTTGCTTCCATCTGGCAACGTCAAAACTGGGGCTGTTGTAAGAGCCCTTTTTAGTCGCTGGAAAGCAAACTCGCAATCCAAGTCCCAATTGAACACTAGATTCTTCTTGGTCAATTTCGTGAGCGGAGCTGAGATTTTCACAAAATCCTTTATGAACTTTCGATAGAAACCTGCTAGTCCTAGAAAACTTCTGACCTCAGTTGCATTCCTTGGTGTCTTCCAATCCTGTACCGCCACTACCTTAGCAGGGTCCACTGCTAACCCTTGTTTGGATACTATGTGCCCAAGAACCTCACTTCTTCTCTCCAAAAGTGGCATTTGGAGAATTTGGCTTTTAGTTGATGGACTCGCAGAGTTTCCATGATTGCCCTTAAGTGCTGAGCATGTTCCTTTTCACTCTTTGAGAAGATAAGGATATCGTCTATGAAGACCACTACGAACTTATTGAGGAAATCTCTGAATACCCTACTCATCAGGTCCACGAAGTAAGCAGGTGCATTTGTCAAGCCGGAAGGCATGACAAGCCATTCAAAGAAGCCGTCTGGGGTTCTGAATGTCGTTTTATCGACACTATCTTTAGCCACCCTTAGCTGATGAAAATCGGTCGCTAAATCGAGTATGGAGAAAACAGACGCTCCCACAAGCTGATCAAACAAATCTACAATTCTGGGGAGAGGGTGCCTATTCTTTTTTGTTAGCTTGTTGAGCTCCCTATAGTCAACACATAGACGGAGTGAACCATCTGCCTTTGTAGCGAACACCATTGGAGCGCCCCATTCTGAAATGCTCCTCCTAATGAACCCCTTATCTAGAAGCTCTTTAATCTATTTACTGAGCTCTTTTCTTTCCCGTGGAGCCATGTGTCTAACGGGCAACGCAACGGGCTTTGCATTATCTACAAGATATATGCGGAAGTCTATCTCCCGCTTCAGAGGCAAGCCCTTCACCTCTTCGAAGACATCCGGATATTCCCGGACCACTCTAACTGATTGCAAATTCTCAACAGAGGCATCCAGCGATTCAAGGTAACTAAGCATAACCGCATATGAGGGATTACAAGAAATTTCCAAAGTATTACCGAGCTGGGTTAGGAGCCTAACAACCCTTTTCTCACAATCAAGGATGGCCCCATTACTAGATAGCCAATCCATGCCCAAAATCAAACCATATCCCGAAAAGCCCAAAACAAAGGCACTACATTGAAATTCTACGCTTAGAATAGAAATTTTCAATCCCAAACAGATCATAGACAAATGAGCTGGGCCCCCAATTGGGTTTGAAACAATTAAGGGGTCCTCTACCATACTAGTTTTTAGGTGCAGAGATTCTACTAAAGCAGACGAGATAAAGGAGTGTGATGCGCCAGAATCAAATAAAGTGCGAACGGGGTGATCATAAAGATAAACTACACTTTCTACAGAAGTATTTATACCTCGCTGTTGCAGAGGTGGCGCTTCTAGCACATGAACTTGTGCCTCTGAGGTGGATCCAGCCCTCTGCCCCTGTCCTCGTTTCTTTAGGCAGTCCTTAGCTCTGTGGCCTGTCTCACCGCAAGAAAAGCACCCACCATTCTCCTTGGCCTTCTTTTTCCGGCAATCTTTCACTAAGTGCCCCACTTTGCCATAGAAATTACACTTCCTCTTCTCTTTGTTGCCTTTCCCGCCCTTCTTAAAGTCTGTCTTCTTAGGCTGCAAACCCTCTTTCTTCCCTTGAGAGCTTTCTGCCTTTGTCTTCTTCTTGTCCTTTTCCTCTTCGTTCAGCAATGCCATTTGTACCAACCTTTCATATGTAGCTCCCATGGGTATATGGGTCATGGCCAAACTGTGTAATGGCTCATTCAACCCTTTGACGAAACGGAGAGCCTTCTTGTGCGGGGTGTTGACTAGGTCCAGCCCAAACCTAGCCAGCTCATCGAACTGATTAACATACTCTTTGACTGTCTTGTTCCCTTGCTTAAGAAATAAGAATTTTTCCAACTGCAAACTCCTTTCCGCATCTGAGAGAAATTTAGCCTCAAACCTTGCCCTAAAGTCCTCCCATGTCTCCACTGGTCTTTCTGCATTAGTGACTTCCCACCAATAGGAAGCCTCGCCCTTTAGTAGCCATACTGCCAGTTGTACTTTCTGTCTATCTTCTACCTCAAAGATGATGAATAAGTCCTCGGTTTCTTTCAGCCAATTTCTAGCTGCCACGAAGGACTCAGTTCCATGAAAATCCTTTCCTCCCATAGCTTTAAAATCTTTACATATCTTAGCAAAAGTGTTTCCTCGTGGAGGAGGTGGAGGAAGAGGTGCCGCTGCAGCTGGATGATTTCCTGCAGCTGGGGGAGGAGGAACGGTAGGACCTGGCTGAGTGACCCTTGCTTCTAAGAACCGTCTAAACCAACCAGGTATTGGTACACCCTCTGGCAAGTTAAGTTCTTCGGACATGCTGAAACAAAAAGGATAGATTCAAAACGAAGGATAAGAGATAGTACCTATGGCTTTGGGGGGACTTTGCCTTTTAAAATAAAATAATATTTTATCTTTTAAAAATGCTTCTTTAAATTTCCTTTTTGAAAATAAATTTTCAAAACTTTTTATCTTATCTGGTAAACCTGGCTCTGATACCAAGTGAAACACCCCACCTCCGTTAGGGTCACTCTCAAAGGGAATGCCCTAATTTTGGTGGAGGTTTATAAGTATAAGTCACAGATATACAAGACAGATATAAGAACACATATTTTTGAACAGCGGAAAAACAACAAACTTTTATTCCATTAAAAATACGTGTTACAACAACCATACCATAATTGTCTTACAATACTTCCAAAAAAAACATAACATGTTCATAACTGTCTTGATTACATTATTTAAAGAAGCATAAAGAAAACATAAGTGAACTGCAAAAGTCCCAAAGTTGCTGTCCAAAGCCATAGTCCAAAACGAAAAGATCCAAGCAATACATTCTTTCTCTTCAAGCTGGATATGAAGGCTGGTCAAGCTGCGGTATTCCCTCCCTGTGGACCTGGGGGGGGGGGGGGAAACGGAAGAAAAGAAGACGAAAGAAAAGTAGAGTCAGACATAAAGCCTGAGTAAGTCTAGGACTATTCAGTCTATGAATAAAGAACTGGGTATGATAAGTATAAACTAGAAATGGGGAAAGCACCATAAACTTAGTTAAGTTGTCTAGGTTCGAATATACTATCGCACCACATATTAATCTCTGTACCCATATAAACTAGTTCCCAACAGGCACCCCATAATCAGGGTGAAGTGATCCATTTTATGATGATCGGCTCCTACTCGCATAGTTACATGTGTCTTACGGCCCCCGATGTTGTAGTTACCTATGCTGGTCCCACCATGGGGTGTATCAAGTCCCATGGCGGCGGCCCGACACAACCCTAGAATGCACAGGTATGCTACTGGTGCCCAGTGCCTTATTTTTCTGCGCCGGAGTGAGTGCACGCCCACACCCCGTTAGAACCTACACTGATGCACCACCTCCGTCGATTTGACCTCTTACAGTCAGCCCAGTAATCGTGCCCCACCCTGCCTAGTTTCAGGGTATCATGATACCTTATAGGGTTACTGCTGAAAAGGGTCCCCCGCTACTAGGTTTTCTATTTCTAGCCAACATGCTAATTTGGTTAAGTGTTTTGTAAACCTAACCCCCAATCAGTCTGTTTAGTTTAGCATGTTCCATTTTGATTAAGTATTAATATAATTTACTTAATCCTATCAATCCTGACTCAGCCTTAATTGTCTTATTAAAGCCTTGACCTCTCACATTAGACATGTATTGTTGTGGCTGCCTGTTGCCGGTTGGGTCCGGGCAGTCTTACGCCACAACTCAGTCTAACCTCGGGTCCTTATTGGGCTCCATGTTTAACCACCCACATTGGATAGGTATTGTTGTGACTACTGGACAGCCGGGCGGTTCCGGGCAGGTTTACATCACAACTCAATCCAACCTCGGGTTAAACACATCGTATTTTCTACTTTTACATATTTTGTCTTTCTTCTTTTTACATGTAAATATTTGCGGCTCATTATTCAAAATCAATATAAGCTAATGGTGTAAAGGTTTACACCAATCATGGGCCCAACCCATTCTTGAATTTGGGCCCATCTACTTTTATATTTTCATGTATTAATTAATTTGGCCCAACGCTATTTCCCCCATTTAATACGTTCTTTTATTATAATATATGTTGGGCTTAGCCTTTTAAGCTCAACTTAGCCACGTGAAAAAGGGGAGGCTTAAAACGTGATTGTATACACAAAAAGGGGAATGTGAACGCATGAACTTGCAACATAACGTTGGAACTACAAAATAGAAACAGGTGTACTTGCATTTTAGTAACATGTACTTTGGTCATAAAGCATAAGTGACATGAATCAAACCATGTAAACTTGTAGTTAAGTTAAGATTCTAACTAAATTAGATATCATTATGGACA
Organism: Allium sativum; assembly: GCA_030737875.1. Classification (NCBI taxonomy): domain Eukaryota; kingdom Viridiplantae; phylum Streptophyta; class Magnoliopsida; order Asparagales; family Amaryllidaceae; genus Allium; species Allium sativum. Next base: position 183,535,560 of record CM060924.1, on the reverse strand, counting down.
CAAAGTCTTAACTACAACATAAACCTATATTTTTACTTAGGCATAATGTCAAACATAAGCAAATCATGTTTATGAAATTACTATATGTTTACAAAGGTGCTTACTTTTGTTACTAATACAAAAGTATAGTTCAACTAGAATTATTCCAACTTAATCATGCTTGTTAATCTATTCACATAATCATGGCACAAATATACCCAAACATGAGATCTTGGTTTTTGATCTATTCATGTAGTCATGGCATAAATATTCCTAAACATGAAATCATGGTTTTTACTTTATTCATGCAAACTTGCAATTGGAATGTAATTCTAACTTGGCTATGTGTCACATATATTATCATATAATTCTTGTTAACAATATAGGCCTAACATGTTTTTCAATTAGGCATAATACCAAACATAGCCTAGTCATATTCATAAAATCAACATAAATTCACAAAGAGGCTTACTTTTGTTTCTAATACAAAAGTATGATTTTATACATAGATCATGATGCCAATTCCAACATAATTTCATATGAATCATAATGCCCCAAATTTGATCCAATTACACAAAAAGTGATTTTGTACAAAAATATACATTATGTTAGCATAGTAGCAAAACCACATACTTGCATGAATCTAAATTAAACAACCATAAACATGTAGCTTCAACATGAATTACATACTTGCGAATATCCAATCGTATACTTGCATGAATCTCAAATAAACTACCGCAAACATGTAGTTTTTATCATGAATTACATACTTGCGAATATCCAATCGTTACATCACAATATTCCAAATCGATTAGAATCATAGGAACGCACAAATATGAATTACTATCACCACAAATCAAGTGTACAAATCAAACATAATTATTTATTCACATCGGAATAGTACTCTACTTACAATCGTGTGACGAATTCTTCAATTCAGGAATCTGAATTCTGGATTTGGAGATGCTATTCCTTTGACGTAGGCGTTGATTTGATTTGTTTAAGTTTAACTTGTAGTTGCTTTATGCTTTAGAGTTTGTCTCCAAATCGTCTCTCAAATTGGTGGCTACTCCTAGTCGTTCCTCAGCAGCATGATGGCCTCATTCTTATTTTTGAATGAATAGATTAGGTAGAGTCTAGGGTCATTTTTATAGAGTTTATGAACTGATTAGGACCATCGATGTAGCTGGGTTGATCGTAGCCATTCATTCGAAAGAGAGACCAATCAGGAGCTGACACCTAGCCCTAGTGACAAATCAAGGCTCAGAAAATCGACCAAACATAGACCAGGCCAGCCAGGGTGGGCTGGGTTCGACCTGGCTCTGGGGCCAGGTCGACAGCCCAGTCGACCTGGCTAGCCCAGGTCGACTGCCAAGTCGACCTGGGTGCCTTAGGCGGGAATTTTCTCGCCCTGGCCAATTGGGCCCGATTTTTGAATTTTAAACTTGTTCTCTGAGCTGTTTTCGTCTGTTTGAATTTTAACCTGAATTCTGAAACTTCCGGAGGCTATATCTTCTTCATACGGACTCCTTTTTTCGAAAACTCGGACTCTATTTCGCGTATTTTTCCGAGACGAACACAACGGCGTATCCCGTTTCCCTTAATTCTTTGATTTGAAATTAATTATACTTTAATTTGTGAATTTCACGGTTATAGAATTCACGGGGTGTTACACTATCCCAAGTCGTGATGATCTCAACGATGAATATACAAACCAGTTTACTACAAAAAATAAAAGATAGTTAATCAAAAAATAATTTTGCCTGTTTTTTTTCCTAGAAGTCAAGCTACCTCATGATGTAATATACTGACATGCAAACTCCACATGGATTCCCAAACAACATTTGATCTATCTTTTTTATTGGATTGCTTCTAATTCAAATGGAAATTGAATTAACTCAATTTTTTGCTTAATGAGAAGTAAAATAAAATATAACATTTGTTTACGTGGGGTAATTGGTTATTTGCACAGGCCAACACCCAAGTGTAAGGTTAGCAGTAATCCGGATATCCAAAGACGGAGAAATGTAACGAGAACATACAACTATTTCTAGTGGTTTGGCACTAACGCCTACATCCACTTCATAGTAATCATTCTTCATGTAATTGTTGATTACAATGTTTGTACAAGTTCGGAAAATACGAAGTTGTACAACTGAATAACAAATAGCTTGTTAATTCATAACTTTGACCAAAATGTCTTTCTTCTTCGTTGAAGCAAAGTGTGTGTCAATGTCCAAGAAATAGATCTAATGTCCAAAAGTATGAAAACTTCTCCAAAAGCATGCCAAAAGTTCAACTGCATGTCCAAAAGTTATAGGCAAACGTTTATGTAACACTTGAACGTCCTGACAATGTCTAATAGCCATAAACGCGGTGGTCAAAAACCGTAAAATCATACGATTTAAATCGCGATTTGAATCGAATCTCTTCTTCACTAATTCAAAACATGAAATAATTGCACATGGTAAAAATCTTACTATATGTAGCTGAAACATTGATTGAAATTTGAATCGACGATCTCTTGCCGTTCAATTTTGTTTGTTTGAAAATAGCAAAACCCTATAATGATTGATTATTGTTGAAGCAAAAATACTCATTCAATTCAAAGGTCAAAAGATACAAAGTGATTAAGTCGTCTAGAATCATATCAAACAGCAACAAAATCAAAATATGAGAAATCAAAAACTGAGAAAGGGGCAAAAAAATCAGAGAAACAGGAAGGCAGGCAAATTCGGCTAACCTTGCTGATTGAAAGGTAATAGAATTTTGTTTACTGTGATTCTCCATTTTTTATTTGCTTTCTTATAAATTGTTGTAGCGTCGTTTGTTGTTGTAACTTTTCTTCGTGGATTCAAAGTTCTCGTAGCAGGAAATCATTTTCATCATTCAAAAAGAGGCAAGTTCCCTGTTTATTAATGGCTTGCGAGTTCTCATTTTTTTTCTTGGCTGAAGTGCTGAAGTAGTTCTATAATATGAATAATTTGACTAGTCCAAGTTCTCTTTTTTGTTCTTGGTTTCTTTGTTGCAGCTGACAGCTGTATAGATAATTATTTCCTCTTTTTATATAGTATAAACAACTTGATATGCGAAATTGTTTAACAAGACAAGTTTAGTAGAAACAACTTGAAACTGGTGCCGTGTTTGCTGTCATTTACGAGATACAATTGAGTTTTTCACTTAATTTAATATTTACATCTAAGTACCACTACCGAAAGCATGTAGTATAGATTTTTGTTTAAAAAATAATAATATTTTATGAACCTTAGGAAAAAATAAACTGAGTAACAGTTAGTACATACGTAAAAAAAATAAACAAATATAATTTAATAACTAACATGTATGCATTTAACATAAAGACATGAATATATTAAAATCTATGATTTATGATTTAAATCCCTATTCGATTCGAAATAATAACTTTACGATTTACGATTTAAATCCTAAATTGACAACCTTGGCCATAAAGATGGTGATGACAAACATTAATGGTGCTTGAAAGCCCCAATCTTGTATGCTAATATATAGGTAAAGTCCAAAAATGCCAACCAAGAACCAACCCCTTTGAACGCTAAGCATGAGGGTATTTGTAGACGAGTTTTAGGGGAATTAGCCTGAATTTTGTATCTCGAGTGGATGTGAAATTTACATCACGAAAAGATATCCAAAAAATCACGCCGCTTCCAAAAATCGCATCCCAAGGCCTCCAATTTCGAATCTGGGAAAATAGCTGATCGACATGTGCGGATCAGGCATTCTCATGTGATCTGCATGTTAAAACTGTGTTGCCAAATTATCTTGGCACTTACCAAGATTTCAAATCCCTAGCCAATATTCAATTTCGAATCCCGAAAATGTGATGCGCACAACAAGATTTCGAGTCCTGGACGTATGGATCAGGGAATTTTTGATTCCCAAATCCTTGCAAAAATCAAATCTGCCTTTTGCCACTTTTCGCATTACAAAACCATCGAGCTGTGCATGAGGATTTCATATCTCGAAACCATGCCGATCCATCCTTTTCGAGATGCCTGATCTCAACTACCGATCCATGCCAGAATCCTTTGCCTCGTCCCCCTCGAACTTTCCATGATTTCTCCTCCCCAGATCTTTCCATGATTCTGCCTCCCCGATCCTTGATGTGGAGATGATGAATCGGGAAAAACTATGATGCAATCAAGAAAATTCCGCATTGTACCCTGGGATGCTAAATCTTCCAAGTGCCAAGCCCTCCTTTCCAGCCTTGATCTGCGCAGTGCGCACACGTAATTTTCACGTGTCGATTACCTGTTTTGATGTGCCAGATTTATCAATTCACCAAATGCCAGATTTTGATGTCGTGAGTTGCACAAACCATGTTACGTGATTGTGCCATGCCGATCAGCGGTTTTTGAGTGTGTGAAATCGAAAATTTTCCAGAATCCACATATTTTTCCACAATGAATTTTGCTACATGATTGGACCGACACGCTTAAGGATTTTGAGCTGATCGAACCAAATCCATCACTCTTTTACTACGTCGATTTTTCCAAGTTTATTAACGACGATTTCACGAGTCGATGCTATTTCCAACCTTTTTTGAACATGTCACGTCTTAGACCAAATCGCTTTGCGTTTTCTGATGACGTTCTCAAGACTTAAGCGCGTCGCTAACCATAATCTTGATGTGTGACTTCTTTGCTAAAAAGCTAGTCAAACATTTGCCCTTCATATCATGTCTTCCTTTATTGAAGGAAGATGTGTTTTTCAAGAAAACAAAAAATCTAGAATTCAAAGTCGGAAGAAGTCCTTCGTGAACTTTTATAACTAGGAAACCGAAGAGCAACGATCGCGCCGGATCGTGTTAGCCAAAAATACACGATCGCACCATATCGTATTAATCAGAAAACCTAAAATCCTATGAAATCCGACGATTGCTCTGGATCACTACTCGAGAGAATAACCAGAATAATTGAATATTCAGAATAACTAAAGGACCAAGAAGGACCACCTCCCAGAATAACCAAAGTAACTAGAATAACAGGGGGCTGCGGAGTTCGAGATCCCAAATTATCTGAATATCCATAGCCATGGAATCGGAAAACCCGAAATCTGTAAATCCAAAGTGACCAAAAACCAGAAAGATAGATAACCAGATGAGTTCAAAGCGGGCTTGTTGAGGCAAGATGACTAAGAATATACAGAGTAGTCCAAGGCGGCCCTATTGGAAATCCAGAAGAGTCCTAGACGGTGTTGCCGGAGTAAGACGACCTAGGAAAGCCAAAGAAGTCCAAGACAGCCCTACTGGAGCAAGACGAAAAAGGATAAGCCATAAAAGTACAAAACAACCCTATCATAGCAAGATGACCAAGGATAAGCCAAGGAGGTCCAAGACGGTCTTGCTGAGGAAAGATGACCAAGGACAAGTCAGAAGCCACAGACCGAAGTCCTTAGAGTTTGCAATCTAGTTTCAAATTTCCTAACACTGTTGTTGTTGTCCCGACGAACGACATGATTTTTATTAAAGTTATAAATCTTTAGATTTTTTAGTAAAGCCAAAAGGAAAATTTAATGGTTTATCATCTGTAAAGAGCATGCCTAAGGACTCGCCTATTCCCGTACATGGGTATGCGAACTTAGCCGTTTCTGATTTCAAATTCATTCGTGAAGGAGACTGAACGGTTTGTCATTTGCAAAGAACATGCCTAAGGATGCTTGTTCCTATACATGGATAAGCAAACTTAACCATTTTTCCAATTCCGAAACCAAAGTTTTCTCAAGGCGGCCCTACTGGAACAAGATGACCAAGAGTAGCCAAAAAGGTTCAAGGCAGCCTTATCGGAGTAAGACGACCAAGAATAAGCCAAAGTGTGCAAGGCAACCTTACCGGAGTAACACGCCCAAGAAAAGTCAGAAAAGAACCATTTTATTAATAATCAGGGGGTGATGGTGAGTTTTCAAGAAAAGAGCATGCCTCGGGATTATAATAGCGCATGTACATGGGTAGGTCGACTCAGCCATCCACAACTAGAAAACCAAGAAGATATATCCAGAGAACCAGAGCCTACAAAGCCAAAAACATAGGCTGAAGCCCGAATATCCAAATCCAGAGAATCCAAGAAATCCAAAATGCGAAAAACTAAGAATAGGAAAGCCATAAGTGAGAAGACCATCATCCAAAAACCAAATAACCAACAAGCCAAAGACATACCTAAGGAGCCGAAGAGGACCAAAACCACGAAATCAAAGAATCCACAAGAGCCAAAACAAAGACACCAAAAACCCAAGACCAAAATCCAAAAGAGTAACCAAGCCAGTGAATCTGCAATACTAGAAGACCAGAAACCACTAACCAAGTGATACTAATGTCTGGGAGGCATGAATCCAAGACATCAGAGCCAGAAAGGGGTTTAGTTGAGAATAATGCCGCCGGGACGAGAGACGGTCTCGTGTCTATCCTGAGTAGAATATGGGGGTTGTGCCTGTCCTGGCACCACAACCTGAGTTCGAACAAACCGTATCAGCTCGCTATGTCTAACACGCTCTTCAATCATATCCCTGAGATGTCGACAATCATTTGTATTATGACCGTCGAGATCGTGAAACAATCAATGCCGACCAATATCTATTTCACTTTGAGTCGATTCCCTTCTAGGGGGCATCCTAAAAGGAGCAGTGGGATGAACTTCCAGGTAAACTTGTTTAGGGGTGTAAGCAAGTTTCGAATGAGATGAGAACTTAGGTTGCCTCCAAGCTGTGTTACGATCATTCCCAAATGAAGGTTTGCTTGTACCATAATCCTTAGCTTACTAAAGTCGGACGGTTTTCTGCCCTTAACCACATTATCCTCGAGAACCTTTTAATCAGTCCTCACATCCTCTTCCCAAAGAAACCTTTCCACTTTAGAGTGGAATCCACCGAGATCCCTCAATGGGTCTCGTTGCAGCGAAATCTTGAAGTTAACTTTTCCATAACACTAGAAACTGCGAACATCAAAACCATAGATGGTTGGGGTATGTTGACTTACGTCACCGCTACATTATACCTTTTCAAGAACCTACGCACAGTCTCACCGGACTTCTGCTTGATAGCTGTTAGACTCATAACGCTTTAGGGATGAACGATGTGAACTTTGAATTGCTTGACGAACCTCCCAAACAAAACATTCCAAGAATGAATAGAGTTTGTTTCCAACCGCCTAAATCACATAGTAGCAATATTTGTCAAGTAGAGTGAAAGACACATTATCATGATACTTTTCGAAGCAGAGAGAACTTCCATATGTTGCACATAACGCATCAAGTGAGCAGTCGGATCCTTCCGACCATTATAGGATTCCAATACCGGCAATTTAAAGTCCCATAGGTTGCGAGAACTCATGATATCCAAAGTGAAAGAATTACGAGTTACACAATCCAAATCCGAAAAAAGGCAACACCTCGAGTGAATAGGTGAATAACATCCACGATTTGAGATCATTACCAAAAGCGAGCAATTGATTCTAGTTATCCAAAGCAACACTAGTGCCACAATATTTAAGTCTAGATTAGGAACATGTTGATTAGTGAGGAGAAAGTCTGATTGAATTCCAACTTGAGGAGCCACATCGGGAACAATCTTTACTCTCATAACCATGGGAGTACTACCATCCAAATCCGTGCGCACTGGCCGCCTAAACCACATTACCAATGGCAGAGTCCGCGACCTGACCAACTAGAGCATCACAGGCTGGAGTGACGTCGGGGTTAGGGGTGCATCGAGTGTAGCGAGAGCGGCACCAGTCCGAGGATTGGTGTCACACTACTGATTAGTTTGTGGGTTTGCCTCTAAGTCCCGAGTCACAGCTTGCAAAACACTGGTACTTGTCCCAATAATATCTGCTTTGCCTGTCGGCCTTCCATTACTTCCAAGCTTATCATCCGAGCGACAAAAGCAGCCATCTCTTCTTCCTGTTGCTCAAGTCGAGCATTCAAATCTATAGCCAAATTCTTAATCATCCTACCAAATTCTTAATCATCCCATAGACATCGTCTCAAGTGACATAATTCGAGGGATTGCCAGTTGAAGAAAGTTCTTGACTCCCTTCACATCCAGTACCCTAAGCTTCAACAATAGCGTCAAGTTTCTTACGCATAACTATGATGAAAAGTGAGCGAGATAAGTCGAAGTCAAAAACTAAAACCATGGTCGAGAACCAAAACCAAAACTGAAGACAAAATTCCAAATCAAATCCAAAGCAAAAGTTGAAGTTGTGCGCCCCCTTCCTAGCATGCCAAAGTGTTGACGTGTGAAATTGGTTATTTGTGCACTCCAATGCCTGAGTGTAAGTTTAGCAATAAACTTGTAATATGTATATCCAAAGACGGAGAAATGTAAAGAGAACACACAACTTTTAATAGTGGTTCAACACTAACGCCTACGTCCATTTCACAGTAATCATTCATCATGTAATTATCTATTATGATGTTTGTACAAGTTCGGACAATTTGTGTATACGAAGTTGAACAATTGAATAATAAATAATTTGTTAATTAATAATTTTGACCAAAACGCCCTTTTTCTTCTTCTTCGTTGAGTCAAAGTGCGTGTTGATGTCAAAGAAATAATCTGGTGTCCAAAAGTATGAAAATATGTCCATAAGCATGCCAAAAGTCCAATAGAATGTCCAAAAGCTGTAGGCAAATGTTTATATAATGCTTGAAAGTCCTAGCAATGTCCAATAACCATTAATATGATGATGACAACCATTAATGGTGCTTGAGAGCTTCAATTCGGTATGCCAATGTGTATGTGTTAGCCTACTTTGTGAACTAGGCTACACAAAGTTAGAAGACCAGTTGATGAAGAACACTCTCTCAAGGACCAGGTCGGGTCGGAGTTCTTTAATGTGCTAGACAGAACAGTGTGAAGTAGAAAAGGAAGGAGCACAGGTAGAATTGGATTGGTTCGGATCTGTCCGATCCGCTCCTCTACTCCTTAATGCAACCGATCCGAATAGGAAACTGCAGCAGCTACAACCCACGAACCCTAAAGATGCGGAGCGGTTATGTGCCATTTCCCCAACATTCATCCACTAACCTAATGCGTTGTCTTCGTTTTGTTCCAGCCGAACCCGAGTTTTAAGGGGGAGGCGCCACATGCATCCGAACCGGAGCCAGTCCAGATACATTTTTCACCTATAAATAGACCATCAAGGGTCATTGGAAGGGATCTTTTGGAAAATTCAGAGCTCAAACTCCCTTGTCAACCGAATTTCATTACTATATTCAGATCATTACTTCAATTTAAAGTGAGAAACTCTAAACATTGAGTGAAATTACACATTGTATGAGTGAAATTGAGTGAAAACTACTATTGTATTTGTATTTGAATCATCAATCCAAAGAGAAGAAAGTGGATGTAGGCTCTTTAATGTCGAACCACTATAAATCGTGTGTTTCTCTTTGCTTTTTGAATTCGTTCTATTAGAGTTATTGCTAATTTGGGTGTTAGAACCAATTTTTGGTCTAATATTTTGGTGCTTTCACTGAGAATTTTTTGAATTCTCCGCTTTTTTGGATTATCATTCTACAATTTGGACCCTCGAGTTCAAAGAAATTAATCCTCTGTTTTCGGCATTCTCGAGTATTTGCTGATTACTCCCTAAGAAATTGGATATTATGGCCAAAGGAAAAGGAAAAGAAGTACAAGGCGCTCGGGAGAATGAGGTTAATAAAGATCAGCAGGCCATAGTCATGACGAGGTCGCGGGAACAAAGCTCTGGAACCGTCCGATCCGGACCGGACGCTCTGCACCAGATCGATAATGCAAACCCGAACCGATCTAGAGGCTCTAAACCTGCTCGCACCCCCTCCGAATCGATCTGGCTCTACTGCCCAACTCCGATCCGATACGAACGCGGCTAAAACTGGTACATCTACTCAAGCACCCACCAATGCTCCGATACCGGCTGCGACAACTAGTGAACAACCGGTTCCATCTACACCAGTTACACATGGAGTCTTTTCGCGCCTCCTTGATATGGTTGAAAGTACTAGGGATGCTTTGGAAGCTCACAAATGTGACAGTCTTCGTATGCAAGGGAACATGATCACTATGAGTAGGGAAATTAGTGAACTTCGTAGGCAGAAGACACCCTCTCCAACTTGCCATCTCATAGCAGACCAGTCATCCTCTTCGGATGAAGAGCGTCGTCGTGAAAGAAGGCCGTATGAGCGAGCTGAAAATCTTGATCAGCTGACATATGGATATTTGGGATCCCGTGAAGATGCGGCTCGTGTGCTAGGTCCTGACGACCCAAGCCTGAGAGAGCCCATGCGTGGATCTCACGTCCTACCCAGGGATCCTAATATTACCAATCCCATACAAGGATAACTCCACGAACCCCATCCTCCCGTGAATGACCGGTAGCGTAGGGAACAGAGTAGGGCAGCTTCTATTAGAAGTAGGAGAACATCCCCTGGTCAGGAGCCCAGGGGTAATCCAAACATCAGGACCAGAGAGCCTGAACCAACATTAACGAATGCTGATGTATGGGTAATGGTGCGTCAAACCATGGTCGATAGCCGACGCTATACCAATGAGGACTGGGGCATTGAACGAAGTCATACCCCCTTTACATATGACATACTGGACTTTCAATTTCCCTGGCGACTCAATTTACCACAGATGGATCGATATGCTAGAAGAACAGATCCGAAACAACATCTAATGAGATATGCGTGGTATATGAACACTGCGGCTGCACCTGACGCTGTAAAGTGTAAAGTCTTCCCAATATATCTAGAGGATATAACATTAATGTGGTTTACTTGACTTCCCCCACGATCGGTGTAAAGTTTTCAAGAATTAAGCGAGCTTTTCATGAAATAGTTCCGACTCCATTCCCGTAGAGCTAAAAGCGTTATCGAACTATCCAGAATCAAACAGGCCCCTGGAGAATCTCTGAAATCATACTTGGACCGCTTCAACTTAGCAGTCACTGAAATAAGCGATACTCATGAGCCAACTATTTTGATGGCCTTGATCGAAGGAGTTGATCCAAATACTGAATTCGGAGGTTATTTAGCTGGGAAACCACCACTGACTAGGGAAGCTTTCTACGAAAAAGTGAATATCCGTCTACGTCGAGAAGAGATATATGCTAATTGGAAAAGAAAGTCTGATGGAACGTCGAAAGAAGATATTCAAAGTAACGTCACTGTGAAACAGTCTGGTGACAGCTTGGGAAAAGTCAAGGTGAATTTTGGTAACAAAAACGAAGGAAGTAACAACAGGAATGGGAATGGAAATAGGAGGAATAGGAACCGAGGAAACAGCTCTAGTAAAAGACCTCGATTCCTAACTTTTGAGAACTATTCGCTGCTGAATGACACATTGGAAAACATCTACCTGGATACTTACATCGTCTTACAATACAAAAGGCCACCACCCAGAGACTCAACCGAAAAAGAGATCGTGACTGGAATTTTTTTCCATTTTCATGGAACTCACGGACACTCAACTAATGAATGTCGGCATTTGAGAGATGTTGTTGAAAAGCTATCATGGGAAGGAAATTTAGACGTGTATAAAGTCGCTCCGAAAGATGGGGGGGCAGACCCCAAACCAAAATCAACCTGCTCCTAAACCCACAGCTCAACAGAAAGTCAAAGGGATTGTCATCAACACCATAGTAGGCGGGCCTCGTCCATCCAGCCACAGCTACAGAGCGATGGACCAATATGTTAACGCAGCTAAACACATCAATATGGAGGATTGCGATAACCTCGAAGATATCACTCCGGTAAAGTAACAGAAAACGATGTCCGACGATGTTGTGTTCCGTAACAGAGACGATGTTGGAGTTCAATCACCTACTGAAGACCCATTGGTCATCACTACAACTATTGGTCCCACTCTAGTTCATAAGGTATTGGTGGATAATGGAAGTTCAGTCAATATTCTTTTCAGGAAAGCATTCGATCAGATGAAACTCAAACCAGAAGATTTGAAGCCTTGTGAGGGATGGATTCGCGGTTTCAATGGGACATCGACGACTCCAATGGGATATATAGAATTGTCTGTGACGTTGGGATAAGGAGTCCATTGGAGAGTAATAATTCTTCAGTTTGTAGTTTTGGACATTGACTCACCCTATAACGCTTTCTTAGGGAGACCGTCTCTCGCAGAATTCAGGGCTTGCATCGCACCTTGGTGCCTGTTATTAAAGTTTCCAACCGAAGCCGGGGTGGGAGTAATGAGAGGTGACCAGGTCTCCAGACGGGCCTGCTACATGGTCAAACTAAAAATGTTGATGAAGGGGTTAAGTATAAATGCTAAAGGCGCTTCCTCCCCTCCGAAGAAGGGTTCAGCATAGCAATTGAAGGGATCAACCCAAAAGGAGTTGCCCAGAGAACCGTCCGAGGACATAGATCCTAGAGAGGATGAAGAGCCTGGGACAGAAAGGCGACTATCAATGAAATGACAGTGGACACTCCCATTGACGAAGTTGATCCCACAAAGGTTTTGAAGATTGGATCCCAGCTGGATCCGTTCTGAGCAGAAGAATTGACTAACTTTCTGAAGCTGAATTTAGATGTGTTTGCCTGGACCCGCGCTGAAATGTGTGGGATATCTCCGTCCGTTATGAGTCACTCGTTGAGTATCGATTCGAAACATCCACCCGTTAAACAGAAGTGGCGTATATTAGACCCGGAGAGGTTGGCAGACCTGAAAGAAGAAGCGGAAAAGTTTAAAGATAACGGGTTCATTATGGATTCAGTGTATCCCGATTGGATATCGAATCCTGTTTTGGTCAAGAAATCAAATGGAAAATGGCGAACGTGCATTGATTTTTCGAACTTAAACAAAGCTTGTCCAAAAAATTGTTTCCTACTCCCTAGGATTGACCAGCCAGTGGACTCAACAGCTGGATACGAGCTCCTTTCCTTCATGGACGCATATTTAGGATATAACCAGATCCCCATGCATGTGCCGGATCAAGAGCATACGAGTTTTATAATGAATTTGGGATTGTATTGCTATGTGGTGATGCCGTTCGGACTAAAGAATGCCGAAGCCACATATCAGCGTCTGGTAAACCGAATGTTCCATAATCAGATTGGAAAAACCATGGAGGTCTATGTAGATGACATGCTCGTAAAATCCAGGCAGTCTTCCAGCCATACACAAGATTTAGCGGAGATGTTTGATATCTTACGGAGGTACGGAATGAAGTTGAACCCCTTAAATTGTTCATTTGGAGTGGCATCTGGAAAGTTTCTTGGTTTCATTGTGAGTTCTAGAGGAATTGAAATTAACCCTAGCCAGATAGCGACAATAAGAAATATTGAAAAACCACGAAAGATTAGGGACGTTCGAAGCCTAGCAGGGAAAGTCGTCGCATTAAGCAGGTTCATCACCAAGGCCACGGACAAGTGTGTACCTTTCTTTGATTTGATCAAATGGGGGAAACGTAACTTCGAGTGGACTCCTGACTGTGTGGAAGCTTTCCAAAACCTGTTGGACTTACTGGAGAAACCCCCAGTATTGTCAAAACCTATGGATCATGAAGATCTGTTCGTCTATCTGGCGGTGTCATCCCATGCTATCAGCACAACGTTGGTGCGTAAAGAAAGTAAAGCCCAGACAGCCTGTATATTATGTGAGTAAGAAGTTGGCGGATGCAAAACATAATTATCCAAAAATAAAAAAGCTTGCCTACAACCTCTTGATTGCCTCCAGAAAGCTCCGACATTATTTCCAAGCTCATCCGATAGTTATATATACCGATCAACCTCTAAGACAGGTCTTGCAAAGACTCGAAGCATCGGGACGATTACTTAAATGGAATATCGAATTAAGCCAATTTGATCTGAATTTCCAACCAAGGAGGTCAATAAGTGGGCAGGCCTTAGCCGGCTTCATAGTAGAATTCATGATTCCTGAAGAAGAAATGGTGAATGACAAAGATGTTACTTCAGAACACGAGTTAGAACTTAGTCCGTGGAAGTTATCTACGGATGGGGCCAAGAATGATCGAAGATCCGGCGCTGGAGTTGTTTTAATCACTCCTGAAGGACGATCCATTTACTATGCCCTGCGATTGTATTTTCCTGCCACCAATAATGATTCCGAGTATGAGGCCCTGATCGCCGGGCTGAAACTCACCAAGGAATTAGGAGTAAAGACATTGGATATATTCTGTGACTCCAAGATAGTTGTCTGCCAAATTCGGAAGGAGTTTGTGACCAAGGGACCTCGACTTGTTACTTATCTTGGAAAAGTAGAGGAGTTACTAGGCAACTTGGAACATTATCGTATAACACACATTCCACGAGCAGAGAATCAGAATGCAGACCGACTGGCTAAGCTAGCGAGTTCTGACAATCCTGAAGAAACCGAAATGGTTCCAATAGAAATATTGAAGTCACCAAACTTCGACCTAATGGAAATCGAATTAGCCTTAGAAGTTGAGCCAGAAAGGGAGTCATGGATGACACTAATTAAGAACTTCTTCAAGAGCGGAATTCTCCCATCGAAAAAGAGCGAGAGACGAGCTGTAACGCGTAAAGCTGCAAGATACGTTTTACAAGACAACGTCGTTTATCGCCAAGGATTTTCTATGCCTTTGTTATGGTGTATAGCACACGACGACATCAAGAGTGTGCTAAGAGAAGTACATGAAGGTGAGTGTGGAGATCATACCGGGGGTCAAACCTAGCAAAGAAAGTATTGCGGTACAGATATTTTTGGCCTACCATAAATAAAGATGCAGCTAATTACTCACGACGATGCAACAAGTGTCAGAGATTCGCTAAAATCCCCAGAGCACCTCCGACTCAGCCTAAGTCAATGGTAAACCTGTGGTCGTTTGCTACATGGGGAATTGATATTATTGGAGTTTTACCAATCGCCAAAGGAGGAGCGAAGTATGCGATCATCGCCGTGGATTATTTCACAAAGTGGTTGGAAGCCGAACCCTTAACCACGATCACAGCAAGGAAGGTGATAAGCTTTGTGGTCAAAAATATTATTTGTCGATTCGGGATACCGAAAACCATCATAACTGATAATGGAACTCAAATTGACAGTGTCGAGTTTAGAAATTTCTGCCATAAATATAATATTGATAAGAGGTACACCGCCGTAGCTCACCTGCAGTCGAATGGACAGGTTGAAGCAATAAATAAAGTCATTAAGTCTATTCTTAAGAAGCGATTGGAGCGGACCAAAGCCATGTGGGTGGATGAGTTGCCGCTAGCCTTGTGGGCCTATCGAACAACCTTTAAGACGGCTACAGGTCATACTCCTTTTTCAATTTCCTTCGGGTTAGAAGCAGTGATTCCCATGGAACTTAAAGTCCCTTCTCATAGGGTGATATACTATGACCCAATGACGAATAAATCACTCCTCCTAGAGTCCCTTGATGCAGTTGAAATAAAAAGGGACGAAGCAGACTTGCATGCTTCAGGGCATCGACACCAAGTAGCACGTTATTATGACAGAAAGGTTCACTTTAGTACTTTCGAACCAGGAGACTTAGTACTAAAGCGAGTCTTTCCACCTTCAGTCCATCTAGGCCCAAAATGGGAAGGACCATACGCCATCCAACAGAGACTTGAAACAGGAGCCTTCAAGATAATGACCGTGGATGGTGAAGAAATTCCTAGAGCTTGAAATGCTCAGCATTTGCGGCGATATCTGAGTTAGATATGTATTGATTTCTTTTGTTTTTATGAACTATATAAAAAGGCATGACTTGCCTTGAAAAGTCTGTTTATACGAACAAAGGATTATAAAGTAGATGTAGGCTATGACTTAGCTGAACTACTCTAAAAACATCGTGTGTCATTCATTTTTCCTGCACTATTCTTATATTCTATGATTGTTCTGTCCTGATTATGAAATGCTAAACATTAAATTAAGCTTAAAAGATTGAGAACAATTCACATGCTGGAGCAAACGAAATGACCGTTTGCATAACAGGATTAAGGGAATGGGAAGACGGCATTCCTAACTCTAACTCTCATGAAATGAGAGAGAGTATAAAGGGCGGGAAGACGATGTCCTTCGAGGCGTGATGGTGCACCCGAAAAGAAACCGCCTCCATGATACTCTAACCTGATTACGAGACATGAGAGGATAAAGATGCTCAAAAGAATAAGCATCCCCGATAAAGGGAACTTGACTCCACCAGAGAGTTGGGGGCAACTAAGTATCAAAGCTAATCAATCTCAAACAAAGCTTTAGACATGCCATTTATTCAAGATTGATAGTGGGAATACACATGCGCATCCCCCGCATATATTGTCTATCATCTAAGTAGCAGTGGTTTTAAATATGACATGTTGTTTATCTGCATTCTTAATTAAATAATGAATTCGCAAACATTTGACGTTGCAGGAAATAAACTATTTTATTTACAAGTACGTGGATTTACACAGGAAAACTAAAACAAAAGATGCGAGGCCCGCACTCGCTATAACAACAGCGGACCAGGAGATAAACAAAACAAAAGACAAAGCCACCTTTTATTTGGACTTCGGAGTAGGCTTCGCCTTCTTGGCTTCCTTAAGCTTTTCTTTCTCCCCTCTATCAGATTCCCTAATAATATGATTTTGCTTCTTCTTCTCCGTAATTGGAGTACTGTAGTCAACGGATGTCTTCCTAGGAATCGAAGCACTGGGATTAATAGGAGACTTTTTAGCAAGTTCCTCCGTAATTGACCGAGTTGAAAGTTTGACAACTAACCTTGATCCGGGAGGCACCACCATAAGAGGATTAAGACTTTCAGAGGCACCACCAATGCATGTCATCGACGTTCCCGGAAACTCCAGTCACAACAACATCATCCTCCTCTTCATGTCCCTCGTCACCATCATCTTCTATCAGAGCATCTATCATCTCCCCATGGTGAGAAGTCTCAGTGATGGGTGACACGGGAGCTTTGTCAGTAACCTCCTCTTTCTTGTCCTCGGCTCCTCCTCCAGATTTGGGGATAGTGAATTCATCACGTTTCTCCTGAGTTTCTCTAGTAGACCCTTCACCTGTGGTTGTCTTCTGTGAGTCATCAATTTTATCAGTTGACTTGGTACCTACAGGACAAGAAGTAACAGTTATTAACTCAGGAGAAAACGCGGGACTTTCAATTGTTTGTCCAATAATGTGACGAAAGGTTGAGATAGATTTGGCAAATTGAGGTGAAAAAGTAGAAATACCCTCAGCAGATTTCTCAACTTGAGCAGCAGGAACTTCAGGAGTCAATCCGGCAGTAGAAGGTAAGGAAGAAGCTTCGGGGGTCTCTGGCCTTTGTGGATCATACCCCTCTACTATAGCAGTTTCGGCTATGGCAGAAGAAGTACCAATTTCAATGGTATCCTTTCCCTTGGCTTGACGCTTTTCCTCCTCCATAGCGGCGACACTAAGTTTTTGCCCTTCAGCTAAGCGGGCTGTCTCCTCGCCTCTCAAGGACTTCTCCATCAACTTGTCCTCATCAATTGAGTCAACTCCAAGTTCTGCTTTTTCCCATTCGACCAATTGGTCCCATGCATACACAAGGGGAAGAGGATAGTCCTTAAGCCAAGCAAGATTTTGGTGATGAATCACCTGAGTAAAAAATTCAACCATAATTTCACCACTCTCGTCCAGCTCCCTTTGAGCGTCTTTAAGCTGTTCATTGACTTCCTCAACTTGCTGCAAAGCCATATTTGCATTTCCTTCGGCAAGAACTGCCCTCGTTTCAGCCTCCAGTAATTTAGCCTCAAGCTCTGCATTCTTTTTGACTAAGTCTGCTTTCTCTTGGGCGAGACGAGTGCTCTCAGACTTAGCATCCTCAGCCTGCTTCTTTAAATCTATTCGCTCTTGACTATGGGACTCAAGCTCAGAATGATAACACTTTTGTAATTCTTCGAGTTTCCCCTTATAATTATCTGCATCACATTGTGCAAGAGCAAGTTTAGCTTGGGCATCCTCCGGATCTCTCTCAGAATTTTCAATAGCCCTTGCATCATACTCGACGACATCGGCCATAGTTTTTACATCTTCCACCAAATCACTAATGATTTTCGAGAGAGTCTTTGCATACTTCTTTATCTCCTTATATTGTTCGTCTACAAAGTCAATGGAAGCCTTAATATCGCTAGCCCAATCAGGATTTACCAGTGTGAGTTTTGGGACGAAGTGCATATGCCCGAAATGGTGATCGGGAAATTGTTGCTTCAAAACTTCCAATCTGGCCTGGTTTTCATCATTAAGAATAACTGGCCTTGTAGTGGTGATATCGATAATGCGATGCTTGAGTTTCACGATAGGCCTATCCTTTCCTGTTTCTTTCCCCGATTCCTTTTGTTTTTCTGTTGGATCAGGCACTTTCTTCGAAGATCTGTTGTGAGGAGCTTTATTTTTGGATGAGGCGGAAGACTTGATGCTATGCTTCTCCTCCTCGTGACGTAAAGGCAGATTTTTATGTTTGTCTGAGTCTTTGCGGTGTGGAGATCGAGAATGGGAAGACTGATAGGGCCTTGGAGGTCGATCCCTCCTATTTTCTATGCCTATGCTTTCATACCGATCATGCCTCTCATCGGGATCCATTGGGGGCATACTCGAACGGACATCCCTCATATAGTAACGCTGCCTCACCATTTGTCTTATAAAAGAAATGAAAGAATATTAGAGTTAATATTAATATAAAACTCAAGTGTTGTGACGTGCAGTACTAGAGTGCAGTGTGTTTCCTAAGTGGTGATTCCCCCCAAACAGACCAGAGCCCGGACTGAGGCTGGTATGTGTAGTCTCTCTGGACTTTACGGGAGTAATTTCTTCCTCAGAAGTGAGAGCAAGAGGATTGGTTGCAAAATCTGCTGCAGTATAAAGGGTCTCGGGCAAGGGAAGATCTCCTAAACCCCGATATATAG
Organism: Allium sativum; assembly: GCA_030737875.1. Classification (NCBI taxonomy): domain Eukaryota; kingdom Viridiplantae; phylum Streptophyta; class Magnoliopsida; order Asparagales; family Amaryllidaceae; genus Allium; species Allium sativum. The sequence continues at coordinate 183,516,706 of CM060924.1, read as the reverse complement.
GGTCATCAACTGTAGTCTTATCTCCTAAAGGAATGACTGATGATCGACGCTAGTCTATGAATTAGAAAAGCGCGACATTTGTAATAAATTCTGCAAGCATACAGGTGTGTAGCATACAGGTCGAACACAAGGAGGTGAATTAAATCAAATTATTTATCTAATCTCTTGGGCGAGTTAGACAAAACTTTGGAGGTTGATTTTGAAAATAAAACAAAACAAAATTAAAACTGTAATTTGATTCAGGACAGATCTAACTGAACCGACGATCAAATCACAATTTCAATGGAAAAGCAACGAAACTATGAATCAGATTCAAATCTAATCAAATCCAATTTAACCTATGAACGCGATTAAAATATAGAAAATAAAAGTGCAGAATATAAATAACAACAGGAAATAAAATTAGGATTACCGCTGAATCTAATCAGACGGTCAATCACTAATGAAAAGAAATGCAAAATACACATAGTGTTCTACCGAATTAATCGTGTAGACAACACTAATTGCTAAGAAATAGAAAATTGCATAAAATAAAAAGAAAAATGAGTTTTATTAATGAAGAAGAGAATAGAATGAGATATAGGATGGATGGTGGCTACAATGCCATTACAAGGGTATATATAGGGTAGATAGCCAAACCCTAACCCTAACCCTAATGATAACTGGGCCTGGTCATTACATCACTAATTAGTTTACAATGAGAAACATAAATGGGCCTTAGATAAATAAAGCAAATTTGGGCCTTTTCTCTTTTCCTCTTGCTTCCTTGACACTTCTTCATTGATTTGTGATGTGCAAAGCCTTGTTATCAATCCTTTTCTTGTCCAACAGCAACTAGATGTGATATCTTCATCTAAAATTCTTCAAAATGCAAATACACAGCAAATTGAACTCTATTTTTCTACATTTCTGGTTGCATGCGGGCTGGGTTGGAATATCTGTAAAAGTAACAAAACAATACCCAAGTAATATTTATTTATATAAAAAAATAAGATATAAGAGCATAAAATAAACACATTTCTATGTCAATCAAATACCCCCACACTTATCTTTTACTCGTCCTCGAGTAAAACAAGAAATGAAAAACTAACTAGATAGGTCACACTTTCATAGGAAACACGATTGCATTGAGCGTATGCAACCAACCGTTAAACCTCTAGGTGTCCCTAGTAGGACGAGTGGTGTCTCGTGAGGGTTTTCGGCGGATACTACCCACAAAATCCAAATGCAGTATGATATGGTTCTAATGAACTACATGAATGCAATGGACATATGCAGATAAAAAAAAACGAAAAATGACAACACGACTTATTTCAGGAAAGTGGTACAACAAATTAAGTTAATAATTTCTAATCAGTTGATTTTATTTTAGATACCTCGACTTGTCACAAATTTTCAATATAAATCAAGTTTTCAAATGTTAAATTCCAGTTTTGCCAGTTAGTTCGGTCGATAACATAGTGCAGCCATGAAATAAATTCTTAGTTTGCTTGGCACAGTTTGCAAAGTGGTATTCTAATTTTCTCATGTATGGCTAGTCAAATCAATAAGGTCAAGAAGTGTTTGGGTATCATCGCTTATTCTTATTCTATAAAATTTTAAGATTTATGATTAAGTACATACACCTAACTAAAAAGACCAAGGTTTACCACCCATGCACTGCCTCGCGGACTAACGGAGAGTAGGTAAAGAGCTTGGCGGATTGTGCAGGCCGACTTTGACTTTGTCAACAACGTGTCGGTAATCCTTAGGTGTCCAATCTCATAAAATGAGACCAAGATATTCCAACGCTGACTTTGTCAACAATGTGTCGGATAGAGCTTGGCGGGTTTGCACACCAACGCTCGATATACAAGCAATGTTGGATACCCTTGGAATACTATTATTATTATTGAATTTATAAGCACACAAAGAGAGTTACGCGAATTCAGCTTAACACAACTTAGTTTTAAAGATTCGAAAAGCCAATATAAGTATTTTAAGTCCTCCACTTATTTAAACAAAGTCTACAATATAGAATAGATTTCATGGCCATCACCTAAGAATCTCCCTATGTACCGGTTACACTATTATCCCTCAAAATTAAACTTTTCATTATATTTCAAATTCGAACTTAGCTGAGAGAGAAAAATACTATCAACTGGCTAAAAATTGTAAACTTATTTTGTTGTATCAATTGAAAATGAGTCGTGTTTCAAAAAAAAATGGCATGTTACTACAGTCTAAAATAAATGATGGTCCTATTTAAATGGATGAAATTGAAAAAGAAAGAAAAATAAAGAAAGAACGAAAATGAGTGAAATGCAGACTCCCCCCCACACTTGATTGAGACAGTGTCCACACTGTGAACGTTTCCTAAATTTGAAAGATCGCACCCAAAGGTGAATGTGATGCAAAATTATTTGAAGAATGAAATGGAGTTTAGCCACTATATGCGAATGAAAATCATATGTACAATGATATATGTGTTTGCGATGCATGTGATGCAAAGAGTGCCACCAACTTCTCCCCCACACTTGGTTCTAGCTCTATGAGTCCCATTCCCACTATGTCTAGGCATATTTTCTAACAAGCAAAAGTTTTTGAAAACCATCTCGTCTTTATACCTCGATTTATAGTCCAGTAAATGAATATTCAGGGTCGTCCTAACACGAAGTTTTTCAACAAAGCTAACATTCCAAAAATAGGTCATGTATTCAACAAATTTGTCAGTGTAATTTTTCAAAAATTTGTGATCGTATATAAATTCAGTGAAAGTTGAAATCTGACTGTTGTTCAAGACTATGTGATCACATTTCTCATCATTGTTTGACAACGTATTTTCGACACTGATAATTTCAAGTTCGTTTGAAATTTTCTCAAAGTTAAAATTTTCGAACTCATGATGTGAATCTACTTCTTCCTCATTTGGCAACTCATCTTCATACAACCCAAAAAATTCATGTTCACTAAAATCCTTTTCCAAATGTGAATTGAAAAATTCAACATTTTTATTATGTTCAATTTCAAAGATTTCAAGTTTCTTACAGCCCAAAAGAGGAAGATCAAAATCCAAGCTTAAATCTTTTTCCCGAAAAGAGTTGAAATCCAAATCATTTGTTGAATTTTGAACAACTTCATTTAGATCATCATTCTCAATTTCGAAAGTTGTTGTTTGAAAATTTTCACTATCAGTAAAGAATGGACTATTTTCTGATTCATCGCTTGTTTGAATTTGATTCTGTTGCTCTTGTTGTTCTTTCAAAGACGTCAATAAACAGAGAAGTTCATCGGCCTTTTTATTTAGTCTTTCTTCACTCTCTCTAAGAATGTTAAGACGATCGTTGATTTGAGAGCTCTCGTTTTGGATTTCTTGATTCTCAAAATTATTGTCCACATTAACTTCACAATCAATATTATTTCCAATGTGGTAGTTGTTTGAATTTTCAGAAAACTGAAAATGATATTGGAAATCATTTTGATCATAGAAATTTTGTTCATAACCAAAACTGTTAAAATTTGAGAGAGAATTGCAATTTTGGTTATTTTCAAGATGTTGATATGGGCTATAATTTTGAAAATTTTGGTTTTCAACCCCGTATTGATGTGGATCAAAGCTATATCGGGATTCAAAACTATTTTGATGTGGATGCGGCCCATAATCGAAATTATTGAAATTTAAATTGAAATCGTCATTTCGATTACAATCCTGATTTTGAAATTGTTGGTCATTTTGAAAATAGTGAAAATCGTCGACATTGGCCTCACGAAATTTTGGAAAATTTTGCTTCATGAGTTGTAATTCGTATTCATACTCTTCAAGAGGACGTCTACTCCGATTATTATCCCACAATTCTCTCAATGATTTTTTTGAATCAGACATTTGAAATGAAATCATGGCAAAACAGAAATTATTCTCAATTCAAAATAATATAAAATAATGAGTTGTGCTCTATTAATTAACTGACTCAATTGGAAGGGGGAAGAGGGTCTTAAGGCCGTTCACGTATAGTATAAATACTAAGGGATACGACCAATGTTTTACGGGTAGTATGCAACCTCTTTTGCTAAAAGTTCAATAAATTGAACTAATATATATCCGCGATCCAATTGTACGAGACAGTCAACTTCACAAAACACCACTTTTCAATTATATTATTTTGAAAAGTCTATTTTTATTGTTGAAAACAATGAGAATGAAGATTTCAGTTATGGAAATATCAGTCCGCACCAAATTAATTCAGAAATTACAGTCACAGAACAGTCATAGAAATATAAATTGCGGAAAAGAAAAAAAAAATTACATTCAAGCCGCTGCCCCTGCAGAAAATTTTTACAACAATTTCTATATTTTCAAAGTAGCTGCAGAAGCTGTAGAGTTTAGAAATTGTTACAGTGGGTTATGGCAGTCCGTCCAGAAAATTTGAGTAGCACTGACAATTCAAACCAATTATTTTCTATTTGAAATCGGTTGACCTTTGAATTTTCTGCTCGTTGCTTGAATATATTCCTTCACTTGTGCCTTTGGTCGATTGAACTCCTTTTTTTTTTTGAATTAAAAGAGATATAAAACAAGCAAAAGCAATCACAGGTAGAAAAGCAAAAACAATGAGATGAAGCTTGACTCACGAGAATGCTAGAAGTAAAACTAAACTCAACCCTCGGTCACGTGGTCAAAGATCTTTTTCACAATCACATGTAAAAAAAATTGGAAATAATTCACAGAGGACTAAATAACGGGAAGAAAATTTCTCACGATCAAATAAACCTTTCAATAGACATTCCCGACATAAACTTCCTTAAACAGCCGTTCGATAACAGGAAACGCAAAACTTGCCCCTTCTTTTGTAAACAAAGCTTTGACATCAGGAAACAGATCAAGGAAGCACTCCCTTTTCTTAACCAGATAAAATTAACGCACGCCCCCCTTAATTCTCAGAAGTCCAAAAAGAATAGAAATAATGGGTCCAACCACTCAGCCACTTCAAGTATAAAGAACCCAATACCCAAATTTTCCAATACCCAAAAATAACAGAGAAAGAAAAATTAAAAAAAAATTAGTACGCCCCTTCTTTCCTTATCGAAGCAATTCAATCCAAATTCTTTTTAATTCTTAACTTTTTCTGCTTGATTTCGGAATTCGAATTGTGGTATTCTAGTGTTTCGGAATTCGATTTGAGGGTTATGGCTTTGGGTTCGAATAGGGTTGTGGATTTGTGGGTGTAGAAGTGCAGAGTTGAATGGTTTGTGATTCTGACTTGTTGCGAATTTTTGTTGAGGTGAATCGGATTTGCTGAGTTAAGGAACGGCGTATGGGTGCTTGTTCGTCAATGGCTATGGGGTAGAATTGCTGCGGTTTGTGGAGGCTTGGAGCAGTCAGGACTGTTGAACGATGAAGGGAGAAGAGGGATGATGGCTTTACTGTAAAACGTGAGGGCGGATTTGTAGACAGAGTGGGATGAACTGAGGATCGAAGTGTGGATGCAGGTGCCAAGTCTTGACAGCGTGAGTTATGTGATGATGTACTGGGGAAGGACGCAAGGGGTTGTTTGTCCAGCAGTGGTGATTTGCGAGTTTGGTTTTTGGATTCGAAGCCTGTTCGAATTTGGGTTCTGGGTTGGATGCAATTGAATATGGGGGATGTTTTGAGAAGGTTGTCGGGGCAGATGAACTTTGAATTGGGTATTGTTGACGGATTAGCTTGTGGCAATCGGATTTCCTTTGGGGAAACGTTGGTGAAGATGAGGCTTGGAGAGGCTGTCAATCTCGGATGAATTTGGTTTTGACTGAAAGGCTATATGAAAAAGTGAATCTGGGGGTATTGAAGGTTTGATGATAGGGGATTGTGGTGATTGGGAAGAAACAAAAAGAAGTCAAATGGGAAGAGATTGAGAAAAATTGTAAAAGGAATTTTTTTATATTATTTTAATTGTAAAAGAAGAAAGGAAGATACTGTAGAATCAGAGGAAATAGTTGAGGAGTAGATCTAGAAAGAAATCCCAAAGAAATGGCAAGGTTTTTTTTTCCTTTTTTTTTTCAATAACAAAACAAAAACTAAGGCAAGAAATAAAAGAAATTTTGACAAGTTTTTTTATTTTTTATTTTTTTATTTAAAAGCAAAATCAAACAAAAAATAAAACAAAAACTAACACGAATCAGAAATTAAATAAATAATAAAATTTAATCGTTACCTCCCCGGCAACGGCGCCAAAAACATGATCGACGCTAGTCTATGAATTAGAAAAGCGCGACATTTGTAATAAATTCTGCAAGCATACAGGTGTGTAGCATACAGGTCGAACACAGGGAGGTGAATTAAATCAAATTATTTATCTAATCTCTTGGGCGAGTTAGACAAAACTTTGGAGGTTGATTTTGAAAATAAAACAAAACAAAATTAAAACTGTAATTTGATTCAGGACAGATCTAACTGAACCGACGATCAAATCACAATTTCAATGGAAAAGCAACGAAACTAGGAATCAGATTCAAATCTAATCAAATCCAATTTAACCTATGAACGCGATTAAAATACAGAAAATAAAAGTGCAGAATATAAATAACAACAGGAAATAAAATTAGGATTACCGCTGAATCTAATCAGACGGTCAATCACTAATGAAAAGAAATGCAAAATACAAATAGTGTTCTACCGAATCTAATCGTGTAGACAACACTAATTGCTAAGAAATAGAAAATTGCATAAAATAAAAAGAAAAATGAGTTTTATTAATAAAGAAGAGAATAGAATGAGATATAGGATGGATGGTGGCTACAATGCCATTACAAGGGTATATATAGGGTAGATAGCCAAACCCTAACCCTAACCCTAATGATAACTGGGCCTGGTCATTACATCACTAATTAGTTTACAATGAGAAACATAAATGGGCCTTAGATAAATAAAGCAAATTTGGGCCTTTTCTCTTTTCCTCTTGCTTCCTTGACACTTCTTCATTGATTTGTGATGTGCAAAGCCTTGTTATCAATCCTTTTCTTGTCCAACAGCAACTAGATGTGATATCTTCATCTAAAATTCTTCAAAATGCAAATACACGGCAAATTGAACTCTATTTTTCTACATTTCTGGTTGCATGCGGGCTGGGTTGGAATATCTGTAAAAGTAACAAAACAATACCCAAGTAATATTTATTTATATACAAAAGATAAGATATAAGAGCATAAAATAAACACATTTCTATGTCAATCAACTGACGACAACTCTTTTAGAGAAATTGGCCTCTCAGGGGTAGCCACGTCCTCAGGAGTGATATATTTATCTTTGTCCTTCTCAGCTATGTTTCCTAGTTCGTCATCCTGAGTCGAAGTTGGAGAAGGAGGGTCCCTAAGGGGTATCGTTGGATTTTTCGGGGTATCTCCCGTCTCAGGAATAATATCGACTGGGGGTATGTATACATAGGGGGCCTTTCCCATGGCCTATACTACGGGTGATAGATAACAATCCATGACGGTGAAGGTACTCATCTTTAAGGACGTCGTCAATGGTCAAGAACTTTTGATCATCGGTGAGTAGATGGTGCAAACGATCGAAGTATACTTAACCCATCACCTGCTTCGGATTAGGAACTGCAAGCAAAAATAAGAGTCATTTAATGTGTTGACACAAGTATTTGAAGTTGAAATCCAAAAAGTTGGTGCCTTACTTGACTTGAGCCATCTCCTGGCGCACCCAGGTTGTTGTCTAATGTAGAACCATTCGGGTTTTGAGTCACCAGCCTTGCTGCTATATGGGATGGTGATAATTTTCCTTTTTGGAACTGATTCAAAGTATGAAAATGATGGAGTTTCTTGGGTCTGGTGCTTGAAATTATAAAAGAAATGGACGTATCAAAGGTAGGCTCTACACCTTTGATCTCTTTGTAGGCTATATACAGAGTGTACAAATAAGCATAGGAGTAGGGATGCAGTTGCATGGGGGAAATCCGCAGTTGTCTCAGAAAATCGACAATAAAAGACGGAAACTGAGGTATTGCCCCAACTAGACACATCAATCTGGTGATAGCCATATATCCTTCTGGTGGATTATGGGGACGATCTGTTTTCGAAGGTAACCGAGTATCTCTTTGTAGAATCCCATGCTTTAGGCGTATCTGTAAAAGTCTATCATTGTCAATTGTCGATCAACGGAATCCTTAGGCGATTCCAAAATAGTGACATTTCCAAATTCGTCGGGAGCACGATTATATCCTACTCCTCCTTCCTCACCTAGAGAGACATCACCTCCAGAAGATACTTCGCTATTATGAGCTTCCATCTCGTAACCTGGGCCCTCGCTATCCCATCCTGAACCTGAGGTGGAAGATACATCCTTGATAGGTGGATTTTCAGATGATCTGGCAGCATTTCTCCTTTCTGCTAATCTAGAGTAGTAACTTTCTGCCATAGTTGCTAAACTATTGAAGAAGCAATAGTAGGAGTTAGAGTAAAGTTGCTCGTGTCCCTCCATGTATGTGTATGAGCTATAGTGCACAAGTGTGTATGCAATGATACATGATAATTGTATAAAGGAATGCAATGCAAAGATGAGCAAGACAACTATGTATTTGTCAACAGTCCAGAAAGTTCAGTTGAAAAGGATCTATCCTAACTGTCCATAAGAGTCATAGGCCACAGTTAACATCGGTTCGAGTGTTCAAGTCTTAGGCAGATCGGTCTAAGTACTTCATCTATGCGGATCAGTTCGGATATATGCAAGTGGAGGCAAATTAGTCCAATTGTTATTCTAAAACAAATCGGTTCGGATATGTGTGTTGGTTGCGGGTCGAATCGGATGTGTAGGTCAAGAGTGGATAGGTTTGGATGTGCATATTATAATCAGATCGGTTCAAACATCCTTAAGCGACGGATCGGATCGAAGACCGACATCACGAGCATATAAGACGATACCGAACCGAACCAGACTCACAAGCACCCCAAAGCCTATCCTCCCAATTCAACTTTCCTCTGCAATCGTTATCACTTCCTCCGACCCGAACCGATGTCGTGTGCCAAAACCTAAGTATTTCTGGATCATCTACTCTGCCTCGAACCGATCCAACTCCCTTTCTTCTTCCTCTACTCTTACTTCACTTTTCCAGTGTCACCAAACCTATTTGTTCTTGGAAATTCACTCATAGCGAAAGCTCCATGGATCAAATGTGTCAGCGCCAAACTAATTTTCCTCAACCAACTCGAGGTGCTGACAAGGCCGTCGACGACGGTGGTGAGGAGCAAAAGGCATGGCTTCGACGATTGACACACAAATCCAAAACGAAAAGATGGGTGAAATTAGAAAGCAAACTACAGGAGAAATCAATTTACTTGAGATTATTAACCCACCTAAGTATTCGATTTGAAGATTAGAGGGAATTCTGGGAATTGTGAAATTAGGGTTTTTCGTGGATAATTTTAGAGAACGGAGGAGTTACAAGAAAGAAGTGAAAAATGGAGAAGAAGTGAATTTATAGGCATACGAAGCAGCTCCTTATATTCCAATTGATGTGACATCCCAGTCCAACCGAAACGGAAGGCAGGCCCATGGCCATTTAGCCCATTTGAATGAAGGTGTTAAAGCGAGGGCTGGGACGGATGGAGCCGATCCGAACCAAAGCATAATCACTAGTGTCAACTCAGCATACGAAATGAATTCGAAGCAAAATAAAAGATTCATGAAGACCCATTATAAAAATTTACCTGGAGGAGTTATTTGGGCATCCAACAAAGTTCTCAAAGTTATTTAAAACAATGGAAGCAATTTGTGCGTTCTATTGTGTATATATAGACAACAAGAGATGTGACTTTACAAAGCAACACAACCCTTCAAATGAATGGTTGCAACTATTCTACAACTTCGATTTAAAAGCTGACGAATAGACAAATTCAAAGCACACTCTATCTTCAATAAAAGTGCACTTCGAGGGGGCAAAATGTTAGCCTACTTTGTGAACTAGGATACACAAAGTTAGAAGACCAATTGATGAAGAACGCTCTCTCAAGGATCGGGTCGGATCGGAGTTCTTAAATGTTCTAGACTGAACAGTGCGAAGCAGATAAGGAAGGAGCACAGGTAGAATTGGATCGGTTTGGATCTGCCTGATCCGCTTCTCCACTCCTTAATGCATCCGATCCGAACAGGAAACAGCAGCAGCTACAACCCACAAACCCTGAAGATGCGGAGCAGTTATGTGCCATTTCCCCCACGTTCATCCACTAACCTGATGCGCTGTCTTCGTTTCGTTCCATCCGAACCCGAATTTTAAGGGGGAGGCGCCACGTGCATCCGAACCTGAGCCAGTCCAGAGACATTTTTCACTTATAAGTAGACCATCAAGGGTCATTGGAAGGGATCTTTTAGCAAATTCAGAGCTCAAACTCCCTTGTCAACCAAATTTCATTACTATATTCAGATCATTACTTCAATTTAAAGTGAGAAACTATAAACATTGAGTGAATTTATGCATTGTATGAGTGAAATTGCGTGAAAACTACTATTGTATTTGTATTTGAATCATCAATCCAAAGAGTAGAAAGTGGACGTAGGATCTTTAACGCCGAACCACTATAAATCATGTGTTTCTCTTTGCTTTTTGATTTCGTTCCATTAGAGTTATTACTAGTTTGGGTGTTAGAACCACTTTTTGGTCTAATAGTATGCAAAGCACAAAAATTCCATCGAAGAATCGACCTCTTTGAATGCCAAGCATGAGGGTATTTACATGTGAGTTTTGGGGAGGCATCAACACGAATTTCGTATCCCAAGTGAATGCGAAATTTGAATCCCTAAAAGATAGCCAAAAAATCAAGCTGCTTGAAAAAAATCATCCCAAAGCTTTTTAGTTTCGAATTTCGGAAAATAGTTGATCGTCAAGTACGAATCAGGCATTTTCATGTGATCCGCACGTTAAAGCTTTGTTTCCAAAATGTCTTGGAACTTGCTAAGATTTCGAATCCTCAGCCAATATCTAGATTTTGCATCCCGAAATTGCGATGCGCACACACAAGATTTTGAGTCCCAGATGAGTGGATTAGGGGTATTTTGAATCCCATATCCTTGCCATAAATCGAATCCGCCCTTTGGCACTTTTTGCATCATGAAACCATCGAGTTATGAATGGGGATTTCGTATCCTGAAATCTAGTCGATCCATCCTTTTTGAGATGCCTGATCTTGAGTACCGATCCATGCCAAAATCCATTGCGTTGCCTCCATTGATCTTACTATGATTTCGCCTTCCCAATTCCTGATGCGCAGACATGAATCTGGGGAATACTCTAATGCAATCGAGGAAATTTTGCATTGTCTCCTAGGATGAAAAATCTTCCAAGCGCAAAGCCTGCCTTTCCCATCCTTGATCTTCCCAGTGCGCATAGGTGACGTGCTAAATTTATCAATTTGCCAAATGCTAGATTTTGACGTTATGAGTTGCGCAAGCCATTTTACGTGATCGTGCCATGTTGATCAGCTATTTTTTAGTGCACGAAACTGGAATTTCTCAGAATCCATATATTTTTCCATGACGAGTTTTGCCACGTGATCGAATCGATACGCTCATGGATTTTGATATGATCAGACTGAGTCGATCACATATTTTTGCCACGGTAGGTTTTTCCATGTTTATTTATGATGATTTCATGAATCGATGCTATTACTAACCTTTTCTGAACATGTTGTGATTTCGACCAAATCACTTTGCATTTTCCGATGACGTTCTTGGAATTTAAGAACGTCGCTAACCATAATCTTGACGTGTGTCTGCTTTTCCAAAAAGCTGGCCAACAACATAAATGATGGGTTACAAAAGATATCCACATTTAGAATTCAATGAGCTCAAACCGATTATAACTGCAACAAGTAATCAAGTGAATGTACTTGTGAATATTTAAAGGAAAATTAGCATTAAATAAGGTGTAAAACTAGCCTATAAATAATGCATGTGCTTCTGGTTCATGTTTTAGTAATGAAAAGATATGGTAAAAAAGTTATCTAGGTGAAACAATGCTTCCATCTTCACTAAGGTTCGTCAAAAGCTTGCAAATGTTGCATAAATTAGTCATTGATCCATGTTTCTAGCACAACCATGTCAGCAGGAATGGATGAACTCACATCTCATATCATACGTTTGTCTTGCATCCTAGCAACTTTGAACTATGCTATCTTATGCATAGAAAGTGCGGATGTTTCAAATTACTAGATAATTAACTCATTGGTTTTTTAAGTAACTCATACTTGAAAATCAATGATATACTAGAGGATGTTTTGACACAAATAATCCAAGCATAACGATCATCTAAAATAAGATCTTTTTTTAATCACAATACTGCTATAAATCAGAGTACCTTTATCAGATATTTAATGTTTTTCATGTTATGGCCTTTTGAAAAATTGATCAACAACAGAAATTACAACTTAAATGTTCCTACAATATTCAAATTTGCAATAGGCAATGACATACTTTGAATCTTCTAACTAACTGGAAAGACCAAATCAAAGAACTAATATACATTAAAACAAGAATATCATAACCAGAAAAATTAAGTAAGTGATAGACTTATCAATTAAGTGGTTGAGAAATATCCCACCAAGAAATAATTTAGAAAACATATGAAAAAAAACCAGAAACTGGTATAGATTGAAGAATTGGTATCCTAAATTACTCTACCATTCATTGAGACCTTGAAAACCAAGGATGCATAGACAAAAAAGTAATTATGATTAGCACTGTTGGATTCACTTGATTTGAGAACACCAATTTAGCGAAAAGGATTCACGCATTTGGGAGATTCATGTTCAGGTCGGAGCGATTCAGCAGCTATGAGATCCACAGATTATTGGGTCATGAGAGTAATTAGGGCATGCAACATACAATCAGGGCACGAAAATGGTTACCCGCTTTTGGCAGAATGTTTTGGAATGAGGACAAATTTTGGAATGGAAGTAGTACTTAGCCGACATATAATCCACTGATTTTCCTAGCTATTATTACAACTATCAAAGGATGTGGATAGTGTCATATCTGCATTAGCATCTGAAATCATTTTCGAATATCGTATATCCACATCCATGGATACGGGAAGATATCGGATAATTATCCGATCCGTTAACAGTTGATAAATCAATGAAGATAAATGCATTTTTTTAGGTTTGATATAAAGTTTTTTCAACCCAATTGATTATTAAAGTGCTAAAAATAAATAAATAGGATAATAATGAATAATTTTGAGCAATCAACACGAGTTTAATAGAATTTCAACTTTATATGATAATAAATTTGTATATTTTGTTGTGTTAAAATACTTATTTTTTTTAAAAGCACATAACTTGATAAATCTTACACTGGTAACTAAATAAACAACAATTCATGAACCTGAGCAATGTATAACTACAAAAAATAACCCTGCACTCAAAATGTACCATATAATGCCAACATTATGTAACGACAAGGTAGAATTCGATGCCCGAATTTTGACAATAATACATAAAACCCTTATTACTTGCCAAAACCCAAATATCGAAAACACCAAATAGTTAATATAAAGAAATTAGAGGGTTAGATAATAAAGAAAGAAATATTAGGATAGAATAATAAGAAGGAGAACCGTCACAACACAGAGTCTCACATCGCAGCGGAATAAATATAATATAGAAATAAATCTTTATTGAAAACTAAAATCATAAAAAAATAACTATCATGACCTAGCAATGGTGGCAGCGACAACTCACTCTTCTTCTCCTATCTCCTCATCCTTCGCCACCAATGCCTTTCCACCTTTTCCACCTTGCCCTCCACCCCCCAAACCCCCTGATCCACCACCTCCCTTTGGAAATCCCTCTTCTTTGATAGATGCTAAATATTCCATATTAACCATCTTTTCCAGTGAAATCTGATTATGCATCTCTATTTAGATCTTCTCCAAGGAATGCAGGATCGTACAAGCCACTCCATTTTGATATACCGAGAGATGGAAAGAAGCATATGATACCAGATCTTGTCAAGTAGCAAGGTCTTAATTACTGGAGTAATATTCTTATCGGAATTTTCCTCGATGGTACGTTATCGTTTCACGTTGTATCTAATTATTTGCATAGGCATTGGAAGCTTGACGGTGAGGTTGATATTAAACAAGATGGGTCTCACTTTTACTTTAAATTCTCCAATGACTCTAATAGGGAAAAAATCTCAGATCCGATGCCATCTTCATACGTGGTAGGATGTTTACCATATCTGTTTGTGATCCAACCATAGGATGTGCCCAATCTCGAATAAAAAAGTCCCTGTTTGGATACATTTATATAGGATACCCATGGTTTTGTGGACTCTAATAGGCATCAATTGGCTTGTGAATCATGTTGGCTGATTGATTTGTTATGGTGTTAGTACTGGAAGGTTAGATAGGTTCAAATATGCGAAGGCATTGGTCGAAGTATCACCTGAATTTGAGCTTCCAAATGCTATTAAGATTGATGGTTTGGGAGATGCCTGTCCTATTGTAAAGGTTATCTATGACTAGAAACCAATGATTTGTTTCAATTGTAGGGTATTTGGACATGATTCATCCCACTGTGAATTACACGCCAATAACAATAAGGATAATCAGAATCTGGGTAATACTAATTGTAACGAACCAAGATTTTCAACGTTTTAAATTATGAAATTGATTTGAATTTGGTATTTTAAGAAATTTATATTTTTTTATAATTTGGGTCTAGTCTATATTTTAATCTAGTTTTAGATTGATTTTGTAAGTGAAAATTGTAATTTTGATTCAGTATTTGAAATTGAATGGATGTTTAAATTAAATGTTAGTAATAGTTGTAAACTAATTAAATTGTATGGGTTGGAGCTTCGAGCTAGAGTTGGAGTTCTTCCGCTATTGTATTGTTTTCTTTTCCGATGTGTATTTTACTAAAAATATGGTAATGTAAACTCTATTGTAATCAAATGTTGAGTAATAAAAGTTTATTTTATTTTATTCTAATATGTATTACCCCAGCGAATCCGATTTTCAAACATCTAAAGTTGGTTTAAAAATCGACTCTAGGTGATTAGAAGTTGGGTCGTCACAATAATGGGAGGGATTATTATCCAGCTGAGAATGTGCAAGTACAAAAGCCACATATTAAAATTCATGAAAATGGTAATCAAGAGAAATGGACAAATGTTTACAAAAAAAGGAAGTATTGAAAGAGAAAGGAGGTAGATACTAACAAGGGTACGGCAGATTATGCGGTTGCTACAGGCAATGAAAATGGTAACTCTTTTGCATGCTTAGCTACTAATGATACTGGGCAGAATGCTGATAGTAATGCTACTGAGCCGAATGTTGATACTGATGGTTGTGGTCTTGATGAGCCTAATATTGTTCAATCTAATCTGGTTACTAATGCACATTCAGACTACACAGCTAACGCTAAGATGTAGACCTTGTTTGGCAAAATGTTTGATGATACAAGAGAACATTTAGAAACTTCAAATAAGGCTACAGGTAATGGAACTATTTCTTGTATTGATTTCTTGGGAACTAGTTCATACTCTAGTGCCACTATTATTGCTCCTTATTCAGCTCTTTCTAGTTCTATGTCATGTTCATCAACTTATAGTTAGAGTTCTCCTGCTTCTTCTTATATGAATTTTACTTCGGCTTTGATTGGAACTTCTTCTTCCAGTGCCAAGAAATCTGCTTCCCCATATGCAAATTTAAAGCCACTCCAGCAATCGAATTTTCCATGTTATCCTCAGTAGTTTCAATGATTCCCTTGGATCCATATGGGCTGAAGATGACCTTGATGAGGGACATGAGTTCACACTTGAAGACATACTACCCGCTGGTAGCAAGGTGATGTCGCAGAAACGACACACAAGGTGCAATCCTGGTCCTTTTTTGATAAATTCTACACGTGAGTTTTTACTTGTGCCTTATGTCAGATCCAAGGGAATATGGTGCATACAAGCTTGTCTTGGAATATTTTTTTTTTAACCGGATGTGTTAGAAGCAAGAGCAGCTGGAATGTAATTTTGATTACTGGAGATTCTTTCTGTAATCACTTATGGTTAGCAAGTGAGTGTTAGTGATTTTGAAGGGTATAGAGAAGGATGGTTATATATCATAGCATACTTGTATATGCTGATATATGTAATGTAAATATTTTGGTGATTAATAAAATTTGCACTTAACTTTCAAATTTTTTATTGAAAACTTGAAATAATACTTACAATCATCAGAGTACATCAATACACCTGGAGCGTTATAAAAACCTGTCCTCCTATACAACACATAGCGAAATATAGAATATAAATCATACGTCTAGACTTCTCTAACACATCTCCAGACTTCATAACATCCGATAACCTGAACCTGTAAAATTCGGTTTGACCCAAGCATTTCAAACGCCAGGACTAGTCTGGTGAACCAACGTGAGAAAACTCACTAAATAACTTCGAACTTGATTTTAGTTTTTTGGAAACTTATTTTGAAAGAAAAGGATAATAGTACGACCAATTCACACATAAAAACAGACGGTTTTTACCTTATGATAACCTGAAACATTTTGAAATCATATCTATTCAGATATTATAATAATGTCTAAATCAAATAAATAACAATCTAGCTGAACGCTTGCATCTCACGCTCTATATATATTATATAAAATCGAAAACCATGGGCTCTAATTGGAGATTGGATTTCCAACTATGACATGGTATTGAACCACCTTCCGATAGTGTATCTTTGGAGAAGAATACATTGGGTTCTATAAGAACATCTAGCAACCCGGCCGCTTATGACTGGCCATTCATTTCTCTTGAGTGTACCGAATGTGTTATCACCAATGTTTGCTAGCAACATAACTGTTCCCGGAAGATACAGAAGTGAAAGAAGAACAAAGAATGAATTTTCTCTAGATGGTGGTAATACACCCTAATTAGGAGTGACCCACTTAGCCATGATGTCTACTTGATTTTTGTCATTTCCCGGTTGATGAGGCTTGAGGTTATAATTATCCTTTTAAGAACATCTAGCCACCATTCACTTTGAATGCACATCGTTAGATCCGCCATAAAATCACTAATTGATTTCCACAAAAATACTCAAGGTGTTAAGCTGAAGAAGTTTCCTTCTTCGTCACCAAACTTGGTACGTTTGAAGAAATCAACGTACATGACTCTTTTGGAAATACTCTGTCAGACATCCATCCATACAAGTCATCCAGGAACATGATGAACCAAAGGAACTCTCATACCACATCCTAGGTATCACCCTATAGATCAATAACGAGTAGTCCTTGAAATCCGTAGATTCCAACCACGAAAGAACCACAATATATCTCAAGGGGGCAACCATAGATTTTAAGTAGTCCTCCCATTTATGAAGACCGACGGTCTTCAAATGCTCCATCTCGATCATCATCTGATATCTTCCATGATCAGTATTTGCTGGTCAGAATGGTTTTCGGATATAAATTCGATCCTAGTCTTTTCGGACCAACAATCGGTAATTAGGAAGATTTGATAGTTGGTTATTTAACTATCAAATAAATAAACATTCATCCATAAAA
This sequence comes from Allium sativum, assembly GCA_030737875.1. Taxonomy (NCBI): domain Eukaryota; kingdom Viridiplantae; phylum Streptophyta; class Magnoliopsida; order Asparagales; family Amaryllidaceae; genus Allium; species Allium sativum. The sequence goes on along the minus strand of CM060924.1, from coordinate 183,499,177 downwards.
ATAAAGAAAATTTACTGGTTTAGTATTCAGCATCACCTTAGCCTCTTAAATAATTAACGAATGGTTAATTTAAAATTCTATATTTTCAGTACTAGGAAAACATTTCCCTTTTCTTATTTAATATGAGAATATGCAATTATCTTCTTACTTCTACCTCATTAGCTCCTCATTGTAAACTGGTAAATGAATAAATCTCTAAGTATCAATCCCAAAGGCCGAAACCAAAATCAGATTGACACCTCGAAAGTTACTTAACCCAACCAACGTATAACAGGTTCCAGTTTCTTTAAAAACTACATCATATCCCTTATCATACTCAGTATATCTTTTAAACCATATAAATAAGCCTTGATTCAAATATAAATCAAATACTACATAAAAACTTTATCAAAACTTACTTCAAACATATTTTGGTTATATCTTAATAAAACTCCATCTGTTGTTTAAAATAAGCGATTTAGGATCGAATCCTTATCTTAATTCGCCTAACAAACTTTAATTCAGTTTGGTTTTTTGATTTCCTTTTCATATCGCATACTTCTAACCTTTCATTTATTTCCTAAATCATTTCAAGTTTACAACTTTATTAACTCGTTTCCATAACTGCAATCATTAACAAATTTCCATTGAATTAATTTATAACAAATTTGGCAATCAATTACCATTTAAGCAGTTGGCTTATTCAACTTAATACAATTAACATGTTAATCCGTCCCAGTCAGTCCTTCCACTTAAATTAATTAATAATTTAATTAATTTAATTAATCTTGTTTCTTTGGTCATTATTAAATAAATAATAAGCAATTTCAATGTAATCCCATTTCAATTTTTTCCTAAAATTCTAGTTATTAATCGTTAGGTAAATCTATGCTCGCTTGCTTTTAAATCTTAGTAACATAAGAATTTACTTCATAAAACTATTTGATAATTTCCTATAAACTTAAATAGTAAATAATAAATATCTATCTCCTTTCTATAAAACTTTGATTCAAAATAATAGATTTCAAAACTATCTTCAGTTATAAATTAAATTTTATAACTTCATTTCTGCTGATTCATTTGACGGTAACTAAATATTTATAAAACAATAGATTTTTAGGCCATCTACTCTCAATTACTCAACTAATACCGCCCATTGGTCAATAACAAAACAACGTTGAATTTAGATTCAAAAATCAATGATCAAATCAATCATCCAATCAGTCTGGTGAAACAATTCACATAATTGTAATACGAAAATAAGCAATAAATTTGAGGAATTCACTTGGATCTCTCCAACCTGTTTCCCCCTGCATCTAAATATGTTACTTCAAATAAAACAATCCATTCAATACGACGATATATTATTTGTTATAATAAACATAAATAATCAATTCAACTAATAAGGGTCAACTAATAAAAATGGTTCAAGAATCCAATTTAATTTAATACAGTTATATTATTATAAACGTAACCAACAAGGTTACCTCAATTGGAAATAATCCTTAAAAATAATGATTGGTTTCGGTTAAATTAAACGAACATTTAATTTAAATCAGTTACGTAAAAATATCCAGCATATATTCAAACAATCATCAAAACATCCAACAATTAGCAAACATAGCACACAAACAATAAACCCGACTTATATAAAGTATAAGTGGGACAACTTAGTGAGATATACTCAGTATGATTTAACTCTACGTTAAAATGATTCATTTTAATCAAATTAAACAGACGTTTAATTTGACTAAAAATTCCAGCAGTTACCAACTATGACCAAACCAACTTCATTGTTTTATGCTCTCCGATATGGTTCCAATGCTTCCGGTCTTCTCCGATTCTGTGCACGTACAAGAACGTTATATGTTTTATAATATTTATTAGTTAAATTATAAACTAAATAAACAATTATTAAATCTTAATACTAATTAAGGTTTAAAAAAAGATTTGGCCTATTAAACATGTATTAGCCTACGTAAGTTCTTCTTCTACAATGAAGCTTTTACTTCCCCTGCTCCTATATTTTGTGAGAGTCTCCTCCATTCTCCACTAACCTCCATGATTCTCGAAAATGTCACCAGCCTTCCTCCCTCACCTCGAGCATCACCACCATCTCCTACGGTACCTTTCTTCGTTGACTCATCCTTTCTCTCTTCTTTGGAACCCGAACACAGTGCACACGTGTGCCCATATACACACCCCACGCTCCACTATTTCAACATCCGAGGCCACCCACAACATTCTCCTCCCCTTCTCAATCGACTGCACCCTTTTGCTCCGACACTAGGTGCCCCGATCAAAATCTGCGCCTCTCCGACCTCCTACAGGCGTGGAAAAGCATTGAACAATTTTGCCACCTAATCAACTAAATTTTTGCAAATAGGTTCCATTTTCTACACTGAGCTATGAATCGATGTACAACTTCCTTCTACTGTAGAAAATAACCGTGAATAAGAAAACGGGGTAGATCGCCTTAAGACTAGTACTTGAATGAAGAGGAGTTGTACACGATACCTAGAATTCACATATTTTGATTTATAATTTTTCATGTGGATTGTTTTTATTTTATTTTAAACTTGCAGATGAATTTCTAATGGTGGGTTTGGGGTGGTTTCACGGAAACAAAATGTTTGTTGTATATATACACGAGCAAGAAGAAGATAGGATCAACGTATTTCCTATATTCCGATAGCCATATGGTGTAGATCGTATAGAGATGCAGTGTAGTGCATATACATGTAGAAGAAATCTGAAACTTCCATGTGCATTTCTCTAGTACATGGGTTCGGGATGCAGTTGCTAAGGGTGTAAGAAATAAAATAGTAGGCATGTTGAAGAGAATATACGTAGTTGTTTGAACAAAATAGAGTAGGCTCATTTTGGAAAAGAAGGAACAAGTAGTGTAGGCTGTTGGGTACACATAGGGTAGGCTTGTAGTTGTTTTGAGGTGAAGGCACAATGAAAAATGTAGAATTAGGCATTTTGGGTTTCCAATATAGATGACAGGGCATAGTTGCTTTAGGGTAGACTCGAATGGAAGAAAGGCAATGTGTTTTCAATTCTATGATGGAAGATTTATGGTACATGCTTAGGGTAGGCTAAAGGAATTATAAATATAGGTAGTTTCTATTTTCATTTGTTGTTTAGGTCCTAAGTTATATATATTATTTGTTTGTGTACGGTTAATAATTTTGTGCTCTATTTACGCTACCGTTAAATATATGCACCACCAAACACCGATTTCAAACTAAACGAAAATAAATACACTGCAACGTCTTGATGTTCTGGTCCCAATGAAATTAATTTCGTTAAATTCGGGCTTCGTTTGCAAAACAACGTTATTTTAATTCCAATATATTTATCAATTCACATTTAAATTGAACGCGCTCACAAACAACTCCAATTGGCTCCAAATAGGGAATCTAGCAATAATTAATGATTTGTATTTCATTTAAGTTCATTTCATCGATAAGGAGGTCACTTGGAAAATAGCTATTTATAAGGCTTATGTAATATCGATAAAATATTATTAAATTCCAAAGCAAACTAATTTAATAAATAAACTATTTTTGTCATATATATCCAAATGAAATGATGTCAAATTCAGCTATTATGGAATTATAATTTATCGTTTAAAAATTTCAAGTTAAATAGATATCCAAATATATAAAAACCCTTTTAAATTATTAAAATAAATTTTATCGTTTATAAACGAATTCATAGCGACTATTTTAAAATTTGATTTGTACAAAACTTACAATCTATAACACGAAATCTCGATTTTTCACTTTCATTAGAAAATTATAATAAAATAGATTCTAACGATTCTTGTTTTAAAGAACTCTGACTTAAAATGGATTTTTTACATTCAATTGAAGTTCAGAACTCAATATTATGAACTACCACGACAATACGTGCTCGTTTATAATTAAATATAAATTATATATTCAATTTCGTTTTAATAAACGAATTCTATACTATAAATTATATATTCAATTTCGTTTTAATAAACGCATTCTATATTATAAATTCATTTATAATTCCAATTCAACATTTAATATGATAAAATATATTAAATATCTAACCACTAAAAATATAGGATATTACATTCCTTCCCTTTAAAAGAATTTCATCCCCGAAATGACTAAGTAAGAGGAATGCTCCAATCCCAATTATTTTCAAAATAACTATTTAAAATTATTATAAAAAATATTCTAAGTTTTAAATTTTATGAAAATTTCTCCAGCATCTCCTTTGCACGATTCGATCGGCACAACTACAGATACCACTTGGGGCCTCACATCAATCAAAAGAAAACAAAAGCCAAGTGGCTGCCCCACTTAGAGGTATAAAATCAATCACTCAATCAATAATATTAAGGTCTACCTATTTGTCGGGCAACCAAACTCCAATTCCAAAGCAAAACAATTAACAGTTCTCCTTCTCCTTCCAACATGCATTGATTTAATTCACAATGCAATAACAAATACAAGATTAAATCATGTAATTTCATTTCATATTTGATTCTATTCAAATTATTATAATTGAATTCATTCTCTTGGATTTTAACTCATTCAACTTTTAATCAATTTTTATTCAACCATATATTATTCAATAAACAAACAAGGCATAATCAATATAATACAATCAGCCCATTATTTAACTTATCTTTAGTTCAATCCTTGTTTATTTAATCTCATATTAAAATTCTTATTCACAAATTCTATGTGAAATCCTCCTCTGGTTATATTAAACCATTTCAAGTTTTGAATTAAATTTGAATTCCAATCACATCAATCAAACACAATAGTATCTCAATAATTTGATTAAATTATTTCCTTTTTATACAGAAATATAATTTAGGCAAAAATTATTTTATTTACCCCCTTTTCAAAACAATATCATGTCAATTTTCAGTCCTACTTGAAATGATCAAACAACACAATACCAAAACATTTTTATAAAACCTACAAATACGCTCTTTCAAATATATATACTCAAACTCAATCTAGGGCATTACTACCCCATCTCTATCGAGTTACACCACAGAGCCAAGGTTATCACAAAACCTTTTGATCTGGTACCACTGTAACAACCCAAGGAATTCTAGCAACTAACCCACATTTTCGGGACATGTAGGGTAAGAGTCTCCCGTTCGCTACCTAACGCAAAGCGAGAACATCCTATCATACGTACCAAGCACTCACCAAGCAAGGAATTCTGATATTATAATTATGTCTAATAAAATAAATAACAATCTAGTAGAACGCTTGCATCTCACCTCTATATATACAATATAAAATCGAAAACCTGGGCGCTTATTGGAGACTGGATTACCAACTATGACAAGGTATGGAACCACCTTCTGTTTTAATTTCTTATAACTATTCTCAAATCTAAAAAAGGAATTCCAATTTTTTGGTATTTTCAATATCTTATTATTATAAATTAAAATATAAAAAAAATTCTTTTTTTATATTTTGAATTTATTATAGTGTATCTCTGGAGAGTAATACACTGGGTTCAACAGGAACATCTTGCAGCCAGGTCGTACGTGACTAGCCACTCATTTCTCTTGAGTGTACCAAATGTCTTATAACCAACATTTGCTTGCAACATAACCATTCCCGGAAGATACAGAAGCAAAATAAGAACAAATATTGAATTTTCTCTAGATGGTTATAATAAACCCTAATTGGGAGCGACCCACTGGGCCATGTTGCCTGCCCGATTTTTGTCATTTCCCGGTTGATGAGGCATAAGGTTATAATTATCCTTTTAAGAAAATATGGCTACCATTCACTTTGAATGCCACATCCTCATATCCTTCATAAAATCACTAATTGATTTCCATAAAAATACTTTGGGTGTTAAGCTGAAGAATTTTCCTTCTTCACCACCAAACTTGGTACGTTTGAAGAAATCAACGTATGTGACCCTTTTGGAAATACTCTGTCATACATCCGTCCATACAAGTCATCCAGGAACAGGATAGAATGAAGACACCCTCCTACTACATCCTAGGTATTACCCTATAGATCAGTAGCTAGTAGTCCTGGCAATACGTAGATTCCAACCACGATAGGAACACAATATATCTCAAGGGGCTAACTAGAGTATTTAAGTAGTCCTACCATTTTATGAAGATCTATGATCTTCAAATGCTCCATCTCAATAATCATCTGATATCTTCCATGATTACGTATTTGTTGGTCAGAACAGTTTTCAAATATAAATTTGATACCGATCTTTCCATAAACACTGTAATGACCCGCATTTGCAAAGGTATTATAATTAATTTATTTAATTATATAAATAGTGATATAGTGAATTTAATGGTCGTGGAATTAAATAATGATGAATATTTAATTAAAATAATAAATTAAATAATATATTTAATTCTGAAATAATCAGAATTGGCTGAAATGGCGATATGGTGTGAACTGGATCATCTGTGATTTTTAATTCAGTTTAGAATTGAATATGAATAACGAATATATTATATAAATGACAGTTTGAACGTAGAGTTATAATATAATTAAAATCGAGCTCGAAATGGTGCTGCAGTTCATAAATTGGCGATTCGAACTTCAACTGAATGTACAGGATTCGTTTTAAATCGGATTTCTGTGAAACAAGAAACGTGTGGAGCTGGTGGAGTATATCTTTCTAGTGGAAGAGAAAATTCGGGATTTCGTCGTGTAGATTTTGTTTTACGTCCAAATCAAATTTCAGAAAAGTCGCTGTGGAATTCCTTTATAATTTATAAAGGAATTATTTATATTTTAAAAGGGAATTTCAATATAAATCGAATATCGGGTTGACCCAGAAGTGAATATCGAGTTAGAAATTCATATAGGAATATTCTAGAGCTGTATGGTATTCCACTGTGAATATAGACGTTAATATTTATTTATAAATATTTAATGTAATTATATTTATATATTTAAATGGGTCATCCAAAGCTTTAAAAATAGCCACTTTTGCAAACGAAGTCGGAATTCGATGAAACTAATTTTGTTGGATCCGCAATGTCAAATATTTGTTAGATTTCCAGTTTGGGGATTTTTAGAGTCACTGTGTGGCCGTACGGATTTTTAGAGTGGAAAACAATCGATAATTTGACCTTTAAAAATACGTTGTGTGAGCATACGGAGTCGGAGTTCGACGAAACCAGTTTCGTTGGGATCGTAATGTCGAACTGTAGCTGCATGTCCAGTTTCGTGATTTTTGGGTATTGTCTGTGATCACACGAATTTTTAGAAAGCAAACCGAATATTAAAATAAAATAAATTGAAAATATCTTACACAAATATCTAAATCCTATTCTCTATAAATACCCCTCCCTTAAAATTCTAAACCTAATTCATTTTCCATCTGTTGAAACCGGCCGCTGTTTTCTTCTAGTAAAATTTCCATCTTCAATTAATTCAAATAAAATAGGAGTAAAATCCTATAAATCGCCATTCAAACATCTTTGAATTCCCTATGGGATTCACTTCGATTTGGTACCCTGCTTACGTTGTGCGATTCATGTTTTGGACCTCGACATGTTACAGCGATAGTTTGATTTTTCTAGGGTTCATGATTTCGATCTTTACAAGTTTTGATTTCAGTTTTTGAGGTTGTATTCGGGTTCAGGAGGGTGGTTAGCATCTCGTGGAGGAGTTTGGTGGGTTCCAATTTAAAATAGTGTCACTCGTTTTCTGTTCACACGAGAAGACTGAGATCGACGGGAATGGCTTCTGAGGTGTGAGCTCGACTGTGAGGTGACTGTAATGAAGAGGAGATGGAGAGAAGAAGCGTGGTGAGGTTTGTTTTGGGTTTAGCTGAGTGTTGGAGGAGGAATGATGGTTGTAGGAAAATTACTGTAAGGAGGATGGAGCGGTTATCGTTTTGAGGAAGAAGGAGGAAGTATAATGGAGCAGGCCTGGTATTTTAATTTTGGATAGATGGGCCGGTGAGAATTAATTGGTTGAGGCCCAATTAGTTAATTAAAAATGAAGTTAGTTTTAATTTAAAGTTGTACAAACTTGTTTATATCGTATCTTTATCATACGATATCAGATTGACGGACCGTAAGTTGCGTTGGGATCGTATGGACGGTGGCTACCCTATGGAGATGACTGGTAGTGAATCCGAGCTCGTTATAATTTATAGCAAAATAAATTGTCCATTCTGAATCAATGACAATTATCATTAATTAACGATGATAGTCCAATGTGAGTAAATCTCACTAACTCTGAACAATTTATAATTTCATGTTGTATTTTTTTGAACTGTTAAATATTGGCCGATTGACTATGTGTTGACTGTTTGATTGAACTACTAGTCAGTTAGTTGAATTTCTATATTGATTCTGTTTAACAGAATATATCATATAATGATATTGATGATATTGTGTAACATCTGTGGATGCAAGGAAACAGGTTGGAGGGACCCAACTGGGTTCCTCAATATATAAATACTGTTTGTTTTATATATTGTGTTATACAATGTGATATGAAATCTGTTGATGATTTTATATGTGTGAATGGTACTGATCATTGTTGTGTGGTATGTTAAATACTATAACATACCGGAATGTTGATAAGGGAATTTTCAGAGTGATATTTGAAAATAAATTATTTATAAAATCAAAAGAGAAAGATTTATAAACCATTTACAAATGAAATCGAAAGGAGAAATATTTGTGAAATCAAATATAAAGGAGAAATATTTGTGAAATCAAATACAAAGGAGAAATATTTGTGAAATCAAATATAAAGGAGAAATATTTGTTAAATCAAATATAAAGGAGAAATATTAGTGAAATCAAATATAAAAGGAAAATATTTGTGAAATCTAATATAAAGGAGAAATATTTGTGAAATCAAATATAAAGAGAAATATTGGTGAAATCAAATATAAAAGGAAAATATTTATGAAATCTAATATAAAGGAGAAATATTTGTGAAATCAAATATAAAGGAGAAATATTTGTGAAATCAAATATAAAACGAAAATATTTGTGAAATCAAATATAAAAGAAAATATTTGTTAAATAGAATTGAAAGGAGTTAATCGATTTGAATTAGTCAAATAGACTTATTCAAATGGAGTTAATCAAAATGAGTTAGCGAAAGGGATAAATCAAATGAGTTAGTCAAACCAAGTCAAGGGAGTTAATCAAACCAAGTTGATCGAATTGGTTCAACCAGATTAACCAAGTCGAGTTAACCAGTTAGAGTTGATCAGTCAGAGTTAATCAATTAGAGTTGACCAGTTAGAGTTGATCAGTTAGAGTTAACCAGTTAGAGTTAGAATTAACCAATAGAGAATTTAAATAGAATTAATTGAATTGAAATAAATCGGTTAGAGTTGGTCGAATAAGGAGTTATCGAATGTTAGTTATTCGAATAAGAGTTAAATAGAGTTATCGAATGTTAGTTATTCGAATAAGAGTTAAATAGAGTTATCGAATATTAGTTATTCGAATAGAGTTAAATGGAGTTAAAGGAGTTGATCGAATTTGGTTTATTCGAATAGAGTTAAAGGAAGTATCGACAAGAGTTAAATCAAGTAGAGTGAATCCAATAACGTTAGTCCAATAGAGTTAATTGATAAGGGTTAATCGAATAGAGTAAATTGAATAGAGTTATCGAATATACCTTATTCGAAGGAAAGAATTTTTGAATAGAGATGATTCGAAAGAGAGTTACGTAAGGAAGTTTGTTAAGGAATTGAAAGGTGAACTTTGTCTATTTCAAGGTTAGAAACGTTTCTCAGTTAAGGTCTGAGAGGTAGTATTACCCCAACTTGATTGACTTCATTTTTAACTAAGGAATGGTTAAGGTTCGATAGTGAAGGTGAGTTAAAGGAATTTAGTTAATAAGCGTAGAGTTGGCATCGCGATGGTTTGTTTAAACATCTGTCTAAGTCCAATGAAGGAGTTTTGGAAATGTTTTCCAAATAAGAGCCAGAAATGTTTTCTGATATAGAAAACAAGAAATGGAAATGTTTTCTAATGGTAATAACATATATTTTTTAAATTTAGAAAATAAGAAATGTTGAATATAGGGAAACATGAGATGTAAAATGAACTAAAGAGATTAATGTTAAATGATGTTTGTTCGATATAATTTCCATCTGGAAATAGTATCGTTGTTTGCACACTTGTTTTTCTTTGATAGTTATCTCACAGACTATTGAAGTTTTGACCATTTTAACATTGTTAATATGGAGAGACCGGTTGGATTATTATCCAAAGAACCACTCTGTATTGGCATAAGCGTTGCGAATCATATATGCAAAAGATAATTGAAGACGGAGTAAAATGCAAGGGCTATTGTATAAGTCTTAGATAACAATGCCTAAGATGGATGTACTGAATAGTGCCTTCGGTTCATCCTGTTCCTGGATGACTTGCATGGATGAATGTCTGACAGAGTACCTCCAGAAAGGTCACGTACATTGATTTCTTCAACCGTACCAAGAGTGGAAGCGGAGAAGGAAACTTCTTTTAGTTGACACGTAATGTATGGTTGTAGACGTCAATCGATGATTTGATGGATTTGACGATGTGGCATTCGAAGTGAATCTGGTGTGATGATAAAGCGTAGCTTCTAGCCTCATCAACCGGTAAATAATAGAAATCGGGCAGGCAACATGGCTAAGTCGGTCGCTCCGAAGTAGGGTGTATAATCACCTGATCTAGAGTTTCATTTATTTCTAAAAATCTATTGTCGATACTGTTCCAGTCGGGAAACGGTTGCTGATCCCAACCGTTGGTGATATACATTCGATACACTCAAGCGAAATGAGTGGTCGGTCATGTGTGGCCGGGTTGCAAGATGTTCTTGTTGAACCAAGTGTATTCCTTTCTAAAGGTACACTAGTGAAAGGTGGTTCCATACCTTGTCATAGTTGGAAATCCATTACCCAATACGTGCTTGCGGTTTTGATTTGTATACTATATATGTAGAACGTGAGATGAAAGCGTTTCTGCTAGATGATTATATATATACTGTGGTTGGTAGACATTATTATAATATCAAAAGGTTTTTGATATAAAGATGTTTTGGATTCTCATAAGGGAAAAACCCGTTCCATTATACGGCGTGGTCTTATGAGATATAGTTTACTTGTTCAAACTGTTTTACTCATACCAGTCCCATGACTGACCCGGAGTTTATTTTGTTTTGTTTCCCTAAACTCTTGGGTGCCTAATTTTGTATGGGCAGTCAAGTAGTCGGGATTTACAGATATACTGGAAGAGCTTGGAGCAGGAGGCTTCAGGATTATATAGCTATAGTTTTTCCGCTGTGTTGTAAGTGTTGTACTTTGATAATGATATGTTTATTCATGTACAGATTTGTATTTCAAAGTTATGTTATGAAATATATTTATTCGTTCCGCTGTGAGATTCGTGTTACTCTGATATTGTGTTCTTCTTCTTCTTCTTTTCTATAAGTTTCTATCTTATCTTTCCTCACCCTCTGTTTTCTTTCTATTAATTTCCTGATTTTCAGTTTAATTTGGGGTTGGACTTGTGTTTTTGGTCAGCTCAAATTGGACCGGATTTTCGGGTCATTATAATTGGTATCAGAGCAAAGGTTGGCTCTGTGGCGTGACTCCGTAGAGATAGGGTTAGTAATACCCTAGATTGAGTTGAGTGTATATATACGAGAGAGCGTATTTGTTATTGATATAAAAATTGTTTTATATTGTGGTGCTTTATTGGTTGAGTCGTTTATGGGTTCTGATCGGTCAGTTTGATCCACTGTATCGGTAGGAGTTTATAAACACTCGAATACGATGGGTCGACATGATATGTTTTGAAAGAGGGTAAATGAAAATAATTTTACCCAAAATATAATATGTTGGATATATTGGTTGTTATTATAATCAAGTAAGATTATAAATTAAATGGTTATGTAAATAACCAATCAGAATTCATATAAGTGAAATACGTGAAATCAGACGAGTTAAATCTGAAATTTTAAACCAGAAATTGAATTAAAATTCTGGAAAATTGGATAAGTGTTTGTAAATGAATTTGGATTAAAAATAAGGAAAATTAAAGATCCTGGGAGATTTTAAATTGTTTTACAAGCAATGTGAATTATATTTTGAAATGAATTTCAAAGTGGAATTGTTTAGAAATGGTTTTATAGTATTGAACTCACTTCGATCGCTGGAAAATAGATTCCGATGATGACAGCTGCATCATCAGTATTCATTTTCGAGTTGTAAGTGACGAATTACAACCAGAGATACTGTTTTGAATTTGTTTTGGGAAAGACAAGTTGTGTTGAATTTCAAAATGGGATTTATATTAAATAATTTGATATATAGGATTTATAATATAAAATTTGAATAGAAATTGGATAGAATTAACTAAGTCGAAGAAGAATTAGTTAATCGAGTTTTGAATTTGAAGTTGAACTTTAAAAGGTGAATTGGGTCTGTAAATGGATATTCGAAATCAAATATAGAACTTAAATTTGAAATTTGGATTCAAATTAGTTAATAAGAAAGTTAAAATATATTTGAACATGTCATGTTCAAATATAAAAGTGAAATAGACTAAAGAGTTAATTAACGAATTGAGTTAAAACAATCGGGTATAGTTAAATTAGATTGGGCAGGTATAAATATACATGAGATAGGTATGGATAAGGTATGAAGGTATATAAATAGAATGCTCGACGAAAAGGTATGTATTTAATTCATATATGAGATTTTATGCGCCGTATCGGCTAGCCTCTTTGTTTTTCCTTTTTCTTTTGGATTGGTGAGGGCCATGGGAGGCTATTTGAAATATCCCGATGCTCCTAGTACAAAGGTGGTTATGGCGAATTTTTCCAGGAATTTAAGGAGTTAGAATATTTTTAAGATAATTTGATAGTTAGAAATCAATGTATCGATATATATATATATATATATATATATATATATATATATAGAAGTCGATAAGGAAACGAATTTAGAAATAGAATAGTAAAATCAAAAAGGAAGACTAAGAATAAATTCTAGTAAGAATAGAAAGAGGAAGCGTGTACGTGTTTAAAGGTGAATAAGTAGTTGTATGGTATTGATTATTCGAGTAAGTAGTCGTATCTGTTTTGATGTTATAAATGTTATTCAGTCAAGGTATGAGAGGTAGTTATACCCCAACTTGGTTAATTTCATTATTAACAAATAAATAGTAAGATTTCAGGCTCGAAGATCAATGTTGAATAAGAGTTAGTTGAATTTAGTATTTGGGTTGTCGTAACGATGTTTTACACAACATCCGTTTTAACCCAAATAAGTGTAAGCTTGAAAATATAATAAAGAATATTTCCTAAGTATAGAAATAAACGAGATCGGAAAAGAGATAAGTAATTGGAATATTTTCCAATTATAAATAGCATATATTTTCTAAAGTTTAGAAAATAAAGGAAGGCGATATTCGGAAATGTTTTCCAAATAATGTAAAAGGCCAATATGGTTATTGAAATTATTTGGTTAACAAATATTGATAAAGAAATAGAGAAGTGATTTAACTAATGGAATATTAATTAAGGGCTCAGTGACATGTACAAAAGGAAAATTTGATTTTTGAAAAGAGTAAACTGTTTGAAAACTCCCAGGGAAAGACGGTTTGAATTAAAAACAAATTTACCAGAAATTTGTGAAAGCAAATTTGAATTAAAGTAAAGCCAGTAAAGTGGTAACCGAGATTGAATTAGAATGATATCAAGACAAATTGGATTGTGAGATTCAAATTTGAAGTGTAATGTGATAATCACGTTAAGAGTTGGGAACCGAGAAGAAACTCGAATTGAAATGATATTTGGCTCGGATATAAGCGAATGGTTGTGTTGTGGATAAAAGTAGATTGGAATTTGATTGGGATGACCCTTGTATCCACTGAATTGATAACAGGTGGAAAGGATAAAATGATATGCAGACAAAAGGTACAAGTTTATAATTCATATGGTATGAGATTTTGATGAGCCGAACTGGCAAGCTGCTTGGCTGTTTGATTTTCTTTTGAGTTGGAGATGGCCTAGAGAGGCGAGTGGGAGTTTGACCGATTGACCAGTACAAAGGAGATGCTGGCGAAATTTTTCAAAGAGTTAAGGCGTTAGAAAATTTTCAGGATTTTTGAAAATTTTCGTTGATAAGAATTAAATAAAATTTTAATTGAAATTAAATTGGTTCAGTTGAAACTGAAGTTAAGAAGTGAACAAATATGTTCTACCAGTCGATAGGGTCGTTCTCTACCTTAGCAATTTCGAGGACGAAATTATTTTAAGTGGGGAAGATTGTAATGACCCGCATTTGCAGAGGTATTATAATTAATTTATTTAATTACATAAATAGTGATATAGTGAATTTAATGGTCGTGGAATTAAATAATGATGAATATTTAATTAAAATAATAAATTAAATAATATATTTAATTCTGAAATAATTAGAATTGGCTGAAATGGCGATATGGTGTGAACTGGATCATCTGTGATTTTTAATTCAGTTTAGAATTGAATATGAATAACGAATATATTATATAAACGACAGTTTGAACGTAGAGTTATAATATAATTAAAATCGAGCTCGAAATGGCGCTGTAGTTCGTAAATTGGCGATTCGAACTTCAACTGAATGTACATGATTCGTTTTAAATCGGATTTCTGTGAAACAAGAAACGTGTGCAGTTGGTGGAGTACATCTTTCTAGTGGAAAAGAAAAATCGGGATTTTGTCGTGTAGATTTTGATTTACGTCCAAATCAAATTTCAGAAAAGTCACTGTGGAATTCCTTTATAATTTATAAAGGAATTATTTATATTTTAAAAGGGAATTTCAATATAAATCGAATATCGGGTTGACCCAGAAGTGAATATCGAGTTAGAAATTCATATAGGAACATTCTAGAGTTGTATGGTATTCCACTGTGAATATAGACGTTAATATTTATTTATAAATATTTAATGTAATTATATTTAAATATGTTAATATATTTAAATGGGTCATCCAGAGCTTTAAAAATAGTCACTTTTGCAAACGAAGTTGGAATTCGATGAAACTAATTTTGTTGGATCCGCAATGTCAAATAGTTGTTAGATTTCCAGTTTGGTGATTTTTAGAGTCACTATGTGGCCGTACGGATTTTTTAGAGTGGAAAACAATCGATAATTTGACCTTTAAAAATACATTGTGTGAGCATACGGAGTCGGAATTCGACGAAACCAGTTTCGTTGGGACCGTAATGTCGAACTGTAGCTGCATGTCCATTTTCGTGATTTTTCGGTATTGTCTGTGATCACACGAATTTTTAGAAGGCAAACCGAATATTAAAATAAAATAAATTGAAAATATCTTACACAAATATCTAAATCCTATTCCCTATAAATACCCCTCCCTTAAAATTCTAAACCTAATTAATTTTCCATCTGTTGAAACCGGTCGATGTTTTCTTCCAGTAAAATTTCCTTCTTTATTTAATTCAAATAAAATAGGAGTAAAATCCTATAAATCGCCATTCAAACATCTTTGAATTCCCTGTGGGATTCACTTCGATTTGGTACCCTGCTTACGTTGTGCGATTCATGTTTTGGACCTCGACATGTTACAGCGATAGTTTGATTTTTCTAGGGTTCATGATTTCGATCTTTACAAGTTTTGATTTCAGTTTTTGAGGTTGTATTCGGGTTCAGGAGGGTGGTTAGCATCTTGTGGAGGAGTTTGGTGGGTTCCGATTTAAAATAGTGTCGCTTGTTTTCTGTTCACACGAGAAGACTAAGATCGACGGGAATGGCTTCTGAGGTGCGAGCTCGACTATGAGGTGACTGGAATGAAGAGGAGATGGAGAGAGGAAGCGTGGTGAGGTTTGTTTTGGGTTTAGCTGAGTGTTGGAGGAGGAATGTTGGTTGTAGGAAAATTACTATAAGGAGGATGGAGCAGTTATCGTTTTGAGGAAGAAGGAGAAGTATAATGGAGCGGGCCTGGTATTTTAATTTTGGATAGATGGGCAGATGAGAATTAATTGGGTGAGGCCCAATTAATTTATTAAAAATGAAGTTAGTTTTAATTTAAAGTTGTACAAACTTGTTTATATCGTATCTTTATCATACGATATCAGATTGACGGACCTTAAGTTGCGTTGGGATCGTATGGACGGTGGCTACACCATGGAGCTGACTGGTAGTAAATCCGAGCTCGTTACAATTTATAGCAAAATAAATTGTCCGATCTAAATCAACGACAATTATCGTTAATTAACGATGATAGTCCAATGTGAGTAAATCTCACTAACTCTGAACAATTTATAATTTCATGTTGTATTTTTTTGAACTGTTAAATATTGGTTGATTGACTGTGTGTTGACTGTTTGATTGAACTGCTAGTCAGTTAGTTGAATTTCTATATTGATTCTGTTAACTCGATATTTCAAATCCAGATTAAATCAGTATTCAGTTTATATTGAAAATCCATTTATAATATAAATAAATCATTATAAATTATAAAGGAACTCCATAGCAATTTTTTGAAAATTTGATTTGCACACAACTCACAATCTACATGACGAAATCTTGATTTTTCTCTTCCATTAGAAAAATATACTTCACCAGCTCCGAACGTTTCTTGTTTCACAGAAATCCGGCTTAAAACGAATTATGTATATTCAATTAAAGTTCGAATTGCCAAATTACGAACTACCGCGCCATTTCGAGCTCGATTGTAATTATAGTATAATTTATGTGTTCAATCTTCACTTATTAAATATATTCGTTACCATGATTCAATTCTAAACTGAATTAAATGATTCAATTCAAACAATATTGCAAATTCTACTATTTTCGACTATTTCGAAAATTAAATGTATTATTCTATTATTTATATTAATTAAATATCCAGTATTATTAATTTCAAAGACCATTTAAATCTATAAATCACTATTTATATAATTAAATTAATTAATTATTATATCACTAAAAATACGGGTGTTTACATTCTTTCCCCCTTCAAATAATTTCGTCCTCGAAATTGCTAAGGTAGAAAACAAACCCTATTGACTGGGTTAAAAATTATTTCTTTACTTCTTATCTTCAGTTTCAACTAATCCCTTTTATTTTCAACCAAAATATTAATTTATTTCGATTAATGAAAATTTTCAAAAATTCTGAAAATTTTCTAACACCTTAAATTTTTGAAAAATTTCGTTAGCACCTCCTTTGTACGGCTCAAGCTCAAACTCCAACTTGCTTCTTTGGGCCTTCTCCAATCCAAAAGAAAATCAAACAGCCAAGCGGCTTGCTAAATAGGCTCATAAATCACCAAACTCATAAAAATAAACTTTTAGTTTTTTTTATCGGGCATGTCATTGTATTCTTTCCTTTTGCTACCAATTCAGCTTATACCAATGCCATTCCAATCAATCTCCAATCGATTCATCCTCAAACTCAACCATTTGGTTCTATCCAAGCCAAATTTCATTTCAAACTCAAGTACTATTCTTGATTCCAAATTCTTAAATCATCAACCCAATTTCATTCCAAAATCTTGTCTCACACATCCAGATATTTAACATGGTTAATTTCCATACCCAGATTTCCAGTAACTAATAAAATTTCAAATTAGTTAATTATAATTCCAAGTCTGATTTTTATTTTTGAAATCAATCCATTTCAATTCAAATAATCTTTTCCTCGGAGTTTTAACCAACTTAGCTTTTCAAAAATCAAATACTCCTTTTCAGAATTCAAAACAACTTGCTTTTCTCAAAACAATTCAAAATCTTTGATAGTAATCCGTCACTTAGAACTCGAAAATGAACACCGATGATGCTGCGCAGTCATCATCGGGATTATTTTCCAGCGACCGAAGTGAGTTCAATACTATATAACTTATCAAAAACATTTTCAAACACATCCATTTTGAAATCAGTTCAAAATACCATTCACAACGCTTAAAAATATTTCTAGAATCTCCTAGGATTTTTAAATTGCCATATACTTAATCGAAATACATTTACAAACACTTATTCAAATTTTCAGAGTTTTAATTCCAATTCTGATTTAAATTCAGATTTAATTCATTTCATAACACTTATCTGAATTCTGATTGATTATTTACATAACCATTTAATTTATAACCTTACTCGATTATAATAATAACCAACACATAAAATATACTATAATAATTCCAGTAATAATCATTCTTTAAAATCAAATACAATTTTAGGTAAAATTATTTTATTTACCCTCTTTTCAAAACATATTGTGTCGACCCATCGTATTTAAGTGTATAGAAACTCCAACTGATACAGTGGATCAAACTGATCGACCATAACTCATAAACAACTCAACCAATAAATAACCACAATATAAAACAATTTTTATAAAATCTAAAAATACGCTCTCTCGTATATATACACTCAACTCGATCTAGGGCATTACTAACCCCATCTCTATCGAGTTACGCCAAAGAGCCAAGGTAATCAGTTAACCTTCAGCTCTGATACCACTGTAACGACCCAAGGATTTTTGACTCCGAAAATCGACACTAATACCAATGTCGATTATTCAAGCATCGAAAACACTGGATAGTTAATAGAAAGAAGTTAGAGGGTGAGGATAGATAAGATAGAAAATTAGAATAGAAGGAGAAGAAAAACATACAATATCAGAGTAAACACGAATCTCACAACGGAACGAAATAAATGTACTATATAACATAACTTTGAAATACAAATCTGTACTTGAATATACATATCATTATCAAAGTACAACACAGCTGAAATAAATAATTTCTATATAATCCTGAAGCCTTCTGCTCCAAGCTCTCAGTATATCTGTCAAATCCCGACTACTTGACTACCGTACAAAATTGGGTACCTAAGAGTATAGGAAAAACAAAACGAAATAAACTCTGGGTCAATCATGGGACTGGTGTGAGTAAAACAATTTAAAATAGTTTGAGAAAATAAACGATATCTCACAAGACCACGCTGTATAACACGGAACGGGTTTTTCCTCTTATGAGAATCCAAAACACTTGATTCAACATTCAAAAATCCTTTTGAAAGAAACGTTAATCTTTATATCAAAATTCTTTTGATATTATAATAGTGTCTATCAACCACAATACAATAATCATCTAGTAGAACGCTTTCATCTCACATTCCATATAAAAAACCGCAGGCGCTTATTGGTTAATGAATTCCAACTGGCAAAGTATAGGACCGCCTTCCGACAGTGTATCTGTAGAGAGGAGTACACTGGAATCAACAAGAACATCTTGTAACCCAGGATAAACATGACCGGTCACTCATTTCGCTTGAGTGTACCGAATGTATTATCACCAACGGTTGGGATCAACAACCATTTCCCAAAAGGGACAACATTGAAATAGATTATAGAAGTAAATGGAATTTCTCTAGATCAGGTGACAATACACCCTAATTGGCAGCTAACCACTTAGCCATGCGACTTACAAGATTTTATACCATTTCCTGGTTGTGAGGCTTGAGGTCACACTTATCTTTGAAAGAACACACATTTATTCACTTTAAATGTCACATCGTCATACCCACCAAATCACAAATTGATTTCTCCAAAAATACCACGAGTATACAGCTAAGAAAAACAAATTCCAACGCCACTAAACGTAAATACGTTTGAAGTAATCAACTTATGAGATCTATTAAATATACACAGTCAGACATTCTTCCATACAACAATCCGAAGGCACTATTTTGTAAACCCATCTTAGGCAATTTCTACCTAAGGTTTGCCAAAACAGCCCTTGCATAAACTGTATCTTCAATTATCTTCATCATATCTGATTCGCAACGCTAATGCCCATACAGAGTGGCTTTCAGATAATAAATCTGATCCCGATCTCCCCATATTGACAATGGAAAAATGGTCAAAGCTTTGATAGTCGGTTATTTAACTATCAAAGGAAAATATCCATACACACAACGATCTAATTTCCTAATGGAAATTTTACCAACCAATCATCAGTCAACATTTTCCATTTAAATTAATTTATCATTAATTTATGCATTTCCCTATTTTCCGTTTCCATATATTCATAGATTCCTATTTTTTAAATTTAGAAAATATACGTTTTTAACATTGGAAAACATTTCCATTCTTTATCCATGTATCACTATCCTCCCTCATTTACCAGACCCTAACTATAAACCAGTAAGAGAACAATTCCCTGAATATCAACCCCGAAGGTTGAATCAACATCAGATCGATACCCAGAAAGCGGTTCAACATAACTAATCTCCAGTCAATTTCTAATTTCCATAACTCCGTTTCTTATCTTCTTATCTTCTTATCAAATCATTGCTTATACAACCCTCGAATTCAGTTTACTAATCCAATTCTTTTATAAAAACATTGGTTATAACGATACCGTTATAATCCCTACTTTCGAAATACCTAACTTCATATATAACTTTTATTCTTTAATTTGAATAAATAATAATCAATAAACTTATTAAATTAATAAATCTTGGTTTAAAAACCGGAAAGTACATAGTACTTTCCTACATTCGATATAGTCGAATCCCAATGTATAATTATCTCTCGAAAAATCTCTATTCGATAATTCTCTTTCGAATAAACTATATTCAACAATCTCTCTTTTGAATAAACTATATTCGATAATCTCTCTTCGAATACCTTATATACGATAACTCTATTCGAATAATGAATATCTGATTAACTCTATTCGAATAACTAATATTTGATTAACTCACTTTGAATAACTAATATTCGAATAACTCACTTTGAATAACTAATATTCAATTAACTCACTTTGAATAACTAATATTATTTTTACCCCTATTTCCTATCTTATTCAAATTCCCATTTGAATTCCTATTTCAAAACCCAATTTTTTCTTATAAATGTTTTAATTTATAAAATATTTATTTTAATCCATTATTCACATCGAATGTGAACAATGTTTCTTTTATAAAATCAATCAGTTTGATTTTGTATTTTAAATTGTAATAACCCAGAATTTCTGAACTAATTTAAAATTTAATTTAAGCTATTTTAATGAATATGGAAATATAAATTGGTTATTTTTGCTAAATAAAATTTGAGATAATTTTAAATTTAGTTTTTATATTTTATTTGACTTAAAATAAACCCAGTAAAATTATTAAATTGATTTATAAGCTTTGTTTTGAAAATCTTGATTTTTAAAATCATCGCATAACCCTTAGAAAGTGAAATTTTGCGAGGAAGCTCAGAATTCGACGAAATAATTTTTTTTGGATTCCTAATGGAAAATCATAGTTGAGTTCCAAAATGTGAATGGAACAGAGTCAGTATGTGGTCGTGCGAAGCAAAACCATTTGTTAAAAAACAGGCAGTCATTTTACAAAGGAACATTATTGATACGATCTCAGAATTCAATTCCACTTTTTTTTCCTGGATTCGTATCATCAAATAATGGTTAAATCCGAAAGGGCATAATTTTTGAAGTTAGCGTTTGGGCGTACAAGAAGAAAAGGTACACTAAAATCGCATTTTTAAAGCTAATTTGAGCAATTTTACAAAGGAATATTACTGAGACGAACTCAGAATTCGACGAAACTTTTTTATTGGATCTGTAATGTCGAATAATGGTAAGATTCCAAATTTTGTGATTTTTAGAGTTAGTATGTGGTCAACATGATTTTTAAAGTGAAAAACAGACAATATTTTGACTTTAAAAATTCGCTGTTTGTGCATACGGACTCAAAATTTGACAAAACCAATTTCGTTGGATCCGTAATGTCAGAGAGTAGCTGATGTAAATTTTCCATTGAAAATGGGATTCATAGGTGACCACATGGATTTTTAAACGATGAATATAAGCGATATTTGAGTATAATAAAATATAAAATCATTAGAAAAATAATTAGGCACCACTATAACTTGAGGTTCAAATGGGTTAGGGTTCGAATTTGTGGAGAATCGAAGCAACGATATGTGTTTTGGTTGTTAGGTTTGAGTTTAGAGCATCGACATAAGGTTCTATGCAAAATTTGAAGCGATTCGGAGCCGAAAAGTGTCGGGAGGAAGTAAAGCAGTGCACGGTTTTGGATGGGCTGAAGCTTGTTGTGCTTTTGGAGAAGGAGGATCATGAGGAAGAGGATTAGAAGCATGTTGGGGTAATTAATTATTTTAAAACTTAAGTTTTAATGACATATATATGTATGCAATCTTATTAAAAGCATAACTTTCTCGTACGAACTCGGAATTCAGCGAATCAGGAACCGTTGGGATCGTGACAGTGTCTACTATATTTTAGAAGGGACTAGAACACATTTGGAGCTCTCTACAAATTAGAAGAGTAAAACCCAATGTGAGAATTCTAAATTTGCGTTGTTTAAAAGATTAACTTTATTTATGCACTGGCAATCCAATGGAGTATACCCGTTCCACGTTAGCGGCATGGTCCAGTGAATTGCCTTATTATTAAATAAGTGGATTTCTCATACCAATCCCATGACTGACTCGTAGTTTGTTTCACTTGCAAACTCGGGTGCCCCTATTTCCACACGGGCAGTCGAGCGGTTTGTTTTGCAGATATTTATTTATTGAGCAGGATTCTGGATTGAAGCTTAAAGCTGCGTCCAGAGCATTGATAGGGTTCCGCTGTGTTAGTTTATAGGTTCCGCTGCATTGTATTAAATTTATTGTAAATTAATCTTCCGCTGTAGTATTATTTTTCGATGTACTCTGATATATTCTGTACTCTGATGTAACATTACTATGATGTTGATAAAAGTATTTTGTTATTTGTTCTGATGTGTTGTATGCCCAGAGTTAGCGTATACGGGCTTCGAACGGTCTTGGTCGATTTAGCAATCGATTAGGTCCGAGCGAAATCGGTATCGTTACAGTTGGTATCAGAGCTTTGGTTAACTCAAATGTTTGGGCTACAACTCGTTAGAACTAAACAAAAGACTCATCAGAGGTAGGATTAGTAATGTCCTATAAAAGAAAACTCATTAGAGATAGGATCAGTAACATCCTAGAATGAGATACTCGTTAGAAATGGGCTTAGAAATGCCCTAGAATGAATTGAGAGTGACAAGTTTATAATTAACGTATTTGTACTTATATATATAATCTGATCTTAGAAAATATGATTTTTAAATATGAAAAAGTTATATAAATTTGAAAAGCTAATCAACTAATTGATTGATGATTGTTTTATGTGATTATTAGTTCAACTAATAAAATTATTGAAACCAATAAAAGAATGAAAGTTGAATTGGTTAGTTAAACAACTTTCAACTCCGATTCTTTTCGAGGACGAAAATTTTTAGGTAGGGGAGATTGTAACAACCCAGAATTTCTGAACCAATTTAAAGTTTAATTTAAGTTATTTTAATGAATATGGAAATATAAATTGGTTATTTTTGCTAAACAAAATTTGAGATAACTTTAAAATTAGTTTTTATATTTTATTTGACTTAAAATAAACCCAGTAAAATTATTAAATTGATTTATAAGCTTTGTTTTGAAAAATTTGATTTTTAAAATCATCGCATAGCCCATAAAAAGTGAAATTTTGCTAGGAAGGTCAGAATTTGATGAAATAAATTTTTTTAGATTCGTAATGACAAATCATAGTTAAGTTCCAAAATGCGAGTCGAGCGGAGTCAGTATATGGCCGTGCGAAGCAAAACCATGTATTCAAAAACAGGCAGTCATTTTACAAAGGAACATTATTGATACGATCTCGGAATTCGATTCCACTTTTTTTTTGGATTTGTATTGTCAAATAATGGCCAAATCCAAAAGGGCATAATTTTTGAAGTTAGCGTTTGGGCGTACAAGAAGAAAAGGTACGTTAAAATCGCATTTTTGAAGCTAATTTGAGCAATTTTACAAAGGAACATTACTGAGACGACCTCGGAATTCAACGAAACTTTTTTATTAGATCCGTAACGTTGAATAATGGTATGATTACAAATTTTGTGATTTTTAGAGTTAGTATGTGGCTGGACGTGATTTTTAAAGTGAAAAAACAGATAATATTTTGACTTTAAAAATTCGCTCTTTGTGCATATGGACTCAAAATTCGACAAAACTAGTTTTGTTGGATCCGTAACGTCAGAGAGTAGCTGCATGTCAATTTTCATTGAAAATGGGATCCGTAGGTGACCACACGGATTTTTAAATGAAGAAAATAAGCGATATTTGAGTATAATAAAATATAAAATCATTAGAAAAATAATTAGGCTCCACTATAAATTGTCTTAACCTCCCTAAACCTCATTTCATTTCTAAAAAACACGGCAGCCCCCTTTTCCACTTCTTTAACCCTAATTGCAAGCTTCTAAAATAAAAAACAATTCATACAAAAAATCCATAAATCACAATACAAGTATATTTGCAATGCTTGAGTGATTCTCTTCGCGTCTATATGAGTTTGGTGGGTTGCGACAAAAGTTTGGGATGCTGAAAATTTTCAACGTGAGGTTCAAATGGGTTAGGGTTCGAATTTGTGGAGAATCGAAGCAACGATATGTGTTTTGGTTGTTAGATTTGAGTTTAGAGCATCGAAAGAAGGTTGTATGCAAAGTTTGAAGCGATTCAAAGCCGAAAAATGTCGGGAGGAAGTAGGGCAGCATACGGTTTTGGATGGGCTGAAGCGTGTTGTGCTTTTGGAGAAGGAGGATCATGAGGAAGAGGATTAGAAGCATGTTGGGGTAATTAATTATTTTAAAACATAAGTGTTAATGACATATATATGTATACAATCTTATAAAGCATAACATTCTCATACGTACTCGGAATTCAGTGAAACAGGAACCGTTGGGATCGTGACAATGTCTACTGCATTCTAGAAGACAATTAAAAATTAAAAGGAGTAAAACCCAATGTGAGATTTCTAAATTTAAAATAAAATTGATTGTGATTGTGATATTAAATTATATATACACTATATAAAATACATATATGCGTTGTATAAAATTGAAATTAATTGCTGTGGTTGCGAAGTATTGTTGGATTGAATTGTGTAGTAAAAATAAGAAGATTCATGTTTGAATAAAAATTACATTTTTATTGTAGGAATCATTAAGAAGATTCATGTTTGAATAAAAATGTTTCAACAATAAAAACTACGTTTTTATTGTATGTAGGAATCAATAAGAAGATTCATGTTTGAATAAAAATATTTCAACAATAAAAATTACATTTTTATTGCATGTAGGAATCAATAAGAAGATTCATGTTTGAATAAAAATGTTTCAACAATAAAAATTACGTTTTTATTGTATGTGGGAATCATTAAAAAGATTCATGTTTGAATAAAAATGTTTAACAATAAAAATTATATTTTTATTGTATGTATGAATCCCAAAAATATTCATTGTTTGAATAAAAATATTTTAACAATAAAAATCACATTTTTATTGTATGTATAAACCAATAAAATTAGTCATATGTTAAAATCTGATTTTGTTAGATAAAAGCATTATTTTTAACATGTTAGTGAAGTTAAAAAGAATCATATGTTAGAATATATTTTGTTCGTTAAAAATGTA
This sequence comes from Allium sativum, assembly GCA_030737875.1. Taxonomy (NCBI): domain Eukaryota; kingdom Viridiplantae; phylum Streptophyta; class Magnoliopsida; order Asparagales; family Amaryllidaceae; genus Allium; species Allium sativum. The sequence continues at coordinate 183,473,650 of CM060924.1, read as the reverse complement.
ATCTTTAACATGTTAGTGAAGTTAAAAATAGTCATATGTTGAAATATGTTTTGTTCATTAAAAATATTGTCTTTAACATGTTAGCAAAATTATAAAAAGAATCATATGTTGAAATATGTTCTGTTAATTAAAAATATTGTCTTTAACATGTTAGCGAAGTTATGAAAAGAATCATATGTTGAAATATGTTTTGTTCATTAAAAATATTGTCTTTAACATGTTAGTGAAGTTAAAAATAAACATATGTTGAAATATGTTTTGTTCATTACAAATGTTGTCTTTAACATGTTAGTGAAGTTACAAAAATAATCATATGTTGAAATATGTTTTGTTCATTGAAAATGTTGTCTTTAACATGTTAGCGAAGTTATAAAAGTAGTAATATGTTGAAATATGTTTTGTTCATTAAAAATGTTGTCTTTAACATGTTAGTGAAGCTATAAAAATGGTCATATGTTGAAATATGTTTTGTTCATTAAAAATATTGTCTTTAACATGTTAGCGAAGTTATAAAAATAATAATATGTTGAAATATGTTTTGTTCATTAAAAATGTTGTCTTTAACATGTTAGCGAAGTTATAAAAATCATATGTTGAAATATATTTTGTTCATTAAAAATATTGTCTTTAAACATGTTAATGAAAAATAAAAAGAAACATATGTTGAAATATGTTTTGTTCATTAAAAATGTCATCTTTAACATGTTAGTAAAGAAATAAAAGAATCATATGTTAGAATATGTTTTGTTAGATAAAAATGTCATCTTTAACGTGTTAGTTAAGAACAAAAGAATCATATGTTAAAATATTATTTTTAACATGTTAATGAAGTGAATTAAATAGTCATTTGTTGAAATGAATGGTTGTGTGTGTTAAAAATATAAATTTTAACATGTGCGTAAAGTGTATAAAATTTACTTGTCTTGAAATATATTTTTGTTCATTAAAAAATATCATTTTTAACATGTATGTGAAGTGTATAAAATTTACATGTCTTGAAATATATTTTTGTTCATTAAAAATATCATTTTTAACATGTATGTGAAGTGTATAAGATTTACATGTCTTGAAATATATTTTTGTTCGTTAAAAATATCATTTTTAACATGAATATGAAGTATACAAAATTATTTGAAGAATAAATGGTTTTGAAATCATCGAACGAATTATATTTATATATATATATAAATATAAATTAAAATAAAATGAATCGCGCGCGGTAGTTCGCGTTTTGGAATCGTAACTTTCAACGATTATACTGAGAGATCTGACCGTCAGATTTTCCCGAAACTGGAACCGTTGGGTTCGCTTTGGAAAGATCTTTCCAACGATATTAGATTTGTAAGGATCCAACGGTTAGATTTCGAGAAATGTGTAATTAAATCTGAATAAAAATAGCGCCAGGGCTGCGTAATTACCTGAAAACGTCGTTCGAATTAAATGGGCTATTTTTATATAAATAAAAATAGCGATAAATAGTTATAAAATATTATGAATGACATGGAGAGGAAATAAACTAATTTCCCTTGGTTTATAAAGTAATATGGGTGGTTAGATTTATTTAACATTAATCTATAAAATCGAATTAAATTTTACCAAAGAAAGAAATGATTTGAATTATATACATTCGAGGATTATTTGAAAAGGCCGAGTTAAATCTCATTTCAAATAATTATAAGACGACTTAAAGTCAAAGACATTGAAGACGGTGGTTGAAGACTGGCGGTTTTCACGTCGAATTGACAGCTACTAATGCCCTGGATTGGTTAGCTCCTAGGAAAGGGTTAAAGTGGTAGTTGTCCGGACGTACTTGTTGATTGTCCGAATATGCGAGAACCTCTCTTCCGTATTGGACATAGGGAACGAGGAATAAGGTGTCTCCGGTTTCGTTCAGACCCAGAACGGACTTGTAAATGGATGTGTGTCTGACATTGGATTTTATTCTGTGTTGATTGATCTCTATTAAATATATATCTGTTTGGCGGCGGAGAATTTATTCTCTTGCTTAACACCCTTCTCTGAGACGTACGAGCTTAGAGGTTATATGTAACACCCCACGTCCGTTAATGTCACTCACTAAGGGAATGCATTAACTTTCATGGAGCGATATAAGTAAACAGAACAGAATATTACAAGATAGATACTTAAAGTAGTACTTGAAATTTTTTATAACTTTACTGCAGCGGAAACAGAAATAAGTTTGGTTACATCTTTCAAAACCACAATACCAAAATTCAAGTACATAAATATCAGTCTTGTACAAAAGCCTTCAGAGAACATAATTTTAAAGCTATAATCCCCAACAGAAAATGCCATAAATAAGCAGAATCAAAGCCAAGCAATACATCTTCAACTTCAAGCTGGAAAAAAGAGATATCAGAACTAAGCTTGTGTATATCCTCCCCGAGAACCTGGGGGGAAACGGAAGAAAAGAGGCGAAACAAAATAGGTCAGACATAAGTCTGGTGAGTCCATTGACTTTCATCATATAAACAGATAATAGTATCATGGCATGAAAATAAAACTGGATGAGAGTTAACAGAAACAAGAATAACAGGTATAACAGGGTAAACGGAACAGAACAGAATAACCTAGACCTAGCTATGCTTCTTACTTACTTTTCACTTCTCTGCACTAGTACTAGTATAACAGAATTAGGTGTTTTCCTAATGTCTAAACAGAAAACAGAATGATCTCTTCAGAAACACAATGCTAGAAATGGGCCTTTTCCACCCTAACAGAGTCAGACGTTTAGAAACAAAATATTAGTAATGGGCCTTTACCATACGAACAGAGACAGACGGTACAGAAACAGAAGCAGGAGAGAAATCAGAGACAGAAACAGAATAATCCCTACGGAAACAAAATATTAGAATTAGGTGTACACTAGTAATGGGCCTTTACCACACCAACAGATGGTACCACACAGAAATAAACAGGTGTTACCACCCCAGCAGAAACAGACGACACCCCAACAGAAACAGACAGAACTAAGTGTACCCTAAATTCTACCCCAAGCGATCGGCTCCCTTATACATAAATACCCTTTGCCGGCCCCACAGAAGGGTGTATCACTCCCTAAAGTGGCAACCTACAGAAAGACACAGATCTATTTACAGATGTCACGACGTCTTACATCCTCAGAGCAGACCGGGTCCATGCACGCACATGATCCGGTTGGAATGCACCATCAACACCCCTCGCCATTATCAAAGTGAACCTCTTACAATTAGTTCAGTAAGCGTGCCCGGACCCGTCCTAGTGTTGGGTCATAGTTTTGATACCAGAAAAGGGTTACTGACTAATATGGGTCCCAAACAACAGATGACACAAGTAATTACCCCTCCTAACCTTGTGTCCCCAGACTAACAAATTTCAGATTAACTTGCTTACATATTTTCAGATGTACAAAGTTTAGATTAACTAGTTCTCAGATCAGACATACAGGTTAAAAAGTTTCAGACCAATGGATCAGATATACAGATTAACAGACTTACAGATTGTTTCACCTAACCTTGTATTGGGCCTACAGATTTATGAAACGGGTTTATTAGATTCATCAGTCCAGTTGATTTAATTCTATCCACCCAACACGTTTTAGGCATTACATTTATCTTACATTTGCATTAATTAAATATTAATGCACAGACCTCTCACATTAGGTCAGTAGCTTGTGGCCACTTGATGTGCCGGGCGGTTCCGGGCAGACTTCTGCCACAAGCCAGACCTAATCTCATGTCTAAGCATCTTTATGCCTACGACCTCTCACATTAGAATGACAGTTTGCGGTTGCTGGTTAAGCCGGTTGGATCCGGGCAGGCTTCTACCACAAACAGAGTCTAACCTCGTGTCTTAGCATTCTTATTTTAGCAAAAGTATTCATTCACAAATTATGCCAATATCAGACTAATTATGCCAATTCAACAAATTAAACTTCTTTACAAGTTACAGCAGACTATTTAGAGTTCTATTAACTTGTTTTGTTCAATTTTTAGATCGAGCCTACATATTTTCATACCCCAAATTTTGCCGTATTCAGTTTCAACGGATTTAGCAGATTAGGCAATTTAACAGATTTAACCATCCCTTAAAATTTCATTGGTATACGTCGCCTAATCATAAAATTAAGTCTAATTTTACATGCCCAAGGTAACATATGTCCCAAATTTTAGTTAAATTTGCACCGTACAGAATATTCTCTAAAAACCCCTAATCATTATGCACAATATAAATTATGCCAAATTATAGCCGTTGATTACCGCATACGTCAAATATCCAAAAATCCGAATTAGGCGTATTCACATTAATAGTTATCCCTATTTTAATATAAGTTTTTCAGGCCTAAGTCACATATCCTTTTCTTCCAAGTCATAGATCGTCATATAAAATATGCCCCAAATCTAGATCTTAAATTACAACATGTACCATGTCCTCAAAATCATATCTTGAATTATAACATGCATTATGTCCCCAAATTACAAGTCATATGTTGTCATACAATAATTGTCCTTCTTCCAAATCATAAACCATCATATAATATGCCTAGATCTAGATCTTAAATTACAACGTATGTTGTGTTCTCAATCTAGTCACAAATCAGTTATGTCCAATTATGCATCATTCATTATTTTCCCCAAATTTAGCGTTCGTGCATCCATCTCTTATGAGATTTGGCTCAGGCTCTTGGTAGCCTGGCTATAGAACAGAAGGAAGGAAGAGATACATAATAGTTACAATAGTATTAGTAAGATAGATCTACACAGAAAAACAGATCTGATAAACAAGAATATGCATAATCTCCAATTTAGGTTTATAACCATGTCAAGATCATAATTAAATTTCATATCTGAAAATAACTGTACTCACCTTGGTTGGATTCTAAAAGTAAAAGGGGTTGTAGTTGTTCTCTTTTAATCCTATTCAGATTGGAAGAAGAAGAAACACTAGTTCTAGCTTAGGTTTCAACAGAGTTGCGACGCCATTGATTTATTTTAATATGAATTAGGGCAGAGTATAGGCGTAATGAAGTTGTGTGGTTTAGGGTTTAGATTTAGGTTGCTTATACAGAAGTTTGATTTAATAAGAGCCGTTAGATCAAACTAGGACCAATCAAAGCCATTCAAACCTATGAGAACCAACCAGAACTTGCCACACAAGCCCTAATGATCAGAAAATCGTCACACAAAGAAACACGTCAGGTTTCAGATCTGACCCGAGGGGAGGTCGACCCCATGGTCGACCTGTGTGACCCAGGTCGACCCCCTGGTCGACCTGGGTCCTGGGCGGGAAATTTCCCGCCCAGCCCGGGTGTGTGATTTGAATTCAAATTTTGAATTTGGGCTGGTTTTATTTTAAATTCCTGAAACTTCTAAGTGCAATAACTTCTTCATACGAAGTCCGATTTACGCAAACTCGGACTCTATCTCAAGCAGAATTCCGAGACGAATGCAATGGCGTAACCGATTTCCCTTAATTCTTCTTTTAAAAATTAAGTATACTTTGTTTTGTTACCTTTATGTTCACAGAAAATACGGGGTGTTACATTCTCCCCTCCTTAAAGGATTTCGTCCCCGAAATCTTCAAGTTATGAAGAATGTGTCCTACCATCCAATCACCCATCTACTCGACCATCATCCTCAAGTATCCAATTTCCTTTGAAAACTTCTAATGTTGTATGCACATATGCAAAAGTGTGTGTATATATCTCTTATCTAATGCAAAGATCGGGCAGTCTACTGATTCAGTTGACCTCCTCAATGCGAATTATGTTAGTGCCATGAGTCCAATTATGTATGCAAGAAATCCTATTTGATACATATCATTTCTATATGAGTGCATAAACATTCATCCAAATGCAACATCCATGTGATGAGTCAATCATTTTGCATCCACAAAAATTAAAAAATGCACACATCCATATGTAGTACGAGAGTTTTTTTGAGCCGATTTAGTGCCTAGTGTGTGTATATGCATCCACGAGCAACCATTTGCATCCACTTGCAACCATCAAATATAACATGTCTTAAACACATGTTTACACCCATTAGTTTCTACCTAAAGGTCGAAGACTCGATCGATAGGATACGGCCGAGTGATAGAAGCAAGTACAATTAAACCAAAAGCTTTGTTCCCATTAGACATCGGTTTAAGAGAATAATTCCCTAATTATCAACCCCGAAAACCGAAATCAACATCAGATTGACACTCAGAGAATTAATCCCATTAAATGTCAAACTGGAAATCTACTACACACTTTGAGTAAAAACCCCTAACCTTATCAGAAATATTCAAATACTTACAGACTACTGGTACAGATCAGATTATCAAATGATTCTTAGGAAACTAAGCATGATAAAACCCCACCATATCCCACAAAACCCAGAATGTATGCGTCATAGTCAACTTAACGCCCAACATAGATACCCTCAAACCCCAAACTATCAAAAGATGAGTCATAACCCTCATGGGGTTTGAGACTATAGCGGGATCAGAAACAAGACTAGTATTAAAGTGCAAAGTCTCAATTACAGAATCAAAATGCCAGAATCAAAAAGAGTTTTAACTCGATAATCAGAAAATGAAATTAATCCTTCTACAGAAATTTTCCTATCTCTATCCACCAGCCACGAGAGCATTCGCCTGCCCTCTAGAAGTAGGTTCTGCCCTCTGCCCTTGCCGTCGTTTCTTCGGGCAGTCCCTAGTGAAGTGTCCCATTTCTCCACAGTTGAAGCAAGCGCCCTTCCTCTTTATGCAATCTTTGTTCAGATGAGTCAAGCTTCCACAAGTAAAGCACTTTTTCTCCTTTTTATCTTCAGACTTTTCATCCTTCTTTTGTGTTTCCTTTTTGGGCCATGCTTTCTTGTTCTGTGGTCCTTCGAGCTTTTCCTCTTTTTCTCACTTTTAGCTTCCCCTTCATGCATCAATGCCATGTCAACCAATTTCTCGAAGGTAGCCCCCATAGGAATGTGGGTCATAGCCAACCCGTGTAGCGGCTCATTCAAACCTTTAACGAATCTGAAGGCCTTCTTTTCAGGTATGTTCACCAAGTCTAAGCCAAATCTCGCCACCTGATTGAACTTGTTGACATACTCCTTTACTGATAAATTCCCTTGCTTCAACGCTAAGAACCTCTCCATGTATAAATTCTCTTCTTCTCGTAAAAGAAATTTCATTTTGAACCTATGCCTGAAATCAATCCATGTCTCCACTGGACGCTCCCCATTCGTGACCTCCCACCAAAACGAGGCTTCGTCCTTCATTAACCAAGCAGCTAATTGGACCTTCCTTCCATCTTCTATCTAGAAGATACCAAACAAATCTTCCACCTCCTTAAACCAATTTCGAGTTTCAACAAATGTCTCTGACCCGTGAAAAGGTTTCCCGCCCATTGCCCGAAAGTCCTTGCATATCTTCGAACAAGTATCAACGCAGGGAGGGGGAGGAGGAGGAACGTCTGCTGGGCCTGCGGCGGTGGCCCTAGCCTCCAGATACCTTCTGAACCAAGTTGGTATCAGTATGCCCTCGGGTACCCCAGACATGCTGAAAAGAAAAGGAAGAGATTCAAAATGGAGAATCGAGAGACAGATATATGACTTTTGGGGATTCTATTTTTCAAAATAAACTTTTCTCTTGAAAATACTCTCCTTTTTAAAACTTTTTTGAAAATAGATTTCAAAAACTTTTATATAATCTGGTAACCTTCAGCTCTGATACCAAGTGTAACACTCACGTCCATTAATGTTACTCACTAAGGGAATGCATTAAATTAAATGGAGCGATATAAGTAAACAGAACAAAATATTACAAGATAGATACTTAAAGTAGTACTTGAAAATTTTTATAACTTTCTTGCAGCCAAAACAAAAATAAGTTTGGTTACATCTTTCAAAACCACAATACAAAAATTCAAGTACATAAATATCAGTCTTGTACAAAAGCCTCCAGAGTACATAATTTTAAAGTCATTATCCCCAACAGAAAATGCCATAAATAAGCAGAATCAAAGCCAAGCAATACATCTTCAACTTCAAGCTGAAAGAAAGAGATATCAGAACTAAGCTTGCATATTTCGTCCCTGGGAACCTGGGGGGGAACGGAAGAAAAGAGGCGAAACAAACTAGGTCAGACATAAGTCTGGTGAGTCCAGTAACTTTCTGCATATAAACAGATAATAGTATCATGACATGAAAATAAAACTAGATGAGAGATAACAGAAACAAGAATAACATGTATAACAGGGTAAACGGAACAGAACAGAATAACCTAGACCAAGTTATGCTTCTTACTTACTTTCCACTTCTCTGCACTAATACTAGTATAACAGAATTAGGTGTTGTCCAAATGTCTAAACAAAAAACAGAATGATCTCTTCAGAAACACAATACTAGAAAATGGGCCTTTACTACCCTAACAGAGACAGATGTTCAGAAAAAAATGTTAGTAATGGGCCTTTACCACCCGAACAGAGACAAATGGTACAGAAATAGAAGCAGGAACGAAATCAGAGACAGAAATAGAATAATCCCTATGGACCAAAATATTAGAATTAGGTTTACACTAGTAATGGGACTTTACCACCCCAACAGATGGTACCACACAGAAATAAACAGGTGTTACCACCCCAACAGAAACAGACGACACCCCAATAGAAACAGATAGAACTTAGTGTACCCTAAATTCTACCGTAAGCGATCGGCTCCCTAATACATAAATACCCTGTGCCGGCCCCACAGAAGGGTGTATCACTCTCTAAAGTGGCAACCTACAGAAAGACACAGATCTATTTACAGATGTCACGGCGTCTTACATCCTCAGAGCAGACCGGGTCCATGCACGCACATGATCCGGTTGGAATGCACCATCAACACCCCTCACCATTATCAGAGTGAACCTCTTACAATTAGTTCAGTAAGCGTGCCCGGACCCGTCCTAGTGTTGGGTCATAGTTTTGATACCAGAAAAGGGTTACTGACTAATATGGGTCCCAAACAACAGATGACACAAGTAATTACCCCTCCTAACCTTGTGTCCCCAGACTAACAGATTTCAGATTAACTTGCTTACAGATTTTTAGATGTACAAAGTTCAGATTAACTAGTTCTCAGATCATACATACAGGTTAAAAAGTTTCAGACTAATGGATCAGATATACAGATTAACAGACTTACAGATTGTTTCACCTAACCTTGTATTGGGCCTACAGATTTATGAAACGGGTTTATTAGATTCATCAGTCCAGTTGATTTAACCCTATCCACCAACACGTTTTAGGCATCACATTTATCTTAGATTTGCATTAATTAAATATTAATGCACAGACCTCTCACATTAGGTCGGTAGCTTGTGTCCACATGATGTGCCGGGCGGTTCCAGGCAGACTTCTGCCACAAGCCAGACCTAAACTTGTGTCTAAGCATCTTTATGCCTAGAACCTCTCACATTAGAATGACAGTTTGCGGTTGCTAGTTAAGCCGGTTGGATCCGGGCAAGCCTCTACCGCAAACAGATTCTAACCTCATGTCTTAGCATTCTTATTTTAGCTAAAGTATTCATTCACAAATTATGCCAATATCAGACTAATTATGCCAATTCAACAAATTAAACTTCTTTACAAGTTACAGCAGACTATTTAGAGTTCTATTAACTTGTTTTGTTCAATTTTTAGATCGAGCCTACATATTTTCATACCCCAAATTTTGCCGTATTCAGTTTCAACGGATTTAGCAGATTAGGCAATTTAACAGATTTAACCATCCCTTAAAATTCCAATGGCATACCTCGCCTAATCATAAAATTAAGTCTAATTTTACATGCCCAAATTATGGTAACATATGGCCCAAATTTTAGTTAAATTTGCACCGTACAGAATATTCTCTAAAAACCCCAAATCATGATGCACAATATAAATTATGCCAAATTATAGCCGTTGATTACTGCGTATGTCAAATATCCAAAAATCCGAATTAGGCGTATTCACATTAATAGTTATCCCTATTTTAATATAAGTTTTTCAGGCCTAAGTCACATATCCTTTTCTTCCAAGTCATAGATCGTCATATAAAATATGCCCCAAATCTAGATCTTAAATTACAACATGTACCATGTCCTCAAAATCAGATCTTGAATTATAACATGCATTATGTCCCCAAATTACAAGTCATATGGTGTCATACAATAATTCTCCTTCTTCCAAATCATAAACCGTCATATAATATGCCTAGATCTAGATCTTAAATTACAACATATGTTGTGTTCTCAATCTAGTCACAAATCAGTTATGTCCAATTATGCATCATTCATTATTTCCCCCAAATTTAGCGTTCGTGCGTCCATCTCTTATGAGATTTGGCTCAGGCTCGTGGTAGCCTGGCTATAGAACATAAGGAAGGAAGAGATACAGAATAGTTACAATAGTATTAATAAGATAGATCTACACAGAAAAACAGATCTGATAAACAAGAATATGCATAATCTCCAATTCAGTTTTATAACCATGTCAAGATCATAATTAAATTTCATATCTGAAAATAACTGTACTCACCTTGGTTGGATTCTAAAAGAAAAAGGGGTTGTAGTTGTTCTCTTTTAATCCTATTCAGATTGGAAGAAGAAGAAGCACTAGTTCTAGCTTAGGTTTCAACAGAGTAGCAACGCCATTGATTTATTTTAATATGAATTAGGGCAGATTATAGGCGTAATGAAGTTGTGTGGTTTAGGGTTTAGATTTAGGTTGCTTATATAGAAGTTTGATTTAATAAGAGCCGTTAGATCAACCTAGGACCAATCGAAGCCATTCAAACCTAAGACAACTAACCAGAACTTGCCACACAAGCCCTAATGACTCAGAAAAGTGTAACACCCCACCTCCGTTAAGGTCACTCACAAAGGGAATGCCTTAACTTTGATGGAGCGTTTTAGTAGACAGAACAGAAATTTACAAGACAGATAAAACAATACTTGAAAAATTTATAACTTTATTACAACAGAAACCGAAGCAAGATTTGTTACAGCTTTTCAGATCACAATATCAGAATTCAAGTACAAAAATATCAGTCTTGTACAAAAGCCTTCAGAATGCATAGTTTTTAAAATCATAATCCCCACGGAAGCCGCCATAAGGAGTCAAGCCATACTTTAAGCACTTTAAGTACTTCAAGCAGAAGAAATCCGGATTAAGCTAAAGTATTCCCTCCTTGGAAACCTGGGGGGGGAAACGGAAGAAAAAGGGGCGAAAAACAAGCAAGGTTAGACATAAAGTCTGGCAAGTCCAGTGACTTTCAGCATATGAACATATAATAATAATAATGACATGAAAATAAGCTGGATAAGCGATAACAGTAACAGGAGAAGCAGATGTACTTAGGTTAAACAGAAGAAACAAAATAATATTACTTTTCACCTCTCTGCACTAATACTAGTATAACAGGATTAGGTGTCACCCCAATGTCTAAAATGAAACAGAAACGGGAACAAAATAATTTCCACAGAAGAGAATGCTAGTAATGGGCCTTTACCACCCCAACAGAAACAGACAGAAGCATAATGCTAATAATGGGCCTTTACCACCCGAACAGAAACAGACAGAAGCAGAATGCTAATAATGGGCCTTTACCACCCGAACAGAAACAGACAAAAGCAGAATGCTAATGATGGGCCTTTACCACCCGAATAGAAGGTACAAAAACAGAAACAGATTAATCCCTACAGAAACAGAATGTAGAATTAGGTGTACACTAGTAAATGGGCCTTTACCACCGAACAGACGGTACCATGCAGAAACAAACAGGTGTTACCACCCAACAGAAACAGACGGTACCAACAGAAACAGACAGAACTAAGTGTACCCTAAAATCATACCCTAAGCGATCGGCTCCCTAATACATAAATACCATGTGCCAGCCCCACAAAAGGGTGTATCACTCCCCAAAGTGGAAACCTTTAAATGACACAGACCTATTTACATATGTCACGGCGTCTTACATCCTCAGAGGCAGACCGGGATCCATGCACGCACATGACCCGGTTGGAATGCACCATCAACACCCCTTGCCATTATCAGAATGAACCGCTTATAATTAGTTCAGTAAGCGTGCCCGAACCCTACCTACTGTTGGGTCAAAGTTTTGATACCAGAAAGGGTTACTGACTAATATGGGTCCCAAACAACAGATGACACAAGTAATTTCCCTCCTAACCTTGTGTCCCAGACTAACAGATTTCAGATTAACTTGTTTACAAGTTCAGACATACAGAATTCAGATCAACTAGTTCACAGATCAGACAAGTTTTCAGACTAACGGATCAGATATTCAGATTTAACAGATTTATAGATTTGTCTAACTTTGTAATTGGGCCTACAGATTCACGAAACGGGTTTGTTAAATTCATTAGTCCAATTGGTTCAACCCTATCCACCCAACACGTTTTAAAATTCATATTTATCTTAGATTTGTATTAATTAAAAATTAATGCGCAGAACTCTCACATTAGACTGACAGTTTGCGACCACTGGTTAGGCCGGTTGGTTCCGGGCAGATTTCTGCCGCAAACTGAGTCTAACCTCATATTTCAAGCACGTTATGACTAACTTCTCACATTAGAACCTATTGTTTGTGGCCACTGGATGTGCCGGGTGGTTCCGGGCAAGATTACGCCGCAAACTCATTCTAACCTCGAGTTAGCCATGTTTCATGTTTAGCCAATGCATTCATTCACAGACTATGCTAATATCAGACTAATCACGCTAATTTAGCAAATTAACTTCTGTACAAGTTACAGCAGATTATTCGAGGTTCTATTAACAAGTTTTTCTCAATTTTAAATCGAGCCTACAGATTTACATTGTAACGGTAAGGAATTTCGCTCGATCCGAATCGATCGTTAAACCGACCAAGACCGTTCGAAACCCCTGATCGTTTTGAGAATAGGACAAATTAGAACGCAGACGGAAGAACATTTCATTGTATATTACAACAATTCCATCAGAATACCAGAATATATGGAGTATAAACAAATAAAATACATTCGATAAATATCAGAGATTACAATACATTACATAGCAGTGGAAAATAATACAATACATAATTAGAAGTAATACGCGGATACAAAGCTTTCCAAGTATCGTTCCAGCTGTAAATCATGAGCTGTTAATATAAATCTGCAAAACTAAAACTACTAGCTGCCCGTGTCAAAATAAGGGCACCCAGAGTTTAGGTTAAAACAATAAACTCCAGGTCAGTCATGGGACTGGTGTGAGAACTAAAACAGTTATTTAAAACTTTACTTTAAATCAGATATATCAAGGGACCACGCCATATAACATAGAACGGGTTTCCTCACAAGAATACCAGTGCATAAAACAACAGTGCAATGCTAAATAAAGAACAATGAAGCTATTATAAGACCCAGGTCCCATCACACAATGCAACGCAAGCCGGAGGATAGGGTTTTTATCTTATAATAGCCAAAGAATGCATGATACGTTTAAAACAGATTACTTTGGTAGTACTATAAGTGTATAGTGTATAAAACAACTCCAGATCATAAGTACCAATCATAGACGGCATAAGCGCCCCATCCCACTATGTCGCCATATATAGGATTACAATCAAAACCGCAACGTCACGTATTGGAAGTTGGATTTCCATCTGCGAACCGAGGCAAAAGATAGTCCTCACCGACTTCGAGACTCTCTAGCCCGAGCCTCAGGCAAGTACTCAGTCAAGCCTTTGGAGTGACAGGGCCGGTCCACCGATGTGGATTAAAATTCCTGAACACTGCGTTTCCCCGCCCTATGGGCCGTAAATGAGCCAACGAATGACTCCATCGGACCCGGATCGTCCGATCAAACTGAGGCGCCTCGCAACAGCAACAACCACATAAGCCAAACTCGTCAGGACGTGTAAAACCACTGACGCCACTTCTAACTAGAAAGAAACGCATGTCCTCCCTGAGGTCCTTCTCCCGTTTTTGGTTCACACCGGGGTGTGAGGCTCGCGAATCCACGCTACACAAAGCTATGCCACACAGGCCGTGCTTTGATCATCAACCACAAGACTCTGCTTTTCAACAGAAGCCTTGATCATATTGCCAGTTAGGCATGCCAGACAGGCAATTCACTCCATGCGTTTAATATCCATCAATATATAACCCCTGAGCTCGTATGTCTCAGAGAAGGGCGTTAAGCAAGAGAATAAATTCTCCGCCGCCAAACAGATATATATTTAATAGAAATCAATCATACAGACTAAAATCCAATGTCAGACACACAGTCCATTTACAAGTTCATTCTGGGTCTGAACGAAACCGGAGGCACTTAGTACACCGCATATCCATCGATCTCCAAGTACGTCTGGACGATCACCAACTGATTCTCTCCTCTTAGGTGTACGGCCCAATCAAGATCATCAATAATTATCCAAACGATGTGAAGACCTCCGGTCTTCAACCACCGTCTTCATCTTCGACATCTCGTCGAATCGGTTATTCAGAATGGGTATAAACCCGGCCTTTCTGAATAACCCACGTATATAATAAACAAATGTTACACAAACACAACAAACGCCTCATTCCAATTCAGAATGTTCTTTTATTCACAAAATCACATTCTTAGGGAAAGGTTCCCATTAATTTTATCCAAGATAAATTCTTCTAAATTTATTCTTTAATCTTCCTTTGGATATCATTTCAAACTAGTCGGGATTAGCGAACCACACCGAAGTAATTATTTATTTTATTTTCCAATCCCAACCTATTCATCCCATGAAGTAAAACTGGTAATACTCCATATCTAACACCACGGTGTTATCGGTAAAATTAATTACCATTTCACGTTCAAATCTAATTAAAGATTTAACTATCGCTTTGGAGCAAAACTGGTGGTACTCCATTCTCGATCACCTTCCAGATTTGATAATTTAAATTATCAATTCACATTTCAATCTAATTAAAGATTCATTAAAACTCCACTTAGTTTTAATCTTTTCAAAAATCAATATCCTGCCTTTAACTGGGTTAAAGAACCAATGTCATCTAAACACGGTTCACGATAAACCCAAAATCACATTCAAATTCAATTCCAATTAAATATCATTTAATTGGTACACTTCATTAAATCTAAATAGAGAGATTCAATTTTTTTTTCTCAACTGGGCTTAAGAATCGGTGTTAATGAAGACACCATCCACGACAAACCCAAATCACGTTTGATATTAAATACAAGGCTCTGAATAGAAAATATACCGGCTTATATTCAATATCAAATTCTGAAACCAACAAATATCGTATTGGAAATAACGATATAAAATATATCTTTCAAATTCACATAACAATATCTGTATAGTCACGAAATCCAACATCGAAATATTCCGAAGATAATTTCGATTCAACTCTAGTCCAATTCACGTATTGGAAATTCTGATTATTTTTAAAACCACATCAAATTCAATTTATTTATTTCAAGAATAAATTGATTTTAATTCTAGTTCAAAACTAGTTCATTTAGATAAAAAATCTATTTTTATCTTTTAAAATGTGGAATATTTCATCCCAGTTCTTCACAAACTATTTCTTATGATTTTACACAAATTATAGACATTTTTAATAATTTTATCAAGGCCCGTACAGTCGATTTCCATCAACGGCCATCGAACTGCACTTACAGCGACCTTTTCCAAATTTGATTTGGACATAATTCCAAATCCAACTGCTAGATTTCAAATTTCAAATATTCGTTAGAAAGCTCTTTTCGATACGAACCCAACGGTTCCGGTTTTAGGAGAATCCGACGGTCGGATCTCCCACAATGTCAATTCGAAGTCAATGGTCGAAATTCACGAACTGCCGTGGCGAGGGGCGTTCTATTCAGGCCATTATATATAATATATATATATATTGTATATATTTCATCGATTTCCTTTTAAAACGTATTTTATATATCATTTTAAATTCGTTTTCGAAACGATTTCAACTTCATATTCAATTTTGAATCAAAATTGAATATTCCACTTCATCGATATACAAATGATAATATTTTCAAAACGTTATATTTTGAAATCACTTCCTTTTTGATATTCGAATAAAATCGATATAAATATTGTTCACGTCAAAATGGCGCATCACTAATCAACACGGCTTTATATATTTCAATCACTTCGTTATCCTATTCAACAAATGAATATTTATTCTATTCAACATATGAATCTATATTTCTTTCAACACTTGACTAATCTCAACGAATGAGTACTGTCAACACAACAATTTTTGTTATTTAATATATTTTATAAAATTATGGTATCTATCGTTTGATTTTCAAATCAGACTCCAACCGTAAAGTAGTAAGAGAATGACTCCCTAAATATTAACTCCGAAGGCCGAAACCAATATCAGATCAATACCCAGGAAACCACTCATCGTATCTATTTTCCAGTTAGTTTCTAACTTTAAATATGATAAAGATGTAAATTTTATTGTTAAAATATTTCTTTAACCACATGATTATTCTTTATTTTCCCAATTGGAATGAGGCCCAATCAATTACCATATAATGTTAATTATATGGTTTCCATACAACACATGTATATAATCACAATAATAAATAATCAATCATCATCCAAAGTGCACCACACTGTATAAGCATCAAATATAGATATCTAACGCTTATAACAGCCTGTCAATCAATCGATCGACATACAACTAATCAATCGAGATGAGTGGACTTCAAATATCATCCCAACACCGGTGTGGGGTTTCAAATCAACAAACACATTTTTTTTATTCACACACACATGTTAAAAACAATATTTTTAACGATAAAATATTTTTAACTATATAAATATTTTATTTCACATCACACAATCAATTTTCATCACAACAAACAATCAAACATACAAGCCATCCATGGTCTGTGGATGACGGGTGTCGGGTGTTTCTAAGCATCGTCTGCATCCTAGTATATATTTTTAACTAGAAAAGAAGATTTAAAGTGAGAAATTCTCACCGAGGGTTCCACTCCGCCGTGCTTTGCTGTTGAACTGCTGAACCGTCTGGATCTGTTTGAAATTCTACCGCAGTCCTTCTCACGCTGTTCAAATATAAAAATATAATTTTTATTACTTCTTTTCAATAAATAAAAAAAATCATATTTTTATTTCTACTTCATATATTTTTACAACGCTTCCTTTTATATAAAAATTATATTTTTATATTTCTACTTCTTATATAAAGATTATATTTTTATCGAAGTAAAAATCATATTTTTATAATCAGCCCATATGGATAAAAATTCTATTTTTACAACGATGTTCATATAATAAAGATTATATTTTGATCACGCTATTCTCTATATAAAGATTTCGCCTTTTCAAATATAAAGATTTCGCCTTTTCAAATATAAAGATTTCGCCTTTTCAAATATAAAGATTTCACCTTTTCAAATATAAAGATTTTGCCTTTTCAAATATAAAGATCATATTTTTAATACTCTACACAAGTAAAAATCATATTTTTGATTCACTACATATATAAAGATCTTATTTTTATCGAAGTAAAAACCGTATTTTTACTTCACTACTTAACTAAAAATTATATTTTTATTATTCAAAACCAAGGAGTCAATTTCATTTTATTTTTAAATTGATTTTTATAAAGGCTATATTTTTTTTATTACTTAACCTAAATAAACTAATAACCTACTTAATTAAACTTGTAAAAACTTACTGGCATTGGTTTCTTCAGCGAAGGGAGATCGACGTCGAATCTGGAAGAGAGGGAGGGGGAGCTCGCGTTGGCGGTGCGGGGAAATCATCAGAAAATCGAAGGGGAAGAGGGGCTCGCGTGGTCTGGTTGGAAGTAGGGGGTGAGCGGGGTTTGCCGAGGGTTCGTCGGAGGTAGGTGGGGCTTCAGCAGGTGGCGCGGCGGGTTTTCGTGGCCGGAGGTGGAGTTTAGGGGTTTTAGGCGAGGTCGGTTTCAGGGAGGAGGAGAAGAAGAGGCGGAGGAGCAGGAGGAAGGGCCGACGGAACTGGTGGGGGAGCGCGCGGTGGCGTGCGACGCCAGGAGGCACGGCACGAGGGCTAGGACACCAGTCCTTTTTTTTCTTTTTTCTTTTGAAATGAAAACGGGGAGAGAGAAAGGTAAAGGGAGGGGATTATATATTTAATTATTTTAATTTCCACAAAGCAACTTTTATCTTCGACCTCGAAACGAGACCCACCGCCTGTCATCCATAGCTAATTACCCCCATTCCGAACACAATGGGATATGTATCGTAAGCTGATTCGATCATTTCGATCAGTTTTCGTCAAAATTAACATATAACTCTATATATTGAATTTGAACGCGCATTTCAATTTACCGGGGCCACATACTGACCAGAAAAATTCCAAAAAATATATTTTCTAGCTTCGTATTGATGATACGGTCCTAACAAAACTAATTTCATTAAATTCTGAGACCGTTAGAAAAATGGCCATTTTCCAGTCGATTAAAATCAACTTAAGCTGGTCAAACGCGTTTTCCTTTTCCACGCTCACATACTGATTCGAAAAATTATGAAATGTGGAATCTAGCAATAACTAGACATCACGGATCCAACAAAAGTGGTTTCGTCGAAATCCGAGGTCGTTTGCAAAATGGTTATTTTCAAGGGCCAGAATTCCATAGCGAATATTCTGAATTTTCATTTGGACATAACTTTTTATCCCCGCTATGAAATTTCGATTTTTTGGATTCGTTGGTAAGATATTTTCAAATAGATACTAATATTTTTTGTTTCACTAAATTCCGGTTTATTTTGCACCCGGTATGTTCATTTGAATTTTGAAATCGAATTATCGAACTACCGCGCCATTTTCAATTCCTTTTATAATTTAAAATAAACATTTGTATTCTAACGACATTCTATATAAATATATACGTTCGAATTCTATTCAAATTAAATTTCTCGTCGCTTTTATTTAAAACAATTCATTTTAAATAATCAAAATTCGTTAAAATTGCCAAAATAAAAAAAATTTAAATTGGCTCACAATTTCCGGGTTGTTACATTCTCCCCCACTTAAAACTTTTCGTCCCCGAAAAGGAACGAAGCCGAAAGTTGTTTAACTAATCAACTCAACTTCCAAAAATTTCATTATGGCTTAAGTTCTTCAACTTTTCAGTTTCTAAGAACTTTTCAAATTTTTCAAAAATTTGGCTAACACCCTTAATTTTCGAAAAATTTCGCCATAACCTCCCCTGCACCGGGGACTTCGGGATATTTCATATAGCCTCCCATGGCCTTCTTCAACTCAAAAGAAAAAGAAAAAGCCAAACGGCTCATAAAATCATCATCACCCAAACACAATAGTAAATTATGGTAAACATGTACCTATTTGTCGGGCAAACAATTTTATTCTTCTGCTCTAGCCTCCTTGCTATGACCTGTTCAATGTAAGTACAAGTATATGCATGCAAATGCGACTAATTTTCAATATAATTCGCTATTTGGTTCAGATTGGCATAATGGTTCAAAATATCAAACAAATAAACAAACAACACAACCATCAATCAATTAGTGAATTAACGTTTCAAATTCATAAATTTGATATATATACAGAAAATCATGTTTTTGATGCTAAATCACAACCATTAATCTACCTAATTTTGGTTCTCACACCAGTCTAATGGAAATATATAGATATCACACCTTCGAAACGGGAACATAAATATTGGTGATGGAGCTCCATCATCAAAATCATCTCTGAGCGACTAGAGTGTGATCCTATATCTATCCAGTATATTAAAACTTCGAATATACGTTCATGACGCGTATATGCAAAACCTTTATATACTAGATTGTCCAAATTCAATATAAATAAATTATTCAAATACGTATAAGATGGTTTAAATTTCAAAACAAAATTGTTTTCATTTTAAAAATATACTCTTCACACTCGTTCTAGGATACTACTGATCCTATCTCTAACGAGTCATTCTAATTAGATATTACTAATCCAATATCTGATGAATTCTTTCGTTCGGTTCTGATGTGTCTTGTTCTCGAGCTCTGTAAACCAAAGCTCTGATACCAACTGTAACAGTAAGTAATTTCGCTCGATCCGAATCGATCGTTAAACCGACCAAGACCGTTCGAAACCCCTGATCGTTTTGAGAACAGGACAAATTGGAACGTAGATGGAAGAACATTTCATTGTATATTACAATAATTCCATCAGAATACAAGAATATACAGAGTATAAACAAATAAAATACATTCGATAAATATCATAGATTACAATACATTACATAGCAGCGGAAAATAATACAATACACAACTAGAAGTAATACGCGGATACAAAGCTTTCCGAGTATCGTTCCAGCTGTAAATCAGGATCCTGTGAATATAAATCTACAAAACCGAAACTACTAGCTGCCCGTGTCAAAATAAGGGCACCCAGAGTTTAGGTTAAAACAATAAACTCCAGGTCAGTCATAGGACTGGTGTGAGAACTAAAACAGTTATTTAAAACTTTACTTTAAATCAGATATATCAAGGGACCACGCCGTATAACACGGAACGGATTTCCTCCCTAGAATACCAGTGCATAAAACAATAGCGCAATGCTAAATAAAGAACAATGAAGCTATTATAAGACCCAGGTCCCATCACACAATGCAACGAAAGCCGGAGGATAGGGTTTTTATCTTATAATAGCCAAGGAATGCTTGATACGTTTAAAACAGATTATTTTGGTAGTACTATAAGTGCATAGTGTATAAAACAACTTCAATTCATAAGTATCAATCATAGACGGCATAAGCGCCCCATCCCACTATGTCACCATATATAGGATTACAATCGAAACCGCAATGTCACGTATTGGAAGTTGGATTTCCATCTGCGAACCGAGGCAAAAGATAGTCCTCACCGACTTCGAGACTCTCTAGCCCGAGCCTCAGGCAAGTACTCAGTCAAGCCTTTGAAGCGACAGGGCCGGTCCACCGTTGTGGATTAAAATTCCTGAACACTGCGTTTCCCCTCCCTATGGGGCGTAAATGAGCCAACGAATGACTCCATCGGACCCGGATCGTCCGATCAAACCGAGACGCCTCGCAACAGCAACAACCACATAAGTCAAACTCGTCAGGGCGTGTAAAACCACTGATGCCACTTCTAACTAGAAAGAAACGCATGTCCTCCCTGAGGCCCTTCTCCCATTTTTGGTTCACACCGGGGTGTGAGGCTCGCGAATCGATGCTACACAAAGCTATGCCACACAGGCCATGCTTTGATCATCAACCACAAGACTCTGCTTTTCAACAGATGCCTTGATCATATTGCCACTTAGGCATGCTACACAAGCAATTCACTCCATGCATTTGATATCCATCAAAATATAACCCTTGAGCTCGTACGTCTCAGAGAAGGGCGTTAAGAAAGAGAATAAATTCTCCGCCGCCAAACACATATATATTTAATAGAAATCTATCACACAAACTAAAATCCAATGTCAGACACACAGTCCATTTACAATTTCGTTCTAGGTCTGAACGAAACTGGAGGCACCTAGTACCCCGCATATCCATCGATCTCCAAGTACGTCTGGACGATCACCAACTGATTCTCTTCTCTTGGGTGTGCGGCCCAATCAAGATCATCAATAATTATCCAAACGTCATGAAGACCTCCGGTCTTCAACCACCATCTTCATCTTTGACATCTCGTCGAATCGGTTATTCAGAATGGGTATAAACCCGGCCTTTCTGAATAACCCACGTATATAATAAACAAATGTTACACAAACACAACAAATGCCTCATTCCAATTCAGAATATTCTTTTATTCACAAAATCACATTCTTAGGGAAAGGTTCCCATTAATTTTATCCAAGATAAATTCTTCTAAATTTATTCTTTAATCTTCCTTTGGATATCATTTCAAACTAGTCGGGATTAGCGAACCACACCGAAGTAATTATTTATTTTATTTCCCAATCCCAACCTATTCATCCCATGAAGTAAAACTGGTAATACTCCATATCTAACACCACGGTGTTATCGGTAAAATTAATTACCATTTCACGTTCAAATCTAATTAAAGATTTAACTATCGCTTTGGAGAAAAACTGGTGGTACTCCATTCTCGATCACCTTCCAGATTTGATAATTTAAATTATCAATTCACATTTCAATCTAATTAAAGATTCATTAAAACTCCACTTAGTTTTAATCTTTTCAAAAATCAATATCCTGCCTTTAACTGGGTTAAAGAACCAATGTCATCTAAACACGGTTTACGATAAACCCTAAATCACATTCAAATTCAATTCCAATTAAATATCATTTAATTGGTACACTTCATTAAATCTAAATAAAGAGATTCAATTTTTTTTCTCAACTGGGCTTAAGAATCAGTGTTAATGAAGACACCATCCATGACAAACCCAAATCACGTTTGATATTAAATACAAGGCTCTGAATAGAAAATATACCGGCTTATATTCAATATCAAATTCTGAAATCAGCAAATATCGTATTGGAAATAACGATATAAAATATATCTTTCAAATTCCCATAACAATATCTATATAGTCACGAAATCTAACATCGAAATATTCCGAAGATAATTTCGATTCAACTCCAGTCCAATTCACGTATTGGAAATTCTGATTATTTTAAAAACCACTTCAAATTCAATTTATTTATTTCAAAAATAAATTGATTTTAATTCTAGTTCAAAACTAGTTCATTTCGATAAAAATCTATTTTTTTCTTTTCAAATGTGGAATATTTCATCCTAGTTCTTCACAAACTATTTCTTATGATTTTACACAAATTATAGATATTTTTAATAATTTTATCAAGGCCCGTACAGTCGATTTCCATCAACGGCCATCAAACTGCACTTACATCGACCTTTTCCAAATTTGATTTGGACATAATTCCAAATCCAACCATTAGATTTCAAATTTCAAATATTCGTTTGAAAGCTCTTTTCGATACGAACCCAGCGGTTCTGGTTTTAGGAGAATCCAACGGTCGGATCTCCCGCAACGTCAATTCGAAGTCAATGGTCGAAATTCACGAACTGCCGCGACGCGGCGCGTTCTATTCAGGCCATTATATATATAATATATATATATTATATATATTTCGTCAATTTCCTTTTAAAATGTATTTTATATATCGTTTTAAATTCGTTTTCGAAACGATTTCAACTTCATATTTAATTTTGAATCAAAATTGAATATTCCACATCATCGATATACAAATGATAATATTTTCAAAACGTTATATTTTGAAATCACTTCCTTTTTGATATTCAAATAAAATCGATATAAATATCGTTCGCGTCAAAATGGCGCATCACTAATCAACACGGCTTTATATATTTCAATCACTTCGTTATCCTATTCAATAAATGAATATTTATTCTATTCAACACATGAATCTATATTTCTTTCAACACTTGACTAATCTCAACGAATGAGTACTGTCAACACAACTGTTTTTGTTATTTAATATATTTTATAAAATTATGGTATCTATCGTTTGATTTTCAAATCAGACTCCAACCGTAAAGTAGTAAGAGAATGACTCCTTAAATATTAACTCCGAAGGCCGAAATCAATATCAGATCAATACCCAGGAAACCACTCATCTTATCTATTTTCCAGTTAGTTTCTAACTTTAAATGTGATAAAGATGTAAATTTTATTTTTAAAATATCAACACATGATTATTCTTTATTTTCCCAATTGGAATGAGGCCCAATCAATTACCATATAATGTTAATTATATGGTTTCCATACAACACATGTATATAATCACAACAATAAATAATCAATCGTCATCCAAAGTGCACCACACTGTATAAGCATCAAATATAGATATCTAACGCTTATAACAGCCTGTCAATCAATCGATCGACATACAACTAATCAATCGGGATGAGTGCACTTCAAATATCATCCTAACACCCGTGTAGGGTTTCAAATCAACAAACACATTTTTTTTATTAACACACACACGTTAAAAACAATATTTTTAACGATAAAATATTTTTAACTATATAAATATTTTATTTCACTTCACACAATCAATTTTCATCACAACAAAAAATCAAACAAACAAGCCATCCATGGTCTGTGGATGACGGGTGTCGGGTGCTGCTAAGCACCGTCTGCATCCTAGTATATATTTTTAACTAGAAAAAGAATATTTAAAGTGAGAAGTTTTCACTAAGGGTTCCACTCCGCCGTGCTTTGCTATTGAACTGCTGAACCGTCTGGATCTGTTTGAAATTCTACCACAGTCTTTTTCACACTGTTCAAATATAAAAATATAATTTTTATTACTTCTTTTCAATAAATAAAAAATCATATTTTTATTTCTACTTCATATATTTTTACAACGCTTCCTTTTATATAAAAATTATATTTTTATATTTCTACTTCTTATATAAAGATTATATTTTTATCGAAGTAAAAATCATATTTTTATAATCACTCCATATGGATAAAAATTCTATTTTTACAACGATGTTCATATAATAAAGATTTTATTTTTATCACGCTATTCACTATATAAAGATTTCGCCTTTTCAAATATAAAGATTTCGCCTTTTCAAATATAAAGATTTCGCCTTTTCAAATATAAAGATCATATTTTTAATACTCTACACAAGTAAAAGTCATATTTTTGATTCACTACATATATAAAGATCTTATTTTTATCGAAGTAAAAATCATATTTTTACTTCACTACTTAACTAAAAATTATATTTTTATTATTCAAAACCAAGGGGTCAATTTCATTTTATTTTTAAACTGATTTTTATAAAGGCTATATTTTTTTTTATTACTTAACCTAAATAAACTAATAACCTACTTAGTTAAACTTGTAAAAACTTACTGGCATTGGTTTCTTCAGCGAAGGGAGATCGACGTCGAATCTGGAAGAGAGGGAGGGGGAGCTCGCGTTGGCGGTGGGGGGAAATCATCAGAAAATCGAAGGGGAAGAGGGGCTCGCGAGGTATGGTTGGAAGTAGGGGGTGCGCGAGGTCTGCCGAGGGTTCGTCGGAGGTAGGTGGGGCTTTAGCAGGTGGCGCGGCGGATTTTCGTGGCCGGAGGTGGAGTTTGGGGGTTTCAGGCGAGGTCGGTTTCAGGGAGGAGGAGAAGAAGAGGCGGAGGAGCAGGAGGAAGGGCCGACGGAACTAGTAGGGGAGCGCACGGTGGCGTGCGATGCCAGGATGCGCGGCGCGAGGGCTAGGGCACCAGCCCTTTTTTTCTTTTTTCTTTTGAAATGAAAACGGGGGGAGAGAAAGGTAGAGGGAGGGGATTATATATTTAATTATTTTAATTTCCAAAAAGCAAGTTTTATCTTCGACCTCGAAACGAGACCCACCGCCTGTCGTCCATAGATAATTACCCCCATTTCAAACACAATGGGATATGTATCGTAAGCTGATTCGATCGTTTCGATCAGTTTTCGTCAAAATCAACATATAACTCTATATATTGAATTTGAACGTGCAGTTCAATTTACCGGGGCCACATACTGACCAGAAAAATTCCAAAAAAAATATTTTCTAGCTTTGTATTGACGATACAGTCCTAACAAAACTAATTTCATTAAATTCTGAGACCGTTAGAAAAATGGCCATTTTCCAGTCGATTAAAATCAACTAAAACTGGTCAAATGCGTTTTCCTTCGCCACGCTCACATACTGATTCGAAAAATTATGAAATTTGGAATCTAGCAATAACTAGACATCACGGATCCAACAAAAGTGGTTTCGTCGAAATCCGAGGTCGGTTGCAAAATGGCTATTTTCAAGGGCCAGAATTCCATAGCGACTATTCTGAATTTTCATTTGAACATAACTTTTTATCCCTGCTATGAAATTTCAATTTTTCGGATTCGTTGGAAAGATATTTTCAAATAGATACTAATATTTTTTGTTTCACTAAATTCCGGTTTATTTTGCACCCGGTATGTTCATTTGAATTTTGAAATCAAATTATCGAACTACTGCGCCATTTTTAATTCCTTTTATAATTTAAAATAAATATTTATATTCTAAAGACGATCTATATAAATATATACGTTCGAATTCTATTCAAATTAAATTTCTCGTCGCTTTTATTTAAAATAATTTATTTTAAATAATCAAAATTCGTTAAAATTGCCAAAATAAAAAAAAATTGGCTCGCAATTTCCGGGTTGTTACATACATACTTCAAATTTCAGCATTTCAGTTC
Organism: Allium sativum; assembly: GCA_030737875.1. Taxonomy (NCBI): domain Eukaryota; kingdom Viridiplantae; phylum Streptophyta; class Magnoliopsida; order Asparagales; family Amaryllidaceae; genus Allium; species Allium sativum. The sequence goes on along the minus strand of CM060924.1, from coordinate 183,447,413 downwards.
CAACAGATTACGCCATTCAACAGATTAAACAGATAACAGATCGTGCAGATTAGGCGATTTAGCAGATAAGGAAATTTAACCTAATTAGCAGATTAGGCAATATAACAGAACTAGCAGATTAGGCAATATAACAGAACTAGCAGATTAGGCAATATAACAGAACTAGCAGATTAGGCAATATAACAGATTTAATCATTCCTTAAAGTTTCATAGACATATCTTGCCTAATTGTAAATTTGGCCTAAGTTTGCATGCCTAAATAGTTGTCATGATTCACAATATGATCATATACCCCATGTTTGCATTGAATTTACATGGCACAGATTATGGTCATAATTTACCATATAACACATGTCCCAAATTTAGTTAAACTTGCCTAGTACAAAAGATTCACATATAAATTATACTAAATATATCCATCGATTTCAATGCATGTCATATATTCAAAAATATCCCACTTAGGTGTTATTCACATTTAATAGTTATCAAATCTTAATATAGATCTTCACACCTAAGTCATATTCTCTTTTTATCTCAAGTCATGAATTGTTATATAAACAATATGCCCAACAATCTAGAACTTTAAATTATAACAGATCTTAATTCAAAATATGCGTTATGTCCAATGTCTCAAGTCACATGTTAACATACAATGGTTCCTCTTCTTCCAATTCACAGAATATGCATAGATCTAAATCTAGTTTACAACATATGTCCTTTTAGTCACAGATTAGCCATGTCCAATTATGCCATCGTTCATTATTTGTCCCAAAGTTTAGCGTCTGTGCGTTAATCTCTTATGAGATTTGGCACAGGCTCGTGGTAGCCTGGCTATAGAACATAAAGAAGAAAGAGATACAGAATAAAATAGATCAGAACAGAACATACACAACCTCAAATTCAGATTTACAATCATGTCACAATTATAATTAAAGTTTATATCGAAAAATAACTGTACTTGCCTTTCGTGGTTTTAAGAAAGGATAATAAACTGTTGTTGATGCAGAAATGCTGAATTACTCCTCTTTAATTGTTGATGTAGCTCTAAACTTTGATTTGAGATTTGATTTAGCTTTTAATTCTATTCAGGTTGGAAGAAGGTGCATCAGTCCAAGTTTTGATTCCAGCAGAGTAACGATGCCATTATTTTATTTATTTAGAACAGAGACAGAGTGTAGACAGAATGAAATTGTGTAGAGAAAATGAGGCTAGGGGACTGTTTATATAGGATTAGGCAGACGAATCTAGACAGAAAAAGAGATCGGATACATCAGAATGAACCAGGTTCAAAAACTGGGTTTCGGGAGCAGGTCGACCCCCAGGTCGACTCCCCAGTCGACCTGGTCATGGGGAGGTCGACACCCCATTCGACCTGGTTGGGGTGGGTCGACTCCCCAGTCGACCTGGGTATATGGGCGAGAATTTTCCCGCCAGCCTTCTCTGGGTTTGAATTTCGAATTTCTGGCTTTATTTTCGAGCCGTTTTATTTTATTCAAATTCCTGAAACTTCTGAGGGTCATAACTTGGTCATACAAACTTCGATTTTTGAAAACTCGGACTCGATTTCATGTAGAATTCCGAGGCGAACGCAATGGTGTAACCCATTTCCCTTGATTCTTATTTTATAATCTAATTATTCTCTGATTTGTTACTTATACGATCACAGAAAAATACGGGGTGTTACATTCTCCCCTCCTTAAAGGATTTCGTCCCCGAAATCTTCAAGTTAAGAAGAATGTGTCCTACCATCCAGTCATCCATCTACTTAACCATCATCCACAAGCATCCATTGTCCTTAGAAAACTTCTAATGTTGTATGAACATATGCAAAAGTGTGTGTATATGTTCCTTATCTAATGCAAAGATCAGGCGGTCCACTGATTCAGTTGACCTCCTTAATGCGAATTATGTTAGTGCCATGAGTCCAACATGTATGCAATTTTCCTATTTATACGAGTGACAACCATTCATTGATATGCAACATCCATGTGGTGAGTCAATCATTTTGCATCCACAGAAATTGAAAATTCTCACACATCCATATGCAGTATGAGAGTGTTTTCGAGCCGATCTAGTGCCTAGTGCATGTGTGTGTGTATGCATCCACGAGCAACCACTTGCATCCACTTGCAACCATCAAACATAAAATGTCTCAAACACATGTTTACATCCATAGGATTCCTATCTAAAGGTCGAAGACTCGATCGATAGGATATAGTCGAATGATGGAAGCCAGCAAAAATAAAAACTTGGTTCCCATTAGACCTTGGTTGAGAAAATAATTCCCCTAAGTATCAACCCCGAAGACCGAAATCAACATCAGATTGATACATAGAGGATTACCCTCTTTAGACAATGTCAAAACTGGAAATCTTAATCTTATCAGAAATATTCAGATACTTACAGACTACTGGTACAAATCAGATCACCAAATGATTCTTAGGAAACTAAGCATGATAAAACCCAGAATGTATGCGTCCTACTTGACGCCTAACACAGATATCTCTCAAACCCCAATCTATCACAAGCAGATGAGTCATAACCCTTATGGGTTTGAGCCTACAGTGGAATCAGAAACTATACTAGTATTAAAGTGCAGAGTATCGGTTACAGAATCAAAATGCCATAATCAGAAAGAGTTTCAACTCAACAATCAGATAAAGAAATTAAACCTCCCACAGAAAGTTTTCCTAATTCTATCCTATCCACTAGCCTCGAGAGTGTTCGCCTACCCTCCAGAAGTTAGTCCTGCCCTCTACCCTTGCCCTCTTTTTTTCGGGCAGTCCCTAGTGAAGTGTTCCATCTCACCACAGTTGAAGCAAGTGCCCTTCCTTTTTCTGCAATCCTTGTTCAGATGAGTCGAGCTTCCACAAGTAAAGCACTTTTTCTCCTTCTTATCTTCAGACTTCTCAATCCTCTTTTGTGTTTCCTTTTTGGGCCATGCTTTCTTGTTCTGTGGTTCTTCCTTCTTTGCCTCTTCATTCTTTGCCTCTTCCTTGCCCTTGTCTTCCTCGTGCAGTAGTGCCATGTCCACCAATCTCTCGTAAGTCGCTCCCATGGGTACATAGGTCATGGCTAGTTCAATCCTTTAACAAAGCGGAGAGCCTTTTTATGTTGAGTGTTGACTAAATCCAGTCCGAACTAGCCAGTTGGTTGAACTGGTTGACGTATTCCTTGACTGTCATACTTCCTTGCTTAAGAGATAAGAATTTTTCTAGTTGTAGACTTCGTTCAGCTTGCAAGAGGAATTTCGTCTCAAACCTTGTTCTGAAATCAATCCATGTTTCAACTGGCCTCTCGGCGTTGGTGACTTCCCACCAATAGGAAGCTGCGTCCTTGAGTAACCATACCGCCAATTGTACCTTCTGCCTATCGTCTACCTCGAAAATGACGAACAAATCTTCGATCTCCTTCAGCCAGTTCCTTGCTGCCATGAAGGATTCAGTTCCACAAAAGTCTTTTCCACCCATAGCCTTGAAGTCTCTACACGTCTTTGCGAAAGCATTTCCACGAGGAGGAGGAGGTGGTACCACTGCCACTGGGGGAGGAATATCTGCTGGGCCTGTACCGTTGGCCCAAGCCTCTAAGTACCTCCTGAACCAGCCAGGTATTGGCACACCCTATGGAAGGTTAAGATTCCCAGACATGCTGAAACGAAAGAAAAAGGATTCAAAACGGAGAACTGAAAAGATAGATATATGGCTTTCAGGGATTATATTTTTCAAAATAAGCTTTATTTTTGAAAATATTTCCTTTCAAAACCTTTTCGAAAATAGTTTTCAAAAACTTTACCCAATCTGGTAACCTTCAGCTCTTATACCAAGTGTATCACCCCACCTCCGTTAAGGTCACTCACAAAGAGAATGCCTTAACTTTGATGGAGCGTTTTAGTAGACAGAACAGAAATTTACAAGACAGATAAAAAAGTACTTGAAAATTTTATAACTTTATTACAACAGAAACCGAAGCAAGTTTGGTTACATCTTTTCAAATCACAATATCAGAATTCAAGTACAAAAATATCAGTCTTGTACAAAAGCCTTCAGAATGCATAGTTTTTAAAATCATAATCCCCATGGAAGCTGCCATAAGGAGTCAAGCCATACTTTAAGCACTTTAAGTACTTCAAGCGGAAGAAATCCGGATTAAGCTAAAGTATTCCCTCCTTGGAAACCTGGGGGGGAAACAGAAGAAAAAGGGGCGAAAGACAAGCAATGTCAGACATATTTTCTGGCAAGTCCAATGACTTTCAGCATATGAACATATAATAATAATAATGACATGAAAATAAGCTGGATAAGCGATAACAGTAACAGGAGCAGCAGATATACTTAGGTTAAACAGAAGAAATAGAATAATATTACTTTTCTCCTCTCTGCATTAATACTAGTACAACAGGATTAGGTGTCACCCCAATGTCTAAACTGAAACAGAAACGAGAACAGAATAATTTCCACAGAAGAGAATGCTAGTAATGGGCCTTTACCACCCCAACAGAAACAGACAGAAGCAGAATGCTAATAATGGGCCTTTACCACCCGAACAGAAACAGACAGAAGCAGAATGCTAATAATGGGCCTTTACCACCCTAACAGAAATAGACAGAAGCAGAATGCTAATAATGGGCCTTTACCACCCGAACAGAAGGTATAGAAACAAAAACAGATTAATCCCTACAGAAACAGAATGTAGAATTAGGTGTACACTTGTAAATGGGCCTTTACCACCCGAACAGACGGTACCACGCAGAAACAGACAGGTGTTACCACCCAACAGAAACAGACGGTACCAACAGAAACAGACAGAACTAAGTGTACCCTAAAACCCTACCCCAAGCGATCGACTCCCTAATACATAAATACCCTGTGCCAGCCCCACAAAAGGGTGTATCACTCCCCAAAGTGGCAACCTTTAAATGACACAGACCTATTTACAGATGTCACGGCGTCTTACATCCTTAGAGGCAGACGGGGATCCATGCACGCACATGACCCGGTTGGAACGCACCATCAACACCCCTCGCCATTATCAGAATGAACCGCTTATAATTAGTTCAGTAAGCGTGCCCGGACCCTACCTACTATTGGGTCAAAGTTTTGATACCAGAAAGGGTTACTGACTAATATGGGTCCCAAACAACAGATGACACAAGTAATTTCCCTCCTAACCTTGTGTCCCCAGACTAAAAGATTTCAGATTAACTTGTTTACAAGTTCAGACATACAGAATTCAGATCAACTAGTTCACAGATCAGACAAATTTTCAGACTAACGGATCAGATATACAGATTTAACAGATTTACAGATTTGTCTAACTTTGTAATTGGGCCTACAGATTCACGAAACGGGTTTGTTAAATTCATTAGTCCAATTGGTTCAACCCTATCCACCCAACACGTTTTAGACATCATATTTATCTTAGATTTGTATTAATTAAAAATTAATGCGCAGACCTCTCACATTAGACTGACAGTTTGCGACCACTGGATAGGCCGGACGGTTCCGGGCAGATTTCTGCCGCAAACTGAGTCTAAGCTCGGGTTTCAAGCACGTTATGGCTAACTTCTCACATTAGAACCTATTGTTTGCAGCCACTGGATGTGCTGGGCGGTTCCGGGCAGGATTACGCCGCAAACTCATTCTAACCTCGAGTTGGCCATGTTTCATGTTTAGCCAATGCATTCATTCACAGACTATGCTAATATCAGACTAATCATGCTAATTTAACAAATTAACTTCTGTACAAGTTACATCAGATTATTCGAGGTTCTATTAACAAGTTTTGCTCAATTTTAAATCGAGCCTACAGATGTACATACTTCAAATTTCAGCATTTCAGTTCCAACAGATTACGCCATTCAACAGATTAAACAGATAACAGATCTTGCATATTAGGCGATTTAGCAGATTTAGCAGATAAGGTAATTTAACTTAATTAGAATATTAGGCAATATAATAGAACTAGCAGATTAGGCAATATAACAGAATTAGCAGATTAGACAATATAACAGATTTAATCATTCCTTCAAGTTTCATAGACATATCTTGCCTAATTGTAAATTGGGCCTAAGTTTGCATGCATAAATAGTTGTCATGATTCATAATATGATCATATACCCCACGTTTGCATTGAATTTACATGGCACAGATTATGGTCATAATTTACCATATAACACACGTCCCAAATTTAGTTATACTTGCCTAGTACAAAAGATTCTCATATAAATTATACTAAATATAACCATCGATTTCAATGCATGTCATATATTCAAAAATCTCCCACTTAGGTGTTATTCACATTTAATAGTTATCAAATCTTAATATAGATCTTCACACCTAAGTCATATTCTCTTTTTATCTCAAGTCATGAATTGTTATATAAACAATATGCCCAACAATCTAGAACTTTAAATTATAACAGATCTTAATTCAAAATATGCGTTATGTCCAATGTCTCAAGTCACATGTTAACATACAATGGTTCCTCTTCTTCCAATTCACAGAATATGCATAGATCTAAATCTAGTTTACAACATATGTCCTTTTAGTCACAGATTAGCCATGTCCAATTATGCTATCGTTCATTATTTGTCCCAAAGTTTAGCGTTTGTGCGTTAATCTCTTATGAGTTTTGGCGTAGGCTCGTGGTAGCCTGGCTATAGAACAGAAAGAAGAAAGAGATACAGAATAAATAGATCAGAACATAACATACACAACCTCAAATTCAGATTTACAATCATGTCACAATTATAATTAAAGTTTATATCGGAAAATAACTGTACTTGCCTTTCGGGGTTTTAAGAAAGGATAATAAACTGTTGTTGATGCAGAAATGCTGAATTACTCCTCTTTAATTGTTGTTGTAGCTCTAAACTTTGATTTGAGATTTGATTTAGCTTTTAATTCTATTCAGGTTGGAAGAAGGTGCATCAGTCCAAGTTTTGATTCCAGCAGAGTAACGACGCCATTATTTTATTTATTTAGAACAGAGACATAGTATAGAAAGAATGAAATTGTGTAGAGAAAATGAGGCTAGGGGATTGTTTATATAGGATTAGGCGGACGAATCTAGACAGAAAACGAGACCGGATACATCAGAATGAACCAGGTTCAAAAACTGGGTTTCGGGAGCAGGTCGACCCCCAGGTCGACTCCCCAGTCGACCTGGTCATGGGGAGGTCGACACCCCAATCGACTCCCCAGTCGACCTGGTTGGGGGGGGGGGGTCGACTCCCCAGTCGACCTGGGTATATGGGCGAGAATTTTCCCGCCAGCCTTCTCTAGGTTTGAATTTCGAATTTCTGGCTTTATTTTCGAGCTGTTTTATTTTATTCAAATTCCTGAAACTTCTGAGGGTCATAACTTGGTCATACGAACTCCGATTTTTGAAAACTCAGACTCGATTTCATGCAGAATTCCAAGATGAACACAATGGCGCAACCCGTTTCCCTTGATTCTTATTTTATAATTTAATTATTCTCTGATTTGTTACTTATACGATCACAGAAAAATACAGGGTGTTACAAAAATCGTCACACAAAGAAACACGTCAGGTTTCAGATCTGACCCGAGGAGGAGGTCGACCCCCAGGTCGACCCCATGGTCGACCTGTGTAACCCAGGTCGACCCCCTGGTCGACCTGGGTCCTGGGCGGGATATTCCCCGCCCAGCCCGGGTGTGTGATTTGAATTCGAATTTTGAAATTTTGAATTCGGGCTGGTTTTTATTTTAAATTCCTGAAACTTCTGAGTGCCATAACTTCTTCATACGAAGTCCGATTTACGCAAACTCGGACTTTATCTCAAGCAGAATTTCGAGACGAACATAATGGAGTAACCCGTTTCCCTTACTTATTCTTTTAAAAATTAATTATACTTTGTTTTGTTACTTTTATGTTCACAAAAAATACAGGGTGTTACATTATATATCGATAGACATCAGTCACATGGCGTAGATTGTCAATGTGGCATGCTAAGATGCAAATGATTAAGGCTTTTTTTTGGAAAGAAAAGCCTTGTGGTTGATGATCAAAGCACAACTCTAATTAGCATATCTTTGTGTATAATGTTAATTCGCGAGCCTCACACCCCGGTATGAGTCAAAAATGGGATAAGGGACCCAAGGAGTGCATGACGTTTCTTTCTAGCTAGAAGTGGTGTCATGGTATGGAGCCCAGACATTTTTAATTATGTGGATGATGGAATGAGGTACCTAGGATATTGAGTCTCCAATGGTTCATAGATAGGTCTAATAGGACCGGGAAACGTATGTTCAGGAATAACCAATTCTCAAAAGTAAGAGAGGACCGACCTTGGAGGATCCAAGGGCTCGCCAGCGTTCGAGCCATGATTCATTTTGCTAGAGGTGACTCAAATCGGTAAGGATACCATCCCTTACCTTGACTCATGATGGAAACCCAATTTCTAATACGACATTACGGATTTGATTGTAAATCTATATATGGCGACATAGTATATGGTAGCTATACCGTCTAGGATTGATACATTTATATTGAAAAGTGTTTTAAACTAACTAGACGCTAGTAATAATATTAATTGATTTTGTTTTATACATATCAAGTATGTTTGGCCATTATAAGGTAAAACTCTATCCTCCGGCTTGCGTTGCATTGTGTGATGGGACCTGAGTCTTATAATGGCTTCATTTTTCTAAAAAGCATTGCGTTGTTTAAAAGATTTACTTTATTTATGCACTGGCAATCCAATGGAGTAAACCCGTTCCGCATTAGCAGCGTGGTCCTATGATTAGCCTTATTATTAAATATGTTAAGTAGATTTCTCATACCAGTCCCATGACTGACTCGTAGTTTCTTTTACTTGCAAACTCGGGTGCCCCTATTTCCACATGGGAAGTCGAGTGGTTTGTTTTGCAGATATTTATTTATTGAGCATGATTCTGGATTGAATCTTAAAGCTACATCTAGAGCATTGATAGGGTTTCGCTGTGTTAGTTTATTGGTTCCGCTGCATTGTATTAAATTTATTGTAAATTAATCTTCCGTTGTAGTATTATTTTTTGATGTACTCAGATATATTCTATACTTTAATGTAACCTTACTATGATGTTTATAAAAGTCTTCTGTTATTTGTTCTGATGTGTTGTATGCCAGAGTTAGCGTATCCGGGCTTCGAACGGTCTTGGTCGATTTAGCAATCGATTAGGTCCGAGCGAAATCTGTATCGTTACAGTTGGTATCAGAGCTTTGTTTAACTCAAATCTTTGGGCTACAACTCACTAGAACTAAAAAAAAGACTCATCAGAGGTAGGATTAGTAATGTCCGATAAAAGAAAACTCATTAGAGATAGGATTAGTAGCATCCAAGAATGAGATACTCGTTAGAGATGGGCTTAGAAATGCCCTAGAATGATTTGAGAGTGACAAGTTTATAATTAACGTATTTGTGATTATATATATAATCTGATCTTAGAAAATATGATTTTTGAATATATAAAAGTTATATATATTTGAAAAGCTAATCAACTAATTGATTGATGATTGTGTTGTGTGATTATTAGTTCAACTAATAAAATTATTGAAACCAATAAAAGAATGAAAGTTGAGTTGGTTAGTTAAAAAACTTTCAACTATGTTTCTTTTCGAGGATGAAAAGATTTTAAGTAGGGGAGATTGTAACAACCCGGAATTTCTGAACCAATTTAAAGTTCAATTTAAGTTATTTTAATGATTATGGAAATATAAATTGGTTATTTTTGCTAAATAAAATTTGACATAATTTTAAAATTAGTTTTTATATTTTATTTGACTTAAAATAAACCCAGTAAAATTATTAAATTGATATATAAGCTTTGTTTTGAAAAATTTGATTTTTAAAATCATCGCATAGCCCTTAAAAAGTGAAATTTTGCTAGGAAGGTCAGAAATCGACGAAATAATTTTTTTAAAATTCCTAATAACAAATCATAGTTGAGTTCCAAAATGCGAGTCGAACGGAGTCAGTATATGGCCGTGCGAAGCAAAACCATTTATTCAAAAACAGGCAGTCATTTTACAAAGGAACATTATTGATACGATCTCGGAATTCGACTCCACTTTTTTTCTGAATTCGTATTGTCAAATAATGGCCAAATCCAAAAGGACATAATTTTTTAAGTTAGCGTTTGGCGTACAAGAAGAAAAGGTACGCTAAAATCGCTTTTTTGAAGTTAATTTGAGCAATTTTACAAAGGAACATTACTGAGACGACCTCGGAATTCGACGAGACTTTTTAATTAGATCCGTAATGTTGAATAATGGTAATATTGCAAATTTTTTGATTTTTAGAGTTAGTATGTGGCCGGACGTGATTTTTAAAGTGAAAAACAGATAATATTTTGACTTTAAAAATTCGCTGTTTGTGCATACGAACTCAGAATTTGACAAAACTAGTTTCGTTGGATCCGTAATGTCAGAGAGTAGCTGCATGTCAATTTTCATTGAAAACGGGATCCATAGTGACCACACGGATTTTTAAACGATGAAAATAAGCGATATTTAAGTATAATAAAATATAAAATCATTAGAAAAATAATTAGGCTCCACTATAAGTTGTCTTAACCTCCCTAAACCACATTTCATTTCTAAAAAACATGGCAGCCCCCTTTTCCACTTCTTTATCCCTAATTGCAAGCTTCTAAAATAAAAAACAATTCATAAAAAAATCCATAAATCACAATACAAGTATATTTGCAATGCTGGAGTGATTCTCTTCGCATCTATATGAGTTTGGAGGGTTTCGACACAAGTTTGGGCCGCTGAAAATTCTCAACGTGAGGTTCAAATGGGTTAGGGTTCGAACTTGTGGAGAATCGAAGCAATGGTATGTGTTTTGGTTGTTAGATTTGAGTTTAGAGCACCGAAAGAGAGTTGTATGCGAAGTTCGAAGCGATTCGGAGCCGAAAAGTGTCGGGAGGAAGTTGGACAGCATACGGTTTTGGATGGGCTAAAGCATGTTGTGCTTTTGGAGAAGGAGGATCATGAGGAAGAGGATTAGAAGCATGTTGGGGTAATTAATTATTTTAAAACTTAAGTGTTAATGACATATATATGTATACAACCTTATAAAGCATAACATTCTCATACGTACTCGGAATTCAGCGAAACAGGAACCGTTGGGATCGTGACAGTGTCTACTAATTCTAGAAGAGACTAGAATGCATTTGGTGCTCTCTACAAAATTAGAAGGAGTAAAACCCAATGTGAGATTTCTAAATTTAAAATAAAATTGATTGTGATTGTGATATTAAATTTATATATACACTATATAAAATACATATATGATTTGTATAAAATTGAAATTGATTGTTGTGGTTACGAAGTATTGTTGGATTGAATTGTGTAGTAAAAATAAGAAGATTCATGTTTGAATAAAAATGTTTCAACAATAAAAATTACATTTTTATTGTATGTAGGAACCATTAAGAAGATTCATGTTTGAATAAAAATGTAAAAATGTTTCAACAATAAAAACTACGTTTTTGTTGTATGTAGGTACGGCTGTCAAAAGCATACCCAACCCAATTGCCCAACCCAATTACCCAGGTTTAAATGGGTTGGGTCAAACCCATTTAATCATAGAAAAATTATTGGGTTGATCCACCCAACCCATTCAAAATAGATGGGTTAATGGTTGTGTCCCGTTTAGCCCGGAAACTTCACGTATTTTCTCATTTGATTAATCGATTCCACGTTTTCTGAAAATTAGGATTCTACAGCCCGCCGTTCTCCACTTGCTTCCATCGGTTGAACCAAAAGATTTAAGATATTTAGTCGCCTGCTTTTATCTCCTCTTCTGATTTCTCTTTCATTGAGGTAAATCATTTTGAATGATCCATTTTTTTATGATTACTCCATTCTTTTTATGATTGCGCCACCGTCGTTTCATTGTTTCTTCCAATTTGAATCTAGGGTTACTGGCGTTACTGGGCGACTCGATCGCCTCATTCTAGATCTGGCTTGGCCTTGTTTAGGTAAATTTTCCTTATTCGTTGTTGCTTGTTTGATTTCATCTCAAACTTGTTACGCTTTCTCAATAATGGGCATATTTGTTGTTTGTTTGTTTGATTTCATCACTTAACCTGAATAAATTAAGCTAAGTCCAGCTATCATTCTAAGGAGTTAGCATATGCTAAAAATTCTTCCTATGCAAGACATGAGAAACAGAACACTACACCCGCGTACTTTCAGTTCTATGCAAGATGGCATGCAAATGTTAGACAAATCTCAGCTATTTATTTGTTTATATAAACCATAAAATCAAATATGGTGGATCCGTTTATTATCAAATTTGTTATAATGTAAGGTTGTGTTTTTTTGGGATACAAGGGAGGGAAGAGGATTTTATGTGGTCACAGATTAAGAAGCGTAAGCAGTTATAATAAAAAATACTTTATCATTGTATTTAATGTCAAAGACAATAATACCACAGTTAAAGTTTGATAAATTGATTTATCAGGTCATATACTAAAATTCAACAGAATTGAATAATAATTAATTTCCATTGAAACTGAATTCTTATGTCGATAATAAAATGAAAGTAAGTTTAATGTTGTTACACATACTTCTTTGATTTGCGCGGTACATTACGGAGAAAAACTGCCAAGTAAATTTAGACGTCATCTCTAAATTAGTGTATTTCAAACTTATAACACTTAGCTAAAATTCCTTTGAATGCCCACTAAAATTACTTTCATGGTATCTAATTATCAATCAGAAAATTTGTCCATTCCATCGTATTATCTTCAAAATGAGTAAAATGTTATAAGGTATAATTCTGACAAACGAAAGTTCTTCAAAAATATATTGAAAACTCTCAGTTTATGTAAGTAACTAAGTGTACAAATATCAAAAGGATGTTTGTTGTTTCAAACATTTTGGATCAAACATGCAATGCATGGTTAGGTAAAAATTCACATCTATACAACTGAAATGAGATATTTTTCTTTTTCTCTATTCAAGCTTGATGGCTTTTACATTTGTGTATGCCTGTAACTTGGCATATTCAGAGCTTCGGTACCTGTCACATTTTACTTGTGAATAATTGATAATATTCGCTACTGTTCTGTGCTGATACCCTCTAGAGGCTTAGTATCTTTTCTCCTTCTGGTTGGATGCTCGAGATTCCTAAACTTCATAAAGATTAGACATTGTCCACTTGCTTAGATGCCCAATAACCTTAAGATTATTAAGGATCGACATTTCCTTTGCTTTGTAAACTCTACAACCCTTGTGGTTATTGAAATTCTATGGCACCTCTAGCTACAAGGACTTACCTGAAAGAACCCGTAACTTCCCCATGAAGGAAAAAGCGGATACTTTGAGAACAACACACAAATGAACGCAGACGGAAGAACATTTCATTGTTATTACAACAATTCCATCAGATACAAGAATATACAGAGTATAAATGAATAAATTACATAGCAGCGGAAAAATATACAAAACACAACTGAAAGTAATACACGGATACAGAGCTTTCCGAGCATCGTTCCAGCTGTAAATCAGGACCCTGTGAATATAAATCTGCAAAACCAAAACTACTAGCTGCCCGTGTGGAAAATAGGGGCACCCAGAGTTTAGGTTAAAACAATAAACTCCAGGTCAGTCATGGGACTGGTGTGAGAACTAAAACAGTTATTTAAAACTTTACTTTAAAAGAGAGTAATTCAAGGGACCACGCCGTATAACACGGAACGGGTTTCCTCCCAAGAATACTAGTGCATATATCAAAACAACGCAATGCTTTTTGGAAAGATGAAGCTATTATAAGACCCAGGTCCCATCACACAATGCAACGCAAGCCGGAGGATAGGGTTTTCCCTTATAATAGCCAAACATGCTTGATACGTTTAAAACAAATCATTTGATACTATAACAAGTGTATAGTGTCAAAACATTTTCAATCATAAATATCAATCATAGACGGCATGGGTACCATATATCATGTCGCCATACTAGTTCTACAATTAAAACCGCAATACACGTATTGGAAATTGGATTTCCGTCATGAGTCGAGGCAAGGGGCAAGGGGCAAGCTCCTCTCCGCGTTCGAGACACTCTAGCAAATGTCCCAGGACCCCACTATGATCCTTGGATCTTCAGGGCCGGTCCTCTCTTACTTTTGAGGATTAGTTATTCCTGAACACACGTTTCCCGGTCCTTACAGACCTATATCCGAGGCGCCTCATATCCAACAACCACACAGGTGAAAAGTATATAAATGTCAGGGCTGGTAGGTCACTGACACCACCCTAGCTAGAAAGAAACGTCGTGCTCTCCCTGCAGTCACTATCCCGTTTTTGACTCATACCGAGGTGTGAGGCTCACGAATTCACGTTATACACAAAGCTACGCCACACAGGCCGTGCTTTGATCATCAACCACAAGACTTTGCTTTTCAACAGAAGCCTTGATCAATTGCCACTTACGCGTGCCACACAGGCAATTCATTCCATGCGACTGATGTCCATCGATATACAACCTCTGAGCTCGTACGTCTCAGAGAAGGGCGTTAAGCAAGAGAATAAATTCTCCGCCGCCAAACAGATGTATATTTAATAGAGATCAATCAACACAGAATAAAATCCAATGTCAGACACACAATCCATTTACAAGTTCGTTCTGGGTCTGAACGAAACCGGAGGCACTTTCCTCGCATATCCATCCATCTCCAAGTACGTCTGTACGATCACCAACTGTTTCCCTCATCTTGGGTGTACAGCCCAATCAAGATTATCAGTAATCACCCAAACGATGTGAAGACTTCCGGTCTTCAACCACCGTCTTCATCTTCGACATCTCGTCGAATCGGTTATTCAGAATGGGTATAAACCCGGCCTTTCTGAATAACCCACGTATATAATAAACGAATGTTACACAAGCACAACAAACGCCTCATTCCAATTCAGAATATTCTTTTATTCACAAAATCACATTCTTAGGGAAATGTTCCCATTAATTTTATCCAAGATAAATTCTTCTAAATTTATCCTATAATCTTCCTTTGGATATCATTCAAACTAGTCGGGATTAACGAACCACACCGAAGTAATTATTTATTTTATTTCCCAATCCCAACCTATATATCCCATGCAGCAAAACTGGTGATACTCCATTCCTAACACCACGGTGTTATCGGTAAAATTAATTACCATTACACGTTCAAATCTAATTAAAGATTTAACTATCGCTTTGGAGCAAAACTGGTGGTACTCCACTCTCGATCACTTTTCAGATTTGATAATTTAAATTATCAATTCACTTTTCAATCTAATTAAAGATTCATTAAAACTCCACTTAGTTTTAATCTTTTCAAAAATCAATATCCTACCTTTAACTGGGTTAAAGAACCAATGTCATCAAAAACACGATTCACGACAAACCAAATCACATTTGATATTAAATACAAGGCTCTGAATAGAAAATATATCGGCTTATATTCAATATCAAATTCTGAAACCAACAAATATCGTATTGGAAATAACGATATATAATATATCTTTCAAATTCCCAAAACAATATCTGTATAGTCCCAAAATCCAACATCAAAATATTCCGAAGATAATTTCGATTCAACTCCACTTCCACTTCAGAATATTGGGAATATTGATTATTTTTAAAATCACTTTCAAATTCAATTTATTTATTTCAAAAATAAATTGATTTTAATTCTAGTTCAAAACTAGTTCATTTCGATAAAAATCTATTTTTATCTTTTCAAATGTGGAATTTTCCAGCCCAATTCTTTCCAATTCACATATTATAATTTTACACAAATTATAGATATTTTTAATAATTTTATCAAGGCCCGTACAGTCGATTTCCATCAACGGCTATCGAACTGCACTTACATCGACCTTTTTCAAATTTGATTTGGACATAATTCCAAATCCAACCGTTAGATTTCAAATTTCTAATATTCATTGGAAAGCTCTTTTCGATACGAACCCAACGGTTCCGGTTTTAGGAGAATCCGACGGTCGGATCTCCCGCAACGTCAATTCGAAGTTAATGGTCGAAATTCACGAACTGCCGCGGCGCGGCGCGTTCTATTCAGGCCATTATATATATAATATTAATATATATTATATATATTTCGTCGATTTCCTTTTAAAACGAATTTCAACTCCATCTTCAATTTCAAATCGATTTGATTTCAATTCAATTCGAGTTCATTTCAATTCAATTCAAATTCAAATTCGTTTCAATTCAATTCAAATTCAAATTCGTTTCAATTCAATTCAATTCGAATTTACCTTCTATTTGATCTAATTCGAATTCGTTTCAAATTGATTTCAATTCAATTTCAGTTTGTTTTAAATTTCAATTTCAATCTAATTCAATTTGAATTCATTTCTATTTTACTCGAATTCAAATTCACTTTCTATTCAATTCGAATCGAATTCATTTTCTATTCAATTCGAAATCATTTCAAATTGATTCAATAAAATTTCAATTTCAATTTTTCATCTAATTCAATTTGAATTTCCTTTCAAAATATCAAATTTTGAAATCACTCTTCAATATTCATTATAAAACGAATAAAATCGATATAAACATCGTTCGCGTCAAAATAACGCATCTCCAATCAACACGGCTTTATATATTTCAATAAATCCGTGATTCCATTCAACAAATGAATATTTATTCTATTCAACACATGAATTTATATTTCTTCCAACACACGACTAATCTCAACACATGAGTACTGTCAACACATCACTATTTTTGTTATGTAAAATATTTTATAAAACTATGGTATCTATCGTTTGATTTTCAATTAGACTTCTACTGGGAAGTAGTTCTAATTTTAAATATGGTAAAGATGTAAATTTCATTGTATAAAATATTTCACTCAACACATGAACATCGTCAACACATGACTATTTTTATATTCAACACATGAATTTTCTTTTATAATATTCTTTATTTTCCCGATTGGAATGAGGCCCAATCAATCACCATATAACGTTAATTATATGGATTCCATACAACACATGTATATAATAGCATTAATAAACAATCAACCATCAACCAAAGTGCACTACACTGTATAAGCATCAAATATAGATATCTGACGCTTATAACAGTCTGTCAATCGACCGATCGACATATTTAATCAATCAGGATGAGTGAACATCAAATTTCATCCCAACACCCGTGTGGGGTTTCAAACAATCAAATACAAATTTTATTTGTGCAGTTGGGCGATGTGTAAAATTTATCGACCCAATCAATGTCAGTCAAATCAGTGTACATAAACAAACCGTCCGGTTTGTAAATGAATATTTTATTTATTCACTTTCACGCTAAAAATTATATTTTTAACGATAAAATATTCTATTTCAACACACGAGTTTCTATTCATTTCATTTACACAATAAAAGTGATATTTTTATTTTTCTAACATATTTTAGAAAATTTCGGCGGCATAACGGCACGATACTAGAAACGGGACGAGGCCTAGCCTTATCCCCGGTCTAGTGAAGGCCCACGCCATTCACACATCAATCAAATCAATTTCAATTCACCAAACAATTCAAATTTCAATCAATTAGACTAACCAACTACACAACCAAACAATTTAACAAACAAGCCATCCATGGTCTGTGGATGACGGGTGTCGGGTGCTACTAAGCACCGTCTGCATCCTAGTATATATATAACTAGAAAAAGAGAATTTGAGTGAGAAGTTCTCACCTAAAGCTATCCAATACCACGACTCTTCAATTATAGAAATCTTCTTCGTTATCCCATCTTCGTCATCTTCGTTGCCCGTAGTCACTATATACACAAAAATCACATTTTTATATTTTGATGTCTTTAAAATAAAAATCACATTTTTATTTGTTCGTTTTCAATTTAAAATCATATTTTTATAATCACTTCATATATTTAAAAATCGAATTTTTACTTAGGTGTCATATAGATAAAAAATTCCATTTCAAAAATATTGATTTCGCCTTTATAAAAATAAAGTTTTCGCCTTTATAAAAATAAAGTTTTCGCCTTTATAAAAATAAAGATTTCATCGTTATGAAAATCACCACTTTATTTCAACGTATATAAAATAAAAATCAGATTTTTATTTTGCTACATATACAAAGATGATATTTTTATATTCTCTATCCTATAAAGATTATATTTTTAATACTTTAAAAATATAAAAATCATATTTTTAATACTTTAAAAATATAAAAATCATATTTTGATTATCTTCCTTATATAAAAATTATATTTTTAATGCTTTAAAAATACAAAGATCATATTTTTATCTTGCGTTATCACATATAGAAATAGTATTTTTATCCAATCAAAAATCTAGTCTTTATATATAAACAAAATCAAATCCTTTTCTACAAACCTATTTTGCTAATTATACAATCAGATTTTTACCTATCGGAAATTGATTAAACAAAAGAAAATAAAATAAATAAGTTAACAAAACTGACCCAATTCAATTCTGGATCGTCGGGCTCGAGGTGGAGGGCTGCAGTCAGCAGCGCGGGGTGGTTGCAGGCCAGTGGGAGGTCGCAAGGTCAGGGCGTGGGTCCAGGGTGGCGGTGGGCATCGCGCCGGTCGAGGTGGGTGGCTCAGGCGGCGGCTAGGGCGTCGGTTCCTCCAGGTGGGCACGGGCTTCGGGGGTTCTTCGTTCAGGCCTGGACAGAGGAGGAAGGGTGAGGCGGAGCGGCTAGGGGAGAACGGAGGAGGGGCGCTCAAGGTAAGGGGGCGGACGGAGGCAGGCGGTGGCAGGGACGGCGAGATCGAGGGGGGGGGGGCGACGGGGTTTCGGGGGTTTTTCTCTTTTCTTTTTTTTATTTTTATTTGATCTGAAATAATGATTTGGGGGGGGGGGTTATGTAAATATATATATAATAATTATATTATTTTTTTCCTTTAAAACCCTAATGTTGACTTTTCGTTTCAACTCAGATTTGAACCCGCCGACTGTCGTCCCTAGCGTAATACCCCCATTCCGCACACAATGGGATATGCCACGTAGGCCAATTCGACTGTTTGAATCAGTTTTCTTTGAATTTACATTTAAATCACTTTATTGAATTTTAAACGTACATTTCAAATTACCGGGGTCACATACTAACTCTAAAAATTCCAGAAAAATATTTTCTAGCTTCGTATTGACGATACGGTCCTAACAAAACTAGTTTCGTCGAATTCTGAGACCGTTGGAAAAATGGCCAATTTCCAGTCGATTAAAATCAACTGAAATGGTCAAAACACGTTTTCCTTTGCCACGCTCACATATTGATTCGAAAAATTATGAAATTTGAAACCTAGCAATAACTTGACATCACGGACCCAACAAAAGTGGTTTCGTCGAAATCCGAGGTCGTTTGCAAAATGTCTATTTTTAAGGGCCTGAATTCCATAGCGACTATTCAGAATTTTCAACTGGACATATCTTTTGATTCCCGCCATGAAATCTCAATTTGTCGGATTCGTTGGAAAGATATTATCAATTAGATCCTATTATTTTTGGTTTCACTAAAATCCGGATTGTTTTGCACCCGGTACATTCAATTGAAGTTTGAAATCGAATTATCGAACTACCGCGCCATTTTCAACTCTATTTATAATTATATATAATTATTTATATTCTAACGACGACGTATATAAATATATACGTTCGAATTATATTCAAAATAAATTTCTCGTCGATATTATTTAAAATAATTCATTTTAAATGTTCAAAATTCACTAAAATTGCCAAAATAAAAATTTTAAACTGGCCCAAATTTTCCGGGTTATTACATTACCCATCTTTATATATTCAACCTCAGTACCCTTTGTGCTTTAGTGTCCCCAAATATGTACTAATTCTTCACGTTATTTAGCACTTGAGTAGCAGTTCGACATCTACATTTATGTTTTAAGTTCGATATCTCATTATGGATGAAGCACTTGCTCTTATACGCTCAACATCAGTTTTACTGAGTACCTCCATATCTATCAGAAAACGACTAGTGTGTTGTAATATTGCAGTGACACAGTTGTCGTTTCTCAGGTATTTGTATAACTTATATGTTGTGGACAATACATCTATCAGTGTTATGTAATATACAGTGCTAGATTGTTCTCTCTGATAAGCTATATAGAATTCAAGCCCTGTAGTACTGTATTTGCAGTGTCTATCATCAGCTGTGAATTTGGTTTCAGGAAAACATGACTCAATTAATGCTTGTATTTTTTTTATACTATATTTAGTTTGAAAAGTTTATTTTCTCTTTGAAAAATTAAGAGCATGGCTTTAAATTAAAAAATTGAAAATTTCTGTTTTCTGTTTTCCTAATTTTACAACTTCATCCAAATTTTATGTCTCCTCCTAATTAGGATTCCTGCACTCTTAAATTATGTTCGTTAATATTAACTCTAAATTCTACACCATTGGAAATGAAAACATAGACTTTTTTGTGACAAGTTCATTACTAGAGATGAGTTGTGACAGGTCATCTTATACTGAATTCACGTTAATTTTTTGTGACAGGTTCATTACTGGAGATGAGTTGGAGTTGGCAATGAAAGAACATGATTTAGGTGATGATGTCACGATCAGGGATATTATTTCAGAAGTTGACGCAGATAATGTAAGAGCTTATTTGAAAATTATTTATATGTAGTTGAAACAAGTCTGTATCTCAAAAGTAATGCATCTATGCGTATGTTCAAAATTTTATTGATTCATGATGGCATCGGCTTCATTTTAAAGCTACATAATTAGGTTTTCACTTGTATGTCCTATAGTTAGTTTATGCATTGTATGCCTTTGACAAGAAACATATGATCTTCCTCTGATGTTGGGAAAGTTTTTCTGTTAGACATTCTAATAAGCTATCTCTTTTAGGATTGACTGAATCAAGTATTATCTATTTGACTGGTTTCCATGTTAGAATTGTAGATTAAATTAGGATGAAGCATACGGTGTTAAATAAAAATAAAATGTTGATGAACTACAGGAGTAAAGAAAGAAATTAGGTAGGTTCATATACATACACTTGCACGTATGTGGTGGAGTGGCGACCTATATTTGCAGTATTGGTTTGTCTAATATTAGAGGTTAATGATTAGTTGATCAATATCATCAAAACTTTAGAAGACATTAATTATCTTCTAAAATACGTATGTTAGTAGCAGTCTTTATAGTAGTGAAGAAATGGCCCTCTTCCTAGCATGTTTTAAGGGAAAAATGAAACAAGAAACAGTAGTTCAATTCTCACCAAATCATGCAAAAAGCACATGGCTAATAAATAGATAAAATTAGATATCCACTGGATAAGCATCCATGTATAACATTCTGTTTTCATTAAATTACGACAAATTTGTAGGGATTTGAATTAATTTTTATTAATTTATACATTCGTTTGTAAATGGTTAGCTGCAAATCCGAATCTTTATTGTTGTAATATGGAAATTTATATTGAACCACTGAATTTGAACTTAAATGGCTTGCCCAGTATCATTTGCCCTTGAGAATAATCCACATCAAAGTTACGGTTTCACAGTATCGAATAGTAGTTGGTACTCTGCATTGTTCATGCATGCAACTATGTTAACTTCTGATTTTTTTCTATAACAGTTTGCTATCATGTTCTATTGTTCATTCAAAGGTAAGATAATATCTGTTCAAACTCCAAAGTGAATAATATTACTATGTTAATCACTTTCTATGAATGGAAATACATTGAATTATGTTAATTAATATTGTAGGTGCTGATGTTACAATTGGATAAGATATAAAATCCTGATCATATCGGCCACTAACGGCAGTATTGAGGTATGGACATTGTTCTTTTATGCAACACGTTCTTAGTTTTGTCCTATACTCTGTGTCGATCTGGTGATTATTTGTACAGTTATGAAGTTATTCTATGGTTTCACACACGCATGCCATGAAGAAAACAAGATGATATGACATAGCAATACGGAACAGATATGGTCTTTCAGTTTTCATTGCACATATATTTCATGATTTTGCTTATGATATTTAATTTTTAATTATACGTTGGATAATGTTGTATTAAATTTGTAAACATTTAGTTTGGATTATATGTTTAGCATATGAGAACTAAATTGATCTTGATTTGAATGTGAATTATGCTTGCTTTGTTTCTCTTGATTGAATGGTTTAATTGAATGGTGATAATGAAATCAATATTTTAATATTTGGTATTGATTGTAGAAGATTGTGCATGTTTTAATGTAGTTTTGTCCATAATGGGTTAAATGGGCTGACCCATTTAATTTATAGGTTGGGTTGGGTTGGTCCATTTAATAGATGGGTCTAATGGGTTGGGTCAATTTTTATTTAAACGGGTTGGGTCAATTTTTGAACCAACCCATTTTTACCCAACCCAACCCATTTGACACCCCTACTAACATGTGTAGGAATCAATAAGAAGATTCATGTCTGAATAAAAATGTTTCAACAATAAAAACTACATTTTTATTGCATGTAGGAATCAATAAGAAGATTCATGTTTGAATAAAAATGTTTCAACAATAAAAGTTACATTTTTAGAGTATGTGGGAATCAACAAGAAGATTCATGTTTGAATAAAAATGCTTTAATAATAAAAATTACGTTTTTATTGTATGTAGGAATCAATAAAAAGATTCATGTTTGAATAAAAATGTTTAACAATAAAAGTTACATATTTATTGTATGAATGAATCACAAAAATATTCATTGTTTGAATAAAAATATTTTAACAATAAAAATCACAATTTTATTGTATGTATAAACCAATAAAAATAGTCATATGTTAAAATATGATTTTGTTAGATAAAAACATTATTTTCAACATGTTAGTGAGGTTAAAAAGAATCATATGTTAGAATATATTTTGTTCATTAAAAATGTAATCTTTAACATGTTAGTGAAGTTAAAAATAGTCATTTGTTGAAATATGTTTTGTTCATTAAAAATATTGTCTTTAACATGTTAGCGAAATTATAAAAAGAATCATATGTTGAAACATGTTTTGTTCATTAAAAATATTGTCTTTAACATGTTAGCGAAGTTATGAAAAGAATCATACGTTGAAATATGTTATGTTCGTTAAAAATATTGTCTTTAACATGTTAGTGAAGTTAAAAATAAGCATATGTTGAAATATTTTTTGTTCATTACAAATGTTGTCTTTAACATGTTAGTGAAGTTATAAAAATAATCATATGTTGAAATATGTTTTGATCATTGAAAATGTTGTCTTTAACAAGTTAGCGAAGTTAGAAAAATAGTCATATGTTGAAATATGTTTTGTTCATTAAAAATGTTGTCTTTAACTTGTTAGTGAAGTTATAAAAATAGTCATATGTTGAAATATGTTTTGTTCATTATAAATATTGTCTTTAACATGTTAGCGACGTTATAAAAATAATAATATGTTGAAATATGTTTTGTTCATTAAAAATGTTGTCTTTAACATGTTAGCGAAGTTATAAAAATCATATGTTGAAATATATTTTGTTCATTAAAAATATTGTCTTTAAACATGTTAATGAAAAATAAAAAGAAACATATGTTGAAATATGTTTTGTTCATTAAAATTGTCATCTTTAACATGTTAGTAAAGAAATAAAAGAATCATATGTTAGAATATGTTTTGTTAGATAAAAATGTCATCTTTAACATGTTAATTAAGAACAAAAGAATCATATGTTAAAATATTATTTTTAACATGTTAATGAAGTGAATTAAATAGTAATGTGTTGAAATGAATGGTTGTGTGTGTTAAAAATATAAAATTTAACATGTATGTAAAGTGTATAAAACTTACATGTCTTGAAATATATTTTTGTTCATTAAAAAATATCATTTTTAACATGTATGTGAAGTGTATAAAATTTACATGTCTTAAAATATATTTTTGTCCATTAAAAATATCATTTTTAACATGTATGTGAAGTGTATAAAATTTACATGTCTTGAAATATATTTTTGTTCACTAAAAATATCATTTTTAACATGAATATGAAGTGTACAAAATTATTTAAAGAATAAATGGTTTTGAAATCGTTGAACGAATTATATATATATATATATATATAAATTAAAGTAAAATGAATCGCGCGTGGCAGTTCGCGTTTTGGAATCATAACTTTCAACAATTATACCGAGAGATCTGACCGTTGGATTTTCCCAAAACAGGAACCGCTAGGTTCGATTTGGAAAGATCTTTCCAAAGATATTAGGTTTGTTAAGATCCAATGGTTAGATTTCGAGAAATGTGTAATTCAAATATGAATAAAAACAGCGCCATGGCTGCGTAATGACCTGAAAACGTCGTTCGAATTAAATGGGCTATTTTTATATAAATAAAAATAGCGATAAATCGTTGTAAAACATAATGAATGATATGGAGTGGAAATAAACTAATTTCCCTTGGTTTATAAAGTAATATGGATGGTTAGATTTATTTAACATTAATCTATTGTAATGACCCTCAAATCCGTACTATCTGAGTTGACTAATAACACCACACGTCCAACCCAAATTGCACAGAAATACGAATCATTATTAGAAAGAAGTTAGAGGAAAACAAAGAAGACAAATCTCACAGCGGAACAAATAAAATATATTATATAACACAACTTTTTGAAATACATATCAGTAACTTTATATACATACCATTATCAGAGCACAACAGTTATTCCTGGAACAGTTATAAACACCTGTTTCCAGATACAACATAGTACACAACGGAAATATGATAGTCTATAGCTAACTGGTGAAGCCTCCTGCTTCCAGCTCTTCCAAGTGAATCTAAAAAATCCCGACTACTTGACTGCTCGTACAAATATGGGCACCCAAGAGTTTAGGGAAAACAAAACAAAATAAACTCTGGGTCAGTCATGGGACCGGTGTGAGTAAACTCCAACCATTTGTTTAACTTTCAAAATCCTTTCAAAAGAAATGATGATCGTAAGACCGATCCACACATAAGCACGGATGGTTTTTACATTACGATAACCAAAAATATTTTTTGATATCAAATCCAGTGATATTATAATAATGTCTGCATCAAATAAATAGAATCCAGCGGAACGCTTGCATCTCACGCTCCATATATAATATAAAATCTAAAACCACAGGGCGCTTATTGGATATTGGATTCCGATTATGACAAGGTATGGAACCACCTGCCGATAGTGTATCTCCAGAGAGGAATACACTGGGTTCAACAAGAACATCTTGCAACCCGGCCCACACATGACCGACCACTCATTTCGCTTGAGTGTATCGAATGTATATCACCAACGGTTGGGATCAACAACCATTTCCCAAAACGGGAAAGCATCGATAGATTAAAGAAGTAAAAGGAATTTCTCTAGATAGGTGATTATACACCCTAATGGGAGCGACCCACATAGCTATGTTGCCTGCCCGATTTTGGTCATTTCCTGGTTGTTGAGACCTGAGGCTACGATTACTTATCATTCCTTGATAGCACAATCACTTTGAATGCCACATTGTCAGATCCGTTAATCACTAATTGATTTGCACAAATATATTCTGGATATTGTGCTAAGAGGATAAATTCTCCGCCACCATATATATTTATACAGACCAACATATGCGATCACTGGAAATACCCTGTTAGACACTCGTCCATATACGTTCGTTCTGGGATTGAACGAAACCGAAGGCACAATTCCTATTAATAGAAAAGGTCCTTGCACTTTACTCCGTCTTCGATTATCTTCATATAATCTGATTCACAATGCTACTGCCAATACGGAGTGGTTTACAGATAATAATCCAACCGGTCTCTCCATATGGGCAACGATATTGGCAAATACTTCAATAGTCAGTTATTTAACTATCGAAGAAAAATAACAAACATTCCAACCATCAAACAAATCACTGGGCCTCTTAATTTATATTACATTAATTAAATCACTACTCCATTTCTTTATCAATATTTGTTAACCAAATATTTTCAATTATCATCTTAGCCTTTTCGCTATTTGGAAAACATTTCCATATACCGCCTCCTCTTATTTTCAATACGTAGAAAATATATTCTATTTATGATTGGAAAATATTCCAATAGCTTATCTCTTTCCCGACCATTCATTTTTAGACTTAGGAAATATTTATAATCCTATTTCCAAAATTCCACTTCCTTGGGTTAAAACGAATGTTGTGTAAAACATCGTTCCGACAACCCAAAACACTGCATTTAACAAATTCTTATTCAAACATTGATATTCGAGACTAAATCTTGTTATTTATCAGTTAATAATGAAATCAATCAAGTTGGGGTATAATTACCTCTCGGACCTTGACTGAATAACATCTTTAACTTCGAAACAGACAAGACCACTTATCTCAAATCATCAACACCATAAAAACCACTTATTCATTTTTAAAACGTATATATATACATTTCTCTTTCTATTATCAGATTTTCGATTTCCTTTTTGTTTATAATATTCTATTTTTAATTTCGTTTCCTTACCGGATTCTATATATATATATTTCTAATTATTAATTATCTTAAAAATATTCTAACTCCTTAAATTTCCGGAAAATTTCGCCATAACCTCCTTTGTACCGGCAAATAGTTCAAACCTCAACTCGCCTCTCTAGGCCCTTTCCATTCAAAAAGAAAATCAAAAAGCCAAGAGGCTTGCCGATTCGGCGCATAATATCTCATATGAAATTTAAACATGTACCTTATTGTCGAGCACACGAATTATAATCTTCATATACTTCATTCCATACATGTCTAACCCATATCCAAATATTCTCATTTGGTTTCAAATCAATCCATTCGTCTTAACCCAATTCGCTAATTTATTTTCTAATTAGCTATTTTGCCTATTTCACTTCTTTGTTTGAACATAACATGTTCAAATAAAATATTTAACTTGCTTATAACCAAATTGAATTCCAATTTCAATTCTAGTTTCCTTTTCGATTTCGAATATAAATTTCTAAATCGAATTCACTTATTCAGAGCCCAATATCAATTAAAAATCTCATTAACTAATTATTATTCAAATTAGTTAATTCTATTTAATAATTAAAAATTTGATTTCTGTTTTATAAATCAGTCCATTACTCCACTTGAATTCACATGTATTTTACAACTCAAATCTGAAATTTTCTAAATAGAAATTCGGATTTTATTCGCTTAAAATCCTTTTATAAAATTAAATAAACCATTATGGTTTTTAAACGGTTATGGTGTTGTTTTTCTAAAAATTTGATTTTGATATAACTCAAAATCTATTCGACGAAATCCATATTTTTCTCTTTCATTAGAAAATTATTATTCAACCCGTCCTGACCATTCTTGTTTCGAAGAATTCCGACTTAATTTGAATTATATACACTCAATTGAAGTTCGAAACACCAATTTGCGAACTACTGCGCTGCGGCGAGTTCGTTTTAATTATATTTATATATAAAAACGTTTAAACTTCGTTTATATATAAACTCTAACTCCATTCTGATATATTTTTAATATATATTAAATCCAATTTTCAAATCCAACTTAATATTTCCGATTATCTCAAATCGTCGATTTTTCATTACTTGGTTATAAATTTGTTTATAATTCAATTTGCTATATTAAATTCCAATTTCTTTTATAAATAAATTAAAATTCGATATAATCGAATTCCAATTATAAACCCGTTGAATTCTTCTCAGTTCGATTTATATTCCAAGTTCCGGAATAAAATTTATCGTTTTGTTTCAAAACACTTTCCAATCTACTTTTAAATTCCTATTTTAATTTAAATAGTTTAAATTATCCAAATGATAATTTATTTCACCAAATTCATAACACTATTTATAAATTCAACTTCCTTATTTCATATATCTAAACAGGTTCCCTTTTCAAATTTCTATTTGAAACTCCATCCCTTTGATATTCCGAATTGCAGAATAAAAACCGTTGTTCCCTTTCGAATGATTTCAAATTCTATTTTTAAATTCATATTTGAATTTAAATATTCAAATTATCTCTTGATAATTAATTCATTATATTTATAAACACCACTTTATAAATTTCCTTGTTTCATATTTAAACAAGTCTATTTCGAAATCTATTTTAAAACCAAAATCTTAATCTAGAAATTTCTATTTATAATAACTTATATATATATAACACCCAATTTATTTTCATATTCAATTTAACTTCTATTTAAATAAATTCGAATTGATCGAATTCAAATCATAAATCCTTACGGATTTGTTTTAGTTCTATTTATATTCTGAACATCAGAATGAATTCCATCGTTTATTTCTTTAAAACGATTCCCCATCTTGTAACACCCCACACCCGCTAAGGTCACTCACTAAGGGAATGCCTTAGCTTCAGTGGAGTATTTAAGTGAATATAGAACTGAAAAATTACAACAAGACAGATATAAGTAATAATTGATATTTAAAACATCATTTCATTGCAGCAGAAGGTAAACATGTTTGGTTACATATCAAAACCAACAAGAGTCAAGTACAAAATATCAATCTCATTAAAACATAAGTACATAATCCCACTACATACTAATAGCCATAATAGAAAAGATAACCGAGCTTTTCTTCAAGAGTCCAAGCTCCAAAAGATAGATAAAGCAATCCGATCAAAGCCCACTAGTGCTAGGCCCACACTGATAACCTGAGGGTTGGGGGAAAAGATAAAAACAACGGGGTCAGACATAAGTCTGAGTGAGCCCTATAACTTTAACAATACAATCATTAAAGTAATTAGGGTATGATATAAACCTGGTACGGTACGACTGGGGATAAATGACTACACTAGGCAGCCAACTAGACTTAGGATAAACTAAGATAACGGTAAAGACGTGCCTATCCTCCCAAGGATAAATACTACTCTGCACCACACCAGATCTACCCACCCAAGGGTAATTCCTACACTGCACCACACCAGATCTACCCACCCAAGGGTAATTCCTACTTAAAGGTTGATCCCACTAAGTGTACTTAGTAATTTTTAATAATAGTTTCGTGTACCCCTAGCTGACTACATAGGTGCCGTCTGCCCCTATCTCCACTAGGTGTACCCACAACTTAGTAATTTTAATAGTAGTCTCTTGTACACCTAGCTGACTACATAGGTGTCGTCTGCCCCTATCTCCACTAGGTGTACCTGCTACTCCCCAACCGATCGGCTCCCTACCGTAGATACCCGTGCTGGCCCCACAGTGGGGTGTATCACTCCCCAAAGTGGCAACCCGATACTATCAATGGTGCACGGCTTATATCTACACGATGCAACAACGTCTTACCTACCAGCCCGGGTCCATACACGCATATGAAGCCCGTTGGACTCGCGTTGCCACCGCTACCCCGTTTTGGCCTCTTATAGTCAAGCCCAGTACGCGTGTCCCGTCCTCGACATGGGTCGAGCCCAATAAGATACATATGGGTTACTGGTTGAAATGGGCCCCCACAAGCTACTACTTAAGTTTGTCATTTTATCTAGTGCATCCCACTTAACCCCTTTTTCATAATCATGCCCACTTACATGTTAAGGTTTGGTTAAGTCATCTAATCATATTTCAATTGCCACTCAAGGCCCCCACTAGATTTCTACATGCCACCCAAGGCACGCACTTGATTTCCACATGCCACCCAAGGCACCCACTTAACCCTTTAATCATGTTTAGTTACATGTTCCACTTTGGTTAAGTATTCTAGTCGTATTCTCTATTGCCACCCAAGGCAACCCACTAAATTTTTCCACATGCCACCCAAGGCACCCACTTAACCCTTTAATCATGTTTAATTACATGTCCCACATTGGTTAAGTATTCTAATCTTATCTTCTATTGCCACCCAAGGCAACCACTGGATTTCCTCATGCCACCCAAGGCACTTACTTAATCTCCACATGCCACCCAAGACCCACTTAACCCTTCATGCCCCACTACATGCTTATCTAGGTAAGTGTTTCTTAATTGATTAAGAACGTAACCGTTGTAAAGACCTCTCACATTAGACTATCTTTTATGGCAGCTGGATTTGCCGGTTGGGTCCGGGCAGCCTTACGCCATAACCGAGTCTAACCTCGTGTCTATACACTTGTCACGTATTTAGTTTGTGCCTAACACCTCTCACATTGGGCCAATCATTTGTAGCCGCTGGATATGCCGGTCGGTTCCGGGCAGTCTTATGCTACAAAAGGGTCCAACCTCGTGTCTTAGTCGATTAATTACACCTAATTAATCACCCCCATAATTTGTATTAATTATCCCTAATTAATTACAAATTTAACGATGTACATAATTGACTCAATTATGTCCATCCACTTTATGGTATGCATAATCATACCAACTTCACACCGTTTCATTAACATGTATATTAACCCCATCGTTCCCCACGTAATTCGCGAACATGACATAAAAGGGAAGATTCATCACAAATACAATGGGTTCAACTTGCATAACATTAGCATCAACATGGGTTTTAAAGGTGTCAACATGCATATAGCATCAAACCCAACTAGCATAAATAATCAACCCAAACTTGCATGAATCACATATGTCATAAAGAGATTAACTTGCATAAGTTACTTATGTCATACAAAAGGGGTAAACTTGCATATGTATGTATGACATACAAAGGGGTTAACTTGCATATGTATGCATATCATAATAAGGTTTAAACTTGCACATGTTACTTGCATATCATCAAACACCAAACTTGCATAACATGTCATATATGAACATGCATATAATCAAACACCAAACTTGCATAACATATCATATATGAACTTGCATATAATCATACACCAAACTTGCATAACATGTCATGTGTGAACTTGCATATAATCATACACCAAACTTGCATGACATGTCATATATGAACTTGCATATAATCATACACCAAACTTGCATAATCATGGTGTCATAATGGATCAATGTTTATCATAGCAATTTGCATAACTAGCATCATGAACACATAGCCTAACACTTGCATAACTTGCATAACATCATGATCATGTAGCATATAACTTGCATAACTTGCATAACATCATGAACATGTAGCATATGACTTGCATAACTTGCATAACATCATGAACATGTAGCATATGACTTGCATAACTCGCATAACATCATTAACACATAGCATATAACATACATAACATGCATAACATCATTAACATATAGCATATAACATGCATAACATCGTTAATACATAGCATATGATAACATAATCTCGCATTGATCCACATTCATAGCCATAACCTCATTATATCCTATCATAATCATTTCAACAATTGGTCATTAAGGCTATAGAAAACTCACAACTTGTTGATTAGCACTCCTAAGAAGAAGATTAAGTTGCTAGAGTTGATTAGAGATTGATTTGAGAAGCTATCTTCCTCTTTAAGTTGATGGAGGCTCCTTCAAGTTGCATTTTGACGGCATAACGGTGTTGTAGCTATTTTTAGTATGAATTAGGGTAGTATTAGGGTGTATTTATAGAGTAGTTAGGTGTTTTAGGCCATTAGATTAACCCTAAATCAGATTAGAGCCGTCAGATCTCGTCCTAGCCACCAAAACACAGCCCAAAAGCCAAGCTGATGCACCCAGGTCACCTGGGCTCGACCAGGGAGGTCGACCCCCAGGTCGACACTAGGGTCGACTCCCCAGTCGACCTGGTGGGCAGGTCGACCCCCTGGGTCTGGTGGGAATTTTCCCGCCACTTCTGAAATTTGAAATTTCTGTTTTTAAATCTGTCTTTAAATTTTCCGAAACTTCTTCGGGCCATATCTGGGTCATACGGACTCCGATTTTCGAAAACTCAGACTCTATTTCGCGTATTTTTCCGAGACGAACGCAACGGCATAGCCCGTTTCCCCTGATTCATATTTTTAAATTTAATTCTACCCTGTTTTATATTATAGTAAGTTATTCAACATACGGGGTGTTACATTCTCCCCTACTTAAATTATTTCGCCCCCGAAATCTCTAAGTCAAGAAGAACGTATCCTACCATCCATACAACCATCTACTCAAACCATTAAACACTGGCATCCATTGTCCTTAAAGTTTCTAATGCTGTATGAACATATGCAAAGAGTGTGTGTATATGTTCCCTGTCTAATGCAAAATTAGGCGGTCCACTTATTTAGTTGACCTCCTTAATGCAAACCATGATAGTGCCATGCATCCAATATGTATGCGAAAGAACCTTATCGACACATACTATCTCTACATGAGTGCACAATCATTCACCAAAATGCATCATCCATGTGATAACACAACCATTATGCATCCATTAATATAGCTACCTACACACAATTTTATGCAATATGCAATATGAAGTGACTGAGCCGATCTAGTACCTAGAGTGTGTGTATATGCATCCACGAGCAACCACTAGCAACCACTTACATCCACACGCATCCATCAATCATAACATGTCTCAAACACATGTTTCAACCATAGGTTTACCCTATCTAAAGGTCAAAGGTACTAATGAGAGGACATACTAAAGATAAGATAAGTACTAGACAAACGATACAGGAGAAGTTAAAAGACATACCCTCAAAAAGGAATGGGTACAATGAACGCATCTTCGCTTCTGTCTCCCAAGTAGCATTGCTCTCATCTTCTCCCCTTTTTTCTTTGACTAGTCGAACCTCTCTGTTTCTCAACTTCCTAATCTCTGACCCAAGGATGCGGGTAGGAGCTCGTCGAATAGTCGCATCACGCTCTACCTCCACTTCTCTAAGCAAGCTCGGCTCTACCACCTCTGCGGTCTCATGTAGGCACGTCCTCAAATGTGACACATGGAATACGTCATGTTCCCTATGCAACTGAACTATCTCAAGAAAATTAACTGAAGCTAGACATGGTGCAGTCCTCTTGCTCTTCACGGGTGTGAAATGGGCACTCTTAATAAATCTGTCTATCACAACCCAAATTCCCGTATTACCCTTCCTCGATCTAGGTAACCCATCAATAAAATCCATCGAGACGCTATCCCACTTCCATTGCGGAACTTCCAATGGGTGAAGCAATTCACCGGGTTTCTTTTGCTCCGCTTTCACCTGTTGGCACACCAAGCATCTAGCGACATACTCGACCACGTCTTTCTTCATACCGGCCTAAAAGAAAACTCGCTTCATGTCTTGGTACATCTTATCCCCACCGTGATAAATGGTCATCCTAGGACGGTGTGCATCATCAAGAATAGCCTTCCTCCAACCCTCGTCTTGCAGTACACAAAGTCTACCGTCTCTACGCAAGCACCCCCTATCGTCTAGGGTGTACCTACTCAAATGGCTGGACGACTCCCCCCTTATGAGCCTCTCTACCAACTCAACCAACTGTGGGTCGTCCCGCTATGCCTCGCCAATCCGTCCCAAAAGAGTAGGTCTAACCTCCAAGGATGCTAGCAAACCAGGTATAAAGTCAACGGAAGGTCTGAAATCAAACATCGAGATAAATTCCAAGCTTCGTCGTTCCACGAACAATGGACTCAAGGACAACCTTTTTCTGCTCAAGGTGTCCGCCACCACGTTACCCTTACTGGGGTGTACGCTATCTCGAAATCATAGGAAGCTAAGAACTCCATCCACCTTCTCTTTCTCAAGACTATACGCTTGAAGAGTCTCCAACATTCCCCTAAGATGTAGGGCATGCTTTTCTCCACTTCTGGAGAAAACCAGGATATTCTCCCATACAAAATCGTCACCTCTCTCACGCAGACCATCCTGGTCGAACTCGACATCCCCCAAGTGCAAGCTCCAAAGGCCTAAACCAATATCAGACAAACACCCAAGGGATACCTCCTTCGAATTCAGACGACCTACGTGAGATGATACTAGTAAAACGGCTAAATGATTAAGCCCTTGTCCAACTCTGGATGTCTTTGCCAGTCTCGCTCCAAAACCACCGTTGATCTAATAACTGGCTTTGCTTAACCTATTAAGCACACACGAAAACTTATTTCACTCTTTAGAAAAGACCAAGATGTCATCCACAAAGACCACTACGAAGTTATTAGGTACTCCCTAAACACTCCACTCATCAAATCAACATAGTATGCGGGGGCGTTCGTCAAACCAAATGGCATCACAAGCCACTCATAGAAACCATCTGGAGTCCTAAAGGCGGTCTTCTCTACACTATCCTCAGTCACTCCCAACTGATGAAACCCCGTGGCTAAGTCCAACTGTGAAACACTGAGGCGCCAACCAACCGATCAAAAAAAGATCATCAATCCTTGGCAATGGGGGTCTATTCTTCTTTGTGAGTTTGTTAAGCTCTCCATAGTCTGCACAAAGTCTGAGGGACCCATTCGCCTTCGTGGCAAAAACTACTGGAGCACCACACTCCGATATACTTCGTCTTATGAACCCCTTCCCAAGCAGCTCCCCTACTTGCTTATGGAGTTCCCTCCTCTCACGAGGAGCCATGCGGCGCACTGACAAAGATACTTGCTTAGCATTTTCCACCAGATATATTCGGAAGTCTATCTCCCGCTTCGGAGGTAAGCCCTTCATCTCCTCAAACTTATCCGAGTATTCCCGGACCACTCTAACAGATCGCAAACTCCCGACAGAAGCGTCACGCGATTCAAGATAACTTAGCATAACAAAATCTATGGGATTACAAGAGATCTTGAGAGTATTACCCAAGCGGGTCATGAGCCTAACAACTCTCCTTTCACCATCAAGAACGGCACCATTACTGGATAACCAGTCCCTGCCCAAAATCAACCCATAGCCCGTGAAGCCCAAACAAAAGCATCACCCCTAAACTCAACGCTAAGTATGAGGATCTTCAAACCCAAACATATCATGGACAAATAAGTGGAGCCCCCAATTGGGTTTGAAACAACCACGGGATCATCTACTAAACTGGTGTCTAGGTGCAGTGACTCAACTAATGATGATGAGATAAACTAATGTGGTGCACTAGAGTCGAATAAAGTTCGAACAGGATGATTGAGAGAACCAAATTTCAACTTAGACGGTCCTACCCCCATTAGGTATACCCTTCGTGAGGGAATACATCTACCCTCCAGAAGATCCTGTACTTCGTCCTTACCTCTTTGGACAACCCCAAGGTGTCCTATTTCTCCAAGACAACTAGCCTTCCCCTTCACATTCTCCTTTCGTGGCCTTCTTACCACAATGAGGTTTCGTCCTTTATTTACCCAGTAGCTATTTGAACCTTCCTCTCTCGTCCATCTTAAAGGTACCTATAAGCCCTCCACCTCCTTGGACTAACTTCTTAGCCTGGCAAACGTCTTAGTCCCTTGAAGTGGTTCTTCCGTCCTTCATGCGGAAGTCCTTATTTATCATAAAAAGACTTCTATACGCGGAGGGGAAATTCAAAAAGAGAAAGAGGAAGAGATTCAAAACGGAGAATCGAAGGAAGGATATATGGCTCTTGGGGATTATGTTCTTTTCTTTCAAAAACTTTTCTCTCAAAAACATGTTTTTGAAAATACTTCTTCCAAAAATGTTTTTAGAAAAATAATTTTCTAAAAGTTTTATCTGTTCTGGTAACCTTAAGCTCTGATACCACGTGTAACACTGTAACATCCCATATTTTCTGAATATTTAATTTTCAAATTTTAAATAAATAAAATAGAATAATATTAAAAAAAAAATCAAATGTTGTCGATATAATGGTGATGATTATTTGAATGGAGTATAAATAGAGTTTAAATTTAATTTATCCTTGGAATTGGTGCAATTTTAAATTTAATATTTTATTTAATTAATAAATTTGAGTTATTTAGTTATAATGGAAATTCAAATTTTATTTGGATAAATGGAGAATTCTAAGTTAGGAAATAATAATTGAAATTCAAATCAAAAAAATTCAAATAATCAAATTTAGAGTTAAATGTGTGAAATTTATTTATAAAATTTATTTGAGTCTTTATTGGATTTAAAATGGAATTTTATTGGTATTTAATTTGAATTTAAAACAGTTAATTGAATTTTTTGAATATTTTATTAATTAATTAACTGTGGAATTTAACTGTTTTGGCGACTGTCTCGGAATTCGACGAAACTGGCGCCATCGGAACCGAAACGGTGAATTATGATAGGATTTAAATTTGCGTTAAAATCCGACTTACCGTTTGATCGTAGGAGAGAAAATGTGAATGAGATCATGGTAAATGGATAATAGGGTATATCTCATGTTTGGGCCTTATAAATATATATAAATAAAACCCACTTATCTACTCCATCAGCCATTTCATTACACGTACATTTTCATCCTCCAAAATTTTTCTTTAATGGCTGAAAACCAATTATCAAAACCCTAGAAAACAAAATTTCAACTCCAAATTGAAATTTCTTCAAACCCCAACGTATTATATATCATTTCGAAGCTCTCGATGAGTAGAACCTAGATCTACAATTTATTGTGACATGCAGTGCTTCGTCTGGCCAGAAATTGCTGGTCAAAGTTGCTGTTTTTGAAACCCTAAGTGTAAAATTGGGGCTTTTCGATTTTGGCTTCAATCAAGGATTCGGGGATTGGAGTTTGGTGGAGCTCGACGTCAGGAGGCTAACGGTGGTGGTTAGAGGACCAACGGTCAAGTGTATGGCCGGAATTTGCTTGTCAAAGGCCCGAATTTCCGTCCGTTCTTCCCCTCGTCGGCGGCAGTGGAGACCACCGGAGGTGGTGGCTCCGGTACTGGGAGGAGCGGCTCGAGCTGAGCTCGCTCTTGGTGGTAGCCGCCAGTTCAAGTTCGGTCGGAGTCGATGGCAAATCTCGGTCAAAGGCGAGGCTGGAATGGGTTCTAACGTTGGTCACGGTAGCAGGTAGGAGCGGGAACGAAGTGTAAGGGGCTGACGTGGCATCTCGTGAATGGGTGAGAGATTATTATATTTATTTTTATATATTTAAAAATCCAAACACTAAAGCACTGATAACTTTCTCATATTAACTCGGAATTGGACGCGGTTTGTCGCGTTGGGATCGTGGAGGAGTTGCGGACGTTTTGACACTAACCTGGCTGCGTTTCGAGACTGTGAAATTTTGGCCTTTAAATTGGACGTTCGATCAACCACAGTGCAAAGGTGAGTGATTCTTCGCTCACGAAATACTGAATTATTCCCATATTTATTGAATTACATTATGAAGTAAGTCTGGTTGCATGGTTGTGTTGGATTGTTGATGTGTGGTTTAAATTTAACATGCAAATGTGTTAACATGCAATCTAAGTAAATGATTTGTTATTTAAGTTAATTTAAATCTCTAGTTGAGATTCGAACCCGTGCTAAACCCTGAAACAGTTTAATGCTGATCAGTTGAATGAAATTGTTGTGATGGATGTTGGTCGAAATTTATTACTGAATTTATAGTGACATTTTAATGCTCCTTATTTCAGTATCTTGCAATGCATGTTGATTTATGACGATAAATCTCATTTACCCTTGATGTTACGGGCATCTAATGAACCGGGATTTATCGATGAAATAAATTTAAGAACACAGAGTGAAATGATAAATCTCTGTGACCTTGATTTGGATTGAAATGATAGATCCATCCCTGAAATGTCGAGAAATTAAATTTAAAATCACTTGGCCATTGGATAGATAATTATATACAGACATCGGTTGGTTAAATGATTTTAAATATTAAAATATTATTGGTCGGGAATTTCATTTTAAAGGGAGGTGCCGATACTCGATTAATTCATTCCTTTAAAATTTAAATTGGGATGTTATTTAAAATGGGTTAAGGAATTTATCCCAAAACAAGTGGAAACTCTTAAATTTAGATTTGAACATGATTTGAAAATTTTCAAATTTAAGGGTATGGATTTAAAGGTAATAAATTCTTATGGAATTTAGATTCTGGGAAATGGAAATCGAGGGTATTATGAGTTGTTTTAACTCAGTTTTAAATATGGGCTGAATCCTTTATATTGAACGGTTGTTTGAACAATGTTTGAAAATGAGAAATGGAAACTGAATGAACTCCATTGGAAACTGGGATATAGATTCATGTATTGGAAATTCGGAAGGAAGAAAAAAATTCTGGTTTAAAATTATCTATATATATTTTTACCTGGCTTGATTTCAAATTTAACTATTTCTTTCTTTAAAATTTTAGTTATTCAAACTTTTAACCTATAAATTATTTTATTTTAAATAAAGTTTCCTTTATGTTTAGTATTCAAACTATCTAGTAAACTTTAATTTATGTATGTACATAATATTTTAATTAACTTATTTAATTTTAATTATTATATTCTATATAAATTTATTTTATCTAAAGTTCTTTTCTTATAAGCATTTATTTTCAAAAGTATTTTTATGAATTGTAAATTTCTTCCGAATGGAAATGTTGGATTTAAACCATTGGTTCAAATGGAGCTGTGATAAGTTATATTCTATTTGAATAGGAATTGTTTTGAACCGGTTTTGATATGGAAAGGTAGATTTTATTCTACTTGAAAATAAATGGGATTGCCAAAGATTGAAATGAATAGATATGGGAAAATATATATATTCTATTGAATATGAAGGGACTTCGAATGTAAATCGATTTGAAATAACTGAAATCTTTTAAGATGAAGTACATTCTATGTGAATATAGACAGATTCGAAATATTATACGAGTATAATATAATGACATGGAAATATATTCCAGTTTGGAATAAAAATTGATTTGGGAATGATTTGGGATATTTTGATATGAAAGTATATTCTATTTTGAATATATAATGGGTTCGAAACAAAATATGATATTTCGATATGAAAGCGAACCTTTGAAATGTAAAAGAACCAACCGATGTGGAAAAGGTAAGCGTTGGTTGTTAAAGAGACCGGAGTCGGCATAAGGCATACTCTCTGTCAGTGTCGATACCACATTGACAACTGTGAACGTTTTGACGTATCCAGAACGAGATATGATGACTTGGAGGCGATTATTGAATTGAAGAAGATGATCGATGACGAAATAGCCCTGACCTTCGGGTCAGAATTGAAATGACTAAAACAGGAGCTATACCGTGACTAACTGAGGTAGCACCTTTGATCGGACACACTTCTTTGATAATATTTCTATGACTATGATGATGATGATGATTTGGGCCCATTCACGACTTTGGGAGTGTGATCCGTGGTGGGCGGTAGTGGCTGCTATGCGTTACCACCGGTCCGGGAGTGCAATTGGTAGAATCCTACCCTGGGCATTGCCTCGAGTGCCTTGTCATATTTACCCTATACGAGCCCATACGATTTTGATTTAGTGTTGCTTTCTATGGAGTGCCCTCTGATAACACCAGTACGGTGAATTTATGGTACTGTATAGACTGTGATGCCTATAAACGGCGTAAGGGTAATATGGTAATCCCGCTTACGCTATTTTCAGTATTTATACTTTACTGAATAGACATTATAATAATAGCGTATTATTATATAGATATTAGTTTAACGGATCCTCGAGAGATGGAAAAATCCCGTAACATCTCTTGAGTTACTGCACCCATGACACTAAGGTTATTTTGTCTTTTAATTTGACTAATATGAGAATGATTTAGTGCTGATCCGAGTGTTTGTTGTGTTTTCTTTTCATGCAATACGCTCGGGTCAGCAGATGTTGCAGTTAATGAAGATTTCTTTTCCTTGGAGATAGAAGACGAAGATTTGGTATATATATCTATTATATATGTATTTCCGCTGCAAGTTATTTCCGCTGCCGTGTGTGTATATCTGTTTATGTGTAACTCTGATTTATCATTTGTACGCTATAGTCAAATGTGTATATATTCCAATTGTGTTAACTGCTATCTGTTTATTATATGTTGTCCTTCCGCTGTGAGATTCTGAGATTTGTTTTTCTCTTCTTTCTTCTTTTTCTTCTTTTTCCCAATAACTACCTGTATTTGCGATTTGTTTGGGTCGACATGTGAGGTTTATTGTCGATTTTAAACGGTCAAAAAAGTGGGTCGTTACAGTTGGTATCAGAGCGAGGTTGGCGTTAACCCTAGCTCTGTTTGGGAATTAACTCATTAGAGATAGGGTAGTAGTGCCCTAGAATGAGTCTGAGTGATAAGAGAGAGCGTACTTGTATTTTGATATAAATTGGTTTACATTGTGTTGATTTGTTCTGTTGAATATTTATGGATTCTGGTCGATATATGGGACGCCATAGAATCGATAGGAATTCCTAAATAATCGAACAGAATGATCGACATGTTATGGTTTTTTATTATATTTTGAATATATCAAATATATTATTGGTTCAAGTATATATGTATTCGTTTTAGTAGGTGGTAATATTTAAGTTATTACCTATTATGGTCGGTTAAATAATGTTTATAATAAAAGGTAATTAATAGGTGTTGGAGATTTAATGATTTTAGAAAATTTTTGAAATAAAATACCTGTAGGTATAATTGGGTATAAAGGGTTTGTGATTGAAATAGGAATGAACTTGAAACTTGATCCTGGGGTGTTTTGGAAATAGTTTTGCCAAAGTTTAAATAATATCATATTATAGGTATAATCGAAAGGAAATGGTTTTAAAGATTTTCAAGGTGGGCATAATCCCTTCTTGGACCTTAGAAACGAGGCCGGTAATGAGTGCACGCATTATCGATATTTACTCTGAAGAGTTTAAATGGGGAGATCACTCGATGGTTATTATAACTTGTTTGACAAAGGATTTTGAATTTAATTCCATATGATATAATTTTTTTTATAAAGGTATTAGGATATGTTATATAAGGTTGAAATTTAAATTTAACATGCTTTGAAAAAAATTCTATGTTTTTGTAAATTAAAGATTTGGGTTCAAAAATTTTATGGCATGTTTTTCTATAAAATAGTATAAGTACTTAAATTATTTTAAATTTTAGCTTATGACCCCAGGATGAAGTGTTTAAGTTCATCCTAACTAACTACATCGATTCAAGATTTAATTTTCTCGATTCATTGGAGTTTTAGACTTTAAAATTTTGGAATGGACTTAAGAACTAAGGGGTCGTCACAGAATTCTTAACTATGGATGATAATAAGGGAAACCAATCCCAACTTTGGTCGATAAGGATGTTAGAAGAAATTAAAACTTACCACGAAATAAATTCAATTAAAACCAACTGAATCAATTGAAATTTGGTTGTGTAATAAGAACGAGAACACATGTCTTGGCTAATTCATAAGTTACTAAGTTAGTCGAGAAGGAATTTAAAGGAATTTGTGTTATTAATGAAATGTGAATGGTCGATAACTAAACGAAGAATGTAAAAGATGGATTAGGGTACAGGTGAATGAAGACGTAAACCCTGGATGGATTAAACCTCTTTTGGTCAATATATTGAAAGTAAATCTGAATATAAACTGTCTTTAACCCAATTCATGACCTGAAAGTCGAATAAGTAGACTGAGCAAATGGAATAAACTTTAAGTGAGGTTGAAATTAGAATAAGAGGATAGGAAAAGGGTTGAATGAATAATGGGTTAACATTAATGAAACGAACGAGCAATTGAAGGTAGCGAAAGAATGAGAGAGTAATTTGAGATAAATGAAAGAAATAAGAATAATTGAAACCAAATTCAATGAAAAACTTCATATATGAGTGTCGAAGTATTAACCATTTTAAATGGGATTGGTAATGAAATATGAGTTAAGGCTAAACTTAGGTGAGTCACGTAAATTGATTCGATAAGAGTTACTTAAAAGACTTTATAAAGATGAGATGGAAATTAAGTACTTAGAAAAATTGTCATGAGATTTGGCAACTTGACTCATGTTCATGAATATATGACTTAATGTCATCAAGTTGATTGAAAAGGTAGAACAAATTTTGAGTTTTCAGTTAGAATTTAATGCTCGGAATAAACGAGAAGCGAATAGAAAGAATATCGAAATAAAGTAAGAAATTGAATATGGATCCAATTCTTGAATAATGAAGCGATAATAAAGTTAAATGTTAAGGATTTACAAAAGTATTGAAATCGAAAATGTTGAAATTTCGAATAGAAATAATCCAATGTTATGTAAATCTGAAATAGTCGATAAGCTGAGGTAAAGTGACCATAACTTTTGATGGGATGATCGGAATCTGACGATTCTGGACTTTTCAGAAACCTTAGAAACCGAGCTAAAACTTTCGTTTATAAAGCCCTGTCGAATTCCTATGTTTACTAAGCTGAAATGCAAGTTTTAGTCATAGTTGTATGTGCAGA
This sequence comes from Allium sativum, assembly GCA_030737875.1. Taxonomy (NCBI): domain Eukaryota; kingdom Viridiplantae; phylum Streptophyta; class Magnoliopsida; order Asparagales; family Amaryllidaceae; genus Allium; species Allium sativum. Next base: position 183,405,219 of record CM060924.1, on the reverse strand, counting down.
AAAATAAAAATCTGAACTGAATACCCATGTTGTTTTAACCATAACTCCCAAACGAAACATCGGATTTTAACGTGCGAGTACAATTCGGAAAGGCCAAAATCTGAACTAAAACTTTTTCTAAATATGCTGGGTGAAATTTTGAGATTTAAAGGGGTAAAAACTGGGTTGAACAATTCAGATCTGCAATTTTATTTGCCAAGGCTGAAGCGTTCGCCTTCGCTAAAACGGCCATAACTTTGGAACAAATTATCCGAATTCGATGAATCCGGACAATTCGGAAAGCCTGAAACAAATGCTACAACTTTTACCTAGTGGGTTCTTGTCAAATTCCAATATTTAATGGGTGATAAACTTCATTTTGTTGCTGGCCTGACATAGATATATTTGTTTTGGGGTTAAAATGATTAATGTAGGTTGGGTAAGTTGCATATGTTGTTATATATTGTATATATGCTTGAATATCATGTGTATGCAAGTTGTAACAGGTGTAAGGAGTGTGCACTACGCTTAGAGCTCGCTTGCGCAAAATGCTAAATGCAAAGGTAAATAAAAACCGCAAAATAAATGCTTAAAGAGGTACGTATTTGAGGTTGTATAAGCTTCGTGGTTTGTTTTGTTTTCCCCTGGTTCAGGCATGCCTCATCGTTGATGAGATGTATATTTTGGATTGATATATGTATCGGGATTTTTCCCGGGGCCCTCCGTACAGGGGAGATGCTGCCGAAATTTATCGTGATCTCGGGAGTTAGAAAATTTTATGATATTTACAACTATATGACTTATTTTATAAATGTATTTTAGAAGTATGGTTTGTCTAATACCTTATTTCGTTCTCTTTTCGAGGACGAAAAGATTTTAAGTGGGGGAGAATGTAACATCCCATATTTTCTGAATATTTAATTTTCAAATTTTAAATAAATAAAATAGAATAATATTAAAAAAAAATCAAATGTTGTCGATATAATGGTGATGATTATTTGAATGGAGTATAAATAGAGTTTAAATTTAATTTATCTTTAGAATTGGTGCAATTTGAAATTTAATATTTTATTTAATTAATAAATTTGAGTTATTTAGTTATAATGGAAATTCAAATTTTATTTGGATAAATGGAGAATTCTAAGTTAGGAAATAATAATTGAAATTCAAATCAAAAAAATTCAAATAATCAAATTTAGAGTTAAATGTGTGAAATTTATTTATAAAATTTATTTGAGTCTTTATTGGATTTAAAATGGAATTTTATTGGTATTTAATTTGAATTTAAAACAATTAATTGAATTTTTTGAATATTTTATTAATTAATTAACTGTGGAATTTAACTGTTTTGGCGACTGTCTCGGAATTCGACGAAACTGGCGCCATTGGAACCGGAACGGTGAATTATGATAGGATTTAAATTTGCGTTAAAATCCGACTTACCGTTTGATCGTAGGAGAGAAAATGTGAATGAGATCATCGTAAATGGATAATAGGGTATATCTCATGTTTGGGCCTTATAAATATATATAAATAAAACCCACTTATCTACTCCATCAGCCATTTCATTACACGTACATTTTCATCCTCCAAAATTTTTCTTTAATGGCTGAAAACCAATTATCAAAACCTTAGAAAACAAAATTTCAACTCCAAATTGAAATTTCTTCAAACCCCATCGTATTATATATCATTTCGAAGCTCTCGATGAGTAGAACCTAGATCTGCAATTTATTGTGACATGCAGTGCTTCGTCTGGCCAGAAATTGCTGGTCAAAGTTACTGTTTTTGAAACCCTAAGTGTAAAATTGGGGCTTTTCGATTTTGGCTTCAATCAAGGATTCGGGGATTGGAGTTTGGTGGAGCTCGACGTCAGGAGGCTAACGGTGGTGGTTAGAGGACCAACGGTCAAGTGTATGGCCGGAATTTGCTTGTCAAAGGCCCGAATTTCCGTCCGTTCTTCCCCTCGTCGGCGACAGTGGAGACCACCGGAGGAGGTGGCTCCGGTACTGGGAGGAGCGGCTCGAGCTGAGCTCGCTCTTGGTGGTAGCCGCCAGTTCTAGTTCGGTCGGAGTCGATGGCAAATCTCGGTCAAAGGCGAGGCTGGAATGGGTTCTAACGTTGGTCACGGTAGCAGGTAGGAGCGGGAACGAAGTGTAAGGGGCTGACGTGGCATCTCGTGAATGGGTGAGAGATTATTATATTTATTTTTATATATTTAAAAATCCAAACACTAAAACACTGATAACTTTCTCATATTAACTCGGAATTGGACGCGGTTTGTCGCGTTGGGATCGTGGAGGAGTTACGGACATTTTGACACTAACCTGGCTGCGTTTCGAGACTGTGAAATTTTGGCCTTTAAATTGGACGTTCGATCAACCACAGTGCAAAGGTGAGTGATTCTTCGCTCATGAAATACTGAATTATTCCCATATTTATTGAATTACATTATGAAGTAAGTCTGGTTGCATGGTTGTGTTGGATTGTTGATGTGTGGTTTAAATTTAACATGCAAATGTGTTAACATGCAATCTAAGTAAATGATTTGTTATTTAAGTTAATTTAAATCTCTAGTTGAAATTCGAACCCGTGTTAAACCCTGAAACAGTTTAATGCTGATCAGTTGAATGAAATTAGTGTGATGGATGTTGGTCGAAATTTATTACTGAATTTATAGTGACATTTTAATGCTCCTTATTTCAGTATCTTGCAATGCATGTTGATTTATGACGATAAATCTCATTTACCCTTGATGTTACGGGCATCTAATGAACCGGGATTTATCGATGAAATAAATTTAAGAACACAGAGTGAAATGATAAATCTCTGTGACCCTGATTTGGATTGAAATGATAGATCCATCCCTGAAATGTCGAGAAATTAAATTTAAAATCACTTGGCCATTGGATAGATAATTATATACAGACATCGGTTGGTTAAATGATTTTAAATATTAAAATATTATTGGTCGGGAATTTCATTTTAAAGGGAGGTGCCGATACTCGATTAATTCATTCCTTTAAAATTTAAATTGGGATGTTATTTAAAATGGGTTAAGGAATTTATCCCAAAACAAGTGGAAACTCTTAAATTTAGATTTGAACATGATTTTCAAATTTTCAAATTTAAGGGTATGGATTTAAAGGTAATAAATTCTTATGGAATTTAGATTCTGGGAAATGGAAATCGAGGGTATTATGAGTTGTTTTAACTCAGTTTTAAATATGGGCTGAATCCTTTATATTGAACGGTTGTTTGAACAATGTTTGAAAATGAGAAATGGAAACTGAATGAACTCCATTGGAAACTGGGATATAGATTCATGTATTGGAAATTTGGAAGGAAGAAAAAAATTCTGGTTTAAATTTATCTATATATATTTTTACCTGGCTTGATTTCAAATTTAACTATTTCTTTCTTTAAAATTTTAGTTATTCAAACTTCTAACCTATAAATTATTTTATTTTAAATAAAGTTTCCTTTATGTTTAGTATTCAAACTATCTAGTAAACTTTAATTTATGTATGTACATAATATTTTAATTAACTTATTTAATTTTAATTATTATATTCTATATAAATTTATTTTATCTAAAGTTCTTTTCTTATAAGCATTTATTTTCAAAAGTATTTTTATGAATTGTAAATTTCTTCCGAATGGAAATGTTGGATTTAAACCATTGGTTCAAATGGAGTTGTGATAAGTTATATTCTATTTGAATAGGAATTGTTTTGAATCGGTTTTGATATGGAAAGGTAGATTTTATTCTACTTGAAAATAAATGGGATTGCCAAAGATTGAAATGAATAGATATGGGAAAATATATATATTCTATTGAATATGAAGGGACTTCGAATGTAAATCGATTTGAAATAACTGAAATCTTTTATGATGAAGTACATTCTATGTGAATATAGACAGATTCGAAATATTATACGAGTATAATATAATGACATGGAAATATATTCCAGTTTGGAATAAAAATTGATTTGGGAATGATTTGGGATATTTTGAAATGAAAGTATATTCTATTTTGAATATATAATGGGTTCGAAACAAAATATGATATTTCGATATGAAAGCGAACCTTTGAAATGTAAAAGAACCAACCGATGTGGAAAAGGTAAGCGTTGGTTGTTAAAGAGACCGGAGTCGGCATAAGGCATACTCTCTGTCAGTGTCGATACCACTTTGACAACTGTGAACGTTTTGACGTATCCAGAACGAGATATGATGACTTGGAGGCGATTATTGAATTGAAGAAGATGATCGATGACGAAATAGCCCTGACCTTCGGGTCAGAATTGAAATGACTAAAACAGGAGCTATATCGTGACTAACTGAGGTAGCACCTTTGATCGGACACACTTCTTCGATAATATTTCTATGACTATGATGATGATGATGATTTGGGCCCATTCACGACTTTGGGAGTGTGATCCGAGGTGGGTGGTAGTGGCTGCTATGCGTTACCACCGGTCCGGGAGTGCAATTGGTAGAATCCTACCCTGGGCAATTCCTCGAGTGCCTTGTCATATTTACCCTATACGTGCCCATACGATTTTGATTTAGTGTTGCTTTCTATGGAGTGCCCTCTGATAACACCAGTACGGTGAATTTACGGTACTGTATAGACTGTGATGCCTATAAACGGCGTAAGGGTAATATGGTAATCCCGCTTACGCTATTTTCAGTATTTATGCTTTACTGAATAGACATTATAATAATAGCGTATTATTATATAGATATTAGTTTAACGGATCCTCGAGAGATGGAAAAATCCCGTAACATCTCTTGAGTTACTGCACCCATGACACAAAGGTTATTTTGTCTTTTAATTTGACTAATATGAAAATGATTTAGTGCTGATCCGAGTGTTTGTTGTGTTTTCTTTTCATGCAATACGCTCGGGTCAGCAGATGTTGCAGTTAATGAAGATTTCTTTGCCTTGGAGATAGAAGACGAAGATTTGGTATATATATCTATTATATATGTATTTCTGCTGCAAGTTATTTCCGCTGCCGTGCGTGTATATCTGTTTATGTGTAACTCTGATTTATCATTTGTACGCTATAGTCAAATGTGTATATATTCCAATTGTGTTAACTGCTATCTGTTTATTATATGTTGTCCTTCCGCTGTGAGATTCTGAGATTTGTTTTTCTCTTCTTTCTTCTTTTTCTTCTTTTTCCCAATAACTACCTGTATTTGCGATTTGTTTGGGTCGACATGTGAGGTTTATTGTCGATTTTAAACGGTCAAAAATGTGGGTCGTTACAAACACCCCACACCCGCTAAGGTCACTCACTAAGGGAATGCCTTAGCTTCGGTGGAGTATTTAAGTGAATATAGAACTGAAAAATTACAACAAGACAGATATAAGTAATACTTGATATTTAAAACATCATTTCATTGCAGCAGAAGGTAAACATGTTTGGTTACATATCAAAACCAACAAGAGTCAAGTACAAAATATCCATCTCGTTAAAACATAAGTACATAATCCCACTACATACTAATAGCCATAATAGAAAAGATAACCGAGCTTGTCTTCAAGAGTCCAAGCTCCAAAAGATAGATAAAGCAATCTGATCAAAGCCCACTAGTGCTAGGCCCACACTGATAACCTGAGGGTTGGGGGAAAAAGATAAAAACAACGGGGTCAGACATAAGTCTGAGTGAGCCCTATAACTTTAACAATACAATCATTGAAGTAATTAGGGTATGATATAAACCTGGTACGGTACGACTGGGGATAAATGACTACACTAGGCAGCCAACTAGACTTAGGATAAACTAAGATAACAGTAAAGACGCGCCTATCCTCCCAAGGATAAATACTACTCTGCACCACACCAGATCTACCCACCCAAGGGTAATTCCTACACTGCACCACACCAGATCTACCCACCCAAGGGTAATTCCTACTTAAAGGTTGATCCCACTAAGTGTACTTAGTAATTTTTAATAATAGTTTCGTGTACCCCTAGCTGACTACATAGGTGTCGTCTGCCCCTATCTCCACTAGGTGTACCCACAACTTAGTAATTTTAATAGTAGTCTCTTGTACCCCTAGCTGACTACATAGGTGCCGTCTGCCCCTATCTCCACTAGGTGTACCTGCTACTCCCCAAGCGATCGGCTCCCTACCGTAGATACCCGTGCTGGCCCCACAGTGGGGTGTATCACTCCCCAAAGTGGCAACCCGATACTATCAATGGTGCACGGCTTATATCTACACGATGCAACAACGTCTTACCTACCAGCCCGGGTCCACACACGCATATGAAGCTCGTTGGACTCACGTTGTCACCGCTACCCCGTTTTGGCCTCTTATAGTCAAGCCCAGTACGCGTGTCCCGTCCTCGACATGGGTCGAGCCCAATAAGATACATATGGGTTACTGGTTGAAATGGGCCCCCACAAGCTACTACTTAAGCTTGTCATTTTATCTAGTGCATCCAACTTAACCCCTTTTTCATAATCATGCCCACTTACATGTTAAGGTTTGGTTAAGTCATCTAATCATATTTCAATTGCCACTCAAGGCCCCCACTAGATTTCTACATGCCACCCAAGGCACCCACTTGATTTCCACATGCCACCCAAGGCACCCACTTAACCCTTTAATCATGTTTAGTTACATGTTCCACTTTGGTTAAGTATTCTAGTCGTATTCTCTATTGCCACCCAAGGCAACCCACTAGATTTTTCCACATGCCACCCAAGGCACCCACTTAACCCTTTAATCATGTTTAATTACATGTCCCACTTTGGTTAAGTATTCTAATCTTATCTTCTATTGCCACCCAAGGCAACCACTAAATTTCCTCATGCCACCCAAGGCACATACTTAATCTCCACATGCCACCCAAGGCACCCACTTAACCCTTCATGCCCCACTACATGCTTATCTGGTTAAGTGTTTCTTAATTGATTAAGAACGTAACCGTTGTAAAGACCTCTCACATTAGACTATCTTTTATGGCAGCTGGATTTGCCGGTTGGGTCCGGGCAGCCTTACGCCATAACCGAGTCTAACCTCGTGTCTATACACTTGTCACGTATTTAGTTTGTGCCTAAGACCTCTCACATTGGGCTAATCATTTGTAGCCGCTGGATATGCTGGTCGGTTCCGAGCAGTCTTATGCTACAAAAGGGTCCAACCTCGTGTCTTAGTCGATTAATTACACCTAATTAATCACCCCCATAATTTGTATTAATTATCCCTAATTAATTACAAATTTAACGATGTACATAATTGACTCAATTATGTCCATCCACTTTATGGTATGCATAATCATACCAACTTCACACCGTTTCATTAACATGTATATTAACCCCATCGTTCCCCACGTAATTCGCGAACATGACATAAAAGGGAAGATTCATCACAAATACAATGGGTTCAACTTGCATAACATTAGCATCAACATGGGTTTTAAAGGTGTCAACATGCATATAGCATCAAACCCAACTAGCATAAATAATCAACCCAAACTTGCATGAATCACATATGTCATAAAGAGATTAACTTGCATAAGTTACTTATGTCATACAAAAGGGGTAAACTTGCATATGTATGTATGACATACAAAGGGGTTAACTTGCATATGTATGCATATCATAATAAGGTGTAAACTTGCACATGTTACTTGCATATCATCAAACACCAAACTTGCATAACATGTCATATATGAACATGCATATAATCAAACACCAAACTTGCATAACATATCATATATGAACTTGCATATAATCATACACCAAACTTGCATAACATGTCATATGTGAACTTGCATATAATCATATACCAAACTTGCATAACATGTCATATATGAACTTGCATATAATCGTACACCAAACTTGCATAATCATGGTGTCATAATGGATAAATGTTTATCATAGCAATTTGCATAACTAGCATCATGAACACATAGCCTAACACTTGCATAACTTGCATAACATCATGATCATGTAGCATATAACTTGCATAACTTGCATAACATCATGAACATGTAGCATATGACTTGCATAACTTGCATAACATCATGAACATGTAGCATATGACTTGCATAACTCGCATAACATCATTAACACATAACATATAACATACATAACATGCATAACATCATTAACATATAGCATATAACATGCATAACATCATTAACACATAGCATATGATAACATAATCTCGCATTGATCCACATTCATAGCCATAACCTCATTATATCCTATCATAATCATTTCAACAATTGGTCATTAAGGCTATAGAAAACTCACAACTTGTTGATTAGCACTCCTAAGAAGAAGATTAAGTTGCTAGAGTTGATTAGAGATTGATTTGAGAAGCTATCTTCCTCTTTAAGTTGATGGAGGCTCCTTCAAGCTGCATTTTGACGGCATAACGGTGTTGTAGCTATTTTTAGTATGAATTAGGGTAGTCTTAGGGTGTATTTATAGAGTAGTTAGGTGTTTTAGGCCATTAGATTAACCCTAAATCAGATTAGAGCCGTCAGATCTCGTCCTAGCCACCAAAACACAGCCCAAAAGCTAAGCTGATGCACCCTGGTCACCTGGGCTCGACCAGGGAGGTCGACCCCCAGGTCGACACTAGGGTCGACTCCCCAGTCGACCTGGTGGGCAGGTTGACTCCCCAGTCGACCCCCAGGTCGACCCCCTGGGTCTGGCGGGAATTTTCCCGTCACTTCTGAAATTTGAAATTTCTGTTTTTAAATCTGTCTTTAAATTTTCTGAAACTTCTTCGGGCCATATCTGGGTCATACAGACTCCGATTTTCGAAAACTCAGACTCTATTTCGCGAATTTTTCCGAGACAAACGCAATGGCATAGCCCGTTTCCCCTGATTCAGATTTTTGAATTTAATTATGCCCTGTTTTATATTATAGTAAGTTATTCAACATACGGGGTGTTACACATCTCTATATTTAAATTCACATTCGAATTTAAATATTCAAATGATAATTTTTCCACCTCATTTATAAACACCGTTTATAAATTTACTTCAATTCCCTGTATTATTTAATTTATAAACATCATTTGTAAATTTAATTACTTGTTTTATATATTCAAAACAAGTTAATATTTCTATCGCCCATTCGAAATTCGAATACTATTTTAATTAAATAGATTTTTTCTTTTAAATCTCAATATATCCTTTTCACGATATATTTATAAATCAGCAATTACGGTCCAGTGATATTTAAACAATCCAACCACCCAATTTCTAATCAAAGGTTTTCAAACACATCATATATGATAATATGAAAAAAAAACAAACAAACAATAATATTTTTGAGGAATCCAGTTGGATTCCTCCAACCTGTTTTCCTCTATCCACAGACGTTAGCCAACAGAATTAATACCCAACCTGCTTCGAGGCAGGATATCGTGGTATAGAAAGTCATCCAATATATATATTGTGGGGCGCATAGGGAAATCATCCTCTAATGATACCGTGGGCATCCGCTAATGGTACTGTGGGAATCCAACCAATCATCAATATATATATATATATATATAGTAGCCACAAACACCAATCCTAAATAACTAATATATATATTTAAATAAAAAACCCCAATGCAAGCAAACAACCAAAGAACAATTATTTTTAACTGATAAAAATAATTCTAAATAAAATTTGAGTGAGATTTACTCACCCTGATTTCATTTGCTGAATATCCAGTTAAAATTCCAATCACTTTGATTACGAATCATCTCCACTAAATCGATTCCTATGATTATTTGATTTTATTTTATGATTACACAATTATTAATTTAAATTAACTATTTAAACAAATAAATAACTTATTATATGTATTTTAAATTTATAAAAACATATACCTTATTCGCCTCATTTTAACCATTTCCAGCCTTATCCTAGCGGACCCGTGGTCCGATCACCACTGCCACCACAGCAAAACCCCATCAGCCTTATCACTGTCCAGACGAGCCTCCTCCACAATTGCTTTGGCCAACATATCTTACTACAACCCCATCTCAGTGTTCGAGCTTCCCCAAAAACCATTACTGTGCACATTCTTCCAAAAACACTACCTTTGCAACTTCAACTCCTCCTTTTTCAAATCTGTCGATCCCCCAAAAGTTGCAGTCCCCAACAGATCTCATTTGTCAAACTGTCGCAACTTTCTAGTATACCCAGTTCGTACTCCTCCATCCACAAATCGCACCTCCTCAAATTGTCTTCCTAGTTTAAACCGCACCCTTCCTGATGTCGTAATACTGTCACCCAAACTCCAGAATAGGATCACGACCTCCACCAGAACTCGAAAATCTTATTTTGCCCAAACCTGAGTCTGGCCATCATGCCTTCCTCATCGATCGCGTCTTTGTTGTCGCCGGGCTTCAGAGAACCCATCATCTTCGATCGCAACGATCGATTTTGATTTAAAAATGGAACCGCCCCATTTTCTTTTTAGGATATGGGTTTGATATAAAAAGGGGGCTTCGATTGAATATCTGATCGATTTGAAAGAGGATATCCACGAAATGAGTGAGCTTGTAGTGTTCGAACATATGAGATTGAATTTGGGGAAAAAGTCGGATACATTTGTTAATGAAAGAGGGAATTCATTTTTAATGAAGCTTTGAAAAAGTTTGGTTTGCAAATGAAAAAATGAGGGTGCGGCCATTTTATTTCTTGCTTTTCTGAAGCTTATCATTTTTGATTTCAGAAGAAAGAAAATGGAAGGAGGATATGAGCGTGATTTATAGAGGAAATGGGGAACAATTTGTACCAGTATTTAATTCTGGTCGGGTAAGTACATAGCAAATATATTTAAAAAGATTTGATTTTGATTTTAAATATAATTTAATTTAATTTGATTTGACTTAAAGAGATTTTTATTCTTTTTAAAACGATATCGATTTGATTTCGAACCTATCCACAATCAAATATCTCGGGGTCCATTAATTTAAACCACGAACCGCTATTTTAACGTAACCACTGTTATTTCAACAGTGTAACACTATTCTGAACTAACTGAATATATTTTGATAATTATAAATTCGAAATAAACCGTATTTTGATTATTAAATTGATAACTCAATATAAAATCGATTTATATTATCACTTAATATTTAAAACAATATTAAATATTTAAAATAGATTGACCAAAAATCCGGGTCGTTACATTCTTTCCTCCTTAAAAGAAATTCGTCCCCGAAATTACTAAGGTAGGAAAAATGGTACAAATTCATTAACTTTTCAAAAATTCACTTATGTTGAAACTCAACATTTCATATTCCTATGACTTTAATTCCAACCAAAACTTTTGGTTTCCATTCATATGCATTCTAATTCATTCAAATTGATTTTGATCAATTTATTCACTTCGATCCACTTAACTTGTTTAAGTTAAATTAAATTTTCATAATTCAAATTCCAGGGATTTTATTTCAAATCCTTTTGAAATCACATAAATATATAGATATATTTATAACCATCTCAAATTCAAAACATTTGAATTTTCAAACCCAACTTGTTTTCTTTCAAACAAATTTTCACCAAAACTTTTCTAAGGTAGCAATCCGTCACTTAGAAACTCGAAAATGAACACTGATGATGTTGCAGTCATCATCAGGATTATTTCCCAGCCACTGAAGTGAGTTCAGTGCTTTATCATTTTCAAACTCATCTAAAATGATTTTGACTCAAAAATCTTTCAAATACAAAGTTATATTGTTCTAATATACGTCAGAAAATATTTTCAAACTTCCCAGGATTTAAATTTTAAATTCTGGTTTGAATTCAATTTTAATTCATCTCGTTTGTATATTTAATTCATATACAAATTCTATTTTGGTTATATATAACCATTCCAATTTTTACAATCTAATTTGATTATAATGTTAACATCCAACACATCCATATATTATAATAATTTCAGAAAAATTATTCTTTTTCTATCAAAAATAGAATTTTGAGTAAATTTATTTCATTTACCCAATTTAAAACAATATTGTGTTCAGTCTTATGTTCAAGTATTTACAAACTCTTATCGACGTTGTGGCATCCCACGATTCGATCATAATTCATAAACTACTCACCAGATAAGCCAACACAATATAAAACAATTTTTATATCACTTATCAAATACGCGCTCTCGTATATGTACACTCAACTCATTTTAGGGTACTGCTGACCCAATCTCTAATGAGCACAACCCCATCAAGCCTAGGTATTCGCTCAACCTAAGCTCTGATACCAACTGTAATGGCCCGCAAATCCGTACTATCTGAGTTGACTAATAACACTACACGTCCAACCCAAATTGCACAGAAATACGAATCATTATTAGAAAGAAGTTAGAGGATGAGAAATAGAAAGAAAGAAATGTTAGAATAGAAGAAAACAAAGAAGACAAATTTTATAGAGGAACGAATAAAATATATTATATAACATAAATTTTTGAAATACATATCAGTAACTTTATATACATACCATTATCAGAGCACAACACTTATTCCTGGAACAGTGACAAACACCTGTTTCCAGATACAACATAGTACACAACGGAAATATGTTAGTCTATAGAAAACTGGTGAAGCCTCCTGCTTCCAGCTCTTCCAAGTGAATCTGAAAAATCCCGACTACTTGACTGCCTATACAAATATGGGCACCTAAGAGTTTAGGGAAGACAAAATCAAATAAACTCTGGGTCAGTCATGGGACTGGTGTGAGTAAACTCCAACCATTTGTTTAACTTTCAAAAACCTTTCGAAAGAAATGATGATCGTAAGACCGATCTACACATAAACACGGATGGTTTTTACCTTACGATAACCAAAAATATTTTTGATATCAAATCCAGTGATATTATAATAATGTCTACATCAAATAAATAGAATCTAGCGGAACGCTTGCATCTCACGCTCCATATATAATATAAAATTTAAAACCGTAGGGCGCTTATTGGATATTGGATTCCGACTATGACAAGGTATGGAACCACCTGCCAATAGTGTATCTCTAGAGAGGAATACACCGGGTTCAACAAGAACATCTAGCAACCCGGCCCACACATGACCGACCACTCATTTCGCTTGATTGTATCGAAAGTATATCACCAACAGTTGGGATCAACAACCTTTTCCCGAAAAGGGACAGCATCGATAGATTAAAGAAGTAAAAGGAATTTCTCTAGATAGGTGATTATACACCCTAATGGGAGCAACCCACATAGCTATGCTGCCTGCCCGATTTGTGTCATTTCCCGGTTGTTGAGGCCTGAGGCTACGATTACTTATCATTCCTTGATAGCACAATCACTTTGAATGCCACATTGTTAGATCCATTAATCACTAATTGATTTGCACAAATATATTCTGGATATTATGCTAAGAGGATAAATTCTCCGCCACCATATATATTAATACAGACCAACATATGCGATCATTGGAAATACTCTGTCAGACACTCGTCCGTATACGTTCGTTCTGGGATTGAACGAAACCGAAGGCACAATTCCTATTAATAGAAAAAAATCCTTGCACTTTATTCCGTCTTCGATTATCTTCATATAATCTGATTCGCAACGCTACTGCCAATACGGAGTGGTTCACGGATAATGATCCAACCGGTCACTCCATATGGGCAACGATATTGGCAAATACTTCGATAGTCGGTTATTTAACTATCGAAGAAAAATAACAAACTTTCGAACCATCAAACAAATCACTGGGCCTCTTAATTTATATTTCATTAATTAAATCACTACTCCATTTCCTAATCAATATTTGTTAACCAAATATTTTCAATTATCATCTTGGCCTTTTCGCTATTTGGAAAACATTTCCATATATCGCCTCCTTTTATTTTCAATACATAGAAAATATATTCTTTTTATAATCGGAAAATATTACAGTTGCTTATCTCTTTCCCGGCCATTCATTTTTAGACTTAGGAAATATTTATAATCCTATTTCCAAAATTCCACTTCCTTGGGTTAAAACGAATGTTGTGTAAAACATCGTTACGACAACCCAAAACACTGTATTCAACAAATTCTTATTCAAACATTGATATTCGAGATTAAATCTTGTTATTTATCAGTTAATAATGAAATCAATCAAGCTGGGGTATAATTACATCTCAGACCTTAACTGAATAACATCTTTAACTTCGAAACAAACAAGACCACTTATCTGAAATCATCAACACCATAAAAACCACTTATTCATTTTTGAAACCTATATATATTTCTCTTTCTATTACCAGATTTTCAATTTCCTTTTTGTTTATAATATTCTATGTTTAAATTCATTTCCTTACCGGATTCTATACATATAGATTTATAATTATCAATTATCTAAAAAATATTCTAACTCCTTAAATTTCCGGAAATTTTCGCCATAACCTCCTTTGTATCGGCAAATAGTTCAAACCTCAACTCGCCTCTCTAGGCCCTTTCCATTCAAAAAGAAAATCAAAAAGCCAAGTGGCTTGCCGATTCGCCGCATAAAATCTCATATGGAATTTAAACATGTACCTTATTGTCGAGCACACGAACTATAATCTTCATATACTTCATTCCATACCTGTCTAACCCATATCCAAATATTCTCATTTGGTTTCAACTCAATCCATTCGTCTTAACCCAATTCGCTAATTTATTTTCTAATTAGCTATTTTTCCTATTTCACTTCTTTGTTTGAACATAACATGTTCAAATAAAATATTTAACTTGCTTATAACCAAATTGAATTCCAATTTCAATTCTAGCTTCCTTTTCGATTTCGAATATAAATTTCCATATCGAATTCACTTATTCAAAGCCCAATATCAATTCAAAATCTTATTAACTAATTACTTTTCAAATCAGTTAATTCTATTTAATAGTTAAAAATCTGATTTCTGTTTCAAAAATCAATATATTACTCCACTTGAGTTCACATGTATTTTACAACTCAAATCTGAAATTTTCTAATTAGAAATTCGGATTTTGTTTGCTTAAAATTCTTTTATAAAATTAAATAAACCGTTATGGTTTTTAAATGGTTATGGCGCTATTTTTCTGAAAATTTGATTTTGACATAACTCAAAATCTATTCGACGAAATCCATATTTTTCCTTTTCATTAGAAAACTATTATTCAACCGGTCCTGACTATTCTTGTTTCAAAGAATTCCAACTTAATTTGAGTTCTATATACTCAATTGAAGTTCGAAACGCCAATTTACGAACTACGGCGCTGCGACAAGTTCGTTTTAATTATATTTATATATATAAACATTTAAACTTCGTTTATATATAAAATCTAACTCCATTCTGATATATTGTTAATATATATTAAATCCGTTTTTCAAATCGAACTTAATATTTCCGATTATCTCAAATCGTCGATTTTTCATTACTTGGTTATAAATTTGTTTATAACTCAATTTGCTATATTAATTTCCAATTTCTTTTATAAATAAATTAGAATTCGATATAATCGAGTTCCAATTATAAACCCGTTGAATTATTCTCACTTCGATTTATATTCCGATTTCCGGAATAAAATTTATCGTTTTGTTTCAAAACACTTTCCAATCTACTTTTAAATTCCTATTTGAATTAAATAGTTTAAATTATCCAAATGATAATTTATTTCACCAAATTCATAACACTATTTATAAATTCAACTTCCTTGTTTCATATATTTAAATAAGTTCCCTTTTCAAATTTCTATTTGAAACTCCATCCCTTTGATATTCCGAATTGCGGAATAAAAACCGTTGTTCCCTTTCGAATGATTTCAAATTCTATTTTTAAATTCATATTTGAATTTAAATATTCAAATTATCTCTTGATAATTAATTCATTATATTTATAAACACCATTTTATAAATTTCCATGTTTCAAATTTAAACAAGTCTATTTCGAAATCTATTTTAAAACCAAAATCTTAATTTGGAAATTTCTATTTATAATAACTTAAATATATATATATATAACACCCAATTTATTTTCATATTCAATTTAACTTCTATTTAAATAAATTCGAATTAATCGAATTCAAATCATAAATCCTTACGGATTTATTTTAGTTCAATTTATATTCTGAACATCAGAATAAATTCCATCGTTTAATTCTTTAAAACGATTCCCCATCTCTATATTTAAATTCACATTTGAATTTAAATATTCAAATTTTCAAATGATAATTTTTCCACCTCATATATAAACACCGTTTATAAATTTACTTCAATTCCCTGTATTATTTAATTTATAAACATCATTTATAAATTTCAAAACTTGTTTTATATATTCAAAACATGTTAATATTTCTATCGCACATTCGAAATTCAAATACTATTTTAATTAAATAGATTTTTCCTTTTAAATCTCAATATATCTTTTTCACGATATATTTATAAATTAGCAATTATGGTCCAGTGATATTTAAACAATCCAACCAACCAATTTGTAATCAAAGGTTTTCAAACACATCATATATGATAATATGAAAACAAACAAACAATAATATTTTTGAGGAATCCAGTTGGATCCCTCCAACCTGTTTTCCTGCATCCACAGATGTTAGCCAACAGAAATAATACCCATCCTGCTTCGAGGCAGGATATCGTGGTAAAGAAGGTCACCCACTATATATATTGTGGGGCGCATAGGGAAATCATCCGCTAATGATACCACGGGCATCCGCTAATGGTACAATGCGAATCCAACCAATCACCAATATATATATAATAGCCACAAACACCAATCCTAAATAACTAATATATATATATATATATATTTAAAAAAAAACAGTGCAAGCAAACAACCAACGAACAATTATTTTTAATTGATAAAAATAATTCTAAATAAAATTTGAGTGATATTTACTCACCGTGATTTCATTTGCTGAATATCCAGTTAAAATTCCAATCATCTTGGTTACGAATCATCTCCACTAAATCGATTCCTATGATTATTCGATTTTATTTAATGATTACACAATTATTAATTTAAATTACCTATTTAAACAAATAAATAACTTATTATATGTTTTTTAAATTTATAAAAACATATACCTTATTCGCCTCATTTTAACCATTTCCAGCCTTACCCTAGCGGACCTATGGTCCGATCACCGCTGCCACCACATCAAAACCCCATCAGCCTTATCACTGTCCAGACGAGCCTCCTCCACAATTGCCTTGGCCAATGGCTCTTACTACAACCCCATCTCAGTGTTCGATCTTCCCCAAAAACCATTACTGCACACCTTCTTCCAAAAACACTACCTTTGCAACTTCAACTCCTCCTTTTTCAAATCTGTCGATCCCCCAAAAGTTGCAGTCCCCAACAAATCTCATTTGTAAAACTGTCGCAACTTTCTAGTATACCCAGTTCGTACTCCCCCATCCACAAATCGCACCTCCTCAATTTGTCTTCCCAGTTTATACCGCACCCTTCCTGATGCCGTAATATTGTCACCTGAACTCCAGAATAGGATCGCGACCTCCACCTGAACTCGAAAATCTTGTTTTGCCAAAACCTGAGTCTGGCCTTCGTTCCCTCCTCATCGATCGTGTCTCTGTTGTCGCCGGGCTTCAGAGAACCCATCATCTTCGATCGCAACGATCGATTTTGATTTAAAAATGGAACCGTCCCTTTTCATTTTAGGATATGGGTTTGATTTAAAAGGGGGCTTCGATTGAATATCTGATCGGTTTGAAAGAGGATATCCACGAATTGAGTGAGCTTGTAGCGTTCGAACATATGAGATTGAATTTGGGGAAAAAGTTGGATACATTTGTTAATGAAAGAGGGAATTCATTTTTAATGAAGCTTTGAAAAAGTTTGGTTAGCAAATTAAAAAATGAGGGTGCGGCCATTTTATTTCTTGCTTTTCTGAAGCTTATCATTTTTTATTTCAGAAGAAAGAAAATGGAAGGGGGATATGAGCGTGATGTATAGAGGAAATGGGGAACAATTTGTGCCAGTATTTAATTCTGGTCGGGTAAGTACAAAACAAATATATTTAAAAAGATTTGATTTTGATTTTAAATATAATTTAATTTGACTTAAAGAGATTTTTATTCTTTTTAAAATGTTATCGATTTGATTTCGAACCTATCCACAATCAAATATCTTAGGGTACATTAATTTAAACCACGAACCGCTATTTTAACGTAACCACTGTTGTTTCAATAGTGTAACACTATTCTGAACTAACTGAATATATTTTGATAATTATATATTCGAAATAAATCGTATTTTGATTATTAAATTGATAATTCAATATAAAATCGATTTATATTATCACTTAATATTCAAAACAATATTAAATATTTAAAATAGATCGACCAAAAATCCGGGTCGTTACATCTATAGAATTGAATTAAATTTTACCAAAGAAAGAAATGATTTAAATTATACACATTCGAGGATTATTTGAAAAGGCCGAGTTAAATCTCATTTCAAATAATCCTCGAATGTATATAATTCAAATCATTTCTTTCTTTGGTAAAATTTAATTCAATTCTATAGATCAATGTCAAATAAATCTAACCGTCCATATTACTTTATAAACCAAGGGAAATTGGTTTATTTCCACTCCATATCGTTCATAATATTTTATAACGATTTATTGCTATTTTTATTTATATAAAAATAGCTCATTTAATTCGAACGATGTTTCAGGTCATTACGCGGCCGTGACACTATTTTTTTCAGATTTGAATTACACATTTCTCGAAATCTAACCGTTGGATCTTAACAAATTTAATATCATTGGAAATATCTTTCCAAAGCGAACCAAATGGTTCCAGTTTTGGGAAAATCCAACGGTTGGATCTCTCGGTATAATTGTTTAAAGTTACGATTCCCAAACGCGAACTACCGCGCGCGATTCATTTTATTATATATATATATAATTAGTTCGACGAATTCAAAACCATTTATTCTTCAAATAATTTTTTACACTTCATATTCATGTTAAAAATGATATTTTTAATGAACAAAAATATATTTCAAGACATGTAAATTTTATACCCTTAACATACATGTTAAAAATGATATTATTAATGAACAAAAATATATTTCAAGACATGTAAATTTTATACACTTCACATACATGTTAAAAATGATATTTTTGATGAAAAAAATATATATTTCAAGACATGTAAATTTTATACAATTCACATACATGTGAAAATTTATATTTTTAACACACACAACCATTCATTTCAACACATGACTATTTAATTCACTTCATTAACATGTTAAAAATAATATTTTAACATATGATTCTTTTGTTCTTAACTAACATGTTAAAGATGACATTTTTATCTAACAGAATATATTCTAACATATGATTCTTTTATTTCTATACTAACATGTTAAAGATGACATTTTTAATTAACAAAACATATTTCAACATACGATTCTTTTTATTTTTCATTAACATGTTTAAAGACAATATTTTTAATGAACAAAACATAATTCAACATATGATTTTTATAACTTCGCTAACATGTTAAAGACAACATTTGTAACGACCCAGGGATTTTCGACTCCGAAAATAAACATCAAACTACCGTGTTGACCATTCAGACATCGAACATTCCAGATCATTAATAGAAAGAAATTAGAGGGTGAGATAAGAAAGAAAGAAATATAAGAATAGAAGAAGAAGAAGAACAACACCACACCACAGAGCCTCACATCGCAGCGGAACAAAATATAATACAGAAATAACCTTTATTGAAAGCTTTTGAAATACTTACAATATCAGAGTACACATCTGGACAGTGATACTCATCTGTCCTCATATAACACACAGCGGAATAGTAATATCATACGTCCGAACAACTCTAGCTCGTCTCTTCATAGAAGTTGATAAACTGAACCTGTACAACCCGGTCTAACCCGAGCATTTACAAAACACCGGGTCAGTCTGGTGAACCAGAGTGAGATAAACTCGCACAGTAATAAGGGTGAACCATCCAATCTTGATTTTAAAGTTCAAAATCTTTTCAGAAGAAAAAGGATAATCGTAAGACCAAATCCACACATAAACACGGACGGTTTTTACCTTACGATAATCCAAAACAATTTTGAAACCAATATCTTGTTCTGATATTATAATAATGTCTAAATACAAGTAAATATCAATTTAGTGGAACGCTTGCATCTCACGCTCCACATATATAGTATACAATCAAAACCGCAGGCGCTTATTGGAGATTGGATTCCGACCTTGACAAGGTATGGGACCACCTGCCGATCGTGTATCTCTAGAGACGAATACACTGGGTTCAACAAGAACTTCTTGCAACCCGGCCCTCACATGACCGACCACTCATTTCGCTTGAGTGTATCGAATGTATACCACCGACGGTTGGGATCAACAACCGTCCCCCGACAAGGGACAGCATCGAAACATAGATTTAAGAAGCAAATAGGATTTCCTCTAGATAGGTGATCATACACCCTAATGGGAGCGACCCACATAGCCATGCTGCCTGCCCGATTTTTGTCATTTCCCGGTTGATGAGGCTTGAGGCCAGAATTAACTCTTGACATCTGGTCGCCATTTACTTTGAATGCCACATCGTCAGATCCGTCAGATATCACTAATTGACGTCCCCAAAAATACTCTAGCTGGAAGCTAAGAGAACGGCGATTCCCCGCCAACAACTATCGCACGTTTGAAGAAATCAACGTACGTGACCCTTTGGAAATACTCTGTCAGACATCCGTCCATATACGTCATCCAGGAACAGGATGAACCGAAGGCACTCTCCTACCGCATCCATATAGGAATCACCCCATGGATCAGTAGTGAGAAGTCCTTGCAACCCGTAGATTCCAACCACGACAGAATCACAGCTTTACTGTGCTTGCCAGGCAGAGAAGATTAGTGGTTCTTCCGTTTATGGAAATCCACGGTCTTCAATGCTCCATCTCGATCATCTTCTGATATCTTCACGTATTTGTTGGTCGGAATGGTTTTCGAATATAAATTCGATCCCGGTCTTTCCATACCAACAATCGTATTGGACAGGTTTGATAGTCGGTGTTTTAACTATCAAAATATACAGTGTTTCAATCATGACACTCCAATGAGTTCACTGGTTAAGTATTCAGCATCACCTGGCCTTTTAACACTTGATTTACTTCGTTAAATCAAAACTTCTAACTCTGTTAATATTTAAAAATACGATATTTGAATAACTCTAATCCGATTTAACTCTAATGGATTAACTCTAATTGATTAACTAATACTCGACTTAAATCCATTCGCTTGACTCTAGATCGCAGCGATCACAATGGTTACGCCTGATTCCCTCAGGAAACATCCGACCGCTGTAGGCTGTCTGTAGCCCTGCGAATTACGCTAGCAGTCGTACGAAATGGCAACTTATTCTGAATACTATGTTTGACTAACTCTAGCTCGAATAACTATATTCAACTTCCCACTTAAATCTTCCTTCCAATCATCTTTTAAATTCGGAAATCCATTAGTTTTAACAAAGAAATTTATAGCACATATGTTATAACAATAGCGTTATAATTACTATTTAGATTTACAAAACAACAGCGCTATAATCGCTGTTTAGATCACAAAAACATTTACTATAGCAACGACGCTAAAATCGCTATTTAGATTTACAAAAACATATATTATAACTATAGCGCTAAAATCGCTGTTTACAAAACACTTATCAAAGTTTAACCATTCATCTCATTTCTTATGCTCATAATTGTAGATCTGATTAACATCAGAACAAATCGAAGTCTTAAATAAATAAAATATTTATTTATTTACTTTTCTTTTATAAACCTTTATTCAAAATAACATATTCAAAATCCAACTCCAGTTATAAAGTAAATTTTATAACTTCATCTTTATCGATTCACCTGACGGTGAGTCAATATTTATAACACGATTGATTTTATAGGCCATACGCTGCCAAATACCCAACCAATATCACCCATTGGTTTAAACCGAACAGATGTTGAATATTCAGTCAATAATCAACTATCAAATCAATCCCACAAACAGATCAGTCCATATATGAGCATATGAGAGTAAATAATAAATTTGAGGGATCCGGTTGGGTCCCTCCAACCTGTTCGTCCCCGTATTCAAATGGTTTTCTCAAATCAGACTGTTCAGTTTTGTTTAACTGATAAACTAAAATAACAACCATTTAACATTAACCACAAGCAATTCAAACAATTCAACCATTTAAACACGTTTATAAATAAACGTGACCAACCAAGGTGAGTCACCTTTATTGGAACCAATCGTTAAAAATAACGATTTGGTATTTTACTGAAATTAAACACAGTTTATTTCATCAGTTAAATCAACAGATAAGCAGATAACTAGCAAAACAGTCAACCATTGGCAAGCAGAGCACACAAAATAAAAATACCCAATTTATATAAAATATAAAAAGGGTAACTGAGTGAGTTTAACTCACCTTTGATTTCGTTCGTCGGTAAAACGATTCGTCTCCGTCAATCCAGCTTCCTAGTGTTACCCCCGTCGATATGGTTTCGACGCTTCAGATCTTGTTCAATTCTGTGTACGTATGAACGGGTCACACATATTCTGATATACGATTTTATTTAAACAAACCTTTTATCTTTCATTAATTAAAATAAACTAATATACTAATGTTTTTATCATGTCTCAACTAATTACTCATTTCATCTAATTTCGGCCACGCTAAAATCTTGACTAAACAACATAGCATATTATAAAAAGTTGGGTGCTGCTCAACTAAAATGGCCACATACTAGGACGCATTATATAAAGTTTACTATCTCATGTAATAACCAGTTTTATGTATTGGTTAGAATTAATTAAGGTTCGATTTCATGTATCCTAAAATCAACATTGATTATGGAGTTTAACACTACACTGTATGTGTATTCATTTTTAATTAGACATATTAACTAATTTAAGGGTTGGGCACTTTTAACTAGCGGGATACATACTAGGTTAATTTTGACACAATAGTTATTTGGTCATGTTAACAACTGATTTTGTCACTACTGTTCATTTTCATTTGCAGTAAAAGAAATGAGCTCGTACCCGAAACCATGCCGCACCTTCTCACCCTGTCCACCGCTCCTGATCTTTCCTTCTCGCATGTATCCCCTCACGCATGAACACCACCAACTCCATCCTTCCCATACTTGTTTTTCACACATGCAGTATCTCCATACATAATCCGCACCCCAACCCTCACGTCCTTCCACCTCTCAGGCTTCTCACTCCCTCATTCTTGCGCCCCACCGAGTTTTTTTTTTATAATGGTTCTATTTCATTAATTTAGTTCGATTTTGGTTGCTGAAAATATGCAGACAGTGTGAGTATTTATAGGAGATAAACACCGTGGCCCTCAAGTAAAATATATATTAATATATGTTTAGGTCGTAGGTGAGCTGTCTATAGGTGGGATTACCCAAAACTTGGTCGGCACGGTGTTGTATATTTGAAGACAAAGAAAACTTTGTTTGAGCGCAAGAAAGGAACAGCGTGGCACGGGTGGAAAATTAGCAGACAAGAAAATAAAATAAAATTACATATGTTACTGAAAAGAAAAGCAAGGGTATAGGCTTGGAGTGCAAAGAATAGCGTACAGCAAAAATACAATATAAGGTTGCGTTGGTGCCTTATATAAAGAAGTGTACATATTTATATTATTATTATATTGTTCCATGTTTTGCATAGAGAAATTCGTCAAGTTACCTACATAAACCCTCCGTTTTTGCCAAACAAATAGGTAATCCTAGCATAAAAAAATATTCCGGACCCAATGGGACAAGTTTCGTCGAATTCCGACACCGTTTGCGAAAATCCCTTAGAAAATATCGACGAAAAACACCGAGCAATAATTCCTAACAATTCCAGAAAAAATCCTAAAAATATGAGGCCTTGACGTTTCACTAGACCTCTTCCTAAGGTTTCGTATGAAACTTGTTTCGTTGAATTCTGAGTCCGTTAGACCAGTTAACCATTCAGTTTAGTTTGTTTTAAGTTAAAAACATAGCGTACCCCACTATGAAATATTCTGTTCACGTAGGGACTGTTATGGACAGAAACAAAAATACCATTTAAATGAGTGATGTGCTCTGGTCCCAAAAATGTAATAATACCGGTAGATGGACTCATATTGTGAAACCCCGAAATGTCGATACAGGGTGCCACATACTCCAAATAAAAAGTTGCTTATTAAATTAATTAAAAATTATAGTAAAATTCTAAAAATTAAATTATCGCTACTCCCCAAAAGGACCTTGTCTAAATTCAAACCCGATCTCTAATTATATCGAATAAACCGATACGGTCGATACACGATTCTATAGCGACTATTCAAAAATTTGATTTGGACATATCTCAAAATCTACATGACGAAATCCTGATTTTTCTCTTCTACTAGAAAGATATACTCCATCAGTTCCACCCGTTTCTTGTTTCACAGAAATCCAATTTAAAACGAACTCTGTACATTCAGTTGAAGTTCAAATCGCCAAATAGCGAACTGCAGCGCCATTTCGAGCTCGTTTATAAATATATAAATAAATTAACGTTCAAACTCCGTTTAAATAACGAATTATATATTAAAATCCATTTATTTTCTAAATAAAATATTTAGAATAAATAAATTAAATTGAATATTTGACGGCCAAAAACGCGGGATATTACATTCTTCCCCCCTTAAAATAATTTCGTCCTCGAAATTGCTAAGGTAAGAAAGAACGCTACAAACCCGTTAATTTCCAAATCCGATTTAGTTTAAATTAAAATCAGTTCAATACCGTAAATAAATATTTTCAAAAATATTGAAAATTTTCTAACACCTTAAATTTTCGAAAAAATTCGCCAGCACCTCCTCCGTATGGCTCAGTCGGTACAACTACACCTCGCCTTTCTAGGCCTTCTCCAATCCAAAAGAAGATAAAACAGCCAAGCGGCTTGCCAAATAGGCTCATAAATCACCAAACCCATATAAAATAAACGTGTACCTTTTTGTCGGGCATAACATCATATCTTTTCCATCTGCTACCCTGTCAGCATATACAAATGCATTCCCAAACAAAATTCCAATTTTATTCTCAAAACCAAATCCTGCCCAGGCCAAACCAATTCTTAACTCAATTTCCATCCACCATCAATTTCAACTCTTAGCTTACCAGTCCATTACCATTTCAGATTCCCGTCTCACAATTCAAAATCTGATTCGACTTGATATATTTTAGCCCGATTCAATTTCCAGTTAATTGGTTTCAATTCAATTCATATTTGTTTTCACAATTTCTATTTTTTTGTTTAATTCCTGCTATCTCTCCTGGGAGTTTTTAAACAGTTCAGCTTTTTCAAAAATCAAATATTCCCTTTCAGGGTTCAAAACAACTTGTCTTTCTCAAAGCAATTCAAAACAAAATTTTGGTAGTAATCCGTCACTTAGAACTCGGAAATGCACACTGATGATGTGGCCAGCATTCTCAGAGTTATTTCCCAGCTATCAAAGTGAGTTCAATACTATATCACTACAAGATTCCAATTTTAAACACTTTCATTTTGAAATCTATTTCAAAATAAAATTCACGATGCTTGTAAACAATTTAAAATCTCTCAGGATCTTAAATTTTCATATATTCAATTCAAGTTCATTTTCAACACCTTTCCCACTTTAAGGAATTTTAATTCCAATTCTGATTTAGATTTCAGATTTAATTCATTTGATTCCATATTATACGAATTTTAATTGGTTATTTATATAACCATTTCAATTATAATCAACCAACACATCCAATATACTATAATAATTCAAATATATATCATTCTTTTATATTAAAATATAATTTGGGTAAAATTATTTCATTTACCCTCTTTCAAAACATATTGTGTCGGTTTATCGTACTTAAGTGTTTACAAACTCCTATCGATACAGTGGATCAAACCGATCGACCAAAATTCATAAACAACTCAAACAAATAAATCTCCACAATATAAAACAATTTTTATAAAATCTACAAATACGTTCACTCGTATATATACACTCAAACTCAATCTAGGGTATTGCTAACCCCATCTCTACTGAGTCACACCACAGAGCCAAGGTAATTACTTAACCTTCAGCTCTGATACCACTGTAACGACCCAGGGATTTTCGACTCCGAAAATCAACATCAAACTACCGTGTTGACCATTCAGACATCGAACATTCCAGATCACTAATAGAAAGAAGTTAGAGGGTGAGATAAGAAAGAAAGAAATATAAGAATAGAAGAAGAAGAAGAACAACACCACACCACAGAGCCTCACATCGCAGCGGAACAAAATATAATACAGAAATAACCTTTATTGAAAGCTTTTGAAATACTTACAATATCAGAGTACACATCTGGACAGTGATACTCATCTGTCCTCATATAACACACAGCGGAATAGTAATATCATACGTCTGAACAACTCCAGCTCGTCTCTTCATAGCAGTTGATAACCTGAACCTGTACAACCCGGTCTAACCCGAGCATTTACAAAACACCGGGTCAGTCTGGTGAACCAGAGTGAGATAAACTCGCACAGTAATAAGGGTGAACCATCCAATCTTGATTTTAAAGTTCAAAATCTTTTCAGAAGAAAAAGGATAATCGTAAGACCAAATCCACACATAAACACGGACGGTTTTTACCTTACGATAATCCAAAACAATTTTGAAACCAATATCTTGTTCTGATATTATAATAATGTCTAAATACAAGTAAATATCAATTTAGTGGAACGCTTGCATCTCACGCTCCACATATATAGTATACAATCAAAACCGCAGGCGCTTATTGGAGATTGGATTCCGACCTTGACAAGGTATGGGACCACCTGCCGATCGTGTATCTCTAGAGACGAATACACTGGGTTCAACAAGAACTTCTTGCAACCCGGCCCTCACATGACCGACCACTCATTTCGCTTGAGTGTATCGAATGTATACCACTGACGGTTGGGATCAGCAACCGTCTCCCGACAAGGGACAGCATCGAAACATAGATTTAAGAAGCAAATAGGATTTCCTCTAGATAGGTGATCATACACCCTAATGGGAGCGACCCACATAGCCATGCTGCCTGCCCGATTTTTGTCATTTCCCGGTTGATGAGGCTTGAGGCCAGAATTAACTCTTGACATCTGGTCGCCATTTACTTTGAATGCCACATCGTCAGATCCGTCAGATATCACTAATTGACGTCCCCAGAAATACTCTAGCTGGAAACTAAGAGAACGGCGATTCCCCGCCAACAACTATCGCACGTTTGAAGAAATCAACGTACGTGACCCTTTGGAAATACTCTGTCAGACATCCGTCCATATACGTCATCCCGGAACAGGATGAACCGAAGGCACTCTCCTACCGCATCCATATAGGAATCACCCCATGGATCAGTAGCGAGAAGTCCTTGCAGCCCGTAGATTCCAACCACGACAGAATCACAGCTTTACTGTGCTTGCCAGGCAGAGAAGATTAGTGGTTCTTCCGTTTATGGAAATCCACGGTCTTCAATGCTCCATCTCGATCATCTTCTGATATCTTCACGTATTTGTTGGTCGGAATGGTTTTCGAATATAAATTCGATCCCGGTCTTTCCATACCAACAATCGTATTGGACAGGTTTGATAGTCGGTGTTTTAACTATCAAAATATACAGTGTTTCAATCATGACACTCCAATGAGTTCACTGGTTAAGTATTCAGCATCACCTGGCCTTTTAACACTTGATTTACTTCGTTAAATCAAAACTTCTAACTCTGTTAATGTTTAAAAATACGATATTTGAATAACTCTAATCCGATTTAACTCTAATGGATTAACTCTAATTGATTAACTAATACTCGACTTAAATCCATTCGCTTGACTCTAGATCGCAGCGATCACAATGGTTACGCCTGATTCCCTCAGGAAACATCCGACCGCCGTAGGCTGTCTGTAGCCCTGCGAATTACGCTAGCAGTCGTACGAAATGGCAACTTATTCTGAATACTATGTTTGACTAACTCTAGCTCGAATAACTATATTCAACTTCCCACTTAAATCTTCCTTCCAATCATCTTTTAAATTCGGAAATCCATTAGTTTTAACAAAGAAATTTATAGCACATATGTTATAACAATAGCGTTATAATTACTATTTAGATTTACAAAACAACAGCGCTATAATCGCTGTTTAGATCACAAAAACATTTACTATAGCAACGGCGCTAAAATCGCTATTTAGATTTACAAAAACATATATTATAACTATAGCGCTAAAATCGCTGTTTACAAAACACTTATCAAAGTTTAACCATTCATCTCATTTCTTATGCTCATAATTGTAGATCTGATTAACATCAGAACAAATCGAAGTCTTAAATAAATAAAATATTTATTTATTTACTTTTCTTTTATAAACCTTTATTCAAAATAACATATTCAAAATCCAATTCCAGTTATAAAGTAAATTTTATAACTTCATCTTTATCGATTCACCTGACGGTGAGTCAATATTTATAACACGATTGATTTTATAGGCCATACGCTGCCAAATACCCAACCAATATCACCCATTGGTTTAAACCGAACAGATGTTGAATATTCAGTCAATAATCAACTATCAAATCAATCCCACAAACAGATCAGTCCATATATGAGCATATGAGAGTAAATAATACATTTGAGGGATCCGGTTGGGTCCCTCCAACCTGTTCGTCCCTGTATTCAAATGGTTTTCTCAAATCAGACTGTTCAGTTTTGTTTAACTGATAAACTAAAATAACAACCATTTAACATTAACCACAAGCAATTCAAACAATTCAACCATTTAAACACGTTTATAAATAAACGTGACCAACCCAGGTGAGTCACCTTTATTGGAACCAATCGTTAAAAATAACGATTTGGTATTTTACTGAAATTAAACACAGTTTAATTTCATCAGTTAAATCAACAGATAAGCAGATAACTAGCAAAACAGCCAACCATTGGCAAGCAGAGCACACAAAATAAAAATACCCAATTTATATAAAATATAAAAAGGGTAACTGAGTGAGTTTAACTCACCTTTGATTTCGTTCGTCGGTAAAACGATTCGTCTCCGTCAATCCAGCTTCCTAGTGTTACCCCCGTCGATATGGTTTCGACGCTTCAGATCTTGTTCAATTCTGTGTACGTATGAACGGGTCACACATATTCTGATATACGATTTTATTTAAACAAACCTTTTATCTTTCATTAATTAAAATAAACTAATATACTAATGTTTTTATCATGTCTCAACTAATTACTCATTTCATCTAATTTCGGCCACGCTAAAATCTTGACTAAACAACATAGCATATTATAAAAAGTTGGGTGCTGCTCAACTAAAATGGCCACATACTAAGACGCATTATATAAAGTTTACTATCTCATGTAATAACCAGTTTTATGTATTGGTTAGAATTAATTAAGGTTTGATTTCATGTATCCTAAAATCAACATTGATTATGGAGTTTAACACTACACTGTATGTGTATTCATTTTTAATTAGACATATTAACTAATTTAAGGGTTGGGCACTTTTAACTAGCGGGATACATACTAGGTTAATTTTGACACAATAGTTATTTGGTCATGTTAACAACTGATTTTGTCACTACTGTTCATTTTCATTTGCAGTAAAAGAAATGAGCTCGTACCCGAAACCATGCCGCACCTTCTCACCCTGTCCACCGCTCCTGATCTTTCCTTCTCGCATGTATCCCCTCACGCATGAACACCACCAACTCCATCCTTCCCATACTTGTTTTTCACACATGCAGTATCTCCATACATAATCCGCACCCCAACCCTCACGTCCTTCCACCTCTCAGGCTTCTCACTCCCTCATTCTTGCGCCCCACCGAGTTTTTTTTTTATAAGGGTTCTATTTCATTAATTTAGTTCGATTTTGGTTGCTGAAAATATGCAGACAGTGTGAGTATTTATAGGAGATAATCACCGTGGCCCTCAAGTAAAATATATATTATTATATGTTTAGGTCGTAGGTGAGCTGTCTATAGGTGGGATTACCCAAAACTTGGTCGGCACGGTATTGTATATTTGAAGACAAAGAAAACTTTGTTTGAGCGCAAGAAAGGAACAGCGTGGCACGGGTGGAAAATTAGCAGACAAGAAAATAAAATAAAATTACATATGTTACTGAAAAGAAAAGCAAGGGTATAGGCTTGGAGTGCAAAGAATAGCGTATAGCAAAAATACAATATAAGGTTGCGTTGGTGCCTTATATAAAGAAGTGTACATATTTATATTATTATTATATTGTTCCATGTTTTGCATAGAGAAATTCGTCAAGTTACCTACATAAACCCTCCGTTTTTGCCAAACAAATAGGTAATCCTAGCATAAAAAAATATTCCGGACCCAATGGGACAAGTTTCGTCGAATTCCGACACCGTTTGCGAAAATCCCTTAGAAAATATCGACGAAAAACACCGAGCAATAATTCCTAACAATTCCAGAAAAAATCCTAAAAATATGAGGCCTTGACGTTTCACTAGACCTCTTCCTAAGGTTTCGTATGAAACTTGTTTCGTTGAATTCTGAGTCCGTTAGACCAGTTAACCATTCAGTTTAGTTTGTTTTAAGTTAAAAACATAGCGTACCCCACTATGAAATATTCTGTTCACGTAGGGACTGTTATGGACAGAAACAAAAATACCATTTAAATGAGTGATGTGCTCTGGTCCCAAAAATGTAATAATACCGGTAGATGGACTCATATTGTGAAACCCCGAAATGTCGATACAGGGTGCCACATACTCCAAATAAAAAGTTGCTTATTAAATTAATTAAAAATTACAGTAAAATTCTAAAAATTAAATTATCGCTACTCCCCAAAAGGACCTTGTCTAAATTCAAACCCGATCTCTAATTATATCGAATAAACCGATACGGTCGATACACGATTCTATAGCGACTATTCAAAAATTTGATTTGGACATATCTCAAAATCTACATGACGAAATCCTGATTTTTCTCTTCTACTAGAAAGATATACTCCATCAGCTCCACCCGTTTCTTGTTTCACAGAAATCCAATTTAAAACGAACTCTGTACATTCAGTTGAAGTTCAAATCGCCAAATAGCGAACTGCAGCGCCATTTCGAGCTCGTTTATAAATATATAAATAAATTAACGTTCAAACTCCGTTTAAATAACGAATTATATATTAAAATCCATTTATTTTCTAAATAAAATATTTAGAATAAATAAATTAAATTGAATATTTGACGGCCAAAAACGCGGGATATTACAACATTTTTAATGAACAAAACATATTTCAACTTATAATTATTTTTATAACTTCGCTAACATGTTAAAAACAATAATTTTAATGAACAAAACATGTTTCAGCATATGACTATTTTTATAACTTCGCCAACATGTTAAAGACAACATTTTTAATGAACAAAACATATTTCAACATATGACTATTTTTATAACTTCGCTAACATGATAAAGACAACATTTTTAATGATCAAAACATATTTCAACATATGATTATTTTTATAACTTCGCTAACACATTAAAGACAACATTTTTAATGAATAAAACGTATTTCAACATATGCTTATTTTTAACTTCACTAACATGTTAAAGACTATTTTTAATGAACAAAACATATTTCAACATATGATTCTTTTCATAACTTCGCTAACGTGTTAAAGACAATATTTTTAATGAATAAAACATATTTCAACATATGATTCTTTTTATAATTTCGCTAACATGTTAAAGACAATATTTTTAATGAACAAAACATATTTCAACATATTACTATTTTTAACTTCACTAACACGTTAAAGATTGCATTTTTAACGAACAAAATATATTCTAACATATGATTCTTTTTAACTTCACTAACATGTTAAAAATAATGTTTTTATCTAACAAAATCATATTTTAACATATGACTATTTTTATTGGTTTATACATACAATAAAAATGTGATTTTTATTCAAACAATGAATATTTTTGTGATTCATACATACAATAAAAATGTAATTTTTATTATTAAACATTTTTATTCAAACATGAATATTTTTAATGATTCCTAGATACAATAAAATGTAATTTTTATTATTGGAACATTTTTATTCAAACATGAATTTTCTTATTGATTCCTACATACGATAAAAATGTAATTTTTATTGTTGAAACATTTTTATTCAAACATGAATCTTCTTATTGATTCCTACATATAATAAAAATGTAATTTTTGTTGTTGAAACATTTTTATTCAAACATGAATCTTCTTATTGATTCTTACATACAATAAAAATGTAGTTTTTATTGTTGAAACATTTTTATTCAAACATGAATCTTCTTATTTTTACTACACAATTCAATCCAATAATTCATCGCAACCACAATCAATCAATTCCAATTTTATACAATGCATATATGTATTTTGTATAGCGTATATATAAATTTAATATCACAATCACAATCAATTTTATTTTAAATTTAGAAATCTCACATTGGGTTTTACTCCTTCTAATTTTGTAGAGATCTCCAAATGCGTTTTAGTCTCTTTTAGAATGTAGTAGACACTGTCACGATCCCAACGGTTCATGTTTCGCTGAATTCCGAATTCGTATGAGAAAGTTATGCTTTTTACAAGATTACACACATATATATGTCATTAACACTTAACTTTTAAAATAATTAATTACCCCCAACATGCTTCTCATCCTCTTCCTCATGATCCGCTTTCTCCAAAAGCACAATACGTTTAGCTCATCCAAAACCGTATGCTGCCCTACTTCCTTCCGACACTTTTCAGCTCCGAATCGCTTCAAACTTCGCATACAACCTTCTTTTGATGCTCTAAACACAAATCTAACAACCAAAACACATACCATTGCTTCGATTCTCCACAAATTCGAACCCTAACCCATTTGAACTTCACGTTGAAAATTTTCAGCGTCCTAAACTTGTGTTGCAACCCTCCAAACTCATATAGACACGAAGAGAATCCTCAAGCATTGCAAATATACTTGTATTGTGATTTATGTATTTTTGTATGAATTGTTTTTTATTTTAGAAGCTTGCAATTAGGGTTAGAGATATGGAAAAGGGGCTGCCGTATTTTTCAGAAATGAAATGAGGCTTAAGGAGGTTGAGACAATTTATATTGGAGCCTAATTATTTTTCTAATGATTTTATATTTTATTACACTCAAATATCGCTTATTTTCATCGTTTAAAAATCTATGTGGTCATCTACGGATCCCGTTTTCAATGAAAATTGACATGCATCTACTCTCTGGCATTACGGACCCAACGAAACTAGTTTCGTTGAATTTTAAGTCCGTATGCACAAACAGTGAATTTTTTAAGTCAAAATATTGTATGTTTTTCACTTTAATAATCACGTCCTCCCACATACTAACTCTAAAAATCACAAAATTTGGAATCTTACCATTATTCGACATTACGGATCCAATAAAAAAGTTTTGTCGAATTCTGAGGTCGTCTCAGTAATGTTCCTTTGTAAAATTGCTCAAATTAGCTTCAAAAATGCAATTTTAGCATACCTTTTCTTCTTGTACGCCCAAATGCTAACTTGAATTTTTTTCCCTTTTGGATTTAACCATTATTTGACAATAATAATCCAAAAAAAAGTGGAATCGAATTCCAATATCGTATCAACAATGTTCCTTTGTAAAATGACTGCCTCTTTTTGAACAAATGGTTTTGCTTCGCACGGTCACATACTGACTCCGTTCGACTCGCATTTTGGAACTCAACTACGATTTGTTATTAGTAATCCAAAAAAAAATTATTTCATCGAATTCTGAGCTTCCTACCAAAATTTCACTTTTTAACGGCAATGCGATGATCTTAAAAATCAAAATTTTCAAAACAAAGCTTATAAATCAATTTAAAATTTTTTTTGGGTTTGTTTTAAGTCAAATAAAATATAAAAAGTAATTTTAAAATTATCTCCAATTTTATTTAGCAAAAATAACCAATTTATATTTCATATTCATTAAAATAGCTAAAATTAAATTTTAAACTGGTTCACAAATTCCGGGTTGTTACAAAAATAATATCCCATTTACAAATTCTATTTATAGATTTATTCATACGAAATATCCTTTTTACTTCTAACTCTTAAATCTCATTTATAATTCCTTTTATAAATGCTAGTTCAAATTCTAGTAAAAATATCTGTGTTAAAGCCCATTTCTACTTCTTTATATAAATCCAAAGTTATATTTTGGTTTATCCAGTGATAAATATTTTACTGAATTTATAAACATCGTTTATAAATTAATTTTTCCCAGTTTATCTGTTAGAAACAGATTTCTATTAAATATCTACTTTAAATTAATCTTCTCCATTTATTTATTAAAAACATATTTCCATTTAATATTTATTTTTCACATATTTCCTTTTTTTAAATTCTATTCATTTTATAAATATTTCCTTTTATAAAATTCTATTCATTTTATAAATATTTCCTTTTCAATATACACTTTGAAAATTCCCTTTTATATATTCTAATATTTACTTACGGTATTTAAAAATACCACACCAATACCATCCAAACACACATAATCAATAACATATTATATATCAAATCATATATCACTATATATGAAAAACTGTAATATAAATGTTGAGCAATCCAGTTGGATCCCTCCAACTTGTTTACCTGCATCCACAGATGTTAAACAATATAATTAACATCAATTTCATTTCAATATGAAATATTATGATAAACAAAATCAATATTTAATTAACGCTATGTATATATAACTAGATCTATAGTTTCAACAAATTAATTAGAAGTTCAACCAAACAATCAACATACCGCAATCAATCATCATTTATCAATTCTAAAAATATGTTATAAAGATATAAACTGATCAGAGTTAGTGAGTTTTACTTACATTGGTCGGTTATCGTTAAATAACGATAAGCGATCATCGATTTGATTTAGATCAGGCAATTTATTTCACTATAAATTGTAACGAGCTCCAATTCACTCCGAATCAGTTCCATTGTGTAGCCATTGTCCATACGATCCCAACGGATCTTGTTTCACTCAATTCTGATAACGAATGCTCAAGTTATAACGATTATAAGTTACATGATATTTTAATATGATATGAAATAACTTAGTCTAATTTCAAAATGGGCTTCACCTTTTTCCCAATTGGCCCAACCCATCTTTTTAAATTACCCAGACACGTTATTCTTCCCTGTTCTCGATATCCCAAGCCCAGCTGATTCTCCCTTTCACTATGACCAATATTTTGAGGCTACATTTCTCCCTCTTCCCTTCACTACAAATCAGGAAAAAAATTCCAATATTCCGCTCATCACCAACTCTCTCTCCTTATGCCAATTTTCTCCACTTCGTATCTACCTTTAGAGTCGCGTTCTTTAGCTCCGTCGCACACCTGTAGTTTAAACATCGACCACATTTTTCACCGAACTTCACAAATTTCCGCCAACTTACTCCTTTTCATCACACTAACTCAACAACAACAACTACACCTCGAATTACAACCTCAATTCCCAAATAATCAAAACCCTAGTTCGCTGTTTACAAACCCGTCGATGGAAAATGATGTCGAGCTTCATAGAAGTTATATTGGATTAAAGAGGAACTCAGCAGCTACTCATACATATATAATTTAGGATTTATAAAATTTTATACACTTTGTTTGATTTTTATGAAGACCACGGATTTGTTTCGAGGAAGAGAATGATTGCGGCTGATTTTGCAGTTGACTAAAGGAAATGGAAAATGAGGGTTTTAGAAATGTTAGGGTATTATAGAAAGGGCTTGGCTTGTTTTAGAAGCTTCATTCATTTTTAAATTAATTTATATAGTTACCCCTGTACGTATTTGCCTTCTAAAAATCCGCATGATCACACACGATATCCAAAAATCACGAAAATGGGCATGCAACTACAATTCGACATTACGGACCCAACGAAACTTGTTTCATCGAATTCCGAGTCTGTTTGCTCACACAGCATATTTTTAAAGTCAAATTATTGACAATTTTTCACATTAAAATTCTGCACGGCCACATACTGTCTCCAAAAATCACGAAAATTGAAATCTATCAATAATTTAATATTCCGGATCCAACAAAATTAGTTTCGTAAAAAATGGAGCTCGTTTGCAAAAATAGCTATTTTTAAAGCTCTAAATAAACCCATTTAATTATTAATATATTTAAAAATAATTAAATTTTATATTAATAAAATAATATTATCGTATATATTCACATAGAATTCCTATTTGAATTTATAACTCGATATTTCAAATACAGATTAAATCAGTATTCAATTTATATTGAAAATCCATTTATAATATAAAGGGTCCGTTTGGCACATGTCCCTATTAAGTTTCAAAATTAGGCACATGTCCGGTCATACACTTACTGTAAATTAGGTCCATATTTTTCCATCTAGAAAAATTGCATATATTTATGCAACAATTCATCAACGTTAGTTCAACTTTATTTGCATACATGTATGCAACAATACAGAATATTTGCATAAATGTATGCAAATATTCGTTCAGAATAGTTGCATACATGTATGCAAAAATTCAAAATATTTGCATACATGTATGCAAATATTCGTTCAGAACAGTTGCATACATGTATGTAAATATTTTGAATAGTTGCATACATGTGTGCAACTATTCTGAACGAATATTTGCATACATGTATGCAAATATTCGTTGGGAATATTTGCATACATGTATGCAAAAGTTTAGAATATTTGCATACATGTATGCAAATATTCGTTCGGAATATTTGCATACATGTATGCAAAAGTTTAGAATATTTGCATACATGTATGCAAATATTCGTTCAGAATAGTTGCATAAATGTATGCAAATTTTTTGAATATTTGCATACATGTATGCAAATATTCGTTCAGAATAGTTGCATACATGTATGCAACTATTTTGAATATTTGCATACATGTATGCAACTATTCGTTCAGAATAGTTGCATACATGTATGCAAAGTTTCAAAATATTTGCATACATGTATGCAAATATTATGAATAACACGTAAAAATGAAAACAGGACTAAATTTATAATAAGTTTATGACCGGATGTGAGCCTAATTTTGGAACTTAATAGGGATGTGACACTAATTTTCACTAATATAAATTAATCGTTATAAATTATAAAGGAATTCCATAGCGAGTTCTCAAAAATTTTATTTGGAAACATCTCACAATCTACACGAAGAAATCCCGAATTTTCTCTTCCAATGGAAAAAATATTTCACCAGCTCCGAACGTTTTTTATTTCCCAGAAATCCGGCTTAAAACGAATTATTATATTCAATTAAAGTTCGAATCGCCAAATTACGAACTATCACACCATTTCGAGCTCGATTAAAATTATAATATAATTTATACGTTCAATCTTCACTTATTAAATATATTCGTTACTATGATTCAGTTCTAAACTGAATTAAATGATTCAATTCAAACAATATTGCGAATTCTACTATTTCCGACTATTTCGGAAATTAAATATATTATTCTATTATTTATATTAATTAAATATTCAATATTGTTTAATTCAACAAACATTTAAATCTGTAAATCACTATTTGTATAATTTAATAATTAAATATTATTTCACTAAAAATACGGGTCGTTACAACGCATGATTTTGGGTATTAAGAAAACAGGGTAATGTCCTTTTGATTAAATTATGAATAGGTTTGTCCTTGGGATTGAATTTTAATGGGCTATCCTTATGGTTAAAAAAGCCTTAAATTTCTTCACTGTGATCATTTTCTTGTATTTGATAACTGGAAAGCTACCTACTATTTAGCCAACTTGTGTTTTTTGTTAAATAGTTTAAAGCCACATGGTATTCTATTATCATGTATTAAGTAATTTTTGTTGAACCATTAGTTAACGAGTGTGATGTTGCATGTTTAATATCCATGGTTTGAGATTCCATCTGGCACGCCGGAATCTCATCCATTTCGGACCAGTTCCAGCGTCGACCGGACGGAAATTTAGGTCAAAATCAATTTCCGGTGAGAAGCATTAAAAAAGACCTTTTAACTAACTACTTACTGTGTAGATAGGGATAGATGGGAGATTTGAGCATCGACCAAGAGTTTAGGAATCTACTAATTTTAGGGTTATGATGGAAAGGGAAAATTAAAGTGTTCGAGAATCTAGCTTGCAGCAACATGATATCGAGCGTAGATATGAAGATTTTGCATGAAAATAATCGGCATGGGTAGAGAAAGTGTGTGTGTGTGTGGGAGAGGGAGCAGGAGAGGAATGAAGAAGAAGAAATTCAGCACAAGCAGCTACTTCATGGCAGTAAGGTTGCTTTTGTAAATGTACTAGCTACGTGATTGAATCTACTCAAGTCTTTTATATTGGGCTTTACTTCTAATGAAAATTGAATCTTTGCTAAAGCATCATTACAACAAAGAGCTAGAGATTTAAATAACCAAGCTTTTAACTTACTATATTACAATTATAATTGTATGAATTTATTTTATTTATTGATATATTGTTATGAAAATATGCTTCTAATAATGTTTATTGCATATTTGTAAAAAAGAAATACCGGAATTAGCAAACTGGAATCAAACCGGAACTTCCGGAATTTTCGGAACGGGACCAAATTTTATTTTTTTCACATGACCGGAACGAAACCGGAAACTGGGATTTCGAACCTTGGTAACTTCAATTCATGTAAACTAGAAATGAATCAAAAAATAATTGGTGCAGTTGCATGTAGTTTTTTCCTTATTCTACACATTCTTATAACAACTAGTAAATACGTTTGGCACTAGAACTGATGTTTATCATCTTAATTAAAGCTTTTTTGATGTAAAATAAAATCCTAATCTCATTTAACAATGATTTGCCTGAATTTCAATTTAGGGGTGCTAATTAGACATTTTACCTTGTGGTTGATCTTATTTTATGATTTTATACTGATATTCTCTCTTAATAGGATGCAAGAATGGATAAACGTGTTGCTACTATTACAAAATTAAGTTAGAAAGATGTGTTATACCCAAGTCAGTAGAAAAAACTCTTTAAAATGTTAGCACGAGCATGGAATTGTTGCTAGTAGAAATATGAAGGAAATAATCAAAACTGTTGTAACATCCCGCATTTTTATCGATTTAAGTTTTAAATATTTAAATTAGTTTATGCATTGAATTCTTAATATAAATGGGCTTTTATATTAATTAAACAAAGTTTGAATGTATAAATATATATATTAAATATAAACAAGCTTGCAACGGAGCGATAGTTCGTAATATTTAGTTTTGAACTTCAGTTGAGTGTACAGAATCCGTTATAAGTCAGAATTCGCTGAAACAA
Organism: Allium sativum; assembly: GCA_030737875.1. NCBI lineage: Eukaryota > Viridiplantae > Streptophyta > Magnoliopsida > Asparagales > Amaryllidaceae > Allium > Allium sativum. The sequence goes on along the minus strand of CM060924.1, from coordinate 183,365,803 downwards.
GAAACATTCGAATCTGTCGAACTATAATTATGTAATGAAAAAGAAAATTTGAGATTTCATACTGTAGATTGTTAGTTATGTCCAAATCAAATTTTCAAATAGTCGCTATGGAATCGTTTATAAGTCGTGACGATTTATTTAATAAAATAATTCGATTTTAAATCAATAGAATATTGGTTTAACGTGAAAATGAAATATCAAGTTTAAAATTTGAGTTAGTTTATTCTGGAAAATTTATGAATTCAGTTTGTGTATATTTATATGATAATAATAATTTATTCGTTATTTTTGAGTCGATTTATTTTGAATCGAATTTAATGTTAAATCATCAATTTAATTTAATATCTTCTTTATATGGTCGAATTAGACTACGAACCCGTTACAGTGTGTTCAAAATAGTGGTAGGACCTTGTGAATGTCATTCGTTGCGCTCGGTTAGGGGTTCATAATTACAAGGTATTTAATTTAAGTCACACCGATTAAAATATAATAATATAAAATTAAATCATAAAAATAGGGGACGACCTGAATTCCATCACAACTATTTTGTATGTTATTCTCCGTAACCTCTTTTCATTATCACGTCTAAAATTTTCCTTCTCCCTTAAGCTTTAATAGTACACTGAAAATATATACCTACTCCTACTCTTACCTAAATGACGTGATCCTTATCGTTCTCCTCTGCGCTTCTATAAATTGAGCAGCACGTTCAATCAATTCTTCCATCCCAAAAACCAGTGAAAACCACTATCTAATCCTCTGCTTTAATTTATTTTCCAAGTCACCACCAATTCATTTTTTCCATTTTGTTCATTCTTTATTTCAGTATATCACAAAAACCCATTTCAACAAATATCGATCCGCATCAAAAAGAAATAAATTTAAATTGGCAACCGCAATAAAATCGCGGGTTCTCTAAAGACGTGCACGTGGAGGTATAATGGGATATTGTTGGGTTTGTTCTAAGTTTTGGAGAAGGGGAATTGACCGTGAGATGTGCATGGAAGCAGTGCTGGTACGTAATGTTGATGTGGGGTATGCGATTAGTTAATTTGGGAAGGACAGTGTGATGTTGTAATTTTAAACCGGGTTGAAGAGAGTAGTTCGATAGTAAGGGTTTGGGAAGGAGTTTGTTAAGACAATGATTGTCTCATGGTTGTGATGATGGACGGGGTATTGCTGATGGAGTTGGGAAATAAGAAATGGCTGTTTCATTTATGCAATGGAGTGATGGGGGTTCAAGGTTTATGAAATTGGGGATGCTACGATGTGTCCGACGAGCTGGTGCTTGACAGTAGACGTGAGGAGAAGGCATGGCAGAGAGTACTTGTTGGTGGAGAGAGGCTGGTCCAAAGAGCCGAGAGAGGTTGAACTAATGCAGCAGTAAGAAATGGAGACGTGAATGGTCTGTGAGTAGGAGGGTGTAAGTGTGTCGGAAATTAGTAGCCACTGGAAGAGAGTGGATCTAGACAGTAAGAATGCTATTGGGTTCAAGGCATTGTAGGGTTGAAGTCGTTTGGTTGAGTAGAGTGGTTCACAGCAAACAAATGGGTATGAATGTTGAAAGGAAGAAGGAAGGTCAAATGTCAAAATGGTGAGGAGCAGTAGTTCGGGATGATTGCAGTTTATATAGGGTTGTTCAAAGACATTCTTCGTGGATTAATCGAGTATTCACAGTAGCGATAAGGTAAAAGTTTTTAAACAAAATTTAAAATGCATAGAATAATTTATTTATTTATTTGTAATCCATTTAAAATGAATAAATATTTAATCGATACATAAAATAAATGTAGGTGATAAATTTATTCGAGACAATTCTAGTAGACGCGTAGCCGAGACGATACAGGATTTAATCGGATATTTAGCAAAGGAAAACTATGGTGAGTTAAACTCACTCAGTTATTATTGGGAACTATTTTAATAGTTCAAATTTAATTTATTGTTTGATGGATGATAACTTGATTGATATAAAGTGATAATTGTATATATATTTAATATTATATAATAGTATTGGTGATTAGATATTTCCCGCATTACCATTAGCGGATGCCCGCAGTACCATTAGTGGATGATTTCTATATGCGCCCCATAGTACATATAGTGGACGACCTTCTATACCGTGATATCCTGTCTTGAAGCATGACGGGTATTATTATTGTTGACTAACATCTGTGGATGCAGGAAAAATAGGTTGGAGAAATTCAACTGGATTCCTCAACATTTATTTATTTGTTTTTCATATATATGCTGATATATGATGTGTTCATAACCTGTGGCAGTTTATGGTATATTCGGATGTGATAGTAAAACTGATTTTTGATTTTGGATATTTTGAATATCCTAAATAATGATATATGGATTTCAAAATAGAAATTGAAATATGATAAGAATTTTAAAAGGAAATATTTATTTCCAAATAAAAATGGTTATTTAGAATATAAATTAAATAGAATTTAATATTAAATATTTGTTTAAGAAAATATCATGAAGAGGTGATTTTATAAGCAACATTTAAGAAGTGGAATTATTTTTATTGGGGGATTTAGGAAAAATATAAACTGTGTGAAATTTGGAACAAAAATGGAAATCAAGTAAAAAGCCGATATTTTAAATTGATTTCAAATTTTTTCCAATTTTCCAATTACGAGGAAAATTATAAAGATTATATGAAATAAATTTATAATTATAAATTATAAATAGACTTTAAACTTGAAGTTACAAGTATGAATTTAGGTTGACTAAATAAGTCAAGTATGAAGTGTATTAAGGAATATTATTGACCGTTGAGATGAATAAGGGGTAAGGTAAATAGTTTGCAAAATGGGAATCATTAGAAGGAAGAGTTTTCTTAAAATTTTAAGTTCTAATTGAATTTATGTCGAAATAGATCAAATAATAAAGATAGATTGTATTAAAGGAATTTTATACGATGGTAGATAATAAATATTAAAGATGAACAATTTACAAATGATATTTATATACATATATTTTGGATATAGAATGTGGTTTAATTGAAATAAAGCTGAATTGAGTTGTAATTAATATATAGGGTTTATGAAAATTATTTATGAAATCAAGACTTTATTTTACGAAGTTTAAAATGAAACTGGATTGGTAAATGAAATTATATCATATAAGTAGTATTTTGTTCCAGTTTAGAAATAAATAAATGTTTAACAAATATTTTGAAAATCATATATTGAATAATAGTTGTAGCATATGGTTTGAAAAATCATATTTGTATGAAAAATATTTGAGATGGTAATAATTTTGAGATAAATATCTTGTTTAAAGTGATAATGAATAACTGGAATTTCTATTCGTTAGAAGTTAAGAATTGGAGTTAAGAAAATTAGAAACTGACTGGAGACTAGTGAGTTGAATGGTTTTCTGAGTATCGATCTAATGTTGGTTTCAGCCTTCAGGGTTGACACTTAGGAGGTTATTTTCTTACTAGTTTACGGTTAGAGACTAATGGCCGAGATGAGAAATACATTCCTAAAAGTATTTTAAGATGATAGGGTTTTAAATATTCTTATATATTAATATAAGAAGAGAAATGAGTATTCCAATGTTGGAAAGGAAGTGGAGTTTTAAATTTACGAATGGTTAATCAAAAAGAGGCTAAAGTGATGGAGAATAGTAAATCGGTGAATTTAGTTTTCTTATATGGATGTATGGTTGTTTATTTGATAGTTAAACAACCGACTACAGAATCTGGCCTATACGATTGTTGGTACCGAAAGACCGGGATCGAATTTATATTCGAAAACCATTTCGAACCAACAAATACGGAAATGTAGAAAATACAGATTGAATATGGAGTAATTGTAACACCCTACGTCCGTTAATGTCACTCACAAAAGGAATGCATTAAGTTTGTGAAGCATTTAGGTAATCAGATACAAAATATTACAAGACAGATATAAAATTTTTTGCAACGGAAATAAACAACTTTATTAAATCACCAAAATACGTTTTTTCACAATATCATGAGTCATAAAACCATCACAACAAAATACTTCTATCTTGCATAATCAAAGTACATCGGAATTAAAAGAAAACATTATTCCCCAGTTAAAAGAGTAAGCCATAGTAGAGACAGAGATTCTAGCCATACTTCAGAAGCAGCTCCTAGCAAGTTGATATCTGAATCCTGACTAAGCTTGGGTGTTTCCTCCCTGAGAACGTGGGGGGGTTGAGAACGGAAGAGAGAAGGAAAAAGGGGTCAGACATAAAGTCTGGCGAGTCTAGTAACTTTTAGCCAGTAAATAAATAAAGGTAAACATGACAAGCATATAAAGTGGATATGAGGGTTCTCTGTACAGATGGCAGGTGTGACAAGGCAGATAAGGTAAGGTATATATATGCTACACTAAAAAGTACTCTGCACTATTACTAGTAAAAACAAGATGAGATGATCCCTTCCACTATGAGCTGGCAGACTTTGGGCATATGTCCGAGTATACCCTAACCACTACCTTAATCGATCGGCTCCCTACTCTGTAGATTTCCTGTGCTGGTCCCACAGTAGGGGGTATCACTTCCCTAAAGTGGCAATCCAAGATGTACACAGGCCTATCTACTGGTGTCACAGTCGTCTTGTCCCCCTCTGCTCGGCCCATCCACACACATGTCCCCGGTCGGTTTGCGTCGTTCCCACCATCCGTCTCGTTTGGATCGCTTATAATCAATCTGTAAGCATGCCCCTTCTCCGCCTAGTACGGAGTTCTCTACTCTGATACCAACTACGGGTTAATGACTGAAATGGGTCCCACACAATATGATACAAGCTGTCCCTTTGTCTTGTATCCCCACTAAGTTTTCCACTGACTATGTATGTAATAACCCGAAAATCTGGGCCAGTTTAAAATTTTTATTTTGGCAATTTTAGTGAATTTTGATTATTTAAAATGAATTATTTTAAATAAAATCGACGAGAAATTTATTTTGAATAGAATTCGACGTATATATTGTATACGCCGTCGTTAGAATATAAATATTTATATATAATTATAAATAGAATTGAAAATGGCGCGGTAGTTCGATAATTCGATTTCAAACTTCAATTGGATGTACCGGGTGCAAAACAATCCGGATTTTAGTGAAACCAAAAACATTAGGATCTAATTGATAATATCTTTCCAACGAATCCGAAAAATCGAAATTTCATAACGGGGATCAAAAGATATGTCCAGTTGAAAATTCTGAATAGTCGCTATGGAATTCGGGCCCTTAAAAATGGAAATTTCGCAAACGACCTCGGATTTCGACGAAACCACTTTTGTTGGGTCCGTGATGTCAAATTATTGCTAGATTCCAAATTTCATAATTTTTCGAATCAATATGTGATCGTGGCAGAGGAAAACGCATTTGACCAGTTTTAGTTGATTTTAATCGACTGGAAAATGGGCATTTTTCCAATGGTCTCAGAATTCGACGAAACTAGTTTTGTTAGGACCGTATCGTCAATACGATGCTAGAAAATATTTTTCTGCAATTTATAGAGTTAGTATGTGACCCCGGTAAATTGAAATGTGCGTTCAAATTCAATATATAGAGTTATATGTTGATTTTAACGGAAACTGATCGAAATGATCGAATCAGCTTGCAATACATATCCCATTGTGTTCGGAATGGGGGTAATACGCTATGGACGACAAGCGGTGGGCCTCGTTTAGAGGTCGTATGTAAAAGTCAACTTTTTGAAAATAAAATAATAAAAAAATTAATTAATTAAATCTCCCTCTTCCCCTTAATCTCGTTCTGCCCCCCCCCCTTTTATTTCGAAATCGAATTCGGATAAAAAAGGAAAAAAAAAAGGAAAGAAAAAGGGGGACGGGGGAGGAGCCGCCGCCCCTCCCCGATGAACCGTCGCCGCCCCAGGTGGGGCGCCACCTCTGCCGCCGCCTCCCTCCCTTCTTCTTCCTCCCTCTCTCGCCTCCATCCCCTCCTTCTTCTGAATAGAACCACCGCCGCCCCCCTGCGCGCAAACCCCCCCTTCCAGCAACCCTGAACCGAACCCGCACCCCCTAGACCCGAACCCGCACCCCCCTTGGCACGAACCCCGACTTCCGACAGCCCAGCCGACCACCACCGCGACTTCCTCGGCACCAGCAGTACCCGACGACTCACCCCGAGGCCTAGATCCGTAAATAAGTGAGTTTTTATATATATTTACAATTGTTTTACTTTAATTTCAGCTTTAAATGTGTTTAGAGTTATAAAAATATAATCTTTTATATTGTAGAGTTATAAAAATATATTTTTTATTATATGTAGAAGTTAAAAATATAACTTTTATCGTATGTAAAGGTTGGAAATATAACTTTCATATTATATAGATAATAAAAATGGGATCTTTATACGGTAGAAAATATAAAAGACAGGATTTTTAAAATATAAAAGACAGTATTTTTAAAATATAAAAGGCGAAATCTTTATATTTGAAAAGGCGAAATCTTTATATTTGAAAAAGTGAAATCTTTATATTTGAAAAAGTGAAATCTTTATATTTGTAAAGGTGAAATCTTTATATTTGTAAAGGTGAAATCTTTATATTTGAAAAGGCGAAATCTTTATATTTGAAAAGGCGAAATCTTTATATTTGAAAGGGCGAAATCTTTATATTTGAAAGGGCGAAATCTTTATATAGTATCGATGTAAAAATAGAATTTTTATCTATTGAATAGCAAAGTAAAAATTCGATTTTTATATATTGAATACAATAGAAAAAATTCGATTTTTAAATATATGAAGTGATTATAAAAATATGATTTTTAAGTTGAAAGTGAACAAATAAAAATGTGATTTTTATATATGTAGTGGCTACGGGCAACGAAAGCGACAAAAGGCGAGAATGGCGGTGATTTCCCTAAATGAAGTGTCGTAAAGTTGGATAGCTAGTCAGTGAGAATTTCTCACCTTTCAATTTCTTTTTCTAGTAATATATGTATATATATTAGGATGCAGACGGTGCTTAGTAGCACCCTACACAACCGTCCACAGACCATGGACTTGTTTGTTTGGTTGGATAAATTAGTTAGATGATTTGATTTGAATTTGGTTATTTGGTGAATTTGATTGATGTGTGAATGGCGTGGGCCTTCACTAGACCGGGGATAAGGCTAGGCCTCGTCCCGTTTCTAGTATCGTGCCGTTATGCCGCCGAAATTTTCTAAAATATGTTAGTAAAATAAAATTATCATTTTTATGGTATAAATGAACCGAATAGAATATTCATATTTTGAATAAAATATATTATCGTTAAAAATATAATTTTTAACGTGAAAGTGAATAAATAAATATTTATAAACAAATCGGCCGATTTGTTTATATACACTGATTTGACTGATATTGATTGGGTCGATAAATTTTACACGTCGCCCAACTACACAACTAAAATCTGTGTTTGATTGTTTGAAACCCCACACGGGTGTTGGGATGAAATTTGAAGTTCACTCATCCTGATTGATTAAATATGTCGATCGATTGATTGACAGGCTGTTATAAGCGTTAGATATCTATATTTGATGCTTATGCAGTGTAGTGCACTTTGGTTGATGGTTGATTATGTTTCATTGCTATTATATACATGTGTTGTATGGAATCCATATAATTAACATTATATGGTGATTGATTGGGCCTCATTCCAATCGGGAAAATAATAAATATTTTAAAAGAAAATTCATGTGTTGAATATAAAAATAGTCATGTGTTGACGATGTTCATGTGTTAAAAATATTCGTGTGTGGAGTAAAATATTTTAAATAATAAAAATTACATCTTTATCATATTTACAATTAGAATCTACTTCTCGGTGGAGTCTAATTAAAATCAAACGATAGATACCATAGTTTTATAAAATATTTTACATAACAAAAATAGTGATGTGTTGACAGTACTCATGTGTTGAGATTAGTCGTATGTTGAAAGAAATATAGATTCATGTGTTGAATAGAATAACGAATTTTTGAAATATAAAGCCGTGTTGATTAGAGTTGCACTATTTTGACGTGAACGATATTTATATCGATTTTATTCGTTTTACAATAAATATTGAAAGGTGATTTCAAATTTTAATATTTTGAAATGAAATTCAAATTAAATTAGATTAAAATTCAAATTGAAATTTAATTGAATCAATTTGAAATGAATTCGAATCGAATAGAAAATGAATTCGATTCGAATCGAATAGAAAGTGAATTTGAATTCGAACTGAATTCAAATTGAATTGAAACGAATTTGAATTCGAATTAAATAAAATTGAATTGAATTCGAATTGAATAGAAATCAAATCGATTTGAAATTGAATATAGTGTTAAAATGGTTTTGAAAACGAATTTAAAACGATTTATAAAATACGTTTTAAAAAAGGAAATCGACGAAATATATATAATATATATATATATTATATATATAATGGCCTGAATAGAACGCGCCGCGCCGCGGCAGTTCGTGAATTTCGACCATTGACTTCGAATTGATATTACGGGAGATCCGACCGTCGGATTCTCCTAAAACCGGAACCTTGGGTTCGTATCGAAAAGAGCTTTCCAATGAATATTAGAAATTTGAAATCTAACGGTTGGATTTGGAATTATGTCCAAATCAATTTCAGAAAAGGTCGCTGTAAGTGCAGTTCGATGGCCGTTGTTGGAAATCGACTGAACGGGCCTTGATAAAATTATTAAAAATATTGATAATTTGTGTAAAATCATAATATGTGAATTGGAAAGAACTGGGATGAAAAACTCTACATTTGAAATGATAAAAATAGATTTTTATCGAAATGAACTAGTTTTGAACTAGAATTAAAATCAATTTATTTTTGAAATAAATAAATTGAATTTGAAAGTGATTTTAAAAATAATCAATATTCCCAATACGTGGATTGGACTGGAATTGAATCGAAATTATCTTCGGAATATTTCGATGTTGGATTTTGTGACTATACAGATATTGTTATGGGAATTTGAAAGATATATTTTATATCGTTATTTCCAATACGATATTTGTTGGTTTCAGAATTTGATATTGAATATAAGTCGGTATATTTTCTATTCAGAGCCTTGTATTTAATATCGAATGTGATTTGGGTTTGTCGTGAATCGTGTTTTAGTAGACATTGGTTCTTTAACCTAGTTAAAGACAGAATATTGATTTTTGAGAAGATTAAAACTAAGTGGAGTTTTAATGAATCTTTAATTAGATTAAAATGTGAATTGATAATTTAAATTATCAAATCTGAAAAGTGATCGAGAGTGGAGTATCACCAGTTTTGCTCCAAAGCGATAGTTAAATTTTTGATTAGATTTGAACGTGAAATGGTAATTAATTTTACCGATAACACCGTGGTGTTAGGAATGGAGTATCACCAGTGTTGCTCCATGGGATATATAGGTTGGGATTGGGAAATAAAATAAATAATTACTTCGGTGTGGTTCGCTAATCCCGACTAGTTTGGAAAACCATAAAATGGTTTGAAATGATATCCAAAGGAAGATTATAGGATAAATTTAGAAGAATTTATCTTGGATAAAATTAATGGGAACATTTCCCTAAGAATGTGATTTTGTGAATAAAAGAATATTCTGAATTGGAATGAGGCGTTTGTTGTGTTTGTGTAACATTCGTTTATTATATACGTGGGTTATTCAGAAAGGCCGGGTTTATACCCATTCTGAATAACCGATTCGACGAGATGTCGAAGATGAAGACGGTGGTTGAAGACTGGAAGTCTTCACATCGTTTGGGTGATTACTGATGATCTTGATTGGGCTGTACACCCAGGATGAGGGAATCAGTTGGTGATCGTCCAGACGTACCTGGAGATGGATGGATATGCGAGGAAAGTGCCTCCGGTTTCGTTCAGACCCAGAACGAACTTGTAAATGGATTGTGTGTCTGACATTGGATTTTATTCTGTGTTGATTGATCTCTATTAAATATACATCTGTTTGGCGGCAGAGAATTTATTCTCTTGCTTAACGCCCTTCTCTGAGACGTACGAGCTCAGAGGTTGTATATCGATGGGCATCAGTCACATGGAGTGAATTGCCAGTGTGGCATGCGTAAGTGGCAATTGATCAAGGCTTCTGTTGAAAAGCAAAGTCTTGTGGTTGATGATCAAAGCACGGCCTGTGTGGCGTAGCTTTGTGTATAGCGTGAATTCGTGAGCCTCACACCTCGGTATGAGTCAAAAACGGGATAGTGACTGTAGGGAGAGCACGACGTTTCTTTCTAGCTAGGGTGGTGTCAGTGACCTACCAGCCCTGACATTTATATACTTTTCACCTGTGTGGTTGTTGGATACGAGGCTCCTCGGATATAGGTCTGTAAGGACCGGGAAACGTGTGTTCAGGAATAATTAATCCTCAAAAGTAAGAGAGGACCGGCCCTGAAGATCCAAGGATCATAGTGGGGTCCTGGGACATTTGCTAGAGTGCCTCGAATGCGGAGAGGAGCTTGCCCCTTGCCTCGGCTCATGACGGAAATCCAATTTCCAATACGTGTATTGCGGTTTTAATTGTAGAACTAGTATGGCGTCATAGTAGATGGTAGCTATGCCGCCTATGATTGATATTTATGATTGAAATTGTTTTGACACTATACACCTAAAATAGTATCAAATAATGTGTTTTAAACGTATCAAGCATGCTTTGGCTGTTATAAGGGAAAACTCTATCCTCCGGCTTGCGTTGCATTGTGTGATGGGACCTGGGTCTTATAACGGCTTCATTTTTCTTTATTTAGCATTGCGCTGTTTGTTCTATGCACTGGTATTCTTGGGAGGAAACCCATTCCGTGTTATACGGCGTGGTCCCTTGATTTACCTAACTTTAAAAATAAAGATTAATAACTGTTTTAGTTCTCACACCAGTCACATGACTGACCTGGAGTTTATTGTTTTAACCTAAACTCTGGGTGCCCCTATTTTCGACACGGGCAGCTAGTAGTTTTGGTTTTGCAGATTTATATTCACAGGGTCCTGATTTACAGCTGGAACGATGCTCGGAAAGCTCTGTATCCGTGTATCACTTTCAGTTGTGTTTTGTATATTTTCCGCTGCTATGTAATTTATTGTAATCTCTGATATTTTTCTGTTGTATAATATTTATTCATTTATATTCTGTATATTCGTGTGTCTGATGGAATTGTTGTAATAACAATGAAATGTTCTTCCGTCTGCGTTCTATTTTGTCTTGTCCTCAATTCTATCTGTGCTTTCCTTCACAGGGAAGTTCGGGTCGTCTCAATGTATACCCAAAAAGGGTGATCTTTAATTACATAGCCCTATACTAGTTATGTATACCCTAAAGGGTGATCTTTAATTACATAACTCCCACACAATATGATACAAGCTCTCCTCTTTGTCTTGTATACCCACTTGACTTTCTATTGACTATGTATACCCAAAAAGGGTGGTCTTTAATTACATAGCCTTATACTAGTTATGTATGCCCTAAAGGGTGATCTTTAATTACATAACTCTATAATGGTGAAGTTTGTGGGCCTATATATATAAATGTTACCCACCAACCCTAGATGTACTTAACCCTCCCATTGATTCAAGCATGTTTATTTAATGGTTAAGTTTGTGGGCCTATATATATACTAATATTACCCACCTACCTAAGATTTACTTAACCCTCACTTTTTACTAAATCAAATTTACTTAACCTCAACTTAAGTCTAAGTTCACACGATCCCTATGGATTATATTTGGTTAAGTAGTCCAATTCATTACCGTGTCCATTTATGGTTATATTGGGCTAAACCTCCCATATTAGGCCTACAATGTGTGGATGCTAGATATGCCGGTCGGGTCCGAGAAGTCTTATTCCATAGTTTGGTCTAACCTCGTGTCTTAGCCCATGTCGTATTCACACACTTAGACCTCTCACATTAGGTTCAACATTAGTGGCTGCTGGATATGCCGATCGGGTCCGGGCAGTCTTCCACCACTAATGTAACCGAACCTCATGTCATAAGTGTTAATTTAATTTCAAATTTTAATTGGTAAACATTCCAATTTTGATTAATTAGTTTTAATTAATTAATCCTTTCCTTTTATAGGTGTCAATACCTATTTTATTAACAATTTGGGTTACACATCAATTCATGTAAAGATTTACATGCCAATTATAAACTCCTTTTCCCCGCTTCCTATCTAACGTATTCGCACGCATTTTGATGGCATCTAGGCTATGAAGTAGCCTAGCTATAAAAATAAAAAGGGAATATGATAATCATGACAATCTCAACTTATATTGACATAAACATGCTAGCATGGTAACCAAGTGAAAGGACATGTAATTATCATAACGGTGCGGATATTCAAAACTGATAACTTATGCAATCCAATGTCAAATCAAGCATGATGAGATTTAAATGTATCCTAATTGGATCTAGCATAATTAAGGTGGCATAAAGGTGGATTCACATGTCAAGTTCATAGCATATTCATATTAACATTAGGTGCCCAATTACTTAGATCTTGCATAGTAAGGGTGACATTGCAACATGTTTTGATTCAAAAGTTAGATTAACATAATGGTCTAGATCCAAATAATGATTCTTATGTCCCATAATAACAGATCTCAATAAATAAAAATATGATGTTCTAGATCCAAACAAAGGTTCAATTATATGGAAAATGGTAATCTAAAATCAATTACAAACTTAGGGAAAAGGTAAGATGCGCCTATGTAACATGATGAACTAACCCCAAAAGGATTAGGTCTAAAGAAAGTAGATCTAACATATACAAGTTAAGATCCCAAATATGCCATAGATTAAGGATTTACAATAGATGTAACTATGATGAACGTTGAGATCTAAGCCGTTGAATATTTTAGATCCACAAAGTATGATAAATCCAAGTTGTTTTTAATTACAAGGGCATGTCCAATTCATATTCATAACATGATTACTTTTTAATCCTAAAAATAATTATACTCATAGCATTGATCTTACAGAAATTGACATAACATACTTGCATAAAGGATTATATCTACTACATATGCCCAAATCACAGTCTTTCATAATCCACATTCATTTATTTAAACCTAAAAGTGACTAGAACTCACAGAAAAAAGGCGGGTCTTGAATTCTGGGATCTGATATTTGAATTTGTTAAGCTATCCTTTGATGTAGACGTTTGATTTGAAGTTCTTCTAATCGATTTCAAGTTTGGATTTGATTTTCTAGTTTGGAGAAGATGAAGGAGGCTAAGCTAGCATGACGGCCCCATAGTTTTAGGGTTATGAGGTTAGGGTTTAGGTTTAGCTACGTATATATAGATGTCTAGGATTAATTCTAGCCTTTAGATCAACCTAGGAGTCGTCAGAGTCACACAGCTCGAAGACAGGTCATCCAACAAATCCGAAAAAGACACGTCATCACAGAGCACTCCAGAATGCTGTGCTGGACTGCCCTCGGTATGGGCGCACTTGGCAGGTGCGCCAGTGCATTTTTGTACTGGCGCACTTCACAAGTGCGCTAGTGTATTCTGGCCTATTTCCGGTTTTTCTGCCTAACTTCGTTCGTCCATATCTTCTTCATACGATATCCGTTTTACGCAAACTCGGACTCTACCTCAAGAAGAATTCCGAGGCGAACGCAATGGCTTAATCTGTTTCACCTAATTTTTCTTTTAATAAATAATTTTTCTTTAATTATCTCTTATGTCCCGTTTTAAAATTACGGGGTGTTACATTCCCCCCTACTTAAAGGATTTCGTCCCTGAAATCTCCAAGTTAAGAAGAATGTATCCTACCAACCAACATGCATCTACTCAATCATCAACTACATGCATCCATTGTCCTTAAAAAGATTTCTAATGCTTTCATGTTTAAATGCATAGTGTGTGTATATGTTCCTTATCTAATGCAAAAATCAGGCGGTCTACTGATTCAGTTGACCTCCTTAGTGCAATGTATGTTAGTGCCATGAATCCAATATGTATGCAAATAAATCTATTATAACATATAAGCTCTACATGTGTGCACACTCATTCATCCAAATGCAACATCCATATGCTAGTTCATCCATTTCCATCATAAAAGAAAAGAAAAATGCACACACATCCATATGCAGTATGAGAGTGATTGAGCCGATCTTAGTGCCTAATGTGTGTGTATATGCGTCCACAGGAAACCACTAGCAAACACTTGCTTCCACTTGCATCCATTAAACATAACATGTTTCAAACACATGTTTATAGCCATGGGTTCCCTACCTAAAGGTCAAAGATTTGATCGATAGAATACAGACGAATGATAGAAACAAGTACGAAAGAAGAGAAAACAAAACCTTGGAAAAAGAAGTTAAGAAAATAGTCCTAAAGGAAAGGGTATGAAGCGTGATCTTTATCTTCAGTTTCCCCAAGTTGCATCCTCGCTGTCTTCTCTACATTTACTTCCTTCCACAAGTTTGGTTCCACTTCCTCGGACTCTTTACATTTTATTGCCACTTGGGTGAATAGTCGTCTTAGATTGATGGGCTTCCTCAAGGACGGTCTTTAATAGGTTTCCCATCCTGATATAATTCACCTATCAAAATTCTTCCTAAGTAGCTCCCCCACTTTCTTACCAAGTTCCCTCTTTTCTTTTAGGGGTTCCATGTCGCACATGCAATGAAACTGGCTTTGCATTATCCACCTAGTATATTCGAAAACCAATCTCGTGCCTTGGGGTAAACCCCAAGCCTCATCAAAATCATCAGAATAACCTCGGGTTACTGAAATAGATTGCAAATTATCGATAGATGCATCAAGAGACTCTAGGAAACTAAGCATATCCAACCCTTGTGGGTCATAAGAAATTTCGAGGGACCTCCCATGACAAGTTAGAATCCTAACAACCCTCCTCTCACAATCTAGCATGGCCCCATACGTAGTAAGCCAATCCATTCCTAGAATCAACCCATAGCCCAAAAACCTGAGCACATATGCATCGCATTCAAACTCAACGCCTACCATAGATAATTTTAAACCCCTACAAATCATCGATAAATGAGCCAAACCACCAATGGTGTTTGAAACAACAGGATCTACTACGACACTAGTAATTAAGTGCAGAGATTCAATTACAGAACTAGATATAAACAAGTGTGAAGCACCAGAATTAAAAGTGTTCTAACTGAAAAGTCTGAAAGAGAAACTAAGCTTTCTACGGAAATTTTTCTACCTCTTTCAGGAGCACTAATCGTGAGAGCATACATCTGCCCTCCAGAAGTCCCAGCTCTCTGCCCTTGTCCCTGCGATCCTTGTTTCTTTGGGCACTCTGTAGAATAGTGTCCAAGTTCTCCGCAATTAAAGCAATTGACCTTCCTTCTCTTGTAATCTTTAATCAAGTGACCTTCCTTCCTGCAATTGAGACATTTCCTCTAATCCCTGCCTTTTTCATCTTTCCCTCCTTTCTTTTACTGTAGTTGTGGCTGTTGTTTCTATTGCCCTTTCTTGGCTACACCTTCTTATTCTCTGATCCCTTCACTTTCCTGTCTAGAGGTTCTTCCATATTCGTCTCTTTCTTCACATCGTTGTCTTCCTCCTGTAACAGTGCCATATCCACCAGTCTCTCATAAGTCACACCCATAGGTATATGGGACATAGCAAAGCTGTGCAGTGGCTCATTCAACCCTTTAACGAAACGGAGAGCCTTTTTATGTGGAGTGTTTACCAACTCCAATCCGAATCTATCCCGCTGGTAGAATTGGTTGACGTATTCCTTAACCGATAGACCTCCTTGTTTGAGTGCTAAAAACTTCTCCATTTGTAAGCTTCGTTCAGCTTGCGAGAGGAACTTCATTTCAAACCTCATTCTAAAATCCTCCCAAGTTTCAACTGGTCTTTCAGCATTAGTAACGTCCCACTAGAAAGAGGCTTCGTCCTTAAGTAACCATATAGCCAATTGTATCTTCTGCTTGTCGGCCACTTCGAAGATAGCAAACAAATCTTATGTTTCCTTGAGCCAGTTTCTTGCTTCCACGAATGATTCAGTCCCATTGAAGTTCTTTCTGCCCATAGCTCGAAAGTCTCTACATATCTTCAAGAAAGCATTCACATGCGGAGGAGGAGGAGAAACGACTGCAGCTGGGGGAGGAGGAACGTCTGCTGGGCCTGCGGCATCAGTCCTAGCCTCCACATACCTTCTGAACCAGCCGGGTTTCTGTACGCCCTCGGGAAGATTAAGATCCCCAGACATGCTAAAAAAAGAAGAAGGAAGAGATTTAGATAAAGGACCGAAGGATACTACATATGGCTTCTTGGGGAATATTTTCAAAACAGACTTTTCTTTATGAAAATACTTTCTTTTAAAACCTTTTTTTGAAAAATATTTTCCAAAACTTTTATCTAATCTGGTAACCTTCATCTCTGATACCAAGTGTAACACCCCACATCCGTTAATGTCACTCATAAAGGGAATGCATTAAGTTTCGTGACACGTTTAGGTAAACAGACACAGAATATTACAAGACAGATATAAAAGTGTTTGCAACGGAAATAAACAACTTTATTAAATCACCAAAATACCTTGTTTCACAATATCATGAGTCACAAAACCATTACAAAAAAATACTTCTGTCTTGCATAATCAGAGTACATAGGAATTAAAAGAAAACATTATTCCCCAGTTAAAAGAGTAAGCCATAGTAGAGACAGAGATTCTAGCCATACTTCAGAAGTAGCTCCTAGCAAGTTGATATCTGAATCCTGACTAAGCCTGGGTGTTTCCAAGCTAAGAACTTGGGGGGGGGGGGAACGAAAGAGAGAAGGAAAAAAGGGGTTAGCCATAAAGTCTGGAGAGTCTAGTAACTTTTAGTCAGTAAATAAATAAAGGTAAACATGACAAGCATATAAAGTGGATAAGAGGGTTCTCTATACAGATGGCAGGTGTGACAAGGCAGATAAGGGAAGGTATATATATACTTCACTAAAAAGTACTCTGCACTATTACTAGTAAAAACAAGATGAGATGATCCCTTCCACTATGAGCTGGCAGACTTAGGGCATACGTCCAAGTATACCCTAACCACTACCCTAATCGTGGGCTCCCTACTCCGTAGATATCCTATGTTGGCCCCACGTTTGGGGGTATCACTTCCCTAAAGTGGCAACCTAAGATGTACACAGGACTATCTACTGGTGTCATGGTCGTCTTGTCCCCCTCTGCCCGGCCCATGCACTCACATGTCCCCAGTCGGTTTGCGTCGTTCCCACCCTCCGTCTCATTTGGATCGCTTATAATCAATCAGTAAGCGTGCCCCTTCTCCGCCTAGTACGGAGTTCTCTACTCTGATACCAACTACGGGTTACTGACTGAAATAGGTCCCACATAATATGATACAAGTTATCCCTTTGTCTTGTATCCCCACTAGGTTTTCCACTGAATATGTATATCCAAAAAGGGTGATCTTTAATTACATAGCCATATACTAGTTATGTATACCATAAAGGGCAATCTTTAATTACATAACTCCCACACAATATGATACAAGCTCTCCCCTTTGTCTTGTATCCCCACTAGGCTTTCTATTGACTATGTATACCCAAAAAGGGTGATCTTTAATTACATAGCCCTATACTAGTTATGTATACTCTAAAGGGTGATCTTTAATTACATAACTCTATAATGGTTAAGTTTGTGGGCCTATATATATAAATGTTACCCACCAACCCTAGATGTACTTAACCTTCCCACTGATTCAAGCATGTTTCTTTAATGGTCAAGTTTGTGGGCCTATATATATACACTAATATTGCCCACCAACCCGAGATTCACTTAACCCTCCCTTTTTACTAAATCAAGTTTACTTAACCTCAACTTAATTCTAAGTTCACGCGATCCCTATGGATTATATTTGGTTAAGTAGCCCAATTCATTACCATGTCCATTTAAGGTTATATTGGGCTAGACCTCCCACATTAGGCCTACAACCTGTGGATGTTGGATATGCCGGTCGGGTCCGGGCAGTCTTATTCCACAGTTGGGTCTAACCTCGTGTCTTAGCCAACGTCGTATTCACACACTTAGACCTCTCACATTAGGTTCAACATTAGTGGCTGCTGGATATGCCGGTCGGGTCCGGGCAGACTTCCACCACTAATATAACCTAATCTCGTGTCATAAATGTTAATTTAATTTCAAATTTTAATTGCTAAACATTCCGCTTTTGATTGATTAATTTTAATTAATTAATCCTTTCCTTTTTTAGGTGTCAATACCTATTTTATTAACAATTTGGGTTACACAATAATTCATATAAAAATTTACATGCCAATTATAAACCCCTTTTCCCCATTTCCTATCTAACGTATTCACACGCATTTTGATGGCATCTAAGCTATGAAGTAGCCTAGCTATAAAAATAAAAAGGGAATATGATAATCATGACAATCTCAACTTATATTGACATAAACATACTGGCATGGTAACCAAGCAAAAGGACATGTAATTATCATAACAATGTGGATATTCAAAACCGATAACTTATGAAATCCAATGTCAAATCAAGCATGATGAGATCTAAATGTCTCCTAATTGGATCTAACATAATTAAGGTGGCATAAAGGTGGATTCACATGTCAAGTTCATAGTAGATTCATATTAACATTAGGTTCCCAATTACTTAGATCTAGCATAGTAAGGGTGACATTGCAACATGTTTTGATTCAAAAGTTAGATTAACATAATGGTCTAGATCCAAATAATAATTCTTATGTCCCATAATAACAGATCTCAGTAAATCAAAATATGATGTTCTAGATTCAAACAAAGGTTCAATTATCTAGAAAATGGTAATCTCAAATCAACCACAAACTTAGGAAAAAGGTAAGATCTGCATATGTAACATGATGTACTAACCCCAAAAGGATTAGATCCAAAGAAAGTAGATATAACATATACAAGTTAAGTTCCCAAATATGCCATAGATTAAGGATTTACAATAGATCTAATTATGATGAACGTTGAGAACTAAGCCATAGAATATTTTAGATCCACAAAGTATGATAAATCCAAGTTGTTTTTAAATACAAGAGCATGTCCAATTCATATTCATAACATGATTACTTTTAAATCCTAAAAATAATTATACTCATAGTGTTGATTTTAAAGAAATTGACATAACATACTTGCATAAAGGATTAGATCTACTACATATAACCAAATCACAGTCTTTCATAATCCACATTCATTTATTTAAGCCTAAAAGTGACTAGAACTCACAGAAAAAGGATGGGTCTTGAATTCTGGGATCTGATTTCTGAATTTGTTAAGCTATCCTTTGATATAGACGTTTGATTTGAAGTTCTTCTAATCGATTTCCAGTTTGGATTTGATTTTCTAGTTTGGAGAAGATGAAGGAGGCTAGGCTATCATGACGGCACCATAGTTTTAGGTTTATAAGGGTAGGGTTTAGGTTTAGCTATGTATATATAGATGTCTAGGATTAATTCTAACCTTTATATCAATCTAGGAGTCATTAGAGTCACACAGCTCGAAGACAGGTCATCCGGCAAATCGCAAAAAGACACGTCATCACAGAACACTCCAGAATGCTGTGTTGGACTGCCCTCGGTATGGGTGCACTTGGCAGGTGCGCCAGTGAATTTTTGTACTGGTGCACTTCACAAGTGCGCCCGTGTATTTTTGTACTGGCGCACTTCACAAGTGCGCCAGTGTATTCTGGCCTGTTTCCGGTTTTTCTACCTAACTTCATTCGTCCATATCTCCTTCATACGGTATCTTTTTTATGCAAACTCGGACTCTGTCTCAAGCAGAATTCCGAGCCGAACGCAATGGATTAACCCATTTCACCTAATTTTTCTTCTAATAATTAATTATTGTTTAATTATCTCTTATGTCCCGTTTTAAAATTACGGCGTGTTACTGTAATGAAGACCGTAGATCTTAATAAACGAAAGGACTACTTGTCGAGTTCTCCAGAGTCGCGCTTGGAGATATTTTAATGTTGATCTGATCGTGATTGAAATCGATGGATTGCAAGGAATACTCGCTACTAATCGATAGGGTGATTCCTAGGATATGGTAGGAGAGTGCCTTCGGTTTGTGTGGTCCCAGGACAATTTGTATGGACGAATGCCTGACAGAGTATTTCCAAAGGGATCGCACATTTTTCAAACGTACCATAGTTGTGGTGGAGACTGGACATTCTATTCGCTTAACAACTAGGGTATTGTAACATCCCGTAATTTTAAAATATGACATAAGGGATAACTAAATAATACTTAGTTTTTATAAGAAGAATTAAGGGAAACGGGTTACGCCATTGCGTTCGTCTCAGAATTCTACTTGGAATATAGTCCGAGTTTGCGTAAATCAGATATCATATGAAGAAGTTATGAAGCTTAGAAGAATTCAAGATTTAGCAGAATTTAAATTAAAATAATAATTAAAAATAAAAAACGAGTTCAAAAATCAAAATCAGTAAAATCTGGGTGAGCGAGAAATCTCCCGCTCTATGGTGTCGACACCCCTAGGGGAGTCGACATAGGTATCGACCCCCCTATAGGGGTGTCGACCCCCCCTCTTCCCAGATCTGGCAGACGTGTTAATGAGGTCTAAGGATGATGTGTCCTTCTAGGATTGGCTGGATAACATGTTTTTCTGGTTTGGATGGTTCTGATGGATCCTAATCTAATATAAGGGTCCTAATACACCTAGTACTCCTGTAAAAAGACACCTAGACCTAACCCTAATTTCATTAAACTAATCCATGGCACCTCCATGCTGCTCTAGTCTAAATTAAACTAGCCTCTCTTCTCTTCTCCAAAGCAAATCAGAATTAGAGTATTCAAATTGGAAGATAAGAATCAAATTCTACAACAACGGTTTAGCTAATCAAATTCAGAAATCAGAACTCAGAACAATCCTCTCTCTCCTAAATCCTATCGCTGTGAGTTTGTGTTACTTTCACATATAATTAATTAAAAAGTAATTGTGATAAGATTGTAAATTGGATTTTATGAACATGCCTGTAAGATGAATCGTATCAAGTTTGTAAATTCCTATCTTTCATATTCATACCCAAATCACTGTTATCATATGCCTAATTAGATCTATTTTATTGTTTTATGCCAGTTCATGTTTCATATGTCTCTTTTATGCCAGTTTTGATGACATGATTCTCTTCCCTTCTTCTTATCCTTTTTTTATGAGATCAGGCTAACATCGAGCCTAACATATTACGTTGAAATATACGAACGAATGACGTGGGAACGTTGTGGAAAAAGTTTGGGAAAATATTGAATAATATGTAATTGGGCATAAATTGATTTGTAATCACGTAGTTGATTTGGGACATAATTATGTATAACTTGTATGCATGAGATTTGGCATAAGTTGGATGTGGGCATAATTGGATATAATTTGTATACATGAGGTTTGACATAAATTGTTAATAACAATGAACATAAATTGATCTGGGCGTAATTTGGCATAACATGTATACATAAAATTATGTGCCTAATTTGGATTAAAATTACGAATATAATTTAGATTGGAAATTATGGGTAATTAAGATATAATTTAATCCAAGATTGAAAATTGGTACTTGAATCAAGAAAGTGATAATGAACGCCTAAGACACGAGGTTAGATTCGAATTGCGGTATAAGACTGCCCAGAACCGCCCAGCACATCCAACAACTGCAATTTTGTAATCTAATGTGAGAGGTCAAAGGTAGAAATTAGATACATAATAATGCAAAGACACGAGGTTAGATTCAGATTGCGGTATAAGACTGCCTGAAACCACCCGGCATATCCAGCAACCACAAAACGACAATCTAATGTGGGAGGTCTTACAATATTACGGTTATAATGAATTAATGAACACTTAACCAAGATAAGACATGTAGTAAGACATGGGGGTTAAGTGGGAGACATGTGAAATATAACTAGAAGCACTTAACTAAGGTGAAACATGTGACTAGACATGGGAATAAAGAGGGGTTAAGTGGGAATTCCTAGTGGGGACCAAGCTTAGGAGGGAAGCTTGCGTCAAGTGGGTTGACCCTTTTCAACCATTAACGCATTTTAGTATCTATGTGAGCTCGAACTAGGTCGAGGACGGGACACACTTACTGGTTTGATTGTAAGAGGTCAACAAAGAGTGAGCGGTGGCAACGCAAGTCCAACGGAGTCATGTGCGTGCGTGGGTCCGGGCTGGTAGGTAAGACGTTGTTGCATCGTGTAGATATAAGTCATGCCTTTTAGTAGTATCGGGTTGCCACTTTATGGAGTTATACACCCTACTGTAGGACCAACACAGGTATCTACGAGTTAGGGAGCCGATCGAATGGGGAGGGTAGTGGGTACAACTAGTGGAGATAGGAGCAGGCGGCATCTATGACAGTAGTTAGGAGTACACGAAACTACATTATTATTATTACGTTTAGTAAGAGGGATCAAATTTCAGTGTGGAACTAGTATTAGTGCGGTGTAGGAATTATCTTATAGTGAATAAAAGCGCAGTCAACGTTACATCTTGTTCATCTTGTTACCTTGTCATATCTGCTTATGTTATAGTCATCTCTTATATCCAGTTTATGTTCTTATCCTGTTACTTTACTGATTATATTGTTAAAGTCACTATACTTGCCAGACGTACGTCTGACCCTTTTTGTTTCGCCTCTTTTCTTTCTTTCTCTCCACCCCCAGGTCCTCATGGTGGGACTAGTGGTGCTTGACTTGGATTACTTTCTTCTTGAAGTGCTTGAAAGTGTTGAAAGTAATGCTCAGCTTTATCTCTTGTCCGTTATGGCTATTTGGAGTGGGATTATGGTTTTACTTTTATGTACTCTGATAATAATTTTGTACAAGATGGATATTTGTGTACTTGGCTTTAGTATATGGTTTTAATGTTGTAACCAGACATGTTTTTCTTTTCCGCTGCAATGAATAAATTTTGATTTTTCTTAAGTACCATTTTATATATATCTATCTTGTGATATTCTGTTTTATACGCTTATAATACTCAATGAAAGTTAATGCATTCCCTTAGTGAGTGACATTAATGGACGTGGGGTGTTACACGTGGTATCAGAGCTGAAGGTTACCGGAACAGATAAAAGATTTTGAAAAACCATTTTCAAAAGCATTTGTAGAAGGTAAGTATTTTTGAAAAACATGTTTTTAAGAAGGTGTTTTCAAGAGAAAAGTTTATTATGAAAAACATAATCCCCAAAAGCCATAAATTTATCTTTCGATTCTCTCTTTTGAATCTTTTCCCTTTTCCTTTCAGCATGTCTGGGGAACCCATTATACCCGAGGGCATACAGATACCAGGTTGGTTCATAAGGTATCTGGAGGCTAGGGCTACTGCCGTAGGCCCAACAAACGTTCCTCCTCCCCCAGTTGCAGCTCCTCCTCCTTCTCCCCATGTAGATGCTTTTTCTAAGATATGCAAAGATTTCCGTGAGATGGGCAGAAAGCCGTTTAATGGGACTGAGACGTTTGTGGAGGCTCAGAATTGGATTAAGGAAGAGGAGGATTTGTTTGGTATCTTTGAGACAGACGAGGGAAGGAAAGTTCATCTAGCTGTTTGGTTGATGAAAGATGAAGCTTCCTTTTGGTGGGAATTAACTAATGGAGGATGTCCAGTAGAGACGTGGATAGACTTTAGACGAAGGTTCGAGTTGAAATTTCTTTCACAAGCAGAGGAGAGTTTATACATGGAAAGGTTTTTGGCTTTGAAGCAAGGGAGTTTGTCTATGAAGGAGTACGTCAACAAGTTTAACTAGTTAGCAAGATTTGGTATGGAATTAGTTAATACACCACATATAAAGGCCTTGAGATTTGCTAAGAGTCTGAATGAACCATTACACAGGTTGGCTATGTCCCACATTCCTATGGGAGCTACTTTCTATAATCTTATTGATATGGCACTGATGCATAAAGAGGAGAAAAGTGCTAATGTAGTTAAGGCTCAGGATAAGAAAGTGGATCCAAAGAAAGAACAACAACAACAAAAGAAAGGTGGTAAGGATAACAAGGGCCAAGGGAAGAAAAGATGTTTTAATTGTGGATCACTGGGCCACTTAAGCAAGGACTGTAGGAAGAAGAAGAAGACGGGTTGCTTCCAATGTGGTGAGGCGGGACATATGATTAAATACTTCCCAATGAGGCAAGGAAAAGTGCAAGGACAGAGGACAGGACCTGCTTCTGGAGGGCAGGCTCATGCTCTCATGGCACCAGGATAGGAGAGAGGTAGAAACATTTATGTTGATAGTTTGATTTTCCTTTTTGATCATCCTATTCGAACATAGTTTAATTCTGGCGCTTCCCATTCGTTTATATCTACTTCGTTAGTTGAAACACTACACCTAAATACTAGTCTAGTTATGGATCATGTTGCTGTCTCAAATCCTATTGGGGGTACGGCTCATCTTTCTATGTTATGTAGGGATTTGAGAATATATGTGCATGGCGTTGAGTTCGAATGCAATGCTTATGTGCTTAGCTTCACGGGCTATGGGTTGATTCTAGGAATAGATTGGCTAGCCAGGTATGGAGCCATTCTCGACTGTGAAAAGAGGGTAGTTAGACTGTTGACTAGTTTGGGTAATACTCTCGATATTTCTTGTGATCTTAAGGGTTCTGTTATGCTTAGTTACCTAGAATCTCTTGACACATCTATTGATGATTTGCAACCTGTTCGAGTACTCCGTGAGTTCGCGGATGTCTTTGAGGAGGTTAGGGGCTTACCTCCAAAACACGAGATAGATTTCCATATATATTTGGTGGACAATGCAAAGGCAGTTGCATTGCCTGTGTGCCATATGGCTCCAAGAGAAAGGAGGGAGCTTAGTGAACAATTGAAAGAATTGCTTGAGAAAGGGTTCATAAGAAGAAGTATCTCGGAGTGGGGTGCTCCAATTGTTTTTGCTACGAAGGCTGATGGTTCGCTTAGATCGTGCTTGGACTATAGGGAGCTGAATAAGCTCACAAAGAAGAACAGACACCCATTGTCGAGGATAGATGATCTGTTCGATCAGTTGGTTGGTGCTTCGGATTTCTCGTAGTTGGACTTAGCTACAGGATTTCATCAGTTGAGGGTAGCTGAGGATAGTATAGATAAGACCGCTTTTAGGACTCCTGACGGTTTCTTCGTATGGCTCGTCATGCCTTTTGGTTTTATGAATGCACCCGCATATATCGTAGACTTGATGAGTACGGTGTTTAGGGAGTTTCTAAACAAGTTCGTGGTGGTCTTTGTGGATGATATATTGATATTCTCTAGAAGCGAGGAAGAGCATACCCTACATCTTAGGGTGGTCTTAGAGACCCTTCGAGCACATCAAATCAAAGCTAAGTTCTCCAAATGTCATTTTTGGAGAAAGGAAGTGAGGTTCTTAGGGCACGTGGTCTCCAAGAAAGGGATAACTGTCGATCCCGCGAAGGTGGTAGCAATCCAAGATTGGAAGATTCCTAAGAACGCTATAGAATTAAGAAGTTTTCTTGGTTTGGCGGGCTATTATAGAAAGTTCATCAAGGACTTTGCTAAGATATCAGCCCCACTTACACAGTTGACAAAAAAGAATTTGACCTTTTCTTGGGATGTCGACTGTGATGATGCTTTTCAACGATTGAAGAGGGCATTGACGACAGATCCAGTTTTAGTTTTGCCTGATGGGAGTAAACCGTTCGCAGTGTATACCGATGCTTGCGGGACTGGGCTTGGCGCAGTTTTGATGCAAAAGGGAAGGGTGATACGCTATGGTGGAAGGTAGTTAAAGGCCCATGAGAAGAATTACCCTACCCACGACTTAGAGTTGGCTGCCATAGTTTTTGCGCTTAAGTCTTGGCATCACTATTTGCTTGGTGAGAGGTTTGAATTGTATATAGACCATAAGTCACTAAAATACCTATTCTCTCAAAAAGATCTAAACTTATGGCAACATAAGTGGATGGAGTTCTTAGCATCCTACGATTTTTAGATTGCATATACCCCTGGCAAGGGTAACATTGTAGCTGACGCCTTGAGTAGAAAGAAGTTGACTTTGAGTCCTTTGTTTGTCGAGCGGCAGAGTTTAGAGTATATCTCTACCTTTGACTTTAGACCCTCTTTCGATTATGTACCCAGTTTGTTGGCATCATTATAGGTGCGACCTACGCTTTTGGGACAGGTAGATATGGCACAGCGAGATGACCCACAATTGATAGAGATAGTAGACAAGCTCATAAGAGGGGAGTCTTCAAGCCATCTTAGTAGGTATATTATCGATGAAAAAGGTTGGTTGCTTAGGGATGGGAGACTTTTCGTACCTCGAGATGAAAGTTTGAGAAAGACAATCCTTGAAGAAGCACATCGTTCTAAGCTGACCATACATCCCGATGGATACAAGATGTATAGGGACATGAAGCGAATTTTCTTTTGGGCCGGAATGAAGAAGGATGTGGCTGAGTTCGTTTCTAGATGCTTAGTGTGCCAGCAAGTCAAGGTTGAGCAGAAGAAGCCTGGTGGTTTGTTTCACCCTTTAGATATTCCACAGTGGAAATGGGAAAGTGTTTCCATGGATTTCGTTGACGGGTTGCCGAGGTCAAGGAAGGGTAATACGGGGATTTGGGTAGTAGTGGATAGACTTACCAAGAGCGCCTATTTCATTCCCTTCAAGAGTAAAAGAACGGCGACATGGTTAGCACTTGTTTATCTCCAAGAGATAGTTCGTCTACACGGCATACCTTCTAGTATCGTAAGCGGACGAGATCCCATTTTCACTAGTGATTTTTGGAAGAGCTTGCAAGTGGTGGTAGGAATGCAATTGTGTTTAAGCACCGATTATCACCCTTAGACGCACTGCCAAATAGAAAGAGTGAATCAGATTCTAGAAGACCTTTTGAGGTTATATATCTTGGACTTTGGAGGGACATGGGAGGAACATCTTCCATTAGTAGAGTTCGCCTACAACAACAACTATCAGACTAGTATTGGCATGGCTCCTTTTGAGTCTCTGTATGGACGACCTTGCCGATCACCGACTTCTTGGTGGGAATCTTCGGATAAGTTTTTTCTTGGGCCCGAGATGATTAGGGAAACTTCAGAGAAGATAGACTTGATTCGAAGACGCATGAAGATGCCACAGGACCGGCAAAAGTCATATGCTGATAAGAGAAGGACCGACCTTGAGTTCAGTGTTGGAGACATGGTGTTTATTAAAGTATCACCATTGAGGAATGTTTTTCATTTTGGGTCAGTAGGGAAATTGGCACCAAGGTTCGTAGGGCCATTCCCCATTACAGAAAGCATTGGACAGATGGCCTACAGATTGAAGTTGCCTTAGAAGCTTAGTGGTGTTCATGACGTATTTCATGTGTCGCATTTGCAGAAGTGTTTACATGATACCGCGGAAGTAGTTGAGCTGAGCATGCTTAGGGAAGTGGAAGTGGAGCGAGATGCCACGATTAGACGAGCTCCTACATGCATCTTTGGATCAGAGGTCAAGAAATTACGCAACCTAGAGGTCAAGTTGGTTAAAGTCCAGTGGGGAGATGATCAAGGAGACGCGACTTGGGAGACTGAAGACAAGATACGTGCGTTGTACCCTTTCCTTTTTGAGGGTATGTTCTTAACTTCTCCTTTTTCTTCCGCTTTGCTTATACTTGTTCTATTGTTTAGTGTATCCTCTCGATCATATCTTCGACCCTTAGGTATAAAATCCTATGGTTGTAAACATGTGTTTGAGACATGTTATGTTTAGTGGATGCAAGTGGATGTAAGTGTTTGCTAGTGGTTGCTCGTGGATGCATTTACACACACATTAGGCACTAGATCGGCTTAATCACTTTTATAGTGCATATGAATGAGTGTGCATATTTAAGTTAATGGATGTATATTGAATGTGTTATCATATGGATGCTGCATTTAAATGAATGGTTGTGCACTCATATAGGAATGATATGTATCATTACGATTCTTTTGCATACATAATGGATGCATGGCACTATCATCTTTCGCATTAAGGAGGTCAACTGAATCAGTAGACCGCCTGATCTTTTGCATTAGATAGGGGACATATACACACACTTTTGCATATGTTCATATAGCATTAGAAATCTTTTAAGGACAATGGATGCTTGTGGATGATGGATGAGTAGATGGAGGATTGGATAGTAGGATACATTCTTCTTAACTTGAAGAATTCGAGGACGAAATCCTTTAAGGAGGGGAGAATGTAACACCCCGTAATTTTAAAACATGACATAAGGGATAATTAAAGAATACTTAATTTTTATAAGAAGAATTAAGGGAAACGGGTTATGCCATTGCGTTTGTCTCGGAATTCTACTTGGAATAGAGTCCGAGTTTGCGTAAATCGGATATCATATGAAGAAATTAAGAAGCTTAGAAGAATTCAAGAATTAGCAGGATTTAAATTAAAATAATAATTAAAAATTAAAAACGAGTTCAAAAATCAAAATCAGTAAATTCTGGGTGAGCGGGAAATCTCCCGTTCTAGGGATTCGACTCCCCTACACACCCCCTAGGGGAGTCTACATAGGTGTTGACCCCCCTATATGGGTGTCTACATAGGTGTCGATCACCATGTAGAGGTGTCGACCCCACCCCCCATCTGCCTAGATCTGGCAGACAAGTTTTTAAGGTCTAGGGCTGATGTGTCCTTCTGGGATTGGCTGAATGACGTGTTTTTCTAGTATGGATGGTTTTGATGGATCCTAATCTAATCTAAGGGTCCTAATACACCAAGTACTCCTGTAAAAAGACACTAGACCTAACCCTAATTTCATTACACTAATCCATGGCGCCTTCATGCTGCTCTAATCTAAATTAAACTAGCATCTCTTCTCTTCTCCAAAGCAAATCAGAATTAGAGTATTCAAATTGGAAGATAAGAATCAAATTCTACAACAACGGTTTAGCTAATCAAATTCAGAAATTAGAACTCAAAACAATCCTCTCTCCTAAATCCTATCGCTGTGAGTCTATGTTACTTTCACATATAATTAATTAAAAAGTGATTGTGATAGGATTGTAAATTGGATTTTAAGAAGATGCCTGTAAGATGAATCATATCAAGTTTGTAAATTCCTATCTTTCAGATTCATACCCAAATCACTGTTATCATATGCCTAATTGCATCTATTTTATTGTTCTATGCCAGTTCACGTTTCATATGTCTCTTTTATGCCAGTTTTAATGACATGATTCTCTTCCCTTCTTCTTTACCTTTTTTTATGAGATTAGGCTAACTTCGAGCCTAACATATTACGTTGAAATATACGAACGAATGACGTGGGAACATTGTGGAAAAAGTTTGGGAAAATACTGAATAATATGTAATTGGGCATAAATTGATTTGTAATCACGTAGTTGATTTGGGGCATAATTATGTATAACTTGTATACATGAGATTTGGCATAAGTTGGATGTGGGCATAATTGGATATAATTGTATAGATGAGGTTTGGCATAAATTGTTAATAACAATGAACACAAATTGATTTGGGCGTAACTTGGCATAACATGTATACATAAGATTATAGGCCTAATTTGGATTAAAATTATGAACATAATTTAGATTGGAAATTATGGGAAATTAGGATATAATTTAATCCAAGATTTAAAATTGGGACTTGAATCAAGAAAGTGATAATCAACGCCTAAGACACGAGGTTAGATTCGAATTGCGGTATAAGACTGCCCGGAACCGCCCGGCATATCTAGCAACTGCAATTTTGTAATCTAATGTGAGAGGTCAAAGGCAGAAATTAGATATGTAATAATGCAAAAACACGAGGTTAGATTCGGATTGCGGTATAAGACTTCCCGGACCGCCCGGCATATCCAGCAACCGCAAAACGACAATCTAATGTGGGAGGTCTTGCAAGATTACGTTTATAATGAATTAATGAATACTTAACCAAGATAAGACATGTAGTAAGGCATGGTGGTTAAGTGGGTGACATGGGTGACATGTGAAATATAACTAGAAGCACTTAACCAAGGTGAAACATGTGATTAGACATGGGAATAAAGAGAGGTTAAGTGGGAATTCCTAGTGGTTACCAAGCTTAGGAGGGAAGCTTGTGTCAAGTGGGTGGACCCTTTTCAACCAGTAACCCATTTTAGTATCTATGTGAGCTCGAACTAGGTCGAGGACGGGACATGCTTACTGGTTTGATTGTAAGAGATCAATAAAGAGTTAGCAGTGGCAACGCAAGTCCAACGGAGTCATGTGCGTGCGTGCGTCCGGGCTGGTAGGTGTATATATAAGTCGTGCCTTTTAGTAGTATCGGGTTGCCACTTTACGGAGTGATACACCCTACTATGGGACCAGCACGGGTATATAAGAGTTAGGGAGCCAATCGAATGGGGAGGGTTGTGGGTACAACTAGTGGAGATAGGAGCCGGTGGCACCTATGACAGCAGCTAGAAGTACACGAAACTACCATTATTATTATTATGTTTAGTAAGAGGGATCAACTTTCAGTATGGAACTAGTATTGGTGCGGTGTAGGGATTATCTTGTAGTGATTAGAAGCGCAGTCAATGTTACATCTTATTACCTTGTCATATCTTCTTATGTTACAGTCATCTCTTATATCTAGTTTATGTTCTTATCTTGTTACTTTACTAATTATATTGTTAAAGTCACTAGACTCGCCAGACGTATGTCTGACCCTTTTTGTTTCGCCTCTTTTCTTCCCCCCCCCCCCAGGTCCTCAGGGTGGGACTAGTGGTGCTTGACTTGGATTACTTTCTTCTTGAAGTGCTTGGAAGTGTTGAAAGTAATGCTCAGCTTTATCACTTTTCCATTATGGCTATTGGAGTGGGATTATGGTTTTACTCCTATGTACTCTGATAATAATTTTGTACAAGATTGATATTTGTGTACTTGGCTTTAGTATATGGTTTTAATGTTGTAACCAGACATGTTTTTCTTTTCCGCTGCAATGAATAAATTTTGAATTTTTTAAGTACCATTTTACATATATCTGTCTTGTGGTATTCTGTTCTATACGCTTATAATACTCCATGAAAGTTAATTAATTCCCTTAGCGAGTGACATTAATGGACATGGGGTGTTATAGGTATATTTTAGGACATTACCTAGTGATTTTCTGGTGGATCTGACGATGTGACATTCAAAGTGAATGGTGGCCAGATGTTCTAAAAGTTAATTATAAACTCAAGCTTTACAAGCGAGAAATGACAAAAATCAGGCAGACATCTTAGTTAAGTGGGTCGCTCCCATTAGGGTGTATTGTCACCATCTAGAGAATATTCATATTTGTTACTTCTTTCCATCTCTGTATCTTCCAGGAACGGTTATGTTGTTATACCAACCGTAAGGTGACAAGACATTCGATACACCCAAGAGAAATGAGTGGTCGGTTATGTGTGGCTAAGTTGCAAGATGTTCTCGTTGAACTCCAGTGTATCCCCTCTAGAGCACACTGATCGGAAGGTGGTTCCATACCTTGTCATAGTTGGAAATCCAATCTCCAATAAGCGCCCATGGTTTTTGATTTTATATTATTTGTAGAATGTGAGATGCAAGCATTGTGCTAGATGATTATTTATTTACTTTAGACATTATCATAATATCAGAATAATTATGATTTCAAAAATGGTTTGGGTTATCGTAAGGTAAAAAACCGTCCATGTTTATGTGTGGGCTGGTCTTACGATTATCTTTTCTTTCGAAATGATTTTTTTAACCTTAAAATCAAGATGGATGATACCAATAATTTAAATGAGTTTTTCTCACGCTGTTTCACCAGACTGACCTATTGCGTTTGTAATTCTCGGGCCAGACCGAGTTACAGGTTATGGATAAGATGTTATCAATTCTAGGAGACGAGCTGGAGGAGATTAGACGTATGATATATATATAGTTATTATTATACTATGTGGTATAAATAAGGATAGGCTGATTTAACTGTCTAGATGAATTAAATTTCCATTGTACTCTGATAACCATAAGTACTATTTCAAGTTTCAATAAAGAGTTTTTTTATATTTTATTCCGTTGCGATGTGAGACTCTGATATTGTGGTTAGTTCTTCTTCTTCTTCTTTTTATAATAATCTTCCTTTCTTGTCTTTTTCTCGTCCTCTAATTTCTTTCTATTAGATTTCTGGATTTTCAATAATTGAGTTTAGACACGAGATGTATTGGATTCTGAATTCGAGAGTTGAATTTCCTGGGACGCTACAGTGGTATCAGAGCAATGGTTTAGGAACAACCTTGGCTCTGTGGTGTAAATCTAGAGAGATGGGGTTAGTAATACCCTAGAATGAGTTGAGTGTATGTATATAAGAAAGCGTATTTGTATATTTTATATAAATGTTTTGTATTGTGTCAGTTGATCGGTTCAATTTTGAACTGGAAACTGATACAATATTGTTTTGTAAAGCGGGTAAATGAAATAATTTTGCCAAAATTATAATTTTATAAAAAAGAGACGATTCTATCAAATTATTATTGATATTTGATTGCTTGATTGTTCGAATATAATTCAAATGTAATCCGAATGGAATTATGGAATTGAGCTGGTTTAATATAACCAGAAGATGAAAGGATTGATTTTTGGAATAAAAATCAAAACTTCGGTATAAATTGGAAGTTATGGAAACAATTCCAGTATAATGAATTTTATGGGTAAAAACTTAACTGAAAGTAAGTTAAATAGTTTGGATTGAAAATTAAAACCATATTGTTAAATCAATATTCAGTGAAAATTCTTGAATATTGATAATCTAAATAGAACTCAACACATACAGTTTGAATATATCGAGTGAAATAAGAAGTAAATTGCAATAAATCCAATTTGAGTAGATAATTGAATACAACTTAAAATATTATTCAATTGAGTCTTGAACAAAGTGAATATGTGTGTATATATTGAATAGAGAATATATACTCAGATTATATAAACTTGAGTTGAATAGAAAAATGAAGCATGAACCGAATTGAGTTTAACTAAATTTGGAACTCAAGTGTAAATTTATATGAACTTGTAAATTGGAAATAAAACCTAGAATTGAGTTATAAATGAACCTCGACTTGTTTGTAAGCATAAACATATATTTTAAGCATGGTTGTCTTACACTATAATGAGTTAAGCGAGAAAACCGATTAAAGAATGAATTGGCGAATTTGAAATAAGAAGTTAAATTGATTGTGATCGAATAGGAATGGATATGTATGTGATTATATAGGTTTTTTTGGATAGAAGCAAGTGTGAGGAATAAATATAAGATGCCCGACAAAAAGGTACATGTTTAAATCAATATAGGATTTTATGAGCCTATTTGGCAAGCCGCTTGGCTTTTTAATTTTCTTTTTGATTGGGGAAGGCCCAGAGAGGCATTTTGTAGTTGTACCGATCAGCCCGTACAAAGGAGACTCTGGCGAAATTTTTTAGAAATTTAAGGAGTTATAAATATTTTCAAAAATATTCAACACTTCTGAAAAAAATTTGTTAACAAAAAGTTAATCGTAGTTAAGGATTTCTGAGTGGAATTGGAAACTAGTAAGTTGGTTGGATATTGAAAAGAGTGTTGAGTTGCATGAACGGGTTGTAGGAAGTTAATAAGATATATTTATTTTTCCTGCTTAGTAAGTCGAGGACGAAATTCTTTTAAGGGGAAAGGAATGTAATGTCCCACATTTTTATCGATTTAAGTTCTAAACATTTAAATTATTTTACATATTGAATTCGTAATATAAATGGATTTTTATATTAATTAAACGAAGTTTGAACGTACAAATATATATTAAATATAAACGAGCTCGCCACGGCGCGGTAGTTCGTAACATTTAGTTTTGAACTTCAGTTGAGTGTACAGAATCCGTTATAAGTCGGAATTCGCTGAAACAAGAAATATTCGAATCTGTCGAATTATAATTTTGTAATGAAAAAGAAAAATTGAGATTTCGTACTATAGATTATTAGTTTGTCCAAATCAAATTTTAAAATAGTCGCTATGGAATCGTTTATAAACCGTAACGATTAATTTATTAAAATAAATCGATTTTAAATCAATAAAATATTGGTTTAACGTGAAAATGAAATATCAAGTTTAAAATTTCCAGTTAGTTTATTCTGGAAATTTTATGAATTCAGTTTGTGCATATTTATATGATAATAATTTATTTGTTATTTTTGAGTCAGTTTATATTAAATCGAATTTAATGGTAAATCATTCATTCAATTCAATATCTTCTTTATATGGTCGAATTAGACTACAAAACCCGTTCCACTGTGTTCATAGTAGTGTTAGGACTCTAGGAATGTCATTTGTTGCGCTCAGATAAGGGTTCGTAATCATAGGGTATTTTAATTTAAGTCACACCTGTTAAAATCTATTAATATAAAATTAAATCATAAAAATTGGAGGCGACCTAATTTTCCATCACAGTTATTCTGTAAGCTTTTCCCTGTATCCTCTTTTCACTATCACGTATAAAATTTTCCTTCTCCCTTAATCTTTGATGGTACACTGCAAATCTATACCTACTCCTTCTCCTACCTGAAAGACGTGATCCTCATCATTCTCCTCTTCGCTTCTATAAATTGAGCAGCGCATTCAATCAATTCTTTCATCCTAAAAACTAGTGAAAACCAATATCTAAACCTCTGCTTTAATTTCATTTTCAAGTTACCAACAATTCATTTTTTCCATTTCGTTCATTCTTTATTTCAGGAAATCGCAGAAACCCATTTCAACAAATATCGATCCACAGAAAAAATAAATTGAAATTTGGAACCGTAATAAAATCGCGGGTTGTCTAAAGACGTGTTCATGGAGGTATAATAGGATATCGTTGGGTTTATTATAAGTTTTAGAGAAGGGGAATCGATCGTGAGATGTGCGTGGAAGCGATGCTGGTACATAATGTTGATTTGGGGTATGTGATTTGTAATTTGGGAAGGATAGCGTGATGTTGGAATTTTAAACCAGGTTGAAGAGAGGAGTTCGATAGTAAGCATTTGGGAAGGAGTTTGTTAAGACAGTGACTGTCTCATGGTTGTGATGATGGACGGGGTATTGCTGATGGAGTTGGGCAATAAAAAATGGTTGTTCCATTTATGTAGTGGAGAGATAGGGGTTCAAGATTTATGAAATTGGGAATGGTACGATGTGTCCGACGAGCTGATGCTTGAAAGTAGACGCGAGGAGAAGGCATGGCAGACAATACTTGTCGGTGGAGAGAGGCTGGTCCAAAAATTTAAGAGCAGTTGAACTAATGCAGCAATAAGAAATGGAGACGTGAACGGTCTGTGAGTGGAAGGGTGTAAGTGTGTCAGAAATTGGTTGCCACTAGAAGAGAGTGGATCTAGACGGTAAGAATGCTGATGGGTTTAAGGCATTAGGGGGTTGAAGTCATTTGGTTGAGTAGCAGTGGTTCACAACAAACAAATGGGTTTGGATGTTGAAAGGAAGAAGGAAGGACAAATGTCAAAATGGTGAGGAGCAATAGTTCGGGACGATTGCAGTGTATATAGGGTTGTTCAAAGACATTTTCTGTGGATTAATTGAGTATTCAAAGTAGAGATAAGGTACAAGTTTTTAAACAAAATTTTAAATGCATAGAATAATTATTTATTTAATTATTTATAGTTCATTTAAAATAAATAAATATTTAAACGATAAATAAAATAAATCGTAGGTGATAAATTTATTCGAGACAATTGAAGTAGACGCATAGCCGAGATGATACAAAATTTAATTGGATATTCAACAATGAAAAACCGAGGTGATTTAAACTCACTCAGTTAAATTATTGGGAACTATTTTTAATAGTTCAAATTTAATTTATTGTTTGATGGAGATAACTTGATTGATATAAAGTGATAATAGTATATACAAAATATTATATAATAACATTGGTGACTGGTGATTGGATATTTTTCGCAGTACCATTAGCGGGTTCTCGCAGTACCATTAGCGGATGATTTCCCTATGCGCTGTACAATACATATAGTGGATGATCTTCAATACCGCGATATGCTTCCTCGAAGCGGGATGGGTATTATTATTATAGCCTAACATTTGTGGATGTAGGAAAAACAGGTTGGAGGAATCCAACTGGTTTCCTCAACATTTATTTATTTATTTTTCATATATATGCTGATATATGATGTATTTATAACCTGTGGCAGTTTATGGTATACTTGGATGTGTTAGTAACACTGATTGTTGATCTTGGATATTTTAAATATCCTAAATAATGATATATAGATTTCAAAATAGAAATTGAAATATAATAAGAATTTTAAAAGGAAATATTTATTTCCAAATAAAAATGGTTATTTAGAATCTAAATTAAATAGAATTTCATATTAGATATTTGTTTAAAAAAAATATCTTGAAGAGATGATTTTATAAGCGACGTTTAAAAAGTGGAAATATTATTGGGGGATTTAAGTAAAATGTAAATTGTGTGAAATTTGGAAAAGAGATGGAAATTGAAAAATAAGCCGATATTTTAAATAGATTTAAAAATTTCCAATTACAAGGAAAAATATAAAAGAGATTATATTAAATAAATTTATAATTAGAAATTATAAATAGACTTTAAACTTGAAGTTACAAGTATGAATTCAGGTTAACTACATAAGTCAAGTACGAATTGCATTAAGGAATATTATTCACCGTTGAGATGAATAAGGGGTAAGGCAAATAGTTTGCAAAATGGGAGTCGTTAGATGTAACACCCCACCTCCGTTAAGGTCACTCACAAAGGGAATGCCTTAACTTTGGTGGAGCATTTTAGTAAACAGAAACAGAATACTACAAGACAGATAAACAGTACTTGAAAAATTATAACTTTATTTCAAATAGAAGCTTGGTTACATCCTTTCAAATCACAATATCAGAATTCAAGTACAAAATATCAGTCTTGTACAAAAGCCTTCAGAATGCATAGTTTAAAATCATAATTCCCACAGAAGAAGACAAGCCATACTTTAAGCACTACAAGCGGAAGAAATCTGGATCAAGCTAGAGTATTCCCTTCTACAAAACCTGGGGGGGAAACGGAAGAAAGGAGGCGAAACAACAAGGGTCAGACAAAAGTCTGGCAAGTCCAGTGATTTTCAGTTATGAACATATAATAATAACATGACATGAAAATAAAACTGGATGAGAGATAACTGTAACAGATGTAGCAGATATAACAGAAGAACAGAATGATATAAGCTATTGCTTTACACTTCTTTGCACTAATACTAGTATAACCGAATTAGGTGTCACCCTAATGTCTAAACTGAAACAGAAACGGGTACAGAATAATTTAACAGAAACAGAATGCTAATAACGGGCCTTTACTACCCGATCAGAAACAGACAGAAGCAGAAACAGATTAATCCCTACGGAAACAGAATGTAGAATTAGGTGTACACTAGTAATGGGCCTTTACCACCCGAACAGACGGTACCACGCAGAAATAGACAGGTGTTACCACCCAACAGAAACAGACGGTACCAACAGAAACAGACAGAACTAAGTGTACCCTATAACCCTACCCCAAGCGATCGGCTCCCTAATACATAAATATCCTGTGTCGGCCCCACAGTAGGGTGTATCACTCCCTAAAGTGACAACCAATTGGCACAGACCTATTTACAGATGTCACGGCGTCTTACATCCTCAGAGGCAGACCGGGATCCATGCACGCACAAGACCCGTTTGGAACGCACCATCAACACCCCTCACCATTATCAGAATGAACCGCTTATAATTAGTTCAGTAAGCGTGCCCGGACCCTACCTACTGTTAGGTCAAAGTTTTGATACCAGAAAGTGTTACTGACTAATATGGGTCCCAAACAACAGATGACACAAGTAATTCCCCTCCTAACCTTGTGTCCCCAGACTAACAGATTTCAGATTAACTTGTTTACAAGTTCAGACATACAGAATTCAGATCAACCAGTTCACAGACAAGTTTTCAGACTAACGGATCAGATATACAGATTTAACAGACTTACCGATTAACCAGTTACAGATTAACAGACTTACAGATTTGTCTAACTTTGTAATTGGGCCTACAGATTCACGGAACAGATTTATTAAATTCATCAGTCTAGTGGGTTTAATCCTATCCGCCCAACACGTTTTAGACATCATGTTTATCTCAGATTTTCATTAATTAATTATTAATGCCCAGACCTCTCACATTAGACTGACAGTTTGCGGCTACTGGTTAGGCCGGTTGGTTCCGGGCAGATTTCTGTCGCAAACTGAGTCTAACCTCGGGTTTCAAGCACGTTATGACTAACTTCTCACTTAGAACCTATTGTTTGCGGCCACTGGAATATGTCGAGCGGTTCCGGGCATAATTACGCCGCAAACTCATTCTAATCTCGAGTTAGCCATATTTATCTTTGCGGCCAATTAATTAATGATTTACCATTTATACCCACGCCTAATATACATGTCAATTATTCATAGCTAATTCAGATTATGTGAATAACAGACTAAATATATCAACTTAACAGACATAGCAGATAACATGTTTAGGCGACTTAACGGATTCAACAGATAAAGCAACTAGCAGATTTAGCAGATAACAAATTAGGCATCTCAACAGATTTAGGTTGGCATTCTTAACAGAATTAGCAGATGACAGATTTGGCAGATGAACAAATCTAGCAGACTAGGCAGTAGGGCAGAACTAGCAGATTAAGCAATAAAACAGAACTAGCAGATTAGGCAAATATAGCAGAACTAGCAAATTAGGCAAATATAACAGATTTAATCATTCCTTAAAGTTTCACAACATATCTTGCCTAATTATAAATCTTGCCTATGTTCACATGCATAAATAATAGTCATGATTCACAATATGATCATATACCCCATGTTTGCATTAAATTTGCATATCACAGATTAAGGTCATAATTTACACGTCCCAATTTAGTTCAACTTGCCTAGTACAAAAGATTCACATATAAATTATACCAAATATAGCTATTGACAAAAATCTCCTACTTAGGTATTATTCACATTTGATAGATATCCTACTTTAATGTAAATCTTTATACCTAAACCATATTTTCTTTGTCTCAAGTCATATGTTAACATACCATGGTTCCTCTTCTTCCAATTCACAGAATATGCATAGATCTAAATCTAGTTTACAACCTATGTCCTTTTTCTTAAATCAGTCATAGATTAACCAACTTCTCAAGTCGTATGTTCAATATTCTTTATGCCACAAACTCAAGTCATAGGTTCAATTATATGCCTTAGATTTATGTCCTAAGTTCCAAGTTCAACCTATGTTCTTTCCTTAACTCAGTCACATATCGGTCATGCCCATTTCATGCATTATTCATTTTATTGTCCCAAATATTTTAGCGTATGTTAATCTCTTAGGAGATTGGCGCAGGCTCGTAGTAGCCTGGCTATAGAACAGAAAGAAGAAGAGAAACAGAATAAAATAGATCAGAACAGAACATACACAATCTCAAATTCAGATTTACAATCATGTTACAATTATGATTAAAGTTTATATCGGAAAATAACTGCACTTGCCTTGGTTGGATTCTAAAATAAAAAGGTGTTGTAGCTGTTCTCTTTTAATCCTAATCAGAATTGGAGGAAGAAGAAGCACAAGTCCTAGCTTAGGTTTCAGCAGAGTAGAGACGCCATTGATTTATTTATTTTTAGAGAGGAAGGGAGCAATGGTGGCTAGAGAATTGTATATGAGATTTTGGTTTAGGTTAGGGATGTATATATAGGTGTAGGAAGTTATTTAGGACCATTAGATTAACCCTGAATCATGAGAACCATTCAAATGCAAAATCTGCATTTGAGCGAATCGGCCCACGGGATGACAGCCAAACACCCTGGATTAACCCCTAATCGACCCAACGGGGCTCGGGTCGACCTCAAAAATGGGCCGGTTCGGTTATTCCCCCTTCCAATTCGCTGTTTTGAACCTTTTTTGCATGTTTATTTATTTAATTTTTATATATATCTATATATATTTCTCTCATATGCATATAAACTTCAAGGCTTAATAACTTCTTCATAATTAACCATTTTTTTTTATATTCTCAGAAAATACGGGGTGTTACATTCTCCCCTCCTTATAGGATTTCGTCCCCGAAATCTTCAAGTTAAGAAGAATGTATCCTAACATCCAAAATCCATCTACTCAACCATTCAATCATAGGCATCCATTGTCCTTAAAAGGTTTCTAATGCCGCATGAACATATGCAAAGTGTGTGTATATGTTTCTTATCTAATGCAAAATCAGGCGGTCTACTGATCCAGTTGACCTCCTTAATGCGAATCATGTTAGTGTCATGAGTCCAAATATGTATGCAAGAAATCCTATTTGATACACATCATTTCTATATGAGTTCATAACCATTCATCCAAATGCAACATCCATGTGCTGAGTCAATCATTTTGCATCCACAAAAATTGAAAATGCTCACACATCCATATGCAGTATGAGAGTGTTTTCGAGCCGATCTAGTGCCTAGTGTGTGTATATGCATCCACGAGCAACCACTAGCAACCACTTGCATCCACTTGCGACCATCAAACATAACATGTCTCAAACACATGTTTACACCCATTAGTTTCTACCTAAAGTTTGAAGATTCGATCGATAGGATACAGTCGAATGATGGAAGCGAGTACAGATAAAATGAAGACTTGGTTCCCATTAGACATTGGTTGAGAAAATAATTCACCTAAGTATCAACCCCGAATACCGAAATCAACATCAGATTGACACCCAGAGGATTACCCTCTTTAGACAATGTCAGAACTGGAAATCAGAATTATTCAGATATTTACAGACTACTGATACAGATCAGGTTCCCTAATGATTCTTAGGAAGCTAAGCATGATAAAATCATATCCCACAAAACCTCAGAATGTATGCGTCATACTTGACGCCTAACATAGATATCTCTCAAACCCCAATCTATCACAAACAGATTAATCATAACCCTTATGGGTTTGAGTCTACAGCAGAATCAGAAACAATACTAGTATTAAAGTGCAGAGTATCGATTACAGAATCAAAATACCAGAATCAGAAAGAGTTTTAACTCAACAATCAAATAAAGAAATTAAACCTCCTACAGAAAGTTTTCCTAATCCTATCCTATACACTAGCCTCGAGAGTGTTCGCCTTCCCTCCAGCAGTTGGTTATGCCCTCTTCCCTTGTCCTCGTTTCTTCGGGCAGTCCCTAGTGGAGTGTCCCATCTCACCACAGTTGAAGCATGTTCCCTTCTTTGGATCCACTTTCTTATCGTGTGTCCTATCCTTGTCTCCCATGTACGTTCTCCATTCGTGACCTTCCACCAAAATGAAGCTTCATCCTTAATTAACCAAGCAGCTGGTTGAACCTTCCTCCCATCGTCTATCTCAAAGGTACCAACAAGTCCTCCACTTCGTTCAGCCAACTTCTAGCCTCGACAACGTCTCAGTCCCATAAAGCAGTTTTCCGCCCATCGCACGAAAGTCCTTACATATCATAGAAAAAGCATCTATACGCGGAGGAAGAGAATCGAAAAGGGAAAGAGGAAGGAACTCGAAACAAAGAATCGAAAGAAAGATATATGGCTTTTGGGGATTATGTTTTTTTTTCAAAATAAGCTTTACTTTTGAAAATACTTCCTTTTTAAAACATAGTTTTCAAAAACTTTTTATCAAATCTGGTAACCTTTAGCTCTGATACCAAGTGTAACACCCCACCTCCGTTAAGGTCACTCACAAAGGGAATGCCTTAACTTTGGTGGAGCATTTTAGTAAACAATAAACATAATACTACAAGACAGATAAACAGTACTTGAAAAATTATAACTTTATTTCAAATAGAAGCTTGGTTACATCCTTTCAAATCACAATATCAGAATTCAAGTACAAAATATCAGTCTTGTACAAAAGCCTTCAGAATGCATAGTTTAAAATCATAATCCCCACAGAAGAAGACAAGCCATACTTTAAGCATTGCAAGCGGAAGAAATCTGGATCAAGCTAGAGTATTCCCTTCTACAAAACCTGGGGGGAACGGAAGAAAGGAGGCGAAACAACAAGGGTCGGACAAAAGTCTGGCAAGTCCAGTGATTTTCAGTTATGAACATATAATAATAACATGACATGAAAATAAAACTGGATGAGAGATAACTGTAACAGATGTAGCAGATATAACAGAAGAACAGAATGATATAAGCTATTGCTTTACACTTCTCTGCACTAATACTAGTATAACCAAATTAGGTGTCACCCTAATGTCTAAACTGAAACAGAAACGGGTACAGAATAATTTAACAGAAATAGAATGCTAATAATGGGCCTTTACTACCCGATCAGAAACAGATTAATCCCTACGGAAACAGAATGTAGAATTAGGTGTACACTAGTAATGGGCCTTTACCACCCGAACAGACGGTACCACGCAGAAATAGATAGGTGTTACCACCCAACAGAAACAGACGGTACCAACGGAAACAGACAAAACTAAGTGTACCCTAAAACCCTACCCCAAGCGATCGGCTCCCTAATACATAAATATCCTGTGTCGGCCCCACAGTAGGGTGTATCACTTCCTAAAGTGACAACCAATTGGCACAGACCTATTTACAGATGTCACGGCGTTTTACATCCTCAGAGGCAGACCGGGATCCATGCACGCACAAGACCCGGTTGGAACGCACCATCAACACCCCTCGCCATTATCTGAATGAACCGCTTATAATTAGTTCAGTAAGCGTGCCCGGACCCTACTTACTGTTGGGTCAAAGTTTTGATACCAGAAAGGGTTACTGACTAATATGGGTCCTAAATAACAGATGACACAAGTAATTCCCCTCCTAACCTTGTGTCCCCAGGCTAACAGATTTCAGATTAACTTGTTTACAAGTTCAGATTTACAGAATTCAGATCAACCAGTTCACATACAAGTTTTCAGACTAACGGATCAGATATACAGATTTAACAGACTTACCGATTAACCAGTTACAGATTAACAGACTTACAGATTTGTCTAACTTTGTAATTGGGCCTACAGATTCACGGAACAGATTTATTAAATTCATCAGTCTAGTGGGTTTAATCCTATCCGCCAACACGTTTTAGACATCATGTTTATCTCAGATTTTCATTAATTAATTATTAATGCCCAGACCTCTCACATTAGACTGACAGTTTGGAGCTACTGGTTAGGCCGGTTGGTTCCGTGCAGATTTCTGTCGCAAACTGAGTCTAACCTCGGGTTTCAAGCACGTTATGACTAACTTCTCACATTAGAACCTATTGTTTGCGGCCAATGGAATATGTCGGGCAGTTCCGAGCAGAATTACGCCGCAAACTCATTCTAACCTCGAGTTAGCCATGTTTATCTTTGCGGCCAATTAATTAATGATTTACCATTTATACCCACGCCTAATATACATGTCAATTATTCATAGCTAATTCAGATTATGTCAATAACAGACTGAATATATCAACTTAACAGACATAGCAGATAATAGGTTTAGGCGACTTAACGGATTCACCAGATTAAGCAACTAGCAGATTTAGCAGATAACAGATTAGGCATCTCAACAGATTTAGGTTGGCATTCTTAACAGAATTAGCAGATGATAGATTTGGCAGATGAACATATCTAGCAGACTAGGCAGTAGGGAAGAACTAGCAGATTAAGCAATATAACAGAACTAGCAGATTAGGCAAATATAGCAGAACTAGGAAATTAGGCAAATATAACAGATTTAATCATTCCTTAAAGTTTCACAACATATCTTGCCTAATTATAAATCTTGCCTAAGTTCACATGCATAAATAATAGTCATGATTCATAATATGATCATATACCCCATGTTTGCATTAAATTTGCATGTCACAGATTAGGGTCATAATTTACACGTCCCAATTTAGTTCAACTTGCCTAGTACAAAAGATTCACATATAAATTATACCAAATATAGCTATTGACAAAAATCTCCTACTTAGGTATTATTCACATTTGATAGATATCCTACTTTAATGTAAATTTTTATACCTAAACCATATTTTCTTTGTCTCAAGTCATATGTTAACATACCATGGTTTCTCTTCTTCCAATTCACAGAATATGCATAGATCTAATTCTAGTTTACAACCTATGTCCTTTTTCTTAAATCAGTCACAGATTAACCAACTTCTCAAGTCGTATGTTCAATATTCTTTATGCCACAAACTCAAGTCATAGGTTCAATTATATGCCTTAGATTTATGTCCTAAGTTCCAAGTTCAACCTATGTTCTTTCCTCAACTCAGTCACATATCGGTCATGCCCATTTCATGCATTATTCATTTTATTGTCCCAACTATTTTAGCGTATGTTAATCTCTTAGGAGATTGGCGCAGGCTCGTAGTAGCCTGGCTATAGAACAGAAAGAAGAAGAGATACAGAATAAAATAGATCAGAACAGAACATACACAATCTCAAATTCAGATTTACAATCATG
Organism: Allium sativum; assembly: GCA_030737875.1. NCBI lineage: Eukaryota > Viridiplantae > Streptophyta > Magnoliopsida > Asparagales > Amaryllidaceae > Allium > Allium sativum. The sequence continues at coordinate 183,321,325 of CM060924.1, read as the reverse complement.
TCACAATTATGATTAAAGTTTATATCGGAAAATAACTGCACTTGCCTTGGTTGGATTCTAAAAGAAAAAGGTGTTGTAGCTGTTCTCTTTTAATCCTAATCAGAATTGGAGGAAGAAGAAGCACAAGTCCTAGCTTAGGTTTCAACAGAGTAGAGATGCCATTAATTTATTTATTTTTAGAGAGGAAGGGAGCAATGGAGGCTAGAGAATTGTATATGAGATTTAGGTTTAGGTTAGGGATGTATATATAGGTGTAGGAAGTTATTTAGGACCATTAGATTAACCCTGAATCATGAGAACCATTCAAATGCAAAATCTGCATTTGAGCGAATCGGCCCACGGGATGACAGCCAAACACCCTGGATTAACCCCTAGTCGACCCAGCGGAGCTTGGGTCGACCTCAAAAATGGGTCGGTTCGGTTATTCCCCCTTCCAATTCGCTGTTTTGAACCTTTTTTGCATGTTTATTTATTTAATTTTTATATATATCTATATATATTTCTCTCATATGCATATAAACTTCAAGGCTTAATAACTTCTTCATAATTAACCGTTTTTTTTTATATTCTCAGAAAATACGGGGTGTTACATTAGAAGGAAGGGTTTTCTTAAATTTTTAAGTTCTAATTTAATTTAAGTCAAACTCGATCGAATAACAAAGATAGATTGTATTAAGGAATTTTATAAGATGGTAGATAATAAATATTAAAAATGAAGAATTTACAAATGATATTTTTATACATATATTTTGGATATAGAATGTGGTTTTATTGAAATAAAGCTAAACTGAGTTGTAATTAATATATAGAGATGTTTATGAAAATTATTTATGAAATCAAGACTTTATTTTACGAAGTTTAAAATGAAATTGAATTGGTAAATGAAATTATATCATATAAGAAGTACTTTGTTCCAGTTTAGAAATACATAAACGTTTAACAAATATTACGAAAATCATATATCCAATAATAGTTGTAGCATACGGTTTGAAAAATCATATTTGTATGAAAAATATTTGAGATGGTAACAAGTCTGAGATAAATATATTATTTAAAGTGATAATGAATAATAGGAATTTTATTCGTTAGAAGTTAAGAAATGGAGTTTACGAAATTAGAAATTAACTGAAGGTTAGTCAGTTGAATGGTTTTCTGAGTATCAATATGATGTTGGTTTCGGCCTTCTTGGTTGATACTTAAGAAGTTATTCTCTTACTAATTTACTGATAGAGACCAATGACCGAGATGAGAAATATGTTCTTAAAAGTATTTTAAGACAATAGGATTTTAAATACTCTTACATATAAATATATGAAAATAAATGAGTATTACAATTTCCAATGTTGGAAAGGAAGAGGAGCTTTAAATTAACGAATGGTTAATCAAAAAGAGGCTAAAGCAATGGAGAATATTAAATCGGTCAATTCAGTTTTCTTATATGGATGAATGGTTGTTTATATGATAGTTAAATAACCGACTATCAAATATGGCCTATACGATTGTTGGTACGGAAAGACCTGGATCGAATTTATATTCGAAAACCATTCTGCACCGACAAATACGGAAATGTAGAAAATGCGGATTGAAGATGGAGTAATGAAGATCGTAGATCTTCATAAACAAAAGGACTACTTGTCGAGTTCTCCAGAGTCGTGCCCGGAGATATTCTAATGGTGATACAATCTTGATTGAAATCGACGAATTGCAAGGACTACTCGCTATTAATCCATAGGGTGATTCCTACGATGTAGTAGGAGAGTGCCTTCGGTTTGTCCAGTCCCAGGATAACTTGTATGGACGAATGTCGGACAGAGTATTTCCAAAGGGATCATGTACATTAATTTCTTAAAACGTACCATAGCTGTGGCGGAGAATGGCCGTTCTCTTAGCTTAACAACTAGAGTATTTTTGGGGATGTTAATTAGTGATTTTCTGGCGGATCTGATGATGTGACACTCAGAATGAATGGTGGCCAAATGTTCTGAAAGTTAATTATAACCTCACGCTTCACAACCGGGAAATGACAAAAATTGGGCAGGCAGCATGGCTAAGTGGGTCGCTCACATTAGGGCGTATTGTCACCATCTAGAGAATATTCATATTTGTTACTTCTTTTCGTTTCTGTATCTCCTGGGAACGGTTATGTTGGTATACCAACCGTAAGGTGATAAGACATTCGATACACTCAAGAGAAATGAGTGGTTGGTCATGTGTGGCTGAGTTGCAGGATGTTCTTGTTGAACTCCAGTGTATCCCCTCTAGAGTACACTTATCGGAAGGTGGTTAAATACCTTGTCGTAGTTGGAAATCCAATCTCCAATTAGCGCCCTCCAATAAGCTTTGTGCTAGATGATTATTTATTTAATTTAGACATTATCGTAATATCAGAATAATTATGATTTCAAAAATGGTTTGGGTTATCGTAAGGGAAAAACCGTCCGTGTTTATGCGTGGGCTGGTCTTACAATTATCTTTTCTTTCGAAATGACTTTTTTAACCTTAAAATCAAGGTGGATGATACCAATAATTTAAATGAGTTTTTCTCACGCTGGTTTACCAGACTGACCTGTTGCATTTGTAATGCTCGGGCCAGATCGAGTTACAGGTTCAGGATAAGATGTTATGAATTCCAGGAGATGAGCTGGAGGAGATCAGACGTATGATATATATAGTTATTATCCTACTATGTGTTGTAAATAAGGACAGGTTGTTAAAATTGTCCAAATGAGTTAAATGTCTGCTATACTCTAATAACCGTAAGTATTATTTCAAGTTTTCAATAATAAAAAAAGTTATATTTTATTCCGCTGTGATGTGAGACTCTGATATTATGATTAGTTTTTCTTCTTCTTTTTCTTCTATTTTAATCTTTCTTTGTTATCTTTTTCTCATCCTCCAACTTATTTCTATTAGTTTTCTGGATTTTCGATACTTGAATTTGGACACAGGATGTATTGGAGTCTGAATTCGAGAGTCAAATTTCCTGGGACGATACTGTGGTATCAGAGCAATGGTTTAGGAATAACCTTGGCTCTATGGTGTAGCTCTATAGAGATGGGGTTAGTAATACACTAGAATGAGTTGAGTGTATATATATAAGAAAGCGTATTTGTATATTTTATATAAATGTTTTGTATTGTGTCAGTTAATCGGTTCAATTTTGAATTGGAAACTGATACAATATTGTTTTGTAAAGCGGGTAAATGAAATAATTTGCCCAAATTATATTTTTATAAAAAAGAAATGATTCTATCAAATTATTATTGATATTTGATTGCTTGATTGTTCGAACATAATTCAAATGTAATCCGAATGGAGTAATGGAATTAAACTGGTTTAATATAACCAGAAGATGAAAGGAATGATTTTTGGAATAAAAATCAAAACTTAGGTATAAATTGGAAGCTATGGAAACAATTCCAGTATAATGAATTGTATGGATTGAAACTTAATTGAAAGTAAGTTAAATAGTTTGGATTGAAAATTAAAACCATATTGTTAAATCAATATTGAGTAAGAATTCTTGAATATTGATAATCTAAATAGAACAAGACACATACAGTTTGAATGTATCGAGTTAAATAAGAAGTAAACTGCAATAAATCCAATTCAAGTAGATAATTGAATACAACTTAAAATATTATTCAATTGAGTCTTGGATAAAGTGAATATGTGTGTGTATATTGAATAGTAAATATAAACTTAGATTATATAAAATTGAGTTGAATAGAAAAATGAAGCATGAACTGAATTGAGTTTAACTAAATTTGGAACTCAAGTGTAAATTTGTATAAACTTGTATATTGGAAATAATACCTAGAACTTCAGTTATAAATGAAGCTCGAATTGTTTGTATGCATAAACATATATTTTAAGCATGGTTGTCTTACACTATAACGAGTTAAGCAAGAAAACGAATTAAAGGATGAATTAGCGAATATGAAATAAGAAGATAAGTTGATTGTGATCGAATAGGAATGGATATGTATGTGATTGTACAGGTTTGTACGATGGAAGCAAGTGTGAGGAATAAATATAAGTTGCCCGATAAAAAGGTACATGTTTAATTCAATATGCGATTTATGAGCCTATTTGGCAAGCCACTTGGCTTTTTAATTTTTTTTTGACTAGGGAAGGCCCAAAGAGGCATTTTGTAGTTGTACCGTTCAGCCCGTACAAAGGAGACTCTGGCGAATTTTTTTAAAAGTTTAGGAAGTTAGAAATATTTCCAAAAAAAATCAAGAGTTATGGAAAAATTTTGTTAACAAAAAGTTATCGAAGTTAAGGATTTCTAAGTGGAATTGGAAACTAGTAAGTTGGTTGGATATTAAGGTGAGTGTCGAGTTGCATAAATGGGTTGTAGGAAGTTAATAAGATATAGCTATTTTTCCTGCTTAGTAATTTCGGGGACGAAATTCTTTTAAGGGGAAAGGAGTGTAACGTCCCGCATTTTTATCGATTTAAGTTTTAAATATTTTTTTAGTTTATATATTAAATTTGTAATATAAATCGATTTTTATATTTATTAAACGAAGTTTGGACGTATAAATTTATATTAAATATAAACGAGCTCGCAGCGGCGCGATAGTTCATAATATTTAGTTTTGAACTTCAGTCGAGTGTACAAAATCTGTTATAAAACGAAATTCGCGAAAATAAGAAATATTCGAATCTATCAAATTATAATTTTGTAATGAAAAAGAAAAATCGAGATTTCATATTGTAGATTATTAGCTATGTCCAAATAAAATTTTCAAATAGTTGTTATGGAATCATTTATAAACCGTAAAGATTTATTTAATAAAATAAATCGATTTTAAATCAATAGCATAAACGTGAAAATGAAATATCATGTTTAAAATTTCGAGTTAGCTTATTTTGGAAATTTTATGAATTCAGTTTGTGCATATTTATATGATAATAATAATTTATTCATTATTTTTGAGTCGATCTATATTAAATCAAATTTAATGTTAAATCGTTAATTTAATATCTTCTTTATATGGTCGAACTAGACTACGAAACACGTTCCAGTGTGTTCAGAATAGTGCTAGGACCTTAGGAATGTCATTCGTTACGCTCAGATAGGGGTTCATAATCACAGGGTATTTTAATTCAACTCACACCGGTTAAAATATAATAATATAAAATTAAATTATAAAAATAAGGGATGACCTAATTTTCCATCACAACTATTTTGTAAGCTATTCCCCGTAACCTCTTTTCACTATCACATCTAAAATTTTCCTTCTCCCTTATGCTTTAATGGGACACTGCAAATCTATATCTACTCCTACTCCTACCTAAAAGACGTGATCCTTATCATTCTCCTCTTCGCTTCTATAAATTGAGCAGCACGTTCAATCAATTCTCCCATCCCAAAAACCAGCGAAAACCAATATCTAATCCTCTTCTTTAATTTCATTTTCCAGTCACCACCAATTCATTTTTTCCATTTCATTCATTCTTTATTTCAGTAAATGGCAGAAACCCATTTCAATAAATATCAATATACAGAAAAAAAAGAAATTGAAATTGGCAACCACAATAAAATCGCGGGTTCTCTAAAGACGAGCACGTGGAGGTATAATGGGATATTGTTGAGTTTGTTCTAAGTTTCGGAAAAGGGGAATCGACTTGGAGATAGGCGTGGAAGTGATTCTAGTACGTATTGTTGATTTGGGGTATGCGATTTTTTTATTTGGGAAGGACAGTATGATGTTGGAATTTTAAACTGGGTTGAAGAAAGGAGTTCGATAGTAAGCGTTTGGGAAGGAGTTTGTTAAGACAGTGACTGTCTCATGGTTGTGATGATGGACGGGTATTGCTGATGGAGTTGGGCAATAAGAAATGGCTATTCCATTTATGCAGTGGAGTGATGGGGGCTAAAGGTTTATGAAATTGGGGATGGTACGACGTGTCCGACGGGCTGGTGTTTGACAGTAGACGTGAGGAGAAGGCATGGAAGACAGTACTTGTTAGTGGAGAGGCTGGTCCAAAAAGTTGAGAGAGGTTGAACCAATGCAGCAGTAAGAAATGAAGACATGAACGGTCTGTGAGTGGAAGGGTGTAAGCGTGTCAGAAATTGGTTGCCATTGGAAGAGAGTGGATCTGGACAATAAGAATGCTGATGGGTTTAAAGCATTGTGGGATTGAAGTCATTTGGTTGAGTAGCAGCGGTTCACAGCAAACAAATGGATATAGATATTGAAAGGAAGAAAGAAGGTCAAATGTCAAAATGGTGAGGAGCAGTAGTTCGGGCTGATTGTAGTTTATATATGGTTGTTCAAAGAAATTCTTCCTGGATTAATCGAGTATTCAAAGTAGTGATAAGGTATAAGTTTTTAAATGAAATTTCAAATGCATAGAATAATTTATTTATTTATAGTTCATTTAAAATAAATTGATATTTAATCGATAAATCAAATAAATCGTAGGTGATAAATTTATTCGAGACAATTCAAGTAGACGTGTAGCCGAGACGATACAAGATTTAATCAGATATTCAGCAAAGGAAAACCTATGTGGGTTAAACTCACTCAGTTAAATTATTGGGAACTATTTTTAATAGTTCAAATTTAATTTATTGTTTGATGGATGATAACTTGATTAATATAAAGTGATAATAGTATATATATATATTTATAATATTATATAATAATATTGGGGATTGGGTGTTTCCCGCAGTACCATTAGCGGATGCCTACAGTACCTTTAGTAGATGATCTCCCTATGCGCTCCACAATACATATAGTGGACGACCTTCTATACCGCGATATACTTCCTGGAAGCAGGATGGTATTATTATTGACTAACATTAGTGGATGCAGGAAAAACAGATTGGAGGTTGGATTCCTCAATATTTTTTCATATATATGCTGATATATGATGTGTTTAAAACCTATGGCAGTTTATGGTATACATGGATGTGTTAGTAATATTGATTTGGGATATTTTAAATATCCTAAATAATGATATATGCATTTCAAAATAGAAATTGAAATATGATAAGAAATTTAAAAGGAAATATTTATTTTCAAATAAAAATGGTTATTTAGAATCAAAATTAAATAGAATTTAATATTAAATATTTGTTTAAACAAATATCTTGAAGAGATGATTTAATAAGCGACATTTAAGAAGTGGATTTATTTTTATTGGGGGATTTAAGAAAAATGTAAATTGTGTGAAATTTGGAAAAGAAATGGAAATCGAATAATAAGCCAATATTTTAAATAGACTTAAAATTTTCCAATTACAAGGAAAATTATAAAAGAGATTATATGAAATAAATTTATAATTAGAAATTATAAATAGACTTCAAACTTCAAGTTACAAGTATGAATTCAGGTTGACTAAATAAGTCAAGTATGAATTGTATTAAGGAATATTATTCCCCGTTGAGACGAATAAGGGGTAAGGCAAATAGTTTGCAAAATGGGAATCATTAGAAGGAAGAGTTTACTTAAAATTATAAGTTCTAATTGAATTTAAGTCGAACTAGATCGAATAATAAAGATAGATTGTATAAATAATTTTTTTAAGATGGCAGATAATAAATATTAAAAATGAAGAACTTACAAATTATATATATATACATACATTTTGAATATAGAATGTGGTTTTATTGAAATAAAGCTGAATTGAGTGGTAATTAATATATAGAGATGTTTATGAAAATTATTTACGAAAGCAAGACTTTATTTTATGAAGTTTAAAATGAAATTGAATTAGTAAATGAAATTATATCGTATAAGAAGTACTTAGAAATAAATAAATGTTTAACAAAAATTTCAAAAATCGTATATACAATAATAGTTGTAGCATACAGTTTGAAAATTCATATTGGTATGAAAAATATTTGAGATGGTAATAAATTTGAGATAAGTATTTCGTTTGAAGTGATAATGAATAACTGGAATTTCTATTTGTTAGAAGTTAGGAAATGGAGTTAAGGAAATTAGAAACTGACTGAAGATTAGTGAGTTGAAAGGTTTTCTGAGTATCGATCTGATGTTGGTTTCGGCCTTCGAGGCTGATACTTTGGAAGTTATTTTTGTACTAGTTTACGGTTAGAGACTAATGACTGAGATGAGAAATACGTTCTTAAAAGTATTTTAATATGATAGGGTTTTAAATACTCTTATATATTAATATAAGAATAGAAATGAGTATTCCAATGTTTAAAAGGAAGAGAAGTTTTAAATTAACAAATGGTTAATCAAAAAAGGCTAGAGTGTTGGAGAATACTAAATCGGCGAATTCAGCTTTCTTATATGGATGAATGGTTGTTTATTTGATAGTTAAATAACCGACTATCAAATCTGGCCTATATGATTGTTGGTACGAAAAGACCAGGATTGAAATTATATTCGAAAATCATTACGAACCAACAAATACGGAAACGTAGAAAATATAGATTGAAGATGGAGTAATGAAGACCGTAGATCTTCATAAACGAAAGGACTACTTGTCGAGTTCTAAAGAGTCATGCCCGGAGATATTCTAATGGTGATCCGATCGTGATTGAAATCGACGAATTGCAAGGACTACTCACTAATAATCCATAGGGTGATTCCTAGGATGTGGTAGGAGATTGCCTTCGGTTTGTCTAGTCCCAGGAAAACTTGTATGGATGAATGTCTGATAGATTGTTTCCAAAAGGATTAAGTACTTTGATTTCTTCAAACATACCATAGCTATGGCAGAGAATGGTCGTTCTCTTAGCTTAACATCTAGAGTATTTTTAGGGACACTAATTAGTGATTTTCTGGTGGATCCGACGATGTGACATTCAAAGTGAATGGTGGCCAGATGTTCTGAAAGTTAATTATAACCTCAAGCTTCACAACTGGGAAATGGAAAAAATCGGGCAGGCAACATGGCTAAGTGGGTCGCTCCCATTAGGGTGTATTTTCTCCATCTAGAGTATATTCATATTTGTTACTTATTTTCATTTCTGTATTTCCCGAGAATGGTTGTGTTGGTACACCAAACGTAAAGTGACAAGACATTCGATACACTCAAGAGAAATGAGTGGTCGGTCATGTGTGGCTGAGTTGCAAGATGCTCTTGTTGAACTCTAGTGTATCCCAACTAGAGTACACTGATCGGAAGGTGGTTCCATATATTGTCTTAGTTGGAAATCCAATCTCCAATAAGCGCCTGCGGTTTTCGATTTTATATTATATGTACAGCGTGAGATGCAAGCGTTCTGCTAGATGATTATTTATTTAATTTGAACATTATCACAATATCAGAATAATAGTGGTTTCAAAAATGGTATGGGTTATCATAAGGTAAAAAAACGTCCGTGTTTATGTGTGGGTCGGTCATATGATTATCTTTTCTTTCAAAATGATTTTCTTAACCTTAAAATCAAGATGGATGGTACCAAAAAATTTAATGAGTTTTTCTTACGCCAGTTCACCAGATTGACATGTTGCATTTGTAATGCTTGGGCCAGACCGAGTTAGAGGTTCAGGATAAGATGTTTTGAATTCCAGGAGACGAGATGGAGGAGATCATACGTATGATATATATAGTTATTATCCTGCTGTGTGCTGTAAATAAGGACAGGCTATTATAACTGTCCAGATGAATTAAATGTCTGTCGTACTCTGATAACTGTAAGTATTATTTCAAGTTTTCAATAAAGATTTATTTTATATTTTATTCCGCTGTGATGTGGGACTCTAATATTATGATTAGCTGTTCTTTTTTTTCTTCTATTCTAATCTTTCTTTCTTATCTTTTTCTCATCCTCTAATTTCTTTTTATTAGTTTTCTAGACTTTTGATACTTGAATTTGGACATAGGATGTAATGGAGTTTGAATTCGAGAATCGAATTTCCCGGGACACTGCAACTGCATTCACATGAAAATGACACTGACCTGAATTTGCAGCCTTAATTTTTTGCTTATACTGTAGTCCATTGTTCCAAATGAATGTATAGTATTGTAAATTTTATCAAGTATATCGATGGTTACAGCTGAGTAACTTTAAATGTTAGTTTTGGCGTACACTAGAAAATTTATGCAGTTTTGTTTTGTTTTGTATTGATTGAAATCAATCTTGAAGGGATTAGTATCTTGTAATTTAAAATGGTTCTTATCATATTCTTCCATTACTAAATATTGTTTGGCAAGTATAGTAGGATTGTAACCAGACTAGAACTGGAGAAAAAAGGTAATGCATTTGTGTAACACCCAAAAATTTAATACACTATAACCATACATTAAGGTAACAAATCAGGAATAAATTAATTAAATATTCAGAATTAAGTAAAACCGGTATTATCGTTGCGTTCGTCTCGGAATTCTGATTCAGATATACCCCAAGTTTGCAAAAGACAGATAACATATGAAGAAGTTACGGGCATTAGAAGTTTGTATACATGTAAGGGTCATATATATGAATATAATATTAAATTAACAAAGCGGGAACTAGGCCCATTATGGGGACGACCCACACTAAATGTGACAACCCCAAACTCCGCGTGTACGGAAGTAAGGATAATCATTGGAATATAACACATAACAATAACAACAGAACAAAAATAGAGAATTACAGCAGATAATCTTCATCAAATTACACTGGAAATAATACTTCATCAGAGTTACACAGCATAATAGGATCATACTTAGCAAAGAATACAGTTTTGGCTTAATATAAAATGTCTGCAGCGGAATAAAAACATGATATACTAAGTGAAGTCTGAAAAGCAAAATAGGAATGGTAAAGTCCATCCTCAGCTCCATAGCTATCCCGAATGAATCTGCTAAACCTGTATACAAGGCTACCTGTGTGGAAAAGAGGGCACCCGATTTTGCAAAGTGAAACAAACTACGAGTCAGTCATGGGACTGGTATGAGAAGTCTTATTTAACCTATTTGATAATAAGGCAAATCACAGGATCATGCCGCTACCGCGGAATGGGTTTACTCCATTGGATTGCCGGTGCATAAATAAAGTAAATCGTTTAAACAACGCAATGCTTTTTATGAAACCATTATAAGACTCAAGTCCCATCACACAATGCAACGCAAACCGGAGGATAGAGTTTTAACTTATAATGGTCAAAAATGCTTGATACGATAAAACGAATTTGGTATTATTATTAGTGTGTATATGTTTTAAAAACATTTCAATCATAATATCAATCGTAGACGGCATAGCTACCATATACTATGTCGCCGTACTAGTTATACAATCAAAACCTCATGGATCGTGTTGGAAGTTGGATTTCCATCATGAACCAAGGCAAAAGATAGTCCTTACCGAATTCGAGACAATCTAGCCTACCATGTCTCAGGATCAAAGCTCGAGTGACCCTTGGATCTTCAGGGTCGGTCCACAAATATGTTAGTGGATTAATTATGCATGAGCAATACGTTTCCCCGCCCTACGGGGCGTAAATAGAGCCATTAAGGACTCAAATAACCGAGGCGCCTCATTCCATCAACCATATAAGTAAAATATCGGGCCGTGTAAAACCCAAACACCACTTCTAGCTAGAAAGGAACGCATGTCCTCCCTGTAGTCCTTACTCCCGTTTCTGGTTCATAGCGGGGTGTGAGGCTCGCAAAGCAACGCTACACAAAGATATGCTATTTAAAGCTGTACTTTGATCATCAACCACAAGGCTCTGCTTTGCAACAATAAGCCTTGATCAAATGCATCTTGGCATGCCATATTGTCAATCCATACCATACCATTGATTTCTGCCAATATATAACCTCTAAGCTCGTACGTCTTAGAGAAGGGTGTTGAACACCAAACAGATATATATTAAACAGAGATCAATGAATACAGTATAAAGGAATACAACGTCAGACATACAATCCATTTACAAGTCCGTTCTGGGCCTGAACGAAACCGGAGGCACCTTATACCCCGCATATCCGAACAATCAACAATACGTACGGACGGTTACCACTGTAGCCCCTTCAAGGTAGCTACTCCAATCATAGGCATCAGTAGCCACTCATCCATTCGATGTGAAGATCGTTGATCTTCAACCACGGTCTTCAAATCTTCGACTTCCAATCGTCGTATAATTATTTGAAATGATATTTAACTCGGTCTTTTCAAATAATTCTTGAATTTATATGGTTCGATATCATTTCTTTCATCTCATATCGCTTATAATATTTTATAACGATTTCTCGCTATTATTATTTATCTACAAATAGCCATTTTTAATTAAACGACGCTTCAGGCTATTACATGGCCCTGGCGCTGCTTTCCTCAAAGTTTGATTTACACATTTCTCCAAATCTATCCGTTGGATCTTAACAAATTTTATATCGTTGGAAAGATCTTTTCAAAACGAACCCAACGGTGCCGGTTTTAGGAAAATCCGACGGTCGGATCTCTCGGTATAATCGTTTGAATTTACGATTTCAAAACGCGAACTGCAGTAGTGCGATTCGTTTTATTTTAATTTATATTTATATATATATATATATATATATATATATATATAAGAATAAATCGTTCAATGATTTCAAACCAATTTCAATTCAATGGTGATTTCTTTTATGTGGAATCATACATTACACTAAAAATGCAATTTGTTTTTATCATTATTAATTTACATTGAAAAATGTAAATTTCAATTCATTCTTTAATTCGCATTGGAAAATGTACATCTTGATTCATTCTTTAATTTACATTGGAAATTGTAAATCTTGATTCATCGATCACATTAAAAATGTATTCTTTTTATGTCAACTTGTTTTCTCTTCTTTTTTTTTTAACATGAACATTTTCATCATGGACTGCATTCACATTAAAAAGGGGATTTTTACTATAAACATGTTTTATTTTAAAACATGCAAAAATTCTCATATTCTTTATTCCCATTAGAAAAATGAACTTTTTAATGTTAATCATGTTTCATTCTAAAACAAAAGTACATTCCCATGTTTTCATTCACTACATTAAAAATGAGATTTTTAATGTAAACTAATTTTCATTTTTCTATTTTCATACATGACATTAAAAAATGAGATTTTTAATGTAACAAATTTTATTTTCACTATATGATCCTTTTCTTGTTTTCTAACATTACTTTTAAAATGAGAATTTTAATGAAATCATATTTTGATTTCTAAGTTATGATCATTTTTCTAATTTACTATTTTACATTAAAATGAGGATTTTTATTGTAATCATTTCTATTCTAAAAAAACATGAATATATTTTCTATATTCTAAATTCACCTCAAAAATGGTATTTTCAATGTAATTATGTTATGTTTAAAACAATGTGCAATTTTCCTATATTCTATATTTACATAAAAAATGAAACTTTTAAATGTTAAACATGTTTTATTTATAACATGAACAATTTTCTCATTTCACTTATTACATTAAAAATTAAGTTTTTAATGTAATCATGTTTATATAAATTATACATGAACATATTCTTATTTCCATCATTACATTTAAAATTTAAATTTCTATTGCAAACATGTTTTTATAATTAAACATGTTCATTTCCCAATTTCATTAAAAATGAAAATTTAAATGCTCCCATATTTTTGATTTCAAAACATGTTCATTTTTCTAGCTCTCTATTTTACATTAAAAATGTGATTTTTAATATTCACATATTTTTGGTTTCCAAATATGTTCATTGTTCTCTTTTCTTATTTTCAATAAAAATGTGAACTTTTTATTGTTTATAAAAATTTTATATCACAACATGAATAATTTTTAACACATAAATATTTCAAAAAAAAAATCGGTAGCATAACGGCAGGGTAATTAAAACTGGCACTGTCCCGATGTACGGCTCCTCGCTCTATCTTAAAGCCTCGCAGCTTTTGACAAGGGGGAATTAAATAATCTAGTTTGTACACAGACGAATTTTTCATAATATCAATTTATTACAATTTATGTTCCTATTTCTTTTTCAACTACAAACAAACACCAAAATTCAACCAATCACAAATCACAAATCAATCAAGTCATCCATGGTCTATGGACGACGGGTGTCGAGAGTTTCTAAACTCCGTCTGCATCCTAATAAAATTTTATTTATTTTCATTCTGAACTCAGATATCTCACCTTGATTTGACGAAGGCAAAAATTGTAACGGGCTCTAAAAATTCCGCGGTCTCTTCTAAAATGTAGTGCTCGCTGTCACGAGTCAAACGTCTCCTGTTTCATTGAATTTCGTTAACGTACGACGAAGATACGAATTTACGAAGGTTGTTAACTTTTAAATAAAATAAATAAATAAATTTATAAAATAAAGTACCTTCTTCTACTCTGTGAAAATTAAGCCGACAGTTCCACGATAGTATTCGAAACAAGGGTTCGACTTTTCCCGCTTGTCGAGGCCTGGGGTGTCAATCAGCGGATGCCACGACCTGCACCTCCGCGCCAACTTCCTAGCGATGGTGACAACGTCGAACCCGACACAGGGATGGCAGCTCGGTTTCGTTCGACGCAGGCGAGCCTCCGGGGGGTGGTGCGGTCGATACACGCGACGATGGAGGGTGCAACCCGTATGGATCTGAAGAACAGGCGACTCTCTACGATAACTCCTAAAGAACTGTGTTGGATCGACTCACGGATGGAGGCATTTTAATGTTAGAAGGTAGGAGCAGTCTACGCCATTGATTTCTTAGAAGGAGGCTGTAACGAGATAGTATAAGGGTTAGGGTATATACGCGTATTTATACGATATACCACCGTATTTTATTTAATTTCATTTTTAATTTCTACATCGCTCTTAACTCCTAATCAAACCCAACGAGTGATACCCCTGGCTAAATACCCTCATTCCGAACACAATGGGATATGTTTCGTAACCCAATTCAGCTGTTACGATATGTATTTCTTCAAATTAAATAATAAAACATTTAATTATTTAATTTGATCGAACATTTTAATTCACCGGGGCCACATACTGATTCTAAAAATTCCCGAAAAATTATATCTGGCTTTATTTTGACGATACAGTCTCAACAAAACTGATTTCGTCGAATTTGAAGATCGTTTGAAAAATGGCCATTTTCTGGTCGATCGAAATTGAAAAATATAGTCAAAACACATTTTCTTTTGCCACGCTCACATATTAATTCGAAAAATTATGAAAATTGGAATCCTGTAATAATTTGACATTCCGGTTCCAACAAAAGTGGTTTTGTCAAAAACGGAGGTCGTTTGAAAAATGGCTATTTATACGGGCTATATATATTCTATTAAATTCCATAGCGACTATTCTAACAGTTCAACTGACCATAAATTTTCATTCCCACTATGAAATTACAAACTTTCAGATTCGTTGGAAAGATATTCTTAAATAGATTTAAATATTTTTAGCTTCACTGAGATCCGTTCTATTTTGCATCCAGTACGGTCAGTCAAAGTTTGAATTCAAATTTTCAAACTACCGCGCTATTTCTAACTCCTTTTAGATCAGTTAGAATAAATATATTTGTTCTAACTTCGATTTAAATAAATTTTTAATAGTTATTATTTAAAATAAATTATTTCAACTATTTAAAATTCAATAAAATAGCCAAAATAAAAATTTAAATTAGCTTAGATTTCCGGGTTGTTACAATCTCCCCCACTTAAGAACTTTTCGTCCCCGAAAAGGAAACTATAGTAAAGTAAGAAACAAAACGGAAAATGTAAATATGACAAATGTACCTTGCACTAGATCTATTCAGAGATATCCACTCTGCACTGGGGATAAGCCTGTTTGATGCTATCCTCTGTCTCCCATGTACAATCTCTTGGATCTCCGCTCCACTGCACTTTGACTAGATGAATTCTTTTGTTCCTCAGAACTCGGGTTTCTTTGCCAATGATCTTCACCGGCTCCCTTCTTACTACTAAATTCAGGGTAATCTCCAGATCTTGTTGTGCATCTTCCTCCACAATCAAGTCTGGATCATGCACATGCTTCCGAAGTTGAGACACATGAAATACATCATGTACCCATGGCAACCAATCAGGCAACTGAACCCTGTAAGCGAGAGTTCCAATTCTTTCTAGAATAGGGAATGGACCAATGAATCTAGGAGCCAACTTTCCAGTCTTCCCAAAGCGAACTACTCCTCTTAAGGGAGAAACTCTCAAGTACACATGATCGCCAACAACAAATTCTAGATCCCTTCTTCTTGCATCTGCATAACCATTCTGGCAGCTCTGAGCTACTAGCAATCGTTTCTTAATAAAATCAACTTTGACTGAAGCTTCACGGATCATGTCGGGACCCAAAACTAGTCTATTGCCTGATTCCACCCAACATGCTGGAGATCTGCAACGCTTGCCATACAATGCTTCAAATGGCGACATTTCCAAGCTTGCTTGGTAACTGTTATTATAGGAGAACTCGACCAAATGCAAGTGGTCTTCCCATGATCCACCAAAGTCAAGAATACAAGCCCGCAACAAGTCTTCCAGTATACGATTCACCCTCTTAGTCTGGACATCTGTTTGAGGATGATAAGCGGTGCTCAAATTTAATATTGTCCCCAGTTCTCCTCAGGAAGCTTCCCAAAATTTACTAGCGAATATAGGGTCACGATCATTTACAATGCTGCTGGGGATTCCATGTAATCGGACAATTTCCTTGAAATAAATTTTTGCCAAACTTTGAGCTGTTCTGGTTGATTTGACAAGAATAAAATGGGCGGTTTTGTGTGAGACGATCAACAATCACCCATATACTATCATTGCCTTTCCTCGTTCGGGGCAAGCCATCAATAAAATCCATGAAAATTTGATCCCATTTCCAACTTGGAACTGGTAGTGGTTGTAACAAGCCGACAGGTTTTTGCTGATCACTTTTGACTTGCTGGCAAGTGGAACACCTGCTGACATAAATGGAGATGTCTCTTTTCATAGATTTCCACCAGAATGTTCGTTTGAGATCATGATATATCTTGCTCACCCCTGGATGAATACAAAGCTTGGATTTATGACATTCATCCATTACTACTCTTCGGAGCTCAGGAATATTTGGGACACAAATTCAGCCTTTTAGCCTCAGAACCCCTTTGTCATCAATCTGGAAACTCGTGGGTTCGCCTTCCCGAACTCTTTTACTAATTCTCTGTATAAAATTCATCATCCTTCTGAAGAGCAGAGATTTCGTCGATCAATGTGGGTGTAATGATGAGATTGGCGAGGATAAGATTGGCAACGCCCGCATTCTTCCTGCTAAGTGCATCTGCCACAACATTGGCTTTTCCTGGAGTATACAAGATGTCTAAATCATAGGGTGCAAGGAATTCAACCCAACGTTGTTGTCTCAAGTTCAAATCTCTCTGGGTGAACAGATATTTTAAGGAATTGTGATCAGTATACAGTTCAAACTTTTCACCCAAGAGATAGTGCCTCCATATCTTTAGAGCAAATACGATGGCCATTAGCTCAAGGTCATGAGTGGCGTAATTCTTCTCATGCGGTTTTAACTGACGGCTAGCATATGCGACTACTTTGTCTCTTTGCATTAGCACCGCACCAATACCATCTTTAGAAGCGTCGGTCCAAACTTTCAGATCCTGATTGCCATCAATGATGGTCAACACAGGAGCAGTGATTAAGTTCTGTTTCAGCTCTTGGAAAGCTGCCTCACATTCGGGTATCCAGATAAACTTTGTATGCTTCATTGTAAGCTTCGTCAATGGATAAGTTGTCCTTGAAAAATCTTTAACGAATTTCCGATAATAGCCAGCCAATCCTAGAAAGCTTCTAACTTCAGTAGGAGTGATAGGTTGCTTCCAATCATTAATGGCTGTGATTTTGCTAGGATCCACTGAAATTCCTTCCTTCGATACTATATGACCGAGGAACTTCACTTCTTCTTACCAGAATACACATTTAGAGAATTTTGCTTTTAATACCTTCTTTCTCATAATTTCCAAAACCTGCTCTAAATGTTTTTTATGCTCAGCCGTTGACTTAGAAAAGATTAAGATGTCATCAATGAAGACCAGCACAAATTTATTTAAAACATCTCGGAATACTTGATTCATCAAATCCACAAAATAGGCAGGAGCGTTGCATAAGCCAAACGACATTACTAACCATTCATAAAATGTGTCTGGACCTTTGAAAGCTGTCAAAGGAACACACACTTTAGCAATACGCAATTGATGGAAACCTGTAGTTAGGTCGATCTTCGAAAACACTTTCGCTCCATTTAAACGATCCAACAAATCATCAATACGGGGCAATGGATACTTATTCTTGAGCGTCTGCTTATTTAAATCTCGGTAATCCACACACAGCCGGAGAGTACCGTCTGACTTAGGAACAAACACTACTGCTGCTCCCCATTCTGAGAAACTGGGTCTGATCAGACCTTTCCACAAAAGCTGTTTGGTTTGATTGCTCAGTTCTTCTTTTTCTTTTGGCGCCATTCTCCGAATAGGATGTACAACTGGTCTTGCATTTGGAACCAAATCAATTCTGAAGTCAATTTCTCTCCACGGAGGTAAGCCATCAACTTCTTCGAACACATCCGCATAATTCTTGACGACAGGAATATTTTCAAGAGCGGTGGGGGTGACCTCAAGAGTAGCCCAAAATTCTTTTCTGTCTGAATATGAGCCTACACAAGGTATAACAATATCTCCTAGCTTCGTTTTAACTTTAACAAACAGTTCAGCACATTTAACCTCAGCTTCATGTCTTGTTAACCAATCCAGCCCAAGAATAACATCGAACTCAGAAAAATCCATGACGATCAAATTAATAGGGAGTCGGTAATAAGAAAATGAGATCGGCACTCGGCAATATACACCAAGAACAAGGGAACCACCGACCGGACTATGGACATTAATCAATTCTTTAAGATCCCTCGTTTTAAGATTGAGCTTCTTGACTGTATTACTTGAAATGAAACTTCGTGATGCACCGGTATCAAATAATACTGTAACAGGAATATTTTTAACATTAATAGTGCCTTTCAAAACATCTACCATTTCTTCGCTTGTTGAGGGTGTTGGAGCTTCTGCCACCTCATTGACTTGAGCCACTTTGGACTTCTTTGATAGCTGGCAATTCTTTGAAAGATGGCCCGTCTGGTGGAAAAGATTGCAATCTCTATTCTCTTGAAACTTTCTACTGGATTGAGATTCATCATTCTTTCGTTTCTTCGAAGATTTGCAATTCCTTATCAAATGCCCTTGCTTATTACACTTGAGACATACGACTGTCTTTAGCTTTTTCTGACTAACTTTAAGCTTCTTACTGACCTCCGGCTGCGTACTCGCCTCAGGACTGTCAGTTTCAAACTTCCTTTTGTTGTTAGAACTGCCTTCTTCTTCATCTTCTGAACCATATTACTTATCATTATACTCATAGCGACAAGCCATATCTATCATTTCAGAAAAAGGAAGGTGAATATGTGCAGTTACTCTATCTAGGTATTTCCTTTGAAGCCCTTTGGTAAATCTCCGATTTTTCCTCAAAGGATCTTCGATAAGTTCTGGGGCAAAGCGGGAAAGTTCTTCGAATTTCTTATGATACTCCCGAATGGTCATATCACCTTGTTCCAGATTATAGAACTCATCATATAGCCGATCAATTTCTCCTGAAGGAATGAATTTTTCTGCGAATATTTCTTTGAATTTATCCCAGATAATATTACCTTCTGGATTCCCCTTTGCAACAGCTTCCCACCAGAATAAAGCTTCGCCTTTGAGTACCCAAGATGCTATTAGTCTTTTCTGATCAACTTTCAGCTTTAAGCCTTTGAAAATTCTCTTAGCAGAATGCATCCATGCTTGTGATTCAATAATGGACTCCTTGCCGGAGAATGTTTCTCCACCCAGATTTCGGTATCTCTTTACTAGAGCTTCTAGATTTGGTTCTGGTTGTGAGAGCACAACTGGCTCATTAAATTGTTGAACCAAAGATTTACTTCTTCTGTTTCTGCGACTCATTTCTACTATGTCTGCAAATAGCAGACCAAGAGTCAGGCCAACAGAATAGATATTGTAAAACATAGAGGCATATATTTAAATGCAAATGAATCTACGGAGGTATTTTTACTCACCCTAGGACATTACTAGTCCTATCTATGATGAGTTATATAATTTGGGATTCTGCTGATTCTATCTCTGATGAGTTTGTTAGAATGTTATATTCCGAGCTAAGTTTAACCAAAGCTCTGATACCAAATGTGACAACCCCAAACCCCGCGTGTACGGAAGTAAGGATAATCATGGGAATATAACACATAACAATAACAACAGAACAGAAATAGAGAATTACAGCAGATAATGTTCATCAAATTACACTGGAAATAATACTTCATCAGAGTTACACAACATAGTAGGATCGTACTTAGCAAAGAATACAGTTTTGGCTTAATATAAAATGTCTGCAGCGGAATAAAAACATGATATACTAAGTGAAGTCTGAAAAGCAAAATAGGAATGGTAAATTCCATCTTCAGCTCTATAGCTATCCCGAATGAATCTGCTAAACCTGTATACAAGGCTGCCCATGTGGAAAAGAGGGCACCCGAGTTTGCAAAGTGAAAGAAACTACGAGTCAATCATGGGACTGGTATGAGAAATCTTATTTAACCTATTTGATAATAAGGCTAATCACAGGGCCACGCCGCTACCGCGGAACCGGTTTACTCCATTGGATAGACAGTGCATAAATAAAGTAAATCGTTTAAACAACGTAATACTTTTTATAAAAATGAAACCATTATAAGACTCAAGTCCCATCACATAATGCAACACAAACCGGAAGATAGAGTTTTACCTTATAATGGTAAAAAATGCTTGATATGATAAAACGAATTTGGTATTATTATTATTATTAGTGTGTATATGTTTTAAAAACATTTCAATCATAATATCAATCATAGACGGCATAGCTACCATATACTATGTCGTCGTACTAGTTATACAATCAAAACCGCATGGGTCGTATTGGAAGTTGGATTTCCATCATGAACCAAGGCAAAAGATAGACCTTACCGAATTCGAGACAATCTAGCCTACCATGTCTCAGGATCAGAGCTCGAGTGACCCTTGGATCTTCAGGGCCAGTCCACAAATATGTTAGTGGATTAATTATGCCTGAATAATACGTTTCCCCGGGCGTAAATAGAGCCACTAGGGACTCAAATAACCGAGGCGCCTCATTCCATCAACCATATAAGTAAAATGTCGGGCCGTGTAAAACCCAAACACCACTTCTAGCTAGAAAGAAACGTATGTCCTCCCTGCAGTCCTTACTCCCGTTTCTGGTTCATAGCGGGGTGTGAGGCTCGCGAAGTAACGCTACACAAAGCTATGCTATTTAAAGCTGTTCTTTGATCATCAACCACAAGGCTCTGCTTTGCAACAATAAGCTTGATCAAATGCATCTTGGCATGCCATATTGTCAATCCATACCATACCATTGATTTCTGCCAATATATAACCTCTAAGCTCGTACGTCTTAGAGAAGGGTGTTAAACACCAAATAGATATATATTAAACAGAGATCAATGAATATAGTATAAAGGAATACAACGTCAGACATACAATCCATTTACAAGTCCGTTCTGGGTCTGAACGAAACCGGAGGCACCTTATACCCCGCATATCCGAACAATCAAAAATACGTCCGGACGGTTACCACTGTAGCCCCTTCAAGGTAGCTACTCCAATCATGGGCAACAGTAGCCACTCATCCATTTGATGTGAAGATCGTTGATCTTCAACCACGGTCTTCAAATCTTCGACTTCCAATCGTCGTATAATTATTTGAAATGATATTTAACTCGGTCTTTTCAAATATTCGAAATCATTTCTTTTCATCTCATATCGCTTATAATATTTTATAACGATTTATCGCTATTATTATTTATTTACAAATAGCCATTTTTAATTAAACGACGCTTCAGGCTATTACATGGCCTTGGCGCTGCTTTCCTCAAAGTTTGATTTACACATTTCTCCAAATCTATCCGTTGGATCTTAAAAAAATTTATATCGTTGGAAAGATCTTTTCAAAACGAACCAAACGGTTCCAGTTTTAGGAAAATCCAACGGTCGGATCTTTCGGTATGATCGTTTGAAGTTACGATTTCAAAACGCAAACTGCAGCTGTGCGATTCGTTTTATTTTAATTTATATTTACATATATAAATAAATATATATATATATATATATAAGAATAAATCGTTTAATGATTTCAAAACAATTTCAATTCCACAGTGATTTCTTTTATGTGGAATCATACATTACACTAAAAATGCAATTTGTTTTTATCATTATTAATTTACATTGAAAAATGTAAATTTCAATTCATTCTTTAATTCGCATTGGAAAATGTACATCTTGATTCATTCTTTAATTTACGTTGGAAATTGTAAATCTTGATTCATCGATCACATTAAAAATGTATTCTTTTTATGTCAACTTGTTTTCTCTCTTTTTTTTTTTAACATGAACATTTTCATCATGGACTGTATTCACATTAAAAAGGGGATTTTTAATATAAACATGTTTTGTTTTAAAACATGCAAAATTTCTCATATTCTTTATTCACATTAGAAAAATGAACTTTTTAATGTTAATCATGTTTCATTCTAAAACAAGCTACATTCCCATGTTTTCATTCACTACATTAAAAATGAGCTTTTTAATGTAAACTAATTTTCTATTTTCTATTTTCATACATGACATTAAAAATGAGATTTTTAATGTAACAAGTTTTATTTTCACTATATGATCCTTTTCTTGTTTTCTAACATTACTTTTAAAATGAGAATTTTAATGAAATCATATTTTCACTTCTAAGTTATGATCATTTTTCTAATTTACTATTTTACATTAAAATGAGGATTTTTAATGTAATCATTTCTATTCTAAAAAAACATGAATATATTTTCTATATTCTAAATTCACCTCAAAAATGGTATTTCCAATGTAATTATGTTTTGTTTAAAACAATGTGCAATTTTCCTATATTCTATATTTACATAAAAATGAAACTTTTAAATGTTAAACATGTTTTATTTAAAACACGAACAATTTTCTCATTTCACTTATTACATTAAAAATTAGCTTTTTAATATAATCATGTTTATATAAATTATACATGAATATATTCTTATTTCCATCATTACATTTAAAATGTAAATTTCTATTGCAAACATGTTTTTATAATTAAACATGTTCATTTCCTAATTTCATAAAAAATGAGATTTTAAATGTTCCCATATTTTTTATTTCAAAACATGTTCATTTTTCTAGCTCTCTATTTTACATTAAAAATATGATTTTTAATATTCACATATTTTTGGTTTCCAAATATGTTCATTTTTCTCTTTTCTTATTTACAATAAAAATGTGAACTTTTTATTGTTTATAAAAAAATTATATCACAACATGAATAATTTTTAACACACAAATATTTCAAAAAAAAATTCGGTAGTATAATGGCAGGGTAATTAAAACCGGCACCGTCCCATGTACGACTCCTCGCTCTACCTTAAAGCCTCGCAGCTTTTGACAAGGGGGAATTAAATAATCTAGTTCGTACGCAGATGAATTTTTCACAATATCAATTTATTCCAATTTCTGTTCCTATTTCTTTTTCAACTACAAACAAACACCAAAATTCAACCAATCACAAATCAATCAAGTCATCCATGGTCTGTGGACGACGGGTGTCGGGAGTTTCTAAACTCCGTCTGCATCCTAATATAATTTTATTTATTTTTATTCTGAACTTAGATATCTCACCTTGATTTGACGATGCCAAAAATTGTAACATGCTCTAAAAAATCTGCGGTCTCTTCCAAAATGTAGTGCTCGCTGTCACGAGTCCAACGTCTCCTGTTTCATTGAATTTCGTTAACGTACGACAAAGATACGAATTTATGAAGGTTGTTAACTTTTAAATAAAATAAATAAATTAATTTATAAAATACAGTACCTTCTTCTACTCTGTGAAAACTAAGCCGACAGTTCTACGATAGTATTCGAACCTAGGGTTCGACTTTTCCCGCTTGTCGAGGCCTGGGGTGTCGATCAGCGGATGCCACGACCTGCACCTCCGCGCCAGCTTCCTGGTGGTGGTGACAACGTCGAACTCGATGCAGGGATGGCAGCTCAGTTTCGTTTGACGCGGGCGAGCTTCAGGGGGTGGTGCGGTCGATACACGCGACGATGGAGGGTGCCACCCGTATGGATATGAAGAACAGGCGATTCTCTGCGATAACTCCTAAAGAACTATGTTGGATCGACTCACGGATGGAGGGATTTTTAGGTTAAAAGGTACGAGCGGTCGACGCATTGATTTCTTAGAAGGCGGTTGTAACAAGATAGTATAAGGGTTAGGGTATATACGCGTATTTATACGGTATACCACCGTATTTTATTTTATTTTATTTCATTTTTAATTTCTACATTGCTCTTAACTCCAAATCAAACCCAACGAGTGACACCCCTAGCTAAATACCCCTATTCCGAACACAATGGGATATGTTTCATAACCCAATTCGGCTGTTACGATATGTATTTCTTCAAATTAAATAATAAAACATTTAATTATTTAATTTGAACGAACATTTTAATTCACCGGGGCCACATACTAATTCTAAAATTTCCGAAAAATTATATCTATCTTTGTGTTAACGATGCGGTCTCAACAAAACTGATTTCGTCGAATTTGAAGACCGTTTGAAAAATGGACATTTTCTGGTCGATCGAAATTGACAGATATAGTCAAAACACATTTTCTTTTGCCATGCTCACATATTAATTCGAAAAATTATGAAAATTGGAATCCTGCAATAATTTGACATTTCGGTTCCAACAAAAGTGGTTTTGTCCAAAATGGATGTCATTTGAAAAATGGCTATTTATATGGGCTATATATATTCTATTAAATTCCATAGCGACTATTCTGAAAGTTCAACAGACCATAACTTTTGATTCCCACTATGAAATTTCAAACTTTCAGATTCGTTGGAAAGATATTCTTAAACAGGGTTTAAATATTTTTGGTTTCACTAAGATCCGATCTATTTTACATCCGGTACAGTCAGTCAAAGTTTGAATTCAAATTTTCAAACTGCCACGCTATTTCTAACTCGTTTTAGAGTTAGAATAAATATATTTGTTCTGTAACACCCCACGTCCATTAGTGTCACTCACAAAGGGAATGCACTAAGTTCTGTGGAGCATTTTGGGTAAAAGATGCAGATAAATTACAAGACAAACAAATATTAAACAACGGAAAATAGAACTTTGCTTTATTGATAAAATAGTCTGTACAAGATTCTTTTACAATATCAGAGTATCATCTGTCTTTACAAAATAAAGAAGCATAAAACAACATTTTATATTCCCCAATGTAGCAAGAGCCAGCCATAGCATCTGAAAGAGAAACCAAGGACGAGTTCGTCAAATCTTCAAGCTGGGGAAAGAGCAACGGTCCAATCTAATCCTGAGTTATACTATTCCCTCCTCAACTACCTGGGGGGGAAACGGAAGAAAAGAAGCGAAAGAAAAACAGAGTCAGACATAAAGGCTGAGTAAGTCAGTAACTTCTAGCATGTGAACAGGGAAAAATGAAACGACATGAATTAACTGAATACAAGACAATACCATGATGATAGGGTCAACAGGATAAGATAAGATTACCACAAGATATACTAAGGCAAGATAAACTGGAAATACTTTAATACTTTCTCTACTTCGCTATTACCTTATTATTCTGGTTTCTATATCTCTGCACTACCTAACTAGTGTCCCTACTAGTAACGATAACGTGATCCCAATCCCTGTAGTTTCCGTCGCCTTCAGGCATCCATTTATTATTTAATTACCTAGATCTAATCTAGGGTTTTCTATCAAGTGCCTTCTAGATTCAACTAGAACTTACGCTATTTTTCTGAATGCTTCTTGGATTCAGGGTTTATGCCACCTAGTTCCAAACTAGGGATTATGCTACCTGTCGAACGATGCCCTTTAGTCTAGGACACACCACCTAGGGTGGTACATGTTCCTAGACTTTTCCCACGCATGTATCGCGAATCGTTATCGCTTGTCTAGATGCACATGTCCAGTAATGTGCGGTCCGAGTTCCGCCGTCGGGGCTACTCTAGAAATACGGAACTCGGTCGGGAGCTTTCAATATCTGCCGATGCAGATGCTAAGGTCTGTTTTTCCAGTGGCTATGGTCCCACTCGACCCCTCCCTCAACTAATGGAAGGCCACCCTTGTAAAATGAGAACTGTACGAAGGCCCCTATCTGCCCCACTAATTTCTATGGCCAACAACACCCCGCAACCACAACTAGATAGCAAGTATGTGGTCCGTATGAGTCCTCCAGCCTTCCCGCTTCACGTGTCTCGCTTGACTGAAGATGGTAGGTAGACGACGAGTTGCTATCACAGGGCTTCCGTCTTCTCGCCGAATCACGCTGGTCCATCCTAGTCTTTTGGTTGCCATATATTGCAACCAAGGCATACCCTTGGCTCTTCTACCGCAGACCTTAACCTCTGTGCGCCCAGGCGGATCATCTGCAGCCTCATAGAGGGATACCAAGAGTACCCTCACGTCCTCTCGAAGCCTCGGGTTCGTATCCCAATTCGTTGGAGTCTTCTTTATAATCAGATGGACGTCCGCTCCTTCGTGTTATACTAAGAATTACTACTTAGTTCTACTAACTAAGGTTTACCACTTAGTTTCCAAATTCCTTGTTTTCTTAACTAAGTTTTACTACTTAGTCCCCTTTTCAACTGAGGTTTACTACTTAGTTTTCTTTCTCGCTAGGTTGGATTGGTTAAGTGTCTTTAGTCGAT
The DNA here is from genome assembly GCA_030737875.1 of Allium sativum. Taxonomy (NCBI): domain Eukaryota; kingdom Viridiplantae; phylum Streptophyta; class Magnoliopsida; order Asparagales; family Amaryllidaceae; genus Allium; species Allium sativum. The sequence goes on along the minus strand of CM060924.1, from coordinate 183,294,522 downwards.
TCAAGCTATCTTAACCCTCTTCCCTTATCCTGTTAAACTGGTTAAGCGTTATCCCTTTATGCTTTTTACTTAACCCTATTCATTTATCATATTCTGATGGTTAAGCGTTTAAGTTTACTTAACCCTATGGTCTAGTCCAGCTAACATATTAAATTGGCTAAGTGTATTACTTAACCCCAACCTCTAGTCTAATTAACATGTTAAATTGGCTAAGTGTATTAACTTTACTTAACCCCACCTTCTAGTCTAGTCAACATGTTAATTTGGCTATGTATTCCCATGGACTTAACCATCCCATTCTAGCTTTAACTGTGCTAAGTTCATTAAGTGTTCCTTAACCTTCCCATTCTTGCTTAACTGTGTTAAGTTGGTTAAGTGTTCCTATGGACTTAACCTTCCCATTCTAGCTTAACTGTGTTAAGTTGGTTAAGTGTTTCTATGGACTTAACCCACCCATTCTTGCTTAACTGTGTTAAATTGGTTAAGTGTTTCTATGGACTTAACTCTCCCATTCTTGTTCTAGCTTTAATTAATAAATTAAAGCCGCAACCTCTCACGTTAGACAGATATTGCTGCGGTTACTGGATGTGTTGGTCGGTTCCGGGCAGGTTTACACCGCAACTCAGTCTAACCTCGGGTTAGGCATATTCATGTTTTCTAAGTTCAAAGGGTTTTTGATTAATTTCCAAATCTGGTTTTGAAAACAACCATCCCGTCCTTCGGATCAGTTAGGGATAGCCAGGGAGGGCAGGAAACTTGTATTTTCCAAACCCAAGCCTAGACACTATCCTCTCTGTCACCCTAGAACTTTCAGGTGTATGTGTTATTCAAAGAGAAAACCTTTCTTTTGTCCATATATAAATTATCAACAATTTATCTTCAAAGTCCATTTTCCCTTTTTAAATAAACTTGGCCGATACCATTTTCATTTTGTCCTGCCCACTAGTATACTTATATTCTACGCCCAAGTCCTAACCCAACTTGCAGTTCAGGCCATTTCCTATTTCATTGCCAAAACTAGATTAAATATCCTAGTTTATAATTTATGGCCAAAACTTTACCTACATGCATGTTACATATTTTGTGGTAAATGAACAATTTATCATTTATGACAAATTCTATAAGTAAATTTACTCCTAATTTACTTATTTCATTATTACACTTTTAATGTACATTGTCACATCTATTATTATGGCCCGTTCCCTCTTATTTATCATATTTATACTTTTTGGTATGAAAATTATACCAAATTAAGTGTCACTAACCATAATTTATTCTAAACATGACAATTTCTCACAATTATGGCTAAATTCAAAATTGTGCTAATATACTTATTCCAAATCTTTAATTAACACAATTTTGATTTAACATTCCTAATTCACAGTTTATGGTAAGACTAGAATTATTATTCTAGTTTACATTTCATGCCTAAAATTTAGCTTACTTGCTAATACTAAATTTAATATGTCAAACTTATCCAATTTGCATTCCTATGAACATGCCATAATACATATTCCCAATTTATGCCAATTTCCAAGCTTATAACAACATTTATGTTCATTTTCATATCTTCCCCAAATTGCATTCCCACCGTTCGTATAATCGTGATTTAACCTAGATTGTAAAAAAATCTAGATTCGTAGAAAATAGGGAATGAACCAAAGATGCTATGAAAAGGGATAATAACTGGCATAAAAGGTTTGGATAACGACGTAGGTTCAAGAATATGGGTAGACCTAACTTAATAGGTAAATTCCCACGGTCTAAAACCAATAGATAGAATAGGTTCAAGAACATGGGTAGACCTAACTGAATAGGTAAATTCCCACAGTCTAAAACCAAAGAAAAACAAGGAACAGATAAAATAGATAATCGGGTTTAGACCCAATTTCACAGCCACAAAACTTAAGCAACAATTTTCCTAATTATGAATCATAGGCAAAGTTCATAGTTATAGGCAATGTTCATAGTCGAAAAGGGAAAATAATTCCCATAGTCATAAGTCATTGTCATAGGCAATGTCATAGTCATATGTTGTATGTCCCAAATCAAGGTTCATGTTCATAGTTCAAAGGAAATAGGTTCATGGTCATAGTTCTCATAATCATGATCATAGGCATAGGCATATCCTCTTTGTTCAATAGTCATAGGCCGTCAATCAAAGTCATAGTATGTTCTGGGCCATAGTCAAGAATTAGATCCAAAAACTTAAATAAACACAGATCCAAGTGAAGAGATTAGGCATTTTTCTTATATCCTTTTAATTTCATGTCACAAGTAAAAATAAAACGTTCAAGTCTAGAAATAACCAACTTACAGAAATTAGATCTAGAATAGAAGAACGGCGATGCTAAGATTCGTATGTCGTTGCTCGAGGTTTGTTGATTTAGCCTTTGAATTCTTCACTTTGATTTGAATCTTCTCTTGAACAGATTTGAGCAGCATCTCCATGTCTTGAATTTATATTTTATTTTAATTATTTAAGAAAATTTAGAGGAGGGGAAGAAGCCATGAATCTTAGCAGCATAAGGATAGAAGAGAATTGGTGCAAAGAGAATGAAGACTAGGGCTGTTTATATAGCTGCTCAAGACCTTATCGTACACGCAGCGCTGAGTCAGCATTGAACCCAGTTAAGAAAATAGTCCAGGTACGTAGATGAATCTAGCCAAACCTTATCATACACGCAGTGCTGAGTCAGCATTGGGTCCCACAAGCTATTTTGGCGTAGAAATTTGAATTTCGAATGAATTGTTTTGGCGTAGAAGTTTGATTTTCGAACTTTTGAATTTCTGGAATTTATTTAACTGTTTTATTCACATGAAATATTCTTATATGTATACAATTCCTCTAACGACCATTTTACGCGTATATATATACGCACAACTTTCATTTTATTTTCAAAATTCAAATGATGTTGCCATATTTCATTGACTATAGCCTTATCTTGAATTTTATCTTTCGTATACATATATTTTTGTATATATATATATTTATATTCTCATATGTATATATATATATATATTTTTTCTTTATTTCCTTATATGTACGTTCTTATCCTTTCAAATTTTGAATTTGTATACGTACATATATTTGCATGTTCAGTTGGCCCTCTCTAAAACAAAGATAAAAAAATTATGCCGCCGCCAGGGTTCGAACCCCCGACCACCATGCTACAAATCCAATGCCTTAACCAACTGAGCTACAGAGGCTTTTGTTAATAAGTCTTAGAACAATAATAATTATTGTTCTCTCCTTACTTCTCTTTTTCATGTTAGTTACAATACTTAAATTAAACAACTGCATGGATCTTTTTCTTTTAATTTTCTTTTAAAAATTAATTATACTTTAATTTGAGAATCTTAATGTCACAGAATTACGGGGTGTTACATTCTCCCCCACTTAAAAGGATTTCGTCCCCGAAATCTTCAAGTTAGGAAGAATGTGTCCTACCATCCAATCACCCATCTACTCAACCATTCAATCACAGGCATTCATTGTCCTTAAAAGATTTCTAATGCTTTCATGTTCATATGCATAGTGTGTGTATATGTCTCTATCTAATGCAAAATCGGGCGGTCTACTGATTCAGTTGACCTCCTTAATGCAAATCATGTTAGTGCCATGCGTCCAATCATGCATGCAAACATCCCTAGTCATGTAAATACTACATGCGTGCACAGCCATTCATCCATATGCAACGTCCATATGATATCATATCAAGTTCAATTTATAAACTAATGCATATATGTAAATGCAATATGAGAGCGTCCGAACTTGATCTTGTGCCTAATACGTATGCATATGCATCCACGAGCAACCATTTGCAACCACTTGCAACCGTTCAACCATAACATGTTTCAAATACATGTTTACATCCATTGGCTTCTACCTAAGGATCGCAGATACGACCTAGAGGATATACTTTGGAAAGAGAGAAACAACTACGCGTAAAGCTCCTAAACAGAGGAATCAAGGATGCACCCTTAAGGAAAAAGGGCATGTTGCTAGTATCTAGCCTTCTTGAGCTTTACTCCACTGTATCTTAACCAATTTTTACTCCACGATTGTGAAGTTTCTAAGCTCCATCTCCAAAATGAACAGATGTCAACCAAGTGTATATACTAGGATGATCAGAGGTCTCTCCTCCTATCTTATCCATCATGCCATAATTATAAGGGTCAAAAGGTCACTACGTGCTTTTTAGAGCGCCTGCCACAACTATCCATCTCTCACGCAAACCATCCTAGTCGAACTCGATATTCCTCAAGTACAAGCCCCAAAGGCCTAAACCAATATCAGACAAGCACCCAAGGAATATCTCCTTTAGACAATCTATGTGATATGATATAAGCAAACCCGATAGCTATTCAAACCCCTACTAACCAAAAATAAACGGATCGAACCACCCACTGGGTTTGAGACTGATTGGGATCTTCTTACTATACAAGTACTAAGGTGCAGAGACTCAACTATGGAAGCAAATATAAACAAATGCGAAGCGCTAAATCCGAACAGAAAAACTAGATTCTTCCAACAGAAACTTTTACCACCTATCTCCTTGGTACGCTCAGCATGTACTTGCCCTTCTGAAAATCTTGTCCTTTGTTCTTACCCTCGTCCTTAATTATATGCCCTATCATACCCGAGTAAAGATACTTCCTCTTTTATAATTTCTTCCTCCTTCGTGAGCTAAACCTATCTCCATGAATTCCTCATCCTAGGGTTGTGCTCCTTTGCCAAACTCCTCACCTTTTTCTGTGTATAACCATGTTGGCAAATCCCTCGAAAGCTGCTTCCATCATACCGAAGACCCTACTAAGCTTGAAAGAAGACTGGCCGTAAGTGAAACAACTACGGCTATAGATGGAAGTCGGGCACTACTTCGCCCTTCGATGAGGTTATCTCCCAGAAAGCCAGGAGCCCCAGAGACTCAAGAAAGAAGGAGACAAGAATTCAAACAGAGGAAGAGGAGACAATGCGTATGGCTTTAGGGAATATGCCTTTAAAACAAATCCTTTCTTTTAAAAATGCTTCTTTAAAAACCTTTTGAAAATAATTTTTCAAATCTTTTATCTGATCCGGTAACCTTCAGCTCTGATACCACGTGTAACACCCAACGTCCGTTAGTGTCACTCACAAAGGGAATGCACTAAGTTCTGTGGAGCATTTTGGGTAAAAGATGCAGATAAATTACAAGACAGACAAATATTAAACAGCGGAAAATAGAACTTTGCTTTATTGATAAAATAGTCTGTACAAGATTCTTTTACAATATCAGAGTATCATCTGTCTTTACAAAATAAAGAAGCATAAAACAACATTTTATATTCCCCAATGTAGCAAGAGCCAGCCATAGCATCTGAAAGAGAATCCAAGGACGACTTCGTCAAATCTTCAAGCTGGGGAAAGAGCAACGGTCCAATCTAATCCTGAGTTATACTATTCCTTCCTCAACTACCTGGGGGGGAAACGAAAGAAAAGAAGCGAAAGAAAAACAGAGTCAGACATAAAGCCTGAGTAAGTCAGTAACTTCTAGCATGTGAACAAGGAAAAATGAAACGACATGAATTAACTGAATACAAGACAATACCATGATGATAGGGTCAACAGGATAAGATAAGATTACCACAAGATATACTAAGGCAAGATAAACTAGAAATACTTTAATACTTTCTCTACTTCGCTATTACCTTATTATTCTGGTTTCTATATCTCTGCACCGCCTAACTAGTGTCCCTACTAGTAACGATAACGTGATCCCAATCCCTGTAGTTTCCGTCTCCTTCAGGAATCCATTTATTATTTAATTACCTAGGTCTAATCTAGGGTTTTCTATCAAGTGCCTTCTAGATTCAACTAGAACTTACGCTATTTTTCTGAATGCTTCTTGGATTCAGGGTTTATGCCACCTAGTTCCAAACTAGGGATTATGCTACCTGTCGAACGATGCCCTTTAGTCTAGGACACACCACCTAGGGTGGTACATGTTCCTAGACTTTTCCCACGCATGTATCGCGAATCGTTATCGCTTGTCTAGATGCACATGTCCAGTAATGTGCGGTCCGAGTTCCGCCGTCAGGGCTACTCTAGAAATACGGAACTCGGTCGGGAGCTTTCAATATCTGCCGATGCAGATGCTAAGGTATGTTTTTCCAGTGGCTATGGTCCCACTCGACCCCTCCCTCAACTAATGGAAGGCCACCCTTGTAAAATGAGAACTGTACGAAGGCCCCTATCTGCCCCACTAATTTCTATGGCCAACAACACCCCGCAACCACAACTAGATAGCAAGTATGTGGTCCGTATGAGTCCTCCAGCCTTCTCGCTTCACGTGTCTCGCTTGACTGAAGATGGTAGGTAGACGACGAGTTGCTATCACAGGGCTTCCGTCTTCTCGTCGAATCACGCTGGTCCATCCTAGTCTTTTGGTTACCATATATTGCAACCAAGGCATACCCTTGGCTCTTCTACCGCAGACCTTAACCTCTGTGCGCCCAAGCAGATCATCTGCAGCCTCACAGAGGGATACCAAGAGTACCCTCACGTCCCCTCGAAGCCTCGGGCTTCGTATCCCAATTCGTTGGAGTCTTCTTTAAAATCAGATGGACGTCCTCTCCTTCGTGTTATACTAAGAATTACTACTTAGTTCTACTAACTAAGGTTTACCACTTAGTTTCCAAATTCCTTGTTTTCTTAACTAAGTTTTACTACTTAGTCCTCTTTTCAACTGAGGTTTACTACTTAGTTTTCTTTCTCGCCAGGTTGGATTGGTTAAGTGTCTTTAGTCGATTCAAGTTATCTTAACCCTCTTCCCTTATCCTGTTAAACTGGTTAAGTGTTATCCCTTTATGCTTTTTACTTAACCCTATTCATTTATCATATTCTGATGGTTAAGCGTTCAAGTTTACTTAACCCTATGGTCTAGTCCAGCTAACATATTAAATTGGCTAAGTGTATTACTTAACCCCAACCTCTAGTCTAATTAACATGTTAAATTGGCTAAGTGTATTAACTTTACTTAACCCCACCTTCTAGTCTAGTCAACATGTTAATTTGGCTATGTATTCCCATGGACTTAACCCTCCCATTCTAGCTTTAACTGTGCTAAGTTCGTTAAGTGTTCCTTAACCTTCCCATTCTAGCTTAACTGTGTTAAGTTGGTTAAGTGTTCCTATGGACTTAACCTTCCCATTCTAGTTTAACTGTGTTAAGTTGGTTAAGTGTTTCTATGGACTTAACCCACCCATTCTTGCTTAACTGTGTTAAATTGGTTAAGTGTTTCTATGGACTTAACTCTCCCATTCTTGTTCTAGCTTTAATTAATAAATTAAAGCCGCAACCTCTCACGTTAGACAGATATTGCTGCGGTTACTGGATGTGTCGGTCGGTTCCGGGCAGGTTTACACCGCAACTCAGTCTAACCTCGGGTTAGGCATATTCATGTTTTCTAAGTTCAAAGGGTTTTTGATTAATTTCCAAATCTGGTTTTGAAAACAACCATCCCGTCCTTCGGATCAGTTAAGGATAGCCAGGGAGGGCAGGAAACTTGTACTTTCCAAACCCAAGCCTAGACACTATCCTCTCTGTCACCCTAGAACTTTCAGGTGTATGTGTTATTCAAAGAGAAAACCTTTCTTTTTTCCCTATATAAATTATCAACAATTTATCTTCAAAGTCCATTTTCCCTTTTTAAATAAACTTGGCCTATACCATTTTCATTTTGTCCTGCCCACTAGTATACTTATATTCTACGCCCAAGTCCTAACCCAACTTGCAGTTCAGGCCATTTCCTATTTCATTGCGAAAACTAGATTAAATATCCTAGTTTATAATTTATGGCCAAAACTTTACCTACATGCATGTTACATATTTTGTGGTAAATGAACAATTTATCATTTATGACAAATTCTATAAGTAAATTTACTCCTAATTTACTTATTTCATTATTACACTTTTAATGTACATTGTCACATTTATTATTATGGCCCGTTCCCTCTTATTTATCATATTTATACTTTTTGGTATGTAAATTATACCTAATTAAGTGTCACTAACCATAATTTATTCTAAACATGACAATTTCTCACAATTATGGCTAAATTCAAAATTGTGCTAATATACTTATTCCAAATCTTTAATTAACACAATTTTGATTTAACATTCCTAATTCACAGTTTATGGTAAGACTAGAATTATTATTCTAGTTTACATTTCATGCCTAAAATTTGGCTTACTTGCTAATACTAAATTTAATATGTCAAACTTATCCAATTTGCATTCCTATGAACATGCCATAATACATATTCCCAATTTATGCCAATTTCCAAGCTTATAAATACATTTATGTTCATTTTCATATTTTCCCCAAATTGCATTCCCACCGTTCGTATAATCGTGATTTAACCTAGATTGTAAATAAATCTAGATTCGTAGAAAATAGGGAATGAACCAAAGATGCTATGAAAAGGGATAATAACTGGCATAAAAGGTTTGGATAACGACGTAGGTTCAAGAATATGGGTAGACCTAACTTAATAGGTAAATTCCCACGGTCTAAAACCAATAGATAGAATAGGTTCAAGAACATGGGTAGACCTAACTGAATAGGTAAATTCCCACAGTCTAAAACCAAAGAAAAACAAGGAACAGATAAAATAGATAATCGGGTTTAGACCCAATTTCATAGCCACAAAACTTAAGCAACAATTTTCCTAATTATGAATCATAGGCAAAGTTCATAGTTATAGGCAATGTTCATAGTCCAAAAGGGAAAATAATTCCCATAGTCATAAGTCATTGTCATAGGCAATGTCATAGTCGTATGTTGTATGTCCCAAATCAAGGTTCGTGTTCGTAATTCAAAGGAAATAGGTTCATGGTCATAGTTCTCATAATCATGATCATAGGCATAGGCATATCCTCTTTGTTCAATAGTCATAGGCCGTCTATCAAAGTCATAGTATGTTCTGGGCCATAGTCAAGAATTAGATCCAAAAACTTAAATAAACACAGATCCAAGTGAAGAGATTAGGCATTTTTCTTATATCCTTTTAATTTCATGTCACAAGTAAAAATAAAACGTTCAAGTCTAGAAATAACCAACTTACAGAAATTAGATCTAGAATAGAAGAACGGCGATGCTAAGATTCGTATGTCGTTGCTCGAGGTTTGTTGATTTAGCCTTTGAATTCTTCACTTTGATTTGAATCTTCTCTTGAACAGATTTGAGCAGCATCTCCATGTCTTGAATTTATATTTTATTTTAATTATTTAAGAAAATTTAGAGGAGGAGAAGAAGCCATGAATCTTAGCAGCATAAGGATAGAAGAGAATTGGTGCAAAGAGAATGAAGACTAGGGCTGTTTATATAGCTGCTCAAGACCTTATCGTACACGCAGCGCTGAGTCAGCATTGAACCCAGTTAAGAAAATAGTCCAGGTACGTAGATGAATCTAGCCAAACCTTATCATACACGCAGTGCTGAGTCCGCATTGGGTCCCACAAGCTATTTTGGCGTAGAAATTTGAATTTCGAATGAATTGTTTTGGCGTAGAAGTTTGATTTTCGAACTTTTGAATTTCTGGAATTTATTTAACTGTTATATTCACATGAAATATTCTTATATGTATACAATTCCTCTAACGACCATTTTACGCGTATATTTATATGCACAACTTTCATTTTATTTTCAAAATTCAAATGATGTTGCCATATTTCATTGACTGTAGCCTTATCTTGAATTTTATCTTTCGTACATATATTTTTGCATATATATATATATATTCTCATATGTATATATATATTTTCTTTATTTCCATATATGTACGTTCTTATCCTTTCAAATTTTGAATTTTTATACGTACATATATTTGCAAGTTTAGTTGGCCCTCTCTAAAACAAAGATAAAAAAATTATGCCGCCGCCGGGGTTCGAACCCCCGACCTCCATGCTACAAATCCAATGCCTTAACCAACTGAGCTACAGAGGCTTTTGTTAATAAGTCTTAGAACAATAATAATTATTGTTCTCTCCTTACTTCTCTTTTTCATGTTAGTTACAATACTTAAATTAAACAACTGCATGGATCTTTTTCTTTTAATTTTTCTTTTAAAAATTAATTATACTTTAATTTGAGAATCTTAATGTCACAGAATTACGGGGTGTTACATGTTCTAACTTCGATTTAAATAATTTTTTAATCATTATTATTTAAAATAAATTATTTCAACTATTTAAAATTCAATAAAATCTCTAAAATAAAAATTTTAAATTGGCTCAGATTTTCTGGGTTGTTACACTAAGCCTGGGTCAACCCATAGGTCGACCCAAAGGGGCTGGGTCGACCCTATGGCCGACCCGGGGGTTAGGTGGGTCGACCCGTACTAGATCTGGGAGGAATCTGGGTGATGAACCTTGACTCTTTTGCAGACTGTATTCATTGCTGACTTAGCACTAAGTCTACGAACTAGATTAAAACCCTAATATCTAACGGTTACGGATTGTCCCAGGTTGTCTATATAACGGCGTGTAACCTCATTTGTTCTACATTACACAAAACCATTTCTTCTACACTACACAAAACCATTTCTTCCTCCTTCTTCATCGAAATCTTTTATAAGATAAATATGTGCATAGATATGTCGAGGTGCTGCCTAACATGTATTAGCACGGACAATTCAGACTGCCCTATACCAATACATGATTAAAGTGGACATTTTCTTCAATAGCATATTCATACTCTTCACCAAGTCTCGTTGTGAGTTCTATGTGATTTTTAGATTTGAGTATATAAAAAGATTTTGGATGGTGAATAAGATTGGATCTGATATAAATAGTGCCTAAAGTAATCCCTATATATATCAGGTATGATTATTTATACATATTGTTCTATTTATATCTACAAGTTATATTACGTACTTTTGTGACAGCCCACCCCGAACCAGCCGACATTTCCCCGAAATAGGCTATGCCAATGCCCGACTAGCACGGGACAGTCATCAAAAAGGAAAGGGATTTGAAACTATGAATCACCAATGACCTGTAGTATATCTCACAGCGCATGGAAGAAAATATAATAACAACATATCTTGACATAAAACAGGTGAGACAGCGCATAAGCTGAAAATTAAACCATCATAGCAGCGGAATCCAATGTACAGCTTATGATCCAAACCATCATTATTACAACTTCAAAATACTGTCTCTAAAGAAAAATAGAAAAGTTACACTACTAATTCCTAAAGCAGTGACCAGCAACAACACAAGGAGAATATATGCAACTAGTACGTGGAAGCCTCTTGCTCGTCTCCAGACAGCTACTCGAGCATACCACCTAACCTGTCTCTAGTCTTCTCGTTTAAAAGCACCCAGAGTAATAAGAAGAGACATAAAACTCTGGGTCCGACAAAAGTCTGGTATGAGTGATATCAGCAAAACAGAACAATAACAGGTATAAATAATCATACCTGAACCTGGACCTGCAACTAAAGAGTTAGCACAACATGATGTACAATACTCTAAGGTAACACTAACATATGGTCTAGAAATGGGAGTGTGCATGTCATGGTGATAGCAAACATTAAACATAGCAATCATCCTCACATCTCTCATTCGGTGCATAAAGTATATGATATCCATCGCTTTGATCACCAGAACCATTAGGCCATGACGGAGCCCAGCTCCATCCAAACCTTACTATGACCACTTTGCCCTTAGGGGTCCTGATGGAGCTCGACTCCATACAACTTTGACCGCATCGCACTTGTCCATAGTCAATGCCCCTCCCATCAAAAGTGAATCAAAACTATAGATATCGATAACTCCTTTGCACACATCCCGCAGCAAAGTCCAACCCTTGAAGTTCACTCGTAGGTTCCCATCTAGATCCTGAGTAATAACTTCCCATTTGAACTTTCGTTGCATCTCGGGTTTTGGTCGAACTGGAAGTGGTCTTCAGAGGGGTTATCGCGTAGTAGTAATAGAGGTTTAAACCAGTTAGGTTCAGCCATCCGGTTCAGTAAGGTATCTAGGTAACTCCTTTTGGTTCGGTTCAGCCCTCCATGTCACCTTGGTTCGGTTCGGTACTCCCTCCTCGGCACAGTTCGATGATCAAGTCCTCTGTTTGGCTCTGTTATTTAGGTTCGGTTCGGTACCACTCCATCTCGTTCCGGTTCGGCGCTCCATTCCAACTCCAACTCCATACAAGTGGCCTTCCTTATTGCCATGTTTTCTCTTATGCCATGCACCGGACTGGTTTGGTCCATCCGATCCGATCTCCCATCCCCGATCCGATCCGGAATCCTGGCACTTTTCCAACAAGCTTGTTAGGTCTAATCTCGCCATACAATGACATTTTGAACCATTCTAACTTTTCTAATTAATCATAAAACATCACAAAAAACAATAACAACATATAGTTTCATTCAAAAACATTAAGCATATCGGTCATTTTAGATCAAACATACCCCAAAAGCATGATTTTCCCCTTAATCCCCTTAACCATGTTTTAACTATAAGATTAGCAAACTTAATCCAAATTAACCTAAATTTTCACTAGTGACATAAAAAAATATTTAAGAATTTCTACATATTTTCCTAGATTTTTATGATGCATAATTTCGCTAATTATCGCTAATCACCCCTGATTAGTAGTAATTAGTGAATAAACATGTTAATCACTCACCTTACCCACAAATAAATTCTTAGATCTGAAACTCCACTGATTTGGGTCGAATTCTTATGTATAGCAGCAGCCCTATCTCTGCTTTGATGCCACCGCCTTGATTTGATGTAAATTTGCTTATTATGTGATTAAAAGGTGGTTTGGGAGTGATTTAGAAGATGGAGGCCATTACTATGTTCAAGAGAGGTTAGTGGCAGCTAGAAAGCTGAAATGAAATGTTTTCCCAAACCCTTTCAGCCCTCTCATAACCCTAATCCCGAAATGAGTTATGGGCTTAGCCGTTAATCACCCTGTTAGGCCCAAGTATGTTGTTTTTTCAGCTTCCAAATCTTATTTCAGCCATATCTCCCAAACGGTTAGTCCGTTTGATTAATGTGACCACTCTACGAAAAGGTAAAACATCATCTGAATCCAATGAAAGTGGTTCTAGGTCAAAACTCCTTACCAATCAAAAGTTATAGACGAAACAAGGTTCACCAGGGGTAAAATGGTCATATAAAATTTGGCAAAAATCATGAACATGGGAAATGACCCCAAATGTCGTTTCCTAAAGTTACACGACCATAAGACCTTGTATGAAAATAAAATAAATATTCTACGATCCTCCGATACATAGAATGCAGGTCGTTATACTCTCTCCCCCTTAAGAAATTTCTCCCCCGAAATTCCTTAACTCAAACATACTATGATACACCGCACGCCTATCAGCCATTTACAAATAACCAAACATACCTAATAACATAGCAATCATATCCTAGAATGCGGTTTACTAACAAGGGAATAATTATATTGCGATTAAAATCTTACCAGGCAAAGAGTTCTGTATACGACTTCCTTATGTTCTCCTCTGTTTCCCAAGTACAGTAATGCTCATTATCACCCCACTGGACCTTGACTGGTTTCACCATCTTCCTTCGAAGTTGTTTCATATCGTGTCTGACAATATGAATCGTCCTGCGTCTCCCAACTGCCTCGGATTCTACCTCAATATCGCCCAACTAATTTGGTGAAATAGTCATATCAAAATCGTGCACAAACTTCCTTAACTCGGAAACATGAAATATGTCGTGAACTCCCGCCATCTTGTCAGGCAATCCAACTTTAAATGCCAAATTCCCAACTTGTTCGAGGACTGGTAACGGACCAACAAACCTTGGTGCTAATTTACCTCTCCTACCAAATCGAATCACACTCTTTAACGGAGAAATTTTGACGAATACCAAGTCGCCAACGGAGAATTTCAATTCTCTTCGTCTTTTATCAGCATAACTCTTCTGCCTATCTTGGGCAGCCTTCATTCGCTGTTGAATAACCTTGATCTTATCTAAAGTTTCTCTTATTACATTCGGCCTAAGCACAAATTTCTCACCGGTTTCCAACCAAAATGACGATGAGTTGCACGGTCTTCCGTAAAAAGCTTCAAATGGAGCCATACCAATACTAGATTGATAACTATTATTATATGCAAATTCAACCGGATGTAAATGGTCATCCCATGACCCTCCAAAATCCAATATACAAGCTCTCAAGAGATCCTCTAATACATGGTTCAGTCTCTCTGTTTGACCGTCGGCTTGAGGATGGTATGCGGTACTGAGATATAATTCTGATCCTAAAGCCTCTTGTAAGCTCTTCCAAAACCCAATAGTAAATAATGGATCTCGGTCACTCACAATGCCTTTAGGTACTCCATGAAATCTCACTACCCACTTCATATACAGTTCCGCTAACTTAGATGTCGTTCTACTTGACTTGATTGGTATAAACCTTGCACTTTTGGTCAATCGATCCACAATCACCTAAATACTATCATGACCCGATCTAGTCCTCGGTAAACCATCAATGAAATCCATTGAGACGTGTTCCCATTTCCACTCGAAAATTTCCAATGGTTGTAACAAACCACTAGGCTTCTTATGTTTGGCTTTAACTAGTTGGCAATTCATGCACTTGGATATAAACTTCCCAATGTCTCCCTTCATCCCTTCCCAGTAGTAGGTCTGCTTCATGTCTCGGTACATTTTTTTACCACTAGGATGTATAGTCAGTTTCGAGTGATGACACTCTCTAAGTACTTCATCTCTCAATCCACTAACGTTGGGTACAACTAGTCTCCCATTCTTTCGAAGCCATCCTTCTTGATCAAGTCCATACTTGTTTATTTCCTTACCATCGAAGCCCATCTCTAACTTGGAGACGATTTCTAATAGATTAGGATCGTCCCTCTGGCTGGAGCCGATACGATCAATCAAGGTGGTTCTGATCGTTAAACTTTCTAACTTCTCTGGATCCAATTCACACTTAGGTCTGAAATCATATCCCGCGATATACTCCAGTTTCTTCCATTCCGGAAACTTATCCCCCCAAACTTGCATGTCTCCTACTCAATGCATCAGCTACCACATTTCCCTTCCCAGGTGTGTATGCGATACTGAAATCATATGAAGCCAAGAACTCTAACCATCTCTACTGAAGGAGATTTAGATCCTTCTGAGAGAAAAGATGCTTTAACAACATATGATCGGTAAACAACTCAAATCATTCTCCCAAGAGATAATGTCTCCACATCTTTAATGTGAACACAATCGCTGCCAATTCCAAATCATGAGTAGGATATCTTTTCTCATGCGGTTTTAGTTTCTGACTAGAATAAGCTACAACCCTACCTCCTTGCATTAGTATAGCACCTAGTCTGGTACCATAGGTATCTGTGTATACTGTCATCTCCTCATTCCCCTTAGGAATGACTAACACTGGTGCGCACGTCAACTTTTCCTTTAGACTCTTAAATGCATTCTCACTCCTTTCATCTCAAACGAAAGCTTGATTCTTCTTGGTCAACTGAGTTAACAGTGCTGCTATCTTATAGAAATCTTGGATAAACTTATGATAATAACCATCTAAACCCAAGAAACTTTTCACGTCTGTTGCATTCTTGGGAATTGACCAATCTTGCACTGTATCCACCTTCGCAGGATCTACGGTAATACCATTCTTTGAAACAACATGGCCAAAGAATCTCACTTCCCTCCTCCAGAAGTGACACTTATAAAAATTTTGCTTTCAATTGGTGTTTCCTCAACGCCTCCATCCCTATCCTCAAATGTTCCTTGTGTTCTTCCTCTGTCCTCGAGTAAACCAAGATATCGTCCATGAACACAAGAACAGACTTATTCAATTGATCCTTGAATACCTTATTCATAAGATCCACAAAATATGCTGGTGCATTGGTCAACCCGAATGGCATGACCAACCACTCTAAAATCCAAACAGCGTCTGAAATGTCGTTTTATGTGTACTGTCAGCTGCTACTAGGAGATGATGAAAACCTGTCGCGAGATCTAACTGGGAGAACACTCTTGCTCCATTTAATTGATCAAACAAATCGTCTATTCATGGAAGAGGATACTTATTCTTCCTAGTCACCTTGTTCATCTCACGGTAGTCTACACATAAACAAAGGAAACCATCGGTCTTAAAGGCAAATACAACTGGTGCTCCTCACTCGAAAACACTTCTTCGGATAAATCCCTTCTTCAAAAGATCGCTTACTTGCACCTCGAGCTCTCGCTGCTCTCTTGGTGCTATACGACGAAGTGGCATCACTATAGGTCTGGCATCTTTCACTAAATCAATACGAAACTCGATCTCTCAGTGTGGTGGAAGTCCAGTCACTTCCCCGAAGATGTCCGGATATTCTCCAGCAATAGGCACATCTGACAACTCATCATGCGAGATGCCGAGGGAATTTAGAAAACTAGCCATCACCCCATCACTAGGTAGGCAACCAAACAGTACCCTCCGCCCATCGTCTGCTCTAATGGTCACCGAAGACCCCTCACAGTCTACCACCACCCCATACCTTTGGAGCCAATCGACTCCCAAAATAATGCCAAATCCTGTAAAGCCCAAAACATAGCTATCGCAAGCAAACATACATCCATGACTTGATAAGGCCAAATTACGACAAATTATACTAAGGCTAGTCGAACCATCGATCGGGTTCAACATAATTAAAGGTCTATCGACAATCTTAGGTACCAATTCCAACCTATCTACCAGGTCACTAGATACGAAGGAATGGGAAGCCCCAGTATCAAAATGTACTCGAATAGGAACATCATAAATGGAAAGCATACCTTGAATGATGACAACCTTTCCTTTCTCCACCGCAGTTGGGGCATTCGACGATGAAGGAACAACGTTGATAGCATATGCTTTCACAATCTGCTTCTCTTTAGGAGGTTGCGGACATTTATCCTTGTGATGTCCCACTTGGCCGCAACTGAAGCACTTCCTGTCTATTGGCTTTGCTCGACATTCTTTGGCATAGTGGCCCATCTTGCCACAGCTATAGCACTCTACATCTTTCTTATCCCTCTTTTTCTAAGCATCCATGGCTTGGTTCTGTTTTCTCTTATTCTGGGAATTATTCTTGCCTCCACCGCTTGCCTGTGGTTTTGGCTCTCCTGCAGATGCAATAGCAACCTCGGTCTTTGACTTAGGGTAAAGACTTTCTGATCTCAGCCTTTCCCATAATAGACTCGAATATCTCATCTATATGGTTTATCAGTCTTTCCCCCAAATACCCATCTAAGCCAGTTATGAACTTCTCGTTCTTCTTCTCGGCAGTATCGATAAGTGATAATCCATACTTTGATAAGGTATCGAATTTAGCAATATATTCTGAGACTGCCTTACTATTCTGCTTAAGCTCCAAAAATTTCCTAAACAATTCGGATTTCTGAGCAGTTGGAATAAACTTGTCACTGAAGCGAGTTTTAAACTGATTTCAAGTAACTTGATCCTTAGTAGTAGCTGCTTTAATAGCATTCCTGTAACACCCCATATTTTCTGAGAATACAAAAATAACAAATTAAAGAATAATTTATTTGAAAAAGAGGAATGAGAAAAGAATGATGTTTAACATTTTTCTAAGTTTTGTAAGCAAAAGACTTAGTAGCTCATTTGGTTAGAATATGTGACTTGCATACAAGAGGTACAGAGTTCGATCCCCGCCAGTGCCATATTTTTGTTTTAGGGGAATGGCTGAAAAGTGGCTTAGTGTGAACGCAGTTCAAAAAGTGGTTTAGTGTAAAAATGGTTAATTATGAAGAAGTTATTAAGCCATAAAGTTTGTATGCATATGAGATATATATATATATATAAATTAAATAAATAAATATTCAAAAAAAGTTCAAAACAGCGAATTGGGAGGGGGAATAGCCGAACCGCACCTTTTTTGGAGTTGACCCAAGCCCCGCTGGGTCGACTAGAGGTCAATCCAGGGTGTTTGGCTGCCAACCCATGGCCCGATTCACTCTAAGGGCTGATATGGCATCTGAGTGGTCCAGATCAGTTCTAGGGTTAATCCTAAGGCCTAAATAACTTCCTACACCTATATATACACCCTAAGACCTAATCCTAATTCATGAATATTAGCTATGACACCATTATGCTGTCAAATTCTCTCTTAAACCCTAGTCGTCGCCTCTAAATCAAATCTCAAGTGTTCAACTTCAACTCAAATTAAAGATTAGAGCTTCTACAATAATTAAAGAAGATAAATCAGCAACACCGCAACGTTTCTACAACAATTTCAGTACATAATTCTATTTTTTAACCACGAAAGGTGAGTATAGTGATTTTCACAATATAATGGGATTAAAAGTAACATGTTAAAGTTGTAAAGAGGATTCATATGTATGTACGTAATTTAAATCTCATACAAGTCTTCACCTTTATGATTCATGTCATCATATGCCTATGTTTCTATGTAAAGTGCATACCTTTTATCAGCTTATTCATGTTGAATCAGTCATTATGCCTCTATGCCAGTTTACATGCCCCTTTATTTCATGATGCTGTATTAATTCCAATTTTTTGTGATTTGATTATCTTTTGCTATCCCTATTCCTTTTATTTTTGGATCTAGGCTACCTTCGAGCTATGCTAAAAATACGCGCGAATGCGAATACGTGGGAACGATGGGAATATGTGAAATATGGAAAATTGGATATTATTGGATATTTTGGAAAATTGGATAATATGTGAAATTGGCATATTTGGGTATGAATTACATGGAATTGATGAAATTGCCTATAATTGTAAATTTGTAATTAAGGCTAATTAATATGTAATTAGTGACAATTTGGAATAGGCAATATTATAAGCATAATTATATGCTTAATAGGATATACATGACATGAAAATTGGGTATGGGTAAAATACGATTATTAATAAACCTTTGACACGAGGTTAGGCGCAATTGTGGCGTAAGACTTCCCAGAACCGACCGGCAAATCCAGCTGCCACAATTGGACGTCTAATGTGAGAGGTCAAAGGAATGAATTGTAGGCGTAACGGTTAATGACACGAGGTTAGACCCGGTTTGCGGCGTAAGACTGCCCAGAACCGCCCGGCAAATCCAGCGGCCATAAAGTGTTCGGTCTAATGTGGGAGGTCATGCACCATTCGTCATAAGGAATGAATTAAAGAATACTAACCATAATAAGACATGGGTATGGTTAGAGGGTTAAGTGGGGTGACATGTAAATTATGACATGTAAATATGGACTTAACCGGAATAAGATAAGACATGTAAATTATGACATGTATGTATGGAATTAACCGTAGCATGTGTAAGACATGGACATTTAAATTAAAATGGTTAAGTGGGAGAAAAACCTAGTGGGACCAAGCATAGGTGGGAGGCTTGTGTCGGATGGGGGACCCGTTTCAACCAGTAACCCGTTTGAGTATCTAATTGGGCCCGATACTAGGCCGAGGTTGGGGCAAGCTTACTTGACTTGAATGTAAGAGGTCAAAACGTGAATAGCGGTGGCAATGCAAGTCCAACGGGTTCATGTGCGTGCATGGGTCCGGGATGGTAGGTAAGACGTTGTTGCATCGTGTAGGTATGGCTGTGCATTTTATGTTGGTATCGGGGTTGCCACTTTGGGGAGTGATGCACCCCACTGTGGGGCCAGCACGGGTGCCTACGGGGTTTAAGGAGCCGATCGAATGGGTAGGGTAAGGGTACCTTAGCGGTGGTAGGAGCAAGATGGCACCTACGATAGCAGCTAGGTACAAGTAACTACCAAGTTTGTCATGTGGGTACAGTTAGTGGGAAGGGATCAACCTTTAGTAAATAGAGACTAGTAGATGTGCGATGTAATTAAGTAATGTGGTGTAACTTAGCAACAGTACGGTGTAACGAAATACATGTTGGTTGAGTTGGATAGTCCTTTGGGTGCTAGTCTGATGTTGACTTTGGTCTTCGGGGTTAGTACTTGGAGGGTTGTTCGCTTAGCCAAGGTGTAGGATTGTCTTAGTACTTAGGAACGGAATCATCTTGTCCATCCTTTTTATCTACCTTATCTATGTTACAGCCATATCATGATGCCTATTTATGTCTTGATCATTTACATTACCTATTATTTGTTAAAATTACCGGACTCGCCAGACTTTATGTTTGACCCGTTTTGTTTCCACCTCTTTTCTTCCCCCCCCCCCCCCCCCCATGTTTGCAAGGAGGGAATACTACAGCTTAGTGTTGATTTCTTTCAATTGCTTGAAAAGAGTAGATGTATCGCTTTGGACTCTCTCATATTTATGGCTTTGCTTATGCTCAGTGGGGATTTATGAATTTATGTTATTTAAGTATTTGCTTCCTTATGTACTTTGAAATTTTTGGAAAAGACAATTGATCCTGTTGTAATGGTTTTGAAGACTACTTATGTAATCTTGTTTTGAGTTATGATGCTATGAAATAAGTTTCATCTTCCGCTGTGTTGTTTTATTTATTTATTCTTGTAATTTATCTGTTCTATACAACAATAACGCTTCATGGACATTGATGCATTCCATTTGTGAGTGACATTAATGGACATGGGTGGTTACACGTGGTATCAGAGCTATGGTTACAAGAACAGATAAAAAGTTTTGAAAAGTGTTTTCAAAAGTATTATTTTCATAGAAAGTATTTTCAAAAACTTGTTTTGAAGAGGCTATTTTCAAGGAAAGTATACTTTAAAGAGCATAATCCCCGCAAGCCATACATCTCTCTTTCGCTTCCCTTGTTTGAAACTCTTTCTTTTTTTTAAGCATGTCTGGAGCATCTGAGATACCAGAGGGTGTTCATGTACCCGGCTGGTTTCGTCAATATCTCGAGGTTAGTGTCGCTGCCGCGGGTCCGGCCAACGTTCCTCCTCCTCCTCCCCCAGCTCCAGTCATTCCTCTGCGTGGAGATGCTTTCTCCAAGATATGTAAAGACTTTCATTTGATGGGTGGAAAACCTTTTAGTGGGTCTGAAACGTTCGCTGAAGCTAGAAATTGGTTGAAATAAGTGGAGGATGTATTTGGCATTTTCGGTTTGGATGATTGTAGGAAGGTCCAATTATCTGCTTTGTTGATGAAGGACGAAGCTTCGTTTTGGTGGAAGGTTACTAATAGAGAGCGTGCTGTAGAGACGTGGGCAGATTTTAGGGGAAGGTTTAAGTTGAAATTCCTTTCTCAAGCTGAGGAGAGTATGTACATGGAGAGGTTCTTGACATTAAAGCAGAAAAACTTGACCGTGAAGGAGTATGTGACCGAATATAATAAGTTGGTGAGATTTAGACTAGAGTTGGTTAATACGCCTTACAAGAAGGCCTTGAGGTTTGCAAAGGGCCTTAATGAACCGCTTCACAGTTTGGCTATGTCCCACATTCCAATGGGGGCTACGTATGAAAAGCTTGTTGATATGGCATACATGCATGAAGAAGAGAAGGGTGTAAGTACTTTTAGGCCGCAAGATAAGAAGAAGGATCCAAAGAAAGCCCAACAACAAAAGAAAGGTGGTAAAGAAAAGAGGAAGTGTCACAACTGTGGGATACCCGACCATTTGAAGAAAGACTGTAGGAAGAAGAAGAAGTTCGCTTGTTACCATTGTGGTGATCCAGGTCATGCTTCAAGGACTGTCCTAAGAAGCAAGGGCAGAGGGCAGGTTCTACTTCGGGAGGGTTGGTTCACGCTCTCATGGCTCCGGGACAGGAAGAAGGTTGAATTTTTTTTGTCAAAAGTTTGATTTTCTTGTTTGATCATCCTGTCCGTACTTTATTCGATTCTGGCGCATCACATTCGTTTATCTCTACATCATAAGTTGAAACACTGCACTTAAATACTAGTCTCGTTGTGGATCCCATTATAGTCTCAAATCTTATTGGTGGGTCGGCTCATTTATCCATGGTTTGTAGGGATTTGAGATTGTTTATCTTAGGTGTTGGTTTTGAATGTAATGCTTTTGTACTTGGTTTCATGGGCTATAGGATGATTCTAGGGATGGATTGGCTAGCTAGACATGGTGCCATCCTAGATTGTGAACGAAGGGTAGTAAAATTGTTGACTCGTAGTGGAAAGACCCTTGATATTTCTTGTGACCCTAGAGGAGCGGTGATGCTTAGTTACCTTGAGTCACTTGACGCATCCAATGATGATTTACATTCTGTTCGTATAGTCCGTGAATATGTTGATGTCTTCGATGAGGTGAGGGGTCTACCCCCAAAACGTGAGATAGACTTTCGTATTTATCTTGTAGACAATGAAAAACCCGTATCTCTGCCAGTTCACCACATGGATCCTCGTGAGAGGAGGGAACTCAATAAGCAAGTAGGGGAGTTGCTTGAGAAGGGGTTCAAAAGACGTAGTATATCGGAGTGGGGTGCTCCAGTAGTATTTGCCACAAAGGTGGATGGGTTCCTTAGACTTTGTGTGGACTATAGAGAACTTAATAAACTTACAAAGAAGAATAGGCACCCACTGCCGAGGAATGACGATCTCTTCGATCAGTTAGTTGGCGCCTCGGTGTTTTCGCAGTTGGACTTAGCCATTGGTTTCCATCAGTTGAGAGTGGCTGAGGATAGCATAGACAAGACTGCCTTTAGGACTTCGGACGGTTTCTATGAGTGGCTTGTGATGCCCTTCGGTTTGACAAACGCCCCCGCATACTTTGTTGACTTGATGAGTAGGGTGTTTAGGGAGTACCTTAATAAATTCGTGGTGGTCTTGGTGGATGAAACCTTTATCTTTTCTACGAACGAGGAAGAGCATGCCCTACATCTTAGGGAAGTGTTGGAGATCCTTTGAGCGCATAATATTAAAGCTAAATTTTCTAAATGTCACTTTTGGAGGAAGGAAGTGCGATTCTTAGGGCACGTGGTTTCCAAAGAAGGGATAGCTGTGGATCCCGCGAAGGTGGCGGCCATCCAAGATTGGAAGGTCCTTTAAAATGCTACCGAAGTGAGGAGTTTCTTGGGGTTGGCTGGCTACTATAGGAAGTTTATCAAGGACTTCGCAAAGATATTATCCCCATTGACACACTTGACGAAGAAGAACCTAGTTTTCACGTGGGACGTAGATTGTGATGATGCGTTCCAACGTTTAAAAAGAGCTTTCACCACTGCCCCAGTCTTAGTGTTGCCAGATGGGAGTAAGCCATTTACCGTTTATACTGATTCTTGTAGGATAGGACTAGGCGCAGTCTTAATGCAAGAGGGGAGGGTAATAGCCTATGGAGGAAGGCAGTTGAGAGTGCATGAGAAAAATTACCCTACACATGACCTAGAGTTGGTCGCTATTGTTTACGCGCTTAAGTCTTGGCGCCATTATCTTGTTAGCGAGAAATTCGAATTGTTTACAGACCACAAATCGCTAAAATACTTGTTCTCTCAGAAGGACTTGAACTTAAGGCAGCAAAGGTGGATGGAATTCTTAGCGTCCTACGATTTCGAGATAGCATATAACCCTGGCAAGGGTAACGTGGTGGCAGACGCCTTAAGTAGGAAAAGGTTGTCCTTGAGTCCGTTGTTTGTTGAGCGGCGAAGCTTAGAGTTTATCTCTACGTTTGACTTTAGACCTTCCATTGACTTTGTACCCGGTTTCCTAGCATCCATAGAGGTCAGACCTACGCTTTTGGGATGAATTGGTGAGGCACAGCGAGATGACCCATAGTTGGTTGAGTTAGTAGAGAAGCTCATAAAGGGGGAGTCATCGAGCCATCTCAGTAGGTATACCCTAGATGATAAGGGTTGGTTACATAGGGACGGCAGACTTTGTGTACCACGAGACGAGAACTTGAGGAAGACCATTCTTGATGATGCACATCGTTCGAAGATGACCATTCATCCCGGCGGGGACAAGATGTACATGGACATGAGACGAGTTTACTTTTGGGCCAATATAAAGACGGATGTGGCCGAGTTTGTCGCTAGATGCTTGGTGTGCCAACAAGTAAAAGCAGAACAAAAAAAGCCCGGTGGGTTGCTTCACCCATTGGAGGTCCCACAATGGAAGTGGGAGAGTGTCTCGATGGACTTTGTTGATGGGTTACCGAGATCAAGGAAGGGTAATACAGGAATTTGGGTCGTGGCAGACAGACTTATTAAGAGCGCCCATTTCATTCCCGTGAAGAGTAAGAGGACTGCTCCATGGTTGGCCTCCGTATACATTCGAGAGATAGTTCGTTTGCACGGTGTTCCTTCTAGCATAGTGAGCGATCGCGATCCTATCTTTACTAGTGAGTTTTGGAAGAGCTTGCTTAGAGAGGTGGAAATAGAGTGTGATGCGATGATTCGACGAGCTCCTACATGCATTCTTGGGTCGGAGATTAAGAAGTTGAGGAATCGAGAGGTCAAGCTAGTCAAAGTGCAATGGGGAGATGATGAGAGCGATGCTACTTGGGAGACAGAAGAGAAGATGCGTTCATTGTACCCTTTTCTTTTCGAGGGTATGTCTTTTAATTTCTCCTTTATCGCTTAGCTTGTACTTGTTCTATCTTTAGTATGTCCTCTCACTAGTATCTTTGACCTTTAGATAGGGTAGTCCTATGGTTGAAACATGTGTTTGAGACATGTTATGTATGGTGGATGCATGTGGATGCAAGTGTTTGCTAGTGGTTGCTCGTGGATGCATATACACACAATTTAGGCACTAGATCGGCTCAGTCACTTTCATATTGCATATTGCATATAAATGGATGTATTTAGAAAAATGAATGTACATTGAATGTGTGTATCATATGGATGTTGCATTTAAATGAATGATTGTGCACACATGTAGTAATGATATGTATAGGGTTCTTTGCATACATGATGGATTCATGGCACTATCATTATTTGCATTAAGGAGGTCAACTGAATCAGTGGACCACCTGATTTTGCATTAGTACACGGACATATACACACACACTATGCATATGTACATGAAAAGCATTAGAAATCTTTTAAGGACCATGGTTGCTAGTGGTTGAGTAGATGGACAATTGGATGGTAGGATACGTTCTTCTTGACTTAGAGTTTTCGAGGACGAAATCCTTTAAGTAGGGGAGAATGTAACACCCCGTATTTTCTGAGAATATTAAAATAACAAATTAAAGAATAATTTATTTGAAAAAGAGGAATGAGAAAAGAATGATGTTTAGCATTATTCTAAGGTTTGTAAGCAAAAGACTTAGTAGCTCATTTGGTTAGAACATGTGACTTGCATACAAGAGGTACAGAGTTCGATCCCCGCCAGCGCCATATTTTTGTTTTAGGGGAATGGTTAAAAAGTGGCTTAGTGTGAACGCAGTTCAAAAAGTGGTTTAGTGTGAAAATGGTTAATTATGAAGAAGTTATTAAGCAATGAAGTTTGTATGCATATGAGATATATATATATATATATATAAATTAAATAAATAAATATTCAAAAAAAGTTCAAAACAGCGAATCGGGAAGGGGAACAGCCGAACGACACCATTTTTGGAGTCGACCCAAGCTCCGTTGGGTCGACTAGAGGTCAATCAGGGTGTTTGGCTGCCAACCCGTGGCCCGGTTCGCCCTAAGGGCTGATATGGCATCTGAGTGGTCCAGATCAGTTTTAGGGTTAATCCTAAGGCCTAAATAACTTCCTACACCTATATATACACCCTAAGACCTAACCCTAATTCATAAATATTATCTATGACACCATTATGCTGTCAAATTCTCTCTTAAACCCTAGCCGCCGCCTCTAAATCAAATCTCAAGTGTTCAACTTCAACTCAAATTAAAGATTAGAGCTTCTACAACAATTCAAGAAGATAAATCAGCGACACCGCAACATTTCTACACCAATTTCAGTGCATAATTCTATTCTTTAACCCCGAAAGGTGAGTACGGTGATTTTCACAATATAATGGGATTAAAAGTAACATGATGAAGTTGTAAAGAGGATTTATATATATGTATGTAATTTAAATCTCATACAAGTCTTCACCTTTTTGATTCATTTCATCATATGCCTACGTTTCTATGTAAAGTTCATACCTTTTATCAGCTTATTCATGTTGAATCAGTCATTATGCCTCTATGCCAGTTTACTTGCCCCTTTATTTCATGATGTTGTGTTAATTCCAATTTTCTGTGATTTGATTCTCTTTTCTTATCCCTATTCCTTTTATTTTTGGATCAAGGCTATCTTCGAGCCTATGTTAAAATACGCGTGAATGCGAATACGTGGGAATGATGGGAATATGTGAAATATGGAAAATTGGATATTATTGGATATTTTGGATAATTGGATAATATGTGAAATTGGCATATTTGGGTATGAATTACATGGAATTGATGAAATTGCCTATAATTGTAAATTTGTAATTGAGGCAAATTAATATGTAATTAGTGACAATTTGGAATAGGCAATATTATAAGCATATTTATATGTTTAATTGGATATACATGACATGAAAATTGGGTATGGGTAAAATACGATTATTAATAAACCTTTAACACGATGTTAGGCGCAATTGCTGCGTAAGACTGCCCGGAACCGACCGACAAATCCAGCTACCACAATTGGACGTCTAATGTGAGAGGTCAAAGGAATGAATTGTAGGCGTAACGGTTAATGACACGAGGTTAGACCCGGTTTGTGGCGTAAGACTGCCCGGAACCGCAAGACAAATCCAGCGGCCACAAAGTGTTCGGTCTAATGTGGGAGGTCATGCACCGTTCGTCATAAGGAATGAATTAAAGAATACTAACCATAATAAGACATGGGTATGGTTAGAGGGTTAAGTGGGGTGACATGTAAATTATGACATGTAAATATGGACTTAACCGGAATAAGATAAGACATGTAAATTATGACATGTATGTATGGAATTAACCGTAGCATGTGTAAGACTTGGACATTTAAATTAAAATGGTTAAGTGGGAGAAAAACCTAGTGGGACCAAGCATAGGTGTGAGGCTTGTGTCGGATGGGGGACCCGTTTCAACCAGTAACCCGTTTGAGTATCTAGTTGGGCCCGATACTAGGCCGAGGTTGGGGCAAGCTTACTTGACTTGAATGTAAGAGGTCAAAACGTGAATAGCGGTGGCAATGCAAGTCCAACGGGTTCATGTGCGTGCATGGGTCCGGGATGGTAGGTAAGCGTTGTTGCATCGTGTAGGTATGGCTGTGCATTTTATGTTGGTATCGGGGTTGCCACTTTGGGGAGTGATGCACCCCACTGTGGGGCCAGCACGGGTGCCTACGGGGTTTAAGGAGCCGATCGAATGGGTAGGGTAAGGGTACCTTAGCGGTGGTAGGAGCAAGATGGCACCTACGATAGCAGCTAGGTACAAGTAACTACCAAGTTTGTCATGTGGGTACAGTTAGTGGGAAGGGATCAACCTTTAGTAAATAGAGACTAGTAGATGTGCGATGTAATTAAGTAATGTGGTGTAACTTAGCAACAGTACGGTGTAACGAAATACATGTTGGTTGAGTTGGATAGTACTTTGGGTGCTAGTCTGATGTTGACTTTGGTCTTCGGGGTTAGTACTTGGAGGGTTGTTCGCTTAGCCAAGGTGTAGGATTGTCTTAGTACTTAGGAACGGAATCATCTTGTCCATCCTTTTTATCTACCTTATCTATGTTACAGCCATATCATGATGCCTATTTATGTCTTGATCATTTACATTACCTATTATTTGTTAAAATTACCGGACTCGCCAGACTTTATGTTTGACCCGTTTTGTTTCCACCTCTTTTCTTTCCTCCCCCCCCCCCCCCCCCCAGGTTTGCAAGGAGGGAATACTACAGCTTAGTGTCGATTTCTTTCAATTGCTTGAAAAGAGTAGATGTATCGCTTTGGACTCTCTCATATTTATGGCTTTGCTTATGCTCAGTGGGGATTTATGAATTTATGTTATTTAAGTATTTGCTTCTTTATGTACTTTGAAGTTTTTGGAAAAGACAATTGATCCTGTTGTAATGGTTTTGAAGACTACTTATGTAATCTTGTTTTGAGTTATGATGCTATGAAATAAGTTTCATCTTCCCTGTGTTGTTTTATTTATTTATTCTTGTAATTTATCTGTTCTATACAACAATAACGCTTCATGGACATTGATGCATTCCATTTGTGAGTGACATTAATGGACATGGGTGGTTACAATTCCACTAATTCATAGCGCGTCCTTGAAGTTGACGCGATGTTTACTTTCTTTTCATTGCATCATTGATTCCCAAATCCTCGAAGATGCACTCACAACAATCAAGCCAATCTTGAACATCCGTAGCTGATTCCGTTCCGTGGAACGGCTTCCCACCAAGGCTAGTATATTCCTTGTTAAGCTTGGCGAAATCGGCTCTAGGCGCCTGCACCGCTGCACCACCACCATTAGCGGCATTAGGAACTGCTCCCTGAACATCCCTAAGCATCTCTCGCATGAAGGTAGTAAACATCGTCCTCATATCAGGGACATTCCTATCATTGGCCCCCTGAACCCGTACTCCTCGTATATCAGCTCATCGTTCAATCTGTAAAGAGAAGACGATTAACCATCTCCATAGTGGTGCCAGTGCAGTGCGACTTCATCCTTAGATATACTAATAGTGTGTGTGTGTGTGTATATAGCTTTTGGAAAACCAAAATATCACAAATGTGTGCTCTCATATACGTATACTATCTCTCCCTGATGTCTTCCCCTAGGTTAAACTATGCAAAATACGCTCTGATACCAAATATGACGGCCCGCCCTGAACCAGCCGACATTTCCCCGAAATGCAATGTGCCAATGCCCGACTAGCACGGGATAGTCGTCAAAAGGGGAAGGACTTGAAACTATGAATCACCAAAGACCTATAGTATATCTCACATCACATGGAAGAAAATATAATAACAACATATCTTAACATAAAACAGGTGAGACAGTGCATAAGCTGAAAACTAAACCATCATAAAAGCGGAATCCAATGTAAAACTTATGATCCAAGCCATCATTATTACAACTTCAAAATACTGTCTCTAAAGAAGAATAGAAAAGGTACACTACTAATGCCCAAAGAAGTGACCAGCAACAACACAGTGAGAATATATGCAAATAGTACGTGGAAGCCTCCTGCTCGTCTCCGGACAGATACTCGTGCATACCACCTAACATGTCTCTAGTCTGCTCATTTAGGAGCACCCAAAGTAATAAGAAGAGACATAAAACTCTATGTCAAACAAAAGTCTGGTATGAGCGATAGCAGCAAAACAGAACAATAACAGGTATAAATAATCATACCTGGACCTGGACCTGCAACCAAAAAGTTAGCACAACAGGATGTACAGTACTCTAAGGTAACACTAACATATGGTGTAAAAATGGGAGTGTGCATGTCATGGTGATAGCAAACATCAAACATAGCAATCATCCTCACATCTCTCACTCAGTGCGTAAAGTATACGATATCCACCGTTTTAACCACCAGAACCATTTGGGGCCATGACGGAGCCCAACTCCATCTAAACCTTACTACGACCACTTTGCCCTTGGGGGTCCTGATGGAGCTCGACTCCATACAACTTTGACCCCACAACACTAGTCCATAGTCAGTGCCCTTCCCATCAATAGTGAATCAAAGCTATATATATTGATAACTCCTTTGCACACGTCATGTAGCAAAGTCCAACCCTTGAAGTTCACTCGTTGGTTCCCATCTGAATCCTGAGTGTAATGTCCTGAATTTTTAGAAATTTAATAATTGATTAATTTAATCATTATATACATATTGGTTGGATAATTCAGAATGGTTTGAATTCAAATATTTTGAATATTTAATTTAAATATAAATAATGTGATAATATAGTTAAATATTGAAAAGGTCGGAAATAGTGAACATGACAATTTTGTGTAAATTGGTTTATTAAGGGATTTAATCAAGTTATATTCAAATTAGAATAATGAATATATTATTTAAAACGAAAGTTGAATGTATTGATTTATAATATAATTATAAACGAGCTCGTAACGTCGCGGTAGTTCATAATTCGGCGTTTTGAACTTCAACTGAGTATACATGATTCATTATAAGTCGGATTTCTTCGAAACAAGAAACGTTCTAATCTGTTGAACTGTATTTTTCTAATGGAAGGGAAAAATGGAGATTTCAACTTATAGATTTTAAGTTATGTCCAAAACAAATTTTCAAATAGTCGCTATGGAATCGTTTATAAACCATAACGATTTATTTAATATAGTTAAATATTGGTTTCAGATTTGGTAAGATTTTTTAAGACGTATTTTTAGTTTAATTTATAGAGTTTTTCCAATATTTTTAATTTGGAAAATAAGCAACTTTTTCGTTCAACATATTTTGCAATTTAAATCAGCATTTTGGATTTCCACAAAATAAGCTAACTTGACTATTTTATCAAATTTTTGGGATCGTGGCACATTGCTCGGCTAAACGGTATTTTTTTTATGTCGTCAACAGTTCAGACTTGAACAAATTTTATGTAGAACCTAGGAGTGCTCTAATAGGACCTTTTCCAATTTGTTTGACAAAAATATAAATACGTAGCACTGAAATCGCGAGATAAGCCGATGCTACTTACAATGACTACTACGACTAATAGTACCATCACCATTATTTCTATTATTATTGTTATTATGAAAAAGAAAATGTACATTTTAACTAGTAAAAAACTATGAATCCAGTGGAGATAAAAACAAACTCGCCCCACATTAGTGTGTTGTTCCACAGGAATGTCACAATAAATGTCTAGCTCTTTCATGAGTGCAATAAAGTTTATCTCTAACGTCAGCGAGAATAACACAATAAGGTTCATTAGGAAGCATCTTTTTCCCGATTCTGCATTTTTCAAAAATCACCTACATGTTAAACTAGGATGCCTAACCCAGTGCACATGCCTCTGTACTCTCTACTTCCCATCAGTGAAAAGAAACCTTACCATCTAAGAAACCAAAAGTACACAGACCTACCATTACCACTAGCTATGTTTTCAAAATCAATAGCTCCATGAAATGGAAAGTCAAGGCAGATCTACCTTTTTGCCAACCCACATATATGTGCAGCACAGTACATGTCGTCCTACAACATATGTCAATGTCTACCTTTACACAGACCTAACTGCAGACCTATTCATACTTCAACCTATTCCTTGATTACCAAGGAATTAAAGTTTATAAATAAGCGATGGTTTCTTCGTTTTCTCTCTTATATTTCAAGAAGAAATGCCAAAATTTTCTAATGGCATTTAAAATTTAAAAACAAGTAAATAACTCCAAAATAAATTACAAAATGTGTGTATATGGATTCAACAACACAAGAGCTTTATTTTCCCGTGTATTTTTACCAACTCGATGTCATTCCGTTCCACTGCAAAATTCCATCGAGCTACTAGGGTTCGACGAGTCCTAATATTTGAGCAACAATTGGATAATTGGAGTATGTGGTTTGATCTATGGGATTAAACCATATCTATGAGAAATTATTTGAGGCGTTCAGTATAAATTAATGTCGGTGTATGTATTGTGTACACCGTGAATTTCTGTATGACGATATCGGAAGGGGTGATCGGAGAGCATGGGTTTGGTCGGAGTGGATGGAGCTCGCGGAGAGGAGATGAACAAATAGTTGAGTTTGATTTTTCATGGAGAATTACTGGTGAAAGGATGGTTTGAAGCTTTCGAGTGAATTTCTTGTCCACGTGAACAATACTGGAGCATGAAATATATTTGGAGAAGATGAGGTGAGGCGGTCATGAATTTGGAGTTTCTGTTGGGCTGGAGAATTATGTGTGAAGCCCAATAAAAAAAGGGTTTTAGAAACAAATGGGCGTGGTGTAAAAGACTGGAAGAAAGCTGTTTCACAAGGTAATAGGCGTGAGGAGGAGGCTATAACGTGGAAAAGAAATGGGGATTGAGTTTTAATCAAGAAGTTATATTAATTAAAGAATTAGAAAAGTGGTATTGGTCAGTTTTGCTAACAACACGCAGAACCAAGAAGAAGACAAGATACATGAAAATTTTGGAATGATGCAAATGAAAGATGGCGGCCTGTTAACAGATAAAGCAAAGTAATTAACGTAATTAAATTATCAGTAACGAAATGAACTTGTTTTAAATTTAATCGTATAACTAATATTATTTATAACTTGTGATTATTTAACAAAATCGAACAAACCAGGGAACTTTGAAACCGCGTTAACAAGCACTACTATCTGGAGTTGGTATGGTCAGCACCAGTTGGGATTCTGATGAAATTCAACGTCTATTTAATTTTATTAAAGCAAACTGTTTCAACGGTTAACTACCAAGGTAAGTAAACTCACTAACTCTGTCCAGTTTATAACTTTATAAACATTATTTAATATTGATAAAAATGGTTGAGTGTTTGTGTGATGATAGTTTGGTTGATTTGTTAGCTAATTGGTTGAAACAATATATATAAGTCGATAATTTAATACTGATTGGTCTGAAATTGGTACTATTCATGTGATTAACATCTATGGATGGAGGGAAACAGGTTGGAGGGATCCAACTGGATTCCTCAACAATTATATTGTTTGTTTTATATTGCATTGTATGATGTGACAAATAATCTGTGCTTGATTATTGTGTGTTTGGGATGTTTGAACAACATTGACCTAATATTATTAGTATTTAAATACCGTAAAATATTTGAATATATTGGATGAGAATTCGAGTTTTAAAAGGGAAAAATCAATTTTTAAATAGAAGTTGAATTTCGAATAAATTAGAATATAATAACTTGTTCTAATTATATTAAAACAAGTAGTATAAACGATGTTTTAGAAATGAAGTGGAATAATTATTATTAAATAATTTGAAAATATAAGATTGAATTTAGGAAGGGGAAACTGGGAAATCATTTCAAAAAGAAACGATGAAATTATTTTAATGTTCGAAATGTAAGTACGATTGAATTAAATCCGTAAGGTTTTATAATTAGAATTTGACTATGTCGAATATTATAAAAATAATTTATTTTTGATATATAATGAAATTCAGAATTTGACGGGATAAACAAATATTTGATTTTATCTTCGATTATATAATCGAGATACGTATAAATTATAAAATGGGCTTATGAAATAATGTATGAAGTATAGATTTATAAAATAACAAGATAAATGGAATATTAAACTGTAATGGTATGTATTGTTTAAGTCGAGATTTGAATTAATAAAATGAGCCCAGATTTCTACAAAGAAATAATATTCACGCTTAAAGTGAATAATGATTTAAAAGCAAACGTTTTGCAAATTGGAATGGTTATAAAGGAAATTTGTGATATTTTGAAAGTGATAAATCCAAAAGTGAATATAGAAATTGAATTGACTTGAAAGGTTCAGGACGTAAATCAAATATATATATTATTCGAAAGAGAATTATACGCTGGAATTCGATTATATCAAATTTAGGGAAGTATTATTTACTTTCTGTTTTAATCAAGATTTATTTATTTATTGAATTAATTAATTAAATATTATTTATTTATTCAAAGTAAAGAGTCAAAGTGATATTTTAAAGTTGAATATTTTGGAAGTAGATATTATAATTCTATAATCGAAACAATGTCAATTGAATCTATAGAAATGGATTTTTGAAATGTCTTCCAAAGATAATCAGAGATATTTTCTGAGCATAGAAAATGAAATGATTTTTTTTAATAATATGTTGAGAATGGAGTTAAGGAAATTAGAAACCGACTGGAGATTTAATTAAGTTAAATAGTTTCATGAGTATCGATCTGATGTTGGTTTCGGCCTTCGGGATTGATACATAGAAAACTGTTCCCTTACTAGTTACAGTTAGAGACTGGTGAATGTGGAAGAATAGCGAGTCATGAATAAGTAATGGAAATGTTTTCCAATGTTAACTACGTATATTTACTAAATATAGAAAAAAAAGAGTTTGTGA
The DNA here is from genome assembly GCA_030737875.1 of Allium sativum. Taxonomy (NCBI): domain Eukaryota; kingdom Viridiplantae; phylum Streptophyta; class Magnoliopsida; order Asparagales; family Amaryllidaceae; genus Allium; species Allium sativum. Next base: position 183,260,621 of record CM060924.1, on the reverse strand, counting down.
ATGTATGGAATTATCTCCAAATGTTAAGAAGAAACATTTTTGAAATATAGGAATTAAATAGTTTGTGATATATGGAAATGTCTTCCAAAAACCATGGGAAGTTAAAATAAGTTTTAAGAAATATGTGGGAAATTGGGAAATGAATAAATTAATGATAAATTAATTTAAGGAGCTGAATGTTGATTGATGATTGCTCGGTACAATGTCCATTAGGAAATATGACTGTTGGATGTATGGATGTTTCCTTTGATAGTTAAATCACCGGCTAACAAAGTTTTAACCCATTTTCCGTTGTCAATACGAAGAGGCCAGGACCAGATTTATTTTCTGAAAACCACTCTGTATGGGCTTTAGCGTTGGGAATCAAATTTGATGAAGATAATTGAAGACGGAGTTTATGCAAGGGCTATTCTGGCGATCCTAGGTAGAAATTGCCTAAGATGTATTTTACAGAATAGTGCCTTCGGTTTGTCCAGACCTAGGACAATGTGAATGGACGAATGTCTGACAAGTATATCTAATAGATCGCGTCAGTTGATTTCTTCAAACGTATTAACATTGGTGATGGAGAAATTCGTTTCTCTTAGCTTTATACCCATGGTATTTTTGGGGAAACCAATTTGTGATTTGGCGAGTATGACGATGTGGCATTCAAAGTGAATGGTGGTCGGGTGTTCCAAAAAATACGTTATGACCTCAAGCCTCATCAACCGGGAAACGACAAAAATCGGGCAGGCAACATGGCTAAATGGGTCGCACCAAATAGGGTATATTGTCACCATCTAGAGAATATCCATATTTGTTACTCCTTTTCACTTCTGTATCTCCCAGGAACGGTTATCTTGGTATACCAACCATAAGGTGACAATATATTCAGAACATTCAAGCGAAATGAATGGACGGTCATGTGTGTGCTGAGTTGCAAGATGTTCTTGTTGAACTCCAGTGTATCCCCTCTATAGTACACTGATCGGAAGGTGGTTCCATCCCTTGTCATAGTCGGAATCCAATCTCCAATAAGATCCCATGGTTTTGATTGTATATTATGTATGTAGAGCGTGAGATGCAAGCGTTCTGCTAGATTGTTGTTTACTTGTATTTAGACACTATTATAATATCAAAAAAGTATTTTTTTTTAGAACTAGACGGTTGTGTAGAGCGGTTCTACACACCCGATTAATATTATAATTATCTAAAGGTAGATTTAGCGATCAACAATCCTGATCGCTGGCTAGAAAACGACAAAATGTGCATGCAAACTGCATGCAAGTGTAGCATATTGCACCTAGCGCGAGTACACAACCAGTTTAACTGCATGTTCACAGAATATACACATACAATAACTACCATCAATTGAAATTACAACATAGCTAACCAAAACGAGCACACGTAAGGCGTGTTCGACACTACTAACTACAAAACAACTGGAGAAACTTGGTAACTTACGACGCGAATGTTGGCGGAAGGCGTTACCATGGACGGGGAAACTGGATCTGCTATTGTATGACATCAGACTGGACACTGCCCACCGATTCTTCCCATAGCTGAGTGACATCCAGGATCAGCGGCGTGAATGGCTGCATCTGGGTACTTGTCCAAAGATGGAAAAGGTAAGTGACCTTGTTGGTTAGCCTTAAAAAAGTGTTGGATCGCCCATTGAAAATTCTGTTGTTTCTCTCGCGCCAAATAGTCCAGAAAAGGCCGAGAAAAGGACATCCATGGTTGTGGAAGAGGGTGATTTTTGCCCATAATCGTAGTGATGCGGGGGTGGAGAGAATTGTCTAAGAGTGTGGCGGGACGATGAAGTCCAAACATAGAAGCTAGTGTCACACTCACAGAAGAGATGGTTTATGCTCTCATTGTTTAACCGACATAATATGCATGCTGGACAGATGGGGATTCCTTTGCGGATGAGATGATCCTTAGTGTTTACTTTACTATGCGCCAAACTCCAAAGAAAGAAACAGACTCTCGGAGGAACTTTAACTTTCCATATTCTAGCAAATGGGAACAGCCTGCCGTAGTCGGTTAAAAATAGGTAGCAAGATTTGAAAGAGAAAAGGCGGGAGCGGTTTAACGGCCAGTGGACGGAATCTGGGGACGAAGAGAGAGTTGTGGTTTGAATCTTGGATAGGAGCTCCTTGAGTTCAGGTAGGGTGTTAGTCTAGAAATATAAGTTTGGAATGAGAGCATTTGCTCCTTGTTGTTTAGCATCATGGACAGAAATGCTGGGGTCAGGGCAGATAGAGAAGAATACATGGAAGAAGTGGTTTAAAGGAAAGCTAAAGAACAAAGAATCTAACCACAGGCTAGAATATTGACCATTGCCCACAGAGATAGCAAAGATGTATTTTATAAGGGGTAGGGATCTCATGACACCTGTCCAGAATGGAGACAGTTGGGTGAGGGGGTGTGCATGAAGTACGGCTAGAGGTTGGTGATTATAATAGGAAGAGAGAATGAGGGATTTCCATGGAGCAATACATGGTGTAAGGGACTTTCAGATCCATTTGGCAAGTAAAGTATGATTTAGAGCGCAGATATCCTTAATACCAAGACCACCCACATTGATGTTCAAGCAAGTCGTTCTCCAGTTGATGAGTGATTTGATAGCTCCACCAATCCAGAGGAAGGAGCGATGAGCATGGTCAATATGGTTGATAACCCAACAATCAGCTCTGTGAATGGAGAGCCAATAAATAGGGAGAGCAGACAAGACAGACTTAACCAGGACCAGCCTTCCCACCGCAGAGAGGGAGGCGGCCTTCCAGTGAGCGAGCTTATGGTTGATCTTCGTAGTTAAAGCGGTACAGTCACTATGTGCAATTTTGTGGGTCTAATAGGGACACTAAGGTAGCTCATGGGAAATTGTTGAACTTTACAGTTAAGCATACTAGCTACTCTGGGACCCAGGTGTGAAGAGTCACCAAGCATATAGACCGAACTCTTAGGGAAGTTGATGGAGAGCCCAAAAGCTAATTCAAAAAGGTAGAGAATGAGCTTGAGACAGTGGAGGTTTTATGGAGTGGGGGTTGAGAAAATAATGGTATCATCAACGAATTGGATATTGGCTGTGGGGATAGAGGGGATGATAGGGGAAAGATGGTTGTTGTGGAGCGCGAGTCTAACCATTTGGTTAAGAGAGTTAGCAACAAGGGTAAAAAGGAATAGGGGTAGTGGGTCTCCTTGACGAAGTCCCCTCCTAGATTTGATGAGACCACCATCTAAGCCGTTCATGTGAACAAACAACATACTGGAATTAAGAATCACTTCAATCCATCGGCACCAGCACTGGGGGAAGCCTCTAATGGAGAGGATTTGAAGGATGAACTCCCAGCTGACAGTATCAAAAGCTTTCCGGAAATCCAGCTTGAGTAGAAAGCCTTCTGTCTTGGTTCGGTGACAAAGAGGTCAGCTCTTGAACAAAAGCAATACAGTCATGAATATTCCTCCCTTCAACAAACGCGGACTGCTCAGAGCCAATCAGTGATTGGTTAAAAGGTTGGAGGCAGATGGAAAGGACTTTTGTGATGAGTTTATAGGAGTAGTTGAGTAGGCTAATGGGTCTAAAGCTGTTGGAATGAGTAGCTCCTTCATGCTTAGGTAGCAGGATGATTCTGGCATAGTTAAGGCGGCTGATGGTTTTGGGGTTTGAATAAAAGGCGTTGAATAGGTTGAGGATATCTGACTTAATCGAGTCCCAGAAGGCGCAATAGAAGGCTGGACCGAATCCATCAGGACCACAAGCTTTGTTGACATCCATGACCTTGAGTACAACCATGATTTCATACTCCGAGAAGGGGGAATCTAAGGGCAGAGGGGTTTGATTTGGGTAGAGGAGAGACCAGTCTATAGGAGGGGAGGGAGGTGGTCTGGTTCCAAGAAGGTTCCTGAAAAAAACGGTGAAGTGACTGTTAATAGCGGAAGGGTCAGAAGTGTGGAAGTTCGCTTTATCGACATGTAGCTCCGTGATGGAAGAGTTGCGTCTTTTACCATTGGAATATCTATGGAAGAAAGCAGAGTTCGAGTCTCCTTCAGCAAGCCAATTAGCTTTCGCGCATTGCTTCCGCCCAATCTCCTCTTGTCGGAGCAGTCTTTGAAGCTCATTACGCATCTCAGAGAGTTTGTGGGAGTCATCGGTGCTAAGGGGGGAAGATTCCTCCAGGACGTTGAGCTCAAGAATGTTACTTTGGATCTCATTAATGCATCTCCTGATAGAGCTCCAAATGTTATTCACCCAAGGCATGATGATCCTTCTAAGGCAGCGTAGTTTGGAGACAAGAGTGGCAGACGGATCTGGTTGTGAAGGGAAGCAACTCCGAGCGTTATTTACGAACTCCATAAAACTAGGCTCATGTAGCTAGATTCCCTCGAAGAGGAATAGCCTATTAGGGGTACGGAGACTATCAGTTGTTAAGAGGACGGGACAATGGTCAGAGATAGTTGAAGCTAGGCCTTTGACATTGGAAAGCGGGAAGAGGTCATCCCAAGCAGTATTAAAGAGGAAGTGATCGAGTTTAACGAGTGTGGCAGTCTCCCAATTACTGGACGAAGTGAACCTCCTATTATTTTTGGGCAAGTCGAGCAACGCACAAGTATTGATGAAGCTGTTGAAGTGGTTAGAGTCAGGAGTCTAGGTTAGGGTATTGTGCTCAGAAGGACCTCTAGTGACGTTAAAATCACCACCCGGTAACCAGGGACCATTATGGTTGTAACCGATACTAGAACACGCCGCCCAGAGTTCTCTCTTTTCATTCCTATCAAGGGGTCCATAGATGTTGGAAAAAGGAAAACTTCACCAGAAGGGATATGCTTAAGAAAGAGGAAGAGAGCCGAGTTGCTTTTGAGAGTATGGGAGAGAGACCAGTTATTGATGTTCCACGCGGTGATGAGACCCCACACGAACCTTCAGTGTTAACAAACTCCCATTCAGAAAAGGAAGAAGGTAGACATGAGCCAATGAGCGAGGGGTCATCCAGTTTAGACTCTTGAATAAGAAGACTATCTAGGTGGAGGGGCTGCAAGAGAAACCTAACAACGAATCTCTTGGACGGCTCTCCCAGCCCCCTGATATTCCAAGAGAGAATCTTCATGGAAAGGAGGATGCTATCTCCAATTCCAGAGTTTTCATGTTGGAATAAAGGTCATGAGAAAGGTTAACTCCAATGCTACGAGAAAGTTTCTTATTGAGGGAGTAGTTGTCACTGGAGAAAATGATTGGCTGAAAGAAACTTCCAGAGTCGGTAGAGGGTTTACCGGAAGCGGAGGCATTAAGCCTGGCACTGCATCTAAGAGCTGAGGAGGATAAAACTGGTGCAATCAAGGGGGTAACTCCGTTGGTCATCGCTGGAGGTGGTGGAGGCGGTGTTGAAGCTGGGGGGACAGTTTGCATGTCTGTTGGGATGGAGGCGTTTGTCATAGGGAACGGCTCTGAAAGATCTAGGTCTCGAAAGGGGTCCCATCTGAGCTCGTCGGAAGGCCAGGGATCCCAACCCATAGGTCCTATGACCTCAAGAGAGCTGTCTTGAGTGGCTGCTGGTTCAGGGTACACCATAATGGGGATCAAAGGTTCAGGGATAGAGGATTCCACAATCATAGCATCAAAGCGGTTGTCTAACTCGTTGGTGCTGGGGGGAATAAGGAAGGTGTGTTGAAACAGATCCATCATTAAGCCCCGTCTATTTTCCCAGTGGTTACCTAGAAGCAGGTCGTTGGGGTTCAGCGTGGGGCGTAAATGGTCCCAATCCTCCACCGTCAGGATGCAGTGGTTGCCGTTGAGGTAGGTTGAGTAAGTACAAGGTGGATTTACCGCCTTAAGCAGTCCAACCCTAGCCAAAATGAACCTGAAGTCAACCTGGGCCCAGTTACAGTCGTCAGCTCGAAGGAAGAGACCAATAGGGTAAATAGTGGTTGTGAGGCGGTCGTGGAGGTGATGGAGGTGAATTGGAAAACCCCAAATTTTGACCTAAGTGGTGGGCCAAAATTCACTATCAACGATCTCGCTCGCTGGATTCCACGCTTCAAGGAGTAGCACAGCACCAGGCTTCTTAAGAGTGCGCCGCCCATTGAACCATCTGTTCATCCTCCTCCATTCGCTCCTCCTCAACCTACTTTGATCTCCACATCGATCCCTCGCATTGGAGAAAAGGCTGATGAACCTCCCTTAGACCCAAAGATCTCGGAATCATTGATCGGTTCTATCCCTCCGCCGCCGCGCCAACCGCCTTCCTTCCTGGACCCCAGCACTACCGTCAATCAGCAGCTCACCCTCGCTTTAGTGTCAGTGTCTCTAGTTCAGGTCCCCCTGCAAAGCTTCCTCCGCTGTTACCAACGCCACCCGAGTCTCAGAGGCTGACTTATGCGACGATGCTGTCTCGTGGCGCCAGAGGTGCCACCGCGTCCAGCCGTTCCTCTTAGATGGCTTCAGCGTTTAAGAAAGGGTTACTCCCCTCCTTCAGATCCTTTTCCAGCACAGTTCAATTTTTGAAAATTAACCGCCAATGTTACCACTATGCCTCGAAGGGACACATGGCGAGCAATTATAGGAATGCGAGGATTTGCTATCGATGTGGATTTTTCGGTCATAACAATAAAAGCTGCCCACGAACGGATAATAGTAAACAAATAAATGCTGATTTGGTCCCCGCGGAAGCCTCTGCGCATCCCTCTGAATCAACTTTTCCGTTAATCACATCATAACCTCACTCCCTACACATGCCAGCAATCGACGCTCAACATTCTCTCCCCGTCAAATCAGACACTCGCTTTAAAGCATCTGCTCCTTCCCCTTCCATTCCCATAACTTCAGATAATTCCAAGCTTTCACTGTATTCCTCCGCTATGACGCTTCCTCCTGATGCCGTCACCTCGTAAAAGCCTCCATCCTCGTAGGCTACTAGACCCTTAGTTCCCTCCGCGCCACGCTCTCTGATTTCTACCACCACTACGACTGGAATATTTTCATCATCGGAGACCAGAATTATAATACCAGAAAAGTATTGATTTTAAAAATGTTTTGGGTTATCGTAAGATAAAAACCACCCGTGTTCATGTGTGGATCGGCCTTATGGTTATTCTTTCTTTTGAAAAGAATTTTGAAAAGTTGAACCGATTGGTTGAAGTTTACTCACACCAGTCCTATGACCGACCCAGAGTTTATTTTGTTTGTTTTCCCTAAACTCTTGGGTGCCCAAATTTGTACAGGCAGTCAAGTAGTCGGGATTTTACAGATATACTTGAAGGAGCTTGGAGCAGGAGGCTTCAACATTATTTATATAGAGAGTTTATTTCCGCTGTGATGTTATGTGATAATGGTATGTATATACAGTTATAGTTTCGTATTTCAAAGTTATATTATACAATATATTTTATTCGTTCCGCTATGAGATTCGTGTTTTACTCTGATTATGTTCTATTATGATCTTCTTCTATTCTAATTTTTCTTTCTTTCTATTTCCAACCATCTAACTTCTTTCTATTAATGATTTGGTATTTCCGATTCTTGAATAGTCGACATGGTGTGTTGTGTCGATTTTCAGGGTCGAAAATTTGTGGTTGTTACAGTGGTATCAGAGTTGAAGGTTGAGTGATTAATTTGGCTCTGTGGCGTGACTCAATAGAGATGGGGTTAGTAATACCCTCGATTGAGTTGAGAGGATATATACGAGAGAGCGTATTTGCAGATTTTATAAAAAACGGTTTTATATTGTGGAGATTTATTGCTTGAGTGGCTTATGAATTCTGGTCGAAATTGGGGCACTACAAGGTCGATAGGAGTTTCTAAACATTCGAATATGATGAACCGACACAATATATTTTGAAAAGAGGGTAAATGAAATAATGTTACCCAAAATGTATTTTGATATAAAGAAATATATACATATTGAAATTGTTATAATACACCGGATGCGTCAGTTGTTAGTATAATCAAATAGGATTATATATGAAATAGGTATAAGTAAAAAAATACCAATCAGAATTCATATAAATGCAGGGAATAAAATCAGATGAATTAAATCTGAAGATAAACTAGAATCAAAATTAAAATTATGGAATTTGGAAAAGTGTTTGTAAATGGATTTTGGATTTAATATATGGAAGTTTTAAGTTCCTAGGTAAATTTGGAAATGTTTTCCAAGCAGCGTGAAGTATATTTTGAAGTAATTTCAAAAATAGAAGTATTTGAAAATGAGTTTTGTAGTGATATAGTACTGAACTCACTTCAGTTGCTAGAAAATAATTCTGATGATGACGACCGCATAATCAGTGTTCATTTTCGAGTTTCTAAGTGACGGATTACTACCAAATTTTTTTGTTTTTAATTGCTTTGAGGAAACGAGTTGTCTGAAATTCAAATGTTTTGAATTGCTATTATTATATGTAAATATATATTATTTCAAATTGATTTAAAATAAAACCCAGGAATTTGAATTCTAAAATTTAAAATTTAACTTATGAAGTTAAATAGATTGATATAAAAGAAAGTGAATAAATAAATTAAGAGTTAATTTAAACTAAGGTAAATATAATTGGAATGGACTAGAGATAATCCGGAACGAAATTAGATTGTTGAGTTAGAATTTGAAATTGAGAAAGCAGTTTGAGTTTGAAATGGAATTCGGTTTAGATATAAGAGAATGATTGGTTGAAGATGAATTGAATGGAGATTAATTGGGAACGCATTGGTATACGCTGAATTGATAGCAAATTGAAGAGATAAAGTTGGATGTCCAACAAAAAGGTACAAGTTTATAATTTATATTGAGTATGGGATTTATGAGCTTATTTGGAAAGCCGCTTGGCTGTTTGATTTTCTTTGTATTGGAGAATGCCCAAAGAGGCGAATTGTATTTGTATCGATTGAGCCGTGCAAAGAAGACGCTGGCGAAATTTTTCGAAAATTTGAGGTGCTAGGAAATTTCCAAAATTTTTGAAAATTTTCATTGATAGAAATAAATTAGTATTTTAATCAAAATTAATTGGTTCGGTTGAAACTGAAGTTAATAAATAAAATAAAAGATTTTAAATCTAGTTAACAGAGTGATAGTATTTTTCCGTCTTAGTAATTTCGGGGACGAAATTCTTTTAAGGGGAAAGGAATGTAACATCCTGGATTTTTAGCGATTTAATAATTAATTTTTTTAATTATATTATATATTGGTTGGATAATTCAAAACGGTTTGAATTCAAATATTTTGAATATTTAATTTAAATATAAATAATGTGATAATATAGCAAAATTTGGAAAGGTCGGAAATAGTGAACAAGACAATTTTGTGTAAATTGTTTTATTAAGGGATTTAATCGAGTTATATTCGAATTAGAATAATGAATATATTATTTAAAACGACAGTTGAACGTATTAATTTATAATATAATTATAAACGAGTTTGTAACATCGTGGTAGTTCGTAATTCGGCGTTTTGAACTTCATTTGAGTTACAGGATTAATTATAAGTCGGATTTCTTCGAAACAAGAAACGTTCGAATTTGTTGAACTGTATTTTTCAAATGGAAGGGAAAATGGAGATTTCGACTTATAGATTTTAAGTTATGTCCAAAACAAATTTTCAAATAGTTGCTATGGAATTGTTTATAAATCATAATAATTTATTTAATATAATCAAATATTGGTTTCGGATTTCGGTAAGATTTTTTAAGACGTATTTTTAGTTTAATTTATAGAGTTTTTCAATAATTTTTAATTTGGAAAATAAGAAACTTTTTCATTCAACGTATTTTGCACTCTAAATCAGCATTTTGGATTTTCACAGAATAAGCCAACTTATCTATTTTATTATATTTTTGGGATCGTGGCACATTGCTCGGCTCAACGGTATTTTTATTTATGTCATCAATAGTTCAGACTTGAACTGATTTTATGTAGAACCTAGGAATGCTCTAATAAGACCTATTCCAATTTGTTTGACAAAAATATAAACACGTAGCACCGAAATCGTGAGAGAAACCGATGCCACTTAGTACGACTAATAGTACTATCACCATTATTCCATTTATTATTGTCATTATGAAAAAAATGTATGTTTTAACTAGTATAAAACTATGAATCTAGTGGAGATAAAAACAAACTCGCTCCACGTTAGTGAATGTTGTTCCACAGGAATGTCACAATAAATGTCTAGCTCTTTCACGAGTGCAATAAAGTTTATCTCTCACGTCAGCGAGAATAACACAATAAGGTTCATTAGGAAGCATCTGTTTCCCAATTCTGCATTTTTCAAAAATCACCTACATGCTAAACTAGGACGCCTAACCCAGTGCACATGCCTCTGTACTCTCTACTTCCCATCAGTGAAAAGAAACCTTACCATTTAAGAAACGAAAAGTACGCAGACCAACCATTACCACTAGCTATGTTTTCAAAATCAATAGATCCATGAAATGGAAAGTCAAGGCAGATCTACCTTTTTGCCAACCCTCATATATACGCAGCGCAGTACATGTCGTCCTCTAACATATGTCAACGTCTACCTTTACACAAACCTAACTGCAGACCCATTCATACTTCAACTTATTCCTTGATTACCAAGGAATTAAACTTTATAAATAAGCGATGGTTTCTTTATTTTCTCTCTTCTGTTTCAAGAAGAAATGCCGAAATTTTCTAATGGCATTTAAAATTTAAAAACAAGTAAATAACTCCAAAATAAATTACAAAATGTGTGTACATGGATTCAACAACACAAGAGATTTATTTTCACGTGTATTTTTACCAGCTCGATGTCATTCTGTTCCACTGCAAAATTCCATCGAGCTGCTAGGGTTCGAAAGATCTTGAGATTTTGGCAACGATTGGATACTTGGAGTATGTGGTTAGATCTATGGGATTAAACTGTATCTATGGGAAATTATTTAAGGCATTTGGTATAAATTAATGTCGGTGTGTGTATTGTGTACATCGTGAATTGCTGTACGACGGGATCGGAAGGGGGTGATCGAAGAGCATGGGTTTGGTCGGAGTGGATGGAGCTCGCGGAGAAGGGATGAACGGATAGTTGAGTTTGATTTTTCATGGAGAATTGCTGGTGAGAGGATGGTTCGAAGCTTTCGAGTGATTTTCTTGTCCGCGTGAACAATACTGGAGCATGAAATATATTTGGAGAAGATCAGGTGAGGCGGTCATGGATTTGGAGTTTCTGTTGGCCTGGAGAATTATGTGTGAATCCCAATTAAAAAGGGTTTTAGAAACAAACAGGCATGGTCTAAAAGATGGAAGAAAGCTATTTCGTGAGGTAATAGGTGTGAGGAGGAGGCTATAACATGGAAAAGAAATGGGGATCTGAGTTTTTAATCAAGAAGTTAGATAGATTAAAGAATTGGAAAAGTGGTATTGGTTAAGTTTGCTAACAACGCGCAGAACCAAGGAAGTAGACAAGATACAGGCAAATTTTGGAACGATGCAAATGAAATACGGCGGGCTGATAAAGCAAAGTAATTAACGTAATTAAATTATCATTAAGGAAATGAACTTGTTTTAAATTTAATTATATAACCAATATTATTTATAACTTGTGATTACGTTAACAGAATTGAACAAACCAGGGAACTTTGAAATTGCATTAACAAGCACTACTACCTGGAGTTGGTTTAGTCAGCATAAGCTGGGATTCCGATGAAATTAAACGTCTGTTTAATTTTATTAAAGCGAATCGTTTCAATGGTTAACTACCAAGGTGAGTAAACTCACTAACTCTGTCTAATTTATAACTTTATAAACGTTATCTAATATTGATAAAAATGGTTGAATGTTTTTGTGATGATAGTTTGGTTGATTTGCTAGTTAATTGGTTGAAACAATATATATAAGTCGATACTTTAATACTAATTGATCTAAAATTGGTACTATTCATGTGATTAACATCTATGGATGTTGGGAAACAGGTTAGAGAGATCCAACTGGATTCCTCAACAATTATATTGTTGTTTTTTTTATATTGCATTATATGATGTGACAAATAATCTGTGGTTGATTATTGTGTGTTTGGGATGTTTGAACAACATTAACCTGATAGAATTGGTATTTAAATACCGTAAAATATATTTGAATATATTGGAAGAGAATTCGATTTTTAAAAGGGAAAAATTTATTAATAGAAGTTGAATTTCGAATAAATTAGAATATAATAACTTGTTTTAATTATATTAAAACAAGTAGTATAAACGATGTTTTAGAAATGAAGTGGAATAATTATTGTTAAATAATTTGAAAATATAAGGATGAATTTAGGAAGGGGAAATTAGGAAATTATTTCAAAAAGAAACGATGAAATTATTTCGATGTTCGAAATGTAAGTAGCATTGAATTAAATACATAAGGTTTATAATTAGAATTTGACTGTGTCAAATATTATAAAAATAATTTATTCTTGATATATAATGAAATTCAGAATTTGACGGGATAAACAAATATTTGATTTTATCTTCGAATATATTATTGAGATACGTATATATTATAAAATGGGCTTATGGAATAATGTATGAAGTATAGATTTATAAAATAACAAGATAAATGGAATATTAAACTGTAATGGTATGTATTGTTTAAGTCGAGATTTGAATTAATAAAATGAGCCCATATTTCTATAGAGAAATAATATGCACACTTAAAGTGAATAATGATTTAAAAGCAAACGTTTTGCAAATTGGAATGGTTGTAAAGGAAATTGGTGATATTTTGAAAGTGATAAATCCAAAAATGAATATAGAAATTGAATTGACTTGAAACGATGAGTTATCCCGAGGTTCGTGACGTTAATCAAATATATATATTATTCGAATGAGAATTATACTCTGGAATTCGATTATATTTAATTTATGAAAGTATTATTTACTTTCCATTTTAATCAAGATTTATTTTTTTGTTGTATTAATTAAATAATATTTATTTATTTATTCATGGTAAAGAATCAAAGTGATATTTTAAAGCTGGATATTCTAGAAGCTAATATTATAACGCTATAATCGATACAATGTTCGTTGAATCTATAGAAATGGATTTTGGAAATGTCTTCCAAAGATAATCAGAGATATTTTCTAAGCATAGAAAATGAAATGATTTTTGCTAATAATATGTTCAGAATGGAGTTAAGTAAATTAGAAACCGACTGGAGATTTAGTTAAGTTGAATAGTTTCTTGAGTATCGATCTAATATTGGTTTCGACCTTTAGGATTGATACTTAGAAAACTGTTCTCTTGCTAGTTTACAATTAGAGACTGATGAATGTGGAAGAATAGTGAATCATGAATAAGTAATGGAAATGTTTTCTAATGTTAATAACGTATATTTTCTAAGGTTTGTGGATGTACGAAATTATCTTCAAATGTTAAGAAGAAACATTTTCTATATATAGGAATAAAGTAGTTCATGATATATGGAAACGTTTTCCAAAAACCATTGGAAGTTAAAATAAGTTTTAAAAAATAAGTGGGAAATTGGGAAATGAATAAATTAATGATACATTAATTTAAGGAGCTAAATGTTGATTGATGATTGATCGGTATAATTTTCATTAGGAAATATGACTATTGGATGTATGGAAGTTTTCCTTTGATAGTTAAATCACCGGCTATCAAAGTTTTGACCCATTTTCCATTGTCAATACGAAGAGGCCGGGATCAGATTTATGTTCTGAAAACCACTTCGTATGGGCGTTAGCATTGCGAATCAAATTTGATGAAGATAATTGAAGACGGAGTTTATGCAAGGGCTATTCTGGCGATCCTAGGTAGAAATTGCGTAAGATGAATTTTACAGAATAGTGCCTTCGGTTTGTCCAGACCCAAGACAACGTGAATGGACGAAAGTCTGATAGGGTATATCTAATAGATTGCGTAAGTTGATCTCTTTAAACGTATTTACGTTGGTGGTCGAGAAATTCTTTTCTATTAGCTTTATACTCGTGGTATTTTTGGGGAAATCAATTTTTTGTTTGGAGGGTGTGACGATGTGGCATTCAAAGTGAATGATGGCCGGGTGTTCCAAAAGATACGTTATGAGCTCAAGCCTCATCAACCGGGAAATGACAAAAATTGGGCAGGCAACATGGCAAAGTGGGTCGCACCCAATTAGGGTATATTGTCACCATCTAGAGAATATCCATATTTGTTACTCCTTTCCACTTCTTTATCTCCCAGGAACGATTATGTTGGTATACCAACCGTAAGGTGACAATATATTCAGAACATTCAAGCGAAATGAATGGCCGGTCATGTGTGGGCCGAGTTACAAGATGTTCTTGTTGAACTCCTGTGTATCCCCTCTAGAGTACATTGATCGGAAGGTGGTTCCATACCTTGTCATAGTCGGAATCCAATCTCCAATAAGAGCCCGCGGTTTTGATTGTATATTATATATGTAGAGCGTGAGATGCAAGCGTTCTGCTAGATTGTTATTTACTTGTATTTAGACACTATTATAATAATAGAAAAGTATTGATTTTAAAAATGTTTTGGGTTATCGTAAGATAAAAACCATCCGTGTTTATGTGTGGATCGGTCTTACGATTATTCTTTCTTTTGAAAAGAATTTTGAAAAGTCAAACCGAATGGTTGGAGTTTACTCACACCAGTCCCATGACTGACCCAGAGTTTATTTTGTTTGTTTTACCTAAACTCTTGGGTGCCCAAATTTTTACGGGAAGTCAAGTAGTCGGGATTTTACAAATATACTTGGGGGAGCTCGGAGCAGGAGGCTTCAACATTAGTAATATACAGAGTTTATTTCCGCTGTGATGTTATGTGATAATTGTATGTATATACAGTTATAGTTTTGTATTTCAAAGTTATGTTAAATAATATATTTTATTCGTTCCGCTGTGAGATTCGTTTTTTACTCTGATTATGTTCTGTTATGATCTTCTTTTTTCTTCTATTCTAATTTTTCTTTCAATTTCTCACCCTCTAACTTCTTTCCATTAATGATTTGGTATTTTTGATTCTTGAATAGTCGACATGGTGTGTTGTGTCGATTTTCAGGATCGAAAATCTGTGGTCGTTACACTGAGTAATAACTTCCAATTTGAACTTCCTTTGCATCTTGGGTTTTGGTCGAATTGGAACTTATCTTCAGAGGGGTCATCGCATAGTAGTAATAGAGGTTCAAACCGGTTTGGTTCAGCCATCCGGTTCGGTTTGGTATCCAGGACACTCTTTTTGGTTCGGTTCAGTCCTCCACGTCACCTTGGTTCGGTTCGGTACTCCCTCCTCGGTTCAGTTCAGTGATCAAGTCATCTGTTTAGCTCGGGTATTTCGGTTCAGTGCCACTCCATCTCGTTTCGGTTCAGCGCTCCATTCCAACTCCAATTCCATACAAGTGGCTTTCCTTATTGCCATGTTTCCTCTTATGCCACGCTCTGGTCCGATTCGGTCCATTCGATCCGATCCGATCTCCCTCCTCCGATCTAATCCAGAATCCTGGCACTTTTCCAGCAAGCTTGTTACATCTAATCTCGCCATACGATGGCATTTTCAACCATTCTAAATTTTCTAATCAATCATAAAACATCACAAACAACGATAACAACATATAGGTTCGTTCAAAAACTTTAAAACATTAAGCGTATAGGTCATTTTGGATCAAACATACCCCTAAAGCATGATTTTCCCCTTAATCCCCTTAACCATGTTTAAACTATAGGATTAGCAAACTTAATCCAAATTGTCACTAGTGACATGAAATAATATTTAAGAATTTCTAAATATTTTTCTAGATTTTTATGATGCATAATTTCGCCAATTATCACTAATCACCCCTAATTAGCCGTAATTAGTGAATAAACATGATAATCAATCCCCTTAGCCACAAATAAATTCTTAGATCTGAAACTCCACTGATTTGGGTCGAATTCGTATGTATAGAAGCAGACCTATCTCTGATTTGATGTAGATTTGCTTAATATGTGATTAAAAGGTGATTTGGGAGTGATTTAGAAGATGGAGGCCATTGCTAGGGTTCAAGAGAGGTTAATGGCGGCTAGAAAACAAAAATGAAATATTTTCCCAAACCCTTTCAGCCATCTCATAACCCTAATCCTGAAATGGGTTATGGGCTTAGTTGTTAATCCCACTATTAGACCCAATTATGTTGTTTTTTCATCTTCCAAACCTTATTTCAGCCTTATCTCTCAAACGGTAAGTCCGTTTGATTAATGTGACCACTCTACGGAAAGTTAAACCATCATCTAAATCCAATGGAAGTGGTTTCAAGTCAAAACTCCTTACGAATCAAAAGTTATAGGAGAAACAAGGTTCACCAATGGTTAAACGGTCATATAAAATTCGGCAAAAATCATGAACATGGGAAATGACCCGAATAGTCGTTTCACAAAGTTACACGACCATATGACCTCGTATGAAAATAAAATAAATATTCTACGATCCTCCAATACATAGAATGCCGGTCGTTACAACTTTAATATTCCTTATCCCTGTTATGCCTTTCATTTATTTACAGTCTTTCTATATGCCTTTTTATCCAGTCCAAGATCTGTTTTCTCCCTTTTCCTTTTATTCTACGCAAAACCTAGGCTACTCAAGCCTAAGCTATTACGCTAACTGCATATAAAGGACATAAATTGGAATTTTTAGATAATGACATATAAATGGAGAGAAATTGGGCATATTATGTACTTGAACCCTTAACTGTAAGAATTGGGATAATTACATGTTAATCTTTTAGGATTGAGATAATTACATGTTAATCTATTAGAACTGGGATAAATACATGTTATTCTTTTAAGGTTGGTTTAATTACATGTTAAGAAGAACATGCGACATGATAATCCATAAAGACGGACTTAATGTGATATTAAGTATGACTTGTAAGAATAGAATAGTACCAGATGTGAAAACCGAGTAAATTACTGTAAGCCTAATTATACATCTGGGTAGGTGCTTGTTGGGGAAAGGGGTTGTACACCAATAACATTTAGGTAAATGTAATTTTACAACCGGTCTTATTAATGGACTTAAACCTGCTAAGTTGCACCTGTTAACTAATAAGCTAAAGAAGTCCCAAATCTAGTTGTTGTATTAGGTTGTCGAGACTCTTAAATCCTAGGTACACGGGGACACAAGCCTAGGGGGTGGATTGTGCCAAGTTGTGTGGAGAGCATATCGGTCAGTATCCCTGTTGGTATCTTGGTAGGGACCCCCCGCACTAGGTAGTGGTAAGGGCACGCTTAACTTAACTGAATTGTAAGAGGTTCAAGGTTTATGGGGTGTATAGGGCGTGTTCCGGTGGGGTCATGAGCGTGTGTGAGTCCGACTACAAGAAACGAAACCGCAAGTAACACCTACGTATGTGGCTGTGTTCTGTAAGTTGCTGGGTTAGGGATTGATACACCCTACTACCGGGGATAACACAAAATATTCAAGTATTAGAGAGATGATTGCATGGGTAGTAATTAGGGTAACACCTAATCTTGGTAATACTAGTAACTGGTGCAATTAGTTTGATTCTTTGAATATGAATGAAAAGTTTAATCTACCTTTATCTCTTTTTGACATCTTGTTTAATTCTTACGTATTTACGTGTTTTACTGTACTTTCTATTCCAATATTCTTTCTCTATCTTGACTCCTTTTCATGTACATATGCTAAAAATTATTGGAACTCGCCAGACTTTATGTCTGACCCTTTTTTTGTTCCTTCTCTCCCTTGCTTTTCCCCCCTCGGGTTCTCAGAGTGGGGTGGTCAATATTTGAGATTGTGATTCTGCTTGGACTTGGATAGCTCTCCTTTTTCAAGTATTTTCTGTAATTTATTCATGCTTATTGTAGAGACACTTGAGGGATATTATTCTGGTTTCTGTACTCTACTTATGAGATAGATTGCTTTTGGATATTTGAGAAAACATGATGCTATAACATCCAGTTTGAAATGTTGTTTTTCTTGATTAATAAAAAGTTCTTAGTTTTTACGCTGCATCATTCATATCTGTCTTGTAAATTTAGTTATTGTTTACCTATTGCGCTTCACGGAACTTAATAAATTGTCTTAAGGGTGACATTAGCGGACACGGGGTGTCACATTTGGTATCAGAGCCTAAGGTTACAAGATCATAGAAAAAGTTTTTGAAAAATGTTTTCAAAATAAAGGATTGTCAAATAAAAAGTAGTTTTTGAAAAGCATATCCCCTCAAGTTATTTACAATATTCCTTCGATGCTCTTACCGAATTCTTGTTTCATCCTTTTTCAGCTTTTATGGGCTCCTAACTTCCCTGAGGGCATTCTCATACCCATATGGTTTCGTAGATACATAGAGGTTATGACGCCTGTTGGGGTACAAGAGAATGTCCCTCCCTTAGCTGCAGCCGCGGTAGCACCTCCTTCTCCCCCTCCCGTACTCAACATTTCTAAGCTCTACAAAGACTTCAGCGCAATGGGAGGAAAACCTTTTCATAGAACCGAAAGTTTTTTAGAAGCGCGCAATTGGCTAAGAGTAACGGAGCACGTGTTCAACTTGGTAGAGCTAGACGATAAGAGGAGAATCTGGTTAGTAGCTTTTCGGCTAAAGGATGAAGCATTATACTGATGGGAAATAGTTCAAGCCGGACCAGAAGTAACTACTTGGGAAAACTTTAAGGTTATCTTTAAGGAAAGATTCTTATCACAAACAGATGAAGGAATGCAATTGGAGAAGTTCCTTAACTTGAAACAAGGAAGCATGACTATAAAGGAGTATGTCAACACTTTTAACCCACTAGCAAGATTTGGATTGGAGTCCCCACAAAAATTCCTTGAGGTTCTCTAAAGGATTAATCCAACCGCTCCACGAATTAGCACTAACGCATGTACCAATGGGAGCAACCTTTGAAAAACTACTGGACATGGCCTTAATGAACGAGGAAGGAAAAGAAGGAAGAAAAGAAGGAGGAAGAGAAGGCCAAAACATAGAAAAAGAAATGGTGGTCTAATAAGAACAATGCTAATTAAGGGGGGAAGACTGAAAAAGCTCAAATCAAGACAGAAGTGAAATGTCGTGGGTGTGATGCTCTAGGACACTTTGTGAAAGACCATAGAAAAACAAAAGAATGCTTGCTTTAATTGTGGACAAGTTAGACATTTCAAAGGACAATGCCCTCTGAGACATTGACACAAGGTTGGAACGTCTGAAGCGCAAGTTAACGCTTTAAAGGCTTGTGAACCGAACTGGGGTAGGAAAGTCGCAGTTGAAGGTTTGATTTCTCTTTTAGACTATCCTATTAGAACTCTTTTTGATTTCTGTGCTTCTCACTCATTCATATCCAACTCGGTAGTAGAAAATCTACACTAAGCACTAGTATTATTTTTGATCCCGTTATAGTCTCAAACCCCATAGGAGGGACGACTCATTTATCCATGATTTGTAGGGGTTTTAGGATTTCTGTTCTAGGCATCGAATTTTAATGCGACACATAGGTTCTCGGTTTCATGGGTTACAGATTAATTCTAGGAATGGATTGGCTAGCCATGTATGGTGCCATCCTTGATTGTGAAAAGAAAATAGTTAGGATTCTTACTTGCCATGGTAGAACCCTCGAAATTTCTTGTGACCCATGAGGGTCAGTGATGCTTAGTTTCCTAGAATCTCTTGATGCTTCCGTTGATGATCTACGATCAATACCTATAGTTGGCAGATTTCCAGACATGTTCAACGAGGTTAGAGGTTACCTCCAAGGCGTGAGATTGACTTCCGGATATACTTGGTGTAAAATGTGAAGCCAGTCATGTTACCAGTACGCCACATGGCTCCTAAGGAGAGGAGGGAGCTTAGAAAAGAAGTGGGTGAGTTGTTGGAAAAAGGATTCATTAGGCGGCAGAGTATTTTAGAATGGGGAGCTCCAGTCGTCTTCGTAGCAAAGGCGGACGACTCTCTCCGTCTATGTGTATACTAAAGAGAACTGAAAAACTCACTAAGAAGAATAGACACCCACTACCAAAGATTGATGACTTGTCTAACCAACTAGTAGGCGCTTCAGTTTTCTCGCAATTGGATCTGGCAACGAGATTTCATTAGCTCAGAGTGGCAGATGATAATATTGAAAAGACAACATTCATAACTTTAGATGGTTTCTTCGAGTGGATGGTTATGCCTTTTGGGTTAACCAATGCACCCGCATACTTCGTGGACTTGATAAGTCGGGTGTTTAGGGAGTATTTGAACAAGTTTGTGGTGGTGTTCGTGGATGATATTCTGATCTTCTCCAAGAGCGAGGAAGAACATGCCCAACACTTAGAGGAGGTTCTAAGTACACTTAGAGTACACCAACTTAAAGCAAAATTTTCTAAGTGTCATTTCTGGATAGAGGAAGTGAGGTTCCTAGGGCATGTGGTCTCCAAGGAAGGGATAGCGGTAGACCCCGCTAAAGTGGTTGCAGTTCAAGTTTTGAAGGCTCCGAAGAATGCGACGGAGGTAAGAAGTTTCCTTGGATAGGCGGGCTATTATAGGAAGTTTGTTAAAGACTTTGCGTTGGTCTCGGCTCTACTTACCCGTCTGACAAAGAAGAACCTGACTTCTGCTTGGAGCATTGATGTTGAGATGCTTTCCAGAGACTGAAACGTACTCTGACAATAGCCCAAGTTCTGACTCTCCCAGATGAAAGCAAGATGTTCACAATTTAAACAGATGCTTGTGGCATGGGATTATGCGTTGTACTAATGCAAGAGGGTAGGGTAGTATGCTATGGAAGAAGGCAACTAAGGGTTCATAAGAAGAACTACCCTACCCATGACTTGGAGTTAGCAGCAATAGTGTTCGCACTTAAGTCTTGGCAGCACTATCAACTTGGAGATTGACTTGAGCTATATATGGATCAAAAGTCGCTCAAATACTTGTTCTCACAAAAGGACCTCGGCCTAAGGTAGCAAAGGTGGATGGAGTTCCTAGTGTCCTACGACTTTGAGATAGCTTATATACCCTAGGCAAGGATAATGTGGTGGCGGACGCATTGAGTAGGAAGAGGATGACCTTGAGTCCTCTATTTGTAGAAAGGCATTAAATACTAATTGTAATTAAGAATGTAATAATTATAATTAAGTTGAATGTTAGTTTTCCATTTATTTATATGTAAAAGCATTAAGTACGAGTTTTATATGTTATTTTAGACTCATCCGCTATATCATGCTATTTCCTCGCTTTATCCCCACTACAACTTTTTCCGCCTCCACCGCATTGGATCCGTTAAGTGCTTTAACTGCACAGGTCCCTACAATTAGGGAAATGCTAAGGGTTGTGCTAGAGGAAGCTTATCACTCTCGGATGACAATCCATCCAGGCGGTGACAAGATGTATCGAGACATAAAGCATGTTTTCTATTGGATGAGAATAAAAAATGATGTAGCAGAATTTGTAGCCCAATGTTTGACTTGTCAACAAGTCAAGGCTGAACAAAAGAAATCTGATGGATTACTTCAACCCTTGGATGTCCCGCAATGGAAATGGGAGAGCATCTCTATGTATTTCATAGATGGATTGCCTAGATTAAGGAAAGGCAACGTGAGCATATAGGTGATAGTGGACAGGCTTACAAAGAGCGCTCATTTCATCCCAGTCAACAACAAGAGAACAGCAGGTTGGCTAGCCTTAGTTTACCTTAAGGATATCGTCCAACAACATGGGGTACCTTCAAGTATAGTAAGTGACCGTGACCCCATATTTACTAGTGAATTTTGGAGAAGCTTGCAAGAAGCTCTAGGTACACATTTAAGATTTAGCACAGCTTATCACCCTTAGAATGATGGACAAACTGAGAGAGTTAATAGAATTCTCGAGGATCTACTAAGACTGTGTATACCAGACTTCAAAGGTACTTGGGAGGAAAATCTCACATTGGTTGAATTCGCATATAATAATAGTTATCAGTTGAGCATAGGCATGGCACCCTTCGAAGTGTCATATGGACGACCTTGCAGATCACCGACTTATGGGTGGGAGTCGACTGATAAACTTTTATTATGGCCTGATATGGTAAGAGAAACTTTTGAAAAGATAGACCTCATTCAAAGAAGGATGAAAGTAGCACAAGATTGACAAAAATCTTGTACTGATGAAAGGAGGACCGACTTGGAATTTGGAGTGGAAGATATGGTCTTCATCAAAGTTTCACCGCTAAGGAATGTAGTTTGCTTTGGCTCAGTAAGGAAGTTGGCGCCGAGATTCGTAGGGCCATTCCCTATGGTATAAAGGATGGGTCAGATGGCCGATAGTATCAAGGTACCACATATACTAGCAGGAGTGCACGATGTGTTTCTCGTTTCCCATTTGAGGAAATGTTTCCATGACATGGCAGAGAGAGTAGAGCCGAGCACACTTGAAGGCATGGAAGTTGAGAAGGAAGCATCAGTGAGAAGAGTTCCTACTCATATTCTTGGACCAAATATCAAGAAACTACATAACAAGGAGATCATATTGGTTAAAGTGAAATGGGGAGAAGACCGCAAAGATGTAACATGGGAACCCGAAGATAGGATTCACACCTCTTATCCTTTTCTTTTTGAAAGTACGCTCTTCACTTCTTTTCTAAGCCTTCTACTTTGCATTTTCTTCTATCATTCAAGTTTATCCTATCGTTCAAACCCTTTGACCCTTAGGTAGAATCCAATTGTTTAAAACATGTGTTTGAAACATGTTATGGTTTATGGTTGCAAATGGATGCAAGTGTTTGCTAGTGGTTGCTCGTGGATGCATATACATACAGCAGACACTAGATCGGCTCAATCACTTACATATTGCATATGGATATGTGTGCATTTAAATTTTCTATGAATGGATCATCATATAGATGTTGATTTTGAAGAATGGGTGAGCACACATATAGAACTTATATGTAACATTAGGATTGTTTGCATACATATTGGATACATGGCACAAACATATATTCCATTAAGGAGGTCAACTGGATCAGTCGATCGCCTGGTTTTCGCATTAGGGTAAGGACATATACACACAACACTTTTTTCATATGATCATACAAAGCATTAGAAATACTTAAGGACAATGGATGCCTGTGGATGATGGATGAGTAGATGGTTGTAGGTCGTTGTTAAGGGTTATAATATTCTTCTTAACCTAGAGATTTTATGGACGAAATCCTTTAAGTAAGGGAGGATGTAACACCCTAAAATTTAACACATTATAACCATACATTAAGATAATAAATTAGGAATAACTTAATTAAATATATAGAATGAAGTAAAATGGAATTACCATTGCGTTTGTCTTGGAATTCTGGTTTAGATAGACCCCAAGTTTGCTTTAATGGATAATGTATGAAGATGTTATGGGCATTAGAAATTTGTGTACGTGTAAGGGTCATATATATATGAATATAATATTAAACAAACAAAGCGGGAACTAGGCCTGCTATGGTGGCGACCCACGCTAAGCCTGGATCGACCCATAGTTCGACCCCAGAAGGCTAGGTCCACCCTAGGATCAAGCCGGGGTTAGGTGGGTCAACCCACCCTAGATCTGGGTGTGTTCTGGGTGATGAACTTGGACTCCTATGCAGACTGTATTCATTGCTGACTCAGCACTGAGTATATGAACTAGATTAAAACCCTAATATCTAACGGTGAAGGATTGTCCTAGGTAGTCTATATAAAGGCATGTAACCTCTTTTGTTCTACACTATACAAAACTGTTTTTTCCTCCTTCCTTTAAATCTTTTCAAAAATAAATATGTGCATAGAACTATCGAGGTGCTAACTAAACTCATATTAGCAAGGGCAATTCAGACTGCTCTACAACAATACAAGAATAAAGTGGACATTTTCTGCAGTAGCATATTCGTACTTTGCACCAAGCCTCATTGTGAGTTCTATGTGATTTTTAAATCTGATTATTTAAAACGGTTTTGGACAGTGAATAAGATTGGATCTGATATAAATAATTCCTAAAGAATCTCTATATATGATTATACATGTTGTTCCATTTAGCTCTATAAGTTATATAATGTACTTTAAACTTCCTTATCCCTATTATGACTTTCGTTTATTTACAGTTTTTATATATGCCTTTTTATTCAGTCTAAGATCCATTTTCTTCCTTTTCCTTTTATTCTACGCAAAATCTAGGCTACTCAAGCCTAGGTTATTACGTTAATTGCATATAAAGGACATAAATTGGAATGATTCGATAATTACATATAAATAGGGTAAACTGGGCATATTATGATACTGGAACCCTTGACTATAAGAATTGGGATAATTACATGTTAACCTTTTAAGATTGGGATAATTACATGTTATTCTATTAAGGTTGGTTTAATTACATGTTAGGAAGATCATGCGACATGATAATTGGTAAAAATTGACTTAATGTGATATTAAGTATGGCATGTTAGAATAAAATAGTACCAGATGTGAAAACTGAGTAAAATTACTGTAAGCCTAATTATACATCTGGACAGGTGCTTGCTGAGGAAAGGGGTCGTACACCAATAACATTTAGATAAATATATTTTTACAACCGGACTTATTAATGACTTAAACCTGCTAAGTTACACTTATTAGTTAATAAGCTAAAGAGGTCCCAAGTCTAGTTATTGTATCAGGTTGTCGGGACTCTTAAATCCTATATAACGACCCGAACTCCCCCGGTAAGGAAAGCCCGGATTGAGATGAGGACAACACACACCGGAACGCAAACAAAAGAACATTTTATTGTATATTACAACAATTCCATCAGAATACAAGAATATACAGAGTATGAATCAATATTATACAACAGAAAAATATCAGAGATTACAATAAATTACATAGCAGCGGAAAAACAATATAAAACACAACTAAAAGTAATACACGGATACAGAGCTTTCCGAGCATCGTTCCAGCTGTAAATCAGGATCCTGTGAATATAAATCTGCAAAACCAAAACTACTAGCTGCCCGTGTAGAAAATAGGGGCACCCAGAGTTTAGGTTAAAACAATAAACCCCAGGTCAATCATGTGACTGGTGTGAGAACTAAAACAGTTATTTAAAACTTTACTTTAAAAGAGAGTAATTCAAGGGACCACGCCGTATATGAAACGACCCGAACTTCCGTACCCTTTGAGTCGACTAATCATACCACACGTCCAACCCAAATTGCACAGAAATATGAAACATTTTTAGAAAGAAGTTAGAGGATGAGAAATAGAAAGAAAGAAATATTAGAATAGAAGAAAATGAAGATCACAAACTCACAGCGGAACGAATAAAATATATTAAACAACATAACCTTTGAAATGCAAATCAGTAACTTTATATACATACCATCATCAGAGCACAACAGTTATCTCTGGAACAGTTATAAACACCTGTTTCCAGATACAACACAATACACAGTGGAAAATATGATAGTCTATAGCTAACCGGTGAAGCCTCCTGCTTCGAGCTCCTCCAGGTGAATCTGTGAAATCCCAACTACTTGACTGCCCATACAAATTTGGGTACGCAAGAGTTTAGGGAAAACAAACAAAATAAACTCTGGGTCAGTCATGGGACTGGTGTGAGTAAACTCCAACCATAGGTTTAACTTTTTAAAATCCTTTCGAAAGAAAAGATAATCATAAGACCGATCCACACATAAACACGGATGGTTTTTACCTTACGATAACCCAAAACATTTTTATATCAAAATCTGGTGATATTATAATAATGTCTAAATCAAATAAATAACCATCTAGCGGAACGCTTGCATCTCACGCTCCATATATAATATAAAATCAAAAACCGCAGGGCGCTTATTGGAGATTGGATTTCCAACATGACAAGGTATGGGACCACCTTCCGATAGTGTATCTCTAGAGACGAATACACTGGGTTCAACAAGAACGTCTTGCAACCCGGCCCTCACATGACCGACCACTCATTTCGCTTGAGTGTATCAAATGTATATCACCAAAGGTTGGGATCAGCAACCGTCTCCTGAAAGGGACAGCATCGATAGATTAAAGAACAAATGGAATTTCTCTAGATAGGTGATTATACATCCTAATGGGTGCGACCCACATAGCCATGCTGCCTGCCCGATTTTTGTCAAATTCCGGGTTGTGAGGCTTGAGGTCTAAATTATCTTCCAGAACATCTGGCCACCATTCACTTTGAATGCCACATCGTCAGATCCATCGGAAACCACTAATTGATTCCCACAAAAATACTCAGATTGTTAGGCTAAAGAAGTTTCCCTTCTATGCCACCAACTTCGTACGTTTGAAGGAATCAACGTACGTAATCCCTTTGGAAATATTCTGTCAAACACTCGTCCATACAAGTTGTCCTGGGTCTGGACAAACCGAAGGCGCTATTCTATAAACAGGATAGCCCTTGCATAACTCCGTCTTCAATTATCTTCACATAAGTCGATTCGTAACGCTTATACCAATACAGAGTGATTTTCAGATATTCAATCTGATCCCGGACTCTCCATATTGACAACGGAGGTATAAAATAAAATAAAACTTTGATAGTCGGTGATTTAACTATCAAAGAAACACCCATACAATCAACGGTCCTATTTCCAATTAGAAATTCTACCGATCAAGCATCAAACAAGACAGGGCCCCTTTTTAATTTAATTTCTTATTAAATTATTATTTCCGATTCCTGTCTCTTAATTCCTCATTGACAATTCATTTCATTTTCTATGTGTAGAAAATATCTCTGCTTTTATTTGGGAAAACATTTCAAATAAACACGATGTTATAAAACATCGTTATTATAACTCAACCCACTAATCATTTATTAGCTAACCGTATTGCTTAACCAAGTTTCACCATCGAACCTTTACCATTTCTCCATCGATCATGAAGTCAATCAAGTTGGGGTATAATTACCTCTTAGACCTTAATTGAACCACATTCTCAACTTTGAAATAGTCAAAGCTCACAACTTTAAACAAAACATCGCTTACACGACTCTCGAATTCAATCTAAGAACACATTCCTTTTACGGAAAATCACTGATTATAACGGTAGCGTTATAATCGCTGTTTCCAAATATTTGATTTATAAAACATTGCTTTTAACCACAGCGTTACAACCGCTGCCTAGAATTATAAAAAATTTATTATAGCAATAGCGTTAAAATCGCTATCTAGAATTTACAAAACATTTATTACAATTTATATTACAAATCCATTTGAGATTCAAATCCATTTGATTTTACCATATCAAATCCAAATTTCATATATAACTTCTATTTACAATTTTTTTATATTAATTTCAAACATTTATAATCTTATTTCTTTTTATTTCAATCATTCAAAATCTCATAAAAGATTTCCTTAAAATTGTTAGTTCAAATCTCCTTTATAATTTCCTAAGTTCAAAATCATCTCCCAATATTGATTTCAAACCTGATTCCCGCTTTTCTATATAAATTCAATTTGTATTGTCCAACACTAAATATTCTATTAAATTTAAAAACATCGTTTATAATCAATTTCTTGTTTATTTCATTTAAACAACTTCCCATTACCAAGTCCATTCAAAATTTAGTTAGTATTTTGGAAACACATTCCCCTTTTGAAATCTCAAATTCTTTTTCTATATTTGAAAATATTTTCGGTATCTAAAATACCAAGTTTCTAGGCCCAGGGTAAACCAACACACAAAGTCAATCACTGACCATATAAATCACACCACACATCAAAAATCAAGGAAAAATAGTAATATAAATATTGAGGAACCCAGTTGGGTCCCTCCAACCTGTTTCCCTGCATCCACAGATGTTAATCAACATCAATAATATTATTTCACATCAATATGAAATAACAGAACTAAAAATCGATCAACGATGTAATCCTATCAACCAATTTTATCAACTATTCAACCAAACAACCATCACACAATATAAAATAAATTTAAAACTCGTTTATATAAAAATATAAACGAGGCAGAGTTAGTAAGTTTACTCACCTTGGTTCGCAGTTGACGATTCTGCTTTAAAATCAAACAGTCATTTGATTTTATCATGAAATTCCAGTGGCTTCATTTTCAACCACGTCAGTCCTACCATGTAGATCTCCTCGCTGCGATTTCAATGTGACCAGTCTCATCTGATTCACTTAACTACGTTTTGATAAACTACCAATTATACTTTTGCCCAATCCTTCGTTCTTCTTTCAGAACAAATCCCCTCTTCTTTAAAACATCCAGCTCCTTCAACCAGCTAGATGACCGAACATCATCCTCCTTGGCTACCATAATAGATCACACAAATGAGTCCAACTTTTAATCCCATCTTCCTTATAAACACATATGGCAGTAAGCATGGACCTCCCAATAAAACACGCACTGCACTCACGCCCAGTTCCATGAATATACGCTGCACCGATCATCCAGTTTTTCCCATCACTTATTTCAACACTAACTACCCATTAATCCCAGTTCTGTTGTGCCTTAACCCCGTCCTTCTGCCTTTACTTTCAAACCCATGAAAACAGCCTAACTTTTCTTTAAATCCCTCATTTAACTATTAATCACCTTCTTTAAATCTTACTTAACTCATCCACTCATTCACCATTTCCCTACGTTAACCATAACCGCTCCTTATCCATCACAACCCCAGGCCCTCATGCTAGCGATTCCGACTCCCAGGCCACCTGCGATCACCATCTGAGATTGCCATGTCCATCCTCCCTCTAACGCTCTAACCTGGTATCGAACGGTGCACTGATGAGCACCAAAACTGCTAACCCTAGTTCAGTGGAGTCCCTCCCCATAAACAGATCACCCAAAATGAATAGATACAGGATCAAAGAGAAATTATTTTATACCCAGAGGAATTCGATTTCGAATTTTTCATTGAACGAAGTAACAGATTTGGAACTTCGAATTTCTGAGTTGCTGTTTACATTCAAAGGTTGAGTGAAAATGGGAAGCTCAAAATTTTATTTCAGTGGAAGGATTTTGAGAGCGTATTATAAGGTGTGATTTTGTTTTGAGGAAGGTGCTTTCGTTTTGGATCTGAGAAACAGATTTGAGAAGAAGAGAACAGTATTTAAAGGTGAAACAGTTTGGGCACACGCAACTAAAGTTACTAGTGTAACGACCCGTGTTCTACACATCATAGGATTGTAGAATATTTATTTCTTTCCCATGTGAAGTTGTATGGTCATGTAACTTTGGGAATCATCTATTATAGTCATTTCCCATGTTCATGATTTTTGACGATTTTTAAATGACCATTTTGCCCCTAGTTGGTACTGTTTTGGCCATAACTTTTGATTGGAAAGGAATTTTGACCTGAAACCACTTCCATTAGATTCATTTGATGGTTTACCTTTCCGTAGAGTGGTCATAATAGCCAAACGGACTTACCGTTTGGGAGATATGGCTGAAATAAGGTTTGGAGGGTGAAAAACTGCTTAACCGGGCCAAATCGGGTGATTAGTGGATAGGCCCATAACCCATTTCGGGATTAGGGTTATAGGGAGGCTGAAATGAGATAGAGGATCATTCCATTTCAGTTTTCTAGCCTCCACTTATCATCAAGGAACCCTAAAAATGGCCTCCAACCTCTAAATCACCTCCAAATCATCTCTTGGGCAAGGATTAAGCTTAACAACCCCTAATCAAGGTAGATCTTCACCAAAGCAACATTGGAGCTGCTGTTTAGCATTGAGATTCACATCAAATCAGAGCTTTATTTCAGATCTTAGTTTATTTTGTGGCTAAGGTGAGTGATTTGCATAGTTTTGCACTAATTATGGCTAATTAGGGGTAACTAGTGTTAATTAGCGAATTCAAACATGATAAAATTCTGGAAAAATGTTTATAAAATTCGGAATGATGTTTTAGACCTCTGATATGAATTTGGGTTAATTTGGTTAAGTTTTGTTAATCCTATCATTAGTTTCACCTAAATATGCTTAGGGGGAAATATGGGGTTTTGTGTATGTTTGATCCATTTTAACCTATTATGTTGATGTTTTGATGTTTGGGGTTGACTATGTATGTTGCTATGACTGTATGAAATGCTTTGTGATTGGTTAGAAAAGTTGGAATGGTCGAAAACGCCGTCGAGAGGCGTAAACAACTCGCTGGAACAGCTGCAGGAAGTATGCAGGGATCCGGATCGGATCACATGCCATGTCCACGATCCACACTCGCGCTTCGCACCCCGATCCGAACCAGATGATCACGATCCGACATGAGGAGTTATTATGCGATCCGCCTCGTCCTTCCACGAACCGACCAACCTCACGAACTGATGGGAAGTCACGACCCGATCCATGTAGCACGATCCGACCCGTTGGAACGCGATCTGCAGGGAGTTCACGATCCGACCAGAAGAGGAGACCCGATCCGATGGAGACTGGATTAATGAGACAATGGAGTAGGGCGATCCAATCACCTGGAGGATCACGACTCGATCCGATGCAGGAGGCGCGACCCGATCCGAACGCCTAAGACCGATCCGATCCGATGAAGAATATGAAGGCTGATCCGATCCGATTCGATGGTGATGACCAATAACCCGAGATGCAAAGGTAGTCCAAATGGAAGTTAGAGCTCAGAATCCTGGAACCAGTTGGGAACCAATGAGTTCACTTCATGAGTTGGACTTTGCTGCGAGACGTGTGCTAAGGAGTTGTCGACGTTCATAACTTCGATTCACCACTAAGAATGAATGATGGGCTACTTATCAGTGCAGTAGGGTCATTATGACCTGAGGGGCAAAGTGATGGTAGCAAGACTACGTTATCAGTGCAGTAGGGTCATTATGACCTGAGGGGCAAGGTGATGCGTAGTAAGACTATGAGCCAGCGCAGATGGGGTGAATAACTCCATGGGGGCAAGTGGACATAGTAAGGATTAGTAAGACTATGAGCCGGTGCAGTGGGGTTCTTGTGACTCCATGGGGCAAAGTGGACATAGTAAGGATTAGTAAGGCTATGAGCCAGTGCAGTGGGGTTCTTGAGACTCCATGGGGCAAAGTGGACATAGCAAAGGATTTGTGGCTACGTTATCAGTGCAGTAAAGGCATTTATGACTTCATGGGGCAGAGTGATCGTAACAAGGTATGTTGGGTGATCAAAGTGGTGAATATCGTATGCTTTACGCACTGAGTGAGAGATGTGAGGATGGATGCTATGCTTGATTGTTTGTCATCCCAATGACATGCACACCTCCCCCACCTCCGTATCTTATATTGTTTGATATGATACCTTAGGGTGTTGTACAGTATGTAGTGCTAACTCTTTGGTTGCAGGTCCAGGTTCAGGTATGTTTTAGTCTACCTGTTATTGTTCACTTTAGATGCTTATCGCTCATACCAGGCTTTATGTCTAACCCAGAGTTTTATGTCTCCTCTTATTACTCTGGGTGCTCACACGAGCAGACTAGAGACAGGTTAGCTGGTGATGCGCGAGTAGCTGATTCGGAGGCGGGCAGGAGGCTTCCACGTATGATATATATATATATGCACATTCTCCCTGTGTCGTTGGTGGTCGCTACTTGGGCATTAGTAGTGTACCTCATTTATCTTGCTTTTGCTCTGAGACAGTTTGAAAGTTGTAATAAGCTGTATTTTGGATTTCCGCTGCTATGATGTTTAGTTCTGATTTTCAGCTTATGCACTGTCTCTCCTGTTTTATGTCAAGTATGTTATTATTATATTTTGTTCTATGCGCTGTGAGACATTCTACAGGTTCTTTGTATGTTCCTTTCCTTCTTCCTTTTCCTTCTGGCGACCCGTTCCATGCTAACTGGACATGTGTACAGCGCACCTTTGGAGTAAATGTCGGTTGGTGCGGGGTGGGCCGTCACACTTGGTATCAGAGCTCTAGGTTGCGTAGTTAACCTAGGGAAAGACACTAGGGAGAGTTAGTACGTATATGAGAGCGCGTATTTGTGATTACTTTGGTTTTCAAAAGCTATGTATATATATACTATTAGTAGTATAAGAATGAAGTCGCACTGCACTAGCACCACTATGGGGTCGTTAATCGTTTCCCTTTTTCAGATTGACGATGAGCCGAGACACGAGGGGTGCTGGTAGAGGGACCAACCAAGGGAATGCCGCTGACATGAGGGCAATGTTTACTAACCTCATGAGAGACATGCTTAGAGAAGTGCAAGGGGCAGTTCCTAATCCCGGAGTTGGTGTTGGCCCAGTAGTGCAGGCGCCTAGGGTCGATTTTGCCAAGTTGTGCAAGGATTACACTAATCTTGGTGGAAAGCCGTTCCACGGAACGGAGTCGGCCACGGGTGTTCAAGATTGGATGGATAGCTGCGACCGTATCTTCGATGACTTGGGTCTTGAGGATGCGATGAAGAGAAGGCTAGCGTCTCGTCAGCTGCAAGGGCGAGCGATGAATTGGTGGAATGCCATTAGAACTGCTACTCCAGAGGACCAGGTTACTTGGGTTCAGTTCAAGGCTCGCTTTAGCGAGAAGTTTATTCCAGCTGCCCAGAAGTCAGTATTGTTCAAGAGGTTCTTGGAACTCAAGCAGAATGGGAGGGCAGTTTCTGACTATATTGCTGAGTTCGACACTTTGTCGAAGTATGGACTGTCTCTTATCGACACTCCTGAGAAGAAGAATGAGAAGTTCATTACTGGTTTGGATGGATACTTGGGGGAAAGGCTTATCAACCACATCGATGAGACTTTTGAATCGATCGTGGGGAAAGCTTTGAGATCAGAGAGCCTTTACCCTAAGTCAAGGACTGAGGCTGCATCTGCAGAAGGGCCAAAGCCGCAAGCAGGCGGTGGAGGCAAGAATAGCTCTCAGAATAAGAGGAAGCAAGACCAATCTAAGGGTGGCCAGAAAAAGAGCAAGAAGGATGTTGAGTGCTTCAGCTGTGGAAAGAAGGGCCATTATGCTAAAGAATGTCGGGCCAAGCCAGTGGAGAGGAAGTGCTACAACTATGGTCAAGTGGGACATCAGAAGGATAAGTGTCCGCAACCTCTTAAGGAGAAGCAGATTGTGAAGGCATATGTTATTGATGCTGTTCCTTCTTCGTCGAATGCCCCAACTGCGGCGGAGAAAGGGAAGAATGTTGTTATTCAAGGTATGCTTTCTATTTATGATGTACCAGTTCGAGTTTTGTTTGATACTGGGCCTTCCCGTTCCTTCATATCTAGTGACCTGGTAGATAGGTTGGGACTGGAACCCGAGATAGTCGATAGACCATTGGTTGTGACGAACCCGATTGGTGGTTCGACTAGCCTTAGTATGATTTGCAGGAATTTGGTCTTATCGAGTCATGGATGTATGTTTGTATGTGATTGCTTTGTTTTGGGCTTTACTGGGTATGGAATTATATTGGGAGTCGATTGGCTCCAAAGATACGGGGTGGTGGTAGACTGTGAGGGCTTTTTGGTGACAGTAAGGGCGGATGATGGGCGGAGGGTAGTGTTTGGTAGCCTACCTAGTGATGGGGTTATGGCTAGTTTTGTAAATTCCCTCGACATCCCGCAGGATGAGTTGTCAGATGTGCTCGTGGTTGGCCAGTATCCGGACGTCTTTGAGGAGGTGACCGGGCTTCCACCACACCGAGAGATTGAGTTCCGTATTGATTTAGTGAAAGATGCCAGACCTATAGTGATGCCACTTCGTCGTATGGCACCAAGGGAGCAGCGAGAGCTCGAGGTGCTAGTCAGCAATCTTTTGAAGAAGGGATTGATTAGAAGAAGTGTCTCCGAGTGGGGAGCACCAGTTGTGTTTGCCACTAAGGCAGATGGTTCCCTTCGTTTGTGTGTGGACTATCGCGAGTTGAATAAGGTGACGAGGAAGAATAAGTATCCTCTACCACGGATAGATGATTTGTTTGATCAACTGGAAGGAGCAAGAGTGTTCTCCCAGCTGGACCTCGCGACAGGATTTCATCAGCTTAGAGTAGCGGATGAGAGTGTTCCGAAAACGGCATTTAGGACGCCGTCTGGATTTTATGAGTGGTTGGTCATGCCATTTGGGTTGACCAATGCACCAGCCTATTTTGTGGATCTTATGAATCGAGTATTCAGAGATCAGTTGAATAAGTTTGTTCTTGTGTTCGTGGATGATATCCTTGTTTATTCAAGGACAGAGGAGGAACACAAGGGACACTTGAGGATAGTGATGGAGGTGTTGAGGAAACACCAATTGAAAGCAAAATTCTCTAAGTGTCATTTTTGGAGAAGGGAAGTGAGATTCTTGGGTCATGTTGTTTCAGAGAGTGGTATTGTCGTGGACCCTGCGAAGGTGGCTACGGTACAGGATTGGCCTACGCCCAAGAATGCGACAGACGTAAGAAGTTTCTTGGGATTAGTTGGATATTATCGTAAGTTTATCCAGGACTTCTCCAAGATAGCAGCACCGTTGACTCAGTTGACTAAGAAGAATCAGTCCTTCGTCTGGGACGGAGTGTGTGAGGATGCCTTCAAGAGTCTAAAGGAGAAGTTGACGCGTGCGCCAGTGTTAGTCATTCCTAAAGGGAATGAAGAGATGACGGTATACACGGATGCTTGTGGTACTGGACTGGGTGCTGTATTGATGCAGGAAGGTAGGGTTGTAGCTTATGCTAGTCGACAGCTAAAGCCGCATGAGAAGAAGTATCCTACCCATGATTTGGAATTGGCAGCGATTGTATTTGCGCTGAAGATGTGGAGACACTATCTCTTGGGAGAAAGATTTGAGTTGTTTACCGATCATAAATCGTTAAAGTATCTCTTCTCTCCGAAAGATCTGAATCTCCGTCAGCAGAGATGGTTGGAGTTCTTGGCTTCGTATGATTTTGATATCGCATACACACCTGGGAAGGGTAATGCGGTAGCCGATGCCTTGAGTAGGAGACATGCCAGCTTAGGGGCAATGTTTCTTGAATGGAAGCAACTGGAGTATATCGCGGGGTTTGATTTCAGACCAAAGTGCGAATTAGATCCAGTTATGCTAGCTAGTTTGATGATCCGACCCACTTTGATAGAGCGGATTGGTTCCAGCCATAGGGACGATCCTAATCTATTGGAAATCATCTCCAAGTTAGAGATGAACATCGATGGTGAGGAGATGAATGTGTATGGGCTTGATCGAGATGGATGGCTTCGAAAGAATGGAAGACTAGTTGTGCCCAACGTGAATGGTTTGAGAGATGAAGTGCTTAGAGAATGTCATCACTCAAAACTGACTATACATCCCGGTGGTAATAAGATGTATCGAGACATGAAGCAGACTTACTACTGGGAAGGGATGAAAAGAGACGTTGGGAAGTTTATATCCAAATGCATGAATTGCCAGCTAGTTAAAGCCGAGCAAAAGAAGCCTAGTGGGTTGTTGCAACCATTAGAAATCCCCGAATGGAAATGGGAGCAAGTCTCGATGGATTTCATCGATGGTTTACCAAGGACTAGATCGGGATATGATAGCATTTGGGTAATTGTGGATCGATTGACTAAGAGTGCTAGATTTATACCAGTTAAATCGACCAGAACGGCAGCCAAGTTGGCAGAATTGTATATGAAGTGGGTAGTGAGATTTCATGGAATACCCAAAAGCATTGTGAGTGACTGAGACTCGTTGTTCACTAGTGGGTTTTGGAAGAGCTTGCAAGAGGCTCTAGGGTCAGGACTACATCTCAGTACCGCATATCATCCTCAGACCGATGGTCAGACGGAGAGGGTGAATCGTATATTGGAAGATCTCTTGAGAGCATGTATATTGGATTTTGGTGGATCATGGGATGACCATTTGCATCAAGTAGAGTTTGCATATAATAATAGCTACCAATCCAGTATCGGTATGGCTCCATATGAAGCTTTGTACGGAAGACCGTGCAACTCACCATCATGTTGGATAGAGACTGGCGAGAAGTTTGTGCTTGGACCAGATGTGGTGAGAGAAACTTCGGATAAGATTAAGATCATTCAGCAACGAATGAAAGCTGCCCAAGATAGGCAGAAGAGTTATGCTGATAAGAGGAGAAGAGACTTGAAATTCTCCGTTGGTGACTTGGTGTTTATCAAAATCTCTCCGTTGAAGAGCGTGATACGATTTGGCAGGAAAGGCAAGTTGGCACCAAGATTTGTTGGCCCATTCCCTGTTCTTGAACTAGTCGGGAATTTGGCGTATAGAGTTGGCTTACCAGAGAAGATGGCGGGAGTTCACAATGTGTTTCATGTTTCCCAACTAAGGAAGTTCGTTCACGACTCAGATATGACTATTTCACCTGATCAGTTAGAGGACTTCGAAGTAGAACCCGAGGCGGTAGGGAACCGCAAGCCGATTCGTATTGTGGGGCATGATATGAAGCAACTTCGAAGAAAGGCGGTGAAGCTAGTCAAGGTTCAGTGGGGCGAGGACGGGAATGATTGTACTTGGGAGACAGAGGAGAGCATTAGGAAGGCACATCCAGAACTCTTTGCCTGGTAAGATTTACTTCGCGATTTAGTTTTCCGCATGCTAGGATAGACTTATTTCACTTGTTTTGTATGTTTGATGGTTGTTTTATGGTTGATAGGCATGCGAGACCTTTGTATGTGTTTGGATTAGGGAATTTCGGGGGTGAAATTTCTTAAGGGGGGGGGGGGGGAGAGTGTAACGACCCGTGTTCTACACATCATAGGATTGTAGAATATTTATTTCTTTCCCATGTGAAGTCGTATATTCATGTAACTTTGGGAATCATCTATTAGAGTCATTTCCCATGTTCATGATTTTTGTCGATTTTTAAATGACCATTTTGCCCCTAGTTGGTACTGTTTTGGCCATAACTTTTGATTGGAAAGGAATTTTGACCTGAAACCACTTCCATTAGATTCGTTTGATGGTTTACCTTTCCGTAGAGTGGTCATAATAGCCAAACGGACTTACCGTTTGGGAGATATGGCTGAAATAAGGTTTGGAGGGTGAAAAACTGCTTAACCGGGCCAAATCGGGTGATTAGTGGATAGGCCCATAACCCATTTCGGGATTAGGGTTATGGGGAGGCTGAAATGAGATAGAGGATCATTCCATTTCAGTTTTCTAGCCTCCACTTATCATCAAGGAACCCTAAAAATGGCCTCCAACCTCTAAATCACCTCCAAATCATCTCTTGGGCAAGGATTAAGCTTAACAACCCCTAATCAAGGTAGATCTTCACCAAAGCAACATTGGAGCTGCTGTTTAGCATTGAGATTCATATCAAATCAGAGCTTTATTTCAGATCTTAGTTTATTTTGTGGCTAAGGTGAGTGATTTGCATAGTTTTGCACTAATTATGGCTAATTAGGGGTAATTAGTGTTAATTAGCGAATTTAAACATGATAAAATTCTGGAAAAATGTTTATAAAATTCGGAATGATGTTTTAGACCTCTGATATGAATTTGGGTTAATTTGGTTAAGTTTTGTTAAACCTATCATTAGTTTCACCTAAATAAGCTTAGGGGGGGAATATGGGGTTTTGGGTATGTTTGATCCATTTTAACCTATTATGTTGATGTTTTGATGTTTGGGGTTGATTATGTATGTTGCTATGACTGTATGAAATGCTTTGTGATTGGTTAGAATAGTTGGAATGGTCGAAAACGCCGTCGAGAGGCGTAAACAACTCGCTGGAACAGCTGCAGGAAGTATGCAGGGATCCGGATCGGATCGCATGCCATGTCCACGATCCGCACTCGCGCTTCGCACCCCAATCCGAACCAGATGATCACGATCCGACATGAGGAGTTGTTATGCAATCCGCCTCGTCCTTCCACGAACCGACCAGTCTCACGAACTGATGGGAAGTCACGACCCGATCCATGTAGCACGATCCGACCCGTTGGAACGCGATCCGCAGGGAGTTCACGATCCGACCAGAAGAGGAGACCCGATCCGATGGAGACTGGATTCACGAGACAATGGAGGAGGGCGATCCAATCACCTGGAGGATCACGACTCGATCCGATGCAGGAGGCGCGACCCGATCCGAACGCCTAAGGCCGATCCGATCCGATGAAGAATATGAAGGCTGATCCGATCCGATTCGATGGTGATGACCAATAACCCGAGATGCAAAGGTAGTCCAAATGGAAGTTAGAGCTCAGGATCCCGGAACCAGTTGGGAACCAATGAGTTCACTTCATGAGTTGGACTTTGCTGCGGGACGTGTGCTAAGGAGTTGTCGACGTTCATAACTTCGATTCACCACTAAGAATGAATGATGGGCTACTTATCAGTGCAGTAGGGTCATCATGACCTGACGGGCAAAGTGATGGTAGCAAGACTACGTTATCAGTGCAGTAGGGTCATTATGACCTGAGGGGCAAGGTGATGCGTAGTAAGACTATGAGCCAGCGCGGATGGGGTGAATAACTCCATGGGGCAAGTGGACATAGTAAGGATTAGTAAGACTATGAGCCAGTGCAGTGGGGTTCTTGTGACTCCATGGGGCAAAGTGGACATAGTAAGGATTAGTAAGGCTATGAGCCAGTGCAGTGGGGTTCTTGAGACTCCATGGGGCAAAGTGGACATAGCAAAGGATTTGTGGCTACGTTATCAGTGCAGTGAAGCCATTTATGACTTCATGGGGCAGAGTGATCGTAGCAAGGTATGTTGGGTGATCGAAGTGGTGAATATCGTATGCTTTACGCACTGAGTGAGAGATGGGAGGATGGATGCTATGCTTGATTGTTTGCCATCCCAATGACATGCACACCTCCCCCACCTCCGTATCTTATATTGTTTGATATGATACCTTAGGGTGTTGTACAGTATGTAGTGCTAACTCTTTGGTTGCAGGTCCAGGTTCAGGTATGTTTTAGTCTACCTGTTATTGTTCACTTTAGATGCTTATCGCTCATACCAGGCTTTATCTCTGACCCAGAGTTTTATGTCTCCTCTTATTACTCTGGGTGCTCACACGAGCAGACTAGAGACAGGTTAGCTGGTGATGCGCGAGTAGCTGATTCGGAGGCGGGCAGGAGGCTTCCACGTATGATATATATATATATATATATATATATATATATATATATATATATGCACATTCTCCCTGTGTCGTTGGTGGTCGCTACTTGGTCATTAGTAGTGTACCTCATTTATCTTGCTTTTGCTCTGAGACAGTTTGAAAGTTGTAATAAGCTGTATTTTGGATTTCCGCTGCTATGATGTTTAGTTCTGATTTTCAGCTTATGCACTGTCTCTCCTGTTTTATGTCAAGTATGTTATTATTATATTTTGTTCTATGCGCTGTGAGACATTCTACAGGTTCTTTGTATGTTCCTTTCCTTCTTCCTTTTCCTTTTGGCGACCCGTTCCATGCTAACTGGACATGTGTACAGCGCACCTTTGGAGTAAATGTCGGTTGGTGCGGGGCGGGCCGTCACACTTGGTATCAGAGCTCTAGGTTGCGTAGTTAACCTAAGGAAAGACATTAGGGAGAGTTAGTACGTATATGAGAGCGCGTATTTGTGATTAATTTGGTTTTCAAAAGCTATGTATATATATACTATTAGTAGTATAAGAATGAAGTCGCACTGCACTAGCACCACTATGGGGTCGTTAATCGTTTCCCTTTTTCAGATTGACGATGAGCCGAGACACGAGGGGTGCTGGTAGAGGGACCAACCAAGGGAATGCCGCTGACATGAGGGCAATGTTTACTAACCTCATGAGAGACATGCTTAGAGAAGTGAAAGGGGCAGTTCCTAATCCCGGAGTTGGTGTTGGCCCAGTAGTGCAGGCGCCTAGGGTCGATTTTGCCAGGTTGTGCAAGGATTACACTAATCATGGTGGAAAGCCGTTCCACGGAACGGAGTCGGCCACGGATGTTCAAGATTGGATGGATAGCTGCGACCGTATCTTCGATGACTTGGGTCTTGAGGATGCCATGAAGAGAAGGCTAGCGTCTCGTCAGCTGCAAGGGCGAGCGATGAATTGGTGGAATGCCATTAGAACAGCTACTCCAGAGGACCAGGTTACTTGGGTTCAGTTCAAGGCTCGCTTTAGCGAGAAGTTTATTCCAGCTGCCCAGAAGTCAGTATTGTTCAAGAGGTTCTTGGAACTCAAGCAGAATGGGAGGGCAGTTTCTGACTATATTGATGAGTTCGACACTTTGTCGAAGTATGGACTGTCTCTTATCGACACTCCTGAGAAGAAGAATGAGAAGTTCATTACTGGTTTGGATGGATACTTGGGGGAAAGGCTTATCAACCACATCGATGAGACTTTTGAATCGATCGTGGGGAAAGCTTTGAGATCAGAGAGCCTTTACCCTAAGTCAAGGACTGAGGCTGCATCTGCAGAAGGGCCAAAGCCGCAAGCAGGCGGTGGAGGCAAGAATAGCTCTCAGAATAAGAGGAAGCAGGACCAATCTAAGGGTGGCCAGAAAAAGAGCAAGAAGGATGTTGAGTGCTTCAGCTGTGGAAAGAAGGGCCATTATGCTCAAGAATGTCGGGCCAAGCCAGCGGAGAGGAAGTGCTACAACTGTGGTCAAGTGGGACATCAGAAGGATAAGTGTCCGCAACCTCTTAAGGAGAAGCAGATTGTGAAGGCATATGCTATTGATGTTGTTCCTTCTTCGTCGAATGCCCCAACTGCGGCGGAGAAGGGGAAGAATGTTGTTATTCAAGGTATGCTTTCTATTTATGATGTACCAGTTCGAGTTTTGTTTGATACTGGGGCTTCCCGTTCCCTCATATCTAGTGACCTGTAGATAGGTTGGGACTGGAACCCGAGATAGTCGATAGACCATTGGTTGTGACGAACCCGATTGGTGGTTCGACTAGCCTTAGTATGATTTGCAGGAATTTGGTCTTATCGAGTCATGGATGTATGTTTGTATGTGATTGCTTTGTTTTGGGCTTTACTGGGTATGGCATTATATTGGGAGTCGATTGGCTCCAAAGATACGGGGTGGTGGTAGACTGTGAGGGCTTTTTGGTGACAGTAAGGGAGGATGATGGGCGGAGGGTAGTGTTTGGTAGCCTACCTAGTGATGGGGTTATGGCTAGTTTTGTAAATTCCCTCGACATCCCGCAGGATGAGTTGTCAGATGTGCCCGTGGTTGGCCAGTATCCGGACGTCTTTGAGGAGGTGACCGGGCTTCCACCACACCGAGAGATTGAGTTCCGTATTGATTTAGTGAAAGATGCCAGACCTATAGTGATGCCACTTCGTCGTATGGCACCAAGGGAGCAGCGAGAGCTCGGGGTGCAAGTCAGCAATCTTTTGAAGAAGGGATTGATTAGAAGAAGTGTCTCCGAGTGGGGAGCACCAGTTGTGTTTGCCACTAAGGCAGATGGTTCCCTTCGTTTGTGTGTGGACTATCGCGAGTTGAATAAGGTGACGAGGAAGAATAAGTATCCTCTACCACGGATAGATGATTTGTTTGATCAACTGGAAGGAGCAAGAGTGTTCTCCCAGCTGGACCTCGCAACAGGATTTCATCAGCTTAGAGTAGCGGATGAGAGTGTTCCGAAAACGGCATTTAGGACGCCGTCTGGATTTTATGAGTGGTTGGTCATGTCATTTGGGTTGACCAATGCACCAGCCTATTTTGTGGATCTTATGAATCGAGTATTCAGAGATCAGTTGAATAAGTTTGTTCTTGTGTTCGTGGATGATATCCTTGTTTATTCAAGGACAGAGGAGGAACACAAGGGACACTTGAGGATAGTGATGGAGGTGTTGAGGAAACACCAATTGAAAGCAAAATTCTCTAAGTGTCATTTTTGGAGAAGGGAAGTGAGATTCTTGGGTCATGTTGTTTCAGAGAGTGGTATTGTCGTGGACCCTGCGAAGGTGGCTACGGTACAGGATTGGCCTACGCCCAAGAATGCGACAGACGTAAGAAGTTTCTTGGGATTAGCTGGATATTATCGTAAGTTTATCCAGGACTTCTCCAAGATAGCAGCACCGTTGACTCAGTTGACTAAGAAGAATCAGTCCTTCGTCTGGGACGGAGTGTGTGAGGATGCCTTCAAGAGTCTAAAGGTGAAGTTGACGCGTGCGCCAGTGTTAGTCATTCCTAAAGGGAATGAAGAGATGACGGTATACACGGATGCTTGTGGTACTGGACTGGGTGCTGTATTGATGCAGGAAGGTAGGGTTGTAGCTTATGCTAGTTGACAGCTAAAGCCGCATGAGAAGAAGTATCATACCCATGATTTGGAATTGGCAGCGATTGTATTTGCGCTGAAGATGTGGAGACACTATCTCTTGGGAGAAAGATTTGAGTTGTTTACCGGTCATAAATCGTTAAAGTATCTCTTCTCTCAGAAAGATCTGAATCTCCGTCAGCAGAGATGGTTGGAGTTCTTGGCTTCGTATGATTTTGATATCGCATACACACCTGGGAAGGGTAATGCGGTAGCCGATGCCTTGAGTAGGAGACATGCCAGCTTAGGGGCAATGTTTCTTGAATGGAAGCAACTGGAGTATATCGCGGGGTTTGATTTCAGACCAAAGTGCGAATTAGATCCAGTTATGCTAGCTAGTTTGACGATCAGACCCACTTTGATAGAGCGGATTGGTTCCAGCCAGAGGGACGATCCTAATCTATTGGAAATCATCTCCAAGTTAGAGATGAACATCGACGGTGAGGAGATGAATGTGTATGGGCTTGATCGAGATGGATGGCTTCGAAAGAATGGAAGACTAGTTGTGCCCAACGTGAATGGTTTGAGAGATGAAGTGCTTAGAGAATGTCATCACTCAAAACTGACTATACATCCCGGTGGTAATAAGATGTATCGAGACATGAAGCAGACTTACTACTGGGAAGGGATGAAAAGAGACGTTGGGAAGTTTATATCCAAATGCATGAATTGCCAGCTAGTTAAAGCCGAGCAAAAGAAGCCTAGTGGGTTGTTGCAACCATTAGAAATTCCCGAATGGAAATGGGAGCAAGTCTCGATGGATTTCATCGATGGTTTACCAAGGACTAGATCGGGATATGATAGCATTTGGGTAATTGTGGATCGATTAACTAAGAGTGCTAGATTTATACCAGTCAAATCGACCAGAACGGCAGCCAAGTTGGCAGAATTGTATATGAAGTGGGTAGTGAGATTTCATGGAATACCCAAAAGCATTGTGAGTGCCTGAGACCCGTTGTTCACTAGTGGGTTTTGGAAGAGCTTGCAAGAGGCTCTAGGGTTAGGACTACATCTCAGTACCGCATATCATCCTCAGACCGACGGTCAGACTGAGAGGGTGAATTGTATATTGGAAGATCTCTTGAGAGCATGTATATTGGATTTTGGTGGATCATGGGTTGACCATTTGCATCTAGTAGAGTTTGCATATAATAATAGCTACCAATCCAGTATCGGTATGGCTCCATATGAAGCTTTGTACGGAAGACCGTGCAACTCACCATCATGTTGGATAGAGACTGGCGAGAAGTTTGTGCTTGGACCAGATGTGGTGAGAGAAACTTCGGATAAGATTAAGATCATTCAGCAACGAATGAAAGCTGCCCAAGATAGGAAGAAGAGTTATGCTGATAAGAGGAGAAGAGACTTGAAATTCTCCGTTGGTGACTTGGTGTTTATCAAAATCTCTCCGTTGAAGAGCGTGATACGATTTGGCAGGAGAGGCAAGTTGGCACCAAGATTTGTTGGCCCATTCCCTGTTCTTGAACTAGTCGGGAATTTGGCGTATAGAGTTGGCTTACCAGAGAAGATGGCGGGAGTTCACAATGTGTTTCATGTTTCCCAACTAAGGAAGTTCGTTCACGACTCAGATATGACTATTTCACCTGATCAGTTAGAGGACTTCGAAGTAGAACGCGAGGCGGTTGGGAACCGCAAGCCGATTCGTATTGTGGGGCATGATATGAAGCAACTTCGAAGGAAGGCGGTGAAGCTAGTCAAGGTTCAGTGGGGCGAGGACGGGAATGATTGTACTTGGGAGACAGAGGAGAGCATTAGGAAGGCACATCCAGAACTCTTTGCCTGGTAAGATTTACTTCGCGATTTAGTTTTCCGCATGCTAGGATAGACTTATTTCACTTGTTTTGTATGTTTGATGGTTGTTTTATGGTTGATAGGCATGCGAGACCTTTGTATGTGTTTGGATTAGGGAATTTCGGGGGTGAAATTTCTTAAGGGGGGGAGAGTGTAACGACCCGTGTTCTACACATCATAGGATTGTAGAATATTTATTTCTTTCCCACGTGAAGTCGTATATTCATGTAACTTTGGGAATCATCTATTAGAGTCATTTCCCATGTTCATGATTTTTGTCGATTTTTAAATGACCATTTTGCCCCTAGTTGGTACTGTTTTGGCCATAACTTTTGATTGGAAAGGAATTTTGACCTAAAACCACTTCCAT
Source organism: Allium sativum (assembly GCA_030737875.1). Taxonomy (NCBI): domain Eukaryota; kingdom Viridiplantae; phylum Streptophyta; class Magnoliopsida; order Asparagales; family Amaryllidaceae; genus Allium; species Allium sativum. Next base: position 183,216,409 of record CM060924.1, on the reverse strand, counting down.
TAGATTCGTTTGATGGTTTACCTTTCCGTAGAGTGGTCATAATAGCCAAACGGACTTACCGTTTGGGAGATATGGCTGAAATAAGGTTTGGAGGGTGAAAAACTGCTTAACCGGGCCAAATCGGGTGATTAGTGGATAGGCCCATAACCCATTTCGGGATTAGGGTTATGGGGAGGCTGAAATGAGATAGAGGATCATTCCATTTCAGTTTTCTAGCCTCCACTTATCATCAAGGAACCCTAAAAATGGCCTCCAACCTCTAAATCACCTCCAAATCATCTCTTGGGCAAGGATTAAGCTTAACAACCCCTAATCAAGGTAGATCTTCACCAAAGCAACATTGGAGCTGCTGTTTAGCATTGAGTTTCACATCAAATCAGAGCTTTATTTCAGATCTTAGTTTATTTTGTGGCTAAGGTGAGTGATTTGCATAGTTTTGCACTAATTATGGCTAATTAGGGGTAATTAGTGTTAATTAGCGAATTTAAACATGATAAAATTCTGGAAAAATGTTTATAAAATTCGGAATGATGTTTTAGACCTCTGATATGAATTTGGGTTAATTTGGTTAAGTTTTGTTAATCCTATCATTAGTTTCACCTAAATAAGCTTAGGGGGGAAATATGGGGTTTTGGGTATGTTTGATCCATTTTAACCGATTATGTTGATGTTTTGATGTTTGGGGTTGATTATGTATGTTGCTATGACTGTATGAAATGCTTCGTGATTGGTTAGAATAGTTGGAATGGTCGAAAACGCCGTCGAGAGGCGTAAACAACTCGCTGGAACAGCTGCAGGAAGTATGCAGGGATCCGGATCGGATCGCATGCCATGTCCACGATCCGCACTCGCGCTTCGCACCCCAATCCAAAACAGATGATCACGATCCGACATGAGGAGTTGTTATGCAATCCGCCTCGTCCTTCCACGAACCGACCAGCCTCACGAACTGATGGGAAGTCACGACCCGATCCATGTAGCACGATCCGACCCGTTGGAACGCGATCCGCAGGGAGTTCACGATCCGACCAGAAGAGGAGACCCGATCCGATGGAGACTGGATTCACGAGACAATGGAGGAGGGCGATCCAATCACCTGGAGGATCACGACTCGATCCGATGCAGGAGGCGCGACCCGATCCGAACGCCTAAGGCCGATCCGATCCGATGAAGAATATGAAGGCTGATCCGATCCGATTCGATGGTGATGACCAATAACCCGAGATGCAAAGGTAGTCCAAATGGAAGTTAGAGCTCAGGATCCCGGAACCAGTTGGGAACCAATGAGTTCACTTCATGAGTTGGACTTTGCTGCGGGACGTGTGCTAAGGAGTTGTCGACGTTCATAACTTTGATTCACCACTAAGAATGAATGATGGGCTACTTATCAGTGCAGTAGGGTCATTATGACCTGAGGGGCAAAGTGATGGTAGCAAGACTATGTTATCAGTGCAGTAGGGTCATTATGACCTGAGGGGCAAGGTGATGCGTAGTAAGACTATGAGCCAGCGCAGATGGGGTGAATAACTCCATGGGGCAAGTGGACATAGTAAGGATTAGTAAGACTATGAGCCAGTGCAGTGGGGTTCTTGTGACTCCATGGGGCAAAGTGGACATAGTAAGGATTGGTAAGGCTATGAGCCAGTGCAATGGGGTTCTTGAGACTCCATAGGGCAAAGTGGACATAGCAAAGGATTTGTGGCTACGTTATCAGTGCAGTGAAGCCATTTATGACTTCATGGGGCAGAGTGATCGTAGCAAGGTATGTTGGGTGATCGAAGTGGTGAATATCGTATGCTTTGCGCACTGAGTGAGAGATGGGAGGATGGATGCTATGCTTGATTGTTTGCCATCCCTATGACATGCACACCTCCCCCACCTCCGTATCTTATATTGTTTGATATGATACCTTAGGGTGTTGTACAGTATGTAGTGCTAACTCTTTGGTTGCAGGTCCAGGTTCAGGTATGTTTTAGTCTACCTGTTATTGTTCACTTTAGATGCTTATCGCTCATACCAGGCTTTATGTCTGACCCAGAGTTTTATGTCTCCTCTTATTACTCTGGGTGCTCACACGAGCAGACTAGAGACAGGTTAGCTGGTGATGCGCGAGTAGCTGATTCGGAGGCGGGCAGGAGGCTTCCACGTATGATATATATATATATATATGCACATTCTCCCTGTGTCGTTGGTGGTCTTTACTTGGGCATTAGTAGTGTACCTCATTTATCTTGCTTTTGCTCTGAGACAGTTTGAAAGTTGTAATAAGCTGTATTTTGGATTTCCGCTGCTATGATGTTTAGTTCTGATTTTCAGCTTATGCACTGTCTCTCCTGTTTTATGTCAAGTATGTTATTATTATATTTTGTTCTATGCGCTGTGAGACATTCTACAGGTTCTTTGTATGTTCCTTTCCTTCTTCCTTTTCCTTCTGGCGACCCGTTCCATGCTAACTGGACATGTGTACAGCGCACCTTTGGAGTAAATGTCGGTTGGTGCGGGGCGGGCCGTCACACTTGGTATCAGAGCTCTAGGTTGCGTAGTTAACCTAGGGAAAGACATTAGGGAGAGTTAGTACGTATATGAGAGCGCGTATTTGTGATTACTTTGGTTTTCAAAAGCTATGTATATATATACTATTAGTAGTATAAGAATGAAGTCGCACTGCACTAGCACCAGTATGGGGTCGTTAATCGTTTCCCTTTTTCAGATTGACGATGAGCCGAGACACGAGGGGTGCTGGTAGAGGGACCAACCAAGGGAATGCCGCTGACATGAGGGCAATGTTTACTAACCTCATGAGAGACATGCTTAGAGAAGTGCAAGGGGCAGTTCCTATTCCCGGAGTTGGTGTTGGCCCAGTAGTGCAGGCGCCTAGGGTCGATTTTGCCAAGTTGTGCAAGGATTACACTAATCTTGGTGGAAAGCCGTTCCACGGAACGGAGTCGGCCACGGATGTTCAAGATTGGATGGATAGCTGCGACCGTATCTTCGATGACTTGGGTCTTGAGGATGCGATGAAGAGAAGGCTAGCGTCTCGTCAGCTGCAAGGGCGAGCGATGAATTGGTGGAATGCCATTAGAACAGCTACTCCAGAGGACCAGGTTACTTGGGTTCAGTTCAAGGCTCGCTTTAGCGAGAAGTTTATTCCAGCTGCCCAGAAGTCAGTATTGTTCAAGAGGTTCTTGGAACTCAAGCAGAATGGGAGGGCAGTTTCTGACTATATTGCTGAGTTCGACACTTTGTCGAAGTATGGACTGTCTCTTATCGACACTCCTGAGAAGAAGAATGAGAAGTTCATTACTGGTTTGGATGGATACTTGGGGGAAAGGCTTATCAACCACATCGATGAGATTTTTGAATCGATCGTGGGGAAGCATTTGAGATCAGAGAGCCTTTACCCTAAGTCAAGGACTGAGGCTGCATCTGCAGAAGGGCCAAAGCCGCAAGCAGGCGGTGGAGGCAAGAATAGCTCTCAGAATAAGAGGAAGCAGGACCAATCTAAGGGTGGCCAGAAAAAGAGCAAGAAGGATGTTGAGTGCTTCAGCTGTGGAAAGAAGGGCCATTATGCTAAAGAATGTCGGGCCAAGCCAGCGGAGAGGAAGTGCTACAACTGTGGTCAAGTGGGACATCAGAAGGATAAGTGTCCGCAACCTCTTAAGGAGAAGCAGATTGTGAAGGCATATGCTATTGATGTTGTTCCTACTTCGTCGAATGCCCCAACTGCGGCGGAGAAAGGGAAGAATGTTGTTATTCAAGGTATGCTTTCTATTTATGATGTACCAGTTCGAGTTTTGTTTGATACTGGGGCTTCCCGTTCCTTCATATCTAGTGACCTGGTAGATAGGTTGGGACTGGAACCCGAGATAGTCGATAGACCATTGGTTGTGACAAACCCGATTGGTGGTTCGACTAGCCTTAGTATGATTTGCATGAATTTGGTCTTATCGAGTCATGGATGTATGTTTGTATGTGATTGCTTTGTTTTGGGCTTTACTGGGTATGGCATTATATTGGGAGTCGATTGGCTCCAAAGATACGGGGTGGTGGTAGACTGTGAGGGCTTTTTGGTGACAGTAAGGGAGGATGATGGGCGGAGGGTAGTGTTTGGTAGCCTACCTAGTGATGGGGTTATGGCTAGTTTTGTAAATTCCCTCGACATCCCGCAGGATGAGTTGTCAGATGTGCCCGTGGTTGGCCAGTATCCGGACGTCTTTGAGGAGGTGACTGGGCTTCCACCACACCGAGAGATTGAGTTCCGTATTGATTTAGTGAAAGATGCCAGACCTATAGTGATGCCACTTCGTCGTATGGCACCAAGGGAGCAGCGAGAGCTCGGGGTGCAAGTCAGCAATCTTTTGAAGAAGGGATTGATTAGAAGAAGTGTCTCCGAGTGGGGAGCACCAGTTGTGTTTGCCACTAAGGCAGATGGTTCCCTTCGTTTGTGCGTGGACTATCGCGAGTTGAACAAGGTGACGAGGAAGAATAAGTATCCTCTACCACGGATAGATGATTTGTTTGATCAACTGGAAGGAACAAGAGTGTTCTCCCAGTTGGACCTCGCGACAGGATTTCATCAGCTTAGAGTAGCGGATGAGAGTGTTCCGAAAACGGCGTTTAGGACGCCGTCTGGATTTTATGAGTGGTTGGTCATGCCATTTGGGTTGACCAATGCACCAGCCTATTTTGTGGATCTTATGAATCGAGTATTCAGAGATCAGTTGAATAAGTTTGTTCTTGTGTTCGTGGATGATATCCTTGTTTATTCAAGGACAGAGGAGGAACACAAGGGACACTTGAGGATAGTGATGGAGGTGTTGAGGAAACACCAATTGAAAGCAAAATTCTCTAAGTGTCATTTTTGGAGAAGGGAAGTGAGATTCTTGGGTCATGTTGTTTCATAGAGTGGTATTGTCGTGGACCCTGCGAAGGTGGCTACGGTACAGGATTGGCCTACGCCCAAGAATGCGACAGACGTAAGAAGTTTCTTGGGATTAGCTGGATATTATCGTAAGTTTATCCAGGACTTCTCCAAGATAGCAGCACCGTTGACTCAGTTGACTAAGAAGAATCAGTCCTTCGTCTGGGACGGAGTGTGTGAGGATGCCTTCAAGAGTCTAAAGGAGAAGTTGACGCGTGCGCCGGTGTTAGTCATTCCTAAAGGGAATGAAGAGATGACGGTATACACGGATGCTTGTGGTACCGGACTGGGTGCTGTATTGATGCAGGAAGGTAGGGTTGTAGCTTATGCTAGTCGATAGCTAAAGCCGCATGAGAAGAAATATCCTACCCATGATTTGGAATTGGCAGCGATTGTATTTGCGCTGAAGATGTGGAGACACTATCTCTTGGGAGAAAGATTTGAGTTGTTTACCGATCATAAATCGTTAAAGTATCTCTTCTCTCAGAAAGATCTGAATCTCCGTCAGCAGAGATGGTTGGAGTTCTTGGCTTCGTATGATTTTGATATCGCATACACACCTGGGAAGGGTAATGCGGTAGCCGATGCCTTGAGTAGGAGACATGCCAGCTTAGGGGCAATGTTTCTTGAATGGAAGCAACTGGAGTATATCGCGGGGTTTGATTTTAGACCAAAGTGCGAATTAGATCCAGTTATGCTAGCTAGTTTGACGATCAGACCCACTTTGATAGAGCGGATTGGTTCCAGCCAGAGGGACGATCCTAATCTATTGGAAATCATCTCCAAGTTAGAGATGAACATCGACGGTGAGGAGATGAATGTGTATGGGCTTGATCGAGATGGATGACTTCGAAAGAATGGAAGACTAGTTGTGCCTAACGTGAATGGTTTGAGAGATGAAGTGCTTAGAGAATGTCATCACTCAAAACTGACTATACATCCCGGTGGTAATAAGATGTATCGAGACATGAAGCAGACTTACTACTGGGAAGGGATGAAAAGAGACGTTGGGAAGTTTATATCCAAATGCATGAATTGACAGCTAGTTAAAGCCGAGCAAAAGAAGCCTAGTGGGTTGTTGCAACCATTAGAAATTCCCGAATGGAAATGGGAGCAAGTCTCGATGGATTTCATCGATGGTTTACCAAGGACTAGATCGGGATATGATAGCATTTGGGTAATTGTGGATCGATTGACTAAGAGTGCTAGATTTATACCAGTCAAATCGACCAGAACGGCAGCCAAGTTGGCAGAATTGTATATGAAGTGGGTAGTGAGATTTCATGGAATACCCAAAAGCATTGTGAGTGACCGAGACCCGTTGTTCACTAGTGGGTTTTGGAAGAGCTTGCAAGAGGCTTTAGGGTCAGGACTACATCTCAGTACCGCATATCATCCTCAGACTGACGGTCAGACGAAGAGGGTGAATCGTATATTGGAAGATCTCTTGAGAGCATGTATATTGGATTTTGGTGGATCATGGGATGACCATTTGCATCTAGTGGAGTTTGCATATAATAATAGCTACCAATCCAGTATCGGTATGGCTCCATATGAAGCTTTGTACGGAAGACCGTGCAACTCACCATCATGTTGGATAGAGACTGGCGAGAAGTTTGTGCTTGGACCAGATGTGGTGAGAGAAACTTCGGATAAGATTAAGATCATTCAGCAACGAATGAAAGCTGCCCAAGATAGGCAGAAGAGTTATGCTGATAAGAGGAGAAGAGACTTGAAATTCTCCGTTGGTGACTTGGTGTTTATCAAAATCTCTCCGTTGAAGAGCGTGATACGATTTGGCAGGAGAGGCAAGTTGGCACCAAGATTTGTTGGCCCATTCCCTGTTCTTGAACTAGTCGGGAATTTGGCGTATAGAGTTGGCTTACCAGAGAAGATGGCGGGAGTTCACAATGTGTTTCATGTTTCCCAACTAAGGAAGTTCGTTCACGACTCAGATATGACTATTTCACCTGATCAGTTAGAGGACTTCGAAGTAGAACCCGAGGCGGTTGGGAACCGCAAGCCGATTCGTATTGTGCGGCATGATATGAAGCAACTTCGAAGGAAGGCGGTGAAGCTAGTCAAGGTTCAGTGGGGCGAGGACGGGAATGATTGTACTTGGGAGACAGAGGAGAGCATTAGGAAGGCACATCCAGAACTCTTTGCCTGGTAAGATTTACTTCGCGATTTAATTTTTCGCATGCTAGGATAGACTTATTTCACTTGTTTTGTATGTTTGATGGTTGTTTTATGGTTGATAGGCATGCGGGACCTTTGTATGTGTTTGGATTAGGGAATTTCGGGGGCGAAATTTCTTAAGGGGGGGAGAGTGTAACGACCCGTGTTCTACACATCATACGATTGTAGAATATTTATTTCTTTCCCATGTGAAGTTGTATGGTCATGTAACTTTGGGAATCATCTACTAGAGTCATTTCCCATGTTCATGATTTTTGTCGATTTTTAAATGACCATTTTGCCCCTAGTTGGTACTGTTTTGGCCATAACTTTTGATTGGAAAAGAATTTTGACCTGAAACCACTTCCATTAGATTCGTTTGATGGTTTACCTTTCCGTAGAGTGGTCATAATAGCCAAACGGATTTACCGTTTGGGAGATATGGCTGAAATAATGTTTGGAGGATGAAAAACTGCTTAACCGGGCCAAATCGGGTGATTAGTGGATAGGCCCATTACCCATTTCGGGATTAGGGTTATGGGGAGGCTGAAATGAGATAGAGGATCATTCCATTTCAGTTTTCTAGCCTCCACTTATCATCAAGGAACCCTAAAAATGGCCTACAACCTCTAAATCACCTCCAAATCATCTCTTGGGCAAGGATTAAGCTTAACAACCCCTAATCAAGGTAGATCTTCACCAAAGCAACATTGGAGCTGCTGTTTAGCATTGAGATTCACATCAAATCAGAGCTTTATTTCAGATCTTAGTTTATTTTGTGGCTAAGGTGAGTGATTTGCATAGTTTTGCACTAATTATGGCTAATTAGGGGTAATTAGTGTTAATTAGCGAATTTAAACATGATAAAATTCTGGAAAAATGTTTATAAAATTCGGAATGATGTTTTGGACCTCTGATATGAATTTGGGTTAATTTGGTTAAGTTTTGTTAATCTTATCATTAGTTTCACCTAAATATGCTTAGGGGGGAAATATGGGGTTTTGGGTATGTTTGATCCATTTTAACCTATTATGTTGATGTTTTCATGTTTGGGGTTGATTATGTATGTTGCTATGACTGTATGAAATGCTTTGTGATTGGTTAAAATAGTTGGAATGGTCAAAAACGCCGTCGAGAGGCGTAAACAACTCGCTGGAACAGCTGCAGGACACATGCAGGGATCCGGATCGGATCGCATGCCATGTCCACGATCCGCACTCGCGCTTCGCACCCCGATCCGAACCAGATGATCACGATCCGACATGAGGAGTTGTTATACGATCCGCCTCGTCCTTCCACGAACCGACCAGCCTCACGAACTGATGGGAAGTCACGACCCGATCCATGTAGCACGATCCGACCCGTTGGAACGCGATCCGCAGGGAGTTCACGATCCGACCAGAAGAGGAGACCCGATCCGATGGAGGCTGGATTCATGAGACAGTGGAGGAGGGCGATCCAATCACCTAGAGGATCACGACTCGATCCGATGCAGGAGGCGCGACCCGATCCGAACGCCTAAGGCCGATCCGATCCGATGAAGAATATGAAGGCTGATCCGATCCGATTCGATGGTGATGACCAATAACCCGAGATGCAAAGATAGTCCAAATGGAAGTTAGAGCTCAGGATCCCGGAACCAGTTGGGAACCAATGAGTTCACTTCATGAGTTGGACTTTGCTGCGGGACGTGTGCTAAGGAGTTGTCGACGTTCATAACTTCGATTCACCACTAAGAATGAATGATGGGCTACTTATCAGTGTAGTAGGGTCATTATGACTTGAGGGGCAAAGTGATGGTAGCAAGACTACGTTATCAGTGCAGTAGGGTCATTATGACCTGAGGGGCAAGATGATGCGTAGTAAGACTATGAGCCAGCGCAGATGGGGTGAATAACTCCATGGGGCAAGTGGACATAGTAAGGATTAGTAAGACTATGAGTCAGTGCAGTGGGGTTCTTGTGACTCCATGGGGCAAAGTGGACATATTAAGGATTAGTAAGGCTATGAGCCAGTGAAGTGGGGTTCTTGAGACTCCATGGGGCAAAGTGGACATAGCAAAGGATTTGTGGCTACGTTATCAGTGCAGTGAAGCCATTTATGACTTCATGGGGCAGAGTGATCGTAGCAAGGTATGTTGGGTGATCGAAGTGGTGAATATCGTATGCTTTACGCACTGAGTGAGAGATGTGAGGATGGATGCTATGCTTGATTGTTTGCCATCCCTATGACATGCACACCTCCCCCACCTCCGTATCTTATATTGTTTGATATGATACCTTAGGGTGTTGTACAGTATGTAGTGCTAACTCTTTTGTTGCAGGTCCAGGTTCAGGTATGTTTTAGTCTACCTGTTATTGTTCACTTTAGATGCTTATCGCTCATACCAGGCTTTATGTCTGACCCAGAGTTTTATGTCTCCTCTTATTACTCTGGGTGCTCACACGAGAAGACTAGAGACAGGTTAGCTGGTGATGCGCGAGTAGCTGATTCGGAGGCGGGCAGGAGGCTTCCACGTATGATATATATATATGCACATTCTCCCTGTGTCGTTGGTGGTCGCTACTTGGGCATTAGTAGTGTACCTCATTTATCTTGCTTTTGCTCTGAGACAGTTTGAAAGTTGTAATAAGCTGTATTTTGGATTTCCGCTGCTATGATGTTTAGTTCTGATTTTCAGCTTATGCACTGTCTCTCCTGTTTTATGTCAAGTATGTTATTATTATATTATTTTCTATGCGCTGTGAGACATTCTACAGGTTCTTTGTATGTTCCTTCCCTTCTTCCTTTTCCTTCTGGCGACCCGTTCCATGCTAACTGGACATGTGTACAGCGCACCTTTGGAGTAAATGTCGGTTGGTGCGGGGCGGACCGTCACAACTTGGCACACACGGTTTCCCTTTACTTGGTACTCATGATCTTGATGCCTTGACGCGCACGGATTTGATAACGTGGAGAACACGGATTTGAAAATTTACAGGAAGTGATTAATGTTGCACAAATATCGGTGAATATCATTGCCAAGAATGTTTCATAATTTCACACTTGTAATCGATTTCACCTGTACCAACTTTCGCGGATGCTTGAATCAATACACACGGGAACGCAACTCATATTTTTCCAGCAATGAGGCATGGTGATAACATTTTTTTTAAGTTTTTCTCTGGCATATATAAGTTAGCGCTATAAGTTATGTTTTGCGTATTCCGCTACAAAAACTCTGTTCACTTTCAGACTGCTATAGACAAAAATAAAAATACTACCGTGTCGAGCGAGGTTCCGTGATCCCAAAAATATAATAATATCTGTAGTTTAACTTATATTATGAAATCCCAAAATATTGATATAGGGTGCAAAATACTCCAAATAAAAAGTTGTGTATTTAATTAATTAAAAATTATAGTAAAATTCGAAAAATTAAATAACAACTATGCCCCAAAAGAACCTTGTCCAAATTCAAGACCGATATTTAAATATAGTTAAATAACCGTTATGGCCTATATACGATTCCACAGCGACATTCTGAAAATTTGATTTGGACATAAATTTTTATTCCTGTTATGAAATCTAGATTTTTCACATTCGTTGGAAAGATATTTTCAAACAGATTCAAATATTTCTTGTTTCGCTAAAATCCGATTTATTTTGAATCCTGTACGTTCAGTTGAAAATTGAAATCGAATATTCAAACTACCGCGCCATTTTAAACTCATTTTAAATTATATTATAAATTATACGTTTAAATATCGTTTTATTAAATAAATTCCTATCTAATTCAAATAAATATTTAAAACAAATTTAAATATTCAAAACTCAACATTTGAAAAACCCGGGTCATTACAGTATAACACGGAACAGGTTTCCTCCCAAGAATACTAGTGCATATAAGTAAACAGCGCAATGCTTTTTCGAAAAATGAAGCTATTATAAGACCCAGGTCCCATCATACAATGCAACGCAAGCCGGAGTATAGGGTTTTCCCTTATAATAGCCAAACATGCTTGGTACGTTAAAACAAATCATTTGATACTATTATAGGTGTATAGTGTCAAAACAATTGCAATCATAAATATCAATCATTGGCGGCATGGGTACCATATATCATGTCGCCATACTAGTTCTACAATTAAAACCGCAATATCACATATTGGAAATTGGATTTCCATCATGAGTCGAGGCAAGGGGCAAGCTCCTCTCCGATTCGAGACACTCTAACTAATGTCCCAGGACCCCACTATGATCCTTTGGAACCTCCAAGGCCGGTCCTCTCTTACTTTTGAGGATTGGCAATTCCTGAACACACGTTTCCCGGTCCTATAGGACCTATATCCGAGGTGTCTCGCATTCCAACAACCACACAGGTGAAAAGTATATAAATGTCAGCCAGTTTAAGCACTGACACCACCACTAGCTAGAAAGAAACGTCGTGCACTCCTTGGGTCCTTATCCCCTTTTTGACTCATACCGAGGTGTGAGGCTCGCGAATACACGCTATACACAAAGCTACGCCACACAGGCCGTGCTTTGATCATCCACCACAAGACTTTGATTTTCAACAAAAGCCTTGATAATTTGCCACTTAGGCGTGCCACACAGGCAATTCACTCCATGCGATTGATGTCCATCGATATACAACCTCTGAGCTCGTACGTCTCACAGTAGGGCGTTAAGCAAGAGAATAAATTCTCCACCGCCAAACAGATGTATATTTAATAGAGATCAATCAACACAGAATAAAATCCAGTGTCAGACACACAGTCCATTTACAAGTTCGTTCTAGGTCTGGACGAAACCGGAGGCACTTTCCTCGCATATCCATCCATCTCCAAGTACATCTGGACGATCACCAACTGATTCCCTCATCTTGGGTGTACAGCCCAATCAAGATCATCAGTAATCACCCAAACGATGTGAAGACTTCCGGTCTTCAACCACCGTCTTCGTCTTCGACACATCGTCGAATCGGTTATTCAGAATGGGTATAAACCCGGCCTTTCCGAATAACCCGCGTATATAATAAACACGTGTTACACAAACACAACATACGCCTCATTCCAATTCAGAATATTCTTTTATTCAAATTTTCACATTCTTAGGGAAAGGTTCCCATTAATTTTATCAAAGATAAATTCTTCTAAATTTATTCTTTAATCTTCCTTTGGATATCCTTTCAAACCATATTATGGTTTTCCAAACTAGTCGGGATTAGCAAACCACAACGAAGTAATTATTTATTTTATTTCCCAATTCCAACCTATTCATCCCATGAAGAAAAACTGGTAATACTCCATATCTAACACCACGGTGTTATCGGTATAATTAATTACCATTTCACGTTCAAATCTAATTAAAGATTTAACTATCGCTTTGGAGCAAAACTGGTGATACTCCATTCTCGATCACTTTTCAGATTTTATAATTTAAATTATCAATTCACATTTCAATTTAATTACAGATTCATTAAAACTCCACTTAGTTTTAATCTTCCCACAAATCAATATCCTGTCTTTAACTGGGTTAAAGAAATATTATTTAATTGGCACACTTCATTAAATCTAAATAAAAAGATTTAATCTTTTTCTCAACTGGGTTTAACAACAGTGTTAATGAAGATACCATTCACGACAAACCCAAATCACATTTGATATTAAATACAAGGCTCTGAATAGAAAATATATCGGCTTATATTCAATATCAAATTCTACGACCAACAAATATCGTATTGGAAATAACGATATAAATCTATCTTTCAAATTTCCATAACAATATCTGTATAATCACAAAATCCAACATCGAAATATTTCAAAGACAATTTCGATTCAAATCCATTTCCAATTCGTATATTGGAAATTCTGATTATTTTTAAAACCACTTTCAGATTCAATTTATTTATTTCAAAAATAAATTGATTTTAGTTCTAGTTCAAAACTAGTTCATTTTGATAAAAGTCTATTTTTATCTTTTCAAATATGGAGTTTTTCAGCCCAATTTTTTCCAAATCATTTCTTATGATTTTACACAAATTATTGATATTTTTAATAATTTTATCAAGGCCCGTACAGTCGATTTCCACCAATGGCCATCGAACTGCACTTACAACGACCTTTTCCAAATTTGATTTGGACATAGTTCCAAATCCAACCATTAGATTTCAAATTTATAATATTCATTGGAAAACACTTTTCGATACGAACCCAACGGTTCCAGTTTCAGGAGAATCTGACGGTCGGATCTCCCGTGATGTCCATTCGAAGTCAATGGTCGAAATTCACGAACTACCGCAGCGCGGTGCGTTCTATTCAGGCCAATATATATATATATATATATATATATATATATATATATATATATATATATATATTATATAAAATATACTATATATATTTCGTCGATTTCCTTTTTAAAATGAATTTTATAAATCGTTTTAAATTCGTTTTCGAAATGATTTCAACTTTCCTTTCAATTTCAAATCAAAATTGAATTTTCCTTTATAAATTCGTTTTAAATTCATTTCAAATTGATTTCAATTCAAATCGATTTTTATTTCAATTCAATTTGAATTTCAAATTAATTCAATTTCAATTCGAATTCATTTCTATTCAATTTCAATTCGAATTCATTTCAATTCAATTTGAATTTCAAATTAATTCAATTTCAATTCGAATTCATTTCTATTCAGTTTCAATTCGAATTCATTTCAATTCAATTTCAATTCAATTTCAATTTCAAATTAATTCAATTTCAATTCAATTTCAATTCGAATTCATTTCTATTCAATTTCAATTCGAATTCAATTCGAATTCATTTCAATTCAAATTCAAATCAAATTCATTTCTATATATTCGATTTTGAAATCACTTTTCGATATTCATAAAAAAATGAATAAAATCGATATAAATATCGTTCACGTCAAAATGGCGCATCGCTAATCAACACGGCTTGATATATTTCAATAACTTCGTTATTCAATTCAACAAATGAATATTTTCTTTTACACATGAATCTATATTAATTCTTACTTACAATAAAAGGGTGATTTTTATTGTATAAATATTTTATTCAACACATGAATTCTCAATACATGAGCATCGTCAACACATGACTATTTATTCTATTCAACACATGAATTTTCTTTTATAATATTCTTTATTTCCCAATTGGAATGAGGCCCAATCAATTACCATATAATGTTAATTATATGGATTCCATACAACACATGTATAAAATAGCAACGATAAATAATCAACCATCATCCAAAGTGCACTACTCTGTATAAGCATCAAATATAGATATCTAACGCTTATAACTGCCTGTCAATCAATCGATCGACATACAACTAATTATTGGGATTAGTGTATGCTGTATTTTATCCCAATACCCGTGTGGGGTTTCAAATCAACAAACACAGATTTTTATTTATTTATTCACTTACTCGTTAAAAATTATATTTTTAACGATAAAATATTATTAACTATATATATATTTTATTTCCTTTCACATCACACAATCAATTTTCACAACACATCAAACAATCAAACATACAAGCCATCCATTGTCTGTGGACGATGGGTGTCGGGTGCTGCTAAGCACCGTCTGCATCCTAGTATATATTTTTAACTAGAAAAGGAAATTTAAAGTGAGATGTTCTCACCGACTAACTAATCCAAACGCCACTACTCTTCTTATGTAGAAGTCTTCGCCGTTCTCGCCTTTTGTCAATGTCACTGTCCGTAGCCACTATATATATAAAAATCACATTTTTATATTCTTGATATGTATATAAAAATCACATTTTTACACCGCTACTATATAGATAAACATTCTATTTTTACACCTCTACTATATAGATAAAAATTCTGTTTTTACATCGGTGTTCAAATAATAAAGATTATATTTTTATCACGCTATTCTCTATATAAAGATTTCGCCTTTTCAACTATAAAGATTTCGCCTTTTCAAATATAAAGATTTCGCCTTTTCAAATATAAAGATTTAGCCTTTTCAAATATAAAGATTTCGCCTTTTCAAATATAATAAAAATCATATTTTTTTCTCTTTCTATAATATAAAAATCATATTTTTTTCTCTTTCTATAATATAAAAATCATATTTTTTTTCTCTTTCTATAATATAAAAATCATATTTTTATATCACTAAAATTATATTTTCTATAACTCTGTTATATATATAAAAATCGTATTTTTATAACTCTAACTTCCTATTAAAAATCAGATTTTTATAGTTTCAACTTCACATTTACCATACGATAAAAAAATCAAACCTTTCTCTAATAAAAATCGCATCTTTTTATATAAATAAAACATTACATATAATTTACTTGCTGTTTAATTATTAATTTAACGAATTACCTTAAGTAAAATAAAATAAATACTCACCCAAAATCCAATTCCTTCAGTCTCGTCGGAGGTGGAGGCGCTCTCGCCGGAGTTCGACGTCGGAGGGTAGAAGGAGGAGTCGGTGTCGTCATCAGGGGGGCTCTACGCTCGCGCGCTGGCGGCGGTGGGAGGCCGACGCGGCACAAGGGGGGTGCGGTCTCGCGTGGAGGAGAGGGGGCTAGAGGAGGGTCGTGGCACGAGGGAGGAGCGGTGTCAGGTGGTGCGGTGGAGTTCTGGGCGGGTTTGGGTTCGTTGCGGGTTTTCCAGAGGAGAGAGAAGCAGCGGAGAGAGGGGGAGGGTCGTGGATGGGGGTGCGTCGGGTGGAGGAGGCGGTGGCCCAAATCGGGGGGGGGGGGGGCAGATCGCGATCCCCCCTTCTATTTTTTTTCCTTTTGATTTCTGAAAAGTAAACGGGGCTGAGGAGAGATAAAGGGTATATATATTTTTATTTTTAATTTAATTATTTAATTTCAAAAAGCAACTATTATTTTTGAACTCGAAATCAAGCCCACCGCCTGTCGTCCATAACTAATTACCCCCATTCCGAACACGATGGGATATGTATCGTAAGCTGATTTGGCCGTTTCGATCAGTTTTCGTCAAAATGAACATATAACTCTATAATTTGAATTTGAATGCGCATTTCAATTCACTAGGGCCACATATTATCTCTAAAAATTCCCGAAAAATATTTTCTAACTTCGTATTGACGATACGGTCCCAACAAAACTAATTTCATCGAATTATGAGACCGTCTGAAAAATGGCCATTTTCCAGTCGATCAAAATCAACTAAAACTGGTCAAACGTATTTTCCTTTGCCACGCCCACATATTGATTCGAAAAATTACGAAATTCGAAACCTAGCAATAACTTGACATCACGGATCCAACAGAAGTAGTTTCGTCGAAAACCGAGGTCGTTTGCAAAATTTCCATTTTTAAGGGCCAGAATTCCATAGCGACTATTCTGAATTTTCAACTGGACATAACTTTTTATCCCCACTATGAAATTTCAATTTTTCGGATTCCTTGGAAAGATATTCCCTATTAGATTCAAATATTTTTGGTTTCGCTAAAATCCAGTTTATTTTGCACCCGGTATGTTCAATTGAACTTTGAAATCGAATTATCGAACTACCACGCCATTTTCAATCCTTTTATAATTATAAATAAATATTCATATTCTAACGATGACGTATATAAATATATACGTTCGAATTCTATTAAAAATAAATTTCTCGTCGATATTATTTAAAATAATTCATTTTAAATATTCAAAATTCATCAAAATTGCCAAAATAAAATTTTTAAATTGGCTCGCATTTTCCGGGTTGTTACATCCTAGGTACACGGGGACACAAGCCTAGGGCTTGGCTTGTGTCAAGTTGTGTGGAACTCATATCAATCAGTATCCCTGTTGGTATCTCGGTAGGGATCCCGCACTAGGTAGGTGTCGGGGCACGCTTTACAAAACTGAATTGTAAGAGGTTCAACATTTAGGGGGTGTACAAGGCGCATTCCGGCGGACTCAAGAGCGTGCGTGAGTCCAACTACATAAAACGAATCCGTATGTAACACCTACGGATATGGCTGTGTTCTATAGGTTGTTGGGTTAGGGACTGATACACCCTACTACTGGGGATAACACATAATGTTCGGGTAATAGGGAGCCGATCGCATGGGAAATAATTAGGGTAACAACTAATCCTGGTAATACTAGTAATTGGTGCGGTTAGTTTGATTCTTGGGATATGAATGAAAAGTTTAATCTACCATTATCTATTTTGACATCTTGTTTACCTCTTACATATATAAATGTCTTACTGTACTTTCTCTTCCAATATTATTGATTTATCTTGACACATTTTCATATACATATGCTAAAAATTACCAGAACTTAGACTTATGTCTGACCCTTTTTGTTTTCCTTCTCTCCCTTCCTCCCCCCCCCCTCATATTCTCAGAGTGGGAGTGGTCGATAGTTGAGATTGTGACTCTGCTTGGACTTAGATAGCTCTCCTTTTTCGAGTATTTTCTTCAATTTATTCATGCTTATTGTAATGACACTTAAAGGAAATTATTATGGTTTAAGTTCTAAGTTTTCCACCGCATTATCTACTTCTGTCTTGTAAATTTAGTTAGTGTTTACTTATTGTGCTTCGCGGAACTTAACGCATTCTCTTAAGAGTGACATTAGCGGACGGGGGTTTCATAACTTGGCTGCAAAGGAGTGTAGATGGACCAAGGTTATTTTTTTCATTTTACTTACATGTTATTGATATTAATCGATTTTTAAAACTTAATCGAAGGATTGAAAAAACACTGTTTGTTTGTTGTATCAATGCATGAACCCAACTAAATTCAAAATTTTGCAATAGTTTTTCTTCGACATTCAGCATTTGTGCAGCTCGAAAATAAAGTCATTTTCAGACAATTGAGCACTTCTTATTGTAATTTTTTTAGCATTATAATAGATGAAACAATTGTCGTCGTCGATGAATAAATGGTTTAATACTTGAATCTTGGATAATCTTATAATAAGGCTATGTGATTCTTGCCTTTATACATGAATGTCAAAGATCATATCTGCTTTTTAATGGACCTGCTACACTCTTTTCGAACAATACTAGAATTGATAAATTTCTTTTGAATTTCTTTTTAGTTTTGCATTATTGGAAGAATCAAACGGCTTTGAGATTATGTTGTATGCTTAAGAAGACAAAGTTCAAGTGCCTGATTGGAACTTTGACAATGCATGCTGACCTAACCTAAGTATAATACACTGATAACATTTTGTTTTCTTGCCATTATATTATCATTTTTCATGGTAGGCAGACTTTATTGTAAACATCTATAGGCATTGATGCTTAAGCTAACAAAGCGCTAAAACAAATTCGGTAACAAAATTATATAGTACAACTGCATGGATTCTCAAACATTTTCATCGTAAACACATACACTTGAATGAACACAACTCCTGTTTGATTTTAAAACATTTTCTTCAACAAATAATTATAAATAATAAGACACCATAACCATTAAAATAAACACTAGCAACTAGCAAATAATCACGTCCTAACCCAAGCACAGACTACCTGCCATTCCTGGATTCACTACAAGTTCCTACATATGCTCATATAAATAATCCGTTTTAATGTAGTTTCGCAACTTTAATACTACTTACAATGTTAAACATTTTATTTAATATAGCAATGCTCGTGTGGGTACCATGGGCCATTCAATAGTTATAGTGTGAAGATACAATCTTACTGTATAACTCAGCTTCTCTTTATGTATAACATGCACATCATCACATAGTCTGATCTACAAGCACAATACCATGTCTAGAATCTCTTAATTGCTAGAACTTGTGGCATGTCGGTATGTAAATTTCAATCCTCCAACTTTCACCAGTAGAATTTTTGTTTTTTTCCTACAAGAAACGTGACTAATAAGTCATACGAAATAGACTAAAATAGAAAGAAAATCCGAAAATAAAATTAAATAAATACCACATTACTTATAAAACAGAATCTTGTTATAGCGACTAGTTTTCTTTCTGCCGATTATTGAGCGACATGTACCGTGAAATTAGTTGTGCTATAAAGCCAGAAATTCAAGGGTTCGATTATGTGGGAATTAGCGTAATTCATGGGCAGTGGATGATCTTTCTTTCTAACATTAATAGTAACCTTATGATTTGGTTTCAGGCTAAATTTTGTACAAGATTTCGGGCTATGCAAAATTATTGGTGACATTATGATGGACGTGATCTACGAATCCATGTATGACTAATGTAATATATAAACATAATCATTAACTGCATTATCATATGAAATGAATTTAGTACCAGAGCTACTTGATCACTTTTTCATTTTATTTGATCATCTTACTCCAGAAATAAACCTCGATATAAGACATTGTTAATGACTAGAGTAGGCAAGATGGTCACATCACCTCGATTTCCCTGACCAACCTAAACATCGACATGTCAAAGGTGGTAAATAAACAAAAAATAAATAAATTAATTTGAATATAAATAAATAATTGAAGCATATATAATTGCTGACATTATGCGATATGATTATGATATATACTTGAACTTTTTGCTCGTTTCTCAATATAATGTTTTCGACATCATCTTGCGGATCACACATACAATCTTTTTATCTTATCCATTGGCAAGCCTAATAAATACAGGAAAGTTAAATCTAAACTCAATCAAAAGAGCATGATTCTTAGTGTACATATAGCTGTAGCTTAGCATAACTTGATCTATAAACTCATTCAGACATTTTTATTCATATGTTATAATGTCTTGATTTAACTCCCAATAAATAGCTCAAATCACGACCAGAATTATGTTCACATCACAGTAAGTACTGCTGTGTGTGAACCGTTGATATCAGCGGGGTCCACATGGACCCCTTTAAAATCAATGGTTTAAATCACAAAAGCACTGACATGGAAAATTAAAAGTGCAAACTTGAATAACATAAGATATTTGTTTTGGGATCGGTGCATATCCCATCTAAATTGGATAGTCATTGTCTTTGTTGCCATGGTAGTTATTAAAAAAACCTACAAAATGACTTGTCACTCTTTATAATAAATTAAAGGAGTGACTATTAGGAAACAAATAAAATCACAATGGTTAACTTGATTTGCATCGATTATATATATCACTATTAAAATATTCACTATTGAATCATTTTATGCGATGTATATGATAAGTAATACAAATGGCTAGTGTAACGACCCATACTTTTACGTATAATAAATAATTTATATATTTATTTAAATAAAGGTTTGGTAATTTAAAATGACTAGAATTAAATAATAAAGAATATTTAATTAATATAATAATTAAATAATATATTTAAATTCCAGAATAGTCGGAAATAGTAGAATTCACAATATGATGTGAATTGGATCATATATAAGCTATAATTCAGTTTGGAATTTGATTTATAATAACGAATATATTATTTAAACGAAGTTTGAACGTATAATTATATTATAATAAAATCGAGCTCCAAATGGCGCGACAGTTCGTAATTTGGCGATTTGAACTTCAATTGAATATACAGGGTCCGTTTTAAGCCGGATTTCTGTGAAACAAGTAACGTTCAGAGCTGGTGAAGTATATTTTTCTAATGGAAGAGAAAAATCGGGATTTCATTGTGTAGATTTTGATTTATATCCAAATCAAATTTTCGAAAAGTCGCTATGGAATTCCTTTATAAATTATAGCGATTTATTTATATTATAAAAGGATCTTTTAATATAAATTGAATATCGATTCAACCAGGATTTGAATATCGAGTTAGGAATCCCAGTATGGAGCTGTATGATTTCCTAGTGTGAATATATACGATAATATTTATTTATAAATATTAAATTTAATTGTTTTTAAAAATATCAATATTTAAAAGGGTTTATTTAGAGCTTTAAAAATAGCCAGTTTTGCAAACGACCTCCGTTTTCGACGAAACAAATTTTGTTGGATCCGCAATATTTAATTATTGCTAGATTTCAATTTTCGTGATTTTTAGAGTCAGTACGTGACCGTACGGATTTTTAATGTGAAAAACAGTCGGTATTTTGACGGTTAAAAATACGCTGTGTGAGCAAACGGAGTCGGAATTCGATGAAACCAGTTTCATTGGGTCCGTAATCTCTAACTGTAGTTGCATGTCCATTTTCATGATTTTTGGGTATCATGTGTGATCACAGGAATTTTTAAGGACAAATATAGACAGCTTAGGAGTAAAAATAAATTAAATAATCAATACAAAATTATTTAAACTTTCCTATAAATATCTGAACGTACTTCCTAAACCTAAAAATTTCATTTTTGTAGCCAAACAAAATTCTACCGTCGCTAATTTTTTTCATACAGCAAAAAGGGTGAGCAAAACAAATCAAAAGAAATACAAATCAAATGATATAAATCCCAAAGCTTGTATATTATTGATCACGGTAATGTACTCTTCAAATCCATGTTATTTTCGTGCAGTTCGATGTCACTGGAAAATGTATACTGCGTTCCAGGGTTCGAAGTTCTGGCGATTTGAGGCTTTGTTTTGCAAATTGGTGTTCGTATTTGTGTTGAGGCTGTTAAAGAGCCGTGATTGTGTAATTTTTGGGTATTTCCGTGACTAAAGATGTCAGCCTCTTTCCTGTAGCCGCTCTTTGAGCTCAAAGTCGGATTTGTGCTGGAGTGTTCGAGTTGAACATGTTGGGGTTCGGGGTGAAGAGAGTTCGAAGAGGAAGTAGATGGTAATATTGGTTTTGATTTTAAGTGAGAAAGTGAAGGGTATAATGAGATCGTGGTTTCAGTAATGGTGTGGTTATTACTGGAGGAGGTCGCGGTTATTACAGGAAGAAGAACTGTAGAAGATGGTGCGGGCGTGGTAAAGTAGGGTTCTGGGCTTGTTTATAAATGTAAGGCCCAATTTATATATATACGATATAGGTTTAGTTTTAAATTAAATTCATATAACTTGTAAAAATCACAACTATCTCATACGTTATTAGAATTGAACAAAACTAGATCTGTTGGGATCGTATGGACGGTGGATACATAATGGAACTGACTGGAAGTGAACTGGAGCTCGTTACGATTTATTACAAAATAAAACGTCTGTCTCAATCACGCGATGGTTATCGTTATTAACGATGATCGTCCAATGTGAGTAAAACATACCAACTCTACCAGTTCATATTTTTATAACGTATATTTAGAATTGAAAAATGATGATTTATTCTATGTGTTGACTATTTGGTTGAACTGCTAAGTGATTGGTTGAAAGTATAGATAACGATGTATATATCGTTAATCAAACATCGATTTTGTTTATCAGAATATTTCATATTGAAATGAAATCGATGTTAATTATATTGGTTAACATCTGTGGATGCAGAGAAACAGGTCGGAGGAATCCAACTAGATTCCTCAACATTTTTTTACTGTTTTTCATATATGGTGATATATGATGTGATATATAATCAGTTGTTGGTGATGTGTGTTAAAATGATATTGATCATTGTTATATGGTACGTTAAATACCATAAGGGATACTGGAATGTTAAAAAGGAAAATTTCAATGTTATATTGAAAAGAAATATTTATAAAATCAAAGGATTTTATAAAAAGAAACATTTTCAAAATAAATAGAATTGAAAAGGAAATATTTGTAAAACATTTACAAATAGAATTGAAAAGGAAATATTTGTAAAACATTTACAAATAGAATTGAAAAGGAAATATTTGTAAAACATTTACAAATGGAATTGAAAAGGAATTGAAAAGGAATTGAAAAGGAAATATTTATTTGTTAAATAAATAAAATTATAAAAGGATTATTTATTTGGAAAATAAATAGGATTATAAAAGGGAATTAACGAGATATAAAAGAGTTATCGATTAGAGTTAAAGGATAAAGTTAATTGAAAGAGTTAATTGAAAAGAGTTAATCCAATAGAGTTAATTAAATAGAGTTAATAGAATAGAGTAAATCAAATAGAGATAACTGATAAGAGTAAATCGATTAGAGTTAATCGAATAGTGTTAATTGAATAGGGATAATCAAATATTGCTATTTGAAGAGAGATTATCGAATATAGTTTATTCGAAGGAAAGAGTTATCGAATAGAGATCTATTCGAAAGAGAGTTACGTAAGGAAGTTTGTTAAAGGTTTAAAAGGTGAACTTTGTCTGTTTCGAAGTTAGAAATGTTGTTCAGTTAAGGTCTGAGAGGTAGTTATACCCCAACTTGATTGGCTTCGTTTTCAACTAAGGAATGGTTAAGGTTCGACAGTGAAGATTGGTTAAGAGAATTCAGTTAACGAGTATAATGGTTTGAGTTGGCATAGCGATGTTTGATTTAAACATCTGTTTAAATCCAATGTAGGAGTTTTGGAAATGTTTTCCAAATAAGAATCAGAAATGTTTCTAATATAGAAAATAAGAATTGGAAATGTTTTCCAATGTTAATAACGTATATTTTCTAAATTTAGAAAATAAGAAATGTTGAATATATGGAAACAGGAATAGGGAAATGGATAATTGAATGACAAATTAAATTAAAGTGGATCAGTGTTGATTGATGATTTGCTCGGTAAGATTTCCATTTGGAAATACGACCATTGTTTGCACACGTGTTTTTCTTTGATAGTTAACTCACCGGCTATCGAAGTTTTTGACCATTTTTCTGTTGTCAATACGGAGAGACCGGGATCATATTCATTATCTGAAAACCACTCTGTATGGGCGTTAGCATTGCGATTAAATATGATGAAGATAATTAAAGATGGTGTTATGCAAGGGTTGTCCTGTTTGCAGAATAGTGCCTTCGGTTTGTCCAGTCCCAGGACAACCTGTATGGAAGAATGTCTGACAGGGTATATTTAATGGATCACGTAAGTTGATCTCTTCAAACGTATGTATGTTTGATGACGGAGGAATTTGTTTCTCTTAGTTGTATACTGTGACGATCCCAAAATCCGAAGGGCGGTATTAAGGATAATCATTGGAATATAACACATTAATCATCATAGCAGAGTACAGATAATAGCAGAAACAATAAATAGAATAATTTTACATGGATATGACAGCGGAATCACAACATGTAATAACATCAGAATAGCATAGCGTGGGATATAACTTAGTAAATAAAAAGGAAAGTGATCAGTCATCATCGCCAGAGGCGGGATACATACATGCAGTGAGACAAAATAAGGGTATCAGTCTACATCGCCGAAGGCGGAATACATATAGATATAGTAAGAAATACGGAAAGTAAATCAGTCTGCATCACCAGTGGCGGGATCATAATATAAGTACAGTAATGGCAGAAAATGTCAAAGTCGTCTCTGTGAAGTCAGCCTCGCCATGAGCCAAAAATGCACTCTATGCAGCAGTGCAGAGCCAAAAACAACCTGTCACCTGTGTACTAGGCTGCCCGTGTGAAAATAAGGGCACCCGCGTTTGCAAAGTGAAACAAACAACGAGTCAGTCATGGGGACTGGTATGAGGAATCTATTTAACAGTTAAACAACAGTAATAGCAAATCATAGGACCACGCCACTTTCGCGGAACGGGTTTACTCCAGTGATTGCTAGTGCATTTAAAACAAAGTAAATTCCTTTAAAACAACGCAATGCTTTTAAAAAGAATGAAGCCATTATAAGACTCAAGTCCCATCATACAATGCAACGCAAGCCGGAGGATAGAGTTTTACCTTATAATAGCCAAATATGCTTGATACGTATAAAGCGAAATCATTTGATATTATTACTAGTGCATATATGTTTCAAAAACGAATAGCATCATAAATATCAATCATAGACGGCATAGCTACCATATACTATGTCGCCATACTAGTTCTACAATCAAGTCCGTTATTTCGTATTGGAAATTGGACTTTCGTCATGAGTCGAGGTAAGGGGAAAGCTCCTCTCCGCTTCGAGACACTCTAGCAAATGCCTCAGGACTACACACTCTGGGTAACCCTGGATCCTCCAAGGCCGGTCCTCTCTTACGTTTGAGGATTAGTTATTCCTGAACACACGTTTCCCGTTCCTTAC
The DNA here is from genome assembly GCA_030737875.1 of Allium sativum. NCBI lineage: Eukaryota > Viridiplantae > Streptophyta > Magnoliopsida > Asparagales > Amaryllidaceae > Allium > Allium sativum. Next base: position 183,191,322 of record CM060924.1, on the reverse strand, counting down.
AGACCTATAATCGAGGCGCCTCGCATTCCAACAACCACATAGGTGAAAAATAGATATAAATGTCAGGGCTGGTAAGTCACTGACACCACCATAGCTAGAAAGAAACGTCATGTTCTCCTTGGGTCCTTATCCCGTTTTTAACTCATACCGGGGTGTGAGGCTCGCGAATCTACGAAATACACAAAGCTAGGTCACGTAGACCGTGCTTTGATCATCATCCACAAGACTTTGCTTCGCAAAAGAAGCCTTGATCACAGCATCTTGGCATGCCACATAGGCAGTCCACTCCATACGATTGATTTCCATCGATATATAACCTCTGAGCTCGTAAGTCTCAGAGAAGGGCGTTAAGCAAAAGAAAAAATTCTCCGCCGCCAAACAGATATATATTTAACAAAGATCAAACAGTATAGAACAAAATCCAATGTCAGACACACGGTCCATTTACAAGTCCGTTCTGGGTCTGAACGAAACCGGAGGCGTCAATTCCTCGCATATCCGCACAATCAACACATACGTTCAGACGGCTACTACTTCCATCCCTTTCCGGTAGCTACTCCGGTCAGGAACCTCAGTAGCGCCCATCCAACCGATACGAAGATCGTCGGTCTTGAATCGTCTTTGCATTTTCCAATTCAAATCGCTCGATAAATTATTTGAAATGAGGGTTAGCTCGGCCTTTTCAAATAATCCACGTCATTAGAATTTAAATCGATTCTTTTTATGGTTATGTTATTCGACATCCATCTTTCGGTTCTTTAGAGTTATTTTCAAGTCAAACACATACAACCATCAAATATCAAACAATTCAAGCCCAATTGGTTTATTTGCAATCTATGTTGCTTATAATATTTTATAATGATTTTTCGCCATTTTTATTTATTTAAAAATGACCATATTTAATTAAACGACGTTTCAGGTCGTGCCGTGGCACTGGCGCTGTTTTTCTCCTAATTTGTTTTACACATATCGGAAAATCTAACCGTTGGATTTCTGCAAAGTCTATATCAGTGGGAAGGTATTCCCAAAACGAACCCAACGGTTCCAGTTTCGTGAGAATACGACGGTCGGATCTTCCACACTTGTCGTTTGAAGTTACGGTTTCAAAATTCGAACTGCAGCGTCGTTATTCGATTCAATTTAATTATATTTATATTTATATATAAATATAAACGATTCTGGCGCTGTTTTTCTTCAGATTTGAATTAAACATTCCGGACAATCCAACCGTTGGATTTTTACAAGGTTGGTGCCGTTGGAAAGATATTTCCAAGGCGAACCCAGCGGTTGCGGTTTCGGGAAAATCCGATGGTCGGATTTCTCGCACTAATCGTTTCAAATTACGATTCCGAAACACGAACTGCACGGCCTCTATTCCTTTTAATTATATTTATATTTATATATATAAATATAGTTCATTCTATAATTTCAACTATAGTTTATTCTATATTTTCAACTTCGTTTTCACTTCAAATATTTCACTAACGCCTTAATATTTCGAAAAATTTCGCCATAACCTCCTTTGTACGGGGAGGGGTTTGGAAATTTATTGGGCTGTATTAGGTACCCAATAAATCCTAAAAAGCATTCACATATTTATAGTGATATATTTTGGTGTTTACAGGGGAGCATGTATTGATAATCACTCCAGAGAATAAATTCTCATCACCCCGTTTCCGTGTGGAAATAAATAGTCCATGTGCCGTATCTAATAACTAGAGCGACGTGATTATTGTCAACTCCAGACCCGTGTGGGTTTTTTATTAATCTGGCAATTTATCGTTATAATTTATATAGTCCATATCAGTCATCAGTTCAACCTGTAGTACATAGTCATCGCCATACAAGCCTCTTGCTTGTATGGTAAATCTTCCACCTCGTCACACAAGCTTCAATTGCTTATGTGGAATATGATGAAGTATGCCTATCGTCAAGAAGTATGCCATGTAGTGTAGTTCAAAATTAATCGTTACTATCCTATGGCGTTATTTATTATTTCACACAGAATAACCAGCACTCCGCATCCAATGGCATTCACAGGAGTTGATATATAAATAAAATTGCGCAGCCAACTCATCAAGGTTTACCTATTTGTCGGGCACACAAATAATTTCTTTACTCTACAGCTAATCCATTTTTCCTGTTCAACACATGTATATATATGCAGAACAAAGCTAATAATAATATTTCTAGCAAACTATTATTTATTTTAACACATGTGTATTTTTAACTAAGCGCATACATGATAAAAGAAATATTTTTATCATCAAAAATATTTATTCAAAACGTGTGTATTTTTAACTAAGCGTATACATGATAAAAGAAATATTTTTATCATCAAAAATATTTATTCGACACATGTGTATTTTTAACTAAGCGTATACATGGTAAAAGAAATATTTTTATCATCAAAAATATTTATTCGACACATGTGTATTTTTAACTAAGCTTATACATGATAAAAGAAATATTTTTATCATCAAAAATATTTATTCGACACATGTGTATTTTTAACACTTCATATTTACTATAAAAATATAGTTTTCATTGTCGATTCATTTTATTTTTAAAAGATGATAACATTCAACACATGAACTTCAACTCAACGAATGAATTGCAATTCAACACATGAATATTCTATATAGTTTGTATATATATATATATAAATGTGATTTTTATCGCTAAAGCCATTTGTTTAAATTCAAATAATATTCAACACATGAATTTCAACTCAACGAATGAATTGCAACTCAACACATGAATATTCTATATAGTTTGTATATATTTAAAAATGTGATTTTTATCGCTAAAGCCATTTGTTTAAATTCAAATAATATTCAACACATGAATTTCAACTCAACGAATGAATTGCAACTCAACACATGAATATTCTATATAGTTTGTATATATATAAAAATGTGATTTTTATTGCTAAAGCCATTTGTTTAAATTCAAATAATATTCAACACATGAATTTCAACTCAACGAATGAATTGCAACTCAACACATGAATATTCTATATAGCTTGTATATATTTAAACGAATGAAAATTATTCTAACACATAAATATTTCAGAAAATTTCGGTAGCATAACGGCAGGGTAGTTAAAACCGGGACCGTCCCTAGTACGGCTCCTCGCACTACCTTAAAACCTCGTGGTTTTTGACAATGGGGATCATGCATCTAGTTCGCACGCAGGCGGCATGTTTTATTTTCAATTCCACAATCCTATTCTATTTTGTTTCAACCACAAGAGTGTATTTTTCAACCACAAAGGTATTTTTCAACCACAATATCAACCACAAACAATTATTTCCAACCATTCGTCATACCATATAATAACACGTCAATCACAAGCAATAAATATCGTCCATGGTCTGTGGACGAGGGGAGTGTATATATATATATAATATAATAATTCACTTGCATTTCATCACAATTCAAAGCATACATGTTTCAAACAACGCTTGTATAATTTATACATCGCTAATATAACTTATACAACACATGTACATGAGGTATACAATGCGTATATAATTTACACTTCGCTTATATAATTTATACAACACGATTTCATTCACACAATTAATTTAGATTCCTCGCATTGGTTATTGCAGTGCTAAAAATCGTAGGAAGGTCAGAAAAATCCGTGGCTTCTTCTAGAATGTAGAGAGCCTCCTTGCGGTCACGGTGTCTCCTGTTTCATCGAATTTCGTTAAAGAACGAAAAAGATATTATTTTTCAAAGTTTTGCAACACTTTATGGTGTAAAAACAGTTTAAAATTATATAAGCCGTTAGTTTTCAAACCTGCTCAGATTTAGGTTTTGAATTTTCTCTTGATTCGTTGCTCTATAGGATGATCAGACTGTCGGACGTCGTCGAGGGAGGGAAGAGCTTTCCGGCGGTGGTAGTTTGAGGGGGTGCGATTGCGAATCGAGGCGGCGGCGGCTCTGGGAAGTCGACGACTTCCTCGACGTCGTTCAGGCGAAGGAGCTGACGATAGGGGGCGGCGTTTGGTCGGATGTGGAGAGGAGGCGAAGGGCTGTCGACTGGTGGTGGTGGCGCGGCCTAGCGTCGCCTGTGGCGGTCGGAAAAGGGAGGAGAAGCGTGGAGCAACGTGGATCGTCCAAATCATCTCTGGCGGCTAGGGTTTTGGGTTTTTTAATATTTTTTTTTAAAAGAAAAATTCCTATTGGTCCATGCTTTATAGGAAATTTTAAATAGTGTTTTTGCAAACGCACTCCTTTTTAAACCCAACGACTGTCGCCCCTAGCTAAATACCCCCATTCCGGACACAATGGGATATGTTTCATTGGCCATTTCGACTGTTACGGTCAGTTATTTTTCAAATTAAAATATAAAACATTCGATAATTTATTTAAACGTACATTTCAATTTGCCAGGGCCACAAACTGAATCGGAAAATTCCAGAAAAATAAATCTAGCTTTGTTTTGACGATACGGTCCTAACAAAACCAGTTTCGTCGAATTCTGAGCTCGTTTGAAAAACGGCCATTTTTAGGTCGACCCTTTTTAACAGAATTTGACCAATCACATTATCTTTTGCCCCGCTCACATACTAGCTTCAAAACTTATGAAATTTGAAACTTAGCAATCGTTTGACATCTCGGACACAACGAAAGTGGTTTCGTCGAAGTCCGAGGTCGTATGCAAAATCTCAATTTTCCAGGGCTATATATACTATATAGCGACCTTTCTGAAAATTCATTTGGCCATAACTTTTGATTCCCGCTATGAAACTTCGATTTTTCGGATTTGTTAGAAAGGTATTGCTAAACAGATTTAAATATTTTCAGTTTCGCTAAAATCCGTTATATTTTCCACCCGGTACAGTCAGACAAAGTTTATATTCAAAATTTCAAACTGCCATACCATACCCAATTCTATATTTTATTGAAATATGATATTTCAACTATTCAAATTCCTTGGTAATAACCTAATTTAAAATTTTTAAACTGGTTCACATTTTCCGGGTTATTACAATCTCCCCCACTTAAAACTTTTCGTCCTCGAAAAGGAAATAACAGCTAAGTAGGAAATAAAATGTAAATGCAAAGTATTGCAAAGGTACCTTGCACCGGAGTTAGTCAGAGATGTCCACTCTGCATTTGGGATAGGCTTGTTTAATGCTTTCCTCAGTCTCCCAAGTACAGTCTCTAGGATCACTACTCCACTGCACTTTGACTAGATGAATCTTTTTCCTCCTTAGCTCTCTAGTTTCTTTTCCCACTATCTTTAATGGCTCTCTTCTGAGTGCTAATTCTGGAGTTATATCAATATCATGTTGCGCTGCTTCTTCCACAACAAGATCTGGATCATGAACATGTTTTCTGAGTTGAGATACATGGAACACATCATGTATACCAGGCAACCAATTAGGTAATGAAACCCTATATGCAAGAGTTCCAATCCGTTCAAGTATAGGAAAGGGACCAATAAATCCCGGCGCCAACTTCCCAGTTTTACCAAATCTGATTACTCATCGCATTGGAGAAACTCTTAAATAAACATAATCGCCAACGGCAAACGATATATCCTTTCTTCTCGCATCAGCATAACTTTTCTGTCGGCTTTGTGCGGTTTTCAATCTCTTCTTAATGAAATCGACTTGATCCGATGCTTCTCGAATCATATCGGGCCCTAACACAAGTCTGTTGCCAGGTTCTACCCAACATGAGGGAGATCTGCACGGTCTACCGTATAATGCTTCAAATGGGGACATTCCCAAACTTGCTTGATAGCTATTGTTGTAAGAGAATTCGGCTAAATGTAAGTGATCTTCCCATGAGCCTCCAAAATCGATAACGCAAGCCCGTAGTAAATCTTCTAAAATTCTATTCACCCGCTCAGTTTGGCCATCTGTCTGTGGGTGATAAGCGGTGCTTAGATTCAATTTGGTTCCCAATTCTTCCTGGAATGCTTCCCAGAATTTGCTAGTAAATAGGGGATCTCTATCGCTGACTATATTGAGCGGCACTCCATGTAGTTTAACTATTTCTTTGAAGTAAATCTGTGCTAGACTTTGAGCCGTTCTGTTGGATCGGACAGGTATGAAATGGGCAGTCTTCATGAAGCGATCTACGATTACCCATATACTGTTGTTTCCTTTCTTAGTTCGAGGCAGGCCATCGATGAAATCCATCGAGATTTGTTCCCACTTCCATCCTGGAATTTCTAAGGGTTGTAATAATCCAGCCAATTTCTGCTGATCACTCTTGACTAGCTGACAAGTGGGGCATCTGCTAACATATAATGAGATATCTCTTTTCATTGACCTCCACCAGAATGTGCGTTTGATATCGTTATACATTTTGCTCACACCGGGATGGATACTTAATTTGGATTTGTGGCACTCATCAAGTATTTCTCTTCTGAGCTCTGGAAGATTCGGGATGCAAATTCTGCCCTTTAATCTTAGAACTCCTTTGTCATCGAGTCGGAAACTTGTGGATTCACCTCCTTTGACTCTCTGACTGATTCTTTGAATAAATTCATCGCCTTTCTGAAGGGTCGAGATCCTGTCTATTAATGAAGACGTGATGACAAAACTGGCAATGATTTCATTCTTTCTGCTGAGAGCATCTGCGACAACATTGGCTTTCCCCGGAGTGTATAGAATTTCAAAATCGTATGCTGCAAGGAATTCTAACCAACGCTGTTGCCTCAAGTATAGATCTTTCTGTGTGAATAAATATTTCAAGGATTGATGATCGGTAAATAGTTCGAACTTCTCTCCTAATAAATAATGCCTCCAGATTCTTAAAGCAAACACGATAGTTAATAACTCAAGATCATGAGTAGCATAGTTTCTTTCATGCGGCTTTAGTTGACGGCTGGCATAAGCGATCACTTGGCCTTTTTGCATTAACACTGCACCTAGCCCTCTAATAGAAGCATCTGTCCATACAGTCAAGTCTTGGTTACCTTCTATAATTGTCAATACTGGAGCGGTTGTCAACTTCAGTTTCAGCTCCTGGAAAGCTTCTTCACATTCGGGAGTCCATTTGAATTTCTCATGCTTCTTTGTAAGCTTTGTCAATACTCCTGATATCTTTGAAAAATCCTGAACGAATTTCCGATAGTAACTAGCCAATCCAAGGAAACTTCGAACTTCGGTTGGCGTAGTAGGTTGTTTCCAGTTCTGAATCGCTGTAATTTTGCTTGGATCTACAGCAATTCCTTCTTTTTATACGACATGGCCTAGGAATTTAACTTCATTCTGCCAGAAGACGCATTTAGAAAATTTAGCTTTCAAGACATTTCTCCTAAGAATTTTCAACACTTGTTCTAAATGTTTTGCATGCTCGTCTTCCGACTTGGAGTAGATTAAAATGTCATCTATGAAGACTAGAACAAATTTATTCAATACACCACGGAACACTCTGTTCATAAGATCAACGAAGTATGTCGGAGCGTTACACAAACCGAACGGCATTACTAACCATTCGTAAAATAAATCGGGACCCCCGAAGGCTGTCAAAGGAACACAGTCTTCGGCTATACGCAATTGGTGGAAACCTGTAGCTAGGTCCATTCTGGAGAATACTGTTGCTCCATTTAATTGATCTAATAGATCGTCTATTCGGGGCAAGGGATATTTGTTCTTCAGTGTCTGTTTATTGAGATCTCGGTAATCAACGCAAAGTCTTAGAGTACCGTCTGATTTCGGGACAAATACTACTGCTGCTCCCCACGCTGAAAAGCTCGGTCTGATCAGACCTTTCCAAAGTAATTCTCGGGTTTGACTACTTAACTCTTCCTTTTCTTTCGGGGCCATTCTTCTAATTGGATGTACTACTGGTCGGGCGTTAGGAATTAGATCTATTCTAAATTCAATTTCTCTTTGCGGCGGTAAGTTTTCTACTTCTTCAAACACATCCGCATAGTTTTTAACGACCAGTATCTTTTCTAATAAAGGGGGAGTAACTTCTAAAGAAGACCAAAATTTCGTTCTATTAATTTCGGAGCCATGACATGGTATACATATAGGTCCAAGCTTCGTTTTGACTTTAACGATTCGCTCGGCACATCTAACTTTAGCCCTATATTTGGTTAACCATTCCAAACCGAGAATAACATCGAATTCCAATAAATTCATGATGATTAACCTATGGGGAAACTTGTAGAAAGAATAGGAGATAGGCACTTTGCAGTATAAACTGAGACTAACAGAACCTCCTATCGGGTTTTGAACTTTAATTGGTTCTTTTAGAATTCTTTGTTTCAATTTTAACTTATGAACAATTTTACCAGAAATGAAGCTACGTGATGCACCGGTATCAAAAAGTACAGAAACAGGAATATTTTTAATGGTAAGGGTACCTCCCAAGACGTCGGGTTTACCTGATCCATCGGTGGTAGCTGGCGGGGTCTTCCCGTCATAGACATGAGCCACTTATGCATTCTGCTTCAGAGGACAGTTCCTGCTATAGTGCCCCTTCTTATGGCAGTTGTAGCATTCGACTGAGTCATTTGCCTTTGGCTTCCTCGGGGCTTTGCATACATTAGGAAAATGACCTGGCTTCCCGTAGTTGTAGCAATTTCCTTTCGGGATCTTTGCAGGTTTCTGAGTAGCGGCCGCGGTAATGCTAGATTCGGGTTGATCTGTTGAAGCCTTGCGCTTATTTCCAGCTTGGCTTTTGGCGCGGTCTTGGCTAGCGTGCCTTTCATCCATGTCTTCGTAATTGCAAGCCATCTCTACTAATTCTGAAAAGGAGAGTTTGATGTTGCTCATAGCTCTATCATGGTACTTGCGCTTCAACCCAAATATGAATCTCTTGTTCTTTGCTTTGTTGGTCAAAATCAGCTCTGGAGCATAGCGCGACAATTGGGTGAACTTATTTAGATAATCCTGAATAGAGAGATCTCCTTGCTGGAGATTAGCAAACTGCTCTCGCATCCTCTCTAGAGCCTGTTCAGGTATAAACTTCTCATTGAACATAGTTTTGAATTGTTCCCAGGTCCTGACAGTACCTGCTGCATCCTCTGAGGTAATGGCATCCCACCACAGCTCTGCTTCCTCCTGAAGGAGCCAAATACCAAGTCGGGCTTTGTTGTTGGCTCCCATACCCATGCCTTCAAAGATTTTCTCACAGGTCTTCAACCAAGCTATAGCCTCGGTCACTGTACCAGTGCCAGTAAAGGGTTTTCCGCCAAGATTCCTGTACCTCTTTGCTACTTTATCTAGCTCAAAGTCCTCAAGTGCTGGTGGCTGAACAATAGGGCCTTCTACAACTACGGGGATATTCCCCCGTCCTCCTGCTGCATCTCCTCGGCCTCCCCGGCCTCCTCTAGCTGTTGCTGCTCGTGTAGCCATCTAAGAGAATACTGTATAAGCAAGAAAAGAGTCAAGCTTACAGATTTGATAATTTTCATAAATGATTAAGCAGGGGAATACAAGGAAAGAAAATGATGATGTACTGATCAAATTGTTTTGCTAATCTGCTTAGCTCATTCTAGGACATTGCTAATCCTATCTCTAATGAGCTACTCGCAATAGAACACTACTGATTCTAATTTGACGAGGTATTTAATGTGTTAGATCCCGGAACTAAGGTTAACCAAAGCTCTGATACCAACTGTGACGATCCCAAAATCCGAGGGGCGGTATTAAGGATAATCATTGGAATATAACACATTAATCATCATAGCAGAGTACAGATAATAGCAGAAACAATAAATAGAATAATTTTACATGGATATGACAGCGGAATCACAACATGTAATAACATCAGAATAGCATAGCGTGGGATATAACTTAGTAAATAAAAAGGAAAGTGATCAGTCATCATCGCCAGAGGCGGGATACATACATGCAGTGAGACATAATAAGGGTATCAATCTACATCGCCGAAGGCGGAATACATATACATATAGTAAGAAATATGAAAAGTAAATCAGTCTGCATCGCCAGTGGCGGGATCATAATATAAGTACAGTAATGGCGGAAAATGTCAAAGTCGTCTCTGTGAAGTCAGCCTCGCCATGAGCCAAAAATGCACTCTATGCAGCAGTGCAGAGCCAAAAACAACCTGTCACCTGTGTACTAGGCTGCCCGTGTGAAAATAAGGGCACCCGCGTTTGCAAAGTGAAACAAACAACGAGTCAGTCATGGTGACTGGTATGAGGAATCTATTTAACAGTTAAACAACAGTAATAGCAAATCATAGGACCATGCCACTTTCGCGGAACGGGTTTACTCCAGTGATTGCTAGTGCATTTAAAACAAAGTAAATTCCTTTAAAACAACGCAATGCTTTTAAAAAGAATGAAGCCATTATAAGACTCAAGTCCCATCATACAATGCAACGCAAGCCGGAGGATAGAGTTTTACCTTATAATAGCCAAATATGCTTGATACGTATAAAGCGAAATCATTTGATATTATTACTAGTGCATATATGTTTCAAAAACGAATAGCATCATAAATATCAATCATAGACGGCATAGCTACCATATACTATGTCGCCATACTAGTTCTATAATCAAGTCCGTTATTTCGTATTGGAAATTGGACTTCCGTCATGAGTCGAGGCAAGGGGCAAGCTCCTCTCCGCTTCGAGACACTCTAGCAAATGCCTCAGGACTACACACTCTGGGTAACCCTGGATCCTCCAAGGCCGGTCCTCTCTTACGTTTGAGGATTAGTTATTCCTGAACACACGTTTCCCGGTCCTTACAGACCTATAATCGAGGCGCCTCGCATTCCAACAACCACATAGGTGAAAAATAGATATAAATGTCAGGACTGGTAAGTCACTGACACCACCATAGCTAGAAAGAAACGTCATGTTCTCCTTGGGTCCTTATCCCGTTTTTAACTCATACCGGGGTGTGAGGCTCGCGAATCTACGAAATACACAAAGCTAGGTCACGTAGACCGTGCTTTGATCATCATCCACAAGACTTTGCTTTGCAATAGAAGCCTTGATCACAGCATCTTGGCATGCCACATAGGTAGTCCACTCCATACGATTGATTTCCATCGATATATAACCTCTGAGCACGTACGTCTCAGAGAAGGGCGTTAAGCAAAAGAATAAATTCTCCGCCGCCAAACAGATATATATTTAACAGAGATCAATCAGTATAGAACAAAATCCAATGTCAGACACACAGTCCATTTACAAGTCCGTTCTGGGTCTGAACGAAACCGGAGGCGTCAATTCCTCGCATATCCGCACAATCAACACATACGTTCAGACGGCTACTACTTCCGTCCCTTTCCGGTAGCTACTCCGGTCAGGAACCTCAGTAGCGCCCATCCAACCGATACGAAGATCGTCGGTCTTGAATCGTCTTTGCATTTTCCAATTCAAATCGCTCGATAAATTATTTGAAATGAGGGTTAGCTCGGCCTTTTCAAATAATCCACGTCATTAGAATTTAAATCGATTCTTTTTATGGTTATGTTATTCGACATCCATCTTTCGGTTCTTTAGAGTTATTTTCAAGTCAAACACATACAACCATCAAATATCAAACAATTCAAGCCCAATTGGTTTATTTGCAATCTATGTTGCTTATAATATTTTATAACGATTTTTCGCCATTTTTATTTATTTAAAAATGGCCATATTTAATTAAACGACGTTTTAGGTCGTGCCGTGGCACTGGCGCTGTTTTTCTCCTAATTTGTTTTACACATATCGGAAAATCTAACCGTTGGATTTCTACAAAGTCTATATCAGTGGGAAGGTATTCCCAAAACGAACCCAACGGTTCCAGTTTCGTGAGAATCCGACGGTCGGATCTTTCACACTAGTCGTTTGAAGTTACGGTTTCAAAATTCGAACTGCAGCGTCGTTATTCGATTCAATTTAATTATATTTATATATAAATATAAACGATTCTGGCGCTGTTTTTCTTCAGATTTGAATTAAACATTCCGGACAATCCAACCGTTGGATTTTTACAAGGTTGGTGCCGTTGGAAAGATATTTCCAAGGCGAACCCAGCGGTTGCGGTTTCGGGAAAATCCGATGGTCGGATTTCTCGCACTAATCGTTTCAAATTACGATTCCGAAACACGAACTGCATGGCCTCTATTCCTTTTAATTATATTTATATTTATATATATATATATAGTTCATTCTATAATTTCAACTATAGTTCATTCTATATTTTCAACTTCGTTTTCACTTCAAATATTTCACTAACGCCTTAATATTTCAAAAAATTTCGCCATAACCTCCTTTGTACGGGGAGGGGTTTGGAAATTTATTGGGTCGTATTAGGTACCCAATAAATCCTAAAAAGCATTCACATATTTATAGTGATATATTTTGGTGTTTACGGGGGAGCATGTATTGATAATCACTCCAGAGAATAAATTCTCATCACCCCGTTTCTGTGTGGAAATAAATAGTCCATGTGCCGTATCTAATAACTAGAGCGACGTGATTATTGTCAACTCCAGACCCGTGTGGGGTTTTTATTAATCTGGCAATTTATCGTTATAATTTATATAGTCCATATCAGTCATCAGTTCAACATGTAGTACATAGTCATCGCCATACAAGCCTCTTGCTTGTATGGTAAATCTTCCACCTCGTCACACAAGCTCCAATTGCTTATGTGGAATATGATGAAGTATGCCTATCGTCAAGAAGTATGCCATGTAGTGTAGTTCAAAATTAATTGTTACTATCCTATGGCGTTATTTATTATTTCACACAGAATAACCAGCACTCCGCATCCAATGGCATTCACAGGAGTTGATATATAAATAAAATTGCGCAGCCAACTCATCAAGGTTTACCTATTTGTCGGGCATGCAAATAATTTCTTTACTCTACAGCTAATCCATTTTTCCTGTTCAACACATGTATATATATGCAGAACAAAGCTAATAATAATATTTCTAGCAAACTATTATTTATTTTAACACATGTGTATTTTTAACTAAGCGCATACATGATAAAAGAAATATTTTTATCATCAAAAATATTTATTCAACACGTGTGTATTTTTAACTAAGCGTATACATGATAAAAGAAATATTTTTATCATCAAAAATATTTATTCGACACATGTGTATTTTTAACTAAGCGTATACATGGTAAAAGAAATATTTTTATCATCAAAAATATTTATTCGACACATGTGTATTTTTAACTAAGCTTATACATGATAAAAGAAATATTTTTATCATCAAAAATATTTATTCGACACATGTGTATTTTTAACACTTCATATTTACTATAAAAATATAGTTTTCATTGTCGATTCATTTTATTTTTAAAAGATGATAACATTCAACACATGAACTTCAACTCAACGAATGAATTGCAATTCAACACATGAATATTCTATATAGTTTGTATATATATATATATAAATGTGATTTTTATCGCTAAAGCCATTTGTTTAAATTCAAATAATATTCAACACATGAATTTCAACTCAACGAATGAATTGCAACTCAACACATGAATATTCTATATAGTTTGTATATATTTAAAAATGTGATTTTTATCGCTAAAGCCATTTGTTTAAATTCAAATAATATTCAACACATGAATTTCAACTCAACGAATGAATTGCAACTCAACACATGAATATTCTATATAGTTTGTATATATATAAAAATGTGATTTTTATCGCTAAAGTCATTTGTTTAAATTCAAATAATACTCAACACATGAATTTCAACTCAACGAATGAATTGCAACTCAACACATGAATATTCTATATAGCTTGTATATATTTAAACGAATGAAAATTGTTCTAACACATAAATATTTCAGAAAATTTCGACAGCATAACGGCAGGGTAGTTAAAAACGGGACCGTCCCTAGTACGGCTCCTCGCTCTACCTTAAAACCTCGCGGTTTTTGACAATGGGGATCATGCATCTAGTTCGCACGCAGGCGGCATGTTTTATTTTCAATTCCACAATCCTATTCTATTTTGTTTCAACAACAAGAGGGTATTTTTCAACCACAAAGGTATTTTTCAACCACAATATCAACCACAAACAATTATTTCCAACCATTCGTCATACCATATAATATCACGTCAATCACAAGCAATAAATATCGTCCATGGTCTGTGGACGAGGGGAGTATATATATATATATATAATATAATATAATAATTCACTTGCATTTCATCACAATTCAAAGCATACATGTTTCAAACAACGCTTGTATAATTTATAGATCGCTAATATAACTTATACAACACATGTACATGAGGTATACAATGCGTATATAATTTACACTTCGCTTATATAATTTATACAACACGATTTCATTCACACAATTAATTTAGATTCCTCACATTGGTTATTGCAGTGCTAAAAATCGTAGGAAGGTCAGAAAAATCCGCGGCTTCTTCTAGAATGTAGAGAGCCTCCTTGCGGTCACGGTGTCTCCTGTTTCATCGAATTTCGTTAAAGAACGAAAAAGATATTATTTTTTAAAGTTTTGCAATGCTTTATGGTGTAAAAACAGTATAAAATTATATAAGCCGTTAGTTTCAAACCTGCTCAGATTTAGGTTTGTATTTTTCTCTTGATTCGTTGCTCTATAGGATGATCGGATTGTCGGACGTCGTCGAGAGAGGGAAGAGCTTTCCGGCGGTGGTAGTTTGAGGGGGTGCGATGGCGAATCGAGGCGGCGGTGGCTCTGGGAAGTCGACGACTTCCTCGACGTCGTTCAGGCGAAGGAGCTGACGATAGGGGGCGGCGTTTGGTCGGATGTGGAGAGGAGGCGAAGGGCTGTCGACTGGTGGTGGTGGCGCAGCCTAGCGTCGCCTGTGGCGGTCGGAAAAGGGAGGAGAAGCGTGGAGCAACGTGGATCGTCCAAATCGTCTCTGGCGGCTAGGGTTTTGGGTTTTTTATTTTTTTTTAAAAAGAAAAATTCCTATTGGTCCATGCTTTATAGGAAATTTTAAATAGTGTTTTTGCAAACGGACTCCTTTTTAAACCCAACGACTGTCGCCCCTAGCTAAATACCCCCATTCCGGACACAATGGGATATGTTTCGTTGGCCATTTCGACTGTTACAGTCAGTTATTTTTTAAATTAAAATATAAAACATTCGATATTTAATTTAAACGTACATTTCAATTTGCCAGGGCCACAAACTGAATCGGAAAATTCCAGAAAAATAAATCTAGCTTTGTTTTGACGATACGGTCCTAACAAAACCAGTTTCGTCGAATTCTGAGCTCGTTTGAAAAACGGCCATTTTTAGGTCGACCCTTTTTAACAGAATTTGACCAATCACATTATCTTTTGCCCCGCTCACATACTAGCTTCAAAACTTATGAAATTTGAAACTTAGCAATCATTTGACATCCCGGACCCAACAAAAGTGGTTTCGTCGAAGTCCGAGGTCGTATGCAAAATCTCAATTTTCCAGGGATATATATACTATATAGCGACCTTTCTGAAAATTCATTTGGCCATAACTTTTGATTCCCGCTATGAAACTTCGATTTTTCGGATTCGTTAGAAAGGTATTGCTAAACAGATTTAAATATTTTCAGTTTCGCTAAAATCCGTTATATTTTCCACCCGGTACAGTCAGACAAAGTTTATATTCAAAATTTCAAACTGCCATACCATATCCAATTCTATGTTTTATTGAAATATGATATTTCAACTATTCAAATTCCTTGGTAATAACCTAATTTAAAAATTTTAAACTGGTTCACATTTTCCGGGTTATTACATATACCCGTTGTATTTTTTGGGAAATCAATTTGTGATTTGGCGGGTATGACGATGTGACATTCAAAGTGAATAATTGTGTGATCTGTCAGAGATAAGTGTGGCCTCTAGCCTCACAACCGGGAAATGACAAAAATTGGGTAGGCAGTATGGCTAAGTGGTTGGCTGCCAAGTAGGGTGTATTATCGCCTATCTAGAGATATTCATTTCATTCTTTAATCTATTCGATGTTGTCCCATTCGGGAAACGGTTGCTGATCCCAACTGTTGGTGATATACATTCTATACACTCAAGCGAAATGAGTGGTCAGTCATGTATGGTCGGGTTACAAGATGTTCTTGTTGAACCTAGTGTATTCCTCTCTAGAGGTACACTATCGGAAGGTGGTTCCATACCTTGTCATAATTGGTAATCCTTTATCCAATAAGTGATCGCGGTTTTGATTGTATACTATATATGTAGAACGTGAGATGGAAGCGTTCTGCAAGATGATTATTATATTGTGGTTGATAGACACTATTATAATATCAATGAGTTTCGATATAAAGATTTCCGTTTCTTTCAAAAATGATTTGAAAGTTAAATCAAATTGATTTGGATTCTCATAAGGGAAAAACCCGTTCCGTTATACGGTGTGGTCTTATGAGATATCGTTTAATTGTTCAAACTGTTTTAAATTGTTTTACTCACACTAGTCCCATGACTGACCCGGAGTTTATTTTGTTTTGTTTTCCCTAAACTCTTAGGTGCCCAATTTTGTATGGGCAGTCAAGTAGTCAGGATTTTACAGATACTGAGAGCTTGGAGCAGGAGGCTTCAGGATTATATAGCTATTGTTTATTCCGTTGGGTTGTAAGTGTTGTACTCTGATAACATTACCGTATATATATACTGATTTTATTTTAAATATATGTTATCTATTATATGTTGTTCATTCCGCTGTGAGGTTCGTGTTTACTATGATGTTGTATGTTCTTCTTCTTCTATTCTAAGTTTTCACCTTATCTATTCCCCCCTTCTAATTTCTTTCATGGACTATCCGGTGTTTCCGATGCTTGGATAGTCGACATCGTGTTTGGTGTCGATAATCAGGATCGCAAATTCCCCGGGTCGTTACAGCTAGTATGGAAAACTATAATATAATTGTACATTGGGTTTCAATTATTTGATATACGTCCAATTAGCTCTTTGGATTAATTATAATTTCATTGGGTAGATCGGTTGGTTTGAATTGGAAATTTTGAAGTTTTAGGAGGAAACGACCATTATTTTGGGGAAGAAGGGAATGCTCTAGTACCTTGACCAATGGTGTTCCGAGTTTTTAATAATATTGAATAATATAATATTCATTTCTTTAAAATCTCCATTTAAAACTGATGCACGTTTTATTCGTGCGGTCAAATGGTGTGTCCAATAGCCACGAAATTTAATGGCCTGCATTAGCTCATGATTACTGTTTTGATTGTCTAAATTTCGTCGTAATTTGAGACTACATCCTAGAACGATAATTTACGTGCATTTTGCGACCTTTTTGACCATCAAAATATACGATCTTGAAATATGACGATTCTTATTTTTTTTTTAAAACTGAAAAATATCCGAACTTAACGGAAATGTTCCCAAGTCATGATTCGGTAGTATGTGTAAAAACATATTTTGAACAGTTAATCAATTGATGATTAATATTTAATAAGATATTTGAATATCCAATCGTTAAAACATGGAGTATTAAAAAGTATAAACAAAAAATTTAAGATGTGTTTATAATAATAAGAGCACCTCTAATAGTGTTAACCCATTTTTTGGCAAAGTAGTCACCCGACAGATTCACGATTTTCTATGTGCTCGAGACTTGAGTATGTTCTCTTGGAAGCACGCAGTGGTTTGTTCGAAGGTGCGAAGTGCTCGGAATCGGGTTGGAAATATTGTTAACTCTGGAATTGAATTGACTCAAAAACTTGTGCCAATCATGTTTTGCTCACTTGAAATGTGGTGATTGCATTAGCTTGATCACCTAAAAAAACTCAGCTTAAAAACCTGCCATAGCAAGCTACACTCTCGTGTTGATCACCTAAAAAAATCCTAAGCAACTCGGGATGATCACATAGCAAATGAATGCAGAACTAGGCTTAGGTTCTGTATCCCCTTCCAGGATATGAAAATTACGTATTTCATATCCCCTTTTAGGATATGAAAAATACATATTTCGTATCCCTTCCGGGATATGAAAATACAATTTTATATCTTATCTTGGGATACAAAATAATCATTTTGTATCCTTTCCTAGGGTACAAACTCCACCTCAACTTCAGGTGCTTGCCACGACAAGCTTTTGTACGAGGCGATCACCCGAATTGGCTTACGCACATTGGTGCCTGGGATCTACAAGATACGGTGTACTCTTGGTTAAATTTGGCACACTCGGAAGACCTGATCACATCGAGGTGCTCACCTAGATTCTCTGAATCAATACACGTTTTTCGGCTTGGCATTTGGCATCTTCGAGATACGAAATTCCTAGTTTAACATGGCATGTTAAGCACCGTGCCTAGCATGACTTGATCACTACAAATTGAAGGATCACTACGGATGGATCATGCATTTTCAAGATACAAAAATGTTGGCAAGCGCTTCGATTTTCTAGCTAACCCCCGGGGAGTTGTTCTGATCTCAGGATCGGCATGATTCCACCAAATACAAATTTTTGGGGCTTTGGCCTACGACTCCACATATAAATGCCCCATTGACTTGACACTAATGAGGGACTTTTAATTGTTTATTTCCAGCATGCGGGAGACTTCTTCTTGGAGCTTTTTAGTGGCTTCTTTCATGGTTTTCATGGATCTAAAAGGTCTTTCGGACCTGTAAAATTCGCATAGAAATTTACCTTCAACATTTTGGCATTTGGATTGACAATTGGTTGCTTTTAGACATATTTGGACTTAGAAGCATATTTTGCACACTTTGGCTTGAGAAAGATGATTATGGCCTAATGGGGAGTTAACAAGGACTTTGTTATTCTCTAATACAACTTTGTAAACCCAAAGTATTGAAACTCAAATAATTCTTGTAATTATTACCACGATGATGAATATTTACTATAAAGTGGACGCAGGTGTTAGTGTCGAACCACTGTAAACTTGGTGTTCTTTACTTTTCTGCATCTAAGTGTTTGAATAGCTTGTATAATTCGCTTAATATTAACCCATTGGGCGCTGGCATGTGCGAATGACCAATTCCCTGCATCAATCATCGTTTGTCCATCAAAGTTTATATCATGACATATGTTTTATACACAATGCATCTTTATTACTATATGCAGTGTTAGTTTTAAAAAACATACATGAGAAAGAAAATAAGTGTAATTAAAATTATTTCATCTGATTATTGAACTAAATGTAATCATTTATTTTCGTACTAAATGCATGCAATAAAATATATCAAATGAGTATACATATTTTTAAATTAACTAGTAAAATTACCGTTACCGCTGGTTTTGAAGAAATGTTACCGATAATTTACCGTTAAAAATGGTTAATTTACCATTACCATACTGTTCTAACTGGTATACCGATTTCAATCAAAAATGATTACCGATCGACTGGTAATGATAAATTTACCGTAACCGTAACAGCCCTACCTGACTCTCTTGGTCAAAAACGACCTGACCTGATTTTCTGGGTCAAAAACGACCCGACCTGACTCTCTGGGTAAAGAACGACCTGATCTGATTATCTAGGTAAAAAACAACCAGACTCCAGATCTGACCAATCTGTCTCAAATCTCGACCAATACACCACCAATCGACAACACCGATGCAAACAACTCACCTAAAGCATCCAATTCAATTATCAACACTTTATGAAATCACCAACAACACTTAAATGACGATTATTCATCATACAACTATACAAAATTCACCAAATCATGATAAATAAATAAACAAAATAGTGGATCTAAACTTGCATATACCTAAAAATTAACATAAGAATAACAGTTTTAAGTTGCTAGATTAGATTCTACGGTGATTCAAATGAAAATATACTTACTATGATGTAGATCTAGGCGAAAATGGCTAGAAATGATGAAAATAAGATCAAACAACCCATATACTTGATTGAATCCGTGTGAAAGATGCTTATCACTCACCAATTCTTCAAAATAACTTGAAATTGCTAAATTCCATATCCGGTCAGTGAAGACCACTCTTCAAATTTCTCAATTTGATGAAATCTTCCTTCACTTGATGTAGATCTAGCTTCCTTTGATGTAGATCCTCAATCTTCTAGCGTAGGTCTATAATTTTAATGAAGGAAAGATGTATTTGATTGAACAAGGAGGAAGATGAGCTCAACCAAATGAGAGAACGAAGAAAACTATTCTCCATGCTTCTATCCCCCTATCTATAGCCTCCAACCAGCCCACTAGCGGGCCACACCAATTTAGCCCGTTAATGACTAGCTAAACCTGTACAAAAATTGTGAAACACTAAAAAGCCAATTCCTCCCAAACTGTTGAACCAAATATTTAGTGTGACCACTCTATAGAATTGGAAACATCATTTCCTTTCCAATGAAATCGATCTCAGCACCTACTTCAATCCCAGTCAAAAATTATGCCTTGTTCAAAACTAACAGGTCAAAATGGTCACAAATAAAATTGGTAAAAATTGTGGATATGTCTCACATCCCCATAATTAACATATCAAAATATGGGAATGATCAAACCCTCAGGGAATTATATAAAAATATTTTACGATCCTTTGATACGTAAAATGTGGGTTGTTGCATTCTCCAACCTTTAGGAATTTTGCCCCCGAAATTCCAAACAAACACAAGCAACCAGAAACAATCCCGCATGCATACCATCCAGAAGTAGTCAATTTTACCATCCAAACTTGCATCAATCAAGCCATGCATCCATAGCCTTAACCTAGCATGCAGAATTCTAACGAATAGTACAAGTTACAATGGTGTAAGGTGACACGACATTAATGGGTCATACCAACGAAGAGTTATGGATGGGTCGTCTTCATACTCTGTTCCGTCTCCCATGTACAATCGTCTTCATTCTCACTCCACTGCACCTTGAGTAACTTAACCATCTACCTCCTAAGTTGTTTCGTGTCATTCCCCACAACGAGAAGCAGTGTACGAAGTTTCAGAACTATGATATCGACTTCTAGGTCTTCGTACTGCTTTGGAGATACCACTACATTTGAATGCACACACTTCCAAAGAAATGACACATGGAAAACATATGCACACTCGACATCTGGTCAGGTAACTCAAACCTATACGCGAGCTTTTCAATCCGCTCGACTATCGGAAATGGTCCAACAAACCTAGGAGCTAACTTTCCTTTACTATCGAATCGAACGACATGCTTCAACGGCGAAATCTTCACGAAAACCATGTCACCCACATCGAACTGCAAATCTTTTCAACTTTATCGGCACAACTCTTCTAATGATCTTGGGCTGCCTTCATTCATTGCCGAACAATCTCGATACAATCTAATGTCTCTCTGATCATCTCTAGCCCAAGTGTCAGCTTATCTCCATTTTCTAACCAACATGCTGGAGAATTATACGGTATACCATACAATGCCTCGTATGGTGTCATCCCAATGCTCGATTGGTAGCTGTTGTTATATGCAAACTCAACTAGATGTAAATGGTCTTCCCATGATCCTTCAAAGTCCAATACACAAGCTCTTGGGAGATCTTGCAAAACTTGATTAACCCTCTTGGTTTGACCATCGGTTTAGGGATGATAAGTTGTACTCAAACACAACTCCGTTCCCAAAGTCTGTTGCAAACTTTCCAAAATCCACTCATGAACAATGGATCTCGATCACCCACTATGCTTTTCGAGATACCATGGAATCGAACTATCCATTTTATATAAAGCTCAGCCAACTTCGATGTTGTCCTAGTCGATCTGACAGGAATAAATCTGGTGCTTTTGGTCAGGCGATCCACTATAACCCAAATTCCTTCGTTTCCTTCCTTGGTTCTAGGTAGTCCATCGATGAAATCCATCGATATTTGCTCCCACTTCCATTAGGAAATTCCAATGGCTAAAACAATCCATTCGGCTTCTTCTGTTCAACTTTCACTAACTCATAGTTCATACACTTGGAAATGAATTTTCCAACATCCTTTTTCATTCCTTCCTAGTAGTAGGCTCTCCTCATGTCCTGATACATCTTGTTACCACTAGAATGAATCGTCAACTTTGAGTGATGACATTCCCTCAGAACCTTATCTCTTAATCCGTTAATGTCAGGAACAGCCAGTCATCCTTTCTTTCGAAGCCATCCCTCTTGATCAACCTCGAATTCCTTATCCTCTGGTTGCAATTTCTAGATAATCTCGACAAGCTTCGCATCACACTTTTGGCTTTCGCCAATCCTTTCGATAAGAGTAGGTCTTATTGACAAACTTGCCAGCATTTTAGGTTCCAACTCACACTTAGGCCTGAAATCAAATCCTACCAAGTGCTCGAGGTGATTCCATTTGAAAAACATCGCTCCCAAACTTGCGTGTCTTCGACTCAACGCATCTGCCACTGCGTTACCTTTACTAGGAGTACATGATATACTAAAATCATACGATGCCAGAAACTCTAACCGCAGTTGTTGCCGAAGATTCAAATCCTTTTGGGAGAAAAAATATTTTAATGACTTGTGATCCATAAACGACTCCAATCGAACTCCCAACAGTTAATGTCTCCACATCTTCAGAGCAATCATGATCGCTGCTAACTCCAAATCATGAGTTGGATAATTCTTTTCGTGCGGCTTCAGCTGCCGACTCGCGTAGACCACAACTTTATCCTTCTGCATCAGCACTGCTCCAAGTCCAGTACCGCATGCATCGGTGTATACCACCCACCATCTCTTCATTCCCACTTGAAATTGTCAAAACATGAGCACTCGTCGGTCTCTCTTTCCGGATTCTGAGAGCTTGCTCACACTTTGCATCCTATGTGAACACTTGGTTCTTCTTCATCAATCTTGTTAATGGTACAGCTATCTTGGAGAAATCCTTGATAAAACGACGATAATATCCTGCCAATCCATGGAAACTCCAAATATCCGTCACACTCTAAGGTCTATCCGAGTTCTGGATTGCTACCACCTTAGCGGAGTCAACCGCTATTCCATTTCCAGAAACAACATGGCCTAAGAACCTCACTTCGCTCTTCCAGAAGTGACACTTTGAAAACTTAGCTCTCAACTGATGCTTTCGCAAGATTTCCAAAACAACTCGCAAGTGTGTCTTATGCTCTTCCTCGTTCCAGGAGTAAACAAGAATATCATCCAACGAATACCAGCACGAACTTGTTCAACTGATCCTTGAAAACCCTACTCATAAGATCCACAAAATACGCTGGCACGTTAGTCAACCCAAATGGCATCACCAACCATTCGAAGAAACCGGATGGTGTCCTAAAAGCAGTCTTTAGCACACTATCCTTTGCCACCCTCAACTGGTGAAATCCCGTTGCCAAACCCATTTGAGAAAACAACTTGTCTTGTGAAGCTGATCGAACAAGTCATCTATCCTCAACAACAGATACTTGTTCTTCTTGTTTACCTTATTCAGCTCACGATAATCCACACACAACCTCAAAGATCCATCTGCCTTGGTTGCAAACATAACTGGTTCACCCCATTCGAACACACTTTTATGAATGAATCCTTTTCCCAAAAGGTCACGTACTTACACTTCTCACTCTCGATGTTCCCTAGGCACCATTCACCTAAGAGGCATAACGATAGGTCCAGCACCTTCGACCAAAACTCACCAAATCGATCCTGAACTCAATCTCACGATGCAGCGGCAACCCTTTGACCTCTTCAAAGACATCATTGAACTCTCTCGTGATCGGCACCGACGACATGTCTTGCCGTGGAATCACAAGCGGATATAAATAGCTCACGAAGACATCATCTTCGGGTTCACATCGAATCACAACCATTCGCCCTTCCACATTTTCGTCTGTCACCTCCTACTTCTTGCAATCCTCTTTTGTCGCATACCTCTTGAGCCAGTCCATACCCCAAATAATCCCAAACCTAGCGAAGTTCAAAAAACAGCAATCACACACAAAGGAGAAAGCATGACTCGATAACACTAGACCACGACAAATCATACACAAATTGGACGAACCCCCAGCTGGATTAGTCACGATTAACAACTTATCACAAACCTTGGGTTTCAGTCCCAAGCGACAAACAAGATCATTACAAATGAATGAATGTGATGCTCCACTATCAAACAACACACGAACTGAAACATCTCTAATGGAAAGAATGCCTTAAACGACGACACTCTTCCCTTTTTCCTCCGTCGTTGGAGCCCTTGAAGACGATGGCACAGCTTCCAAAGCATACGCGTTCACTACCTACTTAGCCTTAGCTAGTTCTGGACAATCTTTCTTATCATGCCCGGGCTTTCCACAATTAAAGCTCTTCTTTTCAGCTTTTGGATTCTTACAATCCTTGGAAAAAAGGCGCTTCTGCCAGCAGTTAAAGCAAGTCACTTAGCCTTTTTCTTTTTCTGACCATCCTTTCCTTTTTGTTGTTGCTTCTTTTTCTTTTTGTTACTACCACCCTGTTGTGGTTTCAGTTCTTCCTTAGCCGCAACAATAGTCCCTTCCTTAGAAAACAAACACTCATGTCTCAGAGCTTTTTTGACGATCTTCTCGTAAGTGTCGTCCAAATGATCAACCAACTAATTCCCTTAAACTGCTTTCCTTCTAGAGTAGTGAAATCTTTGCATAACTTTGCGAAGTCAACAACCCTAGGTACTTGCATTTGAACTCCCGCATCCACTGTGACTGTCTCTTGAGTAGGTACCCTCCTCATGATCGGTGCCATCATGACCTCGAACATTGCTGGGTAATCTAGTATACCTCCACCACCCCGTCCAGGAACAGTCTCCTCCCTAGCAGTGTGTCTCGACATTCGACGAATCATTCTAAATCTAAAAAATTGAATGATTAGTCCACGCATGAGAAAAACGGCAAATGGAGTTCAAACTCTATTATATTATGCACCAGTATATAGTATACATCCATCAGAAATCTAAAAATACGTCTCTCTTACGTAATTATGCCTTCGAACTTTGGCTGAAACCGATAACCATAGCTCTAATACCAAATGTGTCGACCGCCCATAACTCCTGCACTTAACAAGAGGAATACTGCACTGAAAGACGTGCCAGGAAGCTATGGACAATCATCAGGGTAGAATAATATACACATAACTCACAGTGCAAGGATAAAATATAATAGAGTATATACAACATGCAGTAATAATGAAGTAGAATTGAGTAGAAACTTAAAAGCTTCATATCAACTCGAAAGTATATCCATACAACTTTGGATTACACAATAAGAGTTTGTACAATATGCCTCACTATAGTCTCTCAGAAAATACATCAAACAGCGGAAAACAACAAATAGTAGATAATAGGAAACTAATACGAAAGCCTTCTGCTTGTCGTCGCTCAGCAGCATCATCCTTATCAAGATCTATCACATATCACCTACTACTTAGTCTACTAATCCAAAATCGGTTGAACAACCTAAGGTAATAAGAGGAAACATAAAGCCTTGAATCAGACAACAGTTTTAATGAGCGATAAAAAAACTATCTAACATCATCAATAAAGTATATGAGAATAGGCAGATTAATCAACTAATCTACCATCACAATAGAGAAGAACCCAACCCATCTTCTCGACATCCGACAGTGATAGCCTTTACAACAATCAAGTAGAAACAAGAAGTACATTCATGGCAACAATTATCAAGCATAGACCATCCTAATCGATATTGACGTCTCCCCAAGCACAAGCCCGAAGGCCTAAACCAACATCAAATAAGCACCCAAAAGATATCTTCTTCGACGTCGAAAAATCTACCCAAGATGATACGCGCAAAACAATCATCATACATGACTCTGGCTATCATCGCCAATCCTGCTTTGAAACCATCGTTAATCGCATGACCGGCACAACACCTTGTCGTCCGTCAAGGGCTAATGGTAAACCCTGGTTCTAGCAAAACTCGATATGCCATCGTTCTCGTATCTAGCCCCATCGTGCTGCCTAGGGTACTTGACCAACCACTTCTAGTCGTTTGGGCATCCCATTATACCCCTGCTTTGAGTCTTCTAGAACCTACGACAACGATAATCCCTCGGCCTTCAGTATCTCTATCCATCAAACCTGATGAATGTTCATAAGCTTAAGCAACTTCTTGAGCACCATTATCCATAAACTCACAGCCTTGAGTCATCTTCACTTCATTGCATTACGACGATCAACGAACACTTCAAAACCCTTCAAACATTCCTCTTTCAATTCACGTCGAAGCCACAACCACCATCGAGCATAAAACATAAGTCAATTGGTCAATATTCGATTGATAGTGTTTTAGCCTGACTCATCAGGTCACAAATGACCCGGCTTATCAGGTCACAAATGACCCGACCCATCAGGTCACAATTGACTCGAATCATCGGGTCAAAAATGACCTTACTTGACTCTCTGGGTCAAAAAGGACATGACCTGACTCCCTGGGTCAAAAACGACCTAACCTGGTTTTTTGGATCAAAAACGACCCGACCTGACTCTCTGGATCAAAAACGACTTGATCTGATTTTCTGGGTCAAAAATGACCTGACCTGACTCTTTGGGTAAAAAATGACCTGATCTAATTTTCTACGGCAAAAACGACCTGATCTGATTTTCTAGGTCAAAAATGACCCGACTCCAGATCTGACCAATCTATCTCCAATTTCGACCAATCCACCACCAAATGACAACATCGATGCAAAGAACTCACCCAAAGCATCCAATTCAACTATCAACACTTTATGAAATCACCAACAACACTTAAATGACAATTATTAATCATACAACCATATAAAACTAACCAAATCATGATAAATAAATGAATAAAAAAATAGTGGATCTAAACTTGCATATAACAATGAATTAACTTACCAGTTTAAGTTGCTAAATTAGATCTTATGGTGATTCGAATGAAAATATACTTACCATGATGTAGATCTAGGCGAAAATGACTAGAAATGATGAAAATAAGATCAAACAACCCATATACTTGATTGAATCCGTGTGAGAGATGCTCATCACTCACCAATTCTTCAAAATAACTTGAAATCGCTAAATTCCCAATCCGGTCAGCAAAGAACACTCTTCAAACCTCTCAATTTGATGAAATCTTCCTTCACTTGATGTAGATCTAGCTTCCTTTGATGTAGATCTTCAATCTTCTAGCGTAGGTCTAGAATTTTAATGGAGGAAAGATGTATTTGACTGAGCAAGGAGGATCAAGAGCTCAACCAAGTGAGAGAATGAAGAAAACTATTCTCCATGCCTCTATGCCCCTATTTATAGCCTCCAACAAGCCCACCAATGGGCCACACCAATTCAGCCCATTATTGACTAGCCATCTGCTATAGCTTGAAGAATTCCCAATGGACCGGCATATTCAGGCCTAATGCGTTGCTGTATTGCTGCAGATATTTCTCTTTCTAACCACACAATTACTAGTACCCCTATTCAGCCCATTATTGACTAGCCAAATCTGTACAGAATTGTGAAATATAAAATGCCGATTCCTCCCAAACCGCTGAACCAAATCTTTAATGTGACCGCTCTACGGAATTGGAAACAACATTTTCTTTTCAATGAAACCGATCTCAGCACCTGATTCGGTCTCAGTCAAAAAATATTCCATGTACAAGACTGATAAAGGCATAATTATCACAAATAAGATTGGTAAAAATTATGGACATGTCTCACATCCCCCTAACCAACATATCAAAATATGAGAATGATCCAACTCTCGGGAAATTAAATAAAAATATTTTTCGATCCACCGATACGTAAAATGTTGGTTGTTACATGATTGAAGAATGCGTCAGACATGGCGAGCTGGCGGAATATGTTTGGAATCGAGCTGTAGTACCGAGACATGCACAACTGTTAGCTCCGACTCAGGATAGGGATGGATCGGGACCTGGCCCCCGTGATTTGGTCACCTATTGATGTGGCTTTCTGGATTTTCTAGTTTTTGCAGCCCTTGGATACTAGTTTTTTTTACCTTATCGGCTTCTCATTTTTTCGCACTCTAGATTTTGGCTTTGCGGATTCTAATCTTGGCAGTCTATCTTTTGGTTTTTCGGCATTTATACTTTTGGCTTTCTGGTATTTTGGTTATGAATGTTACCCCTAGGCATGCTCTGTAAAAGACACTAGTCCATTCCCTTCAAGCTTAACGGAACTCAATGAACTTGAAATCGATAAAGACTAACTCGACTCAGCCACGTACGGGATTAGGCCTTAACCCCTAAACTTTTTCTCTGCTCGACAATGAGTCGCTAGGTTTTTGTTCAGATTTATTAAAAAAAAACTCCAACCGTTTGAAAATTTTAATAAAAATTATTTCGTTCATCGGGATGTTTCTTGCGAAGTAAAGAAATATGGAATCAGAACTTCAAACTTTAAGGATTTTGCTCTCTATTTATAAAAATAATGGTCCCCAAGTAAGGACTTTGCTTGGAAAGGAGCAGGCCATCTTGTCGGGACTTGGTAAGGTCGCCTTGCCTAGTGACAGGCAGGGCCCTACCAATTTGGCATATTCTTGGTCCTCTTATCACATCCTGGCGAAGGCGTCTTTGACTCTTTTTGCTTTCCATAGGTTCTCTTGTTAGGTTTTGTCAAGGGTGTCTTGGACTCTTATTAGTTTATAATGGTCCTCTTATCAAGTCTTGGTAAGGGCTTTACAGACTCTGGACTCTTTTGGCTTTCCGATGGTCCTCTTGTCAAGTTTTGTCAAGGGCATCTTGGACTCTTTTAGCTTTCCAATAGTCCTCTTATCAGGTCTTGGCAAGGGCATCTTGGACTCTTCTGGTTTATCCTTGATCCTCTTGTCAAGTTTTGGCAATGGTGTCTTGGACTTATCTGGTTATCTGATTTCTGGTTATTCTGGCTTTTGGATTCGTCTGATCATTTGGTTTGGTTATCCAGTTGTTGGTTATTCTAGTTTTCTGAATTTCGAGTCACTCCGATTTCTTGACTCTCGGTTATTCTGGTCATCTTGGTTATCTCTCGTAATGCGATCTGGAGCGATCATCAAGTCTTTTTTTTTTGTTAGCACGATCCGAAGCAATTATCAGTTTTATTTAGTTTCCTGGATTTCTTGTTTTCCACTAATACGATACGGCGTGATCACGTCCTTTAGTTTTCTATTTCTCAACAATTGGATTTATGTGTGGACTTCTTTTAGTTCATGACTTCTAGATTCTCGGATTTCTGGATTATTGCTAAACACATCTCCATTTTCTTAAGGGAGACATGTTTTGGGGGACAAAGTGTTGATTTTTTTTGGCAAGCAGTCATATGGCGGACTCACGATTTTCAAGTACTCGGGACTAGAGTTTGTTCTCTTGGAAGCGCGTACTGATTTGTACGAAGTCGCGAAGTAGTTGGAATCGGGTAGGAAATATGGTTAACTCTTGGATCGAATCGACTCAAAAAAGTTGCCAAAAACGTATTGTTCACTCGAAATATGGTGACTGCATCAGTCGAATCACTCAAAAAACTCAACTTAAAAACCTGTCACGGCAAGCTACACTCTCGTGTTGATCCCCTAAAAACCTCTGAGCAACTCGGGATGATCACATGGCAAATCAAAGCAGGACTCAGAAGGGAGATTTCATGTCCCCTCCCAAGACACGAAATGTACCTCAACATCGTGTTCTTGCCACAACAAGCTTTTGAACGAGACGATCTCCTTAACTGGCTTGGGCACATCAAGGCCCGAGATCGATATGCTTCAGAATACGAAGTACTATTAGTTGAATTTGGCACACTTGGAAGACCTGATCACATTGAGGCGATCAACTAGATTCTCGGAATCAACACAAAATTTCTCGTCTTGGCATTTGGCATCTTCGGGATATGAATTCTGAAATTTTGTACCCTATTTGCATCATGAAATCCTAGTTTGATATGGCACATTGGGCAACGTTCCTAGCACGACTTGATCACTACAAATTGGAGGATCACCATAGATGGATCACACATTTTCGAGATACGAAAATCTTGGCAAGTGCTTTGATTTTTTTGCTAACTCCCGTGAAGTTGTTCCGATCCTGGGATAGGCCCAACTCCTGGGATATGAAATTTTAGGACTTTGGCTTACGATTTCACCAATAAATACCCCACTGATCTGACGCTAATGAGGGGCTTTTTGCTATTCATTTTTAGCATGTTAGAGACTTCTTTTGATTTCTTTTTAATGGCTTCTTTCATTACTTTCATGGGTCTTTTGGACCTATAAACTTGTCATAGAAGCTTAGCTTCATCATTTTGGCATTTGGAATGACACTTTACTTACTTTTGGACATATTTGGACTTGGAAGCATATTTTGCACACTTTGGCTTGAGGAAGATGATTATGGCCTAATGGGAAGTTAACACCGACTTTGTTATTCTCTAATACAACTTTGTAAACTCAAAGTGTTGGAACTCAGATAATTCTTGTAATCGTAACAATGATGACGAACAGTTACTATGAAGTGGACGTAAGCATTATTGTTGAACCACTATAAATAGGGGTTCTTTACTTTTTCTGCATCTCTATGTTTGGATTTTTTTTATATAATTTGCTTAACATCGACCCGTCGGGTGTTGGCATGTGCGAGTAACCGATTCCCTACGTCTACAAATAGGAAAGTTGTTTTCATAGGGAGGACCCAGTAGTTCAGTGGGAGGAAACACTGTTTTTTTTTTTTAATTTAAAATTCTATAAGTAAAAAACTGTTTACGTTAATTTTATGGCTACTTCAGTTTAAATGGAAATATGAAAACCATTCACGGTATAAACGGTTTTCAATTTTCAGTTTACAAACTCACACTTAAAAATAGAAATGGGAAAACCTCGTTTCTTTCCTCTCCTCATGCTCAAATTGCCATGGTCAAAGCATGGGCAAGAGCAAGAAAAAATGATTCTCTCCAAACTCACGCTGTTGGGGATGCTCTAATACCGCATTGGTAGCTCAAGTCTATATGATTTCGATATAAAATAAGATGGATAATAGAATATATACAGAGTGTTATTTAATTTGTATATTAATGGAGCGACCAAGGAAAGAATGTGGATGATAATAGAACTGTCAAGTTGTAAAATACGGATATTTGTTTCAAGGACACATTTTAAAGAAAAATTAGATCTAAGAACTAACAACTTTTGCTATGTAAATTAAGGACAATTTTCATGTTTTAATTGGAAAAAATCGAAATATTTTAAGCTAGGGACACACATTAACAATTCACAATTAATAAAATTTAATATAAAAATGTTATCCTGTGATGATAAGATTACAAAATAGTAAAAATTAATCAGCAAATGTTTATTTAATTTGTAAATATGGAAAAAATGAATATAAGAAAATTTAGGATGAAAAGTTAAATGATATAGCTTCGTTTATTGTGTATAGCTTTGCTCGGATGTAAATGAGATTAGCTTTAAAATGACTTAATTATGTGTTTAGGTGATACAATATAAAGCTATGTTTTTAAGCTACTGAGTTATATTCATTTAGCTTTTCGAACTGATTTATTTTTATATATTTATAATAACATCAATTGATTAAAATAATTTTGAAATCATTTTTTCTTTTTAACTTTAAGGGTTGTTTTTTTATTTTTTTTAATTAATTTAGTAATGATGAGAAATTAAAATGAATTTTATTCCTGTATAATGCAATTTAATCTTTGACATTGATCTAATTATTAAACTTAGTAGTCATTGGATCTTCCTTTTTTTTTTTTTTCTATGGTTGAAGCTAAATACCCCTTGTAAAAATATGAGCCCTATAGCTTAATCGAATTCTATCTTGACGGCATGAAGTCAACGATCCACCATTATTTTATAGTTCGTCATCTGCTTTTCCCTTCTTTCCCTCGGATTTTCATCCACCAACAAAAATGTCTTATTTTCTTTTATAGCCGTTGGTCACATCTTAATCTGCAGCAACCTCGTTACCCATGCAACATCCATTTCTTTACTTGCTTTTCCTCTTCATCATCATCACCCACTCTCTCTTGCTAAGAAGCACCGCTCAGCCTTTTGACTACCCATCAGCAAACATATCAACAAAATGGACAAACAATCCGTCCATCCAACGCCACGCCACATTTAGTGACGGCGTATCCGTTAGATCCATCCTCCTACGAGGAACGTTCGGCCCAGCATTTGCCTGTGGTTTCCTCTAACCGCGACCGTCCTGTTCGAGAAAATGCCACATTGGACTTCTCAAAAAATGGCGACTTGACTTTACGCGATTTCGACGGCTCCGAAGTTTGGTCCAGTAATACTGCAGGAAAATCCGTAATCGGTATGGATATAAACAAAGTAGGAACCTTACTTCTCTTTGACGACAAGAATCGAACAGTTTGGTCATCTGTTGACTACCCTACGGATTCTTTAGTTCTCGGTCAAACCCTAAGGGAGGGTCTACGTCTGACAGCGAATGCCTCCATTACCAATTCCAGCCAAGGTCAGTTGTATCTTAGCATAGTCAGAGGTGGTTTTCGGGCATTTGTTGGTTCACAAATGTACTACGAGAACATTACTACTAATCCTGAGCAGAAAAAGGTTACCTATGTTTCGTTTAATAATGGCAGCTTGGACACTGGATCTGATGCTTCAGCTCCGGATTCCTCTTTGCCTTTACCGTTGGCAAGTTCTGTTCAGTACATGCGACTTGATTATGGGGGTCATTTGAGGATTTATGAATGGAGGCCCTCTGGGTGGGCTCTTTTAGGGGATGCTTTTGAATTATTCCCTGATGATGATTGTTCTTATCCTACCGTATGCGGAGAGTATGGGGTATGCTCTGATGGACAGTGTACTTGTCCTGCTTCAGCAAATAACAGCTTGACTTACTTCAGACCAATCGATCAGAGGAATCCTAATGTCGGTTGCATGCCGACTAATGCTATTTCGTGCAAGTCAAACAAATCACAAGAATTTCTATTGCTGCAGAACGTGTCTTATTTCAGTTATGTCGACCATGCAAATGCAGACATGAACAATACAAATGCAGAAGCTTGCAAACAGGCATGTTTGGCGAACTGTTCTTGCAAAGCTGCACTTTTTCAGTATGGTCCAGATGCTTCTAGCGGTTACTGTCATTTGCCATCTCAATTGTACTCGTTGATGAACAATAAACCGGATGTTACACACTATAATTCATTTGCATTTATCAAAGTGCAATCCTTCCCTATTACAAATTCTACGTCTACAACAAACTCTAGCAACTTTTCAGACGGCAAAAGTGACAGCCCTGATGTTACAAGTGGTGACGGATTGAGGTTTCTATTTTTTATTATTTCTACTGTTGCTGTATTTATCATGGTTCTTGTAAGGTTAGGGAACAGGTACAGAGGAGTAGAGGATGATGATGAATTTAATATGTTACCTGGATTACCTACAAGATTTACATATGAAGATCTCAGGGTTGCTACTAATGACTTCATACAAAAACTTGAGGAAGGTGGATTCGGTTGTGTTTTTGAAGGAACGCTGATTGATGGTGGTAAAATAGCCGTTAAAAGATTAGATGGTGTTGGTCAAGGTAAAAAAGAGTTCTTGGCAGAGGTCCAGACTATTGGCAGCATTCATCATTTACATTTATTGAAATTGGTTGGATTATGTGCAGAGAAATCATATAGACTTTTAGTTTACGAGTACATGCTTAACGGATCACTAGATAAATGGATCTATTATAGGGATCGTGATACTGTTCTAGACTAGAAAACGAGGCGAAAGATTATAACAAATATTGCCAAAGGACTAGCCTATTTACATGAAGAATGTAGGCAAAAGATTGTTCATTTGGACATTAAGCCTCAAAATATACTCTTGGACGAAAATTTTGATGCCAAAGTATCAGATTTTGGATTGGCTAAACTTATTGATCGAGATCAAAGTCAAGTAATGACTAGGATGAGAGGCACGCCTGGGTATCTAGCACCTGAATGGTTAACATCGGTTATCACAGAAAAGGTTGATGTTTTTAGTTTTGGCGTTGTCGTGCTTGAAATTGTATGTGGAAGGAAGAATCTAGACTACTCTAAAGATGAAGAAAGCGTTCATCTGGTTACTTTGTTGCAACAAAAAGCTAAAGAAGAAAGATTACTTGATATAGTAGATGGTCGTAATAGTGACATGCGACAGTCACATTGTGACGACGTTCATGTTATTATGCATCTTGCAATGTGGTGTTTACAAAATGATTGTAACAAGAGACCTTCCATGTCGGTGGTAGTGAAAGTATTAGAGGGTTCTATGAACGTGGAAGCTAATTTGGACTATAACTTTTCTGATCCATCTCCATATGTATCTCGGAACGCGAACATCATCGAATCTGTCCGGCCAGTTGCATCCAGTCTGTCAGGTCCAAGATGACTTGCAGAGATACCACAAATTTTATTAAATATATTTTTGGTGTTTTAATCTTCTTGTTTTTAGATCTAGAACAGCTTTTCATCTTATATGACTCATTGGGGTTAATATCAGTCACGCCTCTATCTGAACTAAACTAAGGGCGGTAAATAAAGTGTGTACTGTTGGAGCTGATTTCGGGAATGATTCCTGGTAAAAAAAAATAGCTGCAAACTTTTTATTTAATTTGTGCTTGGGACTTATTTTGATTTCAGACATAATGTATGACATTTTTTGCTTGAGACTAGAACAAGGAACATGTGCATGTAAACAGATTTGAAACTTTATTTTATAAGAAGCATGACAGAAGTGGTGTTTGCAAAATCTGATATGGATTTTGCTTAAAACTGTTTAGTTTTCTATCTCTTGGCCATCAGAAAGTATACGGGAACTACTAGGTGAAAAACCTATCAATAGGATACATTTCCAAATTCCAGTTTATATGATTTTTTTTTTCTTTTTTGATACATTGATCACTTAGTATAGTGCTACTAGAAAGTATACGGGAACTGGTAGGTGAAAAACTAATCAATATAGTGCATTCCCAGTTTTTCAATGGTATTGGGAACATTGACCTTGACCATCAGTATTTTCACAGCGGGAAAAAAAGGCATTCCAAATTCATATGGTAGTGGTTTCTGGATTCACGCAAAGTTATGCTATTAAACCCCTTAAGTTAGTATTCTCTCTCTATCATAACAGCACAAACCCATACAACTGTACTTAGTACTTACACATACAGGACTGCTTCTCAAAATCTACCTTTTCCTACTACATTTCTCTTGAAAAGTAAACAAAGTGTCTATCCAAATGAAAAGTTATACCTTCGTTCAAATGAAAAATTATATCAATTGAATAAAACAAATGTGTTTATTGAAGTGAAGCTTCATGTATGTTCAATGAAGAGTCCATCGATTCAAAAATTATCAAAACGCATTGCTGGAGCTCTTGAAAGCCATTGCTGGAGTTATCACCCATCACAAGAATGTTGCTTTAGAGAGATAATAATACTACAATGACAACTTACAAAAGAAAAGAAAAAAGTTGCTTTAGAGAGATAGAGGGGTGTTCCTTAGTTTGTACTGAAAGCAACACTTCTTTTCGTAGGCTAACATGAGGTTTAACAAGGGTCTGGCTATTCGCACTCCATTATTTGCTCTTCACTTCCCGAATAAAATTTTAAAATTTCATTTCCGAATTTGCCCTTTAACAACCGATTACATAGTTTGTTTAATGTTGCAAAATGATTAAAAAATAATAATTTCAACTATATATATGAGTTCGATGCTAAATTGCAAACTATAATTAAATTTAAAATCAACATTGTACATGATTTTTATAAAAAAAAATAGAAACTACAAATATTGATTAAAAAATTTAAAACAATTATTATAAATTCAAAAACTCTACTATCAATGATGTGTATCGTTATGCATTTTGAGATCGAGTATGTTAGCAATAACAGAAATTGCAAAGATCTAAACAGTAAATAAATAAATCATTAATATAGAAGATATTATTTAAATAAATCGACGTTGAAATAATTTGTAATAAGGGCATTTTTGGATTAAACGGAGTGAGAAGAGCAAATGATGGGATGCATATTTTATTTTCTATTTAGCGGGGGGTGAAGAGCAATTAACAGGGTGTTAATAGACGCATCCTAACTACAATTTATAATGACACGCCAACTGAAAGTTATAAGTTATCCGTGCTAAATCTGAACTTGAATCATGGTTCCATCTTTTGCTTCAAACTCCGAGCTTACATGTTATATTCTTTGAATCATTCTCTTACTTCAGTGCAATTGCTTTTTGACAGTGTAGTGCTGTGAGTGCTGTGATGTAGAGATTCCTCCTCCACGAGGTTGCTTTTATTTTTTGGGTTGTAAATCAAATGGCAACGCAATTATTTTGATTTCATTCTTAGAGTGCTTGTGCATAATTAAATATTCAGTTCATGTTAGATTAAAAATAATAATAATACATATATTTGAATAAAACTTATAATCTATGTAAGATCACAATGCTGCTAAACAAGGAAGGTTAGATAAACGATTAATAATTCTTATTATAGGCAACACCAGATTAAAACATCAGCTAAAAATAATCTCCATGTCAAATGCCAAATTTTCTAGTATTAGCATTTCAGCTATGAAAATTTTGAATGCTCAAGCACTGCAAATGAATGTGTTGAATGAAAACTTGGTCTTATCAAACAAATTTGATGTGCTGATCCAACAAGAAAATGAAGACATATAATTGAATGTGGTCAGGACACTAATCTGGATCCTTGATGGAGAAATAAATTGAATGAAATTTTGTGTGAAAAATCATAACTCAAGCCAAAACAAGCATTCTAACTGCAACAAGCCAAATGATCATAACAGTCATGCCACCCATGCAACTCCCGTGCACCACTGTGTCTAACCCAGATGAAAACTTTGAACCCATTATCATTCGTCTTGATCATTTGAAGTTCCCAATAGCAAACCCACTTCTTAATTTGGACTTCGATCTGTCCTTCGGTGCTAACGTTGAAAAAGAAATTTTGCATTTGTGACAAACCATGCAAGAGCAACAATAGCACTTGAACCATGGACTTCATTCTCTACCTAGCACTGATACTGTTTCCACCATTAATGCCAACCACTCATTCCCATGCACCACTTCTCTCGGTTTCATTGCTCCCATGTAAAACACTTACTCTTCAAGCAATAATGTCAGCCTTATCCCTCCTACCACCTTTTTACCACATGTACATGAACCCAGCCCTTTCCTTTTCATTGGAACCATCCCCGGTTGGTTACCTATTCCACAAACCCTCATTTCAACCATGACCTCCTCCTCAAACGACAAATCTTCTAAAATGAAACCTCCGACCAAAGTGCCAAATTATGTCTCTTAAAACTAGGAGCATGACATTCTTCATCAAAACCCCCTTTAGTTTCCCAATGTTACACAGTATAGTCCTTCGTGACTTTAATTGTTGTTTGAATTTATAAGACGTACACGGATGCATTCCCCTTCTCCGTAGGAATACCCCCCCCCCCCCCCCCCCCCCCCCGTGTTCAACGCTATATCTGATGCATGCCTCACTAATATAAACAATTGAAACACCCCACATCCCTTTACTTATTTATCCAAAGTAGAATTCCACTGGATTGAAACCCCCCACATCCCTTTACTTTATCCAAAGTCGGATTCCATTGAAAAATATGTAGCGTTATAGGTATATAGACATAAATACACCACTGAGACTAGCATTCACAAAACAGAAATAAATTATATAAAACACAGCGGAAGAAGAAGACAATTTAATTAAACAGTAACAAAACCATTTATTTTAGAAAAACCAACTATCACAAAATACATGTCTCATGAAGATAAAATCAAAATCATGAATAATAGCAGAGTATATAAATATTATCCTTCAAATAGTCAATAGATACAACTAAACCGTGGAAAAGATAAAATAACAAAGTGTTAACCCCGTTAAAACGCGGGTCCGAAAAGAGCGCATCGACTGTTAAACAAAACCATAGCCAAGTCGAAGTGCATGTTCACAATCAAGCCATTACTACGACCTATAACCACATCATTTATGTCGCCAGAACAAGCTATGCCTTATGTCGTGGCTCATCTCATGCCGTGACTGGTTGGAGATCATGACGCCAAGCATTTCAAGCTGCAGACCATTTCATTTCGTAAGAAGCTTCCATGCCGCAAGCTGATGGATCCTTCCATTGCGTAATTGAATGCTGTCATGCCGAAGGGTGTTAAACTCTTCCATGCCACAACACTTTGTGAACATGAGACACACATGGACCATTCTAGCTTCAATAATGCATGGACCTTAACTACTGAAAAGCCAATCGCGCCAAGACATTGATGTTATACAACATAGTATAACCAGCTCGTTGTTCGCATACAAGAAAACAAATCGTATCGTATATCATATAATATAATGTGTATGAGAGTGCAGGGTCCATGTCGTTAATAGCTTAAAGCAATGGGAAAATGAAGCATGTCGTTCAGGTGTTCATCTCGCAAGAACCTCAATCCGTGAGCACCATGTCGCACTGACAAATCTCTCCATGCCGCTGAGTCTCCATGTCGCTGGGCCTTTTACAATCAGATTGTGTACCCATGTATAGTCAGGCCATGTGATAACTTGGTGATAACATATGATGGTCTGCGTTCGCAAAGCTTAGAGCATCTCCTACCCATCATAGATGTAGTGTCTTGTAAATCCTAGGTGTCATGCTATGTTTCACAATGTTAATCTAATTGAAAATGTCAATTAAAAATTAGCTCCAATCCTGCATAATGACCGATCACTTTTTTATTTGCAGTTGAATTCGATGCTATATTTTCCCACCAAATTACACTTGAATTGGTTGATATACAGAAAGTTAACTTAAAATGAATTATCTTCTTGTCTGAATGCTACGCATGTAGAAAATAAAATTTGAGAGGAGAAAAAAATGAAGAATTTTTTTGAGGAAGACAAACTTTAATTAATTTTTTTTTTATTGCTTTTTTTTTCTCAAATTGCTTTATTCAAAGATTACAAAACATGCATGCATTATTTATACATGCATAAGAAATTTCTAGATAAAATTAAATTAAAACAATACCAAATAAAACAGAGAAAGCAAAACAGGAAATGCAATTAACGCATGCAATTTAATGCAATATTAATGGAGTTTTAATTTATTCCAACAATCTCTCCCCTAAATTAAAACTTTCTCCTTATTCCCAATCTTTCTGCGTTTCTCCTGAAACTTTGTCCACTAAGTGGCTTCGTGAAGATATTCGCCATTTGTTTTTCTGTTTTGTAATACTCAACATTATTTTTCACAAGCTCCCTTAAAAACCAATTTCTTTCTTTTTTTTTTTTTTTTTTTTTTTTTGGATCATTTTGATCTTTTCTTCAAACTTCGAAGCTTCTGAGAACATCTAAACTTTGATTGATTTATATCTCACGTGCTTCGGCAATAAAAAAAGTGATATCCCTACTCTTGATTCAGGCTCAAGTTTTCTTCGATTGAACAAGCATAACGATCCACCACATTGCATTTCTTTGGCATCTTCAACATCCTCCATATTCTCGACTTCTTTTGTTATAGCCATTTCGATGTCTTCTTTGTCATCATTTGATGATAAACTAATTGATTTCCATATAATAGCCTGATGAGCACTACGTGGAGGTGGGCTCTTTGGACTTGAAATTAACTTGCAATAATTTTTATCTGCATCATAACGATATATGTAACACCCCACCTCCGTTAAGGTCACTCACAAAGGGAATGCCTTAACTTTGGTGGAGCATTTTAGTAAACAGAACAGAAACTTACAAGACAGATAAAACAGTACTTGAAAATTTTTAACTATATTACAGCGGAAACAGAAAATTAATATGGTTACATCCTTTCAATTTCAGAATTCAAGTACAAAATATCAGTCTTGTACAAAAGCCTTCAAAATGCATAGTTTAAAATCATAATCCCCATGGAACGGAAGCTATACAGAGCCGAGCCATACTTTAAGCACTTCAAGCAAAGAGAAGTCCGGATCAAGCTAAAGTATTTCCCTCCTTGGATAACCTGGGGGGGGGGGGGGAAACGGAAGAAAGGAGGCGAAACAACAAGG
This sequence comes from Allium sativum, assembly GCA_030737875.1. Classification (NCBI taxonomy): domain Eukaryota; kingdom Viridiplantae; phylum Streptophyta; class Magnoliopsida; order Asparagales; family Amaryllidaceae; genus Allium; species Allium sativum. The sequence continues at coordinate 183,151,410 of CM060924.1, read as the reverse complement.
GTCAGACAAAAAGTCTGGCAAGTCCAGTGACTTTCAGCATATGAACAGATAATAATAATATGATATGAACATAAAACTGGATGTGAGATAACTATAACAGGTGTAGCAGATATAACAGAAAAACAGAATGATATAAACTATTGTTTTACACTTCTCTGCACTAATACTAGTATAGCAGAATTAGGTGTCTCCCTAATGTCTAAATTGAAGCAGGAACGGGTACAGAATACTTTAACAGAAACAGAATGCTAATAATGGGCCTTTACTACCCGATCAGAAACAGACAGAAGCAGGAACAGATTTATCTCTACGGAAACAGAATGTAGAATTAGGTGTACACTAGTAATGGGCCTTTACCACCCGAACAGACGGTACCACACAGAAACAGACAGGTGTTACCACCCAACAGAAACAGACGGTACCAACAGAAACAGACAGAACTAAGCGTACCCTAAAAACCCTACCCCAAGCGATCGGCTCCCTAATACATAAATATCCTGTGTCGGCCCCACAGTAGGGTGTATCACTCCCTAAAGTGACAACCAATTGGCACAGACCTATTTACAGATGTCACGGCGTCTTACATCCTCAGAGGCAGACCGGGATCCATGCACGCACATGACCCGGTTGGAACGCACCATCAACACCCCTCGCCATTATCAGAATGAACCTCTTATAATTAGTTCAGTAAGCGTGCCCGGACCCTACTTACTGTTGGGTCAAAGTTTTGATACCAGAAAGGGGTTACTGACTAATATGGGTCCCATACAACAGATGACACAAGTAATTCCCCTCCTAACCTTGTATCCCCAGACTAACAAATTTCAGATTAACTTGTTTACAAGTTCAGACATGCAGAATTCAGATTTACTAATTCATAGATTAAGTTAACAAGTTTTCAGACTAACGGGTCAGATGTACAGATTTTTCAGATTTGTCTAACTTTGTATTGGGCCTACAGATTCATGGACGGGTTTTACTACATCTCTTAATCCCGTTGGTTTAACCCTATTTTCCCCAATACGTTTTAGACGTCATTCTTATCTTAGATTTGCATCAATTAATTATTAATGCACAGACCTCTCACATTAGGTCGGTAGCTTGTGGCCGCTGGATATGCCTGGCGGTTCCGGGCAGACTTCTGCCACAAGCCAGACCTAACCTCGTGTCTTACGCATGTTATGACTAAATTCTCACATTAGAACCTATTGTTTGCGGCCACTGGATGTGTCGGGCGGTTCCGGGCAGATTTACGCCGCAAACTCATTCTAACCTCGAGTTAGCCATGTTTATCTTTGCGGCCAATTAATTAATAATTTACCGTTTATGCGCACGCCCAATATATATGCCAATTCAGATTATATCAATAACAGGATGATTATATCAACATAGCAGATAACAGATTTTATACGACTTAACGGATTTAACAGATTTAGCAACTTAGCAGATTTTGGCATATAACAGGTTAGGCATTTCAACCGACAAATTTAACAGATTAGGCATTTCAATCTAATTAGCAGTCTAGGCAATATAACAAAACTAGCAGTTTAGGCAACTTGGCAAATTAGCAGATTTAGCAAATTTAATATTTCTAAAGGTTCTATTTACATGCCTTGCCCAATCATAAATTGGCCTAAATTCATATGCCTACATAATTGTCATGATTCACAACATATACTCCATGTTTGCATAAGCGCAGAATATGGACATAATTTGCCATATAACATATGTTCCAATTTTTGTTAAACTAGCATTTTACAGCAGATTCACATATAAATTATACCAAATATAACCATTAATTTCAATGCATGCCATATATCCAAAAATCCCTATTTAGGTGTAATCACAATAATAGATATCCTAATTAATGTAAATCTTTACACCTAAGTTTCCATATCTTCTTCTTTTTGAGTCATGAATCATTATGCAAACTATACCCAACAATATAAATCTTTAAATCATATCTTCTAAAAATCATATCTTGACTTTTATATGCATTTTGTCCAAAGTCTCAAATCATATGTAATCTTACAATGGTTCCTCTTTTCTTCTATCGTAGAATATGCATAGATCCGAATCTAGTTTACAACATATGCTCATTAATTACAGTTCTAAATTACAACATAACTATGCATACAACATGCATAAATTATATGTTCATAGTCAAATTTATGCATATGTCCAATATATTTTATGCCTCAGACCTAAAGTCATACATTCAATTTAGTCTTGTCAAATTTCGCATCATTCATTATTTATCCCAAAATTTGCGTTCATACGTTCATTTCTTATGAGATTAGGCACAGGCTCGTGGTAGCCTGGCTATAAAAACAGAAAAGAAGAAAAGGGATACAGAACAGTCACAGAAAAACAAATCTGACAGAAGAGAATATATATACAATCTCAGATTCAGAATTAAAAACATATCAAAATTATAATTAACGTTTATAGCGGAAAATAACTGTACTTGCCTTGATTGGATTAAAGAAAGAACTTTAACTTGTTGTAGAACCTTTGCAGAAACTTTAATCTCTAGTTTGAATTTGAGTTGCTTAGGCTGATGTTGATTATCTTCTAGTTTTAATTCCAGCAGAGCAGCGACGCCATTTTTATTTTTTTATTAGAAGAAGAGAGCAATGGAGGCTAGAGAATTGTGTAAGAAACCTAGGTAGAGTCTAGGGTCATTTTATAGAGTTTATGAACTGATTAGGACCATCGATGTTGCTTGGATTGATCGTAGCCATTCATTCGAAAGAGAGACCAATGAGAGCCTGCCACCTAGCCCTAATGACAAAGCAGACTACAGAAAATCGACTAACAGAGAATAGGCCAGCCAGGTTGGGCTGGGTTCGACCTGGCTCTGGACCAGGTCGACAGCCCTGTCGACAGCCCTGTCGACAGTCCTGTCGACCAGGCTAGACCAGGTCGACAGCCCAGTCGACCTGGGTGCATTAGGCGGGAGTTTTCCCGCCCTGGCCAATTGGGCCCGATTTTGGAATTTAAACTTGTTTTTCTGAGCTGTTCGAATTTTAAACTTAATTCAGAAACTTCCGGAGGCTATATCTTCTTCATACGGACTCCGTTTTTCGAAAATTCGGACTCTATTTCGCGTATTTTTCCGAGACGAATGCAATGGCGTATCCCGTTTCCCTTAGTTCTTTGATTTCAAATTAATTATACTTTAATTTGTTAATTCCACAGTTATAGAATACACGGGGTGTTACATTCTCCCCCACTTAAAAGGATTTCGTCCCCGAAATCTTCAAGTTAAGAAGAATGTGTCCTACCATCCAATCACCCATCTACTCAACCATCATCCACAAGCATCCATTGTCCTTAGAAAACTTCTAATGTTGTATGAACATATGCAAAAGTGTGTGTATATGTTCCTTATCTAATGCAAAGATCAGGCGGTCTACTGATTCAGTTGACCTCCTTAGTGCGAATTATGTCAGTGCCATGAGTCCAACATGTATGCAATAGAATTCTGATGATATAAATTATTTCTATATGAGTGCACAACCATTCACTCAAATGCAACATCCTAGTGCTGAATCAACCATTTTGCATCCACAAGAATTGAAAAATGCTCACCCATCCATATGCAGTATGAGAGTGTTTTCGAGCCGATCTAGTGCCTAGTGTGTGTATATGCATCCACGGGCAACCACTAGCAACCACTTGCATCCACTTGCAACCATCAAACATAACATGTCTCAAACACATGTTTACACCCATTAGTTTCTACCTAAAATTCAAATATTCGTTCGATAGGATACAGTCGAATGATGGAAGCGAGTACAGATAGAACGAAAATTTGGTTCCCATTAGACATGGGTCCTAAGTATCGGCCCCAAAGACCGAAACCAACATCAAATTGACACCCAGAGAATTACCTTCTTTAGACAATGTCAAAACTGGAAATCCTATAAAAAGTATTCAGGTATTTACAGACTACTGGTACAGATCAGGTTCCCTAATGATTCTTAGGAAGCTTAAGCATGATAAAATCATACCCCACGAAAACTCAGAATGTATGCGTCATACTTGACGCCTAACACAGATATCCCTCAAACCCCAATCTCAAACAGATGATCCATAACCCTTATGGGTCTGAGTCTATAGCGGAATTCAGAAATAATACTAGTATTAAAGTGCAGAGTATCGATTACAAAATCAAAATACCAGAATCAGAAAAAGTCTTAACTCCATAATCAGATGAAGAAATTAAACCTACTATAGAAATTTTCCTATTTCTATCCTAGCCACTAGCCTCAAGAGTGTTCGCCTGCCCTCCTTGTCCTCGTCTCTTCGGGCAGTCCCTAGTGAAGTGTCCCATCTCCCCACAGTTGAAGCAAGCGCCCTTCCTTTTTCTGCAATCCTTGTTCAGATGAGTTGAGCTCCCACAAGTAAAGCACTTTTTCCCCTTCTTATCTTCAGAGTTCTCATCCTTCTTTTGTGTTTCCTTTTTGGGCCCCGCTTTCTTATTCTGTGGTTCTTCCTTCTTTGTCTCTTTCGGGCCCTTGTCTTCCTCGTGCAGTAGTGCCATATCCACCAATTTCTCGTAAGTTGCTCCCATGGGTACATGGGTCATGGCTAGGCTGTGCAGTGGCTCATTCAATCCTTTAACAAAGCGGAGAGCCTTTTTATGCTGAGTGTTGACTAAATCCAATCCGAATCTTGCTAGTTGGTTGAACTGGTTGACGTATTCCTTAACCGTCATACTTCCTTGCTTAAGAGACAAGAACTTTTCCAATTGTAAACTTCGTTCAGCTTGCGAGAGGAATTTTGTCTCAAACCTTGTTCTGAAATCCATCCATGTCTCAACCGGCCTCTCGGCGTTAGTGACTTCCCACCAGTAGGAAGCTTCGTCTTTGAGCAGCCATACTGCCAACTATACCTTCTGCCTATCGTCCACCTCGAAGATAACGAATAGATCCTCAGTTTCTTTGAGCCAATTCCTTGCTTCTACGAATGATTCAGTTCCTTTGAAATCCTTCCCACCCATGGCCCTAAAATCTCTACAGATCTTTGAGAAAGCAATTGCACGAGGAGGGGGTGGAAGAGGGGGATCATTTGCTGGACCTGCAGCGGCGGTCCTAGCCTCAAGATATTGACGAAACCAACCGGGTACATGAACACCCTCTGGTATCTCAGATGCTTCAGACATGCTGAAACGAAAAAGGAAAGGTTCAATACAAAAAGGACTGAAAGAAAGATATATGGCTCTTGGGGATTATGTTTTTCAAAATAAGCTTTATTTTTGAAAAATACTTCCTTTCAAAACCCTTTTTTTTTTTGAAAATAATTTTCAAAACTTTTTATAAAATCTGGTAACCTTCAGCTCTGATACCAAGTGTAACACCCCACCTCCATTAAGGTCACTCACAAAGGGAATGCCTTAACTTTGGTGGAGCATTTTAGTAAACAGAACAGAAACTTACAAGACAGATAAAACAGTACTTGAAATTTTTTAACTATATTACAGCGGAAACAGAAAATTAATATGGTTACATCCTTTCAATTTCAGAATTCAAGTACAAAATATCAGTCTTGTACAAAAGCCTTCAAAATGCATAGTTTAAAATCATAATCCCCATGGAACGGAAGCTATACAGAGCCGAGCCATACTTTAAGCACTTCAAGCAAAGAGAAGTCCGGATCAAGCTAAAGTATTTCCCTCCTTGGATAACCTGGGGGGGGGAAACGGAAGAAAGGAGGCGAAACAACAAGGGTCAGACAAAAAGTCTGGCAAGTCCAGTGACTTTCAGCATATGAACAGATAATAATAATATGATATGAACATAAAACTGGATGTAAGATAACTATAACAGGTGTAGCAGATATAACAGAAAAACAGAATGATATAAACTATTGTTTTACACTTCTCTGCACTAATACTAGTATAGCAGAATTAGGTGTCTCCCTAATGTCTAAATTGAAGCAGGAACGGGTACAGAATAATTTAACAGAAACAGAATGCTAATAATGGGCCTTTACTACCCGATCAGAAACAGACAGAAGCAGGAACAGATTTATCTCTACGGAAACAGAATGTAGAATTAGGTGTACACTACTAATGGGCCTTTACCACCCGAACAGACGGTACCACACAGAAACAGACAGGTGTTACCACCCAACAGAAACAGACGGTACCAACAGAAACAGACAGAACTAAGCGTACCCTAAAAACCCTACCCCAAGCGATCGGCTCCCTAATACATAAATATCCTGTGTCGGCCCCACAGTAGGGTGTATCACTCCCTAAAGTGACAACCAATTGGCACAGACCTATTTACAGATGTCACGGCGTCTTACATCCTCAGAGGCAGACCGGGATCCATGCACGCACATGACCCGGTTGGAACGCACCATCAACACCCCTCGCCATTATCAGAATGAACCTCTTATAATTAGTTCAGTAAGCGTGCCCGGACCCTACTTACTGTTGGGTCAAAGTTTTGATACCAGAAAGGGGTTACTGACTAATATGGGTCCCATACAACAGATGACACAAGTAATTCCCCTCCTAACCTTGTGTCCCCAGACTAACAGATTTCAGATTAACTTGTTTACAAGTTCAGACATGCAGAATTCAGATTTACTAATTCATAGATTAAGTTAACAAGTTTTCAGACTAACGGGTCAGATGTACAGATTTTTCAGATTTGTCTAACTTTGTATTGGGCCTACAGATTCATGGACGGGTTTTACTACATCTCTTAATCCCGTTGGTTTAACCCTATTTTCCCCAATACGTTTTAGACGTCATTCTTATCTTAGATTTGCATCAATTAATTATTAATGCACAGACCTCTCACATTAGGTCGGTAGCTTGTGGCCGCTGGATATACCGGGCGGTTCCGGGCAGACTTCTGCCACAAGCCAGACCTAACCTCGTGTCTTACGCATGTTATGACTAACTTCTCACATTAGAACCTATTGTTTGCGGCCACTGGATGTGCCGGGCGGTTCCGGGCAGATTTACGCCGCAAACTCATTCTAACCTCGAGTTAGCCATGTTTATCTTTGCGGCCAATTAATTAATAATTTACCGTTTATGCGCACGCCCAATATATATGCCAATTCAGATTATATCAATTACAGGATGATTATATCAACATAGCAGATAACAGATTTTATATGACTTAACGGATTTAACAGATTTAGCAACTTAGCAGATTTTGGCATATAACAGGTTAGGCATTTCAACCGACAAATTTAACAGATTAGGCATTTCAATCTAATTAGCAGTCTAGGCAATATAACAAAACTAGCAGTTTAGGCAACTTGGCAAATTAGCAGATTTAGCAAATTTAATATTTCTAAAGGTTCTATTTACATGCCTTGCCCAATCATAAATTGGCCTAAATTCATATGCCTACATAATTGTCATGATTCACAACATATACTCCATGTTTGCATAAGCGCAGAATATGGACATAATTTGCCATATAACATATGTTCCAATTTTTGTTAAACTAGCATTTTACAGCAGATTCACATATAAATTATACCAAATATAACCATTAATTTCAATGCATGCCATATATCCAAAAATCCCTATTTAGGTGTAATCACAATAATAGATATCCTAATTAATGTAAATCTTTACACCTAAGTTTCCATATCTTCTTCTTTTTGAGTCATGAATCATTATGCAAACTATACCCAACAATATAAATCTTTAAATCATATCTTCTAAAAATCATATCTTGACTTTTATATGCATTTTGTCCAAAGTCTCAAATCATATGTAATCTTACAATGGTTCCTCTTTTCTTCTATCGTAGAATATGCATAGATCCAAATCTAGTTTACAACATATGCTCATTAATTACAGTTCTAAATTACAACATAACTATGCATACAACATGCATAAATTATATGTTCATAGTCAAATTTATGCATATGTCCAATATATTTTATGCCTCAGACCTAAAGTCATACATTCAATTTAGTCTTGTCAAATTTCGCATCATTCATTATTTATCCCAAAATTTGCGTTCATACGTTCATTTCTTATGAGATTAGGCACAGGCTCGTGGTAGCCTGGCTATAAAAACAGAAAAGAAGAAAAGGGATACAGAACAGTCACAAAAAAACAAATCTGACAGAAGAGAATATATATACAATCTCAGATTCAGAATTAAAAACATATCCAAATTATAATTAACGTTTATAGCGGAAAATAACTGTACTTGCCTTGATTGGATTAAAGAAAGAACTTTAACTTGTTGTAGAACCTTTGCAGAAACTTTAATCTCTAGTTTGAATTTGAGTTGCTTAGGCTGATGTAGATTATCTTCTAGTTTTAATTCCAGCAGAGCAGCGACGCCATTTTTATTTTTTTATTAGAAGAAGAGAGCAATGGAGGCTAGAGAATTGTGTAAGAAACCTAGGTAGAGTCTAGGGTCATTTTATAGAGTTTATGAACTGATTAGGACCATCGATGTTGCTTGGATTGATCGTAGCCATTCATTCGAAAGAGAGACCAATGAGAGCCTGCCACCTAGCCCTAATGACAAAGCAGACTACAGAAAATCGACTAACAGAGAATAGGCCAGCCAGGTTGGGCTGGGTTCGACCTGGCTCTGGACCAGGTCGACAGCCCTGCCGACAGCCCTGTCGACAGTCCTGTCGACCAGGCTAGACCAGGTCGACAGCCCAGTCGACCTGGGTGCATTAGGCGGGAGTTTTCCCGCCCTGGCCAATTGGGCCCGATTTTGGAATTTAAACTTGTTTTTCTAAGCTGTTCGAATTTTAAACTTAATTCAGAAACTTCCGGAGGCTATATCTTCTTCATACGGACTCCGTTTTTCGAAAACTCGGACTCTATTTCGCGTATTTTTCCGAGACGAATGCAATGGCGTATCCCGTTTCCCTTAGTTCTTTGATTTCAAATTAATTATACTTTAATTTGTTAATTCCACAGTTATAGAATACATGGGGTGTTACAATATAGATTGCCATAAACAAATGTCTTGTTATCAATGTTAAATTCCCTTCCATACAAAATCAGCTGAGTCACTTTCAGTGGATTAAAGAACAACGAATGATTAGACCTTTGAGAAGGCCTTGCCACATTTTCTTCAACAAGCACTTCCTTTTTCTTTGCTTCTTCCATTTCGTCAACCTTGCAAAGTCCATGGATAAGAGCTTTATAAGTGAATTCATCAAGCTTCAAACTCAACTCCCACATTTTATTCCTCACATTACATGCAAAGTGCATATTCCCTTTCTCACTGCAAGCATTAATCAAAGTATTGCAAGTGAAATTATCAGGCTCAATATTTCTTTTATCCATCTCATCCAAGATAGCATTAGCAGCCATCATTTTACCCTCTTCGCATAACTTACGAATTATTGAGTTAAATGTCACTTCTCCATGATACAAACCTTTTCCCTCCATTTCTTTATGAAGTTTCAATGCTTCGTCAAGCTCATCTTCTTTGCAAAAATTATGAACCAATGAATTATAAGTTACGATATCGGGTTTGATCCCAGCATCTCTTCTACGTTCTTCCTCCTCTTTTCTCAATCTTTCCTCTTCTTTCATTTCCTTTCTCTCTTCTTCTTTCTTCTTCCTTTTTTGATTCTTTGAATCCATCTCGCTCTCTTTTGGCTCTTCAGTTTCAGGAGCTTTTTCTTCAGTCTTTTTGCCTTCATCTTCTTCATTCTTGTCCTTCTTTTTTTTCTTGTCTTTCTTCTGCTTTGCATCTCTATCTTCTTCATCATCTTCTTCTTTTGCAGCTTTCTCTTCATCTTCTTCTTTAGCTTTTTCTTCTTCAAACTTATCGACCTCTTCAAACCTTTCTTCCTTTTCTTCCACTGTTTCATTTTCTTCATTTTTGTCCTTTATTTCTTTTGCTTCTCCTTTCACTTTTTCATTTTCGTCTCCTTTGTTTTCGTCCTCTTCTTTGACCTTCTCTTGTTCTACATCACTTTCTGTTTCTTTCAACATGTTGTATTTGTTTTCTTCCTCATCTGCAACCTCTTCTTTTTCTTCCTCTTCTAACGTGTTTTCTCTCTCCGCCTTCTCCTTTTCTTTTACTTCTTCATCCACTTTGTCAGCTTCTTTGCTTTCATCCTCTTCTTCCTCTTCTTCGACCTCCTCTTCATCTATTTCTTTTTCTTCTATTTTTGTGTTATCCTTTGCATACACCTCTTTCAATAAATTCCACGAATCTTTTGCGAATTTTTCTCCAAGAATATGGTCCCTTGCTTCTCCATCAACGTTCTCACTCATCAAAATACGAGCTTGAAGACATTTCCGTCTCAAGCTTACAAATGCTTTACTCTCTTTCTCCGTCATGTTTTTAACATCTTTTGGCCAATCGTAGCCACTTTCAACGATCTCCCAAAGCCCTTTGGAGATCAATTCTTCTTTCTTTTTATTACTCCACTCTAAGAAATTTTCTTTTGTGAGGACAAACGGTGAGGAGAATAGAAAAACCATGGTTTTAACCAGGCTCTAATACCAATTTGTAGAAAATAAAATTTGAGAGGAGAAAAAAATGAAGAATTTTTTTGAGGAAGACAAACTTTAATTATTTTTTTTTATTGCTTTTTTTTTTCTCAAATTGCTTTATTCAAAGATTACAAAAGATGCATGCATTATTTATATATGCATAAGAAATTTCTAGATAAAATTACATTAAAACAATACCAAATAAAACAGAGAAAGCAAAACAGGAAATGCAATTAACGCATGCAATTTAATGCAATATTAATGGAGTTTTAATTTATTCCAACAACGCAGACACCTGAAGATGCTCCACATGTAATCAGATCTCTTCTGTCTCTGTCATTTTTGACGTGTCTAAGTCATCTCCACTTTAAATGGTATCTTTCTGTGCCTCCTTGGGATAGAAGGGATGATATGCACGCACCAATATGTACTAGCGGCCCTTCTTTGCCTAGATCTAGACCTACTGAAACTACTCCCATGCTGCCAATTAAGACGGCTGCTGTACGTATTTACTTCTCACCTTCGATTAGAAAAGCAGAATTCTGTGATCTGGATATTAATTTATGTTTCCTGATGAGAGTGGTTGTATTCTGCGGTGGAGAAAAGAGAAATAGAGAAGAAGGGGTAACAAAAACATGACGTGGAAGGTTCTAAATTGTGATGTTGAATGTCTAGGAGTAGACATTTTATTTCACATTTTCATCTCTAATTTTGTAAAGACAGTCCCATTGAAGATAGAATATTGAGAAATGCTACAATACCCGAAAATGTTTTTGTCAAAAAGTAAGAAATAGGGGTAAATCCGGAATTCAGGGGTGGCAAGCATTGAATTTAGGGGGTATTTGTGTAATTCAAGGAGTGGGCCTCCTATTTTCTTGTCTCTACCGTAGTTTTTGACAAAATGAAAAGCGGGCAAAGTAGTATTTCTGTAGAATATTTAATAATTTTGTCAAGTGTTGATGTGCCATACACATTTAAAAGGAAATTTATATGCGTTGGAGATGCTCTTAGTATAAATAGGGTAAGCACACGTGGATATCGGAGATCCATATACAAAGTTTGGGACAGCATATCACGAAATGGAGTTGTGGTATTCCAATAAGAGGATGCATGGCATAATTAAACATGGAACAACATGACTCAAGCCGTTCATATATAATCATATAATTAAAGGATTAGTTACGACATGATTTGGCTCGTATAAAGCCATGTCGTGGCAGCTGTACATCATGGAATCAAGTCGTGTGTTATTATATTGAGCATGAACCAGATTATTATAAAGAAAAGTAGTGCATATGGAGGAGAGCTGGCAACGAGTCCTGGAGCGAATTATCCATGTCGTCCTAAAGTGCAATCATGCCGCATGACATTGGGATATTTGTTCCGCAAGTCACCATGTGGTATGCCGCCATATCCATGTTGCAAGTCTTCATACCGTAAGCCACTTTATGCCTCATGCCAACCACGTGACAGCTGTAAAGTATGATTTTCAGCTATATACCCTAAATTACAAGTGTGTCACTACTCCTAAAACACTCCTATAAATACCCCACTACATGGTACTTGAAAGGGGACCGAAAATGCTGGAAAATTTTATAGTTCTGATACCACTTTGTTAGAAATTTTAGAAGAGGAAGATGAATTATAAGAAAGAGGAATAATTTTGTTTTTGAGGAGAAGGAAAAACTTTTATTGCTTGATATAACTTGATTACATAATTTGCTTCATATTTGCTTGATTCAACAAATGAGAGATTACATCTCTTTTTATAACATACCAAAGATTCCAGACTCTTCTTTTCTAGATTCTTCTTTATACTCTAATTTCTATGCTTGCCTTAATAAGCCATTCTCTAGATAATTCTATTACATGATAGCTCTAATATTTACTACCATTTATTTTGTCCTTCCCTAAATACAAGAATTAAATCTATTCCATAATTTATGTTTTCCTTTTAAAACCAAATTTATTTGTTTTTTATTAAAACCAAGTTTATTTTCAACATCCCCCGTAAACTTGGTTTTGCAAATTGATGCAAGATTTTTGACTCTTTGTATTTTACGTGCTTTGGAAAGAACAAAGAAATTGTCAAAACTTCCTTTTTTCTTTTCTTCTTCTTCGTCATTATCACGGTCTTTGATGCGACTTCACAAATCGTGCATGGAAGATAATTGAGAAAGACTATATTGAACAAGAAGACGAAGATAGTCTATCTCAAACCCAAAGGGATGAATTGGAAAACTTGAGAACGAGAGACAAGAAGGCTCTTAGTCTAGTTTACCAAGCATTGGATGATGACACTTTTGAAAAGATTTTGGAAGCAAAGTCAGCAAAAGAAGCTGGGAATGCTGCTTATAAAAGGAAGGATTTTGATAAGGCAGTTGAGTGTTATAGCAAAGCTTTGGAACTTGATGATGAGGATATTTCCTTCTTGACTAATCGTGCCGCTGTTTACCTAGAGATGGGAAAGTCGGCAAAAGAAGCTGGGAATGCTGCCTTAATAAGCCACGATTTCAACCAGGCTCCGATACCACTTTGTTGGAAAATTTTACAGCTCTGATACCACTTTGTTTGAAATTTTAGATGAGGAAGATGAATTATAAGAAAGAGGAATAATTTTGATTTTTTGGGGAGAAAGAAATTTTTTTACTGCTTGATATAACTTAATTACATGATTTGCTTCATATTTGCTTGATTCAACAAATGAGAGATTACATCTCTTTTTATAACATACCAAAGATTCCAGACTCTTCTTCTCTAGATTCTTCTTTATACTCTAATTTCTATGCTTGCCTTAATAAGTCATTCTCTAGATAATTCTATTACATGATAGCTCTAATATTTATTACCATTTATTTTGTCATTCCCTAAATACAAGAATTAAATCTATTCCATAATTTATGTTTCCTTTTAAACCAATTTTATTTGTTTCTTATTAAAACCAAGTTTATTTTCAATAGAAAATTCTACCCCGAAGGGCCGCTAAATCATTTCTCCAACACTCTAAGCTCCATTCCAAGCTTCTTTAATGGCTTCCAAAGATCAGTCAACATTTATCCAACAACAAATGGATCTAATCTCCTTCATATTCCATGAGAAATCGCTCTAACTCAATTCAAGTGATCTCCAACCGCTATTAATCCTCTCTAAAGCTCGGATCTAGCACAAATTTCACTATGGAATCCAGGAAGATCATCTAAATGCCTAAGTGATTGAAGATCTACAAGATAACTATCACAATTCACGAGATCTAATCCATTGCTCCACGAATTCAAATTAGATCTAAAGCTAACTGAGAGTAAAAAGCAGTAAATCATTATGAGAGAGAGAATGAGTGATATAATTGAAATGTACGAGGCGTTGAACTTTGTAAATTTCACCATGATAATGTTAGTTTTTACCATAGTGGACGTAGGCTGACATTAGGCCGAACCACTCTAAATTTTGTGTTCTCTACTTTTTACTGTTTATTTTTATTTACATGGCTCCATTTTCTAATCTAACCACTTGATGAAGTGCTTTAAGAGCACTTTTGGTGTCATGGCCATTTTTGGTTTCAACATTTGGTGCCCGCCGTGGGGACACATTCGCACTTCTCTCAATCTTAAGAGTCTTCCATTGAAGTTCTAAGCCTGCGTCTATCATAGATTCTCCGAGTCTACGATCTACACCAATCGACGAACTCTCTTCAAAGTTCAAGGCCTTGTCCGAAATAATGGCTAAATCTAAGAAGACCGATAGTAAAACCGTTGGAGAAACCGAAAACGTTGCTAACAAACGAAGCTACACCACTTACCAACCGCTTTGAAGTTGGAGAAAATTCAGTAGGTGGAGCCGAAGTAACCAGAGCTGATCTAGATGTTGTTGTCGCCAATCTAAACCAACGAAAGGAAACTTCAAGCAAAGCTTTGATGGATGCTAATGATGCTTTAATGGGAAAGATGAATGCTCTTCTAAATGCTCAAGAAAATCTCTCTCTTCCTCAGAAAATCCATGTCAACCTTGAAGAGAATGCAAATTCATCAGCCTACGATCATCACTATAATGACAACATGGAAGGCATTGGTGGAAAAGGCAACGCTAATGATGAAGACTCAAAGCTGATAGCTAAAAACCATTCTGACCGAAGTACCCGACTAGTTGCAAGTCCCGCCAAGGGGGAACCTCCCCATAGTGGAGGTAAAAGACCTAGATTTTCTAATCACGGTCGCTCGCCAATATGAGTATCCGGAAAAGAGATCGAAGTCCGCTCTTCAGAACGACACAAATCGAAGGAATATATCGCAGATATGGTAAAGAAAATCATGAAAGATAGCATTGCTCGCAATGATAGTGAAAGAGAATAGGACTTCTCCCCCAGCAAAAATCCATTCACAAAGAGGATCCGCAAAGCTGAGTTCCCGAAAAAGTTCGTTCATCCTATTCTGTCTCCGTACAATGGGACTTCTGATTCGAATCACTTCATATATAGATATGAACGGTATATGAATGCAGCCAAAGCAACATATGAGATTAAATGCTTGTGGTTCCCTCTCTATCTAGAAGGTGTCACGTCATTATGATTCACAAGACTGCCACCCAAATCCGTCAACCGATTCGATAATTTGATTCTGAAATTAAAGGAGCAATTCAGGCTACAAGCTACTAATGCTAAGGATGTTATTTCTCTGATCGGCACCATAGATGAGAAGAGCGAATTTGGTAGATGGATCAAAATAAAAGAACCAAATACGCTTGAGAAATTCTATAAAAAGACCTAGGAGTTTATGAGAGTGGAAAATAATCCTGTGCCTCTTCAGATTATTGAGGGTAACCAGCCTCTTGAAGCTCCCAAAAATGCTGCTACTCAGTATAATAAGAAGAATACTCAGGGGCAAAAGCGCGCCAACGATGGAAAGGACAACAAAGATTATAAGAAGTTTCGCCTTTTCAACCCATTAGAGCTAACACCTTTGAATAACACCCCTGAAAACATATACCTTGCAACAAAGAATTCTGAAGAATATGTGGAACCAAAACCGACAAGGATAACGGAGAAGGCAACCAACTCGGGAAAGTTCTGTAGATTTCACAACCAGCCTAGTCATAACACGAATGAATGTAGGCACCTCAAAAGCTTGATTGAGGAGTTGATTCAAAAGAACAGACTGCAACAGTATGTTAAAAATCCGCAAGCATCAAACTCTGCTCCAGCTCTTTAGGGACAGAATATACCCACTAATCAAGCCGGTCCAAGTAGCGAAACTCCAGCACGGGTTGATGCCAGGCAGATAATCAACTAAGGATCAATGATTGGCATCCCATTTCCAAAGACTCGGAATAAGCAATCAGCAACGCCACTGCTTTTACTTCTTGTTTTATTTCATGATTTACTTCATGTTTTACTTTCTGTTATATTAAGTGAAAGAGGCTATATAACAGTAGGATCATGTAGATTGGAGAATAGGATGTAATGTACATAGCAGAGTAGTAAGTAGTAAATCACACAGTCGATTTATACTGGTTCGGATCATTGTCCTACGTCCAGTTTCAGACTCACTTCTGGTATTTCACTAACACTAAAACTCTCACTTCACAAGGAGGAATAGGTACACAATCACCCGAACTACTGAACGGGATTTCTTGCCTCAACCACTGAAGATGTCTTTTATAATACAGAATAATTGGTGACTTGTTTGTGTTCTTGTTAACACTGATATGTCAATATATAGTACACCCTCCCTATAGTCTTTCCTTGATGATAAACGTGAAGCTTGTGAAAGATTATAGAGAATAATATTGAGTATAGTATGGTTTTTGAGAACTAGAGAGCTTTCAATAATATAGAGAAATATAGACTGAAATTCGGTGCTTTGACAAGTTAATCAAGCCTCTATTTATAATATACGAATAGTTGTAACTAATTATGAAGAGTTTCCATCAAGAGAAACGATCTAGAGAGTTGTGACTCTTCATAATAGGTTGCAACTTTTCGTAATCAGAAGTCTTAAAGTTTCATTCATATGTCTGTTTTAATTTGAAAAATGAAACAACAAAGAAGTAGTGTATTTCGTAGCAGTTTCAGTCGTTTGAAATATTTAGAACATACGTCTGAATATTATGTTAAATTTAAATTTTGTCTCAGGAAACAGACGTCTGTCTGATTTAAACCAGACGTCTGTTTTCTGGGCAAAATGTATTCTTTGCCTTTTTGAAAATGAAAACATATATATATATATATATATATATATGTGATATGTGTGTGTGTAATCATCAAGGAAGAATTTAACATGAATATCTAGGATGAACAGACCCTTACAACATATTCAATCTTCATTTTGGTGTTCTTGAATCTGTTTGTCAAATATCTTCCGACAAAACAAGGTTAGATGATAATATATATATGCTTATGTATAGTTGTCATAGTCAAAACGCTATATAGCGAGATTCAACATTCTCCCCCTTTTTGACTAATGACAACTATGTAAGCTCCCCCTGTATAATGTCACATGTTTCTCCCCCTTTGTCATTCGACAAAAAAGAATACTTATTAAAGAACTTAAGCACGTATGCAATACACACAAACATATACATAAACAGACAAGCAAATATAGACAAGCATACCATCATACATAACATAGAACAACACATATTAGAGTTTTGTGCGAAACATAAAGAGAAGTACCAAAATATCTTACAAACCATTTAGATATTTAAAGAGTTTTTAGGCAAAATACTTAGACTAACATACCTTCAACCATGCTTACCATCCTTCTGATGTAGATGCCTCAATAGTCGTCCCACCATCTTTGGGAGAGCCTTCTTCAGAATCGGGAACTTCTTCGGAGCTTGAAGACCATTGAAATGGAGCCGGAGCTTGGATCGAAGAAGTGCCAGTGCAAGAGACTTTTTCCCAAATTTTATTCAAAAATTCTTTGGTAGACTCAAACTTCTTAGTTGTTTATTTCTGATAATTCTTTATGAAGTTTGGGTTGTTTTGGGATAACATTATGATGGCTTGTTTGGAAGAAGTTTTAGGAGAAATAATATAAATATTGTCATCTTCTTCTTCTTCTCTAACTTGGCGACGGTGAGAAGGTTCAAGAATAATTGATTTTGGATTGGAGGCTACATGTTCAGTCCAAGTCTCGAGCGATATAAATTCTAAAGTAGCGGGATTTTGAGGGATATCCATAAGCTTCAAGGTTTTGGGACCAATTTCTTTGATGGTTAAGGAAGGGATGTTTGGTACACTGATTTCACAAGTGGCAAGAATGCGAGTAATGTAAGCACCATAGTGTAGAGTCTTGTACTTGCGCTTATACGTGATGTCAGTCCATTCGTCCATGATAATTTTAGCCCAATTGATTTGTTTGTTGGAGTATAAAGCATAAAGAGCTTGAAAATCCCTTTTGTAAACTTTTTCATAACTACCTTTCCGAGGTTGGATGGTCGCACAAGAATGCGATTAAGTAGACGAGCTTATGGTCGGAGATGAGTAGAGGTAAGGTCTTGCATATTAATGAGATTAACGGAGAGAAATTTATGTGAAATCTCATCTCGTGTAGACATATCTACTTCTATCGTGTCTATATCCAATCCTTGCCACGTACATTCTAGAATTTGGCCTAATTGTTGCAATTTTATAAGCACACGCTTTCCACATACCCATGACCAAATCGTATCCTTTTTAACTTGAGGCTTAGTATGATCAAGGTTTAGATTTGCTAGAAACAACTTGACTGAAAGAGGGTAGATTTTGACATTGTTTTTGTTATAATCAACAAGTGATTCAAAGTGGAAGTGTCCAACAAAGTGTAGTAGATGATAATTGGAAAAAGCATCAAATTTTACGAAGGCACCTTCGAAGAATTTTGAATCCTTCATAGCTTTATACCTAGTTTTTGCAGTATCATCCCAAAGCCACTTTTGGATCATTTCTTCAGAAGGTGGAAGAGATTCTTCTTCACATGTTCTTTTTCCTCTATGTGCCATGATTTGTTGTCGAAAAGATGAATTTTTTGTGGTAATTTGTGATTTTGGGGGCTAGGGTTTATAAAGGAAGTGAAAAGGATGATGAGGTAAAAGTAAAAGGATGATGAGATAAAAGTAAAAGGATGAAATAATGAAGGGTTTTGATGGTTGGGAGGAGTCACATGTCTTTTTTTTTAAAAACACGTCAGTTACGTTTCAGACGTCTGGTTGAAGAAAACAGACGTCTGTTTTTAGACTGTTTGGAACCCGAGAAGAATTAGTTCAAAATAGAGGTATTTCAGATGTCTGTTATTTTTGAATCAGATGTCTGATTCTGGGAGTAATATAGTTCTTATTATTAAAACAGACGTCTTAATTTTTTGTTAGACGTCTGATTTTGGGAAAATTTTAACCCGCAAGCATCTAGTTCATTTTATAACCATTTCAGACGTCTGTTTTATTTGGTGCAGACGTCTAGTTTGAAATTGAATTTTATTCCACTCGTTTAATCAGACGTCTGTTTTATTTTTCTCAGATGTCTGTTGTATGAGATGTTTGCACAATCAATTTTTATTTCATATATAAGGATTAAATAACAAGTTAGATATAGAAATATAAAAATAAAGTAAATGATACTTCAATTTTTTGAAGGTGGAGTCTTCTTTGGTGTTGATGGACTCTTTCCTTCATTAGCTTGGTAATTTCTGTCCCATGAGTTTGGATTATATGATGGTCGAGGAGGTGAGAAAGTGTAGTACTTCATTGTGGGATTTACTGGATCGTTCTCAATTCGGTAAGAGGAAGATGGATCAATAGGATTTGGCGGAGTTGGTAAAGGCGAGACAACATATTTTTCTTTTGAACCACAAAATTTGTATATCATTTTTTCCAGAAGGCTTAAGCGAGTCGATGTTACTTTCCGTTCAAAATATAACTCCTTCTGTAGCGATGTTTGTTATCTGTGATAGTGATGGAGATCGTCTATTTTTCATTTTGTATTTAGAGATGAGAATAAAGCTCTTTTAGCTTTCTTCGATTCAGGAGTAAATCCAGTGTGATAGTTCCCCCAATGGTATTGCGGTTCATATCGAGGTGTTGGTGTTGGAAGTTGAGGAGAATCGGAAGAGCTATCCGAGGTAAAGGTAATACTGATTGAAGAGTTGGAGTTACTTGAAGACATAGTGTTTCTAGTTGATTTTCTTTAAAGTTGAAGTTTGTGTTTGTAAGTTTGTAGTAAGCCATAGGTTTATATACGAAAAACAATTAAGGAATTTGTGGTTTAAATTTTCAGAAGTCTATAGCCATAAAAGAACTTGAGTGTTGAGAGGGTTTAAGGGCACCCTCCATATCAAGGGTAAAAGTCCCTTCATAGCAAGGGCAATCCCTCCATAGCAAGGGTAAAAGTACCTCCATAGTAAGTGCAATCCCTCCACAGCAAGAGGCTTGGAAAGTCCCTCCATAGCAAAGGAAAACCAAAATCCTTCGCGCCAGACCGTTGCGCCGACATGGAAGGTCCACGTCTTCACTGAAGAGATCAAAAATGCTCAATGAAGTCTATAATGTTGATTCAGTCGATATGAAAAGAGAAGCATTGGGTTATAAACGACCTCTCAATAGTAGGGGCATCTAATGAAGTCTCCAATGTCAGAACTGACCGACAAAACAGACAAACGTTGAGCAACAAAAGTCCTCCCACAGTAGAGGCAAAATATAAACTCTCCCCAAGCGGGGGCACTAAATTCAAAGACCTTCCTTAGCGGGGACATAAAGATATAAGAAATTTTCCAAGAAGAAGTTTTAAATTGGCCAATAAAGTCGGAATTCCTATTGTATTGAAAAAGCTTAGAAGTTTCATACATATTGGCAAGTTCAAATAGCTCCGACTGACAAAGTTAAAGCATCTAGCACGTCAACTACGATTAAGGAAACCCGACAAAATGATTACATCGAGGTATTGCGACTTGTGGTAACCCATAGTATGGAGGTAGCACAACCACTCAAGAGTTGAATAATGCTCAAAAAAATGCCATGGGTCCATCTCGACATTGCAACAAGCCAGAAACTGATATACTCTCATCAAAATAGCCAATACGCTTGGCTTGGAATTGCCTCTCAAAAATGGGGCATTTGAGAAATTTGGCAAAATCGATATGCTCTATATGTCGATAAATTCATTTGCACCAATAAAGGTCAACCCTGGAAACCCAATTAGAATCTCTTAACACAAAGGCTTCCTCGTCCACAATTCTCCAACTATAAACATCTCACAAAAAATCCAATGATATCTTGCTTCAAATCTAAAGATAAGCGATGCTTAAAAGGGGAAACTGTGCGAATATGGCATAGTCTGAATCTAATAGAGCATTAACGCTTCTCAAGGAGTTAAAGCTAATATTCGTCAATAGTTTCAATGTGAGATATAAAAAGGAGGTTGGGCAATAGTCACACACTAGGGCAAGCTGTCGTGAAACTGAGATCCAAAATTTTATATATCCTAGGATGATCCATGGTGTCAAAGTGAATTAAAATTCGAATTTCTAAATCTAACTAAGCTACCACAACAGGTCTAAAGATGAACAGTCAGCAGCCCGTGACAATTCTGCGTCAAATTCGGGAATGCCAAAATAAGTGCATGCTTGATTAAAAAACATATTGAATTAAACTCATAATGGCACTTTTCCGGTGAATTGTCAAGAGGACTAGCCAAAGACTGATTCGTTAATAATTCAAAGGCCGCAGTTGCTCTAGCCTCAGAGAACTCAAATCAAAAGTTCCAACTTGAACAGGTACACGTTTCATAAAACGTAAACCGTCGTACAAGATTATATAAGTCATTAAAGAAGTGAAACTTGAAATCTGTATTCGGTATACATATCGATTAGCAGAACTCAAGTGTCGTTATGAATTCAAATTAGAGTATTGTGTTTATACAAACAATATTTGACGAATTACAAACAGTTAAACAAAACATCCCTGTATCAGCACGTTATTCGATCCCAGTCACAAAACTTACTATAATTCATTTTTGACGATTACTAATCTGTTATTGATGTGGATGATCGATAACAAAGTATAAGTCCAAAATCGTGCAAGTGCTTGAACTGATGGCATGAAGCATATAAGTTTAAAGCATGATTTGCCATAACAAACCAAAAGCTACTCAATTCAAACAATATTAACAATATTCATTTCGAAGCCCGCATTTCTCACAAGCAAAAAATACAAGCTTCGAGGAGCAAATTTTAACCCCGTTAAAAAGCGGGTCCAAAAATAGCGCATCGACTGTTAAACAAAACCATAGCCAAGCCGCAGTGCGTGTTCACAATCAAGCCGTTAATACGACCTGTAACCACATCATTTATGTCGCAGGTCATCAGAATAAGCTATGCCATATGTCGTGGCTCATCTCATGCCGTGACTGGTTGGAGATCATGTCGCTAGGCATTTCTAGCCGTAGACCATCTCATGTCGTAAGAAGCTTCCATGCCGCAAGACGATGGATATGTCGAAGCGTGTTAAACTCTTCCATGCCGTAGCACTTTGTGAACATGAGACACGCATGGACCATTCTAGCTTCAATAATGCATGGACCTTAACTACTGAAAAGCCAATCACGCGCCAAGATATTGATGTTATACAACATAGTATAACCAGTTTGTTGTTCGAATACAAGAAAAAAAATCGTATTGTATATCATATATATAATGCGTATGAGAGTGCAGGGTCCATGTCGTTAATAACTTAAAGCAATGGGAAAATGAAGCATGTCGTACATGTATTTATCTCGCATGAACCTCAATCCGTGAGCACCATGCCGCACTTGCAATTCTCCCCATGCCGCTGAGTCTCCATGTCGCTGGGCCTTTTACAATTATACTATATACCCATGCATAGTCAGGCCATATGATAACTTGGTGATAACATATGATGGACTGCATTCGCAAAGCTTAGTATAAATAGGGTAAGCACATGTGGATATTGGAGATCCATATACAAAGTTTGGGACAACGTATCACGAAATGGAGGTGTGGTATTCCAATAAGAGGATGCATGGCATAATTAAACATGGAACAACGTGATTCAAGCCATTCATATATATTCATATAGTTAAAGGATTAGTTACGACATGATTTGGCTCGTATAAAGCCATGTGGTGACAGCTGTACACCATGGAATCAAGTCGTGTGTTATTATATTGAGCATGGACCATATTATTATAAAGAAAAGTAGTGCATATGGAGAACAGCTGGCAACGCGCCCTGAAGCAAATTATCCATGTCATCCCAAAGTGCAATCATGCCGCATGACATTGGGATATTTGTTCCGCAAGTCACCATGTCGTATGCCGCCATATCCATGTTGCAAGTCTTCATACCGTAAGCCAATTTGTGCCATATGCCAGCCATGTGACAGCTGTAAAGTATGATTTCCAACTATACATCCTAAATTACAAGTGAGCCACTACCCCTAAAACACTCCTATAAATACCTCACTACATCATACTTGAAGAGGGATAAAAAATTCTACCCCGAAGGGCCGCCAAATAATTTCTCCAACTCTCTAAGCTCCATTCCAAGATTCATTAATGGCTTCCAAAGATTAATCAACATTACTTCAATAACAAATGGATCTAATCTCCTTCATTCTCTATGAGAAATCGCTCTAACTCAATTAAAGTGATCTCCAACCGCCATTAATCCTCTCTAAAGCTCGGATCTTGCACAAATTTCACTATGGAATCAAGGAAGATCATCTAAATGCCTAAGTCATTGAAGATCTACAAGATAACTATCACAATTCATGAGATCTAATCCATTCCTCCACGAATTCAAGTGAGATCTAAAGCTAAAAGAGAGTAAAAAGTAGGAAATCATTCTGAGAGAGAGAATGAGTGATATAATTGAAATGTATGACGGGATGAACTTTGTAAATTTCTCCATGATAATGATAGTTGCTACCATAGTGGATGTAGGCTGACATTAGGCCGAACCACTCTAAATTTTGTGTTCTCTACTTTTTACCATTTATTTCGAATTACGTGGCTCCATTTTCTAATCTAACCATTTGGTGAAGTGCTTTAAGAGCACCTTTGGTGTTGTGGACATTTTTTTTTCAACACAAAGAGAGATACATCTACTGCTAAGAAAATCTTCCATGACGAATTGGCTGAATAATCCAAACTACGCACTTCCTCCTTGGGTGTAACATCCCCCCTTTCGCACTGCTTCGAACCAGCGATTAAACCGATTCTAAACACTACCAAAGGCGCATTGTTATGGTAACTTACACATTATAACAGAAACAAAAAGACTTTCGCATTTAATATCATTACAATATTACATCAAAGTACACGAATATATCAGAGTACAACAAATATCAGAGTACACCAGAAAAGTACATTTGTAACGACTCAAATTTTCAGTCAATTCAAAATATGATTTTAAATAGATTTAAAAATGATTTTTAAATGGACAAATCGGATTAAATTTCAAATTCTAGTAAATGTTGAATCTTGACTTGAAAAATCATTGGAAATGAATTCTAAAATTGTTTTATATAATAAAATAATTAAAATAAGGGTATTGGATTTTTGCAATAATAATTAAAAAGAAATTTTGAAAATCGATAATTCAATGCTATTTTAAAAGCTAAAAATAAGACCATTTTTCAAACGGTCTAGGAATTCGACGAAACCAATTTTATCGGATCTGCAACGTTGAATTAAGGTTTCCTTCCAAATTTCATATCCATCGGAATTGGTATATGAGCGTGCGTAATATAAACGCAGGTCGAAAAACTAGTTAAAATTAAATAATAACACAGAGTAGTATAAAGGTCATTTTGCAAAAAATGTCAGAATTCGACGAAACTAGGACCATTCGAACCGTACCCGAAAAACATAACAAAATTTCAAATTTCAAATTTTAAAGTATTTGAAGTTAGTGTGTGATCATACGAGTAGAAACATATTAATGTAGTGTAATTAAATCAACTTAAAACAGTGCATTAATAAAATGAGTGTGCTTTCTTTGAGGTTTCACCCCTTAATTACCCATTTGTATTTTTTGTGAGTCGTCACATAATCTCCCTAAGATTGCCGACACTCACCATTCCTAATGTTCTTCCATTTCCTATAAATAAGACAGTCCCTTCTAACTTTTTCTTCCTTTCATCCATTCTCCATTCTCCATTCCTCCCCCCTTCCTGTCGGCCCTACCTCCCAACAGCAGTCGCCGTCATCTCCCCCTCCCCCTCACCGCCAGCGTGAGCCTCCCTCACCTCCCTGTTCCCCCACTGCACCCCAAAAGGCCCTCCACCGCTTTAGAAACCAAAAAACCATGCTCCTTTCTCTTTAAACCACCAACCCACACCCCCTTGTCCCACCGCTACCACCGTGGACCCCACCTCACCAGCCCCTTCCGTGCGCCAGCCACCCCCGGGCCCCACCCCTCAAACATGAACCCAAACATCCCAAAACCACTCCTTGTCTGCATGGCATATTGTTATGGGCACTTACACATTATCATAGAAACAAAAGGACTTTTTTATTTAATATCATTACAATATTACATCAGAGTACAAGAATATATCAGAGCACAACAAATATCAGAGTACACCAGAAAAGTACATTGTAACGACACGAATTTTCAGTCAATTTAAAATATGGGTTTAAATAGATTTAAAAAGGATTTTAAAATGGACAAGTCAGATTAAATTTCAAATTCCAGTAAATGTTGAACTGGACTTGAAAAATAATTGGAAATGAATTCTAAAATTGTTTTATATTATAAAATAGTTAAATTAAGGATACTGGATTTTTGAAATAATAATTAAAAAGAATATTTTGAAAATCGATAATTCAATGCTATTTTAGAAGCTAAAAATAAGATCATTTTTCAAACTGTCTCGGAAATCAATGAAACCAATTTTAACAGATCTGTAACATTGAATTAAGGTATGCTTCCTAATTTCATATCCATTGGAGTTGGTATGTGATCGTGCGTAATATAAACGCAGGTCGAAAAACCAGTTAAAATTAAATAATAACGCAGAGTGGTATAAAGGCCATTTTGCAAAAAGTCTCGGAATTCTACAAAACCAGGACCATTGGAACCGTATCTGAAAAACATAACAAATTTTCAAATTTCGTAGCATTTGAAGTTAGTATGTGATCATACGAGTAGAAACAAGTTAATGTAGTGTATCTAATTCAAGTTAAAACAATGCATTAATAAAGGGAGTGTGCTTTCACTGAGGTTTCACCCCCTTGATTACCCATTTGTACTTCTTGTGAGTTGTCACTCAATCTCCCTAAGGTTGCCGACACCTCGCCAATCCTAATGTCCTTCCATTTTCTATAAATAAGACCTTCGCTTCTCACTTTTTTTTCCTTTCTTCCATTCTCCTTTCTCCATTCCTCCTCCCCTTCTCCTCTACTCATCGACTCCACCTCCCACAGTAGTCACCGTCACCTTCCCATCCCCCTCATCGCCGGTGTGAGACTCCCCCACCTCCCCGTTCCCCCACTTCACCCCAAAAGGCCGTACAATGCTTTAAAAACCCAAAAACCATGATCCTTCCCTTTAAACCACCAACCCGCACCCCCTTGGCCTACCACCGCTGCCTTGGACCCCACTTTACCAGCCCCTTCCGTGCACCAGCCACCCTGGGCCCCACCCCTCAAACACGAACCTAAATATCCCTAAACTTCTCACTGTTTCCATGGGGATTGTTATGGGTACTCACACATTATCACAGAAACAAAAAGACTTTTTCATTTAATATCATTACAATATTACATCAGAGTACAAGAACATGTCAGAGTACAACAAATATCAGAGTACACCGGAAAAGTACACTATAACGACTCAGTCAATTTAAAATATGATTTTAAATAGATTTAAAAAGGATTTTTAAATTTACAAGTCGGATTAAATTTCAAATTCTAGTAAATGTCGAATTTAGACTTGAAAATTCATTGGAAATTAAGACCATTTTTCAAACGGTCTAGGAATTCGATAAAACCAATTTTAACAGATCTGTAACATTGAATTAAGGTATGCATCCTAATTTCATATCCATCGGAGTTGGTATGTGAGCGTGCGTAATAAAAACGAAGGTCGAAAAACCAGTCAAAATAAAATAATAATGCAGAGTAGTATAAAGGCCATTTTGCAAACAGTCTCGGAATTCGACAAAACCAGGACCATTGGAACCATATCTGAAAAACATAACAAATTTTCAAATTTCATAGCATTTGATGTTAGTTTATGATCATACGAGTAGAAAAAAGTTAAGTAGAGTAATTAAATCAACTTAAAGCGATGCATTAATAAAGGGAGTGTGGTTTCTTTGAGGTTTCACCCCGTTAATTACACATTTGTACTTCCTGTGAGTTGTCACTCAATCTTCCTAAGATTTCCGACACCTCACCAATCCTAATGTTCTTCCATTTTCTATAAATAAGACCTTCCCTTCTCACTTTTTCTTCCTTTCTTCCATTCTCCTTTAACCATTCCTCCTCCTCTTCTCCCCTACCCGTTGATTTATAAAGCGAAATAGCATCCAACATCAGTCCGTTTGATTTTCAGAAAACTCTGGTGATGCCGGGAGGTTGTCAAAAAATTTCGGAATCATCGAGACATCCTACAATTAGAGGTAGATGGAGTGGAATAATAATGGTGAGCAATTATAGTTCATGTTTGAATTAATATATTTCATATGTGGTGATCAATATGGCATATCGTAATATGTAAGTAAATATGTGCTTTGTATGCTTAATGTCGCATGAGATTGAAGTTTGGATATGAATTATTGAAGTTATTTAGAAATTAATATGGTATCGTAAGTGATTTGGAAGTTGAAACCATAAACAAAACGATTGGTTTAATTGGATTATAACCTAGTTGAAATGTTGCATGTACATTGGTTGAAAACGAAATATATGCAAGTTAGTGATTGGGTTGTTAAGTGATTAAACATTAACAATGAGGTTTAGATAATTTACCGTATCCAAAACAATATATATATATATATATATATATATATATATATATATGTGTGTGTGTGTGTAGTGAAAATGGTAGTTGAAATATATATACTTGAATAACAAGTATATTGAATGAACTATAGTAGCCTAGTAACTTAAACTAGCTCCTGGACTATAATTTAGATTAGATTAAGTGGACGACCCACTATAAATGTTGTTGATAGTGGACGGTACCCACCTTAAAAACCGAATTAGCTGACTGCTAACTACAGTCACCTGTACTATATTGTAAATTTATTATTAGTCATAATAAAAGAATGTTACGGAACACTATAAAAACCGGTCGGCTATGCCAAAAAAAGTATATGGAATGAATAGTAAACATTTATGTATATTGATGCAACTTTCGTCAATATAAACCTAACATGGGTAAACAATTTTCTATGTTTTATGTTAGTGTGTTTTGATATGGATTGACTATAAAAATAATATCTAATCAGTTATTAACGACAGCTAATAATTTGATTTAAAAATAGTTTGGAACAGTGTTTGAGTGTTGATAATTTTGACACTTAGGTCGACAATGCCGTATTATGGTGTTTGATGATTGAAAAATGTTAATTGGACATTATTGACATGTTGAATCCATATAATTCAAATTATATGGAAGTTAATTGAGTTTTATTACAATTTGGGAATTAAATAAATATTGGGTGAAAAATAAAAGTTTGAAATTTAAATTCGAAACGATTTGGAATGCTAGATTAAATAGTTACAAATGGTTTTCGTAAAAGTTGGAAATTGATTTGAAGAAGTTTTCAAACAATTAAGGCATGCTTTAAAATTTATTCTAAGAGTGAATAACAAGTGGGAAAAGTGAAGTTCGGTTAGGGTATCTAAATATGTTTTAACGAAATTTTCTTTTCAAAACCATCTTATTCACTTTTATAATGAGCTTCAGGAAATTATGGGCCCAAACGAATAAATTTTGAAAAATAATATTATTTTAATAATAAAATAATAGCTACTTAATGGAATATTTGGATTTTGAGTTGAAAATGGAAATCATAGTTTCCAAAAATTATTATATGCTTATTATATTATAAATAAAATATTTTAAAAGGAATTCAATTTGATTTTTAATAATAATCGAAACTTGTTTAGAATAGAACTAGTCGTGCAGCGGTAGTTCACGAATTTCGACCATTAACTTCAAATTGGCGTACCGGGAGATCCGACCATCGAAGTTTCCTGAAATGAACAAATGTTTGGTTCGAAATGAAAAGAGATTTCCAATGATATGTAAAGTTTTGAAATCTAACGGTTATATTTTAAGATAAGTTCAAATCAATTTTGAATAAAAACAACACCTCTGCTGTTAATGACCCAAAAACAGATTTTAAAAAAATGGGCTATTTTTAAGTTATTAAAAATAGGAATAAGTTATGATAAATCAAGATTTGAATGACATTTGGGTTGAATATACCAAGTTTGGAAAGTTAAAAAGCTATTTTTCGAAAATGAGCTGTTATCAGCAACACTATTTGAGATGGTTTTCGAACTATTTAAAATAAAAAGGTTTCGAGATAACCAATGATGTTCAAATGTTTTGTAAAAATATCGAAAGGATTTGAATAAGGTTTTAACATATATTTGGAATTAAAAAAAGGTTTAAACCAAAGCCAAATTTTTCCAAATAAAAATGGAATTGAATGGAAATCGATTTAGTGATAATCGAGATGGGTCTCCGTGGATGAAGACCATTACCATTTAAGGAATTTAAAAGGCTTTGCCATTATTCCATTTATTGTATTAGTCGGATACGGAAATTTATATCGGTTATAAATTGATATGATTTCCATGAAGATTTCATTTGAAATGAAAGTATGATTTTGGGTTTATCGTGGACGATGTTTTAGATAACATGTGTTCTTTTACCCATGTAAAGGAAAAGATAATTTTCCAAGATGAGTTGAAATGAAATCTTTATTTAATTAGAATATAAAGATTTATTGAAGGAGTTTTCGCTAATAAATGATAATGGGAACGAGTTTACGAATCACTTAAAAGTAGATAAGTGTGTTTTTACGTAAAGGTGAGACCGAATCTTTGATAAGGTTTAAGGGAATAATTCCCAAATGAAAAGGATGATTTAATTAAACAAACATCCCTATAATGGAATAAGAGTCACAATATCCTGTATATCCTCATTGATTTTAAAGATGCGATAGATATTCGGAATGACCGGGTTTTGACCCATTGTGAATAACTAAACAACGTAAAGAAAACGACGTTGACTGTAATTGAAGATCGGAGACCTTTATATCATAAGGATCCTTTACATCAGAAGGATTGCTCGTCGATGCCTTGGGTGGCCACCCAATTATGGGGTTATATTGTGATGGTGATCTAACCGTACTTAGAGAGATTCGGATTGCAAGGGCTTTCACACCCAGGCGGGGTCGTGGAATAAAGCGCCCTTAGTTTCATTCAAAACCAAGAACGGACTTGTAAATGGATGACTTTCTGACGTTGTAGTTTACGGCATAGCCAATTGGTTTCTATTGATGTTATATCAATTGGTGGCGGAGAATTTATTCTTTTAGCTTAACACCCTCTTTGAGAGTTACGTACTTAGAGGGTTATATATTAATAGACAACGATTATATGTTGTGAATTGACAATGTGGCATGCTAAGTGCTGAGCCGATCAATTTTTTTTATTGAAAACCAGAGCTTTATGGATGATGATCAAAGCATGGCTGATATAGCGTAGCTTTATGTTGAAATGTGGCCTTAGAACCTCACAAACCGTGAATGGCTGAAAATGGGATGGTGGACAACATAGATAAAGACTAACATTTCCTTTTAGCTGAAAAGTGATGCCATGGTATGAAGCCCAGGCAAGTTTACTTATGTGGATGATAGATTGAGGCGCCTTGGGTGACAGTCAAATACGACCGAGGAACGTTATGTTCAAGAAATATTCCAATCAGCCTGTTAGTGCTGGCCGGTTCTGCCAATTCGAAAGATAACATGCGTGTGAGTCCCGAGACATCTTGCTATACATGTTCCGAACTGTTAAGGAAGATCCTTTGTCTTGGTCATTGTTGGAATCCAACTTCCAATACGAGCTTGCGTTTTCATTTGTAACCTAATGGCCAACATATGGGATTGGGCATTATGCGAGCTAAGATTGATACATTTACTTTCGAAAATGATTTCCACCCCTGGACATTAATAATAATATCAAAATTCTTTGTTTTAAGAATATCAAGCATGTTTGGTTATTATAAGGTAAAAGTCTATCCTCCAGTATGCGTTGCATTTTGTGATGGGATTTGAGTCTTATAATAGCCTCATTTTTCAAAAGTATGAATTTCGAAGTTTTGAAACTTGGTTGTGGATTGTATGATATGGGTTAGGTTTGTTATCTTGTTTTTAAACTGGATAATCCAAGCCTGACCCGAGTGTTTGATGCTCGGGTCAGATCCGAGTGCGTTTCAGGTTTAAACAAGTGGATGGAGAGTTTCCAGTTGATTCTTTGGATTTCTTCGTCAGATGGCAGGACGTATTCTACTATCTATACTTGGGTATTATGGATTGATGATGTAAGAATGTGTTCAACTCAAATGATATAAATGTTTTTCCACTGTAAAAGTTTCTGCTATAAGGATATATATTGAATTATTATATTTTTTTCTATTCCGCTGTGTTTTCTCTGATTAAACCCAATGAAGCTTACCTTTTGTACTGGACTTGGTTGGTTTATAGTCGGTTCAAAAGGCGGGCAAATTTGGGTCGTCTCAGCTTGGTATCAAAGCTTTGGTCTAGTGATAAACGTTCGCTCTGTGGAGTAAATACTTGTCAAAGACTGGATCAGTAGTATCCTAGGACGAATAACCTATCAAAGATAGGATCTGCAGTATCCTGTGATGAGAGACTCATTAGAGATATGATCAGTAATACCCTCGGATGAGTTGAGAGAATTATTTATATATGTGAGAGGCATATTTGTAGCTTTGATTTTCAAAGTAATAAGTATTTTATAAAGAAAGAAAAAGATCATGATTTGATAAAATGAAGTTAAATTTGAAAAGTTAATCAACTAATTGATTGTTCGATGTTCTATATGGTAGATAATTTAGCTAATTAAGTTATGGTTATGAACTTAAACTGTTAGATTAAGGTAAGTAAACGGAATTTTCGGAGATTTTGGACAGTTGATAAATTCTGACACATATTAGATTGAAATTTATAAGGAAGCTATGTTCATGATTTTGGACAGTGGATATACTTTAAACTCATTTGTTAATTTTTTTTAAAGTATTAGTTTAAAGGGATCAATTTAAACTTGTGTACTGATTAGAAACTCTTTCTTTTATTGTAGAGAAGTAGAGGTAGGGTAAAGTGGGAGGTAGGGGTAAGCAGTTATACGTTCTCTGATAATTAGCCCAGTTTCGGGAGCCTTCTCCGCCTACTAGTTCTTCTTTTGAGGATACAAAGCAGTAGTTCTTCTGTCTCGTCTAGCCATGGCAATACTGACGAATATCTTTCTGATGTTATGTCAACTTATAGACCTGGAGCGGTTATAGATTCTGAGTCCGATGCAGCACCTACCCCTATTGGTTCAGACTCCATATAGCCTGAGGACTCGAGCGATCATGACGATTGGATGGTGGAGGATGATGAGGGGATATATTTAGTTGTAGAGGGCCATGATTATGGATGATCTGATCCCAGCACCACATGTACTAGAGATTCATCCTCCTCATGTATTGGATATCATACCCGACTACATTACAGAGGCGATCCACGAGGAGTCTGAGCCCGCACTACTTGAGATGCCACCCTAGGGATGGATGAGCCTCAGTTGGACATAACTCCAAGTTCGATGACGAGGTCAAGCCCGAGTTGGAGCTCGAGGTGGTGGGAGATGTCTATGATGATGAGATATATAGAGCCAGAGATGGAATTGGATGTAGATGAGGACAGACGAGGAGAAGTTCATGGAGGATGACACGACCCGAACTTCCCCGGTCCCCGAAGAGAAGAGAAAGAACGAATTGTTTTGAGAACACGACAAAATAGAACGCAGACGGAAGAACCTTTCATTGTATATTACAACAATGCATCAGATTACAAGAATATACAGAGTATAAATGAATAAATATTACACAGAAATATCAGAGATTTAAATTACATAGCAGCGGAAAATAATACAATACACAACTAGAAGGAGATATACGGATACAAAGCTTTCCGGATATCGTTCCAGCTGTAAACCAGGATCCTGTGAATATAAATCTGCAAAACCAAAACTACTAGCTGCCCGTGTCGAAAATAAGGGCACCCAGAGTTTAGGTTAAAACAATAAACTCCAGGTCAGTCATGTGACTGGTGTGAGAACTAAAACAGTTATTAACTCTTTATTTTAAAGTTAGGTAAATCAAGGGACCACGCCGTATAACACGGAACGAGTTTCCTCCCAAGAATACCGGTGCATAAAACAAACAGCGCAATGCTAAATAAAGAAAAATGAAGCTGTTATAAGACCCAGGTCCCATCACACAATGCAACGCAGCCGAGGATAGGGTTTTCCCTTATAACAGCCAAAGAATGCTTGATACGTTTAAAACAAATCATTTGATACTATTATAAGTGTATAGTGTATAAAACACTTCAAATCATAAGTATCAATCATAGGCGGCATGAATGGCCCATAACACTATGTCGCCATATATAAGTTTACAATCAAAACCGCAAATGTCGTATTGGAAGTTGGGTTATCATTTATGGTATGAACCGAGGCTAGGGGCAAGATCCTCACCGATTCGAGACGCTCTAGCCCGTGTCTCAGGATCAGAGCTCGAGTGACCCTTGGAGCGACAGGGCCGGTCCACCGATGTGGATTAAAATTCCTGAACACTGCGTTTCGCCGCCCTTTGGGGCGTAAGCCTGGCCCGTCAGCCGACCAGAAGCATCGGCCGAAACCGATATCACGAGGCGCCTCGCTTTTCAGCAAGTAATAATAAGTAATATCCACATGAGTCAAACTCGTCAGCCAGTTCAAGCACTGACGCCACTCCTAACTAGAAAGAAACGCATGTCCTCCCTGAGGTCCGTCTCCCGTTTTTGATTCATACCGGGTGTGATACTCGCGAATCAACGTTACACAAAGCTACGCCACACAAGGCCGTGCTTCGATCATCAACCACAAGACTTTGCTTTTCAACAGAAGCCTTGATCATTTGCATCTTAGCATGCCACACAGGCAATTCACTCCATGCGATTGATATCCATCAATATATAACCCCTGAGCTCGTACGTCTCAGAGAAGGGCGTTAAGCAAGAGAATAAATTCTCCGCTGCCAAACAGATATATATTTAATAGAGATCAACCACACGGACTAAAATCCAATGTCAGACACACAGTCCATTTACAAGTCCGTTCTGGGTCTGAACGAAACCGGAGGCACTTTCCTCGCATATCCATCCATCTCCAAGTACGTCTGGACGATCACCAACTGTTTCCATCTTCTTGGGTGTACAGCCCAATCAAGATCATCAGTAATCACCCAAACGACGTGAAGACTTCCGGTCTTCGACCATCGTCTTCATCTTCGACTTATCGTCGTATCAGTTATTCAGAATGGGATAAACCCGGTCTTTCCGAATAACTCGCGTATATTTTAAATAAGTGTTACACAAACACAACATACGCCTCATTCCAATTCATTAGTCACTAACCGTAAATTAATCAAGAGAATAATTCCCCAAATATTAACCCCGAAGGCCGAAACCAACATCAGATCAATATTCAGAAAACCATTCTGCTTGGCTAACCGACAGTTAGTTTCTAAATTTCACATTCATAGGGAAAGGTTCCCATTAATTTTATCCAAGATAAATTCCTTGAATTTATTCTTTATTCTATTTTTGAATCTCAATTCAAACTAGTCGGGATTAGCGAACCTTACCGAAGTAATTATTTATTTTAATTTCCCCATCCCAACCTATTCATCACATGAAGTAAAACTGGTAATACTTCATATCTAACACCACAGTGTTATCGGTAAATTCAATTACCATTTCACGTTCAAATCTAATTAAAGATTTAACTATCGCCTGGAGCAAAACTGGTGATACTCCATTTTCGATCATTTCAATCTAATTAAAGATTCATTAAAACTCCGCTTAGTTTTAATCTTCAACTGGGTTAAAGAATCAGTGTCATTTAAAACACGGTTCACGATAAACCCAAAATCACATTCATTAATTATCGAGTTAAAGAACGAGTGTTATTTAAAACACTGTTCACGATAAACCCAAAAATCAATATCGATTTAATTCCAATTAAATATTATTTAATTGGTACACTTCATTAAATCTAAATAAAAAGATTTAATCTTTTCTCAACTGGGTTCAAGAACAGTGTTAGTGAAGACACCATTCACGACAAACCCAAATCACATTTGATATTCAATACAAGGCTCTGAATAGAAAATACACCGGCTTATATTCAATATCAAATTCTACGACTAACAAATATCGCATTGGAAATAACGATATATATATATATATCTTTCAAATTTCCATAACAACATTTGTATAATCACGAAATCCAACATCGAAATATTCCGAAGACAATTTCGATTCAAATCCACTCCAATGCAATCATTGGAAATTCTAGTTATTTTCAAAACCATTTCAAATTCAATTTATTTATTTAAAAAAATAAATAGAATTATAATTCTAGTTCAAAACTAGTTCATTTCGATAAAAATCTATTTTTATCTTTTCAAATATGGAGTTTTTCATCCCAATTCTTTCTAAATCATTTCTTATGATTTTACACAAATTATTACTATTTTTAATAATTTTATCAAGGCCAGTACAGTCGATTTCCATCAATGGCCATCGAACTGCACTTATAGCGACCTTTTTCAAATTTGATTTGGACATAATTCCAAATCCAACCGTTAGATTTCTAATTTCTAATATTCGTTAGAAAGCTCTTTTCGATACGAACCCAACGGTTCCGGTTTTAGGAGAATCCGACGGTCGGATCTCCCGTAATGTCCGTTTGAAATAAATGGTCGAAATTCACGAACTGCCGCGGCGCGGCGCGTTCTATTCAGGCCATTATATTATATATATAATATATATAACATATATTTCGTCGATTTCTATTTAAAACGAATTATATAAATAGTTTTAAATTCGTTTCAAAGGCAATTTCAACTTCCTTTTCAATTCAAATCAAAATTGAATTCTTCTTTGTAATTTCGTTTTTTTTAAAATCCATTTCTATTCAATTCAAATTTCAATTCAATTTGAATTCATTTCAATTCGCTTTCAATTCAATTCATTTCAAAAACGTTTTCAATTCAATCCATTTCGAAATCGTTTTCAATTCAATTCATTTCGAAATCGTTTTCAATTCAATTCATTTCGAAATCGTTTTCAATTCAATTCATTTCGAAATCGTTTTCAATTCAATTCATTTCGAAATCGTTTTCAATTCAATTCATTTCGAAATCGTTTTCAATTCAATTCATTTCGAAATCGTTTTCAATTCAATTCATTTCGAAATCGTTTTCAATTCAATTCATTTCGAAATCGTTTTCAATTCAATTCATTTCGAAATCGTTTTCAATTCAATTCATTTCGAAATCGTTTTCAATTCAATTCATTTCGAAATCGTTTTCAATTCAATTCATTTCGAAATCGTTTTCAATTCAATTCATTTCGAAATCGATATAAATATCGTTCACGTCAAAATGGCGTCAATCTAATCAATACGGCTTCATATATTCCTATTTTCAAATATTCTATTTCAAATATTTCTTTTTCACATATTTCTATTTTAAAACTGGAATGAGGCCCAATCAATTACCATATAAAATTAATTATATGGATTTTCATACAACACATGCATATAATAGCATTGAAAAATAATCAACCATCAACCAAAGTGCACTACACTGTATAAGCATCAAATATAGATATATAACGCTTATAACCGCCTGTCAATCAATCGATCGACATATTCAATCAATCAGGATGAGTGAACTTCAAATTTCATCCCAACACCCGTGTGGGGTTTCAAACAATCAAACACAGATTTTATTTGTGCAGTTGGGCGATGTGTAAAATTTATCGACCCAATCAATGTCCTTCAAATAGGTGTACATAAACAAACCGTCCGGTTTGTAAATGAATATTTTATTTTATTCACTTCCACGTTAAAACTATATTTTTAACGATAAAATATTTTATTTAACCTATGAATGTTCTATTCAGTTCATTTATTCAATAAAATGATATTTTTATTTTTCTAACATATTTTAGAAAATTTCGGCGGCATAACGGCACGATACTAGAAACGGGACAAGGCCTAGCCTTATCCCCGGTCTAGTGAAGGCCCACGCCATTCACACATCAATCAAATCAATTTCATTTCACCAAACAGTTCAATTTAAACCAATTAGACTAACCAACTACACAACCAAACAATTTAACAAACAAGCCATCCATGGTCTGTGGATGACGGGTGTCGGGTGCTACTAAGCACCGTCTGCATCCTAGTATATATATAACTAGAAAAAGAGAATTTGAGTGAGAAGTTCTCACCAATAGCTATCCTAGCTCCACGGTTCTTCATTTATAGAAATCTTTGTTGTTCTCGCCTTTTTATCACCTTCGTTGCTGTAGCCACTACATATGTAAAGATCGAATTTTTACTTCGCTACTCAATATATAAAAATCATATTTTTATTTCAAAGTTCAATATATAAAAATCATATTTTTATTTCAAAGTTCAATATATAAAAATCATATTTTTATTTCAAAGTTCAATATATAAAAATCATATTTTTATTTCAAAGTTCACTATATAAAAATCATATTTTTATTTCGCTACATATATAAAAATCGAATTTTTATTTTTACTTCGTTATAACAATTATGTTTTCATCCTCTACATATAATAAAAGTTATTTCTTGTCATGTTTAAAAATCGTATTTTTATTCGTTCACTTTCATTATAGAAATCCTACTATTCTTGTATATAAAAATTCTACCTTTCTTGTATATAAAAATTCTACCTTTGCATGTAAAAATAAAATTTTTATATAGTTAAAAAATCTCGCCTTTCTACATTAATAAAAATCTCTTCTTGGCTATAATAAAAATCTTAACTTTACTATGAATAAAAATCTAATCTTATGTTATTACTATAAAAATCAGATTTTTTTCAACATTGCAATTTCGTAAAATAGAAAAGAAAGAAATTAAATTAATTAAACTAAAAAGAAGAACTCACGGTGGATGAACGGAGAGGGTGGGGCGTTAGGTGCTGCTGCGCCGGAGTGCTAACAGTGGCAGGAGGTGGTGGCGGCCTTCAGATGGACGGGGGTGGCTCACATTACGGCGGCGTTCGCTGAGAAAGGGGAAACTCGGGTTTTTATTGGCGGAGGGGCTCACTGGGGTCGGTGGTGGTCGGTGGGGGAGGCATGGGGGTGTTGACGACTAGGGGGTGTGGCGGTGGTCAGTCTGGTGGTCGGTGGAGGGCGGTTTCTGGTGATTGGGCGTTGGACGTTCGGGTTTTAGGGCTTGGGGTGTTCGAGGGGCAAGAGGAGATAGGGGAGATGGAGGGGATCGCCGGCGCTGGTGGGGTCTGGCCAAGGCGCGGCGGTGGTGGCAGATCAGGGGTGGCGACGACTTTTCTTTTTGATTTGAGAACGAAAAGTGGGGGTCGGGGAAAATTGGAATGAGGGGGGGGGGGGGGCTGATGTGTAATTTATATATTTATATTATTATTATTATTATTCCTCTAAAAAGTTATTTTTCATTCGAACTCAAATTCAAGCCCAACAACTGTCATCCCTAGCGTAATACCCCCATTCTGAACACAATGGGATATGTATCGTAGGCCGATTTGATCGCCTCAATCAGTTTCCGTTGAATTTTAAAGTATAATTCTTTATATGTTCAATTTAAACGCACATTTCAAATTACCGGGGTCACATACTAACTCTAAAAATTCTCGAAAAATATTTTCTAGCTTCGTATTGACGATACGGTCCTAACAAAACTAGTTTCGTCGAATTCTGAGACCGTTTGAAAAATGGCCAATTTCCAGTCGAATAAAATCAACTGAAACTGGTCAAACGCGTTTTCCTTTGCCACGCTCACATATTGATTCGAAAAATTATGAAATTTGGAATCTAGCAATAACTCGACATCACGGACCCAACAAAACTGGTTTCGTCGAAATCCGAGGTCGTTTGCAAAATGTCCATTTTTAAGGGCCTTATATATATAAAAATATATATAAATTCCACAGCGACTATTTCTAATTTTAAACTGGACATATCTTATCATTTCTAAGATGAAATCTCAGTTTGTTAACTTCGTTACAAAGATATAGTTACACAGATTCAAATATTTCTTGTTTCGTTCAATTCTGACTTATATTGAATTCTGTATATTCATTTGAAATT
Source organism: Allium sativum (assembly GCA_030737875.1). Classification (NCBI taxonomy): domain Eukaryota; kingdom Viridiplantae; phylum Streptophyta; class Magnoliopsida; order Asparagales; family Amaryllidaceae; genus Allium; species Allium sativum. Next base: position 183,112,491 of record CM060924.1, on the reverse strand, counting down.
AGAAATCGAATTTTCGAACTACCGCGCCATTTTCAATTCCTTTTATAATTATATATAATTATTATATATTCTAACGACGACGTATATAATATATACGTTCTAATTATATTCAAAATAAATTTCTCGTCGATATTATTTAAAATAATTCATTTTAAATATTCAAAATTCGCTAAAATAGCCAAAATAAAAATTTTAAACTGGCCCAGATTTTCGGGTTATTACAATCTCCCCCACTTAAAACTTTTCGTCCCCGAAAAGGAACAAAGTCGAAAGTGGTTTGATTAATCAACTCTACGCTCGATCTGGCTTCCATTCTCCAACTCTTTAGTTTCTGAGAATTTTCAAAAATTTCAAAAATTTGGCTAACACCCTAAATTTTTGAAAAATTTCGCCATAACCTCCCCTGCACCGGGAGCATCGGGGAATTTCAAAATAGCTTCCCCGGTCCTTCAGATCTCAAAAAGAAAAAGAAAAAGCCAAGCGGCTAGCCAATAGGCTCATAAAATCATCATCACCCAAACAAAACAGTAAATTATGTAGTAAACATGTACCTATTTGTCGGGCAAACAAATTATATTCTCTGCTCTAGCCTCCTTGCTATGACCTGTTCAATGATATATATGTATACGCAAGCAAATGCAACCAATTTTCAATATAATCCAATATTTGGTTCAATTAGGCTAAATGGTTCAAAATTATCAACCAAATAAACAAACAACACAAACATCAATTAGTTGAATTAGAGTTTCAAATTCATAATTTTGATACGTATACAAAAATCATGTTTTTGATGCCAAATCACAACAATGTATTCTAGCTATATTAGTTTTGGTTCTCACACCAGTCTAATGGAAATATATAGAAAATCACACCTTCGAAACTCGAACATAAATGTTGATGATGCGATCGCTATCATCAATATCATCTTCGGGCGACTAGAGTGTGTTGCTATATCTATCCAATATATTAAAATTTCAAATACACGTGGATCAGACGTATACGCAAAATCTTTATATACTGGACTGTCCAACTCAATATAAATAGATAATCAAATACGAATAATTGATTTAAATTTTCAAAACAAAAATTTGTTTTCATTTTAAAAATATACTCTTCACACTCGTTCTAGGATACTACTGATCCCATCTCTAACGAGTCATTCTCGATGGATATTACTAATCCAATATCTGATGAATTCTTTCGTATGGTTCTAATGTGCCTTGTTCTCTGAGCTTTGTAAACCCAAAGCTCCGATACCAAACTGACACGACCCGAACTTCCCCGGTCCCCGAAGAGAAGAGAGAGAACGAATTGTTTTGAGAACACGACAAAATAGAACGCAGACGGAAGAACCTTTCATTGTATATTACAACAATGCATCAGATTACAAGAATATACAGAGTATAAATGAATAAATATTACACAGAAATATCAGAGATTTAAATTACATAGCAGCGGAAAATAATACAATACACAACTAGAAGGAGATATACGGATACAAAGCTTTCCGGATATCGTTCCAGCTGTAAACCAGGATCCTGTGAATATAAATCTGCAAAACCAAAACTACTAGCTGCCCGTGTCGAAAATAAGGGCACCCAGAGTTTAGGTTAAAACAATAAACTCCAGGTCAGTCATGTGACTGGTGTGAGAACTAAAACAGTTATTAACTCTTTATTTTAAAGTTAGGTAAATCAAGGGACCACGCCGTATAACACGGAACGGGTTTCCTCCCAAGAATACCGGTGCATAAAACAAACAGCGCAATGCTAAATAAAGAAAAATGAAGCTGTTATAAGACCCAGGTCCCATCACACAATGCAACGCAGCCGAGGATAGGGTTTTCCCTTATAACAGCCAAAGAATGCTTGATACGTTTAAAACAAATCATTTGATACTATTATAAGTGTATAGTGTATAAAACACTTCAAATCATAAGTATCAATCATAGGCGGCATGAATGGCCCATAACACTATGTCTCCATATATAAGTTTACAATCAAAACCGCAAATGTCATATTGGAAGTTGGGTTATCATTTATGGTATGAACCGAGGCTAGGGGCAAGATCCTCACCGATTCGAGACGCTCTAGCCCGCGTCTCAGGATCAGAGCTCGAGTGACCCTTGGAGCGACAGGGCCGGTCCACCGATGTGGATTAAAATTCCTGAACACTGCGTTTCCCCGCCCTTTGGGGCGTAAGCCTGGCCCGTCAGCCGACCAGAAGCATCGGCCGAAACCGATATCACGAGGCGCCTCGCTTTTCAGCAACTAATAATAAGTAATATCCACATGAGTCAAACTCGTCAGCCAGTTCAAGCACTGACGCCACTCCTAACTAGAAAGAAACGCATGTCCTCCCTGAGGTCCGTCTCCCGTTTTTGATTCATACCGGGTGTGATACTCGCGAATCAACGTTACACAAAGCTACGCCACACAAGGCCGTGCTTCGATCATCAACCACAAGACTTTGCTTTTCAACAGAAGCCTTGATCATTTGCATCTTAGCATGCCACACAGGCAATTCACTCCATGCGATTGATATCCATCAATATATAACCCCTGAGCTCGTACGTCTCAGAGAAGGGCGTTAAGCAAGAGAATAAATTCTCCGCCGCCAAACAGATATATATTTAATAGAGATCAACCACACGGACTAAAATCCAATGTCAGACACACAGTCCATTTACAAGTCCGTTCTGGGTCTGAACGAAACCGAAGGCACTTTCCTCGCATATCCATCCATCTCCAAGTACGTCTGGACGATCACCAACTGTTTCCATCTTCTTGGGTGTACAGCCCAATCAAGATCATCAGTAATCACCCAAACGACGTGAAGACTTCCGGTCTTCGACCATCGTCTTCATCTTCGACTTATCGTCGTATCAGTTATTCAGAATGGGATAAACCCGGTCTTTCCGAATAACTCGCGTATATTTTAAATAAGTGTTACACAAACACAACATACGCCTCATTCCAATTCATTAGTCACTAACCGTAAATTAATCAAGAGAATAATTCCCCAAATATTAACCCCGAAGGCCGAAACCAACATCAGATCAATATTCAGAAAACCATTCTGCTTGGCTAACCGACAGTTAGTTTCTAAATTTCACATTCATAGGGAAAGGTTCCCATTAATTTTATCCAAGATAAATTCCTTGAATTTATTCTTTATTCTATTTTTGAATCTCAATTCAAACTAGTCGGGATTAGCGAACCTTACCGAAGTAATTATTTATTTTAATTTCCCCATCCCAACCTATTCATCACATGAAGTAAAACTGGTAATACTTCATATCTAACACCACAGTGTTATCGGTAAATTCAATTACCATTTCACGTTCAAATCTAATTAAAGATTTAACTATCGCCTGGAGAAAAACTGGTGATACTCCATTTTCGATCATTTCAATCTAATTAAAGATTCATTAAAACTCCGCTTAGTTTTAATCTTCGACTGGGTTAAAGAATCAGTGTCATTTAAAACACGGTTCACGATAAACCCAAAATCACATTCATTAATTATCGAGTTAAAGAACGAGTGTTATTTAAAACACTGTTCACGATAAACCCAAAAATCAATATCGATTTAATTCCAATTAAATATTATTTAATTGGTACACTTCAATAAATCTAAATAAAAAGATTTAATCTTTTCTCAACTGGGTTCAAGAACAGTGTTAGTGAAGACACCATTCACGACAAACCCAAATCACATTTGATATTCAATACAAGGCTCTGAATAGAAAATACACCGGCTTATATTCAATATCAAATTCTACGACTAACAAATATCGCATTGGAAATAACGATATATATATATATATATCTTTCAAATTTCCATAACAACATTTGTATAATCACGAAATCCAACATCGAAATATTCCGAAGACAATTTCGATTCAAATCCACTCCAATGCAATCATTGGAAATTCTGGTTATTTTCAAAACCATTTCAAATTCAATTTATTTATTTAAAAAAATAAATAGAATTATAATTCTAGTTCAAAACTAGTTCATTTCGATAAAAATCTATTTTTATCTTTTCAAATATGGAGTTTTTCATCCCAATTCTTTCTAAATCATTTCTTATGATTTTACACAAATTATTACTATTTTTAATAATTTTATCAAGGCCAGTACAGTCGATTTCCATCAATGGCCATCGAACTGCACTTATAGCGACCTTTTTCAAATTTGATTTGGACATAATTCCAAATCCAACCGTTAGATTTCTAATTTCTAATATTCGTTAGAAATCTCTTTTCGATACGAACCCAACGGTTCCGGTTTTAGGAGAATCCGACGGTCGGATCTCCCGTAATGTCCGTTTGAAATAAATGGTCGAAATTCACGAACTGCCGCGGCGCGGCGCGTTCTATTCAGGCCATTATATTATATATATAATATATATAATATATATTTCGTCGATTTCTATTTAAAACGAATTATATAAATAGTTTTAAATTCGTTTCAAAGGCAATTTCAACTTCCTTTTCAATTCAAATCAAAATTGAATTCTTCTTTGTAATTTCGTTTTTTTAAAATCCATTTCTATTCAATTCAAATTTCAATTCAATTTGAATTCATTTCAATTCGCTTTCAATTCAATTCATTTCAAAATCGTTTTCAATTCAATCCATTTCGAAATCGTTTTCAATTCAATTCATTTCGAAATCGTTTTCAATTCAATTCATTTCGAAATCGTTTTCAATTCAATTCATTTCGAAATCGTTTTCAATTCGATTCATTTCGAAATCGTTTTCAATTCAATTCATTTCGAAATCGTTTTCAATTCGATTCATTTCGAAATCGTTTTCAATTCAATTCATTTCGAAATCGTTTTCAATTCAATTCATTTCGAAATCGTTTTCAATTCAATTCATTTCGAAATCGTTTTCAATTCAATTCATTTCGAAATCGTTTTCAATTCAATTCATTTCGAAATCGTTTTCAATTCAATTCATTTCGAAATCGTTTTCAATTCAATTCATTTCGAAATCGTTTTCAATTCAATTCATTTCGAAATCGTTTTCAATTCAATTCATTTCGAAATCGTTTTAAAATCGATATAAATATCGTTCACGTCAAAATGGCGTCAATCTAATCAATACGGCTTCATATATTCCTATTTTCAAATATTCTATTTCAAATATTTCTTTTTCACATATTTCTATTTTAAAACTGGAATGAGGCCCAATCAATTACCATATAAAATTAATTATATGGATTTTCATACAACACATGCATATAATAGCATTGAAAAATAATCAACCATCAACCAAAGTGCACTACACTGTATAAGCATCAAATATAGATATATAACGCTTATAACCGCCTGTCAATCAATCGATCGACATATTCAATCAATCAGGATGAGTGAACTTCAAATTTCATCCCAACACCCGTGTGGGGTTTCAAACAATCAAACACAGATTTTATTTGTGCAGTTGGGCGATGTGTAAAATTTATCGACCCAATCAATGTCCTTCAAATAGGTGTACATAAACAAATCGTCCGGTTTGTAAATGAATATTTTATTTTATTCACTTCCACGTTAAAACTATATTTTTAACGATAAAATATTTTATTTAACCTATGAATGTTCTATTCAGTTCATTTATTCAATAAAATGATATTTTTATTTTTCTAACATATTTTAGAAAATTTCGGCGGCATAACGGCACGATACTAGAAACGGGACAAGGCCTAGCCTTATCCCCGGTCTAGTGAAGGCCCACGCCATTCACACATCAATCAAATCAATTTCATTTCACCAAACAATTCAATTTAAACCAATTAGACTAACCAACTACACAACCAAACAATTTAACAAACAAGCCATCCATGGTCTGTGGATGACGGGTGTCGGGTGCTACTAAGCACCGTCTGCATCCTAGTATATATATATAACTAGAAAAAGAGAATTTGAGTGAGAAGTTCTCACCAATAGCTATCCTAGCTCCACGGTTCTTCATTTATAGAAATCTTTGTTGTTCTCGCCTTTTTATCACCTTCGTTGCTGTAGCCACTACATATGTAAAGATCGAATTTTTACTTCGCTACTCAATATATAAAAATCATATTTTTATTTCAAAGTTCAATATATAAAAATCATATTTTTATTTCAAAGTTCAATATATAAAAATCATATTTTTATTTCGAAGTTCAATATATAAAAATCATATTTTTATTTCAAAGTTCACTATATAAAAATCATTTTTTTATTTCGCTACATATATAAAAATCGAATTTTTATTTTTACTTCGTTATAACAATTATGTTTTCATCCTCTACATATAATAAAAGTTATTTCTTGTCATGTTTAAAAATCGTATTTTTATTCGTTCACTTTCATTATAGAAATCATACTATTCTTGTATATAAAAATTCTACCTTTCTTGTATATAAAAATTCTACCTTTGCATGTAAAAATAAAATTTTTATATAGTTAAAAAATCTCGCCTTTCTACATTAATAAAAATCTCTTCTTGGCTATAATAAAAATCTTAACTTTACTATGAATAAAAATCTAATCTTATGTTATTACTATAAAAATCAGATTTTTTTCAACATTGCAATTTCGTAAAATAGAAAAGAAAGAAATTAAATTAATTAAACTAAAAAGAAGAACTCACGGTGGATGAACGGAGAGGGTGGGGCGTTAGGTGCTGCTGCGCCGGAGTGCTAACAGTGGCAGGAGGTGGTGGCGGCCTTCAGATGGACGGGGGTGGCTCACATTACGGCGGCGTTCGCTGAGAAAGGGGAAACTCGGGTTTTTATTGGCGGAGGGGCTCACTGGGGTCGGTGGTGGTCGGTGGGGGCGGCATGGGGGTGTTGACGACTAGGGGGTGTGGCGGTGGTTAGTCTGGTGGTCGGTGGAGGGCGGTTTCTGGTGATTGGGCGTTGGACGTTCGGGTTTTAGGGCTTGGGGTGTTCGAGGGGCAAGAGGAGATAGGGGAGATGGAGGGGATCGCCGGCGCTGGTGGGGTCTGGCCAAGGCGCGGCGGTGGTGGCAGATCAGGGGTGGCGACGACTTTTCTTTTTGATTTGAGAACGAAAAGTGGGGGTCGGGGAAAATTGGAATGAGGGGGGGGGGGGCTGATGTGTAATTTATATATTATTATTATTATTATTATTATTATTATTCCTCTAAAAAGTTATTTTTCATTCGAACTCAAATTCAAGCCCAACAACTGTCATCCCTAGCGTAATACCCCCATTCTGAACACAATGGGATATGTATCGTAGGCCGATTTGATCGCCTCAATCAGTTTCCGTTGAATTTTAAAGTATAATTCTTTATATGTTCAATTTAAACGCATATTTCAAATTACCGGGGTCACATACTAACTCTAAAAATTCTCGAAAAATATTTTCTAGCTTCGTATTGACGATACGGTCCTAACAAAACTAGTTTCGTCGAATTCTGAGACCGTTTGAAAAATGGCCAATTTCCAGTCGATTAAAATCAACTGAAACTGGTCAAACGCGTTTTCCTTTGCCACGCTCACATATTGATTCGAAAAATTATGAAATTTGGAATCTAGCAATAACTCGACATCACGGACCCAACAAAACTGGTTTCGTCGAAATCCGAGGTCGTTTGCAAAATGTCCATTTTTAAGGGCCTTATATATATAAATTCCACAGCAACTATTTCTAATTTTAAACTGGACATATCTTATCATTTCTAAGATGAAATCTCAGTTTGTTAACTTCATTACAAAGATATAGTTATACAGATTCAAATATTTCTTGTTTCGTTCAATTCTGACTTATATTGAATTCTGTATATTCGTTTGAAATTAGAAATCGAATTTTCGAACTATCGCGCCATTTTCAATTCCTTTTATAATTATATATAATTATTATATATTCTAACGACGACGTATATAATATATACGTTCTAATTATATTCAAAATAAATTTCTCGTCGATATTATTTAAAATAATTCATTTTAAATATTCAAAATTCGCTAAAATAGCCAAAATAAAAAATTTAAACTGGCCCAGATTTTCGGGTTATTACAGAGGATGATCCCGGTGACATTTACACACATCAGATTATGATATCCGGATGGGATGCGTGGGATGACCCTGGTTCAGATGATGAGATAGCCCGGAGGCGTAGGAGATCACAGTCTCTGGACCTTCTATGCATGTCTCCGACAACAATTAGGCCGTCAGATGTTAGTTAGTTTCGTTTTGGAATATGATATGTATACACAGTTGTTAGCTTCGTTTTGGTGTAGTATAGGCACTTAGTACATATTTTGGAGCATGATACCATTTTGTATAGACCGCCTCAAGTACATAGTACATGATCAGGTTAGTTGGTATAGATGCATATACATGACTTATACATTAAGTGGCATTATACACTAGGGGCACGTTATGTGTGTGATATAGTTGGTATTTTGGTTATGATATGTTGATGTATGATATATGATATGACATGACATCTTTAGGTTATATTTATTGTCTCAACATGCTGTTCTTTGCTTCGTCTTCGATTTCGAGGACAAAATTTTTTTAGTAGGGGAGAATGTAATGACCCAAATTTTTAGTCAATTTAAAATATGGTTTTAAATAGATTTAAAAAGGATTTTCAAATGGACAAGTCAGATTAAATTTCAAATTTTAGTGAATGTTGAATCTAAACTTGAAAAATCATTAGAACTGAACTCTAAAGTTTTTTTTACATTATAAAATAGTTAAAATTAGGATATTGGTTTTTTGAAATAATAATAAAAAAGAATATTTTGAAAATCGATAATTCACTGCCATTTTAAAAGCTAAAAATAAAACCATTTTTCAAATGGTTCAAAATTCGACGAAATCAATTTTATCAGATCCTTAACGTTAAATTAAGTTAAAGTTCCAAATTTCATATCCATTGAAGTTGGTATGTCATCGTGCGTAATATAAACGCAGGTCGAAAAACCAGTTAAAATTAAAAAATAACACAAAGTAATATAAAGGAATTTTTGCAAATGGTCTCGAAATTCGACGAAACTAGAACAATTGGAACTGTATCTTAAAAACATAGCAGGATTTAAAATTTCCTAGCATTTGGAGTTAGTATGTGATCATACGAGTAGAAACAAGTTAATGTAGTGTAACTAAATCAACTTAAAACAATGCATTAATACAGGGAGTGTGCTTTCTTTGAGGTGTCACCGAAATTAAGTAAGGAGTAAGCTTATGTAATTTCTCGCATAATTTACAATCATCATGCGTACATCCAGTTTTACAACCATCTGTGCGCTAGTGCATAGTGCAACACATTATAAAAATTCAAGTATGCAATGAATTTCTAAGCAGTACCTCTTATATGAATGTTTTCCTTTTCAAAAATATTTTGAAAACATGATGCACACAACCTAAATACACTTGCAATTTCCGTATGAATGCAATATTTTTTAAATTGAAAAGATTCTTTCATCCAATTTTTCCTACACTCTTATAGAATAAGAGCGTAGTTCATCCCACTTTTGCATCCAAACTCTACCAATCGACTATTAATTTTGCAAAAATATATTTTTCCAAATTCGGGGTTTCTTGTGTTAGATAAAAGTAGGAAATAAGAAAGTCTGTATTTTCCACTTCACTTTTACTCACCATTTCACCTGTACTTGGAATCCCTTGACAAATATTCTAAACAAGATTCCCCCTTTCTTTTCCAAGCACAGTTTACACAAGAAGAATTTCCTTTTTTTCTCCAACTTTTCCAGATTTAATTTAGGAGAATTTATTTTCTCTTATTATTATCGTTTGTTGCAGTTATTGCCTTTATTACTTTTCATTCTGTTTGTTTTTCTTTTAGTCATTCATTTCTTGCTTACATCGTTAATTTATTTGTGACACCCTATTTCTTTATTCTTTTCTAGTAATCATCCCACGTACTTAGAAAAAGAATGTCGTGCTAAACCATTCTATTTTAAAAAATAAAATAGAAAACTACATAGGAGTGCAACTGTGTACTGAAAGAAAATAACCTCTACTACAATCACTACTATGCAAAAGGTACGATGGTTAAATGTGGTTATCTACTCAAACTATGAGGCCTAGGACCATGTCCCTTGACATTAAAAAAAGGTTATCATCATTGAATCCATCCAATCATAACATTCCTTCTTTCCATATACCACTCTCTACAAACACATCCCACGTACCTGCTAGTTCCATGAGTCATTCTCAATTGTCCACCATTGATATACTGATATACGTAGGCTAACCATACTCGATACTTAAACGGATACCAACCTGGCAACACTTACTTCACCATGAAGTAACCCCACTTCCTTGGACCTAGTTCTTATCATTTCTTAAAGTAAGACAACACACAATGCCTTCTAATTTCCTAAGAAGCGCAAAAAATGGGATTTCCATTAATGACACATCATACCATAGTTTTTCATACAAGAACCCCAAACTTGCTCTTACTTTTCATTTACCTACATATTCCAATTAGGTATCTTCTAGACCTTTCCTTGAAAATTTAATCTTCTCTTATTATATTACTTATTTTCATGGGAACTTAATTCTCATTTTCAATTAACCGATCTTTTCCATAACTTGTATCATCTCTTTAATCAATATTTATGCGGAACCTCACTACTTCCATTCCACATAAACTATACAACTTTTAAAATTTCTCCTTAATCCTTTTTCATCAAAAGAGTAACCACTAGAGAGATAACTTTCTAATATTAATTTTTTATTTCACATACATTACCGTATAACCTTTTTTTATGTTGACAAAATTTCCGTTTTCACTTCCCTACTTCTTACTTGAGACTTTCTACAATTACCGCTTTACTCACATAACGAGATAATTTCCCAAAGCTCTACCTAGTGATCAAGCACACTACTGAAATTATCCTACTAAACCATTTTAAATTTTCATAAGTATTGTCTTCTCAAGAACCTTTCTCAAAATTCAAAATTTTAGGGAAATAAGAATTGACCACTTCTATTTAATATTGTAAAAACTATTTTAAATCTATACATGCATAATACATTTATTCGTGCCTTCCATTTTCTACCTTTGTGATTAACTCCATATATTGCTTACACACCTTATTCTTTTGGAAAACAAATCTTTATACTTTCTTCTAAAAAAAATTCTAATTACAAAATCAATAACTTTCCAAAAACATTTAAACTTTTGAATTTGAAACTTGAAAACTCTTTTAAAAATCTTTTCTTGTACCTATTTCTATTTCAGTTCTTCTAAAAGTTTAACTATGGAACTAGGTATAAGGTTCTCTCCAAACTCACACTTTTCTAAATTTCTTGCATGAAATAAATTTACTTCCTTACTAATCCTTAAGCAAACTTTCCAAATTACGGGCGACATCCAACTTTTTTGTTCCCAAGCACACTATATATATATATATCCCCAATCCATCCATTATTCAAACACAAGGCCTTATTACCCACCCACAACTTGGACCTACTGTCCGTTTTCAAGTACTAACACATGAAGTTTCCTATTAATCATCAAATCTATCGTACACCCCATATCATAATTAAACCAAAACTTACTCTTTTAGGACCCCTCACAATCCTAAAATTGGTGTACCAACTCATTACTCAATACATTACATGTGCGGTTTCTCAAAAGTGGGTTTCTCTTATGGATCTAGGTATAAATATATACATATATAATACTTATAGTTTAAAATACAAATACGCCACTCACTAAATATATATATATATATATATATATTAATCCTAAAGCTAAGATCTGATACCAGATGTAACAACCCAAATTCCAGTGGGTCCGAATTTTTCAAAAATTCTAAATCTGTAACCACTGAAACTCGAGTTGGCTTGTCTAGTATCTTGCAGAAAAGACAGAGATAATAAATATATCAGATATCGTTAAAACAATTCACAGTGAAATAGATAAAATATAATAATCAAATATAGCCTTACTGAAATAATGACATGCCTAACAAGTGTCCAAATGCTACCAAATTTCTCCTATAAATTAACCTGCGAATATGTTATGAGGAGGGGGTCAGAACACAAGTTTTGGTTATAGGACAAATAATACATTCTGAAATAACCCTACATTTACCGTCCAGTTACATTTTCTTAATTATTAGGTTATTCGGGTTAGCAGCACTCTAGGCTCTGCACACATATCTCACCCATCTACTCCCCAGTAGATTAAACCTAATATAATATATATATATACATATTATATATATATATATGTGTGTGTGTGTGTGTGTAGCTATGCCCAGCATCTCAAGGTATTCCCCATTGTTCCCCCTCGTGCGGTCTCCGTCGTCATACCATACAACCTCCAAGCTACACCGAACCGCGTATGAAAAACTCCATCGTTGTGCTGCGTAAACACCACTACAGCAAAACAAGTCTGTTGTTTCACCTCATTTGCAGTGGTTATGTCAGCAACCAGTGTAAATACTATTTTTTGCTCCGGTTTTAGGATAATAACCGGTGCAACTTGTACAGAAAAAACAACAGAATAGAGAAAAAATTAAGTTGCACCAGTTTTAATTGAAAACCGGTGCAAATAAGGGGAAACAAATAAAATTATTCGCACCGGCTACATGTACAGCGGGTGCATATATTATGTTTGCACCGGTTTTCCCTTAGATTTCCACCAAACGGTGAAAATAAGTAGAAAAACATATGTTTATTTGCAATGGTTATATGTGAAACTAGTGCAAATATTGTGTTTGCATCGGTTTTCCATTCGGTTCCCCAAACCGGTGCAATTTCAAATCTATTATTTGCTTTTAACTTGGCTGGTTGGTTCCATTTTTCCTCCATCCATTTCCCAAGCCAGTATTATCAACTGCAATCATGTCTACCATCTTCTTCCCAATTTCCCCCTTTTTTACTCCGCTGCCTAATGTTTTTCCCTTCGCCCCTCCATGTATATTTCCACATCTCTTATTCCCTTGTACAATGCACCTTGTCCAGGAGTTCGCAACCCTAATTTGCCGACCTCCATCTCAGTTTGCTACTTTCAATCACAGACGATCCTTTGTAACTAGACGTAAATGGTGTGACTGACAAGGTATTAGATTTTAACTCTCTTCTAACCATATAATTTTCAGCATGTTAATTTATCAACGATTTTTTTAGTTTGTTATACTATTCCCTTTCTTCTTTCACGACTACGGCTGACCAATGTTGTCTTCAGTTCGTGAGATGTATGATTTTTTGGGTTTCTCTAGAAGTCCTAAATGAATAAAAACTTCAACTCGGATTAGACAACTCCTTTTTTTCAAAAATTGCATTCCAGATATTGATTCTTTATGTTAGTTTTAGCATATACGTTACTGTTTCAAATTATTCATCTATTTAATAACGTTGATAGCTTCTACTCAGTTAACTATGACTACATTAACCAACAAGAAACGTACTAATTTGAGCCAAAGGTTGCCGGAGATAGATGACATAATACGTCAAAAATATATGTATATGAGTGTAAAATGGGAACAAATGAAAATGTTGAAACTAAGTACTTTTTTATTTTGCCGCATGCTGCTCAATTTTTTATGATGAACCGAGATGAGAAATTAAATTCACTCAGTACTATATATGTTTTGAAAAAGATGAAACAAATGATGTATAGTGGACTAATTCATCCTATTAAGTTTAACAAATTTATTTTAAAACTGAAACACCGTTCCATTTTATAGTGATTGTGCAAGTTCAAACAGTATTCAGAAATTCATTTACTTAATACACTATAAACATTGGAAGAGGGATGGTTTTATGATTAAGGGGTCTAATTTTCGTAATGGGGAGTAGCTAAATTTAAGCTTTGGGGTTAGTTTATAAAATAAAGAGAGATGACCAAAGAGTAGTGGATGTTAATCATGTGCATGTAAATGGATACATTCGGCTTAGCTGTCTGATTTAGGTAGGAAAATAATTACCCGAATATGCCATTAATGAAACCAAAGAGTGTTGTTTAAGTTTGAATATCAACCGATAAGCAGCTCATAATGTATGAAATATGTTATCACAACTATATTGATTACTTATTTTTACGTTTATCTATTATTTCAGTTATATTACTGTTCGTTTTCTTGGATATTGGTTGCATTGTCAAATAAATATCCATAAGGAGTTTAAATGGGAGACATCAAATATGTGACATGGGTATGTTTCTGTCGTAGTATACATTTATTCCATAGAAAGAAATGAGGTTTATTTGAATTCAGACTACGTACGCCTCAGAGACTGACTTGTTTTTTTATTGAGATGATAAAAATATTTTTTTTCAGGTATTATGATTGGTTGAAATTTGATGTATGACTCTAATCTTTTTCTCCTTAGCTTTTAAGTATCCCTGAACCATATGTTTGTAAGAGTATTTGTGAAAAATTCTGGCGTAAGAGGTGCAAGCATTTCTCCTACTTTTGTTATGTTCAAATGTGTAGACTACTGACACGGCTGGGAATTTCGCTCGATCCGAATCGGTCGTTAAACCGATCTAGACCGTTCGAAACCCCTGATCGTTTTGAGAACAGGACAAATCAGAACATAGACGGAAGAACATTTCATTGCTATTACAACAATTCCATCAAATACAAAAATATACAGAGTATAATTGAATAAATTACATTCGATAAATATCAGAGATTACAATAAATTACATAGCAGCGGAAAAACAATATAAAACACAACTCAAAGTAATGCACGGATACAGAGCTTTCCGAGCATCGTTCCAGCTGTAAATCAGGATCCTATGAATATAAATCTGCAAAACCAAAACTACTAGCCGTCCGTGTAGAAAATAGGGGCACCCAGAGTTTAGGTTAAAACAATAAACTCCAGGTCAGTCATGTGACTGGTGTGAGAACTAAAACAGTTATTTAAACATTTACTTTAAAAGAGAGTGATTCAAGGGACCACGCCGTATAACACGGAACGGGTTTCCTCCCAAGAACACCAGTGCATAGAATAAACAACGCAATGCTTTTTCAAAAAATGAAGCTATTATAAGACCCAGGTCCCATCACACAATGCAACGCAAGCCGGAGGATAGGTTTTCCCTTATAATAGCCAAACATGCTTGGTACGTTTGAAACAAATCATTTGATACTATTATAAGTGTATAGTGTCAAAACAATTTCAATCATAAATATAAATCATAGATGACATAAGCGCCCCATCCCACTATGTCGCCATACTAGGCTCTACAATTGAAACCGAAATACACGTATTGGAAATTGGATTTCTATCATGAGTCGAGGCAAGGGGCAAGCTCCTCTCCGCTTCGAGACACTCTAGCAAATGCCTCGGGACTACACACTCTGGGTAACCCCTAGATGCTTCAGGGCCGGTCCTCTCTTACGTTTGAGGATTAGTTATTCCTGAACACACGTTTCCCGGTCCTTACAGACCTAAAATCGAGGCGCCTCATCCAACAACCACATAGGTGAAAAGTATATAAATGTCAGGGCTGGTAAGTCACTGACACCACCAAAGCTAGAAAGAAACGTCGTGCTCTCCCTGCAGTCCTTATCCCGTTTTTAACTCATACCGAGGTGTGAGGCTCGCGAATTCACGTTATACACAAAGCTGCCACGTAGACCGTGCTTTTATCATCAACCACAAGACTTTGCTTTTCAACAGAAGCCTTGATCCATGCAACTCAACATGCCACACAGGCAATTCATGCCATGCGACTGATTTCCATCGATATACAACCTCTGAGCTCGTACGTCTCAGAGAAGGGCGTTAAGCAAAAGAATAAATTCTCCGCCGCCAAACAGGTGTATATTTAATAGAAATCAATCAACACAGAATAAAATCCAATGTCAGACACACAATCCATTTACAAGTTTGTTCTGGGTCTGAACGAAACCGGAGGCACTTTCCTCGCATATCCATCGATCTCCAAGTACGTCTGGACGACCACCAACTGATTCCCTCATCTTGGGTGTACAGCCCAATTAAGATCATCAGTAATCACCCAAATGATGTGAAGACTTCCGGTCTTCAACCACCGTCTTCATCTTCGACATATCGTCGAATCGGTTATTCAGAATGGGTATAAACCCGGCCTTTCCGAACAACCCGTATATATAGTAAACAAATGTTACACAAACACAACATACGCCTCATTCCAATTCATTAGTCACTAACTGCAAATCAGTAAGAGAGCAATTCCCCAAATATTAACCCCGAAGGCCGAAACCAACATCAGATCAATACCCGGGAAACCATTCTTCTTAACTAACCTCCAGCTAGTTTCTAAATTTCCTATTCTTAGGGAAAGGTTCCCATTAATTTTATCAAAGATAAATTCTTTAAAATATATTCTTTAATCTTCCTTTGGATGTCATATCAAACCAAATTATGGTTTTCCAAACTAGTCGAGATTAGCGTACCACGCCGAAGTAATTATTTATTTTATTTCCCAATCCCAACCTATTCATCCCATGAAGCAAAACTGGTAATACTCCACATCTAACACCACAGTGTTATCAGTAAAATTAATTACCATTTCACGTTCAAATCTAATTAAAGATTTAACTATCGCTTTGGAGCAAAACTGGTGATACTCCATTCTCGCTCAATTTCTAAATTTGATAATTTAGATTATCAATTCACATTTCAATCTAATTACAGATTCATTAAAACTCCTTTTGCTGGGTTAAAGAACTAATGTCATTTAAAACACCCTTCACGATAAACCCACAAATCAATTCTATTTACAACCCATTTCGAATCCAATTTATTTATTTAAAAATAAATGGGTTTTAATTTTAGTTCAAAACTAGTTTATTTCGATACAAATCTATTTTTATCTTTTCAAATATGGAGTTTTTCATCCCAATTTTTTCCAAATCATTTCCTATGATTTTACACAAATTATAACTATTTTTAATAATTTTATCAAGGCCCGTACAGTCGATTTCCATCAACGGCCATCGAACTGCACTTACAACGACCTTTTCCAAATTTGATTTGGACGTATCTCCAAATCCAACCGTTAGATTTCAAATTTCTAATTTTCGTTAGAAAGCTCTTTTCGATATGAACCCAACGGTTCCGGTTTTAGGAGAATCTGACGGTCGGATCTCCCGTAATGTCCGTTCGAAGTCAATGGTCGAAATTTATGAACTACCGCAGCGCGGCGCGTTCTATTCAGGCCATTATATTATATACATAATATATATTTCGTCGATTTCTATTTAATTCAATTCGAATTTGTTTTCTATTCGATTCAATTCGAATTCGTTTTATATTCAATTCAATTCGAATTCGTTATATATTCAATTCAATTCGAATTCGTTTTATATTCAATTCAATTCGAATTCGTTTTCCATTCAATTCAATTCAAATTCGTTTTCTATTTAATTCAATTCGAATTCGTTATATATTCAATTCAATTCGAATTCGTTTTATATTCAATTCAATTCGAATTCGTTATATATTCAATTCAATTCGAATTCGTTATATATTCAATTCAATTCGAATTATTAAAACGAATATAATCGATATAAATATCGTTCGCGTCAAAATAGCGCATCTCTAATCAACACGACTTTATATATTTCAAAAACTTCGTTATTCTATTCAACAAATTAATCTATATTTCTTTCAATACAAGACTCTATATTTTTGTCAACACACGACTAATGTCAACGAATGAGTACTGTCCACGTGTGACTATTTTTGTTATTTAATATATTTTATAAAAATTATGGTATCTATCGTTTGATTTCAAATCAGACTCCAACCGTAAACTAGTAAGAGAACGATTCCCTAAATATTAACCCCGAAGGCCGAAACCAACATCAGATCAATATCCAGGAGACCACTCATCTTATCTATTTTCCAGTTAGTTTCTAATTTTATATATGATAAAGGTTAAAATATTTCGTTTAACACATGATTAATCTCAACGGATGAGTACGGTCAACACATGAACCTTTATTTTATAATGTTCTTTATTTTTCCAATTGGAATTAGGCCCAATCAATTACCATATAAAGTTAATTATATTGATTCCATACAACACATGTATATAATAACAACGATAAATAATCAACCATCATCCAAAGTGCACTACACTGTATAAGCATCAAATATAAATATCTAACGCTTATAACAGCCTGTCAATCAATCAATCGATCGACATACAACTAATTATTGGGATTAATGTATGTCGTATTTTATCCCAATACCCGTGTGGGGTTTCAAATCAACAAACATAGATTTTTATTTGTGCAGTTGGGCGATGTGTAAAATTTATCGTCCCAATCAATGTCCTTCAAATAGGTGTACATAAACAAACCATCCGGTTTGTAAATGAATATTTATTTATTCACATTCACGTTAAAAATTATATTTTTAACGACCAAATTATTTTATTGAACCTATGAATATATTTTATTATCTATTTCACATCAACATCACAAACAATTTCCACAACACATCAATCAAACAAACAAGTCATCCATGGTCTGTGGATGACGGGTGTCGGGTGCTACTAAACACCGTCTGCATCCTAGTATATATTTATAACTAGAAAAGGAAATTTAAAGTGAGAAGTTCTCACCAACTAGCTAATCCAACTCCCCGACACTTCTTATGTAGAAGTCATCGCTGTTCTCGCCTTTTGTCACTTTCATTGCCCGTAGCCACTACATATATAAAAGTCACATTTTTATATTCTTGCTATGTATATAAAAATCACATTTTTACACCGCTACTATATAGATAAAAATTCTATTTTTACATCGCTACTATAGATAAAAATTCTATTTTTACATCGCTACTATATAGGTAAAAACTCTATTTTTACACCGCTATTCTCTACATAAAGATTTCGCCTTTTTTTATTTCATCACTATAAAAATCACATTTTTATTTCAACATATATATAATAAAAATCAGATTTTTATTTTGCTATATTTATAAAGATGATATTTTTACTATCTTACCTATATAAAAATTATATTTTTTTATTTCCACTTTAATAAAAATCATATTTTTAATACTCTACCTAAGTAAAAATCATATTTTTATGCTCCTTTCAAACACAGAAAAAATCCTATTTTTGTTCTTCTTTCCAACCAAAGAAAAATCCTATTTTTATATCACTTGTATATATATAAAAACTCTATTTTTATTTTCAAAGCAAATCTATTTCTATTTTAAAATTACTACTTTAAAAAAACACTTCTTTTACAAAGTAAAAATCTAATCTTTCATAGCAAATCTCATATCATAAATCATATTTTTCCATTAAAGAAAATCGTATTTTCAATTTTAAAGCAAGACATAATTTCAGTTTTTATAACTTAATAAAATCAGTATTTTTTTTATTCTAGTCTAAATCAGTTTTTAAATGAATTTAACAAAACAAAAATAAAATTAAAATTAAAATTAAAGAAAACTTACTGCGAATGGGAGGGGGAAATCCACCACTGGCGGAGACCACCGGAGGAAGGCGCAGGGACGGCGGAGGTCGTGGCAGAGTGGGGCTTGGGGTGCTAACGGGTTGCAGGTTTGGTTGATAGAGGGGCGGCGGTTTTCAGTTGGAAAGAGGAGGGAGCACGAGCGAGGAAGGTGGAGATGGAAGAGGGAGGAGGCGGGGGTGTGTCTCGATCTGGGCGTTGGTCTTCGCGTCAGGGGGGGAGCGATTGGAGGCGGAGGGGAGTGAGGCGGGGGGGGGGTTGCGGCGGCCTGGGAAGCCTAGCCAGAGGCGGCGGCGCCACCATCGGAGGAGCGACGGCTCCTCCGCCTCCTCTTTTCCTTTTTTTTCCTAATCGGATCTGAAAAATAAAATCGGGGGGGGGGGGGGGGCAGAGGAATAAGGGAGATGGAAGGGTGGATTATTTCAATTATTATTTTTATTTATTTTCTCTCTCCTAAGTTGACTTTTCATATGAACTCGAAATCAAACCCGCCGACTATCGTCCCTAGCTAATTACCTCCATTTCGAACACAATGGGATACGTATCGTAAGCTGATTCGTTCGTTTCAATCAGTTTTCGTCAAATTCAACATATAACTTTATATATTGAATTTGAATGCGCATTTCAATTTACCGGGGTCACATATAGTCACCAAAAATTCCCGAAAAATATTTTCTAGCTTGGCATTGATGATACGGTCCTAACAAAACTAATTTTGTCGAATTCTGAGACCGTTTGAAAAATGACCATTTTCCAGTCGACTAAAATCAACCGAAACTGGCCAAACGCGTTTTCCTTTGCCACGCTCACATATTGATTCGAAAAATTATGAAATTTGAAACCTAGCAATAATTTGACATCACGGATCCAACAAAAGTGATTTCATCGAAATTCGAGGTCGTTTGCAAAACGGCTATTTTTAAGGGCCGAAATTCCATAGCGACTATTCAGAATTTTCATTTGGACATATCTTTTGATTCCCGCTATGAAATCTTGATTTTTCGGATTCATTGGAAAGATATTGTCAAATAGGTTCTATTATTTCTGGTTTCACTAAAATCCGGATTGTTTTGCACCCGGTACATTCAATTGAAATTTGAAATCGAATTATCGAACTACCGCGCCATTTTCAATTTCTTTTATAATTATATATAATTATTATATTCTAACGACGATCTATATAATATATACTTTCGAATTGTATTCAAAATAAATTTCTCGTCGATATTATTTAAAATAATTCATTTTAAATGTTCAAAATTCATTAAAATCGCCAAAATAAATTTTTTAATTTGGCTCGCATTTCTGGGTTATTACAACTACAAACTGTTACTTTTCACTACAATTTGTCCATCGTTAGAACCATTGCCAGTTTTCCAGATTATAGCAATATATTTATTGTTTGACCAATAAAATATGCTCACATATATTTCTGCACTTGCAACATATTTCAATATCTTACCCATCCACCTTCAAAGCTTATCATACCGTCATTCGAATTATGCATAATTTTGAAAGAATTTTAATTATATATAAATTTGATTGGTTCCTTTTAAATGTTAGCCTGATTGTTGTACTTTATTGAATTGGGAGGATAGTCCAGAACTGCTTACCCTAATTAACATGTTAGCCTAACACTGTCATTTCAGTGATCAATAATGAATTCTGATTGAGATTATAGTTCCCATGCTTCTTGATATGGCTACCCAAGCTGCATTGGGAATTGTGGGGACCTTGATCAAGGATCGGTCTCAACTACAATCTCAAAGTACATTATATTGCCTACATGGTGCTTGGAATTTTGGTAATCTCAGATACATTGGTGATGATTGTGGAGCCCTGTTGTTATACAGTGTTTAAGTTATGATGATAAGCACATCTTCTAAAACAAACAACCCCTGCATGTAATTGTTGAAAAATACATTTTTCTAGACAAAACTCTATATTACACGTGGAGAAGGTATGTGATTTCCTAACTGTTTCATGCAAGGCTAATGTCATTTTATTTCCTTACTAATTTTGTTTTGACTGCATTGAAAGTTTGACCCGAGTCTTATTTTTGGCTTTTGGTTATTTTTTCCACCCTTAACTTAAATTTTGTACTACAGAGAGCATGTTCTATGGAAAGAGTTTTCCCAGTAAACTTTTATTGCATTTTAGAAAATTTTGTACAACCGCAATTGCATTAACAAATATGAGTGGGTGAATTAATAAATGGTTTATGCTATAGTCAGCTATGTGTGCGTGCATTAACAAATATTAGTGGGTGAAAACATTATGTAGTCCAATTGTCATCCGATGACGGTTGTATTTGAATGACAAGGATAAAAATATAAAATTTATTTGAGTAACCAGTTTTACTATGTCTACTTAAGTAATCCAATGCAAATTTTATCTCATTCTACTATGCTTTTATTCAGGTAACCAGTTCCATTACATGCTTTACCTCCTTGTGCTTGCCATGAAGCCAAGTATGTTGATGACTATGGATGAAAATATGAAGCCGCTTTTGGTTCCAGTAAGAGTTGGTCAAGGTCAAGCAGTGGATGTGGTAGGCCAGGCTGGTCTGCCTAAAACTATCACTGGCTTTCAAACACACTCCACTACTGTACTGCTTGCTACAGGAGACAGAGTTGAGCTCGCTACAAAAAAGTACAGTCTCTTACTTTATTTGCTTGTTGTCATGTTATGTTCAATTTGTTCTTGATAATATAATTGTATTATCTGGATCTTTCTACAAGAAATGTTTTGGTTTTTCTGGCCATGTATATACCAGTTACCCCAATATTAGAAGGATTCGTAATCCTAAAAGAAAACCCTGATTATCAAGGCGATCAATTGTGGAATGATTGTTACAATGGCCAGGCATTGAGAAAAGGTTAGATCGATTTGACTGTTATTTACGGGTTTAATATTAAATGCTTCAGTGGTGTGTAACATCTTGGATGTTTGTTTCTTTGCATGATATTCCGCCCTTTGAAGGCATAACAATTGCCGAATCAACTCTTAGTTGTCTGTTTATATAGATTCAGATTACTCTTTTTGTTTCTTTATTACTTGGTTTTAATTACCATATGTTAGCATTTTTATTTCTCAAAAAAAAATCACGTAAATGGTTAGTATAAACATTTAAGTTTCTTATTTAAAGCCAACTAAATTAGGCACAGTTCTAGATGAATGCTTTAAGTTTTAGATTGGAGCATTGATATTTATAGGGATTTATCTGGGCAATGAGTGAGTGAATTGGCATTTGCTGTATTACTTATGAGCAAAGACTATTTACACTTGGAATAACAAGTGGCAGTTATGATCGGAGTAGTTTCTGTTGGGTGGAAGTTATGCAACTAAATGTATTGATGATTAAGGAGAAAGGAATATTGAACAAACAACCTAGTAGGCAATTATCATGTTTTATTTTAAACTCTGTACACATTCTATGCTTATCCATGCAATTAATTAGTTATCACAAAGTAAAAACTATAATCAGGTTTGTTCAAACACTTTCCAGGTACAACTTGTGGTTGTTTTGCTTACGGTGGTTTTTCGTATCCATGGAAAAAGTTAAAAAAATGGTAATTCATAAGTTTGATGAATCAATGAAGAGGCTTTCAATTCATGTCCCAGGTGGTTCTGCTTGCGGTAATGCTTCCGTAGCAGCTCAGACTTTGAGCATCTGAAGGCTATTACTTCTTAGTGTTGTTAAATTTGTGGATTTTATTACTTTTTGGTGATTATTGTATTTGAACTATGAATTATGTAACTAAAATGAATATATGAATAACTATTTTGTATGGATGATCACTGTAATTGAATTATATATATATATATATATTTCTATCTCTTGCACCAATTGTATAAAACAACCGGTGCAAACAATAATATTTTTTAAGCCAAGCGCTTTTTTTGCATCGGTTTTTTGTAAAAGCCAGCGCAAAAGCGCTAAACTTTTGGACTGGCTGCTGTAGACAACCGGTGCAAAAAATCGTATTTTGCACTAGTTGTATAACGGTGCAAAATGAAAATGCTTTTTTCATCATCTGCATTTGCACTGGTTGTAGAACTGAAGCAACATGGGGCAAACAACCAGTGCAAATGACATGTTTTGTAGTAATGCACACAGAACCACCATCGCTATGCCACATAATAGTACAGATCCTTAAATCTGAACTCCTCAGTTGAACCACATCTCGACACGGATTAATGCCTAACGTATGCAATACACCACCTAGTGCATGTATCTAGACCCTCACACGATCGTACTGCCTACTATAGCCCGAGTTCTATAAAAGGGCTATATCTAATGCAAGGAACTCTGTCGAGAGCTTTCAATATTTGTGAAGGACAGCTTCGTTAGGCCTACATTACAGATATCCACATATGGTCCATCTCTTTTCACGGTGATTATGGCCCACCTTGGTCCGTCCCTTAACTAATAAAAGACAACATTAAGAGCTACTGACGTGCCCCTATGACAAATCTAACATCCAATTTGGCGTGCCCCACAACACAATGTCTAGATAGGGAAAGATTGTTGGTCTATTGGTTTAGTTTTAGTCTTTCCGCATCCCACTAATTGTCGATGACAGATATCCGATGATTACTATCCTTAATTTGGTTATGACCGCCTCCTCCCAAAGAGGGGCAAACTGCCGAATCATCCAACGCCATCTCCCATAGCCTTCTGACTGCCACACCATAGTTCCACTCAAGGTATACTCTAGATGGTGTAACATATCTGCCTCCGAGCGACAGCTTCAACCGGTGTAACTCGGAGGGCCATCTCAGAGTACCTTACAACGTCCCGCGGAAGCCGCATGCTTCCCTCCAGTCCCGTAGAATAATAAGTTGGACGTGCTCCTATAGTTTCTCAAAACACCACGATGATCTACCACGTTGGGTTATTTATCTCCGTACGCACGGACTGGTCCATGTGCATCAAGTTCTCGCGTTATTAGATCTTATATCTAATCTTTTAATGACGCGCTTGCTTTAACTTATCACATTGCTAATTAACTTGATTATTTACACATTCATTTCCTACTCAAGTTGTTGGTTTATTAGCTTCTATTTGGCCGCTTATTTTCTCTAATCAGCCCCACGTGGTCGGAACGGACCAAATCTATGAGCCACTTGTTTTCCCTAATTAGCGCCACGTTGTTGGAACGTACTTCTGCTTATTATTTACTTTCACTAAACTTAATATTTCCAATTATAAGTTTACTACTAATAATAAACCTACTTTATTCTTTCTCATTTAATTATAACCTCATGTTATATCATTACCACAACCGTTGCTGTGGTTTTGCTTATTAACTTAGTTCCCTTAACTAAGGTTTATTAATAAGTTCTCTTTTCATCATTAATTATAACCTACATTATAGTTTCACTGTCCCTAGGGAAAACCTACCTATTATGTTTTATTCTCATTCATATAATTAATTATATTCCCCGTTCATCACATTTTCCCTAGGTTCCTTATTATTTAATGGAACATTTACTGTTGCTACACCAAAACAACAAATTTGGCACACCAGGATGCGGAGATTTGATACGGCTTAAAGCCATATCAATTTTGATAGTGCTCATAGCCGTATCAAATTCATTTGGCACACCAGGTTGCAATCCACACCACCTCCAACAACTAAAATCTAACCTTTCATCTTCAAAGCTCCGGATCGGTTCATTTGATATGGCTTTAAGCCATATCAAATCAACATGATATTTTCCCTGCCCCTTCTCATTTCTTTTCCTTTCTCCCTTTTCATTTTGGATGAAATAAAAAAATTCCCCAAATACTATATCATTGAAAAGAAAAGGCGACTGGAATAGATTTATAATGGCGACCTCGGTTATCCGCTTTTTCCAATTCCTCTTCTCAATTTAACAAACCCATCTTCCTTCCATCGTTCGTGTATTTTCCCTCTTCCTCTCCTTCACATTCAACTCATCCCCTCTTTCGCCGAAGAAGAAGAAATCTTTGAACTCGTCGAGTGCTTCTGATCTAGATCTAGATGGTGGCTCCGTTAGTCGTTCTGGCCTGCGTTTCAATTCCTCCCTTCCTATCAGCGATTCGGAGCTCTCGCCGGTTATTCCACCTCTATCTGTGCTTGTGAAATCAGTATCTATTCTATCGGCTCTTGCTCTTATGAATCTGATGTTTGTACTTGTTGAAGATGTCCCGACCTTACCTATTTCTCTCTAGATCAGCTCTTTCAGGTGAGAAACGCCTCTTTTCTCCTTTGTCCGATTCAAAAATTGGTAAACGTTGCATCGATACCACTGTTGATTTGGGTAGAAATGTTATGAATGATACTATTTGTGGCTTGGGTCAAACTGTTAGACACTTGTTAGTATTGGTTTGATAGGTTTTAGTTTGTTTGAAATTAATATTCGTGTCGCTCAGAAAGTCAATGATCCTAGTAGGGCACAGTCTTAGAGAACCTGAGGTAGCTTAAATAATAACATAGACTTAATGCATTTGCACACAAATTTAGGGAATCATAACATTTTTACAATTTCTTACTACTTATAGTACTTCACATAACATTACCATAAACTTAAAAATGTCCATTCATCTAGTTTTAACAAAACACACATTTGAATGATTTAGTCGTTAAGAACTAATTTACATTTGTGACCCAACGAACTGGAATCATATATGCCTTATAAAATGGTTTAAATAGGAGTAATTTTAACCAAATATAATAACAGATAGTAGACATATTTTAGGTCCTCCTAGATATAGATTTACTTTAACTAGATTTTGTTTCTAAAATGGTTTAAATTGTCTGATATTATAGATTAGTAAAATTACGCATATTGGAGGTCAAGTTTAATAAAGGTAGGTATACAACCAATATAAAGCCTTAATAACTAAAAATTCAGATTACAAATTATCATTATAGCCAAAGCATATATGACTAAATAACATAAAATTACTATTTCCATTGTAGTAGATATCGTTAACACTAGCTGATTCACAACATTATCCTCTGAATACCAAAGAATACAAATTTGAGCCATTATTTCCTGAGTAAAATTCCTTGCATAAGGTTTTGCATATTATTTCTTACATTTTTGTCTCTGCACTGTAAGATGCAGTTCATTTCAGCTGATAATTTATGGCAGTCAATAGTAAACTATGTATTAAAGTGATAATTTATAGTAATTTAAATATTCCCCTTCTTTAGTCGAGTTTCATCTAATTTTTAATTGAAAGCATCACTATTGATGTTAACACTAGATTAACATTATATTTTCTGTCTTTTTAATTTTATAAATATATGCGACCTAAAAGTAATGACATAATTCCTTTCAAAATACAAATGCGTGCTTTCTTTACCATTTAGCTTTTATTTATGCACTACGAACATGTCAAATTTCTAGTTTTTCTTGTATCTTATTGGCTTGGTCTCTTGCCTTTCTCCCAACCTTATAGTTATTTATCACAATATGATTCTAATCGCTTTTAGATAAAAGCTAGATATAAACTGTCTTAATTTTGTCTATAGTACTCTACAAGAATTTTAAATTCCAACGAATTTTTATGCTTCATGTGATTAAAAAACCAATTAAATTATATAAAGACTAAATTGTTTCAAACTTAATATGATCATGCCATATTACTTTATAAATAAAGGAAATTGGTAAAAGTAAGATATATTGTCTAACTATAGATGGGCAGTGAAATAAACATTGAACAGTTATGTGAGGCAATTACTCTGTGCTATTTTGTACTGATATTAGACTCTAGGATGATATTAGACTCAGTCCCAGGTACTTTTTGAACACACTAACGAACTGGTCTCAGGTGAAGTGGAAATTCATTTATGATCATTATTTCCATATACAACAAAACTCCTTTTACTGAGCAATACCCAGTTTTTACTATATTAGCCACATTTTCACTCAGCTGAATTTTATTGGCATATAGAGACCATGTCAAAAAGAAAAGGAAAAAAGTGGGATCAACAAACTACAGCTGATAAAAAACCGAGTGATGAACGATTTATTGTAGTGTAGTGATAAAGTAGGTCTAAGTTTGGAACTTGGTTTGTTTGCTGCTGGAGTAATGATTTCAAGCACGGACCTTGCACAACATACTTTTGAACATGTATGATTTACTTTCACTTTCACAAATCATAGTATGGTTTATGTCCATGGTTTACTACTGCTAGCACTTAATACATGATGTAAGTTTGGAATTTAAAGACGTGAATTGTATCGCTTAATCTGCGCATTATTCTGCACATTATTTATGTCCATGGTTTACTATTGCTAGCACTTAATTCACCTAATGTAACACCCCGCCTCTATACCCATATTATCCGAGAGTATTACTAGTTAATACCGTCAGGTAATACAGAGAATGAGGCTGTATGGGCACACACATGCGAATTCTCTTGGACTAACACTGGTACGTATCAAAATTTCTGTAATATCACTTACCTTACGTACTCAATGTCGGTACAAAACAATTGCACGTGTGCCTCCAGGACAGAAAAATACAGAATATACATGAATACAAAGATAACAAAGTCAATCGCAGCGACAATTTATATAATGTATGATATTTAACATGTTATACACATTTATCTATTACACATAAATATATACATCAATCCATACAATGCATGATAACAAATGATATACTAAGTTAGCTGGTCTCAATATCCCTAACCTGTAATGTCTCGGTCTGGCCCGAGTATTATAAAAATAATAAACGGACCAGTCTATGTTTAAATCCATTATAGTTAATGAGACACCCCACGTCCGTTAATGTCACTCACTAAGGGAATGCATTAAGTTCTGTGAAGCGCTATAGGTAAACAGACACAGAATAATTACAAGACAGGTATAAATAAGGCAACAACGGAAATTTTAAATTTTTATTTCAACATAAAATCATAATATCGTGGTCCACAATTCCATAAATCACAAAAACCATTACAATAAAAATTACTTCTATCTTGCACCATCAGAGTACATAAGTAAATAAAAAGCATAATTCCCCAATTAAAAGAGTTAAGCCATAGCAGAGACAAGAACTTGAGCCATACATCAGAAGTAGCACCTAGCAAGATGATATCTGAATCTGGACTAAGCCTGGGTGTTTCCTCCCTGAGAACCTTGGGGGGAGGGGAACAGAAGAAAGAAGGAGAAAAAAAGGGTCAGACATAAAGTCTGGCGAGTCTAGTTACTTTTAGACAGTAGATAAATAAAAGCAACATGATAGGCATATAAAATGGACAGGAAAGATCACTACATAAATGGCAAGTGTGACAAGGCAAGCAAGATAAGGTGTGAATGCTTCACTAATGATTACTCTGCACTATTACTAGCATAACTAAATTGAGATGATTCCTTCCACAACAAGTTGGTAGACTTAGGGTATACGTCCGAGTGTACCCTAACTACTACCCTAATCGATCGGCTCCATATCCCGTAGATATCCTGTGCTGGCCCCACAGTAGGTGGTATCACTTCCTAAAGTGGCAACTCAAGGTGTGCAAAACCATATCTAATGGTGTCACGGTCGTCTGAGCCCCCTCTGTCCGGCCCATGCACGCACATGTCCCTGGTCGGTTTGCGTCGCACACCGTCCGTCCCGTTTGGATCTCTTACAATCAACCAGTAAGCGTGCCCCTATCTCCGCCTAGTACGGAGTTCTTTATTTGATACCTACTCCGGGTTACTAACTGAAATGGGTCCCACACAACATGATACAAGCTCTCCCCTTTGTCTTGTATCCCCACTAGGTTTTTAACTGACTATGTATACCCTTAGGTGTCTTTAATTAGTCCTATACCAGTTATGCTTACCCTAACAGGTGCCTTTAATTACATAACTTTATTATATTTTTCCACTGGTTATGTATACCACTAGGTGTCTTTAATTACATAACCTTATTGGGTTAAGGTCGTGGGCCTATATATCTATATATATTACCCACCCCCTCTAATTTACTTAACCCACCCACTATCCATCCAGTTTTACTTGACCCTAACTTAAGTTCATAGTCATACAATCTTTATGATTAAATTAGGTTAAGTAGTCCATTTTATTACCATGTCCAATTATGGTTCCATAATGAGCTAGACCTCCCACATTAGGCCTACAACGTGTGGATGCTGGATATACCGGTCGAGTCCGAGCAGTCTTATTACACAGTTGGGCATAACCTCGTGTCTTAGCCCGATTCATATTTACGTACTTAGACCTCCCACATTAGGTTCAACCTTAGTGGCTACTGGATATGCCGGTCGGGTCCGGGCAGATATCCACAACTAATGTTACTTAACCTCGTGTTATAAGTACAATTACAATTCCTAATTGTAATTACTAACATTCCATTTTTAATTAATTTACCAATTAATTAATCCTTTCCTTTTATAGGTGTTAATACCTATTTTACCCAATTAATTTGCATTACATGCCCAGAAATGTTCGTATTCAAATTATGCCATTTTAATCCTTTTTCCCCCCGTTCCTTAACTAATGTATTCGCACGTATTTTTGCGGCATCTAGGCTATACAGTAGCCTAGCCATAATTAAAAAGGAAATATGACAAAGGTGATAGTTTCAACATATCTTGGCATAAGCATAACTAACATGATAACAAGGTGATTGGACATGTGATCAACATTATAATAAGGTGTACATAAGACTGATGACTTGTGGCAATTACTACGATGTCAAAGCAACATAATGAGATCTAAATTAACACTTTTCGGTGTCCAACTATTTAGATTTAGCATAATTAGAGTAACATAGCAACATGTTTAGATCTATAAATGGTTTCACATGTCAAGTTTACAACATATTTAGACTGATCACAATATGACAGGTGAAAGGTGACTTTCATAAGGAACTAAATCTAGCAATTGTTACAATTGTCAGGTTTAATAAGTATATATTCACCATAACATGGTTACAAATCAAGATCTACATAGGCAACATACTAGAATAACCATAATTGTATTAGGTCTAGGAAAATAGATCTGCCATGACATAGCATAGGATTTAATACTTGCACAAAATCATACTTTACAACATATCCAAGTCATAGTCTTTCAGAATTTACTTTTAATTATCGAAACCTAAAAATAACCAGAAACTCACAGTGTTAGGTTTAGAGTATAGAAAGAAAGAATAGGTCTTGACTTCTGAATTTGATTTGCAAAGCACATTGTAGAAGATGACTAGGTTCAGTTCCGCCGCCGGTAGAGTTTGGCCACCATGAATCCTCAAAATGAAGAAAACAGTAGAAAGAACACGTATATATAGCTGCTAGGGCTTCTGAACCGACTGCCACGTTAGCCCTAGGGGTGTCGACACCCCTGTGGGGGGTCGACACCCCTTAAGGGGGGCCGACCCCGGTGTCGACACCCTTCTAGGGTGGTCAACCCCCTATAGCGGGAATTTTGCCGCTTAGAGGAATTTTTCAAATTTTGAATTTCTGGATAAGATTCTGACTCACCTCTGACTCATGCGTATATATATATATATATAATTTTTCTACGCGTATACAAATTTAAAACTCTTATAACTTCCTCATACGTTGTCCATTTTATGCAAACCAAATGTCTATCTTGACCAGAATTTCGAGACGGACGCAATGGTGCAGCCCATTTCCTTTAATTTTGAATATTAAATTAATTATTAATTTATTTATTCTCTTTAATGTAGTTAAAATTCGGGGTGTTACATTCTCCTCTACTCAAAGGATTTCATCCCGAAATCTCTAAGTTTTGAGAAGAATGCATATCCTACCATCCATCTACTCATCTACCAACCACAGGCATCCGTTGTCCTTACGGATTTCTAATGCTTATATGACTATATGCAAAGGTGTGTGTATATGTCCCAACAATAATGCGAAGATCAGGCTGTCTACTGATTCGGTCGACCTCCTTAATGCAAGTATGTTAGTGCCATGAATCCAATATGTATGCAAATAATCCTATTATATCATATAAGTTCTATATGTGTGCATACCCATCCGTCCAAATGCAACATCCATATGCTAGTTCATCCATAAAAGAAAAGAAAATGCACACACATCCATATGTAGTATGAAAGTGATTGAGCCGATCTTGGTGCCTAATGTGTGTATATGCATCCACAGGCAACCACTAGCAAACGCTTGCATTCACTTGCATCCATCAAACATAACATGCTTCAAATACATGTTTACACCCAAAGGATTCCTATCTAAAGGTCGAAAAAACTATGGATAAGATATACTCCAAGGATAGAAACAAGCACTAATAAAACTTAGGAAATGGAGTTAAGAACATACCCTCGAAAAGAAAAGGTTACAAAGCACGAATCTTGTCTTTAGTCTCCCAAGTCGCATCTTCTGGGTTATCTCCCCATTGAACCTTTAGCAACTTGATCTCCTTATTGGGCAGCTTCTTAACTTCTGACCCAAGAATACGGGTAGGGACTCGTCTGACTGTCTCCTTCCGTTCCACCTAGACTTCTTCCAACATGCTCGGCTCAACAACTTCTGCGGTGTCATGCAGGCACTTCTGCAGATGAGAGACATGGAAAACGTTATGAACACCGGATAGATTTTCTTGGAGCTTTACCCTATAGGCCATTTGTCCATTCCTTTCGGTTATGGGAAATGGTCCCACAAACCTAGGTGCCAACTTCCCTACTTCTCCGAAGAGAACCACATTCCTTAGAGGTGATAATTTGATAAAAACTAAGTTTCCCACTTCGAATTCGGTGCCAGTTCTCTTTTTGTCTGCATAAGACTTCTGTCTATCTTGAGCTGTCTTTATCCGCCGTCGAATAAGGTCAATCTTTTCAGACGTTTCCCTAACCATATCCGGTCCAAGTAATAATCTTTCTGTAGATTCCCACCAACAAATCGGAGATCTACAGGGTCGCCCGTACAATGCTTCGAAGGGTGCCATACCGATGCTAGCTTGATAACTGTTATTATAGGAAAACTCTACCAATGGAAGATGCTCTTCCCATGTCCCTCCGAAGTCTAGGATACACAGTCTCAAAAGATCTTCTAGAATTCTGTTTACCCTCTCCATCTGCCTATCGGTCTGAGGATGATAAGCGGTGCTTAAGCACAACTGTGTACCTAATGCTTCTTGCAAACTCCTCCAAAACTCGCTAGTAAAGATGGGGTCACGATCGCTTACTATGCTGAAGGTACTCCATGGAGGCGAACTACCTCACGAAAATAAATTGCTGCCAACCATGATGTCGTCCTCTTATTCTTCACTGGAATAAAGTGAGCGCTCTTAGTGAGTCTATCTACAACCACCTAAATACTAGTATTGCCTTTCTTTGATCTAGGCAACCCATCTATGAAATCCATAGAGACGCTCACCCACTTCCACTGCGGAACTTCCAACGGATGAAGTAATCCACCGGGCTTCTGTTGCTCAGCTTTGACTTGTTAGCAAACTAAACAGCGAGAAACAAATTATTCCACATCTTTCTTCATTCCGTCCAAAAAGAAAACCCTTTTCATATCTCTGTACATCTTGTCACCGCCTGGATGAATGGTCATCTTGGAATGGTGGGCTTCTTCTAGGACTGCCTTAATTAAGCTTCCAGTTTGAGGAACACAAAGCCTTCCATCTCATTGCAACCACCCCTTTTCATCTATGGCATATCTACTGAG
Organism: Allium sativum; assembly: GCA_030737875.1. Taxonomy (NCBI): domain Eukaryota; kingdom Viridiplantae; phylum Streptophyta; class Magnoliopsida; order Asparagales; family Amaryllidaceae; genus Allium; species Allium sativum. The sequence continues at coordinate 183,079,401 of CM060924.1, read as the reverse complement.
GTGACTAGAAGTCTCCCCTCTTCTGAGCTTATCCATAATGTCTAGAATTTGTGGATCACCTTATTGCGAGGCTACTATCTGATCCACAAGAGTCGATCGTATCTACGAGGATGCAAATAAATCAAGCAAAACCTCGATGGAGGTTCTAAAATCAAAAGCTGATATGAACTCCAAGTTATTTCTTTCCACAAACAGAGGACTTAGAGCCACTCTCTGCCTACTTAGTGCGTCTGCCACCACATTACCCTTGCCAGGTGTATAAGCAATCTCGAAATTATATGAAGCTAAGAACTGCATCCACCTTTGTTGCCTTAAGTTGAGATCCTTTTGTGAGAATAAATAATTGAGAGATTTATGATCGGTGTATAACTCGAACTTTTCTCCAAGTAAATAATGACGCCACGTCTTTAGTGCGAACACTATGCAAGCTAGCTCTAGATCATGGGTGGGGTAGTTTTTCTCATGAACTCTCAACTGTCTACCCCCATAACATACTACTTTCCCTTCTTGCATCAACACCGCACCAAGCTCTATACCGTACACATCAGTGTAAACAGTAAACACTTTACTTCCATCGGGCAAGGTCAAGACTGGGGCTATTGTCAGAGCCCTTTTTAGTCGTTGGAAAGCAACGTCACTGTCTATGTCCCATGAGAATGCCAAATTCTTCTTTGTCAGCCTGGTGAGAGGGGCTGATATCTTCGCGAAGTCCTTAATGAACTTCCTATAATAACCTGCCAAACCAAGAAAGCTTCTCACCTCGGTTGCATTTTTAGGAATCTGCCAATCTTGCACTGCAACCACCTTTGCGGGATCAACAGCTATCCATTCTTTGGAAACTACATGCCCTAAGAATCCTACCTCCTTTCTCCAGGAATGGAATTTGGAGAACTTTGCTTTTAGCTGATGGTCATAGAGATTTTTCAAAACTTCTCTCAAATGCTGGGCATACTCTTCTTCACTCTTGGAGAAGATCAAAATATCATCAACGAAGACCACGACAAATTTGTTTAGGAATTCCCGAAACACTCTACTCATCAAATCAACAAAATAAGCGGGTGCATTAGTCAACCCAAAAGGCATAACTAGCCATTCAAAGAAACCGTCCGGAGTTCTGAAAGCAGTTTTATCTATGCTATCCTCATCCACTCTCAATTGATGGAACCCCGTAGCCAAGTCCAACTGGGAAAATATTGAGGCACCAACAAGCTGATCAAATAAATCATCAGTCCTCAGAAGCGGGTGTCTATTCTTCTTGGTGAGCTTATTTAATTCTCTATAGTCAACACACAGACGAAGTGAACCATCTGCTTTAGTTGCAAATACTACTGGAGCACCCCATTCAGATATGCTTCGTCTGATGAACCCTTTCTCAAGTAGCTCCCCTACTTGCTTACTCAGCTCCCTCCTTTCCCTTGGAGCCATGTAGCGCACTGGTAATGCAACTGGCTTTGCATTGTCCACCGGATATATATATATATATGGAAGTCGATCTCGCACCTTGGAGGTAAACCCTGTACCTCATCAAAAACATTGGAATAATCCTGAACCACTGGAACAGATTGCAAGTCATCTATGGATGCATCTAAAGACTCTAGAAAGCTAAGCATAACAGACCCTTGGGGTCACAAGAAATTTCGAGGGTCCTCCCATGACAAGTTAGGAGCCTAACAACCCTCCTTTCACAATCTAGAATGGCCCCATATGTGGTAAGCCAATCCATTCCTAGAATAAACCCATAGCCTATAAACCCGAGCACATACGCGTCGCATTCAAACTCGATGCCTAACACAGATAATTTCAAATCCCGACAAATCATTGATAAATTAGCCGAACCACCAATGGGGTTTGAAACAGATACGGGATCTACTACAATACTAGTAACTAAGTGTAGAGATTCAACCATAGAACTAGATATAAACGAGTGTGAAGCACCAAAATCAAAAAGTGTTCTAACTGGATGGTTTGAAAGAGAAACTATACTTTCTACAGAAAATTTTCTACCTTTTCAGGAGCACTGATAGCGAGAGCATGCATCTGCCCTCCAGAAGTTCCTGCCCTCTGACCCTGTCCCTGTTTCTTCGGGCACTCCTTAGAGAAGTGTCCGACCTCTCCGCAATTAAAGCAATTGCCCTTCCTTCTCTTGCAGTCCTTGATCAAGTGACCTACCTTCCCACAATTGTGACATTTTCTCTTATCCTTGCCTTTGTCTTCTTTCCCTCCTTTCTTCTGCTGCTGCTGTTGTTGCTGCTGTGGTTGCTGCTGTTGTTGCCCTTTCTTGGGCCACACCTTCTTATTCTGCGATGTGCCTTCAGTCTTTGCTTCCTTCTTCTCTCCCTTGCCCTCCTCGTGCATTAGGTCCATATCAACAAGCTTTTAGAAAGTGCCCCTCATTGGAATATGGGACATAGCTAAACCATGCAGAGGCTCATTTAGCCCTTTAGCAAACCGCAAAGCCCTTTTGTGCGGTATATCAACTAAATCTGACCCGAACCTTACCAGCTGGTTGAACTTGTTCACATACTCCTTCACTGTCAAATTTCCTTGTTTGAGTGTCAAGAACCTCTCCATATGGATGCCCCTCTCAGCTTGGGAAAGAAACTTCAATTCGAGCCTCTGTCTAAAATCTTCCCAAGTTTCCACCTGGCGTCTAGCTTGGGTGACTTCCCACCAAAATGAGGCTTCGTCTTTCAACAACCAAGCAGCTAACTGAATCTTTCTTCGGTGCTCCACTTCAAAAGTTATGAATAAGTTCTCAATCTCCTTAAGCCAGTTCAGAGCTTCCACGAATGTCTCATTCCCATGGAATGGCTTCCCTCCCATAGCACGTAAGTCCTTGCAGATCTTGGCGAAGTTATCTGCCCTTGGAGGGGGAGTAGGAGGAATGACTAGTGCAGCTGGGGGAGGAACATTTCCTTGGCATTCGGCAGGCGCCGTGGCCTTCAAATACCTACGGAACCACCCGGGTATTGTGACGCCCTCTGGGATACTTGGGATGTTTTGTTCCCTAGACATGCTGAAAAAGGAAAAGGAAGAGACTAAGATAGAGGACCGAAGGATACTACGTATGGATTTTTGGGGAATGTTTTTCAAAATAGACTTTTCTTTTTGAAAATGCTTTCTTTTAAAACCTTTTATCTAATCTGGTAACCTTCAGCTCTGATACCAAGTGAGGCAAGCAAGATAAGGTGTGAAAGCTTCACTAATGATTACTCTGCACTATTACTAGCATAACTAAATTGAGATGATCCCTTCCACAACAAGTTGGTAGACTTAGGGTATACATCCGAGTGTACCCTAAATACTACCCTAAACGATCGGCTCCCTATCCCGTAGATATCCTGTGTTGGCCCCACAGTAGGAGGTATCACTTCCTAAAGTGGCAACCCAAGGTGTGCACAACCATATCTACTGGTGTCACGGTCGTCTTAGCCCCCTCTGCCCGGCCCATGCACGCACATGTCCCCGGTCGGTTTGTGCCACCCACATCGTCTGTCCTGTTTGGATCTCTTACAATCAATCAGTAAGCTTGCCCCTATCTCCGCCTAGTACGGAGTTCTTTATTTGATACCTACTCTGGGTTACTGACTGAAATGGGTCCCACCAACATGATACAAGCACACCCATTTGTCTTGTATCCCCACTAGGTTTTTAACTGACTATGTATACCCCTAGATGTCTCTAATTACATAGTCCTATACCAGTTATGCTTACCCTAAAGGGTGTCTTTAATTACATAACTTTATTATATTTTTCAACTGGTTATGTATACCACAAGGTGTCTTTAATTACATAACCTTATTGGGTTAAGTTCGTGGGCATATATATCTATATATATTACCCCGCCCCCTCTAATTTACTTAACCCACCCACTATCCATCATATTTTACTTAACCCTAAATTAAGTTCATAGTCATACAATCTTTATGATTAAATTAGGTTAAGTAGTCCATTTTATTACCATGTCCAATTATGGTTTCATAATGGGATAGACCTCCCACATTAGGCCTACAACGTGTGGATGCAGGATATGCCGGTCGAGTCCGGGCAGTCTTATTACACAGTTGGGACTAACCTCGTGTCTTAGCCCAATTCGTATTTACGTACTTAGACCACCCACATTAGGTTCAACCTTAGTGGCTACTGGATATGCCGGTCGGGTCCGGGCAAACTTCCACCACTAATATTACCTAACCTCGTGTCATAAGTACAATTACAATTCCTAATTGTAATTACTAGCATTCCATTTTTAATTAATTTACCAATTAATTAATCCTTTCCTTTTATAGGTGTTAATACCTATTTTACCCAATTAATTTGCATTACATGCCCATAAATGTTTGTATTCAAATTATGCCATTTTAACCCCTTTTCCCCCGTTCCTTAACTAATGTATTCACACGTATTTTGGCAGCATCTAGGCTATACAGTAGCCTAGCCATAATAAAAAAGGAAATATGACAAAGGTGATAGTTTCAACATATCTTGGCATAAGTAAAACTAGCATGATAACAAAGTGATTGGACATATGATCAACATCATAATAAGGTGTACATAAGACTGATGACTTGTGGCAATTACTACGATGTCAAAGCAACATAATGAGATCTAAATTAACCCTTTTAGGTGTCCAACTATTTAGATCTAACATAATTAGGGTAACATAACAACATGTTTAGATCTATATATGGTTTCACATGTCAAGTTTACAAAATATTTAGACTGATCACAATACGACAGGTGAAAGGTGACTTTCATAAGGAACTAGATCTAGCAATTGTTACAATAGTCCAGTTTAATAAGTATATATTCACTATAACATGGTTACAAGTCAATATCTACATAGGCAACATACTAGAATAACCACAATTGTACTAGATCTAGGAAAACAGATCTGCCATGACATAGTATAGGATTTAATACTTGCACAAAATCATACTTTACAACATATCCAAGTCATAGTCTTTCAGAATTCACTTTTAATTATCTAAACCTAAAAATAACTAGAAACCCACAACGTTAGGTTTAGAGAATAGAAAGAAAGAATAGATCTTGACTTCTGAATTTGATTTGCAAAGAACGTTGTATAATAGGTTCAGTTCAGCCGCCGGGAGAGTTTGGCCACCATGAATCCTCAAAATGAAGAAAACAGTAGAAATGACCACGTATATATAGCTGCTAGGGCTTCTGAACCGACTGCAGCGTCAGCCCTAGGGGTGTCGACACCCCTGTTGTAACGACCCGGATTTTTGGCGATTTTGGTTATCGACATAAGCTCGATGTCGATAACCAAAACATCGAAAAATCCCGGTAATTAATGAAAGAAACTAGAGGGTGAGAATAGAAAGATAGAAACTTATAGAATAGAAGAAGAAGAACTTCATCATCAGAGTAACACGAATCTCATAGCGGAATGAATAAAATATAACATAACTTTTGACATAAAACAGTTATGTATACAATAGCACTTATCAGAGTACAACACTTACAACACAGCGGAAATAACTATAGCTATATGATCCAGAAGCCTTCTGCTCCAAGCTCTCCAAGTATATATGTAAATCCCGACTACTTGACTGCCCCTTTCGAATAGCATATTCGTTTTACTAACTTTCGAATACCATATTCGATTTACTCCCTTCGAATACCATATTCGATTTACTTTATTCACTTTATAAAGATTCCCTTTATAACAACGTTTTATTCATTTGAAAAGATTTACTTTTAAATAACGGTTCTACACTTTAAAAATGATTTCCTTTTTATAACGTTTCCTTTTTAATTCTATTTGTAAATGGTTTACAAATATTTCCTTTCCAAATTTATTCTTGAAATATTCTAACTCCTTAAATTCTCTGAAAAATTCGCCATAACCTCCTTTGTAACGGGAGCATCGAGAAAATCCCCAAACCCGCCACACAGGCCTTTCCACTCAAAAGAAAATGTTTTGAAATTATTTTCTTTTTCTATGTATCTCCTATTTATAAATATTCCAATTTATAAATATTCCTTATTTATAAATATTCCACTTTATAAAGATCTCTTATTTATAAATATCCCATTTTATAAATATTCTATTTTCAATATCACTTTGAAAATCCCCTTATCAACATTCTGTATGTTATGGTATTCAATCATATCAAATCACGATGTTCAATATCGTCCAAGTACATATAATCGCCCACATATTTTATATCACATCATATAACAATATATGAAAAACAATAAAATAACTGTTGAGGAATCCAGTCGGATTCCTCCAACCTGTCTCCCTACATCCACAGATGTTACACAATATGATTATCATCACTTTCAGTTCAATATAAATTATTCTGATAGCAGAATCAATATATAAATATTTAACGGTTTATATATATATATAATTACATATATATATATATATATATATATAATTTTCACTAACTGACTAGCAGTTCAATCAATCAACCAACACACAACAATCAACAGATGATTAACAGTTCTAAAAATACATTATAAAAATATAACTGTTCAGAGTTGGTGAGTTTTACTCACATTTGCGCGTTAGCCGTTAAATAACGGTTTGCGTTATTTGATTTTGACGGACAATTTATTTCACCATAAATTGTAACGAGCTGCGGTGGACTTCCAGTCAGCTCCATTGAGTAGTGTCCGTCCATACGATCCCAACGCGACCAGTTTCGCTGAATTCATTTTACTCGGCCCATTTCCCATTTCGACTACCAGACTTGAACCTGCTATTTGATAGTCTCCTTCCCCGATTTCATTTTCACGCCAAAACCGAATGCTCACCTTACCATTAAGTCATTCCCAACTTGTTCGTTCAAACTGAAATACCAATGCCGTTGTACCTCTTATAAGACCCTTCTTTACACTTTAACTTACCATGGATATTAAACAAATAAACTTAATACCCACTCTGCCAATTTATACTTCTTCCTTCTTTCCACCAGAATACACAAGTCACGAACTCCATCATTCACTCACCATTTGCCGCAGTTCGATCTTCATTTCACCATCAATACTCAAATTTAAATTCTAGTTATGCATCCCAAGTTCCTCTTCATCCAAATCCTGATAAATCAACACCAAAATCACAGAACTCGCAACCAGAACTCTTCTTCCTCCTCTCGTATGATTTCCACTCCTACAGCACGCCATTCCCCCAAATAATCCTACCAAAGAACTCCTCAACACAAAATCCATCACCACATGATACTTTAAAACGAAACCAGTATAAAGATCCTCATTCCCGTACCCATTTCACTCTAGTAATTCACGAACACAGAAGCAACACCACAAAACCAAGGACAACTCGTCGTCCTTCCTGCACTTGCGTCGCCCAGGTTTTCAGCTGAAAACCATGACCTCAAAAACCCCATCGCACCACCCAGTATTTGCCATTCGGTGCTAATCCCCACCCTAAATCGCGAATACCAAATTCGAAACCCAAACGCCGTGTTCAACATCCCCCAACACCTCCTTTACCATCGACGACAGTGAACCCTAGCCCTCGAGCATCCGTGGATTTCGATCGAAACTTATAATTTGGGTACCTACTTGAAGATCTCCGCTCAACGATCTCAGATGAGCACACTTTGATTTTTATAGGATTTTACTTGATTTGTTTGTGATTTTTGAAGACGGACATTTTACTAAAGAACTAGAAAGAGACACGGTGGAAATTTCGTTGACCTTGGAATGAGAAACCTTAGGGTTATAGAGAGTTAAAGGTGTATTTATACTAAAGTTTTATTATTTTATATTAGACCGCTATCTGTATTTGACAATTAAAATCCATACGACCACATATAATACCCAAAAATCACGAAAATGAACATGTAGCTACAGCTCGACATTACGGTCCCAACGAAACTGGTTTCGTCGAATTTCGACTTCGTATGCTCACATAGCGTATTTTTAACTGTCAAAATACTGACTATTTTCCACTCTAAAAATCCGTACGACCACACAGTGATTCTAAAAATCACGAAACTGGAAATCTAATAACTATTCGACATTGCGGATCCAATGAAATTAGTTTCGTCGAATTCCGACTTCGTTTGCAAAAGTGGCTATTTTTAAAGCTCTGGATGACCCTTTTAAATATATAAATATATTTAAATATTATTAAATTGAATATAAATAAATTTATATTATCGTATATCTTCACATATGATATCGTATAGCTCCAGAATATCATATCAAAATTTACAGCTTGATATTTCAGATTCAGATTATCTCGACATTTAGTTTATACTGAAAAATCTTTTATAACGTAAATAAAGCGTTGCAAATTATAAAGGAATTCTACAATGACTTTTCTGAAATTTGATTTGGACGTAAATCAAAATCTACACGACGAAATCCCGATCTTTCTCTTCCACTAGAAAGATATACTCCATCAGCTCCACACGTTTCTTATTTCACAGAAATCCGGCTTAAAACGAATCCTGTATATTCAGTTGAAGTTCAAATCGCCAAATCGCGAACTGTAGCGCCATTTCAAGCTCGATTTTAATTATAATAAAATTATACGTTCAAACTGACGTCGATTGAATATATTCGTCAATATAATTCAATTCTAAGCTGAATTAAATCTAAGGGACGACCCCGTTCACAGAATATTGTAATTTCCAATATTTTTGATTATTTCTGAAATAAATATATTATTTAATTATTTAATTAAATTAATTATTCACTATAATTAAATTAACGACGATTTAATTCCCTAAATCACTATTTATATAATTAAATAAATTAATTATACCCCTGGAAAATGCGGGTCATTACATTCTTCCCCACTTAAAATAATTTCGTCCTCGAAATTGCTACGTTAGAGGATGACCCTATCTATTGGAATTCCTAAGATTTGTTTACCTCTTATTTCTGATTTCAAATGAACCAATTAATATTGACAAAAATATTAATTCCTTCCGACTAACCTGAAATTTTCCAAAATTCTGAAAATTTTCTAACACTTTAAACTTTCGAAAAATTTCGCCAGCATCTCCTTTGTACTGGTCAATAGCCCAAACTCCAACTCGCATCTCTGGGCCTTCTTCAACCCAAAAGAAAATCAAAACGCCAAACGGCTTGCCAATTCGGCTCATAAATTCCAAACTCATATAAAATATAAACTTGTACCTTTTTGTTGGGCATATCATTATATCCCTACCATCTGTTATCAACTCGGCATATACAAATGCCATCCCAATCAACTCCAACCAAGTTATTCTTAACACAACCATTCGCTTATTCAAGCCGAATTCAATTTCAAATTTGAGTTTCAAATTCCAAACTCTCAACTTATCATTTCAAATCCAGATTATTCTCTAATCACTTCAGTTTTTCTTAACCTATCATCTCAAGTTAGATTCTGGTTTATTATTTATTTTTACCATCCCATTCGAATTAACTTCACAAGTTAAATTTTAATTTCTAGAACATAAATTCCCGGGTAAATTTCAAATCAATTTGAAATCATACTACCAATTCAAAACCTTTGAATTTTCTAAACAACTTGTTTCCTCAAAACAATTCAAATTAAAATCCTTGGTAGTAATCCACCACTTAGAACTCGAAAATCACACCGATGATGCTACGCAGTCAACATCGGAGTTACTTTCCAGCGACCCATGTGATTTCAATACTATATCATTCCAAAACCTTACTAAATACATCCATTTTGAAAACATCTCAAAATCTCCCAGGAACTTAAAATTTCCTTATTTTAATTCCAAATCTGATTTAAATTCATATTTAATTCATCTTATTTCATATACTTTACTTATATGATTCTGATTGGTTATATATAACCATTTCACTTTATAATCTCATTTGATAATAATTACAACCAATACATCCAATATATGATAATATATTACATATCCATACTGTGTCGGTCCATCGTATTCAAGTATTTATTTACTCCTACCGATACAGTGGATCAAACTAATCAACCAGAACTCATAAACAACTCAGCAAATGAATCTCCATAATATAAAACCATTTTTATATCAAATACAAATACGCACTCGTATATATACACTCAACTCAATCTAGGGTATTACTAACCCTATCTCTACTGAGTCACGCCACAGAGCCAAGGTAATTCACTTAACCTAAGCTCTGATACCAACTGTAACGACCCGGATTTTTGGCGACTTTGGTTATCGACATAAGCTCGATGTCGATAACCAAAACATCGAAAAATCCCGGTAATTAATGAAAGAAACTAGAGGGTGAGAATAGAAAGATAGAAACATATAGAATAGAAGAAGAAGAACATCATCATCAGAGTAACACGAATCTCACAGCGGAACGAATAAAATATAACATAACTTTTGAAATAAAACAGTTATGTATACAATAGCACTTATCAGAGTACAGCACTTACAACACAGCGGAAATAACTATAGCTATATGATCCAGAAGCCTTCTGCTCCAAGCTCTCCAAGTATATATGTAAATCCCGACTACTTGACTGCCCCTTTCGAATAGCATATTCGTTTTACTAACTTTCGAATACCATATTCGATTTACTCCCTTCGAATACCATATTCGATTTACTTTATTCACTTTATAAAGATTTCCTTTTTAACAACGTTTTATTCATTTGAAAAGATTTACTTTTAAATAACGGTTCTACACTTTAAAAATTATTTCCTTTTTATAATGTTTCCTTTTCAATTCTATTTGTAAATGGTTTACAAATATTTCCTTTTCAAATTTATTCTTGAAATATTCTAACTCCTTAAATTCTCTGAAAAATTCGCCATAACCTCCTTTGTAACGGGAGCATCGGGAAAATCCCCAAACCCGCCACACAGGCCTTTCCACTCAAAAGAAAATGTTTTGAAATTATTTTCTTTTTCTATGTATCTCCTATTTATAAATATTCCAATTTATAAATATTCCTTATTTATAAATATTCCACTTTATAAATATCTCTTATTTATAAATATCCCATTTTATAAATATTCTATTTTCAATATCACTTTGAAAATCCCCTTATCAACATCCCGTATGTTATGGTATTCAATCATATCAAATCACGATGTTCAATATCGTCCAAGTACATATAATCGCCCACATATTTTATATCACATCATATAACAATATATGAAAAACAATAAAATAACTGTTTAGGAATCCAGTCGGATTCCTCCAACCTGTCTCCCTGTATCCACAGATGTTACACAATATGATTATCATCACTTTCAGTTCAATATAAATTATTCTGATAGCAGAATCAATATATAAATATTTAACGGTTTATATATATATAATTACATATATATATATATATAATTTTCACTAACTGACTAGCAGTTCAATCAATCAACCAACACACAGCAATCAACAGATGATTAATAGTTCTAAAAATACATTATAAAAATATAACTGTTCAGAGTTGGTGAGTTTTACTCACATTTGCGCGTTAGCCGTTAAATAACGGTTTGCGTTATTTGATTTCGACGAACAATTTATTTCACCATAAATTGTAACGAGCTGCGGTGGACATCCAGTCAGTTCCATTGAGTAGTGTCCGTCCATACGATCCCAACGCGACCAGTTTCGCTGAATTCATTTTACTCGGCCCATTTCCCATTTCGACTACCAGACCTGAACCTGCTATTTGATAGTCACCATCCCCGATTTCATTTTCACGCCCAAAACCGAATGCTCACCTCACCATTAAGTCGTTCCCAACTTGTTCGTTCAAACTGAAATACCAATGCCGCTGTATCTCTTATAAGACCCTTCTTTACACTTTAACTTACCATGGATATTAAACAAATAAACTTAATACCCACTCTGCCAATTTATACTTCTTCCTTCTTTCCACCTGAATACACAAGTCACGAACTCCATCATTCACTCACCATTTGCCGCAGTTCGATCCCCATTTCACCATCAATACTCAAATTTAAATTCTAGTTATACATCCCAAGTTGCTCTTCATCCAAATCCTGATAAATCAACACCAAAATCACAGAACTCGCAACCAGAACTCTTCTTCCTCCTCTCGTATGATTTCCACTCCTACAGCACGCCATTCCCCCAAATAATCCTACCAAGGAACTCCTCAACACAAAATCCATCACCACATGATACTTTAAAACGAAACCAGTATAAAGATCCTCATTCCCGTACCCATTTCACTCCAGTAATTCACGAACACAGAAGCAACACCACAAAAACAAGGACATCTCGTCGTCCTTCCTGCATTTGCGTCGCCCAGGTTTTCAGCTGAAAACCGTGACCTCAAAAACCCCCATTGCACCACCCAGTATTTTCCATTCGGTGCCAATCCCTACCCCAAATCGCGAATACCAAATTCGAAACCCAAACGCCGTGTTCAACATTCCCCAACACCTCCTTTACCATCGACGACAGTGAACCCTAGCCCTCGAGCATTCGAGGATTTCGACCGCAACTTATAATTTGGGTACCTACTTGAAGCTCTCCGCTCAACGATCTCAGATGAGCACACTTTGATTTTTATAGGATTTTACTTGATTTGTTTGTGATTTTTGAAGACGGGCGTTTTACTGAAGAACTAGAAAGAGACACGGCGGAAATTTCGTTGACCTTGGAATGAGAAACATTAGGGTTAAAGAGAGTTAAAGGTGTATTTATACTAAAGTTTTATTATTTTATATTAGACCGCTATTTGTATTTGACAATTAAATTCCATACGACCACATATAATACCCAAAAATCACGGAAATGAACATGCAGCTACAGCTCGACATTACGGTCCCAACGAAACTGGTTTCGTCGAATTTCGACTTCGTATACCCACACAGCATATTTTTAACTGTCAAAATACTAACTGTTTTCCACTCTAAATATCCGTACGACCACACAGTGACTCTAAAAATCATGAAACTGGAAATCTAATAACCATTCGACATTGCGTATCCAATGAAATTAGTTTCGTCGAATTCCGACTTCGTTTGCAAAAGTGGCTATTTTTAAAGCTCTGGATGACCCTTTTAAATATATAAATATATTTAAATATTATTAAAATAAATATAAATAAATTTATATTATCGTATATCTTCACATATGATATCGTACAGCTCCAGAATATCATATCAAAATTTAGAGCTTGATATTTCAGATTCAGATTATCTCGACATTTAGTTTATACTGAAAAATCTTTTATAACGTAAATAAAGCGTTGCAAATTATAAAGGAATTCTACAGTGACTTTTCTGAAATTTGATTTGGACGTAAATCAAAATCTACACGACGAAATCCCGATCTTTCTCTTCCACTAGAAAGATATACTCCACCAGCTCCACACGTTTCTTGTTTCACAGAAATCCGGCTTAAAACGAATCCTGTATATTCAGTTGAAGTTCAAATCGCCAAATCGCGAACTGCAGCGCCATTGCAAGCTCGATTTTAATTATAATAAAATTATACGTTCAAACTGACGTCGATTGAATATATTCGTCAATATAATTCAACTCTAAGCTGAGTTAAATCTAAGGGACGACCCCGTTCACAGAATATTGTGATTTCCAATATTTTTTATTATTTCTGAATTAAATATATTATTTAATTATTTAATTAAATTAATTATTCACTATAATTAAATTAACGATGATTTAATTCCCTAAATCACTATTTATATAATTAAATAAATTAATTATACCCCTGGAAAATGCGGGTCATTACACCTGTGGGTGGGTCAACACTTGGGTCGACACCCCTTAAGGGGGGTCGACCCCGGTGTCGACACCCCTCTAATGGGGTCGACCCCCTAGAGCTGGAATTTTGCCGCTCAGAGGAATTTTTCGAATTTCTGGATAAGATTCTGACTCACCTCTGACTCATGCGTATATATATAATTTTTCTACGTGTATATAAACTTAAAACCCTCATAACTTCCTCGTACGGTGTCCGTTTTACGCAAACCAAATGTCTATCTTGACCAGAATTTTGAGACGGACACAATGGTACAGCCCTTTTCCTTTAATTCTTAATATTAAGTTAATTATTAATTTATTTATTCTCTTTAATGTTGTTAAAATTCGGGGTGTTACAGTTAATATAAAATATTTGGGTTCACAAAATAATGATAGAATGTAATCTTACCGCAATCAGTCTATAATCATCATTTATATAATTCATCAAAATACATGCCATAGAAACAATACAAGAAATCGGTAATAAAATCCAAATCTCAATCAAATTCATGAAAGTATTTTTTATGTATTAATGATTAATAAGTCAACAAATCCAAATATCACCCAAATCACTGTAAATATAATATCCTTCTGTATATGAACAAATATCAACTAAAATCACAGAAAAGCCAAGTGAATTCGAAACATCCACTACAAGAAAACACTGATTTAGCATCAAATATTTAGAAGCGGAAATTTCCGTCGCTAATTTGCGACGGATTTCCAAGTGATCCGCAATGGATTTTTTTTTGTTTTTTCAACTTTTTTTCTTTTATTTATTACCATCGTCACCTATCATCCCTCACTAAGCCGTCGCAAATTGCGTTAAGTTACCGACAGAAAATTTCTGTTGCTATTTTCCGCTGCAAATCTAGGCAGAATACCGACAAATATATATCGAAGCTATTTTGCAGCAGAATTCCAACAAATTTGCAAGAGATGAAAATATCAGTTTATTATAATAATTATTTAATAAGTAGTAATAAAATTTAATACTTATGAAATGATATATAGCATTCAATAATTAATTTTAAATAATTGTATTTAATAATTACAATTGATAATTATAGTTGATACTTAATATTTTATAATTATAGTTGATAATTGTAATTTATATTTTGAAAATTTTAAAAATTTGAAATCATCTTAAAAAATTTGAAATAAATCATAAACATTATAATGGTTATAAAATATTTGTTTTAACTGATGCAAACTTTACAATGATCATAAAATGTCTGTTGTGATAAATGGTTGTTATCAATTTTCGATATTCAATAATTAATAATTACAATACTTTCTTAAAATTAGTATTGATTATTTCTTAATATTTAATAATTAATATTTAAGATATAATAAATTTTAATTGTAATGGTACTTAAAATATATTTAAGATTTTTAGTGTAAGGTTTAACTATGTAACACCAATTAAATTGTAATATTGCTATTTAAAATATTTATACTATTAAATTAAATTAATTTTATATTAAACTATTTAATAGTTTAAATTTTAATGTTATTAAAAACTTTAATTTTGTTATAGAATTCATCAAAGTAGAACACAGTTTTTCTTCTCAGCAATCCGCATCAACAATCAAGAATGAACAGGGACCGTTGATCTGAAATCCAAGCATGGAAATAATGTAACCCGCGGAATACTCCAGCAATCAGATTTCCACCGCTAAGTCTTCCTCCTAAAATCGAAACAAAATCTCAAATGTTCCGTATCTTCTTCCAGCGCTAAACCTAATTTACTTTATCCCATCCTTCATCACGTCTGTCCATCAAATTAATAACCAAAATTCAAAACTGTTTTGCCTTTTCGAAGCAAGTAGATTCAAATTAATCCAACTTTTCAAATTTGTGGCTTTAGATTTGTGAATCTACAAACTGCAAGGTTGACGTGTCAACAATTTTGGGATGTTTATATTCAGATCTTTTGATTTCGATTTCAACTATAATAGTAGATCTGAAAGCAGTTGAGAAAAACCTAGCCTGCGATAGTATTTTCTCTTGCCCCTTATTTGATACTTTCCACACTTGATTCCTGAAATGATAACACTCAATATGTAAACTCAAATTAAAAATTGATTTAGCTTTTAAAATCATTCCTCTTCCATTTGAAGGAGGCACATAGTTACCCTTATTTAAAGCTGTAGTTGACTTGCTTCTATTCTCATGATATTAAATAGGGAAGAGCTGAAAATATTTTTAGGAGAGGTGGTCCGGTTCAGCAATAGCTGTAAGGATCGTCAATGGCGCAATCTTGATTGCTACTTTACCAGGTAATCAGCTTAATGTAAATTGAAACGCACCAAATCATTGTGAGCTAATTGATGGCTTACATTTTGTATTATTTTCTTTGCAAATAGATTAGAGACTGATCTTACACCTCAAAGGCATTTGAAAGAAGCCTTGGGAGTTATGGAGTAGATGTTGGTTTTGGTTCATTGTACAGCTGTATGTATACTTGCTTTATGTTAATTTGAAGCAGTCCAGTATAACAATTTTTGTTATTTATTTTATTTAAGGAGTTGTACCATGAGTTTCATTCTTTAGACAGATTTGAACAAGACTTTAAGAGGAAATTTCGGGAAGAAGAGAATACAAATGTTACCCAAAGAGGTGAATAGCTCTTTCATATCTTCTCCCTCACAAATATTATGTATGAAGCATATTATTATTCGGTAGTTCATCCTATTATGTACACTAACAAACATAACCATACATACATACATACAAATACCAAACTCTGATTATGTAATAATTTTATTTGTATATTTTGTAGGCGAAAATCTTCAAATTTTAAAGCATGAGTTGAAAACTCAATGGAAACATGTAGCAAACTTGAAGAAAAAGTCATTATAGTCAAAGAGTTTAGAAGAGGTATGCTTGATGTTTGCATCATAACTTTAAATCATATATCAAACACGATATATCAATGTTGAAGCAAGTATATAGCTTCATGCCCTGTGTAACAAATGAGAATCTCAGATACCGAAACATTTATGTTATTGTGCCATTATATTTATTAAATAATAACTTATACACTAGTAAATAAATGAAAGCTAAAAAGTTCACAAGATTTATAGTCATAAAAATATTACTAGTTGAATATATCCTATTAATACATGCATAATATAGCATAACATCAACAGTAAAAAAAATTGTAACTAAGAGTTTATATAGTATTAATTTTCTCAATTGATGCAAAGGTGATTTATCTGAGACAATCAGAATGATCATGGGAATATATACTTGTCATTAATAATTGTACCCCATTTTAACTGTATATTCAATTATACATTTCAAATTACTGTCTTCATAACTGGGATGTTATTAATATGAGTGATTTGGAGGTTAGTGGGAGACAAGCTGTTGGCCAGTTAAAGAACTAAAATGCTTCTGTTCTGAGAGAGATACAAAGATTTAACATGCCTGATTTAGTTTTTAGTTCTTTGATTTTAACCCAAACACCGTTTGAGGTGCATTCATTAGTTTTAAGCTTTTAAATGACATGGTAATCCAAACCCACATTGTACAAACTTTTATTGTTGTGACCACTTTTGTTACTGTTTTTGCATGGCATGTCTCTGAGGCACATTTCAGTAGTCAACGATACTCACGTACATGTGTCTGAAACATGCTTTACACTGTCGTCTTATTAGAAATAACGCCATATGCAATTGTTTTACGTATCTAAAGTCATATGAAAACAACATAACACTAACTAACCTAGTGATTTACGTGGCTGAACTATATGATAACACAATCACTAATATCATTGGCACTTGCACATATCTTGTAATGACCCACATTTTTTCAGCGATATAATAATTAATTTATTTAATTATTTAATAGGTGATTAAAAGGATTTAATGGTCGTTGAATTAAATAACTTGGAATATTTAATTAAAATAATAATTAAATAATATATTTAATTTTGAAATAATCAGAATTGGCTGAAATGGCGATATGGTATGAATGGAGAAATTTAAAATATTTAATTCAGCTTAGGATTTAATTAGAATAACGAATATATTTAAAATATTGCCAGTTGAACGTATAATTTATATTATAATTATAGTCGAGCTCGAAATGGTGCGGCAATTCGCGATTTGGCAATTCGAACTTTAAAGGAATATACAGAAGCCGTTTTAAATCGGATTTCTGTGAAACAAGAAACGTTAGGAGCTGGTGGAGTATATTTTTCTAGCGGAAGAGAAAAATCAGGATTTTGTCGTGTATATTTTGATTTATATCCAAATCAAATTTTAGAAAAGTCGCTGTGGAATTCCTTTATAATTTATAACGATTTATTTATATTTTAAAAAGGAATTTCATTATAAATTGAATATCGATTTAATCGGGATTTGAAATATCAAGCTAGAAATTCACATAGGAATATTCTAGAGCTATATTATATTTTGTGTGAATATAAACGATAATATTTATTTATAAATATTTAATTTAATTGTTTTAAATATATTTATATATTTAAAATGGTTATTTAGAGCTTTAAAAATAGCCAGTTTTACAAATGACCTCAGAATTCGACAAAACTAATTTTGTTGGATCCGCAATGTCAAATTGTTGTTAGATGTCAAGTTTCGTGATTTTTAGAGTCAGTATGTGGCCGTACCGATTTTTAATGTGAGAACAGTCGATATTTTGATGGTTAAAAATACGCTGTATGAGCAAACGGAGTCGGAATTCGATGAAACCAGTTTTGTTGGGATCGTAATGTCAAACAGTAGCTACATGACCATTTTTGCAATTTTTGAATATCGTGTGTGATCACACGGATTTTTAAAGGGCGAAACAAATATATATATATATATATATATATATATATATCTTAAACTATGCTTGGACCTAATCAATCCATGTTTTCCCTTCTAAGCCTCACCTTTCTGTTTAACACACAAGAAGCAAATATGAGCCGCCACTTTCATTGTGTTCCAGGAAAACAATTCGATCTTCAGAAATTCCAATAAATCCAAATAAAAATCCTAAATTCATGAAGAATATATATTCGAGTTTCTTATGAGATACTCTACACTTTGCTATGAATTTGGATGGGCTCATTGGAACATTTATATGCTGAAAATTTATACGGCGTGGCCTTTTTGGGTCCTAGGGTTAATGATTCAAGGAGATTGAAGCTTCGGATCATGATATGGTTGGTGGAATTGAGTTTGTGGTAGGAAAACGAATGTGTGCACTTTGGAGAAGGTCGGTGGCAAAATGGTTCGGAGGCTACTGTAGCTGCTCGAAAAGGGCTCGTCGACGCATTTTGATCAAGAGGTGCGAATGGGAAATGGCGAGTACCGGGAAGAAGAGAATGAAATAAGGAGAATATTGGTATTTATTTTGTGATTTTTAGTAGAGGAGGGAGGATGAGTTGTCGAGGGAAAGGAGCGGCTATGGATGACCGTGAGAAGCAAGTTCTGTTACGGGAAGAAGATGAGGACGGTGGTCAAGCTTTTAAAGAGGGGATTAAAGGGTAATTAGTAGGTTAAGTATATTGTTAATGACCTTTATATAGACTATTGCTTGTAAGTGATATAACTCGCTCATACATGGTCAGAATTTCGAACGGTCAGATCCGTGGGGATCGTATGGATGAGGGCTACAACATGGAACTGATTAGTGGTGAAACAGAGCTCGTTACAATTTATGGCAAAATAAATTATCCGTCTGAATCGACTGACGCAAATCGTTATTTAATGGTTAACGCGAAATGTGAGTAAAACTCACCAACTCTGAATAGTTCTATTTTTATAACGTATATTAAGAACTGATAAATGATGACTGATTGCTGTGTGTTGACTGTTTGATTGAATTGTTTGTGTACTGATTGAAATCATATATAACGATATATGTATATCAATTGTTAATCGAATATTGATTCTGTTTAACAGAATATTTTATATTCGTGTTGTTTAACATCTGTGATGCAGGGAAACAGGTTGGAGGGACTCAATTGGGTTCCTCAATATTTATAATACTGTTCAGTTCATATATTGTGATATATGATGTGAGATAAAATCGGATGTCAATTTTGTGTATTTGGATGACATTGGTCATCGTGATTTGATATGATAAATGCCATAAGTAATACCAGAATGTGGAAAAGGGATTTCAAAGTGTTCTTGAAATAAATTATTTATATAAAATCAATGGATTTTATATATAAAATAAAAAGGGATTTTTCAAAAGAAAATAGTTATAAAATCAAGAGGTTTTATAAAGGAAAATATTTGTGAAACAAATATAAAGGAAAATATTTTTGAAACAAATATAAAGGAAAATATTTTTGAAACAAATATAAGAGAAAATATTGGTGAAAAAAAGGATAAGATACAAGGGATTATTTATTCGGGGAAATAAATAGTAAGAATAAAGAAATATTTATTTGATAAATAAATAGAATTGAAATGGATTATTTATTTAAGAAATAAATAGAAATATAAAGGGATTATTTATTTAGAAAATAAATAAGAGTTATAAAAGAGAAATATTTGTAAAAACCATTTATAAATAGAATTGAAAAAGAATTTATTTATTTAGAAAATAAATAAAGATAAAAAGAGAATTATTTGTAAAATCAAAGGATTTTATAAAGAGGAATATTTATTGGGATAATAAATAAGATCATATAACAAACATTTATTGGGATAATAAATAAGATATTATAAGGATATTTATTAGGAAAATAAATAGGAAAATCAAAAGGAATTATTTATAAAACAAATAAAGTTTTATAAAGGGGTTATTTATAAAACAAATAGAGTTTTATAAAGGGATCATTTATAAACAAATAGAGTTTTATAAAGGGATTGTTTGTTAGACAAATAGAATTATAAAAGGGAATTTTAAATAAGATTTAAGTGGTAGAAACTTAATGGATTATATAAAGAATTAATCGAATTATAGTTAATTGATCAGAATTAATTGATTAGAGTTAGAGTTAATCGATTAGAGTTAGAGTTAACCAGTTAGAGTTAACCAAATAGAGTTAATTGAACATAGTAACTCAGGATAAGTTGTCATCTCGTATGATTGCTAGCGTAATTCGCAGGGCTGTAAATAGCCTACGGCGGTCGGATGTTTCCTAAGGGAATCAGACATAACCATTGTGATCGCTGCGATCTAGAGTCAAGCGAATGGAGTTAAATCGAAAATTTAGTTATTCGATAGGAGAATCGAGTTAAGTAAAGCGAGTTAAGTGAATCTAGTTAAGTGAATCGAGTTAAGTAAATCGAATTAAGTAAATCGAGTTAAGTGAATCGAGCTAAGTCAGCCAAGCCTAGTTAATCGAATCGAGTGGGTCGAACCAAGTCAGTCAAGCTTAGTTAATCGAATCGAGTTAGTCGAACCAAGTTAGTCGAGTCGAGTTAAGTTAGTCGAGTTAATCGAGTTAAGTTCGTCGAGTCGAGATAAATCGAATTTAATTATCTAAAGAGGAGTTAATCGAATTTAGTTATTCGAATAGAATTCGTCGAATATTAGTTATTCGAAAGGAGTTAATCGATTATGGTTTAATCGAAAGGAGTTATCGATTATAGTTTAATCGAAAGGAGTTAATCGAATTTAGTTATTCGAAAAGAGAGAATTATCGAATATAAGTTATTCGAAAGGAGATTTTCGAATATAGCGTATTCGAAAGAAAGAGATCGAATGTAGTTATTTGAAAGAGAGATAATCGAATATAGGTTATTCGAAGAAGAGTTAATCAAATAAAGATTTACTCGAAAGGGAGTTATACGTCGAATTCGATTGTATCGAATTCGGGAAAGTACTGATTACTTTCCGTTGTTTAAATCAAGATTTATTTATTCATAAATTAGGTGTTATCTATTTATTCACATTAAAGAATAAAAGTTATAATTGAAGTTAAATATTTCGAAAATAGGGATTATAACGTTATCGTTATAATTAAATGTTTTCAATAAAGAAGTGGATTCGTAAATAGAATCCGAGAGTTACGTAAAGAAGTTGTTAAAAGATTAAAAGATAAACTTTGACCATTTCAAAGTTAAAACGTTGTTCAGTTAAGGTCTGAGAGGTAATTATACCCCAACTTAATTGACTTCCTTCTTAACTAAGAAATGGTAAGGTTTGATCGTGAAGGAGTTTTGGAAATGTTTTGCAAATAAAAATCAGGAATGTTTTCTAATAATAGAAAATAAGACTTTAGAATATATGGAAACAAGAGATAAGTAGATTAATGAACCAAAGAGATAAATGTTAAATGATGATTGATCGATATAATTTCCATTTGGAAATAATATCGTTGTTTGCACACGTGTTCTTCTTTGATAGTTAAATCACAGACTATCAAAGTTTTCGACCATTATACGTTGTGAATATGGAGAGACCGATTGGATTATTATCCAAAGAACCACTCTGTATTGGCATAAGCGTTGTGAATCATATATGTCAAAGATAATTGAAGACGGAGTAAAGTGCGAGGGCTATTGAATAAGTCTTAGATAACAGTGCCTAAGATGGATGTACTTAATAGTGCCTTCGGTTTGTCCAGTCCTAGGACAACTTGTATGGATGAAAGTCTGACAGCGTATATCTAATAGATCGCGTAAGTTGATCTGTTCAAACGTATTCATGTTTGGTGGCGGAGGAATTCGTTTCTCTTAGCTGTATACCCGTGTTATTTTTGGATAAATCAATTTGTGATTTGGCGGGTATGACGATGTGACATTCTAAGTGAATGAAGATGTGACATGTAAAAGATAAGCGTAGCTTCTAGCCTCACATCCGGTAAATGACAGAAATCGGGCAGGCAGCATGGCTATGTAGGTCGCACCTATTAGGGTGTATAATCACCTGATCTAGAGTTTCATTTACTTCTAAAAATCTATTGTTGATGCTGTCCCATTCGGGAAACGATTGCTGATCCCAACCGTTGGTGATATACATTCGTTACTCTCAAGTGAAATGAGTGGTCGATCATGTGTGGCCGGGTTGCAAGATGTTCTTGTTGAACCCAGTGTATTCCTCTCTAGAGGTACACTAGCGAAAGGTGGTTCCATACCTTGTCATAGTTGGAAACCCATTACCCAATACGTGCTTGCGGTTTTGATTGTATACTATGTATGTAGAACATGAGATGAAAGCATTTCTGCCAGATGATTATTATATTGTGGTTGATAGATATTATTATAATATCAAAAGGGTTTTGATATAAAGATATTTTGGATTCTCATAAGGGAAAAACCCGTTCCGTTATACGGCGTGGTCTTATAAGATATCGTTGAATGGCTCAAACTTTTAAACTGTTTTACTCATACCAGTCCAATGATTGACTCGGAGTTTATTTTGTTTTGTTTTCCCTAAACTCTTGGGTGCTCAATTTTGTATGAGCAGTCAAGTAGTCGGGATTTATAGATACTTGAAGAGTTGGAGCAGGAGGCTTCAGGATTATATAGCTATTATTATTCCGTTGTGTTGTACTTGATAATGATATGTATATTCAAGGACGATCTTTTATTACAAAGTTATGATATATTTTATTCGTTCCGTTGTGAGGTTCGTGTTACTCTGATGTTGTTGCTGTCTTCTTCTTCTTCTTCTATTCTAAGTTTCTATCTTATCTTTCCTCACCCTCTAATTTCTTTCCTTTACTTTCTGGTATTTTTCGATGTTTGGTTAGTCGTCATTGAGTTTATGGTGATAACCAAAGTCGACAAAATCCGGGTCGTTACAGTTGGTATCAGAGCTTATGGTTAAGTGAATTACCTTGGCTCTGTGGCGTGACTCGGTAGAGAAGGGGTTAGTAATACCCTAGATTGAGTTTGAGTGTATATACGAGAGCGTATTTGTTATTGATATAAAAATTTGTTTTATATTGTGAGATTTATTGGTTGAGTTGTATATAAGTTTTGGTCGTTCAGTTTGATCCACTGTATCGATAGGAGTTTCTGAACACTCAAATACGATGAACCGTCATGGTATGTTTTGAAAAGAGGGTAAACGAAATAATTTTACCCAAAGTATATTTTGATATGAAAGATTGATATTGAATTGATTATAATATATTGGATATATTGGTTGCTATTATAATCGAATAAGATTATTAAAAGTGAAATGGTTATAAATAACCAATCAAAATTCGTATAAGTATTACGAAGTGAATTAAATCTGAAATTTAAATCAGTATTGAAATTAAAACCCTGGAAATTGGAATAAGTGTTGATAAATGAATTTGGATTGAATATATGAGAATTTTAAAATCCTGGGAGATTTTAAATTGTTTTGAGAATGGTATTTTGAGATCAATTTCAAAATGAAATTATTTAAATATGAGTTTTAATAAGTGATATAGTATTGAACTCACTTCGATAGCTGGGAAATAACTCTGATGAGTGTGGCCACATCATTAGTGTTCATTTTCGAGTTTCTAAGTGACGGATTACTACCAAAGATTTTGTTTTTGAAATTGTTTTGCGAAAACAAGTTGTTTAGAAATTCAAAGGTTTTGAATTAGTATTATGATTTCAAATTGATTTGAAAGAAAACCCAGGAATTTAAAATTTCTAGAATTTAAATTTAACTTGTAAATTTAAGTAAGAGGAGATTGATAAAAGTATTTAAAATCTGGAATTGAACAAGAATAATCTGAACTGGAATTGAGGGATAAGTTAAGAGTTCGGAAAATTTTGATTTGGGGTTAGAGTGAAATTGGGCTTCGATATAAGCGAAAAGTTGTGTTTAGATTTGGTTGATTGAAATTGATTGGGAATCAATTGGGATAGACGGATACATGGTCTGCAGGTATTTAGTAGAAGCAAGTGAAGGTGATGTAATAATATACCCAACAAAAAGGTACAAGTTTATATTTCATATGAGTTTGGTGATTTATGAGCCGATTTGGCAAGCCGCTTGGCTGTTTGATTTTCTTTTGGGTTGGAGAAGGCCTAGAGAGGCGAGTTGTGGTTTTACCGATAGGGCTGTACAAAGGAGGTTATGGCGAAATTTTTCGAAAAGTTAAGGAGTTAGAAAATTTTCAGGATTTTTGAAAATTTTCATTGATAAGAATTAATTAATAATTTAATTGAAATTAAATTGGTTCAATTGAAACTGAAATTAAGAAGTGAACAAATAAGTTCTAACCAGTCGATAGGGTTTGTTTTCTACCTTAGCAATTTCGAGGACGAAATTATTTTAAGTGGGGAAGAATGTAATGACCCGCATTTTTCAGCGATATAATAATTAATTTATTTAATTATTTAAAAGGTGATTAAAAGGATTTAATGGTCGTTGAATTAAATAACTTGGAATATTTAATTAAAATAATAATTAAATAATATATTTAATTCTAAAATAATCAGAATTGGCTGAAATGGCGATATGGTGTGAATGGGGAAATTTAAAATATTTAATTCAGCTTAGAATTGAATTGGAATAACAAATATATTTAAAATAACTCCAGTTGAACGTATAATTTATATTATAATTATAATCGAGCTCGAAATGGCGCGGCAGTTCGCGATTTGGCGATTCGAACTTTAAAAGAATAAACAGAAGCCGTTTTAAATCGGATTTCTGTGAAACAAGAAACGTTAGGAGCTGGTGGAGTATATTTTTCTAGTGGAAGAGAAAAATCGGTATTTCGTGTAGATTTTGATTTATGTCCAAATCAAATTTTAGAAAAGTCGTTGTGGAATTCCTTAATAATTTATAACGATTTATTTATATTTTAAAAAGGAATTTCATTATAAATCGAATATCGATTTAATCGGGATTTGAAATATCAAGCTAGAAATTCACATAGGAATATTCTAGAGCTGTATTATATTTTGTGTGAATATATACGATAATATTTATTTATAAATATTTAATTTAATTGTTTTAAATATATTTATATATTTAAAATGGTTATTTAGAGCTTTAAAAATAGCCAGTTTTACAAATGACCTTAGAATTCGACAAAACTAATTTTGTTGGATCCGCAATGTCAAATTATTGTTAGATGTCAAGTTTCGTGATTTTTAGAGTCAGTATGTGGCCGTACCGATTTTTAATGCGAGAAATAGTCGATATTTTGACGGTTAAAAATACGTTGTATGAGCAAACAGAGTCGGAATTCAACGAAACCAGTTTTGTTGGGACCGTAATGTCAAACAGTAGCTACATGACCATTTTCGCGATTTTTGAATATCGTGTGTGATCATACGGATTTTTAAAGGGCGAAACAAATATATAAAAATATATATATATATATATATATCTTAAACTATGCTTGGACCTAATCAATCCACTTTTTCCCTTCTAAGCCTCACCTTTCTGTTTAAAATGCAACAAGCAAAATATGAGCCGCCACTTTCATTGTGTTCCAGGAAATCAATTCGATCTTCAGAAATTCCAATAAATCCAAATAAAAATCCTAAATTCATGAAGAATATGTATTCGAGTTGCTTATGAGATGCTCTACACTTTGGTATGAATTTGGATGGGCTCGGTGGAACATTTATACGCTGAAAATTTATACAGTGTGGCCTTTTTGGGTCCTAGGGTTAATGATTCAAGGCAATTGAAGCTTCGGATCATGATATGGTTGGTGGAATTGAGTTTGTTGTAGGAAAACGAACACGTGTGTGTACACTTTGGGGAAGATCAGTGGCAAAATGGTTCAGAGGCTACTGTAGCTGCTCGAAAAGGGCTCGGCGATGCATTTTGATCAGGAGGTGCGAATGGGAAATGGCGAGTACCGGGAAGAAGAGAATGAAATAAGGAGAATATTGGTATTTATTTTGTGATTTTTAGTAGAGGAGGGAGGATGAGTTGTCGAGGGAAAGGAGCGGCTACGGATGACCGTGAGAAGGAGGTACTGTTACGGGAAGAAGATGAGGACGGTGGTCAAGCTTTTAAGGAGGGGATTAAAGGTTAATTAGTAGGTTAAGTATATTGTTAATGACCTTTATATAGACTATAGCTTGTAAATGATATAACTCGCTCATACATGGTCAGAATTTCAAACAGTCGGATCCGTTGGGATCGTATGGATGAGGGCTACAACATGGAACTGATTGGGGGTGAAACAGAGCTCGTTACAATTTATGGAAAAATAAATTGTCTGCCTGAATCGACAGACGCAAATCGTTATTTAACGGTTAACGCGAAATGTGAGTAAAACTCACCAACTCTGAATAGTTCTATTTTTATAACGTATATTTAGAATTGATTAATGATGACTGATTGTTGTGTGTTAATTTTTTGATTGAATTGTTTGTGTATTGATTGCAATCATAGATAACGATATATGTATATAAATCGTTAATCGAATATTGATTCTGTTTAACAGTATATTTTATATTCGTGTTGTTTAACATCTGTGATGCAGGGAAACAGGTTGGAGGGACCCAACTGGGTTCCTCAATATTTATAATACTGTTCTGTTCATATATTGTGATATATGATGTGAGATAAAATCTGTTGTCGATTTTGTGTATTTGGATGACATTGGTCATCGTGATTTGATATGATAAATGCCATAAGTAATACCAGAATGTGGAAAAAGGAATTTCAAAGTATTCTTGAAATAAATTATTTATATAAAATCAATGGATTTTATATATAAAAGAAAAGGGATTTTTCAAAAGAAAATAGTTATAAAATCAAGAGGGTTTCATAAAGGAAAATATTTGTGTGTGAAACAAATATAAAGGAAAATATTTGTGAAACAAATATAAAGGAAAATATTTGTGAAACAAATACAAGAGAAAATATTGGTGAAACAAAGGATAAGATAAAAGGGATTATTTATTTGGGGAAATAAATAGTAAGAATAACGAAATATTTATTTGATAAATAAATAGAATTGAAATGGATTATTTATTTAAGAAATAAATCGAAGTATAAAGGGATTATTTATTTAGAAAATAAATAAGAGTTATAAAATAGAAATATTTGTAAAAAAACATTTACAAATAGAATTGAAAAAGAATTTATTTATTTAGAAAATAAATAAAGATAAAAGGGAATTATTTGTAAAATCAAAGGATTTTATAAAGAGGAATATTTATTGGGATAATAAATAAGATCATATAACAAACATTTATTGGGATAATGAATAAGATATTATAAGGATATTTATTGGGAAAATAAATAGGAAAATCAAAAGGAATTATTTATAAAACAAATAAAGATTTATAAAGGGGTTATTTATAAAACAAATAGAGATTTATAAAGGGATAATTTATAAACAAATAGAGTTTTATAAAGGGATTGTTTGTTAGATAAATAGAATTATAAAAGGGAATTTTAAACAAGATTTAAGTGGTAGAAACTTAATGGATTATATAAAAGAATTAATCGAATTAGAGTTAATTGATCAGAATTAATCGATTAGAGTTAGAGTTAATCGATTAGAGTTAGAGTTAAACAGTTAGAGTTAACCAAATTGAGTTAATTGAACATAGTTACTCAGGATAAGTTGTCATCTCGTATGACTGCTAGCATAATTCGCAGGGCTGTAAATAGCCTACGGCGGTCGGATGTTTCCTGAGGGAATCAGGCGTAACCATTGTGATCGCTGCGATCTAGAGTCAAGCGAATGGAGTCAAATCGAAAATTTAGTTACTCGATAGGAGAATCGAGTTAAGTAAAGCAAGTTAAGTGAATCGAGTTAAGTGAATCGAGTTAAGTAAATCGAGTTAAGTGAATCGAGCTAAGTCAGTCGAGCCTAGTTAATCGAATCAAGTGGGTCGAACTAAGTCAGTCGAGCTTAGTTAATCGAATCGAGTTGGTCGAGTCGAGTTAAGTTCGTCGAGTCGAGATAAATCGAATTTGGTTATTCGAAAGAGGAGTTAATCGAATTTAGTTATTCGAATAGAGTTCGTCGAATATTAGTTATTCGAAAGGAGTTAATCGATTATGGTTTAATCGAAAGGAGTTATCGATTATTGTTTAATCGAGAGGAGTTAATCGAATTTAGTTATTCGAAAAGAGAGAATTATCGAATATAAGTCATTCGAAAGGAGATTTTCGAATATAGCGTATTCGAAAGAAAGAGATCGAATTTAGTTATTCGAAAGAGAGATAATTGAATATAGGTTATTCGAAGAAGAGTTAATCAAATAAAGATGACACGACCCGAACTTCCCCGTGAAGGAAAGCGCGGATAGCGTTGAGTACAAGACAAAATATGAACGCAGACAGAAGAACATTTCATTGTTATTACAACAATTCCATCAGAATACAAGAATATACAGAGTATAAATAAATAAATTACATTCGACAAATATCAGAGATTACAATAAATTACATAGCAGCGGAAAATAATACAAAGCACAACTGAAGGTGATTTACGGATACAGAGCTTTCCGGATATCATTCCAGCTGTAAACCAGGATCCTGTGAATATAAATCTGCAAAACCAAAACTACTAGCTGCCCGTGCGGAAAATAAGGGCACCCAGAGTTTAGGTTAAAACAATAAACTCTAGGTCAGTCATGTGACTGGTGTGAGAACTAAAACAGGTATTTAAAACTTTACTTTAAAAGAGAGTAATTCAAGGGACCACGCCGTATAACACGGAACGGGTTTCCTCCCAAGAATACCAATGCATAGAATAAACAACGCAATGTTTTTTCGAAAAATGAAGCTATTATAAGACCCAGGTCCCATCACACAATGCAACGCAAGCCGGAGAATAGGGTTTTCCCTTATAATAGCCAAACATGCTTGGTACGTTTAAAACAAATCATTTGATACTATAATAAGTGTATAGTGTAAAAACATTTTCAATCATAAATATCAATCCTAGGCGGCATGGGTACCATATATCATGTCGCCATACTAGGCTCTACGAATAAAACTGCAATATCACGTATTGGAAATTGGATTTCCGTCATGAGTCGAGGCAAGGGGCAAGCTCCTCTCCGCTTTCGAGACCCTCTAGCAAATGTCTCAGGACAACACACTCTGGGTAACCCCTGGATCTTCAGGGCCGGTCCTCACTTACGTTAGAGGATTATTTATTCCTAAACACACATTTCCCGATCCTTACAGACCTAAAATCGAGGCGCCTCATCCAACAACCACATAGGTGAAAAGTATATAAATGTCAGGGCTGGTAAGTCACTGACACCACCAAAGCTAGAAAGAAACGTCGTGCTCTTCCTGCAGTCCTTATCCCGTTTTTAACTCATACCGAGGTGTGAGGCTCGCAAATTCACGTTATACACAAAGCTACGCCACGAAGGCCGTGCTTTGATCATCAACCACAAGACTTTGCTTTCCAACAGAAGCCTTGATCCATGCAACTCAACATGCCACACAGGCAATTCATGCTATGCGATTGATATCTATCGATATATAACCTCTAAGCTCGTACGTCTCAGAGAAGGGCGTTAAGCAAGATAATAAATTCTCCGCCGCCAAACAGATATATATTTAACAGAAATCAATCAACACAGAATAAAATCCAATGTCAGACACACAATCCATTTACAAGTTCGTTCTGGGTCTGAACGAAACCGGAGGCACTTTCCTCGCATATCCATCGATCTCCAAGTACGTCTGGACGACCACCAACTATTTCCATCCTCTTGGGTGTACAGCCCAATCAGGGTCATCAGTAATTATCTCAACGATGTGAAGACTTCCGGTCTTCGACCACCGTCATCATCTTCGACTAATCGTCGAGTCGGTTATTCAGAATGGGTATAAACCCGGCCTTTCCGAACAACCCGCGTATATTAAAAACAAATGTTACACAAACACAACATACGCCTCATTCCAATTCATTAGTCACTAA
Source organism: Allium sativum (assembly GCA_030737875.1). NCBI lineage: Eukaryota > Viridiplantae > Streptophyta > Magnoliopsida > Asparagales > Amaryllidaceae > Allium > Allium sativum. Next base: position 183,048,915 of record CM060924.1, on the reverse strand, counting down.
CTGCAAATCAGTAAGAGAGCAATTCCCCAAATATATTCTTTAAAATATATTCTTTAATCTTCCTTTGGATGTCATATCAAACCAAATTATGGTTTTCCAAACTAGTCGAGATTAGCGTACCACGCCGAAGTAATTATTTATTTTATTTCCCAATCCCAACCTATTCATCCCATGAAGCAAAACTGGTAATACTCCACATCTAACACCACAGTGTTATCGGTAAAATTAATTACCATTTCACGTTCAAATCTAATTAAAGATTTAACTATCGCTTTGGAGCAAAACTGGTGATACTCCATTCTCGCTCGCTTCCTAAAGTTGATAATTTAAATTATCAATTCACATTTCAATCTAATTGAAGATTCGTAAAACTCCTTTCACTGGGTTAAAGAACTAATGTCTTTTAAAACACAATTCACGACAAACCCAAATCACATTCTATTTATTATCGGGTTAAAGAACAAGTGTTATTTAAAACATCCTTCATGATAAACCCACTAATCAATTCTATTTAAAACCCATTTAAAATCCAGTTTATTTATTTAAAAATAAACGGGTTTAATTTTAGTTCAAAACTAGTTCATTTCGATAAAAATCTATTTTTATCTTTTCAAATATGGATTTTTTCATCCCAATTTTCCCCAAATCATTTCTTATGATTTTACACAAATTATTACTATTTTTAATAATTTTATCAAGGTCCGTACAGTCGATTTCCATCAACGGCCATCGAACTGCACTTACAGCGACCTTTTCCAAATTTGATTTGGACGTATCACCAAATCCAACCGTTAGATTTCCAATTTCTAATATTCGTTAGAAAGCTCTTTTCGATACGAAGCCAACGGTTCCAGTTTTAGGAGAATCCGACGGTCGGATCTCCCGTAATGTCCGTTCAAAGTTAATGGTCGAAATTCACGAACTGTCGCGGCGCGGCGCGTTCTATTCAGGCCATTATATTATATATATAATATATATTTCATTGATTACTATTTAAAACAAATTTTATAAATAGTTTTGAACTTGTTTCAAAAACAATTTCAACCTTTATTTCAAATTCAAATTAAAATTGAATTTTCCATTATAAATTCTTTTTACTTTCATTTCTGTTTGATTTCAATTCAAATCGATTTTAATTCGATTCGAATTCATTTTCTTTTCAATTCAATTCAAATTCGTTTTCTATTCAATTCAAATCAAATTCAATTCATTTTCTAATTAAATCAAATTCGTTTTCTATTCAAATCAAATTCGTTATATATTCAATTCAAATCAAATTCGTTTTCTATTCGATTCAATTCAAATTGGTTTTCTATTCGATTCAATTCAAATTGGTTTTCTATTCAATTCAATTCAAATTGGTTTTCTATTCAATTCAATTCAAATTCAATTCGTTTTCTAATTAAATCAAATTCGTTTTCTATTCAAATCAAATTCGTTATATATTCAATTCAAATCAAATTCGTTTTCTATTCAATTCAAATTTAAAAACGAATATAATCGATATAAATATCGTTCGCGTCAAAATAGCGCATATCTAATCAACACGGCTTTATATATTTCAATGATTCCGTTATTCTATTCAATAAATGAATACTTATCCTATTCAATACGTGAATCTATATTTTTGTCAACACACGACTAATCTCAACGAATGAGTACTGTCCACGTGTGACTCTTTTTGTTATTTAATACATTTTATATATGATAAAGATGTAAATCTTATTGTTAAAATATTTCGTTCAACACATGACTAATCTCAACGGATGAGTACTGTCAACACATGAACCTTTATTTTGTAATGACAAAGATATAAATTTTATTGTTAAATTATTTCGTTCAACACATGACTAATCTCAACGGATGAGTACTATCAACACATGAACCTTTATTTTGTAATGACAAAGATATAAATTTTATTGTTAAAATATTTCGATCAACACATGACTAATCTCAACGGATGAGTACTGTCAACACATGAACCTTTATTTTATAATATTCTTCATTTTCTAAATTGGAATGCGGCCCAATCAATTACCATATAGCGTTAACTATATGGATTCCATACAACACATGTATATAATAGCAACGATACATAGTCAACCATCATCCAAAGTGCACTACACTGTATAAGCATCAAATATAGATATCTAACGCTTATAACAGCCTGTCGATCCATCGATCGACATACAGCTAATTATTGGGATTAGTGTATGTCGTATTTTATCCCAATACCCGTGTGGGGTTTCAAACAATCAAACACAGATTTTATTTGTGCAGTTGGGCGATGTGTAAAATTTATCATCCCAATCAATGTCAGTCAAATCAGTGTACATAAACAAACCGTCTGGTTTGTAAATGAATATTTATTTATTCACATTCATGTTAAAAATTATATTTTTAACGATAAAACATTTTATTCAACCTATGAAAATATTCTATTCAGTTCATTTATTAAATAAAATGATATCTTTATTTTTCTAACTTATTTTAGAAAATTTCGGCGGTATAACGACACGATCCTAGAAACGGGACGAGGCCTAGCCTTATCCCCGGTCTAGTGATGGCCCACGCCATACACATATCAATCAAATCAAATTCAATTCACCAAACAATTCAATTCAAACCAAATATTCTAACCAACTACACAACCAAACAAACAAGTCCATGGTCTGTGGACGATTGTGTTGGGTGCTACTAAACACCGTCTGCATCCTAGTATATATATATATATATATATATATATATAACTTAGAAAAAGAAATTGAAGAGTGAGAAGTTCTCACCGAAAGCTATCCCAACTTCATGACACTTCATTTATAGAAATCTTCATCGTTCTCGCCTTTTTGTCACCTTCGTTGCCCGTATTCTCTACATATGGAAAAATCGAATTTTTACTTTGCTATTCAATATATAAAAATCGAATTTTTACTTTGCTATTCAATATATAAAAATCGAATTTTTACTTCGCTATTCTATATATAAAAATCGAATTTTTACTTTACTATTATCTATACAAATATTTCTTCTTTTCCCACTTTAAAAATGTCGTCTTTCACTACATAAAAATATCGTCTTTCTATATCCTACTATATAAAGATCACATTTTTATCTTCTATATAATATGAAAATTATATTTTCTACCTTTGCATACGATAAAAATTATATTTTTATACCGCTACCATATAGGAAAGAATTCTATTTTATATCGCTACTGTATAGAAAAGATTATATTTTTATCGACGCTACTATATAGAAAAGATTATAATTTTACTTCGCTAATCCATATGTAAAAATTATATTTTTATCGCTACTTCTATAATGGAAATCTAACTTTTTTCTTCACCTTCTTATATGGAAAAATCTAATATTTACTTTACTAACTTCTACAGAAAAATCGTATATTTTCTTTATATTAAAAATATGAACTTTCCTTTACAATAAAAATTATATCGTTTTTTACACTACTAAAATATCGTTTTTACAATGATAAAAATATCATCTTTTAACTGAATAAAAATCATTCCTTTTCTTTGTTAAAAATCAAAACTTTTCCTTTGCAAAAATTATTTCTTTTCCTTTGTAAAGATTAGTTCTTCCTAAAATTAGTTTTTAAATTAAAGAAAAATCAGTTTTTAAATAAAATTCGAAATATAAAACTTACAGTGCATTTCAGAGGGAGGGGGTTCTTTGCATTCGGTGGAGGGCTGTCGGCGAGGTCGGCGGGGGTGGGGGAGGTCGGGGCAAGGCTCGGAACGGGGTGTGTGGCAGTTGTGCGCGGGGGGGGGGGGGGGGGGGGGGCTTCGTCGGAGAAGATGGAGGGAGGGGGGCTGTGTCGCGTCGATCGAAGGGGGGGTCTGCGACGCCGAGGTGGAGGGGGGGGTGGGTTCGGAGGCGGCGGTGGGTTCCCCCCGTCTTTCTCTTTTTTTTTATTTATTTATTTTGTTTTTCTGATTCGTTTTTGAAAGAAAAGGGGGGGCAAAGAGAGGAGAGAGGAAATTAATTTTCAATTAATTTTAAATTCAAAAATTTGACTTTTACATACGACCTCTAAACGAGGCCCACCGCCTGTCGTCCATAGCTAATTACCCCCATTCCGAACATAATGGGATATGTATCGTAAGCTGATTCGATCGTTTCGATCAGTTTCCGTTAAAATCAACATATAACTCTATATATTAAATTTGAACACGCATTTCAATTTACTAAGGTCACATACTAACTCTAAAAATCCCCGAAAAATATTTTCTAGCTTCGTATTGATGATACGGTCCTAACAAAACTAATTTCATCGAATTCTGAGACCGTTAGAAAAATGGCCATTTTCCAGTCGATTAAAATTAACTGAAACAGGTCAAACGCGTTTCCCTTTACCACGCTCACGTATTGAATCAAAAAATTATGAAATTTGGAATATAGCAATAATTTTACATCCCGGACCCAACAAAAGTGGTTTCGTCGAAATCCGAGGTCGTTTGCAAAATGTCTATTTTTAAGGGCCTGAATTCCATAGCGACTATTCAGAATTTTCAACTGGACATATCTTTTGATCCCCGCAATGAAATTTCGATTTTTCAGATTCGTTGGAAAGATATTCTCAATTAGATCCTAATGTTTTTGGTTTCACTAAAATCCGGATTGTTTTGCACCCGGTACGTTCAATTGAAGTTTGAAATCGAATTATCGAACTACCACGCCATTTTCAATTCTATTTATAATTATATATAAATATTTATATTCAAACGACGACGTATATAAATATATACGTTCGAATTCTATTCAAAATAAATTCTCGTCGATATTATTTAAAATAATCTATTTTAAATATTCAAACTTCGCTAAAATTGCAAAAATAAAAATTTTAAACTGGCCCAGATTTTCGGTTTGTTACAAAAGATTTACTCGAAAGGGAGTTATACGTCGAATTCGATTGTATCGAATTCGGGAAAGTACTAATTACTTTCCATTGTTTAAATCAAGATTTATTTATTCATAAATTAGGTGTTTGTTATTTATTCACATTAAAGAATAAAAGTTATAATTGAAGTTAGATATTTCGAAAATAGGGATTATAAAGTTATCGTTATAATCAAATGTTTTCAATAAAGAAGTGGATTCGTAAATAGAATCCGAGAGTTACGTAAAGAAGTTATTAAAAGATTAAAAGATAAACTTTGACCATTTCAAAGTTAAAACGTTGTTCAGTTAAGGTCTGAGAGGTAATTATACCCCAACTTGATTGACTTCCTTCTTAACTAAGAAATGGTAAGGTTTGATCGTGAAGGAGTTTTGGAAATGTTTTCCAAATAAAAATCAGAAATGTTTTCTGATAATAGAAAATAAGAATTTAGAATATATGGAAACAAGAGTTAAGTAGATTAATGAACCAAAGAGATAAATGTTAAATGATGATTGATCGATATAATTTCCATTTGGAAATAATATCGTTGTTTGTACACGTGTTCTTCTTTGATAGTTAAATCACAGACTATCAAAGTTTTCGACCATTTTACGTTGTTAATATGGAGAGACCGGTTGGATTATTATCCAAAGAACCACTCTCTATTGGCATAAGCGTTGCGAATCATATATGTCAAAGATAATTGAAGACGGAGTAAAGTGCGAGGGATATTGTATAAGTCTTAGATAACAGTGCCTAAGATGGATGTACTGAAAAGTGCCTTCGGTTTGTCCAGTCCCATGACAACTTGTATGGATGAAAGTCTGACAGCGTATATCTAATAGATCGCGTAAGTTGATCTGTTCAAACGTATTCACGTTTGGTGGCAGAGGAATTCATTTCTCTTAGATGTATACCCGTGTTATTTTTGGATAAATCAATTTGTGATTTGGCGGGTATGACGATGTGACATTCTAAGAGAATGAATATGTGACATGTAAAAGATAAGCGTAGCTTCTAGCCTCACATACAGTAAATGACAGAAATCGGGCAGGCAGCATGGCTATGTAGGTCGCACCTATTATGGTGTATAATCAAATGATCTAGATATTCTTTTACTTCTAAAAATCTATTGTTGATGCTGTCCCATTCGGGAAACGGTTGCTGATCCCAACCGTTGGTGATATACATTCGATACACTCAAGCGAAATGAGTGGTCGGTCATGTGTGGCCGGGTTGCAAGATGTTCTTATTGACCCCAGTGTATTCCTCTCTAGAGGTACACTAGCGAAAGGTGGTTCCATACCTTGTCATAGTTGGAAACCCATTACTCAGTACGTGCTTACGGTTTTGATTGTATACTATGTATGTAGAACGTGAGATGAAAGTGTTTCTGCTAGATGATTATTATATTGTGGTTGATAGACATTATTATAATATCAAAAGGGTTTTGATATAAAGATATTTTGGATTCTCATAAGGGAAAAACCCGTTCCGGTATACGGCGTGGTCTTTTGAGATATCGTTGAATGGCTCAAACTATTTAAACTGTTTTACTCATACCAGTCCCATGACTGACCCGGAGTTTATTTTGTTTTGTTTTCCATAAACTCTTGGGAGCTCAATTTTGTACGAGCAGTCAAGTAGTCGGGATTTACAGATACTTGAAGAGATGGAGAAGGAGGCTTCAGGATTATATAGCTATTATTATTCTGCTGTGTTGTAAGTGTTGTACTTGATAATGATATGTATATTCAAGTACGATCTTTTATTACAAAGTTATGTTATATTTTATTCATTCCGCTGTGAGGTTCGTGTTACTCTGATGTTGTTGTTGCCTTCTTCTTCTTCTTCTTCTTCTTCTATTCTAAGTTTCTATCTTATCTTTCCTCACCCTCTAATTTCTTTCCTTAACTTTCCGGTATTTTTTGATGTTTGGTTAGTCGTCATTGAGTTTATGGCGATAACCAAAGTCGACAAAATCCGGGTCATTACATATCTCCTAACTTGTCAAATTGCAAATGCGCAACACCTATGCATACTGCCAATTACTTTATCTCTTGTTACTAGATTAGTTTTGCACTATAGTTTGCTGTGAATTTGTAACGACCCGGTTTTTAGCGATTTTGTTTATCGACATAAACTGAATGACGACTAACCAAACATCGAAAAAACCTGGTAGTTAATGAAAGAAAATAGAGGGTGAGAATAGATAAGATAGAAACTTAGAATAGAAGAAGAAGAAGACAACAACAACATCAGAGTAACATGAACCTCACAGCGGAACGAATAAAATATAACAGAACTTTGAAATAAAATATCGTACTTGAATATACATATCATTATCAGGTACAACACTTACAACACAGCGGAGTAATAATAGCTATATAATCCTGAAGCCTCCTGCTCCAGCTCTTCAAGTATCTGTAAATCCCGACTACTTGACTGCTCGTGCAAAATTGAGCACCCAAGAGTTTAAGGAAAACAAAACAAAACAAACTCCGGGTCAGTCATGGGACTGGTATGAGTAAAACAGTTTAAAACTGTTTGAACAAGTAAACGATATCTCATAAGACCACGCCGTATAACGGAATGGATTTTTCCCTTATGAGAATCTAAAACTAATCTTTATATCAAACTCTTTTGATATTATAATAATGTCTATCAACCACAATAATAATAATCATCTAGCAGAAACACTTTCATCTCACGTTCTACATACATAATAAACATTCAAATCTTAGGCAAGCACGTATTGGGTAATGGATTTCCAACTATGACAAGGTATGGAACCACCTTTCGCTAATGTACCTCTAGAGAGGAATACACTGGGTTCAACAAGAACATCTTGCAACCCGGCCACACATGACCGACCACTCATTACGCTTGAGTGTATCGAATGTATATCACCAACAGTTGGGATCAGCAACCGTTTCCCGAATGGGACAGCATCAACAATAGATTTTTAGTAGTAAATGAAATTCTAGATCAGGTGATTATACACCCTAATAGGTGCAACCTACATAGCCATGCTACCTGCCGATTTCTGTCATTTACCGGTTGATGAGGCTTGAAGTTACGCTTTATCATCACCTCAGATTCACTTCGAATGCCACATTGTTAGATCCATCAAAAATCACTAATTTGACATCTACAACCATAAATTACGTGTCTGCTAAAAGAAGTTTCCTTCTCCGCTTCCACTCTTGGTATGGTTGAAGAAATCAATGTACGTAACCTTTCTGGAAATACTCTATTAGGCATTCATCCATACAAGTCATCCAATAACAGGATGAACCGAAGGTACTATTCAGTATATCCATCTTAGGCAATGTTGTCTAAGATTTATACAACAGCCCTTGCACTTTACTCTGTCTTCAATTATTTTTGGCATATATGATTCGCAATGCTTATGCAAATACAGAGTTGTTCTTTGGATAATAATCCAACCGGTCTCTCCATATTAACAACGTTAAAATGGTCAAAACATTGATAGTCTGTGATTTAACTATCAAAGAAAACAAGTGTGCAAACAACGATATTATTTCCAAATGAAAACTTATCGATCAATCATCATTTAACCTTTATCTCTTTAGTTCATTACTTTACTTATCTCCTGATTCCATATATTCTGAATTCTTATTTTTTTATTATCAGAAAACATTTCTGATTCTTACTTGGAAAACATTTCCAAAACTCCCTTACGATCAAACCTTACCATTCCTTAGTTAAGAAGGGAGTCAAGTTGGGGTATAATTACCTCTCATACCTTAACTGAACAACGTTATAACTTCGAAATGGTCAAAGTTTATCTTTTTAATCTTTAACAACTTCTTTACTTCTTTCTCGGGTTCAATTACGAATCCACTTCTATATTTAAACATTGGTTATAACGATAACGTTATAATCCCTACTTTCGAATTTATCTAACTTAAATTATAACTTTTATTTATTACTTAATTCGAATAGTTAAACCAATACTAATTCATTAATATATTCTCTTGATTTAAAAACCGGAAAGTATAAGTACTTTCCCGAATTCGATATAATCGAATTCGATGATTAACCCCATTCGAGTAATCTCCATTTGATTAACTCTTCTTCGAATAACCTATATTCGATTAACTCCTTTCGAATAACTTGTATTCGATAATATCCTTCGAATAACTTATATTCGATAATCTCCTTCGAATAACTTATATTCGATCTCTTTCTTTCGAAGACACTATATTCGATTATCTCCTTTCGATTTAAACTATATCAGTTAACTCCTTTCGATTTAACTACAATCGATAACTCCTTTCGATTAAACTACAATCGATAACTCCTTTCGATTAAACTACAATCGATAACTCCTTTCGATTTAACTATAATCGATAACTCCTTTCGATTTAACTATAATCGATAACTCCTTTCGATTTAACTATAATCGATAACTCCTTTCGATTAAACTATAATCGATAACTCTATTCGAATAACTAAATTCGATCAACTCCTCTCGAATAACTAAATTCGATTAACTCGACTAACTTAACTCGACTCGATTTAACTCGACTCGACCAACTTGACTTACCTGGTTCGACCAATTCGATTCGATTAACTAGGCTCGACTATCTTGGTTCGACTCACTCGATTCGACTAACTTGGTTAACTAACTCGATTACTTAACTCGATCACCTTAACCTGATTACATAACTCGATCATATTAACTCGATTACTTAACTCAATTAACTCGATTATCTTAACTCGATTAACTCCTATCGAATAACTAATATTCGATTTAACTCCATTCGCTTGACTCTAGATCACAGAGATCACAATGGTTACGCCTGATTCCCTCAGGAAACATCCGACCGCCGTAGGCTATTTACTGCCCTGCGAATTACGCTAGAAGTCGAACGACATGACAACTTATCCTGAATAATTCTTTTTGACAAACTCTCTCTCAAATAACTATATTTGATAACTCTTATCGAATAAGCTATATTCGATACTCTACTTCGAATAAGTGATATTCGATTACTTAACTCGATTATCTTGACTCAATTATCTTGACTCAATAACTCAACTTGGTAATCTTAACTGATAATCTTAACTTGATTATCTTAACTCGATAATCTTAATTCTAATTGATTTACTTACTTTAATCGATTAACTCAATTTTGATTAACTCCTTTTCAATTAACTTATATTCGATTTCTTTATTGATTTATAAAGATTTCCCTTTTTACATGTTTATACATTTATAAAGATTTACTTTTAGTAACAGTTCTTCACTTTATAGATGTTCCCTTTTTAACGTTTATTCATTATAGAAGTGTTAAGCTCACATTCTAAAAATATTGGTATAAAAACCAACTTCTACTTCTCTATATAAGTTCAGACTTATATATTCCATTTATCGAATGATAAATATTTTTATGTAATTTATAAAATATTATTTATAAATTAATCTTTTCCATTTATCTGTTAAAAACAGATTTCCATTTTCTATTCATTTTCTAAATATTCCTTTGATTTAGTTCTATTTATTTATCAAATAAATATTCCTTTAACTCTATTTATTTAACAAATAAATATCTCCTTTTAATTCTATTTATTTATCAAATAATTATCTCCTTTTAATTCTATTTATTTACTAAATAAATAAATAATCCCATTTAATCTATTTGTAAATGTTCTACAAATATTTCCTTTTTATCTCTCTTCTATTTGTAAATGGTTTACAAATATTTCTCTTTCTATTTGTTTGACAAATAATTTCCTTTATATTTGTTTTTCAAATATATTTCCCTTTATATTTGATTTACAAATATATTTCCTTTATATTTGATTTACAAATATATTTCCTTTTACAAAATCCTTTTTGTTTTATATATATAAATTCCATTGATTTTATATAAATAAATTATTTTCAAAATATACTTTGAAAATCCCCTTTTATCATGCTGGTATTTCTTATGGTATTTAACATACCATATAACATTGATTGGTATCATTCAACTATAAAAAATCATTAACAGGTTTCATATCACATCGTATAACACAATATATGAACAACATTAAAATAAATGTTGAGGAATCCTGTCGGATTCCTCCAACCAGTTTCCCTGCATCATAGATGTTAAACAACACAAATATCACGAATATAATATATTCTGATAATCAGAATCAATATTCGATTAACGATTTATATATATATCGTTATCTATAATTTCAATCAATTCACAAACAATTCAACCAAACAGTTAACACACAGCAATCAGTCATCATTTATCAGTTCTAAATATACGTTATGAAAATAGAACTGTTCAGAGTTGGTGAGTTTTACTCACATTGGACGATCATCGTTGATAACGATAACCATCGCTCGATTTGATTCAGACGGACAATTTATTTTGTTATAAATTGTAACGGACTCCAATCCACTCCTAGTCAATTCCAGTGCGTAGTGTCCGTTCATACGATCCCAACACAACTTATGGTTCGTGATTCTGATATCGTACGGCAAAGATATTTAGTTTACAAGTTATACATTGATTTAAATTAAAACTAACTTAAATATATAATTTAAAGGGTTCCCACATTTTTACCACCCGCCCATACCCTTGCTAAAGCCCAAACCCGAATTCCTTTTACCAGGTCCGCTCTCTTTCTCTCCCAATTCCACCGTGAGCTCCAGGAACCGATTCCACCCATTTTCCTTGATTTTGATCTCCCTTTTCTCCTTCGTTTCGCCTCCGAATCCAAAACAGTAAATACCATCTGACCCCACATCGATCCCTCTCTCCATACCTCACCATCTCACCGAGCTCGAACCACTCTCGGAGGCCGCGACTTCGACGACGGGCTGCCAGGTGCGACCTCATCCATCACCGAATCCACCAATACTTTGCCAATACACTCACTTCGATCCTCAGAACTCAAATGTGAACTCCCCTTTCTCAATCGATGAACCAATCGCTCAAATCCCTTAAACCTAGTTCGCGACACCCACTGCTCAGATTTTTTAGCAAACGAAAAAGGTGTCAAACCCAACAAATGTTACACCGATGTGAAGCTCTTTCTTTGCTGAGCTCAACGAGATTTATTTTAGAATTTATAGAGTAGTATGGAATTTGTTTTGATTTTCTTTCTGCGTTTTGGTTTTGTGGAGGAATGCAATTGTTTGTGCGTTTATATACTTGGGGTTTGGTGAAGTTTGTGGCTGAAATGGGGTGAGGCGTGGCCTCCCTTTAATCACAGAAAGATTTGGATATTTTTATTTTGATTTTTATATTTTATTTTCTCGATTTTCTATTTGTCTCCGGTCCTTAAAAATCCCTGCGACCACATACGATACCCAAAAATCACCAAACTGGACATGCACCTTCAGTTCGACATTATGGTCCCAACGAAACTGGTTTCGTCGAATTCCGAATCCGTTTGCTCACACAGTGTATTTTTAACCATCAAAATACTGACTGTTTTTCACTCTAAAAATCCGTACGGCCACATAGTGACCCCAAAAATCACGAAACTGGAAATCTAACAACTATTTGATATTGCGGATCCAACAAAATTAGTTTCTTCGAATTCCGACTTCGTTTGCAAAATTGGCTATTTTTAAAGCCCTAAATAACCTATTTAAATATATAAATATATTTAAATATAATTACATTAAACATTTATAATTAAATATTAGCGTATATATTTACATATGATACCGTACAGCTCCAGAATATCATATCAGAGTTTATACTAGATATTAACGAATTCCAGAATATCTCGATATTCAATTTATATCGAAAATCCTTTTATAACGTCAATAAAGCGTTGCAAATTTCAAAGGAATTCCATAGGGACTTTTCTAAAATTTGATTTGGACATAAATCAAAATCTACATGACAAAATCTCGAATTTTCTCTTCCACTAGAAAAATATACTTTACCAGCTCCTAACGTTTCTTGTTTCATAGAAATCTGATTTAAAACGGCTCCTGTATACTCGTTTAAAGTTCGAATCGCCAAATTACGAACTACCGCGCCATTTCGAGCTCGATTATAATTATAATATAATTATATGTTCAACGATCATTATTTAAATATATTCGTGAATATAATTCAACTCCAACTGAATTACACCTTATATATAATCCCAATTCACACTGTATTGTGAATTCCACTAATTTTGATTATTTCTGAATTAAATATATTATTTAATTATTATTTTAATTAAATATTCACCATTATTTAAATCAACGACCATTAAATCCTCTTAATCACCTTTTAAATAATTAAATAAATTAATTATTATATCGCTGAAAATGCAGGTCATTACATTCTTCCCCACTTAAAATAATTTCGTCTTCGAAATTGCTAAGGTAGAAAACAACTCTATTAACTGGTTAGAACTTATTTGTTCACTTCTTAATTTCAGTTTCAATTGAACCAATTTAATTTCAATTAAATTATTAATTTATTCTTCTCAACGAAAATTTTCAAAAGTCCTGAAAATTTTCTAACGCCTTAACTTTTTGAAAAATTTCGCCATACCCTCCTTTGTACGGGGTTACCGGAAAAATTCAAAACTTGCCACACAGGCCCTTTCCAATCCGAAAGAAAATCAAACAGCCAAGCGGCTTGCCAATTCGGCTCATAATCCCAAACCCATATATAAAATATAAACTTGTACCTTTTATCATGCATATCATTATATCCTTTCAACCTGTTACCAATTCAACATATACCAATGTCATCCCAATCAAATCCTGATCAATTTATCTCCAACACAACCATTCGCTTATATCCGAGCCAAATATCATTTCAACTCGAGTTTCATTCTCGATTCCAAACTCTTAATTTGATTACCAAGTTACATTTCAAATTCGAATCACACAACTCCAATTTGTCTCGATATCATTGTAATTCAATTCAGTTTTCACTTAACTGGCTTTACTTTAATTCCAAACAATTTCAGTTCAAATTTGGTTTTAATTCAAACAATTTTTTCTTGGGAGTTTTAAACAGTTTACCATATTAATAATCAAATATTTCCTTTTGAAATCAAAACTACTTGTTTTTCTCACAACTATTCAAAACAAAACCGTTGGTAGTAATCCGTCACTTAGAACTTGAAAATGAATACTGATGATGCTGCAGCCATTATCAGAGTTATTTCCCAACTATCAAAGTGAGTTCAATACTGTATCACTTTTCAAAACCATTTCTGAATATTTCCATTTTGAAATTAGTTCAAAATATCCTTTCAATGTTTGTAAACAATTTAAAATCTCCTAGGATTTTAAAATTTTCTTATACTTAATCCAGATTCATTACAAACACTTATTCAATTTTCCCGAGTTTTAATTTCAATTCTGATTTGAATTTCAGATTTATTTCACTTCATAATACTTATACGAATTTTAATTGGTTATTTACATAACCGTTTCACTTTTATAATCTTACTCGATTATAATAACAATCAATATATCCAATATATTATAATCATTTCAATATCGATCTTTTATATCAATAAAAAAATTTGGGTAAAATTATTTTGTTTACCCTTTTTCAAAACATACGATGACGGTTCATCGTATTCAAGTGTTTAGTAACTCCTATCGATACAGTGGATCAAACTGATCGACCAGAAATTCATAAGCCACTCAATCAATAAATCTCCACAATATAAAACAATTTTATATTGAATAACAAATACGTTCACTTGTGTATACACACTCAAACTCAATCTAGGGCATTACTAACCCCATCTCTACTGAGTCACGCCACAAAGCCAAGGTAATTACAAAACCTTTGCTCTGATACCAACTGTACCGACCCAATTTTTAGCGACTTTGGTTATCGACATAAACTAAATGACGACTAACCAAACATCGAAAAAAACCTGATAGTTAACGAGAGAAATTACAGGGTGAGAATAGATAAGATAGAAACTTAGAATAGAAGAAGAAGAAGACAACAACAACATCAGAGTAACACGAACCTCACAGCGGAACGAATAAAATATAACATAACTTTGAAATAAAATATCATACTTGAATATACATATCATTATCAGGTACAACACTTACAACACAACGGAATAATAATAGCTATATAATCTTGAAGCCTCCTGCTCCAGCTCTTCAAGTATCTGTAAATCCCGACTACTTGACTGCTCGTACAAAATTGAGAACCCAAGAGTTTAGGGAAAACAAAACAAAACAAACTCCTGGTCAGTCATGGGACTGGTATGAGTAAAACAGTTTAAAACAGTTTGAACAAGTAAAAGATATCTCATAAGACCACGCCGTACAACGGAACGGGTTTTTCCCTTATGAGAATCTAAAACTAATCTTTATATCAAACTCTTTTGATATTATAATAATGTCTATCAACCACAATAATAATAATCATCTAGCAGAAACGCTTTCATCTCACGTTCCACATACATAGTATACATTCAAAACCGCAAGCACGTATTGGGTAATGGATTTCCAACTATGACAAGGTATGGAACCACCTTTCGCTAATGTACCTCTAGAGAGGAATACACTGGGTTCAACAAGAATATCTTGCAACCCAGCCACACATGACCGACCACTCATTACGCTTGAGTGTATCGAATGTATATCACCAATGGTTGGGATCAGCAACCGTTTCCCGAATGGGACAGCATCAACAATAGATTTTTAGCAGTAAATGAAACTCTAGATAAGGTGATTATACACCCTAATAGGTGCGACCTACATAGCCATGCTGCCTGCCCGATTTCTGTCATTTACCGGTTGATGAGGCTTGAGGTTACGCTTTATCATCACCTCAGATTCACTTCGAATTCCACATTGTCAGATCCATCAAAAATCACTAATTTGACGTCTACAACTATACATTACGTGTCCTCTAAAAGAAGTTTCCTTCTCCGCTTCCACTCTTGGTATGGTTGGAGAAATCAATGTACGTGACCTTTCTGGAAATACTCTATTAGGCATTCATCCATACAATTCATCCAGGAACAGGATGAACCGAAGGTACTATTCAGTATATCCATCTTAGGCAATGTTATCTAAGATTTATACAACAGCCCTTGCACTTTACTCTGTCTTCAATTATTTTTGGCATATATGATTCGCAATGCTTATGCAAATACAGAGTGGTTCTTTGGAAAATAATCCAACCGGTCTCTCCATATTAACAACGTTAAAATGGTCAAAACATTGATAGTCTGTGATTTTACTATCAAAGAAAACAAGTGTGCAAACAACGATATTATTTCCAAATGGAAATTTATCGATCAATCATCATTTAACCTTTATCTCTTTAGTTCATTACTTTACTTATCTCCTGATTCCATATATTCTGAATTCTTATTTTTTTATTATCAGAAAACATTTCTGATTCTTACTTGGAAAACACTTCCAAAACTCCTTTACGATCAAACCTTACCATTCCTTAGTTAAGAAGGGAGTCAATCAAGTTGGGGTATAATTACCTCTCAGACCTTAACTGAACAACGTTATAACTTCGAAATGGTCAAAGTTTATCTTTTTAATCTTTAACAACTTCTTTACATCTTTCTCGGATTCAATACGAATCCACTTCTATATTTAAACATTGGTTATAACGATAACGTTGTAATCCCTACTTTCGAATTTATCTAACTTAAATTATAACTTTTATTTATTACTTAATTCGAATAGTTAAACCAATACTAATTCATTAATATATTCTCTTGATTTAAAAACCGGAAAGTATAAGTACTTCTCGAATTCGATATAATAGAATTCGACGATTAACCCCATTCGAGTAATCTCTATTTGATTAACTCTTCTTCGAATAACCTATATTCGATTAACTCCTTTCGAATAACTTGTATTCGATAATCTCCTTCGAATAACTTATATTCGATAATCTCCTTCGAATAAATTATATTCGATCTCTTTCTTTCGAATACGCTATATTCGATTATCTCCTTTCGATTTAAACTATATCGACTAACTCCTTTCATTTTAACTACAATCGATAACTCCTTTTGATTAAACTATAATCGATAACTCCTTTCGATTAAACTATAATCGATAACTCCTTTCGATTAAACTATAATCGATAACTCCTTTCGATTAAACTATAATCGATAACTCCTTTCAGTTTAACTATAATCGATAACTCCTTTCGATTTAACTATAATCGATAACTCCTTTTGATTAAACTATAATCGATAACTCTATTCGAATAACTAAATTCGATCAACTCCTCTCGAATAACTAAATTCAATTAACTCGACTCGACGGACTTAACTTGACTGACTCAACTAACTTAACTCGACTTGATTTAACTCGACTCGACCAACTCGACTTACGTGGTTCGACCTATTCGATTAACTAGGCTCAACTATCGTGGTTCGACTCATTCGATTCGACTAACTTGGTTAACTAACTCGATTACTTAATTCGATCACCTTAACCTGATTACTTCACTCGATCATATTAACTCGATTACTTAACTCGATTATCTTAACTCGATTAACTCCTATAGAATAACTAATATTCGATTTAACTCCATTCGGTTGACTCTAGATCGCAGCGATCACAAAGGTTACGCCAAATTCCCTAAGGAAACGTCCGACCGCCGTAGGCTATTTACAGTCCTACGAATTACGCTAGCAATCGTACGACATGACAACTTATCCTGAATAACTCTGTTCGACCAACTCTATCTCAAATAACTATATTTGATAACTCTTATCGAATAAGCTATATTCGATACTCTACTTCGAATAAGTGATGTTCGATAACTTAACTCGATTATCTTGACTCGATAACCCTACTTGGTAATCTTAACTCGATAATCTTAACTTGATTATCTTAACTCGATAATCTTAACTCTAATCGATTTACTTACTTTAATCGATTAACTCAATTTTAATTAACTCCTTTTCAATTAATTTATATTCGATTTCTTTATTGATTTATAAAGATTTCCCTTTTTACACGTTTATACATTTATAAAGATTTACTTTTAGTAACAGTTCTTCACTTTATAGATGTTCCCTTTTTAACGTTTATTCATTATAGAAGTGTTGAGCTCAAATTCTAAAAATATTGGTATTAAAACCAACTTCTACTTCTCTATATAAGTTCAGACTTATATATTCCATTTATCGAATGATAAATATTTTTATTTAATTTATAAAATATTATTTATAAATTAATCTTTTCCATTTATCTATTAAAAACAGATTTCCATTTTCTATTCATTTTCTAAATATTCCTTTGATTTAGTTCTATTTATTTATCAAATAAATATTCCTTTAACTCTATTTATTTAACAAATAAATATCTCCTTTCAATTCTATTTATTTATCAAATAAATATCTCCTTTTAATTCTATTTATTTCCTAAATAAATAAATAATCCCATTTAATCTATTTGTAAATGTTCTACAAATATTTCTTTTTTATCTCTCTTCTATTTGTAAATGGTTTACAAATATTTCTCTTTCTATTTGTTTGGAAAATAATTTCCTTTATATTTGTTTTACAAATATATTTCCATATATATTTGATTTACAAATATATTTCCTCTATATTTGATTTACAAATATATTTCCTTTATATTTGATTTACAAATATATTTCCTTTTACAAAATCCTTTTTCTTATATATATATAAAATCCATTGATTTTATATAAATAAATTATTTTCAAAATATACTTTGAAAATCCTCTTTTATCATGCTGGTAATTCTTATGGTATTTAACATACCATATAACAATGATTGGTATTATTCAACTATATAAAATCATCAACAGGTTTCATATCACATCGTATAACCCAATATATGAACAACTGTAAAATAAATTTTGAGGAATCCTATCGGATTCCCCCAACCGGTTTCCCTGCATCACAGATGTTAAACAACACAAATATCATGAATATAATATATTCTGATAATCAGAATCAATATTTGATTAACGATTTATATATATCGTTATTTATAATTTCTATCAATACACAAACAATTCAACCAAACAGTTAACACACGGCAATCAGTCATCATTTATCAGTTCTAAATATGTGTTATAAAAATAGAACTATTCAGAGTTGGTGAGTTTTACTCACATTGGACAATCATCGTTGATAACGATAACCATCGCTCGATTTGATTTAGACGGACAATTAATTTTGGTATAAATTGCAACGGACTCCAATCCACTCCCAGTCAATTCCAGTGCGTAGTTTCCGTCCATACGATCCTAACGCAACTTACGGTTCGTGATTCTGATATCGTACGGCAAAGATATTTAGTTTACAAGTTATACATTGATTTAAATTAAAACTATCTCAAAAAAATAATTTAAAGGGTCCTCACATTTTTACCATCGGCCCATACCCTTACTAAAGCCCAAACCCGAATTCCTTTTACCAGGTCCGCTCTCTTTCTCTCCCAATTCCACCGTGAGCTCCAGGAACCGATTCCACCCATTTTCCATGATTTTGATCTCCCTTTTCTCCTTCGTTTCACCTCCGAATCCAAAACAGTAAATACCATCGGACCCCTCATCGATCCCTCTCTCCGTCCCTCACCATCTCACCGAGCTCGAACCACTCTCGGAGGTCGCGACTTCGACGACGGGCTGCAAGGTGTGACCTCATCCATCACCGAATCCACCAATACTTTGCCAATACACTCACTTCGATCCTCAGAACTCAAATGTGAACCCCCCTTTCTCAATCGATGAACCAATCGCTCAAATCCCTTAAACCTAGTTCGCGACGCCCACTGCTCAGATTTTTCAGCAAACGAAAAAGGTGTCGAACCCAACAAATGTTACACCGATGTGAAGCTCTTTCTTTGCTGAGCTCAACGAGATGTATTTTAGAATTTATAGAGTAGTATGGAATTTGTTTTGATTTTCTTTCTGCGTTTTGGTTTTGTGGAGGAATGCAATTGTCTGTGCGTTTATATACTTGGCGTTTGGTGAAGTTTGTGGGTGAAATGGGATGAGGCGTGGCCTCCCTTTGATCACAGAAAGATTTGGATATTTTCATTTTGATTTTTATATTTTATTTTCGCGATTTTCTGTTTGTCTCTGGTCCTTAAAAATCCCTGCGACCACATACGATACCCAAAAATCACCAAACTAGACATGCACTTTCAGTTCGACATTACGGTCCCAACGAATCTGGTTTCGTCGAATTCCGACTCCGTTTTCTCACATAGTATATTTTTAACCGTCAAAATACTAACTGTTTTTCGCTCTAAAAATCCGTACGGCCACACAGTGACCCCAAAAATCACGAATCTGGAAATCTAACAACTATTTGATATTGCGGATCCAACAAAATTAGTTTCGTCGAATTCCGACTTCGTTTGCAAAAGTGGCTATTTTTAAAACCCTAAATAACCTATTTAAATATATAAATATATTTAAATATAATTATATTAAACATTTATAATTAAATATTATTGTATATATTCATATACAATACCGTACAGCTCCAGAATATCATATCAGAGTTTATACTCGATATTCCTGAATTCCAGAATATCTCGATATTCAATTTATATCGAAAATCCTTTTATAACGTCAATAAAGCGTTGCGAATTTCAAAGGAATTCCATAGCGACTTTTCTAAAATTTCATTTCGACATAAATCAAAATCTACACGACGAAATCTCGAATTTTCTCTTCCACTAGAAAAATATACTTTACCAGCTCCTAACGTTTCTTGTTTCACAGAAATCCGATTTAAAACGGCTCCTGTATACTTGTTTAAAGTTCAAATCGCCAAATTACGAACTATTGCGCCATTTCAAGCTCGATTATAATTATAATATAATTATACATTCAACGATCGTTATTTAAATATATTCGTGAATATAATTCAACTCCAACTGAATTACACCTTATATATAATCCCAATTCACACTGCATTGTGAATTCCACTAATTTTGATTATTTCTGAATTAAATATATTATTTAATTATTATTCTAATTAATTATTCACCATTATTTAATTCAACGACCATTAAATCCTCTTAATCACCTTTTAAATAATTAAATAAATTAATTATTATATCGTTGAAAATGCGGGTCATTACAGAATTTTTGCAATTGTCACGACCGTGAATGTTCTAATGAAAACTAAGGCAAGTTTAATATAGATAATAGTTGGTGTTGACAAAGGAAGTTTTGTTTGCCCGTAATATGATACCTCATTGCATATATTTATCTTCTATTTCTGAATGAATTTCAGGTGGCGCGCTAACTATAAAGACACCCATCAGTCACCAACGATTAGGTACTGCGGGTCTGGCGTTGCACAATGCAAATATAATAACTCAAATTGATACTTTGGTAAGTTCGTGCCTCATCACATATGTTGTCTTGATTGCTGATAAAAGAATTGATTGTATCAAGTTCATAGTTGTATTGCCTTTCAATCATTGTCAAAGTTACATGTAACCTTTCAATTGTAGACCTACCACCAGTCAAGCACAAGGCAAACTTGAGCCGCAGCCCGTATTCAATGGAAAACTTGGATCTTCCAAGAATATAAGTTGTGAGCATTTCTTTCATTACATTAAGATGTTAGTACCTCAGTCATCAAATATTCTTCTAAATAGTATTGGTTATTTTTGTTTATTTGAATTCAATGTTTTAAATTTGCACCAGGCATAGGGACTTCTGATTTTAATATAGGTGAACCGAATTACGTATAAAATGGGAATTAGGTTTGTTTAGCATGAATTAAAATCAAGTGTTAAGATAGGTGACACCTTTATCCTTATTTTCTTGTTATGTTTACAACCTCCATTTATGGTCCATGGTTTCTATTATATTATTGGCATGTTTGTTCATATATGAATATGACAACATGTATATATTTGAATAGATTCAAATAAAAGATTCTCTTCTCCTTGGGATTTTACCAACAGTCTAATACCTTGGTTATTAATTGTTTTCTGAAACTCCTTTGGCATAAATTGGAACATCGTCTATTTTCCCTCACATATGTTTGCACTTCTGTTTTTATTATGTTTGTTAAATTATAGTAAGCTAGTTGTATACATGTAACAAAACAAATCATTTTAATTTACAATTTCAATTGCTAACCTGTGAACAAATTGTATGAGGTCAAAGTCTGTGTAACGCCCCGCCTCTATACCCGTCGTAGTCAAGTTCATTTCGTGTGAAATGTCCTCGGCCACAGCGGAGAATAAGGTTGGGTTAGGGGCGACCGTTGATATATTTACTCTTTCTTAGAAAGTAACGTCGAATGGCACGACCATACCAAAAATTCAACATGACCATTCCAGGTGAAGGGCATCTACACAACGGCATAATAGCCCCAGAACACATATAGAATAATACAACACAGACAGTCACAGATATTCACATCACAGGCATATAAACCGATATGAATATAACACGAATAGTGTTTACATCAATTAGAGGTCATAGCCGACACTCTAACTCCAAAATCATAGATACATGTACCAAATCCCCTACTAATGATGATACATGATATATAAGTACTCAACTACATAATATCCAAACAGACTACAACTATAAAGCAGTCAAGCCAAAAGTCATCATAAGGTCCCAGCAGGAATGTCACCTAAGCACCTGCAACACTTGGGTCTGACCCGAGTATTATTTAAGAAAATAAACAATAAACGGATCAGTCAAACCATTCTCATTCATAACATGAGACAATATTAAGAAACATAACATAAATGACATGGTAGGAATAAACAAGATGTTTCATAAATAATATGCAATTAACGATGCCAACATATATATATATATATATATATATATATATATATATATATATAAAATCTCCATAAATCTCATGACAAGAGAAAAACATAAACGACAAGAATTGACAAATAGATGCCAAACATAAATCAAATTGACGCGCATCGTATCAAAATCATCAAGAATCCAGAAATCACTCGAAATCCAGAAAACATCATAAAAAGGCAGGCCTGTTCATAGATGAGATACGATCTCTGGGTAGCGAACCCATTGGTTTGAGCTGAAGCTCCCCACGAAGCCGGGTCGTGACCCCGATAGAGGAAAACATCATAAATCGTAGAGAATCATAGAAATTTAGACCGAAGTCTCATAGATGAAGGTCACAAGCCGGACTTTCCCACTTGGCCGAACTCGAACCAATAAACATGTCATAAAGAGGATACCATCGATCCGGGTGAATAGAAATTACTCCGAGCTAGTTAACATATGAAAATAGCAACACGTCCCATAACCACATGCTATTCTCGAATATTTACGAACCCGTAATCGGTTTCTGTTCAAAACAGAGAAATTCACCACATATGTCCAAACGAACGAGTCCGGTAGTTATTCGCCAAAATAAACATATAAGGGGTCATAGTCCTCAGTTTTATTAAGGTAAATAAACTAAATTTCTCGCCCGATCGGTAGGATAAGGAATCGTATATAAATCAATAGTACCCGAACCGGATTTAGAAATCGAGTTTATTTTAAAAGGATTTGTATTTAGAAACTGGTCAAACTTTGGTTCGATGCCCATCGACAATATAAAACCCCGTCGCCGTGGCGAACGGGGTGTAGAAAGATCATAGAACATAAATCCACATTTTACGGTTTTTAAAACGAATTCGAAAATCAATGACACGGTGCGACCACGACGATCCGAGTGAGCTCAAGATCGTCGCGATACGCGCGGGGGAGGGTCAAAGAATAAGGTTCCGAAGAACACGGAGGCGCGCGCCTCGGCGCGCGACCAAACCACAAGAAACGGGGGGGGAACAGGCCTGGGCACGCGCCCAGGCCAGTACCGATTGACCAGTCCAAGGGGTCTGGTCGACCAGGGAAAACAGGCCTGGGCACGCGCCCAAGCCAATACCGGTTGACCGGGCCAAGTGGGCCGGTCGACCGTCTCTTAACAGAGACTTTTTCGGTCGACCGGCCCACTAGGGCCGGTCGACCGGTTTTGCATGGGCGCGAGCCCAGGCACCGGTAACGGGGGATTTGCTCCTCCGTCGCGACCACTCCCTCCTCGCGCTCCTTCCCGACCCCGTGACGAAACCCTTAGGCGCATGCACACCTCCCATTCATGTCGGAGGTGAGTGTGATTCAATCCATATACACATGAAGATTTTCAAACCGAAATTTCGACAAAACTTGAAATCAACTCAAATTCAAGAATCAATCATGAACCAAACTAATTCAAACATACATGAACTTCATGAATAGCCTACAATTACACTTGTACAAGCTTAAAGCTTGTGGAATTGATGTGAGTTCACAAAGAACTCACCTTGTTGTCAATGGAGCAATCAACAAGAAGGAATCCAAGCTAAAGGTACTATCTTCTCACAAAAAATCAACGAAGGCCAACCTACACATATGAAATCCAATAACCCTATGTATTAGGAACATAGAGATTCTCAAATAGCGTGGAGAAGGAGATGGAGAAGATAGAAGTCAACATACCTAAGCTAGGAGATGAAGAACACAACAAAGATTGGACTTTACTAAGAATCTACGGCTTAGGATTTTAATTTCCCATTCTCAAAGCTTAGGAATTCAAGAAGGAGAGTAATTGAAGAAGTAATGAGAGAGGGAGGTGGTTGGGTGCCTATTTGTGCTAGCCAAATAGGTTTGGGTGCCCAAGTTTGCCCTTTAGCCCCTCCAAACAACTCCAATTTTTTCGAATCCAAAACATATCATTGCTTATAGTAAAAAAGATTGTAAACGACGTTCCGGAACCAATGGAAGTGGTCCAGTGTCATAATTCAATCGTTTACGAAAATTCACCTTTTAGGGCACAAAACTAATATATCGATTCGATATGTAAATATTCGTCAGATTTATTAACCAAGAATTCTACGTGTTTTTACAGACTTCCCCTCTTAAAGAAATTGCGTCCTCGCAATTATTTAGAACAAACTACAAGTGTAACAATCGTAAAATTAAATAAAAAAAATATTGAATCTCGAATAAGAATAACAAGAAAATTCACCTTATGAGAATAGGTCCGGATGAGAATGCTCTATGGACTCCTTTGTTTCCCATGAGCAATCCTTCGGATTAGCGGACCATTGGACTTTGACAAGGGGAATTTCCTTATTACGAAGGTGTTTTACTTCCGTGGCAACAATACGAAGTGGTTGTTGCTCGTAGGTAAGGTTCGGTGAAATCTCTATTTCTTCAAGAACATGGGGCTCGATAGCAATGTGGGATTTCCCCAATTTCCTTCGAAGTTGAGAAACATGGAATACATTATGAATGGACGAAAAACGATCCGGTAGCTTCATGCGATATGAAACAACCCCAACACACTCGGTGACGGGAAAAGGACCAATAAACCTTGGCGCTAATTTTCCAGATTTACTAAATCGCATAACACCCTTCATGGGTAATACACGAATAAAAACTAAGTCCCCCACGGAAAACTCTAACTTTCTTTTCTTGCTATCGGCATAGGACTTTTGCCGACTTTGAGCTTCTTTCATGCGGCGACGTATAAGCTCAACCTTCTCCGTGGCATCTTGAACAAGATCGGGACCTATAATCAATTTTTCTTCGGTTTCGAGCCAACAAGAAGGAGATCTTCATGGCCTTCTATAGAGAGCTTCAAAAGGTGCCATGCCAATACTCGACTGGTAACTATTATTGTATGAGAATTCCACAAGGGGAATGTGGTCTTCCTAACTTCCTCCAAACTCAAGAATACAAGCGCGGAGAAGATCCTCAAGAACTTGATTTACCCGCTCCGTTTGCCCATCGGTTTGCGGATGGTACGCGGTACTAAGGTCAAGCCTTGTTTCTAAAGATCCTTGGAGACTCCTCCAAAATCCGCTAGTAAACAACGGATCATGATCGCTTATAATGGAAAGAGAAATTCCATGTAGTCGAACGATCTCTTTAACATAAAGCTTAGCTAAAAGCGGAGCGGTGCGATTGGATCGAGTGGGTAAAAAGTGTGCGGATTTTGTGAGGCGATCCACAATTACCCATATACTGTCATGGCCTTGGCGAGAATAGGGCAATCAGTCAATAAAATCCATGGAAACATTTTCCCACTTCCATACGGGAATTTCTAATGGTCGCAACAACCCGCCGGGCCTTTGATGTTCGGCTTTCACAAGTTGGCAAGTTGTGCAACAACTAACAAAGTTAGCGATATCTCTTTTCATTCCCTCCCAATAATAGAGTCGTTTCATGTCCACATACATTTTGCTACTCCCAGGGTGGATAGAAAATTTAGAATGATGAGAATCCTCCAAAACGGTTTTGCGCAAATCATCTTGTTTTGGGACGATAAGACGCCCGAATTTTTGAATGGCTCCTCTTGAATCAAGACTATAGTTACCATTCTCTTCAACAAAAGATTCATTTCTCATATTATGAATATCTTGTTTAACATATTAACTACTATAAAATCCTTTTTTTAATTTTTCTTCCATTTTTTCTTAGTTTATTATGTATGTAACACACATGTATATATAAACAATTTGTATTGTTAAAAAAATAAAAATAAAAAGATTATCGACGAAATTAAATATAATACAAAAAATGAATAAAACTAAAAAAACGATCCATATTGATTAATACGGGCCAATTCGGGATCTTGCTTTTGGGCTTCATAGATACGGTCAAAAAGGGATGGATGAGCCACTAGGCTACATATTATGGGAGAGGAACCTGGGTTGGAGTGACGACTCAGGATCTCGCACGAAGATAACAATTCAAGATCCTTCCACTCCGATAACATCATAGAAAAGACCGCATGTTGCTTCCGACTAAGAGCGTCGGCGACGCAATTTCCTTTACCAGGCGTGTAAAGAATATCTAGATCATAAGAAGCAAGAAACTCCATCCATCGTTGTTCTCGCAAATGGAGTTCCTTCTGAGAAAATAAATATTTGAGTGACTTATGATCCGTGTAAAGCACAAATTTCTCCCCTAAAAGATAGCGATGCCAAATTCGGAGGGAGAAAATGTAATGACCCGGGATTTTGACGACTTTGGTTATCGACATAAACACGATGACGACTAACCAAACATAGAAAAATACCGATCATTAATGAAAGAAATTAGAGGATGAGGAAAGATAAGATAGAAACTTAGAATAGAAGAAGAAGAAGAACACAATATCAGAGTAACACGAATCTCACAGCGGAACGAATAAATATATTTCATAACATAACTTTGAAATACAAATCTGTACTTGAATATACATATCATTATCAAAGTATAGCACTTACAACACAGCGGAAATAACTATAACTATATGATCCTGAAGCCTCCTGCTCCAAGCTCTTCCAGTATATCTGTAAATCCCAACTACTTGACTGCCCATACAAATTTAGGCACCCAAGAGTTTAGGGAAACAAACAAATAAACTCCGGGTCAGTCATGAGACTGGTGTGAGTAAAACAGTTTAAAACAGTTCAACCAGGCAAACGATATCTCATAAGACCACGCCATATAATGGAACGGGTTTTTCCCTTATAAGAATCCAAATTATCTTTATATCAAAAACCTTTTGATATTATAATAATGTCACTCAACCACAATTTAATAATCATCTAGCAGAAACGCTTTCATCTCAAGTTCTACATATATAGTATACAATCAAAACCGCAAGCACGTATTGGGTAATGGATTTCCAACTATGACAAGGTATGGAACCACCTTTCGCTAGTGTACCTCTAGAAAGGAGTACACTGGGTTCAACAAGAACATCTTGCATCCCGGCCACACATGAGCGACCACTCATTTCGCTTGAGTGTATCGAATGTATATCACCAACGGTTGGGATCAGCAACCGTTTCCTGAATGGGACAACATCAACAATAGATTTTTAGAACTAAATGAAACTCTAGATCAGGTGATTATACACCCTACTTCGGTGCGACCGACTTAGCCATGGTGCCTGCCCGATTTCTGTCATTTACCGGATGTGAGGCTAGAAGCTACGCTTTATCATCACACCAGATTCACTTTGAATGCCACATCGTCAAATCCATTAAATCACCGATTGACGTCCTCAACCATACATTATGTGCTAGCTAAAAGAAGTTTCCTTCTCCGCTTCCACTCTTGGTACGGTTGGAGAAATCAATATACGTGATCGTCTGGAAATACTCTATCAGATATCCGTCCATACATGTCATCCAGGAACAGAATGAACCGAAGGCACTATTCAATACATCCATCTTAGACACTGTTATCTAAGACTTATACAATAGCCCTCGTACTTTACTCCGTCTTCAATTATCTTTAGCATATATGATTCGCAACGCTTATGCCAATACAGAGTGGTTCTTTGGATAATAATCCAACCGGTCTCTCCATATTAACAACGTTAAAATGGTCAAAAACTTCGATAGTCTGTGATTTAACTATCGAAGGAAAATACATGTGCAAACAACGATATCATTTCCAGATGGAAATTATATCGATCTAACACCATTTAACATTTATCTCCTTAGTTCATTTTTCATCTCCTGTTTCCCTATATTCAACAGTTCTTATTTTCTAAATTTAGAAAATATATGTTATTACCATTGGAAAACATTTCCATTTCTTGTTTTCTATATCAGAAAACATTTCTGGTTCTTATTTGGAAAACATTTCCAAAACTCCTTCATTGGACTTAGACAAATGTTTAAACAAACCATCGCGATGCCAACTCAAACCATTACGCTTATTAACTAAATTCCTTTAACCCACCTTCACTATCGAACCTTAACAATTCCTTAGTTAAAAATGAAGTCAATCAAGTTGGGGTAATACTATCTCTCAGACCTTAACCGAACAACGTTTCTAACCTTGAAATAGACAAAGTTCACCTTTATATTTCTTTAGCTAACTTCCTTACTTAACCTTTCTTTCGAGTAACTATATTCGATTAACTCTTTTCAATTAACTCTATTCGATTAACTCCTTTGGATTAACTCTATTCACTTAACTCCTTTGGATTAACTCTATTCACTTAACTCCTGTCGAATAAACTATATTCGATAACTCCTCTAACTCTATTCACTTAACTCCTGTCGAATAAACTATATTCGATAACTCCTCTAATTCTATTCGAATAAACTATATTCGATTAACTCCTCTAATTCCATTCGAATAAACTATATTCGATTTATTCCTTTAACTCCATTTAACTCTATTCGAATAACTAATATTCGATAACCCTATTTAACTCTTATTCGAATAACTAATATTTGATAA
The DNA here is from genome assembly GCA_030737875.1 of Allium sativum. Classification (NCBI taxonomy): domain Eukaryota; kingdom Viridiplantae; phylum Streptophyta; class Magnoliopsida; order Asparagales; family Amaryllidaceae; genus Allium; species Allium sativum. The sequence goes on along the minus strand of CM060924.1, from coordinate 183,019,788 downwards.
CTCTATTTAACTCTTATTCGAATAACTAATATTCGATAACTCCTTTTACTTTATTCGAATTACTAATTTTCGATTAACTCAATTGAATAAATCTAGTTCGATTAACTCTATCGATTTACTCTAATTGATTAACTCTAACTGGTTTAACTCTAACTGGTTAACTCTAACTGGTTTAACTCTAACTGGTTAACTCTATTCAGCTAACTAGACACGACTAACCCCTTTCGAATAACATATTCGATTTACCAACTTTCGAATACCATATTCGATTTAACTCCTTCGAATGCCTTATTCGATTTAACTTCTTTCGAATACCATATTTGATTTAACTCCTTTCGAATACCATATTCGATTTAACTCCTTTATTCGCTTTATAAAGATTTCCTTTTTAACAACGTTTATTAATTTTTAAAGATTTACTTTTAGTAACGGTTCTCCACTTAAAAAATGATTTCCTTCTTATACAGTTTCCTTTTTATAACGTTTTCCCTTTTATAACGTCCTATTCCGTTATAAATAAATTTCCCTTTTTAACTCTATTTATTTTATAATATTTCCTCTTAATTCTCTTTGTAAATGATTTACAAATATTTCCTTTTCTATTATTCTATTTGCAAATGGTTTGCAAATATTTCATTTTCAAATCTATTCTTTGATTTTATAATTTCCCTTTTCTAAATAACTCCTATTTATGAATATTCCAATTTATAAATATTTCTTATTTAAAAATATTCCATTTATTGTTTTATTTTCAAATGTCACTTTGAAAATATTCCCTTATCAACATTTCGGTATGTTATGGTGTTCAACATATCAAATCACGTTGATCAGTATCGTCCAAGCACATATAATCGACAACAGATTATATATCACATCATATATCACAATATATGAAAAACAGTAAAATAAATGTTGAGAAACCATGTTGGGTTCCTCTAACCTGTTTCCCTGCATCACAGATGTTAAACAATATAGATAACATCACTTCCAGTTCCATATGATATATTCTGTTAAACAAAATCAATATAGAAATTCAACTAACTGACTAGCAGTTCAATGAAACAATCAACACACAGTCAATCAGCCAATATTTAATAGTTCTAAAAATACAACATGAAATTATAAACTGTTCGGAGTTAGTGAGATTTACTCACATTGGATGTTCATCGTTAAAGAACGATAAACTGCCGTTTGATTTGAATCAAACAGTTTATTTCGCCATAAATTCAAACGAGCTCCAATCCACTCATACTCAGTTCCATGGTGTAGCCACCGTCCATACGATCCAGTCGGATCATGTTTTACTGAATTTCGATGTCATACGAGAGAGTTATACACTTTTAAAGTTTGAATACTATTTAAAATAAAATAAACATGAGTTATTGAATTTTTGGGCTTTACTTAACTTCCTTTCCGGCCCACTCACGTTTAAAGCCTACACGTACACTCCCTCTCCACCGTAAGTTCTTCTCAACCGAACACAGTGACTACTTGGCCATTACAGGAACTTTGGCCACCACGTTCTCCTCACCTACTTCACGAAACTTCAAACCGATCTCGCCGAACTTCATCTCGTTCTCTCCTTTTGAACCTCAACCCAAAGACCTGCAACTCGCACGCCTGGTACGACTTCCACCCCAAAGCTTCTTGCGTGCGACTACAGCAAGAACATCGAACAAATATGTGTCGATTCCCCCAAAAATACACCTATGATTGCCACTTCTCTTCCCGAACCCAAAATCAATAACTGAAACTTGAACGGATGCTTCAAAAACCAAAAATGATGAACCCTAGCTCGCCGTTCAGACAATCAACCCGCCAGAACTAACATTGATCCCATAGATTCTTATATGATTGAGATGAGCAAGAATACAGGAATTCAAATATATGTATTTGCTGATTTTAGGAATTTAATTCAATTTGTTTTGAATTTTTTGAATTGGGGTTTTTCTCCTTGTGAAGGAATAAGTGACGGTTGAAAACCCGTTGACTAATGGATGAAGAGAATTAGGTTGAGTAAGGGTGTGGGATGGTATTTATAGAAGTAAAGTGGAATATTCTCGGTATATTCCATCATCGTTATTTTACATTCGTGTTTTAAAAATCCCTGTGATCACATACAATACCCAAAAATCACCAAACTGGACATGCACCTAGATTTTGACATTGCGGACCCAACGAAACTGGTTTCATCGAATTCCGACTCCGTTTGCTCACACAGCGTATTTTCAACCGTCAAAATATGGATTGTTTTTCACTCTAAAAATTCGTACGGCCACACATTGACTCTAAAAATCACGAAACTGGAAATCTAACAACTATTTGACATTGCGTATCCAACAAAAGTAGTTTCATTGAATTCCGACTTCGTTTGCAAAAGTGGCTATTTTTAAAGCTCCGGATGACCCATTTAAATATATAAATATAATTAAATAAAATAAAATTAAATATTTATAAATAAATATTATCGTATATATTCATAGTGGAATACCATACAGCTCTAGAATATTCCTATATGAATTTTTAACTTGATATTTTAAATCTGGGTCAACCCGATATTCGATTTATATTGAAATTCCTTTTATAAATATAAATAATTCCTTTATAAATTATAAAGGAATTCCACAGCGACTTTTATAAAATTTGATTTGGACGTGAATCAAAATCTACACGTCAAAATACCAATTTTTCTCTTCCATTAGAAAGATATACTCCACCAGCTCCACACATTTCTTATTTCACAGAAATCCGGCTTAAAACGAATCCTGTACATTCAGTTGAAGTTCGGATCGCCAATTTACGAACTACAGCGCCATTTCGAGCTCGATTTTAATTATATTATAATTCTATGTTCAAACTGTCGTTTATATAATATATTCGTTATTCAAATTAAATTCTAAGCTGAATTAAATATCACAGATGATCCAGTTCACACCATATCGCCATTTCAGCCAATTCATATTATTTTAGAATTAAATATATTATTTAATTTATTATTTTAATTAAATATTCAACCTTATTTAATTTCCACGACCATTAAATTCACTATATCACTATTTATATAATTAAATAAATTAATTATAATACCTCTGCCAATGCAGGTCATTACAATCTTTCCCACTTAAAAATAATTTCGTCCTCAAAATTGCTAAAAGGTAGAGGACGACCCTATCGACTGGTTAGAACATATTTTATCACTTCTAAATCTCCAGTTTCAACTGAACCAATTTAATTTCAATTAAATTATTAATTAATTCTTACCAACGAAAATTTTCAAAAATCCTGAAAATTTTCTAACGCCTTAACTCTTCGAAAAATTTCGCCAGCACCTCCTTACTGGTCAATCGATCAAACTCCAACTCACCTCTCTGGGCCATATCCATCCCAAAAGAAAATCAAACAGCCAAGTGGCTTGCCAATTCGGCTCATCAAAATCTCATACCATATGAAATATAAACTTGTACCTTTTTGTCAGGCATATCAACTCTATCACTTTCATATGCTATCAACTCAGCATATACCAGTGTTATCCCAATCAAATTCCAATACGCTTTTATCCACAACATAACCATTCGTTTATATCCGAACCAAATATCATTTTAACTCGAGTTTCTTCTCGATTCCCAACTCTTAACTTGATTATCACATTACACTTCAAATTTGAATCTCATAATCCAATTTGTCTTGATATCATTCTAATTCAATCTCAGTTACCACTTTACTGGCTTTACTTTAATTCAATTTTGCTTTCACAAATTTCTGTTAAATTTGTTTTTAATTTAAACAGTCTTTCCCTGGGAGTTTTCAAACAGTTTACTCTTTTCAAAAATCAAATTTTCCTTTTGAACAAGTCACTAAGCCCTTAATTAATATTCCATTAGTTAAATCACTTCTCTATTTCTTTATCAATATTTATTAACCAAATATTTTCAATAACAATATTGGCCTTTTATGTTATTTGGAAAACATTGCCGAATATCGCCTTCCTTTATTTTCTAAACTTTAGAAAATATATGCTATTTATAATTGGAAAATATTCCAATTACTTATCTCTTTTTCGATCTCGTTTATTTCTATACTTAGGAAATATTCTTTATTATATTTCCAAGCTTACACTTATTTGGGTTAAAACGGATGTTGTGTAAAACATCGTTACGACAACCCAAATACTATATTCAACTAACTCTTATTCAACATTGATCTTCGAGCCTGAAATCTTACTATTTATTTGTTAATAATGAAATCAATCAAGTTGGGGTATAACTACCTCTCAGACCTTGACTGAATAACATTTATAATGTCAAAACAGATATGACTACTTATTCGAATAATCAATACCATATAACTACTTATTCACTTTTAAACACGTATACGCTTCCTCTTTCTATTCTGACTAGATTTTATTCTTAGTCTTCCTTTTTTATTATACTATTCTATTTCTAAGTTCGTTTCCTTATCGACTTCTATATATATATCGATACGTTGGTTTCTAACTATCAAATTATCTTAAAAATATTCTAACTCCTTAAATTCCCGGAAAAATTCACCATAACCTCCTTTGTACTAGGAGCATCGAGATATTTCAAATAGCCTCCCATGGCCCTCACCAATCCAAAGAAAAAGCCAAGCAGCTAACCGATACGGCGCATAAAATCTCATATATGAATTAAATACATACCTTTTCGTCGAGCATTCTATTTATATACCTTCATGCCTTATCCATACCTATCTCATGTAAATTTATACCTGTCCAATCTATTTTAACTATACTTGATCATTTTAACTCAATTCGTTAATTAATTTAATTAACTCTTTAGTCTATTTCACTTTTATATTTGAACATGACATGTTCAAATATATTTTAACTTGCTTATTAAATAATTTGAATCCAAATTTCAAATTTAAGTTCTATATTCGATTTCGAATATCCATTTACAAATCCAATTCACCTTTCAAAGTTCAACTTCAAATTCAAAACTCGATTAACTAATTCCTCTTCGACCTAGTTTACTCAATTCAATTCCTATTTAAATTCTATAGTTTAAATTCCATTTGAATTCTATATTCAAATTCTGTATATTCAAATCCAATATTTGAATTCCTTTTGAATTCTATACTCAAATTCCATTTCACTTTCTATATTCAAATCCTATATTTGAATTCCTTTATAATTTCTTTATTCAAATTCTATATTTGAATTCCATTTGAATTTCTATATTCAAACCCCATTTGAATTTCTATATTCAAATTCTATATCACTTCCATTGAATTTCATATATTCAAACTCCCTTTGAATTTCTATATTCAATTTCTATTTCAAACTTTCTTTATTCATTCTTTATTATAAATCCCATTTTGAAATTCAACACAACTTGTCTTTCGCAAAACAAATTCAAAACAGTATCTCTGGTTGTAATTCGTTACTTACAACTCGAAAATTAATACTGATGATGTAGCTGTCATCATCAGAACCTTTTTTCCAGCGATCAAATTGAGTTCAATACTATAAAACCATTTCTAAACATTTCCACTTTGAAATTCATTTCAAAATATAATTCACACTGCTTGTAAAACAATTTAAAATCTCACAGGATCTTAAATTTTCCATATTTTTAATCCAAATCCATTTACAAACACTTATCCAATTCTCCAGAGTTTTAATTCAATTTCTGGTTTAAATTTCAGATTTAACTCATCTGATTTCACGTATTTCACTTATATGAATACTGATTGGTTATTTACATAACCATTTAATTTATAATCTTACTCGATTATAATAACAACCAATATATACAATATATTATAATTTTGATATATATATCTTCTCTATATCAAGATATACCTTGGGTAAACTTATTTTAATTTACCCTCTTTTCAAAACATATCGTGACGACCCATCGTATTCGAGTGTTTATAAACTCCTATCGATACAGTGGATCAAACTGATCGACCAGAACTCATAAACTACTCAACCAATAAATCTCCACAATATAAAACCACTTTATATCAAATTGTAAATACGTTCACTCGTATATATACACTCAACTCAATCTAGGGTATTACTAACCCTATCTCTACTTAGTCACGCCAAAGAGCCAAGGTAATTATCTTAACCTCTGATACCAACTGTAATGACCTGGGATTTTGACGACTTTGGTTATCGACATAAACACGATAACGACTAACCAAACATCGAAAAATACCGATCATTAATGAAAGAAATTAGAGGATGAGGAAAGATAAGATAGAAACTTAGAAAAGAAGAAGAAGAAGAAGAACACAATATTAGAGTAACATGAATCTCACAGCGGAACGAATAAATATATTTCATAACATAACTTTGAAATACAAATCTGTACTTGAATATACATATCATTATCAAAGTACAACACTTACAACACAGCGGAAATAACTATAACTATTTGATCCTGAAGCCTCCTGCTCCAAGCTCTTCCAGTATATCTGTAAATCCCGACTACTTGACTGCCCGTACAAATTTAGGCACCTAAGAGTTTAGGGAAACAAACAAATAAACTCCAGGTCAGTCATGGGACTGGTGTGAGTAAAACAGTTTAAAACAATTCAAGCAGGTAAACGATATCTCATAAGACCACGCCTTATAACGGAACGGGTTTTTCCCTTATGAGAATCCAAATTATCTTTATATCAAAAACCTTTTGATATTATAATAATGTCTATCAACCACAATATAATAATCATCTAGCAGAAATGCTTTCATCTCACGTTCTACATATATAGTATACAATCAAAACCGCAAGCACGTATTGGGTAATGGATTTCCAACTATGACAAGGTATGGAACCACATTTCGCTAGTGTACCTCTAGAAAGGAGTACACTGGGTTCAAAAAGAACATCTTGCAACCCGGCCACACATGACCGACCACTCATTTCGCTTGAGTGTATCGAATGTATATCACCAACGGTTGGGATCAACAACCGTTTCCCGAATGGGACAACATCAACAATAGATTTTTAGAAGTAAATGAAACTCTAGATTAGGTGATTATACACCCTACTTCGGTGCGACCGACTTAGCCATGCTGCCTGCCCGATTTGTCATTTACCGGATGTGAGGCTAGAAGCTACGCTTTATCATCACACCAGATTCACTTTGAATGCCACATCATCAAATCCATTAAATCACCGATTGACGTCCTCAACCATACATTATGTGTTAGCTAAAAGAAGTTTCCTTCTCCGCTTCCACTCTTGGTACGGTTGGAGAAATCAATATACGTGATCATCTGGAAATACTCTGTCAGACATCCGTCCATACAAGCCATCTGGGAACAGGATGAACCGAAGGCACCATTCAATACATCCATCTTAGACACTGTTATCTAAGACTTATGCAATAGCCCTCGTACTTTACTCCGTCTTCAATTATCTTTGGCATATATGTTTCGCAACGCTTATGCCAACACAGAGTGGTTCTTTGGATAATAATCCAACCGGTCTCTCCACATTAACAACGTTAAAATGGTCAAAAACTTCGATAGTCTGTGATTTAATTATCGAAGGAAAATACATGTGCAAACAACGATATCATTTCCAGATGGAAATTATATTGATCTAACACCATTTAACATTTATCTCCTTAGTTCATTTTTCATCTCCTGTTTCCCTATATTCAACAGTTCTTATTTTCTAAATTTAGAAAATATATGTTATTACCATTGGAAAACATTTCCATTTCTTGTTTTCCATATCAGAAAACATTTCTGGTTCTTATTTGGAAAACATTTCCAAAACTCCTTCGTTGGACTTAGACAAATGTTTAAACAAATCATCGCGATGCCAACTCAAACCATTACGCTTATTAACTAAATTCCTTTAACCCACCTTCACTATCGAACCTTAACCATTCCTTAGTTAAAAATGAAGTCAATCAAGTTGGGGTAATACTACCTCTCAGACCTAAACCGAACAACGTTTCTAACCTTGAAATAGACAAAGTTCACCTTTATATTTCTTTAACTAACTTCCTTACTTAACCTTTCTTTCGAGTAACTATATTCGATTAACTCTGTTCAATTAACTCTATTCGATTAACTCCTTTGGATTAACTCTATTCACTTAACTCCTTTGGATTAACTCTATTCACTTAACTCCTGTCGAATAAACTATATTCGATAACTCCTCTAACTCTATTCACTTAACTCCTGTCGAATAAACTATATTCGATAACTCCTCTAACTCTATTCGAATAAACTATATTCGATTAACTCCTCTAATTCCATTCGAATAAACTATATTCGATTTATTCCTTTAACTCCATTTAACTCTATTCGAATAACTAATATTCGATAAACCTATTTAACTCTTATTCGAATAACTATTATTCGATAACTCTATTTAACTCTTATTCGAATAACTAATATTTGATAACTCCTTTTACTTTATTCGATACACTAATATACGATTAACTCATTTGAATAACCCTAGTTCGATTGACTCAATCGATTTACTCTAACTAATTAACTCTAACTGGTTAACTCTAACTGGTTTAACTCTAACTGGTTAACTCTATTCAGCTAACTCGACTCGACTAACCCCTTTCGAATAACATATTCGATTTACTAACTTTCGAATACCATATTCGAATTAACTCCTTCGAATACCATATTCGATTTAACTCCTTTCGAATACCATATTCGATTTAACTCCTTTCGAATACCATATTCGATTTAACACCTTTATTCGCTTTATAAAGATTTCCTTTTTAACAACGTTTATTCATTTCTAAAGATATACTTTTAGTAACGGTTCTCCACTTAAAAAATGATTTCCTTCTTATACAGTTTCCTTTTTATAACGTTTTCCCTTTTATAACGTCCTATTCCGTTATAAATAAATTTCCCTTTTTAACTCTATTTATTTTCTAATATTTCCTATCAATTCTATTTGTAAATGATTTACAAATATTTCCTTTTCTATTATTCTATTTGCAAATGGTTTGCAAATATTTCCTTTTCAAATCTATTCTTTGATTTTATAATTTCGCTTTTCTAAATATCTCCTATTTATAAATATTCAAATTTATAAATATTTCTTATTTATAAATATTCCATTTATTGTTTTATTTTCAAATGTCACTTTGAAAATATTCCCTTATCAACATTCCGGTATGTTATGGTGTTCAACATATCAAATCACGATGATCAATATCGTCCAAGCACATATAATCGACAACAGATTATATATCACATCATATATCACAATATATGAAAAACAGTAAAATAAATGTTGAGGAACCCCGTTGGGTTCCTCTAACCTCTTTCCCTGCATCACAGATGTTAAACAATATAGATAACATCACTTTCAGTTCCATATAATATATTATGTTAAACAAAATCAATATAGAAATTCAACTAACTGACTAGCAGCTCAATCAAACAATCAACACACAGTCAATCAGCCAATATTTAACAGTTCTAAAAATACAACATGAAATTATAAACTGTTCAGAGTTAGTGAGATTTACTCACATTGGCAGTTCATCGTTAAAGAACGATAAACTATCGTTTGATTTGAATCAAACAGTTTATTTCGCCATAAATTCAAACGAGCTCCAATCCACTCCCACTCAGTTCCATGGTGAAGCCACCGTCCGTACGATCCTGCCGGATCTTGTTTTACTGAATTTCGATGTCATACGAGAGAGTTATACACTTTTAAAGTTTGAATACTATTTAAAATAAAATAAACATGAGTTATTGAATTTTTGGGCTTTACTTAACTTCCTTTCCGGCCCACTCACGTTTAAATCCCATACGTAAACTCCCTCTCCACCGTAAGTTCTTCTCAACCGAACACAGTGACTACTTGGCCATTACAGGAACTTCGGCCACCACGTTCTCCTCACCTACTTCACGAAACTTCAAACCGATCTCGCCGAACTTCATCTCGTTCTCTCCTTTTGAACCTCAACCCAAAGACCTGCAACTCGCACGCCTGGTACGACTTCTACCCCAAAGCTTCTTGCGTGCGACTACAGCAAGAACATCAACACAAATATGTGTCGATTCCCCCAAAAATACTCCTACGAGTGCCACTTCTCTACCCGAACCCAAAATCAATAACTGAAACTTGAACGGATGCTTCAAAAACCAAAAATGATGAACCCTAGCACGCCGTTCAGAAAATCAACCCGCCAGAACTAACATCGATCCCATAGATTCTTATATGATTGAGATGAGCAAGAATACAGGAATTCAAATATATGTATTTGCTGATTTTAGGAATTTAATTCCATTAGTTTTGAATTTTTTGAATTGGGGTTTTTCTCATTGTGAAGGAATAAGTGACGGCTGAAAACCCGTTGACTAATGGATGAAGAGAATTAGGTTGAATAAGGGTGTGGGATGGTATTTATAGAAGTAAAGTGGAATATTCTCGGTATATTCCATCATCGTTATTTTACATTTGTGTTTTAAAAATCCCTGTGATCACATACAATACCTAAAAATCACCAAACTGGACATGCACCTAGAGTTTGACGTTGCGGACCCAACGAAACTGGTTTCGTTGAATTCCGACTCTGTTTGCTCACACAGCGTATTTTCCTCCATCAAAATACTGATTGTTTTTCACTCTAAAAATCCGTATGGCCATACATTGACTCTAAAAATCACGAAACTGGAAATCTAACAACTATTTGACATTGCGGATCCAACAAAATTAGTTTCATCGAATTCCGACTTCATTTGCAAAAGTGGCTATTTTTAAAGCTCTGGATGACCCATTTAATTATATAAAAATAATTAAATAAAATTAAATTAAATACTTATAATTAAATATTATCGTATATATTCAAAGTGGAATACCATACAGCTCTAGAATATTCCTATATGAATTTCTAACTTGACATTTTAAATTTGGGTCAACCCGATATTCGATTTATATTGAAATTCCTTTTATAATTATAAATAATTCCTTTATAAATTATAAAGGAATTCCACAGTGACTTTTCTAAAATTTGATTTGGACGTGAATCAAAATCTACACGATGAAATCCCAATTTTTCTCTTCCATTAGAAAGATATACTCCACCAGCTCTACACATTTCTTGTTTCACAGAAATCCGGCTTAAAACGAATCCTGTACATTCAGTTGAAGTTCGAATCGCCAATTTACGAACTGGAGCGCCATTTCGAGCTCGATTTTAATTATATTATAATTCTATGTTCAAACTGTCGTTTATATAATATATTCGTTATTCAAATTAAATTCTAAGCTGAATTAAATATCACAGATGATCCAGTTCACACCATATCGCCATTTTAGCCAATTCTGATTATTTCAAAATTAAATATATTATTTAATTTATTATTTTAATTAAATATTCAACCTTATTTAATTTCCACGACCATTAAATTCACTATATCACTATTTATATAATTAAATAAATTAATTATAATACATCTGCCAATGCGGGTCATTACAGAAAACAACCGCGACGAGCTCTAAATCATGAGTTGCGTACCGAGTCTCGGCCGGTTTCAATTGCCGAGAAGCATAGGCAATGACACGTTCTCGCTACATGAGAACGGCCCCTAACCCAATGTAGCAAGCGTTGGTATAAACAACAAGATCTTGATTTCCCTCGGTGATAATAAGAATTGGAGCATTAGAAAGAAGTTCTTTAAGCTTTTGAAATGCTGCTTCACACTCGTTTGACCAAGTGTATTTTACTTCCTTCTTTGTCAAATGAGTGAGTGGGACGGCGATTTTATAAAAATCTTTAATGAATCGACGGTAATAGCCCGCCAATCCAAGAAAGCTACGAATTTCTGTCACACTCTCCGGTCTCTTCCAATTTTGGATGGCTTCTATCTTAGATGGATCGACCGAAATTCCGGATTCAGAAATAATATGCCCCAAAATTTCACGCTTGCTCGCCAAAAATTGCACTTGGAAAACTTTGCCTTTAATTGGTGGTTTCTAATTGTTTCCAAAATGGCACAAAGGTGGTTCTCATGTTATTCCTCGATTTTAAAATAAACAAGGATGTCATCAATGAATACAAGCACGAACCGATCGAGAAAATCCCTAAAAACACGGATCATGAGGTCAACAAAATAAGCCGGAGCATTTGTCAATCCAAACGACATTACTAGCCATTCATAAGAACCAAACCGGGTCTGAAAAGAAGTCAATGGAATGCTATCCTCCGCGATGCGTAATTGGTGAAATCCGGTAGCTAAGTCCAATTGGGAAAAGACTCTAGCGCCACTAAGTTGATCAAAAAGGTCATCAATGCGCGGAAGAGGGTATCTATTCTTGATGGTGAGGTCATTAAGCTTGCGGTAGTCCACGCAAAGCATAAGGGTTCCATCAGACTTTTTCACAAAGATTGCTGAGGCTCTCAATGGCGAGGAACTTGAGCGTATAAATTGTTTCTTCTCTAATTCGGATAATTGCTTGCGCAATTCTTCATTTTCCTTATTAGATAATCGATAAGCGGGACGCGTGACAGGAAGGGATCCGGGAATTATGTTAATCCGGAATTCAATAGCTCGATTAGGAAGGAGTCCCGACACGGGCTCAAATACATCGGGGAATTCTCGAACAACCACAATTCGAGATATCATATCCTCCTCATAATCATTATCCATATCCCTATAATTTGGAGCAAATAACGAGGCCATAAGTCCCGTGTCTGGATTTGAAAGTACTAGCTTTACACGGTCTTTGGATTGAGGATGCTGAAGGTAAATGGTTCGCTCCGGACATAATATGTGGGCTTCATAATGAAGGATCCAATTCATTCCCAAACTAATTCCAAAACCCAAATAACGCATAACATGCAAATCCGCTAGGAAAGGGTAACCACTCAAAGAAATTTCAACATCGCGACATAATAGACTAAGACAAGTTGATCCCCCTATGGGATTAGTAACCAACAAAGAAGTCATCAAACAAACAGTATTTAAAGAATTAGCATGCACAAGTTCTTGTGAAATAAAAGAATGAGATGCGCCCGTATCAAAAAGAACTTGTGTAGCATGTCCGTGAAAATCAATTATACCATCGAGAACAGAATTTAATGTACCTTGGCCCGAAGTAGTGTTGGGAGGAGCTTGTATGACATTGAGCTTTCCATTCTTATTAGGAGGACGAGTGGGACATGCGTTTATCGTGTGGCCTTGCTTCTTGCAATATTGGCAAGTACGAGGCTTAGTGCACTAAGAGGCGACATGGCCCTTTTCTCCGCAATTGAAACATTCGCCATTACGGAGTCTAGTGTTCCTTGTCTCGGAAGGCGCTAGCTTAGCCTTTTTGTTGGGTTGAACCCAAGGCTTCTTCCCGGATCTTCACTTGTTGTTGGTGTTTCCCTTGTTTTGAGAACTCCCGGCTTCGTCATCATTGGGTCGTTTTTAGACCACTTCAAGTTGTAGCTCAATATTAACCAATTCATCAAATGTTTCAGATAGCTTAAGAGTCAATGGCTCCTCAAGACATTTCTTGATTCCATGAATAAAACGCAAATTCTTCTTCTTCGGGGTATTAATATATTCGAGTCAATACTTGGATAGCGAGTCAAAAGAGGCAGCATGCTCTGCCACAGTAGATATGCCTTGAACAAGGTCTTGAAAGCGACGTGATAGCGCTATTTTCTCTCTGTCCGATATGAATTTAGCCTAGAACCTTTTCTTAAATAGGTCCCAAGTGAGGTTCGCTTCGAGAGTATCAATGGTGAGCAATTCATACCAAATCAACGCTCGATCTTGGAGCATGCTAGAAATTACTTGTACCTTGTGCAAATAACTAATATCCATGCGAGTAAATATGCGCTCACATATTCTGAGCCAACTCTGGACTTCGATTACACCCTCGGAGCCCTTAAACAGTTTTCCCCCAAGCTTAAAGAAATCACTACATAAAGTTGCAAACCCAGATTTGGGATGCGTAGGAGGTGGGGGAGCGCCTCCTGCATAGGCATTAGCAATAAGATCCAGAAGTTGTTGAGCGCTCATTGTGACCGCTCCAACCACGGGGGTGGAACTACAGGCGGTGGGGCTACGTGAGGTGGAGCTTCGGGCCTGACATTTGCCCTAGCGGGATAACGACGAGGACGTCCAGCCATTTCTCTCCTTTAAGAAAGAAAGAAAGGAAAACGTCACTTAAAAACCAAGGATCATAACCCTATTCTAGGAAAGATAAGCACCCATGACTCAATCTAACACTAAGCCTCAAACTGCTAAAAGATGTCCGAGACATGATCCTTGCTACAAAATTCTATATTGTTCCTAAGATTGGCTCTGATACCAACTGTAACGCCCCGCCTCTATACCCGCCATAGTCAAGTTCATTTCGTGTGAAATGTCGTCGGCCACAGCGGAGAATAATGTTGGGTTAGGGGCGACCGTTGATATATTTACTCTTGCTTAGAAAGTAACGTCGAATGGCACGGCCGTACCAAAAATTCGACATGACAATTCCAGGCGTAGGGCATCTACACAATGGCATAATAGCCTCAGAACACATATAGAATAATACAACACAGACAGTTACAGATATTCACATCACAGGAATATAAACTGATATGAATATAACACAAATAGTGTTTACATCAATTAGAGGTCATAGCCGACACTCTAACTCCAAAATCATATATACATGTACCAAATCCCCTACTAATAATGATACATGACATATAAGTAGTCAACTACATAATATCCAAACAGACTACAACTATAAAGCAGTCAAGCCAAAAGCCATCATAAGGTCCCAACAGGAATGTCACCTAAGCACCTGCAACACTTAGGTCTGACCCGAGTATTATTTAAGAAAATAAACAATAAACGGATCAGTCAAACCATTCTCATTCATAACATGAGACAATATAAAGAAACATAACATAAATGACATGGTAGGAATAAACAAGATGTTTCATAAATAATATGCAATTCATGATGCCAACATATGTATATATATAAAATCTCCATAAATCTCATGACAAGAGAAAAGCATAAAACGACAAGAATTGACAAATAGATGCCAAACATAAATCAAATTGACGCGCATCGCATCAAAATCATCAAGAATTCAGAAATCACTCGAAATCTAGAAAACATCATAAAAAGGCAGGCCTGTTCATAGATGAGATACGATCTCTGGGTAGCTAACCCATTGGTTTGAGCCGAAGCTCCCCACGAAGCCGGGTCGTGACCCCGATAGAGGAAAACATCATAAATCGTAGAGAATCATAGAAAGTTATACCGAAGTCTCATAGATGAAGGTCACAAGCCGGACTTTCCCACTTGGCCGAACTCGAACCAATAAACATGTCATAAAGGGATACCATCGATCCGGGTAAATAGAAATTACTCCGAGCTAGTTAACATAAGAAAATAGCAACATGTCCCATAACCACATGCTATTCTCGAATATTTACGAACCCGTAATCGGTTTCTATTCAAATTAGAGAAATTCACCACATATGTCCAAATGAACAAGTCGGTAGTTATTCACCAGAATAAACATATAAGGGGTCATAGTCCTCAGTTTTATTAATGTAAATAAACTAAATTTCTCATCCGATCGGTAGGATAAGGAATCGTATATAAATCAATAGTACCCGAACCGGATTTAGAAATCGAGTTTATTTTAAAAGGATTCGTATTTAGAAACTGGTTAAACTTTGGTTCGATGCCCATCGACAATATAAAACCCCACAATCCATTATGGTACAATATTCCTAAAACTCCGTCGCCGTCGTGAACGGGGCGTAGAAAGATCATAGAACATAAATCCACATTTTACGGTTTTTAAAACGAATTTGAAAATCAATGACACGGCGCAACCACGACGATCCGAGCGAGCTCAAGATCATCGTGGTACGCACGGGGGAGGGTCGAAGAAGAAGGTTTCGAAGAACACGAAGGCGCGCGACCAAACCACAAGAAAATGGGGGGGGGAATAGGCCTGGGCACGCGCCCAGGCCAGTACCGGTCGACCGGTCCAAGGGGTCCGGTCGACCGGGGAAAACAGGCCTGGGCACGCGCCCAGGCCAATACTGGTCGACCGGGTCTAATGGGCCGGTCGACCGTCTCTTAACAGAGACTTTTTCGGTCGACCGACCCACTTGGGTCGGTCGACCGTTTTTGCCTGAGCGCGAGCCCAGGCACTGGTGATGGGGGATTTGCTCCCCCATCACGACCACTCCCTCCCCGCGCTCCTTCCCGACCCCGTGATGACACCCTTAGGCGCATGCACACCTCCCATTCATGCCGGAGGTGAGTGTGATTCAATCCATATACACATGAAGATTTTCAAACCGAAATTTCGACAAAACTTGAAATCAACTCAAATTCAAGAATCAATCATGAACCAAACTAATTCAAACATACATGAACTTCATGAATAGCCTACAATTACACTTGTACAAGCTTAAAGCTTGTGGCATTGATGTGAGTTCACAAAGAACTCTCCTTGTTGTCAATGGAGCAATCAACAAGAAGGAATCCAAGCTAAAGGTACTATCTTCTCACAAAAAATCAACAAAGGCCAACCTACACATATGAAACCCAATAACCCTATGTATTAGGAACATAGAGATTCTCAAATAGCGTGGAGAAGGAGATGGAGAAGATAGAAATCAACATACCTAATCTAGGAGATGAAGAACACAACAAAGGTTGGACTTTACTAAGATTCTAGGGCTTAGGATTTTAATTTCCCACTCTCAAAGCTTAGGAATTCAAGGAGAGTAATTGAAGAAGTAATGAGAGAGGGAGGTGGTTGGGTGCCTATTTGTGCTAGCCAAATAGGTTTAGGTGCCAAAGTTTGCCCTTTAGCCCATCGAAACAACTCCAATTTTTCTGAATCCAAAACAAATCAATGCTTATAGTAAAAAAGATTGTAAACGACGTTCAGGAACCAATGGAAGTGGTCCCATGTCATAATTCAATCGTTTACAAAAATTCACCTTTTAGGGCACAAAACTAACATATCGATTCGATATGTAAATATTCGTCAGATTTATTAACCAAGAATTCTACGGGTTGTTACAGTCTGAACCACTACTAACCCACCAACAACCACAACCCAACCCCATCCATAAATAAGAATGCACACAATCATACAAATCCCTGATGGAAATGCTCTTACAGTGAAGGATAGAAGCTTGGTTCTGGTTTAATATTTCTTTATATGTGCATCGTTATATATTTAACTGGAATTTATGTAAAACTAATTTTTTTTTCTCTCTAAATTATTCAACCAAACGGTCAGTTTTCCACCGTTATGTGGTAATACTAGTATATTTATTTTATTTCTTATATTTAAGCTTGGTTGGAGCTGGAAGCAACTATTCAGTTAGGACTGGTAAAGAGGTTTGGGAGCAAAGTTGACTTAATCTTGGATACTTTAGTTTCAGGGTAAGTTCTCTTGATGTTTTAGTTTGTGTTTTTTTTTCTAGTTAAATGATGCAAGTATCTGCTGGTTTAACAAATAATTGGTATTCAGCTATGATAGTGCTTATTCTTCTCTTGTATTTACAATCTACTTTTTTTAGCACCTTAGGGATTATGTAAAATGGTTGGGACATGGAATGTCGTGCCAGTGATGCTTAATTGTATGTTCAAATGCAGTCTTAGTTATTAACTGTAGTGAAGTTTTAAACTTCAGACATGCTAATATGTAAACAAATCTTTATACAATTGTATAAACACTGAATTTATTGTATTCATCGGCATTTAGTTGCTCAAGTAAGCCAAGTTTCTTAAATAAGAGTCTGTCGAGTATGATGTTAATTGCTGAGCAAATT
Organism: Allium sativum; assembly: GCA_030737875.1. NCBI lineage: Eukaryota > Viridiplantae > Streptophyta > Magnoliopsida > Asparagales > Amaryllidaceae > Allium > Allium sativum. Next base: position 183,001,992 of record CM060924.1, on the reverse strand, counting down.
CATTTGATTTAGTTGTACATATGCTGTTTAACAAGAGCAGGCATATATGAATATTTTAACGGTTCACCTTGAAAACATGATTTTAGATTTGACAAGATCCATGACTCAGCTTCTTATCTACATCAGCTACCTCTTCTTACATGTGAGTATTAGTCTCCTGCTCTCAATAATCGAATTCATGCTACTGAGAATCTTACGAAGATTGAGAATTAGTCATCATGGTATCTGCATCTTTATTAATCCTGAGTAGAATAAGATTAGAAAATATTATATTTGAAAAAATGTAATGTTGAATGTTGATTATGAGATGAGTGATTAATATAATACATTGATTATGAGATGTGTGTGTTGATATTAATTGTGCTGTATTTACATTAGGATTGTGTATTGAATGGAACACAAATTATGTGTGTGATGAGTATGTATGTATATGAATATATGTGTGTGTGTGTGTGTATACAGATCAGAAGGGGAATAGCAGTGGATTGCCAATAAAAAATGGAAGGTTATGTTTACCTCAATTTAATTTTCATCGCTAATCCCTTGGCAATTAGTAAGGATTTACCGACGTCTTTTATAAATAATAATTTATTATAAATTAATTATCCATCGGTAAATAGTCGGTATATAAATTAAAATTAAATTAATAATAAAAATATTTTTATTAGAAAATTAGTAAAATAACGGAAAAATGTCGGAAAACTCATGCTAAATTCCGTCACAAAATCTGACACAGATACCGTCATGGTTTTTACCGACCACACCGTTATGTAGGAAATCCGTCACTAGGGCCTATTTAGCGACAGATTTGAAGCGGATTATGCCGCTGCTATATGCGGTTTTTCTTGTAGTGATCAAAACATCATAGAAAACTACACGTGCTTAATTTCTTGACTAGTACTACATATTTGGTACCACCCATCATGATGAATAGGGCCATGAACATCATAAACATTTTAATGACTATAGCCGAAACATCTTGATGCCCTTGGTCACAAAAATCCGAGTAATAACATCGTAATGATTGGAGTCACAAACATCGCGATCATCATGATGCTATAGTCAAACTCATCGTGATGACTCCAATCGAGTACTTGGTCATATAGTACTAGTAATCATCTTGAATGTATCTCAACCTCTCGGTTAGGAACCCATAAGGCGTCAACGTATGTCCTATACCATACGTTTGCACCTAACGGTTCATTAGCCCTTAGTTGATACCATACTAGAAAACATCATAAAACATCATTAATTATACACCGCATCATTCATCGATGAGTGTAAAAAAATAAAAATTGTCTCATCTTTCCCTCTTTCTGACGAGTACTAAGTGACTATCTAATTTGTCTCATCTCATCGACAAGTAAAAATCCATCATAAACATCAAACATCATAAATTCATAAACAACAAAACATCATGAATTCATAAACATCAATACATCATGAATTCATCATAGAATAGCTTGCCTCATGTCATTTCCAAGTTCACATAACATCTTGGTTGGTTTATCATTGAGCATACTCCTATTGAGTAGTTCTAGAATCAATTGCCTTCACCAAAATTTGGCAACATCTTAAAATCAAAGGATGTCATCACTATATCATTTCCAAATCATAAAGCAAATCAGTATCAACAACGAATCTTTAATAAATGAAAATGTGTATTAGAGAAAATAAAATAAATGAGACAAGCATAGAAACTAAAATAAATATCTAAGACGTAAAAATAGATATCATATTCAATCTCCAAAACTGTCTTAAAGGTAAAATAATTCCAACATAATTCGCAAACGAACAAAATGATTTAAAAGATGATTTAAATGCTTGGAAAACATAATATCTATCATAAATTTATATAAACCAATAAAACATGTTATGTAATAATATCAACACAATAATATACCAATTATGGTGATAAACAATTTCATAGTATAATAAAATGGAAACTTCTCATGTATATTATTATAAAATAGAATATTTAATTAAAAGTATAAGCTTGAGAGTATACATATAATCAAATTAAATTTCATGCATATATGTTTGCCAATAACATAGATTAAAAGTTAATATTTGCTTATACCAACACACACACACACATATATATATATATAGCCTTCTCAGTTTATTTAATATCACAAAATAAATCAATCGTCAAAAGAAACAATTTATATAAATATAAATGGAAAATAAAATTGATAACTTTCCCTCTATATTAAAACATCAAACCGGCACAAAATTCAACGATCAATTCAATTTCATAAACAATTAGCTGACAACCATATCAATTCAACCACTTCATTCATCCAAGCAATTCAACCAATTCATTCATCCAAGCAATTCAACCCAATCACACAATGATATGCAAAGATATAACTATTATGGGTGAAGACATGGATATGAGTGAGGGGAAAACTCACCGAAATTCCATATATGAATGATTACTGCTAATATGTTGATTCACGACGTTTACCACTGCCCTCCAACCTTCATCACCCTTCACGGCTCAGCTACTTGTGACAATCGCTTTTACCTTTACCGCCTTAAAGATCCATGCGCGCCATCGCTCTAGGTACCACGCACTTCCAGCACACCATCGCAGCCACGTTCCATATGCTCCAAATCCACCTGTGAGCACTGATCGTTCACTCTCCTTTACTCACCACTCAACATCGACATCATCAGTTCTCGCGGCTTCCTCTCATGCGTGCATCAACGCCTCAGGCCATACCTTCCTTCATGCGACAGCAGTCGCTTCGGTGTTGCTCCCCTCTTGCACGCATGGTTCTAGGTGAGCCGTGATTCTCTCTCTCTCTCTCTTTTTTCCATTCTCGCGATTTTGGAAATTGAGGAATTGGGGATTCCTGGAGGATGATGCGGGTAGACATATTACGGGAATGAGTTGAAAGGATCTCGTTGCTTCTAGAGGGAGTAAAGGAAATTTGTAAGTTTGGGCCTTAATTATTTTGAGCCCGCTTAGAGTTTGTCTCTAATTAATTCATGCATAGTTCATCCCAATTTAACCAGATACACGTTTTACTTGCATGTTTTAAATAACAACAATTATATCATTTCTATTCGATTCAACGCTCACCTGATCTGTTTATTAATTCAACGTACAATAAAATAAAATATCAATTATCATATCGTTTTATTTTATATAAAATTATTTAACAATTCCAGAAATATTTTATATCAGTTACAAATACATTCATCTCATGTTCGACCATTTGTATGTTGATTACAAATAATTTTATTTAACACAATGCTCGGTATTTTATTTGATAATCTAACATTCAATACAAAAGGATTATATTTCCATTTATTTCAATCATATAAAAAAATAAAATTATTTAATGTCACAAACAATTTTATCAAATTTAGCCCATTTATTCAATTAATGAATCGTTCTAATTCCAATTTAACATTTTTATTTACACGTAAAATTTTGGCAAAATCGTTCTAATCCAAATTTAAACTTTTATTTTAATTAGTTACACGTATAATTTTGACAACGAAAGCAGGGTTGTTACAGACTTTCCTCCTTAACAAAATTGCGTCCTCGCAATTTCTAATACGAAAATGATTAGCAACTTGCACTCTCTCTTTTGACGTTTACAACAATTAAATTCTACGCATTTTTATGTACTGTTTGATTTCGTACGCAATGGATTTAATCTAACTAATTTCACATCTTTTACGTTCTACTTATTGTATGATTTTAATGAAAGAAGTTTCTAACTCCCGAAATTTTGAAAATTTTTGGCAGAATCTCCTTTGTACGGAGTACGTTTCAGAAAAACCGAATATAATATAAACGCAAAATATACATCTCCGAAGAGGCATCCCAACATGGAGCATCCCAATACACGGGGAAAAAAACCAATAACACAACATACTGTTATTTCACGATATTTAATCCAAAACATACCTTTGTTTTAGCATTTATAAGCAATTTTATTATAATGGAGCATGCAAAAGCGAGCACACACTGTTGATTCGTCCGAATTGTTCCCTATGTACCTATATTTATCTCAAATGTAAATATTAGTCGGATATGAGAAACAAAATGAATATAATTTAATGGAATGGATTTTTTTTGGCAAGGCTGACCGGTTTTTATAGTGTTCCGTAACACTTTTAATTAAAAAATTAAGAGAATACACGAGAGGACAGGTGATATACAAGGAACATATCAGCTGTATCTTCCACACATGGAAGTCGGCGATTACTATCACGATTTAGAATTACATGTTCACATTACATTTTGAATTGCCTCTTTTTATCTCCTAATGCTTCTCCTCTTAAAGCTTTCGCTATCCATTCTCGCTTAAGTTTCTTAGCATTTCCTTCTTCATACTCCGCGTGACGGGGGTTTTAGGTCCTGCTTTTTCGTTGGAGCTAGCTGCCTTTTGATCAACATTTATGTCGGGTGGTCTTTCCTTATATGATGTAGGAGGTGCAATATGCGCATATGGATTTGCCGTCTTGTCTTTGATAGTTGGTGACTTTCACATCTTCTTCTTTCCACTAGCAATTGTTTTTTGTAAGACTGCTGACACTTGATCAAGCTGCAAAGCATGCAATTGATCGTATACAATTTTAGCACAAAATTTATTAAAGTCAACCACCTTCTTCTCTGTTGCTAGAAATTCAGGAGTTTTAGCTTCCCACTGCGCTAACTCAGCTTGGAGGGCGGTTGATATTGTCATGATGTCGGCGTCTATTGTTCGAATGTGAGCAGCCCTAGCAGCAGCTAAAGTACTTAGCTCGTTCTTGTCAATGTGTGACTGCTTCATTTTGATATTTGTGGAGTCATTTTCACTTGTCTTCTGAACAACAGTAACTTTGCTTAAATTGTCTACAGATTGTCTAAGATTCCCATTATCAACATTTTCTCTTCTCTGTAAATCAACAATTAAAGCAATTGACTTCAATTTCTCACTTGTTTCTTTGTTCAGTATTGGTCCAGTTATACCGTAATCCTCCCTATTTCCAAAAGTGGTCGTCAAAATTTCATCAACTAGCTCTATATCATGTTTTTCCTTCAATCTGTTTTCTTCCGTCGCATTTTTTGATTGGTTGCTTTCAGCTTGACGTTGCATTTCAGTGCCAACCTCGTTTGATTTAATCTCATCTACTCCATTCACATTTCCTCCATTGACATCCATGTGTACATTTTCGATCTCTCCATCTTCAATTTCATAATTTATTTTATATGCATTCTCTTCCACATCACATACTGGCAGCAGCTCAAAGCTATTCGAAGTTCCAATTGCATTCACTACAGGTGGTGTCACATCTACAATTACTTGCTTACCTTTATCCTTAACAGAAGCGACGAATCTAGCCGGATTTTTCTTCTTAACACTGATCCAAGAGTTCTCATTGTTATTTGTTGCAAAGCGAGCACCTTGGTTCACCTTACTCGGTTTGGCATGCTTGACAGTATTAGGTTTTTGTCTGTTTTGTAAAGCCTTCTCTGTTTCCTTCTGTTGCTTCAATACATTTTCAAGGTTAGTTGTTGCTTTGCCAGTTTCCTCGATTTCATTTCCTTCTTGGATTTTGCATTTTCCTGTGGAGTGACCGAAGACATTGCAGTGTATGCATAGCTCAGGCTTCCAGAGGTAATATACCTTCACTTGTTGAATGGAGCCGTCAAGATTACGCACTGGAAAAGCGTCAGGTAAGGGAGAAACAGCGGATACCTCTACCATGCACTTGGCGAATTCTAATCTTTTCAGACTTTCAGTGTTGGAGTCCATACATAAGAACTTCCCCACTCTAGTAGCCATGTAGCTGATTCCCCGATTCGACCAAGCAACGAGCGGGATATTGAACATTTTAATCCATACTGGAACTGCTTTGACACTGTTCGCTATATTACTCAAACTGGGTTCCCATTGCTTAATAATAAAAAGTTTATTGTGAATTACAACAGGATCCGCCTCAAGTACCCTAATACGATCTGCCTGTGATGAAAACTGAAAGAAAAATACACTTCCATTCGATTTATAATAAATCGTACCTTGCGGTCCCCAATGTTTCTGCAGATAGTTGATTACAGTATAGTAAGGGAGTGGCAAGTCGAGGAAAAAACCCACAAGGTACCCAATCCACTGCTCTTCACTAGCCTGAACTATGTCGTCAGTTACTATTAGGTTTTCCCCTTCAAATTTCAGGACTATGTCGTTGACCTCAAAGCTGCCGGCATTCTTTGGCTTCGTAGCGAATAGCGTTGACCATTTCTGCAGCGGAAAAGCATCTGGGTTATCATCAGGGTACGAAGGCGGATTTGGCGATTTGGGGGCGGAGGGTGGAGGCTCAGGCAAGGGTGGAAACGGATTTGGTGGAGGGACAGGAGGCTGAATTGGTGGAAGAGAAGCGACGATTAAAGGCGGAGGGTCCAAAGGCTATTTTGGAGGTTGAGAAGCGATGGTATTTGGGAGAGGATTTTGTGGATCTAGGGAGGTAGTCGCCATTTTTATGTATTGTTTGTATTTTCCATGTTTTTCTTTCTGTTTTTATATGGAATGGATAATTAACACAATACATTATTTAGTGAGCGTTAGCGGCAATTCATGCAAATCCCTCACACGAGATCCATATGCGTCTGTACTAACTCATGTGCAAATATTAGTGACAAAAGTAAGAGATAAAACAATTTCGTTTAACAAAACGCTCAAATTTCATTTCAGGTCTGCCATGTAAATGCGTGTTTTTAGCCTAGTAAACCACAAAATTTCACGAAACACTTTAAATATAAGTTGTAGCTTAAGTTCTAAGCTTTCCGGATTGTCTAAGATCATCAAATTCTGTCAATTCATTTAAAAGTTATGACCATAACGGTTTTAGCTCAGGTTTTTTTTTTCAATTATATATGTGCAGGTCAGTTGTAGAAAAGGTGATTTTTGACTCGGTAAACATCAAAATTCCATGGAACCATCTAAATGAAAGTTGATATTTCCAATTTATAATTCCTAAGTCATTAAAATATTTTCTCTACCAAAACCACCAAATGCAATATTGATAGATAGTTAGGCGCGTTTGCTAATAAAGAGTTGAGTAGTTATGAAAATAAGGTGGATTGATATATGCTTGACGTCATGCAAATTGATGCCTACAAATTGCATCAACCTGTCATTTAACTAACATGTGTTTGACATTATTAAATAAAAGAAATCTAAATTCTTCTGTGTTTATCACAAGCCCATACATCTTTATCTAGAGTGGAAAAATGAAAATCAATACCCAAAGATAGAACATTATTATGTTACCAATAATTAAACATATTTTTTTTTCAAATTAAAGGACACGACCATAACATTCATCCATACTATGTGCTTGCATGACTGTTCTTAGACAACTTTGTATTTTGTAATATATAAGTAGCATCATTAACGACTATTAAATCAAAATAACTACATGTGCATCACATAAAATGTGTAACACGAACTAATGTATCATAGGTACATGCAATGTAAATCTGAATGCATGGAAGAAAATTATTATTTTGTCTTTACTTTCTTCTAAAGTAACTACGTTGAAAATATTTTTAAACATTGATTGATGCACATAAAATTGGTAGATGAGTCCATAACATTCATCTGTCGTTTGGAATAACCATATGGATACATACCGTTTGGAATAACCACACGGATTGAAAAGATATTAATTTTAAAAAAAAAATTAAATTGACGTTTTGTGATCAGATTTTATTTTCCTTTTGCTTATAAACTTTCATAACTTTTATAAGGGAAAATATGTAGAATATGGTGAGATACTGTGAAATGAATAATAACTCACCATAACCATCTTTTAATGCATGCATAGCATTTAATGTGGTTAAATCAAGACACAAAGTCATAACCTTTTTGTATATTTTCTAGAAAAGAAAAATAGAGAACAACCCTTAAAACCTTCTAATCAACATAACAACATCGATTGCAGACTTAAGATTAGAGTCATGCATAGGAAAGAAAAACTAAGATATGAGTTAAACTCAATTATATGCAGACTGCAATGTTTGAAAAATTCATTCACTTAATTACCAAAATTAGCACATTTCCAGAGTTATGTACTCCAAATATTTATCTATTTGAAGTTCACATAATTTGAATTCTATCTAGCTGAAATCTCAAATGAATAAATGAGGGCGGTTAAAAGTTCATTGTATTATTGACAACCATGCGTCTCGAACATCAATGCATATATATACATATAAATATACATACATATACATATATATATACACATACATATATATATACATATACATATATATATATATATACATATAGCATAACTTTGTCAATGAGTATGATACCAGGCCCAACATGGAAGTTTGTTCATACACTTACAATGAAAGATAAAAGTATCCGTCAATGCTTGAAAATTTTATTCATTTTAGAGCGAGGACTTCAAAACTCATGATGAGACAATACATATAAGAAAAAATTTATTATTATTGTTCTTTATAAAACTTAACATTCTCTTAATTGGATTCACAACTACCCGAGGTATTTTTATCAAACTGTTACATCATCTAACTCAATGTGGCATCCTAACATTTATATAAGTACATATTTCAGACTATGAAAACAGGACCATGGGGTTTATTGTAAGTTCTTGTGCTTTTTTTTCCACCGTGTTGAAATGTCTCATTTTTAGTGTTTAGGAATCTTTATCGAATACGTGTGCACCCGTATTGATAAATTTTCTTTACACACTTTAAAACGGATAATCCAGGTGTTGACGGAAAATATTGTTAACATGTCTCATATAGAGAAAGACAAGATGCTGAAAGATTACAATTCTTTAGCCCAAAAATACTATTATCTTGATAAGAGCGCTTCAAAACTTATGTCCTTCAAAGAACATGAAGCCGAGCCAAGATTAAATGCAACTCGACTTTAATGTGAAAAACTTTTTAAGGAAAATGCTGAATGAATGACTCTATTTGGGATGTTAATAGAAGATATAGGGATATTTTGATAGATTTCTTGTACAAGGTTTATGATAGATTTGAAATTGTAGATTTTTCCTTCTTGGGGAAGTTTAGCGGTGGTTTGCTCCGATGTCTTCATAGACGACGCTTAGAGGAACGTGGTGTTGATCTCCATTTCGAGGCTTGTTGGATTCTGCCATGGGTTCATTCAATCCCCAGGGACTCACCCCCAGAAAATATCAAGTACAATGAGAACAGATTTATTTCTGAACTATTCAAAAAGTCGATTTTGTATGAATAAGATGATCATCTACAAAATTGTAAAATTTTAAATGTATATTGATGGTAGCTTCTTACATTCATGATTTTAATTTCATTTCATGTTATGGTAGAATCATACTCTACACAAAGATATAATTCCCAAAGATGGCTTACACTCATTTTTTTAGATTAAGGAGAGAATACTTAATAAAAACCTTTTCTCAAACAACATCTAGATTTGGGAGGGATCATTTCCTAGGAGACTTTCAACATATTTACGTAAAATACCATCGACTTCTCTTCTACTTTTTGGTTGTTGACCAAGAATTAATTCTAAAGAGACCTAGAACCCATCATGTTGAATTAATATGTAGTCTAAACAGAACGTATTCTGATAAGCTTGTTTGAATAAATCTAAGAGTTTTTTGTAATAGGTTTTATGATAATGACAAGTACAATTTTGTCAGTACTACTTTATGTAAATAGCACCTGTGGATAACCACATTTTTTTGTCGTGAATAGGGATATCGATCTGAAATCGCACCCTCTCAAGTTATAGAAACCAAAAACAAATCATTGGCAGTTGTAGACCAGAGGAATGTTCCCAAAGATGACCTCACTCCAACTCGAGAAAGAACACTTTTAATTCAGAAATTGGCCAATTAAATTTTGAATGAGCAAGTAGCTTCTTTGGAAGGTCTGTTAAAAGAAAAAGATAAAACTATTCTTGGATTAAAGAGACAAATTAAGGCCAATCCTTCCATTGTTTTCGATGAAGAGATAAATGAATCGTTTCAGCGGATTACTGACTTGGAAATTGAGTTGGATGATGCAAAAGCAAGCTGTAAGGCATAGCAGTTTGCCTTGGGGAATACCATCCACGATGTGGTTGCCGCTACCCGTATGTCCTCCAGAACCGCAATTAGGTCAAAACCCCTAGCTATTGAAAAGTTTCCTCATTTTGTGAATCCCCCTACAGTGTTAGATGAATCAGTCATTACCGAGTGGTGCAGAAGGGTAAATGCTGAAGTTAATAGGTATTATGAGGCTAGATATAAGGATGACACGCATTGTCGTATCAACGGTTACATCTCCTGAATTAGTCGACTACAGAAGGAGAAATATACTTTGTAGAAGCATTTCTTTGAGTTAGAGAAAGAAAAGAAAACTTTAGGACCTGCAGGTAGAGTTTTCAATAGAGCTCTAAAGTTTCAAACTGAATCTATAGGTAGTTCTGACGAGATTAAGAAACAGGAGAGAAAACTTAAAGAACTTTTATGCATCGCAATCCGTCATTATGTTAATCCTCAAATAATCAATGATCTAAATGAGGAAGTGTGAGATATTTGATGTGATTGTGATATGAAGATCCAACTTTTGTACTTAACAATCTGTGAAATGACTTTGTAAATAAATTTGTAAATTGCGTAGATATCACCTGATGTATAACCTTTGTCTATGTTTTGGACATCCTCATCTAGGATTTCCTCTACATTATTCTATATAAAACTCAACACATAACATTTTTGCGTTAGCCTTTTGTTTAGAGTAGGATGTATACCATAATTTTCTCATCTAATGAGGGACAACACTTAGATTGAAACCTAAGTATAAATGAAACTCATGATAGAATTATATGATCATTCGTATTTTATATTTGGAAGAACAATGAATAACAATTTTGCAAATATAAGTTTAGAAAACCGCCCTGTGTGGTATTGGTAAATCATAATCCTCGTTAGAAGGTTTCGAATAGAAGACTTAAGATATCAACCCGTGTATTGATTTAAAAAACTTCTTTTCGAAAATACGATAGTAGGCCTGAATTACAGACTTGGGCATGATTGAAGTCCAGAATCCCTCTTCTGGAAAGGAGTATGGAAAATCTAATACCTGAATTCAGGTGTTTGAATAATGCAAATATAAGAATCCATTTATTAAAGTATTGTAAGCCTGGAATCTTCATTTGGAAATACGAGGAAAAGGTCCAAAGCTGTGACTTGAGTTTATGTAAAAGAATTGTAACGTCCCGGAAATTTCGACAACTGGAAAGTGTAATTAAATTTGATACTCGTATTAGAAATTAAAATCAAATATTTGATTTTGTGTATGAATTGAATTCAGAATGGTTAGCTGGGAATTTAATATTTATTTGGTTGGGTATTTGAAAAGGATTGGAGTTCGATTTGAAAATATATGTAGTTGGGTTTAAAAATAAACGCAGTTGACGTCAAACAAACTAGAACTTTATTTGTTGAAATATTCGAAAATTTATTTATGTGTGCATTCGTATATGTAAAGAAACTGAATTTAACGGTTGGAAATGAACGGATTGGTTGGTGGACAAACGTAAAGAAGCCAGTAATCCGATACATAAATAAAAAATAAATTATTGTTGTATGCAAACAGAGTCAGATTTCGATAAGGATAATTTTATTGGATTTAGAACGTGAAAACGAATAGGTACGTATAATTTTGACGCATTTGGAGATCTTGTCGGTGGTACGAATTATACCGTTCCATGGTAATTCACGGCACAATTTATTATTAAATTGAATTTATATATCACCTCCCTCAGATAAGCAAGAGCCACCCTATATCAGAGAATTCACAGCTCCCCTATAAGCTAGTAATGCGACATCGTTCTTATCTCTACATCTACTCCTATAAATGTCAATGAAATCCCCAAATTTCTTCAGCACGAATCATTTTCCCCTATTCATTCTAATCGGCTAAAACCCCAAATTGCTCCCTTTTTTTTCTTTAACAATCGATTTCCCTATTCTTCAGTTTGCAATTAAACTATAAAACCAAGTTCACTATCGTTTCCGTCATTTGTAGCCATCTTTCTGAAGCTAACTCAGCATGCTTTGTCGTTCCCTTTAGATATCATCGCTACACGTTCATGCCTCGATGAAGTCGCCGTAGCCAAGCCCTAGTTCCCCTACAACGAGCTGAACCTTTTCCGGTCAGCATGTTATCGCCAAACCCAGCACAAAAAATCGAGTTTTTAAAGCTCGGCTGCTTCGAACCTTGTTCCGACCGTATCCGCTAACCACAACTATTTCAAGGGGAGTGTTAATTCACTCACGATGGATCTCTGTTTTCAAGTAAATTAATTTTGATTAAACTAAAATATATAGTTGATTCTATTGTGTTGGTTGCCTTGCGGATATAAATTGGATTGTGATACTACAGTTGACCCCTTCTTAGTTGAGATCTGGAAACATTGGGCATTACATATACCTGATCTGAAGTTGCTTTAAAATTTAATCGGGATATATATATATATATATATATATATATATATAGATTTAGTAATTGAAACCCTAATGTCTCGTATTTTGCTATGCCCGTGTGAACTCCAACCATAGAGTTGATTTCGTAAGTCTTGATTTAAGTACACTGACAGACCTTAATTATATATGCTGCCAAATTTTGCTAGTTAGTGTAGCCGGATCATTTAGAAAACTTCTTACCTTAAATTGTTTTAAACTATTGCATTTTTCATATGTTGATTTCTCTTCTAAAGTACTGTACAAGGAATTTAGACTATCATTGCTAGAATATTTATGGTGTATTGGTGTCTACATAGTAAATCAATTAAAGTACTTCAGATATGCATACAATATTCTTACTTCATGTTGCATTAGTTATTCAGTACTAATCATGGGGCATATAAATATGACAACAGCTTGTTTATAATACTACAAAGTGTACTAAACATAAATGTGACTTTTATCTCATCCTTCCTTGTGCGTGTGGTCAGATGCTAGTACCCTTGGCTTGACATTAGGTGACTATGACATAAGTACATGTTCGGAAAAAAAAATCTGAATTTCCTTAAGATCTCATGTATGTTTACCTTGTCATTTTATATGTTACTTAATAATCTTCTATTGTTGGTCGAAAATCTGAACTGTTTGCAAGTTCATGTATGTGCTCGGGGTTTACCCCTATATGTTACTTGCACCCTTTTCCTGCAAGTTTTTCCTATCATGTGACTCGTCCTACTATATGACCCACTGACCTTGGAATATGTTGTCCTGTCCTGTTTGTTGGGTATTTATGTAAAGCTAATGGATATATATATATATATATATATATATATATATATATATATATATATACATATGCAAAAATGTGTGTACATACATCTTGGAACCCTCTTTCAGATTAAATAGTGAAATGAAGGCACATGAACTTGATTTTCTACACTACACGTGCATGTTACTTTTTCAGATAAATAACCTGTTTTGATGAAAATTGAAACCATATGCCACCCTGTGCATGTATATTGCTTCTTAATGGTCACTATTTTGGCACTAGGAACTACATTCAGTTTTCACTGTTTTGGCACTATGAACTACATTCATTTTTCACTGTTTTGGCACTATGAACTACATTCAGTTTTCGCTGTTTTGACACTATGAACTACATTCAGTTTTTCACTGTTTGGCACTATGAAACCATTCGGTTTGTGCACTATTTAGCACCATGAAACTATTCAATATAATGTTATAAGTATATATTTTTAAACTAGAAAGTGGATTATCAGTATTATATCATGGGTATTTATTCTCAAATTGAAAAGTGGTCCACTGATATTATGCCATAGATACCATGTACAGATCTCGTTTGATTCTTATGGTATGGGTTCCCACAGATAAATGTACGTGCCGTTTATAATTAGTGCAGTATATATTCATGTTTAACTATTCCCACAGACATAATATATTCCCACAGATAGTATAGTTAGTTTTAAATTGAAGCTGAGACTACATCTGTTGGCTGAATTTGAGAAAAACTGATGCTACATTTTGGTACTTAAGTTCACGTTGTGTCTTGGTATGATCGATACAGTCCATTCATTGGCATACGTATATACGAAAATACATATGCTGTTCTGGTTTTCTATGCCATACCCTGGCAGTTTTTCTCACGGGTTTGATATTCGAATATTTAATGGTTGTTGAGATTTAACTATTTTATTTAGTTTATATTGAAGTTAATTCACTTGAACTATGATTAATCCTGACCCGAGTGTTTTATGTTTTTGCATGGAACGCTCGGGTCAGACCCAAGCAGTACAGGTTTTATAGATTACAGCGTAGGATTCGAAGACTGGCGAAGCTGGGGATTCCAAGGACGGCGCACTCTGAAGATTTTTAAAACTAGTAAAGATTTTTCTTGTATTAAATTGTTCATTTTAAAATTCCGCTGTATATAAAAGTATTTGTACTCAAAAATTCGGATTTATAAATACAAGATTTATTTGTTGTTCAATATCGTGTCATTTATTTATTCTGCATTTTCTGTGTTAATTCTGTATTTAAACTCCATAAGCTAAATACGCTCCGTCTATTTTGGACGTTTTGAGTTGATTGAACTATCAATTTGAAGCGGTCAAAAAGGCGGGATGTTACAGTTGGTATTAGAGTTTTGGTTTATTCAAAGCGTAGCTTATTGGGTTTAAAAGAAGTAGAATCGACACTAGAAAAATGAATTTTAAAAATAAAATGGTTTCGAAATCATAATTTCGAAAATGAAAATAATTTTAAAGTACATTTTGAAAGGTAAATTACTTTGGGAATATTATATAATTTGAAAATTAGTATTTTAGTACTGATACAGCAGAAATAAAAAAATGTTTTGAGATTTAAATTTTTTTCGGAATCCCCAGTCTTCGAATCTAGTTTTGCCAGAGCTGTTCTTCGATTTGAATTTTGAATCCATCATCGAGGGGTATATAAGGGAGGGAAGTGTAGGATAATCAACAAGAAAATTTCTCTAATCGTGTATTTTAGCGATTATAGATAACTAGAATTAATTGTAATAAGAATTCCGATGGAAATTCAAGTGAAAAGTGGAAATTTGAAGTCGGTTCAAGAATAAAATGAACCGATGAATTTATTTTGATATTCGGGATAGAAATAAATGAAAATACAATCGAAAAAAATATATTTGGAATACAACGGTGCTAAATTTGATTAATTCATTTGAGTCATTCAGAGTTTGGCAAGATGATTTATAATTGGGTTTAAACTAATAATGTATAGTCGAATACAAGACTTCGATAGTGAAGTATAGACTTGTTAATTGATTAACCAGAAGTGAAGTATTAACGAGAATTGTAAATGAAGCGATATATGAATGAAGATTTTGAAGAGATTTGAACGAATATTTAATGAAATCAAAACAAATTTGATATGATGAGCCCAGTTACCTATAAAAGAAATAATATTTACTTTTAACAAGTAAATACCGTTTGAAAAAAAATGATGTTGCAAATGAAAATGGAGAGGGGGGAAATGGAGCGGACCAATACAGGAAATTATTCTGAAGTTCAGAATATCAATCATATGAGATTTTCCGAAGTTTAGAGTATATTATCGAATAAGAGATTATTCGAAAGGAAATTGTTTATAGGAGACAATGATGTCGGATTTTAGGAAAGTATCATTTACTTTTCATTGTTAATTAAAATTTAATATATTATAAATTAATTGATTATGTATTTAGATTAACAAATAAAGTATATTTTTAAAGTTACATATTTTGAAGGCATGAATTATTGTCAACGATTTTCGTAAAAGAGGTGAATTCTTAAATTGAATTCGAAAGTTACAAGAATGGATGTTTTGTTGTGAATTTTATCTATTTCGAAGTAAATAATGTTGTTCAGTTAAGGTCTGAAAGGTAATTATACCCCAACTTGATTAACTTCATTGTTGACTAAGAAATGGTTAAGATTTGATAACAAGAATTGGTTAAGTGGAGTGAGCTAATGAGTGTCAACAGTAAGTGGCAATAGCGATATTTTATTTAACATCTGTTTATTTCGAACTAACGAAATTAGAAATGTTTTCATGGTGAATAAAATATATTTTCTATGGAAAATAAAGGTTTGCAAATATATGGAAATGTTTTCCCAATAAAAATTATAGGAAATAATTATGGCAACTAGAAATGTTTTTCAAAAGATCGTGAGAGTTTAAGGGGTTTTGATATATCAGAATGGCAAGAACCGAAGATCAAATAGCCGCACGACGATAACGAAAGGTGGCAGACCACACACACACACACACACACACACACACATATATATATATATAAAGGAATCATAAATCCGAAAATTGCGTAAGCAATGATTTTATAAGAAATAATGAAATCGGAAATTGACTGGAGATTGGTGAAGTTGAATGACTTTCGGAGTATCGATCTGATGTTGGTTTCGGCCTTCGGGATTGATACTTAGAGAGTTGTTCGCTTGCTAATTGATAGTCGAAGGAGGTGAATAGGGAAGAGTAATTGTGCGGGAATAATAAATTGTGTTATAAAAATGAAAATTCCGAGACGGCAAGAGCATAAAGATTTGAATTAAGTAATGGTCTTAATAATGGGAAAATTTGGAGGAAAATTTGGTTTATAACCAATAGATTTATAAATTTGTGTTGGAAAGATCTGAATTGATTGAGGGCAAAACTGAAATTATAAATTTTGATTTTTTATTGGAAATTTGATGATGTTTAATTTTAGATACGGGAGATCGAAGTTTTCGAAACTAAGAGGGAAAATATATATACAAATACAATGAATTCAAAAACAATTAATTTGAAAGTGATGGATTGAGATAAAATCTTATATAGCAGAATATATATAAGAACGATTGGTTTAAAACATAATCTGAAAATCTAATAGATATAAGAAGGAGATGGTTGCAAACAAGATTTGAAAGGAAATTTTATGAATTGACATAAGTATGATTTTTGAGGAATATGAAATAAAATACTATATGTATATAATATCGTATGTTTTTCAAAATAAAGATAAGGAAAGTACCTTCCTTCTCTATGAATTTCGAGCTTAGTTGAGATAAGTTACTGGTGGTAGTAGGTTGTCCGGACATAAAACTCATGAGTTGTCGTTGAGCACGACTGCTAGCGTAATTCGTAGGGCTGCAGATAGCCTACGGCGGTCGGATGTTTCCTGAGGGAATCAGGCGTAACCATTGTGATCGCTGCGATCTAGAGTCATTGTAATTCGACTGTGTAGCGAAATTCGCAAGGTTGCAGATAGCCTACGGCAGACGGATGTTTCTTGGGGGAACCAAGCGTAACCATTGTGACTGCTGCGATCTACAGTCGAACTATGAGTGCGTAATCCGCAGAGCTGTGAAAGCTTACGGGTATGGATGTTTCCTGAGGGAATCAGGCATAACCATTGTGTACCCGCGGTCTACATGGCATATCTACAAGTGAAAGAGATGTAACCACTAGAGTTACTAAAGGTAGAATGGAGCCATGCGATGTTAAGATATTTAGTGATGTTGAGCCACCTGTCTGATGCAGCACTGTCTTCATGACTTGATTGGTCTTCATGACCTGATTTGTCTTTATGACTTGATTTGCCCTTGTGACTTGAAGTATCCTCATAATTCCATGATTGTTTTGTTACTCTGAGATAGAGCAGTTAACGCTCAGTGACCTCGGTTTCTCTTTTGATTCGTAAATATTTACCGTTGATCTGTCCATGACGAAATTCACGGGGAAGTGAGTTCCTACGGATACAGATGTTTTCTGGGGGATCCAGACGAAACCATTGTGTATCTGCAATTCATGAACAATCAACATATCAATATCACATTGGTACTTTCCGTATCTGTTTTTAAAGAATTTTTGAAATATTTTAACTGGGAGTTGAAACAAGAATATTTAGTACCTGGAGATTTTCGTCGTGCACCTGGCCAGCGTATGCCTAACATCTGTGAGAACGACAATAGACTTGTCAGACTTCGAGTTATCAAATATTTTCAAATTTAATTGTATATTTAATAATTAAAAAAATTTATTATAAATGATTTTGAGTTTTGGAAAAATTTCAAGTCGATAATTTGTGACTTGAAAAGAAAATGGTAATTACACTCTTCAATGAGTGTTGGGAAAGATTTAAATGGATTGCATGTAAAAAGGATTGGGGTGATGGTTGCTAAACCTGGACCCATTACAGTTGCAACAATGGATAAGTAATGTTGGCAGATGATGTTTATAAAGAAATTCGGGATAAATCGTAGGTTTTGAAATTTGAGAAGAGATTAATTTTGAAAGGAAATATGGTTTTTCGAATTAGTTGAATATGATGGTAATAAAGAGGATCGATAGCTTGAATATCGATATTTAAGTTAATGGTGGAAAATTTCACACGAATATGAAAATTTGAAACATACATTGGTATAATTATAACGATCACTCCTTTTCGAGGACGAAAAGTTTTAAAAGGGGGAAGAATGTAACGTCCCGGAAATTTCGACAACTGGAAGGTGTAATTAATTTTGATACTCGTGTTAGAAATTTAAATCAAATATTTGATTTTGTATATGAATTGAATTCAGAATGGTTAGCTGGGAATTTAATATTTATTTGGTTGGGTATTTGAAAAGGATTGGAGTTCGATTTGAAAATATATGTAGTTGGGTTTAAAAATAAACGCAGCTGACGTTAAACAAACTAGAATTTTATTTGTTGAAATATTCGAAAATTTATTTATGTGTGCATTGGTATATGTAAAGAAAGTGAATTTAACGGTTGGAAACGAACGATTGGTTGGTGGACAAACGAAAAGAAATCAGTAATCCGATACATAAATAAAAAATAAAATATTGTTGTATGCAAACAGAGTCAGATTTCGATCAGGATAATATTATTGGATTCAGATCGTGAAAACGAATAGGTACGTATAATTTTGATGCATTTGGAGATCTTGTCGGTGGTACGAATTAGACCGTTCCATGGTAATTCGCGACACAATTTATCATTAGATTAAATTTATATATCACCTCCCTCAGATAAGCAAGCGCCACCTTATATCAGAGAATTCACAGCTCCCCTATAAGCTAGTAACGCGACATCGTTCATATCTCTACATCTACTCCTATAAATGTCAACGAAATCCCCAAATTTCTTCAGCAGGAACCATTTTCCCCTCTTCATTCTAATCGGCTAAAACCCCAAATTGCTCCCTTTTTTTCCTTTAACAATCGATTTCAATCTTCTTCAGTTTGCAATTAAACTGTAAAACCAAGTTCACTACAATTTCCGTCATCTGTAGCCATCTTTCTGAAGCTAACTCGTGCATGCTTTGCTGTTCCCTTTAGATATCATCGCTGCACGTTCAGGCCTCGATGAAGTCGCCGTAGCCAAGCCCTAGTTCCCTTACAACGAGCTGAACCTTTTCCGGTCAGCACGTTATCGCCAAGCCCGACACAAAAAATCAAGTTTTTAAAGCTCGGCTGCTCCGAACCTTGTTCCGACCGTATCCGCTAAACACTACTATTTCAAGGTGAGTGTTAATTCACTCATGATGGATCTTTGTTTTCAAGTAAATTAATTTTGATTAAACTAAAATATATAGTTGATTCTATTGTGTTGGTTGCCTTGCGGATATAAATTGGATTGTGATACTACAGTTGACCCCTTCTTAGTTGAGATCTGGAAACATTGGGCATTACATATACCTGATCTGAAGTTGCTTTAAAATTTAATCGGGATATATATATATATATATATATATATATATATATATATATATATATATATATATATATATATATATATATATATATATATATATATATAGATTTAGTAATTGAAACCCTAATGTCTCGTATTTTGCTATGCCCGTGTGAACTCCAATCATAGAGTTGATTTCGTAAGTCTTGAATTAAGTACACTGACAGACCTTAATTATATATGCTGCCAAATTTTGCTAGTTAGTGTAGCCTTATCATTTAGAAAACTTCTTACCTTAAATTGTTTTAAACTATTGCATTTTTCTAATGTTGATTTCTCTTCTAAAGTACTGTATAAGGAATTTAAACTATCATTGCTAGAATATTTATGGTGTATTGGTGTCTATATAGTAAATCAATTAAAGTACTTTGGATATGCATACAATATTCTTACTTCATGTTGCATTAGTTATTCAGTACTAATCATGGGGCATATAAATATGACAACAGCTTGTTTATAATACTACAAAGTGTACTAAACAGAAATGTGACTTTTATCTCATCCTTCCTTGTGCGTGTGGTCAGTTGCTAGTACCCTTGGCTTGACATTAGGTGACTATGACATAAGTACATGTTCGGAAAAAATTTCTGAATTTCCTTAAGATCTCATGTATGTTTACCTTGTCATTTTTTATGTTACTTAATAATCTTCTATTGTTGGTCGAAAATCTGAACTGTCTGCAAGGTCATGTATGTGCTCGGGGTTTACCCCTATATGTTACTTGCACCCTTTTCCTGCAAGTTTTTCCTATCATGTGACTCGTCTTGCTATATGACTCACTGACCTTGGAATATGTTGTCCTGTCCTGTTTGTTGGGTATTTATGTAAAGCCGATGGATATATGTATATACATATGCAAAAATGTGTGTACATATATCTTGGAACCCTCTTTCGGATTAAATAGTGAAATGAAGGCACATGAACTTGATTTTCTACACTACACGTGCATGTTACTTTTTCAGATGCATAACCTATTTTGATGAAAATTGAAACCATATGCCACCCTGTGCATGTATATTGCTTCTTAATGGTCACTATTTTGGCACTAGGAACTACATTCAGTTTTCACTGTTTTGGCACTATGAACTACATTCAGTTTTCACTGTTTTGGCACTATGTACAACATTCAGTTTTCGTTGTTTTGACACTATGAACTACATTCAGTTTTTCACTGTTTGGCACAATGAAACCATTCGGTTTGCGCACTATTTGGCACCATGAAACTATTCAGTATAATGTTATAAGTATATATTTTTAAACTGGAAAGTGGATTATCAGTATTATATTATGGGTATTTATTCTCAAATTGAAAAGTGGTCCACTGATATTATGCTATATATACCATGTACATATCTCGTTTGATTCTTATTGTATGGGTTCCCACAGATAAATGTACGTGCAGTATATAATTAGCGCAGTATATATTCATGTTTAACTATTCCCATAGACATAATATATTCCCACAGATAGTATAGTTGGTTTTAAATTGAAGCTGAGACTGCATCTGTTGGCTGAATTTGAGAAAAACTGTTGCTACATTTTGGTACTTAAGTTCACGTTGTGTCTTGGTATGATCGATACAGTCCATTCATTGGCATACGTATAACGAAAATACATATGCTGTTCTGGTTTTCTATGCCGTACCCTGGAAGTTTTTCTCACGGGTTTGATATTCGAATATTTATTGGTTGTTCAGATTTAACTATTTTATTTAGTTTATATTGAAGTTAATTCACTTGAACTATGATTAATCCTAACCCAAGTGTTTTATGTTTTTGCATGGAACGCTCGGGTCAGACTCGAGCAGTACAGGTTTTATAGATTACAGCCTAGGATTTGAAGACTGGCGAAGCTGGGGATTCCAAGGACGGCGCACTCTGAAGATTTTTAAAACTAGTAAAGATTTTTCTTGTATTAAATTGTTCATTTTAAAATTCCCCTGTATATAAAAGTATTTGTACTCAAAATTTCTAATTTATAAATACAAGATTTATTTGTTGTTCAATATCATGTCATTTATTCATTCATTATTTTCTGTGTTAATTCTGTATTTAAACTTCGTAAGCTAAATACGCTCCGTCAATTTTGGGCGTTTTGAGTTGATTGAACTATCAATTTGAAGTGGTCAAAAAGGCGGGACGTTACAAGAATTCTGAAAACTCATTTTTTAGAAAATAAGAATTATAGTCTTGAGACCCAGATTTGGGTATTAAAATAGAAATACAGAAATCCTCTTCGGGAAGCATAGATAGAAGTTCTGAAACCCACATTCAGCATTTGTGACAGAAATCCACTTTTGACGAGAATACAAGCCTCGAAACCACTTACGGCTTTAGAAGACCCGAAACTCAGATTTGAGTATTTATAACAGAAAACCAGAAATCCACTTCTTGCAATATAGATAGAAGAACCAAAATCCATATTTAGGTATTCATAATAGAAGACCATAAATCCACTTTTGGCAATAGCAGAATAGAAGATCCGAAACAGCTTTAGCTTTAAAAGACCCAAAACCAAGATTCAGGTATTTGTAATAGAAGACCAGAAACCCACTTTTAGAAATAAAAGAATAGAAGTCCTGAAACCTATATTCAGTTATTTGTAGCTATTTTGGCTTTGTGGGCCACTTTCTGGGCTTTGTTTTGATTTGTGAGCCACTCTCTGGGCTTTGTTTTGATTTGTGGGCCATTCTCTAGGCTTTGTCTAACCGTTTTAGCCTTGTGAGCCACTCTTTAGGCTTTGTGTATCCTGTGCGCTTGGCTAACATATTCTCAGCAAGGCCCAAGGACTTACCCGACCTACCTCCAGGAGGCACCTTAATCTTGCCATTGTGATGTGTCCAAGGGCTTGGATGCTTTATTTTGGATAAACGCTTGCTCTTTTAATGCTCTACCCTAGCCATTGTAGGCATAGATAGAGGCTTGCACCCATCCCCTCCAAGGGTTGCCTTACCCTGGCCATTGTAGGCATGGATAATGATTTGTGATGATTTATCCTGTCCCTTTCTTCTTTGGATGCGGATAAAGGCTTATACCCACCTCCCTCTAGAAGGTGCCTTAACCTAGCCATTGCTGACGCGATTAAGGGTTTAGATGCTCCCACCTGAGATAGAGGCTTAATCTTTTGATGCTTTAATCCGACCCATTTTGGTTTGGACATGGCTAAAGGCTTACATACCGCCTCCCTCCAGGAGACGCCTTGCCCTGACCACCTTGACGCATGCAAGGGTTTTCTACCATTGTAGGTAGATTTACCCGTTTCGGGTAGTTCCAAATTTTAAAGAGTCTTCCATACTTCTGACTGCGTAGACATTATTTCTTCAAGGAATCCTTTGTTAGAACTGATTAAGTTTTTTTACAAATCTGTGCAATTGGCCTTGGTTAAAGAACTTGATTATCATGCCTTTGAGAACACTACAGTAGTTGATTTCATGTCCATTCATCATATAGTAGTGGCAGTATGGCCCTCTTAATTTTCTTTCATATTTGGGTTTCTTCTTTGACGATGGCCAAAAGTTACATGTTTGGTTAGGAAGTAGATATTCTCAATATATGTGATAAGGTTGCATTCTTTAGGTGGTCTTGACTCAAAGATTCCCTTTCAACGTCGGAAGTTAGTCCATTTGTTACTCTGCTCTGTCGCTTCATCTTTATCTTCAAGTTTTCTTTTTCAATGTATCTTGAGGCTGAAGTGCAACTTCCTTAGGGCATTTTGAAGTAAAGAGTTGAAAACCTTCAATATTTCTAGCTTGAATATAGGTCCTTATCTAGTTCTTAGATGACCTCTTTCATGTGAGAGAATAAGCTACATTCCCTTGATGTTGAGCCACTTAAAGCCAAGATAGGGGTTAGTCCTATATGGAAAGGGTTGATGCTCCAACGACCAAGTTTATACTATTGTAGTTCCCTTTTCTTATTCATGATTTGAAAAGATTCCACTCTTAGCCTTTGTTCTTCAATAGCTCTGGGGTCAATGACATCTTGAAGTGAACCACTTCCACCATTATTTTTATTGTTATTTTTTTTACTTGTGATCACTTCTAAAGCCATCTTATATTTTTACCTTACCCCAAGATCCGTGCACTAATATAAATATATCAGTATAATGCATTTTACCACTCATATGCATATGTGAAGATATGAAGATGCATGTGAACCTATGGTAATGGATTTCACTAATAAACTCATTTTTATTTTTGACTACCAGTTCAACATGACTAGTTTAATCAGAGTTACGCATTGAATTATAATCCATAAATTGGTGTAAGTAATTCTTTGCTACGGGGTGTCAATTTTTTTACAAGATTGAAACAAGACAATGTCACATATATGAGAAAAAGAGGATTATAATCTGGAAGAAAATACCCAGTTTTGCACTAGCCATATTGTAGTTATTTGTATGCATTTTAGTTCAGCTAACAAGTGCACAATTAAATTATTTTCTTTGGCAATTATCTACTTTTTCTCATACGTGAATAATGCTACCAATATTGAATCAAAGCAATTATCTTACTTATTCAAAAAGATATGAAATAATATCAGAAACCATACATAAATGATCGGGTATGAGATCACTTGAATATTTTATGACACATTCTTTTATTAGACCAGAAAGACACGCACATACACATATTATCTATGTGATATAAATGTCAATCTTGCTAATGCACATAACATTCATGCAATATAATTATACATCCTTTTCTTTACCGACATTCAGGCAGCCTTATCTGTCTCCATACCATTTTAAACATAATAACATGACCAAATTTTTACACTTACACAATCAAATATTAACTATATGATGTGTTCATGTTCATCAAATTGGCATTAAATATCCATTTCTGGCATAATAATCAAACTAAAATACTCAAAGAAACACATCAACAACCATGTCATCAATACATCAGTTATACCACTTACATAATTAGACAATACTTAAACTTCATTCATGCTACATTGCTGATTAAAACCAAAGCCAATTCTACTGCATAAACTTAAACATTTTTCCTACTTATCCCTCTTAAATATTAGATGCTCCTAATTTTTCAACACAATAAATCCAGCAGTGCTTCAATTGCTAACCTGAAACAAATCCCTAAGTTGGCTCATTATCAATGAGACACCCAGCAGAGTACAAAGGCAATCAAACCAAGTCAGACTATGTCTGGTATGAACACTTATTAATTAATCATAAAAGTGAAAGTACTTGATATATATATACAGATATATATATATATATATATATATATATATATATACGGATACATATATAAATTGTTATAACCATCAATCACTGGAAGAGAAGGGAAATCGTCTGATCAGACCCTTCCACAAAAGTTGCTTGGTTTGATTGTTCAGTTCCTCTTTTTCTTTCAGTGACATTCTCCGAATAGGGTGTACAACAGGCCTTGCATTCAGAGCTAAGTCAATTCCGAAGTCGATTTCTCTGCGCGGAGGTAATCGATCAACTTCTTCAAACACATCTGCATATTCTCTGACGATAGGAATATCTTCAATTGAAGCAGGAGTGACTTCTAGAGAAGACCAAAATTCTTTCCTATCTGTGGCTGAGCCGTGGCATGGAATAGCAGTAATGTCCCCAAATTTGGTTTTGATTCTGACCACTCTTTCAGCACAAAGTAACTCAACCTCATGTTTCGTCAGCCAGTCCATTCCACGTATGATATCATACCCGGAGAAATTCATGATGATCAAATTAAAAGGAAATTGGAAGTAGGAATAAGAAACAGGAACTTTACAATACTGATCGAGGAAAAGCGAACCTCCTATCGGGCTATGGGCTCTGATCGATTCTGTAAGTTTTCTTGGTTTCAATTTAAGCTTTTTAATCGTGTCGTTAAATATGAAACTTCTAGATGCATCAGTGTCAAACAAAACTGTAATAGGAATATTCTTAATGTTAAGAGTACCTCCTAAAACATCAAGTTTACCTGCTTCGGAAGAAGTCGGTGCAACTGCCCCGCCATAGACATGTGCCACTTCAGATTTCTTGAGCAGATGGCAATTTCTGATAAAGTGTCCAGTCTTGTGGCGGTTAAAGCATTCCTTTGGGCCATGGGGATTCTGTCCACTGCTCTGACTCGGTCCAGACTCGTTCCTTCTTGGTCTCTTCGGGGCTCGGCATTCATAGTCAAAATACCCCATCTTCTGAAAATTAAAGCACCTGACCTTAGATTTGTCCCTCTTCCTCTTCTCTTCGGGCTTGGCGGTAGAAGAGCTTCCTGCCTCAGATTTCTTGTTAGAATCCTTTCTCTTATTATTGGCTTGATTCTTTTCTCGATCTTACTGAGAACCCTTCTGATAAATCTCTTCATATCAACAGGCAATCTTGATCACTTTAGCAAATGGACGCTCGATATGTGCCGTCACCCTATTATGATACCTCCTCGCCAGACCATTGATAAACCTCTTATTTTTCTGAAGCAGGTCTTGAACTAACTCAGGGGCATATCTGGAAAGCTCGTCAAATTTCTTTACATACTCAGCAATATTCATACTCGCTTGTTGGAGGTGGGCGAACTCATCATGAAGGCGTTCAACTTCGTGAGGTGGAAGGAACTTCTCATTGAATAGCTCTTTAAATTTCTCCCAAGTTACATCAGCTTCATTACCCCCAACCATAGCTGTTTCCCACTAAATCTGGGCCTGGTCCTTCAGGATCCATGTCGCCATAAATCGCTTCCTGTGATCTTCGAGCTCTAATCCTCCCAAGATTTTCTCAATCGTCTTAAGCCATGCTTGTACCTCTGTCACCTTCTCTCGGCCCGTGAAATGCATGCCTCCTAGATTCTTGATTTTCTTTGCCACCTTGTCTGGATCAAAAGCACGTGGAGGGGGTGGTGGTAGTGGCACCTCAGCATCCACAGTAGGTTGGTCATAAGCAATTAGGGTTGTACCTCTTCCTCTAGTTCTGGCTCTCGTACTCATCTTTCAATCAGTCTGTAACATCAAGGAAAGAGTCAGACTAAGGGAAATGATAATTTCAAAGGAAAGGTTAAAAGTAGAGACATGTGATAAGATGATAATGCAGTAATGACTGATTAATATGTGTTATTCTGCTGTGCTCATTCTAGGACATTACTAATCCTATCTCTAATGGGCTACTCGTCTTAGAACACTTCTGATTCTATCTAGACGAATCATTCTAAAAATGTTATACTCCGTAGCTAAGGTTAACCTTTAGCTCCGATAGCAAATGTGATAACCCCAAAATTCCGTGGTACGAAAGTAAAGATAATCGTAGTAGCATAACATAATTAAAACAATAACAGATCTCAGATAATAGCAGAACATATAAATCATTGCAGCGGAAATGTAAATGTCATCACAAAATAACATCACAGAACATCAGAATACACAGTACATGATACACTTAGCAAAATAGATGTCTAAAACAGGGAAAGAAATAAAGTCTCAATCTCCCAAAATACATCAATACTCAATACTGTCTCAATATCCCAAGAAGTAAATAAAAAGATAAAAAGAAAAGATTCTTCATCATCTTCAACAGCAAGCTCCAGTCCAGAAAATATCCATACCTAACACCTGTCAATTGGCTACCCGTGTGGAAAGAGGGCACCCGAGTTTGCCAAGTGAAATAAACTATGAGTCAGTCATGGGACTGGTATGAGAAATCTTACTAAACTAACAATATGCCAAATCATTGGACCACGCCGCTAACGCGGAACGAGTTTACTCCATTGGATTGCCAGTGCATAAGTTTTATAAATTTTAAGTCAAAATAATGCAATGCTTTTTAGAAAATGAAATCATAATAAGACTCAAGTCCCATCACATAATGCAACGCAAACCGGAGGATAGAGTTTTACCTTATAATGATAAAAAATGCTTGATACATAGAATATAATATTTTTTAATATTACTACAAGTGTTTAATCAATTTTAAAATACTTCAAAATAAATGTATTAATCCTAGACGGCATAGCTACCATATACTATGTCGTCATACATAGGTTTACAATCAAAACCGTAATGTCGTATTGGAAATTGGGTTTCCATCAGGAGTCAAGGCTAGGAACGATCTCCTTACTGATTCGAGACACTCTAGCAATGTCCCAGGATCACACCTACGGGCAACCCTTGGATCCTGCAGGGCCGGTCCACAAATATCGTTAGTGGATTAGTTATGCCTGAACACACGCTTCCCGATCCTATTGGACCTATAAATTGGCCATTGGCGACCAATAAGAATAATCCGAGGCACCTCAAAAATCCATCAACCACATAAGTAAAATGTCGGGCCGTGTAAAAACCCAAACACCACTTCTAGCTAGAAAGAAACGTGTGCACTACATGCGTTCCCTTGCTCCGTTTTTGACTCTTACCGGGGTGTGAGGCTCGCGAGGTAATGTTATACACAAAGCTATGCCGAAATAGGCTGTGCTTTGATCATCCCACAAGGCTCTGCTTTTCAACAAAAGCCTCGATCAATTGCATCTTGACATGTCACATTGACAATCCATGCCATGCGATTGATAACTACAATATATAAGAGGGTGTTGAGCAAGAGAATAAATTCTCCGCCACCATACAAATATATATCAAATAGGAATCAATTTAATTTACATGGAATGAATTTCAATGTCGGACACACATCCATTTACAAGTCCGTTCTGGGTCTGAACGAAACCGGAGACACCTTATCCAATATGGAAGAGAGGTGCTCGCATATCTGGACAATCAACACGAACGTCTGGACAAACTACCACTTTAACCCTTTACTGGTAGCTAGTCAATGCCAGGCATCAATAGCTATCCATTCGACGTGAAGATTGCCGGTCCTCAAACGCCGTCTTTAATTCTTCGATTTAAATCATCGTATAATTATTTGAAATGAGTTTGAACTCGGTCTTTTCAAATAATTCTCGTATATATATAAAGTTGAAACCATTCTATATCGTTAGTATTATTTAATAACGATTTATCACGATTTTTATTTATATAAAAATAGCCAAATTTATTTAACGACGCTTCGGGTCGATGGGCGGCCCTAGCGCTGTTTTTATCGAAATTTGATTTACATTTATCTTGAAATCTAACTTTTGGATTTTAACAAAATTCATATAGATGGAAAGATCTTCCCAAAGCGATCCTAACAGTTCCAGTTTTGGGAAAATCCGACGGTTGGATCTTTCGGTATGATCGTTTAAAGTTACAATTGCCGAAATGTGAACTACCGCGCACGATTCATTTAATTTTAATTAATATTTATATATATATACATACGTATATATATAATCGTTTGGCGATTTTAACTACTTT
The DNA here is from genome assembly GCA_030737875.1 of Allium sativum. NCBI lineage: Eukaryota > Viridiplantae > Streptophyta > Magnoliopsida > Asparagales > Amaryllidaceae > Allium > Allium sativum. Next base: position 182,972,914 of record CM060924.1, on the reverse strand, counting down.
CAATCAATCACATCAAGCCAAATACAGTCTATATTCATGTTAGAGATTTTATATATGATTTTCATAATCCTACTAACATGATAAAAATGATGATTTGAAATAAATCATGTTTTTAATGGCTACTTATTTCCAATGGTAACTTAATTACATTGAAAATATATATTCCTAATGTTCACTCTTTATGTTGAATCCAAACGACAATAAAAGCATGACTTTTAATCCTACTATTTTTATTTCACCTAAAATGAGGATAAAAATGTGACATTTAAATCTAACCTTTTATTGTATATAAAATGTTAATCAAATGCAACCTTTGGTCTTATTCTTTTTATTTCAACTAAAATGTCATTTTTATCTATGTTTTTATTTGTATCTAAAATTACAAATAAAAATGTAACTTTTTAGTCCATGTTTTATTTACACCTAAAATGACGATAAAAATGTAATCTCTCATTTCATGTTTTTATTTGCATCTAAAATGCAAACAAAAATGCAACTTTTAAATCAATGTTTTTATTCGCATCTAAAATGCAAACAAGAATGCAACTATTAAATCAATGTTTTTGTTCGCATCTAAAATGCAAACAAAAATGTAACTTTTTAAACGATGTTTTATTTGCATCTAAAATTACAAATAAAAATGTAACTTTTTAAACGATGTTTTATTTGCGTCTAAAATTGCAAATAAAAATGTAACTTTTTTAATACGGTGTTTTATTTGCATCTAAAATTACAAATAAAAAAATATAACTTTTTAAACGATGTTTTAGTTGCATCTAAAATTGCAAATAAAAAATGTAACTTTTTATACGGTGTTTTATTCGCATCTAAAATTGCAAATAAAAAATGTAACTTTTTATACGGTGTTTTATTTGCATCTAAAATTGCAAATAAAAAAATGTAACTTTTTATACTATTCTTTAAAATTGTATATTTTAATGAATTCATGTTTGCTTTAAAAACATGAACAATTTTCCTAATTATATTCTTAACATAAATTTGTTAATTTTAATGATTTCATGTTTCGAGTAAAAGCATGAACAATTTTTCTATTTACACAAATTTCAATTTTATTGTCACAAGTTCAATAAACAAAAATGAGGATTTTTGTTTATCTAATTTTTTTCTATTTACTCAAATGTCCATTTTTGGTGTCACATGTTTAATGAACAAAATAATGTTTTTTTTAACCATTTCATACTACCACAAAAATGTCAAATTTGGTGTCACACTTTTAATGAACAAAAATAATGGTTTTTGTTTAACCATTTCATACTACCACAAAAATGTAAAATTTGGTGTCTTACGTTTAATGAACAAAAATAATGGTTCTTGTTAACCATTTTCTATCATCGCAAATTGTCAATTTTTGTGTCAACATACTTAATAAACAAAAATAGGAATTTTTGTTTAACTAATTCTTTATCATCGCAAATTGTCAATTTTGGTGCAAATTGAATTATAACAACAAAAGCAATATTTTATTTGATTGAAAACTCTAGTTCAATCAAACAATAACAAGGGTGATATTTTTATCAACCAACAAACAAAGTGATATATTTTATTTTGAATTGAAAGTTCTAATTCAATTCAATAACATAGACAAAGTGATATTTTTATTACATTGTCAATTTTATTTCAATTCACTAATGTAAACAAAAAAGATATATTCTTCTTGAATTGACAATTCTATTTCAATTCACTAATATGAACAAAAATGATATTTTTTCTTGAATTGACAAACAAATTTAATTCACTAATATGAACAAAAATGATATTTTTTTTGACAAATAAATTCAATTCACTAATATGAACAAAAATGATATTTTATATTGAATTGTCAAACTAATTCAATTCAACAAAAAAGGACAAAATAATATTTTATATTGAATTGACAAACTAATTCAATTCAACAAAAATGACAAAATAATATTTTATATTTAATTGACAAACTAATTCAACTCAATAAAAATGATAACATAATATTTTATATTGAATTGACAAACTAATTCAACTCAATAAAAATGATAACATAATATTTTATATTGAATTGACAAACTAATTCAACTCAATAAAAATGATAACATAATATTTTATATTGAATTGACAAACTAATTCAACTCAATAAAAATGATAACATAATATTTTATATTGAATTGACAAACTAATTCAACTCAATAAAAATGATAACATAATATTTTATATTTGAGTTGACAAACTAATTCAACTCAACAAAAATGACAAAATAATATTTAATATTGAATTGACAAACTAATTCAACTCAATAAAAATGATAACATAATATTTTATATTGAATTGACAAACTAATTCAACTCAATAAAAATGATAACATAATATTTTTTATTTGAGTTGAGAAACTAATTCAACTCAACAAAAATGACAAAATAATATTTTATATTGAATTGACAAACTAATTCAACTCAATAAAAATGATAACATAATATTCTATATTGAATTGAAAAACTAATTCAACTCAATAAAAATGATAACATAATATTTTATATTTGAGTTGACAAACTAATTCATCTCAACAAAAATGACAAAATAATATTTTATATTGAATTGACAAACTAATTCAACTCAATAGAAATGATAACATAATATTTTATATTTGTTTTAATATACATGATTCACCAAATAATGACAAAGAGAAAATAATTTATTTTAATTTAACCAACACATACATGTCTATAATTATTCATCACCAATCAATAAATCAATCATCACCCAAAATTTCAAAACATAGCAGATCTAAATCATATACATGCAATCATTACATAGCGAGTAAAATAATTAAATTGATTAATTATTAAAAATCAGAAATCTCACTATCGGGTTATTCTGTTTTTTTCAGAACTGCAAATTTGTCCAAAATTCAAACAGCTTGGAATCGCTCCTTTTCAGTCTAGAGTCGTAGATCTCGTCTCTACGATCGCACAGGATCTGAAATCGTTAATTTTCGATGTCGTATGAATTTATTAGGATTTAAATAAGAATAATTTTAAATTAAATTATTAAAATAATTAAAAGGGAATTTACCCTTTCTTCCCCAATACAGTACACGACCGTCGGGTTCTTATTCCAATTCAAACTTAGGTTTGGCTTTTGCGGCCACTACAGGGATCGAGGTGATAATCCGATGGTACCATGCTGGAGAGGGGAGTGCGGCGCTCGATGGGGGTCCCACTACATGAAGCTCGATCGAGGTAGGAAGCCGGGGTGGCGCTGTGAACGGATCGGGTTTGGGTGGCCAAAACTCGGCGGATACTCCACTTCAGGGGGTATCACCCGTATGGATGGGATGAGGGAAGAGTTCTCTTCGATAAAGTCAAGAGGAGTGAGGGGTTTCGGTGTATGGATCGATAGAAAGTAGTGGGGGAAGCCAGGAAGGATTTCGGCCTTGGGTTGATGAAGGTGGCGGCTGTAGTGTAACGATGGAATTAGGGTTTGTGGAAAAGGACAAAGCATTTTATAATATTTTAATTCTAATTTTTGCAAAAAAATCCACAAATTATTAACGACTCTGATTTTAGTCCAATAGGAGTTGATCCCACCCAATAGCCCCCGTTCCGGATTCAATGGGCTAGGTCCCGTCAGTCCAAACGACTGTTTGTGGCCTGAATTCTTTAATTTAATATTTAAATCCTTTATTAAATTAATTCGATCGTATATTTAAATTCACGGGGGCCACATACAGACTCAGAAAATTCCAGAAAAAATATTTCTGGCTTTGTTTTGACGATACAGTCCTAACAAAATTAATTTCGTCGAATTCTGAGACCGTTTGAAAAATGGCCATTTTCAAGTCGATCAGATTTGACTGAAATTGATAAAACACATTTTCTTTGGCCACGCTCACATATTAATTCGAAAAATTATGAAAATTGAAATCTAGCAATAATTTGACATTCCGGTTCCAACAAAAGTGGTTTCGTCGAAAACGGAGGTCGTTTGAAAATTGACTATTTTCAATGGCTTTAATATTATTTAAAAATAAAATTTTAAATTCTGGCACATTTTCTAACCAAATTCTTTAAAATAATTTTTTTAAATTGGTTCTGATTTTCCGGGTTGTTACAATCTCCCCCACTTAAAAGCTTTTCGTCCTCGAAAAGGAAACAATGGTAAAGTAGGAAACAAAACGGAAAATGCAAGGTATTGTAAATGTACCTCAACACAAGAGTCACTCGGAGATGTCCAATCTGCACCTGGGATAAGCCTATTTGATGCTGTCCTTAGTCTCCCACATACAGTCTCTAGGATCCCCGCTCCACTGCACCTTGACTAAGTGGATCCTCTTGTTCCTCAGCACTCGGGTTTCCTTGCCCACAATTTTCACTGGCTCCCTTCTTACTGCTAGGGCCCGGGTAATCTCCAAATCTCATTGTGCTGCTTCCTCCACAACTAAATCTGGATCATGAACATGCTTCCGGAGTTGGGACACATGAAATACATCGTGGACTCCTGGCAACTAGTCAGGCAACTGCACTCTATAAGCGAGAGTCCCAATCCTTTCGAGATTAGGAAACGGGCCAATGAATCTCGGTGCCAATTTCCCAGTCTTCCCAAATCGAATCACACCTCTCAGTGGGGAAACCTTCAAGTATACAAGATCACCAATAGAGAATTCTAAATCCCTTCTTCTAGCGTATGCATAGCTCTTCTCTCGGCTTTGGGCAGCCAATAATCGCTTCTTAATTAAATCAACTTTCTCTACTACTTCGCGAATCATGTCGGGACCCAGTACTAATCGATTGTCGGGTTCCACCCAACATGCGGGAGATCTACATGGTCTGCCATATAATGCCTCAAATGGCGACATCTTCAAGCTTGCTTGGTAACTATTATTATAAGAGAACTCAACCAACTGCAAGTGATCCTCCCATGAACCGCCGAAGTCAAGAATGCATGCTCGCAACAAGCCTTCTAAAATGCAGTTCACCCTCTCAGTCTAGCCATCTGTCTGAGGGTGGTAAGCAGTGCTCAGATTCAACTTGGTCCTTAGTTCCTCTTGGAAAGCTTCCCAGAATTTTCTAGTAAATATTGGATCGCGGTCACTGACAATGCTTTTGGGAACTCCATGTAGTATGACAATCTCTCTGAAATAAAGTTGTGCCAGACTTCGAGCTGTTCGATTAGATATGATAGGGATGAAATGGGCAGTCTTTGTGAAGCGATCTACAATCACCCATATACTGTCATTCACCTTTCTAGTGCGGGGCAAGCCATCGATGAAGTCCATAAAAATTTGCTCCCACTTCCAACCTGGAACCTCTAGTGGTTGCAACAATCCTGGTAGCTTTTGCTGATCGCTTTTGACTTGCTGGCAGGTGGGACATTTAGCAACATATATAGAAATATCCCTCTTCATAGATCTCCACCAAAATGTGCGCTTGAGGTCATGATCCATCTTGCTCACCCCCGGATGAATGCTGAGCTTAGACTTGTGACATTCATCCATTACTTCCTTTCTGAGCTCAGGAAGATTCGGAACACAAATTCGGCCCAATAGCCTCAGAACCCCTTTGTCATCAATATGGAAACTCATGGGTTCGGCCCGATTGCAAAACTCATGGATTCTCTAAATAAATTCATCATTCTTCTGAAGAGCAGAGTTCTTATCGATCAAGTTAGACGTAATAATGAGATTTGCAAGGATAAGGTTGGTGATGGCCGTATTTTTCCTGCTGAGAGCATCTGCCACTACATTGGCATTCCCTAGAGTATATAAGATGTCCAGGTCATAGGGTGCAAGGAATTCAACCCAACGCTGCTGCCTCAAATTCAAATCTCTTTGGGTGAACAAATACTTTAAAGATTTGTGATCAGTATACAGCTCAAATTTCTCGCCCAAGAGATAGTGCCTCCGTATCTTTAGAGCAAATACGATGTCCATTAGCTCAAGATCATGAGTGGCGTAATTTTTCTCATGCGGTTTTAATTGACGGCTAGCATATCTGACCACTTTGTCTCTTTGCATTAGCACCGCACCAATACCTTAAATAGAGAAAAGAATAACATGTTAAAGTAATATTTGACATTAAAAATTTCATCTCTGACATGTTTATTTAAATAAAAAAGAATAACCTTCTCTAGAGACGTCAGTCCAGACTTTCAGATCCTGATTGCCATCAATAATGGTTAACACATGAGTAGTGATCAACCTCTGTTTCAAATCTTGGAAAGTTGCCTCACATTCGGGTGTCCAAATGAACTTTGTATGCTTCTTAGTCAGCTTCGTCAATGAACAAGATAATCTCGAGAAATCCTTAACGAATTTCTGATAATAGCCAGCCAGCCCTAAGAAACTTCTGACTTCAATGGGCGTGGTAGGCTGCTTCCAATCTTGGATGGCTGAGATCTTTCCTCGATCTACTGAAATGCCTTCCTTAGATACAACATGACCGAGGAATTTCACCTCTTCTTGCCAGAATATGCACTTGGAGAATTTGGCTTTCAACACATTTCATCGAAAAATCTCCAAGACTTCTTTCAGATGCTTTTCGTGCTCAGCAGTGGATTTAGAAAAGATCAGGATATCATCTATGAACACCAACACGAATTTTTTTAAAACATCGTGGAAGACTCTATTCATCAGATCAACAAAGTATGCTGGAGCATTGCATAAGCTAAAGGGCATCTCTAGCCATTCATAAAATAAGTCTGGTCCTCTGAAAGCTGTCAAAGGCACACATTCTTCGGCAATGCAGCTAGGTCCATCCTAGAGAATACTCGTGCTCCATTCAAGCGGTCTAGCAGATCATCAATGCATGGCAGTGGGTATTTATTTTTCAGAGTCTGCATATTTAGATCACGGTAGTCCACACATAGCGTGAGGGTACCGTCTGACTTTGGAACGAAAACCACTGCTGCACCCCAGCTCGGGAAGCTAGGTCTGATCAGACCCTTCCACAAAAGTTGCTTGGTTTGATTGCTCAGTTCCTCTTTATCTTTCAGTGACATTCCCCGAATAGGGTGTACAACATGCCTTGCATTCGGAGCTAAGTCAATTCTGAAGTCGATTTTTCTGCGTAGAGGTAATCGACCAACTTCTTCAAACACATCCACATATTCTTTGACGACAGGAATATCTTCAATAGAAGCAGGAGTGACTTCTAGAGAAGACCAAAATTCTTTCCTATCTGTAGCTGAGCCGTGGCATGGAATAGAAATAATGTCCCCAAATTTGGTTTTGATTCTGACCACTCTTTCAGCACAAAGTAACTCAGCCTCATATTTCGTCAGCCAGTCCATTCCAAGTATAATTTCATACCCATAGAAATTCATGATGATCAAATTAAAAGGAAATTGGAAGCAAGAATAAGAAACAGGAACTTTACAATACTATCGAGGAAAAATGAACCCCCTATCAGGCTATGGGCTCTGATCGGTTCTTTAAGTTTTATTGGTTTCAATTTAAGCTTTTTAATCGTGTCGTTAGATATGAAACATCTAGATGCACCAGTGTCAAACAAAACTGTAATAGGAATATTCTTAATGTTAAGAGTACCTCCTAAAACATCAGGTTTACCTGTTTCGGAAGAAGCCGGTGCAGCTGCCCCGTCATAGACATGTGCCACTTCAGATTTCTTGAGCAGAGGGCAATTTATGGTAAAGTGTCCAGTCTTGTGGCAGTTAAAGCTTTCCTTTGGGTCATGGGGATTCTGTCTACTTCTCTGACTCGGTCCAGACTCGTTCCTTCTTGGTCTCTTCGGGGCTTAGCATTCGTAGTCAAAATGCCCTATCTTCTGACAATTGAAGCACTTGACCTTAGATTTGTCCCTCTTCCTCTTCTCTTGGGGCTTGGCGGTAAAAGAGCTGCCTGCCTCAGGTTTCTTGTCAGACTCCTTTCTCTTATTATTATCTTGATTCTTTTCTCGATCTTGCTGAGAACCCTTCTGATCAATCTCTTCATATCTGCAGGCCATCTCGATCACTTTAGAAAATGGACGCTCGATATGTGTCGTCACCCTATTATGATACCTCCTCGCCAGACCATTGATAAACCTCTTATTTTTCTGAAGCGGGTCTTGAACTAACTCAGAGGCATATCTGGAAAGCTCGTCAAATTTCTTTACATACTCAGCAATATTCATACTCCCTTGTTGGAGGAGGGGGAACTCATCATGAAGGCGTTCAACTTCGTGTGGCAGAATGTACTTCTCATTGAATAGCTCTTTGAATTTCTCCCAAATTACATCAGCTTCATTACCCCCATCCATAGTTGTTTCCCACCAAATCTAGGCCCGGTCCTTCAGGATCCATGTCGCCATGAATCGCTTCCTATGATCTTCGAGCTCTAATCCTCCCATGATTTTCTCAATCGTCTTAAGCCATGCTTGTGCCTCTGTCACCGTCTCTCGGCCCGTGAAATGCACGCCTCCTAGATTCTTGATTTTATTTGCCACCTTGTCTAGATCAAAAGCACGTGGAGGTGGTGGTGGTAGTGGCAGCTCAGCATCCATAGTAGGTTGGTCATGAGAAATTGGGGCAGTATCTCTTCCTCCTCCCCTGCCTGCTGCTCCACCTCGACCTCTTCCTCTAGTTCTGGCTCTCATACTCATCTTTCAATCAGTCTGTACCATCAAGGAAAGAGTCAGACTAAGAGAAATGATAATTTCAAAGGAAAGGTTAAAAGTAGAGACATATGATAAGATGATAATGCAGTAATGACTGATTAATATGTGCTATTCTAATGTGCTCATTCTAGGACATTACTAATCCTATCTCTAATGGGCTACTCATCTTAGAATACTATTGATTCTATCTAGATGAATCGTTCTAAAAATGTTGTACTCCGTAGCTAAGGTTAACCTTTAGCTCTGATACCAAACATGATAACCCCAAACTTCCGTGGTACGAAAGTAAGGATAATCGTAGGAGCATAACATAATTACAGCAATAACAGATCTCAGATAATAGCAGAACATATAAATCATTGCAGCGGAAATGTAAATGTCATCATAAAATAACATCACATAACATCAAAGTACGCAGTATAGAATACACTTAGCAAAATAGATGTCTAAAACAGGGAAAGAAATAAAGTCTCAATCTCCCAAAATACATCAATACTCAATACTGTCTCAATATCTCAAGAAGTAAATAAAAAGATAAAAAGAAAAGATTCTTCATCATCTTCAACAGCAAGCTCCAGTCCAGAAAATATCCATACCTAACACTTGTCAATTGGCTGTCTGTGTGGAAAGAGGGCACCCGAGTTTGCAAAGTGAAACAAACTAAGAGTCAGTCATGGGACTGGTATAAGAAATCTTACTAAACTAATAATATGGAAAATCACTAGACCACGCTGCTAATGCGGAACTGGTTTGCTTCATTGGATTGCCAGTGCATAAGTTTTATAAATTTTAAGTCAAAATAACGCAATGCTTTTTAGAAAATGAAATCATTATAAGACTCAAGTCCCATCACACATTGCAACGCAAATCGGAGGATAGAGTTTTACCTTATAATGATAAAAAATGCTTGATACGTAGAAGATAATATTTTTTAATATTATTATTAGTGTTAAATAGATTTTAAAATACTTCAAAGTAAAAGTATTAATCCTAGACGGCATAGCTACCATATACTATGTCGCGATACATAGGTTTACAATCAAAACCGTAATGTCGTATTGGAAATTGGGTTTCCATCAAGAGTCAAGGCTAGGAACGATCTCCTTACTGATTCGAGACACTCTAGAAATGTCCCGGATCGCACCTACGGGCAACCCTTGGATCCTGCAGGACCGGTCCACAAATATCGTTAGTGGATTAGTTATGCCTGAACACACATTTCTTGATCCTATTGGACCGATAAATTGGCCATTGGCGACCGATAAAAATAATCCGAGGCGCCTCAAAAATTCATCAACCACATAAGTAAAATGTCGGGCCGTGTAAAAACCCAAACACCACTTTTAGCTAGAAAAAAAACGTGTGCACTCCCTACGTTCCCTTGCTCCATTTTTGACTCTTACCGGGGTGTGAGGCTCGCGAGGTAACGTTATACACAAAGCTATGTCGAAATAGGCTGTGCTTTGATCATCCCACAAGGCTCTGCTTTTCAACAAAAGCCTCGATCAATTGCATCTTCGCATTTTACATTGAAAATCCACGCCAGGTGATCGATAACTATTAATATATAAGAGGGTGTTAAGCAAGGGAATAAATTCTCCGCCACCAAACAAATATATATCAAATAGGAATCAATCTAATTTACATGGAATGAATTTCAATGTCGGACACACATCCATTTACTAGTCCGTTCTGGGTCTGAACGAAACCGGAGACACCTTATCCAATATGGAAGAGAGGTGCTCGCATATCCGGACAATCAACACGAACGTCCGGACAAACTACCACTTTAACCCTTTACTGGTAGCTAGTCAATATCAGACATCAGTAGTTATCCATTCGACGTGAAGATCGTTGGTCTTCAAATGCCGTCTTTAATACTTCGATTTAAATCGTAGTATAATTATTTGAAATGAGTTTGAACTCGGTCTTTTCAAATAATTCTTATATATATATTAAGTTTAAACCATTCTATATCATTAGTATTATTTAATAACGATTTATCACTATTTTTATTTATATAAAAATACCCAAATTTATTTAACGACGCTTTGGGTCAATGGGCGGCCCTGGCGTGTTTTTATCGAAATTTGATTTACATTTATCTTGAAATCTAACCATTGGATTTTAACAAAATTCATATCGATGGAAAGATCTTACCAAAGCGGTCCTAATGGTTCCAGTTTTGGGAAAATGCGATAGTTGGATCTTTCGGTATAATCGTTTAAAGTTACGATTGCCGAAACGCGAACTACGGCGCGCGATTCGTTTAATTTTAATATATATATATATAATCGTTTGGCGATTTCAACTACTTTCAATCAATCACATGCAAGCCAAATACAGTTTATATTAATGTTAGAGATTTTATATATGATTTTCATAATCCTACTAACATGATAAAAATGATGATTTGAAATAAATTATGTTTTTAATGGCTACTTATTTCCAATGGTAACTTAATTACATTGAAAATATATATTCTTAATGTTCACTCTTTATGTTGAATCCAAACGACAATAAAAGCATGACTTTTAATCCTACTTTTTTTTCCACCTAAAATGACGATAAAAATGTGACATTTAAATCTATCCTTTTATTGTATATAAAATGTCAATCAAATGCAACCTTTGATCTTATTCTTTTTATTTCAACTAAAATGTTATTTTTATCTATGTTTTTATTTGTATCTAAAATTACAAATAAAAATGAAACTTTTTAGTCCATGTTTTATTTACACCTAAAATGACGATAAAAATGTAATCTCTCATTTCATGTTTTTATTTGCATCTAATATGCAAACAAAAATGCAACTTTTAAATCAATGTTTTTATTCGCATCTAAAATGCAAACAAAAATGTAACTTTTTAAACGATGTTTTATTTGCATCTAAAATTACAAATAAAAATGTAACTTTTTAAACGATGTTTTATTTGCATCTAAAATTACAAATAAAAATGTAAATTCTTTTATACGGTGTTTTATTTGCATCTAAAGTTACAAATAAAAAAAATGTAACTTTTTAAACGATGTTTTATTTGCATCTAAAATTGCAAATAAAAAATGTAACTTTTTATATGGTGTTTTATTTGCATCTAAAATTGCAAATAAAAATATGTAACTTTTTATACTATTCTTTAAAATTGTATATTTTAATGAATTCATGTTTGATTTAAAAACATGAACAATTTTCCTAATTATATTCTTAACATCAAATTTTTTAATTTTAATGATTTCATGTTTTGAGTAAAAACATGAACAATTTTTCTATTTACACAAATTTCATTTTTAGTGTCACAAGTTCAATAAAAAAAATGAGGATTTTTGTTTATCTAATTTTTTTCTATTTACTCAAATATCCATTTTTGGTGTCACATGTTTAATGAACAAAAATAATGGCTTTTGTTTAACCATTTCATACTACCACAAAAATGTCAAATTTGATGTCGCACGTTTAATGAACAAAAATAATGGTTTTTGTTTAACCATTTCATACTACCACAAAAATGTCAAATTTGGTGTCATACGTTTAATGAACAAAAAAAATGGTTTTTGTTAACCATTTTCTATCATCGCAAATTGTCAATTTTTGTGTCAACATACTTAATAAACAAAAATAGGAATTTTTGTTTAACTAATGCTCTATCATCGCAAATTGTCAGTTTTGGTGCAAATTGAATTATAACAACAAAAGCAATATTTTATTTGATTGAAAACTCTAGTTCAATCAAACAATAACAAAGGTGATATTTTTATCAACCAACAAACAGAGTGATATATTTTATTTTGAATTGAAAGTTCTAATTCAACTCAATAACATAGACAAAGTGATATTTTTATTACATTATCAATTTTATTTCAATTCGCTAATATAAACAAAAAAGATATATTCTTCTTGGATTGACAATTCTATTTCAATTCACTAATATGAACAAAAATGATATTTTTTCTTAAATTGACAAACAGATTCAATTCACTAATGTGAACAAAAATGATATTTTTTTTGACAAACAAATTCAATTCACTAATGTGAACAAAAATGATATTTTATATTGAATTGTCAAACTAATTCAATTCAACAAAAAGGACAAAATAATATTTTATATTGAATTGACAAACTAATTCAATTCAACAAAAATGACAAAATAATATTTTATATTGAATTGACAAACTAATTCAACTAATAAAAATGATAACATAATATTTTATATCGAATTGACAAACTAATTCAACTCAATAAAAATGATAACATAATAATTTATATTGAATTGACAAACTAATTCAACTCAATAAAAATGATAACATAATATTTTATATTGAATTGACAAACTAATTCAACTCAATAAAAATGATAACACAATATTTTATATTGAATTGACAAACTAATTCAACTCAATAAAAATGATAACATAATATTTTATATTTGAGTTGACAAACTAATTCAACTCAACAAAAATGACAAAATAATATTTTATATTGAATTGACAAACTAATTCAACTCAATAAAAATGATAACATAATATTTTATGTTGAATTGACAAACTAATTCAACTCAATAAAAATGATAACATAATATTTTATATTTGAGTTGACGAACTAATTCAACTAAACAAAAATGACAAAATAATATTTTATATTGAACTGACAAACTAATTCAACTCAATAAAAATGATAACATAATATTTTATACTGAATTGACAAACTAATTCAACTCAATAAAAATGATAACATAATATTTTATATTTGAGTTGACAAACTAATTCAACTCAACAAAAATGACAAAATAATATTTTATATTGAATTGACAAACTAATTCAACTCAATAAAAATGATAACATAATATTCTATATTGAATTGAAAAACTAATTCAACTCAATAAAATTGATAACATAATATTTTATATTTGTTTTAATATACATGATTCACCAAATATTGACAAAGAGAAAATAATTTATTTTAATTTAACCAACACATACAGATCTATAATTATTCATCACCAATCAATAGATCAATCATCACCCAAAATTTCAGAACATAGCAGATCTAAATCATATACATGTAATCATTACACAGCGAGTAAAATAATTAAATTGATTAATTATTAAAAATCAGAAATCTCTCTGTCGGGTTATTCTGTTTTGTTCAGAACCGCAAATTTGTCCAAAATTCAAACAGCTCGGATTCACTACTTTTCAGTCTAGAGTCGTAGATCTTGTCTCTACGATCGCACAGGATTTGAAATCGTTAATTTTCGATGTCGTATGAATTAGTTAGGATTTAAATAAGATAGGTAATAATTTTAAATTAAATTATTAAAATAATTAAAAGGGAATTTGCCCTTTCTTCCCCAATGCAGTACACGGCCGTCGGGTTCTTATTGCAGTTCAAACTTAGGTTTGGCTTTTGCGGCCACTACAGGGATCGAGGTGATAATCTGATGCTACCACGCTGGAGAGGGGAGTGCGGCACTCGAGGGGGTCTCACCACTTGAATCTCGATCGAGGCATGAAGCCAGGGCGGTGTCGTGAACGGATCGGGTTTGGGTGGCCAAAACTCGGCGGATACTCCACTTCAAGGGGTATTACCCGTATAGATGGGAAGAGGGAGGAGTTCTCTACGATAAAGTCAACAGGAGTGAGGGGTTTTGTGTGTGGATCGACAGAAATTAGTGGGGGAAGCCAGGAAGGATTTTGGCCATGGATTGATGAAGGTGGCGGCTGTAGTGTAACGATGGAATTAGGGTTTGTGGAAAAGGACAAAGCATTTTATACTATTTTAATTCTAATTTTTGCAAAAAAATCCACAAATTCTTAACGACTCCGATTTCAGTCCAACAGGAGTTGATCCTACCTAATAGCCTCCGTTTCGGATTCAATGGGCTAGGTCCCGTCAGCCCAAACGACTGTTTGTGGCTTGAATTCTTTAATTTAATATTTAAATCTTTTATTAAATTAATTCAATCATATATTTAAATTCACCGGGGCCACATACGAACTCGGAAAATTCCAGAAAAAATATTTCAGGCTTTGATTTGACGATACGGTCCTAACAAAATTAATTTCGTCGATTTCCGAGACCGTTTGAAAAATGGCCATTTTCAAGTCAATCAGATTTGACTAAAATTGACAAAACACATTTTCTTTTGCCACGCTCACATATTAATTCGAAAAATTATGAAAATTGAAATCTAGCAATAATTTGACATTCCGGTTCCAACAAAAGCGGTTTCGTCTAAAACGGAGGTCGTTTGAAAATTGACTATTTTCAATGGCTTTAATATTATTTAAAAATAAATTTTTTAAATTCTGGCACATTTTCTAACCAAATTCTTTAAAATAAAAATTTTAAATTGGTTCTGATTTTCCGGGTTGTTACATCACTACTTGACATATCATAAACTCTTGTCTTTGCTGTAAACATATGATCGGAGATGTTAAGGTATCTCATCAACCCACATTGCTTTTAGCAAAGTATGTTACCAAGTTAAATAGATCAACATTTATATTTTTGAACCATTTATCTTTCCTCGGAGAGTAAGCATAAGCCTAAACCCTCTTGTTCGTACTGCCTACCCCTAATCAAATAAACCCTACCTTACAACAAACCCTATTTAATTAAATAATGCATTTATATGGCATGTCCTGGTAAGTTCATTCAAATACAACCCCATATATAGATTTTACTAATAATACTGCATTCATAAAATATATCAATCACACATTAATCAACTGATATATACTTCAAACAAGTAAACATATATATGTACGTATAATTTTTTGGTTGCCTTTTTGTTAGGTCTTAATGCCTCCATGTATGTAAAAATAATAGGCGTTCACCTTGTATATTCCTAGTATTCACTTGCCCCAGGAATGTATAAGATTTTGACTACTCTTCCCCTATTATTCTTCTGAATATTTTTTACCCAATCAGTAAATTAATCCCTAGCCTGCTACCTACTAATTTATATAGATTTCTAGGGTTTCTTATTTAAGGAAAGCCCCATTCTATCCTCCTTATAATAGCAAGTTATTCAAGTGCAGTTATGGTCCAAAATTTATTTTGGTCTTTTCTAAATGCTGCCTTTTGTTATTTAATTTTAAAACAACATTTTTAGTACCATTTTCATCCTTTATACTATTTGCATGACCCTTATTTCTCACGTGCTATTTATATCAAGAAATTAGAGTATCTTTTTATTATAGTGTACAGTTAGCATGCATTCTTTAGTCTACCAGATAATACATATACTTTCCTACATCCATTTATAAAGAATTGTGTCAACATTTCCCTTTACTTTTTTTTATTCTTAATTTCCTATTTAGAAGTTTTATACTTAAATTTAGCCATAAACTGATTATTTCCATTCTAATTCTCTGGGTCTTCACACACTCTCCCTTTAAAAGGAATTGTGTCCCACAATTAGTATCCCCACATAGTTTAATTATATATTTAATCACGACATAAAAAGAAAACACACCTTATCTTTTCCATAAGCAGCAACTATCAATGCTCCTTCACTTCAGTGAACAACTCAGGGAAGAAAAGGCCTGCCCCAAGTTTATTTCTGGAAATTCAAGAGCAGTTATTTAACACTAGGAAGCTCAGAGTGCGGTAATAGCATAGAACGGTTCGATGTATATGAGAGATGGAAAAAAAACTTAGGTATACATTTTTATTTAAAAATATATAGATTTATTTATTATGTGAATTTAAATAAATAGTTGTTTAATCATTAAATAAAAATTTAATAATCATAGGTGTTGAATATATTAAGTCGAGACGATTCGTAGCCGTGAAATTTGGAATTAAAATGGATATTAGGCAAATAAAATCAGTTGAATAAATCTCATTCAGAAATTTATTTTATCATTAAAAATAAATTGTTGGCTGCTTGGATACAATTATTAATTGTTATCAGTTGTGATTATATATATATATATTATATTGGTGGTTGGATATTTCCCGCAGTACCGTTAGCGGATGCCCGCTGATTAGCATAGAAATGTGTTTATTTTATGCTCTTATATTTTATCTTTTGTATATAAATAAATATTACATTGGGTATTATTTTGTTGTTTTACAGATGAGTTGTTCAAGCCTTATACAACCTTAAACTGAAGAATTAATGTCATATACATGAAGAATTGCATAAGAAGATGTCAATGGAGGCTAGTTGTGTTCACATTTGTCACCTTGGAAGGAGATTGGTAGAAAAGATCTTAGGAAATCAATCAGCTGGACACATGTCAAACAAGGATAAGAGGAAGATCTAGCATAATCTTTGATGAAAAAAAGCCCATATATTCATAGATTTGATTAGGGTTTTGCAACTCAGCTATAAATACACATGTATACCCATTGTAAAGATATACTTTCTATTGTACCTTTCTCTGCCATTAATTTAGTTTTCTTCTTTTCTCTTTTCTGCAATTTTATTTTCTTAGCAATTAGTGCTGTCTACACGATTTGATTTGGTAGAGCACTATTTGTATTTTGCGCTTATTTTCATTAGTGATTAACGGTCTGGTTAGATTCAGCGGTACTCCTAATTTTATTTTTTGTTGTTGTTTAATTTCTGCAATTTTAATTTCTATTCTTTTTATTGCTTTCCTAGGTCATATTGGATTGAATATAGATTTGATTAGATTCAGATCTGATTCAATTCAATAATAGTCTTATTGTTGTTTCAATTTTGTTTGTTTTTAAAATCAACCTCCAAGATTTCTCTAACTCGCCCAAGAAATATATAAATAATAAAATTTAAAATCCTCCCGTTGTTCGACCTGCATATTACACGATCTATGTTCTTGTAGTAAATTATTTCAAAATTTGCGCTTTTCTATTTCTTAGAAAGCGACGATCAAGTTTTTGGCGCCGTTGCCGGGAGGTAACAATTAAATTGTATTATTTATTTAAGTTCTGATTCGTGTTAGTTTTTATTTTATTTTTTCTTTTGGTTTCTTGTATATATAAAAGAAAATTGTTGATTGGTTTGATTTGTTATTAGTCACTGATACCGTAATCTTCTAAACAAGAGAAAAAAATACTTACTAAAAGCTTCAATCTCTTTCCAATAGTTTTCTCGATCTCTTTCCTTTTTCTTTCCAATTTCTCACACTTCTTCCTTTACATTTTTTTGAAAAAAAAATACAAAAAAATTCCTTTTACAATTCCTTGCTTTGTATTTTTTTTGCATCAAACCCAGAACTCTCCACCATCAACCTCAATTTGACACCCACCTCAACAACCACCAGTTCAATAGCAACCATCCTCCACTTGCTACTCCACCACTTCTCCCATTTACCACCATCAGACACCCTATCGCACAACCAATTCACATCACGTAACAAAATTACCACCTTCGAATCTCTTCGATTCACAATCACTACCATCCTACAACCGTTTATCCATAAATCTACTCAAATCATCACCTGCACAAACCCTCTATCCCACCACAAGAACATCTACAAATTCCAGTCACATACATCATCCCCAAACCATTCTCTGACCAAACCGCATACATAAACTCAAACCCTCCACCAGTCATATTCATATATTCAATGCAAATACCCCACTACAGACTTTCCTACCCAAACAACTTCATCACTGTTCAATACCATTACCACAGTCAACAATCACCAATCGCTTCCGAACAACACAATACAAACCGAAAACCTTAAATCGCAACAATTTCAAACCCTAACTCCTAGACCCGAAAACCCTAGAAACCCATAATTTCAGATCGAACGAAAACCGCGAGCAGCCACCAAACCGAACTCAACATACGAAACCCAATTCGAAAATACCGAAACCACCATCATCCACCATACTCAATTCAAACAACTCTTAAACCGAAAATACCACAAAATCGATTTCGAATTAAAGAAGGAACTTGAATCTCGTTTTGCTGAATTTTTCTTTTCGTTTATTTTGGGTTCGTGAGCAAGAGCTTGCATTGGTTTTGAGAACTGAAAGGGGGCGGATTTGATTTGTTGTTTTGAGGAAGCTCTTTTTTTTCTTCTCTGAGAGTGTAACATCCCGTATTTTCTGACCATTTATTTGAAATATTTTATTTATTTAAAATATTGGTTTGAGTTTAAATAATTGAATTTAACCATTTTATTTGAATATTTGAATTATATTAATAATATAATAATATTTTAATTCGGCATATTTGGAAAATGCTGAATATGCTGTGTAACGTGAACGGGCAATTTAAAATGGTTCAATATTGTTCATATTGAAATTTTAGTGGCGATTTTGTTTATAAAACGACGTTATAATGTTTAATTTATAATTTAATTATAAAACGAGCTGCAACGGCGCGGCAGTTCGTAAATTGGCGTTTTGAACTTTAAACGGTCGTACAGGGCCCAATATGAGTCGGATTTTCTCGAAACAAGAAACGTCCGAATCTGTTGGATAATATCTTTCTAATGAAAGAGAAAAATCGAGTTTTCATGTTGTAGATTTCGTTTTATGTCCAAATCAAATTTTGAAAAGGTCGCTCTGGAATTTCGTTATATATTATAACGTTATTTATATTAAATAAAGGAGTTTTTAAATTTTTATAATATCGTTTTGGCTTCAAATTCAACCCGGGATATTTTATTGTGGTAGTATACGATATTCTGGTTGGGTATGGCCAATTTTAATATTTTATTAATATTATGTTGAGGTATTTTATAATTAGTTTATTTTATTTGAATTGGCCAGTTATAAAAGGGCCTTTATTCAAATGACCTCAGTTTTCGACAAAACAAATTTTATTGAGACCGCAACAGTAAATTATTGCTAGATTTCAAGTGGCGCGTCAATCGGGGTTAATTTGTGAGCGTGGCAAAATAAAATCCAAATAAAAACGACCATTTGAACGTGAACGAGGGCCATTCGAGCAAACGAACTTGGAATTCGACGAAACAAGTTTCATTAGGACCGTATCGTCAAAATATACTATGACGTCCATTCGCATCTCGAACGGGGTTCGTATGTGAGCGCAGCAGCAAATAAACAATGTTTGAAAACACGATAGATGCGAAATAAAATATCGTTAGTCAACGTCGCTCGTCACGTCGACTTAAAATATATTTTCTCCACGTTATATAAACCCCCTCCATCACAATTTTCCAGCCGTCTCCATGTTCAGCCATGTAAATTTGCAAATAAGACCCTCAAAACAAAATCAATTATATCTTCCAATCCGTGGTGAATCAGTAGGGGCAACCTGAAGTAAACTTGTAGATCGGGTTGCTATCTACCTACTGTAAAAAGTTGGGTGAGTTTCCTCGACTGTGGTGGCCGGAATTTCACCAAAACCAGCGAAAACCACTTTCGTTCTTTTCAGAAACTGAGGAGTTTGGGTCGATTTTAGATGACGGGACCTTGGGGGTTTTGTAGAGGAGAGTCAGCCGGAGGTTTTGGTGGTGGTCTTGAGGTTTCTGGTGGTCTGTGGTAGTCGTTGCGTCGACTTGAACGGAGAACGTTGTTTTGGATTCGGTTTTGGGAAGTGTGATCGGAAAATTCCAAAATTTCGGCACCATGGTGGGTGGTGGGCTATCGGGTCTGATGGTCGGTGTAAGGGCGATGGCCCGCGGTCAGTTGGGAGGTAGTCCAGTGATCTGTAAAGGAGCGAGGCGGTGGAAAATCAAGGTTGAACGGAGATGGTTTGAACGACTTTTCCGGCGACTGGGTTGGGTTGTGCAGCTGTGGCTCTTGGCGACGGGGCGTTGTGGAGGCAGGGTTCCGGTGGTCAGGTCGAGGCAGGCCCAGATCCAACGTTGGCGGCGCGGTGTCGTTCAGAAGAAGGAGGCCGTGGGTTCTTTTTTTGAGCAAGATGAAGGATCGGGGTCAGGAGGGGTAAAACGATGGAAAACGCGTGGTTTTGTTTTGTTGATGATGACATGGCCTGGGCTTGATAACGGTAAAGTATTAAAGGTAATTAAAGTTTTAATTAATTAATTAATTAGTTTAGCCAATAATCGTATATATATACAATCTTTAAATCAACATATCTTTCTCGTACGTGAACGAAATCTGACGAAACTGGATCTGTTGGGATCGCAGGGACGAGACCTAGGTGATGGCGCTGACTAGGCTCTGATCTGACGCAGTTGAAAATTCAGCTAATTTTGAACGTTCGTTTAAGATTAAAAGCGACAAACGCGTCAACAGTCGATTGAGTAACCTAGTGATTTAATTCTCACACCTTCTGGAATTCTGTGATGTGGTAAATTCATATCCAAAATATAATTTACCACTAAAAGTATAAATTGGTTGATTGGTTGCTATTTGTTGTTTGTTGTTTGAATGGTTGCTGTTATTTCATCGTTTTAAATTAGTAGATCATATGAAAATTATTTCATGTATGATTATGAAATGTATAATGAGCTGTGGTGCAGGGAAGAACAGGTTGGAAGGATCCGACCGGATTCCTCAAATATTTTATATATTGTTTGTTGTTTTATATTGTTGATTTTGAACTGATTGAACCCCATATGGTTGAAAAACCTGTTTGAGTGTGATGGTTGAATAAATATTCACCTGTGTTGTGTTTAAAACCAACCAACAATGTTGATTTGGTAATTGGAAGTGAATGGCCTAAAATGTGTGTTTAGACGTCGGTTTTACCGTGCGGTGAATCGAAGCAGTTTTAAAGTTATAAATTTAATTTATAACTAAAGTGAAGTTTTAGTCATTCTATATAGATAATTAAATTAGAAATTTATGGAAAAATATTTTAATTGAGCTTTTAAAAGAATTATTTAAATGGCTTATGTAATTCAATCTTGTGGTCTATACAAGGGGAAAACCAAGGAACTTACCTATGGGCTGGTAAAACAGAATAATTGTTTTTAAACAATTAAATAGTGATTTTTAAATTAATTAAGCTATTTAATTTAAAAAGGGCCGATAAGACTTTATAAAGGTATTTACAATTGGGGTTCAAACGAGATTGGGTAAATGGGATTGGTAAGTACACGTAGAAATTTACATAAGGTTTTTCCTAAATTTTTACATCATGTAAAGAAAATTCAATCGAATGAACATATTAGGAAAGTGGGATGATAGATTAGAAATGGATTGAAATATAGTGATGATTTCAGAAATAATCTAAAGGGTTGTGAAAAGATGGTAAAAGGGTTATTATAAGAAATTCAAGCGAGGTTTAGGAAGGGGTTTTTAAACCAAAGCGAGGACCTAAATATTAAAGGATGAAATTAAGTGGAATAAAGTAATTGAAATAAGGATTTTTATAAGAAAAGGAAAATACATAAAGGAATTGTTTGTGTTGGTAAAGGGTTTTAGAATTAAGAATCCAAAAGTCATAAGCGATTTGTGGACGTAGTGTTTTAGTGGATTTTGACTTAATTAAACCAACTAAGAAAATAGATTATACTGGAAGGGATTTCAATGTAAGAAACAGTTTATAAAACCAGTTTGAATTCGAGATGGTAAATAAGATTTTGGTGAACTGATTAAGTGACGAAGTGATATTATTCTAAGGTAAGAACGTTGTCGATCAAGGTCTGAGAGGTAAATAAAATACCCCAACTTGAACGGCTTCACAATTATCGAGGAATAATATTCGTTTGTGGTGAGTGCAAAGTGTTGAAATTGGTTAATCATTCCATACGAGAAATATTGAAATGAGTATGAGGTTTTTGAATATAAATGTTGATTACCAAGTAAATAAGAATTAAAGGTTGATTAACCATTTTGTCAAATATATTTTAAAGAGGCCAAGTCATGCCAAGTACTAAATCAGTGAAATCAAATTATTGACACATTTGTTCTTTGATAGTTAAAACACCGACTATCAAACCAGACCAATACGATTGTTGGTATGGAAAGACCGGGATCGAATTTATATTCGAAAACCATTCCGACCAACAAATACGTGAAGACGTCGATTGAAGACGGAGCAAGTGAAGACCGTGGATCTTTATAAGCGGAAGGACTACTTGTTGAATTTCTCTGGCTTGCACTTAGAGTTATTTGATTTGTGATTCTGTCGTGGTTGGAATCCACGGGTTGCAAGGACTACTCGCTACTGATCCATGGGGTGATTCCTATATGAGATGCAGTAGGATGGTACCTTCGGTTCATCCTGTTCCTGGATGACTTGTATGGACGAGTGTCTGACAGAGTATTTCAAAAGGGGTCATGTATATTGATTTTCTACAAACGTATCTCTGTTGGTGGAGGAGAAAGCTGTACACCTTCTTTGGCTTAACGCTCAGAGTATTTTTTGGTAGTCAACATTTAGTAATATCTCGCGGATCTGACGATGTGGCATTCAAAGTGAATGGTGGCCATATATGCTAAAGAGGAATTCTAGCCTCAAGCCTCATCAACCGGGGAATGGCAAAAATCGGGCAGGCAACATGGCTATGTGGGTCTCTCCCATTAGGGTGTATGATCACCTATCTAGAGAAATTCCTTTTGCTTCTTAAATCTATCGATGCTGTCCTTTTTCGGGCAGGCGGTTGCTGATCCCAACCGTCGGTGATATACATTTGATACACTCAAGCGAAATGCGTGGTCGGTCATGTGTGGGCCGGGTTGCAAGACGTTCTTGTTGAACCCAGTGTATTCGCCTCTAGAGATACATGTGCGAAAGGTGGTCCCATACCTTGTCAAGTTGGAATCCAATATCCAATAAGCGCCCACGGTTTTGGTTTGTATTCTATATATGGGGAGCGTGAGATGCAAGCGTTCCTCTAGATTGATATTTGTATTTAGACATTATGATAATATCAGATCAAATTATGATTTTCAAAAATGGTTTGGGTTATAGTAAGGTAAAAACCGTCCGTGTTTATGTGTGGGCTGGTCTTACTATTATCCTTTTGTTTCGAAAAGGATTTTCCAAAATTAAACAAATGTGTGTACTGTGAATTTATCACTGATAGTATTCCAGACTGACTCGGTGTATTTTGTTTTAAATCAAATGTGCTCGGGTCAGACCGGGTATGTTTCCAGGTTAGGTTCGCTTGGAATTCAGGAGCAAGAAGAAGGCGGCTTCACCGCTAGATATATAAAGTTATTTTCTCGTTGTGTCTGATATATGTTGTACTCTGATGGTTGGTATGTATATACAGTTCTTTCATTTAAAAGATTTGTTATATTATATTTTATTCGCTCCACTGTGAGATTCTGATGTGTTGTTCTTCTTCTTTCTTTTATTCTAATATTCTTTCTTTCTTTTCTCACCCTCTAATTTCTTTCTATTGACAATCTAGGGGTTCGATACTTGGGTTTTTGGCAACTGATACGGGTTTATGTATTATTGTCGAAAATTCGAGCGTCGAGCTTTTTCCCCGGGTCGTTACAGTGGTATCAGAGCTATTGGTTTAGTGATAACCTTGGCTCTGTGGCGGAACTCAATAGAGATGGGGTTAGTAATACCCTAGATTGAGTTTGAGTATATATATGAGAGCGCGTATTTGTAATTTGATATAAAATTATTTTTGAAATATATTTTGCCCAACTTATTTTATAATAAAATAAAAGTAAAGATTATTATAATATGGGAAAATCATTTTGATTGGTTAATGTTGATTGTGTGATATGCTTGGATTGTGTTGTTGATTGTTTGGATATAAACCTGAATATGAATCGACTTGGTTTAAAACCAATTCAAAATAAATAATTTGAATAAGTCAATCCAGATAAATAAATTTGAATGGATAATTATAAGATATAAATGAATTGCTAAAGACGTGGTTATAGTCCCGTGTGGATTGAATTGTGTGTGAGTTGGTTGACATGAATGGTATGGATGTTTTGAACATAATTAACATTTGTTTGATGACTAATGAAATCCATTTGAGTTGAGAACAGGTGCAGAAGTGTCAATTCAACTTTAAAATCCGTTCAAGAGAGAAAATTCTGGAGTTAATTGAATCCAGTTTGAATAGAGCTGCAAAATAATTAAGCAAGCTCAAGTATAATATATCGTTTATCGCGTAATAACGCTCGGAAAAAGGTACGCCTACGCAAATATGAATTTTGGTTTTTATTTGGGTTTTGAGTTTGGATTTTGAATTTTTCCGA
Organism: Allium sativum; assembly: GCA_030737875.1. Taxonomy (NCBI): domain Eukaryota; kingdom Viridiplantae; phylum Streptophyta; class Magnoliopsida; order Asparagales; family Amaryllidaceae; genus Allium; species Allium sativum. Next base: position 182,948,258 of record CM060924.1, on the reverse strand, counting down.
CCATGAGAGTCGATGTATATATATTTCTTGAGCCTGCGATATTGCAGATGTCCTCAGTGCAGGGGAGACTCTGCCAAAAAATTTCCAAAATTTAAGGTGTTAGAAATTTTTTGAAGATTTTTGGGAAATTCTTTTATTTGAAATAAATTGGTTTTACGACCAATTAGATTTGTTTTGAAAATAAAATCGATTTTTAGATTAAATAGTATTATACAGATAATGGGTTGTAGCGTTCTTTCTACATTAGCAATTTCGAGGACGAAATTATTTTAAGGGGGAAGGAATGTAACGTCCCGTATTTTCTGACCATTTATTTGAAATATTTTATTTAGTTAAAATATTGGTTTGAGTTTAAATAATCGAATTTAACCATTTTATTTGAATATTAGAATTATATTAATAATATAATAATATTTTAATTCGGCATATTTGGAAAATGCTGAATATGTTGTGTAACGTGAACGGGCAATTTATAATGGTTCAATATCGTTCATATTGAAATTTTAGTGGCGATTTCGTTTATAAAACGAGTTATAATGTTTAATTTATAATTTAATTATAAAACGAGCTGCAGCGGCGCGGCAGTTCGTAAATTGGCGTTTTGAACTTTAAACGGCCGTACAGGGCCCAATATGAGTCGGATTTTCTCGAAACAAGAAACGTCTGAATCTGTTGGATAATATCTTTCTAATGAAAGATAAAAATCGAGTTTTCGTGTTGTAGATTTCGTTTTATGTCCAAATCAAATTTTGAAAAGTTCGTTCTGGAATTTCGTTATATATTATAATGTTATTTATATTAAATAAAGGAGTTTTTAAATTTTTATAATATCGTTTTGGCTTCAAATTCAACCCGGGATATTTTATTGTGGTAGTATACAATATTCTGGTCGGGTATGGCCAATTTTAATATTTTATTAATATTATATTGAGGTATTTTAAAATTGGTTTATTTTATTTGAATTGGCCAACTATAAAAGGGCCTTTATTCAAACGACCTCAGTTTTCGACGAAACAAATTTTATTGAGACCGCAGCAGTAAATTATTGCTAGATTTCAAGTGGCGCGTCAGTCGGGGTTAATTTGTGAGCGTGGCAAGATAAAATCCAAATAAAAACGACCATTTAAACGTGAACGAGGGCCATTCGAGCAAACGAACTCGGAATTCGACGAAACAAGTTTTATTAGGACCGTAACATCAAAATATACTATGACGTCCATTCGCATCTCGAACGGGGTTCGTATTTGAGCGCAGCAGCGAATAAACGATGTTCGAAAACGCGATAGACACGAAATAAAATATCGTTAGTCAACGACGCTCATCACATCGACTTAAAATATATTTTCTCCACCTTATATAAACCCCCTCCATCACAATTTTCCGTCCATCTCCATGTTCAGCCATGTAAATTTGCAAATAAGATCCTCAACACAAAATCAATTATATCTTCCAATCCGTGGTGAATCAGTAGGGGCAACCTGAAGTAAACTTGTAGATCGGGTTGTTATCTACCTACTGTAAAAAGTTGGGTGAGTTTCGTCGACTTTGGTTGCCAGAATTTCACCAAAACAAGTGAAAACCACTTTCGTTCTTTTCAGAAATTGAGGAGTTTGGGTTGATTTTAGATGACGGGACCTTTGGGGTTTTGTAGAGGAGAGTCAGGCGGAGGTTTCGGTGGTGGTCTTGAGGTTTCTGGTGGTCATGGCGTCGAGTTGAACGGAGAACGTTGTTTTGGGTTCGGTTTTGGGAAGTGTGATCGGAAAATTCCAAAATTTCGGCGCCATGGTGGGCTGTCGGGTCTGATGGTCAGAGGAAGGGGATGGCCGACGGTCAGTTGGGAGGTGGTCCGGTGATCTGTAAAGGAGCGAGGCAATGGAAAATCAAGGTTGAACGGAGATGGTTTGAACGGCTTTTCCGGCGACTGGAGTTGGGTTGGGCAGCCGTGGCTCTTGGCGATGGGGTGTTGTGGAGGCAGGGTTCCGGTGGTCAGGTCGAGGCAGGCCCAGGTCCAACGTTGGCGGTGCGGTGTGTTCAAAAGAAGGAGGCCGTGGGATCTTTTTTTTTTGATCGAGATGAAGGATCGGGGTCAGGAGGGGTAAAACGATGGAAAACACAGGGTTTTGTTTTGTTGATGATGACGTGGCCTGGGCTTAATAACGGTAAAGTATTAAACGTAATTAAAGTTTTAATTAATTAATTAATTAGTTTTGCCAATAATCGTATATATGTACAATCTTTAAATCAACATATCTTTCTCGTACGTGAACGAAATCTGACGAAACTGGATCTGTTGGGATCGCAGGGACGAGACCTAAGTGATGGCGCTGACTAGGCTCTAATCTGACGTAGTTGAAAATTCATCTAATTTCGAACGTCTGTTCAAGATTAAAAGCAACAAACGCATCAACCGTCGACAGAATAACCTGGTAAGTTAACTCTCACACCTTCTGGAATTTTGTGATGTGGTAAATTCATATTAAAAATATAATTTAACATTAAAAGAATAAATTGGTTGATTGGTTGCTACTGGTTGTTTATTGTTTGAATGGTTGCTGTTATTTCATCATTTTTAATTAGTAGATCATATGAAAATTATTTCATGTATGATTATGAAATGTATAACGAGCTGTGGTGCAGGGAACAACAGGTTGGAGGGATCCGACCGGATTCCTCAAATATTTTATATATTGTTTGTTGTTTTATATTGTTGATTTTGAACTGATTGAACGCCATATGGTTGAAAAACCTGTTTGAGTGTGATGGTTGAATAAATATTCACCTGTGTTTTGTTTAAAACCAACCGACAGTGTTGATTTGGTAATTGGCAGTGAATGGCCTAAAATGTGTGTTTAGACGTCGGTTTTACCGTGCGGTGAATCGACGCAGTTTTAAAGTTATAAATTAATTTATAACTAAAGTGAAGTTTTAGTCGTTCTATATAGATAATTAAATTAGAAATTTATTGAAAAATATTTTAATCGAGCTTTTAAAAGAGTTATTTAAATGCCTTATGTAATTCAATCTTGTGGTCTATACAAGGGGAAAACCAAGGAACTTACCTTTGGGCTGGTAAAACAGAATAATTGTTTTTAAACAATAAAATAGTGATTTTTAAATGAATTAAGCTATTTAGTTTAAAAAGGTCCGATAAGATTTTATAAAGGGATTTACAATTCGGGTTTCAAACAAGATTGGGTAAATGGGATTGGTAAGTACACGTAGAAATTTACATAAGGTTTTTCCTAAATTTTTACATCATGTAAAGAAAATTCAATCGAATGAACATATTAGGAATGTGGGATGATAGATTAGAAATGGATTGAAATATAGTGATGATTTCAGAATAAAATCTAAAGGGTTGTGAAAAGATGGTAAAAGGGCTATTATAAGAAATTCAAGCGACGTTTAGGAAGGGGGTTTTAAACCAAAGCGAGGACATAAATATTAAAGGATGAAATTAAGTGGAATAAAGTAATTGAAATAAGGATTTTTATAAGAAAAGGAAAATACATAAAGGAATTGTTTTTGTTGGTAAAGGGTTTTAGAATTAAGAATCCAAAAGTCATAAGCGATTTGTGGACGTAGCGTTTTAGTGGATTTTGACTTAATTAAACCAATTAAGCAAATAGATTATATTTGAAGGGATTTCAATGTAGGAAATAGTTTATAAAACCAGTTTGAATTCGAGATGGTAAATAAGATTTTGGTGAACTGATTAAGTGACGAACTGATATTATTCTAAGGTAAGAACGTTGTCGATCAAGGTCTGAGAGGTAAATAAAATACCCCAACTTGAACGACTTCACTATTATCGAGGAATGATATTCGTTTGTGGTGAGTGCAAAGTGTTGAAATTGGTTAATCATTCCATACGAGAAATATTGAAATAAGTATGAGGTTTTTGAATATAAATGTTGATTACCAAGTAAATAAGAATTAAAGGTTGATTAACCATTTTGTCAAATATATTTTAAAGAGGCCAAGTCATGCCAAGTACTAAATCAGTGAAATCAAATTATTGACACATTTGTTCTTTGATAGTTAAAACACCGACTATCAAACCTGACCAATACGATTGTTGGTATGGAAAGACCAGGATCGAATTTATATTCGAAAACCATTCTGACCGACAAATACGTGAAGACACCAATTGAAGACGGAGCAAGTGAAGACCGTGGATCTTCATAAGCGGAAGGACTACTTGTTGAATTTCTCTGGCTTGCAACCAGAGTTATTTGATTTGTGATTCTGTCGTGGTTGGAATCCACGGGTTGCAAGGACTACTCGTTACTGATCCATGGGGTGATTCCTATATGAGATGCAGTAGGAGGGTACCTTCGGTTCATCCTATTCCTGGATGACTTGTATGGACGAGTGTCTGACAGAGTATTTCCAAAGGGGTCACGTATATTAATTTTCTACAAACGTATCTCTGTTGGTGGCGGAGAAAGCTGTACACCTTCTTTGTCTTAAAGCTCAGAGTATTTTTGTGGTAGTCAACATTTAGTGATATCTGGGGGATCTGACGATGTGGCATTCAAAGTGAATGGTGGCCAGTTACGCTAAAGAGGAATTCTAGCCTCCAGCCTCATCAACCGGGGAAAGAATAAAATCGGGCATGCAGCATGGCTATGTGGGTCTCTCCCATTTTGGTGTATGATCACCTATCTAGAGAAATTCCTTTTGATTCTTAAATCTATCGATGCTGTACCTTTTCGGCCAGGCGGTTGCTGATCCCAACCGTCAGTGATATACATTCGATACACTCAAGCGAAATGAGTGGTCGATCATGTGTGGGCCGGGTTGCAAGACGTTCTTGTTGAACCCAGTGTATTCGCCTATAGAGATACATGTGCGAAAGGTGGTCCTATACCTTGTCAAGTTGGAATCCAATATCCAATAAGCGCACGAGGTTTTGGTATGTATTCTATATATGGGGAGCGTGAGATGCAAGCGTTCCTCTAGATTGATATTTACTTGTATTTAGACATTATGATAATATCAGATCAAGTTATGATTTTCAAAAATGGTTTGGGTTATAGTAAGGTAAAAACCATTAGTGTTTATGTGCGGGCTGGTCTTACTATTATCCTTTTGTTTCGAAAAGGATTTTCCAAAGTTAAACAAGTGTGTGTACTGTGAATTTATCACTGATAGTATTCCAGACTGACCCGGTGTATTTTGTTTTAAATCAAATGTGCTCGGTTCAGACCGAGTATGTTTCTAGGTTAGGTTCGCTTGGAATTCAGGAGCTAGAAGCAGGCGGCTTCACCGTTAGATATATAAAGTTATTTTCCCGCTGTGTCTGATATATGTTGTACTCTGATGGTTGGTATGTATATATAGTTCTTTCATTTAAAAATTTTGTTATATTATATTTTATTCGCTCCGCTGTGAGATTCTGATGTGTTGTTCTTCTTCTTTTTTCTATTCTAATATTCTTTCTTTATTTTCTCACCCTCTATTTCTTTCTATTGACAATCTAGGGGTTCGATACTTGGGTTTTTGGAAGTGATAGGGGTTTATGTATTATTGTCGAAAATTCGAGCGTCGAGCTTTTTCCCCGGGTCGTTACAGAGAGATAATATTTGGTGGTGTGAACTTGAAACTTTTGGTTATTGCGGTGGGGAAGGTGCCACATTGCTACGAAGTCCTTGTTTGTTTAATGACGTAGGGAGTGTGGCATCGAAAAAAAAGGATCCTGACTTGACCTGTGAATCGCAATTTCCTATTATTATTATTTTTGAGCTGTTTGTTTGCATCGTTTCCATTGAATTTTTATTTTATTTTATTTCCTCTTGCTTTCTATTTGGGTTATATTCAATTCTCTTTGATCTTCTTTCAAAAACAAATAAGGAAGACAAAAGAAAAGAAATCAAAATCAAAGGCCCAAGCATGAAACAAAATTTAATCAAAGCGAACAAGGAAGAAGGAGGTCAAATGATTTGCAAGCACTGGGATTTTATCTGCTGTAGCTACTCAACTGCTGTCGACGGACTACCATACACCACTGTAAAATTTTCTACCTCTACAGATGTTGCGGTTGCCTTAAAAAATATAGACATTGCTTGTAAAAATCTTCTGCGGGGGCAGCGGGTTGCTCGTACAATTTTTTTTAATTCTTGCAATTATTGTTGTCTGATTGTTGTGTTGTCGAAATTTCTAGATCAATTTGGTGAAAAAAAAAATCCATAACTAGAATCACCACTCTTGTTGTTTTCAATTATAAAACTTTATTTTATTTGCAATATAGTTAACTACAATAACGTATTTTATGAAACTGATTCTCTCAACAGTTTGATTGCGGATACATATTAGTTCGATTTATTGAACTTCTAGCAAAAGTGGTTGCATACTACCCGTAAAACATTGGTCGTATCCCTTAGTATTTATACTATACGTGAAAAGCCATAAGACCCTCTTTCCCCTTCAAATCGAGATTATAAACTAATAAGATATACTTGGTTACGTTATTTATTTTGAATAGTAGCTCAATTTGACAACCTTAAGTTTTGGATTTTCTAGATTCGACAACTATGAGTGAAAAGAGTGTTAGCCACCATAATTCTCCTAGAGATTCTCAAGTAAATCAAAACTTTTCAAATGGGACGAACCACAATCAACTAAATCAAAAAAATTTGAATCTCAATGTCGGAAATGATAGGCCTTTATCACTTAGAGATCAATGTTACCCAACTAGGACTGTTCAACCTTTTGTCATCGTATATCCACCAGTTAAAGGAAATTTTGAGCTTAAACATTCTTTTATTCAAGGGGTACGAAAATTTACTGGTTCTGAAATTGCTTACGAATTTCTAAGTGAATTTGAATTGTATTCATCCACAACTAAAATGCAACAATTATCTAGTGAATCAATCAAGCTAAGGCTTATTCCATTTGCACTACTTGGAAGCGCTAAACGATTGCTAAATTCTCTTCCAACACAATCCATAAGAAGTTGGGATGAATTTGTCACTGTATTCTTGAAGAAGTTTTTCCCTTTCCATAAAATTCTGAAATCAAAACTGAAATAAATTAGTTCTCTCAAAACGAGGGGGAAACTTTTTCAAAATACTTTGAAAGATTCAACCAATTGCTGTATAGTTGTCCTCATCATGCAATCCCAATATACCACTTATGTCAAATTGCATATGAAGGACTTAACTATCAGACTAGAACACAACTAGAATCAATATGTGGACGAGAATTTATGTCTAAAACGACCGATGAAGCTTGGAAATTCTTAGAAGACTATTCTGAAAAGGACATGCAGTGGGAGTCAATTCGTGTTCCCATTCGTATTTCTACTAGGGGAGTGTATGTCGTGGACCCAAGTCACATTCCCTTAGATAATCAAACTCCTTAAGTCGGAAAAGGGCTACCCCATTATTACTCTCAAGACCAAGCCAATGCTATAGCTGAAAAAAAATCCTTACTCATCCACGTATAACCCTAGTTGGAGGAACCACCCAAATTTTTCTTGGTCAAACCCTAATAATTCGGCGAACCCATCTCACATGCAATGTAATAACCCGGAAAATCAGAACCAATTTAAAAAATTTTATTTTGGCAATTTTAATAGATTTTGGATATTTAAAATGAACGTTTTAAATAATAACGACTAAAAATTTATTTTAATCGAAGTTAGAACTTATATATTTATAAAATTTATATTACGAGCCTGAAAAGGCGCGGTAGTTCTAAAATTCGATTTTAAATTTTGAATGATTATACATAATTCAATATAAGTCAGAATTGGACGAAACAAGAAATATTTGAATCTGTTTAATAATATCTTTCTAACAAACGTAAGAAACTGAGATTTCACTTTATAAATTAAAAGTTATGTCCAGTTTAAAATCTAAAATAGTCGCTATGGAATTTATATATATTATATATATTTATAATATATATAAGGCCCTTAAAAATAGACATTTTGCAAACGACCTCAGTTTTCGAAGAACCACTTTTGTTGGATCCAGAATGTCAAATTATTGCTAGATTCCAAAATTCATAATTTTTGGAATTAATATGTGAGCGTGGAAAAAGAAAACGTGTTTTGACAGTTTCAGTCAATTTGGATCGGCCAGAAAAATGGCCATTTTTCAAACGGTCTCCAAATTCTACGAAATTAGTTTTGTTAGGACCGTAACGTCAAAACATAGCCAGATTTATTTTTCTGGAATTTTCGGAATCAGTATGTGGCCCCGGTAAATTAAAATATACGTTAAAATCAAGTTTGACTATTACATTAATTTATATGTTAAAGATGACGAAAATTGATCGTAACAGCCGAAATGGCTTACGAAACATAGCCCATTGTGTCCGGAATGGGGGTATTTAGCTAAAGGCGACAGTCGTTGGGCTACGTTTGGAGTTTGAACATTAAACAAGTAAAATTGGAATAAAATGTTATTTAAATAATATATATAAAGGCCATAAATTTCAGAACCCTAGTTTCTAAATAAGGAGCCGCCGTTCCCAACCGATTCAGCTGTGGATACCGCTCGATTCTTCCCCGCTTCGTTCACAATATCCACTCAGTAACTTTTGAAATTTCTAAAGCAAAATCGATCAGCAAAGTGAGAGCTTCTGAGTCAACAGTGATGATCATGTGGTGTTGTCTGGATTTCTCGGATTTCCACCTCAAAGGGCACACCTTTTGATGCAATTTCAAGCCTGTATGGGAGGCCGAGCTCCACCCTTTTCTGGCCGAAGGTGGTGGTGGGCAACCTCTACGATGTGGCATTGAGGGATCGTTGAACCGTGAGGTATTGGGGATGTGAACGGGAACCCTAATTCTAAACAATGGGTTCGGTTTGCTGAGTGAAGAACAGGAACGGAGAAGATGATTAGAACGACCGTGATTTTCTGAAATGTAATTAAGGGTGTGTTAATTATAAAAGAATTATTTAATTAAAAGTGAATGTTTAAAATAGTATAACTTTCTCATACGACCACATATTTTCGCAAATCCAGTTGCGTTGGAATCACAAAAAGGAAAGCTTCACAGTGGAACTGACCAGAATAAAAAAGAAGCAAATCAGAATTTCATGAAAAAATCAAACTCCAACAGAACAGAAATTCAGAAATTAAAACTGACGATGTGGAAAACGAGAGTGAGAACTTCTCACTATTGTTTTTGTACAGTTATTTAATTTATTTCGTAACTGCAAATATGAACTGCTCCCCGTCGTCCACAGACCATGGACGACTTGTTTGATTGTATTGTTTGTATGGATTGTGATAGGGATTGTAATTGATTGTATTGTTGTATATATGAAATTATTTATATATATATATATAAATTATCATGAAATAAAATAAATATTCATTTACAAACTGGATGGTTTGATCATGTACACTTATTTATCTGATATGGATTGGGACGATAAATTTTACACATTGCCCAACTGAACAAATAATAAACAGTACTTGTTGTTTGAAAACCCCACACGGTTATTGGGATAATATTTGACATACACTGATCCCAATAATTAGTGGTATGTCAATCGACGGGTTGACAGACTGTATAAGCGTTATTTATTTATTTTAATGCTTATACAGTTGTAGAATGCACTCTGGATGTTGTATGAAATCCATATAACTGAAATTATATGGTAATTGATTGAATCTGATTCCAGTTCAGAATTAACGAATATTTTAAATAATATTCAGTGAATATTGAAATGTGAAGCCGTGTTAAGTAGTTAAACGCCATTTTAAAACGAATGGGAATTTTGTCGATTTTATTCATTTTATAATGAATATCGAAAAGTGATTTCAAAATCTGATATTTTGAAAATATTATCATTTTAATATTATAATGATATGAAATATTCAGTTTTGATCTTAAAATGGAAATGAAATGGAAATCATTTTAAAATTAATTTAAAACGAATTTATATATGAATATTCAATTTTGATTTAAATTTGAAAATGAAATTGAAATAGTTTTAGAATGGAATTAAATGAATTTATAATGGAATATCCAATTTTGATTTGAAATTGAAATGGAAGTGGAAATCGTTTTAAAAACGAATTTAAAAAGATTTATAAAATTCGTTTTAAATGGAAATCAACGAAATATAATATATATGTATATATATATATAATATGTATATTATAATGGCCTGAATAGAACGCGCCGCGCAGCGACCGTTCACAAATATCGACCATTGACTTCGAATTGACGTTACGGGAGATCCGATCGTTGAATTCTCCTAAAACTGGAACCTTTGGGTTCGTATCGAAAAGAGCTTTCCATCAAATATAAGAGATTTGAAATCTAACGGTTGGATTTGGAATTATGTCCAAATCAAATTTGGAAAAGGTCGTTGTAAGTGTAGTTCGATGACCGTTTATGGAAATCGACTGAAAGGGCATTGATAAAATTATTAAAAAATTAATAATTTTTGTAAAATCGTAATAAATGATTTGGAAAGAATTGGGATGAAAAATTCCATATTTGAAAAGATAAAAATGTATTTTTATCGAAATGAACTAGTTATGAACTAGTTATGAACTAGAATTATAATCTAATATTTTTAAATAAATAAATTGAATTTCAAATGGTTATAAAAATAACCGGAATTTCCGATATATGAATTGGAATGTATTTGAATCGAAATTATCTTTTTAATATTTCGATATTGGTTTCCGTGATTATACGGACATTGTGGAGGAATTTGGAAGATATATATATATCGTTATTCCAATACGATATTTGTTGATTTCAGAATTTGATATTGAATATTAGCCGATATATTTTCTATTCATAGCCTTGTATTTGATATCAAATTGGATTTTGGGTTTGTCGTGAATGGTGTCTTCACTAACACTGCTCTTAAACCCAGTTGAGAAAAGATTAAATCTTTTTATTAAGATTTAATGAAGTTTACCAATTAATTAATATTTAATTGGAATTGAATTGAATTGAATTTTGGGTTCATCGTGAATGGAGATTAGCTAAGTTGAATGGTTTCCTAGGTATTGATCTGATGTTTGTTTCGGCCTTCGGGATTAATACTTAGGGAATTGTTCTCTTACTAATTTATGGTTAGAGACTGATGGAACGATGTCTTCATTAACACTGCTCTTAAACCCCGTGTGAAAAGAATAAATATTTTAATTAAGATTATTAGAATTTCCAATTAATTTACATTTAATTGGAATTGAAAAGGAATGTGAATTGGGTTTATCGTGAGCTGTGTTTTAAATAACACTTGTTCTTTAACCCGATTAACAATGAAAGATGATTTGGAATTTATAAATCTTTTAATTAAGATTTAATGGAATTTTCCAAAGCAAAGTTTTCCAATTTAATAAAATAAATTGGAATGTAATGGAATTCGATTTGGTAATAATCGAAGTGAACTTCTGTGGAGGAAGACTGTTACTATATATGGAATTTAAAAGGCTTTGTCGTTATTCCATTTATATTATTAGTCGGATACGGAAATTGATATCGATTATAAATTGATCTGTTTTCCGTGAAGATTCCATAATTAATGGAATGTGATTTTGGGTTTATCGTGAACTATGTTTTAAATGACATTAGTTCTTTAACCCAGTTAAAGATAAGATTAATTTCTTAACTTTGAATAATCATTAAGTAATAATTTATGATATTAAAACCAAGTGGAGTTTTAATGAATCTTTAATTAGACTGAAAGGAGAATGAGATAATTTAAATGATCAAATTCATGAAATGGAGTATCACCAGTTTTGCTCCAAGCGATAGTTAAATCTTTAATTAGATTTGAATGTGAAATGGTAATTAATATTTACCGATAAAATCGTGGTGTTAGATATGGAGTATTACCAGTTTTGCTCCATGGGATGAATAGGGTTGGGATTGGAAAATAAAATAAATGATTACTTCGGTGTAGTTCGCTAATCCCGACTAGTTCGGAAAACCTTAATATGGTTTGATATCCAAAGGAAGATTAAAGAATAAATTTAAAATAATTTATCTTTGATAAATTAATGGGAACCTATTCCCTAATGATGAGAATATTTGAATAAAAGAATATTCTAGATTGGAATGAGGCATATGATGTGTTGTTATAGCACTTGATTATAAGATACATGAGTTATTCAGAAAGATCGGGTTTAACCCATTCTGAATAACTGATAGGACGAAAAGTCAAAGAGATTGAAGACGGTGCAAGACCGACGACCTTCACATCGAATGGATGGGTGCTACTAATGCCCATGATTGGAGTAGCTACCTTGAAGGGGCTACAGTAGTAGCCGTCTGGATGTACATGTTGATTGTACAGATATGTGAGGGCCTCTCTCCTGTATTGTACATATGGGAGAGGAATAAGGTGCCTCCGGTTTCGTTCAGACCTAGAACGGACTTGTAAATGGATGGTGTGTCTGACATTGGATTTTATTATATGCTGATTGATCTCTATTAAATATACATCTACCCGGTAAACGAGAATTTATTCTCCTACTTCACCCTTCTCTGAGACGTACGGGATCAGAGGTTGTATATCGATAGACATCAGTCGCATGGCGTGAATTGCCTGTGTGGTATGCCTGAGTGGCAAGTGATCAAGGCTTTTGTTGAAAAGCAAAGTCTTGTGGTTGATGATCAAAGCACAGCTTTGTGTGGCATTAATTCGCGAGCGTCACACCCCAGTATAGTGGTGAACTAATGGTTGGATCAGTATACTTTTAGAGGATAGACACCTTAGTGGTGTCGTGGATTCGGTCGGCCGAGATGAGCTGAGTGTGGTCGCCCCACGCTCAGGAGGGATAGGGCACACCCCCGCGATTCCCATATTGGATAGGGTATATGGGGTTTTCGCATGCCTGCGACGTAAGCCGTTGAGATACTTGATTTCTAGGATAGTGCGGATGTGTATAATGGCGTTTTCGCATGCCTGCGACGTAAGCCGTTGGGAATTGTACTACGCGATCGATCTTTCGGATCAGGAGCCACCAGTATGGAAATCCAAACTTCCAATACGACATTTTGCGGTTTTGATTGTATACTGTATATGGTGACATAGTGGTATGGGACATTCATGTCATCTATGACTGATACACTTATATTTGAAGTTGATTTCTTCAATTATAGTAATAATAAAAGATTTATTTTAAAACGTACCAAGCATATTTGGCTATTATAAGGTAAAACTCTATCCTCCGGCTTGCGTTGCACTGTGTGATGAGACCTGAGTCTTATAAGCTTCATTCTTCTTTATTTAGAATTGCGATGTTTGTTTTAGGAACTGGTATTCTTGGGGGTAAACCCGTTCCGTGTTATACGGCGTGGTCCCTTGATTTACCTTATTTTAAAGTAAAGTTTAAAATAACTGTTTTAGTTCTCACAACAGTCACATGACTGACCTGGAGTTTATTGTTTTAAACTTAAGCTCTGGGTGTCCTTATTTTCCACACGGGAAGCTAGTAATTGGGTTTTTGTAGATATTATATTCACAAGATCCTGGTTTATAGCTGAAGCGATATTCGGAAAGCTCTGTATCCATGTATTACTTTCAGTTGTGTTTTGTATTATTTTTCCGCTGCTATGTATTTAAATGTAATTTAAAATCCCTGATATTTTTCTATGTAATATTTATTTATACTCCGAATATTATTGTACTCTGATGTAAATTGTTGTAAATAGCAACGAAATGTTCTTCTGTCTGTGTCCTGATTTGTCGTGTTCTCAACTAAATCCGGGTTTTGAACGGTCTCGGTCAACTTAGCGATCAATAAGGTCCGAGCGAAATTCGTATTGTTACATTTGGTATCAGAGCTTTGGTTTACAGAGCTCGAGAACAAGACACATTAGAACCAAACAAAAGAATTCATCAAAGATTGGATTAGTAAAATCCAATAAGAGTAACTCGTTAGAGATAAGATCAGTAGTATCGTAGAATGAGTGTGAAGAGTGTTATTTTTAAATTAAAATGAAAACAAATTTAGTTTTGAAAATTTATAACTTATTATATGTATTTAAGTATTTTATTTTAAATTGATTTTGGACTATTGGGTATAATGAGACTTTTCATATATGTCTGATCCACGTGTATTTGAAGTCTAAAATATACTGGATAGATATTGAATCATGCTCTAGTCGCCCGGAGATGATTCTGATGATCGCTATAGCATCATCAGCATGTATGTTCGAGTTTCAAAAGCGAAATATCTATATATCTCCAATCGACTGGTGTGAGAACGAAAATTTAGATATGGTTTATTGTTTGGAATTTGACACAAGAAATATGATTTTTGAATATATATACATACAAAAGTTATATGTTTTGGAAAGATTAATCAACAAATTGATTGCTGATAGTGTTGTGTGATTAATTTTACTAATAAAATTATTCAATCCAATTTGAGAATGAAAAGTTGAATTGAACCAAATTTAAACCAATAAGAGAACATGAAAGTTAATTTAGCCAAATCAAGGCAAATATTGTACTGAATTGAAAATTTATTAGAATTGCATATATGTACATGTATATACATTGAATAGGTCATAGCAGGGAAGCTAAGAAGAGGAATAAAATTGTTTGCCCGACAAATAGGTACATGTTTATTGTATTTCTTGGGGTTTTGATAATTTTATGAGCCGATTGGCTAACCGCTTGGCTTTTTCTTTTTGTTTTTGATGGAGAGGGCCTATGTGGCGATTTGGGGATTTTCCCGATGCTCCCCGTACAAAGGAGGTTATGGCGTAATTTTTCGAAAATTTAGGGTGTTAGCCAAATTTTTGAAGAATTTGAAAAGTTCTTAGAAACTGAAAAGTTGAAGAACTTAAGCCATAATTAGAATAACGAAAGTTGAGTTGATTAGTTAAACAACTTTCAGCTCCGTTCCTTTCCGAGAACGAAAAGATTTTAAGTGGAGGAGATTGTAACAACCCGGAAAATCAGAACCAATTTAAAATTTTTATTTTGGCAATTTTAATAGATTTTGGATATTGAAAATGAATATTTTAAATAATAACGACTAAAAATTTATTTTAATCGAAGTTAGAACTTATATATTTATAAAATTTATATTACGAGCCTGAAATGGTACGGTAGTTTTAAAATTCGATTTTAAACTTTGAATGATTATACAGAATTCAATATAAGTCGGAATTGGACGAAATAAGAAATATTTGAATCTGTTTAATAATATCTTTCTAACGAATGCATGAAACTGAGATTTCACTTTATAAATTAAAAGTTATGTCCAGTTTAAAATTTAAAATAGTCGCTACGGGATTTATATATATTATATATATTTATAATATATAAGGCCCTTAAAAATAGACATTTTGCAAATGACCTCCGTTTTCGAAGAAACCACTTTTGTTGGATCCAGAATGTAAAATTATTGCTAGATTCCAAAATTCATAATTTTTGGAATTAATATGTGAGCGTCGCAAAAGAAAACGTGTTTTGACAGTTTCAGTAAATTTGGATCGACCAGAAAATGGCCATTTTTCAAATGATCTCCAAATTCGATGAAATTAGTTATGTTAGGACCATATCATCAAAATATAGCCAGATTTATTTTTCTAGAATTTTTGGAATCAGTATGTGGCCCCGGTAAATTAAAGTATACGTTAAAATCAAGTTCGACTATTATATTAATTTATATGTTAAAGTTGATGAAAACTGATCGGAACAGCCGAACTGGCTTATGAAACATATCCCATTGTGTCCGGAATGGGGGTATTTAGCTAGGGGTAACAGTTGTTGGGCTTCGTTTGGAGTTTGGACGTTAAACAAGTAAAATTGGAATAAAATATTATTTAAATAATATATATAAAGGAAATAAAATTCAGAACCCTAGTTTCTAAATAAAGAGCCGCCTTTCCCAACCGATTCAGCGGCGGATACCGCTCGATTCATTCCTCCCTTCGCTCACAAAATCCACTCAGTAACTTTTGGAATTTCTAAAGCGAAATCGATCAGCAAAGTGAGAGCTTCTGAGTCAATGGTGATGACCATGTGGTGTTTTCTGGATTTCTCGGATTTCCATCTCAAAGGGTGCGCCTTTCGATGCAATTTCAAGCCTGTGGGGAGGCGGAGCTCCACCCTTTTCTGGCCGAAGGTGGTGGTGGCCAAGCTCTACGATGTGGCGTCGAGGGATCGTTGAACCCTGAGGTATTGGGAATGTGAACGGGAACCCTAATTCTAAACAATGGGTTCGGTTTGCTGCGTGAAGAACTGGAACGGAGAAGATGATTAGAACGGCCGTGATTTTCTGAAATGTAATTAAGGGTGTGTTAATTATAAATTAATTATTTAATTAAAAGTGAATGTTTAAAATAGTATAACTTTCTCATACGACCACAGATTTTCGCAAATCCAGTTGCGTTGGAATCACAAAAAGGAAAGCTTCACAGTGGAACTGACCAGAATAAAAAAGAAGCAAATCAGAATTTCAAGAAAAAATCAAACACCAACAGAACAAAAATTCAGAAATTAAAACTGACGAAGTGGAAAACGAGAGTGAAAACTTCTCACAATTATTTTTGTACGGTTATTTAATTTATTTTATAACTACAAATATGAACTGCTCCCCGTCGTCCACAGACCATGGACGACTTGTTTGATTGTATTGTTTGTGTGGATTGTGATAGGGATTGTAATTGATTGTATTGTTGTATATATGAAATTATTTATTTATATATATATATATAAATTATCATGAAATAAAATAAATATTCATTTACAAACTGGATGGTTTGTTCATGTACACTTATTTATCTGATATGGATTAGGACGATAAATTTTACACATCGCCCAACTGCACAAGTAATAAACAGTATTTATTGTTTGAAAACCCCACACGGGTATTGGGATAATATTTGACATACACTGATCCCAATAATTAGTAGTATGTCAATCGATGGGTTGACAGACTGTATAAGTGTTATTTATTTATTTTAATGCTTATACAGTTGTAGAATGCACTCTGGAAGTTGTATGAATTTTTAATGATTGTTTATCATTATTGTTGTATACATGCGATGTATGAAATCCATATAACTGAAATTATATGGCAATTGATTGAGTCTGAATCCAGTTCAGAATTAACGAATATTTTAAAATAATATTCAGTGAATATTGAAATGTGAAGCCGTGTTAAGTAGTTAAACGCCATTTTAAAACTTACGGGAATTTTGTCGATTTTATTCATTTTATAATGAATATCGAAAAGTGATTTCAAAATCTGATATTTTGAAAATATTATCATTTTAATATTATAATGATATGAAATATTCAGTTTTGATCTAAAAATGGAAATAAAATGGAAATCGTTTTAAAATGAATTTAAAATGAATTTATATATGAATATTCAATTTTGATTAAATTTGAAAATGAAATTGAAATCGTTTTAAAATGGAATTAAAATGAATTTATAATGGAATATTCAATTTTGATTTGAAATTGAAATGAAAGTGGAAATCGTTTTTAAAACGAATTTAAAACGATTTAAAAAATTCGTTTTAAATGGAAATCGATGAAATATATAATATATATATATATATTATATATATTATAATGGTCTGAATTGAACGCGTTGCGCAGCGACCGTTCGCGAATTTCGACCATTGACTTTTAATTGACGTTACGGGAGATCCGATCATCGGATTCTCCTAAAAACGGAACCGTTGGGTTCGTATCGAAAAGTGCTTTCCAACAAATATAAGATATTTGAAATCTAACGGTTGGATTGGAATTATGTCCAAATCAAATTTGGAAAAGGTCGTTGTAAGTGCAGTTCGATAACCGTTTATGGAAATCGACTGAAAGGGGCTTGATAAAATTATTGAAAATATTTATAATTTGTGTAAAATCATAGTAAATGATTTTTAAATAATTAGGATGAAAAATTCCATATTTGAAAAGATAAAAATATTTTTTTTATCGAAATGAACTAGTTATGAACTAGAATTATAATCCAATATTTTTAAATAAATAAATTGAATTTCAAATGGTTTTAAAAATAACCAGAATTTCCAATATATGAATTGGAATGGATTCGAATCGAAATTATCTTTGGAATATTTCGATATTGGATTCCGTGATTATACAGACATTGTGGAGGAATTTGGAAGATATATATATATCGTTATTCCAATACGATATTTGTTGATTTCAAAATTTGATATTGAATATAAGCCGATATATTTTCTATTCAGAGCCTTGTATTTAATATCAAATTGGATTTTGGGTTTGTCGTGAACGGTGTATTCACTAACACTGCTCTTAAACCCAGTTGAGAAAAGAATAAATCTTTTTATTAAGATTTTACGAAGTTTACCAATTAATTAATATTTAATTGGAATTGAATTGAATTGAATTGAATTGAATTTTGGGTTTGTCGTGAATGGTATCTTTAAAAATGTTGTTCTTAAATCCAGTGGAGTTAAGAAAATTAGAAACTAACTGGAGATTAGCTAAGTTGAATGGTTTCCTGGGAATTGCTTTGATGTTGGTTTCGGCCTTCGGGATTAATACTTAAGGAATTGTTCTCTTACTAATTTACAGTTAGAGACTGATGGAACGGTGTATTCATTAGCAATGCTCTTAAACCCCGTGTGAAAAGAATAAATCTTTTAATTAAGATTATTAGAATTTCCAATTAATTTACATTTAATTGGAATTGAAAAGGAATGTGAATTGGGTTTATCGTGAGCTGTGTTTTAAATAACACTTGTTCTTTAACCCGATTAACAATGAAAGATGATTTGGAATTTATAAATCTTTTAATTAAGATTTAATGGAATTTTCCAAAGCAAAGTTTTCCAATTTAATAAAATAAATTGGAATGTAATGGAATTCGATTTGGTAATAATCGAAGTGAACTTCTGTGGAGGAAGACTGTTACTATATATGGAATTTAAAAGGCTTTGCCGTTATTCCATTTATATTATTAGTTAGATACGGAAATTGATATCGATTATAAATTGATCTGTTTTCCGTGAAGATTCCATAATTAATGGAATGTGATTTTGGGTTTATCGGGAACTATGTTTTAAATGACATTAGTTCTTTAACCCAGTTAAAGATAAGATTAATTTCTTAACTTGGAATAATCATTAAGTAATGATTTATGATATTAAAACCAAGTGGAGTTTTAATGAATCTATAATTAGATTGAAAGGAGAATGAGATAATTTAAATTATCAAATTCAGGAAATGATCAAGAATGGAGTATCACCAGTTTTTCTCCAAGCGATAGTTAAATCTTTAATTAGATTTGAACGTGAAATGGTAATTAATATTTACCGATAACACCGTGGTGTTAGATATGGAGTATTACCAGTTTTGCTCCATGGGATGAATAGGTTGGGATTGGTAAATAAAATAAATGATTACTTCGGTGTAGTTCGCTAAACCCGGCTAGTTCGGAAAACCTTAATATGGTTTGATATCCAAAGGAAGATTATAGAATAAATTTAAAAGAATTTATCTTTGATAAAATTAATGGGAACCTATTCCCTAATGATGAGAATATTTGAATAAAAGAATATTCTGGATTGGAATGAGGCGTATGATGTGTTGTTATAGCACTTGATTATAAGATACACGAGCTATTCAGAAAGACAAGGTTTAACCCATTCTGAATAACTGATATGGCGAAAAGTCGAAGAGATTGAAGACGGTGCAAGACAGATGATCTTCACATCGAATGGATGGGTGCTACTGATGCCCATAATTGGAGTAGCTACCTTGAAAGGGATACAGTAGTAGCCATCCGGACGTACTTGTTGATTGTACGGATATGTGAGGGCCTCTCTCCTGTATTGGACATTTGGGAGAGGAATAAGGTGCCTCCGGTTTCGTTCAGACCTAGAACGGACTTGTAAATGGATGGTGTGTCTGACATTGGATTTTATTATATGCTGATTGATCTATATTAAATATACATCTGCTTGGTGAAGGAGAATTTATTCCCTTACTTCACCCTTCTATGAGACATACGGGATCGAAGGTTGTATATCGATAGACATCAGTCGCATGGCGTCAATTGCCTGAGTGGCAAGTGATCAAGGCTTTTGTTGAAAAGCAAAGTCATGTGGTTGATGATCAAAGCACAGCTTTGTGTGGCATTAATTCGCGAGCCTCACACCCCGGTATAGTGGTGAACTGATGGTTAGATCAGTATACTTTTAGAGGATAAACACCTTAGTGTTGTCGTGGATTCGGTCGGCCAAGATGAGCTGAGTGTGGTCGCCCCACGCTCAGGAGGGATAGGGCAAACCCCCCTGATTCCCATATTGGAAAGGGTATATGGGGTTTTCGCATGCCTGCGACGTAAGCTGTTGAAATACTTGATTTCTAGGATAGTGCGGATGTGCATAATGGCGTTTTCGCATGCCTGCGACGTAAGCCATTGTGAATTGTACTACGCGATCGATCTTTCGGATCAGGAGCCACCAATATGGAAATCCAAACTTCCAATACGACATTTTGCGATTTTGATTGTATACTATATATGGTGACATAGTGGTATGGGACATTCATGTCGTCTATGACTGATACACTTATATTTGAAGTTGATTTCTTCACTTATAGTAATAATAAAAGATTTATTTTAAAACGTACCAAGCATATTTGGCTATTATAAGGTAAAACTCTATCCTCTGGCTTGCGTTGCATTGTTTGATGGGACCTGAGTCTTATAATAGCTTCATTCTTCTTTATTTAACATTGCGCTGCTTGTTTTAGGCACTGGTATTCTTGGAGTAAACCCGTTCCATGTTATACAGCGTGGTCCCTTGATTTACCTTATTTTAAAGTAAAGTTTTAAATAACTGTTTTAGTTCTCACACCAATCACATGACTGACTTGGAGTTTATTGTTAAAAACCTAAACTCTGGGTGCCCTTATTTTCCACACGGGCAACTAGTAGTTGATTTTTTTGTAGACATTATATTTACAGGGTCCTGGTTTAAAGCTGAAGCGATATTTGGAAAGCTATGTATCCGTGTATTACTTTCAGTTGTGTTTTGTATTATTTTTCCGCTGCTATGTATTTAAATGTAATTTAAAATCTTTGATATTTTTCTGTGTAATATTTATTTATACTCTGAATATTCTTGTACTCTGATGTAAATTGTTGTAAATAACAACAAAATTTTCTTCTGTCTATGTCCTGATTTGTCGTGTTCTCAACTCAATCCGGGTTTTGAACGGTTTTGGTCGATTTAGCGATCGATTAGGTCCGAGCGAAAACTGTATTGTTACATGCAACCCTTTATTCCAAATCTGAATTACCAAGCTCCATCTACTAATTCTCAAATCCCTCAAACCACACCTCAATCTAAACAACCTTATAGGTACCCTAACTAGCAATCATCAAACCAATCCTCTCAATCTTCTCCGTCACAAGAAATTGTGTGTTTAGAAAAACAAATTGAACAAATAATGGATATGATGAAGGCGTTAATGAGAAGCAATTAGAAAGGAAAATTTCCTAGTCAAGCCGAGGTGAATCCAAAATATAATTCTCGTAATGTGAACTCTTATGAGGACGAAAACCATAATTCAGTTAACTATGTCATCACCAATCTTAGGCCGGGAAAAACAATTGAAAGTAATGTCAGCAATCCTGATAATCCTTCGATTTCAACCTCAAATCAAAATCTTGACGCTCTTCCGAGGCAACCAAGGCCAATTCTTCTGAACCTTTCGAATCTCCATCTTCTTCGAATGTTGGCAATCCCACATCTTTTCTACTGATGTCGGCAGCCTCGACATTATCTCTTCTTTGAATGTTGGCAATCCCAACAACCCATCTTCTATACCTTTATCTCCTTCACTTCCCGTGTCAACACCTTCTTCTTCGAATGAACAAGATTATAAAACACGACAAGTCGACATGATAGAAACCATTGTTGATGACACGATAGATTTACCATTTCAGAAAGCATCTCATACTTCAATAGAATTGTCTACAATGTCTTTCGAAGAACTTTTTGAAGATGAACTTAAACTTCTAAACGACGAGAATGAATATATGGGACATCTCAAAGATAATCTCAAGCCCATTTCGTCGAGAGATATTGACATGCCTCTTGTACCTCAAAAATCAGATATTAAATCATCATACATCATTTTTGATAGAGGCAAGTGTAGGGGAAAAAGGAAATCATACTTTTCACATAACACTCATCATCATCATCATAGATTTCATTCTGCATATAATTTTAATTCACATATAGTTGCTAAATTGCATTTCATTTTACAAATCATTCTCCATTTAATCCACCTTTGGGTATTATCTTTCAAATTTAGTAAACGTGTTTATAGTGTGGACACTGCTTAGATCAAGTGTGGGGGGGAGTCTGCATTGCATCCTTTATATTTATTTATGTATTTATTTTTATTTTCCATTTCCAAGCATTTAGATAGGACCACCATACATTTTAGATCGTAGTAACATACAATAAATATATTTTTTGGAAATACGACTCATTTAAGATTGATACAACAAAATAAGTTAACAATTGCTAGCCAGTTGATACTATTTTTTCTCTTTAAGATAAAATAGTAAATATAATGAAAAATTGAATTACAAAGGATAATAGTGTATCTGGTACATAGAGAGATTCTTAGGTGATGGCCATGAAATCTATTCTAAATTGTAGTCTTTGTTTAATGAGTGGAGGACTTAAAAATACTTATATTGGCTTTTCGAATCTTTAAAACTAAGTTGTGTTAAGCTGAATTCGCGTATCTCTCTCTTGTTCTTATATTTTCAATAATAATAATCCAAGGGTGTCCAACATTGCTTGTAAATCTAGCGTTGGTGTGCATACCCGCCAAGCTCTATCGGACATGTTGTTGATAAAGTCAGCGTCGGTATATCCGTCAGTCCGCAAGGCAGTATATGGGTGATATACCTTGGTCTTTAAGTTGGTTGTATGTAATTATTTATAAAACTTCATTTTTATAGAGACAGAGAATAAGCAACGATGCCCAAACACTTCTTGACCTTATTGATTTGGCTAGTCATACACAAGGAATTTAGAATACCACTTTGCGAAGTGTGACAAGCAAACTAAGAATTTATTTCATGGCTGCATATGATATCAACCGAATCAACTAGCCAAATTGGAATTTAACATCTGAAAATTTGAATTGTGTTGAAAATTTGTGACAAGTTGAGGTATCTAAAATACAATCAACTGACTAGAAATTGTTTATTTAATTTGTTGTGCCACTTTTTCGAAACAAGTCGTGTTTTCATTTTTTTTTGTTTTCATTTGCATATGTCCATTGCATTCACGTAGTTGCATTAGAATCATAACATACTGCATTCAGATTTTGTGTGTAGTATCCGCTGAAAACCTTCACGAGACACCACTCATCCTACTAGGGACACCTAGAGGTTTAACGGCTTGTTGCATACGCTCAATGCAATCGTGTGTCCTACGAAAGTGTGACCTATCTAGTTAGTTTTTGATTTTTGTTTTACTCGAGGACGAGTAAAAGATAAGTATTGGGGTATTTGATTAGCATAGAAATGTGTTTATTTTATGCTCTTATATCTTATCTTTTGTATATAAATAAATATTACGTTGGGTATTATTTTGTTGTTTTACAGATTAGTGTTCAAGCCTATACAACTTTAAAGTGAAGAATTGATGCCATATACATGAAGAATTCATAAGAAGCTGTCATTGGAGGCTAGTTGTGTTCACATTAGTCACCTTGGTAGGATATTGGTAGAAAAGATCTTAGGAAATCAATCATCTGGACAGGTCAAACAAGGATAAGATGAGGATCTAGCATAATATTCGATGAAAAAAGCCCATATATTCATAGATTTGATTAAGGTTTTGCAACTCAGCTATAAATACACATGTATACCCATTGTAAAGATATGCTTTTTGTTATACCTTTATCTTCCATTAATTTAGTTTTCTTCTTTTCTCTTTTCTGCATTTTTATTTTGTTAGCAATTAGTTATGTTTACACAATTAGATTTGGTAGAGCACTATTTGTATTTTGCACTTATTTTCATTAGTGATTGACCATCTGATTAGATTCAGCGGTAATCCTAATTTTATTTTCTGTTGTTATTTAATTTCTGCAATTTTAGTTTCTGTTCTTTTTATTGCTTTTCTAGGTCATATTGGATTGAATATAGATTTGATTAGATTTAGATCTGATTCAGTTCAATAATATTCTTATTGCTATTTCAATTTTGTTTGTTTTTAAAATCAACCTCCAAGATTTGTCTAACTCACCCAATAAATATATAAATAATAAAATTTAAAATCCTCCCTGTGTTCGACCTGCATATTACACGATCTGTGCGCTTGCAGTAAATTATTTCAAAGTTCGCGCTTTTATATTCCTTAGAAAGCGACGATCACCCAAAGGATCATCAACGGATGCCCGCAGCATCATTAGTGGATAACCCTATGCGCCCCACAATATATTATAGTGGATGACCTACTATGCCGCAATATCTGGCCTTGAAGCAGGATGTGTATTGTTTATGTTGGCTAACATTTGTGGATGCAGGAAAACAGGTTGTATGGATCCAACTGGATTCCTCAAAATTTATTATTGTTTGTTTTCATATATATTATCATATATGATGTGTTAGAAAACCTATGATTGATAATTGGGTGTTTTGGATGTTTGAATATCACTGGCCCTAAATATTGATATATAGAAATATCATGAAAAAGGAATTCTGAGATTTAAAAGGGAAAATCTATTTTTCTAAAATAGAATTTGAATTTCGAATGGGCTAAGAAATATTAACTTGTTTCGAAGAATAAAAACAAGCAGTTCATTTATAAACAATGTTTATAAATGAAGTGAAATGAATTATCATTGGATAATTCGGGAAATGTAAATACAAGTGTGAACCTAAAAAGGGAATTTTTTTCCATAGTAGAAATTTAATTTCAAATTGATTTGAAATCGAGACTTGTTTAAATATATAAACAAGTAATATAAACGATGTTTATAAATAAAGGTGAAAAATTATCATTTAGATAATTTAAATATTTAAATTCAAATATGAATTTAAAATGAGAATTAGGGATCGTGTTAAAAAGGGAAACAATGAAATTTATTCCGATGTTCGGAATGTAAATTGAATTGAAATAAATCCATACGGATTTATGATATGAATTCGACTATGTTGGATTCATTAAAAATAAATTATTTCTAGAAAGGTATTTAAATTGCGTTAGATAGAAACTGAAATTAAATATGAAAATAGATTCTACAATTATATGTATAATTTATAATAAAATATCCTAAGATAGGAATTGGATTTCAAATGGAATTTGAAATGAAAACTTGTTTTCATATATATAAAACAAGGAAGTTAAATTTATAAACGACGTTTATAAATAAGATGAGGGTAATTGTAATGTGACAATTTGGAATTTCAAATTCAAGTATGAATTTAAAAAGGAATTGGAAATCGTTTCGAAGATGGAATGACGGATCTTTATTTTGGAAGTTGGAATATAAACTGAATTGAGTAAAATCCAAGTACGTTAAAATTGGAATTCGATTATATTGAATTTTTAATAACAAATGAATTAGAATTTAATATATAAGATTTAGTTGCAAATAAATTATAACTGAATTATGGAAAAATCGATGATTAGGAATAATCGAAAATATTAAGTTGGATTTGGAAAATCGGATTAATTTATATTCAAAAATATGGAAGAATGGAAGTTAAATTTATATAATAACCAAAGTTTAACTTTTATATTTAAATATAATTAAAGCGAACTCGCCGCAGCGCAGTAATTCGTAAATTGATGTTACGAACTTCAATTGAGTATATAGAACTCAATTTAAATCGGAATTCCTTGAAATACAGAACCGATTTGATAATAATATTCTAATGAAAGAGAAAAATCTGGATTTTGTCTTATAGATTTTGAGTTATGTCAAAATCAAATTTCCAGAATGGCTAAGTGGGTCTCATGGCTAAGTGGGTCGCATGGCTAAGTGGGATGCACCCAAGTAGGTTGTATTGTCACCTGATCTAGAGAAATTTCATTTGCTTCTTTAATCTTTCGATGTTGTCCCTTTCGGGAAACGGTTGCTGATCCCAATCGTTGGTGACAATACATTCAGTACTCTCAAGCGAAGTGAGGGGCCGGTCATGTTTAGCCTGGGTTGTAAGATGTTCTTGATGAACCCAGTGTATTCCTCTCTAGAGATACACTATCATAAGGTGGTCCCATACCTTGCCAGTTGAAATCCATCATCCAACGAGATCCCACGGTTTGTATACTATGTATGTAGAGCGTGAGATGCAAGCGTTCCGCTAGATTGTTATTTACTTGTTTTAGACACTATTATAAAATCAGAAAAGTACTGATTTTAAAGAATATTTTGAGTTATCGTAAGGTAAACACCATCCGTGTTTATGTGTGGATCGGTCTTATGATTATCTTTTCTTTTAAAAATGATTTTTAAAAGTTAAACCAAATGGTTGGAGTTTACTCACACCGGTCCTATGACTGACCCAGAGTTTATTTTGTTTTATTTTACCCTAAACTCTTAGGTGCCAAAATTTGTATGGCAAGTCAAGTAGTTCAGGTATTTACCGATATACTTAGAGGAGCTTGGAGCATGAGGCTTCAGCGTTAGATATGTAATGTTTAATTGCCATTGTACTCTGAAAATGGTATGTATATGTGTATACAGAAAATTTTGTATTCTTAAAGTTTATATATATATTATTTTATTCTGCTACGATGTGAGATTCTATGTTGTTGTTTTATGTTCTTCTTCTATCTATTTCTTTTTATTTCATAATGATTCGTATTCTAGGCAATTTGGATTGGACATATGGTATATTTAGCCTGCTCAGATAGTACAGATTTGTGGGCCTTTACAGTTGATATCAGAGCTTAGGTTGAGCAAATACCTAGGCTTTGGTGGGGTTTACTCATTAGAGATAGGGTCAGTAGTACCTTAGAATGAGTTGAGTGTATATATACGAGAGCACGTATTTGTAAATTGATATAAAAATTGTTTTATATTATGTTGGTTTATCTATTGAGTGGTTTATGAATTCTGATCGGATCGTGGGACGCCACGACGTCGATAGGAATTTCTAAACACTTGAACAGAGAAATTTGACACAACATTGTTTTTAAGTGGGTAAATTAAATAATTTTACCCTAAATTCTATTTTAATATAGAAATGAATAATTTTCTGAAATTATTATAATATATGGATGTATTGGTTGTTATTATTATAATCAAATGAGATTATATAATTGGAATGGTTATATATAACCAAGTAGAATTTGTATAAGAGTGAAATATATACAAATGAGATGAATTAAAATTGAATTCAAACCAGATTTCGGAATTTAATCCCGGGAAGTTGGAAAAATATTTTCTAAAGTATATTAAAATAATATAGCTCTGTTTTTGGAAGGATTTTTGAATAAAAATTATTTCTGAATGGATTTTTAAAGTAATAAAGCACTGAACTCACTTTGGTCGCTGGAAAATAATTCTGATGATGACTACAGCATTATCATTGTTCATTTTCGAGTTTCTAAGTGATGGATTGCTACGTTAGACACGTTTATGATGGAAATTTGTTTGAGAAAACAAGTTAGTTTGAAAATTCAAATATTTTGAATTTGAGATGGTAATAACTATATGTATATATATTTATGTGATTTTAGAAGGATTTGAAATAAAAACCCAGGAATTTGAATTCTGGAATTTAAATTTAACTTAAGCAAGCTAAGTTAAATGGATCTAAGTAAATAAATTGATTAGAATCAATTTGAATGAATTTAAATGTATATGAATGGAATATGAATCGGATGTGAACATATTGATTGTAAATCATTCAGGTTAAATGAATGTAAGCATATACGGTATGCAATATGAATGAAAACCAAAAGTTGGTGGGAATTAAACTTTGTTGAAATATGAAGAGTTGAATTTCAGTATAAGTGGATTTTGAAAAGCTAATGGTTTTGTACCATTTTCCTACCTTAGTAATTTCGGGGACGAAATTCTTTTAAGTGAGGAAGAATGTAATGACCCAGATTTTTCAAACAAATTAATTTTAAAAATTTAATATTGTTTTAAATGTTGAGTTGATAATGTAAATGGATTTTATATCATAATTATTGACTAAATAAACAAGACACGATTTAAATTCGAGTATATCGAATTATCGCAATATGAAAACAAATATAATTGAGTTTGAAGTTAATACTAAATCGAAACAATTCAGATGATCAAATATGAATTCTATTTGAATAGAAACAATTATAATAATTTTATTATCAAGGAATTAATTATTTTGAATTTAATTTATCTTGGTTTAAATTAATATCTTCTCCATACGATCCAACTAGACTTCGAAACCTGTTCAGTGTGTTCAGAATAGTGGTATAACCCTAGAAATGACGCTTGTTGCGCTCATATAAGAGTTCAAAAACATGAGATATTTTGAATTAAAGGGTTTGAAATTATATCGGTTCAAATCGAATTATAAAAATATATAAGGACTACCTATTTCTTTCAACCAAAGTAATTCTGAAAAACCAACCTATAGCTTTGCCGCATTCCTTTCATTTCACGTACGTTTTTCTCCCCAGCTTCACTACGAAGTTAAACATCAATTTAATGGCAATCATACATTGGTTCCCCCGTCATCGCCTATAAATAACTCGCGATACCCCCTTTTCTCTCCTTTATAATTTTCTTCTGCTATTTTCCGTTCATTTATTCCCAACATTTCGAAATTGAAATCAAACGATTTAAAAATCTCTCCCATCTCCTATTTTATAAATCGAAAACCTTTTTCGAATCCTTGAATCTCAACATCAAACTGGAGCTTGCGATTTGGTTTTAGGGTTTCAACCGATTTTGATCGATCTTATATTCATCACGATGGATGACAGTGGAGGCCAGTTCTCATATCGATGCTGCAAGGGGTCTCGATGGCAAGGCGTTTTAATTTAGGAAAGTCTAAGATGTTTCGTGGGATTTGGAGGAAACGACTTTGACAAATTGTCGCCCCCTGCACTTGGTCTGCGCGAGATGAAGCTGCGAACTGGTTGGAGAAAAGCATGCGAGTTAGGAGATGTGAGGTGGAGATGGGAGCATTCAGGAAAGGGAAGGCATAGACAGTCTCGATTTGTCGAACTCTATGCTAGTCAGGGAGTGGTGTTGGGGATATACGGTTGTAACAACCTGGAATTTTGGGGCCAATTTAAAATTTTTATTTTAGAAATTTTAATGAATTTTGAACATTTTAAATAATAACGTCAAAAAGCTTATTTTAATCGAGGTTAAAATATAAGAATTTAATTTAATTATAAAAGGAGCTTTAAAACAGCGCTGTAGTTTGAAAATTTGATTTTAAACTTTAACTGAACATACAGGATTCAAATTAAATTGGATTTCAGTAAAACAAGAAATATTTAAATCTATTTAAGAATATCTTTCTAATGAATCTGAAAAATGGAAATTTCACTTTAAAAGTTGTAAGTTATGTCCAGTTTAAAATTTATAAAAGTCGCTGTATAATTTATATATATTTTAATATAATATATGGCCCTTAAAAATAGCCATTTTGCAAACGACCTCGGTTTTCGACGAAACCACTTTTGTTGGAACCGGAATGTCGAATTATTGTTAAGTTTCAATTTTTAAAATATTCTGAATTAATATGTGAGCGTGGTGAAGGAAAATGTGTTTTGTTCGATTTAGTCAAATTTAATCGACTAGACAATAGCCATTTTTCAAACAGTCTCAGAATTCGACGAAATTAGTTTTGTTAGGACCGTATCGTCAAAACAAAGCTAAATATATTTTTTCTGTAATTTTTAGAGTACATATGTAGCCCCGGTGAATTTATATATACTGTTAAATTAAATAATAAATGATTTAAATATTAAATTAAAGAAAACTGGCTGAAAACTTTGGTTTGGGCTTACGGGACATAGCTAGATGGGTTCAGAATAGGGGTAATTGGATAAGAACGACAGTCGTTGGGCTGAAATCGGATAAAGTTGCTGATCGGGCCTCTATAGGGTTAAATAAACTATTATTATATTATAAAAAAACTAAATTATCCTAAACCCTAATCCCAAATCGAACAGCCGCCGCCTGAACAAAATCCATGGCCAAGAACGTTCGACTTTTACTCCTCTTTGATCTAGAAATTCACGCACTTAATTCACAAACTTCCTACTGCAATTTGGGTCAGCTCAGAGAGCTCGAGGCGATGGACGGTGGTGATGGGTCGACATACAGTAGGGTGGCCGGAATTGAAGCCCAAAGGCGTGACGTTTGGGGCGGAATTCGAGGAAGGAGGGAGGACCGAGTTCACCGGGGTTCATGTTGGAGGACGGTGGCGGTCGGCGCTCTGACGTGGTGGGTTCGGATCGAACTCCGGCGGCCTTCGTGACGAGCGGTGGAGGAAGGACCAAGTCGAAGTATGGGTTTCAGCAAAACGATGTGTTCCTGGAAGATGATTAGGGTA
The DNA here is from genome assembly GCA_030737875.1 of Allium sativum. Lineage (NCBI taxonomy): Eukaryota > Viridiplantae > Streptophyta > Magnoliopsida > Asparagales > Amaryllidaceae > Allium > Allium sativum. Next base: position 182,917,760 of record CM060924.1, on the reverse strand, counting down.
AAGGGAGATTATAATTTAATTAATTATTAAATCATATAATTCATGAATTCGAATATATAAAAATTATCATAACTTCTACAAACAGGATCGGAATCGAACGAAACTGATTGCGTTGGAATCAGAAAAATGAGATCTACCACATGGAACTGACTAGAACCATTTCTGAGCACATCAAATCTGGACCAAATTTCAGATCTGAACCACTCAGATTCAAACCAATGTGAGAAATCTTATTTTATTATTATTATTATCATTTATTTAAAATAATTAGAATAAATTGTGATTGTGTTTTTATCCATTCACTAAATATGCTATGCTATGTGATCTGAGTTGTATGTGATGTGATGATGTGGATCTGTTTGTTTGGGTAATATTGTGTTGTATTTGAAATTGCAATAAAAAAGAATCGAACATTTGTGGTTGTTAGTTTGTTGAATCAAACATATTCAACAAATAAAAATTATCGCTTTTATTGTTAACATGACATCGGTTGGTAAATTTAGAGTAACGATAAAAATTATCACTTTTATAGTTAACATGACATCGTTAGGTAAATTTAGATTAACGATAATTTTTTTTTTATGTTATTTGAAAACATAGAAAATTGAAATTGTTTACATATAAAATATCTTCTTTTATGTTATTAGAGTGCATAGAAAATTGTTGACATATAGAATATTCTTTTATATATGATATTAGAATACCTAGGAAAACATTTATATATATAAAATATCATTTTATATGATATTTGAAAACATAAAAAATTGGTTACAAATAAATATTCATTTATTTGTCGTTAATGTGCATAGAAAATGTTAATATAGGAAAAATATTCTTTTATAAGATATTTGAAAACATAGGAAGAGGTTAACATATAAAATATTCTTTCATATGATATTAGAATACATAAGAAAAAGTTATGGAAATAAAAGGTGTTATATTATTTGAAACCAAAATGAACAATTTGTCAAAATAAAAGGGTTAAAAACAAAAACTACATTTTTGTTAAGTATAAAGGTTAAAAACAATTTGGTTAAATGTAATGATTAAAAACAAAATTGGCCCTTTTGTCAAATTAGAATTGTTGAAACCAAAGTGAACATTTTTGACAAGTTTAGATTAGTTGAACCAAAAGTTACATTTTGGATCATTAGAAAAGATTTAACCAAAAGTAATATTTTTGATCATTAGAAAAGATTTAACCAAAATAGACATTTTTGGTTCATTATAAATAATTGAAGAAAAAGATACCTTTTTGTTCTCTAAAAAGAAGGAGACATTTTTGTTCACTTAAAAATGATTAAAAAGAAAGTATACATTTTGTTCATTAAAAAGAAAGAGACATTCTTTCCCCATTAAAAAAGCATTTTGTTCATTAAACAAAAATAGACATCTTTGTTCATTTAAGGTTTAAACAAAAATAAACATTTTTGTCAATTAAAAAGGTTGGAACAAAAATATACATTTTTGTTCATTAAGAAGAATAAAAATATACAAAATATGATATGATATTTTATTTACATTTTTTCCTTTGTAAATAAAAAGATTAAAAAAAAGAACAAATTTAGCAATGACCTTTATTTACATTTTCTATGTAAATAAAATGAACATATTTGGAGTGGAAACCTTATTTTCATTTTCTATGTAAATAAAAGGAACATATTTAAAAATGAAAGCATTTATGTACATATAGTAAAGAAAAACATTTATTTACATATAGTGTAAATAAATAAGAAAAATTAAAAGAAACATTTGTTTACATGTAGTGCTAATAAATAAGAAAAAGAAAAAGGAAAACATTTATTTACATTTTGTGTAAATAAATAAGAAAAAGAAAAAGATTACATTTATGTACATGTAGTATAAATAAAAACATGAATTAGAATAAAAACCTGTATTGAAAAAGTACATTTTTATTCACATTGTGGATGTGGATAAAAACTTGAATTAACAAGTGTATTTTTATTTACATTTTAGGTGTAAATAAAAACATAGAAATCAAAAGTGGAATTTATACTTACATTTTAGATGTAAATAGAATCACGGATTAAAAGGTGGAATTTTTACTTGCATTTTATATGTGAATTAAAACATGAATTAGAAAGTACATTTTTATTTGCATATTTAGATGTAAATAAATAATAGAATCAAAGTCGCATTTTATTTACATTTTATGTGTAAATAAAACGATTAGATAAAAAGAGGTATTTTAAATTCACATTTTAGATGTAATCAAAATGGTAGAATTTAATGTTATATTGTTATTGTCAAAATAGAGACAATAAAAAGTTTGAAATTAAATATTTTATTTTTATTTACCTTTTATGAAAATGAAAAGAATAAATGTAAAGCGACATTTTCATTGATATTTTATATTCAATAAAAGATTAGAATTAAAAGGAGTATTTTTATTGTCGTTCTCGGGACAATAAAAGGAGAAGAAATAAAAGAATTTACATTTTTTCAATGTAAATAAAAGAAATAAAAGAATTTACATTTTTTCAATGTAAACAAGGAATTAAAGGATTTACATTTTATATGTAAATTAAGGAAATAAGGGAATTTACATTTTATATGTAAATAAAAGGGTTTAATAGGAATTTACATTTTTTATGTAAATGAAAGATTAAAAAGAAATTTACATTTTATATGTAAATAAAGGATGAGTTAAAAGTTACATTTTTATATGTTAATAAAATACGAAATAGAAATTTACATTTCTCGATATAAATAAAAGAATGATTAGGAATTTACATTTTCCAATTTAAATAGAATATGAAATAAAAGTTAGATTTTCAATATAATAATATATTGAAATAAAAATTTACATTTCCAATGTAAATAAACATAGAAATAGAAAGTTACATTTTCAATGTAAATATACATTGAAACAAGAGATTTCATTTTTTTAATGTAGTATTGTATTGAAGTAAAGAATATACTTTACGCAATAAATAAAGAAATTACATTTTTGCTTCAATTGTGATACACAAATGATTAAAGATTACATTTTAATGTAATAACAGGAAGGTAAGGAAAATTACATTTTGATGTAGTATATGATTTCATATATAAAGAAATGGTTATATTTATATATATATATATAAATTAAAATAAAACGAATCACGCTGTTGCGGTTCGCAATTTGAAATCGTTACTTCAAACGATTATACTAAAAGATCCGACCGTCGGATTTTCCTAAATCAGAACCGTTAGGACCGCTTTGGGATGATCTTTCCAACGATATAATCCTTGATAAAATCCAACGGTTATATTTCGGGATAAGTGTAAATCAAATTTGGTTGAAAACAGCGCCAGGGTCGCCCATTGACCCGAAGCGTCGTTAAACTAATTTAGCTATTTATATAGCAATAATCGTTAAAAGATAATGTTAACAATATGAAATGATTTCAATATATATATATATATATATATACGAGGATCATTTGAAAAGTCCGAGTTCAATCTTATTTCAAATGATTATATGACAATCTAAGTCGAAGATTTGAAGACGGTGATTGATGACCGGCGATCTTCACATCGAATGGATGTGTTGCTACTGAGACCCATGATGGGAGTAGCTACCTTGAAGGGGCTTCAGTGGTAGTCATCCGGCCGTACTTGTTGATTGTCGGATATGCGAGCACCTCACCTCTGTATTGGACATATAGGGGACGGAATAAGGCGACTCCGGTTTTGCTCAGACCCAGAACGGACTTGTAAATGGATTGTATGTATGACGTTGTATTCCTTTATACTGTATTCGTTGATCTCTTCTAAATATATATCTGTTTGGTGGTTAACACCCTTCTCTGAGACGTACGAGCTTTGAGGTTATATATCGGCAGGAATCAATGGTATGGTATGGATTGACGATGTGGCATGCCAAGATGCATGAATCAAGGCTTTTATTGAAAAGCAGGGTCTTGTGGTTGATGATCAAAGCACGGCCTGATTAGGCGTAGCTTTGTGTATAGCGTGACTTCGCGAGCCTCACACCCTGGTATGAGTCTAAAATGGGAGAAGGGACCATAGGGAGTGCACACGTTTCTTTCTATCTAGAGTGGTGTCAGGGACCTACCAGCGTTGACACTTAACTTATGTGGATGATGGATTAAGAGGTACCTCGGGTTTTATAGGTTAGTTAGTGGCCATATCGAGGTCCAAAAGGATCGGGAAACGTGTGTTCAGGCATAACTAATCCACTACCGTTAGGTGGGGACTGACCCTACCGCTCCAAGTGTTGCCCATATGTGTGATCCTGAGGCATTTGCTAGAGTGTCTCGAATCGGCAAGGAGCTCCTCCCTAGCCTTGACTCATGATGGAAACCAAATCTCCAATACGACACCATGCAGTTTTGATTGTAGAACTAGTATGGCGACATAGTATATGGTAGCTGTGCCGTCTATGATTGATACATTATGATTGAATTGTTTTCATTAAAACATATATAAACTAATATCAAATCCGTTTCTATCGTATTAAGCATCTTTTGACCATTATAAGGTAAAACCCTATCCTCCGGTTTGCGTTGCATTGTGTGATGGAACTTGGGTCTTATAATGGTTTCATTTTTCTAAAAAGCATTGCGTTGTTTAATGATTTACTTTATTTTATGCACTGGCAATCCAATGGAGTAAACCCGTTCCGCGTTAGCGGCGTGGTCCTGTGATTAGCCATTTTTATTAGATTAGTTAAGTTAGATTTCTCATACTAGTCCCATGACTGACCTGTAGTTTGTTTCAATGGCAAACTCGGGTGCCCATTTTTTTCCACACGGGAAGTCGAGTAGCTTGTTTTGCAGATATCTATTCTTTTAGCAGGATCCTGGACCGAAGCTTAAAGCTATGTCCAGAGCATAGAAAGTCTTCCGCTGTGTATTGTTTTAAATGTATTGTAATTTATCTTCCGCTGTATTTTATTCAATGTACTCTGATATTCTGTACTCTGATGTAACATTATTGTAATGTAATAAAAGTCTGTTGTTGTTCTAATGTATTGTATTCCCAAAGTTAACGTATGCGGGAATTGAACGGTCTTGGTCGATTTTGCGATCGATTAAGTCCGGGCAAAATCCGTGTCATTACAGTTGGTATTAGAGCTCTGGTTAGCTCAAATCTTTGGGGTACAACTCGTTAGAACTGAACAAAAGACTCATCAGAGATTGGATTAGTAATATCCAATAAGAATACTCATTAGAGATAGGATCAGCAGTATCCTAGAATGAGAAAACTCATTAGAGATGGGGTTAGTAATGCCCTAGAATGAGTTGAGAGTAACAAGTTTATAATAAACGTATTAGTGACTATATATATAATCCGATCTTAGAAAATATGATTTTTTTTAATATATAAAGTTTATATATATTTTTAAAAAAAAGTTAATCAACTAATAAAATTATTGAAACCAATAATAGAATAAATAATTGAGTTAGGTAAATAAACAACTTTTAGCTTAGTTCCTTTTCGAGGACGAAAAGATTTTAAGTGGGGGGGGGGATTGTAACAACCCAGAATTTTGGGGCCAATTTAAAATTTTTATTTTAGAAATTTTAATGAATTTTGAACATTTAAAATAATTTATTTTAAATAATAACGTCGAAAAGCTTATTTTAATCGAGGTTAAAATATAAGAATTTAATTTAATTATAAAAGGAGCTTTAAAACAGCGCTGCAATTTGAAAATTTGATTTTAAACTTTAACTGAACGTACAGGATTCAAATTAAATCGGATTTCAGTAAAACAAGAAATATTTAAATCTGTTTAAGAATATCTTTCTAACGAATCTGAACAATGGAAATTTCACTTTAAAAGTTGTAAGTTATGTCCAGTTTAAATTTAGAAAAGTCACTGTATAATTTATATATTTTTTAATATAATATATGGCCCTTAAAAATAGCCATTTTGCAAACGACCTCGGTTTTCGACGAAACCACTTTTGTTGGAACCGGAATGTCGAATTATTGTTAGGTTTCAATTTTTAGAATTTTCTGAATTAATATGTGAGCGTGACGTAGGAAAATGTGTTTTGTTCGATTCAATCAAATTTAATCGACTAAAACCATATCACATCCCGGATCTGATGAAATAGGATGAATTGAGACGGTATTTTGTAAATACGTAATTATCTTGAATATATCAACCATTTCTTTATTTTCCGATCGCCTGGAAGGGATAAAAGAAACATCTTGTTTTTTCTTCAAAAATTTCTGATCTCTAGTGGACCTCTTTTTCAAACAGTCTCAGAATTCGACGAAATTAGTCTTGTTAGGACCGTATCGTCAAAATAAAGCTAAACATATTTTTTCTGTAATTTTTAGAGTACATATGTAGCCCCAGTGAATTTATATATACTGTTAAATTAAATAATAAATGATTTAAATATTAAATTAAAGAAAAATGGATGAAAACTTTTGTTTGGGCTTATGGGACATAGCTAGATGGGTTTAGAATAGGGGTAATTAGGTAAGAATGACAGTCGTTGGGCTGAAATCGGATAAAGTTGCTGATCGGGCCTTTATAGGGTTAAATAAACTATTATTATATTATAAAAAAACTATATTATCCTAAACCCTAATCCCAAATAGAACAGCCGCCGCCTGAACAAAATCCATGGCGTTCGACTTTTACTCCTCTTCGATCTAGAAATTCACGCACTTAATTCACAAACTTCCTACGGCAATTTGGATCTGCTCAGAGAGCTCGAGGCAATGGACGGTGGTGATGGGTCGACATACAGTAGGGTGGCCGGAATTGAAGCCCAAAGGCGCGGCGTTTGGGGTGGAATTCGAGGAAGGAGGGAGGACCGAGTTCACCGGGGTTCATGTTGGAGGAAGGTGGCGGTCGGCGCTCTGACGTGGTGGGTTCGGATCGAACTTCGGCGGCCTTGGTAATGAGCGGTGGAGGAAGGACCAAGTCGAAGTATGGGTTTCAGCAAAACGATGTGTTCCTGGAAGATGATTAGGGTAAAGGGATATTATAAATTAATTCATTATTAAATCATATAATTAATAAATTCGAATATATAAAAATTATCATAACTTCTACAAACAGGATCGGAATCGAACGAAACTGATTGCGTTGGAATCAGAAAAATGAGATCTACCTCATTGATCTGACTAGAACCATTTCTGAGCACATCAAATCTGGACCAAATTTCAGATCTGAACCACTCAGATTCAAACCAATGTGAGAAATCTTATTTTATTATTATTATTATTATTTATTTTAAATAATTAGAATAAATCATGATTGTGTTCTTATCCATTCACTGTATATGATATGCTATGTGATCTGAGTTGTATGTGATGTGATGATGTGGATCTGTTTGTTTGGGTAATATTATGTTGTATTTGAAATTTCCATAAAAATGAATCGAACATTTGTGGTTGTTAGTTTGTTGAATCAAACATATTCAACAAATAAAAATTATCGCTTTTATTGTTAACATGACATCGGTTGGTAAATTTAGAGTAATGATAAAAATTATCACTTTTATAGTTAACATGACATCGTTAGGTAAATTTAGATTAACAATAAATTTTTTTTTTTATGTTATTAGCAAACATAGAAAATTGTTTACATATAAAATATCCTCTTTTATGTTATTAGAGTGCATAGAAAATTGTTGACATATAGATTTTTCTCTTATATATGATATTAGAATACCTAGGAAAATGTTTATATATATAAAATATCATTTTATATGATATTTGAAAACATAGAAAATTGGTTACAAATAAATATTCATTTATTTGTCGTTAATGTGCATAGAAAATGTTAACATAGGAAAAATATTCTTTTATAAGATATTTGAAAACATAAGAAGATGTTAACATATAAAATATTCTTTCATATGATATTAGAATACATAAGAAAAAGTTATGGAAATAAAAGGTGTTATATTAGTTGAAACCATAATGTACAATTTGTTAAAATAAAAGGGTTAAAAACAAAAACTACATTTTTGTTAAGTATAAAGGTTAAAAACAATTTTATCAAATGTAACGGTTAAAAACAAAATTGGCCCTTTTGTCAAATTAGAATTGTTGAAACCAAAGTGAACATTTTTGACAAGTTTAGATTAGTTGAACCAAAAGTTACATTTTGGATCATTAGAAAAGATTTAACCAAAAGTAATAATTTTTTATCATGAGAAAAGATTTAACCAAAATAGACATTTTTGGTTCATTAAAAATAATTGAAGAAAAATATACCTTTTTGTTCTCTGAAAAGAAGGAGACATTTTTGTTCACTTAAAAATGATTAAAAAGAAAGTATACATTTTGTTCATTAAAAAGAAAGAGACATTCTTTCCCCATTAAAAAGAATGAAGCATTTTGTTAATTAAACAAAAATAGACATCTTTGTTCATTTAAAAGGTTTAAACAAAAATAAACATTTTTGTCAATTAAAAAGGTTGGAACGAAAATATACATTTTTGTTCATTAATAAGAATAAAAATATACAAAATATGAGATGATATTTTATTTACATTTTTTCCTTTGTAAATAAAAAGATTAAAAAAAAGAATAAATTTAGCAATGACCTTTATTTACATTTTCTATGTAAATAAAATGAACATATTTGTAGTGGAAACCTTATTTACATTTTCTATGTAAATAAAAGGAACATATTTAAAAATGAAAGCATTTATGTACATATAGTAAAGAAAAACATTTATTTACATATAGTGTAAATAAATAAGAAAAATTAAAAGAAACATTTATTTACATGTAGTGCTAATAAATAAGAAAAAGAAAAAGGAAAACATTTATTTACATTTTGTGTAAATAAATAAGAAAAAGAAAAAGATTACATTTATGTACATGTAGTATAAATAAAAACATGAATTAGAATAAAAACCTGAATTGAAAAAGTACATTTTTATTCACTTTGTAGATGTGGATAAAAACTTGAATTAGAAAGTGTATTTTTATTTACATTCTAGGTGTAAATAAAAACGTCGAAATCAAAAGTGGAATTTATACTTACATTTTAGATGTAAATAGAATCACGGATTAAAAGGTGGAATTTTTACTTGCATTTTATATGTGAATTAAAACATGAATTAGAAAGTACATTTTTATTTGCATATTTAGATGTAAATTAAGAATAGAATCAAAGTCGCATTTTATTTACATTTTAGGTGTAAATAAAAAGATTAGATTAAAAGAGGTATTTTAAATTCACATTTTAGATGTAGTCAAAAAGGTAGAATTTAATGTTACATTTTTATTGTCAAAATAGAGACAATAAAAAGTTTGAAATTAAAAGGTTTTATTTTTATTTACCTTTTTATGCAAATGAAAAGAATAAAATGTAAAGCGACATTTTTATTGATATTTTATATTCAATAAAAGATTAGAATTAAAAGGAGTATTTTTATTGTCGTTCTAGGGACAATAAAAAGAGAAGAAATAAAAGAATTTACAATTTTTCAATGTAAATAAAAGAAATAAAAGAATTTACATTTTTTCAATGTAAACAAGGAATTAAAGGATTTACATTTTATATGTAAATAAAGGAAATAAGGGAATTTACATTTTATATGTAAATAAACGGGTTTAATAGGAATTTACATTTTTTATGTAAATGAAAGAGTAAAAAGAAATTTACATTTTATATGTAAATAAAGGATGAGATAAAAGTTACTTTTTTATATGTAAATAAAATATGAAATAGACATTTACATTTCTCAATGTAAATAAAAGAATGATTAGGAATTTACATTTTCCAATGTAAATAGAATATGAAATAAAAGTTAGATTTTCAATATAATAATATATTGAAATAAAATTTTACATTTCCAATGTAAATAAACATGGAAATAGAAATATACATTTTCAATGTAAATATACATTGAAACAAGAGATTTCATTTTTTTAATGTAGTATTGTATTGAAGTAAAGAATATACTTTACGCAATAAATAAAGAAATTACATTTTTGCTTCAATTGTGGTACACAAATGATTAAAGATTACATTTTAATGTAATAACAGAAAGGTAAGGAAAATTACATTTTGATGTAGTATATGATTTCATATATAAAGAAATGGTTATATTTATATATATAAATATAAATTAAAATAAAACGAATCGTGCTGCTGCGATTCGAGATTTGTAATCGTTACTTAAAACGATTATACTGAAAGATCCGACCGTCGGATTTTCCTAAACCGGAACCATTAGGACCGCTTTGGGAAGATCTTTCCAACGATATAATCCTTGTTAAAATCCAACGGTTATATTTCGAGATAAGTGTAAATCAAATTTGGTTGAAAACAGCGTCAGGTTCGCCCATTGATCTGAAGCGTCGTTAAATTAATTTAGCTATTTATATAGCAATAATCGTTAAAAGATAATGTTAACAATATGAAATGATTTCAAAATATATATATAAAAAGTCCGAGTTCAATCTTATTTCAAATGATTATATGACAATCTAAGTCGAAGATTTGAAGACGGTGATTGAAGACCGGCGATCTTCACATCGAATGGATGTGTTGCTACTGAGACCCATGATGGGAGTAGCTACCTTGAAGGGGCTTCAGTGGTAGTCATCCAGCCGTACTTGTTGATTGTCGGATATGTGAGCACCTCACCTCTGTATTGGACATATGGGGGACGGAATAAGGCGACTCCGGTTTTGTTCAGACCCAGAACGGACTTGTAAATGGATCGTATGTCTGACGTTGTATTCCTTTATACTGTATTCGTTGATCTCTGCTAAATATATATCTGTTTGGTGGTTAACACCCTTCTCTGAGACGTACGAGCTTAGAGGTTATATATCGACAGGAATCAATGGTATGGTATGGATTGACGATGCGGCATGCCAACATGCATGGATCAAGGCTTTTGTTGATAAGCAGGGCCTTGTGGTTGATGATCAAAGCACGACCTGATTAGGGGTAGCTTTGTGTATAGCGTGACTTCACGAGCCTCACACCCCGGTATGAGTCTAAAACGGGAGAAGGGACCGTAGGTGTAACGACAACGGATTTCGCTCGGACCTAATCGATCGCTAAACCGACCAAGACCGTTCGAATCCCGCATACGCTAACTCTAGGTATACAACAAATCAGAACAAATAACAGAAGACTTTTATAAACATCGTAATAATGTTACATCAGAGTTCAGAATATCAGAGTATAACGAAAATAATACACAGCGGAAGATAAATTTACATGAATGTAATACAATGCACAACGGAAATATAAACTACATAGCAGAAGACTGTAAATGCCTGGACACAGTTAAAGCTTCAATCCAGAATCTTGCTCAATACATCTGCAAAATAAAACTACTCGATTGCCTGTATGGAAAATAGGGGCACCCGAGTTTGCAAGAGAAAAGCAAACTACGAGTCAGTCATGGGACTGGTGTGAGAAACTCTAAACAGTTAAAATTAACTTATTTAATAATTAGACAAATCACAGGACCACGTCGCTAACGCGGAACGGGTCTACCCCCATGAATGCCAGTGTATAAACAACAATCAGTAATATAGATATGGATCTACTATGCATCAATTAACATGCAATATCCCAATCTGCTCATTTAGATTAATCACCATACTTAGATTTTCCAAATCAATTCAATTTACAGAAATTATTCCTTTGGACTTTATTTCCCGATTTCTATTTCAAATCATTTGAAATACATATCTAACTTTCTATAACAAAGTAGATTTCACTTCGGGATCCCAACTCAAATCGTTTGGAAATATGAATTCCAAAACATAACAATGCATACAAACAAGTATGCAACCAAATATCGCGCTCCCCATCGACAAGGCAAAGGGTACGCACCTAGCAACTCGATATATAAATGTGCACCTGCCCCACATAGGAGCAGGCTACACCGACGATGCACCTCCCACACATGGAGAGCATACACCGCCCTCTCACCCATACTTTTAGTCTCAGGGTTACCCGAATCTTTAGCTACATACTAAATCATTTCATATCCCGAAGTGGGGAAAAATCATTTCACAACATAATAATCACAAGTACTTTAAAAACATAGTACTTCACATCAGCAATTCACACATATGATCAGTCACTATTAATCACATAACCTTTGAGCTCGTACGTCTCAAAGAAGGGTGTTAAGCAAGAGAATAAATTCTGCGCCATCAAACAGATATGTTATCAATAGCAACTAATCGAATACACGATGAACCACAATGTAAAACATAATACATTTCTAAATCATTTCAGATATCATCGGGTTTAGGCCTCGAAATCCTTTCTGTTTTATAAAATATTTCTATAAAACATTCCCTGTCCAAAATCGGGAATATATTCTTTTCACTTAAGAAAAATATCATTTCACAATCATTCATTAAATTTGAAATGAACGTAACAACATCACTAAACACCTTATCGTCAAATTGTGAAGTGTTTCACAAGGTGTTAGCACACAGATATCTTTACCCAACCCAATGCTAAATGTAAAAGCATATTCTGCTCATAAACTGGTCGAGCACCATCCAGACAATCAATCAACCACAATCAATATCAACAACTAAGTAAATTTGGTTTAATCACATCACGTGTTTTGGTAAATTTAATCACCATTCATTCATCCAAATCTAATTAAAGATTTATTCAAACTCCAATTGGTTTCATCTCTAAAATGATTTCATATTGATTGTTCTACTTTTTGGAAATTAATCCTGCTTTTACGCGGGTTAAAGAACTAATGATATTTAAACACAGTTCACGACAAACCCCAAATCCAATTCGATATTAAATACAAGGATATGAATAGGAAATATATCGGCTTATATTCAATATCAAATTTTGAAATCAACAAATATCGTATAGGAATAACGATATATATATCTTCCAAATTCCTCCACAATATCCGTATAATCACGGAATCCAATATTGAAATATTCCGAAGATAATTTCGATTCAAATCCATTCCAATTCATATATTGGAAATTCCTGGTTATATTAAAACCACTTCAAATCCAATTTATTTATTTAAAAATATTGGATTATTTTTCTAGTAAATAACTAATTCATTTCGATAAAAAAATATTTTTATCTTTACAAATGTGGAATTTTTCATCTTAGTTCTTTCCAAATCATTTCTTATGATTTTACACTAATTATTGATATTTTTAATAATTTTATCAAGGCCCGTACAGGCGATTTCCATCAACGGCCATCGAACTGCACTTACAGCGACCTTTTCCAAATTTGATTTGGACATAATTCCAAATCCAACCGTTAGATTTCTAATTTCTTGTATTCGTCCTTTCGATACGAACTCAACGGTTCCGGTTTCAGGAGAATCCGACGGTCGGATCTCCCGTAATGTCCGTTCGAAGTCAATGGTCGAAATTCGCGAACTTCCGCTGCGCGGCGCGTTCTATTCAGGCCATTATATTATATATATAATATATATTTCGTCGATTTCCATTCAAAACGTATTTTATAAATCGTTTTAAATTCGTTTTCAAAACAATTTCAACTTCATTCTCAATTTCAAATCAAAATTGAATATTCTATATACACGAAAATTTTATACTGTATATATATGTTAAAAATTATATCTTTAACCAATCAATATTTATTTCATTCACACTTCATATATATATTATTTTTACATCGCTATATATATATATATTATTTTCACATCGATATATATATAATTTTCACATCGCTATATGTAATTTTCACATCGCTATATATACATTTTTCACATCGCTATATATACATTTTTCACATCGCTATATATATATATATACATGATATCTTCACATTTCAATATATACAATATTTTCACATTTCAATGTATACGATATTTTCACATTTCAATATATACCATATTTTCACTTTTCATATATATTATTTTCCATTCGCATATATATATAATTTCATATCGTATATACATTTCATTCGCATCGCATTTATATATAATTTCATATCGTTATATATAAAATTTTCACATCTCATATATATATTATTTTCACATCGCTATATATTTTCCATTTCACATCACATATATATTTTCCATTTCACATCACATATATATTTTCCATTTCACATCACATATATATTTTCACACAGAATACAAGCAAATAAGTCGTCCATGGTCTGTGGACGACGGGGAGCAGTTCATATATGCAGTTATAATATAAATAATTGTACAAAAAATTATAGTGAGAGAATTCTCACATTGATCGGTTTTATTTCTGAATTCTGTTCTGTTTTGATTTGAATTTGCCTAAAATTCTGATGTGCTCGGTTTGATTTCCAATCAGTTCCATCGCGAAGCTCTCGTTGAGACGAACCCAATGCATCAAAAATCATCGAAATCCGACCTCATATGAAGAAGTTACGGGTTTACAAAGTTAATGATAAAATTAGAATAATTAAATTTTAATTAAAAACTAATTACCATCTTTAAAATTGATCCTCCTCCTTCAACCGTACAGGCAACGTCGACTTCAATTCTTGCCACTCTCTCTCTTCACCAGCGCACACCCTAGACCGCCGGAACTTGATCGGCGGGCTCCCCTCGAACCGCCATGGCGGCGCCTCCCTATGCCCCCAACCCCATGTCGTTCGATTTCCCCATCCGCCCTAAAATCTCCATTGACCGGCGGTAGTTTGAGCTAGAATTTCCCACTCATTTCCTCACGAAAATTGATCTTATCCTTATGGATTTGAAGATCACGAAATGATCTACCACTTTTGCTTATGAATCATAGGGTAATTCAGAACCGATTGGAGATGATTAAGAATCAATTTCGATTGATTTTAATCGCATATCCTAGGTGGCGGCGGAAAAGTTAATGAGCGATGAAATTAGGGTTTCGGTCTTTATATAATAATTATTTAATTCTAATTATTTCAAAAAAAATGAATTTCGTATCCGAACTCCAAATCAAACCCAACGACTGTCTCCCCTAGCTAATTACCCCCATTACAAACACAATGGGATATGTATCGCAAGCTCATTCGACTGTTTCAGTCAGTTATTCTTCAAATTAAAATATAAAACATTCAAATATGGATTTGAACGTACATTTTAATTTGCCGGGGCCACATACTGACTCTAAAAATTCCAGAAAAATTATTTCTAGCTTTGTATTGACGATACGGTCCCAACAAAACTGACTTCATCGAATTCTGAGACCGTTTGAAAATTGGCTCTTTTCTGGTCGATCCAATTTAACTAAAATCAACCAAACACATTTTCCTTCACCACGCTCACATATTAACTTCAAAAATTATGGAATTTGAAACCTAGCATTAATTTGATATCCCGGATCCAACAAAAGTGGTTTCCACGAATTCTGAGGTCGTTTGCAAAATGTCTATTTTCAAGGGCTATATATTTTCTATAGCCACCTTTTTGAAAATTCATTTGGCCATAACTTTTGATTCCCGCTATGAAACTTTGATTTTTCAGATTCGTTAGAAAAATAATCATAAAAAGATTTAAATATTTTTGGTTTCACTAAAATCCGATTTATTTTGCACCCGGTACAATCAGTCAAAGTTCGAATTCAAATTTTGAAACTGCAGCGCCATTTCAGGCCTTATTTATAATTAAAAATAATTATATTTATTTTCAAACATCGATTCAAACATACTTTTCGTCGTTATTATTTAAAATATTTTGTTTTAAATATTAAAAATCCACTAAATAGCCAAATTAAAAAATTTAAACTGGCTCAGATTTTCCGGGTTGTTACAGTAGGGAGTGCACACGTTTCTTTCTAGCCAGAGTGGTGTCAGGGACCTACCAGCGTTGACATTTTACTTATGTGGATGATGGATTATGAGGTACCTCGGGTTTTATAGGTTGTTAGTGGCCATATCGAGGTCCAAAAGGACCGGGAAACGTGTGTTCAGGCATAACTAATCCACTACCGTAAGGTGGGGACCGACCCTACCGCTCCAAGGGTTGCCCATAGGTGTGATCCTGAGGCATTTGCTAGAGTGTCTCGAATCGGCAAGGAGCTCCTCCCTAGCCTTGACTCATGATGGAAACCAAATCTCCAATACGACACCACGCGGTTTTGATTATAGAACTAGTATGGCGACATAGTATATGGTAGTTATGCCGTCTATGATTGATACATTATGATTGAATTGTTTTCATTAAAACATATACACACTAATATCAAATCCGTTTCTATCGTATTAAGCATCTTTTGACCATTATAAGGTAAAACCCTATCCTCCGGTTTGCGTTGCATTGTGTGATGGGACTTGGATCTTATAATGGTTTCATTTTTCTAAAAAGCATTGCGTTGTTTAACAATTTACTTTATTTTATGCACTGGAAATCCAATGGAGTAAACCCGTTCCGTGTTAACGGCGTGGTCCTGTGATTAGCCATTTTCTTTAGATTAGTTAAGTTAGATTTCTCATACCAGTCCCATGACTGACCTGTAGTTTGTTTCACTGGCAAACTCGGGTGCCCATATTTTTCCACACGGGCAGTCGAGTAGCTTGTTTTGTAGATATCTATTCTTTTAGCAGGATCCTGGATCGAATCTTAAAGCTGTGTCCAGAGCATAGAAAGTCTTCCGCTGTGTATTGTATTAAATGTATTGTAATTTATCTTCC
The DNA here is from genome assembly GCA_030737875.1 of Allium sativum. Taxonomy (NCBI): domain Eukaryota; kingdom Viridiplantae; phylum Streptophyta; class Magnoliopsida; order Asparagales; family Amaryllidaceae; genus Allium; species Allium sativum. Next base: position 182,901,157 of record CM060924.1, on the reverse strand, counting down.
GCTGTATTTTATTCAATGTACTCTGATATTCTGTACTCTGATGTAACATTATTGTAATGTAATAAAAGTCTGATGTTGTTGTTCTAATGTATTCCCAAAGTTAACGTATGCGGGAATTGAACGGTCTTGGTCGATTTTGCGATCGATTAAGTCTAGGCAAAATCCATGTCGTTACAACGGTCATGGCCTATGCGTGTATTTCCTAGATTAGCGAGTTGGAGTTTGATGGTTACGGAAGAAAAGGCCTGCCCCGAGTTTATTTCTGGAAATTCAAGTGAAGTTGTGTGTCACTAGGAAGCTCATAGTGCGGTATGGCATAGAATGGTTCGATTTATACGAGAGATGGAAGAAAACTTAGGTATACATTTTTATTTTTATTTAGAAATACATAGATTTATTTGTTTGTTTGTTTGTTAAATTAATTTAAATAAATAGTCGTTTAATCAATATATAAAATTTAATAATCATAGGTGTTGAATATATTCAGTCGAGACGATTCATAGCCATGAAATTTGGAATTAAAATGGATATTAGAAAAATAAAATCAGGTGAGTAAATCTCACTCAGAAATTTATTTTATTTAAAAATAAATTGTTGGCTGCTTGGATGCATTTATTAATTGTTATCTGTTGTGATTATATATATATATATATATATATATATTGGTGGTTGAGTATTTCCCGCAGTACATTAGCGGATGCACGCAGCATCATTAGCGGATAACCCTATGCGCCCCACAATATATTATAGTGGATGACCTACTATGCTGCGATATCCTACCTTGAAGCAGGATTTGTATTGTTTATGTTGGCTAACATCCGTGGATGCAGGAAAACAGGTTGGAGGGATCCAACTGGATTCCTCAATATTTATTATTGTTTGTTTTCATATATATTATCATATGTGATGTGTTAGAAAACCTTTGATTGATAATTGGGTGTTTTGGATGTTTGAATGTCACTGGTCCTAAATATTGATATATAGAAATATCATGAAAAAGGAATTTTGAGATTTAAAAGGGAAAATCTATTTTTCTAAAATAGAATTTGAATTTCGAACGGGGTAGGAAATATTAACTTGTTTCGAAAAATAAAACAAGCAGTTCATTTATAAACAATGTTTACAAATGAAGTGAAATGAATTATCATTGGATAATTCGGGAAATGTAAATACAAGTGTGAATTTAAAAAGGGAAATTTGTTTTTCAAAGTAGAAATTTAATTTCAAGTGGATTTGAAATAGGGACTTGTTTAAATATATAAACAAGTACTATAAACGATGTTTATAAATAAAGGTGAAAATTATCATTTGGATAAATTAAATATTTAAATTCAAATATGAATTTAAAATGTGAATTGGGGATCGTGTTAAAAAGGGAACAATGAAATTTATTATGATGTCCAGAATGTAAATTGAATTAAAATAATTCCATACGGAATTATGAAATGAATTCGACTATGTCAGATATATTAAAAATAAATTATTTCCGGAAAGGATATTTAAATTGTATTAGATAGAAACTGAAACTAAATATGAAAATTGAATCTAAAATTATATTTATAAGTTATAATAAAATATTCCTAGATAGGAATTGGATTTCAAATGGAATTTGAAATAGAAACTAGTTTTCATATATATAAAATAAGGAAGTTAAATTTATAAACGACGTTTATAAATAAGATGGTATAATTGTCATGGGATAATTTGGAATTTTAAATTCAAGTATGAATTCTGAAAAGAATTGGAAATCGTTTCGAAGAGGGAACGACAGATTTTTATTTCAGAAATTGAAATATAAACCGAATAGAGTTAAATCCAAGTAAATTAAAATTGGAATTCGATTATATCGAATTTTATAAAATACTTATTCCAAAATGAATTAGAATTTAATATATAAAATTAAGTTGCAAAGAAATTATATTTGAATTATGGAAAAATCGATGATTAGGAATAATAAAAAATATTAAGTTGGATTTGGAAAATCGGATTAATTTATATTTAAAAATATGGAAGAACAGAAGTGAAATTTATATAATAACCAAAGTTTAACGTTCATATTTAAATATAATTAAAATCAACTCGCTACAGCGAGGTAGTTTGTAAATTGATGTTACGAACTTCAACTGAGTATATAGAACTCAATTTAAGTCGGAATTCTTTGAAACAAGAATCGTTAGGACCGATCTGATAATAGTTTTCTAATGAAAGAGAAAAATCTAGATTTTTTCTTATGGATTTTGAATTATGTCAAAATCAAATTTCTAGAAAAACAGCGCTATAGTCGTTTAGAAACTATAACGATTTATTTAAAATTAATAAAAGGATTTTAAGAAAATAAAATCCGAATTTCCATTAGAAAAATCCATATTTGAGTTATAAAATAAATATGTACTCAAGTGGAGTAAATGGATTGATTTTTTTGAAACAAAAAATAGATTTTTTTTTTAAATTATTGAATAGAATTAACCAAGTTGAAGAATAATTAGTAAATGGGATTTTTAATCGAAATTGGGTGTTGGATAAGTGTATTGAATTTGTGAATTCATATTCGAAATCGAATATGAAACTTGAATTGAAAATGAAATTCGATTGGTTTATAAGTAAAATAAAAATGTGTATGAATGTGATATGTTCAAATAAAAAGTAAAATAGACAAAAGAGCTAATTGAAGAATAAAATTAGCGAATTGGGTTAAAAATGATTGGATTGAGTTGGAATAAATTAGGATATATATATATATATATATATGTTAAATAGGTATGGAATGAAGGGAATGAAGACTATAATTCGAGTGTCTGACAAAAAGTTACATGTTTAAATTCCATATGAGTTTTTATGCGTCGAATCGGCAAGCCGCTTGGTTTTTCCATTTTCTTTTTGAATGGAAAGGGCCTAGAGAGGCGATTTGTGGTTTGAGCTATTGACCCATACAAAGGTGGTGCTGGTGAAATTTTCAGAAAATTTAAGGAGTTAGAATATTTTTGAGAAAAATTGATAACTAGAAATCAATATATCTAAATATATAGAATTCGATAAGGAAACGAACTTAAAATAGAACATCATAAACAAAAAGGAAATATATAAATTAAATCTTGTAAAAATAGAAAGAGAAACGCATACACATTTTAAAATTGAATAATTGGTTTTTATGGTGTTGATTATTCGAGATAAGTGGTCTTGTTTGTTTTGAATTTAATGATATTTTAAGTCAAGGTCTGAGAGGTAATTATACCCCAACTTGATTGGTTTCATTATTAACCGATAAATAGAAAGATCCAGTCTCAAATATCAATGTTTAAGTAAGATTGTGAAGACCCGCAACTTCCCCGTAAAGGAAAGCGTCGGATAGTTCGAGAACAAACCACAGCAGGACACATACAGAAGAACATTTCATTGTATATTACAACAGTGCATCAGATTACAAGAATATACAGAGTGTGAATGAATATTACACGAAATATCAGAGATTTAAATTACATTTAAATACATTGCAGCGGAAAATAATACAATACACAACTAGAAGAGATATACGGATACAAAGCTTTCCGGATATCGTTCCAGCTGTAAACCAGGATCCTGTGAATATAAATCTGCAAAACCGAAACTACTAGCTGCCCGTGTCGAAAATAGGGGCACCCAGAGTTTAGGTTAAAACAATAAACTCCAGGTCAGTCATGTGACTGGTGTGAGAACTAAAACAGTTATTAATCTTTATTTTCAATGTTAGGTAAATCAAGGGACCACGCCGTATAACACGGAACGGGTTTCCTCCCAAGAATACCAGTGCATAAAACAAACAGCGCAATGCTAAATAAAGAAAAATGAAGCTGTTATAAGACCCAGGTCCCATCACACAATGCAATCGCAAGCCGGAGGATAGGGTTTTTACCTTATAATAGCCAAGAATGCTTGATACGTTGAAAACAAATCATTTGCTACTAATATAAGTGCATGGTGTATAAAACACTTCAAATCATAAGTATCAATCATAGGCGGCATGAATGCCCCATACCACTATGTCGCCATATATAGGTTATACAATCAAAATCGCAAAGTCTCGTATTTGGAAATTGGATTTCCGTCTATGAACCGAGGCTAGGGGCAAGATCCTCAACCGATTCGAGACTGCCTAGCCCGAGTCTCAGGATCAGAACGCATCGACCCTTGGATCGTCAGGGCCGGTCCACACGGAGTGGATTAAAAATGCCTGAGCACTACGTTTCGCCGCCCTTTGGGGCGTAAGCGAGCCAACTAAATGACTCCATCGGTTCGAGAACGACCGATCAATCCGAGGCGCCTCGCAACAGCAACAACCACATAAGTCAAACTCGTCAGGGCGTGTAAAACCACTGACGCCACTTCTAGCTAGGAGGAAACGCAGGCCCTCCCTGAGGTCCGTCTCCCGTTTTTGGTTCATACCTGGTGTGAAACACGCGAGGTAAACGTTACACAAAGCTACGCCACAAAGGCCGTGCTTTGATCATCACCACAAGACTTTGCTTTTCAACAGAAGCCTTGATCATTTGCATCTTAGCATGCCACACAGGCAAACCATTCTATGCAACCGATATCAGTCACACAGAATGAAATCCGATGTCAGACACACAGTCCATTTACAAGTCCGTCCTGGGTCTGAACGAAACCGGAGGCACCTAGTACCCCGCATATCCATCGATCTCCAAGTGCGTCTGGACGATCACCAACTGTTTCCATCTTCTTGGGTGTACAGCCCAATCAAGATCATCAGCTATCACCCAAACGACGTGAAGACCTCCGGTCTTCGACCATCGTCTTCATCTTCGACTTATCGTCGTATCAGTTATTCAGAATGGGATAAACCCGGTCTTTCCGAATAACTCGCGTATATTTTAAATAAGTGTTACACAAACACAACATACGCCTCATTCCAATTCATTAGTCACTAACCGTAAATTAATCAAGAGAATAATTCCCCAAATATTAACCCCGAAGGCCGAAACCAACATCAGATCAATATCCAGAAAACCATTCTGCTTGGCTAACCGACAGTTAGTTTCTAAATTTCACGTTCAAATCTAATTAAAGATTTAACTATCGCCTGGAGCAAAACTGGTGATACTCCATTCTCGATCTTTTCAATCTAATTAAAGATTCATTAAAACTCCACTTAGTTTTAATCTGTGACTGGGTTAAAGAATCAGTGTCATTTAAAACACGGTTCACGATAAACCCAAAGTCACATCCCATTAATTATCGGGTTAAAGAACAAGTGTTATTTAAAACACTGTTCACGATAAACCCAAAAATCAATATCCATTCAATTCCAATTAAATATTATTTAATTGGTACACTTCATTAAATCTAAATACAAAGATTTAATCTTTTCTCAACTGGGTTCAAGAACAGTGTTAGTGAAGACACCATTCACGACAAACCCAAATCACATTTGATATTAAAACAAGGCTCTGAATAGAAAATATCCTGGCTTATATTCAATATCAAATTCTACGATTAACAAATGTCGTATTGGAAATAACGATATAAATATATATCTTTCAAATTTCCATAACAACACCTGTATAATCACGAATTCCAACATCGAAATATTCCGAAGACTATTTCGATTCAAATCCACTCCAATGCAATCATTGGATATTTTGGTCATTTTCAAAACCCTTTTTAAATTCAATTTATTTATTTAAAAATAAATAGAATTATAATTCTAGTTCAAAACTAGTTCATTTCGATAAAAATCTATTTTTATCTTTTCAAATATGGAGTTTTTCATCCTAAATCTTCGCAAATCATTTCTTATGATTTTACACAAATTATTGCTATTTTTAATAATTTTATCAAGGCCCGTACAGTCGATTTCCATCAATGGCTATCGAACTGCACTTACAGCGACCTTTTTCGAATTTGATTTGGACATAATTCCAAATCCAACCGTTAGATTTCAAATTTCTAATATTCGTTAGAAAGCTCTTTTCGATACGAACCCAACGGTTCCGGTTTCAGGAGAATCCGACGGTCGGATCTCCCGTAATGTCCGTTTGAAATAAATGGTCGAAATTCACGAACTGCCGCGGCGCGGCGCGTTCTATTCAGGCCATTATATTATATATATAATATATATAATATATATTTCGTCGATTCCTATTTAAAACGGGTTATATAAATAGTTTTAAATTCGTTTCAAATTCTATTTCAACTTCTATTTCAATTCAAAGCCAAAATTGAATTCTTCTTTATAAATTCGTTTTAAAATTCATTTCTATTCAATTCGAATTTCAATTCAATTTGAATTCATTTCAATTCGCTTTCAATTCCATTTGAATTCGTTTTCAATTCAATTCATTTCGAAATCGTTTTCAATTCATTTTGAATTCGTTTTCAACTCAATTCATTTCGAAATCGTTTTCAATTCATTTTGAATTCGTTTTCAATTCAATTCATTTCGAAATTGTTTTCAATTCATTTCATTTCGAAATCGTTTTCAATTCAATTTATTTCGAAATCGTTTTCAATTCAATTCATTTCGAAATCGTTTTCAATTCAATTCATTTCGAAATCGTTTTCAATTCAATTCATTTCGAAATCGTTTTCAAAATCGATATAAATATCGATCACGTCAAAATGGCGTCAATCTAATCAACACGGCTTCATAAATTTCTAATTTCAAATATTCTATTTCAAATATTCTATTTTAAAACTGGAATGAGGCCCAATCCATTACCATATAAAGTTAATTATATGGATTTTCATACAACACATGTATATAATAGCATGGAAAAATAATCAACCATCAACCAAAGTGCACTACACTGTATAAGCATCAAATATAGATATCCAACGCTTAAAACAGCCTGTCAATCAACCGATCGACATATTCAATCAATCGGGATGAGTGAACTTCAAATTTCATCCCAACACCCGTGTGGGGTTTCAAACAATCAAACACATATTTTATTTGTACCGTTGGGCGATGTGTAAAATTTATCGACCCAATCAATGTCCTTCAAATAGGTGTACATAAACAAACCATCTGGTTTGTAAATGAATATTTATTTATTCACATTCACGTTAAAAATTATATTTTTAACGATAACACATTTTATTTTAACATATGAATTTCTATTCAGTTCATTCTTTAAATAAAATGCTATTTTTATTTTTCTAACTTATTTTAGAAAATTTCGGCGGCATATCGGCACGATACTAGAAACGGGACAAGGCCTAGCCTTATCCCCGGTCTAGTGAAGGCCCACGCCATTCACACATCAATCAAATCAATTTCATTTTGCAAATCACAAAATTTGGAGTAAGGGTCTAACCTAGCCTTACTCCTTCGCCTTATAACGGCGCACGTCTAATCCTAACCAATTTATCGATTCGATTTTTCACACCACAAACCACATTCAAACCAATATCGCAAACAATCACCAAACAGTCAAACAAACAAGTCCATGGTCTGTGGACGGGTGTCGGGTGCTACTAAGCACCGTCTGCATCCTAGTATATATATAACTAGAAAAATAAATTGAAAGGTGAGAAATTCTCACATATAGCTATCCTAGCTCCACGGCTCTTCTTTTGCAGAAGTCTTCGTCGTTTCGCCTTTTTGTCACCTTCGCCCGTATTCTCTACATATGTAAAAATCGGATTTTTACTTCGCTTTTCAATATATAAAAAATCGAATTTTTAGTTCAAAGTTCAATATATAAAAATCGAATTTTTATTTCAAAGTTCTATATATAAAAATCGAATTTTTATTTCAAAGTTCTATATATAAAAATCGAATTTTTATTTCAAAGTTCTATATATAAAAATCGAATTTTTATTTCAAAGTTCTATATATAAAAATCGAATTTTTATTTCAAAGTTCTATATATAAAAATCGAATTTTTATTTCAAAGTTCTATATATAAAAATCGAATTTTTATTTCAAAGTTCTATATATAAAAATCGAATTTTTATTTCAAAGTAAATTCATTTTTAAAGTTCAAACCTTTTTCCTAAAAATCAGTTTTATATCTTTTATTTTAAAATCAGTTTTAAAATCTTATTTAAAAATTCAGTTTTAATCTTTTAAAAATCAACTCTTTTTAATCTTTTTTAAAAATCAGTTTTCTATCTTTTTATAAAATCAGTTTTAAAGAAAATAAAAAAAACAGTTTTAAAGAAAATAAAAAAAACAGTTTTAAAGAAAATAAAAAAAACAGTTTTAAAGAAAATAAAAAAACAGTTTTAAAGAAAATAAAAAAACAGTTTTAAAGAAAATAAAAAAACAGTTTTAAAGAAAATAAAATAATAAAAAAAAAAACAAGATCAGACTTACAGGGAGGGGGGGAAGATGCCGCAGTCGCTCATGGTGGGGGGGGGGGGGCGTCGTCTTCGTCGGCGGCAGGTGGTTGCGGTGGTGGTGGGCGTCGCGCCGGTCGGGGTGTGGAACTGGGGCGGCGCGTCTGTGGAGTTCGAAGGGGGGGGCTTGCGGAAATCGAAGGAGAGAGAGGCGGAGGGGCCAAGGTAGGGGTGCGGTGGCCCACCTGGGCGGCGGCGGGGTGAGCGTGGGGCCAGGCGGGGCGACGGGCGGCGGCGGGGTGTCGATCGGGGACGCCATGGTTTTTTCTTTTTTCTTTTTTTATTTCTGTCAATTTAAAAATGGACGGGGGGGGGGGGGGGGGGGCCAAAAGAGATAAGGGGAAGAAAGTTTTTTTTTTATTTTTTTATTTTATTATTTTATTTTCAATTTATGTTGACTTTTACATACAAACTCGAAATCGAACCCACCGCCTGTCGTCCATAGCGTTCAACCCCCATTCTGAACACAATGGGATATGTACCGCAAGCTGAATCGACCGTTTCGATCAGTTTCCTTTTAATTTACATTTAAATCACTATATTGAATTTTAAACGTACATTTCAAATTACCGGGGCCACATACTAACTCTATAAATTCCATAAAAATATTTTCTAGTTTCGTATTGACGATACGGTCCTAACAAAACTAATTTCGTCGAATTCTGAGACCGTTTGAAAAATGGCCAATTTCCAGTCGATTAAAATCAACTGAAACCGGTCAAATGCGTTTTCCTTTGCCACGCTCACATATTGATTCGAAAAATTATGAAATTTGGAATCTAGCAATAATTCGACATCACGGACCCAACAAAACTGGTTTCGTCGAAATCCGAGGTCGTTTGCAAAATTGCTATTTTTAAGGGCCATATATATATAAAAATATATATAAATTCCACAGCGACTATTTCTAATTTTCAACTGGACATATCTTTTGATTCCCGCTAAGAAATTTTGATCATTCGGATTCGTTGGAAAGATATTCACTATTAGATTCCATTATTTTTGGTTTCACTAAAATCCGGATTGTTTTGCACCCGGTACATTCAATTGAAGTTTGAAATCGAATTATCGAACTACCGCGCCATTTTCAATTCTATTTATAATTATATATAATTATTATATATTCTAACGACGACGTATATATAATATATACGTTCGAATTCTATTCAACTAAATTTCTCGTCGATATTATTTAAAATAATCTATTTTAAATATTCAAAATCCGCTAAAATTGCCAAAATAAAATTTTCAAACTGGCTCGCATTTTACGGGTTGTTACAATCTCCCCCACTTAAAACTTTTCGTCCCCGAAAAGGAACAAAGTCGAAAGTGGTTTGATTATTCAGCTCTACCTTCGATCTGACTTCCATTCTCCAACTCTTTAGTTTCTGAGCATTTTCAAAATTTCAAAAATTTGGCTAACACCCTAAATTTTCGAAAAATTTCGCCATAACCTCCCCTGCACCGGGAGCATCGGGGAATTTCAAATAGCTTCCCCGGTCCTTCAGATCTCAAAAAGAAAAAGAAAAAGCCAAGCGGCTAGCCAATAGGCTCACAAAATCATCATCACCCAAACAAAACAGTAAATTATGTAGTAAACATGTACCTATTTGTCGGGCAAACAAATTTTATTCTCTGCTCTAGCCTCCTTGCTATGACCTGTTCAAAGATATATATGTATATGCAAGCAAATGCGACCAATTTTCAATATAACCCAATATTTGATGCTATTAGACATAATGGTTCAAAATTAGCAAACAAATAAACAAACAACACAAACATCAATCCATTAGTGAATTAGAGTTTCAAATTCATAACTTTTTATACATATAAAGAAAATCATGTTTTGATGCCAAATCACAACAATGAATTCTAGCTATATTAGTTTTGGTTCTCACACCAGTCTAATGGAAATATATAGAAAACCACACCTTCGAAACTCGAACATAAATGTTGATGATGCGATCGCTATCGTCAATATCATCTTCGGGCGACTAGAGTGCGATGCTATATCTATCCAATATATTAAAACTTTGAATATACGTTTGCAAGGCGTATATGCAAATTCTTTATATACCGAATTGTCCAAAATCAATATAAATAAATAATCAAATACGAATAGTTGATTTAAATTTTCAAAACAAAATTGGCTTTCATTTTAAAAATATACTCTTCACACTCGTTCTAGGATACTACTGATCCCATCTCTAACGAGTCATTCTCATTGGATATTGCTAATCCAATATCTGATGAATTCTTTCGTATGTTTCTAATGTGTCTTGTTCTCTGAGCTTTGTAAACCAAAGCTCTGATACCAAATGTGAAGACCCGCAACTTCCCCGTAAAGGAAAGCGTCGGATAGTTCGAGAACAAACCACAGCAGGACACATACAGAAGAACATTTCATTGTATATTACAACAGTGCATCAGATTACAAGAATATACAGAGTGTGAATGAATATTACACGAAATATCAGAGATTTAAATTACATTTAAATACATTGCAGCGGAAAATAATACAATACACAACTAGAAGAGATATACGGATACAAAGCTTTCCGGATATCGCTCCAGCTGTAAACCAGGATCCTGTGAATATAAATCTGCAAAACCGAAACTACTAGCTGCCCGTGTCGAAAATAGGGGCACCCAGAGTTTAGGTTAAAACAATAAACTCCAGGTCAGTCATGTGACTGGTGTGAGAACTAAAACAGTTATTAATCTTTATTTTCAATGTTAGGTAAATCAAGGGACCACGCCGTATAACACGGAACGGGTTTCCTCCCAAGAATACCAGTGCATAAAACAAACAGCGCAATGCTAAATAAAGAAAAATGAAGCTGTTATAAGACCCAGGTCCCATCACACAATGCAATCGCAAGCCGGAGGATAGGGTTTTTACCTTATAATAGCCAAGAATGCTTGATACGTTGAAAACAAATCATTTGCTACTAATATAAGTGCATAGTGTATAAAACACTTCAAATCATAAGTATCAATCATAGGCGGCATGAATGCCCCATACCACTATGTCGCCATATATAGGTTATACAATCAAAATCGCAAAGTCTCGTATTTGGAAATTGGATTTCCGTCTATGAACCGAGGCTAGGGGCAAGATCCTCAACCGATTCGAGACTGCCTAGCCCGAGTCTCAGGATCAGAACGCATCGACCCTTGGATCGTCAGGGCCGGTCCACACGGAGTGGATTAAAAATGCCTGAGCACTACGTTTCGCCGCCCTTTGGGGCGTAAGCGAGCCAACTAAATGACTCCATCGGTTCGAGAACGACCGATCAATCCGAGGCGCCTCGCAACAGCAACAACCACATAAGTCAAACTCGTCAGGGCGTGTAAAACCACTGACGCCACTTCTAGCTAGGAGGAAACGCAGGCCCTCCCTGAGGTCCGTCTCCCGTTTTTGGTTCATACCTGGTGTGAAACACGCGAGGTAAACGTTACACAAAGCTACGCCACAAAGGCCGTGCTTTGATCATCACCACAAGACTTTGCTTTTCAACAGAAGCCTTGATCATTTGCATCTTAGCATGCCACACAGGCAAACCATTCTATGCAACCGATATCAGTCACACAGAATGAAATCCGATGTCAGACACACAGTCCATTTACAAGTCCGTCCTGGGTCTGAACGAAACCGGAGGCACCTAGTACCCCGCATATCCATCGATCTCCAAGTGCGTCTGGACGATCACCAACTGTTTCCATCTTCTTGGGTGTACAGCCCAATCAAGATCATCAGCTATCACCCAAACGACGTGAAGACCTCCGGTCTTCGACCATCGTCTTCATCTTCGACTTATCGTCGTATCAGTTATTCAGAATGGGATAAACCCGGTCTTTCCGAATAACTCGCGTATATTTTAAATAAGTGTTACACAAACACAACATACGCCTCATTCCAATTCATTAGTCACTAACCGTAAATTAATCAAGAGAATAATTCCCCAAATATTAACCCCGAAGGCCGAAACCAACATCAGATCAATATCCAGAAAACCATTCTGCTTGGCTAACCGACAGTTAGTTTCTAAATTTCACGTTCAAATCTAATTAAAGATTTAACTATCGCCTGGAGCAAAACTGGTGATACTCCATTCTCGATCTTTTCAATCTAATTAAAGATTCATTAAAACTCCACTTAGTTTTAATCTGTGACTGGGTTAAAGAATCAGTGTCATTTAAAACACGGTTCACGATAAACCCAAAGTCACATCCCATTAATTATCGGGTTAAAGAACAAGTGTTATTTAAAACACTGTTCACGATAAACCCAAAAATCAATATCCATTCAATTCCAATTAAATATTATTTAATTGGTACACTTCATTAAATCTAAATACAAAGATTTAATCTTTTCTCAACTGGGTTCAAGAACAGTGTTAGTGAAGACACCATTCACGACAAACCCAAATCACATTTGATATTAAAACAAGGCTCTGAATAGAAAATATCCTGGCTTATATTCAATATCAAATTCTACGATTAACAAATGTCGTATTGGAAATAACGATATAAATATATATCTTTCAAATTTCCATAACAACACCTGTATAATCACGAATTCCAACATCGAAATATTCCGAAGACTATTTCGATTCAAATCCACTCCAATGCAATCATTGGATATTTTGGTCATTTTCAAAACCCTTTTTAAATTCAATTTATTTATTTAAAAATAAATAGAATTATAATTCTAGTTCAAAACTAGTTCATTTCGATAAAAATCTATTTTTATCTTTTCAAATATGGAGTTTTTCATCCTAAATCTTCGCAAATCATTTCTTATGATTTTACACAAATTATTGCTATTTTTAATAATTTTATCAAGGCCCGTACAGTCGATTTCCATCAATGGCTATCGAACTGCACTTACAGCGACCTTTTTCGAATTTGATTTGGACATAATTCCAAATCCAACCGTTAGATTTCAAATTTCTAATATTCGTTAGAAAGCTCTTTTCGATACGAACCCAACGGTTCCGGTTTCAGGAGAATCCGACGGTCGGATCTCCCGTAATGTCCGTTTGAAATAAATGGTCGAAATTCACGAACTGCCGCGGCGCGGCGCGTTCTATTCAGGCCATTATATTATATATATAATATATATAATATATATTTCGTCGATTCCTATTTAAAACGGGTTATATAAATAGTTTTAAATTCGTTTCAAATTCTATTTCAACTTCTATTTCAATTCAAAGCCAAAATTGAATTCTTCTTTATAAATTCGTTTTAAAATTCATTTCTATTCAATTCGAATTTCAATTCAATTTGAATTCATTTCAATTCGCTTTCAATTCCATTTGAATTCGTTTTCAATTCAATTCATTTCGAAATCGTTTTCAATTCATTTTGAATTCGTTTTCAACTCAATTCATTTCGAAATCGTTTTCAATTCATTTTGAATTCGTTTTCAATTCAATTCATTTCGAAATTGTTTTCAATTCATTTCATTTCGAAATCGTTTTCAATTCAATTTATTTCGAAATCGTTTTCAATTCAATTCATTTCGAAATCGTTTTCAATTCAATTCATTTCGAAATCGTTTTCAATTCAATTCATTTCGAAATCGTTTTCAAAATCGATATAAATATCGATCACGTCAAAATGGCGTCAATCTAATCAACACGGCTTCATAAATTTCTAATTTCAAATATTCTATTTCAAATATTCTATTTTAAAACTGGAATGAGGCCCAATCCATTACCATATAAAGTTAATTATATGGATTTTCATACAACACATGTATATAATAGCATGGAAAAATAATCAACCATCAACCAAAGTGCACTACACTGTATAAGCATCAAATATAGATATCCAACGCTTAAAACAGCCTGTCAATCAACCGATCGACATATTCAATCAATCGGGATGAGTGAACTTCAAATTTCATCCCAACACCCGTGTGGGGTTTCAAACAATCAAACACATATTTTATTTGTACCGTTGGGCGATGTGTAAAATTTATCGACCCAATCAATGTCCTTCAAATAGGTGTACATAAACAAACCATCTGGTTTGTAAATGAATATTTATTTATTCACATTCACGTTAAAAATTATATTTTTAACGATAACACATTTTATTTTAACATATGAATTTCTATTCAGTTCATTCTTTAAATAAAATGCTATTTTTATTTTTCTAACTTATTTTAGAAAATTTCGGCGGCATATCGGCACGATACTAGAAACGGGACAAGGCCTAGCCTTATCCCCGGTCTAGTGAAGGCCCACGCCATTCACACATCAATCAAATCAATTTCATTTTGCAAATCACAAAATTTGGAGTAAGGGTCTAACCTAGCCTTACTCCTTCGCCTTATAACGGCGCACGTCTAATCCTAACCAATTTATCGATTCGATTTTTCACACCACAAACCACATTCAAACCAATATCGCAAACAATCACCAAACAGTCAAACAAACAAGTCCATGGTCTGTGGACGGGTGTCGGGTGCTACTAAGCACCGTCTGCATCCTAGTATATATATAACTAGAAAAATAAATTGAAAGGTGAGAAATTCTCACATATAGCTATCCTAGCTCCACGGCTCTTCTTTTGCAGAAGTCTTCGTCGTTTCGCCTTTTTGTCACCTTCGCCCGTATTCTCTACATATGTAAAAATCGGATTTTTACTTCGCTTTTCAATATATAAAAAATCGAATTTTTAGTTCAAAGTTCAATATATAAAAATCGAATTTTTATTTCAAAGTTCTATATATAAAAATCGAATTTTTATTTCAAAGTTCTATATATAAAAATCGAATTTTTATTTCAAAGTTCTATATATAAAAATCGAATTTTTATTTCAAAGTTCTATATATAAAAATCGAATTTTTATTTCAAAGTTCTATATATAAAAATCGAATTTTTATTTCAAAGTTCTATATATAAAAATCGAATTTTTATTTCAAAGTTCTATATATAAAAATCGAATTTTTATTTCAAAGTAAATTCATTTTTAAAGTTCAAACCTTTTTCCTAAAAATCAGTTTTATATCTTTTATTTTAAAATCAGTTTTAAAATCTTATTTAAAAATTCAGTTTTAATCTTTTAAAAATCAACTCTTTTTAATCTTTTTTAAAAATCAGTTTTCTATCTTTTTATAAAATCAGTTTTAAAGAAAATAAAAAAAACAGTTTTAAAGAAAATAAAAAAAACAGTTTTAAAGAAAATAAAAAAAACAGTTTTAAAGAAAATAAAAAAACAGTTTTAAAGAAAATAAAAAAACAGTTTTAAAGAAAATAAAAAAACAGTTTTAAAGAAAATAAAATAATAAAAAAAAAACAAGATCAGACTTACAGGGAGGGGGGGAAGATGCCGCAGTCGCTCATGGTGGGGGGGGGGGGCGTCGTCTTCGTCGGCGGCAGGTGGTTGCGGTGGTGGTGGGCGTCGCGCCGGTCGGGGTGTGGAACTGGGGCGGCGCGTCTGTGGAGTTCGAAGGGGGGGGCTTGCGGAAATCGAAGGAGAGAGAGGCGGAGGGGCCAAGGTAGGGGTGCGGTGGCCCACCTGGGCGGCGGCGGGGTGAGCGTGGGGCCAGGCGGGGCGACGGGCGGCGGCGGGGTGTCGATCGGGGACGCCATGGTTTTTTCTTTTTTTTTTTTTTTATTTCTGTCAATTTAAAAATGGACGGGGGGGGGGGGGGGCCAAAAGAGATAAGGGGAAGAAAGTTTTTTTTTTTTTTTTTTTTATTTTATTATTTTATTTTCAATTTATGTTGACTTTTACATACAAACTCGAAATCGAACCCACCGCCTGTCGTCCATAGCGTTCAACCCCCATTCTGAACACAATGGGATATGTACCGCAAGCTGAATCGACCGTTTCGATCAGTTT
The DNA here is from genome assembly GCA_030737875.1 of Allium sativum. Lineage (NCBI taxonomy): Eukaryota > Viridiplantae > Streptophyta > Magnoliopsida > Asparagales > Amaryllidaceae > Allium > Allium sativum. The sequence goes on along the minus strand of CM060924.1, from coordinate 182,884,954 downwards.
CCTTTTAATTTACATTTAAATCACTATATTGAATTTTAAACGTACATTTCAAATTACCGGGGCCACATACTAACTCTATAAATTCCATAAAAATATTTTCTAGTTTCGTATTGACGATACGGTCCTAACAAAACTAATTTCGTCGAATTCTGAGACCGTTTGAAAAATGGCCAATTTCCAGTCGATTAAAATCAACTGAAACCGGTCAAATGCGTTTTCCTTTGCCACGCTCACATATTGATTCGAAAAATTATGAAATTTGGAATCTAGCAATAATTCGACATCACGGACCCAACAAAACTGGTTTCGTCGAAATCCGAGGTCGTTTGCAAAATTGCTATTTTTAAGGGCCTTATATATATAAAAATATATATAAATTCCACAGCGACTATTTCTAATTTTCAACTGGACATATCTTTTGATTCCCGCTAAGAAATTTTGATCATTCGGATTCGTTGGAAAGATATTCACTATTAGATTCCATTATTTTTGGTTTCACTAAAATCCGGATTGTTTTGCACCCGGTACATTCAATTGAAGTTTGAAATCGAATTATCGAACTACCGCGCCATTTTCAATTCTATTTATAATTATATATAATTATTATATATTCTAACGACGACGTATATATAATATATACGTTCGAATTCTATTCAACTAAATTTCTCGTCGATATTATTTAAAATAATCTATTTTAAATATTCAAAATCCGCTAAAATTGCCAAAATAAAATTTTCAAACTGGCTCGCATTTTACGGGTTGTTACAAAGATTTAGTTGAATGCGGTATTTTGGGTTGTTGTAACAATGTTTTACACAACATTCGTTTTAATCCAAGTAAGTGGAATCTAGGAAATATAATAATAAATATTTTCTAAGTATAGAAATAAATGAGTTAGGGAAAGAGATAAGTAATTGGAATGTTTTCCAATTATAATTAGAAGATATTTTCTAAATATAGAAAATAAAAGACGGTGATATATGAAAATGGTTTCCAAATAGCGTAAGAGGCCAAGATGATTGTTGAAAATATTGGATTAATAAATATTGATAAGGAAATGAAGAAGTGATTTAATTAATGAAATATTATTTGGGGGGGGGGGGGGCAGTGATTGTTTGATGCTTTGGATGAATGTTTATTTTTCTTCGATAGTTAAATAACCGACTATCGAAGTAATGGCCAATATCGTTGTCAATATGGAGAGACCGATTGGATTATTATCTACGAACCACTCCGTATTGGTAGTAGCATTGCAAATCAGATTATACGAAGACAAATCGAAGGAGTAAAGTGCAAGGGCTATTTCTATTAATCCTAGGTAGAAATTGCCTAAGATGGATTAATGGGAATTGTGCCTTTCGTTTCGTTCAGTCCCAGAACAAACATGTATGGACGAATGTATGACAGAGTATTTCCAATGATCGCATATGTTGGTCTGTACAAATATACATCTGGCGGCGGAGAATTTATTCTCTTAGCATAATATCCATAATATCTTTGTGCAAATAAATTAGTGATTAACGGATCCGACAATTGGTATTCAAAATGATTGTGCTATCAATGAAAGGTAAATAATCATAACCTCAAGCCTCGCAACCGGGAAATGGTATAAAATCGGGTAGGTCGCATAGCTAAGTGGGTCGCGCCTAAGTAAAGTGTATTGTCACCTAATATAGAGAAATTCCATTGTCTTCTTTAATCTTCCGATGCTGTCCCTTTTGGGAAACGGTTGCTGATCCCAGCCGTTGGTGACAATACATTTGGTACTCTCATGCAAAGTGAGGGGTCAGTCATGTTTAGCCTAGGTTGTAAGAAGTTCTTGTTGAACCCGGTGTATTCCTCTCTAGAGGTACACTGTCGGAAGGTGATCCTATACCTTGCCAGTTGTAATCCATTATCCAACAAGAGCCTACGGTTTTTATTGTATACTATGTATGTAAAGCGTGAGATGCAAGCATTTTGCTAGATTGTTATTTACTTGTTTTAGACACTATTATAATATCAGAAAAATATTGATTTTAAAGAATGTTTTGGGTTATCGTAAGGTAAAAACCACCCGTGTTTATGTTTGGATCGGTCTTACGATTATCTTTTCTTTTAAAAAGGAATTTTAAAAGTTAAACCAAATGGTTGGAGTTTACTCACACCAGTCCCATGACTGACCCAGAGTTTATTTTGTTTTACCCTAAAATCTTGGGTGCTCAAATTTGTATGGGCAGTCAAGTTGTTCATGTATTTATAGATATATTTCGAGGAGCTTGGAGCAGGAGGCTTCAACGTTACATATGTACTATTTATTTTCCGATGTGTTGTACTATGCTCTGAAAATGGTACGTATATGTGTATACCAAAAAATTTGTATTCTTAAAGCTGTTATATATATATGCTATATTTTATTCCGCTATGATGTGAGAATTTTTGTTGTTGTTTTATGTTCTTCTTCTATCTTTTTCTTTTGTATTTCATAATGATTCATATTTCTGTGTAATTTGGGTTGGACTTATGGTGTATTTAGTCAGCTCAGATATTACAGATTTGCAGGCCATTACAAATATGGTTGGTTGATTAGAGTATAGTGTGAAAGCCAATAAAGCCTTTTGTTTATGTTGTTGCTTATTTAGCGATCACATTGGAAGATAAGGAGAAGGTGATGCATTTATAGTGGAAGGATTTTTTTGTTGGAATAAAATGGAAAGACTTAGAGTTCATATTGGTGAAGTTAGTAGTTTATATAATACTTATGCTAAGAAATGTGATGATCTAATGAGACAAGGCCAATCTATTGCGGTTGTATTACATAAGCAAATTGATATTACAAACAATGAATATAGAATTCGATTAAATGCTTCGATTGATGTTTCTATATATTTGTTGAATGACACATTACCTTTTTGTGGTCATGATGAGTCAGAAAACTCATTTCATAGAGGACATTTTTTTGGAAATGATATAATACTCCCAAAATCAAAATGAAAGTGTCTGTAAAGTTACATTAAAAAAATGCTCAAATCAAAATGAACTTATCCTTTATTTTGATAATGTGAAAGAAGATGAAAGATTTGCCCATTTGAATGGTATTGGTGGTCTTGCTCAAGTGATGGTGCAAACAAGAAAAAAATCTTTCTTATCCTTTAGCGTATAGGATACTAAAGGTTGCATTTGTTTTAACGGTTACAACTGTAACAGTAGAGAGATGCTTTTCTAAAATGAAACTTGTGAAGTCAGATTTGCTTAACCGATCTAGTGATGAATTTTTAAGTGATTGTCTTATTTAGGCTATAGAACAAGAAGCACTCACCAACGTTACTAATGAAGTTGTAATAGATCATTTTCAAAAGATGAAAACCCGTAAGGAACAAATTTAGAATGTAAAACATTTCTATTTTGTATTGGAATGATATTTTTTGGATTATTATCATACTAAATTTTATTTTTATGTGTACATAAGGACCCCTACTAATTTTTTATCCTAAATCCTCCACCGTTCTAGCCTATCTTGTTTGAATACCTGATGGTGTTCTCGACTCGTTATCTCCTACGAAATTTGTTTTAACCATGCTTAATCTTCTTAAGCCTCCCAATCCCACTCTAATTTGCTCCATCCTACCATTGCAGCAATTTTTTGAGTCGGTGCTTAATTTTAGATCGAGTTGTTGCTTTATGTGCTTCGTGATTGATTTTGGTTATTCAGGTGCTCGCGGGAGGTGTTATGGTAGCTTAGTTGTCATTGTTTCATCTTGAGGTAGGTTGGTCGGTGGAAGAAATTTTTCCATGTCTTGTCTACTTGCCTGTTGTTATGGTAGTTTCATTTGGGTGTCCGGTTATCTGTGCATGGCTGTAATAACCCGAAAATTCTGAGCCAGTTTAAAATTTTTATTTTGGCAATTTTAGCGAATTTTGAATATTTAAAATGAATTATTTTAAATAATATCGACGAGAAATTTATTTTGAATATAATTAGAACGTATATATTATATATACGTCGTCGTTAGAATATAAATATTTATATATAATTATAAATAGAATTGAAAATGGCGCGATAGTTCGATAATTCGACTTCAAACTTCAATTGAACATACCGGGTGCAAAACAATCCGGATTTTAGTGAAACCAAAAACATTAGGATCTAATTGAGAATATCTTTCCAACGAATCCGAAAAATCAAGATTTCATAGCGGGAATCAAAAGATATGTCCAGTTGAAAATTCTGAATAGTCGCTATGGAATTCAGGCCCTTAAAAATGAGAATTTTGCAAGCGACCTCGGATTTCGACGAAACCACTTTTGTTGGGTCCGTGATGTCAAATTATTGCTAGGTTTCAAATTTCATAATTTTTCGAATCAATATGTGAGCGTGGCAAAGGAAAACGCATTTGACCAGTTTCAGTTGATTTTAATCGACTGGAAAATGGCCATTTTTCTAACGGTCTCAGAATTCGTCGAAACTAGTTTTGTTAGGACCGTATCGTCAATACGAAGCTAGAAAATATTTTTCTAGAATTTTTCAAGTTAATATGCGATCCCGGTAAATTGAAATGCGCGTTCAAATTCAATATACAGAGTTATATTTTGATTTTAACGGAAACTGATCGAAACAGCTGAATTGGCTTACGAAACCTATCCCATTGTGTTCGGAATGGGGGTAATTAGCTAGGGACGACGGTCGTTCGGTTCGATTTGGGGTTCGGGTGAAAAGTCAACTTTATTTGAAAATAAATTAATTATATATTATTATTCCCCCCCCCCACTATCCCTTACCGTTCATTCAGAAAATCGAAAAAAAAAAACGAAAAAAGGTGGCGGAGCCCCGCCCATCGTCGTCGCCGCCTAGGGCACCCCGCCGCTGTGCCCTGCCACCAACGCCTCCCTCTCCTCCGATCCCTTCTTCCTCCACTCCGCTCCCTCCTCTGCCACGAAACCCCCAACTCGCGAGCACCTCGCCCAAACCCCCGATGAGCCGCCGCTCCTAGGCGGCGCAGCCACCACCTGCCGCCCCCCTCTTCTTTCCCCTCCCTTCTTCTTCCTCCTCCCCCTTGCTCTTCCTCGACACCGACGCGAGACCCCCCCCCCCCATCCACAGACGCAACCGAGCCCCCCCCCCCCCCCCCCGCCTGCTCCGCCGCCACCACCGGCGAACTCCAGCCCTCCGATCCCTCTTCTCCTCCATCCGCTGTAAGTCCTCTTCTTTATTATTTTTGTTTATATATAACTGTTTTTTTTATATATTAAAATCGATTTTTAGGGATTATAAAAACTAATTTTATATAGTAATTAAAACTGATGTTGCAAGGATAAAGATTTGATTTTGAAATAAATGAAAATTATAATTTTTATGTAAGTAGGATATTAAAATATGATTTTTATATTTTTAAAGTAGTAAAAATATAATCTTTTATATTTTAGAAAGATAAAAATATGATCTTTACTATATAGAAGTAGTAAAAATATGATTTTTATATTTTTAAAGTATTAAAAATATAATTTTTTACATGATAGGAATATTAAAAATATCATCTTTGTATATGTAGCAAAATAAAAATCTGATTTTTATTTTATATACGTTGAAATAAAGTGATGATTTTTATAATGATGAAATCTATATATTTGAAAAGGCGATAACTTCATATTTGAAAAGGCGAAAACTTCATATTTGAAAAGGCGAAAACTTCATATTTGAAAAGGCGAAATCTTTATATATTGAATAACATAATAAAAATTCGATTTTTATATATTGAATAACATAGTAAAAATTCGATTTTTATATATTGGATAGCGAAGTAAAAATTCGATTTTTACATATGTAGTGGCTACAGCAACGAAGAAGACTTCTACAAAAGAAGAGTCAAGATGATGGGATAGTTATCTGTGAGAATTTCTCACCTTTCAATTTATTTTTCTAGTTATATATATATATACTAGGATGCAGACGGTGTTTAGTAGCACCCGACACAATCGTCCACAGACCATGGACTTGTTTGTTTGATTGCAAAAATTAGGTAGATGATTTGATTGAAATTTGAGTTGTTTGGTGAAATGGAATGGATTGATTGATGTGTGAATGGCGTGGGCCTTCACTAGACCGGGGATAAGGCTAGGCCTCGTCCCGTTTCTAGTATAGTGCCGTTATGCCGCCGAAATTTTCTAAAATATGTTAGAAAATAAAAATATCATTTTATTTGTGTAAACGAACTGAATAGAAATTCATATGTTAAAATAAAATGTTTTATCGTTAAAAATATAATTTTTAACGTGAATGTGTATAAGTAAATATTCATTTACAAACCGGACGGTTTGTTTATGTACACCTATTTGACTGACATTGATTGGGACGATAAATTTTACACATCGCCCAACTGCACGAATAAAATCCGTGTTTGATTGTTTGAAACCCCACACGGGTGTTGGGATGAAATTTGAAGTTCACTCATCCTGATTGATTAAATATGTCGATCGATTGATTGACAGGCTGTTATAAGCGTTATGTCTATATTTGATGCTTATACAGTGTAGTGCACTTTGGTTGATGGTTGATTATTTTTCAATGCTATTATATACGTGTGATGTATGAAAATCCATATAATTAACTTTATATGGTAATTGATTGGGCCTCATTCCAATTTAGAAAATAAAGAATATTATAAAATAAAGGTTCATGTGTTGACTGTACTCATCCGTTGAGATTAGTCATGTGTTGAACGAATATTTTTATAATAAAATTTACATCCTTATCAATATAAAATAAAGGTTCATGTGTTGACTGTACTCATCCGTTGAGATTAGTCATGTGTTGAACGAATATTTTTATAATAAAATATACATCCTTATCAATATAAAATAAAGGTTCATGTGTTGACTGTACTCATCCGTTGAGATTAGTCATGTGTTGAACGAATATTTTTATAATAAAATTTACATCCTTATCAATATAAAATAAAGGTTCATGTGTTGACTGTACTCATCCGTTGAGATTAGTCATGTGTTGAACGAATATTTTTATAATAAAATTTACATCCTTATCAATATAAAATAAAGGTTCATGTGTTGACTGTACTCATCCGTTGAGATTAGTCATGTGTTGAACGAATATATTTATAATAAAATTTACATCCTTATCAATATAAAATAAAGGTTCATGTGTTGACTGTACTCATCCGTTGAGATTAGTCATGTGTTGAACGAATATTTTTATAATAAAATTTACATCCTTATCAATATAAAATAAAGGTTCATGTGTTGACTATACTCATCCGTTGAGATTAGTAATGTGTTGAACGAATATTTTTATAATAAAATTTACATCCTTATCAATATAAAATAAAGGTTCATGTGTTGACTGTACTCATCCGTTGAGATTAGTCATGTGTTGAACGAATATTTTTATAATAAAATTTACATCTTTATCAATATAAAATAAAGGTTCATGTGTTGACTGTACTCATCCGTTGAGATTAGTCATGTGTTGAACGAAATATTTTGATAATAACAAATATTTTGATAATAGGTAATATTTGAAGTAGAATATTTGAAAATAGAAATATATGAAGCCGTGTTGATTAGATTGACGCCATTTTGACGTGAACGATATTTATATCGATTTTATTCATTTTAAAAAATGAATATTGAAAAACGATTTCGAAATGAAATGAATTGAAAACGATTTCGAAATGAAATGAATTGAAAACGATTTCGAAATGAAATGAATTGAAAACGATTTCGAAATGAAATGAATTGAAAACGATTTCGAAATGAAATGAATTGAAAACGATTTCGAAATGAAATGAATTGAAAACGATTTCGAAACGAATTGAATTGAAAACGATTTCGAAATGAAATGAATTGAAAACGATTTCGAAATAAAATGAATTGAAAACGATTTCGAAATGGAATGAATTGAAAACGATTTCGAAATGAAATGAATTGAAAACGATTTCGAAATGAAATGAATTGAAAACGATTTCGAAATGAATTGAATTGAAAACGATTTCGAAATGAAATGAATTGAAAACGATTTCGAAATGAAATGAATTGAAAACGATTTCGAAATGAATTGAATTGAAAACGATTTCGAAATGAATTGAATTGAAAACGAATTCGAAATGAATTGAATTGAAAACGAATTCGAAATGAATTGAATTGAAAACGAATTTGAATTGAATCGATTAGAAAACCAATTTGAATTGAATCGATTAGAAAACCAATTTGAATTGAATCGATTAGAAAACTAATTTGAATTGAATCGATTAGAAAACCAATTTGAATTGAATAGAAAAGAATTTTAAAACGAATCTAAAAGGAAAAATTCAATTTTGATTCGAATTGAATTGGAAGTTGAAATGAATTTTGAAAAGAATTTAAAAACTATTTATAAAATTCGTTTTAAATAGAAATCGACGAAATATATATTATACATATTATATATATAATATAATGGCCTGAATAGAACGCGCCGCGCCGCGGCAGTTCGTGAATTTCGACCATTTATTTCAAACGGACATTACGGGAGATCCGACCGTCGGATTCTCCTAAAACCGGAACCGTTGGGTTCGTATCGGAAAGAGCTTTCTAACGAATATTAGAAATTAAAAATCTAACAGTTGGATTTGGAGTTACGTCCAAATCAAATTTGAAAAAGGTCGTTGTAAGTGCAGTTCGATGGCCATTGTTGGAAATCGATTGTACGGGCCTTGATAAAATTATTAAAAATAGTAATAATTTGTGTAAAATCATAAGAAATGATTTGAGAAAAATTGGGATGAAAAACTCCATATTTGAAAAGATAAAAATAGATTTTATCAAAATGAACTAGTTTGAACTAAATTTAAAACCCGATTTGTTTTTAAATAAATAAATTAGATTTAAAAAGGGGTTTTAAATAATCGGAATTTCTAATATATTTGATTGAATTTGAAATGGGTTTATCATGAATGGTGTTTTAAATAACACTAGTTCTTTAACCCGATAACAAATAGAATGTGATTTGGGTTTGTCGTGAACTGTGTTTTAAATAACACCTAGTTCTTTAATCCGGTAAAAGGAGTTCTAACGAATCTGCAATTAGACTGAAATGTGAATCTATAATCTAAATTATCAAATTTAGAAATGAGCGGGAATGGAGTATTACCAGTTTTGCTCCAAAGCGATAGTTAAATCTTTAATTAGATTTGAACGTGAAATGGTAATTAATTTTACCGATAACACCACGGTGTTAGATATGGAGTATTACCAGTTTTGCTTCATGGGATGAATAAGTTGGGATTGGGAAATAAAATAAATAATTACTTCGGTGTGGTTTGCTAATCTCGACTAGTTGGAAAAACCATAATTTGGTTTTAAATGACATCCAAAGGAAGATTACAGGATAAATTTTAAAGAATTTATCTTGGATAAAATTAATGGGAACCTTTCCCTAAGAATGTGGAATTTAGAAACTAGCTGTAGGTTGGCTAAGAAGAATGGTTTCCTGGGTATTGATCTGATGTTGGTTTCGGCCTTCGGGGTTAATGTTTGGGAAATTGTTCTCTTGCTAATTTGCGGTTAGTGACTAATGAATTGGAATGAGGCGTATGTTGTGTTTGTGTAACGTTTGTTTTTAATATACGCGGGTTGTTCGGAAAGTCCAGGTTTACACCCATTCTGAATAACCGATTCGACGATATGTCGAAGATGAAGACGGTGGTCGAAGACCGGAAGTCTTCACATCGTTTGGATAATTACCGACGATCCTGATTGGGCTGTACACCCAAGAGGATGGAAATAGTTGGTGATCGTCCAGACGTACTTGGAGATGGATGGAAATGCGAGGAAAGTGCCTCCGGTTTCGTTCAGACCCAGGACGAACTTGTAAATGGATTGTGTGTCTGACATTGGATTTTATTCTGTGTTGATTGATTTCTGTTAAATATATATCTGTTTGGCGGCGGAGAATTTATTCTCTTGCTTAACGCCCTTCTCTGAGACGTACGAGCTTAGAGGTTATATATCGATAGATATCAATCGCATGGCATGAATTGCCTGTGTGGCACGCTGAGTTGCATTGATCAAGGCTTCTGTTGAAAAGCAAAGTCTTGTGGTTGATGATCAAAGCACGGCCTACGTGGCATAGCTTTGTGTATAACGTGAATTCGCGAGCCTCACACCTCGGTATGAGTTAAAAACGGGATACGGGCCGTTGGGAGAGCACGACGTTTCTTTCTAGCTTTGGTGGTGTCAGTGACTTACCAGCCCTGACATTTATATACTTTTCACCTTTGTGGTTGTTGGAATGAGGCGCCTCGATTATAGGTCTGTAAGGACCGGGAAACGTGTGTTCAGGAATAACTAATCCTCTAACGTAAGTGAGGACCGGCCCAACCGATCCAAGGATTGCCCAGAGTGTGTAGTCCTGAGGCATTTGCTAGAGTGTCTCGAGCGCGGAGAGGAGCTTGCCCCTTGCCTCGACTCATGACGGAAATCCAATTTCCAATACGTGTATTTCGGTTTTATTTATAGAGCCTAGTATGGCGACATAGTGGGATGGGGCACTCATGCCGTCTATGATTTATATTTATGATTGAAATTGTTTTGACACTATACACTTATTATAGTATCAAATGATTTGTTTTAAACGTATCAAGCATGTTTGGCTGTTATAAGGTAAAACCCTATCCTCCGGCTTGCGTTGCATTGTGTGATGGGACCTGGGTCTTATAATAGCTTCATTTTTCGAAAAAGCATTGCGTTGTTTATCTATATGCACTGGTATTCTTGGGAGGAAACCCGTTCCGTGTTATACGGCGTGGTCCCTTGAATTACTCTCTTTTAAAGTAAAGTTTTAAATAACTGTTTTAGTTCTCACACCAGTCACATGACTGACCTGGAGTTTATTGTTTTAACCTAAACTCTGGGTGCCCCTATTTTCCGCACGGGCATAGTAGTTTCGGTTTTGCAGATTTATATTCACAGGATCCTGGTTTACAGCTGGAATGATATCCGGAAAGCTCTGTATCCGTATATCACCTTCAGTTGTGCTTTATATTATTTTCCGCTGCTATGTAATTTATTGTAATCTCTGATATTTATCGAATGTAATTTATTCATTTATACTCTGTATATTCTTGTATCTGATGGAATTGTTGTAATAGCAATGAAATGTTCTTCTGTCTGCGTTCTATTTTGTCCTGTTCTCAACGATCAGTGGTTTCGAACGGTCTAGATCGGTTCAACGACTGATTCAGAACGAGCGAAATTCCTTGCCGTCACAATGGCACTGACTGTCGATGACAGGTACTTGACGATTACTATTTTGTGTTGATCATGACCTAGCCTATCTGTAGGCAAAACCGTCGAATCACTACGTCACCCTACAACATTTTGACTACCAAACTATAGTTGCAGTCAAGGTATACTCACTGAGTGGTTCCGCGCAGACCCAACCTCTGCGAGTACAGCCTGAGCGCTGCCACCGCACAGAGGACCACCATGGAGTACCCTACCACGTCGCTCGAAAGCCACGTGCTTCCTTTTAGTCCTACATAGCCAGTAAGCAAAATATCAGCAGAGTAATCAGATGGACGTGCTCCTCTCACGCCTCTAGACACCACGATGATTTACCCCCATCGGGTTATTTACCTTTAGACATGCGGACTGGTCCAAGCGCATCACGCTAACGTGTTATTAGACCTTATGTCTAAACATTTAATTACATGCTTACTCTACCTCATCTGATTTCCTTCTAACTTGGTTATTTCCAATCATATTAACTTCTTATTTAAGTTACCAAGTTCTCTCCTAGCCTCTTGTATCTCTAAGGAATGGACCCCTCTCGCTTATCAATTTCAGTTATATAACTTAACCCGTTTAAGTTCATTAATAAGCCCATAACATGTTATTCTCTTGATTGTAATTCGAGGTCTGTAATCTACAATATTCTTACATTATTATCCTATCACTCTTTGTCCAATTTCAGGTTTACAGGTTACAATAACATGTTCTACTTATTGTATAATTAAGTATATCTTATCTCAATGAGTAGGCTTTATGTTAACATGTTACTTAATATATATCATTAAGTACGACTCATTTTATTTCACTATTATCTCAGGTTACCAGATTCATTAGCACACAATTGGCTACTTGTTTCTTTTGGTTCTATGCCGCCTGAGTGGGCTTCCGCTTATTATTAATTTCTTTAATTAGACTTCACAATTTTCTTTTATAAGTCTACCAATAACAAGCCTACTCCATTCTTTTTCATTAACCGTGACTTGGTTTAATACAACCTCTTGTTGTTATTTACTTATTTACTTACTTCTTTTGACTAAGATTTATCAGTAAATTTCTTTCCATTTATTATAACCTATGATATAATTTCCACTTTCCCCAAGACAAGCCTACCTATTATCTCCATTCATTCATTCATACTTAATCATAATAGTTTATTATCATTCCCCATTCATTCCAATTCTTATATTGTTGTAATCTTCATTTTTTATTCATTGTCATGCATGTTCCTTACTTCTTTAAGGAAAACATTTCACGCACCTTATTAGTTTGATTTACAGAAAGATACAGTGGTTTATTCTCATAATTTACGCGTATCTAGATCTATAGTTGCAAGCTATTTCTTTTATTTTTCATTGTGGCTCTCTTGCAACTACGTTCTAAGAAATATGTTACTTAGGGAAATATATCACTTTTCCTCAATATTCAACTAACTCGGTCCACTACATCCCTTCCTTTCTTATTTTCTGAGAATGATAAGACAACTGAAAATGAGATCAGAAGGGAGTTTGAAGCTTAAGGGGACAATCAAAGGAGTAAGTTCTACCTAATTCATGTAGGGAGATTGAATGTATCTCCTGGTTGGGTAAGAATATCTCATTTGAGTAATTTGGTGTGATAAACAAGTCAACCAAATAAACATGCTATAAAATTAAAATCAAAACTTGTGAATCTTAACCTGAATAATGTTTCTCTATCTATAAATTTTTGTTTCCTGCTAATCTAACAGTGTATGCATATGGTGCACCATCAACATCTATGTGGTCATTAGAGATTTATAATGATGTACGTTTATTTACTTGTGTATATCATGTTTCATTTTTTTCACTAGCATTATAATATATGCACATCAATTATAGAAACGTAGATCGTTAAACTCAAAATGTGCTTGCTGATGTTAAGTCGTTGCATGTCAACTCAGGTGGATAAAATTTTAGCTGATGGTCACTCTAATATAAAGATAATGAGAAATAACAAACTTAGTACCCTGATTTGAATTACATCTACTAAAGAGGATACTTCCATCATATCAACCAATTTTATATACGTACAATTTTTCAAGTAACAAAATATGTATTTGACTTTGGTTTTAGCTGAAAATTATTTTCATCGCTTATGCATATATTTATTTGTAGTTTATTAATAGTTCTAGTTTTAATTTTATCCCATCATGTTTCTATTGTGCTCACACGGTTTTTTTTTCATATTGGGCAAACATGACTTCACCTCCCATTTACTTACGGTTAGTTTAATTTGTAGTTGTTTTAATTTCGACTTATTATTTTTATAAATTTACAGTGCATTCATATAAACCTTTTGTTCTATACGCATCTCAGGTTACCAACCAAGAATGGAAAAAAGATTGGTAGGAAATGATAGCGGAAAATGCCAGATTCCGAGATGAGAAGATTGATAATGACAATTTCATCAAAGTCAACATTGTAGTACAAGCCCTTTCCGTCTCCCTGATTTCCACCAATCAGGTTACCAATCAGGGTGGAGTGTTTTGTTCACATCCCTAAAAAGGATGTGAACAAAATCCTATTCCAAAGATTTGGCTTGCTATTGTAAGTTAAAGAATCGATGAGAAAGTTATCCACCTATAAATTTTGTACTCAAGTGAATATTCACTGCTTCAGCAATTTTCCACATCATGTCTTCTCACTTATTACAAGGTATGAACTTTAATGCTTTTAAAACGCAAGTCATATCAGTACATTTAAGCTTAAGAGAAGCATCATATTTTCACGTAATGATGAATCAACATAGTATAGTAAAATCCTTTACATGTTGTTTCTTTACCAGTAAAGCAATTTGCACAGTTTGGTTTTCTATAAATCTAATAAATTTATGGCATGATATTTAATTTTCTATTTTGGATTACATCAACAATTAACTGTTTATGTTTGCATAATATATTGAACATATGCATATACCGCTGCAACAGTCTAAAATGATATATATGATCGTATTTGCAATTGCTTAAGCTTAGAAAAATCTTGGGATCTTCAACCAGAATTTATTTTTGAAAGCTTGGTCAATTAAATGGAAAAAAATCATGTTTTCTTAATAGCAAAAAATAACTATAGCTCACAGTGATAAAGTTATTTTGTCAAGATTTTTAAAATATACTTGTCAAATTTTCAATAATTTTTCTAGAGAGTTATCTCCCTATTCATTTTTTTCCATACATTGATTCGATATTACGTGCATTATCATGCTTTGTTGTATCAGGCCTCTATTAGAGATTCCACCTAGGCGTTTGCAGTCATATTCCCAAATATTTTTAATCTTAACAATTTTTTTAACGTGGTATTAACTACTCTATTACCTACACTTCTTGGTAATACAAGATATTCCAAGAAGTCATTATGATGAGATTCATATTCTAACCATGGTGTCTTTCTTCTTTTGATGGCAATTGTAAAGTTATTGTCAGAACATGAGTGAGTACTTTGAATTCATAGGTGAGTAGCTTGCTTATACAAGACAAATGCATTTGTCACAAATATTTACATTCATATACAGATACTTGTCAAAATTAAATTTATGGCAACAAAGGCCAGTGGTAAAAATCAAGTATTTACATGGTGATAACAGATATGTTAGTATTGTTTGTGTTTACTTATTTACCGTCGAGTTGTACATTTTTTTTTAGAAAACCATTATTCCTTACTGTTACTCTACCTTCTTCCTATTGTCACTTGAAATACCAATTTCAAGGATAGTTTCATTCATAGGCAAAAAATCTTTCTGTTGTTATATTGTTTAGTATTGTACTTCACAACCACACAATGTGGATCCATTTTTTCTTCACTAAAAATAAAATTTAAGTTATACTAAAAAGGGGAGGGTACAGCCATGGTCTCAACTAATAATCTTACCTTCATGGGGGTCTCTATCAATTCGCCCAAGGCCTAGAGTCTAGAAATATGTTTGAGTTGACATAAGTGAAGTAGCAATCCAACAATTAAGCATTTACCCTGACCTTCTGTAACGTCCCGTATTTTCTGATCAGTTATTTGAATTATTTTATTTATCTGAATTATTGATTTGAATTTAAATAATCAATTTTAACCATCTTATTTTGAAGACTTATTTATATCAATAATATAATAATATTTTAATTTCAAAATAGTTGGAAAATGCTGAATTTGTTATATAATGTGAACGGGCAATTTTAAATGGTTTAATATCGTTCGTATTGAAATTATAGTAGCGATTTCGTTATTAAAACGACGTTAGAACGTTTAATTTATAATTTAATTATAAAACAAGCTGCAGCGGCGCGGTAGTTCATAATATGTCGTTTTGAACTTTAAACGGCTGTACAGGATCCAATATGAGTTAGATTTTCTCGAAACAAGAAACGTCCGAATCTGTTAGACAAGATTTTTCTAATGGAAGAGAAAAATCGAGTTTTCGTGTTGTAGATTTTGTTTTATGTCCAAATCTAATTTTAAAATAGTCGCTATAGAATTTCTTTATAAATAATAACGTTTATTTATATTAAATAAAGGGTTTTTGTTATAATATCGATTAAGCTTATATTTCAATCTGAGTTATTTTATTTTAGTAGTATATGAAATTCTGGTCGTGTATGGCCAATTTTAATATTTTATTAATTTTATATTGAGGTATTTTAAAATTGGTTTATTTTTATGTAAATTGGACCTTTAAAAAGGACCTTTATTCAAACGACCTTTGTTTTCAGCGAAACAAATTTTATTGAGACCTTAATAACTAATTATTTCTAGATTTCAAGTTGCGCGTCAATCGGAGTTTTTTTGTGAGCGTGGCAAAATAAAATGTAAATAAAGCTACCATTTAGACGTGAATGAGAGTCGTTTGAGAAAACGGACTTGGAATTCGACGAAACAAGTTTTATTAGGACTGTAACGTCAAATTATACTATGATATCCATTCGCATCACGAACGGAGTTTGTATGTGAGCACAGGAGCCAATAAACAATGTTTATAATTGGCGATAGGCACGGAAAAAAATATCGTGGGTCACATCACCTTAAATTCATATTTTCTCCACTTTATATATACACATACTTCAGCCTAAATTTTGATCATCCCGTCCAAAACAATTTTCAACACTCCATTTTCGCAAAAAAACCCTCAAACTAAAAATGATTTATAACTTCAAATCTGTCATGAATTTGCCAAGGCAACCTGAAGCAAAAGTGAACATCGAAGTGAGATCTAGCTTCAGCAAAAATTTGGGGTGGAAAGGTCAACTGAGGTCGCCGGAAATCACCATTAACCGAGGAAAAGCAGTTTCGTTCTTTTTTATTTTGGAGGTGATGAAGTCGATTTTTATTGATGGTGGTCTGAAGGGGTTTTGTAGAGAAGGTTGAGGCCTTCTGTAACAACCCAAATTTTAATAACATGTTATAACAAGAAATCAAGGCAGAATTAAATTTTAAAATAAGAATCATGGGAAACGGGTTGCGCTATCGCGTTCGTCTCGAAATTCTGCTTGGAAACGAGTCCGAGTTTTTCGAAAATCAGAGTCTGTATGAGGGAGATACGACCCTCCGAAGTTTCAGAAATTTTCAGAATTGAAAATAGCTCGAAAATTCGAATTCGAATTCGAATTCTAAACCCAGAATAAGCTGGGCGGGAAATTTCCCACCCAGGACCTGGTCGACCTGGGGTTCGACCATAGTGTCGACCTCCCAGGGACCAGGTCGACCATAGTATCGACCTGGGGGTCGACCTGCCTCCCGAACCCACTTTCTGAACCTGATGCATTCTAATGTATCTGATCTCGTTTTCTGTCTAGATTCGTCTGCCTAATCCTATATAAACAGCCACCTGGCCTCATTCTCTTTGCACCATTCTTCTCTAACCTTATGCTGTTAAAATTCTTGATGGACATGGCTTCTTCTTCATCCTCCAAATATAAATAATAAAATCAAATAAAACAAGAGGACTATTTCTTGGAGACTACGGCTAGGAATTGCAAATTTGGGACTTTACAAGTAGGACGATCAAATAGAGATTCAAACTAAAATCAATTCATAGAACAAAGCTTCAACAATGATTCAAGAAAATAAATCAACAAATTACAGTTCTTATTTCGCTAGCCTTGCTCTGTAAGTGCTAGTTACTTTTAGATTTAAATGTTTAATTATAATATGGACATGAAATAAAGTGGAATTGGATCTAAGTATGTTTATCGATTCAGATCTATTTCTGTTACTTCTTGGATCTTGAGTTTTGGGACTTTTCTATTCTCATTCTCATGTCAAGCCTATGATCTATTCAGCTTGTTGTAAATCAGTTTTTCTTGATTCATGTTGATATTATTATCAAGATCTATCTTTTATGCCTGAGATGACGTTTTTATGCCAGTTTTCTCTCTGTACTTATTGTTATACAAATTCTACCTTCCCCTATTTATTTTCTTTTGATGAACCTTGGTCAATTTCGGACCTAGGCCTAAACTACGATACACGTGCGATTTGTATACGGGGAAATACTGAGATATTACCTATTTGGATATATGTATTTGGTGGAATTGATGGCATAACATAAAAATTGGATATTTGGGTATTACTACCATTAACATGAAATTGAATATTTGGGTATTGTCATTATAATGGTAATTGCAAGAACAGGGATTGGCATATATAATTTGACATGGATCTTGATATATGTAATTTGGCTAGAACTTGTTATGGGTAAATTGGTGTAAACGCGGTATGCATGTAATTTTTGGTATAAAACTTGATCTATGTAAATTGAGCATAGCTATGTAAACAGGTAAATCATGAATCTTGACATTTGTGAAACAGCATGAAACTTGGTATACATGAAAATTGGCATACATGTAGAACGACATGAATTGAACATGTGTAAATTTGGTATGAATTGGGCATATGTAAAACTGACATGTAATCTAGAACTTGGGCGTTTGTTAATTATGAAAAATTTGGAGTAGAAACATATATGATAATTTATGACTTGGAGAAAGTTTAATATGAACGCGCCAAAGTTGGGTTTTGGGTAGTTGACATGTATTGTAAATAAAAGGATATAACTTGGCATAACTTTATAGTGAATTATGATAATAATTTGGGAATACATTTTGGGGCAAAAACGTAAATTATGAACTTGGGAAAATGGGCCTTAACCTTAAATTGTTAGCACACTTACATGTAAAGAACAAATATGTAAATTTAGAAAATACGAAATGCTTAACCCGAGGTTGGATTGAGTTGTGATGTAAACCCGCCCGGACCCGCCCGGCTGTCCAGTAATCACAACAATACCTATCCAATGTGGGAGGTTAAGACATTGAGCCCAATAAGGACCCGAGGTTAGACTGAGTTGCGGTGTAAACCTGCGCGGAACCGACCGGCTATCCAGTAACCGCAACAATACCTGTCTAATGTGAGTGGTTGGTGCTTAATGAATAAGTTAAAGCTAAGTCAGGATTGATAGGATTAAGTAAACTAAGAACGCTTAACCAGCATAACATGTTAACCAGAGGGTTGGTTAAGTAATATGGCTAGGCTAATGATATTTGACCGATATGACATGAATGGGTGGGTTAAGTAATATGGCTAGGCTAATGACACTTAACCGTCATAACATGACTAGCGGATGGGTTGGTTTAACTTGAATGGGTTGATAACACCCAATCAATATAACCTGATGCGTGGTAGGGTTAAGTAAACACACGAGGGTAACACTTAACCATTATAGTATGACTAGTGGATGGGGTTAAGTTAACATGCACTCAACCAATATAACGAGATGCATGGTAAGGTTAAGTAATAACAGAGAGTAACACTTAACCGTCATAACATGATATAGGGGTGGGTTAAGGCACCATGAACCGCTTGAATATACTTAACCAATTTGACATGATGATTTGTTAGGGTTAAGTCATGAACCTCTTGAATATACTTAACCAACTTGACACATGATTCGTAGGGCTAAGTCATGAACTTGGACAACAACACTTAGCCAATTTGACATGACACGTAGGCGGGTTAAGTCACGAACTTGAATGACAACACTTACCGACTTGACATGCTGAACTGATAAGGGTTAAGTCACGAATTTAAATGACAACACTTAACCAACCTGTGGGGTATACAAATAGACCCTAGGAAAACCCTAGTAGCGGGACACGTTTCAGCAGTAACCCACATTAGGTATCAATGGTACCCTGAGCTAGGCAGGGTGGGGCACGATTACTGGGCTGATTGTAAGCGGTCAAAACGGCGGCAGGGGGTGCAGCGGTGCAGGTTCCGACGGACTACGGGCGTGCACGTATTACGGAGTGGGAAAATTTAGCCACTGGGCATCAGTAGGTATAAAGCTATGCATCTTGGTTTTATTGGGGTTGTCATCCTAGGGTTGGATACACCCTAGGGTGGGACTAGCACAGGTATCTACAAGTAGGGGGCCGCATGACACAAACGAGAAATAGGTCGTGTAGGAGCCGATCGATTAAGGTAGTAAAGATACATCTAACACTTTCATAGAAATTGGGCTGGTTGGGGTAAGATCCTCATATTTGATGTAGTCCTGGAGGCTAACACAACTACGGGGTTGGGATCACCTTATTATATAAGATGGGCTACTAGCTGGGACACTAGTAGGGGGTAAGGATCCTTGTTACACAGGACACTGGTTGGAACACTAGTAGGAATACGAATCATTCCATTTAAGACACTTGTAAGGATGCTAGTTAGGTGGTGCAGAGCAAATAAATATCACTGAAATATTTTAATGATGAAGCTTAGAAATCTTGCGATGTTATGCTTGATAGAAATCTTGCGAAACTATACTTAGTTCATCTTGAATGGGAACCTTGCAATGTTATACATGACGAAAATATATGATGTTATTCTTAGTTATCATGCCTGTAGCTTATCTTGTCATCATGCTTATGTTTACTTTCAGTTTATTCATGTCATGTTATCTTTACATGTTTTTATGTTGAAAGTCACTAGGACTTACTAAGCCTTTATGACTAACCCGGTTTGTTTTGCCTCTTTTTCTTCCGTTCCCCCCCCCTCCCGGTTCGCAGGGTGGGAATACAGCTTAGTTCAGATCTTACCAAGCTCTAAGGCTCTTTCATGTATGGCTTGGATTTCTCTTGGCTATGGCTTGCTTTGCTTTATTGGGGAATACTACAATTTATTTTTATGCTTCTTTGTTTTTGAGCAAGACAGATATTTTAGCTATGTAAATGGGTATTGGAAGTTGATGGGCTTTTATTGTAAACAATTATATTTAATAAATGATTTGAAATACTTCTACTTTACTTTCCACTGTTTTATATATGTCTGTCTTGTAATATTTCTTTTCCAGTACCCATAATACTCCATTGAAGTTAAGGCATTCCCTTTGTGAGTGACCTTAACGAATGTGTGGTGTTACATTTGGTATCAGAGCAGAAGGTTACTAGACTGGGTAAAAGCTTTTAAAAACCTTCTGAAATTATTTTCAAAAACGTTTACAAAGAAGCATTTTTCTAAAAGAAAAGTTTTGTTTTACGAAAGACATATTCCCCAAAGCCATATGCACTATCTTTTGATTCTCTCTTTGAATCTCTTCTTTATCTCTTTTCACTATAGTTTTGTAGGCGTTCGACACATGTCGGAGAGCAAAGAAGTGCCCAACCTCCATATGTAGCCGCAGTAGTTCCATCTGTGACTAATCTTATTTCAAGCTTTGTAGGGTTGTAGTGTGATGGATGTAGCTTTCGAGAAACTTGTCAACAAGCTATACAAGGACAGTAAGAACGAGGATAAAGAACACAAGTCTAAGAATGAGAAACTTGTTGATATGGCGTAATCCACAATGGAGGAAAAGGTGAAAGGGAAGAGGCCAAAGTGAAAGAATAATAAAGCCCTTGACAAGAGAGAGTATCTTTAGTATGGTAAAAAGGGACATGTAGTTAAGTATTAGGACAAGGACAAGGGCAAAGAACAAGATCGTCTAGAGGGCAATTATATGCTCTCACTACTAGCGTACCTAAGAGAGGTGGTAACGTTTCAGTTAAAGGCTTAGCTTTTCTTTTCTATCATCCCGTTAGAACTTTGTTTTTGTACATTGCATCCTTTTAATTCTGCTTCGATAGTTGAGTCTTTGCACCTTAGTACTAGCGTAGTAGAGGATCCCGTTTTTTGTCTCAAATCCTGTTGGGTAATCGGCTCATTTATTCATGACTTGTTTGGATTTGAGAATGTCTATGCTAAGTATTGAGTTTAGAAGTAATGCTTATGTTTTTGGGCTATGTGTGGATTCTAGGGATGGAGTGGTTATCCAGAAATAGTGCCATTCTTGAGTATGAAAAGAGGATAGTTGGACTCTTGACTTGCCTTGGTAATGCCCTCGAAGTCTAGTATAACCCTTAGGGTTCTGCCATGCTTAGTTACCTAGAACCTCTTGATACATTTATTGATCCGCTCGAGTAGTGTTCGTCACTAAGGCGAATGGTTCATTTCGCTTATGCGTGAGTTATAGAAAATCACCTTAGTAAGTACATTTGGCAACATGGTTGGCATTTGTTTATTTTCAAGGGATAGTTCTTCTTCGTGGAATACCTTATAATAAGTAAACGAGAACCAGGATTCACTAGTGAATTTTGGAGAGCTTGCATGAAACCATGAGTACGCAGTTATGGTTGAGCCGAGTATACTAGAAAAAGAATAAGTGAAAGTGGAACGAGAGGCGATAGTGAAATGAGTTCCAACTCATATTTTGGAAATAGGAATTAAGAAGCTACGAAATTTTGAAGTTAAAGACGGTCAAAGCACAATGGAGTTAAGATCAAGGAAAGGTGGCTTAGAAGATTGAAGACTAGATACGCACATCATATCTCTTTTTAAGAGTATATCCTTGATCCCTCTTTTCCTGTAGAGCTTACTTGCATGCTATCTTTTAAAAATATCCTCTCATTCCTATCCTCAATCATATTTCTATTGCAAACCCCATAGGGAGTACGACTCATCTGTTAGTAATACATGTTGGGGCTTGAGGGTGTCTGTTGGGTTGACTAAACTTTTTGGGTTTTATAGGATATGGGTTGTTTGTAGGAAGGGATTTCCTTGTAACCTAAAAGGAGTCCATCATGCTTAGTTTCCTAGAATCATATATATTGGTTTGGTTGAGTAATTCTTTGGGGTGTCAGCCTGATGCTGATTTCGGTTTTCGGGGCTGGTGCTTAGGGAGTTCTTCTCCTACTCAGTATATATGTGACGTAGATTTCCAGCTTTGACATTGCCTAATGTGCACAAAGTTCTTACTTGCTTCTATCATTCGACTATATCTTTAGGTAGGAACAATTGGGTGTAAACATGTGTTTGAGACATGTTATGATTGATGGTTGCAAGTGGTTGCAAGCGGTTGCTAGTGGTTGCATAACACACATTAGGCACTAGATCGGCTTAGACACATTTTCATATTGCATATGCATGAGTGTTTATACTTGTTTATGGATGAAATTGAATGTGTTATCATATGGTTGTTGCATATGGATGGATGGTTGTGCACACATATAGTGTTTATGTGACTAGGACTATTTGTATACATGTTGGACTCATGGCACTAAACATATTTTGCATTAAGAAGATCAATCAGGCCTGATCATTTGCATTAGATAAGGAACATATACACACACTTCTTGCATATGTTCATACAGCATTAGAAATCTCTTAAAAGACGATGGATGCCTGTGATTGATGATAGAGTAGATGGATGATTGGATAGTAGGACACATTCTTCTTAACTTGAAGATTTCGGGGACGAAATCCTTTAAGGAGGGGAGAATGTAACAACCCGAATTTTAATAACATGTTATAACAAGAAATCAAGGCAAAATTAAATTTTAAAATAAGAATCAAGGGAAACAGGCTGTGCCATCGGGTTCGTCTTGAAATTCTTCTTGGAAACGATCCGAGTTTTCGAAAATCGAAGTCCGTATGAGGGAGATATGACCCTCCGAAGTTTCAGAAATTTTCAGAATCGAAACTAGCTCGAAAATTCGAATTCAAATTCGAATTCAAAACCCAGAATAGGCTGGGCGGGAAATTTCCCGCCCAGGACCAGGTCGACCTGGGGGTCGACCATAGTGTCGACCTCCCAGGGATCAGGTCGACCATCGTGTCGACCTGGGGGTCGACCTGCCTCCCGAACCCACTTTCTGAACCTGATGCATTCTGATGCATCTGATCTCGTTTTCTGTCTAGATTCATCTGCCTAATCCTATATAAACAGCCACTTGGCCTCATTCTTTTTGCACCATTCTTCTCTAACCTTATGCTGCTAAAATTCTTGATTTACATGGCTTCTTCTTCTTCCTCTAAATATAAATAATAAAATCAAATAAAACAAGATGACTATTTCTTGGAGACTGCGGCTAGGAATTGCAAATTTGGGACTTCTCAAGTAGGATGATCAAATAGAGATTCAAACTCAAATCAATTCATAGAACAAAGCTTCAACAATGATTCAAGACAATAAATCAACAAATTGCAGTTCTTAATTCGCTAGCCATGCTCTATAAGTTCTAGTTACTTTTAGATTTAAATATTTAATTATAATATGGACATGAAATAAAGTGGAATTGGATCTAAGTATGTTTATCGATTCAGATCTATTTCTATTACTTCTTGGATCTTGAGTTTTGGGACTTTTCTATTCTCATTCTCATGTCAAGCCTATGATCTATTCAGCTTGTTGTAAATCAGTTTTTCTTGATTCATGTTGATATTATTATCAAGATCTATCTTTTATGCCTGAGATGACGTTTTTATGCCAGTTTTCTCTCTGTACTTATTGTTATACAAATTCTACCTTCCCCTATTTATTTTCTTTTGATGAACCTTGGTCAATTTCGGACCTAGGCCTAAACTACGATACACGTGCGATTTGTATATGGGGAAATATTGGGATATTACCTATTTGGATATATGTATTTGGTGGAATTGATGGCATAACATAAAAATTGGATATTTGGGTATTACTACCATTAACATGAAATAGAATATTTGGGTATTGTCATTATAATGGTAATTGCAAGAACAGGGACTCCATATATAATTTGACATGGATCTTGACATATGTAATTTGGTTAGAACTTGTTATGGGTAAATTGGTGTAAACGCGGTATGCATGTAATTTTTGGTATAAAACTTGATCTATGTAAATTGAGCATAGCTATGTAAACAGGTAAATCATGAATCTTGACATTTGTAAAACGGCATGAAACTTGGTATATGCGAAAATTGGCATACATGTAGAACGACATGAATTGAACATATGTAAATTTGGAATGAATTGGGCATATGTAAAACTGACATGTAATCTAGAACTTGGGCATATGTTAATTATGAAAAATTTGGAGTTGAAACATATATGATAATTTATAACTTGGAGAAAGTTTAATATGAACGCGCCTAAGTTGGGTTTGGATAGTTGACATGTATTGTAAATAAAAGGCTATAACTTGGCATAACTTTATAGTGAATTATGATAATAATTTGGGAATACGTTTTGGGGCAAAAACGTGAATTATGAACTTGGGAAAATGGGCCATAACCTTAAATTGTTAGCACACTTACATGTAAAGAACAAATATGTAAATTTAGAAAATACGAAATGCTTAACCCGAGGTTGGATTGAGTTGTGATGTAAACCTGCCCGGACCCGCCCGGCTGTCCAGTAATCACAACAATACCTATCCAATGTGGGAGGTTAAGGCATTGAGACCAATAAGGACCCGAGGTTAGACTGAGTTGCGGTGTAAACCTGCCCGGAACCGACCGACTGTCCAGTAACTGCAACAATACCTGTCTAATGTGAGTGGTTGGTGCTTTAATGAATAAGGTAAAGCTAAGTCAGGATTGATAGGATTAAGTAAACTAATTACGCTTAATCAGCATAACATGTTAACCAGAGGGTGTGTTAAGTAATATGGCTAGGCTAGTGATATTTAACCGATATGACATGAATGGGTGGGTTAAGTAATATGGCTAGGCTAATGACACTTAACCGTTATGACATGACTAGCAGATGGGTTGGTTTAACTTGAATGGGTAGATAACACCCAATCAATATAACCTGATGCGTGGTAGGGTTAAGTAAACACACGAGGGTAACACTTAACCATTATAATATGACTAGTGGATGGGGTTAAGTTAACATGCACTCAACCAATATAACGAGATGCGTGGTAAGGTTAAGTAATAACAAAGAGTAACACTTAACCGTCACAACATGATATAGGGGTGGGTTAAGGCAACATGAACCGCTTGAATATACTTAACCAATTTGACACGATGATTTGTTAGGGTTAAGTCATCAACCGCTTGAATATACTTAACCAACTTGACACATGATTCGTAGGGCTAAGTCATGAACTTGAACGACAACACTTAGCCAATTTGACATGACACGTAGGCGGGTTAAGTCACGAACTTGAATGACAACACTTAACCAACTTGACATGCTGGACTGGTAAGGGTTAAGTCACGAATTTAAATGACAACACTTAACCAACCTGTGGGGTATACGAATAGACCCTAGGAAAACCCTAGTAGCGGGACCCGTTTCAGAAGTAACCCACATTAGGTATCAACGGTACCCTGAGCTAGGAAGAGTGGGGCACGATTACTGGGCAGATTGTAAGCGTTCAAAACGGTGGCAGGGGGTGCAGCAGTGCAGGTTCCGACGGACTACGGGCGTGCACATATTCCGAAGTGGGAAAATTTAGCCACTCGGCATCAGTAGGTATAAAGTTGTGCATCTTGGTTTTATCGGGGTTGCCATCCTAGGTTTGGATACACCGTAGTGTGGGACCAGTAGAGGTATCTACAAGTAGGGGGCCGCATGACACAAACGAAAACTAGGTCGTGTAGGAGCCGATCGATTAAGGTAGTAAGGATACATCTAACACTTTCATGGAAATTGGGCAGGTTGGTTTAAGATCCTCATATTAGACGTAGTCCTGGAGGCTACCACAACTACGGGGTTGGGATCACCTTATTATATAACACAGGCTACTAGCTGGGACACTAGTAGGGGTTAAGGATCCTTGTTACACAGGACACTGGTTGGAACACTAGTAGGAATACGAATCATTCCATGTAAGACACTTGTAAGGATGCTAGTTAGGTGGTGCAGAGCAAATAAATATCACTGAAATATTTTAACGATGAAGCTTAGAAATCTTGCGATGTTATGCTTGATAGAAATCTTGCGAAACTATATTTAGTTCATCTTGAATGGGAACCTTGCAATGTTATACATGACAAAAATCATATGATGTTATTCTTAGTTATCGTGCCTGTAGCTTATCTTGTCATCATGCTTATGTTTACTTTCAGTTTATTCATGTCATGTTATCTTTACCTGTTTTTATGCTGAAAGTTTCTAGGACTTACTCAGTCTTTATGACTGACCCATTTTGTTTCGCCTCTTTTTCTTCCTTCCCTCCTCCCCCCCCCCCCGGTTCGTATGGTGGGAATACAGCTTAGTTCGGATCTTACCAAGCTCCAAGGCTCTTTCATGTATGGCTTGGATTTCTCTTTGCTATGGCTTGCTTTGCTTTATTGGGGAATACTACAATTTATTTTTATGCTTCTTTGTTTTTGAGCAAGACATATATTTTAGCTATGTAAATGGGTATTGGAAGTTGATGGGCTTTTATTGTAAACAATTATATTTAATAAATGATTTGAAATACTTCTATTTTACTTTCCGCTGTTTTATATATGTATGTCTTGTAATATTTCTGTTCCAGTACCCATAATACTCCATTGAAGTTAAGGCATTCCCTTTGTGAGTGACCTTAACGAATGTGGGGTGTTACACCTTTGACTTTGCCTTTGGGTCGATGACCTGAAGTTGGCCGTGGTGGTGGAAAATCTTAGTTGAACGGAGATGGTCAGATTTGGGTTATTTTTGAAAGTGGCAAACAGATTTGGTGTTATTCCGGCATCAACGTTGGTCGTGGGGCCAGGGTGTCTGAGGGCGATGGTGCAGGGGAGCATGATGGTCAGGATGGTGGTGGTCTGGTCGAAGGCGGTGACGTGAGGTGGTTGTAGTTTGGGATTTACTGGTTGTGGAGGAATTTCGTGTTTTGAGGGGTTTTGACTGCCACGAGGCACTAGAGTGAGGGAGGCCAATCAGAGATGGTGGCCAAGACGTCGCGGGTCACTGCAGTGGTGATCACCGGAGTTCCGGTCGGCGATAAGAGGCGGGACGTGGGTTTAAAGATGGAGGCATCGTTCGTATTTTTGAAACAGGGAGCGGAAATGATGGCGATCGGGGGTGAGGAACCTATAAGGGGGAAAACGTGTGGGATATTTACTGTTAATCACGCTGACGTGGCCAGGTTTTTATAAAAGGTAATTAGTTTAAATTATTTAATTAAATTGTTAATTAGTTATTAATTAATCGATAAATATATAAAAACTTGAAATTAGTGTAACTTCCACACACGTTAACACACTTCAGCGAAACAGGATCCGCTGGGATCGCAGGGACGAGACCTAGATGGTGGTGCTGACTGGGAATCATTTGGACGCAGTTGAAATTTCAGCTAATTTTAAATGCTCGTTTAAAATTAAATGGAACAAACGCGATGAACTTCAACCGAAACAATCTGGTGAGTTAATTCTCACACCTTCTGGAATCCTGTGATGTGGTAAATTCATATTAAAATATAATCTACCGTTAAAAGTATAAATTGGTTGATTGGTTGCTATTGGTTGTTTATTGTTTGATTGGTTGCTGTCATTTATATTTTATCGTTTTAAATAGTAGATTAGTGAAATTTATTTCATATATTATTATCAAATTTTATAACGAACTGTGGTGTAGGGAAGAACAGGTTGGAGGGATCCGACCGGATTCCTCAAATATTACATATGTTGTTTGTTTTTATATTGTTGATATATGAACTGAATTGAACCACAGATGGTAGTAAAACCTATTTGAACGTGATGGTTGAATGGATATTCACCTGTGTTGTGTTTAAGATCAATCGACAGTGTTGATTAAGTAGTTGGCATTGAATGGCCTAAAATGTGTTGTTTTAGACATCGTTCTACCGTTCGGGGAATCGACGCAAGTTTAAAGGTTATAAATTATTTTATAACTAAATTGAAGCTTTTTAGTTATTTTATACAAGTAATTAAATTAGAAATTTATAAAAATATATTTTTAATCGAGTTTATAGAAGAATTATTTAAATGGTTTATGTGTCAAAATCTTATGATCTATATATGTTCTAAAAGCAGAAAACCATAGAATTTACCTACGGGTTGGTATAATGGAATAATTGTTTTTTTAAAACAATTAAATGGCGTTTTTAAATTAATTAAGTTGTTTAATAAATTAAAAAAGGAAATGACAAATGAAAATCAGTTAATAGTTAACTGCTATGTACGGTTGGTAAAATCTACCGTTTTTGAGTAAAATTGACAAATGGAATAAATTTGATTTAAATATTCTGAATATTCGTTAAAGTTTAACGAATAGTGTAAAACATTAGTTAATCTCCAATTTACTATAAATTAAGTAAATTATTGGAGTGTTTAGTGTTAATAGAGTAAATTTTTATTTAATATGCTTTTAAATAGAATACTTATACTATTTTAGTTAATAGAAAAGTTAACTATTTTTAATATAGTTAATACGAAAGATAATTATTATTTTAATTAATAATATTAAAGCGATGAGTTTTAATTAGACATCGATTTAAAAGTGATTAAGTGGCGATTAGTTTTGATCAAAGGGGCGATAAGAGTTTTATAAAGAGATGTAAAACCTAAGTGTTCAAACGAGATTTGTACATGAGATTTATAAGTGAATGTGAAGATGTAAATAAGATTTTACTTAATTAGTAAATTAAGTAAAGTAAATTAAATTGGAATGGAACTTTTAAGGAAGAGGGTTAATAAATTAAATATGGTAATGGTTTTAGAATGGAATCTAAGCCAAGTGGTGAAAAGAGCGTAAACGGATTTGTATAAGTGATAAGAGGAATCCAAGCAAGGTTCAAAATGAGGTTTTCAAAACCAAAGTGATAACTTTAAATGTTGAAGAATTGAACTAAGCGAATAAGGTAATTGAAATAAGGACGTCAAACGCTAAAGAAAATACGTACGATGGTCCTGTGTGGAAAATGGATAAATGGATCTTGGAAACAAAAATCCAAGTTAAAAGCCTTATTGTAAAGAAGGGGTTAAGCAGATTTTAGTTATAAAATCCAAGATAAAGTTTGCCTGAATAGGAGGAAGCATATTATTTTACATGGGATTTTTATTAAAATCCAAAAGTTATAAGTGAAATAATGTTTTAAGTTATAAGTTATGTTTTAGTGAATATTTACTTAATTAAAGGAATTAAGTAAAGATATTATTGAACGAGGATTCCAAATGTAAGAAACGGTTTATAAAACCTGATTTGAAATCAAGGTGGTAAATGAGATTTTAGTATCACTGGTTAAGTGGCAAACTAATATTATTATAAGGTATGAACGTTGTCGATCAAGGTCTGAGAGGTAAATAAAATACCCCAACTTTAACGGATTCACTATTATCAAGAAATGATATTCGTTTGTGGTGAGTAGAAAATGTGGGAATTGGTTTATTAACCCATAAGAAGAATACTGAACATGAGTGCGAGATTTTGTAATATGAAAAATGCTAAAATGTTAGTTACAACGTAAATAAAAATACTTGGTTTTAAATTATAGTTTGACGTTTGCTTTGCCATATCAAAATCGATAATTTGTTTTATACCATTAAATATAATACATATATGTATATAGTGAGATGTCTGGAAATAAGAAAAGGAAAATAGGGTTTTGAAGAAATATATCAATATTCGTATAGGAAATGGAAAGATGAGTGTATATATATACACATACGCTGAAATGTGTAAAATAGTTTTGTATAATTAAATAAGAATAATGTTTGAATATATAGGAAGAAGTATAAGTTATTAACGTTTTTGTTAAATATATTTTAATAGGCCAAGTCATTCCAAGTGCTGAATCAATAAGCTTATTTTATTTACACGATCGTTATTTGATAGTTAAATCACCAACTATCAAACTTGACCAATACGCTTGTTGGTACGGGAAGACCGGGATCGAATTATATTCGAAAACCATTCCGACCAGCAAATACGTGAAGACGTCGATTGAAGACAGAGCAAGTGAAGGCCGTGGATCTTCGTAAGCAGAAGGATTACTTGAGAAATAATCTCTGTGTTGCAACGCTGAAATATTCTGACGTGATTCGGTTGTGGTTGAGATTTTAAGGATTGCAAGGACTACTCACTACTGATCCTTGGGGTGATTCCTATATTAGATGCAGTAGGAGGGTGCCTTCGGTTCATCCTGTTCCTGGATGACTTGTATGGACAAATGTCTGACAGAGTATTTCTTTAAAACCACGTACGTTGATTTTTACAAATATACCGAGTTGGTGGCAAAGAGGGGCGCTTCTTTAATACCCAGAGTATATTTGTGGGCATCAATTAGTGATTTGACGGATCTGACAATGTGGCATTCAAAGTGAATGGTGATCAGATGTTCTCAAGGATGAATTCTATCCTCTAGCCTCATCAACCAGGAAATGAAAAAAATCGGGCAGGCAGCATGGCTATGTGGGTCGCTCCCATTAGGGTGTATAATCACCTATCTAGAGAAATTCCATTTGCTTCTTTAATCTATATTCGATGCTGTCCCTTGTTCGGGAAACGGTTGTTGATCCCAACCGTTGGTGATATACATTCGATACACTCAAGCGAAATGAGTGGTCGGTCATGTGTGGGCCGGGTTGCAAGAAGTTCTTGTTGAACCCAGTGTATTCGCCTCTAGAGATACACTATCGGCAGGTGGTCCCATACCTTGTCATAGTTGAAACCCAATCTCCAATAAGCGCCCGCGGTTTTCGATTGTATAATATATATGTGGAGCGTGAAATGCAAGCGTTCCGCTAGATTGTTATTTATTTGTATTTAAACACTATGATAATATCAGATAGATTACGATTTCAAAAATGTTTTGGGTTATAGTAAGGTAAAAACCGTTCGTGTTTATGTGTGGGCTGATCTTACTATTACCTTTTGATTTCATAAAAGAATTTCCAAAGATAAACAAGTTGTGTGTTCTGTGAATTTATCACGAAAAGTATTCCAGACTGACCCGGTGAATTTTGCTTTGCTTCAAATGTGCTCGGGTCAGACCGAGTATATTCCAGGTTAGGTTTCGCTTGGAGTTTCAGGGGCTGGAAGCAGGCGGCTTCACCGCTAGTTATATAAAGATATTATTTCGCTGTGTCTGATACATGTTGTAGTCTGATGGTTGGTATGTATATACAGTTCTTTTGTACAAAAAGATTTGTGATATTATATTTTATCTGTTCCGCTGTGAGATTCAGATGTGGTGTTTTTCATCTTTCTTCTATTCTAATATTTCTTTCTTTCTATTTCTCATCCTCTAACTTATTTCTAATAACAATCTGGGATTCGATACTTGGGTTTTTGTCAAGTAATACAGGTTTATGTATTATTGTCAAAAATTCGAGCGTCGAATTTTTCTCCGGGTCGTTACCGTTGTATCAGAGCTATTGGTTTAGTGATAACCTTAGCTCTGTGGCGTTACTCGATAGAGATGGGTTAGGTAATACCCTAGATTGAGTTTGATTATATATATGAGGGCGCGTATTTGTAATTTGATATAAAATTATTTTTGAAATTTGTTTTGCCCAATTTTTTTATAAAGTAATAAAAGTAAGGAATTTCACAAATTATTATGATATAGGCAAATCGATTGATTTGTTAATGTTGATTTGAATGATATGTGTGGATTGTGTCGTTAATTGCTTGAATATAAATCTAAAAATGATAGACTTGGTTTAAAACCAATATGAAATAAATAAGTTGGATAAATCAATCCAAATTAAATAGATCCGAATGGATAATTAAAGAGATAAATGGATTGCTAAGACTTGGTTATTAATAATTATAATCTCATGTGGATTGAATTGTGTGTATAATTGGTTGATATGAATGATATGGATAATTTGAACCTAATTGACATGTGTTTGGGGACTAATGAAATTCATTTGAGTTGAGAAACAGGTGCAGAAGTGCCAAATCAGCTTTAAAATTTCATCCAAGAGAATTTTGGAGTTAATTGAATCCAGTTTGAATAGAGTTGCATAATAACTACGCAAGCTCGAATATAAATTATAGCTTATCGCATAATAACGCTCGCAAAAAGGTACGCCTACGCAAATATGAAAATTTTGGTTTTATTTGGGTTTTGAGTTTGGATTTTGAATTTTTCCGACCATGTTGGTCGATGTATATATTTCTTGAACCTACGATATTGCAGATGTCCCTCCGTACAAGGGAGACACTACCAAAATTTTTCCAAAATTTAAGGTGTTAGAAATTTTTTGAAGATTTTTGGGAAAATTCTTTTATTTGAAATAAATTGGTTTTAATGCTAATGGGGTTAGCTTTGAAAATAAAATCGAGTTTTAAATTTATTATTTTATAAAGATAATGGATTGAAACATTCTCTCTTCCTTAGTAATTTCGGGGACGAAATTCTTTTAAGGGGGAAGGAATGTAACGTCCCGTATTTTCTGACCTGTTATTTGAATTATTTTATTTATTTGAATTATTGATTTGAATTTAAATAATCGATTTTAACCATTTTATTCTGAAGATTTATTTATATTAATAATAATAATATTTTAATTTCAAAATAGTTGGAAAATGCTGAATTTGCTGTATAATGCGAGCGGGCAATTTTGAATGTTTTAATATCGTTCGTATTGAAATTATAGTAGCGATTTCGTTATTAAAACGACGTTAGAACTTTTAATTTATAATTTAATTATAAAACGAGCTGTAGCGGCGCGGTAGTTCGTAATATGCCGTTTTGAACTTTAAACAGTTGTACATGATCCAATATGAGTCGGATTTTCTCAAAATAAGAAACGTCTAAATCTATTGGACAAGATTTTTCTAATGGAAGAGAAAAATCGAGTTTTCGTGTTGTATATTTTGTTTTATGTCCAAATCAAATTTTAAAATAGTTGCTATAGAATTTCTTTATAAATTATAACGTTTATTTATATTAAATAAAGGGTTTTTAAATATTTAAAATATCGATTTGGCTAATATTTCAATCCGAGATATTTTATTTTAGTAGTATATGAAATTCTGGTCGTGTATGGCCAATTTTAATATTTTATTATTTTTATATTGAGGTATTTTAAAATTGGTTTATTTTTATGTAAATTGAACCTTTAAAAAGGACCTTTATTCAAACGACCTCCGTTTTCAGCGAAACAAATTTTTATTTAGATCGTAATAACTAATTATTGCTAGATTTCAAGTTGCGCGTCAATCCGAGTTTTTCTGTGAGCGTGACAAAATAAAATGTAAATAAAAGGACCATTTGGACGTAAACGAGCGCCGTTTGAGCAAACGGACTCAGAATTCGACGAAACAAGTTTCATTAGGATCGTAACGTCAAATTATACTATGGTGTCCATTCGCATCACGAACAGAGTTTGTATGTGAGCACATGAGCCAATAAACAGTGTTTATAATTGGCGATAGGCATGGAAAAAAAGATCATGGGTCACATCACCTTAAATTAATATTTTCTCCACTTTATATATACACATAATTCAGCCTAAATTTTGATCATTCCGTCCAAAACAATTTTCAACACTCCATTTTTGCAAAAAAAAAAACCTCAAACTCAAAATGATTTATAACTTCAAATCCGTCATGAATTTGCCAAGGCAACCTGAAACAATAGTGAAGATCGGAGTGAGATCTAGCTTCAGCAAAAATTTGGGGGGGGGGGGGGGGGAGGGAACGGTCAACTGAGGTCGCCGGAAATCGCCATTAACCAGGGAAAAGCAGTTTCGTTCTTTTTGATTTTGGAGTTGATGAAGTCGATTTTTGTTGATGGGGTCTGAAGGGGTTTTGTAGAGGAGGTTGAGGCCTTCGACTTTGCCTTTGGGTCGATGGCCTGAAGTTGGCCGTGGTGGTGGAAAATCTTAGTTGAACGGAGATGGTCAGATTTGGGTTATTTTTGAAAGTGGCGACCGGATTTTGTGTTATTCTGGCGTCAACGTTGTTCGTGGGGCCAGGGTGTCTGAGGGCAATGGTGCAGAGGAGCGTGACGGTCAGGATGGTGGCGGTCTGGTCGAAGGCGGTGGCGTGAGGTGGTTGCAGTTCGCGATTTACTGTGTGTGGAGGAGTTTCGTGTTTTGAGGGGTTCTGACGGCCACGAGGCACTGGAGTGAGGGAGGCCAATCGGAGATGGGGGCCAAGACGTCAGTGGTCACTGCAGTAGTGATCGTCGGAGTTCCGGTCGGCGATAGGACGCAGGGCGTGGGTTTAAAGATGGAGGCATCGTTCGTATTTTTGAAACAGGGAGCGGAAATGATGGCGATCGGGGGTGAGGAACCTATAAGGGAGAAAACGCATGGGATATTTATTGTTAATCACGCTGACGTGGCCAGGTTTTTACAAATGGTAATTAGTTTAAATTATTTAATTAAATTATTAATTAGCTATTAATTAATCGATAAATGTATACAAACTTGAAATTAGTGTAACTTCCACACAAGTTAACGGATTTCAGCGAAACAGGATCCGTTGGGATCGCAGGGATGAGACCTAGGTGATGGTGCTGACTAGGAATCATTTGGGCGCAGTTGAAATTTCAGATAATTTTAAATGCTCGTTTAAAATTAAATGGAACAAACGCGACCACCGTCAACCGGAACAATCTGGTGAGTTAATTCTCACACCTTCTGGAATCATGTGATGTGGTAAATTCATATTAAAATATAATCTACGGTTAAAAGCATAAATTGGTTGATTGGTTGCTATTGGTTGTTTATTGTTTGATTGGTTGCTGTCATTTATATTTTATCGTTTTTAATAGTATATTATTGAAATTTATTTCATATATTATTATCAAATGTTATAACGAGCTGTGGTCCAGGGAAGAACAGGTTGGAGGGATCCGACCGGATTCCTCAAATATTACATATGTTGTTTGTTTTTATATTGTTGATATATGAACTGAATTGAACCCCAGATGGTAGTAAAACATGTTTGAACGTGATGGTTGAATGGATATTCATGTGTATTGTGTTTAAGATCAATCGACAGTGTTGATTGAGTAGTTGGCAGTGAATGGCCTAAAATGTGTTGTTTTAGACGTCGTTCTACCGTTCGGGGAATCGACGCAAGTTTTAAAGTTATAAATTATTTTATAACTAAATTGAAGCTTTTTAGTTATTTTATACAAGTAATTAAATTAGAAATTTATAAAAATATATTTTTAATCGAGTTTATAGAAGAATTATTTAAATGGTTTATGTATCAAAATCGTATGATCTATACACGTTCTAAAAGCAGAAAACCATAGAATTTACCTACGGGTTGGTAAAATGGAATAATTGTTTTTTTAAAACAATTAAATGGCGTTTTTAGATTAATTAAGTTGTTTAATAAATTATAAAAGGGAAATGACAAATGAAAATCAGTTAATAGTTAACTGCTATGTACGGTTGGTAAAATCTACCGTTTTTGAGTAAAATTGACAAATGGAATAAATTTGATTTAAATATTCGTTAAAGTTTAACGAATAGTGTAAAACATTAGTTAATGTCCAATTTACTATAAATTAAGGAAATTATTGGAGTGTTTAGTGTTAATAGAGTAAATTTTTATTTAATAAGCTTTTAAATAGAATACTTATACTATTTTTAGTTAATAGAAAAGTTAACTATATTTAATATAGTTAATACGAAAATTAATTATATTTTAATTAATAATATTGAAGCGATGACTTTTAATTAGACATCGATTTAAAAGTGATTAAGTGGCGATTAGTTTTGATCAAAGGCGCAATACAAGCTTTATAAAGGGATGTAAAACCCAAGTGTTCAAACGAGATTTGTAAATGAGATTTATAAGTGAATGTGAAGATGTAAATAAGATTTTACTTAATTAGTAAATTAAGTAAAGTAAATTGGAATGGAACTTTTAAGGAAGGGGGTTAATAAATTAAATATGGTAATGGTTTTAGAATGGAATCTAAGCCAAGTGGTGAAAAGAGCGTAAACGGATTTGTATAAGTGATAAGAGGAATCCAAGCAAGGTTCAAAATGAGGTTTTCAAAACCAAAGTGATAACTTTAAATGTTGAAGAATTGAACCAAGCGAATAAGGTAATTGAAATAAGGACGTCAAACGCTAAAGAAAATACATACGATGGTCTTGTGTGGAAAATGGATAAATGGATCTTGGAAACAAAAATCCAAGTTAAAAGCCTTATTGTAAAGAAGGGGCTAAGCGGATTTTAGTTATAAAATCCAAGTTAAAGTTTGCCTGAATAGGAGGAAGCATATTATTTGACATGAGATTTTTATTAAAATCCAAAGGTTATAAGTGAAATAATGTTTTAAGTTATAAGTTATGTTTTAGTGAATATTTACTTAATTAAAGGAATTAAGTAAAGATATTATTGAACGAGGATTTCAAATGTAAGAAACGGTTTATAAAACCAGATTTGAAATCAAGGTGGTAAATGAGATTTTAATATTAGTGGTTAAGTGACAAACTAATATTATTCTAAGGTAAAAACGTTGTCGATCAAGGTCTGAGAGGTAAAAAAAATACCCCAACTTGAACGGCTTCACTATTATCAAGGAATGATATTCGTTTGTGGTGAGTAGAAAACGTGGGAATTGGTTTATTAACGCATAAGAAGAATATTGAACATGAGTGCGAGATTTTGAAATATGAAAAATGCTAAAATGTTAGTTACAACGTAAATAAAAATACTTGGTTTTAAATTATAGTTTGATGTTTGCTTTGCCATATCAAAATCGATAATTTGTTTTATACCATTAAGTATATTACATATACGTATATAGTGAGATGCCTGGAAATAAGAAAAGGGAAAAAAGGGTTTTGAAGAAATATATCGATATTCCTAAAGGAAATGGAAAGCTGAGTATATATATATATATATATATATATATATATACACATACGCTGAAATGTGTAAAATAGTTTTGTATAATTAAATAAGAATAATGTTTGAATATATAGGAAGAAGTATAAGTTATTAACGATTTTGCTAAATATATTTTAATAGGCCAAGTCATGCCAAGTGTTGAATTAATAAGCTTATTTTATTTACACGATCGTTATTTGATAGCTAAATCACCGACTATCAAACATGATCAATACGCTTGTTGGTACGGGAAGACCGGGATCGAATTATATTCTAAAACCATTCCGACCAGCAAATACCTGAAGACATCGATTAAAGACGGAGCAAGTGAAGGCCGTGGATCTTCGTAAGCGGAAGGATTACTTGAGGAACAATCTCTGTGTTGCAACGCAGAAATATTCTGACGTGATTCGGTCGTGGTTGAGATTTTACGGATTGCAAGGACTACTCACTACTGATCCTTGGGGTGATTCCTATATTGGATGCAATAGGAGGGTGCCTTCGGTTCATCCTGTTCCTAGATGACTTGTATGGACGAATGTCTGACAAAGTATTTCCTTAAAACCACATACGTTGATTTTTACAAATATACCAATTGATGGCAAAGAGGGGCACTTCTTTAATACCCAGAGTATATTTGTGGGCGTCAATTAGTTATTTGACGGATATGATAATGTGGCATTCAAAGTGAATGGTGACCAGATGTTCTGAAGGATGAATTCTAGCCTCTAGGCTCATCAACCGGGAAATGACAAAAATCGGGTAGGCAGCATGGCTATGTGGGTCACTCCCATTAGGGTGTATAATCACCTATCTAGAGAAATTCCATTTGCGTCTTTAATCTATATTCGATGCTGTCCCTTTTTCGGGAAACGGTTGTTGATTCCAACCGTTGATGATATACATTCGATACACTCAAGCGAAATAAGTGGTCGGTCATGTGTGGGCCAGGTTGCAAGAAGTTCTTGTTGAACCCAGTGTATTCGCCTCTAGAGATACACTATCGGCAGGTGGTCCCATACCTTGTCATAGTTGGAACCCAATCTCCAATAAGCGCCCGCGGTTTTCGATTGTATAATATATATGTGGAGCATGAGATGCAAGCGTTCCGCTAGATTATTATTTATTTGTATTTACACACTATGTTAGTATCAGAATAAGTTATGATTTCAAAAATGTTTTGGGTTATAGTAAGGTAAAAACCGTTCGTGTTTATGTGTAGGCTGGTCTTACTATTACCTTTTGATTTCATAAAAGGATTTCCAAAGTTAAACAAGTTTTGTGTTCTGTGAATTTATCACGGAAAGTATTTCAGACTGACCCGGTAAATTTTGCTTTGCTTTAAATGTGCTCGGGTCAGACCGAGTATGTTCCAGGTTAGGTTTCGCTTGTAGTTTCAGGAGCTGGAAGCAGGCAGCTTCACCGCTAGTTATATAAAGTTATTATTCCGCTGTGTCTGACATATGATATACCCTGATGGTTGGTATGTATGTACAGTTCTTTTGTATAAAAAGATTTGTGATATTATATTTTATCTGTTCTGCTGTGAGATTCTGATGTGTTGTTTTTCTTCTTTCTTCTATTCTAATATTTCTTTCTTTCTATTTCTCATCCTCTAACTTCTTTCTAATAACAATCTGGGATTCGATACTTGGGTTTTTGGTAAGTAATACGGGTTTATGTATTATTGTCGAAAATTCGAGCGTTGAATTTTTCCCCAAGTCGTTACACCTTCTTTCTCTAAGTTGATTAGAAAAGGAAATTTGCTAAATCAACCCATGTCTTCTAAATTATTTTGCAATAAGGAAATCATATGGCCTCTGCTTATCTTTCATCTATCTCATTACTGTAGGGAAATAGTAATTTTATCATTTAAATGTATGCTTATACGTTCTTTATGTTTCAAGATACTCTATAAGCACAGTTGTACTATTATACACACATATGCTATTTTATTAACAAAAAGAAAAAAAATTATAAACAAATATACGCACACCACAATACTGAGTGATAGAATTCAAACCCTCGCTGCTCTTCGAGCTACATTATGGAAAGCTGATAGAGTAGGAATATATTTGTCACTAAAGTATATCTATATGTAGTTGTATATAATTCATATTTGTTAAGTTATATAACAAATTACATTCATGAGTTTTGTTGTTTATCATATCATTTGTTGTTTATAGAAGTTCATGAACTTAGATCATCATTTAAATGTTGACCTTACATATTTGAAAAATAGGATGATTCTCTTGAGGCTCCATTTTAACTTCTGATCGCAGTTGTGTTTTTGTTCAATGGAATCAACAATATATGCTAAGTAGTATTAGGTACAACTGCATATATTTATATGATAAATTGACAGCAAGTGGTTTTCTAAAGTTTGTATTTAAAAAATGAACGCATAAAAGGTGTTTCTCAAGGGGGTGTCGCATTGAATGATGATAAAAACAGATAGATAAAAGGAACATCCGTAGACTGATCTGCATATCACCAATAACTAATTAGTTTATGTTGTCCATCTGCGCGTCCACGCCCATTTTTCCATTTTGCCTGCTTAAATCGTTTTCTCTCCATTATAGAAGTTTTAAATGTATTTTTAGTTTCATTTTTGAGATCTTTACATTTGAAAAATAAACCTTACTAAAATGTTGTGTGGTGTATTTGGGTAATGTTAATGACCTGAACATGTTGTATTTGCTTTTGGTTAGCTGTTATCTAAGTACCATTCGTATAAGGTCTTAGAACGAGGTGGCGTCCATATAACGAAAATTATGTGTAAATAGAATACAACTCAAGTTGCTCGTTATCCTGTATATAAAAACAATAAGTTGACCCCTTTTGCTAAGATGAAATCGACCTTGCTTTTTTATTATTTCATACCCGAAGTCTCAACCGTTGTACCTTTACTCAAGTTTATTGTGGGATGCAGAGAACAGGACAACGCAATGTGGTGAAATGAAGAGAGGCTGAAACTAGCACCATTTGTTGCAACATGCAAGAAGTTCGAAACGGATGCTTGTTTCTAGTAATGTAGGAATAAAATACATATATGGATGATACCATAGGCATACATTTAATGCATTGTATTAAGTTTATATTTGTTTGTCAGTGCATTTATTTGTTAGTCTTGAATAATATTTATTTGATTTCTGTTTTTTCATTATATGATGTTATTTTATTGTTTGTTCGATAAGATTTATAGTAATAAGCATTTATAAAAAATTAAATTGAATTTGATACATTTTCAGGTTTAAAAACAACCTGAAAAGGTATCATTTTTTTTCCTTTAGATGGAATTTTCATCGCTTGTTTTTAACAAATAACAACCGGTGCAACATTTTCATATCTTGCACCGATTGTAGAAAACAACCAGTGCAAAAAATAAGTATTTTTTTAAACTAACAGAGTATTTTTGCACAGATTTTTGGTAAAAACCGGTGCAAAAAACTTGTCTTTTGCACCGGCTGTTACTGACAACCGATGCAAAAGAAAAATGCTTTCTGCATTGTCTGCATTTGTAGTGGTTGTAGAACCGAAGCAACAAGAGTTAAACAACTGGTGCAAATGACCTGTTTTATAGTAGTGTTTCTTGGTTTGCTAAATTTATTATTTCATGTTTTTCTTTCTAGCTTCTCTACTCTTTTTTTGCAAGGCTTATCGGTTTCTATAGTGTTTCGTAACACTTTTTATTAAAAAAAATAAGGGAAAATACAAGAGAGGACAGGTGATATACAGCGTACATATCAGCTGAATCTTCCACACTTGGAAGACAATACTACTATCACTATGAATTAATTTCATGTTCACGTTACATAATAGATTGCCTCTTTTTATCTCCTTAAACAAACCGCCTTATGAAGACAACTAGCCGTTCTCATGTAGATAAGAAGAGAGAGAATGGAGCTAGAATAAGAACAAGAGGGTAAGATACATGTATATACACATGTAGAAAAAGGGAGAATAAAGAACTTTGATCAAAATATTCAACTAGACAATTTTAATCTCTTGCAATCATTTCAATATTTGCATATGTCAAATTTAAGTACCTAGCATTAATGTGGAGTGAAAGTTAGAAAAAATGTTTCGTGTACTCTCTTTTAGGCTATATATAAATAAATCTAGCCTAGTACCCTAGTTGTATAACTTGATTTCAAATCACATTTGTTTATACCCTTAGTACATGTAATATAAAAAGGCTAAAATCTTACTTTAGTCCAAAGGATCAAATCAAGATCTCATACAAAAATATCTTTTTAAATTATTTTACTTGTAAACATTACATCATGCACTTTAAAATTTCAAAATACAAAATTTGAAGTATTCTTACTATATATACACATGTATAACCAATTATATACACATACATGTAAAAACATAAGCATGTAGGTCAAAGGTCTAATTTATTTTAAATATACGTATGTTCACTTTATTTATAAATAAATAAAACTAAGGTTTCTACTTCAAAATTAAAAATGACCATTAAGTCATGATAAACATTATTTAGATAGTAAGAATTAAATATAAACGGGATTTTAAATTATTAAATATCAAACAAAGTATTTTAAATCAGTTAAATATTCAAATTTTGAAATAATAAATTTCTGAGTTGTTACATTGGTGGAGCTTAGAAAAAGCAACAACTGTAGATCTAGAAGCTTCAAATGGCTTACTGTTGAAATTGAAAGAGGATTTGAGAAAATCTTCAATATTGCAAGAATCTTTGCTGATGTTATCATCGAGAAGGTATGAATCTTTACATAAGGCTTTGGGTTTTGATGAAACGATTGAATATTCTTTACTAAAACAAATCCATATTTTCA
This sequence comes from Allium sativum, assembly GCA_030737875.1. NCBI lineage: Eukaryota > Viridiplantae > Streptophyta > Magnoliopsida > Asparagales > Amaryllidaceae > Allium > Allium sativum. The sequence continues at coordinate 182,842,811 of CM060924.1, read as the reverse complement.
ATTTTGATAACCCTTTGTTGTCGTAAGCTCTACCATTGCGCTCCTTCCATATATGATAAAATAAGGCAATTAGTAGAATACATGCTAAGTATCTTCCTATATTTTTTCCTTTAAAATGCGCTTTAATATGTTGAATTTCTTATCTTAAATCCATAGAGTTGTTGCTACTAAGTCCAAGTTATGATTTGGCTTTATTCCAGATATAACCAACATGATTACATTGGAAAAATAAGTATTTTGATGTTCCAATCTCTGCATTGCAAAGAATGCATTTAGTGTCATCTATGTTTCTCCATCTATTAATATTTAATTTAGTGGGATGTCTACCAGTTAAGATAAAGAATGAGGAGAAAGACTTTTTGGGCAATTAGTTTTCTTCCAAATGTTTTCTGCCAATTCCATTTCAGTTTTCTTGCCTCCGATAAATTCCCATGTTCTTTTAAAAGAGAACTTTTCATTTTTGGATAATATACAATCCCATTCATCTTTTTCAACATTATCATTGATAGATTTTGATACTATCTTCAAATTGATTGGTTGCTTTATGTAATTTTGGATGCCATTGTTGATTATTTATAATCTCTGAAATAGTCGCTTTGGCATTTCCCATTATAGAATGTTCTGGCGCCAAACATTAATAACTATTTCATAATTGAACAATGGGTCAAACCACAAGATTTTCCCATCTTTGAAATTTCTTTTGATAATTTTTTTAGCTGTGTCTCTAAGTAGAGCATAAGTTTGAAGCATTTAGATTGATCAGGCTTTTGTATTGCATTCCAAACACTACTACAAAAGTGGGCATATTCGACACTATTTTTCTGTGGCCGTAGATCAAAAAAGCGTTGCCGTAGGCCCTTTTTTCAAATAGGCAACACCAAGGGGGCGTGGCATCCGCGGCCGTTGCATTAGCCATCTAAGGCAACGCTTTTGCCCATCTACGGCCACGGAAAGAAAGCGTTGCCTTAAGTAGAACTTTTGCCCTATTGCAATAGTACTGGCAAGTAATGCAACAACATACAACGTTGCCTTAAGCAGAAGCCATAGCCTAGCTTCCAGGTCATGGTAGTGGGGTCTACATGGACTTTCCACGTCAGCTGCCAACGTGTCACATACCACATCAGCTCTCCACGTCAGCTGCACATGTGTCACATGCCACATCAGCTGTGGGACCCACGTGCCATGTGGAATTAATAACATTTTATTTAATGCAACACCACTGTATTATGTAACGCAACACCAATATCTTGAAATTCAATATCAGAAAAAAAAACAAATGCAGCAGTAGAAGAAGGCAAATGCTACATTACAATAATTACAATATCAGTTTTGTACATAAAAGAAACTCATCCAAATAACCATCCAAAATATTCTTCATACAATACCAATTCTTCAAATACAACACAAGTGCCTACACATACAATCAAGTACATAATTTAAACGTACATTTCAAATATTCTACATACCACAAGTGTCAACACATCTTCCGACGCTGATGGCTTAGCTAATAGCCGTCTCCATTTTAGCTTTTTTACCGTGCTATCTATTCCTTCATTACCTAGACTGGAGTTTTCTTTGCTTTTGTCTCCACTTTACCCCTTTGAACTGTCTCGAACTTGAACGCGCGTTAAGGATACACGGTATCCAGTTTCACTCCACCGGTATTTCTTATCCTTCTGCAATATATAAATATTAATGACCAATGTTAGGCTAGGTAAATAAAATCACATGTCAAAGTGGAGTTTCACTTCACTATATTATACCTTGTATGGACTATCCATAATCACTATTTCCTTTAGGAGTAATAAATCAATGAGTCCATGAGCCAAAGTGCATATATTAGTAACTGCGTATATTAGTACTTCTGTAAATTAAACTTCACTTAAATTCTTGAAGAATTAGAGACACTAACATAGATAGGAATCGTAAGCTCTTCTAGATATGAACCAAAGCATTAGAGACATTAACATGTTGTTGGTACAATTTAAAACTCTAACTAGATGAGAACGAAAGCATTAGAGACACTAACATAGACAGAAATTCTTACTAAACAAATACTTCACTTTCATGATAAAAATAGCGTACCAAAATTGATAACTCACCTGAAAGTGGAACACAAACAAGTGTGTTGTGCCGCCACATATGCACTGAATCAACCACCTGAAAATGAAATCAGAGCAAAAACAGCATTAACAGTACCCAGGTAGATGGTGGAATTCAATGGTTTATATGTTGTTACGAATTAAGTAGAGCGATGGGAAAATGAGAACTCATGTACTGGCATTAAACCAGGTGTACAATATATGAAAATTGTATCAACTGTCTTATTTATAAATAGATTGTCTTATCAAGTCCATATGTGTGGACATGCACATTATCAAACCATTCAAATTTTGTTGATGGTAAAAATAATGGCATAAAGACAATGTTAACAGCAAATGTACACTGTCCTTTAGCTGAATTATGAATTGGAAGAACATAATTTAGAGATATGGAATGGCTATAGTAATATGAGAAGGGAACAAAAATAAGACAATAACCCGGACAAAGAATTATTAAAGTTGGGTTTGTTGTACTCATTATGTGTGCAGGGTAATTGTGTTTAAGGTTTGAATTCACGGTTTTCAATTTTTTACATATATGCATTGAAATAAGTATTAAAAATACAAGTAATACACTTGTGCATGCAATACACGCTAAAATTATATGCATAGAGATTTAGGTGAATGTAAGTGGTCAACAGGATCTATAAATCAATATATTTATAGTGTTTGAGATGTCAAAGCCATATTACATTTCAGTTTAACATTTCAGCTTGTAATGGAGACACATACTTTACTTTTTGGTACTTATCAACTTAATCTATCTAGTCTAGTATGATCAATCAAAATAGATATCGATAATCTCAAATTCATTATAGCATCTATATTAGTGATTTGGGAAATAAACCAAGCAACTGAGAAAAAGAGAAGTACCTCAAATTCTCTTCAGGAGTGGATATGCGATCAGGCACAAGTAAATGACCCAAGCTAACCGATGGTCGCTTGATACAACATAGAACTCGAAAATTGTTCTAAGATGATGAGGTAAATTTTGCAGCTTCGATGATTGGGATATTTTCTTGCAATGGTGGAGACTGAAAAATCATTCCACTTAAGGCTTGCTGCTATACTTGATGATGTTGAAGCGGAGATGAACATTGAAAAACAAAGAAGTGATTCCTCACTTCCTTCAGCTTTTAATGCTAAAACACAGTATTTCCTTGCTGATGCAATACATGCTTTTAATGCTGCGGCTGAAAAAGAACTGAGTTTACTGGTTGGAGACTATGTCGTTGTTCGACAGGTTGCGCCGCCAGGATGGTCAGAAGGAGAATGCAAAGGCACAGTAAGCCGGTTCCCTTCAGCTTATGTTTAGCGGCGCCAACACATCCCCACAAACAAAGTTCTTTCTAATGATTTTTAATTCATACATATAGCATGGAAACCTCTTCCATCATATTTCAAAGATCTGCTGTATCTTCTTGATGATTCTTAATGCTGATACTTGTTATTGTTTGATATATTCAGTTTTAACTGATGCGTTGTGTATCTCAATATGGACTTTTCTATTAAAAAAATGTGAAAATATATACTATGTTTTAGTATTAAAAATGGACTGACATATCCACTAGAAGACTGTACAAATTGAAGTGTTAGATAACAATAATAGGCCTGAAATTATCTATAAGACTGTGCTTAAAGTAGTAACTTACATCTAAAGATATTATCTACAAGACTGAGCCAAATTTCTTCGGACAGCAAGAATAGCAGAAGCTTTCCTTGCTGCATTTTCAAACCCAAACTCCAAAGAATCAAGTCTTCTGTAGGGAACAGCGAGCAACTTGGCGATAGCGTGGATCTGGCTGTGAAAACTCCAGTCGAGCTATGAAAGCTGCACTTCACACCAATAATAAAAAAGCTTAGCATCCTTGTATATGAACCAATAGAAGAAACTCATTTAATAATATCAAACAACAATATCTTCAACTTTACAACTTCTTGAAATAAAAAAGTGTAAAAGCACCATACTAGTTGTCACACATAGGTTTGAATTGTATCAATTTCCAAAGTGCATGAAGTTGATATTGAACTTAAGTTTCAGTTCATTAATTTATAATCCTAGTTGATCAATTTTCTAAGCCTATAATCTAGATTATTAGTTAGCCTAAAGTGAAAATTTTGTCAAATGAGGGGGGACAAAATGCCAATACAATGGCGTCCAATTCATCCGTAAACAAGCTGGAAGGGATCGAGTAAAAATGAAAGGTGGATAAACTGAAAAAACCAAAATCACGCATCCAAGGCAGGAAGGGCAAGGTCACGAACAAAAAGGGAACACAAAACCAACGGAACCTAAGAACTAAGCAATCCAAAAAACTACCCAACTCCCCAAAAAAGAACATAACTAGTTCCATGAACCGACTTGCAACAATAAGAAAACCGACACAATAAGTGACAACACCCAGACACCAGGTCAATAGTCCAACAAACAAGCAGGAAGGAGCAAAATAAAACAAAAACGAAGAGTGCCAAGGGAACCAAACCAGAGGAACAAAGTCAGACATATCAACCACGGATAGAGCTACCAAACAAAGCTGAAACTTGCTTAAATCTGGTGTCACTTTGGTTGCCATGCCAGGGAGCAACAGCTGCAACCGAAAAACAATACCGATCGATGAACCCACTAAGACAAAGCCTAGCGAAACAGGAACAACACTATACGTAAAAGAATCATGGATTTAATCATCCAAAAGAAACGAAAGACAATATGATTTATTAAAACATCCAGAAGAATCATGGATTTAATCAAACATTGTACATAAAAGAAAAACTGCAAAGTCATGATTTGAGATAAAGAATAGTGTTGTACACAGATTGATCTTCAGACATATGATTGTCTAATTATCTGATCATCCATCAAAAAACACAAACCAAAAACTGAAATAGATTATAAAAAAAAGTCAAGAATGGTCAGCAAGATAATTAATCAAACTGCCGTTACGACGAACGAGACCAATATCAATCGCCATGGCCAATTTTATAATAGAAAACATAGACAAAGAATAACCGCAGGAAGATGCAGACAGATTAAATGGAGGCGGCTCATCTTCACCCACTTATTCCTTGAAAAATCAGCTTTGCAAACTTCAATCTCCTTAATGTTGAAGCCATTTGCAGTTGGTTTTTCCAATGTAAAATTGGCCATAACTAACTCTCTGAAGTAATCGACTAATCAACACAAGGTGCTACCAAACAACATCTAAATAGAACTTATGAATATTGTAATTTGATTTTAAACTGCATTATGTTATGACTTATGAAGAAATACAAGGTACAAGGTATTACCAAAGAACTTGTACATCTCAAACTCACCCTACAAATCTTATAGTCATATATTACTTCGCAGTGTTCATAAACATAATTTAGTTTTACATAATAACAAATTTGGTATTCATAATTCCTATAACACAGCACTTCATTATTCACCTGATAATTCCGATATTCACTTTTTGGAGCGCCCATATGAATGAAAAATTTAACAAAGATGAAGTTTGGGGCTCTCTAGGAAAAAGAACCAAGACTATAGATAGGAAAATCCCTCAAATTTTAACGCTGAAGCCAGTAATGGTTCTTTACAAGATTGTTTAACACTGGAAACAAGCTTATATATAAGAAAGACGATTTCATTGACACAATCTCTTGCAACCGAGGAGTTTGGAATGGACAAAATAGAAAAACGACTTTCGATTTATATTTAGCCCTAAAAAACGAACTTATTCACTTGAAAAAAGAACGACTTCCGATCTTAGATTCAATTAATATCAAATCGAATAAGAAATTACCCAACAATCAAACGATGCTCAAGTTGCACATGACAGCTTTGATTCAAAGGAAGCTTCAGATTCAGAGGACAATAGGGTTCAACCTAAAATTCGACAACAAGAACTTTGAAATTGGATTTGAGTTTGAAAATGGAAATTAGTACAGGGATTAGGACTGAATGAAGATAAAAATTAGGGTTGTAAGAGAACAAAAACGAGGTATTTGGTGAAGGGAAAAGATCGCGCCAAAATTTCACATAAGGGAAGCAAGGATTTGTTTGAACCGTTTGATTAAATCATCATCTACGGTTATATATTTGTTTAAACTAATAATGCAGATCGTTGACTTGGATTGTATTTATCTAATGCAACACTTTGAAATGGTGTAGCAAGGATCGACTTGAACCGTTGGATTAATCTACATCTACGGTTATATATTTGTTTAAACTGATAACGCGTATCGCTGACTTGGCATGTATTTATGTAATGCAACACTTTGACCTGGTGTTGCACGTCACAGCACAAGAATTCCAACCACAACACTGCATTCACATATAATGCAACAACAAATGAATGTTGTCGCAGAAGATCAAAGAATGCATAGCTTTCGCCACACTTTTCATGCAACGCACACAAATTAGTGTCGAATATGCCCACTTTTGTAGTAGTGAAAAATGCCTTTGTTGATACACTTTTCTTTTGATCCATCCAGACCAAAGTAACTAACTGCTAATTGATCTCTAAATAAGCTTTAAACTACAAATAACACTGAGATCTTTAAAGTTTTAATGTCCAAACCCCCTTTTTGGGGCCTAGACACTTTATCCTATGGAATTTTGTTATAAGCGCATTTTTATAAGCACATATTTTCTCAATTTTAGTAATTTGCATTCAACATAATTTGATGGTTTATATTAGCGATGACTGCCCCACACCTCATGCACTAGACTATTGAAAAGGCACGTATCATTACGTGCTAGGCCAATATGGGACAATCATCAGGTAAATAAAAAAATGAAATATAAACTTCCCTATAAGTCACAACTCATGGATAATATATAATAGAAAATATACAACGGGACATAGTAGTGAAGCATAATAAAGCAGGAAATCCCATCTCTATATAATCCCATAATATCAAGTATAAAACATCTCAGTAATTGTATATCTGAATACATCAAGCCTCACTACATCCCTTATCACAGTGTATAACAAGTAAAGTAGCGGAAATCGTCTATGTGTGTATATATATAGTAAGAATCTATACTATATTATAAATAATGAGTTTACTTTCTAAAGCTCACAGCCCTTCTAGGTTATGTAAAACTCAATAGTCATCGAATATAACATCTTTTTACTCTTCCCCTGCATTGTGTGTTTCCTCATCATTTTCCATTGTTTCGTTTCGCTTCTCCACAGAGCCTTAATTATTTTTCTCCCTATTCCTCAGCTCTCTGTCTTTATCCTTTAACATTTCGATTTGAATCAGGCGAACTGAATGTTTTCCTTCCGTTTCATGTTGGATCTTTCTCGTAATAACCCGGAAATTCTGAGCCAGTTTAAAACTTTTATTTTGGCAATTTCAGCGAATTTTGATTATTTAAAATGAATTATTTTAAATAATATCGACGAGAAATTTATTTTGAATATATTTAGAACGTATATATTATACGCGTCGTCGTTAGAATATAAATAATTATATATAATTATAAAAGGAATTGAAAATGGCGCGGTAGTTCGATAATTCGATTTCAAACTTCAATTGAACATACCGGGTGCAAAACAATCTGGATTTTAGTGAAACCAAAAACATTAGGATCTAATTGGGAATATATTTCCAACGAATCCGAAAAATCAAGATTTCATAGCGGGAATCAAAAGATATGTCCAGTTGAAAATTCTGAATAGTCGCTATGGAATTCAGGCCCATAAAAATGGAAATTTTGCAAACGACCTCGGATTTCGACGAAACCACTTTTGTTGGATCCGTGATGTCAAATTATTACTAGGTTTCAAATTTCATAATTTTTCGAATCAATATGTTAGCGTGGCAAAGGAAAACGCGTTTGACCAGTTTCAGTTGATTTTTAATCGACTGGAAAAGGGCCATTTTTTCCAACGATCTCGGAATTCGACGAAACTAGTTTTGTTAGGACCGTATCATCAATACGAAGCTAGAAAATATTTTTCGGGAATTTATAAAGTTAGTATGTGACCCCGGTAAATTGAAATGCGCGCTCAAATTCAATATATAGAGTTATATGTTGGTTTTGACGAAATCTGATCGTAACGACCGAATCAGCCTGCGATACATATCCCATTGTGTTCGGAATGGGGGTAATTAGATAAGGACGACAGGCGGTGGGCCTCATTTAGAGGTCGTATGTAAAAGTCAACTTTTTCATAAATAAATAATTAAATAAATTAAAAAAAAACCCTGTCCCCTTCAAAACCGTTGCCCCCCCTCTTCAAAATCAAATCGAATCAGATAAAAAAAAAGAGAAAGACGGGGGGGGAGAAAACCGCCCCCCCCCCCCCCCCGATTGATCGTCGCCGCCGCCTCAGAGGTGGGGCGCCACCTCCGAAACCCCCCCTTCCACCTCGGCCTCGCAGACCCCCCCTCTTCGATCGACGCGACACAGCCCAACCTCCCTCCATCTTCTCCGTCGAAGCCCCCCCTGCCTGCGCGCAACCGCCACACCCCCCCCCTTCCGTGCCTTGCCCTGACCTCCTCCACCCCCGTTGGCCTCGCCGACAGCCCTCCACCGAACGCAAAGACCCCCCTCCTCTTCCTTAAAGCAATGTAAGCCCTCTATTTATTTTATTTTGTTTTGTTTAATTAATTTTTACAATAGAAAAATATGATTTTTAGGTCATAGAAAGAGTTGATTTTATTTTATGACAAAGATAATATTTTTATGATGAGAAAGATTATATCTTTACGATAGAAAAATTAGGATTTTAAAATTAGAAAGTTAGAATTTTTATAAAGGAAAAGTTAGAATTTTTTTTATAAAGGAAAAGTTAGAATTTTTTTTTATAAAGGAAAGGTTAGAATTTTTAATAATAGAAAGGTCGAATTTTTAACAATGGAAAAACTATATTTTTAATATTGAAAAGGCGATATTTTTAATATTGAAAAGGCGATATTTTTAATATTGAAAAGGCGATATTTTTCATATTGAAAAGGCGATATTTTTATACGATGAAGAGTTATATTTTTATAACATGAAAGTTTATATTTTTAATTACAAAGAGATTATATTGTTAGTATAATAAAAATATGATTTTTATATATGGAATAGCGAAATAAAAATTCGATTTTTATGTATTGAATAGCGAAGTAAAATTCGATTTTTACATTTGTAGAGACTACGGGCAACGAAAGTGACGAAAGGCGAGAACAGTGAAGATTTCCTACATTAGAAAAGTCGTGGTATTGGAATAGCTATTGGTGAGAATTTCTCAATTTTTAATTTCTTTTTCTAGTGATATATATATACTAGGATGCAGACGGTGTTTATAAGCACCCGACACAATCGTCCACAGACCATGGACTTGTTTGTTTGGCTGTGTAGTTGGTTGGATTATTTGGGTTGAATTGAATTGTTTGGTGAAGTGAAATTGATTTGATTGATGTGTGAATGGCGTGGGCCATCACTAGACCGGGGATAAGGCTAGGCCTCGTCTCGTTTCTAGTATCGTGCCCTTATGCCACCGAAATTTTCTAAAATAAGTTAGAAAAATAAAAATATCATTTTTATTTTGTAAATGAACGAAATAGAAATTCATGTGTTAAAATAAAATATTTTATCGTTAAAAATATAATTTTTAATGTGAATGAAAATAAATAAATATTCATTTACAAACCAGACGGTTTGTTTATGTACACCTATTTGAAGGACATTGATTGGGATGATAAATTTTAAACATCGCCCAACTGCACAAATAAAATCTGTGTTTGATTGTTTAAAACCCCACACTGGTATTGGGATAAAATACGGCATACACTAATCCCAATAATTAGTTGTATGTCGATCGATCGATCGACAGGCTGTTATAAGCGTTAGATATCTATATTTGATGCTTATACAGTGTAGTGCACTTTGGATGATGGTTAATTATTTATCGTTGCTATTATATACCTGTGTTGTATGGAATCCATATAATTAACTTTATATGGTAATTGATTGGGCCTTATTCCAATTTAGAAAATAAAGAATATTATAAAATAAAGGTTCATGTGTTGACTGTACTCATCCGTTGAGATTAGTCATGTGTTGAACGAAATATTTTAATAATAAAATTTACATCTTTATCATATATGAAATTAGAAATCAACTGGAAAATAGATGAGATGAGTGGTCTCCTGGGTATTGATCTGATGTTGGTTTCGGCCTTCGGGGTTAATATTCAGGGAATCGTTCTCTTACTAATTTACGGTTGGAGTCGAATAGAAAACCAATTTGAATTGAGTCGAATAGAAACCAATTTGAATTGAATCGAATAGAAAACCAATTTGAATTGAATCGAATAGAAAACCAATTTGAATTGAATCGAATAGAAAACCTATTTGAATTGAAATCGAATAGAAAACCAATTTGAATTGAATCGAATAGAAAACCAATTTGAATTGAATCGAATAGAAAACCAATCTGAATTGAATCGAATAGAAAACGAATTGAATTGAATATATAACGAATGTGATTTGAATTGAAAACGAATTCGAATTGAATCGAATAGAAAACGAATTGAATTGAATATAAAACCAATTCGAATTGAATTGAAAACGAATTCAAATTTAATTGAAAAAGAATTCGAATTGAATTGAAATGAATTCAAATTGAATTGAAATTTGAATTGAATAGAAATGAATTTTAAAACGAATTTATAAGGAAGAATTCAATTTTGATTTGAATTGAAATGGAAGTTGAAATTGTTTTTGAAACGAATTTAAAACGATTTATAAAATTCGTTTTAAATTGAAATCGACAAAATATATATTATATGTATTATATATATAATATAATGGCCTGAATAGAACGCGCCTCGCCGCGGCAGTTCGTGAATTTCGACCATTTATTTCAAACGGACATTACGGGAGATCCGACCATCGGATTCTCCTAAACCCAGAACTGTTGGGATCGTTTCGAAAATATCTTTCTAACAAATATTAGAAATTTGAAATCTAACGGTTGGATTTGGAGATACGTCCAAATCAAATTTGGAAAAGGTCGCTGTAAGTGCAGTTCGATGGCCGTTGATGGAAATCGACTGTACGGGCCTTGATAAAATTATTAAAAATATCAATAATTTGTATAAAATCATAAGAAATGATTTGGGAAAAATTGAGATGGAAAGCTCCATATTTGAAATGATAAAAATGGATTTTTATCGAAATGAACTAGTTTTGAACTAAATTTAAAACCCAATTATTTTTAGATAAATAAATTAGATTTAAAAAGGGGTTTTAAATAATCGGAATTTCTAATATATTTGATTGGAATTGAATTAAAATTCATTTGTGGGTTTATCGTGAACGGTGTTTTAAATAACACTAGTTCTTTAACCCGATAATAAATAGAATGTGATTTGGGTTTGTCGTGAGCTGTGTTTTAAATGACACTAGTTCTTTAACCCAGAAAAAGGAGTTTTAAGGAATCTGCAATTAGATTGAAATGTGAATTGATAATTTTAATTATCAAATTTGGAAAATGAGCGAGAATGGAGTATCACCAGTTTTGCTCCAAAGCGATAGTTAAATCTTTAATTAGATTTGAACGTGGAATGGTAATTAATTTTACCGACAACACTGCGGTGTTAAATATGGAGTATTACCAGTTTTGCTTCATGGGATGAATAGGTTGGGATTGGGAAATAAAATAAATAATTACTTCGGCGTGGGTCGCTAATCTCGACTAGTTTGGGAAAAACCATAATTTGGTTTGAAAGGACATCCAAAGGAAGATTAAAGGATAAATTTCAAAGAATTTATCTTGGATAAAATTAATGGGAACCTTTCCCTAAGAATTGAGATTTAGAAACTAACTGTAGGTTAGTTAAGAAGAATGGTTTCCTGGGTATTGATATGATGTTGGTTTCGGCCTTCGGGGTTAATATTTGGGGAATTGCTCTCTTACTGATTTACGGTTAGTGACTAATGAATTGGAAAGAGGCGTATGTTGCGTTTGTGTAACATTTCTTTTTAATATACGCGGGTTGTTCGGAAAGGCCGGGTTTATACCCATTATGAATAACCGATTCGACGATAAGTTGAAGATGAAGACGGTGGTTGAAGACCGGAAGTCTTCACATCGTTTGGGTGATTACTGATGATCTTGATTGGGCTGTACACCCAAGATGAGGGAATCAGTTGGTGGTCGTCCAGACGTACTTGGAGATCGATGGATATGCGAGGAAAGTGCCTCCGGTTTCGTTCAGACCCAGAACGAACTTGTAAATGGATTGTGTGTCTGACATTGGATTTTATTCTGTGTTGATTGATTTCTGTTAAATATATATCTGTTTGGCGGCGGAGAATTTATTCTCTTGCTTAACGCCCTTCTCTGAGACGTACGAGCTTAGAGGTTATATATCGATAGATATCAATCGCATGGCATGAATTGCCAGTGTGGCACACTGAGTTGCATAGATCAAGGCTTCTGTTGAAAAGCAAAGTCTTGTGGTTGATGATCAAAGCACGGCCTACGTGGCAGCTTTGTGTATGACGTGAATTCGCGAGCCTCACACCTCAGTATGAGTTAAAAACGGGATAAGGACTGCAGGGAGAGCACGACGTTTCTTTCTAGCTTTGGTGGTGTTAGTGACTTACCAGCCCTGACATTTATATACTTTTCACCTATGTGGTTGTTGGATGAGGCGCCTCGATTTTAGGTCTGTAAGGACCGGGAAACGTGTGTTCAGGAATACTAATCCTCAAACGTAAGAGAGGACCGGCCCTGAAGCATCCAAGGGTTGCCCAGAGTGCGTAGCCCTGGGACATTTGCTAGAGTGTCTCAAAGCGGAGAGGAGCTTGCCCCTTGCCTCGACTCATGACGGAAATCCAATTTCCAATACGAGATGTTTCGGCTTTATTTGTAGAGCCTAGTATGGCGACATAGTAGCATGGGATGCTATGCCGTCTATGATTTATATTTATGATTGCAATTGTTTTGACACTATACACTTATTATAGTATCAAATGATTTGTTTTAAACGTACCAATCATGTTTGGCTATTATAAGGGAAAACCCTATCCTCCGGCTTGCGTTGCATTGTGTGATGGGACCTGGGTCTTATTATAGCTTCATTTTTCGAAAAAGCATTGCGCAGTTTATTATATGCACTGGTATTCTTGGGAGGAAACCTGTTCTGTGTTATACGGCGTGGTCCCTTGAATTACTCTCTTTTAAAGTAAAGCTTTAAATAACTGTTTTAGTTCTCACACCAGTCACATGACTGACCTGGAGTTTATTGTTTTAACCTAAACTCTGGGTGCCCTTATTTTCGACACGGGCAGCTAGTAGTTTTGGTTTTGCAGATTTGTATTCACAGGATCCTGGTTTACAGCTGGAATGATATCCGGAAAGCTCTGTATCCGTGTATCCTTCAGTTGTGCTTTATATTATTTTCCGCTGCTATGTAATTTATTGTAATCTCTGATATTTATCGAATGTAATTTATTTCATTTATACTCTGTATATTCTTGTATCTGATGGAATTGTTGTAATAACAATGAAATGTTCCTCCGTTTGCGTTCATTTGTGAGTTGTTCTCAAAGTATCCGCTCTTTCCTTCACGGGAAAGTTACGGGTTCTCACATTTGGTATCAGAGCTTTGGTTTACAGAGCTCGAGAACAAGACACATTAGAACCATACGAAAGAATTCATCAGATATTGGATTAGTAATATCCAATTAGAATGACTCGTTAGAGATAGGATCAGTAGTATCCTAGAACGAGTGTGAAGAGTATATTTTTCAAATGAAAACAATTTTGTTTTGAAAATTTAAATCGTTTTATACATATTTGAATATTTTATTTGTATCGATTTGGACAATCTAGTATATAAAGGTTTTGCATATACGCGTCATGAACGTATATTCGAAGTTTTAATATACTGGATAGATATAGAATCGCACTCTAGTAGCCCGGTGATGATTCCACTGATGACGTACGGCATCAGTGGTTTATTTTCGTGTTTCGAAGGTGTGATATCTATATATTTCCTTTAGACTGGTGTGAGAACCAAAACTTATATAGATAGATTTATTTGTTGTGAATTGGCATCAACAACAAGATTTTCAGTATATATATGTCAAAATTATGAATTTGCAACGTTAATTCACTAATTGATTGATGTTTGCGTTGTTTGTTTATTTGTTTAATAATTTTGAACTATTTAGCCTAATTGAATCAAATATTGAACTGTATTGAAAATTGGTCGCATTTGCTTGCATATACATGTACTTACATTGAACAGGTCATAGCAAGGAGGCTAGAGCAGAGAATAAAATTTGTTTGCCCAACAAATAGGTACATATTTACTATAATTTACTATTTTGTTTGGGTGATGATGATTTTATGAGCCTATTGGCTAGCAGCTTGGCTTTTTCTTTTTCTTTTTGAGATCAGAAGGCCTGTATGGCAATTTCGGGATTTTCCCGTGGCTCCCGGTGCAGGGGAGGTTATGGCGAAATTTTTCGAAAATTTAGGGTGTTAGCCAAATTTTTTGAAAATTTGAAAAGTTTTTAGAAACTGAAAAGTTGAAGGACTTAAGCCGTAATCAAAATATTGAAAGTTGAGTTGATTAGTTAAACAACTTTCGGCTTCGTTCCTTTTCGGGGACGAAAAGTTTTAAGTGGGGGAAATTGTAATAACCCGGAAATTCTGAGTCAGTTTAAAATTTTTATTTTGGTAATTTCAGCGAATTTTGATTATTTAAAATGAATTATTTTAAATAATATCGACGAGAAATTTATTTTGAATATATTTAGAACGTATATATTATACGCATCGTCGTTAGAATATAAATAATTATATATAATTATAAAAGGAATTGAAAATGGCGCGGTAGTTCGATAATTCGATTTCAAACTTCAATTGAACTTACCGGGTTCAAAACAATCAAGATTTTAGTGAAACCAAAAACATCAGGATCTGATTGGGAATATCTTTCCAACGAATCCGAAAAATCAAGATTTCATAGCGGGAATCAAAAGATATGTCCAGTTGAAAATTCTGAATAGTCGCTATGGAATTCAGGCCCTTAAAAATGGAAATTTTGCAAACGACCTCGGATTTCGACGAAACCACTTTTGTTGGATACGTGATTCAAATTATTGCTAGGTTTCAAATTTCATAATTTTTCGAATCAATATGTGAGCGCGGCAAAGGAAAACGTGTTTGACCAGTTTTAGTTGATTTTTAATCGACTGGAAAAGGGCCATTTTTTCCAACGATCTCGGAATTCGACGAAACTAGTTTTGTTAGGATCGTATCGTCAATACGAAGCTAGAGAATATTTTTCGGGAATTTATAGAGTTAGTATGTGACCCCGGTAAATTGAAATGCACGCTCAAATTCAATATATAGAGTTATATGTTGGTTTTGACGAAATCTGATCGTAACGACCGAATCAGCCTGCGATACATATCCCATTGTGTTCGGAATGGGGGTAATTAGCTAAGGACGACATGCGGTGGGCCTCGTTTAGAGGTCGTATGTAAAAGTCAACTTTGTCATAAATAAATAATTAAATAAAAAAAATAACCCTCTCCCCTTAAAAACCGTGGCCCCCCTCTTCAAAATCAAATCGAATCAGATTTAAAAAAAAAGAGAAAGAAGGGGGGGAGAAAACCGCCCCCCCCCCCCCCGATCGATCGTCGTCGCCACCTCAGAGGTGGGGCGCCACCTCCGAAACACTCCCCCCATCCACCTCGGCCTCGCAGACCCCCCCCCCCTTCAATCGACGCGACACAGCCCCCCCTCCCTCCATCTTCTCCGTCGAAGCCCCCCCTGCCTGCGCGCAACCGCCACACCCCCCCCCCTTCCGAGCCTTGCCCCGACCGCCTCTACCCCCGCTGGCTTCGCCGACAGCCCTCCACCGAATGCAAAGACCCCCCTCCTCTTCCTTAAAGCAATGTAAGCCCTCTATTTATTTTATTTTGTTTTGTTTAATTAATTTTTACAATAGAAAAATATGATTTTTTGGTCATAGAAAGAGTTGATTTTATTTTATGACAAAGATAATATTTTTATGATGAGAAAGATTATATCTTTACGATAGAAAAGTTAGGATTTTTAAATTAGAAAGTTAGAATTTTTATAAAGGAAAAGTTAGAATTTTTTTATAAAGGAAAAGTTAGAATTTTTTTTATAAAGGAAAGGTTAGAATTTTTAATAATAGAAAGGTCGAATTTTTAACAATGGAAAAACTATATTTTTAATATTGAAAAGGCGATATTTTTAATATTGAAAAGGCGATATTTTTCATATTGAAAAGGCGATATTTTTATACGGTGAAGAGTTATATTTTTATAACATGAAAGTTTATATTTTTAATAACAAAGAGAATATATTGTTAGTATAATAAAAATATGATTTTTATATATGGAATAGCGAAATAAAAATTCGATTTTTATGTATTGAATAGCGAAGTAAAATTCGATTTTTACATTTGTAGAGACTACGGGCAACGAAAGTGACGAAAGGCGAGAACAGTGAAGATTTCCTACATTAGAAAAGTCGTGGTATTGGAATAGCTATTGGTGAGAATTTCTCACTCTTTAATTTCTTTTTCTAGTGATATATATATATATATATATATACGAGGATGCAGACCGTGTTTAGTAGCACCCGACACAATCGTCCATAGACCATGGACTTGTTTGTTTGGCTGTGTAGTTGGTTAGATTATTTGGGTTGAATTGAATTGTTTGGTGAAGTGAAATTGATTTGATTGATGTGTGAATGGCGTGGGCCATCACTAGACCGGGGATAAGGCTAGGCCTCGTCCCGTTTCTAGTATCGTGTCGTTATGCCGCCGAAATTTTCTAAAATAAATTAGAAAAATAAAAATATCATTTTTATTTTGTAAATGAATGGAATAGAAATTCATGTGTTAAAATAAAATATTTTATCGTTAAAAATATAATTTTTAACGTGAATGAAAATAAATAAATATTCATTTACAAACCGGACGGTTTGTTTATGTACACCTATTTGAAGGACATTGATTGGGACGATAAATTTTACACTTCGCCCAACTGCACAAATAAAATCTGTGTTTGATTGTTTGAAACCCCACACGGGTATTGGGTTAAAATACGGCATACACTAATCCCAATAATTAGTTGTATGTCGATCGATGGATCGATAGGCTGTTATAAGCGTTAGATATCTATATTTGATGCTTATACAGTGTAGTGCACTTTGGATGATGGTTAATTATTTATCGTTGCTGTTATATACCTGTGTTGTATGGAATCCATATAATTAACTTTATATGGTAATTGATTGGGCCTCATTCCAATTTAGAAAATAAAGAATATTATAAAATAAAGGTTCATGTGTTGACTGTACTCATCCGTTGAGATTAGTCATGTGTTGAACGAAATATTTTAATAATAAAATTTACATCTTTATCATATATGAAATTAGAAATCAACTGGAAAATAGATGAGATGAGTGGTCTCCTGGGTATTGATCTGATGTTGGTTTCGGCCTTCGGGGTTAATATTCAGGGAATCGTTCTCTTACTAATTTACGGTTGGAGTCGAATAGAAAACCAATTTGAATTGAGTCGAATAGAAACCAATTTGAATTGAATCGAGTAGAAAACCAATTTGAATTGAATCGAATAGAAAACCAATTTGAATTGAATCGAAAAGAAAACCAATTTGAATTGAATCGAATAGAAAACCAATTTGAATTGAAATCGAATAGAAAACCAATTTGAATTGAATCGAATAGAAAACCAATTTGAATTGAATCGAATAGAAAACCAATCTGAATTGAATCGAATAGAAAACGAATTGAATTGAATATATAACGAATGTGATTTGAATTGAAGACGAATTCGAATTGAATCGAATAGAAAACGAATTGAATATAAAACCAATTCGAATTGAATTGAAAACGAATTCAAATTTAATTGAAAACGAATTCGAATTGAATTGAAATGAATTCAAATTGAATTGAAATATGAATTGAATAGAAATGAATTTTAAAACGAATTTATAAGGAAGAATTCAATTTTGATTTGAATTGAAATGGAAGTTGAAATTGTTTTTGAAACGAATTTAAAACGATTTATAAAATTCGTTTTAAATAGAAATCGACGAAATATATATTATATATATTATATATATAACATATTGGCCTGAATAGAACGCGCCGCGCCGCGACAGTTCGTGAATTTCGACCATTTATTTCAAACGGACATTACGGGAGATCCGACCGTCCGATTCTCCTAAAACTGGAACCGTTGGGTTTGTATCGAAAAGAGCTTTCTAACGAATATTAGAAATTTGAAATCGAACGGTTGGATTTGGAGATACGTCCAAATCAAATTTGGAAAAGGTCGCTGTAAGTGCAGTTCGATGGCCGTTGATGGAAATCGACTGTACGTGCCTTGATAAAATTATTAAAAATATCAATAATTTGTATAAAATCATAAGAAATGATTTGGGAAAAATTGAGATGAAAAGCTCCATATTTAAAATGATAAAAATGGATTTTTATCGAAATGAACTAGTTTTGAACTAAATTAAAAACCCAATTATTTTTAGATAAATAAATTAGATTTAAAAAGGGGTTATAAATAATCGGAATTTCTAATATATTTGATTGGAATTGAATTAAAATTCATTTGTGGGTTTATCGTGAACGGTGTTTTAAATAACACTAGTTCTTTAATCCGCTAATAAATAGAATGTGATTTGGGTTTGTCGTGAACTGTGTTTTAAATGACACTAGTTCTTTAACCCAGAAAAAGGAGTTTTAAGGAATCTGCAATTAGATTGAAATGTGAATTGATAATTTAAATTATCAAATTTGGAAAATGAGCGAGAATGGAGTATCACCAGTTTTGCTCCAAAGCGATAGTTAAATCTTTAATTAGATTTGAACGTGGAATGGTATTTAATTTTACCGACAACACTGCGGTGTTAAATATGGAGTATTACCAGTTTTTCTTCATGGGATGAATAGGTTGGGATTGGGAAATAAAATAAATAATTACTTTGGTGTGGTTCGCTAATCTCGACTAGTTTGGGAAAAACCATAATTTGGTTTGAAAGGACATCCAAAGGAAGATTAAAGGATAAATTTCAAAGAATTTATCTTGGATAAAATTAATGGGAACCTTTCCCTAAGAATTGAGATTTAGAAACTAACTGTAGGTTAGTTAAGAAGAATGGTTTCCTGGGTATTGATCTGATGTTGGTTTCGGCCTTCGGGGTTAATATTTGGGGAATTGCTCTCTTACTGATTTACGGTTAGTGAATAATGAATTGGAATGAGGTGTATGTTGCGTTTGTGTAACATTTGTTTTTAATATACGCGGGTTGTTCGGAAAGGCCGGGTTTATACCCATTCTGAATAACCGATTCAACGATAAGTCGAAGATGAAGACGGTGGTTGAAGACCGGAAGTCTTCACATCGTTTGGGTGATTACTGATGATCTTGATTGGGCTGTACACCCAAGATGAGGGAATCAGTTGGTGGTCGTCCAGACGTACTTGGAGATCGATGGATATGCGAGGAAAGTGCCTCCGGTTTCGTTCAGACCCAGAACGAACATGTAAATGGATTGTGTGTCTGGCATTGGATTTTATTCTGTGTTGATTGATTTCTGTTAAATATATATCTGTTTGGCGGCGGAGAATTTATTCTCTTGCTTAACGCCCTTCTCTGAGACGTACGAGCTTAGAGGTTATATACCGATAGATATCAATCGCATGGTATGAATTTCCTGTGTGGCACACAGTTGCATAGATCAAGGCTTCTGTTGAAAAGCAAAGTCTTGTGGTTGATGATCAAAGCACGGCCTACGTGGCAGCTTTGTGTATGACGTGAATTCGCGAGCCTCACACCTCGGTATGAGTTAAAAATGGGATAAGGACTGCAGGGAGAGCACGACGTTTCTTTCTAGCTTTGGTGGTGTCAGTGACTTACCAGCCCTGACATTTATATACTTTTCACCTATGTGGTTGTTGGATGAGGCACCTCGATTTTAGGTCTGTAAGGACCGGGAAACGTGTGTTCAGGAATACTAATCCTCAAACGTAAGAGAGGACCGGCCCTGAAGCATCCAAGGGTTTCCCAGAGTGCGTAGCCCTGGGACATTTGCTAGAGTGTCTCGAAGCGGAGAGGAGCTTGCCCCTTGCCTCGACTCATGACAGAAATCCAATTTCCAATACGAGATGTTTCGGCTTTATTTGTGGAGCCTAGTATGGCGACATAGTAGCATGGGATGTTATGCCGTCTATGATTTATATTTATGATTGCAATTGTTTTGACACTATACACTTATTATAGTATCAAATGATTTGTTTTAAACGTACCAATCATGTTTGGCTATTATAAGGGAAAACCCTATCCTCCGGCTTGCGTTGCATTGTGTGATGGGACCTGGGTCTTATAATAGCTTCATTTTTCGAAAAAAGCATTGTGCTGTTTATTATATGCATTGGTATTCTTGGGAGGAAACCCGTTCCATGTTATACGGCGTGGTCTCTTGAATTACTCTCTTTTAAAGTAAAGCTTTAAATAACTGTTTTAGTTCTCACACCAGTCACATGACTGACCTGGAGTTTATTGTTTTAACCAAAATTATGGGTGCCCTTATTTTCGACACGGGCAGCTAGTGGTTTTGGTTTTGCAGATTTGTATTCACAGGATCCTGGTTTACAGCTGGAATGATATCCGGAAAGCTCTGTATCCGTGTATCACCTTCAGTTGTGCTTTGTATTATTTTCCGCTGCTATGTAATTTATTGTAATCTCTGATATTTATCGAATGTAATTTATTTCATTTATACTCTGTATATTCTTGTATCTGATGGAATTGTTGTAATAACAATGAAATGTTCTTCCGTTTGCGTTCATTTGTGTGTTGTTCTCAAAGTATCCGCTCTTTCCTTCACGGGGAAGTTACGGGTTCTCACATTTCTTCTACGCGGTTTCCGCCTTCCACTCTTACCTGTAGTTGTTGCCTAAGGTTTGTTCGATTTACGAGATCTTAGATCGATCTGCTTAACTATTTTTACATCTGTATTTGTAATACTAGATGCGTTTATATAGATTGATACCAGATCTAGCTAGGTATCTCTTTTAATGCCCTTTGACATGAGAAAGTATGAAACAATTGAATTAACTGTTGATTGATTTTGATCCATCTAGGTATTTTACAAAGATGATTGATTTTAATATCATTAAATTAATTATTGCTTATGAGAAGATTAAATGTTTTCATTCTACCTTCTTACAGTAGTTTGCGTTTATAATTATTATTACCTTTGAGAAAAGAAATAATGGAATTGCTTTCACCAAAATTGATGGATATTATATACTAGAAAGTCCTATTAATTTTAATTGTATATTTGAGCTTTTACTTGCATATCTTCATTCTGGTTTCTCTTTAATTCATGTTTATGAATTCATTTATGAGAAAGTTTTGCATGTTTACTTTTAATTTAGTTACATGTTTCTGTTTTGTTTTGTAACTAATAGGGTTTGTAGTCAATTTTATAACTATAGCTCTTTAGTTTTTATTATCTAAATCTGATAAAGTTAATTCCATATTTGGATACAATCTTATGATGCTTGTCCTAACTTATATCATCTATGTCTAATTTAGTTATATGTTTTCTGTTTTGTTTTGTAGAAGCCATAGAACTTTCTTTTCTTGAACCACACTTGGAATTATTGGGCTCTTCAAGTTTCGCAAAGGGCACAGTTGTACAGGTGTTGCCACACTAATAAGGTTTGTACTCAGTTTTAAAACTATTATTTTTTAAGTTTATTATCTAAATCTACTGGTGTTTTACACCAAGTTTGGATGTAACCTCATGCTGCTTGCTCTAACTTATATCATTTATGGTTCATATGAACAATTTAGCAAATACTTTGAGCCTGATTGCTTTGCTGATATATATATATATATATGTATTTTTGTACACTTTTACTGTCTGGATACCCATAAAAATTGTTAGTTGATGTGGATATATACCTAATAAGTGCAAAATAATCTATCATGTTACACAAATTACCTTGGTTTCACCACAAAACTCCAGCTTTTGAGTGAAACAACTTTTTTTGTTCCTAAATGCAATTCAATATGGAATATACATAATTTATATACTCAAATATTTGATATTTTTCCAGTGTTAATCAATTTTCTGTTCAATATCTTATATTTTCATCTTTTGTTCATCTTCCTGTTGGCATTGCGCTTTTTTTAAGCAATTATTATTAACTAAATAGAAATTTAGAAAATAACAGTAATACTGTATTTTTAGATTCATATAAATGTCGTCCATCAGTGATACCGAATAATTCCATGTTAATGTTTCTATTACTATGTCGGCAATTCACACTTTCTATTCATATATGAACGATATACCTGTAAAAAGTTGTTTTCTGTTTTATGTGTTAACGTCGTTTTCTAAAACAGTTGTTTTTCATGATTTACGTGCGTCATTCGCGTTTTTGTATATAGGAAAACCCAAAATTAAAAAGATATTACGAACGCACTCTTCACTTCTGAACAGAACTTTGGAGGTACAATTGAAGAACATGGTTATTACGATGAAAGCTCTTATTGCATCCGGACCATTCAAGTTAATCTACTTCGATATAATGTTTCTTAATTTTCAGATTTTAGGGACAACGCTGTGGATTTTCATTTTTTCAATATTTAATTTTTAACCTTTGCAGTCATGAGTTAGAATCAGAATTGGAACTGTTGGTCATTCCCGAGCCTATAAATTTATTGTACTTATCATAATTTAAAAATAATATTAAATTGTGTTGTGTACATTCCAGCTTTCTTGCATTGTTAGTGTCTTATAAATTGTAACTTTGTGCTTAATTTCTTTTTGATGTTAACAAAACCAATGGATAAATGTTTTTTTCTTCTTCTCTTTTTCACTTTTTTGTGACAGTATGGGAGAACTTAAATTTACAGGATCACATGACTGTATTTAATGAGTTATATAGTGGCTTATTTTTTTAGTACAAATGACACGCATATTTTGCTGAGTCACGACCAAGTATGGTTAAATATTACATATCTAGCTTTAAGAGAATCATTAAATAAGTTGTTCAATATATCAACAGTTCCAAGCAAGTCATACTAATAATAGTTGCGACTTCATCTCCTATGGTTTCGTATTTGGCATAGACAATAAATTATTTGTTGTCATGGCTAATTTTGAATTTAACCCTATGATAAAAAGCAGTTTTTGTTTTTTAGTTGAATTACAATTTGCTGCTATTATATATATAAGTTCTATTTCAATGTTACTAGATGCATATTTCATATGCTTACATACTATTACTAAAAAAGAATTCCCCATATTCCACCTTCGCAACAAGTTTCACAAGTAGTAGTTTACCTTACTATAGCTATTTTAAGCTATAAAAAAAACTGAGTAACAAATTTGATATTTTCAATAGTCTGTTTCATGCATCCTTCCAAAATGTATTTAGATAAACTTTTGGTTGTAAGCAACTTTGAAACTGCATTCATGTTTTTGGATTTTTTTTCAGCTCATCCTTTCTGTTGATAATAATTGTTTCATTATATGAATGGGAAAAAATTTTATAAGGACAAATTAATTAAAAAATTTAACCAAAACGACAAGCCACTAATAATTTATCCATAAGGACAGTAAATAGGCCAGCCCAACATAATACCTCTTTTATTATGTTCTTTTTCTCGTTTCCATCTTTTCACTGAAAACCCTAGTCGTGACCGTCTCTTCCATCAGTCGCCTCCGACCAACAACTTCCACCTGTGATTTCTGGAATCCGCAATCAAAATCGTCCCTCACCTCACTCGATCCTCAAAACGTGAAATTCAAACCCTAAACCCGCCACCTAAAAGTTCCTGCCACAATCAGAAGAGACTTGAAGCCGCGAAATTTGATTTGCGAAGTTTAATTTGGGAAATTTGAATATATATTTTTGTTGCTATAATCATTATAATTTTTGTTCATTTCTGCTGATTAGTTTTTTATTTATTTCGCAAGGTGATTCATGTTTTTTTTTGTTCTGCAATTTTAATGTTCAACCTTTCAGCGCGTGGGTATCATTTTTATATTTTTTTAGTTATCATTTTTGTTTATTTAACACTGTTTTATATTTGTTTGATGTGTTTTTAACGTTGTACTTATTTTGTAGTTGTATTGTTGCATTATCTATGTATTACAGTAGAACCTATTTCATTTTAAAAAATCAAATGGTGATGTAAGTAATTTTTGTGCTACTTTTTATTTAAAACATTACACCAGTATTTAGGTATCATTTTTATATTTTTTTTGGGTATCATTTTTGCTGTATTCATTGTGCTATGTTTTTATTAGTTACTTTTTGTTGTTGTATTATTTTTGTTGTTGTACTATTGCTTTAGCTTTGTAATTCAATTGAATTTATTTCATTTTAATCAATCAAATTGTGAATAAATCATATTTCACTGTGATGTAATAATTTTTGTGTTACTTTTTATTTAAAACATTACAGCAGTTTTTAGGTATCATTTTTATATTTTTTTGGGTATCATTTTTACTGTATTCACTGTGCTATGTTTTTTTTAGTTACTTTTTGTTGCTGTATTAATTTTGTTGTTGTACTGTTGCACTAGCTTTGTAATTCAATTGAATTTATTTCATTTTAATCAATCAAATTGTGATTCAACATTTTATGTATTACTTTTGTCGTTAAAATATTAAAGCAGTTTTTAGGTATCCTTTTTATATTTTTTTAGGTATCATTTTTATGGCTTTATGTATGAGAACTGTGGCAAGTAAGTAGATTTGTGTTGTTTGCTTTGGTAATTGACTTTTTTTTTGATACACAACATTAATTCTAACTGATACCCACTGATAAAAAAAATTAACACCCACCTACTCAATTCAAATTTCACAAAAATAATATTTATTCTCACTAATACCGACTGATTAAAAA
Organism: Allium sativum; assembly: GCA_030737875.1. Taxonomy (NCBI): domain Eukaryota; kingdom Viridiplantae; phylum Streptophyta; class Magnoliopsida; order Asparagales; family Amaryllidaceae; genus Allium; species Allium sativum. Next base: position 182,817,758 of record CM060924.1, on the reverse strand, counting down.
AACAATAACACTCGGTTCAATTCAATTATCACAAAAATTAGATTATTCTCAATAATACACAATAATAACCACTTGTATCATATGATACCTACAACTATACATAACTGATATACTAGGATACATTATTTTCCTACAAAATCTAACTACTTACAACACTGCTCCCCATTCCAAGCATGCATTTACTTTTACTTGTACTCAATCCAGCCTTGAATTCAGGTAAATTCCAGCAGCATGCAGTATCTGTAAGTATTTCATACATAATCAAAACTTATACAAACATAATACTGTAAATTCAACTAGAAAAATATAAAACCGATACCTAAAAAAATATAAAAATGATAACTAAAAACTGCTATGATGTAAATTCATGTTGAAAATATAAAACTGATACCTAAAAAAATATAAAAATGATACCTTAAAACTGCTATGATGTTAATTTTTGTTGAAATTATAAAACTGATACCTAAAAAAATATAAAAATGACACCTTAAAACTGCTCCCAAAAATCGTCCAAACACCTTCGTGACTTCGTCCCCAAAATCGAACGGAACTCCTCCCCAGTAGCTCGCAATTATCACATAATGGATCTTACAACCTGCGATTTCTGGAATCCGCAATCAAAATCGTCCCTCACCTCACTCGAGCCTCAAAACGTGAAATTCAAGCCCTAAACCCGCCACCTTAAAGTTCCTGCCACAATCAGAAGCCACTTGAAGCCGCGAAATTTGATTTGGGAATTCCGATTTGTGAATTTCAGCTGTTTGTAATTTCAATTTTTATAAGGACGCGCGATGTCCGAAGGAGAAAGAAAAAGAAATCAGCGCACGAAATAATAAAGAATCAGTATATTGTCCTTGTGGTTAAAATTTTAGTGGGCTGTCCTTATGGATAAAAAAGCCCTAAAATTTGTCCTTGTGATCATTTTCCTGTTTATGAATTTATGGAGATGGAAATGATTCCTATTTATGTGTCATATATCTAAGGTTCTTATTGATTGAGCATTATAGATATAATGCAGCTTTATTTTTAGTTAATATTGATATATGTTTGCCTCACATGTTTATTTTTCAGTTGAGCATGATATAAATGAAAATAAGGAATTAATCAATTGTACTAACTAACTACTGTAAATATAACTCTCATCATGTATCTTTTAAAATTCTGCATGTTTTTGGTTCATGTTGAAGTAATAAAGGTGCAATCATGCGAAAGCACATCCAACAAAAAACAATTTTTTGTAACAAGGTTTTCAGTAAATAAAACAGCGTATATTTTCTTATTAATTGTAGTCATTTATAAGCCATATATGTGGAATTTGAAAAAAGAAACAATACTGTTGAAATTTTTTAGTCTATCAGAAATTGTTACGTCTAATTGTAGATGTTTTAATTTGGATGTATACTGCTGAACTAAATTTGTTTTTTCTTATAAATATTTTGTAAACATAGCTTGAAATTTTCTGCCCAGTATATTACTCTATATTTCCAGGTTTGACAGAGACTCTATCTGCAGTAGGAACTGTAAGTTCAAATTATTTTTTATCGGTCTAAGATGGATCTTCAAATGAATAGTGGAAGTTTCATCTTTTCACTACAACTGCACTCAGGTTATTTCATAGATCACATGAATGTATTTATTGAGTATGAGGAGTAACAATACAACGTTACTCTTTGTACCCGTTCAATATAACTGGGCTTAGCCCATTACTTTATGTTTTTCAAATAAGCCCACATCGAGTGTTATAAATATGTTCAAAACCTTTGTACAAACACAATTTGGAAAATCATTTGAATAAAATTACAAAATCATTTCTGCTTACAATCTTATATGGTATTAGAGCCGTTGTATGCAAACAACATCAAGATTCGATCCAACAAATTGGGTACTCTATAAATCTATCGAAAGATAGATCATCTATCAGAAAAGTATCATCATTTGGATGCCTCTCATCCAAGACTTTCATCCTGTCATTTGAGAGTTGAGACTGTGGTCAAAGAAAACTGTGCCTCGCTCATCTTACAGTGGCTGCACCAGTTCTTTCAATACCATAGTTTGGCGGAAAAATATTTTCAAGAACTCATTTTTCGATCAAAAAAAACTTTGAAGAAATCAATATCTGAATTTAAAAACCATCCTAGTTTGCTAATCAGACATCCATAATATCAAAACTTCATCAAAATCCTCATCTCAGCAACACTGGTTACTTTCAAATTCAGATCAAAGAAATCTTTCAAAGAATTTCAATTCAAGAAAAACGAGTTCAGAAAAATATTCACCTATTCTTGAAGAAATCCTGCATTCCTTCCTGTAATTGTCTCCTGGCATCACATTTAGAGAAAAATGTTTGAAACCAACCCACCAAACTCCCCAAGATCATCTGCCAGATCGAACCAGACTAGTGCTGAGAGCACTGAAGACCTCATTAAATCCATCATCAAGCCGCAAAGCAACATCATCTCAATCCAACTGGATGAATCCAATTACCTTTTATGGAAACTGCAAGTTGAAACAACAGCAAAAGGATATGGTTTAGAAGACTATCTTTATGGATCACATACAGTTCCAGCAAAATATAACAGAGGTGCTGACAACAGTTTAATTCCTAATCAAGAACACGCATCATATCAAAGGCAAGACAATCTTGTTAGTGCATGGTTAATGTCAACAGTAAGCTCATCTATCATGCCACAACTAATTGGCAGTAAGAAATCTCATGATGTATGGACAACCCTAGAAAGATCATTTACAAGCCAGTCTTCAGCAAGAGTGTTGCATTACAAAAAACAATTGCAGTCAATAAAGAAAGAAAACTCCAGTATGAATGATTATCTCATGAAGGTGAAAAATTTATGTGATCAACTTGCGTGCACTGGAAACAGAATAGAAGAAAAGGAGCAGGTGTTGTATATTATTGGAGGATTACAAGAAGAATATGAAGCTGTTGTTACATTTATAACATCTATTGAACCTACCCCTACTCTACAAAGTGTCTACTCTATGCTTCTTGCACATGAAGGTAGATTAATGCAAAAGAAAGATCAAATTACTGACTCCTCTGTCAATTATACTGTTATTGGCAAAAACAAGAACCAACAAAATACAAGAAATCAAAATACTTACCAAAGGGGAGGTCAGTCAAACAGAGGAAGAGGAAGAGCTGGGAGATGGTATCCCAACAACAGACCAAAGTGCCAGATTTGTAAAAAAGATTGGACACACAACAAACAAATGCTACTTCAGATTTGATAACAGCTTCAATGTGAACCAACAAGGAAATAACAGCAATAAAAACAACAATCACAATGCTAACATGGTCAATACCCAAGTGGATGTCAAAAGAAATCAAGAATCTACTTCAAATTCTGCTACTACTAATGATATTCTAGATGAGTCTTGGTATCCAGATTCAGGGGCTGCACACCATGTCACAAACAATTTAAACAACCTGAATCTTGGCAATCGTGAATACAAAGGTAAACAATCTCTAATTATGGGTAATGGCAACTCTACAGTTATTTCTCACACTGGACATGCTAGAATTAAGGGTGCTAAACAGATTTATCTAAATAATTTATTTACTATGTGCACCACACATAAGAAAAAACTTGATCAGCGTGTCACAGTGTGCCAAAGATAATAAAGTGTCATTTGAATTCTACCCAAATCACTGTGTTGTTAGGGAAATGCTGACTAGGAACATTTTATTGCAGGGTAGGGAACAAAACGACCTATACAAGTTTGATTCTGGAAATCTCAGACATACTGAGTTTAAAAGCAAGTGTTGTAATGTGACTGAATTAGAAAAGAACAATGAATGCATGATGTTTGACTTGTGGCACTATAAACTTGGACATCCAAGTTCAAGAATTATAAAAGAAATTTTACATAAAAATAACATCAATGTCGACATTCCAAATGATTATGTGTGTACTTATTGCCAAATGGGAAAGAGTCATAAATTACCATTCCCAAACTCTGAAACTGAATATATAAACCCATTAGAACTAATTGTTGTTGATCTTTGGGGTCCAACACCTATTAATACTGACTATGGGTACAATTACTATATCTCTTTTATTGATGCTCATTCAAGACATATGTGGATTTACTTCATGAAATCAAAGTCAGACACTTGTAATATAGTAATGCAGTTTATATCCAATGTTGAAAATCAACTAAATCATAAAGTCAAAACTATACAAAGCGATGGGGGTAAGGAATTTTTATCACTAAAAAATTATTTTAGCAAAAAGGGTATCACTCATAGATTGACATGCCCTCACACTTCTGAACAAAATGGGCTGATCGAGAGAAAACACAGACATATTGTTGAAACTGGTCTCACACTATTAGCACATGCATCAATGCCATTAAAATTCTGGCCTGATGCATTTGCAACAACAGTACATCTCATTAACAGGTTGCCTACAAAGGTGCTTGATTTAAAATGTCCCATTGAGGTTTTAAATCAACTTAAACCTAATTATAATTATTTAAAAGTATTTGGATGTTTGTGTTTTCCTCACATCAGACCATTTAATAAGCATAAACTTGATTATAGATCCATCCCATGTACTTTTCTTGGCTATACTACCAACTAGAAAGGTTACAAGCGTTTGAGCAACAATGGAAAAATTTATATATCCAGACATGTTAATTTTAATGAGAAAGTGTTCCCACTTAAAAGTGACACATGCAAAACTACAAGTAAGGTTTATAATCCAAAGATTTCAGTTCCTGAATTTCCTTAGCAAACTAGTGATATTGTGCATGTGCAACACTTTAACAATGGTACAACACACACACAAAGTACACACACTATCAGTATACCACAGCATTCAAATTCCAGAATAGAGACTATGAATGGAGAAGAAGACAATCCCAATGAAAACAGTGATAATTCTCCACAAAACAGTGCAATACATGATGACAACAATGACCAAGAAAGCATTCAGTCTGAAGAAAACAGGGAAGAGCCTCAAATTAGAAATCAACATCACATGATGACAAAGGCAAAAAGTGGTATATTCAAACCAAAAATCTTTTGCACTGAATCTAATGAGACTGAACCATCCACTTATCAACAAGCCAAATTGAATGATAAGTGGATATCAGCCATGAATGAGGAGTTAGATGCCTTAAATAAAAAACAAACTTGGTGTCTTGTTCAACCACCCAAGAACAAAAATGTTATTGGGTGTAGATGGATATATAGAATTAAAAGACAGGCTGATGGTACAATTTCTAAATACAAGGCTAGACTAGTGGCAAAAGGATATTCACAACAGTGGGGAATTGATTTCAGTGAAACATTCTCACCAGTTGTGAAACCTACAACAATTAGAATTGTATTGACAATAGCCTTGTATAGAAATTGGACCATCAAGCAACTTGATGTTAATAATGCCTTTTTGAATGGTGAATTGTAGGAAGAAGTCTATATGGAACTACCACCAGGACTCAAAGAAAAGACAAATGGAGAGATGGTGTGTGTAACACCCCGTATATTCTATAACAGTGAAATTAATAAATTAAAGTATAATTAATTCTAATTAAAGAATTAAGGGAAATACTTACGCCATTGCGTTCGTCTCGGAATTCTGCTTGAGATAGAGTCCGAGTTTGCGTAAAACGGACTCCGTATGAGGGAGATATGACCTCCGGAAGTTTCAGAATTCAGTTTAAAATTCAAACAGGAAGAAACAGTTCAGAAAAGCGAATTCAAACTCAAAATCGGACCCAGATTGGGCCGGGCATGAATTTTCCCGCCCAAGACCCAGGTCGACTGGGTAGTCGACCTGGGGTACCCAGGTCGACTGGGCAGTCGACCTGGGTGTCGACTGGTAGTCCACCTGGCCCCTGAGCCAGGTCGAACCCAGCCCCTCCTGGCTGGTCTGGTCTGTGCTTGGCCGAATTTCTGGGCTTGGTCTTGTCACTAGGGCTTATGTGTCAACTCTTGATTGTTTCTCTTTAAAACGAACGGCTTATATTAATCTTGGCTCCATCGACGGCTCTAATCAATTCACAAACTCTATAAAAAGGACCTAAGACTCCACCTAATTCACACAAATAAAATGAGTACGAAGCCGTCATGTTGCTGAAGAAAGACTAGGAGTAGCCATCAAATCGAGAGACGATTAGGAATTGATTCAAAAGCTTAAAGCCACGACAATTAAATCAAAACAACGCCTACAACAAAGGATAGCATCACCAAATTCAGAATTCAGAGTCCTGAATACAAGATTCGTCATACGTTGTAAGTAGAGTGCTATTCCGATGTTAATGAATAATTGAGACATGATCTGTGTAGAATAAGAAATGGGATTGTACTTTAATTATAATAATGTTAATTCATAATTGTATGTTGCTATGATTTGCTATGAATGGATTTGGGATGTGGTAGTGTAATTAACATGATATTGGATCTATTGAATAGTTGCGATACAAGTATATAACTCATGTTGGAAATTTGATACTTATACGTTGTGGTCAATGAGAAGTTATATATATATTTCGTTGCAACCAAGTTAAGACTTATGCAAGTATATGATTCACTATTATGCCAACATGATTTTAGATCCTTCTATGTATATTTTTATGATCATTTTTTTTAGTGTAGTTGGATCCAATTGGGTATTATGATTCATATGAATTTATGTTGGAATAGGCATCATGATTCAAGTGAAAACCATACTTTTGTATTAGTAACAAAAGTAAGCATCTTTGTGAACTTGTGTTGACTTTATGAACATGACTAGTTTATGTTTAACTTTATGCCCAAACAAAATATGTTTTTAGGCTTAGGTTGTTGTTAAAAAACGTATGATAATATATGTGGCACATAATTAAGTTAGTTTCATACTTTAAAATAAAAGTTTACATGATTAGATTAAAACCATGATTCATGTTTAGGTATGTTTTATGCCAAGATTATATGCTATTACAATGCAAGTTCACAAGTGCCTAATTTATGTTAATTAGATCGCTATGTTGCAAGTTCATGCGTTTACACACCCAGCTTGAAGAGAGAGAATGTATTGCTTGGATCTCTTTCGTTTTGGACTATGGCTTTGGATAGCAATTATGGGGACTTATGCAGTTTACTTATGTTTTTATGCTTCTTTAAGTTATAAAACCAAGACAGTATTATGGTTGTAATAATTAGAAGATTGTTTTGAGACAATTGTGGAAATGTTTGTGTAAACACGTATTTTATGAAATAAAAATCTGTTGTTTTCCGCTGCTTATACATATGTGTTTATATCTGTCTTGTGTTTTTATCTTTGACATTTACCTATAAACCTCCACCAAAATTAAGGCATTCCCTTTGTGAGTGACCTTAACGGAGGTGGGGTGTTTCACTTGGTATCAGAGCATAGGTTAACCAGATCAGATAAAAAGTTTTGAAAACTTATTTTCAAAAGAAATTTAAAGAAGCAATTTTAAAGATAAAATGTTATTTTATTTTTTAAAAAGGCATAGTCCCCCAAAGCCATAGGTACTATCTTTTATCCTTCGTTTTGAATCTGTCCTTTTTGTTTCAGCATGTCCGCAGAACTTAACTTGCCAGAGGGTGTACCAATACATGGTTGGTTTAGACGATTCTTAGAAGCAAGGGCCAATCAGCCAGGTCCCGCTATTCCTCCTCCCCCAGCTGCAGAAAATCCTCCTCATCCCCCATCTGCAGCAGCACCTCCTCCTCCACCTCCTCCGCACGGTAATGCTTTTGCTAAGACATGTAAAGATTTCAAAACTATGGGAGGGAAGGACTTTCATGGAACCGAGTCCTTCGTGGCAGTCAGGAACTGGCTAAAGGAAACCGAGGACTTATTCGTCATCTTTGAGGTAGAAGATAGGCAGAAGGTACAACTGGCAGTATGGCTACTTAAAGGCGAGGCTTCCTACTGGTGGGAAGCTACCAATGCAGAAAGACCAGTGGAAACATGGGAGGACTTTAGGGCGAGGTTTGAGGCTAAATTTCTCTCAGAAGCTGAAAGGAGCCTTCAACTGGAAAAATTCTTATTTCTTAAGCAAGGGAATATGACAGTCAAAGAGTACGTTAATCAGTTCGATCAGCTGGCTAGGTTCGGACTGGACCTAGTCAACACTCAGCACAAGAAGGCTCTCCGCTTTGTCAAAGGATTGAATGAGCCATTACACAGCTTGGTCATGACCCATATACCTATGGGAGCTACGTATGAAAGGTTGGTGCAGATGGCATTGTTGAACGAAGAGGATAAGGGCAAGAAGGAGACAAAGGCAGAAGGGTCTCAAAGGAAGAAAGAAGGTTTACAGCCTAAGAAGACATACTTTAAGAAGGGCGGGAAAGACAACAAGTCCCAAGAGAAGAGGAAGTGTAATTTCTGTGGCAAAGTGGGGCACTTAGTTAAAGACTGCCGGAAGAAGAAGGCCAAGTTGAATGGTGGGTGCTTTTCTTGTGGTGAGACAGGCCGCATGGCTAAGGATTGCCCAAAGAATTGAGGGCAGGGGCAGAAGGCTGGATCCACCTCAGGGGCACAGGTTCATGCGCTAGAAGCACCGCCTCTGCAACAGCAAGGTATAAATACTTCTGTAGAAAGTGTAGTTTATCTTTATGATCACCCAATTCGCACTTTATTTGATTCTGGCGCATCACACTCCTTTATTTCATCTACTTTAGTAGAATCTCTGCACCTAGAAACTAGTATGGTAGAGGACCCCTTAATTGTTTCAAATCCAATTGGGGGCCCAGCTCATTTGTCTATGATCTGTGTGGGATTGAAAATTTCTATTCTAAGCGTAGAATTTAGATGTAGTGCTTTCGTTTTGGGCTTCTCGGGATATGGTTTGATTTTGGGCATGGATTGGCTATCCAGTAATGGTGCCATCCTTGATTGTGAGAAAAGAGTGGTTAGGCTTCTGACCCAACTCGGTAACACTCTGGAAATTACTTGTAATCCCTCGTATGCGGTTATGCTTAGTTATCTTGAATCGCTAGATGCTTCTGTTGAGAGTTTGCAATCGGTTAGAGTGGTCCGTGAATATCTGGATGTCTTCGAAGAGGTGAAGGGCTTACCTCCGAAGCGGGAGATAGACTTCCGCATATATCTTGTAGATAATGCAAAGCCCATTGCGTTGCCCGTTAGACACATGGCTCTGCGGGAAAGGAAAGAGCTCAGTAAACAGGTTAAAGAGCTTCTAGAGAACGGGTTCATTAGAAGGAGCATTTCAGAATGGGGCACTCCAGTGGTGTTCGCTACAAAGGCGGATGGTTCACTCCGTCTATGTGTTTACTATAGGGAGCTCAACAAGCTAACGAAAAAGAATAGGCACCCTCTCCCCAGAATTGACGATCTGTTTGATCAGCTTATAGGAGCGTCAGTTTTCTCCCAACTCGATTTGGCGACCGGATTTCATCAGCTAAGGGTGGCTGAAGATAGCATCGATAAGACAACATTCAGAACCCCAGACGGCTTCTTTGAATGGCTTGTCATGCCTTTCGGCTTGACAAACGCACCTGCTTACTTCGTGGACCTGATGAGTAGGGTGTTCAGAGAATTCCTCAACAAGTTCATGGTAGTCTTCGTAAACGATATCTTGATCTTCTCAAAGAGTGAGGAAGAACATGCTCAGCACCTAAGGGCAATCATGGAAACTCTGCGAGTCCATCAACCAAAAGCCAAATTCTCCAAGTGCCACTTTTGGAGAGAGGAAGTAAGGTTTCTTGGGCATGTAGTATCCAAAGAAGGGTTAGCTGTGGACCCTGCTAAGGTAGTAGCGGTACAGGATTGGAAGACACCATGGAATGCAACAGAAGTCCGAAGCTTTCTCAGGCTAGTAGGCTTCTATCGGAAATTCATCAGAGACTTCACAAAAATATCAGCTCCGCTCACTAGATTAACAAAGAAGAACCTAGCGTTTGCTTGGGATTTGGATTGCGAGTTTGCTTTCCAACGACTAAAAAGGGCTCTTACAACAGCCCCAGTTCTGACGTTGCCAGATGGAAGCAAAAGGTTTACGGTATACACGGATGCTTGCGGCACAGGACTAGCAGCTGTCTTAATGCAAGAAGGAAGGGTAGTAGCTTATGGCGGGAGACAGTTGAAAGTGCACGAAAAGAACTACCCAACCCATGATCTCGAGTTGGCCGCCATCGTCTTTGCGCTTAAGTCTTGGCGCCACTATCTCCTAGGTGAGAAATTCGAACTGTATACTGTCCATAAATCTTTGAAGTATCTCTTCTCGCAGAAGGACCTTAACTTGAGGCAACAAAGGTGGATGGAGTTTCTTGCCTCGTACGATTTCGAGATCTCCTACACTCCGGGCAAAGGCAACGTAGTTGCAGATGCTTTGAGCAGAAAGAAGCTAACATTAAGCCCGCTGTTTGTTGAAAGGCAAAGCCTAGAGTTTATAGCCAGCTTTGACTTTAGGCCCTCCTCTGATTTTGTACCCGATTTGTTAGCATCTCTTGAAGTGCGCCCTACTCTTTTGGACTCAATAGGGACAGCACAACGCGAAGACCCTCGGCTTGTGGAGACGATTGATAGGCTAATTAGGGGTGAGACTTCAAGTCACCTCAACAGATACTCCATCGACGATAAGGGTTGGCTAAGGCGAGACGGAAGACTATGCGTCCCACGGACAAGAGATTTAGTAAAGACGGTTCTCGAGGAAGCACATCACTCCAAGATGACGATACATCTAGGCGGAGATAAAATGTACAAGGACATAAAGAGAACTTTCTTTTGGAGCGGCATGAAGAAGGACGTGGCAGATTTCATTTCTAAGTGTATGATTTGCCAGCAGGTTAAGGCGTAACAGAAGAAACCTGGCGGTCTGCTCCATCCTCTAGAGGTTCCACAGTGGAAGTGGGATAGCATTTCAATGGACTTCATTGATGGTCTGCCTAGGTCTAGAAGAGGCAACACTAGCATTTGGGTAATAGTGGATAGGCTTACTAAAAGCGCCCACTTTTTACTTGTCAAGAGTAGAAGGACTGCCTTATCTCTAGCATCTCTTTATCTCAAAGAAATTGTTCGACTCCATGGAATACCATCCAGCATTGTTAGCGACCGAGACCCTATCTTCACAAGTGAGTTTTGGCGGAGTCTGCAAGAAGCGGTAGGCACACAGTTATGCTTGAGTACAGCCTATCACCCCCAAACCGATGGCCAGACAGAAAGAGTGAATAGAGTTTTGGAGGACCTTTTAAGACTGTGCGTCCTTGACTTCGGAGGGACGTTGGAAGACCATCTTCCTTTGGTGGAATTTGCCTACAACAACAGCTACCAAACCACCATCGGAATGGCACCCTTCGAAGCCTTATACGGAAGACCGTGTCGATCACCCACTTGTTGGTGGGAGTCTACTGACAAGCTCATACTTGGACCAGATATGATCAGAGAGACTTCAGAAAAAGTAGACTTAATACGAAGGAGGATGAAGACAGCCCAAGATAGACAAAAATCCTACGCAGACAAGAGAAGGACTGACCTTGAGTTTGAGGTTGGGGACAGAGTTTTCCTTAAGGTATCTCCTCTAAGAAATGTCGTTCGTTTTGGAACCACAGGGAAGCTAGCACCAAGGTTCGTAGGGCCATTTCCTATTATCGAAAAAATTGGGAAGATGGCCTATAGATTAGAGCTACCTGAAAAACTAGCTGGAGTTCACAACGTCTTTCATGTTTCGCACCTCCGAAAATGTCTACATGAATCTGCTGAAGTGGTAGAGCCAAACATCCTTGAAGAAGCTGAAGTGGAACGCGAAGCAACCGTGAGGAAAGTTCCAACCCGCATCTTAGGAACGGAAGTGAAAAAGCTACGCAACCGCAAAGTCAAGCTCGTCAAAGTTCAGTGGAGTGACACCGAGGAAGACGCGACTTGGGAAACTGAGGACAAAATACGCGCAGCCTACCCTTTTCTTTTTGAGGGTACATCTTTGATCTTTCTTTTTCCTTAAGTTGTGCTTTTATCTCTCTTTTTAGGTATATCTCCTCGACCTTATCTTTTAGGTAGAAACCCTTTGGATGAAAACATGTAATTGGAACATGTTATGGATGATGGTCGCAAGTGGTTGCAAGTGATTGCTAGTGGTTGCTCGTGGTTGCATATACACACACAATCTAGGTTTTAGATCGGCTCAGTCACTTCATATTGCGTATGCATATATGTATTTACATTCTTATATGGTTGAAGTTCAATGTGTTGTCATATGGATGTTGCATTTATATGAATGATTGTTGTGCACTCATGTAGAATTATGAGTAGGAAATTTTTTTTTTGCATACATGATGGATTCATGACACTTACATGATTCACATTTAGGAGGTCAACTGAATCAGTGGACCGCCTGATTTCTGCATTAGATAAGGACATATACACACAATGCATATGATCATAAAGCATTAGAAGTCTTTAAGGACAATGGACACCTGTGTTTGTTGGTTGAGTAGATGGACGATTGGATGGTAGGATATACATTCTTCCTAACTTGAAGATTTCGGGGACGAAATCCTTTTAAGTGGGGGAGAATGTAACACCCCGTATATTCTATAACAGTGAAATTCATAAATTAAAGTATAATTAATTCTAATGAAAGAATTAAGGGAAATGGCTTACGCCATTGCGTTCGTCTCGGAATTCTTCTTGAGATAGAGTCTGAGTTTGCCTAAAACGGACTCCGCATGAGGGAGATATGACCTCTGGAAGTTTCAGAATTCAGTTTAAAATTCAAACAGGCAGAAACAGTTCAGAAAAGCGAATTCAAACTCAAAATCGGACCCAGATTGGGCTGGGCGGGAATTTTCCCGCCCAAGACCCAGGTCGACTGGGTAGTCGACCTGGGGTACCCAGGTCGACTGGGCAGTCGACCTGGGTGTCGACTGGGTAGTCGACCTGGCCCCTGAGCCAGGTCGAACCCAGCCCCACCTGGCTGGCCTGGTCTGTGCTTGGCCGAATTTCTGGGCTTGGTCTTGTCACTAGGGCTTATGTGTCAACTCTTGATTGGTTTCTCTTTAAAATGAACGGCTTATATTAATCTTGGCTCCATCGACGGCTTTAATCAATTCACAAACTCTATAAAAAAGACCTAAGACTCCACCTAATTCACACAAATAAAATGAGTATAAAGCCGTCATGTTGCTGAAGAAAGACTAGGAGTATCCGTCAAATCGAGAGACGATTAGGAATTGATTCAAAAGCTTAAAGCCACGACAATTAAATCAAAACAACGCCTACAACAAAGGATAGCATCACCAAATTCAGAGTCCTAAATACAAGATTCGTCATACGTTGTAAGTAGAGTGCTATTCCGATGTGAATGAATAATTGAGACATGATCTGTGTAGAATAAGAAATGGGATTGTACTTTAATTATAATAATGTTAATTCATAATTGTATGTTGCTATGATTTGCTATGAATGGATTTGGGATGTGGTAGTGTAATTAACATGATATTGGATCTATTGAATAGTTGCGATACAAGTATATAACTCATGTTGGAAATTAGATACTTATACGTTGTGGTCAATGAGAAGTTATATATATATTTCGTTGCAACCAAGTTAAGACTTATGCAAGTATATGATCCACTATTATGCCAACATGATTTTAGATCCTTCTATGTATATTTTTATGATCATTTTTTTAGTGTAGTTGGATCCAATTGGGTATTATGATTCATATGAATTTATGTTGGAATAGGCATCATGATTCAAGTGAAAACCATACTTTTGTATTAGTAACAAAAGTAAGCATCTTTGTGAACTTGTGTTGACTTTATGAACATGACTAGTTTATGTTTAACTTTATGCCCAAACAAAATATGTTTTTAGGCTTAGGTTGTTGTTAAAAAACATATGATAATATATGTGGCACATAATTAAGTTAGATTCATACTTTAAAATAAAAGTTTATACATGATTAGATTAAAACCATGATTCATGTTTAGGTATGTTTTATGCCAAGATTATATGCTATTACAATGCAAGTTCACAAGTGCCTAATTTATGTTAATTAGATCGCTATGTTGCAAGTTCATGCGTTTACACACCCAGCTTGAAGAGAGAGAATGTATTGCTTGGATCTCTTTCGTTTTGGATTACGGCTTTGGATAGCAATTATGGGGACTTATGCAGTTTACTTATGATTTATGCTTCTTTAAGTTATAAAACCAAGACAGTATTATGGTTGTAATAATTAGAAGAGTGTTTTGAGACAATTGTGGAAATGTTTGTGTAAATACGTATTTTATGAAATAAAAATCTGTTGTTTTTCGCTGCTTATACATATGTGTTTATATCTGTCTTGTGTTTTTATCTTTGACTTTTACCTATAAACTTCCACCAAAATTAAGGCATTCCCTTTGTGAGTGACCTTAACGGAGGTGGGGTGTTTCAGTGTGTAAATTAAACAAAGCTATTTATGGGCTAAAGCAAGCACCACGTGTTTGGTTCAATAAGCTAAAAACAACCCTGTCAAAGTTTAGATACATCCCAACAAAATCAGACAACTCCCTATTCACAAAGTTTACTGGTGATAAAGTTACCTATGTGTTGATCTATGTGGATGATTTTATAATTACAGGCAACTGTGAAACTGAAATCAAGACTATTACTCATCAACTAGACAATGAATTTTCTATCAAGGACCTGGGTGAACTATCCTATTTTTTAGGAATTGAAGTCAGCAGGAAAAATAGCAATGAACTTCACTTGAGTCAAAAGAAATACATTGAAGAAATCCTAACCAGATCAAACATGGACAAGGCTAATCCTCTACCCACACTAATGATCACTAATTCTCACTTGAGTAAGGAAAAAGGTGAACCTATATGCAATGAAAAACTGTACAGAAGTATCATTGGAGCTCTACAATATGTAACTATAACCAGGCCTGACATAGCATATAGTGTTAACAAGGCTAGCCAATTCATGCAAAAACCTCTTAGTGATCACTGGAAGGTCGTAAAAAGAATCTTGAGGTATTTAAGAGGCACAATCAATCAGGGACTAATCCTAAGGACAGGCAACAATCTAAATATTAATGCCTATGCAGATGCTAATTGGGCCAATGACTATGATGATAGAAAGTCTTCAAGTGGGTACTGTATATTCCTAGGCAAAAACCCTATATCTTGGTGTGCAAAGAAACAAAATACTGTTTCAAGGTCAAGTACAGAAGCAGAATATTGCAGTATTGCTAGTGCTACAGCTGAAATTATGTGGATTCAATCAATCCTAAGTGAACTAAAAATTAACTCAGGTGCTAATGCAACAATATGGTGTGACAACATGAGTGCCATAGCACTAACAGCAAATCCTGTTCTACATTCTAGAACTAAGCACTTAGAGCTAGATATTTACTTCGTAAGAGAATTAGTTCAAAAAGGAAAGCTTCGGGTAAATCACGTACCTTCCACTTACCAAACGGCGAACATTCTGACAAAACCACTATCAAGACCTAGATTTGAGACTCTGAGAGACAAGCTATGTGTTGCAGAGATCACAAATCCGAAGTCACAAAGCAGTGAACAAACCCTAGCAACCAAATCGAGCAGATCCACAAGTATTAGCCTCAATTTTATCACAAAACCTCAAATCCTAACCAAATCCAGAAGAAACTCTGATCAATCTCACAACAAGTTCAGATCGGAAGCTGACCAAGGAGTATCCACTGCAAATAGCAAAGTAGAAAAAGCTCAAACTCAAATTAAAGCCAAGACTTGGAAGAGAAGATAGAAAAAGGGAGAAGATGATGTCGAAGTTGAAGAAAATCGCTGAGGAAAATGATTTGATATATCTCATTGCGGCGGCTATTCTTTTCTGAAGCAAACCCTAAATCATGTATTAGGGTTTGACGGGGGGTATGAGGAGTAACAACACAACGTTACTCTTTGTACCCGTTCAATATAACTGGGCTTAGCCCATTACTTTCTGTTTTTCAAATAAGCCCACATCGGGTGTTATAAATATGTTCAAAACCTTTGTACAAACACACTCTGGAAAATCATTTGAATAAAATTACAAAATCATTTCTGCTTACAATCTTATATTGAGTTAGTGGTTACTTTTTTTTAGTACAGATGACATACAAATTTTGTCGAATCAAGACAAAGTATGGTTAAATATTACAATTCATTTCAATTGTTTGGATGAATTTTCAAACCGAGTTTAACTGTAACCCTACCTAATTCGATCCTCATTAAATTACAACGTTGAGACGTTTATTTTATGCCTGGACTTTTTTTGGGTTCGAGTACACTTTTTCTTCGATTCAATCCAATGTTTATAAATGTCACTTCCAAGAGTGATTTATTATGCTTCAAAATTATTTATTTTCTTCCACCAGGTAAACGATAAGTATATGGAAAATTTAATTATGATAGTTCAAATAGATAAGCATTTTTTGGTATTATACTTTCTTGAAAAATACATGCTTTTCGGCACATAAATGTTAAGGTAGGAATTGTAGAATTCTTAAAATGAAGGCAGCTTCAAAAGCTTTTGAAAATGGACCATATTTACCTAATAAATAATGTGAATCAAAATTCTTTTTTTACAGACATAATAATGTTTATTTTGTCTTCATTCATTTGGTAGCATGATAACGTACCAGATTTGCATTTACATGTGACGTTTCTAGAAATAAACTGAGCGTGACGATCAAGATCCATCTTTATAAGACGGTTACTATTGTGATTGGTGCTAATACTGGTTCTATGGTTTAACAGGTGATGGGTTTTGCACTGTTAGCAGCAACTTAAACCATCAAACATTCTATCCTTCACCGGTTCATTTTGATTTGTCTTATATTGTAGAAAAGTTATTTCTAAAACCAAGCTTACAATGTTCTTTGTTTTACCAGATTCATAGCACACAAATTTGTTTTTGAAAATATATGTATGTAATTATGTACCAAATGTTATACATTCAAAAACCCCGTTTCAGTTTATTATCATGTGTGGTATATTTTGTGCTTCAAGAACATGTAACTGTATCAGTGCATACCTCTTATTTTTGATATATTCAGCTCTTATACACTCAAACATTCCCAACTACATACGCTTAAAAAAATCTGAATGCAATACACTATTCACAGATCTACTCAGAGAAGCGTATTTGTTGCTTCATTTATGGAAATATAACATTTGTCATGCTCATTCTGCAAAACCAAAATAATGTTTTATTTCTTCACCGTTTATTAGCATTTAGTGGCTACAATATAACTTGCCTTTATAGTACTGTAGATTTTTAGATATTTGCCGACTACGATACCTCTGCAACAAAGAAAAACTAATGTTGTTTTCTATATTTCACTTGCAGTCAAAATAAGCTATCTACAAATTCATTGACATTTGGTATGCATTCCTAACTTCCTATGGTTGTGAATCCTTACAATTTATAATAGAAATGAGTATTCTTTTTTAACAATTAGCTCCACTAGCCTGTCTGATTCCAGGGTAAACTATTTTAGCTATCCACTATCAAATAGCAGCCATTAACCTTCTTTTATTCACCATCGGCAATCTGATGTTATCCTGTGATCCTTTACTTTTTATCAAGGTGTCAGCTATTTAGATATTCATTTGACAAAAGAATCATTTAATAATGTTTGCATTGGATTTTGTACACCTTATTGACAATTCATATTTGGACGAGAAATTTTGTAAATTTTGAAATGGAATAAACTTCTCTTCAGTCATATGGAAGTATGTAGGTACACCAAATGAATTAGAACATACATGCAAAGGTTCTTTTGTTTAAATTGCATCCAATTTCTTCCCAAAAGAATAAAAATGGAATGTTACACATATTACTGAAGTTCAAAAACTATATGCTTCCATATTTAATTTTCATGTTTTTGTCCAAATATAACAATAATGTCTCCTATTGTTTTAAGTTCATTTGTGATATTTACCCTAGATTCATGTTGTATCCCGTGTTTGAAATTTAAAGTGGATGTTTTAATGAGTTTGACATGTCATTCATGTAGGATTAAGATAAAGATAAAAAAAAGGGATATTACAAGTGAATTGAAACAAATTTCAAATTAATTATATGTTCTACTAATTAAATTAGCAGGAGTTTTACCTTTGAATTATATTAAAATTAATTAACATAAGAGGAGTAATTAGCTTGATTACCATAAGATGAATATCTTCATTGATCACGTTGAAACTCTACCATGGATGTATTCTTTACTACATACCTTAAATGAAAAATTGATTTTGTGGTTAGTCTCATACCTAGATCATGATATAATTTTTAAACTACGTAGTTATATGTTTGCTTTTCATCAATTTTTCTTGCCTATTTTCCACATTGCTTATTTACCGACCTTCTAATATTTCCATGTATTCCTTAACTTTTCTTTATCACAATATGTTGGAAAACAATGGCTGAGTCACGTACTTCGTCGCTATCTTGAAGACGATTCGGCGATCTGGTCGGTGGTGCAAAACCAGTTCGTACTTCCGCCGCCGCCTCTAGGATAAAACAGTCTCTCTCTGATTAATAACTGATCTGTTTTGCACAAACAAATCAGTGCAGATTTGCACTTTCTGTTTTTACTGCTCGAAAATTTCTTAAGAGTATTTTAATGGCGGAGAAAGAGAATGCAGAATTTTTCTGTGCAGATCTCGTCTAATCTAATGATAATATATAGACGGGGATCAGGGTATTCGAAAAATCTGGTCAGTGGAGAAAAATCGGATCTGCGAAATACTTGGTCAAAGTTTTACCGCGTCATATAAAAATCGGTTCAGAAATTATTTTCCTGATTTAAAAACTGGTTCGAAAATAGCAGTGTTTTCTGGACCAAAAATATAAGTGTCTACACCACATAGCCAGGGCCCAAAGCCCGAACCGAGCCGAGTCGGTCGGTCGGGCGTGCGCGTGTGTGGTGGTCATGATGCATGGGCTCCCTCCTCACAACAAAGCATGCATTGGGAGCCCAAGGCCCCATCAAAGCTTCTTAGAAACAAGTATATAAGCTTGCCTCTTCCATATAATCCCATGATGTGGGACTATTCACAAATAGTGTTGGAATTAAAGAGGAGGATAACTAAATTTTCTTGCAATACTTCTTACAATATTTCTTGCATTACTTGCCTTTTCATTTCTTACAACAAAATATGACAACCCTTATATACTAGACTAGACACACCCTTACACAAACCAATAGACACCGATTGATTAATAGACACAACACTAAACGAAGTGACATGACACTTAACTAAGGAACACTTCATATAAATAGACACACAAACTTCTAAATGACTCTTAACCATAAAGACATAACACTTGACTCAAATGACACAACAAACTACGAGACACAATAAATTGGGTTTATTTTCCAACATCCCCCCTTAAACCCAATTCTTCAATCATTTTGACTTTTTTTTTTCTTCAAACTTCAAAGAACTTCCGGGAACATCTTGCTTTCGATTTTATATCTCACATGTTTCGGCAGAATTAAGAATTTGTCCAAACTTTCTTTTTTTCTTTTCTTCTTTTCCATCAGAAAGATCTTCGATGTAGTTCGTATTACAGTCATAAATCTCTTTTTTTCCGACCCTTGGCTGCCACTCCGCCGTCCATAAATTGATGCAAGAAGTTGTACCTGAGAACAATCACGAAAATGCATTGAATGGAATGAGAACATGACAATGTCATTAATGACTATCTGGTTGAGTCTTAGATTCATTTGCTCCAAGTCAGCACCTCGATTGATCATACGCTGCTGGTGCTTTTCAGCTATTAACTCTTTGTGATGCTTCCTTTTCTCATTTACGCCCATGTCATCCTTACAAACTGCGTAGAGTAAAACATCATTTTTCATATCCTTTTTACATAAAACAAATGTTGGCAAATTATCCACTACTTGATTTGCTGCAGGTGGTGTGCCTCTTATCAAACTATCATATTCGCCAAATTGCCCGTAGAGAATCTTGAATTCATTTGCATTAATGAAATCAGCTTCTTCTTTTTCTCCCTCATTCTCAGCTTGGGTCGCGCCAACATCATCTAGAATTATCATTTGTTCAGTTGACTCTTCCAGTTTTGTTTCCTCGTTGATAGCTTCCTCTTCTTTTTTACTCTCCATTAGTGTGTCATCAACATGATCTGCAATGATCATTTGTACTGACTCCTCGTCGGCAGCCTCATCTTCTAAATTTTCGACTTCAACATCTCTATCCTCCTCACTATTTTTTTTCTCATCCTCCTTACCGTAAATCTCCTTCAATAAAATCCACGATTCTTTTGCTGTTTTTTCTCCAATTATATGGTCGAAAGCTTCTTCATCTACGTTCTCACTCATTGCTGCACGTGCACAACGATCTTTCCATCTCAACTTGGTGAATGCTTCACTCTCTTTCTTCGTCATATTTTTGACATCTTTTGGCCACTCATAGCCATTCTCAACGATCTCCCAAAGCCCTTTAGAGATCAACTCTTCTTTCTTTTTATCACTCCACTCTTTGAAATTTTCTTTTGTGAGAACGAACGACGAGAAAAATAACATTGCCATAGTTTCAACCTGGCGCTCTGATACCAATTGTTGGAATTAAAGAGGAGGATAACTAAATTTTCTTGCAATACTTCTTACAATATTTCTTGCATTACTTGCCTTTTCATTTCTTACAACAAAATATGACAACCCTTATATACTAGACTAGACACACCCTTACACAAACCAATAGACACCGATTGATTAATAGACACAACACTAAACGAAGTGACATGACACTTAACTAAGGAACACTTCATATAAATAGACACACAAACTTCTAAATGACTCTTAACCATAAAGACATAACACTTGACTCAAATGACACAACAAACTACGAGACACAATAAATTGGGTTTATTTTCCAACAAATAGGAGCCATCATACACTTATTTCATGTTTTAAATAATTTAAATAATTCACAATATTTCCAACACAATACTGTGTACTATTTTAAATTTGAAACCCTTCGTTTTCCTATAGTAGAAATTTCCTCATTATCTACCGTGACTATCAGTGTTAGCATTTTCAGCCAAACCATGTCAATAATTTCTTATTTTTGAAGAAACTGGTTAAATTGTGCTTCAGTTCAATATGTCAATAATAACAACTATAGATCACTAACCAATGGATTCTTAACTTATGAATTGCAGCAGCTTTCATAGTCCATGTATCATTATTAGGTTTTTCATTCTGTTTGTAGGTTTCATAATGATATGTTTAATCTACAATAGTCTTCATCTTGATCTTTTGATTTTAACATGTACTAGCCTGAACTTAGTAAGAAAAACCATGGTGATTCCTTCTCCTAGAACTCTTTTTTGTTTTACGGCTATGTTATTGTTTTCTATGTAAGTTCGGATAGTGCTCAACAACATATACATATGATTTGGGAAATAAAAACAACGGCCAAAATATACTCATATTTTTCTTTTCGGTATATAAATTTATGTATATATTTAATTTTAAAGACCTCTACTACTTCATATTTAAAAAAAAAAAAAAAATTGTTTCCTAATATTTTATACAATCCTTCCAAGTAACTAAATACATCTTTAGAGAACTTAAATCTAATCAAGAAGGAAATCTTCTTCTTAAATATACAAAGATTTGTCAACTAAGTTCAAATCTATATTTCTTATTTTCTTTGATGCTACGATTATGAATTTGTATCCTTATTTTGTTATTGCATAAAACGTGCCATTTTTACTTCATATATAATATATTATTCAACCGTTAATTATTTTGATGGCTTAATTTTGGGCATGTTGAATGGCTAAGAATTGACTTACATCTAACTAAAATGGGCGCATTCAACACTTAATTGTAAACTCATAAAATTTTGAGCTTAAACGAATATTCTGTGTTTAATGTGTGAACATAGAGATTTTGTAGATTCAAGCTAATATAATTCTCCTGACAAATGAAACCACTACCACGTAGATGAGTACCAATTTCTTAATTCTACCTTTTGTTATTTGTGATTACATTATTGCTAGCTTTACATATTAGGAGAGTTCCTCATTAACATTCTCATTATATTTAACACTACTTTATTTGTGACTTTGTTTATTCATGTATATTTATGGCTTCGTTTATTAGTGTGGTCTGAAATTGTTCAGCAGAAAAATACACCCTTATCTTTACTGTTCGCTTCTACCTTCCTTCTTTGAAGTTCTCAAATGTGGTTTGTACGATTCTGTATTTTATTTTTTGATTTTCAATTTATACTTTCATTATTATGTTGGAAGGATGCTTAGGTAAATAAATCCTAGACAATGTCACTGAAATGGTTCTAACTCAAGTAGAGCTTTATAAATAAGCATTGACAATTGTTTGTTAGGTTTTATCCCTCAAATTCTTCACAAGTTTATTAGGCTTATCAATATAACTGTCAAATATCATTACAAGTATAAGAAGAATTCACTAAGGGGATATCATCTACAAATTATTAATAACAACAATAATATGTGAAAATTGGGCAAGAATCCATAATTTATGTCAATAAATTACTTTTGTCCAATAAGGGACATCTAAAAGGTGGTCGCATCATTAGTTCCTTCAAAGTTTTCTCTTTTATATATTTTAGTGTAAATGATTACATGTTATCTTACATAAACACTTGATATGACATAATCAGAATCATATTATCATGCTTTGTTTATTTAATTTTAAAATTTTAGGTTCATGGGTGTAGATTAGTTTCATAATTTCCCTTTGTCAGAATATTACACACTCTTTATGTTCCAATAGCATTAGGAATATTTAGCTTTATCATTTTGGTTCTTTATTATATTAATGATAGATTGCATTGAATGTGTAATAAATTCTTTATTACTATTTATGGTTTTTTTTTTTTTTTAATTTTGCATATATTCATATGATCCATCGCAAATTAGAACAAATTTAAAAATAATGCATATTTTGATCAATTTCATACAAAAAAGTACTAGAAACAATTTGGCATATATATTAATAATTGATAATTGACAAATGTTTTATTTTTCCCTTTGAAGGATAAGAGCCACTAGATAAGGAATTGTGCTGTTCTTACTATTACAGTAAGGCAATCCAAGCTCTTTGTTGATTTGCTTGTGCGATCAATTAGAAGGTATGAATTTTGCATATATAATCTTGTGAGTGTAGAACTTTGGTATTTTGTTGACTCGAAGTTTATGATTTTACTACATAAACTTTGTTCATTTTTTCCCCAACAATTAGCATCAGCTGAACTATATCTATTACAGACGTACATACATCTATATACATACATATATACATTTTTTTTTTGAAAAAAATTGGTTCACTTTATTGCTTAAACCAATAAAATACCGTCTTTATGAGCCTCGTTAAAACCCCAAAACCCCCCTAGTGGGTACCTTATAGGGAAAAAGGGTACTCATAAAATTGGTATACATCATAGAAATGACCAAGGTCATTAACAAAGGAAAATACATCATAAAACTTCAAAAATAAAACTAAAGTAAAGAACACACTTCACGGCCCAATAATCTGGCCCATCCACCACTATCAATTCAAAAACAAATTAAGCTTCGCTTCATCCTGTATCTCTTAACTCAATTACCCCACCTCTGAAGAAAACTTTCATTCCTCGAAGTATGTGTAGATCTAGATCCATTGTTTTGAACCAACAAAACAATATCTCGTTCAATTCTGAAAAGAGTAGATGATGAATGATTCTTCCGTCCCTGAAAGACTCTCAAATTTCTTTCTCGCCATATAAAGTAGATAGCTGTTTCTAGAGATCCAAAAGCTAAGTCCCTCAATTGATCTTTTGTTGTGAATTTCATATGTAATAATCTTGCTTCTTCTTTCAAATCCGAACAAATAGTTAATGAAAGTTCCAATTTTTGCTTTAGGGATAACCAGATAAAGGCTGCAAAATCACACTAAAAGAAGAGATGCTCTGTGGATTCTGGATGGTTCTCGCAAAGTGGACATAGAGGATTAACTTCAGAATTATAACGCAAGACTCATTCTTTTGTATTCAGCCTCCCCATGATCGCAAGGTATGAAATAAAAGACATTCTTCTACTATTCTTTTTATGCCAAATTACTGAATACGTTGGATCTGAAAGTTCATGAACTCGAATAAAGTCCCAAACTTTATGGAAAGAAAAAATTCCTCCTTCACACCATTCATATCTGTCTTGATTTAGATTAGGATGAGTATGAAGTGAACTAATTTCATCTAGTAATTCTCTTGTTGCAGGATGAATTTCTAGATGAAAACCTTCATTTCTGATAATTTCAGATATCTTTTCATTAGATTGGCCAATAATATGCAGTTTACCAAAACCAAGTAGATCAACCATGCACTTACAATTTATCCAAGGCTCTATCCAAAGATAAGTATTTTGACCTCTGGATATTATTTTGTTGAAATATTGTTTAGATCTGGATCTAAGTCTTAATATTGATTTCCAAGTGCTTGATGCATTTACATCCAGTGCCATAGTCCATAAAAAATCCTGCTTACAGTACCTGTTTTGAACCCATTTACTCCATAAGGAATTATTTGATAAAAATTCCACATTAATTTTATATAGGCTACTTTCTTAAGGTCACTGAAATTCTTTAATCCAATTCCCCCTTCTCCTTTAGGTTTACATAAAGATGCCCATGCTACTTTATGAGATGTCCCACCCCAGAAAAAATCAGCACATAAAGTCTGTAATTTGCTCAGAGTATATTCTGGAATCTGATAGATAAATAACCAGTATAGAACAATAGGGGTGATAACTGAATTTATAAGTTCTGCTCGACCAATAAAACTTATAAATTTATGTATACAAACATTTATGTATACATGGATAGCCCATTGGGGGCACAATAAGAACATAGTTGGTGACGCAAATAAGCATTGCTGACTAGGTCTCATTATATTAGCTATATAGATCTCAGGATTGAAATTCGTTGTGCAACTAATTATACAAATATATGTTCAAATTGTCGCTCCCGTACCAATGCACAAACATATACATGTAGGTATGTTTCTTTCACTTCTATTAAAAATAAGTAACCACTAAATGTTCGAAATATATGGGTACTTGAGTAAATGTACAACCACCAAAAAATATTTGCACTTAAAATATTCTTATATTAAGCATTGACGCACTAATATATTTTATCATAATTGGGATTTAGTTGTGTTTGTCTCTTTATTGTTCTTTCCTTGAAATTTGTAGCCAAACATGTGTTATTATTTAATATATATCATTTGCCTTGCATGTACTTCAGTTTTATATAGCTGTTGCATATTTGGTCAAAAAATGGATATGCTTGGGCTTCGTAACACATAGCAACAGTGCTATTTATTCAAAAAAAAAAAAAAAAAAAAAAAAAAAAAAAATCCACTTTTTACTCGGATGAAAATAGTTTGCATTCGTTCCCCTATGAGTTGTCGCAAATTTTGATAAATTAATGTTCAAAAAATTCCCCAAGGAAAATAGCTAGCAGTATTCCTTTGTCCAACAGATATTTCTGCGGGAATGATTCTCTCATATTTATTTTTTGATGAATATACCAACAATCTTCTGTACATTGTGAATAAAGATACATTCAAATATAATATCATATTAGGATGGTAGTAATTTAACTTAAAATTCCTATGCTTAAGTATTATGGAAAATGATAAAGCAATTGGGTATCTTGGTGCATCAGCAGTTAACGATTGTGCTACAGCACAAACACAGAGGACTCCATTGAAGCATTTGGTGGTCACTTCAAAGAAAGTTGACATGATTAGCAGCTCTACTCACGTGACTAGAAAGGCAATGCTATGTTACAATTTATTGTTACTGTGTATTTGGTTGAACACTAAATGAAGTATTAATAATTGCCTAATTACTTTTTCAAAAAAAAAAAAAATTATCTAACATACATATTTTTGATTATCTAATTTTTATCATTTATTTTGTTATTGAACGGAAAATTTGAAATAAAAAGATCATAACATGTATTTTGTATCATGCATAGTCTATTTTCTAAATTTCAGAAAGCACCGTTTATTTGCATGAAATCTAAACGCATCATTACGATCCCTTTGCATGAAATCTAAACGCATCATTACGATCCCTTTTATGGACGAAAATGGGGAACACATTTTGTTCAATTTAAGTTTGTTTATTATGATAAAAAAACAAAACAAAGGCTTTTCTTTAACTGTTACATATTTACTTAAAGAAAGCTTGCTTTTGTGGTAAAATATTATAACAGGTTTGGGTTACTTAATGTAGTTGGGAAGAAAAAAAAAGGGTTCAACTATAGCATGTTGTAAATCCCAGTTACTGCTAATAGCCTAATAGTTTTTAAGCAATGTTATGGTATTTAGTTTATCCCAGTAATATCTCAGGCGCATGTACTTAAATAGTTGGTTTCCCAATTATAAATAAATCTAATAAAAAGAATACTTTAAACGAACAAATTGTGTAGTGATAAAAAATATTAAATTTTTATACTGAAAGTTAAAGTAAAACTTAACACATTTCTTCATGTTGGAAAAAATAATTCTGTTTTTGAGCAACAAATATGAGTAGTTGATGGAGCAAAAATGGAAATGCACCAAAACCTTGCAAAACCTGCATAATTCCGACATATTCATCTCAAGACCGTAACTCGGTTCTGTCTGATTAATTTTACTTGCAGGATTATTTCATGTCAAACTAGAAGAAGCTGGATATTTTTGGATGTTCCTATCTAATAGAGTTGCTCAGTTAAGGTGTGATACTTAGCCTTTTCCCTTTCTTTCTTACACAGTACTCCAGTTTGAACTAGGTTTATCAGATAGTCTTAATACTGACATCTATTTTTAGTTACCCTTTTCTTCTTTGATTTTGATGTTTTCGCCATTCTTTTTTTTTTTTTTTTTTTTTTTGGGTTCATTTTGTATTCTCATATTTGTATGTTCAAACGTTGGACATAAATTTGAATAAAAGGATCACCATAAATTATACAAAGTCATAAACAATATTTACCCTGTTATGATAAATTAAATTCAAGACCTTAAGAATAACAGTCGTCATTGCATTGCATTATCTCAGTACATGATATTACATAGTGTCTTTATTTATTGTCTCGGTATGGATTGGTAAATATAAATTCATCTTATTTCTTACCATTAGCTTAATTGTTTATAGCAAATGCACTGAATTCTTCAGCCTAATTTGAACTGCCTACAAAATACACAGTGCATGCATGACTGTCTTTTAATATGGTTACATGGTTGAACTATTTGCTCCATGATAGCTGAAGTTCATAATTTTCTATAAGAATTTATTCACAAGCTTTGAATGTTTTTATATTTATTTAAATTCCTAATCTGTTGGCTTATGTAGGCAAACATGTTGGAAGCATGATATGTGTCCTTTCATTACTCTCATTCTGATTATGGATTTTTTATTCAGTTATTCTATACAAGTATGTATATATATATATATGTATACATATATATATATACATATACATATATATATATATATATATATACATATATATATGAGACCGGCTATTTGAACACAAAATTAAACACAAAGCCTCCACCGTTGGATTTGTTTGTCTTTATGTAGATAGTGGAATTCATGGAAAGATCCAGTGGTTGAGATTTATTGTGTGCAATTTTGTGTTCTCATTCAGTTATTCTATATAAGTATATTTATTTATTTATTTATTTATTTATTTGTTGTCCTACAGTATAGAACAACCTTAGCCTAAATATAGAGTCGGAATTTTTTAGGTTTTTATATTCCATAGTTTTATTGCTGGAGGTGGTACAAAGAGTTTATTTTGGAAATTTTCTGAGATAATGTGTGATATTTGTGAGTCACATCAGGTTTTTTAATTTAGCTCTATAAAAATATGTTTATATTCTTTTGTTGTTTCTTCGGTATATAAAATCCTCTACCTAGATGCAATGCTGGAATTTTCTAAGGTTTTATGCTAGAGTTTTATTGCTAACGGAGGTACCAAAGGTTTAATTGGGATTATTATTTTTTGAGATAAAATATTTGTGAGTCACAACAATACTAACAGTGCTCTGTTTGTAGAAGCTTGGGCTGGAACAAAATATCCAGCAAGTGTTGTTGGATGCACGGTTCACATTAGGACTTCAGTCATGCTAGTTTTCTTTCTGGAATTCTCCACTGGCGTTGGAGTAAGTTGATGGCAAGGGATGGGGCTTGGTCAAATATACTGATACATATGAAGTGCTATAAACTCTTATTAACTCATTTGTTATCACTCATCTGAAATATTTTTGATGTCATGTTTAATTTACACGTGCCTATACACGACTGCTATCGTTCGTTGATCATATTTACAGTGTTGTTTGTTATCATCTTAGTTTGCGTGTTTGGTTTTATTTTAATACTTGATGCGCAGGACGGTATTAATGTGTGCATGGTGGCTACATCGATTGCTTCCTAAGAAATCTTTGGAATGTGCAATGTGTTCATTTCTTAAATGATGTATGATTCATGTAGAATGGAGGTTTATCTATCCAATTTTAATATTCATGTTAAAGGAATTATATTTGTCGCGATTCTCGCATTATGCCAATCAAACGATTAAACACAATAAACTGTAATTTTTTTGCATTGATTTAACAGTTGCCTACAAATGAAATTTCTTTATCAACATTACAAACGAGGAAAGTCTCACAACTTTTGATGAAAATAATTTGGCCTTTAGTACACACCATCTTATGAGTTTAACTGTACGAACCAATCCATTTTATGCTCAAAATCTTTTACCTGCATTTATATTAGTTTGTGATACAAATCATTTTTTTACATAATGTTGTCTTTTAATGCATGAAAAACTGTATGTTAGGTAATTATGTATGTCCCTTTTATACCCTGTAATTAAAATTTATGCGTAAAAACTTAACATGTTTTTTACTATAATTATGCAATATCTGTGTGCATGGCACAGGTTCGCACTTGTAGTAATATGTTAGCCTCCTGCTCATCATCGTCACCAACCTGTTAGTTATACTCAATCTACTAATTAGCATCGTCGATGATCACCATAAGATATTAAGCGAAAACATAATACCTTGAGTCAGATAAAAGTCTGGTATGAGCGACAAAAGACTATCAACAGCTGCATAAGATAATATGATAATAGACAATTCAAGTCTCATCTGACCTGTCTGTGCAACCAAAAAGTTAGCATATAATAATCTCATTAAATATGCTGCTCGAACATATATAAGTATACATTAGTCATGATAAAATTCTCAATTCTCTGCAATATCTCATGGTGATAGGCTACCCGGAGAAATATAAAAGAACACGCAAGCAACCTCAGCATCCATAACAAACAATACCCTAACTATCACCAACTAAAGCCTTGAATATGCTAATATCGAATGACCTGTCATTGCCATCCATCAAGGCTAATGGAAAACCCTAGTTCTAGTCGAACAACCATACGTGCCACATATGTTTGTCTTCTTGAGACAACTAGATCACTTCCCAAGCGATCCAGGGTACTCGATCTCTTAGATCTTAATAGGCATTTCCATGATACTGCTGCTTCGAGTTCGCTAGAATCCTTTAAATTTCAAGGATTCGTAGGAAATTCCAATCATATAAGCCATCCACGACCCCATATTTTAGCTCTAGTCACACTCGAGTCAGTCCATTATCTCGCAACATCATCCTACTTTGAGATACCTATCACTTTCACCTTCAACTACTCTCGCCTGAGTTCATAATCAAAGAAGCAGTACCACTTTGACGATAACTTCCACCTCGTAGAAGCAATCGACTATCAGAGACCACCATCATGCTCCTGAAGACCACAACATTTCACCTAGGATCCCTGGCCCCTAACCGTTAACTGTGGTGGACCGATTCCAGTCCATTCCTTATGGATCGGTACCAGTCTGTACACTTAACCATATTTTAGCTAAGTGTTGAACCACTTCATTCGTCTTCTCGAATATATCCCTTTGGTCCATCCACATCTTGAGTCTCCTTTTTGAAGCTTCACCTGCTGGTCCATCAATGATTATTCAGGTGTTTTCACTTCGACCCATCCAATAATCACCAAACTTTGCGCATGACCCACTTAAGACCCATTAAGCCATGCACGAAGTTTTGTCGCCTCTCGACCATCAGTGATGGATCAGTATCGGTCCAGAGGATATGGACTGGTACCAGTACTCGCACTTAGGGAATTTTCGATCAAAAATTTCTGAGCATCATCCCAATGCCCTCCAAGGCTCCTCCGCCAAGTTTCCTCTAAATCTGGTCATCTGAACCTCTGATTTTCTCTATTCTTCGATTTAAGTTCTGTGACACACAATTCTAAACAAACAAATCACACACAACAAAAATTTAACCAATCAAACATTAATTCATCCAATTTCGAACATGAAGAATCATGAAAACACAAATAAACATGATTCATATCATATTAATCACAAATCTAGCATAATTTGACATTAAACATATAAAAAACATGATGAATCTAGCGAGTTATGTAATCTATGATCAAATTATGTAATCCTAGGGATTATTTATCTGAATTAAATATATTTGGTCCAAGTTTAGGTAAAATTAGCATACGAGGTGTTTGATTAACCTAATTAACACATATGATCCATGGTAAGCATGTGAAAGTTCTCTATCGCTCCCCAAAACATAGATCCGAGCCGATATTGATGAAATCAAATTTAGAAACCAAGGAGATGCTAAAGAAAGTCACATGAATACGATGCAAAATAGTGAGATCCAATCTCTCTCGATGTAGATCTTGCACTTATATGCAATATAGATTGATTAATGAAAGAGAATTAGGGTTTAGAGGAATTACTTTGAATTGGATATTCACAGACGCTAACCTAAAGTGTGGAATGAGGAGAAGAACCCTAATTCTCTCCTCAATCCCTTATTTATAATCTCATGTCATTAGACTAATGGATAACTAATTAGCCCATTAGCTGCTAATTAACTTGGCCAGCAGAAACAAAAACTTAAAAAAGCGATTTCTCTTAAACCGTTAAGCCAAAATTTTAATGTGACCATCTCTACGGAATGGCCAATCACCATCTTGACCCAATGAGACCAATTATAGCATCTAATTTGATCCGTAGAAAAATTTATAGCTAAAAAAATGAATCACAGGGGTAAAATGGTCACAAAATGATTTGGTAAAATTCATGAACATATCTCATATCCTCATGAATATCGTAATAAAATTTGAGAATGATACGACCACCAAGGAATTAAATAGAATTATCTTACAATCCTCCGATACGTAAAATACGGGTCATCAAATTCTCCTCTCTTTGGGAAATTCTGCCTGAAATTTGAAGCAAGCACGAGCAAATAAAGATCCTGCATGCCTACCATCCACGAGTTGCCAATCTAACATTCAATCTTACATCCAACAATCCATGCAACCAAAATCTTAACCTAACACGCGAATTTCGAATGTATAATATACAATAGCCCAAGTAAGATACAATATATGGGATATGCCACTCAAAGCGTTCTACATTCTCTTTTACGTTTTCCATATGCAATCGTCATCGTCCTCGCTCCATTGTACCTTAACTAACTTCACAACCTTCCTCTGAAGCTGTTTTGTTTCATTCCCACCAATGGCAAGCAGTTTATGAAGTCTAGAAACTTCGGGCTCTACCTGTAAATCTTCCATCTGATCACCATAAGATATGTAGACAACACATGAAAAACATTGTGCACACCTGCCATCTTCTCAGGTAGATCCAATCTATAAGTAAGTTTTCTAATACGCTCGATGATTGGAAACGATCAAAAACGACCTAATGAATCTTGGAGCTAGCTTTTCTTTCCTTCCAAATCCTACGACATTCCTCAGTGGTGAAATTTTAACGAATACCAAGTCTCTTACTGAGAATTCTAAGTCCTCTCTTCTTTTATCACCATAACTCTTCTGGTGATCTTGGACTGCCTTCATCGTTGTAAAATGATTTCAATTTTACCCATCATTTCTCTTATAATTTTTGGCTTAAATACTAACTTCTGTCTTGTCTCTAGTCAACAAGAAGGTGAATTACAGGGTCTACCATACAATTCCACATACGGTATCATACCAGTACCCGACTAATAACTTTTGTTGTAAAAAAACTCGACTAGATAGTCTTCCTATGACCCTCCAAATCCAATACACAAGCTCTTAGAAGATCACCCTACTCTTGGTTGATCTCTCTCTTTGACTTAATATATAACTCAACCAACTTAGATGCCATCCTCGTAGATGTGATGCGAATAAACCCTGCACTTTTGGCCAGTTGATCCACAATAACCCATATACCATCAATACTTGCTCCCACTTCCATGTAGGAACTTCCAATGGTTGTAATAATCCACACAACTTCTTTTGCTCAGCTTTAACTAACTGATATTTCATACACTTCGATATAAATATCTCGACATCCCCTTTCATACATTTCCAGTGGTAAATTCTTTTCATATCTCGGTACATCTCGTTACCATCAGGATGAATAGTCAATCTTTAGTAATGACATTCTCTCAGAATATCATCGTTTAATCCATTTATCTCAGGAACAACCAGTTTTCCAGCCTTGTGAAGCCAACCATCTCGATCAACTTCGTAAATCTTCATTTTCTCAAAATCATTCTTCATTCTCTGAATGATCTCAATAAACTTAACATTTTACTCCTGGCTCTCGCCAATCCTTTC
The DNA here is from genome assembly GCA_030737875.1 of Allium sativum. NCBI lineage: Eukaryota > Viridiplantae > Streptophyta > Magnoliopsida > Asparagales > Amaryllidaceae > Allium > Allium sativum. The sequence continues at coordinate 182,785,055 of CM060924.1, read as the reverse complement.
GATGAGAGTATGTTTAATCGACAAGCTCGCTAACATTTCAGGATCTAACTCACTGTGAGGCCTAAAATCAAATCCAGCTAAATACCCAAGATGTATTCATTCGGTAAATATGATTCCCAAACTCACATGTCTTCTACTCAACGCATCAGCCACCGTGTTTCCCTTTCCTAGAGTATAGGCTATATGAAAATCATATGATGCTAGAAACTCTAACCTTCGTTGCTACCGAAGATTCAAATCCTTTTGGGATAAGAGATACTTCAACAAATTATGAATCACAAAAATAGCTCAAATCTAACTCCCAATAAATTATGCTTCCATATCTTCAGAGCAAACACTATCGTCGCTAACTCTGAATCGTGAGTCGGGTAATTCCTTTCATGTGACTTCAGTTATCGACTTGCATAAGCCAAAGTTCATTTTCTTCTTGAGCGATGCCCCTAATCTAGTACCACATGTGGGAAGTATTAAGAGACTAAGATGTCATCCATAAAGGTTTGTTGGATAGTAACTCTGGGTCCACTGGCGGAAGGTCATAGACGACAGTTAGTCATTTACCTATCATGTAGGTAATAAATGACTGCTTACTATCTCATGCCTCATGCGAGGATAGGAATAATAATGGAAGCCTTAAATTAGTAGGACTTAGTAGCTAGTGCTCTTTAATTTATAATTGCATGTTGTAAACCACCTTGTAAGGTATTAAGTGATCCACAGGTCCGCCTTTACGTTATATTTTCGACGAGGTCTTAAGTGACTAGATATATAGATATAGGTTACCCTACCTCTTTATAGATTATTGAGTAGTTAATGAGCCCAACTCTTAGTTTTCTTTTTGGTAGGGTAGTTTAAAGGATTCATACTTATGAGTAAAAGTTCTATCTCTGTATTTCTTTAACGTTATTTTGAGTTGTTAATCAATGGCATATATCTTCACAAGGTTAGGTTAGAATAACTAGCCTTGTTGGATAAATTTTTTAGTGGAGACCAAACGGGATACATTTGTGTATTGTGGACAGTGTTATACATTTTCCACTTAGCAGGACTTGTTGTTCTGACCCTCTCCTCATAACAATTCTTAGGTTTATCTCAGAGAAGACAACTCTTAGCATGTGTTCAGTTTTGTTTTTGGTTCTCATTCTCTCATGCTCGATATCGATGTGGCGATTTGCCTTAAGGTAGTTGCCTTAATCGATGTTAGTTATCCCATCTTATTTCCGCTATGAGTTAGTTTTTGTTGACGTCAAAAGTTGGTCACTAGTGACGGTCAACCCCCAATCGTGTGAGCAACACACGAAGTAAGATAAAAATACAGAAAAAACAAGAAAAAAGGAAAGAGCACACACAAATTTTTTATAGTGGTTCGGCAAAGTCGGTGCCTACGTCCACTTTATATATTATTATTCTTTTTTGATTACAAGTACAACACTTTTTCTATTTTGAGGAAGAAGAAGAAGAAGGAGAACATAGCTATCTCTTCTTCTCTTTTTAGAGAGTTTTGAAAGAAGAAGAATCCAGAAATCAATGGAGGAATGTAAGCTCCAAAGAATGATGAAGAAAATCCAACCGGAACCCCTTTCTTCTTCTGGCAAGGGGGTATTTATAGGTGATAAAATGGCTTGGGCTGCCGTAATATGGTCCGGCCATTTCGGGAAAGCCCGGACACGTGGCACTCAATGGTTGGCTGGAATAGCGGCTGTTTACTGATCCCACTGCTCATAAATAGTATCCTCGGAAGTTGTGGCTGACGTGGCATCCGCTGGAAGGTACATCAAAAGTTGAGCTTTGTCCGGATGTGGTTTGACCACATTCATTGCCTTGAGAGTCGGGATATTCGATGACTGTAGAAGGTTTCCAAGCTGGCCCGAGATAATTGGTCAAGGCGAGATAATCGGTAAAGGCGAGATATCTGGAAGCGAGATTTTAGGTCGATCAGGAGAGCGACTCTTGAGGAGCGAGCCATCTACTGATCAGGCGGGAGTTGGGCCGACCTGTGACTTGGTCGTCTTATGCATATGCTGCGCTCTCCAAAGCTCGATTTGCTTTAGGTCGCGCGTTTGGGCTTCGGTTTAACCCGTTGGGACTCTTGCCAAAAAGAGGGTTAACACTTTTATTGTAATCTGATTATGCTCATGCTCATTAAGTTGCCGTGATCTATACTCTCCACACTTGGATGGGTTTGATTTTCATTTTTTGTCGAAATTTGGGCTCAAAAAAGTGTGGGATGTTACAAATCGATTTATCGTCTATCAAGTCACACAATAGGCAATTGTATATGGAAAACAACCTCGCTTAATTTCCATAACAAACGAATAAACATACAAAAAATCATCAAGTCACAAAGTATGATAAACAGTCAAAGCACGATTTAGTCGTATAAACGACTTTTGATCCCTTTTCCATTTAATAAACCTTTCTTTAATTAAAACTTCTTTTATTGGTAAAACTCCTTTTATCTAATAAAACTTCACTTGACTAACAAGACTTCATTTACTAATCAAAGACTCTTACTTGATTAATTTTCCTTTGTATACCAGTGTATATATTCAACTTATACATACCTATATGTATATATTTTATGATTTCCCTATTCCTTTATAGTCTTCAACACTTCGAAAGGTACTGATATACTTATCCCTACGATATAAGTATATTCACAATCATTTGCAAGATTTACCTTTTTAAAAATATAATAAAAGAGATTAAATCCATTGTTCATTAAGAACTTCTTCTCTTTTATAAGTTAAACGTCTACTTCAATATCTTTATCCTAAAAGATTCTATACTTGAATCTATATATAAAATCCATTATTAAAGATCTAAGTATATTCAAACCATTAAACCATATATTTCTAGTTTAACTACATTCCAAGAATTTAAAAACAAGTGTTGTTAAAACACTGTTTACAACAAACCCAAAACATTTTTTTATAATCATCTTTAAATGTTCATTTAAATTATATTTACTTCGATGATACAATCTGAGATTGTTAAAAATGAATTTAATCAACACATTATCACGATAAACCCAAGTGCATTTAACTAATTCTTATCTTTAAAACATTCATTTAAAGATTAAAGTTAATATTTCGTTACGTTTGGTAGTCAAGTACTTGACTGTTATGTTGAAAACGATTGGTTATAAAAATCAAGCTTCGTATACTTAAGTCGTTTCTGACATTATTAACTTAATCATTCCTCGTTCAAGAGTGGATCCAGGAAAGTTAGTGCACTGGATTCATATCACCCCTTGCCTAAGCACCCCATTCTTGAATCTCACAAACAGACAAGCCTACTTATCGGCTTATTAGAATTAAGCACAATATTCATGATATTCAATAAATAGGTAAGCAATCCACATGACTAACATGTTTCCAACATTCCCAATGTAATAACCCGTAACTTCCCCGGTAAGGAAAGCCCGGATTGAATTGAGGACAAGACAGATCAGAACACAAACAGAAGAACATTTCATTGCTTATTACAACAATTTACATCAGAGTACAAGAATATACAGAGTATACACAAATAATATACATTTGACAAATACCAGAGATTCAAATACATTACTACAGCGAAAAAACATAATACAAAGTACAGCTGAAAGAGATACACGGATACAAAGCTTCCCGAATATCATTCCAGCTGTAAACCAGAGTCCTATGAATATAAATCTGCAAAATCAAAACTACTAGCTGCCCGTGCGGAAAATAAGGGCACCCAGAGTTTAGGTTAAAACAATATACTCCAGGTCAGTCATGTGACTGGTGTGAGAACAAAAACAGTTATTAATCTTTATTTTTAAGGTTAGGTAAATCAAGGGACCACGCCGTATAACACGGAACGGGTTTCCTCCCAAGAATACCAGTGCTTATATCAAACAGCGCGATGCTAAATAAAGAACAATGAAGCTATTATAAGACCCAGGTCCCATCACACAATGCAACGCAAGCCGGAGGATAGGGTTTTTATCTTACAATATCCAAGAATGCTTGGTACGTGAAATTTCATGTTTTTTTACTACTATAAAAGTATAGTGTCAAAAACAATTTCAATCATAAATTTCAATCATAGACGGCATGAGTGCCCCATCCCACTATGTCGCTATACTAGGCTCTACAAATATAATCGCAAAATGTCGTATTGGAAGTTGGATTTCCATCTGTGAACCGAGGCAAAAGATAGTCCTCTACCGATTCAAGACTCTCTAGCCCGAGCCTCATGACCCAAACATAGGTGGGCCCTTTGGATCATCAGGGCCGGTCCACACTAAGTGGATTAAAAATACCATAAACTATATGCTAGTCTGCCCTATGGGGCATAAATGAGCCAAATGGCTCCATATCCGAGGCCCCTCGCATTCCAACAACCACACAGGTGAAAAGTATATAAATGTCAGGCAGTTTAAGCACTGACACCACCTCTAACTAGAAACCAGCATATGTCCATTTCCCTGAGTCCTTCTCCCGTTTTTGGTTCACATCGGGGTGTGAGGCTCGCGAATCAACGCTACACAAAGCGATGCCACAAAGGCTATGCTTTGATCATCAACCACAAGACTTTGCTTTTCAACAGAAGCCTTGATCATTTGCCACTTAGGCATGCCACACAGGCAATTCACTCCATGCGATTGATATCCATCAATATATAACTCTGAGCTCGTACGTCTCAGAGAAGGGCGTTAAGCAAGAGAATAAATTCTCCGCCGCCAAACAGATATACATTTAATAGAAATCAATCACACATAATAAAATCCAATGTCAGACACACAGTCCATTTACAAGTTCGTTCTGGGTCTGAACGAAACCGGAGGCACTTTCCTCACATATCCGTCAATCTCCAAGTACGTCTGGACGATCACCAACTGATTCCCTCCTCTTGGGTGTACAGCCCAATCAAGATCATCGGTAATCACCCAAACGATGTGAAGACCTCCGGCCTTCAACCACCGTCTTCATCTTCGATGTAACATCGAATCAGTTATTCAGAATGGGTATATCCCGGTCTTTCCGAATAACTCGCGTATATAATAAACAAGTGTTACACAAAAAACAACCTACGCCTCATTCCAATTCAGAATATTCTTTTATTTAAATATTCACATTCTTGAGGAAAGGTTCCCATTAATTTTATCAAAGATAAATTCTTTAAAATTTATTCTTTAATCCTCCTTTGGATATCATTTCAAACCATTTTAAGGTTTTCCAAACTAGTCGGGATTAGCGAACCACACCGAAGTAATTGTTTATTTTGTTTCCCAATCCCAACCTATTCATCCCATGGAGCAAAACTGGTAATACTCCATATCTAACACCACGGTGTTATCGATAAAATTAATTACCATTTCACATTCAAATCTAGTTAAAGATTTAACTATCGCTTGGAGCAAAACTGGTGATACTCCATTCTCGATCATTTCAATCTAATTAAAGATTCATTAAAACTCCACTTAGTTTTAATCTTTAACTGGGTTAAAGAACCGATGTCATTTAAAACACGGTTCACGATAAACCCAAAATCACATCCCATTGTTAATCGGGTTAAAGAATAAGTGTTATTTAAAACACCTTTCACGATAAACCCAAAAATCAATTTAAATTCAATTCCAATGAAATACTAATTAACTGGACAATTTCACTAAATCTTAATTAAAAGATTTGTTCTTTTCTAAACTGAGTTCAAGAACAGTGTTATTTAAGACAATGTTCATGACGAACCCAAAATCCAATTCGATATTAAATATAAGGCTCTGAATAGAAAATATATCAGCTTATATTCAATATCGAATCCTGAAACCAACAAATATCGTATTGGAAATAACAATATAAAATATATCTTTCAAATTTCCATAACAATACTTGTATAATCAAGAAATCCAACATCGAAATATCCCGAAGATGATTTCGATTCAAATCCTTTCCAATTCATATATTGGAAATTCTGGTTATTTTTAAAACCCATTCTCAATCCCATTTATTTCTTCAAAAATAATTGGATTTTAATTCTAGTTAATAACTAGTTCAATTATCTGAAGTCAACGAACGGGGGGGGGGGGGGGAGAGGGTTTTTATAAAATTATTTTATTATTATTTAATTATTCCAAAAAGAAACTTTTTATTTCGAACTCGAAATCGAACCCACCGACTGTCGTCCCTAGCTAATTACCCCCATTCCAAACTCAATGAGATATGTTTCGTAAGCCAGTTCGATCGTTTCGATCGGTTTTTGTCAAATTTAAAATATAAATTAATATAACGTTCAAAATTTGATTTTAACGCACATTTCAATTTACCAGGGCGACATACGGACCCGAAAAATTCCAGAAAAATTATTTCTAGCTTCGTATACGGTCCTAACAAAACTAGTTTCGTCGAATTCTGAGACCATTTGAAAAATGGCCATTTTCCAGTCGATTAAATTCAACTAGAACTAGTCAAACGCGTTTAACAGCGCCACACTCACATATTGATCCAGAAAATCATGAATCTTGGAATCTAGCAATAACTTGACATCCCGGATGCAACAAAAGTGGTTTCATCGAAAAAGAAGATCGTTTGCAAAATTTCCATTTTTAAGGGCCTTTATATATATTAAATATATATAAATTCCACAGTGACTTTTTTGAATTTTAAACTGGACGTATCTTTCAACTTCTAAAGTGAAATCTCAATTTCTTAGCTTCGTTAGAAAGATATGGTCAAACAGATTCAAATATTTCTTGTTTCGTCCAATTCCGACTTAAATTGAATTCTGTATATTCATTTGAATTTAGAAATCGAATTTTCGAACTACCGCTCCATTTCAGGCTCGTTATATAATTAAAATAAAATTATTCGTTTTAACTTTGTCGAAAATAAATTTTTCGTCGTTATTATTTAAAATAATTCATTTTAAATAATCAAAATTCAATAAAATCGCCAAAATAAATTTTTTAAATTGGCTCAGATTTTCCGGGTTATTACACCCAACCTTTCTATTCCTCGGCTAAGAGGGAAGCTTGTAGGTTAGAGCTCTACTGCTCCATCCCTATTCGAAGTCAATCTTAGCTCTCACAAATAGAAAGCCTACTTTGTTGACTTATTAGTGTTAAGCATTATCAATTACCTTTTAATAAAGTGACTTAATCATGACGTGGTTTAGCAATTCATAACCCTTTTCTAACCTTTGATTTAGTTGAAAAGTTTTAGGCTATCCTTTAGCAAGGTTCATCCCAACACGAATTTTATCATTTGGTATAACTCAGGACTTGAATGTGGACTGGCAATTACTTGGATAAAGTGACGAAGCATCGCTAGCTTGGAATTTAGATCGGATCTCACCCTCCTGGACCGGCTCGCCATCCTAGGGCTCGCCATCCTAGGGCTCGCCCTCCTAGGGATCTGCCCCATCCTGGGGATCGCCCCCATCCTGGGGATCGCCCCCATCCTAGGGCTGGCCGCCCTCCTAGTGATCTCCCCTATCCTAAGGCTCACCCTCATGGGGATCACCCCCATCCTTGGACTCGCCCCCCAGGGCTTGCCCCCATCCTAGGGCTCGCACTCCTAGGGATCGTCCTCATCCTAGGGCTCACCCCCCTAGGGCTCATGGTGGACCCCTGGACCATGACCCGATCGTGGAGCACATAGGGGTCACAACCCCCGAGATCACAACCCGGCCATCGGCCTCTCCATCCTCAACTCACCATCCCGTCTCATGGACCATGACCACGAACCTCTTGAAGCATTAGCGCTGCACACGATGGTGACCTATTCTCTTGGCTATTCTTCCTTCTATCAACCCGGATCTCATTACACTTGGCATGGCACGACTTGGAGAGGATTTCTCCATGTTTTCCACCTCATTTTGGGATTTTTGCGATGCGTGCCACGTGTCCCACGAACCGATTTCAGGAATTGGCTATAAATACACCACTGGAAGGCATTTTCAAGGAATCTCCCTGGCTTTTTGGTACCAACACCTCTCGTCCTCCATTGCCAAGAACACAAGAACATTGTGCCTTCTTCAAATCAATCTAACACGAGGATTTCGTATATAAAATCATTCTCTTTTCTCCTCTTCGTCATTGTAACACAAGGATGTTGTGCATAAAGGGATCTCATGGATTGTGAGACGACATTTTACTTGTAATTTCTTAGGATTTAAGAAACTATAAAGGGGACGTAGGCTTGGTTTGGGCCGAACCACTATAAAATCTTGTGTGTCCCTTGTTATTTTCTGCATTTATTATCTGTGATTTGTGATTTTGAGGATTCCACACTACATTTGGGTGTTAGAGCCAAATTTTGGTCTAACATTTTGGCAAGCCAAGTAGGGGCACACGACAACTTCAATTTCCAGCCTGAAAGGAAATTGATTTTTTGGCTATTGGATCGATGACCAAATGAAAGATATCCCAGGTTGAGGCCGAGGGAACGAGAAACGAGGCAAGCCAGGAGGCTTCCTCTCACGATCCGCATACTTGACCAGAGAAGAGATGGATGGCGTTCTCACTGAACTGAGAGCTCAAATAGCAAGGCAAGGCGATCTCCTATGAAAACAATAGGAGATGATGGATGGATTCTTAACTCGGATGGATGGAAGGCCAAGCAACACATAACTCGCTGGAAATGAAGCCACCGAAGCGGCTCTCATAGGCAATCCTGATCGTGTTACCCAACCCGCAACATAGCACGAGCTCGGGGGTATCTTCCTCTCTCTTGGAAATGGTCAGGATCGACCTTCTTCAGCTCCGGATCGGATGTATAACGGAACACAAGCTCCAGCTCAACAGCATCAACCGGCTCGAGATGCGGTTCGTGACCTTCCCCAGAGACCCGATCGGGTCGCACACCTTGGCTTACGAACCGGTCCCCACGACCTGCTCCCAGCAGCTCACCAACAACTTCCTTCTTCTCTTACACTTAATGTTGGCGGCACTAGCTCTGATATCGACAATTTGCAATAGCTTTTCAATGGGAATCGACTTGCAGATCTGATACTTCTCAAAATGACGTGGATGACATCAACCACACTCCTTTCACTCATGAGATCAGGGATTCCCGTAATCCTCCGGATTTCAAACTTCCAGTTCTGGAGCAATACAACGGCTGGATGGATCCTACCATGCATCTGATGCGTTATAAACGACATATGGAAGTTCAATTGGCGTCGGAAAACGTCATGGCAAAGTGCTTTCCTCTCTTTCTGAATGATAAAGTTGCTATGTGGATTCGACAGATAGCTCCGGAATCGATCAATAGTTGGAACATGTTGGTCACTCGTTTCATTGAATAGTTTCGGGTCCACATTGCTCGACCCAAAAACATCATGTCACTAACTTCAATCAAACAGAGGTCTGGAGAAACTCTGCGCTCGTTCCTGGAAAGATTCAACGCTGCAGTAGCATCCGTGGATAGACCTGAACCATCTACGGTATTGATGGCGGCGGTATCCAGCATTCTGGATACATCGGAGTTGAAAACCTCTTTGTACCGGGACCCACTGTGAGATCTCGGCGAATTCTACTTTGAAGTAGGTATATTTCTGCGTGAGGAAGACGCCAAATCGGAGAAGGCTATTCTCGATGTCAACATGCTTAAAGGCGGAGAGCCGTCTGATTCTGGAAAAGGCAATGACAAGGGAAAGTCGCTGCTAACGATGGACAAAATTCTTAGCCCCTGAGAGGGTCTCGATATCAAATGTACACTGAACTCAATTCAACGCTGATTGACATCTACATGGATACAAGGGGTGCCATCACCTATCCAAACCTCCCAGTAGGGAGCCATCGCAAAAGGAATGCAATTCCGGAAAACATTGCATCTTTCATGAAATCGACGATCATGACACAAATGACTGCAGGCACTTACAAGATCTGATTGAGGAACGGGTTAGACGTGGAGAGCTACCTGAGTATGTGAAACAACCTGCAGCGCTTGCGCATGCGCTGCCACCTCCTGCTCCAAGGAGTGGAAATGGTCGTGGATCGAGCTCTCGCGGGATCATCATCAACTGATCTGGATGAGATCATCTTTCATTTTCTGCATTTCTTAGGCTTTAAGATTTTTTTTTCTTTCATTAGGTTTTCTGATTGGTTGAATTGGAGTACACACGTACGAAGTTAGGATATATCTCCAAAGCGTGCTCTGGACTCGATGACAAACCAATCAGGATTTACTTTTGTTTTGCATTTAGAATTGAATAAGGAAGGATTTGCCAAGCATGGCTTGTGTTTGGTAAATTCAAGTGTCTTGTTAGGTTGTGGCAAGATTCTCAATCTCGGGAAAGTATGGCTTATACTTACTATGGAACTCCAGGTATGGATTATGCCTAGGGATGGACTATCTTGTCAGGCTGTGGCAAGCGTAGCTCTACTTAAGGTCTGAGTATGGTTTATACTCACTTTAGAATCTTAAGTATGGATTATACTTAGGAACTTCAAACGATCTTGTCAGGATGTGACAAAAGAAATCATGTATGGATTATACTCGGTTTGAACTTCTTGGTATGGATTATTCCTAGGAGGATTGGCCCTTGCTAGGATTTGGCAGGATGACTTGGACGTTCCTCGAGTATGGTTTGTGCTCGGTAGACACTTAAACATGGTTTATGCTCGGAAAAATTCGAACAATACAGTCAGGATTTGGCACATTTGTTTTACCTTTATCTCTTTACAGATATGGATTATATTTGTAGCTGGCGGACCCGGCAAGGTCATGGTATTCTCGGATTTCTATGGCTTATAGATTTCCTGGATTATCCAGAACACATCTTCCTTCAACCAGAAAGATATGTTATGAGGGGCAACTTGTTAGGATATCTTTTGGCAAGGATCGTCCCAACACGAATGTTATCATTTGGAATAACTCAGGACTTGAATGTGGACTGGCAATCACTTGGATTAAGTGACGAAGCATCGCTAGCTTGGAATTTGGATCGGATCTCACTCTCCTGACCGGCTCGCCATTCGAGAACTCACCCCCTAGGGCTCGCCCCCATCCTAGGGGTCGCCCTCCTAGGTATTGCCCTCATCCTAGGGATTGCCCACATCCTTGGGTTTGCCCCCCTAAGGCTCGTGGTGGACCCTTGGACGACGACCCAATCGTGGAGCACGTAGGGGTCACGACCCCCGAGATCACAACTCGACCACCGGCCTCTCCATCCTCAGCTCACCATCTCAGCTCATGAACCATGACCACGAACCGCCTGAAGCATTAGTGCTGCACACAATGATGACCTATTCTCTTGGCTATTCTTCCTCCTATCAACCTGGTTCTCATTACACATGGCATGGCATGACTTGGAGAGGATTTCTCCACGTTTTCCACCTCATTTAGAGATTTTGGGATGTGTGCCACATGTTTCATGAACCGGTTTCAGGAAATGGCTATAAATACACCACTACAAGGCATTTTCGAGGAATCTCTCTAGCTTTTTTGTACTAACACCTCTCGGACTCTATTGCCAAGAACACAAGGACATTGTGACTTCTTCAAATCAATCTAACACAAGGATTTCGTGTATAAAATCATTCTATTTTTTCCTCTTCTTCATTGTAACAAAAGGATGTTGTGTATAAAGGGATCTCACGGATTGTGAGACGGCATTGTACTTGTAAATTATTAGGATTTAAGAAACTATAAAGTGGGCGTAGGCTTGGTTTGGGACGAACCACTATAAAATATCGTGTGTCCCTTGTTATTTTCTACATTTACTATATGTGATTGTAAGGATTTCACACTGTATTTGGGTGTTAGAGCCAAATTTTGGTCTAACAAAAAGACATTTAGGAAAATATTTTAGAAAGAAGATATTTAGAAAGAATATATTTTAGAAAGAAGATATTTGAAAAGAAGGTATTTTAGGAAAAAAAATATTTTACACTTTAAAATACTCTAATAAGATTTAAGAAATAATATTAAAAAGATGAGACAACTTACATAAACTTAAAGTGGCTTTACAAAAGTTTGAAATCTAAAATCCAGGTTAAATGGCCAGTTTTGCACTAGTAAGGTTTTTTTTCGTTTTCGATATGTTACTTAGCTTTTTAATATCTGATAGTATTTAAGGTATTATGCATACATGAAAAACAAGATTATCAAGGCAAGAAATCACTAAGAATGCCTTTATAAAGTTAAATAGAAAGTGTTGAAAAATACAACAATCACAAATTGCATTTATAGCGACTATCACTATAAGTGCACTTTCAAGATCGAGTCCACCACAAGTTAGTAACCTACTAATCCTTATGTACTTTGTCTTAAGTCCATTCAACTTGTCATACATGTCAAGTCAAGTCCAATTCCATGTCTGTTCCAATTCCAAGTCCATTCCAATCCATTAACATGTATCGCATATGTCACTTACTTTTAAAGTAAGAATCAAGTTAACGTTTTTAACATAAGCTAGCAACATTAAAACAACTTGTAATAGTTAAACACTTGCAAATTGATTGTATTTTTATGTCCAAAATAGCTAGTTAACTCACCTTAACCCTAAAAAATCCAAGATCCAGGAGCATAAGCCAAGGTCCAAACTAGCAACCTCCTTTCTTTCCTTCCTTTCCTTGAGTTTTTCCTCCTTGCTTCACTTAATAGCTCATGGCCCAAAAATGCAAATGGAGAGGTGCATTGTGCATTTAACTTATAACTAGATAGAAGGTCTTGTAATGTTGTAGGAAGGCTTCACTATAAGTTTGAGTTGATTTGGAGTTGGTTTGAGTATAGTTTTCGGAAGTCAGTAAGGAAGAGAGGAAGAAGAAAATGACATTGTTTTTATTCATTAAGCTTTGTTAAATTTGTAAATGAAAAAGAGATGGAATGCCCTCCTTATATAGGCATAGTAAGGTGAATATAAAAGACTAAAATTCCCTTAAAATTCTCATGGCACTTACTAGAGATGGGATGGTATGTAAGCTGATGTGAGAGATGTATAAGATGATGGTAAGTTCACTTTCAGGACTTAAGAAGTAAATATTCATTTATATACATATAAGGAATTTTTATATATGCATATAGGATATTTTAAAATTCCTTAATGTGATTAATTATGAATTTACTTATACTTGTATATGATTGTATATAAATGTACCTAACAACGTTGCATCGATTTGAAAACAACTTTCATTTGAAGAAACGTTGTAATTCTAAAAGTAGAACCTCAGTCGCATTTTTAATTTTTTATCAAATTATTTATTTAAGTAAAAGAAAACTTGAAAATAAATTCAAATATATTTGAATTATAAAACACTTATTTAAATATTTAAATACCCAAAATGCAAAAACTTCCCTTAAATGCTCATTTTTGAAAATTATGACATCATAATACTTAGTTAGCCATAAATATGGAAAAAAGTTGATAATTACTTCTCTAATGATTAATTAGACATCCATTTAAATTTTCAAAAACTTTTACTGGGAAAATAGCTATATATCGATAAAACGTTCTTCGGTCGCATTTTTGATATTTTTCCAAAAAATATATTTTTGTAAACATTTTTCCAAAACGAGTCCAGGATCATTATTTATTAATTAAATGATATTTAACAATGTTATAAAATCATATTTATCATATTTAACAATATTCCAAATAGTTACGATATTCAATGAAAAGTGTTCAACTTTCCGGGTCTTTAGACGATATATGGTGTTTGATAAAATGTTATCTTTCGATATTTCTAAATAGTTCATTCTTGTATAGATAAATCTTTGTTTTTTCGTTCATGCAATAAAAAAGACAATATATTTGTGTCACAATTCCATGTTACCTATATTTGAAATCTACTTCAATTTGGAAACATTGTTTGCAATCTATGATTTGCAACAGTTATGATATTAATGGTTATGGTCACGATAATGATGATTTTTTTATATATAAACACTAGTTATATTACCATAATAACCAAATCATGTGATTAACAATGAGATTAGCCTGCATTGTGTGATTTTAATTGGGTATTTTTTGTTAATAGAATCTTTTATAAACGGTTGATTACAACTTGATGGTTTAAATTGTAACCTATTTGGGAAGTAAGTTAGTCCTTGATTATATGAGTAAGGTAATTATGCGATTGACTAATTGAATTGTACCTCTCGTGGAGTTTCGTCTTAATAATTAAGATTACTATAATGAATATTTTAGCTTACGTCCCTATTTTCACAAAAAGTTAGGTTCATACCTCTTTATGGTTTAAAATACAAATTATGTCTCTGAAATTAACGTTCTTTAGCACATGCAAACATATGAAGTTAAATTGAATAGTAAAAACTTTGTATCTTTTAGTAGACTTATCGGATTTTAATTTCGTTCCCACTATTAAATCACAATCTTTGTTACTTTTTAATTAATATCCATATGTCATGTTTTTTAATCTTTTTTTATAAGAATAATATTTGCCTAAAGAAACAAATTGCCTCTCATGCAAAAATTTATCCAGTAAATACAAATACCTGTCGGGGGAATCCAAGTTTCTTTCCAAGCAAATATTTATCCAATATACAATTTCACAGTCTACATATTAATGCATATCTCACCTCTCAAAATCTCATGTAGAAAAACATTCTCATTTCCCCACATCCTCCTTAAAGTTCTCTTTCCTCAGCTCCCTTGTCATATGCTTGATTCTATTGATGCACACTGTAATAACCCGGAAATTCTGAGCCAGTTTAAAATTTTTATTTTGGCAATTTTAGCGAATTTTAATATTTAAAATGAATTATTTTAAATAATATCAACGAGAAATTTATTTTGAATAGAATTCGACGTATGTATTATACACGTCATCGTTAGAATATAAATAATTATATATAATTATAAATAGAATTGAAAATGGCGCGGTAGTTCGATAATTCGATTTCAAACTTCAATTGAATATACCGGGTGCAAAATAAACCGGATTTTAGTGAAACCAAAAATAATGGAATCTAATTGGGAATATCTTTCCAACGAACCCGAAAAGTCGAAATTTCATAGCGGGAATCAAAAGATATGTCCAGTTGAAAATCCTGAATAGTCGCTATGGAATTCAGGCCCTTAAAAATGGGAATTTTGCAAACGACCTCGGATTTCGACGAAACCACTTTTGTTGGATCCGTGATGTCAAATTATTGTTAGATTCCAAATTTCATAATTTTTCGAATCAATATGTGAGCGTGGCAGAGGAAAACGCGTTTGACCAGTTTTAGTTGATTTTAATCGACTGGAAAATGGCCATTTTTCCAACGGTCTCAGAATTCGACGAAACTAGTTTGTTAGGACCGTATCGTCAATACGAAGCTAGAAAATATTTTTTGAGAATTTTTAGAGTTAGTATGTGACCCCAGTAAATTGAAATGCGCGTTCAAAATCAATATATAGAGTTATATGTTGATTTTTACGAAAACTGATCGAAACGATCGAATTGGCCTGCGATACATATCCCATTGTGTTCGGAATGGGGGTAAAACGCTAGGGACGACAGTCAGTGGGTTCGACTCTGACTTCAAAATGAAAAGTTACTTTTTAGAATAGAATAAATAAATAAAATATATAATTATATTAACCTTTTATCTCTCCCTCCCCTTATCAGTAAAGTCAAACCCGATTCATTCGAAATAAATAAAAAAAAGAGAAGGAGAAGAAGACGCGCAGCAGCGCCGCGCGAGGCACAGCTGGCGATCGTCGCCCCCCTCTCCGGTGCCGCTCCTTCCCTCTCGCCTCTCACCTCGTCACCCGCTGCCTCCGTTTCAGCCTCCCCCATCGCAAGCCCTCGCTCCACCTAAACTCGCCCAGCCCTAAAACAACCGCCTCCACCTCCTAGAACCCACCGCCGCGTCGACCTCCGCCCAACCCCGCCTAAGCAGCGCGCCTCCCCCTACGACCCCCTCTCCAATTCGAGCTCCACTGCTTCGAATCCACGAGCCCCCCCCCCCCCCTCTTTCTTCACCACGGTAAGTTTTAGCTATTTATTTACTTTTATTTTAAATAATCAGTTTTAAAATATCATAGAAAAAAAAATATCAATTTTGTTTAGATATAAGGATGTAAAGATTTTCTTGTATGTATATGATGGAGATTCGATTTTTAAATGGCTAAAAATATGATTTTTATGTTAGAAGAGGGTTAAAAATATAATTTTTGTGCGATAGGAATGTTAAAAATATAATCTTTTATATGTAGAGAGATTAAAAATATAATTTTTATACTAGTGGCATATTAAAAATATTATCTTTATATATGTAGCGAAATAAAAATCTGATTTTTATTATATATATGGTGAGGTAAAAATGTGATTTTTATAGTGATGATATATAAATAAAAATTCAATCTTTATATAAGAAGTAGAAATATAAAAATATAATTTTTATATTGAAATAAGCATTGTAAATATATATGAAGTAGAAATAAAAATACAATTTTTATTCATTGAAATGAAGTAATAAAAATATAATTTTTATTTGAACAGCGTGAAAAGAACTGCATTGGGAGTTCAAAACCAATCCAGACGATTTAGCTGTTCCAAAGCAAAGCACGGCGGAGTGGAACCCTCTGTGAGAATTTCTCACTCTAAATTTCTTTTTCTAGTTATATATATATATATACTAGGATGCAGACGGTGCTTAGCAGCACCCGACACCCGTCATCCAAAGACCATGGATGGCTTGTTTGTTTAATTGATGTGTTGTGAAAAATTGTTCGTGAAATTGATGTGGAATCGATAATAAAATGTAGATGGTTGAAATAAATTAATTATCGTTAAAAATATAATTTTTAACGTGAAAGTGAATAAATGAATATTTATAAACAAATCGGCCGATTTGTTTATATGCACTGATTTGACTGATATTGATTGGGATGATAAATTTTACACATCACCCAACTGCACAAATAAAAATCTGTGTTTGTTGATTTGAAACCCTACACGGGTGTTGGGATGATATTTGGGTACACTAATCCCAATTATTTAATTATATGTCGATCGATTGGTCGACAGACTGTGTAAGCGTTGATTATTTATATTTGATGCTTATGCAGTTGTGTGGTGCACCTTGGATGATGAGTGATTGTTTATCATTGCTATTATATACATGTGTTGTATGAAATCCATATAATTAACTTTATATGGTAATTGATTGGGCCTCATTCCAATCGGGAAAATAAAGAATATTATAAAATAAAGGTTCATGTGTTGACAGTACTCATCCGTTGAGATTAGTCATGTGTTGAACGAAATATTTTAACAATAAAATTTACATCTTTATATTATAAAATAAAGGTTCATGTGTTGACAGTACTCATCCGTTGAGATTAGTCATGTGTTGAACGAAATATTTTAACAATAAAATTTACATCTTTATATTATAAAATAAAGGTTCATGTGTTGACAGTACTCATCCGTTGAGATTAGTCATGTGTTGAACGGAATATTTTAACAATAAAATTTACATCTTTACATTATAAAATAAAGGTTCATGTGTTGACAGTACTCATCCGTTTAGATTAATCATGTGTTGAACGAAATATTTTAACAATAAAATTTACATCTTTATCATATAGAAAATTAGAAACTAACTGGAAAATAGATAAGATGAGTGGTCTATTGGATGTTGATCTGATGTTGGTTTCGGCCTTCGGGGTTAATATTTAGGGAATCGTTCTCTTACTAATTTACGGTTGGAGTCTGATTTTAAATCAAACGATAGATACCATAATTTTTATAAAATATATTGAATGACAAAAATAGCCACACGTGGACAGTACTCATTCGTTGAGATTAGTCATGTGTTGACAAAAATATAGATTCACGTATTGAATAGGATAAATATTCATTTGTCGAAAAGAATAACGGGTTTATTGAAATATATAAAGCCGTGTTGATTAGAGATGCGCTATTTTGACGCGAACGATATTTATATCGATTATATTCGTTTTTATTGAATTGAATTGAATTGAATATATAACGAATTCGAATTGAATTGAATATAAAACGAATTTAATTTGAATTGAATGGAAAACGAATTGAAATAGAATAAAAATCGATTTGAAATGAATTCAAATTGAATCGAAATTTGAATTGAATTGAAATGAATTTTAAAACGAATTTATAAGGAAAAATTCAATTTTGATTTAAATTGGAAATGAAAGTTGAAATGTTTTTGAAATGAATTTAAAACTATTTATAAAATTCATTTTGAATAGAAATCGACAAAATATATATTATATATATTATATATATAATATAATGGCCTGAATAGAACGCGCCGCGCCGCGGCAGTTCCCGAATTTCGACCATTGACTTCGAACGGACATTACGGGAGATCCGACCGTCGGATTCTCCTAAAACCGGAACCGTTGGGTTCATATCGAAAAGAGCTTTCTAACGAATATTGGAAATTTGAAATCTAATGGTTGGATTTGGAGATACGTCCAAATCAAATTTGGAAAAGGTCGCTGTAAGTGCAGTTCGATGGCCATTGTTGGAAATCGACTGTACGGTCCTTGATAAAATTATTAAAAATAGTAATAATTTGCGTAAAATCATAAGAAATGATTTGGGAAAATTAGGATGAAAAAATCCATATTTGAAAAGATAAAAATAGTTTTTTATCGAAATGAACTAGTTTTGAACTAAAATTAAAACCCATTTATTTTTAAATAAATAAATTGGATTTGAAATGGGTTGTAAATAGAATTGATTTGTGGGTTTATCATGAAGGGTGTTTTACATGACCCTTGTTCTTTAACCCGATAAATAAATAGAATGTGATTTGGGTTTGTCGTGAACTGTATTTTAAAGGACGTTAGTTCTTTAACCCAGTAAAAGGAGTTTTAATGAATCTGTAATTAGATTGAAATGTGAATTGATAATATAAATTATCAAATTTAGAAAATTGATTGATAGCGAATGATTGATTGTAATTGTTTGTGGTTGATATTGGTTGATTGTGGTTGAAAAATACCCGTTGGTGATTGAAATGAATTGGAAATATTTGTGGAAATAAAAATAAAACATGCCGCCTGCATGCGAATTAGATGCATGAATCCCCATTGTCAAAAACCGCGAGGCTTTAAGGTAGAGCGAGGAGCCGTACTAGGGACGGTGCCGGTTTTAACTACCCTGTCGTTATGCTGCCGAAATTTTGAATAATCTTTAAGTGTTAGAATAATTTTCATATGTTGAAATTATTTTCATGCGTTGAAATTAAAGTCATATGTTGAAACTATATCCATGTGTGGAAATGTTCATGTGTTGAAAAGTGATGTGTGAAAATTAAATTCATTTGTGAATGAATGAAGTGTCTAAACAATAAAAATCACATTTTTATAATATATATGAAGTATGTAAAATATTCTCCTTATATATAAATAGTTTCAAAAACAAAAATTCTATCTTTCTTATATAAACAACATAAATAAAATATCCATGTGTGGAAATGCTCATGTGTTGAGAAGTGTGTGTAGTGGAAAAGTTCATGTGTTGAATAAAAAGATCGAACGATAAAAATTACATTTTTATTGAAACTATGAAGTGTTGAAAACATCTATTTGTCGAATAAATATTTTAAATGATAAAAATATCATTTTTATCATCTATGTGATTTGCTAAAGATATGCGGACTTTGAAATAAATATTTGTGAAGAAATATTATTTTCAACATGCATAGGAATTAAAGAAAATAGTCATGTGATGAATTGTGTTTTAGTTCGCCAAAATTATCATCTTTGAAATGTGAAGTGTTAAAAATAGCCACTTGTTCAAATAAAATATGCACGAGTTGAAATATACATTAATTAGCTAATGATATGATTTTATCCTACGCATGCAACATTGGAATGAATGGCGTTTTTAAACCAAAGTAAATCAAATATGAAGTTGAATGGAAAATGATAAGTGATAAGAACTGTATATATGTACATGCATATTTATTGAACAGGTTATAGCAAAGGGGCTAGAGAAGAGGAATAAAATTTTGTGCCCGACAAATAGGTACACATTTACTGTTTTGTTTGGGTGATGATTTTATGAGCCTGTTGGCTAGCCGCTTGGCTTTTCCTTTTTCTTTTTGACATGAGACACCCGTGTGGCTATTTGGGAATTTTCCCAGCACCTCCCGTACAAAGGAGATTATGGCGAAATTTTCTAAAATTTAAAGGCGTTAGTGAAATATTTGAAGTGGAAACAATATAGGAATTGTTGAATGAACTATATTTATATAAATATATAAATATAAATAAAATTAAAATGAAATGTGGCCGTGCAGTTCGTATTTTGAAACCGTGATTTCAAACAACTAGTGCGGGAAATCCGACCATTGGATTTTCCCGAAACCGCAACCGTTAGGTTCGTCTTGGAAATATCTTTCCAACGACACCAACTTTGTAAAAATCCAATGGTTGGATTGTCTGGAATGTTTAATTCAAATCTGAAGAAAAACAGTGCCAGAATCGATTATATTTTTATATATATATATATATAATTATATTTAATTGAATAACGACGCTGCAGTTCGTATTTTGAAATCGAAACTTCAAACGATTATACCGGGAGATCCGACCGTCGGATTTTCCCGAAACTGGAACTGTTGGATTCGTTTTGAAAAGATCTTTCTAATGATGTAATTTTTGTGAAGATCCAACGGTTAGATTTTCAGATATGTGTAAATCAAATCTGAAGAAAAACAGCGCCACGGCCGCGTTATGGCCCGAAGCGTCGTTGTGAATAAATTGGCTGTTTTAAAATAAATAAAAATAGCGATAAATTGTTATAAAATATCATAAACGATATGGAATGGAAATAAACTGAATTTGCTCGATTTATGTGGTATTTGATGGTTGAATGTGTTTGGTGTGAAAAGTACATTAAAGAACAAAATTGGTGTTGTCGAATGATTTAACCATTGAAATAAATTGATTTGAAATTCTAAATATACGTGAATTATTTGAAAAGGCCGAGTTAATTCTCATCTCAAATAATTGACCGACGATTGAAAGTCGAAGATGAAGACGGTGGTCGAAGACCGGAGATTTTCACCTCGTGTGGATGGTAACCGAGGTCCTGATTGGGAGGCATCCCGAAATATGGATAATGAGTGGTGATCGTCCAGGCGTACGTGGTGATCGATGGGTTTGCGAGGTATTTAGTACCTCCGGTTTCGTTCAGACCCAGAACGGACTTGTAAATGGACTGTGTGTCTGACATTAGATTTTATTCTGTGTTGGTTGATCTCTATTAAATATACATCTGTTTGGCGGCGGAGAATTTATTCTTTTGCTTAACGCCCTTCTCTAAAACGCACGAGCTCAGAGGTTGTATATCGATGGACATCAGTCGCATGGCATGAATTGCTAGTGTGGCATGCCTAAGTGGCAAATGATCAAGGCTTCTGTTGAAAAGCAAAATCTTGTGGTGATGATCAAAGCCCTGCCTGTGTGGCGTAGCTTTGTGTATAATGTGAATTCGCGAGCCTCACACCTCGGTATGAGTTAAAAACGGGATAAGGACTGCGGGGAGAGCACGACGTTTCTTTCTAGCTTTGGTGGTGTCAGTGACTTACCAGCCTTGACATTTATATACTTTTCACCTATGTGGTTGTTGGATGAGGCGCCTCGATTTTAGGTCTGTAAGGACCGAGAAACGTGTGTTTAGGAATAATTAATCCTCAAACGTAAGAGAGGACCGGCCCTGAAGATCCAAGGATTGCCCAGAGTGTGTAGTCCTGGGACATTTACTAGAGTGTCTCGAAAGCGGAGAGGAGCTTGCCCCTTGCCTCGACACATGACGGAAATCCAATTTCCAATACGAGATATTTCGGCTTTATTTGTAGAGCCTAGTATGGCGACATAGTAGCATGGGATGTTATGCCGTCTATGATTTATATTTATGATTGAAATTGTTTTGACGCTATACACTTATTATAGTATCAAATGATTTGTTTTAAACGTATCAAGCATGTTTGGCTATTATAAGGGAAAACCCTATCCTCCGGCTTGCGTTGCATTGTGTGATGGGACTTGGGTCTTATAATAGCTTCATATTTCGAAAAAGCATTGCGATGTTTATTCTATGCACTGGTATTCTAGGGAGGAAACTCGTTCCGTGTTATACGGTGTGGGTCCTTGAATTACCCTCTTTTAAAGTAAAGTGTTAAATAACTGTTTTAGTTCTCACACCAGTCACATGACTGACCTGGAGTTTATTGTTTTAACCTAAACTCTGTGTGCCCTTATTTTCGACACAGGCAGCTAGTAGTTTGGTTTTGCAGATTTATATTCACAGGATCCTGGTTTACAGCTGGAACGATGCTCGGAAAGCTCTGTATCCGTGTATTACTTTCAGTTGTGCTTTGTATTATTTTTCCGTTGCTATGTAATTTATTGTAATCTCTGATATTTATCGAATGTAATTTATTCATTTATACTATGTATATTCTTGTATTCTGATGGAATTGTTGTAATAATAATGAAATGTTCTTCCGTCTGCATTCTATTTTGTCGTGTTCTCAAAGTATCCGCTCTTTCCTTCACGGGGAAGTTACGGGTCCTCACACACACATATGATGTAGTGTAACAACCCGTATTTTTATAACATGTTAAAACAAGGAATCAAGGCAGAATTAAATTTTAAAATCAGAATCAGGGAAAACGGGTTACGCCATTACGTTCATCTCAAAATTTTACATGAAATAGAGTCCGAGTTTTCGAAAATCGGAGTCCGTATGAGAGAGATATGACCTCTAGAAGTTTCAGAAATTTTCAGAATCAAAGACAGCTCGAATTTTGAATTCGAAATTCGAATTCAAACCCCGCAGCAGGCAGGGCGGGAAAACTCCCGCCTATAGACCAGGTCGACCTGGGGTCGACCATAGTGTCGACCTCCCAGGGACCAGGTCGACCATAGTGTCGACCGGGGGGTCGACCTGCCTTCCGAGCCACTTTTCTGAACCTGATGCATTCTGATGTATTTAGACTTGTTTCGTGACCGGATTCGTCTGCCTAACCCTATATAAACTGCCCCCTAGCCTCATTCTCTCTACACCATTTCATTCTGTCCTTATGCTACCTTTGTGAAAATCAAAATGATAATATTTAAATTAAAAAGAGACTGCTTCTTCTTCGTCAAGACGACAGCTAGGAATTGCAAAATGGGGGGTTTTCAACTAGAACAAGACTAAACAAGTAGAGATTCAACAACTGCAATAACCGTTTCCAGAATCAAATCTCTAAACTCTAATTCTCGATCCACACTCTGTAAGTTCTAGTTACTTTGAGATTGAAACTTGTTAAATTTGATATGGACATGGAATAAAATGAAATTGGATATAAGCTTGGTTATCTATTTGGATCTGTTCTTATCTCTTCTTGAATCTATGATTTTGGGTTATTTCTTATCGACTGAATCATTCCCATTCATGTTGTTGGACCTAGTTTATTATTCAAACACTAGATTGTAACATAAATTCTTGGATCTTGACTTGTGGAAATATTTCTATTTGGGGCCTATTCATGTTGTAAATCAAATTCTTTCAGGACTATAACCTTAATATGCCTATGACTATGGACATAAGGTTTTGCCTATGCCTATGACTATGACGATGAACATAAGACTATGCCTATGACAATGATGATGAACATAAGACTATACCTATGCCTATGACAGAACATAAGACCATGCCTATGACTGTGAGCATAAGACTATGCCTATGACTATGACGAGGACAATTGTGGCTAATCAACTATGACTCTTGACTATGAGAATTATTCCTTATGATTATGAACAATAAGGCCATTATCTATGACCATGACTTTGAAACTATTACTGTTAATTGCCTATGACTATTTTCCTAGAACTATTTTTGATAATTGTCCATGATTATTGTGATGAGTTGCTTATGATTCATAACTATGAGATTTCTACCTATGACTATTGGGGTTAATTGTTTAAGACTACTATAGTTGATTGTTCATGCCCATAACACTATAGTTGAAACCCATGATGTGCACCGAATTGGCATTTTGTTGGATCGTATACCGAGGGTGTGACTTGCTTAGTTTATTCGCTATTATGTACACCGAAACCATTGGATCCATTATCCTTGTATTTGGCTTGCTTTTGCATGCCTATTCTTTTATGTCAGCGTTTACCATGACTATTGTCTTATCTTGCTAGATTTGAAATCCTTTGTGCCAGTGATGTTGTAACCAATTATCTCAAGTTATGTCATGCTAGTCTTGTAACCCCTTTTATCGCTTTATGCTCGTCTCTTTTGCCTATCATAGTTTTGATGTTATTCCCTTTATTTCGAGATTTGGATTTATTTGTAGTATAGATCGATTCACGTTCACATGCGATGGGAATACAATTTGGGTAGATTAGGCGAAACATGAATTGGTTATGAACATGAATTATGAACTCGATAAAAGGCAAAACTTGAAACATGAACGTTGTTATAACTTGAACCTGGATATGGACATGAACTTGACATCGACTTGATATGAAACTTGCCTGGAAAACTTGACACGAACTTTACATGAAACTTGACATGAAACTTGAACATGGACATGACATTAGAATAAACATGAAAATGGCCAACTCGAGGTTGGGTTGAGTTTGTAGTGTAAATCTGCCTGGAACCGCCCGGCAAATCCAGTTACTGCAAACAATAGGATCCAATGTGGGTAGTTGGTCATATCGCGCTTGAAACCCGAGGTCAGACTGAGTTGTGGTGTAAATCTTCCCGGAACCGCCCGGCATATCCAGTGACCACAACAACAGGTCTGATGTGAGAGGTTGGGGTGCATTAATGAATTAATGCCACTTGATAGGGTTAAGTCCTGAACCGCTTGAATATACTTAACCAATTTGACACGATGATTTGATAGGGTTAAGTCCTGAACCGCTTGAATATACTTAACCAATTTGACACGATGATTTGATAGAGTTAAGTCATGAACCGCTTGAATATACTTAACCAATTTGACATGATGATTTGATAGGGTTAAGTCATGAACCACTTGAATATACTTAACCAATTTGACACGATGTTTTGATAGGGTTAAGTCATGAACCGCTTGAATATACTTAACCAATTTAAACATAATGATTTGGTAGGGTTAAGCCATGAACCGCTTGAATATACTTGACCAACTTGACACATGATTCGTAGGGCTAAGTCATGAACTTAAACGACAACACTTAGCCAATTTGACATGACACGTAGACGGGTTAAGTCTCGAACTTGAATGACAACACTTAACCAACTTGACATGCTAGACCGATGGGGTTAAGTCTCGAATTTAAATGACAACACTTAACCTACTAGACAGAAACCCTAGTTATGCGGTCTATTTCAGCAGTAACCCATTAGATGTATCATGGTACCCTGGAACTAGGCAGGGTGGGGCACGATTACTGGGTTGATTGTAAGCGACCAGAACGACGACTGTGTGGGTGTGCCAGTGTAGGTTCTAACGGAGTGCGGGCGTGCACACACTCCGGAGCAGAAAAAGTAGGCATTGGGCATCAGTAGGATTATCTGTGCGTGCTTGATTCGTGTCGATGGTTGGCACCATAGGGCTTGATACACCCTATGGTAGACCTAGCACAGGTAACTACATTTCGTGATTGGGCCGTATGACATAGACACATGAACGAGCTAGGACTTGTAGGGAGCCGATCGATTAATAGATCGTTACGTGGAATTCGTTAGGTAGCATAATCCCTAGTGATCCTAGGTGGCATAAACGCTAAACGAATCTAGAAAACGTCCAATAGGTAGCATAATCCCTAGTGGTCCTAGTTGGCATAAATCCTAGTTGAACACGTGATAGTTCATGATAAGGAAACCTAACCAGAACAAGGGTGGCAGTCCAAAAAATTTCAAGAATGGTGGCACTATGTTGAAATAGTATAGAAATGCGTGATGAAACCCGTACAATATACGGCAAGGGACTGTACATATACATGGAAAGGATGATACAGGTTGGGGTACTAGTACCGTTGGTGCAGATAATGTTAAACATGCGATGCTATACGTATCTTTTCTTGCTACCTTAGTTTTCCTTGTGACCTTAGTTTATCTTGTTACCGTAGTTTATCTTGTCATCTTAGTTTAACTTGCCTATCTTGTCATCATTCTTATGTTTAGTTTCAGTTTATACATGTCATGTTACCTTTACTTGTTTCTATGCTGAAAGTCACTAGGACTTACCAGTCTGTATGACTGACCCGTTTTGTTTCGCCTCTTTTTCTTCCGTTTCCCCCCAGGTTCTCATGGAGGAAGCACTACTATTTAGTTTGGACTTCTTTCTGCTTCAAGATCATCATATACGGCTTGGACCTTTCTTGGCTATGGCTGCTTTACTGTTTTACTTGGGGAATGATTTATGACTGTGGTTTTATGCTTCTTTACTATTGCAAGACATATTTCGATGTAATAGAATTTAATGGCATTTTGATGTAAAAGGCTTTAGACCTTACTAGATTTTAAAGAAATGAAATTTGGTTTTTCTTCCGCTGTTTTATATATGTTCTGTCTTGTAATATTTCTGTGTATGTTTACCTAGATAATGCTCCACCAAAGCTAGTGCATTCCCCTTGTGAGTGACCCTAGCGGAGGTGGGGTGTTACATTTGGTATCAGAGTAGAAGGTTACCAGACTGGGCAAAAGCTTTTAAAAACCTTCTGAAAATTATTTTCAAAACGTTTACAAAGAAGCATTTTTCTAAAGAAAAGTTTTGTTTTACGAAAGGCGTATTCCCCAAAGCCATATGCATTATCTTTTGATTCTCTCCTTGAGTCTCTTCTCTCTTTCTTTTTCACCATAGTTCGTAGGCATGCGACACATGTTGGAGGGCAAAGTAGTGTCAAACCTCCATCTGTAGCCGCAGTAGTTTTACTTGCGACTAATCTTATCTCAAGCTTTGTAGGGTTGTCGTGCAATGGAAGTAGCTTTTGAGAAACTTTTCAACAAGCCATTCAAGGATAGTGGGAACGAGGATAAAGAACACAAGTCTAAGGATGAGAAACTTGTTGATATGGCTTAATCCACGAAGAGGAAAAAGGAGAAAGGAAAGAGGCCAAGTGAAAGAATAATAAAAACCCATGACAAGAGAGAATATATTTAGTATGGTAAAAAGGGACATGTAATTAAGTATTACAGGACAATGACAAGGGCAAAGAACAAGATCGTCGAGAGGGCAATTGTATGCTCTCACTACTAGCGTACCTAAGAGAGGTGGCAACGTTTCTGTAAAAGGCTTAGCTTTTCTTTTCTATCATCCCGTTAGAACTTTGTTTTTATACATCGCATCCTTTTAATTCTGCCTCGATAGTTGAGTCTCTACACCTTAGTACTAGCGTAGTAGAGGATCCCATTTTTGTCTCAAATCCTGTTGGGGAATCGGTTCATTTATTCATGACTTGTTTGGATTTGAGAATGTCTATGCTAAGTGTTGAGTTGAGAAGTAAAGCTTATGTTTTTGGGCAATGGGTGATTCTAGGGATGGAGTGGTTATCTAGAAATGATACCATTCTCGAATATGAAAAGAGGGTAGTTAGACTCTTGACTTGCCCCGGTAATGCCCTCGAAGTCTAGTGTAACCCTTAGGGTTCCGCCATGCTTAGTTACCTAGAATCTCTTGATACATTTATCGATCCGCTCGAGTAGCATTCTCCACTAAGGCGGATGGTTCATTTCGCTTATGCATGAATTATAGAGAATCACCTTAGTAAGTACACTTGGCAACATGGTTGGCATTTGTTTATTTTCAAGAGATAATTAATTTATGTGGAATACCTTCTAGTAAGTGAATGAGATCCAAGATTCACTAGTGAATTTTGGAGAGCTTGCACGAAACCATGAGTACGCAGTTATGTTTGAATCGGGTATACTAGAAAGAGAATAAGCGAAAGTGGAACGAGAGGCGGCAGTGGAATGAGTTCCAACTCATATTCCGGGAACAAGAATTAAGGAACTACGAAATTTTGAAGTTAAAGACGGTCAAAGCACAATGGATTTAAGCTCAAGGAAATACGACTTAGAAGATTGAAGACTAGATACGCGCATCATATCTCTTTTTAAGAGTATATCCTTGATCCCTCTTTTCCTGTAGAGCTTACTTGCATGCTATCTTTTATGTATATCCTCTCGGTCCTATTCTCAATCTTATTTCGGTTGCAAACCCCATAAGGAGTATGACTCATCTGGTTGTAATACATGTTGGGGCTTGAGGGTGTCCATTGGGTTGACTAAACTTTTTGGGTTTGGGGCTGGTGCTTAGGGAATTCTTCTCCTATTCAGTATATATGTGACGTAGATTTCCAGCTTTGACATTGCCTAATGGGAACAAAGTTTTTACTTGCTTCTATCATTCGGCTATATCTTTAGGTAGGAACAATTGGGTGAAACATGTGTTTGAGACATGTTATTATTGATGGTTGCAAGTGGTTGCAAGTGGTCGCAAGTGGTTGCTCGTGGTTGCATAACACACATTAGGCACTAGATCGGCTCATACACATTTTCATATTGCATATGCATGAGTGTTTATACTTGTTTATGGATGAAATTGAATGTGTTATCATGTGAGTGTTGCATATGGATGGATGTTTGAGCACACATGTAGTGTTTATGTGACTAGGACTATTTGCATACATGTTGGCTTCATGGCACTAAACATATTTTGCATTTAAAAAGATCAATCAGGCCTGATCATTTGCATTAGATAAGGAACATATACACACACTTTCTACATATGTTCATACAGCATTAGAAATATCTTAAGGACAATGGATGCCTGTGATTGATGATTGAGTAGATGGATGACTGGGTGGTAGGAAACATTCTTCTTAACTTGAAGAATTCGGGGACGAAATCCTTTAAGGAGGGGAGAATGTAACAACCCGTATTTTTATAACATGTTAAAACAAGGAATCAAGACAGAATTAAATTTTAAAATCAGAATCAGCGAAAACGGGTTACGCCATTACGTTCATCTCGAAATTGTACATGAAATAGAGTTCGAGTTTTCTAAAATCGGAGTCCGTATGAGGGAGATATGACCTTTAGAAGTTTCAGAAATTTTCTGAATCAAAGACAGCTCGAATTTTGAATTCGAAATTCGAATTCAAACCCCGCAGCAGGCAGGGCGGGAAAACTCCCGCCCATAGACCAGGTCGACCTGGGGGTCGACCATAGTGTTGACCTCCCAGGGACCAGGTCGACCATAGTGTCGACCTGGGGGTCGACCTGCCTCCTGAACCACTTTTCTGAACCTGATGCATTCTAATGTATTTAGACTTGTTTCGTGACCAGATTCGTCTGCCTAACCCTATATAATCATCCCCCTAGCCTCATTCTCTCTACACCATTTCATTCTGTCCTTATGCTACCTCTGTGAAAATCAAAATGATAATATTTAAATTAAAAAGAGACTGCTTCTTCTTCGTCAAGACGACAGCTAGGAATTGCAAATTGGGGGGTTTTCAACTAGAACATGACTAAACAAGTAGAGATTCAACAACTGCAATTACCGTTTCCAGAATCAAATCTCTGAATTCTAATTCTCGATCCACGCTCTGTAAGTTCTAGTTACATTGAGATTGAAACTTGTTAAATTTGATATGGACATGGAATAAAATGAAATTGGACATAAGCTTGATTATCTATTTGGATCTGTTCTTATCTCTTCTTGAATCTATGATTTTGGGTTATTTCTTATCGACTGAATCATGCCCATTCATGTTGTTGGACCTAGTTTATTATTCAAACGCTATATTGTAACATAAATTCTTGGATCTTGACTTGTGGAAATATTTCTATTTGGGGCCTATTCATGTTGTAAATCAAATTCTTTCAGGACTATAACCTTAATATGCCTATGACTATGGACATAAGGTTTTGCCTATGCCTATGACTATGACGATGAACATAAGACTATACCTATGCCTATGACTATGACGATGGACATAAGACTATACCTATGCCTATGACAGAACATAAGACCATGCCTATGACTGTGAGCATAAGACTACGCCTATGACTATGACGAGGACAATTGTGGCTAATCAACTATGACTCTTGACTATGAGAATTTTTCCCTATGATTATGAACAATAAGGCCATTATCTATGACCATGACTTTGAAACTATTACTGTTAATTGCCTATGACTATTTGCCTAGAACTATTTTTCATAATTGTCCATGATTATTGTGATGAGTCGCTTATGATTCATAACTATGAGATTTCTACCTATGACTATTGGGGTTAATTGTTTAAGACTACTATAGTTGATTGGTCATGCCCATAACACTATAGTTGAAACCCATGATGTGCACCGAATTGGCATTTTGTTGGATTGTATACCGAGGGTGTGACTTGCTTAGTTTATTCGCTATTATGTACACCGAAACCATTGGATCCATTATCCTTGTATTTGGCTTGCTTTTGCATGCCTATTCTTTAATGTCAGCGTTTACCATGACTATCGTCTTATCTTGCTAGATTTGAAATCCTTTATGCCAGTTATGTTGTAACCAATTATCTCAAGTTATGTCATGCTAGTCTTGTAACCCCTTTTATTGCTTTATGCTCGTCTCTTTTGCCTATCATAGTTTTGATGTTATTCCCTTTATTTCGAGATTTGGATTTATTTGTAGTATAGATCGATTCACGTTCACATGCGATGGGAATACGATTTGGGTGGATTAGGCGAAACATGAATTGGTTATGAACATGAATTATGAACTCGATAAAAGGCAAAATTTGAAACATGAACGTTGTTATAACTTGAACCTGGATATGGACATGAACTTGACATCGAATTGATATGAAACTTGCCTTGAACACTTGACACGAACTTGACATGAAACTTGAACATGGACATGACATTAGAATAAACATGAAAATGGCCAACTCGAGGTTGGGTTGAGTTTGCAGTGTAAATCTGCCCGGAACCGCCTGGCAAATCCAGTTACTGCAAACAATAGGATCCAATGTGGGTAGTTGGTCATATCGCGCTTGAAACCCGAGGTCAGACTGAGTTGTGGTGTAAATCTTCCCGGAACCGCCCGGCATATCCAGTGACCACAACAATAGGTCTGATGTGAGAGGTTGGGGTGCATTAATGAATTAATGCCACTTGATAGGGTTAAGTCCTGAACCGCTTGAATATACTTAATCAATTTGACATGATGATTTGATAGGGTTAAGTCCTGAACCGCTTGAATATACTTAACCAATTTGACACGATGATTTGATAGGGTTAAGTCATGAACCGCTTGAATATACTTAACCAATTTGACACGATGATTTGATAGGGTTAAGTCATGAACCGCTTGAATATACTTAACCAATTTGACACGATGGTTTGATAGGGTTAAGTCATGAACCGCTTGAATATACTTAACCAATTTGAACACAATGATTTGGTAGGGTTAATCCATGAACTGCTTGAATATACTTAACCAACTTGACACCTGATTCATAGGGCTAAGTCATGAACTTAAACGACAACACTTAGCCAATTTGACATGACATGTAGACGGGTTAAGTCACGAACTTGAATGACAACACTTAACCAACTTGACATGCTAGACCGATGGGGTTAACTCTCGAATTTAAATGACAACACTTAACCTACTAGATGGAAACCCTAGTTACGCGGTCCGTTTCAGCAGTAACCCACTAGATGTATCATGGTACCCTGGAACTAGGCAGGGTGGGGCACGATTACTGGGATGATTGTAAGCGACCAGAACGACGGCTGTGTGGGTGCGCCAGTGTAGGTTCTAACGGAGTGCGGGCGTGCACACACTCCGGAGCAGAAAAAAGAAGGCATTGGGCATCAGTAGGATTATCTGTGCGTGCTTGACTCGTGTTGATGGTTGGCACCATAGGGCTTGATACACCCTATGGTGGACCTAGCACAGGTAACTACATTTCATGATTGGGCCGTATGACACAGACACATAAACGAGCTAGGACTTGTAGGGAGCCGATCGATTAATAGATCGTTACGTGGAATTCGTTAGGTAGCATATTCCTTAGGGGTCCTAGGTGGCATAAACCCTAAACGAATCTAGAAAACGTCCAATAGGTAGCATAATCCCTAGTGGTTCTAGGTGGCATAAATCCTAGTTGAACACGTGATAGTTCATGATAAGGAAACCTAGCCAGAACAAGGGTGGCAGTCCAAACAATTTCAAGAATGGTGGCACTACGTTGAAATAGTATAGAAATGCGTGATGAAACCCGTACGATATACGGCAAGGGACTGTACATATACATGGAAAGGATGATACAGGTTGGGGTACTAGTATAGTTGGTGCAGAGAATGTTAAACATGCGATGCTATACGTAGCTTTTCTTGCTACCTTAGTTTTCCTTGTGACCTTAGTTTATCTTGTTACCGTAGTTTATCTTGTCATCTTAGTTTAACTTGCCTATCTTGTCATCATTCTTATGTTTAGTTTCAGTTTATACATGTCATGTTACCTTTACTTGTTTCTATGCTGAAAGTCACTAGGACTTACCAGTCTGTATGACTGACCCATTTTGTTTCGCCACTTTTCCTTCCATCCCCCCCCGGTTCTCAGGGAGGAAGCACTACTATTTAGTTTGGACTTCTTTCTGCTTCAAAATCATCATATATGGCTTGGACCTTTCTTGGCTATGGCTGCTTTACTGTTTTACTTGGGGAAAGATTTATGACTGTGGTTTTATGCTTCTTTACTATTGCAAGACAGATTTCGATGTAATAGAATTTAATGGCATTTTGATGTAAAAGGCTTTAGACCTTACTAGATTTTAAAGAAATGAAATTTGGTTTTTCTTCTGCTGTTTTATATATGTTCTGTCTTGTAATATTTTTGTGTATGTTTACCTAGATAATGCTCCACCAAAGCTAGTGCATTCCCCATGTGAGTGACCCTAGCGGAGGTGGGGTGTTACATGTAGCCTCTCTATCTCTCTCCGCTTATTTCTCATAATGGAGTACTCCTTTTGCAACTCCATTAACCTACTACGCTTGCACCCACTTGAATTATACATAAACTGCAATAATGCTTTCTAGTTGAAGATCTCATTTTAGTTTCGCTAACCCACATTTTATGCTTTGGCCATCAAGTGAATGCGCAAGTTTACTAAATAGTGAGTTCCCAAAAAGGTATCGACTTCAAACAATAACAGTAATACTACGCATGCAGATGGTCATGCAAATAGTCACAAGTATACAAAAGAAAAAATGCTCAAAATGAATAAGTGAAAAGGAAATCAAATTAAAACAATAAAACAAGGGAATTTTGTTTTGGATTTGGGCTAGTTTTGACAATTTATAATAAAATATCTTAAACTACAAACTTATTACAAAAATAGACCATTTTTAGTCACATAAGCTGCTAACAGCATCTCGGATGCCGCTGGTTTAATTTTTTTCATTTCAGTGGGCCATTTCATATGTTACCCACTTGTATTTTACTTTATGGGTGGTATCTAAAATATCGCCCTTAGACTGTATTTCAGATAGCGCCCAGATCTGGGGGGTCTATTAAACCAACCTCCCTTATCCTTTCTTTCATTTTATTTTAAACTCATTATTATCAAAATAAAAAATATTGGTCCACAAACCAAATCCACTCAAAAAAACTTCTTTTTCCCCTTAAATTTTGCTAGTATCATCTTCTCATCTTTTAGGTTTCTCCAATTGGTAAGTATTCTTCTATTTTTTAATAATAATGTAATTTCTGTAATTTTAGGGTCTTGAGATATCTTAATGCACTACTACAAAACAGGTCAGTTGCATCGGTTGTTTACCCCTTTTTGCATCGGTTCAGCAACCGATGCATATGCAACCGATGCAAAAAGCCTAAACTTGTTGCATCGGTGGAACAGTCGATGCAAAAAAGGATTTTTTGCATTGGTTGTTAATAAGAACTGATGCAAAAATAGGGATCACAGGCTTAAAAAATCTCCTTTTTTATCACCGGTTGTTGCTAATTATAACAACCGATGCAAATGCCAGCTGAAGCAAAAAATAATAATAACACCGTTTCTGTTTCTAAAAACTAAAACAATATTAAATCAGAATGAAACTTCACATTATTTAGCTATAATACAACCAAAAAATTAAATACTGTAACATGTTAAATACTCATACTTCAAATTACAATCATTCATATATTTAAATAAAAATATTCATAATATGCACATTAGAACCAGTGTTAATAGTTTATAACACCATACTCTAAAAACCAATAAGTACAAAAATATAATAAATAACAATATAATAATGTTAAGTGCACATTTACACTGCCCCAAAATCACTTGCAAATAGAACTTGAGTGGCAAATAACCTTTTCTACTTCGTACAAACTTCTTCAATTGTCTCTTTAGTCTTTTGGCTAAAATTCTTCCAATGTATGCTTCTTTAAAGTTTGGCATTGATCTCCACCTAAAATTAATAAAATAAAGTAAGTTATAAACCAAATACTTAAGTATATTAAGCATACTCATAAACACAAAAAACTCTTCTATTCTTCAATTTCACGGTTTTGACATGCTTAATTTAATTGAAATCTAAACAAAACATAATGAAACTAGAGTGTACTATCTACTTAATTCATTTTCTAAAAAACTTTCTTTTTGTGCAGTAAGCTTTACATGATAGCATGATATTGTACTTCAAAAATAATTGAGTTTATGAAATTAAAAAGTTATATTCATTTATACGTATATCAATGTAAAAAAAACGACATTATGATAAATATACAAAGTTATAGATATAGCAATATTTGATTAACCTAAATCTAGTATTATTTAATACATAGTGACACAACATATCATTTTACATATGGGATTCTGAGACCAAATCATTTAAGTGGACCAATTATACAACCTACGGTTAAAAAAAAGAAACTGAAAATGGGATTCTAACATCAACATGCAACGTTACGAAAATAATACAAGCCTCAATCTATTTGAAATAAATGTATCACCATTTATTATTATTTATAGTAAACAGTAGTTATAACAATTATAAAGTTATATACTTCAGAATTGATGGATAATGAAAAATGAAACTGCTGTCACCTAGTTAAAAAAAAAGTAGGAAAATTATTTGCTTAAAAATCACACTGATAAGTATATTTGATGCAAAAAACGGTAGAATGTTCTGATTCAAAAACTATCAATTATTTGCAGTTATCTTAATCCTTCAGCATGGTAAATAACGTAGTCCAGTAGTGAAGAAAAAAACGCAGTCCAGGAAGAAAAAGTATATGGTACAACAGTTCAACTTTCAACATGGTAAAGAAAGAAAGAAGCAAGAGAAACATAAGAATACCTGGATGAGAATGAAAGGAAAAGCAGAAAAAAAGACAAACCTTCAGTTTTTCATTATAGAATTATGTCGACATACTGAACATTTAGAGCATCATAAACCCTTCTCCTTATGTTTTTCCTATTGTATTGTTGCTGCAAATTGGGAACATTTGTGAAAAGCAAGAAGCATCAGAACACTATTTACGAAAGATTAGGCAAATTTGGGCCAGTTCAATTATCATTCCCTGCCGTTGAAAAGTAAATTAGAAAAGCAAAAAAAAGACTATGATCGGACCATCTAGTATACAATTAGAAAAGCATATTGTAGGTGTATAGAATGCTAAATGGCACTAGTTATTATCAACGAAAATATACTTCTAAGTTTTAATACTTGGATATAATCATGTTCATCTTGTGTGCATTGTAAACAAATCATGTAATCATTCTATTTACAATAATAAAATTCTCTTTTCCACTGCAAAGCTTTTAATTCAAAAGAATAGTGGAACTAGGAGATCAAAAAAAAAAAAAAAAAAGTGCAAAAAGATGTCCATTAGGAGTCAGGTCATCTTCCATCCATGGATTTACAAGGTAAAGTAGCATGCGGGCACATATATCCGTTACAGATGGAGATGGCACTGTATATGAGTGTTTAAATATATGTTTTCTTGGTTCGTATAGCGTTGGTTTTGATCTAAATCTATTACTGCCCTGAAATTTCATCTATTACTAAAGTATATTAAATCATTTGCTGGAATCATATTTTGTTAAATTTAAAGTTATTATAGTAGGCCTATTTCAAACTTTTTCAACTCATCTATGAACTACATAACATCCGCATATTTGACCTAGTTATAACATGGACTACCTGAGTTGATAAAAGTTCAGTTCACGAATCATATGTTTCAAATAGAGTTGAATGAACTCATACATAACAACAGGTAACACATAACAGTGGTAATGAATGAGCAGCGGTGTAATAAATTAAAATTAAAATGCACTAGTATTATCATGTTAAATTAACGTTTAAGTACCTATAATAAAGTCAATGACATATGATGACTATAGAACCGTACGGAGGAAGTTTTCATAATTGAATATAAAAATTATTTCAATTTCAGTTATAATCAGCCAAATAGAAATTATGTATATTTATTTATCTTTCAACTTGAGATTCATATGCATAACTAAATATTGCGGCTGTTTTTTACTTTTTATATGATGTAAAGTGCTATGTTTGGTTCAACAGTTTCCAGTTTAAAATGAATTGGATACTTTATTTTTACAGTTTCACAAATCAAAATGAACATTATTCCATAATTGGTTAATATGGATTTCAGTTTTGATAGCTTAGCGTAGGTAAGTGTTTTGACTGCTCTGAATGTCCAAAAGTATCATTAAAATGCACACAACAGTGGTAATGAATGAGTTGGATTTACTTGACTTGCCAATTGGCTTTACTTGAGTTACCAAATGAACAATATGAACATGATTATACCCATTGTTTTTTAATTTTAATTTTATAGAGGACTTTAAATATCACACATATAATATAACATTAAAGATATAAACCAGTAAAGCTATCTACCTAAAATACACCTACTAGTCAACTTTATATTTTACATCTCATGCCATAACTAATAGATTATCTACGTGTACAAACATGTATTGATTAGTATTCAAAGGAAGAAGGGAATATAACATTGAAACAGTTGATGGAACTGATCCATGCCTGAACATTAACCAAGGGACAAACAACTTGGCAGATGAGGTGCAACAGTAATCTATAATGTTTAGTGCAATGCAAGAAAGAGAAAGAAGCAAGCAAAGATTATACAGTCCATGCCGCAATGATATAACAACAATTTAGTTAAGTAATGCTGTGTATAACTTCATAACAATAAAAAGGCTGCAAACAAGTTTTAATATTATTAAGTAACAAACAAGTTGCAAATAGTACCTGAACCATGTGCGGACCAATATGAAACTGCTATTGCAAAACAGATGATGTAGGATCCTGCGTGTTTTTGCTCTCAATAAAAACAAAGATGGAAGATACGATTCCCGAACTATCACTGTATAGACAAAAACCAGAACAACGATTCTAAAGATTCCGGCAAGTGTGAAGTTGTGGCGAGTCCATCGGAAGTTGAACTCGAGATTCATGCGACCAACGTTCCACTCTTGAATAAATTTGTTCGATTTTACTACTATTCGACCCGCAATTTTTTCATGAAATTGAGGATTAAAATCTGCCATGTTTTTGCTGATAGTGTGGCGGCTACACAGGGGAAGAGACGAGGGTTTAAAACATCTTTGTCGGGTCGGGTTTTATTTTGTAACCGGTTTTCCATAAAATACAAGTAGGGCCTTTGTTTGCTACTTCATTTATCAAACAAATTCACTCAAGCAGGCCTTTGTTTGCTGCGTCACTACAAGCAGGGCCTTTGTTTGCTATGTTATTAACTATGATTTAATACTTTACTACTAATTACTAGCTATTATTTATCAATTAATATCTATTTACTTCTAGTCTATCATTTAGTACTAGTTCATATATTTTGAATTTTACGAATATTTTGAATTTTATGTTAGAAAATTTCTAAAAATTGAAATATAGAAATTATAGTATAATTGTCAACAATAATAACTTTAGAATAATATTACTATTAAATTATTACAGATTACTTATTAATCATTAGTTATTATCAACTAATTATTAAATAGTAAATACTTTATACTAGTTATAATTATTAATTATTATATTGTCAATATTTATTATTAATAGTAATCAGTTAATATTTATTATAAATTAAAATATTATTTTCTAGTAATTATTTAATAAAAAATATCAATTATTAATTACCAAAAATATATATCAATTGCTACTCATTTTATTAATCATTAAATATAATTAATAAATATTATCTATAATTTTCTAATTAATTTACCAATTATAAATAAACACCAATACTAATTACTATATATAATTATTAATAATTCATTGATTAATTGTAATTATTTATCAAAAATTGTAAAAAATTAAATATTAACTATTAATTCTTAACTATAAATATCACTTATTAATAAAATATTAAATGTCATTGTTTATTAATTGTTGATTATTAATTGATTATTACTCATTATTAATTGATAATTATTTAAATTTGATAATTTTATTAAATATCACTTCATAATTATTAAATTTTATTATTAGTTATGAAATATTAGCCTTAATTACTATAAAATTAATAAAATAAACTACTTATAACAATTAATATTTAATGTATTAAAATTTAATTATTACTTCTAAATTAATAAACACTACATATTAATTAAATATTAGTTGTTAAACAATATTAATTAAATATTGATTATTAATTAATAATTATATAGTATTAATTAATTATTAATTATTTATCAAATATATAATTATTAAATATTAATCATAATTTACTAGTGATAATTAATGATAATAGATTATTACATATAAAAAATAACTATTGATTATTCATAATAATTAGTTGTTGTTAATTATTTGTTTATAATCATTAATTATAATAAATTATGAATAATAATATATGTAAATTGTTGTTTACAATCATTGATGTGTGCATTTGCTCGATTAACATTCGCTTCGATGCATTTGCATCATTTCCAAAAAACCAATGTGAATTAAACTATCTGCATCAATGCATTTGCTTCAGTTGTTAAGGAACAGATGCAAATAACAGTATTTGCTTCGGCTGTAAGAA
The DNA here is from genome assembly GCA_030737875.1 of Allium sativum. Classification (NCBI taxonomy): domain Eukaryota; kingdom Viridiplantae; phylum Streptophyta; class Magnoliopsida; order Asparagales; family Amaryllidaceae; genus Allium; species Allium sativum. Next base: position 182,746,031 of record CM060924.1, on the reverse strand, counting down.
GAACCGATGCATATAACACAATTTGCTTCAAGGCACTTGCTTCGATTGGTAGTAGAACCAAAGCAAATAGTCCTATTTGCTTCAGTTGTGATTACAACTGAAGCAAATACAGTGAAGCAAGTGGAAATAACACTATTTGCTTCGATATATTTGCATCGGTTGTTAAAATAACTGATGCAAATCATATCAGTTGCTTCAGTTGTATTAATAACCGATGCAAATGAGGCGAAGCAACAGGCCTTTTTTGTACTAGTGATGTATGGATTAAAGTGATTCATTGTATAGTTCCAATAATTTATCAATTCGTGTTTAAATTGATAAAATCATGAAATTCGGCGGTGTTTGTATGATGTTGTATGACATTTGGATTGAAATCATGATAAAATTGAATTTAATGGTTGTACGTATAGTTATATGATTTAATATGTGGCGTTTAATATGTTAAAAGCATGAAATTGTGATGCGTTAGTATAATTTAGTTTGATTATGTATTATTTCTTGATTGAAAACATGTTTGTTTCATTAAAATTAATATGTGTAGATGTGTCGTTTTCTTGATAAGTATTTACGAAGTAGAATGTGAGAAACAATTAAGGCATTTGATAAGCATTTGCGAAATTGTTATGCCGTTTATTTGCGTAAATAGTTATGTGGCTTGTTGACATCATTTGAATGGAATTTCATTGACTGCTCATGAGTATTGGTATATGCATTTTGGGATTGATTTTTGTATCTTCATATTGATAGAATATGAAGATATGTGTAATGTTTCGTATTTTTACGGTATAATAATTAATTAATTTAATTATAAAATATCGATTTGGTGATATCGATAACTTGAGTTAAATAATATTTATATTTAATTAATATAAATAATAGAATAATATATTTATGTTCGAAATAGTCAGAGATAGTAGAATTCACAATATTGTGTGAATTGGATAGTGTAAGAGATTTGGTTAAGTTTAGGTTCGATTTTTAATAACGAATCTATTTAATAAACAGCGTTAGAAAGTATAAATTATATTATAATTATAATCGAGCTCGAAATGGCGCGGTAGTTCGTAATTTGGCGATTCGAACTTTAAACGAATATACAGAATCCGTTTTAAGCCGGATTTCTGTGAAACAAGAAACGTTCGGAGCTGGTGAAGTATATTTTACTAATGGAAGAGAAAAATCGAGATTTCGTCGTGTAGATTGTGAGTTATGTCCAAATCAAATTTCAAAATAGTCGCTATGGAATTCGTTTATATTTATGATGATTTATTTATATTATAAAAGGATTTTTAATATAAATCGAATATCGTTAACTAGGAATTTTGCGATATCGAGTTATAAATCCAAGTGTGTTTATTTTAAAGCTATATGATAGTATATGTGCATATATACGATAATATTAATTTATTAATATTAAATTAAATTGTTTTTAAATATAATTATATACTTTAATGGGTTATTTAGACCTCAGAAAATAGCCCTTTTTGCAAACGGGCTCCGTTTTCCATTAAACTAATTTTGTTGGATCCGGAATGGTAAATTATTGTTAGACTTCAAGTTTCATGATTTTTGGAGTCAGTATGTGGCCGTATGGGATTTTAATATGAAAAACAGTCGATAGTTCGACTTTAAAAATACTTTGTGCGAGCAAACGGAGTCGGAATTCGACGAAACCAGTTTCGTTGGGTCCGTAATGTCGAACTGTAGCTGCATGCCCATTTTCATGATTTTTGGGTATTATATGTTGTCGTACGAATTTTTAAAGACAAATACAAATAGCGTAGGAGTAAAAATAAATATAATAATCAAATATTAAAATATTATATTTATCCTATAAATAACCTCACCATTTCTAAACCCTAAACAAATTTTCTCTGGTCAAAATTCTTATAGCCGCCGCGTTCTTTTTCAAAAAACCAACTATCGTGATTTTCAAAAATCAAGATAAATTCATAGAAAATATATAAATCAAATTATATGGATATTTGGGTTGCTGAGATGTTTCTCTATGCATCTATATGGGTTTTTGAGGGTCTGAACCATTTTCCTGTCGTTGGTTTTTACAGCAGCACCTGTAGGGTTTGAGATTTGTGAGAATCGAAGCTTTAAATCAGGAAACCGATGTTGTTTTTGGATCAGTGGCATCGTTTAGCACTGGTATTCAAATTATTGGGTATTCTCGTACAAAAAAAGTGTCGTTGAATTATTAGGGGCATGAGCTGCTAGTTGCAAATCGCGAGGAAGACGGAGCCGACGCAATGAGGAAGAAGGTGATCGGATGAGAGAGTTTTGGCCGAGATGATTATTGGTGGTTACGGCTATTGGTTCTGTGAACGGAAGGTCACTGGGAAGGTGAAGAACAGCCGGTCACGGGAGAGGCTTTCTGAAGTCACGACCTGGGTATTGGGATAAATAAGAAGGATGCTGGAAGAGAAAGTGATTTGTAAAGGTTTCAGGGATTTTCATGAAGAAGGACGAGAGAGCAGCTCGATCAAAGTTTGGCCATAAGGGATTGAGCAGCGTATCAACTGGATGAGGAAGAAAGGATTAGCCGTGTAGAAAGGATTATGAAGTGGTTACGGTTGAGCGTCATATGGGTTTGGGCACTATGAAAATGGTGAGCCAAATCAAAATATAATTTAGTTAATTTTGTTTAAATAAGGTATTAGAACTTATAAATTTAATATCTTTATCATACGATAACAGAATTTCATAAACTTGGATCCGTTGGATCATATGGACACTGGCTACACCATGGAACTAGTTTAGAGTGAATTGGAGCTCGTTACAATTTATTGCAAAATAAAACGTCCGTCTGAATCAAGGATAGTTTATCATTATTTAACGATAAACTACCAAAGTGAGTAAAACTCACTAACTCTATTAGTTCATATTTTTATAAACTTATTTTTAGAACTGATAAATATTAGTTGATTGCTATGTGTTGACAAGTTGAATGAACTGCTAAATTATTGGTTGAAAGTATAGATAACGATATATATAAATCATTAATTGAATATTGATTCTGTTTATCAGAATATCTTATATTCGTGTTATTTGTGTTGTTTAACATCTGTGATGCAGGGAAACAGGTTGGAAGGATCCAACTGGATTCCTCAATATTTATAATATTGTTTGTTTTCATATATTGTGATATATAATGTGATATAAAACCTGTGATTGATTATGATGACACTGGTCTGTTAAATTGGTATTTTAAATACCATATATAAAATAATGGAATGTAAAAAGGGAAATTTCAAACTATTTATTGAAATAGAATATTTATAAAATCAACGGATTTTATAAAAAGGATTTTACAAAAGAAATTATTTATAAAATCACAGGATATTATAAAAGGAATATTTATTTAGAAAATAAATAGAATTATAAAAGGAATATTTATTTAGAAAATAAATAGGATTATTAAAGGGAAATGGCGGGATATAAAAGAACTATGGAATGGATATAAAGTAGATATTAAATAGAAATCCGTTTTAACAGATAAATTGAGAAGATTAATTTATAAATTATATTTTATAAATTAAGTAAAATATTATCATTGGATAAACGGAATATATAAGTCAGAACTTATATAGAGAAGTAAGAATCGATTTTAACATCGATATTTGAAACTGAATATGAACGTAGTGTTAACAAGACTTATAAATGAAATCATTGAAGTGTTTTATATAAAATAAGATTTTATATAAATTGTTTATAAATAGAAGTATAAATAGAATATTTAAAATAAGATAATATTTTAAATACGAAACCAAACTATTTTAATTATATAAAGAATATATTATTCATTTTGAATATGAATAATGGATTAAGGCTAGTAGTTTTGCAAAGAAGAAGATTATAAATGAAATGTTATTCATTTTGAATATGAATAATGGATTGAAATAAATGTTTTGAAAATAAAAACATTTATAAAGAAGATCGGATTTTTGAAATTGGAATTCAAATAGAAATGAAATTTCAAATGGCTAGGAATAAATAACTTGTTTAATAATAAAAACAAGTAGTGTGATTTATAAACAACGTTTGTAAATAAATTAGAAATAATTATCAGTGGATAATTTGGATTGCAAATTCAGCAGTGAATATCGAAGAAAGTTAGTTGAGTATTAGTTAATCGAATTAGAATTAGTCGAATATTAATTATTCGAATAGAGTTAATCGAATATAGTTTATTCGAAAGAAAGAGTTATCAAATATAGTTTATTCGAAAGAAAGAGTTATCGAATATAGTTTATTCGGAAGAAAGAGTTATCAAATATAGTTAATTCGAAAGAAAGAGTTATCAAATATAGTTTATTCGAAAGAAAGAGTTATTGGATATTAGTTATTCGAAAGAGAGTTAAATCGAATATAAGTTATTCAAAGTGAGTTAATCGAATATTAGTTATTCGAAAGAGAGTTAAATCGAATATAAGTTATTCGAAGTGAGATAATCGAATATTAGTTACTCGAAAGAGAGTTAAATCGAATATAAGTTATTCGAAGAGAGTTAATCGAATATAAGTTATTCGAGGAGAGTTAAATCAAATAGAGATTTCTCGAAAGAGAGTTATATGTCGAATTCGATTATATCGAATTCGAGAAAGTGTTATTTACTTTCCGATTCTTGATCAAGATTTATTTATGTACAAATAAATTGTTTACTTAGTTATTTATTTAAATTAAGGAATAATAATTATATTTAAGTTATTTTATTTCGGAGGCAGGGGATTACAACACTATTGTTATAATCAAATGATTTCTGTTAAAGAAGTGGATTCGTAAATAGAATCTGAGAGTTACGTAAGGAAGTTTGTTAAAGGTTTAAAAGGTGAACTTTGTCTATTTCGAGGTTAGAAATGTTGTTCATTTAAGGTCTGAGAGGTAATTATACCCCAACTTAATTGACTCCATTTTTAACTAAGGAATAGTTAAGGTTCGATAGTGAAGGTTGTTTAAGTGAATTTAGTAAATGAGTGTAATGGTTTGAGTTGGCATAGCGATGTTTTATTTAAACATCTGTTTAAATCCAATGAAGGAGTTTTGGAAATGTTTTCCAAATAAGAATCAGCAATGTTTTCTAATAATAGAAAATAAGAAATGGGAATAAAAATGGAAACGTTTTCCAAAGTTAATAACGTATATTTTCTAAATTTAGAAAATAAGGATTTAAGAATATATGGAAACGGGAAATAAGGAAATGAATAAATTAATGATAAATTAATTTAAAGGGATAAATATGGATTGATGATTGATCGATAAAATTTCCATTTGGAAATAAGATCGTTGTTTGTACACATGTTTTCCTTTGGTAGTTAAATCACAGACTATCAAAGTTTGTGACCATTTCCGTTGTCAATACGGAGAGACCGGGATCAGATTTATTATCTGAAAACCACTCTGTATGGGCATTATCGTTTCGAATCAAATAGATCGAAGACGAATTGAAAACGGAGTTTATACAAGGGTTACTCTGGCGATCCTAGGTAGAAATTGCCTAAGATGGATTTACAGGATAATTCCTTCGGTTTGTCCAGTCCCAGGACAACTTTGAATGGACGAGTGTCTGACAGAGTATATCTGGTAGATCGCGTAAGTTGATCGTTTCAAACGTATTTACGTTGGTGGCGTAGGAATTCGTTTCTCTTAGCTTTATACCCGTGGTATTTTTGAGGAAATCAATTTGTGATCTGACGGGTATGACGATGTGGCAGTCAAAGTAAATATAGATGTGATCATTATAATAGTACGTTATAACCTCAAGCCCCATCAACTGGGAAATGATAGAAATCGGGCAGGCAGCATGGCTAAGTGGGTCGCACCCAAGTAGGGTATATTGTCACCATCTAGAGAATATTCATATTTTCTACTTCTTTCAATTCTGTATCTCCCGGGAACGGTTATGTTGGTATACAAACCGTAAGGTGACAATATATTCGGAACATTCAAGCGAAATGAATGGCCGGTCATATGTGGCCGAGTTACAAGATGTTCTTGTTGAACTCCAGTGTATCACTTCTAGAGTACACTGATCGAAAGGTGGTTCCATACCTTGACATAGTTGGAAATCCATTACCCAATAAGAGCCCACAGTTTTTGGTTGTATATTATATGTAGAACATGAGATGAAAGCGTTCTACTAGATTTCTATTTATTTGATTTAGACAATTTTATAATATCTGAAGAGCCTTGATATAAAGAATATTTTGGGTTATCGTAAGGTAAAAACCATCTGTGTTTATGTGTGGATCAGTCTTACGATTGTTCTTTCTTTTACAAAGGATTTTAAAAGTTAAACCAAGTGAATTGAGTTTACTCACACCAGTCACATGACTGACCAGGAGTTTAGTTCGTTTTGTTTTCCCTAAACTCTTAGGTGCCCAATTTTGTATGGGCAGTCAAGTAGTCAGTATTTTTCAGATATACTTGGAGAGCTTGGAGCAGGAGGCTTCAGGATCATATAGTTATTGTTTATTTCCGTTGTGTTGTAAGTGCTATACTCTGATAATGATATACATTCAAGTACATATTTGTATTTCAAAGTTGTGTTATATAGTTTATTTTATTCGTTCCGCTGTGAGGTTCGTGTTACTCTGATGTTGTAGTTATGTTCTTCTTCTTCTATTCTAATTTTCTATCTTGTCCATTCTCACCCTCTAACTTCTTTCATTAACTATCAGGTATTTCCGATGCTTGGATAGTCGACATGGAGTTTATGTTGATTACTCAGGATCGCGAAAACTCGGGTCGTTACAGTCGTATCAGAGCTTAAGGTTAAGTAATTACCATGGCTCTGTGGCATGACTCAGTAGAGATGGGATTAGTAATATCCTAGATTGAGTTGAGTGTATATATACAAGTGAACGTATATGTAGATTTTATAAAAATAATTTTATATTGTGGAGATTTATTGGTTGAGTAGTTTGTGAATTCTGGTCGATCAGTTTGATCCACTGTATCGATAAGGGTTACTAAACACTTGAATACGATAAACCGACATTGTATGTTTTAAAGAGGGTAAATGAAATCATTTTAGCCAAATTATATTTTGATATAAAGAAAAGTATATATATTGGAAATACTATAGTATATTGGATGTGTTGGTTGTTATACTAAACGAATAAGATTAAAATTGAGACGATTATATATATGTATATATATATATATAACCAAATAAAATTCGTATAAGTGTTACAAAATGAATTAAATTTGAATTTAAATCAGAATTGAAATTAAAACTCTAAAAGTTGGAGAAGTGTTTATAAATGAATTTGGATTAAGTATATGGAAATTTAAGTTCCTGGGAGATTTTGAAATGTTTTCAAGCGTTGAGAAGGATATTTTGAACTGATTTCAAAATAAAAGTGTTTAAAAATGTGTTTTGAAATGGTATAGTATTGAACTCACTTTGATCGCTGGAAAATAATTCCGATGATGAAGTCGACCATCATCGGTATTCGTTTTCGAGTTTCTAAGTGACGGAATACTACCAAAGATTTTGTTTTTGAATTGTATTGAGAAAAGCAGTTTGTTTTGAATTCCGAAAGGGGATATTTGATTTTTGAAAAGCTAAGTTATTTAAAATTCCTAGGGAAAAATTGTTTTATTTGAAACAAATTAATAAAATTCTGGGAAACCAAATTGAAATTGAATTGGATTAAAGTGATATCGAGACAAATTGGATTTGTGAGATAGGAATTTGAAATAGTATTTGTTGGGTTAGTTACGAGTTTGGAATCAAGAGTAAAACTTGAGTTTGAAATGAAATTTGGCTTGGATAGAACCAAACGATTGAGTTGAAAATGGAATTTGGCTTGGTTAAAAGCGAATGGTTGTATTGAAGATAAAAGTGATATGAGTTTGATCAGAATGACATTGGTATATGCTGAATTGATAGCAGATGTAAAGGATATAATGATATGCCCGACAAAAAGGTACAAGTTTATTTTATATGAGTTTGGTGATTTATGAGCCTGTTTGGCAAGCCGCTTGGCTGTTTGATTTTCTTTTGGGTTGGAGATGGCCTAGAGAGGCGAGTTATAGTTGTGCCGATTGAGCTATACAAAGGAGGTGCTGGCGAAATTTTCCGAAAATTTAAGGTGTTAGAAAATTTTCAGAATTTTTGAAAATTTTCGTTAGTAGGAATGAATTAATATTTTAATTGGAATTAAGTGGTTTAGTTGAAACTGAAGTTAAAAGTAAATGAATAATTTTTAACCCGGTTAATAGGGTTGTTTTCTACCTTAGCAATTTCGAGGAAAAAAATATTTTAAGGGGGGAAGAATGTAACGTCTCGTATTTTTATTGTATAATAATTTATTTATTTATAAAATATCGATTTGGCGATATCGATAACTTGAGTTAAATAATATTTATATTTAATTAATATAAATAATAGAATAATATATTTATGTCCGAAATAGTCAGAGATAGTAGAATTCACAATATTGTGTGGATTGGATAGTGTAAGAGATTTGGTTAAGTTTAGATTTGATTTTTAATAAAAATCTATTAATAAACAGCGTTAGAACATATAAATTATATTATAATTATAATCGAGCTCGAAATGGCGCGGTAGTTCATAATTTGGCGATTCGAACTTTAAACGAACATACAGAATCTGTTTTAAGCCGGATTTTTGTGAAACAAGAAACATTCGGAGCTGGTGGAGAATATTTTTCTAATGGAAGAGAAAAATCGAGATTTAATCGTGTAGATTGTGAGTTGTGTCCAAATCAAATTTCAAAATAGTCGCTATGAAATTCATTTGTATTTATAACGATTTGTTTATATTATAAAAGGAGTTTTAATATAAATCGAATATCGATAACTGGGAATTTTGGGATATCGAGTTATAAGTCCAAGTGTGTTTATTTTAAAGCTATATGATAGTGTATGTGGATATATACGATAATATTAATTTGTTAATATTAAATTAAATTGTTTTTAAATACAATTATATACTTAAATGGGTTATTTAGACCTCAGAAAATAGCCATTTTTGCAAACGGACTCCGTTTTTGATGAAACTAATTTTGTTGGATCCAGAATGGTAAATTATTGTTAGACTTCGTGATTTTTGGAGTCAGTATGTGGCCGTACGGGATTTTATTGTGAAAAACAGTCGATAGTTCAACTTTAAAAATACGTTGTGTGAGCAAACGAAGTCGGAATTTGACGAAACCAGTTTCGTTGGGTCCGTAACGTCGAACTTTAGCTGCATGGCCATTTTCATGATTTTTGGGTATTATATGTGGTCGTACGAATTTTTAAAGAAAAATACAAATAGCGTAGGAGTAAAAATAAATATAATAATCAAATATTAAAATATTATATTTATCCTATAAATAACCTCACCATTTCTAAACCCTAAACAAATTTTCTCTGGTCAAAATTCTTGTAGCTGTCGCGTTCTTTTTCAGAAAACCAACTATCGTGATCTTCAGAAATCAAGATAAATTCATAGAAAAAATATAAATAAAATTATATGGATATTTGGGTTGCTGAGATGTTTCTCTACGCATCCATATGGGTTTTTGAGGGTCCGAACCATTTTCCTGTCGTTGGTTTTTACAGCAGCACCCGTAGGGTTTGATATTTGTGAGAATCGAAGCTTTAAATCAGGAAACCAATGTTGTTTTTGGATCAGTGACATCGTTTAGCACTGGTATTCAAATTAATGGGTATTCCCGTACAAAAAAAGTGTCGCTGAATTACTGGGGGCGTGAGCTGCTAGTTGCAAATCGCGAGGAAGACGGAGCCGACGCAATGAGGAAGGAGGAGATCGGATGAGAGAGTTTTGGACGAGATGATTATTGGTGGTTACGGTTATTGGTTCCGTGAACGGATGGTGACTGGGAAGGTGAAGAACAGTCGGTCACGAGAGAGGCTTTCAGAAGAGGCGACCTGGGTATTGGGATGTAGAAGAAGGATGTTGGAAGAGAAAGTGATTTGTAAAGGTTTCAGGGATTTTCATGAAGAAGGATGAGAGAGCGGCTCGATCAAAGTTCGACCATGAGGGATTGAGCAGCATATAAACTGGATGAGGAAGAAAGGATTAGCCGTGTAGAAAGGATTTAGAAGTGGTTACGGTTGAGCGTCATATGGGTTTGGGCCTTATAAAAATGGTGAGCCCAATCAAAATATAATTTAGTTAATTTGGTTTAAATAAGGAATTAGAACTTATAAATTTAATATCTTTATCATACGATAATAGAATTTCACAAACTTGGATCCGTTGGGATCGTATGGACGGTGGCTACACCATGGAACTAGTTTGAAGTGAATTGGAGCTCGTTACAATTTATAAAAAATAAAACGTCCGTCTGAATCAAGGATAGTTTATCGTTATTTAACGATAAACTACCAAAGTGAGTTAAAACTCACTAACTCTATCAGTTCATATTTTTATAAAAGTATTTTTAGAACTGATAAATATTGGTTGATTGTTGTGTGTTAACAGGTTGAATGAACTGCTAAATTATTGGTTGAAAGTATAGATAATGATATATATAAATCGTTAATTGAATATTGATTCTGTTTATTAGAATATCTTAAATTCGTGTTATTTGTGTTGTTTAACATCTGTGATGCAGGGAAACAGGTTGGAGGGATCCAACTGGATTCCTCAATATTTATTATACTGGTTGTTTTCATATATTGTGATATATGATGTGATATAAAACCTGTGATTGATTATGATGACACTGGGCTGTTAAATTGGTATTTTAAATACCATATATAAAATACTGGAATGTAAAAAGGGAAACTTCAAACTGTATATTGAAATAGAATATTTATAAAATCAAAAGATTTCATAAAAAGGATTTTATAAAAGAAATTATTTATAAAATCAAAGGATATTATAAAAGGAATATTTATTTAGAAAATAAATAGAATTATAAAAGGAATATTTATTTAGAAAATAAATAGGATTATTAAAGGGAAATGGTGGGATATAAAAGAACTATGGAATGGATATAAAGTAGATATTAAATAGAAATCTGTTTTAACAGATAAATTGAGAAGATTAATTTATAAACTATATTTTATAAATTAAGTAAAATATTATCATTGGATAAATGGAATATATAATTCAGAACTTATATAGAGAAGTAAGAATCGATTTTAACAACGTTATTTGAAACTGAATATGAACGTAGTGTTATCAAGACTTATTAATGGAATTATTGAAGTGTTGTATATAAAATAAGATTTTATATGAATTTTTTATAAATAGAAGTATAAATAGAATGTATAAAATAATATTTTAAATACGAAACCAAACTGTTTTAATTATATAAAGAATATATTATTCATTTTGGATATGAATAATGGATTAAGGCAAGTAGTTTTGCAAAGAAGAAGATTATAAAAGAAATGTTATTCATTTTGAATATGAATAATGGATTGACATAAATGTTTTGAAAATAAAAACATTTATAAAGAAGATCGGATTTTTGAAATAGGAATTCAAATAGAAATGAAATTTCAAATGGCTAGGAATAAATAACATGTTTAATAATAAAAACAAGTAGTGTGATTTATAAACAATGTTTGTAAATAAATTAGAAATAATTATCAGTGGATAATTTGGATTGTAAATTCAGCAGTGAATATCGAAGAAAGTTAGTTGAGTATTAGTTAATCGAATTAGAATTATTCGAATATTAATTATTCGAATAGAGTTAATCGAATATAGTTTATTCGAAAGAAAGAATTATCGAATATAGTTTATTCGATAGAAAGAGTTATCGAATATAGTTTATTCGAAAGAAAGAGTTATCGAATATAGTTTATTCGAAAGAAAGAGTTATCAAATATAGTTTATTCGCAAGAAAGAGTTATCGGATATTAGTTATTCGAAAGAGAGTTAAATCGAATATAAGTTATTCGAAGTGAGTTAATCGAATATTAGTTATTCGAAAGAGAGTTAAATCGAATATAAGTTATTCGTAGTGAGATAATCGAATATTAGTTATTCGAAAGAGAGTTTAATCGAATATAAGTTATTCGAAGAGAGTTAATCGAATATAAGTTATTCGAGGAGAGTTAAATCAAATAGAGATTTCTCGAAAGAGAGTTATATGTCGAATTCGATCATATCAAATTCGAGAAAGTGTTATTTACTTTCTGATTCTTAATCAAGATTTATTTATGTATAAATAAGTTGTTTATTTAGTTATTTATTTAAATTAAGGAATAATAGTTATATTTAAGTTATTTTATTTCGGAGGCATGGGATTATAACACTATTGTTATAATCAAATGATTTCTGTTAAAGAAGTGGATTCGTAAATAGAATCTGAGAGTTACGTAAGGAAGTTTTTAAAGGTTTAAAAGGTGAACTTTGTCTATTTCGAGGTTAGAAATGTTGTTCAGTTAAGGTCTGAGAGGTAATTATACCCAACTTGATTGACTCCATTTTTAACTAAGAAATAGTTAAGGTTCGATAGTGAAGGTTGGTTAAGTGAATTTAGTAAATGAGTGTAATGGTTTGAGTTGGCATAGCGATGTTTTATTTAAACATCTGTTTAAATACAATGAAGGAGTTTTGGAAATGTTTTCCAAATAAGAATTAGCAATGTTTTCTAATAATAGAAAATAAGAAATGGGAATAAAAATGGAAACGTTTTCCGAAGTTAATAACGTATATTTTCTAAATTTAGAAAATAAGGATTTACGAATATATGGAAACGGGAAATAAGGAAATGAATAAATTAATGATAAATTAATTTAAAGGGATAAATATGGATTGATGGTTGATTGAAAAAATTTCAATTTGGAAATAAGATCGTTGTTTGTACACATGTTTCCCTTTGGTAGTTAAATCACAGACTATCAAAGTTTTTGACCATTTCCGTTGTCCATACGGAAAGACCAGGATCAGATTTATTATCTGAAAACCACTCCGTATGGGCATTATCGTTTCGAATCAAATAGATCGAAGACGAATTGAAAACGGTGTTTATACAAGGGTTACTCTGGTGATCCTAGGTAGAAAATGCCTAAGATGGATTTACAGGATAATTCCTTCGGTTTGTCCAGTCCCAGGACAACTTGAATGGACGAGTATCTGACATAGTATATCTGGTAGATCGTGTAAGTTGATCGTTTCAAACATATTTACGTTGCTGGCGGAGGAATTCGTTTCTCTTAGCTTTATACCAGTGGTATTTTTGAGGAAATCAATTTGTGATTTGACGGGTATGACGATGTGGCAATCAAAGTAAATATAGATGTGATCTGTATAATAGTACGTTATGACCTCAAGCCCCATCAACTGGGAAATGACAGAAATCGGGCAGGCAGCATGGCTAAGTGGGTCACACCCAAGTAGGGTGTATTGTCACCATCTAGAGAATATTCAGATTTGTTACTTCTTTCAATTCTGTATCTCCCGGGAACGGTTATGTGGGTATACCCACCGTAAGGTGACAATATATTCGGAACATTCAAGCGAAATGAATGGTCGGTCATGTGTGGCCGAGTTACAAGATGTTCTTGTTGAACTCCAGTGTATCACTTCTAGAGTACACTGATCGAAATGTGGTTCCATACCTTGTCATAGTTGGAAATCCATTACCCAATAAGAGCCCACAGTTTTTGGTTGTATATTATATGTAGAACGTGAGATGAAAGCGTTCTACTAGATTTCTATTTATTTGATTTAGACAATATTATAATATCTGAAGAGCCTTGATATAAAGAATATTTTGGGTTATCGTAAGGTAAAAACCATCTGTGTTTATGAGTGGATCGGTCTTACGATTGTTCTTTCTTTTACAAAGGATTTTAAAAGTTAAACCAAGTGAATTGAGTTTAATCACACCAGTCACATGATTGACCAGGAGTTTATTTCGTTTTGTTTTCCCTAAACTCTTGGGTGCCCAATTTTGTAAGGGCAGTCAAGTAGTCGGGATTTTCCAGATATACTTAGAGAGCTAGGAGCAGGAGGTTTCAGGATCATATAGCTATTGTTTATTTCCGCTGTGTTGTAAGTGTTGTACTCTGATAATGATATATATATATATATTCAAGTACAGATTTGTATTTCAAAGTTATGTTATATAGTTTATTTTATTCGTTCCTCTGTGAGGTTCGTGTTACTCCGATGTTGTAGTTATGTTCTTCTTCTTCTATTCTAATTTTCTATCTTGTCTATTCTCACCCTCTAACTTCTTTCATTAACTATTCGGTATTTCCGATGCTTGGATAGTCGACATGGAGTTTATGTCGATTACTCAAGATCGCGAAAACCCAGGTCGTTACGATATGGAACCTGGACCAATTGACCTAAGCATCCTATACTTATAGGACCAACACCTAACTAATTAGCCGAAATTGATGATGGTAGTATTCTATTTAATTTCTAAGAAATGCGATCATATTATAGTTAATTTGCTTGCTTATGCGATATTATATTATTGTTAGGTGGATACTTACAATCCAGAGGTGACTATTGATCATACCTCTACACTTAAGAAAGTCACTTCCAATCATCCAAACGTTTTGGCATTTGTAGATAGAACATGGGTTGGTGCATCAGTTAGGCTATGCACAGCTTGACCGCAATTTGATTACAACTTTTCTGGACAGTTGGAGCCCCAAGATATCTATATTTCATCTTCAAATAGTTGAGATTAACCATTACTTTGAAGGATGTGGTCATGTTGTTGGGTTCTCCAATAAACAACGATCCCAGATAGTGTCGATTTTATTTCTTGCTTCCACACGCTTTTAGCAACAAGTAATTACTGGAGCGCTATCTGGGATAACACTAATAAGCGATATCCTAGATAGGGCCTAATAATTTTTGTGTTGCCATAAGAATGTGAAAGAAAGAGAAAAATAGAGCGGTATCCAGGATGTCGCCCAAAGGTGTCATCCCAGATAGCACTTTGTTAATTTGTTGCTGCTACAATATTGCGGCATCAACAAATTAACAGGAAGCAATCCGAGATAGCGCCTTTAGGTGGCATCCAAGGCAACTCCATGTACTGACGACACCCTGGATTTCGCCTACTGGCGCTATTTCAGATAGTGCCCATTTCTGTAAAGTCCAACATATATTAAGACATTCACTTTTGTACCACTCTCATTTTATACTTTCCCAAATCTTTAGAAATGAAACCTAATTTTCAAATTTTGTTCAAGTTCCATTCCGGATCAAACTGAAGTTCCTAATTTTTTGTAGACCAGACAAAACTGTGTAAAGAACGAATTTTATTGAAAACTATGGTATTATTTTAGGTTTAATTTTGTTTGTATTGATTTTGATTTTGATTTTACTTTTGTATGACTATATTTATAGTTATATAACTTAATTATGTTACTTCGGTGTTAAATGTCAATGATATACAAGGTTTTGTTACTTATTTTGTAGATGAAAATGGTAAAGAGATTGATAATGAGATAATGATGAAAATCTATGAAGATTTTGAACAACAACTATATAATGGTCCATTGATAGATAGCAGTTTGAACCATGTCATCGTATTCGTTCCTGAAACATAGGTTGAAGCGGTGCAACAAGATTGGAAAGGCAGGAAAAGGAAGAAATAGTGGAAGATATACATGGAAACTGTTGATTCGCAACAGAGTGTTAGACATACGGTCGTTTCACAACATACAGTAGCCTCATAACAAACAATCTCATTTTGTTACTTTGGCGAAGAATGAGACAAAATTGTTTGTAGAAATGAAAGGAATGCAAGATGTCGTTTCTACCACTATGAAGGGTATGAGGATCATAAAATAAGGCCCAATGTTGTTGCATGTTGCAATTTTCTGAGTGGCTGGATCTTGAAATGTGCCACATAGGGATTGAATATGCCTTGGAGATGCATGCTGAAAATAATTTTTGTATAAGCACAATCTAAAACTAAGAAACGCATTGATGAATAGGAGTACAACGTTACAGAGTATCTATCTAGTGGATCACTTAATGGAAAGTGAGTACTATCTATGTATTAAGTACGAACAATTTGCAATGCTCGGTAGAATTCCGTCAGACCATTGAAGTTTTTTATTTGTACTCTAATATATATATATATATATATAATATACATACATACATACATATCTTTACTAATAGTTATCCTGGAAGCGCAAACTTTTGGTCTGACTACAAACTTCCCAAAATACCCCTATACATACTTGTTTTAAATATTAAATTGTTGTTTTGTATGATCTTTCCTATAAATTAGGAGATAAAAAATCCCCTTTCAACAGCTTTAGACACATTCACACAAATATCTTCTAATATCTCTTAAAAGATGGATGATAATTACGTTTTCTTTACAAATTCAAATTTTCTTTCACCAATAATAATAAATTTTAAAATTACATACAAATAGTAATTAACAAAGTTTTATTGCAAATCATCCTTCACTAATTAGTAATACACAAAAAAATTAAACTTAACTAATTAAAAAAGATTATTGCAATTTAGAAATAAACTTTCAAACTAACAACATGTATTTTCAATGAAAAGATACAACTAAATATTAATGCAAATCATTTCTTCTAGTATGTTAAATATATACGATTTGTGTAAAACATGCGGGATGGTTGCATGCGAATCACGTGCCCTAATGCTTGTATATATAAGTTTCCTTCATAGATAAAACCAATAACACAAGAATTTTGTCATGATAAAATTACAAATACTTGATGACTAAGTCAACTATAATGTTAGCTAGTCGATATACACCGATTTTTCTTATGACCTACACCACCACGTTTGCTACACATGTTTCATTTTGGTGTTTGGCTCTCGTTCATGGTATTTTTTGAATCTTGTAGACTTCGACCATCCAGGATACCTTTTCACCTTTCCATTGGTGCAAAATAGTATTAGTTGTTATGGAACATAGCTGTATATAAAACATTGTAAATAACAACTTCAAAAATCACATATATGGTTATAGGTTATACAAATTACCAAAATAGTATTCATCTTTCCATCATATGAGTTAAGATCTCTTGAGTCAAATAAGGATAGTTGTATTGAATACCATGTTGATAACTCATAGATGATAGATATCCGAAAAAGCCTTGTTGCTGACTGTAAGTCATTGTTATTGATGGAGTATCAAATATCGACGATGCATTTTCAATAACAGTTCTGACATTCTCCGCTCTTCTATTATAACCTTCATTAGACAGTTTCGATAAAAACAACTATACAATAATATATATATATATAATTGATTTTATGTAGATATAAAGTAGATCGTGATTGAAGACTCAAAGACAAGACAAGAAAAATAAAATAAAAGGAAAATTTATTCTTATCCACCATATCTATTAGTTAATCCACCGTAATTTTTAGGATCGGGACATAATTTTAAGGTGCCTCTAATTATCTAAAATTGATTAGTTCATCCATCCAATTTATTTGTTCTTATTTTATTCTTATTCACCATACCTATTTGTTAATCCACCCCAAATTTTAGGATTGTTACCTAATTTTATGGTGTTTATAATTATTTAAAATTGATCAGTTCATCCACCCAATTTATTTTTTTGGTTTTTTTCTTCTTCTTGGGTACATATGTAACTTGTAGAATTATATATTATCTTTACTTGATTACATCAAAAACAGGATATTGCTTTGGCTGAGTTGCCCATTACCTATCGTATAAGGCATGGAATGACCCTCAACTTTTCAGTGCATTATTATGATATTCTCAACTCTGCTGATTATGCTTCCACTCTATTTATTTATAACATTAGTTTGTCATAATATGTTCAGTGGTTTTGTCCATGTATAAATTGTTATTTATGAATGTCTTGTGGTTTTCAGCAACAAACACTGTAATTTCATTCATTTGTTTCACATTGGTTTCAATTGTCAATAAATAAATAATTGCAAGATGATACCAATTTTAAAAACAACCAAATTTACAATATAAACTCCATTGCATATCAAATCATCTTTTTTTAAAAATCTTTTGAAAATAAGGTATCTTACCTCAATCGTCTACGTTACTACTTCAAATCTAGATTTACTCTTCTTCACAAAGCATTATCATGAGTAGAAAAAGAGAGTAGTTTTGACAGTTTTTCTTTTATTTTTTGATTTATATGTATTTGAGATTTGATTATAAGAAGAATGAAGAAGGAGAGGCATACAAATGGAAATGCAAGAACAGAAAGAGGAACGTGAAAACAAATAGAAAGTATATGTTGTGTGGATAAACTAATCAATTTTTTAAATTCAAATAACCCATAAAATTAGGTGATAATCCTAAAATTTAGGGTGGATTAACTAATAGGTATGGTGGATAAGAATAAAATTAGAAAAAATAAATTGGGTGGATGAACTAATCAATTTTAAATGATTATAGATACCATAAATTTAAGTACTAACCTAAAAATTAGGGTGGATTAACTAATAGGTATGGTGGATAAGAATAAAATTTCCCTAAAAGAAAACACACATATACGAAGAATGGAAGAGTCAGATGTCTGATAACACAAGTCAGACGTCTGATTTAAGGATTTGGAATTTTTTATACCAAGTCAGACGTCTGACTATAGAGCATCAGACGTTTGAATTTAAACACTGAATTATTTAAATAACCAGTTCAGACGTCTGACCTTACTAATAAGACGTCTGAATCTGAGTTCGGGATTTTTTTTAAAAGACATAACTGTCAAATCTGAAAAGGTGCTTTTGTAAAATTTTCCTTAAAACTATTCAGTAGAAGCATCTCCAAGACTGAACGGGAATGGAAGCAACTGCTTAAAGCAACTCTATATCTATCTATATATATATATATATATATATAAAGCAATCAAGATGAACAACTAATCTAATTCAATCTAATTTCTACTCTATCTCTCTAGTGCTACTTGCTTTCAATATCTATAATAACGATAATATTTACTTCCATATTCTCATACACTATCATATATACAACTAAAGTGTGCCCGTGCTTCGCACACGGAGTGGCGAAAAATTGTGAGTATACTGTAAACGAAGAGAAAATTAAATAAGTGAGATTTATTAAATTATAATAAGCGTGTTAGCAGTAATTGATAATGGAAAGTTGGTTAATGAAATATACATGGAAAGAGTAGCCAAAGTCACAAACAGTGAAATAATATGAATGTTATTTATCAACATTGAACTAGTGAAATATTATTGTTGAACAGTACATTGATATTTGCATAATAATATGTTAGGGATTGCGGAATGGATCATTAAGGCAAAACTAACTCTAGACGGGGGTGAATAGTGTTTTTAAGAAATTTAAGAAAATCTAAAACTCGTATGATTTACTAGATGAATCACACACCATAGATGCAATCACAGATACAAAATCAAACACAAATACAGAAATAAACAAAAATAAAATGTAGAAAAGGAATGAACACACCGAATTTTATACTGGTTCGGATTACTCCTATGTCCAGTCCTATGCAACGCTGGATTGCGTAGTGTACTATTTATGTAACAACCCGAAAATCTGGGCCAGTTTAAAAATTTTATTTTGGCAATTTTAGCGAATTTTGAATATTTAAAATGAATTATTTTAAATAATATCGACGAAAAATTATTTTGAATTGAAATTCAACGTATATATTTATATACGTCGTCGTTAGAATATAATAATTATTTATAATTATAAAAGGAATTGAAAATGGCGCGGTAGTTCGATAATTCGATTTCAAACTTCAAATGAACGTACCGGGTGCAAAACAAACCGGATTTTAGTGAAACCAAAAATAATAGGATCTAATTGATAATATCTTTCCAACGAATCCGACAAATCAAGATTTCATAGCTGGAATCAAAAGATATGTCCAGTTGAAAATTCTGAATAGTCGTTATGGAATTCAGGCCCTTAAAAATGGGAATTTTGCAAATGACCTCGGATTTCGACGAAACCACTTTTGTTGGATCCGTGATGTCAAATTATTGGTAGGTTTTAAATTTCATAATTTTTCGATTCAATATGTGAGCGAGGCAAAGGAAAACGCGTTTGACCAGTTTTAGTTGATTTTAATCGACTGGAAAATGGCCATTTTTCCAACGGTCTTAGAATTCGACGAAACTAGTTTTGTTAGGACCGTATCGTCAATACAAAGCTAAAAAATATTTTTCGGTAATTTTTAGAGTTCGTATGTGACCCCGGTAAATTGAAATGCGCATTCAAATTCAATATATAGAGTTATATGTTGATTTTGATGAAAACTGATCGAAACGATCGAATCAGCTTACGATACATATCCCATTGTGTTCAGAATGGGGGTAATTAGCTATGGACGACAGGCGGTGGGTCTCGTTTAGAGGTCGAAAATAAAAGTTGCTTTTTGGTGAAAAATAAAATAAATAAATAATAAAAATAAAAAAAACCTCTCCTATATCCTCTATCCCCCCCTTTTGATTTTCAAAATCGATTCTTACAGAAAAAAAAAGAAATAAAAAAAAGGAGAAGGCGCAGCCGCAGCCGCGCCCTGGCGGTCGCCGCCGCCCCCCTCCATCCACCGCCCTCATCCCCGAACCCCCCCTCCACGTCCGATTCGAGGTCGCTCCCCCCCCCCCCCAGCGAGCCATCGACGACGCAGCCGCCACCCTAGGCCCCCCTCCATCCACCGACCTCGTCCAACCCCCGCACCCCTTTCCTCAGCCACCGCCGCTTCCATTCCCCCTTCTTCCTTCTTCTCCGCTCCTCCCTCCTCTTCTACTCGAGGAAACCTGCGCCACCCCCTGTTAACACCCAGCGCCTCCCCTTCCCGGCCAACATCGACTTCCCCCCCTTTCTGGCGATGTAGAACCGTAAGTTTTACCCTTTTGATTTTATTTTGTTTTATTTTATCATGATAGGAAAATCTGAATTTATATACGGAAAAATCTGAATTTCTATATAGCGAAAAGTTTGACTATTTAGAAAAGAAAAAGCTTAGAATTTTTGTATGAGGAGGATATAATTTATATGTGATGAGAAGATTAAAAATATAATTTTTATTATAGTAGAAGAGTAAATATATAATTTTTATATAATATAGGAAAGTTAAAAATATGACTTTTAGCATATGTGAAGTATAAAAATATAATTTTTATCGTATGTAAAGGGTAAAAATATAATTTTCATATTATATAAATAATAAAAATATAATCTTTTATATGGTAGAAGGATAAAAATATGATTTTTACATAGTAGGAACTATAAAAATATAATCTTTATAAGATAGAGAATATAAAAATATCATCTTTGTATATGTAGCGAAATAAAAATCTGATTTTTATTATATGTACGTTGAAATAAAGAGGTGACTTTTATAATGATGAAATCTTTATATTTGAAAAGGCGAAATCTTTTTTTATAGCAGTGTAAAAATAGAATTTTTATCCATATAATAGCAGTGTAAAAATAGAATTTTTATCCATATAATAGCAGTGTAAAAATAGAATTTTTATCTATATAATAGCGAAGTAAAAATTCGATTTTTATATATTGAATAGCGAGGTAAAAATAGAATTTTTATATATTGAATAGCGAAGCAAAAATTCGATTTTTATATATTTAATAGCGAAGTAAAAATTCGATTTTTATATATTGAATAGCAATATAAAATTGTGATTTTTATATATGTAGTGGCTACAGGCAACGAAAGTGACGAAAGGCGAGAACAACGATGATTTCTCTAAATGAAGAGTCGTGGAGTTAGGATAGCAATCAGTGAGAATTTCTCACTCTTTTATTTCTTTTTCTAGTTATATATATATATATATATATATATATATATACTAGGATGCAGACGGTGTTTAGTAGCACCCGACACAATCGTCCACAGACCATGGACTTGTTTGTTTGGTTGTGTAGTTGGTTAGATTATTTGGTTTGAATTGAATTGTTTGGTGAAATGGAATGGATTTGATTGATGTGTGAATGGCGTGGGCCTTCACTAGACCGGGGATAAGGCTGGGCCTCGTCCCATTTCTAGTATCGTGCCGTTATGCCACCGAATTTTTTTAAAACAAGTTAGAAAAATAAGGATATCATTTTATTTGATAAATGAAATGAATAAAAATTCATGTGTTGAAATAAAATGTTTTATCATTAAAAATATAAATTTTAACGTGAATGTGAATAAATAAATATGCATTTACAAACCAGACGGTTTGTTTATGTACACCTATTTGAAGGACATTGATTGGGTCGATAAATTTTACACATCGCCCAATTGCACAAATAAAAATCTGTGTTTGTTGATTTGAAACCCCACACGGGTATTGGGATAATATACGGCATACACTAATCCCAATAATTAGTTGTATGTCGATCGATTGATTGACAGGCTGTTATAAGCGTTAGATATCTATATTTGATGCTTATACAGTGTAGTGCACTTTGGATGATGGTTGATTGTTTATCGTTGCTATTGTATACATGTGTTGTATGGAATCCATATAGTTAACTTTATAAGGTGATTGATTGGACCTCATTCCAATTTAGAAGATAAAGAATATTATAAAATAAAGGTTCATGTGTTGACTGTACTCATCCGTTGAGATTAGTCATGTGTTGAACGAAATATTTTAACAATAAAATTTACATCTTTATCACATATAAAATTAGAAATTAACTGGAAAATAGATGAGATGAGTGGTCTCCTGGATATTGATCTGATGTTGGTCTCGGCCTTCGGGGTTAATATTTTGGGAATCGTTCTCTTACTAATTTACGGTTGGAGTCTGATTTTAAATCAAACGATAGATACCATAATTTTTATAAAATATATTAAATAACAAAAATAGTCACACGTGGACAGTACTCATTCGTTGAGATTAGTCGTGTGTTGACAAAGATATAGAGTCATGTATTGAAAGAAATATAGATTCATTTGTTGAATATAAAGCCGTGTTAATTAGAGTTGCGCTATTTTAACGCGAACGATATTTATATCGAATATATAACGAATTCGAATTGAATTTAATATAAAACGAATTCGAATTGAATTGAAAACGAATTTGAATTGAATATAAAACGAATTCGAATTGAATTGAAACGAATACGAATTTGAATTGAATATAAAACGAATTCGAATTGAATTGAATAGAAAATGAATTCGAATCGAATTAAAATCGATTTGAATTGAAATCAAATAGAAATGAAAGTAAAAAGGATTTATAATAGAAACTTCAATTTTGATTTGAATTTGAAATAAAGGTTGAAATTGTTTTGAAACGAATTCAAAACTATTTATAAAATTCGTTTTAAATAGAAATCGACGAAATATATATATTATATATATAATATAATGGCCTGAATAGAACGCGCCGCGCCGCGGCAGTTCGCGAATTTCGACCATTTATTTCGAACGGACATTACGGGAGATCCGACCGTCGGATTCTCCTAAAACCGGAACCGTTGGGTTCGTATCGAAAAGAGCTTTCTAACGAATATTATAAATTTGAAATCTAACGGTTGGATTTGGAGATACGTCCAAATCAAATTTGAAAAAGGTCGTTGTAAGTGCAGTTCGATGGCCGTTGATGGAAATCGACTGTACGGGCCTTGATAAAATTATTAAAAATAGTAGCAATTTGTGTAAAATCATAAGAAATGATTTGGGAAAAATTGGGATGAAAAACTCCATATTTGAAAAGATAAAAATAGATTTTTTTCGAAATGAAATAGTTTTGAACTAAAATTAAACCCGTTTATTTTTAAATAAATAAATTGGATTTGAAATAGGTTTTAAATAGAATTGATTAGTGGGTTTATCGTGAAGGGTGTTTTAAATAACACTAGTTCTTTAACCCGAAAATAAATAGAATGTGATTTGGGTTTATCGTGAACTGTGTTTTAAATGACACTAGTTCTTTAACCTAGAAAAAGGAGTTTTAATGAATCTGCAATTAAATTGAAATGTGAATTGATAATTTAAATTATCAAATATAGAAAGTGAGCGAGAACGGAGTATCACCAGTTTTGCTCCAAAACGATAGTAAAATCTTTTATTAGATTTGAACGTGAAATGGTAATTAATTTTACCGATAACACCGTCGTGTTAGATATGGAGTATTACCAGTTTTGCTTCATGGGATGAATAGGTTGGGATTGGGAAATAAAATAAATAATTACTTCGGTATGGTTCGCTAATCTCGACTAGTTTGGAAAACCATAATTTGGTTTGATATGACATCCAAAGGAAGATTAAAGGATAAATTTTAAAGAATTTATCTTGGATAAAATTAATGGGAACCTTTCCCTAAGAATTGAAATTTAGAAACTAGCTGTAGGTTAGTTAAGAAGAATGGTTTCCTGGGTATTGATCTGATGTTGGTTTCGGCCTTCGGGGTTAATATTTGGGAAATTGTTCTCTTGCTGATTTACGGTTAGTGACTAATGGATTGGAATGAGGCGTATGTTGTGTTTGTGTAACATTTGTTTTTAATATACGCGGGTTGTTCGGAAAGTCCGGGTTTATACCCATTCTGAATAACCGATTCGACGATATGTCGAAGATGAAGATGGTGGTTGAAGACCGGAAGTCTTCACATCGTTTGGGTGATTACTGATGATCTTGATTGGGCTGTACACCCAAGATGAGGGAATCAGTTGGTGGTCATCCAGACGTAATTGGAGATCGATGGATATGCGAGGAAAGTGCCTCCGGTTTCGTTCAGACCCAGGACGAACTTGTAAATGGATTGTGTGTCTGACATTGGATTTTATTCTATGTTGATTGATTTCTGTTAAATATATATCTGTTTGGCGGCGGAGAATTTATTCTCTTGCTTAACGCCCTTCTCTGAGACGTACGAGCTTAGAGGTTATATATCGATAGATATCAATCGCATGGCATGAATTGCCTGTGTGGCACGCTGAGTTGCATGGATCAAGGCTTCTGTTGAAAAGCAAAGTCTTGTGGTTGATGATCAAAGCACGGCCTACGTGGCAGCTTTGTGTATAGCGTGGATTCGCGAGCCTCACACCTCGGTATGAGTCAAAAACGGGATGAGGACCCAAGGAGTGCACGACGTTTCTTTCTAGCTATGGGTGGTGTCAGTGACCTACCAGCCCTGACATTTATATACTTTTCACCTTTGTGGTTTGGATGCGAGGCGCCTCGATTATAGGTCCTATAGGGCCGGGAAACGTGTGTTCAGGAATAACTAATCCTCAAACGTAAGAGAGGACCGGTCTTGGAGGATCCCAGGGTTACCCAGAGTGTGTAGTCCTGAGGCATTTGCTAGAGTGTCTCGAAGCGGAGAGGAGCTTGCCCCTTGCCTCGACTCATGACGGAAATCCAATTTCCAATACGAGATTTTCGGCTTTATTGTAGAGCCTAGTATGGCGACATAGTAGCATGGGATGTTATGCCGTCTAGATTTATATTTATGATTGAAATTGTTTTGACACTATACACTTATTATAGTATCAAATGATTTGTTTTAAACGTATCAACCATGTTTGGCTATTATAAGGGAAAACCCTATCCTCCGGCTTGCGTTGCTTTGTGTGATGGGACCTGGGTCTTATAATAGCTTCATTTTTCGAAAAAGCATTGCGTTGTCTTTTATATGCACTGGTATTCTTGGGAGGAAACCCGTTCCGTGTTATACGGCGTGGTCCCTTGAATTACTATCTTTTAAAGTAAAGTTTTAAATAACTGTTTTAGTTCTCACACCAGTCACATGACTGGCCTGGAGTTTATTGTTTTAACCTAAACTCTGGGTGCCCCTATTTTCCACACGAGCAGCTAGTAGTTTTTGTTTTGCAGATTTATATTCACAGGATCCTTGTTTACAGCTGGAATGATATCCGGAAAGCTCTGTATCCGTATATCACCTTCAGTTGTGCTTTGTATTATTTTCCGCTGCAATGTAATTTATTGTAATCTATGATATTTATCGAATGTAATTTATTCATTTATACTCTGTATATTCTTGTATTCTGATGGAATTGTTGTAATAAGCAATGAAATGTTCTTCTGTGTGCGTTCCAATTTGTCCTGTTCTCAAAATGATCAGGGGTTTTGAACGGTCTAGATCGGTTTAACGACTGATTCGGATCGAGCGAAATTCCAGGCCATCACATTTGGTATCAGAGCTTTGGTTTACAGAGCTCGAGAACAAGACACATTAGAACCATACGAAAGGATTCATCAGATATTGGATTAGTAATATCCAATTAGAATGACTCGTTAGAGATAGGATCAGTAGTATCCTAGAACGAGTGTGAAGAGTATATTTTTCAAATGAAAACAATTTTGTTTTGAAATTTAAATCGTTTTACACGTATTTGAATAATTTATTTATATTGATTTGGGCAAGCTAGTATATAAAGGTTTTGCATATACGCGTCATGAACGTATATTCGAAGTTTTAATATATTAGATAGATATAGAATCACATTCTAGTCGCCCGGAGATGGTACTGATAATTGTCATGACATCATCAGTACTTATGTTCGTGTTTCGAAGGTGTGATATCTATATATTTCCATTAGACTGGTGTGAGAACCAAAACTTATATAGATAGATTTATTTGTTGTGAATTGGCATCAAAAACAAGATTTTCTGTATATATATTAAAATCATGAATTTGAAACTCTAATTCACTAATTGATTGATGTTTGTGTTGTTTGTTTATTTGTTTGATAATTTTGAACCATTTAGCCTAATTGAATAAAATATTGAATTGTATTGAAAATTGGTCGCATTTGTTTGCATATACATATACTTACATTGAACAGGTCATAGCAAGGAGGCTAGAGCAGAGAATAAAATTTGTTTGCCCGACAAATAGGTACATATTTACTATAATTTACTGTTTTGTTTGGGTGATGATGATTTTATGAGCCTATTGGCTAGCCGCTTGGCTTTTTCTTTTTCTTTTTGAGATCAGAAGGCCTGTATGGCAATTTCGGGATTTTTCCCGTGGCTCCCGGTGTAGGGGAGGTTATGGCGAAATTTTTCGAAAATTTAGGGTGTTAGCCAAATTTTTGAAGAATTTGAAAATTCTCAGAAACTGAAAAGTTGGAGAATGAAAGCCAGATCGAAAGTAGAGCTGATTAATCAAACCACTTTCGACTTTGTTCCTTTTCGGGGACGAAAAGTTTTAAGTGGGGGAGATTGTAACAACCCGAAAATCTAGGCCAGTTTAAAATTTTTATTTTGGCAATTTTAGCGAATTTTGAATATTTAAAATGAATTATTTTAAATAATATCGACGAAAATTTATTTTGAATTGAAATTCGACGTATATATTTATATATGTCGTCGTTAGAATATAATAATTATTTATAATTATAAAAGGAATTGAAAATGGCGCGGTAGTTCGATAATTCGATTTCAAACTTCAAATGAACGTACCGGGTGCAAAACAAACCGGATTTTAGTGAAACAAAAAATAATAGGATCTAATTGATAATATCTTTCCAACGAATCCGACAAATCAAGATTTCATAGCGGGAATCAAAAGATATGTCCAGTTGAAAATTCTGAATAGTCGCTATGGAATTCAGGCCCTTAAAAATGGGAATTTTTCAAACGACCTCGGATTTCGACGAAACCACTTTTGTTGGATCCGTGATGTCAAATTATTGGTAGGTTTTAAATTTCATAATTTTTTGATTCAATATGTGAGCGTGGCAAAGGAAAACGCGTTTGACCAGTTTCAGTTGATTTTAATCGACTGGAAAATGGCCATTTTTCCAACGGTCTCAGAATTCGATGAAACTAGTTTTGTTAGGACCGTATCGTCAATACGAAGCTATAAAATATTTTTCGGGAATTTTTAGAGTTCGTATGTGACCCCGGTAAATTGAAATGCGCGTTTAAATTCAATATATAGAGTTATATGTTGATTTTGACGAAAACTGATTGAAACGATCGAATCAGCTTACGATACATATCCCATTGTGTTCGGAATGGGGGTAATTAGCAATGGACGACAGGCGGTGGGTCTCGTTTAGAGGTCGAAAATAAAAGTTGCTTTTTGGTGAAAAATAATATAAATAAATAATAAAAATAAATAAACCCTCTCCTATATCCTCTGGCCCCCCTTTTGATTTTCAAAATCGATTCTTACAGGAAAAAAAGAGGAGAAGGCGCAGCCGCAGCCACGCCCTGGCGGTCGCCGCCGCCCCCCTCCATCCACCGCCCTCATCCCCGAACCCCCCTCCACGTCCGATTCGAGGTCCCCCCCCCCCCCAGCGAGACATTGACGACGCAGCTGCCACCCTAGGCCCCCCTCCATCCACCGACCTCGTCCAACCCCCGCACCCCTTTCCTCAGCCACCGCCGCTTCCATTCCCCCTTCTTCCTTCTTCTCCGCTCCTCCCTCCTCTTCTACTCGAGGAAACCTGCGCCACCCCCTGTTAACACCCAGCGCCTCCCCTTCCCGGCCAACAGCGACTTCCCCCCCTTTCTGGCGATGTAGAACAGTAAGTTTTACCCTTTTGATTTTATTTTGTTTTATTTTATCATGATAGGAAATTTTGAATTTATATATGGAAAAATCTGAATTTCTATATAGGGAAAAGTTTGAATTTTTAGAAAAGAAAAAGCTTAGAATTTTTGTATGAGGAGGATATAATTTATATGTGATGAGAAGATTAAAAATATAATTTTTATTATAGTAGAAGAGTAAAGATATAATTTTTATATAATATAGGAAAGTTAAAAATATGACTTTTAGCATATGTGAAGTATAAAAATATAATTTTTATCGTATGTAAAGGGTAAAAATATAATTTTCATATTATATAAATAATAAAAATATAATCTTTTATTTGGTAGAAGGATAAAAATATTATTTTTACATAGTAGGAACTATAAAAATATAATCTTTATAAGATAGAGAATATAAAAATATCATCTTTGTATATGTAGCGAAATAAAAATCTGATTTTTATTATATATACGTTGAAATAAAGAGGTGATTTTTATAATGATGAAATCTTATATTTGAAAAGGCGAAATCTTTTTTTATAGCAGTGTAAAAATAGAATTTTTATCCATATAATAGCAGTGTAAAAATAGAATTTTTATCCATATAATAGCAGTGTAAAAATAGAATTTTTGTCCATATAGTAGCAGTGTAAAAATAGAATTTTTATCCATATAATAGCAGTGTAAAAATAGAATTTTTATCCATATAATAGCAGTGTAAAAATAGAATTTTTATCTATATAATAGCAAAGTAAAAATTCGATTTTTATATATTGAATAGCGAGGTAAAAATAGAATTTTTATATATTGAATAGCGAAGCAAAAATTCGATTTTTATATATTGAATAGCGAAGTAAAAATTCGATTTTTATATATTGAATAGCAATATAAAATTGTGATTTTTATATATGTAGTGGCTACAGGCAACGAAAGTGACGAAAGGCGAGAACAGCGATGATTTCTCTAAATGAAGAGTCGTGGAGTTAGGATAGCAATCGGTGAGAATTTCTCACTCTTTAATTTCTTTTTCTAGTTATATATATATATATACTAAGATGCAGACGGTGTTTAGTAGCACCCGACACAATCGTCCACAGACCATGGACTTGTTTGTTTGGTTGTGTAGTTGGTTAGATTATTTGGTTTGAATTGAATTGTTTGGTGAAATGGAATGGATTTGATTGATGTGTGAATGACGTGGGCCTTCACTAGACCGGGGATAAGGCTAGGCCTCGTCCCGTTTCTAGTATCGTGCCGTTATGCCGCCGAAATTTTTTAAAACAAGTTAGAAAAATAAGGATATCATTTTATTTGATAAATGAACTGAATAAAAATTCATGTGTTGAAATAAAATGTTTTATCGTTAAAAATATAATTTTTAACGTGAATGTGAATAAATAAATATTCATTTACAAACCAGACGGTTTGTTTATGTACACCTATTTGAAGGACATTGATTGGGTCGATAAATTTTACACATCGCCCAACTGCACAAATAAAAATCTGTGTTTGTTGATTTGAAACCCCACACGGGTATTGGGATAATGTACGGCATACACTAATCCCAATAATTAGTTGTATGTCGATCGATTGATTGACAGGCTGTTATAAGCGTTAGATATCTATATTTGATTGTTTATCGTTGCTATTATATAGTTAACTTTATATGGTGATTGATTGGGCCTCATTCCAATTTAGAAGATAAAGAATATTATAAAATAAAGGTTCATGTGTTGACTGTACTCATCCGTTGAGATTAGTCATGTGTTGAACGAAATATTTTAACAATAAAATTTACATCTTTATCACATATAAAATTGGAAATTAACTAGAAAATAGATGAGATGAGTGGTCTCCTGGATATTGATCTGATGTTGGTCTCGGCCTTCGGGGTTAATATTTAGGGAATCGTTCTCTTAATAATTTACGGTTGGAGTCTGATTTTAAATCAAACGATATATACCATAATTTTTATAAAATATATTAAATAACAAAAATAGTCACACGTGGACAGTACTCATTCGTTGAGATTAGTCGTGTGTTGACAAAGATATAGAGTCATGTATTGAAAGAAATATAGATTCATTTGTTGAATATAAAGCCGTGTTGATTAGAGTTGCGCTATTTTAACGCGAACGGTATTTATATCGAATATATAACGAATTCGAATTGAATTTAATATAAAATGAATTCGAATTGAATTGAATAGAAAACGAATTTGAATTGAATATAAAACAAATTCTAATTGAATTGAAACGAATACGAATTTGAATTAAATATAAAACGAATTCGAATTGAATTGAATAGAAAATGAATTCGAATCGAATTAAAATCGATTTGAATTGAAATCAAATAGAAATGAAAGTAAAAAGGATTTATAATAGAAACTTCAATTTTGATTTGAATTTGAAATAAAGGTTGAAATTGTTTTGAAACGAATTCAAAACTATTTCTAAAATTCGTTTTAAATAGAAATCGATGAAATATATATATTATATATATTATATATAATATAATGGCCTGAATAGAACGCGCCGCGCCGCGGCAGTTCGCGAATTTCGACCATTTATTTCGAACGGACATTACGGGAGATCCGACCGTCGGATTCTCCTAAAACCGGAACCGTTGGGTTCATATCGAAAAGAGATTTCTAACGAATATTAGAAATTTGAAATCTAACGGTCGGATTTGGAGATACGTCCAAATCAAATTTGAAAAAGGTCGTTGTAAGTGCAGTTCGATGGCCGTTGATGGAAATCGACTGTACGGGCCTGTATAAAATTATTAAAAATAGTAGTAATTTGTGTAAAATCATAAGAAATGATTTGGGAAAAATTGGGATGAAAAACTCCATATTTGAAAAGATAAAAATAGTTTTTTATCGAAACGAACTAGTTTTGAACTAAAATTAAACCCGTTTATTTTTAAATAAATAAATTGGATTTGAAATGGGTTTTAAATAGAATTGATTAGTGGGTTTATCGTGAAGGGTGTTTTAAATAACACTAGTTCTTTAACCCGAAAATAAATAGAATGTGATTTGGGTTTATCGTGAACTGTGTTTTAAATGACACTAGTTCTTTAACCCAGAAAAAGGAGTTTTAATGAATCTGCAATTAGATTAAGATGTGAATTGATAATTTAAATTATCAAATATAGAAAGTGAGCGAGAACGGAGTATCACCAGTTTTGCTCCAAAACGATAGTCAAATCTTTAATTAGATTTGAACGTGAAATGGTAATTAATTTTACCGATAACACCGTGGTGTTAGATATGGAGTATTACCATTTTTGCTTCATGGGATGAATAGGTTGGGATTGGGAAATAAAATAAATAATTACTTCGGTATGGTTCGCTAATCTCGACTAGTTTGGAAAACCATAATTTGGTTTGATATGACATCCAAAGGAAGATTAAAGGATGAATTTTAAAGAATTTATCTTGGATAAAATTAATGGGAACCTTTCCCTAAGAATTGAAATTTAGAAACTAGTTGTAGGTTAGTTAAGAAGAATGGTTTCCTGGGTATTGATCTGATGTTGGTTTCGGCCTTCGGGGTTAATATTTGGGAAATTGTTCTCTTGCTGATTTACGGTTAGTGACTAATGGATTGGAATGAGGCGTATGTTGTGTTTGTGTAACATTTGTTTTTAATATACGCGGGTTGTTCGAAAAGTCCGGGTTTATACCCATTCTGAATAACCGATTCGACGATATGTCAAAGATGAAGACGGTGGTTGAAGACCGGAAGTCTTCACATCGTTTGGGTGATTACTGATGATCTTGATTGGGCTGTACACCCAAGATGAGGGAATCAGTTGGTGGTCATCCAGACGTACTTGGAGATCGATGGATATGCGAGGAAAGTGCCTCAGGTTTCGTTTAGACCCAGGACGAACTTGTAAATGGATTGTGTGTCTGACATTGGATTTTATTCTGTGTTGATTGATTTCTGTTAAATATATATGTGTTTGGCGGCGGAGAATTTATTCTCTTGCTTAACGCACTTCTCTGAGACGTACGAGCTTAGAGGTTATATATCGATAGATATCAATCGCATGGCATGAATTGCCTGTGTGGCACGCTGAGTTGCATGGATCAAGGCTTCTGTTGAAAAGCAAAGTCTTGTGGTTGATGATCAAAGCACGGCCTACGTGGCAGCTTTGTGTATAGCGTGGATTCGCGAGCCTCACACCTCGGTATGAGTCAAAAACGGGATGAGGACCCAAGGAGTGCACGACGTTTCTTTCTAGCTATGGGTGGTGTCAGTGACCTACCAGCCCTGACATTTATATACTTTTCACCTTTGTGGTTTGGATGCGAGGCGCCTCGATTATAGGTCCTATAGGGCCGGGAAACGTGTGTTCAGGAATAACTAATCCTCAAACGTAAGAGAGGACCGGTCTTGGAGGATCCCAGGGTTACCCAGAGTGTGTAGTCCTGAGGCATTTGCTAGAGTGTCTCGAAGCGGAGAGGAGCTTGCCCCTTGCCTCGACTCATGACGGAAATCCAATTTCCAATACGAGATTTTCGGCTTTATTGTAGAGCCTAGTATGGCGACATAGTAGCATGGGATGCTATGCCGTCTATGATTTATATTTATGATTGAAATTGTTTTGACACTATACACTTATTATAGTATCAAATGATTTGTTTTAAACATATCAACCATGTTTGGCTATTATAAGGGAAAACCCTATCCTCCGGCTTGCGTTGCATTGTGTGATGGGACCTGGGTCTTATAATAGCTTCATTTTTCGAAAAAGCATTGCGTTGTCTTTTATATGCACTGGTATTCTTGGGAGGAAACCCGTTCCGTGTTATACGGCGTGGTCCCTTGAATTACTATCTTTTAAAGTAAAGTTTTAAATAACTGTTTTAGTTCTCACACCAGTCACATGACTGACCTGGAGTTTATTGTTTTAACCTAAACTCTGGGTGCCCCTATTTTCCACACGGGCAGCTAGTAGTTTTGGTTTTGCAGATTTATATTCACAGGATCCTGGTTTACAGCTGGAATGATATCCGGAAAGCTCTGTATCCGTATATCACCTTCAGTTGTGCTTTGTATTATTTTCCGCTGCAATGTAATTTATTATAATCTCTGATATTTATCGAATG
The DNA here is from genome assembly GCA_030737875.1 of Allium sativum. Classification (NCBI taxonomy): domain Eukaryota; kingdom Viridiplantae; phylum Streptophyta; class Magnoliopsida; order Asparagales; family Amaryllidaceae; genus Allium; species Allium sativum. Next base: position 182,712,484 of record CM060924.1, on the reverse strand, counting down.
TAATTTATTCATTTATACTCTGTATATTCTTGTATTCTGATGGAATTGTTGTAATAAGCAATGAAATGTTCTTCTGTGTGCGTTCCAATTTGTCCTGTTCTCAAAACGATCAGGGGTTTCGAACGGTCTAGATCGGTTTAACGACTGATTCGGATCGAGCGAAATTCCAGGCCGTCACAATTTACTATATTAATATCCAAGTACAACACCCTTGATTTCACGACTACAATGTTAACACCGATTTCAACACTCTTGATTTCAAGGCCACAAGATTACAACTGATTCCCTTGATCAAGTATATTCCCCTTGATTCCCCGGCTACAAGGTTAACACTACTCCATTTCCTTGATTTTAAGGCTACAAGGAACACGCCTTTTCCCAAACACTTCCCAAACAATTACAACAGCCTTATAACTCTTCAATAGCACTTCGATTCAGAGAGTAATGAGTAAAGAGTGAGAAGAGAAGAAGTTTTATGTAAATAGAATTGAATTCGGCAGGGTATAAGTGTGGAAATCATAAAGATATGAAATATTAATGGTGTAATGAAAGTGGATGAAAATGGAGAAGAAAAATAATGAAAAAATTCGAAATTAGCCCCTATTTATAAGATTTGAAAGGTTGCAATGCTTCTTGAATGTTACAAATAGTGAAAAGACACTTCCTTTCAAAATCAAAAATGTGACAGTTATATGTCGACATGGTCATAATTGTATGTCGACGTATCCCTTTCACAAATTTGAATTTTGAACATTTTAAAGTGTTTTGATATATATATATATATAATTCTGGAAATTCTTGAATTAAAACATAGTGATATAAATGAGTATTATAAAGTAGAAAATCATATGAAATCATAAATATAAAATATATGAACATATTTATAAATTTATAAAGTTTAAAACTATATAGATATAAGTATATAAAAGTATATAACTATATAAACATATAAGAACTTATAAACTTTAAAACTTGAGTTTAAAATCAAAAGTAAAATAGAGAGACTTAATTAGAATAAAAGTTGAAGATATAATTTGAAATTTGAAAATCAGAAATTGAAAAACAAAATTTGAATTTGAAGCTGGAGTGCTATTCAGAGTCTTACATAAACTAGACTTTATTACTATTTATCTTGAACTCTTGAAATCTTAATTACTCATGAGTCTTGAATCATCTCTAAATTCTGAATCCCTTGAACTCTTAAACTGTACAGTGTTCAGTATTAATTCCGGTATACAAATCCTGCATATGTATATATATATTCTAGATAAAGGTGTTAGTATATATTTTATAATCAATTAATATTGAAATAAGGTTGTTGTCATCAAAACTCCATTCTCCAACAATCTCCCCCTTTTGAAGATGACAACCTTAGTTTATAAAATATCATATCTGTTCATACCTGTTGATGATGATCCTTCTAATAATCCTCATGTCTATATGAATCCTATAAACTGTATCTATATTTTATAATTTCTCTCCCTTTGGGATTATCAAAAAGGAATTCTAAAACTACTCCCCCTTTGTTCTAAATCTAAATAATCCTTATACTAAACAAAAATACTCCCCCTAAATTTTTGCTTATATAACAAGGTACTATAATACTTACGATAAACAAAACAATCATTATATTAAACCTAATTTTTACAAACGATATTGCATGAATTACTTAGAATGCAATACATTGAATTAACGTAAAGGAACGAAGAATAAAAAATCTAAATTCTAATCGTTTTTGATGATGGGGGACTTATGGATTGGACAATTTGGGTAATGGAGAAAATATCTGTAATAACCCGGAAATCTGGGTCAATTTAAAATTTTTATTTTGGCAATTTTAGCGAATTTTGATTATTTAAAATGAATTATTTTAAATAATATCGACGAGAAATTTATTTTGAATATAATTCGAATGTATATGTTCGTTGAATCGACGATAGAATATAAATAATTATTTATAATTATAAAAGGAATTGAAAATGGCGCGATAGTTCGATAATTCGATTTCAAACTTCAAATGAATGTACCGGGTGCAAAATAAACCGGATTTCAGTGAAACCAAAAATATTTGAATCTAATTGATAATATCTTTCCAACGAATCCGAAAAATCAGAGTTTCATAGCGGGAATCAAAAGATATGTCCAGTTGAAAATTCTGAATAGTCGCTATGGAATTCAGGCCCTTAAAAATGGGAATTTTGCAAACGACCTCGGATTTCGACGAAACCTCTTTTGTTGGATCCGAGATGTCAAATTATTGCTAGATTCCAAATTTCATAATTTTTTGAATCAATATGTGAGCGTGGCAAAGGAAAACGCGTTTGACCAGTTTTAGTTGATTTTATTCGACTGGAAATTGGCCATTTTTCAAACGGTCTCGGAATTCGATGAAACTAGTTTTATTAGGACCGTATCGTCAATATGAAGTTAGAAAATATTATTCGGGAATTTTTAGTGTCTGTATGTGACCCCAGTAAATTGAAATGCGCGTTCAAATTCAATATATAGAGTTATATGTTGATTTTGATGAAAACTGATCGAAACGATCGAATCAGCTTACGATACATATTCCATTGTGTTCGGAGTGGGGGTAATTAGCTTGGGACGACAGGCGGTGGGCCTCGTTTAGAGGTCAAATGAAAAAGTCAACTTTTTGAAAATAAATTAATAAAAAAAATACCTCTCTCCTCTCCTTACCTTCCCTCTGCACCCCCCCACCCCCCGTCGTTATTCATTCAGGAAAAAAAACGAGGGCGCGATAGCAGCCGCCGCCTCCAGGCGGAGCACCGCCGCACACCCCCCTGGCGCGCCTCCCCTCTTCCTCCTCTCTCTTCCCTCCTTCCTCTCCTGAAACCGCACCATCTGCCTCCTCCCCCAAAACGAAAACCGCACCCCCCTTCCACCCAGAACCACCGCGGTTCGTCACCCACCACCACAGGCGTGACGGAGAGCCCCTCCAGCACTTCGAGCACCCCAAACTCTCCCCCCTTCGCTAAAAATCAAAAGTGGTGAGCTTTTTAAATTATTTTATTTATTTATTTATTTAGTTTAAGTTGCATTTTAGAGATTAAGAAAAAATCAGTTTTATAGATGTAAGCCATTGATTTTTATTTTCAGATTTTATATGAATAACCTAGAATTTAAAGGATTGGGGTTTTGAAATTGAAAAGTTTACATTTTTAATTTATAAAGAGTTGACATCTTTAAATAAAAAGGTCGGATTTTTTCTATAAAAAAAATAGGATTTTTTTTTTAAGTAAGAAAGGCGACATTTTTAGTTATTGAATAGCAAAGTAAAAATTCGATTTTTATATATTGAATAGCAAAGTAAAAATTCGATTTTTATTTATTGAATAGCAAAGTAAAAATTCGATTTTTATATATTGAATAGCAAAGTAAAAATTCGATTTTTATATATTGAATAGCGAAGTAAAAATTCGATTTTTATATATTGAATAGCGAAGTAAAAATTCGATTTTTATATATTGAATAGCAAAGTAAAAATTCAATTTTTATATATTGAATAGGGAAGTAAAAATTCGATTTTTATATATTGAATAGCGAAGTAAAAATTCAATTTTTATATATTGAATAGCGAAGTAAAATTTCAATTTTTATATGTTGAATAGCGAAGTAAAAATTCGATTTTTATATATTGAATAGCAAAGTAAAAATTCGATTTTTATATATTGAATAGCAAAGTAAAAATTCGATTTTTACATATGTAGAGAATACGGGCAGAGAAAGTGACAAGAGGCAAGAACGGCGAAGATTTCTACCCAAGAAGAGTCGTGGCGTGGATTAGCTATTCAGTGAGAACTTCTCACCTTTTAATTTTGTTTTTCTAGTTATAAATATATACTAGGATGCAGACGGTGTTTAGTAGCACCAGACACCCGTCGTCCACAGACCATGGACTGCTTGTATGCTTGTTTGTTTGATTTTGATGTGTAGTTGATTGTGTGATGTGATGTGAAACGAAATAAAATATTTTATAGTGGAAAATATTTTATAGTTAAAATAGAATTTTTAACGTGTGTATAAAAGGAAATAAATAAACAGATCGGACGATTTGTTTATATACACACATTTGACTGATATTGATTGGAACGATAAATTTTACACACCGCCCAACTGCACAAATAAATTCTGTGTTTGATTGTTTGAAACCCCACACGGGTATTGGGATGATATTTGACGTACACTAATCCCGATTGTTTAGTTGTATGTCGATCGATTGATTGACAGACTGTTATAAGCGTTGAATATTTATATTTGATGCTTATACAGTGTAGAATGCAATTTGGATGCTGGTTGATTATTCATTGTTGTTATTGCATACATGTGTTGTAGAAAATCCATATAATTAACGTTATATGGTAATTGATTGGGCCTCATTCCAGTTTCGAAAAAGAAATATTTGAAATAGAAATATTTGAAATAGAAATATTTGAAAAAGAAATATATGAAATAGAAATATTTGAAATAGAATATTTGAAAATAGGAATATATGAAGCCATGTTGATTAGATTAACGCCATTTTGACGTGAACGATATTTATATCGATTTTATTCATTTTATAATGAATATCGAAAGTGATTTCAAAATCTGAAATTTCGAAAAGAATTGAAATTCGAATTAAAATGAATAGAAATGAATTCGAATTGAAATTGAATATAAATGAATTCGAATTGAAATTGAATATAAATGAATTCGAATTGAAAATGAATAGAAATGAATTCGAATTGAAAATGAATAGAAATGAATTCGAATTGATATTGAAAATAATCGAAATTCGAATTAAATTGAATAGAACTGAATTCGAATTGAAATCGAAAGGAATTGAATTCGAATTAAATTAAAATTGAATTGAAATCGATTTGAAATGAATTTAAAACGAATTTATATTGGAAAATTCAATTTTGATTTGAATTTGAAATGAAGTTGAAATCGTTTAGAAAACGAATTTAAAACGATTTATAAAATACGTTTTAAAAGGAAATAGACGAAATATATATTATATATATTATATATATAATATAATGGCCTGAATAGAACGCGCCGCGCCGCGGCAGTATACGAATTTCGACCATTGACTTCGAACGGATATTACGGGAGATCCGACCTTCGGAACCTCCTAAAACCGGAACCGTTGGGTTCGTATCGAAAAGAGCTTTCTAACGAATATTAGAAATTTGAAATCTAACGGTTGGATTTGGAATTATGTCCAAATCAAATTTGGAAAAGGTCGCTGTAAGTGCAGTTCGATGGCCGTTGATGGAAATCGACTATACGGGCCTTGATAAAATTATAAAAAAAAGGTAATAATTAGTGTAAAATCATAAGAAATGATTTGTGAAGATTTGGGATGAAAAAAACTCCATATTTGAAAAGATAAAAATAGATTTTTAGCGAAATGAACTAGTTTTGAACTAGAAGTATAATTCTATTTATTTTTAAATAAATAAATTGGATTTGAAATGGTTTTGAAAGTAACCAGAATTTCCAATAATTATATTGGAATGGATTTGAATGGAAATTGTCTTCGAAATATTTCGATGTTGGATTTCGTGAAGATACAGATATCGTTATGGGAATTTGAAAGATATATATATCGTTATTTCCAATATGATATTTGTTGGTCGTAGAATTTGATATTGAATATAAGCCGGTATATTTTCTATTCAGAGCCTTGTATTTAATGTCAAATGTGATTTGGGTTTGTCGTGAATGGTGTCTTCATTAACACTGTTCTTGAACCCAGTTGAGAAAAGATTAAATCTTTTTATTTAGATTTAATGAAGTGTACCAATTAAATGATATTTAATTGAATTGATATTGATTTTAGGGTTTATCGTGGACAGTGTTTTAAATAACACATGTTCTTTAACCCGATAGTTAATGGGATGTGATTTTGGGTTTATCGTGAACCGTATTTTAAATGACACTGATTCTTTAACCCAGTTAAAGATTAAAACTAAATGAATCTTTAGTTAGATTGAAAAGGTGTTAGAATGGAGTATCACCAGTTTTACTCCAGGCGATAGTTAAATCTTTAAATAGATTTGAACGTGAAATGGTAATTGAATTTACCGATAACACCGTGGTGTTAGATATGAAGTATTACCAGTTTTACTTCATGGGATGAATAGGTTGGGATTGGGAAATAAAATAAATGATTACTTCGGTGTGGTTCGTTGATCCCGACTAGTTCGAATTGATATTCAAAAAGGAGATTAAAGAATAAATTTAAAGAATTTATCTTTGATAAAGTTAATGGGAACCTTTCCCAAAATATAAGAATATTTGAATAAAAGAATATTCTGAATTGGAATGAAGCGTATGTTGTGTTTGTGTAACACGTGTTTATTATATATATACGCGAGTTGTTCAGAAAGACCGGGTTTATCCCATTCTGAATAACTGATTCGACGTGGTGTCGAAGATGAAGACGGTGGTTGACGACCGGAGGTCTTCACGTCGTTTGGGTAATTACTGATGATCCTAGTTGGGCTGTACACCCAAGAAGATGGAAACCGTTGGTGATCGTCCAGACGTACTTGGAGGTCGATGGATATGCGGGGTACTAGGTGCCTCCGGTTTCGTTCAGACCCAGAACGGACTTGTAAATGGACTGTGTGTCTGACATTGGATTTCAGTCTGTGTGATTGATTTCTATTAAATATATATCTGTTTGGCGGCGGAGAATTTATTCTCTTGCTTAACGCCATTCTCTGAGACGTACGAGCTCAGAGGTTATATATTGATGGATATCAAACGCATGGAGTGAACTGCTTGTGTGGCATGCCTAAGTGGCAATTGATCAAGGCTTCTGTTGAAAAGCAAGGTCTTGTGGTAATGATAAAAGCACGACCTGTGTGGCATAGCTTTGTGTAACGTTGATTCGCGAGCCTCACACCCCGGTGTGAACCAAAACGGGAGACAGACGCTAGGGGGGACATGCGTTTTCTTTCTAGCTAGAAGTGGCGTCAGTGGTTTTACACACCCTGACGAGTTTGACTTATGTGGTTGTTGCTGTTTCGAGGCGCCTCGGTTTGATTGGACGATCCGGGTCCGATGGAGTCATTTGTTGGCTCATTTACGCCCCATAGGGCGGAGAAACGTAGTGTTCAGGCATTATAATCCACACCGGTGGACCGGCCCTGAGGATCCAAGGTACGGTTGCGGCTGTGCCTGAGGCTCGGGCTAGAGAGTCTCGAATCGGTTGAGGACTATCTTTTGCCTCGGTTCATAGACGGAAATCCAATTTCCAAATACGTGACATTTGCGGTTTTATTTGTAGAGCCTAGTATGGCGACATAGTGGGATGGGGCGCTTATGCCGTCTATGATTGATACTTATGATTTGAAGTTGTTTTATACACTATGCACTTATAATAGTATCAAATGATTTGTTTTAAACGTATCAAGCATTCTTGGCTATTATAAGGTAAAAACCCTATCCTCCGGCTTGCGTTGCATTGTGTGATGGGAACTGGGTCTTATAATAGCTTCATTTTTCTTTAATTAGCATTGCGCTGTTTGTTTTATGCACTGGTATTCTTGGGTGGAAACCCGTTCCGTGTTATACGGCGTGGTCCCTTGATATATCTGATTTAAAGTAAAGTTTTAAATAACTGTTTTAGTTCTCACACCAGTCACATGACTGACCTGGAGTTTATTGTTTTAACCTAAACTCTGGGTGCCCTTATTTTGACACGGGCAGCTAGTAGTTTTGGTTTTGCAGATTTATATTCACAGGATCCTGGTTTACAGCTGGAACGATATCCGGAAAGCTTTGTATCCGTATATCTCCTTCAGTTGTGTATTGTATTATTTTCCGCTGCTATGTATTTAAATGTAATTTAAATCTCTGATATTTCTGTGTAATATTCATTTATACTCTGTATATTCTTGTATCTGATGGAATTGTTGTAAACAATGAAATGTTCTTCCGTCTGCGTTCTTCTGTGGCTTGTTCTCGAACTATCCGCGCTTTCCCTCACCGGGGAAGTTGCGGGTCTTTACATTTGGTATCAGAGCTTTGGTTTACAAAGCTCAGAGAACAAGACACATTAGAACCATACGAAAGAATTCAACAGATATTGGATTAGTAATATCCAATGGGAATGACTCGTTAGAGATGAGATCAGTAGTATCCTAGAACGAGTGTGAAGAGTATATTTTTTTTAAATGAAAACAAGTTTTGTTTTGAAAATTTAAATCAATTATTCGTATTTGATTATTTATTATGTATTGATTTGGACAATCCATTATATAAAGATTTTGCATATATGTCTTGCAAACGTGTGTTCGAAGTTTTAATATACTGGGTAGATATAGAATCCCTCTAGTGCATGGGAATAATTCTGGTGACGGGGCACCATCGCTAGTATTTATTTTTGAGTTTCGAAAGTGAGATTTCTATATATTTCCAATTGACTGGTGTGAGAACCGAAACTAGATAGGGCTTATTGTTGTGAATTGACACCAAAAATGTGATTTTTGACTATATATCAAGGTTATGAATTTGAAATGATAATTCACTAATTGATTGATGGTTGTGTTGTTGATTATTGGTTGATTAATTAATTTTTTTAACCATTTAGCCAATTGAACCAAATAGTGAATTGTATTGAAATTAGTCGCATTTGCTTGCATATACATGTACTTACATTGACCAGGTCATAGCAAAGAGGCTAGAGCAGAAGAATAAAATTGTTTGCCCGACAAATAGGTACATGTTTACTATAATTTACTGTTTTGTTTGGGTGATGATGATTTTATGAGCCGATTGGCTAGCCGCTTGGCTTTTTATTTTTCTTTTTGAGATCAGAGGGCCTGTATGGCAATTTCGGGATTTTCCCGTGCTCCCGGTGCAGGGGAGGTTATGGCGAAATTTTTCGAAAATTTAGGGTGTTAGCCAAATTTTTGAAAAATTAGAAAAGTTCTTAGAAACTGAAAAGTTGAAGAACTTAAGCCGTAGTGAAAATAATGAAAGTTGAGTTGATTTGTTAAACAACTTTCGGCTTCGTTCCTTTTCGGGGACGAAAAGTTTTAAGTGGGGGAGATTGTAATAACCCGGAAATCTGGGCCAATTTAAATATTTTATTTTGGCAATTTTAGCGAATTTTGATTATTTAAAATGAATTATTTTAAATAATATCGACGAGAAATTTATTTTGAGTATAATTCGAATGTATATGTTCGTTGAATCGACGATAGAATATAAATAATTATCTATAATTATAAAAGGAATTGAAAATGGCGCGGTAGTTCGATAATTCGATTTCAAACTTCAAATGAATGTACCGGGTGCAAAATAAACCGGATTTCAGTGAAACCAAAAATATTTGAATCTAATTGATAATATCTTTCCAACGAATCCGAAAAATCAGAGTTTCATAGCGGGAATCAAAAGATATGTCCAGTTGAAAATTCTGAATAGTCGCTATGGAATTCAGGCCCTTAAAAATGGGAATTTTGCAAACGACCTTGGATTTCGACGAAACCACTTTTGTTGGATCCGTGATGTCAAATTATTGCTAGATTCCAAATTTCATAATTTTTTGAATCAATATGTGAGCGTGGCAAAGGAAAACGCGTTTGACCAGTTTTAGTTGATTTTATTCGACTGGAAATTGGCCATTTTTCAAACGGTCTCGGAATTCGATGAAACTAGTTTTATTAGGACCGTATCGTCAATATGAAGTTAGAAAATATTATTCGGGAATTTTTAGTGTCTGTATGTGGCCCCAGTAAATTGAAATGCGCGTTCAAATTCAATATATATAGTTATATGTTGATTTTGATGAAAACTGATCGAAACGATCGAATCAGCTTACCATACATATTCCATTGTGTTCGGAGTGGGGGTAATTAGCTAGGGACGACAGGCGGTGGGCCTCGTTTAGAGGTCAAATGAAAAAGTCAACTTTTTGAAAATAAATTAATAATAAAAAAACATACCTCTCTCCTCTCCTTACCTTCCCTCTGCCCCCCCCCCTCCGTCGTTATTCATTCAGGAAAAAAAACGAGGGCGTGATAGCAGCCGCCGCCTCCAGGCGGAGCACCGCCGCACACCCCCCCTGGCGCGCCTCCCCTCTTCCTCCTCTCTCTTCCCTCCTTCCTCTCCTGAAACCGCACCATCTGCCTCCTCCCCCAAAACGAAAACCGAACCCCCCTTCCACCCAGAACCACCGCGGTTCGCCACCCACCACCACAGGCGTGACGGAGAGCCCCTCCAACACTTTGAGCACCCCAAACTCTCCCCCTTCGCTGAAAATCAAAAGTGGTGAGCTTTTTAGGTTATTTTATTTATTTATTTATTTAGTTTAAGTTGCATTTTAGAGATTAAGAAAAAATCAGTTTTATAGATGTAAGCCATTGATTTTTATTTTCATATTTTATATGAATAACCTAGAATTTAAAGGATTGGGGTTTTGAAATTGAAAAGTTTACATTTTTAATTTATAAAGAGTTGACATCTTTAAATAAAAAGGTCGGATTTTTTCTATAAAAAAAATAGGATTTTTTTTTTAAGTAAGAAAGGCGACATTTTTAGTTATTGAATAGCAATGTAAAAATTCGATTTTTATATATTGAATAGCAAAGTAAAAATTCGATTTTTATTTATTGAATAGCAAAGTAAAAATTCGATTTTTATATATTGAATAGCAAAGTAAAAATTCGATTTTTATATATTGAATAGCGAAGTAAAAATTCGATTTTTATATATTGAATAGTAAAGTAAAAATTCGATTTTTATATATTGAATAGCGAAGTAAAAATTCGATTTTTATACATTGAATAGCGAAGTAAAAATTCAATTTTTATATATTGAATAGCGAAGTAAAAATTCGATTTTTATATGTTGAATAGCGAAGTAAAAATTCGATTTTTATATATTGAATAACAAAGTAAAAATTCGATTTTTATATATTGAATAGCAAAGTAAAAATTCGATTTTTACATATGTAGAGAATACGGGCAGAGAAAGTGACAAGAGGCAAGAACGGCGAAGATTTCTACCCAAGAAGAGTCGTGGCGTGGATTAGCTATTCAGTGAGAACTTCTCACCTTTTAATTTTGTTTTTCTAGTTATAAATATATACTAGGATGCAGACGGTGTTTAGTAGCACCCGACACCCGTCGTCCACAGACCATGGACGGCTTGTATGCTTGTTTGTTTCATTTTGATGTGTAGTTGATTGTGTGATGTGATGTGTAACGAAATAAAATATTTTATAGTGGAAAATATTTTATAGTTAAAAATAGAATTTTTAACGTGTATATGAAAGGAAATAAATAAACAGATCGGACGATTTGTTTATATACACACATTTGACTGATATTGATTGGGACGATAAATTTTACACATTGCCCAACTGCACAAATAAAATCTGTGTTTGATTGTTTGAAACCCCACACGGGTATTGGGATGATATTTGACGTACACTAATCCCGATTGTTTAGTTGTATGTCGATCGATTGATTGACAGATTGTTATAAGCATTGAATATTTATATTTGATGCTTATACAGTGTAGAATGCAATTTGGATGCTTGTTGATTATTCATCGTTGTTATTTTATACATGTGTTGTAGAAAATCCATATAATTAACGTTATATGGTAATTGATTGGGCTTCATTCCAGTTTCGAAAAAGAAATATTTGAAATAGAAATATTTGAAAAAGAAATATTTGAAAAAGAAATATTTGAAATAGAAATATTTGAAATAGAATATTTGAAAATAGGAATATATGAAGCCGTGTTGATTAGATTGACGCCATTTTAACGTGAACGATATTTATATCGATTTTATTCATTTTATAATGAATATCGAAAGTGATTTCAAAATCTGAAATTTCGAAAAGAATTGAAATTCGAATTAAAATGAATAGAAATGAATTCGAATTGAAATTGAATATAAATGAATTCGAATTGAAATTGAATATAAATGAATTCGAATTGAAAATGAATAGAAATGAATTCGAATTGAAAATGAATAGAAATGAATTCGAATTGATATTGAAAATAATCAAAATTCGAATTAAATTGAATAGAACTGAATTCGAATTGAAATCGAAAGGAATTGAATTCGAATTAAATTGAAATTGAATTGAAATCGATTTGAAATGAATTTAAAACGAATTTATATTGGAAAATTGAATTTTGATTTGAATTTGAAATGAAGTTGAAATCGTTTTGAAAACGAATTTAAAACGATTTGTAAAATACGTTTTAAAAGGAAATCGACGAAATATATATTATATATATTATGTATATAATATAATGGCCTGAATAGGACGCACCGCGCCGCGGCAGTTTGCGAATTTCGACCATTGACTTCGAACGAATATTACGAGAGATCCGACCGTCGGATCCTCCTAAAACCGGAACCGTTGGGTTCGTATCGAAAAGAGCTTTCTAACGAATCTTAGAAATTTGAAATCTAACGGTTGGATTTGGAATTATGTCCAAATCAAATTTGAGAAAGGTCGCTGTAAGTGCAGTTCGATGGCCGTTGATGGAAATCGACTGTACGCGCCTTGATAAAATTATAAAAAAAAGTATTAATTTGTGTAAAATCATAAGAAATGATTTGTGAAGATTTGGGATGAAAAAAAACTCCATATTTGAAAAGATAAAAATAGATTTTTATCGAAATGAACTAGTTTTGAACTAGAAATATAATTCTATTTATTTTAAATAAATAAATTGGATTTGAAATGGTTTTGAAAGTAACCAGAATTTCCAATAATTATATTGGAATGGATTTGAATCGAAATTGTCTTCGGAATATTTCGATGTTGGATTTCGTGAAGATACAGATATCGTTATGGGAATTTGAAAGATATATATATATCGTTATTTCCAATACGATATTTGTTGGTCGTAGAATTTGATATTGAATATAAGCCGGTATATTTTCTTGTAATGACCCGTAATTTGGTAGGAGAATAATTAACTAATTTAATTATTAAATATCATTTTGGCGATATCGATAATTCGAATTAAATAATATTTATACTTAATTAATATAAATAATAGGATAATAGATGTCCGGAATAATCAGAAATATCAGAATCCACGATATCGAGTGAATTGGACAGTTTAAAATATATTTCAGTTTATATATTGAAATATATTAACGAATAAATTTAATAACGCCGGTTGGAAATATAAATTATATTATAATTAAAAACGAGCTCGAAATGGCGCTGCAGTTCGTAATTTGGCGATTCGAACTTCAACTGAATGTACAGGATTCGTTTTAAATCGGATTTCTGTGAAACAAGAAACGCACGGAGCTGGTGGAGTATATCTTTCTAGTGGAAGAGAAAAATTGGGATTTCGTCATGTAGATTTTGAGATATGTCCAAATCAAATTTTAAAATAGTCGTTATAGAATCGTTTATCGACCGTAACGGTTTATTCGATATAACTAGAGATCGGGTTTGAATTTAGACAAGGTTCTTTTGGGAAGTAGTGATAATTAAATTTTTAGAATTTTATGGTAATTTTTAATTAATTAAATAAGAAACTTTTTATTTGGAGTATTTGGCACCCTGTATCAACATTTCGGGGTTTCACAATATGAGTCCATCTACCGGTATTATTACATTTTTAGGACCAGAGGACATCACTCATGTCAATGGTATTTTTGTTTCTGTCCATAACAGTCCCTACGTGAACAGAATATTTCATAGTACGGTACACTATGTTTTTAACTTATAACAAACTAAACTGAATGGTTAACTGGTCAAACGAACTCGAAATTCAACGAAACAAGTTTCATACGAAACCTTAGGAAGAGGTCTAGTGAAACGTCAAGGCCTCATATTTTTAGGATTTTTTCTGTAATTTTAAGGAATTAATGCTCGGTGTTTTTCATTGATATTTTCTAAAGGATTTTCGCAAACGGTGTCGGAATTCGACGGAACCTGTCCCATTGGATCCGGAATATTTTTCTATGCTAGGAATAGCTTAGTTTGTCAAAAACAGAGATCATATGAACTGGTTTTAAGGTGGTACTTCGTAGCTAAGTATAATAGAAATTAATATTCATTAAATGGTCCAAATTCCTCAAACCTCTATAAATACCCTTAAGTTCTGTAAACCTAATCTCAGTCATTTTAACCCTAAACTTTGCGCCGCCACTTAAGGGAAAAAAACTATGGCAGAAACACTCGAATGTTCTTTCACCGATCTCTACAAATCCACAAGCTATTTCGAGAAACCCATAACTATGAAGTCCTAGAGCTCCTCGAGTGGCACGGTGGTTTGGGCGAAGGTCAGGCAGACGTAGGCGGTCATCCCGGTGGTGGCAGATCGACCGTCAGGTCAACGTGGAAGGCGCTGGGGTTGAAGACCGATTTTGTGGTGATGGTTTTATCTGGTCAGGGACGTAGTGTATACTAGGAGTTCTAAAGGGAACCGGCTGAACAAAGATGATGATGTGGAGGCTTGTATGGATGTACGTAGAGGGAACACTCTGACGTGGAGGGGAGGAGCACCAATCGACGGTGTACTGTAGGTTATATGACACATGTGGTTTACGTTTTTGAATAGCGAGGTGAGCATTTGATTTCATGGACGAAGCGCCCACGTGAGTGTATTTTTAAAAGGGAACAGTGAAACTTTGTTTTCCTTACTTCATGTAGCTTTTTAGGTGAGGTGCCATACTGAAGAGAAAATCACTTGCGGTGAAGAAGAGAGTGAATGGTGAAGGAGAAGGACAGGATGGGCCGAGCTATTTTGGATGAAGCCCATTTTAATTTAAAGTAAAGAAAAGAAAATCCCAAAGTTCAGAATTGCCGACTATTTCATATCTTTAAATCAAAGGGAAAGGAGCACGAACGAAGAATAATATTTAGACAGTGGCTCGGGCACATTAAGCAAATTAGATGATAACCATGAAACTATCAGCCGTTCATGATACGAAATTAGAATCGAATAAACCAAGATCTGACGGAATCATGCTGACGAATAGAATTTTCTGGAACTGATCAGGGCTATCGACGCAAACCGTTATTTAACGATTAACGCGCAACTGTGAGTAAAACTCACTTACTCTCCTCAATTTATATTTTAATATAAATTGTACTTTATTTTGTTGACTGCTGTATATTGATCGTTAAACTGGACTGTTAAATAGATTTGATTGAAAACGTAGATATAGTCGTATATTATATAGTTAATCAAATATTGATTCTGTCCTGTAGAATATTTCATATTGAAATGAAATTGATGTATATTATACTGTGTAACATCTGTGGATGCAGGGAGACAGGTTGGAGGAATCCGACTGGGTTCCTCAACAATTATTTTACTGTTTTCATATATTGTGATATATGTTGTGATTTATAATCTGTTATTGATTATGGATGTTAGAACGATATTGATCATCGTTGTTTGATATTTTAAATATCATAAGAAACCCTGAGTTATAAAAAAGGGAATTTTATAAAATCATAGGATTTTATAAAAGGAAATTTTTTATAAAACGAACACGGTTTTATAAAAGGAAAGTATTTATAAAACGAATAGAGTTTTTATAAAAGGTAAAAATGTTGATAAAACAAATAGAGTTTTATAAAAGGGATATTTATTTAGAAAATAAATAGAATAAGGAAATATGTGTAAAGGTAAATAGAAGTTGTAAATAGGAATATTTGTAACGGTAAATAGAAGTTGTAAATAGGAAATATTTGTAAAGGTAAATAGAAGTTGTAAATAAGGAATATTTGTAACGGTAAGTAAACGTTAAAAAAGGAAATAGTTGTAACGGAAAATAAACGTTATAAAAAGGAAATTGAAGAGATAATCAAAATAGAGTAATTGAATATTAGTCATTCAATTAGAAATAACCTGATTTGAGTTAGTCTAATATTAGTTAATCGAATAAGAATAGTCTAATATTAGCTAATCGAATTTAGTAACCGAATACGAGTAAATCAAAAGGATTTTATCGAATTTAGTTATTCGATAGAGTAAATCAAAAGGAGTTTATCGAATTTAGTTATTCGATAGAGTTAAATCAATAGAGTTAATCGACTTATAGTATTCGAATAAGAGTAAATCAAATAGAGTTAAAAAATATTAGAAACTGACTAGAGATTGGTAAGTTGAATATTTTTCTGAGTGTTGATCTGATGTTGGTTTCGGCCTTCGGGGTTTATACTTAGAGAATTGTTCTCTTACTAGTTTACAGTTAGGGACTAATAGTTGTGGAATGATAGTGATGCGTAAATGAGGATTGGAGATGTTTTCCAATGTTGAAAATGTATATTTTCTAGTTTTAGAAAATAAGGAAATATGAATATATATATATATATATATGATTGATGATTGGATCAATAATTCCATTTGGAATTAAGATCGTTGTTTGTACACCGACATGTTTTCATTTGATAGTTAAATCACAAACTATCAAGTTTTGACCATTTTACGTTGTAAATATGGAGAGACCGGTTGGATTATTATCCAAAGAACCACTCCGTATTGACATAAGCGTTGTGATTAAATACGATGAAGCTAATTGAAGACGGTGTTATGCAAGGGCTGTCCTGTTTACAGAATAGTGCCTTCGGTTTCGTTCAGTCCCAGAACGAACGTATATGGACGAATGTCTGACAGAGTATTTCCAATGATCGAATGGGTTGGACTGTACAAATATATATGGTGGCCAACGGATTTATTCCCTTCGCATAATATCCAAAATCTATTTGTGCAGATCCAACTAAATGATTAACGGATCTGATAATGTGGCATTCAAATTAATTGTGCTATCAAGGAAAGATAGATAAGCATAGCTTCTAGCCTCACATCCGGTAAATGACAGAAATCGGGCAGGCAGCATGGCTAAGTCGGTCGCACCGAAGTAGGGTGTATAATCACCTATCTAGAGAATATTCATTTGCTTCTTAAATCTATCAATGTTGTCCCATATATATACGGGAACGGTTGATGATCCCAACCGTTGGTGATGTACATTCGATACACTCAAGCGAAATGAGTGGTCGGTCATGTGTGGCTGAGTTGCAAGATGTTCTTGTTGAACTCCAGTGTATCGTTCCTAGAGTACACTGATCGGAAGGTGGTTCCATACCTTGTCATAGTTGGAAATCCATTACCCAATACGTGCTTGCGGTTTTGATTGTATACTATATATGTAGAACGTGAGATGAAAGCGTTTCTGCTAGATGATTATTATACTGTGATTGATAGACGTTATTATAATATCAAAAGGTTTTGATATAAAGATATTTTGGATTCTCATAAGGGAAAAACCCGTTCCGTTATACGGCGTGGTCTTATGAGATATCGTTTACTTGTTTAACCTGTTTTAAAACTGTTTTACTCACACCAGTCCCATGACTGACCCAGAGTTTATTTGTTTGTTTTCCCTAAACTCTTGGGTGCCTAATTTGTACGGACAGTCAAGTAGTCGGGATTTTACAGATACACTTTGAGAGCTTGGAGCAGGAGGCTTCAAGATTCTATAGCTATTATTATTTCCGCTGTGTTGTAAGTGTTGTACTCTGAAATGTTATTGTATACATATACTGTTTGTATTTCAAAAGTTATGTTATATTTTATTCGTTCCGCTGTGAGATTTGTGTTACTCTGATGATGATGTTCTTCTTCTTCTTCTATTCTAATAGTTCTATCTTATCTATCCTCACCCTCTATCTTCTTTCTATTAATTTCTTGAATTTTCAGTGCAATTTGGGGTTGGACTTGTGTTATTTAGTCAGCTCGAATTGGACTGGATTTTCGGGTCACTACAGTTGGTATCAGAGCGAGGGTAAGTATTACCTTGGCTCTGTGGCGTGACTCAGTAGAGATGGGGTTAGTAATACCCTAGACTGAGATTGAGTGTATATATATATGAGCGCGTATTTGTTATTTGATATGAAAATTTGTTTTATATTGTGGAGATTTATTGGTCGAGTAGTTTATGAATTCTGGTCGATACAGTAATGCAAACTGTGTTGATAGGAGTTACTAAACACTTGGATACGATGAACCGACATGGTATGTTTTGAAAAGAGGGTGAATGAAATAATTTTACCCAAGTATATATATTGGAAATATTATAATGTGTTGGTTGTTATTATAATCGAATAAGATTATAAAAGTGGAATGGTTATAAATAATCAATCAGAATTCGTATAAGCATTACGAATGAATTAAATCTGAAATTAAAGTCAGAATTGAAATTTAAAACTGGAAATTCAGATCAGTGTTTGTAATTGAATCTGGATTAAGTATGCGTGAATTTTAAAATCCTGGGAGGTTTTAAATTTGTTTTGATAAGGATATCTGAGATTGATTTCAAAATGGGAAGTGTTTAAAAGTGGTTTTGATGGGAATATAGTATTGAACTCACTTTGATCACTGGGAAATAATTCCGATGATGGATCGATACATCATCGGTGTAATTTTCGAGTTGCTAAGTGATGGATTACTACCAAAGATTTTGTTTTGAAATTGTTTTACAAAAACAAGTTATTCAGGAATTCAAAGGATTTTGAATTGTTATTATGATTTCAAGTGATTTGAATAAACCCAGGAATTTAAATTCGGAAATTAAATTAACGTATGGGTTAAATAGATGAATAAGTAAATATGAAATTGAGTTGGTAAGTTGAGAGATTGAAATTTGAGATTTGAGTTTGAATGGAATTTTACTTGAGTACAAGCCAATAATTGTGTTGAGAATAAAGACAGATTGGAGTTTGATTTGGATGGCATGATATATGAAAAATTGATAGCAGATGGTAGGGATATAATGATATACCCGACAAAAAGGTACAAGTTTATAATTGATATGAGTTTGGAATTTATGAGCCAAATTGGCAAGCCGCTTGGCTATTTGATTTTCTTTTGGGTTGGAGATAGCCTAGAGAGGCGAGTTGTGGTTTTACAGATAGGGCTGTACAAAGGAGGTTATGGCAAAATTTTCCAGAAATTCCGGGTGTTCGAAAATTTTGAAAATTTTAGTTAGTCGGAATAAATTAATATTTTAGTCGATATTAATTGGTTCAGTTGAAAACTGAAGTTAAGGGGTAAACTGATAAATATTTACCCAATAGATAGGGTCGTCCACTACCTTAGCAATTTCGAGGACGAAATTATTTTAAGTGGGGAAGAATGTAATGACCCGTAATTTGGTAGGAGAATAATTAACTAATTTAATTATTAAATATCATTTTGGCGATATCGATAATTCGAATTAAATAATATTTATATTTAATTAATAAAAATAATAGGATAATAGATGTCCGGAATAATCAGAAATATCAGAATCCACGATATCGAGTGAATTGGACAGTTTAAAATATATTTCAGTTTATATATTGAAATATATTAACGAATAAATTTAATAACGCCAGTTGGAAATATAAATTATATTATAATTAAAAACGAGCTCGAAATGGCGCTGCAGTTCGTAATTTGGCGATTCGAACTTCAACTGAATGTACAGGATTCGTTTTAAATCGGATTTCTGTGAAACAAGAAACGCACGGAGCTGGTGGAGTATATCTTTCTAGTGGAAGAGAAAAATCGGGATTTCGTCGTGTAGATTTTGAGATATGTCCAAATCAAATTTTAAAATAGTCGTTATAGAATCGTTTATCGACCGTAACGGTTTATTCGATATAACTAGAGATCGGGTTTGAATTTAGACAAGGTTCTTTTGGGAAGTAGTGATAATTAAATTTTTAGAATTTTATGGTAATTTTTAATTAATTAAATAAGAAACTTTTTATTTGGAGTATTTGGCACCCTGTATCAACATTTCGGGGTTTCACAATATGAGTCCATCTACCGGTATTATTACATTTTTAGGACCAGAGGACATCACTCATGTCAATGGTATTTTTGTTTCTGTCCATAACAGACCCTACGTGAACAGAATATTTCATAGTACGGTACACTATGTTTTTAACTTATAACAAACTAAACTGAATGGTTAACTGGTCAAACGAACTCGAAATTCAACGAAACAAGTTTCATACGAAACCTTAGGAAGAGGTCTAGTGAAACGTCAAGGCCTCATATTTTTAGGATTTTTTCTGTAATTTTAAGGAATTAATGCTCAGTGTTTTTCATTGATATTTTCTAAAGGATTTTCGCAAACGGTGTCGGAATTCGACGGAACCTGTCCCATTGGATCCGGAATATTTTTCTATGCTAGGAATAGCTTAGTTTGTCAAAAACAGAGATCATATGAACTGGTTTTAAGGTGGTACTTCGTAGCTAAGTATAATAGAAATTAATATTCATTAAATGGTCCAAATTCCTCAAACCTCTATAAATACCCTTAAGTTCTGTAAACCTAATCTCAGTCATTTTAACCCTAAACTTTGCGCCGCCACTTAAGGGAAAAAAACTATGGCAGAAACACTCGAATGTTCTTTCACCGATCTCTACAAATCCACAAGCTATTTCGAGAAACCCATAACTATGAAGTCCTAGAGCTCCTCGAGTGGCACGGTGGTTTGGGCGAAGGTCAGGCAGACGTAGGCGGTCATCCGGGTGGTGGCAGATCGACCGTCAGGTCAACGTGGAAGGCGCTGGGGTTGAAGACCGATTTTGTGGTGATGGTTTTATCTGGTCAGGGACGTAGTGTATACTAGGAGTTCTAAAGGGAACCGGCTGAACAAAGATGATGATGTGGAGGCTTGTATGGATGTACGTAGAGGGAACACTCTGACGTGGAGGGGAGGAGCACCAATCGACGGTGTACTGTAGGTTATATGACACATGTGGTTTACGTTTTTGAATAGCGAGGTGAGCATTTGATTTCATGGACGAAGCGCCCACGTGAGTGTATTTTTAAAAGGGAACAGTGAAACTTTGTTTTCCTTACTTCATGTAGCTTTTTAGGTGAGGTGCCATACTGAAGAGAAAATCACTTGCGGTGAAGAAGAGAGTGAATGGTGAAGGAAAAGGACAGGATGGGCCGAGCTATTTTGGATGAAGCCCATTTTAATTTAAAGTAAAGAAAAGAAAATCCCAAAGTTCAGAATTGCCGACTATTTCATATCTTTAAATCAAAGGGAAAGGAGCGCGAACGAAGAATAATATTTAGACAGTGGCTCGGGCACATTAAGCAAATTAGATGATAACCATGAAACTATCAGCCGTTCATGATACGAAATTAGAATCGAATAAACCAAGATCTGACGGAATCATGCTGACGAATAGAATTTTCTGGAACTGATCAGGGCTATCAACGCAAACCGTTATTTAACGATTAACGCGCAACCGTGAGTAAAACTCACTAACTCTCCTCAATTTATATTTTAATATAAATTGTACTTTATTTTGTTGACTGCTGTATATTGATCGTTAAACTGGACTGTTAAATAGATTTGATTGAAAATGTAGATATAGTCGTATATTATATAGTTAATCAAATATTGATTCTGTCCAGTAAAATATTTCATATTGAAATGAAATTGATGTATATTATACTGTGTAACATCTGTGGATGCAGGGAGACAGGTTGGAGGAATCCGACTGGGTTCCTCAACAATTATTTTACTGTTTTCATATATTGTGATATATGTTGTGATTTATAATCTGTTATTGATTATGGATGTTAGAACGATATTGATCATCGTTGTTTGATATTTTAAATATCATAAGAAACCCTGAGTTATAAAAAGGGAATTTTATAAAATCATAGGATTTTATAAAAGGAAATTTTTTATAAAACGAACACGGTTTTATAAAAGGAAAGTATTTATAAAACGAATAGAGTTTTTATAAAAGGTAAAAATGTTGATAAAACAAATAAAGATTTATAAAAGGGATATTTATTTAGAAAATAAATAGAATAAGGAAATATGTGTAAAGGTAAATAGAAGTTGTAAATAGGAATATTTGTAACGGTAAATAGAAGTTGTAAATAGGAAATATTTGTAAAGGTAAATAGAAGTTGTAAATAAGGAATATTTGTAACGGTAAGTAAACGTTAAAAAAGGAAATAGTTGTAACGGAAAATAAACATTATAAAAAGGAAATTGAAGAGATAATCGAAATAGAGTAATTGAATATTAGTCATTCAATTAGAAATAACCTGATTTGAGTTAGTCTAATATTAGTTAATCGAATAAGAATAGTCTAATATTAGCTAATCGAATTTAGTAACCGAATACGAGTAAATCAAAAGGAGTTTATCGAATTTAGTTATTCGATAGAGTAAATCAAAAGGAGTTTATCGAATTTAGTTATTCGATAGAGTTAAATCAATAGAGTTAATCGACTTATAGTATTCGAATAAGAGTAAATCAAATAGAGTTAAACAATATTAGAAACTGACTAGAGATTGGTAAGTTGAATATTTTTCTGAGTGTTGATCTGATGTTGGTTTCGGCCTTCGGGGTTTATACTTAGAGAATTGTTCTCTTACTAGTTTACAGTTAGGGACTAATAGTTGTGGAATGATAGTGATGCGTAAATGAGGATTGGAGATGTTTTCCAATGTTGAAAATGTATATTTTCTAGTTTTAGAAAATAAGGAAATATGAATATATATATATATATATGATTGATGATTGGATCAATAATTCCATTTGGAATTAAGATCGTTGTTTGTACACTGAAATGTTTTCATTTGATAGTTAAATCACAGACTATCAAGTTTTGACCATTTTACGTTGTAAATATGGAGAGACCGGTTGGATTATTATCCAAAGAACCACTCCGTATTGACATAAGCGTTGTGATTAAATACGATGAAGCTAATTGAAGACGGTGTTATGCAAGGGCTGTCCTGTTTACAGAATAGTGCCTTCGGTTTCGTTCAGTCCCAGAACGAACGTATATGGACGAATGTTTGACAGAGTATTTCCAATGATCGAATGGGTTGGACTGTACAAATATATATGGTGGCCAACGGATTTATTCCCTTCGCATAATATCCAAAATCTATTTGTGCAGATCCAACTAAATGATTAACGGATCTGATAATGTGGCATTCAAATTAATTGTGCTATCAAGGAAAGATAGATAAGCATAGCTTCTAGCCTCACATCCGGTAAATGACAGAAATCGGGCAGGCAGCATGGCTAAGTCGGTCGCACCGAAGTAGGGTGTATAATCACCTATCTAGAGAATATTCATTTGCTTCTTAAATCTATCAATGCTGTCCCATATATATACGGGAACGGTTGCTGATCCCAACCGTTGGTGATGTACATTCGATACACTCAAGCGAAATGGGTGGTCGGTCATGTGTGGCTAAGTTGCAAGATGTTCTTGTTGAACTCCAGTGTATCGTTCCTAGAGTACACTGATCGGAAGGTGGTTCCATACCTTGTCATAGTTGGAAATCCATTACCCAATACGTGCTTGCGGTTTTGATTGTATACTATATATGTAGAACGTGAGATGAAAGCGTTTCTGCTAGATGATTATTATACTGTGATTGATAGACATTATTATAATATCAAAAGGTTTTGATATAAAGATATTTTGGATTCTCATAAGGGAAAAACCCGTTCCGTTATACGGCGTGGTCTTATGAGATATCGTTTACTTGTTTAACCTGTTTTAAAACTGTTTTACTCACACCAGTCCCATGACTGACCCAGAGTTTATTTGTTTGTTTTCCCTAAACTCTTGGGTGCCTAATTTGTACGGGCAGTCAAGTAGTCGGGATTTTACAGATACACTTGGAGAGCTTGGAGCAGGAGGCTTCAAGATTCTATAGCTATTATTATTTCCGTTGTGTTGTAAGTGTTGTACTCTGAAATGTTATTGTATACATATACTGTTTGTATTTCAAAAGTTATGTTATATTTTATTCGTTCCGCTGTGAGATTTGTGTTACTCTGATGATGATGTTCTTCTTCTTCTTCTATTCTAATAGTTCTATCTTATCTATCCTCACCCTCTATCTTCTTTCTATTAATTTCTTGAATTTTCAGTGCAATTTGGGGTTGGACTTGTGTTATTTAGTCAGCTCGAATTGGACTGGATTTTCGGGTCACTACATTTCTATTCAGAGCCTTGTATTTAATGTCAAAAGTGATTTGGGTTTGTCGTGAATGGTGTCTTTATTAACACTGTTCTTGAACCCGATTGAGAAAAGATTAAATCTTTTTATTTAGATATAATGAAGTGTACCAATTAAATGATATTTAATTGGAATTGAATTGATATTGATTTTTGGGTTTATCGTGGACAGTGTTTTAAATAACACTTGTTCTTTAACCCGATAATTAATGGGATGTGATTTTGGGTTTATCGTGAACCGTGTTTTAAATGACACTGGTTCTTTAACCCAGTTAAAGATTAAAAGTAAGTGGAGTTTTAATGAATCTTTAGTTAGATTGAAAAGGTGTTAGAATGGAGTATCACCAGTTTTACTCCAGGCGATAGTTAAATCTTTAATTAGATTTGAACGTGAAATGGTAATTGAATTTACCGGTAACACCGTGGTGTTAGATATGAAGTATTACCAGTTTTACTTCATGGGATGAATAGGTTGGGATTGGGAAATAAAATAAATGATTACTTCGGTGTGGTTCGCTGATCCCGACTAGTTCGAATTGATATTCAAAAAGGAGATTAAAGAATAAATTTAAAGAATTTATCTTTGATAAAGTTAATGGGAACCTTTCCCAAAATCTAAGAATATTTGAATAAAAGAATATTCTGAATTGGAATGAAGCGTATGTTGTGTTTGTGTAACACGTGTTTATTATATATATACGCGAGTTGTTCAGAAAGACCGGGTTTATCCCATTCTGAATAACTGATTCGACGTGGTGTCGAAGATGAAGACGGTGGTTGAAGACCGGAGGTCTTCACGTCGTTTGGATAACTACTGATGATCTTGATTGGGATGTAAACCCAAGAAGATGGAAACCGTTGGTGATCGTCCAGACGTACTTGGAGATCGATGGATATGCGGGGTACTAGGTGCCTCCGGTTTCGTTCAGACCCAGAAAGGACTTGTAAATGGACTGTGTGTCTGACATTGGATTTAAGTCTGTGTGATTGATTTCTATTAAATATATATCTGTTTGGTGGTGGAGAATTTATTCTCTTGCTTAACGCCCTTCTCTGAGACGTACGAGCTCAGAGGTTATATATTGATGGATATCAAACGCATGCAGTGAATTGCCTGTGTGGCATGCCTAAGTGGCAATTGATCAAGGCTTCTGTTGAAAAGCAAGGTCTTGTGGTGATGATCAAAGCACGGACTGTGTGGCATAGCTTTGTGTAACATTGATTCGCGAGCCTCACACCCGGTGTGAACCAAAATGGGAGACGGACATCAGGGGGGACATGCGTTTTCTTTCTAGCTAGAAGTGGCGTTAGTGGTTTTACACGCCCTGATGAGTTTGACTTATGTGGTTGTTGCTGTTGCGAGGCGCCTCGGTTTGATCGGACGATCCGGGTCCGATGGAGTCATTTGTTGGCTCATTTACGCCCCATAGGGCGGAGAAACGTAGTGTTCAGGCATTATAATCCACATCGGTGGACCGGCCCTGAGGTTCCAAGGTACGGTTGCGGCTGTGCCTGAGGCTCGGGCTAGAGAGTCTCGAATCGGTTGAGGACTATCTTTTGCCTCGGTTCATAGATGGAAATCCAATTTCGAAATACGTGACATTTGCGGTTTTATTTGTAGAGCCTAGTATGGCGACATAGTGGGATGGGGCGCTTATGCCTTCTATGATTGATACTTATGATTTGAAGTTGTTTTATACACTATGCACTTATAATAGTATCAAATGATTTGTTTTAAACGTATCAAGCATTCTTGGCTATTATAAGGTAAAAACTCTATCCTCCGGCTTACGTTGCATTGTGTGATGGGAACTGGGTCTTATAATAGCTTCATTTTTCTTTATTTAGCACTGCGCTGTTTGTTTTATGCACTGGTATTCTTGGGAGGAAACCCATTCCGTGTTATACGGCGTGGTCCCTTGATATATCTGATTTAAAGTAAAGTTTTAAATAACTGTTTTAGTTCTCACACCAGTCACATGACTGACCTGGAGTTTAGTGTTTTAACCTAAACTCTGGGTGCCCTTATTTTGACACGGGCAGCTAGTAGTTTTGGTTTTGAAGATTTATATTCACAGGATCCTGGTTTACAGCTAGAACGATATCAGGAAAGCTTTGTATCCGTATATCTCCTTCAGTTGTGTATTGTATTATTTTCCGCTGCTATGTATTTAAATGTAATTTAAATCTCTGATATTTCTGTGTAATATTCATTTATACTCTGTATATTCTTGTATCTGATGGAATTGTTGTAAACAATGAAATGTTCTTCCGTCTGCGTTCTTCTGTGGCTTGTTCTCGAACTATCCGCGCTTTCCCTCACCGGGGAAGTTACGGGTCTTTACAAAATCCCTATTTCGTTTAATCACATTTCCATTTTGATCAAACAAAACCTCTCCCACACATACGACTTGATCCTCTTCTTCCGTAACTTCTTTATTGAACCTCCTCAGGTTCCTTTTCCTCCACAATTTCTTCCTCTTCTTCTTCTTGTTCCTCCTCTTTTTCCATGGCTTGATTAGCATCTTCGATGATTATTGGATTTGCCTAATTATCCATTACAAATTTAAGAAGACTCCATATAGCTTTTCCTTGTATATTTTGCTCTTGGCTCTTCCGAATTTGAAGCACTTTTATTTCAGCGAGCATTTGAAGAGTATATTCCATCTTCTCTTCAAGTTTGATGACATGTGAAAGTGAATAACGTTGAAAAGGACCTTCAGATGGTCCAACGGATAATTCGGGATTGATTTGGGTGTTAAAATTGGTGGAGGCCATTGTTTATTTTAGTTTAGAGCTTTTACAGAAGTGAGAAACGAGAATGAAGAAGAAAATTTGAAGTGGAAAGTTTAGATGATTAGTGTAACTAACTTTTGGTGGGAATTAATTTTAAAAATCTGGCAGTTATGTCGACATAGTGACATATGTATGTCAACATACTTGTATTTTTCATTTTATTTTTTTGATTTTTAATGTTATTCTTATATCTATATATATTTAATTATTCTAATTCGTTCAGTGAACAAATACCTAATTCTCTTCTAGATTTAGTAAACGTTGCTTCGTTTATTGGTTTTGATAATATATCTGCTATTTGTTTATCTGTTTCTATAAATTCGAGTGAATTTTTCTCTTTACTTACGTTATCTCTTAGAAAATGATGTCATATATCGATATGTTTAGTTCTTGAATGATGAATTGGATTTTTAGATATATTTATAGTGCTCGCATTATCATAGTATATTGGTGATTTATTTATATTTAATCCAAATCATTTAGAATTTGTTGCATATATATTACTTGTTAACAAGCCAAAGCAGCAGAGATATATTCTGCTTCAGTTTTTGACACAGATAAGGTATTTTGCTTTTTACTAAACCATGGGACTAGTGAATGTCCTAAGAAATGACATGTTCCACTAGTACTTTTTCGATCGGATTTGCTTCCCGCATAATCAGCGTCACAATAAGAAACTAAGTCAAATGAATCATCCTTAGGATAAAATAATATAAAGTCTAATGTATGCTTTACATACCTTAGAATACGTTTTACGGCTTTTAAATGTGTTTCCTTAGGTTGCGATTGATATCTTGCACAAAGACATACACTTTGCATTATATCTGGTCTACGAGCGGTTATATATAATAGTGATCCTGTCATTTATCTATATAATTTTTTATCAATGTCTTTAGACGTATCGTCTTTACTTAATGCTATATCAGTCGCCATTGGTGTTGGTCTCGCATTAGTTGTTGTTAAATTATATTTATTAATTAGATCTCTTGCGTATTTTCTTGATTAAATAAATATTACATTCTTTAATTGACGAATTTGCAAGCCTAAAAATAACGTTAGTTCTCCCATATGACTCATCTCAAATTTTTGGGCCATAATATCTGAAAATTCTTTATTCATCTTATCTTTTGTTGATCCAAAAATTATATCATCAACATATATTTTTACTAATTGTTATTATTCTTTTTAATAAATAAAGTATTATCTAATTTTTCCTATTTCAAAGTTGGATTGTAATAAATAATTTCTTAGTCTATCATACCAAGCCTTAATCCATATAATGCTTTCTTTAACTTATATACGTGATTTGGTAATTTTTCGTCTTCAAATAGAGGTGGTTGCTCTACATATACGTCTTCTTTAACAAATCCATTCAGAAAAGCACTTTTAACATCCATTTGATATAATTTGAAATAATTATGGTTTGCAAAGGCTAGTAAAATCCTAATAGCTTCTAATCTTGCTAAGGGGGGGGGCAAAAATTTCATCATAATCTATTCCTTCTTCTTGAGTATAACCTTGTGCTACTAGTCGTGCCTTATTTCTTACGACCTCATTGTGTTCATTCATTTTATTTTTATAAACCCATTTAGTTCCTATTACAGTCTTATCCTCTGGTCTAGGAATAAGTTCCCATACATCATTCCTAGTAAACTGATTCAGTTCTTCTTGCATGGCAAGGATCCATGAATCATCTGAAGATGCTTCCTTCGGTTTCTTAGGTTCAATAGTTGAAATAAATGCAGTGTTACTCATATTATTTAATTAATTACGGGTTCTACCGACGGATTCAATATCTCCTAAGATATTTTCTACAGGATGGTCTCTAAGTAATCTAATTCGTTTATTTGGTTGACTATCTTCATGATTTGTTTCATTTTCACATTCATCTTCATTGTTTTATGTTATACTTTTATAATTTTCGTCAAACGATACGTTTAAGGTTTCTTCTATAGTATTGATTCTAGTATTGTAAACTCTATATGTCTTACTTCTTTCTGAATATCCAATAAATATTCCTTTATTGGATTTCGAGTCAAATTTATCAAAATTTTCTTTAGTATTAAGTACAAAACATTTACTTCCAAATATTTTAAAATAAGATATATTTGGTTTCTTATTATACAAAAATTCATATGGAGTTTTATGAGTTAAAGGTCTAATTGAAACTCTATTTAAAATATAACAAGTTGTTGCAACTGCCTCAGCCCAAAAATTTCTTGGTAAGTTACTATCAGATTACATAGTTCTCGCACACACTTGTACCGTCATATTTTTACGCTCAACTACTACATTTTGTTGAGGGGTTCTAGGAATATAAAATTTATGGGTTATTTCCTTTTTATTACGTAATTTTTCAAAATTTTCGTTTTCGAATTCTCCGCCATTGTCACTTCGTATTGTTTTGATTTTTAGTGATAATAAATTTTGAATTCTTTTAGAAAAAGTTTTAAATTGATCAAAAGCATCACTTTTATTTTTAAGAAACAAAGTCCAAGTAAATCTAGAAAAATCGTCGACTATTACGTAAACATATCTATTATGATTTATCGATTGGGTTTGAGATGGACCAAATAAATCCATGTGAGTTAACTCTAATGGTTTCGAGGCTGTAATTTCCTCTTTTGATTTAAATGAAC
Source organism: Allium sativum (assembly GCA_030737875.1). Lineage (NCBI taxonomy): Eukaryota > Viridiplantae > Streptophyta > Magnoliopsida > Asparagales > Amaryllidaceae > Allium > Allium sativum. Next base: position 182,683,010 of record CM060924.1, on the reverse strand, counting down.
TTCTTTTTAATTTTCGAATTGACAAGCATCGCATAAATTATTAACTTTAAATTCCATTTTGAGTAATCCTCTAATTGAATCTAATTTAGAAATCCTAGAGATGTGTTTGAAATTCATATGACCAAATCTCTTATGCCAGATCTAGGGGTCACTAGTATTGGCCATAAGACATAGGTTATCGTTGGAGATTTTCATACTCAATATATAGATATTTTTCTTTCTATCTCCGTCGAATATTGCTTTTGAATTCCTATCTTGTATAAAACATTTATCTTTTTCAAAGTTTATTTTATAACCCTTACCCCAAAGTTGACTTATACTTTGCAAGTTGTGTTTTAGATTTCTAAATAATAAAACATCATAAATAATAGGAGTATCAGAATTACCGACATTGTCGATCCCAATGATGTACCCTTTTGAGTTATCTCCGAATTTTACCATTCCACCATCTTCATATACCACATTTGTAATTCTGGATTTTCCGTCATATGTCTCGAACGACCACTATCTAGTATCCATTTGTCCTTTTTGATTTCCACTAATTGCTTGTCAGAATTTGAATTTTCAACCGCCATGTAAACTTAGAGATTGATTTATTTTAGATTGATTTGGACTATAAGGTATATAGAGATTTTAATATACGTCTGATCCACGTGTATTTGAAGTCTCAAATATACTGGATAGATATAGAATCACACTCTAGTCGCTCGGAGATAATTCTGATGATGGCATGTCATCATCAGCATTTATGTTCGAGTTTCAAAAGTGTAATATCTATATATTTCCAATTGACTGGTGTGAGAACCAAAACTAGATAGGGTTTCTTGTTTATGACTTGGCATCAAAAACATGATTTTTAAGTATATAAAAATTATGTATTTGAAATGTTAATCAACTAATTGATTGTTGGTTGTGTTGTTTGATTATTAGTTTAACTAATAAAATTGTTGAAACTAATATGTACATGAAAAGTTAATTTGGCCAAATCAAGTCAAATATTGAACTGAATTGAAAATTTCTTGAAATTGCATATATGTACATGTATATACATTGAACAAATCATAGCAGGGAAGCTAAGCAGAGGAATAAAATTGTATGCCCGACAAGTAGGTACACGTTTATTGTATTTCTTGGGGTTTTGATGATTTTATGAGCCGATTGGCTAGCCGCTTTGCTGTTTCTTTTTCTTTTTGAGATGAGAGGGCCTGTGTGGCAGTTTGGGGATTTTACTAATGCTCCCGGTACAAAGGAGGTTATGGTGAAATTTTTCGAAAATTTAGGGTATTAGCCAAATTTTTGAAATATTTGAAAAGTTTTTAGAAATTGAAAAGTTGAAGAACTTAAGCCATAATTAAAATAATGGAAGTTGAGTTGATTATTAAAACAACTTTCAGCTCCGTTCATTTTCGAGGACAAAACAAATTTAAGTGGAGGAGATTGTAACAACACGGAAAATGAGAGCCAATTTAAAAATTTTATTTTTAGCGATTTTAATGGATTTTGATATTTAAAATGATTTATTTTAAATAATAACAAAGAAAATTTTATTTAAATCGCAGTTAGAATGAATTAATTTATTTTAATTAAAAATGAGCCTGAAATGGCGCGGTAGTTTGAAAATTCAATTTTAAACCTCGAATGAACATACAGGATTCAATATAAGTCATAATTGGATAAAACTGAAAATGTTAGAATCTATTTAACTATATCTTTCTAATGAGTGTGAAAATTTTAGATTTCACTTTAGGAATTGAAAGTTATGTCCAGTTTAAAATTTAAAATAGTCGCTATGAAATTTATATATATTATATATATTTATAATATATATAAGACCCTTAAAAATAGTGATTTTGCAAACGACCTCCGTTTTCGATGAAACCACTTTTGTTGGATCCGGAATGTCAAATTATTGCTAGATTCCAAAATTCGTAATTTTTCGAATTAATATGTGAGCGTGGCACAAGAAAACGTGTTTTGTTAGTTTTAGTCAATTTGAATCGTTTGAAAAATGGCCATTTTTCAAACGATCTCCAAATTCTGCAAAATCAGTTTTGTTAGGACCGTCTCGTCAATACGAAGTTAGAAATAATTTTTCTAGAATTTTCGGAGTCCATATGTGGCCCCGATAAATTGAAATGTGCTTTAAAGTCAAGTTTGACTATTATATTAATTTATATTTTAATTTTAACGAAAACTGATCAAAATGATAGAATTGGCTTACGGGACATATCCCATTGCGTTTGGAATGGGGCTAATTAGCTAGGGGCAACAGTCGGTGAGTTCGATTTGGAGTTCAAAATAAAAAGTTACTTTTTGGAGAAAATAAATAAATTAAATATATATTATTATAAAACGTCAACTCCCCAATATCTCTCTTCCCCATCTTCGTTTCAGGTCTGAACTATAAATTTAACCGTAGAAAGATTAGATTTTTAACCGTAAAAAGATTAGATCTTTAATCATGGAAAGATTAGATTTTTAGTTTAGAAAAGTTATGATTTTTATCTTAGTAAAAATATGATTTTTAGTCATATAAAGTTAAGATTTTTAGTAGTGTAAAAATATGGTTTTTATATATAGCTTTAAAATAGAAGACATGATTCTTAAAACAATAACGTTATAATTTTTATAATGTAAAAAGAAATGATTTTTATAATGTGAAAAGATATGATTTTTATGGTTTAAATGGTAAGATAAAAATGTGAACTTTATTTTATATGTAGCATAATAAAAATATAATCTTTTATGTACATGTAGCGTAACAAAAATATAATCTTTTATGCGCATGTAGCGTAATAAAAATATAATATTTTATGTACATGTAGCATAATAAAAATATAATCTTTTATGCACATGTGGCGTAATAAAAATATAATCTTTTCTATGAAGTAGCGGTATAAAAATGTGATTTTATATATATATATATATATATATATATATATATATTAGCATCGTTAAAAATATGATTTTTAATATAAACCGTGTGATAAGATGGCGATGAAACCGACGGGAAACAAATCCAAATCCGAACCATTCAGAAATAAGGAATGGAGGAGTGGATCCCAAAGGTGAGAACTTCTCACTAAAATTGTTACTATACAGTTATTTATTTTATAACTTCATATATGAACTGCTCCCCGTCGTCCACAGACATGGACGACTTGTTTGATTTTATTGTGGTTTTTTTGCGTGATTTGATTGAATTGTGGAAATTGATTGATTGGGTTAATTGTGTTTGGATGGACTATTTTGTATGGCACGAGCCAATATCAAGAGAGGGGTAATGCTAGACATTACCCAATTTCAATATCGCGCTGTTGTAATGCCAAAATTTTATGAAATAAAAAGTGTTAGTTAAAAATAACATTTTTATTGAAAGTATGAACTGTTAAAAATAGGAAAGTGTTGAAACAAATATTTTAACATTAAAAATATAATTTTTAACGTATAAAGGAACGACATAGAATTCTCCTTAAATGAAATAAATATTCATATACAAATCGGACGATTTGTTTATGTACACCCATTTGACTGATATGGATTGAGACGATAAATTTTACACATCGCCCAACTGCACAAATAAAATATGTGTTGGTTGATTGAACCCCCACACGGGTATTGGGATGATATTTGACGTACACTAATCCTAATAGTTTAGTAGTACGTCTATCGATGGGTTGACAGACTGTATAAGCGATATTTACTTATTTTAATGCTTATACAGTGGTAGAAGGCACTCTAGATGATGGATGATTATTTATTATGATAGTTATATACATGTGTTGTATGAAATCCATATAACTAACGTTATATGGTGATTGATTGGGTCTCATTCCAATTTGGAAAATAAAGAATATTTTAAAACAATATTCAAAAAAGGATTAAAATATTCATGTGTTGAATAAAAGCCATGTTGATTAGATATGCGCCATTTTTATGTGAAAGATATTTATATCGATTTTATTTACTTTCATAATGAATATTGAAAAGGAAATAATTTCAAAATCAAATATTTTGAAAATATCATCATTTATATTATAATGATACAGAATATTCAATTTTGATTTAAAAATTGAAAATGAAGTTGGAATCGTTTTTGAAACGAATTTAGAATGATTTATAAAATACGTTTTAAATGGAATCGACGAAATATATATAATATATATATTATATGGCCTGAATAGAACACGCTGCGCAACGACCGTTCGCAAATTTCGACCATTGACTTCGAATTGATATTACGGGAGATCCGACCGTCGGATTCTCCTAAAACCGGAACCGTTGGGTTCGTATCGAAAAGGGATTTCCAACGAATATAATAAATTGGAAATCTAACGGTCGGATTTGGAATTAGGTCCAAATCAAATTTGAAAAAGGTCGTTGTAAGTGCAGTTCGACGACCATTTATGGACATCGACTGTATGGACCTTGATAGATTATTAAAAATACTAATAATTTTTGTAAAATCATAATAAATAATTTGGAAAGAATTAGGATGGAAAATTCCACATTTGTAAAGATAAAAATATATTTTTATCAAAATGAACTAGTTCTAAACTAGATTTGAAATCCAATAATTTTTAAATAAAATAAATTGGATTTGTGAAATGGTTTGAGAATAACCAGAATTTCCAACATATGAATTAGAGTGGATTTGAATAGAAATCATCTTTGGAATATTTCGATATTGGATTTCGTGATTATACAGATATTATTATGGAAATTTGGAAGATATATTTTGTATCGTTATTTCCAATACGATATTTGTTGGTTTCTGAATTTGATATTAAACATAAGCTGATATATTTCCTATTCAGAGTCTTGTATTTAATATCAAATTGGATTTTGGGTTTGTCGTGAATGGTGTCTTCACTAACACTGTTCTTAAACCCAATTGAGTTAAAAAAATTAGAAACTAACAGGAGATTAGCTAAGTTGAATGGTTTCCTGGGTATTGATCTGATGTTGGTTTCGGCCTTCGGGATTAATACTTAGGGGATTGTTCTCTTACTAATATACGGTTAGAGACTAATGAAATGTGAATTGGGTTTATCGCGAACTATGTTTTAAATAACACTTGTTCTTTAACCCGATTTACAGTGAAATAGGATTTGGAATATATAAATCTTTTATTAAGATTTAATGGAAATTTTCCAAAGTAAAGTTTTCCAATTAAATAAAATGAATTGGAATGGAATGGTATTCGATTTGGTAATAATCGAAGTGAGCTTCTGTGGAAGAAGACTGTTAATATATATGTAATTTAAAAGGCTTTGTCGTTATTCCATTTATATTATTAGTCGGATACGGAATTTGACATCGATTATATATTGATATGTTTTCCGTGAAAATTCCATAATTAATGGAATGGGATTTCGTGTTTATCGTGAGCTATGTTTTAAATGACATTAGTTCTTTAACCCAGTTAAAGATAAGATTAATTTCATAACTTTGAAAAGTCATTATGTAATGATTTTTGGGATTAAAACTAAATTAGAGTTTTAATGAATCTTTAATTAGATTGAAAGGTGAATGTGATAATTTAAATTATCAAATTCGGGAAATTGTCGGGAATGGAGTATCACCAGTTATGCTCCAGGGCGATAGTTAAATCTTTAATTAGATTTGAACGTTAAATGGTAATTAATATTTACCGATAACACTGTGGGTGTTAGATATGGAGTACTACCAGTTTTGCTCCATGGGATGAATAGGTTGGGTTGGGAAACATAATAAATGATTACTTCGGTAAGGTTCGCTAATCCCGTCTAGTTTCGATAAACCTTAATATGGTTTAAATTGTGAAAAGAATATTTGAATAAAAGAATATTCTGGATTGGAATGAGGCGTATGTTGTGTTTTTATAGCACTTGTTTATTATATACACGAGTTATTCAGAAAGACCAGGTATATCCCATTCTGAATAACTGAATCGACGGTAAGTCGACGATGAAGACGGTGGTTGAAGACCGGAGGTTTTCACATCGTTTGAATGATTACTGATGTCTTGATTGGGTTGTACACCCAAGACGAGGTAATAAGTGGTGATCGTCCAGATGTACTCGGAGATTGACCGGATATGCGAGGACCTCTCTCCTGTATTGGATATATGGGAGAGGAATAAGGTGCCTCCGGTTTCGTTCAGATCCAGAACGGATTTGTAAATGGACTATGTGTTTGACATTGGATTTCATTCTGTGTGATTGATAGACATCAGTTGCATGGCGTGAATTGTCTGTGTGGCATGCTGAGATGCAAATGATCAAGGCTTCTATTGAAAAGCATAGTCTTGTGGTTGATGATCAAAGCATAGCTTTAATATAGCGCCGCTTTGTGTATAGCGTTAATTCGTGAGCCTCACACCCCGGTGTGAACCAGAAACGGGAGAGGACTTCAGGGAGGACATGTGTTTCCTTCTAGCTAGGAGTGGTGTCAGCGTTTTGCAAGCCCTGACGTTTTACTTATGTGGATGATGGATAACGAGGCGCCTCGGTTATATCGGTCATTACAGGGCCGATGGTTTGGTCGGGATATGACCAATTTAGGCCCCATATGGTGGGGAAACGCATTGTTCAGGCACTTTAATCCACTCCGTGTGGATCGGCCCTGACGATCCAAAGGCTTGACTGAGTACTTTCCTGAGACATGGGCTAGATTGTCTCGAAGCGGGCTAGGACGATCCCTTGCCTAGGTTCACAGACGGAAATCCAACTTCCAATACGTGACTTTGCGGTTTTGATTATAGAGCCTAGCATTGGCGACATGATATATGGTACCCATGCCGCCTATGATTGATACATTTAAATTTGAAGTTGTTTTCTTCACTTATAGCAATAATAAAAGGTTAAATTTCGCGTATCAAGCATTATTTGGCTATTATAAGGTAAAACCCTATCCTCTGGCTTGCGTTGCATTATGTGATGGGACCTGGGTCATATAATAGCTTCATTGTTCTTTATTTAGCATTGTGCTGTTTGTTTTATGCACTGGTATTCTTAGGAGGAAACCCGTTCCATGTTATACGGCGTTGTCCCTTGATTTACCTAACTTTAAAATAAAGATTAATAACTTTTTTAGTTCTCACACCAGTCACATGGCTAACCTGGAGTTTATTGTTTTAACCTAAACTCTGGGTGTCCTTATTTTCCACACGGGCAGCTAGTAGTTTTGGTTTTGCAGATTTATTCTTACAGGATCCTGGTTTACAACTGGATATATATTCGGAAAGCTCTGTATCCGTATATTTTATTCAGTTGGGTTATGTATCATTTTTCCCTGCATTGTAATTTGAATCTCTGATATTTTTCTGATGTATAATATTTACTCATACTCTGTATATTCTTGTACTTTGATGTAAAATTGTTGTAATAAGAAATGATATGTTCTTCTGTTTGTGTTCTGATTTGGCATGTTCTCAATTCAATCCGGGATTTCCTTTACGGGGAAGTTTGGGTCGTCTCACCTATTATATATAAACATAGTGGAATATGATCGAAGTTAGTCGAATCCATAAAATAAAATTTATTCAAGGAAGCACTAAGCATTGTTGATAAGTTGGACGACAACATCTGGGAAAAGAATGAGCATGTTATCAAGATGACATAGTTCAATTTACTATAATATTAAAACACCATTATACAATAATCAAGTTCCTAAGTATTTTTTGAACATATGAGCTTGAAACTTAATTAATATAGTCTCTTGTAATATTCAATATAATGTAATAATCAAATGCAGTACGTAATGAAATGGAATAGTTAAAATTCATTTCTTAGAAACAAATAAATTAACGGTAAAAAAACCATTTATGAACACAGCCAGATAAGACAATGAAAATAAGTCTTCCTGACCGAGAGCACAAGGTATATTCTTTCGGTGTAGTAAGGTGGGAGGCACAAAACAGAAAGAAGTTAGGCAATAAACATGAAAAAAACATAGTAATTAGCCTTTGTATTACCGCATTCCTCAGGATTTTGGGTTCTACCATGATGGGTGGAAGTTCATCTTTCTATAAGTTCGTTCATTTGTTTGAGTTAGAATAGTAGAAATACTGTAATTGGGAAGGAATTGTAAACGGTGACTGAATGCTTTTATTAGAACTGAATGAATTGTATGTACAGAGAGTTATACGCCACATATATATGTTGAGACATATATGTGGCTTCAACAGGCCCATTTATACAAATCCCAATGGCAACGTTTTATGTACAGAATATAATAATACATTGATGATAGCAGCCGACATGTTTCATTATTCCCATTACCCCCTTTCACACCCAACTAGGGTTAAGGTTTGTGGCGATATGAGAATAATATCTGAGCTTCAGTAATTTCAACAGATAAACAACAAATTGATGTCTTCAAATGTCAGCTCTCTTCAAATATGTGCCGAAAAGTAGGTTGACGAAGAAAGCAATGAGATAATGTTTTAAGCTTCAGCAATTTCAACAAAGAAGCAGCAAATCAACGCCTTTAAGTGTCAAATCTCTTCAAATCCATGCTTGAAAGTGAGTTGCTGAACAAGGCGATTACTTTATTCTGGGATGTAGGACTGATTCTTAAGTCTTAGCTTTGGATCCTCTTCATTAAAATTTTGGTCATGCTTTAGATAGGTGAATCGAGGTCTTGACAGCGGTTTTGTAAGAATATCAGCTTTTTGGTAAGCCGTCGGTATGTAACCCACCTTTAACTTTCTGTTAATCACTTGTTCTCTAATAAAGTATAGATCCAATTCAATATGCTTTGTTTTAGAGTGAAGTATCGGATTAGCTGTTAGGGATATAGCACTGATATTGTCACACCAAATAGTTGGAACTTTATTAGATTTAACCTTAAGCTCACTAAGTAAGGACTCGATCCATAATATTTCTGCAGCTGTACTTGCTACACTTCTGAATTCAGCTTCAGTGCTGTATATAGACACTGTTGTTTGTTTCTTAGCACACCACGAGATAGGATTTTTTTTTCCCAAGTAGATACAGTATCCAGAAGTGGATTTCCTGTCGTCTTGATCTGTTCCCTAGACTGCGTCTGCATATGCATTTACGTTTAGACTTTGACTTGCTGAGAACTATCCCTTGATTAATTATCCCTTTGAGGTATCTAAGAATTCTTTTAATTGCCTTCCAGTGACTTTTGAGTGGACTTTGCATGTATTGACTAACCTTGTTCACACTGTATGCAATGTCTGGTCTATTTATAGTTGCGTATTGTAGTGCTCCAACAATGCTCCTATATTGCCTGTCATTTTGAATATGTTCTCCCTTATATTTGGACAGTTGATTGCTGGTAATCATAGGAGTAGGAAGAGAATTAGCATTGCTCATGTTAGCCTTTGACAGTATTTCAGAAACGTATTTCCTTTGATAGAGATGAATCTCTGAATTTGTTGTTTTCTTCACTTCAATCCCAAGGAAGTAATTTAAGTTCCCTAAATCCTTGATAGAAAATTCTGAATTTAACATTTCAGTAACACTGTTGATTTCCTGTATAATGTTACCTGTAATAATGAAGTCATCAACATAAATTAGGATATATGTTATGTAATTATCAGTAAACTTGATAAATATTGAGTTATCAGATTTTGATGAGCTGTATCCATGTTTGAAGAGAGTTGACTTCAGTTTGTCGAACCAAACTCTAGGAACTTGCTTTAAACCATAAATAGCTTTGTTGAGTTTGCACACAAGTTGTTTCTCCCCCTTTTTAGAGAAACCCTCAGGCTGTTCCATAAACACTTCTTCCTGTAAAACACCATTAAGAAATGCACTATTTACGTCTAATTGCTTGATGTTCCAATTTCTACATAAAGCAATAGTTATAATAATTCAATTTAAGAGGGTTTAACAACAGGTGAAAATGTTTCAGAGAAATCGAAACCATACTGTTGTGAATACCCCTTTGCGACTAGCCTTGCTTTATGTTTTAAAATTGAACCATGAGCAATTTTCTTTAATCTGAAAGTCCATTTGCATCCAACAATATTTTTGTTGATGGGCTTTTCAACTAAGGTCCAGGTTTTGTTATTAATAAGAGCATTATACTCTTCAGTCATAGCAGTCTTCCAATGTTCACTTTGAACTGCTTCAGTATATGAAGATGGTTCTTCATGTACTGTAGGAGTATAGATAGTTTTAGGTTTGAAAACCCCACATTTAGTTCTAGTGAGCATTGGATGTCAGTTAGTATTATCTCTCACATTGCTATTATCACCACTGTTTGGAGAGTTGATTTCAGGAATAGGATCAGTAGTTGCATTGTCCTGGCTGTTGTCCAGAATGTCTTGATCAGTTGTGTTATCTTGCATTTCTTCACATCCTTGGCCTGACCCAAATACTGTTATGGGTACTGTGAGCTGAGAATCAGTGATTGTAACTTCCTTGTTGTGTTGAATTGACATCATAGCTTCAAGCTCATCAGGTGTATCAGGTAAAGACACTGTTGGATTTACCACTTTCTTTGTGGTTTTTATTTCAGCATTATTGAATGGATATATATTTTCCTTAAAAATAACATGTCTGGATACATACACTTTTCCCTTATTGTCAGTACATTTGTAGCGTTTTTGATTAGTGCAATACCCTAGGAATGTACATGAAGTTGATCTGAAATCTAACTTGTGTGAGTTAAATGTTCTTAGATATGGAAAACATTGACAACCAAAAACTTTAAAGTGATCATAATTTGGTTTAACTTTGGTAAGCATTTCTTGAGGACATTTGTACTTAAGTACCTTTGTAGATAGAAGATTGATCAAATGAACAGTAGTTATGAATGCTTCAGGCCAAAAATTTAACGGCTATGAGCCTTAGCTAGTAAAGTTAAACCAGTCTCTACTATGTGTCTATGTTTTCTTTCTATCATACCGTTTTGCTCAGAAGTTTAGGGACATGTAGTTCTATGTGTGACCCCCTTGCTTTCAAAAAATTGTTTAAGTGGCAAAATTCTTTACCACCATCAATTTGTAAACAACCTACCTTGTTTCCTGTCATATTTTCAACTTTAGCAATGAATTGTTTGACAACATTGTAGGTTTTGTATTTGGATTTTAACATGTATATCCAAACAAATCTAGAATATGCATCAATAAAGGATATGTAATATTTATGGCCATAATCAGAATTTATAGGTGCTGGTCCCCAAAGATCAGTAGCAATTAATTGCAGTGGTTTTGTGTAGGTGGTTTGTGAGTCTGGAAATGAAAGTTTATGACTCTTTCCCATTTGACAAAAAGTACATAAATATGAAGTAGGAATATTACCAATAGAAATATTGTTGTTCTCAACAATGTGTTTGACTATTTTTAGACTGGGGTGACCCAGTTTACTGTGCCACAAATCAAATTGTTTACAGTTTTCAGAATTGTTCATAACAGTCAACACATAGGCATTTCCCCTATTCTCAGGGTACTTAGAACTAGAAACATCAAATTTATAAAGCCCCTTAAATTCTTTACCCTGCAAAATAGGTTCATGAGTCAGTATGTCTCTTATTATGCAAGAATTTGGATAGAATTCAAAATAAACATTGTTGTCTTTAGCAAATTGGGAAACACTCATTAGATTTTTCATCGTCAAGACCACTAACTATTGATAGAACATGTTCTGATTCAGATATTCTTTGACCAGCAGAAGCGAGTTGATCGCATATATTTTTGACCTTGAGTAAATACTCATTCATAGATGAATTATCCTTTCTAATACTCTGCAATTGTCTTCTGTTGTGCATAATCTTGGCAGATGACTGAGAATTGAAATTTCTTTTGATTGTTGACCATACTTCTTGAGCTGTTTTGCAGCCAATTAGCTGCGGCAAGATTGCAGCTCCAATGGACGACATCATCCAAGCACAGACAAGGCTATCTTGTCTCACATATGCTGTGTATTCAGGATTTTGAATGATTTTTTCTTCATTATATCTAATGAACTTTGGTGGTACCATTTTTGTTCTTAGTATGAAATCATCTAGTCCATAACCTCTTATTGCGGTTTCTATTTGCAGCTTCCATAAAAAATAGTTCGATTCATCCAGTTGTATAGAGATTATCTGGCTTTGAGGTTTGATGATAGCTTTCATCAAATCGTGAGTGGGATCAGTCTGAGATTGGGATGTTTTATTTCTTGATACCTGAGGACTTGAAGAATCTCCTCCTGTGTTGGTCATGATGAAAAAGGCTTTAGAAAATACATGGTATGATGATGTAAACTCAAGAAATCCTTGAATTGCGATTCTTTCAAGAACTTTTATTGTTGATAATTGCTGCAACCTTGATTGCTTAAATGATGATGCAATTTTTCTTTGAAACTGCAAAGAATTTGACTGATATGCAGTCCTGGATGGCACTTTTATCAATGAAACTGCTTTCTTGAAAAATCTTGATTGGTTTTTTTGAGTTTTCAGGGTGATTGTGACAATAACTCGGGCTGGAAAATTGATGCAGCCACAATTTGTAGGCGAGGCACATTTTTTCAGACTAAGCAGCAACTCTCAAGTGAGGAGATCGACGGATCTTTGATGAGAGGGTCCAAATGATGATGCAAAAACTGATGGACACAAGATTTGATCCGCCACCACAAGAATTGGTTTACAATTCAGATTGGTGATGCAGAAGCACACAAGAAATGCTCCAATACCAAATTAGAATAGTAGAAATATTGTAATTGGGAAGGAATTGTAAACAGTGACTGAATGCTTTTATTAGAACTAAATTAATTGTATGTACACAGATTTATATGCCACATATGTATGTTGAGACATATATGTGGCTTCGGCAGGCCCATTTATACAAAGCCCAATGGCAACGTTTTATGTACATAATATAATAACACATTGATGATAGCAGCCGACATGTTTCATTGTTCTCATTAGTTTGATTTTGAAATTTACCGTTTCCCATGTTCGTTTCCCAGGAATGAAAGGGCTAGATTCCATCTTTTGATTTATGCCACTTGATTTCTTCATCCCTAACCATATAAACCTTCAGTATATCAATCTTTGTTCTCAGAAAATTTAGTGGTTTTAAGAACTGAGCAAAAAGATATAAAAATATTTCATAGCCAATGAAAAGATGCAAATTGGATGATGTTAAAATTTTCGATAAAACTAACATCTACCAGCACCATATTCTTGCTAAAACTATCACGGATAAAAAATTACCAGTGAGAATATGAAATAAGTTGGTAGCAAAGAGAAATTTAGTAGTAACTCAAATGTTCTTTGAAACTATACATTAACTTTAATCCATTCTAGAAACTCACACAGTCATCACTGCTGTTTTTATCTACTGGATCAAACACATAACATTCCTTGTAGTGTTATTCAAAAAATTGAGAGAACGTGTGCCAATTTTATTTGGAAGGGTAAATACCATAAAATTTCTTGGGATAAAGTCTGCAAACCTAAGAAATTTGGTGGTTTGGGTCTTAGAAATATTAGGGATTTAAATGAAGTTAGCAAACTAAAATTGTATTGGAAATTTTTAGATGGCAAATCTCTTTTGGCTAGACGGATGAGGGCTAAATACCTTAAATCAAAAAAATTCTAGACTGCTAAAAAAGAGAACCATCATTCTTATGTTTGGAAAAATATTTTGGACTTTAGAGAAATTGGCAAAAATATAAATAAGAGAGAACTAAAAGATGGCAGCCAAACCAGTTTATGGTTTGATCCATGGATCTTTTTTAATTCTCTTATTAATCTTTTCGGATGGAATAATTTACACATTCTTGGGGGTGTAAATGATACTGTCCAAAATATTATTCAAAACCACTGCTGGTCCTTAAGTAGCAGTCAAGCTGCATCTATTTACAAATCTGCTGTCTCAAAAATTCCCATAAATAATAATCAATTTAAAGACCATTGGGAGTGGAAACTCAATTTAAAAGATAAATTCTCATTTAAAAAAGCATGGGATTTTTTTTATTAGTGATGAAGTTGAGGTAAGTTGGCACAAGGTTATTTGGTGCAAGGCTAATTGCCCCCAAAATGGCTCATTGTGCCTACTTTGACCTTTTAAACAAACTTCCTACTAGAGACAAGTGTGTGAAATGGAATAAAGATTCTGAGGTTAGGTGTCTCTTATGTAAGAATGAATTGTAAATTTTTAATCATTTATTTTTTGATTGTCCATATTCTCAATTCATTTGGTTCAATGCTAAATGTAAATTGAATTTTAACCTGAATATTCCTACTTTGAATATCAAGGATAGTGTTGCATACATTATGGATAGCTTTAAGCCTAAACAATCTTTTTTAACAGGGCTTGTGTGATGCTAACCACTGTGATTTATCACATATGAAGGGAAAGGAATCAGAGATTGCATACACTTAAAGAGATCAACAACAACCAATTATGGAAAAACATAATTTCTGATAGTTATATTATCAGCAAGAAGGCATCTAAACATAGAAATGATCAAAACTTATATCAGACATTTGCTTGTAATGAAGAGTTTCAAGTTGAGAAATTTATACTCAAGGGGAAGCTCAACTCAAGCAAATCCAAAGACCACCACCTTATATCCAAAGCATGCACCAATTTACAAGGGGATTTGAACCCAACTGAGCGCTTTGATTACACAGTTGGTTGCAATCCCAGTCTCAACAACAGATATAACTGCAAGGGAAGTGAACATGCATTAGTTAATAAACGAGGTTATTTACACTGTATTTTGGACAGTAATTTGTCATGTTTACCTGATGCAGAGAATCAGGGTTGTCATCCTACCAGTTTAGCTCAAAAAGTTGGACATTGCTAACAAATTAGCAGGATTAAGGACACTACGAAGCTCCCTGGTTTCCTTCCTGAACGTTTCCGCCCTAGCCTCGACTTCAATAACCTAATGGGGAGTAAACATGATTTCATTACAAAAAATAATTCCTTTAATAGTAAAATGAATAGTAATATGCATTTCTTACATGATGCAGAGATTAGGGTTGAGCAGCCTCTCAGCATTGATCCAGAGAATTTACCTTCGCTGTCGAAAAGAAAGGAGATTCATGTTTACAACTTTCTACACAAAGTTGGCAACAATGACTACAGAAGCAAGATAAATAACGAAATTTATCACTTATCTTGCTGGGAGAAGGGGAGAGCAGTGGAAGTAAGCCTCCAGATGAAGATCGGAGCTTAAAAAGGAGAAGGGAAAGCTTCTCGAGAGTGTTAAGCAAGAAGACAAGAAAATTTGAAAATACGATGGATATAAGCTTTGAAGTTAGGGTTTCAGCTGATTTCACTAACCCTAACTTCCTCGATAGCAAGGTTATTAACAACAAAGACTTCATCTGGAAACCTCCGTGATGTTGTTGAGTTTAGAGGCGGAGCTCTGTGGAGGATCTCATGTTGTCCACCATTTTTCGAGTGTTTGAGAGCTTTGTGTTTTTGTGAATTGTCGGCTAGGTTTCCACTGACTTTGTTTATGTTGTAATATTAAATACCTTTTACGGTAGTTAGCTTCATCTCACAAAGAAAGGTTGAATCTAGATCTGCGAAGACCAGAGTGACCATCAACTTAAATAAAAATAAAAATAAAAATTGAGAATTCCTCATCTCATCTAAAACGGAAGAAGATTGAGCCTTTCTCAACTTGAATACGCTTTAAATAGAAGAGAGCTCAGTGGCTGTAGTATCGGACCCACTGAAAGCAGTCCAGTCATTGACGGTCATAGCAGCTGCAATTATTTCACCGCCCCTGTTTACTGTTTCTACAGTAAGAGGAACTCGGAGAAGTGTGTAAAGCTCGTTAAGATCTTTGATTGAGGTCTGTGGATGAACCAGACCACCCCTGTTTATAAATGTACAGTAGTTGTCAACAAGAACGTTCCCAGCAGTTGTCTGCCTGTAAAATTCTACTCCAAGAGCGTCTGCAATAAGCTCCTCTGTAATCCTGTCCAGATCAGTGTAAGGGCAGTAACATTGTAAAACTATAAGAAAGAAAAAGTATGAATTCAGTTGGTAATCAAAGAAAAATAACATGCTCAAATAAATATGATTAATGAAAAATACCTGTAATGATCCCCTGAATTCTGTTGGAACTTCTATAAAAAAACCTTGATATATCCTTCTTGTAAATTTCATCAAAAATTACCTGTAACAAAAAATTGCCATAATGGTGAAGATCATGCTCCATGTCATCTTTCCCCTCCTCTTCTTCAATGTTGTTTATCGCAGAGCCACAAGTTCAAAGGACCATGCATCAGACCCAGCGACTGCGCCAACATGTGCTGTACCGAGGGCTTTGCTGGTAGCGAAAGAAGAGGATTTCGTCGTAGTTATTACTATTATTATCACTCTTTGCTGTGTTTAGTTTGTTTTATTATGTATGAATTTGTTTCCTTAGTGTACTATTTGATAATAAATGTCCTTGGCTTATTTTGTTATTGAACCATTATTTTAAGAGCATATCCAGCAGCATGCGGATTTGGGCATGAGTTGAGGAATTGAGTGCGGATTCGCGTGGCCAATCCTGCAGTGAAGTGGCGGTTTTGCAATTTTTATTATTTAAAAATCAACTACTAAACGGGGAACAGAAAACCGTTTATCCCTAAATGGTTTTATGTTCTCCGTTTAGTAGTTGAATTTTTTTTTAATATATGCTGCGTGTAACCCGAGCCATTTACCCAAATTTGGCTTCAATAAAAAACATGGCTGTCGGGGTTAAAACCCTAAGTTTCTAAAATTCCAAATTCAAATAATTATACTCAAATTCAAACAATTCTTTCTACTCTTACCTATCTCCAAACAACTCTATCACTTCCTATCCTCACACAATTCCAAACCAAATCAAAAATAGCAAAGTAGTGTTCAAGAGGTATAATGGTTTGCTAAAGCTAATCTTTTTTTGAAGATGGAGGATCCTAACATTGTAGGGGCTAGCTCGGTAGTTCATAGAAGGAAAATTGGGAGGAGGAATCGAAAATCCTTCATAGGCGATGAGGGTGGAATTGGTGTTGGTTTAGACGAGATGGTTTCACCTAATTTTCCATTTAGGTCCATTACAAGGCTACAAGAAGGCATCCACCGCATTTACAATTAACGGAAAGAGATAATGGTAATTGATTTTTATTGTTAAACTACATGTTGAATCTTATTATTTTGATAACATTTGACTAATTTACTTAAATTAAGATTTATTAATAGAATCGTGATAGAATGAGATGTCATCGTGCTTTCACAATCGTGTTGAAATGGTGGAAAAAAAATTAATGTTCATCCTCAAATTAGAGACCCCGTACTTCAAATTTTTGGTAGATTCATGGATGTTGAGTTGAAAAACTCCGACAATAGATGTATTCATGCTATAGTCAAGCGATGGTGGCCGACAACGCATACTTTTTTATTTCCAAATGTTGAGATTGGTTTGACGCCATTGGATTTTACTATGTTGACATCCATATTCGTTGGAATGAATACATAGAGTATACCATATAACGAGAATGTGAGTGTGTTCGCAAATGCAAGCCAACTTTTACCACTTCTTGTGGAGAAAGATATTAAAAGGGGTAATGTTGCTATATCTCATCTAGCGAAATATTTTTTTGATGCTTACATTGCCGCCAATTTGAATAATCATGAGCATGTTGCTCGTATATTTGTGTTGTACATGATGGGAACTTTGTTTTTTACGACTACCGATGAAACTATAATCCTTGGATACTTGGAAGCTGTACATGATTTGGAGCTTGCTCAGCAATATGATTGGGGTTCCGCCATTTTGGGATACTTATACCAGAGTTTGGATTTGGTTGTGTTGAGTCGGGGGCATCTAACTGGATTTATCGAGCTGTTGCAGGTATATTAACTCGTTGTGCAACTTCATTAGTATATTTTAATTGCTTGATTATTCAATTGTATAATGATATAATGTTTAAGTTTGCAGTATTGGTTTTTTTGAATATACGACCGTTTGTGGCTATATTGTTAAAGAATCTGTGAAGTAGACTGCTTACCCAGATTGAAAGTGTGGGAGAAAGGAAATAGAGTCAACACCCATGACACATCAGGGCATCTCTTCTGTAGCACTCGTTATCATATAGATCATCGACAAGCATGTTACATAAATTGGAATCCATGGAACAACTTAGTTGCACTTGCCTTTAATGAAGTTGTACAAGAACGTAACTTGTCTATGAATTGTTTGCCACTTCTTGTCCCCCCCGGAGAATTTTATGAGTTGTTTCAAGGCAACAGTTGTCTGGTATTGAGGTTATCCCTTCAGATCCTCCTCTGCATATGACTATAAGAAAGACTCATGGTTCATACGAGGAAATGCAACAAGAGCTGTACCAAAATGATTGCCAATAATATATCTATCAAGGGCGGGATATAGACTACAAAACGTATTGGAAGGCCATTTCTAAAGATGTCGGTCCTTTACTAGATGCCTCAATTCGTGTTGGTAATATCGACTACTTTGGGCCATCTGCATTGAAGACGGGTGTTCAAACCCCCGTTGTTCTTTCCTTAGAAGTCAACTATGCTTCACAGTTTTTTCCACCCCCTCAATAAGGAGATTGGGCTGATGATCCTGGATGGCATGTGCATTGGACCGGTAAAGAACCGGTACCAATCCCGCATTTACCTGACCTACCTCCTGTTCCTTCTCACTACACTGTCAATAGTCTATGGGAGATGAATTTAGGTATGCGACATTTGGCTCTGGAACAATCAAAGTATTACGAAGAAGGATTGAATAAAATAAATTCGGCTGCAACATTTTTCGTAAGCTATCAGTTCATTATTCAATACCTTTTTTACATGTGTCCATGAAAGTATATTAAATTTAATCCATTTTTATTTTTGTAATGTAAAGAATATGGAGGTTTTTGGGGAACCCGTCTTAGGACTGCATACCAAATCAACAGGTCGATCGAAATCAAACAAAAAGCGGAAAACAGTAACCCAATTGCAGAATGAAGACGAAGACGAAGAAGATGGCGAAGACGAAGACGAGGACGAAGAAGAGGAGGAATGGCATGATGGCGATGAAGAAGAAGAAGAAGAAGATGAAGATGAAGAGGAAGGGGATGAGGAAGATGAAGGCGACGATGAAGACGATGATAGCTCCGGTGGAGACAGAGGGTGTACCAGACCTGTGATTAGAAATAAATATGGGGTTAGGTTTAAAGTACCAACAGTTTCTTCTTCTAGTCCGGGTATGCCTTAACACTTATGAACGTTAACACATCTAAACTATCATCACTAGCCATATGGTTTTGTTTTTCAATTTTAGCGAGTTAACTTTTACCATTTATTATACTCTAGGAATTGAAAATTTAGTGATTTAACTTATAAAACTTATAAGTACCCTAGTGACTTTACATTATTTAGCTAATGAAAAAGCTATCACCTAGGAATGTATCATACTCCGGAAACATAGCTAACTTTCATGATCTCTTATAGGTTTGGAACGTGGGAGGAGCATGGCTCAAACAAAAACAAAGAGCAAGGGGTTTGTAAGCAAGATGAAGTCGCTAATTACCGGGAAAGGGAAAGAGAAAAAAAGTAAAGGTTACGTTACGGGCTTGAAGGATATGTAATGCGAGTGTTTGATGTAAATGTTGAAGCCTTTTAGTGTAATGCGGTTGGGCATGTAGTTGTATGTAATGTATAATGTGTGCTTGTAGTGTAATGTAGTTGGGCATGTACTTTATGTGACATGTATTATGTGTGTAATTGTAGATAGTTGGGTTTGTAGTTTAAATACAACTTGTAGCAAATGTAATGAGAATGTAGTGTTTAAAATGAATGATTTTTGAAGTAAGAGCAATGTTCAAGTATTTGGAATGTGAGTAACAGAAGTTACAGTAGTGTTTTGGTAGAAGGCTTCAGATTTTTTCATCTGTATAATAATAATAAAATAAAAAACTGTTAAACGGCAAACAGTTCGTCGTTTAGCGCCTAAACGGCGAACTGTTTGTCGTTTAATGCAAAAGGGATTTTAAAATCCCGTTTAAGCAACTTAAAAAAATAAAAAATCGTGACATGTTAACTAACGTAATTAACCTAATTTGAGAAGAAACTAATTTATTTTAGTTCACTAACCTAATTTGTTTAAGTTAAGCTATGAAATTTGCGAATAAATTTGTTTAAGTTAAGCTAATAAAAACGATAATTAATGGCTACTAAAAACAACTAAAGATACTAAGTATTAGCTAAGAAAAATGCCTACAATTAAGTCCTTCATTCAACGGCTATATTTAACGACTATTTAAAAAACGGCTAAAGTTAACGGTTATATTAAAGCTATATTAAAGCTAAGAAAAACTATTTAAAAAACGACTATGTTAAAAACGACTATATTTAAGCTACTATATTTAACGGTTATATTTAAACGGCTATATTAAACGGCAATATTCAACGGCTATTTAAAAAAACGCCTATATAAAAAGGATATATAAGGCACAACATTCTTCCTTTCATTCAGAACAAACTAGATTTCTTTGAGTTAAATTACAGAAACCAACTAATGGCTACTACAAGTTATTACTACGAAGAGGTTGAGAATGCGATATCGGAGGGTGATGGCTCTGATAGTGATATTGATAACGTTACAGAGCCAAGTACAACTGATTCAGACGAAGATGATGGGCAATACAAGCAGAGAGATTTTAGTTCAAGTATCATCGGACAACACATCTGATGGGGAAGGATTAGAGTTAATGATACAAGCCATTACCATTCACCAATCAAGTGTCAGACAACTGGTTATGGAAGATTCTTCGAGCGGTCCTCGAGGTGGTAGTGTGTTTGACCGAGTAGACAAAAGGAAGTTGCGTGATCATCTAGGAGGAACAACTATATTATTAAAAGACTATTTCAACACACCAAGTACCTATGGTCCTGAAGATTTTCGTCGATGATTCCGAATGAATAAGAATATGTTTTTACATATTTTTAACGATGTAGTTAATCATGATAATTATTTTGTTCAAAAGCGAAATAACGCAAGAACCTGGGGATGTTCTCCTTATCAAAAAATTATAGGAGCTTTACATGTTTTAGCGTATGGGATTGCACCCGATGCATTCGATGAAGTAGTCCGAATGGGTTCGAGTACAATTAGTTTAAGTCTAAAACATTTTTGCGTAGCTATAATTGAATTATATGGGGAAGAATATTTGCGAGCACCTACACAAAGCGACGTCAATAAACTGAAAGGTTTAGGGGACAGAAGAAGTTTTCCTGGAATGTTGGGTAGTCTCGACTGTATGCACTGGGAGTGGAAAAATTGTCCAACGGCTTGGCATGGACAATTTATCGGCCATTATCCCAAAGCAACCATGATACTGGACGTAGTTGCCTCCGATGATCTCTGGTTTGGGCACGTTTTCTTCGGCTGTCCTGGTTCTATGAATGATATAAATGTGTTACACCAATCACATTTATTCAAAAATCTCGCACATGGAAAGGCAACGTCATGTAATTTCATAATTAGAGGAAAAACATATGACACGGGGTATTATTTGGCAGATGGTATATATCCGTCTTAAGGTACCCTACTCCAAACAATTTCAGATCCAAAAATAGAGAAAGAAAAATATTTTGGAAAAAGACAAGAGGCATTAATAAAAGACATTGAGCGTGCTTTCGGGGTGCTACAAGCCCGGTTTGCTATTGTAAAAAAACCCATTAAACTGTTTTAGCCACAAGTATTAAGTAATGTGATGCGAGCATGTATTATATTACACAATATGATTACCGAAGAAGAACGGGGTTCTTTTCCATCTTATTTAGGTTATGATCCGGATAATGCTGCTACGGTTATTGCTGATAGAAATACAGCAACTACTCAGTTTTTCTTGAGTAGGTTGCGGAAGATAAGATCAAGGGAGATACATAAATCTACAGGAGGATCTGGTTGAGCATTTATGGCATTTGAAGGGCAATCAATGATGTTTTCTACTGTTCTGTTTTAATTATGGTATCTTCTCTTTATACTTTGGTTTGTTGTTGTTTTGTGTAGGGTTGCCTAGTGAAGTGTGTATCACTGTACCCTACTGGTCACTATAACCTAATGTTCACTGTAGCTTACAGTGAACTCTATTCCTTATTAAAAGCTGTTATGTATTGTCCAATCAGTTGTTAATGACGTGTTTTCATTTGTTGTTTGTGTCGTATTCGGCTACCGTCTATATAAAGTAACTTACTTTCACTTTTTATTTATACCATCTTAAATATCTGGAATATATTTACTCAAGCAACCATACATCTCATTCAACAATGGAGTATCACAGTCACCTTTCACTTCCATAATCCTACGACTATGAAAATCCAATGGAGCACCCAAGGCCTTCCAACCTACCCTCACCTGAAACTGATATGATTTCTACATTGAAATGCAAGAAAGGCACTACGAAGATTTGAGAGAGCATGAACGAGAACAAGCAGAACTTCAAAGGCAAGAGAGGGAACAAAGAAGACGTGCAGAAAGGAATAGTCGACATTGCAGACGTGTTCCAGAATGCCAACACGACGTAAATATTGAACAAGAAATTGAACAGGAAGTAAATTCGCCAATTAAAATATGTAAGTGCGGATATGCAGCTTTTGAAGATGTTATAATAAGAGGAAATCATATTGGTCGCCGTTATTTCAGATGCCATACCTACCCTAGTGAGTATCCCGTTTGGGAGTGGATTGATGGACCTTTTTCATAAAGAGTGGCTAACTACGCAAATGAATTGCAGTATCAGCTAACAACCTTGCAAAATCAATCTGTCGGTTGGCAAACTGAAGTTAGTAGGCTGCAAGATCAACTTAATGGATTGAATTTTGGTAGACCAAACTAGGCTTGTTATTTCTCCTTGCAGTAGCAATTCGTTTTATAATTTGGTACTAATTAATGTTGTATGCTATCGTTTCAGTTCTTCCTTTAGATTTGGTAGATGTACAAGTGTATGCAATCGTATCGGTTTTCATAAATGCTCCTTGTTTTCCATATTCCAGATCATTAATTCCTTACATAGATTCAAATAAATACATGTGAATACAAAGATAGAGGTAAACAGAGAACAAATGTAACCGACTATCTTAGACTGCTTATTCAAATTGAAGCGTATAGTTGTACCATAAATCGAAAGCAGCATGCCCTTTGAAATTTGAACGATACTCGTGGAAGTACCGTGAGTCATACGTTGATCGTGTCAGCTTGAAAATGTCCTCCTTCACATCGTTCATTATTATACGATATCTCTTGCAATCTCCAGTGAACAAGGTTAATACACTTCTCGTTGCTAGTACACATTGCCTTGCTCTGCAGTGTGGATGATTGTTGTACGCTTCGTTGAGAGTCACCCACATATCTTGATCAATTTCTTCTTCCATGTGAAGTGTATCTATCTGAATGTAATCTTTGATCAATACAAGGAAATCTGATGATGTCCATGTTTCGTAGGTCATCTTGAAATAAATAGCTAAGAAAATATATATGAGGTTATATAAGCCTAAAAAAACTGAATACATGCATCATCTAACTCAATAAATTGCTGCTGCACCAATAAAGGGAAGAATTATTTCACACTCACCGATAAAGTTGTGTCATGCATTCATAAAACCCAATAAAACCGTGTCATCATTCACAAAAACCGATAAAGTTGTGTTAGGCAATTACAGAAATCGATAAAGCTGTGTCATGCATTCACGAAAACCGATAAAGCTGTGTCATGCATTCACAAAAACCAATAAAGTTGTGATCCACAAACGAGTCAATAAAGCCGTAAAGACTTTCACAACAATCAATAAAGTAGACAAATATTTCTCGTGAGTCGAAAAAGCTGTGCCATGCCTAGAGTAGACGATTTCTGGGAAGTTGATAAGTCTAGACTTGACAATACTTATAGCATAAGAAGATTTAGTTTCCGAAATAATAATAATAATAAGCAACAAGAGTGTTTATATATATATCATGTATAGTATATGCATCATTCATCACTTACAAAAAACCACCTACACTAAATACAAAAACAACTTCTAATGGCAGGCTCAAGCAACAACAACAATGCTGGCTTGTATGATGATAGTCTTACAAACTTTACAAATTTTCTATCACAATCTAAATCTCCACAATCAAATCGAATGCAGTTTACTCCACAATCAAATCCAATGCAGTTTCTCACTCCACAACAAAGCCAATTCCTTAACCAATTCAATTTCGCACAACAATTTGGTAACATGTACAACCCTTTTCCTTCAAACCCTAATATGTTTAGTTTGCAGCCAACGCTTATTCCTATTGAAACAACCAAAGATACAACTCCAGTTTCAAATGAGACAATTAGAGGGAAAACCAAAAAGGTATACAGCAAACGAAATCCTAGGGATTCTCAAACTGGGGATTCTGTGGATGCAAGCTCACAAGGTGGCAATACGTGGAAAGCCCATGACTATAAGGTATTAGCCAATGCTTATGTAACAACATCCGTCGTTCCATCGGGTCGGTCCACTGGGAAGTTGTTCTTCAATCGAGTAAACGAGTTATACAACGGGGGCCCTGAATGAAACACTAAACGATCATTTGATAGCACAAAGACGACATGGTATAATTTGAATACTATGTGTACCAAGTACAAAGGTATAATAGCACAAAGAGGAGACAGTCTGAGGAGTGGGCAAACACACAAAGACTTGACAGAAGATTACAATAAAATTTATCGTGATACATTTAATACTAAATTTATTGCTCATGAAGCTCTTTAGGCTCTTTCCTTACTGCCTCGATGGGTAAATATATCTGAATCGATTGAGGTTGACCAGGAAGATACCGAAGCATCAAACTTAAGAAACGTAGCTTCAAGACTACGCATGGATTCATCCCCAGCCAATTCGGGCGGATTTCCCATATCGGTAGACGGTGATGGAAATAATAGTGGTCGACTGTCTCAAAGTTCGGGGATGATGTACGGAGGAGTTGATAGTTGTCCCAAAGGAATAAAAGCTAGTAAACGTTCATTGTTGAAAAACAAGGAAGTAAGTGATTTGATTGTCCAAGATGAAAGGATAACTTCACTACTTAGTGATTTTTCATTGGCATCCACAACAAGAAAAGATGAAAGAATGAAGCTGAAGGAGAAAAAATACGAGTCTTAGAATTACAAGTTCAACAAGATGCAGAAAGAACACAAGCTCTTCAAAGGAGATCTGAATTGAAACTTCAACAGGATGCAGAAAGAACACTAGCTCTCCGAGAGAGAAATGAACTGAAAAAGGCGTGTGAAAGACGTTTACGTGAAAAGGAAGATAACGAGTTTCTAGTGAGAGATGTTTCTCATCTTTCTGGGGAGGTTTTGGAGTATGTTTTAGCCCAAAAACAAAACATTATAAGAGAACGACATCAAAGGTATCAAGACGAAGAGGGTAGTTCTGGAATATAGATAAATTCATCGGGATCCTTTATGAAGTATTTGTTTCGAACTTTAATTTCCTAGGTTGTTTTCAGTTTGCATGATTATGTGTGTTTTCTAGTTTGTTTTAAATTTCGTTTGTAGGCTTGTTTTTATTTTCGAAGTTGAAGCAACGTATTTTGTTTTTCATTTCTACTTCATGTATACCTAAAGTAAGCAACTTAATTAACTGGTTTGTAGATGTTTAAATGATCAACTAAGCAAGTTTTGAACTAAAACCTAATAAAATACATGCCTAGATTAATAAAAAAAAATCATAGAAATTTAACCAGTCGAATTTAAAAATTTTATGTACTATTTGTAAACATATTTAATGTATTTAATTTCTACACAAATAATTATCAACTCTAACATATTTAATTTCTTTACAATCTAACGTCAGTAATTTCCATGAAATCTAACATATTTCATTTCCATAGAATTTATTGTATTTAATTTCAATAGAATATAACGTAATTAATTTAATAAAAATCTAACGCATTTAATGACCATATAATCTAACACATTTAATTCCCATAGAAGTTAACGTATTTGTTTTCCATAGAATTTGACATACTTAATTTTCTTACAATTTCTTAGTATAATTTTTTTTAATTTCTTTACAATTTAACTATTTATCAAATTTAAGAAGAAAAACTAAACCAATTATGAGTAAAAAAAAACATAAAACCAAAAAATAAGCAACTACACACTCATGCATACAACATACATGGTAAAAACAAAACAAGAAATTCAATCGGAATTATAGTAGCAGATAATTAAAAGAAACAAAATGAACGATGAAATGAATCCCCTTTTGTTAAATGGTGAACTGGATGTCGTTTATGCCTTAAACGACATTCAGTTCCTCGTTTATCAATTGATGCTTTAAAAAAAAGTGGGGAGGATCCCCACTTTAGCTTCGAACTCGCGCTGGATCTCATACTGCTGGAGCGCGAGTTCGACGAATTCAGTGGGGATCCTCCCTAATTTCATGAGCATTCCCACTATTGGGAATGCTCTAATTATGTTAAAAAACTGATCAATGAAGAAATGAGCGACTGGCTTATTAGCCGTTAAAGCAAACATCTTGGAAGTTTATTATTGTAACTCAGATAAAATAAATATTAGTGCTACATCATTGTTTATTGTCATTTGTTTATAATAGACCTGATATAATGTTAATAAATCATTTGAATTTCTACAGAAAATATTATGTGAATGTTCTCAATAAGAATGCTTAAGATGGGGATGAGCAGACAGAAGTTGCTAGTGGATCATGCAATCTTAATAAAGCTCAGTTTATAGATCCAAAATTGAAATTTAAGCTCAGTTTCAGACAGGTCAAGGATGTTACCGATATTGCACGGCTGGAATTTTGTTGTATTGAGTGGTACAATAAGCCATGGTTTCAGCTCACTTACCATGGGTGAAATTATTCAAGAATAATTTTTCTAAACTTAACAACAAGATATTATTATTTTTAAGATAAATTAATTTCCTCTAATTTCTCATATTTACTTTGAAATATTGGAACAAATATTATATATTACTGATAAATAACACTTCAGTAATTATTTTGTTTGATAATCTTCTTTTAGCTTAAATTTAAATGTCAACAGATAGTATGCATAAACTAATCTTAATACTAGTATGTACATATATCAGATTGTTGCCTTCAGAAAAATAAAAGTATATAAATAAAAGAAATGTTAGTTAAGTGATTAATTCATCTTCTATTTGTGACAACTAAGAAACAACATGCATTGTTTACTGCCAATAACTTAAAACACATGGTTTAAAAAGGAGATCATCATTTTTGCATGATTATTTGAAAAAAAATTAAATCACTTCGTAGGTAGTCAATGCTGACTAAACAATATCATCCCAACCGCTATATAACATATGAGGCTACAACCAAAATCAAAACCCAAGTACCAAATAAAAAGAGAAAAAAACATAACGAAACAATTGTTTACATGGTAAACAATTCTTTGTCATGTTGCTATCAATTGTAATCATTTGTTGACGTATCTACCGTATAATAAAACATTCTTGCAAGTTTCACCAAACAGAATCAACATATTAGTCCACCCTCCTATTTATCAACTATTAATCTTCCAACAAAATGAACAATTAAAAAGGAGAAACCACACACTGAATGGGCATGGAACATAAAGTAAAACTAAAATGGCATAAACAAACTGCATAAACACACACAACAACGACATGAACCGTTAAACTTGAATCCAAATATGACATAAAACAACGTATTGGGAAGACGAAAATTGAACCTGATAATAACCTTACATTTCTACATGACCAAACAGAAAATATGAAGCAATATATATTAATAGTAGACAGTCATGAAATCCTTGTTCCAAATGTGTAACCCATATTGATTTAATTGAGAACAAATCAGAAAATAGATAACTTGATTAGCGAAAGCGTACCTAAATCTGTATTTAATCATTGCAATACTTGAATCCATAGTCGCTTGTTAAACAAGAAGATGAATTTGGTTTGGTCTTTCGAATTGACACAAACCCTAGATCTGAAATTAGCTCTCCGTAGAAGAGGTTAGAGAGTTTCTAAGGCTTGTGTAATTCGGGGACCATAACCCCTTATTTATAAAGTTGGCATTTATAATTCGGCCCTTCAACAAATTAAAAATGTCCCGGTATCTACACATTAGGCCCATGATAAGTTAAGTTTTAAGCCTTTTAATTCTAATCTAAAATTAGATCACTTTAATTAGGCTTTACACCAAAATAGCACAACACAATTTATTTTACATATGTGACCCAATTTTCTAATATTCAAACAATCTCCCCCTAGACCACATATGAAATAACCTTAAAATGTGTTTAACTTTATGAGCTCCAAAATTTGCTATTTATAACATATGGTGTACCTAAAACAATCTTGTCCATTAATTGTGTTGACAAAGGATCAACGCGACATTCGTTACATTTATCATAACTAAACCCATCAATGGTCACATATATCAATACAATCAAATGACATAAATCAACCATGGATGTGTAGCATGGAAATTACATGAAATTGTTGTGCAAAAGCAGTGGTTTGGGTAGAGGAAACAGAACACCCAATGATCTAGCCTGTCGACAATCTCAACAATGCCAAAAAAATATGCCTCAAATTATAGAGAAAAACAAAAATAGAAAAGGGAAAGAACACACCAATATAACGAGGTTCGGCTATGCCTACGTCCTCGGACCCAACAACTTTTATTACTTCGCTTCAAGAGGAGGTACAATATGAGAAGAATTATAACTCAATACAACTTTCTCACCCTATTATAATTACAGAAAATAGAGATCTTTTGAAGATAATATATGGAGAGAGCTTTCTTCTTCTGTGTGTCAAAAATATGAGTCAATGCCTGCGTATATATAGGGGAATGATGAAGAGTGCTTCATGGTAAGGAAGAAACATTTCCTGATTTATTCCACCGCAAATCTAGCACATCTTTATTTTATTTCCACGTATACTATTATTTGATTGATTTAATTCAAGCATATAACTTCTCATTTTATCCAAATTTGTTGCCACATATAACAAGATTTGATTGATTTATCAAATCCACTAATCTCTCTCATATCTTTTCAATTTGTTGCCCATAATTAATTGATTACAAGAATCAATTAAAATCTTCTCCATAATTGGCATAGATTTAAATCGTCCAATTTTAACACTCCACCTTGATTTAAATATATCCATCAATCAACATAATTATTTGTTGGGTCAGCACCTCATGGCGCTAAGTAGCTCGTACCACACCAATCAAGTATGAGCAATGCTCAAACTTGTCCTTTGGAACCGACTTGGTTAGTATATCAGCTGGATTGTCATTTGTGTGTATCTTCGACAAATTTATTTATTTCTTTCTTCTTCAAGCATGAGAAAGAAACTCCTAACATCAATGTGCTTTGTTCGTGAGCTGTAGGCTTGGTTTTCCACAAGATGAATGGTGCTTTGGCTATCTGAAAACAGCTTCACGGTCTTCTGTATCATTGTTAAATCATCCAAAAGCTGCAACAAATACAATCCTTCTTTAGTCGCTTCCACAATAGAAATGAGCTCTGCCTCTGTAGTTATAAAGCTACAATGGACTATAGCTTGGATCTCCAAGAAATCGGACTTATGCCAAGTATAAAAACATAGCCCGATATCGATTTCCTACGATCTCTATCCCCAACATAATCTGAATCACAATAACCCCTTAGAGTTATGTCACTATCTCCAAACAACAAGACAATGTCAGAAGTTCCTCTCAAATATCTTAGAATCCACTTTGTTGCTTGCCAATGAGTCTTCCGTGGGTTAGACATGTATCTGCTAACAACACCAACTGCATGAGCTAAATCAGGCCTTGTGCATACCATAGCATACATAAGGCTTCCAACCGCACTAGAGTAAGGAATATTACACATATCCCTTTTGTCATCATACGATGTGGGACACATATCTCTGGATAGCTTGAATTGAGTGCCTAATGGAGTAGCCACCGGTTTAGCATTCTCCATACCGAATAGAGATAGGACTTTCTCGGTATATTGAGTTTGAGTGAGCCTCAAAACTCTTTACTTTATATCCCTTTGAATCTCCATCTCCAAAATTCTCTGTGCGTTTCCCAAATCTTTCATCTCAAACTCCTTGCTGAGCTCCATCTTTAATTCTGAAATTCTAGTCATGCTCTTAGAAGCTATCAACATATCATCAGCATAAAGCAACAAATATATGATATAATCATTACATTTCTTAAAATAGACACATTGGTCCTTAAAGTTTCTAGAGTAACCATGTGAGATCATAAACTTATCAAATTTCTTATACCACTGTCTAGGAGACTATTTTAAACCATAAAGAGATTTGTTAAGTTTACAAACATGACTAGGCCTGCTACTATCAATGAACCCCTCTGGCTGCTATAGGTAAATATGCTCCTCAAGGTCACCATGCAAGAATGTTGTCTTGAAATCTGGTTGTTCCAACTCCATGTTGAAGTGAGCAACCAATGCCAAAAGAATGTGAATGGAAGTGTGTCTAACAACCGGAGAGAAAATATCTTAGAACTCCGCACCTTTATTTTGAACATAACCCTTCGCCCCTAATCTTGCCTTGTACCTTAAGTCACCGTTGCCGCTGTCTTTCACTTTATAGATGCATTTACATCCAATAGATCTCTTTCCGAAAGGAAGTGGCACTAAATCCCAAGTGTGATTTTTGTGCAAAGACTCGATCTCCTCTCCATTGCTACTAGCTAATTGGAGCTATCAACGGAATTAATGGCAACTTTATAGTCTCTAGGATCATCATGAAATATGCTTAATGCATAAGGTGCCATGTCATCAAAGTCAATATCTTTAATGCTTAATCCCACAAAATCATCAAGCCATGCAGGTCTTTTCTTCTCTCTGGTTGGTCGAGTTTGAATTTGAGCTCCACCTTGAGATTGATCTTCTGTCCCTTCCCTAACAACCACGGTGTCATCAGAATCACCATTTTTACTCGTATGGAAGTCTGATGATCTATCTTTTGTTTGGTATTCTAAATTTGTCCTCTCAACGTCATCATTAACTGAAGAAGAAGGCTCCACCTTCAACATAGCCTTCTCATCAAATGTAACATGCCCGCTAGTAACAATCTTCTGGGTAGTAGGACACCACAACCTATAACCCTTAATTCAATTCTTATAGCCAAGAAAATACAATTGCGCGATCTTGGATCCAACTTCCCTTTGCTCTCGTGCACATAAGCTGGACAACCAAACACTTTGAGAAAGGAATATGATACAGGCTCTCCCTTCTATACTTCTTCAGGAATCTTCATATCTATGACGGTAGAAGGTGTGTTGTTGATAAGGAAAACCGCTGTAGATAATGCTTCTTTGCAAAATCTCTTATTTAATCCCGCAGTCAGTCATAAGCAATGGGTTCTTTCCAACAAAGTCTGATTCATTCTCTCTGCAACCCCATTTGATTGAGGGTCTCCTAGCGTGGTGTAGTGTCTTTTGATTCCCTCAGACTCACAAAATTTGATGAATTTTTGAGAAGTGAATTCACCACCATTATCTGAACGAAGAACCTTCACTTTCTTTCCAGACTGCTTCTCAACAAGAGATTTCCAACTTTGAAACCTATCAAAACTTTAATCTTTGGACTTCATAAAATAAACCCATACTTTTCTAGAAAAATCATCAACAAATGAAACAAAATACCTGGCTCCTCCAAACGATAGGCAGGGTGCAGGGCCCCAAACATCAATGTGAATATACTCTAAAATATCTTTAGACTTATACTCTGCATTCCAAAAGAAACCTTTGTCTGCTTTCCAAGTACACATCCTTCACAAAAGTTATGTTATGAATGATGAACATCGTCAATCAAGCCTTGCTTTCTCAATACTTCTAAGTGCGCTCTCCAATGTAGCCCATACGAAAATGCCACAATCTGGTAGAATCGGAATCAACAGAATCAATAACTGAAACGGACTCCGAAACAGTAGTTGTACCCTTCAGCAAATATAGATTTCCAGCTACTATCAATGAGCCATTTGTAATTTTTAGTGAATATTTTTCTATTACACACTTTAAGCCAAAATTGCACAGTGCTCCAATGGAGATCAAACTACGCCTTAAATTAGACACATGCCTGACATCACATAAAGTACGAACAACACCATCAAACATCCTGATTTTTACTGATCCAATACCAACCATGCGACAAGAAGCATTATTTACCATGAGAACCTCTCCTCCATCAAACTAACGGTAAGTGGAAAAAGAGTCCCTATCAGGTGTCATGTGATAGGATGCTCCTGAGTCAATAATCTACATAGTACTCTTCATAGAAGAGGAAGAAGCAGTACAAATGGCAGGATCACTTTTTGAATCTGATGTCTCCGCAGTAGAAGCAGAAGCCTTTTGAGGAACATCTTTGTTTTTATTCTCCAACTTGGGGAAACTTGCAACATAATGTTCAGATTTTCTACAATAATGACAAACTCCCTTCCGAGCTCCCCTTGACTAAAATATGAACTTAGCTCCATCTCCACTATTTTTGGGTCTACTCTTACTTCTTCCCCTTTGTGTAATAAGGCCTTCGAAACCGTTCTCCATGCTCATGCTTGCCAACTTTCCCCTCAACGTCTCGTTATGTAAATTTGTCTTCACATCCTCCAAGAAAATGGATGAGCACCCATAAATTATAGAGTTAAGAAAAGTGTTAACTCTGCAGGCAAAGAACATAATAGAATAACAGCTTGCGCTTCATCTTCAATCTTTACATCGACTGCTCGAAGATTCATGTCAAGCGTGTTAAGGGCGTCCATGTGAGCAAATACATCGGTTCCAGGCTTCATCTTAAATGAATAAAGTTGTTATTGTAGGATGATGCGGTTGGTGAGGGACTTGTCGTAGAACTTTCTCTGAAGAGCATCCCATAGTTCCTTAGCAATTTTCACATGAGAGAACTCTCTAAGTATTTCATCAGAAAGACTAAGTTGGATGGTAGTAAGAGCATCCTCTTCCAATTCTTCTATCTCTTCAGGTGCTAAATTCCTCAATTTCTCTAGATCTTAGACAACCTTAAATGTCCTCTCTTTCTTCAACACCGCCTCCATCTTCATCTTCCATGTGCCAAAATCCCCCTTTCCATCAAATCTAGCGACTCCATATTTTGTAGCGCTTCTACCACCGTTATTTTTAGTGGAATTAGACATAGCTGAAATAATCTTTCAACAGAGCAACAAGCTCTGATACCAATCTGTTGTGCAAAAACAGTGGTTTGGGTAGCTGAAGCGGAACACCCAATGATCTAGCCTGTCGACAATCTCAACAATGCGAAAAAATATGCCTTAAATTATAGAGAAAAACATAAATAGAAAAGGGAAAGAACACACCAATATAACGAGGTTCGGCTATGCCTACGTCCTCGGACCCAACAACTTTTATTACTTCGCTTCAAGAGGAGTTACAATATAAGAAGAATTACAACTCAGTACAACTTTCTCACCCTATCATAATTACATAAAATTGGGATCTTTTGAAGATAATATATGGAGAGAGCTTTCTTCTGTGTGTAAAAAATATGAGCCAATGCCTGCGTATATATAGGGTAATGATGAAGAGTGCATTATGGGTAAGGAAGAAACATTTCCTGATTTATTCCACCGCAAATCTGGCACATCTTTATTTTATTTCCACCTATACTATTATTTGATTGATTTAAATCAAATAATATAACTTCTCATTTTATCCAAATTTTTTTGCCACATATAACAAGATTTGGTTGATTTATCAAATCGACTAATCTCTCCCATATCTTTTCAATTAGTTGCCCATAATTAATTGATTACAAGAATCAATTAAAATCTTCTCCATAATTGGCGTAGATTTAAATCGACCAATTTAACAGAAATGTGATCTATACATGTCTATTTCCAACTGGTCCTTCATTAGTGAGACTAAAACGTTTAATATTCAAACAACCTGAGTTGTAACGACCTAGAAAAAGTCGATCTTGATTATCCGATATACAACACATATCGAACATCAAGAGTCGAAAATACCGGATGGTTAATGAAAGAAATTAGAGGGTGAGAATAGATAAGGTAGAAACTTAGAATAGAAGAAGAAGAAGAACACAACATCAGAGTAAACACGAATCTCATAGCGGAACGAATAAAATATAACATAGCTTTGAAACTTGAATGTACATATCATTATCAAGTACAACACTTACAACACAGCGGAATAACTATAACTATATAAACTCCTGAAGCCTCCTGCTCCAGCTCTTCAAGTATCTGTAAATCCCGACTACTTGACTACACGTACAAAATTGGGCACCCAAGAGTTTAGGGAAAACAAAACAAAATAAACTCCAGGTCAGTCATGGGACTGGTGTGAGTAAAAACAGTTTAAACCAGTTTGAGCCATTAAACGATATCTCATAAGACCACGCAGTATAACGGAACGGGTTTCTCCCTTATGAGAATCCTAAACATCTTTATATCAAAAACCTTTTGATATTTTAATAATGTCTATCAACCACAATATAATAATCATCTAGCAGAAACACTTTCATCTCACGTTCTACATATATAGTATACAATCAAAACCGCAAGCACGTATTGGGTAATGGATTTCCAACTATGACAAGGTATGGAACCAACTTACGCTAGTGTACCTCTAGAGAGGAATACACTAGGTTCAACAAGAACATCTTGCAACCCGGCCACACATGACCGACCACTCATTTCGCTTGAGTGTATCGAATGTATATCACCAACGGTTAGGATCAGCAACCGTTTCCCGAATGGGACAGCATCAACAATAGATTTTTAGCAGTAAACGAAGCTCTAGATCAGGTGATTATACACCCTAATAGGTGCGACCTACATAGCCACGCTGCCTGCCCGATTTCTGTCATTTACCGGATGTGAGGCTAGAAGCTACGCTTATCTTTTACATGCCACATCTTCATTCACTTAGAATGTCACATCGTCATACCCGCCAAATCACAAATTGACTTATCCAAAAATACCACGGGAATAAAGCTAAGAGAAACGAATTCCTCCGCCACCAACGTAAATACGTTTGAAACGATCAACTTATTCGATCTACCAGATATACTCTGTCAGACCTTCGTCCATACAAGTTGTCCTGGGACTGGACAAACCGAAGGCACTATTCAGTATATCCATCTTAGGCACTGTTATCTAAGATTTATACAATAGCCCTTGCATTTTAATCCATCTTCGATTATCCTTGGCATATATGATTCGTAACGCTTATGCCAATACAGAGTGGTTCTTTGGATAATAATCCAACCGGTCTCTCCATATTAACAACGTTAAAAATGGTCAAAACTTTGATAGTCTGTGATTTAACTATCAAAGAAAAACACGTGTGCAAACAACGATATTATTTCCAAGTGGTAATTATATTGATCAATCATCAAACATATATAAATATATGTATTTCCTCATTTTCTATGTTTAGAAAATATACGTTATTAACAGTGGAAAACATTTCCATTGTTTATTTACATATCACTATCATTCCACAACTGTCAGTCCCTGACTGTAAACTAGTATGAGAACAATTCCCTAAGTATTAATCCCGAAGGCCGAAACCAACATCAGATAGACACTTAGAAAACCATTCAATTTACGAATCTCTAGTCAGTTTCTAATTTTGCTTAACTCTATTTGATTTACTCTGTTCGATTAACTCCTTTCGATTAACTCGATTCGATTAACTCCTCTATTTATTTTCCAAATAAATAATCCTTTATTCTATTTATTTTCTAAATAAATAATCCTTTATTCTATTTATTTTCTAAATAAATAATCCTTATATCTAATTCTATTTATTTAACAAATAAATATCTGCTGTTTATCTTATTCTACTTATTCAACAAATAAATATCTCATTATTTTATCTTATTTTTTTATCCTAAATAAATAATTCACTTTATAAATATTCCATTTATAAAGATTACCCTTCAGTTATAATTCCACTTAACAATATTCCCTATTTATAAATATTCTGTTTTCAATATCACTTTGAAAATCTCCTTTTCCCATTCCGATATTTTATGGTACTTAACACATAAAATCACGATGACCAATATCATCCAAACACATATAATCAACCACAAATTATAAACTACATCATATATCACAACATATGAAAAACAATAAAATAACTTTTGAGGAATCCAGTCAGATTCCTCCAACCTATTTCCCCGCATCCACAGATGTTACATAATATGATTATCATCACTTTCAGTTCAATATGAATTATTCTGTTAATAGAATCAATATATATGGATTTAACGGTTTATATATATATATATATATATATATATATATATATATATATATATATAATTTCAACTAACTGACTAGCAGTTCAATCAAACAGTCAACGCACAGTCAATCAGACAATTTTTAACAGTTCTAAAAATACAACATGAAAATATAAACTGTTCAGAGTTAGTGAGATTTACTCACATTGGACGATCATCGTTGATAACGATAATCATCGCTTGATTCAAACGGACAATTTATTTTGCTATAAATTGTAACAACCTCCAATCCACCCCCAGTCAGTTCCTGTGCGTAGCCATCGTCCATACGATCCCAACGGATCTGACGGTTTGAAATTCTGATATCGTACGTAATAGTTATGAATTTTACAAGTTATACATACGTTTTAAATTAAATTAAACTTCAATTTCAAGGGATTTGGGCCTCTCACCCATTTTAAACCGGCCCATCTACTGTTGCAAGCCCAGACCCGCATATTTACCTTCTCCCCCAAATTACACGATCGCTCCAGTAATTCCTTCAGACATGAACGCAACTTCTTGCCTCCACCGATCCTCCACACCTCAACTAATTCACCAACGGTCGGCACCATTCTTCTCTCCTACACCTCCTCTTCTTATTCATATGGGAATTACCAGGCTCGAGAACTCCAATATCAATGCATCGAAACGCTTAGGCACCCAAATCAGTGAATCACATCGACAAAGATTTCAACCGAATTCCACCAAACTCCCTCCATCAGTGCGCCTGCTCCTCCTGAACACTCCAAGACCATCCTCTCGACCCAACTCGATGTCAGGCGCTAGTAAATCCGAACCCTAAGTCGGCTGTGTAAAATGCTGCGACGAAAACCTACCTTCGAGTCCAACTACCATGATACAAAAAGGAAGAGCGATCCTTCCTTAATCCATTTCTATATGTTTTTGCAATTTATAAAAAATTGGATGAATTTATTTTGATTTTTAGAGGCCACAAAATATTTGCAGAGAAAAGAATTGGTGGCGGCGCTTCTTTTTTATCGTGAAGAAGATATCTGATTAGGTTTAGGGTGTGCTAATATTTATAGTAATTTTTTTTATATATTTTTATGAAGATATTTTGATTTTAAATATTCGTTTTTCTTTCTAAAAATCCGTGTGATCACACACGATGCCAAAAAATCACCAAACTGGACATGCAGCTACTGTGCGACATTACGGTCCCAACGAAACTGGTTTCATCGAATTCCGACTTCGTATGCTCACACAACATCTTTTTAACCGTCGAAATACTGACTGTTTTTCACTCTAAAAATCCGTACGGCCACACAATGACCCCAAAAATCACGGAACTTGGAATCTAGCAATAATTTGATGTTGCGGATCTAACAAAATTAGTTTCGTCGAATTCCGACTTTGTTTGCAAAAGTGGCTATTTTTAAAGCTCTAAATAACCCTTTTAAATATATAAATATATTTAAAATTAATTAAATTAAATATTTATAAATAAATATTATCGTATATATTCACATTGGAATACCATACAGTTCCACACTATTCCTATATGAATTTCCAGCTCGATATTTCAAATCCCGATTAAATCGATATTTGTTTTATAATGAAATTCCTTTTATAAATATAATTAAATATTTATAAATCATAAAGGAAATCCATAGAGACTTTTCTAAAATTTGATTTGGACATAAATCAAAATCTACACGACGAAATCCAGATTTTTCTCTTCCACTAGAAAAATATACTCCACTAGCTCTGAACGTTTCTTGTTTCACAGAAATCCGACTTAAAACGGCTTCTGTATATTTGTTTAAAGTTCGAATCGCCAAATCGCGAACTGCCACGCCATTTCGAGCTTGATTATATTTATAATATAATTATACGTTCAAACTACCGTTATTTAAATATATTCGTTATCGTAATTCAATTAAAAACTGAATTATATAATTTGAATTGCCCAGTTCACACCATATCTCCATTTCCGCCAATTCTGATTATTTCAGAATTAAATATATTATTTAATTATTATTTAAATTAAATATTCCAAGTTATTTAATTCAGCGACCATTAAATCCTCTAAATCATTATTTAGAAAATTAAATAAATTAATTATTATATCGCTGAAAATGCGGGTCATTACATTCTTCCCCACTTAAAATAATTTCGTCCTCGAAATTGCTAAGGTAGAAAACAAACCCCATTAACTGGTTAGAACTTATTTGTTCGCTTCTAAATTTCAGTTTCAACTGAACCAATTTAATTTCAATTAAATATTAATTAATTCTTATCAACGAAAATTTTCAAAAATCCTGAAAATTTCCTAGCGCCTTAACTTTTTGAAAAATTTCGCCAGCACCTCCTTTGTACTGGTCAATACGTCAAACCACCACTCACCTTTCTGGGCCTTCTCCAACCCAAAAGAAAATCAAACAGCCAAGCGGCTTGCCAATTCGGCTCAAAAATCCCAAACTCGTATCAAAAATAAACTTGTACCTTTTGGTCGGGCATATCATTATATCCTTTGCATGTGTTACCAATTCTGCACATACCATTTCATTTCCAACTTGATCTCAAATCAATTTATCTTTATCACAACCATTCGCTTATAACTAAGTCGAATTTCATTCTGAACTCAAATCCCATTATCAATTTCAAATTCTTACGACATCAATCCAACTTACTCAATATCA
This sequence comes from Allium sativum, assembly GCA_030737875.1. Lineage (NCBI taxonomy): Eukaryota > Viridiplantae > Streptophyta > Magnoliopsida > Asparagales > Amaryllidaceae > Allium > Allium sativum. The sequence continues at coordinate 182,644,087 of CM060924.1, read as the reverse complement.
TTATATTCTAATTCAATTCAATTTCCACTTAATTGACTTTAACTCAATTTCAATTTTTTTTCACAAATTTCTTTATAAATTTGTTTTTAATTCAAACAGTCTCTTCCTGGGAGCTTCAAACAGCTTTTCTTTTCTAAAACCAAATATTCCTTTTTGGATTTCAAACAACTTGTTTTTCTCAAAACAATTCAAAACAAAATCTTTACGGTAGGAATCCATCACTTACAACTCGAAATTGAACACCGATGATGTCATGATCATCATCGGAATCTATTTCCAGCTTTCGAAGTGAGTTCAATAATATATCGCTTTCAAAACCATATTTTAAACACCTTTCTTTTTGAAACCACTTTCAAATATCCTTCACAATGTTTGTAAACAATTTAAAATCTCCCAGGATTTTAAAATTCTCGTATATTTAATCCAAATTCATTTATCAACACTTATTCAAATTTCCAGAGTTTAATTTCAGTTCTGATTTAAATTCAGATTTAATTCAATTCGATTTCATATATTTCACTTATATGAATCTTGATTGGTTATTTATATAACCATTTTACTTTTTATAATCTTACTCGATTATAATAACAACCAATATATCCAATATATTATAATCACTCCGATATAAATCCTTTATATCAAAATATAATTCGGGTAAAATTATTTCGTTTATCCTCTTTTCAAAACATACCATGTCGGTTCATCGTATTCAAGTGTTTAGTAACTCCTATCGATATAGTGGATCAAACTGATCGACCAGAAATTAATAAGCCACTCAATCAATAAATCTCACAATATAAAACAATTTTATATTGAAAAACAAATACGCTCTCGTATATATACACTCAAACTCAATCTAGGGTATTGCTAAACCTATCTCTACCGAGTCACGCCATAGAGCCAAGGTAATTACTTAACCTTAAGCTCTGATACCAACTGTAACGACCCGGAAAAAGTCGATCTTGATTATCCGATATACAACACATATCGAACATCAAGAGTCGGAAATACCGGATGGTTATTGAAAGAAATTAGAGGGTGAGAATAGATAAGGTAGAAACTTAGAATAGAAGAAGAAGAAGAACACAACATCAGAGTAAACACGAATCTCACAGCGGAGCAAATAAAATATAACATAGCTTTGAAACTTGAATACACATATCGTTATCGAGTACAACACTTACAACACAGCGGAATAACTATAGCTATATAAACTCCTGAAGCCTCCTGCTCCAGCTCTTCAAGTATCTGTAAATCCCGACTACTTGACTGCCCATACAAAATTGGGCACCCAAGAGTTTAGGGAAAACAAAACAAAATAAACTCCGGGTCAGTCATGGGACTGGTGTGAGTAAAAGCAGTTTAAACCAGTTTGAGCCATTAAACGATATCTCATAAGACCACGCCGTATAACGGAGCGGGTTTCTCCCTTATGAGAATCCAAAACATCTTTATATCAAAAACCTTTTGATATTATAATAATGTATATCAACCACAATATAATAATCATCTAGCAGAAACGCTTTCATCTTACGTTCTACATATATAGTATACAATCAAAACCGCAAGCACGTATTGGGTAATGGATTTCCAACTATGACAAGGTATGGAACCACCTTACGCTAGTGTACCTCTAGAGAGGAATACATTGGGTTCAACAAGAACATCTTGCAACCCGGCCACACATGACCGACCACTCATTTCGCCTGAGTATATCGAAATTATATCACCAACGGTTGGGATCAGCAACCGTTTCCCGAATGGGACAGCATCAACAATAGATTTTTAGAAGTAAATGAAACTCTAGATCAGGTGATTATACACCCTAATAGGTGCGACCTACATAGCCATGCTGCTTGCCCGATTTCTGTCATTTATCGGATATAAGGCTAGAAACTACGCTTATCTTTTACATGCCACATCTTCATTCACTTAGAATGTCACATCGTCATACCCGCCAAATCACAAATTGACTTATCCAAAAATACCACGGGTATAAAGCTAAGAGAAACGAATTCCTTCGCCACCAACGTAAATACGTTTGAAACGATCAACTTACACGATCTACCAGATATACTCTGTCAGGCCTTCGTCCATACAAGTTGTCCTGGGACTGGACAAACCGAAGGCACTATTCAGTATATCCATCTTAGGCACTGTTATCTAAGATTTATACAACAGCCCTTGCATTTTACTCCGTCTTCAATTACCCTTGGCATATATGATTCGCAACGCTTATGCCAATACAGAGTGGTTCTTTGGATAATAATCCAACCGGTCTCTCCATATTAACAACGTTTAAAATAGTCAAAACTTTGATAGTCTGTGATTTAACTATCAAACAAAAACACGTGTGCAAACAACGATATTATTTCCAAGTGGAAATTATATCGATCAATCATCAAACATATATAAATATATGTATTTCCTCATTTTCTATGTTTAGAAAATATACGTTATTAACAGTGGAAAACATTTCCATTGTTTATTTACATATCACTATCATTCCACAACTATCAGTCCCTGACTGTAAACTAGTATGAGAACAATTCCCTAAGTATTAATCTCGAAGGCCGAAACCAACATCAGATAGACACTTAGAAAACCATTCAATTTACTAATCTCTAGTCAGTTTCTAATTTTGCTTAACTCTATTTGATTTACTCTGTTCGATTAACTCCTTTCGATTAACTCGATTCGATTAACTCCTCTATTTATTTTTCAAATAAATAATCCTTTATTCTATTTATTTTCTAAATAAATAATCCTTTATTCTATTTATTTTCTAAATAAATAATCCTTTATTCTATTTATTTTCTAAATAAATAATCCTTATATCTAATTCTATTTATTTAACAAATAAATATCTCCTGTTTATCTTATTCTACTTATTCAACAAATAAATATCTCATTATCTTATCTTATCTATTTATCCTAAATAAATAATTCACTTTATAAATATTCCATTTATAAAGATTACCCTTCAGTTATAATTCCACTTAACAATATTCCCTATATATAAATATTCTGTTTTCAATATCACTTTCAAAATCTCCTTTTCCCATTCCGATATTTTATGGTACTTAACACATCAAATCACGATGACCAATATCATCCAAACACATATAATCTACCACAGATTATAAACTACATCATATATCACAACATATGAAAAACAATAAAATAACTGTTGAGGAATCCAGTCGGATTCCTCCGACCTGTTTCCCTGCATCCACAGATGTTACACAATATGATTATCATCACTTTCAGTTCAATATGAATTATTCTGTTAACAGAATAAATATATATATATGGATTTAATGGTTTATATATATAATTTCCACTAACTGACTAGCAGTTCAATCAAACAGTCAACACACAGTCAATCAGACAATTTTTAACAGTTCTAAAAATACAACATGAAAATATAAACTGTTCAGAGTTAGTGAGATTTACTCACATTGTACGATCATCGCTGATAACGATAATCATCGCTTGATTCAGACGGACAATTTATTTTGCTATAAATTGTAACGAGCTCCAATCCACCCCCAGTCAGTTCCCGTTCGTAGCCGTCGTCCGTACGATCCCAACGGATCTGACGGTTTGAAATTCTGATATCGTACGTAATAGTTATGAATTTTACATGTTATACATACATTTTAAATTAAATTAAACTTCAATTTCAAGGGATTTGGGCCTCTCACCCATTTTAAACCAGCCCATCTACTGTTGCAAGCCCAGACCCGCATATTTACCTTCTACCCCAAATTACACGATCGCTCCAGTAATTCCTTCAAACATGAACGCAACTTCCTGCCTCCACCGATCCTCCACACCTCAACTAATTCACCAACGGTTGGCACCATTCTTTTCTCCTACACCTCCTCTTCTTATTCATATGGGAATTACCAGGCTCGAGAACTCCAATAACAATGCGTCGAAATGCTTAGGCCCCCAAATCAGTGAATCAAATCGACAAAGATTTCAACCGAATTCCACCAAACTCCCTCCATCAGTGCGCCTGCTCCTCCTAAACACTCCAAGACCATCCTCTCGACCCAACTCGATGTCAAGCGCTAGTAAATCCAAACCCTAAGTCGGCTGTGTAAAATGCTGCGATGAAAACCCACTTTTGAGTCCAACTACCATGATACCAAAAGGAAGAGCGATCCTTCCTTAATCCATTTCTATATGATTTTGCAATTTATAAAAATTTGGATGAATTTATTTTGATTTTTAGAGGCCACGAAATGTTAGCAGAGAAAAGAATTGGTGGCGGCGCTTCTTATTGATCGTGAAGAAGATATCTGATTAGATATAGGGTGTGCTGATATTTATAGTAAAATATTTTTAGATATTTTTGTGAAGATATTTTGATTTTAAATATTCGTTTTGCTTTCTAAAAATCCGTGTGATCACACACGATGCCCAAAAATCACCAAACTGGACATGCAACTACTGTTCCATATTACGGTCCCAACGAAACTGGTTTCGTCGAATTCCGACTTCGTATGCTCACACAGCGTCTTTTTAACCACCGAAATACTGACTATTTTTCACTCTAAAAATCCGTACGGCCACACAGTGACCCTAAAAATCACGGAACTTGGAATCTAACAATAATTTGATGTTGCGGATCCAACAAAATTAGTTTCGTCGAATTCCGACTTCGTTTGCAAAAGTGACTATTTTTTAAGCTCTAAATAACCCTTTTAAATATATAAATTTATTTAAAATTAATTAAATTAAATATTTATAAATAAATATTATCATCTATATTCACATTGGAATACCATACAGCTCCACACTATTCGTATATGAATTTCCCGCTCGATATTTCAAATCCCGATTAAATCGATATTCGATTTATAATGAAATTCCTTTTATAAATATAATTAAATATTTAAAAATTATAAAGGAAATCAATAGCGACTTTTCTAAAATTTGATTTGGACATAAATCAAAATCTATACGATGAAATCCAGATTTTTCTCTTCCATTAGAAAAATATACTCCACCAGCTCTGAACGTTTCTTGTTTCATAGAAATCCGACTTAAAACGGCTTCTGTATATTCGTTTAAAGTTCGAATCGCCAAATCGTGAACTGCCGCGCCATTTCAAGCTCGATTATATTTATAATATAATTATACATTCAAACTGCCATTATTTAAATATATTCGTTATCGTAATTCAATTAAAAACTGAATTATATTATTTGAATTGCCCAGTTCACACCATATCGCCGTTTCCGTCAATTCTAATTATTTCAGAATTAAATATATTATTTAATTATTATTTAAATTAAATATTCCAAGTTATTTAATTCAACGACCATTAAATCCTCTAAATCATTATTTAAAAAATTAAATAAATTAATTATTATATCGCTGAAAATGCGGGTCATTACATGAGTGCAAAGAAAATTCATTTCTTTATTTCTGATCAGAAAAAGAACTTGATACACATATATCTGTAACTGAAACATAGAGCGATGAGTCATACGACAATACCAAATACAAACTCCCCTAAACCAAAATATCCTTACATAAAAGTTACACCAGTTGAGCTATATGCTCATGAAAGACCTTAGGTGACAATCTTTTGGTAAGCGGATCCGCCATAATGGAGTCTGTCTAAATATGCTCTATGAATTACAATATATTTTGCAATCTTCCCTTATTGGAAAATAATATATTCTTTACTGTCGCAATATTACTCGGTCTTTCAATTCTTTATCAATAACTTGAGTCTTGTGACAAAGTTTCTTTATTATTTTTTATATTTGGATGTCTTATAATTAACCAAAGACAATATTATCAAAGTTGTGGAAACTATAAATGTTTAAATGACACCTTTCCTTACATAGTTTTCCTCATAACATATATTACCATTACCTAAATTGGCTCTTTTGTAGTAATGACGTCCAAAATATTCAGATCGTAATTCTTTATGATCTCCAACCGATCCGATCTTTTATCTATGAGCATATGATCTTTTATTTTATTCTTTAAATAAATCTCATAATCATCTTGACTACTAAATTAGCGATCCACTTTTAATATCAGTAAGGTATCTGCCAAATAATACACGCATATCCATATGTGTATATACATTAGTATGCAATAGAACTCACAGTGCAAATGCATGAGAAATCTTTTGCATTTCTTTCACTTCAAAGATGGTAGCATTATTTATCTGTTTTGGTAAAAGAAAATCAACTGAATCGCAATTTACATACCTAACCTTTTAAGCATTTATCTTCCTAATTCTTTTGTAATAATCCAAATATCACCCCATAAACAGTAATGGTGTACTTGAATCCCAAATACAAAATACTAATCCATAAATGGGGATCTTAAGTAGTTTCACCAATGTCTCCATTGAGAAACATAACTTTAATCTCCATCAGATAATGCTTGAAAGTACAAAATGTAGTAAGCTCCATAGTGATCGATTCTAAAGAATCGTTTACTAAGTCCAAAATGAAACATTCTTTAAAGAAAATAAAATTTCCTTTTAATAATAGTGATTTCAATAAAAGTGGCTTATAAAATTCAATATTACCCACTTGATCCCTTTTGGTTTTGAATAGTTATTCATAACCAATGATCTTATTACTTAAGTTAGAGGGAAATTTCAACTTTATTATTCATATAGCTTATACTATATGTTCATTTCTAAATCCACATTTTAAATTAGTACCTTACATGGATTGATGTAAATCCATAGCATCATCTTTATTAATCCATTATTTATCTTTTTGAAGAAATACTACACAATAATCTGAAATAGCATTTCTTCCCATTTAGGTGGATTTCCTTAGTGATCTTGCATTTTGAGGTTGTTAAGTTTGTTTTCTTGAAGCGGTAACCTTAGCTTATAGGGGAATTTTCTTTAACATCGTCTTATTATAATTCTTAATTTACTTCTTAATGGAAGAAAAACAAATCTTAAACTTTAGTCGAAGAATTAACCGTAGTTGAGTCAAAGATAATGATTCTCTCTAAAGACAATGACAATTCTCTATTTCTCCCCCAAACTCAACATCTTCAAAAAATTATACTATTTCCCGCTTTAAAACTTTTCCTTGGCGTGGGTTCATAAAAATTATAAACTTTAAATCGCTTAGAATATCAATAAAGTATTTTCTATCTTTATGATATCTCAAACTATAATTCCTTAGTAAACTGAAACAAATAATTATATTAATCACCAAAACAAAGATTTGAGATATCATTACATAAGCTATTTTGCATAAGTAGCCATAACCTATATATCAGACATTAATAGTTTCAATTACATGAAATATTGAATTTATTCATAAATCAACATTATTATTTCTTGATGAACAATAATAACCTAATATGTTCATATTAGAAATATAAAACCGAAATCTGTCTAAATGACAGCATAACAAATATATCAAATAAATTCAAACAGTATAATTGAAATCTTAATAATGACATTGAAACATCTAGTGTACTTTACTTTAATATGACCGTATATCTTATTAAAGAAACAACTATAAGATATCTGTATGTTATTTCTTTTCTTTTAGATCTTTAGCGACTTCTTAATCCTTATTCATACATTTATTTACAATGTATATCAAATGAGTTTCTTAAGTAGTTTCACCAATGTCTCCACTGAGAAACATAACTTTAATCTCCATCAGTTAATGCTCAAAAGTACAAAATGTAGTAAGCTCCAAAGTGATCAATTCTAAAGAATCGTTTACTAAGTCCAAAATGAAACATTCTTTGAAGTAAATAAATTTTCCTTTTAATAATAGTGATTTCAATAAAAGTGCCTTATAAAATTCAATATTACTCACTTTATCCATTTTGGTTTTGAATAGTTATTCATAACCAATGATCTTATTACTTAAGTTAGAGGGAAATTTCAACTTTATTATTCATATAGCTTTATACTATATGTTCATTTCTAAATCCACATTTTAAATTAGTACCTTACATGGATTGATGTAAATCCATAGCATCATCTTTATTAATCCATTATTTATCTTTATGAAGAAATACTACACAATAATCTGAAATAGCATTTCTTCCCATTTAGGTGGATTTCCTTAGTGATCTTGCATTTTGAGGTTGTTGAGTTTGTTTTCTTGAAGCAGTAACCTTAGCTTTAATAAAAAAAATCTTCAACATCATCTTATTATGGTTCTTGAGTAAAGAAGCAATCGCAGTTGAATCAAAGATAATGATTCTCTTTAAAGACAATGATATTACATTATTTATCCCCCCTCCAAACTCAACATCCTCAAAAAAATATTGCATTCACCGCCTTCAAACTTTTCCTTAGTGTGGGTTTATAAAACTATAAACTTTAAATCGCTTAGAATATTAATAAGTATTTTCTACCTTTATGATATCTCAATCTATAATTCCTTAGTAAACTGACAAATAATTATATTAATCACCAAAACAAGATTTGAGATATCACTACACAAGCTATTTAGCATAACTACCCATAACTTATATATCAGACATTAAGAGCTTCAGTTACATAAGATTTTGAATTTATTCATAAATCAACATTACTATTTCTTGATGAACAATAATAACCTAATATGTTCATATTAGAAATATAAAATCGAAATCTGTCTAAATGACAGCATAAAAAATATCAAATAAATTCAAATAGTTTGACTTAAACCTCAATAATAACTTTATATGTCTGTATATGTCATTAAAGAAATAACTATAAATATATCCGTATGTTATTTCTTTTCTTTTAAATCCTTAGAGACTTCTTCATCTTTATTGATACAAAAAATGTATATCAAAGGAGTACTTTGAATCTTAAAAAAATTCAATCTCTCTATTAATAACTAAAGCGCTAAATTAGCCCAATAAGATGACATTTTATTCTTAAAATAGTATTAATCTTAAAACGATAATACTGGAGATAATGGCAAAATAATAATAATAATAATAACTTGAGTGACTTTAGCTTTTGAAGCGATATTTTTCCATGTAGTACTCATTTTTATTTCTTTTACTTTGAATTTATGGAATTAAGCACCACAAAAATGCTAGTTTCCCCTTATTGTTTTCACAGAATCGTTTCCATTCACAGTAGATAACCTATCAAAAATAGGTATCGTTACATATAGTCCATCCTTGAAAAACTTCTGAAATATTTACTTAATGATCCTTTAACTCTTGCCTTTTTAAATTATACCACCTTTCAATATTCTTCATAACATTATTAGAATATCTAACCATAGTAGGATTGGCTACAACCCTACTAATTACAAGAGTTAAATTTATAAAGTCAAGAACAAATAAAATGCTCTCTTACAAATCCTTATATTTATCCCAAAACAAGATAGGAATATTCTTTAAATTGGCAAATAATCCAGTTAAATTAGCAGAAAATGAACAAAAATAAAATGAAGATTGATCGTATATGCTTATAGCCAAATATCAACCATAGTAAACTTAAATAATCGGTAAGTCTCTTCTCAAGATACCTAGTACACAATAATATCGAGTCTTTGGATAGTAATATTAAGTGTAAGTGGTATTCTTGTTGTAATGATCAAATACCAACAATAAATTCAAGTCAAATAACAACCTTCCTTTGGGCCGATTAATTATTCACTCGAAAAACCTTATAATTGTCACGTATTTATCATCACACATGTGTAAGCGGTTCAATCAAATATTAGTCTTCCTTTGGGCCGGCTAATACTCGCATGAACAACTACACACAAATATCTAACATTTTCATGAACCACCAAAATAAGAGCGGTCACTTTGGTGACATGTTATTTCAGTTAGTTCACTATGAATGTAGGATATTTACAGTTATAAAGAGACACCAAATTATATTTGAACTTATTACCTTATGTTTGTACAATGTACTTTGAGTGTTATAAAACACTCCTGAAAAAAATTTAGGTCGATATAACATCTGCAAATCTAAAAACTATAACAGTGACATAACGAGTTTTAGTCATAGTTGTTATTTTCTATTGCTTTGCATATGTAGTTATATAAGTGGCGTTCCCTTAATAAGTATCATATGAAACATCATAAACAACACCTATGAATGACACTATTAACTGTCATATGTATAATTGACATAATAAATGTCATACCAAATCATATGAATGAATGCAGCCAATGTATATCCTAATAATATACATAATAATAATAATAATAATAATAATAATAATAATAATAATAATAATAAATGTTATTTATCCAAAGTAAATTATTATATCCTTAACGTTTTTACCATTTTAAATATGCATCAAATTTCCATAACTTCGTGTAACGTCCCGCCTTTTTGACCACTTCAAATCGGTAATTAAACCAACTTAAAACGTCCAAATCGACGGATCGTTATTTAACTTACAGAGTTTAAAATGGAATCAACACAAAATATTGAATAATTAAATAACACAATGTTGAACAGCAAAATAATCTTTTATATATTTATCAAAAATTTTGAATAAAAGAATTTTCCTTTATACAACTGAATTAAAATACAGTTTAACGACAAAAGAAATATTCGTTGTTTTTAAAATTTTCAAAGTGCGCATCTTCTGAAATCCCCAGCTTCGCCAATCTTCGGATACTGAGCTGTGGTCTTTAAAATATGTAATACCTAGGTCTGACCCGAGCGTTCCATGCAAAAACATAAAACACTCGAATCAGGATTAAATCATAGTTCAAGTAAATTGAATTCAATATAAACTGAATAAAATAGTTAAATCTCAACAACCATTAAATAATCGAACATTAAACCCATGAGAAACTGCCAGGGTACGACATAGCAAACCAGATCAACATATGTATTTTCGTATATATGTATGCCAATGAATGAACTGTATCGATCATACCAAGACACAACGTGAACTTAAGTACCAAAATGTAGCATCAGTTTTTTTTTTCAAATTCAGCAGACAAATGTAGTCTCAGCTTCAATTTAAAATCAACTATACTACCTGCGGGAATATATTATGTCTGTGGGAATAATTAAACATGAATACATACTACGCTAATTACATACTGCACATACATTTATCTGTGGGAACCAATGCCATAAAAATCAAACGAGATCTATACCTGGTATATACGTTATAATACCAGTGGACCACTTTCCAATTTAAGAATAAATACTCATAACATATTACTGATAATCCACTTTCCATTTTAAAAATAATACTTAAAACATAATACTGAATAGTTTCATAGTGCTAAATAGTGCAAAGACTGAATGGTTTCATAGTGCCAAAACAGTGAAAAACTGAATATAGTTCGTAGTGCCAAAACAGTGAAAATCTGAATGTAGTTCATAGTGCCAAAACAGTGCAAAGACTGAATATAGTTCATAGTGACAAGACAGTAACCATTAAGAAGCAATATACATGCAAAACATGATTTTACTCATGCATTAAGGTAATGCATACACTCAACTCTTCCTCATATAGTTCAGCAATATCGCCCAGGCCCAATATCTACTTATAAATTTGGTAAACCATGTTTCCTTTCCCTCTTCATATATAACCGAAAGTCAGGGTATTAACATAGTTAAGATACACCAAATGTATCCATACTTAAAACTACAGGAAATACATGGTTTAACAAGTCCAGGTATGCCAATTATATGTAAAGCATGCCACACAAAAAGGCTTGTGGAAATAAGAGGTGGACCTGGTTTAGTACTAACTTAGCAATAGATGTGTTCAAGGAAAATATTTCATGGTCAGCATATACATTTGTGCACAATCAAAAGACAACATGTGTCGAGGATATGAGCAAGGCTTAGGCATATTTCAAGTAAACAAAGCAAAATGCATGTATAATATAATATGACAAATTTTCTTCAACATTCATCACCAACACAACTGATGTGTGTGGCATTATTTCAAGTGTTAACTATGAAGATTTTACAACAGTGGTAAAACAGGGCTGTAAAGGGTATCAAGCTAACAAATAAACTAAGGTTCGGTACAATACAAAAATTTAATAAAAAACTTTTGAGAAAAGAAAATTGCATTTCTCAACTCAGGTATAGAGGTTTTGTACATCTTTTAATATGAGAATAAAAAAAATCAAACAAAATAAAATGTGAAAATTTTGTTTATTCTCGAAAAGAAATTTAACCACTAACAAAATTTTAGTTTATCTCAGACAACTACAAGTAAAAATGCTTAATAAAATGTAGTGCTATGGCCTGGTTATCAGGAAGAAAACGCTATACTTTAAGAATCAAGTTATCCCCTTTTAATCATGGTTTAGTCAATAAACAACTTCTTTATATTCTTCTTCTCATCGACCTGTTTATTCCAGTTATGGACACAACGTAAACCCTTACATAAAAATCTCCTAAAAATTCATACCATATCTAATCTTGAATGAAATTGCAGTATCTAGGAAATCCTTCAGCACAACATGCAGTGAACAATTACGACTAACAGTTGAAGTAGTTGAAATTAAAAATTTATCTTCTTTCCGATATATCATATATTCTTGGTATACATTCAATAAATATAGTTACATCCAATATAAAACAACCACCCATTTTCTAACTGTGGATAAATCATGCTACTTTAATTTTATTTCATGCAAAGACTATATTTTATTTATTTCTTTATGTTGTTCCAGATCATTCAGTCGCATCTGGCATGTGTAAGAAAAAAAACATAGGAGTTTCAATGGAACTACCCTTAATTTTTGTTATCCGCAAACAACTAAAGTCAGGCAGTCACTTCCCTTTTCCTGTAGGGTTGTTATGCCCATTCATGATTGTTCTAATCTATCATGTTCTATAATCTATCATGTTCTAAGACAAGTATACAGTGAAAAAAATTTCTAAGCCTATTTTTGTCCACTAATAATGTATATTCTCTTATTTGAACTTCGTATGAACTAGACAATGTGCGGTCTGTATTTGTCCAGATTATCTAACAAACTGGCTTGAACTCCTACTGTAACACCTCGTAATTTTTAACAGCACTAAAGAGGACAAATTAAAGAATAATTAATTTAATATTCCGAATTAAGGGAAATAGATTGTGTCATTGTGTCCGTCTCAAAATTCTGGTCAAGATGGACATGTGATTTGCGTAAAACGGACACCGTATAAAGAAGTTATGAAGGTTTAAAGTTTATATATATGCAAGATAATTATATATATAGGGTCCCGAATTCAAAATCAGGTTTAGAAAATTTCAAAATCGTTCAAATCTTGAAAATCTGGGTGAGCGGGGAAAATCCCTCCCAGGGGAGTTGTAAGACACCGTAATTTTAACAGCACTAAAAGAGGACAAATTAAAGAATAATTAATTTAATATCCAGAATTAAGTGAAACGGACTGCGCCATTGCGTTCATTTCGAAATTCTGCTCAAAACAGACACCTGGTTTGCGTAAAACAGACACCGTATGAAGAAGTTATTAAGGTTTGAAGTTTGTATACGCATAAGAAGAGTGTATGTATCTATATATAATTGGTCTAGAAAATTGAAAACAGTTCAAAATCGCAGACTTTAGGGCACTGTGAAAATTCCCGCCCATGGGGGTCGATCGCATCAAGGGGGGGGTCGACCCCCCTGCGCAGATCTGGGCGAAATACTTCGTTTTGTATCTGGACACCTTTCTGAGCGAAATTCGTTGACCCTAGGCTATAAATAGGACCCTATATCCATTTTTTATTCTCCTAATTCAATGGCTACGATGAGGTGCTACTCCAACATATTTTGATCTACCTGTTTTTCTTCAACAAACAAGTTATTCAAATTCAGAGATCTGTTCTACAATAGCTACAATAAATTCTTCTGTTTCTTAGTCCAATCACAGTGAGCCTATATTATTTTTAGATCTAAATATTTAGAGGCAATCTTAATATGTATGTAAAATCAGATCTTGAATCATGCCTAAATCAGTTCTATTATGACATATTCACCAGATCAGTTCTTATATGTTTATATCATCACCATGTCAAATCTTGTCATGATATGCCTATTCATTTTTTATGCCTATTCCTGCTAGTTAATTATTGATTCGCTATTATGCCTGTTTTTGATTCTCTTCTCTCCCTCGTTTCCCTTTTTATTTTTATATAACCAGGTTACCTTCGAGCCTAGGCCTAACGCTGAGAGGTCTGGGGCATTAACATGTATGAATAGAAAAAGTATGTTAGGTAGACTTGTCCTAGGGACAAGTGGAAGTTATAACATAAATGTTACAAATGGGAAAAGGGACTTATTAGTAAACCTTAGTTAGTGAACTAAGTTAATAAGTAAACAACGATAAGTTGTGGTGACAGTATAAGATGTAATTATGATTAAATAAGAAGGAATGAGGAGAACTTATGAAATGAAATAAGTTATATTTAATCATAAACGGTAAGTGACATGTTAAGCAATAAACATGTGAATTGAGATGTGCATAATAACCTGCTAAGTAGAACATGTTATTGTAACTATGGAATCAGATAATGAATAAATCAAAGTGATTGTAAGATTACTTCCGTTAATTACAATCCAAGGGTGAAAGATCGTAAGATTACTTCCGTTAATTACAATCTAAAGAATAACATATGATGGGGCTTATTAATAAACTTAAATGGATTAAGTTATATTTATATGAAATTAATAAGCATGTGGAATTTTGGAAAATGAAAAGAAGTCAATGTGAACGGGGATAACCTTTTAGTCTATAATACTTAACCTATTTAAATCCATAAGGATTGTATGAGCCTGTTGAATCTGTGGGGTTAAGTAAACCTGTTAAATCGGTGGGATTAAACAGACCTGTTAAATCTGTAGGGTTAAGTAAACCTGTTAAATCTGTAAGGGTTATACGAACCTGTTAATTTAGAAAACTTAACCTGTTAAATATGTTGGGGTTATATGGACCCGTTGACTTGTAAAGTTTAACCCGTAAATCTGTAGGGGATTATGTGAATCTGTTAAATCTGTTAGGCATAACCTATCAAAATCCTAGTTAGTTGGGGACACAAGATCTGTAAGGGTTGGCTTGTGTCATCTATTGTGTGGGACCCATATTAGTCAGTAACCCATTCTGGTATTAAAGTGGGACCCTACACCAGGTAGGGGTCAGGGCACGCTTACTGAATTTATTGTAAGAGGTTAATCTGATAGGAGGTGTGTACTGGCGCATTCCAACGGACTCATGTGCGTGCATGAGTACGACCTGCATCTAGGAAAATAAGCCGTTGTAGCACCAGTAAATAGGTCTGTGTCCTTCTGTAGGTAGCCAATTTAGGAAGTAATACACCCTACTGTGGGGCCGACACAGGGTATTTACGGAATAGGGAGCCGGTCTATTAGGGGGTAGCAAATAGGTTACATCTGGTCATGTCTATTTCTGTGCGGTACCTGTGTTTATGTCTGGGCTAACACCCGTTATTTCTGTTTAGGTACCGGCTAATTCTGTTTTGGTTAAAACCAGTTACTAGAGTACACCTAAAACTACCATTATATTTCTGTTGGGATCATCCTGTTTCTGTTACGCAATTAGGGAGCATGTAATCCTGTTGCATATCTGTTATACTAGTATTGGTGCAGAGAATAAACAGAGTAATCATTATGGAAGCATATAAACTCTATCATGTTTACCTCGTCATACTTACCTTTTATGATGTTATCTTTCTTGTCCATCTTATATGCCTGTCATGATACTTTTACTTTTTTACTTGCTAAAAGTAGTTGGACTTGCCAGACTTTATGTTTGACCCTTTTTGTTTCCTCTTCTTTCTTCCGTTTCCCCCCACAGGTTCGCAGGGTGGGAATTCTCAGGCTTAGTCAGGACTCAGTTGTCATCTTTCTTGGAGCAATTTCTGAAGTATTGCTCAAGTTCTTATCTCTACTATAGCTTTGTCTCTTTTTGGGGAATTATGATTTTTATGTACTCTGACGGAACAAGACAGAAAGTTTTATATTTTTGTAATGGCTTTATTAGTTTCAGAATTGTGATATTTTGGACCATGATGTTATGATTTATGTTTGAAATAAAAATTTAAATTCCGTTGTTGCTTTTATATTTGTCTTGTAATATTTCTGTTTCAGTTTACCTATAACGCTTCACGAAAATTAATGCATTCCTTTAGTGAGTGACATTAACGGACGTGGGGTGTCACACTTGGTATCAGAGCTGAAGGTTACCAGATTAGATAAAAGTTTTTGAAAATTATTTTCAAAAAGGTTTTAAGAAAGCATTTTTTCAAAATGAAAAAGTCTGTTTTGAAAAACATATTCCCCAAAGTCATATGTAATATCCTTCGATCATTTGTCTAAATCTCTTTCCTTTTTTTTTCAGCATGTCTGGGGAACCTAATATCCCAGAGGACATTACGATACCGAGCTGGTTCCATAGGTATCTAGAGGCCACGACGCCTGCTGGAGGTCAAGCTGATGTTCCTCCCCCAACTGCACCTGTCGTTCCTCCTCCTCCTCCTTCTCCAAGAGAAGATAATTTCACTAAGATCTGCAAAGACTTCTGTTCCATGGGCGGAAAGCCATTCCGCGGTACTGAGACGTTCGTAGAGGCAAGAAACTGGCTGAAAGAGACGGAGGATCTATTTGGAATTTTTGAGGTGGAAGATCGGAGGAAGATTCAGTTAGTTGCTTGGCTGCTGAAAGATGAAGCTTCATTTTGGTGGGAGGTGACGCAAGTTGGGCGTCCGGTGGAAACTTGGGATGACTTTAGACAGAGGTTTGAAATGAAGTTTCTTTCTCAAACTAAGAAAACCATGCAAATGGAGAGGTTCTTGGCGCTCAAACAAGGGGACATGACTATTAAAGAATATGTGAACAAATTCAACCAGCTAGCTAGATTCGGTTTGGAACTAGTAGACACTCCGCATAAGAAGGCCTTGTGGTTTGTTAAAGGACTGAATGAACCCCTTCATGGGTTAGCTATCTCCCATATTCCAATGGGAGCAACTTTTGAGAGGCTCGTTGATATGGCCTTAATGCATGAGGAAGATAAAGATGAAAAGAAGGAAGTTAAGGATAAGAAAACACAAAATAAGAATGTGTGGCCCAAGAAAGAACAACAACAAGAGGGAAGAAAGCACGACAAAGCTCAAAGCAAAAGGAAATGTCATGGTTGTGGGAATGTGGGTCATTTGGTCAAAGACTGCAGAAAAAGGAAGAATGCTTGCTTCAACTGTGGTGAAGTCGAACACTATACTAGGGAGTGCCCGAAGAAGAAAGGGAAGGGCAAAAGGGAAGGTTCTTCTGGAGGGCAAGTACATGCTCTCGTGGCTGATGTACCGGATAGAGGTAAGAAAAATTTCTGTTAAAGGTTTGATTTATCTTTCCGAACATCCTGTTAGAACTCTTTTTGATTCTGGAACTTCTCACTCTTTTATATCTGATTCTGTAGTCGAGTCTCTACGCCTTAGTACTAGTATGGTTTTGGATCCCTTTGTTGTCTCAAACTCCATTGGGGGTACGACTCATCTGTCTATGATTTGTCGGGGTTTGAGAATATTTGTGTTAGGCGTCGACTCTGAATGCGACGCATATGTGCTTTGTTTTATGGGATATTTCCTGATTCAAGGGGTGTATTGGCTAGCCATGTATGGTGCCATTCTGATTGTTAGAGGAGGGTTGATACACTTCTGACTTACCGTGGGAGGACTCTCAAGATTTCTAGTGACCCAAGGGAGTCTATCATGCTTAGTTTCCTAGAATCACTTGATGCTTCTGTTGATGATTTACAATCTGTACCTGTAGTTTGAGAGTACCCAGATGTTTTCGAGGAGGTTAGGGACTTACCTCCAGGGCGGGAGATCGATTTTCGTATATACTTAGTAGATAATGCGACTACCCGTGCACCACATGACTCTTAGGGAAAGGAGGGAGCTCGGCAAGCAAGTGGGGGAGCTACTTGGAAAGGTGTTTGTTAGGCGAAACATATCAGAATGGGTGCTCTGCTCGTCTTTGCAACTAAGGCGTATGGCTCGCTTCACTTATGTGATGTTTTTCTACATCCCTTATTTACGGAAATATCTACACGATATAACATAGGAAATGGAGCTGAGCATGCTTGAGGAAGTAAAGGTTGAATAGGCAACAAAAATTAGACGAGATCCTACCCGTATAATTGGATCAGAGGTCAAGAGACTGCGCAACAGGGAGGTTAAGATAGTGAGGATGCGATATTGGGGAATGAATACAAGAATCGCACTTCATACCCTTTCCTTTTTTGGACTATGTTCTTAACTTCTTTTTCCAAGCTTTTATTCGTACTTGCTTCTGTCATTCGTGTGTATCCTGTCGACCGAATCTTCGACCTTTAGGTAGGAATCCTATGGAAGTAAACATGTGTTTGAGACATGTTATTTTTGATGGATGCAAGTGTTTGCTAGTGGTTGCCTGTGGATGCATATACACACATTAGGTACAAGATCGGCTGAATCACTCTCATACTGCATATTGATGTGTGTGCATTTTTCTTCTTTTAATGAATGAAAATGGGTGTATCATCATATGGACGTTGTATTTGGACGGATAATTGTGCACACATATAGAACTTACATGTTATAATAGGATTATTTGCATATATGTTGGATTCATGACACTAACATACATTGCATTAAGGAGGTCAGCTGAATCAGTAGACCGCCTGATCTTTGCATTAGTATTGGGACATATACACACACCTTTGCATATGTTAATATAAGCATTAGAAGTCTTTAAGGACAATGGATGCTTGTGATTGGTGGATGAGTAGATGGGTGATGGATGGTAGGATATACATTCTTCTTTTAGAAATTTTGAGGACGAAATCCTTTGAGTATGGGAGAATGTAACACCCCATAATTTTAACAACACTAAAAGAGGAAAAATTAAAGAATAATTAATTTAATATCCAGAATTAAGTGAAACGGACTATGCCATTGTGTTCGTCTCGAAATTCAGCTCAAAATAGACACCTAGTTTGCGTAAAACAGACACCGTACGAAGAAGTTATTAAGGTTTGAAGTTTGTATACGCATAAGAAGAGTATATATATATAATTGGTCTAGAAAATTCAAAACAGTTCAAAATGGCGGAATTTACGGGAGCGAGAAAATTCCCGCCCATGGGTGTCGACCCCATCAGGGGGGGGGGTCGACCCCCTGCGCAGATCTGAGAGAAATACTTCGTTTTGTATCTGGACACCTTTGTGAGCGAAATTTGTTGATCCTAGGCTATAAATAAGACCCTATATCCATTTTTCATTCTCCTAATTCAATGGCGACGACGAGGAGCTGCTCCAACATAGTTTGATCTAGCCTATTCTTCTTCAACAAACAAGTTATTCAAATTCAGAGATCTGTTCTATAATAGCTATAATCAATTCTTCTGTTTCTTAGTCCAATCACAGTGAGTCTATATTATTTTTAGATCTAAATATTTATAGGCAATCTTGATATGTATGAAAAATCGGATCTTGAATCATGCTAAATCGGTTCTATTATGACATATTCACCAGATCTGTTCTTATATGTTTATATCGTCACCATGTCAAATCTTGTCATAATATGCCTATTCAGTTTTTATGCCTATTCCTGCCAGTTAATTATTGATTCACTATTATTCCTGTTTTTGATTCTCTTCTCTCCCTCTTTTCCCTTTTTATTTTTATATAGCCAGGTTACCTTCGAGCCTAGGCCTAACGCTGAAATATGCGAACGCGCGAAATTGGGAATCGTTGGAAAAAAATATCGATTTGGGGCATAAATTAGAGCATGTGTAAATATTGATTTCGGACATAAATTGGAACACATGTGAATATGAATTTTAGGTATACATTGGAAAATATGTGAATATGGATTTGGTTATAACTTGTACTGAAATGGGTGAATATGGACTTGGGGCATAAATTGGAAAATATGTGGATATGGGTTTGTGCATAATATATATATATATATATATATATATATATATATATATATATATGCCTTGATTTATGACTTGGAAAAAAGAGCATATGGTGCATAATAAAATATGAATTGAAAAGGGGCATGAAAATCCATAATTTAAATAGGGAAATTATTAATATGAATATGCCTAAAATAATGGAACGGTAATAATGCTTAGACACGATGTTCGATTGCACCTGTGGTATAAGTCTGCCCGGGGTCGCCCGACATATCCAGCAACCACAAGTGGTTAATCTAATGTGAGGGGTCTAATGCGTAAGGGTACCATGACACTAGCTTAAGTCTAAACTTGTGGTTTAAGTCTTCCTGGAGTCGCCCGACATATCCAGCATCCACAAGTGGTTGACTTAATGTGAGAGGTCTGGGGCATTTACATGTATGAATAGGAAAAATATGTTAGGTAGACTTGTCCTAGGGACAAGTGGAAGTTATAACATAAATGTTGCAAATGGGAAAAAGGACTTATTAGTAAACCTTAGTTAGTGAACTAAGTTAATAAGTAAACAACGATAAGTTGTGGTGACAGTATAAGATGAAATTATGATTAAATAAGAAGGAATGAGGAAAACTTATCAAATGAAATAAGTTATATTTAATCATAAACGGTAAGTGACATGTTAAGTAATAAACATGTGAATTGAGATGTGAATAATAACCTGCTAAGTAGAACATGTTATTGTAACTATGGAATCATATAATGAATAAATCAAAGGGATTGTAAGATTACTTCCATTAATTACAATCCAAGGGTGAAAGATTGTAAGATTACTTCCGTTAATTACAATCTAAAGAATAACATGTGATGGAGATTATTAATAAACTTAAATGGATTAAGTTATATTTATATGAAATTAATAAGCAAGTGGAATTTTGGCAAGTGAAAAGAAGTCAATGTGAATGGGGATAACCTTTTAGTCTGTAATACTTAACCTGTTTAAATCCATAAGGATTGTATGAGCCTGTTAAATATGTGAGGTTAAGTAAACCTGTTAAATCGGTGGGGTTAAACAGACCTGTTAAATCTGTGGGGTTAAGTGAACCTGTTAAATCTGTAAGGGTTATATGAACCTGTTAATTTAGAAAACTTAACTTGTTAAATATGTTGCGGTTATATGGACCCGTTAACTTGTAGAGTTTAACCCGTAAATCTGTAGGGGGTTATGTGAATCTGTTAAATCTGTTAGGCATAACCTGTCAAAATCCTAGTTAGTTGGGGACACAAGATCTGTAAGGGTTGGCTTGTCTCATCTGTTGTGTGGGACCATATTAGTCAGTAACCCATTCTGGTATTAAAGGGGGACCCCGCACTAGGTAGGGGTCAGTGCATGCTTACTGAATTGATTATAAGAGATTCATCTGATAGGAGTTGTGTACTGGCGCGTTCCAACGAACTCATGTGCGTGCATGAGTATGGCCTGCATCTGGGAAAATAAGCCACTGTAGCACCAGTAAATAGGTCCGTGTCCTTTTGTAGGTTTCCACTTTAGGAAGTAATACACACTACTGTGAGGCCGACGCAGGGTATTTACGAAATAGGGAGCCGATCGATTGAGGGGTAGTAAATAGGGTAAATAAAGTTCTGTCTGTTTCTGTGGGGTACCTGTATTTCTGTCTGGGCTAACACCCATTATTTCTGTTTAGGTACTGGCTAATTCTGTTTGGGTTAAAACCCGTTACTATAGTACACCTAAAACTACCATTATATTTTTGTTGGGATCATCCTGTTTCTGTTAAGCAATTAGGGAGTATGTAATCCTGTTACATATATGTTATACTAGTATTGGTGCAGAGAATAAACATAGTTTTCATTAGGGAAGCATATAAACTCTATCATGTTTACCTTGTCATACTTACCTTTTATGATGTCATCTTTCTTGTCCATCTTATATGCCTATCATGATACTTTTACTTGTTTGCTTGCTAAAAGTAACTGGACTCGCCTGACTTTATTTTTGACCCTTTTTGTTTCCTCTTCTTTCTTCCGTTTCCCCCCACAGGTTCGCAGGGTGGGAATTCTCAGGATTAGTCAGGACTCAGTTATCATCTTGCTTGGAGCAACTTCTGAAGTATTGCTCAAGCTCTTATCTCTACTATAGCTTTATCTCTTTTTGGGGAATTATGCTTTTTATGAACTCTGATGGAACAAGATAAAAAGTTTTATATTTTTGTAATGGCTTTATGTAGTTTCAGACTTGTGATATGTTGGACCACGATGTTATGATTTATGTTTGAAATAAAAATTTAAATTCCGCTGTTGCTTTTATATCTGTCATGTAATATTTCTGTTTCTGTTTACCTATAACGCTTCACGAAACTTAATGCATTCCCTTAGTGAGTGACATTAACGGACGTGGGGTGTCACAGGAGTCGACCCCTTAAGGGGGGTGTCGACCCCCCCGGGCTAACGTGGCAGGTCGGTTCTGGGGGCTGGCAGCTATATAGACGGCCTCATTTCTCTAGTTTTCTCACACCAAAAATAATGGAGGCCTAGATGCAGCCAGTGCCTGGACTGAATCAAATCTTTTCTTTCTTTTGCGATCAAGTTAATCAAGTGTAAATCTGTGATTCAACCTCTGCTAATCTTCTTCTATCTTTCTAGATCCAAACACTGTGAGTTTAAGTTACCTTTAGATTCGAATAATTAAAAGTAAAACATGATATGACTGTAATTTGGATCTATCCCTATGACTGAATCATATCAGATATATTGTAATTTGTGAATCCATGATATTCTGAATTAACTATGACTTGGATCTTAACCTTTATCATGTCAGATCTACTTTTGATTATAGACCTAATTCAATATTTAGATCATCTTGTACCTATCATGTTGTGGTTAATTTGGATCTATCATTAGTTGGACATCTAAATCCTTATTTAGATCTAATCATGCCTATTATGACATCTTTACTAACAATTAATATACTGGCAGGTTGAGTGGTTCCCCTAATTAATATACTGGACATGGGGCGAAGAATAGTTTGGCGAAGTGTACTAGACCTCTAATTAAGATACTGGGTCGCCCCAGTTGGGATTTCATTTTCTACACCCTTCATGATCCACAACTGGAAAATTTACAGAGTTAATGGACTAAGTTAAGGGGACCATACCTTGTTGTTTCTTTCCTTCATTACCCCTCTGAGATGAGCTCTGCCCAAGGATTACCCTTGAAGAGCGAAGTTTCTGGGCTTTAAGCTCTACATTCTCTGTCAAGGGTTCCACTCTTCCCTACTAGAGAGCCTCCACGAGCCCTAGCATCTTCAACTCCGGCTAGCACTTCCAGAATTCATCGGACCTCCATTCTCAACCTTTAAAACAGCTCCATTGACTCCCATTTGGAATGAACAAGGGACAATGGACATGGTAGCAATCCGCTAACGGAGCGGACCCCATTAACCCCCCTTCCCCCCCCCCCCCCCGGTCAAACGGGAGCGAGCCCTGGAAGGCGAACATCTCATTTTCATTGTGGATGTTAGAAACAGTTTTACCATCACAAGTTCACCAGATCTGTTCTTATATGTTCATCTTAACATTATGCCATTAAATGTTTATGTCAATTTTGCTAGAATAATCATCTCTGTCATCTTCCCTTCACCCTTTCCCTTTTATTTTAAATAGCCAGGCTACTTTTAGCCTAGGCATGCCGCTAAATTATGCGAATGCGTTTGTTTGGAAACGAGGGGAAAACATTAAAATTGGGCATAACTTGTAAAGGGGAAAATTGGCATAACTTGAATAATGTTTATGAATATGATTTTAGGGCATATAATTCATTATGAACATATTTGGCGTAAAGGGGCATGAAACCTATACCGACATAGGTAAAATTTGGCTAATAATGAAATTCCTAGGATTACAGTAATTACAAACTGTAACTGCGCCTAGACACAAGGTTAGATTACACTTGTGGTGGAAGTCTGCCCAGAATCACCCGGCATATCCAGCGACCACAAGTGGTGAATCTAATGTGAGGGGTCTAGGTGCACAAATACGAAACATGCTGAGATACTAGGTTAAGCCCGACTTATGGAAGAATCCTGCCCGGAACCGACTGACATATCCAACATCCACAAGTGGTAGGCTTAATGGATATGGTAATGAATTGGAATACATAACCTAGTTGAATCCATAGGGATTGTATGAACTTGATCTTGAATAGGGGTTAAGTAAATTTGTTTGAATGGTGGGTGGGTTAAGTAAACCTGAGGGGATGGGCAATATTTATATATAGGCCCACGAACTTAACTTGGGGGTTATGTAATTAAAGACACCAATAGGTATACATAGCCTGTAGAAATACTGGTGGGGATACAAGACAAAGGGTAGAGCTTGTATCATCTTGTGTGTGAGACCCGTTTCAGCCAGTAACCCATAACGGTATCGAACGAGCACTCCGTACTAGGTCAGAGTAAGGACATGCTTACTGGGCTGATTGTAAGAGATCCAAACGTGGAGGACGTTGTGGGCGGCGCAAACCGACCCGGGACATGTGCGTGCATGGGCCGGGTAGAGGGGGATAAGACGATCATGACACTAGTAGATATGGTTGTACACATCACGAAGGGTTGCCACTTTTGGAAAGTGATGCCTCCTACTGTGGGGCCGACACAGGGTATCTACGGTATAGGGAGCCGATCAACTAGGGTAGTAGTTAGGGTACACTTAGACTCTGGTAAAGTTTAGGAGCCTGTTAGGTTGGGCTGTTTGTGGATTGTATGGGGTTAAATCCTCTCACCAGAAGTACGCCTAAGTCTACCATCTTATAGTTGTTGGGATCATCTCATTCTGGTTATACTAGTATTAGTGCAGAGTAATCATTAGAGAAGCATATACACTCTATCATGTTTATCTTGTTTACCTTGTCATACCTGCCTTATATGTTGTTATCTCTCTTATCCACTTTATATGCCTGTCATGATACTTTTACCTATTTACTTGATAAAGTAACTAGACTCGCCATACTTTATGTCTGACACTTTTTGTTTCCTCTTCTTTCTTCCGTTCCCCCCCCCTCAAGTTCTTAAGGTGGGAATACTCAGGCTTGACTGTGATTCTACTTTTATCTTTCTTGGAGCTGCTTAGATGTATTGCTCAAGTTCTATCCTTACTTCTATGGCTTTGTCTCTTTTGCGGAATTATGCTTTTTCTTTTATGTATTTCTGTACTCTGATGGTACAAGACAGAAGCTTTATATTATTGTAATGGTTTTTATGTAGTTCCAGACTTATGATAATTTGGACCACGATGTTATGAATTATGTTTTAAATAAAAATTTAAATTCCACTGCTATCTTTTATATTCGTCTTGTAATGTTCTGTATCTGTTTACCTATAACGCTTCACGAAATTTAATGCATTCTCTTAATGACTGACATTAACGGACGTGGGGGTGTCACACTTTGTACCAGAGCTGAAAGTTACCAGATTAGATAAAAGTTTTTGAAAATTATTTTCAAAAAGGTTTTAAAAGAAAGCATTTCCAAAAGAATAGTCTGTTTTAAAAAAAACATTCCCCAAAAGCCATATGTAATATCTTTTGATCCTTTGTCTGAATCTTTTTCTTTTTCTTTTCAGCATGTCTAGGGAACCTAATATTCCTGAGGGCGTTATGATACCAGGCTGGTTCTGTAGATATCTGGAGCCCACGACGCCTGCCGAAGGCCAAGGAAACGTTCCTCCCCCAGTTGCACCCGTTGTTCCTCCTCCTCCTCCGCGTGTAGACAACTTCTCTAAGATCTGCAAAGATTTCTGTGCTATGGTAGGAAAGCCATTCCATGGAACCGAGATAATCGTAGAGGCAAGGAATTGGATCAAGGAGACCGAGGAGTTGTTTGTAATCTTTTAAGTGGAAGATTGAAGGAAGATTCAGTTAGCTGCCTGGCTACTAAAAGATGAAGCTTTGTTCTGGTAGGAAGTAACCCAAGCGGGGAGTCCAGTGGAGAATGGGAATGATTTTAGATAGAGGTTTGAAATGAAGTTTCTTTCCCAAGCCGAGAAAAGCATGCAAATGGAGAGGTTCTTGGTGCTCAAACAAGGAAACATGACTGTTAAAGCGTATGTGAACAATTAAACGAGCTAGCAATGTTTGGATTGGAATGGGTAGATACTCCGCATAAGAAAGCTTTGCGGTTTGCTAAAGGGCTGAATGAACCCTATCATGGGTTAGTTATGTCCCATATTCCAATGGGGGCAACTTTTGAAAGACTTGTTGATATGGCCTTGATGCATGAGGAAGACAAGGGAGAAAAGAAGGGAGTTAAGGCTGAGGAAACAACGCAAAATAAGAAGTTATGGCCCAAGAAAGGACAACAACAGCAGAAGAAGAAGGGCGGAAAGAATGACAAGGCTAAGGATAGGAGGAAGTGTCATAGTTGTGGACGTGAGGGTCACTTGGTGAAAAACTATAAAAGGAAGAATGTTTGCTTCAGTTGTGGAGAATTCGGACACTATTCTAGGGAGTGCCCGAAGAAACAGGGATAAGGTCAGAGGTCAGGAGCTTCTGAAGGGAAAATGCATGCCCTTGCGATCGGTGCTCTAGATAGAGGTAGAAAAATTTTCGTGGAAGGTTTAATTTCTTTTTCCAATCATCCTATTAGAACTCTTTTTGATTCTGGTGCTTCACATTCATTTATATCTAGTTCTGCGGTTGAATCTCTGCACTTAAATACTAGTATGGTAGTGGATCCCGTAGTTGTCTCAAACCCCATTAGTGGTTCGACTCATTTTTCTATGATTTGTCGGGGTTTGAGAATATCTTTGTTAGGTGTCGAGTTTGAATGTGACGCGTATGTGCTTGGTTCTATGGGATATGTTTTGATTCTAGGGATGGATTGGCTAACCACGTATGGTGCCATTCTAGATTCTGAGAGGAGGGTCGTTAGACTTTTGACTTCCCATTGGAGGACCCTCGAGATTTCTTGTGACCCCAAGGGTCTGTTATGCTTAGTTTCCTAGAGTCACTTGATATATCTATTGATGATCTGCGATCTGTTCCAGTAGTCCGAGACTATTCTGATGTTTTTGAAGAGGTTCGGGGATCACCACTGAGGCGCGAGATAGATTTTCGTATATATTTGGTAGACAATGCAAAACCAGTTGCATTGTCTGTGCTCCATATGGCTCCAAGAGAAAATTGGGAGCTTAGCAAGCAAGTAAGGGAACTACTTGAGAAGGGGTTTATTAGGCGAGGCATATCTGAATGGGTTGCTCCAGTAGTATTCGCAACTATAGTGGATGGTTCGCTTCGCTTATATGTAGACTATAGAGAGTTGAATAAACTCACTAAGAAGAACATGCACCCACTTCCGAGGATTGATGACTTGTTTGACCAGCTTGTTGGTGCCTCGGTATTTTCTCAGTTAAACATGGCCATGGGGTTTCATCGGTTGAGTGTGGCTGAGGATAGTATAAACAAGACTGCTTTTAGGACTCCAGATGGTTTCTTTGAATGGCTAGTTATGCCTTTTGGGTTGACGAATGCACCCGCCTATTTTGTTGATCTGATGAGTAGGGTGTTTTAGGAGTTTATAAATAAATTTGTCGTGGTTTTTGTTGATGATATCTTGATCTTCTCAAAAAGCGAAGAAGAGCATGCCCAACATTTGAGAGAAGTTTTGAAAACTCTTTGTGCGCATCAGCTTAAGGCAAAGTTCTCCAAATGCCATTTTTGGAGAAAAAAGGTGAGATTTCTAGGGCATGTGGTTTTCGAAAAAGGGATAGCTGTAGATCCCGCAAAGGTAGTTGCAGTGCAAGATTGAAAAATTCTGAAAATGCAACAGAGGTGAGAAGCTTTCTTGGATTGACAGGCTATTATAGGAAGTTCAATAAGGACTTCGCAAAGATATCAGCCCCTCTCACCAGGCCGACGAAGAAGAATTTGGTGTTTTCATGGGATTTAGATTGTGATGTTGCTTTCCAACGACTGAAGAGGGCTCTGACAACAGCCTTGTCTTGACCTTGCCTGATGAGAATAAAGTGTTTACAGTATACACTGATGCATGTGGTACATGGCTTAGTGCAGTTCTGATGCAAGAGGGAAAGGTAGTGTGTTATGGGGTAGACATCTATGAGTTCATGAGAAGAACTACCCCACCCATGATTTATAGATAGCTACCATAGTATTAGCGCTTAAGACATGGCGTCATTATTTACTTAGAGAAAAGTTCGAGTTGTACACCGATCATAAATCTCTCAAGTACTTGTTCTCGCAGAAGGATCTTAATTTAAGGCAACAAAGGTGGATGGAGTTCCTAGCTTCTTATGATTTTTGAATTGCTTATACCCCTGGCAAGGGTAATGTGGTGGAAGACGCATTGAGTAGGCAAAGGATGGCCTTAAGTCCTCTGTTTGTGGAGAGGAAAAGCTTGGAGTTCATATCGACTTTCGACTTTAGACCCTCCATCGAGATTTTACCTGATTTGTTTGATCGCTAGAGATAAGACCTGCTCTTATGGATCAGATAGGAGCTTCGCAGCGAGATAATCCACAAATATTAGACATCTTGGATAAGCTCAGTAAAGGGGAGACTTCTAGTCACCTCAGCAGATATTCCATAAATGAGAAGGGGTGGTTGCAACGGGATGGAAGGCTTTGCGTTCCCCAAATTGGAAGCTTGATAAAGACAGTCCTAGAAGATGCTCATTGTTCTAAGATGACTATTCATCCTGGCGGTGATAAGATGTATAGAGACATGAAGAGTGTTTTCTTTTGGGCTGGGATGAAGAAAGATGCGGCAGAGTTTGTTTCTCAATGTTTGGTCTGTCAGCAAGTCAAAGCTGAGCAAAAGAAGCCCAGTGGTTTACTACATCCTTTGTAAGTTCCACAGTGGAAGTGGGAGAGAGTCTCTATGGATTTCATAGATGGATTGCCTAGATCGAAGAAAGGCAACACCAGTATTTGGGTTGTGGTTGATAGACTCACTAAGAGCGCTCATTTCATTCCAGTAAAGAGCAAGAGGACGGCATCATGGTTGGCAGAAATTTATGTTCGTGAGATAGTCCGTCTTCATGGAGTACCTTCCAATATCGTAAGCGATCGTGACCCCATCTTCACTAGTGAATTTTGGAAGAGTTTGCAAGAAGCATTAGGTACACAGTTGTGTTTGAGCACCGCGTATCACCCATAGACCGATGGACAGATAGAAAGGGTGAACAGAGTTATTGAGGATCTTTTAAGGCTGTGTATTCTAGACTTCGGAGGGACTTGGGAAGAACATCTTCCTTTAGTACAGTTTGCCTACAACAACAGTTATCAAGTGAGCATTGGCATGGCACCCTTCGAAGCATTGTACGGACGACCCTGTAGATCACCAACTTGTTGGTGGGAATCTACAAAAAGATTATTACTTGGACCAGATATGGTTAGAGAAACATTCGAGAAGATTGACCATATTAAACGGCGAATGAAGACAGCACAAGATAGGTATAAATCCTATGTAGACAAGAGAAGGAATGACAATGAATTTGAAGTGGGAGACCTTGTTTTTCTTAAAGTGTCACCTTTGAGGAATGTGGTTTGCTTCGGATCTGTAGGGAAATTGGCACCAAGGTTTGTCGGTCCATTTCCCATAACAGAAAGGATTGTCCAAATGGACTATACAGTAAAGCTACCCGAGAGACTATCTGGTGTTCATGATGCTCTCGACGTTTCTCATCTGCGAAGTGCTTGCATGATACCGTAGAAGTAGTTGAGTTGAGTATATTGGAGGAAGAAGAAGTGGAACAGGAGGCGACAGTCAGACGTGTCCCTACCCGTATTCTTGGATCAGAATTTAAGAAGCTACGCAATAGAGAAGTCAAGTTGACGAAATTTCAGTGGGGAGATAACCCAGAGGATGCAACTTGGGAGACCAAAGACAAGATTTGTGCTTCGTACCCTTTTCTTTTCGAGGGTATGTACTTAACTCCTTTTTCCAAAGTTTTATCTATGCTTGTTTCTATCATTTGAGTATATACTATAGATAGAAATTTTCGACCTTTAGATAGGAATCCTGTGGATGTAAACATGTGTTTGAGACATTTATGTTTGATGGATGCAAGTGTTTGCTAGTGGTTGCCTGTGGATGCATATACACACACATTAGGCACTAGATCGGCTCAATCACTCTCATACTGCATATGGATGTGTGTGCATTTTTTTCTTTTCTTTTAATGGATTAAAATGAATGTATCAACATATGGATGTCGCATTTGGATGGATGATTGTGCACACATATAGAACTTACAAGTTATAATAGGATTAATTGCATAAATATTGGATTCATGGCACTAACATACATTGCATTAAGGAGGTCGACTGAATCAGTAGACTGCCTGATCTTCGTATTAGTATTGGGACATATACACACACCTTTGCATATGTTCATATAAGCATTAGAAGTCTTTAAGGACAATGGATGCATGTGATTGATGGATGAGTAGATGGGTGATGGATGGTAGGATATACATTCTTCTTAACTTGAAGATTTCGGGGACGAAATCCTTTAAGTAGGGGAGAATGTAACACCCCATAATTTTTTTAACAACACTAAAGAGGACAAATTAAATAATAATTAATTTATTATTCAGAATTAAGGAAAACGGACTGAGCCATTGCGTTCGTCTCGAATTTTTGGTCAAGATGGACATTTAGTTTGCGTAAAACGGACACCGTATGAAGAAGTTATGAAGTTTTAAAGTTTGTATACGCGCAAGATAATTATATATATATAAGGTCCAGAATTCAAAATCAGATTCAGAAAATTTCAAAATCGTTTAAATCTTGAAAATCCGGGTGAGCGGGAAAAATTCCGCCTAGAGGAGTCGACCCCTTAAGGGGGGTTCAACCCTAGGTCGACCCCCTAAGGGGGGGTCGACCTCCTAGGGCTGACGTGGCAGGTCGGTTCTGGGGGCTGGCAGCTATATATACGGCTTTATTTCTCTAGTTTTCTCACACTAAAAATAATGGAGGCCTAGATGCTGCCGGTGCCTGGACTGAATCAAATCTTTTCCTTCTTCTGCGATCAAGTTAATCAAGTTATTCAAGTGTAGATCTGTGATTCAACCTCTGCTAATCTTCTTCTATCTTTCTAGATCCAAACACTGTGAGTTTAAGTTACCTTTAGATTTGAATAATTAAAAGTAAAACATGATATGACTGTAATTTGGATCTATTCCTGTGACTGAATCATATCAGATCTATTGTAATTTGTGAATCAATGATATTCTAAATTAACTATGACTTGGATCTTAACCCTTATCTTGTTAGATCTACTTTTGATTATAGATCTAATTCAATATTTAGATCATCTTGTACCTATCATGTTGTAGTTAATTTGGATCTGTCATTAGTTGGACATCTAAATCCTTGTTTAGATCTAATCATGCCTATTATGACATCCCTACTATGTTAGAACCAGTTTTACCATCACAAGTTCACCAATTCTGTTCTATATGTTCATCTTAACATTATGCCATTAAATGTTTATGTCAATTTTGCTAGAATAATCATCTCTGTCATCTTCCCTTCACCCTTTCCCTTTTATTTTATATTGCCAGGCTACTTTCGAGCCTAGGCATGCCGTTAAATTATGCGAATGCGTTTGTTTGGAAACAAGGGAAAAACATTGAAATTGGGCATAAATTGTAAAGGGGAAAATTGGCATAACTTGAATAATGTTTATGAATATGAATTTGGGGCATATAATTCATTATGAACATATTTGGAGTAAAGGGGCACGAAACCTATAACAACATAGGTAAAAATTGGCTAATAATGAAATGCCTAGTATCACAGTAATTAGAAACTGTAACTGCATATAGACATGAGGTTAGATTACACTTGTGGTGGAAGTCTGCCCGAAACCGCCCGGTATATCCAGCGACCACAAGTGGTGAATCTAATGTGAGGGGTCTAGGTATATAAATACGAAACGTGCTGAAACACGAGGTTATGCCCCACTTGTGGAAGAAGCCTACCCGGAACCGGCCGACATATCAAGCTACCACAAGTGGTAGGCTTAACGTGAGGGGTCCAGTACATTATAACCATAAATGGACATGGTAATGAATTGAAATACTTAACCTAGTTGAATCAATAGGGATTGTATGAACATGAACTTGAATAGGGGTTATGTAAATTTGTTTGAATAGTGGGTGGGTTAAGTAAATCTAAGGGGGTGGGCAATATTTATATATAGGCCCATGAACTTAACCTGAGAGGGTTATGTAATTAAAGACACCAATAGGTATATATAGCATGTAGAAATCCTAGTGGGGATACAAGACAAGGGGGAGAGCTTGTATCATCTTGAGTGTGGGACCCGTTTCAGTCAGTAACCCATAACGATATCGAACGAGCACTCCGTCCTAGGTTGGAGTACGGACACACTTACTGGGCAGATTGTAAGAGATCCAAACGTGAAGGATGGTGTGGGTGGCGCAAACCGATCGGGGACATGTGTGTGCATGGGTCGGGTAGAGGGGGATAAGACGACCATGGCACTAGTAGATATGGTTATGCACATCACGAAGGGTTGCCACTTTATGAAAGTGATATCTCCTACTATGGGGCCGGCACAGGGTATCTACGGAGGAGGGAGCCGATCGATTAGGGTAGTAGTTAGGGTACACTTGGATTTTGGTAAAGTTTAGGAGCCTGTTAGGTTGGGCTTCCCGTAGATTATATGGGGTTAAATCCTCTCACCGGAAGTACGCCTAAGTCTACCATCTTATAGTTGTTGGGATCATCTCATTCTGGTTATACTAGTATTAGTGCAGAGTAATCGTTAGAGAAGCGTATACACTCTATCATGTTTATCTTGTTTACCTTGTCATACCTGCCTTATATGTTGTTTTCTCTCTTATCCACTTTATATGCATGTCATGATACTTTTACCTATTTACTTGATAAAAGTAACTGGACTCGCTGGACTTTATGTCTGACCCTTTTTGTTTCCTCTTCTTTCTTCCGTTCCCCCCACCCCCAGGTTCTCAGGGTGGGAATACTCAAGCTTGACCGTAATTCTTCTTTTATCTTGCTTGGAGCTGCTTAGATGTATTGCTCAAGTTCTATCCTTACTATTATTGTTTTGTCTCTTTTGGGGAATTATGCTTTTTCTTTATGTATTTCTGTACTCTTATGGTACAAGACAGAAGCTTTATATTATTGTAATGGTTTTTATGTAGTTCCAGACTTGTGATAATTTGGACCACGATGTTATAAATTATGTTTTAAATAAAAATTTAAATTCCGCTGCTATCTTTTATATATGTCTTGTAATGTTCTGTGTCTGTTTACCTATAACGCTTCACGAAACTTAATGCTTTCTCTTAATGAGTAACATTAATGGACGTGGGTTGTCACGCCTACTGCATTCAGACATAGTTTATATAGTGGAGTTGAAATCGCTTAAAAATTGTTTCTATCGAATTTAAATAACTTGAACTAGGGTAATCGTAAGAGGATTCTTACCTTAGATAGTGCCACCGTAATTAGGGTAGAAACGACGGGGTGCTAGTGGTTCCAAAGTTGAAGATGATGGAAAGCTACTGATGGTGGTACGCGCTACAGTTGCGTGGTTTCCATTGATGGAGGTCTAGCGGCTTCCAAGTCGACAGCGACCATGATTCCAAGTCGATCGCTGAGGCGAATCATCAACAGAAGCAAGATGGCACTTCGATTTATGAAGACGATGGCGATTCACGTGAAGGAACTGATTTTGATTAGGGCTTGACGGTCATTATAGCTTCTGATTTTGGGGCGAATGATTTTATGATTGCGATGTGGGCGGATGCCATTAAAAGTGAAAAGGGGGAAGCAGATTTTACTGAAGAACTTTGGGAAAAATCATCCCGATTTGT
This sequence comes from Allium sativum, assembly GCA_030737875.1. NCBI lineage: Eukaryota > Viridiplantae > Streptophyta > Magnoliopsida > Asparagales > Amaryllidaceae > Allium > Allium sativum. The sequence goes on along the minus strand of CM060924.1, from coordinate 182,610,310 downwards.
AGATGAAATGAATGAAGATAAGATCAACGTAAATTCAACAGGTTAGGGTAGCTGCGCGTATATAGGAGTAGGTCGGCGTGAGTGTTATCTGAGGTAGGTAATCTATTAGGATATGATTATCTGAGGAAAATTTATTTATGGTTAATTACTACTGCAAATACCACTAACCATTCTAAATTGATACCGCCAACATGATTTCCAAATGCGACAAAAATTATACGTGCTCTTTCGTTTCAACGGTCTAAACCTAATAAATTTATTATTACTGTAATCCGACTCCGTTTGTATACAATGTTATTTTATTTTTAAAATATATATCCGTTCGCCAATTTTATCCCATTTGTTTATCAACAACTCCGTTCGCTTCCAGATTCGAACGTTAAATTTAATTTCTTTACAAATACACACGTATATTTTATCAAATAAAATCTCCAATCTGTTTAACGTTGAATAACGTTTATTTCAAACCCAAAAATTTATATTCTTCAGTCGCATTTCAAATTCAATTCAAATATCAATCAAATTTATTCTCGACTAGTTACAAGTAAAAAATTGATTTTCGATTAGCCATTTTGAAATTTAATATCGAATCCAATTCTTATTCAAACCCATAAACTTTGATTTTTAATCTTGAATCCAAATATAAAATTAACTGTTTATCGGGAAATCCTTATCTAATTCCTATTTCAAATTGCCGAAATTTCTGGGTCGTTACAATCTTCCCCCCTTTAAAACTTTTCCTCCCTAAAAAGGAGAGATCGTTCGAGTTATATCAATGTATGCTCCAAATTTCATATTGGGTTTTTTAGCCTGAAGGACGAAATGAACTAAAAATTATTCCATAAGGATAAGAAGTTAAAATTTTATCCGTAAGGACAAATTTTAGTGTAAAGGGAGGAATTCAGGGGCCCACTATAATTCCTTCATTTACACTAAAATTTGTCCTTATAAATAAATTTTTATCCCCTTGTCCTTATAAAACAATTTTCCGTTCATTTTGTCCTTCACGCTATTTTCCTGTTCATATTTATGTGAAATTATTCCACAACTAAATTTAAGTATTGATATTTAAATCATATATCTTCTCTATTTATTCATCATACTCAATTGACTCGGAAAAATCAAATTTTTATTCAAACCCGATCTCTTAAAAAAATTCAAATTCTGCATAAGTCGAATTTATGCATCTCAAATTTATTCCAAATCTCTTTATAACCCGCTCTATTAATATTTACTATTCATTATCCCACTTATTTCTTACAATCTCAGTTCAACTAATTCAATCCATTCGATTTTTTTCCAAACACTCATTGAAGAGTGTAAATAACATCTCCACTTCAAGTTGACAATTTATAAATAGGAAACTAGAGAATTTCCAAAATCTGAAATCCTTTATAATCTTTATACAAAAAATATTTGTATTATTATTCTGGATCCTCTTTCTTAACCTACTAAACTAGATATATTTTAATCTCAAATTAATTATTTGAAAACACTTGATAACTCAAAGTTTGACAAGTCTATTGTCGTTCCCACAGATGTTAAGCATACGCTGGCCAAGCACACGATTAAAATCTCCGAGCACTAAATATTCTTGCTTCAACTCCTAGTGGAAAATATTTCAAAAATTCTTTTAAAAATAGATACGGAAAGTACCAATGTGATATTTTTGATATGTTGATTGTACATGAATCGCAGATACACAATGGTTTCATCTAGATCCCCTAGAAAACATCTGTATCCGTAGGAAATCACTTCCCTGCGAATTTCGTCATGTACAGATCAACAGAAGATATTTAAGAATCAAAAGAAAAAACCGGGGTCATTGAGCGTTGACTGCTCTATCTCAGAGTCACAAAACACATTATGGAATTATGGAGATACTTCAAGTCACGAGGACAAATCAAGTCATAAACACAAATCAGATCATGAAGACCAATCAAGTCACAAAGACGCAGTGCTGCATCAAACAGGTAGCTCACCATCACTAAGATATTCCACACATTACATGGATCCATTCTACCTTTAGTAACTCTAGTGGTTACTTCTCTTTCACTTGTAGATATTCCATGGGGACAGTAGGTACACAATGGTTACGCCTGATTCCCTCAGGAAACATCCATACCCATAAGTTTCACAGCTCTACGGATTACGCCCTTATCACGACTGTAGACCGCAACAGGTACAATGGTTACGCTTAGTTCCCCTAAGAAACATCTGCCCGCTGTAGACCATCTACAGCCCTGCGAATTACGCTACACGGTCGTATTATTTCAGACAACTCGAGTTTTATGTCCGAACAACCTACTACCACCAGCAGCACATCTCAACTAAGCTCGAAAGTCAAGGAAGGAGGAAGGAACTTTCCTTATTTTACTTTGAAAACATATAATACTATTTACATATAGCACTCCCGTTACCTTCCGCATATCTCGTATTTATAAAATTTTCTCACCACATTTTCCTAATCATATTTTCAATCCTTCATTCTTATATAAATTCTGTTATATAAGATTCCATTTCAAATCGATTATCTTCCTATCCAGTATTTTCAAATTCACCATGTTCTTATATATTTTCCATATAGATTTCGAAAACTTCTATATTCAATATTCGAAATCGAATATCCCCAAATTCCTTTCCCATTTCAAAATTTTAATTTTGATCAATTCTGATATTTAATATCCTTTCAAACTCGGATTTATGAATCCATTGCGACAAACCAATTTCTTGTCAATTTTCCAATTATTAAGTTCATCGCTTAACTTATACAACACGCTTTCATTCACGTTTTGAATTTAGAGATCTCACATTGGTTTTCGAGATGCTAAAAATCCTAGCGAGCTTAGAAAAATCCGCGGTCTCTTCTAGAATGTAGAGAGCGTCCTTGCGGTCACGATGTTTCCTATTTCATCGAATTTCGTCAACACACGATAAAGATATGATTTTTCAAAGTTTTGCAACACTTAAAAGTGTGAAAACCAGTTCAAAATACACACAGTCGTTACCTGCCTTTGATGTTCAAAACTAGGTTTAGATTTTTCGATTAATTCTTGAAGTGTTGCGTCGATCGGAGGGTACAACCGTGGAGAGCTTGGAGAGGCGCAGGAATCGAGGTAGGGGCAGCCAACTCCGCTGGCTTCTGGCGTCATCGGCGGCGGTGGAAAGTACTGATGTTTGGGGGCACGATTCGCGAGGTAGGGGTAACGTTACGGGGTGAATCGGGTATGGATTTGAAGAATGAAGGGAGGGCTGTCGATTCTGGGTGGTGGCGGGGGTCAACGCTGATGGAGGTGGTCGGAAATTGGATGGGAAGTGGTGAAGCCTTTTCCGTCGTGAATCGTGAGTAGAGGGGCGGGTTTGACTGGTCAAAAGGGAATGAGAGAGAATGTGGGGGGATTGGTCCATGTTATTAAATTTTTAATTTATTTTGAATTCAAAAATATCTTCTTATTCAAACGAACAACAATTCAAAACCAACGACTGTCGCCCCTAGCTAAATACCCCCATCCCGGACACAATGGGATATGTTTCGTTGGCCAATTCGACTGTTACAGTCAGTTATTTTTCAAATTAAAGTATAAAACATTCAAATTCTATTTTGAACGTACATCTTAATTTGCAGGGGCCACATACTACTTCTAAAAATTCCCGAAAAATTTATCTATCTATGTTAGGGCGATACGGTCCCAACAAAACTGATTTCGTCGGATTTTGAGACCGTTTGTAAAATGGCCCTTTTCTGGTCGACCTGATTTGACTGAAATCGACCAAACACATTTTCTTCTGCCACACTCACATATTGATTTCTAAAATTATGGAAAATTCAACTTAGCAATAAATTGACATCCCGGATCCAACAAAAGTGGTTTCGTCGAATTCTGAGGTCGTTTGCAAAACTGTTATTTTCAAGGGCTATATTAATTTCACAGCGACCTTTCTGAAAATTGATTTGGCCATAACTTTTGATTCCTGCTATGAAATTTTGATCTTTCAGATTCGTTAGAAAGATATCCTCTTACAGATTTAAATATTTCTTGTTTCGCCGAAATCCGATTTATTTTGCATCATGTACATTCAGTCAAAGTTCGAATTCAAATTTTCAAACTACCGCGCCATTTCAGGCCTTTAATATTATTTAAAAAGGGAATTTTTAAATTCTGACTGAATTTCTGCTTAAATTAATCAAAATAAAATTTTTAAACTGGCTCATATTTTCTGGGTTGTTACATTAACATATAATGGAAGCTAAACAATCATCAAAAATATTAACGCATAGTGGACACATTCAATATATCATTAAAATTTTAGTTAATCAGCTATTTAAAATATTAAAATATAATATATAATATACAACTGTATAAATCATTTGTGGAAGCTAATCAGTCATCTTGTTGATGCGTTAGCATTAACAGTCCTGTGATACCATCATGAATATTTGATCTCCTCCGCTCTTTTTCTTTCCATCTTCCAGCATTTAAGCCAAAACTATAATCAAATATAAAGTATGCATAAAGAAAACATGAATAGATGTATCAAGAATCATCTTGTAAGTAGTGGAATATAAGTTATTAAGTTCTCCCAAAAAAAATCTGTAGATAAAATGATTTAAACAAATATTAAACTACAAAATATACAGTTAAGTAGAAGTGAAATTTGAAGAAAACGCAATATTATGCCTACAACAACTGAACTAAATGCGACGTAATCATGTATTCGTATAATGGGTAATCAACAGTTGAAACGGAAAGTGAATGGGTAATTTGATAAGTTGATGAGCAGCGAGATTAGAGTACGTGAATCGGGCGGAGATGAGATTAAAAGAGAAGGTACTGTCAGGATGCGGGAAGAGAAATCAGAAGAGGTTATGCAGAAATATATAAGGTGGGTTAGAGGAAGATGGGAAATGGTTTGGGTGCGAAATAATAATTTTGGAGAAGATTAACGTAGAAGAAATAGTAGAAGGAGGAGTGTATTTATAACAGAAAATTGAAGCTTTGTCCTATGTTTGCAGCAATGATTTTAAGTAAGGAAAATTATTATATGTAGTGGACAGAAATAAATATTCCATCACAAAATAAGTGGTGAGGAATATATAATTGGAAGCTAATCAATTACAAAAAATTATGGCTGATACATAGTAGAATATGTTAATTTGTGGAAGATACAATCAGTTATATAAAAAATTTGTGAAAGTTATAATCATTAAAAATGGAAAATTGTTTGTGGAAGCATATAAGGCATAAAAATATTAACATATATTTTAATGCATTTAATATATCATTTAAATTATTATAGTTATAATGGAATGTTATTAGCGTTAGAATGATAAATCTGAGCCACTCTTTGTCTCTTGTATCTTTAAATCTGAACCACTCTTTGTCTTGTTGTTTGTCCAAGGGGGGAATTTTATTATATATATATATATATATATGTATATATGTATATATGTATGTATGTAATTTCATTATGCATTGACTTTGCACGTTATGGGGAAATTAGGGAAAGAAAAGAGAGGGATTTAAAGTTATACACTTGATTTCCACTTTTGAAATTATGTTAGTAATCAATTTGCATCAATTGAAAATATATTTTAATTATGGATTTTTGTGAGGTTTATACATATTTATGCAGCTGATAGAGATTAATTGTCATAACTTTGAATTGTCATATAAATGCATGTTTGTAAATGTTGATAAATTGTGCATGTCAGAAATTAGGCACCGATTGACATGTATGTCAATTGATTTGTTTTTATTAGGGATTTATTTCCTAAAGACTAGATATTAATTCGCTTGTATAAATGGTATCTTTTTGATAAGTTTAAAAAATACATTTATATGTTACCATTTTGGTGTATTCAAATCCCTTTTTATCACGGGTTGGATAAAAATAATAGCAATAGACATATGAGATATGCCTTAACATATTACTTCATTGCAAAGTAAATAAGAGAGCGGCTATGATTTAATTTGAGAATTCCTAGGGTTAATCTAATGTACTAAATCAATCTCTAATTTTCTATAAGTGAGCCAAATCTAACCTTAACCTCCATCTTGTTTCTTCTTCCTTTCTGGAAAAGTATTCAAACACATCTTATTTACTTCTTCAATCTTTCCTTAATGGAAATAATGGAATGATTCATTCTAAAATAAAGAATAGAGAGAGGATCAAAATAAGGAGAAAAAGGAAGAAATTTTATACAAAGTTTACAGCTATGGTAAAGGGGAATAAGTGTTAGATAAAATGGAGATCACACATGCATATGGCTTATTTGAGTATGGATACTATTTTCAAAAGCATAGGTATGAGTTCTCTAACTTTACGAATTAAATTTAAATTATTAATTTTGGTGTCTCTTGGAGAATATTTATGACCTATTAATTTTTGACATGATATGTTGACAATTGTTTGATATTTGAGATTTTTTTGGTGTGTTGAGTCTAAGTTTACGATTCATTACTGATTATTGCACTATTCGAATTTTAATTGAAATTAGTGATAGATCTGAATATAGGAGCTATTCATTAAAATGAATGAAGTTTAGCAATGACGTTGAAATTGGCTGGATAAATGAAAAAAATGTGATTATCCATAGTTAGTACGCATTAACACTTTCCGAAGAAAAGAAAAACTAATTAGAGATGTGAAATAATGTTATTACTTTCTAAATCCTAAACAAAATCATAAATGATGCAGATGGATGTTTATTCTTATTCAATAAAATAAGATTTTACAAATGATGATATGGTTTTCCTATAGATTGCACTATTTTGCGAAAAAATGGAAATGACATTACTTTCTAGTATATTAGAAGAATTTAATATGCAATCACTATTATTCTAGCATTCAATTGATTTCCAAAGTGATTTGATGAGGTTATATTTTGATAAATATAACGTTTTGAAAGATAAGAAGCAGTAAGAATTCTAAAAGAATAAATTAAACAAGAAAGGTCCTTTAATAATGAACAATAATAAGATAATCTTGTGCACATAAGAAAAAGAATTATCGTAAATTTGATTGAATGGTTGTAATGCATGGTTAATAATTAATTTCTATTTACATCATGTTTTGTTTTATGATGATGGATCACATTAAGGATGAATATGGGATGTTTTACCATTATTACTACAAATTAATGTGTAGTTAATTATGGTTATTTAATGATGGATGTTTTGATACTAATACTGATTGGAATAGTACATTTTCGATGATGTTAATGACCGCGTTACTATTCAAGAGCAATTAGTATACAATGAATTGTTTATACTTACATTGATGACATATTATTATTGGTTGATAAATAATAATTGTGTAAGTATATTTGTGTTTTTATCTTCTTATCTTATAATTTGGAGTTATCATTGGATATTGTTAGTGTTTGATGACTACATGTTAACATTATTGTGAAGATGAGCAAAATATTATTTTCTAGTCTTATTTGATTACATTGGTGCAGTGATTGCATTAATTATGTTAACTACAATGTTTACATTGGTATTAAATTATATTGATTACATTGGTTAAATGGATTTAATGGTTTTAATGCACTAACAAGTATTTGGATGTTGAGAAAAGAGAAGGAAATAGAACTACGTGGGCTTGATCCCTCAAAAGGGGTACGTAGACAGTCTTTTCCTATGTAATAGCCACTGGAACCCTTAAATTGGGCTGGGGTGTATAGGGTTGGGCGCAGTCCAAATATAGTTGATACTTTTTTTTATTTGCATAAATTATCACGGATGAAATGTGAGGGATAGCAAAAGAAAAGGGAAAAAGAACAAATGGGAGCTTAGGTATTGTGCAACATCCACATATTGTTTCTTGTTTTATAAATGTAAATATATAAAGAGGATTGTGTTGATATATTTATGTGAATCATTTTGTAGTAACCCGCAATTTTAGCTGCCGATAATTAAATTTATTTAATTATCGTTTTGGCGATATCGACGACCTGAATTAAATAAAAATGATTATTTAATTAATTTAAATAATAGGATAAAATATATTTATTTCTGAATTAGTCAGAAATAGTGGAATTGACAATATTGTGTAAACTGGACAGTTGAAAATATATATTTCAGTTATATTGAATTATGTTGACGAATATATTTATATAAGCCAATTGAATTTATAATTTATAATATAATTAAAATAGAGCTTGAAACGACGCGGCAGTTCGCTATTTGGAGATTCAGACTTCAACTGAATGTACAGGATTCATTTTAAGCCGGATTTCTATGAAACAAGAAACGTGTGGAGCTGGTGGAGTATATTTTTCTAATGGAAGAGAAAAATCTGGATTTCGTTGTGTAGATTTTGATGTACGTCCAAATCAAATTTCAGAAAAAGTCGCTATGGATTTCCTTTATAATTTGCGATGCTTTATATACGTTATAAATCGATTTTTCGATACGAACTGAATATCGATCAAATCAGAATTCTGGAAATCAAGTCATAAATTCTGGCAGGATATTCTGGAGCCGTACGACATCATCTGTGAATATATACGATAATATATATATTTATTTATATTTAATTTAATTTATTTAAATATATTTATATACTTAAATAGATTATTCAAAGCGTTAAAAATAGCCACTTTTGCAAACGAAGTCAGAATTCGACGAAACCAGTTTTGTTGGATCCGCAATGTGAAATAGTTGTTAGATGTCAAGTTTCGTGATTTTTAGAGTCACTGTGTGACCGTACGGATTTTTAGAGTGAGAAACAGTCAGTATTTGAACGGTTAAAAATATGCTGTGTGAGCAAACAGAGTCGGAATTCGACGAAACCAGTTTCGTTGCGACCGAAATGTCGAGCTGTAGCTGTATGTCAGTTTTCATGATTTTTGGGAATCATGTGTGGTCACAGGAATTTTAGAGGACACAAGAAAATAGCGTTTTCTTATAATTTAATATAATAACCAAATATTAAATTATTTAAAAAAATCCTATATAATAACTTAAAACCTCTCCAAACCTAACTCATTCATCTGTTCAACCAAAATCACGCCGCCACTCCTCTTTCAGCAAAGAACGAAGGTTCTAAAATCCAAACGAAAATAAATAAAAATCTATAAAAGGAAGTAGCTTTATATTTGAGGTTGTCTTGAGTTGCTCTTCAGCGTGATATGCTCTACATCTTGTTCGACGTCCCTGATGGTGTTGGGGTTTTCAAAGACGCAAGCTAGGGTTCGAGTTTGTGCCAAAATAAGGAAGAGTTGGTTAAATTCGTTGTCGTTTCTGTTCTTAGGATGGAAAAACGGTGCTGGTGTACAAATCCAAGAGGGTTCGGTTGTAAAACATGTCGGGTCTGTGTTGTGAGCGTCGACGACAGGTTCTGATAGAGGGGGAGCGAGTGGAGCTTGAAGGGGTCGGCGATGAAGAGAATTCGAAGGAGAAGGAGATGGCGTTTTCCGTTTTGATTGTAGTTGAAAGGAGGATGAGCGGTTGGGAGATGAAATCATGGTAATGACGTGGTGTTTAGGAGCAGGTCACGATTTCTGGTTTGGGGAAGAAATGGAAGACGGGTAGAGGCTTATAGGTTTGGGCTTGGGCCAGGTTAAGTCAAATGGTAAAGGCCCGTTACTTAAATAAATAAAGTTATTTATAATTCTATAGTGTATAAACTTATAAAATTCATAACTTGATCATACGACCTCAGATTGACAAACCGTAAGTTGCGTTGGGATCGTAGGGAGGGTGGCTACACCATGGAGCTGACTAGGAGTGAATCCGAGCTCGTTACAATTTATGGCGAAATAAATTGTCCGTCGAAGTCAAATAACGCAAACCGTTATTTAACGGCTATCGCGTCAATGTGAGTAAAAACTCACTAACTCTCCTCAATTTATATTTTTATATAAATTGTATTTTTTTTTTCTGTATTTGACTGCTAGTTATGTACTGTTAATTTGGACTGTTAAGTTGTATTGTTAAATTGGACTGTAGATTGGACTGTTAAATAATTGATTGAAAACAGTATGGATATATATATATATCTACATATATATATATATATATATATATATATATATATATATATACATATATATATATATATCGTTATTAAACGGTGATTTTGTTATCAGTGTATTTCATTAGAAATGCAAGTGATGTTATATACGTTGTTTAACATCGGTGGATGCAGGGAAACAGGTTGGAGGAATCCGACTGGATTCCTCAACATTTATTTTACTGTTATGTGTATATTGTGATATATACTGTGATATATAATCTGTTGTTGATTGTATATGTTTGGATGATATTGATCATTGACAGTTGGTTGTTTAAAAACAATAGAAAACACTGAAAATGTAGAAAAGGGGATTTTCAATATTTATATTGAAAATGAATCTATTTATAAAATCGAAGGATTTTATAAAAGGATATTTATTTAGAAATAAATAAATAAGATAAAGGAATGTTTATTTAGATTAAATAAATAGAATAAAGGATATTTAATTAGGAATTAAATAATTAGAGTTATAAAGGAAAATCTATTTAGGAAAATAAATAGATTATACAAAAGGAAAATCTATTTAGGAAAATAAATAGATTATACAAAAGGAAAATCTATTTAGGAAAATAAATAGATTATACAAAAGGAAATCTATTTAGGAAATAAATAGAAGTTAAAATAAATAGAAATAAAAGAAAAGTTAGTTAGTCGGATATAAATATTCGAATCAAGTTAGTTAAGTGGTCAAACCAAGCTAGTCGAACCAAACTAGTCAAGCTAGTCGAACCAATCAAGCCCAAATGGTCGAGTCGAACCAAATCGAGCCAAATGGTCGAGTCGAACCAAATCGAGCCAAAGGGTCGAGTCGAACCAATCGAGTCGAGCTGGTCGAGTCGAACCAATCGAGTCAAGCTGGTCAAGTTAGTCAAACCTGGTCAGTCGAGTCGAGTAAATCAAACTTAGTTAATCGAAAGGGGTTTATCGATTTAGTTAATCAATAGGAGTTAATTGATTTAGTCAATCAAGATAAGTTAATCGGTTTTAATGAATCGAGAGAAGTTAGTTAATCGAATATGGTATTCGAAGTTAGTTAATCGAATATGGTATTCGAAGTTAGTTAATCGAATATGGTATTCGAAGTTAGTTAATCGAATATGGTAGTCGAAGTTAGTTAATCGAATTAGTTATTCGAATAGAGTTAAATAGAGTTAATCGAATATAGTTTATTCGAATAAAGGAAAAAGAGTTAATCGAATATAGTTTATTCGAATAGAGTTAGAGGAGTTATCGAATATAGTTTATTCGACAGGAGTTAAATGAATTAGTTAAGCTAAACTAAGTGAATTAGTTAAGTGAATTGGTTAAGTTAACCAAAGTGAATTAGTCGAGTTAATCAAAGTGATTAGTTCAGTTAATCGAGATAAGTAAATCAAGTTTGGTTAATCGAGTTGAATTAGTCAGTCGAGTTAATAAACTAAGTTAGTCAAACCAAGTAAAACCAAGTAAGTCGAGTTAAGTTAGTCAAGTTAGTCGAGCCTAGTTAATCGAATCGAATTGGTCGAACCAAGTAAGTCGAGTTAGTCGAGTCAAGTTAAGTTAGTCGAGTTAAGTTCGTCGAGTTAAATAAATCGATGTTAATTTCATCGAAAGGAGTTATCGATGTTAGTTTCATCGAAAGAAGTTATCGATGTTAGTTTCATCGAAATGAGTTATCGATGGTAGTTTCATCGAAGAGATTTTCGAATATAGTTTATTCGAAAGTAAGATTTTTAAATATGAGATATTTGAAAGGAAGAGTTATTCGAAAAGAGATTTTCGAATATAGTTTATTCGAAAGTAAGTTTTTTAAATATGAGATATTTGAAAGGAAGAGTTATTCGAAAAGAGATTTTCGAATATAGTTTATTCGAAAGTAAGATTTTTAAATATGAGATATTTGAAAAGGAAGAAGTTAATCGAATATAGGTTATTCGAAGAAGAGTTAATCAAATAGAGATTTCTCGAAGAGAGATAATCGGCAAATTCGATTATATCGAATTCGGGAAAGTACTTATACTTTCCAGTGTCTAAATAGAGATTTATTTATTTATAAATAAATAAGCGTTAGGTTAATTATTCACTAATAAGAATAGAAGTTATAATTAAAGTTAGGTAATTCGAAAGTAGGGATTATAACGTTATCGTTATAACCAATGTTTTAAATATAGAAGTAGATTAGTAAAATTGGATTCGAGAAAGGCGTAAAGAAGTTGTTAAAGATTAAAAAGATAAACTTTGACCATTTCGAAGTTATAACGTTGTTCAGTTAAGGTTTGAGAGGTAATTATACCCCAACTTGAGTGACTTCCTTCTTAACTAAGAAATGGTAAGGTTTGATCGTAAAGGAGTTTTGGAAATGTTTTCCAAACGAGAATCAGAAATGTTTTCTGATAAATGAAAATAAGAATTTAGAATATAGGGAAACAGGAGATAAGTAAATAAATGAATTTAAGAGATTAATGTTAAATGATGTTTGGTCGATATAATTTCCATCTGGAAATAATATCATTGTTTGCACACTTGTTTTTCTTTGATAGTTAACTCACAGACTATCGAAGTTTTGACCATTTTAACGTTGTTAATATGGAGAGACCGGTTGGATTATTATCCAAAGAACCACTCTGTATTGGCATAAGCATCGCGAATCATATATGCCAAAGATAATTGAAGACGGAGTAAAATGCAAGGGCTATCCTGTTTACAGAATAGTGCCTTCGGTTTGTCCAGTCCCAGGACAACTTGTATGGATGAAGGTCTGACAGAGTATATCCAATGGATCGCGTGAGTTGATCTGTTCAAACGTATTCACGTTTGGTGGCGGAGGAATTCGTTTCTCTTAGCTGTATACCCGTGTTATTTTTGGATAAGTCAATTTGTGATTTGGCGGGTATGACGATGTGACATTCTAAGTGAATGAAGATGGATGTCTGACAGAGTATTTCCAGAAAGGTCACGTACATTGATTTCTCCAACCGTGCCAAGAGTGGAAGCGGAGAAGGAAACTTCTTTTAGCTGACACGTAATGTACTGTTGTAGACGTCAATTAGTGATTTTCGATGGACTTGACAATGTAGCATTCGAAGTGAATCTGATGTAATGATAAAGCGTAGCTTCTAGCCTCACATCCGGTAAATGACAGAAATCGGGCAGGCAGCATGGCTAAGTCGGTCGCACCGAAGTAGGGTGTATAATCACATATCTAGTGAATATTCATTTGTTTCTTAAAATCTATCAATGCTGTCCCATATATATACGGGAACGGTTGCTGATCCCAACCGTTGGTGATGTACATTCGATACACTCAAGCGAAATGAGTGGTCGGTCATGTGTGGCTGAGTTGCAAGATGTTCTTGTTGAACTCCAGTGTATCGTTCCTAGAGTACACTGATCGGAAGGTGGATCCATACCTTGTCATAGTTGGAAATCCATTATCCAATACGTGCTTGCGATTTTGATTGTATACTATATATGAAGTAACGTGAGATGCAAGCGTTTCTGCTAGATTGATATTTATTTGTACTTAGACATTATTATAATATCAGAATGATATTGCTTTGAAAAGTTATTTGGATTCTCATAAGGGAAAAACCCGTTCCGTATTCACGGCGTGGTCTTATGAGATATCATGTACCTGTTTAAATGATTTGAGTTTACTCACACCAGTCCCATGACTGACCCGGAGTTTATTTTGTTGTTTTCCCTAAACTCTTGGGTGCCTAAATTTGTACGGGCAGTCAAGTAGTCGGGATTTGCAGATACACTTGAAGAGCTGGAGCAGGAGGCTTCTGGATCATATAGCTATAGTTATTTCCGCTGTTGTTGTAAGTGCTGTACTCTGATAAGTGCTATTGTATACATATACTGATGTTATTTCAAAGATATGTTATGTTATATTTTATTCGTTCCGCTGTGAGATTCGTGTTTACTCTGATGATGATGTTCTTCTTCTTCTTCTTCTATTCTATAAGTTCTATCTTATCTATTCTCACCTTCTAATTTCTTTCATTAATTACCGGGATTTTTCGATGGTTTGTTTATCGACGTCGAGCTTACGTCGATAACCAAAGCCGTCGAAAATCCGGGTTACTACACATTTGTTTTATACCATTGTGGCTTCTTTGTTATTGGTTGCTTTTGTAAAGTATTAACAAAAAAAATCCACGGGCCATTATTTTTAATATCTAAAATTAGTTGTAAGTGTGTCAGACATAGTTTATAATTGACTTTTGATTTTAAAAATAGCGGGTCTTCACAAGTAAATACATTAACTTTATATGAGCACAATATACGAGATCAGCATAACAAAATTAAGTCATAGCGGCTATCAATGCTGCATCAGACACTGGTGTTAATAAGACATCAATAGTAAAATGACATAGGATAAATATCAACTTACTCGTTAAAAAAGCATGAGAAAAATGCTAATAGCATAAAAGAAAATATCACAGCCACGTATGTATGTGGTCTACCCTTAATGTTTAAGTTTCTGTATGAAAATATCAAAATTTGATTTTGAAACAATTTTTGACATAAGAATGTGGCATAACGTGTCGCTCAAAATAATATCTGTACAGAAATTCAAAATCATGCTTAAGTTTCTCCCAAATCCAAAAATTAAGGTTATTTAAAATAAAAGAATGTAGTTTTATTTTAAATATGAAGAAAAATTCAGTCCAACAAAAACAAAAATTTGACTGCTGTAACAATGTCTGAAAAAAATAATATCCGTACAACTGTTAGCTTATACGCATGAATGTAATTCTCATGTTGTTACGTGCAGGATTTTATTTTTTATATTCAAACTTTAAGTATTCAAGACTTGTCCAAAGATTTACCAAAATAGATAATAGGGTTTAGTGAAGCCATGCATCACCCTGTTCTTGACTCGAGTACCGTTTACTGTTTCAAAAAAACTGTTTTTTTTTAATAAAATGTAGATGCTTTATCAGAATCCATAATAATAATAATAAAATTATTGTAGTATCATATGGCATGCATGACATGACTCAAAACATATCACTACATGCATATTTATTAAAAAAAATGCAAGAGCAAACCTGATGCTTTGATATGTATCAATTTGTAAATGACAGTATATTGGCGAGCAGTAATATATTATGGAATGCATGATATAAAATTATACTAAACAATGAACCAAAATGTCTAGATCTCTAGTAGCACCTTCCATTGTAAGCTTTGTTTTCACATAATTATTCTTTAAGCATATGCGGCACATAATGTTCTCGTTGCGTGTACTACGAAGTATATAAAAGGTACAAACAGCCTAATATGATCAGACGTCATAGATTTGCTAATGTGATTCAACTTGTTCTAACATGCCATAATAACACAAGCAAATCAAATTGAATGACTCATCGATATATATATATATATATATATATATATATATATATGTTAATACCAAAAACTGGTTCAACACTCAATAGAATAGATTTTTGTAGAGAATAAATGAAGACAAACAACAATAAGTAATGCTAGAAAATTGAAAATAGAGATCACACGCAGATTTATAGTGGTTCAGCGTTAATTAGCCTACATCCACTTTATAGTTTTTACTATTAACTTTTGTTGAATGATTACAATAGTCCAATCCCTTTTCTGAACTAGAATATCAATATTTATAGGTGATACAGTAATGGGCCGTCACCAATACGTGTCATTAGATCCATGAGAATAGTTGCAACTGATTGATTCGGTCTCCGCCAAAGAGTTGGTACTCCGTCCTAAATGCTCGGCTGAGGTATCTCAGATAATTTGAGTGAAGAAAATCTGGGATGAGCTATTCTTTAGGCTAGTACTCTGGGCTTTAAGTGAACGCACTGTAAGTGATCAGAATCGGCCGCTCCATATTTCTTCCAGCCCGCGCCTCAATGGGTAAAGCGGGCTAACAAAATGGGCTTCTCTGATTTGTCCGCTTCGAGTGCTATGGACCTGAATTTTACCATATTGTCATACCTTGATGGGCAGTCCAGAAGGCCCATCAACACTTTGTCCCCAAAAGTATAGTTCGTTTAATAAGAAGTATACTTTGTTTCAGATCTTGAATTAAATTCTGCACATCACTTTATCTCACCAGTTGCTTCGACTCTTATCCATTGGTTCAGAGTCATAAATGGGCTCAAATAACAATGTCGTCTTATTAGCTTTACGTCATATCGGCTGGTCTTTAACCCTTCCACTTCTCACACGTCGGCTTGGTCCAATCAGATTAACCGGATTTGAAAAGCCATCCTCTCGTCTCATTATAAAAGTAAAAGTCCTTTTTACCTTTCCCCTTTTTACTTTTTACCATAGCAGCGGCTAAACAATTGTTCCAAGACAGAACGATTATTATGTCCTTCCGAGTTCGTTATTTTCTGGTATGCATTCTTCCTTAAATTGGAGGCTCATTCTTGCGTGAGGCCTACCATCTTTTCTATTGTTTGTTAGGGTTTAGTTCGACCCAATTGGCAGAGGTTTTCTGTATTGGACCATCGGAGTCAGCGACGGCATGGTTCTCCAAAATGAGACCATCGTTGGCTGATTCTGAGTTTATGATCTTGATATAAAGATCCTCCCTTTTTTAAACATTTTACGAGTTGGGATGTCCTTAAACCCTTAAGCACATGAACAGTTCGAGGGGGCAATAAGAAATATATCTGACTCCTCCCAACTCAAGTCTTGTTAATAACAGTCCATTTTTTACTGGAGTGATACCCATATAGAATGCTAACCTCTGGTATTCTCTTGTGGCTCTCTTTCTCCTCTTCTTTTTGTAGGCTCTTTGTGTGCCAATGGTCAAGACACGGGACAACCGTAAGCAATAATTGGGTGGACATGCATCCTGCTCTATTAGAATAGATAGCACCTCAGAGTCATCGAGCCAATCAGAACCCATTTTAGACAATGACCCTCGGAGTCGGCGACGAGTCCATTGTCTATTCCTCCAATATCAGTAGAGTTAACCGATGCTATACCTCCTCCCTTGGCACCCGACATGATTCCAAGTGCGGAAATCTTAAGGAACCCTCCAGAAGTAGAACATACCAAGATCACCCTTAAACGACTTCAAATTTTAACAGCAAAACACAACATCCCCTTCGATGATGTCATTGTTCCTTGGGATACTGATAGACCTCATATTCCCCCAGATGATTACATGGTAGTCTCTGTTCCGATGTGCAATGTGGGGGCCATTCCCCCTTTTCCTCTTTTCATTGTTGATTTCTTGAATCGTGCAAATCTGGCTCTAATGCAACTAAGTCCGAAAGCCTATGGCCTTTTGTTGTCGACCTGTTACCTATATCTGAGATACCTGGGTTACCCTCCAACCTCTGAAGATATAGCTTTTCTCTTTAACTTCAAGCATAACAAGACATTATCTCCTTCTATGCTCTACCTTGAAGTAGTTCGTGGTTGGGAGATTGTCGAGAAAGTTCCCAGTAAGGTGGGCAATGCCAAACGAGACTGGTTTTGGATTAAGCGACAGCCAGGGTGTGCTCAATACAGGCTTAAGTGTGGTGAGTTTTTGTTTATATTCCCTCCGCATTAAAATCTCTTGCTCTGACCATATTCTTGCTATCTATTCTTTTCAGAAGGCGAGCCTGCAAGACCTGATGATGAAGTCTTCAAAGAACGCCATAGGCAACTGATCGGCCTAAGAGAGAGGACGCGATCATTTTGAAACTGTTTGTCCGACGCGCATCTACACCGATACTTACTCCTTAATCAAAGCAGGACGAGGGGCTCGGTAAAAGATGGGCCCGATTCGGCCGAGCCATCCAAGGATGAGATGCCCCCAGCGGAAAAGAAGTCAGGAAGTAAGCGAGCAGTTCATTCGACCGGAGGGTCCTCTACTCATCCCTCGCTAGGAAAGAAAGAGAAGACGGGCCCCAAAAAACCTATTTTCAAAAGATAGGTTAAAAAGGTCAAGTTTTTGGAGGTCGACCGAGATAAGGTTGAACCTCAACGAAAAAAGAAAGTTCCCGCCCAGAGATCCCCAAAGGTGGTGCAAGGGCAATCAGACGAAGAAAGACCTGCTGAGGCCCATCCAAAAAATTCTGGAGTAGCAAAAGGTTTTCCTTCGACTCACGACCCACAGGAGGGGCGTGGCACTTCTCCTCTCCCAGGGTTAGAAAATCTTCAAATGTCTGATACCATTCTTTCGCCGCAGAGTTTTGATCCGACTCGATTCTTTGCCAACCAGTCTGAGGGAATGTCTTTTTCAGACAAGTATGACAACATTGATGGTATTATTTTATAGCGATTTTCGAGGTTTACTATATATTATAGCATCTAGCTTTCCCTAAACGACTTGGAAAGCATTCATTTCCCTTTACTTTCCTCGTAGGGGTGGATGAAGAGTTTTACGGGAATTTATTTGCCCCTCTCCCAACTGATCTCGGATTGGGCGACTCTTCTCTCCCACATACCGAAAGAGAAGGCACCGATCGAGCCAATGACGGTGGGAGGAAGGAGAAAGAGGATGCGAGAGACGACAGGGAGAAAGAGATAGGTGCTGATATGAGGGAAGAGAGAACATATGAGCCGCCTGAGGGCCAGGATAGGCAGAAAAAGAGACATCTGAAAAAGCATGGTCGGGCGCTAGGAGACAATGAAGAGTCGAGCGACGCACCCAAGAGAAGGAAGACGGATAAACCTTCTATGTCCAAGGGGAAGAGAGCCGAGCTTCCTTAAGTAGTAGCACACCGATCCAGCCATGCGCATGAACCCTCCTCCAACGACCGCTTCCGAGAGTTGGAGCGAGATTTCCCTAACTTCATATTTTCAGAGATCGAGCCTGCCCCCGAAATACAACCGTTGACTCACAGCTTTCGTCGGCATATGCGTAATAACTTTGAGTATGTTTTTATCTCAATACGATGCTATGCAAGAGTATGCCGGGCAAGTGAGTGAGTTGCTAAAAGGAAAGCTTGCCGAGATTGCTGGTTTGAAAAGAGATGTTGACAGTAGTAAGAAAACAATTGGAGTTTTAGAAAGGCAAACCAAAAGTCTGGAATTACACGCGACGACAGACAGGGAGAAGTATGAGAAAGAGGTTGAAGAATTGAACAGTCAGGTTCAGCAAAAAGGTCGAGAATGTGGAACAATGAAGGAGGAGGTCGAGTCTTTGAAAAGGGACAAGGTCCGACTCGATCTTGAAATACAAAATCTAAAGGCGGCCCTTCACTCGGCCGAACTTGCTAAAGACCAAGCCGAGCAAAATGCTGCTGCAGCCATTGAGTCTGCCAGCAATCTGAAGCAGCAGCATGATATTGGCATTGAGGCCATAAAAGATGAGCATGTCCATGAGAAGGGTGAGTTAAGAAAGGGGCACGCTCGTCAGATTCTTGTGTTTTGCGCCGATTTTCTTCGTCGTCGGGACCTGTCCTGGATGCCCGGGTATCCCAAGTTTTTGACCGATGTATGGAAGGTACTTTTGTGGGATGAGAAGAAGAAGTCTCAGGGTCACTGGTGGATGAGGCGTCGTTGATGGCCCACATTCTGAATGACAAAGAACAAGCCATAGTGAGGGAAGCACAAAGCCGGGAGAAAAAAATGGTCGAGGCGGAACGACTTAAGGCGAAGGGAAAGTCGGTCCTCGAAGCTGAAACAGGCGACAGTCGGCCTTATGTTCCTACCCCCCCCCCCCACTTGTAGCTGCAGGAGGGCGCTCGACTTCTTCCATCCCCGCCGACACTGTCAAGGCTATGGAGGAGCAGGTGTTCAGCTCCAATGCTGAAAGTAAGTCCTTATTTTGTGTCGAACGTATCATCGTCATTTTCTTATTACATGTATTTTCTTTCTTCTTTAGGGGATTCTCTTAATGGAACAGGTTGGATGAAGAGTCTGCTGCCAGGGAAAGAGATGTTGCAAAGGAAGCAGGGAAGGCCGCAAGGGCGGTTAGGGTCGATCCAGTGTCTCCCGAGGACCCGGACATTCAGATCGTCAAAGAGTCTATAAGAGAAGACCGTCCATCCATGGCTGATATAAAAAGTCAGAAGGAAGAAGAGTTGTCTGTTATGAAGTCAGAGCCTACTGAAGATCCTTCGAGCGCTCAGCCTCCCCAGTTTATTCCTCTGACCATTCTTTCTTCAGTTCACGGTCCTACTGCCCCCATTCTTCCATAGGCTTCTTCTTCGACTCCAAAACCTTTTGGTAGTACCCTCGGGAGGGCGAGACGTAAGTTGACCACTGAGGAGGCGCTCGAGATGATCAAGCAGAAAGAACTAGCTGAGATGATAGAGCAAGGATTGATACGGCCTCCTTTTTAGGATCCACTTTCTTTCTTTTTGTGGTTATTTGACAATGTACCGCCTGTGATGATGTTTGAGTGGTATCTGTTATGGAGCAACATTTTGTAATGATGTCAGAACATTTTAAGAAATCTATTTATTGTGTAAACATATGTAATTGTTAATATCGTGTAAATCTTAGACTCAGCCCCTTTATTTTTTGGTCAAGAATGAGTCGTACTTCGCCTTTGTCAGGGGTGTTAATCGCTACTTTTGCCCCCGATGTCGGGCTAGATGTTTGGAAGGCGATCCCTCCTTTCAAACCCAAGCAGAGCCATTCTCGATCATGGCTCGGATGCGTTTGAGTAGGAGCGCCCGTAGTCTTTTATACTTATCCTTTAGTTAGTAAAGGGCAAAGTTTGTCAGTTTGAGCGGTCTTTTGTCAAGGTGCACCATTCATGCTCTATTGTCATTTATACTCGTTCTCAAGTCGGTGAGGTCGAGTGTTTAGCCCAATCAGTCAGTCAATTTGTCAGGACAGGCGTCGACCTTATCCTCGTGTCATCCAAGGTAATGGTCATAAAATTAGTTAGTTAATCACAGATGTTTGCTCGTTTAAATCACAACAAGACAGAGCAGAAATGGAGACTCTTATTAATATTCTACGGCGGCCTATAAAGGTTGCTTATTACAATGCTAATAAACAAATTCAAAATCTCAAAAAGTCTAAATATTAAAAGAAATAAAATAAAGGCTCTTAAGAAAGATAACGTCGTAAATGCTCCACGTTCCATGCTCTTTGAAATAGCTCGCCATCCACAATTGTCAATCTGAAACTTCCATTGTCGAGCTTATCTTGAATGACATAAGGTCCCTCTCATCTTAGGCCCATGTGTACGGGGACTGGGAAGATTCGCTTTAGAACCAGATCCCCCACCTCAAAAGTTCATGGCCGGACCCTTTTGTTGTAATATCGGGCTACTCGTTGCCTGTGAGCCACGGCAGGAAGGTTTGCCTCTTCCCTCTTTTCGTCGACCATGTCTAACAATGTTAGGAGAAGTGCTTTATTAGTCAGAGGGTCGTAGTAGATTGTCCAATGGGTCGGGACTTCAAGTTTGATTGGGAGGACTACTTCGGAACAATATGACAAAGCGAAAGGAGTGTGCCCAGTTGCAGTCTTATGGGTGGTACGATATGCCCATAATGCTAGAGGCAACTCGTCGGCCCACTTTCCTTTAGCTTGATCCAACCGTTTCTTTAAAATGGTTTTAATAATCTTATTAACCGCCTCGACTTGTCCATTGGACTGGGGATGTGCGACTGCTGTGTACTTCTTTTCGATGTGATACTTCTCACAAAAGTCTTGGAATTCCACACTGTCAAATTGAGTTCCATAATCCGTGACAATGGTCCGAGGTGTTCCATATCGACATATGATGTTTCGAAAAATAAAATTGATGACCTTTTTGGTTGTAATCATAGTCATTTGTTCGGATTCCGCCCACTTTGTGAAATAATCCACTGCCACAATCGCATATCTGGCACCTCCTTTCGAAATGGGCAATGTTCTGATGATGTCGATCCCCCATACGGAAAATGGCAAAGGACTTGCCATCTGAGTAATTTTGGTTGGGGGCGCTCGTGGGATTCGTGCGAACCTCTGGCATTTGTCACATCTTTTGGCATAATTAGCGGCGTCTTTGTTGATGGTCGGCCAGAAGTATCCATAGCGTAGTATCTTTTGCGCCAAAGCTTGCCCCCCAGTGTGTGCCCCATAGTCGCCTTCGTGTACCTCCCGTAGTATCCTCTTGATGTCATCATTTACTACACATCAGAACATAGGAACAGAAAACCCCCTTCTGTATAGCTGGCCTTGCTGGGTAAGATATCTGGAAGCTTGCCGCACTAAGGCCCGCTTCTTATTCTTCTTTTCGGGTAGTTGCCCATAGAGAAGAAAGTTCTTAATGGGAGTCATCCATGATTATTTTTCGGGTTCGTCATCAGTCTGATCGATCTCCATTTGATTGATACTTGGTATTTTCAAGGTTTCTATGGGGACTATCTCCGATTCACTCGGGTGATCCGAGCTAGCTAGCTTCGCCAACCTATCCGCCTTCTGGTTTTCTTCCCGAGGAACATGAGAAATGCTATACCGATCAAATTTCCATAGTAACTTCTTGACCTCCTTAAGATAAGAGGACAGCCACTCTCCTCGGGTAATGAACTCTTTCCATACCTGATAGACTACAAGTTGAGAATCACAGAAGATATCGAGTGCTGTTATCCTTAAATCTTTTGCTAGCCTTATCCCGGCAATTAGGGCTTCATATTCGGAGTCGTTATTAGTGGCCAAAAATTCTAGTCTCAAGGCATAGTAAACCGAGCGTCCTTCAGGGGACAAAAGCACTACGCCAGCCCCCGAGCGTTGCTTATTTCGGGCTCCATCCGTATAGAGTTTCCATGTGGCGGGCTCCTAGTCGACCTTTACTGGCTTAGGATGGTCACTTTGATATTCGTCCTTCGGGATTGTAAATTCGGCTATAAAATCAGCCAAGTCTTGCCCCCGGATTGACTTTCGAGGGACAAATGTCAGGTCGAACTGGCTCAACTTAATATTCCACTTCAACAATCTCCCACTTGCTTCAGGCCGTTGCAAGATTTGGCGGAGAGGTTGATCAATGAATATTTTGATGGGATGAGCTTGGAAATAGTGCCGAAGTTTTCTCGACACGATTAACAAGCTATAAGCTAGTTTTTCGATCTTAGGATAGTTTCACTCGGCTCCGGTTAATTTTTTGCTAACATAATAAACTGGTCGCTGCACCTGCTCTTCTTCGCGAACTAGGACTGAGCTAATGGCATGGGCAGATACTGGCAAGTAAACAAATAAGTCTTCATGATCAACCGGCTTAGAGAGGATAGGAGGTTTTTCGAGGTGGTCAAGCAGATTTTGGAAAGCTTCGACGCAGTCGGGCGTCCATGCAAAATTTCTCTTACCCCTTTTTATCAACTCAAAGAAAGGCAGGCATTTGTCAGTGGCTTTTGAAATGAACCGCCCCATGATTGCTACCTTTCCTGCTAGGCTCTGGACATCCTTTATCCGTCGAGGTTCCTGAATTCCCTTGAGGGTTGCAATTTGGTCAGGATTGATCTCGATTCCACGAGAGCTCACAATGAACCCAAGGAATTTGCCCGAAGCCACTCCAAAGGAGCACTTTAATGGATTCAGCTTCATACCATATTTCCTTAAAATGTCAAACATCTTCGACAGGCCGTTCACATGCTCAGATGACTGTTTTGACTTCACCAGCATATCATCCACGTACACTTCCATCGTCTTCCCTATCTGATCATGAAACATCCGATTAACTAACCTCTGATACGTGGCTTCCGCGTTTTTCAGACCAAAGGGCATCACTACGTTACAGTACAATCTGAGGTCGGTGATGAAACTGGTATGTTCCTGATCGGGAATGTGCATGGCAATCTGATTGTATCAAGAATACGCATCCATAAACGAAAGTAGCTCGTGTCCAGCGGTCGAGGCAACCAATTGATCAATCCTGGGTAATAGGAAGCTGTCTTTCGGGCAAGGTTTATCCAGATCAGAGAAATCAATGCAGGTTCTCCACTTCCCGTTTGCCTTCTTTACTAGTACCGGGTTGGCTATCCAGTCGGGATAGGTCGCATCCCGGATAAATCCATTGGCTTGTAACTTTCCAACTTCTTCTTTCAAGTCTCTCGATCGTTCAAGATCGAGCATTCGCCTTTTTTGTTTTACCGGAGTATATTTTGGGTCGATGCTGAGGGAGTGGGTTATAATAGACGGAGATATCCCACACATGTCAGCGTGGGTCCAAGCAAATACATCCAAATTTGCTCTGAGGAATTCACTTAGTTCCCTCGTCCGGAGGGGATCAAGATGAACCAATCTTTAGAACTTTGGTAGGGTCATGATCATCGATAGGAATGTCTTTGGTAGCCTCATTCGGGGCTGCCTTCCTACACTCCGACTCATCGTCGTCCCGTGGGTCGATGTCCTCGACTTCACAAGGTGACGATCTGGGTCGGGGTGCATTCTATAGTTTCTATGTTTCCTTCTCCTCCCTTGGGGAAGAGGATTTTTCAGACTCCTTGTTACCACCACTCCTTAACTCCTTCCACTCTGCCATATAGCATGCTCGACCATCTACTTGGTCTCCTTGCAGTCCCGATCCCACTGTCAGTGGGAAATTTCAAGAGTAGGCACCAAGGGGTGATGCATGCTCGGAAGATCGCTAATGCAGGCCGTCCTAGAAAGGCGTTGTAATGTGATTTGATGTTCATTACAACAAACGGGAGAATCCTGACTCTTCGCCTATCTCCATCGCCCAACTCTACCGATAACCTGACTTGGCCAATAGGCTCGGTGGATGCTCCATTGAAACAACGTATATGGCCTTCACATAATTCCAGGTCCTTCACTTCTAGTTTCATTTGGTTGTAATTCTGTTTGAATAGGATGTTTACAGAGCTTCCATTGTCGACCAAAACCTTTCGGACAGTAGCCGGACCAATGACTGCTATTATCACCAATGGATCGACCGTTGGGGATTCTATACCGGTCGACTCTTGGTCGAGAAAGATGATATCCTCACCCATCGTTCTTATCAATTTGACGGGACTCGCGACACCATGGGGATCTACTTCTCCAACATCCAGATGTTTTGCGGCGTTGACATATCGTTCCATGGCTCTAACGTTGTTTCCTGCCGGGTGTGGTCCTCCCACAATGGCGCTGATCACAATTCCCTTCCCCTTTTCCTGGGGGGTGGCGCGAGATGCCGTTTGACTTGGCCTGGACCCCGAAGTTCCTTACCCCCTCTCTCTTGGTGCTATCTTATATTTGTCGAGCTTCCTTTCTGGAATCAGCTTCTCGACGATGTCTCTGAGATGTCGGCACTCATTGGTTGTGTACCCATAAATGTCATGGAATAAGCAATATTTCCCAGTTGCTCGTTCCTTCTCTGTCGGGTCTCGCGGTGGCGGTTTCTTATACTGCATCGCGTCACAGGTATCAAGGTATATATTCTCCAAACTATCACTTAGGGCGGTATATGTTTTAAACACCTGGAAACGGGGGCGCTTCCGGGAATTTCCACTTTGCTTCGAACTTCCGTTGTTCTCCCTCGAATCCTCGCCATTTCATTTGCTACGGTTTTCAACGTTTACCTCGACTTTCCCCGAGCTGTCCCCAGACTGTTTCACCGCAACACTATTTCGAGCTGTCGGGTTGAAAACATTTCTCGAGCCGTCCTCCTCTTCCAACTGCGCGTCTTCGTGCCTCAAGCGGATATGGGCTTTTTCATAAAAAGCTTCAATCGTGGTAGGTGGCTTCCCAATTAAATATTTTCCAAACTCAATTCGTTTGTCGATGCCATCGACCAAAGCCATCAAGACGGTCTCATGATTGGGGTTGCTTACTTCGGTGATAGCCCGATTGAATCGATTAAGATAATTCCTCAGGGATTCACCTCTTCCTTGTTTCACTGTCGACAACGCCATGACATGTTTCGATTTGGTGGCACGGAGGCGGAATTGAGTCAGAAACTTTTCGCTTAGATCTTTAAAACTAGGAACCAACTTCGCGGGCAAGCGTACAAACCACATGAGGGCCATTTGACTTAGAAAGATAGGAAAGGCTTTGCATTTGATCGCGTCAGGAGCGGCTTCCACATCCATGTGCCAAGAATATCTCATCATATGCTGTTGCGGATCCGAGGTTCAATCATAATGGTCCATCTGAGGCATATTGAACCTTCTGGGGAATTCTGCTTGTAATATATCGTCGGTAAACGGCGTATGGCTTCGGTCGACTCCCCAATCTTCATTTCTATGCCCCCGACTGTCGTTCATAATCTGTTGTACCATCGCGGCCAGATTTGGGGGAACAGTTGTGTCTGGGTCGGCCCGTTCAACAAGCGGGCTTTGTCTGCCCCTTCGTCAGAGAGCGCCGTCCGGGAATCTCTTCTTCCCCCTCGGTTGTCCTGGTCAATCGCAAGATTTCTGGGGGGACGAGCCGAGGCTCGAACTCTTCGAGCAGCATTTCGATTGGGAGGAGGCTCCTCTCGATGGTGAGGGGCTATAGGGCCAACAATCTCTATCTCATCTCGATTGGTACGTTCTTGATCACGCTCATCTGGAGGGATCTGGTGCCCTTCCGTTTGTGGTGGTCGGACGTTTTCAATTCTTTCTAGTGGGCGTCGATCTCGACGAGGGTCTCTATCTTCTTCTGATAAGGAGGGGTCCTCTAATACTCGATCCGGCTGAGGGAGAGGAGGTCGATGACCTTGAGCCCCTTGACTTTGACTTCTGAATTCTTCCCATTGCCTCGATATGCGATTCATGTCTTCACGCATAGTGGCGTTCTCCTGAGAATGTGTCCTCAAGGCATCAGTGATTTCTCTTAGCCGATCCACCATAGCCATAAACTCGTCTCGAGTAGCAAAGGCAGAGGATGGGGCCACATCCCCTCCAGAGGGTAATACAGGCTGATTTGAGGTAGTTTCGGGGGCGGTTGACCCATTAACTGCTCCCGCAGAAGATCCCACCTGCGTATTTTTTCCAGTATTGCACACTGTTTTCCCTGCCATTGCTAAATCAATGCAATAATAAAAAATGGGATTTTTGTCTTGGACTAGGTGATCCAAAAGTAAAGCAAAAAATCCGAAATGATCTGAGAAAGTCAGTTCTTAGTGAAAGCACCAAAATGTTGTAGTGACCCGAAAATCCGGTCCAATTTGAGCTGACCAAATAACACAAGTCCAACCCCAAATTGCACTGGAAATTCAAGAAACTAATCGAAAGAAAATAGAGGGTGGGGATAGATAAGATAGAACTATTAGAATAGAAGAAGAAGAAGAACATCATCATCAGAGTAAACACGAATCTCACAGCGGAACGAATAAAATATAACATAACTTTTGAAATATAAACAGTATATGTATACAATAGCACTTATCAGAGTACAACACTTACAACACAGCGGAAATAATAATAGCTAAAATCTTGAAGCCTCCTGCTCCAAGCTCTCCAAGTGTATCTGTAAAATCCCGACTACTTGACTGCCCGTACAAAATTAGGCACCCAAGAGTTTAGGGAAAACAAAAAAATAAACTCTGGGTCAGTCATGGGACTGGTATGAGTAAAACAGTTAAAAACAGTTTGAACAAGTAAACGATATCTCATAAGACCACGCCGTATAACGGAATGGGTTTTTCCCTTGTGAGAATCCAAAATATCTTTATATCAAAACCTTTGATATTATAATAATGTCTATCAACCACCGTATAATAACCATCTAGCAGAAACGCTTTCATCTCACGTTCTACATATATAGTATACAATCAAAACTGCAAGCACGTATTGGGTAATGGATTTCCAACTATGACAAGGTATGGAACCACCTTCCGATCAGTGTACTCTAGGAACGATACACTAGAGTTCAACAAGAACATCTTATAACTCAGCCACACATGACCGACCACTCATTTTGCTTGAGTGTATCGAATATATATCACCAACGGTTGGGATCAGCAACCGTTTCCCGTATATATATGAGACAGCATTGATAGAATAAAGAAGCAAATGAATATTCTCTAGATAGGTGATTATAGACCCTACTTCTGTGCGACCGACTTAGCCATGCTGCCTGCCCAATTTTTGTCATTTCCTGGTTGTTGAGGCTTGAGTCTACGCTTTATCAGCACATCATATATACTTCGAATGTCACATCGTCAGATCCATCAGAATCACAAATCGACTTTCACAACAATACATTATGTGTTAGCTAAAAGAAGTTTCCTTCTCTGCTTCCACTCTTGGTACGGTTGGAGAAATCAGTGTATGTGATCTTTCTGGAAATACTCTGTCAGACCTTCTTCCATATAAGTTGTCCTGGGACTGGACAAACCGAAGGCACTATTCAGTACATCCATCTTAGGCACTGTTATCTAAGACTTATACAACAGCCCTTGCATAAACTCCGTCTTCACGGTATTCAGCATACTTGATTCGCAACGCTTATGCCAATACGGAGTGGTTCTTTGGATAATAATCCAACCGGTCTTTCCATATTTACAATGTAAAATGGTCAAAAACTTCAATAGTCGGTGAGTTAACTATCAAAGAAAAATACGTGTGCAAACAACGATATTATTTCCAGATGGAAATTCTATCAATCAATCATCAATCATATATATATATCTATATATATATATATATATGTATCCTTATTTCTATGTTTAGAAAATATACGTTAATACTGGAAAACATTTCCATAACTTATTTACTAAATTTACTTAACCACTTCACACTCGAACCGTAACCATTTCTTAATTTAAAACGCAGTCAATCAAGTTGGGGTATAGCTACCTCTCAGACCTTAACTGAACCACCTTTCAAATCTCGAAATAGATAAGATTCACCTTTTTAACTCTTTAATACTTCCTTAAAAACCCTCGGATTCTATATACGAACCCCCTTCTTTCACAAGTTTACGTGATTATAACAATGGTGTTATAATCTCCTGCATCCGAAATATATTATCTTTAATATGACTTTTATTTCCTAACTCGAATAAATAACGAACAACTAATTTATTTACTCCTATTCAGTTAACTCTAATCTATAACTCTTGTTTGAATAACTCCAACCTTATAACTCATACTGGATTAACTCTTATTCGAATAACTTATTCAAATAACTCATATTCGATTTGCTTACTTTCGAATATTCGATAATCTCTTTCTTCGAATAACTCTTATTCGATTTAACTCCGGTCGAATAACTAGATTCGATCAACTCACTTCGAATATCTCTAATTCGATTATCTCACTTCGAATATCTACTATTCGATTATCTCATTTCAACTCTATTCGAATAAACTAAATTCGATTAACTCCATTTGAATACTCTAGTTCGATTTAACTCTAATCGATTTACTCTAACTGATTTACTTTAACTGGTCAACTCTAACTGGTTAATTCTAACTGATTATCTCTAACTGATTAACTCTAACTGGTTGACTCTACTGATTAACTTTAACTGGTTAACTCTACTAATTAGCTTTACTGATTAACTTAATTCTAATCGATTAACTTAACTCAAATTGATCAACTCTACTTCGATCAACTAAATTTGATTAACTCCTTTCGAATAAACTATATTCGATAACTCTTTTAACTCCATTCGAATAACTAATATTCGATAACTCTTTTCGAATAACAAATATTCGATAACTCTTCTTGAATAACACTTATTCGATTAACTCTTTTGCTTTATAAAGATTCCCTTTATATAACGTTTATCCATTCAAAAAGATTTCCTTTTAACAGCGGTTATTCATTTATAAAGATTTACTTTTAGTAACAGTTCTTCACTTTATAAATGTTCTTTTAATAACGCTTCTCCACTTATAAGGATTTCCTTTTAACAACGTTTTTCCCTTTTCATAGCGGTTTCCTTTTTATAACATCCTATTTCCTTTATAAATGATTTCCTTTTCAAACTCTATTTATTTTCTATATAAATATTCCTTTTATCTTTTCTATTTATTTAATAAATATTTCCTATTTCAATCCCATTTGTTTTCTAAAAAAATGTTTTCTGTTTCAATCTTATTATCTTATTTGTTTTCTAAACAAATATTTTTCTATTTCAATCTTATTTGTTTTCTAAACAAATCTTTATATTTCAAACTTATTTGTTTTCTAAACAAGTATCTCTATTTCAATCTTATTTGTTTTCTAAACAAATGTTTATATTTCAATCTTATTTGTTTTCTAAACAAGTATCTCTATTTCAATCTTATTTGTTTTCTAAACAAATATTTTCCCTTATATTTGTTTTACAAATATATTTACTTTATATTTGTTTTACAAATATATTTCTTCTATATTTGTTTCACAAATATATTTCCTTTTTATTTCTTTTATTTTATAACTCCTTCTAAAAAATCCTTTTCCTTTATATATAAAATCCGTTGATTTTATATAAATAATATATTTTCAAAATGTACTTTGAAAATCCCCTTTTCCATCCCCGTATTTCTTACGGTATTTAAAATAACAAATAACAGTGATCGATACCGTTCAAACACATATAATCAACACAGATTATATACCACATCATACATCACAGTATATGAAACAAAACAGTATTTTATATATTGAGGAACCCAGTTGGATCCTTCCAACCTGTTCCCTTGCATCACAGATGTTAAACCATATAATTAACATCAACTTCATTTCAGTATGAAATGTTCGGATAAACAACATCTATATCTATATATATATATATATAACGGTTTATATATATATATAATTTCAACTAACTGACTAGCAGTTCAATCAACCAAATCAACACACAGCAATCAACAGATAATTACAGTTCTAAGAATACGTTATAAAAATATAACTGTTCAGAGTTGGTGAGTTTTACTCACTTTGGCAGTTCATTGTTAAAGAATGATAAACTGTTATTTGATTTGAATCAAACAGTTTATTTCGCCATAAATTCATACGAGCTCCAATCCACTCCCAGTTAGTTCCATTGGGTAGTGTCCGTCCATACGATCCTAACTGATCTTGTTTCGTTTGATTCTGATATCGTATGACGAAGTTACACATTATAGAAGTTTGTACACTATTTAAAATTGAATTAAAATGTTTTAAACCACATTTGGGCCTCGCCCCTTTAAAATCAATCCCACCACCATATTAGATCCGCTTGATACAGTACCCTTCCTCTCCAAATTATCTCTGCGCGTTTCCTCCATACTTCAGCAACTCCGCACCATTCCCGTTTCATCACGGCACCCAAAATCCTTCATCACACCACCGATCCTCAAACTAAACCCACCACGGTTCATCCATTCGTCCACGCTTCGACTTGGACACCTTCACCTCCACCCCGACGTTGCCCTGTAGTCCGCGACTTCCAGTCCCCCTCGAAAATCACAGTGCAGACTTCGAACTTTTTAATTCGTATAAAATCCCAAAAATTCGCAGGTGAAGCTACTCCTTGCCACCAGTTCGAATACACATTCGAATTCGAAACTCAACATACCAATTTCCAGAAAAGCTTAGCCCTAGGCTTCACTGTTAAAAATACCAACATACGGAACTGACATCGAACCCCTTCAAATGGGTATAGACCTTAAGAGGATTACACAGCGAACTCAAATAAGTGAATTTGGTGATTTTAGGAATTTGCCCTCATTTGATTTTGATTTTTGACATTCTGTTTTATTTCAGGTGAAAGAACGAGAGAGCGGCGGAAATGAACGTTGACCGAGGAATTAGGTCTTAAGGAATTTGTTTAAGGGGCTATTTATAAGGAGAGAAGATATTTTCCCATCCATTATTATATTCGTTTTTAATATACCGTTATTTGTATTCGTTGTTAAAAATTCCTGAGGTCACATACTATACCCAAAAATCACGAAAATTTACATGCACCTTCTGTTCGACATTACGGTCCCAACGAAACTGGTTTCGTCGAATTCCAGCTTCGTATGCTCACACAACATATTTTTAACCGTCGGAATACTGACTATTTTTCACTTTAAAAATCCGTACGGCCACACAGTGACTCTAAAATCACGAAAACTGACATCTAGCAATAATTTAACATTGCAGATCCAATAAAATTAGTTTCGTCGAATTCCGACTTCGTTTGCAAAAGTGGCTATTTTTAAAGCTCTGGATGACCCATTTAAATATATAAATATATTTAAATATATTTAAATAAAATATTAATAAATTAATATTATCGTATATATTCACACCAGAATACCATACAGCTCTAGAATATTCCTATATGAATTTCTAGCTTGATATTTATAATTCCGATTAAATCGATATTCGATTTATAATGAAATTCCTTTTTAAAATATAAATAATTCCTTTATAAATTTCAAAGGAATTCTACAGCGACTTTTCTGAAATTTGATTTGGACATAAATCAAAATCTACACGACGAAATCCCGATTTTTCTCTTCCACTAGAAAGATATACTCCACCAGCTCCACGCGTTTCTTGTTTCACAGAAATCCGGCTTAAAACAAATCCTGTACATTCAGTTGAAGTTCGAATCGCCAATTTACGAACTGCAGCGCCATTTCGAGCTCGGTTTTAATTATAATATAATTATACGTTCAAACTGACGTTATTTAATTATATTCGTTAATCTAATTCAATTCTAAACTGAATTATACCTTATATAAAATCCAATTCACACTGTATTGTGAATTCGACTATTTTTGATTATTTCTGAATTAAATATATTATTCTATTAATTAATTTAATTAAATATTCACTAAAATTTAATTAACGGCCATTTAATTCTCTAAACCACTATTTAAATAATTAAATTAATTAATTATGATACCCCTGGAAATGCGGGTCATTACATTCTTCCCTACTTAAAATAATTTCGTCCTCGAAATTACTAAGGTAGAGGACGACCCTATCTACTGGGTAAATATTTATCGGTTTACCCTTTAACTTCAGTTTCAACTGAACCAATTAATATCGACTAAAATATTAATTTATTCCGACTAACTAAAATTTTCAAAAATTCTGAAAATCTTCTAACGCCTTAATTTTTCGGAAAATTTCGCCATAACCTCCTTTGTACAGCCCTATCGGTAAAACCACAACTCGCCTCTCTAGGCCTTCTCCAACCAAAAGAAAATCAAACAGCCAAGCGGCTTGCTAAATCGGCTAATAAATCACCAAACTCATATGAAATATAAACTTGTACCTTTTTGACGGGTATATCATTATATCACTTTGCACTTGTTACCAATATATGCATATACCAATGTTATACCAATCAAACTTTAATCATTCGCTTATACCTAAGTCGAATTCCATTCGAACTTTAATCTCAAAATCCAAACTCTCAATCTTTTCAAATTAATTTCATTCAGGATTATTCTCTAACCACATTTAGTTCTATTTAACTTAGTTCAAGTTAAATTTTAATTCACTTTTACCATTTTCTTCTATTTAACTTCGTAAGTTAAATTTAAATTCCAGAATTTTAAATTCCTGGGTCTATCTCAAATCAATTTGAAATCATAATACCA
The DNA here is from genome assembly GCA_030737875.1 of Allium sativum. Lineage (NCBI taxonomy): Eukaryota > Viridiplantae > Streptophyta > Magnoliopsida > Asparagales > Amaryllidaceae > Allium > Allium sativum. The sequence continues at coordinate 182,576,938 of CM060924.1, read as the reverse complement.
ATTCAAAACCTTTGAATTTCTAAACAACTTGTTTTCTCAAAACAATTAAAAAACATAATCTTTGGTAGTAATCCGTCACTTAGCAACTCGAAAATGAACTCTGATGATGTGGCCACACTCATCAGGGTTATTTCCCAGTTTATCGAAGTGAGTTCAATACTATAACACTTTCAATTTGAAAACATTTTCAAAATCTCCCAGGAATATAAAATTTCCTTACTCTTAATTCCAATTCTGATTTAAATTTCAGATTTTATTCATCTTATTTCATATACTTTACTTATATGAATTCTAGTTAGTTATCTATAACCATTTCACCTTTTTATAATCTCATCTGATTATAATAACAACCAACACAACCAATTATACTATGTTAATTTCAAAACATATCATGTCGGTTCATGGTATTCGAGTGTTTAAAAACCCCTATCGATATTGTAGTGCCCCACTATCGACCAGAATTCATAAGCCACTCAACCAATAAAACTCCACAATATAAAACAAATTTTTATATATAATAACAAATACGTTCACTCGTATGTATACACTCAAACTCAATCTAGGATATTACTAACCCCATCTCTACTGAGTCACGCCACAGAGCCAAGGTAATACTTAACCTTAAGCTCTGATAACAACTGTAGTGACCCGAAAATCTGGTCCAATTTGAGCTGACCAAATAACACAAGTCCAACCCCAAATTGCACTGGAAATTCAAGAAACTAATAGAAAGAAAATAGAGGGTGAGGATAGATAAGATAGAACTATTAGAATAGAAACATCATCATCAGAGTAAACACGAATCTCACAGCGGAACGAATAAAATATAACATAACTTTTGAAATACAAACAGTATATGTATACAATAGCACTTATCAGAGTACAACACTTACAACATAGCGGAAATAATAATAGCTAAAATCTTGAAGCCTCTTGCTCCAAGCCCACCAAGTGTATCTGTAAAATCCTGACTACTTGACTGCCCGTAAAAAATTAGTCAACCAAGAGTTTAGGGAAAACAAACAAATAAACTCCGGGTCAGTCATGGGACTGGTATGAGTAAAACAGTTAAAAACAGTTTGAACAAGTAAACGATATCTCATAAGACCACGCCGTATAAAGGAACAGGTTTTCCCTTATGAGAATCCAAAATATCTTTATATCAAAACCTTTGATATTATAATAATGTCTATCAACCACAGTATAATAACCATCTAGCAGAAACGCTTTCATCTCACGTTCTACATATATAGTATACAATCAAAACCGCAAGCACGTATTGGTTAATGGATTTCCAACTATGACAAGGTATGAAACCACCTTCCGATCAGTGTACTCTAGGAATGATACACTGGAGTTCAACAAGAACATCTTGTAACTCAGCCACACATGACCGACCACTCATTTTTCTTGAGTGTATCGAATGTATATCACCAACGGTTGGGATCAGCAACCGTTTCCCGTATATATATGAGACAGCATTGATAGATTAAAGAAGCAAATGAATATTCTCTAGATAGGTGATTATACACCCTACTTCGGTGTGACCGACTTAGCCATGCTGCCTGCCCGATTTTTTTCATTTCCTGGTTGTTGGGGCTGGAGTCTACGCTTTATCAGCACATCATATTTACTTCGAATGTCACATCGTCAGATCCATCATAATCACAAATTGACTTTCACAACATTACATTATGTATTAGCAAAAAGAAGTTTCCTTCTCCGCTTCCACTCTTGGTACGGTTGGAGAAATCAGTGTATGTGATCTTTCTGGAAATACTCTGTCAGACCTTCTTCCATACAAGTTGTCCTGGGACAGGAAAACCGAAGGCACTATTCAGTACATCCATCTTAGGCACTGTTATCTAAGACTTATACAACATCCCTTGCATAAACTCCGTCTTCACGGTATTCAGCATACTTGATTCGCAACGCTTATGCCAATACGGAGTGGTCTTTGGATAATAATCCAACCGGTCTCTCCATATTTACAACGTAAAATGGTCAAAAACTTCGATAGTCGGTGAGTTAACTATCAAAGAAAAATACGTGTGCAAAAAACGATATTATTTCCAAATGGAAATTCTATCAATCAATCATCAATCATATATATATATATATATATATCTTTATTTCTATGTTTAGAAAATATACGTTAATACTAGAAAACATTTCCATAACTTATTTACTAAATTTACTTAACCATTTCACACTCGAACCGTAAACATTTCTTAATTTAAAACGCAGTCAATCAAGTTGGGGTATAGCTACCTCTCATACCTTAACTGAACCACCTTTCAAATCTCGAAAAAGATAAGATTCACCTTTTTAACTCTTTAATACTTCCTTATGAACCCTCGGATTCTATTTACGAACCCCCTTCTTTCACAAGTTTACGTGATTATAACAATGGTGTTATAATCTCCTGCATCCGAAATATATTATCTTTAATATGACTTTTATTTCCTAACTCGAATAAATAACGAACAACTAATTTATTTACTCCTATTCGGTTAACTCTAATCTATAACTCTTGTTTGAATAACTACAACCTAATTACTCTTACTGGATTAACTCTTATTCGAGTAACTTATTCAAATAACTCATATTCGATTTGCTTACTTTCGAATATTCAATAATCTCTTTCTTCGAATAACTCTTATTCGATTTAACTCCTGTCGAATAACTAGATTCGATCAACTCACTTCGAATATCTCTGATTCGATTATCTCACTTCGAATATCTACTATTCGATTATCCCATTTCAACTCTATTCGAATAAACTAAATTCGATTAACTCCATTTGAATACTCTAGTTCGATTTAACTCTAATCGATTTACTCTAACTGATTTACTTTAACTGGTTAACTCTAACAGGTTAATTCTATCTGATTATCTCTAACTGATTAACTCTAACTGGTTGACTTTACTGATTAACCTTAACTGGTTAACTCTTCTAAATAGCTTTACTAATTAACTTAATTCTAATCGATTAACTTTACTCTAATCGATCAACTCTACTTCGATCAACTAAATTTGATTAACTCCTTTCGAATAAACTATATGCGATAACTCTTTTAACTCCATTCGAATAACTAATATTCGATAACTCTTTTCGAATAACAAATATTCGATAACTCTTCTTGAATAACACTTATTCGATTAACTCTTTTGCATTATAAAGATTCCCTTTTTATAACGTTTATCCATTCAAAAATATTTCCTTTTAACATCGGTTATTCATTTATAAAGATTTACTTTTAGTAACGGTTCTTCACTTTATGAATGTTCTTTTAATAACGCTTCTCCACTTATAAGGATTTCCTTTTAACAACGTTTTTCCCTTTTCTAGCGATTTCCTTTTTATAACATCCTATTTCCTTTATAAATGATTTCCTTTTCAAACTCTACTTATTTTCTAAATAAATATTCCTTTTATCTTTTCTATTTATTTTATAAATATTTTCTATTTCAATCCCATTTGTTTTCTAAACAAATGTGTGACGATCCCAAAATCCGAGGGGCGGTATTAAGGATAATCATAGGGAAATAACACATTAATCATCATAGCAGAGAACAGATAATAGCAGAAACAATAAATAGAATAATTTTACATGGATATGACAGCGGAATCACAACATGTAGGAACATCAGAATAGCATAACGTGGGATATAACTTAGTAAATAAAAAGGAAAGTGATCAGTCATCATCGCCAGAGGCGGAATACATACATGCAGTGAGACATAATAAGGGTATCAGTCTACATCGCCGAAGGCGGTACATATACATACAATAAGAAGTACAGAAAGTAAATCAGTCTGCATCGCCAGTGGCGGAATCATAATATAAGTATACTAATGGCGGAAAATTTCAAAGTCATCTCTATGAAGTCTGCCTCGCCACGAGCCAAAAATGCACTCTATGCAGCAGTGCAGAGCCAAAAACAACCTGTCACCTGTGTACTAGGCTGCCCATGTGAAAATAAGGGCACCCGCGTTTGCAAAGTGAAACAAACAACGAGTCAGTCATGGGGACTGGTATGAGGAATCTATTTAACAGTTAAACAACAGTAATAGCAAATCATAGGACCACGCCACTTTCACGGAACGGGTTTACTCCAGTGATTGCTAGTGCATTTAAAACAAAGTAAATTCTTTTAAAAACAACGCAATGCTTTTTGAAAGAATGAAGCCATTATAAGAGTCAGGTCCCATCACACAATGCAACGCAAGCCGGAGGATAGAGTTTTACCTTATAATAGCCAAATATGCTTGATACGTATAAAACGAAATCATTTGATATTATTACTAGTGCATATATGTTTCAAAAATGAATAGCATCATAAATATCAATCATAGGCGACATGAGCGTCCCATGCCACTATGTCGCCATATATAAGTTACAATCGAATCTGTTATCTCGTATTGGAAATTGGATTTCCGTCATGAGTCGAGGCAAGGGGCAAGCTCCTCTCCGCTTCGAGACACTCTAGCAAATGCCTCAGGACTACGCACTCTGGGTAACCCTGGATCCTCCAAGGCCGGTCCTCTCTTACGTTTGAGGATTGGCAATTCCTGAACACATGTTTTCCGGTCCTTACAGACCTATATCGAGGCGCCTCGCATTCGAACAACCACATAGGTGAAAAATAGATATAAATGTCAGGGCTGGTAAGTCACTGAAACCACCATAGCTAGAAAGAAACGTCATGTTCTCCTTGGGTCCTTATCCCGTTTTTAACTCATACCGGGGTGTGAGGTTCGCGAATCTACGAAATACACAAAGCTAGGCCACGTAGACCTTGCTTTGATCATCATCCACAAGACTTTGCTTTGCAACAGAAGCCTTGATCACAGCATCTTGGCATGCCACATAGGCAGTCCACTCCATACGATTGATTTCCATCGATATATAACCCCTGAGCTCGTACGTCTCAGAGAAGGGCGTTAAGCAAAAGAATAAATTCTCCGCCGCCAAACAGATATATATTTAACAGAGATCAATCAGTATAGAACAAAATCCAATGTCCGACACACAGTCCATTTACAAGTCCGTTCTGGGTCTGAACGAAACCGGAGGCGTCAAATTCCTCGTATATCCGTCCAATCAACACATACGTTCAGACGGCTACTACTTCCGTCCCCTTCCGGTAGCTACTCCGGTCAGGAACCTCAGTAGCGTCCATCCAACCGATACGAAGATCGTCGGTCTTGAATCGTCTTTGCATTTTCCAATTCGAATCGCTCGATGAATTAGTTGAAATGAGGGTTAGCTCGGCCTTTTCAAATAATTCACGTCATTAAAATTTTAAATCGATTCTTTATATGGTTATATTATTCGACATCCATCTTTCAGTTATTTAGTGTTATTTTCGTGTCAAACACATACAACCATCAAATATCAAACAATTCAAGCCCAATTGGTTTATTTTCAATCAATATTGCTTATAATATTTTATAACGATTTTTCGCCATTTTTATTTATTTAAAAATGGCCATATTTAATTAAACGACGTTTCAGGTCGTGTCGTGGCACTGGCGCTGTTTTCCTCCTAATTTGTTTTACACATATCGTAAAATCTAACCGTTGGATTTCTACAAAGTCTTTATCAGTGGGAAGATATTCCCAAAGCGAACCCAACGGTTCCAGTTTCGTGAGAATCCGACGGTCGGATCTTCCACACTCGTCGTTTGAAGTTACGGTTTCAAAATTCGAACTGCAACGTCGTTATCCGATTTAATTTAATTATATTTATATTTATATATAAATATAAACGATTCTGGCGCTGTTTTTCTTCAGATTTGAATTAAACATTCCGGACAATCCAACCGTTGGATTTTTACAAGGTTGGTGAAGTTGGAAAGATATTTCCAAGGCGAACCCAGCGGTTGCGGTTTCGGGAAAATCCAATGGTCGGATTTCTCGTACTAATTGTTTCAAATTACGATTCCGAAACGCGAACTGCACAGCCTCTATTCCTTTTAATTATATTTCTATTTATATATATATATATACAGTTCATTCCACTATTTCAACTATAGTTCATTTTATATTTTCAACCTCGTTTTCACTTCAAATATTTCACTAACGCCTTAATATTTCGAAAAATTTCAACATAACCTCCTTTGTACGGGGAAGGGTTTGGAAATTTATTGGGCCGTATTAGGTACCCAATAAATCCTAAAAAGCATTCACATATTTATAGTGATATATTTTGGTGTTTACGGGGGAGCATGTACTGATAATCACTCCAGAGAATAAATTCCCGTCACCCCGTTTCCGTGTGGAAATAAATAGTCCATGTGCCGTATCTAATAACTAGAGCGACGTGATTATTGTCAGCTCCAGACCCGTGTGGGGTTTTTATTAATCTGGCAATTTATCGTTATAATTTATATAGTCCATATCAGTCTTCAGTTCAACCTGTAGTACATAGTCATCGCCATACAAGCCTCTTGCTTATATGGTAAATCTTCCACCTCGTCACACAAGCTCCAATTGCTTATGTGGAATATGATGAAGTATGCCTATCATCAAGAAGTATGCCATGTAGTGTAGTTCAAAATTAATTGTTACTATCCTATGGCGTTATTTATTATTTCACACAGAATAACCAGCACTCCGCATCCAATGGCATTCACAGGAGTTGATATATAAATAAAATTGCGCAGCCAACTCATCAAGGTTTACCTATTTGTCGGGCACGCAAATAATTTCTTTACTCTACAGCTAATCCATTTTTCCTGTTCAACACATGTATATATATGCAGAACAAAGCTAATAATAATATTTCTAGCAAACCATTATTTATTTCAACACGTGTGTATTTTTAACTAAGCGTATACATGATAAAAGAAATATTTTTATCATCAAAAATATTTATTCGGCACGTGTGTATTTTTAACTCTTCATATTCACTATAAAAATATAGTTTTCATTGCCGATTCATTTTATTTTTAAAAGAAGATAACATTCAACACATGAACTTCAACTCAACGAATGAATTGGAATTCAACACATGAATATTCTATATCGTTTGTATATATATATATAAAATATGATTTTTATCGCTAAAGCCATTTGTTTAAATTCAAATAATATTCAACACATGAATTTCAACTCAACGAATGAATTGCAACTCAACACATGAATATTCTATATAGTTTGTATATATATAAAAATGTGATTTTTATCGCTAAAGCCATTTGTTTAAATTCAAATAATATTCAACACATGAATTTCAACTCAACGAATGAATTGCAACTCAACACATGAATATTCTATATAGTTTGCATATATATATAAATGTGATTTTTATCGCTAAAGCCATTTGTTTAAATTCAAATAATATTCAACACATGAATTTCAACTCAACGAATGAATTGCAACTCAACACATGAATATTCTATATAGTTTGTATATATATAAAAATGTGATTTTTATTGCTAAAGCCATTTGTTTAAATTCAAATAATATTCAACACATGAATTTCAACTCAACGAATGAATTGCAACTCAACACATGAATATTCTATATAGTTTGTATATATATAAAAATGTGATTTTTATCGCTAAAGCCATTTGTTTAAATTCAAATAATATTCAACACATGAATTTCAACTCAACGAAGGAATTGCAACTCAACACATGAATATTCTATATAGTTTGTATATATATAAAAATGTGATTTTTATTACTAAAGCCATTTGTTTAAATTCAAATAATATTCAACACATGAATTTCAACTCAACGAATGAATTGCAACTCAACACATGAATATTCTATATAGTTTGTATATATATAAAAATGTGATTTTTATCGCTAAAGCCATTTGTTTAAATTCAAATAATATTCAACACATGAATTTCAACTCAACGAAGGAATTGCAACTCAACACATGAATATTCTATATAGTTTGTATATATATAAAAATGTGATTTTTATCGCTAAAGCCATTTGTTTAAATTCAAATAATATTCAACACATGAATTTCAACTCAACGAAGGAATTGCAACTCAACACATGAATATTCTATATAGTTTGTATATATATAAAAATGTGATTTTTATTGCTAAAGCCATTTGTTTAAATTCAAATAATATTCAACACATGAATTTCAACTCAACGAATGAATTGCAACTCAACACATGAATATTCTATATAGTTTGTATATATATAAAAATGTGATTTTTATCGCTAAAGCCATTTTTTTAAATTCAAATAATATTCAACACATGAATTTCAACTCAACGAAGGAATTGCAACTCAACACATGAATATTCTATATAGCATATGTAATTTATTTCAACGAATGAAAATTATTCTAACACATAAATATTTCTGGAAATTTCGGCAGCATAACGGCAGGGTAGTTAAAACCGGGACCGTCCCTAGTACGGCTCCTCGCTCTACCTTAAAACCTCGTGGTTTTTGACAATGGTGATCATGCATCTAGTTCGCACGCAGGCGGCATGTTTTATTTTCAATTCCACAATCCTATTCTATTTTGTTTCAACCACAAGAGGGTATTTTTCAACCACAAAGGTAATTTTCAACCATAAAGGTATTTTTCAACCACAATATCAACCACAAACAATTATTTCCAACCATTCGTCATACCATATAATGTCACGTCAATCACAAGCAATAAATATCGTCCATGGTCTGTGGACGAGGGGAGTATATATATATATATATATAATATAATAATTCACTTGCATTTCATCACAATTCAAAGCATATATGTTTCAAACAACGCTTGTATAATTTATACATCGCTAATATAACTTATACAACACATGTACATGAGGTATACAATGCGTATATAATTTACACTTCGCTTATATAATTTATACAACGCGATTTCAATCACACAATTAGTTTAGATTCCTCACATTGGTTATTGCAGTGCTAAAAATCGTAGGAAGGTCAGAAAAATCCGCGGCTTCTTCTAGAATGTAGAGAGCCTCCTTGCGGTCACGGTGTCTCCTGTTTCATCGAATTTCGTTAAAGAACGAAAAAGATATTATTTTTCAAAGTTTTGCAACACTTAAAAGTGTTATTTTCATTTCAGAATTTTCATCAGAAAAGTTTTTAAAACCTTCAAAACTAGGTCATAAATTTTCAGTCGATCCGTACCTCGATGCTTCGATCAGACCTTGCTACGTCAAAGAGCTACGAAGCACCTCCAGATCGGCGGTGGTGGCGAAGGATTCGGCGGCCTGTGCTCGTCGCGGCGGCGCTCTGAAGGTCGCGCCTTTCTCGTCGAATTCCGACGTCGATGGCTGATGGGAGGAGGCGTGGGTTGGTCGGATGTGGAGAGGAGACGAAGGCGGTCAGAAGTCTCAACTGGCTGCGGCGGTGAAATGGCCTGAGGCGGCGGCGATATCGACGAGAAGTTTTGAGCACTGTGCTTCGTCCAATCGTCTCTGGCGGCTAGGATTTCGTGATTTTTTTTTTAAAGAAAAATTCCTATTGGTCCATGCTTTATTGAAATTTTTAAATAGTGTTTTTGCAAACGGACTCCTTTTTAAACCCAACGACTGTCGCCCCTAGCTAAATACCCCCATTCCGAACACAATGGGATATGTTTCGTTGGCCATTTCGACTGTTACAGTCAGTTATTTTTTAAATTAAAATATAAAACATTCGATATTTAATTTAAACGTACATTTCAATTTGCCAGGGCCACAAACTGAATCGAAAAATTCCAGAAAAATAAATCTAGCTTTGTTTTGACGATACGGTCCTAACAAAACCAGTTTCGTCGAATTCTGAGCTCGTTTGAAAAACGGCCATTTTTAGGTCGACCCATTTTAATAGAATTTGACCAAACACATTATCTTTTTCCCCTCTCACATACTAGCTTCAAAAATTATGAAATTTGAAACTTAGCAATAATTTGACATCCCGGACCCAACAAAAGTGGTTTCGTCGAATTCCGAGGTCGTATGCAAAATCTCAATTTTCAAGGGCTATATATACTATATAGCGACCTTTCTGAAAATTCATTTGGCCATAACTTTTGATTTCCGTTATGAAATTTCGATTTTTCAGATTCGTTAGAAAGGTATTGATAAACAGATTTAAATATTTTCAGTTTCGTTAAAATCCGTTATATTTTACACCCGGTACAGTCAGACAAAGTTTGTATTCAAAATTTCAAACTGCAATATTATACCCAAATCTATATTTTATGGAAATAGGCTATTTAAATTATTCAAATTCTTTGGTAATAACTTAATTTAAAAATTTTAAACTGGTTCACATTTTCTGGGTTATTACAATCTCCCCCACTTAAAACTTTTCGTCCTAGAAAAGGAAATACCAGTTAAGCAGGAAAAAAAATGTAAATGCAAAGTATTGTAAAGGTACCTTGCACCGGAGTTAGTCAGAGATGTCCACTCTGCATTTGGGATAGGCTTGTTTAATGCTTTCCTCTGTTTCCCAAGTACAGTCTCTAGGATCACTACTCCACTGCACTTTGACTAAATGAATCTTTTTCCTCCTTAGCTCTCTAGTTTCTTTGCCAACTATCTTTAATGGCTCTCTTCTGAGTGCTAATTCTGGAGTTATGTCAATATCCTGTTGCGCTGCTTCTTCTACAACAAGATCGGGATCATGAACATGTTTTCTGAGTTGAGACACGTGGAACACATCATGTACACCAGGCAACCAATTAGGTAATGAAACCCTATATGCAAGAGTTCCAATCCGTTTAAGTATAGGAAAGGGACCAATAAATCTCAGTGCCAACTTCCCAGTCTTGCCAAATCTGATTACTCCTCGCATTGGAGAAACTCTTAAATAAACATAATCCCAACGACAAACGATATATCCCTTCTTCTCGCATCAGCATAACTTTTCTGTCGGCTCTGTGCGGTTTTCAATCGCTTCTTAATGAAATCGACTTTATCCGATGCTTCTTGAATCATATCGGGCCCTAACACAGGTCTGTTGCCAGGTTCTACCCAACATGCGGGAGATCTGCACGGTCTACCGTATAATGCTTCAAATGGAGACATTCCCAAACTTACTTGATAGCTATTGTTGTAAGAGAATTCGGCTAAATGTAAATGATCTTCACATGAGCCTCCAAAATCAATAACGCAAGCCCGCAGTAAATCTTCTAAAATTCTATTCACCCGCTCAGTTTGGCCATCTGTCTGTGGGTGATAAGCGGTGCTTAGATTTAATTTGGTTCCCAATTCTGTCTGGAATGCTTCCTAGAATTCGCTAGTAAATAGGGGATCTCTATCGCTGACTATACTAAGTGGTACTCCATGTAGTTTAACTATTTCTTTGAAGTAAATCTGTGCCAGACTTTGAGCCGTTCTGTTGGATCGGACAGGTATGGAATGGGCAGTCTTCGTGAAGCGATCTACGATTACCCATATACCGTCGTTTCCTTTCTTAGTTCGAGGCAAGCCATCGATGAAGTCCATCGAAATTTGTTCCCACTTCCAACCTGGAATTTCTAATGGTTGTAATAATCCAGCCAATTTCTGTTGATCACTCTTAACTAGCTGACAAGTGGAGCATCTGCTAACATATATTGAAATATCTCTTTTCATCGCCTTCCACCAGAATGTGCGCTTGATATCGTTATACATTTTGCTCACACCGGGATGGATACTCAATTTGGATTTGTGGCACTCATCAAGTATTTCTCTTCTGAGCTCTGGGATTCCAGGCACACAAATTCGCCCTTTTAATCTTAGAACCCCTTGGCTATCAAGGCTAAAATCTGAGGGTTTTCCTTCTCGGATCCGCTGGCTAATCCTTTTAATGAATTCATCGTCCTTCTGTAGAATAGTAATCTTATGTTCTAAGGAAGAAGTAATGATAAAACTGGCAATGATTTCATTCTTTCTGCTGAGAGCATCTGCGACAACATTGGATTTCCCTGGAGTGTATAGAATTTCAAAATCGTATGCTGCAAGGAACTCTAACCAACGTTGTTGTCTCAAGTTTAGATCTTTCTGGGTGAACAGATATTTCAAGGATTGATGATCGGTGTATAGTTCGAATTTCTCGCCCAGTAAATAATGCCTCCAGATTCTTAAAGCGAACACGATAGCTAATAACTCAAGATCATGAGTAGCATAGTTTCTTTCATGCAGCTTTAGTTGACGGCTGGCATAAGCGATCACTTGGCCTTTTTGCATTAACACCGCGCCTAGCCCTCTAATAGAAGCATCTGTCCATACAATCAAGTCTTTGTTGCCTTCTATTATTGTCAATACTGGAGCGGTTGTCAACTTCAGTTTTAGCTCTTGGAAAGCTTCTTCACATTCGGGTGTCCATTTGAATTTCTCATGCTTCTTTGTAAGCTTTGTCAATACTCCTGATATCTTTGAAAAATCCGGAACGAATTTCCGATAGTAACTAGCTACTCCAAGGAAACTTCGAACTTCTGTGGGGGTAGTAGGTTGTTTCCAGTTCTGAATCGCTGTAATTTTGCTTGGATCTACAGCAATTCCTTCTTTTGACACGACATGGCCTAGGAACTTAACTTCATTCTGCCAGAAGACACACTTAGAAAATTTAGCTTTCAAGACATTTCTCCTTAGAATTTTCAACACTTGTTCTAAATGTTTTGCATGCTCTTCTTCCGACTTAGAGTAGATTAGAATGTCATCGATGAAGACTAGAACGAATTTATTCAACACACCACGGAACACTCTGTTCATAAGATCAACGAAGTATGCCGGAGCGTTGCACAAACCGAACGGCATTACTAACCATTCGTAGAATAAATCGGGACCCCTGAAGGCTGTCAAAGGAACACAGTCTTCGGCTATACGCAATTGGTGGAAACCTGTAGCTAGGTCCATTCTGGAGAATACTGTTGCTCCATTTAATTGATCCAACAGATCGTCTATTCGGGGCAAGGGATATTTGTTATTCAGTGTCTGCTTATTGAGATCTCGGTAATCAACGCAAAGTCTTAGAGTACCGTCTGATTTCGGGACAAATACTACTGCGGCTCCCCACACTGAAAAGCTTGCTCTAATCAGTCCTTTCCAAAGCAATTCTCGAGTTTGACTACTTAACTCTTCTTTTTCTTTCGGGGCCATTCTTCTTATTGGATGTACTACTGGTCGAGCATTAGGAATTAGATCTATCCTGAATTCAATTTCCCTTTGCGGCGGTAAGTTTTCTACTTCTTCAAACACATCCGCATAGTTTTTCACGACCAGTATCTTTTCTATTGAAGGGGAAGTAACTTCTAAAGAAGACCAAAATTCTGTTCTATTTATTTCGGAGCCATGGCATGGTATAGTGATATGCCCAAGTTTCGTTTTGACTTTAACGATTCGTTCGGCACATCTAACTTTGGCCTTATATTTTGTCAACCAGTCCAGCCCCAATATAATATCAAAGTCGGAAAGGTCCATAACAATCGAATCAAAAGAGAACTTATAGAAAGAGTAAGAGATAGGCACTCTACAGTACGAACTGAGACTAACAGAACCTCCTATCGGGTTTTGAACTTTAATTGGTTCTTTTAGAATTCTTCTTTTCAATCTTAACTTGTGAACAATGTTACCAGAAATGAAGCTACGTGATGCACCGGTATCAAAAAGTACAGAAACAGGAATATTTTTAATGGTAAGGGTACCTCCCAAGACGTCGGGTTTACCTGATCCATCAGTGATAGCTGGCGGGGTCTTCCCGTCATAGACATGAGCCACCTGTGCATTCTGCTTCAGAGGGCAGTTCCTGCTGTAGTGCCCCTTCTTATGGCAGTTGTAGCATTCGGCTGAGTCATTTGCCTTTGGCTTCCTTGGGGCTTTACATACATTAGAAAAGTGACCTGGCTTCCCGCAATTGTAGCAATTTCCTTTCGGGATCTTTGCGGGTTTCTGAGTAGCGGCCGCGGTAATGCTAGATTCGGGTTGATCAGTTGAAGCCTTGCGCTTATTTCTAGCTTGGCTTTTGGCGCGGTCTTGGCTAGCATGCCTCTCATCCATGTCTTCGTAATTGCAAGCCATCTCCACTAGTTATGTAAAGGAGAGTTTGATGTTGCCCATAGCTCTATCGTGGTACTTGCGCTTCAGCCCAAATATGAATCTCTTGTTCTTTGCTTTGTTGGTCATAATCAGCTCCGGAGCATAGCGCGAAAATTGGGTGAATTTATTTAGATAATCCTGAATAGAGAGATCTCCTTGCTGGAGATTAGCAAACTGCTCTCGCATCCTCTCTAGAGCCTGCTCCGGTACAAACTTCTCATTAAACATAGCTTTGAATTGCTCCCAAGTTCGGACAGTTCCAGCTGCATCCTCTGAGGTAATGGCATCCCACCACAGCTCTGCTTCCTCCTGAAGGAGCCAAATGCTAAGTCGGGCTTTGTTGTTAGTTCCCATACCCATGCCTTCAAAGATTTTCTCACACGTCTTCAACCAAGCTATAGCTTCGGTCACTGTACCAGTGCCAGTAAAAGTTTTTTTCCAAGATTTCTGTACCTCTTTGCTACTTTATCTAGCTCAAAGTCTTCTGGTGCTGGTGGCTGAACAATAGGGCCTTCCACTACTACGGGGATATTCCCCCGTCCTCCTGCTGCTCCTCCTCGGCCTCCACGGCCTCCTCTAGCTGCTGCTGCTCGTGTAGCCATCTAAGATAATACTGTATAAGCAAGAAAAGAGTCAAGCTCACAGATTTGATAATTTTCATAAATGATAAAGCAAGGGAATATATGGAAAGATAATGATGATGTACTGATCAAATTGTTTTGCTAATCTGCTTAGCTCATTCTAGGACATTGCTAATCCTATCTCTAATGAGCTACTCGCAATAGAACACTACTGATTCTATTCTGATGAGGTGTTCAATGTGTTAGATCCTGGAACTAAGATTAACCAAAGCTCTGATACCAACTGTGACGATCCCAAAATCCGAGGGGCGGTATTAAGGATAATCATAGGGAAATAACACATTAATCATCATAGCAGAGAACATATAATAGCAGAAACAATAAATAGAATAATTTTACATGGATATGACAGCGGAATCACAACATGTAGGAACATCAGAATAGCATAACGTGGGATATAACTTAGTAAATAAAAAGGAAAGTGATCAGTCATCATCGCCAGAGGCGGAATACATACATGTAGTGAGACATAATAAGGGTATCAGTCTACATCGCGGAAGGCGGTACATATACATACAATAAGAAGTACAGAAAGTAAATCAGTCTGCATCGCCAGTGGCGGAATCATAATATAAGTATAGTAATGACGGAAAATGTCAAAGTCATCTCTGTGAAGTCAGCCTCGCCATGAGCCAAAAATGCACTCTATGCAGCAGTGCAGAGCCAAAAACAACCTGTCACCTATGTACTAGGCTGCCCGTGTGAAAATAAGGGCACCCGCGTTTGCAAAGTGAAACAAACAACGAGTCAGTCATGGGGACTGGTATGAGGAATCTATTTAACAGTTAAACAACAGTAATAGCAAATCATAGTACCATGCCACTTTCGCGGAACGGGTTTACTCCAGTGATTGCTAGTGCATTTAAAACAAAGTAAATTCTTTTAAAAACAACGCAATGCTTTTTGAAAGAATGAAGCCATTATAAGACTCAGGTCCCATCACACAATGCAACGCAAGCCGGAGGATAGAGTTTTACCTTATAATAGCCAAATATGCTTGATACGTATAAAACGAAATCATTTGATATTATTAATAGTGCATATATGTTTCAAAAATGAATAGCATCATAAATATCAATCATAGGCGACATGAGCGTCCCATGCCACTATGTCGCCATATATAAGTTACAATCGAATCTGTTATCTCGTATTGGAAATTGGATTTCCGTCATGAGTCGAGGCAAGGGGCAAGCTCCTCTCCGCTTCGAGACACTCTAGAAAATGCCTCAGGACTATGCACTCTGGGTAACCCTGGATCCTCCAAGGCCGGTCCTCTCTTACGTTTGAGGATTGGCAATTCCTGAACACACGTTTCCCGGTCCTTACAGACCTATATCGAGGCGCCTCGCATTCCAACAACCACATAGGTGAAAAATAGATATAAATGTCAGGGCTGGTAAGTCACTGACACCACCATAACTAGAAAGAAACGTCATGTTCTCCTTGGGTCCTTATCCCATTTTTAACTCATACCGGGGTGTGAGGTTCGCGAATCTACGAAATACACAAAGCTAGGCCACGTAGACCTTGCTTTGATCATCATCCACAAGACTTTGCTTTACAATAGAAGCCTTGATCACAGCATCTTGGCATGCCACATAGGCAGTCCACTCCATACGATTGATTTCCATCGATATATAACCCCTGAGCTCGTACGTCTCAGAGAAGGGCGTTAAGCAAAAGAATAAATTCTCCGCCACCAAACAGATATATATTTAACAGAGATCAATCAGTATAGAACAAAATCCAATGTCCGACACACAGTCCATTTACAAGTCCGTTCTGGGTCTGAACGAAACCGGAGGCGTCAAATTCCTCGTATATCCGTCCAATCAACACATACGTTCAGACGGCTACTACTTCCGTCCCCTTCTGGTAGCTACTCCGGTCAAGAACCTCAGTAGCGTCCATCCAACCGATACGAAGATCGTCGGTCTTGAATCGTCTTTGCATTTTCCAATTCGAATCGCTCGATGAATTAGTTGAAATGAGGGTTAGCTCGGCCTTTTCAAATAATTCACGTCATTAAAATTTTAAATCGATTCTTTATATGGTTATATTATTCGACATCCATCTTTCAGTTATTTAGTGTTATTTTCGTGTCAAACACATACAACCATCAAATATCAAACAATTCAAGCCCAATTGGTTTATTTTCAATCAATATTGCTTATAATATTTTATAACGATTTTTCGCCATTTTTATTTATTTAAAAATGGCCATATTTAATTAAACGATGTTTCAGGTCGTGTCGTGGCACTGGCGCTGTTTTCCTCCTAATTTGTTTTACACATATCGGAAAATCTAACCGTTGGATTTCTACAAAGTCTTTATCAGTGGGAAGATATTCCCAAAGCGAACCCAACGGTTCCAGTTTCGTGAGAATCCGACGGTTGGATCTTCCACACTCGTCGTTTGAAGTTACGGTTTCAAAATTCGAACTGCAGCGTCGTTATTCGATTTAATTTAATTATATTTATATTTATATATAAATATAAACGATTCTGGCGCTGTTTTTCTTCAGATTTGAATTAAACATTCCGGACAATCCAACCGTTGGATTTTTACAAGGTTGGTGCCGTTGGAAAGATATTTCCAAGGCAAACCCAGCGGTTGCGGTTTCGGGAAAAACCGATGGTCGGATTTCTCGTACTAATCCTTTCAAATTACGATTCCGAAACGCGAACTGCACGGCCTCTATTCCTTTTAATTATATTTATATTTATATATATAAATATAGTTCATTCCACTATTTCAACTATAGTTCATTTTATATTTTCAACCTCGTTTTCACTTCAAATATTTCACTAACGCCTTAATATTTCGAAAAATTTCGCCATAACCTCCTTTATACGGGGAGGGGTTTGGAAATTTATTGGGCCGTATTAGGTACCCAATAAATCCTAAAAAGCATTCACATATTTATAGTGATATATTTTGGTGTTTACGGGGGAGCATGTACTGATAATCACTCCAGAGAATAAATTCCCGTCACCCCGTTTCCGTGTGGAAATAAATAGTCCATGTGTCGTATCTAATAACTAGAGCGACGTGATTATTGTCAGCTCCAGACCCGTGTGGGGTTTTTATTAATATTGCAATTTATCGTTATAATTTATATAGTCCATATCAGTCATCAGTTCAACCTGTAGTACATAGTCATCGCCATACAAGCCTCTTGCTTATATGGTAAATCTTCCACCTCGTCACACAAGCTCCAATTGCTTATGTGGAATATGATGAAGTATGCCTATCATCAAGAAGTATGCCATGTAGTGTAGTTCAAAATTAATTGTTACTATCCTATGGCGTTATTTATTATTTTACAAAGAATAACCAGCACTCCGCATCCAATGGCATTCACAGGAGTTGATATATAAATAAAATTGCGCAGCTAACTCATCAAGGTTTACCTATTTGTCGGGCACGCAAATAATTTCTTTACTCTACAGCTAATCCATTTTTCCTGTTCGACACATGTATATATATGCAGAACAAAGCTAATAATAATATTTCTAGCAAACCATTATTTATTTCAACACGTGTGTATTTTTAACTAAGCGTATACATGATAAAAGAAATATTTTTATCATCAAAAATATTTATCCGGCACGTGTGTATTTTTAACTCTTCATATTCACTATAAAAATATAGTTTTCATTGCCGATTCATTTTATTTTTAAAAGATGATAACATTCAACACATGAACTTCAACTCAACGAATGAATTGGAATTCAACACATGAATATTCTATATCGTTTGTATATATATAAAAAATATGATTTTTATCGCTAAAGCCATTTGTTTAAATTCAAATAATATTCAACACATATATTTCAACTCAACGAATGAATTGCAACTCAACACATGAATATTCTATATAGTTTGTATATATATAAAAATGTGATTTTTATCGCTAAAGCCATTTGTTTAAATTCAAATAATATTCAACACATGAATTTCAACTCAACGAATGAATTGCAACTCAACACATGAATATTCTATATAGTTTGTATATATATATAAATGTGATTTTTATCGCTAAAGCCATTTGTTTAAATTCAAATAATATTCAATACATGAATTTCAACTCAACGAATGAATTGCAACTCAACACATGAATATTCTATATAGTTTGTATATATATAAAAATGTGATTTTTATTGCTAAAGCCATTTGTTTAAATTCAAATAATATTCAACACACGAATTTCAACTCAACGAATGAATTGCAACTCAACACATGAATATTCTATATAGTTTGTATATATATAAAAATGTGATTTTTATCGCTAAAGCCATTTGTTTAAATTCAAATAATATTCAACACATGAATTTCAACTCAACGAAGGAATTGCAACTCAACACATGAATATTCTATACAGTTTGTATATATATAAAAATGTGATTTTTATTGCTAAAGCCATTTGTTTAAATTCAAATAATATTCAACACATGAATTTCAACTCAACGAATGAATTGCAACTCAACACATGAATATTCTATATAGTTTGTATATATATAAAAATGTGATTTTTATCGCTAAAGCCATTTGTTTAAATTCAAATAATATTCAACACATGAATTTCAACTCAACGAAGGAATTGCAACTCAACACATGAATATTCTATATAGTTTGTATATATATAAAAATGTGATTTTTATCGCTAAAGCCATTTGTTTAAATTCAAATAATATTCAACACATGAATTTCAACTCAACGAAGGAATTGCAACTCAACACATGAATATTCTATATAGTTTGTATATATATAAAAATGTGATTTTTATTGCTAAAGCCATTTGTTTAAATTCAAATAATATTCAACACATGAATTTCAACTCAACGAATGAATTGCAACTCAACACATGAATATTCTATATAGTTTGTATATATATAAAAATGTGATTTTTATCGCTAAAGCCATTTGTTTAAATTCAAATAATATTCAACACATGAATTTCAACTCAACGAAGGAATTGCAACTCAACACATGAATATTCTATATAGCATATGTAATTTATTTCAACGGATGAAAATTATTCTAACACATAAATATTTCAGGAAATTTCGGCAGCATAACGGCAGGGTAGTTAAAACCGGGACCGTCCCTAGTACGGCTCCTCGCTCTACCTTAAAACCTCGCGGTTTTTGACAATGGTGATCATGCATCTAGTTCGCACGCAGGCGGCATGTTTTATTTTCAATTCCACAATCCTATTCTATTTTGTTTCAACCACAAGAGGGTATTTTTCAACCACAAAGGTATTTTTCAACCATAAAGGTATTTTTCAACCACAATATCAACCACAAACAATTATTTCCAACCATTCGTCATACCATATAATGTCACGTCAATCACAAGCAATAAATATCGTCCATGGTCTGTGGACGAGGGGAGTATATATATATATATATAATATAATAATTCACTTGCATTTCATCACAATTCAAAGCATATATGTTTCAAACAACGCTTGTATAATTTATACATCGCTAATATAACTTATACAACACATGTACATGAGGTATACAATGCGTATATAATTTACACTTCGCTTATATAATTTATACAACGCGATTTCAATCACACAATTAGTTTAGATTCCTCACATTGGTTATTGCAGTGCTAAAAATCGTAGGAAGGTCAGAAAAATCCGCGGCTTCTTCTAGAATGTAGAGAGCCTCCTTGCAGTCACGGTGTCTCCTGTTTCATCGAATTCGTTAAAGAATGAAAAAGATATTATTTTTCAAAGTTTTGCAACACTTAAAAGTGTTATTTTCATTTCAGAATTTTCATCAGAAAAGTTTTTAGAACCTTCGAAACTAGGTCATAAATTTTCAGTCGATCCGTACCTCGATGCTTCGATCAGACCTTGCTACGTCAAAGAGCTACGAAGCACCTCCAGATCGGCGGTGGTGGCGAAGGATTCGGCGGCCTGTGCTCGTCGCGGCGGCGCTCTGAAGGTCGCGCCTTTCTCGTCGAATTCCGACGTCGATGGCTGATGGGAGGAGGCGTGGGTTGGTCGGATGTGGAGAGGAGACGAAGGCGGTCAGAAGTCTCAACTGGCGGCGGCGGTGAAATGGCCTGAGGCGGCGGCGATATCGACGAGAAGTTTTGAGCACTGTGCGTCGTCCAATCGTCTCTGGCGGCTAGGGTTTCGTGATTTTTTTTTTAAAGAAAAATTCCTATTGGTCCATGCTTTATAGAAATTTTTAAATAGTGTTTTTGCAAACGGACTCCTTTTTAAACCCAACGACTGTCGCTCCTAGCTAAATACCCCCATTCCGGACACAATGGGATATGTTTCGTTGGCCATTTCGACTGTTACAGTCAGTTATTTTTCAAATTAAAATATAAAAATTCGATATTTAATTTAAACGTACATTTCAATTTGCCAGGGCCACAAACTGAATCGAAAAATTCCAGAAAAATAAATCTAGCTTTGTTTTGACGATACGGTCCTAACAAAACCAGTTTCGTCGAATTCTGAGCTCGTTTGAAAAACAGCCATTTTTAGGTCGACCCATTTTAACAGAATTTGACCAAACACATTATCTTTTTCCCCGCTCACATACTAGCTTCAAAAATTATGAAATTTGAAACTTAGCAATAATTTGACATCCCGGACCCAACAAAAGTGGTTTCGTCGAATTCCGAGGTCGTATGCAAAATCTCAATTTTCAAGGGCTATATATACTATATAGCGACCTTTCTGAAAATTCATTTGGCCATAACTTTTGATTTCAGTTATGAAATTTCGATTTTTCAGATTCGTTAGAAAGGTATTGATAAACAGATTTAAATATTTTCAGTTTCGTTAAAATCCGTTATATTTTACACCCGGTACAGTCAGACAAAGTTTGTATTCAAAATTTCAAACTGCAATATTATACCCAAATCTATATTTTATGGAAATAGGCTATTTAAATTATTCAAATTCTTTGGTAATAGCCTAATTTAAAAATTTTAAACTGGTTCACATTTTTCGGGTTATTACAAAATGTTTTCTATTTCAATCTTATTATGTTATTTGTTTTCTAAACAAATATTTTTCTATTTCAATCTTATTTGTTTTCTAAACAAATGTTTATATTTAATCTTATTTGTTTTCTAAACAAGTATCTCTATTTCAATCTTATTTGTTTTCTAAACAAATGTTTATATTTCAATCTTATTTGTTTTCTAAAAAAGTATCTCTATTTCAATCTTATTTGTTTTCTAAACAAATGTTTATATTTCAATCTTATTTGTTTTCTAAACAAGTATCTCTATTTCAATCTTATTTGTTTTCTAAAAAAATGTTTATATTTCAATCTTATTTGTTTTCTAAACAAGTATCTCTATTTCAATCTTATTTGTTTTCTAAACAAGTATCTCTATTTCAATCTTATTTGTTTTTTAAACAAATATTTTCCCTTATATTTGTTTTACAAATATATTTACTTTATATTTGTTTTACAAATATATTTCTTCTATATTTGTTTCACAAATATATTTCCTTTTTATTTCTTTTATTTTATAACTCCTTCTAAAAAATCCTTTTCCTTTATATATAAAATCCGTTGATTTTATATAAATAATATATTTTCAAAATGTACTTTGAAAACCCCTTTTCCATCCCCGTATTTCTTACGGTATTTAAGATACCAAATAACAGTGATCGATACCGTTCAAACACATATAATCAACACAGATTATATATCACATCATACATCACAGTATATGAAACAAAACAGTATTTTATATATTGAGGAACCCAGTAGGGTCCCTCCAACCTGTTCCCCTGCATCACAGATGTTGAACCATATAATTAACATCAACTTCATTTCAGTATGAAATGTTCTGATAAACAACATCTATATATATACAACCGTTTATATATATATATATATATATATATATATATATATATATATATAATTTCAACTAACTGACTAGCAGTTCAATCAACCAAATCAACACATAGCAATCAACAGATAATTATCAGTTCTAAGAATACGTTATAAAAATATAACTGTTCAGAGTTAGTGAGTTTTACTCACTTTGGCAGTTCATCGTTAAAGAACGATAAACTGTTATTTGATTTGAATCAAACAGTTTATTTCGCCATAAATTCATACGAGCTCTAATCCACCCCCAGTTAGTTCCATTGGGTAGTGTCCGTCCATACGGTCCTAACGGATCTTGTTTCGTATGATTCTGATATCGTATGACGAAGTTACACATTATAGAAGTTTGTACACTATTTAAAATTGAATTAAAATGTTTTAAACCACATCTGGGCCTCACCCCTTTAAAATCAAGCCCACCACCATATTAGATCTGCTTGCTACAGTACCCTTCCTCTCCAAATTATCTCTGCGCGTTTTCTCCATACTTCAGCAACTCCGCACCATTCCCGTTTCATCATGCCACCCAAAATCCTTCATCACACCACCGATCCTCAAACTAAACCCACCACGGTTCATCCCTTCGTCCACGCTTCGACCCGGACACCTTCACCTCCGCCCCGACGTTGCCCTGTAGTCCGCGACTTCCAGGCCCCCTCGAAAATCATAGTGCAGACTTCGAACTTTTTAATTCCTATAAAATCCCAAAAATTCGCAGGTGAAGCTACTCCTTGCCACTAGTTCGAATACACATTCGAATTCGAAACTCAACATACCAATTTCGAGAAAAGCTTAGCCCTAGGCTTCACTGTTAAAAACACCAACATACGGAACTGACATCGAGCCCCTTCAAATGGGTATAGACCTTAAGAGGATTACACATCGAACTCAAATAAGTGAATTTGGTGATTTTAGGATTTTTCCCTCATTTGATTTTGATTTTTGACTTTCGGTTTTTATTTCAAGTGAAAGAACGAGAGAGCGGCGGAAATGAACGTTGACTGAGGAATTAGGTCTTAAGGAATTTGTTTAAGGGGTTATTTATAAGGAGAGAAGATATTTTCCCATCCATTATTATATTCGTTTTTAATCCAACATTATTTGTATTCGTTGTTAAAAATTCCTGAGGTCACATACTATATCCAAAAATCACGAAAATTGACATGCACCTTCTGTTCGACATTACGGTCCTAACGAAACTGGTTTCGTCGAATTCCAGCTTCGTATGCTCACACAGCGTATTTTTAACCATTAGAATACTGACTGTTTTTCACTCTAAAAATCTGTCCGGCCACACAGTGACTCTAAAAATCACGAAAACTGACATCTAGAAATAATTTAACATTGCGGATCCAACAAAATTAGTTTCGTCGAATTCCGACTTCGTTTGCAAAAGTGGCTATTTTTAAAGCTCTGGATGACCCATTTAAATATATAAATATATTAAAATATATTTAAATAAAATATTAATAAATTAATATTATCGTATATATTCACACCAGAATACCATACAGCTCTAGAATATTCCTATATGAATTTCTAGCTTAATATTTCAAATTCCGATTAAATCGATATTCGATTTATAATGAAATTCCTTTTTAAATTATAAATAATTCCTTTATAAATTTCAAACGAATTCCATAGCGACTTTTCTGAAATTTGATTTGGACATAAATCAAAATCTACACGACGAAATCCCGATTTTTCTCTTCCACTAGATAGATATACTCCACCAGCTCCACACGTTTCTTGTTTCACAGAAATCCGGCTTAAAACGAATCCTGTACATTCAGTTGAAGTTCGAATCGCCAATTTGCGAATTGCAGAGCCATTTCAAGTTCGGTTTTAATTATAATATAATTATACGTTCAAACTGACGTTATTTAATTATATTCGTTAATCTAATTCAATTCTAAACTGAATTATACCTTATATAAAATCCAATTCACACTGTATTGTGAAATCCACTATTTTTTATTATTTCTGAATTAAATATATTATTCTATTATTTAATTTAATTAAATATTCACTAAAATTTAATTAACGACCATTTAATTCTCTAAACCACTATTTAAATAATTAAATTAATTAATTATTATACCCTTGGAAATGCGGGTCATTACAAATGTTGATACCAAAAACTGGTTCAACACTCAATAGAATAGATTTTTGTAGAGAATAAATGAAGACAAACAACAATAAGTCATGCCAAAAAATTGAAAATAGAGATCACACGTAGATTTATAGTGGTTCAGCGTTAATTAGCCTACGTCCACTTTATAGTTTTTACTATTAACTTTTGTTGAATGATTACAATAATCCAATCCCTTTTCTGAACTAGAATATCAATATTTATAGGTGATGCAGTAATGGGCCGTCACCAATACGTGTCATTAGATCCATGAGAATAACTGCAACCGATTGATTCGGTCTCTGCCAAAGAGTTGGTACTCCGTCTTAAATGCTCGGCTGAGGTATCTCAGATAATATGAATGAAGAAAATCTGGGATGAGCTATTCTTTAGGCTGGTACTCTGGGCTTTAAGTGAACGCACCGTAAGCGATCAGAATCGGCTGCTCCATATTTCTTCCAGCCCGCGCCTCAATGGGTGAAGCAGGCTAACAAAATGGGCTTCTCTGATTTGTCCGCTTCGAGTGCTATGGACCTGAATTTTACCATATTGTCATACCTTGATGGGCAATCCGGAAGGCCCATCAACAATGTGTGTGTGTGTGTGTGTGTGTATATATATATATATATATGACCAGATGAAACCGTTGCAAAGAGCAGAGGATTAAAAAAACAAATTTTTCCCCCAATAGAATCAATAATGGGTGGCTCTGATACAACTTGTTAGGATTTCAATATATATTAACAGCAGACAGTCATGAAACCCTTGATCCAAATATGTAACCCATATTGATTTAATTGAGAACAAATCAGAAAATGTATAACTTGATTAGCGGAAGCGTACCTGAATCTGTATTTAATCAGTGCAATACCTGAACCCATAGTCGGTTGTTAAACGAGAAGATGAATTTTGTTTGGTCTTCCAAATTGACACAAACCCTATATCTGAAATTAGCTCTCCGTAGAAGAGGTTAGAGAGTTGCTAAAGCAAATGTGATTCGAGGAACATGACCCCTTATTTATAAAGTTGGCATTTTATAATTCAGCCTTCAACAAATTAAAAAGTGCCCCGGTATCTACACATTAGGCCCGTGATAAGTTAAGCTTTAGGCTTTTAATTCTAATATAAAATTAGATCGCTTTAATTAGGCTTTCCACCAAAATAGCTACACTCTGCTAGTGAAACGACCCGGGGAATTTGCGAGCTTGGTTATCGACATAAATTCAATGTTGACTACCCAAGCATCGGAAACACCGGATAGTCCACGAAAGGAATTAGAGGGTGAGAATAGATAAGATAGAAACTTAGAATAGAAGAAGAAGAACATACAACATCATCAGAGTAACACGAAACTTACAGCGGAACGAACAATATATAATAGATACATAACTTTGAAAGAAAACTAGTATATGTATACAGTAACATTATCAGAGTACAACACTTACAACACATCGGAAACAACAATAGCTATATAATCCTGAAGCCTCCTGCTCCACGCTCTCAGTATATCTGTAAAATCCTGACTACTTGGCTGCCTGTACAAAATTGGGCACCTAAGAATTTAGGGAAAACAAAACAAAATAAACTCCGGGTCAGTCATGGGACTGGTGTAAGTAAACAATTAAAAAAATAAATGATATCTCACAAGACCACGCCGTATAAACGTAACGGGTTTTTCCCTTATGAGAATCCAAAACACTTGATTTGACTTTCAAAATCCTTTTGAAAGAAACGATAACCTTTATACCAAAACTCTTTTAATATTATAATAGTGTCTATCAATCACAATATAATAATCATCTAGCAGAAACACTTTCATCTCACGTTCTACATACATAGTATACAATCAAAACCGCAAGCACTTATTGGATAATGGATTTCCAACTATGACAAGGTATGGAACCACCTTCCGATAGTGTAAAATTCTCTTTTTATAAATGTTGTATATAACGCAGTTGTATACACAATTATATGATTTTTGTTTGATGATTACAAACGAGTATATATTATTTTAAATGTGTTTGTTATTGTACTGTTGTATCACATCACATACAGGAATTTAATATTTATATTTAAACAGAATACTACTGTACTCGAATTTAAATATTCACACAGTATTTTATTTAAATATAATATTTTATTTCAACAATTTAAACAGTACAAAATTTATAATTCCACTATTTGTACATCACTGATATACATTTCAATACACTCAATTTCAGTACACAGTTCCTCTCTACAACACTCACACTCAGTTAGACAGTCATTCACTCAGTTACTTTTACATTTTTCATTTACAAGCTTCACACTGACATATACTTGTCTTCTGTCATTTATCTTCTGTATTCACAGCTCACAAGTCAGTCCAGTCTTTATACAGTCAGTCCAGTCTTCATGCCTGTCATACAAATGAACACACACACTGTACACTGCAATAGAAATAATACTGAACACATGCGAATATAATTTTTTATTTATTAAAAATTTTATTTACCTCAGTTTTTCTAGTGTGTTTTCTCATCATTTTTCATGACTTGATCTGATTCATCTATGTCTAGGCAGATAGTTTGTATATGTACAGGGACAAGAAATTTTCTGATCTACTGCAAATAACACGTGTATAAATATACACGTATGCACTGCCTCGCCAATCAGTGTGCCAATGAGGAGTAGCCACATGGACCAACTCGACCCAGTGCACAGTTCATAGTTAAGCCAAAGTGAAAAACAACTCAACATATACATTGTAATGGTCGAGATCAAGACTGTATGTAGATCAGCCCAAACATGTTCAAATCAGCATGATTCAAGTGTACAAGTGAGAGCAGCAAGTGACTCAGTGGTGGATATGCAAGTGTCATGTGAATGCAATCATGGTCAAGCATGTATCCAGTCCAGAGGTGATCAAAAAGAGCAATAGTGGCCAAGTCAGGATGTTTCAAGCATCTTTATACAAGTAAGCAAGCAATGTTACATGTATGACAGTTTCAAGCTTGACACAGCAAGCCATGGCGAAATCAGCAGTGTATATGTAATCTAGTGGTGCAGTTCAAACAGTCAAGGTTTCAAGTAGCAAGATGGCGTTATGCAAACTCTCATGCAAGTATTCATGGTGGTCAGTAAACAATACAACAGCTTGTACATGATCAAGTAAAGTAGCAAGTCAGTTCAGTTTTACACTAATGGCAGATCATTCTTCTTAAAAAGCAAAAACACGGGTTTGTGTATCTTGGCAAAAAAAAAAAAAATGATTCAGCCCAAACAATTCACAAAGGCTCAAACATAAGCAAAGCAGCATGAACAAGCAACAAGGAAGTACAGTAGTATGTAAGTGCATATACATGATCAGACACAACCAAGTGAACATGCCAGTTTAGTGATATGCATATGGTCAAGTGAAGTAGCAACATGGTGTTCATATGGAAATAGCAAGAGGTCTTGATCAGCCCAAGAGTTTGGTGCATAAATGGTTCGAGAGTCAGGAAACAAGTCATGGCAAATGCATGGTGCAGTAGTTCAAGTTTCAGGAACACGAGTACACAAATTTATCAAGGTCAGAGATGAAGGATGCATGCACAAGTCTTGTAAATCAATAAATCATGGGAACAATCAATTCATTGTATTCCAAAACTCAAGAAAGGAGCAAGAAAATCTTTCCTGTTTTGACAGTATCATAAGTGGTAAGGTTTCAATGATTTTCAGAAATTAACCATTATCAATTTGATATGGAATCTCTTTAAATTCTAAGTCGAGACAATCAAGGAAAACACTCATTTATTTCAAGCAGGCTTTAAATTTCCAGAAATCATAGAGCAATGTTTGGCAAGTTTGCCAAAATTTTAAATGGTTATATGGGGGCAAGTATTTCTGCCAGAAAATCAATCAAAGACACACAAAATCAGAATAAATTAAGTTTTTTTTTCTTTGGCAACAATTTTAAAGGGAGAAAGATTTTTTTTGGGAAAACCTTAATCACAGAATATTGCTTGTCATTTTTCTTATTTTTGGCCAGAAATAATCTTTTCAAATTCAAGGCAAAGCCGAGCAAATCAAGTATGATAGTCATGGCAAGTTTTTTTTCAAGCATATTCAAATTCAAATTCAAATCAGTTTTTAATTGAGGCATATCAAGGCAACAATTAATCTGTTTCATCCAATCATTCAATGCTGAAGCTTAATCAAGGCAACCAGAAGAGGAAGTCGCAAAATCAGGGAAATATTTAAATCGAGGAAAGTAGCAAAATTTCAGATCGAATCATAATTGAAATCAGAGTGTAGGGTTTCTATTCTTTTTACCCTATACATACACAACCGAATCATCACAGGCATATCATGAAGATCGAAACCACAAAATCAACTCAAGAGAATTTTTTTTTTCAAATCAAAAATTACATACCAAGGTTTCGATCGCCATAGCTCTCAAGTCCAGAGAGCAATTTCAAATCAACGGAGCAAGCCACGAGATTCCAAAGCATCAGAGATTAATTCATCCTTCAGCAGTCGGAATCATTTTGGGGATAAATTCGTAAACCCTAGGTTTCTCATGCCGCCGCCATTATTTTTCCAGAGAAGCAAAAGTGATCGGGACAATTAAAAATAAGGGTGCAAACCTAAACAAAAGGGCCGGCGCATTGTTAAAAGAAAAAGGGAATGACCCTTTAAATTTAACTCCTTTAGTTATTTATCACAAGGGTTTCATCTTGTTTTATTTTCTGTTGTATTTTAATTTTGTTTTGTAAATCGAACCGAATCAGTTTTCTAGGTCTGTAAAATCTAGGGGGATTCAGTCAGGGTGTTGACTGACAATTAACAGAGTCTGTAAAATCTGGGTTACTGGTTACGGGGTCGTAATCAGGGGAAATCTAATCGAGGGGATATCAGTCAGTCTAGGGTTTTGAGTGTAGGGTTAGGACAGGAGCAGGCGCTGCGAGTGTACATGGTCTTGTATGCGGGATCTATTTATAACACATAGTAGAAACCTTAAAAATGCAGCAGTAGGCAGGATTTTGACGAAGCTGGGTATCTCTGTGTGTTATTTCTTTTCTGCTTTTTATTTCTACTGCAATCTATGATCTGTTTGTCATATAATATTCCATCAGTTTTTTAATTCATCGAAAAACTGTGATAAACCCTATTCACCCCCCCTCCCCCCTCTAGGGTTAATCTAGATCCAACAATAAAATTCTATTCGTTTTATAAATATTTCCTTTTCTATTTGTTTCCCAAATATTTCCTTTTATATTTGTTTTACAAATATTTCCTTTTATATTCCTATTTATTTTCCAAATAAATATCCCTTATAATATCTTATTTATTTTCTAAATAAATATTACTTTTATAAAATTCTATGATTTTATAAATATTTCCTTTTATAAAATCTTTTAATTTTATAAATAATTCCTTTTATAAAATCCTTTGATTTTATAAATATATTATTTTCAATGTACACTTTGAAAATTCCGTTTTTACATTTCAGTATTTCTTATGGTATTTAAAATACCAAAAAACAGGACCAGTATCATCATAATCAAATCACGGATTATATTTCACACCATATATCACAATATATGAAAACAACCAGTATTATAAATATTGAGGAATTCAGTTGGATCCCTCCAACCTGTTTCCCTGCATCCACATATGTTACACAATATAATTCATATCAATTTCAGTTCAATATATGCTATTCTGATAAACAGAATCAATATTAAATTATCGATTTATATATGTATAACTATATCTATATTTTCAACCGGTCAATCAGCACTTCAATCAAACAATCAAAACACAGATATCAATCATCATTTATCAGTTCTAAATATACGTTATAAAAATATGAACTGGTAGAGTTGATGAGTTTTACTCACATTAGACTATCATCATTAAATAACGATAATTGTTGTTGATTCAGATCGGACAATTTGTTTTGCTATAAATTGAAACGAGCTCCAATTCACTGCCAGTCAGTTCCATTGGGAAGCCACCGTCCATACGATCCCAATGGATCTGACCGTTCGAAATTCTGATTCAGTATGAACAGGATATTTAATTTACAAGTTTGAACACATATTTGAATTAAAACAATTTCTATTTAGTTTAAAATGAATGGGCTTCACCTATATAAAAGCTGGCCCAACATTTCTTACCCCAACCCAGATGAACAGTGTTCATCTTCCTCTAACAATTCGCAGCGAGCTCCAGTAAACTTCGAACTCTATTTCCGAAGGTTTGCATTCATCTTCTGACCTCAACTCTCCACGGTTTCACAAACCAACAACATCACCACTCTTCTTTTTGAAATCTCTACTCCTCCATGCCACTTTTATCTAACTCGAACACAGGAAGCAAAATGCATCCGTCTGGTCTTTACGCGCTTATACAATAAACTCGCGACTTTTTTTCCTTTGAACTCGACCAAAGTTTGTCAAACACTGCTACTCTCCCCTCTAATCACGAATCTGATACCTAATACACACATCGATGCTCCTTCTTTCCAAACCCGTGTACCCTAGTCTACTGCGTCAATTTCGAGCACGGGAAAACCTCACCGAGCTCCACAATAACCCCACTGTGTTGAAGAGCTGTACATCACGAGCCCAAAAATGTTTATCCTACGATTTTAGGATTTTAGTATGGATTTATCTAGATTTTTGAAAGAGGAGTTTTCACGTTTTGAGGAACTCGGCGGCTTGGAGTTATTGAACAGAGAGAAAGTGAATTTAGGTTTAGATGGAGTAAGGATTATTTATAGGATAGCTTTAATAATTTTATATTGATTATTTTATCCATTTTTAAGCAACCGCTATAAGTATTTGTTGTTTAAAAATTCGTACGACCACATACAATATCTAATTTTGATGAAAATGGACATGCAGTTACAGTTCAACATTACGGACCCAACGAAACTGGTTTCGTCGAATTCCGACTCCGTTTGCTCACACAACGTATTTTTAATAGTTAAAATATCGATGTTTTTCACATTAAAAATCGGTACGACCGCATATTGACTTCAAAAATCATGAAACTTGAAATCTAACAATAATTTAATATTACGGATCCAACAAAATTAGTTTCGTCGAAAACGGAGTTCGTTTGCAAAAATGGCTATTTTAAAAGCTCTAAATAACCCAATTAAATATATAAATATATTTAAAAACAATTAAATTTAATAATAAATTAATATTATCGTATATATCCACATACGATATCATACAGCTCCAAAATAATCATATCTGGATTTATAACTTGATATTTCAGAATTCCAGATTATATCGATATTCAATTTATATTAAAAATCCTTTTATAATATAAATAAATCGTTATAAATTATAAAGGAATTCCATAGCGACTTTTCTAAAATTTGATTTGATCATAAGTAAAAATCTACACGACGAAATCTCGATTTTTTTCTTCTATAAGAAAAATATATTTCACCAGCTCCGAACGTTTCTTGTTTCACAGAAATCTGGCTTAAAACGAGTTCTGTATATTCGTTTAAAGTTCGAATCGCCAAATTACGAACTGTCGCGCCATTTCGAGCTCGATTATAATTATAATATAAGTATACATTCAACTGTCGTTTATATAATATTTTCGTTAATAAAATTCAACTCTAAACTGAATTATATATTCTAAATAATCCAATTCACATAATATTATGAATTCTACTATTTCCAACTATTCTGGAATTTAAATATATTATTTAACTATTATATTAATTAAATATTCAATATTATTTAATTTTGGTCATTTTAAATAACCAAACCATTATTTAAATAATTAAATAAATTATTTATAATACCATAAAAATACGGGACGTTACATTCTTCCCCCCTTAAAAATAATTTCGTCCTCGAAATTGCTAAGGTAGAAAACAAACCCTATTAAATGGGTAAATATTTATTTGTTTACTTCTTTAACTTCAGTTTCATTGTACCAATTAAGTTTAATTAAAATATTAATTTATTTCTACTAAAGAAAATTTCCATAAGCTCTGAAAATTTTCTAACACCCGAAATTTCTGAAAAATTTCGCCAGCACCTCCTTTGTACTGGTCAATCGGTAGAACTACAACTCGCATCTCTAGGCCATTCCCAATCCAAAAGAAAATCAAATAGCCAAGCGGCTTACCAAACAGGCTCATAAAATCACAAAACTCATATACAAATAAACTTGTACCTTTTTGTCGGGCATATCATTATATCTTTTCCATCTACTACCAATTCAGCATACACCAATATCATCCCAATCAAATTCCAATCTGTTTTTATCCACAAATCAAACCATTCGCTTATACCTAAGTCGAATTTCATTTCAAACCAAAGTTCCGTTCTCGATTTTCAATTTCTTAACTCATCAATTCAATACCATTTCGAATTCCTATGACACAAATCCAATTTTCTCAATATCATTCTAATCCAGTTAAATTTACACTTATTTAACTGATTTTAATTCAAACCATCTTTTCCTGGGAATTTTAAATAACTTAGCTTTTCAAAATCAAATATTTCTTCTCGGAATTCAAAACAACTTGCTTTTCTCAAAACAATTCAAAACCAATCTCTTTGGTAGTAATCCGTCACTTACCACTCGAACATGAACACCGATGACGCAACTGTCATCATCGGAATATAGTTTCTTGCGATCGAAGTGATTTCAATACTATATCACTTTTTAAAACCATTTCTAAACATTTCCACTTTGAAATATATTTCAAAATACCATTCATGCTCCTTGTAAAACAATTTAAAATATCCCAGGATTTTAAGATTCTCATATATTTAATCCATATTCATTAACAAGCACTTATTCAAATTTCCAGAGTTTTAATTCAATTCTGATTTAAATTTCAGTTTTAATTCACTTCGTAATACTTATACGAGTTTTATTTGGTTATATATATAACCATCTCCATTATAATCTTATTCGATTACAATATCAACCAACACATCCAATATATGATAATACTTCAAATATTACTCATCCTTTTATATCAAAATATACTTTAGGTAAAATTATTTCATTTACCCTCTTTTTCAAAACATACTGTGTTGGTTCATCATATTCCGAGTGTTTAGAAACTCCTACCGATACAGTGGATCAAACTGATCGACCAAAATTCATAAACCACTCAATCAATAAATCGCCACAATATAAAACCACTTTATATCAAATAACAATTACGTTCACTCGTATATATACACTCAACTCAATCTAGAGTATTACTAACCCCATCTCTACTGAGTCACGCCACAGAGCCAAGGTAATTACTTAACCTTCAGCTCTGATACCACTATAACGACCCGGGGAATTTGCGATCCTGGTTATCGACATGAACTCAATGTCGACTACCCAAGCACCTGAAACACCGGATAGTCCATGAAAAAATTAGAGGGTGAGAATAGATAAGATAGAAACTTAGAATAGAAGAAGAAGAACATACAACATCATCAGAGTAACACGAAACTCGCTGCGGAACGAACAATATATAATAGATACATAACTTTGAAATAAAACTAGTATATGTATACAGTAACATTATCAGAGTACAACACTTACAACACAGCGGAAATAACAATAGCTATGCAATTCTGAAGCCTCCTGCTCCACACTCTTAGTATATCTGTAAAATCCTGGCTACTTGACTGCCCGTACAAAATTGGGCACCCAAGAGTTTAGGGAAAACAAAACAAAATAAACTCCGGGTCAGTCATGGGACTGGTGTGAGTAAACAATTTAAAACAGTTTGAGAAAATAAACGATATCTCATAAGACCACGCCGTATAAACGGAATGGGGTTTTCCCTTATGAGAATCCAAAACACTTGATTTGACTTTCAAAATCCTTTTGAAAGAAACGATAACCTTTATATCAAAACTCTTTTGATATTATAATAGCGTCTATCAATCACAATATAATAATCATCTAGTAGAAACGCTTTCATCTCACTTTCTACATACATAGTATACAATCAAAACTGCGAGAACTTATTGGATAATGGATTTCCAACTATGACAAGGTATGGAACCACCTTCCGATAGTGTAAAATTCTATTTTTATAAAATTCTATTCGTTTTATAAATATTTCCTTTTCTATTTGTTTCCAAATATTTCCTTTTATATTTGTTTTATAAATATTTCCTTTTATATTCCTATTTATTTTCCAAATAATTATCCCTTATAATATCTTATTTATTTTCTAAATAAATATTCCTTTTTATAAAATTCTATGATTTTATAAATATTTATAAAATCTTTTGATTTTATAGATAATTCCTTTTATAAAATCTTTTAATTTTATAAATAATTCCTTTTATAAAATCCTTTGATTTTACAAATATATTAGTTTCAATATACACTTTGAAAATTCCCTTTTTACATTCTAGTATTTCTTATGTTATTTAAAATACCAAATAACAGGACCGGTATCATCATAATCAAATCACGGATTATATTTCACACCATATATCACAATATATTAAAATAACCAGTATTATAAAAATTGAGGAATCCAGTTGGATCCCCCCAACCTGTTTCCTTGGATCCACAGATGTTACACAATATAATTCATATCAATTTCAGTTCAATATATGCTATTCTGGTAAACAGAATCAATATTAAATTATCAATTTATATATGTATAACTATATTTATATTTTCAACCGGTCAATCGGCACTTCAATCAAACAATCAACACACAGATATCAATCATCATTTATCAATTCTAAATATACGTTATAAAAATATGAACTGGTAGAGTTGGTGAGTTTTACTCACATTGGAATATCATCGTTAAATAACGATAATTGTTGTTGATTCAGATCGGACAATTTATTTCGCTATAAATTGTAACGAGCTCCAATTCACTCCTAATCAGTTCCATTGAGAAACCACCGTCCATACGATCCCAACGGATCCGACCGTTCGAAATTCTGTTTCAGTATGAACAGGTTATTTAATTTACAAGTTTGAACACATATTTGAATTAAAACAATTTCTATTTAGTTTAAAATGAATGGGCTTCACCTATATAAAAGCCGGCCCAACATTTCTCACCCTAACCCAGATGAACAGTGTTCATCTTCCTCCAACAATTCGCAGCGAGCTCCAGTAAACTTCGAACCCCATTTCCCAAGGTTTGCATTCATCTTCCGACCTCAACTCTCCACGGTTTCACAAACCAACAACATCACCACTTTCTTTTTGAAATCTCTACTCCTCCATGCCACTTTCATCTAACTCGAACACAGGAAGCAAAACGCGTCCGTCTGGTCTTTACGCAGTTATACAGTAAACATCGCGACTTTTTTCTTTGGACTCCACCAAAGTTTGTCAAACACCGCTACTCTCCCCTCTAATCATGAATCTGATACCCAATACACACATCGATGCTCCTTCTTTCCAAACCCGTGAACCCTAGTCTACTGCGTCAATTTCGAGCACGGGAAAAACCTCATCGAGCTCCACAAAAACCCCACTGCGTCGAAGAGCTGTAGATCACGAGCCCAAAAATGTTTATCACACGATTTTAGGATTTTATTATGGATTTATCTTGATTTTTGAAAGAGGAGTTTTCACGTTTTGAGGAACTCGGCGGCTTGGAGTTATTGAACAAAGAAAAAGTGAATTTAGGTTTAGATGGAGTAAGGCTTATTTATAGGATAGCTTTAATAATTTTATATTGATTATTTTATCTATTTTTATGCAACCACTATAAGTATTTGTTGTTTAAAAATTCGTACGACCACATACAATATCTAATTTTGATGAAAATGGACATGCAGTTACAGTTCGACATTACGGACCCAACGAAACTAGTTTCGTCGAACTCCGACTCTGTTTGCTCACACAGCGTATTTTTAACCGTCAAAATATCGACTGTTTTTCACATTAAAAATCGGTACGACCGCATACTAACTTCAAAAATCACGAAACTTGAAATCTAACAATAATTTAATATTACGGATTCAACAAAATTAGTTTCGTCGAAAACGGAGTTCGTTTGCAAAAATGGCTATTTTAAAAGCTTTAAATAACCCAATTAAATATATAAATATATTTAAAAACAATTAAATTAAATAATAAATTAATTTTATCGTATATATCCACATACGATATCATACAGCTCCAAAATAATCATATCTGGATTTATAACTTGATATTTTAGAATTCCAGATTATATCGATATTCAATTTATATTAAAAACCTTTTATAATATAAATAAATCATTATAAATTATAAAGGAATTCCATAGCTACTTTTCTAAAATTTGATTTGATCATAAATAAAAATCTACACGACGAAATCTCGATTTTTTTCTTCCATTAGAAAAATATACTTCACTAGCTCCGAACGTTTCTTGTTTCACAGAAATCCGGCTTAAAATGAGTTCTGTATATTCGTTTAAAGTTCGAATCGCCAAATTACAAACTACCGCGCCATTTAGAGCTCGATTTTAATTATAATATAATTATATGTTCAACTGTCGTTTATATAATATTTTCGTTAACATAATTCAACTCTAAACTGAATTATATATTCTAATAATCCAATTCACACAATATTGTGAATTCTACTATTTCCGACTATTCTGGAATTTAAATATATTATTTAACTATTATATTAATTAAATATTCAATATTATTTAATTTTGGTCATTTTAAATAACCAAACCATTATTTAAATAATTAAATAAATTATTTATAATACCGTAAAAATATGGTATGTTACAGCCAGACTCCCCCTCTTTGTCATTCAAAATATTTAAAGGCTTTTTTCATTTGTTTTCTTTTATCTTTTGTTATTTTTCATTTCTTTTAAAAATAAGCATATCGTAGAATTTTCTTGGCTAGTG
Source organism: Allium sativum (assembly GCA_030737875.1). Classification (NCBI taxonomy): domain Eukaryota; kingdom Viridiplantae; phylum Streptophyta; class Magnoliopsida; order Asparagales; family Amaryllidaceae; genus Allium; species Allium sativum. Next base: position 182,539,405 of record CM060924.1, on the reverse strand, counting down.
TCTAGCCACCAGTGTGTCCTCCACACTCTTCTTCATGCAATTCTATCAGGATTGCTTTTGATTCCTTTTTGGTGACACAACTGAGCAAAGGCATACAGAAGCCTCGTCGATATAACCGACCATCTTGAATAAGATACGTAGGAGCTTTTCTGATTATCTTTGTTGTACTTCTTTATGCATCTGCTTCTTTGTAAATTACAAGTCTTTTGTTCAGTGTAAAGTTGTGGCAAACTTGTTGAATGTATTGTGAGCATTATTGATTCATCTTAATGCGGTAGTGATGCCCCATACCAAAGGTCATCGCATACTTCTTGCTAAATAAAAGAATTGTAATTTACAAAGAAGCAGATGCATAAGGAAGTACAACAAAGCTACTCAGAAAAGCTCCTAAGTACCTTATTCAAGATGGTCGGTTATATCGATGAGGCTTCTCTATGCCTTTGCTCCGTTGTGTCACCAAAGAGGAATCAAAAGCAATCCTGATAGAATTGCATGATGGAGAATGTGGAGGATACACTGGTGGCCAGACACTAACCAAGAAAATTCTGTGATACGGTTATTTTTGTCCAGGTGTGACTTAGACTCCATAACTTACATTAATAAATGTGATAGATGCCAACGATTTGCAAAGATTCCAAGAGCACCATCTACTGAGTTGACCCAAATTGTTAGCCATCTTTTATCTTTTTTATTTGGATGTTTTCACTCGAAATCCAATTTTCACCGCGGTATTAAAAATTTAAAACCTTACTATATGCAATTAAATCTTCCTTAAAAAAAGACACTTCTTTAGAATTGAGTTATATAGGAAGCCCATCCTGGTCAATGAAGGACGCAGACATGAACGAGCAGATGTTCGTATTTCTTATGGGATTTCAAGTATTACCAAATTTTTTTGGATCGGCCCTAACAAATTTGAATTTCATATATAATTGATAGTCACAGCTGACATGTCGGAAATTCTATAATTAAGTAGACTTAGTATTTTATACGGTAATGGTTTTGGTATCAAAACATGATTGGGGAAAGTTAACATATACCATAAGTTTTGGTGAGCTAATTTTAATATCTGTCAACAAGGTTATTTACCGTTCAAACTACACGTGCATGAGTCTTATGTAGGTGCGTTTATGGATCACATATATGTACAAAAATACGTCAAATAAACAGGAAACAAGTTTTTGAATTTTCTTTTACATGGAATATATATTCATATGTATGAATCGTTAACACGACCGTCAATAAAAAGAAAGAAGAGTGCACAAGGTGTATGGCATATACATCAATAAGAAATATGAGAATGGAGAAGCATTGCTTATGCCATTCGACTAGTTAGATGTCACTAAGAAATATGAGAATCGAGATACAAATTTTACTAGGTAACTTACAAAAGTGATAAAATTTTACAAGAATGCAGCTAGTGATCTTGGTAGGAGCTCGACTATAAATAATCGTTATCATATGCTTCCAGGAAAGTATTTTGATTTCAAATATTTTGAATTAAATTTTTATAATTAATAAATATAACTCTAGTAAACATCCATTATTACTCAAATATAGATAAGTAATGGACAATTTATGGAATCAACTCGCCTTGAAAAAGTTGGAAATTCGAGTTTGGATCCAAACCTGTAACTGCTCTGGATGTAAGAGAAACTAGAGTGTTTTTAATATATCCATTCAAAAAAATAAATAGATTAGATCATTGAAAGATGAATGATTTAGTTTTCCTGCATTATAACCTTGGACTAGGACAAAAGTAAGTTATTATTCTTCATGAACTCTTTTGCTATTTACTTGATACCATGTTTACTTGCTAAATAATAGTTCACGAACACGTCTAGTTTGTGATATTTATTTAGGCATGAATTAAAGGGAAGAAACCATAACCCTTAATTTTCTTAAGTTTGATGAAAATAATACATGAATGAAGGAAAAGGAACCATCGTTATTGATGGTTGATGGGATTACGATTTTATATGAAGAAGGTGTGTTGTTATTCATTTTCTAAATTATTCATATTCTTTGTTCCAATATATTTAATAATTTTATTTAATTGTATTTTTTAGATGTTAATTGCATTTTGGATACTCCATTAAGTAATAATGATTAAAAAGTTTCATTGGATGATATTGATGCCGATATGGTTGGTAGTGAAACTAATGGAGTCTAATTATAATGTTGAAAATGTATCAAATTTAAAGGAAATCAACCATGATGTGGAAACAATCAATTTTGGTCCAATAATGTTGCATACCGAAATGTTACAAATAGTTGAAGATGCTTGGAGCTAAAAATAGGCAACAATCGTTGTAGATAGTGAATATACGAGTTAAAGTGTGAAGTGCTATGTGTAGAACTGCATGTGTCTTGTGTTCAATAGAAGTGTATGTGCAATCTTGTTTCGACAAAACGTGTTGATAAAATTCAATGCATGAATTTTATGAGCAAAACAGAGAACTACATGAAGTTCAAGTGCAAGTGCAAGTTTATTAAATACTATTTTCGCTATAATAAAATTACTCCAATACAATAGGCAATATCCGTTATGTAAGTTGTTTCACAATGGTTTAAAACCGCTATGTAAACCCTAATCGTTAAAAGGTAGATTTATAGCATTCCATTACAATAATGGTTACCCGTCACAGTATACATTTTTGACAACTGTTGATGCCCAAAAATTTACAACCATACCAACAAGTTTCGAGACAACGAAACTACACGTCCAAAATATGCAGGAAAGTAAATAACACAGTATTTTATAGTGGTTCGGTCCGTAAGAATGTACGTCCACTTTGAAGGCTTTGTTAATTTTGTTCACTTTTGTCAAAGTACATCGCTTGCCACCACTGTTACAAGTAATTACAAAGGCAATGGTGGGAAGTAAGTTCTAGTAAGTCCATAAACAAGGCCTAAGTGCTTCTCCCCGAGTTTCCTATGTAGCCCATAAAGTCCAAGTCTTCAAGAAGGAGCTGAAATCTTCTTCCCAAAGCTTCAAGGCAATCAATGGTGGCCAAAGGTCAAAATCTCCTTGCTAAAGTATCAAATTAGTAAATTTCTAGCCATTTTCACGAAGTAGGCAGGGTGGTATTCATATGTAGTGGATAAGGTTGGAGCATGTAGAGTTTGGGGTCCACACCCCAGTTTTTGTACCTTGGGATCGGTATCGATCCCAAGATCGGTACGTATCCCTTCTTTTTTGCTTCAAAGTCGTGAACTCCTTGCATTACTTCTTTTCATACTCGATGTTTCATATTCACATCTTTATATCCCCATATATGTTTTATGTGGAGTTGAGCTAGGGATACAGATTTTAGTGTGGCTTAGGATACGAAAAGAGGCAATGGGGCCGAATATGAAATGTTGGGGACTTAGGCTATTTTCTGGAGTATAAGTTAGAGGATACAAAAATTGCCATGGCAAATGGGATACAAAGCTTGGATGCATCGATCCGTATACTTGGTGATGTTTTGGAGTGCTAGGGCTAGGATATAAAATCAGGAAGTCGATGGATTACGAACTCCCATAGGGGGCATCTAGATACGAAAATTACAGTGGAGCTTAATGTTGATCCTGAGTAATTGTTCATTGATTGTAGAGTGTTTTTGATGAGCCATGAGGATCACATTTGTACGATTCCATCCAGGCTTGGATCATAAGTATCTTGGCAATACTTCGGGCTATTAAACCACACGATGGGCTGAGTCGGATAGGCCTAGACTACTTTTGGTGACCGAGGAAAAACAACAATTAACACTTGCCCCCCCAAAGGTAATGCCTGGACTCGATGTGGAAGTGCATGTCACCGACATTCCGAATGTCTCTAATGATGAACTATTGCTCGAGGGAGATACAGAGTTTGAAATAAGGTCTCGTGCTCAATCGACTCCGACAAAGTGATTGAAGGGTAGCAGAGAAAGTGGAATGAAGAGGAAGAGGAAACAGAAAGAGAAAGAAGAGACACCCTGAGTCTGAATCGGAGAAGAAGGATAAGAGTGGCCCTCCGGAGTGATTGTTGTAAGTAAGTAGCTTTTTGGTTGTAGGCCGATAGAATACGCCAGTATAGCCCTCGCTTTTGGAGGCACGATGTGCTTTGGATGTACATTGTGTTATTAAAAAGATAGATAAATGTCTTTTGACTTGTGAATGAAAGTTAGTTTACTTTGCTTATATCATATGTCGTCTTAAGTGTTCAAGTGTTCTTTACATTTTCCATCGCTGTATTTATGTAAATTAACTTGTCGTTATACTTAATTTTATGTTGTTCGAGAATTCACTCTTGAGAAACTCAAGCCGTGTGAATTTTAAATGCGTTGACTTCATTCTCGAGATCTTTTTTCGGTCGTTGGATTCAAGTAGTTTGGAGTCTAAATGGGTGAACTTCGCTTTGAAGACCTCCTTTCAATCGTTGGTCTCGAGTCGCACGGAGTTCAATTTCTATGATTCTACTCTCGGAACCTCCTTGCGGTCGTTGATTCTGAATCTTAGGAGGATATCATTGTTTCATCCTTTATACTCTTCCGTCGTTTGATTGGGTTAGATTTGAGGGCGTCGTTTTTTCGCTAGTTTGGTAACCAGATCCGAACCCTAGGGATGGTACTCAGCCAAGCAAGTGGTCTGTGTCACACTTATTCGAATGGTGGGTTGCCCATAGTCCAGAGACTAAAGAATGGAGTTGTACAATTAAATTAATAAGCATCACGAGTTATTTATATTTGGCCTCGTTGGTTCGAGACTTAAGTTGACTTAACAAGGGCGGACCACTCCAGAAGGTTTGAGTGTTAGTAAAGACTCAAATGGTATATCGATTTTGAGCTTTGAGGCGCTGATCCATTGTTGTGCGCTCGTGCATGTAAGTCGGTTATAATCACAGCTTTAGCATACCATGCAGAAAGTAACACACCAAGAACATGGAGATATGAAAAACTTTACTGATGAACTGTTGGTTGTAATGGCCTTTTCTTTACAATGCCTTGAATTGAAAACAAAATGTTTGCGAAAAGCAGTAAATATGTTCAGTAAGCTAGGTGAAGTTGCTGAGTAGATGCTTGTTGTTCCATGCCCTTGGTTTTTTGGTGCCATTAATGGTTGTGGCCTTGAAAGAACAATCTCTGAGCCTCTGCTGAATGACCTACGGACCTTCGCAACAAGGATCGAGTCTGGTAGGTGTGTGAAAAACCCGATTAAGGACGAGGTCTCAATGTCGAAGTGTTTTGAACGAACTCTAGTGTTGTAATATCGGGCGACCTGTTGATTGTGTGTAGCTTCTTGAGTTTGGACTCATCCCTTTTCTCTTTGAGTAAATCGAGAGATTCCATAAGATCTATGTTGGTCTTCAGATCATATCTAGTGACTTGACGAGATTATAGTTCAAGCTCGATAGGAATTACGACTTTAGATCCATATGAGAGAGAAAATGGAGTGGGTCGGTCATACATTGACTTATGGGTAGTCTTGTAAGCCTAAAGAGCTAGACGGAATTCATCTACCCACTTTCCTCTAGCATTTTCCAAATGCTTCTTGATAATGGACCCGATGAATTTGTTTACAACTTCAACCTATCTGTTGGCTTGAGGATGAGCAACTGTAGAGAATTGTTTCTCATCGTGATCTAAGGATGACTATCATCTAGAGAGTCTTCGGGAGTATGCATCCATAGCCTTTGACAATATAAAAATACAGCCTAATGTCGGTTAGAATTAAGATGTGCTCCTTATCCGTAATAACATCAAAATATGATTGTAGCCGGAGTATGCATCCATGAAGGAGGGAAGACGGTGAACTACAGTTGAATCAACGAGTCAGTAGATCTTCAACAGCGGGAAGATGTCCTTCGGGAAATCTTTATTCAAGTCAGAATAATCGATGAATGTCCATCATTTACCATTTGATTTCTTGACCACGACCAGGTTGGATACTCATCCAGGATAGAGGGTGTCACCGATAAAGCCATTGGCGAGTAACCTATACACCTCCTTTCTGAGTGTTGTCAATCTTTTAGATCCTAAGATTCGACATTCCTATCGGATGAGAAGATGCTTCAAGTCGATACCAAGCATGTGACAAGCGATTCCTGGGTTGATGCCACACATGTCGGCGTTGGTCCAAGCGAACACATCCAAGTTTGCCTATAAGAATTCCTTAAGTTCTTCCCTGGTTGCTAGGTGGAGCTACTATCCAACTTTCAAGACCATAAGATGGGTCGGGGAGGTTGATCGTGACATCGATGGTTGGTTCCACTGCAGTAGCCCGCTCATATCCTTCCGAGGATCAAGATCCTAGGAGATACGACTTTGGAGTCTGAGCCAGGACTCAGACTTCAATGGCTTCTACACGCTGAGTTTTTTGGTGTAGAGTGCAGTCTCCACACTTTTTCCTTGTTGATAGCATCTTTCCACTTAGCAAGGTAGCAGCTCTTGCTATGACTTGGTTACCTTGGATAAGTCCAGCTCCGTTGTTTGTCGGGAACTTCATGAGGAGAAACAAAGGCCCCATGAATATGCGGAACATGGCGAGGAAAGGTTGTCGGAGAAAGATGTTGTAGCGAGAGGGGATGTTGATAATGATGAAGGTGAGGATCATGACTCCACTTTGATCCCCGTCCCCAAGTTGCACTACATCTCCACTAAAGCAACTGACCGGTTGGAAGTGTCGTTGAATCCACGAATGGTGCCTTTCCATGGCTTCAAATCTCCAGCCTCAAGCTTCATTCAATTGATGGCTGATTTAAAAATAATGTTGATAGAACTCCCCGTGTCAACCTGGACTTACTTGACATAGGCTGGACCTATGTAGTTTAAGATGACGAGTGTATCTATGATGAGAATGTCGATTCAAGTAGCATCCTTCTCTCGGAAGACAATATCATCCCTTATAGTCCTTTGTAGCTTTACCGGGATCAATTCATATGCGGCTGTGGAGCATGCTTCCTAGTCGGCGTGCTTAAAAGAGTTGGAGTATCCTTGCATACATTGGAAGCTTTCATTCACGAGGTAAGGTCAACCGCAATTAATATTGATCTCATTACCCCCTTTGAGGGGGTCTCGGATTGGATGGCCCAAGTGTCGCTTGGTTCCGAGGAGGAGCGGGTGTTAAAGGGCCCATTGCTACTTTTTCGAAGTATGGTTGCTTGAGTCATTTCTCGCAAGTGAGTTTCTCGATTGCATCCCTGAGGTGTCGGCATCCATTCATATTATGTCCGAACATATCATAAAATCTGCAGTACATGCCATATTTCTTCTCTCGGTTAGTGGATTCTCGACATGTCGGCTTCTTGTAATGCATGGTGTTGGAGGTCTCTAAATAGATTGTCTCCTACTTAAAATTGAGTGAAGTGTTGACCTGGTAAGTTGGGAAGCTGTCGCACTTCTTGGGATCCTCTTTCAGATTGTTATGACTCCCTACCTTGCCGTTTTTCGACGTAGGCTTGAATTGAGCTTTGTCCTTGTCAGAGCCTTCTCCCACTTGTTTACCTTTGATGTTGTCTTACGTGGAAGACTGGTGAGGATTGTTAGGATGGCCAGCTTGAGCAACCCTGTTTTTGCGCGCTTCTTCTCGGCACAGGAATTGATTCACCATTTCATAGAAAGGTTCGAGAGACCTTGGTTGCAACCTATCGATCCAAAGCCCAAACTCGAAATCGGGTAATACGCCCTTGGAAAGATGAACAAGGAGGGATAGATGTTTGGAGTCTTCGACCTCGTCCAATGCATTGTTGAAGCGTTCAAGGTAGCTCTTAAGCGTTTCCTTAGTGCCTTAGTATATATTAGAGAGAGACATAGTGTCTTTCGGCTTGGTGAAAGGCATCCGGAACTTTTTTACCAATTTGGTAGCCAGTTGGTCGAAGGTTGCGATGGTTCTTGGTGCGATTCGAGAGAACCAAAGTCAGGCCATGCCTTCGAGAAAAACGGGAAAGAACTTGCACTTGACCGCATCAGTGGCATAACACGAATTCATGTGTCCTTCATAGTGGTTGAGAAAGTTTCGGGGATTGTCTTCCCCCAGTAAGCCGTTATTTGCGGCATATTGAAGCGTTGCTGCGACTCGATGTTGAGGATTGCGGAGTAAAGGGATTACGCCTTGTGTTGGTTTCCTATACTCGACATCGTACCCCTATAATTTTCTCACGATCCTTCAGACCATGTTGGTGAGAACCATTGGCTGGACCTCTGTTGAATTCCACCAAAACAAGTGATTCCCAATGAGTATAAGTGACATAAATAATGTCAGCAATGCTCATAAGTGTTGTTGTATTACAGTCAGCAATTATTACCAACGTTTATAACCATTGTGACATTTTTATATCCCAACGCTTATTAGCGTTAGCACTTTTCTAACGCTTATAAACATTGGAACATTTTCAATCCCAATGGTTATAAGCATTGCTAATTTAATCATACCAACATATACAAGTGCCAGTAAAAGAAAATTTGTAACATAAATAAGCGTTGGTAATATAGAAAATAATTGTTGCAAATAGCATAGTATGCATGATTATAATACTAACTATATTTAACATGAACTCAAAATATATCAACTTCGAAATGTACAACTCAATCAGTATCAACAATCTACATCCATAATCATGATAGCAACATAGAAATCAATTAATAAAAAAACAAGTACTATACATAATTAAGTTACTAGATTCAGTATATAATTGACCAGTCTCAAAACCATAAAAACTGAAATCACAAAGGACAATATACTACCCATAGTTTAATATTAGACATACCGAATATGAAACTCGGGCCATATAAACAATCTATTTTTTTCTTCCGCTTGCTCTAGAAGTGCCTACATGCATTCAATACACAAATGAATTAAAATTATTAGTCAAAGCCAACACATCAATGCTCAAAGAAATGATGTACAAGTTAAATATTCAATCGGTTATTGTCATCACTTTACCTACAATATAAATAAGTTTTATTCTTCTTTAATTGACAGAGTCAGTTTAACATTCAATACAAAATTCAGTTTCGAAACTTAATTTAGAGTTTCGATACCAAAAATGAGCCGAAAGGCTTAGTTTTGAAATTGAGAAAGGCTCGGTTTAAATTCAAAACTAAGCCTTTGGCTTAGTTTCAATTCGATACTGGGCCGAAAAGTCTCAGTTTCTTCCGACTCAGTTTCGAACCGAAACTGATTCGGAAAGGCTTAGTTCGAAACTTAGCCAGCCTTAATTTTGTTCCTTTATATTCACATCAAATGACTCCATACCTTCGTAATAAACGAAAAAGTAAATTTCCTACTGGTACTTTAAGACCTTAAATACATTTTGTGCATTTCATGATGAAATAAAATTTAAAGCATAATAAAAATCACATTTCAAGAGCACACTGCATGAATGACACCACTAGAAAAGAGGCAATAACCAAATAAGTAGTTTATTGTTCTCATTTAACAAAAAAATGTTACAGATGTCGAGTAGTACTATGATATTTTCTTTCAGTCATATTTCTAATAGTTGTATGATAAGGGATCAATAATAAAAAGGTAGACTTATGCTACATGTACTTGTGATATAAGTTAGGAGCACACAATGATATTTTCATGATATTTATAGCATCAAAATTAGATTATAAGTGCAATATGATTCTTAACAACACTGATTTGTGGCGTGGGTGTATGTAGCAGTTTTGATGGCACACTTGCTATTGTAAAAGGAAGGGCATTCCTTGAATCATCCTTATGTCTCTCTTTTTATTCCGATCCATTCTGATTACATCTAACCTACAAAGGAAAGAATCTAAACTAAAAATAAGTCTCCTCATTTACCTAACCATTATCATAGTGATTAATTGAAATTACATTTACATTAAAAAACATTATACAAAACCCGCTTGCTTACATTTTATCATTTCTTTGCATTTTATCACTTACGTCGTTTACGGGCATTCATTTGACGATTCTTTTTCACTACCAAAAGCATTTTCACTACCATGTACACAAACTGTATAGTGTTGTTTGCTTAATTAATTGGATTGTAAACTATAATAAAGAATACATATACCATTAATAACTTATAAATATGAATAATTTAGAGTTTGTATCACTACTAGAAATGTTAGCATATTAGATGAGGTGGAAATCAACAAAAATGGATATATATAAAAAAGCATATAATGAAGCTAGATAAAATATTATGAACGAGCATGACTTCATTTATAAAAATGCCGCATTTTATTAATGAATGCTTCTCATGCTTGCTTTTTAAAACCTAAAAAGAATAAGAACTTAATAGAGTAACTAAATTTGCTAATCAGCTTTGGTTCGAAAGACCAAATATCTACTAGATTTCATAGATAATTCTGAGTTCCTAACCATGTACGATTATAACTATTCCACTATAGTACTTTGAGAATTTGAGATAAAAGTTAATTACGCTACAAAAAACATGCAATTTCCGATGGCTCAAAACCATCGGCGGCCATCGGAAACTGTCCCCAACTGTCGGAAATAACCATCGCGTTCACGGCTGTCGAAAATTAAAATTTCCGACGGCTTTCGACAAAGTCCGTCGTTTAGCTTTTCGAAGGCTGGGGACGGCTTGGAACGAAATACAATGTCTAAAATTGGCTTTCGGGAGCAGTCATAAACCGTTACGCATATTAGTAAGTTACCGTTGCTAGCCGTCGAAAACCATTACGCTATCTTCTACCTTTAAGTCGTCACTGGCCGTCGGTAACCGTCGGAAATCCTGCAAATTTTTTTTTTATAATTCAGCTAATATTTAGCCTTCTAACTACATTTCTATCGCAAACCTCTATCCCAGTTATCATATATACTCCTAACATATCGTACACCAATAAAATATAAACATAAAACCAATTGTAACAAAAAATCAACAAAAACACCAACACCAAGTTTTTATAGATAAGAAAATATTTACCACCACAACCGAACCCAAATAGCAAACGCCTCTAGAATCCCACTCCATGAAATACTTGTCCTATAAAAATCATTTTAAAAGAATACAATAACATTATATTAAAATTTATTGTACAGTTAACTTACACAAACGATATAAGTTTATACATAAATGACTTAAAACAAAATAAAATTGTTTATACCTGTATTAGCTTGGGTCTCATGTAAACAAAATGAATTTGTGTACACCTGTATTAAAATATGTATAGTATATCAGAGATTATAAAAATTAAAACGAAATAATATATGTAAGAAAATACTTACTAGCACAATCGAGCCCAAATAGCAAACGCTTGTAGAATCCTGTTCCCTGAAATACCTATCCCATAAAAATCATTTTAAAAGAATACAATAACATTATAATATAATTTATTATACAGTTAACTTACACAAATGATATAAGTTTCTAAATAAATGACTTCAAATAAAATTAAATTGTTTATACCTGTATTAGCTTGGGTCTCATATAAATAAAATGAATATGTGTGCACCTGTATTAAAATATGTACAGTATATCAGAGATTATAAAAACTAAAATGAAATAATATATGTAAGAAAATACTTACTAGCACAACCGAGCTCAAATAGCAAACGCCCGAAAAATTCTCTCTCGATGACAAACTTGTATTAGTTTGGGTCTCATATTTCAAAGAGCAATATATTATATTGAATTTTTAAGATAAGAAAATAGGAAAAACTGCATATGACATAAAATATTTCCATAATGACCATAATATTCAAAAATTGAACAGAGTTACATGAATTGCAAAATATATGCCATATCCTCCATAAGTACATTACAACTAAAAGATAATTCTAATCAACTACATCAGTCATCATAATCGTCTTCTGATTCAGAATCGGTCTCAGGTTCTTTGATATCTTCTTCTGCACTATCGAAGGCGTTTACCAAAGCATTTGATTCATTGATCAGAGGTCCAAAATCTGCATGATCGTCCTCAATTATAACTTCAATGTTCTTCTCGAGATCTGCCTGATAGGCTTCTTCATCTGGAATATTCTTCCCATCGAAAGTAAATCTGGCCTTTGTGTAACAACCCGGATTTTGGAACCAATTTAAAATTTTATTTTTAATTATTTTAATGGATTTTGATTATTTCAAATGATTTATTTTAAATATAAACGACTAAAAATTTATTTAAATCAAAGTTAGAACGTACAAATTTTATTTAATTATAAAACGAGCCTGAAATGGCGCGGTAGTTTGAAATTTCGATTTTAAATTTCAACCGAATGTACATAATTCAAAATAAATCGAATTTTAGTAAAACCAGAAACGTTAGGATCTGTTTAACTATATCTTTCTAACGAATGTAAGAAACTGATATTTCACTTTATAAATTGAAAGTTATGTCCAGTTAGAAATTTAAAATAGTCGCTATAGAATTAATATATATTTTTAATATATATAAGCCCTTAAAATAGCCATTTTGCAAATGGCCTCCGTTTTCGACGAAACCACTTTTGTTGGATCTGGAATGTCAAATTATAGCCAGGTTTTAAATTTCACAATTTTTGGAATTAATATGTGAGCGTGGTGAATTTAAATGTGTTTTGTAATTTCAGTTTGAAATTAATCGACTGAAAAAGGCCATTTTTCGAACGATCTCCAAATTCGATGAAATTAGTTTTATTAGGACTGTATCATCAAAACATAACTAGATTTATTTTTCTATAATTTTTGGAGTCAGTATGTGGCCCTGGTAAATTAAAATGTACGCTTAAATTCAATACATATGGATTTATATTTTAATTTAAAGAAAAACTGATCGAAACGGTCGAATTGGCTTACGGAACATATTCCATTGTGTCCGGAATGGGGCTATTTAGCTAGGGCGACAGTCGTTGGGATTCGTTTGGAATTCGTATAAATGAACAAGTATTTATGGAAATTAAATAATAATAAAATATAAATATTGGCCAATAGAAAATTTCCAAACCCTAATTTCCTTTTTACAGAAAACCGCCACCGTTATAAGCGATTGAAGGCCGGTTTTTCTTGATTCTTTTTCCCTTAATCTCTCCAAATATAAAGCGAATTAGTTCGTAATTCTTAAGAGAAAATCAAAGAGCTCTTCATCCTCTTTGAAACCATACGGCTATGATGTGGTATCGTTCACCGTGGGGACCGATTTCCCATCTCGGAGTCGCAGCCATAGACTGAAAATTGGGGGCTCCAGGGTTCACCGAGCTGAGCAAGGAGGTGTGGCGGGGGTGCGCGGCGGCGAGAGCAACGACGTGGAAGCTTCAGATCTGGGTAACGGCGATCGAGGCGGCGGCTATGGCAAACCCTAGGTGGCGGCTAATTTGGATTGATACCTGGAGAAAATCGTAACGAAGGAGAAAGGTTAATAATAATTAAGTTAATTAATATTTAATTAGTTTATTAATTATGTAATTAAAGTGGTTAATATTTAAACTGTTATCTTTTGCATACTAACACGGAATTCAGCAAACTTGGATCCGTTGGAATCCTCTTGACGAGTACTTCGCGATAGATCTGACTAGAAGCGATTTGGAACAAATCAGAATTTAAGGCGAATTCTAATTCTAACAGTATTAAAACCATCACCAAATAAAGACTGACGGAGTGGAAACCAATGTGATAACTCCTTCTCACTAAATTATATTTTATCATGTTATTATATTCATGTATAAAAATATATAGAATTGCCAGTGCAGATTTTTATCAGTTTTAATCATTATGACTTGTATACGGCGCCTGTTGGCTCACCTCCCACGTCCACAAACCATGTACTATTTAATTGACTGTATTGTGTGTTGATTGTGTTGTTGAAATGTTTGACATATTAAAAATAATGTTAACAATAATGTGGTAGTTGAAATTAAATTATAAATATCTATTTATAATTTTAAACAGTGAAAATTGGCTAATTAGAAAAATAATTCAAACGAATTAGAATTGGTTAAATTTGTTAACCAATAATTCATTTAAATAAACTGTTGTTGTTTGTAAACCCCACACGAGTCTGGGGATGATAATTTTTTTACATCTCCCCTGAATTTAATTATATGTCAATCGATGGATCGACAGACTGTGATAAGCGTTATTTAATTATATAATGCTTATACAGTAGTAAATTTCACTCTAGATGTGAATTGGCTATTTAATAGTTGTTTATCACTATTTTTGAATACAAGTGATGTATGAAATCCATATAAATAAAATTATATGGTAATTGATTGAGTCTGATTCCGATTCTGATTCAGAAATCATGAATATTTAAAATAAGGGTTATTTTAAAATAATATTCTGAATACAAATGAATATTTTAGAATAATATTCAGTGAAGATTCAAAATATTGGTTTGATGTCCGATTTTGGATGGACACAAAAATATTGAAGTATATGAAGCCAAGTTAAGTTAATGTACGCTATTTAGACTCGAATGGATTTTTATATCGATTTTATTCATTTATAATGAATATGGAAAAGATTTGATTTCAAAATCTGATATTTTGAAAATATTATCATTTTAATATTATAATGATACAGAATATTCAATTTTGATTTAAAATTGAAAATGAAGTTGAAATCATTTTGAAATAAATTTATAAACGAACAATATATATATATATATAATATATATATTTAATGGCCAGAATAGAACGCGCCGCGCAACGACCATTCTCGAATTTCGACCATGGACTTCAAACTGACGTAACGGGAGATCCATACGTCGGATTCTCCTAAATCCGGAACTGTTGTGTTCGTATCGAAAAGGGCTTTCCAATGAATATAAGAGATTTAAATTTGAACGGTTGGATTTCAAATTATGTCCAAATCAATTTCAGAAAAGGTCGCTATGAATGCAGTTCGGTGGCCGTTATTGGAAACTGACTAAAATGGCGGTATTAAAATTATTTAAAATATGGAAAATTTGTGTAAAATCATAATAAATGATTAGGAAAGATTCTGGATGAAAAATTCCAGATTTGAAAAGATAAAAATATATTTTTATCTAAATGAACTAGTTGATAACTAGAATAAAAATCCAATTATTTTTAGAAATAAATAAATTGGATTTGTAAATTGTTCTAATATAACCAGAATTTTCCAATGAATAAATTGGAATGGATTTGGAATGGAAATAATCTTCGGAATATTTCAATATTGGATTCCATGATTATACAGATATTGTTGAGGAATTAGGAAGATACGGATATCGTTATTCCCAATACGATATCCGTTGGTTTCAAAATTTGATATTGAATATAAGCCGATATAATTTCTATTCAGAGCCTTGTATTTGATATCTAATTTGGTTTTGGGTTTGTCGTGAATGGCTTCTTCAATAACACCGTTCTTAAACCCAGTTGAGAATAGAATAAATCTTTTAATTAAGATTTAAAGAAGTTTTACAATTAATTAATATTTAATTGGAATTAAATAAAAGAATCGGATTTTTGGGTTTATCATGAACGGTGTTTTAAATAACATTTGTTCTTTAACCCAATTAACAGTGAAGATATGATTTGGAATTTATAATCTTTTAATTAAGATTAATGGAATTTTCCAAAGTAAAGTTTTCCAATTTAATATAATAAATTGGAATTCAATGGAATTCGATTTGGTAATAATCGAGATGAGCTTCTGTGAAGGAAGACCGTTACTATATATGGAATTTAAAAGGCTTTTCCGTTATTCCAGTTATATTATTAGTTCGATACAGAAATTTATATCGATTATACACTGTTATGATTTCCGTGTAGATTCCATTTTGATGGAAGATAATTTTGGGTTTATCGTTGTGACACCCCACGTCCGTTAATGTCACTCACAAAGGAAATGAATTATGTTTTGTGAAGCGTTATAAGTAAACAGAACAGAAATATTACAAGACAGATATAAAAGCAACAGCGGAATTTAAATTTTTATTTCAAACATAAATCATATCATCATGGTCCAAAATACCATAAGTCTGAAAACTACATAAAACCCATTACAACAATATAACTTTTGTCTTTTACCATCAGAGTACATAAATACTTAAAAGAAAACATAATTCCCCAAAAAGAGACAAAGCCATAGTAGAGATAAGAACTTGAGCCATACTTCGAAAGCAGCTCCTAGCAAGATGATAACTGAATCCTGACTAAGCCTAAGTGTTCCTGCCCTGAGAACCTGATGGGGGAGGGGGAACGGAAGAAAGATGAGGAAACAAAAAGGGTCAGACATAAAGTCTGGCGAGTCTAGTAACTTCTAGCAAGTAAATAAATAAAAGTAGCATGAAAGGCATATAAAGTGGATATGAGAAATTACTACATAAAAGGCAGGTGTGACAAGGCAGACAGGATAAGGTGTATACGCTTCCCTAATGATTACTCTACACTATTACTAGTATAAACAAAATGAGATTATCCCTTCCACTATAAGGTGGTAGACTTAGGATATGTCCAAATGTACCCTAACTACTACCCTAATCGATCGGCTCCCTAATCTGCGTTGATACTCTGTGCCGGCCCCACCATAGGATGTATCACGCCCTAAAGTGGCAACCCTTGGCTGATATGCACAGCCCCATACCTACAGGTGTTACGGTCGTCTTATACCCCTCTACCCGGCTCATGCACGCACATGGCCCGGTCGGTTTGCGCCGCCCACACCGTCCTCCACGTTTGGATCTCTTACAATCAGTCCAGTAAGTGTGCCCCTTCTCTGACCTAGTTTGGAGTACATGATTGATACCTACTCCGGGTTACTGGATGAAACGGGTCCTACATAATATGATACAAGCTCTCCCCTTTGTCTTGTATCCCCTACTAGGTTTTCCATTTGATTATGTATACCACTAGGTGTCTTTAATTACATATCTTTATTTTTTCCAGCGGTTATGTATACCACTAGGTGTCTTTAATTACATAACCTTATCAGGTTAAGTTTGTGGGCCAATATGTAAATATTACCCGCCCCCTCAGATTTACTTAACCTAACAATTGTTCAACCAAATTTACTTAACCCCTATTCATGTTTATGATTCAACTAGGTTAAGTATTTAAATTCATTACCATGTCTAATTATGGTTTATAATAGGCTAGACCTCCCACATTAGACCTACAACTTGTGGATGCTGGATATGCCGGTCGGGTCCGGGCATACTTCTTCAACAAGTTGGGCATAACCTCGTGTCTTAGCCCGTTTCATATTTGTGCACTTAGACCTCTCACATTAGGTTCAACATTAGCGGTTGCTGGATATGTCGGTCGGGTCCGGGCAGACTTCCACCACTAATGCAACCTAACCTCGTGTCATAAGTGCAATTACAGTTTCTAATTGTAATCCTGGGCATTCATTATTAATCAATTAATTATACCTATGCCTTTATAGGTGTTAATGCCCATTTACCCAATTATAGAATTATATGTCCAATTCATGTTTATAAGCATTATTCAAATTATGTCAATATTAATCTTTTTTTCCCCGTTCCCTAACTAGCGCATTCACATAATTTGCGGCATGCCTAGGCTAGATAATAGCCTAGTCATAAACGATAAAAGGAAAAGGTGATGGGAAAAATGACAATAGTGATCATTCTAGCAAAATTGACATAAACATATATACTGGCATAGACAAGTAATTTGAATAATAATAAGGTGAACACAAAAGCAGATCCTGTGAAAAGGGTAATGATAAACTAGATCTAACATACGTAGGATGAACAAATCCAAATAAGAATTCATATGTCCAATAATGACAGATCTCAATTAATCACAACTTGATGATCTAAATCTAAAAAAGGTTTAACTGTCCAGATAATTCCAAATTAATCACAAACTTAGAAAAAGGGGTAAGATCCACATATGTGACATGATGAATTAACCACAAAGAATTAGATCTATAAAATAGATCTAGCATGATAAGGTCTAGGATCCAAGAATATTATAGGTTCACAAATTATGATAGATCCAATATGATTCAGTCACAGCCATGTATATATCCAAATCACAGTCATGTCAAAAATTATTTTTAATCATTTAAATCTAAAATTAAATAAATCACCGTGTTTGGATTAAAAGAAAAGGTAGAAGATAGCAGAGGTTGGATCTGCACTCGAATGTCTAAGTTTGATTTGTAAAGTTTGATAGTTGTAGAAGATAGCGGATCCAGTTCAGTTCAGACACCGGCAGCGTTTGGCCTCCATTCAACTCCAGAGAAGAAAACAAGAGAAATGGACCCGTATATATAGCTGCCAGCCTCCAGAAACCGACTGCCACGTCAGCCCTAGGGGTGTTAACACCCCTGTAGGAGGGTCGACCCTGGTGTCGACGCCCCCTAGGGGGGTCGACCCCCTAGAGCGGGAAATTTGTCGCCTTACGAAATTTATATTTTTGAACCCTTTTCTAGAAAAGTTCAAACTCATAACTGACTCATATGTATATATATAATTCTTTTGCGCGTATGCAAACATAAAATCCTCATAACTTCTTCATACGGTGTCCGTTTTACGCAAACCAAATGTCTATCTTGACCAGAATTTCGAGACGGACACAATGGCGCAGTCCGTATCCCTTAATTATGAATATTAAATTAATTATTATTTAATTTATGCTCTTTTAGTGTTGTTAAAAATATGGGGTGTTACATTCTCTCCTACTCAAAGGATTTAGTCCCTGAAATCTCCAAGTTGAGAAGAATTCATATCCTACCATCCATCATCCATCTACTCATTCATCAATCACTGGCATCCATTGTCCTTAAAGACTTCTAAAGCTTATATGAATATATGCAAAGGTGTGTGTATATGTCCCAATACTAATGCGAAGATCAGGCGGTCAACTGATTCATTTGACCTCCTTAATGCAATGTATGTTAGTGCCATGTATCCAATATGTATGCGAATAATCCTATTATAACATGTGAGTTCTATATATGTGTACACACTCGTTCGTCCAAATGCAACATCAATATGCTAATACATCCATTTCCATCCATGAACGAAAAGAAAATGCACACACATCCATATGCAGTATGAGAGTGATTGAGCTGATCTAGTGCCTAATGTGTGTATATGCATCCACGGGCAGCCACTAGCAAACACTTGCATCCACTTGCATCCATCAAACATAACATGTCTCAAACACATGTTTACATCCATAAGATTCCTATCTAAAGGTTGAAAATACTAGGGATAGGACATATTCAAATGATAGAAACAAGTATAGATAAAACTTTGGAAAAGGAGTTAAGAACATACCCTCGAAAAGGAAAGAATACGAAGCACGAATCTTGTCTTCGGTCTCCTATGTCGCATTCTCTAGGTAATCACGACATTGAACCTTTATTAGCTTGATCTCTTTATTGCGTAGCTTCTTAATTTCTGATCCAAGGATACGGGTAGGAACTCGTCTAACTGTTGCCTCCCGTTGCACTTCTACTTCCTCTAATATACTTGGATCAACAACTTCCATGGTGTCATGCAAGCACTTCCGCAGATGAGAAACGTGGAAAACATCATGGATGCAGGATAGATTTTCTGGGAGCTTTACTCTATAGGCCATCTGGCCAATCCTTTCGGTTATGGGAAATGGTCCCACAAATCTGGGTGCCAACTTCCCTACAGATCCGAAGCGAACCACATTCCTTAGAGGTGATACTTTAATAAAAACTAAATCTCCCACTTCAAATTTGATGTCAGTCCTTCTCTTGTCTGCATAGGATTTCTTCCTATCTTGGGTTATCTTCATTCTCCGTCGAATAAGGTCCATCTTCTCGGACATTTCTCTAACCATATCAGGTCCAAGTAATAGTCTTTCTGTAGTTTCCCACCAACAAGTTGGTGATCTACAGGGTCGTTCGTATAATGCTTCGAAGGGTGCCATGTCGATGCTAGCTTGATAACTGTGGTTATAGGCAAACTCTACTGAAGGAAGATGCTCTTCCCAAGTCCCTCCGAAGTCTAGGATACACAGCGTTAAAAGATCTTCAAGAATTCTGTTCACCCTCTCCGTCTGCCCATCGGTCTGAGGATGATAAGTGATGCTCAAACACAACTGTGTACCTAATGCTTCTTGCAAGCTCCTCCAAAATTCACTAGTGAAGGTAAGGTCACGATCTCTCACGATGCCGGAAATTACTCCATGAAGATGAACTATCTCTCAGACATAAATTGCTGCCAACCATGATGCCGTCCTCTTACTCTTAACTGGAATAAAGTGAGCTCTCTTAGTGAGTCAATCCACCACAATCCAGATACTGGTGTTGCCCTTCTTTGATCTAGGGAAACCATCTATGAAATCCATAAAGACGCTCTCCCATTTCCACCGAGGAACCTCCAAAGGATGAAGTAAACCACCAGACTTCTTTTGCTCAGCTTTAACTTGCTGGCAAACTAAACATTGAGAGACAAACCTCTACCACATCTTTCTTTATCCCAGCCCAAAAAAAAAACCTTTTCATGTCTCTGTACATCTTATCACTACCTGGATGAATAGTCATCTTAGGATGGTGGGTTTCTTCTAGGACTGCCTTTATCCAACTTCCAGTTTGAGGAACACAAAGCCTTCCATCTCGTCGCAACCACCCCTTTTCATCTATGGAATATCTACTGACGTGACTAGAAGTCTCCCTTTTTCTAGGCCTATCCATGATGTCTAAAATTTGGGGGTCACCTTGCTGTGAAGCCCCTATCTGATCCATAAGAGTTGGTCGTATCTCTAATGATGCAAACAAATCAGGCAAAATCTCGATGGAGTGTCTAAAATTAAAAGTTGAGATGAACTCCAAGCTCTTCCTCTCCACAAATAGAGGACTCAAGGCCATCCTCTGCCTACTTAGTGCATCTTCCACCGCATTACCCTTGCTAGGGGTATAAGCAATCTCAAAATCATAAGAAGCTAGGAACTCCATCCACCGTTGTTGCCTTAAATTAAGATCCTTATGGGAGAACAAGTACTTGAGAGGTTTATGATCGGTGTACAACTCGAACTTCTCTCCAAGTAAATAATGATGCCACGTCTTAAGCGCGAATACTATGGCAGCTAGCTCTAGATCATGGGTGGTGTAGTTCTTCTCATGAACTCTCAACTGTCTACCCCCATAACACACAACGTTCCCTTCTTGCATCAGAACCGCACCAAGCCCTGTACCACATGAATCAGTGTAAACGGTAAACACTTTACTTCCATCAGGCAAAGTCAAGACTAGGGCTGTTGTCAGAGCCCTCTTCAGTCGTTGGAAAGCAACATCACAATCTATATCCCATGAAAACGGAAAATTCTTCTTTGTCAGCCTGGTGAGTGGGGCTGATATCTTTGCGAAGTCCTTAATGAACTTCCTATAATAACCTGCCAACCCAAGAAAGCTTCTCACCTTGGTTGCTTTTTTAGGAATCTGCCAATCTTGCACTGCAACCACCTTTGCGGGATCCACAGCTATCCCTTCTTTGGAGACACCACTTTTCTCCAAAAATGGAATTTGGAGAACTTCGCCTTAAGTTGATGCGCACGGTGAGTTTTCAAAAACTTCTCTCAAATGTTGGTCATGCTCTTCTTCGCTTTTGGAGAAGATCAAGATATCATCAACAAAGGCGACGACAAATTTATTTAGAAACTCCCGAAACACCCTACTCATCAGATCAACAAAATAGGCGGGTGCGTTCGTCAACCCAAAAGGCATAACTAGCCATTCAAAGAAACCATTTGGAGTTCTAAAAGCGGTCTTATCTATGTTGTCCTTAGCCACCCTCAACTAATGAAACCCCGTGGCCAAGTCTGACTGAGAAAATTCTGAGGCACCAACAAGCTGATCAAATAAATCATCAATCCTCGGGAGCGGGTGCCTATTCTTCTTGGTGAGTTTATTCAACTCTCTATAGTCGACACACAAACGAAGCGAACCGTCCGCCTTAGTTGCGAATAAAACTGGAGAACCCCACTCAGATATGCTTCGTCCGATAAAACCTTTCTCAAGTAGCTCCTCTACTTGCTTACTCAGCTCCCTCCTTTCTCTTGGAGCCATATGGCACACTGGCAATGTAACTGGCTTTGCATTGTCCACCCGATATATATATGAAAATCAATCTCGCGCCTCAGAGGTAAGCCCCGTACCTCATCAAAAACAACATAATAATCTCGAACTACCACAACATATTGCAAATCATCTATGGATGCATCAAGAGACTCTAGGAAGCTAAGCATGACAGACCCTTGTGGGTCACAAGAAATCTCAAGGGTCCTCCCATGGCAAGTCAGAAGTCTAACGATCCTCCTTTCACAATCTAGAATGGCACCATACGTGGTCAACCAATCCATCCCTAAAATCAACCCATAGCCCATGAACCCGAGCACTTACGCATCGCATTCGAATTCAATGCCTAACACAGATATTCTCAAACCCCAACAAATCATAGATAAATGAGCTGAACCACCAATGGGGTTTGAGACAACCACGGGATCCATTACCATACTAGTAATTAAGTGCAGAGATTCAACCACAGAATTAGATATAAATGAATGTGAAGCGCCATAATCAAAAAGTGTTCTAATAGGATGATTAGAAAGAGAAATTAAACCTTCCACAGAAATTTTTCTACTTCTATCAGGAGCACTGATCGCGAGAGCATGCACCTGCCCTCCAGAATTCTTGTCTTTTGACCCTGTCCCTGTGATCCCTATTTTTTCGAGCACTCCCTAGCAAAGTGTCCGACCTCTCCACAATTGAAGCATATGTTCTACCTTCTTTTACAGTCTTTGACCAAGTGACCCTCTTTCCCACAACTGTGACATTTCCTCTTATCCTTGGCCTTGTCATTCGTTCCACTTTTCTTCTGCTGTTGTTGTTGCTGTTTCCCTTTCTTGGGCCACACCTTCTTATTTTTTCGTTGTTTCCTCAGCTCTTACTTCCTTCTTTTCTCCCTTGTCTTCCTCATGCATTAGGGCCATATCGAAAAGCTTTTCAAAAGTGGCTCCCATAGGAATATGGGACATGGCCAACCCATGAAGGGGTTCATTTAGCCATTTAGCAAACCGCAAAGCCTTCTTATGCGGAGTATCCACCCATTCTAACCCGAACCTTTCTAGCTGGTTGAATTTGTTCACATATTCATTAACAGTCATATTCCCTTATTTGAGTGCTAAGAACCTCTACATCTGCATGCTTTTCTCGGCTTGGGAAAGAAATTTCATTTCAAATCTTTGTCTAAAATCTTCCCATGTTTCCACCGGACGTCCAGCTTGGGTAACTTCCCACCAGAATTAGGCTTCGTCTTTCAGTAGCCAAGCAGCTAACTGAATCGTCCTTCTATCTTCCACATAAAAGGTTACGAACAAGTCCTTGGTCTCCTTGAGCAAATTCCTTGCCTTGACGAATGTCTCGGTTCCATGGAATGGCTTTCCTCCCATAGCACGGAAGTCTTTGCAGATCTTAGAGAAGTTGTCTGCAGGCGGAGGAGGAGGAACAACGGGTGCAGCTGGGGGAGGAACGTTTCCTTGGCCTTCGGCAAGCACCGTGGCCTCCAGATAGCTACGGAACAAGCCTGGTATCGTAAAGCCCTCTGGAATATTAGGTTCCCCCGACATGCTGAAAAAGGAAAAAGATTCAGACAAAGGATCGAAAGATATCACTTATGGCTTTTTCGGGAATGTTATTCAAAAAAGACTTTTCTTTTTGAAATGCTTTCTTTTAAACCAATTTTGAAAATAATTTTCAAATACTTTTATCTAATCTGGTAACCTTCAGCTCTGATACCAAGTGTGACACCCCACGTCCGTTAATGTCATTCACAAAGGGAATGCATTAAGTTTCGTGAAGCGTTATAAGTAAACAGAACAGAAATATTACAAGATAGATATAAAAGAAATAGCGGAATTTAAATTTTTATTTCAAACATAAATAATAGCATAATGGTTCAAAATACCATAAGTCTTAAAACTACATAAACCCATTACAACAATATAAATTCTGTCTTTTACCATCAGAGTACATAAATACTTAAAAGAAAACATAATTACCCAAAAAGAGACAAAGCTATAGTAGAGATAAGAACTTGAGCCATATTTCGAAAGAAGATCCTAGCAAGATGATAACTGAGTCCTGACTAAGCCTGATTGTTCCCACCCTGAAAACCTGGGGGTGGGGGGAAACGGAAGAAAGAAGAGGAAACAAAAAGGGTTAGACATAAAGTCTGGAGAGTCTAGTTACTTTTAGCAAGTAAATAAATAAAAGTAGCATGACATGCATAAAAAGTGGATAAAGGAGATTACTACATAAAAGGTAGGTGTGACAAGGCAGACAGGATAAGATATATACGCTTCCCTAATGATTACTCTTCGCTATTACTGGTATAACCCAAATGAGATGATCCCTTCCACTATAAGGTGGTAGACTTAGGCATACGTCCAAATGTACCCTAACTACTACCCTAATCGATCGGCTCCCTAATCCGCGTAGATACTCTGTGCCGCCCCATCGTAGGATGTATCACGCCCTAAAGTGGCAACCCTTCGCTGATATGCACAGCCCATTATCTACATGTGTCACGGTCGTCTTATCTCCCTCTGCTCGGCTCATGCACTCACATGGCCCAGTCGGTTTGCGCCACCCACACCGTCCTCCACATTTGGATCTCTTACAATCAGCCCAGTAAGCGTGCCCCTTCTCCGACCTAGTTCGAAGTACATGATTGATACCTACTCCGGGTTACTGGATGAAACGGGTCTCACACAATATAATACAAGCTCTCCCCTTTGTCTTGTATCCCCCACTAGGTTTTCCATTTGATTATGTATACCACTAGGTGTCTTTAATTACATATCTTTATTATTTCCGTCGGTTACGTATACCACTAGGTGTCTTTAATTACATAACCTTATCAGGTTAAATTTGTGGGCCTATATGTAAATATTATCCACCCCCTCATATTTACTTAACCTACCTATTAATCAAACAAATTTACTTAACCTTTATTCATGTTTCTGATTCAACTAGGTTAAGTATTTAAATTCATTACCATGTCTAATTATGGTTTATAATGGGCTAGACCTCCCACATTAGGCCTACAGCTTGTGGATGCTGGATATGCCGGTCGGGTCCGGGCAGACTTCTTCCACAAGTTGGGCCTAACCTCATGTCTAAGCTTGATTCGTGTTTGTGCACTTAGACCTCTCACATTAGGTTCAACATTAGCGGTTGCTGGATATGCCGGTCGGATCCGGGAAGACTTCCACCAATAATGCAACCTAACCTCTTGTCATAAGTGCAATTACACTTTCTAATTGTAATCCAAGGCATTCATTATTAATCAATTAATTAGACCTATGCCTTTATAGGTGCTAATGCCCATTTACCCAATTATAGAATTATATGTCCAATTCATGTTTATAAGCATTATTCAAATTATGCCAATACTAATCTTTTTCCCTTCGTTGCCTAACTAGCGCATTCACATAATTTGCGGCATGCCTAGGCTAGATAATAGCCTAGTCAAAAACAATAAAAGGAAAATGTGATGGGAAATATGACAATAGTGATCATTCTAGCAAAAGTGACATAAACATATATACTGGCAAAGACATGTAATTGACATAATAATAAGGTGGACACAAAAATAGATCTAGCGAAAAGAGTAATGATAAACTAGATCTAACATACTAAGGATGAACATATCCAAATAAGAATTCATATGTCCAATAATGAAAGATCTCAATTAATCACAACTTGATGATCTAGATCTAAACAAAGTTTAACTGTCCAGATAATAATAATTCCAAATTAACCACAAACTTAGAAAAAGGGGTAAGATCCACATATGTGACATGATGAATTAACCACGAAGAATTAGATCTATAAAATAGATCTGGCATGATAAGGTCTAGGATCCAAGAATATTATAGGTTCACAAATTATGATAGATCCAATATGATTCAGTCGCAGGCATGTATATATCCAAATCACAGTCATGACACAAATTACTTTTAATCATTTGAATCTAAAAGTAATTAAATCACCGTGTTTGGATTAAAAGAAAGGTAGAAGATAGTAGTGGTTGGATCTGCACTCTAATCTCTAAGTTTGATTTTTAAAGTTTGATAGTTGTAGAAGATAGTGGATCCAGTTTAGTTCAGACAACGGCAACGTTTGGCCTCCATTGAATTCCAGTGATGAAAACAAGAGAAATGGACCCATATATATAGCTGCCAGCCTCTAGAAACTGACTTCCACGTCATCCCTAGGGGTGTCAACTCCCCTGTAGGGGGGTCGACCCTGGTGTCGACACCCTCCCTAGGGGGATCAACCCCCTAGAGCGTGAAATTTGCAGTCTTACAAAATTTTGATTTTTGAACCCTTTTCTGGATAAGTTCTGACTCATATGTATATATATAATTCTTCTATGCATATGCAAACTTAAAATCCTCATAACTTCTTCATACGGTGTCCGTTTTATGCAAACCAAATTCTATCTTGACCAGAACGCAATGGCGCAGTCCGTTTCCCTTAATTCCGAATATTAAATTAATTATTATTTAATTTATCCTCTTTTAGTGTTGTTAAAAATACGGGGTGTTACAATCGTGAACTGTGTTTCAAATGACATTGGTTCTTTAACCCAAGTAAAGACGGGATTTATTTACTAAATTTAAATAATCATTAAAAAATGATTTTTGGAGATTAAAAATAAGTGGAGTTTTAATAAATCTTTAATTAGATTGAAATGTTAATGTGGTAATTAAATTTTCCATATTAGAGAAGTGTTCGAAAATGGAGTATCACCTGTTTTACTTCATGCGATAGTTAAATCTTTAATTAGCTTTGAACGTTAAATGATAATTTAATTTACCTATAACACAGTGGGTGTTAGATATGGAGAACTACCAGTTTAGCTCCATGGGACGAATAGTTTGGGATTGGATAAAATAAATAAATGGTTACTTTGGTAAGGCTCGATAATCCCGACTAGTTTTATAAACTTAATTTGGTTTAAATTTGTTAAAAGATAAAGTGGAATACTTTTGAAAATGAAAACCAAAGGAAGATTAAACTATAAGTTTAAAGGAATTTATCTTTGATAAAATTAATGGGAACCTTTCCCTAAAGATGTGAATATTTGAATAAAAGAATATTCTGAATTGGAATGAGGTGTATGATGTGTTTTTATAGCACTTGATTATTGATTATAAAATACGCGAGTTATTCAGAAAGACCGAGTTTATCCCATTCTAAATAACTGATACGACGATTAAATATCGACGATGAAGACGGTGGTCGAAGACCGGAGATCTTCACATCGCATGGATGATTACTGATATCTTGATTAGGCTGATCCCCCGAGACAAGGTAATAAGTGGTGATCGTCCAAACTTACGTGGAGATTGACTGGATATGCGAGGACCTCTCTCCTGTATTGGACATATGGGACGAGGAATAAGGTGCCTACAGTTTCGTTCATACCTAGAACAGACTTGTAAATGGATGTGTGTCTGACATTGGATTTGATTCTGTGTTGATTGATTTCTATTAAATATATATATCTGTTTGGTTGCGGAGAATTTATTCTGTTTCTCAACACCCTTCTTTGAGACGTACGAACTCAGAGGTTATATATTGATAGACATCAGTTGCATGGCGTGAATTGTCAGTGTGGAATGTTGAGATGCAAATGATTAAGGCTTTTATTGAAAAGCAGAGTCTTGTGGATAACGATCAAAGCACGGCTTTAATTAGCATAGCTTTTTGTATAGCGTTAATTCACGGCTTTAATTAGCATAGCTTTGTGTATAGCATCAATTCGCGAGCTTCACACCCCAGTATGAACCAGAAACGGGACAGGACCGCAGGGAGGACATGCGTTTCTTTATAGCTAGGAGTGATGTCATGGTATGGAGCCTAGACATTTTACTTATGTGGTTGTTGGAAAGCGATGTAACTCCGATTTGAGTCCCTAGTGGCTCTTGATATTGTTCGACATACCGACCATATTTTACGCCTCATAGGGCAGGGAAACGTATTGTTCAGTAATTAATAATCCACTAATGTAAGTGTGGATTGGCCCTGTCGCATCCAGGTGCAGTTTTGACTGTAAAACTAGTATGGCGGCATAATATATGGTACTTATGTCGTCTATGATTGATACATTTATATTTGAAGTTGATTTTGACACTATGCACTTATAGTAATATCAAAATGATTTGTTTTAAACGTATCAAGCATGTTTGGCTATTATAAGGGAAAACTCTATCCTCCGGCTTGCGTTGCATTGTGTGATTGGACTGAGTCTTACAATAGCTTCATTTTTCCAAAAAGCATTGCGTTGTTTTATTTTAAACTGAGATTCATGTGGAGTAAACCCGTTCCGTGTTATGCGGCATGGTCCCGTGATTACCCTATTTTAAAGTAAGATTTAATAACTATTTTAAGTTCTCACACCAGTCCCATGACTGACTCAGAGTTTATTGTTTCTACCTAAACTCTGGGTGCTCATATTTTCCACACGGGTAGTTAGTAGTTTTGGTTTTCGCAGATATTTCTTTTCACATGATCCTGGATTACAGCTGGAGCTATATTCAGAAAGCTTTGTATCCGCATATTCCTTTCGGTTGTGTCAGTTGTTATTTTCCGCTACGTGTTGTACTTATATATTATTTTTCACTGCTATGTAATTTTAATCTCTGGTATTGTATTTCCAATGTGTAATATTTATTCATACTCTGGAATAATCCTATACTTGATGTAAAATGTTGTAATAGCAATGAAATGTTCTATTGTTTGTGTTCTGATGCGTCGTGTTCTCAAAGCAGTCCGCTGTTTTCCGTCTCTTCGGAGATCGGGGTATTTCGGGGCGTTTCAGTTTGGTATCAGAGCTTTGGTTTACAAAGCACGAGAACAAGACACGTTAGAACCGAATGAATGAATTCATCAGAGATAGGATTAGTAATATCCTATAAGATGACTCGTTAGAGATAGGGTTAGTAATACCCTAGAATGAGTTCGAAGAGTGCTATTTTATAAAAACAAATTTAGTTTCAAAAATTATATCTTATTATTCGTATATGAGTATTTTATTTTAAATTGATTTTGGACTATCGAGTATAATGAGATTTTAATATACGTTTGATCCACGTGTATTTGAAGACTCAAATATATTAGGTAGATATAGAATCACACTCTAGACTCCCCGAAAATGATTCTAATGATCGCTATAGCATCATCAGCATTTATGTTCGAGTTTCGAAAGTGGGATATCTACATATTTCCAATTGACTGGTGTGAGAACCAAAACTTAGTTAGATTTTATTGTTTGTGATTTGACACTGAAAACATGATTTTGAGTATATATAGAACTTATATGTTTGAAAAGCTAATCAACAAATTGATTGCAGATTCTGATGTGTGATTATTAGTTAACTACTTAAAATGTTGGAATAATCAAACCAATAAGAGAATGAAATGTGAATAAAGCCAAATCGAATCAAATATGGAACTGAATTGAAAATTTTATTGGAATTGCATATATGTACATGTGTATATAATGAAAAGGTCATAGCATGTAAGCTAAGAAGAGGAATAAAATTTTATGCCCGACAAATAGGTACATATTTACTGTATTTATTGGGGTTTGATGATTTTGTGAGCCGATTGGCTAGCCGCTTGGATTTTTCTTTTTCTTTTTGATTGATGAGGTCCCAGTGAGGCAAGTTGTGGTTTTATCGATAGGGCTATACAAAGGAGGTTATGGCGAAATTTTTCGAAAACTTAAGGTGTTAGCCAAATTTTTGAAAAATTAGAAAGTTCTTAGAAACTGAAAAGTTGAAGAACTTGAGTCAAGCGAAGGTGGAGTTGATTAAGTAAACAACCTTCGATTCTATTCTCCTTTTCGAGGACGAAAAGATTTTAAGTGGGGGAGATTGTAACAACCCGGATTTTGGAACCAATTTAAAATTTTACTGTTAATTATTTTAATGGATTTTGATTATTTAAAATGATTTATTTTAAATATTAACGACTAAAAATTTATTTAAATCGAAGTTAGAACATATAAATTTATTTTGATTATAAAACGAACCTGAAATGGCGCGGTAGTTTGAAAATTCGATTTTAAATTTCAATTGAATGTACATAATTCAAAATAAATCGGATTTCAGTAAAACCAGAAATGTTAGGATCTGTTTAACTATATCTTTCTAACGAATGTAAGAAACTGAGATTTCACTTTATAAACTGTAAGTTATGTCCAGTTTAAAATTTAACATAGTCGCTATAGAATTTATATATATTTTTAATATATATAATCCCTTGAAAATAGTCATTTTGCAAACGGCCTTTGTTTTTGTCGAATCCACTTTTGTTGGATTCAGAATGTCAAATTATAGTCAGGTTTTAAATTTCATAATTTTTGGAAATAATATGTGAGCGTGGTGAATTTAAATGTGTTTTGTAATTTCAGTTTGAAATTAATCGACTGAAAAAAGGCCATTTTTCAAATGGTCTCCAAATTCAATGAAATTAGTTTTGTTAGGACCGTATCGTCATAACATAGCTAGATTTATTTTTCTGTAATTTTTGGAGTCAGTATGTGGCCCCGGTAAATTAAAATGTACATTTAAACTCAATACATATGGATTTATATTTTAATTTAAATAAAAACTGATCGAAATAGTCGAATTGGCTTAAGGAACATATTCCATTGTGTCCGGAATAGGGGTATTTAGCTAAGGGCGATAGTCGTTTGAATTCGTATAAATAAACAAGTATTTATGGAAATTAAATAATAATAAAATTTAAATATGGGCCAATAGAAAATTTCCAAACCCTAATTTCCTTTTTACAGAAAAACCGCCGCCATTATAAGCGATTGAAGGCCAGTTTTGCTCGATTCTTTTTCCCTTAATCTCTCCAAATATAATGCGAATTAGTTCGTGATTCTTAAGAGAAAATCAACGAGCTCTTCATCCTTTTTGAAACCATACGACTATGATGTTGTATCGTTCACCGTGGGGACCGATTTCCATCTTGAAGTTGCTGCCGTCTACTGGAAATTGGGGGCTCCAGGGTCCATCGAGTTGAGCAAGGAGGGGTGGCGGGGGTGCTCGGCGGCGAGTGAAACGACGTGGAAGCTTCATATCTGGGTAACAGCGATCGAGGCAGCGGCTATGGCAAACCCTAAGTGGCGGCTAATTTGGATCGATACTTAGAGCAAACCGTAATGAAGGAGAAAGGTTAATAATAAATAATTAAGTTAATTAATATTTAATTAGTTTGTTAATAATGTAATTAAAGTGGTTAATATTTAAACTGTTATCTTTTGCATTCGAACACGGAATTCAACAAACTTGGATCCGTTGGAATCCTCTTGACGAGTACTTCGCGATGGAACTGACTAAAAGTGATTTGGAGAAAATTAGGATTTAAGGCGAATTCAAATTCGAACAGTATTAAAACCATCACCAAATAAAGACTAACGGAGTGGAAACCAATATGAGAATTCCTTCTCACTAAATTATATTTTATCATATTATTATATTCATGTATAAAAATATATAGAATTGCAAGTGCAGATTTTTATCAGATTTAATCATTATAACTTGTATATGGTGCATGTTAGCTCACCTCCCTTGTCCACAAACCATGGACGATTTAATTGACTGTATTGTGTGTTGATTGTGTTGTTGAAATGTTTAACATATTAAAAATAATGTTAACATTAATGTGGTAGTTGAAATTAAATTATAAATATCTATTTATAATTTTAAACAGTGAAAATTGGCTAATTAGAAAAATAATTCAAACCAATTAGAATTGGTTAAATTTGTTAACCAATAATTCATTTAAATAAACTGTTGTTGTTTGAAAACCCCACACGGGTCTGGAGATGATAATTTTTTTACATCTCCCCTGAATTTAATTATATGTCAATCGATGAATCGACAGACTGTGATAAGCGTTATTTAATTATTTAATGTTTATACAGTCGTAAATTTCACTCTGGATGTGAATTGGCTGTTTAATAGTTTTTTATCACTACATTTGAATACATGTGATGTATGAAATCCATATAAATAAAATTATATGGTAATTGATTGAGTCTGATTCCGATTCAGAAATCATCAATATTTTAAAATAAGGAATATTTTAAAATAATATTCAGAATATAAATGAATATTTTAGAATAATATTCAATGAAGATTCAAAATACGGTTTTGATGTCCGATTTTGGATGGACACAAAAATATTGAAGTATATGAAGTCGAGTTAAGTTAATATACGCTATTTAGACTCGAACAGATTTTTATATCGATTTTATTCACATTATAATGAATATGGAAAATATTTGATTTCAAAATCTGATATTTTGAAAACATTATCATTTTAATATTATAATGATACAGAACATTCAATTTTGATTTAAAATTGAAAATGAAGTTGAAATCGTTTTGAAATAAATTTATAAACGATTTATAAAATACGTTTTGAATTGAAATCGACAATATATATATTATATATATATATAAATGGCCTGAATAGAACATGCCGCGCAGCGACCATTCACGAATTTCGACCATTGACTTCAAATTGACGTAACGGGAGATCCGACCGTCCGATTCTCCTAAAACCGGAACCTTGGGTTCGTATCGAAAAGAGATTTCCAACGAATTTAAGGGATTTAAATTTGAACGGTTTGATTTCAAATTATATCCAAATCAATTTTAGAAAAGGTCGCTATGGATGTAGTTCGGTGGTCGTTATTGGAACCGACTGAAATGGCGATATTAAAATTATTAAAAATATGGAAAAATTGTGTAAAATCATAATAAATGATTTGGAAAGATTATGGATGAAAAGTTCCAGTTTTGAAAAGATAAAAATATATTTTTATCTAAATGAACTAGTTGATAACTAGAATAAATATCCAATTATTTTTAGAAATAAATAAATTGGATTTGTAAATGGTTCTAATATAACCAGAATTTTCCAATGAATAAATTGGAATAGATTTGGAATGGAAATAATCTTCGGAATATTTCGATATTGGATTCCGTGATTATACAGATATTGTTAAGAAATTTGGAAGATGCAGATATCTTTATTCCCAATACGATATCCGTTGGTTTCAGAATTTGATACTGAATATAAGCCGATATAATTTCTATTTAGAGCCTTGTATTTGATATCAAATTGGGTTTTGGGTTTTTCGTGAATGGTGTCTTCAATAACATTATTCTTAAACCCAGTTGAGAATAGAATAAATCTTTTAATTAAGATATAGCAAATTTTTCCAATTAACTAATATTTAATTGGAATTAAATAAAAGAATTCGATTATTGGGTTTATCATGAACGATGTTTTAAATAACATTTGTTCTTTAGCCCAATTAACAGTGAAGATATGATTTAGAATTTATAATCTTTTAATTTAGATTAATGGAATTTTCCATAGTAATTTTTTTCAATTTAGTATATTAAATTGGAATTAAATAGAATTCGATTTGGTAATAACCGAGATGAGCTTCTGTGAAGGAAGACCGTTACTATAAAAAGAATTTAAAAGGCTTTGCCGTTATTCCACTTACAGTATTAGTTTGATATGGAAATTTATATCGATTATGCATTGTTATGATTTCCGTGTAGATTCCATTTTGATGGAAGATGATTTTGGGTTTATTGTGAACTGTGTTTTAAATGACATTGGTTCTTTAACCCAAGTAAATATGGGATTAATTTCCTAAATTTGAATAATCATTAAGAAATGATTTTTGGAGACTAAAACTAAGAGGAATTTTAATAAATCTTTAATTAGATTGAAATGTTAATGTGGTAATTAAATTTGCCAAATTGGAGAAGTCTTCAAAAATGGAGTATCACCAGTTTTACTTCATGCGATAGTTAAATCTTTAATTAGCTTTGAACATTAAATGGTAACTGAATTTACCAATAACACAGTGGGTGTTAGATATGGAGTACTACCAGTTTTGCTCCATGGGATGAATAAGTTGGGATTGGGAAAAATTAAATAAATGGTTACTTCGGTAAGGTTCGATAATCCCGACTAGTTTTATAAACCTTAATTTGGTTTAAATTTGTTAAAAGATAAAATGGAATCCTTTGAAATTGATAACCAAATGAAGACTATAAGTTTAAAGGAATTTATCTTTGATAAAATTAATGGCAACCTTTCCCTAAAGATGTGAATATTTGAATAAAGAATATTCTGAATTGCAATGAGGCGTATGATGTGTTTTTATAGCACTTGATCATTGATTATAAAATATGCGAGTTATTCGGAAAGACCGTGTTTATCCCATTCTGAATAACTGATATGACGATTAAATATCGACGATGAAGACGGTGGTCGAAGACCGGAGATCTTTACATCGTATGGATGATTACTAATGTCTTGATTGGGTTGATCCCCCGAGACAAGGTAATAAGTGGTGATCATCCAAATGTACTTGGAGATCGACTGGATATGCGAGGACCACTCTCCTGTATTGGACATATGGAACGAGGAATAAGGTGCCTCCGATTTCGTTCAGACCCAGAATGGACTTGTAAATGGATGTGTGTCTGACATTGGATTTCATTCTATGTTGATTGATTTCCATTAAATATATATATGTTTGGTGGTGGAGAATTTATTCTCTTGCTTAACACCCTTCTCTGAGACGTACGAGCTTAGAGGTTATATATTGATAGACATCAGTTGCATGGCGTGAATTGTCATGTGGCATGTTGAGATGCAAATGATCAAGGCTTTTATTGAAAAGCAGAGTCTTGTTGATGATGATCAAAGCATGGCTTGAATTAGCATAGCTTTGTGTATAGCGTTAATTTGCGGGCTTCACACCCCGGTACGAACCAGAAACGGGAGAGGACCGCAGGGAGGACATGCGTTTCTTTCTAGCTAGGAGTGATGTCATGGTATGGAGCCCAAACATTTTACTTATGTGGTTTTTGGAAAGCGAGGTACCTCGGATTTGAGTCCCTAGTGGCTCTTGATATTGGTCGACATACTGACCAGATTTTATGCCCCAATAGGGCAGGGAAACGTATTGTTCAGGAATTAATAATTCACTAATGTAAGTGTGGACCGGCCCTGTCACATCCAGGTGCAGTTGCGAATGAATCCTGAGACATGGTAGGCTTGATTGTATCGAATCAGAAGGAAGATCCCTTGCCTTGGTTCATGATGGAAATCCAATTTCCAATACGACATTGTGCGGTTTTGACTGTAAAACTAGTATGGCGGCATAATATATGATACCTATGTCGTTTATTATTGATAAATTTATATCTGAAGTTGATTTTGACACTATGCACATATAGTAATATCAACATGATTTGTTTTAAACGTATCAAGTATGTTTGGTTATTATAAGGGAAAACTCTATCCTCCGGCTTGCGTTGCATTGTGTGATCGGACCTGAGTATTATATTAGCTTCATTTTTCCAAAAAGCATTGCGTTGTTTTTTTTTTAAACTGAGATTCATGTGGAGTAAACATGTTCCGTGTTATGTGGCGTGGACCCTTGATTACCCTATTTTAAAGTAAGATTTAATATCTATTTTAAATTCTCACACCATTCCCATGACTGACTCGGAGTTTATTGTTTCTACTTAAATTCTGGGTGCCCATATTTACCACACGGGCAGCTAGTAGTTTTGGTTTTCGCAGATATTTCTTTTCATAGGATTCTAGATTACAGCTGGAGCTATATTCGGAAAGATTTGTATCCGTGTATTTCTTTCAGTTGTGTCAGTTGTTATTTTTCGCTATGCATTGTACTTATGTATTATTTTCCGCTGCTATGTAATTTTAATCTCTGATATTGTATTTCCAATGTGTAATATTTATTCATACTCTGAAATATTCTTGTACTCTGATGTAAACCGTTGTAATAGCAATGAAATGTTCTATTGTTTGTGTTCTGATGCGTCGTGTTCTCAAAGTAGTCCATTGTTTTCCGTCTCCTCGGAGATCGGGGGATTTCGGGGCATTTCACTTTGTTTTAAAAACAGTCAACCGATCTGCTTTATCTCTTTTTAAAGACGAATAAGGAGCGTAATAAATTTGAAATGCTTGTTTGGCTAGTACAAAAGGATCATATTTGTGATAGCGCGATGTATGCTTTATTTCAATTAGATTATAATCCTTGTGCACTACAATCCCATAATCTGGAACATTACTAAAACATTTACATTTAAATAGAAACACCTCCTCTGCGGGTCGTGAGAAACATGTCAGTTGCAAGATTTGTGTTAAAACGCCATAAAAATCATTTATGTGATTTTCTGGATCATCACTGCCTTTGACGAATACACATGTATTGTTCGTTAATTTATCAGCATCGTATTCCAAAGTGTTAAATTTATTTCCATTAACAAAATATATTGGATTTGTCTTAACCATTCTTTTTGGTCCCAATGCAAGATGTTTCAACCCTTCATCATCAACACAGTTTCTAGGTTCGTAAACATAATTTGTAAATCAAGCAGAAAAAGATCTTTACTGAGATCTCCATTTGGATGTTGACATTCATATACGTTGTGTATATGAATAAATATTACATTAGATTATACACACGCAAGCACTAATGAAATGAATAAATGACATTTCAAATTACCTAATAAATGGTGCAACTTCTGGACAATTTAGAAGAACATAAGTTTGTACTACACGATGATCTTCATCGCTAAGCCATACGTCTACACATTTCCCAGTAGGTCGACCTTGTTGTCTAAAAATAGATAACATCGTTTGAGATGATTCTGGTCCATCTCCTTCGTCATACGAGGAATACTTTGGAATGATATATTTTCATGATCACTGAAATAATGAGAGAAAAAGAACGAAGCTTCTTCTTCGACGTAAGATTTACATATTGAACCTTCAACTTATGCTTTTTGTCTCACTTTTTTCTTAAGATGATTCAAATATCTATGCAAAAATAATTTACATTAATTCTTATTTTAAGTGCAATTTAAAGTATTAGGTAACATGTTTATTTATACCTCTCAAATGCATACATCCATCCATATTGGATGGGACCTCGAAATCGTGCTTCAGTTGGAAGGTGAACATGTAAATGCTTCATTACATTAAAAAAACCTAGCGGAAATATTTTCTCTAATTTGCAGAGCAATATAAGAATGTCTGCTTCAAGTTTACGTAAATGTTGCATTTTCAAAGTACTCGAACAAAGCTCTTTGTAAAATGTACCAAGCTCTGTTACTACCTTCCAAACTTTTAACGGCAGTAGTTCTTTAAACATAACTAGAAATAAATGCTCCATCATAATGTGACAATCGTGACTTTTCATTCCGCTAAATTTACCATTTTTATAGTCAACACATCTACGAAGGTTTGATGAAATCCCATCATGAATTCTTAAACCTTCAACCCATTTTAACAGAACTTTAACTTGATTATTATCTAATTTGTAACATGCTTTGGGTTTTTTACTGTCATTTGGATTCATGTGAAGCTCAAGACGTTTGCATAATTCTTCTATATCGCGGCTTGATTTCAAATCATCTTCTTCCCTTTGACATTCAAAATTGTGTTAAAGACATTGTCAAAGATAGTTTTCTCATTGTGCATCACATCAATATTATGACGAAGTAAAAGATCTTTCCAGTACGGCAACTCCCAAAAAATTGATTGTTTGCACCAGTTGTGAATAATCGATTTGCCTTCAATTTCTATTTGAGCTCCAGTTTCATGTATTTTCGGATAATCTTTAACGAATTCATATATTTATTCGCTTGTATATATCATTGGTGGTTGTCTGTTTTCTGTTCTATTAGATAAAAAAATTCTTGTCCCCTCTGAACGGATGATTTACATGCAGAAAACATCAATGACAGTCAAACCATGAAATTTTCTTACCGTGCGGTAAAGAAAACGCTCGTGTTTCTTCCATGCAATATGGACATGCTAGACGACCAGTAGTACTCCGTCCCGAAAGCATTGCATACGCTTGAAAATCGCTTATAGTCCACAAAAAATAAGAAAACATACGAAAAAAATTCTTCTTTGAAACATCGTATGTTCTACTCCTTCGTTCCATAATGTCTTTAACTCATCAATCAGTGATTGTAAATAAACATCAATTCCTTGTGTCGGATTGTCGGGGCCAGGAACAATAACAGTTAGAAACATGTATTGCTTTTTCATACACATCCATGGAGGTAAATTATAATGTGTGATGATATTGGGCCATGATGAATATTTAGAACCGAATTGAGAAAATGGTGAAAAACCATCTGTGCGTTATCCTAGCCTCACATTACGACTCTCCGCTGCAAAATTTGGATACGTTTTGTCAAAATGCTTCCATGCTTCCCCATCGGCTGGATGAGTCAACGTACCTTCTTCCTCTTATCTCACCTTATGTCATCGCATATGAGTTGCAGTTACCAAAGATGCATATAATTTTTGAAGCCTTGGAGTAATTGGTAAGTAATGCATACGTTTATGCGGAACTTCCTTTCCCTTCTTCTTTCTTGGTTTATATCTTTCAAGATTACACTTTCTACAATTTCTTAGGTTTTGGTCATCTTTCCAAAACAACATGCATCCATTTACACATGTATCTATTTTATGATATGGTAAACCAAATGCCGACATAAGTTTCTTAACTTCGTAGTGGTATTCACATATCAAATTATCGGGCGGCATGTGCCTTTTTGCAGCTTGTAAAATAGACGTAAACGCAGCTTCAGTAATGTTATATTTTGACTTCATCGCAATGTATTATGCGATTACCGACAGCTGAGTACCACTTTGACAACCATCCCAAATAGGTTTTTAAGCAGCACCTAGTAAATCATAAATCTTTTTTGCTTCAATTTTCGGTTCTTCAGCATTTCCATCATCGTCGTCAACTGCAGCCATATGAAACATTGAGCGTGCTGCATTTTCAACCATATTCTCAATTCGAGGGTACTAACATTTTCGTTACTAGCACTTTCTACCTCAGGCTCCACAGAAGTATTTGGCGCTACAACTTCTCCATGGCAATCCCGTAAAAAATACTCAGGTACGAATCCGTTTTTGTTCAAATAAAATTTCACAATATCGGGTAATAAGTACTTCAAACGCTTACACTTGCTACAAGGACGACAAATTTCTTGATCGCCTCCGTTGTTACTTAAAGAGAATTCAATAAAGACATTTATACCATTAAAATATCTTCTTTTATGGAACCTCTCAATCCTCTTCTTTGGTACATCCAACTTCTCCGATCACCAAAACAATCTATCATTTTTCCTATTTAAGAAATTTAGTCATGAGTTGAAAAATTAATATTCATTTTCAAGAATACAAATTTAAAAATGTTTGTTTGGTACACATTTATTTTCAAATTCAAGAATACTAATTTAATCAGAAGTTGAAAAATTAATATTTATTTTCTTTGGTACTCATTTTTTTAATGTAAGTTTTTTTATAAGGACAGGCATCCTACTTCCCATTACAAACACGATAAACATTTACATTTTGTATATTACTCCGTCTCAAACGATTCAACATAATTTCGGCAGCATTTCCCTTTCGTTTCCTGCATTGTACACAAATGCATGTACGCAGGAAACAAAAGGAGAAGCAAAGCCAAAATTTTGTTAATCGTTTGAGGCGAAGTAGTATACAAAATTTAAACGCTTACTGCATTTATAATTGTCCAATACAAGGAAAAATCCAACAAATATTGTACCAGATGAATATAAACGGTCGTTTTTTAATTTGACAAAAAAGACAATTTATATAACGATCATGTACAAACTCGTCGGACGAGGACAAAAACACTCTAGCGGATATAGCCAATTAGATGTGTACAATGTACAATTCCTAGCTCGTACATTCAATCTTTCCTATACCGACTAACACAATACAATCGCATAAATTCTACAACGGCGAAAGGGAACATATTCACAAACAACCAAACGTTGCACATAAAATTTTCAATTTCACTAGGTCACATGAAATATGCATATAATAGGATGATATTACCCACTACTATGTTATTGAAACCAAATACAATCAATAAATAAACCTAATTTTCGATTTAGGACATACATAGGTTAGGTAAAAATTGATTTTTAAGTAAATAAAAAGATTATCTCTTAAATTGCTTGCCCAAGATGTTGGAGATGAAGCCAGGGAGGATTATACGCGAAGAAATCGACGTTTGAGGGTAAAAAAAATCGAATTTCGGACTACTAGAGTTAAGGATTAGCTTGCTAGAATTTTGTGGAGCGTTTGGGGAAAATGAGGAAGAAAGGGGCTACGTGATGGTTATCTCGATTATAATCGACGATTCCCGACGAACGCCGACTGCCCGTCGCAAGCCGTCGCAAATGGGCCGTCGAAAACCATCGCCCCTGCTGTCGAAAATAGAAATGTTTCTTGTAGTGTTAGAACAAACCTGGATAAAAACAGTAAGCGATCCATATTACAATTCGGGATTAGTTTCATAGATCCATCTTGATAATTCTCCTCCTCAGACAAGTATCTGTAATTTAAACCTGATGCTAAAACTGGCAAAACAATTGGTGATTTAAAGAATAGCTAAATTCTTACAATAATATAGATTAAGTGTTGCATTTTATTCTAAGTCCTCAAATTTAGTTTACATTCAGCTGAGGAAATAGTTAAATAAACTACTCAAGTAGGCAAGTAGTGCATTAGAAAAGATTATTATGAACAGATTATGAATGCCATAACTAAAGTGGTCTCTTTATAGAAATATAGATTATATGCCAATTAATTATCTAGCGTGTGCTAAGAGTATGTTTTTCCATGGTAGTATTTTTACTATTTACAAATACAACAGACATGTTCAGCCAATTTTATATAGCAATAGTTATGTTTCGCAAAAATAAACTTCGTAGTATATACTTAATTCTCTTATCTAATCTTCACCCAAAGCATAAAAAAAGCCCAAGCTCTTAATGCCACAAATGTGGCTTAAATAGGTATCATAAAATAGAGGGGAATTAATTATTGCAATCTTGGTCTACTACTTGTATAACACTAGATTAATAAGGAATAACTAAATTATCTCCCTGTAGGCATTACTTTTAACTTCATTATAGTATAAATCTATGAATAAGATATATAATGTTCATAATGTTTTTTGTTTACCTCACAATCATGTCATTATAACAGCTATTCAAATGTAAATATAAATGGAAAGTCATTTGTTTCATTAAATAGTTCTCAACTGCAAGTTTTTTTCAACATAGTTCTTGGCCTCTATTAATGTTGTTCACGCCTATGGAAATACCACAAAAGCGATATATACATCCGTTGACAAAGCATTCAAAGCTGTGAGAAATATGCTCTGGCTAGAAAAATAAATGTGGCAGAATCAAATAGTTTCAAAAAATATAGAAATGGCTATCGCTATATTCACCAATATGAAATGACAATCCAAGATGAGCTAATGTAAATGTTATAAAATTAACAGGATCAAGTGTCGTACTTGTTCCTCTTGTTTTCTCTTCCATACTTGGAGTTCCAAGGTCACCTATACTATGATCTTTAGTTTAATCTGTGGATTCACATTTATAGCATTGCTTGCTTAGTTGACCGATTATGCCACAGGTTCATCCAAAGTTCTTTAGCAAACTCATCAATTATTAGTTTATTTTATATATTTTTGATCCAAAGTTAGAAATAATATTTATAAGCATTTCAGAGACCTAAAAAACATGTGACTTTCGCATTACATAGGATTTTCCAGTATGGAGCTGTGCACCTAAAAATTAAAATAACCATGCACTTGAAGGCACCAAAAATGTAGCCTGCTATGGAATTATTCAGCGTACGTCATATGCAGGGACGAAACTAGAGGGGGGGGGCAAGTATGGGTCGGTTCCCCCCCCCCTCCCCTTGATTTTAAAATTTCATCATAATTTTTTTTGACTGGTTTTAGCCCGTTAATATAACAATGACTTCTTTTAATATACTTTTATTAATATTTATACAATATTTTTGTCTAGAACTCGATAATATGAAACATTATAGATTGAAATTAAGACAAATTTACGGTTAACTGGTACAATTTTTCTTTGGCCACCCCTTCAAATCCCCCCTCCCCCGCCGTTGACCGAATTCCTGGCTCCGTCCCTATCATATGCTATATATTCGTGGTAAAAACCAACTTTGCTATATATTCAACGTACCAAAATGTAGCCTACCCTGCTATATATGTTCAAGGTTAATCAAAGTCTTTTTTCATGTCAATGCACATTGTGGTCCAGTTGTTAAGTACTACATAATCTCTATGTTTATTAGCAGAGAAGTTGAAAACAAGAACAAACAAGATAGAGTCTATTTGCAGTAACTTCATTCCACAAAAAGGTATGCATACAACGAGTTTTTAAAATATAAATGTACAAATTTGCATCAAAAAGAGAACTAAAAAATATAAAAGACATCAAACAACGTACCGAACCTAAGTGAAATTGAAAAAAAAAACTGGAATTTACATCTTCAAATATCGCTACCGATTGGCCTTGCAGTCGAATGAAATCAATGATTTCTTAGCTCATGAAAAAGAAAAACGAAATATCATTGCAGTCGAATGACAAATTCGAAGAATGAAATCAAATAACTTTTCTTAAGAAATTGAAATGAATGAAATCGAATAACTTTACTAAAGAAATTAAAATGGATGAAATCGAATTATGATTTCGATGCCTTTGCAAGTTTTTCCTCCTTAGAAGCTATTGTAAAACTAATGGCTGAGTCACGTACTAAGTCGCTCTCTTGAAGACGTTTCGGCGATCTGCTCAATGGTGCAAAGCAGTTCGTACGTTTCGCTGCCGCCTCTAGGATAAAACAACCTTCTTATTTGATATCAATTCGCTTGCACAAAGAATTGAGCTTGATTTGCACTCAAGTTAAAAGGGTTACTGCTCTTTTGTATAATAATATAAAATAAAGAAGACAAGAGAGTTTTTAAGAAAGAGAGCAAAGAGAAGAATGTTCTTTATGTTGATTTTTCTATCTCATTCTTTATATAGAAAAAACAAAGAGTAGCATATGCTAGTTTAGTGGTAGGAAAATTGGACGTAATTAATACCATTATTAAATCAGAGGAACGTACAAAAAATGTTGCAATTTTTAACATGTAAATTTGCATGTTTCAAGAGTGATAAATGATAATCAATTAAAATAAATTATCATTCATTGTAAGATTAAATACCATATATTTATTCTTTTGTAACAGCTCTATAAAAAAGGTCAAATGCATGTATGACCGTTGTTGTTCAATCATAATAATGGCTCATTATTATTTACATATATGTAAATATATTACCGTTATAATTTTCAATGGTTCTATTGCATTAATTGCATCACAATATATATGTAAACATATTACCGTTATAACTTTCA
Organism: Allium sativum; assembly: GCA_030737875.1. NCBI lineage: Eukaryota > Viridiplantae > Streptophyta > Magnoliopsida > Asparagales > Amaryllidaceae > Allium > Allium sativum. Next base: position 182,496,102 of record CM060924.1, on the reverse strand, counting down.
ACGGCTCGGTAACGCAATTAAGTTTTTTTAAATAAATTCATTACATATACAAAACATTTCCAACAATCCTCCACTTGAATTTTTTAAAAAATATTTTTCGAGCAGTTTCTAAAAATATAAGATTGTGCATAAACAAAGGCGTCATCCGACTTAAACCTTTGCATAGTGAATAAGATTCAGTTTTTACTAGAGTGACAAGTTGTCTTGAACTCTATTCCTGACATCAGACCACACACAACCTTTTCTATAGTTCAACCAAATAAGCCCATGCGTTAATGGCTATGCACGTCTATCCCAATTTAGTGAACGCTTTGGGAATCTTGCCCAAAAATCCATAGGAAACCCACATTTCCACATTCACATAGCTGAGTCTATCAAGAGGACTCCTGAAGGTAGGTACTCCACTCCAAATGGAGTATAGATCTCATTAAGAGTTTCTATTAACTCATCCTCTAATCACTTCAGGAATACATGCTTCTTAATGTACAAAAATAGCATGTTCGACTACTATCACAACACAACTTGTTTTTACCCATTGAACCTAGTTCTTGGGATCTCCAGTCATTAGGTCGGGCTACCATTGTGCGTGACTCAACAATCTAAGGGCAATAGACCCATTCTTTCAGAAGTATTAAGGACTGTCTCTCTGGATAGTTCTTTCGTCAAAGGATTTGCCAAATTTGCATCACTACGTACGTAATCCACTGTAATAGCACTTGAAGAAAGTAGCTCTCTAACAGTGCTGTATTTACGACGTATTTGTCATCTCTTACAGTTATAATAATGGTTCTGAACTTTTGCAATAGCCGTGGTACTATCGCAATGTATAAACAAGCCGGCATCGGTTTTTCCCATAAGGGAATCTCAGCTAGCAGATTTCTCAAGTATTCTGCTTCTTCACTAGCTGTGGCTAGTGCTATCATCTCAGACTCCATAGTTGACTGAGCCAAAATAGTCCGTTTCTTAGATTTCCAAGAAATAACTCCTCTAGCAATGCTAAATATATAGCCACTGGTCGCTTTTGAATAATCAGATAAAGTATTGCAGTTTGCATCGGAATATCGTTCAAGTACAGCTGGAAACTTTTCATAATGTAATCCAAGGTTCATTGTTCGTTTTAGGTATCTTGTGACCCTCTCAATAACATGCCAGTGTTCTATACTATGTCTACTGGTAAATCTGCACAATAATCCCACAACATAGGCAATGTCGGGTCTAGTACAATCAGTGGCATACCGAAGGCTGCCAATGATACTCGCATAATCAGACTGTCTTACACCTTCACCATTGTTCTTAAATAATTTTACAATGGGATCATATGGTGTAGATGCCCGTTTACAGTCAAAGTAATTGTATTTCTTTAGTATTTTCTCAATGTAATGAGATTGATCCAATGAAAGTCCATTTTCTGACCTAGTGATATTAATGCCAAGGATTACATTTGCGTCACCTAGATCTTTCATATCAAAATTGGCACTTAATAAAGATTTGACTATGATTATGGCATGAATATTTGATCCAAAAATAAGTAAATCATCCACATACTAACATATAATAGTTCAAATGTCATTTTATGATTTATAATAAATGCATTTGTCACTTTCATTAATTTTAAAACTATTCGAGATAATTAAGTTATCAAATTTTTCATGCCATTGCTTAGGGGCTTGTTTTAAACCATATAATGATTTATCTAATTTGCAAACTTTATGTTCTTGACCATGTACTACAAAGCCTTCAGGTTGATCCATACAAATTTCTTCTTCTAGTTCACAATTTAAAAAAGCATTTTTAACATCCATTTGGTAAATTAATAAGTTATGAATAGATGCAAGTGAAATTAATACCCCAATGGATGTAATTCTTGTTACAGGTGAAAAAGTGTTGAAGAAATCTACATTTTCTCTTTGTTTAAAACCTTTTGCTACAAGACGGGCTTTATATTTATCGACAGTGTCATTGGGTTTTAACTTCTTTTTAAGCACCCATTTACAGCCTATAGATTTACAACCAAGTGGTAAATCAGCTAAATGCCAAGTCTTATTGGATTCCAAAGAATCCATCTTATCAATTATAGCCACTTGCCAAAAATCGGCATTTGGTGAAGATAAGGCTTCTTGGAGGTCTAATGGATCCTCCTCTATAGTAAAAGCACAAAAATATGAACCATAATCTTTTGCGGTTCTTGCTCTTTTACTTCTCCTAGGTTCATTTTCAGAATGTTCATTAGGTTCTGCTCTTACAGGTAGTAAATTACTTGATGTGCCCCCACTATTTCATTATTTAAAAGGAATTTTTATTTCATAAAAATCAGCTTCATTTGAATCAATTATAGTATGTGTATTTATGTTATATAAAATATGTATGCTTTGCTATTAACTGCATAGCCAATAAATACACATTCATATGCTCTACTTGCTAATTTTATTCTCTTAGGGTCAGAAATGCGAACATATGCTAAACACCCCCAAGTTCTAAAGTAGGACACATTCGGTTTATAATTCTTTAAAATTTCATAAGGTGAAATTTTATTTTTAGATTTTGGGATTCTATTCAAAACATAGCATATGGTTAATAATATATCCTCCCACCAGTGTTTTCCTACACTAGAATTTAATAGAATGGAAACACTAATTCGGTAAAGGTCATATTTTTTTTCTTTTAGTTTTACCGTTCATTTCATGTGAATAGGGTGCAGTTCTCTCATGTACTATACCATTTAATTTATAAAAATTCAGAATTGAAGTAGATTCATATTCTGTCCCTCTATCACTATGAAGTCTCTTAATTTTCTTATTTGCTTGATTCTCAATTTCAGTTTTGAATATTTTAAACATGTTAAATGCATCACTTTTATTTTTCATAAGGTATACATATATGAAATCAGAGCAGTCATCAGTAAAAATGATAAAATAATGATGTCCATGTCTAGTTAAAGTGCCATCAAGCTCACATATATCAGAATGAATCAAGTCTAAGGGTTCAGTTACTCTTTCAACATATTTATGAGGTTTCTTTGTGATTTTAGCTTGAGTACAAAATTCACAATTATCAAAATCAGTTTCTGACATTTTAGAAATCATATCTAAAGTGCTCATGTTGTGAATTATGTGTTTGTTAACATGACATAATCTAGAGTGCCAAATATTAAAATCACACACAACATATAAGCAGGACTAGTTGCTTTATTAGATTTGACATTCAACATAAACATACCTTCACAAGCATAACCCTTCCCCACAAAAGTTCCCTTATAAGTTAAGGTATACAAATCAGCCCCAATGACTTGAATAAAGCCAGCCTTATTCAGAAGAAAGCCAAAAACAAATTCTTTCTCATCTATGGAGTATGCATTACGTCTTTCAGAATCACTGTCTTTCCAGAGGTAAATTTGATTTTCACATTTCCAACCCCATCAACTTTAGTGGTGTGAGAATCTCCCAACAACACTTTCTGTTTATCAGCAGCCGTGTATATAGTAAACATATCATGATCATAGCAGACATGACGAGAAACACCAGTATCTACCCACCAACCCTCTGATCCGCCAATAAGGTGAATCTTAGTAATCATAGCCGTTAAAGGCTCCTCGGTCAGGTTAGCCTGCGGTGCAGCCTGATCTGTTCCGACACTTGCGTGCCATATGACCTGGTTTTCCATAGTTGTAGCAGAGAAACAACTGTCCAGGTTCACTCTTTTGGGTTGGTTGCTACTGTCCTTTTTGGTTCGGGTTCTTGCGATGATTTTGATTTTTGAATGCTTTCGCACTCGGCTTCAAAACAGCTGGTTTGGTCTTTTTAGTGTTGTTGTTTGTGACAACCAGCACTTCCTCTTTCTGGTCTTGTTTGCGTGCTTCCTCCTCGATACGGAGGCGAGTGATCAAGCTTTCTAAGGAAAATTCCTAAGTCTTGTGCCTTAGCACATTCTTAAAATCTTTCCATCTTGGGGGCAATTTTTCAATTATTACAGCAATTTGAAATTGTTTGTAATGTCCCAGATTTTTGAATGTTAATTATGAATATTTAAATCCATTTTAAATGTTGATTTAGTAATATAATGGATTTTATATCGAATTTATTTAATAAAAATGGTGTTCGAATATATATATTTATAATTTAATTAAAACGAGCTCGTAATGACGCGGTAGTTCGTAATTTTCGATTTGAACTTTAATTGGATATACAGGATCCGATATAAGTCGCATCTCTGTGAAACAAGAAATGTTTGAATCTATGTGATAATAATTTCTAATAAAAGAGAAAAATCCATATTTCATATTATAGATTGTTAATTATGTCCAATTCAAATTTTCAAATAGTCGTTGTGAAATTTGTTAATAAGTGATAGCGTTTATTTAATAATTTAAATAGGGTTTTAATATAAGTTGGGTACCGTTTTAACCCGAATTTCGGGATATTGAGTTCGAAAGTCTATTTTGGATTTAATTCTATTTATCGCTAATATAGGCCTTAAAATGGTTTTTTTTCAAACGATCTCCGTTTTTGACTAAACAAGTTTTATTGGAATGTGTACAGCTAGTTATTGTAGTATTTCCGATTTGGAGCCAAATGGAGTTGTTTTGTCGGTAGACAAAATTTAAAGGTTAACCGGGGGAAAAATTGGGATCTTTATAGCGCCATTTTAGCAAACGAATTCCGTTTTCAACGAAATTAGTTTCATTAGGATCGTAACGGTAAATTATACCATGACGTCCAATTTCGTATTTTTTGGAGTTTGTGTACCATAGTGTGATTTTAACGGTCCACGTTAAATAGCGGCACCGCATAAAATTAAATCTACCCTATAATATACAGAGCCTGTGTATAAATATAACTCCTATCAAAATGAAAACGTAATGCCTACCCCGTACACTATTTTCCCATCAGCTTCTCACAACCCAAAGTAATGAAGTAATCCATCAGAAATGAAAACACGTTGCTGGCCACAGCTTTGTTATTTCTTTTCAAAATGAGCCTGCTGCCCTACTCTTCTTTTTCCAATAGCATACCGAAAGCTACGAATTTCTTTTCCACTTCAATTTACAATACACTGCAGAGCCTACGCTAAACACAAACACTAACAATGTCGAAATGAAATATCACTACGGAAACATCAAAATTTCTGTAAACCAAAAGAACACAAGCTGCCTACCTACCTTCTTACAGCTACCCAAAACACTTGTTTACTCAGGCTATGAATTTACATTGTACAAGACGTTGTGCTTATCTTCAAGAACTCGCACACGCCCCTGCCTATCTGATCACTATAATGAAATAGAATAGCATCACAGCTAACCGATATACTCCTTTCTACATTATTTCTCAGCTATGCACATATCACAAAGAAGAAGATATGTCCTACCATTTGATATTTGAATGTGATAGCATGTAAGGTCCTTATCATCGCACATGCTTCAGCTGCTTAAGGAATGAACAAGGCTTCACTGGCATTTGAAATATAAGAAGGAAATGCAGCCACCCTATTCCCTAGTTGTCTACCTATCTGCGCGTGTTTTCACTTCTAGTGGCCAATAAACAGTACACACAGCTAGCCTATACCTTTGCCTACATTTGAAACGACGTTATTTCAATCTGAACTTCCTCTCTTCTATAAATAGGTGTTGCGCCCATCCTCTTTCGCAAAACTTGCACCTCCATTACGTGTAAAAGAAAAAGGGAAGAAAATAAAAAGAAAATCTAAACAAACTTCCTCCCAGATTTTAGAAACCACTTCTCTTACTTTTCGATGGATCTTCGCATGAAAACAGGTGGATCAGTTTAGTGCAGGCATGGCACGTGCATCGTGCAAGGTAGTGCGTGAGTTCATGGAATTTTTCCGAGGCTTCTTTCCACCACAGCTAAGCTCGGCTGGCGTTCATCGTAAACGCAGAGGGATGTCGGCCAAGTTGAAGGCAAGCGTGTTGAGAAGTTCAGCTAGACGTGGTGAAGTAATCAGTGGCAGTACGTGATGGTTCTGGCATGGCATGATGATGAAGTGCTCGGTGATGGCAGTGCGGACGTGCAGTGTACTGTTGAGGTGGGAAAAAATTTTCCACGCAACAAGGCAAAAGAGAAAAGGCGAAGTGAAGTTCCAGGTGGGTCGGAGAGGTGGTGCTTGGCAGGGTCGGTGATCGGGATAGTAGGTGAGGTGTCTTGTCGGTGCATGGCCGGGTAGCATGAGCACTGGTTCGAAAACATGCAGGAGAGGGAAGAAATGGCGTGAAACAACACTTGCATGTGAACATGATAGGTGAGAAGCATGTTCGAATATGGAAATACAGCGTTGGGGAGGAAACGGTGCAGTGCATGGCAATCTGTACACTGCCGGGAAGGGGAAGCTCGCATGGAATGGGAAATTGCATGGTAGCAGGTGGCGAAAATGAAATGGGAAGGAATACAGGTCGTGTTGACTGTGAAACAAAGGAACGATTTCGGAAGTATAGCAGGTATATATATAAAGACGATGAACATTGTGAATTGTAATATCCCTAATTGGTTTTTAAAAATGCCAAATCCTATAATTTTAAATGCCAACTTAAGTTTGTTTTAACGTGGTTAGATATAACACTCTGTTTGTTTTAACATGGCCAACTGTTCGTGTAAGGATGGGATCTTTCTTGCCTAATTGGTTTTACATATTTACTTAAGTGAATAATTATTATTTTGGGTAATAGTATGTATAATATAAACTGTGTTTACAACATGATTGAATCCCAGTTTGAATATGCCCATTTAAACAGTATGCATGGCCTGAAAGGAAATATAACATGGAAGGATTTACATAACATCAGATAGGAAGAGTACTAAAATTTGCCAAATATCTGTATACCATGTTTTAATGTGTGTGGTTAGTTGTTTATAACATTATAAACGTACAAAATTGAGGTGCCTAATCAAGTTTAGATAAATGGAAATAGAAATTTAGTTAATAATATATTAATAATACTGTTCAAAGATTTGTGAACAACGTACAATTATAACTCGTGTCTCGCACTCATGTGTTAACAGAAACAAACAAAAACAAGGAACTTTGGAACCATATTAATAGGCATAATGTTATAGGATTTGGAACGGACAGAGTTTGAACGCAGCTCGAAGCTTGTAAACAAACTGTTTTGACGACAAATGGAAATCAAGGTGAGTTTAACTCACTCAGTTTATCCCATTTATATTTTATATAAACCGGGTTTTTATTTTGTGCGAAATGTTTGCTAATGGTTGATGATTGGATGACTGTTTACATGTATAATGAATAATTTTAATATTCATTGTTTAAATTAAACATTTGTTTAATTTAATCAAATTAAATCGTTATTTTTAATGATTAGATTCCAAATAAGGTAACTTATCTTGTTGGTTACGTTTATAATAATATAAACGTATTGAATAAATATTTGAATGCTTGATTGGATGTTATAAATTGTTTGTTGATTGTTATTAGTTGAACTGTTATTATTGTTTATCGTGATGAATAAATATATTGTCGTATTGAATTTGAGATAACCCATTGATGCATGGGAGGACAGGTTAAAGGGATCCAACCGGATTCCTAAATATGTTGTTTTCTTTCATATTATATGAATTGTTTAATCTATCTGATTGATTGTGATGGTTGAATCCAATTTCAACAATTGTGTGATATTAACCAATGGGTGATATTGGTTGAGTAATTATCGGCAGATGGTCTGTAAATAAATCGTTTTATAGAAATTGATTTACCGGTAGGTAAATCAATAGAAATAAAGTTATAAAATTTGTTTTATAACTAAAGACAGGTTTTCAAATCTATTTTATATAGATTATTGTTAAATGAAGTTATTAAAGGAAATAAATAATTATTTTATCTATAAATAATAAAATGTGTATATAAATCGAGATTCGTATGTTAAAGAGTTGTTATAAGCGAACAAAAAGAAATTAACCAGATGGTTAAAGGTTGAATTAACTGTTAAATTGAGATTATTTAATTTAATTAGATTTTTAATTAAATTAAATGTAATTATTTAGGTTGATTTTTTAAAAAGGACTAACTGGAATGGGTTAACAGATTAACCTTGTTTTGAGATAACCGAGTCAACTACTTGAACGAAGGTTGATTATTAAAAACAATTATTAGATTGTTAATTATTATTGGAGTTAATTATTATTTCAAATTAACCTTTTAAGAAAGATTAATTATTTTATTAACAGTTGATAATGAAGTAAACTATTTGATGAAAAGGATGTTAGACAAGGAACAAGGAGTTGTGCAGTTAAAGCGCTTATCGGTTCTATAGCGGCGGAGGTGCAAAAAGGTGTAGCATGGAAATAGCGGGGATATAGCGGAGGCGCCAAAAGGTTCATTAAATGTAAAAACCAAATATTTGAAAATTAATTAATCATCTTTCTCACATTATATGTGTATAAGAAACTAATATTAATTAATCTTATATAAGAAAATCACGGAATATCATAGTTTGGCATGCTAAATTTGATGAGTGTAATTGATTGTTATAATATTTTAGGCATTTATGCCTTAAATTTATCCCTTTATGCTAAATTTACTAATTTTTTGAAAAGAGAACTAGTCAAATCAAGCTCTATATATTTAATATTGCTAAAACGGATGCTAAAAAGTCTTGATTTAGTGGATACAGCGGAAAATAGCGGGGCTAGAAGCGGATCTACAGTCCATTAGCGATAAATTGAAATAACATAGCGGTTGAAGAGCATTATGTGCTATAGAGGGGATATTGCGGGGCTTTAGCTGGGATTTAACTACATAGACAAGGAGTTGACCTGTAAACGAGATTTTTTTAAGGTATAGTTTGAATATGAATGCTTAAAGTGACTTGATAGATAAGAATCGAAAATATAATAGTGTTTCCAAATGAAACCAAGTTGTATCGAGTCCAAATTTCTGTAAAAGAATAACGTTAACTTTTAAAGTGAATAATGTTTTAAAGAAACCAGATTGAAATGGAAATGGTGATAAAGGAAATCAGTTGAGTAAAACCTTGTTTATAATTAAGGACTATTTATAAGTTTTATTCATATTTATATGAGTTATATTTTTGATAAGGATTATACAAAAAGGAAAGTTTTAAACAAGATTGAGGTGAGTTGAAATCAAACAGAAATTTTAATGGATTGAATTTGGTTATAAAAGTGAGAATCCAACGATAAAGATCTAGAAATGAATATTTTAAATGTGAAAGGAATTGTTTGAACAAGACTAAGATAAGTGGTTATTTAAAAAGGGGATTCTAAATTAAAAATAAGCATTGGGGAAAGTGATAAAATGAGATTTCGTTGATAAACTTCTATCTGTTCTGAAGATAAGAATGTTTTCGCCTTAAGGTCTGAGTGGTAACAAAATACCCCAACTTGTAACGACTTCATGATTATCCAAGGATGATAGTAGTTTAGAAACGAGGGTAGTTGAGGGAGTTAAGTTAATATTTCTGTGCGAGTATTATAAACAATTTCGGAGAAGTATAAGTTGAAATAATTGATCTGGAAATAAGAATTGAAAAGTGGGATTCCAAATGTTGGAAGATTTAGAAATTTAATTAACAACTGTTTAACTAAAGAGGCCAAGTGACGCTGTATACTGAACCAATGAATCCATTTTATTTTTATGTGGATGATGGTTGTTTATTTTGATAGTTAAATCACCGACTATCAAAATATGGCCAAATCAATTGTTGGTATGGAAAGACCGGGATCGAATTTATATTAGAAAATCATTCCAACCAGCAAATACGTAAATTTTAAAGATATCAGAAGATGGTTGAGATGGAGCAATGAAGACCGTGGATCTACATGAGCGGAAAAACTGCTCGTTGGATTTCTAAGGGTAGCTCTCGATGATATTCTGACTAGTGATTATGTCGTGATTAGAATCTACAGATTGCAAGGACTTCTCACTGCTGATCCCTAGGGTGATTCCTAGGATGTGGTAGGAGGGTGTCTTCGGTTCATCCTATTCTTGGATGACTTGTATGGACGAGTGTCTAACAGAGTATTTCCAGTTGGTCACGTACATTGATTTCTTCAAACGTGCCCAGTGTATTTTTGAGGACGTCAATTAGTGATTTGACGGATCTGACGATGTGGCACTCAAAGTTTGATATGCTGATTTGAAAAGGTAATTTAAATCTCAAGCTTCATTAATCGGGAAATGACAAAAATCGGGCAGGCAGCATGGCCATGTGGGTCGCTCCCATTAGGATGTATAATCACCTATCTAGAGAAAATCCATTTCCTTCTTTAATCTATTTCTATGCTGTCCCTTTTCGGGAAACGGTGGGTCGCACCCAACCGTTAGTGATATACATTCGATACACTCAAGCGAAATGAGTGGTCGGTCATGTGTGGGCCGGGTTGCAAGATGTTCTTGTTGAACCCATTGTATTCCCTTCTAGAGATACCCTATCGGCAGGTGGTTCCATACCTTATCATAGTGGGAATCCAATCTCCAATAAGCACCTGCGGTTTTGATTGTATATTATATATGTGGAGCGTGAGATGCAAGCGTTCCGTTAGATTATTATTTATTTGTATTTAGACACTATTGTAATATCAGAATAAGATATGATTTCAAAAATGTTTTGGGTTATAGTAAGGTAAAAACCGTCCGTGTTTATGTTTGGGCTGGTCTTACTATTATAACTTTTTTTCAAAAGGATTTTGAACTTTCAATCAATATGGATGTTATATAAACTTAGTGGGTTTCTCACTCTGGCTCACCAGACTGACCCGGTGTTTTGAAATGCTCGGGTTAGACCGGGTTGTACAGGTCCAGGTTATCGCATGCTCCGAAGTCCAGAGACGAGCTGGATGAGTTCAGACGTATGATATTATATAATATTTTTCCGTTGTGTGTTGTATATGAGGATAGGTTATTATAACTTTCCAGATGTGTTGATGTACTCTGATGATTATAAGTTTTATTTAAAGCTCTCAATAAAGATTTATTTCTATATTATATTTTGTTCCGCTATGATGTGAGACTCTGTTTTGTGTTGGTTCTCCTTATTCTATTCTAAGGTTTCTTTCTTATCTCACCCTCTATTCTCTTTCTAATAACTATCTGCTTTTCTGTGCAATTTGGGTTGGACTTGAGATGTAATTAATCACCTCAAAGGGTACGGGAAAGTCAGTATGTTACATTGTTCATCCAAAGTCATACTTTCGGAGATGATCTCATGAGCCATTTTTTGAAGCTTGTGAGACTGCATCTCTACTGACTTATCATCCGTCATATGATATTTGAGGCAGCGGCTGACTGCATACTTCTTTGCGCCTACCACTTTAGTGTCATACTTCTTCTTTAGAGCCTCCCAGATCTCCTTCGCTGATTTGTCTGAATTGTAATAGTCGTATAGATCGTCGCCGAGGCCATTTAGTATGAAGTTCTTGCACATATAGTCCTGCTCAATCCAATTCTTCAACTGGTTTGATTTCTCTGTCCAAATTTCCATCTGATCTACATAGGCTTCATTTGTTTTTTCTGGCAATTGCGGTTTCTTGATTGACAAAGCATTGAAAACTTTTCTCATAGTCTAGAAAAAACTTCATTTTTTGTTGCCAGCATTTGAAGTGGAGACCTTCAAACCTGAAAGGTGCAGCAGTGACAAGTGGGATTTGGAACATTGATGCAGGCGCAGCATCATCAGTGTTATTTGCAGCATCAGAGGAAGTGGAAGCCATTAGTTGTCTAAACGTCTTCAATTTGTTGTAAAACTAATGTCTGAGTCATGTACTAAGTCGCTCTCTTGAAGACGTTTCGGCGATTCTGCTCAATGGTGCAAAGCAGTTCATGCCTTTCGCCGCCGCCTCTAGGATAAAACAACCTTCTTCTTTGATATCAATTCGCTTGCACAACGAATTGAGCTTGATTTGCACTCAAGTTAAAAGGTTTACTGCTCATTTGTATTATAATATAAAATAATGAAGACAAGAGAGTTTTTAAGAAAGAGAGCAAAGAGAAGAATGTTCTGTATGTTACTTTTTCTATCTCATTCTTTATATAGAAAAAATAAAGAGTAAGTATGCTAGTTTAGTGGGAGGAAAAATTGGATGTAATTAATACCATTATTAAATCAGGGGAACGTACAAAAAATGTTGTAGTTTTTAACATGTAAATTTGCATGTTTCAAGAGAGATAAATGATAATCAATTTAAATTGATTATCATTCATTGCAAGATTAAATACCATATTTTTTTTTGTAATAGCTCTATAAAAAAGGTCACATGCATGTATGACTATTGTTGTTCTATCATAATAATGGCTCATTAATATTTACATATATGTAAATATATTACTGTTATAATTTTCAACGGTTCTATTGCATCAGAATATATGTAAACATATTACCATTATAACTTTCAACGGCTCTATTGTATTAATTGCTCAAAAATAAAATTTTGGTAATGCACTTTTTTTTTAAAATAAATTCATAACATATATAAAACATTTGCAACAGAAGAGGCTGGAAGGCCGTGGGCATAAGCTTTAACTGTCCTAAAATGGAAGCATATGTATTCAAAGGAAGAAACAAGAAAACATTGGCAGATTTTCCATCGAGTTCATCAGAAGTATGCTAGGATTCATCTGGGATGGCAGCTGCAGATATCAGTGTTGGGAAATTACGAAATTTCCTTATAATTAGATTTGTAAAGAAAATAAATAAAAAGTAGAATGGTAAGACATACAAACATGATAACAGAGTTCGACCAAATATTCCTATGTCTCCGGGCTACTGCAGATGTTTTATTTGAGAGAATATCACAAAGTGATTACACAAAACACTTTTCACTCAACACGCTATCTCACTCTAAGCTTGTTTTTCTTCTTCTTATTGGATTTGAAATGAGATGAAAGCTATGAAGAAGAAGGATGTATATATAGGATGAGAAGATGGTTGGTTGGGGTTGGTGGCTTGGTTGGTGGTAGCCCCATGTTGAACACATAGGCTGCTGTGGGGCTGCTGTGAGCATTCTAACAATCCCCCACGTGAAGACTGATTTCAATCCGTCTTCACATCTTGATTGATGCAATATCCATTCTGATCCTTTTACTCTTGCAGAATAACTGAAGTTGAACATAACTTCAGTTTGTCGATAGTTGCCGTCTTTGTCAACATATCTTCTGGATTCTTGCTTCCTTCAATCTTCTCCAATATTAACACATCATCTTCTAGTAGAGATCCGACGAAGTGATAACAAAGCACAATATGTTTGGTTCTGGAATGAAATGTTGAATTCTATGCCAAGTGTATTGCACTTTGACTATCACTGTATAAAATATTTGTTCCCTGTTTGAATCCCAGTTCAGTTAACAAACCTTGAAGCCATATCATCTCTTTACCAGCTTCGGTGATTGTTACATACTCAGCCTCTGTAGTGGACAAAGTGACAATCTTCTATACCTGTGACATCCAACTAATAGCTATAGTTCCTACCGTGAATACATAACCTATAGTGCTTCTTCGATGATCGACTTCGTCTCTAAAGTCTACATCTACATAGCCTTGAGCTTTTAACTTCCATTTACCAAAGTATAAACCATTCTGTACAGTGCCTCTTAAATACCTCAAAATTCCACTTGACTACTTTCCAATTCGCTTTTCCCGGATTTGACATGAACCTGTTAAAAACTTCCACTGCATGACCAATGTCTGGTCTCGTACAGACCATGGCATACATCAAACTTCCAACAACTGAGGAATAAGGAACATCAATAATGAAATTTCTTTCTTCCTCCATTTGAGGGGACTGATCCTTGGATAAGTGAAAGTGATTGGCCAACGGTGTACTAACTGCCTTAGCATCGTCCATGTTGAATCTCTGTAAAACACGACCGATGTAATCTTCCTGAGATAGCTACAAGAGTCAATTCTGCTTATCTCTCGTGATTTGCATTCCGAGAATCTTTTTTGATGGACCAAAGTCTTTCATGTCAAACTCCTTTGACAGTTGTTGCTTCAACCTTTTGATATCATCCATATTTGATCCTGCTACTAACATGTCATCAACATAAAGCAGTAAAATGATATAACAAAACCTATATCTCTTGAAGTACCAACAATGATCAACATTGCACTTTTGGAAGTCTTCCTTGTGCATGAATTCATCAAACTTTTTGTACCATTGCCTTGGGGCTTGTTTCAGGCCATACAAACTATTCTTTAGTCTGCACACCATGTTCTTCTTCCCTTTCTCGAAGAAACCTTCTGGTTAGTGCATGTATATCTCCTCATCCAAGTCTCCATGCAGAAATGCGGTTTCACATCTAACTGTTTTGTATGAAGGTCTTCAATATCAACAATACTTAATACTGACCTGATAGTATTAAGCTTCACGATGGGAGAAAAAATGTCATTGTAGTCCACTTGTTCCTTCTGTTGGAATCCTTTGACAACTAGTCGTTTGTATCTCTTGGAACCATCATTCTCCTCTTTCACCCGATACACCCATTTATTATGAAGTGCCTTCTTTCCTATGGGTAACTCAGCAAGTTCCCATGTCTGGTTGGAGATAAGAGACTTCATCTCATCTTTCATGGCAAGCTCCCACTTGCTAGCATCTTCGGCCTTATTAGCTTCATCATAGCATTCAGGTTCCCCGGCATCAGTTAGCAACAAATAGTTCATGTATCTATTGGTAGGTACATGAAGTCGAGAAGACCTTCTCAATACATGAGCTAGAGTAGGATGCTGTAGTGTGTCAGACTGGTCCACACTTCTCAAATCAATATTTTCACCAGGTTGTGGATTTACTATAGTCGGTTCTGTTATGAGACTATTTGGAATATCATTTGAATCTACAAATACTGGCTCACTCTGCTTTTAGTCGTTGACTTCTGTTTTATGTTTTTCTTTGTACATTACTCTTTCGTTAAAAATCACATCTCTCTATGGATCACCTTCTTGTTTTCATCATCCCGAATGTGGTAGCCAAACTCATTTTCGTCATAGCCGATGAGAGTGCATTTCTTGGATTTGGGATCAAATTTATTCCTTCCTTAATCACTAATATGCACATATGTTATACAACCAATTTTTTTTTTTTAAATGTGATAGTTTTACCTGTTTTCCACTCCATAACTCCTCTGGTATTTTGTGCTCTAATTGAAACGAAGGACCTCTGTTGATCAAATAAGCTGCTGTGTTGATCAAATATGCTTCTGGCTGTTTTTGTCAACGTTCTATTCATATGCTCAGCTACAACATTGTGTTGAGGCATACCCGACACGGTTCTCTTCATTTTGATTCTGTGCTCATAGCAGAACTGCTTGAATCTGGTATCTTCATGTTCACCTCCATTGTTAGTTCTAAGCTTTTTTATCTTTAGATTTGTCTCATTTTCAACCTTAGCTTTCCATAGCATGAAAGCCTCAAAAACTTCGGATTTACGCCTTAAAAATTAAACCCATACCTTTCGCGAGTGATTATCGATGAAAGTAATGAAGTAATGTTTCCTACCAATGGATGAGACGGTCGTTGGACTGCAAACATCAGAATGAACGAGCTCCAACCTTTCCTTCATTGGGGTTTTACCATTTATTTGAAAGCTGACTCTCTTCTACTTTCCAAATATGCAATTTTCACACATGCCTATTTCCACTGACTGTAGACTTGCAAGTATTCCCTTCGTGTGCATAATCTTCATTCTCTTTTCATTTATATGGCCTAGGCTCTGGTGCCATGTGTTGGAATTTTCGTTGCTCGCTGCAACAGTGATCAAACATCGTGCTCCTGCTGTCATGTAAAGAGTACCACTCTTCTTGCCTTGAGCAATCGTCATTGCACCCTTCGAAATTTTCCAATCATCACCATGGAAAGTTGTAGTGTAGCCCTTACTGGCCAATTGTCCTACGGAGTTCAAATTCATTCTCAAATCAGGTATGTGCCTGACATTATGTAGCTCCTAAACTGACATTGTGACGGCCCGCACCGGGCCAGCCGACATTTCCCCGAAATGCGATGTGCTAATACCCGACTAGCTCGGGACAGTCGTCAAAGGAAAAGGATTTGAAACTATGAATCACCAAAGAACCTGTAGTATATCTCACAGCGCATGGAATAAAATATAATAATATCATAACTTGACAAAAAATAGGCGGGACAGTGCATAAGTTGAAAACTAAACCATCATAATAGCAGAATCCAAAATACAGCTTATGATCCAAACCATCATTATTACAACTTCAAAATACTGTCTCTAAAGCAAAATAGAAAAGGTATACTACTAATGCCGAAGCAGTGACCAGCAACAACACAGGGAGAATATACGTATATAGTACGTGGAAGGCTCCTGCTCGTCTCCGGACAGCTACTCGCGCATAACCACTTAACCTCTCTCCAGTCTACTCGTTTTAGGAGCACCTAGAGTAATAAGAAGAGACATAAAACTCTGGGTCAGACAAAAGTCTAGTATGAGATATAGCAGCAAAGTAAAACAATAACAGCTACAAATAATCATAGATGAACCTGGACCTGCAACCAAAGAGTTAGCACAACAGGATATACAGTACTCTAAGGTAACGCTAACATAAAGTGTGAAGTAGAAGTGTGCATGTCATGGTGATAACAAACATCAAACTTAGCAGTCATCCTCACATCACTCACTCAGTGCTTAAAGCATACGATATCCACCGCTTTGATCACCAAATCCATTGGGGCCATGACGGCAACTCTGTACAACTATTGCCATGACCATACTTCCCTGGTCTATTGTCAATAACCCTACCCAGTCCACACATCCCTGGCTCTATGTTAAGGGCCAACCGGTCCACACTTCACTGGCTCTGGTTCGTCTGCATGCCCTCTCTCTTCAACGGTGAACCAAAGTTATAGATATCGATAACCCCTTTGCACACATCCCGCAGAAAAGCCTAACTCTAGAAGTTAACTTGTTGGTTCCATCTGGATCCTAAGTAATAACTTCCCATTTGAACTTCCTTTGCATCTCGAGTTCGGGCCTCCTCCGGTTCGGTTCGGGTCTCCTCCTCCTATTCGGTTTGGTTCTCCTCCCTCTATCCGGTTCGGTTAGGGTCTTCCTCCTATCCGGTTTGGTTCGGGTCTATTCCTCCTATCAGGCTCGGTTCGGGTCTCCTCCTCCTATCCGGTTTAGTTCGGGTCTCCTCCTCCAATCCGGTTCGGTTCCGGTCTCCTCCTCCAATCCGGTTCGGTTCGGGTCTTCCTCCTATCCGGCTCGGATCGTGTCTTCCTCCTATTTGGTTCGGATCGGGTCTTCCTCCTATCCGGTTCGGATCGGGTCTCCCTCCTAACCGGTTCGGATCGTGTCTCCCTCCTAACCGGTTCTGAAACTGTAAAAAATTTCCAGTAAGCTATTTTCGTCAAACTACGGCGTTTTCAACCATTCTAACTTTCCTATGAAATCATAAAACATCCCAAACAACAGTAATAACATATAGAATCAATCAAAAGCATTAAAACATCAATCGCATGAAATATTTTAGATTAAACATACCCAAAAAGCATGATCTTCCCCTTAATCCCCTTAACCATGTTTTAACTATACGATTAGCAAACTTAATCCAAATTAACCCAAATTTTCACCAGTGACATAAAATAATATTTTTAGATTTTCTACGTATTTTTCCAAATTTTTATGATGCATAATTTCGCTAACTATCACTAATCACCCCTAATTAGCCATAATTAGTGAATAAAAGTGCAAATCACTCACCTTAGCCACAAATGAATCTTGGATATGAAACTATGACTGATATAGCACGAATTCCAATGTATAACAACGCTCTATCTCTGATTTGATGCTAATTTCTCTTGATTTGACGTAGTTTTGCTTAATTAGTGATTAGAAAGTAACTAGGGTGAGATTTAGAAGGTGGAGGCCATTACTAGGGTTCAAAGAATGTAAGTGGCCGCTAGAAAACTGAAATGAAATGTTTTCCCAAACCCTTTCAGCCCTCCCTTAACCCTAATCCCAAAATCGGTTATGGCCCTAACCACTAATTACCTAATTAAGCCCGGTTAAGCTGTTTTCCATCTTCCAGACCTTATTTCAGCTATATCTCCTACACGGTAAGTCCGTTTGATTAATGTGGTCACTCTACGGAAAGGTAAACCATCATCCAAATCCAAAGGAAGTGGTTTTAGGTTAAAACTCCTTACTAATCAAAAGTAATAGACGAAACAAGATTCGCCAGGGGCAAAACGGTCATTTAAAATTCGGCAAAAATCGTGAACATGGGAAATGACCCCAATAGTCGTTTCCGAAAGTTACACGACCATACGACTTCATATGAAAATAAAATAAATATTCTACGATCCTCCGATACGTAGAATGCGGGTTGTTACACTCTAACCCCCCCCCCCCCCCCCAAGAAATTTCGCCCCCAAAATTCCTTAACTAAAACATACAAAGGTGCCCACATGCCTATCAACCATTTACAAACAACCATTCATACATAGTAACACAACAAGCATATCCTAACATGCGGTTTACTAACAAGGGAATAACTATGTCGCGATTAAAATTTTACCAGGAAAAGAGTTCTGGATACAACTTCCTTATGCTCTCCTCTGTTTCCCAAGTGCAGTCATTCTCATTATCGCCCCACTGGACCTTGACTAGTTCCACCGTCTTCCTTCGAAGTTGTTTCGTATCGTGTCCTACAATACGAATCGTCCTGGGGCTCCCAACTGCCTCGGATTCTACCTCAATATCGTCCAACCGATCTTGTGAAATAGTCATATCAGAATTGTAACGGCCTGGAAAAAAATTCGAAGCTCGAATTTTCAACAATAATATATAACTCCATATTACTTGCCAAAAATCCAAGTATCAAACCCTAGACTGTTAATAGAAAGAAATTAGAGGATGAGAAAAGAAAGAAAGACATATTAGAAAAAAAGAAAGAAGAACAAGAACATATCAGAATCTCACAGCAGAATGAATAAAATATAATATATCAAATCTCTTTATACAATGGAAAACTGTATATACATACCAATCATCAGAGTACATCATATATCTATCACAGCGGGAATACACTTTATATAACTACGGTAAAGGCTCCTGCTTCTAGCTCTTCGACTCTAAGCGGAAACCTAACCTGTAATATACTCGGTCTGACCCGAGCACATTTGAATCAAAGCAAAATTCACCCTGATCAGTCTGGAATACTTTCAGTGATAAATTCACAACACAAACAACTTGTTTAACTTTGAAAAAAAAATCCTTTTGAAAAGAAAAGGATAATAGTAAGACTAGCCGACACAAAAACACATACGGTTTTTACCTTAGTATACCCCTAAAATATTTTGGAAATCCATATCTTTTCTGATATTATAATAGTGTATATCACATCACAGATAAATAATAATCTAGCAGAACGCTTGCATCTCATGCTCTACATAAATAGTATACAATCAAAATCGCGGGCACTTATTGGAGAATGGATTTTCTGGCAAGGTATGGGACCATCTTTCCGACAATGTACCTCCGAAGATGAATACATTGGGGTTCAGCAAGAATGTCTTGCAACCCGAATACACATGACCGGCCCCACATTTCGCTTGAGAGTACCGAATATATCATCACCACAGTTAGGGGCCAGCCAACCGAACCTTTAGCATACATATACAAAAAAAGGGACAACTGAAGGCATCTTATTTCTCCAGATCAGGTAATGATATCCCTTTTAATGGGTGCGACCCACATGGCCATGCAGCCAACCCGATTTTGTGCCATTTCCCGATTGATGAGGCTTGAGGTTACGTATATCTGTTAGCACATCTCCATTCACTTTGAATGCCACATCATCAAATCCGTCAAATCACTAATTGAGGTCCATAAATACACTATGGGTGTTAAGAAAGAGAAATTCTCCGCCACCAATCTTGGTATATTTGTAAAAATCAACTCACATGATTCTTAAGGAAATAGTCTATCAGACATTCGTCCATACAAGTCATCCAGGAACAGGATAAACCGAAGGCACCCTCCCGTGGATTTCAGTCACGATAGAATCACAATCAAAAGATCTCTGGTTGCAATTTAGGGAAATTTATCAAGCAGTTCTTCCGCTTATGAAGATCAACGGTCTTCAATGCTCCATCCTTAAAGCTGCACGTTAGTCGCGTCGGCATAGTTGATTCTAAGTGGTTTTGGGTCTAATCCTCGTCCCGGTCTCTTTGAAACAACACGTCAAAAGGGTCAAAGAGTAATTCATTTGATAGTCGGTTGTTTAACTATCAAATCGTAACAGTATTGTTAAGCACATTGGCAGCTCGGGTCCTTTATATAAAATATTTTATTAAGCTGTTTCATCGGTTCTTTTAATCGATTCCATAAATTTAATCTCATCAAACTTTTTTATTATCGTTACATAAAAACATTACTCAACACTCTTTTTACCAACTTCTCTTTTTATTTCCTTTGTCTGGAAATAATACCATATTTTATAAAACATCATTTATCTCCTTATCTTGTAAATGTTGTTTATATATTCTCAAAACCTTTTTCATAATTTCTTATATTAAAAATTATCGCTGTAGCTTCATAATTCACCTTCCATTTTCTTTACCTTCTTGAAATACCGTATATTTTATTTAATCAAACAGCATAGGTTTAATTACCAAAATTCTTCCCTTATTTTAATTAAAACATTTCACTTAATTTAGTTCTTAATTAAAACCCTCTTTACAAACTTTTCTTATATGATTTGAATTAAACTTCCAATACTTCATATACTAATCCATTCCAAAACCTCCATTTTGTTTAAAAGGGGAATTCCAGTTTTAAAGCACTCGCTTTAGTTATTATTAAATAGAAGTAGTTATCTTTCTGAATTACTAGAACTAGCATAGTTAATCCCTTTTAAAAGGTCATTTAAAAAAATGATAAATTTTATTAATCATACATAACTCGATAATCACTTTCTCACCCATTACAAACTAATAATGTCTCTCGATAATAGTGAAGTCGTTCAAGTTGGGGTATTCTAATTACCACTCAGACCTTGATCGACAACATTCTTATCTTAAGATAATACAAGTTTGCAATACCCAAATCTGATACATCCTTCCTATTTCCATTTAGTATGGCTTTATACCCTATTCTCTTTTATTTGAGAGCCCACTTTTACATGCTAAATCCTTTTACTTCAATTAGTAACTTTCCAATCTTATTTACCATTCAAATTCAATATGATTTTTATAAACCATATCTTATATTGGCAATTACCTTATAATCTCGTTATTAAACGATTTAATATCCTTTTGCACTAGTCCATTTAACCATCATTACAATAAGACTTTTTTTTAACTTTGGATTCTATTTCCAAAAATCCATTTATCAATATTTAACACAATACTATTTTATGTATTTTCCTTTGTGTTTGAAATCCATATTTAAATTACAGTGTTTCGCTATTCTTTACATTTAAAGTCATCGTTTTGGTTTAAAAACCCATTTTTAAACCTTGTTTGGATTTCTCCCAAATCACTTATACTAATTCGTTTAACATCTTATAACAATCCATTACCATATTTAAGTCTGTTACTAATCTATAAATCATCTCCCTTAACCATTTCATTTCAATTGAATCCACTTTACTTAATTTAACAATTAAGTAAAAACTTATTTAAATTTCCGCATTCACTTTTAAATTCCATTTACAAATCTCGTTTGAAAAACTTGGATTATAAATCCCTTTATAAAACTCTTATCAGACTTTGATTTACCCTATCGCCACTTAATCACTTCTTTAATTGAATTCCAATTAAAAATCATCGCTTTAATTTTTATTAATTAAAATAATAATTAACTTTAATATTAACTACATTAAAAATAGTTAACTTGATATCAACTAAAAATAGGATAATTACCATTTTAAAAGCATATTAAATAATAATTAACGTTATTAACCCTAAACAATTCGATAAATACTTTACAATATAGTTAATCGAAGATTAACTAACTATTAATAACATTCGTTAATTTTAACGAATATTTGGAAAGCTATTGATTTGATTAATTTAAATCAAATTAATCTGTTCGCCAATTTCAATTTAAAACAATCGATTTTCCCAACTGTAAACATCAGTTAAATCGTTAACTGATTTTTATTCCTTTTTCCCCTTAAATTAATTAAATAATTTAATTAATTTAAAACATTATTTAATTGTTTTGTAAAACAATTATTCGAATCTACTAACCCATATGTTAGTTTCTGATTCTATTATATAACCGATAAATAATTTCTTTAATAAAACATGATTATAAATATATATTTACAAAACTTCTATTTTCATTACCTTATATAAAATAAATCTAAAAACTCCAATTCAGTTATAAAATAAATTCTATAACTTTAAACTACGTCAATTCGCCAAATGGCAAAACGACACCATAAAATAATATATTTCAGGCCATCACTGCAAACCACCTAATCAATACTGTTGATTGATTAAAATCACAACAACAATCACGTCCATTTAACCATCAATATTTAAACAGGGTTCCATGTCATTTGGGATGAACAATTCATATATGTGAATAATATGAACAACAAATAGCATACAAATTATTTGTGGAATCCGGTTGGATTCCTCTAACCTGTTCTTCCCTGCATTGCAGATTATTATAACATTTCATGATAGCATACATTTTGAATAAATAAAATAACGACGATGATAAAATTAGCAACCATTAAATCAACCATAAGCATTCAAAGCATCCAATAATACAATATATATTATAAATGGTATTATATGAATTTACCACATAACAGGAGTCCAGAAAAGTAGGGGTGAGCAATATTCGGTTCAAACCGAATTAACCAACCAAACCGGTTCATTTCAGTCGGTTCGGTTCGGTTATAAAATTAAATCGGTTTGAATTCGGTTTATAAAATAATTTTTTTCGGCTATCGGTTTAACCGAATTTACCGAACTTTTAATTTATTATCTAATTTTACGGTTTTGTGGTGCTTTAAATAATTTGTTTAGTTATGTAGTATAAAGAAATTTGTTGCAAATAGATCAAATCTTATCATACACATAAAATTTACTACATAAAATTTCTCTAAATATGAATTTATATTTTACTTTGACTGAATCCATCATTTGAATTATAGTGCATCCTTCAAGTTCGGTTAAATCGGTTATCGACCGAATTAACCGAAATTAATTCGGTTCGGTTTAGAAAATTTTCGGTTCCAATTCGGTTTGATGTTTTTTAAGTCCAAACTAACCAAACCGACCGAACGCTCACCCCTACAGAAAAGTGTGAGATTTAACTCACCGATTTATTTCAATTGACGGTTGTCACATTATGTCGTAAAATTTTAAACCAACGTTTAAAATTATGCGAAATTCCAGTGAATTCCGAATCCAACCAAATCAGCTTGACTGCGTAGCCCTCATCGCCTTGATTTCAACAAATCTGGTTTTGTTAAATTCTGTCCACATATGAGCACGTTACACATTATAAACATCGGTTAAATTTTCAATAAATAAAATCTTAATTAAATGTTCATTTACTTATTTACAAATTTAGGCCGTCATAAATTCTTGATTAGTCTAAGCGAATATATTTGGTCTGTGTGTAACATCCTAACTAATATGTCGAACCATTATTTATAAAACAAATTTGGCATGCTAAAATCATTTACCTTACCTACAATGGTTCTGAGCCCACTCCCTTTGCTGTTTCAACGTTCTAATTCTTTTTTTTAACCCAACAGTGTTCTCCCTTAGGGATGGCAAAAAAATCCGTACTCACGGTTACCCGCGGATAAAATCCATCATGGGTATGAAACGGATAGCTAAATGGGTACCCGTGGATAAAATAAACGAGTGTTTTTAATATCCGTTAATTAATGGGGTGGGTACGGATAGTAAGATATTTGTGTCCATGGGTACCCGTGCCCGTATTGAGTGTGATTTATTGCCAATAAATAAATAATTGTTATTCTCTTTTGCGTATTTGTGCTCATGTTTTTATTGAACAATTTAATTTATCCTGCAAAAGTTCTTACTTCACTCCTCCTCACCGGTTTATATCAATTATCAATACGTTGCCAAATCCATGCAACGCGTTGCCAAACTACACGCCTGGTCTAATTTTTTTTATTAGATGTATTTTTAAACAATTTCAATAGACGGTTAAAAAACAAATTGAATAAAATATCATGGATACCCGCGGATACCCACGAATACCCGCAACTTATTTAAAATCCGTATAATGGGTACCCGTGTGGGTATGGGACAAAAAATTACCTAACGGGGCAGGTGATGGGGGTATACTACCCGCGTCCGCCCCGCCCCATTGCCATGCCTATTCACCCTTCTTATTCTCACGAAGCATGCCTGTAGCTTACTAATGCCACGCATGTACAGTAAAACAACACCATACCTCCCCACCTAAACTTCTCCTACATTATGAATAACCCTTCCAGTAAACAGTCATGCAACTAACCCATCCCTATGAACATCATACGCCCCTTATACTACACCAACCTGCCTCCTACTTTCCAATGCAGCCCCACTACCCTACACCGGATCTATTTACCGACTACAGACCTTCCTTCCTCTTCTCCTAATGAACAAAAATCAACATCAAAACCACAACACGCCTAACAGCTTGTATCCTCCTATCACGCAGAAGCACCACCATAACCAACGACAACACTTCCAGAACTCACCCTCCGACTTCGGCGTCACATTGTAACAGGTACGATCACTTTCGGCTCTCAACCCCACCGCAAACCTCTCCTTTCACTTGTTGACCTCGCCCTGGCCACTTCGAAAACTCTTGTCATCAGATTTCTTTTACCGTGTGTGTATTCGAAGAGGGAGAATGTTGATCGAGAATAAAGGCAGAAGGCGAAGTATTGCTGAAGAAGATGGGTTAGTTTCGAGTAAGAAATAAAATGAGGACTGGAGTGTTTTTATATATGAACGAATTGTTGCTTTGAGTACACAAGGACGCCAACTGTCTTTTTAATTGCAGCGATATGACAAGAGATTTTTTTCTTCAAATGCTTTCTTCAAATAAAATTAATGTGTAGCGGATAGGTGTAATGCGTACTAGAATGGGTGCGGATCACCTGGACCCAAATTCCCCTGGTCCGGTGGTCCGCACCAATTAAATCACCCCATTTGGGGTGATTTACATTTTACCCCCTGAAATTTGGGTGTATTTTAGGGGGGACAAGTGTAAATCACCCCAAAATGGGGTGATTTAATTGGTTGGGACCACCGGACCAGGGGAAATTGGGTCCAGGTGATCCCAACCCGACTAGAATAGGGTATGGCATAGTCGAAAATTTCTTTGGTTTGATGTTAAAAATCAGCAGCGGTATTTAATTAAAATGACGAAGGAATTTTTTTCTTATTTTGACTTTTGTACGAAAGCCGAAATCTTTGTCTAAGCTAATGTGCCAATATTTTTGTTTCAGCTTGGCATATTTTAGCACAGCCGATATTTTTTTGATTGAAGAATTAACGTGGCAGGCGAGATTTTCTCAATGCTTTAAATACCAGGGAGATTTTGAAAGGATTGGCATAGGGTTTTTAAATGCATGCTGCGAGATTGTACAAATGCTTAGCCGAAATTTCTGATGTAGTAAATATATATACAGCTGGCCATTTTGATAGGAAATGATGAGCACTTGCAAGGTTCTTTCAAAAGTATGTCATGGTCGTGATACTTGACTCAGTGCAAAATCTTATCAGTGGATTTGCCACATTCAATTTGTACTATATTTCGAGATTTCACTGCGTTCGGATTTATATAAGATTTTGAAGGCGATGAAATGAAAGTGACAACTATTATCGATGTTACATACTCCTATAAAAATAAAAAAATAAAAATCTGCAACTGACGATCTTAGTTCTGACTGTTATTTTAAATACGTTAGAACTGGTTTCAAGATTTAATTCGACAGTAGGGACAAGGCATAAAATTATAATCAATGGTTTAAATTGATTAAATTATTTCAAACGGTTAATTTATATTCAGGTACACCGTGCACGGTCACCAAATAACTCCACTTCTCGTGAAATTGAAAATCTTAATATAACTAACTACTATGGATTTTTATAAAATAAAATTCCGGGTTAAAACGATAATTTAAATAATAAAATAATTTAAATAATTAACCAGAAGATACGGGACGTTACAAGAATCGTGCACAAACTTCCTTAACTGGAAAAAATGAAATATGTCGTGAACTCCCACCATCTTGTCAGGCAATCCACTTTATATGCCAAATTCCCAACTTGTTCGAGGACTGGAAATGGACCAAAAAACCTTGGTGCCAACTTACCTCTCCTACCAAATCTAATCACATTCTTCAACGGAGAAATCTTGATGAATACTAAGTCGCCAACGAAGAATTTCAAATCTCTTCGTCTTTTATCAGCATAACTCTTCTGCCTATCTTGGGTTGCCTTCATCCGTTGTTGAATAACCTTGATCTTATCTGAAGTTTCTCTTATTACATCAGGCCCAAGCAAAAATTTCTCACCGGTTTCCAACCAACATGATGGTGAGTTACACGTCTTCCGTACAAAGCTTCAAATGGAGTTTTACCAATACTGGACTGATAACTATTATTATATGAAAACTCAACTACATGCAAATGGTCATCCCATGATCCCCCAAAATCCAATATGCAAGCTCTCAAGAGATCCTCTATTACACGATTCACTCTCTCTGTTTGACCGTCGGTTTGGAGATGGTACGCGGTACTGATATATAATTCTGACCCTAAAGCCTCTTGTAAACTCTTCCAAAACCCACTAGTAAATAATGGATCTCGGTCACTCACAATACCTTTAGGTACTCCATGAAATCTCACTACCTACTTCATATACAATTCTGCTAACTTAGTTGTCGTTCTATTCGACTTGACTGGTATTAACCTTGCACTTTTGGTCAATCGATCTACAATCACCCAAATACTATCATGACCCGCTCTAGTCCTTGGTAAACCATCAATGAAATCCATTAACACTTGTTCCCATTTCCATTCGGGATTTTCCAGCGGTTGTAACAAATCACTAGGCTTCTTTTGCTCGGCTTTAACTAACTGTCAATTCATGCACTTAGAGATAAACTTCCCAACATCTCTCTTCATCCTTTCCTAGTAGTAAGTTTGTTTCATGTCTCGATACATCTTGTTACCATCATGATGTACAGTCAGTTTTGAGTGATGACATTCTCTAAGCACTTCATCTCTCAATCCATTGACGTTGGGTACAACCAGTCTACCATTCTTTCGAAGCCATCCCTCTCGATCAAGTCCATACTTGTTCATATCCTCACCGTCGATATCCATCTCTACCTTGGAGATGACTTCCAGTATGTTAGGATCGTCCCTCTGACTGGAACCAATCCGCTCAATCAAAGTTGGTCTGGTCATCAAACTTGCTAACATCTCTGGATCCTGCTCGCGTTTACGTCTGAAATCATATCCCGAGATATACTCCAATTGCTTCCATTCCAGAAACATAGCTCCTAAACTGGCGTGTCTCCTACTCAATGCATCAGCTACCGCATTGCCCTTTCCAGGTGTATATGCAATATTGAAATCATATGAAGCCAAGAACTTTAACCATCTCTACTGACGAAGATTTAAATCCTTCTGAGAGAAAAGATACTTTAATGACTTATGATCGGTAAACAAATCGAATATTTCTCCCAAGAGATAGTGTCTCCACATCTTCAATGCGAGCACAATCGCTGCCAATTCCATATCATGGGTAGGATATCTTTTCTCATGCGGTTTCAGTTGCCGACTAGCATAAGCTACAACCCTACCTCCTTGCATCAGTACATCACCTAGTCTGGTGCCACAGGCATTCGTGTATACCTTCATCTCTTCATTCTCCTTAGGAATGACTAACATTGGTGCGCACGTCAACTTTTCCATTAGACTCTTAAATGCATTCTCACACCTTTCGTCCTGGACAAAAGCTTGATTCTTCTTGGTCAACTGAGTTAACGGCGTCGCTATCTTGGAGAAGTCTAGGATAAACTTACGATAATATCCATATAACCCCAAGAAACCTCTTACGTCTGTTTCATTCTTGGGTGTATACCAATCTTGCACCGTAGCCACCTTCGCAGGATCCATGGCAATACGATTATCTGAAAAAACATAGCCCAAGAATCTCACTTCCCTCCTCTAGAAGTGACACTTAGAGAAATTTTCTTTCAACTGGTGTGTTTCCTCAACACCTCTATCACTGTCCTCAAATGTTCCTTGTGTTCTTCCTCTGTCCTGGAGTAAACCAAGATATCGTCCACGAACACAAGAACAAACTTATTTAATTGATCCCTGAATACCCTATTCATGAGATCCAAAAAATATGCCGGTGCATTGGTCAACTCGAATGGCATGACCAACCACTCATAAAATCCAGACGGCGTTCAAAATGTCGTTTTAGGTATACTCTCAACTGCTACTCGGAGCTGATGGAAACCTGTCGTGAGATCCAACTGAGAAAACACTCTTACTTCATTCAGTTGATCAAACAAATCATCTATCCGTGTAAGAGGATACTTATTCTTCCTAGTCACCTTGTTCAACTCGCGGTAGACTATACATAAGCGAAGGGAACCATCGGCCTTAGTGGCAAATACAATTGGTGCTCCCCACTCGGAAACACTTCTTTGGATAAATCCCTTCTTCAGAAGATCGCCCACTTGAACCTCGAGCTCTCGCTGCTACCTTGGCGCCATACGACGAAGTGGCATCACTATAGGTCTGGCATCTTTCACTTAATAAATCTGAAACTCAATCTCTCAGTGTGGTCGAAATCCGGTTACTTCCTCGAAGATGTCTGGATACTCGCCAGTAATAAGCATATCTGATAACTCATCCTGTGGGATGTCGAGGGAATGTAGAAAACTAGTCATCACTTCATCACTAGGTAGGCAACCCAATACCACCATCCGCCCATCGTCTGCTATAATGGTCACCGAAGAACCCTCACATTCTACCACCACCCCATATCTTTGGAGCCAATCGACTCCCAAAATAATGCCAAACCCAGTAAAGCCCAAAACAAAGCAATCACAAGCAAACATGCATCCATGACTCAATAAGACCAAATTACAACAAATAATTCAAAGGCTAGTCGAACCACCGCTCGGGTTCGTCACAACTAAAGGTCTATCGACAATCTCGGGTTCCAATCCCAACCTATCTACCGGGTCACTAGATACGAAGGAATGTGTAACACCCCGTAATTTTATAACATTAAAATTCACTAATTAAATTATACTTAATTTTTAGAAGAAGAATTAAGTAAAACGGGTTACGCCATTGCGTTCATCTCGGAATTCTTCTTGAGATAGAGTCCGAGTTTGCGTAAAACAGATATAGTATGAAGAAGTTATGGAGGTTAGAAGATTTGAACTTAAACCCGAAATTAAATAAATAATCCAGAATTCAAATTCAAAATTCAAACAGCAGAAGGGAGGCTGGCGGGAAATTTCCCACCGGAGGGTGTCGACCCCCCTAGGGGTGTTGACACTGGTGTCAACCCCCCTATAGGGGTGTCGACATAGGTGTCGACCCCCCCCCCAAGTAGGGGTCGACCCCTGCGAGCATATTTGGGCTGTGACGATTTTTGGTCTTCTAGGGCTATGTGGCGACTTCTGGTTGGTTGAGTGAGGTGTATTTCAAATTTGGAGGGTTTAGATGGAACCTCACCTAATCCTAAGGCCCTAATTAACTCACTACACCTATATAAACACCCCTAGACCTAAACCCTAATTCATTAATCAAAGTAATGGCGCCTCCATGCTGCTAAAACCTAAAGTGACCTAACCTCCACCCTAATCAATCAATTCAAG
The DNA here is from genome assembly GCA_030737875.1 of Allium sativum. Taxonomy (NCBI): domain Eukaryota; kingdom Viridiplantae; phylum Streptophyta; class Magnoliopsida; order Asparagales; family Amaryllidaceae; genus Allium; species Allium sativum. The sequence continues at coordinate 182,466,253 of CM060924.1, read as the reverse complement.
TTAAAGACAACAATCAACGCCTACATCAACGGATTAGCTTTCCAACTCCAGAAATCAGAATCCAGAATCGTTCTCTTCTTTCTTAAACCTCGATCTACGAGTTCATGTAGTTTTAACAGGATAATTAATCTAAAGTAATCATGATAGCTTGTAAATTGTGTTCATATGCTATGCCTGTAATGGATCTCACCAAGTTTGCTAGTTTTTCATCTTTTTCATGAACCTATCATATGCCTATTCATGTTTATATGCATATTCATGTTTATGAGCTATTCATGTTCATATGTTACATGCCTGTTTATGTTCATGTTTATGCCTGTTTTGATCTCTCTTCCCTCTCCTTTTCCTTTTTCTTTTTATTAGGTTAGGCCACCTTCGGGCCTAATAAAACTTCGTCAAATTATGCGTACGAATGACGGGGGAACGATGGGGAAAGTTTGGGAAATTGAATAAATTATAATTTGGCCTAAATTGTGACATTTGATAATTAGGCGTAAATTGATGATGGCCATTATTGGGCAAAGCTGTGTATGACATGCAAAAGTGAAATTTTGGCATAAGTGGGTTCGGGTGTAAAATTAGCATAACCTATAAACTTGAGATTATAGGCATAAAGTAATTAGAAACTTTTCACCTAAATTTGGGTTGAAATTTATGGGTAAACGGGGAATACCTAATTTGTTATGAACTTAGGATAATCAACGCCTACGACACGAGGTTAGATAGGTTTGTGGTGTAAACCTGCCCGGAACCGCCCGGCATGTCCGGTAACCACAAACACTATCTAATGTGAGTGGTCAAAGGCAAAAAATTAGATGCTTAATAAGGAAAAGACACGAGGTTAGATGGGTTTGCATTGTAAGCCCGCCCGGAACCGCCCGACATATCCAGCAACCGCAAACGATGTCTAATGTGAGAGGTCTTGCAGGATTACGGTTATAATAAACTAAAGAACACTTAATCTAGACATGTAGTTGACATGGGAATATTGAGGGGTTAAGTGGGAATTCCTAGTGGTGACCAAGCTTAGGAGGGAAGCTTGTGTCAAGTGTAGGGACCCATTTCAACTAGTAACCCATTTAGTATTTTAGCGAGCTCGAACTAGGTCGAGGACGGGACACGCTTACTTGGGTTGGTTGTAAGAGGTCAATTAAAGAATAGCGGTGGCAGTGCAAGTCCAACGGGGTCATGTGCGTGCATGGGTCCGGGCTGGTAGGTAAGACGTTGTTGCATCGTGTAGGTGTAAGACGTGCCTTCTAGTCGTATCGGGTTGCCACTTTAGGGAGTGATACACCCTACTGTGGGACCAGCACGGCTATCTACGAGTTAGGGAGCCGATCGAATGGGGCAGGATAGTGGGTACACTTCGTGGAGATAGGAGCAGGCGGCACCTATGTCAGCAGCTAGGGGTACACGAGAGACTACCATTATTACTATTATTACCATCTTTATGGTTGTGTAAGTGGGATCAAATCCTTTAGTAAGTTAGTGCGGTGTAGAGCATATCTCTTAGTAGTTAGTAGCACAATCGTTGTTGAATCTTTCTTATTTACCTTGTCATCCCTGTTATGTTAAAGTCATTCCATTTATCCAGTTTATTTCCTTATCCTGTTGCTTTACTTAATTGTATTGTTAATGTTACTGGACTCGCCAGACTTTATGTCTGACCTCGTTTTGTTTTGCCTCTTTTCTTTCCTTTCCCCCCCAGGTCCTCAGGGTGGGAATTAGCGGAGCTTTGGTTGGATTTCTTTCTTGGAGTGCTTTGGAGTGCTGAGAGTAATGCTACGCTCAGCTTTATGTTTTGCTTTCTTTATGGCTATTTGTATTAGTGGGATTATGCTTTTATTTTATGTACTCTGATTTTGTCAGGATGGTTATTATGCACTTGACTCTAGTCTTTGGTTTTTGATGATGTAACCAAACTTATTTGTTTTCAGCTGCAATGAATGAAGTTTAAAATTTTTAAGTACTGCTTTATATCTGTCTTGTTGTGATTTTCTGTTCTATATACACTTACAATGCTCCATGGAAGTTAATGCATTTCCTTAGTGAGTGACATTAATGGACGTGGGGTGTTACACGTGGTATTAGAGCTGAAGGTTGCCAGAACAGATAAAAGATTTTGAAAACCGTTTTCAAAAATATTTTTGGAAAGAAGTATTTTCAAAAACATGACTTAAAGAGAGTATTTTTAAAGGAAAAGGTTTTTATGAAAAACATAATCCCCAATAGCCATATATTTATCTTTCGAATCTCCGTTTTGAATCTTTCCCTTTTTCCTTCCAGCATGGCTGATCAACCCGAAATACCCGAGGGCGTACAGATACCAGCCTGGTTCAGAAGGTATCTGGAGGCAAGGGCTAATGCCGCAGGCCCAGCAGACGCTCCTCCTCCTCCTCCTCCTCGTGTAGACGCTTTTTCAAAGATATGCAAGGACTTCCGTGCGATGGGCGGAAAACCATTTAATGGAACTGAGACATTTGTTGAGGCTCGGAATTGGCTCAAAGAAGTGGAAGATCTATTTGGTATCTTTGAGATAGATGATGGGAGGAAAGTTCAGTTGGCCGCTTGGTTGATGAAGGATGAAGCTTCTTACTGGTGGGAAGTAACTAATGGGGGGACGTGTAGTGGAAACATGGGAGGATTTTAAGCAAAGGTTCGAGCTGAAATTTCTGTCACAAGCGGAGGAAAGTTTATATATGGAGAGGTTCTTGGCTTTGAAGCAAGGAGTTTATCTGTGAAGGAGTATGTGAACAATTTTAACCAGTTGGCCAGATTTGGGATGGAACTAGTTAATACACCGCATAAGAAGGCCTTGAGGTTTGCTAAAGGTCTGAATGAACCATTACATGGATTGGCTATGTCCCACATTCCTATGGGGGCTACTTTCGAGAATCTAGTTGATATGGCGTTGATTAATGAAGAGGAGAAAGGTGCTAATGCTAACATGGCATAGGATAAGAAGGTGGATCCAAAGAAATCACTACAACAGCAAAAGAAAGGTGGTAAGGAAAACAAGGGCCAAGTGAAGAAAAGGTGCTTTAATTGTGGAACACCAGGCCACTTGAGCAAGGATTGTAGGAAGAAGAAGACAGGTTTCTTCCAATGTAGTTAGGAAGGACATATAATTAAAGACTGTCCAAGAAGGCAAGGGCAAGGGCAGAGGGCAGGATCTACTTCTGGAGGGTAGGTGCACGCTCTTATGGCACCCCCGCAAGAGAGAGGTAGAACCATTTACGTTGAAAGCTTAATTTCCCTTTATGATCATCATGTTCGTACTTTGTTTGATTCTGGCGCTTCACATTCATTCATATCTGCTTCTATTGTTGAGTCTCTACACCTAGAAACTAGTATAGTAGTGGATCCCGTTAGTGTCTCAAATCCTACTGGGGGTACAACCCATCTTTCTATGTTATGTCGGGGTTTGAGAAATTTTTTTGTATGGCGTTGAGTTTGAATGCAACGCTTTTGTGCTTGGTTTCACGGGCTATGGGTTGATTCTAGGAATGGATTGGTTGGCCAAATATGGTGCCATTTTTTATTGTGAAAGGAAGGTAGTTAGACTATTTTCTAGTTTGGGTAATACTCTTGAGATTTCATGCGATCCTATGGGTTCGGTGATTCTTAGCTACCTAGAATCTCTTGGCACTTCTATTGATGATTTGCGATCTGTTCGAGTAGTCCGTGAGTTTTCAGATGTCTTTGAGGAGGTTAGGGTTTTACCTCCAAAGCGTGAGATAGATTTCCATATATACTTGGTGGACAATGCAAAGCCAGTTGCATTTCTTGTGCACCACAAGGCTCCTAGGGAGAGAAGGGAGCTTAGTAAACAAGTGAAATAGTTGCTTGAGAAAGGGTTCATAAGAAGAAGTATCTCGGAGTGGGGTTCTCCACTTGTTTTTGCTACAATGGCTGATGGTTCACTTAGATTGTGTGTGGACTATAGAGAGCTAAATAAACTCACGAAGAAGAATAGGCACCCATTGCTGATGATAGATGATTTATTCGATCAGTTAGTTGGTGCTTCGGTTTTCTCGCAGTTGGACTTAGCTACTGGGTTTCATCAGTTGAGGGTGGCTGAGGATAGTATAGATAAGACTGCATTTAGAACTACCGATGATTTCTTTGAATGGCTTGTCATGCCTTTTGGTATGACAAATGCACCCGCATATTTCGTAGACTTGATGAGTAGGGTGTTTTCGGAGTTGCTAAACAAGTTCGTGGTGGTCTTTGTGGATGATATTTTGATATTCTCCAAAAGCGAGGAAGAGCATGCCCTACATCTTAGGGAAGTATAGAGACCCTTCGTGCACATCAACTCAAAGCTAAGTTCTTCAAATGTCATTTTTGGAGGAAAGAAGTGAGGTTCTTAGGACACGTGGTTTCTAAGGAAGGGATAGCTGTGGATCCCGCGAAGGTAGTGGCAATCCAAGATTGGAAGATTCCAAAGAATGCGACAGAAGTAAGAAGTTTCCTTGGTTTGGAGGGTTACTATAGAAAGTTCATTAAAGACTTTGCTAAGATATCAGCCCCGCTTACTCGATTGACGAAGAAGAATTTGGACTTTTCTTGGGATGTTAACTGTGATGATGCTTTCCAACGTTTGAAGAGAGCTTTAACGACAACTCCAGTTTTAGTTTTGCCGGATGGGAGTAAGCCATTCACAGTATATACTGATGCTTGCGGGACAGGGCTTGGCGCGGTGTTAATGCAAGAGGGAAGGGTGATATGCTATGGTGGTAGACAATTGAAAGTCCATGAGAAGAATTACCCTACCCACGACTTAGATTTAGCTGCCATAGTTTTTACGCTCAAATCTTGGCGTCATTATTTGCTTGGAGAGAGGTTTGAGTTGTATACAGACCATAAGTCACTTAAGTACTTGTTCTCTTAAAAAGATTTGAACTTGAGGCAACAGAGATGGATGGAGTTCTTAGCATCCTACAATTTTGAGATTGCATATACCCCTGGCAAGGGCAATGTTGTGGCAGATGCCTTGAGTAGGAAGAAGTTGACTTTGAGTCCTTTGTTTGTAGAGCGACAGAGTTTAGAGTACATTCCAACCTTCGACTTTAGACCCTCGATTAATTATGTGTCCGATTTGTTGTCATCTTTAGAGTTGCGACCTACGCTTGTGGGACAGGTAGGGGCGGCACAGCGAGATGACCTACAGTTGATAGAGATAGTAGATAAGCTAATAAGAGGGGAGTCTTCGAGCCATCTTAGTAGGTATACTATTAATGAGAGAGGTTGGTTGTGTAGGGATGGAAGGCTTTACGTACAACGGTTTAGCTAATCAAATTGGAAGTCAACAATCAAATTCTACAACAACGGTTTAGCTAATCAAATTCAGATATCAGAATTCAGATCTATTATCTCTTCTAAATCCTGTCGCTGTGAGTCTATGTCACTTTCACAAGATAATTAAGTTAAAAAGTAAATGTAATAGGATTGTAAATTGGATTTGATGTCTATGTCTGTAAAATAAGATGAAACCTATCAAGTTTGTAAATCGTCATATTTTAGATTCATACCCATAAACCTATCATAGGCCTTTCTGATCTATTTTTATCATTATATGCATGTTCATGTTCATATGCATGTTCTTATGTTTATGCCAGTCTTGATGCTTTGATTCTCTTCCCTACCTCTCTTCCTTTTTATTTTATGAGATTAGGCTAACTTCGAGCCTAATTATATTACGTTGAATTATACATACAAATGACGTGGCAACGTTGTGGGAAGAGTTGGGAAAATATTGAATAATATGTAATTTGGCATAAATTGTTGGTAACCATGGAAGTTGGTTTGGGCATAATTGAATATAACTCATATACGTGAGAACTGGCATAAGTTGGTTTGGGCATAATTGGGTATAATTTGTATACATGAGGTTTGGCATAAATTATTAATAACCATAAAAATTGGTTTGGGCCTAATTTGGTATAACTTGTATACATGGGATTATAGGCATAAAATTTAATTAGAATTATAAGCATAAATTTGGATTGGAATTTATGGGTAATTGGAAATCACTATAATCCATAACTTAAGATTGAGTATGAACTAAGTAATAATAAACGCCTAAGACACGAGGTTAGATAGGTTTACGGTATAAGCCTGTCCGAAACCTCCCGGCTTATCTAGCAACCACAAACGGTAATCTAATGTGAGAGGTCAAAGGCAGAAATTAGATGCATAATAATGCAAAGACACGAGGTTAGATTTGGATTGCGGTATAAGCCTGCCCGGAACCACCCGGCATATCCAGCAACCGCAACGGTAATCTAATGTGGTAGGTCTTGCAAGATTACAGTTATAATGAATTAATGAACACTTAACCAAAATAAGACATGTAGTAAGACATGGGTATAATAAAGGGTAAAGTGGGTAACAAGGGTAGCATGTGAAACATAATAAAAGCACTTAACCAAGATGGGATATGTGGTAAGACATGGGAATAATAAAGGGTTAAGTGGGTGACATGGGTAGTATGTTAAACATGATTAAGAACACTTAACCAAGGTGCGACATGTGGAAAGACATGGGAACAAAAAAGGGTTAAGTGGGTGACATGGGTAGCATGTATAATATATAAAGCACTTAACCAAAATGAGATACGTGATAAGACATGGGAATAAAAGGGGGTTAAGTGGGAATTTCTAGTGGGGACCAAGCTTAGGAGGGAAGCTTGTGTCAAGTGGGTGGACCCTTTTTAACCAGTAACCCATTTCAGTATCTATATGAGCTCAATTAGGTCGAGGACGGGACATGCTTACTGGGTTTGATTATAAGAGGTCAAAATAGTAAAGAGCGGCGGCAACGCAAGTCCAACGGAGTCATGTGCGTGCGTGGGTCCGGGCTGGTAGGTAAGACGTTGTTGCATCATTTAGGTATAAGCCGTGCATTTTAGTAGTATCAGGTTGCCACTTTAGGGAGTGATACACCCTGCTGTGGGACCAACACGGATATCTACGAGTTAGGGAGCCGATCACATGGGGAGGGTAGTGGGTACAACTAGTGGAGATAGGAGCAGGCGACACCTATGACAGCAGCTAGGAGTACACGAAACTACCATTATTATTATTATTATTATTATTATTATTATTATTATGTTTAGTAAGAGGGTACATCTAGTGGTGATAGGTGCACGTTGGTTACGTATGATAGCAGCTAGAGGTATATAATCGAACAGGGAGGATAGTGGATACATCTAGTGGTGATAGGTGCACGTTGGTTACCTATGATGGCAGCTAGAAGTATGCGAAGTACCATCATTCTATTTAGCCAAGAGGGATCAACTCTCAGTATGGAACTAGTATTGGTGCGGTGTAGGAATTGTCTTATAGTGATTAGAAGTGAAATCAACGTTATATCTTGTTCATCTTGTTTACCATGTCATATATGCTTATGTTACAGTCATTTCTTATATCCAGTTTATTATCTTATCATGCTGCTTTACTAATTATATTGTTAAAGTTACTGGACTCGCCAGACTTTATGTCTGACCTTGTTTGTTTTGCCTCTTTCCTTTCCTCCCTCCCCCCCCCCAGGTTCTCAGGGTGGGCAAGCTGAAGCTTGATTCAGAATTTCTTGCTTGAAGTGCTGGAAGTAATGCTTAGCTTTGTTTCTCTTCTTATGGCATGTTGGATTGGGGATTATGATTTTTATATACTCTGATGGCTTTTATACAAGACTGATATTATGTACTTGGTTTTTAGTAAGATGGGTTTTGAAGATGTAACCAAACTTGTTTCTGTTTCCACTGCAATAAAGTTATAAAATTTTCAAGTACTATTTTATGTATCTGTCTTGTAATATTCTATTCTGTTTACTTAAACGCTCCACGAAACTTAATGCATTCCCTTTGTGAGTGGCATTAACAGACATGGAGTGTTACACGTGGTATCAGAGCCGAAGGTTACCATATTAGATAAAAGAGTTTGAAAGTTGTTTTCGAAACGGTTTTAAAAGAAGTATTTTCAAAGGAAAAGTTTGTTTTGAAAAACATATTCCCCAAAGCCATATGCACTATCTTTTGATTTTTCTATTTGAATCCTTGTTTCCTTCTTTTCTGAGTCTCCGGGGCTTATGTCTTTCTGGGAGGTAAACTCATCGCGGCATGGCTCCGTAGGCATGATGAGACTACGACGCTTGTCGTAGGGCAAAGAAGTGCCTAACCTCCATCCGTAGCCGCAGTAGTTTCACCTGCGGCTAATCTTCTTTCAAGCTTCATAGGGTTTTCCGTGCGATGGAGGAAGCTTTCAAGAGACTTGTTAACATGTTACACAAGGATGGTAAAAATGAGAATGAGGGAGTTTAGGCTAAGAAGCACAACCCAAGGATGAGAAACTTGTTGATATGGCTTTAATCCACGATGAAGGTAAAGGTGAAAAGAAAGAGGTGAAAGTGGAAGAATCACAGAACAAGAGGAAGTGTCTTTATTGTGCTATAACGAGCCATGTAATTAAAGACTACCCGAGGAGGCAAGGACAAGAGCAAAGGCAGAGTACAGGGCCTAATTCTGGAGGACAGGTTCATGCTCTCATGGCACCAGGACAGGAGATAGGTAGAAACGTTTCTGTCGAGAGTTTGATTTTTCTTATAATCATCCTGTTCGAACTTTTTTTGATCCTGGCGCTTTGCATTCGTTTAAATCTGCTTCGTTAGTTGAAACACTGCACCTAAATATTAGTTTAGTTATGGATCCCATTGTAGTCTCAAATCCTATTGACGGTTTGGCTCATTTATCTATGATTTGTCGGGATTTTAGATTATCTATCTTGGGCGTTGAGTTTGAATGCAACGCCTACGTTCTTGGTTTCACGGGCTATGGTTTGATTCTAGAGATGGATTGGCTAGCCAGATATGGTGCCATCCTAGACTGTGAAAGGAGGGTAGTTAGACTGTTGACCCGTTGTGGAAAGACCCTTGATATTTCTTGTGATCCTAGAGGTTCGGTGATGCTTAGCTACCTAGAATCACTTGACGCATCCATCGATGATTTGAAATCTGTTTGTGTAGTCCGTGAGTATGGTGACGTCTTTGATGAGATTCGGGGTTTACCCCGAGGCGCGGGATAGACTTCCGTATATACTCAGTAGATAATGCAAAACCAGTTGCATTGCCAGTGCGACACATGGCTCCGAGATAAAGGAAGGAACTCAGTAGGCAAGTAGGGGAGCTACTTGAGAAGGGGTTCATAAGAAGAAGTATTTCGGAATGGGGTGCTCCAGTTGGTTTTGCTACGAAGGCAGACGGTTCGCTTAGATTGTGTGTGGACTATAGAGAGCTAAATAAACTCACAAAAAAAACCATTACCGAGAATAGATTACTTGTTTGATCAGTTGGTTGGTGCTTCGGTTTTCTCGCAGTTGGACTTAGCTACAGGATTTCATCAGTTGAGTGTAGCTGAGGATAGTATAGATAAGACTGCTTTTAGGACTCCCGACGGTTTCTTCGAATGGCTCGTCATGCCTTTTGGTTTGACAAATGCACCCGCATATTTTGTAGACTGGATGAGTAGGGTGTTCAGGGAGTATCTAAACAAGTCCGTGGTAGTCTTTGTGAATGACATCTTGATATTCTCTAGAAGTGACGAAAAGCATGCCCTACATCTTAAGGAAGTTTTAGAGACCCCTCGAGCACATCAACTCAAAGCTAAATTCTCCAAATATTAGATTTGGAGGAAGGAAGTGAGGTTCTTAGGGCACATGGTTTCAAGGAAGGGATAGATGTGGACCCCGCGAAGGTAGTGGCAATCCAAGATAGGAAGATCCCAAAGAACACAACAGAAGTAAGAAGTTTTCTTTTGGGTCAGAATGAGGTAGGATGTGGTAGAATTCGTTTCTAGATACTTAGTGTGCCAGCAAGTTAAGGTTGAGCAAAAGTAGCCAGGTGGTTTGCTTCACACTTTAGAAGTTCCACATTGGAAATGGGAAAGTGTTTCCATGGATTTTGTAGACGGGCTGTCAAGGTCAAGGAAGGGTAATACGGGGATTTGGGTAGTAGTAGATAGACTTACCAAGAGCACCCATTTCATTTCCGTTAAGAGTAAAAGGACAGCAGCATGGTTAGCATTTGTTTATCTCCGAGAGATAATTCGCCTACATGGCATACCTTCTAGAATTGTGAGCGACCGAGATCCCATTTTCACTAGTGAGTTTTGGAAGGGCTTGCAAGAGGCAGTAGGAACGCAATTATGTTTGAGCACCGCTTATCACCCTCAGACGGACGACCAAACCGAAAGAGTGAATCAAATTCTAGAAGATCTTTTGAGGTTATGCGTCTTGGACTTTGGAGGGACATGGGAGGAACACCTTCCATTAGTAGAGTTTGCCTACAACAATATCTATTAGACTAGTATCGGCATGGTACCTTTTGAGGCTCTATATGGACGACCCTGCCGATCACTACTTGTTGGTAGGAATATACGGATAAGATTTTGCTTGGGCCCGATATGATTAGGGAAACTTCAGAGAAGATAGACTTGATTCGAAGATGTATGAAGATAGCATAGGACCAACAAAAGTCATATGCTGATAAGAGAAGGACCGATCTTGAGTTCAATGTTGGAGACATGGTCTTTATTAAAGTATCACCATTGAGGAACGTAGCTCGCTTTGGAGTTGTAGGGAAATTGGCACCAAGGTTCATAGGGCCATTCCTCATTACAGAGCGAATTGGAAAGATGGCCTAAAGAGTGAAGTTTCCTGAGAAGCTTAGTGGTGTTCATGACGTGTTTTATGTGTCGCATTTGAGGAAGTGTTTACATGATACTGAGGAAGTAGTAGAGACGAGCATGCTTAGAGAAGTGGAAGTGGAACGAAATGCCACAGTTAGACGAGTTCCTACATGCATCCTTGGATCGGAGGTCAAGAAATCACGCAACCGAAAGGTCAAGTTGGTTAAAGTCCAATGGGGAGATGACCAAGGAGACGCGACTTGGGAGACTGAAGACAAGATATCTGCGTCGTACCCTTTCATTTTTGAGGATATTATTTTAGCTTCTCTTTTTTCTACCGCTTTGTTTATACTTGTTCTATCGTTTAGATTATCCTCTCGATTACATCTTTGATCTTTAGGTAGAAAATCCTATGGTTGTAAACATGTGTTTGGGACATTTTATGTTTGGTGGATGCAAGTGGATGTAAGTGTTTGCTAGTGGTTGCTTGTGTATGCATTTACACACACACACTAGGCACTAGATCGGCTCAATCACTTTCTTATTGCATATGAATAAGTGTGCATATTTAAATTAATGGATGTATATTGAATGTGTTATCATATGGATGCTGCATTAGAATGAATGATTGTGCACTCATATAGAAATGATATGTATCATTAGCATTCTTTTGCATACATAATGGACGCATGGCACTATCATGTTTTGCATTAAGGAGGTCAACTGAATCAGTAGACCACCTGATCTTTGCATTAGATAAAGAACATATACACAAACTTTTTCATATGTTCATATAGCATTAGAAATATTTTAAGGACAATGGATGCATGTGGATGATGGATGAGTAGATGAATGATGGATAGTAGGATACATTCTTCTTAACTTGGAGATTTCAGGGACGAAATCCTTTAAGGAGGGTAGAATGTAACACCCCGTAATTTTATAATATTAAAATTGAAAAATTAAAGAATACTTAATTTTTAGAAGAAGAATTAAGGGAAATGGGTTGCGCCATTGCGTTCATCTCGGAATTCTTCTTGAGATAGAGTCCGATTTTGCGTAAAACGGATACAGTATGAAGAAGTTATGAAGCTTAAAAGATTTCAGTTTAAAACAGAATTAAACTAATAATTAAAAATGAATTCAAAAATCAAAATCTGGGTGAGCGGGAAGTCTCCCGCTCTAGGGTTTCGACCCCCCTAGGGGAGTCTACATAGATGTCGACCCCCCTATAAGGGTGTCGACAGGGGTGTCGACCCCCCTTATAGAGGTGTCGACTCCATTGGGCCAGATCTGGCTGTGATGAATTTCTGAGGTCTAAGGCTGACGTGGCGCTCCGGGATTAGCTGAGTGATGTGTTTTTCTGGTTTGGATGGTTAAGATGGATCTTAACCTAATCTAAAGGCCCTAATACACCTAGTACTCCTATAAATAAATACCTAGACCTAACCCTAATTTCATTACAATAATTCATGGTGCCACCATCCTGCTCAAATCTAAATTAACCTAGCCGCCAAAGCAAATCAGAATAGGAGTATTCAAATTAGAAGTCAACAATCAAATTCTACAACAACGGTTTAGCTAATCAAATTCAGAAATCAGAACTACGATCTATTCTCTCTTCTAAATCCTATCGCTGTGAGTCTATGTCACTTTCACAAGATAATTAAGTTAAAAAGTAAATGTGATAGGATTGTAAATTGGATATAATGTGTATGTTTGTAAAATAAGACGAAACCTATCAAGTTTGTAAATCGTCACCTTTTAGATTCATACCCATAAACCTATCATAGGCCTTTCTGATATATTTTTATCATTATATGCATGTTCATGTTCATATGCCTGTTCTTATGTTTACGCCAGTTTTGATGCATTGATTCTCTTCCCTACATCTCTTCCTTTTTATTTTATGAGATTAAGCTAACTTCGAGCCTAATTATATTACGTTGAATTATATGTACGAATGACGTGGGAACGTTGTGGGAAAAGTTGGGAAAATATTGAATAATATGTAATTTGGCATAAATTGTTGGTAACCATGGAAGTTGGTTTGGGCATAATTGAATATAACTCATATACGTGAGAACTGGCATAAGTTGGTTTGGGCATAATTGGGTATAATTTGTATACATGAGGTTTGGCATAAATTATTAATAACCATAAAAATTGGTTTGGGCCTAATTTGGTATAATTTTTGTATATGGGATTATAGGCATAAAATTTAATTAGAATTATAAGCATAAATTTGGATTGGAATTTATGGGTAATTGGAAATCACTATAATCCATAACTTGAGATTGAGTATGAACAAAGTAATAATAAATGCCTAAGACATGAGGTTAGATGGGTTTGCAGTATAAGCCTGTCTGGAACCACTCGGCATATCCAGCAACCGCAAACGGTAATCTAATGTGAGAGGTCAAAGACAGAAATTAGATGCATAATAATGCAAAGACACGAGGTTAGATTTGTATTGCGGTATAAGCCTGCCCGGAACCACCCGGCATATCTAGCAACCGCAACGGTAATCTAATGTGGGAGGTCTTGCAAGATTACGGTTATAATGAATTAATGAACATTTAACCAAAATAAGACAGGTAGTAAGACATGGGTATAATAAAGGGTTAAGTGGGTAACATGGGTAGCATGTGAAACATAATAAAAGCACTTAACCAAGATGGGACATGTGGTAAGACATGGGAATAATAAAGGGTTAAGTGGGTGATATGGGTAGTATGTTAAACATGATTAAGAACATTTAACCAAGGTGAGACATGTGGAAAGACATGGGGACAGAAAAAGGGTTAAGTGGGTAACATGGGTAGCATGTATAATATAATTAAAGCACTTAACCAAAATGTGACATGTGATAAGACATGGGGATAAAAGGGGTTAAGTGGGAATTTCTAGTAGGGACCAAGCTTAGGAGGGAAGTTTGTGTCAAGTGGGTGGACCCTTTTCAACCAGTAACCCATTTCAGTATCTATATGAGCTCGAATTAGGTCGAGGACGGGACATGTTTACTGGGTTTGATTGTAAGAGGTCAAAAGAGTAAAAAGCGGTGGCAAGGCAAGTCCAACGGAGTCATGTGCGTGCGTGGGTTCGGGCTGGTAGGTAAGACGTTGTTGCATCGTGTAGGTATAAGCCGTGCATTTTAGTAGTATCGGGTTGCCACTTTAGGGAGTGATACACCCTACTGTGGGACCAGTACGGGTATCTATGAGTTAGGGAGTCGATCGAATAGGGAGGGTAGTGGGTACAACTAGTGGAGATAGGAGCAGGCGACACCTATGACAGCAGCTAGGAGTACACAAAACTACCATTATTATTATTATGTTTAGTAAGAGGGTACATCTAGTGGTGATAGGTGCACGTTGGTTACCTATGATAGCAGCTAGAGGTACATAATCGAATAGGGAGGATAGTGGATACATCTAGTGGTGATAGGTGCACGTTGGTAACCTATGGTGGCAGCTAGAAGTACGCGAAGCTATCATCATTCTATTTAGCCAAGAGGGATCAACTTTCACTATGGAACTAGTATTGGTGCGGTGTAGGAATTGTCTTATAGTGATTAGAAGAGCAATCAACGTTATATCTTGTTCATCTTGTTTACCATGTCATATCTGCTTATGTTACAGTCATCCCTTATATCCAGTTTATGTTCTTATCTTGCTGCTTTACTAATTATATTGTTAAAGTTACTGGACTCACCAGACTTTATGTCTGACCTTGTTTGTTTTTCCTCTTTCCTTTCCATCCCCCCTCCCCTAGGTTCTCAGGGTGGGCAAGCTGAAGCTTGATTCATACTTTCCTTCTTGAAGTGCTGGAAGTAATTCTTAGCTTTATTTCTCTTCGTATGGCATGTTAGATTGGGGATTATGGTTTTTATATACTCTGATGGCTTTTGTACAAGACTGATATTATGTACTTGGTTTTTTAGTAAGATGGGTTTTGAAGATGTAACCAAACTTGTTTCTGTTTCCGGTGCAATAAAGTTATAAAATTTTCAAGTACTATTTTATGTATCTGTCTTGTAATAATCTGTTCTGTTTACTTAAACGCTCCACGAAACTTAATGCATTCCCTTTGTGAGTGACATTAACGGACGTGGGGTGTTACATTATCTCCATCAAACTTCTTGATTTTCACTCTTCCTTCATCTACCGCCATCGCTCCCATTTGAATTTGATTTCTTTTCTAACAAATTATGGCTTTGATATCAGTTGTTGGGAAAATACTCAAATTTTCTTATAATTAGATTTGTAAAGAAAAGAAATAAAATGTAGAATGGTAAGACACACAAACTTGATAACGGAGTTTGGCCAATTATGCCTACGTTTTTAGGCTGCTGTAGATGTTTTATCTGAGAGAATATTATAAAGTGATTACACAAAACACTTTTCACTCAACACTCAATCTCACACTAAGCTTGTTTCCTTCTCTTGTTATTGGATTTGAGATGAAATGAAAGTTATGAAGAAGAAGGATGTATATATAAGGTGAGAAGATGGTTGGTGGCGGTTAATAGCTTGGTTGGTGGCCCGGTTGGTGGCTTGGTTGGTGGTAGCCGCATGTTGAACAAATGGGCTGCTGGGAGGGCTGTTGTGAACATTCTAACAGTCAGCGGTGAAGCAAGTGCTTGAGCAACAATCACTATGGCCCAAAGAAGAAGATGTCAAACTGTATCAGTGTGTACAACCGTATAAGCGTACACTGACAATAAAACAATTTTTGTCCAGTTCATTTTTGATATGGTTTTGAGCCTTTGGGCTTGTAAATTAGTAAGCACGGACTGTGTTTGGGTGGCTAAAATCTAAGCTTGATTTAATTTCGAGTATATCAAATTATCTTAATACATAAATGAGAAATAATTGAATTCTAAGTTAAAGATGAATCGAAAAAAATTCTAATAATTAATATAAATTCTATTTGAATATGTACAATAATAATAATTTATTAACGATGAATTTGATCGTTTTGAAATCGATTTATACTTTATCAGTTTAATTTAACACATAAGAATAGCCATTTTTCAAGCGACAACGGATTTCAACGAACCAATTTTATGCAATCTGTACTACTTAATTATTGTAAGATTTCAAGTTTCAAGTCAATTGGGGTTAGAATGTGATCATGCACGATATAAAGGCATATCGATTTACGTTTTGAAATTAAAATAGGCTTTTTTCAAATAGTCTTGGAATTCAAGGTTTCGAATTTCGTTTCAAGTGGACGATGTATGTGGTCATGCAAGCTTAAAACACTCGACATTAATATAAATGAATATAGTGTTAAAATATCTAAACTCTTCACCTATAAATATCCGATTATAAAACCTTACCATTACATCCTTTCTTTGAAAAGTCAAGTTTACAATCGCCACTACCTATTACATTCATTTTAATTTTCTAATATAATATCCAAATCAGTGAAGAATTCAGTGACGGTCCCAACAGGGAAGTTGTAGAAGAGGGTCGGGGGAAGGCACGACTGGAGTTTGAGGCCATCCGATGACCTGAGGCGATCAGAAATAGATGTTTAACGTAGTTGGGTCAGTTTCATTCTTTGGTGATTTCTGGTCGATGGATGGGTTTCAGGTGGTCGACCCCGAAGGAAAGTGGGGGAGGATGAGGAGGGCCACCTATCGGTGGTGGTGGCACGACCTGCGAGTGTCGGAGGTGGTCGAAATCGTGAGTTGAACCGGATATAGCAGTTTTTAGGTTTTGGTGTTTTTGAGGTGCATTGGGTGGTCGTGGGAAGTGGTGGCCTGAAGAAAAGTTGTAAAGGGAGGACATGCACGTTGATTGGTGGTGGTGCAACGGAGGAAGCTGGACAAAGGTGGCCGAAATTCTTAGATGAACGAAAAGCAAGAATTCACGACGTGGTAGGTTATCATGGGTTGGGTCGATGGGCTATGGTGCAACTCTGAGAGGCGAAGTTGGTGGCAGGGTTGGTCGAGTGTCTAGCTGTCTAAAGGTGGCGTAGTGGTTGAAGGGAGGAGTCGAACTTTTTTCGTTTCGAACTGGTTGATAATCGGGATTTCGACCAGAATTAACGTTAAACGTGGATAAAGGTGATTAATTTATTTATTAATTTAAGCTAATGACATTTTAAATTATTTAAAACATGTATGAAATTGTAACTAGTATAACTATTCCGTGCGTGAATAGATTTCGATGAAACAAGTTACGTTGTGTTTGTAATCGAAAAGCCTACATGTTCAAGCTTGTTTTATTTGATTTGGAGTTGTTGGAATTTTGTTTCATTTTAAATGGCCGTTTAAAATTAAACAAAAGTAAATGAAACGACACACAATCATCAATCGAAAACAAAATGTGAGTTAACTCTCACGCTTTCTGAAATACTATGATCTAATTAAATTTATATAATTATAATTTACCGTTGTTAGTATAAATTGGGGGTTTGGATGCTTTGGACTACTGTTGTTTTGTTAATGATTGTCGATATTTATATTCCCTCCATCTTAAATGAATTATATTAGAAATTCTATTTCATATGCAATTATAAAATAATATTATGAGTTGTGATAAAAGGAGAACATGTTGGAGGGATCCAACAAGATTCCTCAAATATTTTGTTTGTTGCTTGTTTTCATATTATATATACATCGACTCAAATATTTTGTTTGTTACTTGTTTTCTATAATAGTATTCCTTTGTACCGAGTGGCATCTGCGATATCGCAGGAACAAATAATATATATACATTGACTCACATGGTTGAAAAACAAAAACCAATAACCCAAAATTTTATATTTTCGCTTAAGCGAACCTTTTATGAGCGCTATTGAGCATATTTGCTCAATTACATGCAATCTACGCATTCAAAATCAATACTCAAGCCATTTGGTACCTGTACTTACTTAAGTCAACACATAAGTAACAAATATATGAAATTTTTAAATAATACTTCACTAATCATCAAGTATAACAACACGAATTCCAAAATCAAACAGGTAGCATCAATCCACTTTCAAACACGGGTTTAAATCATAAATTTCAATCCACATGCATTTTCATTCCAATTTAATTATTCTGGAATTTATTTTTTAGTTTATATTTCATTCAGCTCCATTAAATTGTTGCTTATTCCTATTCAAATAATCTACCATCCAATAACAAATAATTCATAATCAAGAACCAATACATAACCAAATCAATTGAATTTACATTTAATATTAACATTTATTTTGGTTTAACATATTTGAACATCAATCGGTTAGTATTCGATTGATTTCTGTTTAATTATCATTCATTCAATTTTCAATTTTCAAATCAGTTTTATTTAATTTCACTTAACCAAGTTAATTACTGATTCAAATTTAACCAATTTGAATTCCATTCAAATCAATCAACAACCAAACCAAATATATTAATAATTTAATAAAATTATTTCTTTTCTATAAAAAATATAATTTGGAAAAAATATTTCATTTGCCCTCTTTACAAAAATAATATCGTGTCCATCACCAGTTCAGTGCTTCTCAACACTTGAAATGATCAAATAACACAATACAAAAAATTTTAATATAAAATTTAAAAATACGCTCTCATATATATATATATATACACACACACTCAACTCAATCTAGGGTATTACTAACTCAATCTCTATCGAGTTACGCCACAGAGCCAAGGTTATTACTAAACCATTGCTCTAATACCAAGTGTAACGACCCACTTTTTAGTACAGTTTAAGCTGACATTTATCAACCCATGTCAAACCAAATTATACAGAAAAGTAGATAGCTATTAGAAAGAAATCAGAGGGTGGGATAAGAAAGAAAGAAATACTAGAATAGAAGAAGAAGAAATGCATCAAAAAACGAGTCTCACATAGCAGCGGAACAAAATATAATATAGAAATAAATTTTTACTGAGAGCTTGAAATAAAACTTACAATCATCAGAGTACATCACACATCTGGATAGTTATAATAATCTGTCCTCGTATACAATCACACAGCGAAATATATAATATCATACGTTGGAACTTTTCCAGCTCGTCTCTTCAGAGTACCAGATAACTTGAACCTGTACACTTGGTCTAACCCGAGCATTACAAACACTGGGTCAGTCTAGTGAACCAGAGTGAGAAAAACACATTAAGTTTAAAGGCATCACACAACTTGATTTTAAAGTCAAAATCATTTTGAAAGAAAAGGATAATCGTAAGACCAAATCCATACATAAATATGGATGGTTTTTACTTTACGATAACCCAAAACATTTTTGAAATCAATATCTTTTCTGATATTATAATAATGTCTAAATACAAATAAATATCAATCTAGCAGAAAGCTTGCATCTCATGCTCTACATATATGGTATACAATCAAAACCGCGGGCGCTTATTGGAGAAGGGATTTCCATGGCTAGGTATAGGCAACCACCTTCCCAACAATGTACATCTGGAGATGAATACATTGGGGTTCAACAAGAACATCTTGCAACCCAGGCTAAACATGGTCGACCCCTTACTTCGCTTGAGAGTGTCGAATATATCATTACCACGATTGTGGGCCAGTCAACCGAACCGATAGCATACATTCAAAAATAAAAATAAAGAGACAACCGAAGGCATTTGATTTCTCCAGATCAGGTAATGATATACCCTTTGGATGGGTGCGACCCACATAGCCATGTGACCTACCCGATTTTAACCATTTCCCGGTTGATGAGGCTTGAGGTCGTAAATACCTTTAGAACATCTGTCCACCATTCACTCTGAATGCAACATCGTAAAATCCGCTAGGAATTTACTTAATTGACGTCCACAAAAATACTTTAGTTGTTAAGCTTAAGAAGTTTCCCATCTATGCCACCAACTTGGTACGTTTGTAGAAATCAACATACGCGATCCCTTTGGAAATACTAAGTTAAACATTCGTCCATACAAGTCATTCAGGAATAGGATGAACCGAAAGCACCCCCTACCACATCCTAGGTATCACCCTATGGATCAGTAGCGAGTAGTCCTTGCAATCCGTAGAATCCAACCACAACAGAATCACAGTATATCTCTGGCCGCTAAACCAGAGAATTTAAATAGTTCTTCCGCTTTATGAAGATCCACCGTCTTCAATGCTCATTTTCAATCTTTATACTTTCGTATTTGCTGGTTCAGAATGGTTTTCAAACATAAATTTGATCCTAGTCTTTCCGTACCAACAACGCATTTAGCCAGATTTGATAGTCGATTATTTAATATTAAAATAACAGTTTTTTCAATCATGAAAATAAAATGAGTTCACTGGTTCAGTATTCAGCATCATTAGGCCTCTTTAATTAAAAATAATTAACAAATAGTTAATTAAAAACTTCTACATCTTTTGATAATTTAATATACGGTATTTACTTCTTATTCCAATATATCAATGTTCTTAAGACCATTTAATTATAATACATGGAAATTTATCTTATAACCATAATCAATTTCCATTTAATTCTCTTTTCAAAACATTTATTCCATCGTTCTTCATTATCAATAATTGGAAAATTAATTTAACTTATCTCTCATAAATAACGTTACGAAATCTCTTTTGTTTTATTACTTGAAAACAATAACCTCTGCTTATTCTTATAAAATAAATCTATTTCAAATCTCAACTTTTTGTTTCCTTTTAACTCGAGAATATCATTATTTTCACGCAATCCACTTTTATATTCCTTAGCTTTGCAAACATTATTATATATTCCCAAATCTTTTTAATTTCCTTTACTTCAGAACACTCATTTTATATTCTCTAAACCTTCACCAATAATGTTACATTATTATGTCTCTAATGGAAATAATAAATTATTTCTCCTCTTTACCATTACAACTAATATCATCTCAGATAATCCTGAAGTCGTTCTAGTTGGGGTATTTTAATTACCTCTCAGACCTAGATCAACAACATTCTTATCTTAAGATAGATATGAGTTGAAATTTCAAAATCCGATATTTCAATTATCAAAACAAATCCCATTTAACTATTTTAATTAAAATATGGTTTTATAAAACTTTCATATGTTGAAAATCTCCTTCTCGAATATAATCATATTCCTTAATTCATTGATTAAGAAATAACTTACTAAAATATCACCTTTAACTTCTACTTCTTTAAACATTTTGTTTTATAACCGAGATTTTATTCCAAAATTCTATTACTTACTTCTCTATCAATTTCACTTTTAACAATCCCTCTTCTTATCCATTTCACCCATTCTAGCTTTGAAATCCTTAATACAATTTCCCTATTTTACTTAATTTCATGATTAAGGGAGTTAATTTAAAATTAACACCATAATACTAAATAGAATATGTGAATCTAATCACATGTCTCTCTCTCTTCAAAAATGTCCTCTCCCGCCGCTCACATCCTATCCTCCTCTCCCATCACCGTAGCTCCTACTGCCATCCCATCCCCTACTCCGCCTTGTCCCATCAATCAACCTCAACTTCCTCCGCCCATTCCTCCCCCTCCGATACCCCCTCCTCCGATCCTGCCTTCTTACTATTCTCCTAGTCGTCCTTCCTTTGTCTCTCTGTTTCAATCAAAACCTAGAAATGCAGGGAATTATGTTCCGATCCATTTTGATATCCCCTATGTTGGCAAGTCTATAGACCCTCCTGCTGTTGTAGTTGATGGTGGAATTAAGAATGGGTCTGAATGCTTAGTTGGCTCATTTCTAGCTGGAAATGTAAATTTTTTGGTAGTGAAATTACATCTGGAAAGGAACTGGAAACTAAAAGGTCATTATGATGTTTACTTTGATAATTAAAATTACTTCTTCAGATTTGCATGTGAAGAAGACAAGAATTTTGTGCTTAGAAAGGACCCTATGCTCATCAGAGGGCAGATGTTCATCATTTCCAGAGGGACTCCATCTTTATCTTTAGCACAAGCGGCTATTAAAGCCGTTCCTATATGGGTTCATTTGTATAAAATTCCAACTCTGTTGTGGTCGTTGGTAGGTATCAACTGGCTTGCTTGCCACCTTGGTAAGATGATATGTTTTGATGAAAATACCGAGAAAATGAAGAGATTTGAATTCACGAAGTGTTTAATTGAAATTACACCTGATAAGGAACTTCCTGAAACTTTAGCTGTTGGTGACGATACTAGCCCCGATGTTGTCATTGAGTATTCTTGGAAACCACTTATTTGTACGAGGTGCAAGATATTTGGTCATGACACGTCTCACTATGAAAAAGTTAATGAAAGTAAGAAGGAAACTAGAGATAATTCTGTTAATAAACTCAAGAATGCCACTGTTGAAAAATTACGAGTTGAAAATGACAAGAGAGTGGGCAAAGATAAAAGGAAATTTGTGTTTAGAACTAGAAGGAAAACTGCTAATGTTAAGAGGTCATGGAGGAAGACTGGTAAAAATGTTATGAATGACAGGGATTTAAATGTCAACTGTGAAACTGGTAATGTCTTGCAACCCAATGTCAATGAACAGAATGAATTAGAAATCATGTACATCATGCAGACCGTAATGCTGAGAATGTTATTATCAATGCCCATGTGCATGATAATATTGATACTGATATAAGTGGTGATACATGCACCGTTACATTTGTATCAAACACTACCACTCCAGAAGAAATGGCTAACACTTCTTCTGACAAACCCATTGGGGTTGTCCATGCAGTTGAAAGCATCTCTCAACATAACATCATCTCTTTGCCTTTAAACACCGCTGTTAACCATTCAATTCATCCATTGCATGAATCTTCCAATTCTCAGTATCTTGGTTCCTAGCACGCTATTGCTTCTCATACCTTGCATGAGTCCCCACCGTTAATCAATTCTGTTTCTCCTTACCATGATTTAGCTTTACCTCCTAACCTCTTCAAGGATATATCTGTTGCCAAATCCCCAGTGTCCCTTCCACCTCGTGCATCATCATCTCAAAAGAAAGGTGGCAAAAAGAAAAAAAACCCAGAATTGTCTTTTGTTACTGATATTGATAAGGGCATTGATTTCTCCCTTGGTCATTTAGGTATCTTACCAAAGCCAGCTAGTAAAGACATCCCGCCCACTCCCTCTGGGTTAAAAACCAGAACCTCCTCTTCCCATTGATTCTGATGATAGATAAAATTGCTTACTGGAATATTATAGGTGCCAATTCCATTGATAAGAAACTTGAAATTGCTAGACTTATCTCGCAATACAAAATTGAACTTATGATAATTGCTGAAACCAAACTCAATCATGCTTCAACTATCAAAGCTGCTCTAACTATTAGAAAAAACTGGCGTCATGTTCATAACCTGTCTCAAGCTCCTTTTGGGAGACTTCTTCTGCTTTGGAACCTTTCTGTATTCACCATTTCTCCTCATATTGTTCACAGACAGTACATTCATTCTCATATTACTCATGTTCCCATTACCTCTTCCTTCATGTTAACTGCTATTTATGCTGAAAACAGTGTATCTCATAGACAATCTTTCCTTGATTCTCTTCCTTCCCTTCATCATTCTGCTCTGCCTTGGATTTGTATAGGGGATTGGAATTGTATGAAAATGGTTACTGATAAAAAGGGTTGTGCTTTCCTTACTGTTAGACAAAATGCCCCTCTTAACAATGCAATATATAATGCAAATCTCTTGCCTATTTCCACTACTGGCGAATTCTTTACCTGGAATAACTCGAGCAGATCTGGAGCTAGAACTTATTGCAGACTTGACAGACCATACCAAAACCTTGATGTCGTATCCATGTGGCCTAACCTTTATGCCAATGTCCCTCCTCTTACCCGATCAGACTGTTCTCCAATTATCCTGGAATGGGGCATGAGTCATGAGAGAGGACATCCCTCATTTTCATTTTTTAATTGTTGGGCTAATCATCCAGATTTTTTAAATGTTGTGCAAACTAACTGGAAAACTATCTTTTATGGCAACCATATGTTTATTTTGCAGGCAAAACTCAAGCATCTCAAGATTAATCTGAGGAAATGGGCAAGTGAGAATTACGGAGATGGACATAGTTTATCGTCTAGTATTAGAACTAAATTACGGCAGGTCCAGTCTGATATGCAGAAAAGCTTATCTCCTGATGTTAATGATAGACTTGCAAATGAAGAAACTAACCTCTCTAAGATGTTATCCAAAGCTCTGATTGAAGAAATTAATATGGCTAAATAGAAAATCAAACATAGTTGGCATGTTAATGGTGATAGGAACTCTACTATGTTTCATAAAAATCATAAGATTCAAAATTCCAACAGACATATTCCTAGTATTATGGATAAAGATGGATTATTGTGTACCTCTCAAAATTCAATTCAAAATGCATTTATTGACTACTTCTACAATTCTCTTGAATCTGCACACTCGTTTTCCATCTCCCTTGATCTATTTACATTGTATCATCTACCCTCCATTTTTGAACCCATGAGTATGAAGCTTATTGAACAAATATTGGATGAGGAAGATAAAAAAGAAATTTTTGGAATGAAAGCATCTAGTGCACCTGGGTCCGATGGTTTTAATGCATACTTTTATAAAGTTACATGGGGTATTGTTGGTGAAGATGTGACTAAGGCAATCAATTTTTTTTTCTTGCGCAGCCGTATGCTCACTGGTATAAATGCTAACAGGCTAGCATTAATACCTAAGATTCCTCAACCCTTTAATGTTACACAGTTCAGACCCATTACGTGCTGCAATGTTGTCTATAAATGTATTGCTCGTATTATCTCTGAAAGGTTGAAGTGTGTTATAACTGACATTATATCCCCTAATCAAAGTGCTTTCATCCACGGTAGAGACATCACTAACAACATATTACTATCGGCTGAATTACTGAAGGGAAACAACAGGAAAATCATTTCTCCAAGATGTGTGCTCAAACTTGATCTCCAAAAGGCATACGACTCGGTTCACTGGAAATCAATCATATATATTCTATTCAAAATGAATTTTCCGATGCCATTCCTTTGCTGGATCTTCTCATGCATATCCACTGTTGACTACTCTCTTAGTAGTAATGGGTGTACGTTTGGGTATTTCAGAGCTACTCAGGGTATATGCCAAGGTGATCCTATTTCACCTTATCTTTTTGTTTGTGTCATGGAATTATTCACTGCCATTGCGAAACAAGCTTACTTCAATCATTTACTGGACTTCCACCCCATGTGCAAGAAGATATCTCTCTCGACCTTATTATTTGCTGATGACTTTTTGTTATTCACAAAACCAAATCTTAGATCTATTAATGGGGTCATGTTCATACTAGACAAGCTTCTGGGCCTCACTGGTCTAACTATTAACAAAAGCAAATCTAAGATTAGGATTGCTAGAATTTCAGAGCTGTTGAAAGCTACCATTTATGTTGCTTTAGGTTTGTTGCCTTTTAATGAGAATAAGACTTATCTTGGAGCTCCAATGTGTACTTATAAAATCAAGACGTCTCAATGCCTACAACTTTATGAAAAGATCACTAGGAAAATATCCTCTTGGCTAAGTGTGAAATACTCTATGGCAAGTAGGTTGGTAATTATCAAGTCTATTGATACGTCTATGTGCATCTATTGCATTTAAAAATATTTGCTGGTCTAAAGAGAAGGGTGGTATGGGGGTAATGAATGTAAAGAAATGGAACAAAGCATCTTTGTCGGCAAGGTTTGATAAACTTTTGAGATATGACAACAACCTATGGGGTACTTGGGTTAGAACTTATCTTATTAAAGATAATTTTTTCTAGACTATGATATCGAAAGCTGATAGTAGTTGGGTGTGGCATAACATTATGAGAAATAGAACTGTTTTTCTTCCGATGGTGCAGGTTGGTATGAAATGCTTGGATAAGGTGGCATTTTTGTAACAACCCGGATTCCGACAGACCAATTTTTTTTCAAAAATCCAATCTATCGAAACCCGAGTTGGGTGCTCTGGTATCCTGCAGAAAAAGACAGAGATAAAGAAACATGTCAAAATTCGTAAAGCATCTCATAGAGGAAGGAAATAAAGTATAATATATTCAAATACAGATTTACCTTATTAACAATACTGCTAAACCAGTATCCAAAGCTATACCATCTTTGTCATGAACCTAACCTGGAAGTATGTAATGAGGAGGGGGTCAGAACATAAGTTCTGTGTGACTGGACTTAGAATAAACTTCTGTATAATCTTACACATACCGTTCAGTTATATTTTCTTGGTTATTAGGTTGTTAACAATGTTAGCTCTTTAAGCTATACCTATCCATCCACTAGTAGATTAACCTATTACAATGTATATGTAGTTACCCCCTACTCGTGTCCTCTTTTCATGTGTACGCAGTCCCTTATCCAACTCGTGTCATCTTGTCATATGTTCGCAGTTCCTTATCCAATGTCGTACGTCGTACGGGCTTTCATGTATATATATATATATATATATTCTCACTACGTCTGCGTAAAACCACCATTCTTGTGTTGCGTAAGCGTTTGGACTGCCAACCTAGGTCTTACTAGGTTCTGTTATCGAATACTACCTAGATCCAACTAGGGTTTACCATCGAGTGTTACCTAGGTCCAACTAGGGTTTACCTTATTGAAAGCTTCCTAGGTTCAACCAGGGTTTACGCTACCTAGGTCCAACTAGGGTTTATGCTACCTATCGAACAATGCCCTCTAGTCTAGGACACACTACCCCGAGCGATATGCGTTCCTAGACTTTACGTCCCAACCGTATCATTAAACGTGCTAGATATCTAGTTGCATATGTCCTCTATATGTGCGACCCGAGTCCCGTGGCAGGGCAAATCAAGTGTAACGACCCAGATTTTTCTGGTCGGTTTATTTTGAATATTTAATATTATTTTAAATATAGAGCTGATAATATAAATCGATTTTCATATTGAGTTATAGATCTAATTACCGTAATACGAGATATATTGAATTCGAAGTTAAAATTGAATCAAAATAGTTCAGATAAATAATATAAATTCTATGTGAATGTAATCGATAATGGTAATGATATATTATCAAGAAATTTATTTGTTTATAAATTTAAATAATTTAATATCTTTGTAAAATAATTATTTTATATGCGTTTAAATTAAATATAAAATATATTAGGTTAGTTCAGAATAGTGTTAAACTGTTGAAATAACAATGGTTGCGTTAAAATAGCGGTTCTGATTTTCGAATAAGGGTACCGCGAGATATTTTAGTTATCCAATTAAAAACAAAATCTAATCAGATTTAATGCACTGTAATTCAGCCGACTTTTTTTTCTTTCCGCAGACCTATTCTTCTCGAGCAGAAACTTTTGCTTCTCACCATCGATATCAAGGAGACAACAGTTTAATGGAGTGTACGTATTGTCCCCGTTCACCATTATAAAATCGCGACTACCCTCCCTCATTTGCCTCATTTTCAATTCGTTGTTCAGGAATCAAAGTAAATCAAACTCCACCGAATCAAAGAAATAAAAAGGGGCCACGCTAGTTTTAGATACTCAAAATCAAATTGAAATCGAGGGCTTTTCGTTCGAAGTAGCGGTGCGACTTGGCAGGGATTTCTAGCCAAAGTCGATGGGTTCCGTGGGGTTGCGATGAAACTGGTTGCGCGATTTAGGGCAACTCGAAGTCGTGAGCTTCGAGAGTAGGTCCGAGCACAGGTTCGAGATTTGGAAGTGCGGATTTGTGATGTCATGATAGTGCGATGGTGTCGGCAGTTCAAGGGAGGAGCTCGCGCACTAATTTGTGGGGTTCGAACAATGCTTGCTGGTTTGGGGAAGGACTTCCACGTCCAAGAAATAGGGAAGGAGGAGATTTGAGGTTCGGACTTGGTGATTTAGGGGTCGCGACTCCAAAGCAGTGACGGGAAGGTCGCGATGTACAGATCTGAGAAGAAATTCAAGGAAGCTACGATGAGGGTAGCGGGTTATTGGAGATTTTGGGAAGGGTCTGCGCAGTTCAAAAATCGTTTAACAGTAAGCAGTCCGACGAGTTAATGGAGGAAGAAAGATTTTACAATAGCTAAGGAGTTTGATTTGGAAAGAAGGAATCAAAAATATTATTAAGGTAAATTTGTTTTTCCCTTTCTTCTAGTAATAAATTTTTTATTTATATAAATAGTTTAATGGGTAGATAATAAATATAAATTGTTAAATTTATACGAGATTTCATCGAATTGAATAGGTCGAGAAATTCGTAGCTCCGAAAGACTTAAGCTGGGATTAAATTGGAAATCAGAATGGATTGACGAATTAAAAAGAAATCAAGGTGAGTAAATCTCACTCACCTTTAGAATTATTTTTATTTTATTAAAAATCGTTGTTTGTTGCTTGTGTGAATGATTTCTGGTTGTTTTATATATATTAGTTATTTAAGGCTATATATATATATATATTGGGTTGATTGATTGGTTGGATTCCCGCAGTCTCATTAGCGGATGCCCGCGGTTTCATAGCGGATGATTACCCTATACGCCCCACGCTATGATTAGTGGATGACCTTCTATACCGCGATATTCTGCCACGAAGCAGAATGGGTATTATTTATGTGCTAACCTCTGTGGATGCAGGAAAACAGGTTGGAGGAATCCAACTGGATTCCTCAAAAATATATTATCTGCTTGTTTATTTGTTTGCATATATATTGTTATATATGATGTGCTAGAAAAATAGATAATTCGTTGCTTTGTGTGTTTTATCACTGGGCTTAAGTAATGATATTTAAAAATATCGTGGAAAGAGTATTTGAGATTTAAAGAGAAAATTCTATTTTTTAAATAGAATTGAATTTTAAATGGAAATAAAATATAAACTTGTTTTTTTTAAAAATAAAACAAGTAGTTTCTTTTTAAACGAAGTTATAAATAGTTCTTTTATAACAAAGTTATAAATGAAGTAAAAAGAATTATCATTGATAATTCAAAAATAGAAATACAAGTTTGAAATTGGAATTTGAAATGAAATTTCAAATAGGATGTGAAATGAAATTTTTAAATATATAACTCAAA
Organism: Allium sativum; assembly: GCA_030737875.1. Classification (NCBI taxonomy): domain Eukaryota; kingdom Viridiplantae; phylum Streptophyta; class Magnoliopsida; order Asparagales; family Amaryllidaceae; genus Allium; species Allium sativum. The sequence continues at coordinate 182,437,596 of CM060924.1, read as the reverse complement.
TGAAATTTGAGTATAACATTTGAATTTTAAAAGGGGGTTTAAATATTTGAATTTTAAAAGGAGATTGAATATTAGAAATTCAAATCGAAGTTCAAATAGAACTCGAATAAATGAAATTAGATGGAAAAAATAGAATTTGAATTCAAGAATTAAAATAAAATTTGAATTCAAAGGAATTCGAATAAAGAAATTCAAATAGAGATTTGAATGTAGAATTTCAAAATAGAATTTGAAATATAGAATTTCAAAGAAGAATTGAATAAAATTTGAAATATGGTATTTCAAGGAAGAAATTCAAATGTGAAATTTGAATAGAGATTTGAAATAGAAATTCGAGTATTGAATTTGAACATGAAATTGAATACAGAAATTCAAGTAGAAATTTGAATATGAGATTTCAAAATAGAATTTGAAATAAACTTTGAAATAGGATTTTCAAGGTAGAATTGGAAACAGAATTTCAAATAGGATTTCAAAATAGGAAATCCAAATGATTTTTGAATGGAATTTGAATTCAAGGGAATTCAAGTGGCTTTGAGTGAAGAAATTCAAATGGCGTTGAAAATAAGTTTGAATATTAGAATTCAAATGGGATTGGAATAAAGGAAATTCAAAAATGGAATTTCAAATAAAAGAAGAATGTAATTTGAAATTTTGGGAATTTCAAATAAGAGAAATGGAATCTGAAACATTTAGAATTTCAAATAGAAATTTAAATGGTGTTGGATATTTGAATTCAAGTATGAATTTCAAGTATGAATTTGAAATGGGATTTCAAGTATGGATTTCAAATATAGAAATTCAAAAAGGAATTGAATTTAAGTGGAAATTAAATAAAGAATTTGAAATGGAATTCGAATAAGGAATTTGAAATAGAATTCGAATCAAGGGTTTCAAATGGGATTTGAATACAGGATTTAAACTATGGAATTTGAAATATAAAGATTCGAATGGAATTTGAAATATATATGAATATATATATATTGGACGAAGTTGAATTCATTTTTAAGAGGTTTAAAAAGTTTATATATATAATTAAAACGAACTCGCCGCAGCGCTGCAGTTCGTAAATTGGCGATTCGAACTTCAATTGAATATACAGAACTCAATTGAAGTTGAAATTCTTTGAAACAAGAAACGTCAGGACCGGTTTGATAATAGTTTTCTAATGAAGAAGAAAAATCTGAATTTCGTCGTATAGATTTTGAGTTATGTCAAAATCAAATTTTTAGAAAAGCAGCGCCATAAACCACTATGAACCATAATGGATTTTATATATAAATATTGGGGATTTTTAAGCAAATAAAAATCCGGATTTCCATTTAAAAATCTAGACTTGAGTTAGAAAATAAATGTGAACTCAAGTGAAGTAAAGAAGATGATTTTTGACACAATAATCCTATTTTTGATTATTGAATAGGATTAGCTAAATCAAAGAAGAATTAGTTAATCGAGTTTGAACTAAAGTCGAACTTTGAAAAGTGAAAATTTGGGATTGTAGATATATATTCGAAATCGAATATAGAACTTAAACTGAAATTTGAATTCAATTGATTGATAAGTAAGTGGAAATATATTCGAACGTGTTATATTCAAATATACGAGCGAGATAGGCTGAGAGTTAGTTAAAGAATTACTTTAACGAATTAAGTCAAACGAGTGTACGAAGTTGAAATAAATGGGACAGGTATAGACATACAGGTGAACAGGTGTTAAACAGATATGGGATGGAGTATATGAGGATTTAAATTTATGTGCTCGACAAAAAGGTACATGTTTAATTCATATATGAGGTTTTATGCGCCGTATTGGCAAGCCGCTTGGCTTCTTCTTTTTCTTTTTGAGATTAGAAGATACCGGGAAGCTATTTGAAATTTCCCGATGCTCCCGATACAGGGGAGGTTATGGCGAATTTTTCCGGGAATTTAAGGAGTTAGAATATTTTTAAGAAATTTGACAATTAGAAATCTATATATCGATATATATAGAATTCGATAAGGAAACGAAATCAAGAATAGCGTAAAGGGCCAAGATTGATTATTGAAATATTTGGTTAACAATTATTGATAAGAGAAAATAGAGAAGTGGTTTAATTAATGAAATATTAATTAAAGAGCCCAGTGATTTGTTTGATATGTTTGGATGAACACTTGTTTTTATTCGATAGTTAAATCACAGACTATCGAAGTTTGACCATCGTTGTCAATATGGAGAGACCGGTTGGATTATTATCCGAATAACCACTCCGTATCGGCATAAGCGTTGCGAACCAAGTATGCTGAATATATTGAAGACGGAGTAAAGTGCAAGGGCTTTTCTAGTAATAGAAATAGTGCCTTCGGTTTCGTTCAATCCCAGAACGAACGTAAATGGACGAATGTCTGACAGAGTATTTTCAATGATCAAATGGGTTGGTCTGTATGAATATATATGGTTGCAACGGATTTATCCCTTAGCATAATATCCAGAATATTTGTGCAAACTCAACTAGTGATTAACGGATCTGACGATGTGGCATTCAAAGTGATTGTGTTATCGATGAATGGTAAGTATGCGTAGCCTCAGGCCTCAACAACCGGGAAAGGACAAAAATCGGGCAGGCAGCATGGCTATGTGGGTCGCACCCATTAGGGTGTATAATCACCTATCTAGAGAAATTCCTTTTGTTTCTAAATCTATCGATTCTGCCCATTCGGGAAACGGTGGTTTGAGTCCAACCGTTGGTGATATACATTCGATACACTCAAGCGAAATGAGTGGTCGGTCATGTGTGGGCCGGGTTGCAAGATGTTCTTGTTGAACCCAGGTGTATTCGCCTCTAGAGATACATCATCGGAAGGTGGTCCCATACCTTGTCATGTTGGAAATCCAATCTCCAATAAGCGCCATGCGGTTTTTGATTATATACTATATATGTGGAGCGTGAGATGCAAGCGTTCTGCTATTTGGTTATTTACTTGATGTAGACATTATTATAATATCACTGGATTTTTGTATCAAAGTGTTTTGGGTTATAGTAAGGTAAAAACCGTCCATGTTTATATGTGGGCTGGTCTTACTATTATCTTTTCTTTTGAAAGGATTTTTAAAGTTAAACAAGTGGTTGGAGTTTACTCACACCAGTCCCATGACTGACCCAGAGTTTATTCTGTTTTGTTTTCCCTAAACTCTTGGGTGCCCAAATTTGTACGGGCAGTCAAGTGTTTCAGGCTTTTACAGATACACTTGGAGGAGCTTGAAGCAGGAGGCTTCAACGTTAGTTATTTAGAGTTACTTCCGCTGGATCAAATGTTATGTGTACTCTGATGATGGTATGTAGATATGTACAAAACATTTGTATTGCGAAGTTTATGTTATATAATATATTTATCCGTTCCGCTGTGAGTTTTGTGATCTTCGTTTTCTTCTATTCTAATATTTCTTTCTTTCTAATTCTCACCCTCTAACTTCTTTCTAATAATGAGTCGTATTTCTGTGTTATTTGGGTTGGACGTGTGGTGTATTTAGTCAACTCAGGTAGCACGGATTTGCGGGTCGTTACAGGTGGTATCAGAGCTGGTTGCTTAATTGGTACGGATGATAGGGGGTTCTCGCTTCGCGTTAGGTGGCGAACGGGAGACTCTTACCCCTACATCTCCCGACAATGTGGGTTGGTCGAGTCGAGAGGCTGGCCGTAAAAGCAGTTCTGAGGTATCTCTGTAAGCCACGCTGGGAGGTTAGCCCAGTGCCGAGGGAGGAGAGGATGGTTGAAAAGCCTACTCGAATCCCGGGGTCGTTACAGGTGGTATCAGAGCTTAGGTTGAGTGAATACCTAGGCTTGTGTGGCATGTTCTCATTAGAGATAGGGTCAGTAGTACCCTAGAATGAGTTGAGCGTATATATACGAAAGAGCGTATTTGTAAGTTGATATAAAATTTGTTTTATATTGTGTTGGCTAGTCTGTTGAGTGGTTTATGAATTCTGGTCGAATCGTGGGACGCCACGACGTCGATAGGAGTTTGTAAACACTTGGACAGAAGAATCGACATGATATTGTTTTCAAGTGGGTAAATGAAATAATTTTACCCAAAATTTTATTTTGATATAGAAAGAATAATTTTCTAGAATTATTATTATATGGATGTGTTGAATATTAACATTATAATCAGATAAGATTATAAAAATTGAAATGGTTACTTATAACCAAAATAGCATTTGTATAGAAATTAAATATACAAATGAGATGAATTAGAATTAAATTCAAACCAGAATTGAGAATTCAAAATCCTGGGAAGTTGAAAAATATTTTTCAAAGTATATTAAAGTAATATAGCTTTGTTTTAGAAGGAGTTGAAAGAAAATCATTTTAGATGGATTTTGGAAATAATAAAGCACTGAACTCACTTCAGTGGCTGGGAAATAATTCTGATGATGATTGCAACATCATCAGTGTTCATTTCCGAGTTTCTAAGTGATGAATTGCTACCTTAGAAAAAGTTTTGATGGGAATTTGTTTGAAAGAAAACAAGTAGTTTGAAAATTCAAATGTTTTGAATTCAAAATGGAAATAAATATATATGTATATATTTAAGTGATTTCAAAAGAGTTTGGAAAGAAAAACCCAGGGATTTGAATGCTGGAATTTAAATTTAACTTAAACAAGTTAAATGGGTCGAAGTGAATGAATTGATTAGAATCAATTTAAATAGGTTTATTGAAATAAATTGAAATAAATATGAATTGGATGTGAAGGCATATGAAAGGAAGGAGACCAAAAGTTGGTTGAAAATAAAGTCATAGAAATATGGGGAGTTGAGTTTCAACATAAGTGAGATGTTGAAAAGGAATGGATTTGTACCATTTTTCCTACCTTAGCAATTTCGAGGACGAAATTATTTTAAGGGGGGAAGAATGTAACGACCCAGATTTTTCTGGTCGGTTTATTTTGAATATTTAATATTATTTTAAATATAGAGCTGATAATATAAATCGATTTTCATATTGAGTTATAGATCTAATTACCGTAATACGAGATATATTGAATTCGAAGTTAAAATTGAATCAAAATAGTTCAGATAAATAATATAAATTCTATGTGAATGTAATCGATAATGGTAATGATATATTATCAAGAAATTTATTTGTTTATAAATTTAAATAATTTAATATCTTTGTAAAATAATTATTTTATATGCGTTTAAATTAAATATAAAATATATTAGGTTAGTTCAGAATAGTGTTAAACTGTTGAAATAACAATGGTTGCGTTAAAATAGCGGTTCTGATTTTCGAATAAGGGTACCGCGAGATATTTTAGTTATCCAATTAAAAACAAAATCTAATCAGATTTAATGCACTGTAATTCAGCCGACTTTTTTTTCTTTCCGCAGACCTATTCTTCTCGAGCAGAAACTTTTGCTTCTCACCATCGATATCAAGGAGACAACAGTTTAATGGAGTGTACGTATTGTCCCCGTTCACCATTATAAAATCGCGACTACCCTCCCTCATTTGCCTCATTTTCAATTCGTTGTTCAGGAATCAAAGTAAATCAAACTCCACCGAATCAAAGAAATAAAAAGGGGCCACGCTAGTTTTAGATACTCAAAATCAAATTGAAATCGAGGGCTTTTCGTTCGAAGTAGCGGTGCGACTTGGCAGGGATTTCTAGCCAAAGTCGATGGGTTCCGTGGGGTTGCGATGAAACTGGTTGCGCGATTTAGGGCAACTCGAAGTCGTGAGCTTCGAGAGTAGGTCCGAGCACAGGTTCGAGATTTGGAAGTGCGTATTTGTGATGTCATGATAGTGCGATGGTGTCGGCAGTTCAAGGGAGGAGCTCGCGCACTAATTTGTGGGGTTCGAACAATGCTTGCTGGTTTGGGGAAGGACTTCCACGTCCAAGAAATAGGGAAGGAGGAGATTTGAGGTTCGGACTTGGTGATTTAGGGGTCGCGACTCCAAAGCAGTGACGGGAAGGTCGCGATGTACAGATCTGAGAAGAAATTCAAGGAAGCTACGATGAGGGTAGCGGGTTATTGGAGATTTTGGGAAGGGTCTGCGCAGTTCAAAAATCGTTTAACAGTAAGCAGTCCGACGAGTTAATGGAGGAAGAAAGATTTTACAATAGCTAAGGAGTTTGATTTGGAAAGAAGGAATCAAAAATATTATTAAGGTAAATTTGTTTTTCCCTTTCTTCTAGTAATAAAATTTTTATTTATATAAATAGTTTAATGGGTAGATAATAAATATAAATTGTTAAATTTATACGAGATTTCATCGAATTGAATAGGTCGAGAAATTCGTAGCTCCGAAAGACTTAAGCTGGGATTAAATTGGAAATCAGAATGGATTGACGAATTAAAAAGAAATCAAGGTGAGTAAATCTCACTCACCTTTAGAATTATTTTTATTTTATTAAAAATCGTTGTTTGTTGCTTGTGTGAATGATTTCTGGTTGTTTTATATATATTAGTTATTTAAGGCTATATATATATATATATTGGGTTGATTGATTGGTTGGATTCCCGCAGTCTCATTAGCGGATGCCCGCGGTTTCATAGCGGATGATTACCCTATACGCCCCACGCTATGATTAGTGGATGACCTTCTATACCGCGATATTCTGCCACGAAGCAGAATGGGTATTATTTATGTGCTAACCTCTGTGGATGCAGGAAAACAGGTTGGAGGAATCCAACTGGATTCCTCAAAAATATATTATCTGCTTGTTTATTTGTTTGCATATATATTGTTATATATGATGTGCTAGAAAAATAGATAATTCGTTGCTTTGTGTGTTTTATCACTGGGCTTAAGTAATGATATTTAAAAATATCGTGGAAAGAGTATTTGAGATTTAAAGAGAAAATTCTATTTTTTAAATAGAATTGAATTTTAAATGGAAATAAAATATAAACTTGTTTTTTTTAAAAATAAAACAAGTAGTTTCTTTTTAAACGAAGTTATAAATAGTTCTTTTATAACAAAGTTATAAATGAAGTAAAAAGAATTATCATTGATAATTCAAAAATAGAAATACAAGTTTGAAATTGGAATTTGAAATGAAATTTCAAATAGGATGTGAAATGAAATTTTTAAATATATAACTCAAATGAAATTTGAGTATAACATTTGAATTTTAAAAGGGGGTTTAAATATTTGAATTTTAAAAGGAGATTGAATATTAGAAATTCAAATCGAAGTTCAAATAGAACTCGAATAAATGAAATTAGATGGAAAAAATAGAATTTGAATTCAAGAATTAAAATAAAATTTGAATTCAAAGGAATTCGAATAAAGAAATTCAAATAGAGATTTGAATGTAGAATTTCAAAATAGAATTTGAAATATAGAATTTCAAAGAAGAATTGAATAAAATTTGAAATATGGTATTTCAAGGAAGAAATTCAAATGTGAAATTTGAATAGAGATTTGAAATAGAAATTCGAGTATTGAATTTGAACATGAAATTGAATACAGAAATTCAAGTAGAAATTTGAATATGAGATTTCAAAATAGAATTTGAAATAAACTTTGAAATAGGATTTTCAAGGTAGAATTGGAAACAGAATTTCAAATAGGATTTCAAAATAGGAAATCCAAATGATTTTTGAATGGAATTTGAATTCAAGGGAATTCAAGTGGCTTTGAGTGAAGAAATTCAAATGGCGTTGAAAATAAGTTTGAATATTAGAATTCAAATGGGATTGGAATAAAGGAAATTCAAAAATGGAATTTCAAATAAAAGAAGAATGTAATTTGAAATTTTGGGAATTTCAAATAAGAGAAATGGAATCTGAAACATTTAGAATTTCAAATAGAAATTTAAATGGTGTTGGATATTTGAATTCAAGTATGAATTTCAAGTATGAATTTGAAATGGGATTTCAAGTATGGATTTCAAATATAGAAATTCAAAAAGGAATTGAATTTAAGTGGAAATTAAATAAAGAATTTGAAATGGAATTCGAATAAGGAATTTGAAATAGAATTCGAATCAAGGGTTTCAAATGGGATTTGAATACAGGATTTAAACTATGGAATTTGAAATATAAAGATTCGAATGGAATTTGAAATATATATGAATATATATATATTGGACGAAGTTGAATTCATTTTTAAGAGGTTTAAAAAGTTTATATATATAATTAAAACGAACTCGCCGCAGCGCTGCAGTTCGTAAATTGGCGATTCGAACTTCAATTGAATATACAGAACTCAATTGAAGTTGAAATTCTTTGAAACAAGAAACGTCAGGACCGGTTTGATAATAGTTTTCTAATGAAGAAGAAAAATCTGAATTTCGTCGTATAGATTTTGAGTTATGTCAAAATCAAATTTTTAGAAAAGCAGCGCCATAAACCACTATGAACCATAATGGATTTTATATATAAATATTGGGGATTTTTAAGCAAATAAAAATCCGGATTTCCATTTAAAAATCTAGACTTGAGTTAGAAAATAAATGTGAACTCAAGTGAAGTAAAGAAGATGATTTTTGACACAATAATCCTATTTTTGATTATTGAATAGGATTAGCTAAATCAAAGAAGAATTAGTTAATCGAGTTTGAACTAAAGTCGAACTTTGAAAAGTGAAAATTTGGGATTGTAGATATATATTCGAAATCGAATATAGAACTTAAACTGAAATTTGAATTCAATTGATTGATAAGTAAGTGGAAATATATTCGAACGTGTTATATTCAAATATACGAGCGAGATAGGCTGAGAGTTAGTTAAAGAATTACTTTAACGAATTAAGTCAAACGAGTGTACGAAGTTGAAATAAATGGGACAGGTATAGACATACAGGTGAACAGGTGTTAAACAGATATGGGATGGAGTATATGAGGATTTAAATTTATGTGCTCGACAAAAAGGTACATGTTTAATTCATATATGAGGTTTTATGCACCGTATTGGCAAGCCGCTTGGCTTCTTCTTTTTCTTTTTGAGATTAGAAGATACCGGGAAGCTATTTGAAATTTCCCGATGCTCCCGATACAGGGGAGGTTATGGCGAATTTTTCCGGGAATTTAAGGAGTTAGAATATTTTTAAGAAATTTGACAATTAGAAATCTATATATCGATATATATAGAATTCGATAAGGAAACGAAATCAAGAATAGCGTAAAGGGCCAAGATTGATTATTGAAATATTTGGTTAACAATTATTGATAAGAGAAAATAGAGAAGTGGTTTAATTAATGAAATATTAATTAAAGAGCCCAGTGATTTGTTTGATATGTTTGGATGAACACTTGTTTTTATTCGATAGTTAAATCACAGACTATCGAAGTTTGACCATCGTTGTCAATATGGAGAGACCGGTTGGATTATTATCCGAATAACCACTCCGTATCGGCATAAGCGTTGCGAACCAAGTATGCTGAATATATTGAAGACGGAGTAAAGTGCAAGGGCTTTTCTAGTAATAGAAATAGTGCCTTCGGTTTCGTTCAATCCCAGAACGAACGTAAATGGACGAATGTCTGACAGAGTATTTTCAATGATCAAATGGGTTGGTCTGTATGAATATATATGGTTGCAACGGATTTATCCCTTAGCATAATATCCAGAATATTTGTGCAAACTCAACTAGTGATTAACGGATCTGACGATGTGGCATTCAAAGTGATTGTGTTATCGATGAATGGTAAGTATGCGTAGCCTCAGGCCTCAACAACCGGGAAAGGACAAAAATCGGGCAGGCAGCATGGCTATGTGGGTCGCACCCATTAGGGTGTATAATCACCTATCTAGAGAAATTCCTTTTGTTTCTAAATCTATCGATTCTGCCCATTCGGGAAACGGTGGTTTGAGTCCAACCGTTGGTGATATACATTCGATACACTCAAGCGAAATGAGTGGTCGGTCATGTGTGGGCCGGGTTGCAAGATGTTCTTGTTGAACCCAGGTGTATTCGCCTCTAGAGATACATCATCGGAAGGTGGTCCCATACCTTGTCATGTTGGAAATCCAATCTCCAATAAGCGCCATGCGGTTTTTGATTATATACTATATATGTGGAGCGTGAGATGCAAGCGTTCTGCTATTTGGTTATTTACTTGATGTAGACATTATTATAATATCACTGGATTTTTGTATCAAAGTGTTTTGGGTTATAGTAAGGTAAAAACCGTCCATGTTTATATGTGGGCTGGTCTTACTATTATCTTTTCTTTTGAAAGGATTTTTAAAGTTAAACAAGTGGTTGGAGTTTACTCACACCAGTCCCATGACTGACCCAGAGTTTATTCTGTTTTGTTTTCCCTAAACTCTTGGGTGCCCAAATTTGTACGGGCAGTCAAGTGTTTCAGGCTTTTACAGATACACTTGGAGGAGCTTGAAGCAGGAGGCTTCAACGTTAGTTATTTAGAGTTACTTCCGCTGGATCAAATGTTATGTGTACTCTGATGATGGTATGTAGATATGTACAAAACATTTGTATTGCGAAGTTTATGTTATATAATATATTTATCCGTTCCGCTGTGAGTTTTGTGATCTTCGTTTTCTTCTATTCTAATATTTCTTTCTTTCTAATTCTCACCCTCTAACTTCTTTCTAATAATGAGTCGTATTTCTGTGTTATTTGGGTTGGACGTGTGGTGTATTTAGTCAACTCAGGTAGCACGGATTTGCGGGTCGTTACATCAAGAAACACGGAACTCGGTTGGGAGCTTTTAGTTATCTGCCGATGCAGATGCTAAGGTCTGTTTTTACTGTGGCTATGGTCCCACTTGAACCCTCCCTCAACTAATGAAAGGCATCCAAGAATATCAAGAATGAGAACTGTACGCAGTCCCTCTATGCCCCTACAAACCTGTTGGCCAACCTCACCCATAACTAGATAGCAAGTATATGGTCTTTTGGACTTCTCCGCCTTTCCGCTTTTCGTGCTCGACTGACTCAAGATGGTAGGTAGCCGACGACGTGCTATCACAGGGCCAACTAGTTATCGCCGACTCACGCTGGTCCATCCTAGTCTTTAGGTTGCCTTATTATTGCAACCAAGACATACTCTTGGTTCTTCTTACGCAGACCTTAACCTCTGTGAGCCCAGGCGGATCATCTACATTCTCACAGAGGGATACCAAGAGTATCCTCACATCCCCTCCAAGCCGCGTGCTTCGTAACCCAGTCCGTTAGAGCCTTCTATATGATCAGATGGACGTACGCTCCCCCTCGCGCTCTACGGCACCGTGATGATCTACCGAGTTTGGTTATTCATCTCCTATCGTATGGACTGGTCCAAGCGCCTTATCCTTTCGTACTATTAGACCTTATGTCTAAACTTCTGATTACGCGCTTGCTTTGTCTTGTTATCTTGGTTATCCTCGTTTATGTTGTCCTTCAATTCTAATTACCAAGTTTCTCTTTAACTAAGGTTTATCACTTAGTCCTCTTCAACTAAGGTTTACTTACTTAGTTATCTTTACCGTTGCTTACTTAGTTCTCTAACTAAGGTTCGTTACTTCGGTTGCCATTTTACTTAGTTCTCTAACTAAGGTTCATTACCCAGTTGCCATCATCATTATTTACTTAGTTCTCTAACTAAGGTTCAACACTTGGTTAACTTTATCTTTATTTACTTAGTTCTCTAACTCCGGTTCAACACTTGGTTGCCTTTATCGTTATTTACTTAGTTCACTAACTAAGGTTTACCGATGAACTCAAACATGACTTAAGTTTTCTTTATCAAACGATAGCGTACGGGTGCTTTCCCACATTTTCACCTTAGATTAACTTATTTCATAGTATAAGTCGTCCCACCCTTCAAGTCTTTTATTACATCTTAAGTCATAATCTTCCCTTGTCCCTAGGAAAAGTTTACCTATTATTTAATTTTACATTCCCGCAACTCTGGTATATAATAGGTATTTATCATTCCCCATTACTGTGTTGGTTAAGTTTGTCCATATGTCAAGTTTTACTTAACCCTACCTTCCCGCTCATGCATTACTCGTATATTCCACAAATTTGGTTAAGTGTTGTCTATCAGTTCATATTGACTTAACCCAGCCATGCATTATGTCAAATTGGTTAAGTGTTGTTAACATAACCTTACCATACTAGCATGTGTCATTAGCATTAATTGATTATTAATGCACCAACCTCTCACATTAGACCTATTGTTGCGGTTGCTGGATGTGTCGGGCGGTTCCGAGTAGTCTTACATCACAACTCAATCTAACCTCGGGTTTAAGCGCGTTATGACTAACTTCTCACATTAGACCATATTGTTTGCGGCCACTAGATATGCCGGGAGGTTCCAGGCAGAATTACACTGCAAACTCATTCTAACCTCGAGTTAGTCATGTTTCATCTTTAGCCAATTAACAATTTTTATGAAAATGTTAAGCATCAATTACAGGTTATGAGTTAGGTTTCATAATCACACAAGAGGTCTCATAATCGCATAAGCTAAGTTTTATCCGTTCCTTTATCAACTTAGGGTTCTTACCTTTAGATTTGTTTTTCCCAAAACCCAAAATTTAAACTTGTAGTTTAAAACCTCAATCCCGCAATATTAGATTTGAAATAAATCACTTTTTCCCAATCCCATTCCATATTCAATAATTCCAATTAAATTTACACAATTTCAGGTTAACATTATAAATCGGAATTCATAGTTACGCACTATTCAGCATAGATTCATGTTTCCAAAACATATCCAAAGATTCCTTATTGAAATACGCTCCAAAATTCCTTATTCAAACTTTATTTCATTGAATAATCCCAATATACAATTCGCCAATTGTCCCAATATTTGCAATAATAATTGCTATGCCACAATCCCCAAATTACTGATTATATTCCTCGATTGCATAAAATAAATTATGCCCCAATATTCCCATATTTCAATCGTACGTGTGTATAATAAGATTTCGTCTAGGTTCGAGATAACTTAGATCCAAAAATAAAAAGGGGAAGGAGAATAAAAGAACAATTATTATAACATGAATCTTGAATTGAATTTATAGCTGGAGAATGACGAACGATAATAATACTATTATGCAACAAGTTTATTGTAATTCCACTCACCGATTAAAAAACGGATCTTGAATTCTGGGATCTGATTTCTGAATTTGAATAGCTAATCCTTTGGTGTAGAATTCAATTCTTATTATCCAATTCATGAACTCCAATTTGAAAGCTCTTACTTTGATTGTTGTCTTAAAGACTCTAATTTGACATGATTTGATGGAGGCTAGGTTAGATTAGAGTTGAGCAGCATGGTGACGCCATTACTTTGATTAATAAATTTAGGGTTAGGTCTAGGTGTGTTTATATAGGTGCTCAAGACCTTATCGTACACGCAACGCTGAGTCAGCATTGAACCCGGTCAAGAAAATAGTCCAGGTTCGTAGATGAATCTAGCCAAATCTTATCGTACACGCAGTGCTGAGTCAGCATTGAACCCAGTTAAGAAAATAGTCCAGGTTCGCAGATGAATCTAGCCAAATCTTATCGTACACGCAATGCTGAGTCAGCATAAGGTCCCACAAGTTGTTTTGGCGCAGAAATTTGAATTTCAAACTTTTGAATTCTGGAATTTAATTAACTGTTTTATTCACACGAAATATTCTTATATGTATACAATTCCTCTAACGACCATTTTACGCGTATATATATACGCACAACTTTCGTTTTATTTTCAAAATTCAAATGATGTTGCACCGTTATTTGATTCTTTCCATATTTCATTGACTGTAGCCTTATCTTGAAATTTTATCTTTCATATACATATATTTCTGCATAAATAAATATATATATATATTCTCATATATATACATATATTTTCTTTATTTCCTTATTTGTACATTCTTATCCTTTCAAATTTTGAATTTGTATACGTACATATATTTGCGTGTTTAGTTGGCCCTCTCTAAAACAAAGATAAAATTATGCCGCCGCCGAGGTTCAAACCCCTGATCTCTATGTTACAAATCCAATGCCTTAACCAACTGAGCTATGAAGTCTTTTATTAATAAGTCTTAGAACAATGATAATTATTGTTCTCTCCTTACTTCTCTTTTTCATGTTAATTAGTTACACTACTTAAATTAAACCATTGCATGAATCTTTTTCTTTTATTTTTCCTTTAATGTTAATGCATTATGTTTGCAAATCAGTGCATGCAACATATTTACATTGCATGCAACCAATCCTTTCTTTCTTTCAATGCATGCATTACATTTTTTTTTTCAGTGCATGTGTTTATTACATGCAATCCTTATTTTATTCTTTATTTTATATTTTAATTTGTTTGTGTATATATATATATATATCTTGTGCGTATACAAACTTCGAACCTTAACAACTTCTTCATACGGTGTCCGATTTACGCAAACCAAGTGTTCATCTGAACCAGAATTTCGAGGCGGACGGAATGGTGATCTCCGTTTTTCTTAATTCCTGATGTTTAAATTAAGTATCCTTATTTTATTATCTTTTCCTTCTCTTCCATATATTAATTAATTTTCATTGTACATCACCATTATTTACCTATCTATGCATATATACATATTTGTACATTTTTTATTTAAAAAAATGCGGGGTGCTACAGTTTTGGCATGATCCGTGGGCTGCTAAAGGCCTTTTGCTTAGTAACATTATCTCATATGATCAAAGAATGATGACTGGGATCCATGATAAAGCTTGTGTAGCGGATTACTGGTGTGATGGTTATGTGTCTCTTCCTTACTATAGCTCGTCCGATGTTCGAACTGCGTGGAGTACTATTCATAATAACTTCTACAATGATACATCTACTCATGCAAGCTTGAATGGGGGTACTCACAAAATCAGTATGGTTTATGAAATTGCATTAAACGAAGACGATCTGGATAACTTCCCTTGGCATGCTAGAATGTGGGATTGTGGTGATGCGCCTAAACATAATATGATGTTATGGAAGGTGCTGAATAATGGTTTGCTTACTCTAATCAGGTTGAAAGGTATGCACATTGTTGATCATGCATGTTGATATCTGTTAATTTGTGATCCGAAATTCTCATTAGGATTGTTTCAGCTGATGTGTCATCTAAAGGATATTATTTAGTTCCTTAATTTACTCTCTTGATTGAGGATTGGACCAGCTGATGTGTCACCTAAAGGACATTATTTAGTTCCTTAATTTACTCCCTTGATTGAGGTATTTTCAGCAACCTCATTTAAAGGATAAAGAAGATTCTCTCTTGATTGAGACATTTATAGCAACCTCATCAAAAGGATAAAGGAGATTTTAATTTACTCTCTTGATTGAGATAAATGTAGCAACCTCATTGAAGGATAAAGAATATTCTTATTTTTATTCTTTCTCTCCTTATCTGAATGCATGAAAGTAGAATATAAATTTACTGCTATGGTTGGCATGTTGATATCTATGTGTAAGAGGAGAGGAAAATATTAACCATCTATTTTTTGAATGTGGATATTCCTTTTTTGTCTGGACTAAAGTGCTTCTGCACTTTCAAATGCACATGGCCTCTCGCAATTCTCAACTAGAATGGTATACTATTTTTAAAGCGACTAGATGGAAGAATGCTAAAGGAAAATTGTTGTTGAAGTTACTCAAAAAATTTGTATATTTAATTTGGATGGAGAGGAACATAAGAGTGTTTAGTGGTATTAATACATATAAACACTCTATGGTGCTCTCTATCATTAGACACTTGAGATAATTTATTTAATTAGTGTGCTGGCACTTCAAACCAGTTTTGGGTACTACGCATGTTCAGTTACTCTTTTCTCTCCTTGTTCTAATAAAAGTGGCACGACCCACTATTAAAACCAGCTTGCCTTTCAAAATTTAAAATTAACGCTTTAACACCTCATCTCGTTTTATAAACTTTGTATATACAACTATAGTCTAATATAAACCCTTTTATCTCAATTTCCTTTTACTTAGTTTAAATATTAAGTAAACATTTAATTTAAGCCATCGTATTCGCTTAAAATCCCTTTTGTAACTTTGTTATAAAAACTCGGATTTTAATATAGAAACCGTTCATAACTCCTTTCACAATTAAAGTCAATTCCATTTCAACTTCGATTACCATTTTAAATGAATTTCAATTAAAAAGTAATCTTCTAAATTATTATCAAAAATAATAATTTACTTCAATCGTTAATTACGGTAGAAGTAGTTAATTTCTTTATTAACTAAAATAAAAAATAAATTTCCCTTTTTAAATCTTATAAAAATTAAAACAAATATTAGCTAAACCATTTCCTTAGATTAATTCAAAACAAACTAATTACTAATCACTCTTACTTAAAACGGTTGACCTAGTCAACCCGAAATACAGTTATTTCGTTAACTGATTCCAATTACCCCTTCCTTTAAATTAATTAATAATATAATTAATTTAAAATAATTCCATTTAATTGTTTCTTAAAAACAATTATTCAACTTTTAACCGTTAGGTTAATTTTCTACTCTCTTACTTATAAACCTGATTAATATCAGAGTTTGCTTTATAATATCATTTAATAATTAATTATAAACTTAAATAATAAATAATAATATTTAGTATTCATTTCTTTTTATAAACTTCCATTCACAATAATATATTTCAAATTATAGCTTAAGTTCTAAAATAACATTTATAACTTTAATTCTATTGGCTCACCTAACGGTAAGCCAATCTTTATATAACAATATACACTACAAGAAAAACAGCAAATAGCGACGGCCGAATCCGCTGCTAATCCGTCGTTATATCGGCTTTAGCGACGGATTTCCTGCATAACACGGTGGTCGGTAAAAACCATGACGGTAATTGCGTCAGATTTTAGCGATGGAATTTAGCATGAGTTTTCCGAAAGTTTTCCGTCATTTTACTATTTATATAATAAAAATATACTTTTATTTATTAATTTAATTTTAATTTATTTACCAACTATTTACCAACGGATAAGTATTTTCTAATAATTTATTATTTGTACAAAACGTCGGTAAAACTTTACTAATTAGCAAGGGATTTGCAACAAAATATTATTTTGATCAATCTTCTTCTGTAGGTATTCCGTCACTATTCCCTTTCTATTCTGCCAATAAAAATTCTCTTATATTTCTTGGTTACAACTTTACCAAATACTATCCTTCAACTGTCAATAGTAAAATAAATAGCATAACCCAACAAAATAAAACAAAGAATGTAGTTATGAGTAAAATGTACAAATTTGTTACTATTTAACACAAAATAGCACAATATAATACACATGTTTTTGGTCTTTGGTTACATGCGAAATCCGAACAAAAACATAAGGAAATCTAAACTAAAACTGTGAAACATTAGAAAGCTTTGAACATAGCTTCTGTGGTAATTGTAAAACTGTACAGCAAATTACCAACAAATGAAAATCCTGTTTCTTTTCCAAGTTATTGGTAGGCTTTGCTTCAATCAACGGCTTCGAACATATTCCGAATTCTATTTCTTTTCCAAGTTATTGGTAGGCTTTGCTTCAATCAATAGCTTTGAACGTATTCCTAACAATCAACGTAAAATTTCATGTTAGACTATTAATAATCAAATCCAATCTTTATGAATGTGTTCAATAACATAAATAAAAAGTTTATTTGAATGGATATCTCATATGCAAAATATTTGTCTCATCTACTTAGTTGCAAATCATACAAGAGCTAACAATGAACTTTGTAAGCAATTTAACCGATTAAGGTGTTTTTGCATTATGTAAAATGCTTAAGTAATGAGCATGATAGAACTTTGATATAGTGAGCAAGTGAACTAAACTAAAGAAATACTAAATGTTTTTTTTTTCACTCAGCAAACTATTGCATATAACACAATTTCATGGTACCAACTTCAAGCAGCAATAAAAAAAATAAACATTACCTATACTAATCTAGCATTGCGTCGCAGCCAGACTACACTGAAACATCGATATCCCAAGACACCGTCCTTGCATAACAACAAATTTCCAATTCCTGCACAAAGGCGTCAGTGATAATCCATCACATGGCACAGCATCACATCATGATTTATCAAGTCCAAAAAAAAAACCGAAAATCTAAACACAAACAATGCTTCAAGTCGGATCAGTTTAGTTCCAAGCAAAAAACCTCAAGACAAACTAACTATCTTAAGACAAACCAATTAAGCCAAAAACTGCTATCAACCAAAAGTATCTAGCACGAGACAAACTAAAGCCAAAAACCGTTATCAACCAAATGTTATTACTGCATTGTGTGCACGATAAGGCTTCCAGTGTACCATGAAAGGAGAAGAATAGGTAGCAAAACAAACTAGAGACAGGAGAAGTAATGAGGGTAGCCGCATGAAAATTTGTTGCTCCAGAATACTTTACCTAATGAGAAGATTCTTCTCATTCTGAAATCAAGCGCATACCTGTCTAACGTTTTGATTCACCCAATAGATCCGAAAGTGCATACAACAGTGAATTCTCTTTAGATCCCTGTAACAAAACAAACTCATTTTAGCAAAAAGGCAGCAGTAATAACGAAGGGAAAACAAGGAGGAAAGCAAGCTAACTAGCTCAAGACAAACCAAAGCCAAAAACTGCTATCAACCAAAAGTATCTACCAACAAACAAAAATATCCTTAACCACGTCCAAGTACGAGACTCTGACTGTAGATAAAATTGGTCAGTTGGGTCGTCGTTGAGTTGTCGTCCATGAAGTGAATCGTTGCGATTATGGTGTGTCTTTTTTTTTTTTTACAAACTCAAATAGTTCCAGTACAAAACATTACATAGCATGACAGAGCAAATTTTCACGTTAACTACATAGAATTGATACAATAGTAGATGTTGGGATGAAAGAGACAACTCCACCTACCACCAGCAATGCATGTTACTGGCGAAGGCAAGGAAAGAAAATAACAGCACAACCAACATCACCAAGCTCCCCACAACCGAAAAAAGGATCCAAAAGGCAAGATAATAATCCATAATGTCCAAAACGTAGAAGATGCAATCCAGATGAAACTAGGTACTTACAGGCATTACGAGAACTCACCAGAACACCATGCCAAAGAAACCCTACAGATCCTCGTTCAGCTGGAAACCAGTCACGTATTGAGGAGAAGAGATCGTACGGCACAACATTAGAACGATGAGAACGAAACTGCGCACAAGATCCGAGCCAAGAGGATCATCAGATCTGACATTCGAGCAAAAGAATGAAAGGCGATTTAGATTGGTGTAGAGAAAATAGGGTTCAAAGGAGCTCTTCTGTTGTTCTCCAAGCACAGCGAAAGCTAGAACAAAGGAGAAGGAGACATGAGCATAGAGAAGAAGAAGTGACGCGGAAGGAAGAATTAAGGGAAAGGATTGGTAGTGGGGACTGAATTATTTTAGGGTTAAGGATACTAGGACTTAAGCGGGAAACGAAAATTTGGGGGAAAGAAGGGAGGGAACGAAAATTTAGGGGAAACAAGTGAGGGAGCCTGTAAACACACCGAGAAATAACAAACATCATTAAAAGGTTTAACATTTGACTTTTAAGAAAATGCAGATTTTATTTTCAATTATTGTGAATTTCTTTTATTTTATTCTAGAAAAAAGTTATTTTCGTTTTTTTGGTAATATTTCATGTTAAATATAATTCTTAAATATCAAGTTCTAAAGAATAAATATTATTATTTTTATTTGTATTTCAACTTTATTTAAAAAATATGAAAAACTCTTAAGTTTATATTTAAACTTTATGATTTTTTTTAAGTATATTTATTTAAGTGCGTAATTGCCAATTATAATTATTGATTTTCATAATTTAAGTAACATGTTCAATTCACTCATTGTTTGCTCAAAGAAGAGGCAGATACCTCCGATCAATTTGTTGCAGGAGTGTACAACTGTTTTATATATGGTTTGTTTGCTTTCAAAAAAAAAGTCTCTGACATTATGAACAAAAAAAAACAATACTGTAAATTAAAGACACAATGAATAGGAAAGGAATAAATAAGCGAATTTAGCAAGCAAAAGCAATCTACCATTAAAAATCCAATTCGTAACGGCTCTTCTTTGAGCAAACAATTGAATTTTATTAATTACTATTACCTCTTATTTATATTATATAGTAATTAATAATTAATCAACATTAATTTAAAAAAAAATCATCATTAACTACTGAATTTTGTTTACTTCTAATAGTTATTATATATTACTAATTACTAATGTATATCAACATTTTTTTTCTTTTCAATTTTTTTTTAGCATATTCAGTGTTTAAAAGTATTAAAAACTACAAAAAAAATTGATGCATCTATAACTACACTAATTTAAGTAGCAAATTCACTCGTTGTTTGCTCAAAGAAGAGGCAGATACCTCCGATCAGTTTGTTGCAGGAGTGTACAACTCTTTTATATATGGTTTGTTTGCTTTCAAAAAAAAAAAAAAAAAGAGTCTCTGACATAATGAACAAAAAAACCAATACTGTAAGACACAATGAATATGAAAGGAATAGATAAGCCAATTTAGCAAGCAAAAGCAATCTACCATAAAAAATCCAATTCGTAACGGCTCTTCTTTGAGCAAACAATGTATTTTATTAATTACTACTACCTCTTATTTATATTATATAGTAATTAATAATTAATCAGCATTAATTTTCAAAAAAATAATTAATCATCATTAACTATTGAATTTTATTTACTTTTAATAGTTATTATTTATTATTAATTACTAATGTATTATTAACATTAATTATTTAAAATTTTAATTTACTAATTAATTACTAAGTAATAACAAAATTTTAAAACATTTTATAAATAATAAATATAAAAGTTCGTTTCAAATCTCTCGGAAAACTGTAGGAAAAATAGCATCAAAATTTTGTCGACGGTAATCCGACTCTATTAGCAACGGAATTTAGCGTTAAATATTATATGATGGTAAAGAGCTGCAATTTCCATTGATTTAGCGACAAAATTAGTATTCGACGGTAATAATTTATAATAAGATGACATATAAAATCCAAAATATTTTCTCTTACAAAGCCCACGGAAATCCTCCGCTAATTAGCGACGGAATTTTCCGTTGCTAAAAATCTGTCGCTAATCTCGGTTTTTCTTGTAGTGATATAATATGGCCATCTTCTGTAAATTCCTCAACCAATATCACTCATTGGTTAATAACAAACAATTGTTAGGTTTGAACCCAACCTGTTCTTCCCTATATCAAAATAGATTATCTCAAATAAAAATCATTAAATTCAATTTAACTGATAATTTTTATAACAGTAAATAATGACTATTTAACGTCAACCAATTTATTTAACACAAATAATTCAAACAATTCCGTAAATTTAACATGTTTATTTTACAAATATGACCAACAAGGTAACTTACTTTCATTGGGTCCAATCGTTAAAATTACGATTTGGTTTTTTAAAAATGGATTACTTCCTAAATCTCATAACCAAGTTGACATTATTTGGTTTGGCAAATAAGAGCCAACATCCTCTTCAAATTTAAGCAGCCTGATCTTCAAACCTTTGTTCTCCAGTTCCTCAATTTTTCACTGTGCTCCAATTTGTTTCCAGTAAACCCATTTGTCACGGCCGATCTCATCCTTGATATGGTGCAACATTCCCAGGTCTGATTTCAAAAACTCGCGACTTCTCACCGCATATACTCCATCTCCTGCTCCTCCAAAGGCTCCACCAGTGATTCTCCTTCCAGCATCCACTTCCAGGACTCGTTTTAATTAAATTAAACAGTCGTTTAAATTAACTAAAAATTCCGGTGGATTCCAATTATGTCCAGTCCTATTCCATAATGTAGTGTTAGTCGAGACGATCCCAGCGCAACTTGGTTTGTTTGATTCTGATAATATTTGAGTAAGTTATTAATCAATTTAAGTTTGTATCAATTAAATCAATAATTACTTTCTTGATTAAATAATTATATAAACTAATTACATCATATGATTAGAACGGCCGATCCTAACTTTTACTCCACGGTCTTTGTTTCTAGTTTCTTTAACAGCCTACAAAATTCACGATTAAATTATTAAACACTTCAATTCCTTCAATTAAAACCAATAGAACCTAATTACTAAATGGGTATAATTAATTACTTTCAAACGTTATACAGGACGACCCAATTCCAGTTCCTACACTTCGTCTCTCTTGCTCAAAATCATTCGTTCTTTGTTCGAAACAAAACAGAAACACCGAGTTTTTTGTACCCATCCTCACCGCATGAATCATCTACATGAAATATACGTTTTATAATGATTAAAATTACTTAGCTTAATCTAAATTTAAATTTTTTAAAATTGATTACTTTCTAAATCCCGTAACCAAGTTGACATTATTTGGTTTGGCAAACAAGAGCCGACGTCCGCTTTAAATTTAAGCAGCCTGATCATCGAACCTTCGTTCTCCAGTTCCTCAATTTTTCACTGTGCTTCCTTCCTCCAATTTGTTTCCAATAAACCCATTTGTCACAGTCAATCTCATCCTTGTTCCTACTTCTTACAATATCGCGCAACCTTCCTAGGTCTGATTTCAAAAAGTAGCGACTTCTCACCGCATATAACTCCATCGCCTACTCTTCCAAAGGCTCCACCAGTGATTCTCCTTCCCGCATCCACTCCCAGGGCCTCGCACCACTCACCAGAACTCCAACCGACGTCAACTATCTGCATACCCTAGCTCTGCCAACCTCTACTTGAACCACTGCCCCTGTCTCCTTTCGAAAATTGCAGCATCCATCTGCTTCCTTTTTACTGCACATATACGCACCCATCAGCTCGTCATTTCCGAACCACTGACGCCCTTTTAACTGTACTGTAACGGCGCCGATTTTCGATGTCTCGAAAGTCGTGTCATTATTGAAAGAATTAGGAAGATGAGATACAAAAGATAGAACTAATAGAATAGAAGAATAAGAAAACATCAGAATCTCACAGCGGAATTTCAAAATACATAATATTTTACATATCAGAGTTTGTTACATCATAGTACATCATTCGAATACAACATCATACGTGATACTGGCCCAATACATAAACTGGATACTTAGATATAGATATAACTTCTAGACTGGTTCTTGAACTCCTACTCCACGATGCTTCAAAGGATTCCATTAGATACCTGGATCACTTGTCTACTCATAACAAGTGTTATGAGTACCCAAGAGTTTAGGAAAAAACACAGAAAATAAACTCTGGGTCAGTCAGGGGACTGGTGTGAGTAAACACAGTTAAAAGATTGTAAACAGGGAAATAAGAAATTACGGTTTTCTTTTATTGAACAGATTCATTTACTTTAGAAATCTTTAGACCAATCCATAACTAATATATGGATGATGACCCATAAATTTTATGCCAAAACATTTGATATTATGGTAGTTTTTATCAAATAAAAAATCATCTAGTGAAACGCTTGCATCTCACGTTCACGTATATGGTATAAAATCTAAAACCGCAGAGCGCTTATTGGAGATTGGATTCCAACAGACAAGGTAGGGGAGCACCTGCCAATCAGTGTACTCTAGAGAGGATACACTGGGGTTCAACAAGAACGTCTTGCAACCCGGCCTCACATGACCGTCCACTCATTTAGCTTGAGTGTAACGAATATATTACCACCTCCACGGTTGGGATCAGCAACCGCTACCGAATGCTGCAGCAGTGAAAAAGAGATGAGAAAACAAAAGGAATTTCTCTAGATGGTGATAATACACCCTGCTTGGGTATGACCCAACTAGTCATGCTACCTAGCCCGGTTTTTTGTCATTTCCTGGTTGTGAGGTTTTGAGGTCACGTTTATCCTTCTGACAGATTATTTCTTCAATTACTTTGAATGTCACATCGTCATATCCGTTAGAAACACTCATTCGATTACCCAAATATATTGCGGGCAATAAAGCTAAGAGAAACGAATTTCTCCGCCACCAACGTAATATACTTACGTAAGTCCATGTGTAGAATCTAACTGATATACGTTTTCAGACACTCGTCCATTCGGGTTTGTTCTGGGACTGAACAGACGGAAGGCACTATTTAAAAATAGTCCTTGCATATCTTCATCTTCAATATTCTGGCATGCGTCGTATAATTCGAGTCGAAGTGGAATATTTATCTCAGTCTCTTTGAAACGATGTATGTAATGTCTTTTACAGTCGATAAATAATTATCGGCCTAATCATGAGTATCATTCAGTTTACACATCCTTTATTATCAAACAAACAGTATTTGTTTACATTGTTCATATCTGGATAAGTTAATTATCTTTTATAAATGAACAGTTAAAGTGTGTGCGTTGCACACATATTTTATTCAGTTTTGATCATCATTTAGAAATGAGCAAACAAAGCACGTGCGTCGCACACGGCATTCTTCTCTGTTTCGTCAACTTGTTTATACGATGTTTAATACACGTGTTATTCCTGTAAATTATTTTCTCACTTCTAATTAATCATAAATAAATTAAAATTAAAATTTATTTTAATTTTTCTTTTATTATTTCTATTTTCAAATTTGTCGAACTTCTACAGTCGATCTTCTGCACTTGATCTTCTCGCTATTTTTTTCCTTCCATTTGCCTATGATAATTTAAATAAAAATTCTCTTTTTATTTAATTATTTATTTCTTCTCTACTTTATTTTATTTTTATTTTAATTAAAACTGATTTTAATTAAATGCTTCGTTCAAAGCTCCATTTGCTCGCGTACTGGTTAAAGTCCCACATCGGAAGTACCACATTTGGAAATCACCACGTTGCGCATGCAAATCTGCCTCCAAACACCACGTTCCAGCTGAAAAGCTAAAGTACCATGTTACCGAAGTACCACCCCCTCCACACTCGTCCGTTTATTCAAAAAAAACACCATGCGCCATACCAAAATCAGTACGCGAATAAGTAAGCAACCACATACGAAATATCCTTAAAGTAACTTATATATTCATATATATATATTCTTATATATATATATATATATATATATATATATATATATATATATATATATATATATATATATATATATATATATATATAGTTTCTAAAGGCTTGAATTATTTTACTGGACTATCCCTTCACTGCGCATGCACCATCAGGTGCTCACGCACCAGTATACAACCGAAGACTTCACTACAGCCATGTCACCATCAAGTTTTCATTTGGGACCCCATGCACTTACATGATGCATGCCACTCCATCCCACATACTGCTACAAACTTCTCATTTTCACGTCCAATACTACACAGACTCAGACTTGTTTTTCTTTCCTTAATACTTGCTTCTCCTCACTTCTTCTTTTCTTTGCATTGTTTGATCCCTTATTTGCTTTTGTCTTCACTTCCTTTTTTTTCTGTGTGATCTGTTCTTTCCTTCTTCACTTCTCTTTTATTTATTTTTAGTCCTTAGTCCTATTCATTTTATTTAAATCGTACTGTCTTTCCATTGTTAATGCATAACCGAATAAGCCTATTCCCACGCAATTCCTTTTAGGAGTATGCCCTGTTTAATGCTAGTACAAGAAGCACCCTCTTTCTCTTGTATTGGATGCGTATGCCGGATGTATGCACTACAATACACACGGATTCGAAAAGTGCCGCAAGGAGCAGCAGGAAGTTTGAGGCTGCCTGCCCCTTGCTTCATGCCATAGTGGCGCTCAACGTGCACAGCACATCCGCGTGTACATGCACATGCACGAACACCTCACACCCTTCGTTACACTTGTTAACGTAATTAATAGTCTCTTAAGGGCAATATTGTCTTTTGTGTTATGTTTAGCCTATATATAAAGGCCTCTTGTGTTGCTTTAGGGTTAACACTTCATCTCATCTTGTAGCCGCCATCTGCTTTGTACTGTAATGGTGTTGATGAATAAATGAATGCTTTAGTCCTCTTTATTAGATTTATCATGGTATCAGAGCCTATTTTTTTCTCTGTTGGTATTTTGTTCTAATCTCTGAAGAACAAATCCGCCTATCTTTCGTTATTAATGCTTTGTACTCTAATCCCTCCGCTGTCCCAAATTTGAAACCATCAAAGCGAGCAACAACTGCACCGCCGCAGTTCCTTCTCCAAATCAGAAGCCACGAAGACCCAGAAGCTCAGAACACCACCAAATCCGCCTGCCCTAATCCGGCGCCCTCAGACCAAATCGCAGACCCGATTTCCGCCTGCCCTAATCGCAGCCACTGAAGCGCCTCAGACCCGAAACCCCAGACCCGAAAACCCCAGACCCGAAGACCCAGACCCGATTTCACACCAGACCCGAAGACCCAGACCCGATTTCCCAAACCCAAATCGGTTTCCCCAGACCCGATTTCTCCTCAAACCTAAATTCTCCTATACCCGAAGTGAATTCTCCCAGATCCGAATTTTCCTATACCCAAAGTGAATTCTCCCAGACCCGAATTCTTGTATTTTGGGCTTGTTTTCTTTCTTTTGCTTGCTTTGGTTTTTCAGTTCCAAAGTATTTTGGCTATTCTGTGATTTATTAAAATGGATGAAGTTAGAGATAATTCACTCCAAGCTGTTAGTGTTCAGTTAGATGGTAAAAATTATGTTTATTGGAGTTATGTGATGAATTTTTTTTTGAAAGGTAAACAAAAATGGGGTTATGTTTCGGGTGCCATTACTAAGCCTATGGATAGAACAGCTGCTAATTATGTGTCTTTGTTTGACAAATGGGAGATTGCAAATTCTAAAATCATTACTTGGATTAATAATTCAGTCAAGCACTCGATAGGTACTCAATTAGCAAAATATGAGACAGCTAAAGAGGTTTGGGATCATCTTGCTAGATTGTATACACAGTCTAATTTTGCAAAACAGTACCAATTGGAGTCTGATATTCGTGCTCTGCAGCAGAAAAGCATGAGTATTCAGGAGTTTTATGATGCTATGACAGATTTGTGGGATCAGTTGGCGCTCACAGAATCTGCTGAATTACGCGCCTTTGGACCATATATTGCACGAAGAGAAGAACAAAGATTGGTACAGTTTTTGATGGCTCTTCGTGACGAGTTTGAATGACTTCGTGGGTCTATTCTACATCGTCATCCGCTACCTTCTGTTGATTCTGTTGTTAGTGAACTTTTGGCAGAAGAAATTCGTCTTCAGTCTTCTGTTGCAAAGGAAGTCTCTACTCCATCAGTCTTTGCTGTGCCTCCACGACCAAGTTCAAATTCGCAAGTCAAACCTTATGTTCCAGTTGCTCGTGATGAATGCAGTTTGTGTAGACAAAAAGGTCACTGGAAATCTCAATGTCCACTGAAAAGAAAGCAGCAGCAGCTCTATCAGCAACCTCAGCAATTGAAAAATTTTCGACCACCAATTCCTCATAATGGACCTCCTCTTCTTCCTCGCCCCCACAATGCTCTTACAGCTCCTACTTTAGATTCTTCAATGATTGAACAATTTCAGAAATTCCTTGCATCTCAGCCACATGCTATGTCAACTACATCTCAACAAGGTTTGTCATCTAATTCATCAAGTATATCTTCTTCTTCTGCCTGGATTTTAGATTCAGGCGCTTCAAATCATATGTCACCTAATTTATCTTCTTTCACTTCCTTGGCTCATAAATTTTCTATGCCTGTCATGAGTGCTAGTGGTACATCTATGCCTGTGCAAGGTGTTGGTTCAGTCTTTACACCGTCTCTGTCCTTATCTAATGTCTATTACATTCCTAAACTTGCATTAAATCTTGCTTCAGTTGGTCAAATTTGTGATAATGGCTACTTGGTTTCTTTTTCTTCTTCTGCATGTTATGTTCAGGATCTAAAGTCACAGAAAGTGATTGGGACCGGCCATAGAGAAGGAGGACTTTATGTATTGGATCAGCTCAAAAATTCAGAGATTGCAGCTTCTGTTCCTGGTGTGGATGTTTCGTCCTTTCGTTTGAGTCCGTCATCGTCTATGTTTTATTTGTGGCATTCTCGTTTGGGTCATGTTTCTAAGTCTCGATTACAATTCTTAGCGTCTACTGGAGTTTTGGGAGAATTGAAAACTCATGACATTTCTGATTGTAGTGGTTGTAAACTTGCAAAATTTTCTGCTTTGCCTTTTCCCCAAAGTAATAATTTTTCTATTGCACCTTTTGATCTTATGCATTCTGATGTTTGGGGACCCTCTCCTGTTTCTACAAAGGGAGGCTCTCGTTATTATGTCTCGTTTATTGATGACTGCACTCGTTATTGTTGGATTTATCTTATGAAAAGTCGCTCAGAATTTTTTGGAATCTATAATGAGTTTCGATCTCTTATTAAAACTCAGCATGGAGCTGTTATCAAATGTTTTAGATGTGACTTGGGGGGAGAATATACTTCTCATGCTTTTAAGGAAATTCTTGCTTCAGATGGTACAATTTATCAAACTTCTTGCACTGATACTCCTGAACAAAATGGGGTTGCTGAAAGAAAACATAGACATATTCTTGAAACTGATAGATCTCTTTTATTGTCTGCTAGTGTTCCAAGTGAATTTTGGGGAGAGGCAGCTCTTACCTCTGTTTATTTGATTAATAGAATTCCTACTTCTCATAATTCTGGCTTGTCTCCCTATGAGAAGTTGTATGGTTGTCCACCAGATTATTCCTCTCTTCGTGTTTTTGGTTCCACATGTTTTGTTCTTCTTCCTCATGTCCAACGAAGTAAACTAACTTCACGGTCTGCTATATGTGTTTTTCTTGGTTATGGTGCAGGACAAAAAGGATATCGTTGTTTTGATCCAGTCAGTCACAAGCTATATGTTTCTCGCCATGTTGTTTTTCTTGAACATATTCCTTATTTTACAATTCCTGATCGTACTCACAATGTATCTATGTCTGACCTTGTTCATATTGATCCTTTTACTGCTGATGATGATGAGCCGCCTCCTGCTGAAATTCCAGACACTTCCATTGACTCAACAACCACTCAATCACCTTCTGAGACAGTAGATGTTAGTGAACGTCGATATCCTATCAGAAACCGTCATTCTACTAGACGACCTGATTTTGAATACTCTTGTCTTTCCAGTTCATTTTCTTCATTTCTTACTTCTATACATTGTCTCTATGAGCCTTCATCTTTCAAAGATGCTGTTCGTGATCCTCATTGGCAACGTGCTATGGCTGAGGAGCTGACTGCTCTTCATCAGACTCATACTTGGGATTTAGTACCTCTTCCTACAGGAAAACGTGCTATTGGTTCTCGTTGGATCTATAAGATTAAAACTAAAGTTGATGGATCTATTGAAAGGTATAAAGCTCGTTTAGTTGCTAAAGGTTATTCTCAAGAATATGGTCTGGATTATGAGGAGACTTTTGCTCCTGTTGCAAAAATGACTACAGTTCGAACTCTCATTGCAGTTGCTTCTGTTCGTCACTGGAATATTACTCAAATGGATGTTAAAAATACCTTTTTGAATGGAGATCTTCATGAAGAAGTCTATATGACTCCTCCTCCTGGTGTTGATCATCAACCCGGTGAAGTCTGCAAACTTAAGAAAGCTCTTTATGGTCTCAAACAGGCTCCCCGTGCTTGGTTTGAGAAATTCTCTACTGTGATTACTTCTCTTGGTTTTTACTCAAGTAACCATGATTCCGCTTTGTTTGTCAAGTGTACCTCGTCTGGTCGAATTTTGCTTTCTCTTTATGTTGATGATATGATTATTACAGGCGATGATGTTGTTGGGATTAACTTGTTGAAGTCTGAATTGACTCGAAGTTTTGCTATGAAAGACTTGGGTCCCCTTCGTTACTTCTTGGGTATTGAAGTTGCTTCTTCTCCAAAAGGTTATCTTCTTTATCAATCCAAGTATATTTCTGATATCTTCGAGCGCGCTCGTCTCTCAGATAATAAGACTGTTGATACTCCAATTGAGCTCAATGCTCGATACTCTATTTCTGATGGATCTCCATTGCCAGATCCTAATCTTTATCAAACGATTGTTGGAAGTTTGGTTTATCTCACTATCACTCGTCCTGACATTGCGTATGCTGTTCACATAGTCAGTCAGTTTGTTACTTCTCCTACTACAGTTCATTGGGCTGCTGTTATTCGCATTTTGAGATATCTCCGTGGCACTCAGTTTCAGACTCTTTTGCTTTCTTCTACTTCATCTTTGGAGTTATGTGCTTACTCTGATGCAGATTGGGCTGGTGATCCTACTGATCGCAAATCCACTACTGGCTTTTGTATTTTTCTAGGAGATTCTCTAATTTCTTGGAAAAGTAAGAAGCAGGACGTTATATCTCGGTCTTCGACAGAGGCAGAATATCGTGCCATGGCTTCTACTACTTGTGAAATTGTTTGGCTACGATGGTTGCTTGCTGATATGGGTGTTTCCTTACAACGACCAACTCCTTTGTACTGTGATAATAAAAGTGCTATTCAAATTGCTCATAACTCCGTCTTTCACGAAAGGACCAAGCATATTGAGATTGACTGCCATATTACTCGCCATCACCTTCAGAATGGCACTTTGACATTGCCATTTGTCTCTTCCTCCTTGCAACTTGCAGATTTGTTCACTAAATCTTTGTCATCTTCACGTTTCCGGTTTCTGACTGACAAACTCTCGATGCTCATTGCTGTCGCATCATGAGTTTGAGGGGGGATGTTAACGTAATTAATAGTCTCTTAAGGGCAATATTGTCTTTTGTGTTATGTTTAGCCTATATATAAAGGCCTCTTGTGTTGCTTTAGGGTTAACACTTCATCTCATCTTGTAGCCGCCATCTGCTTTGTACTGTAATGGTGTTGATGAATAAATGAATGCTTTAGTCCTCTTTATTAGATTTATCAACACTGTGCTGATCATTCCCACACACCGCAAACCCTCTACTGACTTCATCACCAAACTCAGATTTAGCCAATAGAACCTCTACCGGATTTTCGATTTGGTCTGTTGTATTTTCTACCAATTCAGTTTTTAGCTAGATTTGCTTCAGCTTTTAACAGCTGATTTTGACTTTCATATGATTTTCTTGTTGCCACTAACTTTTGGTCAAGTTCTTGCGTTTTACAAACGCATGGTTTATACCCATTTTCTTCAGTCTAACTGTGTCTTGTTCCAATACCTTTTCGACTTTTAGTTAACACAGTTTTTAACAGGCGACTGTTTCACTTCAGCTCTTCAATATACACACCCTCCCCTTCACATTTTCGCATTGAACAGTTTTCGCCCTTTATGACAAAATACGTTTTCATGTAAGCTTGAGTTTTATTCAAAATAACAATAGTATTATTTCTCCAGGCCTTACTTTCCGATGGCCCACCTAGTTCACACACATACTTCCTGCTGCAAGCATGCAACATGCCAATTCCTTTTATCACCTTTTGTTCCTAGTTTGTAGTCTTCCATTGTATGGTCGGTATTACACTTATCACCGTCCACCTGAGTAAGTATATGTCTCACAATACTTACAATATAAAGTGGTCTGGATCTAAATGTGGCCTCATTGAATATAAGTTATAACAAAATAATCAACTTATATGTATAAATTAATGCATTCATTTCATTAGCTGTTATATTGAGAAAAGTGTGATTTAAACATAATCTGTCTACACCAATTCGCCCATTATCATTTTTCACGACCCGAGCTGTTGCGCTCTCTTTTCCTTTATTTGCTGTTGCATTAAAAACCAACCCCCACGTTCATCCCTTTTCACCATTGATTTCCCTCATCCGATTACATGATTTCGAAAGGCATAACTTGGCACGCACAACAGTGCAAAGTGTGGTGCGGTAATAGATCACAAAGTGCACTGTTTGACACTATGTTTCCCCCTAACCTTTGCTTAGACTGTTAACATATTGTTTTTAGTAAACCATATTTGCTCGCAGACATCCATAGGCGTAGTACACTTATAAATCATACTAAATTTGATTGGTCATCAGCTTTCTAGAATATAATACATAGTTTCAGTTTCTTCAGATGATATGCGGATTTGCATTAACTACTACACAGATTCAAGGTATGTTGGATTAAATTAAAACTGCATTAAATATTGCATTAAATTACGTTTTCTGTTTTTTTTTCTTATTTGGTCATGTTTGGAAAGGTTTTATTGTGATCTTATCCAAATCCTTCTTTCAAATAGAAAATGCATGTATAAAATGAGTCTTATGTCAATTAAGCAAATCAAGAAAAAAAGCAATAAAATATTGTCTTCTTCAAAACCTTTTATCTCTTCCTCTAAAATTATTTTTCTTCAATTGGTATCAGAGCCTGGTTGAGACTATGGTTTTTCTATTCTCCTCACCGTTTGTCCTCACTAAAGAAAATTTCGAAGAGTGGAGTAATAAAAAGAAAGAAGAATTGATCTCCAAAGGGCTTTGGGAGATCGTTGAAAGTGGCTACGAATGGCCAAAAAATGTTAAAAACATGACGGAGAAAGAGAGTAAAACATTTGTAAGCTTGAGACGGAAAGATCTTCAAGCTTGAATTTTGATGAGTGAGAACGTTGATAGAGAAGATTTCGACCATATTCTTGGAGAAAAATTCGCAAAAGATTCGTGGAATTTATTGAAAGAGGTGTATGCAATGGATAACACAAAAGCAGAAGAAGAAGATGGAGAGGAGGACGAAGAAGAGGAAGAAGAGGATGAAAGAAAAGAAGCTGAAAAGGAAGCAGCCGAAGCTAAAAAGGCAGATACAGATGCTAATATGGATGATGTAAAACCTGCAAAGGCTAATGAAGATGCTAACATAGCCGATGTAGAAGCTGACAAGGCAGATGAAGAAGTAAAAGAAAAGGAGAAGGTGGAGAGAGAAAACACGTTAAACAAGGAGGAAGAAGAGAAAACTTCTAAAGAGGAAGAATCAGAGGAAAAGTCAGAGCTTGAGGACAATGAGCCTGCGGATGAGACACACAAGAAGAAGGTGGAAGCTAAGAATGCAATGGAAAACTATGCTTACAATATGAGAAACACGATCAAGGATGAGAAGATCGGTGGGAAGCTGAATTCTGGTGATGAGAAGAAAATTGAGGACGCAGTTGAAGCTACAATACAGTGGTTGGATGACAACCAACTGGAGGAAGCAAAAGAAATGAAGGATAAAAATGAAGAAAATGGGGATGAAGGCAGAGAGGCAGAGAAGATGAAAGGAACGGAGAAGAAAGGAAATCAAGAAGAAGATGCAGAGAATGATGCAAAAGAGAAGAGAGAAGGG
Organism: Allium sativum; assembly: GCA_030737875.1. NCBI lineage: Eukaryota > Viridiplantae > Streptophyta > Magnoliopsida > Asparagales > Amaryllidaceae > Allium > Allium sativum. The sequence continues at coordinate 182,404,500 of CM060924.1, read as the reverse complement.
AAAGAAAAAAAGGATAAGCACAAAAAGGATGAACATGAAGAAGTGAAGGACGAAGAAGAAAAGAAAGGTAAAAGTAAAGGAGATGAAAATGAAGAAGACGATGTTAAGGAGAAGAAAGAGAAGAATAGAGCGAAAGACAAGGACAAGAACGAAGAGAAGAGTGAAAAAGAGGAAGTAAAAAAAAAAAAAAGAGTTAAGGATAAAGAACTAAATGACAAAGTTAAGGATAAAGAACTAAATGACAGAGGTGTTGTTAATAAGGAAGATGTTAGTGTCCTACAAGTTAATGAAAGTCACTTTTCTAATACAAGGTTTGATCAATGCTCAATTTCTCAGTTGTCATTAAAAGGAATTAAAGTTGTTGGATTTGAGAAGATGACTAAAGTGCAAGAAGCACTATGCCTCTCATTCTGAAAGGAAAAGACGTTCTTGCAAAGGCATGTACAGTCATAATTGAAGAGCGGTGTGGAGATTTGAAGCATAAGCGTATTTGAAAAGAAATTGAATGGGTTAATGTTTGCAAAAGAGAATTCTTAAAAGAATTCAAAGATATCATATCCGACTCATTCAAAATTCATTGCACGGGAACAAGATGGAAGATAAAGCATATACTTTTTGGAGTATTTTATGGCAGTAAAGAAAGACAAAATGAAAGGAGTTTAACAAAAATTTGTGTAATCGAATGGAAGACCGTGACAATGACAAAGAATCAGAAAAGAAAAAAGAAAGCTTGCATGATTACTTTGTTCCTACCAAAGCACGTGAGGTATAAAAGAATCAAAATTTTAAAACAAGTAAGCAGCTGATATTTTGACAAAGGAGCTTAGCGTAGGAGAAATGCAGAAAGATTGGAGTAAGGAGCAAGTTTTAATTTAGGGGAGAGATTGTTGGAGTAAATTAAAACTGCATTAAATATTGCATTAAATTACGTTTCCTGTTTTTTTCTTATTTGGTCATGTTTGGAAAGGTTTTATTGTGATCTTATCCAAATCCTTCTTTCAAATAGAAAATGCATGTATAAAATGAGTCTTATGTCAATCATGTATTAATTAAGAAAAAAAGCAATAAAATATTGTCTTCTTCAAAAAAATTTATCTCTTCCTCTAAAATTATTTTTCTTCAAGGTAAACACATGTATATAGTTATATCCTAACAGAGTTGGTGTGTAACACCCCACCTCCGCCAGGGTGACTCTTGCAAGCACTCTGACTTTGGAGGGGCGTTTTTATCAGGTAAACATGCATAATGATATATCAAGGCAGAACAAGAACATATGTATATATGTAAACAGAGTAAATAACATAGATAAAACAGCGGAAGAACTTCAAACCATTTAAAAATAAGTCTGGTACAACATAATGTTAACTTTCCAAATAAACAAGTCTAGATAAAACAACATCAACTGACAAACTGAAATACATAAGTGCTATCCCCAAAATAAGTGAGAACCATAGCTAGCTTCATGTCGAAAACGTACATAAGCTGAAATCCCACAAGCAAGCAATCCAAAATCCAAGTTAGGCTCCAGTATTCCCTCCCTGAGAACCTGGGGGAGGGGGAACGGAAGAAAAGAGGCAAAAGAAAACAGGTCAGTCAAAAAGACTGAGTAAGCCCTACTACAATCAATGTAAACTGATAAAGTTAACTGGTATGAGCAGCAGGGGTAAACATAAGGATAACAACATACTAGCATGATGATTAACTAACAAGGTAGATAAAGGTGTCATCGCATAATCAGGATTAAGGTTTTGCACCACAGGTGTACTAGCAAACTAACATGACTTGAATAAACAAGTATTGATCCCTTGGACCAAGCTTTGGCCCAATAACATGAAGTGACCCTCATACGAGGTCCAATAACATGAAGTGACCCTAACACGAGGTCCAACCAAACGGTCTAGTCGATCGGCTCCCTAAGCCTAACTCGTCACGTGTTGGTGTCAATACGGCCCAAACATGATTTTAGTCGAACTGTGCCGGGTCCACCCTTCGGGTGTATCAAGCCCTAGGGTGTCAACCCCTGGACACCATGAACATGAGTGCACAGTCCCGATCTACTGGTACCCGTGCATGTTTTCTTCGGCTACGGACTATGTGCACGACCAGAGTCCGCCCGGAACTACACCGGCGTACCACCCTGCCGTCGTTTATTAGTCGCTTACCTCCAGTCCAGTAATCGTGCCCCCACCCTAGCCTAGTCCCTAGGGTCATGATGATACAAACTAGGGATTATTGCTGGAGTGGACCCTCATTGCTAGGATTTTTCTAGTGGGTTAAGTACGGTTTAACCCCTTTACTAATCATGGATTAACTTGGTTAAGTGTAACGATGAGTTCACGACTTAACCCCGATTAATCTACCAAGCCCAAATTGGTTAAGTATTAAATGGACCATGACTTAACCCTAATCATGAGGCATTAATTAATTAATGCACCTTAACCTCTCACATTAGACTTTGTTGCGGTTACTAGTTAAGCCGGTCGGTTCCGGGTAGCTTTACACCACAACTTGGTCTAACCTCGGGTCCAAGGTACCATATGACCAACTTCTCACATTGGGTCCTATTGTTTGTAGCAACTAGTTAAGCCGGTCGGTTCCGGGTAGGTTTACGCTACAAACTCAACCCAACCTCGAGTTGGCCACACTTATATTTTCTAAGTGTCATGTCCATCGTGTTTCCAAAACACATTACAAGTTTTCAAGCAATTGGGTAGACCTAACTTAATAGGTAAATTCCCAATGGGTAGACCTAACTTAATAGGTAAATTCCCAAGCTTATGTTTTTATGTCGTTTAAGTTTACCCAACCCCAAACGCAATCCCATCGCTTGCATATCGCAATAGCGCATAAAGGATTAAAAGAGGGAACTTGGCATAATCATGACATAAAAGTGTTGAAGCCAAAAGTTCAACATGGTGGCATATGAAAGGTACATATGTTCATATACTTGCATTAGGCCTCAAAAGCATGCATAAAACCATACTTAGCATATTGGTGATACATGGTGATAAATGACATGTAAAAATGGCCATAAGTTCGCATTTAGCCTCACATGCAAGTTATCAAAAGGGATATGATAACCTTCATGTTGCCAAAATGCAACCTTTAGCATAAAGCTTGAAGCTTTATGTTCATAAGCCCAAGATAAGCTTGCATAACATGATAACATGAGCCAAATGATCAACCCAAACTTGCATAACATAACTTGCATATCATATGACAACTTGCATATCAAACTTGCATATCAAACTTGCATAACATAACTTGCATATCATATGACAACTTGCATATCAAACTTGCATAACATAACTTAATGAACTTGCATATCATAGTAAACTTGCATAACACATCATAGTAAACTTGCATATCATACATTTAACTTTAGAGTTTAAGTATGAAAGTAGAATAGGGCTTACAATGCTTATGAGGACTCAAATGAGTATAGCAAATGTAAGAAAACCCTTATGAAACCAATTAAACCCCAAAAATGCAAGCAAAATTGATCAAAACTCTTTCTTTATGGTGCAAATGTAGAGACTTGACTTGAATGCAAGCTAAAGAGGCTCATACAAGTTTAAAAACACTTGTATGCATGGAATATCTCATAAGAATTTGTTTAGAAATTTTATGAAGAGAGTGGAGGCCATGAGAGGATTGATTTTGCCATAGTTTAGTTGCTAGAATGAATAATGATGATTTAGGGTAGGTTAGGGTCTTATTTATAGATTAGGCAAGTGTTTTAGGCCATAGGATTAAACCCTAGTTGCAATCTCAGCCCTTAAAACCGAATCTGGCCCCCAAGCTCAACACAAACCCACAATGGTGCACCAGGCTAAACAGCCCGTCTGAGCCAAGTCGACAGCCCAGTCGACAGGGCTGTCGACTTGGTCTAACCAAGTCGACTCCCAAGTCGACAGGGCTGTCGACTTGGGGTGTTCTGGCGGGAATTTTCCCGCCTGGCCCAATAACCCCAATTTCCAAATTCAGATTTGAATTTGAAATCTGTTTTTACTTTGAAATTTTCAGAAAACTTCGTTGGGCCTTAATCGGGTCATACGGACTCCGATTTTCGAAAACTCAGACTCTATTTCGCGTATTTTTCCGAGACGAACGCAATGGCATAGCCCGTTTCCCTTGATTCAGATTTTAAAATTAAATTCTGCCTCGATTTACATTATTACAGGTTATTGAAAATACGGGTTGTTACATTCTCCCCTCCTTAAAGGATTTCGTCCCCGAAATCTTCAAGTTAGGAAGAACGTATCCTACCATCCAATCATCCATCTACTCAAAACATCATCCACGAGCAATCATTGTCCTTACAAGATTCTAAATGTTGTATGAACATATGCAAAGGTGTGTGTATATGTACTTATCTAATGCAAATATCATCAATGCAAATTATGTTAGTGAAATGAATCCATATGTATGCAATTCCTAACATAATGTATAACATCTATATGTGTGCACATACATACATCCATATGCAACATCCATGTGATAACACAAAAATTTTCATCCATGAATAAGCATAAACACTCATGCATATGCAATATGAGGAGTGTGTGAGCCGATCTAGTGCCTAATCTTGTATAATGCATCCACGAGTAACCACTTGCAAACACTTGCAACCACTTGCAACCATCAAGCATAACATGTTTCAAACACATGTTTCATCCAAAGGGTTTCTACCTAAGGGTCTCATGACAAGATTAACACGATAAACTAGATAAACATGGATAACAAAGAGAAAGATATGCTAACAAAGAAAAGAGATTGAGAGTGTACCCTCAAAAAGGAATGGATAAAGCCCACGCATCTTCTCCTCGGTTTCCCAAGTTGCGTCTTCTTCGGCTTCACCCCATTGAACCTTCACCAACTTGACCTCTCGATTCCTTAGCTTCTTGGTCTCCGTCCCCAAGATACGAATCGGAGCTCTCCTCAAGGTAGCTTCTTTCTCCACTTCCACATCTTTCAGAACACTTGGCTCAACAACCTCTGCTGATTCATGCAAACACTTCCGGAGATGCGAGACATGAAAACATCGTGTACTCCGGCAAGCTTCTCGGGCAACTTCACTCTATAAGCCATCTGCCCGATCCTCTCTATAATAGGGAATGGTCTAACAAACCTCGGTGCTAACTTCCCAATGGCTCCAAATCAGACCACATTCCGCAAAGGAGAAACCTTCACGAAAACCATATCCCCAACATCAAACTCCAAATCAGTTCTTCGCTTATCAGCATAGGATTTCTGTCGGTCCTGGGCCGCTTTCATCCGTCTCCGAATCAACTCGATCTTCTCGGATGTATCTCTGATCATATCAGGCCCAAATATAAGCTTATCTGTAGTCTCCCACCAACATGTAGGGGACTTGCACGGCCTCCCATATAAAGCTTCAAATGGTGCCATCCCTATGCTTGCCTGATAACTGTTATTATATGCAAACTCAACAAGAGGAAGATGGTCTTCCCAAGTACCACCAAAATCCAGGATACAAAGCCTCAACAGATCCTCGAGTACCCTATTCACCCTTTCGGTTTGACCGTCCGCCTGTGGGTGATAAGCAGTACTTAGATTCAACCTCGTGCCCATGGCTTCTTGCAAGCTATTCCAGAACTGACTTGTAAAGATTGGGTCACGGTCACTGACAATACTAGAAGGGACTCCATGAAGTCTCACAATCTCACAAAGATATACAGACGCTAGCCAAGATGCGGTCCTCTTGCTCTTCACCGGAATGAAATGAGCACTCTTCGTAAGTCTATCCACAATAACCCAAATGCTCGTATTCCCTTTCCTTGACCTTGGTAGCCCATCGACAAAATACATGGAAATACTCTCCCACTTCCAAAGTGGAACGTCTAGAGGATGCAATAGCCCGCCGGCCTTCTTCGACTCGGCCTTAACTTGTTGGCAAATGATACATCTAGAGACGAACTCTGCCACATCCTTTTTCATCCCAGGCCAAAAGAAAATGCGCTTCATATCTTTATACATCTTATCTCCGCTTGGATGTATAGTCAACTTGGAGCGATGCGCTTCCTCAAGAACTTTTCTTACTAAATCTTCGACCATTGGAACACATAACCTTCCGTCTCTCCTCAGCCAACCCTTGTCATCAATAGAATATCGAGCGAGGTGACTAGACGCCTATCCTCGAATTAGCTTATCCATAATCTCAACTATCTGAGGGTCTTCTCTCTGCGAAGCCCCAACTTGGTCAAGAAGGGTAGGTCTGAGTTCCAGAGATGCTAAAGAACCGGTCATCGACTCAACCGCCAAAGAGAAATCAAAGGTTGCCACATACTCTAAATTCTTCATCTCAACGAATAGAGGACTTATGGTCAACCTTCTTCTACTCAATGCATCCGCTACCACATTCCCCTTGCCAGGGGTATAAGCTATCTCAAAATCATAGGACGCCAAGAATTCCATCCATCTTTGTTGCCTCAGATTCAGATCCTTCTGAGAAAAGAGATACTTCAATGACTTGTGATCGGTATAAAGCTCAAATCTTTCTCCCAGAAGATAATGGCGCCAAGCCTTGAGTGCATATACTATTGCTGCCAACTCTAAGTCATGAGTGGGATAATTCTTCTCATGCACTTTGAGTTGTCTACCGCCAAAGCATATCACTCTTCCTTCTTGCATCAGAACAGCTCCTAACCCCGTGCCACATGCATCGGTGTATACTGTAAATAACTTCCCTCCATCGGGCAAAGCTAGAACAGGTGCTGATGTAAGAGCTCTCTTGAGCTTCTGAAAAGCAAGCTCGCATTCTATGTTCCAAGCAAAAACTAAATTCTTATTCGTCAATTTAGTGAGAGGAGCGGAAATCTTCGCGAAGTCCTTGATGAACTTCCGGTAAAAGCCTGCAAGACCTAGAAAACTTCTCACTTCGGTTGCATTCCTTGGAGTCTTCCAATCCTGAACTGCAACTACCTTAGCGGGATCCACCGCTAAGTCTTGCTTAGACACTATATGCCCAAGGAATCTAACTTCCCTTCTCCAAAAGTGACACTTGGAGAACTTGGCCTTCAACTGATGCGCTCTAAGCGTATCCAGCACCTCCACGAGATGCCTTGCGTGCTCTTCCTCATCCTTAGAGAAGATCAGAATATCATCTACGAAGACCACGACAAACTTGTTCAAGAACTCCCGGAACACCCTACTCATCAAGTCCACGAAATATGCGGGTGCATTCGTCAAGCCGAACGGCATGACAAGCCATTCGAAGAATCCATCTGGAGTTCTGAACGCAGTCTTGTCTATACTATCCTCAGCTACCCTGAGCTGATGGAATCCAGTAGCAAGATCAAGCTGAGAGAAAACAGAAGCACCGACAAGCTGGTCAAAGAGATCATCAATCCTCGGTAACGGGTGTCTGTTCTTCTTAGTCAGCTTATTCAACTCTCGATAGTCAACACAAAGTCGGAGAGAACCATCTGCCTTGGTAGCAAATACCACAGGCGCTCCCCATTCAGATATACTTCGTCTAATGAAGTTCTTCTCAAGCAACTCCTTCACTTGCTTACTTAGCTCCCGCCTTTCACGCGGAGCCATGTGCCGAACGGGCAAAGAAACCGGCTTTGCATTATCCACCAGATAAATGCGGAAATCAATCTCTCGCTTAGGGGGCAACCCCCTAACTTCATCGAAAACATCCGGATACTCTCGAACCACTCTCACAGACTGAAGAGTCTCCATTGACGAGTCGAGTGATTCAAGATAGCACAACATGACGGGACCTCTCGGATCACAAGAAATCTCTAGGGTGTTTCCGAGGCGAGTCACAAGCCTCACAACCCTATGCTCACAATCAAGAATGGCTCCATATCTGGACAGCCAATCCATGCCCAATATCAATCTGTATCCCCTGAAACCAAGAACATAAGCACTGCACAAGAACTCTACACTCAGTATAGAGATCCTCAAATCCCTACATATCATAGACAAATGGGCGGAACCCCCAATAGGATTTGAGACACAGACGGGATCATCTACCAAGCTAGTACTAAGGTGCAAACTATCAACAAGATCAGATGAGATAAAGCTATGCGATGCACCAGAATCAAACAAGGTACGAACTGGAAAATCAGAAATATATACAAGGCTCTCAACAGAAATACTACCTCGATCGGGAACTGGAGCGGTATTGAGAGCATGAACTTGCCCTCCTGAAGGTCCAGCACGCTGAGTCTGACCCTGGCCTTGCCCTTGCTTCCTCGGGCAATCCTTACTGAAATGTCCAGTCTCACCGCAGAAAAAGCATTCACCATTCTTCCTTTTCCTCTTCTTACAATCCTTAATAAGATGCCCAGCAGAACCGCAATAATGGCACTTCCCCTTGATGTTCTTGCCCTTGTTGTTGTTCCCCTTGTTGCCTTGACTCTTGTTCTTGTTCTTGTTCTGATTGCCTTGACTACTCTGACCACTTGGATTACCCTGATTTCCTTTCCCCTGGGAATCAGTCTTCTTGGCTTGAGTGTCATTCACCTTGATCTCTTTCTTGACATCTCCCTGAAGTAACGCCATATCAACCAAGCTCTCAAACGTGGCCCCATGGGGAATATGTGACATAGTCAATCCCTGCAACGGCTCATTCAACCCTCTAGCAAAACGAAGAGCCTTCTTCTGAGGAGTATTCACCATATCCAAGCCAAAACGAGCTAACTGATTGAACTTGTTCACATATTCTTTGACAGACATATCTCCTTGCTTCAAAGTTATAAACCTCTCCATTTGCAGATTCTCCTCAGCAGAAGATAGAAACTTAAGCATGAACCTTGCCCTGAAATCGGCCCAAGTCTCAACAGGCCTAGTACCATTGGTGACTTCCTACCAATAAGCGGCTTCATCCTTCATAAGCCAAACCGCCAACAAGATCTTCCTCTGATCGTCTAACCCAAAGATAGCAAATAAATCCTCGGTTTCTTTCAACCAATTTCTGGCCTCTACAAAAGTCTCAGTGCCTTGAAAGTTCTTGCCACCCATTGCTTTGAAATCTTTGCAAGTCTTTGCGAAGTCAGGTTGAGGATGCTGAGGGGGAGGAGGAAGAGGAACCTCAGCGACAGGAGGAGGAACATTAGCGACAGGAGGAGGAACATTAGCCACTGGAGGAGGAGGAGGAACATTAACTACTGGAGGAGGAGGAGGGACATCTGCGGGGCCGGCTTCGGTCGCCCTAGCCTCCAAAAGTCTCCTATACCAAACATGTACGTGTACTCCCTCCGGAATAGCAAAGTTATCGGCCATACTGAAAAAGAAAAAGACAGATTCAGAATGGAGAAAAACGAAGGGATTTTGCTAATGGCTTTTTGGGGGAATAGCCCTTTAAAATAAACTAGACTTTCCTTTGGAAAATACTTTATACTTTGTTTTGAAAATAGTTTTCCAAAAGTTTTCTAAAAACCTTTTTGTTCCTTCTCGTAAACCATATGCTCTGATACCAAATTATAACACCCCACCTCCGCCAGGGTGACTCTTGCAAGCACTCTGACTTTGAAGGGGCGTTTTTATCAGGTAAACATGCATAATGATATATCAAGGCAGAACAAGAACATATGTATATATGTAAACAGAGTAAATAACATAGATAAAATAGCGGAAGAACTTCAAACCATTTAAAAATAAGTCTGGTACAACATAATGTTAACTTTCCAAATAAACAAGTCTAGATAAAACAACATCAACTGACAAACTGAAATACATAAGTGCTATCCCCAAAATAAGTGAGAACCATAGCTAGCTTCATGTCGAAAACGTACATAAGCTGAAATCCCACAAGCAAGCAATCCAAAATCCAAGCTAGGCTCCAGTATTCCCTCCCTGAGAACCTGGGGGGGAACGGAAGAAAAGAGGCAAAAGAAAACAGGTCAGTCAAAAAGACTGAGTAAGCCCTACTACAATCAATGTAAACTGATAAAGTTAACTGGTATGAGCAGCAGGGGTGAACATAAGGATAACAACATACTAGCATGATGATTAACTAACAAGGTAGATAAAGGTGTCATCGCATAATCAGGATTAAGGTTTTGCACCACAGGTGTACTAGCAAACTAACATGACTTGAATAAACAAGTATTGATCCCTTGGACCAAGCTTTGGCCCAATAACATGAAGTGACCCTCATACGAGGTCCAATAACATGAAGTGACCCTAACACGAGGTCCAACCAAACGGTCTAGTCGATCGGCTCCCTAAGCCTAACTCGTCACGTGTTGGTGTCAATACGGCCCAAACATGATTGTAGTCGAACTGTGCCGGGTCCACCCTTCGGGTGTATCAAGCCCTAGGGTGTCAACCCCTGGACACCATGAACATGAGTGCACAGTCCCGATCTACTGGTACCCGGGCATGTTTTCTCCGGCTACGGACTATGTGCACGACCAGAGTCCGCCCGGAACTACACCGGCGTACCACCCTGCCGTCGTTTATTGGTCGCTTACCTCCAGTCCAGTAATCGTGCCCCCACCCTAGCCTAGTCCCTAGGGTCATGATGATACAAACTAGGGATTACTGCTGGAGTGGACCCCCATTGCTAGGATTTTTCTAGTGGGTTAAGTACGGTTTAACCCCTTTACTAATCATGGATTAACTTGGTTAAGTGTAACGATGAGTTCACGACTTAACCCCGATTAATCTACCAAGCCCAAATTGGTTAAGTATTAAATGGACCATGACTTAACCCTAATCATGAGGCATTAATTAATTAATGCACCTTAACCTCTCACATTAGACTTTGTTGCGGTTACTAGTTAAGCCGATCGGTTCCGGGTAGCTTTACACCACAACTTGGTCTAACCTCGGGTCCAAGGTACCATATGACCAACTTCTCACATTGGGTCCTATTGTTTGTAGCAACTAGTTAAGCCGGTCGGTTCTGGGTAGGTTTACGCTACAAACTCAACCCAACCTCGAGTTGGCCACACTTATATTTTCTAAGTGTCATGTCCATCGTGTTTCTAAAACACATTACAAGTTTTCAAGCAATTGGGTAGACCTAACTTAATAGGTAAATTCCCAATGGGTAGACCTAACTTAATAGGTAAATTCCCAAGTTTATGTTTTTATGTCGTTTAAGTTTACCCAACCCCAAACGCAATCCAATCGCTTACATATCGCAATAGCGCATAAAGGATAGAAAGAGGGAACTTGGCATAATCATGACATAAAAGTGTTGAAGCCACAAGTTCAACATGGTGGCATATGAAAGGTACATATGTTCATATACTTGCATTAGGCCTCAAAAGCATGCATAAAACCAAACTTAGCATATTGGTGATACATGGTGATAAATGACATGTAAAAATGGCCATAAGTTCGCATTTAGCCTCACATGCAAGTTATCATAAGGGATATGATAACCTTCATGTTGCCATAATGCAACCTTTAGCATAAAGCTTGAAGCTTTATGTTCATAAGCCCAAGATAAGCTTGCATAATATGATAACATGAGCCAAATGATCAACCCAAACTTGCATAACATAACTTGCATATCATATGACAACATGCATATCAAACTTGCATAACATAACTTGCATATCATATGACAACTTGCCTATCAAACTTGCATAACATAACTTAATGAACTTGCATATCATAGTAAACTTGCATAACACATCGTAGTAAACTTGCATATCATACATTTAACTTTAGAGTTTAAGTATGAAAGTAGAATAGGGCTTACAATGCTTATGAGGACTCAAATGAGTATAGCAAATGTAAGAAAACCCTTATGCAACCAATTAAACCCCAAAAATGCAAGCAAAATTGATCAAAACTCTTTCTTTATGGTGCAAATGTAGAGACTTGACTTGAATGCAAGCTAAAGAGGCTCATACAAGTTTAAAAACACTTGTATGCATGGAATATCTCATAAGAATTTGTTTAGAAATTTTATGAAGAGAGTGGAGGCCATGAGAGGATTGATTTTGCCATAGTTTAGTTGCTAGAATGAATAATGATGATTTAGGGTAGGTTAGGGTCTTATTTATAGATTAGGCAAGTGTTTTAGGCCATAGGATTAAACCCTAGTTGCAATCTCAGCCCTTAAAACCGAATCTGGCCCCCAAGCTCAACACAAACCCACAATGGTGCACCAGGCTAAACAGCCCGGTGAGCCAAGTCGACAGCCCAGTCGACAGGGCTGTCGACTTGGTCTAACCAAGTCGACTCCCAAGTCGACAGGGCTGTCGACTTGGGGTGTTCTGGCGGGAATTTTCCCGCCTGGCCCAATAACCCCAATTTCCAAATTCAGATTTGAATTTGAAATCTGTTTTTACTTTGAAATTTTCAGAAAACTTCGTTGGGCCTTAATCGGGTCATACGGACTCCGATTTTCGAAATCTCGGACTCTATTTCGCGTATTTTTCCGAGGCGAACGCAATGGCATAGCCCGTTTCCCTTGATTCAGATTTTAAAATTAAATTCTGCCTCGATTTACATTATTACAGGTTATTGAAAATACGGGTTGTTACATGGTGCATAAAATATGACAGCTTACTCACTGTTTAAAATATGTCCACTGTCTTTTAATATTTCATTCAATACTTATAAACAATTCCAGTCATTTCTCTCTAATCAAGCCTCAACATAACTCATATATGTGGTGTCTTTTGTATTGCTTTAATTTACCTAAACAAATGTTGGAACATAAATCAGAACAAAGTTTACTGCTGTTTTCAGTGTTTATCTTCTTTGTTTACATACACATTTGGACCAAAACCATTCATTCATTCAAGCATATGTATATTAGCACCATGCATACTACTTGAAATAAATTTAAATGGAAAGATTTATTCACTCAACATTATCACAGGTGTGTTCAAACAGAGGTTATGCATCTTATACAGATATTGTATAATTGACTAATGTAACTCAGGCACTCATTCAAGTACAAAATTAAATAACCAAATATTGATGTTTACTCACTTAGATTGCTTTCCCTCTCTGTTTTCCTGCTATTTTCTTGAACTAAACTTGTCCGGACTCTAATGTTTGTGTGTGGAACAATGTAGGGTTTGAGTCCATATTTATAGCCAAACTTCAAGTTTAAAGAATCATTTTTCTGCACATGCTCTTACAGTAAACTTAGGATTAGCCTCACCCCTCTTGTTTTAGCTTCTACGTCCTTGTTTCAAGGGATACTCTCATGTAAGAAATAGTATTTTACTAGATATTTTAGCCAATCCTATGTTAAAATCTTCTAGAAGTATGTCAATTCACCCATGATTGCATTAAATGCTTTCGCATGACTCCTCCTTTTCTCAGCAATAAACAATGGGTTCCTTAGCCTTTAAGGTTGAGATATTTTTCTAACAATTGTTCTATATTTGCAAGTTGTTGCTTAGGATTCTTAGGTGATGTCTTGTGCCTACTTTAGCTCTACTATTTGCTGTTAAATCTTATTAAGATTTTGGCCTCTTTTGTCTTGTTGTTTACATACATTTTCTCTTGATCCTTTGCTGAGTCATTCCACCGAACATGTTGTGTGTGAGTATTAATATATGTTTGTATGAGTTGAAATGGCCAAATTTGTTTTACTACATGTGTATATTTGTTTATCTATGTTTTGTAGCAAAGTTCTTTCTATTTTCTAAATGACAAAATACCCCTTTTCTATGTATATTTGTGTTATCATATTCAAGTGGATAATTAAAGCTTCATTTGCAAAGTTATTTACTTAGAATTCATATTAATTTTCTCTATACTTGTATATTCATGCTATGATAGTTATTTAATGTTGCATACTTATCTCATGTTTTCAAGTTTTAAAATATAAACAACTATGTTCATTTACATAGTGTATTCATACACTAACATATCTTTTTATATGATTTAAATTTTTTTTATTATGTTAAGCAATCATAATTCATTTTAATTCTCTCATTAAAATCAATTATCAACAATCGGAAAAAGTCGGGACATTACATGTACGGTGCCACCAGCGCCGCCTGGAGCGTCATTTTGTATCACCGGCTCCAGACGTGCATCCAAAACTTCCCCGGTCCACTGCTGCTAACGTGTAGACCAGTCATTGCCCCCGACTGTATTGTGAAATGCGAAACTTCCCCTTGTGTAACAACCCGGAAAATCTGAGCCAATTTAAAATTTTTAACTTGGCTATTTTAATGAATTTTGAATATTTAGAATAAATTATTTTAAATAATAACGACCAAAAATTTGTTTTGATCGAAGTTATAGAGAATATATTTATTTTGAAATATAAACAAGGCGTGAAAGGGCGCGGCAGTTCGAAAATTTGAATTCAAACTTTGACTGAATGTACTGGATGCAAATTAAGTCGGATTTCAGCGAAACAAGAAATATTTAAATCTGTTTGAAAATATCTTCCTAACGAATCTGAAAGATCGAAATTTCATAGCAAAAATCAAAAGTTATGGCCAAATCAATTTTCAGAAAGGTCGCTGTGAAATTAATATAGCCCCTGAAAATAGTGATTTTGCAAACGACCTCAGAATTCGACGAAACCATTTTTGTTGGATCCGGAATGCCAAATTATTGTTAAGTTGATCTTTCTAGAATTTTGGAAGTCAATATTTGAGCGTGGCAAAGGAAAATGTGTTTTGGTTGATTTCAGTCAAATCTAGTCGACCAGAAAATGACCATTTTTCAAACGGTCTCAGAATTCGACGAAATCAGTTTTGTTGGGACCGTATCGACAAAACAAAGTCAGATTTAATTTTTCTGGAATTTTTAGAAGCAGTATGTGGCCCCGGCAAATTAAAATGTACGTTCAAAACAGAGTTTGAATGTTTTATACTTTAATTTGAAGAATAACTGACTGTAACAGTCGAATTGGCCTACGAAACATATTCTATTGTGTCCGGAATGGGGGTAATTGGCTAGGGGCGACAGTTGTTGGGTTTGGATTGGAGTTCGTATGAGAAAACCCTAATTTTCAGATTATTATAAGTATCGACCAATCACGTTTTTTCATTCATTAAATTAAAAAATTAAAAAAAAAACCGCTCCTTCTCTCTCCCTGACCCGCGCGCACGACGGAAAGCTCTGGCCACCTTCTCTTTTCAAATTATCCGCAACCACTCAATGAAATCGCGTGATTCTCGATCCATTTTGAAGCTCTAACTCCCCTCTTCAAATCCATACCCGTTGCCACCCTCCTCGTGCTGTAAGTCGTCTGAATCACCTCCGGGAAGTAGCCGACTTCCCAGCGCCGCTGACGCCAGCAGAGGCCACCGAAGTGTACCCCTCCACCACGCGCACGTGCGTCCCTCCACCCTCTTCGACGCTGCGTCAGCCGATCGTCGCCTCGCTGCACGGATTGAGCGCAAATTAGTGACATAGTTTTGAACCCACTTCTGAGTTAACGCCTGAGGTATATTTAAATTGGTTTTAACACCTTTAAACCGTCGCAAAATTTGAATAACTTATAAATATCGTATCTTTTTGCTATGTGGTCGAAATTCAGTGAAACAAGAGACACCGGGACCGTGAGGACGTCTTCTACATTCTAAAAGAGACCGGATATTTTTCTGAGCCTTCTATAATTTTTGGCAATGCGAAAAACAAATTGAGAACTCCTCACTTTAATTTTTGGTTTTCTAGTTAAAATATATATACTAGGATGCAGACGGTGCTTAGCAGCACCCGACACTCGTCGTCCACAGACCATGGACGACTTTTTTGATTTTGTTGTGTTGTGAAAATTGTTTGTGATGTGAAATGGACTGTGTAAAAATATTTGAATAATAAAAATATCATTTTTATTATATAACTGAACTATGGAAAATATTCATGTGTTGAATAAATTATTCGAACAATAAAAATCACATTTTTATTGCATATATGAACTGTTAAAAATAGTCATGTGTTGAAATAAATATTCATTTACAAATCAATTGTTTATGTACACCGATTTGACTGATATTGATTGGGACGATAAATTTTACACGTCGCCCAACTGCACAAATAAAATCTGGGTTTGTTGATGTGAAACCCCACACGGGTATTGGGATGATATTCGACATACACTAGTCCCAATAATTAGTTGTGTGTCGATCGATAGGTTGACAGACAGTTGTGTTGTGCACTTTGGATGATGTTTGATTATTTATCGTTGCTGTTATATACATATGTTGTATGGAATCCATTAATTAACAATATATGGTAATTGATTGGGCCTCATTCCAATTTAGAAAATAAAGAATGTTTGAAATTATAAATTCATGTGTTGAATAAACTATATATTCATGTGTTGAATAAAAGAAAATTCATGTGTTGAATAAAATATATATTCATGTGTTGAAGAAAATATTCATTTGTTGAATAGAATAACGAAGTTATTGAAATATATAAAGCCGTGTTGATTAGAGATGCGCCATTTTGACGCGAACGATATTTATATCGATTTTATTCGAATATCGAAAAATAAGTGATTTCAAAATATAACGTTTTGAAAATATTATCATTTATATATATTGATGATATGGAATATTCAATTTTGAATCAAAATTGAATATGAAGTTGAAATCGTTTTGAAAACGAATTTAAAACGATTTATAAAATACGTTTTAAATTGAAATCGATGAAATATATATAATATATATATTATATGGGCTGAATAGAACACGTCGCGCTGCGGTAGTTCGCGAATTTCGACCATTGACATCGAATTGACGTTACGGGAGATCCGATCGTCGGATTCTCCTGAAGCCTGGACCGTTGGGTTCGTATCGAAAAGAGCTTTCTAATGAATATTAGAAATTTGAAATCTAACGGTTGGATTTGGAGTTACGTCCAAAACAAATTTAGAAAAGGCCGTTGTAAGTGCAGTTCGACGACCGTTATTGGAAATCGACTGTACAGGCCTTGATAAAATTATTTAAAATATTAATAATTTGTGTAAAATCATAGTAAATGATTTAGAGAGAACTGGGATGAAAAATTCCCTATTTGAAAAGATAAAAATATATTTTTATCGAAATGAACTAGTTTTGAACTAGATTTGAAATGGTTTTAAATAACCAGAAATTTCCAATATATGAATTGGAATGGATTTGAATCGAAATTATCTTCGGGATATTTCGATATTGGATTTCGTGATTATACAGATATGGTTGTGGAAATTTGAAAGATATATTTATATCGTTATTTCCAATACGATATTTGTTGGTTTCAGAATTTGATATTGAATATAAGCCGATATATTTTCTATTCAGAGCCTTATATTTAATATCGAACGTGATTTGGGCTTGTCGTGATTGGTTTCTTCTTTAACATTGTTCTTGAACCCAGTTGAGAAAAGATTAAATCTTTTTATTTAGATTTAATGAAATATACCAATTAATTGATATTTAATTGGGATTGAATTGAAATTGATTTTTTATCGTGAGCGGTGTTTTGAATGACACCTGTTCTTTAACCCGATTAACAATGTGATGTGATTTTGGGGTTTATCGTGAACCGTGTTTTAAATGACATTGGTTCTTTAACCCAGTTAAAGATTAGAACTAAGTGGAGTTTTAATGAATCTTCAAATAGATTGAAATGATCGAGAATGGAGTATCACCAGTTTTGCTCCAAGCAATAGTGAAATCTTCAATTAGATTTGAACGTGAAATGGTAATTAAATTTACCGATAACACCGTGGTGTTAGATATGAAGTATTACCAGTTTTGCTTCATGGGATTTATTGGTTGGGATTGGGAAATTTAACAAATAATTACTTCGGTAAGATGCGTTAATCCCGACTAGTTTGAAATGATATTCAAAGGATGATTAAAGAATAAATTTAAAAGAATTTATCTTCGATAAAATTAATGGAAGCCTTTCCCTAAGAACGTGAAATTTAGAAACTAACTGTGGGTTAGTTAAGAAGAATGGTTTCCTGGGTATTGATCTGATGTTGTTTCGGCCTTCGGGGTTAATATTTGGGAAATTATTTCCTTACTAATTTACGGTTAGTGACTGATGAATTGGAATGAGGCGTATGTTGTGTTTGTGTAACACTTGTTTATTATATACGCGAGTTGTTCAAAAGACCGGGTTTATCCCATTCTGAATAACTGATACGACGATAAGTCGAAGATGAAGACGGTGGTTGAAGACCGGAGGTCTTCACATCGTATGGGTGAGTACTGATGATCTTGATTGAGCTGTACACCCAAAAGGAGGGAATCAGTTGGTGATCGTCCAGACATACTTGGAGATCGAAGGATATGCGAGGAAAGTGCCTCCGGTTTCGTTCAGACCCAGAACGAACTTGTAAATGGACTGTGTTTTTGACATTGGATTTCATTATGTGTGACTGATATCGGTGGCATAGTGTGGTCTGCCTGTGTGGCATGCTAAGATGCAAATGATCAAGGCTTCTGTTGAAAAGCAATGTCTTGTGGTTGATGATCAAAGCACAGCCTTTGTGGCATAGCTTTGTGTAACGTTAATTCGCGAGCCTCACACCCCGGTATGAACCAAAAACAGGAAGAGGACCTTAGGGAGGACATGCGTTTTCTTCTAGCTAGGTGGTGTCAGTGCTTAAACTGGCTTACATTTATATACTTTTCACCTGTGTGGTTGTTGCTGTTGCGAGGCACCTCGGATAGATCGGTCATTCTCGAACCGATGGAGTCAGTGGACTCATTTACGCCCCATAGGGCGGGGAAACGCATGTTCAGGCATTTTAATCCACTCCGTGTGGACCGACCCTGACGATCCAAGGGCTTGACTGAGTACTTGTCCAGAGGCTCGGGCTAGAGAGTCTCGAATCGGTAGAGGACTATCTTTTGCCTCGGTTCATAGATGGAAATCCAATTTCCAAATACGTGATTTTACGGTTTTAATTGTAGAACTAGTATGGCAACATGATATATGGTACCATGCCGTCTATGATTTATACTTATGATTGAAGTTGTTTTCTTCACTTATAGTAATAATAAAAGATGAAATTTAGCGTATCAAGCATTCTTTGGCTGTTATAAGGTAAAACCCTATCCTCTGGCTTGCGTTGCATTGTGTGATGGGACATGGGTCTTATAACAGCTTCATTGTTCTTTATTTAGCACTGCGCTGTTTGTTCAAGCACTGGTATTCTTGGGGTAAAAACCCGTTCTGTGTTATACGACGTGGTCCCTTGATTTACCGAACTCTAAAATAAAGATTAATAACTGTTTTAGTTCTCACACCAGTCACATGACTGACCTGTAGTTTATTGTTTTAACCTAAACTCTGGGTGCCCTTATTTTCCGCACGGGAAGCTAGTAGTTGGGTGTTGCAGATTTATATTCACAGGATCCTGGTTTATAGCTGGAGTGATATTCGGAAAGCTCTGTATCCGTGTATTTCTATCAGTTATGTTTTGTATTGTTTTTCCGCTGCAGTATTGTATTTAAATCTCTGATATTTTTTGTTGTATAATATTTATTCATACTCTGTAATATTCTTGTATTCTGATGGAATTGTTGTAATAAGCAGTGAAATGTTCTTCTGTTTGCGTTTTGATCTGTCTTGTCCTCAAAGCAATCTGTGCTTTCCTTACCGGGGAAGTTACGGGTTATCACACCTTGTCTCGATGCTTGCCACCCACGCGCTACAGCACACACGAGAAGACGAAAGCGTGGTGATGTTTCAGTTTGTTAAAGAGAAAGGGGCTTGTGTTATTTTACTTCATTAAATGAGCTTGCGTTGGTTTGACAAAGATGGAGCTTACTGTTTGTTTTAATTTGTTGTAGGGGAAAAAATTTATTTTGCTGATGGAAAGTTTGGTTTCTAATTTTAGTGAAAGGAGTAGCGTTTATACCATTTCTGGAAGAAGGAAAAGATGAAGAAAACATCAACTTATATTTATATAACGAGAATACGTGGGAGCCAAGTTACATAGGATATAGGTCTGCAGAAAAGAGGTAGGGCAGACGTTGCGCTGTGTGCTAATTTATTTACTTGGAGATGAAGTTGTTTATACTTTAGGGCACGAAGTACTCTGCATATCCTTTCCTTTGTAGTATAGGTTGGTAGAGTAGCTGTTGTGATGGGTGGGAGATTCAAGAAAAATATTTGGATGGCACGGTATAAATTATTTGGCAGGCAAGGAATAATAAGAAAGCTGAAGTAAGCGTATGGGGAAGATTTTATTAGTTTAAATAATATAATTATTACATCCATTATTACGTGAATCGATGTTTAATTCCGTAAACTACACACACGAACTCCAAAAATAACGAAACTAGACATACTACTATGTCGTGACATTCCCAATCCACTGAGACTAATTTCGTTGAATTCTGACTTTGTTTGCACAATGGTTTTATTTTAATTTCAATATATCCATCGGTTCATGTTTAGAATATCGTACACCGACCAAACAGCTCCAACTGGGTCCAAACTGGAAATCTAGCGACAACTAACTATACGTAATCCCATTAAATTTGTTTCGCAGAAAACGGACTCAGTTTGCAAAATCGTTATTTTAAGGCTTATATAATATTAATAAAATATTATTTAAATTCTAAAATAATCAAATTAAATAGTAATAAATTATTATTACCATAAATACCCACTGGAAATATCATATAACTTCAAATATAAATTATACAACTCGATATCATCAATTTCTAGTTAAACGTTATCCAAATTATATAAAAATCTTTATTAATTTATTAACTAAACGTTATCGTTTATTAACGAATTCCATAGTGACTATTTTAAAATTTGATTTGGACATAACTAACAATCTATAACACGAAATCTGGATTTTTCTCTTCCAAATGAAAATTATAATCAACAAGATTCAAACGTTTCTTATTTCCGACTTAAAACAGATTTTGTATATTCATTTGAAGTTCAAAGCTCAATATTACGAACTACCGCGCCATTTGAGCTTGATTTATATTATATATATATATTTAACGTTCAAACTTCATTATATAATTAAAATATATATTTTAAATCCATTTAAAATACCAAATCAATATTTAAAATAATAAATTATATTAAAGATTTAACTACCAAAAATACGGGACATTACAATCTTCCCCCTTAAAAGAATTTCGTCCCCAAAATTACTAAGGTAGGAAAAATGTCATAAACCCATTATAAAATAAAATCCAGTTTATTATAAATCAAAAACCAACTCAATATTGTAAATGAAAATTTTCAAAAATATCGGAAATTTTCTAACACTTTAAATTCCCAGAAAATTCGCCAGAGTCTCCTCTGTACGGAGTGACATCTGCGATATCGCAGGAACAAATAATATATGTACATCAACTCACATGGTCGGAAAACAAAACCAATAACCCAAAATTTTACATTTTAGTGTAGGCATACCTTTTATGAGCACTATTGAGCATACTTGCTCAATTACATGCAATCTACGCATTCAAAATCAATCCTCAAGCCATCTGGTACCTGTACTTACTTAAGTCAACACATAAGTAACAAATATATGAAATTCTTAAATAATACTTCACTAATCATCAAGTATAACAACACAAAATCCAAAATCAAATAGGTAGCATCAATTCACTTTCAAACACAGGCTTAAATCATAAATTTCAATCCATATGTTTTTTCATTCCAATTTAACTATTCTGGAATTTATTCTTTAGTTTATATTTCATTCAGCTCCATTAAATTGTTGCTTATTTCTATTCAAATAATCTACCATCCAATAACAAATAATTCACGATCAACAACCAATACATAACCAAACCAATTGAATTTGCATTCAATATTAACATTTATTTTGGTTTATAATATTTGAACATCAATCGATTAATATTCGATTGATTTCTATTTAATTATCATTAACTCGATTTTCAAATTTCAAATCAGTTTTATTTAATTTCACTTAACCAAGCTAATTTCTGATTCAAATTTTTAACCCAATTTGAATTCCATTCAAATCAATCAATAACCAAACCAACTTCTTAATAATTTAATAAAATTATTTCTTTTCTATACAAAAATATAATTTGGGAAAAATATTTCATTTACCCTCTTTATAAAATAATATCGTGTCCATCACCAGTTCAATGCTTCTCAACACTTGAACGATCAAATAACACAATACAAAACATTTTAATATAAAATTTAAAAATATGCTCTCATATATATATATATATATATATATATATACATACATACACACACACTCAAATCAATCTAGGGTATTACTAACCCAATATATATATATCGAATTACGCCACAGAGCCAAGGTTATTACTAAACCATTGCTCTAATACCAAGTGTAACGACCCACTTTTTAGTATAGTTTAAGCCGACATTTATAAACCCATGTCAAACCAAATTATACAGAAAAGAAGATAATTATTAGAAAGAAATCAGAGGGTAGGATAAGTAAGAAAGAAATACTAGAATTGGGGGTGAGCGTTTGGTTGGTTTGGTTTATCCGATGATAAATTTGTCAAACCAAACTAAAACCAACAAAAATGAAAACCAAACTAACCAAATTAAGTTTGGTTTGTTCGGTTGGTTATCCGATTAAACCGAATTAAAAATGTTTTATACTATGTGTTTGAAATATTCACTATAATTTGAAACAAATTATAAATATATGATTACAATATTATTATTTTTGAATTTTAATATTAATTTTGACACATAGGTGATGATTAATATATACTTAAATAACTAAACTAACCTAAAATATTTATTATAATACCGATAATTTAGAAAATATAGTAAAAATTCGGTTAATTTGGTTAAACCGATAACCGAACTTAATTTTTTTTCGAGCCGATTACAAACCGATTTAATTCCAAAACCGAACCAATCCAACCAAAATAATTTGGTTTGGTTGGTTTATTTGGTTTAACCGAATCATGCTCACCCCTAACTAGAATAGAAGAAGAAGAAATACATTAGAAACAGAGTCTCACATCGCAGCGGAACAAAATATAATATAGAAATAAATTATTACTGAGTGCTTGAAATAAAACTTACAATCATCAGAGTACATCACACATCTGGACAGTTATAATAATTTGTCCTCATATACAATCACACAAAGGAATATATAATATCATACGTTGGAACTTTTCCAGCTCGTCTCTTCACAGTACCTGATAACTTGAACCTGCACGCTTAGTCTAACCCGAGCATTAAAAACACCGGGTCAGTCTGGTGAACTAGAGTGAGAAAAACACACTAAGTTTAAATGCATCGCACAACTTGATTTTAAAGTCAAAATCATTTCGAAAGAAAAGGATAATCGTAAGATCAAATCCACACATAAATACAGACGGTTTTAACCTTACGATAACCCAAAACATTTTTGAAATCAATATCTTTTCTGATATTATAATAGTGTCTAAATACAAATAAATATCAATCTAGCAGAACGCTTGCATCTCACACTCTACATATATAGTATAGAATCAAAATCGCAGGCGCTTATTGGAGAAGGGATTCCCATGGCAAGGAATGGGCAACCACCTTCCCGACAATATACCTCTAGAGATGAATACATTGGGGGTTCAACAAGAACATCTTGCAACGTAGACTAAACATGACCGGCCTCTCACTTTGCTTGAGAGTACTGAATATATCATTACCACGGTTGGGGCCAGCTAACCGAACCGATAGCGTACATATGAAAATAAAAATAAAGGGACAACCGAAGGCATTTGATTTCTCCAGATCAGGTAATGATATACCCTTTTGATGGGTGCGACAAACATAGTCATGCGACCTACCCGATTTTAACCGTTTCCCGGTTGATGAGGCTTGAGGTCATAAATACCTTTAGAACATCTGGCCACCACACTCTGAAGGCCACATCGTCAATCAGCCAGGAATTTACTTAATTGACGTCCACAAAAATACTTTAGTTGTTAAGCTAAAGAAGTTTCCCTTTTATGCCACTAACGTGTACGTTTGTAGAAATCAACGTATGCGATCCCTTTGGAAATACTATGTCAGGCATTCGTCCATACAAGTCATCCAGGAACAAGATGAACCGAAAACTTTCTCCTACTACATCCTAGGTATCACCCTATGGATCAATAGCGAGTAGTCCTTGTAATCCGTAGATTCCAACCACAGCAGAATCACATTATATCTCTGGCCGCTAAACCAGAGATTTTAAGTAGTTCTTCCATTTTATGAAGATCCACGGTCTTCAATGCTCCGTTTTCAATCTTTATTTTTTAGTATTTTCTGGTTCGGAACGGTTTTTGAATATAAATTCGATCCCAGTCTTTCTATACCAACAACGCATTTGATCAGATTTGATAGTCGGTTATTTAACTATTAAAATAACAGTTTTTTCAATCATGAAAATAAAATGAGTTCACTGGTTCAGTATTCAACATCATTGGGCCTCTTTAATTAAAAATAATTAACAAATAGTTAATTAAAAACTTCTACATCTTTCGATAATTTAAAATACAGTATTTACTTCTTATTTCAATATATCAATGTTCTTAAGACCATTTAATTATAATACTTGGAAACTAGGTTAGCCCCGTGTAGATGCACGGCTGTCTTCAATCGAACATCCATGTAGTACTGTACTAAATAACTGGCACATTGCACATTGCTTTTCAATTTTGACATGATCATAATCGTCAACAGTAACCATCCATGGCTAAGTTGGATGTAGTTGTGTTATTGTGAGCACATAACCGAAATTTTTCCAAATAGCATACAGTTCTAAAACCATAAAAAAGCTCATCATTTGTATACAGTCAAAGAGCAACATAAAGAAAGAGAAAGACAAAGATAAAACTATTATGGAAGCATAAGCTAATGTAGCAAGTCTCTTGACATTCTCCGATGTAAAGAAACATATATTTTGTAGCTGTTGAATAGATATACGATTCATATATAAGCTTTCCATAAATCGACAAAAATGACTGATAGAGATTAAGTTTGAAAAAAATAGTAAATCACTTATGATGGCATAAGTAACACATCCATCTACTTAATATATACAGATCATATTCTAGGAATTATGCAATTAATGTGAAGTGTACATAGCTTCGGACATAGATACTAATAGTGTACTAACCATATTAAACATTGATAAAAAGGCGATTTGAAGATTGTCGACTACACAATCATCAATGTACTGAAAATGAAAAGTACTCGTTGGAACATACCTTGTTTATATCAGTACCTGGAAAACAAAAGACATAATCAGAGGAATAAATCAGTTGCCAAAAAACTACTTTAGTGGATGCCTAACAGTGAATCTAGGACCAATAATGAATAGAAACATTTTTCGGCATCCTTTTACATATATGATAATAATGATCTGAATCATCTTTACTATTCATATCATAAAAGATGCTAAGTTCCTACAATCCTTTTAATCAATACATTCACACTATAAAAGTGGCAGTTATAGAATAATAGCATATAACATGTTGGCTATCTCATTTAATTTATTTATTTATTTGGCAGAGCCAATATGTAAATTATTCCAGCACGTAATATGAGATCTTTATTACATCATTGAAGTTGAAATCAAATTTGATGGCACATAAATCAATCTAGTGCTTAATAGTGGACCAACATGATTTTTGCCAGGAAGACATTTCACCATTTGTTTATATCATAAACAGTATTACACAACATGTCATCTAATTTTAAATTATGAACAACTACGTAACATGTATGAACAATAGAAATTCAGCTTCTGTATCAGAATTTACCTTAAAATGGATTTATGTAGTGAAACCAAATTTGTGTTTACTGTAACATCCATGAATCTATGCTCAAGTATGAAGTAACTGATCCTCCCAATATGGTTCTAATATAATAACTACCAAAAGAAAACTGAAATTTGTAGAACACAAAAAATACTTAATTATATAAACAAATATCAGTAGCAGAACAACTGCATATCATCAAATATAGGAACACTTGATGTGAACAATAGCAGCAACGTCGTTATAAACAACCTGCAAAAATTTAACTAATAGGGAAAATGTGATATATTAGAGCATTAGTGCCCGTACTATACTAAATTACAATAAATTGCAACTAATTGGCAGATTACTTCTAATAATTATAGCTACTCATTAGCTAGATTACTTAGAAACAACATCATAGCTATGATTTTATATTTCAATTCATTCTTTCTCAAATACCCTTGGTTAATTATATTTTTGACTTAATTGATAATGTCTTATTTTTGCTGTATATCTGAGGGCCATAAAACATAATGAAACATGGAAAATCTGATAATAATAACAAAGAAATAAACTTCATACTGAACCAAGCTGTAGGAAATTAGTTCTTGGACTATGTTTACTTTAATACTTCGCTTTTGTTCATGTAGATGTTAAAGCAACGGAAAAATGTGGTGCTTATATTGGTGAACATGTAATGTGTCAAAAACTGATTATTACAATCATGACATTATAAATAGTGCACAAATGAAAATCGAGTATTTTATGCTTCCTGCTATGAAAAAGAAAGTTAAGTCCTTACTTACAGGAGGTGCATGATTCTTGATTCCACAGTGGTCACCAATTAGTTTATTTCAACAACAATATTTCCGTGCTGATCATGAACTCTACCAATGCGATTTTGCTCACTATCTAGCATTATATACATCAGCTGGCTCTTCGTTTATGCCTTTGGAGTTTTGATTATTGAGGGCACTGACGATGAATCTACTACTTTCGGTAAGCTGTCCAACACTATTTAAGTTTTTTGCAGGCAATGCTGTAAGAAACAATCAATGCAAGTACAATTAAACAATGAATATATTTAAAATTTAACTATGCTTTTGAGATTTAAATAAAACAAAATAAGGAACAGCTCAAAAATAACTCAAAATATATTGTAAATGATAAATTATGTATATAAATTATAAACACAAATTTAAGCATACAAAAATAGCATGAAATCATGAATATTGCTCATTTTATTCCTTTTTAGGACTCAGTGTAGAGATATCCCATAATGTATGAAACAAACTATCATAACAACAAAGAAAATGCCAAATCATTGGATGTAAATTGATAACAACATTAATTTTATATATGTTCACAAAAATACCAATTTCAAAAGGTAAGCTCCCATCATTAATTTCTTGTGGGAAGTATACCACGTTACCCAAGGCAACAAAATCAAGCATCATAATGATACAGATTTTAAAAAAACTAAATGAAATAAACTAATTATTTTTTCATTCTAAATTTAAGCAAAATATCAAACATGGAAAGGAGAATCATTGAACTTTTGGAAAAAGTAACATTTATAGCAGGTAAGTATATTTTCATATAGTAGTTTACACAGTTATCCTGTTCAGCTACTCAGATCCTAAGTAACATAACAAATCTCACTATTGCAGCCAATTCTCAAATCATCATTCGAAAAATCAGGAGCTTAGAATCATAAACTGAACCAATCATGACCAATCTTAGATCACCGATAAGATAATTATTAACGATAACTATGCCAAAAGTCGAAAAATTACCTAAATCAGTAGAAGAAGGGAGGAGATAAGTGCAAAAAGACAAATAATGGAGGAAGGCATCATTGGGTCATGACTGGTCGGATAATTATTAATATGCTTTGCTGCTAACAGCAGTAGCTAATGCTGCTCTGGCCTATATATATTATGGCTTGATGCAAAATGTGAAGAATAAGAATTCTATATGTCATGAAAGGTTCATCGTCATAAGAAAGTTTAGCTTATAAAAGTAAACATATTTGAAAGTACGTTATAAATACTTCCATAGTACACAGAGTGCATGAAATGTTCTGATGTGCATCGATCTACTGATATAGTCCGGGTCCCTTTATGCTATCTAACATGATTGAAATTATTAAATTTCTTCATTGCCATTTCAATTTTGCATATATGATTTTGTAACTTGAAACTGTGTATATGTACATGCATGTAGATCTAAGGCTTTCAAGTTTCTCAAACTCAGGTTTAAACTTATGACCAAGTATGCTCAACACTGACTTCATATGCTCTTAAATTAAACATAAAACATTCATGTATTTGTACATAAAAAAACTTCAAGATAATTTCATTTACAAATAAAACTTCACGCGTTTAGAACCAAAGGTTTCCAAAATCAGGTCCTTCGTATTCTACGATTTTTTTTAATCCAAAACTTATTTTATACTTGTAGATGTTCGTCATTCATATATGTATATGTGAAACTATTTTTACGTGAATCCATGGAAACCTATACCAAAAGTCGGATACTCACTGAAGCTCATGCATGGCATTCTAAATTTATATCATTTAGACGTCTCTGCATATTCTAAATTAGTGACATATGTGAAAACATATTCTGGCTTCTGAAAACTATCATCCATTTTCCTAGCAACTTGTCGTATGAACTTGGAAGTTATAAGTTTTCGAAACCACCAGACTACGTTTTTTTTTTTTTTCATAATGCAAGGTAAATCGTACTCATGAAACTATAATATGACATAATTAAAAGCTCAATTGTTATGCTATAATTGACTGCTTACATTTTGCTTCACCTCACAAAGAATTCTCATTAATGAAATCACTCAAAGTTTGGTTCTTTTGCTGCAGACTCCTGCAAACTTTGCTTTCTTGCAAACAACTCTTAATTTTTTTCCCAATTCTTTTCGTTGTTCACCCTCTTCCAAACTTCTAATTCATCACTGTCCCTTGCTTGCCTGCATTCTCCATTACATACATTCTGAAAATTAATAAGATGCAGTGTTTGGTTTTTTTTTTTTTTTTTTTTTTTTTTTTTTTTTTTTTACTAAACTTAAATCTTATAACAAAAAAACAGAACATATCCAAAATATTAAATTTGAAATGACCTTGAAACATTAATAACTGATTTAAATTCAAGGACAATGAGCATGCATAAATTATCTGCATACAAATGACAGATGGCAAGGAACTTAATTAACATAACTAAAATCCAGTAAACGATGGAGAAAGAAAACCCAATTAATTAGAAATAGAATTGAACACCAAATCTAGATAGAAAGTCACCAACATCTATTCTTCCCTACCTACTCGATCTGCATATAAAAAATATTTATATATATTTTATCAAATTGAAATAAAAGTAGTATACTTGTTTAAATTCAAATAAATCTCTAAATGCCCAACGATAAAAGGTTGCATGTATATTACATAAATTTTAAAGGATACTGTAAAATTTTCAAAGAACATACCTGAACAATGTTGATAACTCGTTTAGAAACTGCAAATGGAATAATAAACTGCAAATGAACAAATAATTTATAACCAGCTAAAATGTAACTTACATAATAAAGGTAAAACAGTATTATATTGCCTAACATTACCTCGTCAGGAACCCTTAAGTACTTAATTGTATTCCCCTGGATTAAGTTAATGTCGAGTTAGGGATTTTTATTTTTGATTCAAACTTACGATCTTCAAGCCTTCTGTGAAAAAACCACATCTATATGCCTTTCAGAAAGCCCCACTCTCTCAAAAAGCTCAGTTCTTGTTGATTCAGGCGGGTAAGCCTCGGCTAATCGCAATAGTTATGCCATAACAGAAACCCGGTTACCAAATTAACAAATAAAACAATCGTAGATATCAATTTTAATTATAACTAAACCTGCGTACGCTTGCTCGAGAAGCTCCAGTTGATATGGCGTTTTCATATCCCGCTTACGCTTCTCGCCACCGTTAGACGGAATGTTCTTCTCCTGGGGCGGCATATTATCTACTCCAGCCATAGAATCCATCTCAAATATCGAAACCCTAGTTTCGGATCTAGGGTCCAGTTGAAGTTTTCTGAACGAAAGGTTGTAGAGAATCGATGGCGGTTTGGATAGAGGATGAGGAAGTCACATTAAATTTCGTGAAAGGTTCAATGGTTGACGGAGGGCTCGGGAAGGTTTTATGGGAGATTAAAAATGTGAGAGAAAAAACAAAGGCAAATTCTATTCAGACCCGAAAAATAATTGAGCAGCCCCTCTTTTAGTTTAAAATTTCGTTGGACAGAAATACCATTCGCTGAATATTTTTTTTGGCAAATTCTATTTCAACCCAGAAATTTAGTTAGTAGCCCCCCATTTCATCAAAAAAATATGATGACCAAAATACCCTTTTTCCGTTATAATTTTTTTCCAGTTTTTTGAATACCTCGTAGTTGTACTACGTGGTTTTTCGGTGAACCTCGTAGTAACCCTACGTGGTTCATGAATGAACTACGGAGATCGTGTACGTGGTACTTTGACAAACCACGTAGAACAGCTACGAGGTACACTGAAAAACCACGTAGTCCCCCTACGTGGAAGGGTATTTTTGGTTTTTTTTTTTAAAAAACGGGGGGCTACTAACTAAATTTGGGGGTTTACCAATTATTTCATGATTTGGGGGGCTACTAACTAAATTAGTGGGTTGAAATAGAATTTGCCATTTTTTTTTTACACGTTTTCGTCAACCACGCAGTGCGGGTGTGGGGATTGTGGTCCAACCACGCAGTTGGACTACGAGGTTGGTAGCATTACCTCGTAGGGCCCCTACGAGATTAGTAGCATTACCTCGTAGAGACTCTACGAGGTAATCTACATAACCTAGTAGTGACTCTACGAGATAAAGGGTATTTTGGTCATGTGAAAGTTTTTTAAAAAAAAGGGGGGCTACTTAGCTATTTTTCGGGTCTGAATAGAATTTGCCAAAAATAAAAAGGGGGAAGAAGAAATGGGTTACTTTACAGGAGAAGAAAAATTCGGAAGAAGAAATATGATGCTTCAGTTTTTATTTAGAAGAAGGGAAGACCATTCGTAATTTTTTAAAATAATATTGCAGGAAGTATTGGGCTTGAGATTTTTAAGAGTTCCAATACAACGGGTAGAAAAATAACTTATTAGAACCTGAGATAGGAAGTGTTTTTTATTATTATTAAAATGAATGTGCGTCTTGGAAATCAAACACAGTAATAATTATAGGCGCTTTTTATTGTTAAAAAATAGTTGTGTGCTTTGAAAACTAAATCCAGTAATGATTACAAGTGTTTTTTTTTATTGTTGACAGCAATATTAATAATTTTTAATTGTTGGAAAGTGTACCCAGTAATGGAGGCATTTTGGCGCGCGTGTATGTGTGAATGAAGAGGGAAAAAAAGCATTTTAGAGGGAAATCAGTGGCATTTTGGAGGGAAAAATGGCAGTTTTGAAGGGAAATTGTCCTTGCTTTAGTATTATGTTAGATTTATCTTATAACCATAATCAACTTCCATTTAATTCTCTTTTCAAAACATTTGTTCCATCATTCTTCATTATCTATAATTGGAAAATTAATTTAACTTTTCTCTCGTAAATAACGTTACGAAATCCCTTTTGTTTCAATACTTGAAAACAATAACCTCTGCTTATTCTTATAAAATAAACCTATTTCAAATCTCAACTTTTTATTTCCTTTTAACTCGAAAATATCATTATTTTTTCACGCAATCCTCTTTTATTTTCCTTAGCTTTGCAAACATCATTATATATTCCCAAATCTTTTTAATTTCCTTTACTTCGGAATACTCATTTTATATTCTCCAAATCTTCACCAATAATGTTACATTATTATTTCTCTAATGGAAATAATAAATTATTTCCCCTCTTTACCATTACAACTAATATCATCTCAGATAATCCTGAAGTCGTTCTAGTTGGGGTATTTTAATTACTTCTCAGACCTAGATCAACAACGTTCTTATCTTAAGATAGTTATGAGTTGAAATTTCAAAATCCGATATTTCAATTATCAAAACAAATCCCATTTAAATATTTTATTTAAAATATAGTTTCATAAAACTTTCATACTTTGAAAATCTCCTTCTCGAATATAATCATTATTCCTTAATTCATTAATTAAGAAATAACTTACTAAAATATCACCTTTAACTTCAACTTCTTTAAACATTTTTTTATAACCGGGATTTTATTCCAAAATCCTATTACTTACTTCTTTATCAATTTCACTTTTAACAATCCCTCTTCTAATCCATTTCACCCATTTCCACTTTGAAATCCTTATTCCAATTTGCCCATTTTACTTAATTTCATTATTAAGTAACGTTAATTTAAAATTAACGTTAATTTAAAATTAACGCTTTAACACCTCATCTCTTTTTATAAACTTTGCATATACAACTGTAGTCTGATATAAACCCTTTTATCTAATTTCCTTTTACTTAATTTAATATTAAGTAAAGATTTAATTTAAACCATCTTATTTGCTTAAAATCCCTTTTATAACTTTGTTATAAAAACTCAGGTTTTAATATAAAAACTGTTTATAACTCCTTTCACATTTCAATTCAATTATATTTCAACTTCGATTAACTTTTTAAATGAATTTCAGTTTAAAAGAAATCTTCTAAATTATTATTAAAAATAATAATTTACTTTAATCATTAATTATGGTAGAATTATTTAAATTTTTTATTAACTAAAATAAAAATAAATTTCCCTTTTTAAAATCTTATAAAAATTAAAAGAAATATTAGTTAAACCATTTCCTTAGATTAATTCAAAACAAACTAATTACTAATCACTCTTACTTAAAACGGTCGACTTAGTCAACCCAAAATACAGTTATTTCGTTAACTGATTCCAATTACTCCTTCCTTTAAATTAATTAATAATATAATTACTTTAAAATAATTCCATTTAATTGTTTCTTAAAATTAATTATTCACTCTTAACCATTAGGTTAATTTTCTACTCTCTTACTTATAAATCTGATTAATATCAAAATTTGCTTTATAAAATCGTTTAATAATTAATTATAAACTTAAATAATAAATATTTAGTATTTATTTCTTTTTATAAACTTCCGTTCACAATAATATATTTCAAATTCTAGCTTATGTTCTAAAATAATATTTATAACTTTAATTCTATTGGTTCACCCAACAGTAAGCCAATCTTTATAAAACAATATATAATAAGGCCATCTGCTATAAATTCCTCAACCAATATCACTCATTGGTTAATAACAAACAATTGTTGGGTTTGGGTTCAATAATCAATACTCAAGTCAATAATTCAATCGCATTGGTTAAACAGTTCATATAATGATCATATGAAAATAAACAATAAATTTGGGGAATCTAGTTGGATCCTCCCAACCTGTTCTTCCCTGTATCAAAATAGATTATCTCAAATAAAATCATTAAATTCAATTTAATTGATAATTTCTATAACAGTAAATAACGACTATTTAACGTCAACCAATTTATTTAACACAACAAACAATTCCATAAATTTAACACGTTTATTTTATAAACGTGACCAAAAAGGTAAGTTACCTTCATCGGGTCCAATCGTTAAAATAACGATTTGGTTTTCAATGAAATTAAAAAACGTTTAATTTCATAGGTTCAATTAATATATGAATATAACTAATAACAATCAATCATTAGCAACCATAGCACACAATTATAAAAACCCAACTTATATAAAATATAAGTGGGAAGAACTGGGTGAGTTTAACTCACCTTGCACTACCAAAAAACATTCAACTAGAGACTGCAAAATTAAAATTGAAAAGAATCAGTCTGTACTCAAAGACTGATTAGTAACAAAAATGATTCAGTTTTTAATATTTTTTGTTTATGACCGAAAATCAGTATTAAATCCGTCTGTGATTTCTTGAGACTGCCTGGAGACATTGTTTCAGTCTTTGTTTTGATAACGGTTAGAATGTAATCGCTTATTGATCCAAAGAAGAAGCTTTTTAAGTATTTTTCTAATCCAACGGATGATTCTGACGATCCACGCCATACTATTTTAAGCAGAAATATTATAAAATAAATTATTTATACAATAAACAAATAAAACTGCTCCATTTCCTTGAAATAAGGCCACCATTCACGGCTAATGCTCTTCCACTATCTCCATTTTAAAATTAATAACTTCCTCCTATTTCATCGATTTCATAATGGCCTTCTGGTTTTCATTTCAACTGTTCATTCAATTTACCAAGCAGATCCGATGTAAACTAGAGGAAGCTCTTCACTGTTGATTAGTATCTTAACTCCTGCTAAACTACTTCATGTTTGCCAATTTTTGTTTCCTAGAAAAAAAAAAGATCTTTTTAGCTTTACTTCATCTGTAGATGTTCCACTGGGCACTCCAACTAATTAGTCCTCCCCCTCTCAATTAGCTCCATGGATTTATTACATATAGTTTAGGTAGGGGGCTGACGATAACCGGAGAGTAGGAATGTGATTAACTGTTGATATTTGGTTTTGTTTAATGATTATGAGTAGATTTAGCAATCAATAGAAGCGAGAAGGCTGTTAATATGTACTCGAAGCATACAGGGAAGACTCCAGAATAGATAGAAGAGGATATCGAAGGGCCAATGTATTTCAGTCCCAGCAAAGCAGTTGGATATGGTATCATTGACAAGGTATATTACATACAAAAACAATGTGTAAATCCCTCTTATCAGTGTATTTGTCAAATTTAGTAAACACAATCCTCTATGCAGGTATTGTATAAAGAACGTGGCAGTGAAGATCATGGTGTTGTTTCAGACCTCAAAAGATGGTTTGAAGCTAGTAATCATCATATCTCATAATGGAGGAAATGAAGAAAATTATCATTACACTAATAATTGTTCTCTTTGTCGGTGTCGCATCAGCACAGAACTGTGCTCATGGACTTGGAAAGTTTAGCATGTGTGCACCGTATGTAGTACCAGGCGCAACGAACGACCCTCCAAGTTCCAGGTGTAATGATTGTTAGTTGGCTGATGTATCTGACTATGGTTGGATGTTGTATATAATTGAATGGTCTTGCAATAAAAGGAGGAGGTTTGCATGAAACATGATGTTTACAATAAGGAATGATATATTTTATGAAATTGTACAAACATGATGCATGCAACTGTATGCTAACTATTTCGATCTTAGCTGAATTGAATTGAATGAAATTTTATGATAATATGTAGTAATATTTTTGTATTTGAGTTTATTACATGTATTTATTTAACCAAATATATTGCCCAATAATTTTGAGTGTTTGCCACAACAAATGAAATTATACTTTAGTTTTGCTCAATATATATATATATATATATATATATATATATATATATTTGGGACTGATTTGAAACTTTATTTCAGTTTCAACTGATCAGTTTTTAAATAAAATTTAAGACAGAATTTCAGTCTTTAGAATTAAAGACTGAATTTCAGTTTCATTTTATTTTATTTTTTGCGACTAGAGAACTAGTGACTTCCACCTTCAGTTTTAAGTCAGTCTTTACATCGTATTTAGTGACTGAACTGCTTAATTAAGGACTGAATTTATCAGTCTTTAGTTCAACTTTTTTTGTAGTGTTGATTTGATTCCATTGTTAATGGCTCATTTTAATTAAATAAAACAGTCGTTTAGTTTAATTAAATATTCCGGTGGATTCCAATTATGTCTATTCCTATTCCATAATGTATTGTTAGTCGAGACGATCCCAACGCAAATTGGTTTGTTTGATTCTGATAATATTTGAGTAAGTTATTAATCAGTTTATGTTTGTATCAATTGAATCACTACTTACTTTCCTGACTAAATAATTATATAAACTAATTATATCATATGATTAGAACGACCGATCCTAACTTTTACTCCCTAGTCTTTGTTTCCAGTTTCTTTAACAGCCTGCAAAATTCACGATTAAATTATTAAACACTTCATTTCCTTCAATTAAAACCAATAGACCCTAGTTACTAAATGGGTATAATTAATTACTTTCAAATGTTATACAGGCCGACCTAATTCCAGTTTCTACACTTCGTCGCTCTTGCTCGAAATCCTTCGTACTTTGTTCGAAACAAAACAGAATCACCTTTTTAGTACTCATCCTCGCCGCATGAATCATCTACCTGAAATATATGTTTTATAATGATTAAATATACTTAGCTTAATCTAAATTTTAAAATTCAAAAATTGATTACTTTCTAAATCCCATAACCAGGTTGACATTATTTGGTTTGGCAAACAAGAGCCGATGTCCTCTTCAAATTTAAGCAGCTTGATCTTCGAACCTTCATTCTCTACTTACTCAATTTTTCACTGTGCTTCCTTCCTCCAATTTGTTTCCAGTAAACCCATTTGTCACAGCCGATCTCATCCTTGATCTCATCCTTGTTCCAACTTCTTACACTATCGCGCAACCTTCCCATGAATGATTTCAAAAACTTGCGACTTCTCACCGCATATAACTCCATCGCCTGCTCTTCCAAAGGCTCCACCAGTGATTCTCCTTCCCGCATCCACTTCCAGGGCTTCGCACCACTCACCAAAACTCCAACCGACGTCGTCTATCGGCACACCCCAGCTCTGCTACCCTCTACTCGAACCATTGGCACTATCTCTTTTCGAAAACTGTAGCTTCCATCTACTTCATTTTTACTCAACATATACGCAACCATCAACTCGTCATTTATGAACCACTGACGCCCCTTTCAACAATACAGTGCCACCCGCGCTGCCTGGAGCGTTACCTTATATCACCGACTCCATAATCGCGTCCAGAATTTCCCCGATCCACTGCTGCTAACGTGAAGACCAGTCACTGCCCTCGACTGTACTGTGAAATGTGAAACCTCCCTTAGTCTCCAGGCTTGCCACCCACACGCTACAGCACACACGAGAAGATGAAGACGTGGTGATGTTTCAGCTTGTTAAAGAGAAAGGGGCTTGCGTTATTTTACTTCATGAAATGAGCTTGCATTGGTTCAAAAAAGATGGAGCTTACGGTTTGTTTTAATTTGTTGTAGGGGAAAGATTTTATTTTGCTAATGGAAAGTTTGGTTTCTAATTTTAGTGGAAGGAGTAGCGTTTATACCATTTCTGGAAGAACGAAA
Organism: Allium sativum; assembly: GCA_030737875.1. Lineage (NCBI taxonomy): Eukaryota > Viridiplantae > Streptophyta > Magnoliopsida > Asparagales > Amaryllidaceae > Allium > Allium sativum. The sequence continues at coordinate 182,367,691 of CM060924.1, read as the reverse complement.
AGATGAAGAAAACAACAACTTATATTTATATAACGAGAAGCACGTAGGAGCTAAGTTACGTAGGATATAGGTATGCAGAAAAAGAGGTAGGATAGACATGCGTTGTGTACTAATTTATTTACTTGGAGATGAAGTTGTTTATACTTTAGGGCACGAAGTACTCTGCATATCCTTTCCTTTGTAGTATAGGTTGGTAGAGTAGCTGTTGTGATGGGTGGGAGATTCAAGAAAAATACTTGGATGGCACGGTATAAATTATTTGGCATGCAAGGAATAATAACAAAGCTGAAGTAAACGTAAGGGGAAGATTTTATTAGTTTAAATAATATAACTATTACACCTATTATTAGGCGAATTGATGCTCAATTCCGTAGACCACACACATGAACTCCAAAAATAATGAAACTAGACATACTACTATGCCGTGATATTCCAGATCCAAAGAAATTAATTTCATTGAATTTTGACTTTATTTGCACAACAGTGTTATTTTAATTTCAATATATTCATCGATTCATGTTTAAAATATCGCACAATGACAAAACAACTCTAACTGGGTCCAAATTGGAAATCAAGCGACAACTAACTATACGTAATCCTATAAAATTTGTTCATTGAAAACAGACTCTGTTTGCAGAATTGTTATTTTAAGGCTCATACAATATTAATAAATTATTATATAAATTCCAAAATAATAAAATTAAATAGTAATATATTATTATTATCATAAATACCCATCGGAAATATCATATAGCTTCAAATATAAGTTATACAACTCGATATCATCAATTTCGAGTTAAACGTTATCCAAATTATATAAAAATCTTTATTAATTTATTAAATAAATGTTATCGTTTATTAACGAATTCCATAGCGACTATTTTAAACTTTGATTTGGACATAACTAACAATGTATAGCATGAAATCTGGATTTTTCTCTTCCAAATGAAAATTATAATCAACAAGATTCAAACGTTTCTTGCTTCCCAAAAATCCGATTAAAACAGATTATGTATATTCATTTGAAGTGCAAAGCTCAATATTACAAACTACCGCGCCATTTCAATCTCGATTTATATTATATATAAATTTAACATTCAAACTTCGTTATATAATCAATATATATATATATTAAATCCATTAAAAATTCAAAATCAATATTTAAAATAATAAATTAAATTAAATATTGACTACCAAAATATAGGACTTTACAATATGTGTGTGTGTGAACTGTTTAACCCAAGTAACATGAAATTTGATTAGATGTTGATTACTGAAATTAATTCCAACACCGATATGTTATTAATCAATAAACAGTATTGATTAAGTGATTGGCAGTAGGTGGCCTAAAATCCATTCTTTTAAGACGTTGGTTCGTCGTTAGGTAAACCGGCGAAGTTGAAGTTATAAAATTTATTTTTATAACTTAAGTAAGGTTTAAAATTATTTTTATATAAGTTATATAGATCGAAGTTTTTTATAAATAAATCAATATTTATATTCGGATTTCATAAGATATTTTATATAGCAAATTTCTTTTGTTTTTATTAAGCTTTATAGGCAAAGAAGTCAGAAAATAACTTAAGGGTTAATAGTTTAGGTTAATTGTTTTCATGAAGCAATTTAATAATAATATTAAGTTAAGTATATTGTTAATTAATTTAAGAGGAAGGATTAATTGAAATTAGTTAACAAGTTAACTGTGTTTCAAGTTGACTAAGTGAACTGTTAATTGGAACTGGTTATTAGATTAATTTGTTTTTTTAATTAATTTAATAAATATAGTTGTGACAAATAGTTGTTTAAACTTAATAAGATTTCTTAGAAGTTAATTAATCTTTAATTAATGCCTTTGAAGGTAACTATCAAGTCGATGATCATTAATAAAGTTAGTTATCATTCTAATAAGGCTTAAAAAATATTAACTATTCTATTTTTAGTTAATAAAGAAGATAACTACTTTTCCCTGGTTAATGTTGAAGTTAATTGTTATTTCTAATAATTAAAGTGATTAGCTTTCTAATTGGAATTCATTTAGGAAATAATTAAGTTGTAACGAGATATTAATTGAATTTTCGTAAGGGTTTTATAAAAAAGGATTTTATGATTAATCCAAGTTTTATAAACAAAGTTTATAAAGGAGATTTAGAACTAATGCGATGGTTTTAAATAAACGTTTACTAAATAATTGAATTAAGTAAAAATGATGTTAACCGAAAGGAGATTTTCAAAATTGCAAATGAAGAATGTTTAATGGATTTGTGTAAGAATTTGGTAAATGGATCATTGTAATATATCCAAGTGGTAAACGAATTGTATAAAGTGAAAATAAGGGACACAACCCTAAAAACTTTCAAAATTAGAATGACATCCACTATAAGTTTGAAATATAAAGCGGGTCCGTATTTTCAATGTTACGTGTTTTGTGGATAAAAAATGTGCTGACCACGATTTTTTTTTCAAAAAATCGTAAATATTCCCAGAAGCATTCGTAAAAAAAAAGTTGCATACATGTATGCATTTATTCATCCAGTGTTGTCTAGTGAAAATCTAGATGAATACATGCATACATGTATGCATGTAAAGTTGAACTGAGATGCATGTGATACGAATAGTTGCATACATGTATGCAACTATTTTGTATATATGCATACATGTATGAAACAAATTAAAAAGGGATGAAGGCTTCTGAATATGTGCTTGAATATATGCATGTATTTTGTATAAGTGGATACATGTATGCAACAATGTTTGAAAACCGTGAATGCTTGAAAAAACAACCAAGGAATGAATATGCATAAAAGGATGCATATATTGTTGTTTAACTGCATATTCGTATGAATATATAATGCAGTTTGGTGCATAGCTAAAATATATGCATGAATGTATGCAACTATTTACAAATATGTGCATCGTTTGATGCATATTACTATTGTTTCGCTGTTTTTATATTTTTGGTTTTTGGTGCGTTTTTTGTGGTTTTTTTGTCTGAAATTTATTATGTTTACGTGTTTAATTTAAATATGAAATTACGTGATTTTTATTATTTTTTATGATTTTTCGAAAAATAGGGATGTAATTTACTATAAGTTTAGGACCGGATGTGAGCCTAATTTTGAAACTTAATAGGGACCTGAGCCAAACGCACCCTTGTATAAATAGGTTTAAAGCTAAGGGTTGTGTTTTAGTAAGAGTTTACTTAATAAACAAATGAAGTAAAAATAATTATAATTGAAAGGAGATTTTCAAATGCAAGTAATGATTTATAAAACCATATTAAAATGGAATAGTAAATGAAACTGTTACAATATTTTAATTAATATCAGCTTTTGGGATACAAACTTTTATCTATCTTAAGATAAGAACATTGCCGAGTCAAGGCCTGAGAGGTAAATAAAATACCCCAACTTAAATGACTTCATTATTATCGAAGGGATGGTACTGGTTTGAAATGATAGTAACGTTGGAAATAGTTTATTATTTCCATAAGATATATTACAACTTTATTTTGCAAAGTTTTGAAGTTAAACAAAATGATTTGGAGTTTATATAGTAAACACTATGTCGCATGACATTGTTTTGGCCCATATAAGATTTAGTGATTACACCTATACCATTTAGATAAGTATATATACCGATATTATTGAAGTAAGAGGAATAAAGATGGGATTTTTTTAATATGAGTATTCCAAAAGAGATAAGCGTATGGTTATGTTTTTCAAAGTAATGAAAACAAAAGAGATTTGTGAATATATTTATTCTGTTGAGATAAATATATAGAATCGATTTTTTTAAGAATCGATGTATGATTTTAAATGAATGATTAAATTAAATGCACCTGAACTCTTGATGTACTTGATTGTACTATTTGATTTGATAGTTAAAGAACTGACTATTAATAAATATTCCCTTTTAGCTTATAACGTGTTAGTACGAGGAGACCGGAATGAGAACTGGACCCAAAACCACTTCGAACCGACTTTGCGTTCAAAAACTAAATTTGTAGAGATGCTTACGTGTATTGAGAGATTTGAAGACGTAGATCTTTGGAGCGGAAAGGGGTGCTCGCTGATGTCTTTGGTTAACTACCAAGATTATACTTGTAGAAGTAATCCCTACGTTATGGGTTCTGCATGATGCAAGGACTTCTTGTTACTAATCCTAGGGTTTATCCCGACATGATGTAGTAAAAGAGCACCTTCAGTTTGTCTTGATATTGGGTAATTTGTATGAACGAATGTTTGATAGAGTATTTCCTAAAATCATGTACGTTGGTTTTTACAAATATACCGAATATGGTGGCAAAAAAGGCAACTTCTTTTATCTTAACACCCAGAGTATGTTTGTGCAAATAAATTACTGATTTGATGAATCTGACAATGTGACATTCAAAGAAATGCAATGTCTCAAAATGGTAATTGTAGACTTAAGCCTCATTAACTGGGAAATGATTGAAACCGAGTAGGTAGTAAAGCTATGTGGGCCATACCCATTGTGACCACCCACGTCCATTAATGTCACTCATAGGAGAATAAATTTAGTTTCGTGAAGCGCAATAGGTAAACAGTACAAAAATTTACAAGACGGATATAAAATAAGTAGCGGAAAATTTCAACTTCATTATTAAAAACAAAACGTTGTCTCAAATAGGTTACAACAAAACCAGTTACACAAAATATGTCTCATAAAACAAGGCATCAGAGTACATAAAATCATATCCCTCGACATAAGCTATAATAGAATAGAGAGCAAGTCATACGATACATCTTAATAAATCCAAGTCCAAGCTGTAAGAGAAGTTCTAGTCGCTGTTGAGTGCTTCCAGTCTGAGGACCTGAGGGGAAAGGAAGAAAGAGGCGAAAGAAAAAGGGTCAGACATAAAGTCTGGCGAGTTCCAGTGATTTTCAGATGTGCATAAAATAGAAATGCCAAGACAGGTAAATAAGACTGGATGAGAAAGGTATAGTGTCATGTAAAGTAATAGACAAACTCAAAAGAAAAGCAAGATAGACATGAATAATAGGAATAAACTATGATCGAGTAATGCTTTACATTTATTTCCTAAAACATGTATGTCTACACCAATACTAGTATAAAAGGTTTAACAGGATTAGGTATTTAACCTAATTACATATCAGCAGGATTAACAACAGGATTAAACATCAGGATTAGGCATACCCTAATTACGTAACCAGATTAGGTGTTAACCTAATTACACAGCAATAGGATTAGGTGTACCCTAATTACTATCCATGTGATCGACTCCCTACAACGTAAATACCCTGTGTCAGCCCCGGTAGTAGGGTGTATTACTCTCTAACCCAACAACTATATAACACAAACCTATTTACTGCTTATCTTCCATAGTCGGACCCATGCACGCTCATGACTTTGCCCGAACGCGCCCGTACCCATCTTCCCCATGTGAACCTCTTACTATCCAGTTCAATAAAGCATGCCCTGACCCCTACCTAATTCGAGGCGTCCTCTAACAAAATACCAACAGAGATACTGACTGATATGAGTTTCAAACAGTAGATTGACACAAGCCAAACCCCCTAACTTATGCCCCAAAAATAGGATTTAAGAGTCCCCAAAACCCTATACAATAGCAGAACGAGGGGCCTCTTAGCTTATTAATACTCATGTTTAACCTAGCAGGTTTAGGTTTACTAATAAGCATGGTTGTAATGTTACATGTCATTATGTGTGTACAAACCTTCCCGAAAACACCTACCCATATGTATGTAAAATTACGGTGTCAATTCAGTTTATTAGCCTACATCCGGTACTTACAATATTTTTCTAACATGTTATTTACTTAATGTTTGTATTAATTCAAACTTGACATGTCCAATACATATACATGTTATTCATCAACTATGTTCCCAAATTATAACTTTATGCATATTACTGATTTTTATCAATTTACAAAAATTATATACACATTATCCCTTTTTATTAGTTTACAGCAAGTCTGAACATGTGTATATTATCCCTTTCCCAAATTATAGTCAAACAATCCTCAATTTAATAGCATGCCTAAATTCCTCTTTTTATGTCATTCATTATTATCCCAATCGTACGCACATTTTAATCGGGTATATCCCGAGCTTTAAAAGGCTTAGTGTAAATAAAAAGGGAAAACAAAGGAAGGAGAATAAAATCAAATCACATAGGCATATAGGAAAGACGGGAAATAAACATAAAACATAGAAAATGGAAAATGGAAGATAGATACATATGACTTATTAATTATCCAACAACAAAGACATATGTTTTACTTATCATAACGGCATAGGCGATTCACAGTGAAAACCATATATAACATTTATCTTACAAACACTGTATATCCTAACCCAATTTTATTTAGTGGAAATTTGCGTCAATGGCTTAATAGTAGGGGCCAATTATTTTCTAGGACACAGTTTTTAAATTATTAGTTTGCAGGACCAAAATCAAAGCGCACGTCTTCGTCTTCCCAAACAACCATCGTAATTTTTGAAATCAGGTGTATGTGGAAATTAGGTCAAATTTAAGACGTCGTTTCTTGTGCAATCAGATCGCTCATTGAATTTTTGGAAAAAAATTAGGTGGTAGTTTCTTCTGAAATCAATTTCGACTTTAATTATGAGTAATCATTAGGCGAATTTGTTCATTTGGATTTGCTAATAGATTTTCTCTATTGGATTGCTTCTTGTTTGCTGAGTTTTTATTTTTTAATTTGGTATTTTTCATTGTTAATTCTATGTTTTATGTTGTTGTTGATGCTGTTGTATAAATTCTATCAACAGAGGCAGTTTTAATCTATTAGACGAAGGTTTTGTTAGTTGTAGTTTGAATAATGAACTTTGAAAGTTATTCTTCTGATAAAACAAGCACTGTTTTTTTTACCCTGGTTGCATCATTCACTTTAGATTATGATTTTAGTATTTATACTATAACTTTAGATTTGGTTTGAGCAATCAAAGTACTATTTTTGTCACTTAATTCTGTTTGTACGCAGTTTGGTAATGAAATTGGATCTTAAACAATATTACTTAATGACGCGTGTTATTTAGTTTTTGGTGATTTGTGATTCGTTAAAGATATTTGATTATATTTTTTTCAAAAAGTAGGACAGAAAATAATAAATGGATGAGATAATTTACAGATAATTATAAGTGGTATAGAAAATGATAAATTATTTCATTTATAACTGCATTTCAATGTATATTTACAGAAAATTAAAATGAGCTATGTTTTTATGCATAATTCATTAGCACAAATACATGAGGTTTTTTTACTCCCTTATAGTATAGGTTTTGTGGTCTTAAAGAATATTAATAGTATGTGTTTTATGGTTTGGTATACTCATGATAATGTTTGTTTGACTAAGATAACAGATGTTATAGGATTGAAAAAGATAATTGGTTATATCTTTTTTCACTAGTATAATGCAATGAAATTATTATTTTCCTAATGTTTATATGACATAATGTAGTTGATCTGTTCATTTTCGAGTTCAATGACCACTCGGTCAATTTCTACTTCAACTTCAACAACAACAGCGGGAAGTAAGCTTTGCCACCACAGAATTCCACCGAAGATGAGGACTGTTACGGCAGGGTTGAATGTCGGGAAGAAATTTTTTGGTTGCTCCTTGTGGCCTGTAAGTATAAGTTAAGTATTTTTAGTTGTTTTGTTGATTATTGTATTTTCCAATGACGTTTTAGTTGAGAATTTAACATATGTGTAGAATGACGATTGTGGGTATTTTATGTGGCATGAGAAAGTGTATGAAATAAATAGCAATGCTAAAATGGAAGAAACTAATGTTAAATTGATGGAAAAAGAAAATACTATATCGCAATTGCTAATGGATAGGAAGACACTTGAAGACAAGTTGCTAAAGGAAAAGCAAAAGAGGGCAAAAGCTGATGAGTTTGTTGCTAATATGAAGGTAGAGTTGGCCTTAATGTGCTTTAAATGTGGAAAGCATGAGAAAGGAGAAAAATTCTTTGCAAGAGCTTTAGCTATTTCCTGGATCATGTTCGGGATTATTTTGTGTATACTTATGGCAATGTAGTGCAGTGATGTATAGTTTATCTTCATACCTTTTTAATGTTTCATCTTGTGGGAGTTAATGAATTGGGATGTGTAATGTTGTTTGTTTTGAAACAAATTTATGAATGGTATTTTATTATTAGTACTATGGTTATGCTTTTATTGAAGAAAGATATAGGATTTTATCTTTTATTGATAATATTTTCAAGTAATCTGAATTTATTGTTGATATTGTGATGGATGATGTAGAAAACTTTATGATGAATTTAGTAATGGAATTGTATTATCTGATGACATGAGTTTGTGATATGTAATATGTTTATATTGATTTTTGAAGAAAGATAAATCATTTTATCTTTTTTTATATTATTTTTAAGGTCGTGACATACTATGTTATTAAAAGTATATTTTATCTTTTTGACGATATTGAATATACTATCACTTCTTATTATGTTTGTAAAATTGTATAATACTATGTTGTACTAACATATGTTCAACAAAATATATAAGCTTTTATTTTCTTAGCTTAGCTGCAAAATAAAAATGAGTATTGAAAATTAATTATAATTAATCAGAATTTCACCTTCAAATTAACAAAATTTATGTTAAAGCTTGATAGTTAACATTAGATATTACAAACTAATTGTTATTTGGAGGATGTTGGTAAATCTCTTAAAAAAGATAAAATGATTTATCTTTTATATTATAACTGCAATACAGTTTTCGTAAGTTAATAAGTTAAAAAAATTCTGTTTTATAATTTAAGCAGTACATCACTTTTATATACTATATTTCTTCTTTGTAAATCCAACCCTAAGTATAGCTTTGTACCAGCTGGAAAATCATAAAGATAAATTGTTTTATATTTATAATACTAAAAGATAAATTGATATATAAAACAGTGATTTAGTTAAATATATTTATGCAGTTTGAACATACAAAAGCAGAGATTTTACAATGTAGTTATAACATACTGAAGCAGTGCTGTTAAAACTTGAAGTTTTACAATAATTTTCGTAATCCAACGCAATACACAGAAAATCAACATACACAGACAATTAAAATTCATTAATAATGTATCCAAAAAGAGTACAAACAAATAAATCCACCTCGTCTATAACGATCTTGTCCATTGTTCACCATCAAGCATTATGAACTAGAAACAAAGTTGTTATCTTCAATAGATGACTTATCCTTTGTCCAGCATAAATTTTCATTATGGAATATTCCGGATGCAATACTAACTCTTAGGTGATTAACTTCTTCTTCAGGTATGGTTGAAAGAAGACATCTATCTTGAGACAGTTTTGCAATGTTCATAATCACATACATTCCGCAATCATATCTGTTGTAAGAAAGATAAATCCTTTTTAAGATGGTTAAATTTAAAATAAGTTTACAATTATTCTTACAAAATTAATATATATATATATATATGTATGTATAAGTTAGTGTATAAAAATACAAAAGTTATTAAAAAAAGATAATTTTATTTATCTTATTGCATTTTTTAATTAAAAATTAATGTATATTTTTTATATTAGCAAAGATTAATATTATTATAATACAATTTAATATAGTATTAAAACATTTAGTAAATAAGTTTTTATCTTTAAATGAATGTAGTTTTATGTATGAATGTATAACATAAATAGTTAGATTTTCAAAAAAAATAAAACTATTTATCTTTTGGTATTGTTGATTATATTTGTGAAAAAAAATAAATTATTTGAAAAGATAACTAAATTATTATTTTTTAAACTTCATTTATAATATAAGTACTGAAAATAATGTACAATTATTGTAAACTAATAAATATACTGATTGAATATATTTTTTACAAAAAGTTGAAAATATGTATTTCTATGAATATTTAAAAAAAATAAACAAAATAGTAATTTTATAGTATTACCCATTACGCTGTTGAGCACATTCTCCAACTGTAAGGACAAGTGATTTTTTGGTATTCTCCTTAGTTTGTTCCTTGTGAAGTTTCTTGTTTATGTCATTGACTAAATTTTGCTGTATATAATAATAAGAATATTTATTAATTTAGTTAACGTAGAAAAATTAAACATTTAAAACGTGTTACGATTTTTAACGCGCTTTTTCTGTGTCTGCTGGTAAATCTTCCATTTCTACATCTTTTTGACAAAGAATCGTACAGTGTCCAGTTTGAAAATTCTGGTTCAAATGTTAAAAGTACCCAGTGTGACTTTTCATGGACTGGAAATAAGAGTACATCACATCGTGAACCTTGTAGTGCTGCCGTCAAAGCTGGAATAAAAGAATGAGTTTTGACATTTTCTATGTCAGATGCAGCACTTTTCTGTAAAAACAAAGTAGTATAATAGTTATACAAAACAGATTTATTAATGAATCATTACGTATATGTACAGAATAATGATCTTACTGTCATTGTGGTATTAAAGTATGCTATGTTTGAATTGACATCCCACACTTTTGCTCCTTTATACCAGAACCAATCAATTATCTGCACAGGCAATATACTAGAGTAGTCGCAATAATAAACATATACAATAAAGCAATTTTATATTGTTTTTATATGTATTTATATTTTATATTGTTTTAATTTTTAAAATGATAAATGTATTTATATTTTTACAATGACAAAAATATTAAAAACATATGATCAATTTAACTTATTTGTTTCAACATATGGTAAATTCTATTACTCAAAATCATATGAAAACATCTCATATGATATAAAATTATTATGTATAATATCTATATGAAAACAATTATTTTTTTAAAAAGATATATGTTTTTATCTTTTTATATTTTTAAAAATTATTAAAATTATGTGATCAGTAGAGCTTCTATGTTTTAGTAATCAGAATAAATTTCATATGTGTACAAATCCATTAGTGTCATAAGTCGAATAATATTATATACTTGCCTGGCCAGAAAAAAATTCACCGAAAATCAGTTCTTCAATCATGTCCTTATGTATGACAATATTGTTTTCGTCATTTGAATTGTAAATCTCTACACTGTAAAGTAAACAAAGTTATAATTTAAGAAATTTCTTTTTATTAATTTATAAAGTATATAATTCAAAAAATATATAAGCTTTACTTCTCATCATCAACTTTGTTGAAGTAATCTGTTATGAACTTCTGTTCATCATCGGGCAATTCCTTAATAAAATCAGAATTTTCTATTTTCCTTTTCTTTTTCCTTTTCTCTGTATCTATTTTTTCTTTTTCTTCAGTTTGTTCTTTTTCATTATGTTCTGTTTCTTCTTTTATATCTTCCATTTCTTCACCACCAACTTTCTCACATTTTTCTTCTTCAATTTTGTCGGTTTCATTATGTTCCAGATCTTTTTCTTTATCTTTGTTTTCTTCATCATCCTTTTTCTCACATTGTTTTTTTTTTGGAATTTCTATTACATTGTGGTCATTATTTAACAAAATTTCCAATTCCTTTCTCCTCTATTTTTCAACTTGTAATTGTTTTTTTTCTGGACTTAAGCTTTTTTTTGTAACTGCTCAACTTTTCTTTTTAACTTTGCAATATCTTGAACTTTGTGTTCGACTTGTGTTAGCAGGCAGTTATCTTCATTATCTTTTTTTTCACCTCTTCCAAAGTATTGTTCACTTTCAGTAGAATATATTTTTTCATCTTTCATTATTTTGTTGAATTTCTTTCCGAACTGAAAAAATAAAATTAGGAAAAGAATATTGTTTCTTCATATTGTTGATTAATGTGCTATTTGCAAATTTATTTGACTGTTAGGTGAAAATATAGAATATTGTTTAAAATGCATAAGACTAATCAAAGGTTTAGATAATTAGTAACAAAAGAAGCAATTTCACTAAATCTTCACCTTCATTCCTTTTTTCAATCATTATGTTGATTCTCTTACTCAAAATTTTCTTATTTACCCTCTCATTCCACTCAAAATGTCAATTTAGAAAACTTAAGTACTCCTCATCCAAATTATTCCTACTAATAATTCCAATTGGGAATATATTCTCTTTATGGCCAACGGAATTCCAAGTATTAAACTAATATCCTCTTCAACTTAAGGCTAGCATCTCCTATTTTAAATGCTTTATCTTCCATATCATATGATGAAATGATTTCACTTAAACTTTTTGCACTTTTCCTAATGTCAATTCGTTTTATTTTACCTTCCAAAAATATATGAAATAAATTCTTGAAAGGTGTTCTAACTATATATGACATTGCAGCAGAAGAGAATTTTTCCTTTATTTTTGTCATCACCTTGAAGAATGCATCTAAATTACACCTATACGCTCCCTTAAATTTTCCCTCACCACTTTTTTGCACTTTATATTGTTCAGCATCATCTTCAGTGTCTGGGTCGGAGTTGTAGTCTAAATTTGCAAATAAGCATTCTTCAGGAGGAGAATAGACACATTCGTGAAGTTCTGGCTCTGACTGCAGTGTTCTTTTCTCTACTTCAGTGAAGTTTGTTGTATGAACCTGTTATACCAACTAATTAAATGGAAATAATGTAAATGTATACATAAAAATAATTTTTTCTATTTATCTTTTGGTTAAGCATGCAGGAAAAGAATTAAACTAAGTTTAGAGGACCACATGAATATTATATATTTTTAAAAAAAGATAAACAAATTTATCTTTTTACACAATTTGTATGTTTACTCGTAATTTAATATACATATTTTATCTTTATCAATTGTTTTATAATCATCTACTGTGTGTTAATCAAATTATTTTACAGGAATGTATTTATAGTATAGTCTAACTATTGCACTTAATAGTATAAAATTTTTTTTTACTTACAATAGGAATACGTGGAGGTGTTATTGTATTCTGCATCGTATCGTTGTGTTTATCACAAAAAGAATCTGACAGGTTCCTTACATTTGAATATTGCTGTCCATTAATGTGAATAAAGATACATTATTGTGTATCTTCAATTGTTTTGTTTTTATTAGCATACGTTGATCTTCTTCTATGCATATTTCCTGCATTGAAATATCAATTTTGTTAATGGAATTTTTTTTTACAATTAATATATATATATATATGCATACTAAAATTAATGATCAACCATAAATAATTAGGTTGAATATAAAAGTTATTAGCAATAAAAAATTTAAAAATCATTTTTTGTTTAAAAAGATAAATACGTTTATATTTTCCCTAATTTATTAGTATTAATACACAGCTATTCAAATGATAATTTAAAAGAAGAATTATTTAACAATCTACCAAGATTTATATTATGAAGTTATTGTGATTTTTCTTTAAAAAAAAAATTACAATCTGTATAAATAAATTTGCTTATCTTTTTAACAAAACACATTTGTAACTTCAAAAAATTTAATGAAGATATTTCATAATTTTATCTTTTCCTTAGTAGTTTAACAAAACTTATTTAATAACTTGTATATATGATTGTTTTAAGACAATAATAGTTTAAAATATAATATCTGTATAGAAAGATAAACTTGTTTATCTTTTTATACAAAATACATTTATAGCTTCAAATTATTCATAAAGATAGTTTTATTAAATACTTTTTACTTAGTAATTTAACAAAACTTCTTTTATAACTTGTTTATCTTATTATTTAAAGTGAATAATAATTTAAATTATAATACCTGTATAGAAAGATAAATAAATTTATCTTTTTAAGCCAAATATATTTCTAGGTTCAAATTTTATTAAAAAGTTAGTAAATTTTACTTTCATAGTGATTTAACAAAACTTAATTAATAAATTGTATATCTGATTGTGTAAAGACAATAATAATTTAAAATACAATATTTATTTAGAAAGATAAACTTTTTTAATTACACTATATAGAAAGATAAACTTCTTTTATCCTTACAGCAGAATAAAAGATAACAATGATTATCTTTCATCAACTGTCCTTACAGTCAAAAATTATACATAATTACTGAAACACCCCACCTCCATTAAGGTCACTCACAAAGGGAATGCCTTAACTTCGGTGGAGCATTACAGGTAAAAGACAGATAATTTACAAGACAGATATATATAAGCAGCGGAAAAACAAACTTTATTTCATAAATACGTGGTTTATTCAAAACATAACAACAACTGTCTCAAAAACCAACTTCCAAATTATTACAACAATATCTCTGTCTTGATTAAAACATAAAGAAGTATACAACATAATAAGTCTGGTAAGTCCAGTGATTTTCTAGTATGAGAACAAGTTAAGATCATGACAAGAATAAACTGAAAAATAGGACAATACCAGAATAACAAGATAACATAAGACAAGATAAGGCAGGATAACTAAATATACTATCGCAGTCATATTTACTTCTCTGCACCTATTCATACTTGTTCAAACTAGCACCACATGTTCATAACAAAGTGATCCCTTTTATAGATCGGCTCCTACTCGCATACGTTTTCTACTTGTGTCATTCGGCCCCGCATGATTGTAGATACCTGTGCTGGTCCCACCACGGGGTGTATCAAATCCTATGGTGGCAACCTGACACAATTCAAGATGCACAGTGTATAACTACTGATGCCCAGTGCCTGCTTTTTCCACTCCGGAGTACGTGCACGCCCGTACTCCGTCGAAACCTACACTGACGCACCACCCGCCGTCGTTTGACCGCTTATAGTCAACCCGGTAATCATGCCCCACCCTGCCTAGTTCAGGGTACCATGATACATCAATGTGGGTTACTGCTGAAATGAGTCCCCGTTACTAGGGTTTTCTAGTCAACATGATAAAAATGGTTAAGTGTACAAATTAACCTAACCCCACCCATCAGTTTAGTTAACATGTCGAATTGGTTAAGTGTTTCCTTAATTAACTTAACCCTACCAATCTTAACTTGCTTGTTCCTTAGCTTTAATTTATTCATTAAAGCACCAACCACTCACATTAGATTTATATTGTTACGGTTGCTGGATGTGCCGGGCGGTTCCGGGCAGCCTTACAATGTAACTCAATCTAAGCTCGGGTTCATTTGGGCTTAATACGCTAACCTCTCACATTAGATCATGTTGTTACGGTTGCTGGATGTGCCGGGCGGTTCCGGGCAGTCTTACACCGTAACTCAATCTAACCTCGGGTTAGGTATATTCGTCTTTGCTAATTTACATATTTACCCTTTTAATTATATGTAAACAATTCAAGTCATTCCCACTTTCCTTCTAAATCAAGTTCATAATTTTAGGTATAAAAGTTATATCGTTTCATGCCATAAATCACTTATATGATTATGAGCCAAATATGTCAATTTCCTAAATTCAATGTTTTTTCCCAACATTACCCCCGTTTAAACGTTCACATAAATTCACATAAAATATTAGGATCGCAACATAGCCTAATTTATAGACAACAAGGGAAAGGAGAGGAATATGTAACATTCCAACAAGCATAACATGGATCTAACATATGTCACATAAATTTGGCATAAAACCAACATTAACTATGAACTTGCAGTTCGGACATAATCAACATGAACCATAAGCATGTAGATAGGAATTTACATAGAACTACACAACTTGATTGGGCATATAGATGTGAACTTGCAATTTGGGGTTGAATCAAGTTGACATAGGTTTAACATAGAAGCATCTAGATCTAAACCTTTAGGCATATATGACATGATTTTAGCCTATAAACTTGCATGTTAACATAACATGATAAATCACCAAACTTGTTACATCATGATAATTTCATTCCCAAATTTCCATACAACATAAATGGGTTCATTCACCAAATTCCAAATAACATGATAGGTTAAATAAACCGCAATAGCATCACAGGCATATATGATAGAATTAACATATGAATAGACATGAATTAGCATCAATATTATCATACAACTTGGTGCAATTCTAGTTTTCATTTTATTACAAATCACGACTTTAATTTGTTCACATCTAGAATATAACTGTACTTACAATCGAAAAGAAAGTCGTGAGTTCTGGGATCTGTTTTCTGAAACTGATTAGCGTTCCTTTGATGTAGACTAATTTGTTGTTCTAGTTTTAGGCTTGATTCGACTTGATTCGTTGTCTCTAGCTTGCTTTCTAGTTGGTGGAGGACGGCGGCTACTCTAGGTTGATAACTGACAGCATGACGGCTCCTGATATGAATTTGTGTGATTAGGATTTCAGGTATGGGATTTCTTATATAGATGTTTAATTTAATAAGAGCCGTTAGATCAACCTAGGAACAATCATAGCCATCCAGACCAAACAGAACCAACCAGAAATTGTTATACAAGCCCTAATGACTTAGCAAAGAGTCATAATTCGTCACTTTTCAAATCTGCCCGAGGGGCTTGTCGACCCCCAGGTCGACCTATAGGGGGGAAGGTAGACACTAGGGTCGACCCCCTGTTCGACCTGGCCTGGGGAGGGGAAAATTCCCGCCCAGCCCACTTCTGTGTTTGAATTTGAATTTGAACTTTAATTCGAGCTGTTTTGATTTATTTAAAATTTTGAAACTTCTGAAGGCCATAACTCCTTCATATGAAGTCCAATTCATGCAAACTCGGACTCCATCTCAAGCAGAATTCCGAGACGAATGCAATGATGTAACCCATTTCCCTTAATTCTCACATTTGAAATTAAGTATTCTTTAATTCGTTACTTTAATGTTAACTGAAAATATGGGGTATTACAATTACTATCTTGGTATAAAGTAATTATAATTATTGTATCAGTTGTTAAACCATAAAAGTAAATAATTTTATATTTTTAGGAGTTGAATGATAAAATTATATCTCAAACATTTATTTAGTTAAATATATTTATGCAATATGTACATACTGAAGTAGTGATGTAACAATATAGTTTGAACATAATGAAGTAGTGTTATTAAAAATGGAAGTTGATAATTTACATAATCTAAGTTCTCTATTTCGGTATAAAGTAAGACTAGCATACACTAAATGCTTAGTTAGTTTTTCGTTAAACTTAAAAATTACTCATAATTAATTAAAAGATAAATGTATTTATCTTTTGAGTTATCAAAAACGAAAAAAACATCAGTAATAATCAAACAACCAAAAAAAGGAGTTACAAGCACACAAGAAAACAGAATAATAGTTGAAAAGCAGGAATTTATAATGCTTAGATGCTTTGGTTAATGTTGAATTGTAAAAGATAAAAAACTAAATTCTAACCTGTAGGGTATTAGTGAATTAACGATTTTACTTTGTTTCAGAATGTCGACTTGTATGAGAAGATCAATTCGTTTGAGCAGCTCAATTCATTTGAGAAGATGGAATTTGGGATTTAGGGTTCTACGGAATCGCCTATTTTAAGGAATAAGAGACGAATATGGACGTGTTTATTTTAATTTGTCCTGGAAATTAAATATTCACCGCCTGTGTCCTAGAAATTTATTTTTTATATAAAGCAGGCCCTTTAAGTGAAATTCCCCTTTTATTTAACTGTCATATTATTGTCTAAGAAATCAATCTGAAAATGATAGGAAACTCACAGTGGGTCTTTGTGAAGAAGAGATTAAATCTCTTATATATACATAACTTTTAATCTCTTATATATACATAACTCTATGGCGTAGAAATGGTCTAATCCAATCCTTTTAGTTGTTGTATGTATGCAAGTCCTGAATGTTGTCTCTATGGATCTAAGCCTCAGCAGCATTCCCCAATTATATGTTTATATTTTTAGAATAACTTCAAAAAGTCAGAAGATATGAAGAAATGGTGTAAATTGGAATGAGAGAAGCCACCTGTTTATAGATTTACAGAGTAGACCTCAGCCTTTAAATTCTAGTGTTTTAATCTTAACTGTATAAGTAGCAATGAGTCAGCAACGAACATAGTTAGAAAATAGTCCAAATTCAGAAAAACGCACCTGCCCAGATCGTTAGCGGGTCGACGCACCAACTAATGGGTCGACCCTGACCGTTTGTGGATCGTCCCATAATGGCCGGGTTTCGCGGTTATTTTTCTACTCATCTTGTTTGAACTAATTTGAATATTATTGAATTATTTTTATAATATATTTATACATAAGCTCCTTATGTTTATACAAACTTCTAAGGTTCATAACTTCTTCATACGTTATCCGTTTTATGCAAACATGGGGTCTATCTAAACAAGAATTCCAAGACGAACGAAACGGTAATGCCGGTTTCACTTAATTTTGAATATTTTAGTTAAGTAATACCCATTTTATTATCATAAAGTATGGTTATAGTGTATAAAATTTTAGGGATGTTACACCCATTAGGGAATATCATCAGCTGATCTAGAGAAATTGGTTGTCCCTTTTTGTATGCTTTAGAAAAATACGGTTGTTGATCCCAACCGTGGTGTTGATATATTCAGTACACTCAAGTTGAATAAGTGACCGGTTCTTTGTGGTCGGTTTGCAAGATGTTCTTGTTGAACTCGTGTTTTATCTCTAGAGGACACTAATCGGGGTGGTAATTCCTTTTCTAGTCATGTATGGAAATCCAAACTCCAATATGAGTTGTATGGTTTTAGATGTAAAGCAATTACGTCAAAATGTGAGATGGAAGTTTTTCGGCTATATTAATTTTTTATTTGTGGATTATAGACATCATTATAATATCATTTTATTTGATATAAAAAGTGATTTGGTTATCGTAAGGGAATAACACGTGCCATGTTTTTGTGTGGTTGAGTCTTATGAGAGTTCCATTCTTTCAAAAGTTTTTCTAAAAATTAAGAAAGTTGTTTGTGATGTGAGTTTATCACTGAAAACATTCCAAACTGATCCAATTTATTTTTGTTTCCTTAAAATGTGCTCAGGTCAGTCCAAGTATATTTACCAGGTGGCATGTTTACTTGGAGCTTTAGTAGAGGAGTCGAAGTCGAGACGTACACCCGTATTTTCTAGTATTAATTTATTTCCGCTGTGTGTGTTGTATTCATTTGCTTTTTATAGACTGATCTAGTAGTGTACTCTGATTGTGTAATCTTATATATATATTTCTCTTTGTGTAAAGAGTATTGATATATTATATTTCGTTCATTCCGCTATGAGATTCTAATCTACTTTGATTTTGCTGTGTTAATGTTCTTCTTCTTCTACTTCTATTCTAACATTCTTTCTTTATTTTTCTCATCCTCTAACGCTCTATCTTCTTCCCCTTAACTATCTGCTTTCCTGCTCCTTTTAAGTTTGACATGTGTGGTAAAATATCAGGTTAAACGGTATGGAAAAGTTGGGCTGTTACAAGTGGTATCAGAGCAGAAGGAAAAGTAATAACCTTGGCTCTATGGCGTAACTCAATAGAGATGGGGTTGGTAACACCCTAGATTGAGTTTGAGTATATATGTATGTATATGAGAGAGCGTAATTGTTAGTGTTATAAAATGTTTCATATTATGTTTTTTTATTTGTAGAGCGGTATATAAATTGACGTGGAAGAATTTTTAAATACTTGAATGATGCAAATTGACATAATATTGTTTTTAGGTGGGTAAACGAAATAATTTTACCTAGAATTATATTTTAATATAAGGGAATAATCTTCTTAAATTATTTATGTGTTGGTTATTATTATTATAAATTATAATATTGAGATGGTTATATATAATCAAATAGAATTCGTATAAGAAAGAAATATACAAATGAGCTAAATTAAAATTGGATTTAGACTAGAATTGAGAATTTAAAATCCCGGATGTTTGAAAAAAATATTTTTTGAAGTATTACAAAGTAATATAGCTTTATTTCAAAATAATTTTTGAATAAGAATTGTTTTAAATGGATTTTTAAAATGATAGAGCACTGAACTCATTTTAGTCACTGCAAAATAGTTATGATGACGACTATTAACACCGAAAAGGGTCTAACACCCAAAGAGGTGTATAAATACCTTTCAATTGTATAAAAACAAGATTAAAAGCAGTAAACAGCAGAAAAGTAAAGCAGAGAACATGATTTATAGTGGTTGAACCGTTATTTTGGCCTATGCCCACTTTGAATGTGCATTTCATTGATTTCTCTATTACAAATTACAAGTTGATCTTGAATTACAACAATTCTCAATTATTTACAATCAATCTTTCAATTCCAGAGTAGAATCACACTCGAATCCCATGAATGTTGATGATTATCGGATTCGATCTTAATGATCGAGCTCGGTGAGGAAGTTCGGTGGATTTTGGAGAAGAATAATGTTTGAGAAGCTTGAAATCAATAATGGCATAGCTTCGGTGGGAGAAATTCTCACCCCTTTTATGTGTGAGGTGGTATAGTATTTATAGGCGGATATGGGAGTGCTCGGGAGTTTATGGTGAAGTTTCCACGGTCCATGTATGTTTACTTGCGGTTCAAATATGAACGATTCCTATGCCTATATCACGATCCATTATTTTAAGCTGGCACGATCAATGCCTGCATCTTTAAACTAGCATAATCCATTTGTATGCCACGATCCATCATTTTATCACATGATTCATCTCTTCATCGTGTGATCCATTCAGACATGCCTACGATCCATAATTTGCGGCCCATCCCTTGAAGCAAGCGAACCACGTATATATACGATCTAGGTATAAGCAATCAATATCCAATGCTTCACGTCCTGAAGCAGCAAATCCGCATGTTCACATGCATGGATCGTGGCTTTAAGTCAAACAGCGCTCCTTCCACGCATGTGATCCTTCTATGAACGATCCACGTTGCTGCATAACCGATTTGTACCTTACATGAATGTGTTTCAACTAGTCAGAGCATGATTGATCTATGATGTCTCGATCCATTTGTTTGTCACGATCTAGATGCTTGTCACGATCCAGATGTTTGTCACGATCCAAGTGTTGGTCGCGTTCCAATTACCTTGATCGATCCACCAACGACCCACACTCCATGATCTGGATCCTCATATTTACACGCCTACATGTATACAGGTCTTGTGCGTGATTCGATCATGGCTGTGATCCATGCCTGTGCGCCACCTATCCATGCACGCCTGATGCTCCATGGTTTATTACTTGTATTAATTCTCGATCCATGAATGCACGTGATCCATGCTTTCATTTTGACCGACCCGCTGTTCATTGATTGTGACTAATCTGTCTCCTTGCATGAATGATCTAACACTAGGCTTTATATTAGCCTGTAATAAATTCTAAGAATCTGAAGTCGCAATTTAACTTGGCCAAAGAGAACCTGAGTTTGCTCCATTTTATATAAAGATCCCCAAAAGAGCAAGGTGCGTAATGCAGAATGTTTATATTGACATTAGAGCTTGGCACATAGTTTTATGTATTTGACTGTATGATGCTTGTATCCTCTTCAACTGATCCATAAAAATGCACATGCCTCATGCAGTATGAAATGTAGCTGATCCATAGGCTTTTCTATGTTTCTTGGATTGTAGAGATGAAAAAACGATTCAGTTTCAACCCAAATTATGTGTTCATTATTAGCACTCGATCGAACCCCTTTTAAACAGGGTTAACATTTTCCCTTTGAAGCATACATTATCGGAGAAAATGTGTGCTTCGAAATGGATCAGTACATATGACTTTTGATGGATCGTTGGCGGCTTGCTTCTATAGATCGTGAGTGAATTATTTGATGGATCGGGTACATCTTCTTTCAGGCTGCTTTACATTTTTCTTTAGATTCACTCAACATAGCTTTGTCGAATTCAAGTGTTTTTTCGATGTTAAGTTTTGATTACCTTCGTTTACTACCAGTCATTGTAGGCACCATTTCTCTTTGAAGTTTGCGTTTGGATTAACTTTAATATACCAACCACTTAAGGTTTCCATAACAACCAGTTAATCCCTTTGTCAATTGCACGCCTTGATAGATCGCACTTCAAATTGAGTTCAGCAACTTGTTATTTGATGTGATAAAATTCAACTGCAACTCTTGTTGGTTGAATGATTTGAAGGATTGTACTTCAAATTGGGTTTGGTAATTCATGGCTTGGGACATCAAAACCCGATTGTGATTTTCTGCGGATCATGCTTCAGATAGTAGCTTGTGGCTTTGAGTGGGAGGACTTGGTCGTGGCTTTTATGAGTCGAGCATTTTGGTCAGGTGTTGGATTAGGAATAAAAGCTTTTAGTCATTGAGCTTGCTCCGATCATAGACCGTTAGTCCCGATCTTGTGTGTTGATCTGGTTTGATTTGCAAATGACCGATAGAGTGTCTATTTTTGAGTTAACTATTGGAGCTATTTGAGATGATCTGACTTGAAAGATGACTGAACAAATCAAACTTGTTTCTCCTTGCTAACTGTCCTAAAACAAGAAAATCTTTGCACCAATTCAGGCGATCATTTCATTGTCGATGCCCACATCGATGACGGATTTGCTCATTTATTGAAAATGAAGTACGACGAATTTTTTGTCTTGAATTGAGTATTTATGCAAAGCTGCTTCGTTCAAGCACTTTTGACTTGTTGAACGTTGTTTGTATAAACACAACATTATAATCCAGATTCGTGACGATGCTTGAGTTTTGCTAACCAACACATGCCGACTACAGTTTTCAAGATTCGCCTTTAATAATTCTTATAATTTTGTGTATTGGTTCATTTTTTGTGAAAAATGTACCTGTAAGTCGTTTAAAAATGAGATTCCATGTGTATAATGAATACCAGACAAACGACTTGTTATTATTCTGGAGAGGAATCACTTTTGCTAAAATTGGAGATTTTATTCAAGTTTCCGAAGTTAGAGTGAATGCAGCTTCGGGATTGGAAACAAATCAGTCTTTCCCTGTTCCCTATTACCTGTCCTCTTGACAATCTGCCAGAGAGATGCCTTTTTGTGCTAACTCGGTGTCCTTTTAATCAAGCATGCATTCAGTTTGGCATTCTCAAATATGACGCAAAATTGCCAGGGAAAGAGGGATTTTTTGATCGTCCACCTTTTGGCTTTGTTGCAGTAGCTTAGTTGGTGCAATATGATATTTGTGGGACTCGGAAATTTGAGTCTGAATTTGCACATGGCTCTTGACTTTTGAATTTTGAGCTTAATGGATGTCAGACTGTCGATGCTCTTTTGGTCATCAACCTTCACAGTTCAGTAATTTCAGATGCTACCGATTCACATTTTTCATGCTCTCTAGGGTATATATTTTATTTTAGACCCAATCAAGATGATTGAATGTCTGAGCTCGATATTAGAAAGTTTCTCTTGGCATTTATGCTCTTCTAGAGAACCTGTAATGAGGAGCTTTTCGCCCATTTGCCGGCGAATTCATTGTCGATTTCTCAAGACGACAATTAATTAGTCCAATAAAAGGAAATAGATTATGAGAATCATTTACAGACTGAAATGTGTCATCAATGTGAAACTGTTTCATCTAAGAGTCTATGATTCACTAGATGCAGTTTATGTTCGTAAAGCACTTTGTTTGTTTGTCGACGATAGTTGAGATTCGCTAGTCTAGGTTTTGGACTATGAGTTCTAAGCATCATCTTTTTGAAATGTTATTGCACAACATTCAAAATTTATGAAAGGTTCGTACCTGATAATTTATCTGATGAAAATTTTGAGTCTAATCTGACTAATATATTAATTATTGATGCCCCAGATAGCATAACCCACATTTTACGTCAATCCTTTTGGATGGCGATGATCGCCGGATTTTCGAGAAATTCAGTAACTTATGTGTTGTGCTTAAAAATTTGTTTCAAGACGGCATTTGCATTCTGCTTTTGCAGCATCCATTTTGAGAACTGTGAGCCTGGGAGCTAAGTCTTGCAATTAAATTCTATGCGGAAATAAATTGCTTCTTGCGTTGTTCCTGTCTTAGCACGTATTGACTCTCTTCGTACTCCGGGAGCGCCTTTTATTATATTATGACATTCTCACTTATGCTGGGAAGTCTTTTGTATTTTGTAGCCTCATGGTATGTTATCCGCAAACAATGGATTATCCTAGGTTGTATAAAATTTGGATCTCAATTTCATGAGAGCTTGTCGCTAGTGCATGACTATTGCTCGATCTCACTGATCTTCTTTTTATTTCTCATGTTGACACCATTGATGGATATTAGTTTCAATTTCTTGGGAAGCGTTATTGATCTATTGGATTCGTGCTATGCCATAGTCGCATAGTCACCTTTTGAGCATCATTTATCCTTAGTTTTTCCTTTTTGAAGCAGAATGCCATCGGGTTCTTTGAGTTATTTATAGTTGAAGCTTTTCATCTTTCGGAGGGACGCCGCCGCCCAAATTGAAGATGGATGATCATGACTTCTTATGAGACGAGGAAGCCTTTACGTTGAGAGACTCTAGGTTTTCTCAATGAAGGAATACATTCTCATCGGAAATCGCTTTTTAATTCAACTTGACCGATGTATCCACCTCTCCTCCTTTCTGAGGCTTGCAAGTCAATGTTTAACTAGTTAGATTTCGAAGGTTGGATTTTATCGGTGCAATGAGTTTCATTGACGTATCGAGCGTATCAATTTTTTCAAATTTTCGGATGCCCTACTTTTGAAGGCGAGGTCTTTTTATCAAGCTTTTTAAGGCGAGATCTTTCATTTGTTGTACACTTTAGTTCATATGCTCCCAAGTGCATTTATTTCTTTATTGAGTGCAAGTCTTTTATTTATTGCAATGTCGTGATGAGCCCGTGGTATGTCTTCTGAGCATTGTTCTACCCCAATGTGGTTGTGATGCCCCCATATCATAGGTCGTCACGAACTTTAAAAGCTGGATGTGATCATTTTGTCGAGTTTCTTGGATTTTGATTGTTGCGTTAGAAGTTTCAGCTTTGTCGGCAAAATATTTTTGTTTATGCCAGCATGTTTAGAGCTTCTGAGCATGCCAATGTATCAGGGAACCTGACTTTGTTAGCTGATCAAGTGCCTTCTCTTGGGGAGGTCTTTAATTTTTGTGCACCCACTTGGGGAGGTCTTATATTTTTGTGCCCCTACTTTGTTCCCCCACTTGGGGAGGTCTTATATTTTCAAGTCACTAACGCCGAGAGGCCAGTTGAAACATGGATGGATTTCAGAACAAGGTTTGAGACAAAATTCCTCTCGCAAGCTGAGCGAAGTCTACAACTGGAAATGTTCTTATCTCTTAAGCAAGGAAGTATGACGGTCAAGGAATACGTCAACCAGTTCAACCAACAAGCTAGGTTCTGATTGGATTTAGTCAACACTCAGCATAAAAAGGCTCTCCGCTTTGTTAAAGGATTGAACGAGCCACTGCACAGCCTAGCCATGACTCATGTACCCATGGGAGCGACTTACGAGAGATTGGTGGACATGGCACTACTGCACGAGGAAGACAAAGGCCCGAAAGAGACAAAGAAGGAAGAACCACAGAATAAGAAAGCATGTCCCAAAAAGGAAACACAAAGGAAGGATGAGAAGTCCGAAGATAAGAAGGGGAAAAAGTGCTTTACTTGTGGAAGCTCGACTCATCTTAACAAGGATTGCATAAAAAGGAAGGGCACTTGCTTCAACTGTGGTGAGATGGGACGCTTCACTAGGGACTGCCCGAAGAGACGAGGGCAAGGAGGGCAGGCAAACACTCTTGAGGCTAGTGGCTAGGATAGAAATAGAAAAATTCCTATAGTAGGTTTAATTTCTTTATCTGATTATGGAGTTAAGACTCTTTCTGATTCTGGTATTTTGATTTTGTAATCGATACTCTGCACTTTAATACTAGTATTATTTCTGATTCCGCTGTAGACTCAGACCCATAAGAGTTATGACTCATCTGTTGTGATAGATTGGGGTTTGAGAGATATCTGTGTTAGACATCAAGTATGACGCATACATTCTGAGGTTTTGTGGGATATGATTTTATCATGCTTAGCTTCTTAAGAATCATTAAGGAACCTGATCTGTACCGGTAGTTTGTAAATATCTGAATAATTCTGATTTCCAGTTTTGACATTATCTAAAGAGGGTAATCCTCTGTGTGTCAATTTGATGTTGGCTTCGGTCTTCGGGGCCGATACTTAGGACCCATGTCTAATGGGAACCAAGTTTTTGTTTTATCTGTACTCGCTTCCATCATTCGACTGTATCCTATCGATCGAATCTTCGAACTTTAGGTAGAAACTAATGGGTGTAAACATGTGTTTGAGACATGTTATGTTTGATGGTTGCAAGTGGATGCAAGTGGTTGCTAGTGGTTGCTCGTGGATGCATATACACACACTAGGCACTAGATCGGCTCGAAAACACTCTCATACTGCATATGGATGTGTGATCATTTTCAATTTTTGTGGATGCAAAATGATTGACTCAGCACGTGGATGTTGCATATGACTGAATGGTTGTGCACTCATATAGAAATGATATGTATCAAATAGGAAAATTTGCATACATGTTGGACTCATGGCACTGGCATAACTCGCATTAAGGAGGTCAACTAAATCAATGGACCGCCTGATCTTTGCATTAGATAAGGAACATATACACACATCTTTGCATATGTTCATACAACATTAGAAGTTTCTAAGGACAATGGACGCCAGTGATTGATGACTGAGTAGATGGATGTTGGATGGTAGGACACATTCCTCTTAACTTGAAGATTTCGGGGACGAAATCTGTAACGACCCAGATTTTTGGCCGATTTATTTTGAATATTTAATATCATTTTAAATATTGAGCTGATAATATAATCAATTTTTATTTTGAACTATCGATATAACTTTGAATATACTGAAATATCTTGATACGCAAAAATGAAATGATTTAATGTTGAGTTAAACAGTTCAGTCAATATAAAATTTATATATTGAATTGGAACAATTATAATTATTCATTATCGATAAAATTTAATTGGTTGAGATCAATTTATATTTTTAATCTATTTAATTCGTCAATTTAATAATGTTATTCTATACATACGATTGAATTAAATTTTATAATCAGTTCCGTGGAGTTCAGAATAACGCAGTAATATGAGAACGTCAGTCGTTACGGTTGAATAACAGTCTGTGATTTCGAATTAAGGGTAACGAGATATTTCGGTATAATATATTAATTAAAATCTAATCAATTAAATACCGCCGACCTATATCAACAACAGTGCAGACCTACTTCCTTCCTCGAGCTGTTTAAAGTGTCTGCCTCCTTCGCTATCAAGGAAAACAAGATGTAATGGCTTTGGTACGGTATGTTTTTCTCGCGCCTATATAACTCAAGGCCATCGCCTGTTTCATTCATTCCTCAGAATAATCCAAATCGAAGCCGCTTCCTCCTTCATTCAAATCAAATTCATTCGAAAAACAAAAGGGAAATAATGAGCCTCAAATACAATAGCAAATCGATTACAGTTTCTTGTTTACATTCCCGTCCTCCTCTTTTATCTCTTTTCCCAGTTCGATTTACACAGTATCGTTCTTTTGTCCCCCTCAACGCAAATCCATTTCTTCGGTTCTCAGCAAAACAAAGAGAAGTGGAAATCGAAATCGAAGCCGTATGTTTTCCATTTTCTTGAATTCAAACCGCGCTCGACAGTGAAAGCCGCGGCTCCTAAATCTCAATGCAAGGCTTCTGAAATCAATTTTGGGGGAAACCAGGGCATCGTCGCAAGTTTCGAAATGAAGCGTGTTCTGTCATTCATAAAGGGGTCGACGCCGAGACAATCGAATTTCAAGGGGTCCGATGTATTGCGTATCTCGATTTAGGGTTGCGGGATTTGTGGATTGGGAGTGATCGAAATCAGGGTGTTCGAGTTGGCACCGAGTGACTTCGAGCAGCAGTCAGAATAGGACGACGCTAGGTTCTGGAAGGGGTGTGAGTTGAAGACTATGAGGTGCAGTTTAAAGCCTACGCGAATTGAAGATAAATGATGAAGTCAGATTTGTAGTTAGTGGAATAGAGGTCGAAAGTGATAGGGTTGAATTCGGTTATGCTACTGGAATGATAAAGGTGTGGCTTGCTTGTACAGGAGTTGGAAGAAGAAATTATAGTGTTGGCTAGTTGCTAAAACAGGTAAAAAAAATAGTTAATGTTTTCTTATATGAATTAAATTAATTTATTTCAGTTAGGATTTAATTAATATATGGGTTATAATTAAATCATTATATTGGTTAGGATTAAATTAGTATCTCAGTTAGAATTTAATTTTTAGTTTAAACCTTGTAAGGATATTTAGTAGTTAATTTATAAAATTCGTATTTTCCTAGGCAAGGAGAAATCAAATGAAATCATCCGTGTGGAGTTCGAAGACTCGGAAATCGATAAAAGGAAATTGAAATTTGGTTTAAGCGCAAAATAAAATCCTGGTGAGTAAATCTCACTCACCTTTTATTTTAATTATTTTTATTTCATTAAAAATAATTGCCTGTTGCTTGTGTGAATGATTTCTGGTTTGCTTTATATATATTAGTTATTTAGGCTATTATATATATATATTGGGTTGATTGATTGGTTGGATTCCCGCAGTCTCATTAGCGGATGCCCGCGGTACCATAGCGGATGATTACCCTATACGCCCCACGCTATGATTAGTGGATGACCTTCTATACCGCGATATTCTGCCACGAAGCAGAATGGGTATTATTTATGTGCTAACATCTGTGGATGCAGGAAAACAGGTTGGAGGAATCCAACTGGATTCCTCAAAAATATATTATCTGTTTGTTTATTTGTTTGCATATATATTGTTATATATGATGTGTTAGAAAAATAAATAATTCGTTGCTTTGTGTGTTTAAATATCACTGGGCTTAAGTAATGATATTCAAAAATATCGTAAAAAGGATATTGGAGATTTAAAAAGGGAAAATTCTATTTTTAAATAGAATTTGAATTTTTAATGGAAATAAAATATAAACTTGTTTTGAAAAATAAAACAAGTAGTTTCTTTTTAAACGAAGTTTATAAATAGTTCTTTTATAACAAAGTTATAAATGAAGTAAAAGGAATTATCATTTGATAATTCAGAAATAGAAATACAAGCGTGAAATCGGAATTTGAAATGAAATTTCAAATTTAGATGTGAAATGGAATTTTTAAATATATAACTCAAATGAAATTTGAGTATAACATTTGAATTTTAAAGGGAGTTTAAATATTTGAATTTTAAGAGGAGATTGAATATTAGAAATTCAAATAGAAGTTCAAATAAAATTTGAATAGACGAAATTGAAATGAAAAATAGAATTTGAATTCAAGGAAGTAAATAAAATTTGAATTCAAAGGAATTCGAATAAAGAAATTCAAATAGAGATTTGAGTGTAGAATTTCAAAATAGAATTTGAAATATAGTATTTCAAAGAAGAATTCAAATATGAAATTTGAATAGAGATTTGAAATAGAAATTCAAGTATTGAATTTGAACATGGAATTGAATATAGAAATTCAAGTAGAAATTTGAATATGATATTTCAAAATAGAATTTGAAATAAACTTTGAAAGTAGGATTTCAAAGTAGGATTGAAATAGGATTTCAAAATAGGAAATCCAAATAGTTTTGAAATGGAATTTGAATTCAAGGGAATTCAAATGAATTTGAATATTAGAAATTCAAATGGTGTTGAAAATGAATTTGAATATTAGAAATTCAAGTGGGGTCGGAAATGGAAAATGAAATTTGAATGTAAGAGATTCAAATTGAATTCAAATAGGATTCGATCTATGGAATTTGAATATGAAATTCAAATGGGTTTTAAACTATGGAATTTTGAATATAGAATTTAAAAAGGAGTTTGAATATTTGAACTTCAATAGAATTCAAATATAGAAATGGGAATATAGATGTTCAAATGGAATTTAAGTATAAAGTTTGAATAAGAGAATTCAAATGAATTCAAGTCTAGAATTTGAATATAGGGAATTCAAATAGAAATTCAAATATTGAATTTGAATATCAAATAGAAAAGGAATTGGGATTTGAAGTATAAAATTCAAAAGTGAGATTGGAATTTGAATCAAGGAATTCAAATAAGGTTAAAACGAAGTTGAATTTATTTTAAAGAAGTTTAAAAAGATTTATATATATAAATATAATTAAAACGAACTCGCCGCAGCGCTGCAGTTCGTAAATTGGCGATTCGAACTTCAATTGAATATACAGAACGCAATTGAAGTCGGAATTCTTTGAAACAAGAAACGTCAGGACCGGTTTGATAATAGTTTTCTAATGAAGGAGAAAAATCTGAATTTCGTCGTATAGATTTTGAGATATGTCAAAATCAAATTTTCAGAAAAACAGCGCCAGAACTACTTAAAAACCATAACGGTTTATCTAATGTTATAAAAGGATTTTAAGCGAGGAAATCCGAAGTTTCTATTTAGAAAATTTCAGAGTTGAGTTGCAAAATATATGCGGATTCAAGTATGTAAATGAATATGATTTTTGAAACAGAAATCAAATTTTTGATTTATTGAATGGAGTTAACTAATTCGAATAGAAATTAGTTAATGAGATTTCGAATTAATATTGGGCTTTGAATAAGCGAATTCGATTTGAAAATTTATATTCGAAATCAAATAGGAAACTAGGATTGAAATTGAAATTCAATTTGGTTATGAACGAGTTAAATATTTTGTTTGAACGTGTTATGTTCAACAAAGAAGTGAAATAGGCAAAATGGCGAATTTAAGATAAACGGGCGAAACTGAATTCAAACGATTAGATGGTATTGAATTGAATTGAAAACAGGTGAACAGGTGTTAGACAGGTATGGGATGAGATATATGAAGTTATAAATGAAATGCTCGACACAAGGTACATGTTTAAATTCATATATGAGATTTTATGCGCCGTATCGGCAAGCCGCTTGGCTTTTCTTTTTTTCTTTTTGATTGAGAAAGATACCGGGAAGCTATTTGAAATTTCCCGATGCTCCCGATACAGGGGAGGTTATGGCGAAATTTTCCGGAAATTTAAGGAGTTAGAATATTTTTAAGATATTTTGATAATTTGAAATCATTGTATCGACGTATTGAATTCGATAGTAAAGTGAATATAAAAATCGAATGTTGTAAACAAAAAGGGGCTAGAAATAAGCGATTGGGATTGTTTCCAATTGCAAATAGAGATTTTTCTAATATATAGAAAATAAAAGAAGATGATATTTGGAAACGTTTTCCAAATGGCATAAGAGGCCGAAATGGTTATTGAAAATATTTGGTTAACAAATATTGATAAGAGAATATAGAAGAGATTTAATTAATGAAATATTAATTAAAGGGCCCAGTGATTTGTTTGATATGTTTGGATGAACACTTGTTTTTATTCGATAGTTAAATCACAGACTATCGAAGTTTTGACCATCGTTGTCAATATGGAGAGACCGGTTGGATTATTATCCGAAGAACCACTCCGTATCGGCATAAGCGTTGCGAACCAAGTATGCTGAATATATTGAAGACGGAGTAAAGTGCAAGGGCTTTTCTATTTATAGAAATAGTGCCTTCGGTGTCGTTCAATCCCAGAACGAACGTATATGGACGAATGTCTGACAGAGTATTTCCAATGATCAAATGGGTTGGTCTGTATGAATGTATATGGTTGCAACGGATTTATCCCTTAGCATAATATCCAGAATATTTGTGCAAACTCAACTAGTGATTAACGGATCTGACGATGTGACATTCAAAGTGATTGTGTTATCAAGGAATGGTAAGTATGCGTAGCCTCAGGCCTCAACAACCGGGAAAGGACAAAAATCGGGCAGGCAGCATGGCTATGTGGGTCGCACCCATTAGGGTGTATAATCACCTATCTAGAGAAATTCCTTTTGTTTCTAAATCTATCGATTCTGCCCATTCGGGAAACGGTGGTTTGAGTCCAACCGTTGGTGATATACATTCGATACACTCAAGCGAAATGAGTGGTCGGTCATGTGTGGGCCGGGTTGCAAGACGTTCTTGTTGAACCCAGGTGTATTCGCCTCTAGAGATACATCATCGGAAGGTGGTCCCATACCTTGTCATGTTGGAAATCCAATCTCCAATAAGCGCCATGCGGTTTTTGATTTTATATATATATATGTAGAGCGTGAGATGCAAGCGTTCTACTATTTGGTTATTTACTTGATGTAGACATTAATATAATATCATTGGATTTGATATCAAAGTGTTTTGGGTTATAGTAAGGTAAAAACCGTCCATGTTTATGTGTGGGCTGGTCTTACTATTATCTTTTCTTTTGAAAGGATTTTTAAAGTTAAACAAGTGGTTGGAGTTTACTCACACCAGTCCCATGACTGACCCAGAGTTTATTTTGTTTTGTTTTCCCTAAACTCTTGGGTGCCCAAATTTGTACGGGCAGTCAAGTGTTTCAGGCTTTTACAGATACACTTGGAGGAGCTTGAAGCTGGAGGCTTCAACGTTAGTTATTTAGAGTTACTTCCGCTGAATCAAATGTTATGTGTACTCTGATGATGGTATGTATGTATGTACAAAACAGATTTGTATTTCGAAGCTTATGTTATAGAATATATTTTATTCGTTCCGCTGTGAGTTTGTGATCTTCGTTTTTCTTCTATTCAAATATTTCTTTCTTTCTAATTCTCACCCTCTAACTTCTTTCTAATAATGAGTCGTATTTCGGTGTTATTTGGGTTGGACGTGTGGTGTTTTAGTCAACTCAGATAGCACAGATGTGCGGGTCGTTACAAAATCCTTTAAGAAGGGGAGAATGTAACACCCCATATTTTCTGTGAACGTATAAGTAACAAATCAGAGGATAATTAATTTTTAAAAGAAGAATCAAGGGAAACGGGTTGCGCCATTGCATTCGTCTCGGAATTCTGCATGAAAACGAGTCCGAGTTTGCGAGAATCGGAGTCCGTATGAAGGAGATATGACCCTCCGAAGTTTCAGGAAATTTCAGAATTGAAAACAGCTCGAAATTCGAATTCAAAATTCGAGTTCAAACCCAGAAGCGGGCTGGGCGGGAAATTTCCCGCCCAGGGCCCAAGTCGACTGGGGAGTCGACTGGGCAGTCGAAACCCCAGGATCCAGGTCGACTGGGGAGTCGACTGGGCAGTCGACCCCCCAGACCAGGTCGACTGGGCAGTCGACCTGGGGGTCGAGCCCTGGTCGAACCTGGTGCGTGTGTGTGCGATTTTGAAGGCTGTGACGTGTTTTGACGGACCTGATGAGTTCTAGGGTTAATCTGAGGGTCTAAATGAGTACCTACACCTATAAATACATCCTAATACCTAGCCTTCTCTACACACAATTCTATTCTGCTTCTTCTCTGCCTCTGTTCTAAATAAAAATAAAAATGGCGTTGCTACTCTGCTGGAATCAAAACTAGAAGCTAACCAACATCAACCTAAGCAACTCAATTCAAATTAGAGATTAAAGCTTCTGCAACGATTCTACAACAATTAAAGTTCTTTCCTTAATCCAACCAAGGCAAGTACAGTTATTTTCCGATATAAACGTTAATTCTGATTATGACATGAATTGTAAATCTGAATCTGAGGTTATATCTGTTCTGTTCTGTTTAGATCTTATTTTGTATCTCTTTCCTCTTTCTGTTTTATAGCCAGGCTACCGCGAGCCTGAGCCAATCTCATAAGAGATTAACATACGCTAAAATGTTTGGGACAGTAAAATGAATGATGAATAAATTGGGCATGACCAATAGGTGACTAATTTGAGGAAAGAACATGGACTGTAGCTAGAACATAAATCTGAGACATATGACTGGACAAGTTATGTTTATAACATAAAGGGGTATTGAACATATGATTTGAGATAAAGAGAGTATAGCTTAGGTATAAAGATTTACATGAAAGTAGGATATCTATTAATGTAAATAAACACCTAAGTAAGGGATCTTTGGGATATATGACATGCATAGTAATCGATGGCTATAATTGGTATAATTTATATATGGATCTTCTGTATTATGCAAGTTTAATAAAAATTGAAACATATGATATATGGTAAATTATGACCATAATCTGTGCGAACATGGGGTATATGATCAATCATGACCATTATTTATGCATGTGAACTTAGGCCAAATTTATAATTAGGCAAGAGATGTTTGTGAAACTTTAAGGAATGATTACATCTGTTATATTTGCCTAATTTGCTAGTTCTGCTATATTTTCCTAATCTGCTAGTTCGGTTATATTGCCTAATCTGCTAAATCTGTCATCTGCTAAGTCTGTTGAAAATACCAAATCAGCTAAACTAAATCTGTTGAGATGCCTAAACTGCTAAATCTGTTGAGATGCCTAATCCGTTATCTGCTAGTCTGCTAAATCCGTTAAGTCGCCTAATCTGAAAAATCTGTTATCTGCTGAGTTGATATAATTAGTCTTTTATTTACAAAATCTGAATTGGCTATGATTATGAATAATTGACATGTATATTAGGCGTGGATATAAATGGTAAATCATTAATTAATTGGCCGCAAAGATGAAAATGGCTAACTCGAGGTTAGAAAGAGTTTGCGGCGTAATTCTGCCCAGAACCGCCCGACATATTCCAATGGCCGCAAACAATAGGTTCTAATGTGAGAAGTTAGTCATAACATGCTTGAAACCCGAGGTTAGACTCAGTTTGCGACAGAAAACTTCCCGGAACCAACCGGCCTAACCAGTAGCCGCAAACTGTCAGTCTAATGTGAGAGGTCTGGGCATTAATATTTAATTAATGAAAATCTGAGATAAACATGATGTCTAAAACGTGTTGGGTGGGTAGGGTTAAACCAATTGGACCAATAAATCTGATAAACCCGTTTCGTGAATCTGTAGGCCCAATACAAAGTCTGTTAATTTGTAACCAGTTAATCTGTAAGTCTGTTAACCTGTAACCAGTTAATCTGTAAGTCTGTTAAATCTGTATATCTGATCCGTTAGTCTGAAAACTTGTCTGTGAACTAGTTGATCTGGATTCTGTATGTCTGAAATTTGTAAACAAGTTGATCTGAAATCTATTAGTCTGGGGACACAAGGTTAGGAGGGGAATTACTTGTGTCATCTGTTGTTTGGGACCCATATTAGTCAGTAACCCTTTCTGGTATCAAAACTTTGACCCAACAGTAGGTAGGGTCCGGGCACGCTTATTGAACTAATTATAAGCGGTTCATTCTGATAATGGCGAGGGGTGTTGATGGTGCGTTCCAACCGGGTCATGTGCGTGCATGGATCCCGGTCTGCCTCTGAGGATGTAAGACGCCGTGACATCTGTAAATAGGTCTGTGCCAATTGGTTGTCACTTTAGGGAGTGATACACCCTACTGTGGGGCCGACACAGGGTATTTATGTTTAGGGAGCCGATCGCTTGGGGTAGGGTTTTAGGGTACACTTAGTTCTGTCTATTTCTATTGGTACCGTCTGTTTCTGTTGGGTGGCAACACCTGTCTGTTTCTGCGTGGTACTGTCTGTTCGGGTGGTAAAGGCCCAATTACTAGTGTACACCTAATTCTACATTCTGTTTCCGTAGTGATTAATCTGTTTCTGCTTCTGTCTGTTTCTGTTCGGGTGGTAAAGGCCCATTACTAGCACTCTCTTCCGTAGAAATTATTCTGTACCCGTTTCTGTTTCAGTTTAGACATTAGGGTGACACCTAATTCTGTTACACTAGTATTAGTGCAGAGGAGTGTAAAACAATAGCTTATATCATTCTGTTCTTCTGTTATATCTGCTACACCTGTTACAGTTATCTCTCATCCAGTTTTATGTTCATGTCATGTTATTATTATCTGTTCATAACCGAAAATCACTGGACTTGCCAGACTTTTTGTCTGACCCTTGTTGTTTCGCCTTCTTTCTTCCATTCCCCCCCCCCCCAAGGTTTTGTAGAAGGGAATACTCTAGCTTGATCCAGATTTCTTCCGCTTGCAGTGCTTAAAGTATGGCTTGTCTTCTTCTGTGGGGATTATGATTTTAAACTATGCATTCTGAAGGCTATTGTACAAGACTGATATTTTGTACTTGAATTCTGATATTGTGATTTGAAAGAATGTAACCAAGCTTCTGTTGAAATAAAGTTATAAATTTTTCAAGTACTGTTTTATCTGTCTTGTAAGTTTCTGTTCTGTTTACTAAAATGCTCCACCAAAGTTAAGGCATTCCCTTTGCGAGTGACCTTAATGGA
This sequence comes from Allium sativum, assembly GCA_030737875.1. Taxonomy (NCBI): domain Eukaryota; kingdom Viridiplantae; phylum Streptophyta; class Magnoliopsida; order Asparagales; family Amaryllidaceae; genus Allium; species Allium sativum. The sequence goes on along the minus strand of CM060924.1, from coordinate 182,331,655 downwards.
GGTGGGGTGTTACAGTTTCTATTTCACACATAAGATTTCAACTTTCCTAGATATCGCTCAATTGGATACATGCATCTAAGATGTTTAGGCCCGCCGTATTCGATTTCTCTGCATATATGAACAGGCAAGTGTACCATTATATCGAAAAAAGCATGTGGAAAAATCATTTCAAAATGACAAAGTATCTCGAAAATTTCGTTTTGTAGCCTCTTGATATCATCCACTTCGATAACCTTGCTCCATAGTCCTCTAAGGAATGCACTAAATCTTATCATTGATAACACAACCTCGGGTTTTGACGCTTTCTTCACGGCAAATTGTAACAAATAGTGGAGTACAAAATGAGCGTCATGGCTCTTATATTCCACAACCGTTCTCTCTTTTATGTACACGTATCGACTAACATTCGAGGCACAATCGTAGGGCAGTTTGGCATGCTTTCCTTCACCACATTCAACAGGATAAAGGGCCTTCCTTATGCCCAATTCTTGTAAATCCAAACGAGCGTTTAGGTGATCCTTCGACATGCGACCTATATTAAGTAAAGTACCTAATATTTTGTCGCATATGTTCTTCTTTATGTGCATGGCATCTAGGTTATGTCAAAGAGGATTATGACACCAATATGGTAAGTCAAACAGTATTGACCTTTTTTTAAAAGGGCCATCACTTTTACTCGGTTTCTTCGACTTATCCCCAAACTAATTTTTGAACCCCCGCAATAACTCTTCAATATATGTTCTTGGTAATATTTCTGGAATGCTCCCCATTTCAGTTTCTCCATTAAATATCCTCTTATCCAGCCTCCACTTATGTGTCGGATCAAGAAACTTTCTATGGTGCATGTAACACTTTTTTTTTTTGCTATGCTTCAAATAATTTGAAAAAGTTTCATAATTGCATACTGGACACGCTAGTTTCCCCTTCGTGCTCCAACCTGACAACATGGCATATCCCGAAAAATCACTAATGGTCCATTAGACGCTTGCACGTAAATTAAAATTCCAATCAGTCAAGGAATCATAAGTTTCGATGCCAACATTCCATAATGCTTTCGGTTTCGCAATTAAAGGCTGCATATATACGTCAATACTGTTCTTTGGAGAATCTGGACCAGATATTAATGTTGAAAGAATCAAATTCTCTTGTTTCATACATAACCAAGGCAGAGGACTATAGTTTACCACCACAATTGGCCATGTACTATAACTTGAATTCATTGAACGATATGGATTAAATCCTTCAGATGTTAAACCCAATCTAACATTACGGTTTTCTGATGAAAAATCAGGATAGCGAGCATCCATCATCTTCCATGCCACACCATCAGCTGGATGTCTTAGTTTTCCATCTTCTTTTCGTTCCACTTGGTGTCATCTCATAAGTTTGGAAAATTCTTTGCACATAAACATCCTTTGTAACCTTGGTCTTAGAGGAAAGTACCTCATAACATTTGCCGACACTTTGGGAACCGACTTTGGTGGATCATTATTATCAACGATGTCTTCTTTTTCTTTTATAGCCCACCTCGAAAAACCACAAATGTCAGAAGCCTCTTTATCTTTATTCTCTGCCCAATATAACATGCAATGGTTTGGGCAGGCATGTATTTTATGGTAATCAAGTCCTAAATCCTTAATGACATTTTTTGCAGCGTGGGAAGACAAAGGCAGCTGGGCATCAGGAAAGGCTTCTTTTATAAGCTTTAGTAATTTTCCAAACGCAGACTCGTTAATTCCATAAGCACACTTTAAATGATAAAGCCTGATCAAGAAAATTAGTCGAGAAAATTTAGTGCAGCCATGATATAATGATTTTTCCTTCTTTAACATGCCGATAAAATTTCTTGGCCTCGGGATTTGGTTCTCACTACTACAAAAGTGGGCATATTTGACACTAGTTTTATGTGGCCGTAGATCAAAAAAGCGTTGCCATAGGCCATTTTTTCAAATAGACAACACCAGAGGGGCGTGGCATCCGTGGCCGTTGCATTAGCCCTCTAAGGCAACGCTTTTGCCCATCTACTGCCACGGTAAGAAAGTGTTGCATTATAAACGTAATGCAACACTATTTGCACGTAATGCAACAAAACACAGTGTTGCCTTAAGCATAAGTTAGAGTCTGACTGTCAGGTCACTATAGTGGGGACACGTCAGCTTTATACGTAAGATGTCCACGTGCCACATGCCACGTCAGCTCTCCACATCATCTGCTTACGTGTCACACACCATGTCATTTATGGGGCTCACGTGTCATGTGGAATTAATAATATTTTATTTAATGCAATACCACTGTATTATGTAGCGCAACACCGTTATCTTGAAATGTAACATCAGAAAAAAGGCAAACGCAACAATAGAAGACGGCAAATGCTACAATAGAACAAAGCAAATACAACACTTTAATTAAAAAAATTGCAATACCAGTTTTGTACATAGAAGAAACTCATCCAAAACATTCATCATCACATTCAAACCATTGAAAACATTCTACATACCATACCAGTTATTCAAAATAACCACAAATGTAAAAACATACGATCAAGTACGTAATTTAAAAGTACAATTTAAATAATATGCTCAGGAAAGTACTCTATTAGCAGTATTATGCAGATAGATGCCGGTTCCTCTATGTTTTTACATGAACCTGCAGTAGACTTAAAAAAAAGCATGGCAACAAAAATGTCTGGATTGATTTTGAATTTCAATATGTGCTTTCTGGATTCTTTCCTCCAATTTTCCTCTAGGTGCAACAGAAAGTTGTTTAGTAAACACAAAGGTAAACTTCAAGAATTGAAGAATAAAAGAAAGCAACACGATTATTATTTTTAATGTGATTCCCCTCCTATTACCTACATCTTGTTACACTTATAAAAAGATTTCTGCAAATAATCCAAGCTTGAGTAATCAGATCTTGTTGCTTGCAGGTCTTTTTTGAAAACCTCCATTGTTATTGGAGTTTTATTCAAGACACTAACAGTGCATCCTACCTTGGAGCTAGTACATAATTATATAAAACTATGAAACGTGAACAAACAGCTCCTTAAACTACATAACTATAAAGTCTATATCTTGTAAGTATGAATATGAATCAGATACACACCAAGTCTAAGCTACTGGAGTATAAGCAGAAAAATAAATAAAGTGGCAGGAAGAAAACAGTGACATATCGCATGTCTATGTTTCAAGTATCAACAGAAGCAAATATAGATATCTACCGCTACGAAAGTAAAATTCTATAATAGATAAACTAAGTATAATACTATAAAGAACAAACACAACAAATTTATCAGATGATTTGATGAATTATAGGAAAAAGAATCCTCACTACTACAAAAGAGGGCATACTCAACACTAATTTGTGTGCGTTGCATGAAAGTGTGGCAAAAGTTATGCTTTCTTTGATCTTCCGCAACAATATTCATATGTTGTTGCATTACACGTGAATGCACTGTTGCGGTGGGAATTCTAGTGCTGTGACGTGCAACAACAGTTCAAAGCGTAGCTTTACATAAATACCATCCAAATCAGCGATCCGTGTTATCAAAATAAGAAAATAAATCATCGTAGATGCTTGATTAATCCAACGGTTCAAATCAATCTCCACTTCATATCTAAAACATTACCCTATTATCCAATCAGTGACAGCTACCTCATTGCATTCTTCTTCGTGAAATTTTGGCGCGATGTTTCCAAATTCACGAAATACTCGTTCTTCTTCTCTGATGTTTTCTCTTCACTTTCCCATAAAGAACAAAATTCAAACCTAAATTCACTAAAATTTAGACCTAAATTTTGCTGCTCTTTCACTTTCCCAATTCAATTTAATCTTTTGTTTGACGCTTCCATAAATTTGATTTCATCTCCTATTCGATGTTAAAAGTAGCGAAAGTTTGATTCTTCTAGTGCTTGAAATCGAACGAGGAAGCTATAATCAGATGAGAGTGATCACAGAAAAGCATTCAACTGGGTTCATCTCCTATTCGATGTTAAAAAATTCCTTTTCATGGAGGATTTCTCTATAAAGGTTCGAGATTTGCAGGTATTCCGTTCATACTTGATTTTAATATCCACAGTTATGGCGGTTTATACTTTTTCTTTATAACCGCTTCATTGATTTACATTTTGGTAACAAATCTGCTCAATCCCCATAGCAAATCGAGGGAGACTCCAGTTTCTGAGGGTTTCGTCTTCACCCTAGATCATGATTTCCATGCGACTTCGAATCAGTTTCTAAAAGGTAAAATTGAACTATGGTATTGATTTGCAATTGGATCCAATTAATCATGATAACTCACATCTTGGGTCTATTTTCAATTTATTGGGGATTTCAATAATAAGCGGTTACCATGAAATGTCTGAAAACTGTTTTACACTGCAAGGTGTAAAACGAGACATAAGTCTACTGGTCATGGAGTCTCAATTCTTATTTTCTAGGCTAAAATTTGGTTTTCTGGTATTTAAATTTGTATTGCCATGTTGTACTTATAAATATCGGTTAAGTCTGTATAACTCTGAAATGCTGCTCAGTTCATCACTAGCAATTGATTCAGTTCTGAAATGCAAGATTCAAGGATGGTAAAACATACGTTTGTCATTGGGATTGGGAGGTGTAAGAGGTACACAGCTAGAGCAGATGAATTATGAGAAAAAATGCCCTAGTATATCAGATCACTCTTGACAGCCATTGATTCCACTAATGGTTTGTTATTAAGAAACAATTCTTACCGGCTCATTCACTTTAGAATTCTTGCATTACTAAAACCACCTAATAAGGAAGTATATATAATTAGCGCAACGTTCCTATATAATCCTATATTCTTATTTTTATAAAATTTGTGATTATGTACATGTCTAACAATAAATGCTTACATGTATGAACTGGCAATGCATAACATTGTAATTTGGCAAACATCTTCAAATCATGATTGCAGGTATGGTACTATCATAATCTCAAATATGCCTGTAGTTAACATCAACCCAAAACATCACGGTGTGCTCTCATACTTAAGAACCTTAGAAATATGGTGATATGTCATTATCCATAAGCTCTGCATTGCGGACATTGTAATGCAATGTAAACCTATTTTCTTGTGAACAACTAAGAGGACGTAAAATTCTGGGAAAATTGTGATCAGATGAAAACTAATTTTGCAAGTTAAGCAACATTATTGTAGAAATGATAAAGCTAGACCACATTCCCGCCCATAACCTACTTGAGTTTAATTATCCCACTCGTGCTGTATGTAGGTGATCAATCTTAATTAGCATGGTGTCACTCCCTTTTTATAATATTATTCATTAATATGCTAGCTATTTTGATGCATGTTGTCCCTCTTATGTATATTTTAACCTTCTACTAAAGCCAAGTCATAAAACCTGTTTTGGTTTCAAAAACTATTGTTTACCACCCATTTCTCTAAACAAAGAAAAAGACATTTGCATTTGCCTATTAATCAATGCATGGTAGTTAACTAGCTACAATGATATAATTCTGTACCACAGTTGCCCATAATAACCACTCGTGCTGTAGAGATGACATATTTCCAACTATGTGGTCTCAATTATTACATATGGATGCGTCATATATGCTAGAGTAGAATTCATAATTCTATTCTTCTTTGAAGCTTTCTTTATACTTCATTTGATGATGTCACTGGCAATGTACACCGGTTGGTTGGGGTCCATATTGACATGAACGACCCATGTTAAAACACAAAACACATCATGCTTGAAGTTTCTAACTCATTTGTTGTGGTCTTATATGAACACAAGTTTTGAGCTTGGATTATGATTTCAATTTTGTTTAGCTGTTCTATAGTGTAACGAACCGAAAAATTTGATGCTCGACTTTTCAACACAACTACATCCCGTGTCCAAACTCGAGTACCAAAAATCCAGAACATTAAACAAAGAAGTTAGAGGGCGAGAAAAAGATAAGAAAGAAAGATTAGAATAGAAGAAAAAGAAGAAGAACAACTCACATCGCAGCAGAATAAAATATTATACAGAAATAAATCTTTATTGAAAACTTGAAATAATACTTACAATTCATCAGAGTACAACGGCCATTTAACTCATCTGGACAGTTATAATAGTATGTCCTCAATTACAACACACAGCGGAATAATATCTGCATATATATCATACGTCTGAACTCCTCCAGCTTGTCTCCTAGAATCTGTATCATCTTACCATGAACCTGTACAACTCGGTCGAACCCAACTGGGTCTGACCCGAGCAGAACTGAATTACTCCACATCCGTCCTAAGCCGAACTCCTTTTCCATGCGCGCACCTCAACATCGCTCCGGAAACCCTTCTGCAAAAACTCAATTATTCGGTGATGAGCTTCAGTAATTGCTCGACATTGGATCGCGAATTCTCATTATTGCACCCAAATCTAAAATCGTGAGCTTCGAAATCGAGCTTCAGATTTCACAGTGGTTTCAAAACGTGATGAACTGAAATCACGATTTCCCTTTTCTGACTTTGATTTTTGATTTCTCTTTTTTTTTCGAGGAGCGAATTAACAGAAGAAAAAAAGGGATAAGGAAATTAAACTGAATTGGTTTTGAATCGTGTTGAATTGAAGTGCGATTTCCTTTCCGACTTTGATTTACTTCTTTTTTTTATATACTGGAAGGATTTTGATTTTACTGCGGAAAAGAAGGAAGAGAACACAATGAATGAAAAGCCTCGTTGGTTTGGGTTTGGGTAGGATAAAGAATGCGACGGCTCTATTTATAAGTGAATGAGAGCACGATAAAATCGACGTCTTTCAGGTAGGTATAGGAACAGGCGTAGATGTGCAGTGTCTTGGCATGCTCAAGAAGAAGAGACGCAAATCAAATTGAAACGAAAGAAAAGATAAGACAATGAAGATAGGTAGCATTAGGCGTAGACATGAAAGGAGAGGTAGCTCTGCAGTGTACCCTATATGCAGTCTTCGAGTAGGATGAAATAAATTTGTATACGAAATGGAAAGAGAAGACGATGTAGAGTAGCTGTGTTAGAAAATTTAGGTCGTCCCCTATTTTGCTTTTAATTTAATTTTAATTTTTAACCGACGTGACTTGAATTAAAATATTCTACGGTTCCGAACCCCTATTTAAGCGCAACGAATGATATTCTAAGGGTTCCACCACCCTTCTGAACACACTAAAACAGTTTCCACAGTCTAATTTGACCATATACAGAAGATATTATATTAAATGATGGTTTAACATTAAATTCAATTTAATATAAATTGACTAAAAATAACAAATAAATTATTATAATCATAAAAATATACACAAACTGAATTATATAATATTCCAAAATAAACCAGTATGAATTTTAAACACGATATTACGTTTCCAAGTTAAACCAATATTCAACTGATTAAAAATCGATTTATTTTATTAAATAAATCGTTACGGTTTATAAACAATTCCATATCGACTATTTGAAAATTTGATTTGGCCATAACTCTTAATATAAAATACGAAATCTCGATTTTTTCTCTTTCACTACAAAATTATAGTTCAACATATTTGAATATTTCTTGTTTCAGCGAATTCCGACTTATTACGGATTCTGTACACTTAATTGAAGTTCAAACTAATTATTACGAACTACCGCGCCATTTACGAGCTCGTTATATTTAATATATATTTACGTTTCAAACTTCGTTTAATAAATATAAAAGTTCCATTTATATTAGGAATCCAATATTTTGACTAATTTAAATATTCAAATCTTAAGCCGTCAAAAGTACGGGACGTTACATTCCTTCCCACTTAAAAGAATTTCGTCCCTGAAATTACTAAGTAGGAAATGTAGCTATACCTTATTCACTTCTCCTAATCCAGTCATGCAACTCAACACTCACTTCATCATCGTTACTACTCTACCAACTCACTAGTCCCAACTTCACTGCAAAAATCCTTAACATTGATTAATTTTTTGTTAACAAAATTTTCAAAATTGTTGAAAATTTTTCTAACTCCCTAAATTTTCAGAAAATTTCGCTAGCACCTCCTTTGTATGGGTCAATAGTTCAAACCTCAACTCGCCTCTCTAGGACCTTCTCATTCAAAAAGAAAATCAAAAAGCCAAGTGGCTTGCCGATTCGGCGCATAAAATCTCATATTGAATTAAACATGTACCTTTTTGTCGGGCAACCCATATTTATTCTTCACACTTGCTTCTATCCAATAAACCTGTATAATCACATACATATCCATTCCTATTCGATCACAATCAATTCAACATTTTACTTCCACTTTGCCAACTTATCCATTAATTGGTTTTCTTGCTCAAACCATGATAGTTTATTATAACCATGTTCAAATATGTATATTTTTGCTTATAACGAGTCAAGTTTCATTTATAGCCCCAGTTCTAGGTCTTATTTTCAATTCACAAGTTCTTTTAAATTTTCACTTGAGTTCCCATTTTAAATTTTCGAGTCCATATAAATTTTGAGTTCAAATTTCAGTCTCAATCAAACTTAATTTGATTTATTCTTCATTCAATTTCTATTCAACTCAAGTTTATACAATCCATGTTTACATTCATTATTTAATATATACACACACATTCACTTCCATTTCAAGGTTCCATTTCAAATTCTAACTCAATTGAATAATATTTCAAGTCATACACGATTATTTCTACTCAATTTGATTTGTTATAATTCACTTCTCATTTTAATCGACACATTCAAACTATATGCGTCAAGTTATATTTAAGTTATCAACATTCAATTCAATTGGTATTTCAACTTGGTTTTAAGCATTTTCATTTCATATTGGTTTAATAATTCGTTTTGGTTAATATGGTTTCAATTTTCAATCCAAATCTACTTAACTTACTCTTCATTCAAGTTTTAATCCATACAATTCATTTAGACTGGAATTTGTTTTCCTTAGCTTTCCATTTCTGATTTTTTTTATTTCAAAAATTAGTTACTTTATCTTTTGGTTATATTTAACCAATTCAATTCTACAATTCCATTTGAATTTCATTAAATTATTCAAGCAATCAAATATCAATAATAATTTGATAAAACGGTTTCTTTTATACACAAAAATAAGTTTGGGCAAAATTATTTCATTTACCTGCTTTATAAAACAAATATTGTATCAATTTCCAGTTCAATGCTTTTCAACACTTGAACCGATCAAGTGACACAATACAAGACATTTGTATATGAAATCTACAAATACGCTCTCATATATATACTCAACTCAATCTAGGGTGTTACTAACGCTATCTCTACTGAGTTATGCCACAGAGTCAAGGTTATTCCTAAACCATTGCTTTGATACCACTGTAACGAACCGAAAAATTTAATGCTCGAATTTTCAACACAACTACATCCCGTGTCCAAACTCGAGTACCAAAAATCCAGAACGTTAAAGAAAGAAGTTAGAGGGCGAGAAAAAGATAAGAAAGAAAGATTAGAATAGAAGAAAAAGAAGAAAAACAACTCACATCATAGCGGAATAAAATATAGTACAGAAATAAATATTTATTGAAAACTTGAAATAATACTTACAATTCATCAGAGTACAGCGGCCATTTAACTCATCTGGACAGTTATAATAGTCTGTCCTCATTTACAACACATAGTGAAATAATATCTACATATATATCATACGTCTGAACTCCTCCAGCTTGTCTCCTAGAATTTGTATCATCTTACCATGAACCTGTACAACTCGGTCGGACCAAACTGGGTCTGACCCGAGCATCACAAACGCACAGGTCAGTCTGGTGAACCAGCGTGAGAAAAACCTACTAAATTATTGGTAGCATCCAACTTGATTTTTAAAGTTAAAAATCATTTCGAAAGAAAACGATAATCGTAAGACCAATCCACACATAAACACGGACGGTTTTTACCTTACGATAACCCAAACTATTTTTGAAATCAATATCTTTTCTGATATTATAATAGTGTCTAAATACAAATAAATAGAATCTAGCAGAACGCTTGCATCTCACGCTCTACATAAATATTATACAATCAAAACCGCGGGCGCTAATTGGAGAATGGATTTCCGACTATGACAAGGTATGGGACCACCTGCCGATAGTGTATCTCTAGAGAGGAATACACTGGGTTCAACAAGAACGTCTTGCAACCCACACATGACCGACCATTCATGTCTCTTGAGTGTATCGAATATATTGTCACCTACGGTTGGATCCAACATAACCGTTCCCGGGAGATACAGAAGCGATAAGAAGTAACAAATATGAATATTCTCTAGATGGTGACAATATACCCTAATGGGTGCGACCCACATAGTCATGCTGCCTGCCTGATTTTTGTCATTTCTCAGTTAGGAGGCTTGACGTTATAATCGTATTTCTAGATCATTTGGCCATCATTCACTTTGAATGCCACATCGTCAGATCCATCGGAAAATCACTAATTGATTTCCCAAAAAATACTCAGATTGTCAGACTAAAGAAGTTTCCCTTCTTTGCCACTAACTTCGTACGTTTGGAGAAGTCAACGCACGTAATCCCTTTGGAAATACTCTGACAGACATTCGTCCATACAAGTTGTCCTAGGACTGGACAAACTGAAGGCACTCTCCTACTGCATCGTAGGAACCACCCTATCAATCAGTAGCGAGTAGTCCTTGCAATCCGTCGATTTCAACCACGACAGGATCACCCTCAAAATATCTCCGGGCGCGACTCTAGAGAATCCGATAAGTAGTCCTTTCGCATATGAAGATCTACGGTCTTCATTGCTCCATCTTAAATCAGTATCTTCCACGTTTACGTATTAGTTGGTTCAGAATGGTTTTCGAATAAATTCGATCCCGGTCTTTCCGTACCAACAATCGTGTAGGGTCAGATTTGATAGTCGGTTATTTAACTATCAAATAAAACAACCATTCATCCATAAAAGAAAATCGAATTCACTTATTTAATACCCATTATCATTTTAGTCTCTTTGATTAACCATTTGTTAATTTTTTTCTATTTTCCAATAATTGGAATACCCATTTTCTTTTCTTATATTAATATATAAGAATACTCAAAACCCTTTCATTTTAAAATTTCTTTTAACCAAGTATTTCTCATTTCGATCATTAGTTTCTAACTGTAAACTAGTAAGAGAATAATTCCCCAAGTGTCAACCCCGAAGGCCGAAACCAATATCAGGTCAACATTCAGAATATTATTCAACTCACAAATCCCCAGTCGGTTTCTAATTTCCAAAATTCCATTTCTTAACTTCTATCGAATAAAAATCCCAGTTATTCATTATCGCTTGAAACTAGATATTTGTCTCAACTTATCACTATTTCAAATATTTTACTTAAATATGATTTACAAACCATATGCTACAACTATTATCGGATATAAGGTTTTCGAAATATTTACATAGAATAAAGTACTTCTAATATAGTATAATTTCATTTACCAATTCGATTCCATTTACCAATTCGATTCCATTTACCAATTTGATTTCATTTTAAACTCCATAAAATAAATTCTTGAATTCATAAACAATTTCCATAAACATCTCTATATATTAATCATAACCCAACTCAGCTTTATTTCAATAAAACCGCATTCCATATCCAAAATATATAATTAGCATTTGTAAATTGCTTACTATTTAGACTTATCTTTTTAAAATCTTATATAAATACCTTAATATAATCTTATATTATATTCCTATTTGGTTCGACTTGAATTCCATTAGAATTTATAAATTTAAAACAACTCTTACTTCTAAGGATTCTCACTTGCAAGATATTTTGCTTTTGCCCCTTATTTGCCTCAATCGTTACCAATATTTCTTAATATAAGTTCTCACTTCATTCTTTTGGTCAACCTGAATTCATACTTGTAATTTCAAGTTTCATTTCTATTTATAACTTCTATTGAGTTATTTCATAAAATCTCCTTTATATTTTCCCTTGTAATTTGAAAATTTTGATCCATTTCTAATGTTAGTTTCAAACCCCGCTTCCACTTCCTTTTTCAAATCCTTGCTCAAATAATAACTTTCTCAAATACTTCCAATATATGGTTTTCACTTTTTATAAATGTAGCTTATAAAATCGAGTTCTCATCATGTTTGTTAAACCAATACTTACTTTTCAATTCCATTTAATTTGGTTTCTAAATGAACATTCCTATTGGAAAATAAATATATTCCTTTAAGTTCTTTTATATATCAATTCTATCTTGAAATCCATATTTCCAAATTCTCACATGGTAGTCATTCCATTTCTTTATAAACGTCGTTTATAAAATCGCCTCATTAACGCATTTGTTTAAAACAAATCTTTACCTTTAATTATATTATAATTCGGATTTCAAATGAACATTTCCATTCATAAATAAATATTTTCTTTTGAGACAATATCAATTTATTAAAAATAATGGTTTATTTTATGATTCCCATTTCTTTTTCCAAATTTCATACATCATATTTTCCTCAAATTTCGCACTTCTTATAATATGTTTATAAAATCACTTCTTCACGATATTTATTTAAACAATTATTTGCTTTTAAATTCTATTTAATTTGGATTCTAACTAACCGTTTCCATTTGGAATAAATATTTTAAAACTCTTTTATATTCCAATTTCTGATTTGAAATCCATATATTATTATTTAGGATATTTAAAATATCCCAAAATCAACAATCAAGGTTACTAACACATCCAAACATATCGTAAGCTACTACAGGTTATAAAACACATCATATATCAGTATATACGTAGAAACAAATAATCTAAATGTGAGGAATCCAGTTGGATCCCTCCAACCTGTTTTTCCTGCATCCACAAATGTTAGTCAACAATAATAATACCCATCCTGCTTCGAGGCAGGATCTCGCGGTATAGAAGGTCATCCACTATATATATTGTGGGGCGCATAGGGAAATCATCCGCTAATAGTACTGCGGGCATCCGCTAATGGTACTGTGGGAATATCCAATCACCAATATTATTATTATATAATATTATTATATACTATTATCACTTTATACCAATCAATTATCAGCCAGCAAGCAATAAATAAATTTTGAACTATTAAAAATAGTTCCCAATAATAAATTGAGTGAGTTTAACTCACCTCGGGTTTCCTTTTGTTGATTATTCCATTTAATTTCTGAATCGCCTTATCTACGCAAATACTTCATTGTCTCGAATATTTTTATTGCCTACAATTATTTTATTCATCGATTATAAGTTAACTACTAACGAATAACTAAATTAATTCCTCTATGTATTTTTAATTTACGGTAAAAATGAGTACCTCGCTGTCTTGCAAATTTGTTGATCAATCCATGAACCTACCCTTAAACAGCTTCGAAATATTGCTCTATCCATATTGGCATTCCATCGAGCACATCACGGACAATAACCATTCCCTCCCACTTATATTTTCACGTTCAACTCCTATTTCTCTCCACTGTTCTTTACTCATGAACAAACCCTCACAGATGCCTACTGTCGAATTTTAACCTCACTAAATTCATCATTCCACAAAGTCCCAGTACTGAACCCAGCCCGTCATCAGAAATCCAGACCATCAGTACAGAAGCCTCCTCAAACCACTGATCACACTCCCCACATCCTCACATTCAACCATGTACATCATCAGCAGAACTGAATTACATCACGTACGTCCCAAGCCGAACTCCTTTTCCATGCGCTCACCTCAACATCGCTCAGGAAACCCTTCTGCAAAAACTCCATTACTCCGGTGATGAGCTTCAGTAATTGCTCGACATTGGATCGCGAATTCTCATTATTGCACCTAAATCTAAATCGCGAGCTTCGAAATCGAGCTTCAGATTTCACAGTGGTTTCAAAACGTGATGAACTGGAATCACGATTTCCCTTTTTTGACTTTGATTTTCGATTTCTCTTTTTTGTCTGAGGAGCGAATTAACCAAAGAAAAAAAAGGGATAAGGAAATTAAACTGAATTGGTTTTGAATCGTGTTGAATTGAAGTACGGTTTCCTTTCCGACTTTGATTTACTTTTTTTTTATACTGGAAGGATTTCGATTTTACTTAGGAAAAGAAGGAAGAGAACACAATGAATGAAAAGCCTCGCTGGTTTGGGTTTGGGTAGGATAACGAATGCGACGGCTCTATTTATAAGTGAGTGAGAGCAGGATAAAATCGACGTCTTTAAGGTAGGTGTAGGAACAGGCGTAGATGTGCAGTGTCTTGGCATGCTCAGGAAGAAGAGACGCAAATCAAATTGAAACGAAAGAAAAGATAGGACACTGAAGATAGGTAGCTTTAGGCGTAGACATGAAAGGAGAGGTAGCTCTACAGTGTACCCTATTTGCAGTCTTCGAGTAGGATGAAATAAATTGTATGCGAAAAGGGAAGGGAAGACGATGTAGAGTAGCTGTGTTAGAAAATTTAGGTCATCCCCTATTTTGCTTTTAATTTACTTTAATTTTATTTTTATTTTATTTTTAACCTACGTGACTTGAATTAAAATATCTTGTGGTTCTGAACCCCTATTTGAGCGCAACGAATGATATTCTTAGGGTTCTACCACCCTTCTGAACACACTGTAACAGTTTCCACAGTCTAATTTGACCATATACGGAAGATATTATATTAAATGACGGTTTAACATTAAATTCAATTTAATATAAATTGACTAAAAATAACAAATAAATTATTATAATCATAAATATATACACAAACTGAATTATATAATCCAAAATAAACTAGTATGAATTTTAAACACGATATTACATTTCCAAGTTAAACCAATATTCAACTGATTAAAAATCGATTTATTTTATTAAATAAATTGTTACGGTTTATAAACAATTCCATAACGACTATTTGATAATTTGATTTGGCCATAACTCTCAATATAAAATACGAAATCTTGATTTTTTCTCTTTTACTACAAAATTATAGTTCAACAGATTTGAATATTTCTTATTTCAGCGAATTTCGACTTATTACGGATTCTGTACACTCAATTGAAGTTCAAACTAAATATTACAAACTACCGCGTCATTTACGAGCTCGTTCATATTTAATATATATTCACGTTTCAAACTTTGTTTAATAAATATAAAAGTTCCATTTATATTACGAATCCAATATTTAGACTAATTTAAATATTCAAATCTTAAGCAGTCAAAAGTACGTGACATTACATATAGTCGTAAGGATTGAGCTTATATTCAGTTATACGGGATTTAAGGTTACACTGGATTACGTTGTTATGCCAAAATGCGTTATGAAATGAATTTTTTAATGAAAATGATAAGTTTTTGTTTAAGCTTTTGAAATACAATATAATATCTGTTTGAAATCCATGTTTTGTAAGTAAACGGATGATATATGATCTGAATCAAATGATAGGCATTATTCTACTACCACCATTTTTGATCATGCCTGTAGATAGGCTCACTCCATATAAAAGAATGAGTTGTACTTAGTATGAGACAAAGCGGTAATCTTAAGGAAAAAGTAGATCTGGGCACAAGAAAAATAAATCCAGACCTTGTGTTCTGTGAAATAAAATCGTTGGTCCTCAAATAGTTGATACTCGATCTTAAATAGAACCGAAGGTATCATTAGGCAAGACTAACTAATCAGTCGGTTGCAAGTCTCATGTTCTAAAAGGTTCAGATGCAATGTAATTTTTGCTAACTATCTCAATATTAATTTTGTAGGTTTTGTCATCGACTTGTTCGTTGCTCCCAGATCCAAAACCAGATGTTCCCCTTGTTTCTAAGATTGCAAACATGTGTTATTTTGTTTTCTCTCATTTATATTTGCGATTAAAGTTTCAGTATATGCAACCTATATTATGTGTTAATGCAGATTGTTGATGTTTCATGCTGTGACAACGTGATTTCTTCTGGTTCGACCCCTTATATAACAGATGAACGGATCAAGCATTTGAGTTCATTGAAAGAAGTTTCAGTTCTTGAACTGAGGGAACTCCATAATGTGAATGGATTAGGAATCGCAGCGCTTGCGATGGGTTGCAATAAACTGACTAAAATCGGTTTGAAACGGTGTCACTCTATCGATCATGTTGCTGTCAGCGCCCTTGTTTCTTATTGCCCTAACATAAGACAGGTAAATATTCCAAGTGTTGCCAGCATTTTTATGGATAATGCCACCAATATTGTAACTAATATTTCGTGAATAAATGTAGATCAATATTTCATACTGTCATGTTAGTTCCATTGGAATTTGGAAACTAATTGGAAGTCTAAGCTGTCTTCAGGATGTGGATTTAGTGCACTTGAACAAAGTGTCAGTGGAAGGGTTTGAGCTGGAGCTCAGGGCATCATGTGGAAAGCTCAAGAAATTGAAGTTGAATTGCGGATTTGCGGGCTTGCTTTCTCGCCAACTGCTGCAGATGCTTCGAGCTCGAGGTTGTAGATTTCGGTGCGTGAATAAGTCCTTTGTGTTGGACCAGTAAGCTTTGGAACTAATTTTTTCATTTCTTGTCAATTGTTCTGCTAACTAATGATACTTTCACCGAATGAACTGTTGTTTACTACTCACATCTGACAATTTTGAACAAATTGTACCTATTTCACCATTTCAGAAACACAAAACATCGTGAATACCATTATCCAATATCCAGTAACCCTGATTCAGAAATATCCATAAACCCATGAATTGATTATTATTCCCAGTTCTATTACATATTTATTCTTTGATCAATTATGAACTCTGTTCTCATTTATTTTAATTTTAAATACAAAGATGAACTGGGAATCATTTCATCATTGTTCCCGCCAATTTCGTGTTGTGTTGTCAAGGATTCGTGCACCTTAACCTAGTTGTCGCCCATTTCATCACAACCAATGGGATTTTTTGTATCAAGATAGGCCTGACCTGATTTATGTACGACTAACAAAATTGTGTTGATTTTTTCCTAACAGACAAGCTACTTGAATTCAGTTAAATGAATCTCATAAGGAAAACAAAGAAGGTTGCAAGGTTGAAACTCCTACTGTGGTGGCTGGTGATCATGAAAGAAGTGATTCTGATGACTTAGTGGAACCTGAAAATTGATACCGGGTGGGTATTATAAAATAAATTTTCAATCATTGGTAGTCTTGTGTATTAGTTCTAGAGTTTGGTCCATTTATAATCTTGTTGTATATTTGAAGAATTGGTATGATATGTTGAATATTTTAGATGGTTTGAATGTGATGATGAATGTTTTGGATGAGTTTATTCTATGTACAAATTGGTATTGCATAATTTTTAATTAAAACGTTGTATTTGCTTTTTTTTTTAATATAGCATTTGTCGTCTTCTGCTGTTGCATTTAATTTTTTCTGATGTTGCATTTCAAGATAATGTTGTTGCATTACATAATACAGTAGTGTTGCATTAAATAAAATATTATTAATTCCACATGGCAAGTGGGCCCCACATTTGACGTGGTGTGTGACACATGAGCAGCTGATGTGGAGAGCTGACGTGGCATGTGACACGTGGACAGCTTACGTGGAAAGCTGACTTGTCCCCACTATAGTGACCTGGCGTCAGGCTCTAACTTATTCTTAAGGAAACGCTGTGTTTTGTTGCATTATGTGCAAATAGTGTTGCATTACATCTATAATGCAACACTTTCTTTCCGTGGCAGTATATGGGCAAAAGCGTTTCCTTAGAGGGCTAATGCAACGGACGCGGATGCCACTCCCCTCTGGTGTTGCCTATTTGAAAAAATGGCATACGGCAACGCTTTTTTGATCTACGACCACATAAAGCTAGTGTCGAATATGCCCGCTTTTGTAGTAGTGCCTAGTGGTCATGTAAGGTCCAAAGCAATGCTTTCACAACTCGTAAACTGCTTCTCTTAAAATTAGATGTTATAGTGTGAATCCTAGAGTTTTTGGATTTGAAACACCTAGGCATTTGTTGCCAGGTTATTATTACTTAAAAAAGGGGGGAACCATGTATAGGATCGTTTCATCATAAAAGGACCACTGATTAGAACAAAAGACTAAAGTTGTAAAGATAAAGGCAAAACCTGCAATTTTGGTCGCCTTGCTGACAAGCGTCCAATTTCAGTGTTAATATTCAAAGAACGATGAATGTGTCTGTCGCTACCTGATATGTGGCTGCCATATTGTCACAAAGAAAAATGATGCTATAAAACTTCAAAATTACAACCTACGGAAGCCAGCAGGTTTCTCAAAAGGAGTAACATGGTAAAGGCACCTTTTATATTCCAAAAAGAGTCATTCAATGCGCGCGCGCCTACACACACACAATCAAAAATGATATATAGCACACACTTACTACCAAAAGATAGAGCAAACTAGTGACTATGACATCAAAAAAATGTATCACGTTTTGGCTTGTTGGTTGGCCGATGTGTATGTATCTTTCATCTGTATTAAATCTTGTTTCAGTTGTGAATAATAGTTTATAAGTCACTTTATTGGAGTATAATCTTAAAAATAGAAAGGTGCATGAAATAAAACTTAAATGATTAGTTATTCTATGTCACATAGCTGCAGGGCCTAATTATACCTTCAAAATAGCAAAGAAGGGGTACATCTGCATTACCTTAAAAAGCAAACAAATGATCATACATGTGCTACTTCAATAGGAAAATATATATTATGATTATTTTATTACTACTACTTAAAGTGTAAAATTAGTTTAGAGAGGATGTTATACGAAGGGTTATAACAGTAACCAGTAAAGCTCACTAGATGAATTTTGCTCTCTTTTACAAATGGACTATTGTTCTCAAATATCAATGCGTATAAATGTTATCAAGATAATCATGCCTCTATATTATACAAACAAGATAATCCACATGTAATTTAGCCATTTTGAGCAAATATATTCGAAATTATATTCCAAATACGTGGTTGATACCAATGGTTTAACAACAACACCAAGTTAACATTTCAAACATGTTTTAAGTTTCAGATTTATCCTGTTTTCTGAATAGGATGTTTATAGATTGCAGTACTTCAAAATTTTAGTTGATTTTGTGTTCTGCAACATTGAAAACTTCAATGTTGTATAATAAGATGTAAAAAAGAAACTACTCTGACCTTGCTTGTAGAAGTAGTCGATGACTGTGCCCCTGATTTTTAGAGATCAGTTCAGCGATGGGAAGATTCTTGCCATGAAGAAAAGAAACTACTCTGACCTTGCTCGTAGCCTCTCGACTAAGCTGCTCATGTTTTCGAAATTAGGGTTTTCGATTTGAGGATTTTGGGGAAAATTTGGATTTCGTTAAAAGCAGCAAAGAAGAAAGCGGCTTATACCAATATACAATCTCAAATCTAAAAATTAAAAAATAAGAATAAATCGAGATTTGCCACTCAGCTACATCATAGATGTTGATGTTCATAATTTGGTGAGGACGAAACGAAAAGAAGTACCGCGGAAATGAAAAGAAGTACCGTGGAAATGAAAATCCTAGCGGGAATCAGAGGAAGAGTAACGTGGATAGATAAATCTGGATTGATGGTTGTGATTTTTTATTTTGGAGGGCGTGGATTGATGAGGTGTACTTTTTAGCTGGTGTAATGCAACGCTTTGAACTGTTGTTGCACGTCACATCACTATAATTCCAACTGCAACAGTGCATTCACGTCTAATGCAACAACATATGAATATTGTTGCAGAAGATCAAAGAAAGCATAGCTTTCGCCACACTTTTCGTGCAACGCACACATATTAGTGTCGTATATGCCCACTTTTGTAGTAGTGTTCTACTTCAAACTCCCTGGGATTTTGACCAAATTTGTAACCTGCACATTTGAACATCACATCAAAATTATCCTCAAAATCCATCTCCGTTGCACAATCCATATGGTCATCAACAACTATTAATTATGTCTGTAAAACTTCACAAATCCACCCGGTATGTAATGGAGAAGGGCCACTAAAAATAAGATGATCGTATATGACATTTTCACAATACCAATTACGTTATGTACATTTTGTGCAGGGGCACTCCATATCATCACCTACTTTATAAATGGGAAATGCATTTCTTAGAAAAGATGTTACCCCTCTTACATATTCTGCACTCGATCTCGGATCTCCTATCCATATGTAATACTCACTATCTATTGCCACAATCTAATCACGGCTTAGTAAGACTAAATTTGATACCACTAATAGTTTCAAGACACGAACAAGGGCTACCCTGTAAGGTTTGATTAAATTAGAAGTAAAAATAAAACAAGTTAATAATTTACAAATATACATAATCAGTGTGACAATACAAAGACGATTGTTTTAATATGAATTATCACTAACTTTTGGAACTGAGTTATCAGGAGAATACATAAAACAAGCAACTAAGGATACTGAACACAAATTCATAACATTATATGACTGCAACAAAACAAAACAGTACGGAAACAAAGACTATACAGGTGATACAAAGACGATACAGTTTTACCTAATATAAAGAACGATGTAATAATTTAATTTTGTCTTCTAATGTTTAGCCCTTGAAGCTGGCTGTTAAGTCTACTAACGTCAGTTCGAAAAACAATAACTCGATTTTGTAACGTTGTAAGTTTATGTTGTAATTCATTTGCGTACCCAGCGGCTCGACTTGGAAATTCTTGGTCAATCCCCTGCCAAAAGGTACACTCTGTGGGATAAACACGACATCTAAAATAACGACAACCAATGTTGAATCCAATCGAAATAACATCTTCTACAGCGGCATACCCACAATCACACATTATGATTGGTGAGTCAGCTTGTTGTTCGTTAACCACTTGGTTGTTTTGATGCTGACGACGCAAGGCAGCATGACTATGTCGTCTCATTGCCCTTTCTTCACGTCGTTCTTCTTCTCACCATTGTCTTCGGAGTTCTTCTTGCTCTAGTTCATACTCACGCAAATCATCGTAGTGCCTTTCTTGCATCTCTATATAAAAATTAATAGGAATTTCTGGTGATGATGGGTTTGACAGTCGTAGATCACCCACTCCCAGGGTATCTTCGTAGTCATACGATGTAGGAAGAGAAATAGGCATTATTTAACTACAAACAAAAATAGACATTTAAACATTTAAATTAGATTTCTTTTGTCCTCTAAATTTTGTTTCCTCCTATTGAAATAGGCATTATTTACCAATACATGAATGGCTTGGCAAACATAGAAATAAAGAACTTGCACAATTTCAACACATGCAAACATATAAATACAACATTTCAAGTATAAAACACCCTAATTTAAGGCAATAGGTATACCCAAATCACCCAGAGACTTTGAACGTATACCAAAATAAGTTAGAGATGAAATCATCTAAATAAAACCGAAATGATGAAGCCCTAATTACTTATAATTGTCCTAAGTAATCCAAATCAGAGGTGTAAAGTTTGTAAAATAGGAGCAATCGGAGGTTTATATTTTGTAACGGAGGTAGAGTAGCAATCGGAGGTCTTCGTGTACGGATTTTATGGAGAGAGAAACATACAGAAGGAAGAGTATGGGAGAAATTTGTTTTGGGGGGAAGTATTTCGTGAATGGGGAAAAGTTCACGCCAAATTTTCACTAAACTGAATCAGGGATACGTTTGAACCGTTGGATTAATAAAACATCTATGGTTATTTATTTGTTTAAAATGATAACGTGGATCGCTGACCTAGCATGTATTTATGTAAAGCAGCACTTTGAACTGGTGTTGCACGTCACAGCTCAAGAATTCCAACCGCAACACTGCATTCATATCTAATGAAACAACATATGAATGTTGTTGTAAAAGATCAAAGAAAGAATATCTTCCACCACACTTTTCATGCAACGCACACAAATTAGTGTCGAATATGCCCACTTTTGTAGTAGTGTCGGTTGCAAACGAGGCGGTGGTTCTCCTTGAGCGTAAATGAACAGATTAAATTAAAAATAAGGAGCTGAGAGTTTTTTGGATTTGATTTTCTTCAGAGGACGGTATCGCCATTAAGAAGCTTCCAGCCGAGAAAGACGAAATGTAGAAGAAGAAGAAGACACTACACCATAAAGCTTATTTTGTCACTCCCCTCTCCTTTAAATTTGATACGGTCTATAGCCGTATTAATTTAGAGAGGGCTCTGAGCCGTGCCTATTTAGTTAGAAAAGGCTTGTAGCCTAATTAGAATTTGGCTCAATATTTGACCGTACCAAATTCCTTCACTTATACATGTAAAAATTTCCCACCTAGACGTGCTCCAACCTTTTTTTTTATTTCCCTCCACGCGATCTATTTCCCCCTTTTTTTTTAATTTCCCACCTTACCCGTGCCCTCTGTCCAATATGCGATTGAAAAACTTGGTAATCAAAAAAATTCTGCTCTAATCAAATTCGAACGCGCTCAGATTTGTAAATCTGGTAAATCTTTATTTGATTCTATGATTATTTCTTTTCATACCATGTTTTAGGGTTATGTCTCGAACCTAAATATCCTGATTTTTGATTCGATGATTATTTTAGGGTTATGTCTTTGTTTGATTCCATGAATCGATGATTTTAGGGTTACGTTTTTATTTGATTTGATGATTTTATCTTATAGTTTAGGCCAGGTACCCATACAGTCGTTTACTGATCGTAAAAAAAAAATTATATTTTTATTGCTCCTCTGTTAATCTTATTGAAACTATATCCAGCTAACCACAACATTTGTATCTCACACCTTTCCAATTTTGCCATTCAAATCATCTTCAGTCTTCTACTGGTGGCGGTGTCAATTAGCACCTTTGGCCTATCATTTCTGCTCAGATCTAAAGTATTATGTATGATTCGAAGATATAATAATATTGGTCCTTTCTATGATTGAATTGCTTTGGCATTATGTATGATTTTATAAATTATGACATGTTGCCACATTGGGTATGATTATTCTTTTATGTTTCCTGTTAATTAATGAATTAAGCCATCATTATCGATGACCCCATGAACGTGTGTCTCAATCCTATGAATTTACTGAACTTGTGTCAATCTTATGTCATAGTGGTCCATGACTCACTTTATTGGTGCTTTAGCCTTTTCGAAATCATCAGGCTAATTAAAGCACTTTACCGTTCTATCCAAATTTTGAACATAAAAAATCGATTTATAAGATGAGTTTTAATCGATCGATTTATAAGCTTGCATGGCAGTTACTGCGAAGTCCAAGGTACAGGTAAAACTATAAATGATGATGAACAATGTGGAAACTACTTAAAGATTGGAAGTCCCCAGTAAATGATTTGTCAGTCGGTAGCTAGCTTCATGCATACAAATTGATTTTGTAATTTTTTGTATCAATGTGTTACAACATGATATGGTTATTGCACAAATATATAATTAATTAAAAAGCAGTCGATTAATAATATTTAATCATTATTGCGTACAAACAACCGACTTTGAAATAAGAGTTGTAGAGTACTACACATCATAAAGAGTAACCCGACAAAGTAGCTTCTTTATTAGTTTGAACTGGACAAAGCAACTTGAAGAACAGTTTGTGATGCCAAGGCATTTGTTGATGACAGGAACTCCTATCTAGAACAATCTATATGAGCTTGGGGCTTTGATGCATTTCTGCATGTCCTTAATCTTTGGAATTATTGAGCAATTTATATCAATATTCAAAGAAGCTGGTAGTTCATCAAACGTGCACTCGTATGTATCCTGCTGAACTAAGAGTTTTACGGTTGCAATATGATTAGTTCGTTTCATATATTTGTTAAACCATGTCCGATTTCATTTTGTTTTATTGCCAAATCAAGACACTTATATGTACTTTCATACTTGATATATAGGTCACAATGCCGATAAAGTTAAGCGCCAATTTCAAATTCTGAAACATGTTTTAAAACCATTTATGCTTCGAAGAACCAAAGCTTTTCTTGTAGCGAGTGGATGCTTAATATTGCCTCCCCTTACATTTATGTGTTCAATGTACATTTATTTTTTTCTCCTTGCATGTACAACATCCTGTCATCGGTCACTAAACGACATTGTACCCTTCAATTCCCTTGTCCCCTTATCAAGTTTTCCATATAATTTTTTTTGCACTAAGCTAATTTTTGCAGATATGATTTTTCATGTGGTATATAGATCATATTCACGAAATTTTACATCAATTCATAACTAACAATCTACTACAAATTACATTCCACAATCACTGTCTTGCACTGAGGGGGAGAATGGTGTATAAAATTGCTCAATTTTTGGTATGATAAACTGGATTATGTTAATTGATTGTGTTCCAATATTTTGATTATTGATTTATAGTTTTCTCTATTGATATCCAGGTAATACGTCTTCGAAAAGAATGTAGCCATCCTTATCTATTTAGTGGTATAGTTTTCTCTATTTAAACTGAGCGTAAGGCTCAGTTGAAACTGGGTTTAACGGTTCAGTTGAAACCGAGCGTAAGGCTTAGTTTCGCTGACCCGTAATGCTCAGTTGAAACTGAGCCTTTCGGCTCAGCGAAACTGAGCCGTAAGGCTCAGTTGAAACTGAGCTTTACAGCTCAGTTTCAACTGATCGTAATGCTCAGTTTCGCCGAGCCGTAACTCTCAGTTGAAACTGAGACTTTCGGCTCAGCGAAACTGAGCCATAAGGCTCAGTTTTGCTTTGTTGACCTTGATTGAATGGTTGTGAAAATTTCCCTTTATTGGCCTTGATTTAATCGGCCACGAATGGATGATTTTCTCGACAATATTATGTGATTATTACCATGTACTCACGTGATTTATGGAATCAATTTTTTTCCCAAACATGTTTGCATACTTTGGAAAAAGAGAAAAAAAACTGGACTTGCTGTGTCTTTTGTAAACTGGAATATACTTGTTGCCGTGAACCTCTTGTTTCATTTCAGGAATGTTAAAGTAATTCTCGCCAAAAACTGTTTGCGAATTCCTTAACCCAAACTGTGATTTTCAAAAGAAAAGTAAAACTGTGTCTTTCCCAAGGATAAATAAGAAATATCTTAGTTTATGTGTGCATATATTCTAGGGTAGCCATGCATGTTCAATCAAAGGCACGAATAAGTACTATGTGATTTTGAACTTTTCATTTTTGTATATGCGTATTTGCTCGTGTTACATAAATAACCACTTTTTACGATATTGTTATAAATTACGCTATTGTTATCCACATTTTACGATAAACATCACTTGATGTTAGTAATGAATTGCAGTATTCTACAACCATTGTTCTAGACTATAGATTGAAGGGTACATATAGGCGTATTTGCTCGTGTTACATAAATAACCATGACCAACATATCGCGTATTTTTGGATTGAGATTTTAATCAATTGAACTCTGACTCAATTTTAGTCTTACTACTAAACAAGATTTGACAACATATCGCTGAGTTGAATTTCTCTAATGGCTGTTATGTTAAGCTTGAGTATGGAATATTAGCTTGTAGTTTTGCCCCTACCCCCCCCCCTTTTTCCCGGAGAGGTTAATATTTAGGTGTCCTATTGGTTATATCTTGTTACGCAGCTGGTATAAGTACCTAAGCATCACTTTATTGATTAAAATTATATGTACTTTCATTTATCTTAATTAAAATGGCGTATCTGTTACATTTATAGTGACCAGGATCAAATCACATTTGCATTTACAGACCAACGTAATCTGCTTAAGCATAATGATACACATGAATTCAAATCGAGTTCTTAAAATTTTACCAAATTTCTGCTCATGTTATCTACCATGTTTTATTTATTTTCGCTTCCTCCTTTTCAGGGTTATGGGTGCAGCATAACTCCAGAAATATGTTGGTGGCTTAGGAGGTATAGGCGCTTCTGGTGTTGGTTCTACAGCTACATATGCTCCAAAAGATTTGAACAGAGAGATCACGCCGGAGAAGGTTAGTAGACCATTTCACTTTTTGGGTTATGTTGTTGGCATGTTTAACTAATCATATATTTGTGTTTGGTGATGAATAATTGCACTTCCCTTTGTTTGCTTCACCCTCCTTTTGCAAATATATCTACAAATGCGACGCTATCACTCTCCTTTTAAATTTAGTTGCTTATTTTGTTTTTTTTACCATATCACTTTTCTTTATGCTTGAGTTGTGGTTTGCATAATTATACTAAGTTCCACTATCCTTTCAAAGAATCAGCGAAATCGAGCCTTTCGGCTCAGAGAAACTGAGCCGTAAGGCTCAGCTGAAACTGAGCTGTTACTGCTCAGCAAAACTGAGCCATACGCTCAATTTCAACTGAGCCTTACGACACAGTTTCTCTGATATATCATGGGTGCTCTAGCGCATCCCTTCGTTCTCTTACATATGAGTAAAAGTATTGGTGTTTCTAATTGTTTATATAACTTACTAACAACAGCTTCAAAATGTAGCTACATTCCATGTTACCATTCCTTTATTATATTATATAAGCAAAAATCTACATGTAGGATGAAACATGCGATGTTACCATGAGTACAGTTAAGGTGTTATTGGTTCTTTTTTGGTATATTTTACAAATTGACAGCATATCAATTTGGCATATGAGATTTCACATGTTCAGTAAAGGTGTTATTGGTTGTATAGTTTTAATTGTTAATGTCTCAAGTTTCTGGTTTTGGTCCTTTTTATGACCTGACAGCAGATTATTTTAGGGTATGATATTTAATGGGTTCATTTAATGGAAATTATCATGTACAAATATTAGCAATGCATAACATTCAATGTTAATTTTTCTTCTAAGTTGTAGGTATGTTTGCTATTTTAACTTGATTTATATGTATTCTCATTTCTTTGTCATAATATTTAATTAATGCGAAAGCAGACCATTTAATAAAATTACCGGATGTTATTCCGTGGGTGTACAGTCTAGCAACACTGTTTACTAGAAGTTATTATTTACGAACATAAATGGAGAATACACAAATACCAAGTTGTTTTCGAATTCATGTAAACCAATTCATATACGTCAAGAAATATCCACCTTTTTCGATTTCAAAAGCAAATAAAATCTAATTTTTAAATTATTTCCACTGTGTATTTCATAAAAGCTCACCAAAATATTTATTTTATCTCAAGCTTTATGAGCTTTTATATTAATAACATCTATAGCTTCATATTATTTGGCAAACTGAAATTTAAGTGCAAGCAATGGAAATGAAGTTCAAGATTTTGAAATTATACCTCAAAAATCAATTGCATATTTTATTTGCCTTTAAACACGTATGATTTAAGTTAATTGACTACATATAATTTTTTTCATTTACTGGATGAAAATTCATGAAGCTAAAGATAGTTTGTTTATTATTTTGCTTAATAGGACTTGTTGTTGTGGAAGGCTTAGCTGCAATGATATTATATTTTTCTTTGCATATTTAGTGTTAGTTGTGAAATCAGGACTTGTTGTTAGTTGTGAAAGCATATTTAGTGTTAGTTCATGAAATCAGTATAATTAGCTGCATTACATCCATTTTGAAACAAGCAAAAACATTAGATTTAGTTCAGGAACATCATGGCGTAACAATTAACAATTTATCGGCACACCAACCTTTGGCATAACCATAGTGTAACACTGTACAACTTCAGTTTACCAGTTAAAAGGGTAAATGCAACTGTAACTGTCACAATAACAGCCCTTAAAACAACCAGATGAATGACTACTACAACCCAAACTTAATTATCAATATAATTGGATGTTCATACCATAGTCTGAGGCTACATTCTCAATATTGTGAACAGGAACTTGAAGTGAAATTTATAGCGTACAAGTATATACAATTTAGGATATACAATTTGGTATATGAAGCTATTAAATCAACAATCCACCATTTGAATCTAATTTGGGTTAATTCAAAATATTATGATTTATGACAGTCCTTACTTTGAAAACTTATGTAAGCTTGTTTAGTTCTACAAATCATTCTGTATTTCTGCGAGAAGTAAATTCCAATAATATTTTTATTGCAGAATAGGAAAAAAGTTAATATAAAAATCTAGGCCTATGAGCTCATTTTAGAACAAATCATTTTAAATCGCCTTATAGTTTTAAATAGTAGCTTTTGAGCGAATACTAGAAAGTAAATGCATTTGAGAACAAATTAACTTTTCGTTGCTTCCAAGTCAAATGTTAATTTGCTCGCAGACACTTAAAATTACATAAATAACTTATAAGCTATTTTACTGGCCAAACAACCTCTAAGCCCGTTAAGTCTTCCGGTAAGTTGATTTGCAACATGATCGACGAACCGGTGTCACATAAAATACCCGTAGCCGACACAAATTAAGACATGAAGTATTTCATAGCTACAAATTTTTTTGGTGCTGAAAAATCTGAGATTATCATCTTAATTTTGGTTCTGTCAGGGAAAATGATAGTGAAAAAGGGTAGTTTGCTGGAAAACTCTTATTTGTATTGATCTATTGGTTGGTTTGTGTGTTTCAAAATTGAAATCTTAGAGAAGGAAATGCTGCCAGATAGACAGTACATTGATTTGGTAATTTACAAGTTCAGTTTTTGAGAAATATTAGAGAATACAACATCACCCAGACTGCCACTAATTTATTGCAGAAAGCAACAGCACAATAAAGACATACATATTTACACATGAAGAACCAAGAAAACAGACAAAAGTTACAAAGACTATGTAAAAACCCGTAACTTCCCCGTAAAGGAAAGCGCCGGATAATTCGAGAACAAGCCACAACAGGACGCATATAAAAGAACATTTCATTGTATGTTACAACAATGCACCAGATTACAAGAATATACAGAGTATAAACGAATATTACACAGAAATATCAGAGATTTAAATTACATTTAAATACATCGCAGCGGAAAATAATACAATACACAACTAGAAGGAGATATACGGATACAAAGCTTTCCGGATATCGTTCCAGCTGTAAACCAGGATCCTGTGAATATAAATCTGCAAAACCAAAACTACTAGCTGCCCGTGTCAAAATAGGGGCACCCAGAGTTTAGGTTAAAACAATAAACTCCAGGTCAGTCATGTGACTGGTGTGAGAACTAAAACAGTTAATCTTTATTTTAAATCATTAGGTAAATCAAGGGACCACGCCGTATAACACGGAACGGGTTTCCTCCCAAGAATACCAGTGCATAAAACAAACAGCGCCATGCTAAATAAAGAAAAATGAAGCTATTATAAGACCCAGTTCCCATCACACAATGCAATCGCAAGCCGGAGGATAGGGTTTTTATCTTATAATAGCCAAGAATGCTTGATACGTTGAAAACAAATCATTTGATACTATTATAAGTGCATAGTGTATAAAAACAACTTCAAATCATAAGTATCAATCATAGGCGGCATAAGTGCCCCATCCCACTATGTCGCCATATATAGGTTTACAAATAAAACCGCAAATGTCACGTATTTGGAAATTGGATTTCCGTCTATGAACCGAGGCAAAAGATAGTCCTCTACCGATTCGTGACTCTCTAGCCCGAGCCACAGGCAAGTACTCAGTCAAGCCTTGGAGCGACAGGGCCGGTCCACCGATGTGGATTAAAATGCCTGAACACTACGTTTCCCCACCCTATGGGGTGTAAGTCTGGTCCGTCAGCCGACCAGAATGCATCGGCCGAAACCGATATAACCGAGGCGCCTCGCAACAGCAACAACCACATAAGTCAAACTTGTCAGGGCGTGTAAAACCACTGACGCCACTTCTAGCTAGAAAGAAACGCAAGTCCTCCCTGAGGTCCGTCTCCCGTTTTTGGTTCATACCGGGTGTGAAACTCGTGAAGTAAACGTTACACAAAGCTACGCCACAAAGGCCGTGCTTTGATCATCACCACAAGACTTTGCTTTTCAACAGAAGCCTCGATCAATTGCCACTTAGGCATGCCACACAGGCAATTCACTCCATGCGTTTGATATCCATCAATATATAACCCCTGAGCTCGTACGTCTCAGAGAAGGGCGTTAAGCAAGAGAATAAATTCTCCGCCGCCAAACAGATATATATTTAATAGAGATCAATCACACGGACTAAAATCCAATGTCAGACACACAGTCCATTTACAAGTCCGTTCTGGGTCTGAACGAAACCGGAGGCACCTAGTACCCCGCATATCCATCGATCTCCAAGTACGTCTGGACGATCACCAACTGTTTCCATCTTCTTGGGTGTACAGCCCAATCAAGATCATCAGTAATTACCCAAACGACGTGAAGACCTCCGGTCTTCGACCACCATCTTCATCTTCGACTTACCGTCGTATCAGTTATTCAGAATGGGATAAACCCGGTCTTTCCGAATAACTCGCGTATATATTATAAAAGTGTTACACAAACACAACATACGCCTCATTCCAATTCATTAGTCACTAACCGTAAATTAATCAAGAGAATAATTCCCCAAATATTAACCCCGAAGGCCGAAACCAACATCAGATCAATATCCAGAAAACCATTCTGCTTAGCTAACCGACAGTTAGTTTCTAAATTTCACATTCATAGGGAAAGGTTCCCATTAATTTTATCCATGATAAATTCCTGAATTTATTCTTTAATCTATCTTTTGAATATCAATTCAAAACTAGTCGGAATTAGCGAACATTACCGAAGTAATCATTGGTTTTAATTTCCCAATCCCAACCTATTCATCCCATGAAGTAAAACTGGTAGTACTTCATATCTAACACCACGGTGTTATCGGTAAATTCAATTACCATTTCACGTTCAAATCTAATTAAAGATTTAACTAACGCCTGGAGCAAAACTGGTGATACTCCATTTCGATTATTTCAATCTAATTAAAGATTCATTAAAACTCCACTTAGTTTTAATCTTTAACTAGGTTAAAGAATCAGTGTCATTTAAAAACACAGTTCACGATAAACCCAAAATCACATTCATTAATTATCGGGTTAAAGAACGAGTGTTGTTTAAAACACTGTTCACGATAAACCCAAAAATCAATATCAATTCAATTCCAATTAAATATTATTTAATTGGTACACTTCATTAAATCTAAATAAAAAGATTTAATCTTTTCTCAACTGGGTTCAAGAACAGTGTTAGTGAAGACACCATTCACGACAAACCCAAATCACATTTGATATTCAATATAAGGCTCTGAATAGAAAATATATCGGCTTATATTCAACATCAAATTCTACGACGAACAAATGTCGTATTGGAAATAACGATATAAATATATATCTTTCAAATTTCCATAACAACACCTGTATAATCACGAATTCCAACATCGAAATATTCCGAAGACAATTTCGATTCAAATCCACTCCAATGCAATCATTGGAAATTTTGGTTATTTTTAAAACCCTTTTCAAATTCAATTTATTTATTTAAAAATAAATAGAATTATATTTCTAGTTCAAAACTAGTTCATTTCGATAAAAATCTATTTTTATCTTTTCAAATATGGAGTTTTTCATCCCAAATCTTCACAAATCATTTCTTACGATTTTACACAAATTATTACTATTTTTAATTATTTTATCAAGGCCCGTACAGTCGATTTCCATCAACGGCCATCGAACTGCACTTACAGCGACCTTTTTCGAATTTGATTTGGACGTATCTCCAAATCCAACCATTAGATTTCAAATTTCTAACCTTCGTTAGAAAGCTCTTTTCGATACGAACCCAACGGTTCCGGTTTCAGGAGAATCCGACGGTCGGATCTCCCGTAATGTTCGTTTGAAATAAATGGTCGAAATTCGCGAACTGCCGCGGCGCGGCGCGTTCTATTCAGGCCATTATATTATATATATAATATATATAATATATATTTCGTCGATTTCTTATTTAAAACGAATTATATAAATAGTTTTAAATTCGTTTCAAAACAATTTCAACTTCCATTTCAATCCAAAGCAAAATTGAATTCTTCTTTATAAGTTCGTTTTAAAATTCATTTCTATTCAATTCAAATTTCAATTCAATTTGAATTCAATTCAATTCATTTCGAAATCGTTTTCTATTCAATTCATTTCGAAATCGTTTTCTATTCAATTCAAATTTCAATTCAATTTCATTTCGAAATCGTTTTCAATTCAATTCATTTCGAAATCGTTTTCAATTCATTTCGATATAAATATCGTTCACGTCAAAATGGCGTCAATCTAATCAACACGGCTTCATAAATTTCTATTTTCAAATATTCTATTTCAAATATTTCTTTTTCAAAATAGTTGTTATTATCAAAATATTTCGTTCAACACATGACCAATCTCAATGGATGAAACTGTCAACACATGAACCTTTATTTTATATTGATAAAGATGTAAATTTTATTACTAAAATATTTCGTTCAACACATGACCAATCTCAATGGATGAAACTGTCAACACATGAACCTTTATTTTATATTGATAAAGATGTAAATTTTATTACTAAAATATTTCGTTCAACACATGACCAATCTCAATGGATGAAACTGTCAACACATGAACCTTTATTTTATATTATTCTTTATTTTTCAAATTGGAATGAGGCCCCATCAATTACCATATAAAGTTAATTATATGGATTTTCATACATTACACACATGTAATAGCATTGAAGAATAATCAACCATCAACCAAAGTGCACTACACTGTATAAGCATCAAATATAGATATCTAACGCTTATAACAGCCTGTCAATCAATCGATCGACATATTTAATCAATCAGGATGAGTGAACTTCAAATTTCATCCCAACACCCGTGTGGGGTTTCAAACAATCAAACGCATATTTTATTTGTGCCGTTGGGCGATGTGTAAAATTTATCGACCCAATCAATGTCCTTCAAATAGGTGTACATAAACAAACCGTCTGGTTTGTAAATGAATATTTATTTATTCACATTCACGTTAAAAATTATATTTTTAACGACAAAACATTTTATTCCAACATATGAATTTCTATTCAGTTCATTCTTTAAATAAAATGATACTTTTATTTTTCTAACTTATTTTAGAAAATTTCGGCGGCATAACGACACGATACTAGAAACGGGACGAGGCCTAGCCTTATCCCCGGTCTAGTGAAGGCCCACGCCATTCACACATCAATCAAATTCACCAAACAACCAAATTCAAATCAAATCATATAACTAAGCTATGCAACCAAACAAACAAGTCCATGGTCTGTGGACGGTTGTGTCGGGTGCTACTAAGCACCGTCTGCATCCTAGTATATATATATATATATAAATAGAAATGAAATTGAAAGGTGAGAAATTCTCACATATAGCTATCCAATCATCTTGACTCTTCTTTTGCAGAATTCTTCGTCGTTCTCGCCTTTTTGTCACCTTCGTTATCCGCTTTCACTACATATGTAAGAATCGAATTTTTTACTTTGCTATTCAATATATAAAAATCGAATTTTTACTTTGCTTTTCAATATATAAAAATCGAATTTTTACTTCGAAGTTCAATAGATAAAAATCATATTTTTTATTTCTTCTACCCAATAAAAATTTCGCCTTTTCTATTTTAAAAATATGATCTTTCCTATTCTAAAAACCCGATCTTTTCAATTTTAAAGTTCAAACCCTTCTCTTTTTAAAGTCTAAATCTTTTTCTATTTTAAAGTTTAAATCGTTTTCTCTTTGAAGTTAAAACCTTTTTCTTTTTAAAGTTTAAACCTTTTCTATTTATAGTTCAAACCTTTTTCTAAAAATCAGTTTTTAATACTTTTTTTTTTAAAATCAGTTTTAAAATCTTATAAAATCAGTTTATAAATTCTTTAAAAATCAGTAATTAGTTTACTGCTTAAAAATATACGTGTTCCTTCATTTTAAATAAATCAGAAAATAAAATTAAATTATATATAAATATAAATATAAATATACTTACAACGGAAGGGGGAGGCGCAGGTGGTCTGAGCTGTCGCTGGGCGGATGAGCAAGGGGGTGTTAGCGCTCCTGAACAGCAGCGGAGGCGGTGGATGGCCGTTGATGGTCGGAGAGGGCCAGGGCGAGGTCGATCTCCGCTGTGGGGCTCTAGGGTTTTCGCGAGTGGGAGGGGGGAGTGATCGGAGGAGCGGCGCCGTTCTGGATGGGCGACGGGGTTAGGGTGGTGGTGATCGACGTCGGGGGAAGAGGGGGGGGGGGTTGAGCGCGATTTGTGGATCGGGATATTATTTTTTTTTCTTTGATTTGTAAATCGATTGTAACGGGGGGGGCCAGAGATAAAGGAAGAGAAAGGTTTTTTTTTTATTATTATTATTTTTTTGAAAAAGTTGACTTTTACATACAACCTCTAAACGAGGCCCACCGCCTGTCGTCCATAGCGTATTACCCCCATTCCGAACACAATGGGATATGTATCGTAAGCTGATTCGGCTGTTACAACCAGTTTTCGTTAAATTTACATTTAAATCACTATATTGAATTTTAAACATACATTTCAAATTACCGGGGTCACATACGAACTTTAAAAATTCCTGGAAAATATTTTCTAGCTTCGTACTGACGATACGGTCCTAGCAAAACTAGTTTCGTTGAATTCTGAGACCGTTTGAAAAATGGCCAATTTCCAGTCGATTAAAATCAACTGAAACTGGTCAAACGCGTTTTCCTTTGCCACGCTCACATATTGATTCGAAAAATTATGAAATTTAAAACCTAGCAATAACTTGACATTGCGGACCCAACAAAACTGGTTTCGTCGAAATCCGAGGTCATTTGCAAAATGTCCATTTTCAAGGGCCGGAATTCCATAGCGACTATTCAGAATTTTCAACTGGACATATCTTTTGATCCCCGCTATGAAAATTTGATTATTCGGATTCGTTGGAAAGATATTATCAATTAGATCCCATTATTTTTGGTTTCACTAAAATCCGGATTGTTTTGCACCCGGTACATTCAATTGAAGTTTGAAATCGAATTATCGAACTACCGCGCCATTTTCAATTCCTTTTATAATTATATATAATTATTTATCTTCTAACGACGACGTATATAATATATACGTCGAATTATATTAAAAATAAATTTTCTCGTCGATCTTATTTAAAATAATTCATTTTAAATAATCATAATTCGCCAAAATTGCCAAAATAAAAATTTTAAACTGGCCCAGATTTTCCGGGTTATTACAATCTCCCCCACTTAAAACTTTTCGTCCCCGAAAAGGAACAAAGTCGAAAGTGGTTTGATTATTCCACTCTATGTTCGATCTGGCTTCCATTCTCCAACTCTTTAGTTTCTGAGAATTTTCAAAATTTCAAAAATTTGGCTAACACCCTAAATTTTTGAAAAATTTCGCCATAACCTCCCCTGCACCGGGAGCATCGGGGAATTTCAAATAGCTTCCCCGATCCTTCAGATCTCAAAAAGAAAAAGAAAAAGCCAAGCGGCTAGCCAATAGGCTCATAAAATCATCATCACCCAAACAAAACAGTAAATTATGTAGTAAACATGTACCTATTTGTCGGGCAAACAAATTTTATTCTCTGGCTCTAGCCTCCTTGCTATGACCTGTTCAATGTAAGTATATGTATATGCAAGCAAATGCGACCAATTTTCAATATAATTCAATTTTTGATTCCATTGAACTAAATGGTTCAAATTTTAATTATTCAAACAATAAAATCATCAATCAATTAGTGAATTATAGTTTCAAATTCATAATTTTGATACATATACAAAAATCAGATTCTTGATGCCAAATCACAACCATAGGCCCTATCTAATTTTGGTTCTCACACCAGTCAATAGGAAATATATAGAAAATCACACCTTGGAAACTCGAACATAAATGTTGATGATGCGATCACTATCATCAATATCATCTTCGGGCGACCAGAGTGTGTTGCTATATCTATCCAATATATTAAAATTTCAAATACACGTGGATCAGACGTATACGCAAAATCTTTATATACTGGACTGTCCAACTCAATATAAATGGATAATCAAATACGAATGATTGATTTAAATTTTCAAAACAAAAATTGTTTTCATTTTCAAAAATATACTCTTCATACTCGTTCTAGGATACTACTGATCCTATCTCTAACGAGTCATTCTCATTGGATATTACTAATCCAATATCTGATGAATTCTTTCGTATGGTTCTAATGTGCCTTGTTCTCTGCTTTGTAAACCGAAGCTCTGATACCAACTGTAAAAACCCGTAACTTCCCCGTAAAGGAAAGCGCCGGATAATTCGAGAATAAGCCACAACAGGACGCATATAAAAGAACATTTCATTGTATGTTACAACAATGCACCAGATTACAAGAATATACAGAGTATAAACGAATATTACACAGAAATATCAGAGATTTAAATTACATTTAAATACATCGCAGCGGAAAATAATACAATACACAACTAGAAGGAGATATACGGATACAAAGCTTTCCGGATATCGTTCCAGCTGTAAACCAGGATCCTGTGAATATAAATCTGCAAAACCAAAACTACTAGCTGCCCGTGTCAAAATAGGGGCACCCAGAGTTTAGGTTAAAACAATAAACTCCAGGTCAGTCATGTGACTGGTGTGAGAACTAAAACAGTTAATCTTTATTTTAAATCATTAGGTAAATCAAGGGACCACGCCGTATAACACGGAACGGGTTTCCTCCCAAGAATACCAGTGCATAAAACAAACAGCGCCATGCTAAATAAAGAAAAATGAAGCTATTATAAGACCCAGTTCCCATCACACAATGCAATCGCAAGCCGGAGGATAGGGTTTTTATCTTATAATAGCCAAGAATGCTTGATACGTTGAAAACAAATCATTTGATACTATTATAAGTGCATAGTGTATAAAAACAACTTCAAATCATAAGTATCAATCATAGGCGGCATAAGTGCCCCATCCCACTATGTCGCCATATATAGGTTTACAAATAAAACCGCAAATGTCACGTATTTGGAAATTGGATTTCCGTCTATGAACCGAGGCAAAAGATAGTCCTCTACCGATTCGTGACTCTCTAGCCCGAGCCACAGGCAAGTACTCAGTCAAGCCTTGGAGCGACAGGGCCGGTCCACCGATGTGGATTAAAATGCCTGAACACTACGTTTCCCCGCCCTATGGGGTGTAAGTCTGGTCCGTCAGCCGACCAGAATGCATCGGCCGAAACCGATATAACCGAGGCGCCTCGCAACAGCAACAACCACATAAGTCAAACTCGTCAGGGCGTGTAAAACCACTGACGCCACTTCTAGCTAGAAAGAAACGCAAGTCCTCCCTGAGGTCCGTCTCCCGTTTTTGGTTCATACCGGGTGTGAAACTCGCGAAGTAAACGTTACACAAAGCTACGCCACAAAGGCCGTGCTTTGATCATCACCACAAGATTTGCTTTTCAACAGAAGCCTCGATCAATTGCCACTTAGGCATGCCACACAGGCAATTCACTCCATGCGTTTGATATCCATCAATATATAACCACTGAGCTCGTACGTCTCAGAGAAGGGCGTTAAGCAAGAGAATAAATTCTCCGCCGCCAAACAGATATATATTTAATAGAGATCAATCACACGGACTAAAATCCAATGTCAGACACACAGTCCATTTACAAGTCCGTTCTGGGTCTGAACGAAACCGGAGGCACCTAGTACCCCGCATATCCATCGATCTCCAAGTACGTCTGGACGATCACCAACTGTTTCCATCTTCTTGGGTGTACAGCCCAATCAAGATCATCAGTAATTACCCAAACGACGTGAAGACCTCCGGTCTTCGACCACCGTCTTCATCTTCGACTTATCGTCGTATCAGTTATTCAGAATGGGATAAACCCGGTCTTTCCGAATAACTCGCGTATATATTATAAAAGTGTTACACAAACACAACATACGCCTCATTCCAATTCATTAGTCACTAACCGTAAATTAATCAAGAGAATAATTCCCCAAATATTAACCCCGAAGGCCGAAACCAACATCAGATCAATATCCAGAAAACCATTCTGCTTAGCTAACCGACAGTTAGTTTCTAAATTTCACATTCATAGGGAAAGGTTCCCATTAATTTTATCCAAGATAAATTCCTGAATTTATTCTTTAATCTATCTTTTGAATATCAATTCAAAACTAGTCGGAATTAGCGAACATTACCGAAGTAATCATTGGTTTTAATTTCCCAATCCCAACCTATTCATCCCATGAAGTAAAACTGGTAGTACTTCATATCTAACACCACGGTGTTATCGGTAAATTCAATTACCATTTCACGTTCAAATCTAATTAAAGATTTAACTAACGCCTGGAGCAAAACTGGTGATACTCCATTTCGATTATTTCAATCTAATTAAAGATTCATTAAAACTCCACTTAGTTTTAATCTTTAACTGGGTTAAAGAATCAGTGTCATTTAAAAACACAGTTCACGATAAACCCAAAATCACATTCATTAATTATCGGGTTAAAGAACGAGTGTTGTTTAAAACACTGTTCACGATAAACCCAAAAATCAATATCAATTCAATTCCAATTAAATATTATTTAATTGGTACACTTCATTAAATCTAAATAAAAAGATTTAATCTTTTCTCAACTGGGTTCAAGAACAGTGTTAGTGAAGACACCATTCACGACAAACCCAAATCACATTTGATATTCAATATAAGGCTCTGAATAGAAAATATATCGGCTTATATTCAACATCAAATTCTACAACGAACAAATGTCGTATTGGAAATAACGATATAAATATATATCTTTCAAATTTCCATAACAACACCTGTATAATCACGAATTCCAACATCGAAATATTCCGAAGACAATTTCGATTCAAATCCACTCCAATGCAATCATTGGAAATTTTGGTTATTTTTAAAACCCTTTTCAAATTCAATTTATTTATTTAAAAATAAATAGAATTATATTTCTAGTTCAAAACTAGTTCATTTCGATAAAAATCTATTTTTATCTTTTCAAATATGGAGTTTTTCATCCCAAATCTTCACAAATCATTTCTTACGATTTTACACAAATTATTACTATTTTTAATTATTTTATCAAGGCCCGTACAGTCGATTTCCATCAACGGCCATCGAACTGCACTTACAGCGACCTTTTTCGAATTTGATTTGGACGTATCTCCAAATCCAACCGTTAGATTTCAAATTTCTAACCTTCGTTAGAAAGCTCTTTTCGATACGAACCCAACGGTTCCGGTTTCAGGAGAATCCGACGGTCGGATCTCCCGTAATGTTCGTTTGAAATAAATGGTCGAAATTCGCGAACTGCCGCGGCGCGGCGCGTTCTATTCAGGCCATTATATTATATATATAATATATATAATATATATTTCGTCGATTTCTTATTTAAAACGAATTATATAAATAGTTTTAAATTCGTTTCAAAACAATTTCAACTTCCATTTCAATCCAAAGCAAAATTGAATTCTTCTTTATAAGTTCGTTTTAAAATTCATTTCTATTCAATTCAAATTTCAATTCAATTTGAATTCAATTCAATTCATTTCGAAATCGTTTTCTATTCAATTCATTTCGAAATCGTTTTCTATTCAATTCAAATTTCAATTCAATTTCATTTCGAAATCGTTTTCAATTCAATTCATTTCGAAATCGTTTTCAATTCATTTCGATATAAATATCGTTCACGTCAAAATGGCGTCAATCTAATCAACACGGCTTCATAAATTTCTATTTTCAAATATTCTATTTCAAATATTTCTTTTTCAAAATAGTTGTTATTATCAAAATATTTCGTTCAACACATGACCAATCTCAATGGATGAAACTGTCAACACATGAACCTTTATTTTATATTGATAAAGATGTAAATTTTATTACTAAAATATTTCGTTCAACACATGACCAATCTCAATGGATGAAACTGTCAACACATGAACCTTTATTTTATATTGATAAAGATGTAAATTTTATTACTAAAATATTTCGTTCAACACATGACCAATCTCAATGGATGAAACTGTCAACACATGAACCTTTATTTTATATTATTCTTTATTTTTCAAATTGGAATGAGGCCCCATCAATTACCATATAAAGTTAATTATATGGATTTTCATACATTACACACATGTAATAGCATTGAAGAATAATCAACCATCAACCAAAGTGCACTACACTGTATAAGCATCAAATATAGATATCTAACGCTTATAACAGCCTGTCAATCAATCGATCGACATATTTAATCAATCAGGATGAGTGAACTTCAAATTTCATCCCAACACCCGTGTGGGGTTTCAAACAATCAAACGCATATTTTATTTGTGCCGTTGGGCGATGTGTAAAATTTATCGACCCAATCAATGTCCTTCAAATAGGTGTACATAAACAAACCGTCTGGTTTGTAAATGAATATTTATTTATTCACATTCACGTTAAAAATTATATTTTTAACGACAAAACATTTTATTCCAACATATGAATTTCTATTCAGTTCATTCTTTAAATAAAATGATACTTTTATTTTTCTAACTTATTTTAGAAAATTTCGGCGGCATAACGACACGATACTAGAAACGGGACGAGGCCTAGCCTTATCCCCGGTCTAGTGAAGGCCCACGCCATTCACACATCAATCAAATTCACCAAACAACCAAATTCAAATCAAATCATATAACTAAGCTATGCAACCAAACAAACAAGTCCATGGTCTGTGGACGGTTGTGTCGGGTGCTACTAAGCACCGTCTGCATCCTAGTATATATATATATATATAAATAGAAATGAAATTGAAAGGTGAGAAATTCTCACATATAGCTATCCAATCATCTTGACTCTTCTTTTGCAGAATTCTTCGTCGTTCTCGCCTTTTTGTCACCTTCGTTATCCGCTTTCACTCATATGTAAGAATCGAATTTTTTACTTTGCTATTCAATATATAAAAATCGAATTTTTACTTTGCTTTTCAATATA
The DNA here is from genome assembly GCA_030737875.1 of Allium sativum. Taxonomy (NCBI): domain Eukaryota; kingdom Viridiplantae; phylum Streptophyta; class Magnoliopsida; order Asparagales; family Amaryllidaceae; genus Allium; species Allium sativum. The sequence goes on along the minus strand of CM060924.1, from coordinate 182,290,865 downwards.
TAAAAATCGAATTTTTACTTCGAAGTTCAATAGATAAAAATCATATTTTTTATTTCTTCTACCCAATAAAAATTTCGCCTTTTCTATTTTAAAAATATGATCTTTCCTATTCTAAAAACCCGATCTTTTCAATTTTAAAGTTCAAACCCTTCTCTTTTTAAAGTCTAAATCTTTTTCTATTTTAAAGTTTAAATCTTTTTCTCTTTGAAGTTAAAACCTTTTTCTTTTTAAAGTTTAAACCTTTTCTATTTATAGTTCAAACCTTTTTCTAAAAATCAGTTTTTAATACTTTTTTTTTTAAAATCAGTTTTAAAATCTTATAAAATCAGTTTATAAATTCTTTAAAAATCAGTAATTAGTTTACTGCTTAAAAATATACGTGTTCCTTCATTTTAAATAAATCAGAAAATAAAATTAAATTATATAAAAATATAAATATAAATATACTTACAACGGAAGGGGGAGGCGCAGGTGGTCTGAGCTGTCGCTGGGCGGATGAGCAAGGGGGTGTTAGCGCTCCTGAACAGCAGCGGAGGCGGTGGATGGCCGTTGATGGTCGGAGAGGGCCAGGGCGAGGTCGATCTCCGCTGTGGGGCTCTAGGGCTTTCGCGAGTGGGAGGGGGGAGTGATCGGAGGAGCGGCGCCGTTCTGGATGGGCGACGGGGTTAGGGTGGTGGTGATCGACGTCGGGGGAAGAGGGGGGGGAGGGGGGTTGAGCGCGATTTGTGGATCGGGATAATATTATTATTTTTTTCTTTGATTTGTAAATCGATTGTAACGGGGGGGGGGGGGGGGGCAGAGATAAAGGAAGAGAAAGGTTTTTTTTTTTTATTTTTTTTTTGAAAAAGTTGACTTTTACATACGACCTCTAAACGAGGCCCACCGCCTGTCGTCCATAGCGTATTACCCCCATTCCGAACACAATGGGATATGTATCGTAAGCTGATTCGGCTGTTACAATCAGTTTTCGTTAAATTTACATTTAAATCACTATATTGAATTTTAAACATACATTTCAAATTACCGGGGTCACATACGAACTTTAAAAATTCCTGGAAAATATTTTCTAGCTTCGTACTGACGATACGGTCCTAGCAAAACTAGTTTCATTGAATTCTGAGACCGTTTGAAAAATGGCCAATTTCCAGTCGATTAAAATCAACTGAAACTGGTCAAACGCGTTTTCCTTTGCCACGCTCACATATTGATTCGAAAAATTATGAAATTTAAAACCTAGCAATAACTTGACACTGCGGACCCAACAAAACTGGTTTCGTCGAAATCCGAGGTCATTTGCAAAATGTCCATTTTTAAGGGCCTGAATTCCATAGCGACTATTCAGAATTTTCAACTGGACATATCTTTTGATCCCCGCTATGAAAATTTGATTATTCAGATTCGTTGGAAAGATATTATCAATTAGATCCCATTATTTCTGGTTTCACTAAAATCCGGATTGTTTTGCACCCGGTACATTCAATTGAAGTTTGAAATCGAATTATCGAACTACCGCGCCATTTTCAATTCCTTTTATAATTATATACAATTATTTATCTTCTAACGACGACGTATATAATATATACGTCGAATTATATTAAAAATAAATTTTCTCGTCGATCTTATTTAAAATAATTCATTTTAAATAATCAAAATTCGCCTAAATTGCCAAAATAAAATTTTTAAACTGGCCCAGATTTTCCGGGTTATTACAGACTAATACCATGAATCAATTCATTTCAAATTTTGTAATTTGTTAGCAACGTAAAGAAGATGACTAATGTCCGCGGGTGCGGCGCAGTGGAAAGGAGGCCTAACTTCCTGGTAAAAGGTCGATGGTTCGATTCCTACCATGCGCTTCCCCATCCTACATAAATTTACCCGGGGGTATGGGGGCTTGGATTAGCGGACGGCTTTACTGTACCCTCCTCAGGAGTTTACTGACCCGCCAGGTTCTCCTGGGTTATCAAAAAAAAAAAAAAAGATGACTAATGCTTGTAGATGGGTAATGCTGCAGTAGTTTTAGGTTTGAGGTGAAATCCCCGACAAGCAAGCGTTTTCGAACCAGTATCAACATTGCACTTTTCAGTAACAAACATTTAGAGTGCAAGCCCCAGCTATTTCACTTGCATATACAAAAGATTTATACGGCAGGGATTGAAGTACAAACAATAATTGGACAGGCGAATTAAGCATGTATTTGAAGCTATAGAAATCTTTAAATTCATGCTTAGCTTAAACTGAGCTACGGCTCAGTTTCAGCTGAGCATTACGGCTCAGATTCGCTGAGCCTTCGGCTCAGCTGAAACTGAGCGTAAGGCTCAGCGAAACTGAGCCGTAATGCTCAGCTGAAACTGAGCCGTAATGCTCATCTGAAACTGAGCCTTACGGCTTAGTTTCGCTGCATTGATTTTTTTAGTTACTATTTGAACCAGGTCTTGTTGTTGTGGAGGCGAAACTAAATTGATGTTTGTTATTTTATTTTCTTTTCAGGCGTTGGAACAAGCATGAGTTGTATGGGCTCGACAACTGCAGTTTTGTTGATTTTTTTTTTAGAGAAAGAACTGTGAACATTATGTATTAACTGAAGTTATGATTTATGTATTAATCGAATTATTCTTAGCGTGTCTTCTTTATATACTGCTATATGAGTGTAGCGTATCTTCTTTATTGTGCATATATATATATATATATCAATGGGTGCAGTGATTTTGTATATTGCATATATGATATACCGATTTTGATACGGTTAAAAGCCGTATCTAATTCATTGTTATCATTGTAGGAGTGAGGCATTAAACACGGTTTTTAGCCGTATCAGTATACCAGTTTAATACGGTTTTAAGCCGCATCAAACTGGTATACTGGTACGGCTAAAAACCGTATCAATCTATGAAATTAGCAGTGCAAGCATAACAATTTGAGGCGGTTTAAAGCCGTAGCAATTGTTCAGTTTGATACGGCTTAAAACCGTATCAAATTAGAAGTTGGAGAGTGCCCGCATGCTAATTTGATACGGTTTTAAACCGTATCATACTGAACAATTACTACGGCTTTAAACCGTACCAATTTAGTAATTTAATACGGTTTTAAGCCGTACCAATTGACAAATTTGATAAGGTTCTAAACCGTATCAATTATGGATTTTGATACGGTTTAAAACCATATCAAATATCTCAATTGATACGGTTTTGAACCGTATCAATTGAACAGAGACGCCATTTTTTGATACGGCTTAAAACCGTATCAAATCGCTTTTAATACGGCCATTAACACTGCCAAATTGGCATTTTTGGTGTAGTGAGAGCCGAAGGAAAGCATATAAAGGCAGCTTATGGACCAGGTCAACCTATCGAGTATTGGGCCAAATTAACCCAACAGGCATGAAACCATGCCGATCCATCATGTGTATACTGATCCGAAATCTTATGTAAAGATCCATAGAAAAGTAGTCAAAAATCGATCCACTAGTGTATAGTGTATTTAAGTGTTCATTTCGAAGCTCTTAATTTTCTATAAATCAAAAAGTTATTAACTTCGAGGGGCAAATTTTAATCCACTGAAAATCAGAGATTAAATGATGGATCGGTTATCCAATAAAACCATGAGTCAGTCGTGATCACATCTAGCATGGGTCGGTCAGGATAATCCCATGGGTCGGTCGGCTCTGTCATCTTCTATGGATCAGCCAGCTCCTTTACAGAAAGGGTCGGTCGCAAAGACGTTATGGATCTGTCTGGCATGTTACATCTGGGTTGTTCGGTATCAAGACAACGGGTCGGTCGGTACCATCAAATAAGGATCAGTTAGAATGAAACATGGCTGGTCGGTCAGGAGCCTAGCCAATGGGTCGGTCAGTCTCATCATATAGTTGTCGGTCAGTGTCACGAGCTCTTGGTCGGTCGGCTTGGTATCAGCTAGAAATAGCTATATGGTTCGGTCAAAATCATCTGGTCAGTCGGTTTGAACGAAAGGTATGGGACGGTATCAAATGGGTCGGTCAAGGAAGGTGACAACTGGCAGTGGCATTTTCGTAAATAACTTTCAGGCCGACCCAAAACCTGCTCACCATATTTCAGCTTTTCCCCACACCTATAAATAGACCATGACCTCCACATTAATGGGGATTGATTCCGAACTTCACGAAGTGCTGCCCAACTATTTTCTCCACCATTCTAAGTGATTCTAACTTCACTAATCATCTCCTAGCAAAGTTCTAACACCAAATCCGCCATGGAATCATCCAAAATCATTCAAGTGTCCGAGAAGTTGTAGATCTACATCACCACTCACCACACTTAGAGAATTCCAGCAAACTCTTTGGCTAATTTGAATAGATCAAAGAGAAATACTTGTGAGAGGGGGAGAGAGAATGGATGTAATGAGAAGGAATTAGAACCTTGTGAATCTGAAAGTGATAATGAAAGTTATTCCTATAGTGGGTATAGGCTATTTCTAAGCCGAACAACTCTAAGACTTTGTGATCCTTACTTTTTACCTTTTATTTTGTGCATGTGGATCCGTAATTTCATGTCATACCGCTTGGTGAAGTATCTTAGAGATACCTTTGGTGTTGTGGTCAGATTTTGACTTCAACAATCAATAATAAAATTAGTTATTATTCTAATAAGTTTTTAAAAAAAGATTAACTATTCTTTTTTTAGTTAGTGAAGAAATTAACTACTTCTACTCTAGTTAATGATGAAGTCAGTTATTATTTTTAATAATTAAAGTGATTACCTTTCTAGTTGGAATTCATTTTGAAAATAATCAAGTTGTAATGAGATATTAACTGAATTTTCATAAGGATTTGTAAAAAGGAATTTTAGTATAAATCCAAGTTTTATAAACAAAGTTTATAAAGGAGATTTAGAACTAATGTGATGGTTTTATATAGGCGCTTACTAAATAATCCAATTAATAAAAAATGATATTAATCGAAAGGAGATTTTCAAAAATGCAAAGGAAGAATGTTTAATGGTTTTGTGTAAGAATTTGGTAAATTGATCATTGTAATAAATCCAGGTGGTAAACAAATTGTATAAATAGGTTTAAAGCTAAGGGTTGTGTTTTAGTAAGAGTTTACTTAATAAACAAATTAAGTAAAATTAATTATAATTGAAAGGAGATTTTCAAATGCAAGTAATGGTTTATAAAACTATATTTAAGTGGAATAGTAAATGAAATTTTTAAATATTTTAATTAATATCAGTTTTTGAGTTACAAACTTTATTTATTTTTGGATAAGAACGTTAGCGAGTCAAGGTCCGATAGGTAAATAAAATACCCCAACTTGAATGACTTCATTATAATCCAAGGGATGGTACTAGTTTGAATGACAGTGATGTTGGAAATAGTTTATTATTTCCATATGAAATATTTCAACTTTATTTTTGCATAGTTTTGAAGTTAATCAAAATGGTTTGGTGTTTATATAGTAAACAATGTGTCGTATGACATTGTTTTGGCCCATCTAAGATTTGGTGATTAGACCTGTACCACTTGGCTATGTATATATAGAGATATTTTCAAAGTAAAAGGAATAAAGAGGGGATTTTTAGAATTTTAGTATTCTAAAAGAGTTAGCGTATGACTATAGTTTTCAAAGTAACAAAAACAAAATAGATTTGTGAATATACTGATTCCGTTGAGACAACTATATAGAATCGATTTTTTAAGAATCGATGTATGATTTTAAATGAATGATTAAATTAAAAGGGCCTGAGCTACTGATGTACTTGGTGTACTGTTTGATTTGACAGTTAAATAACCTACTATCAATAAATATTTCCTTTTAACTTATGATGTGTTAATTCGAGTAGACCGGATGGGAACTGGACCAAAAACCACTTCGAACCAACATTGCGTTCGAAAACTAAATTTGCAGGGATGCTTATGTATATTAAGATGATTTGAACTGGTAGACCTTTGGAGCGAAAAAAGGTGTGATCGCTGATGTCTCTGATTAACTACCAGGATTATACTTGTAGCAGTAATCCCTATGTTCTGGGTTTTGCATGATGCAAGGACTTTTTGTTACTAATCCTAGTGTTTATCCTGACAGATTGTAGAAAAATAGCACCTTCGAGTTGTTCTGATCCTGGATAACTTATATGGACAAATATCTGACAGAGTATTTCCAAAAATCACGTACGTTGGTTCCTATAAATATACCGAGTATGGTAGCGGAGAAGGAAACTTCTTTTAGCTTAACACCCATAGTATCTTTGTACCAATCAATTAGCGATTTAACAAATCTGACAATGTGGCATTCAAAGGAATGTGATGTCCCAAAATGGTAATCTTAGCCTCAAGCCTCATCAACTGGGAAATAACTAAAATCGGGGAGGCAACAGGGATATGTTGGTCATACCCAGATCTAGAAAAAATGATTGTTCCTTTTTGTATATTTCGGAATGATACGGTTGTTGATCCCAACCGTGGTGATGATATACTCGGTACATTCAAATTGAGTGAGTGGTCGGGTTGCAAGATGTTCTTGTTGAACCCCCAGTGTTTTATCTGTAGAGGACACTGATCGGGAGGTAGCTCCTTACGTAGTCTTGTATGAAAATTCACACTCCAATATGATTTGTATGGTTTTAGATGTAAACAAACTATGTCGAAAAGTGAGATGCAAGCTTTTAGGCTATATTCATATTTTATTTTTGGATTGTAGACATTATTATAATATCACTGGATTTGATATGAAAAGTGATTTTGTTATCCTAAGCGAAAAAACACATATCATGTTTATGTGTGGTCTTGCCTTATGAGAATTCTATTCTTTCAAAAGATTTTCTAAAAATTAAGCAAGTTATTTGTGATGTGAGTTTATCACTAAAAGTATTCCAGACTGAGTTAGGTGATTTTGCTTTCCTTAAAATGTGATCGGGTCAGACCGAGTATATGTTCCAAGTTGAATTAGGTTTACTTGGAGCTTCAAGACAAGAGTCAAAGTCGAGATGTATTCCTATATTTTCTAGTATTAATTTATTTCTATTATGTGTTGTATTCATTGGTCTTATATAGGCTGATCTAGTTGTATAATCTGATTGTGTAATCATATATGTGCACTTTTCTCTTTATATAAAGAATAGTTATATATTATATATTATTCATTCCGCTATGAGATTATGAATTACTCTGATTCTATATTATTGATGTTCTTCTTCTTTTTCTATTCTAACATTCTTTCTTTCTTCTTCTCGCCCTCTAACCTCTTCCCTCTAACTATCCGCTTTCTCGTGGTTTTTGAGTTGGACATGTGTGGTAAAATGTCAGCTTAAACGGTATGGAAATTTGGATCACTACACAAAGAATCATGTACCCAGTACTATAAATAGATGTGCTTTTACTTGTAAATTAGTGTGACGAAAAATATGAAGTTACTTTCTTCTTGTTCATTTGTCCCAATTTATCAATTTTTTATAATTTATTTTTCCAAGTTTTCATTTCCATAGCCTAGTGTAGCAATCATAGTTAGTTACTTATACCTCTCTATTAGTTCCTTTCAGCAATTCAATTTCCTGTAATCTTCTTGCAATTTACATCATTGTTTCTTGCATTATTTCATTATTGTTGTTTCAGCAATTTTATATTAGTTTGTACTTGTTCTTCTTTCAGTAAATTTCTGTTACAATTCATGTTATTTTCCCTTGCCATTTCATTGGTCATGTCTATTAATTCAACCCATAATTCAGTTTGCCACTTAACACTTCTTGTTACATTAATTTCTAGTTTTTTTTTCAACTAGTTTGATTTTTGTTCTTGTTTTATGCCATTACCATCATAAATCTCCATTTTTTTTCTTTCATAAACCATTGATCTTTCCTTACTTGTTGAATAAGCTTTGAATTAGCATGAACAACACGTCAATTTTCATGCAAAATATACCCTAATCACTCTTTCCTTGAATTCGAATTTTCCATTTCGTTCATTTTGTCACTTCCAATATAATCAATCACTATGGCAATGGATGCCTACCCAATAGCAATCAGTACAGGGTCCTATCATAAGCGTTTGGAAGGAAGTAGGGCTATACACGAAAATAATTGCAGATCTACTTTTATGCTCTCCAACGTTCACTTAATTTCGATCTAATTAGATTTGACAACACAAACAAGTGTTAGTAATAAAATAAGTATAAATATATATTTTTAATAACACATTAATAGCATAGCAATGGATATTGTGGTGGCTAATATGCAACACAAATAATTTTTGGCAACAGAAAAAAATAACTATTGAGATATAACTGTTATGGAGTAGTGGTATATATTGAAAATGTAAGAAGAAATAAAGTAAAACAATGGGTGGATAAACTGATTGTGATTGTTTTTTAAATAATTTGAATAATCAAAAATGTTTTTTTTGTAGGTGGATTAAGATACTAAAAACGTGTATGCATATAAAACTTACCTTTTTCTAAATTTAATACCAAGTTATAATTATTTCTAGAATAAATTAATTTCCTCTAATTTCTGATAATATTAAATTTGAAATACTAGAACAAGTATTATACATTACTGACAAATTACTTTGTTCGATAATCTTCTTTAACGTGAATTTAAATGTCAACAAATAGTATGCATAAACCACTCTTAATATCTTAATAATAGCATATACATATATTAGACTATTGCTTTTAGAAACAAAGGCATGTAAATAAATAAAAAATATAAGATAATTAATCAATTCATCTTCTATTTGTAACAACTAAAAACAACATGCATTTCCTTCTTTGAAGAACCTAAAACACATGGTTTAAAAAAGAGAACACCATTTCTACATGATCAGTTGAAATTGTTTTAAATCTCTTCATAGGCAAAAAATAGTTAATACTGAGTAAATAATATCATCGCCAACTGCCATATAGCACATGTGGCTACAACCTAAATCAAAATTTAAGTACCAAGTAAAAAGAGCAAAAAACATAATGCAACAATTTTTTACACGGTAATCAAGTCATTATCACGTTGCTATCAATTAGTGATCATTCGTAGACGCATCTAACTAGTAATAAACATTCATGCATGTTTCGCCAAACTGAACCAACATATTAGTCCACCCACCTATTTATCAACTATTAATCTATCAACAAAATGAACAATTAAAAAGCAGTAGCTTCACACTGAACGGTCATGCGATATAGATTAGAACTAAAATGAACTACATAAACACACAACAACTACATAAACAATTAAACTTTATACCAAAATGTGACATAAAACAGCATACTGGACAAATAGAAATTTATCCTGACTAAATCCATTCATTTTTACGTTATCATATCCAAAATATCAAGCATGTATAACCTACAGAAACACGTGTCACCTTATTGTCCTGACAGTAAAAAGAGCTAAGAGTGAGAAGCATGAAACACAGTTGAAAACGCGATGAACTGCAGATGATGGAACCGAGTTAGGGATTCTTATCGCTACGGTTGTTTGGAGAGCTTTGTTGCTCGCTTGTTGGTACTTGAGTATCGTCAGTTCGATTTATTGATATGGTGGAGTTTAAAGGATAAATTCACTATAATCATATGGTTTGAAACATATATATAGTTGAACTGATTTCTGTTGCAGATTAATAGAATGATGTCTGAATATTGCAAAATAGATGATAACAGATGAATCTATACGTGCTTCTAATAAAATGCAATAACAAGCAACAACCAGGCTTCTTCCCTTTTTCTTTGTTTTTATAATGTGTCTATGTGTGTTGCGTGTGTAAGGGGGTTTATGTGTGTGTGACCAGCTCCAACTTGTAAGAGCATTCCTAACCTAAGGTTGGGTTGGGAACCAACTACCCCCAACATGGGGTCGGTTGGTGCTCGGGGGTTGCTTTGGCATCTCCAAGGTTGCCAGAGCTACTATTCAATTGCATGATAACCTGTACCTTAGTCGGCTTTACGAAAGCCGGCTAAGGTAGAGGCCACAGTCAAAATTTTACTGTTGCCCTTAGTTGGCTTTATGAAAGCCGGCTAAGGTGGCAACGGTCAAAATAATAACGTTGCCCTTAGCCAACTTTTTAACAGTCAGTTAAGGGAAACGGACTTCCTGATGACCGTTGACCCCTCCTTCCTTCCTTCCCAACTCCACATATTTCTACTTCTATATATATCTTCTTTGCTATTTCAACCAAACACACAACTTTCTTCATCATGTCCGCTCTCTTCTTCACAAACTAGCAACAAATAGAGATAATATCAAAACAACGTTAAGGAAATAGAAGTGCTTCACCACCCCAACCCAATTTGCAATTTCAGAAACAACGAATTCAAAACACGTTTCAATCGCAGCAAAATCCGAACCATTATCAGCCTCAATTTGAAAACAACTCCTATCAACCTCCTCAAAATTTGAATTGCTATAATTCCCAACAAAATTCGTACATGTACCAGAACTCTCAAAATGCAAATCACTCTCAAAACTCTACATTTCAGTAAAACTGCAATTCGATCAAGATTATGTTTCTCCTACTAGCCAACGTCAAATACTATCTCCTTACCCACCACAAAATTTGAGGAGAAATTTGAATAATCAATTTGGGAATAGTGACTGGGGAATTAAAGAAACATAGTTCAAAAGTCTTGAAGGCAGCAATTCTGGAATAAACATCAATGAAATTCCTGACGAAGAATTTGGACAACAAACGCCGACTGAGTCTAAGAAATTCCGTAAATGGTCGCCGAACGAGCAAGCTGATCTTTCCTACTGCTGAGTTGAATGTTTGAAGGACAAAAGAAGCCGAAAGTTTTTTTTGGAATTCTGCTTTCAAATTGTTTAACTAGCGACGTTCAACTTGCCCATGTAGAACAGTTGATTCGTTGAAGCAATCATGAAAAATAATAAATTTTGCTTGTTAACGCAGGAAAGAAATAATGGCGGGTTTGCATTCAAGAGAGCAAAGTGGGGCCAACGACATTGATATGGCAATTTTTTGGTATCACTTAGTATATTTCCTTTGTATTTTGATTTCGTTGTATCGTATATTATCAAATACAGCTCAATCAGGCACATACATTATATTTGGATGAGCACAACAACCAACAATTCAATATGCAACATTGCTATGATATACTGTCGTAGAAGGAAAAGGGGGAAGAGTGCAACAAGAACACTCAGCATTTATGTTCTAACCTAGGAAGATGGGTGAAGAAGTTAGCCCAGGTAGCTCCGTTAGATAGAAAGAAACACCATTCACTACTAGTATCGAAAGTAGGCCTTCCGGGAAGTTCAAGGGAAAGAAAAAAATATCAATTGATTATACTCTATACTATAACAAATAAGTGAAAGTCCGTCTACCGCCGAATAGACTATGCAGAAGTATATCAAAGCAAAGGAAGCAAGGAAGCTTGAGAAATAAATTCAAAGATTTAGAACGACAACGTGATAGCGAGCAATTAAAAATGGAACGTGCTGAAGATTAGAGTTAAGGAGACTAGAATTGAGTCAACAACAAGAGGCAGAGGATTTAATATTGATTAGTTACAACTTGAATAACCTCAATCCATTGCAAAGAAAATACATGGAAAAAAGAATTGAGGATTATAATAGACGTAACAGAAATCTTTAGATATTTTTCCGTACTGTCTATAACCATAGTGAAACAACAGTACCATGTGGATAATACATAATGCACGTGACCCAGAAAATACAATAAGTTACTGGTAATACACTTGACCTTGATAATATAATAATGTACTGATAATACAAACCAAAGTCCATACTTATAGTGAAACAACAGTACCATGTAGATTATACATAATGCACGTGACCCAGATAATACAATAAGTTACTGGTAATACACATGACCCTGATAATACAATAATGTACTGAAAATACAAACCAAAGTCCATAACCATAGTGAAACAACAGTACCATGTAGGTAATACATAATGCACATGACCAGATAATACAATAAGTTACTGGTAATACACGTGACCCTAATAATACAATAATGTACTAATAATACAAACCAAAGTCCATAACCATAGTACCATCAACATAATACAAACAACAACGAAAACAACGACAACAGCATATATAGATCACCAAAGTCAAAATCATCTAGACCAGCTATGTCCTCGTCCACACCAGTCCGAGGCCTAGGATGGTAGCGCTCCTCATCAGCAATGGTAAGCTCGTTAATACGAGCTAGCAAATCATCTAGACTACGCTTGCGCTGGGTGTACCGTACCTGTTTAATCCCTAACTGCATCTGGTATAAATCCTCAGAGAGTTATGTATCCCTCACTGAAAGTGAGGTGTACAAACTCACCCTCCTAATATAGTATTCGTTTTTTTTTTTATGAAGTTCGATTTGACTCGAGTTAACGATTCTGTTACTCTCTGCTTTTTTATGCATTTACACGACAGTGGCCACTGTATTTTTGACACATGAAAATATAAACAGCCAACCTTGACTCAATACTCAAGAGTACACGTACACGAGCATCATTTAAAAATGTGCAATTGCGCCTGTCTGAAGCTCAGTCACCGACTCATAAACCATTCCCTAAATTTCTATCACTCACTGCCTTGAACGGAAAAGGTTCCAGCTACAATCTGCCAGACTCCCCCCTTTGTTATTCAAAATATTTAAATTCCTTTTTCATTTTTCTTTTATCTTTTATCTTTTTTATTTAGATGTTTTCACTCGAAATCCAATTTTCACTGCATTATGTTTATATTGAAACCTTATTATATGCAATTAAATGTTCCTTTAAAAAAAAGACCGCTCTGTAGAACCGGGTTATTTAGGAAGCACATCCGGGTCAACGAAGGAACCAGACGCTGGTATTTCGTACGGATTTCAAGTATTCCACGGTATTTTTGGACCGTCCCTAAACAAATTTGATTCAGATATAATTCATAGTCACACCAGATTAATAGCCCCAACGCATCTGAAATTCTATAATTAAGTACATTTGGTATAATGTATATGGTAATGGTTTCGGTAATGAAAACATAACCAGAGAAGGTTAATATATACTATGGGGCCGTTCGCAGCGTTTTGTTTCCACGCTGGATTTGCCGTTTGCGTCCGAAGCGTCCGACGCGAATGGAAAATTCCACGCCCAAATGGAACGACTGGTGGAAGTTGGAAAACAAGCCGTTGGCGTCCGACGCGTCGGACGCCAACGGCTTCTTTTTCAACTTTCCTCCTCCTCTTATATATTATAACTTTCTTCATTCTTCCCTTCAACATCATATTCCTTCCTTTCTTCTTCGTCTCAATCTTATTCTTCAACTAAACTAATGTCTGCCTCTGATTCTTCCTCCGATTTCGACGATTTGCTTGATCTCTACGGGATTTCACTCATCCAGGATGCTAGTAGAAATCATATGACGATGATACATACTTCAGAGTTTACCGGCTTAGCTTGGGTTAACGAAATTTTGAATGGTCATCAAAACCGTTGTCAAAATAATTTTCGGATGGAAAGGCTTTGTTTCTTCTCAATATGTGAAAAATTGGAACAACATGGTCTCGCTTCTAGACCAGAAATGCATGTCATCGAAATGGTTGGAATATTCGTTTATACAATGGCTACAGGGCTTTCAAATAGACAACTTAGTGAAAGATTTCAACGATCAGGTAGCACTATTTCCGTTTGTTTTCATGATGTACTAAACGCTTTTCAGTCACTCGCTGCTGTTATAATAAGACCAACGGAACAACAATTTAATACTGTTCCACAGCACATCAGATCTTCTTCCCGGTATTATCCGTATTTCAGAAATTGTATTGGTGCTATAGATGGTACGCACGTATCTGCACATTTACCCCGTGATCAAATTGCCCCGTATATCGGAAGAAAAGGTTTTGCAACTCAAAATATATTAGCGGTTTGTGATTTCGATTTACAGTTTACGTATGTGATGGCTGGTTGGGAAGGGACTGCACATGATAGTAGAATTTTTAATGCTGTTACAAACGATAGAAACTCTAATTTTCCTACATCTCCAGATGAACAATATTATTTGGTTGATTCGGGCTATCCACTACAGACCGGATATTTACCACCATATCGAAATATGAGGTATCATATTCCGCATTTCCATGAAACCATGAATCAACCAAAGTCGGCCAATGAAGTGTTTAATTTCTATCATTTGAGCTTACGGATGGCCGTAGAAAGAACATTTGGTATTTGGAAAAAAAAAAATTACAATTCTCAATAAGATGCCTACATATAAGTTTCGAACTCAAGTCAAAGTTGTCGTAGCTAAAATGGCCTTACACAACTTCATACGCAAATATAATAGTGGTGACCCAGATTTTATGGATTTTGATGATGATCCTGAAAAAATCCCCGATGAGTACTTGACGGAATATTATACTATGAGAAATACGACGAATAGAGGCACTGAGCCGGTGCATCGAGATGGACACCAAGAGATGTCATTAGTTCGAGATTCCATTAGAGATGGGTTGGTTGCTGCTGGTCTGCACTGATTTTTCTTTTTATTTGTAGTTGTATTTGTACTTGTATTTGTAGCTGTATTTATACTTGTATTTGTAACTGTATTTGTATTCGTATTCGACATATCATATCTATTTATCTTTATTTCAAAAATACCACGCTCAAATGTCACGCTCAAATACCCCGTTCGCTGCTAAAAACACAATTCCCCGTTGCTACAGTATTACGCTCAAATGTCACGCTCAAATACCCCGTTTCCGTTCGCAAAGAACGCACCCTATAAGTTGTGGTGAGTTAATTTGAATATCTATCAGCATGGCTAGATACTGTTTGCTTTTGCAAATTACATGTGCATGAGTCATACGCTGGTGCAGTTTAGGATCACATATGTGTAAGGAAATACACCAAATAAACAGGAAACAAGTTTTCGAACTTTCTTTTACTGGAATATATATATTCACAGTCATGCATTGTTAACCGGGCCCTCAACCAAAGGAAAAAAGAATGCACAAGGCACATGACATGCACGTTATTCTTTCTTGCAGTGTTACAAGGACTCGATCCGACCGTGGTCCAACCGCCAAAAACCATTTCAACAAAATAAATTCATGTATTTTTTCTCTGTAATTCTTCATTTCCATTCCTTTTTTTTTCAAATACCTAAATTCAGATTGTGTCGGGGTTCTTCATAATTTAGCAATTACTATTGCTCCATCGCTGCAAACTCCACCTTTTGAATCGTTAGTTTGTCGCCATTTAATCTACTTTGCAACGTCCAAATGCAGCAGGTATGATAATTTTTAGGAATTTTTTTATTTTATTTTTAGAATTGGAGATATTTTATTATAAATATATGTTTATTATTTGAAACTATGGAGCCTTGAGTACTCAAAAGTAGAATCAAATTGGCTTGTTTTTGGATTATTCATGATTCGTGATTGCAGATAATTAGCATTAATAATTTTAAAACATGCACATAATGCACATTTTGGGATTTTAGGCTAGTAAATGAGTCAAGGTGGGAAGTATTATATGTTGGCTGCAAATATAATACTATAACTTAGCAGTAAGTATTATTATTTTGACAATAATTATACCTTTTGGCTGCAAACATAATACATTTTGGCTGTAAATGTCGTTATTTTTGCAAGCGTAATGGCTATGGTTTATAGTGTTTGATGTTTAATTTGTTGTAAAATATGTTGTTAATGTCATTTTTACAATAGTTTCAAACCGATGTATTCCTAAAACCAGTTACCTTTGCCTCTTTATCATTGCTGCACAATCAAAATCATTAAGAATAACGTTTACAATTTCCACACCGAGCTTTATAAATCATGTTGAACTAACTTCCTGTATTTCTAGAAAAATTAAAATAACATTTATAACAAGATTACAATTAACAATACAATTTATATACGGAATACATTTTCGCTTCTCGCAATGAAAAACAAATCATAAAAACTAACTGTTTATACAGCATAAAGA
This sequence comes from Allium sativum, assembly GCA_030737875.1. Lineage (NCBI taxonomy): Eukaryota > Viridiplantae > Streptophyta > Magnoliopsida > Asparagales > Amaryllidaceae > Allium > Allium sativum. The sequence continues at coordinate 182,274,946 of CM060924.1, read as the reverse complement.
AATATGTGAAAATGTTGTGTATCAACACTTCCTATTCATGCATCTTTCATGCAGAATCCGACATGACAAATTGAACATTCGTTTTGATATTCTTTCGGTTCTTCTTACTTTTTTCGAAGACCAGAGTGACCAGAGTGATCGTCAACTTTATCCGCTTAAGAGGCAATTTCGAAGATTTGTGAAGACGTGTTTTTTCTGTCAATTTTTAGAGCGAAGCCAACTGAAATTTATACACTGGCTATCTAAGAAGAAATCCTCACTCTCTATTTCGAACCAAAATGGAATTAAAAGGAAAGAAGAAGAGAGAACATTTATAGGTTGGTCAAGTACAAAAATTAATTCTTATTACAACAGTTCTAACAAGTTTAAACCAAGGTTCGAAAACCCGATTTCCGGTTCCGTTCCGGTCACGTAGAAAATGTAAAAATCCGGTTCCGTTTCGGAAATTCCGGTTTATTTCCGGTTTGTCAATTCCGGTACGTTTTTTTAATAATTACACAGATAAATATGCAAACACTAATTGTTAGATTACTCAGATTACATAGAGGATACAATAGATACAACATAAAAGTTTAATACCAAAAGCTATTTCTCTGAGCATCGAATAAATTTTGTTCGTCGTTATTTTCATCGTGTGCCAGATTGTAATATGATGGAAAAGCATATTGTTGCAATTGGTCCGAACTTAAGAACGTCGTCATCATATTATCAAAAGGTGAGGGTTCATCTTGGCTACTTGATGGTCCAGCAGCATACTGTTGATTTACATCGGAAAGCGAATAACTTTCCGTATAGTCTGATGTAGAATATCCGTAACTGGGAACATTGGTAGAAGCATATCTACCATAGTCATCTGCATCTCTTCTAGGATAATTCTGGAAATATCTTTGGGAATCGTCTAAAGCAGTACCAGCGCCGTAGCCACTAGAACCAATACCATCGCCACCATTATTGCCTGAATCATCATTTGATGAACTATCATTTCCAACATTCTGTGTAGATCCATCTTCATCGTCTGACCAAGGATTATCATTTGCATCATCAAGTAGCGGATTCTCAACTTCTCTAGTCCATTCTGCAAGTGGATCCTCCTCATGAAAGATGTAATCCAGGTCAATAAGCTGATCAGTTGTTTGTTGTCGTTTAACATGTCGCATTCTCAATCTCATATTATAATGCACGAATACAAGTTTCTCTAATTTTTCCATTTTAATTCTATTTCTTAACTTCGTGTGAATCATCGCAAATGTAGTCCAGTTTCTTTCACAATTTGAAGAAGAAACAGTCTGGCTAAGAATACGCATAGCTATGCACGTTAAATTTGGAGTAGATTCCATGCCAATTATTGACCACCACATAGCAGGAAGACATGACTTAACTGCATGTTTCGCACTTGCGGAACCAAATATACCAAGCTTCATTCTGTATATTTCCGCCTATACAACATTCATTAATAAATGAGGTTATCTTTTATGCTATCTATTTTAAGAAGTATCACAAGTAATTTAATAAATTATCAATTACCTCTTTTAAAATTTTAATTCGCATATCAATATCAGGTACCATTCTTTCAAGAACACGTTTCCATCCATTTAGAACCTCATTGTCGTTTACCGCATTGCCTTTATATTGTATATGAGGATTGAGAAAATAGCCTAAAACAGTTGGATAGGTCAAATCGATGCAATGTGCTGCACATGGGGTCCAATATAGTTTACTTCTTTTTTCCATTAATAGTTGGCCAGCTGCTTTGTAATTTGCCCCGTTGTCAGTTACTATTTGCACAACTCTATCTTCTCCAACAATAGTGACAATATTATGCATTAAACTGCAAATATACTCAGCACTTTGAAATTCATCAGTGACATCTATAGATTTTAAAAAGACCGTTCCTTGGGTAGAATACACAAGAAAATTTATGATCTTTCTTCTATTTTGTGTACTCCAACCGTCACACATCAATGTACAACCATACTCATCCCAAAAGTTGGAGTAAGTTTGGATATATTGTTTCATTTCATCGCATTCAAAATCTAAATATGTGTTTGATAATTCATGCGCCGTGGGTCCTTTAATTCCAGGACCAGCTTCTTGAATGGCTTGTACCATAGTCTCATAATATGGACTATTAGCAACATTGTGGGGGATATGATTAAAGTAAAAAAAAAATGATATTGCCCGACCTATGTGTTTTTTGGCATCTTTAATGCCTTTTATTGCAGTTCTAATAGAAGGTTGAGTTCTACCTCCTCGTTTTTGCACATAGGGATCAATCCTTCCAGTTGCTCGTGTTGCTAAATCGTCATCTATTCTGATTGATTTAGAACGATCAATGCGCTTTAGTCCGCTTGATCGTATACCTGTTCCACTAGATCCTACACCTGATCGTTGTGCCTGTTCATTTATATAACTTTCTTTACTTTTTTGAAAGGCGCGTCGAACCTGTATATCTTCTTCACTGTCGGTATCTTGATTTTGTTGTTCAGGCATGCTCATTAGCTCTTCTTGCACGCGTTGTTTTTCAAGCTTTTCTTGATTTCGCTCATTTTTCTTTTTATGTAGATGTTCCCGTAAGAGTGTCCTGACTTCTCTAGGAACAGCCGGACATACTGCTACATCGCCTGTTTGTCCGGCTAAATGTTCTTTCATCCGTGTGATGCCACCACCAGAAATTACTTTGTGACAATAGTTACATTTGTTTTTCTTTTTTTCACCAATAACTGCTGTGCAGTAATTCCAAACAATATCACAATTTGCCATATTCAACAACCTAAATAATAAAACAGAATGAAAAGACATTTAATTACTTATTCACTGAATAATATTTACATAGTAAATCTCTAACTTTATATATGTTCATAAGTGAATACTGGTAAGATATGTGAGAAAAGGGACATAAGATTCACTAGTAAGATATCTCAAGGCATTAAATAAAAGGCCATAAATGAATACCGGTAGCATAATTTTCACACATAATATAAGGCACTAAATTAACGGGACATAATATTCACTAGTAAGATATCTCATTTATAAGGCATTAAATAAAAGGCCATAAATGAATACTGGTAGCGTAATTCTCACACATAATATAAGGCAATAAATTAGTACTGACGTTACTAAATTAATATTGACATAGCTGGGACATAAGCTGACGAATAAAATGAAAATAATTCTCAGAAATGATCCAGATGGTACTAAATTAATACTGACGTTTACTAAAATATTCAATGAATTAGTTCAAGACAGTCTATCCAGATGGTACTAAATTAATACTGACGTTTACTAAAATTTCTCTCCAGCATGTCTATCGGATTGTAAATTGCCGAGAACCACAAATCAAATTAATCAATGAATTAGTTCAAGACAGTGGGCCAAGCTTACAATCCATATTATATCAGCCCAAAACATACTGCATCCACATTTACATACCCGACCCTTATCCCAAATATATCATCATCGTTTACTAACCAGCCGACATCCTAAACCTAATTCTTGAATCACGAAAAGGCACAAAAAAAAAGAGGAACCTGTTCGCTCGTCGAGAAGCAGAAGGAAATGGGGCAGACGCAGATCGAGGCAATCCGAAGCTAAACCGATGAGAGAAAAACGGTGCAGAGGAAGATCGAGGCAAATATTCCCAATCTGAACCGGTGAGAGACGGAGCAGTCGATGCTTTGAATATCAATACAAAATAAGATATGTATTTAGATTGAGCTTCCTGTTCTTTTATAGGGGATGTAAAATTTGATTTTTGTCACATGAATTTATATTGCTTTTGTAATTTCTGCCGTAATTGGTGTAATTGATGGGTTGATGCAAAATAAAGCTTGTTTTCTTGTTTGATTCCTTCTTTTCTCTGTACAGTTCGAATCTTATTTACTGCCTTTTGATTATTATTATTTTTCTGTATAGAGAAAACCGGAACCGGTTTTTTAGGTGAATTCCGGTCCGGTCCACGCCGGAACCGGGCCGAGATGGCCGGAAATCCGGCGTGCCGGCCGGAATTTAATACCTTGGTTTAAACAAAAATTGAATATAAAATTGTGGTGATTATACATAAAACTAAGCTGTTTATATGGACATAAACTTAAGTTCATTTTTTAGCAAGTTAGACAATTAAAACATACCATATTGGAACTTAAATAACTTTGTCACTTAAGTTAAAGAATCAATAAAAACAAAAGCAACATATATAACCGTTTCAATAAAATCATCGCAGAGAAAAATAATGAGTTTATATATCTGATACCATCACTCAATTATAAAAAGTAAGTCGAAATCAAATGCAATGACATGGTCCTTTAGTTTTTGCACTTAATACTTAAGTTTTCCTAGTGGAAAAAATGTGCATTGCTAAAAAAAGAACCACGTTAAAAGCAAGCAGCTAGAGAATGATTAGCTTATTCCAGGGAATGTGATGGCAAAAAACGTAAAATATAATCTACAGTGGTTAAAAAGTATGCAAAAAACTGACTTTGTCATCAACTTTTATCATTCCCCCTTGATGCAAAGCTGGAAACACAAAGTAATCTTCTAAACTTCATGAACTTTGTGTTGGAATATTTCGACAATTGGGTTACATATGTAAAATAAAATGTGTTGTGCTATTTTGGTGTAAAGCCTAATTAAAGTGATCTAATTTTAGATTAGAATTAATAGGCTTAAAGTTTAAGTTATCATGGGCCTAATGTGTAGATACCGGGGCATTTTATAATTTGTTGAAGGGCCGAATTACAAAATGCCAACTCTATAAATAAAGGGTTATGATCCCCAAATTACAATAAGCCTTGGCAACTCTCTAACCTCTTCTACGGAGAGCTGAATCTAATCTAGGGTTTGTGTCAATTTGGAAGATCAAACCAAAATTTTCTTCTTCAACAACAGATAGACTATGGATTCAGGTATTGCAATGATAAATATAGATTAAGGTACGCTTCCGCTAACAAGTTATCTATTCTCTGATTTGTTCTCAATTAAATCAATATGGGTTACATTTTGGATCTAGGGTTTCTCGGTTGAATGTTGTTAAAGTATATTGAAATCCTAACAAGTGGTATCAGAGCCACCCATAATTGATTAGTTGAGATTTTTTTTTTTTTGAAACCTAAAGGAATAAATGAAACTAGGATCCATGGATTTAACAGTCTCTTGTCTGTTTATCTTATGCTTCATTTTTTTTATTCGGATCTGTGTACATAATTATTGAAATCCATATTTTGGCTCTGTAATTGAAAGCTACGTTAAGAAAAAAAAAAATTATGTTGATTTGACTGGTATGCACCGTCTTGATTCTATAAATATGGATGATAAGAATGGCAACGTGGCATATTGTGTTATGTAATGCGTAGCTATCTCTACCATACGTCACTGTTGGATCTGCCACTTAAGTACATATCACATTATTTAAATCTAGAACTGTTGATTAAGTCAGCTTTTGACCAGGTCAAAGGATTTGTTAATTGACTATGATACTACATTGAAGCCACATATGAACTCTTTCAGCATACATCCTGTTTTCTATTTACAATGAGACATTTTAGTAGCCATTTAATTCATTTATTCAGCTAGTCACGTGGGCATCTTGTATGGATTATGATGTTTTAAATAAATGCCTGCCATCACCTTTTTATATATACTGCTAGAATTGAATGACGCATGGGTTCAGAAATAATCCATCAGTTTAGGATAAATATGATAATTATAACGATGGAATATTTTATCTTTCATATAAAAAATGGCAGAAAGAATTGCTTGTAAGATCCTGGCAACATAACCCTGTTCCTTTCAAAGATTAGGTGCGGCCTGCCATTTCAGTTTTTGGTGTGCATACTATCGTTTTTTTATTTATTTTAGTATTTGGGTAACAACAATTAAAGTACCACCACAAATAGAACATTATATTGACACCTGGTTCAAAATTTTGTTACGTTCTGGTTATTTGAGGGTTGCATAAATTTTGTATGCAATTTAAATACCCATGATTCAGGTTATGACATATTTGAGTTTACTGCATGTTTTTTGGTTAATCTTTCACACAATATCATGGTATAAGTAGATGCACTCATGTCTTAAAGTGATACGGTAGCATTCGTTATAGCTATGTTATGTTTTAGAAATGTTACTTGAGTCATCCAAGTTATTCAGTATGACATTTACCGTGTTACTTGTATATTCTAGGATGTCATTTAATTCTGGCATTCATCAATAACTTATGTGGTTTATTTATGATGACTCATTTCATCATATTTCTTAAGAAAATACCATGATGGTAATAACATAAAGTAATCGATTAAAATAGCTATGATTTAATCGTTTTGTGACATAGTTATAATTTTGACATTTTCAAGTATCACAAATATCTAAAGCTTTTTCGGGAGTGTTTCATGGCACTCAAAGTACAATGTACACACATAAAGTAATAAATTCAAATATATTTTTTGGCGTCTCTTTGCAGCTGTAAATATTTTACATTAGTAGTGAATTAACTTTAAAATAATATGTCACCAAAGTGACCTCTATATTTTGGTGGTTCATGAAAATGTTTAATATTTGTGTGTAGTTATTCATGCGAATATCAGTCGGCCCAAAGGAAGGCTAATGTTTGGCCGAATCACTTACACATGTGTGATGATAAATACGTGACAATTATAAGGTTTTTCGAGTGAATAATTAATCGGCCCAAAGGAAGATTGTTATTTGACTTGAATTTATTGTCAGTGTTTGATCATTACAACAAGAGTACCACTTACAGTTAATATTACTGTCCAAAGACTTGATATTAATGTGTACTAGGTATCTTGAGAAGAGACTTGCCAATTATTTGAGTTTACTATGGTTGATATTTGGCTATGAGCATATACGGTCAATCTTCATTTTATTTTATTTTGTTTATTTTCAGCTAATTTAACTGAATTATCTGCCAATTTAAAGAATATTCCCATCTTGTTTTGAGATAATTATAAGAATTTGTAAGAGAACATGTTATTTGTTCTTAACTTTATAGATTTAACTCTTGTAATTAGGAGGGTTACAGCCAATCCTACTACAGTTAGATATTCTTATAATGTTATGAAGAATATTGAATGGTGACATAATTCAAAAGGCAAGAGTTAAAAGATCATTAAGTTAACACTTCATAAGTTTTCAAGGATGTGCTATATGTAACTATAACTATTTTTTAAGTTATCTACTGAGAATGGAAACGACTTTTGTGAAAACAATAAGGGGAATCAAGAACTCTTTGTAGTGCTTGATTACATAAAGTCTAAGTAACAAAAAATATAAATGAGTGCTGTACGGAAAAAGATATTGCTTCAAAAGCTAAAGACGCTCAAGTTATTGTTATTTTTGGTGCTATCTTCAGTATATTCATTTAAAGATCAATATTATTTTAAGAATAAAATGTCATCTTATTGGGCTAATTTAGCGCTTTGGTAATTAATAGAGAAATTGAAGCTTATAAGATTGAAAGTACTCATTGATATACATTATAAATAAATGTATGAATAAGGATAAAGGAGTCGCTAAGGATCTAGAAGAAAAGAAATAACATACAGATAGATCTATAGTTGTTTCTTTAATGAGATATACAGACATATATAGTAAAAATATACTTGATATTTTATAGTTATTATTGAGATTTAAGTCAAGTTTTTGGATTTATTTGATTTTTCTTTTTATGCTGTCATTTAGACAGATTTCAGTTTTATGTTTCTAATATAAACATATTAGATTATTATTGTTCATCAAGAAATAGTAATGTTAATTTATGAATAAATTCAAAATCTTATGTAATTGAAGCTCTTAATGTCTGATATATAAGTTATGGCTACTTATGCTAAATAACTTGTGTAATGATATCTCAAATTTTGTTTTGGTGACCAATGTAATTATTTGTTTCAGTTTACTAAGGAGTTATAGATTAAGATATCATAAAGATAGAAAATACTTTATTGATATTCTAAGCGATTTAAAGTTTATAATTTTTTATGAACCCACACTAAGGAAAAGTTTTAAAGCGGGAAATGCAATAGTTTTTTGAGGATGTTGAGTTTGGGGGGAGAAATAAAGTAATACCATTGTCTTTAAAGAGAATCATTATCTTTGATTCAACTGCGGTTGCTTCTTCGCTTAAAGTTTAAGATTTGTTTTCTTTTATTAAGAAGAAGTAAATTAAGAACCATAATAAGACGATGTTGAAGATAATTTTTCTTTAAGCTAAGGATACTGCTTCAAGAAAACAAACTCAACAACCTCAAAGATACAAGATCACTAAGGAAATCCACCTAAATGGGAAGAAATGCTATTTCAGATTATTGTGTAGTATTTCTTCATAAAGATAAATGATGGATTGATAAAGATGATGCTACGGACTTATATCAATCCATGTAAGGTACCAATTTAAAATGTGGATTTAAGAAATGAACATATGGTATAAATCTATATGGATAATAAAGTTTGAAATTTCCCTCTAACTTAAGTGATAAGATCATTGGTTATGAATAACTATTCAAAACCAAAAGGGATCAAGTGGGTAATATTGAATTTTATAAGGCACTTTATCGAATAAAAGGAAATTTTCTTTTAAGAATGTTTCATTTTGGACTTAGTAAACGATTCTGAATCGATCACTTTGGAGCTTACTACAGTTTGTACTTTTGAGCATTATCTGATGGAGATTAAAGTTATATTTCTCAATGGAGACATTGGTGAAACTACTTAAGAAACTCATTTATGGATTAGTCTTTTGTATTTGGGATTCAAATTCACCATTATTGTTCATGGGGTGATATTTTGGATTATTACAAAAGAATTAGAAAGATAAATGCTTCAAAGGTTAAGTATGTAAACTACGATTCAGTTGATTTTCTTTTACCAAAACAGATAAATGTTGCCATCCTTGAAACTAAAGAAACGCAAAAGATTTTTCATGCATTTGCAGTTTGAATTCCAATGCATACTAATGTATATACACATATGGATATGCGTGTATTATTTGGCAGATACCTTACTGATATTAAAAGTGGATCACTGATTTAGTAGCCAAAATGATTATGAGATATCTTTAAGGAATAAAATAAAAATCATATGCTCATAGATAAAAGATCGGATCAGTTGGAGATCATAAAGAATTACGATCCAGATATTTTGGATGTCATTACTGTAAAAGATCCACTTCTAGCAATGATAATATATTTTATGGGTGAAACTACATAAGGGAAAAGTGTCATTTAGGCACTTATAGTTTTCACCACTTTGAAAATATCGTCTTTGGTTAATTATAAGACATCCAAATATGGAAAATAATAATGAAATTTTGTCACAAGACTTCAGTTATTGATAAAGAATTGAAAGACCAAGTAATATTGTGACAGTAAAGTATATATTATTTTCCAATAAGGGAAGAGTGCAAAATATATTGTAAATCATAGAGCATATTTAGACAAACTCCATTATGGCGGATCCGCTTACCAAAAGACTATCACCTAAGGTCTTTCATGAGCATATAGCTCAATTGGTGTAACTTTTATGTAAGGATATTCTGGTTCAGGGGGAGTTTGTATTTGGTATTATCGTATGACTCACTGCTCTATGTTTCGGTTACAGATATATGTAAATCAAGTTCTTTTTCTGATCAGAAATAAAGTAATGAAGTTTTCTTTGCACTCAGGTTGTTTAAATATTAAACGTTTTGATCTCACTAAAGAAGGACCAGTTGGAAATAGACATGTATAGATCACATTTCATGTAATTTCCATGCTACGCATCCATGATTGATCTATGTCATTTGATTGTATTGATATATGTGACCATTGATGGGTTTAGTTACGATAAATGTAACGAATGCCGCTTTGATCTTTGTCAACGCAATTAATGGACGAGATTGTTTCAGATACACCGTATGTTATAAATAGCAAATTTTGGAGCTCATAAAGTTAAACACATTTTAAGGTTATTTCATATGTGGCCCAGGGGGAGATTGTTGGAATATTTCGACAATTGGGTTACATATGTAAAATAAAATGTGTTGTGCTATTTTGGTGTAAAGCCTAATTAAAGTGATCTAATTTTAGATTAGAATTAATAGGCTTAAAGTTTAAGTTATCATGGGCCTAATGTGTAGATACCGGGGCATTTTATAATTTGTTGAAGGGCCAAATTACAAAATGCTAACTCTATAAATAAAGGGTTATGGTCCCCAAATTACATAAGCCTTAGCAACTCTCTAACCTCTTCTACGGAGAGCTGAATCTAATCTAGGGTTTGTGTCAATTTGGAAGATCAAACCAAAATTTTCTTCTTCAACAACAGATAGACTATGGATTCAGGTATTGCAATGATAAATATAGATTAAGGTACGCTTCCGCTAACAAGTTATCTATTTTCTGATTTGTTCTCAATTAAATCAATATGGGTTACATTTTGGATCTAGGGTTTCTCGGTTGAATGTTGTTAAAGTATATTGAAATCCTAACACTTTGAATATGGCAGTGCCTTTGTAAACCCATCTGCTAGTTGAGCATCTGTTGAACAATATTTCACCACAATTATTCCCTCCTCTACAACATCTCGGATAAAATGATGACAAAGCTCTATGTGCTTTGTCCTTCCATGAAAGACTGGGTTCTTTGTCATCGATATATTGGCTTTATTATCGTAATAAAGTTCAGTGGCTGTTGCTTGTATCTGATGCATATCACTTAATATCCTTCGCATCCAGATGACTTGACATGCTGCTGATGATGCTGCCATGTACTCCGCTTCGGTTGATGATAAAGCTGTTGTCGCTTGCTTCTTTGAAAGCCATGATATAGCTCCAGATCCTAGACTAAACACAAATCCACTTGTGCTTCTTCAATCATCAACAAAACCTGCCCAATCACTATATGTAAATTCAATTAAACTAACATTATTAACTGGTTTATACCATATCCCAAAGTTACTTGTTCCTCGAATATAAAGAAGAACTCTCTTGGCTGCTCCAAAATGGTGTACTATAGGACCATGCATAAATCTTGATATTAAACTAACTGGAAACATTATGTCTAGACGAGTGTGAGTAAGATACATCAGCCCTCCTACCAAGCTTCTAAACATTCTCTCATTGATCTTTGGTGTTCCATCATTTAACGATAATTTTTCACAAGTGTTCATAAGGGTCGAAGTGGTCTTGCAGTTTTCCATGTTGAACTTCTTAAGCAAGTTCAAAGCATACTTTTCTTGATGTATGAATATTCCTTCCTCTGTTTGACTAACCTGGATGCCAAGAAAATAATGGAGCAGTCCTAAATCAGACATATCAAACTCTTTCATCATGTTTTCTCTGAATTCATCAACAAGAATTTTAGAAGATGAAGTGTATATTATATCATCCACATACACACAAATAATTGTCATATCTCCAGCAGATGTCATCTTCACATATAATGTTGACTCACTTTCACTTCTACGATACCCGTTTTGATGAAAATATGTTTCTAATCTACTGTACCAGGCTCTTGGAGCTTCCTTTAATCCATACAGTGCCTTCTTGAGTTTGTATATTTTCTCTTCTTGACCTTCAACAACAAATCCTTGCAGCTGTTCCACATCCTCTTCTAAAAAACCATTTAGAAATGCAGATTTGACGTCAAATTGAGATACAGACCATCTATTTTGTGCAGCCACAGCCAGAACAGCTCTTATTGCCTCAAACCTTGCTACTGGGGAGAAATTATCAATGAAATCAGTACCTTGTTGTTGCACATAACCCTTGGCGACAAGTCTTGCTTTATACTTTTGAATCTTTCCATCTGGATTGCATTTCACCTTATAAATCCACTTAAGGCCAATCACTTTCTTCTCTTGTGGAAAATCCACCAACTCCCACGTGCCATTTTTTTAATTGCATTAATCTTCTCTTGCATAGATTGTTTCCGTTCTTCAGTACCATGTGCTTCTTCATAGTTCATAGGCTGTGCGCCTAGCAATGCGAAAGTGCATGATTCATAAATATCAGATAGTGATCGATACCTCTTATGTGTAGTATTCAGATCTGATTCAGAATTTGATTTGCCACTATCTTCATTATTTAGTTCTCTTTAAGCACATCCACTTAATGAATATGTTGATGGAGAAGACTCGACTGGTGTTATTTTATTTGGCCTTGCTTCTTCAGGTTCTACTACATCTTTAGTAAATGGAACCTACTGCTTTTGTTCTTCCTCCCAATGCCAGGAACTTTTTTCATCAAATACAACAACTCGACGGATAATGAGTTTTCTAGTTTTTGGATTGTATAATTGATATCCTTTAGTTTCATTGCAATACCCAACAAAGATGCATTTTTCGCTCTTTTTATCGAGCTTAGAACAATCAGCTGAATCAACTAAAGAATTAGTAATGCTACCAAAAATCTTTAAATGACTTACATTGGGTTTTTGCTTCCAACAAGCTTCGTATGGAGCTGTATTTCGCACTGCCTTAGTAGGAGATATGTTAAGAAGAAACACGGATGCCGCTGCTGCTTCAACCCAGAATTCATTAGGCATTCTTTTCTCATTTAACATGTTTCTCGCCATCTCAACTACAGCTCGATTCTTCCTTTCGGCAACGTCATTCTGTTCTGGAGTTTTTCTAACTTTTAGCTGCCTTTGAATGCTATTTTTTTTTTTTTTTTTTTTTTGCAAAAAATTGTGAACTCAGCAGATAAGAACTCTCCTCCTCTGTCGGTGCAAAGAGTTTTTAGAACATGCCCTCTTTCTTTTTCTTCTAAGGCTTTAAACTCCAAAAACTTTTCAAAAGCTTCTTATTTGTATGCAAGGAAATACACCCAACTTTTATGAGTACAGTCATCTGTAAAGAGTAAGAAATATCTACTCTTATTCAAGGATAAAGTCCTTGTTGGTCCACATATATCAGCATGAATAATTTCAAGTGGTAGCTTCGCTCTCCATGCTTTTCCCATTGGAAATGGTAAACGGTGTTGTTTGCCATACACGCACCCTTCACAAATATGATCAATGCAAGAAATTGAAGGCAAACCAAGCACCATTTGTTTTTGATTCAATAATTTCAGCCCATTAAGATGTAGATGACCATATCTTAGATGCCACAATTTAGAGTGAGCCTTGAGATTTGCAACTAATGCATAATCATTCAAACAAGATAGATCAAAGGGAAACATTCTATTTTTTGTCATGGAAAATTTTCACAAAAGGTTCATTGGATAATGTTCTCTTCTTAATTTCACACATGTTGTTTTCAAACAACACAAAATATCCTCTTTCGACTAACTGACCGCCACTTAATAAATTATGTGCCAAATCTGGAGATTAATAAACATCATTTATGGATCTTTCAATACCTGATTCAAACCTTGTTCCAACAGTTCCCTTGCCTTCAATTTGAAGCTGCTTGTTATCGTCTAGATGAATCTTTGATTTTTCAGACTCGTCTAAGCTTTGAAAAAGACTTTTCTTCCCCGTCATATGATTGCTACAACCGCTGTCTCGAAACCATACATTACTGAGATTTTCTTTTGTCTCTAGGCATGTCAAAAACTAGTTACTATCTTCTTGTTCCCCTTCACTATTTCAGATCTCGAAAATATCGCCCGAGATCTTCTTCGATATCTCGTTTTGGGCTCCACTCGAATCGAAATAGTAAATCTCACTATAAATCTCGTTTTGAATATATCGTCCGAGATATTACAATATCGAATGATATATCGACCGAGACGAGATACTGAGATATCACTCGAGATTTTGGTTTTTATTGTTATAATTTAAACTTGTCCCTAAACCAAAATAATAATTAAGAAAACTCAAATCCAACCATGATAATCTTCTGCTACTTTATATTCTGCATCTTAAATGAGCATATCATATATTCATATTGTTCTACAATGCTTGTGATTTTCATATTCCTCATTTTTTACTAGCACATTATCTATGAAATTATGTATTTTGTGTTCTACTTATGTTGAAATGTTTTATGTTTGGGATCCGTTTTATGTTCTTTGTCTAACAATAATTCATGTTTATAAATCAGAAGTCGTAGGGACTAATCTATTTGTATTTTATTATTATTTTTAAGCATATTACAATTTATGAATATGAATGTTCTTTCGTAAGTTAAGAACGATGAGGTGCAATTCAAGTTTAAGTTCCTATTTTTATAATGTTGTTTATGAAAATTATTGTGTAAGAATATCAGTTTTTAACATATCATACACCCCGAGATTATTCCGACATGAGCTTTCAGACCCGAGATGAAAATCCGAGACAAACCTCCGAGTTAGACTCATCTCATCATAGATCTCCCCTGATATGAGATCAAGTCTCTAAAATCGCCGAGATGAAATGCGACCGATATCCTAGATTTAAAAGCTTGTTCCCTTTAGCAAAATTTGCCTTTTGCTGAACTTTATTTGGACAAAAATAAGAAACATGCCCATATTGTTTGCATTTATGACACTGTTTTTCCTGATTATCACGTCTCTGGTTACTTCTGCCACCAGTTTGAAATCCCTAAGTAGATCTACCACGTCCTCTTGCACAACCACGATAACCACCACGACCTCTTATTGCTTGTTCAGATTTACCTTCATTGAGCTTTTCTTTAGAAAGATCAACCTTTGATTGAAATGCATTCTCCAAATTCTTACTTTCAGCCTTGTTCATTCTGCTTTCATGAGCTAAAAGAGAACCCGTTAAATCATTCAATGAATTATACTCCAAAAACTTTTCAAAAGCTTCTGATTTGTATGCAAGGAAATACACCCAAATTTTACGAGTACAATCATCCGTAAAGAGTAAGAAATATCTACTATTATTCAAGGATAAAGTCCTTGTTGGTCCACATGGTATCAGACCTAGGTTAGAGAGGAGAGGGAGAAAAGAGTCTCAATGAGTTTTTATTTTTTTGCTTTGCTTCATAAAAAATAAAGGTTCCACAAAAACATCTTTTTCCTCCAAATAACTCAAAATGTTGATATTAGTTTTGATTTGATCTGAAGACACCACTGTTCTCAAGTTAATCACCGCCTGTTGTTTTATTTTTCGTTAGATCTGCCCTCATCCTTGTAATTATTGTAATTCTCCCAGGCTTATTATATGGGTTCAAAATCTCTTAGCAATTTTTTCAGTTCACTTGGGTCCATCTTATTGCTTAGAGCACAACCAACAATGGCTTGTTCAGTTACTAAACAAGCCACGGAGCAACCAGGTGTGGCTTGTTCACTCACCCGTGGCTGGTTTGTGGCTAGTTTTGAGCTCCTCCGTGGCTGGTTCACCCAACAGAGACTGGTTCTTATAACGGCAAACTGTTTGCCGTTATAAGATTATAACGGCAATCACTTTGCCGTTATAAGATTATAACGGCAAAGTGATTGCCGTTATAATCTTATAACGGCAAACAGTTTGCCGTTATAATCACTAGCCGTTGCAACACAACCGGCTAGTTCACTCCCTCCCTATAAACCACCCTATCTCCTTCTTCTTCCTCCTCCACACAACCACTCCACCTTCCCAACTTCTTCATCAACAAAATGTCTTCGTCTGCACCCAAGCGAAGTGGGAAAAAAAACCATAAACAAGAAACTCATGTCCCAACCGCACTAATCATCGTATGCGATGCAACGGTCAATCCAACAACAGCAACCGTTGCAGCCATCTCACGAATATGGCTACTCGCCGTATTCAAATTATCCATACCGTCCACCGTACCAACCGCTCGGTCCTCCTAATTTTCCTCCCATCCAATCGTCCGTCCCGCCACAGTTTTACCAACGACCGCCCGGGGTAGGCGTGTACGACGATCATTCGTCGTATATGTCAATGATGATGCAGACCGAGCAAAGTCAACAACCTCACCTAACTCCGCAACAGACAGAGGTTCGTGATCGCGAAGCGATGCAAAATCTGCAAAGACAGTTTTCGTATGGGTATGTCTCTCCTACTACCGAAGAAAATGTTGGGACTTCTGCGGAGGAGGAGGAGGAAGATGCAAATGAGGAAGTAAATGTTACAAATTCTGAAGAATTGAATGAAGAATACGTTGCACCTATCAGTCCCGAATATAACCAAAAGAAGAAGAAGAAGGTGAAGTCTTTAAGGAGCATTTTCAGTAAACGACACCAAACCGAAGTTGAATCGGAGCCGAATCACGGAATAGGAGATATTGAGGATGATAATGCTGAAGGGGAAGATATACCAGCGGATGGAAGAAGAAAACAATGTAAGTTTACTTCCGAGCAGTACATTTCACTTGCTAAATCGTGGATACGCATTTCACAAGACAGCATTGTTGGAAATAATATGAAAGGTGAGAAATTTTTGGAAAGAGTTGCAGAGTTCTACAATTCGTTGGAAGCGAGGAATAGAACATGGGCATCACTTAGAGGCGGTTATAGAGTTATGAATGCCGCATGTCAGAACTATCTTGCAATACTGACAGCCTTGGAGAACAGACAGCAAAGCGGTGCTGCACCTTATGACGTTGTAAGTACCGTAGATTACTTTGAAAAATAACTTACTATACTATGATCGATTAGTTAGAAATGACATACGCTCATACAATATCCACTTTGTGTTACAGATTGAAGAGTCACGAAAGGCCTACCAGCAAAAGTATGGTCATCCATTTAAATTTCAAGACTGTTATGAGCTTCTATCTAGGTTGCCGAAGTGGAAGAACCCCAGCAACTTCATGTTTGAGCAGCAGAACAAAGCTAGAAGGATGAACTACTCTGATTCTAGTCCAGGAAGTGGCCCGAGTTCGCAAGAAAGAAACCCTTTATTTGGAAGTAGTGATGGACGACCTGTCGGCAGATCCAAGGCAATTCAGCTGGAGCAACGAGGTGCAGAGTTTGCTAGATTTATGGAAACAATGGAGAGTTCATCTAAGGCAACAAAAGAGCATAGAGCTCGATTTTCGGTGGAAAGAAACCGTAGCAACGAAGATTTCCAAAAGGCAGTTAGGGATGATCGAGAGCTCCGCAGACAAGAACATGCGGAGAAACAAGCCATGGAAGAAAAGAAGCTGGAGGAGCAGAAAGCTTTGGCGCGAGAGAATAATTATGTTAAAATGATTACATGTGATTTTAGTAAGCTTACCCCTCTACAGCAAGAACTAGTAGCCGAGCAGATTGGAGAGTATAGAAAAAACAAAGGAAGCAGAAACGGAAGCGTTAGTGGCTCGTATATGGACTAGCTATGTATGTTGGGTTATGTTGTAATAGATTGTGAACTGTTTGTAGTATTTATGTGCTGGTGGGTGTTTATGTACTAGCTATATATGTTGGGGTGAGTTGTAATATGATTGTGACCTGTTTCTAGTATTAATGTAGTAGTTGTTGTTTATGTACGAGCTGTATATGTTGGGTTGAGTTGAAATAATGATACAATCTACAATATGATTGGAAACCACATTTATTGACTCAACTACGCACTGATAGATAGTTCAAATGATACATAGTACACGACTACACACTGATACATAGTTCTAGTACCAACTACTGATTCTGACTATTCCTTCCTTTATGCGCCCACAAATGTTCCACCAACTGGTCACGCAATTGGAAGTGTGCAGCTTGATCTTCAATGTGTTGAACCATATCAACATATTCTTCCATTGAGTTTACATCTTTATGGGGTTTTGCATTTGAGCCCGTAAACATGTCAGGATAATTAGACTTTTGATTCTTATATCCGCCTCTTTCAGACTCCACAATCATGTTATGTATTATTATACAAGTATACATGATTTCTGAAAGCACTCTTGCATCATGAAAACGAGCAGGATTTCGTAAAATATGAAATCGGGTTTGTAAAACACCAAACGTACGTTCGATGTCCTTTCTGTAGCTAGCTACTTTTTCAGTGAAATATCTTTCTTTATCATTTGATGGAACTTTGTACCCTTGCATCAAAGTTCTCCACTTTGGGTATATTCCATTGACTAGGTAGTACCCAGTTTTGTGTTCGATATTACCAAGTTTATATGAAACATCTGTTGACAATCCGTTAGCAAGTTCTGTGAAAAGATATGATTGTTTTAAAACTTTTATATCATTCAATGAACCTGGGACTCCAAAAAAAGCATGCCAAACCCATAAATCGTCTGTTGCTACTGCTTCAAGGATCATTGATGGCACTTTCTTATGTCCGGTGAACATTCCTTTCCATCCCGTTGGGAAGTTTTTCCAAGCCCAATGCATGCAATCTAAACTTCCAATCATACCTGGAAATCCTCTGGCTTCTGCCCTGCGTAGTATCCTGGTTATATCGTTAGGTCCAGGCGTCCGTAGATACTCCTTCCCAAACTCTGCAACAACTGTTTTACATAATTCTTTCAGACACTCTATTGCTGTTGATGCTGCGATTCTGAAATATTCATCCATTTGATCGCCAGATGTTCCATAGCTTAACATCCTCAACGCCGAGGTGATTTTGATGTGTGGTGAATGGCCGATTTCTTGTGCTCCTTTCAGTCTATAAGTGAAATATGGATTTGACTGGTGAAGTTTAAGATATATTTTTGAGAAAATAGCCGGACTCATACGGTAACGACGGCGGAACAAAGTTATATCAAAGGTTGGATTGTCGATGAAGTAATCCCTCATTAGTCTTTCATGTCCATCCTTGTAGTCTCTCTTATACCGTCGGTTAATCCGGCCATGCATGCTACCCCGATGATTGCTAGTTGAGCCTTCAGCGAAATAATTGGAATACACAACCATTGCATGCTGTTCCAGCTCCTCCTCCGTCTCTTGCTCCACTTCTAGTTCGGAATTATCAGTTTGATTCTTCTTGTTTTTGTAGTAATGGTAGTATAGATTTGGATCCATTGCTTGCTTTTTTATAAGTTGAGTTTCGTTGTTATCTCTAAGCGTATCCGAACGAGAGATATATATAAGCAGGGATGGTGAACTAAATATCTCTGACATAGAGTACATGTAGGCAATAATGGGTGGCAATAATGGTTCCAACATGATGGTTCTGTCATTGAGTAGTCAATTCAGATAGTTGTTGTGATGTGAAAGGTTGGCACTAAATGGTTGGCAATAATGGTTCTGTCATTGAGTACTCAATTCAGACAGTTGTTGTGATGTGAAAGGTTGGCACTAATTGGTTGCCAATAATGGCTCTGTCATTGAGTAGTCAATCCGGACAGTTGTTGTGATGTGAATTTTGGACATTTAAAATAGATTATTTTAAATAATATCGACGAGAAATTTATTTTGAATATAATTCGAACGTATATATTATATACGTCGTCGTTAGAATATAAATAATTATATATAATTATAAATAGAATTGAAAATGGCGCGGTAGTTCGATAATTCGATTTCAAACTTCAATTGAATGTAACAGGTGCAAAACAATCTGGATTTTAGTGAAACCAAAAACATTAGGATCTAATCGAGAATATCTTTCCAACGAATCCGAAAAATCAAGATTTCATAGCGGGAATCAAAAGATATGTCCAATTGAAAATTCTTAACAGTCGCTATGGAATTCAGGCCCTTAAAAATGGAAATTTTGCAAACGACCTCGGATTTCGACGAAACCACTTTTGTTGGATCCGTGATGTCAAGTTATTGCTAGATTTCAAATTTCATAATTTTTCGAATCAATATGTGAGCGTGGCAAAGGAAAACGTGTTTGACCAGTTTCAGTTGATTTTAATCGACTGGAAAATAGCCATTTTTCAAAAAATTTATATTTATGATTGAAATTTATATTTATGATTGAAATAGTTCATACAGACACAACAACTGACGATAGTACATGCGAACTAGCTCAATCAAAGCATGGAGTAGGAATTAGTAACTTAATTAAAATGCATTTTACGTTTAGTCTTACGGGCGTCGCCTGATGTTCAATCGCAACTGCTCATTATCACTTCGAACACGTCTATTTTCCCGTTCGAGTTCGTTACAATATGCTATTCCCCGAGGACACAAAGGTTGGTCTATCCATTCCGTGTAATTGCAACCATTTGGAAAGGCTGGGCATCGCTGAATGCGCCGACCTATATTGTTTCCCTCTGCTTGAACCACAACTTCAACCGCGTACCCGCAGTAGCAATGAACTGGATAGGAATCAACTATTTGTTCCTGCAGTGGTACACGAAAGAACTCTGCTTCCTGAGTTAACTGAGTGACAGCTTGTTCAGATGATACTTGAACAGGTGGGACTTGAGTTTCATATGGAGGTTGAACGTTCAGCTGTTCGTACGACGGTTCAGTTTGCGGTCTAATTTGGTTTAGGAACTGAAATTCGTCTTGAAGCTCCTGAAGCCTCATTTCGTTGTACGCCTGTTCCTCGGAGTCTGTAGAAGATGACCACGAAGACATCTTCAGTGAGTTCTAATAGAAGGATGTGCTCTAAGAATGAGAACGAAGGTGTTTGAGTGCGGTAAGTTGTGACTAAGTAACATATGTATATATAGCTGCAATATTAGTTATGGTGTGAATGGTCACTAACTACACTTTGTGATTTTCAAAGCTTGTGTAGGTAAACAAACAAAATACTGATGTAACCGGTCACTGGTACGACTGTAGGGAACACTGTAGGGAATCTGCTTTTTAGTGATAAAGTGTATCGAGGACGACCCCCTGTGGCTACAGACTGAGAGCTGGACTATATTCCAATAACTCTCGACAAAGAGTGACATGACGCCACTGTCACATAAAAGATGACTGCACTATGCGAACTGTGCAAGACGTGACCAGTCAATGTGCTACAGTCCGTCGACCAACTACAGATGGTTACGAAACGTTAATACATTTCAAACAACACATACAGGAACTAGAACAGCAGAACATAGTAACATCAAATAACGATACAAGTGATACGATACAAGCGATACGATACAAGTGATAGGATGCGTAACGATACAGTACATATTAGCATAACATAAAATATTTAAATCCTAATTTAATCCACGTTGGAGTCGATAATTTGAATTACTTAGGTCGTTAACTTGATTTCGCAGCTTTCTTATTTCTTCCTCTAGTTCCAAAGCATACGTAATTGCTCAACGGGGAAAGCGATCATCTATCCACTGTCCGAACTCGCATCCGTTGTTTCGTACTGGACAAGTATAATATCGTCGTCCAACGTCTTTTCCATGACGGACGACTAATTGCGGTGCTTCAAAACCACAAAAGCATACAATATTTGCGGATTGCACCTCGCCTTCTTCAACTGTGGCTCTTACACGAGGAATTACAAGGTTAGCCCTACGGTCATGTTGTCGTGCTGTATTGTCTTGCTGATTGCTTATTTCCATTTCGTGCATTCCTGCTTCGAGCTCTAATTGTCGCACCTCGTCATTGTGTCGCTCTTCCATTTCAATATACCACTCGGTTGGTTCTCTAGATGCGGACGGATTAGGATTTGATGGTCCCGAAATAAGGTCCGTGTAATTGTAAGAAGATGGATAAGAAATTGGCATGACTACGCTCTAAGTAGATGGATAGGGTTTTAGTGAAACGACATTCGATATATGTAGGAGGAGATGCAGTTACCAATGCTTAAAGGAGTTTGCCGTTATAAAAATATAACGGCAAATTGTTTGCCGTTATAAAAATATAACGACAAACTGTTTGCTTTTTTATTTTATAGCCGTTGCGCCCCAACGGCTACTTAAACGGTCGCAATCCCTCCCATTATATATCAACCTACCTCCTCCTTCTTCCACACTAACACACTACCTTTTCAACTTCAAGTTGTACAACCCAAAAAATGTCTTCTTCTGCACCCAAGCGAAGCGGAAAAAAAGGTGTAAGCAAGAAACCCCTATCCCAACACCAACAGTATTCAAATGACGATGCTCATTCCGTTTATCAAAGAGCTGGAAAAGAAATTGTACGCGAAGGGAAGGTTTCCGAGCCACTAGGGACGATTGGATCCAACCCTGTTTGCTATTGTGGACAAGTGTCGGTCGTTGTTGTTGACGAGACCAAAACAAATGCCGGTCGTCGATTTTTCGGTTGTGAAGCCTTCAACGACCACATGAATTATCCTGATGCCATTGATTGTTGTTGCTTTAAGGAGTGGATTGACCCTCCCATTTGCGAACGTGGACGTCAGTATGCACTCGAAGCACAAGCAGAAATAAGACGCTTGAGCAAGATTAATGCCGGTAAGACAAGAGATGGTCCTTTCCCTAAACCATGGTAGGTGTACGTGTTTGAATTTGATGCTGGTGTGCTCAGTTGTTGTAGTTTGTATGATTATGGTTTGGCATTTCCTTCTGTTCTACTAGTTGTCATTGTTCCAGTTGTTTTAATTGCTCAATAGTTGTACTAGTTGTTGAAGTTTGTATGATTATGGTTTGTCAATAGTTCTACTAGTTGTCATGATATTATAGTTGTTTTCATTATGTCGCAAGCAGAAATAAGGCACCTGGGAACGGCCCATTTTTCGTAACCATTTCGTGAATTGAAATGGTTAAAGCACTGGTGGACGACCCTTTTTTTGGTGCTGGTAGTCTCTTCCGAATTAAATGACAACAGTATACGAAATTAATAGTAATGGCACCATTTTTCGTTCTGCAATGATGTGACTGGACAATGTAGAGAATCTAACATAATATCACGAGGTTAATAGTACATGCCAACATTTCTTGTGATGGCACCATTTATCGTGCTGCAATGATGTGACCGGACACTGTAGGGAATCTAACGTAATATCATGAGATTAATAGTAAATGCCAACATTTCATGTGATGACACCATTTTTGGTGCTGCAATGATGTGACCGGACATTGTACAGAATCAACCATAATAACACGAGAACCCTGTAAACCGTATTCAAGTATGTTGAATTGTAAATGTTGGTCGTACATTGCCCTTATAAGTACTCCATATCTGATAATCCATCTCATACCTTCTACAGCTTCAAGCAGCACCGTTGTAGAGTAAAGGGAGAAAATTTATTTTCTTGTTTTCTTAAAGGTAACGTTTATTATCAACAAAATTCGTACTTCTAGTTACTCTACTAATTCTACTGATGCACAGGTTACATGGACAATTCAAAAATAAGTGATGAAAGGGTTTAGTTCATGATACACAAGTTGAAGAGGTGCCCGTCGCGATTCAGCATCGAGCGGTTACAGCTCCGCGTCCTTCTCCAGTAAATCAACGACCTAGTAATAGTGCTTGTAATAATTCTCCTACTCCAGATTTTTCGTCTAAGGATTTGCTGGCCCTCGTAAAATCCTATATTGAGGTTGAAAAGAGAGATGAGTTGCTAATGCAAAGTGGAGGGGGTTTAACATATGAAGAAAGATGGGCAATGATCACGAGGCTATACAACAACCATCGTTCCCGGCCCACTACACGAACATCGGTTGAAATCCAAATGGCTAATCGTCATTTTGCAGACGCTTGTGATCGGTACACAAAGATTATCGAAACTGTTGAAGACGAGAACATATTTAAAACAAATCAAGCAACATATGATTCTCGTTACCTTTTCGAGTATGGTGAGGAGTTCGTTGGTTACGAAGCGTATAAACTACGCTACAGTTGGTTGACCCGCTATGGAACTGAGTAGGCTTATGGTATTGTGATTTTATTGTTGTTTTACTATCTATTTACTTTGCTGTTTGTGCGTAGAATATGGAGTTATATGTAAACCTTGTTATGTTGGCGTGCTGTTTAAGAATTTTGCATTTCTACACGAGAAGAGGGAAACCTTGTTCAACATCAAATTCAAACGTTATTACATTCCAAATAACACTTACAGGAACTAGAACAACAGAAGATACCGGCTCTACACAAAAACATTCTCTACACATAAATACAGTGTCTACACATAACCAAATGTAGTCTCTACAAAGAAACATAATCAAAACGTACACAAAATACATCGAAAGCTCATAATAGCGGTAGTCAACAAATACATAACGCATACTCAAACAATAGGAACATACAACTGACAACTGCGAAAACGTAAAACATCGAAAGTACATAATCATGGTAGTGAACAAATACAGAACGTCTACTCAAACAACAAGAACAGACAACTATAAACTAGGAATACGTAGAACAACAAAAGTACATAACAGTGGTAATACAACAAAAGTACATAACACTGGTACTCAAAAAATGCAGAATGTCTACTCCAACAGTAGGACCATACACCTAACAACTGCGAAAGTACATAAAAGTGATAGTAACTCACTCGTCCGAGTCATCTGAATGTGTACGTGGACGTGTGCGGCGCCGATGACGTCTCTCATGATCACCAACATCTGGAGGCTGACTGGACCCAGCACTAGACCTATGGTGGTAATACATCTGCAAGTCCTGAAGTCTCTTGCGCTCTGCCTCAAGCTGGGCCTCTAAATGCGCCTGCTGCTGTCGTCCCTCCTCTGCAACACGACGTAGCTCACCATCATAGTAATCTAGGCTACGCCTATGCTCTATATAGCCCGTATGCCTAATCCCCATCTGCATATCATACAGATCATGATATGATATCTGTGTAGGATCCGGGTAATCGTGATGGGCCGGAGGATGAAACACGTCAACGTAACGATCCGGTCCAATGGTGGGCACTGCCATGGTCCATCCAAAATGACTGGAGGCCGCCACATGATCAGCTGCACGAAAACTCTGACTGGACTGGGTAACATCCTCGACAACAGGTGGACGTATGCCGTGTCGTATAGAAGATGGCCCTACTAAATCAATCGATGCTGCATGTGTAATCGTATCTGAGGACCCAGTGAAAAATCTACGCCAGAAGGTAAGGTAACACTCCCCGATAATAACAAAGCTCTCAGCCGTCCACCAGCCTGCTGTCCTGGCTATATCTAGCTGCTCCGTCGGGTAAATCATACACCGATAAGTATGTGGGTGTGGATCATCCGGAATAGCATCGAAGTCATACAACTGTCTCCAGCACCTCTCACCAAGATACCAATAAGCACCTAGCGCCACGGGAGAAGATATAAGTGGAAATCTCCGTCCGGCAAGCATCCTAGCAATCTGTATGATCTCAAGATCGATGGATGTACTCTGCTCAAATGGATGCCATAGAATCTGATCCATATGCATCCTCAGCTCAATCTGGTTATGGGAAACAGGAAACACGTGGCGTGACTCATTATCTCTGGGCCCCCGGTTGTCCGCAGTCCAAAAGCATATACGGGGGAAAAAGGTCGATGGGTCAGCAATACGGGTGATAAAATGTAAGTTCCTAGAGTACTCAAAGTACCAATACTGTAACAACTCCCAGAATCCAAATAAAGAAACCTGAGAATCAGTGATGGTGCACTGCATGTCGAGACATCTGTATAGGTATGCAAGGATAGGTGTGCCCCAATCATATAAAATCGCCCCATCGGCATTTATCTCAGCCGCGACCGCAAAAAACCCCACAGGAACGCTACTGCTCGAAGAACTAAAGAAAAGGTTACCCATAAGGTATAACACAAATAATCGAGCAAGCTCCAATTCGTCATCAACAGAGTAGTGCTCGAGTATCCTGTCGATAGCCACACGGATCGCGCTCACTCTAATAGCGCCTTCTGCCTGATACGACGTAGCAGAAACATCCAAATGAGGCAGTAGATCATGAACAAGTGCACGATCACGCCATCGACCATCGTCATAAGGCAGTTGGGGATAAGCACTTACTCCAATGCTAATACCAGTAAGCATGGAGAAATCAAGCGGTGTAAGTCCTAACTCACCACAAGGAAAGTGAAATGTGTGGGTGGTTTTGTACCACCGTAGAGCAATGGCCGCACATAATTGGACATCGGCATTTATAACATGGTTTATTCCTAAAATAGCAAATCGCACAATAAGATAAAATATGACTACTAAATTATCCACTTATTTCATTAAAAGGTCTATAATATTACCTAGAAAAAATTGAAATCCAAGAGCATGTAACAGTCCTGCGACCCCCTCCTTACCCGCCAAGTGTGCATGATAATATCTAAGTGTGGTCGCTAACGAACCACGTGGACGTATATTCCGCGACTGTTAACGGTTCAACAAAATGTTATACCATCTACCCAATATATAACACTCAAAGAATACTATGTAAATAATACTAAAAATACTTACAGCCAAACTCGACTGCGTGCTAACGTGTACTTCGTCATCTGGAAGAATGCGAAAGTTGTATAGCGCAGGAAGCTTCGCGGCGCTGAGGTTCATATCCACATAGCCATCGAGTTAGCCCTCTCTAGTGGCAACTGATCCAACACCCCTACGTGCCCTGCCTGCTCGTCCGCCTCTACGCCCGCCACATCCCCGATGACCGCCTCCCTGTTGCACCTCTGCTTCTTCGTTCTCCATGTTTTCGGCGGCTACAAGTAAGTCTTCTATTCCGAGCACTGGCTGTTGGCCACTACCACCTTCACCACTCCCGCCGGCGCCACGATCGTCGCCGTGCATGAATTTTTTGGCGAATTTTTTTAGTAATCTAGCCATATTTTCGAACTAATATCTCACACAAGCTAGTTAATTTGGTTAAAAACTGACGGATTGGTGAATTGGTGGAGAAAATTGGGTGAAAAATGGGGGAGGAAAATGGGTTTTCGGGTTTGAAGAAGGAGAAAGAGAAATGGAGCAGAGGAGGGGTGGCGGCGAGGGTTTTTGGGGGGGAACATTATAACGGCAAACACTTTGTCGTTATAATGTTATAACGGCAAAGTGTTTGCCGTTATAATATTACAACGGCAAAGACTTTGCCGTTGTAATATTTATAACAGTAATATCTTTGCCGTTGTATCCCCACTCCCCAACCAGTCCGTGGCTGGTTCTCCCCTTCTGGGTGCTCGACTCGTTGGACCAGTTTCAGAACATGAGAGAGAATAACTGAACAGAACGGATGGTTGGTTATGGTCTTACATACGGCCTGCCAGCTCTTGGTACCTGTCACCCTGCTCGCTATTTTCTACAAAGTCAAGATTCCATTGAAATATACCCTCTGCATGGTAGCATAACCTCCAGTCGAAAATGCACAAAGGAGATGCATAAGGTGGCAAATGGCCGTCAAATGGTTCAGCATAAGATGAAGTCAGACAGTTTGATGAAGGCGAGTGGAGTTAAGAAAGAGCCAGGGTGTAGTTCGATTGAGGTGGATTGCAAAGTGCACGGTTTGTTGTTAGTGACTTGAGTCATCCAAAAAGTAAAGAAATATATTCCATGTTGTCTGAGCTGAATGATTTTGCTTAAGACATATGGCTATGATGCAAAAACCGATCTTGTTTTGCACGATCTTGATGAAGCAGAGAAAGAAAGAGCAATCGGTGTTCATAGCGAAAGGTTGGCTATTGCGTTTGGATTGATTAGTACAAAATCAGGGACGACAATTAAGATTATGTTGGCTTGATGAAACTGCCTTCTTCCACTCTAGTTACTAAGAACCCTCTCTTGTTGGCTGATAAAGTATTGCCTGAGTGTTGGCTTGATTTGGATGACGGGGTTGATAAGTGTGTCAGTGTTTGTGTGCTTCACATTGCATCGATGTCGGTGACAGTGTAGCTTATGGTTTTGTTCCTTTTACCGTAAATGCTAGTTCTGAAATTTGCTTGAACGAAGCTAGGTTTTTGGAATATTGTGACAAGTCCTGTTACAATTCTAGTAGCTGTTGTTATTCGACATAGTTCTGTGAATGATGGAAGTGTAATTGACAAAAGAAATTATGCTCCAGGATATGTAGGAGATATAAGCAATGTTCGCATGAATGATACCGGGTTGGTGAATGTTGAGTCAATCGTGAATGTTGCTAATGATTATACTGCAGCCTCTACTGGCGCGTTGATGAATTTAGAAAGACAATAAGCATACCTCTGGAAGTAGGTAGCTGGCCCTTCTTGTTTATGTGTTTGAGGCAGCAGTTCAAAAACGGTGTATATGTGGTGATGGCAGTACGTTGAGGTGCAACCAGTGCTAGAAGAAATAGTTGAAGATGATGATGTGTAGAAACATTGCTTCGAAAATTGAGCAATTTGCAGGTGCTCAACAATTGTTGATGGAATGCCTCATGGAGATAACGTAGTAGCAACTGCAGAAAGGAAGACGACGATTGTGTGACGTCGTTTAGTGGGTTGGATATTTGTCAATGCTCGAGAGAACTGTTTGATGAAATGCCTATTAGAGAATATGTGTATGTCTACAAGTGAAGTAGATGAGTTTGTGAGTGAAGAAGACTTGGTTTGGTGTCATCCAACAAACAAATGAGGAAGAGCGCAGCTCTAGCTTGTTGGGGGATGACAGATACTTCGGTATCAAGGGATGATCCATATGCCAAGACTAAGGTCCCTATGAGGAAACCAAAGAGTGTTTTTTGATGGTTAAAGTACCAATCAACATGAAACAGTTGAGCATATCCAACCAGATGAAAATTGTGACGGAGTTCATCTATGAAAGACGGTGAAGAAAATGAGAATCGCAGTGGTTCTCACTAGTTGAAGGAGATGACAATCATGGTAGAAAAGAAACCACGAGAGAGAGTGTTGAGCATGCCCAGTCAGATCAGAATTTGCATTTCATGAAAGTTAACATTGATATTTTATAAACCGAATGTATGAGACACGTTTAGCTTAAGGGAGGGAATGTTAGGAAAGAGTAGTTGTTCTATTCTAAAAGAAATAAGATTTTAATCTAGTCTTTAGGAATGTACCCAGAATTAAGGAAGTAGTTTATTTTCTTTATTTATTTAAAGCTTATGAGATGTAATCAACTGAAGTGTGTGAATAACAATGTAGTCCCTTAATTGTTAACGTTTAATCTCTTTCTTCTCTATGGATCAAATTCTAACAGAAACAGAAGAATATCAATTACAATTTGCTATAAAAAGGACAATAACTATGAACAAAAACAATATATATTGACCATGTTTTCCAAGCGTTGTAAACATGCACTATCAATAAGCCCAACCAAATTAACTCAAACAAATAATCCATTAAATCAATTATTTAGTTATGAATATTCGTGCTTTAATTGCATGTATTTGTATGGATTTTAATATGAGTCTAAAATTTGGTTATGCATACATCATGCTAGAAGTTGTATATAAAGAAAATAGCACATTAAAATTTGATATAGTTGTCATGAACACGAAGTTTTCCTATCACAAAATATTGATTGCCAAAAGAAAACATGGCATAGTTAGTACAAAAATGTGCATTATAAGTTATACACCTTTATGATATTTAATACAAATAGTTAATACTTTCCGTTTTTAAGTTGTTATTTTTTTTTCACAATTTAAACATGAGGAAGAATATTAGTAATTTTTGTTGAAGCTTTAAAAACAATATACAAAGTAACAATTCAACACGTTAAATGAAAATTGTTATTCAAGTCATTCATATAAATCCATTTATACTTGATAAAGGATGACAAAGTAATGATTGCCAAAGAAAGGAAAACCATGCCAACAGGTACCATCAAAATTTGCGCAGTAAGTTGGCATTTAATACAAACATTTTCTTTTTTTTCTTTTTAACAAATTATTATGTCTACTATAAGTTAATTTTCTCCCTTCTTAATACTCAATTAATTTTTTACCTTTTTATTAGCTAATTATGTTTACGATTGGTTAATTTTCTCTTTTTTTAATACATAATAATGTGTACTGTAATTAAATAATACCACCTCAAACTTTGCACCATTTCTTAAAATTATTGTCACATGGCAATGCATTCTAAACATACAAATGAAAATCTACTTGAGAAGCATATGAAGTTAGATATTGAAGCATAGATAGCAAATTTTAAATCAAAAGCTAGCGTTTTAGAGGGTCAAGAGCAATATAAGATATAACAAACATTTGAATGAACTTCACAGTCATCATGGATGGAGATACCTGAAGCATGACAAAAGGTGAGCAAAGATGGAAATCTTGCATTTAGGTATGGCTAAAATTTTCCCTTCCTATTATGGAAAATTGTTGTGCTATCATGTAGAAATAGTAGTTTGGTGCTAACTAACTCGAAAATTTTATGCGACCCATCTTTCCCAACCGATTTTCAAAACTCCATTCATTTTTATTTGGTGTATGAACTTTTTTTGATAAATAGATATTGAATTGGTTTGTATTTTCTGTAACAAAGTAGGTTTCACTATTCTTCATACTCATGGAAATGGAATGAGCAGAAAGGTATACTATACAAGGTGTCCATCAAACAACATGCAGTAGAAATTTGATGCATTAAATTATCATGTTGTTATTATTGACTCTTTTCAATGAAGAAGCAAATGATGATCAAGATTTAACTAATAGTGCATAATGGATTCAGATTGAAATTTACTGAAAGCCTTAGAGTTGACGGGGTAACTAAGATAGAAATTGTTGGGGATTTTGCGGTTTGACACAATTGGAGGAAGATAAATGTCATACTTCAGACTTTAAGGATATATATGATAGATTCTTTCAGACAATAGTTCAACCCACCAGTTACAAATCGGTTATCGAACTATCGACTTTCAATAAAGCCTTGGAAACAGCATAATTGGATTCAAAGTTTGTACAACTTTGATCCGACCAAGAACACTTCTAATTTAGTTTTCTGATGATGCAAGAAAATAATAAGAATGATTCTGGATTTTGCAATACCTTGTAGGCGTCACAAGTTTACAGCATTTGAAATGCTTTAATGGCGTCATAAATTTGAGGAAGAAGAAGATGGTTTTCGAAATGTAATAAGAAATACTTTCCGACATTGGTGTATATAGACAGCGGAAGGACGCATCCATTCGTGAATTGCTGCGACAGTTAGCAACAGTCATATCTATTTCAAAACTGAAAAACCGCATCATTTCATTTGCAACATTCATAAAGCGTTGCAAATACCCGTGTCCCTTCATCACCAACGGTTCAATTTCAACTGTCATGTCATTTCATTTGCAACTCCCCTGGAATGTTATTGTTTTGAATTTGGCGACCGCCCATATTTAAATGACATTTAGGTCAAAATGGGCTTACAATTACGGCCCACTACTGTTTAGAATTTTTGATCCAAAAATATTGTTATTGGATCTGGACCCGAGACCCGCACCCGACCCGGTTCGGTCGGCCAGACAACGACGCGTGCGTGTGTGGTATAATGATGCATGGTCTCCCTCCTCACAACAAAGTAAACATGTGGGTACCCCATGGCCCCAACAACTTCATGAAAAGGCTAATTAAGTAGTGGCATACCTTCTTATGTTTCATGATGTGGGATAAATCAATTTTCCCCTTTCTTCTTCGTTCTTTCTTTCTTCTCTCTTCAAAACAAAACCCATACCCCAAAAGATATTTTGAAAATTTACAACAATCTCCCCCAATTTTCAAAATAAAGAAATAAATAAAATGGACGACTGAATCACTGGTGTGACTTCCTACATACCCAAGTGGGATCAAGTCTATGTAGTTCTAAGATCAAGTTTTGCATCATCGTGGAAACAATACATAAATAAAAGGTGTCTTTTGGATTTGAACCTTTACTTAGTGTAAACCATTGAAAGTTCTATCGAGATTATATGGTGAGCGAATCTTGAACCAAGTAACCCTTAATGATAAAACCGGAGCAATCACATGTGTTGATTTCCTTAGTTAGAGTGTTATGTATTGCTTCGCACGTTAATGACCCTGTGCTTTAACCCTAGTTCATGAGTCTACTTTAGAAAGCGGTCTTACATTCCTAGGAAATGACCTGATTTCCGTACTCATATAGGTAAGTCTCTTTAGGTGTTTCTGCGATACACCTTTTAAGGTTTCTAGACTTATTAAGGATATTTATCCATCCTTTGTTCATGCAGAATCCAACACTAAATATTATGGGATTATTGTTTTAGTGTTCCATAATCATTCTCTTAACTTGTTGATGCCCATTGAACTTTGTCTATCCTTTTCGAGACACAAGTTGGGTTTCTGTTCAGGATGATCAATCTTCATTCACAGACCATAGTCCCATTTCTTTTGACTTTATAAAAAACATTGCCTTTGGAAGACCTTTTGTAAGTGGGCCAGCCAAGGTTTTCTTTGTTTCTATATAGTCAACAGTTATAACTTCACTTTTGAGTAACTGTCTTACCATTTGATGCCTTAGACTCACATGTCTAGACTTCCCATTATATGTCTTATTAGAGACATAATATATCATTGCTTGATTATCACATTTAATCAAGACTACTGGAGATGGATTCTTCCATAATGCGATTTCCATTAACAAATTCCTAAGCCATTCTGCTTCCATCCATGCATCTGTTAATGCAATCAATTATGACAACATAGTTGAATCATATATACAGGTCTGCTTCTTGGAAGCCTAAGACACAACAACGCCTCCTAATGTAAATATCCATCCAGTCATAGACTTGGATTTGGATTCTATATTGTTCCAGGTTGCATCACTATATCTTCTATTATAGGAGGATATCCTTTATAAGATAAACCATAGTTGATGGTTCCTTTCAAATAAGCTAAAACTCTGGAAATAGCTTTCTAGTGCTCGAAACCTGGGTTACTCGTAAATCGACACAATATAATTATAGCATGTGCGATATCTGGTCTAATGCAATGCATA
Source organism: Allium sativum (assembly GCA_030737875.1). Taxonomy (NCBI): domain Eukaryota; kingdom Viridiplantae; phylum Streptophyta; class Magnoliopsida; order Asparagales; family Amaryllidaceae; genus Allium; species Allium sativum. The sequence continues at coordinate 182,242,411 of CM060924.1, read as the reverse complement.
GCATACATAAGACTCCCAATAACACTAGAATACTCCAGTTGACAAATGGTACGTCCAGTGTTCTTTTCTAATTTGATACTTAAATCTAAAGGAGTTGGTGATGGTTTGTCATTATAATGACCATACTTCTTTAGGAACTTTTCAATGTAATGAGATTGAGTTAGTAATAACTCCCCCGCTTTCCTAATGATTTTAATTTCTAAAATTACATCAGCCTCTCCTAGATTTTTCATATCAAATTTAGAAGATAGAAACTTTTTAGTTTTATTCACACATGATATGTTGGAACCAAATATTAGCATGTCATCAAAGTATAAACATATTATAACATAACCGTTGTTATCTGATTTGCTATAAATACATTTATCAGCATCATTAAAATTGAATCCATATGACAGTGCAACTTTATCAAACTTTTCAGGCCGTAAAGAGATTTGACTAATTTACAAACTTTCTTTCTTGGCCTAGGGTTATGAAACCTTGGAGTTGTTCCATATATTTCCATTTAGAAAATATTTCCTTACATCCATTTGATGTATAACCAAATTATGAATTGATGCGAGTGCTATTAAACAACGTATGGAAGATATGCGAGCAACTAGAGCATATGTATCAAAGTAATCTACTCCTCGTCTTTGCTTATATCCCTTAGCAACTAATCTGGCTTTAAACTTATCAATGGATCCATTTGTATTCAACTTTTTCTTGAATATTCATTTACATCCTATAGGTTTAGCACCAGGAGTTAAATCGGTTAAAACCCAAGTTTGGTTTAACATTATGGAATTCATTTCATCATTGATAGCTTCTTTCCAGAAATTTGAATCTCTAGAACTCATAGCCTCAGAATAATTTTTGGGATCATCATCGACGTTCATTTCATATCTTGTCACATTAAGGACTTCGTCCTTATTGCCTTCTACGAGATATGTTATGAAGTCAGGACCACAATCCTTCTCTATTCTCGCTCTTTTACTTCTTCTGTGTTCAGTACTATTATCTGACACTGACACTTCCTTGTTGTTTTGAGCAGGAGCATTTTCATAGTCGTTGATATCGTTAGTCACATTTGGTTATGGACTAGATAATCTCAATAGATTCGCAATAGTTTGAGTTTCAAAGGATTCTACATCTACAGACTTTATAACTTCTAAGGTGTCAAGAATAAGGAACCTACAAGTTATACTATTAAGAGAATATCCTATGAAAACACATTTAAATGCCCTATTACCTAACTTTGGTCGTTTAGGATCAGGTTTTCTAACATAAGCTAAGCAACCGCAAACTTTAAGTTTAGTAAGGTACGGTTTTCTATCAAACCGTAATTTATAAGGGGAAATATTATTCTTTTTAAGTGGTACCCTATTTAAAATGTAACATGCGGATAACATAGCATCAACCCTCAGGTTATAAGGTAAATTAGAACTTATCAGCATGGAATTAACTATTTCTACTAAAGTTCTATTTTTCCTCTCAGCAACACCATTTTGTTGTGATATATACGGGGCGGTACACTGGTGAACTATACCGTGTTGTTTACAAAACAAGGTAAATTCATTTGAAAAATATTCACTACCACGATCTTAATGCAACACTTTAATTTTAAGTCATAATTGCATTTCGACTTCTGCTTTGTAAATTTTAATTTATCAAAAGCCTCATCTTTCGATTTCATTAGATATACATGTGAATATCTAGTATAATCATCGATAAATGTTATATAGTATTGGTTACCACCATAGGTGATATGGCTTTTTAAGTCACCCACATCATTATATACCAAATCAAGCAAACCAGTTTTCCTTTCTACAGATTTAAAGGATTTCCGGTGTATTTTTGCATGAACACATATTTCACATTTAGAGATAGAATTGAAATCACAATCAGAAATTAATCCCAATTTATGCATATTTTTAAGAGATTTATAATTAACATGTCCTAATCTACCATGCCATGAATGAACAAAATCAACAAAATAAGCAGATGATTTCTTTACTAGATTCAACTTAATCATGTCGTTACAAGAATATCCATGTCCAATAAATTTGTTGTTCTTGGACAACACTAACTTATCAGACCCATACACCATCTTGAATCCTCCTTTGTTAATAAAGTATCCAAAAACCAAATTCTTACACATATCGGGTACATAAAATACATTGACTAATGTAAGAACTTTTCCAGAGTTGAATGTAAGTTCAATTGTGCCTTTTCCCAAAACTTTTCTTGCAACTTTGTTTGCGCCAGTAACTTCGCTGGATTCTCCATTATTTTCTTCGTAATTCTTGAACATATTACGGTCTTTGCAAATATGAATTGTTGCACCAGTATCAAACCACCAATCGTTATCAATGCCACTAACGGAGTTCACCTCTTGTACAATAGCCACAATCTTTTCTTCGACCACATTCGCTTTTTGTTGTTTCTTTTGAAGACGACGATCTTTGGGATAGTGGCCGGATTTATTACAATAGTAACAGACACCCTTCTTTTTGTTATTGGAATTATTTTTCTTCTTAAATTGTGTCTCATTCTTAGGCTTCAACTTATCAGTAATTTCAACATTATTTGTCTTTGATTGAGACTCAGTTTGCGGATTATCATCTAGTTCACATTTACGAGATTCCTGTTCAGTACGAAGATGATGCTGTAAACCATCTAAATCATAATCCGTTTCCGCATGTTTTAATATTTTCTTATAATCATTCCAAGAATTCTGGAGTCTCGAAATAATAACCCCAAAAACAAAATATTTAGGGAGATCAATTCTGGAATCTTTAAGTTGATTCACCAATAGTAAGATTTCACTCACTTGTCCAACTATGGACTTATTGGCGACCATTTTGAAATCCATAAAATTACAAATAAAAAACTTTTTATTGCTTGTTTCGGATATGCGATATTTTCTCTCCAATGCAGTCAAGAGATCCTTTTCATTTTCCAAGGTCCTATGAGCATTGTAGCCTGAAGTAGACAATGCATTCATAATATCCCCTCTGCATAGAAAACCATCGTCTTTGCGCCTTTACACGTTTTGCCTTCGGAGCGGCATCTACGTTAGGTTTTCTCTGGTATAACTTCCAATCCGTCTTTCAAGACGTAAAACAATTTGACGGTGATCAAAAAGAACTTCATGGTCTCTTTCCAACGAGTGAAATTTTCGCCATCAAATCGCTATAATTTAGTCAAATGTTGATTCATCACTTGTAGTGCGCTCAAACCTTCCATGGTTGATGCTATTGTCTAAAACAATTATTGGGGATTTTACGGCTTGAGACTATTGGAGGAAGATAAATGCCGTACTTCAAACTTTAAGTATATATATGTTAGATTATTTTAGACAATATTTCAACCCACCAGGTACAAACGGGTTATCGAACTATCGACTTTCAAGATTCAATAAAGGCTTGGAACAAGGAAATCGGATTCAAAGTTTGTACAGCTTTGATCCGACCAAGAACACTATGAATTTAGTTTTCTGATGATGCAAGAAAATAATAAGAATGAAGAGATGAAGAAGGATATCAAATCTGCAATGATTCTGGATCTTTCAACATCTTGCAGGCGTCACAAGTTTACAGCGTTTGAATCGCTTTAATGGCATCACAAATTCAAGGAAGAAGAAGATGGTTTTCGGAATGTATCTGTTTCAAAATTGAAACACCACATCATTTCATTTGCAACATTTAGAAAACGTTGCAAATAGTCACATTCCTTCATCACCAACGGTTCAATTTCAACTGTCACGTCATTTCGTTTGCAACGCCTCTGGAACGTTGATGTTTTTAATTAGGCGACCGCCCATATTTAAATGACATTCGTGTCCATAATGGGATCAAAATTATAGCCCACTACTATTTAGAATTTTTGATCTAAAAATATTGTTATTGGATCCGGACCCGAGACCCGCAACCCGCACCTGGCCCGGTTCGGTTCGATCGGACAGCGGCGGCGTGCGCTTGTGTGGTATAATGATGCATGACCTCCCTCCTCACAATAAATTAAATATTTGGATGCCCCAAGGCCCCTACACCTTCATGAGAATGCTACTTAAGTAGTGGCATATCTTCTTATATTTCGTGATGTGGGACAAATCATTTTCCCCCTTTCTTCTTCCTTCTTTCTTTCTTCTCTCTTCAAAACAAAACCCATACCCCCAAAACATTTTTGAAAATTTACAACATAAACATGTAGGTCTATGCTTTTTTCACTACCTAGAGCCAGATGATTGCATCATTTTAGTTGATGTTCACGGTCTTAAATAGTGATAGGAAGTAATATGGAGGATATAAGGACCAACAATTAATTTAGTTGCTAAACATATAAAATCCATGTAAATGGGGTCCATATTTTCATTTTAAGATTGAGTATAACCAAAACCATTACAAACATGTCCAGAATTATGCATTACATAATTATTGATAGCTCTAATAAAACACCAGTAGTTGTGCCTATGTATTTGTAAACAGATTTGTTCATCCTCTGAAAATAAATAATGCTAAAAAATAATAAAGGAAAATGAATAAATAAGTGCATGTTGTTGGATTGCAGGTAGATCACGTGTAAGAGTATGGGAAGCAAGGAACTTCCTGGACTTGTTGGGAAGTAGCAATAGAAAGGAATAAGTTCAGAATGACCCTGTAGGGTTTGTTGTCAAAACAAATCATATACAATACTTTCATGGATCAGGTGGACGCTGTCATAGACTACGGACAGTCTCCAGTCAACAAAGCTTTAATTGTTGATCTTAGTGGTGCGATGGTCATCCTCAGGTCCATAAGAACCACCATTACTACACTGCCAAGCACTATGAAAGTGCAACACTTATATATGTCCTCTATGTTTTCGACTTCAGAAAATGTTCCTCCATTGCTAGCATTTGCTATTACCTTGAGAATTTATTGAATACAAAGATCAAGATATTTCTGGTCATTACCCAACTCTTAAAATTTTAAAAAGCAACTACAAATTTTCAATATATGGTATAAATATGATCGAAGCCGAAAGAAAAAGGGCAAACAACCACTCACAGATGGGAGGAAAAGAAGCATTAGGTCCATCAGTGTAACCGTCTGACATGAGCATTAGAGTTGATACACAACCTTCAAGACAGATATACTCTTTGAGCATATTTAATTATATTTCCATGCTTGCATCAATATCAATGTTTCCTCAATTTGACATTTTTAACTGCAATATATTTGAAATGTATGCATTGTAAAATTAAGGAAATTCTTTTTGTCATAGTAATATATTCATATATATGTGAGTAGGATCTAAGTAAAATTTATTACTATTTGCCTTAGAGAATCTAAATAAGGATATATTCTTACATATTAAATGAACTATTAGTTGTCGTCATGACAATTAACAGGCGGTAAATTAAATATTATTTCAAATTCAAGTTAGATGCACGTTCAAAATATTAAATTGTATTATAGTGAAGTGAAGTCAAATATTAATCCATATCATACCTTCTAGCTCAATTATACAGAAGCCACCAGGTTTAATCAACCTCGTATTTCTCATTTATTGTTTGATAAAAAAAATCAAATTAGAGACATTTATCTTACAAAATAAGCAACATGATGTAAAGAAGAACAAAGTAATATAATATATCAAACAATAATGTAAATGAAAACATTCATACCTGTACAATAAATAGCATGATGTAAGGATGAGTGAAGTAAAATTATATCAAATTTAAATCCAAAGGATTATATAAATCATATATCAACTTAAATATAACAAAACAAATAAATTCAATTATTTCAAGTATTTATATGTTACAATATAGTTAGTATGTAGTGTGTAAGAATTTTCATTTAAAAAGGAAAGTGGTGTCCTGTTTATTTTGTTGATGTCTATTAATGAAGAAAAATCTACAAATAAATTGCACTTGATTTTCACTAATTTATTAAGTGAACATCAATTCCAAATGCTCCAACTACATAGCATATAAATATTTTCAGTTAGTGTTTATTCAATTTGCATGGCCTTCTACTAGTGCTTTAATTATAAAATTGGACCATTTGCACTCTATCCACAATAATGTTAAAAAAAGATGCAAAATAATCTTTTTGGCATTGAAAACTTGCATGTTGTTATTGGAGTATAGTTAAGATTTCAATCTGATTATGATTGAATATTGCAGAAATTTGAATGTTTTATTATTTGAGGAACTGTACAGAGAAAGTGAGCGAAAGTATTATTGCAGAACTGATAAAATGATATAGATAATTTTTGTAAGCAAGCTAAGCCCTTATTTATAATATGTATAGTGGGCTAACAGTAGGCCAAGCCTAGATACTACAGTATTGTAAATAAAAGGAAATATAATGGAATAGTAGCCGCATTCCTCTGTCATTTCTATTGTTACTTTATTTCTCTCCCTCAATTTAGGTTTAGGGTTTCCAGACATAAACCCTAAATTGCTCAAATTGATAGAAATTATCTCGATAAATATGAGTAAATCTGAGAGATCTATGGTATAGTAAGATGAAAGATGTAGACTTGATGATGGATCTTCATTTTGCTGAGCCGGTTCACAATCATGGAGATATACTCAGGTCGTATAATCTTTTATCTTCAGTTCATCTCTGAATCATGTAAAATTCTTTGCTGATAAAGACTTTGTGAGTATATGTTCTCTTTGCTAGTATGAGGGTATGTGATTAACTTGTAGATTCCCTTTCTGAACTTGTTCTCGTATAAAGTAGATATCAATTTCTATATGCTTCGTCCTTGCATGTTGTATATGCTTTGTTGTCATATAGACCGTACTCTGATTATCACACCATATTGTTGGTTTGGTGTTTATAGCTAACTTTAACTCCCTCAAGATAGATTGAAGCCATAGAATTTCTGATGTTGCTGCAGCCACACTTCTGTATTCTGCTTCAGCACTTGACTTTGAAATTGTATGTTGTTTCTTCAAACGCCATGAAAATAGATTTTCTCCTATGTATATGAAGTGGCATGTAACTGGTTTTCTATCATTAACATCTGCAGCCCAATTTGAGTCCGTGTATGCTGTTGTGTTTAGTTGTTTGCATGTTATCAGTGTTAGGCCATAGCTGATAATACCCTTTAAGTATCTCAAGATCCTCTTCACAGCTGTCCAGTGTTCATCAAGGGGATCATGCATAAATTGAAACACCTTGTTAACACTGAATGTTATATCTAGTTGTGTTAAAGTGGCATATTGCAATGCTCCTATAATACTTCTATATTGTTTAATGTTGTTTATGGCTTCTCCCTTGTTTTTAGATAGATGGTGATTTGATATCATGGGTGTAGGTTGATCTTTAGCTTCATGCATCTTTGTTTTAACTAGTCGCTCTGAAATATATTTTCTTTGAGATAGATGTATTTCTGAGTCTGATATTCTTCTAACTTATATCCCAATAAAGTATGATATGTCTCCTAAATCTTTGATTGAAAACTGGTTATCCAGATCTTTAGTCAACTGTCTGATCTCCTCTTCATTATTTCCTGCAATGATGAGATCATCAACATATTTAGTGTGTATATTGTTGATGTTTCATTAATTTTAATAAATAGAGATGAGTCGGATTTAGTTGAATTGAAGCCCATAGTTGATAAAGTAGTTTTCAATCTTTCAAACCACACACGAGGAGCTTGCTTTAAACCATAAATTTCCTTCTTCAATTTGTACACCTAACCTAGATTTTGTATAAACCCTGGTGGTTGTTGCATATAAATTTCTTCCTCTAATACGCCATGCATTATTGTCATCTAAATGTCTGATTTTCCACCCGTTACTTAAGGCAATAGTAAATATAAGCCTAATAGTAGATTGTTTAACAACAGGGGAAAATGTTTCATTAAAATAAAAGCCATATTCTTGAGTAAATCCCTTTGCAACTAGCCTGGCTTTATATCTGTTAACTAAACCATCTGGGTTCTTCTTTAACCTATATCTCCACCTGCATCCAATTATGTTTTTGTTGATTGGAGGATGTGTTAGTTCCCATGTGTTATTTTTCATGAGAGCATTGTACTCATCAGTCATTGCATTAATCCAGTTTTGTTCCTTCGCAGCTTCACTGTAGCTTTCTGGTTCATCTGTATTTGCAGTAGCTTTTGGCTTAAAAATTCCTCTTTTGCTTCTAGTAATCATATGATGGCCAGTTTGATTGTGTGGTTAGTTTGATGGTAATTCCTCTTCACTTGGTTGAATAATATTGTTGTCTAATGATCTTTCTCTTCTGCTGTTACTTGAACTGCTGCTTTTTTCTGACGATTTGTTGCCACCATTACTAATTTCAAATTGTCGTTGAGCATGGTTGGGCACGTCACATTGGTCAGAATGTAGTTGATCAATTGCATTCTAATCATTAATTTGATTCTCAACAGCTTCAGCATCATCATCTTAACACACATCAGCTACAGCTGATAGCTCAGGCATATCTTTTGATTGTACACCTTGTTTGTTGTCTTAATTTTGCTATCTTTATATGGAAAGACGTTTTCATCAAAAAATTCATGTCTACTTATAAAAATTCTGCCATTGGTGTCAATACACTTGTACCCTTTTTGATTGGTATAGTAACCTATAAATGTGCATGGTCTAGATCTATAATCTAATTTATTTGAATTATATGGTCTTAAATGAGGAAAAAATAAATATCCAAATGTGTTTAGATCACTATAGTTTGGCTTAACATTATAAATATTTTCTAATGGACTGATGTCATTTAATATTTTTGTTGGCATTCTATTTATCAAGTAAACAACAGAATTGAATGATTCTGACTAAAATTTTAATGGCAATGAAGCTTGTGTCAGTAGTGTTAAGCCAGACTCAACTATATGTCTATATTTTCTCTCAATTAAACCGTTCTGCATAGAGGTATAAGGACATGTAATTCGATGATATATTCCTCTAGTTTTAAAAAGATTGTTTAGTGGTTTAAATTCTAAACCACCATCAGTTTGAAATTTCTTGATAGTGCAACCAAACTAATTCTCAATCATTTTTGTAAAATTAACAATGACACTGAGTTTTAGATTTGGATTTTAAAAAATAAATCCATGTATATCTAGTGCAAGCATCAACCAGAGATAGATAATACTTATACCCAAAATCTTTACTTACTGGTGCTGGACCTGATAGGTTAGCAGTTATTAGATCAAATGACTTAGAATATATAGTATCAGAATTAGCAAATGGCAATTTGTGACTTTTGCCCATTTGACAATACATGCAAATGTATGGCAAATTCACATCAGTAAAGGGTATCTTATTATCAAGAAGATTTTTTCTGACTATTCTAACACTGGCGTGTCCTAGCTTATTGTGCCACATATCAAATATTGATTTTCTATCACTGCTACTGTTTGGTTTCATTGCACGACTATCATTTATATTATTACAGTTCATACTATTATCAAATGACTTGCAATGTGAAGGTGCTTTAACAGAATTATTACAACTATCAAGAGTAAATCTATATGACCCCTACATCACCCTACAAAGGTATATCTTTTGCTAGTATGTCTCTAACCAACCAACATTTAGGATAGAATTCAAAATAAACATTGTTATCACATGCAAACTTTGATACACTGATTAAATTCTTCTTGATTTTAGGTATCCTTAATAAATTTTGCAATTATAATTGTCTTTTACCTTTAATACTTGTATTGCCAATACGAGATATATTGAAGCACTTACCATTTCCTATGCAAATGGTTTTCTTACCTTTGTACTCTCTATTTCCAAGATTTAGATTCTCAAGATTGCTGGTAATATGATTGGTTGCTCCTGAGTCAGGGTACCAATTTTTATTTTGAATATGCTCTATTCTTGCTGATTCATTTTGATTTCTTGTATTGCCAGCTTGAGTACTAGCATCAGATTGAACTTGTGCTATATTAGCAATGGGATTTTGCCCACTTTGATTGCAACTGTTCTAGTTGTTGGCATAATTTGGATTATATCTAAAGTAGCACTTTGTTGCAGTATGCCCTATTCTTTCGCATATCTAACAATTTGGCATGTTGTCGTTGTTCCATCTACCTCTCCCTTGGCCATGAGATGAAGGACCACCTCTCTGCAAGGTATGATCTGATTTATTACTGTAATTCTGATTTATCTTACTCATATATTCTCTCATAGTGATGTTTTATTTTCTTATTTTCTGCAACTGTCTCATATTATGCATAACTTTGGCATATGATTGGTTGTTAAACCCCTTTTCAATAGTTTGCCGAATGTTAGAAGATTTGCAACCAATTATTTGAGGTAGAATACTTTGGCTTATAGATGATAACAACCAAGAACTGATAATCCTATCTTGTCCATGAAATTTAACGTATTCCTCATTACTAGTTACTCTGTTATTCTGAGCAGTTACAAATTTGGATGGAACATCTACAATACCAAACACATATCCTTCTAAACCATAACCTTGAATAACTGTTTCAATTTGTAGTTTCTACAACAGATAGTTATTCTCATATAATTGAATAGTAATAAGTTGTGATTGTGGACTTACAACTATGTTGATCAATATGTCTGCAGCAGTAGTACCATCTTGAGGGGCAGCAACGCTTACTAATGCTGATGATGTTTTGTCGTTAGCCATGAACGATAAAAGCGGGCAATCAAATCAGGGGTATTGACCACGTAATCAAAATTAATTTCAAGAATTGCTTGATGCAACCAAGTTACCAAAATGATGATAATTTCTTTTTTGATCGAGTTTCTAGATGGAACAGTGTATTTTCTTGGTTACTTATGATTACTTGGATGATTCCTTGATAAAACAAAGGGCATTCACTTAGTATTGACAGATGCAGTTTCCTTCTTCTTCATGGCAAGGAAAATGAACTTTACAACCATATCTGAGGTGGATGGCGAGGAATAGATTATATTAGTGGATGCCTTCACCTTCACCGATGATGATATTACTCTGAGGTGAAGGAAATTTTTCAACAAAAATGAACAAGAAACTTTGGTGAATCAGAAAAGGGCAGGATTTTGATGCTGCTAAGCGTGATCTACGAAGATGCTCTGATACCAAGTTAAGATTTCAATCTAATTATGATTAAATATTGCAGAAGTTTGATTGTTTTATTATTTTAGGAATTGTATAAAGAAAGAGGGCAAAAGTATTATTGCAGAACTGAAAAAATGATACAGATAATGTTTGTAAGTAAGTTAAGCCTCTTATTAATAATAGTGAGCTAACAGTGGGCCAAGCCCAGATATTATTGAGACGACCAAACTTCCCCGTAAAGGAAAGCCTGGATTGAATTGAGAACACGACAAATCAGAACACAAACAGAAGAAGTTTTCATTGCTTATTACAACAATTCCATCAGAGTACAGAATATACAGAGTATAAAAAAATAATATACATTTGATAAATATCAGAGATTTACAAATTACAATGCAGCGGAAAAATAATAAATAACACAACTAAATAAAATATATGGATACAGAGCTTTCTGAATATCATTCAAGCTGTAAACCAAGGTCTAGTGAATATAAATCTGCAAAACCAAAACTACTAGCTGCCCGTGTGGAAAATAGGGGCACCCAGAGTTTTGGTTAAAACAATAAACTCCAGGTCAGTCATGTGACTGATGTGAGAACTAAAACAGTTATTAATCTTTATTTTTAAAGTTAGGTAAATCAAGGGACCACGCCGTATAACACGGAATGGGTTTCCTCCCAAGAATACCAGTGCATATAACAAACAGCACAATGCTAAATAAAGAACAATGAAGCTATTATAAGACCCAGGTCCCATCACACAATGCAATGCAAGCCGGAGGATAGGGTTTTACCTTATAATAGCCAAATAATGCTTGGTACGCGAAATTTAATCTTTTATTATTACTATAAGTGAAGAAAACAACTTCAAGTATAAATGTATCAATCAAAGACGGCATAGCATCCCATGCTAATATGTCGCCGTACTAGTTCTATAATTAAACCGCAATGTCGTATTGGAAGTTGGATTTCTGTCTATGAACCTAGGCAAGGGATCATCCTAGCCCGCTTCGAGACTCTCTAGCCCGAGCCTCAGGACCCAGACTCAGGTGGGCCCTTGGATCTTTAGGGCCGGTCGACTCGAAGTGCAAGAGTGGATTAAAATGCCTGAACATGCGTTTCCCCGCCCTATGGGGGCGTAAATGAGCCAAATGACTCCATCGGACCTGGATCGTCCGATCTAACCGAGGCGCCTCCTATCCATTATCCACATAAGTAAAACGTCAGGCCTTGCAAAAAAACTGACACCACTCCTAACTAGAAAGAAACGAATGTCCTCCCTGCAGTCCTCTCCCGTTTCTGGTTCACACCGGGGAGTGAGGCTCCCCAATTAACACCATACACAAAGTTACGCTATATTAAAGCCGTGCTTTGATCATCAACCACAAGACTATGCTTATCAGCAGAAGCCTTGATCATTTGCATCTCAGCATGCTACACAGGCAATTCACTCTATGCAACTGATGTCACTCAATCACACAGAATGAAATCCGATGTCAGACACACAGTCCATTTACAAGTTTGTTCTGGGTCTGAACGAAACCGGAGGAACCTTATTCCTTGCATATCCATCAATCTCCAAGTACGTCTGGACGATCACCAACTGATTCCCTCCTCTTGGGTGTACAGCCAAATCAAGATCATCAGTAATTATCCAAACGATGTGAAGACCTCCAGTCTTCAACCACCGTCTTCATCGTCGACTTACTGTCGATTCAGTTATTCAGAATGGGATAAACCCGACCTTTCCGAATAACTCACGTATATAATAAACCAATGCTACACAAACACAACATACGCCTCATTCCAATCCAGAATATTCTTTTATTCAACTGTTCACATTCTTAGGGAAAGGTTCCCATTAATTTTATCAAAGATAAATTCTTTTAAACTTATTCTTTAATCTTCCTTTGGATATCATTTCAAACCGTATTATGGTTTTCCAAACTAGTCGGGATTAGCGATCCTTACCGAAGTAATACTTTATTTAATTTCCCAATCCCAACCTATTTATCCCCTTGAGCAAAACCGGTAATACTCCATATCTAACACCATAGTGTTATCAGTAAAATTAATTACCATTTCACGTTCAAATCTAATTAAAGATTTAACTATCGCCTGGAGTAAAACTGGTGGTACTCCATTCTCGATCATTTCCCGAATTTGATAATTTAAATTATCATATTCACATTTCAATCTAATTAAAGATTCATTAAAACTCTAATTCAGTTTTAATCCCAAAAATCATTACTTAATGACTTTTAAAAGTTAAGAAATTAACTTATCTTTAACTGGGTTAAAAAACTAATGTCATTTAAAACACAACTCACGTTAAACCCAAAATCACATTCCATTAATATCTAACCGTAAATTAGTAAGAGAACAATTCCCTAAGTATTAATCCCAAAGGCCGAAACCAACATCAGATCAATACCCAGGAAACCATTCGACTTAACTAATCTCCAGTTAGTTTCTAATTTTCTTAACTCCATTGGGTTTAAGAACAGTGTTAGTGAAGACAACGTTCACCACAAACCCAGAATCCAATTTGATATTAAATATAAGGCTCTAAATAAAAATTATATCGGCTTATATTCAATATCGAATTATGAAACCAACAAATATCGTATTGGAAATAACGATATAAAATATATCTTCCAAATTTCCATAAAAATATCCGTGTAATCACGAAATCCAATATCAAAATATTCCAAAGATGATTTCCTTTCAAATCCATTCCAATTCATATATTGGAAATTCAGGTTATTTTAAAACTCATTCTCAATCCAATTTGTTTATTTAAAAATAATTAGATTATAATTCTAGTTCAGAACTAGTTCATTTCGATAAAAATCTATTTTTATCTTTTCAAATATTGAGTTTTTCATCCCAATTCTTCCCAAATCATTTACTATGATTTTACACAAATTATTAATATTTTTAATAATTTTATTAAGACCCTTTCAGTTGATTTCACTAAACGGTCATCGAAATGCACTTACAACGACCTTTTCCAAATTTGATTTGGACATAATTCCAAATCCAACCGTTAGATTTTAAATTTCTTATATTCGTTGGAAAGCTCTTTTCGATACGAACCCAACGGTTCCGGTTTTAGGAGAATCCGACAGCCGGATCTCCCGTAATATCCATTCGAACTCAATGGTGGAAATTCGCAAACGGCCGCGGCGCGGCGCGTTCTATTCAGGTCATTATATATATATATATAATATATTATATATATTTTGTTCAAAACGTATTTTATAAATTCGTTTTAAAACGACTCCCACTTTCAGTTCAATTTTAAATCAAGATTGAATATTCTGTACTATTAATATATAAATGATATTATTTTCAAAATATATGATTTTGAAATCATTTCCTTTTCGATATTCGTTATAAAAACGAATAAAATCGATATAAATATCGTTCGCGTCTAAATGGCGCAACTCTAATCAATACGGCTTCACGTATTTCAATATTTTAATCCTTTACTGAATATTATTTTAAAATATTCGTTATTTAAAATATTTGTTATTTTTGAACTGGAATCAGACCCAATCAATTACCATATAATTTTATTTATATGGATTTCATACACACATGTATATAACAAGCAAAATAAATGATCAACCATCATCCAAAGTGCTTCCTACACTGTATAAGCCTTAAAATAAATAAATAAAGCTTATCACAGTTTGTCGACCAATCAATCGACATATCATTACACAATTGGGATTAGTGTACGCCAAATATCATCCCAATACCCGTGTGGGGTTTCATACAACACATACTGATTATTATTTGTGCAGCTGGGCAATGTGTAAAATTATCGACCCAATCGGTACCATAAAAATAGGTGAGCATATACAAGTCGTCCGACTTGTATATGGATGTGTTATTCTTATTTTTAACTATTCAATAACTATTTTATTTATCGACGTTATAAGCTAAAAATAAATTTTTTACTTAACTAAAATTTTCTAACACATTTTAGAAATTTCGGTAGCATAACGGCACAATACTAGGTCCGGGATAAGGTCTAGCCTTATCCCCAATCTACTAATGGCTAGCGCCATATACATACCAATTCTAATCAATTCCTTTTCACCCAAACGACCAAATTCAAACAACTAATCCAATCAAACCAAACAATCACACACATTATAACCAAACAAACACACAAGTCGTCCATGATCTGTGGACGACGGGGAAACAATTCATATATGCAGTTATAAACAAATAACTGTATAAAAATAATTTTAGTGAGAAGTTCTCACCTATAAGATAAAACAATTCGCCGCGACCCTTCTTATGTAGAAAATCTTCGCCGTGCTCGCCTTTTGTCACTTTCGTCGTCCGTATTCGCTACGTATATAAAATCACATTTTAATATATCTCTATTATATAAAAATCATATTTTTATTTTGCTATCTTCATAATAAAAATTATATTTTTATACTGCTCTCTTTATAATAAAAATCATGTGTTTATTATATAACTTCATGTATGAAAATCGCATTTTTAAATTGCTAATTGTTAGCCCACTTTGTGAACTGGGCAACACAAAGTCAAGATGTGAAACATTGAAAAAAAACTTGGGAAGTACTGAAGCAGGTCGGATCGAAGCAGTATATCGGTTCGGATCGGATAAGGTCTTCTATTCGGATTGGTGAACTATTGCTGTTGGAATCAGAGAGGCACGGCTGTTCGGATCGGAGAGCAATCTACTTCCAGTTGGATCGGAAAGCCACCCAATTGCTACAGAGATAGATCGGAACGGAGCGGAGCAGAGTAAAAAGAAGGGAGAATTGGTCCTAAGTTAATCCGGGTCGGATCGGAGATGCCGATCCGAACCCCTTGTGCACACTCTTCCGATCCGAGCCCATTTTCCACGTCACTCTCCTGCATGAGCACCTGGTTATTCGGAGCGGCGATGACCAGTTCCTACCCATAACGTCCACTGCTCTGACGCGTTGTCAACATAGAAATCCACCCGAACCCGAGGCTGATGGGATGGATGACACGTGGCTCCGATCCGGATCGGGTTCTGGGCTAATTTTCACCTATAAATACCCCGTCCGGAGACAAAGAAAGGGATCTTTTTTCTGGCACTTTGAGAGTTCAACCACCTTCATAACTCGAATTCCAGCACTCCCAGAAAATCCAAATCTTCTTTCATTATTTGTTTTTAGACAATTGAGTGATTGTAAGTGAGTTGCGAGAGAAATTCAGTGAATATTTCATTGTAATTGCAACTACATCATTGAAAATAGTGAAAAACAAGTGGACGTAGGCATTTCTTCGCCGAACCACTATAAATCCTGTGTGTTCATTTTACTTTTGATCTTATTTTATTCTGCTTTTAGTCAATTTGGGTGTTAGAACCACTTTTTGGTCTAACATTTTGGTGCTTTCACTGAGAACTATCTGAATTCTTTGTTTTTCGGGATTATCGTTCTACTTTTTGGACCGTTGAGTTCAAAGAAGTTAATCCTCAAGTTTCGACGCTCTTGGATATTTGTTGAATCGATTGCTGAAGAACCATGGCCAAAGGAAAAGGCAAAGAAGTTCAATCTGGTCGAGGAAATGGAGCTGGCGAAGATCAGCAAAACGCGGTTGTGACAAGGTCTCGTGGGCAGAGCTCAGCAGCAGGACGAACCGATGCAGGAAACCCGAACCGAATTCAGGGGGAGAGCTCCGATCCGATCCGGGTAGGAGATTCTGAAGCAGTGCATTCCCCCAACCTGAACCGACCCGAGCAGCTTGCCATGTACCGACCCGACCAGGCTCCTCAGCTCCGAACCGACCCGATCTCCCATCTCCGAACCGATCCGACACTTGGTGATGTTGGAACCTCTACTCGAGTCCCTACAAATGCTTCGATTCCAGCCACCAGGGTCAGTGATCAGGTCAATCCATCTGCGCCCATTACTCAAGGAGATTTCTCGCGCCTACTTGACATGCTTGAGAGTACTAGGGAGGCTATGAAAGTCCACGAGCGCACCAATCTCATGATGCAGGAGAATATGAGACTCATGAGCAGGGAGATTAGCGAACTCTGCAGACAGAGAACCCCATCACCGGTTCGTCACACACCTGTGGATCAGTCTTCTTCTTCCGAGGAAGAGCGGCCCCGTGAACGATGGCCGCTCGAACGACCTCAGAATTTGGAGCAGCTGACATTCGGATCTTTGGTGTCTCGCGAGGATATTGCACGAGCACTAGGAAACAATGATCCCACTCAGGGGCAAAGGCTTCAGTCCCCTCCTCCCGAGATCGACCGGGAGCGTAGGGAACGGAATAGAGCAGAAGCAGCTTGAAGAAGAAGGGCATCTCCTGAACAAGAGCCCAGAAGGAACCCGGATACCAGGGCCAGGGAACTTGAATGGCCCCTAACTAATGCTGATGTACATGCAATGGTACGCCAGATTATGTCCGAGAGCCGGAACTATACCAATGAAGATTACGGCATTGAGCGAAGCCATACTCCTTTCACTGACGACATCCTCGATTTTTAGTTTCCCAGGCGTTTTAACCTGCCACAGATGGACAAGTACAACGGGAGAACTGATCCGGGACAGCATTTGATGCGATACTCGTGGCTCATGAATGCCGCTGCTGCCCCTGATGCAGTGAAGTGTAAAGCATTCCCGATCTATTTAGAAGATGTGGCGTTGTTCTGGTTTACCCGACTTCCCCCTCGTTCGGTTTCGAATTATAGGGAACTGAGCGAACGTTTTATGAATCAGTTCCGACTCCATACCCGAAAGTCCAAAAGTGTTATTGAATTGTCAAGAATTAAGCAGGCGCCAGGAGAGTCTTTGAGGTCATACCTTGATCGTTTTAACCTGGCTGTGACCGAAGTTAGTGACCCGCATGAGCCCACCATTTTGATGGCATTAAAGGAAGGAGTCGATCCTGAATCTGAGTTTGGAGATTACCTTTCTGGAAAGACACCCTCCACGAGAGAGATATTCTATGAAAAGGCCGATATTTATTTAAGACGAGAGGAAGCCAGGGCAAACCGAAAGAGAAAGTCTGAAGCGGCATCGAAAGAAAATGTTCAGAGTAACATCGCCGTGAAGCAGTCTGGGGAAAGTTCCGGAAAAGTTGAAGTAAATGTGGGAAACAAGAGTGGAAACGACAATTCTGGAAACGGGGGCAACAACAATAACCGTAATGCGAGCGGTAACAGAAGAAATAGAAATAGGGGAAGTGATCCTAGCAAAAGACCCTGATTCCAGACTTATGAGAATTATACACCGTTGAACGACACTCTGGAGAACATTTATCTGGATACGTACAACGTTTTGCAATATAAAAGACCGCCACCTCGTGACTCGACAGAGAAAGAAATGGCAACTGGAAAGTTTTGTTTGTTTCATGGAACTCATGGGCATTCAACCAATGAATGTCGGCATTTGAGAGATGTGATTGAGAAGCTGCTGCGCGAAGGGAAACTGGATGAATATAAGGTTGCCCCGAGGGACAGGGGGCAAGGAGAGCAGGCTCCAAAACAGATTCAATCCGCTCCCAAGCCCACAGCGCAGCAGAAAGGCAAGGGAATTGTTATCAACTCCATCGTGGGTGGACCTCACCCAACAATCCGTACCTTTAGAGCAATGGATCAATATGTAAATGCTGCCAAGCACGTAGATGTGAATGAAGGTGATGATTTGGAAGACATCGCCCACATAAAACAACAGAAGACAATGTTTGACGACGTGGTATTCCGCAGCCGAGATAATACTAGAATCCAATCACCCACTGATGATCCGTTGGTCATTACTACCACCATTGGGCCGGCCTTGGTTCATAAGGTGTTAGTAGACAACGGAAGTTCTGTCAATATTTTATTTAAAAAGTCATTCGATCAGATGAAGCTTGAATCTGAAGATTTGAAACCATGTGAAGGATGGATCAGAGGCTTCAACGGGGCGTCAACAGCTCCCATGGGGTACATAGAATTGCCCGTGACCTTGGGGCAAGGAGAACGCCGAAGAGTACGGATGCTTCAGTTCGTAGTGTTGGACGTAGATTCGCCTTATAATGCATTTTTGGGGAGACCTGCCCTTGCTGAGTTCAGAGCTTGTATCGCCCCTTGGTGTTTATTGCTTAAGTTCCCAACTGAGGCCGGAACTGGAGCAATGAGAGGGGATCAAGTTTCCGAACGAGCCTGCTATGTTGCCGAATTAAAGATGTTGATGAAAGGACTTAACATCGAGAGTAAAGATGCCTCGCCTTCCCCAAAGGGGGGCTCGGCATAGCAATTAGAGAGATCGACCCCGAAGGAGTTGCCCAAAGGAACACCTGAAGACCTGGATCCCAGAAAAGACGAGGAACCAGAGATTAGAAATGCAACTCCTAATGAAGCGACAGTGGAAATTCCTGTTGATAAAGCTGATCCGACAAAAGTTTTGAAGATTGGTTCTCAATTGGATCCACGTCGGACCAAAGAACTAACGGTCTTCTTAAAGGCGAACTTGGACGTGTTTGCCTGGACCCACGCTGACATGTGTGGGATATCGCCATCCATCATAAGTCACACACTAAATGTAAACCCGAAGCATCCGCCTGTGAAGCAAAAGAGACGTATGCTGGGCCCAGAGAGGTCAGCTGCTCTCAAAGAGGAAGTGGAGAAGCTGAAGCAGAACGGATTTATTCGAGTTTCGACATATCCCGACTGGATATCGAATCCCGTCTTGGTAAAGAAGCCGAATGGAAAGTGGCGGACTTGCATTGATTTTTCAGATTTGAACAAAGCTTGCCCAAAAGATAGTTTCCCACTTCCCAGGATTGACCAGCTTGTAGATTCGACAGCAGGTCATGAACTCCTCTCTTTCATTGTAACACCCCGAATTTCGGTTAATGCTAAAATTCACTAGTTACAGAATAAATAATCTCAGATGTGAGAATTGGGGGAAACGGGCTGCGTCATTGCGTTCGTCTCGGAAAAATACGCGAAATAGAGTCCGAGTTTTCGAAAATCGGAGTCCGTATGGCCAAGTTATGGCCCGATGAAGTTTGCAGAAAATTCTAAGCTAAAAACAGATTTAATAATTTAAATTCAGATTTTAAAATTGAGCAAGCGGGGCCAGGCGGGAGGATTCCCGCCCTACCCATGTCGACAGGGCTGTCGACAGGCCTGTCGACAGGGGGGTCGACTTGCCTGTCGACTTGCCTGTCGACAGGGGTGCGGCGTCCAGAGAACCTGGGTGCACCAGGTTGCACCAGGTTGGGTCTTAGGCTGGTTTGGAGGGCTGGTTTCTGGAAGCTTCTTGGATCTGATGGTCCTAATCCTATCTAGGGTTAATCTAAGTGTCTAAAATGCAACCTAATCCTATAAATAAGACCCTAACCCTACCCTAATTCATTCATAATTAAATCTAGTAACTAAACTATGGCAAAATGAAACTTGAAGGAGCCTCCATCAAAATTAGAGAAGGGATAGCATTCCAAATCAACTTCTAGCCTCTTAATCTTCTTCATTAGTTTGCTAATTTTGTTTTGGTGAGATTCTATCTCCTTAATAATCAATTGTTAAATTGATTAAGATAGGATATGATGATGTATGGATATGTTTGAGGATCAATGTGTTTATGCAAGCTTTGTGTAGTGTATGTTATGTGTTTTGCAAGTTATATACCATATGTCATGCAAGTTTAATGTTATGTAGTCATGACATCCATATGCAAGTTTGGTGCTATGTTTCATGATGATTATGATGCAAAACACTAAGTTGAACATTGATCTATTATGCAAGTTTAGTATGTGATTCTATGCATGCTAAGTATGTGATAATATGCAAGTTTAGTACGTGATTCTATGCATGCTAAGTATATGATAATATGCAAGTTTAGTATGTGATTCTATGCATGCTAAGTATATGATATTATGCAAGTTAAGTATGTGATTCTATGCATGCTAAGTATATGATATTATGCAAGTTTAGTAGGTGATTCTATGCATGCTAAGTAGATGATAGTATGCAAGTTTAGTATGTGATTTTATGCATGCTAAGTATGTGATATTATGCATGTTTAATAAGTTGGTTTATGCATGTTTAACAAGTGGGTTTATGCATGTTTAAATAAGTTGGTTTAAGCATGTTTAACAAGTGGGTTTATGCATGTTTAACAAGTTCATATGCAAGTTATGTGCATAATGTTATGTAAGTTATGTGTAGGTTGTTATGCAAATTCATATGCAAGTTATGTATATGCTTATATGCAAGTTTAAACATGTTATGCAAGTTATGTATATGCTTATATGCAAGTTTAAACATGTTATGCAAGTTATGTGAATGCTTATATGCAAGTTTAACATGTTATGCAAGATATGTGTATGATAATATGCAAGTTCATATACAACATGTTATGCAAGTCATGTGTGTGATAATATGCAAGTTTGGGTTAAATGTAGTTGGGTTAATATATGCTCATATATGCAAGTTGACATCCTCTTAACCCATGACAAAGTTATATGCTAAGATTTGGTTAAAACCATGATGTTTGTGATGGATCTTCCCTTTTATTATATCGTGAAATGAGAACGATTTGCGTGGGGAACGATGGGGTTAATAAATATGTTAATAAAAGTATGGTTGGGTATGATTAAGCATACTATAAAAATAAATTAACATAAGTGGGAATTTACCTATTGAGTTAGGTCTACCCCATGGGAATTTACCTATTGAGTTAGGTCTACCCATGTTATGAAAAACTTGATATTAATTAGGGATAATTAATATAAATTATGAGGGTGATTAATTAGGTGTAATTAATCGACTAAGACACGAGGTTGGACTCAGTTGTAGCGTAAAACTGCCCGGACCCAACCGGCTTAACCAGTTGCTACAAATGTTAGCCCAATGTGAGAGGTCTTAGGCACAAACTAAATACGTGATTAATGTAAAGACACGAGGTTAGACTCGGTTATGACATAAGGCTGCCCGGACCCAACCGGCTTAACCAGCGGTCATAAAAGATAGTCTAATGTGAGAGGTCTTTATGAGGATCACGGTCTTAATTAATTAAGAAACACTTAACCATATAAGCATGTAGGGGGGCATGAGGGTTAAGTGGGTGCCTTGGGTGGCTTGTGGTAACTAGTGGGGTGCCTGGGGTGGCATGAGGGAACTAGTGGGTTGCCTTGGGTGGCAATAGAAAATACGATTAGAATACTTAACCAAAGTGGAACATGTAATTAAACATGATTAAAGGGTTAAGTAAGTGCCTTGGTTGGCATGTGGGAATTAAGTAAATGACTTGGGTGGCATGTGGAAATCTAGTGGGTGCCTTGAATGGCAATTAAAATATGATTAATGACTTGGCCAAACCTTAACATGTAGGTGGGCATGATTATAAAAGGGGTTAAGTGGGGTATACTAGATAAAATAACAAGCTTAGGTGGTAGCTTGTGGGGGCCCATTTCAACCAATATCCCAAACGTATCTTTGTGGGCTCGACTCAAGTCGAGTGACGGGACACGCATATTGGGCTTGACTATAAGAGGCCAAAACGGGTTAGCGGTGGCAACGTAGGACCAACGGGTTTCATATGCGTGTGTGGACCCGGGCTGGTTAGTAAGTCGTTGTTGCATCGTGTAGGTATAAAGCCGTGCACCGCTGATATTATCAGGTTGCCACTTTGGGAAAATGATACACCCCATTGTGGGACCAGCACGGATATCTACGTTAGGGAGCCGATCGCTTGGGAGTAGTGGGTACACCTAGGTAGTTAGCTAGGGGTACACGAAACTACTGGGTAAAAGTTACTAAGTACATTTAGTGGGATCAACCTTTAAGTAGGAATTACTCTTGGTAGGTAGAACTGGTGTGGTGCAGTGTAGGAATTACCCTTGGGTGGATAAGTCTGGGATGGTGTAATCTAGTAATTATCCTTGGGTGGATAAATGCGTCTTTCCGGTTATCTTAGTACATCCCGTGTTTAGTTGACTACGTAGTGTAGTCATTATCCCCAGAGGTACCATACCTTGTTTATATCATACCCTAATTACTTTAACGATTGTATTGTTAGGGTTATAGGACTCACTCAGACTTATGTCTGACCCCGTTGTTTTTATCTTTTTCCCCCAAACCCAGGTTATCAGAGTGGGCTCAGTGCTAGTGGGCTTTGACCAGATTGCTGTATCTATCCTTTGGAGCTTGGACCGTTGAAGTAAAGCTCAGTTCATCTTTCCTTTTATGGCTATTGTTTACATAGTGGGATTATGTACTTATTTTTATCAAGATGGATATTTTGTACTTGACTCTTGTATGGTTTTGTGATGTAACCAAACATGTTTTACTTTCCGCTGCAATGAAATGATGATTTAAATTTTCAAGTATTACTTATATCTGTCTTGTTGTAATTTTACTATTCTATATTCACTTAAAATACTTCACTGAAACTAAGGCATTCCCCTCTTATGAGTGACCTTAGCGGACGTAGGGTGTTACATTCATGGACGCATATTCCGGATACAATCAAATTCCTATGCACGTGCCAGATCAAGAACATACGAGCTTCATTACGAATTTGGGATTATATTGTTATGTCGTAATGCCATTCGGATTGAAAAACGCCGGAGCCACTTATCAGCGCTTAGTGAACAGAATGTTTTATAATCAAATAGGGAAGACTATGGAAGTTTACGTGGATGATATGCTTGTCAAATCGAAATAGTCCTCCAGCCATACGCAAGACTTGGCGGAAATGTTTGGTATCCTGCGGAAGTATCGGATGAAGTTGAATCCTCTGAAATGCTCATTTGGAGTGGCATCGTGAAAGTTCCTAGGCTTCATTGTGAGCTCCCGAGGAATTGAAATCAATCCTAGCCAAATAGCAGCGATTAGAAACATTGAAGAACCAAGAAGAATTAAAGATGTCCAAAGTCTTGCAGGGAAAGTAGCCGCGTTGAGTAGATTCATCTCCAAAGCCACAGACAAATGCGTTACGTTTTTTGATTTGATTAAAAGACGAAAGAAGAACTTCGAGTGGACTCCGGACTGTGTTGAGGCCTTTCGAAATTTACTGGAACTTCTAGAGAAACCACCGATTTTGTCAAAGCCAGTGGATCACGAAGAATTGTTTGTTTACTTGGCAGTCTCGGCTCACGCCGTTAGCACAGCCCTGGTTCGAGAAGAAGACAAAGTACAAAGGCCAGTATATTATGTAAGCAAGAAATTAGTAGCGGCAGAGCGCAACTACCCAAAGATTGAGAAGCTCGCTTACAGCCTCCTAATCGCATCCTGAAAACTTCGTCACTATTTCCAAGCTCATCCAATAACCATATACACTGACCAGCCCTTGAGGCAGGTGTTGCAGAGACACGAAGCATCGGGAAGGTTGATCAAATGGAATATAGAATTAAGCCAGTTTGATTTAAATTTTCAACCACAAAGGTCGATCAGGGGGCAAGCTCTGGCAGACTTTATTGCGGAGTTCACCATCCCAGAGGAGGAAGTAATCGATGACAGAGTGGTTAAGTCCGAGGATGAGTTGAAGATAGATCCATGGAAGCTATACACAGATGGAGCCAAGAACGACCGAAGGTCCGGAGCGGGAATCGTCTTAGTCACTCCTGAAGGACGGTCGTTATAATATGCTCTACGACTAGAATTTTCGGCGACTAACAATGACTCTAAATACGAAGCCCTGATTGCCGGGCTGAAGCTTGCTAAAGACCTCGGAATAAAAATGTTGGACATATTCTGTGACTCTAAAATCGTTGTTTGCCAAGTGCGAGAGGAATTTGTGGCTCGGGGACCTCGACTTATCGCCTACCTCAGGAAAGTGAGAGAGCTGTTAAGCAACTTGGAGCGGTACAGTATAACACATATCCCAAGGGCCGAAAACCAGAAGGCAGACAGGTTGGCAAAGCTAGCTAGTTCCGACAATCCAGAAGAAACTGAAATAATTCCAATTGAAACGTTGGAATCGCCAAGCTTTGAGTCGATGGAAATTGAGTTCGCTTTCGAAGCGGAACCGGAGAAGGAGTCATGGATGACCCCAATTAAGAACTTCCTTAAGAATGGGACACTCCCGTCAAAGAAGAGTGAGAAAAGGGCTATAGTTCGCAAGGCTACCAGATATGTCATACAAGATGATATTCTTTATAGACAAGGATTTTCTATGCCCCTGTTACGATGTATTGCACACGACGACATCAAACGTGTACTTAGAGAAGTGCACGAAGGTGAGTGTGGAGATCATACAGGAGGTCAGACGTTAGCAAAAAAGATATTGCGATATGGATACTTCTGGCCCACAATTAATAAAGATGCAGCTGATTATTCACGACGCTGCGATAAGTGCCAGAGATTCGCCAAAATCCCTAGAGCACCGTCGACCCAGCTCAAATCAATGGTGAGTCCTTGGCCATTTGCCACATGGGGAATTGATATCATTGGAGTTCTACCAATTGCTAAAGGAGGAGCGAAATATGCAATAGTCGCTGTGGACTATTTTACGAAGTGGGTGGAAGCTGAGCCCTTGACCAAAATCACGGCAAGAAAGGTGATAAGTTTCGTGGTAAGAAATATTATATGCCGGTTCGGGATCCCAAGGACCATTATAACTGACAACGGAACCCAGTTTGATGGTACTGAATTCAGAAATTTCTGCCAGAAGTATAAGATCGACAAGCGATACACTGCGGTTGCTTATCCGCAGTCGAATGGGCAAGTTGAGGCAATAAACAAAGTAATAAAATCCATCCTCAAGAAACGGTTAGAGCGCGCAAAGGCAAAATGGGTTGACGAATTGCCTCTAGCTTTATGGCCATATCGGACAACGTTTAAGACGGCTACTGGTCACACCCCTTTCTCTCTCTCCTTTGGCTCAGAAGCAGTAATTCCAGTTGAGCTGGAAGTTCCTTCCCACAGGGTGACGTATTATGACCCGATGACGAATCGGGCACTCTTACTTGAGTCTCTTGATGAAGTCGAAGAAAAAAGGGACGAAGCAGATTTGCGTGCGGCAAGACATCGACGTCAGATGGCACGCTATTACGACAAAAAAGTTCGCCTTAAGACTTTTGAACCAGGAGATTTGGTGCTAAAGAGAGTCTTTCCATCCCTTCCTCACCTCGGCCCAAAGTGGGAAGGACCCTTTGTCATCCAACGGAAACTTGAAAAAGGAACCTTCAAGTTAACGACCGTAGATGGCGAAGAAGTCCCTAGAGCATGGAATG
Source organism: Allium sativum (assembly GCA_030737875.1). Lineage (NCBI taxonomy): Eukaryota > Viridiplantae > Streptophyta > Magnoliopsida > Asparagales > Amaryllidaceae > Allium > Allium sativum. The sequence continues at coordinate 182,216,187 of CM060924.1, read as the reverse complement.
CCCAACACTTGATGCGATATTTGGATTAGAAATGTTGTACTCTTTGTTATTTTTCTTATGAACTCTGTAATAAGGCACGACTTGCCTTGGGAAAATCTGATGATATGAATAAAGGACTATAAAGTGGATGTAGGCTACGACTTAGCCGAACCACTATAAAAATATCGTGTGTTATTTACTTTTATGCATTATATATATACATTCATCGACTATTCTATTGTGATTATGGAATACAAGATGATTCAAAACCTGAAAAGGTTGAAGACAGTTTAAACATAAGAAAAAGCACAATGGCTATTTGTGCGACAAGACATAAAAGAATGAGAAAACGACATTCTTAACTCTAACTCTCCAGAGAGAGAGAGAGAGTATAAAAGCGTCTCCGACTGAGCGCTGAGAAAGAGATTCTTCCCCGCTGAAGGATCGGAGGGTGTTAAAACGACATTCTTAACTCTAAATCTCCAGAGAGAGAGAGAGTATAAAAGCGTCTCCGATTGAGCGCTGAGAAAGAGATTCTTCCCCGCTGAAGGATCGGAGAGTGATAAAACGACATTCTTAACTCTAACTCTCCAGAGAGAGAGAGAGAGTATAAAAGCATCTCCAACTGAGCGCTGAGAAAGAGATCCTTCCCCGCTGAAGGATCGGGGAGTGAATAGATTGCTGAGCTCGAACTCTAACTCTCCAGAGAGAGAGAGTATAAAAGGACGGGAAGACGACGTCCTCTGAGACATGAAGGTGCACCCAGACAAGGGACCGCCTCAGTAAGAACTCTAACCTGAATATAAGACAGGAGAGTATGAAAGAAATGCCAAAAAAAACGACAGGCATTGACGACACAGAAAATGCTATCCCGTCAGAAAATCGGGAGCATTCAGATTGCTTGATTAAGCCTTAAATAATTTGTGAGAATTGACCGGGGGCATATATGTATACACATATTTCCTCCCTCCGTAACTTCATTTCATAACTATAGCAAGACATGCATTTTTACATAAGTGCAGAACTACTGACAAACAGACATTGCAGAAAATGAATTATTTTTTATTTATTTACGAATGAATGAATTTGTACAGAAAAATAGCTAAAAAAGAAGGTGCAAGAGCCACTCTTGTAGCTGCAATTGTTGGTTCACTAAATGCTAAAACGACACAAGGCAACCCACTATTTAGATTTTGAGTGAGCCTTGGAATTCTTGGTGGCTTTCTCCGCATCCTTTGCCTCTTTCTCGGCCTCTGTCAAGATTCGTTTGGATTTCTTCTTTCCTGAAGATGCGGTGCTGGAACCGGTAGACTTCTTCCCGGAGGGCGGAGCGCTGGAATCAAGAGAAGATTTTTTAGCGAGTTCCTCTGTAATAGATCTAGTTGAGAGCTTAACAACTAACCTTGATCCCGCATCCACAACTGCGAGAGGCTTGAGGGCTTCAGGGTCTAGTTCTTCGGCTTTTAATTGCAAGCGTTTGTCTTGATCAGCTTTCATTGCAGCCAAAATAACATCATCAGCATTTTTCGACTCCCCGACTATTGCCACTTCTGGTTCCTCCTTATGTCCTCCGTCACCGCCATCATCCTTTAAAGCTGCTATCATTTCTTCATCATGGGGAGTGTCGGCCTTAGTCGGCTCACTTCCTTCTCCCAAGTCTATAGGAGCAGCCTTGTCCTCCCCTCCTTTTGCCTTCTCCGTAGGCTCTGCCCCAGCGGCGGCTCCCTGAGTCACACCTGTCTTTCCGGATGGCTCAATACCTACAGAGTGAGAAGCAACAGTTATCAACTCAGGAGAAAATAATGGGTTTTTCATCGATTGCTCAAGCACGTAGCGAAAGGTAGAAATAGCCTTGATGAATTGGGGAGAAAAGGTAGGGATACATTCCGAAGACTTCTCGGCAGGGGTAACTACTGTCTCTGATGCCGTTTCAGGAATAGGGGATAGCAGAGTTGTTCGGGGGATTCCCGGATTTTCAGGATCATACCCCTCCACTTCAGAAGTTGTGGGGGTAGTAGAAGTGGAACCAGCCTCGGGAACGTTCTTCTGTTTAGTCCTTCGCCTCTCTTCTTCCATAGCATCAGCAATGAGGCGACGCCCTTCAGCTAGGCGTTCTGGCTCATCATCCCTCAAGTATTTCTCCATTAGCTTATCCTCATCGATGGAATCGACCCTGAGCTCCTCTTTTTCCCACTCAACAATCTGATTCCATACTTGAACTAGAGTGGATGGATAATCCTCGATCCAAGAAATGTTTCGGCGACGGATGATATATGCGAAGAATTCAATCATTAATTCGCCAAAACCCTAAATTTCTACCTCCGCCTCTGACAGTTGTTGGCGGGCCTCCTCCGCAGATTTGATAACACACTCAACGTTGCCCTCCGCCAGGGCAGCTCTGTTCTCTGCCTCTAGTAGCTTTGAAGCCAAGTCAGCATTCTTCTTTTCTAGCTCAGCATTCCTCTTTGCTAACTCGGCATTTTTCCGTTCGAGGTCAGTGTAAGCAAGGCGCGTCTTAGCAGCTTCTGACTTAGCATCATCAGCTTGCTTTTTTAACTCAGAACGGTCTTGAGTGTGAGATTCAAGCAAGTCATGATAACGTTTTTGCATATCCTCAAATTGTTGTTTGAAGTTGGTAGCATCCCTCTGAGCAATAGCAAGCTGGGCCTGTGTGTCCTCCAAATCTTTACCTAGGTTCTTTAAGGCCTTAGCATCTTCTTCCGCGGTTTTTTGCATTGAATCAGCATTCGTGATTAGAGTACGGATAATTCGGGAAAGGTTGCGTGAATATTTAAACATCTCAGAATACTGTTTTTCAACCGCGTCTATCTTTGATTTGGCCTCGTATGCCCACCTGGAAGAAATAGGTTTGAGGGCAGGTAAAAATGTCAAAGTCTCGAAGTAATGTTCGGGAAATTGCTCCTCCAAATACGCCCGCTTGATTGCAGTCTCCGCATCTAGTGGTGGAGGAGCGGGGATCGTCAATTCAGTGTCCCTGTGTGTGGAGGATTCGATAGTTTCTTTGTCCGTCCTAGGTCGTTTAGTAGCAGGGACCTTGCGTTTACTTCGAGACTCAGTATCTTTTGGAGGACTTCTCTCTCTGCTACGCTTTTCGTGGGAAGAGGTGGAGTCTTTCGATTGTGGCCTGTCCTCTTCCCTACGGCTTTGATAACCTTTGTATTTCTCTTGATCCGACCGAACGGGAGAGCGAGAACGTGAGGGTCGAGAGCGATAGGGATCATAAGGCCTTCTCTCCTCCCTACCGCGATCATCGCGGCGATCATACTCGCTATCCTGAGGTGGATTAGACATGCTGCGGCGAAGCTGCCTGATATCATAGTAAGATCGAGACATCGTGCCTGCACAGTAAGACAAACAAAATTCAGAATCAATGGATTCACAGAGAAAGAGGTGCAATGAATGCTAATGCTGTTGTATAAAGTGTGTCCTAAGTGGTGTGTTTCCCCCCAACCAACCCGAGTCTGAAGCTAGACTAGTACGGGCAGGCTCTTTGGCCTTAGCAGGAGTAGTCTCTTCAGAAGAGGTGAAGACTAAGGGATCCTTCCTAAAATCCTCTGAAGTGTATATAGTTTCAGGTAAGGGGAGATCCCCCAAACCCTGAAATATTGGGTCATCAGTGCTAGGGACATCTCCCTCGGAAGCATTTAAGTGGCGATTCTTTGGAGGATGTTGACTTTTCCAGAGAAGTAGCCTCCTCGGGGGCAGTATATCCTTTACGATGCTTTTCGGCCAGGTTAGCCAATTCATCATCTTGAGTAGAAGATGGAGAAGGTGAAGTTTGAAGAGGCACTATAGGAACTCCCGAGCCTTCTCCTGTCTCTGGGACTACATCCACTGGAGGAATATATACGTATGGAGTCGTCCCATGACCAATACTATGTAAAACGGATAACAGTCCATGAAAGTGAAGATATTCGTCCTTAAGGACTTCATCGATAGTCAAGAATTTCTGGTCGCCATTAAGAAGTTGGTGCATCCGGTCAAAGAACACCTGATCTGATATTTGTTTTGGATTGTCGACTGCAAACAAAAAGAAAAATAAGTTAAGGCGATGACTCGAGTGTATAGAGCCCGGATTTAGAAAATCAGTGCTTTACTTGATTTCGTCCACCTCCTGGCACATCCAGGCTGTCGCTTCACATAGAACCATTCCAGTCTGGAATCTCCAGCTTTACTGCTGAATGGCGCTGAGATTATCTTCCTCTTAGGAACAGACTCAAAATAACAGAAAGATGGAGTCTCTCGAGTCCGACGCTTGAATTTATAGAAGAAATGAACGTCATCGAAAGTGAGCTCTATGCCTAAGATCTCACGGTATGCTATAAAGTGTGCAAGTAGGCATAAGAATTGGGATGCAGCTGCATGGGGGCAATCCGCATTTGTCTTAGAAAGTCAACGATGAAGGGATAAAATGGAGGGATGGCACCGACCATACACATCAACCGAGTGACCGCCATATATCCTTCTGGAGGGTTGTGGGGACGGTCAGAGCTTGAAGGCACTAGAGTGTCCCTTTTCATTATCCCATATTTCAGACAAATTCGGGTAAGTCAGTCGTTATCAATTGTTGATTCAACAGAATCTTGGGGTGATTCCAATATGACAGCCGATTCAAACTCATCAGGAGCCCGGTCGTCGCCAACCCCTCCTTCCTCTTCAAAACCTAAAGAAACTTCATTCTCTGAAGACACTTCGTCACTTTTACAATTTCCGACGTCGTAGTCTGAACCCTCATTATCCCATTCTGGATCCGACGGAGAAGATATGTCCTCGAGAGTAATTTTGTTAGAGGTTTTCGGGGCTTCTTTCCTCTCAGCTAGTCTGGAAGAGCGTCTGGGTCTCATGGTCATAAAACTATTGAAGAAGCAATAGCACAAATTAGAGCAAATTAGCCCGTATCCCCCCGTGCATGTGTGCAAACTAATGTGTAAACAGTGTATACGGAAAGTGCAAAGTAAATGTTTAAAAGTGCGACGAAAAAGTTTGGCAAAATATAAAGAGTTGAAGTAATTCTTGATGTCCAGTTACGTTCGCAAGGCACTATCCTAACTGTCCATTAAATTGAAGATTATGCCAAAAGTTGATTGGGCCAGTTAGACGAGTTTTTATGCGTTAAGGTAGAATGTGCTTCGGTTCGGTTCGGGTCCATTCATTGGGATCGGATCGGGGGCGTGGCATTAGGCTTGGATATCTCATTGAAACTCAGAAATCAAAATCGGATCGGATCGGAGGCAAAGTCCCCTAACGGTTCGGATCGGATCACGTAGTTATACTTCTCCTCCGTCATCTTACGGTCCGACCCGATCCAGATAGGTAGGCTCCTTTCCCCCTTTCTTTAAATACTTGCTCCGACCCGATCCGATCTCCTGGATTTCTTTTCTTTTTCCTTTCTTTACTTGCCCCGACCCGGTCCGATTTCCTGAACTCCCTTCCTCTTTCCCTCATTTTTTCAACTTTCATATCCCTCCGAACCGAACCGATTCCCTACTATCTTCTTCTCCTCCATCCTCTTTCCTCCCTATCCAACGCCAAAGCCAATCTCGTGCCAATTGCCCAAATCAAAACCAAGCAATTATGTGTTGGCGCACTCAACAACGGATTCTAATCCTCTCCGTTCCAGCCTCGAGATGGCGATGAGTCTACTGGCGACGACGACAAGGGGGGGAGGGGGTCACTACGGCAAGGTCATTCAAGTTCCACGCTCAAACCGTCCTAATCGTCCACGAATTCGACTCAAAATCGATTGAAAAAGGGAATTATCTAAAGTTTTATAACCTACCAATGAAATTACTTCGAGAATTAAAAGGAAATTTGATGCTTCAGGGGTTAGGTTTTTTCTCGTTTTGCAAAACTCGGGGAGTAAAACAGTAAAAATGAGAGAAGGATGAAGAATCAGTTTATATAGAGGAGTAGGGTGTCCATTCGTCTCCCCATTTGGATCGGCAGCCCAATAGACGAACTCCCGTTCGGATCGGATGGACAGTCCAGAAGCAAAGATTGGCCCAATAGTCCAGTGAAAAATAGAAAGGAGAAGGGGTCCGTTCGGATCGGAATCCGAACCGAACCGAGTTCTTTAGCTCAGCAACGAATTAAATTGAAATTTGAAGAAAAAGATGAAAAAACAAGGAAAATCAAAAGAAAAATCACCTCGAAGAGCGCTGTGCAATGATAGTCAAAGCATGCTCCGTCTCCAACAGAAGCATCCTTTGAGGGGGCAAAATGTTAGCCCACTTTGTGAACTGGGCAACACTAAGTCAAGATGTGAAACATTGGAAAAAAACTTGGGAAGTACTGAAGCAGGTCGGATCGAAGCAGTATATCGGTTCAGATCGGATAAGGTCTTCTGTTCGGATCGGTGAACTATTGCTGTTGGAATCAGAGAGGCACGACTGTTCGGATCGGAGAGCAATCTACTTCCAGTTTGATCGGAAAGCCACCCAATTGCTACAGAGATAGATCGGAACGGAGCGGAGCAGAGTAAAAAGAAGAGAGAATTGGTCCTAAGTTAATCCGGGTCGGATCGGAGACGCCGATCCGAACCCCTTGTGCACACTCTTCCGATCCGAGCCCATTTTCCACATCACTCTCCTGCATGAGCGCCTGGTTAATCAGAGCGGCTATGACCAGTTCCTACCCATAACGTCCACTGCTCTGATGCGTTGTCAACATAGAAATCCACCCGAACCCGAGGCTGATGGGCTGGATGACACGTGGCTCCGATCCGGATCGGGTTCTGGGCTAATTTTCACCTATAAATACCCCGTCCGGAGACAAAGAAAAGGATCTTTTTTCTGGCACTTTGAGAGTTCAACCACCTTCATAACCCGAATTCCAGCACTCCCAGAAAATCCAAATCTTCTATCATTATTTGTTTTTAGACAATTGAGTGATTGTAAGTGAGTTGCGAGAGAAATTCAGTGAATATTTCATTGTAATTGCAACTACATCATTGAAAATAGTGAAAAACAAGTGGACGTAGGCATTTCTTCGCCGAACCACTATAAATCATGTGTGTTCATTTTACTTTTGATCTTATTTTATTCTGCTTTTAGTCAATTTGGGTGTTAGAACCACTTTTTGGTCTAACACTAATACATATATAAAAATTATATTTTTATCAACGCTACTTCCTTATAAAAATTATATTTTTATTATGAAGTTATATATATTTATATATAAATCATATTTTTCCTTCATTAAAAATTGTATCTTTATATAGATAAAAATCTCGTCTTGATATGTATATAAATCGTATTTTTGTGTATATAAAAATCATACTTCCATATTATCACTTCAAGTATAAAAATCAGATTTTTATGTTCTCGCTTTCAACATAAAAATTATATTTTTATGTCAAGGTTATTCAAATAGAAATCATATTTTCTATTTGCAAAGAAATCATATTTTTACCATCGTTATATATATAACTAAAAATCTCATATCTATATTTATAAAAACAAACCTTTTAAATAAATAAAAATCAAATCTTTATCGCTTTTAAAAATCAAATCTTGTTATACATTAAAAATCAGATTTTCTTACCATGTTTGCCATATAAAAATCAGTTTTCTCCTACCATGTTTGTCACATAAAAATTAGTTTTCTCCTACCATGTTTGCAATATAAAATTAATTTTCTCCTACCATGTTTGCAATATAAAAACAGTTTTAAACACTGCTATTATATATAAAAAAACCTGAAAATAAAATCAAATTAGAGGACTCACGTTGAATCAAGCAAGGGGGATTCTGACCGGTGGCTGGGTCAGAGAACGGCTGCAGGTGGCGGCGCAGGCGAGGCTAGGGGTTTCAAGGGGTTAGGGTACTTGGCGTCGCGGTTTCTGAAAGAGGGGGGGTTTGGGGAGGTTGACGCCGGTGTCGAGGAAAAAGGTGGGGTCGTGGTCGCGCCTTTCGGCGTCGCTGGCCTGGGGTGCGCGGTGGAAGAGCTGGGGGGGCGATGGATCGAGATCGAGATTTTTTTTATTTTTTTTATTTTGAAACCGATCGTGCACTAAAACGGAAAAGAGGGAGAGAGAAAGTATAGAGGGGGTTGACTTGGTTTATTAATATTTTTTTTCAAAAAGTAACTTTTAAATTCGAATTCCAAATCGAACCCACAGACTGTCGTTCCAAAAAAATTACCCCCATTCCGAACACAATGGGATATGTCCTGCTAACCGATTCGACCGTTTCGATCAGTTTAATCAAAATTAAAATATAAATCGTTATAATAGTCAATATTGATTTTAACGCACATTTTAACCTACCGAGGCCACATACTGACCTCGAAAATTCTAGAAATATTATATCTAGCTTCGTATTGATAATCCAGTCCTAACAAAATAGAAATCGTCGAATTTGGAGACTGTTTGAAAAATGGTCATTTTCTGGTCGATCCAAATTGACTAAAACTGTCAAAACACGTTTTAATGCGCCACGCTCACATATTAATTCCAAAAATTATGAATTTTGGAATCTAGCAATAATTTGACATCCCGAATCCAACAAAAGTGGTTTCGTCGAAAACGGAGGTCGTTTGCAAAATGGATATTTTTAAGGGCCGTATATATATATATATATACATATATATTAAAACATTTATAAATTCCATAACGACTTTCCTAAATTTTAAACTGGACATATATTTCAACTTCTAAAGTGAAATCTCAGTTTCTTAGCTTCGTTAGAAAAATATGATTAAACAGATTCAAATATTTCTTGTTTCGTTCAATTCTGACTTATATTGAATTATGTATATTCATTTGAAATTTGAAATCGAATTTTCGAACTGCCGCGCCATTTCAGGCTCGTTATATAATTAAAATAAATTTATTCATTTTAACTTCGATTTAAATAAATTTTTCGTCGTTATTATTTAAAATATTCATTTTAAATAGTCAAAATCCATTAAATTAGCGAAAATAAAATTTTTAAATTGGCTCAGATTTTCCGGGTTGTTACAATCTCCCTCACTTAAAATCTTTTCGTCCTCGAAAAGGAACGAAGGTGAAAGTTGTTTAACTAATCAACTCAACTTTCATTATTTTAATTATGGCTTAAGTTTTTCAACTTTTTAGTTTCTAAAAACTTTTCACATTTTTTGAAAAATTTGGCTAACACCGTAAATTTTCGAAAAATTTCGCCATAACCTCCCTTGTACGGGAGCGCCGGGAAAATCCCGAAATTGCTATACAGGCCTCCCCAATCCAAAAAGAAAAAGAAACAGCCAAGTGGCTAGCCAATCGGCTCATAAAATCATCAAAAACCCCAAGAAATACAATAAACATGTACCTATTTGTCGGGCATATGATTTTATTCCTCTTCTTAGCGTCCCTGCTATGACCTGTTCAATGTATATACACATACATATATGCAATTCTAACAAATTTTCAATTCAGTTCAATATTTGACACAATTTGGCCAAATTTACCTTACATGTACAAATTGGTTCCAACAATTCTATTAATCAAACTAATAATCAAACAACACAACCATCAATCAATTAGTTGGTTAACGTTTCAAATATATAACTTTTTATATAGCCAAGAATCCAATTTTTGATGCTAAGTCAGAACAATAATTTTTTTCTAAGTTTTGGTTCTCACACCAGCCTATTGGAAATATATAGATATCCTCACTTTCGAAACTCGAAAATAAACTACTGACGCCATACGTCATCAGTAGAATCATTACCGGGCGACTAGAGTGTGATTCTATATCTATCTAGTATGTTTGAGACCTCAAATACACGCGGATCAGACGTATATTAAAATCTCTATATACTCGATTGTCCAAGATCAAAATAAAATAAATAATCAAGTACGTATAATAAGTTTTCAATTTTCAAAACAAAATTGGGTTTCAATAAGTAATACTCTTCACACTCGTTCTAGGATACTACTGATCCCATCTCTAACGAGTCATTCTCACTGGATATAACTAATCCAATCTCTGATGAATTCTTTCGTTCGGCTCTAATGTGTCTTGTTCTCGAGCTTTGTAAACCAAAGCTCTGATACCAAACTGAGACGACCCAAACATCCCTGTAAAGGAAAGCCCGGATTGAATTGAGAACACGACAAATCAGAACAAAAACAAAAAACTTTTCATTGCTTATTACAACGATTCCAATAGAGTAAAATATACAAAGTATAAACAAATAATATAAATTTGATAAATATCAGAGATTTACAAATTACAATGCAGCGGAAAAATAATACATAACACAACTGAATAAAATATATGGATACAGATCTTTCCGAATATCATTCCAGCTGTAAACCAAGGTCCTGTGAATATAAATCTGCAAAACCAAAACTACTAGCTGCCCGTGTGGAAAATAGGGGCATCCAGAGTTTTGGTTAAAACAATAAACTCCAGGTCAGTCATGTGACTGGTGTGAGAACTAAAACAGGTATTAATCTTTATTTTTAAAGTTACATAAATCAAGGGACCACGCCGTATAACACGGAATGGGTTTCCTCCCAAGAATACCAGTGCATATAACAAACAACGCAATGCTAATTAAAGAACAATGAAGCTATTATAAGACCCAGGTCCCATCACACAATGCAACGCAAGCCGGAGGATAGGGTTTTACCTTATAATTTCCAAATAATGCTTGATACGCGGAATTTAATCTTTAATTATTTCTATAAGTGAAGAAAACAAATTCAAATATAAATGTATCAATCATACACGGCATAACATCCCATGCTACTATGTCGCCATACTAGTTCTACAATTAAAACCGCAATGTAGTATTGGAAGTTGGATTTTCGTCTGTGAACCTAGGCAAGGAATCGTCCTAGCCCTCTTCGAGACTCTCTAGCCCGAGCCTCAGGACCCAGACTCAGGTGGGCCCTGGATCTTCAGGGCCGGTCCACTCGAAGTGCAAGAGTGGATTAAAATGCCTGAACATGCGTTTCCCCGCCCTATGGGCGTAAATGAGCCAAATGACTCCATCAGATCCGGATCGTCCGATCTAACCGAGGCGGCTCCTATCCATCATCCACATAAGTAAAATGCCAGGCCTTGCAAAAACACTGACACCACTCCTAACTAGAAAAAAACGCATGTCCTCCCTGCAGTCCTCTCCCGTTTCTGGTTCACACCGGGGTGTGAGGCTCGCGAATTAACACCATACACAAAGCTATGCTATATTAAAGCCGTACTTTGATCATCAACCACAAGACTCTTCTTTTCAACGGAAGCGTTGATAATTTGCATCTCATCATGCCTCACAGGCAATTCGCGCTTTGCAACTATGTCACTCAATCACACAGAATGAAATCCGATGTCAGGCACACAGTCCATTTACAAGTTCGTTTTGGGTCTGAACGAAATCGGAGGAACCTTATTCCTCGCATATCCATCGATCTCCAAGTACGTCTGGATGATCACCAACTGATTCCCTCCTCTTGGGTGTACAGCCCAATCAAGATCATCAGTAATTATCCAAACAATGTGAAGACCTCCGGTCTTCAACCACCGTCTTCATCGTCGACTTATCGTTGATTCAGTTATTCAGAATGGGATAAACCCGGCCTTTCCGAATAACTCGCATATATAATAAACCAATGCTACACAAACACAACATACGCCTCATTCCAATCCAGAATATTCTTTTATTCAACTATTCACATTCTTAGGAAAAGGTTCCCATTAATTTTATCAAAGATAAATTCTTTTAAATTTATTCTTTAATCTTCCTTTGGATATTATTTCAAACCGTATTTTGGTTTTCCAAACTAGTTGGGATTAGCGATCCTTACCGACGTAATCCTTTATTTAATTTCCCTATCCTAACCTATATATCCCCTGTAGCAAAACTGGTAATACTCCATATCTAACACCACGGTGTTATCGGTAAAATTAATTACCATTTCACGTTCAAATCTAATTAAAGATTTAACTATCGCCTGGAGTAAAACTGGTGGTACTCCATTCTCGATCATTTCCCGATTTGATAATTTAAATTATCATATTCACATTTCAATCTAATTAAAGATTCATTAAAACTCTAATTCAGTTTTAATCACAAAAATCATTACTTAATGACTTTTCAAAGTTAAGAAATTAATCTTATCTTTAACTGGGTTAAAGAACTAATGTCATTTAAAACACAGCTCATGATAAACCCAAAATCACATTCCATTAATCTCTAATTGTAAATTAGTAAGAGAACAATTCCCTAAGTATTAATCCCGAAGGCCGAAACCAACATCAGATCAATACCCAGGAAACCATTCAACTTAACTAATCTCAAGTTAGTTTCTAATTTTCTTAACTCCATTGGGTTTAAGAACAGTGTTAGTGAAGACACCGTTCACGACAAACCCAAATTCGATATTAAATATAAGGCTCTGACTAGAAACTATATCGGCTTATATTCAATATCGAATTCTGAAACCAACAAATATCCTATTGGAAATAACGATATAAAATATATCTTCCAAATTTCCATAGCAATACCCGTATAATCACGAAATCCAATATCGAAATATTCCGAAGAAGATTTCCTTTCAAATCCATTCCAATCCATATATTGGAAATTCTGGTTATTTTAAAACCCATTTTCAATCAATTTATTTATTTAAAAATAATTAGATTATAATTCTAGTTCAAAACTAGTTCATTTCGATAAAAATCTATTTTTATCTTTTCAAATATTGAGTTTTTCATCCCAATTCTCCCAAAATCATTTATTATGATTTTACACAAATTATTAATATTTTTAATAATTTTATTGAGGTCTTTTCAGTCGATTTCCCTAAACGGTCATTGAACTGCACTTACAACGACTTTTTCCAAATTTGGTTTGGACATAATTCCAAATACAACCGTTATATTTAAAATTTCTTAAATTCGTTGGAAAGCTCTTTTCAATACGAACCCAATGGTTCCGATTTTAGGAGAATCCGATAGTCGGATCTCCCGTAATATCCATTCGAAGTCAATGGTCGAAATTCGCGAACGGCCGCGACGCGGCGCTTTCTATTCAGGCCATTTATATATATATATATATATATATATATATTATATATATATAACATATTATATATATTTCATTCAAAACGTATTTTATAAATTCGTTTTAAAACGATTCACACTTTCAGTTCAATTTTAAATCAAAATTGAATATTCTATATCATTAATATATAAATGATAATATTTGATTTTGAAATCGTTTCCTTTTCGATATTCATTATAAAAACGAATAAAGTCATTGTAAATATCGTTTGCGTTTAAATGGCGCAACTCTAATCAATACGGCTTCATGTATTTCAATATTTTAATCCTTTACTGAATATTATTTTAAAATATTCGTTATTTAAAATATTTGTTATTTTTGAACTGGAATCAGACCCAATCAATTATCATATAATTTTATTTATATGGATTTCATACACACATGTATATAACAATCAAAATAAATGATCAACCATCATCCAAAGTTCTTCCTACACTGTATAAGCCTTAAAATAAATAAAGCTTATCACAGTTTGTCGACAAATCAATCAACACATCATTATACAATTGGGATTAGTGTACGCCAAATATCATCCTAATACCCGTGTGGGGTTTCAAACAACAAATATTGATTATTATTTGTGCAGTTGGGCAATGTGTAAAATTATCGACCCAATCGGTACCATAAAAATAGGCGAGCATATACAAGTCGTCCGACTTGTATATGGATGTGTTATTCCTATTTTTAACTATTCAATAACTATTTTATTTATCGACGTTATAAGCTAAAAATAATATTTTTACTTAAATAAATTTTTCAAAAACTTTTTAGAAAATTTCGGTAGCATAACGGCATGATACTAGTTCCAGGTAAGGTCTAGCCTTATCCCCAATCTACTAATGGCCCGCGCCATACACATACCAATTCTAATCAATTCCATTTCACCCAAATGACCAAATTCAAACAAATAATCCAATCAAACCAAACAATCACACATAATATAACCAAACAAACACACAAATCGTCCATGGTCTCTGGACGACGGGGAAACAATTCATATATGCAGTTATAAACAAATAATATTTTAGTGAGAAGTTCTCACCTATAAGCTAAACCAATTCACCGCGACTCTTCTTATGTAGAAAATCTTCGCCGTGCTCGCCTTTTGTCACTTTCGTCGTCCGTATTCGCTACATATATAAAAATCACATTTTTATATATCTCTATTATATAAAAATCATATTTTTATTTCGCTATCTTCATAATAAAAATTATATTTTTATACCGCTCTCTTTATAATAAAAATCATATGTTTATTATATAACTCCATGTATGAAAATCGCATTTTTAAATTTCTGATACATATATAAAAATTATATTTTTATCAACGCTACTTCCTTATAAAAATTACATTTTTATTATGAAGTTATATACATTTATATATAAATCATATTTTTCCTTCATTAAAAATCGTATCTTTATGTAGATAAAAATCTCGTCTTGATATATATATAAATCATATTTTTATGTATATAAAAATCATACTTCCATATTATCACTTCAAGTATAAAAATCACATTTTTATATTCTCGTTTTCAACATAAAATTTATATTTTTATGTCAAGGTTATTCAAATAGAAATCATATTTTCTATTTGCAAAGAAATCATATTTTAACCATCGTTATATATATAATTAAAAATCTCATATCTATATTTATAAAAATCAAACCTTTTAAATAAATAAAAATCAAATCTTTATCGCTTTTAAAAATCAAATCTTGTTATACATTAAAAATCAGATTTTCTTACCATGTTTGCCATATAAAAGTCAGTTTTCTCCTACCATGTTTGTCATATAAAAATTAGTTTTCTCCTACCATGTTTGCAATATAAAATCAGTTTTCTCCTACTATGTTTGCAATATAAAATCAGTTTTAAACACTGCTATTATATACAAACAACCTGAAAATAAAAATCAAATTAGAGGACTCACGTTGAATCAAGTAAGGGAGGATTCTGACTGGTGGCGGGGTCGAAGAACAGCTGCCGGTAGCGGCGTAGGCGAGGCTAGGGGTTTCAAGGGGCTTGGGTTCTTGGCGTCATGGTTTCTGAAAGAGGAGGGGTCTGGGGAGGTTAACGCCGACGTCGAGGAAAAAGGGGGGGTCGCGGTCGCGCCTGGCGGCGTCGCTGGCCTGGGGTGCACGGTGGAAGAGCTGGGGGGAGGGGGCGACGGATCGAGATTTTTTTTCTTTTTTTTATTTTGAAACCGATTGTGCACGGAAAGGGAAAAGGGGGAGAGAGAAAGTATACAGGGGGGGTTTGACTTGGTTTATTAATATATTTTACTTTTTAATTCGAAGTCCAAATCGAACCCACCGACTATTGTCCCTAACAAATTACCCCCATTCCGAACACAATGGGATATGTCCCGCTAGCCAATACGACCGTTTCGATTGGTTTTAATCAAAATTAAAATATAAATCGTTATAATAGTCAATATTAATTTTTAACGCACATTTTAATCTTCTGGGGCCACAGATGGACCCCGAAAATTCTAGAAAATTAATTTCTAGCTTCTTATTGGCTATACGGTCCTAAGAAAACTGATTTCGTCAAATTTGGAGATCGTTTGAAAAATGGTCATTTTCTGGTCGATCCAAATTGACTGAAACTGTCAAAACACGTTTTAATGCGCCACCCTCACATATTAATTCCAAAAATTATGAATTTTGGAATCTAGCAAAAATTTAACATCCTGAATCCAACAAAAGTGGTTTCATCGAAAATGGAGGTCGTTTGCAAAATGGCTATTTTTAAGGGTCATATATATATATATCAAAATATATATAAATTCCGTAGCGACTTTTCTAAATTTTAAACTGGACATATCTTTCAACTTCTAAAGTGAAATCTCAGTTTCTTAGCTTCGTTAGAAAGATATGATTAAACAGATTCAAATATTTCTTGTTTCGTTCAATTCTGACTTATATTGAATTCTGTATATTCATTTGAAATTTGAAATCAAATTTTCGAACTACCGCGCCATTTCAGGCTCGTTATATAATTAAAATAAATTTATTCGTTTTGACTTCGATTTAAATAAATTTTTCGTCATTATTATTTAAAATATTCATTTTAAATAGTCAAAATCCATTAAATTAGCCAAAATAATTTTTTTAAATTAGCTCAGATTTTCCGGGTTATTACAATTACAGTATTGTATATAAAAGGAAATATAATGGAATAACAGCCACATTCCTCTGTCATTTGTATTGTTACTTTATTTAGTATCATGTATATGGTTTATGCTTAAGGAAAATTATGAAAAGTAAGTTATGGAAATGCTTAAAATGAAATAAAAAATTATATTAACATAATTAGACTTCCGTTATAGTCATAAAAGATATTTCTATTTTAGTTTTGAACTTCACAAATTTTGTTAGATGACGGGGTAATGTAAAAAGACATGCATAGCTGAAAGAGCAGTGATACTATTTACATCTAATTCCCTGTGTAGCTAAGAATATGTTCAGTAATCTTTGATTACTACTCTTTATTGCATTTAACTCAACATAATTAAAATCCAGTATCCAAAAAACTATTAAACCATTTCATATTTAGGGTGCGCCTCCAGTCTGAATTCATACAATTGTTAAGGATGCGGAATGTGGATCTTAAGGTAGAATCAACACTAGAAGGGGGGTGAATAGTGTTTAAGAGAAACTTATTGAAATCTTAAACTAACTTGAACTACTATATGAATTACACCATGATTATCACACCAGAAATGATCATAAACACAGAAACAATCACAGACACAGAAATAAGTGAATACAAAATGCAAAAAAGGAAAGAACACACCTGATTTTATACTGGTTCAGATTACTTCTACTCCAGTCCCATGCAATGATGGATTGCGTAAAGTTTTATTAATATCAGAATCCAATTACAACACCCTGCATTTCACGGCACAAGGTTAACACCGATTCCACCACCCTTTATTTCATAGCTACAAGGTTAATATCGCTCCCTTTCCAAGATTTCCGGGCTGTAAGGAACACACCCTTTCCCAAATGATCACAACAACCCTAGAACTCTTCAATAGCACTTCAAACAGATGGTAGTCGATAGAGATTGTGAAAAGAAGAAGAATGATATAAATTTTGTTGAAATCGGCAAAGTATAAGTGTTGAAATAAAGAATTTTATGTATATTAATGGTGGTATGTAAAGGGATGAAGAAAGAGAAGAAGAAGTGATAAAAAAATTTGAAATTAACTCCTATTTATAGAGGTTGAAAGGTTGTAAAGTTTCTGAAGCGTTTCAAAAATGAAAAGACACTTCATTTGAATTTTAAAATTATGACAGGTATGTGTCGACATATGCATTATGGTATGTCGACATATATACCATATTTTTGAATTTTTAATCATTTCTAAAGTATTTAAACCAATATATATATATATATATATATATATATATATATATATATTCTGGAAATTCCTAAAACAAAATTAGTTGTTAAAACATTATTTTTCAAGTATAAAAACATAAAAAATATTATTTAAACATATGATTAAAAACTTTATATATAAGTGATATAAAAACTATATATAATATAATTATAAACATATATATATAAAGGATTTTATAAAGAGATATTTATAAACTATACAAACAAAAAGGTTATATGAAAACTCAGAGTTTAAATAAGAATATTTGAAATTATAATCAAATATAAACTTAGTAATATATGATTTAATAAAACTATAAAAAAAAGAATACTTATAAATTAGGAAATATATATTTGAAATCATAAGTTTGAAATACTTAAATGGTTAAAAGCATTTTGAGAGAAGTTTGAATTCAATTTGAAAATAGTTTGAAATCAATTTTGAAAAGAGATAATTTGAAAATAGAGTTTGAGTGCTATTCAGAGTTTTACACAATTTCTAGACTCTATTACCCTGATAGTCTTGTACTCTTGAACTCTTGATATCTTTATACTCATGAGTCTTGATTCTCCTTTGAAATCTTGAATCTCTTAAGTTTTGAAACTCTTAACTACACTCTTCAATATCTTATTACCTGCATATAAATTCTGCATATATATATATATATATATATATATTTATATTCTGAATAAAAGTGTTAGTATATATTTTATAATCAATAATGATTGAAACAAGGTTGTTGTCATCTAAACATCCTAAACATTCCATTCTCCAACAATCTCCCCCTTTTTGATGATGACAACCTTGGTTTATAAAATATTCATACCTGATATTACCTGTTGATCTGCTTCTTTAATAACTCCCCTTTTCATTATGAATTCCTTCTTACTCCCCCTTAAACTTTGCCTATCTTAACTATATCTTATTTTATAATTTCTCCCCTTTTGTAATTATCAAAAATTGTCCTCTACTAAACTAAACTAAACTATATTATACTAGATTAGACTATACTAAACTATACTCCCTCCAAATCTATGCTATAACTGATCCTAATGACTAATTATATATGTAACTCCCACTTAATCTAAAACTCTCCCTAAACCTATAATTCTCCCTAAATCAATAAATTTCTATAACTCCCCCTATATCTATGGCTACAAATATTCTATATTTTAAGCCAAGCAAACAATTCAGACAATGTTCAGACTAATAATTAAGTCAAACCAATTCAATATAAACTTTCTATGTAAACAAGCATCCAAGCAATCCAAACAAATTTAGATCTTAGTTATATTAAATTCAATTTTTAAGTTAGTCAAACTACATCATTCTTAATTATGTCTATTTTGTATAGATTATTCAAATTAAAACAACAATCCAGACAAAATCAACCAAAATAAGTATAATATGTCAATTCTAAACACTTCTTGAACCTTCAACTAATCCTTAGAAACTATATAACTTAATACAAGACTAAAACTAGCCTAAACTCTAATTCCCTTAAAACTATAATAAGACTTTAATCTAGACTAAGAAATAATTCTTATAAGATATCCTTAAAACTATGATATAAGTTAAGTAAAGCAATTTAATCCAAACAATCAATCAATTTAAGTTTTGTTATCACAAATCGTCAACTCAAATAAATTCAAACATAAAGCCAAACATTTCTTATGACTTCTACTTATCCTAAAAACCTATAAAACTCCTATTAACCACAAATGTATAAGTATATTTCTAACATACCTATCAACCACTAATGAAATTCAACTATGTCAAACAAGTTAATCAAGTTATTCATGTCAAATAAATCAGACAAGTCAATTAAGTCAAACAATTCAAACTAGTTTACCAAATAAATCAATGAATCCAAACACGTCAATCAGGCCAATCAATTTAATCAAGCCAAACAAGTCAATCAAGCCCAACAAGTCAATCAATCCCAACAAGTCAATCAACTCAAAGTGAATATGTTATGTATTTGATTAATAATCCTATATATTTCCAATTAGACAAAAATTCCTCATACAATATACTTGTGATGTGTGGAGTTAAAGTTAACATGTAATGCAGTGTGTGCAGTGTGTTGGTTATAATGCTGTATTTCATATGCAAAGCTATATGAAGTAATATATAGAATGAAATGCAACTTGTGATGTGAATGATTTAATTTGAGATGCACTATAATTTATAATAATGATGTATGATATGAAATAAGATGTGTAATGATAATATGTAGAATGATTTGGCGATGATATCTATTTTGGTAAAAGATATTCAAAGTACTACATATATTATAAATTATTTCAATCAAACAAAGGTAATATTAATTTCTAGACTTAGGTTAATCATAATAATGAAATAAATTAAGAGTTTAATGGTAATTAAAAATATATTCATGATAGGTGGTAAAATATTTAGAATAATTCTATGAGAAATATGGAGTTAAGTAATCTTAGTAGGGTGCCTCTTTTAAAAATAATATTGAAGGGAATATAAAGTTTTATCATATGAAGTAAAATATTTTGATATAAACATATATTCATAATTGTATATAAAAACTAACAAAAATTAATGTTTTGTGAAATATACATCAATCTTTTAATACAAATTAACAAGGTTTAAATATACAAGTTTTGTAAAAATAAGATAATAAAAATTAGTATTCAGTTTACAATGTAACCCAAATCTTTATGTAATTATAGGTGAAAAATATATATAAGTTAGACTATGTATGTTTAAACTATGTATAAAATATATATAAATTTAAATTTTATAACAATGTCAAATATTTGAAAATTTAAAATTATTTCAAGCATATATTTATGTACTATATATAATTTTATTGATTTATATAATTTCAATGTATATTTTTGAAACAAAATAAATGAAACATAAGTAGATAAACAAAATTGATAATTAGAGTTTGATCAGACATTCTCATATTGGAAAGATGTCCATTCAAATTTTCAAATCCTAATCAAATAGTAATGAAAAATAAATTTAGAATAAGAAAAGATTTTAATTAGATTGGTATATTAATAAGTATACTATGGTGTATCAAAATATGAGCCAAATTATCTAAAACTATAAAAGAGATAAATTTCTATATCTTATTATGTGCATAGATGTATATTCCTAAATATAATGACAATTATGAAATTATTGTAAAGTGCACCTCTTTTTGCAATCCTCCATTTTGTTGTTCTTCCATTGTCTTGAACCATATATTTATGTCTTTCAGAATTTGATGATGAAATTTGCTTTATTGCGACATGCTTGATTTCTGATCAGCATAGGATATTCATTTGCTGAGTTTGAAAATTGTATTAGAAGGATACTAATGATTTAGTTGTTTAACCAACTTGGCGCCAAAAATTTTAATTTTAATTTTGAATTTTGAATTTTGAATGAATGGACACTTCAACTACTATAAGCCCAAAAGTCATATCCTTTCATAAACTTTTCTCTTCTTGATTGATGAATGATCATCTTGGTGTCTCTCAGCCAGTAGTCATCAGCCATAAATCTTCCCCTACAAAACAACACAACTTTTCAAACCAATGCAACGGCCAGTCTGATCTAAGCAATGAAGGTTCTGCTCAAACCAATGCGCGACCGGTCATTAACTGATAGTTGTTGGTGGAGCTCTAATATCAATGGCTCAGAATAAGCGATCCTCTTCGCCATTACTTTACGTTTTGTATGTTTGAATCCCTTGTAAAAGTCTGTAATGTTATACATGCATTGTACCGAACAATAGATTTACGAATGAAGTCTTACCTGCCTGTGTAATTCTCTTAGTTGCAAAATATACAAAATTTGCTAAAGACGATTTTCTCATTGCAGGCTATTCCACGGGCATTCGCTTCCTTAAAGTTCGACCAAGTGAGACAATCCCGACAACACCTAATCAAGGGTAGATTGAAAAAGTTCCAATGACTCAAACGGCGAAGAAAGCAGCAAGAAGCCACGGATCCAGAACCCCAAAGGTTGCGGAATTCATTGTGTGAAACGAAGCGTGGGAGTTCACTACGTGAAACGATGCGCAAGAGTTCGTTACATGAAGCGATGCAACCTCACCCAAAGGTCGTGGGAATTCATTGTGCGAAATGATGTGCGGGAGTTCACTACATGAAACGATGCGCGGGAGTTCGTTACGCGAAGCGATGCAACCTCACCTAAAGGTCATGGGAATTCGTTGTGTGAAACGAAGCGTGGGAGTTCACTACGTGAAATGATGCGCAGGAGTTTTTTACGTGAAGAAATGCAACCTTACCCAAAAGTCACGGGAATTCGTTGTGCGAAACGATGCGAGGGGGTTCATTACACGAAGCAATGCAACCTCACCCAAAGGTCACGGGAATTCGTTGTGTGAAACGATGCGCTGGAGTTCACTACACGAAGCGATGCAACCACGTCTAAACCTCGCGGGAGTTTGCTCTGCGAAACAATGCGACAACCAAAAATCCTTTCCATAGAGAAAGCAACCTCTCCACAGCAGATATCAATGATGCTTAGTAAAGTCTATATTGTCGATTCAGTCGACAGGAGATGACAAACGTGGTTATAAAGAACCTCTCTATAGTCGGGACATCCAATGGAGTCTTCGATGCCAGAACCGATTGACAAAGCAGATAAACATTAAGAGGCAAAAACATTTCCCATAGTGAAGACTAATGATGACTTCCAAGGCAAGGGCATGAATATCCAAAGCTTCTCCAAGAAGGAGCAGAAAATAAATCACAGATAGTTATTTCCCAAATGTGAAATATCGTACACCATCATATAAGTCATTAAAATGGTGACTCTTGGAATCCACAGTCGGGTTTTATCGATTAGTTGATCTTAAGCGTTAACGCAAATCTGAATCAAAATATCTTGTTTGTACAGATGATATTTGACGATTTATAAACCATTGAATAAAATAGTCCTATGTAGACACTTCGTTCAATTCAAAATGAAAATTCGCAATAATTAAAAAAAATAACCGACTAATCTGTTTTCGATATGGGCAGTCGATAACAAAATATTCGCCCAAAAACGTGCAATGTGTCCACTGTTATGGAATAGGTTGTAGCGATCAAAAAGGCACGATCATTGTTCGCTCCAGAGTGTTTCTATTGCTTCAGTAAAAATACAAAGGCTAGACGAGTTCGTAAAACAAGTAGTTCAACATGAATTGGCCATGACCATTTCAATAAAAATCAAGCACGACCAATCCATTGTCAATTTCACTTGTTTTACGCACTCAAGTCCGAATTAAAACTAGGGCATTCACACACTAGCATGGTGTTGTGAAAAACAGTATGCTTATCCTTCCAATACAAGTGCTCATAGGCCATCAAAACATTAAGTTCATTGGTCAACGAATAAAGATTCATAACCGTCAAAGTTTCGGAGCTCACATTTTTCGTAAGCAAAAAACATGAACTCCAAGGGGCAAATGTTAACCCCGTTAAAACACGGTTCAAAGAGTTGACGTCAAAAGAACTATGGATTGGTTACGGCCTAAGCAGTAAACCGTTCATGTCGTCAAGTCGTTAATATGACATGATTCATACCGCATATAATTCAGGTCGTCAGTAAAGAGCACCAAGTCGTTGATGACAGCTGAACAAAGTTGTTCACTACTCATGTCGCATACACCATACCGTGCAAAAGCAAGCCCAGTGTGTGAGCTAAGCATCCATGTCGTTATGGCCATAATGAGTCAAGTCGTGGCAACATAGAAGATCAACATGTCAAGCCGCAAAGCATTCATGACGTTCAGGCAATTCATGCCAAACTTGCTCATACCTTTGAACTAAAATCTTGTTGCACGACGTTCAATGTATATGACTTTTTATACAAACAAAGATCGGATACAGTCAATGGTAATGTGACGACCGCCCATAACCCCTGCACTAAACAAGAGAATTTATGCGCTGAAAAGTGTGCCAGACAGCTTTGAACGATCATCAAAGTAGGTAAACACAAGCGGAACATGTCGTAGAACTCACAGCGTAAGGATAAAATATAATAGAACTTATACAATAGGTAATAGTAATGAAGCATCATATAACAAAATTTTCAAACTTTCACAACATACTAAAAGATTATCCAACGAATACTAAAGTTTGTATATAAGGCCCCACTACAACCATCATAGAGCACTCAACAGCGGAAATAGAAATACTAGATAGTAATAAACCTAGTACGCCAGCCTCCTGCTCGCCTCCGCACAGCATCATCGTCCTCACTAATAACCTGTAACCTGCTACTTATTCTGCCCATCCACAACCGGATGAATAGCCCAAGGTAATAAGAGGAAATATAAAACCTTGAGTCAGACAACAGTCTTAATGAGCGATAAAACAGCTAACAACTTCAACAATAAAGTATATGAGAATATTTAGATTAACAAACCAATCTCCCAACCATAGGAGAAGAACTCAGCTCATGTCTTCCCCCAACATCGGACAGTGATAGCCTTTACATTAAGCAATTCAACCATTCATCCATGGAAACTAGAACACTCATTCAAACATGGTAAAGCACTCATAACATCTAGATTATATATATCTCATGTAGATCATCCTAATCGAATTCAACATCCCTTAAGTACAAGCCCCAAAGGCCTAAACCGATATCAGACAAGCACCCAAGAAACCTCTCCTTCAACTTTGGACGACCTACATGAGACGGTACAAAGAGAACAACCAATCAGCCATGACTGACTCTGGCTATCAGCGCCAATCCTACTTTGAAACCATCGTTAATTGTATGACAACCCATCATGACTGTCATATGTCAAGGGCTAATGGTAACCCCAGTTCTAGCATAACTCCATACGCCATCATGATTCATTTGTTTGTCTTCTCAAATCTCGACAATTAGGCCCTTCATGACTGCCCAAGGTACGAGGCCTTTCATGACTTCCCAAAGTACCCCTGCTTTGAGTCTGCTAGAACTTACGATTACGACAATCTGTCGGCCTTCACATCTCTAGCCATCAACTCCGATGGCTCTTTATTAACTCAAGTCCCCCTTGAGTATCCATTATCCATGAACTCAATACATCCTTGAGCCGACTTTCCATTCGTTGCTCTACACCGATCAACGAACATATCACATCACTTCGAACATCCTCATCTGGACTCTCGTCGAAGCCACCATCACCATTAAACCAAACAACTTCAATATAAGGTTCAATATAGTCTATGGCATTATGACCCCATTTCGGACACTTTTGAGCGGTCATACTATTCGTTGTTCCAAGCTGATCAACGAACACTTTTCAACACTTTCAAACTTCCCAATTGAATTCACTTTGAAGTCACATCATCACCAGAAATGTCCAACTAGAAATAGCCGACCAAAAATGGCAGAAATGGCTGACTAGAATAGGCCGACCCACTTTATGCCGACACAACTTTATGCCGACCCAACTTTAGTCCGACCCAACTTTATGCCGACCCAACTTCTTCTGACTAGGCCGACCCACCTCTGAATGACTAGGCCGACCCACTTTTCCTGACTAGACCGACCCACTGTTTCTGACTAGGCCGACCCAACTTATGGCCGATCCAACATTAGGTTGATCCAACATTAGGCCGACCCAACTTATGGCCGATCCAACTTATGGCCGACCCAAAACCTGCATATTGCAATTTAACTCCGATTTTGACCAAAACTTCGCCAAACAATAGATTTGACGAAACCAACTCATCTAATTCATCCAACATGACCGCAAGCATGTTATGAAACCATCATCAATATGAATACAGCGATTTTCATGAAAATTATGCAAATCACTCCAAATCATGAAAAATGATCATATGAACAACACTATAGATCTAACTAGCTTAATCATATGAAATAACATAAGTATTACCCGATTAAACTTACTAAATTGGATCCTATGGTAATTCACATGAAAATGGACTTAATATGGCATCGATCTATGAGAAAATGATTGAATATGATGAAAAACATAATTAGACACTCATATACTTCATTGAATCCATGTGAGAGATGTAAATCACTCACCGATTCTCCAAAACAAGCTAAAATGATAGAATTATGAATCCAGACAGCGAGCAGTTCAAACTAAACTCCTTGATCCAATGAATTTGCCCTTGAAATGATGTAGATCTAGCCTCCAATGGTGTAGATCTATGATTTCTCTCCTTAGATTTGGATTTTTAAAGGTGGAAATCTGATAGAGGAAGAAGAAGCACAAAGCCTACAAATGAGAGAATGGGAGAAGTAACCTATTCTCCATACCCCTCACCCCCTATTTATAGTTTCCACCAACCCACTAATGGATCTCCCCAATTCAGCCCATTAGGCTCTCCAAACCTAAACAACCAACTGAAAAACTTTAAAACAACGATTTCTCCCAAACCGCTGAGCCAAGTCCTTAATGTAACCACTCTACGGAAAGGAAAACATCAAATTTCTTTCTAATGGCACAAGTCTCATCCTCTGATTCGACCTGAATCAAAAGTTATTCCCTGTACAAGACTGACACGGGAAATAATGGTCACAAACAAAATCGGTAAAAATTATGGACATGTCTCACATCCCCATAAACAACATATTAAAAGATGAGAATGATCCAACCCTTAGGCAATAAAATAAAAATATTTTACGATCTTCCGACGCGTAAAATGCGGGCTGTTACATTCTCCCCCCTAAGAATTTCGCCCCCGAAATTCCAAGTAAACATAAGCAACTACAACAATTCTGCATGCCTATCATTCATGAAAAGCAAATTTTATCATCCAAACTAGCAACCATCAAGCCATGCATCCATAGCCTTATCCTAACAAGCGGAATTCTAACAAACAATAACAAGATACAACGATATAACGATGATACGATATCAAATGGTCCTACCGATGAAGAGTTCTGGATGAGTCACTCTCACGCTCTCTTCCGTCTCACATGTACAATCGTCTCCATCTTCACTCCATTGTACCTTGACTAGCTTAACCATCTTCCTCCTAAGTTGTTTCGTGTCATTTCCCACAACACGAAGCGGCTTATGAGATTTCAGAACTATGGTCTCTACTTCTAAGTCTTAGTACTGCTCTGGAGACACCACCACATTCGAATCATGCACGAATTTCCGTAGAAACAACACATGGAACACATTATGCACACTCGACATCGTCTCGGGTAACTCCAATCTATATGCGAGCTTTCCAATTCGCTCGACTATCGAATATGGTCCAACAAACCTTGGAGCTAACTTTCCTTTCTTACCAAATCTAACCATGCGCTTCAACGGCGAAGCTTTCATGAAAACCACATCGCCCACGTCGAATTCCAAGTTCTTGCGACGCTTATCGGCGTAACTCTTCTGACGATCTTGGTCTGCCTTCATTCGTTGCCGAATGATCTCGATACAGTCCGAGGTCTCTCTAATCATCTCTGGCCCAAGCGCCAACTTATCTCCAGTTTCTAACCAACATACTGGAGAATTGCACGGTCTCCCATACAACGCCTCGTATGGTGCCATCCCAATGCTAGACTGGTAGCTATTACTATATGCAAACTCAACTAGATGTAGATGGTCTTCGCATGATCCTCCGAATTCTAACACACAAGCCCTTAGGAGATCTTCCAAAACTCGATTGACTCTCTCGGTATGACCATCAGTTTGGGGATGGTATGCTTAAACACAACTCTCAAGTGTGTCTTATATTCTTCCTTACTCCTGGAGTAAACCAGAATGTCATCCATGAACACAAGCACAAACTTGTTCAACTTGTCTCTGAATACTCTATTCATTAGATCCACAAAATACGCTGGCGTCTTAGTCAACCCGAATGGCATCACTAACCATTCAAAGAAACTGGATGGTGTCATAAAAGCAGTCTTCGGTACACTATCCTTAGCCACTCTCAACTGGTGAAATTCCGTTGCTAAATCCATCTGAGAAAATATTTTGGCCTCGTGAAGCTGATCGAACAAGTCATCTATCCTTGGCAATGGACACTTGTTCTTTTTAGTCACCTTGTTCAGCTCACGATAGTCCACACAAAATATTAACGAGCCATCTGCCTTGGTTGCAAACATGACCGGTGCACCCCATTCGGATACACTCCTCCGAATGAATCCTTTTCCCAAAAGGTCACAAACCTGCACCTCCAACTCTCGCTGTTCCTTAGGCGCCATCCGCCTAGGAGGCATAACGATTAGTCTTGCACCCTCGACCAAATCGATCCTAAACTCGATCTCACGATGCGGCGAAAACTCTTTGACCTCGTCAAAGACATCCTCATACACATTAGCAATCAGCACAGATGACAAGTCTTCTTGTGGAATCCAAAGCAAATATAGTTAGCTAACGAAGACACCGTCTTCATGCTTACATTTAATCAATACTTTTCGCCCAACCACATCCCCGACCCTCACCTCTAGCTTCTCGCAATTCACCCCTGTCGCATACCTCTTGAGCCAATCTATGCCCAAGATGATCCCAAACCCAGCGAAGTTAAGAACAAAGCAATCACACACAAAAGAGCAACCATAACTGGACAACACTAGACCACGACATATCATGGAAAGATTTGATGAACCACCAACTGGATTAGTCACTACGAAGGGTCTATCACAAATCTTAGGTTCCAAACCCAAAAGACACACTAGCGCATTGCAAATGAAAGAGTGCGACGCTCCAGTATCAAAAAGCACAAAAAATGAAACACCATTACCAGAAAGAGTACCTTGCACCACGACACCCTTTCACTTTTCTTCAGCAGTAGGAGCCCTTAAAGAAGATGGCACGGCTTCCAAAGCATATTCCTTCACAATCTGCTTCCCTTTAGCCGGTTCCGGACAATCCTTATTGAGATGCCCAGCCTTGCCACAATTGTGACACTTCCTCTCACCCTTCGGATTCTTACACTCATTAGCAAAATGGCCTTTCTGTTGGCATTTAAAGCAAACCATCTCACTCTTAGGTTTCTTTTGGCCATCTTTTCCATTCTGCTGTTGCTGCTTCCTCTTCTTATTATTACCACCTTGCTGTGGTTTCTGAGCCTCTGTGACGGCCCGCCCCGCACCAACCGACATTTACTCCAAAAGTGCGCTGTACACATGTCCAGTTAGCACGGAACGGGTCTCCAGAAGGAAAAGGGAAGAAGGAAATGAACATACAAAGAACCTGTAGAATGTCTCACAGCGCATAGAACAAAATACAATAATAACATACTTGACATAAAACAGGAGAGACAGTGCATAAGCTGAAAATCAGAACTAAACATCATAGCAGCGGAAATCCAAAATACAGCTTATTACAACCTTCAAACTGTCTCAAGCAAAAGCAAGATAAATGAGGTACACTACTAATGCCCAAGTAGCGACCACCAACGACACAGGGAGAATGTGTGTATATATATATATATATATATATATATAATACGTGGAAGCCTCCTGCCCGCCTCCAAATCAGCTACTCGCACATCACCAGCTAACCTGTCTCTAGTCTGCTCGTGTGAGCACCCAGAGTAATAAGAGGAGACATAAAACTCTGGGTCAGACATAAAGCCTGGTATGAGCGATAAGCATCTAAAGTGAACAATAACAGGTAGACTAAAACATACCTGAATCTGGACCTGCAACCAAAGAGTTAGCACTACATACTGTACAACACTCTAAGGTATCATATCAATCAATATAAAGATACGGAGGTGGGGGAGGTGTGCATGTCATAATGATGGCAAACAATCAAACATAGCATCCATCCTCACATCTCTCACTCAGTGCGTAAAGCATACGATATCCACCACTTCGATCACCCAACATTCCTTGCTACGATCACTTTGCCCCATGAAGTCATAAATGGCTTCACTGCACTGATAACGTAGCCACTAATTCCTCGCT
Source organism: Allium sativum (assembly GCA_030737875.1). Taxonomy (NCBI): domain Eukaryota; kingdom Viridiplantae; phylum Streptophyta; class Magnoliopsida; order Asparagales; family Amaryllidaceae; genus Allium; species Allium sativum. The sequence goes on along the minus strand of CM060924.1, from coordinate 182,186,884 downwards.
ATGTCCACTTGCCCCATGGAGTTATTCACCCCATCTGCGCTGGCTCATAGCCTTACTAATCCTTACTATGTCCACTTGCCCCATGGAGTTATTCACCCCATCTGCGCTGGCTCATAGTCTTACTACGCATCACCTTGCCCCTCAGGTCATAATGACCCTACTGCACTGATAACGTAGTCTTGCTACCATCACTTTGCCCCTCAGGTCATAATGACCCTACTGCACTGATAAGTAGCCCATCATTCATTCTTAGTGGTGAATCGAAGTTATGAACGTCGACAACTCCTTAGCACACGTCCCGCAGCAAAGTCCAACCATGAAGTGAACTCATTGGTTCCCAACTGGTTCCGGGATCCTGAGCTCTAACTTCCATTTGGACTACCTTTGCATCTCGGGTTATTGATCATCACCAGATCGGATCGGATCGTGGCCTTCAGATCGGATCGGTTCGGAGCCCAGCTTTCCTCGTCTGCACGGATCGGATCAAGTTACGCCATCAGCTCGTGGTCACCCATTCGGATCGGGTCGTGGTCACCCATTCGGATCGGGTCGTGATCACCCATTCGAATCGGGTCGGGGTTCCTCCTTCAAGTCAGTTCGTGCTTCCCCAACTGGTCGAGTCGGGTCGGGTGCGCCTTCCCAGGTAGTCAACTCGTGAACTTCTGAAGTGAATCGGTTCGTGCTCCTCCCTTCGGATCGTTGCGCCTCATCCAATCTGAATCGGATCGTGGAGAGGATTCGCGATCGGTGGTGGACATGTGGATCGCTGTCTTCGGATCGGATCGTGGTATATACCCACGATCGGTTCGCGTCGGGGAGTCCGATCTGATCCCACTTGCAACTTCCTGTAGTCCCTACAGCGAGCAGTTTACGCCATTCGACGGCATTTTCGACCATTCTAACTATTGAAATCAATCACAAAGCATTTCATACAGTCATAGCAGCATGCATAATCAACCACAAACATCAAAACATCAATATGATAGGTTAAAATGGATCAAACATACCCAAAATCCCATATTTCCCCTTAAGCATGTTTAGGTGAAACTAATGATAGGATTATCAAAACTTAACCAAATTAACCCAAATTCATATCAGAGGTCTAAAACATCATTCCGAATTTTATGAACATTTTTCCAGAATTTTATCATGTTTAAATTCGCTAATTAACACTAATCACTCCTAATTAGCCATAATTAGTGCAAAACTAAGCAAATCACTCACCTTAGCCACAAAATAAACTAAGATCTGAAATGATTCTCTGATTTGATGCGAATTTCAATACCAACAGCAGCTCCTTTGTTGATTTGGTGAAGATCCTTCTTGATTAGGGGTTGCTAAGCCAAATCCTTAACCTAAAGATGATTTGGAGGTGATTTAGAGGTTGGAGGCCATTTTTAAGGTTCCTTGGTGATAAGTGGAGGCTAGAAAACTGAAATGGAATGATTTTCCATCTCATTTCAGCCCTCCCATAACCCTAATCCCGAAATGGGTTATGGGCCTACTCACTAATCACCCGATTTGGCCCGGTTAAGCAGTTTTTCACCCTCCAAACCTTGTTTCAGCCATATCTCCCAAACGGTAAGTCCGTTTGGCTATTATGACCACTCTACGGAAAGAGAAACCATCAAACGAATCTAATGGAAGTGCTTTCAGATCAAAATTCCTTTCCAATTAAAAGTTATGGCCAAAACAGTACTAACTAGGGGCAAAATGGTCATTTAAAAATCGACAAAAATCATGAACATGGGAAATGACTCTAATAAATGTTTCCCAAAGTTACATGACCATACGACTTCACATGGGAAAGAAATAAATATTCTACGATCCTATGACGTGTAGAATACGGGTCATTACACTCTCCCCCCGTTAAGAAATTTCGCCCCCGAAATTCCCTAATCCAAACATACACAAAGGTTCCCGCATGCCTATTAATCATAAAACAACAATCAAACATTCAAACAGGCAAAGCAAGTCTATCCTAGCATGCGGAAAACCAAATCGCAAGGTAAATCTCACGAGGCAAAGAGTTCTGGATATGCCTTCCTAATGCTTTCTTCTGTCTCCCAAGTACAATCATTCTCGTCCTCGCCCCACTGAACCTTGACTAGCTTCACCGACTTCCTTCGAAGTTGCTTCGTATCGTGCCCCACAATACGAATCGGCTTGCGGTTCCCAACCGCCTCGGGTTCTACTTCGAAGTCCTCTAACTGATCAGGTGAAATAGTCACATTTGAGTCGTGAACGAACTTCCTTAGTTGGGAAACATGAAACACATTGTGAACTCCTGTCATCTTCTCTGGTAAGCCAACTCTATATGCCAAATTCCCGACTAGTTCAAGAACAGGGAACGGGCCAACAAATCTTGGCGCCAACTTGCCTCTCCTGCCAAATCGAACCACGCTCTTCAACGGAGAGATCTTGACAAACACCAAGTCACCAACGGAGAATTTCAAATCTCTTCTCCTCTTATCAGCATAATTCTTCTGCCTATCCTGAGCAGCTTTCATTCGTTGCTGAATGATCTTGATCTTATCGGAAGTTTCTCTCACCACATCTGGTCCAAGCACAAACTTCTCGCAGTCTCTATCCAACATGATGGTGAGTTGCACGGTCTTCCGTACAAAGCTTCATATAGAGCCATACCGATACTGGATTGGTAGCTATTATTATATGCAAACTCTACTTGATGCAAATGGTCATCCCATGATCCACCAAAATCCAATATACAAGCTCTCAAGAGATCTTCCAATATACGATTCACCCTCTCCATCTGACCGTCGGTCTGAGGATGATATGCGGTACTGAGATGTAATTCTGACCCTAGAGCCTCTTGTAAGCTCTTCCAAAACCCACTAGTGAACAACGGGTCTCGGTCACTCACAATGCTTTTGGGTACTCCATGAAATCTCACTACTCACTTCATATACAATTCTGCCAACTTGGCTGCCGTCCTGGTCGATTTGACTGGTATAAATCTTGCGCTTTTAGTCAATCGATCCACAATTACCCAAACGCTATCATATCCCGATCTAGTCCTTGGTAAGCCATCGATGAAATCCATCGAAACTTGCTCCCATTTCCATTCGGGAATTTCTAATGGTTGCAACAACCCACTAGGCTTCTTTTGCTCGGCTTTAACTAGCTGACAATTCATGCATTTGGATATAAACTTCCCAACGTCTCTTTTCATCCCTTCCCAGTAGTAAGTCTGCCTCATGTCTCGATACATCTTATTACCACCGGGATGTATAGTCAGTTTTGAGTGATGACATTCTCTAAGCACTTCATCTCTCAAACCATTCACATTGGGCACAACTAGTCTTCCATTCTTCCGAAGCCATCCATCCCGATGAAGCCCATACACATTCATCTCCTCATCGATACCCATCTCTAACTTGGAGATGATTTCCAATAGATTAGGATCGTCCCTCTGGCTGGAACCAATCCGCTCTATCAAAGTAGGTCTGATCGTCAAACTAGCTAGCATAACTGGATCCAATTCGCACTTTGGTCTGAAATCAAACCCCGCGATATACTCCAGTTGCTTCCATTCAAGAAACATTGCCCCTAAGCTGGCATGTCTCCTACTCAAGGCATCGGCTACCGCATTACCCTTCCCAAGTGTATACGCGATATCAAAATCATACGAAGCCAAGAACTCTAACCATCTCTGCTGACGGAGATTCAGATCTTTCTGAGAGAAGAGATACGTTAACGATTTATGATCGGTAAACAGCTCAAATCTTTCTCCCAAGAGATAGTGTCTCCACATCTTCAGCGCAAATACAATCGCTGCCAATTCCAAATCATGGGTAGGATACTTCTTCTCATGCGGCTTTAGCTGTCGACTAGCATAAGCTACAACCCTACCTCCTTGCATCAATACTGCACCCAATCCGGTACCACAAGCATCTGTGTATACCGTCATCTCTTCATTCCCTTTAGGAATGACTAACACTGGCGCACGCGTCAACCTCTCCTTTAGACTTTTGAAGGCATCCTCACACACTCCGTCCCAGACGAAGGACTGATTCTTCTTAGTCAACTGAGTCAACGGTGCTGCTATCTTGGAGAAGTCTTGGATAAACTTACGATAATATCCAGCTAATCCCAAGAAACTCCTTACATCTGTAGCATTCTTGGGCGTAGGCCAATCCTGTACCGTAGCCACCTTCGCAGGGTCCACGGCAATACCACTCTCGGAAACAACATGACCCAAGAATCTTACTTCCCTTCTCCAAAAATGACACTTAGAGAATTTCGCTTTCAATTGGTGTTTCCTCAACACCTCCATCACCATCCTCAAGTGTCCCTTGTGTTCCTCCTCTGTCCTTGAATAAACAAGGATATCATCCACGAACACAAGAACAAACTTATTCAACTGATCTCTGAATACTCGATTCATAAGATCCACAAAATAGGCTGGTGCATTGGTCAACCCAAATGGCATAACCAACCACTCATAAAATCCAGACGGCGTCCTAAATGCCGTCTTCGGAACACTCTCATCTGCTACTCGAAGCTGATGAAATCCTGTCGCGAGGTCCAACTGGGAGAACACTCTTGCTCCTTCCAGCTGATCAAACAAATCATCTATCCGCGGTAGAGGATACTTATTCTTTCTCGTCACCTTATTCAACTCGCGATAGTCCACACACAAACGAAGGGAACCATCTGCCTTAGTGGCAAACACAACTGGTGCTCCCCATTCGGAGACACTCCTTCTAATCAATCCCTTCTTCAAAAGATTGCTGACTTGCACCCCAAGCTCTCGCTGCTCCCTTGGTGTCATACGACGAAGTGGCATCACTATAGGTCTGGCATCTTTCACTAAATCAATACGGAACTCAATCTCTCGGTGTGGTGGAAGCCCGGTCACCTCCTCGAAGACGTCCGGATACTGGCCAACCACGGGCACATCTGACAACTCATCTTGCGGGATGTCGAGGGAATTTACAAAACTTGCCATAACCCCATCGCTAGGTAGGCTACCAAACACTACCCTCCGCCCATCATCCGCCCTCACTGTCACCAAAAAGCCCTCACAGTCTACCACCACCCCGTATCTTTGGAGCCAATCGACTCCCAATATAATGCCATACCCAGTAAAGCCCAAAACAAAGCAATCACATACAAACATACATCCATGACTCGATAAGACCAAATTCCTGCAAATCATACTAAGGCTAGTCGAACCACCAATCGGGTTCGTCACAATCAATGGTCTATCGACTATCTCGGGTTCCAGTCCCAACCTATCTACCAGGTCACTAGATATGAAGGAACGGGAAGCCCCAGTATCTAACAAAACTCGAACTGGTATATCATAAATAGAAAGCATACCTTGAATAACAACATTCTTTCCTTTCTCCGCCGCAGTTGGGGCATTCGACGAAGAAGGAATAGCATCAAGAGCATATGCTTTCACCATCTGCTTCTCCTTAAGAGGTTGCGGACACTTATCTTTCTGATGTCCCACTTGACCACAGTTGTAGCACTTCCTTTCCGCTGGCTTGGCCCGACATTCTTTAGCATAATGACCCTTCTTTCCACAGCTGAAGCACTCAACATCCTTCTTGCTCTTTTTCTGGCCACCTTTAGATTGGTCCTGCTTCCTCTTATTCTGAGAGCTATTCTTGCCTCCACCACCTACTTGCGGCTTTGGCCCTTCTGCCGATGCAGCCTCAGTCTTTGACTTAGGGTAAAGACTCTCTGATCTCAAAGCTTTCCCCACAATCGATTCAAAAGTCTCATCGATGTGATTAATAAGCCTCTCCCCCAAGTACCCATCCAGGCCAGTAATGAACTTCTCATTCTTCTTCTCAGGAGTATCAATAAGAGACAGTCCATACTTCGACAAAGTGTCGAACTCAGCAATATAATCAGAAACTGCCCTCCCATTCTGCTTGAGTTCCAAGAACCTCTTAAACAATACTGACTTCTGGGCAGCTGGAATAAACTTCTCGCTAAAGCGAGCCTTGAACTGAACCCAAGTAACCTGGTCCTCTGGAGTAGCTGTTCTAATAGCATTCCACCAATTCATCGCTCGCCCTTGCAGCTGACGAGACGCTAGCCTTCTCTTCATCGCATCCTCAAGACCCAAGTCATCAAAGATACGATCACAGCTATCCATCCAATCTTGAACATCTGTGGCCGACTCCGTTCCATGGAACGGCTTCCCACCAAGATTAGTGTAATCTTTGCACAACTTGGCGAAATCGACCCTAGGCGCCTGCACTACTGGGCCAACACCAACTCCGGGATTGGGAATTGCCCCTTGCACTTCTCTAAGCATGTCTCTCATGAGGTTAGTAAACATAGCCCTCATGTCAGCGGCATTCCCTTGGTTGGTCCCTCTACCAGCACCCCTCGTCTCTCGGCTCATCGTTAATCTGTAAAAAGGAAACGATTAACGACCCCATAGTGGTGCTAGTGCAGTGCGACTTCATCTTTATACTACTAATAGTATATACATACATAGTTTTTGAAAACCAAAGTAATCACAAATACGCGCTCTCATATACGTAATATCTCTCCCTAGTGTCTTTCCCTAGGTTAACTACGCAACCTAGAGCTCCGATACCAAGTGTGACGGCCCACCCCGCACCAACCGACATTTACTCCAAAAGTGCGCTGTACACATGTCCAGTTAGCACGGAACGGGTCGCCAGAAGGAAAAGGGAAGAAGGAAATGAACATACAAAGAACCTGTAGAATGTCTCACAGCGCATAGAACAAAATATAATAATAACATACTTGACATAAAACAGGAGAGACAGTGCATAAGCTGAAAATCAGAACTAAACATCATAGCAGCGGAAATCCAAAATACAGCTTATTACAACCTTCAAACTGTCTCAAGCAAAAGCAAGATAAATGAGGTACACTACTAATGCCCAAGTAGCGACCACCAACGACACAGGGAGAATGTGTATATATATATATATAATACGTGGAAGCCTCCTGCCCGCCTCCGAATCAGCTACTCGCACATCACCAGCTAACCTGTCTCTAGTCTGCTCGTGTGAGCACCCAGAGTAATAAGAGGAGACATAAAACTCTGGGTCAGACATAAAGCCTGGTATGAGCGATAAGCATCTAAAGTGAACAATAACAGGTAGACTAAAACATACCTGAATCTGGACCTGCAACCAAAGAGTTAGCACTACATACTGTACAACACTCTAAGGTATCATATCAATCAATATAAAGATACGGAGGTGGGGGAGGTGTGCATGTCATAATGATGGCAAACAATCAAACATAGCATCCATCCTCACATCTCTCACTCAGTGCGTAAAGCATACGATATCCACCACTTCGATCACCCAACATTCCTTGCTACAATCACTTTGCCCCATGAAACATAAATGGCTTCACTGCACTGATAACGTAGCCACTAATTCCTTGCTATGTCCACTTGCCCCATGGAGTTATTCACCCCATCTGCGCTGGCTCATAGCCTTACTAATCCTTACTATGTCCACTTGCCCCATGGAGTTATTCACCCCATCTGCGCTGGCTCATAGTCTTACTACGCATCACCTTGCCCCTCAGGTCATAATGACCCTACTGCACTGATAACGTAGTCTTGCTACCATCACTTTGCCCCTCAGGTCATAATGACCCTACTGCACTGATAACGTAGTCTTGCTACCATCACTTTGCCCCTCAGGTCATAATGACCCTACTGCACTGATAAGTAGCCCATCATTCATTCTTAGTGGTGAATCGAAGTTATGAACGTCGACAACTCCTTAGCACACGTCCCGCAACAAAGTCCAACCATGAAGTGAACTCATCGGTTCCCAACTGGTTCCGGGATCCTGAGCTCTAACTTCCATTTGGACTACCTTTGCATCTCGGGTTATTGATCATCACCAGATCGGATCGGATCGTGGCCTTCAGATCGGATCGGTTCGGAGCCCAGCTTTCCTCGTCTGCACGGATCGGATCAAGTTACGCCATCAGCTCGTGGTCACCCATTCGGATCGGGTCGTGGTCACCCATTCGGATCGGGTCGTGATCACCCATTCGGATCGGGTCGGGGTTCCTCCTTCAAGTCATTTCGTGCTTCCCCAACTGGTCGAGTCGGGTCGGGTGCGCCTTCCTAGGTAGTCAACTCGTGAACTTCTGAAGTGAATCGGTTCGTGCTCCTCCCTTCGGATCGTTGCGCCTCATCCAATCGGGATCGGATCGTGGAGAGGATTCGCGATCGGGGGTGGACATGCGGATCGCTGTCTTCGGATCGGATCGTGGTATATACCCACGATCGGTTCGGGTCGGGGAGTCCGATCCGATCCCACTTGCAACTTCCTGCAATCCCTACAGCGAGCAGTTTACGCCATTCGACGGCGTTTTCGACCATTCTAACTATTGAAATCAATCACAAAGCATTTCATACAGTCATAGCAGCATGCATAATCAACCACAAACATCAAAACATCAATATGATAGGTTAAAATGGATCAAACATACCCAAAATCCCATATTTCCCCTTAAGCATGTTTAGGTGAAACTAATGATAGGATTATCAAAACTTAACCAAATTAACCCAAATTCATATCAGAGGTCTAAAACATCATTCCGAATTTTATGAACATTTTTCCAGAATTTTATCATGTTTAAATTCGCTAATTAACACTAATCACTCCTAATTAGCCATAATTAGTGCAAACTAAGCAAATCACTCACCTTAGCTACAAAATAAACTAAGATCTGAAATGATTCTCTGATTTGATGCGAATTTCAATACCAACAGCAGCTCCTTTGTTGATTTGGTGAAGATCCTTCTTGATTAGGGGTTGCTAAGCCAAATCCTTAACCTAAAGATGATTTGGAGGTGATTTAGAGGTTGGAGGCCATTTTTAAGGTTCCTTGGTGATAAGTGGAGGCTAGAAAACTGAAATGGAATGATTTTCCATCTCATTTCAGCCCTCCCATAACCCTAATCCCGAAATGGGTTATGGGCCTACTCACTAATCACCCGATTTGGCCCGGTTAAGCAGTTTTTCACCCTCCAAACCTTGTTTCAGCCATATCCCCCAAACGGTAAGTCCGTTTGGCTATTATGACCACTCTACGGAAAGTGAAACCATCAAACGAATCAAATGGAAGTGGTTTCAGGTCAAAATTCCTTTCCAATTAAAAGTTATGGCCAAAACAATACTAACTAGGGGCAAAATGGTCATTTAAAAATCGACAAAAATCATGAACATGGGAAATGACTTTAATAAATGTTTCCCAAAGTTACATGACCATACGACTTCACATGGGAAAGAAATAAATATTCTACGATCCTATGACGTGTAGAATACGGGTCATTACAGCCTCTTTGGTTGCAGCGACAACATTTGCTTCCTAAGGAAACAAGCTCTCATGACGCATAGCTTTTTCCACAATCTTCTCAAATGAATCATCAAGATGGTCTACTAACGGCTTTCCGATATAAGCATCCAAACCCAAGATAAACTTCTCGTTCTTCTAATAGGCTGTATCAATGTATGAACGAGCATATCTAGACAAAGCTTCAAAGTCGGAAATATAGTCAAGAACTGATATGTCATTCTGCTTCAATTCTATAAACTTCTTGAAGAGAACGGACTTCTGAGTAGTGGAGATAAACTTGGCTTCAAACTTAGCTTGGAATTGCTCCCATGAAATCTCTTGCTCTAGAGTTTCGAGTGTGACAAAATTCCACCATTCCATGGCCCTGCCCTACAGTTGCCTTGATGCAAGCATTCTTTTTATTGCATCCCCAATACCCAAGTCTCCAAAGATTCAGACACATGAATCCATCCACCTCTGAACCTCTTCAGCTGGTTCAGTTCCCTTGAATGGTTTTCCCCCTAAATATGTAAAGTCCTTGCACAACTTTGCAAAATCTACTACTTTAGGAACTCGCACACCAACATCTATCGTTGCTGCCATTGGAGCAGGTACCCTTCGCATAATTGCTTTTTCCATGGCTTCAAACATGGCCGTGCAATTAGGTCCACCGCCATTTCCACCTCAGTATTAGCTCCCCTAGCAGTGTGTCTTGATTCTCGTCTACTCATTCAAAATCAGCAATGTAGAATAATTAGCCACTTTCAAGAAAAACTGTTAAAGAGATACAACCGCTACTATTGTATATACTAATACATATAGTATGCATCAAACTGAAATCTACAAGTGTGCCTCTCATACTTAATTACGTCTTAGAACTTTGGCTAAAATCGTTAACTTGGCTCTGATACCAAATGTGACGACCACCCATAACCCCTGCACTAAACAAGTGATTTTATGCGTTGAAAAGTGTGCCAGGCAGCTATGGACGATCATCAGAGTAGGTAAACACAAGAGGAACCTGTCGTAGAACTCACAGCGCAAGGACAAAATATAATAGAACTTATACAACATGTAATAGTAACGAAGCATCATTTAGTAAACTTTTCAAACTTTCACAACATACAAAATATTTTCCAACGAATACTAAAGTTTGTACATAAGGCCTCACTACAACCCTCTTAGAGCACTTAACAGCGGAAATATAAATGCTAGATAGTAATAAAACTAGTACGCCAGCCTCCTGCTCACCTCCGCACAACATCATCGTCCTCACTAATAACCTTTAACCTGCTACTTAGTCTGCCCATCCACAACTGGATGAACAACCCAAGGTAATAAGAGGAAACATAAAACCTTGAGTCAGACAACAGTCTTAGTGAGCGATAAAACAACTAACAACTTCAACAAAAAATTATATGAGATTAGGTAGATTAACAAACCAATCTACCAACCATCGGAGAAGAACTCAACTCATGCCTTCCCCCACATCGGACAGTGATAGCCTTTACATTAAGCAATTCAATCATTCATCCATGGAAACCAGAACACTAATTCAATCATGGTAAAGCACTCATAACACCCAGATTATATATATCTCATGTAGACCATCCTAATCGAATTCAACATCCCTTAAGTACAAGCACTAGAGGCCTAAACCGATATCAGACAAGCACCCAAGAAACATCTCCTTCAACTTTGGATGACCTACATGAGACAGTACAAACAGAACAACCCATCATCCATGACTAACTCTGCTATCACCGCCAATCCTGCTTTGAAACCATCGTTAATCGTATGACGACCCATCATGACTGTCATATGTCAAGGGCTAATGGTAACCCCAGTTCTAGCACAACTCCATACGCCATCACGATTCATATGTTTGTCTTCTCAAATCTCGACAACTAGGCCCTTCACGAGTGCCCAAGGTACGAGGCCCTTCATGACTGGCCAAAGTACCCCTGCTTTGAGTCTGCTAGAACTTACGATAACGACAATCTCTCCTCCTTCACATATCTAGCCATCAACTCCAATGACTATTTATTAATTCAAGTCCCCCTTGAGTATCCATTATCCACGAACTCAATACGTCCTTGAGTCGACTTCCCATTCGTTGCTCTACACCGATCAACGAACATATCACATCACTTCGAACATCCTCATCTGGACTCTCGTCGAAGCCACCATCACCACTGAACCAAACTACTTCAATATATGGTTCAATATAGTCTATAGCATTATAACCCCATTCAGGACTCTTTTGAGTGGTCATACCATTCGTTATTCCACATTGATCAACGAACACTTTGAAGTTACATCATCACCGGAAATGTCCGACCAGAAATAGCCAACCAGAAATGGCTGACCAGAATAGGCCGACCCAGCTTTAGGCTGACCCAACTTTATGTCGACCCACTTTATGTTGACCCAACTTTAGTCCTACCCAACTTTATGTCGACCCAACTTTATGTCGACCCACTTTATGTTGACCCAACTTTAGTCCTACCCAACTTTATGCCGACCCAACTTCTTCTGACTAGGCTGACCCACCTCTGAATGACTAGGCCGACCCACTTTTTCTGACTAGGCTAACCTACTGTTTCTGACTAGGCCGACCCAACTTATGGTCGATCCAACATTAGACCGACCCAACTTATGGCCGATCCAACTTATGGTCGACCCAAAACCTGCATGTTGCAACCGATTTCGACAAAAACATCGCCAAACGATTGATTCGACGAAACTAACTCATCTAATTCATCCAACGTGACCACAAGCATGTTATGAAACCATCATCAACATGAATACAACGATTTTCACCAAAATTATGCAAATCACTCCAAATCATGAAAAATGATCATATGAACAACACTATAAATCTAACTAGCATAATCGTATGAGATAACATGTATTACCGGATTAAACTTACTAAATTGGATCCTATGGTGATTCACATGAAATGGACTTAATATGGCATGGGAAAATGATTGAATATGATGAAAAACATAATCAAACAATCATACACTTCATTGAATCCATGTGAGAGATGTGAATCACTCACCGATTCTACAAAACAAGCTAAAATGATAGAATTATGAATCCGGACAATGAGCAATTCAAGCCAAACTCCTCGATCTGATGAATTCGCCCTTGAAATGATGTAGATCTAGCCTCCAATGGTGTAGATCTATGATTTCCCTCCTTAGATTTGGATTTTTAATGGTGGAAAGATGTTAGAGGAAGAAGAAACCCAAGGCCTCCAAATGAGAGAATGAGAGAAGTAACCCATTCTCCATACCCCTCACCCCCTATTTATAGTTTCCACCAACCCACTAATGGACCTCCCCAATTCATCCCATTAGGCTCTCCAAACCTGAACAGCCAACTGAAAAACCTTAAAACAACGATTTCTACCTAACCGCTGAGCCAAGTCCTTAACGTAACCACTCTACGGAAAGGCAAACATCAATTTCTTTCCAATGGCACAAGTCTCATCCTCTGATTCGACCTGAGTCAGAAGTTATGCCATGTACAAGACTGATAGGGGAAAAATGGTCGCAAACAAAATCATTAAAAATATGGACATGTCTCGCATCCCCATAAGAATCATATTAAATGATTAGAATGGTCCAACCCTTAGGGAACAAAATAAAAATATTTACGATCTTTAGATGTGTAAAATGCGAGCTGTTACAGGTAATTTTTACACAACCAAGCTGAGGATAAATAAAATGCATGGCATTGCCTGATGACACGGGGTTATACTTGTATATGATATGGGTTGGGTATGGCAATTGTGATAGTGGCTACCTTCAGCTTTGAAAGATGATGTGGACACATAAGAATGTAAAGCAAGTCGTTCTGTCAACTATAAAGGAGCGCGCATATTATAACTATATATGAGCATGGACCATGAAATGGGTATAAAGCAAGTCGTCAAGCAAAGTATCCATGTCGTTAATACGACATGGGATCAGGTATGGGATCAAGCCGTTAAATCCAAGCATAAAAGAATAAGCAGTAATAAATAATAGGACACGTGGTAAGCATGTATTAGAGCAGTAAAATAGATCATTAGAACCTTCGATGGAGCATGTCGTATATTGTACTATGCCCAATGCTGGTCTTTATGTTTATATGCAAAGTCGTTAAGCAGAATGGACACGTGAGATATGAATTACGTGCAAACAGTCAGGTCTTCTTTACAATCTGAACCAAGTCGTTAACATTTTTGGAAACGTGCATATAAAGTACGTACTGAGACGCAAGTCGTCCACTCCATAGTGGATCGTTGGGCATACTTTGTGAGCTAGGTCGTGATGCTTTTGTACGTAACATAAGATTTGGAGCCAGCTGTAAAGGGTAGAATGCTAGCTATCATCACGTGATGAGATGAGAAAATCAGACCGTGAATTCCTTAAGGCCATGTCGTGTACGTGATTTGAAGAGCGGGTCCTTTATGTGACTTGAACTCATGCCGCAAGTCTTAAAGAACAAGTCATGTCGTGTACCCCATATTTACAGAAATGTCACTACACTCCAACACCACCTATAAATACCCAGTACCACACACTTGAAAGGGGACTGGATTTCATTACGACGAAGTGCCGCCATACTCCAAGCTCTCTCCCAAGCTCCATTAATGGCTTCTCAAACTAAATCTACCTTTCTCAAGCTCAAACCAAACTACTCTAATCTCCACTAATCCTCTCTAAAGCCTAAATCTAACACAAAATCGCCATGGAATCAAGGAAAACCACTTAAGTGATCAAGTGTTGAAGATATTCATCAATCTCCACCACACTTAGAGAGATCAAACCGTTCCTGTGGTAGACTCAAGTGACATCTAGATCAAAAGAGAGATAAAAGAGAAACATCACAAATGAGTGAAGTGAATCAAATCATGTATTTTGTAAATTCAAATGTGATAATAAAAGTAGCTTATACAATGGACGTATGTCTAAATTGATCGAACCACTCTAAAATTCTCGTGTTTTTACTTGTTTTTACATTTCATGGCTCCATTTTTCTATTTCATACCATTTGGTGAAGTGTTCTAAATACCTTTGGTGTTGAAGTCATTTTTTGATTTCAACATATATAAGTGATATAAAAACTATATATAATATAACTATAAACATATATATATATATAGGAATTTATAAAGAGATATTTATAAACTATATAAGCAAAAAGGTTATATGAAAACTTAGTGTTTAAATTTTTTTTTTTGAAATTATAATCAAATATAAACTTAGTAATATATATATATATAAATGATTTATTAAAACTATAAAAATAAGAAAACTTATAAATTAGGAAATATATATTTGAAATCATAAGTTTGAAATCCTTGGATGATTAACAATCATTTTGAGAGACGTTTGAAATCAATTTGAGAATAGTTTGAAATCAATTTTTAAAAGAGATAATTTGAAAATAGAGTTTGAGTGTTATTCAGAGTTTTACCTAATTTCTAGACTCTATAACCCTGATAGTCTTGGACTCTTGAACTCTTGATATCTTGATACTTATGATGATTCTCCTTTGAAATCTTGAATCTCTTAACTCTTGAAACTCTTAACTGTATAGTCTTCAATATCTTATTACCTGCATATAAATTTGTATATACATATATATATATATTCTAGATAAAAGTGTTAGTGTATATTTTATAATCAATAATAATTGAAACAAGGTTGTTGTCACCAAAATCTCATAAACATTCCATTCTCCAACAACAATTGTACTTAAAGCATTGATCATATGCAGTTATAGGTGTGAACCTGTGATTTGCATATGGATTTCGTCTCATTTGATTAATTATATACAGGAAAGTATTCAGTAGTTTCGGGTTATTTTGAGATGAACCCAACTAAAATAAAAAACAACTGAATTTTTTGTCAATAATCGAGTCAACCAAACTAAAAACGTACGGAAGATAACTAATTATTCCTATTGAAATTTTGGTAGTATGCAAACTTTTTCATTGGTTGTACAAAGATTCAAGGACATTAAATACTCCCAAATAATTTAAAACATTAGCCATGTAAATAGAATTTTCCTACAAAGTTTACTCTTTCTTTATTTTAAAAGAAACTAAAAAGAAAAAATGTTGACCTTCAAACTTAATATGGGAAGGTAATAGTATTTTGCTGGTTTACTTTTGCTAATGTTGTCTGAATTTTCTTAACTAGAGTTGTCTATGAAAATGAAAATGTTATAATTAAGCAATTCAGTATTAAACTAAAAACAATCCAGAGTTAGAAGAATATAGAAAAGAAACATAAAGCATGTTTGCTGATTAAGAACTGAATAATATGTTGTTTTTGAGTAGATTCTTATCATTATATCCACTGTACATTGAACCTTAAAAAAAGAGGTAAGAAAAAAATTACAAATGAAACTCTAATGTACACATGACTGATATATTAAATGGAGGCAGTTGTCTTGTTATTAATTGCACATTTTACCACCCTTTATCATATTTTAGAAGGCAACATAGTGTAACAAATGAAAAGACATAATCAATAAGGAGAGGTAGATAAGTCAAAGTAAAATAGTATTGGACTTTGTAAGGAAAATATATGTTCTGCTTCCATCTTTCTACAATAGGTACGAACTTCTCTGCCTAACTAAATCAGATTTGTAACATGCATGATAGATCATAAATAATAGAATACGAATTTATATAATATGGTACTTTATAAGGGCATATTTTTATGCATGAGCGCCACAAATTAAAAGACATGATCGTCTAACTTTTATTTAATCTGTTGATATACATTATCCTTACGACAACGTATTACATTTCTAAAGTGTGGAAGGCATATATATATATATATATATATATATATGAAAAACTTCAATAGTCATAGTGGCATAATTCAACCAAAGACATTAACGACCTGAATTTAGGATATAATTGTTAAAAGATTCTACCCATACCATTTCTAGAGAATCCTTAGAAAAACAGGTGATTCGTTCAATAAAAGCTGAAAAAACATTATTCAGAAAATATCTTATGCACATGAATATGAACAATTTTTTTTTGTGCCATTATTGTATTTGAAGAGAATGAAGAAAGGCCTAGTTTTTTTGAGAAAATTCAAGTTGGTATAGAAATATGAATTAAGAAGTAATTATCTTAAACATTATGTATAGAGATGAGCAGCTGCAAATCTGAGACGGTGAAATTACCCAAGCATGAAGCAAATTGCAAAATCTGAAGTGAGAACAATTGTAACAACCCGTATTTCGATAACACGTTAAAACGAGAAATCAAGGCAGAATTTAATTTTAAATTCTGAATCAAGTAAAACGGGCTATGCTATTGCGTTCGTCTCGGAAAAATACGCGAAATAGAGTCTGAGTTTTCGAGAATCGGAGTCCGTATGACCAAGTTATGGTCCGACGAAGTTTTCAGAAAATTCAAGTTCAAAAACGAGTTCTAATTTCGAAAATTAGGGCTGAAAGGTTAGGCGGGAATATTTCCCGCCAGGCACCCCAAGTCGACAGGCCTGTCGACTTGGGAGTCGACATGGTGTGACCCAAGTCGACAGCCCTGTCGACTTGGGGGTCGACTTATGGTGGCCGAGCCATCTTGGCTTGGTGCACCTGCACTTGTCTCTGGTCTTGTTCTGGAAGCTTCCAACGTGGTTTGATGGCTCAGATCCATCCTAGGGTTAATCTAAGGGCCTAAAACTACCCTAATCTCTATAAAAACACCCCTAAGCCTACCCTAAATCATCATTATTCATTCATGCAACTAAACTATGGCAAAATTTTACCTCTCATGGCCTCCACCCTCTTCATAAAATTTCTAAATCGTTTCTATGAGAGATTTTCCATGCATACAAGTGTTTTCAAGCTTGTATGA
Source organism: Allium sativum (assembly GCA_030737875.1). Lineage (NCBI taxonomy): Eukaryota > Viridiplantae > Streptophyta > Magnoliopsida > Asparagales > Amaryllidaceae > Allium > Allium sativum. Next base: position 182,169,672 of record CM060924.1, on the reverse strand, counting down.
GCCTCATTAGCTTGCATTCAAGTCAAGTTTCCATATCTACATCATAAAGCAAGGGTTTTGATCACTTTGGCTCAAGGGTTTTTATGTTAGAGCTTGCATTTTGGGTCTATTTGATTGCATAAGGGCTTTGTCATATCTTTTGTGCCTTCATAGCAATGTAAGCCATTTCCCTACTCTTAGATATTAACTATGAAGTTAAATGTTCATGTTGCAAGTTTGGGTTTGATCATTGAGTATGATGCATGCTATCATGTCATGCAAGTTTATGAAGTCATTATCTTGATCTTGTAGGCTAAAACCTACAACCTTTATGTTGAAACGTTGCATTATGCAACATGAGAACCCTCATAACCTTTATGTCAACTCGCATATGAAGTCATAACCCTTATATGATGATATATGCGAGTTACTAGTCATCATTCCATGTCTTTTGTCACCATGATTCGTTTATGTGCCAAGTTTGGGGTTTATGCATGTTTTGAGGCTTAAGAATGTAACATGCAAGTTAATGAACACATTTGTGCCTCATTTGCCACCATGATTAACTTGTGGCTTAATATCCATTTTTGTCATGCCTTTGCCAAGTCTCTTCTTTTAATCCATTACGTTGTTGCGAACGTATATGCGAGTTTATAAGCGTTGGGTTATGTTATGGGAAATTTCTAGTGACATGAAAATATAACTTGAAAATATGACTTGAAATATAACATGGAAGTTGACATGTAAGTATGCATAAAAACATAAGCTTGGGAATATACCTATTAAGTTAGGTCTACCCAAATGCTGGTAAATTTGTAACATGTTTTGGAAACATGATGGACATGACACTTAGATAATATAAGTGTGGCCAACTCGAGGTTGGGTTGAGTTTGCAACGTAAAACTACCCGGAACCGACCGGCCTAACTAGTAGTTGCAAACAATAGGACCCAATGTGAGAAGTTGGTCATGTTGTGCTTAAACCCGAGGTTAGACCAAGTTGTGGTGTAAAGCTACCCGGAACCGACCGGCTTAACTAGTAACCACAACAAAGTCTAATGTGAGAGGTGAAGGTGCATTAAGTAATTAATGCCACATGATAGGGTTAAGTTAATTTGATTAATGACTCTTAACCAAATATGACATGGACAAATGGGTTAAGTAATTTGATTAGGCTAATGATACTTAACGAAACATGACAAGGTTGGGTAGGTTAAGTGACTTGATTTGCCTAATGACACTTAACCATTTTGATACGACTAGTGGACGGGGTTAAGTTAACCAACACTTAATCAATCCAACACGATAACTTGGTAAGGTTAAGTAAGTTTTCTTAATGACGCTTAACCGAAGAATACAGTTAATGGATGGGTAAAGATTAGACTCAACTAGTCTAAACATGGTAATTGAATGGGATTAAGTTAGCCTAGACCTAATTAATCCAACTTGGTAGTTTAATGGGGTTAAGTTAAACACTTAACTAATCTAACTCGTTAATTTGATATGGTTAAGTGACCTATACTTCACCAATCTAACTCGTTAATTTGATGTGGTTAAGTTAACCAATACTCAACCAATATAACGTGAAAACATGATAAGGCTAAGTCACGAATTGTCTGAATACACTTGACCGATTTGACTAAGTAAATTGATAGGGCCAAGTTAATATATATTTAACCAATCTAGAATGATTTGGACGAGGTCAAGTCGTGAATTGCTTAATATACTTAACCAACTTGACACATGGTTTGTAGGGTTAAGTCTTGAACTTGGATACTTAGCCAATTTTGACATGGTTTGTAGGGTTAAGTCTTGAACTTGGATACTTAGCCAATTTTGACATGATTTGTAGACGGGTTAAGTCATGAACTTAAGTGACACTCAATCCATTATGTAAACCCTAGTTCTGAGGATTAGGTGGATAACCGTAGTTAACAAGGATAACGGAGTTAAGGCTAAGTGATACACCTTAGTTAAGGGTAACTAAGTAATAATTCTTAGTCAAGGAAATTTAGACCAGTTCATAGATAGATGAGTAACCTGATACGGTAGGTCATCGTTTAAGTATACGAGTAGGAGCAAGTATCTGATTTAGATAAAGGCTCCAGCGAACTGGGTAACGAAGCAGCGGCTTCGGGGAACGTGAGGATATTCTTGGTATCCCTCTATGAGCTGCCAGGTCATCATACTAGGCTCACGAGAGGTTAAGGCTGCGTTAGAAGAACCAAGAGTATGCCTTGGTTGCTATACGAGCGACCTAAAGACGGGGATGGATAGGGGATAGTCGACGATACACGGTCGTACCCTAGATAGCATTTTTCGTCAGGCTACCTACCATCTTTGGTCAAGCGTGTACGTACGGAAAGGCAGAGAACACCCAAAAGACCATAATTGCTATCTAATTATGGTTGCGGTAAGGCTAGGATTGTGGGTTGGCCAGTAGTGTGTTCTCATACAGGATTTATCCTGTCTTGTCTTTCACTAGTTGAGGGAGTGGTCTCGTGGGACCATAGCCACGTATAGAAAAAAAACAGACCTTAGCATCTGCATTGGCAGATAAATCGAAAGCTCCTGACCGAGTCCTGTATTTCCCGGTCTGCCCTGTGACAGGACTCAGATGGCACGATGTGATACATGTGCATACAGTCATGGAAAAACGATTCACGATGAATGCGTGGGAAAAAGGGCGCGGTTAACGGTTAGCGTAAATCCTAGTGGCCCTGGGTGGTTGAACCAAAACCGAGATACGAAAACGTGCAATAGGTAAGCATAATCCCTAGTAGTCCTAGGTAGCATAAGTCCTAGTTGTACAAACGATGATTCATGTTGAAAGACCCTAGTTAGATATAGGGTGACAATCCAAAACGATCTTAAGGATCATGGAACTATGTTAAAGTAGTATAGAATCTCATGGGAAAGCCCGTATGGTCTACGGCAAGGGACTGAACATTTTACATGGAATAAAACATACGTGTTGAGTAACCTATATATGCGATATATTAGGTTGACATAGACCATTACACGACTTTTGAGTAAGGGTCATTCATGGTTAACACATGATGCGGTGGGGATACTAGTACGGTAGGTGCAGAGCTAAAAGACAGGATAAATACCATGGGACGTTATACGTGATAGATATCTTGGGGATATTATACTTGACAGGAACGTGATGATGGGATGCCTTGTTTTATCTTGACATTGTAATTTATCATGACACCTTAGTTTATCTGAGCTCAGTAGTTCATCATGTTATTTTGATTTAGCTTATCTATCTTGTCATCATGCTTATGTTCATCTCAGTTTCTCATGTCAGTTAACTTTACTAGTTTTTATGCTGATAGTAGATAGGGCTTACTCAGTCTTTTTGACTGACCCATTTTGTTTCGCCTCTTTTCTTCCGTTTCCCCCCAGGTTACAGGGAGGAAATACTGTTGTTTAGTTCGGACTTCTTCTGCTTGAAGGTCATCATGGATGGCTTGGACTTTTCTTGGCTATGGCTACTTTACTGTTTTACTTGGGGAATAATTTATGAAAATGTCTTTATGCTTCTTTACTATTGCAAGACAGGTTTTGATGTACTCTGATGTAAAAGGCTTTAGACCTTAATTATTAATGTTTATGAAAGTTCGATTTTACTTCCGCTATTTTATATGTTCTGTCTTGTGATATTTCTGTGCATGTTTACCAATAATGCCCCTCTAAAGCTAGTGCATTCCTTTGCGAGTGACCCTAGCGGAGGCGGGGTGTTACACGTGGTATCAGAGCAGAAGGTTACCAGACTGGGCAAAAATTTTAAAAGGCCTTCTGAAAAATATTTGAAAATCGTTTACAAAGAAGCATTTTTCAAGAAAATTTTCTTTTAAAAGAAAAAGGCTATTCCCCAAAGGCCATTAGCACTATCCTTGTTTCCTTAATTGAATCTCTTTTCCTTTCCTTCCTCCATCTGTAGTCACAGTGGTTTTAACTGCGACTAGTCTTTTCTATCTACGAAAGTGCTTTCCATACGATGGAGGTGGTTCTCGAGAGACCAGTGGCCGCGTTATAAGAAAGGATAGTGAGGAAGAGGATAAAGGATACGAGCTTAAGGATGAGCAACTTGTTGGTATGGCTTAGTCCTCAAAGGAGGGAGAAGGATGAACAATGAAACCCATGACGAGAGGGTACCTTTGGCATGGTAAAACGGGACGGATAGTTAAGTATTATGGGACAAGGACAAGATCGTCGGGAGGGCAATAGTATGCTCTCATTTCTAGGGTACCTCGGAAGGAGGGTAACGATCTTGATAAAGGCTTTTCTTCTCTATCATCCCATTAGGACTTCGTTTTTCGTATCATTTAAGTCTGCTTCGATAGTTGAGTCTCTGCACCTTAAGTACTAGCGCAATAGAGAATCCCATTTTTGCCTCAAAGTCCTATTGGAGAATCAGTCCATTTATACATGACCTGTTTGGATTTGAGAATGTCTATGCCAAGTGTTGAGGTTGGAAATGATGCTTATGTTTATAAGCTATGGATGGATTCTAGGGATGAAGTGGTTATCCAGTAAGGGGTGCCACTCTCGGTTTTGATAGGAGGGTAGTTAGACCTTTTGACTAGCCTTGGTAATACCCTCGAAGTACTTTGTAACCTTTTTGAGGTCCTGTCATGACTAGTTACTTAGAATCCCTTGATGCCTTTATTGGAAATTTGAAACCCGATCGAGGGGTGTTCGCCAATAAGATGGATGGTTTACTTCATTTATGCATGGGTTATAGAGATCACCCTAGTAAGTGCGCTCGATAACCTGGTTGGCATCTGTTTACTTTCAAGAGGAAGTTCTTCTACGTGGAATACCTTGTGGTACGAGGTCCGGGATTCACTAGTGAATTTTGGAAAGCTTGCATGAGATCATGAGTACGCAGTCATGATTGCGTCAAGTATTATAGGAAAAGGATAAGTGCAAGTGGAACGAGAGGCGACGAAGAAATGAGTTCCAGCTCATGTTATGGAAACAAGAAATAAGAAGCTACGAAATCGCAAAGTTAAAAGACGGTCAAGGCACAATGGAATTAAGCTCAAGGAAATACGACTTTGATGGTCAAAGACTAGATACGCGCATGATATCTCTTTTTGGGAGTATATCCTTGATCCCTGTTTTCTGTAGAGCTTACTTGTAGGCTATCTTTTGTGGACATCCTCTCGGTCCTATTTTCTATTACAAACCCCGTAAGGAGTTTGTCTTGTTTATCTTCTCGACCCTGTTTCAGGGAATCCTAGGTAGAACCCTATGGATGTAAACATGTATTTGAAACATGTTATGATTGATATGGTTGCAAGTGGTTGCTCGTGGATGCGCGAATACACATTAGATACTAGCTCGACTCGGTCACATTTCATATTGCATATGCACGAGTATTTATACTGGTTTATGGATGAAATCGAATGTATTATCATGCGGTTGTTGCATATGAATGAATGATTGTGCACGCATATAGTATCTATATGACTAGGATTATTTGCATACATGTTGGATTCATGGCACTATACATATTTTGCATTAGAAAGATTACTCAGGCCTGATCATTAGCATTAGCTAAGGAACATGTACACACACGTTTTGCATATATTCATACAGCATTAGAAATCATCTAAGGACAATGGTTGCTTGTGGATGATGTTTTGAGTAGATGAATGATGGATGGTAGGATATGTTCTTCCTAACTTGGAGATTTCGGGGACGAAATCCTAAAAGGTGGGGAGAATGTAACAACCCGTATTTCTATAACACGTTAAAACAAGAAATCAAGGCAGAATTTAATTTTAAATTCTGAATCAAGTAAAACGGGCTATGCTATTGCGTTCGTCTTGGAAAAATACGCGAAATAGAGTCTGAGTTTTCGAGAATCGGAGTCCGTATGACCAAGTTATGGTCCGACGAAGTTTTCAGAAAATTCAAGTTCAAAAACGAGTTCTAATTTCGAAAATTAGGGCTGGAAGGTTAGGCTGGAATATTTCCCGCCAGGCACCCCAAGTCGACAGGCCTGTCGACTTGGGAGTCGACATGGTGTGACCCAAGTCGACAGCCCTGTCGACTTGGGGGTCGACTTATGGTGGCCGAGCCATCTTGGCTTGGTGCACCTGCACTTGTCTCTGGTCTTGTTCTGGAAGCTTCCAACGTGGTTTGATGGCTTAGATCCATCCTAGGGTTAATCTAAGGGCCTAAAACTACCCTAATCTCTATAAAAACACCCCTAAGCCTACCCTAAATCATCATTATTCATTCATGCAACTAAACTATGGCAAAATTTTACCTCTCATGGCCTCCACCCTCTTCATAAAATTTCTAAATCGTTTCTATGAGAGATTTTCCATGCATACAAGTGTTTTCAAGCTTGTATGAGCCTCATTAGCTTGCATTCAAGTCAAGTTTCCATATCTACATCATAAAGCAAGGGTTTTGATCACTTTGGCTCAAGGGTTTTTATGTTAGAGCTTGCATTTTGGGTCTATTTGATTGCATAAGGGCTTTGTCATATCTTTTGTGCCTTCATAGCAATGTAAGCCCTTTCCCTACTCTTAGATATTAACTATGAAGTTAAATGTTCATGTTGCAAGTTTGGGTTTGATCATTGAGTATGATGCATGCTATCATGTCATGCAAGTTTATGAAGTCATTGTCTTGATCTTGTAGGCTAAAAGCTACAACCTTTATGTTGAAACGTTGCATTATGCAACATGAGAACCCTCATAACCTTTATGTCAACTTGCATATGAAGTCATAACCCTTATATGATGATATATGCGAGTTACTAGTCATCATTCCATGTCTTTTGTCACCATGATTCGTTTATGTGCCAAGTTTGGGGTTTATGCATGTTTTGAGGCTTAAGAATGTAACATGCAAGTTAATGAACACATTTGTGCCTCATTTGCCACCATGATTAACTTGTGGCTTAATATCCATTTTTGTCATGCCTTTGCCAAGTCTCTTCTTTTAATCCATTACGTTGTTGCGAACGTATATGCGAGTTTAAAAGCGTTGGGTTATGTTATGGGAAATTTCTAGTGACATGAAAATATAACTTGAAAATATGACTTGAAATATAACATGGAAGTTGACATGTAAGTATGCATAAAAACATAAGCTTGGGAATATACCTATTAAGTTAGGTCTACCCAAATGCTGGTAAATTTGTAACATGTTTTGGAAACATGATGGACATGACACTTAGATAATATAAGTGTGGCCAACTCGAGGTTGGGTTGAGTTTGCAACGTAAAACTACCCGGAACCGACCGGCCTAACTAGTAGTTGCAAACAATAGGACCCAATGTGAGAAGTTGGTCATGTTGTGCTTAAACCCGAAGTTAGACCAAGTTGTGGTGTAAAGCTACCCGGAACCGACCGGCTTAACTAGTAACCACAACAAAGTCTAATGTGAGAGGTGAAGGTGCATTAAGTAATTAATGCCACATGATAGGGTTAAGTTAATTTGATTAATGACTCTTAACCAAATATGACATGGACAAATGGGTTAAGTAATTTGATTAGGCTAATGATACTTAACGAAACATGACAAGGTTGGGTAGGTTAAGTGACTTGATTTGCCTAATGACACTTAACCATTTTGATACGACTAGTGGACGGGGTTAAGTTAACCAACACTTAATCAATCCAACACGATAACTTGGTAAGGTTAAGTAAGTTTTCTTAATGACGCTTAACCGAAGAATACAGTTAATGGATGGGTTAAGAATAGACTCAACTAGTCTAAACATGGTAATTGAATGGGATAAAGTTAGCCTAGACCTAATTAATCCAACTTGGTAGTTTAATGGGGTTAAGTTAAACACTTAACTAATCTAACTCGTTAATTTGATATGGTTAAGTGACCTATACTTCACCAATCTAACTCGTTAATTTGATGTGGTTAAGTTAACCAATACTCAACCAATATAACGTGAAAACATGATAAGGCTAAGTCACGAATTGTCTGAATACACTTGACCGATTTGACTAAGTAAATTGATAGGGTCAAGTTAATATATACTTAACCAATCTAGAATGATTTGGACGAGGTCAAGTCGTAAATTGCTTAATATACTTAACCAACTTGACACATGGTTTGTAGGGTTAAGTCTTGAACTTGGATACTTAGCCAATTTTGACATGGTTTGTAGGGTTAAGTCTTGAACTTGGATACTTAGCCAATTTTGACATGATTTGTAGACGGGTTAAGTCATGAACTTAAGTGACACTCAATCCATTATGTAAACCCTAGTTCTGAGGATTAGGTGGATAACCGTAGTTAACAAGGATAACGGAGTTAAGGCAAAGTGATACACCTTAGTTAAGGGTAACTAAGTAATAATTCTTAGTCAAGGAAATTTAGACCAGTTCATAGATAGATGAGTAACCTGATACGGTAGGTCATCGTTTAAGTATACGAGTAGGAGCAAGTATCTGATTTAGATAAAGGCTCCAGCGAACTGGGTAACGAAGCAGCGGCTTCGGGGAACGTGAGGATATTCTTGGTATCCCTCTGTGAGCTACCAGGTCATCATACTAGGCTCATGAGAGGTTAAGGTCTGCGTTAGAAGAACCAAGAGTATGCCTTGGTTGCTATACGAGCGACCTAAAGACGGGGATGGATAGGGGATAGTCGACGATACACGGTCGTACCCTAGATAGCATTTTTCGTCAGGCTACCTACCATCTTTGGTCAAGCGTGTACGTACGGAAAGGCAGAGAACACCCAAAAGACCATAATTGCTATCTAATTATGGTTGCGGTAAGGCTAGGATTGTGGGTTGGCCAGTAGTGTGTTCTCATACAGGATTTATCCTGTCTTGTCTTTCACTAGTTGAGGGAGTGGTCTCGTGGGACCATAGCCACGTATAGAAAAAAACAGACCTTAGCATCTGCATCGGCAGATAAATCGAAAGCTCCCGACCGAGTCCTGTATTTCCTGGTCTGCCCTGTGACAGGACTCGGATGGCACGATGTGATACATGTGCATACAGTCATGGAAAAACGATTCACGATGAATGCGTGGGAAAAAGGGCGCGGTTAACGGTTAGCGTAAATCCTAGTGGCCCTGGGTGGTTGAACCAAAACCGAGATACGAAAACGTGCAATAGGTAAGCATAATCCCTAGTAGTCCTAGGTAGCATAAGTCCTAGTTGTACAAACGATGATTCATGTTGAAAGGCCCTAGTTAGATATAGGGTGACAATCCAAAACGATCTTAAGGATCATGGAACTATGTTAAAGTAGTATAGAATCTCATGGGAAAGCCCGTATGGTCTACGGCAAGGGACTGAACATTTTACATGGAATAAAACATACGTATTGAGTAACCTATATATGCGATATATTAGGTTGACATAGACCATTACACGACTTTTGAGTAAGGGTCATTCATGGTTAACACATGATGCGGTGGGGATACTAGTACGGTAGGTGCAGAGCTAAAAGACAGGATAAATACCATGGGACATTATACGTGATAGATATCTTGGGGATATTATACTCGACAGGAACGTGACGATGGGATGCCTTGTTTTATCTTGACATTGTAATTTATCCTGACACCTTAGTTTATCTGAGCTCAGTAGTTCATCATGTTATTTTGATTTAGCTTATCTATCTTGTCATCATGCTTATGTTCATCTCAGTTTCTCATGTCAGTTAACTTTACTAGTTCTTATGCTGATAGTAGATAGGGCTTACTCAGTCTTTTTGACTGACCCGTTTTGTTTCGCCTCTTTTCTTCCCCCCCAGGTTACAGGGAGGAAATACTGTTGTTTAGTTCGGACTTCTTCTGCTTGAAGGTCATCATGGATGGCTTGGACTTTTCTTGGCTATGGCTACTTTACTGTTTTACTTGGGGAATAATTTATGAAAATGTCTTTATGCTTCTTTACTATTGCAAGACAGGTTTTGATGTACTCTGATGTAAAAGGCTTTAGACCTTAATTATTAATGTTTATGAAAGTTCGATTTTACTTCCGCTATTTTATATGTTCTGTCTTGTGATATTTCTATGCATGTTTACCAATAATGCCCCTCTAAAGCTAGTGCATTCCTTTGCGAGTGACCCTAGCGGAGGCGGGGTGTTACAACAATAATCAGTTGTGTCCTAGAGTAGCATCATAGGTGTAAAATAACAGAGGTAGTAATTAATAAAGTGTGTGAAATATTTAAATGCTCCAAATACAATAATTGAAGAACATATCTAAAATAATTGAATAGAATCGATGGTGTGGAAAAGAAAAAGCAGAAGTCTTCAACCATGATTAAGGAAATGAAAAATATTGATCTCCCTAACTTGAGCTAGAAAAGGAAGATACAGGAAGAGGCAATCGAAAGTGTGTGAAAGCTTTCGATTGTTCAAATAAAATAATTAATGAACGTACCTGAAATAATTGAATAGAATCGACGATGTGGAAAAGAAAAAGCATGAAGTCTTCAACCATTATTAAGGAAATGGAAAATATTGATCTCCTTTACTTGAGCTAGAAGAGCCAGGTCGAGAAAGAGGCAATCGAAGAGAAGCGAAAAGACTAAGCAAGCTGGAAAATGTTAGGCATCAGTATGAAATGGCCATTAATTTGAAGCAAGATGAAGTTCAGATATGTGTGAATGAAAGTGTTTGTGAGAAGATAATACATTGTGGCATTTCATCGAACACTTATGCCAGAAATATTAACAAGGGAGAAGCCACATCACCAGGGCACTTAGAGGACAGCGGACAACATAGAGATGACATGAAAGGGTCCTACATCACAACCACAAGCAAAGGCACTTGAATTTGAAGACAGTTTGGTTGTGCATGTGCACATGTACACAAGTGTACACGCTGCAGTAATTAAGGGTTTACTTATTTGTTAACTGGGCCTATATTGCAAGCCCAATTCATGGCTGAGTCTGTATAAATATGGGTGGTGATCTCTCATTTAGAAGTGTATTGAATTTACATTGGAGTTCTTCAAATCATAATTACGTCGAGTGTTTGTTGAAATTTAAAAAAAGTTTTCTACCTCTTTCTCTATTGTTTCCCTGTTTTGTTTCTCGTTCTCTTTAATCACTGTGTCTTCCCCAATTACTCTTGTTGAATCTTACTGTGAATTATCAATTCAGGGATTCGAGAATCACCAGAAAATCAAAAAAATATGGGCCTAACACTTTGGTATCAGAGCAGGATAAATCAGAAATACATGAGAATTCCGATGACGAAGCAATGGAGAAAACTGGTGAATTTGACAATGAAGATGCTTTTGTAGGTTCAAGACAAGATCTTATCAATGCGCAAACTACTTTGAATATTAGGGAATTACAAGAATCCTAGCATGGAATCTATTCAAATATGGATACAATGCAAGAAACCCTAAACCATATTGCCAAGGAATTCAAAGATACGAAATTACAACAATCAAACCCTAGGGATATTTACATTCCACCTTCTCAACGCATGCAACTAAGGCAAAATCAAGAAACATATACCTCAGCCTCTCCTGTTCATATACAACCAGAAATAATATCACTGCTTCCAATAGGAGTACCCCACCCTTTCCTTTCAATTCGCAAAATCCACCAGGTTACTATAGAATATAGTCATTAAATTGGACTTTCCAACATACAACGGAAATGAAGAAGTCATCGAATGGTTTAACCAGGTGGAGCATTTGTTCCAATATCATCATACACCCGAAAGTGAGAGTGTACCCACTTGCTCATTCCATCTGAGGGAAGATGCAAGAAAGTGGTACAGCTCGATGACCAAAAATGTAAAGGATTACGAAACTTGGAGCATATTTAAAGATGAATTTTTGGTAAGATTTGCACTTGAAGAATTCTTGAAACCCTATGAAGTATTTTCAATCTGAAACAAACAACCACAGTTGTAGCCTATTTATCCTAGTTTGAGCATTTGCAAAGTATGTGTGATGCTTTACCTGATCAATTCTTGTTGTAGAAATTCGTAGATGGGCTTAAGGATGAGATTAATTTTGATGTCCTTGCATTACACCCTATTGATTTCAAGCAGGCCATTAGTTTGGCTAAGGTATTTGAATGCAAAAGGATGAATAAGAGAAAGGCCCAGTTTGATAAATCAAATAAATCCTCAGGGGGATAAATTCTGCTAAGAAAGACACTACTACTAAAGAAGTTGTTGTAAAAAAGGGCCTACTCCACAAGAAATACTTGAAAGAAGAAGGAAAATTCCCTGTTTTGGGCGTAATGAAAAGTGGAATCCAGGTCATGAATGTAAAACTAAACAATTTATATTATAGAAGAAGTTATGTCATTACAAAATAAAGATAAAGATACTAAGGAGAACAATGAGGAAGTCCCAATCGATGAAAACCCAAAATCTCAAGAAGTTGTACCCAACGTCACAAACAAGGCAGAAGAGGAACAAACATGCTCCATCATTTTAAGGTCCATGTGTAGCATCGCCACCTGTCAACAATCAGAGTTAGAGGCTATATGTAACACCCCGTGTATTCTATAACAGTGAAATTCACAAATTAAAGTATAATAAATTTCAAATCAAAGAATTATGGGAAACGGAATACGCCATTGCGTTCGTCTCAAAATTCTGTTTGAGATAGAGTCCGAGTTTGCGTAAAAAGGACTCCATATGAAGAAGATATGGCCTCCGGAAGTTTCAGAATTCAGTTTAAAATTCAAACAGACTAATACAGCTCGGAAATCAGATTTAAAATTCAAAAATCGGGCCGGATTGGCCAGGGCGGGAATTTTCCCGCCCAAGACACCCAGGTCGACTGGGTAGTCGACCTGGGCTATCCAGGTCTACTGGGTAGTCGACCTGGGGCACCCAAGTCGACTACATAGTCGACCTGGGGGTCGACTGGGGGGTCAACCTAGCCCCTGAGCCAGGTCGAACCCAGCCCCCCTGGCTGGCCTGATCTATGTTTGGTCGATTTTCTGAGCCTTGCCTTGTCACTAGGGCTAGGTGTCAGCTCCTGGTTGGTCTCTCCTTCAAACAAACGGCTATTATTAAACCAAGCTCCATCGACGGTCCTAATCAACTCACAAACTCTATAAAAAGGACCTAAGAATCACTCTAATTCACATAAATAAAAATGGAGATGAGACCGTCATGCTACTGAGGAAAGACTAGGAATAGCCGTCAGAAATTGAGAGACAATTAGGAGACGATTCGAAAGCTTAAAGCAATGTCAATTAAAACAACGCCTACAACAAAGGATAACATCTCCAAATTCAGAATTCAGATTCCTGAATTGAAGATTCGTCATACGTTGTAAGTAGAGTGCTATTCCGATGTGAATAAATAGTTGCGTTTTGATTTGTGTAAAATGAGAAATGGAATTGTGGCGATAATAATCTATATTTGTATGTTGCTTTGATTCTAAACGATTTGGAAATGTTGTGGTATACGATTGGATATTTGCAAGTATGTGATTTATGTTGGAAGTTAACAATCATACGTTGTAATATTTTGTTTGGGATTCATGCAAGTATTTGATTCACTATTATGCCAATATGATGTACATAATTTTATGACCACTTTTAGTGTGTAATTGGATTCGACTATGTACTATGGTTTATATGAGTCTATGTTGGAATTGGCAAATCATACTTTTGTATTAGAGACAAAAGTAAGCATTTTTATGAACATGACTAAACTATGTTTGGTATTATGCCTAGTTGAAACCATGTTTTAGGCCTATGTTGTTATAAAAATCATATGGTGATATATGTAACACATAAATTAAGTTAGATTTACATTCCAATTGCAAGTTTACATGAATAGATTAAAAACCACGATTCATGTTTAGGAATGTTTATGTCATGATTATATGAATAGAATGATTCATGTTTAAGTATGTTTACGCCATGATTATATGATGTCACCATTCAAGTTCACATATGCCTAATTCATATTAATTAGACCGTTATGTTGCAAGTTCATGCATTCACACTCCCCTTTTTATGTCACTTAGAATATGTAAACATCATGTTATAAGCCTCCCCTTTTTCATGTGGCTAAGTTGGGTTTAAATGTTAAACCCAACATATGTTATATTTTCGTGAACGTATAAAACGGGGGTAATGACGATGGGGTTAAAACATAGAATATATGTGTTGGCATGTTTGACGCATGCCAACAACCATGAAAAACAGTTAAGTGGCATAAATAGATTTTAACCAATAAAGATGAATTTGAATAATGGGCCGCAAATATTTACATATAAAAAAAGAAAAGAGACAAAATATGTAAGTGTAGAAAATACGATGTGTTTACCCGAGGTTGGATTGAGTTGTGATGTAAACCTGCCTGGAACCGCCCGGCTGTCCAGTAGTCACAACAATACCTATCCAATATGGGTGGTTAAACACGGAGCCCAATAAGGACCCGAGGTTAGACTGAGTTGTGGCGTAAGACTGCCCGGACCCAACCGGCAACAGGCAACCACAACAATACCTGTCTAATGTGAGAGGTCGAGGCTTTAATAAGACAATTAAGGCTGAGTCAGGATTGATAGGATTAAGTAAATTAAATTAATACTTAATCAGAATGGAACATGCTAAACTATACAAACTGATTGGGGCTTAGGTTTACAAAACACTTAACCAACTTAGCATGTTGGCTAGAAATAGAAAAACCTAGTAGCGGGGGACCCTTTTCAGCAGTAACCCTACAAGGTGTATCAGGATACCCTGAACTAGGCAGGGTGGGACACGATTACTGGGCTGACTGTAAGAGGTCAAATCGACGGCGGTGGTGCAGCAGTGTAGGTTCTAACGGGGTGCGGGCGTGCACACACTCCGGTGCAGAAAAATAAGGCACTGGGCACCAGTAGCATACCTGTGCATTCTAGGATTGTGTCGGGCCGCCACTATGGGACTTGATACACCCCATGGTGGGACCAGCATAGGTAACTACAACATCGGGGGCCGTAAGACACATGTAACTATGCGAGTAGGAGCCGATCATTAGAAACGAATCACTTCACCCTGATTACGGGGTGCCTGTTGGGAACCAGTTTAAATGGATGCAGAGATTAATATGGGGTACGATAGTACATTAGACTCTAGACAACTTAACTTAGTTTATGGTGCTTTCCCATTTCCAGTTTATACTTATCATACCCAGTTGTTTATTCATAGACTGAATAGTCCTAGACTTACTCAGGCTTTATGTCTGACTCTACTTTTCTTTCGCCTTCTTTCCTTTCGTTTCCCCACCAGGTCCACAGGGAGGGAATACCGCAGCTTGACCAGTTTCCACACCCAGCTTGAAGAGAGGAATGCATGGCTTGGATCTTTTCGTTTTGGAATATGGCTTTGGACAGCAATTATGGGACTTATGCAGTTTACTTATGTTTTTTTATGCCTCTTTAAATAATGTAATCAAGATATATATGAAGATGTAATGGTTTTTGGAAGTATTGTAAGACAAGTCATGACATGGTTTATGTATGACGTATTTTGTTGAAATAAAAATTTCTGTTGTTTCCCGCTGTTCAAAAATATGTGTATTCATATCTTTCTTGTATATTTGTGACTTATACTTATAAACTTCCACCAAAATTAGGGCATTCCCTTTGAGAGTGACCCTAACGGAGGTGGGGTGTTTCACTTGGTATCAGAGCATAGGTTTACCAGATAAGATAAAAGTTTTGGAAATTTATTTTCAAAATAAAAATTTTAAGAAGCATTTTTAAAGATAAAATATTATATTTTAAAAATAAAAGGCAAAGTCCCCCCAAAGCCATAGGTACTATCTTTTATCCTTCGTTTTGAATATATCCTTTTTGTTTTAGCATGTCCGAAGAACTTAACTTACCAGAGGTTATACCAATACCTGGTTGGTTTAGACGATTCTTAGAAGCAACGGCCACTCAGCCAGGTCCTACCGTTCCTCCTCCCCCAGATGCAGGAAATCATCCAGCTGCAGCAGCACCTCTTCCTCCACCTCCTCCGCGGGGAAATACTTTTGCTAAGATATGTAAAGATTTTAAAGCTATGGGAGGAAAGGACTTTCATGGAACCGAGTCCTTCGTGGTAGCCAGGAATTAGCTGAAAGAAACCGAGGACTTATTCGTCATCTTTGAGGTAGAAGATAGGCAGAAGGTACAACTGGCAGTATGGCTACTTAAAGGTGAGGCTTCCTACTGGTGGGAAGTCACTAATGCAGAAAGGCCAGTGGAAACATGGGAGGACTTTAGGGCAAGGTTTGAGGCTAAATTTCTCTCAGAAGCTGAAAGGAGTCTTCAGTTGCAAAAATTCTTATTTCTTAAGCAAGGGAATATGACAGTCAAAGAGTATGTTAACCAGTTTGATCAGCTGGCTAGGTTCGGACTGGAGGTAGTCAACACCCCGCACAAGAAGGCTCTCCGCTTTGTCAAGGGGTTGAATGAGCCATTACACAGTTTGGCCATGACCCATATACCCATGGGAGCTACGTATGAAAGGTTGGTGCAGATGGCATTGCTGAACGAAGAAGATAAAGGCAAAAAGGAGACAAAGGCAGAAAGTTCTCAAGGGAAGAAAGAGGGTTTGTAACCTAAGAAGACAGACTTTAAGAAGGGCGGGAAAGACAATAGAGAGAAGAGGAAGTGTAATTTTTGTGGCAAAGTGGGCCACTTAGTGAAAGATTGCCGGAAAAAGAAGGCCAAGATGAATGATGAGTGCTTTTCTTGTGGTGAGACAGGCCATCTGGCTAAGGATTGCCCAAAGAAGCGAGGGCAGGGGCAGAGGGCTGGATCCACCTCAAGGGCACAAGTTCATGCGCTAGAAGCACCACCTCTCCAGCAGCGAGGTATAAATACTTCTGTAGAGAGTGTAGTTTATCTTTATGATCACCCAGTTCGCACTTTATTTGATTCTGGCGCATCACATTCCTTTATCTCATCTGCTTTAGTAGAATCTCTGCACCTAGAAACTAGAATGGTAGAGGACCCCTTAATTGTTTCAAATCCGATTGGGGGCCCAGCTTATTTATCTATGATCTGTGTGGGATTGAAAATTTCTATTCTAAGCGTAGAATTTAAATGTAGTGCCTTTGTTTTGGGCTTTTCGGGATATGGTTTGATTTTGGGCATGGATTGGCTATCCAGTAATGGGGCCATCCTTGATTGTGAGAAAAGGGTTGTTAGGCTCCTGACCTAGCTCGGTAACACTTTGGAAATTACTTGTAATCCCTCGAGTGCGGTTATGCTTAGTTATCTTGAATCGCTAGATGCCTCTGTCGACAGTTTGCAATCGGTTAGAGTGGTCCGGGAATATCCGGATGTCTTCGAAGAGGTGAAGGGCTTGCCACCAAAGCGGGAGATAGAATTCCGCATATATCTTGTAGATAATGCAAAGCCCGTTGCGTTGCCCGTTAGACACATGGCTCCATGGGAAAGGAAGGAGCTCAGTAAACAGATTAAAGAACTTCTAGAGAAGGGGTTCATTAGAAGGAGCATTTCAGAATGGGGCGCTCCAGTGGTGTTCGCTACAAAGGCGGATGGTTCACTCCGTCTGTGTGTTGACTATAGGGATCTCAACAAACTAACAAAAAAAGAATAGGCACCCTCTCCCCAGAATTGACGATCTGTTCGATCAGCTTGTAGGAGCGTATGTTATCTCCCAACTCGATTTAGCGACCGGATTTCATCAGCTAAGGGTGGCTGAAGATCGTATCGATAAAACAGCATTCAGAACCCCAGACGGCTTCTTTGAATGGCTTGTCATGCCTTTCGGCTTGACAAACGCACCCTCTTACTTCGTGGACTTGATGAGTAGGGTGTTCAGAGAATTCCTCAACAAGTTCATAGTGGTCTTCGTAGACGATATCTTGATCTTCTCGAAGAGTGAAGAAGAGCATGCTCAACACCTGAGGGCAATCATGGAAACCCTGCGAGTCCATCAACTAAAAGCCAAATTCTCCAAATGCCACTTTTGGAGAGAGGAAGTAAGATTTCTTGGGCACATAGTATCCAAAGAAGGGTTAGCAGTAGACCCGACTAAGGTAGTAGCGGTGCAGGACTGGAAGACACCAAAGAACGCAACAGAAGTCCGAAGCTTTCTCGGGCTAGCAGGCTTCTATCGGAAATTCATCAGAGACTTTGCAAAGATATCGGCTCCGCTCACAAAGCTGACCAAGAAGAATCTAGTGTTCAATTGGGACTTGGATTGCGAGTTTGCTTTGCAACGACTGAAAAGGGCTCTTACAACAGCCCCAGTTTTAACGTTGCCAGATGGAAGCAAGATGTTCACAGTTTATACAGATGCATGTAGGACAGGGCTAGGCGTTGTCTTAATGCAAGAAGGGTAGTAGCTTATGGTGGAAGACAATTGAAAGTGCATGAAAAGAACTACCCGACCCACGATCTTGAGTTAGCTGCCATCGTCTTTGCACTCAAGTCTTGGCGACACTTTCTCCTAGGTGAGAAGTTCGAACATTACACTGACCATAAATCGTTGAAATATCTTTTCTCGCAGAAAGATCTTAACTTGAGGCAACATAGATGGATGGAGTTTCTTTCCTCGTATGATTTCGAGATCTCCTACACTCTGGGCAAAGGCAACGTAGTGGCAGACGCGTTGAGCCGAAAGAAACTAACCCTAAGCCCGTTGTTCGTTGAAAGACAAAGCCTAGAGTTTATAGCCAGCTTTGACTTTAGGCCCTCCTCCGATTTTGTACCAGGCTTGCTGGCATCTCTCGAAGTACGCCCGACTTTAGTGGACTCAATAGGGACAGCACAACGTGAAGACCCTCAGCTTGTGGAGACGATTGATAAGCTCATTAGGGGTGAGACCTCAAGTCACCTCAGCAGATACTCCATCGACGACAAGGGTTGGCTAAGGCGAGACGGAAGATTATGCGTCCCACAGTCAAGGGATTTAGTAAAGAAGGTTCTCAAGGAAGCACATCACTCCAAGATGACGATACACCCAAGCGGGGATAAAATGTACAAGGACATAAAGAGGACTTTCTTTTGGAACGGTATGAAAAAGGACGTGGCGGATTTCGTTTCTAAGTGTATAGTGTGCCAACAGGTTAAGGCGGAGCAGAAAAAGCCTGGCGGTCTGCTCCATCCTCTAGAGGTCCCGTAGTGGAAGCGGGATAGTATCTCAATGGACTTCATTGATGGGTTGTCTAGGTCTAGAAGAGGCAACACTAGCATTTGGGTAATAGTGGATAGGCTTACTAAAAGCGCCCACTTCTTACCTGTCAAGAGTAAAAGAACTGCCTCATCCCTAGCATCCCTTTTCCTCAAGGAAATTGTTCGACTCCATGGAATACCATCCAGCATCGTTAGTGACCGAGACCCTATCTTCACAAGTGAGTTTTGCCGGAGTCTGCAAGAAGCAGTAGGCACACAGTTATGCTTAAGCACAGCCTATCATCCCCAAACCGACGGCCAGACAGAAAGAGTGAACAGAGTTTTGGAGGACCTTTTAAGACTGTGCGTCCTTGACTTCGGAGGGACGTGGGAAGACCATCTTCCTTTGGTGGAATTTGCCTACAACAACAGCTACCAAGAAACCATCGGAATGGCGCCCTTCGAAGCTTTATATGGAAGACCGTGTCGATCGCCCACTTGTTGGTGGGAGTCTACTGACAAACTCATACTTGGACCGGATATGACCCGAGAGACTTCAGAAAAAGTAGACTTAATACGGAGAAGGATGAAGACAGCCCAAGATAGACAAAAATCCTACGCCGACAAGAGGAGGACCGACCTTGAATTTGAGGTTGGGGACAGAGTTTTTCTTAAGGTATCTCCGCTAAGGAATGTTGTTCGTTTTGGAACCATAGGAAATCTAGCACCAAGGTTCGTAGGGCCATTTCCTACCATCGAGAAAATTGGGAAAATGGCCTATAGATTAGAGCTACCCGAAAAATTGGCCGGAGTTCACAACGTTTTTCATGTTTCGCACCTCCGAAAATGTCTACATGAATCTGCTGAAGTGGTAGAGCCAAATATTCTAGAAGAAGCTGAAGTGGAACGCGAAGCAACCGTGAGGAAAGTTCCAATCCGCATATTAGGAACGGAAGTAAAGAAGCTACGCAACCGCGAAGTCAAGCTCGTCAAAGTTCAGTGGAGCGACGCCGAGGGAGACGCAACTTGGGAAACTGAAGCTAGAATACGCGCAGCCTACCCTTTTCTTTTCGAGGGTACATCTTTGATCTTTCTTTTTTCCTTAAGTTGCGCTTTTATCTATCTTTTTAGGTATATCTCCTTGACCTTATCCTTTAGGAAGAAACCCTTTGGATGAAAACATGTAATTGAAACATGTTATGGATGATGGTTGCAAGTGGATGTAAGTGATTGCTAGTGGTTGCTCGTGGTTGCATATACACACACAATCTAAGATTTAGATCGGCTCAGTCACTTCATATTGCATATGCATGAATGTATTTACTCGTATATGGTTGAAGTTTAATGTGTTGCCATATGGATGTTGCATTTATATATGAATGATTATGCACTCATGTAGAATCATGAATAGGAAAATTTGCATACATAATGGATTCATGGAACTTACATGATTTGCATTAAGGAGGTCAACTGAATCAGTAGACCGACTGATTTTGCATTAGATAAGTACATGTACACACACTTCGCATATGATCATGAAGCATTAGAAGTCTTTTAAGGACAATGGATGCTCGTGTTTGATGGATGAGTAGATGGATGTTTGAATGTTAGGACATACATTCTTCCTAAACTTGAAGATTTCGGGGACGAAATCCTTTTAAGTGGGGGAGAATGTAACACCTCGTGTATTCTATAACAGTGAAATTCACAAATTAAAGTATAATAAATTTCAAATCAAAGAATTAAGGGAAACGGGATACGCCATTGCGTTCGTCTCGAAATTTTGTTTGAGATAGAGTCCGAGTTTGCATAAAACGGACTCCATATGAAGAAGATATGGCCTTCGGAAGTTTCAGAATTCAGTTTAAAATTCAAACAGACCAAAACAGCTCGGAAATCAGATTTAAAATTCAAAAATCGGGCCGGATTGGCCAGGGCGGGAATTTTCCCGCCCAAGACACCCAGGACGACTAGGTAGTCGACCTGGGCTACCCAGGTCGACTGGGTAGTCGACCTGGGGCACCCAGGTCGACTACATAGTCGACCTGGCCCCTGAGTCAGGTCGAACCCAGCCCCCCTGGCTGGCCTGGTCTGTGTTTGGTCGATTTTCTAAGCCTTGCCTTGTCACTAGGGCTAGGTGTCAGCTCCTGGTTGGTCTCTCCTTCAAACGAACGACTATTATTAAACCAAGCTCCATCGACGGTCCTAATCAACTCACAAACTCTATAAAAAGGACCTAAGACTCACTCTAATTCACACAAATAAAAATGGAGATGAGACCGTCATGTTGCTGAGGAAAGACTAGGAATAGCCATTAGAAATTGAGAGACAATTAGGAGACGATTCGAAAGCTTAAAGCAACGTCAATTAAAACAATGCCTACAACAAAGGATAGCATCTCCAAATTCAGAATTCAGATTCCTGAATTGAAGATTCGTCATACGTTGTAAGTAGAGTGCTATTCCGATGTGAATAAATAGTTGCGTTTTGATTTGTGTAAAATGAGAAATGGAATTGTGGCGATAATAATCTATATTTGTATGTTGCTTTGATTCTAAACGATTTGGAAATGTTGTGGTATACGATTGGATATTTGCAAGTATGTGATTTATGTTGGAAGTTAACAATCATATGTTGTAATATTTTGTTTGGGATTCATGCAAGTATATGATTCACTA
This sequence comes from Allium sativum, assembly GCA_030737875.1. Taxonomy (NCBI): domain Eukaryota; kingdom Viridiplantae; phylum Streptophyta; class Magnoliopsida; order Asparagales; family Amaryllidaceae; genus Allium; species Allium sativum. Next base: position 182,147,949 of record CM060924.1, on the reverse strand, counting down.
TTATGCCAATATGATGTACATACTTTTATGACCACTTTTAGTGTGTAATTGGGTTCGACTAAGTACTATGGTTTATATGAATCTATGTTGGAATTGGCAAATCGTACTTTTGTATTAGAGACAAAAGTAAGCATTTTTATGAACATGACTAAACTATGTTTGGTATTATGCCAAGTTGAAACCATGTTTTAGGCCTATGTTGTTATAAAAATCATATGGTGATATATGTAACACATAAATTAAGTTAGATTTACATTCCAATTGCAAGTTTACATGAATAGATTAAAAACCACGATTCACGTTTAGGTATGTTTATGTCATGATTATATGAATAGAACGATTCATGTTTAAGTATGTTTATGCCATGATTATATGCTGTCACCATGAAAGTTCACATATGCCTAATTCATATCAATTAGACCGTTATATTGCAAGTTCATGCGTTCACACTCCCCTTTTTATGTCACTTAGAATATGTAAACACCATGTTATAAGCCTCCCCTTTTTCATGTGGCTAAGTTGGGTTTAAATGTTAAACCCAACATATGTTATATTTTCGTGAACGTATAAAACGGGGGTAATGACGATGGGGTTAAAACATAGAACATATGTGTTGGCATGTTTGACGCATGCCAACAACCATGAAAAACAGTTAAGTGGCATAAATAGATTTTACCCAATAAAGATGAATTTGAATAATGGGCCGCAAATATTTACATATAAAAAAAAGAAAAGAGACAAAATATGTAAGTGTAGAAAATACGATGTGTTTAACCCGAGGTTGGATTGAGTTGTGATGTAAACCTGCCCGGAACCGCCCGGCTGTCCAGTAGTCACAACAATACCTATCCAATGTGGGTGGTTAAACACGGAGCCCAATAAGGACCCGAGGTTAGACTGAGTTGTGGCGTAAGACTGCCCGGACCCAACCGGCAACATGCAGCCACAACAATACCTGTCTAATGTGAGAGGTCGAGGCTTTAATAAGACAATTAAGGCTGAGTCAGGATTGATAGGATTAAGTAAATTAAATTAATACTTAATCAGAATGGAACATGCTAAACTATACAAACTGATTGGGGGTTAGGTTTACAAAACACTTAACCAACTTAGCATGTTGGCTAGAAAGAGAAAAACCTAGTAGCGGGGGACCCTTTTCAGCAATAACCCTACAAGGTGTATCAGGATACCCTGAACTAGGCAGGGTGGGGCACGATTACTGGGCTGACTGTAAGAGGTCAAATCGACGGCGGTGATGCAGTAGTGTAGGTTCTAACGGGGTGCGGGCGTGCACACACTCCGGCGCAGAAAAATAAGGCACTGGGCACTAGTAGCATACCTGTGCATTCTAGGATTGTGTCGGGCCGCCACTATGGGACTTGATACACCCCATGGTGGGACCAGCATAGGTAACTACAACATCGGGGGCCGTAAGACACATGTAACTATGCGAGTAGGAGCCGATCATTAGAAACGAATCACTTCACCCTGATTACGGGGTGCCTGTTGGGAACCTGTTTAAATGGATGTAGAGATTAATATGGGGTACGATAGTACATTAGACTCTAGACAACTTAATTTAGTTTATGGTGCTTTCCCATTTCCAGTTTATACTTATCATACCCAGTTGTTTATTCATAGACTGAATAGTCCTAGACTTACTCAGTCTTTATGTCTGATTCTACTTTTCTTTCGCCTTCTTTCCTTTCGTTCCCCCCCCCAGGTCCACAGGGAGGGAATACCGCAGCTTGACCAGTTTCCACACCCAGCTTGAAGAGAGGAATGTATGGCTTGGATCTTTTCGTTTTGGACTGTGGCTTTGGACAGCAATTATGGGACTTATGCAGTTTACTTATGTTTTTTTATGCTTCTTTAAATAATGTAATCAAGACAGTTATGAAGATGTAATGGTTTTTGGAAGTATTGTAAGACAAGTCATGACATGGTTTATGTATCACGTATTTTGTTGAAATAAAAATTTCTGTTGTTTCCCGCTGTTCAAAAATATGTGTATTCATATCTGTCTTATATATATGTGACTTATACTTATAAACCTCCACCAAAATTAGGGCATTCCCTTTGAGAGTGACCCTAACGGAGGTGGGGTGTTTCACTATATAAATAAGCAATTGGTGGAAGTACTCATCAATTCAGGTTCCACTCACATTTTCTTAATTTAGAAATATCCAAGAAACTTAGTTTAGTTATGCAAGAAATAGCTGAATATTCGCTGCAAGTGGCGAATGGAGAAAAATACATGGTAATGGCATGATTAAGGGAGTTCTGTTCAAATGTCAGGGTTGTGAAATGCCAATAGATTTGTTGATAGTTCCACTAGAAGTTTGTCAGTTAGTATTGGGTGCATAATGGATGAAGGAATCAGGGGAAATATCTTTTAATTTCGCAAAGATGTAGATCAAATTTTGATGGAATTGGATAGAATATTCATGGAATGGTATCAATAATGATAACAAGATTTTTGATAGCAAAAGCATATTAAAGGAAAGATCACAATGTCAGGTTACTTTTCTTTTATGTTCAAGAGAAATCTATTTCCCTATTTCTGATGACACTATTCCTATTACCCTCGAAGTGCAGCAAATATTAAATAAATTCCCTACTATTATTACTGCTAACAAAGAACTGCCACCTTCATGCAATTGTGATCATAAAATACCATTACTACCTACCACTAAGCCGTTATGTTTGAGACCCTACAGGAACTCTTACCACATCAAGAATGAATTGGAAAAACTAATTAAAGAGATGCTAGAAACTGGTGTTATTAGACTAAGCACTAGCAGATACTTCTCACTTGTAGTAATGGTAAAAAAAAGATAGGACATGATGAATGTCTGTGTACTTTCGTTCACTCAACAAGCACACAATAAAAGACAAGTATCCCATCCCTTTAATAGATTATTTATTGGATGGATGGTATGGCTCTGTGTTTTTTTATTAAACTGGATCTTAAATCAGACTATCATCAAATTCGTATGAACCCACACGATATACACAAAACAACTTTTAAAACACACGAGGGATATTATGAATTTGTGGTTATGCCTTTTAGTTTGTCTAATGCACCATCAACATTTAATGCCCTTATGAATGAAATATTTAAAACATATTTACGTAAATTCTTGCTAGTTTTCTTTGATGATATACTAATATATAGTCAGACCATGTCTGAGCATATACAACATATAACACTTGATTTACAGGTTCTTAAGGAGAATCAATTGGTGATAAAACTAAATGTTCCTTTGTACAAAAACAAGTCAATTACTTAGGGCATGTTATCATAAAAAATGGTATTGTTGTTGATCCAGACAAGATAAGGGTAGTGAAGGAGTGGCCACAACCAAAAAAATTAAAAGGCTTGAGAGGATTTCTTAGTCTCACTAGATACTACAGAAAATTTACTAAGGATTATGGAATGATTACAAAACCTCTTACCAACCTTTTAAATAAAAATTCATTCTTCTGGAATGAGCAAACAACTGCAACATTTAATCAATTAAAGGGTTGCCTAGGCACTCCACTAGTATTAAGTATGTCGGATTTCAGTAAGGAGTTTGTAACTGAATGCGATGCAAGATGAGTGGGAATAGGAGCTGTATTAACACAAGAAGGAAAACCTATTACGTACCTTATCCAGTCTTCGAATGGAAGAAATTTGATGTTTTCTACCTATGAAAATGAATTGTTGGTAGTCGTATTAGCTACTAAAAAATGGATGCAATATTTATTGGGAAGGAGGTATACTATACGAACAGATCATCAAAGCTTGAGACATTTATTAACTCAAAAGCTTACTACTAGGATACAAGGGAGGTGGTTAGCGAAATTACATGGGTTTGACTACAAGGTTGAATACAAGAAAGAAAGAGAAAATACAGTTGTTGACTCTCTATCCAGGTTGCCTGAAGCATAGAAAACGGAAGCTGTTGATAAGCAATGTCAAGCCATAACCACCATAAAAGGTAGCTGGTCGAAGGAACTAAAAGATAGATTGGAGAAATCAGATAAGTATCAAAATGTGATGACCAGATTTCGAGGGGGTAAATTAAATAACAAATATGGAGAAATTGACTGGTTTTTGTGCTATAAGGGAAAACTACTTATAACTAAGGATTGCAAAGACATCATTCAAGTCTTACTACATAAGCATTATTCCATGTCTCTACATGGCCATGCAAGAACAAAGAAGACTTAACATAGATTAAAATAGGTTTTTTACTGGAAGGGTATGAAGTATGATGTGCAGAAATTCATGAAGTAATGTGAAACTTGTCAAAAGAATAAGAAGTCAAATGTAAACATACCTGGGTTATTTCAACCTTTGCCAATCCTAAAACAATCTGGAGAGACATATGGATTTTATAATTGCATTTCCTAAGAGCAACAAATATACAGCTATATATGTGGCAGTTGACAGGTTATCGATTCATATTTTTTTTCCTTTACAACATCCTTACACGGCTATGCAGGTGGCTCAAATATTCTTTCATGGTGTTTTTAAACTTTATGGCATGGCAAACAGTATAATATCTGACAGAGACACAATCTTCACTAGTTCATTTTGGCAAGTGTTGATGAAGTTACAAGGGAGTACTCTAAAATTAAGTTCATTATATCGCCCACAATCAAATGGGCAAACTGAGGCAATTAATAAAATTTATAAAGTTATTTACGATGCTTTATATGTCATAAATCCCATGAGTGGTCTAAATGGATTACGGTGGCTGAATACTGGTATAATACGAGTTGGCAAAGCTCAATCAACATGACACCATTTATGGCAGTGTATGGTGTTGCCCCTCCGATGCTGCTATCATATGTGCCTAAAACTGCTAAGGTACCACAAAAGGAGCTAGAATTATACTCAAGATACATTGTATTACAACTTTTGAAGGATAGTTTAAGGCTCACACAAGAGAGGATGAAGAAATTCGCTGACATGAACTGATAAGGGAGATATTTTAGAGAGGGGGACTGGGTTTATTTAAAGCTACAGCCTTATAGGCATATCTCGGTGAGTCAATCTAAAACCAATAAACTCTCACCAAAATACTATGGACTTTATAAAATCATTCGAAGGGTTGGAATAGTGGCATATAGATTAGAATACCCATCACTGTGAAAATACATCCTGTTTTTCATGTGTCTCAATTGAAGAAAATAGTAGGACAATGTGTTGTGATCCAACAGAATAATCCCACTTTTATAGAAGAAATAATTGATGATCCTGAAGTCATATTGGATCGAAGAATTTTCCTGAAAAACAATAAAGTCGTGGTATAGGTTTTAGTTAAAAGGAAGCAAAGAGGTCATGATGAGGAAATATGGGAAGATTATTAGTTATTAGTTAAGAGATTTCCCACGTTTGACCTTGAGACGAGGTTAAATTTTGAAGGAGAGGGGCATGTGTTAGGAATTAGTATGAACTGGCCATCAATCCGAAGCAAGATGAAGTTCAGAGATGCATGAATGAAAGTGTTTTTGAGAAGATAATACATTATGGCATTTTGTCGAACACTTCTGTCAGAAATGTTAACAAGGAGAAGCCACGTCACTAGGAGACTCAGAGGATAGATGACAACATAGAGATGACGTGGAAGGTTCATGCATCCCAACCATGAGCAAAGGCACTTGAATTTTAAGACAGTTTGGCTGTGCATATGCAAAGGTACACAAGTGTACACGCTGCAGTAATTGAGGGTTTGCTTATTTGTTAACTGGGCTTATATTGCAAGCCCAATTCATGGTTGATTCTGTATAAATATGGGTGTTTAACCCTCATTTTGATGTGTGTTGAATTTTTATGGCAGTTTCTCTCATAAATCTTCAAATCATAATTATGTCAAGTGTTTATTGAAATATAAAGAAAGCTTTCTACCTCTTTCTCTCCCATTTCCATGTTTTGTTGCTCATTCTATTTAATCATTGTGTCTTCCCCAATTACTATTGTTGAATCTAACTATGAATTATAGATTCATGGATTCAGGAATCATTAGAAGTTAATCAAAAAAATATAGGCCTAACAGAAAAGGTGGAAGAGAGGAGGCGGGTGAAGAAGAGTGGAGGAAAAGAGGTCACATCTTACATGTGAAGAAGAATAGAGCTTGGGAATAAAATGGTAAAAAAAATTCATAATTAATGGTTTGGTTCTCGAATAGCCAGATTGATTGTAATTGCTTGAAATTAAACCTAGTAATTATAATGTAGTATAGATACTCAAGGAGATATGGAAAGATCATTGTATTATTAGTCAAAATTTGCGTTGTTTAGAACACATTCTTCTCAACGAAACTCTTTTGTATTGAAGCTTATTCCTTCGAGCGAAGTGAGGGCAATTTTTTAGTGAAATACCAAAGGGGGGCTTTGGGACCGGACGTAGGATGGGAGGTCCAGACTGTAACAACCCGGAAAATCTGAGCCAATTTAAAAATTTTATTTTGGCGATTTTAATGAATTTTGATTATTTAAAATGAATGTTGTAAATAATAATGACGAAAATTTTATTCAAATCGAAGTTAAAATGAATAAATTTATTTTAATTATATAACGAGCCTGAAATGGCGCGGCAGTTCGAAAATTCGATTTCAAATTTCAAATGAATATACAGAATTCAATATAAGTCAGAATTGAACGAAACAAGAAATATTTGAATCTGTTTGATCATATCTTTCTAACGAAGCTAAGAGACTGAGATGTCACTTTAAAAGTTGAAAGATATGTCCAGTTTAAAATTCAGAAAAGTCGTTGTGGAATTTATATATATTTTAATATATATATAAAGGCCTTAAAAATAGCCATTTTGCAAACGACCTCAGAATTCGACGAAACCACATTTGTTGGATCCGGGATGTAAAATTATTGCTAGGTTCCAAAATTCATAATTTTCTGAATCAATATGTGAGCGTGGCAAAGGAAAACGTGTTTTGTCAGTTTCAATCAAATCTGATCGACCAGAAAATGGCCATTTTTCAAACGGTCTCAGAATTCGACGAAATCAGTTTTGTTAGGACCGTATCGTCGATACGAAGCTAGAAATAATTTTTCTAGAATTTTTAGAATCCATATGTGGGCCCGGCAAATTAAAATGTACGTTCAAATCCATATTTGAATGTTTTATATTTTAATTTGAAGAATTACTGATCGTAACAACCGAAATGGTTACAAAACATATCCCATTGTGTTTAGAATGGGGGTATTTAGCTAGGGGCGACTGTCGTTGGGTTCGGATTGGAGTTCTTATGGGAAAACCCTAATTTTGAATTATATATATATCGACCAATCAAAAAAATTCATTCATTAAATTAAAAATAAATAAATAAAAGCCACTTCTCTCTCTCCCCGACAGCGATCTACGACGGAAGCAGCTTCGCCACTTCCCGTCCATTTTCTGGCCGCCACGTTCATCTTCGACCCCCACACCTTTGCAACTTTTTGAAGCTCTCCTCTCCAGCTTCAAATCAAGACCAGCCTCGCCCTCTATCATCTCGTGTTTCTCGAGTTTGAGCCATCCAAACTTCTGAAGTTCACAGCACCGCCGGAGCCTCCACGGGCCGTCGAACTGGGCCCTCCTTCCCGGCGAACCTGCGCCTCTCCTCCCCCTTCGACCTCGTGCAACCTGATCCTCAAACCGTCACCCCGTTTGATCGCAAATTCAAAACCTAGTTTTGAACAATTTCTGAAAAAAGGTAACGGGTTTGATTATTTTGAATTGAAAAATACACTTTTAAGTGTTGCAGACTTCTAAAAATCGTATCTTTTTGCTACGTTAACGGAATTCGATGAAACAGGAGACATCGGGACCGTGAGGACGTCTTCTACATTCTAGAAGAGACCAGATATTTTTCTGAGCTCGCTACTATTTTTAGCAAAGCGACAAACCAATGTGAGATTTCTAAACTCACTAGAATGGAAATAAAATTTATTAGGTTGCTGACGGAGTTTTAGAAACTCCCGACACCCGTCGTCCACAGACCATGGATGACTTGTTTGAGTTGTGATGTGAAATTTGGTTGATATTGAGATTGATTGTGGTTGAAATATTTGATTGTGGTTGAGAGAACAATTGAGTGTGGTTAAAACCAAATAGGATTAGAGTGAGAAAAAAGAAAAAAAACAAGCCGCCTGCATGTGAACTAGATGCATGAAATCCCCACTGTCAAAAGTTGCGAGGATTTAAGGTAGAGCGAGGAGCTGTACATCAGGACGGTGCCGGTTTTAACTACCCTGCCGTTATGCTGCTGAAATTTTCTGAAATCTTTATGTGTTTGAATTTTATTCATGTATTGAAATATATCCATGTGTTGATAATTTATCCATGACTGGAATAAACTGTTTAGAGAATAAAAATCACATTTTTATTATATGAATGAATCGCTAAAAATAGACATGTTTGAAATAAAATATTTTAAGAATAAAAATCACATTTTTATTATAAATATGAAGTTATAAAATACTTAAGTGTTGAATAAAATAGTGAAACGATAAAATTAACCTTTTATCACGTATATGAAGTTCTAAAAATATTCATATGTTGAGAAAATATTTGAAACGATAAAAATCACATTTTTATCGCTTGAATGAAGTATATAAAATATTCACATTCTGAATAAAAAGTTAGAACGATAAAGATCACCTTTTTACCGTGTAAGTGAAGTTAGAAAAATATTCATATATTGAATAAAGGACTAGAAGGATAAAAATAACATTTTTATCAAATATATGAATGTTAAAAAATATTCGTGTGTTGAAATAAATATTTGTGAGTTAAAAATACTATTTTTAACCCTTATATGAATTGAGAATGGTTTAGAAATCGACGAACGAATCATATATGTATATATATAAATAAATTAAAATAAAACGAATAACGACGCTGCAGTTCGCGTTTTGAATTCGTAACTTTAAACGAGTATACCGAGAGATCCGACCGTCGGATTCTCTCGAAACTGGACCCGTTGGATCCGCCTTGGAAAGATATTTCTAATGGTATAAAGTTTGTAAAGATCCAACGGTTAGATTTTCAGATATGTGCAAATCAAATCTGAAGAAAAACAACGCCACGGCCGCTTTATGGCCTGAAGCGTCGTTTAATTAAATTAAACTATTTTTAAATAAATAAAAATAGCGATATATCGTTATAAAATATTATAAGCGATATGGAATGAAAATAAACCAATTTTACTTAGTTTGCTTGATATTAGATGGTTGAACGTGTTTGACATGAAAATTATATAAAGACTGAAAAGTGAATGTCGAATAATTTAACCATGAAAAGAATTGATTTAAATTCTAAATATACTTGAATTATTTGAGAAGGCCGAGTTAAATCTCATTTCAAATAATTGATCGACGATTAAAAGTCGAAGATATGAAGACGGTGCAAGACCAACAATCTTCACGTCAAATGGAGGGGTGCTACTGTTGCACATGATTGGAGTAACTACCTTGAAGGGGCTGCAGTGATAGCCGTCTAGACGCACTTGTTGATGGTACGGATATACGAGGAATAAGGATCCTCCGATTTCGTTTAGACCTAGGACGAACTTGTAAATGGATGTGTGTCGGACGTTGTAGATTGACAACGTGGGATGCAAAGATGTTGTGATCAAGGCTTTTGTTGAAAAGCAGAGTCTTGTGGTGATGATCAAAGCATAGCTTCAATAGCTAGCTTTGTGTATAGCGTATTCACGAGCCTCACACCCCGGTATGAATTAGAACGGGAGAAGGACTCAGGGAGAACATGCGTCTCTTTCTAGTTAGAAGCGGTGTCAGTGCTTAAACTGGCTAGCATTGCTTATGTGGATGATGGATTTTTAGGCGTCTCGATTAGATCGGACGATCCGTGTAACACCCCGTAATTCTAAAACATTAAGTTTCACAAATTAAAGTATAATTAAATTTTAGAAGAAGAATTAAGGGAAAGGGGTTATGCCATTGCGTTCGTCTCGAAATTCTGCTTGAGATAGAGTCCAAGTTCGCGTAAACTGGACTCTGTATGTAAAAGATATACTTAAATTAAATATTGCAGCAAAACATGGAAAAAAGAGGAATGAAAAAGAATAATGTTTAGCATTGTTCTAACTTTTGTAAGCAAAAGAATTAGTATTTCATTTGGTTGGAACAGATGACTTGCATACAACCGGTACAGAGTTCGATCCCCGCCAGCGCCCTATTTTTGTTTTAGGGGAATGACTTAAAATAGCCTAGTGTGAACGCAGTTTAAAAAGTGGTTTAGTGTGAAAATGGGTAATTAGGAAGATAGATAAAAATAATAAATAAATAAATATATATATAATATATATATACATATACGTATACATGTACATATATATATATGACATGTACGCATCATGAGGCGTACGTTGCGCATTTTTGGTTGCCAAGAATTGTTTTTTATAAGTGGCCTTCTCTGATTGGATTTATAAAAAATTGAAGGAAAGAAAGATTTAACATATTAGTACATATGTGCATTTATAATAAAAATGTGTGGATGCATGCAGTGAAAAGAAAGATTTATGCATAGATATTTGTATATAGTAAATGGGGATTTTTAAATAGGAAGAATATGAATAAGTTAGACTTAATTTTCTATTAATAGGAATGTCATTTATAAACCTGCAATTGACATCAATGTGGCACTTAATATGAAGAATATGGTATGTGACATTGTTTTGTGAACATAGCATGCAAGCATTTTAGTATGGCAAGAATTTGGTGAACGCGGAATTGACATTAATTTGTAAGCATATTAATATGACGAACATTTATCTAACATTTAATTTGAAGATATGTAAATAGGGCATTGATTTGAAAACATGCAATTAACATTAATCTATACATGTCAATTTGAGAAATACATAAATATGTTAAAAAAAAAAAAGAATAACTCGGCATCAACGCTGGTATATATTAGTCATTCATGCTAATTTACAATGAAAAGGATACACTAATATTATCATTTAGGTTAATTGATATGTATATATGAATAATTAATGTATACGGTAAAGGGAAAATGTATATATTAAATACATATTTATGTTTGATGGATTGGCAATAAATAATAAATGTTGATAATGTACATTAAGAGAGAAATTATGGCATAAGTAAATTATGAATTATTTACATATAGAATTTGTCCTAAATGAGAAATGTGTACATTGTAGAATATATATATATATATATATATATGCTTAAACGTGAAATTACATGTAATTGGAATAGTAATTATGACACAATTTAAAATGGGGGTAATTTACATGCATAGTAATTATGGCATAATTTAAAATAGGAGTAATTTACAGTCCTTAATTGTGAACATAATTGGCCTCTTTTGAAATTGATGGCCTTGATTAACCCTAGCATCATCCGTACGTCTCAAATTAAAATACAATTCTATATAAACAACCTAGGTCTTCTACTAAAATTCATAAGAAAATAAGACTTGGAGCCGTCATGCTGCTGGGAGCAAGCCAAGAGTAGCCTCCGTTTGTAGAAAACTAAGAGATGAACACAAAACCAATTCAAAGCTAAATCAAATACAAAAACGTCTACACCAAAGGAGTGCTTTACGATTTCAGAACTAAAAATCCAGAATTCAAGTTCATCGATCATTGTAAGTATAGTGGCTCTTTAGATGAGAATGCGATTAAGACATGATTTGTTATAAATTGTAATTTGGGGTTATATCAGTATTTTTTAGACGATGTTACTTGTTTATCATAATAATTTGAACGTTTGTGGTGATTAGATCTATTATCTATTATGCAAATTGTATGTATACTGTTAGATCTATATATGTACTTATGCAAGTTATAAGTTGCAAGTTAGATTTACACATATGTTACATGATTCATGGAGATTGTATTATGCTAGAATAAAAATTTAGATCAACTTACATATCTCATAGTCATATGCAAATAGATTCGTTTACATGATTCTTATGCAAGTTAAAGGCTTAGATTTGGATCCATGTTCACATGATTCTATAAGTTTCATGTTAGACCCATATTCATATATATGTGTTGCAAGTCTAAATGAGTAGATCTAGCCCATAACTATATGTTAATGTCGACAAACTATACATGCTTTATGGACATATTAAAATGTTGTCACATGCTAGTTTTATGTTTGAGGTCATGCTTAGATCAATACATTTACAACTATGTTATATCTTTATAATAGTCCAAAATTTATGATTCATGTGACGCCTATCTAACTAGATCCAATATTCTTGTGCAAGTTTGGGACATGTTATGCAATGTTATGTTTCATGTTATGCAAGATCACCTTATTTATCTAGTTACACCTTTATGTCACACGCTAATCAATAACTATGTTTAGGCCAAATTTCATAGTATAGGTTCATTGAACCTATGCTCCCTTCTTTACTTTGTTTACGCATTGGGCCTATTAGCGGGCCCAATATCTTCATACGATTAATATGAATAATCGAGCGAGGGTAACGTTGGGATTAACTATTAAATTAAAATATGTTAATATGTAGGCGGGCCTAAAAACCATGAAATGGGTTAAGGCCATAAATGGTATAAATTATGTACCATTAATTTGGAATAAAACATGCGACATGAAATATTTACATAAGTAAAAATGTAATTTTAGTCAATATGAATATGCTTAACCCGAGGTTGGATTGAGTTATGATGTAAACTTGCCCGGACCCGCCCGGCTGTCCATTAATCACAACAATACCTATCCAATGTGGGAGGTTAAGGCATTGAGCCCGATAAAGACCCGAGGTTAGACTGAGTTGTGGCGTAAGACTGACCAGAACCGACCGGTATACAGGCAACCACAACAATACCTATCTAATGTGAGTGGTTGAAGTTTTAATAAGACAATTAAAGCTAAGCTAGGATTGGTAGGGTTAAGTAAATTTAATACACTTAGCCAAATTAACATGTTGACTAGATTAAAAGGTGGGGTTAAGTAAAGTTAATACACTTAGCCAATTTAACATGTTAATTAGACTAGAGGTTGGGGTTAAGTAAAGTGAAATACACTTAGCCAATTTAACATGTTAACTAGACTAGAGGTTGGGGTTAAGTAAATTTAATACACTTAGCCAATTTAATATGTTAGCTGGACTAGAATGTAGGGTTAAGTAAACTTAGAACACTTAACCATCATAGTGTGATAAATGAATAGGGTTAAGTTAAAACATGAAATGACAATACTTAACCATTAGAATATGTTAATTAAACGGATGTTAGGGTTAAGTTAACTAAGGGAACACTTAACCGTTATAACATGTTAGTTAAAACAGATGGGCAAGGTTAAGTCAATGTGAATTACTGATAACACTTGACCAGTTTAACATGACAAATGAATGGGTTAAGTTAACTTGTATCGACTAATGACACTTAACCAATCCAACTTGACGAGAAAGAGAACAAAGTAGTAAACCTTAGTTGAAAGAGGCTAAGTAGTAAACCTTAGTTAAGAAAACGACGATTCAGGAAACTAAGTGGTAAACCTTAGTTAGGAAAACTAAGTAGTAATTCTTAGTATAACACGAGGAGGAGCGAACGTCCATCTAATCTTAAAAAAGCTCCAACGAATTGGGTTACGAAGCCTGAGGCTTCGAGGGGACATGAGGGCATTCTTGGTATCCCTCTATGAGGCTGCAGATGATCCTCCTAGACTCACAGAGGTTAAGGTCTGCGTTAGAAGAACCAAGGGTATGCCTTGGTTGCAATATAAGGCAACCTAAAGACTAGGATGGACCAGCGTGACTCGGCGAGACCAGTAGCCCTATGACAGCAACTCGTCGTCTACCTACCATCTTGAGTCAGTCGAGATACGTAAAGCGGAAAGGCGGAGAACTCCAAAAGACCATATACTGGCTATCTAGTTATGGGTGAGGATGGCCATAAGACAGTGAGGCATAGGGGGCCTACGTATAGTTCTCAATTTTTCAAGGGTGGCCTTTCGTTAGTTGATGGAGGGGTCAGGTGGGATCATAGCCAATGGAAAAACAGACCTTAGCATCTGCATTGGCAGATATCTAAAAGCTCTCGACCGAGTTCCGTGTTTCTAGAATAGCCCTGCCACGGGACTCGGGTCGCACATTTCAGGACATGTGCATCTAGACAGCGATAAACGATTCGCGACACATACGTGGGGAAAGTCTAGGAACATATACAACTCTAGGTAGTGCGTCCTAGACTAGGGGCATCATTCGACAGGTAGCATAATCCCTAGTTGGACCTAGGTGGCATAAATCCTGAATCCGAGAAGTATTAGATAAGTCGCATAAACCCTAGTTGAATCTAGGAAGCGCTCGATAAGAAAACCCTAGATTAGATTTAGGTAATAAATAATAGGTGTACACCTAAAGGCAACCGCAATTACAGGGATTGGGATCACGTTATCATCTTTATACATATTACTAGTTGGGATACTAGTTAGGTGGTGTAGAGATATAGAATGGGGTGTGATAGTATATTCGGTTTAAACTGTCTTGCTTTGATTTATATTAGTCTGTTATTCTGGTACTGTGCCATTTTCCAGTTTACTCCTGCCATGAACTTTATCATATTCACATGCTAAAAGCCACTAGACTTACTCAGGCTTTATGTCTGACTCTGTTTTTCTTTCGTCTTCTTTTCTTCCATTCCCCCCCCGCCCCCAGGTAGTCAGGGAGGGAATATCTCTGCTTAGTATGGACTGTTACTCTTTCCAAGCTTGAAGACTATTGGATATATCGCTTCAGACTCTCTTTTCCGCTGCTATGGCTGGCTTATGCTACATTGGGGAATATAAATGTTATTTTATGCTTCTTTATTTTGTAATACAAATGATACTCTGGTATTGGAAAGCAATTGTTGTACAAACTATTTTATCAATAAAGTAAAGATTTAATTTCCGCTGTTTTAATTTTTTTTCTGTCTTGTAAATTATCTGCATCTTTTACCTTAAATGCTCCACAGAACTTAGTGCATTCCCTTTGTGAGTGACACTAACAGATGTGGGGTGTTACACTTGGTATCAGAGCTGAAGGTTACCGGATCAGATAAAAGATTTGAAAAATTATTTTCAAAACGGTTTTAAAAAGAAGCATTTTCAAAAGTAAAGTTTTGGTTTATAGGTATATTCCCCAAATCCCTTCGCACTATCTTCTGATTCTCTGTTTGAACTCTTGTCCCTTCTTTCTTGAGTCTTCGGGGCTCCTGGCTTTCTGGGAGGTAACCTCATCACAGCATGGTTCCGTAAGCTTGATAAGACTACGATACCTATCGAAGGGCGAAGCAGTGCCCGACTTCCATCTATAGTCGCGGTAGTTTCACTTGCGGCTAATTTTCTTCCATGCTTTGTAGGGTTCTTTATGCGATAGAGGTAGCTTTAGAGAGAACTGTAAACATGTTAGACAAGGATGGTAAAGGTGGGAGATGAATAATTGTGGCAGGTGCCCTATGTAGGAAGAAAGACTGACCTTAAGAGAGGTAAAAAGTACATAGCAACCTTTAGCTTTAGACCCTCAAATTTGTAACATGTTGGATAAGCTAAGTAGAGGAGAGACCTCTAATCATCTTAGCATATACACTGGTATCAAGATTAACATCTGTTTATCTTGGAAATGGAGGAGAAGAAGCTTCGCAATCATGAAGTTAAATTAGATAAGGTACCATATAGTGAAACTCGAGAAGGTGCGACATATAAGACTGGAGACTAGACACGAGCATCATACCCTTTTTCTTAAGGGTATATCCTTGATCTCTTTTTTTAGAAATTTTATGCATACTTTCTAGCTTTTAAGGTATATCCTCTAGGACGTATCATCGATCCTTAGGTAGAAGCCAATGGACGTAAACATGTATTTGAAACATGTTATGATTGATGGTTGCAAGTGGTTGCTCATGAATGCATATACACACCATAGGCGCTAGAACAACTCAGTCACTTACATATTGCATTCACATTTATGTATTTGCTTAACGGATTGAATTTGATATGTTATCATATGGATGTTGCATATGGATGAATGGCTATGTACACATGTAGTATTTACATAACTAGGGATGCTTGCATACATGATTGGACGCATGGCACTGACATAATTCGCATTAAGGAGGTCAACTGAATCAGTAGACCACCTGATTTTGCATTAGATAAAGACATATGCACACACTACGCATATGAATATGAAACATTTAGAAATATTTTTAAGTACAATGAAAGCCTGTGATTGAATGGTTGAGTTGATGGGTGATTGGATGGTAGGACACATTCTTCCTAAATTGAAGATTTCGGGGACGAAATCCTTTTAAGAAGGGGAGAATGTAACACCCCGTAATTCTGTAACATTAAGTTTCAAAAATTAAAGTATAATTAAATTTTAGAAGAAGAATTTAGGGAAACGGGTAACGCCATTGCGTTCATCTCAAAATTCTGCTTGAGATAGAGTCTGAGTTTGCGTAAATTGGTCTCCATATGAAAAAAGATATCCTTAAATTAAATATTGCAGCAAAACATGAAACAAATAGGAATGAGAAAAGAATAATGTTTAGCATTGTTCTAACTTTTGTAAGCAAAAGACTTAGTAGCTCATTTGGTTGGAACACATGACTTGCATACAAAAGGTACAGAGTTCGATCCCAGCCAGCGCCCTATTTTTGTTTTAGAGAATGGCTTAAAATAGCCTAGTGTGAACGCAGTTCAAAAAGTGGTTTAGTGTGAAAATGGGTAATTGGGAAGATAGATAAAAAGAAAAAAAAGAAATATATATATATAGATATACGTATACATATATATATGACATGTACGCATCATGAGGCATACGTTGCGCATTTTTTGTTGCCAAGAATTGTTGTTTTTAAGTGGCCTTCTCTGATTGGATTTATGACAAATTGAAGGAAAGAAGATTTAACATATTAGTACATATGTGCATTTATAATAAAAATGTGTGGATGCATGCAGTGAAAAGAAAGATTTATGCATAGATATTTGTATACAGTAAATGGGGATTTTTAAAGAGGAAGAATATGAATAAGTTAGACTTAATTTTCTATTAATAGGAGTGCCATTTATAAACCTGCAATTGACATCAATGTGGCACTTAATAAGAAGAATATGGTATGTGACATTGTTTTGTGAACATAGCATGCAAGCATTTTAATATGGAACGAATTTGGTGAATGCAGAATTGACATTAATTTGTAAGCATATTAATATAACGAACATTTATCTGACATTTAATTTGAAGATATGTCAATAGGGCATTGATTTGAAAACATGCAATTAACATTAATCTGTACATGTTAATTTGAGAAATATATAAATATGTTGAAAAAAAAAGAATAACTTGGCATCAACGCTGGTATATATTAGTCATTCATGCTAATTTACAATGAAAAGGATACATTAATATTGTCATTCATGTTAATTGATATGTATATATGAAATGTATACGGTAAAGGAAAAATGTATATATTAAATACGTATTTATGTTTGATGGATTGGCAATAAATAATAAATGTTGATAATGTACTTTAAGAGAGAAATTACGGCATAAGTAAATTATGAATTATTTACATATAGAATTTGTCCTAAATGAGAAATGTGTACATTGTAGAAAATATATATATATGTATGCTAAAACATGAAATTACTTGTAATTGGAATAGTAATTGTGGCACAATTTAAAATGGGGGTAATTTACATGCATAGTAATTATGGCATAATTTAAAATAGGAGTAATTTACAGTCCTTAATTGTGAACATAATTGGCCTCTTTTGAAATTGATGGCCTTGATTAACCCTAGCATCATCAGACGGCTCAAATTAAAATACAATTCTATATAAACAACCTAGGTCTCCTACTAAAATTCATAAGAAAATAAGACTTGGAGCCATCATGCTGTTGTGAGCAAGCCAAGAGTAGCCACCGTTTGTAGAAAACTAAGAGATGAATACAAAACCAATTCAAAGCTAAATCAAATACAACAAACGTCTACACCAAAGGAGTGCTTTACAATTTCAGAACACAGAATCCAGAATTCAAGTTCATCGATCGTTGTAAGTATAGTGGCTCTTTAGATGAGAATGCGATTAAGACATGATTTGTTATAAATTGTAATTTGGGGTTATATCAGTATTGTTTAGACGATGTTGCTTGTTTATCATAATAATTTGAACGTTTGTGGTGATTGGATCTATTATCTATTATGCGAATTGTATGTATACTGTTAGATCTATATATGTACTTATGCAAGTTATAAGTTGCAAGTTAGATTTACACATATGTTACATGATTCATGGAGATTGTATTATGCTAGAATAAAAATTTAGATCAACTTATATGTCTCATAGTCATATGCAAATAGATTCGTTCACAAGATTCTTATGCAAGTTAAAGGCTTAGATTTGGATCCATGTTCACATGATTCTATAAGTTTCATGTTAGACCCATATTCATATATATATGTGTTACAAGTCCAAATGAGTAGATCTAGCCCATAACTATATGTTAATGTCGACAAACTATACATGCTTTATGGACATATTAAAATGTTGTCACATGCTAGTTTTATGTTTGAGGTTATGCTTAGACCAATACATTTACATGTCATACTGCGTTGTATTGGTTTCATGCGACACCTATTATGCTATACCATGTTATACCATGTTATATCTTTATAATAGTCCAAAATTTATGGTTCATGTGACACCTATCTAACTAGATCCAATATTCTTGTGCAAGTTTGTGACATGTTATGCAATGTTATGATTCATGTTATGCAAGATCACCTTATTTATCTAGTTACACCTTTATGTCACACGCTAATCAATAACTATGTTTAGGCCAAATTTCATAGTATAGGTTCATTGAACCTATG
This sequence comes from Allium sativum, assembly GCA_030737875.1. Classification (NCBI taxonomy): domain Eukaryota; kingdom Viridiplantae; phylum Streptophyta; class Magnoliopsida; order Asparagales; family Amaryllidaceae; genus Allium; species Allium sativum. The sequence goes on along the minus strand of CM060924.1, from coordinate 182,129,071 downwards.
CTCCCTTCTTTACTTTGTTTATGGATTGGGCCTATTAGCGGGCCCAATATCTTCATACGATTAATATGAATAATTGAGCGAGGGTAACGTTGGGATTAACTATTAAATTAAAATATGTTAATATGTAGGCGGGCCTAAAAACCATGAAATGGGTTAAGGCCATAAATGGTATAAATTATGTACCATTAGTTTGGAATAAAACATGTGACATGAAATATTTACATAAGTAAATATGTAAATTTAGACAATATGAATATGCTTAACCCGAGGTTGGATTGAGTTGTGGTGTAAACCTGCCCGGACCCGCCCAGCTGTCCAGTAATCACAACAATACCTATCCAATGAGGGAGGTTAAGGCATTGAGCCCGATAAAGACCCGAGGTTAGACTGAGTTGTGGCGTAAGACTTCCCGGTACCGACCAGCATACAGGCAGCCACAACAATACCTGTCTAATGTGAGTGGTTGGTGTTTTAATAAGACAACTAAAGCTAAGCTAGGATTGGTAGGGTTAAGTAAATTTAATACACTTAGCTAAATTAACATGTTGACTAGATTAAAAGGTGGGGTTAAGTAAAGTTAATACACTTAGCCAATTTAAAATGTTAATTAGACTAGAGGTTGGGGTTAAGTAAAGTTAAATATACTTAGCCAATTTAACATGTTATCTAGACTAGAGGTTGGGGTTAAGTAAATTTAATACACTTAGCCAATTTAATATGTTAGCTGGACTAGAATGTAGGGTTAAGTAAACTTAGAACACTTAACCATCATAGTGTGATAAATGAATAGGGTTAAGTTGATACATGAAGGGACAATACTTAACCATTAGAATATGTTAATTAAATGGATGTTAGGGTTAAGTTAACTAAGAGAACACTTAACCGTTATAACATGTTAGTTAAAATAGATGGGCAAGGTTAAGTCAACATGAATTACTGATAACACTTAACCAGTTTAACATGACAAATGAATGGGTTAAGTTAACTTGTATCGACTAATGACACTTAACCAATCCAACTTGACGAGAAAGAGAACTAAGTAGTAAACCTTAGTTGAAAGGGGCTAAGTAGTAAACCTTAGTTAAGAAAACGACGATTCAGGAAACTAAGTGGTAAACCTTAGTTAGGAAAACTGAGTAATAATTCTTAGTATAACAAGAGGAGGAGCGAACATCCATCTAATCTTAAAAAAGGCTCCAACGAATTGGGTTACGAAGCCCGAGGCTTCGAGGGGACGTGAGGGTATTCTTGGTATCCCTCTCTGAGGCTGCAGATGATCCTCTTGGGCTCACAGATGTTAAGGTCTGCATTAGAAGAACTAAGGGTATGCCTTGGTTGCAATATAAGGCAACCGAAAGACTAGGATGGACCAGCGTGATTCGACGGGACCAGTAGCCCTGTGATAGCCACTCGTCGTCCACCTACCATCTTGAGTCAGTCGAAATACGTAAAGTGGAAAGGTGGAGAACTCCAAAAGACCATATACTGGCTATCTAGTTATGGGTGAGGATGGCCATTAGACAGTGGGGCATAGGGGGCCTGCGTATAGCTCTCAATTTGTCAAGGGTGGCCTTTCATTAGTTGAGGGAGGGGTCAGGTGGGACCATAGCCATTGGAAAAACAGACCTTAGCATCTGCATCGGCAGATATCTGAAAGCTCCTGACCGAGTTCTGTGTTTCTAGAATAGCCCTGCGACGGGACTCGAGTCGCACATTTCAGGACATGTGCATCTAGACATCAATAAACGATTCGCGACACATACGTGGGGAAAGTCTAGGAACATATACCACTCTAGGTAATGCGTCCTAGGCTAGGGGCATCGTTCTACAGGTAGCATAATCCCTAGTTGGACCTAGGTGGCATAAATCCGGAATCCGAGAAGTATTAGACAAGTTGCATAAACCTAGTTGAATCTAGGAAGCGCTCGATAAGAAAACCCTAGATTAGATCTAGGTAATAAATAATTGGTGTACACCTAAAGGCAACCACAATTACAGGGATTGGGATCACGTTATCATCTTTATACAGATTACTAGTTGGGATACTAGTTAGGTGGTGCAGAGATATAGAATGGGATGTGATAGTATATTCAGTTTAAACTGTCTTGCTTTGGTTTATATTAGTCTGTTTTTCTGGTACTGTCCCATTTTCCAGTTTAATCCTGTCATGAACTTTATCCTATTCACATGCTAAAAGCCACTAGACTTACTCAGGCTTTATGTCTGACTCTGTTTTTCTTTCGTCTTCTTTTCTTCCGCCCCCCCCCCTCAGGTAGTCAGGGAGGGAATAGCTCTGCTTAGTATGGACTGTTACTCTTTCCAAGCTTGAAGACTCTTGGATATATCGCTTCAGACTCTCTTTTCCGCTGCTATGGCTGGCTTATGCTACATTGGGGAATATAAATGTTATTTTATGCTTCCTTATTTTGTGAGACAAATGATACTCTGGTATTGGAAAGCAATTGTTGTACAAACTATTTTATCGATAAAGTAAAGATTTAATTTCCGCTGTTTTAATTTTTTTTCTATCCTGTAATTTATCTGCATTTTTACCTTAAGTTCTCCACAGAACTTAGTGCATTCCCTTTGGGGGTGACACAAACGGATGTGGGGTGTTACAATTCTGTTCCGATGGGGTCATTTGCCTCACTTACGCCCCATAGGGCGGGGAGACTTATTGTTCATGGTGTTATTTAATCCACATCGAGTGGACCGACCTTGATGATTCAAGGGTCGATGCATTCTGATCCTGAGGGGCGGGCTAGAGCGTCTCGAAGTCGGTAAGGACTATCTTTTGCCTTGGTTCATGACGGAAATCCAATTTCCAAATACAACATGTGCGGTTTTGATTGTAAACCTATATATGGCGACATGATATATGGTACCCATGCCGTCTATGATTGATATTATGATTGAACTTGTTTTCTGAAACATATATACACTAGTAATAATATCAAAGCTTTTTGATTAATTCGTATTAAGCATAGTTTGGCCAATATAAGGTAAAACTCTATCCTTTGGTTTGCGTTGCATTGTGTGATGGGACTTGAATTTGTGAGATTCGAATTTGAAGTGTAATTGGAAAATCAAGTTTAGAATTGAAAATCGAGAATGGAACTTTGGTTTGAAATGAAATTCGACTTTGGTATAAGCGAATGATTGGGTTTGAGAATGAATTGATTTGAGTTTGGTTGGGATAACATTGGTATATGCTGAATCAATAGCAGATGGAAGTGATAAGGTTGATATGCCCGACAAAAGGTACAAGTTTATATTTCATATAGTATGAGATTTTATGAGCCGATTTGGCAAGTTGCTTGGCTGTTTGATTTTCTTTTGGATTAAAGAAGGCCTAGAGAGGAGAGTTGGAGTTTGAGCTATTGACCAGTACAAAGGAGGTTATGGCGAAATTTTTCGAAAAGTTAAAGTGTTAGAAAATTTTCAGGATTTTTGAAAATTTTCGTTGATAAGAATTAATTAATAATTAAATTGGAATTAAATTGGTTCAGTTGAAACTGAAGATAAGAAGTGAACGAATAAGTTCTAACCAGTCAATAGGGTGTGTTTTCTACCTTAGCAATTTCGAGGACGAAATTATTTTAAGAGGGGAAGATTGTAATGACCTGCATTTTTTACTGTTGAATAATTAATTAATTTAATTATTAAATACGGATTTAGCGATATCGAGAACCAGAAATAAATAATATTGAATATTTAATTAATATTTATAATGAATAATAAATTATAAATATCAAAATAGTCAGAAATAGTAGAATTCACAATAGTGGGAGAATTGAATAATATACGAGTTCTGGTTGAGTTTCGATTTGAAATATAATAACGAATATATTGAATCGATGATGTTATAACGTATAATTATACTATAATTATAATCGAGCTCGAAATGGTGCGGCATTTCGCAAATTTGCGATTTGAACAAAAGCCGTTTTAAATCGGATTTCTGTGAAACAAGAAACGTTAGGAGCTGGTGGAGTATATATTTCTAGTGGAAGAGAGAAATCGGGATTTCGTCGTGTAGATTTTGATTTATGTCCAAAACAAATTTTAGAAAAGTCGTTGTGGAATTCCTTTATAATTTATATCGATTTATTTATATTTAAAAAGGTTTTTAAATATAAATCGAATATCGATATAACTGGGAATTTTGAAATATCGAGTTATAAATCCAGTTGGAGCTGTATGGTATTCCACTGTGAATATATATGAGAATATTTATTTTTAAATATTTAATTTAATTATTTTTAAATATATTAAATATTTAAAAGGGTTATTTAGGACCATAAAAATAGCCGGCTTTGCAAACGACCTCAGAATTCGACGAAACTAATTTTTTTGGATCCGCAATGTTGAATTATTGTTAGATTTCAATTTCAGTGATTATTGAAGTCAGTATGTGGCCGTACGGGATTTTAATATGAAAAACAGTCGATATTTTGATGGTTAAAAATACGCTGTGTGAGCATACGAAGTCGGAATTCGACGAAACCAGTTTCGTTGGGACCGTAATGTCGAACTGTAGCTACATAACCATTTTCGTGATTTTTGAATATCGTGTGTGATCACACAAATTTTTAGAAGACAAGTTGAAGCAACGATTGACTACATAATAAATATAAAAACAAAATGTGTGGACATAAAGAAGGCCACCAGTCATCCTTCTATAGCCACACAAAAATTCTGACCCCGTATATATTTCTCTTGAGCGTCGTTCTTTATTTTCCAGCAAAAACAATCCACGGTGAAAAGAAAATTCATAAAAAATTCAACAAAAATCCTAAAAATCTCAATATGTGTATATTAGTGATCATTGATTATTTCTCTTCGATCCTATATACATATTACTGGGTGCGATACACATCTCTGGAGCACGGTTTTAACCACAGCATCTAGGGCTTGACGTTTTGTGGTATTATGGAGGAAATCGTTTGATTCGAATCCATTTGTGAGGTCTGCAGTGTAATCCGCAGCTAGTCTTCAATTTTTGAAGGATTTCGAGCCAGAGATGATCGTACGAAGTGGTTGTGGGACGGTTGGAAACTGCAGATCGCGACGATAGAGGGGATACCGAGTTGAACAATATTGGTATGGACGGGTAGAGGATTGAACGAGATAAATTTTGGTAATTTTTATTTGAATTTAAGTGAAGAGGTTTGGTTGTTCTTGTGGAGGAAAGTAGGTGAATTGGCCATTGAAAAGCTTCAGAAAGTCACGGCTAGTTGGGGAAGAAACATCTCGTATGGGCGGGTCTGAGCTTTTTGGGCCGAAGTGGAAAGGTGAAGCCCAATTAGGAATGAAATTAGTTTAGTTTTATTTTAATTTAAATCAATGTATAAACTTGTACAATAGATATCTTCCCCATACGATATCAGATTGATGAACCGTAAGTTGCGTTGGGATTGTATGGACGAGCACTCCATAATGAAACTGACTGGAAGTCCATGGGAGCTCATTTGAATTTATGGAGAAATAAATTGTTTGATTCAAATCAAAGAAACAATTTATCTTTCTTTAACGATGAACTGCCAATGTGAGTAAAACTCACCAACTCTGAATAGTTCTATTTTTATAACGTATATTTAGAACTGATAAATGATGACTGATTGTTGTGTGTTGACTAGTTGATTGAATTGTTTGTGTATTAATTGAAATCATGAATAACGATATATATATATATATCTTAATCGAATCTTGATTCTATTTAACAGAATATTTTATATTCGTGTTGTTTAACATCTGTGATGCAGGGAAACAGGTTGGAGGAACCCAACTGGGTTCCTCAACATTTATTTTACTGTTTTTCATATATTTAAATATATGATGTGATATAAAATCGGTTGTTGATTATGTGTGTTTGTACGATGTTGGTCATCGTGATTTGATATGCTAAATACCATAACATACCGGAATGTTTATAAGGGAATTTTCAAAATGTGATATTTGAAAATAAAATATTTATAAAATCAAAGGATTTTATAAAAGAGAAAACATTTATAAAATCAAAGAAGATTTTATAAAAGGGAATATTTATAAATAGGAAATATTTATAAAAAGAATATTTATAAGTGGAATATTTATAAAGTGGATTATTTAATTAAGATAAATTAATAAGACATTATCAATGGATTATTTATTTAGAAAATAAATAAGATATTATAAAGGGATTTATTTTATAAATCCAAAGCTTTGAAAGAAGGAATTTATTTATAAAATCAAAAGAGAAAGATTTGTAAACCATTTACAAATGAAATCAAAAGAGAAAGATTTGTAAACCATTTACAAATGAAATCAAAAGAGAAAAATTTGTAAATCATTTACAAATGAAATCGAAGAGGAAATATTTGCAAAACAAATATAAAAGGAAATGATCGTGAAACAAATAGAAAGGGAAGCATTCTATAGAATGAATAGAATTTATAAGAAAAGAAATAAGTGGACAATAAATATCAAATAGAAATCTGTTTTAACAGATAAATGGGGAAGATTAATTTATAAATAATATTTTATAAATTAAGTAAAATATTTATCAGTGGATAAATAGAACATATAAGTCAGGGCTTATATAGAGAAGTAAGAATCGATTTCAACATCGATATTTGAAACTTAACATGGACGTAGAGTTAATCAAAGGATATAATCAAAGGAGAAATTAAAATGTGTTAATCAAAATGAGTTAGAAGAGTTAATCGATTAGAGTTAGATAATCAAGTTAAGATTTATAAAGTTATCGAGTAAGTGAATCGATAAAAGTAAATCAAATGTTAGTTATTCGAATAAGAGTTAATCCAAATGAGTTACCATTTAGCATGACTGCTAGCGCAGTTCGCAGGGCTGCAGATAGCCTAAGGTGGTCGGATGTTTCCTGAGGGAATCAGGCGTAACCATTGTGATCGTTGCGATCTAGAGTCAAGCGAATGGAGTTAAATCGAATATTAGTTATTCGATAGGAGTTAAATAGGTTGAGTTAAATAAGTTGAGTTAATCGAGTATGGTTAGTCAAACCAGGTTAGTCGAATCGAGTGGGTTGAACCAAGTTCGTCGAGCCTAGTTAATCGAATCGAGTTGGTCGAACCAAGTTGTCGAGTTAGTCGAGTCGAGTTAATCGAGTCGAGTTAAGTTAGTCGAGTTAAGTAGAGTTAAGTTCATCGAGTCAAGTAATCGAATATGGTTCGTCAAGAAAGTACTTAATCGAATATAGTTTATTCGAATAGAGTTAAAGGAGTTAATCGATGTTAGTTTAATCGAAAGGAGTTAATCGAATATAGTTTATTCGAATAGAGTTAAAGGAGTTATCGATTATTGTTTAATCAAAGGAGAATATCGAATATAGTGTATTCGAAAGAAAGAGATCGAATATCAGTTATTCGAAGTGAGAGATCGAATATAAGTTATTCGAAGAGAGATAATCGAATATAGGTTATTCGAAGAAGAGTTAATCAAATAGAGATTACTCGAAGAGAGTTAATCGTCGAATTCGATTATATCAAATTCGGGAAAGTACTTATACTTTCCTGTTTTTAAATCAAGAGAATATATTAATGAATTAGTGTTTGTTTAATTATTCGAATTAAGAAATAAATGGAAGTTATAATTTGAAGTTAGATAATTCGGAAGTAGGGATTATAACGTTGTTGTTATAACCAATGTTTTCAATAAAGAGGTGGATTCGTAAATAGAATCCGAGAGTACGTAAGGAAGTTTGTTAAAGATTTAAAAGATAAACTTTGATCATTTCGAAGTTAAAACGTTGTTCAGTTAAGGTCTGAGAGGTAATTATACCCCAACTTGATTGACTTCCTTCTTAACTAAGGAATGGTTAGGTTTGATCGTGAAGGAGTTTTGGAAATGTTTTCCAAATAAGAATTAGAAATGTTTTCTGAAAAGAGAAATAAGAATTTAGAATATATGGAAACAGGAGATAAGTAAATTAACGAACTAAAGAGATAAATGTTAAATGATGATTGATCGATATAATTTCCATCTGGAAATAATATCGTTGTTTGCACACGTGTTTTTCTTTGATAGTTAAATCACAGGCTATCAAAGTTTTGACCATTTTAACGTTGTTAATATGGAGAGACTGGCTGGATTATTATCCAACGAACCACTGTGTATTGTCATAAGCGTTGCGAATCATATATGCCAAAGATAATTGAAGACGGAGTAAAGTGCAAGGGCTGTTGTATAAGTCTTAGATAACAATTGCCTAAGATGGATGTACTGAATAGTGCCTTCGGTTTGTCCAGTTCTAGGACAACTTGGATGGACGAAAGTCTGACAAAGTATATCTAATAGATCGCGTAAGTTGATCTCTTCAAACGAAATCACGTTTGGTGGTGGAGGAATTCGTTTCTCTTAGCTGTATACCCATGTTATTTTTGGATAAATCAATTTGTGATTTAAAGGGTATGATGATGTGACATTCTAAGTGAATGAAGATGTGACATGTAAAAGATTAGCATAGCTTCTAGCCTCACATCCGGTAAATGGCAGAAATCGGGCAGGCAACATGGCTATGTAGGTCACACCTATTATGGTGTATAATCACCTGATCTAGGGTTTCATTTACTTCTAAAAATCTATTGTCGATGTTGTCCCATTCGAGAAACGGTTGCTGATCCCAACCGTTGGTGATATACATTCGATACACTCAAGCGAAATGAGTGGTCGGTCATGTGTGGCCGGGTTGCAAGATGTTCTTGTTGAACTCAGTGTATTCCTCTCTAGAGGTACACTAGCGTAAGGTGGTTCCATACCTTGTCATAGTTGGAAATCCATTATCCAATACGTGCTTGCGATTTTGATTGTATACTATGTATGTAGAAACGTGAGATGAAAGCGTTTCTGCTAGATGATTATTATATTGTGGTTGATAGACATTATTATAATATCAAAGGAGTTTTGATATAAAGATTTGTTTGGATTCTCATAAGGGAAAAACCCGTTCCGTTATACGGCGTGGTCTTATGAGATATCGTTTATTGGCTCGAACCGTTTGAAACTGTTTTATTCACACCAGTCCCATGACTGACTCGGAGTTTATTTTGTTTTGTTTTCCCTAAACTCTTGAGTGCTCAATTTTGTACGAGCAGTCAAGTAGTCGGGATTTACAGATACTTGAAGAGCTGGAGCAGGAGGCTTCAGGATCATATAGCTATTGTTTATTTCCGGTGTGTTGTAAGTGCTGTACTTTGATAATGATGTATATTCAAGTACAGATGTATATTTCAAAGTTATCTTATATATATCATATGTTATTCGTTACGCTGTGAGGTTCGTGTTACTCTGATGTTGTGTTATTCTTCTTCTTCTATTCTAAGTTTCTATCTTATCTATTCTCAACCTCTAATTTATTTCATTAACCATCCGTTATTTTCGTCTCTGGATGTTCGATATGTGTTGTATATCGGATAATCAAGATCGACTTTTTCCGGGTCGTTACATAAAATAGTACTAATATGTATAAAATCGTATATAAAATAATAAACATATTTCATAAAGTATACTAGATTTACAATCTTATTGAAAATACTAATACGTATAAATCTTATGGGAAAAACATAAACTGTTTAAAAAGATAAATATATTTATCTTTTGTCTGCTTTATTACATAAAGTAATGTTGAAAAAGATATTTACATTAAATAATAAATAGATATTTTAAAAAAAAAACTTGTAAGTGTATACAAAAATATAATTTCACAATTTTTGTTAAGAAATTAATATGTATATTAGTTTTTATTAAAACATATAACTTATTTAAAAAGATAGTTGTTTTTATCTTATTAAAATAGTATAAACATTAAAAAGATAAACTATTTGAACATGTTTATTTTTTACATCGTTGATTTTTATCAAGCTAAAAAAGATAGATACATTTACCTTTTTAAAGATAAATACTAAAATAGTATAAACATTAAAAAGATAAATATTATATTTATATCTTTGTAGATAGTCTAAATAAAATGCGTACAAGAAATAAAATATGATATTCAGATTTAAAAAGATAGTTGCATCTATTTTTTAGATTTAAAATGATTACAATTGTTCTGTTAATTTACTATTTTCACTTGTTATTTCATAAAGTCGTAAAGGCATGCCATGATACCTGTTGTATATGATACGAGTGGTGAGAAATATGAACGTATAAATAGAAAATGTCGCTGAAAAGATAAATATATGTATCTTTCTTATGTTCTGTTGTATTGTATAGCCAATACATATCAGCAGCTTCATTGTGTAGACTATACTTTTGTTTTAAACAAAATAAAGAAAGATAAGAGAACTTATCTTTTATATTACTTACATTTTTTGAGTTCTTATTTGCTGATCTATGCTTTTTTTTCTAAATACACAATAAAATGATAAAAGAATTTATACTTCTAACTTGTCTATAACTTGAATTACATTACATGTGCAAGCTTTGAAAATACACAATAAAATTCCTATTTTATGCACTTTTAAAATTGAAACTCGAAGACTGGTCAAAGCTATCAAAAACCAGAGATCAAATCAAAAGCTTGTGGCCTCGCTAATCGAAATGGCTGTAGAAGATGAAGTGGTTGGTTGTAATGTAAGCGCAGATTGTTGAAATTTATAGTCTTTTCATGTGTTATATGGATTTGGTTTTGAGCATTAGTGCCTAAACAAATTGTGTAATTTAAAAGTGAACAGTTGTATAATATATTACTTTAATTTGTCATCTTTTGTACTAATGTATTGCCATCGATAGAGTGTATTGTTTATGTGTTAAGTTTTCATGCAGTTGATTGTATGTTAATATTTCCTTATTTGCAATTTCTTGCTGCTTATTGTTACACACGTTTGAAGCTGTGTGTATTGAAATAATGTTATTTTGAAGCATTGTGTTTATTTGAAGTTTCTTGTTTTTTGCTTGTACTTGGCAAGCGCTTTAGTTATCTATGTGTGGTTGTGATTCACATCAAAAATTTATACCTCCTACTTGCAGTATCATTTTGTCCATACTGGAAAAAAGATATGTGCATTTATCTTTTTCACAAAACAAATAGCAATATATACTGTTATATTATATTCACAAAAGAAACACAAATGTATATTGGAATTTAATAATATATTACACTTACACAAATAGTATGAGATTTGTACAAACAATAATTTGGTAACATATCATTTATGCTGGCAAACAAAACTTAATTATGCATTCACAAGAAATAATTTTGAGAAAGATAAATACATGTATCTTTTCATTAATATCCCACTTTTTTTCTCATTAGCAAGCCTTAAGCTTCCAAACAGCTTCCGAACAGCTTCGAAAGAAAAATACAATATAAAAGTGTCAATATATACAACTAAGTATGTGTCTACACTTATAGTCAAAAGATATAATTTGTTATGGAAACCCTTCTGTATATTTAGACTTCGCCGTGCAATCTGTTGATGAAGGGACAGTGTCATGTGGAGACAATATAGAAATTTTCTACACCAAGTATATCATGTATCCTGTCAAAGGAAAGTACTGTCATGAGATACCCTTGGAATTGTCCTTGCATGCATCAAGAGTCATGCAAATCGGTATAAGCGGTACATTGTTTAAGTCCTCTCGGTACATATGGACTTTTTTGCATTGGTATAAGCAGTGCATTTGAAGTGAACCTGCTACATTCATATTCCTTTTTTGCATTGGTTTTCTGTAATGATCACGCAGAAAACTGGGTGGTTCATAATAATGTATCGGTAACAAAAATAGCAAAGAGACACTGAATGCATAAATTGAACTGTAATGGAAATGAATAATGACAATGGTGCTTGTAATTGAACTGATGTTTAAAACTGTTATCTAATATAAATAAAAAGATAAATGTTTTTATCTTTTTATTTGTTTAAGCACAAATCATTATAAAAATTTCCAATTAGTCCATACGCCAACAAAAACGGGCAATTAATCTCACACACCAACAAAATGGAAGCAGAAAACAAATGATTTAAGGTAGAAAAAAATATGAATTTGTAATTTTCACAAAACTAAGACCTATGTAAACTAAATAACAATTAAACTTAAAAAATTGCATATAACAAAAAATAATTAGAAACATCTGAGAAACAATACAAAATACCCAATTATTCGAGTATTCAACTAAGAATATTCAAAGAACAATCAATAAAACACATTGGATTTAAACACTCTATTCAATTATTCAACAAACACTCAGCCCTTACTGTAAAATGAATTAATGAGGGAAATAAGCCAATACACACATTTATCATTTGCTAAATACATTTATCTTTTTCAGAAACCATGAGCATGACTGTATAATGAACATACGAACCTGTTTTGCACTTGAGCAAATAGATTGTTGTTGTCAAAGATTAAAATATATATGTTTTTATTTTTACTAAGTATAGTTTAACTTAGATAAATGTGAACAATAACAAAGTAAAGGTAAATGCACTTATCTTTTTTAATGAATAACAAACAGAAAATATAAATGCACATTTCTTCTTAACTATTTGAATAAAATAACATAAAAACCATGTGTAATTAATTATAGAGTTTAATATTAGGTTAAATCATCACACATGTACAAAACGGAAGTAGAAAACGATTAGTCCAGTTTTATCTTGTTTACTTCTTAAATAAAATAAGATATTCTATATAAAAAAATAAATATGTTAATATTTATCATTTAATAAAAGATAAAATAAGATATTCTATGTAACTTATCTTTTATTTTACTAAATCTGAAATAAAATAAGATATTCTGTGTAGCTTATCTTTTATCTTTTAGTAAAAGATAGTTGCAATTATCTTTTTTTTTAAATCTGAAATAAAATAAGTTATTCTATGTAAAAAATAAATATGTTAATATTTATCATTTAGTTAAAGATAAAATAAGATAGTGTATGTAACTTATCTTTTATCTTTTAGTAAAAGATAGATGCAATTATCAATTTTAAATCTGAAATAAAATAAGATATTCTATGTAAAAAATAAACATGCTAATATTTATCATTTAGTAAAAGATAAAATAAGATATTCTATGTAACTTATCTTGTATTATACTAAATATGAAATAAAAAAAGATATTCTATGTAACTTATCTTTTAGTAAAAGATAGATGCAATTAACTTTTTTAAATCCGAAATAAAATAAGTTATTCTATGTAAAAAAATAAACATGTTAATATTTATCATTTAGTTAAAGATAAAATATGATAGTCTATGTAACTTATCTTTTAGTAAAAGATAGACATAATTATCTATTTTAAATCCGAAATAAAACAAGGTATTCTATGTAAAAAACAAACATGTTAATATTTATCATTTAGCAAAAAATAAAATAAGATATTCTATGTAACTTATTTTGTATTCTACTAAATATGAAATAAAAAAAGTTTTTCTATCTAACTGATCGTTTATCTTTTAGTAAAAGATAGATGCAATTATCTTTTCTAAAATATGAAATAAAATATGATATTCTATGTAAAAATAAACATGTTAATATTTATCATTTAGAAAAAGAAAAAATAAGATATTCTATGTAACTTATCTTTTAATGCTTTTATCATAATAAATCCAAATCATAAGAAAGACAAAAAAATGTTTAAAATGTACTAGTAATTATCAAATATTATTAAGGTTTAATACGTAATTAAATCATTCAAATCAAAAGATAAACACCTTTATCTTTTTAAGCTGTCAAATAGTTTAGCATCTACCACTGAATATATATGTATGGACAGTTTCATCATCACTATAAATTGATTCATATTACGCATTATTAACCCACTAAGTATATACATATGATTAACAAAACAAAAAAATATGTTTTACATGTGTCAGTAATTTTCAAATATTACGAAATTTTAATACATAATTAAATAATTCAAATCAAAAGATAAAGATCTTTATCTTTTTAAGTTGTGAAACAAAATAAAATCTACCACTGAATATATATACGTATAAACAGTTTTATATAACAAATAAAATTAATCAGTGAATGACTACTTACTTCAGCTAACAAAAACAATCGATATATAGCAAACAAAAAAAATCGAGGAACAACAAACAACAAAGATAAACAAGTGCTTACTTGTTCAACAACGAACACAAATCGCGTCTTGCAAATAGTGAATAGAAATTGTATCTTAGTTTCGTCACTTGAATAAAGGTGAGGCGATTAGCATCAGCAATCAATATATAACAAATACAGAAATAAACAATTACTTACTTGTTTAGCTGAGAAAAATGATGTGGTTGGATTTCTTCAGCCAATCCACAAATCAGCTGAGGCAATTTTGTTTTGAAAGTAGATTAGCAGCAGATTTGATTTCGAAAGTATAAAGAAGAAGAAGAAAGCGGATTTGAAATCGATTTAGGGTTTTTTAAGAATCGAGGATGCATACGAAATGCGAAGATAAAATTTTGTCCTTAAAAATAATTATTCTAAATCTGTGTCCTTAAAATTAATTGGTTGAGGGAAGTAAGCCCTTATTGTAAAATGCCCCGATTGGAAAAGTGCTTCCATGAATCAACTTCAAAACTCTTCAGCAATGAACTGAAGCATCTCCAAGACTAAATGAGAATGGAAGCAACTACTTAAAGCAATCTATAACTACATATACGGAGAAATCAAGATCAAGATGAGCAACTAATCTAATCAAATCTAGTTCTCTACTCTATCTATCTACTATATCTCTCTAGTGATACATGCTCTCAATATCTATAATCACATTCATATCTACTTCCATATTCTCATACACAATCAAATATACAATACTCAAGGAGATATAGGAAGATTATTATATTATTAGTCAAAATCTGTGTTGTTTAGAAAACATTATTTAAACAAATTCATTTGTATAGAAGCCTATTTCTCCAGGAGAAGTGAGAGCGATTAGCCAAAGAATTACCAAAGAGGCGCTTTGGGGCTAGACATAGGACGAGAGATCTGAACCAGTATAAGAACTCTAAAGTGATAGCTCTTATTTATTTTCATTACTACATTAAGTGGTTTATATCATCAGATATTTACTTTCGATATGCAACACATAAGATCCACTTATAATTTCATCTTCTACCACCATCTTCAGCTTCATGATTAACTACTTGTGGTGCTATGAATTCTTATAATTGAATGTCTACTCTTTATAATAAATAGCTCTATAGATTTCATTGTCGCTGAACATATTAACTCCACATCATTGTCACTGAACACATTAACTCCACATCATTGTCACTGGCTATTTCAATGGTTTTTAATCTAGTACCAGTACGCCGGTTGCACTCTGAGTCAATATCGAATTCGTCAGATGTTAACTTAGTATATTTATATGTCGACTTTTTCAACTAAACCAAATTACATTCTTTAACAACTTTCGCCAATTTATATGGCCCTCCGATATATTTTCCAAAATTATTTTCGTTTTCACCAACTCTCCATCAAAATAACATATTATCGCAACACATTTAGAAGTCATTCTACCTTCAAAACAACAACAAATTCACTATTTCAACAAAGAACCAATCGTCTAGTCTAACAAAAACAAACATTGGTAAATTAAGATTTGAAATATATACCTTCAAGAATAGATAAAAAGAATAAGTTATCGAATCTCAAGTAGATCTACCTCTAACCAAATATGAATTTAGTCTGAAATTACAATTCATGGAGAATGGATTTTTTTCAGGTTGAATTAAGGAAAGAAACAACGGACTGGCTACGTAGTTAAGTAGATTTGGACGTGATTTGAAATAGCGCAAATTTTCAAATGTCACACAAAAACTAAAGAACAAGTGGGCGGCATCTGGGTTGTTTCCAACGCTAAAATGAATGGTAGCATCTAAGAAGCTATCAGTAGCTTATATGTTTAAAATGATCTTGTTTACACCAAAAATGGTCTAAACACTCAAGGTACTAAATTGTACTTCACCAATTTGGTAAGGAAACAAATGGAGCCGTGTTCAATCAGTTATCGGAAATAAAAATGCGAAGAAAGTGAAATAGAGACGAGATTTAGAGTGGTTCAGCCGTTAATTCGGCCTACGTCCACTATGAAGGTGATTTCCATTCTTATAATGAGGATTACAAAATACATCAATTCTCTCTTTTCATACATCTCTATACTCACTCAATATACCCTCGTTTATATATTTCAATCTTGGAATTATACAAGAGAACGGTATAATTTGAGGAGGAGAAGGATGGATGAATGATTGGGAAGGAGGATGTCTTCGTTTTCCTTCACCGCAAGATTGAACTTGACGTCATGGTCGAATCAGTTGTTGAGGATAGAATTTAGCAGCACTTCGTGGTTTCCAAGATTGGATCCCCTTCTTGTTGGTGGTCACAGCCTATTTATAGGTGAGCTCCCTCCTAGGAAATGGTCTGGAATCTCCTTATGCAGGCTATGGATCGCTCATTCTATTAATTACAATCATGCCCCCAGCCAACTGTAGCCAGCTGTCCGTAGCTGTACTCAGTTATCATGTGCGAGCGACTCAATAGGAGCGAGCATTTTGAGTGGCTGAATGGGTGACTTTAGTTGATGATCTTCGGCTGCGGCTATTTCTGGCATTCGACGGGCAGATATCTGATTTACTTGATGAAGGAACGAATCGACCATAGTTCCTTAATGCGGTTACGTCAGATTTGAGTGGGCGAGCGACGATCTTCTTTAGTCTAGAGGTGATCGATTGGGGATTGTGATTCTGAGATGTAAACGTGCTCCTTTTAAGGATTGGTATATGATCGACCAATAGGTTTCTAATCTGAATGTCGAGCGATAGGTGCTACAATCCATGAGCAGTCTTTAAGTATATGTACGACCCTAACTCTTGTCTTGATACATACGACTGGACTTTTAATATTAGACCAAGCATTTTCCACTGTTATTAGCGACCTTCCGGAATACGCGACCTTTATCTCTATTGAGCCGCACTTCTCATAGTATATCGTGCCATTATGTCGGTCGTACCGGATGGTCGACCTGTCTCGGATTTGATGTTTGGATCTTACTTTGTGCAGTTGCGTCTTATTCATCGTGAGTCGTTTAAGTGCCTTGGATAACATTGTGCACGACCGTCCCTGACGATGTCCGTTCAGCATCCTTTGCTCAATGTGCGTATGGATTTTTTAGGGATTAACACTTGCCCCTCGAAGTTCGTATCTTCTTTTAGTAAAGAATTACTGGCTACAACATATTTGATCGCACATTGATTGGTAGGCTTATTCTGACTCGTTGAGGGGTCGTTCGGGCAAAAGATCAAAGTTGCTTCATTGCAGCTGATTGGTGTCTTTACCTTTGGGCGAGATGCTTGGACTTATCTTTTCTGAAACTGTGCGAACGTTGAGTTTTTGGAGGCTAGCTGGAACTTGATGGGACGTTTTTGTGTAATCGGGCACTTAAGCTGATGTGGCGAGAATTCTCTGGATGTACGCCCTTTAATCTTCCTTCTTATCTATGCGCATTTAATTGGCTTTCCATGTATACCTATGTGCGCTCGTTTTGAATGTCACCCAAATGGCCCGAATGCACAGCCCACTAACCTGAACATTGGACTATCAAGCGATCAGATGGAAATACTATTTCGGTTTGCCATTCCTTTCGTTTGTTTTTTATATATTATCTTGCTATTTTCTTCTTTTCCGAAAGAATTTTTTAATGGCGGTGCTATTCTAAGCAATCTTTTTACTACTTGGATTCCTTTCATAACTCCTGATTACTCTAGTCCTTTTATTGCTCTTATTTGCATTCGTGTGCGGCACCGTCATCAAGACCTCTGCAATCTCGAGACCGATTTGGCCGGATTGTTCGCCTAGATTTGAGACTGTTCGCTCGTCTGTAAGTAATTCCTCCCCTGATTTTATCTTAACCCAATTTTTGAAGCATGGATTTGATCGTGCGACTTTGGGGTTTCTAAGTAGGCTTTTTCCTTTTTCTATGATTTCATAATTCCAGGAAGCAATCTATGTCAGACCAGGTCGAGAGGTTTGATCAAGCAGAAAGTTCTGATCAAGTTGTTCCTACGCCCAATGTTGTCTCTTCGATCGGCGCTGTCCAAGAATTCCCACAACCTCGTGCACTCTTTAAAGTACCTAGTGAGAGGCACCCGATGGAGCTTTCTCCCGGCTCGTTCCATCAACTGTGCAAACAATTTGGTATTTCGGAGAAAGCAAAGGCCAAGTTGCCTAGGACAAAAGAGTTTGCAGATATCCCTCCCAAAGGGTATGTTGTTGTTACTCGTGGCATGTTGATAAGCGGAGCGTTTCCTCCCTTTAACCCTTATATAGAAATGATTCTCCGGAGCTTGGCCATTGCCCCGTATCAGCTACATCCTAATGGTTATGCGATCTTGATAAGTATTTATATTCTTTTTATGAGGGAAAAACATCGGGCTCCTTCGTTAAAGATATATGCTCATTATATGCTCTCAGGACAAGAAACCAGCGTCCCTCGTTTATCTTTGTGGAAAGCCAGGGCTCGAAAATAATTACCAGCTTAGTGGATAGTGTGCGAGGATTTCCCAACCAGTACTTCTTTGTCCGATGTCCCGATAACTTTTGCGGCTTTTGGATGGAAGGCAATAAGTATTTTATCCTTTAAATTTCATCTCACCTCCTTTTCTTTTCTCAGAATCCTTTGGATATACTGCAGCGCTTCCTGATCAAAGCATACCCTTCGACCAAGATCTATGCAACTTATTATTAGCTGTTGACGAGGGCGTGAGAAATAGGAAATTCTTGATCACTGAAGGGTTCTTAAGGCAATACAATTTGCTTTCCTCTCTGCGTACCTTTGTGGCAGATACTTCCAATAAAAAGGAAGCTACCAGCAAAGCCCCTGTCAAGAAATCTTCAGAAAAGGGGGGGTTCTAGCACCGTAGGGAGCAGCGAGGCGTCTTTCAAAAGCAAAGTGACTTTTGCCAAAAAGGTAGTATCTAAGCGTCCAAGGCGCGAAGGCTTTAAGGCTTCAGTGGTCTTGTGCGAAGAAGATGGGCCTTCCTTATAGGAAGTCGTTCAAGGAAACGCGAATGTGACTTCTTCACGGATTACCTCAGATCAAGTACGAGAAGCGAAGCAGCTTGATGAAGCTATGGTGACTTCTAAAGAAAACCCGGGGCGCAGAGAGAATTCTTCTAAGGACAACCAAGAGGAAGATGTTTCAGAGACTTTTAAAGGTCTCGATCCCCTTGACTTAGTTGAAGACCTCGTTCAAGGTAAGATTGTTACTTGAACATTTATATTTTAAAACCTTTAAATCGTAAGAATTTTACGAAAAACCCCTCGCTTTTGGGTCAAAGTGATATTTCATAGAGCCTGGAACTGTTTTAGTCTTGTTGTTTTCATATATTCCGTATATCCCCTCTCCTGGCTTTCTTTCTCACCTTTCTACAATTAAGGTGCTTAGATCTTCTTTTTCCTCTTAGAACCAGGAATGAGATCATCTTTATCAGATAGTTTTTCCAGGCAATTTTCTCTCGTCAATCCACGGAACGTCTTACAGTCCAGTCTTTCTCGTTGCCTCAAGCATTCCCGTCCATCTTCAGATCTTCTAACCCAAGATGTTCTTGACGCACAACTGGGGAGTTTAATAAAGAAGAAGAAGCAAGATCACTCTCGGGTATCTGGAGAAGAAAACCAGGATGCCGAGGGGAGAGAATGTAATAACAAACAAGATAAGGATAGACTTAGTGGGTCCCCTGAAGCAAATTAACTTTTATGCCCCAGTTATGTAACACCCCGTATTTCTGTTAACACTAAAGTTACTAATTTAAGAAAAACCAATGCTTAATATAATAAATGTGTAAAGGGGAGATGTATCTAATGTGCATACAAAATTTAATAATAAATGTTTAAAGGGGAGATGTATCTAATGTGCATACAAATTTAATAATAAATGTTAATAATGTACATTAAGAAAGTAATTGTGAACATAATTGGCTTCTCTTTAGAACGGATGGCTTTGATTAACCTTGGCTTCATCGACGGCTCAAATTAACTTGCAATCCTATATAAACAACCCCCTAGTCTCCTTCTCTTCGCACCATTCTTCTCTAACCTTATGGTGCACAAATTCTTGATGGACATGGCTTCTTCTTGTTCATCTAAATCTAAATAAATAGATTAAAATAAAATATAAATCAAGACGAGGATATGCTGCTCAAGTCTTTCAAGAGAAGATTCAAAACAAGTTAGGATTCAAGTAAAGATTCAACGGCTTCAAGCAACGCTATCTTTCTATTCTTTTCTAGATCCAATCAATGTAAGTCGGTTACTTTTTAGATTTGAACGCCTTTTCTATTTGTGACATGAAATTAAAAGAATATAAGAAATATGCCGTATCATTTCATTGAATCTGTGCTTGTTTATGACTTTGGATCTGATTCTTGATTATGGCCTATAACACATTGTGACTAAATTGCCAAAGCTTAAGATTATGACTATGGAACTGTGGCCTTCGAAACCATAAGCCTTTGACTATGAACATAAGCCATTGACTATGAACATAAGCCTTTGACTAGGAGCATAAACCAATGCCTATGACTATGACAAGGACAATAGTGGATAATTACCTATGATTCATGAACATGATATTATTGCCTAGGATTATGACTGTGAGATTGGATCTAAACTTGATTATCTATTCAGTTTATTCTTAATTATCCTTGGATCTTGATTATGGGAATTTAACTATTAAGTTAGATCTACCTATATACTTGAACCTATGATATTTGTTCAACCCTTTTTATGTCATAATATTATCAGATCTATAGGCCTTCGATGCTTTAATCAATTTGTTCAGTGTAATTTGTTAGATCTGTGATTAGTGAATTACCATCTTCTGCCAGTCATTATGTCAATCTTTTCATGGCATTTTGGCTCATTCCCTTTTTATCCACGAATCTAGATTTATCTATAATCTAGGATGAAATCACGATTACACGAACGATGGAAATACGATTTGGGCAAATCATAAATTTGACTTAAACAAGGTTGTAAACTTGGAAATTGGCATAATGTGGAACATGAATATAATTATGATTGACATAATTTAGAACATGTATTATGGCATGTTTATTAGAACGCAAATTTGAAAATTTGACAAGAATTATGGAATATGTAATTTGACATATTAAATTTAGTATTGGCAAGTAAACTAAGTTTTAGGCGTAAACGGTGAACTAGAATAATAATTCTAGTCTTGACATAAGCTGTAAATTAGGATGTTAAATCAGAATTGGGTCAATTAAAGTTAATTTGGCATAATAAGTATATTAGCACAAATTTTGAATTTAGTCATAATTGTGAGTAATTGTCATGTTTAGAATAATCATGGTTAGTGACACTTAATTTGGTATAATTTACATACCAAAAACTATAAATATGATATATAGGAAAATGGGCCATAATAATAAATGTTGACAATGTACATTAAAAGAGTAATAATGGAATAAATAAATTAGGGAAAATTTACTTATAGAATTTATCCTAAATGAGAAAAGTAAATTTAGACAATACGAACATGCTTAACCCGAGGTTGGATTGAGTTGTGATGTAAACCTGCCCGGACCCGCCCGGCTGTCCAGTGATCACAACAATACCTGTCCAATGTGGGAGGTTAAGGCATTGAGCCGGATAAAGGCCCGAGGTTAGACTGAGTTGTGGCGTAAGACTGCCCGGAACCAACCGGCATACCGGCAGCCACAACAATACCTGTTTAATGTGAGTGGCTGGTGCTTTAATAAGACAATTAAAGTTAAGCTAGAATGGGAGGGTTAAGTCCATAAGAACACTTAACCAACTTAACACAACTAAGTTAGAATGATAGGGTTAAGTTAACTAGAACACTTAACCAACTGAACATGGTAACAAGACAAGATTTGCAGGGGTTAAGTAACTAAGAAAAACACTTAGCCAATTTAATATGTTAACCAGACTAGAAAGTGGGGGTTAAGTAAATTCAATACACTTAGCCAATTTAACATGTTAACTAGACTAGAGGTTGGGGATAAGTAAAGTTAATACACTTAGCCAATTTAACATTCTAACTAGACTAAAGGTTGGGGTTAAGTAAATTTAATACACTTAGCCAATTTAATATGTTAGCTGGACTAGACTGTGACGGCCCGCCCCGCACCAGCCTGCATTCCCTCCGAAAATGCACTGTACACATGCCCAGCTAGCACAGAACGGTCGTCAGAAGAAAAGAAAGAAGGGAAATAAACTAATCAAGGAACCTGTAGAATGTCTCACAGCGCATGGAATAAAATATAATAATAACATACTTGACGTAAAACAGGTGAGACAGTGCATAAGCTGATAACTAAAATCAACATCAATCATCAAAGCAGCGGAAACCCAAATACAGCTTATTACAATTTTCCAAATTTACTGTCTCTAAACAAAAGAAAGCTAAAGTAGAAGATACACCAACAATGCCCAAGCAGTGATCTTCAACAACACAGGGAGAATATTATGTATATAGTACGTGGAAGCCTCCTGCTCGTCTTCGGATCATCTACCCGTGCATCACCAGCTAACCTGTCTCTAGTCTGCTCGTGTGAGAACCCAGAGTAATAAGAGGAGACATAAAACTCTGGGTCAGACATAAAGCCTGGTATGAGCGATAAACATGTAAACAGAATAATAACAGGTATACTAAACCATACCTGAACCTGGACCTGCAACCAAAGAGTTAGTACCACATACCGTACGATACTCCAAGGTGCCAGAACAAACAGTGTAAGAATACGGGGGTGGGGTGTGCATGTCACAATGATAGCAAGCAAATCATCCATAGCAACCATCCTCACATCTCTCACTCAGTGCGTAAAGCATACGACATCTACCACTTTGGAACACTAGACAAACTGAGGTAACGACGAATCCCGACTTGTAGAAACCCTGCTATGACCAAGCTAAACATATGGAGTCATGACCAAACATTTCAATGACCCACTTCATTGGTTGTAGCCCTTGGTTCTACCAATGCCATAATGGCCCTGAATTCGTCTTCGTACCTCCTGCCATAGTGGTTCAAAGCTATAGACATCGATAACTCCTTGGCACGCGTCCCGCAGCAAAGCCCAACCATGAAGCGAACTCGTTGATCCCCATCTGAATCTTAAGCTCTAACTTCTCATTTGGACTTCCTTTGCATCTCGGGTTTGGTCGAATTGGAGTGGGTCTTCAGAAAAGTTGTCGTGCAGTAGCAGCTCTAGAATTCGGTTCGGTTCGGTAGTCATCACCCTCGTTGGTTCGGTTCGGGTCGGTGGTCATCTCTTCATTCGGTTCGGGTCGGATACCCTACTTTGGGTCGGGTCGGTGTCCTCTGGGTCGGGTCAGTGTCCTCCTCCGGGTCGGGTCGCTTTCTTCCTTCCAAACTTCTTCGTTCAGCTCCCTCTTTTCCATCCACTCCGATCCGATCCGATCCAATCCGATCCCTTCACCTCCTCCCGCTGTAGCTTTCCATTCTTAGGTCGATCCGTTCTGGTCTCCACTATCCTTCCGATCCGATCCCCTTGTCCACTCCAAATCTAAGCAAACGGCCTTCCTTCTCGCCAAGTCCCCTGTGTGCCAAACTCCGGTTCGGGTCGGGTTTCTTGCCCAGTTCACATTTCCGATCCGAGCCCCCCCATCCGATCCGGTTAGGAACCTGCACATTTCTGCAACTTTCCAGCGAGCTTTCTACGCCATTCGACGACGTTTTCGAGCAATTTAACTATTCTTATCAATCATAAAACATACCATAGAGTCATAGCAACATGTAATAGCAACCACAAACAGCAAACAACAATTCAAATGAATCAAAAGTGATCAAAAGTGACTAAAACTTCATATTTTCCCGTAGTCCCTCATAATCATGTTTAAGTACATACTTAGTAAAACTTAACCAAATCGTCTAAATTTTATAACAGAGGCATGAAATATTATTTAAGAATTTCTAAACATTTTTCCAGAATTTATTGGCGTATAAATTCGCTAATCTTCACTAATCACCCTTAATTAACTGTAATTAGTGTCAAAATGATGCTATCACTCACCTTGGCCACAACTAAAACCCCAAAACTGAAATATTCTCTGATTTGGCGTTGTTCCCAATCTTACACAGCAGCTCTACCTCGGTTCTCGTGCTAATACTCCTTGATTTGATGTTTGCTAAGCCTAATCTTCAATTAGAAAGTGATTTTTGGGTGTTTTAGAGAGATTTAGAGAGTGGAGGCCATGGCTAGGTCAAGAGGAATGAAAGTGGCGGCTGGAAAATGTCTAAAGAAATGTTTTATAACCCTAATCAGCCCCTATATACCCCTAAACCCGAAATTCCCCTTGGGCCTAGCTGCTAATCACCCGGTTAAGCCCAATTAAGCTGTTTTTCACCATCTGAAACTTGTTTCAGCCATATCTCCCAAACGGTAAGTCCGTTTGGCTAATGTGACCACTCTACGGAAAGAGAAACCATCATCCGAAGCCAATGGAAGTGGTTTCAGGTCAAAATTCATTTCCAGTCAAAAGTTACGGCCAAAACAGTGCCAACTAGGGGTAAAATGGTCATTTAAAAATCGAGAAAAATCATGAACATGGGAAATGACCCCAATAGTCGTCTCCCAAAGTTACATGACCATACGACTTCGTATGTGAAAGAAATAAATATCCTACGATCCTATGATGCGTAGAATACGGGTCGTTACATAGACCATAGGGTTAAGTAAGCTTGAACACTTAACCATCAGAGTGTGATAAATGAATAGGGTTAAGTTAAAAACATGAAGGGACAATACTTAACCATTAGAACATGTTAATCAAATCAATGTTAGGGTTAAGTTAACTAAGGGAACACTTAACCGTTATAACATGTTAGTTAAAACAGATAGGAAAGGTTAAGTTAAAAAGGAACACTTAACCAATACAAGATGAATGGGTAGGTTTAAGTAAATACTTAACCAATATAACTTGATGCTGGTAGGGTTAAGTCAACGTGAATTACTGGTAACACTTAACCAGTTTAACATGACAAATGAATAGGTTAAGTTAACTTGTATCGACTAATGATACTTAACCAATCCAACTTGACGAGAAAGAGAACTAAGTAGTAAACCTTAGTTAAAAGGACTAAGTGGTAAACCTTAGTTAAGAAAACGACGATTCAGGAAACCAAGTGGTAAACCTTAGTTAAGAAAACGACGATTCAGGAAACCAAGTGGTAAAACTTAGTTAAGAAAACTATGTAGTAATCCTTAGTATAACACAAGGAGGAGCGAATGATCTTAAAGAAGCCTCCAACGAATTGGGTTACGAAGCCCGAGGCTTCGAGGGGACGTGAGCGTACTCTTGGTATCCCTCTGTGAGGCGTTAGATGATCCTCCTGGGCTCACAGAGGTTAAGGTCTGCGTTAGGAGAACCAAGGGTATGCCTTGGTTGCAATATAAGGCAACCTAAAGACTAGAATGGACCAGCGTGATTCGGTGGGACAAATGGCCCTATGATAGCGACCCGTCGTCTACCTACCATCTTGAGTCAATCGAGATACGGAAAGGCAGAGAACTCCAAAAGACCATATACTTGCTATCTAGTTATGGTTGCGGATGGCCATAGGTTAGTGGGGCATAGAGGGGCCTGCGTATAGTTCTCATTTTTCAAGGTGTTCCTTTCAATAGTTGAGGGAGGGTTCAAGTGGGATCATAGCCACTGGAAAAAAACAGACCTTAGCATCTGCATCGGCAGATAACTTAAAGCTCCCGACCGAGTTCCGTGTTTCTTGATTTGCCATGCCACGGGACTCGGGTCGCACATATAGAGAACATGTGCATCTAGACAGCGATAAAGATTCACGACACATACGTGGGGAAAGTCTAGGAACATATACCGCTCTAGGTAGTGTATCCTAGACTAGGGGCATCATTCGACAGGTAGCGTAATCCCTATTTGGACCTAGGTGGCATAAACCCTGAATCTGTGAAGCATTAGAAAGCCGCGTAAACCCGAGTGGAATCTAGGAAGTACTTTGATATAAAACCCTAGATTAGATCTAGGTAATAAATAATAAATGTACGCCTAAAGGCAACCACAATTACTGGGATTGGGATCACGTTATCATTTTAGATAGATTACTAGTTGGGACACTAGATAGGTGGTGCAGAGACATAGAAACCATAATAACAGGTTAATAGCGAAGCGTAGAAAGTATTAAAGCATATCCAGTTTATCTTGTCTTAGCATATCTTGTGTTACTCTTATCCTATCTTGTTGGCCCTATCATCATGGTATTGTCTTGTATTCAGTTAATTCATGTCGTTATGTTTTTCCTTGTTCACATGCTAGAAGTAACTGAACTTACCAGACTTTATGTCTGACCCAGCTTTCTTTCGTCTTCTTTTCTTCCGTTCTCCCCCCTCCCCCAAGGTAGTTAAGGAGGGAATAGTATAGCTCAGGTTAGATCAGACCGTCACTCTTCCCAAGCTTGAAGATTCTTTGACAAATTGCTTTGGACTCTCTTTTTCTGCTACTATGGCTAGCTTATGCTAAATTGGGGAATATAAATGTTATTTTTTGCTTCTTTATTTTATAAGACAGATGATACTCTGATATTGGAAAATAATTGTTGTACAAACTATTTTATCAATAAAGTAAAGTTTTATTTTCCGCTGTTTTAATTTTGTTTGTCTTGTAGTTTATCTGCATCTTTTACCCTAAATGCTCCACAGAACTTAGTGCATTCCCTTTGTGAGTGACACTAAAGGATGTGGGGTGTTACACTTGGTATCAGAGCTGAAGGTTACCGGATCAGATAAAAGATTTGAAAAAAAAATATTATTTTCAAACAGTTTTAAAAGAAGCATTTTCAAAAGAAAAGTTTTGTTTTAAAGGCAAATTCCTAAAAAGCCATACGCACTATCTTCTGATTCTCTGTTTGAATTCTTGCCCCCTTCTTTCTTGAGTCTCTGGGGCTCCTGGCTTTCTGGGAGGTAACCTCATCGAAGGGCGAAGTAGTGACCGACTTCCATCTATAACCGTAGTAGTTTCACCTGCGGCTAGTTTTATTTCAAGCTTAGTAGGGTTTTCTGTACGATGGAGGCAGCTTTCGAGAGATTTGTCAACATGATTACAAACGAAAGAGGATGAGGAGTTTGGCTAAGGGGCACAACCCAAGGATGAGGAATTCATGGATATAGACTTGGCTCACGAAGGAGGAAGGGATTATAAAACCTAAGACAAGGGGAAGTATCTTTACTATGGCAGAATAGGGCATATAATTAAGAACAAAGGGCAAGATTTTCAGAAGGGCAAGTACATGCTTTCACCACTAAGCGTACCTAGGAGAAAGGTAGTAAAGTTCTGTTGGAAGAGTCTAGCTTTTTTGTTTGTACTCTTTCTTTTGGTTTTAGCACTTCGCATTTGTACATATTTGCTTCCATAGTTGAGTCTCTGCACCTTAGTACTTGTATAGTAAAAGATCCCAACTAGTGCTCAAGTGTTTGGTTGTTTTTTCTTAGATCATCTCACGTAGATCGTCCAAATTCGGAGGAGACATTCCTCGGGTGCTTGTCTGATATTGGTTTAGGCCTTTGGGGCTTGTACTTGAGGGATGTCGAGTTCGACTAGGATGGTTTGCTTGACAGATGAATAGCTGTGGCAGGCGCTCTATATAGAGAAGGACTAACCTTAAGAGAAAAGTACGTAGTGACCTTTTGACCCTCATAGTTATGGCATGATGGATAAGCTAAGAGGAGAGACCTCTGATCATCCTAGTATATACACTTAGTATCATGGTTGACATTTGTTTATTTTGGAAATGGAGGTCAAGAAACTTCGCAAACGTGAAGTTGAATCTGTTAAGGTACAGTTGAGTAAAGCTCAAGAAGACGTGATACGGGAGATTGAAGATAAGGCATACGCGCCTCATACCCTTTTTCTTAAGGGTACATCCTTGATTCCTTTTTTTTAGGAATTCTATGCATAATAATTTCTAGCTTTTAAGGTATATCCTCAAGGATGTATCATCGATCCTTAGGTAGAAACCCTTTTGGATGTAAACATGTATTTGAAACATGTTATGGTTGATGGTTGCGAATGGTTGCTAGTGGTTGCTCGTGAATGCATATACACACGTATTAGGCACTAGATCAGCTCAGACGCCTTCATATTTCATTTACATATATGTATTTGTTTATGAATTGAACTTAATGTGTTATCATATGGATGTCGCGTTTGAGTGAATGATTGTGCACCCATATAGAAATAATATGTATCATTAGGATTTGCATACATATTGGATGCATGGCACTGACAAGATTTGCATTAAGGAGGTCAACTGAATCAGTAGACCGCCTGATTTTGCATTAGATAAAGACATGTACACACACTATGCATATGAACATACAAGCATTAGAAGTCTTTTAAGGACAATGGATGCCTATGTTTGATGGTTGAGTAGATGGATGATTGGATGGTAGGATTTACATTCTTCTTGACTTGAAGATTTCGGGGTCGAAATCCTTTAAGGAGGGGAGAATGTAACACCCTGTATTTCTGTTAACACTAAAGTTACTAATTTAAGAATAACCAATGCTTAATATAATAAATGTGTAAAGGGGAGATGTATCTAATGTGCATACAAATTTAATAATAAATGTGTAAAGGGGAGATGTATCTAATGTGCATACAAATTTAATAATAAATGTGTAAAGGGGAGATGTATCTAATGTGCATACAAATTTAATAATAAATGTTAATAATGTACATTAAGAAAGTAATTGTGAACATAATTGGTTTCTCTTTAGAACGGATGGCTTTGATTAACCTTGGCTTCATCGACGGCTCAAATTAACTTGCAATCCTATATAAACAGCCCCCTAGTCTCCTTCTCTTTGCACCATTCTTCTCTAACCTTATGCTGCACAAATTCTTGATGGACACGGCTTCTTCTTCTTCCTCTAAATCTAAATAAATAGATTAAAATAAAATATAAATCAAGACGAGGATATGCTGCTCAAGTCTTTCAAGAGAAGATTCAAAACAAGTTAGGATTCAAGTAAAGATTCAACGACTTCAAGCAACGCTATCTTTCTATTCTTTTCTAGATCCAATCAATGTAAGTCGGTTACTTTTTAGATTTGAACGCCTTTTCTATTTGTGACATGAAATTAAAAGAATATAAGAAATATGCCTTATCATTTCATTGAATCTGTGCTTGTTTATGACTTTGGATCTGATTCTTGATTATGGCCTAGAATACATTGTGACTAAATTGCCAATGCTTAAGATTATGACTATGGAACTGTGGCCTTCGAAACCATAAGCCTTTGACTATGAACATAAGCCATTGACTATGAACATAAGCCTTTGACTAGGAGCATAAACCAATGCCTATGACTATGACAAGGACAATAGTGGATAATTACCTATGATTCATGAACATGATATTATTGCCTAGGATTATGACTGTGAGATTGGATCTAAACTTGATTATCTATTCAGTTTATTCTTAATTATCCTTGGATCTTGATTATGGGAATTTATCTATTAAGTTTGATCTACCCATATACTTGAACCTATGTTATTTGTTCAACCCTTTTTATGTCATAAAATTATCAGATCTATAGGCCTTCGATGCTTTAATCAATTTATTCAGTGTAATTTGTTAGATCTGTGATTAGTGAATTATCATCTTCTGCCAGTCATTATGTCTATCTTTTCATGGCATTTTGGCTCATTCCCTTTTTATCCACGAATCTAGATTTATCTATAATCTAGGATGAAATCACGATTACACGAACGATGGGAATACGATTTGGGCAAATCATAAATTTGACTTAAACATGGTTGTAAACTTGGAAATTGGCATAATGTGGAACATGAACATAATTATGATTGACATAATTTAGAACATGTATTATGGCATGTTTATTAGAACGCAAATTTGAAAATTTGACATGAATTATAGAATAAGTAATTTAACATATTAAATTTAGTATTAGCAAGTAAGCTAAGTTTTAGGCGTAAAAGGTAAACTAGAATAATAATTCTAGTCTTGCCATAAACTGTAAATTAGGATGTTAAATCAGAATTGGGTCAATTAAAGTTAATTTGGCATAATAAGTATATTAGCACAAATTTTGAATTTAGTCATAATTGTGAGTAATTGTCATGTTTAGAATAATCATGGTTAGTGACACTTAATTTGGTATAATTTACATACCAAAAACTATAAATATGATATATAGGGAAAATGGGCCATAATAATATGACAATGTACATTAAAAGAGTAATAATGGAATAAGTAAATTAGGGAAAATTTACTTATAGAATTTATCTTAAATGAGAAAAGTAAATTTAGACAATACGAACATGCTTAACCCGAGGTTGGATTGAGTTGTGATGTAAACCTGCCCAGACCCGCCCGGCTGTCCACTGATCACAACAATACCTATCCAATGTGGAAGGTTAAGGCATTGAGCCGGATAAAGGCCCCAGGTTAGACTGAGTTGTGGCGTAAGACTGCCCGGAACCAACCGGCATACCGGCAGCCACAACAATACCTGTCTAATGTGAGTGGCTGATGCTTTAATAAGACAATAAAAGTTAAGCTAGAATGGGAGGGTTAAGTCCATAAGAACACTTAACCAACTTAACACAGTTAAGTTAGAACGATAGGGTTAAGTTAACTAGAACACTTAACCAACTGAACATGGTAACAAGACAAGATTTGTAGGGGTTAAGTAACTAAGAAAAACACTTAGCCAATTTAATATGTTAACCAGACTAGAAAGTGGGGGTTAAGTAAATTCAATACACTTAGCCAATTTAACATGTTAACTAGACTAGAGGTTGGGGATAAGTAAAGTTAATACACTTAGCCAATTTAACATGCTAACTAGACTAGAGGTTGGGGTTGAGTAAATTTAATACACTTAGCCAATTTAATATGTTAGCTGGACTAGACCGTAGGGTTAAGTAAGCTTGAACACTTAACCATCAGAGTGTGATGAATGAATAGGGTTAAGTTAAAAACATGAAGGGACAATACTTAACCATTAGAACATGTTAATCAAACCAATGTTAGGGTTAAGTTAACTAAGGGAACACTTAACCGTTATAACATGTTAGTTAAAACAGATAGGCAAGGTTAAGTTAAAAAGGAACACTTAGAGATGAATGGGTAGGGTTAAGTAAATACTTAACCAATATAACTTGATGCTGGTAGGGTTAAGTCAACGTGAATTACTGGTAACACTTAACCAGTTTAACATGACAAATGAATAGGTTAAGTTAACTTGTATCGACTAATGACACTTAACCAATCCAACTTGACAAGAAAAAGAACTAAGTAGTAAATCTTAGTTAAAAGGACTAAGTGGTAAACCTTAGTTAAGAAAACGACGATTCAAGAAACCAAGTGGTAAACTTTAGTTAGGAAAACTAAGTAGTAATACTTAGTATAACACGAGGAGGAGCGAACGATCTTAAAGAAGGCTCCAACGAATTGGGTTACGAAGCCCGAGGCTTCTAGGGGACGTGAGGATACTCTTGGTATCCCTCTTTGAGGCGGCAGACGAACCTCCTGGGCTCACAGAGGTTAAGGTCAGCGTTAGGAGAACCAAGGGTATGCCTTGGTTGCAATATAAGGCAACCTAAAGACTAGGATGGACCAGCGTGATTCCGCGGGACAAATGGCCCTGTGATAGCGACCCGTCGTCTACCTACCATCTTGAGTCAATCGAGAAACGGAAAGGCGGAGAACTCCAAAAGACCATATACTTGCTATCTAGTTATGGTTGCGGATGGCCATAGGTTAGTGGGGCATAGGGGGGCCTGCGTATAGTTCTCATTTTTCAAGGTGTGCCTTTCAATAGTTGAGGGAGGGGTCAAGTGGGGCCATAGCCACTGGAAAAAAACAGACCTTAGCATCTGCATCGGCAGATAACTTAAAGCTCCCGACCGAGTTCCGTGTTTCTTGATTTGCCCTGCCACGGGACTCGGGTCACACATATAGAGGACATGTGCATCTAGACAGCGATAATGATTCACGACACATACGTGGGGAAAGTCTAGGAACATATACCGCTCTAGGTAGTGTGTCCTAGACTAGGGGCATCGTTCGACAGGTAGCGTAATCCCTAGTTGGACCTAGGTGGCATAAACCCTGAATCTGTGAAGCATTAGATAAGCCGCGTAAACCCGAGTGGAATCTAGGAAGTACTTTGATATAAAACCCTAGATTAGATCTAGGTAATAAATAATAAATGTACGCCTAAAGGCAACCACAATTACTGGGATTGGGATCGCGTTATCATTTTAGACAGATTACTAGTTGGGACACTAGATAGGTGGTGCAGAGACATAGAAACCATAATCACAGGTTAATAGCGAAGCGGAGAAAGTATTAAAGGATATCCAGTTTATCTTGTCTTAGCATATCTTGTGTTACTCTTATCCTATCTTGTTGGCCCTATCATCATGGTATTGTCTTGTATTCAGTTAATTCATGTCGTTTTGTTTTTCCTTGTTCACATGCTAGAAGTAACTGAACATACCAGACTTTATGTCTGACCCAGTTTTCTTTCGTCTTCTTTTCTTCCGTTCCCCCCACCCCCTAGGTAGTTAAGGAGGGAATAGTATAGCTCAGGTTAGATCGGACCGTCACTCTTCCCAAGCTCGAAGATTCTTTGACAAAGTGCTTTGGACTCTCTTTTTCTGCTGCTATGGCTGGCTTATGCTACATTGGGGAATATAATTGTTATTTTATGCTTCTTTATTTTGTAAGACAGATAATACTCTGATATTGGAAAACAATTGTTGTACAAACTATTTTATCAATAAAGTAAAGTTTTATTTTCCGCTGTTTTAATTTTGTCTGTCTTGTAATTTATCTGCATCTTTTACCCTAAATGCTCCACAGAACTTAGTGCATTCCCTTTGTGAGTGACACTAAAGGATGTGGGGTGTTACAAGTTCTTCGGGCCCTGGGGAACCGTCGCTCAAATCCTCCATGCCTAATGCACCTGCCCCCTGTCAGATTCAAGCGATTCTTGATAGATCTCCCTACAGAGTTTCCCCTGGTAATCCTAAATTGAAGGACAGGTTCAGAGATTGGGATTTAAGGGGGATGGACCTCGATTTAGACTTGTCTCCTCATGACGACCAGAGTACCGTTGGGGAGTTGAGCGCCATAGAAAATTATGTGACTTCCTAGCTTGCCACCGTCGTGGGTCAGCTCGAAGTTCAGTTAGATGAGGCTAAAAATACTTCCAAAGATCGATTCGAGTCTTGGAACAGGTTCTACTTCGAATTTCAGAGGTTGAATACTCAGCATCTTGAGCGTATCGAGCTTCTGGAGAACGAGAAGACTGAATTGATCTGTATGATCGAAAGTCAAGCGGCTGAAATTGCATTCTTTAAAGATGGGAACAGTAGGATGAGCGGCTTGGAGACTAACAATAGAAAACTTCAAGAGGAGATTGAAGCCACCAAAAAACAACTTGATGAGGCTCAAACCGGCCGCAAGTTTGCTGAATCTCGATTAACTTATGTACAACAGGCTGCGGTTTCTTGTCGGTAGGAGAAAGCCATGCTCGAAGGTAAACTTGCCTCTAAAAATGAGGTTCTTGAAACTATAGAAGAAGATAAAGCAAGGTTGTCCAGTTATCTTGAGCGAGCCAGAATTAAAACTGATGAGACCTTGTTTCGATTTTACACCCTAAGTGTTATGACATGCGTAAGCTTGAGTTATCTGAACAAAGACATCCCCCGTACATTAGCTCTTGTCTGGGAGCGAGTGCTTAGCTATTCCAAAGATAAGGAAAATAGTGTTTTGCAAGAGGCCCTTCTTCAGGCAAGCGATCGTAATGCTTTGGAAAGAGGTAGGAGAATACTGGCTGATGAACGTGCTCAATCCCTTGGAAAAGAAGTCCAGAATGTTGTTCCCGCTCATGCCCCCAGTCCTGTAAGAGATGGAGCTTCTGGATCCCAGGTTTTCCTGACGAAACCTTCTACTTCTAATGAAGATACTTCTGAGGTTCATTTGGTTGATGACCACGTTGTTCCTGAAAACATCGCCAAATGATGTGTCGTTGTTTTGCATTCTGCAATACCAACTTTTCAACTGTGTATCTTTGTAATGAATTTGTATTTTGATATTACCTGTTAGCGTTGATACGCTGTAACTTATCGTAACTTTTATTTATTTGCATCATGTTATGCTTTTACGTTGTTCGTCGTTAATACCGCTGATTTTATTTGATTTTAGGATATCGTATTTACTCTTTTTCCCCTTCTTTGAGGGGTTTAGTTCTTATCGTGTGTATATTCGCATTCTTTACTGGTTTGGTAATTTAAACCTTTAAAGTTTATCTTTGGATGCAAATTTTTATAAGACGCAGGTATTTTTTGTACATTTAATCCCGTTCCTCATTGATTTGGCGTCCCATGCCCTTCGGAAACTCGATTAAATGCATCTTCGTATGTAAGAGAGTTTTTTCTTTTTTAGTATACCCAATCCCATATCTCACTAACTCGGTGACCCGAGCCCTTCGAAGACCGGTTTTGAGTACACGCCCCCATGGAGGACTTGGGTTATAAATTTTCGACCCAATTTCGATCTTATTTGACCCGGCTATTATGATCAAATTGAGACCTAAATTGGATACCCCCTTACAGCTAGGATTTCTGACACCCCCTTCGGCTAGGATTTCTGATACCCCCTTTCGGCTTGGATTTCTGATACCCACTTTCGGCTAGGATTTCTGATACCCCCTTTCAGCTAGGATTTCTGATACCCCCTTTCGGCTAGGATTTCTGAATTGGACAATTTTTTTTAAAAGATAAAACAGAGAGTGCAGCCTCCTGATTTTGGTGTGCTCTCCATGAATTGCTTTGGAAAGATTCTTTCCCATTGAGTTTTGCAAGATGACGGGTTTGACTATCCTTCCTGGTTGGACCAATGCTCTTAGTGTGCGATGCATGATTTGCACTATATTAGAGACCAATTTTTAGCATTAGTTTGCAAATAATTTTTTCTTTTCATGAGATCATAATCCGTGAGCAAACATCTTTTAACATGTAGAGTTTTTGCTTAACACAATAAAGGTGGATCACAGATTATTTCATGGAAATACAACTGGAAAGGAAAAATTATAGAAATAGTAAGATAAAGAGAATGAGGGTAGGTGCGTTTCCAGTCCTGAACACTAGATTGCACCTAACAGTCATTAGTCAATGATCGGTCGTAAGTCTTCGGGCGCTAGGGTTATCTCGTGCGACCCGGACTGATCGGCCACCTTACCTAGCCTCTGACTTTCTGATGCGTTTTGAGGACTCTTAACATATTGCTGTAGTTGATATTTTCCGGATGAGCTCCTCAATTAAATTTCTCAAGTGTCGACATTCATTTGTGTTGTGCCCAGGTTGATTATGAAACCGGCAGAATTTTCCGGATTTTGCCTGTTGTTCTATGATTCTTTGTGGTTTTACCTGAGGAAACACGCCTGAGTCCTTCGTGGCAGAGTAGATTTTATTTGGAGTTTCATTCAAGGGAGTTAATTCTGTTTGCTTAAAGAATTTTGACTTCTTATGTATTTTACTGTCTCTTCCATCAAACCCCCTCTTATGTCCAGAATCATCCTTCTGAATTATTTGAGAAGATTCATTGCTCTTCCCTTCCTTAATAGTGTTATTCTTAGCGTTTTTCTGAATATCTAGGGTATAGGTCTCCACACTCATGTATTCTTCGGATTTTTTGTAGAACTTCTTTAGAGTCTTTGGTATCTTCATCTTGAGCCACGTCCCGAATTTTGATTTCTTATCAATAGCCCTTTTCAAGGCTGCCAATAAGTACCAAGGCTCTGGTTCTATAACTTTCGTTGCTGCAGCCTGGAAGCATGTAAGGAAAGCTTTGATGGTTTCTCCGGGCATTTGTTCCATCTCACTGAGTGACATTACGTCCCTCGCCTTGGTGGTCTGCAATCGGAATTGATCCTAAAATCTCCTTGCCAAATCAGCGAACTAATCAATACATTTAGGTGGAAGTTTGGTAAACCATAGTGAGGCCACACCTTCTAGGAACACGGGAAAGTATAAGCACTTTATTTCATCAGTGGCCCTGGCTCCATTCATGTGTTGGTCGTACTTGAACAGAAAAATGATTGGATCTCCAAATCCGCTATAAGGTGCTATGGTTAGGGGTATAAATTTCTTCGGGAATTTCGCTTGACGGATTTCCACTGGGAACGGATTTTTGCTAGGGGAAAACTCCCATTCTTTCTCCTCGTCTTCTCGGGTCGCCTCCTCCTTCATTATTCGCTAGATCATGTCCGTGATGCGCCTCTCGTCATCCGCTTGTTCACCGAGATTGACACTGATGTCCTTATCAACGCGACCGCGGTTTAGGCTTCGGTGCCTTGCATCCCTTTTAAGGGATGTTACGTTGGTGGGACTTGCGACAGCCCGAGTTGCACGTTCTTCTTTGCATTGTGGAGATCTGGCCGTAGGATCTTCAATGCCGGCTTCTCCTATGTCTCCCACTAGGTTGTGAGGTCATCCAGGGTCTGAGGCTGATGAGTCCTCTTTTTCGCTAGTGTTAACCACAGTGTTTGGCGGTAACAAATTAGCTTTAACATTAGTCAAGACATCAAACCTTTCCATTATCATCTTCGTTGTATTATCCATTTTGTCGTTCAAGCCGGTTAAAACCACATTCAATTCATCCCACGTTATAGACGGCCTAGGGGTTTCCCCAGCCCCCTGATTCAAAGCTTGAGGTGTAGCTGCATTAGCATAATCATCCTCACTGATCGTAGTAACTTTAGCGGATTTGCCGCTTTTCTTTGATCCGACCATGGTTTCAAAGGAGAAGCGTTTTTTTAATGATTTTTTTTAGATCGCTGAACTATGAAAGGGAATTATGAACACGGCCCCATGGTGAGCGCCAAAATGTTTACACCAAAAATGGTCTAAACACTCAAGGTACTAAACTGTGCTTTACCAATTTGGTAAGGAAACAAATGGAGCCGTGTTCAATCAGTAATCAAAAATAAAAATGCGAAGAAAGTGAAATAGAGATGAGATTTAGAGTGGTTCAGCGGTTAATTAGGCCTACGTCCACTATGAAGGTCATTTTCGTTTTTATAATGAGAATTACAAAATGCATCAATTCTCTCTTTTCATACATCTCTATACTCACTCAATATACCCTCGTTTATATATTTCAATCTTGGAATTATGCAAGAGAATCGTAGAATTTGAGGAGGAGAAGGATGGATGAATGATTGAGAAGGAGGATGTCTTCGTTTTCCTTCACCACAAGATTGAACTTGACGCCATGGCCGAATCAGTTATTAAGGATAGAATTTAGCAGCACTTCGTGGTTACCAAGATTGATCCCCTTCTTGTTGGTGGTCATGGCCTATTTATAGGTGAGCTCCCTCCTAGGAAATGGTCTGGAATCTCCTTATGTAGGTTATGGATCTCTCATTCTATTAATTACAATCATACCGCTAGCCAGCTGTATTCAGTTATCATGTGCGAGCGACTCAATAGGAGCGAACATTTTGAGTAGCTGAACGGGTGACTTTAGTTGATGTTCTTCGACTGCGGCTATTTCTGGCATTCGACGAGCAGATATCTAAATTACTTGATGAAGGAACGAATCGACCATAGTTCCTTAATGCGGTTACGTCAGATTTGAGTGGGCGAGCGACGATCTTCTTTAGTCTAGAGGTGACCGATTGGGGATTGTGATTCTGAGATGTAAACGTGCTCCTTTTAAGGATTGGTATATGATCGACCAATAGGTTTCTGATCTGAATGTCGAGCGATAGGTGCTACAATCCATGAGCAGTCTTTAAGTATATGTACGACCCTAACTCTTGTCTTGATACGTATGACTGGACTTTTAATATTAGACCAAGCATTTTCCACTGTTATTAGCGACCTTCCGGAATACGCGACCTTTATCTCTATTGAGCCGCACTTCTCATAGTATATCGTGCCATTATGTCGGTCGTACCGGATGGTCGACCTGTCTTGGATTTGATGTTTGGATCTTACTCTGTGCTGTTGCGTCTTATTCATCGTGAGTTGTTTAAGTGCCTAGGATAACATTGTGCATGACCGACCCTGATGATGTCCGTTCAGCATCCTTTGCTCAATGTGCGTATGGATTTTTTAGGGATTAACAGATCTATTTTTGTAATTAGTTTGTAAACTGATCCATTTTTCTTATATGTAGTCAAAACTGACCCAAATTAAAAAAATCCTAAAACTGGAGAAACGTTTTGTCCAAAATCATACAATCAAAATCGTTAATAAGGACTTATGGAAAAGGAATGCAATTCTATAGCAGGGACAAAGTGGCCAACTGCAATAAAGATAAAGATAACTTTAATGTAAAAAGGTAAAGAAGTAGAAACTGAAGCGACAAACCAATCGGATGAGATGATTAATCGACTTTTGAGGTGGAACCAAATGAAGATGTGGAGTTGCTAATGAGTGAGAACTGATAGGATGGAATTTATTGTGAGTTCAACTGACTGAAGTCTAACTGGCCTATAATAAGGTCGTATTAGAAGCAGACGTAGCGAATGGGCTGGGTCGTATGTAAATGGATCGGGTAGAATATGACCCAACTCATTCAAAGCATCAACAAACCCAGTCCTTTGACCCGTTTAATAAATAATTTGACCCAGTCCAACCCATTTAATTAAAGGTAAACCCGATCCGGCCCATTTAAAAAACTTCCAATAAAAACTATGAAAACCACACCATTATATTAGTGTGGTGCTAAGGGCACCCCAATATGTTCTTCCAAATACCGCGACTAAAAAATACCACAAGAATTAGTATTACGCTCTTCCTCTACAAAAAATTATAATATTTATAACGCTTTTTTATAACATACTATTCTAAACTATTATTGATTAGGCTTAATTATTTCTTTCAACCTGAATTTGTTTTGTAATTAGAGCGTAACGCTGGCTTCTTTTCACGGCCG
This sequence comes from Allium sativum, assembly GCA_030737875.1. Classification (NCBI taxonomy): domain Eukaryota; kingdom Viridiplantae; phylum Streptophyta; class Magnoliopsida; order Asparagales; family Amaryllidaceae; genus Allium; species Allium sativum. Next base: position 182,090,091 of record CM060924.1, on the reverse strand, counting down.
CCACTTCACAAATAATTTTTCAAGCTTCCCCGATAATCCATTCCGCTTCCTCCAAAACTTACATCGTACCTCACAAATCATCAACCGATTGCGAAACCCTCGTCCATCTCCAATCTCGTCAACTCTTATACACGGTGTCCCTTCAAAACTTTTTCCATCTCCATTCTCTGTCGAAGCTAGGGCGGCACTTTTTGGATCTAATATTCGATTTGGATTTTGGTAAGCGATCCCGATTCTTTGTTTGTGTGTGCTGTAGATTTGTAGTTACGATTATGCATTTACGATTATGGATTTACGATTATGAATTTACGATTGTGGATCTAATATTCGATTAGGGTTGTTGTTTTAGGGTAAACAAATTGTTATTTTTAAATTTTAGGGTTAGTGTTAGTAAAGAAAATGTTAAATGAGAGATACTCCATAAAAAAAACTAGGTTTTTCTACATAATTTATAATTTAATAATTTCTATTTTAACTAAGGATAATTTTATTTTCATCCACCATTTTATTACTTGAGTTCATACACACCTAATTTGTAGTTTATCCACATGGATATAGAAAACCATCACTTAGCAAGTAATATTACCCCAGTATTTCACATCATAGGTGGCAAGCTCCTTGAACTCATGAACACCTTGAATAGAATCACTGCTATTGAAATTAGGATTCTTCATTGCCTTCCATGATTTTCCAAGCTGCACTTTTCATGCCAAGTTCGTTGAGTGCAACGCTGTTTATGTAGCATGCTATGCTTGACAAGATAATTATTTGTTCATGACAATTGTTTATTGATGCATTTTTTCTGATAAAATGAAGAAGAAAAATGCATCAGTAAATTTGCAGATGTGCACACAGTCTAACACAATCATTATGATGTTTTCACTTCATAAACAATTTTGCAAATTATACTTGACTGTCTGTCATAATATCTATAGACAATAAAAAGATATATACATGTAATTAAATGCATTATGTTATACCTTGATGTATGCATATCTTTTAACTTTAAAGTACACCCATTTGCCAAGCATAGTTTTAATATTGCCTAGATATGTCTGATAGGATCATAGAGTAATATATGTGTATTTTTGATCCTATATGCTACTGTTATTTGTTTTGATACATATATCATAATATATATATATATATATATATTTGTTTTTATTGAGTTGTTTAACAAACTGACTCGATAAAACATGGGTCAATATGGACAAAGTTATATACATTTTATTGCAAAACTTGTTTTGTAATTTTGAAACAAGAAGATACTTTCAATTTGCAATTTTTGGTAATCTGAATTGTTTGTATTAAGGTGTATAGTATTCTTGAGACCCTTTGTCTAAATATTTAGATATATATGTCTATATGCCATGTACATCTCGAAATATATATATAAGATATTTGTTTTGAGAATGCCTGTTTCGTTATGCCTATATATGTATATAATGATGTTTCTTAGGTTAATACTAATTAAAGTCATTAAATAGATGAATACAACACATAAAACCTGCTATGTGCATAAGATGTAATGTATGTTTTATATAAAGCTATTTGTGACACAGTGCCTTTATAATGCAAATATGATTTGGTGAAGCTCCTTGCACCATTTCAAAAGATAAGATTCTTCTGCTCATATATTTGAATTATATTCACGGTCACTAGGCAATGGATATAAGACATTTGTTTTAAACTGTTAAAATAATATTTTTGTTGCCTTTCTATAACTGATAGATTATAACATAAATTTTATTTACATTTGATAACATGCTATGTGTTTAATTCAAATGGTAAGCCAGTGGTGTTCATAATAATAAATGTTCTAATATGTCCTATTATTTTAAAAAAAGTGCGACTTACTTTATTATTTTCATGAACACACTGAATCTGGGTACTGAACAGTATTACAAAAGCTGATTTATAGACTGCTTGGACATACATATATGCACCAAGACAAGAATTGGGTTTAAAAGACCAATTTTCATCGTATATCTTGCATCATATACTTGACAGATCATGTTTAATAGATTAGGATATTAATGAGCCGTTTTTATATTTATGTTGATAAATATACATGATCCAAATTAGATTTAAAAGTTCAGCGAATATAACATGATATTTGCCTTTATACTACATGTATAAACAAATATATCAAAAGTGAATTGGTTTAAGATTAATTCATAAACTTCTAATTTGGTCCGTATATGAACATTAATGAATGATTTTCATGTTTATATATATGCATCTCCATTACCATATCTTTTAATACATATTTCATTAACATAGCGGTCATTATGACTTATTGATTGCCTTAGCATGCAATTATTCCTATACTTGTATATTTACAAGAATTAGTTTTGAACTGAAATTTTTTTGTCTGTAACATCATAGTATATAAATAATAAATTCTGATCAGCCATCATAATTAATGACATGCGCATATATATATATATATATATATATATATATATATATATATATATATATATGGTTATGTTTGCACACTGATGCAACAAAATTCACTGTCACTACAACAAAATATAATATTTATAACGCTTTTTTATAATATGCTGGCATTTTTACAACAAAATAAAATATATGTGTACTTTTTATAACATGCAACAAAATAGTTTGTCATTGCACATATATAAATAGAAATATGCTGGCATTTTTTAGTTATTTTTTTACCTAATTCTTAATTTTATTCTGGTGGTAGGTCTACCCATTGTTTGTTGCTATTGGCTCAGTTGTGGGTATCTGCGTGTATTCTCTTTATAGTAACATTACCATCAATCCTGAAGTCAGGTAATTTTATGCTGTCATTATTTTTGCTTTATTTGTTAGACTAATGTTTCGGTTAGTTGGTTATGAATATTTTGTGAGTAGAACAATATTTTTTTTCCAACTAATGACCTGTAGAACCTTGTTTTTAGACCATTATACCACTTGTATTTTCACTGTTATATTTTAGTACAAATAATTTCTTTTTTGAAAAGAAATCCATGCCTGTTTTCGCTGAATTATATATATTTTGGTGCAAACGCACTATTAGCTATAAAATCCTCCTTGACATAAATGTTTGTATGCCTATGCATGTATGTATTATTGTTGTTGCAGTGTGATATCTATTGAAATTGTCAATGTTGATGATCCATGAAGAAAGATGCCATTGGTTTGAACTTTGATACAAATTATAAATAGGTTATCTAATTTCTATATCGTTATATTTTCAGGAGTCGCGTACTAAAATCTCTTTTTTAAGACATTTTGCTACCATATCGAAATCGTGCAAAGTGGTTAGTAGTGTTTCATAGTTTCTAGGATAAAACTGCCTTGTAGGCCAATATCAATGGTCTCATGAACAAAGATTGGGGATGAAGAATATGGATGAAAACTTGCTTAGAAAACTGATGATATTTACTGTGTCAATAGCTCGGTTTACATAGGGAAAAATCCGAGAGAGAAACACGGTTGAGTCATGAGAGAATGTATCCTTTGAGCTTACTGGATGTTATTACGAAAACAAAATCAGTTTAAATAATATATATAGTAAAAAAATAAAAAGAGTTATACAATATTTTGTATGCATATTATCAACATATCATTCGCTTAAACTTATATTCATAACTTTTTGTACACTTATTTCAAGAGAGTTACTAGCATAATAAATCTTTTTTAAAACTCTTATATAACGAACATATGTATAACTACTATGAACCTTAATTGCCTTCATGTATTTTTAGAAAACTATATCAAACTAGTGACCAACTACATGTGGATTTGTTTTTAATCTTGTCAGACTCTAACAGTCAACCTTATCATATGCATGCATACTAAAGTGGATATGTTACTCAATATTTGCAAACCTATGTGAATATTGAAAATTATGACTAGTTATAATATTTATAAACTAAACAATTACTACACACACACACACATATACATATACATATACATATACATATATATACACATATATATATATATATATACATATATATATATATTATTGTGATTATATTCTTTGATTTCAGCTCTTGTGAATGAATATTCTTTGTTGGTGTCATTCTCAATTGAGAGTAAGACATCAACAACGTCGATTATTTCCTTATACATGAATTTGTCTTCGTTTCACTTATCTTCAGTTCGTTCCTTTAGGACTTCATCAAAACATCGTTCCATCTTTTTCCAATTATTATTGCAATTGAGTCCAGTCTAGAAGTTCTTAAATGCCCAATGACTGGCAAGCATTCTTCGATAATAAAAGCTCCAAAAATTCTAGAGTTCTCCTCTGATAGTTCAGACAGTACATGTTTCATCTCTGCATTAGAAAATCTAGTGGAAGCAGCACTAGATATAACATTACTAGAAAATAACTTCAATTCCTGACTTAAATTTACCACACCATTAGCTGATTGAAGCTAACATTCCTTGTTTACCATCAAATCTACTTCTTGCTTCATATCTCGGAACGACTGCACCATCTTTGGATTTAGCAAATGAGTGGTGCATAGCTTTTTTGCTCGTCTCCAGTATTCTCCATATGGTGCAAAGGCTATCTCAGTGCCTCCACTGTGTAGAAGCTTGACAATTTTTGAAAACAGTCTGCTAGCAAATATGATCATGATTTTTCATTACTTGTTTAGCTAATTCAGGTGATCAGATGGCTATTGTTGGCACTTGACCAAGTTGTAGAAGCATGATAGGTCCATATTTATTAGCTAAATTGCAAAGAGAGATGTGAGGTTATGAGCCTAGTTGATGCAAGTTTTCTATGAAAGGTAATCTGGGTGGAGAAGGAGGAAGTTTGAGATTATTGAATGAGCCTTTCCTTCTGATGAAAATAAGTAAATATATAACAGCAAGCAAGATGACCAATAAGTTAAACAAACAAATTTGAATCATTTTTCTTTGATCTATTCAGCGTGGAATTTACACTACAGAGCTGTCTCATATTTGCAATCTATATCTTCCCTATTTATTGTGGAGAATGTAGAAATTGTGTGCATATTTTCCTCCATCCAGTCTGATATGTTCAATTTGTTACAAAGAATATTCACTTGAGAATGACACCAACAATCTACTATTTTTTACTTGCAATTTCATAAGTATTTTTTATCAAACAAAAGGCTAGAATAGCCTTATTTTGTCAAGTGATTCACAAAGAAAATGGATTTTTAAATCCACCATGGTCCAATTATGAAATCTACCATAGATCCATTAACATATTTTATCAAACCATCCAAAAGCTTTTATTTCAAAGGTACTATTTAAGCCTGTTTAAAAGTTACTCCTTAAAATAAGGAGTTTGAAATAAGAAAAAGCATTAGGTATTGATCAACTACTAATCTTCTACGGATTAGATATTGATCAATTACTAATTTAGTCTGGATCCAATATTGATCAACTTGAGATTGTTGTGCTCTAAGTATTGCTTGATTCCAACAAATCTCATCACATTTTGATAAACTTATAACATGCATTAGACTCTAATGACATCTTAGGTAAATAAAAAAAAGTTGTAACTAATGTTTTTTGTTCGCTCGATTAGTACCAGAAAGAAAAACTTAAATGACAATCATCATTGAATTAACATTTAAGCATGGAAATTCTATTAAACAAAATCACTTCAAGAGAAAAAGCATTTTCTACTGGCTAGGAATGAGATCTCACCACGGTTGAATTAACGAGGTTTATTATCAACATATCATTCGCTTAAAATTATGATAATGTATATAGTAAAAAAATAAGCGTACACAAGAGAGTATGTAGGCTTTTCTACTGCCTAGGAATGAGATCTCACCACGGTTGTTACCATTTGGTCTGAGATTAATAATAATAATTGAAGAGTGCAGGAATAGAAAATGAGCAGCTGAGGTTGATGACGTTGATATGAATTTAATGTACTTTATGCTATAGCAATCTTTTTTCTATGTAGTTTTGGAGCTTGAGCACTCTTTCTTCCCGTGCGTATCCTAAATTGTATGTCGATGGAAAAAGATTGGGTTTATTTACATAGGTAAATAGATAATTCAATATTCTCATCTGTGTTTAATTTCAGAAAATAAAAATATTTGACATTAAAACTCAACTATTTAGTTGATTTTTTTTTCATTATAGAATTTCCAAAGAGTACTCGCAAAGGGAAAGAAGCTTTGTAGATGCTGCAAAGAGAAATATGAGAAATGTAGAGAAACTTTTATGCCCTTGTTTAGATTGCCGAAATCTTAGTCGACAAGATGATGACGTTATTGTTGAGCTTTTAATTATTTGGGCGATGGATCCAACGTACAAGAGCAGTACTAAGTGGTATCATCATGGCGAACAATTAAATATGGGCGTAGACATGAAGTTAGACAATACATTTGATCTACTTAAAGCTATTCATTTTGAAGATGAAGATTTTGTGAATCATGTTTTTTACTAATGTTAATGAAGACGAGGATGTTCAAAAACGTGAGGATGAATTACTTAAGAATTTGGAGGATGCATAAACCCCCTCATATCCTGATTGTGTAGATCAAACTAAACTATCCGCCACCACTGCTTTGTATAATCTTAAATGTGAGGTTGGATTATTCGATAATGGTTTTGATAAGCTTTTGAAGGTACTATATTTGTTGTTGCCGGTGAATAATGTACTTCCTAAGACTTTGTATGATGTAAAAAAATTTCTCAAAGTATTTGACATGGGGTTTGAAAAGATTCATGCTTGTAAGAAGGATTGTTGTCTTTTTAGAAAAGAGTTTCAAGATTTAGAAAGTTGTCCAAAATGTAACTCTTCGAGATGGAAGATAAATGAGGACACTAAGGAGATTATACGTGGTGTTCCAATTAAAGTGTTGAGGTATTTTCCAATCATTCCAAGATTTAGGAGAATGTATAGATCGCAACAAATGGCAGAAGACCTAAGGTGGCATTTCAACAATAAAAGCAATGATGGAAAAATGCGACATCCTGTAGATTCTGTAACATGGAATACAGTGGATGAGAGGTGGAAATCATTTTTATCCGATCCACGCAATCTCAGACTTGGTCTTGCTTCAGATGGTGTCAATCCATTTGCCTCGATGAGCTCCAAATATAGTTGTTGGCCAGTAATGCTTGTGACATATAATCTCTCGCCTATGTTATGTATGAAAAAGGAAAATATGATGCTAACATTAATAATTCCTGGACCAAAGCAACCTGGAAATAATATTGATGTGTACTTGGCGCCATTGGTAGAAGACTTAAATTATTTATGGAATAATGGAATTGATATATATGATGCATTCAGTAAATCATTTTTTAATTTAAGAGCAATTTTACTATGGATAATAAACGACTTTCCAGCCTATGGAAATTTTGCAGGATGTTGTGTAAAAGGCGAAAAAGCTTGTCCATCATCCGGTGTTAACACTCATCATCGATGGTTGAAGCATTGTCGGAAAAGAGTTTATATGGGACATAGAAGGTTTCTAGACCCTTCACATCCATGGAGAGAGAAAAAAAACTTGGTTTGTTAAAACTGTAGAGGAGGGTTATAGACCTAGAATTCTAACGGGACGAAACATTTCTGCTATTTTGGATAGTTTTCCAAATGTTTTTGGAAAAGATAAGAATGAAGCAATAAAAAGGAGGATGAGTAAGAAGAAGCTAAAGACAGAGTTGAGTAAGAAGTTAAAAAGTAAAAAGAGGAAGGGGAAGAGTACTCACAGTAAAGAAGACGAAGATGATGGGAAAAAGAGCTATTAAGGTGGAAAAAAAGATCAATCTTTTTTGATTTGCCGTATTGGAAGGTTAGTATTAAAATTATATTTTTTTAATAGACCAAACAATATAAAAGTTAATAAATTGTTGTATTATTGATATTTGTAGGAACTTCCTTTGCGACATGATTTAGATGTGATGCATGTTGAGAAAAATGTCGCTGAAAGCCTAATAAGAACGATGTTGCATGACAGTAAATCGAAAGATGGAATTAATTCAAGGAAGGATTTGGAGGAATGGGGGATTCGACAAAGTCTTTATGCACAACCTCGTGGGAATAGAACATATCTACCACCGGCTCTATATATGTTGTCATTGTCCGAAAAAAAATATTTTGTAAAAGGTTACATGATTTTAAAGGTCCCGATGGTTATTGCTCAAATTTCAAAAGTTTTGTATCATTAGAAGAGTGCAAACTTAGTGGGTTGAAGTTGCATGATTATCATGTCCTAATGCAGCAATTGTTACCTGTTCCGGTTAGAGATTTGTTACCGAAAAAAGTTAGTACACTAGTAATTCATTTGTGTTCATTTTTCAATCAAATATGTCAACGTGTTCTTGAAAGAGAGACATTGAGACGACTAAATGATGAGATTGTTGAAATTTCGTGTGGACTCGAAAGATATTTTCCACCTTCCTTTTTCGATATAATGGTACATTTGACAATTCATCTTGGAAGAGAAGCACAATTATGTGGTCCGTTTCATTTTCGTTGGATGTATCCTTTTGAAAGGTATATGAAAACGATTAACGATTATGTTAGGAATAATGCATGACCTGAAGGGTGTATTGCAGAATCTTATCTTGCAGAAGAATCAATGAGATTTTTTAGTGAATTTCTACAAAAGAAAGTATAAATGGAGGGGAAAGAAGTCCAAAGCGATTATGAAAAAGATATTGCTCATTTGTCTGTGCTAATGAATATAGTTGTGGTGGAACCATACTTAGAGTAAGTACATAATATATTTTGTTTATACCTTTTTATTAAATTTTTGATGTGGAATATAACTTGGGTAAAATTATTTAAACACCAGTATGCATTTGGAGGAGTTACAGAATTCTCATAAGCGTTAGGAAAAAAATGCGACGTTGCTGTGGAAGAAACATACAGATAAATTTTTAGATTGGATTAAACAGAAGGTTAGTTTAATTTTAATTATCCTTCTATGGACAAAAAAATTTCCTTTTTACTTCAAATTTTATGTAAAATGATTTGATTCCAGGTACCTTTTCAATCAACAAGTGATGAAATACTAAGATGGATTGCTTTTGGCCCAAGTAGTAATGCATTGTCCTATAAAGGTTATATAATTAACGGACAACGTTTTCATACAAAAGACATTGAAAGAGAAACCCAAAACTACGGAGTCACTTATGATGTGAATCCCATGTGTAGGGCAAGTGCAAAGGATATTTCTTAAAGAGTTGATGTGGTCACTTGTTATGGGCTAGTGACAGACATAATCTTGCTAGACTATCATGTTTTTTATATTCCCGTATTCAAGTGTCACTGGGCAAATATAGGAAATGGAGTGAAGGTCGAAGATGGATTCACTCTTGTCAATTTACAACAAAATCAAGCTTCATTTATAAAAGATCCATATATCCTTGCATCTCAAGCAAAATAAGTTTTTTATTCTAGAGAGAATGACCATTCTAATTGGTATGTTGTAATGAAAGCACCACCAAGAGGCTATCATGAGTTAGAGACAGATGATCCTATTACGGAAATTAGCTTTGTTAGGAAAGATTGTGAAGAAACCGACATGGATATTGATTCGGTTGAGAATGTTAGCTATGTTATAGAAGATTGTGAAGGCATATTTGAGTAGATTTCCATACTTATTTGCTTATGAGGTTTGTAATTCCTACTTAATTGCTAGTATACGATAATAATACAGATTTAGGGCGTAATATTAACAAATAAACGGGTTTGTGCATTTTTTTAAAGACGAAGTTAAAAAGTACACAAAATACTTCATTATTCATTCTACATGTAGAAAAGTCTAAAGTATTATTTAATTTGTATGCCTTGTTTGAATTTGCAAATGATTTCTCTACAAATACATTAGTTATGTCATAGTTGGTGGAGTTTGTTCCCTTTTATACCGTTGTAGTCTTTATGAGTATGAGTGTTCATTGTTTGACTTTAGCATGGTAGGCCCCCTCAGTTCAATCCCTGTCTAGCCATAGCATTTGCTGGCCAGGCTTCTCTCCTCAAATTTAAGACACCATGAAGGATGTTGGCAAAAGTTTTTATGGTTTGTTCACTTGAATTAGATTATTTGAATCTGTTATTTAAACAGGTATAATTGATTATAGTTACTATAAGACAATAACATATGTTTATTAATTAGGAAAATTATGATAATCCTTAGATGCGTCGGATTTGATTGCTAAGCAACAATTTAAATCAGTCAAATGAATTAAGGATAAATACAAGGTCAGCAAAAAGTATGCAGCGCAATATTCAATATAAAGCAAACTGGCTGGATCATAGCTACACTATGCACGTCTTATGCCTTAGTCAAATGAATTTGCACATGTACAATCAGCGGAGACAAATCACTCTATCGTTATATAACTACAAAAATTAGGAAATAATTAGGCACACCAATTTTTTTAATTCTTGATATTGGAAATAATTAGCAAATCATCTAATTACAGTATTTAATACATGCACCAATTTTTTTTATTCTTGATGATATGTTTTCAAATAAAGTTATATTGTGTTTATTGCTCTCATTTTTTGGGGTCTATGTCTTCCCTTGTTTTGCTTCATGATACTGGAAGCAGACAACGACAACTGATTTTATGTATGTATAAACCTTAGATGGTGTTATTATTGGACTTGAACATAATTAAAACACAAGCTTGTTGTCATACAGTGCTTTATATGATATTGTTAATTTTTTTATTCTTGATGATACTCTTCAAATAATTTGTATGCCTTGTTTGAATTTGCAAATAATTAGTTCATTGCTTGTGGTAAAGAAAATAAGCAACTGTGGGAATGTAAGAACTCGGCACATGCAAAAAGAATTCAACGAGCAGAAAAAGAAAAGCACAACAAATAAGCAGCTTGGAGACAACAAGCAGACGATGAGATTACGCTTTCTAAATTGGTAGGCTCATTCATTTTTTTCAATGCTATTAGATGATCTCAATTTTTAAGAACAAACACTCGTTAATAATAAAAAATGTAACGTGAAATACACATGTTTTATGTTTTGTTATAATATCATAATGTGCATTTTATGCGATTTTTTTCCTCATTTAGCTAATTTAAGATTTTTTTCCCCTCGTTTAGCTAATTTAAGGTTTAATATATTAGTGGTAATTTTATTTACTGAGACTAATCATTCTTCTTTTCTACTGTAAGAATAAAATAATCAAATTTTGTTGCAAATAAGTGAAGTTGATATGAATAACATATTGATACTGAATTTATGAATTGTGTAGAAGAAGAAAGAAAAATTAGAAGTGATATTTCTCTGCCCCATCGGCATTTGCTTTCTCTTTTATTCCACATGTTTCTTAAATGTGGTCTTTGATATAGTTATAGTCAAAAGATGTTCAAAGCATCAAAGTGGCCAAATAATTTGGAATTTTCCTATGATATGTGTAAAGTAGTGCTTGCAAATTTATATAGCTGAGTGTTTGAGTGATTAGTGTTTTAAATTTTGGGCATGGTGTGTATGCATGTTCATACCTATGACATGCATTTTTCAGTCTAGATATTGTTGCATATACTGTACTCAAACAAGATGCTTGGATACTTTGTAATTCACTACATTACATACAGTCACGTATTGATATCGATAAGTTTTAGGTTCGTAAATATCATGTTGATATCGATATCGACAAGTTTTAGGTTCGTAAAAAAAGAAGCTTTTCCATGCCTGTAGATGTTTGATTTTGTTTGCTTATCTGATGTAATATTTGTCTTACTAGATTCTTATACAACTATAAATCATTTAAAATGCATAAATGACAGATGTCCTTTTATTTTTTATAAACAGAAAATAGCAAAGAAGAATAAGGCCATTAAAAGGAAAAGTCACATGCAAAACGAACTAGACGAACAGAGGAAGAAACCAACGAGAGAAGAGATGTTTGAAGACCATCAAGTAGAAGACGAGGCTGATATTGAACCAGAAAATATTGTTGTAATACATGAAAACCCACAAGCATTAGAAAACAAGCACGCTCAAATCGTATTAGAAAACAATGATGAAGTACAAGACAATGTACAAACAATTGAGAACGGAGTTCAGGCGGAAGGAAAATCGACAAGAAAGCCTAGAGGGCCAACCAAAGTCAGAAGACTTCCATTCAACTCTTCGGAGCTGATAGAAGTTGAATTTAATAGTAAAGGCGAACTAATAGGACCGGGGTCAGTCAAATTATCCTCTTATTTAGGACCACTTGTACGAGAAATTGTTCCGGTTACACTAAGCGGATGGAAGCAAGTTAGTTTCGAGTTGAAAGGTGTTTTATGGGAAAGCATCCAGGTGACACTATGAATTATTGTACTCATGATGTTGATCTATCCCAATTAATGACTTTATCATCCGACTTATTACCCACATTAACCAAAAGTGCACTTTTATCGTTCAACTTTGATTATACTATACTGTCTTTATTTATAAATAAATTTTAGACAGTGCATAGTGGATCCTAGTGCTTTATGATAGTAAACCATGTATTATGTCTTAGTTATTGAAGCAGCTTTTCAACATTTCAGATTGAAGCTTGAATTTCAATCATAAGACAGTTTGCAATATATATGCATTATTGTCACAAATTTTAAGCTAGATGAAATGTATCTGTCTCACATGCATTGTTTTAGTTTTTAACTGCTATATTCATTATTGGACATGTTAAACTTATAATTAATTTCGCCATATTCCTGGAACTTGCTATATGGTGGAGAAAACATGCAATGATAGGACCTCTTTTGGTGCCAGTATTCGCAAGAAAACTATAACAACTTGTATTATTGTCGCAGGCAAGGTTTAAATTGGATTTAGGTTGGCAAACACTAGTTTTTCAACAAATGGGTGGTATTTGGCGGACATCAAAATGTAGATTAGTTCGGCAGGTGTTACAAGCCAAGTCCATGGAGGAAAGACTTCAGTTAAAACCATCTAACATTAGATGTATAAATGAATGGAAGAAATTTATCAAGTTGAAAACAAGTTCGGAATTCAAGGTATGAGAAATTTTCTTATATACGACTAATGTACAAAAAAACTAAATTAAATAGAACTGCATTGGAATTTGTATGTGCATGTCAAATGTCAATAATGTATGGTGCTGGTAAAACATACATCCAGCCCGATATGAATTTGCATGTATTCATCATTCAAAGCGGGGGTAGTCTTCAGTTTCTTCTTTGATTATCTGTAATTGAATAAAAATTGCAACTTTTAAGAACTGAAACTATATGACTGTAAATGCAATGCACTCATCATCTGAACATTTTATATCGTTATAAAAGTAGCTGGCTTTTATTATGCAAGACTCATGAATGTATTTTAATTTTATTTATCTGTAATGACTAAGTTGAATACTACCATACCATTCTTATTTTAGGCTGTGAGCGAGAAGAACAGAGCTGTTAGACAGAGGCAGTTGCCACACACATCCAGTCGTAAAGGAATGGCATGACTAGCTAAAGATTTGGTAACAAAATTGTACTTATAATTTACTGCAATATTTACAAATTTTTTAATTTAATTGCTTTTATTATTTGGTGATTTTGAATGTAGAAAAGCTAAAGTAGCGATCGCTCTGCCGTCTCTAGAAGTGTAGTCTGGATCAAACCTCGCACTAAGAAAAATGGTGAACCGGTGAATATGATTGTTGCAGATGCTATAGTAAGTTCATACTTTTCAAATACGTATGATAGACATATAAGTACTATGCTTTAATGAGTTCTGAAAAAAAATATAAGATGTCATATATGTGGTATTTAAATTTGCAAGCTTCTGAGTGTGTTTCCTATTTTAAATTTAAATACCATATTTTAATACTGCATAATGATTTAGTGCTGTGAAGATTGGGAAGCAATAAATGCCCTTTTTCTGAAAATTTTCATTTGGTTGTACCTTCTGAGTTCCCTACAGTGAAAGTCGGTCGCACTGTTAAACAAATATCAACTTTTATTGATCGACAGTTACTACAGCTCAATCTTTTGTCTACTTGTTTCTGTTTCAGAGTGTCATATTTATTTTAATCTTTTTTTCTGTATTTTTTTAATGGTTGATGATCACTATGAATTTATAATGCCGGCAAAATATTTTTGATAGAACTGCAATTCAAATGTTGGATCTTACGGTGATTGCTAGGGTCACCAAAGCGATTTTGACGGGCAATAATGAGCTCAAAATTAGGTCGCCAAAGCAATTTCCTACAACACACTGACATTGCTTCATATCACTGTTTCAATCAATGTTTTTGCCTGTGCATTATTTGATATCTATACCTATGATACACAGACCTGGTTTTCTTTGATACCTATAATCGGATCTTTATATATCGATTGTACAGTTTCCAGTCTATTGAACTTTATTTCTTTTAATATCATGAACATCTGAACGATAAATTAATTGCTGCACAATACACTATTGATTTGTACTACAAAAAGATCTGTGAATTTCCTCAAAGTTCTGACAAGTAGGATTAGGCTGTAAATCAACATTAAAACCTACAAGGCACCTACAAATTGCAATCTTACAAGTACAAAAGCCCTTGATTGGATTTGAAGGAAAGTGCCATGGAGTTTCTTTTGAAAGAGAATTTTACACCTTGGAAGTTTAGCACATGATAGCTCAAATAGCAGTGCTCCACAAGGCACACCGTATTCATTGCCTTATTTATTGTCCTTTTGGAGTGCGTGTGTGTATATGCATACATACATATATACACATACATATATATATACATACACTTACATATACACACGCTTGGTTCTAGTAATTATTTGAGATGTTTTAGAACATGATTTATTTATTTAGCTTTTTGGTGATGGATTTAAACGAGCACCATGTTTTTGTATTTTCACTGTGGTATTTAAACTGCAATAATATGAAATTAATCATGTTTTGTAGGAGAAGATTAAACAAATTGAAAGTGTTTCACAATCGAGCTCGCCAATTAATTGTAGAGAAGATGCACTTGCACAAGTGTTAGGGCAAGAAAGACCGGGTCGACTTAGAGCGATGGGAAGAGGAATGAGTCTTAGTAGAGCGGCTTTATAGCAAGTTAAGGATAAGCATACACTGCTACTTGAAAGCAAAGTGTCAGACTTAGAGAAGAGATTTCTACAACTAGAGAAAAATCAGGTGCAAATTATCACTACATATTGCATTGCTAAAATAATAAAGGCATCAGTTTCTCTGAAATGTTTCTTTCAGGCAAACTATCTCAAATAATTGAACGGTCAGTTTTTCATCGTTATATGGTTATACCAGTAAATCCAGGTTACGGTTTAAAAATTGATTCAGAGAAACAAGCAAATACTATGCTAAAACCACTATGTTTCGTTAAGCAGACCAAGTTACTATTATTTGCTGAGACTATTTGTACTACTGTCTGCCATGCTCGGCCATTAAAGTCCGTCAAAAAAAAATCTGAAAATCATAGGTTGACAATAAAATTATATATTACTGAGAGCACCACGTCTATAATTAGTTATGGGATAAAACTAAAGAAATTATATATTGTCCGAACTTTTTGTTTAAAATTGGTCGTCCGACTTTATGTAAAATTGATGCCATGTTAACCATGCTAGACCTTTGCATTCCTTAAGCATCCCAACATTGCATACATTTGGTGTATATTATCTAAACATTTGTACTAATGCAATATTTATTTATATAGGAGGCTTCCAAGTTGAAAATATATAACTAATTATATAAATTAGAATATATTTAAGCTAAACAGAACACAAATATCTAATACATTTATTATATCAGCCAAGTCCAATCTGGGTTCCTATACCAAATTTGACATATACTACATAGCTTATACCTTTATTTTAGGATGTTGTCACTCATATCAATGCACTTTTACCCATATTTACATAGGTAGAGATAAAGTGTGTGTGCAGCCATACTTTATCACATGCTTGTTGTGTAGAGTCGCATCAGTGCCAGTATTTATATATTCGTATAAATCAATTTTAAACCTGAAGTATTACCTTCTTGTATATCTTAAATATTACATTTGTATATAATTCTAACTAACTTTATATTTTCTAAGATTTTGCAGAGTAGACACAGTGGGACAGAAGTAAATAAACCTCAAGTAATTTTTTTAATTGGTTTCGCATCGTTCTTATTTTAACTTTTTATTCAATTAGTATCATTATCTTCATATGTTTAAATGTAGTGTAACTTTGACGAAAATACGTAGAAGTGTGATTTATTGGATTGGCGAGGGAATGAAGAGATCAGTGATGAAGGAAGATTCGTGTCAGATGATCCGAACCAGCTTGTCAATGATGTTCATTTAGGGCCGGATGCGATGATTATTTTTGTTGAAAATCCAATCAAGCTAGATGCTTTTGTATGGAGGCCTACAACTTCTTTCTCACTTATTAGGGAGGCAAAGGATAATATTGTGGCATGACCGAAGAATAGTGTGGTTCTACATTCAACTGATCACAATGGAGGAGGAGAAGATAAGGTAAATATTATTATTCACAATGAACATGCAATTTTATTATATACATTTTTTACTAAATAAATATTTTTACATCTAATAGAGTAGAAGTAGCAGCTTGGAATGCAAATGCAAGATTTTTGATTGGGGAGGGGGCAAGCAATTAGTAGCTTTAGGATGATTACATTCGAGCATCTCGGAGGAAATTGTTAATGATGTTCCTCTTGGACCAGCAGCTATGATTGTTTGGATAGATGGACCCCTAAATCCAGAAGCTTTTCTTGTGGAGGCAATCCCCTGGTTTGTTCCGAATTGGAGATGCTACTGGTAAGAAGGTTGCATGGCCTGAATCGCAAGTAGTTGTTGAGACAAGTGATACTAAAGTTACTACTATGACTAAGGATGTCGTGAAAACATTTAAGGTACTTGATTTTTATGTTGCCTTTTTATTTTTTCAAGGATTAGCAACTTCATTTTTTCTATTTTCAACTTGCAGACTGCAAATTCAAAAACAAACAATAAATGCAAGATAATGAGTTTATCGGGAAATGGGAAAGAAGTAGCTTTAGGACGGGTGGACTCAACCGATCGAAATGCATGGGTACATATCAAACCTCTAGGAAACAATGCAGTTAAAGTTTGGATAGACACCGTAAAAGAGTCGAAAGTAGAGCTATGGAGGCGGACATCTGAATTTCAGTACATGGAAGATGCGCTCTCTTCTACTATAGCTTGGCCTGCTGAGCACGTCATAATGGAATGAATTTTAAGTAAGTCTTTACCGTTTAATTTTTATGTTAATCTTAACAAGCATGTAACTGCAGAATTTATTCTTAGTGAGCTGAATTTAATTTTTAACTGTCTCCTTTTTCAATGTATACATATGCGGTCCAATCATCATCGCTGTCATCCTGAGGTTCATTTGAGATTTCATCTGACCCATGTTCTTAACTATGAAATGCAAAAATTAAACTATGATCTTAGAATCTCGATAGCTTAAAAAAATACAAGACAATTTTGGATGCTTAGGAATTGAATTTTCTAAATATGTTTCATATTTTTTCAATCTGGTTTCCTTTCATTTTATTAACTAATTGAATCAAATGAAATATTCACTATAAATTAATTTTCTAAATATTGCCACTACACCATAATGGTCATTTGGTAACCCTTATTTTTTTCAATTGCCAACACTTATTTGTGTTGTGGAGCAGTGACAATAATAAGTGTTGCTATATTAATTATGTGTGACCAAAAATACATAATTATAATCTTTTCATTACCAACACTTATATGCATTGCTATGCCGACGTCCTAGGGGCAAAAAGGTAAACAACCTATTATTTTCTGCACGCTAAACCCTAACCCCTCTCTCATCCCCTTTCTAAACGCTTTTCACTTGCAAGGCCGCTTCTTTGAAAAAGAAAAAAGCGACTTCTTCTTTGGAAAAGAAAAAAAAGCGACTAATTGATCGATTTCTGATCCTATTTCTCAATCCATCCATTTCTGATCAACTTCGAACTCGGGGAAATCGACATCGGCTTCAGACTCCACGACTTGAGCTTTGCAAATTTGGGGACGTCGAGTTCAGATACCTTCTTCGAATCTAGGCAATTGACTGTGCTTTAGAGAATCGACTCCTCATCTTCGACTTTAGATTCGTGTGGACCAATAATAGGTTACTCGATGTTGAGTTAAGGAGTTGCGATTTCAACTCTTGGATTTTGTCTTCAGGTGAACGTCTTGCTTGACCTACTTTAATTTCTGATTATTGGTTTCATTAATATAATCAATAACCCATAGAGTATCTACTGTCGTCGATTCGGTCTCAGTAACCCATAAACTATATGTTGTTGTCGATCTTGGTAATAGATCTGTTGATGTCGATCAAGTGTAGTAAAATTAACAACCTTGTCAAGCATTGTAACACTGTACTCGTTCATTCGTATTGACTGCAGTTTAGTAGACCAATTTCCATAAATTTCTAATTAATGTATTGGCAACTCCACATTTTGTGAATATTTTTGCATGTCACCTCTATGGTTAGATCCAAACATTTGACAGACTGCTTTCTTTTTTCCAAAGATTAAGCCATGCAGTCCACAAGTACTTATCGATCTTACACCATTGTTGTGTGACATGTTATATTGTACTGCATTTTTTTAGGTACTGTCATTTGATTCATCATTGGTTTTAAATTATTTGTGCCAGATATACGATGACTTTTACATGGAGAGTGGTTTAAAATTTGAAACTGGACATGGATATTGTTAGAGTTGCGCGAATAAATGTTTTGAGTTCTACCTAGGTAGAAGACGGATCTATATTCTTGGAGATTGTTCTTAACGATGACCCAGCGTTGATTAAACCTGTTCAGCGTTGATTAAATTTTTTGAGTTTTATAGAAAATTATTGAAGTGAACAAACAAAACAAATTATTTGTTCAATTCGAAGTATAGAATGTCGTGATGCCAAGACAGATCAATTAGTGAGAGCTCTCACTGATTTCACTTTTCAAATTAATCGACAAAACAAATTTTTAATTTGAATCGATGGTCAAGCGTTTCAGTCATGAACCATGATTTCTGCCATTTTGGTTTGGTTCTGGCTGGTGCAGGATCAAGATTAGTTTCAAACTCAAGTGCCAAGTATAAAGTGTGTATTTAAAAAAACAAAAATTTCAATTTTTTTGCATAAATTAGTGAAGAAGTAACCAGAAATCAGTGCAGAATTTTTGAAACAGAAAAGAGAGGTGGGGTTATTGTTTTTGTGTTTGTTTAGTTGTCAAATTCATTAAGGTCATGCTCCTTTTTTTCTCTTAGGAGCCGCAAACTCATTGAATGGAGCATGAAGAATGAAAGAAGAAGTCAACATGTTGCAATTGGTTACAGGTCAATGAACATCAGACTCTGTTTGCATGCCAATTCTATATGCCTCCTACTTTTCATTAAATAACGAGTGAGGCCCATCAATCAACCCAAAGTTGTGCGCTGTTTTAAGTTTACTTTTTTTAACCCGTACATTATTAAGTCCTCTCTCTTTATTTACAGTGGCAGCTACTATGTATTAACTAATCTAGCACTTCACTCATTTACTTGATATAGTTCTGTCACCTACTTTATTTTAGCAATCATTTACTTGATATATAATGTACCATCGGAAATTTAGTACATACTTCAATTTTGCTATTATGCAGACTACAAATTCATGTTTACTCTGTGAGCTCTGTAGAGGTCAGTCTGAACATGCTGATTAGCGTTTTCCCCTTATCAAGTTCCAAAATAGGTAAATTCATATGTTATATTTACTCTGTTATTTTTAGTATTTTAAAGCTACATTTATATTGGTTGTGAACTAAATTCATATTCTGGTAGAGTTCGAAAGAAAATACATTTGAAAAGTAATTTATATTTGTAGAAGCTGTCAAATGAGAAATCTGATTAATGAACTTTAAAATAAAAGTTCTGACTAAATAATGGAGGAAGATTGAATTACTAAATATGCAAGGTATTCTGATATATCATTTGTTGATTTACTGATAAAGGAGGATTCGAAATCAATTTAGAAGATGTCAATGATTACTTTTACAATAATCTATTAAATAATGTATGGTAGAAAATTGTTTATAGTTTCCAGGACAGTACATGATAAGGACTTCATTTACCCATTTTAGAGATTGTTTGATCGATTAAATGCGGCCAAATTCTGAAAAATTTGCAGGATGATATAGTTTCTTAGTATTTTCAATTTTTAACTATATCAAAATTCAAATCACTATGCATTTGGTGAAATTTACAACTATGGCATATGGTGAAAAGTGAAGCCTAAAAAAATAAAAAATATAGAAACTATGGATTGGTGAAATTTCACTATTTTTAGTTTTCTATTGGTTATTGCTATGCATGTATTTGGTTTAATTGGATATTATTGAGTATGATAAAAATGGAAAACATAATTTATTTTCTAGAACCATACAATATATGATATCTAATCGTTATGCATCTGCATTATATTAACCCAGTCATAGACAATGACCGTGAATCTGCAAAAGAAAGGATTTCATTTATAGGGGTTTGGTAAAAAACATTAACATCAAAGTTTCAAAATTCTGTCATACTTTGCAATCTGAAATTTTTTGGGGAATTAAGATTTATTTATGATGCTTTACAATTTATCTATTGTCAACACAACAATATTATAATACACAAAAACAAATAAGGTCTTAATCAAGCAGATTTTTTTTTGTCAACTGAGCAAACAAATTATCCTAATTCAACGCAGCCTTGGGAGTATGAATTTTATAAAATAAGGTGACAAAACCAAATTTAAAACAAGTAGCTGATCAGAATATGTCACTGTAGTGTGAAGTATACTAAAAATTAAGATAGTGAAGTTTAAAAAAAACTACAAGATTATAGATCTTAGGTTAGAACAAAACTTTATGTTTTGTTGGTGGTCTAAGAAGAATATTCGTGAGTTTAGGAATTAATCGTGGTAGAATAGAAATGGTAGTGACCTTTCTTCTTAGTAGATCATTACGTATGTTAACTGACGATTGCTCTCGACTGTCCTTTGTGTTCCATGCTAGTCAGCCCAAATGTTTTTGTTAGATGTTTAAGGTCAAGATAGTTAACATAAAATGTCACTTGTCAGTTTCAATATCCTTTTCCTTATTGACACATTTTTTACTACGACCATGGGTCCTCATCTCATCTTCAAATAAAATTAACCATTTTAGGGTTATTGAGATTGAAGAACACTGTCAGTATATAACAAATACAAATTATGATTAAATCTTTAAGTTAGGATGTAAGCTCATTACTGAGCAAGCTATCACCTGTAGTTTATTTTAATTTGATGACCTTAGTTCAAGCTTTTCCTTTAAAATTCAGACGTGTCTCGTTTGTTATTAAAACGCCATGTGCGTTTATGATTTTTCAATATAAAATTTAAGCAGGGTACACTTTGTCCACAATGGGGTATCCTTTCCGGCTCAGTTTTAGGTTCGAAATTGAGCCGGAAAAAGGCTCAGTTTCTATAACTGAGCCTGAACTGGCTCAACTTTTAGAAACTGAGCCTTTCCGGTTAAGTTTCGAGCCGGAAAGGCCCAATTTGAAACTGAGCCAGCAAGGAGTATTCCCTTTGCGAATGTCTTATTTAATTCTTAGAAGTTTGTTGGCTCATCCACTTTGCGAATCCTGTAATATTTTCATGGAGCATTCCTTCCGCACTTTAACCTTTGCTGATCATATGTCTCTACCCAGGTTTGAGAATCCGTTTCCTGCATTCTAAAAGCAAGGCTCGTTCTATGAACAAATCCGGAAATACGTTAACTAAATCCCAGGATTTGTTGATTGCCTGCAATATGTTGTAGCTTAGAAGATCAACCAAGCACTTGCAACTGACCTGTGGTTCAAACCAAAGTGAGTTATCAAGCCCACTCCTTTTACTTAGAGATTGCTTATTTTCTGTTCATAGACGCAATATTAATTTCCATGTATAAGACATTATTATTAATATGCATAGACCAAAACTTCCTTCCATTGCAATATTTTCTATTCATCCATCTACTTCATATGCAAAATTCAGAAACAGGTTAATATGATGGTTTGCCATTCTACCTGTGTTTTTTTTTTTTTTTTGGGCTTAGGAATACTGAGCTGATATAGGCTCAGTTTAGACTCATGTTTTTCTGTTTTTAATATTATTTTGTGCGATGCAAACTCATGTTTTTCTGTTTTTAACAAAGAACTGAAATTTTCAATTTAATGTGACATTCAATGAATGCAGACACTTCTAGAGACAGCGGAAGACAAGAGAAAATTGGATGGTAGTTCTAATAGTGCAGTAGATGATCTTGAACCGGATGCACCAATTTATGATGGTCCTCAAAATGGAATGTACAAGTTAATGTGAATTTTCAGATGGAGGCTTCGTTATATGGTCAGATTTTCGTATTCGGTGTTTGTAGAATCTCATTTATGTATTGAATTTAGCAAATTAATTATGTATTGAATTTGACAACTTAATTATGTATTGTGCTTGTTTGTTGTTAACTGATATTCTATGTCGTTATTTGATTATGGATGTTGTCTATTGGTATACATTGAGTTTAATATTAGTTTTTGATTCATATTAAATATCGTCTATATTATCGTCATATTGGTTGTTAATTGACTATTAATATTAGAATATGTGAGTTGCTAGTACATATTTCTGTTATTATTAAAATATATATTTGTTGTGAATTAAAATTTTGTAACATGTGTAGGCGTTGCAAACAGAAATCTTGTAACATGTATAAGCGTTGCAAACAAAAATCTACCGACGCTTATAAGCGTTGCGAATGAAAATATACCAACGCTTATAAGCGTTGGGAGAGAAAATCTACCAACGCTTATAAGCGTTGCTACTACATTGCCATGCCCCCGTAGCAACACTTATAAGCGTTGCGGAAATTGTTTGCAACGGTTATACTCGTTGGCAATCACCTGTTTTGGTGTAGTGTGCCTTTTGAAATATTCATTATAATTTGAAACAAAATATAAATATGTGATTACAGTATTATGAATTCATTTGTTTGTAAAACCACTCATAGTTGTTCCTCTTCTATGTAAACCACTAATCTCAACTGAATACATACACTGAAAATAACTGCATATGAATTCATTTGTTTGTCATGCATCTAGCCAGCTACTTGAAAATGTCACTCGTTTCCATGTCAGTAATGTTATACAAAAGAATAATGTATACGAAAACTACACACAAACATGACATATTAGTTGATGTACATAATCCTTTTTAGTTGTTTCTAGATTCACGATACAAATATGTGCAATGTATGATTTTGGTGGATGATAAAATCATTTGGTTCTATTACGCTTATTGCCTAAATAGAGCTAGACAGCTCAATTATGTGGTGTCATGATTTTTTTTTGTAAGTGCATTTATACCTGATCATGCGTATATCTGAAAATTTCGAGTTTTCATGCATGTCAAAACCACTCATCAATGTCCCTATTATATGTAAAAAACATCTTGATCCTTATCCTTTTGTACTATTTTATCATATTAATTAAAGTGTGCAAAGCGGAGGGGCCGACCTGTACTCATTGTAAATTTGCATGTTGTGATCATACTCGCTGTAATTGGCAGTTAGGTTGTAATTGGCAGTTAGGTTGTTGTTGTGATCATACTCGCTGTAATTGGCAGTTAGGTTGTGGCCTTTGAACATCAAAAAAGCCTGCTTAACGGGTATTGATTTTGCTTTTATCCGCGTTGCAGTTGGGCCGGAATAAGCTTAACGCGTAAGTGCCTGCTAAAGTAAGCTGTTACAATTTACAAAGGTTGGGCAAGTAAACCCGTGTCAAGAGTTAACATTGTAACCAGGGATAATTTTGATGAAGAAAGCAATGATTTACTTTTGCTAAAGGTTACAAAATGCTAATGAACATGTTAAAAAAATGAATAATTTGGTAAGTGTAGCAGTAGTACTTTTAGGTCAAAGATCCGAGCTTATTTCAGGCAACTGCAAAATCACTATTAATGAATGAAATGTGTATATCAGCATATGCATATCTTTGATCAAAAATTAGAAAATTAAGAATAATGACAGTGTTAGTAAAGCATCGCAAATTAATATGCATGATGAAGCATCAATAATTATTGATGTCTTAGTAGCGTATAATGTTGTTGCGCAATTGTCATGGCTCTGTTGCTCATTCCTATAGTAGTGATTGTTCTAAGAAAAATAGGGAGGTGAGCCTTATTATCTTCAAGGAGAACCCAATCAAACAACGTTACTAATTCAAGATGAAATTCTTACTTTTAATTCATCTCAACATAAGTCACACATGTGTATTGTTCTAGCTATTGTTATAGAAATTCTTAAAATCTTACGACTTAAATTTCGTTTTAGATCAGATCTATCTTACTATGATTCACATATTTCAACCGCGATTGAGAAAAATCATTTAATACGCACTTATACATCGAACGTGTTTATCATCCATAATTTTAATTCTCATGTTTTCTAAATAAAAATGTAGATCAGAAACTCTTTATCGTAAAAATAATTGATCTTGAAATATAAATTATAACGCGACGACTTTACTATTATATTCTTGTATTTTTCTTAGTAAAACAAATTTGATATTTGGCTGGTTCTGCAATTACTTCAATGTGCAACTCATTGGCTTAGTTCGAAAGCAGGAGAGAGCGCAAACACACAGGTCGACTATTTGTAATGTCTGATCAACAATAAACATTTCGATTTGTCTTCTCTTTTGCTTTTATAATAAATGGGCATGTTTTGCATGTAGATGAGGAAAACCTGTAATGGGACCGGTTTTTTAAAAATCACAAACAAATAAAACGAAAAGTAGTTTACAAATATTAGAATGAAAAATTATCGGTGTTTTATTTAAAATGACAAAGAATCAGTCATTTAAGCATTAAATCATTGTTTCGTTCACTGGTACTATGCTCGGTTCACTAGTCAAAATTGAATTGAATTAGCCATATTGATTGTGTTGTGGCTAGTTCAATCCATTTAACATGTCATACCTGATTGCGTTGTGGGTTGTTCAAAACTTTGTGTATATTTATATTGAAATCTGCCATTGTTTGCATAAACTCCGTCATTCTCGTTATCATCATAAGATAAAGGTGGCAGCTTCAAGTTTGATTGGCTAATAAAAACAAACTTAATACGTTTGTTTCTTGGCCAAGCTAACCAATGTTAAACCTTTACTGAAGGCGGCTCCTGAAACCGTCATGTATCTATTACTATTTTGTCTTAACAATGAATCAACTGAAAATTCGCATTGATCAAATCAATTTCAGCATTAGCTCATGTGAGTTTGCATTTTCGACTAGCCTCATCGATTGGCGTTGTGATTGCAGATTACTAACTACGCTTTAATGTTGAGGTTACTGCAAATGACAAAAAGCTTTATCTTCTGAAAAATTCATGCGTGCAAACTGACCTAGGTTTCTTTTTATTTCATGTTATTTCCGAGGTTAAAACACTTGCGCATACAAAGTATTTCATTTTATAAACACAAGAGCTAGTGGACGTTCTTTGTAAGCGCAAAAGATTCTATGGTCCCGATACTTCAATTTTAAGTTGTTTCCTTGATTGTATTGATGTCGGTTAATTATAAAATTTTCAAGATGGTTCGTTGAAAATGAGATAGCGATGAAGGAGTCAAAATTGTGGCTGATATTAAAATAACATATTAGTTTACTAAAGAAAAAGAGCTATGTGCTGATATGCACACTCTGTAGTCTGCCAATTTTCAAGATGGTATAAGTTGCTGCTACAATTTTTTCATACTGCTGCTGCAGTGAACTTACTGCCAATTTTTTTTTTGGGTATTTGGATATCAGATTAGAAATGATAGAGCCGAAATTTTGTACACTCTGTAGTATGCAATGTTTGTGCAACTTTTTAACATGTCCTGCACTTGGTATTCTTTATGAATGATTGTTTTAACATTTCTATATTTGCAGGTGAGGAAATAAGACATGACTTTGGTGATGGTGCTGCGATTACCAATGGAAGGGTGTCTTTTGTGTGTTAACTGAACAATTATAAACTATGTTTTGTGTTTTGTGTACTCAAGTTGACATTAGTGGGAATTGCGAACATATGTATTGAATTAGGTGTTAACTCATGTATTGAATTTCTTTTGTTAGTTGATACTTTATTTGCTATTAGTATATTTTCTATGTTCATATTTTAACTTGTTATGAATATTCATTTTGATTATTATTATTAAAATGCATGAGCTATCAAAGATATATGCTATAAAAGTAAACATGTGCTATGAATAATCTCATATTTATTGAGATTTAGATGTATAATAGCGGTAAATCTGAGCTATTTTATTGATGCAGCATAGAGGCAAAAATGAGCTCTTGTATTGATTGAGCATAGTGGCAAAAATGAATTGTCAAAAGGGTTAGTAAAACTATAAGACGTTTATTAATAACGCTAAACATCTGTTATTGAACACTTATTTTATAGCGGTAACATTGTGTTATAAATATTTTCTCTTTGAATGAGATTTTGATGTATTAAAGCGGTTAACAGGAGCTACTGTAATAAAATAACATAGCGGCATAATACCGCTTTCAAAAGGGATTTTAATAACGGCATAGAAAGCATTATAAAAGTTTAGCAGTTTTGTATAACATGCTCATATACAATAGTTATGAAACCGCTATCTTTGTTATTCATAGCGGCTATAGGCCGCTATAAAACAGCAGTTCTGTTGTAGTGTTCTTAATACCACACACTTAAAAAATAGGGGCTACCACACTGTTTTACCCTATTTCTATTTCGCTCGGTATTCGTTCGTCCTCATTTCTAAAACCGATCAATGAGCTAAACCCTAGATCTATAACTGATCAACCAATTCGACGCAACAATGCCGAGTGATATACAAAAGCCGTGAATAAGGTTTGAATTAAGCAAACTAGAAGAGGAAGTGAAATATTAGGGTTTTCCGATCACCAAACAATTAAGAGATTAGCGTACAAATTTGAATTTTCCCACAAGAGATGCGAAGAAGACAGCGATTACGTGAGATTAGGGTTTTTTGATTAGCTTAGTATGTGATTGGTTCGGTAAATAATGATTGAGTGAGAGATTAGAATGGAGAGGTAATGTGGTATTAGGAAGTATACAAAATTTAATGAGTTTTATTTTTATGACTGTGGTATTAGGAAGAACATATTGGGGTGCCCATAGCACCAGACTTATATTATTATTTATATATAATACTCATAAGGCGCACCTAATACCATAACATGTCTTACAAACACAAACACATTGGTTTTAAGTAGAGTTACAAACAATTGATTTTTTTAATTAAAAGATACATGATAATTAAAAGAAGCTCACATCAAAGTTTGAAAGATGGCTACTTCCCAGGAGTTTAGAGAGTTTGAGGTCCTCCCTTCACCTGCAAACAAGCAAGACAAGAAATCAGTAATCCATACAATCAAAACACTTAACATACAAAAATTATGAATCAAAAAGGAAACAAGACATATGTCCATTGTATTAAACATTACCAAATCAAGTAGTGAATCAAACATGACCATTGTATTATGTATTAACAGTTTAATCCACTCTACCACTACATATGCAGTCAAATGAACTCCTTTGCCCAACAGGAAAACAACAGTCACATACCAGTAAAATCTCCCAGAAGAACCAATTTCCTAGTAATATGTTCATTATATTATTATTAATACATAAAACTAAACTGTGTGATAACTTTGGTTTTTTTTTCTATGATTCTTCCATTTATCAGCATAACACTCATTTCAGGCAATACGGACAAATTTGAATGAAAAATATAAGGATATATGAGATTTATCTCTTTAGCTTAATTAGTCGTAGCCTTGGAGAAAATTAACAATAGAATGACACAACAGCGAAGTGGATTTGTGAAACTTCCTCAACATATTAATGGCCGTATGTATGTTGGCTCGACATAAAAATTCAAAGGTGGAAAATTTCAGAAGTCACTACATGCAAAAATGAATATATTAAAGTTGCAGAGATGCATGCAGTGATATATTTCTTCTGCTGAAATGAAATGACCATAGAACATTATACCTTTGCGACGATCGGTGATCTGCCCATTTCAGTGTGATAGAAATGCGCATGAAGAAAGGATTTGTAAACGTTTAAACTCGTATAAAATGGTCAACGTTTCTATTAATTTATGGCAGTCATTATTACGTCTTGTTTTCTAGGTAGCACCTAGTGTGGGTTCGAATGTATTATCCATAACACTTGATTCTCGAGATTCAGTTCCTAAGAATTAATATGATTCAATCAATACCACTCTATCTATTACAGTTTTTTTTTCTAATTTGACACACAATAATAATGCATACTATCAGTCTTTGTGATGATATTATATATTGTAATGTCAACAACTACCACACATACACAGATAGAAAACACGGTTGGTTAGATATTTTGAGATAACGTATTGATTTTTCATCTATTCATCATAAGTTATAATGTCGTTTCTCGAGTATAGTAATGTCCATATTGGTTTTAGATCGCCCGAATAGGCTAACTCTTGTTACATTTTTCAAAGAACTCGTTAAGTTGTACAAAAGATGTACCATTGGTGAAATTAAGACCAACCTGAAATAAAACATACATTGCTA
Organism: Allium sativum; assembly: GCA_030737875.1. NCBI lineage: Eukaryota > Viridiplantae > Streptophyta > Magnoliopsida > Asparagales > Amaryllidaceae > Allium > Allium sativum. Next base: position 182,061,474 of record CM060924.1, on the reverse strand, counting down.
AATTTCTTCTTCTTATAGTTTATTTTCACAAGAAGGAACCCAAAGGTAGTCATGGGCAAGTGATAAAGAAATCATTTCAAAAATTAATAACCTCTTATTTCTCCTTTCAAAAATTGTGATTTCACAAGTGCTTGTTAATTAAAGAGGACATGATTTAACCTCAGTATGCCATGTTCTCTTTTAACAAGCAAGTAACCAACATGTTTAGGAATGAACTTTAAAAATGAAAATTAGTTAATTATATATATGTTGACATAAAAAATAGTTCGCTTGACGATCAACCCCAAGTAATCCGAACATAGAAATATTCTCAACAATCACAGTCACAAAGTGCCAGAATAAAGTAAAGAAACATGAACACACAAGAGTTTTTATAGTGGTTCGGCGTTAACAAGCCTATGTCCACTTTATAATCTATTGTTTATATTGGAAGATTACAAAATAAAGTTGTTTATATGGAAGTATGTAGAGAAAAGAGTGTATGTTTCTCTTAGATGCAAAGTCCTTGCGTTAATGGAGGAGTTCGACTTCTTCTGTGTTATGTCCGTACGTGGGAATTAGTGAGAAAGACACCCCTCCTTGTTTGAGTCCCAAACTGATGTATTTATAGGGAGTTGCCATGCCTGGGTTGGTATGCCACGTGGTTGTCGTTTCGGTCCTCCAGGAGATCATGGACACGGTCTTCAGGTCGTGGAAGATGTCCTTTCTAGGTCGACCTTGGACATGCATAGTCTGATCTGAGAGAGTAGGATATAATTGGCCTCGTTTATAGCCGATAGAACATGTCATCTCATAGCTCTAGGGTACGGGTCAGTATGATCTGGGTTGGTATAACAGACCTGGAGTACCCGACCCAAGATGCACCGATTTGATTCAAACGGTAGTTAAGAGGTTAAGTTTCCGAACCGAGCCGAGGTGCATCGACCTGAGCCCCACTAGGTCGGGTTTGTTCGAACCGCAGATGCATGTGTCACAAAGACATATAGGTCGAGCCGACCTATGCCGATCCGAATTTCAAACATACAAAACCAGCATCTCTGAGCTAGTTTGTTATTTCCATCCAACAAATCCAAGTTCATCTAAGCTTATTCCAAAGTCCCGAGTACTTTGATGATCAGAAGTCCATATTGTGACTGTCTTACCAAAAGATGGGTCAACACTTTGCCCTCCAAAACACAACTTGTTGTGCGGGATGTGTTTTTTACTCTTGTTGACTCGATGTTTGAGGTTAGTGATCTCGTCGGATTGTTGACAATTTCCACGCTTGTTGAAGCATTTCGCCGATGAATAGTTTATAGCTTCACAGAGCTCTTGCCGAGCAACAGTCGTACTGTAAGATCCATGATTGAGCCACGGTTTAACCAAGTGTCATTCATACTTGATAATTGAAGTTTCCACGCGTCAAGCATCATCCACACTTGACCATCCAAACCACTTCAGGTTCTTGCCATGCATAAGCCATACATGACGATCCTGACTAAGCGGTCTCGTGTTGAGGAACAACCCAGCCATTGCCAAACCATCAACCATACTTGACGGACCTAGCCTCATCGGGCTCTAGCCGAGTATAAACCATACTCGACGTTGATTAGATTTACCCGCGTCCAAGATCATCTAACCCTGGCCAAGCATCAACCATACCTGACGCTCCTAGTCTCACCAGGCCTTACTCAAGCATAAACCATACTCGACATTCCTAATTGAATGGACTCGTGTCCGAGTGTCACTCAACCCTGGCTAAGCATCAATCATACTTGACGGTCCTGAGTAAGCGAGCCTGTCAAGTTTGTGACGAAGCTGCCCACCCCTTGTCGTGCATCAGCCATACACGACAGTCTAAGTTTTAAAGTTTAAGTAATGTGCCACTCAATGAGCATCAACCATAATCATCGAACTTTTTTTTTGGCAGACCAAGCAAGTTTTTAAAGTGACCGCAAACACTTATTATTATAATAAATAGTAATTACAAGTTTTAAAGGAGGTTGGCAGATTACTAACCTACTACATCGAACTTTTTTATCAGAATTTTAGAAATATAACGCTTAACAAGCATCGACCATACTTTCCAAACTCTCTATTATAATGATAAAAACATGAGTACAACGAAATTGATAAAAGCAGATGGTATGTCGCTATCATAGAATTGGTAGTCGCTTTGGACCCCATGCTAGAGTAAGAGGCTTAGCCATTTATTACAAATTTATATAAAGAAAACGTGAGAAAATGGCTTTTTTGGGTACAGTGTATGCCTGGAATCCAAAGGTTGGTTTCGTACATGGGTATACTGACTTAGCCATTGTTCACTATCCAAATTCAATTCAGAACCACTAGCCGATAATGATTCCTACTCATGAGCTGGGCCCACATCCACGTTGCTCAAGTGGTGATTGGTCTGGAATCGGGTTTAGGCCCTCTGTTGAACATGTTTTCGTGGCCTTGATCACCTTTAGCTTTGCGCTTTCCCTTCGTAGACGACGCTCATCCACCGCTACGTTGACTTCGAGGCTTCACGATTAACTTTTGGGACCTCTTCTCTGAGAAACCAATCGGCCTCAAAATAATATTCCTTGAGATTCTGAAGAGATCTCTTCAAACAATCGCTTGAACTCAGTGTTCACTGAAACTCTAGAAACGGCTGCCACCAACACCATCGATGGATCCGATCAGTCAACAACGGCTACTGCGGCATTGAACCTCTCCAGGAAAACATGAACAGATTCTCCAGTCTTCTGCCTAACCGTAGCCAAAGTCATCACATTGTTGGGTCGCGACACGTGGACCTGAAATTGCCCGGTAACTCTCTCAATCAATCCCGTCCAGTTGTTGATTGAGTTGCTCTCCAACTACCTAAACCATTGAGCAGCAATGTCATACAAGAATAACGGGAAGCACTTGGCCATCACCTCCTCTAGTGGCCCTAGTACTTCCATATGTCTCATATAACACATAAGAAGAACGGTTGGGTCTCACCTTCCGTCGTATTTTAAAACACAGTAAGTTTGAAATCCGGTGGATTCCTCGAGTTCCTTATGTTGAATGAAAAAGGACTTTTCTGCACACTCTCCATATCCTGACTCGATAAATCACCAAGAGTCACTTGTCGAATAATTTCAGCACCCTGTTGCCCCCACCGAGCAACGATCTTCAACTGTTGTTGCTCGCCCTGGGGCTTTGAGATTTCCTAATCCGAAATTTCCAACATCAGTAGTCGGGTTTGGTTCGATGTTATGTACATTTCCTAGGGCAGTCGTTGCCCCTACCCATCCACGCTTCTCTCGAAATCTCCTGTTCCATTTATATAAACCTTCTGCCTCATCCCTGAAGCATGGTTTATGTCCAATTGTGTCACTGGGGATTGTGTAGCATGAGAGTAGGTGGGGAGCTCACCACCTTGTTGGCTCGGCTCAGTATGGCCGAGTCGGATTCTCGTTTCGATTATGTCGAACTGAGTTTATGCCCTATCTTGGCCGATCCAAGGACGGTTTGGTGGTTGTGCCCCCAAGTGTGGCTTTACTGCTATTGGATCGCTGCCCTCTGCTCCAGCTTCCTTTTCCCTTCTTGTAGTTGTGCCAAAATCTCCAACATGGTGGCTTCATGTTGTTCGAACGGAGCCCGCATTCCGCCCAAAGCCTCATTAAGCTCTTCCCTTGTTAAGTGAATGGAAGGATTCCCTGTAGAAGATGCTCCCTGAATCTCATCCTCTCGTCATGCATCTTCTACTCGGATAGATGCTCCATCATTCTTCCTCTTTGTCATTGCCAATTCCTATATCTGGAGCTAGCAATCCAAATCCTTAAGTTATCCAAAAGTTGAATTCTTCTTTCTCGGTGAAAGCACCAAAGTGTTGATATAAAAATTGGTTTGCTTGACGATCAACCTCCAAATAACGCAAACACAGAAATATTCTCAGCGATCACAGTCACAGAGTGCCAGAATAAACTAAAGAAACAAGAACATACAGGAGTTTTTATAGCGGTTCGGAGTTAATGAGCATATGTCCACTTATAACCTATTGTTTATATTGTCAGATTACAAAATAAAGTTGTTTGTAAGAAAGAATATAGAGAAAAGAGTGTGTGTTTATCTTAGATGCAAAGTCCTTGCATTAATGGTGGAGTTCAACTTCTTCTTTATTATGCCCGTATGCAGGAAGTAGTGAAAAAGAGTCCCCTCCTTGTTTGAGTCCCAAATTTATGTAATTATATGGAGTTGCCATGCCCGGGTCGGTTTGCCATATGGTGGTCAATCTGGTCCTTCAAGAGATCATGGAGCTGGTCTTCAGGTTGTGGGAAATGTCCTTTCTGTGTCGTCCTTGGACACGTGTACTCCGATTCAAGAGAGTAGGAGATAGTTGACCTTGTTTATAACCGATAGAATAGGTCAGCTCACAGCTCCAGGGTTTGGGCCGGTATGATCCGGGTCAGTATAGTCGGCCAGGAGTACTCGACCCGAGATGCACCGATCCTACCCAAACAATAGTGAAGAGGTGAAGTTTCCGAGCCGAGCTGAGGTGCATCGACCCGAGCCCCATCGGGCCGGGTTTGTTCGAACCAAAGATGTGAGAGTCACGGAGAGAGGTCGAGCCGACCTATGCCGATTCGAAGTTCAAACATACAAAACCGACATCTCTGAGCTATTTTTCTATTTCCATCCAACAAATCTGAGTTCATCTAAGCTTATTCCCAAGTACTTCGATAATCAGAAGTCCATATTGTGACTGCCTTACCAAAAGGTGGGTCAACAATATCAAAGTAATTTTATTAAAGTAAATAAATTAATTAAATTAGATTAAACAAAGCAACAACATCTTACCACTATTAGGAAAATTGAGCCTTTGCGAAAGCGACCAAGATCTTATTCACCGAATGACTTAAAGATGATTTCTATGGAAAAATAACACAGATAAGAAATTGCACGCTCAATCACAAGATATTTCACCCAACCACCCTCTTTATTGATTCACAAAAACATTTTTGTTTACACTGAATGGATCAAAATCCAAAAGTAAACAAATTACAATTGAATCAATAACCTTACTGAGAAAGTGAAAGAATATCTAGATGATTACAACTTTTATTGGAGAAGGAGAACAATGAAGAACAACGACAAACCCTTGGATCAACTATTTTGGCCTCAATTCCATGATGATAATCAAATCGTATTTGTTGCTTCTATAGGAGTATAGAAGGCCTAGGCAAAATATCCAATTTACTCCTGAGAATATATCTCAAATATACCCAGAAAATAACCAGTCAAAACTTTAATATATGTGTGATTTAAACATCATCAATCACAACACTCCACCTTGATATGAAATCACATCATCAAGCAAACTTCCAACAATCAACAAACAGGTCACCTAGTTCTTTCAACAAATCCTTCTCTCAATTAAATCATTACAAGCACAACCCACCACTTGCAAAATATACATCTTCCCCCTGAGATGCACCACGCAACACTAACGGTCTAAGATTGTTTGTAATACCACAAGGTTCTCTACCTTGTGTATTTTCCAATTCGACACCTGTCTTCCACTTGATCAAAGCACCTTCCCTGATCTCTACTGATCCGTCGAGCACCATCAACGTGAAGACCAAAGTCTAAAACATCGGCAGGACCAAACTAACCTCTCCATTTTGCTGAGGACTAGGTCCTCCAACCGTCACTCGCCTTCCATAGTCGAACACAGAACCAACCAATCTATAAAGGTTTCCCTCCTCCAAGACACCTTTCATCATAACATGACCACCTTTCTTCACTCTCAAAACTCCACCTCGAGTATCATAAGTGCAACCATGAAGATCCAATTGACCGAGAGAAATTAGATTATGTGAACTAAAGGATTCATGTCTAACTCCAGAGACTTCCCTTACCACACCATCATGCATACGAAACCGGATAGATCCAATACCACTAACCAGTAGCTCTATTCCATTGGTCGTTCTAATCACGTCAACATTCTTCTCATAAGAAGAAAAAAATTTCACATCCTTACAAATGTGAAAACTGGCTCCCGAATCCATCTTCTAAGGAATAGCTTCACTAAACAGGACATCACAAGAAGCATCACTAGTGGAACCTACAACAAAAACTTCATGTGCCTCATCACTACTATCACCATCTGCAAACTTCTTCTTATCCCTCTAATAATCATAACAATTTTTGCGTATGTTACCTTCCTTACCACAATGATAACAAGTGATATCAACTTTACCATTAGCTCCCTTCTTCTTCTTGTTGAGTCAAGGAATTCAAGGTGTTTTGATCAATGACAAGGAGAAATTCAAGATCGACAAAAAGAAGATATTCGATGGTATAGGTTGATTATTTAGAGTATGAGTGTAGTTAAATATGTTAAAATCTATCCTCAAATAATCATATTCCTATATGGTTTGAATATATATATATATATATGTTTATACATGTATGCACATTCATTGCGCATACTAACAGAAACCGGTCGACCGGTTCATATATAGGCGGTCGACCGTTTCTGTGCAGAATGCACAATGAACGTGCACACATATATATAACGTACATATATTCAAACATCAGTCTACTAGTCATTTTTTACCAGTCGACTGGTCTACGAACTGAAGCCATCTTTTCGAATAGACACCCTATTTCATCAATGGTTATGATCCTTTCTCTTGGCCAAAAATCATCTCTTTTCATGGTTTCTCTTCACCAATGATTACATCTCTCCATTCTCTATAAAAGCATCATGAAATCATCATTTTAAAAACAACAATTCTTTCTATTCTTGCTATCTAAGTGCTGATTTCATTCTTACTCTTTAAAAGCATTCAAAAGCTCACTATTCTCATATATCGTTATTTGAATCCTTGAATCTATATATTATTCTTTAGATTCAAACAACGATATCATCTTCCAAATCTTCATAATATCAAAATCATATTTGAGGATCAGATTATAGGAAGGTTGTACAAGAATTGACAAATCTGTGTTGTTAAGAACACACATTGTCAAACTACAAGTTTATATCTTGTTTGAAGTCCTCGGTGTTGTAAGAGGCGAGTTGTTGAAGTCCTGTGTGTGATCAGGCAAGTGCTGAAGTCCTGTGTGTGATCAGGCAAGTGTTGAGGTCCTCGTGTTGTTAGAGGCATGAAATCCCATTCGGCTGCTCGGGTGTTGTGAACCTGTTCCTCCGGGTGAAGCGAGGTTGTTAATTAGTAAAAATCCAGAGAGAGATCTGGGACTGGATGTAGGACGGTGCTCCGAACCAGTATAAAAATTCCTGGTGTGATTTTTACTGCATTTACTATTTTATTTATCTGTGATATTGCTACTGTGAGATCTTTCTTAGTATATATCATATATTCCGCATATCCATATTACTGATCCTGCCTAAAGTTGTATATCGCACTACAAGAAAAATACCCTATTGCAACTAGCTAGTTCCAACAGGCTACACATGATAGTTGCAGTAAATGATATTTAGCAACAGACCTATTTTAACAGTTGCAATAGATGAGATTTAGCAACAGACATTTTCTTCCTGTTGCGAAAAGCATATTTTTAGCAATTGGGCTTCCCTTCCCGTTGCAAAAACATACTTTTAGCAACTGTGATTCCATACCAGTTGCAACAAACATATTATTTGCAACTGCACTTTTAAGCCAGTTGCAAATAAACATCTTTAGCAACTGTTTTCGCCACTTGCAACAACTGCATTTTTTTTACAACTGGTAAAGCCAGTTGCAAAAAGCATACTATCAAAAATAAATATCAGCTTTTAACGATTAACTTTTACTAATCAATTTTAAATAGTTACTACTAAATGATTAACTACTAATAATTATATAATAATTTAGATTAATATTAATAATTGTTAATTAATGGTAAAATTTAAGTGTTATAAAGTGATAATTATAACTGATAATTAAATAATAATAGTTAATAATTAACAAATAATAATTACTAACATCTAAAAAATATTAAAATAAATAAATGATTATTAAATAATAATAAATTAATAATAAAAAATTAATGGATAATAATTAATAAATAATTATTACTAATTTAGCACTATAAGAGAGAGCATCAATTTTGAAATATTCATAAAATTTAAAAGTAAAATTTTGAATTTTCTAAAAGAAATTATATTTTAAAACAAAATTTGTTGTAATGTGTATTGGAGCCTTACAACTTTCTAAATGCTTTAATTTGAAATAAATTTACAACAGTATATTTCTAATTGGTCGTAACTATACATTCCCGCTGCCTTTTCCTGGATAATTTCGTTTTTTGCTTTTGTCCCTAAAGCCCTATTATCTTTAACAACAAGGTCTTTTTCCAATTGCGACAAATCTTATACAAGTTATAAATAAATAATTAATTATTAAGACTAATGCCTAATAACATTATTTTGTAGTTCTTGCTATACACTTGATTTGTAAAATTTAAGTACACACAAAATAAAAATGAAATTATTATGCTTTAATTGTATAAAAAACGTTTTATTTGAATGGTAATTATTTGTTAAAAAAAGTTCAAATACATGCATTATGCTTGCACAATAAAAATAAAAATGAATAACAATAATGCACTAGACATATATGAACGTGAAACAAGTGGCAATGCTTAGCCGTAACAGTCACAATCACAATGTTTCTCTTTAGATAAAGTTGAACTTACATTGTGGAACCCATGGTCCTGCCTCCGTTAATTACAGAAGTGGACGGCGGGAACTAAAATTTCACTTTAAAGTTTAAACCGCCCATTCTGCTTCCCATCTCATTCATTAATCGAAATCCCCTTTCAGTCCCTAACCCTAAATCTTAAATCATTCGATCAAATTTCAGATACTCATCTTGTTTCGCCCTTTCTCCATCGCCGTGTCTGAGTTCCCCTCACCCTTTCCCCTTTCCATTGCTCCCACCGAATGTTTGTCCTCGGTCTCTGACATTTGGTTTCCAAGCCACTCCATTTCAAACACTCCGCATCTTTCACCCAAATCTCAACCGCCTTCAGAATGTTTCTACTCTCGTCCCTGTCGATTCCAGACTACTGCTTCAGATCTGGTCGCATGCTTCAAATCCGAACAGCAGGCTCCCCTCCAGATCCGCACGAACATGGGTGAGAGCTTCAGATTCTTAGGTTTATTACTAATTTTTTTATTGGATTTGTTTATTTTCAGATCCACTTGAACACGGCAGATCTGAGAGCTTCAGATCCATATGAACTAGTGTGAGATCCATATCAAGCCAATTTTTTCAATCGAACTCACTTGATAGTAACAACGGACAAATTGCATCTCATCCAATTATATTTTTCACTTTATATATCTTTCTGCTCCAGTTTTTGGGATGTTTGGATCCCACTAACATGTTTCGTTACATAGAAATAGGTTTTAGTTTACAAGTCTGGCTACAGTATTACTTTGAATATTTTTTAAGAAAAAGTTATGAGTCACATTCATCTATTTTTTTTAAAATATCGTTCAATGGTTGCTTTTACAGGTGGTAATAGGAGTCCATAGACTCACTTTCATGCTACGTTGGGTATTGTAACAAGGGTAATAGCTGATTGATACACTTTGTGTTGTAGGCTATTTGCTTTTTTTGCTTTTATTGAGTAATTTGGAGTTGGAGTTTGAAGGACTGCTTTTTTGTATTGTGTCTATTAATTTATTTCAGTATTTTGAATTTTGATAAAGTAATTTGTTTTCAGTATTATTCTGTTCTTTATGTAATAGGACTGTAGTTGATATATGTGATTCACACAAGTTATGATTGCACATGGGATTTTCTCTTATATAGGGAGATTTTACCAACTAAAATAAATACCATTACCTAAACACATGCTTTTAGAAAATTACTTTGCTACCTTTCCAAATTTGTATGCTGTCTTGGGGAGAGTGTATACATATATGAACAAATATTATTTTGTTGGAGGTTTTTAAGTGATCTCGATAACCTTGTTGCCCCAACAAATAATCAGAATATTATTTATTCATTGATTGATTGCTTTTACTACTTCTCAGGTTTATCGGTTGTCCTGGCTGGTCATGTTAACTGTTTTGTTAGTCCTAAAGGTATGTAATATTTGTACCACCTTGAAGAGTTAAACAATGGTCTAGAATAGTTGTAGCAAATGCACATTCCAAGGAACTACATGCTGTAATTAGAACTTACAAATAACTGTAGATGCAGGAGGAATGATTATTCATTTGTCATTTTACTTGATATGTCGACCAGTAGAACTATAGAATTCAAGTCGAGGTTGTTGCACGAGTAAATCTGCTGGTTAAAATGCTAAAGTAACCCGTTTTTATCTTTATGTTTTCCCCTTGACTACCTGCTGATCTGATATATGCGCAGATGGTTTCCATGGGAAGACAAAGATTTGGGACAGATTTTCAGCTAATGTTCCGTGTACTTAAAAGGCTCCTCTTCCTTAGGTTCATACCAGTTATGCTGGTTAAAACAGGTTTTTTCCACGCAAGTTTTAACGACGCCCAAAATGGCGTCGGAAAGGCATCGAAAACAGGTTTTTCGATGCTATACTGATTCATTTTGGCTTCGAAAAAACAGTTTTCTCTTGTAGTGTATGCCGCAGCAAATTTCATGATCGACATCAAACTTGGAGCATGAACAACAGATTTGTTCTAATGAACTAATGATATTTATTCTCTTGTTATAGTATATATGTATGATAGAGCAGAAATATGATCAGAAAATACTCTATTCGAAAAAATTGTGTTGTGTGAGAGAAGAAATTGTTATACATGAATGGTGTATGAAAATTGTAAAAACTTTTATTGTAATTGTTTGTACTACTGAAATTTTGTTAAAATAAATTTTTATTTGTTTATTTCAGTCTGTGATATACACTATTACTAAAAAAAATTAATATGTAATATCCATAAGCTGTAAATTTTTTTTATAGATTTATGAATCTATTGCAACCGGCATAAACTGTTGCAAAATGATTTGTTGCAACAGCAAAAGCCTGATGCAAAAAAGTATTCCGCAACATCTTATTGCAACAGGCAGAAAATGTTGCGGACTTTTTGCAACTTCGGCTATACCAACAGGCGCAGGCCTGTTGCAATAGGTCTACTGCAACAGATATTGCCTGTTGCAAAAAGTGTTTTTTGTTATAGTGTCGACACTTTCGATTGGTATCAGAGCGAGGTTATCTCATAACCGTAACACAGTTATTTGATATATTCTAGTAATATGGCAAATAACGCAAGCACTAGTAACACCACTTACACAGAAGGTCAGTCAACACAAAGACCTCCTTTCTTTAATGGCCTAAACTATAGCTATTGGGCAACACGTATGGCTTTTTATATGCAATCAACAAGTTATGATGCTTGGAATGCTGCTAAGAAAGAAATAGTCAATCCAACAACTGAGTATGCAGAATGGACAGCTGCTGAGAAAGCCGCAGCTACTGTAAATGCAAAAGCAATAAATATGTTGTTTTGTGCATTAGATCAAAACGAATATAACCGTGTTAGTATCTGTACCTCTGCATATCAAATTTGCCAAACGCTTAAAACCACTCATGAAGGTACTAACAAGGTTAAACAAGCAAAAATAGCTTTGTTGAAAAGTCAATTTCAAAATTTCAAAATTTCAAAATGAAACCGAATGAAACAATCAATGAGATGTATTCAAGGTTTCAAACCATTCATCATGCTCTTATTGGTTTAGGACAAAAATATTCTGATTTTGATGTAGTTTCAACAGTCCTACATTCACTGACTAATGAATGGGAAGGAAAAGTATTAGCAATAGAGGAAGCTAATGATCTTTCCACCATGAAGCCAGATGAATTGATAGGAAATCTTATGTCCTATGAAGCTAACTTGCAGGCACGAAAAGAACAAAAAGAAGAAAAGAAAAATGTAGCTTTTCATGCTGAGAAAGATGAAGACGTCCCAGATTCCGAAGATAAGGATCTAGCATTCATTGCAAAAGGATTCAAAAAATTCTTAAAGCAACGAAAAACTAGTCGATACAACAGAAAGAAGTTCGGATCAAATAAGCCATCATCATCAAATGTAGAATGCTTTAACTGTCATAAGAAGGGACACATGCAAATGGATTGTCCAGAACAAAAGAAGAAGACAGAAAATGACAAGTTCAAACACAGAAAGGACAAGTCAAAGAAACGGCATTCTCAGTGACATGGGATGATTCAGACTCATCTTCATCTGATAGTGAAAGTGACTCAGACAATGAACAAGCTAATTTATGCTTTATGGCTAAAGAAGATGAGGTACAAATTCCGACTTTTGAAGAAGATCTAGATATAAATGCAGAGTTAATGTATAAATTTAAAGATGTAAAACGACAATGCAAGCAAGCTCAAGCTGATTTAAGTAGAGCAGAATTTGAACGAGATATGTTAAAAGATGAGAAGAAAATATTAGAGGAGGAACTTGAAAAAGCTCAAGAATCATCATCTAATATTGATTCTCAACTATTTCTTTGAGTCAAGAAATTGAAACTCAAAAAGAGAAAAATGATGCTCTAACTACCGAAAATCATGAGCTTAAGGCAAAAGTCAAGATGTTAGACCTTGAAAAGGCTAGTTTACAATCAAAGTTAGACGACATTACTCAAAATATTTCTAACTTTAACAAAGGTCGAGAAAATTTGACAAAAAATATTAAAAGTTCACAAACTGCTACAAATAAACAAGGTTTGGGATATAAGAAACAAGTTATCAAGAAACATCTTGGTAAAAGAAAAGGGAAAAATAAGGAAGTACGAGAAACTAAAGCTAAGAAAAATCTTAGTTTATTATATTCCAAACCAAAACCGATTGTGAAATTTCAAAAGAAGAATGTCAAATTTATAAAAATATGGGTTCCTAAAACAAATAACAATTTGATTAGGAACAAGTGCATTCAAAATTTTTTGAGTTCTGTGCATCATAATCCAAATTATATATATAAAGGGGATACCGGACCCGTATGGGTTTGGACTCCTAAGACTCTTAGGACCCTATAAAAAGGTGGGTACCATGAACTTAATTTTATTTTTTGCAGGTCCCACTTAAGAAAAGAGGAAAGTGGATACTAGACAGTGGTTGCTCGAAGCATTTGACTGGAGACAAGAGCTTATTAACAAATATCACTTATTCGGATGGTGGCTCAGTCACTTTTGGAGATAATTCAAAAGGCTATATCATCGGCAAAGGCGATGTGAGCAATTACGGTACATCAAACTTATCTCTTATTTCTAATGTCATGCTAGTTAGGAATTTGAAACATAATTTACTAAGTATCAGTCAATTGTGCGACAAAGGTTTATCATTTCTTTTTCGGACAATAAATGTAGTATTTTAGATAAAGATCGAAATATAGCTTTTGAAGGATATAGAGACAGATACATCTATATTCTGAATATGAATACCAATCATAATTCAGATATGTGTCTTGTAGCAAATGATAATGATCCATGGCTATGGCACAAAAGTTTCTGTCACATAAACTTCAGAACTATTGACAAGCTAGCCAAGAATGATCTAGTTAAAGGACTACCCAAAGTAAGCTTTAAGGTTGATAATCTTTGTGATGCATGTCAATTAGGAAAATTGACCAAATCGTCTTTCAAATCCAAGAAAGTCATATCAACGTTACAACCATTGGAGCTAATACATATGGATTTATTTGGACCAACACAGGTTCAGTCAATAAATAATAATCGATATGTGTTTGTAATTGTTGACGATTACTCTCGATATACATGGGTAATTTTCTTGAAAAACAAAAGTGACACTTTCGAACATTTCAAATCCTTCGTCAAAAGAATTCAAAAATCAAAAGGGCTTAAAGTTAAAAACATAAGAAGTGATCATGGCGGAGAGTTCTAAAATAATGATTTCGAACATTTTTGCACAAAGAAAGGTGTAAATCAAAAATTTTCGTTTCCGAGAACTCCACAACAAAACGGAGTTGTAGAACGGAAAAATCGGACTTTACAAGAATGTGCAAGAACATTATTAAATGGATCCACTCTACCAAAACATTTTTGGGCAGAAGTTGTTGCAACTGCGTGTTATGTTTTGAATCGTGTATCTATTTGACCTCTGACCAAAAATACATCCTATGAGCTATTTAATCAAAGAAAACCAAATATCTCATATTTCAAAATTTTCGGTTCTAAATGCTTTATTTTAAATACGAAAGACCATCTTGGAAAATTTGATTCCAAATCCGATGAAGGAATATTTGTCGGATACTCGGAACGAAGCAAGGCTTATTGTATATTTAACAAGAGAACTAAAACTATTGAAGAATCACTTCATGTTTCTTTTGATGAATTCTTTAAATCATCTCGTATCGTATCATATGACGAAGAAACCATAGTCACTGATAATCCTATCATCACAAATAACGACTCTGACTCAGAAATTATTGACGATATCCCTCAACCTGCTGTGATACCTTCTCCACCAAGATTTAGATCTCCTCCGAGAATTTTAAGAGATCATCCAGTTCAAAATTTTATAGGAGAAGTAACATCACAAATTAGAACAAGAAGTCAACTAAATCAAATGGGTCATGTCGCATTCCTTTCAAATATCGAACCTAAGAATCCGAAAGAAGCTGCTACTGATGATTACTGGATCATTGCCATGCAAGAAGAACTAAATCAGTTCGAGCGCAATGATGTCTGGGAACTTGTTCAAAGACCGACTGATCAGTCAGTCATTGGTACGAAATGGGTCTATAAAAATAAGGCTGACGAACAAGGAAATATAACCAGAAATAAAGCAAGATTAGTATCACAAGGATATAATCAGGAAGAAGGTATCTATTATGAAGAAACCTTTGCTCCCGTAGCTCGATTAGAAGCTATTCGAATTTTACTGTCCTTTGCTTGTCATCATGATTTTAAACTTTATCAAATGGATGTCAAAAGTGCATGTTTAAATGGATTTATCAAAGAGAATGTATATGTCAAACAACCTCCTTTGTTCGTACATGAGAAATATCCTTATCACGTATATAAACTTAAGAAAGCTTTATATGGAATGAAACAAGCACCTCGTGCTTGGTATGAACGATTAAGAAGCTATCTTATAGATTCTGGATTTCAAATTGGTAAAGTTGATCAGACTCTATTCATTAAACATTCTCGAAAAGATATATTAGTTATCCAAATATATGTAGACGACATTATCTTTGGTTCAACAAACGACAAACTTTGCAAAAAGTTTGCAAATATTATGACCAAAGAATTTGAAATGTCTCATATGGGAGAACTATCGTATTTCCTTGGTCTTCAAATCAAACAACTTTCTAACGGTATTTTTATTAGTCAAGAAAAATACTGTGGAAACTTAGTCAAACGCTTCGGTTTAGAAAATACCTCTGGTAAACCAACTCATATGAGTACGACCACACATCTTGAAAAAGATGAACATGGTAAGAATGTTGACCAGAAGTTATATAGAAGCATGATTGTTTCTCTCCTGTATCTTACCGCGAGTCGTCCTGATATTATGATGAGTGTTTGTTTATGTGCAATGTTTCAAGCTAATCCTAAAGAATCACATTTACGAGCTGTAAAACGAATAATATGATATCTTAATAACACCAAAGACTTTGGTCTTTTCTACCCGAAATATTGTCCATTTGAATTAGTATCGTATAGCGATGCTGATTTCGGTGGCTATCGCACGGATAGAAAGAGTACAAGTGGTACGTGCCATTTTATTGAAAAATCACTTGTCTCTTGGTTTAGTAAGAAACAAAATTGCGTTTCACTCTCAACATGTGAGGCTGAATACATATCAGGTGCTTTAGCTTGTACTCAAGTCTTATATATGCAACAAACACTTCGAGATTTCGATATTCATTTATCAAAATCCATCATATATTGTGATAACACAAGTGCAATCAATTTATCAGAAAACCCAGTCAATCATTCCCGAACAAAGCACATTGATATTCGACATCATTTCTTAAGAGATAATATTGAAAAAGGAACAATATGTCTCGAATATGTCCAGACTGACAACCAATTAGCAGACATTTTTACCAAGCCTCTACTCGAATCTAGTTTTATCTCTTTATTAGAGAGCTCGGCTTGATTTCTAGAAACGAACTTGGTGTATAATAATATATATATACACTATTGAGTTCTTCTCTAGACCGGTACATTCATTTTTTTACTTAGCTAATTAATAGTCTTTTACTATTATTAGCAATTCATTTTGAGCTTTACAAATTTTAAGTGGTTCATATTCTTTGAATGCTTTCCATCCATTACTTCCTACTTCGTAAAAGCTATAAATACATACTCCTTCTTATTGTTTTCTGCATCACTTTCTTAGTGTTAACATTCATACACAAGACCATATACTCTTATGGCACACATATGTAATGAATGTGCTCAACGGTCTCACATCTCGGTCACTAGCTCCGAACCGGAGGAGTATTACTCTCCGGAAACACCGAAGAGCAGACCGGAATGTTCGCAAGTTCCTAGACATACACCCAAACCAAAACGAGCTAAGAAAGCACTATTTTGTTCTCCGGGTACGAGAGAGAAGATCAATGAAATTCGTCACTACCAGATACATCAATTGGATCTCCAGCGTCAACTGCATTATGAACAAAAACTCACATCTGATCGTTTAACTCTCTTAGAATGAATGGCGTCATTTTTTCTGTAGCATGGATAGACATGGGGTACATGAACCAATGCCACACCCTCTATCTACGTCTCGAAGTCCTAACTCAAGGGACCGTAATTATGCGAGAAATGAAGGATCAAGAGAAAATTGGTCGCCATGGACGCCGAGAGTTTCGAATATTCATGAAATATCAGAAGACAAGTCATCTACCTTTCATTAAGTTATGTTGTTTTCGTATTTTTTTTATTGTTGTATTTGTTTTCACGTTCTTCATTCGAATTCATTTTGAGTTAGAATAAATTTCAAGTTATATGATGGTATATAATCTTTTCAAGCCAGAAAAACAATTTTAAGCAGAACGGTCGACCGTATTTTTGGACCAGTCGACCGTTTTTATCTCTGGAAATGATCATATACTTGAAACTGTCGACCGTCTAAAAATACCAGTCGACCGTTCAATTCTCTGGAAATTTTTCATCTCAAATGCTTACCAGTCGACCATTTTATTTTCACCGGTCGACCGGTAAAGTCCTCTGGAATTAATTTCCTCCAGGAACCAGTCGACCGTTTAAAAACCACTGGTCGACCGGCAAACTTCTATGGAACATATTTACCCAGTAACCAGTCGACTGGTCCATAAAAATCGGTCGACCGGTCATGCGTTTTCCAGAATTTTTGCCCCCAATCAATACGTCGATTCATCTCCTATACATCCCTTCACTTCATTTTTATACTTCCTTCTTCTCAAACTCCTAGAAATCCAAAAATTCCTTCTTCTTTTTTTGAATTCAGTGGCACCTCCTCAGAAGAAACAAAAGAAATCACCCTCCACTTCTCTCCAACCAATAGATTCCAACATAAAACAATGGCTCATGGATCCTATTGCTGTGAGACGATGGAATGCCATGAAGGATTTCACAATCCATAAAGGTTCTTTCATAAATCTCAATGCTTTTATCCTATATGATGTTGAAGAACAATTGGTTAAGGCTCGTATAAAATCTCTACTTACTTTTGATGAGAACAATGTAGAAATTAATCATATTATGATTAAATTGTTCTATGCCAACCTTAACCTACAAAAATTCAAGCCAGAAAATGCAGCGGATTGCCTTTGGTCCGTAGTTTGTGGTTATCATATTTTCATTTCCAAGGAACGAATGGCTATGGTACTCGGTTCACCAAATAGCGGAAGAGAATTTTCTTTTGACTTTTGCATCGTTCATACTCGTGATAGAATTAGTCATCAGTTCATCGAGGATCATAAATTTAGTACCAAGGCGATTAACTTGCGTCCTACGGCTCGTGTTATTCATCATACCCTCATCCATTCTTTATTGCCGAGGGTTGGAAACTTTGATGCCGTTTACAAAGAAAATTTCAAGGCTTTGTATGCAATTTATGGAGATATTGGAATAAATTGGATAGACATGATCTTCGACGAGATTTTTCTTGTTAATGATCGCAAAAGGCCACATATATTTTACAACGAATATGTAATGCGGCTTTTAATCAATTGTGGAGTCCCGTCTTGTGTTTCTAAACTCTCCAAGCCAAAGTGCATCGACAAAGCAACCCGAAAAAGGATGAAGCTCCCTGACCCTTGTATTAATATCATTCTGTTTGATCAATACCAACATCAAGGTCCTTCAGAAACCGCTCCTTCTACTACTCCCAAGCCTAAACCGGAGGAAGTTAAACTCCTTGAACCCTCTTCGTCAATTAAGGACTCACTTGCACAAATTGCACGAAACCAATTTCTTTTAGAAGCTAGACTTAAACGAACCGACACCAAACTCGACCGTTTAGACACAAAGCTCGATAAACGGTTCTCCAAGCTTAAGTCTTTCTTCGGTACTATTTGGGAAGCAATTTCATGTGTATCGACCTCTTCTTCCACTCAAATACAAGATCCGGGAAAATGACCCATGCCTCCAACATTTACATGGTCATCATCTGAGGAAGGCACAAGTTCAGGAAATAATACTGGACGTGGTCGTGGATCTCACGAGGCTGAGGAGGAAGAAGATGACGACGACAACGAAGAAGATGTTCAAGATGAAGGGGACAAGGAAGGAGGTGGAAGGATGTGATTCACTCTGAATCTACGGAATCCGATTCTCCATCGCACTAGTTTGTTATCATTCATATATGCTTTATGTTTTATTTTTGCAAAAACTTAAATGATACTTGTATGTAAATAGTATCGTATTTATTTTGGGTGTGTATGTCTTAAAACATTTGGTACTTGACTCTCTTTTGGTATGCTTGGGTTGTATAATATGCTAAATTCTTATCGTAACTTGTGTAATCTCTATTTCTTTTTGTCGATGAGAAAGGGGGAGAAAATGTTACTAACATTGTGTTTTGCAGATAGTTCTTAAGTATGTATTTCAGGGGGAGTATACATTCATGGGGAGTAATAAACTCTTTCAGATCTATATTGTCATCAATCAAAAAGGGGGAGAATGTTGAGTCAAGGAATTCAAGGTGTTTTGATCAATGACAAGGAGACATTCAAGATCGACAAAAAGAAGATATTCGATGGTATAGGTTGATTATTTAGAGTATGAGTGTATTTAAATATGTTAAAATCTATCCTCAAATAATCATATTCCTATATGGTTTGAATATAAATATGTTTATACATGTATGCACATTCATTGTGCATACTAACAGAAACCGGTCGACCGGTTCATATATAGGCGGTCGACCGTTTCTGTGCAGAATGCACAATGAACGTGCACACATATATATAACGTACATATATTCAAACACCAGTCTATTGGTCATTTTTTACCAGTCGACTAGTCTACGAACTGAAGCCAACTTTTCGAATAGACACCCTATTTCATCAATGGTTATGATCCTTTCTCTTGGCCAAAAATCATCTCTTTTCATGGTTTCTCTTCACCAATGATTACATCTCTCCATTCTCTATAAAAGCATCATGAAATCATCATTTTAAAAACAACAATTCTTTCTATTTTTGTTATCTAAGTGCTGATTTCATTCTTACTCTTTAAAAGCTTTCAAAAGCTCACTATTCTCATATATCTTTATTTGAATCCTTGAATCTATATATTATTCTTTAGATTCAAACAACGATATCATCTTCCAAATCTTCATAATATCAAAATCATATTTGAGGATCAGATTATAGGAAGGTTGTACAAGAATTGACAAATCTGTGTTGTTAAGAGCACACATTGTCAAACTACAAGTTTATATCTTGTTTGAAGTCCTCGGTGTTGTAAGAGGTGAGTTGTTGAAGTCCTGTGTGTGATCAGGCAAGTGCTAAAGTCTTGTGTGTGATCAGGCAAGTGTTGAAGTCCTCGTGTTGTTAGAGGCGTGAAATCCCGCTCGGCTGCTCGGGTGTTGTGAACCTGTTCCTCCGGGTGAAGCGAGGTTGTTGATTAGTAAAAATCCAGATAGAGATCTGGGACTGGACATAGGACGGTGCTCCAAACCAGTATAAAAATTCCTGGCGTGATTTTTTCATTTTTACTGCATTTACTATTTTACTTATCTGTGATATTGCTACTGTGATATCTTTCTTAGTATATATCATACATTCTGCGTATCCATATTACTGATCCTTCCTAAAGTTGTCTATCGACACTTTCACTTCCATCTTATATCTTTTCTCGAGTCCCTTGATACCATAGCCTCACCTTTAACTGAGTTCAAACCCGACCCTTTTCTCATTAGTTTCTCATTCAAAAAGCTGCTTCGTAACGTTTCCAAGGAGATGCTTCCATTAGCATTAGAATTACTTAATGAAACAACCAAAGTTTCCCAACTTTCTGAAAGCGAACTAGTTAACAAAATATCATGCAAATCTTCATCAAAATTGATCTTCAAATTTGCCAATTGATTGATCACATCTTGAAATTCGTTCAAATGCTCTACAACATACTTTTTCTCACCCAATCGAAGTTGCACCAACTTTCGAACTAGAAAAGCTTTACTTGTAGCACTCCACGAATCATACAAAGATACCAACTTGTCCCACAAATCCTTCGTAGATTCACAACTAGCCACATGCTTAAAACATCAAGGTACTGCTGAATCAAAGCAATTGCCTTCTTATCCATCTTCTTCCACTTTCCCTCATTCACATCCAAGGGCTTCTTCCCATCTCCGTCAATCGTATCATGAAGATCATTGAGGTAAAGCGCATCCTCCATCTTAGGCTTCTGAATCCCCCAATGTAATGGCTCGCAAATCCATACTACCTGAATTAACTAAATACACCACACGTCCAACCCAAATTATACAAAAATACGAATTAATATGAAATAAAGAAGAAAAGTATAGAAGAAGAACAAAAATAACAACACAAAATCTCACATCGCAGTGGAATAAAATATATTATATATAACAGCATTTGGAATACATAGTTTGTAACTGTATATACATGCCATCATCAGAGTATAATACAACACAGTGGAAAATAAACAGTAAATATCCAACGCTGAAGCCTCCTACTCCAAGCTCCTTCAACGTTATCTGTAAATACCTGAACTACTTGACCGTCCGTAAAAATTTGGGCACCCAAGAGTTCAGGGTAAAGAAAAATAAAATAAACTATAGGTTAGTCATGGGAGTGGTGTAAGTAAATTCCAACCACTTGGTTTAATCTCTAAAAAATCCTTGTAAAAGAAAGGATAATAGTAAGACCGATCCACATAAAAATACGAATGGTTTTTACCTTACGATAACCCAAAACATTCTTTGAATCAAAAATATTCTAATATTATAATAGTGTCTAAATCAAATAATTAGCAATCTAGCAGAACACTTGCATCTCACTCTCCACATACATAGTATACAATCAAAACTGCGGGGAGCTTATTGGAGTATGGATTCCAACTGGCAAGGTATGGGACCACCTTCCGACAGTGTATTTCTAGAAAGGAATACACCGGTTTCAACAATAATATCTTGCAACCTAGGCTAAACATGACCGACCACTCACTTCGCTTGAGTTACTGAATGTATTACCACCAACAGCTGGGATCAGCAACCGTCTGAAGCATACAGCAGCGATGGAATAAAGAAGCAAATGGATTTTCTCTAGATCAGGAGACAATACACCCTAATTGGGAACGACCCACTTAGTCATGCGACCTACCTGATTTTATACCATTTCTCGGTTGTGAGGCATGAGGCTACGCCTCACCTTTTTAACACAACAACAATCATTTACTTTGAATGCCACATCATCAAAACCGCCAAAATCATTTATAAATTTCCCCAAAAATATCATGGGAATAAAGCTAAGAGTAGCGAATTCCTCTGCCACCAATGTAAATATATTAAAAGAGATCAATGTATACGATCTGCTAGGCTTACTTTACCAGACATTCGTCCATACAAGTTGTCCTGGGACTGGACAAACCGAAGGCACTATTCCATCATTCCATCTTAGGCAATTTCTAACTAGGATTAACAGAACAACCCTTGCACTTTACTCCATCTTCAATCATCTTCAGCAAAATTTGATCGGCAACGCTTATGCCTATAGAGAGTGATTTTCGGATAATAAATCAAACCGGCCTCTCCGTATTGACAACAAAAATATAAATTGGCCAAAAATTTGATAGCCGGTTATTTAACTATCAAAGGAAACATCCATACAACCAACGATCCTATTTCCAAATGGAAATTCTATTGATCAAACATCAATCAATACCTAGAAATTTAAATTAATTTCTTATTAATTTATCCATTCCCCAATTTCATATATTTCCCCATACATCTCTCAAAACCCGTTTGGCCTCTCCCGATTCCTCGAAAACATTTCCATATTTCATAAACTATTTATTTTCTATATTTAGAAAATATACGTCAATAACATTGGAAAACATTTCCATTTCTTATTCACGCATCACTATTCTTGCATGTTCATCAGTCCCTAACCGTAAACTAGTAAGAGAACAACTCCATAAGTATGAACCCCAAAAGCCGAAACCAACATCAGATCGACACTTAGAAAGCCATTCAACTCGACTAATTTGCGGTCAGTTTCTAATTTCCCTTTTTACTTATAAAAATTCATTATAAGTTTATTCTCTTATTAAATTCGATATATATATATGTTAAATCGATTTCTAGTTATCAAACTTTTCTTAAATTTTTCTATCTCCTTAAATTTTCAGAAAATTTCGCTAGCGTCTTCTTTGTACGGCTCAATTGGTACAACTATAAATCGCCTCTCTAGGCCCTTTCCATTCAAAAATAAAATCAAAAAACCAAGCGGTTGCCATATAGGCTCATAAAATCTCATATTTAATTAAAAATACGTACCTCTTTTGTCGGGCATTCAATTTATTTTCTTCCATTAGATTCATTCCAAACTTTTTTAACCTATATCCAACCATTTCCAATTTATTCAAATATATTTAATCTTTTTTAACTCAGTTCACTAATTTATTCTCTAATTAACTCCTTTTCGTAATCTTTTTTTTATTTGAACATATCACGTTCATATATATTATTAATTTTCTTATAAACCAATCAAATTCCATTTTCAACTCAGGTTTCATATTCGATTTCGAATACGAATTTTCAAATCTCATTCACTTATCCGAACTTAAACTCAATCCAAAGGTCGATTAACTAATTATTCTTCTATTTAGTTAATCCTATTCAATAATTAAAAATATGATTTTGTTTCAAAAATTAATCCATTTACTCCAATTGAGTTCATATTAATTTTATAACTCAAGTATGGGTTTTTCTAACGAAAATCTAAGTTTTACTTGCTTAAAATCCTTTATTTATTTTAAAAAAAATGTTTTTGGTTTTTAAACGATTATACCATTGTTTTTCTGTAAATTTGATTTTGACATAACACAAAATTTATAAGACGAAATCCAGATTTTTCTCTTCCATTAGAAAACTGTCATATTATAGATTCAGAGGATTCTTGTTTCGGAGAATTCCTTCCGACTTATCTTAAGTTTTATATATTAATTGAAGTTCACAATGTCAAATTACGAACTACCGAGCAACGGCGAGCTTTTTTAAATTATATTTAAATATAAACGTTTAAACTTCATTTATTAATAAATTTCAACCTCATTCTTAGATAATTTAATCCAGTTTTTCAAATCCAACTTAATATTTTTTATTATCCCTAAACGTTGATTATTTCATAACTCGGTTACAAATTTATTTATAACTCAATCTTCGATAATAATTTCCAATTTCTTTAGAAATAAATTATTTTATAAAATTCGATATAATCGAATTTCAATTATAAATTCCTTAGATTTATCCCAATTCAGTTTATATTCCGAATTCCGAAATAACATCCAACGTTCCCTTTTCGAAATGATTTCAATTTCACTTTTAAATTCATACTTAAAATTTAAACTTCCAAACTATACGATGATAATTTCTTTACTACATTTATAAACATCGTTTATAAATTACTTCCTTGTTTTATATATTAAACAAACTTCCATTTCAACATCTATTTAAAACCCAAATCTTATTTTGGAATATTTTATTTACTATGACTTATATATATAACATAGAATCTCTTTTCGTATTTAATTTTAATTTCAATATAATACAACTCCAATGTCTTTATTGGAAAAAAATTAAAAAAAATTCAGCATTGTCAAATTCTAATTATAAATCCATATAAATTTATTCCAATTCAATTTACATTTCGAATGTCGGAATAAATTTCATCGTTTCCTTTTAAAACGATTCCCAATTCCCATTTTAAATTCACATTTGAATTTAAATTTTCAAATTTATCCAAGGTAATTTATTTCACTTAATTTATAAACATCATTTATAAATTCACTACTTGTTTTTATTATCAAAAACAAGTTAATATTTTTCCTAGCCTATTCGAAATACAAATTCTATTTTGGAAAAATATTTTTTTCCTCTTTAAACTCAATTTCTTTTACTTTTTATTCGAATATATTTTTGCGGTATTTTAATTCCAATACCTGGAGCCAGTGCTATTCAAACACACAGTCATCAATCATAGTTTTTCTAACACATCATATATTATAATCTATATATGAAAACAACGATAAATAAATTTGAGGAATCCAGTTGTATTCCTCCAACCTGTTTTCCCTACATCCACAGATGTTAGACAACATAAATAATACCCATCCTGCTTCAAGGCAGGATATCGCTATATAGAAGGACATCCACTATATATATTGTGAGGTGCATAGGGAAATCATCCACTAATGGTACTGCGGGAAATATCCAATCACCAATTATATATATATATAGTTAGGGACTGCGAAATGGATCGTTAAGGCAAAGAAAACACTAGAGCAGGTGAATAGCGTTTGTAAGAATTTAAACAAAACTTAAAACTAAAGAGAATTATGGAATGAATAAAACAACACAATCACAGACACAGATTCAAACACAAATAAGATAAACAGAAATAAAAATGTAGAAAAGGAAAGAACACACCGAATTTTATATTGGTTCGGATTACTCCTACGTCCAGTCCCGCACAACGCTGGATTGTGCAGAGTTCAATATCAATTACACCCTCCCTTATTTCACGGCTCAAAGGAGACACTGATTCCTACTTTCTTGATTTCACGACTCACAAGAACACACCGACTCCTATTTCCTTGATTTCACGGCCCACAAGGACACACCGACTCCTCTTTGACTCACAACAAGGTTTATTCAACCCAACCAATTACAAAATAGCCCTATAACTCTTCAATAGCACTTGATTTAGAGAGTAGAGAGTGTAGAGAGAAGAAGTTTTATCAAAACAGAATTGAATTCGGTAAAGTATAAGTGTGAAAACCGTAAAATGATTAAGAATAATGGTGGGATGAAAGAGTATGAAGTTAGAGAAGAAGATATGTTAAAAAAATTCGGTTTTTACCTCCTTCTATAGAGTATGAAGGGTTGCAACAGTTCTGAAGCGTTTCAAATAGTGAAAAGACACTTCCCTTCAAATTTAGAAAAATAGCAGTTATACGTCGACATACATTTTGTTATGTCGACATACTCATGTGTATTTTTGATTTTCAAAGCATTTTTCAAGTGTTTTGATATAAAACTAATTCTGGAAATTCTTGAGTAAAATTCTAGTGTTGTAAATTAATATTATATGATAGAAAATCATATGAAAACATACTTTTAAACTATATAAAAATATTTATAAAATTATAAGGTTTTAAACTATATAAAGTATAAATATAAAATATATAAAATATTTAAGTTTGAAAAACAAAGAAGAATAAATAAAATAGAAACAAATAGAAAAAAATAGAGAGAATTGAGGATAAATAAAATAGAGAGGATTGAGGATAGAATTGAAAATCAGAATTTGAAAATTAGAATTAGAATTTGAACCTGATGTGCTATTTAGAGTCTTAAAAAAATCTAGACTCTATAATTATATTAAGGGAAAAAAATTACAAGGACAAACAAAGTTAAAATTTTATTAAAAAGGACAAGACACTAATATTTTATTGAAAAGGGCAAATAAGAGCCCAGCCCAATAATAAACTTCTCTCCGCTCGTTTTCATTTTGTTTTGCTTGCTTTCCATTCACGCAAAAATCCCATTCCTCAATTCTATAGAAATTGGCCGAACCCTAAAATAATGGCGACCGATCCACCGTCGCCCTCAATTTGCAATGTCGATAATGAAATTTCCACTGAAAATCGTACAAACCAACCCGCTATTGATTTAAATCAACAACATTCACCCCATTCAACCGAAAACCTAGCTGATTGCTCATCAAATTTACAACGCACTGTAGAAACCTTAAATGACCTTCCAGAACTTGAAGAAATACAAGCGAAAGGAAGAAATGATACTACTAGTGTTAGTAATGAGGAAAATAGGGAAGAAATAACTAGAAATGATACTTTTGATAGCAAAAAGAAAGGAGAAACGGGGGCTACTAGAGAAACTGAGTCAAAGTCTGGTGAAAAAGAAGAAGTAAATGATCCTGGAAAAGAAACTGATACTGTATTTGGTAAAAACGTGGAAATTAAAGCGACCGAGAAGCAATCTGAAAATATTGGTGATCAAAAAGCTAAAGAAATCCCAGTGGTTATAGTTCCTACAGTTGTAGGTAGAGAAACCAGGTCGAAGAAGTTCAATGATCCAAGAAGAATTGTGGAAGTAAAAAAGAAGAAGATAAATAAAGACCAAAAAAGGTAAATAATACTGTAAATATTGAAAACTGATACTGTTTTATTCAATTTTTTAACAAATTATGTTCTGATTTGACAGGAAATAGTGAGAAAAAAAAGTAAAGCAAATCAAGCACAAGTAGCTGAAGCCGTGGAAGAGAATTCGGTGAGATAACATTAACTATACTGTATTGCAATATGACTATAACAGTGTTTCACAAAAAATGCAGTAAACTTAAGTAAAGTACAATGTACGAAACATCTAAATTATGCAAATAAATATTTTGAAAGTATGAAATAGCTGAATACTTGTGGTACAATTGTAGTATGGGAGTTGTTTTATTTAAGTGATAGTGTGGATTGTTGTATTTTTCAAAGAAAATATACTTGTCTATTATTTTAGCAAAAAAGTTAGAACTGATATCTTTTTATAAAGAAAACCGATATCTGTTTAGGAAAAAGTTATTAAAAATAATTAGTAATACCTACACAAATTAATAATTGATACCTACAAACTGTAAAGAGTCTTAAAAATAGAAACTGATACTACAGTTATTAAAAATATGATATGTACACAATGAAAGCTTTCAAAACAGACACAAACAGGAATTTTAAAAAGTATATTATGTGTCTGATATTCATTAGAACAAAATATGGTGGTTGTATATGCTGCGTAATGTGTATTGTAATGTAGGAAAATTATCTGATCTAATATATGCTAGAAAACTGATATAATTTCAGTCGAACAGTATTAAAATTGAATATTGATACCTATGTAAATTTAAAATTCATACCTGCAACCATAAAAAGGTATAAAAAAGTAGAAATTGATACTGAAGTTTATAAAAAAACTGATATCTATTCAATGAATGTTTTCAATACAGAACATACAGTATTTGTAAAAAATAGTTCAAGTGCGATAATCAATGTAAGCTAATGTGATGGTTGTATATGTGTATACTAAAGTTCTATTTTTTTCAATATTAAACAGGATGATGATTTCGTCAATCCGATGCCGAAACAGAGTGCATTGGCTGCATCTGAAGAGAAAAAGAAAGAAATTATTGGAGATGAGAAAACAAAAAAAGGAGCAGCGTATCGATGCAATCTGCAAGCTACGTTCAAAATCATAAAGTTGGTAAAAGAGAAAAAAGCATTGAACAAAAGGCAAGTTGATTTTTTGAAACGCACTCCTTTCTACGAGTTTTTTAATGTTTTTTATGAGGATAAAATTCTGCTGAAAGAGAGCAAGTAACATCAGGAAAATTTGGACGAAATTTATTCGTGTTACTCAACAGAGGAAGAATTGTTTGTATTTGGTGAAGAACAAATGAAAATAACAGAAAAAGATGTTAGCTTACTATTTTACATGCCAGTGGAAGGAAGCAATATTGTAAAAACTGCGAAGATGACAAATAGAACAATCCCATCGGAGTGCAAAGATTTTATTTTAAGGAACTTTGATTTAGAACCAGTTATAAACAGAAATTTAATCGAAACAAGAATAAAAGAAGAAACTGCGAAGAAGAAGGATTTTGAAGAAGATTTACCATTGTTATTGATCATGGATATTGTGGTCACGTTCTTTTTTCCGAACAACTAACAGAAGCTCAGATGGGGATTTGTTCCATTTATATTGGATATTGATAAGATGAATTCTGTGTCATGGACAAAAACAATTCAGTCTAATTTTTCCAAAAATGTTAAAAATTTCATGCACAACCCAAGAAACATGTCCGGATGCTCAATGCTTCCATTGGTAAGATTTTTTTTTCAAAGTAATCTTATTTTCAAGCTTAACATGACAACGTGTTTTGATGTGTAAAATATATTTTAACCTCGCTATATGCAATATGTCTTTTGCGAGAAGATCGGTGTAGTAAAGCAAAGGAGAAACTTCGGCAATAAACTACCAAGATTTGCAAGATGGAATTTGAAGGACCTGAAGAACATTGTGAAAGATAATTTCTTGCGTGAACTAAAAAAGGAGAGGAATATTTTATAACATGATTGTCTGATTCATGCTTGATTGCATTGTGAATCAATGTAATTAAAATTTGATACCTTGTAGAAGTCAAAAAAATTATGTAAGCACAATGAAGTAATGATCATATTGAAAAGTGATATGTAGAAAATATTTAAACTGATATTCAACAACTAATACCTTAAAATTAAAAGATGAAATATGGAAAATGGATACTGTAAAAATGAGAAAAATGATACTTCTGTAAATATTATAAAAAAACTGCTATCTCAAAAAATTAAAATTGATACCTAGAAACTGACTACAAATCTCTGATACCTAATTAGTACTGAAAGTTATACTTAAAAATGTACACATTATATATAGGACTTGAATATGTAGAAATTTGTTGTCTAATGAGTAAATGGTCTATGTTCAAAAATATGCAGATGAAGGAGATTACAAAAATTGAGCCGCATGAAGCTAAGCTGCTAGAGACATTTCAAGAATTATCAAAAAGATCAACTAAAGGAAAAGCCGCAGAAAATAAAAAAAGAAAACGTGGTGGGATGGAAAAGCAAGAGGGAAAATTTTAAAGCGACGTGGCTACAAAAATTTATAACTGCCATATTAAAGAGCTTGAAGACACGGTTAAAGATTTAAAACAAGATTTAAAGAAAGAAAGTTGAGAAGAGAAGCAGAAGATCAGATTTTAAAACTAAGGCAGCAGCTAGAAGAAAAACAAAAGGAATCTCAAAATGATAAAACAATTGGTAGAGCAGATGTAGAAGGAACTTTGCACGATTCACCAGTCGTACTTGAATATGGAAAAGAAAATGAAATCTTGAATGAGAATGACGATATGAATGTTGAATTTGTAGAGGGCGAAAAAAAAACAGAAAAAAATCCAGTTGAAGATAAATTGTCATCTGTGAAGAAAGGAAAGTGGGATATAAAAGAAAATGAAATGAAATCAGTTGATACTGAAGTTGCCGTAGACAGCAGCAAAGAAAAGAAGGAGAAAAAACTGTAGAAGACATTGTTCCTTCTGACTTTAAATTGGGTCTTACTCAAGCATTTTCAGAAGTAATAACCGGTGACGGCACTGGAAAAAAAGCATCTCGACGAAGGATAAAAAAGTCAGGGAAGAAACCATCAACTCCCAAAAAATCATCGTTAGTTAAAAGAGTAAAGGCAAAGAGTAGAAATAAGAAAAGGCATGTTGATTTTGAGTATTCTAATCAAGCGAAAAAAAAAGCAAAGAAATCAAAAAACGAGAAGGAAAAATCTTCTGCAGGAAAAGATGAAGAAAAACATGTATCATTGGATTCAAAAGATGAAGCAAAAAAGGAAGAAAAAGAAGAAAAAAAATGAAGAGAAACTAGATGATATTATAGATGATTTAAATCTAATTCAAGTTAAAGAACCTACTTGGAAAGACCTACATTTGGCAAACTGCAAAAGTGTGACAAGTCATCTTAATGAAGAAGAAGCAATAGTAGTGAGGAAATTTTTTTCTATGGCAATAGCTGAAAAAAAGTAAGGTTTTTTTTCCAGTGTATACTATTAAAAAAAACTTAATATTTAATGTAGTTTTTTTTAATAAACAGTTCCATTGCTTGGCAAGATAACGATATGTCTAGAGGAGGATGTACTATCACAAAGGATATGATGGTGGATTTGTTGAGAGTAACCATTACAGATGGGTAGGTAAACACATTTAAGAACTATTGTAAATATGATATCATAGTTCATAACAAGCTGATTTTCAAAAACTGCAATAGTAATTGGATAAGAACAGTTTTTAAGGAATTGATACATAGATACATGCAAAGCCGATAAGCAAATATTGGGAAGTATAGTTGAAACTGTACGGTTATTAAAAGGATACCTTATTAGAAGCAAAACTACTACTTATCAGTTGCTGTAATTAAAGATGATACCATATATTATGTGAAAATGAAACCGTACATAATAGTATGACATGAAAATGATGTATAGAAAAAGCTTAAATATCATAATAATATGTTTGATATCTTGGTTTCATGCATAAATCAGGTTATCGACTGGTTTAGCATCAAATGTGCCTTAGTTCCATATAACTATGCAATGTCGACGATAATGACAGTATGTACAAATTCAGCAAATAAATATTATTTGTTGTCATGAGTGATGTACATATTTAATACTTACATAAATATAATTTGCACAGAAAGGAATTATTGAAGAAAGAAATAGAATAATAACACATTTGGTTA
This sequence comes from Allium sativum, assembly GCA_030737875.1. Classification (NCBI taxonomy): domain Eukaryota; kingdom Viridiplantae; phylum Streptophyta; class Magnoliopsida; order Asparagales; family Amaryllidaceae; genus Allium; species Allium sativum. The sequence continues at coordinate 182,030,464 of CM060924.1, read as the reverse complement.
TACCGTTCTTGAAAGAATGCGCTCTGAACAAATATACAGAAGCAATATACTTCCCTATTCATGGTGAATGCCACTAGACACCACTAATATTGCTATATCCAAACATGCAATGGTTGCACTATGATTCTTTGAGACCAAGAAATTCAACTGAAAGAAATAATCTACACTTGAAAGATTGCTATAAACTGTTAATGCAATATATTATCAACCCTTACTATTGTATACAGTGATACTAATTGTTGATTTTTTGCAGAAAAACAAAGTTGAAGAGATTCTGCAGCAAGTATGGATAGAAAACAGTATTCCAGATATGAAGGTTCAAACGACAGAAATTCATCAACCCAGCTGTGCACAACAAGAATCGTAAATACAAATATATTTCATTCATATGATAAAGAATTGTGTATTAACATAGTTTGCTAAATGTGTATATATTTCATTAATGCAGAATTGACTGCGGTATATTCGTCATGATCTTTATGGCTTCACACAACAAAGCTGAAGTACAGAGAAAAAGTAGTGTACGAAATAATTGCAAATCATACAAATTGCTGGAATTTAGTTCGATTCATCACAGGATTAAGCAAAAGTTCAAGCAAATGACTGAAGTGATGTCTAAATGAATGAAAGTTCTGAAATGTAGTTAAATCATGTTTTGAAACCATGCTTTGTATTTTAGTTTTATTTGTAAACAATTTTACACGATCTGTGTTTGAATATTGACTGAATTGCGCAATGAAATGTTGGTTATATGAATGTTTGGAAACAATGATTATATTTCAGTTTTTTTTGTAAATATTTTTACACGTTCTGCGTTTCAATATTGACTGAATTTCTTAATGAAATTTGGGATATATGTATGTCTGTAAATGTCTGTAATGGTATAGAATTGATAGTTATGTACTGCAGAAATAAATCGATTACAGTACATGAAGTACAAATGAAACTTATGGAATGCGGGTAAAAAAACTGATATCTAAAAGATTGGTTAATTGATACTTAAGTAATGTTAGTTACATCAATAAAAAAAACTGATATCTATATGGATGGTACATTGATACTTAAATACTGGTAATAACTTGCAGAGGGAAAATGATATTTACAACACACCTATACTGATACTTAAAAACTATTACATTATGCAGGAAAAAAATTGATACCTAAAAAAAAGGTAAACTGATACTTTAAAAATGTGAATTTGAAAATAACGCAACACTGATAGCCAGAAGTAAAATAATTTACACCCATTTGCTAAGACAACAAAAATATAAATCAGTATAACGATACACACAAACGACACAAGATCGAGATCACCATGCAAGGCAGGCGAACCACCAAAGTATAGTAAAAGCAAAAATTTGAGCCAAAGCGCCACTTGTATTGCTGATAACCATATCAATAATAATAACAACAATAATTTGAGTTTTAAAATGATACGCAACATGCAAATAGAATATCAATAATAATAACAACAACAAGTAACAGCATACAAACATTTAAGTGTAATAATTTTTATTAAAAATATGGAGTATCTAGCACATACAAATGCTTCAAGCACGATTGAGTTAAATTGTACAACTTTATTATTAAAAAGAAAAAAAAACTAAAAAAAACAGTATTCAACAAGTATCAATTTTTATTGGAAGCTTGACAATTGCGTTTGTTATGTCCATATTGGTTGCACGTTCCACATCTTTCTTGCTTGTTTTAAAAAGGAGAACATGGATAAAACACGAGCACAAATTGTTTGTGAATTCATTGCCAATCATGCTTGCTGTTGTGATTAGGTTAGATTCATCACTGATTTAAGCAAAAGGAATATTAAAAATTGATACCTACAGCAGTATAAAAAAGATATCTAAAATTTGTACAATAAATAAATTAAAAAAACTGATATCAGCAATGGCTAAACACTGATACCCAGAATCTGAAGTTATATGTGTATAAAAAACTGATACCTAAAGTGAGTAAAAACTAATATGCATAATATAAAATTAAATCTGGAAAAAAACTGATACCTACAAAAATAAAAAACTGATACCCTTGAACTGTTAATAGGAGAAAAACTTCAAACTGACACCTACCAGCTTATAAAACTGAAACCTAAAAATTATAAACATGCAAGTAAAACAAAAGAGATACGCACATAGACATTTAACTGATAACCAACAGTTGAAACAGAAAGAACAACACATTAAATCGATAAATGAAAGATCTTAGAACTAATATTCAGTTTACGATTATAATTTAATTTATCACAAGAGCATTATATCACAACATACCAGCAAAACAACAATCTAAAAAATAAAACAGGAAGTGAATAAGCTTGGAATAAGACGTATTAAAAGTATAGAATATTTTGCACAATTTCAATGCATCAAACATTAATTTGCAAACGTGTACAAGTCTTTATTTTGAAAAGGATATATAAAATTACATGTTGTCCTAAAACAATTGAAATAAAAATAAGTTTATATTCTTGGAAGCTTGACAATTGCACTTGTTATGCCCGTATTCATTGCACATTCCACATTTGTTTTGCTTGTTTTTGAAATATGCAAATCCTCCTTTTCTTTTTGATGAAGGTCTCCCAGCGCCACGTTTATCCTTGGGTGGTTTAATTACTACATCACTACTCGAATCAACATCAGTTTTGTCACAGGTTGTTATAGGATTAATTGTATTACTGTATGATGATCGATAAGCTGCCACGGTAAAATATTGCTCAATGAAATCATATACATTTAATTTCATTTTATTAATGCATTTAATTGCATGAGCACATGGAAAACCCATAACTTTCCATTGATTGCAGCTGCATATCCAGTCTTTAAGATCGACACGATGGGATATTGGAGATTTCACTTCAAAAAGGTATTCAGAAGACTTGAATACATCCCAACCAAATCCTTCTTCAACCAATTCTTTTAAGAGGTTTTCCATGGTTGGACATAAAAGCGTAGTCCATAAACGGGATTCCTCTCTACATTTAGCCATTTGTTACATGATTTTTATTCGTATTCCATCTAAACAAGATGTAATAGGTAATGCCCGCTCATCTAAAATCCAACTATTGAAACTTTCATCCACATTAGAGCTATACTCACCATACCTTTTGCCTCGAAAGAACAAGTCAGCCCATTAATCAAATGGTTTGTCTCTCAAAAAATTAGCCGCTGCAGAACCACCAATTTGCAAAAACTTAGAATGAGCTACATTAAACTCATGTACAGTAGATGCTCGAGAACAAGTCTTAAACAATTCCATAATAGAAATGTGTGCATTTTTTGACTTAACCACAGAAAGTAATTTTTGTTCCATGTGAAGATAGCAATAATTATGGTACGATGTTGGAAAAACATCTTGAACACCAGAAATCAAACCCAGATGTCGATCCGACATAAAAACCAAATCACGATCTTCTTTCAACATTTCCTTCAAATGAGATAAAAACCAAGTCCAGTTGTCCAAATTCTCGATTGAAACTACGGCCATAGCAAGAGGGAAGAAACCTGTAGAAGAAAGTACGGAATAAGAATTAAAAAAGAATTTGTTATCGCAAATAAAATTAATTCCTTTCAAGCATACAAAAAAAGCTAATTTAATAATGTATAACAAAAACTAATACCTGCAGAAACTAAAAATTGATACTTAAAAATTGTGTAACATAAACTGATACCTAGGTACATATTAAAAAGCTATCTACAAACTGTGTATTTAAAAATGACGTTTACAGTCATACAAAAATGCTACCCTGCTAACAACAGATAATAAACTGATTCCTTCATGCAAGAAACAATGCTACCTCTTAACTGTAGAACTAGAAAACTGATACTGAAAAAAATACTAAACTGATACATTAGAAAATATATTAGAGAAAACTGATACCACAGAATTAAAATTATACCATATGTATGTCTGCATGAAAACAATTTAACACTAGATCATACCTTGGTTGCCATTCTTCGCTGTTGCACCAATCAAAACTCCTGGCCTCCCCTTCAAATGAGTACCATCTAAAAATATCATAGGCCGACAATGTTTGAAGCCAAGAATACAAGCACCTAAACCAACAAACACTCGCTCAAACCGATTTGTAGAAGAATTAACATCCATAGTGACGTAAGAACCCGTATTGTGAGCCTGTAATGCATCTAAATACCAAGGAAAATCATTATACGACATTGCATCATTACCATACTGTAGTGACCCGAAAATCCGGTAGAATTTGAGCTGACCAAATAACACAAGTCCAACCCCAAATTGCACCGGAAACCAGGAAACTAATAGAAAGAAGATAGAGGGAGAGGAAAGATAAGATAGAAACTTAGAATATAAGAAGAAGAACATCATCATCAGAGTAAACACGAATCTCACAGCGGAACGAATAAAATATAACATAACTTGAATAAAAGATTTACTTGCATATACACATCATTTTTCAAGTACAACACTTATAACACAGCGGAATAATAATGGCTATATAATCCTGAAGCCTCCTGCTCCAATTCTTCAAGTATCTGTAAATCCCGACTACTTGACTGCCTGTACAAAATTGGGCACCCAAGAGTTTAGGGAAAATAAAACAAAATAAACTTCGGATCAGTCATGGGAATAGTTGAGTAAAACAGTTTAAAACAGTTCGAACAAGTAAACGATATCTCATAAGACCACACCGTATAACGGAACGGGTTTTTCCCTTTTGAGAATCCAAATTATCTTTATATCAAAAACCTTTTGATAATATAATAATGTCTATCAACCACAATATAGTAATCATCTAGCAGATACGCTTTCATCTTACGTTCTACATATATAGTATACAATCAAAACCGCAAGCACGTATTGGGTAGTGGATTTCTAACTATGACAAGGTATGGAACCACCTTTCGCAAGTGTACCTCTAGAGAGGAATACACTGGGTTCGACAAGAACATCTTGCAACCCGACCACATATGACCGACCACTCATTTTGCTTGAGTGTATCGAATGTATATCACCAACGGTTGGGATCAGCAACCGTTTCCCGAATGGGACAGCGTCAACAATAGATTTTTAGTAATAAACGAAACTCTAGATCAGGTGATTATACACCCTAATACGTGCGACCTACATAGCCATGCTACCTGCCCGATTTCTGTCATTTACCGGTTGATGAGGCTTGAGGTTACGCTTTATCATTACATCAGTTTCACTTCGAATGGCACATTGTCAGATCCATCAAAAATCACTAATTTGACGTATACAACCATACATTACGTGTCAGCTAAAAGAAGTTTCCTTCTCTGCTTCCACTCTTGGTACGGTTGAAGAAATCAATGTACGTAACCTTTCTGGAAATACTATGTCAGACATTCATCCACACAAGTCATCCAGGAACAGTATGAACCGAAGACACTATTCAGTACATCCATTTTAGGCACTGTTATCTAAGACTTATACAATAGCCCTTGCACTTTACTCCATCTTCAATTATCTTGGCATATATGATTCGCAACGCTTATGCCAATACAGAGTGGTTCTTTGGATAATAATCCAATCGGTCTCTCCATATTAACAACGTTAAAATGGTCAAAACATTGATAGTCTGTGATTTAACTATCAAAGAAAAACACGTGTGCAAATAACGATATTATTTCCATATGGAAATTCTATCGATCAATCATCATTTAACATTTATCTCTTTTGTTCATTTATTTACTTATCTCCTGTTTCCATAAATTCTAAATTCTTATTTTCTATTTTCAGAAAACATTTCTGATTCTTACTTGGAAAACATTTCCAAAACTCCTTCACGATCAAACCTTACCATTCCTTAGTTAAAAAGGAAGTCAATCAAGTTGGTTATAATTACCTCTCAGACCTTAACTGAACAACGTTTTTACTTCGAAATGGTCAAAGTTTATCTTTAAATCCTTTAACAAACTTCTTTACGTCTTTCTCGGATTCAATTTACGAATCCGCTTCTTTATTGAAAACATTGGTTATAACGTAAATGTTATAATCCCTACTTCTGAAATATCTAACTTAACATCTAACTTTTATTTCTTACTTTGAATAATAAACCTAACAACTAATTTATTTATAAATAAATAAATCTTGATTTAAAAACCGGAAAGTAAATAATACTTTCCCGAATTCGATATAATCGAATTCGGCATATAACTCCTTTTCGAGTAATCTCTATTTGATTAACTCTTCTTCGAATAACCTATATTGGATTAACTCACTTCGAATAACTCATATTCGATTAACTCACTCTTTCGAATAAAATATATTCGATCTCTTTCTTTCGAATACGCTATATTCAATAATCTCCTTTCGAATAACTAAATTCAATTAACTCCTTTCGATTAAACCATAATCGATAACTTCTTACGATTAAACTAACATCGATTATCTCCTTTCAATTAAACTATAATCGATAACTCCTTTCGATTAAACTAACATCGATTAACTCCTCTCGATTAAACTATAATCGATAACTCCTTTCGGTTAAACCATAATCGACAACTCCTTTCGAATAACTAATATTCGACGAACTCTATTCGAATAACTAAATTCAATTAACTCCTCTCGAATAACTAAATTCGATTTACTTGACTCGACGAACTCAACTAGCTTGGTTCGACCAACTCGATTCGATTAACTAAGCTCGACTGACTTGGTTCGACCCACTCGATTCGACTAACTTGATTTGACTAACCCTACTCGATTAACTCAACTCGATTCACTTAACTCGATTTACTTAACCCGATAATCTAACTCAATAACTTAACTTAATAACTTAACTCAATCATCTTGACTTGATAACTTAACTTAGTAACTTAACTCAATCACTCAACTCAATTAACTCCTATCGAATAACTAGATTCGATTAACTCCATTCATTTAACTCTAGATCGCAACGATCACAATGGTTACGCCTGATTCCCTCAGGAAACATCCGACCACCGTAGGCTATTTATAGCCCTGCGAATTACGCTAGCGGTCGTACGAAATGGCAACTTATCCTGAATAACTCTGTTTGACTAACTCTATCTCAAATCACTATATTCGATCGACTTTAATTGAATAACTAATATTCAATTAAATACTAATTCGATTAGCTCCGTTCAATTAACCCTCTCTGGTTAACTCTTTATTCGAATAACTAACATTCAATTTACTCTAATTGAATAACTGATATTCAATTAACTCTACTCTGATTAATTCTTTTATATAGTCCATTAAGTTTCTAACACTTAAAATATTGTTTGAAATTCCCTTTTTAAAATTCTTTTTGTCTAACAACAATCCCATTATAAAACTCTATTTGTTTTATAAATGATTCCTTTTAATTATCCTATTTATTTAATAAATAAATATTCCTTTCAATTCTATTTATTTAACCAATAAATATTTCCTTTATGATTCCATTCGTAAGCGTTTTACAAATATCTCTTTTTCGATTTCATTTGTAAATGGTTTACAAATCTGTCTCTTTTTATTTCATTTGTAAATAGTTTACAAATCTCCTTCTTTCTATTTGTTTTACAAACCTTTTTCCCTTTTATATTTGTTTTTTTTTTCAAATATCTTCTTTTATATTTGATTTCACAAATATTATCCTTTATATTTGTTTTCACAAATATTTCCCCTTTATAATATCTTATTTATTTACCAAATAAATAATCCATTTAAATGTCTTACTTATTTATCTTAATAAATAGTTCATTTTTTAAATTTTCCATTTGTAAATATCCTTTTTATAAATATTTCCTATTTATAAATATTCCTGTTTATAAAATCTTCTTTGATTTTATAAATATTTTCGGTTTTATAAAATCCTTTGATTTTATAAATATTTTATTTTTCAAAATATATCCTTTTATAAAATCGATTGATTTTATAAAATTCCTTTATTTCAATATACATTGAAATATTTCTTTTTACATCCCAGGGTCTCTTATGATATTTAAAATGGTAAATCACAATTATCGATATCATTTAAACACACATAATCCAAAAGATTATATATTACATCATATATTACAATATATGAACAGAACAGTATTATAAATATCGAGGAACCCAGTTGGGTCCCTCCAACCTGTTTCCCTGCATCACAGATGTTAAACAATACGAATATAAAATATTCTGTTAAACATAATCAATATTCGATTAACGATTTATATATATATATATATATATATCATTATCTATATTTTCAACCAATACATACACAATTCAACCAAACAGTTAACACACAACAATCAGTCATCATTTGTAAGTTCTAAATATACGTTATAAAAATGTAACTGTTTAGAGTTGGTGAGTTTTACTCACATTGGCAGTTCATCGTTAAAGAACGATAAACTGTTGTTTGATTTGAATCAAACAATTTAATTTGCCGTAAATTCAAACGAGCTCCAATCCACTGCCAGTCAGTGCCATGGTGTTGCCCTCGTCCATACGATCCTAACGTGACTGACGGTTTGAAATTCTGATACAGTATGGCCAAGATATTGATTATACAAGTTTGAACAAGTAATTATATAAATTTTACTTTAATTAATAGGACTCGGGCCCCATTACCCAAACAAATCTTGGCCCACTACCACACCTTTACCCAAACCAGCTCCTTTATCTTCCTCGCTGGCAACACCCGCTCCAGACCTTCAACATAGCCATGACCGAACTTTTCATCACCACCACTCCACCATTCCTCCACCGAACCAAAAACTATACACACCAAAATACTCCTCTTCGCGAGCTCGTCCACCCCGTACCAACGCCGTCGAGCTCGAGCCCAGCTACCGAAACCCGTCGACGTCAGCTACAGGGAACCCGCGACCCTTTTTGACATCGAAATCCACCAAAACCTCACACTCGAATCCACTCCTTCCGACTAACAAGAATCCAACACCCAAACCAAGTATCGATTCCTATATCTCAGCATTGATCTAACCCTAGCCTGCTACTGTGTATTTTCAGTAGCAGTAAAAGACGTTCGAACTCAACGTAACTCATACGAATTCCAAGCTCATATCAAATGGAGACCAACAGGATTTGTTTTAGCATTTATAGCTTTTTATTTTGATTTCTCTCGATTTTCAAAACTCACGAAATTTGTTTAAAGAGGGAAAAAAACTGGCAGCCTATTTGTATGCTCTTGAATTTGGTTTGTGGACTTAACGGGGGATACGTTGCTTAATTGTAGCCATATAGGATTTTTAGATATTTTTATTTCTTTATTATTTTATTTTATTTTAAGCAAACGTTATATATATATGTCCTTTGAAATTTATATGATCACACGTGATACCCAAAAATCACGAAACTGGACATACTACTACAGCTCGACATTAGGGACCCAACGAAACTGGTTTCATCGAATTCTGACCTCGTATGCTCACACAGCGTATTTTTAAAGGTCAAATTATCGACTGTATTTCACATTAAAATCCCGTATGGCCACGCACTGACTCTAAAAATTACGAAACTTGGAATCTAGCAATAATTTGATGTTGCGGATCCAACAAAATTAGTTTTGTCGAATTCCGACATCGTTTGCAAAACCGGCTATTTTTAAAGCTCTGAATGACCCATTTAAATATATAAATATATTTAAATATAATTAAATTAAATATAAGTAAAATTATATTATCGTATATATTCGCAGTGGAATACCATACAGCTTCAGAAAAAATCTTATATGGATTTCTTACTCGATATTTCAAATCTGGGTCAACCCGATATTCGATTTATATTGAAATTCCTTTTTAAAATATAAATAATTCCTTTATAAATTATAAAGGAATTCCATAGCGACTTTTCTAAAATTTGATTTGGACGTAAATCAAAATCTACACGACGAAATCCCGATTTTTCTCTTCCACTAGAAAGATATACTCCACCAGCTCCACACATTTCTTGTTTCACAGAAATCCGGCTTAAAATGAATCATGTACATTCAGTTGAAGTTCAAATCGCCGAATTACAAACTACAGCGCCATTTCAAGCTCGATTTTAATTATAATAAAATTATATGTTCAAACTGTCATTCAAATAATATATTCGTTATTCTAATTCAATTCTAAACTGAATTAAATATCACAGATGATCCAGTTCACACCATATCGCCATTTCAGCCAATTCTGATTATTTCAGAATTAAATATATTATTTAATTTATTATTTTAATTAAATATTCACCATTATTTAATTTAACGACCATGAAATCCTTTTAATCACCTTTCAGATAATTAAATAAATTAATTATTGTATCGCTGAAAATGCGGGTCATTACATTCTTCCCTACTAAAAAATAATTTCGTCCTCGAAATTGCTAAGGTAGGAAACAAACCCTATCGACCGGTTAGAACTTATTCATTCACTTCTTAACTTCAGTTTCAACTGAACCAATAAATTTTAATTAAATTATTAATTAATTCTTATTAACGAAAATTTTCAAAAATCCTGAAAATTTTCTAACGCCTTAACTTTTCGAAAAATTTCGCCACACCTCCTTTGTACTGGTCAATAGGTCAAACTCCAACTCGCCTCTTTAGGCCATCTCCAACCTAAAAGGAAATCAAACAGCCAAGCGGCTTGCCAATTCGGCTCATCAAAATCTCATACCATATGAAATATAAACTTGTACCTTTTTGTCGGGCATATCAACTCTATCACTTCCATATGCTATTAACTCAGCATATAACAATGTTATCCCAATCTAATTCCGAAATCACTTTTATCTCCAACACAACCATTCGCTTTTTACCAAGCCAAATTTTCATTTCAAACTCAAGTTTCGTTCTTGATCCCGAATCCTTACTCACTAATACAATATCATTTCAAATCAATTCTATTACCACTTAACTGGTTTTACTTTAATTCCAATTTGCTTTTACAAATTCCTAAAGAATTTGTCTTAAATTAAACAAATCAAATTCTGGGAGTTCTAGACAGCTTTGTTTTTCTCAAAACAATTTAAAAACAAATTCCTTTGGTAGTAATCCGTCACTCAGCAACTCGAAAATGAACACCGATGATGTCTAGCTCATCATCGGGGTTATTTCCCAGCTATCGAAGTGAGTTCAATACTATATGATTTTCAAAATCATTCTTAAACAGTTTTATTTTGAAATCAGTTCAAAATGTCATTCACAATTTCTTGGAATACAATTTAAAATCTCCCAGGATCTTAAAATTTACATATATTTAATCCAAGTCTACTTACAAACTCTGTTCCAAATTTCCAGGGTTTCAATTTCAATTCTGATTTAAATTTCAGATTTAATTCAATTCATTATACTTATCTGAATTCTGATTGGTTATTTACATAGCCAATTCACATTTTTATAATCTTATTCGATTATAATATCAACCAATATATCCAATATATATCAAAATATACTTTGGGTAAAATTATTTTCATTTACCCTCTTTTCAAAACATATCGTGCCGACCCATCGTGTTAGAGTGTTTATAAACTCCTACCGATACAGTGGATCAAACCGATCGACCAGAACCCATGAACTACTCAACCAATCAATCTTCACAATATAAAATTATTTTTATATCATCTACAAATACGTTCACTCGTATATATACACTCAAACTCAATCTAGGGTATTACTAACCCCATCTCTACTGAGTCACGCCACAGAGCCAAGGTAATTCACTTAACCTTAAGCTCTGATACCAACTGTAGTGACCCAAAAATCCGGTAGAATTTGAGCTGACCAAATAACACAAGTCCAACCCCAAATTGCACTGGAAACCAGGAAACTAATAGAAAGAAGACAGAGGGTGAGGAAACATAAGATAGAAACTTAGAATAGAAGAAGAAGAAGAACATCATCATCAGAGTAAACACAAATCTCACAGCGGAACGAATAAAATATAACATAACTTGAATAAAAGATTTACTTGCATATACACATCATTTTTCAAGTACAGCACTTACAGCACAGCGGAATAATAATAGCTATATAATCCTGAAGCCTCCTGCTCCAGTTCTTCAAGTATTTGTAAATCCCCACTACTTGACTTCCCGTACAAAATTGGGCACCCAAGAGTTTAGGGAAAACAAAACAAAATAAATTCCGGGCCAGTCATGGGACTGGTATGAGTAAGACAATTTAAAACAGTTCGAACAAGTAAACGATAACTCATAAGACCACGCCGTATAACGGAACGGGTTTTTCCCTTATGAGAATCCAAATTATCTTTATATCAAAAACCTTTTGATATTATAATAATGTCTATCAACGGCAATATAATAATCATCTAGCAGAAACGCTTTCATCTCATGTTCGACATATATAGTATACAATCAAAACCGCAAGCACGTATTGGGTAGTGGATTTCCAACTATGACAAGGTATGGAACCACCTTTCGCTAGTGTACCTCTAGAGAGAATACACTGGGTTCGACAAGAACATCTTGCAACCCGGCCACACATGACCGACCACTCATTTCGCTTGAGTGTATCGAATGTATATCACCAACGGTTGGGATCAGCAACCGTTTCCCGAATGGGACAGCATCAACAATAGATTTTTAGTAGTAAACGAAACTCTAGATCAGGTTATTATACACCCTAATAGGTGCGACCTACATAGCCATGCTACCTGCCCGATTTCTGTCATTTACCGGTTGATGAGGCTTGAGGTTACGCTTTATCATTACATCAGATTCACTTCGAATGCCACATTGTCAGATCCATCAAAAATCACTAATTTGACGTCTACAACCATACATTATGTGTCAGCTAAAAGAAGTTTCCTTCTCTGCTTCCACTCTTGGTACGGTTGAAGAAATCAATGTACGTGACCTTTCTGGAAATACTCTGTTAGACATTCATCCATACAAGTCATCCATGAACAGTATGAACCGAAGACATTATTCAGTACATCCATTTTAGGCACTGTTATGTAAGACTTATACAATAGCCCTTGCACTTTACTCCGTCTTCAATTATCTTGGCATATATGATTCGCAACGCTTATGCCAATACAGAGCGGTTCTTTGGATAATAATCCAACCGGTCTCTCCATATTAACAACGTTAAAATGGTCAAAACATTGATAGTCTATGATTTAACTATCAAAGAAAAACACGTGTGCAAACAACGATATTATTTCCAAATGGAAATTCTATCGATCAATCATCATTTAACATTTATCTCTTTTGTTCATTTATTTACTTATCTCCTGTTTCCATAAATTCTAAATTCTTATTTTCTATTTTCAGAAAACATTTCTGATTCTTACTTGGAAAACATTTCCAAAACTCCTTCATGATCAAACCTTACCATTCCTTAGTTAAAAAGGAAGTCAATCAAGTTGGGCTATAATTACCTCTCAGACCTTAGCTGAACAACGTTTTAACTTCGAAATGGTCAAAGTTTATCTTTAAATCCTTTAACATACTTCTTTACGTCTTTCTCGGATTCAATTTACGAATCCACTTCTTTATTGAAAACATTGGTTATAACGTAAATGTTATAATCCCTACTTCTGAAATATCTAACTTAACATCTAACTTTTATTTCTTACTTTGAATAATAAACCTAACAACTAATTTATTTATAAATAAATAAATCTTGATTTAAAAACTGGAAAGTAAATAATACTTTCCCGAATTCGATATAATCGAATTCGGCGTATAACTCCCTTTCGAGTAATCTCTATTTGATTAACTCTTCTTCGAATAACCTATATTCGATTAACTCACTTCGAATAACTCATATTCGATTAACTCACTCTTTCGAATAAACTATATTCGATCTCTTTCTTTCGAATACGCTATATTCGATAATCTCCTTTCGAATAACTAAATTCAATTAACCCCTTTCTAAACCATAATCGATAACTCCTTACAATTAAACTAACATCGATTAACTCCTTTCGATTAAACTATAATCGATAACTCCCTTTGATTAAACTAACATCGATTAACTCCTTTAGATTAAACCATAATCGATAACTCCTTTCGAATAACTAATATTCAACGAACTCTATTCGAATAACTAAATTCGATTAACTCCTCTCGAATAACTAAATTCGGTTTACTCGACTCGACGAACTCGACTAGCTTGGTCCGACCAACTCGATTCGATTAACTAAGCTCGACTGACTTGGTTCGACCCACTCGATTCGACTAACTTGATTTGACTAACCCTACTCGATTAACTCAACTCGATTCACTTAACTCGATTTACTTAACTCGATAATGTAACTCGATAACTTAACTTAATAACTTATCTTAATAAGTTAACTCAATCATCTTGACTTGATAACTTAACTTAGTAACTTAACTCAATCACTCAACTCAGTTAACTCCTATCGAATAACTAGATTCAATTAACTCCATTCGCTTGACTCTAGATCGCAGCGATCACAATGGTTACGCCTGATTCCCTCAGGAAACATCCGTCCGCCGTAGGCTATTTACAGCCCTGCGAATTACGCTAGCAGTCGTACAAATGGCAACTTATCCTGAATAACTCTGTTTGACTAACTCTATCTCAAATCACTATATTCGATCGACTCTAATTGAATAACTAATATTCAATTAAATACTAATTCGATTAGCATCGTTCAATTAACTCTCTCTGGTTAACTCTTTATTCGAATAACTAACATTCGATTTACTCTAATTGAATAACTGATATTCAATTAACTCTACTCCGATTAATCTTTTATATAGTCCACTAAGTTTCTAACACTTAAAATCTTATTTGAAATTCCCTTTTTATAATTCTATTTGTCTAACAACAATCCCTTTATAAAACTCTATTTGTTTTATAAATGATTCCTTTTGATTATCCTATTTATTTAATAAATAAATATTCCTTTCAATTCTATTTATTTAACCAATAAATTTTTCCTTTACGATTCCATTTGTAAGTGTTTTACAAATACCTCTTTTTCGATTTCATTTGCAAATGGTTTACAAATCTGTCTCTTTTTATTTCATTTGTAAATGGTTTACATATCTCCTTCTTTCTATTTGTTTTACAAACATTTTTCCCTTTTATATTTGTTTTTTTTCAAACATCTTCTTTTATATTTGATTTCACAAATATTTTCCTTTATATTTGTTTTCACAAATATTTCCCCTTTATAATATCTTATTTATTTACCAAATAAATAATCCATTTAAAAGTCTTGCTTATTTATCTTAATAAATAGTTCACTTTATAAATATTCCATTTATAAATATCCTTTTTATAAATATTTCCTATTTATAAATATTCCTGTTTATAAAAACTTCTTTGATTTTATAAATATTTTATCTTTTATAAAATCCTTTGATTTTATAAATATTTTATTTTTCAAAATATTTCCTTTTATAAAATCGATTGATTTTATAAAATTCCTTTATTTCAATATACATTGAAATATTTCTTTTTACATCCCAGGGTCTCTTATGATATTTAAAATGGTAAATCACAATGATTGATATCATTTAAACACACATAATCCAACAGATTATATATCACATCATATATTACAATATATGAACAGAACAGTATTATAAATATCGAGGAACCCAGTTGGGTCCCTCCAACCTGTTTCCCTGCATCACAGATGTTAAACAATACGAATATAAAATATTCTATTAAACAGAATCAATATTCGATTAACGATTTATATATATATATATATATCGTTATCTATATTTTCAACCAATACATACACAATTCAACCAAACAGTTAACACACAACATTCAGTCATCATTTATAAGTTTTAAATATACGTTATAAAAATATAACTGTTCAGAGTTGGTGAGTTTTACTCACATTGGCAGTTCATCGTTAAAGAATGATAAACTGTTGTTTGATTTGAATCCAATAATTTAATTCGTCGTAAATTCAAACGAGCTCCAATCCACTCCCAGTCAGTGCCATGGTGTTGCCCTCGTCCATACGATCCTAACGTGACTGACAGTTCGAATTTCTGATACAGTATGGCCAAGATATTGATTATACAAGCTTGAACGAGTAATTAAATAAGTTTTACTTTAATTAATAGGACTCGGGCTCCCTTACCCAAACAAATCTCGGCCCACTGCCACACCTTTACCCAAACCCGCTCCTTTATCTTCCTCGCTGGCAACACCCGCTCTAGACCTTCAACACAGCCATGACCGAACTTTTCATCACCACCACTCCACCATTCCTCCACCGAACCAAAAACTATACACACCAAAATACTCCTCTTCGCGAGCTCGTCCACCTCATACCAACGCCGTCGAGCTCGAGCCCAGCTATCGAAACCCGTCGACGGCAGCTACAGGGAACCCGCGACCCATTTTGACATCGAAATCCACAAAAACCTCAAACTCGAATCCACTCCTTTCGACTAACAAGAATCCAACACCCAAACCAAGTATCGATTCCTGCATCTCAGCATTGATCGAACCCTAGCCAGCTACTATGTATTTTCGGTAGAAAAAAAAGACGTTCGAACTCAACGTAATTCATACGAATGCCAAGCTCATACCAAATGGAGACCAACAGGATTTGTTTTAGCATTTATAGATTTTTATTTTGATTTCTCTCGATTTTCAAAACTCACGAAATTTGTTTAAAGAGGAAAAAAACTGGCGGCCTATTTGTATGCACTTGAATTTTGTTTGTGGACTTAAGGGGGGATACGTTGCTTAATTGAAGCCATATAGGATTTTTATATATTTTTATTTCTTTATTATTTTATTTTATTTTAAGCAAACGTTATATATATATATATATATATATGTCCTTTAAAATTACAATGATCACACGTGATACCCAAAAATCACGAAACTAGACATACTGCTACAGCTCGACATTAGGGACCCAACGAAACTGGTTTCGTCGAATTCCGACCTCGTATGCTCACACAGTGTATTTTTAAAGGTCAAATTATCGACTGTATTTCACATTAAAATCCCGTATGGCCACACACTAACTCTAAAAATCAAGAAACTTGGAATCTAGCAATAATTTGATGTTGCGGATCCAACAAAATTAGTTTCGTCGAATTCCGACTTCGTTTGCAAAAACGGCTATTTTTAAAGCTCTGAATGACCCATTTAAATATATAAATATATTTAAATATAATTAAATTAAATATAAATAAATTTATATTATCATATAAATTCGCAGTGGAATACCATACAGCTTCAGAAAAATCTTATATGGATTTCTAACTCGATATTTCAAATCTGGGTCAACCCGATATTCAATTTATATTGAAATTCCTTTTTAAAATATAAATAATTCCTTTACAAATTATAAAGGAATTCCACAACGACTTTTCTAAAATTTGATTTGGACGTAAATCAAAATCTACACGACGAAATACCGATTTTTCTCTTCCACTAGAAAGATATACTCCACCAGCTCCACACGTTTCTTGTATCACAGAAATCCGGCTTAAAATGAATCCTGTACATTCAGTTGAAGTTCAAATCGCCGAATTACGAACTACAGCGCCATTTCAAGCTCGATTTTAATTATAATAAAATTATACGTTCAAACTGTCGTTCAAATAATATATTCGTTATTCAAATTCAATTCTAAACTGAATTAAATATCATAGATGATCCAGTTCACACCATATCGCCATTTCAGCCAATTCTGATTATTTCAGAATTAAATATATTATTTAATTTATTATTTTAATTAAATATTCACCGTTATTTAGTTCAGCGACTATGAAATCCTTTTAATCACCTTTTAGATAATTAAATAAATTAATTATTATATTGCTGAATATGCGGGTCATTACACATACAATTCCATTAAAGCCAGTAGCCTTCCGTGGTAAGCGAACAAGTAAGACAATTCTAGATTGAACTCTCTTCGAAAATCAGCCATGATTTCTTTCAGTTTCTTACTCGGACGATCTCTAATTTCATCAATTATCAATGATTTAACAAATAAGCTAGAGAGTTTAGGGCTATTCAAATTTGTTAGACCACCAACGCAAGTATGTTCAACAATCAAATTTCTAATGAAAAACCTATTGGGTTGGCCAAGATCACAGGAAGCATGCACTTTAAACAAACATCCAGTGGAAGACGATGAGCAAATAGCCGTGATTCTACTAGCGTTGTCCTTAAGAAAATCTAATTCATGACCTGATTTTATTTGATAGGCCAGTAGGAATTCTCTAAAGTCATTTGCCCCTCCAAAACTAAAACCAATAAAATCAGAAAATTGTAATACAGAGCCTCTTTTCATCAAATCTTTTAGGTAACTTTTCCTATGAACGACAATGTTCACACCCAAACATTGATTGATAGACTTAGGAGATGATACAGTAGGAGAAAGGGCAGACGAACCATCAATCACATTTTCCAACAGAAAATCCTTCAACTGAACATCGAAACAGAAAAAAGCAGTCTTCTTATGTAATTGAAATAGAACAATACTTTGAAGGTCAGAGTCACACTCAACAATTTTAGTTCTATCCTCAAGCAGATAGTTAATTTCAATTTATTTAGGAGTAAGTTGAGACCAATACCGACATATTTGGTTTTGGAAATCATACAATGAGCATTTAATCGACAACCGAGTGCTGAAAGAGGTATCGTTGTAGACAACTACAACAAGAAGAGTAGCTTCAGCACTGGAAGAAAGAAATAATATGAACAAACAAATTAGACAAGGTAAAAGATGCAACAAATACAAAGTTAACTAAAATTTCATACAAGTGTTAAAAAAATACTAAAACGATTAATTCAATATTTGTTCAAAAGAATCAAAACAGAAACAAAACATAAACATTACACCAAAACTGGTACCTCAAAATAATGTACTGATACCTAAAACCTAATTTAGTCATCAGCACAATAAAACGGATACCTTAAAAAATACGATTCTGATACCTAAAATCTGATTTAGTCATATTACAATAAAACTGATACCTTAAAAAATACGATTCTAATACCTAAAACCTGATTTAGTCATATTACAATAAAACTGATACCTTAAAAAATACGATTCTGGTACCTAAAACCTGATTTAGTCATATTACAATAAAAATGATACCTTAAAAAATACGATTCTGATACCTAAAACCTGCTATAGAATTTTTTTCCCTGAACAAAAATCTAATGCACAAAACTTTTCAAAATAACATTTACACCTTCGATCAACAGTAGAAACAACAATAGAAACAATTCAAATAAACTGATACCCGCTTGTATTACCAGTAGATTCCATTAATCAACAATAGAAACAAGCAAAACCTAACAAAAAAATGAATGTTAAATTAAAGGAATTATAAGAAGAAATTAAAAATTGAATCGATGAAATCAGAAATCGTGAGAGATCATCCTTACCAATATGTATTGTGAGATCAAATCAGTTGTTCCTCTGCCTTTTCAAATTTCGATCAACAATAATGATAGAAAATGAATCGCGCTTACCAATATGTGTTACGAGATCGTCCTTACCAATCGCGCTTATTTTGCTGATGGATTTATGCGATCAAGGAGAAATTTGATTCCGAAATATGCTAGAACAAGAATCGCCCATCGGAGTTTAGCGAGATAGAGATTACGTGGACGCGAGATGAAAGACGATTGAGAAGGAAATAACGCGCGTGATTTAAGGATATAAAAATTTAATTAGTGTAATGTCTCAGTGTAATGTCCTTTTGATTAAATTTTTAATGGGTTGTCCTTATGGATAAAAAATCCCTTAATCCTGTCCTTGTGATTATTTTCCTATTATATTAATCTTGAACTCTTGAAATCTTGATTACTCATTAGTCTTGAAATTTCTCTGATCTTTGAATCTCTATCATCTTTATAACGGTACAGTTTTCAATAATATTTCCTGTATATAATTCCTGTATGTATATATATATATATATATATATATATATATATATTCTATACAAAAAGTGTTAGTATATATTTTATAATCAATGATAATTGAAATAAGGTTGTTGTCATCAAAACTCCATTCTCCAACATATATATTCAATCACCAAGCCTAAATATAACTAATATATATAATAGTCCCAATAATATTTCAATGCATCCAAATAATTACCAACAAACAACATATAAATATCATATATTAAATAAAAATTCGTTTATAATAAATTATATGTGAATCCTGAGAGTGAGTTTACTCATAGTGATTTTATTCGATGATTATCGGTTTTTTTATCTAATTTTAAACTATTGTTCAAAATTAGAAAAAATTCGAGAAAGCTTCAAAGCATTCCAAATCAATTCCATATCTAAACCTACGCCCTACGAATACCAAGCGACCGATTTCATCAAAATCTGAAACCGTATGAATATTATACAAGAATTATAATTTTTATTAAAACTTATCGTCATTAACTAAATTTAAAAATATAATTAGTTACCTTAATCCTTTCTCCTAATCACCCTCCTCGTTCTCTTCTTCCAGTTCGAACAATAGGACCCGACCTTTCACCCTAGCCGTGATTTATTCCTCTCCTTCCTCTGCGATGATCCAATTCCTTATCTTTCTCGCCCTTAAAATCACAGCACCATGCAACTCGCTGTCTCGACAATGACCTGTTGCCCCAAAAAAACTGCGAACATCTTCATCGCAAAGTACTACCAAATTCGAACCAAAATCACCCAGCTTGAACACTCCTTCGACACCGCGATCGCCTTTTGTATCCTTGAAATTTGGGTGACATTTTTACTAACCAAACCCTTTTAAAGTCTCTCGGCTGACACTTCCACCTCTGACAAGATCGACGCCATCCACTAGTCGATCTGACGTTGCCAGCACTCTAAAACTCGAAGCCCTAAAACACTTGGAATAACATCGAACTCGATCGCACAAAGTTTGAAGGCTGTCGGGTTGAAAATCTCGCTAATATGAGTTGAAGATACCGAATTCGAATGAATTCGTGGAGTTTCAAATTTGTTTGGATTTAAAAAAATATGGGTTCTCATTTTTTGGGGAGGAAGGAAAACGCAGGCATTTTTTTTTTGGCTAGAAGCTTTTGATATTATCGAAGAAACAAAGGAATGAGGTGCTGCTTCGAAGGACTTAAATTTGGCATTGGCCATTATATATTTTGATTATTGAAGCTTTGATTTCGTATACTAATTTTTAGAATAAAAGGGAGACGGTTTCCATTTTTTCACTGTTGAAGAACTAAATAAAAAGAGAAGTAGAGAAGGGTTTGTCATGATTTATAGAAGAAGGAAGCGTAGGGTAGGTTGGCTTCAGGTACGATTTAGGGTAGCTTAAGTACAACATTTTTAATGCGATTTGGTTTTTGTTTTAATTTTATTTGATTTCGTATTTATCTATAAATTTTAAAAAGTTTTAAATTCGTTTTTTATACGCTTTATTATTATTATTATTATTATTATTATTATTATTATTATTATTATATTCTCACGAAACTTATGCTTGAAGTTTCATGTTTAATCGACCATATACGAGCTCCATTCGCGATGAAACTTGACACACTGTTATGGTTTGACGTTCCGGACCCAATAAATTGGTTTCGTTGAAAACCAAGGTCGTTTGAAGATTGATTATTTTTAAGCACCATATTAAATCGATATAACACAACTTAAACTCAAAGACAACCAACTTTTTGATAATAAATTATTATTATTATCGTATATATTCAAATAGAATTTATATTGATCATTTGAATCGTTTCGATACAGTTTTAAATTCAAATTCATTTTTCTTCGTTTTCATATTATAATAATTCAATATACTCGAAATTAAATAGTATTCGATTACTAAATTGATAAATTCCATTTATATTATCAACTCAACATTTAAAACATTATTAAATGTTCAAAATTAATTGACCAAAAATCTGAGTCGTTATTTCTTCCTTTCTTAAAAGAATTTCGTCTCCGAAATTACTAAGGTAGGAAAAATGCTACAAACCCATTAACTTTTCGTAAACCCACTTATATTGAAACTCAACATTTCATACTTCTGCACTTTATTGATTCAAAAAAATAAAAAATATCGAATCGTAGTAATTAAAACTTCAAAAAAAAAATATATATATAGGGATAAACCCTATATAACTAATATATATATATATATATATATACTATCACATATACATTTGTTTCTTTCATAACGGAAACTGCTCGCTTTTTTTTTAATCGCATTCTAGAATAATTCGTCGAAGAATATACATGAACTGTAGCTGGATTTATAGACATTACATATAGACATATATCTAGCGTGATCTCCCTAACCCATCATTCGTAATATCGTCTACCTTTCCTCTTAGAACTCTAGTCATATATACATATGGATTTCTTATTTGTATCTATATATGTATATGTTACCGAACCAAGTTTATTTTATTGAACCATGCATTGCCTCAGTCGGGGTAAGCTTAAAAAAAGAAGACTTTTTTGAAAACTAATCAATGATGACTCTCCATGGATTCCCCTATATAAGCCGCGGCTAAAGTTGCAAAAATGAGAGCTTGAATACCGCTTGTAAATAATCCAAGAAACATGACAGGGATAGGAACTACTGAAGGTACTAAAGAAATTATTTAAAGATAATTTCTATAGAAAAATAAACACATATGAAATTACACGCTTAAACACAAGATTTTCCACCCAATCACCCTCTTTATTGATTCACAAAAACAAATTTTGTTTACACTGAATGGATCAAAAACCAAAAGTAAACAAACTACAATTGAATCAATAACCTTATTGAGAAAGGGAAAGAATATCTAGATGACGACAACTTTTGTTGGAGAAGGGGAACAATGACACTACAACAAAAAACACTTTTCGCAACAGGCAATATCTGTTGCAGTAGACCAATTGCAACAGACCCGCGCCTGTTGGTATAGCCAAAGTTGCGAAAAGTTCGTAACATTTTCCGCCTGTTGCAATAAAATGTTGCAATATACTTTTTGGCAACAGGCTTTTGCTGTTGCCACAGATCCTTTTGCAACAGTATATGCCCGTTGCAATAGATTTATAAATCTATAAAAAAAAATTATGGCCTATAAATACTACATATTAAATGTATTCGTTTTAGTAATAGTGTATGTCACAGAATGAAATGAACAAATAAAAATTTTATTTGAACAAAGTTTTAATAGTACAAACAATTGCAAAAATTTTGAATTTTCATACACCATCCATGTATAATAATGTCTTCTCTAACACAACACATTTTTTTCGAATAGGAGCAATAAGAAGAGAGCTGATACCAAGAACAACTAAATTCAATAGCAAACCAAATGCACCTTCTCTAACACCACTTCCATAAGCTTCACTCTGAGAAAGATTCCCTTTTAGATCGCCATGATAGACTTCACACCCCATCCAATTAGTATCAAATAGGAAGAATGGAAACCATGATGTCCAAGTAAGAGCCACTACGAGAAGCACAGAATGCATGCTAGGTAGAAAATGCACAAAAGGCTCCTTTCAAATTTGCACTTGCTTCACAACAAGATTTAGTTCTTAGAAATGGGAACCACCTCTGCCATTGTCCATTAGCACCAGCAGAAAATCCAAGAATATTTCCCATAGCCATCCATGAGCAAAAAATTGCATTTGCAGAATTACATTGATCAGGTCTTGAAAGATCGGCCAGAAGAGCACGTGACAGACCGTGTACTGCATTGTTGGCAAGGTTAAGCAACTAAAATCAAATTATAAATATTGCAGCAGCTCCCCATTTGGGTCCTTTATAATCCATGCAATCTACATTAGGATCTTGTAACAGGAATCCTGCATCTGCACCAAAACATATTAATATGACCGCAAAAGAAATCATTATATATGCATCCATCCAAAATAAATGGTCGCCTTCTTCCTAATTTTAATTGGCATTTATCACTCCATATACCTACATAAGGTTGAACAGTTAATCCAGAGATAGGCCCACAAAGCCAAACGAATGAAGAAAACGCATGCTGAATTCCTAGAGTCTGAATATAAGGAGTCAATAAAGAAAGCTGAAGAGCCCAACCAAACTGCACGCCAGCACCAACCATGTATCCAAGAATCAACTTCTTCATGCTCTGGCAACCGCTTCTCCATTGGCAACTGCCTTTATCCTTGAAACAACCGTTGCTGTAATCGCATTCTCAGAATCGACGATGACTTCTCACGAACTCGACTTACCAATATCCGGTCCAAACTGGCAAGGCGATTTGGTATGAAAATCCAAGGGACTTGAATCCCAAATCTGTTAAGATCATAGACCTGTATGCGTTAGCCATAACCACAGTTAATGATTCGACCCACAATTTCTATTTCTTTTTACATAACCATGTAAATCACATAAAGAAAGAATAAAATGAAAAATGATTATGTTTTACAGATTAAATGCATACTTAAAATTTACTCGGTTCCACCTTCTAAATGTCTTTAAAAAAAGAAGTTGTTTCCAGCTCTTCTAGAGACCTAATATTCAATACAGAAGCATATTAAATTCACACATACAAGAAGATATTAACATACATGGAAACTTCTAAGAGCACAATGAAAATTAACAAGCCAAGTTCTGATACCCAATAGTTGATTTGCTCATCACATCCAGCTCCGTTAGACCTATAAGGGCATAACTTCTTAACAGAGTTCTCAACTCCAATATAGTCAAAGACATCCTCATCATATAATGGGCTAATGCCTCGTAGGTCAATCCAGTGTAAGATCCAAAAAGACGATCCAGGATGTGAATTGTTATATGTTCTAGAAGGAGATAATGAGACAGGAACACTGGTCAAATCTCTTCGATCTCGATCTCCATCGCCCTTGTCGTCGTCTAAAGCGACGAGCTCGAGCTCTGTCTCCATCAGATGGCAGTAAGGTAATCGGATCGAGATTCCATCCATAGTTTGATAAATCTGTAAGAGCTGCAAGGTTTAGCAGATCTGAAAAGGGAAGAAAAGGAGTGAACCGGCGAAGGAGAGAGAACCGCACTCCAGGTGAAAGAGAATGGCGTGTAATAAATTGGAGCAGAAAACACTTACAAGTAAATGAATGATATATCATAGAACAAAATTTGATGAATAAAGTGAATGCTTAGAACAAATTTGAGGAGAATTGATGGTGGCGAAAATTAGGGCTGAGGGGAAGATGTGGCGGCTGTACATTTTGAAGAGAAAGGAGACTGCAAATACTGAAGCCATTTCGAATATACTTTCGCTAACCCTCGATACCCGTGAATATTTTGGCGCAGATTTTGGATTTTGAAGCCAAAATTTCAAACATTGGAGCCAAAAATTTAGATGTTTGGAGCCAAGCGTGTAGAGGATCGATGTGTTTGAAAACAGGATAGTTGCAACTGTCATTACAATAAAGTTGCTAAAGAAATATAAATTAGAAATTAAACTTTAGTAGTAGTTATTAAACATTAGCATTTGATTTTTTCAGAAAGAATAGACTATAGTTTCAAATGAATTTTTGAAAATATTATATTTTTTCAAATAATAAGTAATCTAACCATAGGTATTTGAATTTCAAATTTATTGTCTTTCTTGTTTGGTCAAAGCACACAAATAATAAGAAACAGAAACTAGTTCTTAATTACTAAGTATTACTTATTAATAATTGAATGTTAAACATTAACTATTCAATATTGATTGTTTAATTATTTATTTAATATTTAAATATATTCATATTTCAAATTAAGTATGGATTATTATCCATTAGTTTTTTTTTATTATTTTATAATTATTTATTTATTTTATTATTTTTAAATGTTGATTATTATTATTTTTAATTATTAATTATCGTTATTTAATTATCAGTCATAAATATCGCTTTAAAAAACTTAAATTTCATTATTAATTAACTAATATTAATTATAATTATAATATAATTACTAGTAGTTAATCATTTAATAGTAACTATGTAAAATTAATTATTAAAAATTAATCATGAAAAACTTATGCTTATTTTTCATAGTATGTTTTCCGCAACTGGCTTTCCAGTTGTAAAAAAAATATAGTTAATGCAAGTGACAAAAACAGTTGCTAAAGATATTTGTTTGCAACTGTCTTGAAAGCGCAGTTGCAAATAATATGTTTGTTGCAACTGTTATAAAAGCACAGTTGCTAAAAGTATGCTTTTGCAACAGAAAGGGAAGCACAGTTGCTAAAAATATGTTTTTTGCAACAGGAAGAATAGGTCTGTTGCTAAATCTCATCTATTGCAACTGTTGTAATAGGTCTGTTGCTAAATATCATTTACTACAACTGTCATTTGTCGCATGTTGCAAATAGATAGTTGCAATAGGGTATTTTTCTTGTAGTGTGAAGAACGACTATAAACCCTTAGATCGACTATTTCGGTCTTAATCCCATGATAATAATCCAATCCTAGATGCTGCTTTTATAGAAGAATATATAGAAGGCCTAGGCACAATATCCAATTTTTCCTTGAGAATATATCTCAAATATACTCAGCAGTCGAAACTTCAATATATGTGTGGTTTCAATATCACCAATCACAACTAGGGTTGTTATGGTAACGGTAAATTTACCAATACCAATCGATTGATAATCATTTTAATTGAAATCGGTATAATAGCGGTAACGATAATTTTACTAGTTAATTTAAAATATATGTATATTAATATAATATGTTTTATTACATGCATTTAGAACCAAATAAATGATTATATTTAGTTCAATAATCAATGAAATAATTTCAATTACCAGATTATCGGTATACCAGTTAATCGATAATGGTGAGCAATTTTGGCTTATCGGTAAAAACGGTATGGTAACGGTATTTGCCAATTGGTAACGGTAACCATTACCATAACAGCCTTAATCACAACAACCAAAACTACCATCTATGCAAAAGAAGACAACCTTTAAGTTAAATAGGAGTACTGTCAAAAATAAATTGGATAATTTGGTTCTGGTGAACTCTAAGCCATTTCACATCACTGATGTAGCATGTCATGGAGAACATGAAATAACAAAGCAATAGAACGGTTGAAACAAATACTAATAACTAGTCAAGTAGTTAACGATGCAAACTCAATATCCTGTGCTAACAAAGGTAGTAGTAGTAGTGGCCCAGTGGGACTAAAACGGGTTGCACATAACAACACATGCTCTGTCATAACCATTATTCCTAAATTTCCATATTGTTTTTTCATAGATGCAATGAGCGTGCACATAAAGAAGCAAATAAGAGGGTGCATGACCTTCATGCAGTGTGCGTACGTTTAGATGCAAATAAAAAGGTAGGTTGACTTTGCATCATTTGTTATTATCTCGTTGACTATTGGTGAAAACATTAATATACCAATTTCTTGGAACCAGTGGCGCTGCAGCATCACCAAAACAACATGTCCTGACAATACAGAACATAAAATAGAACATTTCAGTTAAAACTGGATCTACTCTGACAAACTGCATTTTGACAAAATACGCATCTAAAAATATAGCAATGTATTTTGCAAAGATGACTTGGATAAATCCTTTGTACAGCTTAAAATCCAATTTTAGTTTTTCACCAATGAATACATGCACGTGCGCCAGTGCGTGCATATATACATATAGCGTTTTGCAGCATTCTATAATACTGTTAGCTACACTAATTTGAATACAACAAAGTTTTGTAGATGTTAAATCTATATATATTATTATCTATTCAAAATTTGAGTTCGTTCCATCGATACATGCCCACATATACACATTAAAATCAAACAAGATTGCATCTAAAAGAAAGCCACACATACACACACGCACAAGTACCTGTACATGAGAAATAGAGGGAGGGAAGGCAGAATGCTCCGTTTTGCTAACGGGCCGATTCTGATCCGTTTTGATGCTAATTGATCCGTTGGCCTTGATTAGTTAAGTTAATTATTATATTTTGGTTTTTATAAATTTTAAAAATTAACAACTTGTGCAAATGAGATCCGTTTGAGACGCGGTTTTTTGAATTGCGATCGTGTCAAAGTGCTCTACGTAATGGAGTTGGTTTGAACTGAATTGGAGTAATTTATATTTTCTCTATTCTACTAAACATCCCGTTAACATACTCCGCTTAAATGGTCCGCTTAATGCATCAAACACATTCTCCGCTAATTGCAATTCTCCGCTACTTCCAATTCTCCGCTAAAATTCTCCGTTTTCGCTTGCGACAAACACACCCTAAGCAAATATTTACTTCCGTAATTTCAATAAAATATTTCCTTCATTTATCTTGTATAGATTACAAAACTTCATCCTATGTATCTTCCACCATCAAGAGATCTATGATTTCCTTCGCTCGTATGTCATTCCTCCCTCTTCTCCTTTCATCAGTATAAACTCCATTTTCCATGCAACCAAACAACATGGTCTACATAACGTCTCCAAGCTAAATGGTATTGGAAACAGCATGGCCAATCACTACAGTTCTAAACTAAGCACAACATCAAACGCAGTTTAAATTCCACCATGACAAGCAGTGTCCTAAGAAAATAGCAATACCCACTGCACCTCTGTCCACTCTCAAACTTCTTCATCGGCACCCACATCCCCCTACTCAAACAACAACAAATATTTACTTGACATACTCACAAAGCAAATACTTGTCTTTATTAAAGAGAAAATCTTCAAAACATATGACATATGTATCTTAATAAAAAAAATGATTAAATGACGAAAACAAAATAGAAATTCAATAAACTTACTAAAAGATATAAGGTTTCTACAGATATTTATGTAATCATGATGTCCAAACATGAAAAATCTATGATGACTGAGCTAAATAATTACATGTACTTAATTTGTATTTCAAAATATTGAATAATGTGGGTCCCAATAAAGTCGAAAAAAATTAGACATATCCCTAATTTCCACTTAAAATTATAATGCAAAATTGGTTCATCGTTCGTATTTAATCCAAGTCAAACCATAAGATCCATAACCATATTTGCACATGACATCAACAAAAAAAGTTGCCTTCTCCAAATAGCCAAAGTTCAGACAGCAAAAAACCAACAATAAAATGGCAAATTCCACTCCATTGCAATCGAGGAATTAGTTGACAATCACAACTCTGGCATGTTGTTATCATCTGAGATACGGGTAAAAATCAAAGGATACCATTCTGCTGGTCTAAAATTATTTGAAATTTCTATCATACAAATCATGCAAATGTATCCAGTGGAAACGACGCTTACATGAACGATGAATATCAAAAAGAAACAACGTTGTAGTGAAAATTATTTGATATGACAACTTTTATTAATGTCCTGAAATATCAGAAAAGCAGAAACCAACATTGTAACAAACAAAGCATACAGAAAGGGCAGGGGATCGTCTAGACCGAAATCCCACGGACCCAGTGGACCAAATGCATCTGGCCCTCTGATTTTCGGTGGATCACACCGAAATCAATGGCCAAGATGCATTTGGTCCACCGGGTCCGTGGGATTTCGGTCCAGACGATCCAAGCCCTACAGAAAGTAATGAAAATCTTAAACATGTAAGGACAAAGAAATGTTTACGCTTGTACGTTACTTGGCAGGATAAAAGCCATTAACGGTCATTCCACCATCAACTGAGATGACCTGTCCTGTAATGTATGAAGCAGAAGGAAAGCAAAGGTACGCAACAAGCGATGATACTTCTTCTGGTTCTCCCAATCTTCCAAGCGGTGTTCTTGAAATTACATTGCTTACAAATTCCTTGTCCTCGAGAAGCTGATATCATTTACACAAATGAATCATGAGATTATAGTTGCTTCTTTACGAAGAAAGTGAAGTCTTGATGAATTTGAATATAAGAAAAATATGCAAGTAAAATACACTCACTACATCAACAAGTGAGGTCTTGATGTACCATGGTGACACTGAATTGACTCTAATGTTATCCTTTGCCCATTCACATGCTAAGTTCTTCGTAACCTGATTTAATGCCCCTGGCACATACATGGCGACTTATGTTATAACTCCATAGTTATGATGAATCAATACTCAATAGTCTTATCGTCACAACTATACTCTTCCAATTATATATATATAAACGCGAAAAAAAAATTAGAACATCATGTAAATATAGAGACATATAATCACCTTTTGTTGCTGCATATACCGTTCCACTACGAACAGCAACCACTCCACAAACAGAAGATATGAATACAATGCTACCCATTTCCGATGCTTTTAATAGAGAGTAAGCAAGCTGGCACATATGATAGGCTGATTCAAAATTTGTAGCCATGATGAATGAGAAGTCGTCTGATGTGTATTCTGTTGTTGGCATTCTTATGTTGGTCCCTACATTGTTTACCTATTTTAAAAATTGTCACAGAATATCAGTATATTCAGGCACTAAATTTGAAACAAGATAACCGGTGAAAAAGCTTGTACTTGGTTATTTGACCTTATACAATTATTTCTGTGGCAAAATAACTTGTGAAGATGCTTGAAACTCTTTTGTACCTAAACTTTCTAATATACTTGTCTAATGAGATAAGGCTCTTCATTGCAATCATTGCAGCAATTATAACTGCATGGGGGGTCAAATCCAACAGATTTTGGTTGAAGTCAATTGGATTCAATTTATGGTTGAACCCTAAAATTCCAATCCGCATTTGATCTACCGGACCTTCAAATCCGATTTGATCCAAAGATTTCGGATTGAATCAGATGTTGGTTATTGTTTGTGGTAATATATGTCCCATTGATATACTTAGATACCATGTGTAAACAACTAATTTTAGATTTTTCTTAAAGGAAATTCAACAAAAGTATAATTTATTAAGATCTTATTTGATAACTACTTATTTTAAATTTATTTAAAAGGAATTCAGTTAAAGTATTTTACCAAGAACTTGTTTGACAGCAACTTATTCTAAATCTCTAGAAAAGAATTAATTAAAATTTAGCTTACCAAAAACTAGTTTGACAACAACTTGTTTTAAATCTTCTAGAAAGAGTTCGACTAAAGTTTAGTCTAATTAAAGCCCGTCTGGCATTTTGATGTTGAAATAATTCGACAATTGGGTCACATATGTAAAATAAAATGTGTTGTGCTATTTTGGTGTAAAGTCTAATTAAAGTGATCTAATTTTGATTAGAATTAATAGGCTTAAAGTTTAAGTTATCATGAGCTTAATGTGTAGATACCGGGGCATTTTATAATTTGTTGAAGGGCCGAATTACAAAATGCCAACTTTATAAATAAAGGGTTATGGTCCCCGAATCACACAAGTCTTAGCAACTCTCTAACCTCTTCTACGGAGAGCTGAATCTAATCTAGGGTTTGTGTCAATTTGGAAGACCGAACCAAATTCTTCTTCTTCTACAACAGATAATCTTCTATGTGGCAACCAATTATGGAATTCAGGTACAGCAATAATTAGATAAAGATTCAGGTACGCTTCCGCTAATCAAGTTATCTATTTTCTGTTTTGTTCTCAATTAAATCAATATGGATTACATATTTGGATCTAGGGTTTCATGATTGTCTACTGTTAATATATATTGAAATCCTTACAAGTGGTACCAGAGTCAACCATTATTGATTCTATTGGGAAAATTTTGTTTTTTTCGTTTATACATGTTGTTTTGCCATTTCAGAACAAAGGTTGAATTGTGTTTTCAATTCATACGGTTTATATGTTATGTTTTCATTTCACAACAGGTTGACTTTATTTACTGCGGCTAATAATATAAAAAAAAAAAGTTTTTTTTTTGTTTAAATTTTAGATCTATATTGATTCAGATCTATTATCTCCTTCACGTTCTTTCATTGGTTCTATGGATCCAGCATGAATAATGTTAATATAATATAGTTTGTCGATATGTTAATTCAACGGGTTCTGGTTTTTTGTTTAAAAATATATCAAAAGCATATGTTTATTACGTCTAGTTATAAGTTGCATTCTGCAGCCGCCGGTCTATTGTTATATACTTCTGGTGTCATATATTATACTATATTATTTGTTTTGACCAAGTCTTGAACCCGTTTTATGCATAAAGTTTCGGAAGCTCTACTGAGCGAATTTCATGCTATCCTTACGGGCTTTAAAAAAAAGTTTTTTTTTTATACACCATGTGCACTGTTTGGAACAATTATTACTTATTGTATGGATGTAGGACATGCCACATTAACTTATTTGTCATATAATGTTTCATGGCATGCGTATGATGTTTCGGTAACCTGTCATGATGCTTTTATTTTATGTCTTTTGGGTTTGGTTTATAATATTTTGCATTTGTGTTGCTTAATCTAATTAACTATCATGTTTGAATCTTTGACCAATTCGCCTACATTTTAGGATGATGATTTGTAGATTACTTTATTATTGTCAAACTACAGTAACTTCTACGGTTTAAAAAAAAAGTTTTTTTTTGTTTGGTTCGCTTGACAGTATAAAAAAAGCACATGTTATATTATGCTTCGGATATACATCATGGTTACTTCAGTCATTCAGGTTATTCAATATGATATTTATTATGTCGTTTACACATAATTTTATGTGGTAATTGATCATGACATTTATCTATGATATCGTGATTTATTTATGATGTCTAATATCATATTTATTAAGTAAATGTCATGAATGTAACTGCATACCTAAAGCAATAGATTATGACAACTATGATTAAAACTCGTTATGTCATTATTATAATTTTAAGTTTTTCAGATGTCATATAGACCTAAAGCATTGAGAGTGTTTTATAACACTCAAAATATGTTGTACATATATTAAGGATAAATTCAAATATAATTTTGGCGTCTCTTTACAGCTGTAAATATTTTACATTAGTAGTGAATTAAGTTTAAAATAATATGTCACCAAAGTGACCTCTATATTTTGGTGGTTCATGAAAATGTTTAATATTTGTGTGTAGTTATTCATGCGAACATCAGTCGGCCCAAAGGAAGGCTAATGTTTGGCCGAATTACTTACACATGTCTGATGATAAATACGTGACAATAATAAGGTTTTTCGAGTGAATAATTAATCGGCCCAAAGGAAGGTTGTTATTTGACTTGAATTTATTGTCAGTGTTTGACCATTACAACAAGAGTACCACTTACAGTTAATATTACTGTCCAAAGACTTGATATTAATGTGTACTAGGTATCTTGAAAAGAGACTTACCAATTATTTGAGTTTAGTATGGTTGATATTTGGCTATGAGCATATACGGTCAATCTTTATTTTATTTTATTTTTTGTTCATTTTCAGCTAATTTAACCGAATTATCTGCCAATTTAAAGAATATTCCCATCTTGTTTTGGGATAAATATAAGGATTTGTATGAGAGCATGTTATTTGTTCATGACTTTATATATTTAACTCTTATAACTAGGAGGGTTACAGCCAATCCTACTACGGTTAGATATTCTTATAATGTTATGAAGAATATTGAAAGGTGATATAATTCAAAGGCAAGAGTTAAATGATCATTAAGTAAATACTTCAGAAGTTTTCAAGGATGTGCTATAGGTAACGATAATTAATTTTGTATAAGTTATCAACTGAGAATGGAAACGGTTTTTGTTAAAACGATAAGGGAAATCGAGCACTCTTTGTGGTGCTTGATTACATAAAGTCAAAGTAAAAGAAATATAAATGAGTACTATACGGAAAAAGATACTGCTTCAAAAGCTAAAGATGCTCAAGTTATGGTTATTTTTGGTGCTATCTTCAGTACATTCATTTAAAGATTAAAATTATTTTAAGAATAATATGTTATCTTATTGGGCTAATTTAGCGCTTTGGTAACTAAAATAGAGATTGAAGTTTTTATGATTGAAAAGTACTCATTTGATATACATTATAAATAAATGTATGAATAAGGATTAAGAAGTCGCTAAGGATCTCAAAGAAAAGAAATAACATACAGATATTTTTTTTTATAGTTGTTTCTTTAACGAGATATACAGACATATAAAGTAAATTATACTTGATATTTTATAGTTATTATTGAAATTTAAGTCAATTTTTTTTGGATTTATTTGATATATTTTTATGCTGTCATTTAGACAGATTTCGATTTTATATTTCTAACGTGAACATATTAGGTTATTATTGTTCATCAAGAAATAGTAATGTTAATTTATGAATAAATTCCAAATCTTATGTAATTGAAGCTCATATAAGTTATGGCTACTTATGCTAAATAACTTATGTAATGATATCTCAAATTTTGTTTTGGTGACTAATATATTTTTTGTTTCAGTTTACTGAGGAATTATAGATTGAGGTATCATAAATATAGAAAATGCTTTATTGATATTCTAAGGGATTTAAAGTTTATAATTTTTTTATTAACCCACACTAAGGAAAAGTTTTAAAGCGGGAATTGCAAAAGTTATTTTGAGGATGTTGAGTTTTGGGGGAGAAATAAAGTAATATCATTTTCTTTAAAGAGAATCATTATCTTTGATTCAACTGCGGTTGCTTCTTCACTTAAAGTTTAAGATTTGCTTTCTTTTATTAGGAAGAAGTAAATTAAGAATCATAATAAGACGATGTTGAAGATAATTTTTTCTATAAGCTAAGGCTACTGTTTCAAGAAAACAAAATTCAACAACCTCAAAATGCAAAGATCACTATGGAAATCCACCTAAATAGGAAGAAATGCTATTTCAGATTATTGTGTAGTATTTCTTCATAAAGATAAATAATGGATTGATAAAGATGATGCTATGGACTTACATCAATCCATGTAAGGTACTAATTTAAAATGTGGATTTAAGAAATGAACATATAGCATAAATCTATATGGATAATGAAGTTTGAAATTTCCCTCTAACTTAAGTAATAAGATCATTGGTTATGAATACCTATTCAAAGCCAAAAAGGGATCAAGTGGGTAATATTGAATTTTATAGGGCACTTTTATTGAAATCGCTATTATTAAAAGGAAATTTTGTTTTCTTTTAAGAATGTTTCATTTTGGACTTAGTAAACGATTCTTTAGAATCGATCGCTTTGGTGCTTACTACATTTTGTACTTTTGAGCATTATCTGATGGAGATTAATGTTATGTTTCACAATGGAGATATTGCTGAAACTACTTAAGAAACTCATTTATGGATTAGTCTTTTGTATTTGGGATTCAAATACACCATTATTGTTCATGGGGTGATATTTGGATTATTACAAAAGAATTAGGAAGATAAATGCTTAAAAGATTTGATATGTAAACTGCGATTCAGTTGATTTTCTTTTACCAAAACAGATAAATGTTGCCATCCTTGAAACTAAAGAAATGCAAAAGATTTTTCATGCATTTGCAGTTTGAATTCCAATGCATACTAATGTATATAGACATATGGATATGCGTGTATTATTTGACAGATACCTTACTGATATTAAAAGTGGATCACTGATTTAGTAGCCAAAATGGTTATGAGATATCTTTAAGGAATAAAATAAAAGATCATATGCTCATAGATAAAAGATTGGATCGGTTGGAGATCATAAAGAATTACGATCCAGATATTTTGGATGTCATTACCGTAAAAGATCCACTTCTAGCAATGATAATATATTTTATGGATGAAACTATATAAGGGAAAAGTGTCACTTAGGCACTTATAGTTTTCACCACTTCGAAAATATCGTCTTTGGTTAATTATAAGACATCCAAATATGTAAAATAATAATGAAATTTTGTCACAAGACTCTAGTTATTGATAAAGAATTGAAAGACCAAGTAATATTGTGACAGTAAAGTATATATTATTTTCCAATAAGGGAAGAGTGCAAAATATATTGTAAATCATAGATCATATTTAGACAAACTCCATTATGGCGGATCCGCTTACCAAAAGACTATCACCTAAGGTCTTTCATGAGCATATAGCTCAATTGGTCTAACTTTTATGTAAGGATATTTTGGTTCAGGGGGAGTTTGTATTTGGTATTGTCGTATGACTCACTGCTCTATGTTTCGGTTACAGATATATGTAAATCAAGTTCTTTTTCTGATCAGAAGTAAAGTAATGAAGCTTTCTTTGCACTCAGGTTGTTTAAATATTAAACGTTTTGATCTCACTAAAGAAGGACCAGTTAGAAATAGACATGTATAGATCACAATTCATGTAATTTCCGTGCTACGCATCCATGATTGATCTGTGTCATTTGAGTGTATTGATATATGTGACCATTGATGGGTTTAGTTACGATAAATGTAACGAATGCCGCTTTGATCCTTTGTCAATGTAATTAATGGACGAGATTGTTTTAGATACACCATATGTTATAAATAGCAAATTTTGGAGCTCATAAAGTTAAACACATTTTAAGGTTATTTCATAGGTGGCCCAGGGGGAGATTGTTGGAATATTTGGACAATTGGGTCACATATGTAAAATGAAATGTGTTGTGCAATCTTGGTGTAAAGCCTAATTAAAGTGATCTAATTTCGATTAGAATTAATAGGCTTAAAGTTTAAGTTATCATGGGCCTAATGTGTAGATACCGGGGCATTTTATAATTTGTTGAAGGGCCGAATTACAAAATGCCAACTTTATAAATAAAGGGTTATGGTCCCCGAATTACACAAGTCTTAGAAACTCTCTAACCTCTTCTACGGAGAGCTGAATCTAATCTAGGGTTTGTGTCAATTTGGAAGACCGGACCAAATTCTTCTTCTTCTACAACAGATAATCTTTTATGTGGCAACCAATTATGGAATTCAGGTACAGCAATAATTAGATACAGATTCAGGTACGCTTCCGCTAATCAAGTTATCTATTTTCTGTTTTGTTCTCAATTAAATCAATATGGATTACATATTTGGATCCAGGGTTTCATGATTGTCTACTGTTAATATATATTGAAATCCTAACATTTGAATCATTTCAAAAATATATTAGGATTGTAACATTTAAAATAAATCCAAGTGAATAATAGAAAATAAAATTGTTAAAATTTTGACAAAATATAGTATAATTTTAAACCAATCATAAATAATTGTTGCTTATGACTTGTCAACGTATTTATTACTTTTAAATCAAAAAATTAAGTGGTCGACAAAAAACTACAAAATACAAAAATAATTGCAAAATATTTTTGCTACACATAAACTACTGCTATACGCCCTTTGAATATGTTCAACAAAAACAGTCAGGCTGTAGTGTTGTATAGTGGAAACATTTAGATAACTTTCTCAAGCAAAAAATTGTGTGCACCAACACCTCTGTGTCAATGTAAATAAGGGTTAATTGGCTGCAAGTATTGTTGTCCGTTGTGGCTTTATTTCTGCAAATGCAATTATTTCTTTTTGGTTGTTGTACCCAATTACAAGTGTATATAAAGGGGGAATGGAAAAATCTGTGCTGTATAATTGGCGACTTGCCCCCTAATCAAGCACCCCTCTCCGGTCCCAAATCTGGCCCCCACAAATTTGACTTTGAGGCTAACTGTAACACCCCATCTCCGCTAGGGTCACTGACAAAGGGAATGCACTAGCTTTGGTGGAGTATTATCTAGGTAAACATGCACAGAAATATTACAAGACAGAACATATAAAACAACGGAAGAAAACATGATTTTAATTTCTTTATAAAAGTAGTACGGTCTAAAACCCTTTACATCGGAGTACTATTAAATTTCTTACATCGAAACATGTCTTGTAATAAGAAAGAAGCATAAAACCATAGTCATACATTATTCCCCAAGTAAAACAGTAAAATAGCCATAGCCAAGAAAAGTCCAAGCCATAGATGATGATTTTGAAGCAGGAATTCCGCACTAAGAAGCAACATTTCCTTCCTGTAAACCCGGGGGGGGGGGGGGGGTAACGGAAGAAAAAGAGGAGAAACAAAACGGGGTTAGTCATAAAGACTGGTAAGTCCTAGCTACTTTCAGCCTAAAAACAGGTAAGAGTAACATGACATGTATAAACCGAAAGTAAATATAAGCATGATGACAAGATAAACAGATTAAACTAAGATGACAAGATAAACTCAAGTAACAAGATAACCAAGGTAACAGGATAACCAAGGTAACAAGATAACAAGATAAGCTCGGAATAGCATCGCATGTCTAACGTCCCCTGCACCAACCGTACTAGCATCCTACCTCGTATCATCCCTTCCATGTATATGTATAGTCCCTTGCCGTATATCATACGGGTTCCATCACGTTATTCTGTACTACTACAACGTAGTGTCACCATCCTTGAATTTGCTCGGACTGCCACCTTTGATTTGGCCAGTTTTCCTTATCACGAATTATTGCGTGTTCAACTAGGATTTACGCCACCTAGGACCACTAGGGATTATGCTACCTATTGGAAGTTTTCTAGATTCGATCAGGGTTTATGCCATCTAGGACCACTAGGAATTATGCTACCTATCGACTACGCCCTTTTTCCACGTAACCATTTAATCGATCGGCTCCCTACAAGTCCTAGCTCGTCGTGTGTCGGTGTCATGTGGCCCAATCACGAATGTAGCTACTCTGTGCTAGGTCCACCCTAGGGTGTATCAAGCCCTAGGGTGTCAACCACTGACACAATTCCAAGCACGCACAGTGTACAACTACTGGTGCCCACGCCTACTTTTTCAACTCCGGACTACGTGCATGACCATAGTCAGCCTGAACCTACAATGGCGCACCAAACTCAGCCGTCATTTTTGGTCGCTTACAATCAGCCCAGTAATCGTGCCCCACCCTAGCCTAGTCCCTAGGGTATCATGATACATCCAAGAGGGTTACTGCTGAAAAGGACCGCGTAACTAGGGTTTCCGTCCAGCAGGTTAAGTGTAGAGACTTAACCCCTATCAGTCTAGCATGTCAAGTTGGTTAAGTGTGGTCATTCAAGTTCGTGACTTAACCCGTCTACATGTCATGTCAAATTGGCTAAGTGTTGTCATTCAAGTCCATGACTTAGCCCTACGAATCACGTGTCAAGTTGGTTAAGCGTATTCCATCGATTCATGACTTAACCGTATCCAGATCATCGTGTCAAATTGGTTAAGTATGTTTAATCCTAACCCCATCAAATTACCTTGTTATATTGGTTAAGTATATTCAAGCTTAACCCCATCAAATTACCGCGTTAGATTGGTTAAGTATACTCAGGTGATTCGTGACTTAACCCCATCAAGTTATCATGTTTAGATTGGTTAAGTATATTCAAGCAATTCATGACTTAACCCCATCAAGTTATCATGTTTAGATTGGTTAAGTATATTCAAGCGATTCATGACTTAACCCCATCAAGTTATCATGTTAGACTGGTTAAGTATATGTTAACCTAACCCGGTCCACTAGTCAAATTATAACGGTTAAGTGTTACCCTTGTGAGTTTACTTAACCTTACCATTCATTGCACTATACTAGTCGGGTGTTATCGACCCATTCAGGTTAAACTAACCCATCCTCTAATCGTGTTATATGGTTAGGTGTCATCAAGTAATCAAGTGCGGTTTTACTTAACTCACCCATCCACGTCATATTGGTTGAGTGCCATTAGTCTAATCAAGTTACTTAACCCACCCGTCCATGTCATATTGGTTAAGTGTCATTATTCTAATCAAGTTACTTAACCCACCCGTCCATGTCATATTCATTTATTATTTACTAATGCATCAACCTCTCACATTGGACTTATTTGCGGTCACTGGATATGCCGGGCGGTTCCGGGAAGAATTACACCGCAAATCCATTCCAATCTCGGGTTCAAGCATTACCACAATCTAATCTTAGCCTACGACCTCTCATATTAGACTATTATTGTTGTGGTCACTGGATATGCCGGGCGGTTCCGGGCAGAATTACACCACAACTCAAGTCTAACCTCGTGTCGAAGGCATCCGTTAGATTGTTAATTACGTATGTGTCATCTAAGCCAAAATCCCCACTTTACATATTACTAAACATATGCCCAAGTTCCACATT
Organism: Allium sativum; assembly: GCA_030737875.1. Lineage (NCBI taxonomy): Eukaryota > Viridiplantae > Streptophyta > Magnoliopsida > Asparagales > Amaryllidaceae > Allium > Allium sativum. The sequence continues at coordinate 181,990,629 of CM060924.1, read as the reverse complement.
ACATGCCCATGAAAATATGTACCCAATTCTAGCCACTTTACATATGTCCAATTCTCGCCTATTTGCATGTATGCCAAGTTTATGACATCCCAACCCTATCAAGTTCTAGCCAAAGTTACATGTTGCCAAGTTCATGCCCAAATAAACCCAAATCATGGTTCATGTTTCCAATTCTACTTATGCCTAGTTAACGTAGGCCCAACCCCTTGATTTAACTTGCATAATCTCAAAACCCGTGATTTAATTCATATGTCAACTCATGTATTGCCCAAACTTGCAAATAATATTGGCAATAACCCAAATTTTTCCTTGTTCATGTTATGCACAAATTCGATCACCCACACCTATATCCAAATAGGTGAAATCCCAATATTTCCCCCGTATACAAATCGCACGTAAATCGTAGTTTAGGCCTAGGTCCGAAATCGACCAAGGTTCATCAAAAGAAAATAAATAGGGGAAGGTAGAAATTTGCATAAAACAAGATCCGAGAGAAAAACATCATTACATGGATGATAAGGACATGAAAGAGTGATTTGCAACATGCAAAGGTCGAAATTAATGTCATAGCAACATCCCCAAAGGTCAAGATAAAAAATGAACAAGAATGAACATGGATCAAATATCTTGCATAAATCCAATTCCAAATTTATCACATGTCATATTCAAGTTATCGTTTCAATCTAAAAGCATCTAGAACTTACAAAGCGTGGCTAGTGAATTAGGGGCAAGAATCGTTGTAGCGACGTTGATCTACCCTCTTGATTTGTTATAGAAGCTCTAGGAATGATGTAGCAACACTAGAAGCCTTGAGAAATAAGTAGCTCCTTTGATTTGATGGAGAAAGATTGCTCCTTTTCCTTAGATTTAGTTTAGAACCCTCAAGCCCTCAATGATGAAGATGGAGGCCATGATTTAGGAGCATTTTGGCAGCACTTAGTTGCTAGAATGATTTTTAGTGATTTAGTTTAGGTCTTAGGGTGTTTTTATAGGAGTTAGGACTAGTTTAGGCCCTTAGATTAACCCTAGTTTAGATCTGGACCACTGAAAATCGTCACAGGCCAACCAACCAGACCACACAAGCAAGCAGGTGCACCAGGCCAACCTGGCTCGACCAGGGAGGTCGACTCCCAGGTCGACACCCAGGTCGACTGGGCAGTCGACCTGGTCCCTGGGGGGTCGACTCCCCAGTCGACCTGGTGCTGGGCGGGAAATTTTCCGCCCAGTCTGTTCGGGGCAAAATTCAAATTTCGAAAATCTGTTTTCGTTTTCTGTTTTTTCGTGAAACTTCTAGAGGCCATATCTCGGTCATACGGACTCCGATTTACGAAATTTCGGACTCATTTCCAACCAGAATTCCGAGACGAACGCAACGGCACAACCCATTTTGCTTGATTCTTAATTTAAAATTTAATTCTGCCTTGATTCTTGTCTTAACACGTTATTTAAAAATTCGGGTTGTTACATTCTCCCCTCCTTTAAGGATTTCGTCCCCGAAATCTCTAAGTTAGGAAGAACGTATCCTACCCTCCATCATCCATCTACTCAAAACATCATCCACAAGCAACCATTGTACTTAAAAGATTTCTAATGCCATATGAACATATGCAGAAAGTGTGTGTATATGTTCCTTATCTAATGCAAATGATCAGGCCTAATTGCTCTTCTAAATGCAAAATATGTTTAGTGCCATGAATCCACATGCATGCAAATAGTCCTAGTCACATAAACACTACATGTGTGCACAACCATTCATCCATATGCAATATCCACATGATAACACATTCAATTTCACCCATAAACAAGTATAAACACTCATGCATATGCAACATGAAAATGTTTCTGAGCCGATCTAGTGCCTAATGTGTATTCATGCATCCACGAGCAACCACTTGCGACCACTTGCAACCATTTCGCAAACATCAATCATTACATGTTTCAAATACATGTTTGCATCCATAGGGTTCTACTTAAGGTCCTCAAGATAGGATCGAGAAGATAAGCAAGATGAACTCCTTTTCGGATTACAAGAAATCCCTTTCTAAACCCAACCCATATCCTATAAAGCCCAAAAGGTTTAGTCAACCTAACGGACACCTTCAAAACCTGACATGTATTACTAACCGATGAGTCATACCCCCTATGGAGTTTGCAACAGAAATAAGATCGAGAATAGGACCAAGAGGATATGCATAAAAGATAGCATGCAAGTAAGCTCTATAGGGAAAGGGGGATCAAGGATATACACTTATAAAGAGATATGATGCACGTATCTAGTCTTCAATCTTCTAAGTCGCGTTTCCTTGAGATTAACTCCATAGTGCTTTGATCGTCCTTAACTTCACAGATTCCTAATTCTTGTTTCCAAAATATGAGTTGGAACTCATTTCACTGTTGCCTCTCGTTCCGCTTTCACTTATCCTCCTTCTAGTATACTCGGCTCAAACTTAAATGCGTACTCATGGTTTCATGCAAGCTCTCCAAAATTCACTAGTGAACTCTGGATCTCGTTTACTCACTATACGGCATTTCACGCAGAAGAACTATCTCTTGAAAACAAACAGATGCCAACCATGTTACCAAGTGTACTTACTAGAGTGATTTCCATATCTCATGCACAAGCGAAATGAACCATCCACCTTAGTGGCAAACTCTACTCGAACGGATTACCAACAAATGCATCAAGAGATTCTAGGTAACCAATCATGATAGAACCCTAAAGGTTACATGAGACTTCGAGGGTATTACCGAGGCAAGTCAAGAGTCTAACTACCCTCCTTTCCGACCCGAGAATGGCACCCTTATGGGATGACCACTTCATTCCTAGAATCAACCCATAACTCAAAAACATAAGCATTATTCCCAAAAGTCATAGATGTCCTCAAATCCAAACAAGTCATGAATAAATGGGACGATCCCCCAACAGGATTTGAGACAAAAACGGGACCCTCTATTGTGCTAGTACCAAGGTGCAGGGACCCAACTATCGAAGCAGGATTTTAAAAAAGGATGCGATGTACAAAACAAAGTCCTAACGGGATGATAGAAAGGAAAAGCTAAACCTTTCACAGAAACGTTACCATCCTTCTTAGGTACGCTAACAGTGTGAGCATACAATTGCCCTCTCGATGATCTTGTTTTTTGGCCATGTCCTTGTCCTATAGTACTTAACTACCTTCTTGTTCTGAGCCTCATTCGCCTTAACCATTCCTATCCTTTCTTGTATAACGCGGTAACGGGTCTTTTGAGAACTTTCTCCATCGCACGGAAAACATTTACGTAGCTAGAAAAGGATTAGTCACAGTTAAAGCTACTGTGACTACAGGTGGAGGAAAGAAAGGAAAAGAGATTCGATCAAGGGAACTCAGGATAGTGCTAATGGCTTTTTGGGGAATAGCCCTTTTCTTTAAAACTTTTTTTGAAAAATGCTTCTTTGTAAACGGTTTTTAAATAGTTTTCAGAAGGTTTTAAAACTTTTGCCCAGTCTGGTAACCTTCTGCTCTGATACCAAATGTAACACCCCACCTCCGCTAGGGTCACTCACAAAGGGAATGCACTAGCTTTGGTGGAGTATTATCTAGGTAAACATGCACAGAAATATTACAAGACAGAGCATATAAAACAGCGGAAGAAAACATGATTTTTATTTCTTTATAAAAGTAGTAAGGTCTAAAACCCTTTACATCGGAGTACTATTAAATTTCTTACATCGAAACCTGTCTTGCAATAATAAAGAAGCATAAAACCATAGTCATACATTATTCCCCAAGTAAAACAGTAAAATAGCCATAGCCAAGAAAAGTCCAAGCCATATATGATGATCTTGAAGCAGGAATTCCGCACTAAGGAGCAACATTTCCTCCCTGTAAACCTGGGGGGGGGGGGGGAACGGAAGAAAAAGAGGCGAAACAAAACGGGGTCAGTCATAAAGACTGGTAAGTCCTAGCTACTTTCAGCCTAAAAACAGGTAAGAGTAACATGACATGTATAAACCGAAAGTAAATATAAGCATGATGACAAGATAAACAGATTAAACTAAGATGACAAGATAAACTCAAGTAACAAGATAACCAAGGTAACAGGATAACCAAGGTAACAAGATAACAAGATAAGCTCGGAATAACATCGCATGTCTAACGTCCCCTGCACCAACCGTACTAGCATCCTAACTCGTATCATCCCTTCCATGTATATGTATAGTTCCTTGGCGTATATCGTACGGGTTCCATCACGTTATTCTGTACTACTACAACGTAGTGTCACCATCCTTGAAATTGCTCGGACTGCCACCCTTGATTTGGCCAGTTTTGCTTAACACGAATTATTACGTGTTCAACTAGGATTTACGCCACCTAGGACCACTAGGGATTATGCTACCTATTGGACGTTTTCTAGATTCGATCTGGGTTTATGCCACCTAGGACCACTAGGGATTATGCTACCTATCGACTACGCCCTTTTTCCACGTAACGAACTAATCGATCGGCTCCCTACATGTCCTAGCTCGTCGTGTGTCAGTGTCATACAGCCCAATCACGAATGTAGCTACTCTGTGCTAGGTCCACCCTAGGGTGTATCAAGCCCTAGGGTGTCAACCACTGATACAATTCCAAGCACGCACAGTGTACAACAACTGGTGCCCACGCCTGCTTTTTCAACTCCGGACTACGTGCACGACCATAGTCCGCCTGAACCTACAATGGCGCACCAAACTCAGCCGTCATTTTGGTCGCTTACAATCAGCCCAGTAATCGTGCCCCACCCTAGCCTAGTCCCTAGGGTATCGTGATACATCCAAGAGGGTTACTGCTGAAAAGGACTGCATAACTAGGGTTTCCGTCCAGCAGGTTAAGTGTAGATACTTAACCCCTATCAGTCTAGCATGTCAAGTTGGTTAAGTGTGGTCATTCAAGTTCGTGACTTAACCCGTCTACATGTCATGTCAAATTGGCTAAGTGTTGTCATTCAAGTCCATGACTTAGCCCTACGAATCACATGTCAAGTTGGTTAAGCGTATTCCATCGATTCATGACTTAACCGTATCCAGATCATCGTGTCAAATTGGTTAAGTATGTTTAATCTTAACCCCATCAAATTACCGTGTTAGATTGGTTAAGTATATTCAAGCTTAACCCCATCAAATTACGGCGTTAGATTGGTTAAGTATACTCAAGTGATTCATGACTTAACCCCATCAAGTTATCATGTTTAGATTGGTTAAGTATATTCAAGCGATTCATGACTTAACCCCATCAAGTTATCTATTTAGATTGGTTAAGTATATTCAAGCGATTCATGACTTAACCCCATCAAGTTATCATGTTAGATTGGTTAAGTATATGTTAACCTAACCTGATCCACTAGTCAAATTATAACGGTTAAGTGTTACCCTTGTGAGTTTACTTAATCTTACCATTCATCGCGCTATACTAGTCGGGTGTTATCGACCCATTCAGGTTAAACTAACCCATCCTCTAATCGAGTTATATGGTTAAGTGTCATCAAGTAATCAAGTCCGGTTTTACTTAACTCACCCATCCACGTCATATTGGTTGAGTGCCAATAGTCTAATCAAGTTACTTAACCCACCCGTCCATGTCATATTGGTTAAGTGTCATTATTCTAATCAAGTTACTTAACCCACCCGTCCATGTCATATTCATTTATTATTTACTAATGCATCAACCTCTCACATTAGACTTATTTGCGGTCACTGGATATGCCGGGCGGTTCCGGGCAGAATTACACCGCAAATCCATTCCAACCTCGGGTTCAAGCATTACCACAATCTAATCTTAGCCTACGACCTCTCACATTAGACTATTATTGTTGTGGTCACTGGATATGCCGGGCGGTTCCAGGCAGAATTACACCACAACTCAAGTCTAATCTCGTGTCGAAGGCATCCGTTAGATTGTTAATTACGTATGTGTCATCTAAGCCAAAATCCCCACTTTACATATTACTAAACATATGCCCAGGTTCCACATTACATGCCCATGAAAATATGTACCCAATTCTAGCCACTTTACATATGTACAATTCTCGCCTATTTGCTTGTATGCCAAGTTTATGACATCCCAACACTATCAAGTTCTAGCCAAAGTTACATGTTGTCAAGTTCATGTCCAAATAAACCCAAATCATAGTTCATGTTTCCAATTCTACTTATGCCTAGTTAACGTAGGCTCAACCCCTTGATTTAACTTGCATAGTCTCAAAACCCGTGATTTAATTCATATGTCAACTCATGTATGCCCAAACTTGCAAATAATATTGGCAATAACCCAAAATTTTCCTTGTTCATGTTATGCACAAATTCGACCACCCACACCTATATCCAAATAGGTGAAATCCCAATATTTCCCCCGTATACAAATCGCACATAAATCGTAGTTTAGGCCTACGTCCGAAATCGACCAAGGTTCATCAAAAGAAAATAAATAGGGGAAGGTAGAAACTTTGCATAAAACAAGAAACGAGAGAAAAACATCATTACATGGATGATAAGGACATGAAAGAGTGATTTGCAACATGCAAAGGTCGAAATTAATGTCATAGCAACATCCCCAAAGGTCAAGATCAAAAATGAACAAGAATGAACATGGATCGAATATCATGCATAAATCCAATTCCAACTTTATCACATGTCATATTCAAGTTATCGTTTCAATCTAAAAGCATCTAGAACTTACAAAGCGTGGCTAGTGAATTAGGGGCAAGAATCGTTGTAGCGACGTTGATCTACCCTCTTGATTTGTTGTAGAATCTCTAGGAATGATGTAGCAACACTAGAAGCCTTGAGAAATAAGTAGCTCCTTTGATTTGATGGAGAAAGATTGCTCCTTTTCCTTAGATTTAGTTTAGAACCCTCAAGCCCTCAATGATGAAGATGGAGGCCATGATTTAGGAGCATTTTGGCAGCACTTAGTTGCTAGAATGATTTTAGTGATTTAGGTTAGTTCTTAGGGTGTTTTTATAGGAGTTAGGACTAGTTTAGGCCCTTAGATTAACCCTAGTTTAGATCTGGACCACTAAAAATCGTCACAGGCCAACCAACCGGACCACACAAGCAAGCAGGTGCACCAGGCCAACCTGGCTCGACCAGGGAGGTCGACTCCCTGGTCGACACCCAGGTTGACTGGGCAGTCGACCTGGTACCTGGGGGGTCGACTCCCCAGTCGACCTGGTGCTGGGCGGGAAATTTTCCTGCCCAGTCTGAACGGGGCCAAATTCAAATTTCGAAAATCTGTTTTCGTTTTCTGATTTTGTGAAACTTCTAGAGGCCATATCTCGGTCATACGGACTCCGATTTTCGAAATTTCGGACTCGTTTCCAACTAGAATTCCGAGACGAATGCAACGGCGCAACCCGTTTCGCTTGATTCTTAATTTAAAATTTAATTCTGCCTTGATTCTTGTCTTAACACGTTAATTAAAAATTCGGGTTGTTACACTTACCTTCCCATCTGTAATGAGTAATCAATAACCTGTCGGGAACATGGAAACAATTGAGTGGGAATTAAGTGTTGGCGAGGTCCAACCCAGCAACTGGGTTTCCCAAGTATAACATTGTATATCCATGTTTATAAATACACAAAAGACGTAAATTCATGACCCCTTCCCATATTCGAACATTGTTCTTATGGGAAACAATTAGATAATCAACCAAGAAGCAATAGTGGTTGGACAAACAAACACCACTGTTCAAGTGGTTACGGCATTTTAACATGATGCGAAAAATAACAGGTTCAAATCCTGCTTGCGGAGATTTAGCCCCTTGTCATGTAAGATATTATATACACCCTATATTTGTATACAAAGTAACCAATTTTCAAAAAAAAAAAAAAGGTGGTTGGACAAAGCAAATTGGGTTGCAATTTTATATAATTTATTATCTAAAACAATTCCCCTAGATCAGTGAATTTCTCTAACTAAAGAATTTTGTGGGGCTTCCCCTTAGGCCAACCTTGACCCCGATCTAAGTTCATTGTCAACCATCATCCAAAATCAACATAGACTGTATCGAGCAATATGCCTAAACAATAGTATATCCCCATCTCGATCCTAATCTCCCGACGTCCTTAAGGGTTGGCATGACATTAACATAATCATAAAAAGACATAGAATCGTAATTTGATACCTGAAAAATCTGGAATCCGTCGGCATCCGTATTCAAAAAGAGAATAAATATCCGATATACAAAAAAATGGATGTGGATACGAAGACATTTGCATCTAAAATTACTTATTCATTTTTTTTCAAGATTATAGTTAAATACGTATATTTTATAATAATGATTTTTTTTATTAAATTAGAAGTTTATATTATATGCACTAAATACATATTAATTGCTCAACTATTTATTATCTTCATATTTCTTTATTTTTAATAATTAATGGAACTTAAAAAAAAAGTTCATATTAAACTAAAATATTCCATTTATGTTTTTTAATTTATTAATCATTAGCGGATATAACAATTAACTAATCTCCGTTAGCATCGGCGGATGCATGTATTCGATATCCAAAAATGAATTTGAATCTAGATACAAATATGACACTATCTGCAACCGAAAGTGTATCTCGACGGGCCTAGAAACATGAATGCAAAGCCAAAGTCTCCAACCAGCGAACTCACACACAATCTATGCTTATCATCTTATCTGCAGTAGCTCACTTTACACAATCCAGAGTGGTCTGATCACTCCACTAGCTTGCACCACTAGGCATCTAATTCTACTCAAACACCATTCAAACTAGTCATAAAACAAGCTCATTGAATTAAATAATCCATACTATAAACACCATTTGAATTAATCATTGCTCTAGCTCAGTCAAATAGATAGTTTAACAACCCGTATTTTATACGCTATCAATCATATCGTAAATATTTATTTCACTTAATTAATAAGACGATGTGAGGTTCCATTGGTATTGACTGGGATGTTAAAGTTAAGTCGTAAATGAGATAATAAAGTAACCAATTCTCGAAAAAAAATGGTTGGACAAAGCAAATTGAATTGCAATTTCTTTTTTATATAATTTATTATCTAAAACAATTCCCCTAGATCAGTGAATTGCTTTAACCAAAGAATTTTGTGGGGCTTCCCCTTAGACCAACCTGGACCCAGATATAAGTTCATTGTCAACCATCATCCAAAATCAACATAGAATGTATCGAGCAATATGCATAAACAATCGTATATCTCCATCTCGATCCTAATCTCCCGACATCGTTAAGGGTTGGCATGACATTAATATAATCATACAAACACATAGAATCGTAAACTGATACCCAAAAAATTTGGAATCGTTCGGCATCCGTATTCGAAAAGAGAATAAATATTTGATATACATAAAAAGGATGATAGGAAGACATTTGTATCTGAAATTATTTATTCATTCTTTTTTCAAGATTGTAGTTAAATACGTATATTTTAGAATAATGAAAAATATATTTTTATTAAATTAGAAGTTTATATTATATGCACTAAATACATATTAACTGCTCAACTATTTATTATCTTCATATTATTGATTTTCAACACTTTAATTATTAATGTAATTTTAATAAAAGTTCATGTTAAACTAAAATTTTCCATTTACGTTTTTTAATTTATTAACCTTTAGTAACTCGGCGTCATCAATATTCGTTAGTTTGAATGTTCCATCTCCAAGCCTCTGACTGATGTCTCAATTGGACTGCACACCAAGTACGAGATTATAAGTAGCAGTGGTCCGGACGTACTTGGAGAATTTCCGGATTGCAAGGGCCTCTCTCCTTTATTGGAAGAGGAATAAGGTGCCTTCGATTTTGTTCACAACCCAAAATGAACTTGTAAATGGATGTGTCTGACGTTGTATTTTACGGCATAATAAATTGGTTTCTATTGATGAAATATCAGCTGGTGGTGGAGGATTTATCCTCATAGGTTAACACCCTCCTCTAGGACATATGTACTTAGAGGGTTATATATTAATAGACATTGATTATATGTTGTGAATTGACAATGTGACATGCTAAGTGATGAGTTATTGATGATCATAGCTTTTTGTTGAAAAGCATAGCTTTGTGTGGAAGCGTAACTTCAGGGCCTCACAATCGGTAATGAGCCGAAACATGATGAAGTACCACAGAATTAAGGACTAATGTTTCCTTTTAGTTAAGAAAGTGATGCTATGGTATGGAGCGCACGCAATTTACTTAGTGGGTGATGGAACAAGGCGCCTCAGATAATGGTCAACAACGATCGGGAGACCTTACGTTCAGGAGTAACCCGAACATCACCTGAAATAGTGGTGGACTTGGTTTGTCGATACAAAAGGAGCATTTTTTTATCTTGGGACATCACGCTAGAGGTGTTTCGAATCGCGGTTAAGGAAGATCCTTTGCCTTGGTCATTGATGGAACCCAACTTCTACTACGAAGCCTTACGGTTTTGGTTGTACTTTATGTATGTAGACATAATATATTAGTACCTACGTCTGCTAAGATTGATATATTAATTTGGAAAATGTTTTCAAAGATAGACACTAACGATAATATCAAATGATTTTCGCGTATCAAGTATATTTAGTTATCATAAGGTAAAACTTGCTCCTAATGGTGGGTCTTTGCATTATGTGATGGAATGCGGGTCTTATGGTAGTTTCATTTTTCAAAAAAGCGTGCATGAAGTTTTGAAACCCCTTTGAAGATTGTTTGAGATATGTATGACCTGTTATCTAGTTCTCAAGCTTATTAATCCAAGCCTGGCTCAAGCGTTTTGACACTGGGGTCAGATCTGAATGTATTTCAGGTTTAGACAGGATTCGAGGAGTTCCCAAACGATTCCAGAGAAGCTAGTGGATCTTTGTCATTAGGCATGGCGTATTCTACTATCTATACTATGATGTTGTGACTGTATTACGTGAGGATAGTGTTTATAATATCCATGGTATGTTTACCCTGATTATTTAAATGTTTTTCATTGTAAAGTTTCCGCTGTAAAGTTATATTGAATATTATATTTGATCTATTCTGATGTGAGATTATGTACTTCTCTTTTGTTCTGTTCCATCGTGTTTGCTCTGATAAAACCCTAATGGATTGAGTTTGCGAGATTTGGTTTTGCGATACATGAACACCGTGGATGTGTTAAGTATCGACTATCGAAGATCGGAAATTCGCTTTATCGAAGGACTTTTCGTGGATCCGTACTTTTTGGATCGGACTTGTGTGGCTTATAGTCGGTTCAAAGAACAAGGGTCTACGGTTCGTCACATAGCGTTGGATTTTCTGGATTTCCTTGTGAAGATATAGGGGAGTATTTGTATTTTCAGTCATCCGCTCCAAGAGCGGGTATGTATGTATACGAGTGTGTGTGTGTGTGTATATATATATAAGCACAAACCAACTGAATAAGCAGTAATTTATCCAACCATCCATCACTATGTAAATAGCAATCAATACTATTATATGGTATAATAGTATATCAAAAAGTGCGAGTTAAACCCACAATCCATTCCAACCGACGATTTCATGTTGTTTTTATCTAATTTCTAACAGGCGTTCGAAATTAAAAAAAAGAATCCAAACTTTCCATAATTTTTCCAATCCACCGTGTATGCATAGTTGTTTGCGAACAAATTATACAATTGTAAACAACTGTAAAATCCGTTCGGCTTTCCTAAACAACAAGGATTGTTATAGAGGGTGTCGAACTCTGGGACCAAAAGTATTTTAATTAATAAATCCAATCAAGTTATTCCAAGATTTTGATTGATTGAAAACACAGAAAATAACAGCAATTAAATAAAGATGAGAGATTTATCTAATAAGAGAAAGCAATTAGGGGATAATGACATAGATTAGATTCACACTCATCAATAGCCAACAAATAAATATAGATCTAATTCATGTTTCTGTCACAAATACGAATCAACGATAAATAGATTCTTAGAAACAAATAAGTAAATAACGACAAGCATAGCCTATGCAGGAGCTGAGCTCTTAAACAACCATAGACTATCAGGACAGATTCACTTATTAATTTCTAAAACCCTAAAATTAGACCTAAATCTGATAATTGTTAAATCGAACACGAATATACTCTGTGAAGGAGTATAGCTCTTAAACGACACAGAATATGAAGGTTCAGATCTAACCCTTGATTCAAATCCAGATCTACATGTATAAAGTCCTCATCTATTGGCTATGTGATTCATGATGAATCATATCTGTTAGCGTCATCACCCCCTAATCAAAGGGGATTAGCTAGACATAGCCAAAGAAGAAGAAAAACAGAAATTAAATAACATGAACATAAATAAAACTAAAACTAAATAGAATAGAGGAAGAAGAGTTTTATTCCAAGAGAAAGATTACAGAATAAAACTAAGTGTGTCTTTACATGAATAAGATACAAGGTATTTATAGTAGTATTGGCCAAGGCTAAGAGGCTCATCACACAATGTGGGACAAAAACCCATTTTCAAAATAACACATAAATCAAGTAGCTAAGTGCGAACACGTTTGAATGAGAAGCCTTGCAAAGGAGCTAGTGTGAATGTATGCAGAGAAAATAGGTTGCGGGCTTTAACTCCAGTTGCCTTGAGTATGAATAAGAACTCCAAGTGATCAGAAAAGCATTGAATCTTAACTTTGAAATATGCAGCAGAAAGTAGTTGAACAGCAACATCTCTTCAGATCTTCAAGCTTTAATCCAGCTTTAAAAATCAACACTCTTATTGCGCAAATTCAACAAGCTTTTCACAATTAAATGCATTAATCCATTTATCTCAGATAATCTGAAAAACACAACTATAAATACACAGTATCAGTTATTTTAAAGATAAAATAAGATATATAAGCGGATAAAATATACACATTTACGTGTATATCAAATACCCCCACACTTATCTTTTTATTCGTCCTCGAATAAACTAAACTAAGATATGTCACACTTTCGTAGGAAACACGATTGCATTTAGCGTATGCAACAAGCCGTTAAACCTCTGGTTGTCCCCAATAGGACGAGTGTTTGTCTCGTGAGGGTTTTCAGCGGATACTACCCACAAAATCCAGAGCGTCTTAAGTACGCGAATTAATCAAATGATATATTTAAGGTCTTTCACATTCCAAGGATTTCACCTAACTTCAATAGTAACGATTTAGCCCCAAATTGTCCATCCCATAATTAGTGCAAAAATGAACAATATTTTTCAAGCTGAATCGTAATTCCTTGATAACACTGTAATTGTCTTGAAGGTTAAGAGCGTGGTGTCAACCAAAGTTCTACACATCGACAATGTGCACCCAATCATTTCTTTATTCTTCTCTCTCTCTCTCTCTCTTTTTTTGAATAATTTTTCACCAATGTAACTGTAATGTATTGGATATGAGATATGCATAGATGAAGGGAAATTTTTGTAAGTTCTAAAAATATTCTAGATAAAAGGGCAAGTGTATTAGTTGAATTTCAAGCTACAAAAGATAAAGTAATACTAAGGCACATATGGACATTTTGTTTCCTTTCATCTCCTCAACTACAATCCTTGCTTCTAAGTACGGTATGATGGATGTGGATGGAATGGAAATGGATGCTTCATAGTCAGGAATGATGAAGACTATTTTATTCAGAGAGACTCTCTCTTTATTTCATTTTTTTCTATTCTTTTTTTCTACTTTTTTTTCTTTTGCATGATGAATGATGAATGGAGATGGAATGATGACGTACATGATTTCATTTGATTCCTCCTCTACTACCAACACTTCATGAAAGGAAAGTTTTGTGCCCTAGTTACTCTACTTCTATAACCTTAATTCAACACACAAGTCTGGATTGATGTTATACGAAAAGCTAAAAGGAATGATAAGAAAAGTTTCGTAAGATAGATAACCCATATAAAATAAGATGTGGTATATGGTTATCCTACCTTAAAACAAGTACGGAGTGGGTGGCGTAATATTGGTATAAAAAGTGATGTTTTTGACCTTTAAACAAAGGTTCTTGAGTATACCAATATAAGATAAACTTGTCGAAACATGGATGTAAATCGACTAAAACTTGGGTTTGAATAATGTGGGGTATCGAAGAAGAACGCTACCATGAGTCATTTCTCCTTAACTGGGCCAAGTGGATTTTAGAACTTACGATTTTGAAAATTTGAATGAAAAGAAAATATTATGCATGAAAACGAACTCAGAAAATCCAATGTAAGTGCAAAATCATTATTATTTGACTCTTTTTTTTTATTATTTTTACTTGCACGTTCTAACATGTATAACAAAGGTTGACACGCTTACTCCAGAACACGACTAACGTCTGCACAGTCTCAAGCTAGCATCTTAAAAAGACACATTACGATTCAATGAATAAATAGTGTTCATTCCCATCACCCAACAATTCAACTTATCAAACAAGGACCAAGGTGTTATTTATGAATTCTAAGTTAATCCTTGTTCAATGAATGACCTAGTTCATAAAATTTGATTGCTGATGTAATGTAAATTCCCCCCACACTTGAGTGTGACTGTGTCCTCACAGTCGTTAATCAGACATATCTTAGTGAAACGAAAAATAAAATAAGAGACTATTTACATATGTACAAAAGAGTGTTAGTGCGTCTTACCGAATGTAATGTGGCTCATGGAGGACCATGAGCTCTTCCTCTTGGTTGGGTGTTGGTTCCAAGTAAGGTTTAAGGCGTTGACCATTGACCTTAAAAGATGATCCATCGGTTGGATTCTCAATTTCTACCGCACCATATGGAAAAACAGTCCATACAGTGTAAGGTCCTGTCCATCTAGATTTTAACTTACCCGGAAATAAATGCAGTTTTGAGTCATACAATAGAACTTTTTGACCTGGCATGAAAGTTTTACGTAAAATTGATTTATCATGAAAAACTTTTGTTTTGTCCTTGTAAATTCGTTCATTTTCATAGGCATCATTTCGAATTTCATCAAGTTCATTAAGTTGAAGCTTCCTATGTTCTCCTGCTTGCTCTAAATCAAGATTCAAAGTTTGTATTGCCCATAACGCCCTATGTTCTAGTTCAACTAGCAAGTGACATGGCTTACCAAAAATCAACCGGTAAGGGGACATACCCAAGTTGGTTTTGAAAGCGGTGCGGTAAGCCCAAAGAGCGTCGGTTAACTTTTGGGACCAATCTTTACGATTTCGATTCACAGTTTTCTCAAGAATTTGTTTAATTTTCCTATTCGATACTTCAACTTGCCCACAAGTTTGAGGATGGTAAGGAGTAGATAACTTGTGGGTTATCGAATACTTTCTCGAGCTTCAAAAGAACGATTACAGAAGTGTGTACCATTATCACTGATTATTGTGCGAGGTGTGCAAAACCTAGAAAAGATGTTTTCTTTCAAGAAGCGCACAACAACCTTGTTATTGTTTGTTTTGCATGGTACAGCTTCGACCAATTTGGAAACATAATCAACAGCTAAGAGAATGTAAAGGTTCCCAAAAGAATTAGGGAAGGGTCCCATGAAGTCTATACCCCACACATCAAAAATTTTGACCTCTAGAATAGGGTTTAGGGGCATCATATTCCGTTTAGAAATTTTCCCCAAGAATTGACATCGATCACAAGTTTTGCAAAATTCGAACGCGTCTTTGAAAAGGTTAGGCCAGTAGAAACCCGATTGGAGAACCTTTTCGGCTGTCTTTTTGGGACCGAAGTGACCACCACAGGCTTGGTCATGACAGAAAGAGAGGACACTGCGAGTTTCAGTGTCGGGAACACACCTTCGAACGATTTGATCGGGACAATACTTGAAAAGATAGGGGTCGTCCCAATAAAAATGTTTCACTTGGGAAAAGAATTTGTGTTTATCCTGCTTAGACCAAAAAGAAGGGGTCTGCTTATTGACTAAGTAGTTGACAATGTCAGCAAACCAAGGATCAGTGGATAGAGAAATCGGCTGTTCATCAGGGAAATTCTCGTTGATCGGAAGAGAAGAAGACGGGGCATTTGGAAGACGAGACAAGTGGTCCGCAATAACGTTGTCAGATCCTTTTTCATCCTTAATGGTAAGGTCAAATTCTTGAAGTAGAAGGATCCAACGAATGAGACGAGCCTTAGCATCCTTTTCAGAGAAAAGATACCTAAGTGCGGAATGATCGGTATAAACCGTGATGTGTGAGCTTACTAGATAAGGCCTGAATTTTTCTAGAGCAAAAACAACTGCCAAAAGTTCTTTTTCAGTGGTCGTATAATTGATTTGGGCATCGTTCAAAGTCTTACTCGCATAGTAAATGACGTGAATAATCTTATCGATACGTTGTCCTAGGATAGCGCCAACAGCGAAATTCGAGGCATCACACATGATTTCAAAAGGCAGCTTCCAATTAGGAGAGCAAATGATCGGGGCAGAGACAAGTTCATTTTTAAGACGCTCAAAAGATGAAATGCAATCAGAATTGAAGTCCAAAGGAACATCCTTACCAAGAAGATTGGTCAAAGGTCGAGAGATTTTGCCAAAATCTTTTATAAAGCGACGGTAAAAACCAGCATGACCTAAAAAGGATCGGATGTCCTTAACGGATTTGAGAATGGGAAGATTCGAGATAACTTCGATTTTGGCTTTGTCTACTTCAATTCCTTTGTTAGAGATGACAAGTCCCAAAACAATGCCATGTTTAACCATGAAGTGACATTTTTCCCAATTAAGCGTTAAGTGTTTATCTTTGCAACGATTAAGAACGAGATCCAGGTGATGTAAACACTCAGTGTAGGAATCCCCGAAGATGGAAAAATCATCCATGAACACTTCCAAAAATCGCTCGATCACATCAGAAAAAATGCTAATCATGCACCTCTGAAAGGTTGCAGGTGCATTACAGAGACCAAAAGGCATACGTCGGTACGCAAATGTACCAAATGGACACGTGAAAGTGGTTTTCTCATGGTCCTCAGGAGCGATAGGGATTTGATTATATCCCGAGTACCCGTCAAGGAAACAATAGTACTCGTGACCAGCTAGTCGTTCTAACATTTGATCGATAAATGGCAGAGGGAAATGATCCTTTCGTGTTACAGCGTTAAGTTTCCTATAGTCAATGCAAACATGCCAACCAGTCTGGGTGCGGGTTGGGATAAGCTCGTTAGCTTCATTTTGAACCACGGTAATCCCTGATTTCTTAGGTACAACATGAATCAGACTAACCCATTGACTATCGGAAATCGGGTAGATGATTCCATTGTCAAGGCATTTAAGGATTCCAGCCCAAACTGCTTCTTTCATGATGGGGTTTAGTCGACGTTGGGGATCACGAGTGGGTTTGGCATCATTTATAAGGTGGATTCGATGTTGGACAATCGAAGGACTAATCCCCTTAATATCAGCCATGGACCAACCAATTGCTTCCTTATTTTTCTTAAGGATGGGAAGGAGCAATTGTTCCTGCTCTAAAGTAGGGTCAAAAGCGATAATGACAGGAAAAGTTTCATTGCCTCCTAAGTAAGCGTACTTAAGATGACTGGGCAGCACTTTGAGGTCAGATTTTGGGGGCGACTCAACCGAAGAAATTGGTTGAGGGATAGACTCATTTGTGAGAGGCTTGACAGGAATCGAATCAGAGACATTTTCGGGAGTATCTTGAAACAAAGTTTCGTAATCTGATTCAATTTCGTTATTCAGATGGCCGAGCTCAGATTCATTATCGTGGACAGCATGGATGTCAGAAAACTGGTCCACATAAGAGTTAGGAGAGTTTTCATTTCTGAAGATGTTTAGCTCGACAATCATGTTACCGAAAGAAAGTTTCATATACCCATTTCTACAGTTGATGAGAGCATTAGAGGTTGCTAAGAAGGGTCGTCCTAGAATCAAAGGGATCTGGTTTGCAGGATTGCTAACCTGTTGAGTTTCTAAGACAATGAAATCAACTGGAAAGATGAATTCGCCAATTTTGATCAACACATCCTCGATTTTGCCCATAGGTTTCTTAATTGAACGGTCAGCAAGCTGAAGGGTAACCTTGGTGGGTTTCAGTTCTCCTAGCCCTAATTGGCGATAGACGGAATATGGAAGCAAGTTAACACTAGCACCTAAGTCTAGCAGGCATCTATCGATTTTCTTGTCCCCAATAGTACATGATATTATGGGGCAGCCAGGATCTTTGTATTTCACTGGAATCGATTGGGACAAGACTTCGCTTAGAGTTGCCGCTAGAAACACTTTCTTAGGTACATGTGCATGACGTTTTTGAGTGCACATATCTTTTAGAAATTTTGCGTATTGTGGAACTTGTTGTATAATATCTAAAAGAGGAATGTTCACTTTAACTTGCTTAAATATTTCAAGGATTTTTTCTAGCTAATCCGTCTTTTTCCTAGGTCGGAGTCTATGAGGAAATGGAGCAGCCAACTCAGTAGGTTGGGCTACTTGAGTTTGAGGATGGTCCTTGTCAGAAATTGGCTCAATGTTTTGATCTGAGTTGGTCGAATTTTCGATAGGGTTTGGAAGATCGTCCGGTAAAGCATTTGGGTTGACCACATGGTTGTCAATCTTTTTGCCGGATCTAAGAGTCGTGACCGCATTCAAGTGACTAACGTTTGAATTTTGAATGATGTTAATTTGGTTGGAGTTAGGATTTTGACGGTTGGGGTTTGGAATGGGTTGACTCGGGAAAGTGCCTCTTTCCCGTTCGCTTACGGAAGTGGCTAACTGACTCATTTGCATTTCAAGTTTAGCGATCGATTGACTCTTGTTTTGCATGTGCGAAGTCAATAAATTTTGAAGATTGGTATTTGACTGGAGATTTTGAGTCATCGCTTTAGTCAATTCTTCGAGAGTTTTCTCAAGTGATGTCAATCGTTTATCGTCTTGGGGAACAAAAGATTGTTGCGCTTGATTTTGAGAAGGTGGCGCGGGATGTTGGAATTGAGTTTGTTGAAAGGGAGGTTTCGAAGTATTATTTGAAAATGACTGGAAAGGTGGTCGAACCGCATTCGAATTTGCATTGTTTTGGGTCCAAGAGAAGTTAGGATGGTTTCTCCAACCTGGATTGTACGTTGGGGAGAATGGGTCACTCCTAGCTTTGTCAAATGCGTTGAGTTGTTCCATTGAATGTGGGCATTGATCAGATATGTGGTTAGGATCGTTACATTTGTAGCATGAGGTCTGAGATGCTTGAGCTTGATTTATTTGCGTTGATGAAAGGACATTATCGAATTTGGATATCATCGCGTCTATTTTTGCTTCTAAGGCTACTGATGATCCTACCGAATGAGCGTTAGATCAGGAATAAATCGATTTCTCGTTAGATCTTTCCCATTGAGCTGATTTTTCGGCCAAATTTTCGAGAAATTGCCAAGCGGCATTGTGATCTTGGGCTAGAAAATTTCCTTGGCACATTGATTCGAGCATGGTTCGAGAGTTATTTTCAAGTCCATCGTATAAAATTTGACAAAGATTCCATTTTTTGAAATTGTGATGTGGACATTTGACTAGAAGCTCTTTAAATCTTTCAAAATATTTTGCAAAGGATTCACCCCCAAATTGATGAAAATTGACGATTTCGTTTCGATTTTTGGATGTTTTTTCTAGAGGGTAAAATTTCTTTAGAAAAATGTTCACAAATTCACCCTAAGTTCCAATCGTATTTGAAGGCAAGCTATACAACCATTTCTCAGCATAATCGGTAAGTGCAAATGGAATTAACCTAAGTTTGATTCCATCGTCACTTAATTGTTGAAATTTCATGGTTGCACAAACTTGTTCAAATTTGGTCAAGAAGATATAAGGATCATCACATTCTAAATTGCCGAACTTTGGAAGAGTATTTATGTGATTCGAATGAATTTCAAAGTGGTTACCCGTTGGGGTGGGCAATATGATGCAAGAAGGAATAGAAACCTGATCAGGGAAGTATTTATCCATAAGAGATCGAGGGGGATTTTCTTCGACCATGGTTAAAGAGATGTTTGTTCGAACTAAACGATTGTCTGAAGGATCACGAGTCCAATGACGCATGCACTAGCGAGAAAAATAAGGGAAGACGAGAAAAAACAAATTTGAGCGATTTTTTTTTTTTACAAAATGAGAATTATTTTAAAAAAATTTCTTTTAGAGAAAAAGAATTAGACACAAAAGATTTTTTTAAATGAACCTAATGCAATTTACAATTTCTAGAATTATATAATGACGGTTTGGTTTATTTCAACAAAAGACTTCTCAGCCAGTTAACGGACAGGAGTTATCGATGCACCAGGAATCACCCTAGTAATGCAGCCGAAGGTTTAAGTACCTTCAGAGGAACAACCGATATAATATTTACGAATCACCGTAATATTTATAAACAGTTATTACTCTGCCGTAGTCTAGACACCGAGAAATAATCCGTTAGAACTAAACCAAATTATCAAAATATAATGAAGTCCTTAGAAAATAAAAACAAAACTAAGATGAATGCAATATTTATTTTTCAGTCACAGAATGAACAGTCACAGAACAGTCAATTGCAGAGATAAAAAAAAAAATTACAAGCAAGCCGATGCCCTGCAGAAGAGTTTTACAAGCAATGTCTATATTTTTTTATTTGCAGCAGCGGTCCCTGTAAAGTTAGAAAATACCCACCTTGATCGGCAGTCCGTCCAGTGCAGTTGAGTCACGCTAGCGCGTTCACACCCCACTTGGTGTGCAACCGCTCGAACCCGGAATTGTCCGCCGCTTTCTGTTGTTGTCTCCTTCTATTATTTGCTTGACTGCGCTGCGGCACGGGTTCGGGCTAGGAGGCCGAATTTTTTTTTTTTAAGAACTTTTTCTAATTTCCACTGTACCTGTTTTCGAAAAATTTCTCACTTTTTTTTTTTGGAGAATTCACCCTCACTTGGTGTGCAACTGCTCCAACAATTCAAATTCTGCTAAGTGCTTGTGTCTTGTATTTCCTGTTTTGCTGCTAACAAAAACTCTAAAACCAAAAAAAACAGTCTTTTTATTTTTATTTTATTTTTAAAGAAAGAAAAGGAAAAAAAATTATCCAAAAAGCTAAAAAGATTTAAAACAAAGCAGAGAAAGTGGACAGCCCACACATGCTAACCCCACACAAGCTAAGCCTACGAGCCCAGTAAACCCAAATAGATGATACAAATGATAAACCTATTTCCCAGTACCCAAATTGCCAGTAACCCCAAACGTCGATATTTTTTTCTTTTTGCAAATCGAAACTCGCGATAAAAAAAAATCCACAACAACGTTCGATTTCGAAAATTTTAAAACTTGAATTTGGGATCGGAAGGCGTTGCGTGAGTGGTTCGACTATGGGGGAGTTTCTGTGTGAACGGTGGTCACGGGAGTTTCTGTGTGAACGGTGGTAAAGTGGACTGGCGATGTAGTGATTGCGGAATTGTGAGGGGTTATGGAGGTTGGACCTGCGATGTGGTGAGTGAAGCAATGGTAAAGGGGAATGGTTGAGGTGATGATTTCGGCTTTGGGTTATTTGGTTGCTGTGACGTCGTAGGGTTGAGATGAGATCGTGACTGAGTTTTTCGAAGTGGGGTTTTGTTGAAGTGCGGTTTGGAAGTTTGGTTATTTTTCAGAATTGGAGAAGCAGAAGTTGAAAAGGGCCTGATTGAACGAAGCCAGTGGGGGACGATGGCAGGAAATGATCTGTGAATTTTGTGCTTTGCGAGTTGAGAGGAGGTTTTGGGTATGGTTTCACAGTGGATATGTAGGAAAGTGCCTGGGTGCGTGAAGATGGTATTGAAGTGGATGGATGAATTGAAGCAGGTTTTTTTTTTTTTTTGAAGAGGGGGTCTGTAGCATTTGGGAGAGGAGGTTGGTCTGGATTTGGGGGAAAGGATGGTTCTTGATTGGGGGCGCAGGTTTATGGACTGATGATGGCAGGTTTTGGTTTGAATGAGGAGTATGTGACTTGCAACGGTGATCAGGGATGGGATTGATGTGGAAGAAGAATTGGTTTGAGTTGCTGAGTGAATGGTGAGTAGGACGTGAAGATTGTGATTGGATTTGTGCGATGGAGTATGTCTTTTGTGCTTGATAAAGTGGTGGAGCGAATTGGTTTGGTGGTAAAGAGGGAGGGACGTGGTTGGAGGCGTTGGTTTTGCTGAGGGGCGTTGAAAATGGGGGAAGTGTTGTTCTGGCGTGTGATATGGAAGGTGATGTTGGGTAAGAAAGCAGGTGACTTGCTGTGTGGTCTTTGTGATGATGGAGGAGTTGTTGTAAGTGGTCTGTGTGAATGAGATTGATTGGAGTTTTGTTGGTAGAGAAGGATTATGATGAGTAGTTGAGGAGTTTAGAGGAGATGAACGTAGGGTGTTGTGATGAGGTTCAGTGGATGTAGCTGATGGATCTGTGGTAGTTCTGGCAGTCGCTTTTGTGTTAGCTGTTTGGCGAGGCATGGAGGGTGATTGAATGAACTGGACAGTGGTTTTGTGAAGTGTGAAGCTTGGTTGGAATTTGTAATGAAGGGTTGCCAAGGCTATGGATGCGGTGTTCAGACAGAAATAACAAGAAGAGATCAAAAGGGGAAGAGAAAGAAATTGCCAAAAAGTTTTGTTGTTGTTGTTGTTGTAAAAGCTGTAAAAAGGAAAGAAGTATGAGATTTGGAAAGGAATTTGAGAAGGTAGGAAACAAAAACTAAATTTGCAAGTTAATTTTTTTTTATTGTTATAAATAGAAGGGAGTATAAAAGAAAAATCAGCAAGAAGTAAATGACAGATAGGGAAAGAAATAGACGAAAAGAAATTGAAAACAAAATTTGGCAAAAATATTTTTTCTTCTCTTATTTGTTAGATTATGGTATCACAGATAAAATACCAAATCAACCAATGAGATTTTTTTTATGTCTATACTAGAAAACAAAAGGAAACAAAATAAATAAAAAAATATTTTTGTGTTTTTTTTTTAAATTAACTCGAAGGATCTACGAATTTAAAATTATTTTGGTCCCCGGCAACGGCGCCAAAATTTGTTTGCGAACAAATTATACAATTGTAAACAACTGTAAAATCCGTCGGCTTTCCTAAACAACAAGGATTGTTGTAGAGGGTGTCGAACTCTGGGACCAAAAGTATTTTAATTAATAAATCCAATCAAGTTATTCCAAGATTTTGATTGATTGAAAACACAGAAAATAACAGCAATTAAATAAAGAAGAGAGATTTATCTAATAAGAGAAAGCAATTAGGGGATAATGACATAGATTAGATTCACACTCATCAATAGCCAACAAATAAATATAGATCTAATTCATGTTTCTGTCACAAACACGAATCAACGATAAATAGATTCTTAGAAACAAATAAGTAAATAACGACAAGCATAGCCTATGCAGGAGCTGAGCTCTTAAACAACCATAGACTATTAGGACAGATTCACTAATTAATTTCTAAAACCCTAAAATTAGACCTAAATCTGATAATTGTTAGATCGAACACGAATATACCCTGTGAAGGAGCATAGCTCTTAAACGACACAGAATATGAAGGTTCAGATCTAACCCTTGATTCAAATCCAGATCTACATGTATAAAGTCCTCATCTATTGGCTATGTGATTCATGATGAATCATATCTGTTAGCATCATCACCCCCTAATCAAAGGGGATTAGCTAGACATAGCTAAAGAAGAAGAAAAACAAAAATTAAATAACATGAACATAAATAAAACTAAAACTAAATAGAACAGAGGAAGAAGAGTTTTATTCCAAGAGAAAGATTACAGAATAAAACTAAGTGTGTCTTTACATGAATAAGATACAAGGTATTTATAGTTGTATTGGCCAAGGCTAAGAGGCTCATCACACAATGTGGGACAAAAACCCATTTTCAAAATAACACATAAATCAAGTAGCAAAGTGTGAACACATTTGAATGAGAAGCCTTGCAAAGGAGCTAGTGTCAACGTATGCAGAGAAAATAGGTTGCGGGCTTTAACTCCAATTGCCTTGAGTATGAATAAGAACTCCAAGTGATCAGAAAAGCATTGAATCTTAACTTTGAAATATGCAGCAGAAAGTAGTTGAACAGCAACATCTCTTCAAATCTTCAAGCTTTAATCCAGCTTTAAAAATCAACACTCTTCTTGCGCAAATTCTTCAAGCTTTTCACAATTAAATGCGTTAATCCATTTATCTCAGATAATCTGAAAAACACAACTATAAATACACATTATCAGTTATTTTAAAGATAAAATAAGATAAATAAGCGGAACAAATATACACATTTACGTGTATATCAATAGTATTCATCGATATGAATGCAACACAATTGATGGCGTATAAAATGGACGTTCATTGAACTAGTTAACACATTCACAAGTTAATACACGGTTAAAACGAAATTAACTTAATTTCATTACTTTAAATCCTCACCCCTAAACTTACATGCAAAACCTTCTTCCCTAAACATTCAAACTAGTGCCTCCCTGGTACACGAAACCAATGTGTCACACATGCACCATCCACTTTGATACAGAGCCAGGAACTTCCGTTTGACGAACCAACTTCCCTCGATCTCCTCGCCTCGAAATACACACACTCGTCACCACCTCGTCAACCATGGCCGCCAATATCAAAATGTGACCTGTAGCCCTCTTTCCAATAATGCTATAGGTCGGTTTTTCCCTGGACCATCGTACTTTGTCAGACCATTCGCCATTCGATATCTCGTTGCACCCTCGGTTCATTCCTTCCCTCGATTCAGCCTTAGAAGCTCTCTGCCATGTCACGACTTCAAACCAACGACAACCCCTATCAAAAACGTGCGACATCTTTATGCAAGAAGTCCCCTAAATATTGAAGACAAGGAGCTATCTTACATGCTGAGGCCAAGTACACTTTCAAATCAAGCTAAAACCTCCTTGATGACCTGGAAATCGAAACACTAGCCATGCTGCTCTAAAAACTTGCATGCTCTATTGTTGTCGTATCCAATTCAAAGCACGCCAGTGTAAAGCTATCGAACATAGGAGTTTAATGAATCTAAATGCACTTGATTTCATTGATTATTAATGGAGATTTTATTGAATGAGGATAAATAAAGAAGGTAGCTTCTTTTATTTCAGCAGAAGATGGGAAAAGGAATAGAAGGAAATAGGTTTTATAATAGGGTATTTATAGGAAGAATGGTCTTAGATATTTTATATATTATATTCAATTATACTCTAGTCGAGCATTTTAAGGTTGCACGATCATACCGAACTCCAATCGTCATGAAACTTAACACACTACTATAATTTAATATTCTGAACTTGGTGAAACTGGTTTCATCAAATTCCATAATTGTTTGCAAAAAACTATTTTCTATATGTTAATACAATCAATTAATAATAAGTCGATTTCAATACACTTCTATTCTTCAATAATAAATTTATAACTACCATTCACATTCAAATAGGATTTTACATAAGCTTCTAAATCAATTTAATTTCGTATTAAATTCCAGATTCACTTACTCAAGCAATTTCAATATTTAAATTACTATTTCACGATTCAGTTATATTAAATAACTCGTATATTCCGAATTCAAGTCGTTCAACTTCTTAAATATCATATTTAAATAAACTAAATATTATAGTACTAAAAATTTGGGTTATTACAATACCACTCAAAGAGTTGTAGATAGGTCATCCCCATACTCTTCTCTGTCTCCTATGTAAAATCACAATCATCCTAGTTTCACTGCACCTTGATTAACCTAACTATCTTCCTCCTAAATTATTTTTGTCATCCTTAACGATTTTGAAGGGCTTATAAGGTCTTAAGACTTCTAGCTCCGCTTATACACTTCTACCTAATCCAAAGATATCGTAATACTCGAGTCATGCACAAGTTTCTGTAGATATGAGATATGAAAAATGTTGTGCACACCGCAAGTAAATCCACATTATAAACTAGCTTTCTAATCCTTTATACTTTTGGAAATGATCCAAAAAATATTAAAGTTGATTTTCCTTTCCTTCCAAATTGGAAAATATTCCTGAGAGAAGAAACCTTAAACAAACACCAAGTCTCCAACTGAAAATTACAAAAAAATAAAATCTCTTATCCGCATAGCTCTTCTGGCGGTCTTGGGCAGTTTTCATTCGTTGCCAAATGATCTGTATCTTATTTGATGTCACCTTAATCATATCGGGCACAAGCATCAACTTCTCTTATTTTCCACCCAACGAGACAGTGCATTAGTAGGTCTTCCATATAATGCCTCATATGAAGTCATACCAATTTTCTACTGATTGTTGCTATTATTGGCAAACTTAACTAAACGAAGATGATGTATGCAACACCACACATTTTTCTAAGTCCGAATTCTGACAAAAATCGAAACTTAAACTCATCCAAGCATAAAGAGTATAAATCTGGTATTTACAATATGAGCATGACCATAATTAGAGTACGATAAACAAACTCACAACGAAACATGGTTATCACGGCGGTAAGTCGAGTCGAGTCGACGGAGGTCCAATTAGTCGACTAGTGGACTAGTCGTAGACTAGTCGAGACTAGTCGATAAATAAATAAATATATACATATGCATAAAAATTCAAACATGTGCATAAAAATTTAAACATGTAGTAACCATAGTTTTAAAAACGGTGCCGTTAGTTAAACCGTGGAAGCTCAAGGTCAGAGGTTTTGATGGACGGACCGGTCGAACCGTAAGAACCGCAGACATACACATACCAATATGCAGCTAACATGAATAGTTTTGAGCAAAGTTGAGTTGTATCGGTCCCACATTTCAAAATAATGTGGGTACTCTTCCATTTTCGTGTATAAGTATGTCCCATCTTGGTTCAAAACTTAAGCAACTGGCTTCAATGCATTGCATGTGCTGCTGTGTCCCACAAAATTTAAGTATTTATTATTAAATATCCAATTCTTGGCTTGATTTCTGGTTCAGAATTACGGGTTTTCTGACCTATTTAATTTTTTTTTGGGTTTTGGGCCCAAATTTGGAACTAGTCGGTTAAGTCGACCTCTAGTCGACTGACTAGTCGCTCCTTGTCGATCAAGTCGACCGACATATTGACAAATTTCATATCGACAGTCCTAGTCGATGACTTAGGACCGACTGTCCGACTAGTCGCGACTAGTCGGTCGCCGTGATAACAATGCAACGAAAACAAAATAGGATAACAAATATTGACTTAGGCAAACTACCTTGAAAGTAAAATAGCCACATCAATACCAAGCATGAGAGAACACGAACAAAAAACCAAATTTGACCTAAGAGTTGCTATGCGGAGTGGGGGTCAGAACAACAAGTCCTGGTGAGTAGAAAATGTATAACAACTATCTACAATCAGGTCCTGTGCTGAGCATAGATGACCTAGGCGGTCGCCTAGGGCCTCGGATCTGGGCGGAAAGGAGGAGCAGGGCCTCAAAATTTTGGAGTTTTCTATACTGATAACTTTTATTCCTCAGTTTACAATAAGACTGTGCTAGTCTAGTGGTAGTTCATGCAACTCCTTGGCTATCAACTAAAGTTCGATCCTGGCTGGATCTAGTTGTGTATACTTTCTGTTATTTTTGTGTTTGCAAAATTTTTTTTTTGGCTAGGGCCGGTACTGTCTACAATACACAAATGCATTTCGTTTGGTTTGATCCAAATCATATGTCTAACAAGGCTAGTAATTCTAACATAACCTTGATAAGATCTACTCACGATGATTAAACTACAGTATCCATAGTAAAACTAGGGCTGTATATCGGACAAGACGGTCCGTTGTCCGGCTCGGTCCGAAGCTATATGGTGGTCGATCCGTGCCTGTACGATTCTCTTACAGGACATGACTAGGCACACCAGTGTTCGACCCGATCCAAAATGTTCGATGTTTTCTATTATCCAAGGCTATATCGGACAGGACAGTTTGTTTTGGCTCGGTTTGAGGCTATATAGTGTCTGGTCCGTGTCCATCTGAATCCCTTATAGGACAGGACTAGGACACACCTCCGTCCAGTCTAACCCGTTTAGACCAAGGTTCAAAATCCCGGTTTTCGGTTCCGTTCCGGTCATGCAGAAAATTTGAAGTTCCGGTCCCGGTCCGGAAATTTCGGTATATTTCCGGTTTGTCAATTCCGGTGTATTTTTTTAATAAATACACAAATAAATATGCAAACACTAATAATCAGTTTTTTTAAATATCAAAATGTTATAGGTATTAATACAACATGGTCTAAGACTTTGTCATAATATCAGATTATAAGCCATCCAGTAAATAAGTTATAATACACATGGGCCAATGATAATCTGATAGTACAAAATGTTTTAACTATTATTACAACATGCGGTTTATATCAAAATGTTATAAGCCCAGCCGTCCTACCAATAAGTTAATAGAACATGGGCCAAGCCTTCCATAGTTTAATTAATATTACATTGATTACCTGCTGCATACCCATACCCATACCTCGTAATATTACCCACTGTTCCCACTTATTCTCTTCATTGTTTAAAATAAATCGCAGCCGACATTCCATATCCTTCCTAACCCTAATTTTAATCCAATCGAAATATCGAATCATGGAAAAAAAAAATAACTGTGCGCCGCGAGGCAGAGGAAGACGATGGAGAGGCAGATCGACGAAGAGCCAAATATTCCAGTCGAAGAAGAAACCGATGAGCGACAGAGAGATCGATCCTTCGATTTTTTTTCTTCTTCTTTCTGCTTGAAGAAACCGAAAACGGGTTTTTAGCTGAATTCCGGTCCGGTCTACGCCGGAACCGGGACGAAATGGCCGGAATTCCAATGTGTCGGCCGGAATTTCAAACCTTGGTTTAGACCCATAGGTAGAACTTCCTAAACATAATGTATCGCAACATACTGAGATAGAACTTTTACGCATAAATATGAAACCTTTAAACCACCATTCGAACAACTTCCAAAACTAAGTGGCAGAAAAAAAACCTAAGTCACTTAATACTTCCCGTAGGATAAGCGGTCTTGTGGGCATTTAATACATTATCCCAAGGCGGACAATAACCCAGCCACTTACCACCTAGAGGAAGCGGAATATCGTGGAGATTTTCGATCTTGTACCCAATTAGCCTTCTAATACTTCCAGAAGTAGGCTTGATATGGATTACTTCCCTTTGAATTTGTTATTTTGGAAGGAAGGTGTAACCTACAACCACTTAAGACCTCAACCTTTGGAGTAAACCTTTTGCGAACAATTCTCGCTATGAAATTTACTATCGTCACGTGTTCTAATGGTTAATGATGCCTCACATCAGTTGTACATATATTGGATTATTGGAAAGTGCATACTTCTATCTAATAAGGCAACTGACCTCACATCTTTAACCTACCATGTCCAGTCTTTAATTTTAATAAAGATATTAATTCTAGATTACAAGATAAGGATAATTCTCTATAACTTCTTATCCTATGATATTTATTTATTTATTGTACTTGGTATTTACTACGGTCATTAGCACCTCTTTAATTCTCCTTTAATTTCATTATTATTATAAAGGTTGTCTGCCATTAATGGCCCTAACGATCATATTTTCTAAGGCATCAAACAACCTACCAAATGTCATATATCAGTCTCATTTAATTACACTAATTCTAATTGTTGCGTTTCCGCATATTACTATAGTTATTTAATTTCGTTAGTTCTTATATGAATATATATATCTGTGTGTGTGTGTGTGTGAGTGCGTGTGTGTGTGTGCGCGTGTGTGTGTGTTATTAGTTTCCCTAACTTGGGTCACACCACTTACTCCTAAACACATTTAAATTGTAACCATTTGACATTTATTTCCTTTTCAATTCAGTTCCTCAAAACATACGTGGTTACAATATTTTTTCCTTTATTTCTAACCTTTTAATTATAGCCACTAAATCCAAATTTATTGCTATAACGGTCAAAAATATTCATTTACATTTATTATGGGAAATTTTACCATATATTTCCATAAAATGAAAACCTTTAAAATTCAAACACACAACATACATTCAGTTTAATAATAATATGGTAGCGTTATTTACATAGGTTTGGACGCATAAGATTATAATAATTATATATTTAAATTTTAAGCGCGATGTTAACGTACTTACTAATTATATTTTAGTATTGTTATCATTATTTTATATTCCAGTCTAAACCAACGACCAAAACAATCCTTTTCGTGTTTAATCTTGTCTAAGATTCAAAATCTCATAGAAAGGTTATTTAATGTAATTATTGTAAAATTTTCCCGTACTATTAAAAAAAGGAATATTGACATATTTCAAATCATAAGGAAATAAATTAATATTTTATTTGGAATAGATGTTGCAAACTACGTACAAGAATACATGAATTTACACATCTCTTTCTATTTGGTTTGTTTATATTCCTTATAGATTTCAAATGATGTCTTTTTGTATAAAAAGAACAAAAAGGGCAAATTTACAACAATCAAGTAAAAACTCCAAACAATATCAAACACAAACAGGTTATAATTCTAAAATCATAATTGCACAAATCATACTTTACACCCAAATCCTATAATCTGGAATAACAACATTACACATCTGGCAATATTTTGGGATTGATTTCCAAATTCAAGGTGTTTACAATAACCACAAACTATCTAAAAGAATTTTAGACAACATAAGAGTAATAAACCAAAAGGTCTACAATCCATACCATATTTCATATATATTATTTCCGATTTGACATAAACAAATCTAATATTTTTAAGCATACAACCCAAATTCAACACAAACCAAGCATATAAGATATTCTAAACAATAAATATATTTCTCACTCATTTGAAAGCTATCCAAATTCAAATATGAACATAACTTTTAGGCCTATTATTCCAAATCTTACAGATCCAAAATTTGTATACAAAGGGGTTATATATATATATATATATATATATATATATATATATATATATATATATATACATACATACATATATATATAAAAAGATTTGTAGATGTGAAAGAAAAAATGGGAAAAAAGGGAAAAATTAGAAATAAAGATTATTCGAAGAACCAGCACTTTTGCACAAATCTAGATTCAACCTCTCCAATCTTTGCTTACTTGATCTTTATATATGTTTATGTTTTAGAAATTTAGAATAGATTGAAGAATTTGAAATGACACAGCTTCGCTACTGCCTCCAAAAAATATGAGCAAAAGAGCGGGGGTCTAACCTTTTACTTATAAACGTAGAAATGACTCTGAACCGTTAGATTTAACTTAAATCAGTCATTCGATACAAAATTATAATATAAAACCCTAACCATCACATAGAGCCAGGCTTGACCTGGGCTCGAAGGGGGGTCGACCTCCAAATCGACCTGTCTCCTGTGTAACGCAGGATGATAAATGATAATTATATATTAACTTATACAATTTATTTTGTTTATTTATTTTCCTTCCGTTTTCGTATTTTGTTCGTAACTTTTTCATACGGACTCCGCTCGTGAAGTTCTAAACATGAAAATTGACCAGAATTTCATTACGAATGCAAAAGTATAAGTTTCATGGTCAAATTCTATCGTTTGCATAATTCAATTTTCGAAATCTAATTAAATAACAAATTTAATTATTGCCAAAATTCTGATAAAATATTTCCTTCATTTACTTAAGTAATTTCAATAAAATATTTCCTTCATTTACATATAAAGAATACATTTACTTGTACAGATTACAAAACTTCATCCCATGCATCTTCCACCATCAATAGTAGCATCCACAATAAAATCACATGTATCACAACCCGACGGGTCTCGGTTTTAGACGGGTCGGGTTTTGTCGGTTCTGAACTATACATTTCTAAAATCTGGATTCGATCTGGTCCGAGCTATGGTTCGGGTCGAGTCGGGTTCGATTAAATAGTAACACTAAAAATACATATATTTCAATGTGCTTTTTGGTCGGGTCTTTCGGATCGAGTTTGATCGGGTCTCGCCTGGACCTGACCCGATATCCATCGGGTTCGGTTCGGGTTCGGATCTTGTCGGTTCGGTTCGGGTTTTCGGTTTTTGGTTCTAATTGCCAAGCTCTGCTCCAAACTAAATGATATCCCAGAAAACAGCATGGCCAATCACTACAGCTCTAAACCAAGCACACCATCAAAACGCAGTGTAAATTCCACCATGACAAGTAGTGTCTTAAGAAAATAGCAATGCCCCACTGCACCTCTGTTCACTCTCAAACCTCTTCATCCACACCAATACCACCCTACTCAAACAACAACAAATATTTAGTTGACATATCCACGAAGCAAACATTTGTCTTTATTAAAGAGAAAATCTTCAGAACATATCTTCAGAACAATAAGATCCATAACCATATTTGCACATGACATCAACAAAAAAAGTTGCCTTCTCCAAATAGCCAAAGTTCAGACAGCAAAAAACCAACAATAAAATGGCAAATTCCACTCCATTGCAATCGAGGATTTAGTTGACAATCACAACTCTGGCATGTTGTTATCATCTGAGATACGGGTAAAAATCAAAGGATACCATTCTGCTGGTCTAAAATTATTTGAAATTTCTATCATACAAATCATGCAAATGTATCCAGTGGAAACGACGCTTACATGAACGATGAATATCAAAAAGAAACAACGTTGTAGTGAAAATTATTTGATATGACAACTTTTATTAATGTCCCGAAATATCAGAAAAGCAGAAACCAGCATTGTAACGTACAAAGCATA
Organism: Allium sativum; assembly: GCA_030737875.1. Lineage (NCBI taxonomy): Eukaryota > Viridiplantae > Streptophyta > Magnoliopsida > Asparagales > Amaryllidaceae > Allium > Allium sativum. The sequence goes on along the minus strand of CM060924.1, from coordinate 181,957,986 downwards.
CAAAAAGTAAAGAAAATCTTAACATATAAGCGCAAAGAAATGTTACGCATGTGCGTTACTTGGCGGGATAAAAGCCATTAACGGTCATTCCACCATCAACTGAGATGACCTGTCCTGTAATGTATGAAGCAGAAGGAAAGCAAAGGTACGCAACAAGTGATGATACTTCTTCTGGTTCTCCCAATCTTCCAAGCGGTGTTCTTGAAATTACACTGCTTACAAATTCCTTGTCCTCGAGAAGCTGACATCATTTACACGAATGAATCATGAGATTATAGTTGCTTCTTTACGAACAAAGTGAAGTCTTGATGATTTTGAGCATTAAGAAAAATATGCAAGTAAAATACACTCACTTTATCAACAAGTGAGGTCTTGATGTACCATGGTGACACTGAATTGACTCTAATGTTATCCTTTGCCCATTCACATGCTAAGTTCTTCGTAACCTGATTTATTGCCCCTGGCACATACATGGCGACTTATGTTATAACTCCATAGTTATGATGAATCAATACTCAATAGTCTTATCGTCACAACTATACTCTTCCAATTTTATATATATATATATATATATATATATATATATATATATATATATATATATATATATATATATATATATATATATATAAACGCGAAAAAAATTTTAGAACATCATGTAAATATAGAGACATATAATCACCTTTTGTTGCTGCATATACCGTTCCACTACGAACGGCAACCACTCCACAAACAGAAGATATGAATACAATGCTACCCATTTCCGATGCTTTCAATAGAGAGTAAGCAAGCTGACACATATGATAGGCTGAAAATTTGTAGCCATGATGAATGAGAAGTCGTCTGATGTGTATTCTGTTGTTGGCTTTCTTATGTTGGTCCCTACATTGTTTACCTATTTTAAAAATTGTCACAGAATATCAGTATATTCAGGCACTAAATTTGAAACAAGATAACCGGTGAAAAAGCTTGTACTTGGTTATTTGACCTTATACAATTATTTCTGTGGCAAAATAACTTGTGAAGATGCTTGAAACTCTTTTGTACCTACACTTTCTAGTATACTTGTCTAATGAGATAAGGCTCTTCATTGCAATCATTGCAGCAATTATAACTGCATGGGGGGTCAAATCCAACAGATTTTGGTTGAAGTCAATTGGATTCAATTTATGGTTGAACCCTAAAATTCCAATCCGCATTTGATCTACCAGACCTTCAAATCCGATTTGATCCAAAGATTTCGGATTGAATCAGATGTTGGTTATTGTTTGTGGTAATATATGTCCCATTGATATACTTAGATACCATGTGTAAACAACTAATTTTAGATTTTTCTTAAAGGAAATTCAACAAAAGTATAATTTATTAAGATCTTATTTGATAATTACTTATTTTAAATTTATTTAAAAGGAATTCAGTTAAAGTATAGTTTACCAAGAACTTGTTTGACAGCAACTTATTCTAAATCTCTAGGAAAAGAATTAATTAAAATTTAGCTTACCAAAAACTAGTTTGACAACAACTTGTTTTAAATCTTCTAGAAAGAGTTCGACTAAAGTTTAGTCTAATTAAAGCCCGTCTGGCATTTTGATGTTGGAATAATTCGACAATTGGGTCACATATGTAAAATAAAATGTGTTGTGCTATTTTGGTGTAAAGCCAAATTAAAGTGATCTAATTTTGATTAGAATTAATAGGCTTAAAGTTTAAGTTATCATGGGCCTAATGTGTAGATACCGGGGCATTTTATAATTTGTTGAAGGGCCGAATTACAAAATGTCAACTTTATAAATAAATGGTTATGGTCCCCGAATCACACAAGTCTTAGCAACTCTCTAACCTCTTCTACGGAGAGCTGAATCTAATCTAGGGTTTGTGTCAATTTGGAAGACCGAACCAAATTCTTCTTCTTCTACAACAGATAATCTTCTATGTGGCAACCAATTATGGAATTCAGGTACAGCAATAATTAGATAAAGATTCAGGTACGCTTCCGCTAATCAAGTTATCTATTTTCTATTTTGTTCTCAATTAAATCAATATGGATTACATATTTAGATCTAGGGTTTCATGATTGTCTACTGTTAATATATATTGAAATCCTAACAAGTGGTATCAGAGTCAACCATTATTGATTCTATTGGGTAAATTTTGTTTTTTTCGTTTATACATGTTGTTTTGCCATTTCAGAACAAAGGTTGAATTGTGTTTTCAATTCATAGGGTTTATATGTTATGTTTTCATTTCACAACAGGTTGACTTTATTTACTGCGGCTAATAATATAAAAAAGAAAAAAGTTTTTTTTTGTTTAAGTTTTAGATCTATATTGATTCAGATCTATTATCTCCTTCACGTTCTTTCATTGGTTCTATGGATCCAGCATGAATAATGTTAATATAATATAGTTTGTCGATATGTTAATTCAACGGGTTCTGGTTTTTTGTTTAAAAATATATCAAAAGCATATGTTTATTACGTCTAGTTATAAGTTGCATTCTGCAGCCGCCGGTCTATTGTTATATACTTCTGGTGTCATATATTATACTATATTATTTGTTTTGACTAAGTCTTGAACTCGTTTTATGCATAAAGTTTCGGAAGCTCTACTGAGCGAATTTCATGCTATCCTTACGGGCTTTAAAAAAAAGTTTTTTTTTATATACCATGTGCACTGTTTGGAACAATTATTACTTATTGTATGGATGTAAGACATGCCACATTAAATTATTTGTCATATAATGTTTCATGGCATGTGTATGATGTTTCGGTAACCTGTCATGATGCTTTTATTTTATGCCTTTTGGGTTTGGTTTATAATATTTTGCATTTGTGTTGCTTAATATAATTAACTATCATGTTTGAATCTTTGACCAATTCGCCTACATTTTAGGATGATGATTTGTAGATTACTTTATTATGGTCAAACTACAATAACTTCTACGGTTTAAAAAAAAGTTTTTTTTTGTTTAGTTCGCTTGACAGTATAAAAAAAGCACATGTTATATTATGCTTCGGATATACATCATGGTTACTTCAGTCATTCAGGTTATTCAGTATGATATTTATTATGTCGTTTACACATAATTTTATGTGGTAATTGATCATGACATTTATCTATGATATCGTGATTTATTTATGATGTCTTATATCATATTTATTAAGTAAATGTCATGAATGTAACTGCATACCTAAAGCAACAGATTATGACAACTATGATTAAAACTCGTTATGTCATTATTATAATTTTAAGTTTTTCAGATGTCATATAGACCTAAAGCATTGAGAGTGTTTTATAACACTCAAAATATGTTGTACACATATTAAGGATAAATTCAAATATAATTTTGGCGTCTCTTTACAGCTGTAAATATTTTACATTAGTAGTGAATTAAGTTTAAAATAATATGTCACCAAAGTGACCTCTATATTTTGGTGGTTCATGAAAATGTTTAATATCTGTGTGTAGTTATTCATGCGAACATCAGTCGGCCCAAAGGAAGGCTAATGTTTGGCCGAATTACTTACACATGTCTGATGATAAATACGTGACAATTATAAGGTTTTTCGAGTGAATATACTTAATCGGCCCAAAGGAAGGTTGTTAGTTGACTTGAATTTATTGTCAGTGTTTGATCATTACAACAAGAGTACCACTTACAGTTAATATTACTGTCCAAAGACTTGATATTAATGTGTACTAGGTATCTTGAAAAGAGACTTACCAATTATTTGAGTTTAGTATGGTTGATATTTGGCTATGAGCATATACGGTCAATCTTTATTTTATTTTATTTTTTGTTCATTTTCAGCTAATTTAACTGAATTATCTGCCAATTTAAAGAATATTCCCATCTTGTTTTGGGATAAATATAAGGATTTGTATGAGAGCATGTTATTTGTTCATGACTTTATAGATTTAACTCTTATAACTAGGAGGCTTACAGCCAATCCTACTACGGTTAGATATTCTTATAATGTTATGAAGAATATTGAAAGGTGATATAATTCAAAGGTAAGAGTTAAATGATCATTAAGTAAATACTTCAGAAGTTTTCAAGGATGTGCTATAGGTAACGATAATTAATTTTGTATAAGTTATCTACTGAGAATGGAAACGGTTTTTGTTAAAACGATAAGGGAAATCGAGCACTCTTTGTGGTGCTTGATTACATAAAGTCAAAGTAAAAGAAATATAAATGAGTACTATACGGAAAAAGATACTGCTTCAAAAGCTAAAGACGCTCAAGTTATGGTTATTTTTGGTGCTATCTTCAGTACATTCATTTAAAGATTAAAATTATTTTAAGAATAATATGTTATCTTATTGGGCTAATTTAGCGCTTTGGTAACTAAAATAGAGATTGAAGTTTTTATGATTGAAAAGTACTCATTTGATATACATTATAAATAAATGTATGAATAAGGATTAAGAAGTCGCTAAGGATCTCAAAGAAAAGAAATAACATACGGATATTTTTTTTTTATAGTTGTTTCTTTAACGAGATATACAGACATATAAAGTAAAATATACTTGATATTTTATAGTTATTATTGAAATTTAAGTCGATTTTTTTTGGATTTATTTGATATATTTTTATGCTGTCATTTAGACAGATTTCGATTTTATATTTCTAACGTGAACATATTAGGTTATTATTGTTCATCAAGAAATAGTAATGTTAATTTATGAATAAATTCCAAATCTTATGTAATTGAAGCTCATATAAGTTATGGCTACTTATGCTAAATAACTTATGTAATGATATCTCAAATTTTGTTTTGGTGACTAATATATTTTTTGTTTCAGTTTACCGAGGAATTATAGATTGAGGTATCATAAATATAGAAAATGCTTTATTGATATTCTAAGGGATTTAAAGTTTATAATTTTTTTATTAACCCACACTAAGGAAAAGTTTTAAAGCGGGAATTGCAAAAGTTATTTTGAGGATGTTGAGTTTTGTGGGAGAAATAAAGTAATATCATTGTCTTTAAAGAGAATCATTATCTTTGATTCAACTGCGGTTGCTTCTTCGCTTAAAGTTTAAGATTTGCTTTCTTTTATTAGGAAGAAGTAAATTAAGAATCATAATAAGACGATGTTGAAGATAATTTTTTCTATAAGTTAAGGTTACTGTTTTAAGAAAACAAAATTCAACAACCTCATAATGCAAAGATCACTATGGAAATCCACCTAAATAGGAAGAAATGTTATTTCATATTATTGTGTAGTATTTCTTCATAAAGATAAATAATGGATTGATAAAGATGATGCTATGGACTTACATCAATCCATGTAAGGTACTAATTTAAAATGTGGATTTAAGAAATGAACATATAGCATAAATCTATATGGATAATGAAGTTTGAAATTTCCCTCTAACTTAAGTAATAAGATCATTGGTTATGAATACCTATTCAAAGCCAAAAAGGGATCAAGTGGGTAATATTGAATTTTATAGGGCACTTTTATTGAAATCGCTATTATTAAAAGGAAATTTTGTTTTCTTTTAAGAATGTTTCATTTTGGACTTAGTAAACGATTCTTTAGAATCGATCGCTTTGGAGCTTACTACATTTTGTACTTTTGAGCATTATCTGATGGAGATTAATGTTATGTTTCGCAATGGAGACATTGGTGAAACTACTTAAGAAACTCATTTATGGATTAGTCTTTTGTATTTGGGGTTCAAATACACCATTATTGTTCATGGGGTGATATTTGGATTATTACAAAAGAATTAGGAAGATAAATGCTTAAAAGATTTGATATGTAAACTGCGTTTCAGTTGATTTTCTTTTACCAAAACAGATAAATGTTGCCATCCTTGAAACTAAAGAAATGCAAAAGATTTTTCATGCATTTGCAGTTTGAATTCCAATGCATACTAATGTATATAGACATATGGATATGCGTGTATTATTTGACAGATACCTTACTGATATTAAAAGTGGATCACTGATTTAGTAGCCAAAATGGTTATGAGATATCTTTAAGGAATAAAATAAAAGATCATATGCTCATAGATAAAAGATTGGATCGGTTGGAGATCATAAAGAATTACGATCCAGATATTTTGGATGTCATTACCGTAAAAGATCCACTTCTAGCAATGATAATATATTTTATGGATGAAACTATATAAGGGAAAAGTGTCACTTAGGCACTTATAGTTTTCACCACTTTGAAAATATCGTCTTTGGTTAATTATAAGACATCCAAATATGTAAAATAATAATGAAATTTTGTCACAAGACTCCAGTTATTGATAAAGAATTGAAAGACCAAGTAATATTGTGACAGTAAAGTATATATTATTTTCCAATAAGGGAAGAGTGCAAAATATATTGTAAATCATAGAGCATATTTAGACAAACTCCATTATGGCGGATCCGCTTACCAAAAGACTATCACCTAAGGTCTTTCATGAGCATATAGCTCAATTGGTCTAACTTTTATGTAAGGATATTTTGGTTCAGGGGGAGTTTGTATTTGGTATTGTCGTATGACTCACTGCTCTATGTTTCGGTTACAGATATATGTAAATCAAGTTCTTTTTCTGATCAGAAGTAAAGTAATGAAGCTTTCTTTGCACTCAGGTTGTTTAAATATTAAACGTTTTGATCTCACTAAAGAAGGACCAGTTAGAAATAGACATGTATAGATCACATTTCATGTAATTTCCATGCTACGCATCCATGATTGATCTATGTCATTTGAGTGTATTGATATATGTGACCATTGATGGGTTTAGTTACGATAAATGTAACGAATGCCGCTTTGATCCTTTGTCAATGTAATTAATGGACGAGATTGTTTTAGATACACCATATGTTATAAATAGCAAATTTTGGAGCTCATAAAGTTAAACACATTTTAAGGTTATTTCATATGTGGCCCAGGGGGAGATTGTTGGAATATTTGGACAATTGGGTCACATATGTAAAATGAAATGTGTTGTGCAATCTTGGTGTAAAGCCTAATTAAAGTGATCTAATTTCGATTAGAATTAATAGGCTTAAAGTTTAAGTTATCATGGGCCTAATGTGTGGATACCGGGGCATTTTATAATTTGTTGAAGGGCCGAATTACAAAATGCCAACTTTATAAATAAAGGGTTATGGTCCCCGAATTACACAAGTCTTAGCAACTCTCTAACCTCTTCTACGGAGAGCTGAATCTAATCTAGGGTTTGTGTCAATTTGGAAGACCGAACCAAATTCTTCTTCTTCTACAACAGATAATCTTTTATGTGGCAACCAATTATGGAATTCAGGTACAACAATAATTAGATACAGATTCAGGTACGCTTCCGCTAATCAAGTTATCTATTTTCTGTTTTGTTCTCAATTAAATCAATATGGATTACATATTTGGATCTAGGGTTTCATGACTGTCTACTGTTAATATATATTGAAATCCTAACATTTGAATCATTTCAAAAATATATTAGGATTGTAACATTTAAAATAAATCCAAGTGAATAATAGAAAATAAAATTGTTAAAATTTTGACAAAATATAGTATAATTTTAAACCAATCATAAGTAATTGTTGCTTATGACTTGTCAACATATTTATTACTTTTAAATCAAAAAATTAAGTGGTCGACAAAAAACTACAAAATACAAAAATAATTGCAAAATATTTTTGCTACACATAAACTACTGCTATACGCCCTTTGAATATGTTCAACAAAAACAGTCAGGCTGTAGTGTTATATGGTGGAAACATTTAGATAACTTTCTCAAGCAGAAAATTGTGTGCACCAACACCTCTGTGTCAATGTAAATAAGGGTTAATTGGCTGCAAGTATTGTTGTCAGTTGTGGCTTTATTTCTGCAAATGCAATGATTTCTTTTTGGTTGTTGTACCCAATTACAAGTGTATATAAAGGGGGAATGGGAAAATTTGTGCTGTATAATTGGCGACTTGCCCCCTAATCAAGCACCCCTCTCCGGACCCAAATCTGGCCCCCACAAACTTGACTTTGAGGCTCACTGTAACACCCCATCTCCGCTAGGGTCACTCACAAAGGGAATGCACTAGCTTTGGTGGAGTATTATCTAGGTAAACATGCATAGAAATATTACAAGACAGAAGATATAAAACAACGGAAGAAAACATGATTTTAATTTCTTTATAAAAGTAGTAAGGTCTAAAACCCTTTACATCGAAGTACTATTAAATTTCTTACATTGAAACCTGTCTTGCAATAATAAAGAAGCATAAAACCATAGTCATACATTATTCCCCAAGTAAAACAGTAAAATAGCCATAGCCAAGAAAAGTCCAAGCCATAGATGATGATCTTGAAGCAGGAATTCCGCACTAAGGAGCAACATTTCCTTCCTGTAAACCTGGGGGGGAACGGAAGAAAAAGAGGCGAAACAAAACGGGGTCAGTCACAAAGACTGGTAAGTCCTAGCTACTTTCAACCTAAAAACAGGTAAGAGTAACATGACATGTATAAAACGAAAGTAAATATAAGCATGATGACAAGATAAACAGATTAAACTAAGAAGACAAGATAAACTCAAGTAACAAGATAACCAAGGTAACAGGATAACCAAGGTAACAAGATAAACTCGGAATAGCATCACATGTATAACGTCCCCTGCACCAACCGTACTAGCATCCTACCTCGTATCATCCCTTCCATGTATATGTATAGTCCCTTGCCGTATATCATACGGGTTCCATCACGTTATTCTGTACTACTACAACGTAGTGTCACCATCCTTGAATTTGCTCGGACTGCCACCTTTGATTTGGCCAGTTTTCCTTATCACGAATTATTGCGTGTTCAACTAGGATTTACGCCACCTAGGACCACTAGGGATTATGCTACCTATTGGACGTTTTCTAGATTCGATCAGGGTTTATGCCATCTAGGACCACTAGGGATTATGCTACCTATCGACTACGCCCTTTTTCCACGTAACGATTTAATCGATCGGCTCCCTACAAGTCCTAGCTCGTCGTGTGTCGGTGTCATACGGCCCAATCACGAATGTAGCTACTCTATGCTAGGTCCACCCTAGGGTGTATCAAGCCCTAGGGTGTCAACCACTGACACAATTCCAAGCACGCACAGTGTACAACTACTGGTGCCCACGCCTACTTTTTCAACTCCGGACTACGTGCATGACCATAGTCAGCCTGAACCTACAATGGCGCACCAAACTCAGCCGTCATTTTGGTCGCTTACAATCAGCCCAGTAATCGTGCCCCACCCTAGCCTAGTCCCTATGGTATCGTGATACATCCAAGAGGGTTACTGCTGAAAAGGACCGCGTAACTAGGGGTTTCCGTCCAGCAGGTTAAGTGTAGAGACTTAACCCCTATCAGTCTAGCATGTCAAGTTGGTTAAGTGTGGTCATTCAAGTTCGTGACTTAACCCGTCTACATGTCATGTCAAATTGGCTAAGTGTTGTCATTCAAGTCCATGACTTAGCCCTACGAATCACGTGTCAAGTTGGTTAAGCGTATTCCATCGATTCATGACTTAACCGTATCCAGATCATCGTGTCAAATTGGTTAAGTATGTTTAATCTTAACCCCATCAAATTACCGTGTTAGATTGGTTAAGTATATTCAAGCTTAACCCCATCAAATTACCACGTTAGATTGGTTAAGTATACTCAAGTGATTCATGACTTAACCCCATCAAGTTATCATGTTTAGATTGGTTAAGTATATTCAAGCAATTCATGACTTAACCCCATCAAGTTATCATGTTTAGATTGGTTAAGTATATTCAAGTGATTCATGACTTAACCCCATCAAGTTATCATGTTAGACTGGTTAAGTATATGTTAACCTAACCCGATCCACTAGTCAAATTATAACGGTTAAGTGTTACCCTTGTGAGTTTACTTAACCTTACCATTCATCGCGCTATACTAGTCGGGTGTTATCGACCCATTCAGGTTAAACTAACCCATCCTCTAATCGTGTTATATGGTTAGGTGTCATCAAGTAATCAAGTGCGGTTTTACTTAACTCACCCATCCACGTCATATTGGTTGAGTGCCATTAGTCTAATCAAGTTACTTAACCCACCCGTCCATGTCATATTGGTTAAGTGTCATTATTCTAATCAAGTTACTTAACCCACCCATCCATGTCATATTCATTTATTATTTACTAATGCATCAACCTCTCACATTGGACTTATTTGCGGTCACTGGATATGTCGGGCGGTTCCGGGCAGAATTACACCGCAAATCCATTCCAACCTCGGGTTCAAGCATTACCACAATCTAATCTTAGCCTACGACCTCTCACATTAGACTATTATTGTTGTGGTCACTGGATATGCCAGGCGGTTCCGGGCAGAATTACACCACAACTCAAGTCTAACCTCGTGTCGAAGGCATCCGTTAGATTGTTAATTACGTATGTGTCATCTAAGCCAAAATCCCCACTTTACATATTACTAAACATATGCCCAAGTTCCACATTACATGCCCATGAAAATATGTACCCAATTCTAGCCACTTTACATATGTCCAATTCTCGCCTATTTGCATGTATGCCAAGTTTATGACATCCCAACCCTATCAAGTTCTATCCAAAGTTACATGTTGCCAAGTTCATGCCCAAATAAACCCAAATCATGGTTCATGTTTCCAATTCTACTTATGCCTAGTTAACGTAGGCCCAACCCCTTGATTTAACTTGCATAATCTCAAAACCCATGATTTGATTCATATGTCAACTCATGTATTGCCCAAACTTGCAAATAATATTGGCAATAACCCAAAATTTTCCTTGTTCATGTTATGCACAAATTCGATCACCCACACCTATATCCAAATAGGTGAAATCCCAATATTTCCCCCGTATACAAATCGCACGTAAATCGTAGTTTAGGCCTAGGTCCGAAATCGACCAAGGTTCATCAAAAGAAAATAAATAGGGGAAGGTAGAAACTTTGCATAAAACAAGATCCGAGAGAAAAACATCATTACATGGATGATAAGGACATGAAAGAGTGATTTGCAACATGCAAAGGTCGAAATTAATGTCATAGCAACATCCCCAAAGGTCAAGATCAAAAATGAACAAGAATGAACATGGATCGAATATCATGCATAAATCCAATTCCAAATTTATCACATGTCATATTCAAGTTATCGTTTCAATCTAAAAGCATCTAGAACTTACAAAGCGTGGCTAGTGAATTAGGGGCAAGAATCGTTGTAGCGACGTTGATCTACCCTCTTGATTTGTTGTAGAAGCTCTAGGAATGATGTAGCAACACTAGAAGCCTTGAGAAATAAGTAGCTCCTTTGATGGAGAAAGATTGCTCCTTTTCCTTAGATTTAGTTTAGAACCCTCAAGCCCTCAATGATGAAGATGGAGGCCATGATTTAGGAGCATTTTGGCAGCACTTAGTTGCTAGAATGATTTTTAGTGATTTAGGTTAGGTCTTAGGGTGTTTTTATAGGAGTTAGGACTAGTTTAGCCCTTAGATTAACCCTAGTTTAGATCTGGACCACTGAAAATCGTCACAGGCCAACCAACCAGACCACACAAGCAAGCAGGTGCACCAGGCCAACCTGGCTCGACCAGGGAGGTCGACTCCCAGGTCGACACCCAGGTCGACTGGGCAGTCGACCTGGTCCCTGGGGGGTCGACTCCCTAGTCGACCTCGTGCTGGGCGGGAAATTTTCCGCCCAGTCTGTTCGGGGCAAAATTCAAATTTCGAAAATCTGTTTTCGTTTTCTGATTTTTCGTGAAACTTCTAGAGGCCATATCTCGGTCATACGGACTCCGATTTACGAAATTTCGGACTCATTTCCAACCAGAATTCCGAGACGAACGCAACGGCATAACCCGTTTTGCTTGATTCTTAATTTAAAATTTAATTCTGCCTTGATTCTTGTCTTAACACGTTATTTAAAAATTCGGGTTGTTACATTCTCCCCCTCCTTTAAGGATTTCGTCCCCGAAATCTCTAAGTTAGGAAGAACGTATCCTACCATCCATCATCCATCTACTCAAAACATCATCCACAAGCAACCATTGTACTTAAAAGATTTCTAATGCCATATGAACATATGCAGAAAGTGTGTGTATATGTTCCTTATCTAATGCAAATGATCAGGCCTGATTTATCTTCTAAATGCAAAATATGTTTAGTGCCATGAATCCACATGCATGCAAATAGTCCTAGTCACATAAACACTACATGTGTGCACAACCATTCATCCATATGCAATATCCACATGATAACACATTCAATTTCACCCATAAACAAGTATAAACACTCATGCATATGCAACATGAAAATGTTTCTGAGCCGATCTAGTGCCTAATGTGTATTCATGCATCCACGAGCAACCACTTGCGACCACTTGCAACCATTTCGCAAACATCAATCATAACATGTTTCAAATACATGTTTGCATCCATAGGGTTCTACTTAAGGTCCTCAAGATAGGATCGAGAAGATAAGCAAGATGAACTCCTTTTCGGATTACAAGAAATCCCTTTCTAAACCCAACCCATATCCTATAAAGCCCAAAAGGTTTAGTCAACCTAACGGACACCTTCAAACCCTGACATGTATTACTAACCGATGAGTCATACCCCCTATGGAGTTTGCAACAGAAATAAGATCGAAAATAGGACTGAGAGGATATGCATAAAAGATAGCATGCAAGTAAGCTCTATAGGGAAAGGGGGATCAAGGATATACACTTATAAAGAGATATGATGCACGTATCTAGTCTTCAATCTTCTAAGTCACGTTTCCTTGAGCTTAACTCCATTGTGCTTTGACCGTCCTTAACTTCACAGATTCCTAATTCTTGTTTCCAAAATATGAGTTGGAACTCATTTCACTGTTGCCTCTCGTTCCGCTTTCACTTATCCTCCTTCTAGTTTACTCGGCTCAAACTTAACTGCGTACTCATGGTTTCATGCAAGCTCTCCAAAATTCACTAGTGAACTCTGGATCTCGTTTACTCACTATACGGCATTTCACGCAGAAGAACTATCTCTTGAAAACAAACAGATGCCAACCATGTTACCAAGTGTACTTACTAGAGTGATTTCCATATCTCATGCACAAGCGAAATGAACCATCCGCCTTAGTGGCAAACTCTACTCGAACGGATTACCAACAAATGCATCAAGAGATTCTAGGTAACCAATCATGACAGAACCCTAAAGATTACATGAGACTTCGAGGGTATTACCGAGGCAAGTCAAGAGTCTAACTACCCTCCTTTCCGACCCGAGAATGGCACCCTTATGGGATGACCACTTCATTCCTAGAATCAACCCATAGCTCAAAAACATAAGCATTATTCCCAAAAGTCATAGATGTCCTCAAATCCAAACAAGTCATGAATAAATGGGACGATCCCCCAACAGGATTTGAGACAAAAACGGGACCCTCTATTGTGCTAGTACCAAGGTGCAGGGACCCAACTATCGAAGCAGGATTTTAAAAAAGGATGCGATGTACAAAACAAAGTCCTAACGGGATGATAGAAAGGAAAAGCTAAACCTTTCACAGAAACGTTACCATCCTTCTTAGGTACGCTAACAGTGTGAGCATACAATTGCCCTCTCAATGATCTTGTTTTTTGCCCATGTCCTTGTCCTATAGTACTTAACTACCTTCTTGTTCTGAGCCTCATTCGCCTTAACCATTCCTATCCTTTCTTGTATAACGCGGTAACGGGTCTTTTGATAACTTTCTCCATCGCACGGAAAACATTTACGTAGCTAGAAAAGGATTAGTCACAGTTAAAGCTACTGTGACTACAGGTGGAGGAAAGAAAGGAAAAGAGATTCGATCAAGGGAACTCAGGATAGTGCTAATGGCTTTTTGGGGAATAGCCTTTTTCTTTAAAACTTTTCTTGAAAATGCTTCTTTGTAAACGGTTTTTAAATAGTTTTCAGAAGGTTTTAAAACTTTTGCCCAGTCTGGTAACCTTCTGCTCTGATACCAAATGTAACACCCCACCTTCGCTAGGGTCACTCACAAAGGGAATGCACTAGCTTTGGTGGAGTATTATCTAGGTAAACATGCACAGAAATATTACAAGACAGAACATATAAAACAGCGGAAGAAAACATGATTTTTATTTCTTTATAAAAGTAGTAAGGTCTAAAACCCTTTACATCGGAGTACTATTAAATTTCTTACATCGAAACCTGTCTTGCAATAATAAAGAAGCATAAAATCATAGTCATACATTATTCCCCAAGTAAAACAGTAAAATAGCCATAGTCAAGAAAAGTCCAAGCCATATATGATGATCTTGAAGCAGGAATTCCGCACTAAGGAGCAACATTTCCTCCCTGTAAACCTGGGGGGGGAACGGAAGAAAAAGAGGCGAAACAAAACGGGGTCAGTCATAAAGACTGGTAAGTCCTAGCTACTTTCAGCCTAAAAACAGGTAAGAGTAACACGACATGTATAAACCGAAAGTAAATATAAGCATGATGACAAGATAAACAGATTAAACTAAGATGACAAGATAAACTCAAGTAACAAAATAACCAAGGTAACAGGATAACCAAGGTAACAAGATAACAAGATAAGCTCGGAATAGCATCGCATGTCTAACGTCCCCTGCACCAACCGTACTAGCATCCTAACTCGTATCATCCCTTCCATGTATATGTATAGTTCCTTGGCGTATATCGTACGGGTTCCATCACGTTATTCTGTACTACTACAACGTAGTGTCACCATCCTTGAAATTGCTCGGACTGCCACCCTTGATTTGGCCAGTTTTCCTTATCACGAATTATTACGTGTTCAACTAGGATTTACGCCACCTAGGACCACTAGGGATTATGCTACCTATTGGACGTTTTCTAGATTCGATCAGGGTTTATGCCACCTAGGACCACTAGGGATTATGCTACCTATCGACTACGCCCTTTTTCCACGTAACGATCTAATCGATCGGCTCCCTACATGTTCTAGCTCGTCGTGTGTCGGTGTCATACAGCCCAATCACGAATGTAGCTACTCTGTGCTAGGTCCACCCTAGGGTGTATCAAGCCCTAGGGTGTCAACCACTGATACAATTCCAAGCACGCACAGTGTACAACTACTGGTGCCCATGCCTGCTTTTTCAACTACGGACTACGTGCACGACCATAGTCCGCCTGAACCTACAATGGCGCACCAAACTCAGCCGTCATTTTGGTCGCTTACAATCAGCCCAGTAATCGTGCCCCACCCTAGCCTAGTCCCTAGGGTATCGTGATACATCCAAGAGGGTTACTGCTGAAAAGGACCGCATAACTAGGGTTTCCGTCCAGCAGGTTAAGTGTAGAGACTTAACCCCTATCAGTCTAGCATGTTAAGTTGGTTAAGTGTGGTCATTCAAGTTCGTGACTTAACCCGTCTACATGTCATGTCAAATTGGCTAAGTGTTGTCATTCAAGTCCATGACTTAGCCCTACGAATCACGTGTCAAGTTGGTTAAGCGTATTCCATCGATTCATGACTTAACTGTATCCAGATCATCGTGTCAAATTGGTTAAGTATGTTTAATCATAACCCCATCAAATTACCGTGTTAGATTGGTTAAGTATTTTCAAGCTTAACCCCATCAAATTACCGCGTTAGATTGGTTAAGTATACTCAAGTGATTCATGACTTAACCCCATCAAGTTATCATGTTTAGATTGGTTAAGTATATTCAAGCGATTCATGACTTAACCCCATCAAGTTATCTGTTTAGATTGGTTAAGTATATTCAAGCGATTCATGACTTAACCCCATAAAGTTATCATGTTAGATTGGTTAAGTATATGTTAACCTAACCTGATCCACTAGTCAAGTTATAACGGTTAAGTGTTACCCTTGTGAGTTTACTTAATCTTACCATTCATCGCGCTATACTAGTCGGGTGTTATCGACCCATTCAGGTTAAACTAACCCATCCTCTAATCGAGTTATATGGTTAAGTGTCATCAAGTAATCAAGTCCGGTTTTACTTAACTCACCCATCCACGTCATATTGGTTGAGTGCCAATAGTCTAATCAAGTTACTTAGCCCACCCGTCCATGTCATATTGGTTAAGTGTCATTATTCTAATCAAGTTACTTAACCCACCCGTCCATGTCATATTCATTTATTATTTACTAATGCATCAACCTCTCACATTGGACTTATTTGCGGTCACTGGATATGCCGGGCGGTTCCGGGCAGAATTACACCGCAAATCCATTCCAACCTCGGGTTCAAGCATTACCACAATCTAATCTTAGCCTACGACCTCTCACATTAGACTATTATTGTTGTGGTCACTGGATATGCCGGGCGGTTCCGGGCAGAATTACACCACAACTCAAGTCTAATCTCGTGTCGAAGGCATCCGTTAGATTGTTAATTACGTATGTGTCATCTAAACCAAAATCCCCACTTTACATATTACTAAACATATGCCCAAGTTCCACATTACATGCCCATGAAAATATGTACCCAATTCTAGCCGCTTTACATATGTCCAATTCTCGCCTATTTGCATGTATGCCAAGTTTATGACATCCCAACCCTATCAAGTTCTAGCCAAAGTTACATGTTGTCAAGTTCATGTCCAAATAAACCCAAATCATGGTTCATGTTTCCAATTCTACTTATGCCTAGTTAACGTAGGCCCAACCCCTTGATTTAACTTGCATAGTCTCAAAACCCGTGATTTAATTCATATGTCAACTCATGTATGCCCAAACTTGCAAATAATATTGGCAATAACCCAAAATTTTCCTTGTTCATGTTGTGCACAAATTCGACCACCCACACCTATATCCAAATAGGTGAAATCCCAATATTTCCCCCGTATACAAATCGCACGTAAATCGTAGTTTAGGCCTACGTCCGAAATCGACCAAGGTTCATCAAAAGAAAATAAATAGGGGAAGGTAGAAACTTTGCATAAAACAAGAAACGAGAGAAAAACATCATTACATGGATGATAAGGACATGAAAGAGTGATTTGCAACATGCAAAGGTCGAAATTAATGTCATAGCAACATCCCCAAAGGTCAAGATCAAAAATGAACAAGAATGAACATGGATCGAATATCATGCATAAATCCAATTCCAACTTTATCACATGTCATATTCAAGTTATCGTTTCAATCTAAAAGCATCTAGAACTTACAAAGCGTGGCTAGTGAATTAGGGGCAAGAATCGTTGTAGCGACGTTGATCTACCCTCTTGATTTGTTGTAGAAGCTCTAGGAATGATGTAGCAACACTAGAAGCCTTGAGAAATAAGTAGCTCCTTTGATTTGATGGAGAAAGATTGCTCCTTTTCCTTAGATTTAGTTTAGAACCCTCAAGCCCTCAATGATGAAGATGGAGGCCATGATTTAGGAGCATTTTTGCAGCACTTAGTTGCTAGAATGATTTTTAGTGATTTAGGTTAGGTCTTAGGGTGTTTTTATAGGAGTTAGGACTAGTTTAGGCCCTTAGATTAACCCTAGTTTAGATCTGGACCACTAAAAATCGTCACAGGCCAACCAACCAGACCACACAAGCAAGCAGGTGCACCAGGCCAACCTGGCTCGACCAGGGAGGTCGACTCCCAAGTCGACACCCAGGTCGACTGGGCAGTCGACCTGGTCCCTGGGGGGTCGACTCCCCAGTCGACCTGGTGCTGGGCGGGAAATTTTCCTGCCCAGTCTGTTCGGGGCCAAATTCAAATTTCGAAAATTTGTTTTCGTTTTCTGATTTTGTGAAACTTCTAGAGGCCATATCTCAGTCATACGGACTCCGATTTTCGAAATTTCGGACTCGTTTCCAACCAGAATTCCGAGACGAACGCAACGGCGCAACCCGTTTCGCTTGATTCTTAATTTAAAATTTAATTCTGCCTTGATTCTTGTCTTAACACGTTATTTAAAAATTCGGGTTGTTACACTCACCTTCCCATCTGTAATGAGTAACCAATAACCTGTCGGGAACATGGAAACAATTGAGTGGGAATTAAGTGTTGGTGAGGTCCAGCCCAGCAACTGGGTTTCCCAAGTATAACATTGTATATCCATGTTTATAAATACACAAAAGACGTAAATTCATGACCCCTTCCCAGATTCGAACACTGTTCTTAAGGGAAACAATTAGATAATCAACCAAGAAGCAACAGTGGTTGGACAAACAAACACCATTGTTCAAGTGGTTACGGCATTTTAACATGATGCGAAAAATAACAGGTTCAAATCCTGCTTGCGGAGATTTAGCCACCTGTCATGTAAGATATTATATACACCCTATATTTGTATACAAAGTAACCAATTTTCAAAAAAAAAAAGGTGGTTGGACAAAGCAAATTGGGTTGCAATTTTATATAATTTATTATCTAAAACAATTCCCCTAGATCAGTGAATTTCTCTAACTAAAGAATTTTGTGGGGCTTCCCCTTAGGCCAACCTTGACCCCGATCTAAGTTCATTGTCAACCATCATCCAAAATCAACATAGACTGTATCGAGCAATATGCATAAACAATAGTATATCCCCATCTCGATCCTAATCTCCCGACGTCTTTAAGGGTTGGCATGACATTAACATAATCATAAAAAGACATAGAATCGTAATTTGATACCTGAAAAATCTGGAATCCGTCGGAATCCGTATTCAAAAAGAGAATAAATATCCGATATACAAAAAAATGGATGTGGATACGAAGACATTTGCATCTAAAATTACTTATTCATTTTTTTTCAAGATTATAGTTAAATACGTATATTTTAGAATAATGATTTTTTTTATTAAATTAGAAGTTTATATTATATGCACTAAATTCATATTAATTGCTCAACTATTTATTATCTTCATATTTCTTTATTTTTAATAATTAATGAAACTTAAAAAAAGTTCATATTAAACTAAAATATTCCATTTATGTTTTTTAATTTATTAATCATTAGCGGATATAATAATTAACTAATCTCCGTTAGCATCGGCGGATGCAGGTATTCGATATCCAAAAATGAATTTGAATCTAGATACAAATATGACACTATCTGCAACCGAAAGTGTATCTCGACGGGCCTAGAAACATGAATGCAAAGCCAAAGTCTCCAACCAGCGAACTCACACACAATCTATGCTTATCATCTTATCTGCAGTAGCTCACTTTATACAATCCAGAGTGGTCTGATCACTCCACTAGCTTGCACCACTAGGCATCTAATTCTACTCAAACACCATTCAAACTAGTCATAAAACAAGCTCACTGAATTAAATAATCCATACTATAAACACCATTTGAATTAATCATTGCTCTAGCTCAGTCAAATAGATAGTTTAACAACCCGTATTTTATACGCTATCAATCATATCGTAAATATTGATTTCACTTAATTAATAAGACGATGTGAGGTTCCATTGGTATTGACTGGGATGTTAAAGTTAAGTCGTAAATGAGATAATAAAGTAGCCAATTCTCGAAAAAAAAATGGTTGGACAAAGCAAATTGAATTGCAATTTCTTTTTTATATAATTTATTATCTAAAACAATTCCCCTAGATCAGTGAATTGCTCTAACTAAAGAATTTTGTGGGGCTTCCCCTTAGACCAACCTTGACCCTGATATAAGTTCATTGTCAACCATCATCCAAAATCAACATAGAATGTATCGAGCAATATGCATAAACAATCGTATATCTCCATCTCGATCCTAATCTCCCGACATCGTTAAGGGTTGGCATGACATTAATATAATCATACAAACACATAGAATCGTAAATTGATACCCAAAAAATCTGGAATCGTTCGGCATCCGTATTCGAAAAGAGAATAAATATTTGATATACATAAAAAGGATGATAGGAAGACATTTGCATTTGAAATTATTTATTCATTCTTTTTTCAAGATTGTAGTTAAATACGTATATTTTAGAATAATGAAAAATATATTTTTATTAAATTAGAAGTTTATATTATATGCACTAAATACATATTAACTGCTCAACTATTTATTATCTTCATATTATTGATTTTCAATACTTTAATTATTAATGAAATTTTAATAAAAGTTCATGTTAAACTAAAATTTTCCATTTACGTTTTTTAATTTATTAACCTTTAGTAATTCGGCGTCATCAATATTCGTTAGTTTGAATGTTCCATCTCCAAGCCTCTGACTGATGTCTCAATTGGACTGCACACCAAGTACGAGATTATAAGTGGCAGTGGTCCGGACGTACTTGGAGAATTTCCGGATTGCAAGGACCTCTCTCCTTTATTGGAAGAGGAATAAGGTGCCTTCGATTTTGTTCACAACCCAAAATGAACTTGTAAATGGATGTGTCTGACGTTGTATTTTACGGCATAATAAATTGGTTTCTATTGATGAAATATCAGCTGGTGGCGGAGGATTTATCCTCATAGGTTAACACCCTCCTCTGGGACATATGTACTTAGAGGGTTATATATTAATAGACATTGATTATATGTTGTGAATTGACAATGTGACATGCTAAGTGATGAGTTATTGATGATCATAGCTTTTTGTTGAAAAACATAGCTTTGTGTGGAAGCGTAACTTCAGGGCCTCACAATCGGTAATGAGCCGAAACATGATGAAGTACCACAGAGTTAAGGACTAATGTTTCCTTTTAGTTAAGAAAGTGATGCTATGGTATGGAGCGCACGCAATTTATTTAGTGGGTGATGGAACAAGGCGCCTCAGATAATGGTCAACAACGATCGGGAGACCTTACGTTCAGGAGTAACCCGAACATCACCTGAAATAGTGGTGGACTTGGTTTGTCGATACAAAAGGAGCATTTTTTTTATCTTGGGACATCACGCTAGAGGTGTTTTGAATCGCGGATAAGGAAGATCCTTTGCCTTGGTCATTGATGGAACCCAACTTCTACTACGAAGCCTTACGGTTTTGGTTGTACTCTATGTATGTAGACATAACATATTAGTACCTACGTCTGCTAAGATTGATATATTAATTTGGAAAATGTTTTCAAAGATAGACACTAACGATAATATCAAATGATTTTCGCGTATCAAGCATATTTAGTTATCATAAGGTAAAACTTGCTCCCAATGGTGGGTCTTTGCATTATGTGATGGAATGCGGGTCTTATGGTAGTTTCATTTTTCAAAAAAGCGTGCATGAAGTTTTGAAACCCCTTTGAAGATTGTTTGAGATATGTATGACTTGTTATCTAGTTCTCAAGCTTATTAATCCAAGCCTGGCTCAAGCGTTTTGACACTGGGGTCAGATCTGAATGTATTTCAGGTTTAGACAGGATTCGAGGAGTTCCCAGACGATTCCAAAGAAGCTAGTGGATCTTTGTCATTAGGCATGGCGTATTCTACTATCTATACTACGATGTTGTGACTGTATTACGTGAGGATAGTGTTTATAATATCCATGGTATGTTTACCCTGATTATTTAAATGTTTTTCATTGTAAAGTTTCCGCTGTAAAGTTATATTGAATATTATATTTGATCTATTCTGATGTGAGATTATGTACTTCTCTTTTGTTCTGTTCCATCGTGTTTGCTCTGATAAAACCCTAATGGATTGAGTTTGCGAGATTTGGTTTTGCGATACATGAACACCGTGGATGTGTTAAGTATCGACTATCGAAGATCGGAAATTCGCTTTATCGAAGGACTTTTCGTGGATGCGTACTTTTTGGATCGGACTTGTGTGGCTTATAGTCGGTTCAAAGAACAAGGGTCTACGGTTCGTCACATAGCGTTGGATTTTCTGGATTTCCTTGTGAAGATATAGGGGAGTATTTGTATTTTCAGTCATCCGCTCCAAGAGCGGGTATGTATGTATACGAGTGTGTGTGTATATATATATATATATAAGCACAAACCAACTGAATAAGCAGTAATCCATCCAACCATCCATCACTATGTAAATAGCAATCAATACTATTATATGGTATAATAGTATATCAAAAAGTGCGAGTTAAACCCACAATTCATTCCAACCTACGATTTCATGTTGTTTTTATCTAATTTCAAACAGGCGTTCGAAATTAAAAAAAAGAATCCAAACTTTCCAGAATTTTTCCAATCCACCGTGTATGCATAGTTGTTTGCGAACAAATTATATAATTGTAAACAACTGTAAAATCCGTTCGGCTTTCCTAAACAACAAGGATTGTTATAGAGGGTGTCGAACTCTGGGACCAAAAGTATTTTAATTAATAAATCCAATCAAGTTATTCCAAGATTTTGATTGATTGAAAACACAGAAAATAACAGCAATTAAATAAAGATGAGAGATTTATCTAATAAGAGAAAGCAATTAGGGGATAATGACATAGATTAGATTCACACTCATCAATAGCCAACAAATAAATATAGATCTAATTCATGTTTCTGTCACAAACACGAATCAACGATAAATAGATTCTTAGAAACAAATAAGTAAATAACGACAAGCATAGCCTATGCAGGAGCTGAGCTCTTAAACAACCATAGACTATCAGGACAGATTCACTAATTAATTTCTAAAACCCTAAAATTAGACCTAAATCTGATAATTGTTAAATCGAACACGAATATACCCTGTGAAGGAGCATAGCTCTTAAACGACACAGAATATGAAGGTTCAGATCTAACCCTTGATTCAAATCCAGATCTACATGTATAAAGTCCTCATCTATTGGCTATGTGATTCATGATGAATCATATCTGTTAACGTCATCACCCCCTAATCAAAGGGGATTAGCTAGACATATCTAAAGAAGAAGAAAAACAGAAATTAAATAACATGAACATAAATAAAACTAAAACTAAATAGAATAGAGGAAGAAGAGTTTTATTCCAAGAGAAAGATTACAGAATAAAACTAAGTGTGTCTTTACATGAATAAGATACAAGGTATTTATAGTTGTATTGGCCAAGGCTAAGAGGCTCATCACACAATGTGGGACAAAAACCAATTTTCAAAATAACACATAAATCAAGTAGCTAAGTGCGAACACGTTTGAATGAGAAGCCTTGCAAAGGAGCTAGTGTGAATGTATGCAGAGAAAATAGGTTGCGGGCTTTAACTCCAATTGCCTTGAGTATGAATAAGAACTCCAAGTGATCAGAAAAGCATTGAATCTTAACTTTGAAATATGCAGCAGAAAGTAGTTGAACAGCAACATCTCTTCAGATCTTCAAACTTTAATCCAGCTTTAAAAATCAACACTCTTCTTGCGCAAATTCTTCAAGCTTTTCACAATTAAATGCATTAATCCATTTATCTCAGATAATCTGAAAAACACAACTATAAATACACAGTATCAGTTATTTTAAAGATAAAATAAGATAAATAAGCGGATAAAATATACACATTTACGTGTATATCAAATACCCCCACACTTATCTTTTTATTCGTCCTCGAATAAACTAAACTAAGATATGTCACACTTTCGTAGGAAACACGATTGCATTTAGCGTATGCAACAAGCCGTTAAACCTCTGGTTGTCCCCAGTAGGACGAGTGTTGTCTCGTGAGGGTTTTCAGCGGATACTACCCACAAAATCCAGAGCGTCTTAAGTACGCGAATTAATCAAATGATATATTTAAGGTCTTTCACATTACAAGGATTTCACCTAACTTCAATAGTAACGATTTAGCCCCAAATTGTCCATCCCATAATTAGTGCAAAAATGAACAAAATTTTTCAAGCTGAATCGTAATTCCTTGATAACACTGTAATTGTCTTGAAGGTTAAGAGCGTGGTGTCAACCAAAGTTCTACACATCGACAATGTGCACCCAATCATTTCTTTATTCTTCTCTCTCTCTCTCTCTCTCTCTCTCTCTCTCTTTTTTGAATAATTTTGCACCAATGTAACTGTAATGTATTGGATATGAGATATGCATAGATGAAGGAATTTTTTTGTAACTTCTAAAAATATTCTAGATAAAAGGGCAAGTGTATTAGTTGAATTTCAAGCTACAAAAGATAAAGTAATACTAAGGCACATATGGACATTTTGTTTCCTTTCATCTCCTCAACTACAATCCTTGCTTCTAAGTACGGTATGATGGATGTGGATGGAATGAAAATGGATGCTTCATAGTCAGGAATGATGAAGACTATTTTATTCAGAGAGACTCTCTCTTTATTTCATTTTTTTCTATTCTTTTTTTCTTCTTTTTTTCTTCTTTTGCATGATGAATGATGAATGGAGATGGAATGATGACGTACATGATTTCATTTGATTCCTCCTCTACTACCAACACTTCATGAAAGGAAAGTTTTGTGCCCTAGTTACTCTACTTCTATAACCTTAATTCAACACACAAGTCTGGATTGATGTTATACAAAAAGCTGAAAGGAATGATAAGAAAAGTTTTGTAAGATAGATAACCCATATAAAATAAGATGTGGTATATGGTTATCCTACCTTAAAACAAGTACGGAGTGGGTGGCGTAATATTGGTATAAAAAGTGACGTTTTTGACCTTTAACCAAAGGTTCTTGAGTATACCAATATAAGATAAACTTGTCGAAACATGGATGTAAATCGACTAAAACTTGGGTTTGAATAATGTGGGGTATCGAAGAAGAACGCTACAATGAGTCATTTCTCCTTAACTGGGCCAAGTGGATTTTAGAACTTACGATTTTGAAAATTTGAGTGAAAAGAAAATATTATGCATGAAAACGAACTCAGAAAATCCAATGTAAGTGCAAAATCATTATTATTTGACTTTTTTTTTTATTATTTTTACTTGCACGTTCTAACATGTATAACAAAGGTTGACATGCTTACTCCAGAACACGACTAACGTCTGCACAGTCTCAAGCTAGCATCTTAAAAAGACACATTACGATTCAATGAATAAATAATGTTCATTCCCATCACCCAACAATTCAACTTATCAAACAAGAACCAAGGTGTTATTTATGAATTTTAAGTTAATCCTTGTTCAATGAATGACCTAGTTCATAAAATTTGATTGCTGATGTAATGTAAATTCCCCCCACACTTGAGTGTGACTGTGTCCTCACAGTCGTTAATCAGACATATCTTAGTGAAACGAAAAATAAAATAAGAGACTATTTACATATGTACAAAAGAGGGTTAGTGCATCTTACCGAATGTAATGTGGCTCATGGAGGACCATGAGCTCTTCCTCTTGGTTGGGTGTTGGTTCCAAGTAAGGTTTAAGGCGTTGACCATTGACCTTAAAAGATGATCCATCGGTTGGATTCTCAATTTCTGCCGCACCATATGGAAAAACAGTCCGTACAGTGTAAGGTCCTGTCCATCTAGATTTTAACTTACCCGGAAATAAATGCAGTTTTGAGTCATACAATAGAACTTTTTGACCTGGCATGAAAGTTTTATGTAAAATTGATTTATCATGAAAAACTTTTGTTCTGTCCTTGTAAATTCGTTCATTTTCATAGGCATCATTTCGAATTTCATCAAGTTCATTAAGTTGAAGCTTCCTATGTTCTCCTGCTTGCTCTAAATCAAGATTCAAAGTTTGTATTGCCCATAACGCCCTATGTTCTAGTTCAACTGGCAAGTGACATGGCTTACCAAAAATCAACCGATAAGGGGACATACCCAAGTTGGTTTTGAAAGCGATGCGGTAAGCCCAAAGAGCGTCGGTTAACTTTTGGGACCAATCTTTACGATTTCGATTCACAGTTTTCTCAAGAATTTGTTTAATTTTCCTATTCGATACTTCAACTTGCCCACAAGTTTGAGGTTGGTAAGGAGTAGATAACTTGTGGGTTATCAAATACTTTCTCATGAGAGCTTCAAAAGAACGATTACAGAAGTGTGTACCATTATCACTGATTATTGTGCGAGGTGTGCAAAACCTAGAAAAGATGTTTTCTTTCAAGAAGTGCACAACAACCTTGTTATTGTTTGTTTTGCATGGTACAGCTTCGACCCATTTGGAAACATAATCAACAGCTAAGAGAATGTAAAGGTTCCCAAAAGAATTAGGGAAGGGTCCCATGAAGTCTATACCCCACACATCAAAATTTTCGACCTCTAGAATAGGATTTTGGGGCATCATATTCCGTTTAGAAATTTTCCCCAAGAATTGACATCGATCACAAGTTTTGCAAAATTCGTACGCGTCTTTGAAAAGGTTGGGCCAGTAGAAACCCGATTGGAGAACCTTTTCGGCTGTCTTTTTGGGACCGAAGTGACCACCACAGGCTTGGTCATGACAGAAAGAGAGGACACTGCGAGTTTCAGTGTCGGGAACACACCTTCGAACGATTTGATCGGGACAATACTTGAAAAGATAGGGGTCGTCCCAATAAAAATGTTTCACTTGGAAAAAGAATTTGGGTTTATCCTGCTTAGACCAAAAAGAAGGGGTCTGCTTAGTGACTAAGTAGTTGACAATGTCAGCAAACCAAGGATCAGTGGATAGAGAAAACGACTGTTCATCAGGGAAATTCTCGTTGATCGGAAGAGAAGAAGACGGGGCATTTGGAAGACGAGACAAGTGGTCCGCAATAACGTTGTCAGATCCTTTTTCATCCTTAATGGTAAGGTCAAATTCTTGAAGTAGAAGGATCCAACGAATGAGACGAGCCTTAGCATCCTTTTTAGAGAAAAGATACCTAAGTGCGGAATGATCGGTATAAACCATGATGTGTGAGCCAACTAGATAAGGCCTGAATTTTTCTAGAGCAAAAACAACTGCCAAAAGTTCTTTTTCAGTGGTCGTATAATTGATTTGGGCATCGTTCAAAGTCTTACTCGCATAGTAAATGACGTGAATAATCTTATCGATACGTTGTCCTAGGACAGCGCCAACAGCGAAATTCGAGGCATCACACATGATTTCAAAAGGCAGCTTCCAATTAGGAGAGCAAATGATCGGGGCAGAGACAAGTTCATTTTTAAGACGCTCAAAAGATGAAATGCAATCAGAATTGAAGTCCAAAGGAACATCCTTACCAAGAAGATTGGTCAAAGGTCGAGTGATTTTGCCAAAATCTTTTATAAAGCGACGGTAAAAACCAGCATGACCTAAAAAGGATCGGATGTCCTTAACGGATTTGGGAATGGGAAGATTCGAGATAACTTCGATTTTGGCTTTGTCTACTTCAATTCCTTTGTTAGAGATGACAAGTCCCAAAACAATGCCATGTTTAACCATGAAGTGACACTTTTCCCAATTAAGCGTTAAGTGTTTATCTTTGCAACGATTAAGAACGAGATCCAGGTGATGTAAACACTCAGTGTAGGAATCCCCGAAGATGGAAAAATCATCCATGAACACTTCCAAAAATCGCTCGATCACATCAGAAAAAATGCTAATCATGCACCTCTGAAAGGTTGCAGGTGCATTACACAGACCAAAAGGCATACGTCGGTACGCAAATGTACCAAATGGACACGTGAAAGTGGTTTTCTCTTGGTCCTCAGGAGCGATAGGGATTTGATTATATCCCGAGTACCCGTCAAGGAAACAATAGTACTCGTGACCGGCTAGTCGTTCTAACATTTGATCGATAAATGGCAGAGGGAAATGATCCTTTCGTGTTACAGCGTTAAGTTTCCTATAGTCAATGCAAACACGCCATCCAGTCTGGGTGCGGGTTGGGATAAGCTCGTTAGCTTCATTTTGAACCACGGTAATCCCTGATTTTTTAGGTACAACATGAATCAGACTAACCCATTGACCATCGGAAATCGGGTAGATGATTCCATTGTCAAGGCAATTAAGGATTCCAGCCCAAACTGCTTCTTTCATGATGGGGTTTAGTCGACGTTGGGGATCACGAGTGGGTTTGGCATCATTTATAAGGTGGATTCGATGTTGGACAATCGAAGGACTAATCCCCTTAATATCAGCCATGGACCAACCAATTGCTTCCTTATTTTTCTTAAGGATGGGAAGGAGCAATTGTTCCTGCTCTAAAGTAGGGTCAAAAGCGATAATGACAGGAAAAGTTTCATTGTCTCCTAAGTAAGCGTACTTAAGATGACTGGGCAGCACTTTGAGGTCAGATTTTGGGGGCGACTCAACCGAAGAAATTGGTTGAGGGATAGACTCATTTGTGAGAGGCTCGACAGGAATCGAATCAGAGACATTTTCGGGAGTATCTTGAAACAAAGTTTCGTAATCTGATTCAATTTCGTTATTCAGATGGTCAAGCTCAGATTCATTATCGTGGACAGCATGGATGTCAGAAAACTGGTCCACATAAGAGTTAGGAGAGTTTTCATTTCTGAAGATGTTTAGCTCGACAATCATGTTACTGAAAGAAAGTTTCATAGACCCATTTCTACAGTTGATGAGAGCATTAGAGGTTGCTAAGAAGGGTCGTCCTAGAATCAAAGGGATCTGGTTTGCAGGATTGCTAACTTGTTGAGTTTCTAAGACAATGAAATCAACTGGAAAGATGAATTCGCCAATTTTGATCAACACATCCTCGATTTCGCCCATAAGTTTCTTAATTGAACGGTCAGCAAGCTGAAGGGTAACCTTGGTGGGTTTCATTTCTCCTAGCCCTAATTGGCGATAGACGGAATATGGAAGCAAGTTAACACTAGCACCTAAGTCTAGCAGGCATCTATCGATTTTCTTGTCCCCAATAGTACATGATATTGTGGGGCAGCCAGGATCTTTGTATTTCACTGGCATCGATTGGGACAAGACTTCGCTTAGAGTTGCCGCTAGAAACACTTTCTTAGGTACATGTGCATGACGTTTTTGAGTGCACATATCTTTTAGAAATTTTGCGTATTGTGGAACTTGTTGTATAATATCTAAAAGAGGAATGTTCACTTTAACTTGCTTAAATATTTCAAGGATTTTTTCTAGCTAATCCGTCTTTTTCCTAGGTCGGAGTCTATGAGGAAATGGAGCAGCCAACTCAGTAGGTTGGGCTACTTGAGTTTGAGGATGGTCCTTGTCAGAAATTGGCTCAATGTTTTGATCTGAGTTGGTCGAATTTTCGATAGGGTTTGGAAGATCGTCCGGTAAAGCATTTGGGTTGACCACATGGTTGTCAATCTTTTTGCCGGATCTAAGAGTCGTGACCGCATTCAAGTGACTAACGTTTGAATCTTGAATGATGTTAATTTGGTTGGAGTTAGGATTTTGACGGTTGGGGTTTGGAATGGGTTGACTCGGGAAAGTGCCTCTTTCCCGTTCGCTTACGGAAGTGGCTAACTGACTCATTTGCATTTCAAGTTTAGCGATCGATTGACTCGTGTTTTGCATGTGCGAAGTCAATAAATTTTGAAGATTGGTATTTGATTGGAGATTTTGAGTCGTCGCTTTAGTCAATTCTTCGAGAGTTTTCTCAAGTGATGTCAATCGTTTATCGTCTTGGGGAACAAAAGATTGTTGCGCTTGATTTTGAGAAGGTGGCGCGGGATGTTGGAATTGAGTTTTTTGAAAGGGAGGTTTCGAAGTATTATTCGAAAATGACTGAAAAGGTGGTCGAACCGCATTCGAATTTGCATTGTTTTGGGTCCAAGAGAAGTTAGGATGGTTTCTCCAACCTGGATTGTACGTTGGGGAGAATGGGTCATTCCTAGCTTTGTTAAATGCGTTGAGTTGTTAATGAATGTGGGCATTGATCAGATATGTGGTTAGGATCGTTACATTTGTAGCATGAGGTCTGAGATGCTTGAGCTTGATTTATTTGCGTTGATGAAAGGACATTATCGAATTTGGATATCATCGCGTCTATTTTTGCTTCTAAGGCTACTGATGATCCTACCGAATGAGCGTTAGATCAGGAATAAATCGATTTCTCGTTAGATCTTTCCCATTGAGCTGATTTTTCGGCCAAATTTTCGAGAAATTGCCAAGCGGCATTGTGATCTTGGGCTAGAAAATTTCCTTGGCACATTGATTCGAGCATGGTTCGAGAGTTATTTTCAAGTCCATCGTATAAAATTTGACAAAGATTCCATTTTTTGAAATTGTGATGTGGACACTTGACTAGAAGCTCTTTAAATCTTTCAAAATATTTTGCAAAGGATTCACCCCCAAATTGATGAAAATTGACGATTTCGTTTCGATTTTTGGATGTTTTTTCTAGAGGGTAAAATTTCTTTAGAAAAATGTTCACAAATTCACCCCAAGTTCCAATCGTATTTGAAGGCAAGCTGTACAACCATTTTTCAGCATAATCGGTAAGTGCAAATGGAATTAACCTAAGTTTGATTCCATCGTCACTTAATTGTTGAAATTTCATGGTTGCACAAACTTGTTCAAATTTGGTCAAGAAGATATAAGGATCATCACATTCTAAATTGTCGAACTTTGGAAGAGTATTTATGTGATTCAAATGAATTTCAAAGTGGTTACCCGTTGGGGTGGGCAATATGATGCAAGAAGGAATAGAAACCCGATCGGGGAAGTATCTATCCATAAGAGATCGAGGGGGATTTTCTTCGGCCATGGTTAAAGAAATGTTTGTTCGAACTAAACGATTGTCTGAAGGATCACGAGTCCAATGACGCATGCACTAGCGAGAAGAATAAGGGAAGACGAGAAAAAACAAATTTGAGCGATTTTTTTTTTTTTTACAAAACGAGAATTATTTTAAATTTTTTTTTTTAGAGAAAAAGAATTAGACACAAAAGATTTTTTTTAAAATGAACCTAATGCAATTTACAATTTCTAGAATTATATAATGACGGTTTGGTTTATTTCAACAAAAGACTTCTCAGCCAGTTAACGGACAGGAGTTATCGGTGCACCAGGAATCACCCTAGCAATGCAGCCGAAGGTTTAAGTACCTTCAGAGGAACAACCGATATAATATTTACGAATCACCGTAATATTTATAAACAGTTATTACTCTGCCGTAGTCTAGACACCGAGAAATAATCTGTTAGAACTAAACCAAATTGTCAAAATATAATGAAGTCCTTAGAAAATAAAAACAAAACTAAGATGAATGCAATATTATTTTTTTCAGTCACAGAATAAACAGTCTCAGAACAGTCACAGAACAGTTAGTTGCAGAGATAAAAAAAAAATTTACAAGCAAGCCGATGCCCTGCAGAAGAGTTTTACAAGCAATGTCTATATTTTTTTATTTGCAGCAGCGGTCCCTGTGAAGTTAGAAAATACCCACCTTGATCGGCAGTCCGTCCAGTGCAATTGAGTCGCGCTAGCGCGTTCACACCCCACTTGGTGTGCAACCGCTCGAACCCTGAATTGTCCGCCGCTTTCTGTTGTTGTCTCCTCCTATTATTTGCTTGACTGCGCTGCGGCACGGGTTCGGGCTAGGAGGCCGAATTTTTTTTTTTAAAACTTTTTCTAATTTCCGCTGTACCTATTTTCGAAAAATTTCTCACTTTTTTTTTTGGAGAATTCACCCTCACTTGGTGTGCAACTGCTCCAACAATTCAAATTCTGCTAAGTGCTTGTGTCTTGTTTTTCCTGTTTTGCTGCTAACAAAAACTCTAAAACCAAAAAAAACAGTCTTTTTATTTTTATTTTATTTTTAAAGAAAAAAAAGGAAAAAAATTATCCAAAAAGCTAAAAAGATTTAAAACAAAGCAGAGAAAGTGGACAGCCCACACATGCTAACCCCACACAAGCTAAGCCTACGAGCCCAGTAAACCCAAATAGATGATACAAATGATAAACCTATTTCCCAGTACCCAAATTGCCAGTAACCCCAAACGTCGATATTTTTTTTCTTTTTGCAAATCGAAACTCGCGATCAAAAAAAATCCACAACAACGTTCGATTTCGAAAATTTTAAAACTTGAATTTGGGATCGGAAGGCGTTGCGTGAGTGGTTCGACTATGGGGGAGTTTCTGTGTGAACGGTGGTCACGGGAGTTTCTGTGTGAACGGTGGTAAAGTGGACTGGCGATGTAGTGATTGCGGAATTGTGAGGGGTTATGGAGGTTGGACCTGCGATGTGGTGAGTGAAGCAATGGTAAAGGGGAATGGTTGAGGTGATGATTTCGGCTTTGGGTTATTTAGTTGCTGTGACGTCGTAGGGTTGAGATGAGATCGTGACTGAGTTTTTCGAAGTGGGGTTTTGTTGAAGTGCGGTTTGGAAGTTTGGTTATTTTTCAGAATTGGAGAAGCAGAAGTTGAAAAGGGCCTGATTGAAGGAAGCCAGTGGGGGACAATGGCAGGAAATGATCTGTGAATTTTGTGCTTTGCGAGTTGAGAGGAGGTTTTGGGTATGGTTTCACAGTGGATATGTAGGAAAGTGCCTGGGTGCGTGAAGATGGTATTGAAGTGGATGGATGAATTGAAGCAGGTTTTTTTTTTTTGAAGAGGGGGTCTGTAGCTTTTGGGAGAGGAGGTTGGTCTGGATTTGGGGGAAAGGCTGGTTCTTGATTGGGGGCGCAGGTTTATGGACTGATGATGGCAGGTTTTGGTTTGAATGAGGAGTATGTGACTTGCAATGGTGATCGGGGATGGGATTGATGTGGAAGGAGAATTGGTTTGAGTTGCTGAGTGAATGATGAGTAGGACGTGAAGATTGTGACTGGATTTGTGCGATGGAGTATGTCTTTTGTGCTTGATAAAGTGGTGGAGCGAATTGGTTTGGTGGTAAAGAGGGAGGGACGTGGTTGGAGGCGTTGGTTTTGCTGAGGGGCGTTGAAAATGGGGGAAGTGTTGTTCTGGCGTGTGATATGGAAGGTGATGTTGGGTAAGAAAGCAGGTGACTTGTTGTGTGGTCTTTGTGATGATGGAGGAGTTGTTGTAAGTGGTCTGTGTGAATGAGATTGATTGGAGTTTTGTTGGCAGAGAAGGATTATGATGAGTAGTTGAGGAGTTTAGAGGAGATGAACGTAGGGTGTTGTGATGAGGTTCAGTGGATGTAGCTGATGGACCTGTGGTAGTTCTAGCAGTCGCTTTTGTGTTAGCTGTTTGGCGAGGCATGGAGGGTGATTGAATGAACTGGACAGTGGTTTTGTGAAGTGTGAAGCTTGGTTGGAATTTGTAATGAAGGGTTGCCAAGGCTATGGATGCGGTGTTCAGACAGAAATAACAAGAAGAGATCAAAAGGGGAAGAGAAAGAAATTGCCAAAAAGTTTTTTTGTTGTTGTTGTTTTTGTTGTAAAAGCTGTAAAAAGGAAAGAAGTATGAGATTTGGAAAGGAATTTGAGAAGGGAGGAAACAAAAACTAAATTTGCAAGTTAATTTTTTTTTTATTGTTATAAATAGAAGGGAGTATAAAAGAAAAATCAGCAAGAAGTAAATGACAGATAGGGAAAGAAATAGACGGAAAGAAATTGAAAACAAAATTTGGCAAAAATATTTTTTCTTCTCTTATTTGTTAGATTATGGTATCACAGATAAAATACCAAATCAACCAATGAGATTTTTTTTATGTCTATACTAGAAAACAAAAAAAAAACAAAAAAAAATATTTTTGTGTTTTTTTTTTAAAAAAATTAACTCGAAGGATCTACGAATTTAAAATTATTTTGGTCCCCGGCAACGGCGCCAAAATTTATTTGCGAACAAATTATACAATTGTAAACAACTGTAAAATCTGTTCGGCTTTCCTAAACAACAAGGATTGTTGTAGAGGGTGTCGAACTCTGGGACCAAAAGTATTTTAATTAATAAATCCAATCAAGTTATTCCAAGATTTTGATTGATTGAAAACACAGAAAATAACAGCAATTAAATAAAGAAGAGAGATTTATCTAATAAGAGAAAGCAATTAGGGGATAATGACATAGATTAGATTCACACTCATCAATAGCCAACAAATAAATATAGATCTAATTCATGTTTCTGTCACAAACACGAATCAACGATAAATAGATTCTTAGAAACCAATAAGTAAATAACGACAAGCATAGCCTATGCAGGAGCTGAGCTCTTAAACAACCATAGACTATTAGGACAGATTCACTAATTAATTTCTAAAACCCTAAAATTAGACCTAAATCTGATAATTGTTAGATCGAACACGAATATACCCTGTGAAGGAGCATAGCTCTTAAACGACACAGAATATGAAGGTTCAGATCTAACCCTTGATTCAAATCCAGATCTACATGTATAAAGTCCTCATCTATTGGCTATGTGATTCATGATGAATCATATCTGTTAGCGTCATCACCCCCTAATCAAAGGGGATTAGCTAGACATAGCTAAAGAAGAAGAAAAACAGAAATTAAATAACATGAACATAAATAAAACTAAAACTAAATAGAACAGAGGAAGAAAAGTTTTATTCCAAGAGAAAGATTACAGAATAAAACTAAGTGTGTCTTTACATGAATAAGATACAAGGTATTTATAGTTGTATTGGCCAAGGCTAAGAGGCTCATCACACAATGTGGGACAAAAACCCATTTTCAAAATAACACATAAATCAAGTAGCTAAGTGTGAACACGTTTGAATGAGAAGCCTTGCAAAGGAGCTAGTGTGAACGTATGCAGAGAAAATAGGTTGCGGGCTTTAACTCCAATTGCCTTGAGTATGAATAAGAACTCCAAGTGATCAGAAAAGCATTGAATCTTAACTTTGAAATATGCAGCAGAAAGTAGTTGAACAGCAACATCTCTTCAGATCTTCAAGCTTTAATCCAGCTTTAAAAATCAACACTCTTCTTACGCAAATTCTTCAAGCTTTTCACAATTAAATGCATTAATCCATTTATCTCAGATAATCTGAAAAACACAACTATAAATACACAGTATCAGTTATTTTAAAGATAAAATAAGATAAATAAGCGGAAAAAATATACACATTTACGTGTATATCAATAGTATTCATCGATATGAATGTAACACAATTGATGGCGTATAAAATGGACGTTCATTGAACTAGTTAACACATTCACAAGTTAATACACGGTTAAAACGAAATTAACTTAATTTCATTACTTTAAATCCTCACCCCTAAACTTACATGCAAAACCTTCTTCCCTAAACATTCAAACTAGTGCCTCCCTGGTACACGAAACCAATGTGTCACACATGCACCATCCACTTTGATACAGAGCCAGGAACTTCCGTTTGACGAACCAACTTCCCTCGATCTCCTCGCCTCGAAATACACATACTCGTCACCACCTCGTCAACCATGGCCGCCAATATCAAAACGTGACCTGTAGCCCTCTTTCCAATAATGCTATAGGTCGGTTTTTCCCTGGACCATCGTACTTTGTCAGACCATTCGCCATTCGATATCTCGTTGCACCCTCGGTTCATTCCTTCCCTCGATTCAGCCTTAGAAGCTCTCTGCCATGTCACGACTTCAAACCAACGACAACCCCCATCAAAGCCGTGCGACATCTTTATGCAAGAAGTCCCCTAAATATTGAAGACAAGGAGCTATCTTACATGCTGAGACCAAGTACACTTTCAAATCAAGCTAAAACCTCCTTGATGACCTGGAAATCAAAACACTAGCCATGCTGCTCTAAAAACTTGCATGCTCTATTGTTGTCGTATCCAATTCAAAGCACGCCAGTGTAAAGCTATCGAACATAGGAGTTTAATGAATCTAAATGCACTTGATTTCATTGATTATTAATGGAGATTTTATTGAATGAGGATAAATAAAGAAGGTAGCTTCTTTTATTTCAGCAGAAGATAGGAAAAGGAATAGAAGGAAATAGGTTTTATAATAGGGTATTTATAGGAAGAATGGTCTTAGATATTTTATATATTATATTCAATTATACTCTAGTCGAGCATTTTAAGGTTGCACGATCATACCGAACTCCAATCGTCATGAAACTTAACACACTACTATAATTTAATATTCTGAACTTGGTGAAACTGGTTTCATCAAATTCCATAATTGTTTGCAAAAAACTATTTTCTATATGTTAATAAAATCAATTAATAATAAGTCGATTTCAATACACTTCTATTCTTCAATAATAAATTTATAACTACCATTCACATTCAAATAGGATTTTACATAAGCTTCTAAATCAATTTAATTTCGTATTAAATTCCAGATTCACTTACTCAAGCAATTTCAATATTTAAATTACTATTTCATGATTCAGTTATATTAAATAACTCGTATATTCCGAATTCAAGTCGTTCAACTTCTTAAATATCTTATTTAAATAAACTAAATATTATAGTACTAAAAATTTGGGTTATTACAATACCACTCAAAGAGTTGTAGATAGGTCATCCCCATACTCTTCTCTGTCTCCTATGTAAAATCACAATCATCCTAGTTTCACTGCACCTTGATTAACCTAACTATCTTCCTCCTAAATTGTTTTTGTCATCCTTTACGATTTTGAAGGGCTTATAAGGTCTTAAGACTTCTAGCTCCGCTTATACACTTCTACCTAATCCAAAGATATCGTAATACTCGAGTCATGCACAAGTTTCTGTAGATATGAGATATGAAAAATGTTGTGCACACCGCAAGTAAATCCACATTATAAACTAGCTTTCTAATCCTTTATACTTTTGGAAATGATCCAAAAAATATTAAAGTTGATTTTCCTTTCCTTCCAAATTGGAAAATATTCCTGAGAGAAGAAACCTTAAACAAACACCAAGTCTCCAACTGAAAATTACAAAAAAAAAAAAAAAAAAAAAAAATCTCTTATACGCATAGCTCTTCTGGCGGTCTTGGGCAGTTTTCGTTCGTTGCCAAATGATATGTATCTTATTTGATGTCACCTTAATCATATCGGGCACAAGCATCAACTTCTCTTATTTTCCACCCAACGAGACAGTGCATTAGTGGGTCTTCCATATAATGCCTCATATGATGTCATACCAATTTTCTACTGATTGTTGCTATTATTGGCAAACTTAACTAAACGAAGATGATGTATGCAACACCACACATTTTTCTAAGTCCGAATTCTGACAAAAATCGAAACTTAAACTCATCCAAGCATAAAGAGTATAAATCTGGTATTTACAATATGAGCATGACCATAA
This sequence comes from Allium sativum, assembly GCA_030737875.1. Lineage (NCBI taxonomy): Eukaryota > Viridiplantae > Streptophyta > Magnoliopsida > Asparagales > Amaryllidaceae > Allium > Allium sativum. The sequence goes on along the minus strand of CM060924.1, from coordinate 181,921,133 downwards.
TCAGAGTACGATAAACAAACTCACAACGAAACATGGTTATCACGGCGGTAAGTCGAGTCGAGTCGATGGAGGTCCAATTAGTCGACTAGTGGACTAGTCGTAGACTAGTCGAGACTAGTCGATAAATAAATAAATATATACATATGCATAAAAATTCAAACATGTGCATAAAAATTTAAACATGTAGTAACCATAGTTTTAAAAACCGTGTCGTTAGTAAAACCGTGGAAGCTCAAGGTCGGAGGTTTTGATGGTCGGACCGGTCGAACCGTAAGAACCGTAGACATACACATACCAATATGCAGCTAACATGAATAGTTTTGAGCAAAGTTGAGTTGTATCAGTCCCACATTTCAAAATAATGTGGGTACTCTTCCGTTTTCGTGTATAAGTATGTCCCATCTTGGTTCAAAACTTAAGCAGCTGGCTTCAATGCATTGCATGTGCTGCTGTGTCCCACAAAATTTAAGTATTTATTATAAAATATCCAATTCTTGGCTTGATTTCTGGTTCAGAATTACGGGTTTTCTGACCTATTTAATTTTTTTTTGGGTTTTGGGCCCAAATTTGGAACTAGTCGGTTAAGTCGACCTCTAGTCGACTGACTAGTCGCTCCTTGTCGATCAAATCGACCGACATATTGACAAATTTCATATCGACAGTCCTAGTCGATGACTTAGGACCGACTGACCGACTAGTCACGACTAGTCGGTCGCCGTGATAACAATGCAACGAAAACAAAATAGGATAACAAATATTGACTTAGGCAAACTACCTTGAAAGTAAAATAGCCACATCAATACCAAGCATGAGAGAACACGAACAAAAAACCGAATTTGACCTAAGAGTTGCTATGCGGAGTGGGGGTCAGAACAACAAGTCCTGGTGAGTAGAAAATGTATAACAACTATCTACAATCAGGTCCTGTGCTGAGCATAGACGACCTAGGCGGTCGCCTAGGGCCTCGGGTCTGGGCGGAGAGGAGGAGCAGGGCCTCAAAATTTTGGAGTTTTCTATACTGATAACTTTTATTCCTCAGTTTACAATAAGACTGTGCTAGTCTAGTGGTAGTTCATGCAACTCCTTGGCTATCAACTAAAGTTCGATCCTGGCTGGATCTAGTTGTGTATACTTTCTGTTATTTTTGTGTTTGCAAAATTTTTTTTTTGGCTAGGGCCGGTACTGTCTACAATACACAAATGCATTTCGTTTGGTTTGATCCAAATCATATGTCTAACAAGGCTAGTAATTCTAACATAACCTTGATAAGATCTACTCACGATGATTAAACTACAGTATCCATAGTAAAACTAGGGATGTATATCGGACAAGACGGTCCGTTGTCCGGCTCGGTCCGAAGCTATATGGTGGTCGATCCGTGCCTGTACGATTCTCTTATAGGACAGGACTAGGCACACCAGTGTTCGGTCCGATCCAAAATGTTCGATGTTTTCTATTATCCAAGGCTATATCGGACAGGACAGTCCGTTTTGGCTCGGTCTGAGGCTATATAGTGTCTGGTCCGTGTCCATCTGAATCCCTTATAGGACAGGACTAGGACACACCTCCGTCCAGTCCAACCCGTTTAGACCAAGGTTCAAAATCCCGGTTTTCGGTTCCGTTCCGGTCATGCAGAAAATTTGAAGTTCCGGTTCCGGTCCAGAAATTCCGGTATATTTCCGGTTTGTCAATTCCGGTGTATTTTTTAATAAATACACAAATAAATATGCAAACACTAATAATCAGTTTTTTTAAATATCAAAATGTTATAGGTATTAATACAACATGGTCTAAGACTTTGTCATAATATCAGATTATAAGCCATCCAGTAAATAAGTTATAATACACATGGGCCAATGATAATCTGATAGTACAAAATGTTTTAACTATTATTACTACATGTGGTTTATATCAAAATGTTATAAGCCCAGCCGTCCTACCAATAAGTTAATAGAACATGGGCCAAGCCTTCCATAGTTTAATTAATATTACATTGATTACCTGCTGCATACCCATACCCATACCTCGTAATATTACCCACTGTTCCCACTTATTCTCTTCATTGTTTAAAATAAAACGCAGCTGACATTCCATATCCTTCCTAACCCTAATTTTAATCCAATCGACATATCGAATCATGGAAAAAAAATAAAAAACCTGTGCGTCGCGAGGCAGAGGAAGACGATGGAGAGGCAGATCGACGAAGAGCCAAATATTCCAGTCGAAGAAGAAACCGATGAGCGACAGAGAGATCGATCCTTCGATTTTTTTTCTTCTTCTTTCTGCTTGAAGAAACCGAAAACGGGTTTTTAGCTGAATTCCGGTCCGGTCTACGCCGGAACCGGGACGAAATGGCCGGAATTCCAATGTGTCGGCCGGAATTTCAAACCTTGGTTTAGACCCATAGGTAGAACTTCCTAAACATAATGTATCGCAACATACTGAGATAGAACTTTTACGCATAAATATGAAACCTTTAAACCACCATTCGAACAACTTCCAAAACTAAGTGGCAGAAAAAAAAAACCTAAGTCACTTAATACTTCCCGTAGGATAAGCGGTCTTGTGGGCATTTAATACATTATCCCAAGGCGAACATTAACCCAGCCACTTACCACCTAGAGGAAGCGGAATATCGTGGAGATTATCGATCTTGTACCCAATTAGCCTTCTAATACTTCCAGAAGTAGGCTTGATATGGATTACTTCCCTTTGAATTTGTTATTTTGGAAGGAAGGTGTAACCTACAACCACTTAAGACCTTAACCTTTGGAGTAAACCTTTTGCGAATAATTCTCGCTATGAAATTTACTATCGTCACGTGTTCTAATGGTTAATGATGCCTCACATCAGTTGTACATATATTGGATTATTGGAAAGTGCATACTTCTATCTAATAAGGCAACTGACCTCACATCTTTAACCTACCATGTCCAGTCTTTAATTTTAATAAAGATATTAATTCTAGATTACAAGATAAGGATAATTCTCTATAACTTCTTATCCTATGATATTTATTTATTTATTGTACTTGGTATTTACTACGGTCATTAGCACCTCTTTAATTCTCCTTTAATTTCATTATTATTATAAAGGTTGTCTGCCATTAATGGCCCTAACGATCATATTTTCTAAGGCATCAAACAACCTACCAAATGTCATATATCAGTCTCATTTAATTACACTAATTCTAATTGTTGCGTTTCCGCATATTACTATAGTTATTTAATTTCGTTAGTTCTTATATGAATATATATATATATGTGTGTGTGTGTGTGTGGGTGTGTGTGTGTGTGTGCGTGTGTGCGTGCGCGTGTGTGTGTGTTATTAGTTTCCCTAACTTGGGTCACACCACTTACTCCTAAACACATTTAAATTGTAACCATTTGACATTTATTTCCTTTTCAATTCAGTTCCTCAAAACATACGTGGTTACAATATTTTTTCCTTTATTTCTAACCTTTTAATTATAGCCACTAAATCCACATTTATTGCTATAACGGTCACAAATATTCATTTACATTTATTATGGGAAATTTTACCATATATTTCCATAAAATGAAAACCTTTAAAATTCAAACACACAACATACATTCAGTTTAATAATAATATGGTAGCGTTATTTACATAGGTTTGGACGCATAAGATTATAATAATTATATATTTAAATTTTAAGCGCGATGTTAACGTACTTACTAATTATATTTTAGTATTGTTATCATTATTTTATATTCCAGTCTAAACCAACGACCAAAACAATCCTTTTCGTGTTTAATCTTGTCTAAGATTCAAAATCTCATAGAAATGTTATTTAATGTAATTATTGTAAAATTTTCCCGTACTATTAAAAAAAGGAATATTGACATATTTCAAATCATAAGGAAATAAATTAATATTTTATTTGGAATAGATGTTGCAAACTACGTACAAGAATACGTGAATGTACACATCTCTTTCTATTTGGTTTGTTTATATTCCTTATAGATTTCAAATGATGTCTTTTTATATAAAAAGAACAAAAAGGGCAAATTTACAACAATCAAGTAAAAACTCCAAACAATATCAAACACAAACAGGTTATAATTCTAAAATCATAATTGCACAAATCATACTTTACACCCAAATCCTATAATCTAGAATAACAACATTACACATCTGGCAATATTTTGGGATTGATTTCCAAATTCAAGGTGTTTACAATAACCACAAACTATCTAAAAGAATTGTATACAACATAAGAGTAATAAACCAAAAGGTCTACAATCCATACCATATTTCATATATATTATTTCAGATTTGACATAAACAAATCTGATATTTTTAAGCATACAACCCAAATTCAACACAAACCAAGCATATAAGATATTCTAAACAATAAATATATTTCTCACTCATTTGAAAGCTATCCAAATTCAAATATGAACATAACTTTTAGGCCTATTATTCCAAATCTTACAGATCCAAAATTTGTATACAAAGGGGTTAGTTATATATATATATATATATATAAAAAAAAGATTTGTAGATGTGAAAGAAAAATTGGAAAAAAAGGGAAAAATTATAAATAAAGATTACCTATTCGAAGAACCAACACTTTTGCACAAATCTAGATTCAACCTCTCCAATCTTTGCTTACTTGATCTTTATATATGTTTATGTTTTAGAAATTTAGAATAGATTGAAGAATTTGAAATGACACAGCTTCGCTACTGCCTCCAAAAAATATGAGCAAAAGAGCGGGGGTCTAACCTTTTACTTATAAACGTAGAAATGACTCTGAACCGTTAGATTTAACTTAAATCAGTCATTCGATACAAAATTATAATATAAAACCCTAACCATCACATAGAGCCAGGCTTGACCTGGGCTCGAAGGGGGGTCGACCTCCAAATCGACCTGTCTCCTGTGTAACGCAGGATGATAAATGATAATTATATATTAACTTATACAATTTATTTTGTTTATTTATTTTCCTTCCGTTTTCGTATTTTGTTCGTAACTTTTTCATACGGACTCCGCTCGTGAAGTTCTAAACATGAAAATTGACCAGAATTTCATTACGAATGCAAAAGTATAAGTTTCATGGTCAAATTCTATCGTTTGCAAAATTCAATTTTCGAAATCTAATTAAATAACAAATTTAATTATTGCCAAAATTCTGATAAAATATTTCCTTCATTTACTTAAGTAATTTCAATAAAATATTTCCTTCATTTACATATAAAGAATACATTTACTTGTACAGATTACAAAACTTCATCCCATGCATCTTCCACCATCAATAGTAGCATCCACAATAAAATCACATGTATCACAACCCGACGGGTCTCGGTTTTAGACGGGTCGGGTTTTGTCGGGTCTGAACTATACATTTCTAAAATCTGGATTCGATCTGGTCCGAGCTATGGTTCGGGTCGAGTCGGGTTCGATTAAATAGTAACACTAAAAATACATATATTTCAATGTGCTTTTTGGTCGGGTCTTTCGGATCGAGTTTGATCGGGTCTCGCCTGGACCTGACCCGATATCCATCGGATTCGGTTCGGGTTCGGATCTTGTCGGTTCGGTTCGGTTCGGGTTTTCGGTTTTCGGTTTTTGGTTCTAATTGCCAAGCTCTACTCCAAACTAAATGATATCCCAGAAAACAGCATGGCCAATCACTACAGCTCTAAACCAAGCACACCATCAAAACGCAGTGTAAATTCCACCATGACAAGTAGTGTCTTAAGAAAATAGCAATGCCCCACTGCACCTCTGTTCACTCTCAAACCTCTTCATCCACACCAATACCACCCTACTCAAACAACAACAAATATTTAGTTGACATATCCACGAAGCAAATATTTGTCTTTATTAAAGAGAAAATCTTCAGAACATATCATTTGGATCTTAATAAAAAATATTGTGACGAAAACAAAATTGAAATTTAATAAACTTACTAAAGATATAACATTTCTATAAATATTTATGTAATCATGACGTCCAAACATGAAAAGTCAATGATGAGCGAGCTAAATAATTACATGAACTTAATTTGTATTTCAAAATAACGTGGGTCCTAATAAAGTTGAATTTTTTTGGATATATGACTAGTTTCCACTTAATATTATAATGCAAAATTGGTTCATCGTTCATATTTAATGCAAATCAAACCATAACCATATTTGCACATGACATCAACATGAAAGATTGCCTTCTCCATACCGACATCTCATTTTTAGCCAAATTTCAGAGAGCAAAAAAACCAACAATAAAATGGCAATTCCTCTCCAATGCAATAGAGGATTTAGTTCACAATCACAACAATCACAACTGGCATGTTGTTAACATCTGAGATACGTAGAAATCAAAGAATACCATTCTGCTGGTCTAAAATTAATTGAAATTTCCATCATACAAATCATGCAAATGTATCCAGTGGAAACAACCCTTACATGAATGATGAATATCAGAAAGAAACAATGTTGCAGCGAAAAGCATTTGATATGACAACTTTTATTAATGAACCAATGTCCTAAAATATCAGAAAAGCAGAAACCAACATTGTAACATACAAAGCATACAGAAAGTAAAGAAAATCTTAACATATAAGCGCAAAGAAATGTTACGCATGTGCGTTACTTGGCGGGATAAAAGCCATTAACGGTCATTCCACCATCAACTGAGATGACCTGTCCTGTAATGTATGAAGCAGAAGGAAAGCAAAGGTACGCAACAAGTGATGATACTTCTTCTGGTTCTCCCAATCTTCCAAGCGGTGTTCTTGAAATTACATTGCTTACAAATTCCTTGTCCTCGAGAAGCTGATATCATTTACACGAATGAATCATGAGATTATAGTTGCTTCTTTACGAACAAAGTGAAGTCTTGATGATTTTGACCATTAAGAAAAATATGCAAGTAAAATACACTCACTTTATCAACAAGTGAGGTCTTGATGTACCATGGTGACACTGAATTGACTCTAATATTATCCTTCGCCCATTCACATGCTAAATTCTTCGTAACCTGATTTATTGCACCTGCCACATACATGGCAACTTATGTTATAACTCCTTAGTTATGACGAATCAATACTCGATAGTCTTATCGTCACAACCATACCCTTCCAAATAATTATATATATAAAGACGGAAAGAGAAAAAAAGAAAAAACATAGAACATCATGCAAATATAGACATAAAATCACCTTTTGTTGCTGCATATACCGTTCCACTACTAACAGCGACCACTCCACAAACAGAAGATATGAATACAATGCTACCCATTTCCGATGCTTTTAATAGAGGGTAAGCAAGCTGACACATATGATAGGCTGATTCAAAATTTGTAGCCATGATGAATGAGAAGTCGTCTGATGTATATTCTGTTGTTGGCTTTCTTATGTTGGTCCCTACGTTGTTTACCTATTTCAAAAATTTTCACAGAATATCAGTATATTCAGGCACTAAATTTGAAACAAGATAACCTGTGAAAAAGCTTGTACTTGGTTATTTAATCTTATACAATTATTTCTGTGGCAAAAATAACTTGTGAAGATGCCTGAAACTTTTGTGTACCTAACGAAGTAGAAATGTCACGCTTTCTAATACAATTGTCAAAACAATGAAATAAGGCTCTTCACTGCAATTATTGCAGCAAGTATAACTGCATAGCGGACCAAATCCAACAGATTTTGGTTGAAGTCAATTGGATTCAATTTATGGTTGGACCCTAAAATTCCAAGTCGCATTTGATCTACCAGACCTTCAAATCGGATTTGATCCAAAGATTTCAAATTGAATCAGATATTGGTTATTGTTTAAATTTCAAATTGAATCAGATATTGGTTAGTGTTTGTGGTAATGTCTGTCCGATTAATATACTTAGGTGCCATCATTTGAAAATTGATGGTTATATGCCACGTCATATTTTATTAAAGACCCTGCTTAACATTATTCTTTAGAATTTTTTTTTTAAACCATATGTCCCATAATGCTGGCTTTTCATTATATAAAGAAAATGAATGGATGTGTCTTGTAAGTGCAAAAGTATTGTTAGTCAAAACACTTCAAGTTGTTTTGCCAATGGCATTGATGAGATTATGGGTATCCTCCAAATTTCAAAAAAAAAAAAAAAAAAAAAAAAAAAAAAAACCTCGGAAATCATGTTTGTAGACTTCTCTTTATTGATAATAAAGATGGAAATTACAAACAGTTGTTTGCATCAAAAATTTAGATTTGTAAAGTAGATGATGTTTGTCAATCAAAGGTACCAATTCATCTTTAGTTGCAAATTAAAGTAAACTGAACAAAGGCATACAACATAATGTAGCATACAATTATTATTTTCTAACCCAACTGAATTATATTAGATAGAAAAACGATAACAATTTTCATTTTGTCAACAGTTATGTGAGTCAAATTAAAGTGATTCGTATTGTTAGATTAAAAAACAAATCTCTTAATGGTAAGTCAAGAACCAAGCTTTTATTATTATTAAATAACAAAAATATTACTAAATAAACTAAATATGTTATATCTTTTCATCCCCTCCACCTCTCCCCCCCCCCCCCCCCCCATTGGTCTTTCTTCAGTTCTCATCGTCGTCACTCTACTCTTCTTATTTTTCATGATATATGTTGAAAATTCGAAACACAAAACAGAATATCTTCAACTCTTCTTATTTTTTGTGATATATGTGGAAAATTTGAAGCACAAAACAGAATATAAACCAAATAACACCTTAATTTTCCATAATTCAAAGTAAATATGATTGTTCATCCACTTGGTTTCATTCATTAAGATCCACCAACCCATCCACCATTATTAAGTTTCTATACTTTGAATTTAATCCAATCAACATTTTAAATTGAGTCGGTTCTGTTATATGTCTAGTATGTCAAAACAGATAATAATCAGTTATAACTCATCGCACAAGTTTATAAATTAGATTTGCACTACTCTAATTTTTTTATCTTCGCATGTTCTCATCAACCGACTTTTGGTACTCTGGTGTGATGATGAAAAGAAGATTTCTCACTCGTAATCGACAGCAGTGGGGATTTCTCTTGCTTCTCTCAAGTTGTTGAATTTTAGCATAAGTCGCTTGTTGCAGTCGTTGCATGAGATTTATGTTGTTTTGGATCTGAATATTCATCTGTTTCTAAGTCTATGTTAGGCGCTTCATCACGTTCTCCATTTGGACTCTAGTGATTAGACCATCAGCATTGGAGGCAGTGGCTACATCAGGAGCAGCAGTATTCTGATTATTTGATTAAGGCTGCTGAGTAGATGCATCTCCATGATCATCGCTAGTAGTAGTTGGTTGAGAAGAAGAAGCTCTTTCTAGGCATAGATTCAAGTTTCATGTGTAGATCTTTTTAAAACTTAATAGGGATGGAAGCTTGAAAGAATAAGAGATTGAGAACTAAGTTGTTTTCAACAAAGCACTAGAATGCTTGCTTCAAAAGTTGACACAAACACCCAAGAGTTTTATAAGAGAACTAAAATAAGGGAGAATAATGTAAAAACGGAAATTTAACAACAAGAAAGTAGTAGAAATGATAACACAACGATGTATACTGGTTCAACGTTGAATGGCATACATCCGCTTTGAAGATTTAATCACTTTATTTTTGATTATATGAGATACACAGGATGAAATCGGTAGGTATTCGGAGCGCTCAGAAAACTCAATTATACAATGAGCCAAAAGATCCCTTTTTTAAGGAAACTGCTATTTATAGATGTAGATCGTTCAGAAATATCTCTAGGAAAATTGAAGGTTGAAGATGAAGTCAAATCGAGGAGCCCAATCCATATTACTGCTAAGACAGGGATCAGTACCGATCCCTATGGAGGGCCAATCCCTTTGGATGTTGATCCAGGGAAAGTGATCCCTCTGGTGACTCTTTTAATTGTTATCTGCTTTGTTCTGATGATGATTTTGGTAGTTATCTTTTTGTTTGAGAAATACAAAATGATATTAGATGAACTTAAATTTTCAGTTGGTTCGACGCGTTGTTAGACCAATTCGAAGCATAGACTTTGGCCGATCTCTCACTTGGCAAGTTTTCGAATGGTGTACTACTGAGTTTGCTTGACTATTGTCTCACAGTGCTATCTATGCTTGACATATGGACCTTTAGACCATCACTTTGTGCGATTTGCCTTGATAATTGTCAAGTAGCACCATTTTGGATAGCCAGAAGTAGCCAAACACAAAGGCGGGGTAACACATACCAGATCAGATTAGTAATTCACCAAAAGAAATGGTTGCTTTTCTAGAAAGTGCATCTAGCATGAACCAACACTGATATGTGATCGATTACGAGAAAGAGAAGACTTGCCTTTAGAAGTAATGTGCTGCTATGTGGGTTAATTTAACTTTCAAGGCAAGAACTTCAATGGAGTAATTAAAACATTTCCTAAGGATTTAGGCTACTGTTGCTCTTCATACTTCATTTGGTTTTCCCAAGTTAAAAAACAACACAACCTAATCACCATCCTACTTTATAGGTATCATTCCGTCATAACCATAGTTGTGAAAGGCGCGTCGCGCCATAATAACCATAGTTGTGAAAAGCACGCCGTGACGCATGACATGGCGCGGCGTTTGCGTCATTTTTGCTTATGGCACGGCGCATATGAAAAGGCGTGCCAAATGGCATGCGGCTTAAAAATAGCGCACGATGCAAAATGACGCATTTTTTCTTTATTTATTATTCTTTGTTTTTATTTTCTGCATTTCAAACTTCAATAACTACTACAAATATTGTTACCATCAATACAAACACCATCGTTACTACTATTACTATTATTATCGTAAAGACATAAAATGTGAATAATTTTGTTAATATTTGCTCTTCAATTATATGGAAACATAATTACATTATTATTATTTCTTATTCGATTATCATCAGCAAGTTAATAACCCTGCAATTACGTAGCTGACATTTAAAACTGACATATGTTTTATTATCCAACATGGTTTAGATTCATTTTATTATTGTCAGAAGTATACAATGTAATGTATAAAAGAACATAGAAATATTGTCTAGCATAGATGCAAAAACAAATGTACGAGACTGAGAACCTATGAATGATAAATGACTAAAAACAGCTTTGAAGGAAGAGAATGCATTCTCAGAAAATAAACATTCAAACAACTGTAAAACATACACTTGAATAGAACAAAATTGCATTTATGTGAATATGTCTAATACCTTTGTACGATTTGTCTCCAGCATAAAAATATTTTGGTATTTGGTATTTGTTAAACACAATCGATCATTAAAAAGAAGGCATAATATTTGTGACGTCATTGATTCATTATCTTTGAATGATATTAATGATTGTAATGAATGATTAACGGAATATATAAATGATGCATCTGATGCTGAAGATGAACTTGTATTTGACGATGAGGATGACTTGACTTGGAGTATTGTTGCTAGAGCAGTAGAAGTGGAGGAAGCTAGATATCCATGTAGAGGAACATCCACATCGAGAGGTTTTCAGCACTTGTTTCAGCTCCTTTACATATTCACGAAGAAAAAACAAATCTAAATGATACGAATAAGGAAGATGTTGAAGCTTATGAATCTGATGATGCAGACATTGATTTGAAAAATGTAATTGTTGGAGCAGATTCAAATTTCTAGTTTATCAGTAATATATATTATTATTTTGAATTTAAAAACTATTGTGCTTGAAATTTTATGCTCTATATTTTTTTTGTAAAATACATAAAAATCATTGTTGCATATGTTTTAGCAAAAAATATTGAAGTTTTTATTAAATGTTAAATTTTTTTAAAAAATAAACAGGCACAGTAAATTAAAAAGACATGCGCCAAGGCTGCAGAGAGTTTTTGTGTCGTGCACGGTGCACCATTAATAACACTGGTCATAACGCCTCAAGAATTCAATCAAGAGTAACTTTGGAATCCAGCTTAAGATTTTTCCAAGCTCTACCCATAAGCTCACCCAACTCCCTCAAAGCTACATACAACAAGCTTAAATCATGGAGCTCGCCCTTCAAATCTGTTTGTACCTCATCACATAACAACAAAATTAGCTCTTTACTCATTAATACCATGTACTGAGGTCGCCATGACAACAAGCTCGAAAAGTCAAATAAATCCAAAGTGAGCTCTCAATCCTATTCGAAGGAAAACATTCCCAACCACGCGGTCAGCTTAGGTTATTTCACAGAATCGGATGAATACAATAAAGCACAAATTCAGTCTGCAAATCCAAATTAACTTGTTACGACACCAAATTCTTTTAGCTATCCATGCTTGATGTCTCATAGTGCTATCTATGCTTGATGTCTGGACTTTTAACTATCACTCTGTGAGATTCGCCTCGATAATTGTCAAGTACCGTCAATTTGGTTTGCCGGAAGTAGCCGAACACAAAGGCAGGGTAACACATATTAAACCAAATAAGGTTGGTAATTCACCAAAAGAAATAGTTGCATTTCTAGAAAGTGCATCTGGCATGAACCAACATTAATTTGTGATCGATTACAGGAAAGAGAAGACTTGCCTTTAGGAGTAATGTGCTGCTATGTGGGTTCATTTAACTTTCAAGGCAGGAACTTTTAATGGAGTAATTAAAACATTCCTATAAGGATATAGACCACCGTTTCTTCTTCATACTTTACTTCATTTAAGTTAAAAAACTCACAACCTAAATCACCATCCTACTTGATAGGTATCACTCTGTCCTAACGCCTCAAGAATTCAATCAAGAGTGTCACTTTGGAATCTAACTTATGATTTTTCCGAGCTCTACCCATAAGCTCACCCAACTACTTCAAAGCTACATACAACGAATTGAACAGAGATTTTAATGAGTTGTCTAAATAGCAAGGACTAGTAGAGTCGAGACACCTACTGAGATAGACTGGCCATTACATTCTGAGATGTTCGGAAAACACAAACATACTTAGGCCAGTGGAAGCAAGAATTTGACAGCAAACATAGACATAATGGGGTCTAGATTGGTGGGAGCTGATGCATCCAAAGGATTTAATCACATCATCAAAATAGTGACTAATAAAGCCAACGCATGCAAGGGCAAATAAACAGGCCGAATAGCAGTTGACATGTCCTAAAAGGCAAAGCCTGTGTTTGTATAGAATGGGAACTATACATATAAAAAAATTCAAGCCAAGAGGTCTAAGCAGGGTGGAAACTCCATGGATGCAACGAATGGCATCAGTACACCCACAGAAAGCTTAGGAGATTTAAGTCAAAAGAACACCGATATACCAGCATCAACCAAATTAACTCAGTATCGAGGTCCAAAGAAAAGATTCAACCATTAAAACATTTTGATTTTATATATCAGCAAAAGATCATACCCCAATTTGATTTGATAATTCGTCTCCTTTATTAAACCATACGACCAACTTCAACCATTAAAACATTTTAATTTTATATGTAGCAACTACTTAAAAAGCATATCCAAAACCATTATACAAAATGTAAACAAATAATCAATTACATCACTATACTATTCTAATTCAGCAGGATAAATGCACATTTTAAGTTATGGAAATTAAACTCACCAGAATATTAAGCTTTCCATCGAAAGCAGATCCCACCTTCTTCATCAACTCCTCTCTCTGCTCTCGGATTGACAGATCACAAACGGATCCAGTTACCTTCAAACCCATCTCTCCCCATTTCTTCAAGCAATCGTTTAACTCATTTTCTTTGCGCGAACATGTGTATACGAAAGCACCAAGTCTACCCAATTCTTCGACAACAGCATGCCTAATCGATCAATTGATTAGAAACAAATATTATTTAAGATAGCCTAACGAGAAGTAACTCAAATCATGACAACAAAAAGGAGGGGAAAGACAGAACTACTGAGAATTAGAAGTTACCCTATTCCCCTTGAACCTCCAGTAACCAAAGCAGTCATTCCATTCAAAGACCATCTTCCAGGTTTAGCTATTTCGCTGCTACTGCTTTGAATATCACTCATTTTCCCAACTGTTAGAGGAAAGAAAGTAGAAAAGATGCATATTTTGAAAGAAAAAAAAAAAAAGACAATGACAAAACGAATTTTTCGTTTGCTTTATATAGCAAGGACAGGATGATTTTTTGCGGAAAAAAAAACGTGCATTTTAATTGATTGAGCGGATTTTCAAAAGGTGCCGTTGACTATCTCACAAAAAAGATTCATATCAGTTTTTGGAGTTTAGCATGAATAGAAACACGGGAGAATGTTCTTTTGTTGATATTATTGCCATTATTGGGCCATTCAGCATTAATAGCATCCTTGTTCATTTTCTGAATACGTAATTGTATTTTAATATTAGATCTATATTTACAGACATATGAATCAATTTCATCTTGTTCGTATATGTATACTAGTATTATCGTACAACGGTGAGAAAAACCGACCGTTAGTGTTCAATATGAAATAAAAATTATTTATTAAAACATTTTTCAAATTAGTTTTTATTTTAAAAATTATAGGGTAATTTAAGAGGAAATGAAAGTAACTAATAAAGTATAAATTCAATTAAACTGAATTTTACATGTAAACCAACTTGAGATAAGAATATAGTATCAATGTGTTGATTCGAATTAGTCACAAAAACGTACATGCATTTTTAGTATATATCAAGTAAGATCAATATAATGTTAATGTTTAGTTATTCTGCAACTATAAACCGTTAATGAAATCATGAATTAAAAAGAGAAACGAAACAAATATAAGCACAGAACATAACATTATACAAGTGAATACGTAATTGAAATAAAAAAAGAAAACACAAGAGTAAGATGTAATAAATAAATCCCAAACTAGTAAACTAATTTATTTAAATAAAGCACTTAAAATAAAAGTACCATTATTATTTTAAAAACTGAAACTGCTGAAATAAAAATTCTGAAGATAAAACTAAATGTTGGACTCCTTCATTTTAGATATTTCTTCCAACAACAAGCTTGATTCAGCTGAATAATCGACGACCGATTGCGACATAACAGCAATCTTTTGTCTTTTTTCATTCATATATTCAGATTGAGTACCAGCAACTCGAAAAATGCGGGGTATCCATAGCAATTCCTTTAGCTTTTGTTGGAATATATCTTCAGTTTCATCCTTCTTAATTTTGTAAAGATCATCTACACTAGAACCTATAATTTCTTTTGCTTGTTCGTTAAAAGCAGTAATCCAAGCCTCATCGGTTGTGTTGGAAATCTTCATTCCCATAATATATCTGCATTGTATAAATATATAATTACAAATAGTAACGTTAAATAAAAATTTGTAGCTTTAATTATTATTTTTACCTCATATTACATGCATTTTCATTCTTTTGGCATAATTCACACCATTAGCCTGATATTGTAGCTTTAATAACCTTTTTATTGCAACTTTTGCATGCTTCATACCACAGTGGTTCAGTCTTAATATAAGTTATGTAACCAAACACACAGAAGAAAACAGTCTATGCATTTAAAAAAAATAACTTAATTTACATGATATTATCCAGTACATATGATATAAATTGAAATGATTAGTAGTACTAACCTTGTCAAGACCCAAACTCGGATTGTTTGTTATATAGGAAAGCGTCACTCTGTCATAAGTAGTAGATTTTATTTGTGCATTTCTGCCTTCGGTATCATACCAAATTCTAAGCTATTTAGCTTCTGGTATGTTTGGATTTATAGCTATAATGCTACTAGTCAGTGTGGACAAAGACAAACCTGGAGGAGTAATACGAAATTTTAAAAGATGGTTACAAGCTAAAATAAACTAAAGAAAAAAAAATTACCTTGAAAATCTCCAACTTTAACACATTTAATGGCTATTATAGGAGCTTTATCAACCATTTCCATTAGTTCGGATCCTACTCCGTTAGCAAGTTCCGCCCATAACGCAACATTAACTGTCTTGGTTCTGTAATTTAAATCCACATCAAAATGTGTACATTAGAGAAATAAATAAATTTATTTACTTACGAATCATCTACAATAGTTAAATCACGTTCTGGAATGGTCTGATTGTTGGATTTTCTTTTAACATATTTGATTGCTGAGACGCTTTTAACAAGACCGATCACATCTAAATAAAAAAAATCTGCTAATAAATCAGACGATGATTTAAAAACAAAATTATAATGTAAATGCGTTACCTACTACTTCTTTTTCTGCAATATATTTTTGAAGTTGGTCAATGTTTACAAAATTGTAAACGGTGTCATGTATACGGAAGCACACATCGTCCACTTTTTCAACCAATGAAAATTCACTTATATTCAACTCATAATCATTCTTTACGGTGCTAAATTCTTTTTTCGCAGGCCTAACACTTGCCTTGGAGATATAGTAAATTTTTCCATACTCAAATATGGGATAATATTTGTCTGCAGCTTTGTTAAACATGGTAGCTTGAATTTGGGTACCCTGTTAATTTGAAGAACATAAGCATTATAATAATAAATTAATTTTTGAAAAAAATGAAAAAAAAATATTATTCAAATATAAAAACTTACATGTTCATCTGTGAATATTATACTAAAGACACATCCCTCTCCTTTACTATTTTTATAAGATCGCAAATTCCCTTTGTTTGTTAGTCAGATTTTGATCATCCAATTACGCTGATGTGGATTAAGCAATGCAAGAGGAATAACATTTCTAGTCGAATCCATCTGAATAACAAGATTTTTTTTGTCAAGCTTTAAAGGCAAGTTAAATAAAGTGTAAGTAAACATATACGTAAATAGTTGTTACCAATTTTGTTGTGTGTGTGACTTTAAGGTAAGCAAATATATGAACTTAATCCATTTCTTTCTATTTTGCAATATTTACCAAAAAAATAGTTTTTTATCATTCATGTTTTTCTAGTAGCAGAATTACCCTTCTATGTAAACAATGAACTTTTAACTCCCAGTAATTGATAACATGTGTACTTATGATGGAGGTGGTGTGAAATTGTATAAGATTCAATAAGAACAAAATCCGAAACTTTCTTTCAAGGCCATGTAAAATAATGATAGCATGGACATGCATATATGTATACTTGAACGTTAAAAAAAAGTTTTTTGTTTATTAAAAAAAGTGTAATACACAAACTTTTCTACTGACTTAACTTCTGTTTCATGAAGATATGTGTGAGTACATGCATAGACATGTTAGGATAAATGTACATAGTCTTCTTTAACATAACAAATGTATATGTATACTTTTGAATGTTAAAAAAAAGTACTTTTGATTCTAAAAAAAAAAAATTGCAATACACAAATAGTTTCAAAGTAAAACAAAAAGAAACAAAAGGAGCATTTGAAAGCAGAAGGGAGTCTCAAGTATGAACAAACAAATAAAAAAGTACCTTTTGAAGTCAGTAGAACGATGATTTTTGATTGAGAAAATATTGAAAAAAAAGTAGGTGAGTTTTCGTTTATTTGGGTGAGTTTATATAGCCGCATTTATTGAGAAAATATAGGGAAGTAATACTCTTCAAACTATCTTATCCCTGTAAATAAGGATTGACTAATTCAATTTTGTAATCCAATACCCCTAACCTGAAGCGCTTACTAATACTCATTCATAATTCATTAGGACAAAAATAACTGTAACCAGCATCGAATAAAATGTTGGCTTATGAATACATTCTTAAATGTATATGACCAAATTATGATCAGAAACAAATCTGAAAATTTTATTAATGTGCCGGAAACTTCAATATTGGATGGGTTATACATGAGACTACAACAGTCAACGCATCCACCATCCAATATATAAAAAAAAACAGGTTTTCTTTTCTTTTTTAATTGCTAAGCCAAAATATGGGTTTCAGTGGTTATATGTACAATTCCGACCAAAAAATGAAACATAAGATAAATATATGTAAGATTTTAAATGTGTAAATCCCAGTTTCATTTGTTCATTCAGGTTTCAAAATAAAAAAAATTCTCGATTAATCAATTATGGGTGGCTCTAATACCACTTTGTCATTTTTCTATAATATACATAGCCACACTTTTATTGACTATTTTAGCAGATAGGAGGGAAAAAAAGAGCAAACAAGTACTATGAATATGAAAGTTCTAATGTGAACAAACTGTTAGCATTAAATTAATGGTAAATTATAATTTAAAATAAAAGGATGTTCAAGTACTATGATATCGATTTTTTCAAAAATTGAATTAGAAAAGTAATGTAAACAGGTTACCTAAATTTAGAAGTATTTGCAAACTAGTTAGAAGACTGAAAGGAAGGAGGGTAGTTCTCTGCGGTTGATGAGAAATAGAAAAGGCTGTGTATTTATAGATAAGATGTATGAGACGCTAGCAAATATATTTACCTAAAAATATGAAGAACTGGTATTTAAGACCTGGTATTCAAGGGGAAGAATATCAGTGTATACTTAATTGAATTCTTAATTGAAAATAGGAGCTGACCCGGTATACCTAAAAAGAGGTTACTGACCTGGACGTACCCTTTTTTTGGTTAAATTTAATTTTAAACAAAGCAATAAAAGACCGTTGAATCTAAAAACAATAG
Organism: Allium sativum; assembly: GCA_030737875.1. Taxonomy (NCBI): domain Eukaryota; kingdom Viridiplantae; phylum Streptophyta; class Magnoliopsida; order Asparagales; family Amaryllidaceae; genus Allium; species Allium sativum. The sequence continues at coordinate 181,902,608 of CM060924.1, read as the reverse complement.
CTCATGAAATTTTCTGTTTGAACTTCCCAATCCAAATTCAGGTTCATACGTATCATAACGTCTCGCACAATTGATTTCAATAACTCCCTACAATTAACCTTCATATGTGAAGTCGTACGAATTCATAATAGCAAAGCGAACTCAAGGATTATCATATACAACATATCAAGAAATGAAAATTATTTACGAATGGTCAAAATTGGTGCCTGAACTCGTTATTTCTTCTCAGCAATTTTCATGAATGTATCAGGCATAGATGGAGGAAAACTGAAAGATGGACGTTTGATACTGGTCTACAACACTGATTCTAGAGGAATGTTCAAAGTTGCTTCATAAATATATGATAAATCACGAATAATTTGATCTATTTTAATATGTTCAGGCATGGTGATGCTGTGAAAGGTCCATCAGAGTCTTCAGTGCTTTATCATAAGATACAAAACCCATGAACCAAAATTCATGCGAGTCTGCTATGACGATCTGAATGTATTTCTCCGATGCATTGGTCGTGTTTGCTGAAGGGCTCACTGCTCTTAGTTGATCAAGTTGTACTATAACCTGGATAATATTTAACAGAAGATGATGTTTCAGAATAAAATATGTTGATTAAATGCTCTTGATCATATTTCGTAAGCAGTTAAGTAATAAGACAAGACCATTCAGATTCCACTTTGCATCCATTATTGTAATGATTATTACGTTTAACATATAATAGTGATAACTGGTGCTAAACCACAAAGTCAGATGCTGCTGTATAATTTATATGACAAGTTTGACAATGTCTGATTTTCCAAATGGATATCTATTGCTAAACCTGACAACTTCAAGCAACCTTATTCTAGCAATCTTATGTTTCACACTAAATTGGTTGTCGACCAGTTCATCTTAAGCATTAAATTGACACCTAGAAGTTAAATCATGGATTCGAAAACGTTAAATTATTTTTATTAACCAAACATGAATCATTCAATAAAAGGGACTAACAAAAGTTAACCTTGTAATAAGCTTGTTCCTGTTTGCCCTGTGCAGAATGGCGGCAAAGAAGATTGTCGCTACAAAATGCTAATCTACACGTAGATACGTAGAGAGTTCCGATAACAGGACTGGATGATGTAGAAATATAACATGCAAATGACTTTTTAAGTTTTTCTCCTTCAATTTTACCAAAAACTTGATGAAATATTTTTTCAAAGCCTCCTTCTGCAACCACCTTTGTCCCATGGGTTATCCTGGCTATGGCTGCTTCGCGCAAGCTGCTATTTGTCTTCACTGTGTAACAAAACGAAGAAAAATTTTATTTTGCGTATGAATATATGGTATAAGACATTGTTTTTTTTTATGATGTATATATTTATAGATGGAGTCTACAGTCTACTCCTGCTTTTGCATTCCATTTCAGATGAGGTTAAGGGCCTTAAGGATGTAAACACACTTTATAACTTATGTTTTCCTTCCAATTGTAGTTTATATCAATGCATGGTGCGGTTATTCTTTAGAATTTGATGTTTTTCCTCTACAATGTACATCTAAAACAGAAAATTTCATGAGCTTTCTTCACTTAGACGTTATTGATATACACTAGAAAATTTCATGATCATACCGTTTATAGTCTTGAAGAACAACATAAATTGATACTGATTCCCAAGCTCCTATACATAAAATATGTAATATACTGTTAATAACCAAATAAAGGTAAGTCACAAAAACATCGTCAATAATATTTTGGTTTGCAATTATTTATGTTTGTATCCTAAATCAGCGCATAACACCCTGTGCCATCTAAAATTTGTAATTCCATATACAAATATAAATTAGGTGAGAATGCACTTACCAGTGCTATACCGAGTCTCAAGGCACAGTTTCCATCCCAGTCATTTGCGAGGCTCTTGTCTATAAGGTTCTCAAATCTGATTTTGTCCAGGACCTATTTCACATAATCATGGTGATATTAGTGGTAAATTCATTTGTATACTTTACCTACAACTTGGACATCATAAAACCTGACAAGAATAACTTTAGATACAAACATTCATGTTGGAATGAAAATCAAGATTCAGACATACCTACCTACTTTCAAATAACAAAAACTAAGCTATCATCAAACAGGAAAAAGATTCATACATACATAGTTTTAACAAAATAAAATTGCCTTTATTTTGATAAAATATTAAATTTATATCATGTCTTCATTCCATATGGAGCCTAACATAACCCTTGAATCCAAACACATTTTTTCACTATAGGTTTGTTTTCTGAATTTCCATTTCAGATCAAATTAATAACCTAAAATAGAGAATGTTAAACTGTCTGTATGTTGGCAACATCAACATAAAATCGCATGATCCAGGAAAACTACAATTACGAATGCACGTGTTTAAACAGGTGCAACCAACAAAATAATAATAGCTTTAGCAAAGAAATTCAATGAAAGAAATGAACAACGATGTAGCCGGAAAAAGCACTCACATCAGATGAATTGCTGATGAGCTCATGAAGAAAGATCTACTTGTTGGAATAGAACGTGTTGATAATCAAATTCAAAAGCTGATTGATCACTTGTGGTATAATTCTTAGCCATAATCAAGCTTAACATTAAATCAGATTCAGACGGCAAGATACTTTAAATCAGTGAATACTCCCAAGTTTCATTTAAGCAATTCTGCAGCTTAATGAACAAATTTGAATTCATAGCGAGCAAAGTTTAATCTACAGCAATTTGAACCCAAAATTATAGTGTAAACTGATATTTTGCATATACACACACCCACACCCACCCAAATAAATGATCAATATTTTGCATACCTTGTCAGCCAAAGTTTCTGAGAGGCGTCTGATTTTATCTCAAATGCATTCAGGGCTGCTGTTTTCATTTTGTTTCAGTCTATATTCTTTTGAGATGAACTCTTTTGGTTTTACAGCAAATTTGGAACTGATGATGCGATTATTTCAAGTGATGACATAAAGCATTATATGTGTACATAGAGAAAGAAGAAAAGTTGATTTGTGCATACCCATCAACAGCTAATTCGGTCGACGATCCAGCGTTATAATTTGTATGTATTACAATAGTTGCCTTGCTGCAGATGACAGACAGGTGAGGAAAGTTAAATACGAAGAGCATGATACTGCCAAGAGAAGGCAAAGTCATATAAATTTCCAAGTCTATTGCTTTTATTTCCTAAATAAATTAAGTTGATTTATTTTCTTCCTACACTTTCACTGCAAACAATAGAAGATGATAAAAAGATCGAGCTGCTTACAATATTCAGACATTGCAAACAGGTTCACGTATAAGAGAGAGAAACTTTTTGACTACTATTAGATATCTGAAGAAACTGGACACCAAATTTTGCAATCTAATCAACACATGAATCAAACAGATGCAATACAAAAACAAACTGACCTCAGCTGCTCAGTATCATCAGGTACATATGGAACAGTTGCATTCTTGGAGAACAGCAGACTATGGTGATTAACACCTGCAATACCCTGTTTCTCCAGAAATTCTATATGCCTTTTCGGACTTGGCTCCTTGTAAATTAAGAAGATATATGCTACCAAATCAATACATTTTGTTATATGGTCATGACTTCAGTTTTCACTCCTATAATGCATATTATCTGTTTAAGACTGCAATGATTCATGATGTTATTTATAGTATTTGTTGATTTTTTTTTTTGTTATACCTATGAATATTTTTTTAGTTCAATATTAATTATTCTTGTATACAGTAGCGAGGTTTATTCAAATCCTATATATACTTTTTGTTTTAACGAGATTCAATTTTAACCTTTGCATCATAAATTTAGTTTCGTACTGATGCAAACATGTTTGTCAAATGTCTTATCTTTCAGTTTTTCGTAATAGATGCAGTGGAGAAAAAAATTTGCTTCCAATTTGAAGATTGCTAGTTCAACTATTTGTGTTCTGATAACAAGCTCATTCGAAATTAGGAAATGGTCAACAATAAATAAATGGCTTCCTGGTTGTACTGAGAACTGCTCTGAAGTTCATTCTTCAATACTGCTTATTTTAAAACCTTGAATTTATCATATTAACAAAAGACCAATGATATAATTCCCTTACATTTCTCTCCTACTTGATAAGAGTTCAACAAGTGAATTTTGTGTGTGTATATGGGTATTTATCCACTCTTTCACTACACATCATTTTACATCCTGCAGTTGCTATAATTACACAATTTGAAATCAAATGAACTTCGGGTATTCAATCTACGCTATGCACATCGTATCCATGAAAATGAGATCATTCCAAAACTTCTAGCAGTCAATATGTTTAGACAATATAAACCACTAAAACGTGTATTTTAACCGGCAATTTGAATTATATTTTTTTGATATGTTAGGATTATCCAAATTAGTCCCAAAAGATTCAAGTACGAATATACCAAAACTATTCTTGGATTCAACCAACTTTCATATTCATCATCAAGAACTGGAGGTGTGTCAAAGTGCAACCGAGTATCATGAGGCTCGATTCCTGGAAACAAGCATATAAGAATGAAAAACTAATTCTGTTCATGTTCATGAAAAATCAATTCTAGGAAGCATGCACATAACTTCTACATGTACTTCTACATGTAAGTGTTATAATTCATTGGTTTCTGTTATATATCGTGACTAGACTATTAAAATTTCTTTCTTTTTATCGAAAAGAAAAACATATTAAGCGTTAATTTTACTTACCTTTTATCAAAAAGACATGGCATCCAATCGTTCTTCCTCCATTAATCTAGACGGTTGACCTTTAGATTTTCCAATATGTGCAAGCCTTTCAAATGTGAACATAGGATTGAAAGCAAGATCCTCTAATTTTCTAGTTCTTGATAATGCAACAAACGTTAAACCAAGACTTTCTTTGTCGCCTATGTCAATGATAGTTTGATCAAGTGTTAGTCCTTGACTTTTATGTATCGTTATCGCCCAACACAAGCCTAAAGGTAATTGAGTTCGCGTGCATGTTGTACCAGAAAAAGTCTTCCAATTTAAGTTTGAGGAGTAATTGGAATGATGTTTGTTCCATGTCGAAACTCAATACCATGATATTTATCAAAATTGACCATCACTGCAAGTGGTAGATCATTGAGAGAGCTTGTTGATCGAGAATACACGATATCCACAACAGTACCCATAGCACCATTAACCAACCCATTTTGAACTGAAAGATTAGATCGCAGCATCACTTGAGCACCTACAGAGAGATAAATACATTTTTCTAAACCCTTTGCATCATCCGCAGAAGCAGTAGACGCTGTTTCACAATTGTTTAAAGAAGGAACGCGAGCAATGGGTTTTCTAAGTTGAATCAAATGATTTTTGTTATGTTCATTAGCTGTCATTCTTGTTGGAAAAAGATAAAGAGCATTTCTAAAATTTTCCTTGACATCTTCAGATAATGTAAGCCAATCTCTAGTTTTGAAAAGTTCCCAATCGTCTATAATAGAAGCACCTCTGCTCAATCTTTCTAAAGCCTCTCGAAAACGCGCTTGATCATCTCCGGCTTGACAAAATATATGAGATAGCCTTAAACACTTATTGAAACTCATATAAGCAAGCTCGCCACGTTGTTGCATCAGATTCCCACCTTTCATGTATAACGTACTATCACACACAGGAGGTAGTTGTCTCATATCACCGACTAACACAATTGATACATCGCCGAATATGTCATTATCTGAAAAAATATCACGATATCATAAATCAATATTTGCAATCATTGTTCTACCGAGCATGCTATATTCATCAATTATAATCAACTTGGTATCTTCAAAATCATCTTGCATGCGACGACATTGCTCCCCTGAAATTTCTTTATAGGAAGACTTCCTTTCTGTAGAGATTGAAAGTTCATGATGCATAGTGCTACCACCAATGTTGAATGCAGCAACTCCAGTCGGAGCCATTATACGAACTGCTTTACTATTTCCAAAATGAGTAACAATCGTATGAACAATAGCATTTATAAGAGTTGATTTCCCTATACCAGCTCCACCGCATATAATCATTCGAATTGATTTTCCAGCTATTATGGATTTACATATCATATCATGTGCAGTTCGTTGATTTTCAGACAACCTTTCTAAAGGAACGAGAATGGAACCATTTATGCGGTCATTTGTAGAATTAAGAATAGAACGTAAATTGGTATGTATAAAATTACGTTCGATTTCTATATTAGGATATCGATGAAGTGGTTCATTCCAATTATATGAGGTATCGAAATCGCGTAAACCTATTTCCACCTCCTCTGCTGGAACAAATGAAGGTCCCATTGCCGCCGCCATCATCCATTCCTCTTGTTCATTTTCTTCAATGTCATTTACATCGTTATTGATTTCAAATTCATCTTCTACGGCATCTGGAAGTGACTGAGATTGAATCAAACCCAGATCAATATATCTATCAGACTAAGTATCAAAGTTTCCTTTTTCTTCATTTAGATTTCGATAATGATGGTGTAGCAACACCTATATTAATAAGTTTGATTAGTTGTACAAAATCCAAAGGTTATAACAATTATTATAGAAAAATGTACTATTTCAACAATCAAGGTATTAAAGGCTATATACTTAAAGTAACTTTGAAAATGAAAAACTGTTGTATTTACATAAACAATCTTCTGAAATTTTAATGCAATCGACAATAGTAAGAAAATTAAATTAAATTTGTATTACCTGTTGTTCACAAAAAAACTCCCAATTTTCACTAAATGGTGGAGTATTGCTCTTTAGTTCTAGTATTATTCGTACCACTGCCTCTATTCGTAATTTATGCCAACCTTTATTATAAAAGCGGAAGTTTTTTTCCATATCAAACAGTGAAAGATTTTCATGCTCGGGTGGTCGATCCATATATCTCATATTAAAATTTGGATCAGATTCTACCATATCTTCGTCCGCTGTAGTATTTCGATGTTTGATCACCGTTGACAACATGCTTTTCTCGCTTACAGTAAGCTGCACTATTGTTCTGGATGAACGTACTAAAGGATATGACATTAGAAGATGACACACTTCTTGTGCAGAAATGTCTCTTTCAGATACAGTCTTAAGAAGAAGTTTCTTTATTGCGGAGGTAGATGTTTTGCATGGTTTATGAATGTTTTCTACTATTGATCTGAATGTATCTATAAACATCTTTGATACTGGTTCAGATTTATCTGCATATTTTTCAATATAATTTACCACGACATGAACGGATAACACCGGAGACCAATCAATATTAGCACGCCAAACCTGAAGTACTTTCCTATTATGAGAGCATACCAAAGGGTCATTACGTTTTGAGATAAAACGAAAGATTTTACTATTTGGAGGATCTTCTACAATTTTAGATTGTGGAATGACATCAAATGGATATTTAAACCGACATGTCATTTGCTTGGTTGTCTTGTGCAATTGCAAACAATAATTTCCACACCTAGAATGACGCATAACCCAATTTATCAAATTTGCATAATCATCGTCGTCAGCATCTAAATTTGCATCAGTCGGAATAACCCGTGCGCAAGGATGTTCTTGTGCATTTAACGATTCACCCATATCAGGATTTATTGCACGAACAAGACAATCAAAATATTCAATTATTATAGAATTTTCTGATAAATTTTCACTAACATATGATAAGTTCGGTGCATCCTTGAACCATAGAAAGCCATGAATATGTCCACTTCCGCGATTTTGCCATTCAAATTTGTACCAAAAGTCAATCACTGAAAACTCTGGTGTTAAGAAATCTTTTATGAACATATGAACCCTTGTTTGAAAAAACCATGCAGCGATAAGTGGATTTTCATTTAGTAATTGAGCCTTTCTTTTTCTTTTCTCATAGAGATTCAAATTTTCCAATTCATTTGTCGGGTCGAGAAGTTTATAAAGTTCTGGCCATTGCATATCCGCTAAACTTAAAGTGAAAAATATTGTTGGAGCTCCTAATTGTTTTACCATTGCGGTTAACTCTTTTAACCTTGCTGATCAATAAGAACGGCTTCCACGGATGCCTTTTGCGAAGTAAGAAATACGCTGAGGCAACTGTTTATCTCCTGATTTTAACATTTCACAGATGTCTTGAATTGACAGGTCTATATCCTCTGGATTTTTCTGTACATAAATATTATCAATATCAAGGGCACGCCATCTACTAATTGAGTTATAAGCAAAGTATCGAAATCTTGGATCTTTTGCAAATCTCTGATCATGATATTTCATAAGATATTGAAAATATTGTAAAGGCCTAATTTTTCTTGGTCGAGCTTGTCTCAAGTCAGCACTTCCTAATGGAAACAATGATGGAAATGCCATGGAGATATACCCAGGAGTATTAAACTCATCAATAGCATTTGATGAGATCGGCATTTGAACAACTGTTCCATGCTTTTCTTGATTTTCTAAAAGAGATAAAATGTGGGCTTGCTGATTTGGTTGTACCGAAGATGTGATAGTGCCTGATATCTCAAATTCATCAATGCATGTAACTTCATTTTCAAACTCCGGTGGTCCTCGTGCTTCATCATCAGAATATTGTGTTGAAATTGTCTGGGAATTATCTGGAATATAAGGAAGGGTAGAGGGCACTCCATCGAATGGTAGCTCATTAAGAGATATTTCATTAATTTGCACATCAGAGTAATAAATATTATGTGTTTTAAGCCAGAGTAGTGCTTGTCTTACATGCTCACGTCTTACTCGAAATTCCTTACTTTCGTGTGTTCCGGTTCTATTGACAATTAATATTGCGGATAAATTTTCCAACCCGAAAGGAAGAGAACATGCGATTGCATTGATATCTTGAGGGAAATTAATAATATTTCCACTATATTTATATTGTTGTCCTTTAAAACGATAAACTGACAAAACATGATGAATACGCGCAATTAATATTTGTTCCAAACTTGTTAGACAAGATAATACAGGCGGAACGGATCCGGGTTCCATCAAATTTTCAGAACTGAACAAATAAGGAAGACCATGTTGCGGTTTATCTGTGCCATAATCAGAACAAGAAGTTGGTGAAATGGTTAGATCTGGAAAAACTCGAGAGCAAGCTTGACAATTTTCCATTGAATATTTTGACATGAGCTTCTAAATTTCTGAGCATTGTTAACTTTTGAATGGGAGATGAACTATTAATCATGTTTGAGTTTTTACGAGCAACTCTAAATTCTTTATGTCGTGCAGCATCAAGTGCTTTTCTACGTTGTTGTTCTTCAATTGTTTGACTCGAACGTCTCGCTCGTTGGGTAGATGTACGATTTCTTCTGTATTTATCCATGATTTCATCGTATTTTTTAAACATCGACAAGTCTCTGTTATACAAAAAATTTCTTATATTAGCAAATTTCTCAAAGTAGTACTTTTAATCAACTATTATAACATTTAAGCTAAATGCAGAATAATATACCTCTCCGAAGTACATGAAAAATCAAATGGACCAAAAGCACCAAAAGAATCATCAAAAATATCACATGTACTGGAACAAGATGGAGCGGACGCTTTTAACCTTTTGGATGTATTAAAAGTTCCTTTAAAAGAATTGGAATCAATATATAAAGCATTCAAATGTGACCAAGGCTCCTCTCTAGTCATAGGTTTGTTTATTTCATCCTGCGATATATGTTTATAATTTAAATTTAGTATTTTTAATACCATATAATAATATTTGAATTAAAAGATCAAAACACAAGTTCTTGTGCTAAAATTTGACATTATATTTTAATAGTTACAAATTTAAGCAAATAAAACCTGCATAGCTAAACTGATTCTTGCATGGACGTCTTGCATATGGTTGATCCATTCATCATCTTGTTCGTTATTGTTTAGCAAGGGAAATGCGTTTAAATCAATATTAAGCATATCACCTACACGTGCAAATATTAATTTATAAATATCACAGTTGATAGACAATTTAATGTTAATTCTAGTAATCTGAATGTTCAATACAAAATATTTAATGATAACTAATGTTGAAGGAGTCACCTTGATCTCTAGGCTGTGTTTTTTTCAGAGTGACTTGGCAATATGAATTATTATCTAATGGTTGGCCATTGTCATTGTCGGATGAAGGCATAACATTCAAATCAATGTAATTTGTACCATGCTTTATACCTGCCTGAAAAGTTAAAAAAAATCAAGAATCAGATTTGACTTCATTTATCATTTATAACAACATAACAAATTTATTTAAACAAAAACAGCATGATAAAAACGCATTGCGAAAATCTGAAAAAAGATTAAAATTCAACCGTTTGACGGACAAACTATGATGCTGGCACCTCTGTAATTTGACTGATATCTTCTTGAAATGGTAACTCGTCATCAGTAGATGAGGGCAATGCATTCAAATCAATTTGTTGCACATTTCGAGTCATATCTCCTAATTTTAAAAAATAAAAACATAATGAATCAAAAATGTAAAGTTATGAGACAAGATGAAGAAGAAATAACAATAAGCACAGTGGAAATCATAGATAATACTAATTTGAATTCAAACGCATGATTGCAAGAATATATGGTTTGCAGAGCGTAAAATAAAATGATGAACTTCAAATCAAAAGGTTATAAAATTAACAATAAATATATATAGTGACATGCATACCCGATAGGCCTTTTCTCTTAGTAAAAATGGATTAAGGTCAGATGAGAATTTGAGCAAAGTACTGTTTGATATAACATATGAGATTGGTACGATCGGTTTGATAAAAGGCAGCAGTTAGTATAAAATTAAATAAGAAGTTCATATTTGGTTAATGCAAAATATTGTTCTGCTAATGCTTAAGTGATTTCAGATTTAACAAAAAGGACAACAAGCTCATCAGACTTGTTAATGATTAATTTTGTTAAGTGATCTCTGATTGTAGATTTTTTTATACATAATAATAAAACAAAGAAGAAAGTCTGTATTGTATACTTTTGCATGTGCCTTAAGAAAGTCCAGCCATCATTTGGTAAAATTACAGTGGTATGCCTATATCGGTATACAAATAAATCAGAATATAATTATAAACCCATTACATATCACTTGGAAGAAAGATTGATAGATCTACTGTATCTAAAGTGAAATGCGGAGATATTTACGGTATACATTTACATTTATAAATGATTTACAGAGCTTATTAGAATCAAATGTGCTGGTAAGAATTTATACAAATTGGTTATATCCAATGGTGGAAGCTAGTAATAAATCAGAAACAAAGGCTATTTCTCCTAAAAAACATAAAGGATTAGTCTTTTTTCTATATTGGCATTTCATCAACTTTATCCTAAACCGTGACCGTTTCAAATAAATATTGAAAGCTACTCTTCCCTCAAATTACCTCCAAAGTTTATAGCCTACATAAAACTAGCAGAATCCAAGTAGTCTATCATGCTAAATAACTCATGCATCAACAACTTAAAGGACAACAAGCTCTTCGAGTGAACAAACAAAATAGACCAAAAATGTTATTTATAAATGAGAAAGCATGACATGTTTGTTAAGTAATTTATGAATAATTTATCTTCTCTCACATATATCATATTAATAATTTCCAAAACTAAGAACATGACAAGTCGGTCATGCAATGAAACATTAAAACATCAGGAGTCTATTATGCCTTGTTCACCCATTTACAAATATTCACTTTTTTGATAGTGTGATGTTTTCAATTTGTGAGGCTTTTTCGGCATCTAAAAATGCAGTGAAATCAATTTCTTTCCAGCGTAAAAAATAAAGTCAATAAATCAACACACGCACCTTATTTGAAGCAATTAAAACACACGCCTTTATTTGAAGCGGTGGATTTGCCCTTATTTGAAGCGGTCGATTTGCAATGAGATTTGCGATGTTTGAGGAACGAGGTTTGAGAAAGGACAAATTGCGATGAGATTTGCGATGAGAGATATGATTGGAGAAGAATGAAAATTTGCGATGAGATTTATCATAGAGGAGCGAGGTAGGAAGAGGAATCTGCGGAGAAACCAAGGAGGTAGAAAATATCGCGTGAAACATGGAGCGCATTTTTTTGGCTTCAGACGAAAATAGATTTCAACCCACAGTAGGGCAAACCTTCCTAACGGTCGGTTTGATAAAGAGTTTGTGTTAGTCAAGATACGTCTTTTTCTTTAATTCCTTCTCCATTTATTTCATACTTGTTTTTTTAAAACATGGTTGACATTAGCCCTGCTTAACGTTTGTGTTAATTTATCGAGAGTTATCATTTAACGTTTGTATGAAATAAATGGTAACATATTAACGTTGATTAATTTATACATGGTACACTCCATACTTGATATAAATGGCAACATATTAACGTTTGTTAATTTATTTCATACTTGTATAAATTAATTGCAGTTGATAAACGTTAATTAACGTTAATTAATTTATACGTGGTACCATTTATTACATGATAACATATTATTTGTATATATTAACGTAAATTAATATGGTACCATTTATTACATGGTAACATATTATTTGTATAAATGGTTACATGGTTGCATTTATTAACGTTAATAACCGCTTACACTTGTATAAATTAATGTTAATCAACTTCATACTTGTATAAATTAAGGTAAATTAACATGTTAGCATTTAATGTTAGTTAACGCTAAAACAAGTATGGAATAAATGATGACATACTAACGTTTGTGTAAATTTATTTCATACTTGTATATATTAACGCTAATATGTTACCATTAATATACAATTCATATCAATGTTAATTAATTCTCATATATTTATTTCATTTTCAATACAAATTTAATTTGATTTGATGCTGATTTCATTTGATAACTTTCTATTAATCTCTGATTTGATTTGGTATAAAACTAATTGGTTGGATTTCAAAACTTATATTTATGTTTTGTCTTTTATTGGATAATAATTCTATAGTTCAGACATCTCAACTTCTTTTTTGTAGTTCGAACAAACAATGGTAATGAGGATTAGAGTTTCATATCGGCTACCTCAAATTTATTTTTCACTTCTTTTCTCTGCCTTCCATCCTCTCAACTTCACACGTTCCTTTTTCAACACCAGTTTTCTCTGCTACTGTTATTTCTTTGCTGCAAGCTCCACTCTGAAATCGAACCCCTTTAATTTCTCATATCCTTTTAGTCCTTCTCAGTCAACCTCCTCTTCATCTCTAGATGATCCAACATCTCTCATCTTCGAAGATTACTAGTTCCTCACTCCTGAATACTAGGTCAATATTGTGACATTTTACAATATTAACGACCATTTTTTGGTCATCGTCTGGCCTATTATTCTCTTCGAGACGTCGGTATCTCTACACCGATCTATTGCTCGTTGGTTTGCGTTTTGTTTTGGGGTTATTTGTTGAAACGATTTTGGGATCTTTTTTTTTTTTCCTTGTAGGTATTAGGTTTTTTATGCAGGTTTCCTTTTTCTCAGCTGTAGAACTCTTCTCCTAGACGACGGGGCTATTGGCTCTGTCAGGGAATGGGATGTTTTTTATTAACCATGCTCTCCCTTGAAATTTTGGTTGCTGATCATATGTTAACAATCAAAATTGATATTTTTTAACGTGATTTGTTGCATGAAGCATAAAAGTAATAACCTATTCGCGGGAATGATTCGTAATGTGAACTACTCTACTTGAGCCTATCTAACACCTAACTGTGTGTGTATATGCAACCACGAGCAACCACTAGCAACCACGTGCAACCATCAATCATAACATGTTTCAAATACATGTTTACATCCAAAGGGGTTTCTACCTAGGGATAACAGATAGGACCAAGGAGATACACTAAAAGATAGATACAAGCATGAACTTATGGAAAAAGAGAGATTAAAGATGTACCCTCAAAAAGAAAAGGGTAAGCCGCGCGTATTCTGTCCTCAGTTTCCCAAGTTGCATCTTCCTCGGCGTCACTCCACTGAACTTTAACGAGCTTAACTTCGCGGTTGCGCAGCTTTTTGACTTCAGTTCGCAAGATACGAGTTGGAACTTTCCTTACAGTTGCTTCTCTTTCTACCTCAACCGCTTCTAGAATGCTAGGCTCCACCACTTCCGTAGACTCGTGTAAACACTTCCGTAGATGAGAGACATGAAAGACATTGTGAACTCCCGCCAACCTTTCGGGAAGCTCCACTCTATAAGCCATCTTCCCAATCTTCTCGATGATAGGGAACGACCATACAAATCTTGGTGCTAGCTTTCCTGCTGATCTAAAGCGAACGATGTTCCTTAAAGGAGACACCTTAAGAAAAACTCTGTCCCTAACCTCAAATTCAAGGTCGGTCCTCCTTTTGTCTGCATAGGACTTCTTCCTATCCTGTGCAGTCTTCATTCTCCTTCGAATCAAGTCCACTTTTTCTGAGGTCTCTCGAATCATGTCTGGTCCAAGTATAAGCTTGTCTGTCGATTCCCACCAACAAGTTGGTGATCGGCACAGTCTTCCATATAAAGCTTCAAAGGATGCCATGCCGATGGTGGCTTGGTAGCTGTTGTTGTAGGCGAATTCCACCAAAGGAAGGTGGTCCTCCCATGTCCCTCCAAAGTCAAGGACGCACAGTCTTAAAAGATCTTCCAATACCCTATTCCCCCTCTCTGTCTGACCATCAGTTTGGGGGTGATAGGTCGTGCTCAAGCATAACTTTGTGCCTACGGCTTCTTGCAAACTTCGCCAGAACTCACTTGTGAATATAGGATCCCTATCACTCACTATGCTAGAGGGTATCCCATGGAGTCGAACAATTTCCTTAAGATAAAGAGATGCTAGAGATGACGCAGTCCTTCTACTCTTGACAGGTATGAAGTGAGCGCTTTTAGTCAGCCTGTCCACTATTACCCAAATACTGGTATTACCCCTTCTGGACCTAGGCAACCCATCAATGAGTCCATCGAAATGCTATCCCACTTCCACTGTGGGACCTCCAGAGGATGAAGCAGTCCTCCAGGCTTTTTCTGCTCTGCCTTGACCTGTTGGCATATCATACACTTGGAAACGAATTCAGCCACATCCCTTTTCATGCCGCTCCAGAAGAAAACCCTTTTTAAATCCTTGTACATATTGTCTCCGCCTGGGTGTATTGTCATTTTGGAATGGTGTGCTTCCTCAAGAACCATCTTTACTAAACCTCTTTCTTGTGGTACGCATAGTCTTCCATCCCGCCTTAGCCAACCCTTATCATCGACGGAGTATCTGTTGAGGTGACTAGAAGTCTCACCCCTAATTAGCTTATCAATCACTTCAGCAAGTTGCGAGTCTTCACGTTGTGCGGTCCCTATTGAGTCCAAAAGAGTGGGTCGCACTTCTAGCGATGCTAATAATCCGGGTACAAAATCAGAGGAAGGTCTGAAGTCAAAACTGGCTATAAACTCCAGACTTTGTCTTTCTACGAAGAGAGGACTTAAGGTTAGCTTCTTCCTACTCAGGGCGTCTGCGACTACATTGCCTTTTGCCAGGAGTATAGGAAATTTCGAAGTCATATGAGGCAAGAAATTCCATCCACCTTTGCTGCCGCAGGTTAAGGTCTTTCTGCGAGAAGAGATACTTCAGGGATTTATGGTCAGTGTATAGTTCAAACTTCTAACCTAGGAGATAATGGCGCCAAGACTTAAGCGCAAAGACGATGGCGGCCAACTCAAGATCGTGGGTAGGGTAGTTCTGTTCATGCACCTTCAATTGTCTCCCACCATAGGCTACTACCCTCCCTTCTTGCATTAATACAGCGCCCAGTCCCGTGCCGCATGCATCTGTATACATTGTAAACATTTTGCTTCCATCTGGCAAGGTCAGAACCGGGGCTGTTGTAAGAGCTCTTTTCAATCTTTGGAAAGCAAACTCACAATCCAAATCCTAAGCAAAAGCTAAGTTCTTCTTTGTTAATCTTGTGAGTGGTGCTGATATTTTTGTAAAATCTCTTATGAACTTTTGTTAAAAACCTGCTAGCCTGAGAAAACTTCGGACCTCGGTTGCGTTCCTTGGTACCTTCCAATCTTGCACTGCTATGACTTTCGCGGGGTCCACTGCTAACCCCTCCTTAGACACTACATACCCAAGAAACCTCACTTCTTCTCTCCAAAAGTGGCACTTGGAGAATTTGGCTTTCAACTGATGTACTCGAAGAGTCTCCATAATTTATTTCAGATGCTAAGCATGCTCTTCCTCATTCTTTGAGAAGATCAATATATCGTCTATGAAGACCACAATAAATTTATTGAGAAACTCCCTAAATACCCTGCTCATTAGGTCCACGAAGTAAGCGGATGCGTTTGTCAAGCCGAAAGGCATGACAAGCCACTCAAAGAAACCATCTGGGGTTCTGAATGTCGTCTTATCATTGCTATCATCAGCCACCCTTAGCTGGTGAAACCCCGTAGCCAAATCAAGTTGGGAGAAAACCGATGCTCCTACAAGCTGATCAAACAAATCATCAATTCTGGGAAGAGGATGCCTATTTTTCTTAGTCATCTTGTTTAGCTCCCTATAGTCAACACATAGACGGAGCGAACCATCCGCTTTCGTTGCGAACACCACTGGAGCACCCCATTCCGAAATGCTCCGTCTAATGAACCCCTTCTCTAGAAGCTCTTTAACCTGCTTACTGAGCTCCCTCCTTTCTCTTGGAGCCATGTGTCTGACAGGTAAAGCAACGGGCTTTGCATTACCAACCAGGTATATGCGGAAGTCAATTTCCCGCTTCGGACGTAAGCCCTTCACCTCATCAAAGACATCCGAGTATTCACGGACCACTCTAACCGACTGTAAATTTTCAACAGAAGCATCCAACGATTCAAGATAACTAAGCATAACCGCATTCAAGGGATTACAAGAAATTTCGAGAGTGTTACCGAGCCGAGTCAAAAGCCTAACCACTCTCTTCTCATAATCAAGAATGGCACCGTTTCTGGATAACCAGTCCATGCCCAAAGTCAATCCATATCCCGAGAATCCCAAAACAAAGGCACTAAGACTTAACTCTATGCTTAGAATAGAAATTTTCAAATCCATACAAACCAAGGGATCTTCTACCATACTAGTAGCTAGGTGCAGAGATTCTACTAAAGCAGACGAAATGAAAGAGTGCGATGCGCCAGAATCAAATAAAGTGTGAACTGGATGATCATAAAGGTAAACTACACTTTCTACAGAAATATTACTACCTTGCTGTTGCAGAGGCGACACCAGTGCATGAACTTGTCCCCCTGATGTGGATCCAGCTCTCTGTCCCTGCCCTCTTTTCTTTGGGCAGTTCTTAACCAAGTAGCCTGTCTCTCCACACTGAAAGCACCCACCATTCATTTTGGCCTTTTTCTTTCTGCAGTCTTTCACTAAATGCCCCACAATGCCACAGAAATTGCACTTTCTCCTATCATGGGATTTGTTGTCTTTTCCGCCCTTCTTAAAGTCTGCCTTCTTAGGTTGCAAGCCTTCTTTCTTTCCTTGAGGCGCTTCCACCTTTTCCTCTTTCTTGCCTTTATCTTCCTCATGAAGCAATGCCATATCTACCAACCTCTCATAAGTAGCCCCCATGGGTACGTGAGTCATGGCCAGGCTGTGCAGTGGTTCGTCTAGTCCTTTGGCTAAGCGGAGAGCCTTCTTGTGCTGAGTGTTGACTAAGTCCAGCCCGAACCTAGCCAACTGGTTGAACTGATTTACATACTCCTTAACTATCAAGCTCCCTTGCTTAAGAGATAGGAACTTCTCCATTTGTTGACTCCTTTCAGCTTGAGAGAGGAATTTTGCCTCAAATCTTGCCCTGAAATCCTCCCATGTTTCTACTGGCCTTTCAGCATGGGTAATTTCCCACCAATAGGAAGCCTTGTCTTTTAACAGCCACACAACCATCTGTACCTTTTGCCTGTCCTCTACTTCGAAGATGACGAACAAATCTTCGGTCTCTTTTAGTCAGTTCCTTGCTGCTACAAAGGATTCTGTCCCATAAAAGTCTTTTCCACCCATAGCCTTGAATTCTCTACAGGTCTTAGCGAAGGCATTGACATGAGGAGGAGGAGGAGGTGGTGCTGCAACAGGTGGGGGAGGTGGAACATTTGCTGGGCCCGCTTCGTTGGTCCTCGCCTCGAGGTACCTCCTAAACCAGCTAGGTACCGGTACACCTTCGGGCAGGTTAGGTTCCCCAGACATGCTGAAAACGGAAAAAGGAAAGATTCAATACCTAAGGTTAGAAAGATAGTGCATATGGCCTTGGGGGATTATGTCTTTTTAAAATAACTCAACACTTTTTCCTTGAAAAATGCTTCTTTAATCTTTGTTTTGAAAATAATTTCAAAAACTTTTTATCTAGTCTGGTAAACCTACGCTCTGATACCAAGTGAAACACCCCACCACCATTAAGGTCACTCACAAAGGGAATGCCTTAACTTTGATGGAGGGTTATAGGTACAAGACACAGAAAATTTACAAGACAGATATAAATATGCAGCGGGAAAACAAACATTTATTCAAACGTGGTTCTATTCAAAAACATTACAATGAAAAACTGTCTCACAACTTCAACAAACGTTACATCAATTACACTGTCTTGATTATTGAATTAAAGAAGCATAAAAACATTATTAAAAACTTCATAAGTCCCCATAGAAAGTGTTTCCAAAGGCCATAGCTAGAAAAAGAGAGTCCAAGTCTTACATCACAATCCTGGAGCTTGCAAAGAGTCTGACTAAGCTGGGTTATTTCCTCCCTGTGGACCTAGGGTGGGGGGGGGGACAAAAGAAAAGAAGACGAAAGAAAATAGGGTCAGACATAAAGCCTGGCAAGTCTAGTGGTACTTCGGTATATGAATAAGAAAAAGGATATGACTGGTATAAACTGAAAATGGGAAAAATACCATAAACTAAGACAAAGCGGTTTAGAACCGAAATTACTATCGCACCCCATACTAATCTCTGCACCCACTAGTACTTGTTCCGACTGGCTCCCCATAAATTTGGGTGAAATGATCCCTTCTTAATGATCGGCTCCTACTTGCATAATCACCTATGTCTAACGACCCCCAAGATTGTAGCTACATATGTTTGTCCCACCATGGGGTGTATCAAATCCCATAGTGGCGGCCCGACACAATTCTAGAATACACGGGTACACTACTGGCGCCCAGTGCCTTATTTTTCAACTCTGGACTACGTGCACGACCATAGTCCGCCTGAACCTACACTGCTGCACCTACCGCCGTCGCTTTGACTGCTTATAATCAGTCCAGTAATCGTGCCCCACCCTGCCTAGTTTCAGGGTATCCTGATACACCTTATTGGGTTACTGCTGAAATGGGTCCTCGTTACTAGGGTTTTCTAGTCTACATGCTAAGTTGGTTAAGTGTCTGTATTAACCTAACCCCCAATCACCAGTTTAGTTAGCATGTGAAATTGGTTAAGTATTTTCTTTAATTAAATTAACCCTACCAGTCCAGACTTAGCTTTTATTAAAGCACCAACCACTCACATTAGACACGTATTGTTGCGGTTACTGGATATGTCGGTCGGTTCTGGGCAGGTTTACACCGCAACTCTATCTAACCTCGGGTCCTTATTGGGCTCAATGCCTTAACCACCCACATTGGATAGGTATTGTTGTGATTACTGGACAGCCGGGCGGGTCCGGGCGGGTCCGGGCAGGTTTACATCACAACTCAATCCAACCTCGGGTTAAGCATGCTCGTATTTTCTAGATTTACATATTTGTCACTTTTCATTTTGTATGTAAATGTTTATGGCCCAATTATCCAAATTCACTAATTTTGGGTATAACAATTTATACCGCTTAATATGTCACTAGTCATTGGCATGTGCCAAACATGCCAATACATGTATTTTATTTTAAACCCAACGTTTGTTTCCCCCGTTTGTACGTACGCAACATTATAACATATGTTGGGCTTAACGTTTCAGCCCAACTCATAAACATAAAAAGGGGAAGCACAGAATCATGAATTATTCTAAAATACATAAAAGTGTGTGGCGCATGAACTTGCAACATAGCGATTTGACTAACATAAATTATGGGTCAGGTGAACTTGCATTCAAATAAGAACATAGCTAACTTGATGTCACATAAATTGACATACTTTTAGACTTGCCTAAACATGGTTTTATACACATATAACTAGGCATAATGTCAAGCATGTTACATGTCATAAAAATGTCCACTTTTTGTCATAACCCAAAGGTGTAAACTAACTCCAAATCAAGTGGTCTATTTTAACATAAAACTAGTATAATTTGTGTAACCAATCGGTACTTACATAAACCCAATTTTAACTTGCAATTAAACACAAGAATGTATACATAAGTTTTTGAGTTATGTAGGCATAAAAGGTCTCAAACTAGAACATATTTACATAAGCCTTAATTTAGACTTAGAAAATGTATACAGTCCATACTATCAACATAAACAAAAAGGTGTCAATTCTAGTTTTTGCCACAAACTTGCAGTGCTATTATTTTCATACACAAATATCCAATAGGCTTGCATCAATCAATTTATGCCACAAATATTAACCACAAACTATGACAAAATCATCGCAATACACAAAATTTACATCATTATTATACAATAGAAAAACCCCAATTTCATTTACATCGAATCACATCGCAATTTCTATTCATATTCAGAAAAACCACAATACTTACAACGGGCGCTGAATTAGTTTTCTGGTTTCTGTTATTCTGAATTTGCAAAGCTTTCCTTTGGAGTAGAAAATGTTGCGTAGAGATTAGATTAGACTTTTGTTTCTTCTTGAATTGGCTCGCCTCTTAAGATTTTCCTCTTGACGGCTATTCTCAATTCCCTCCCGGCAGCATGACGGCTCTAGGTTTATTATTTTTATGTGAATTAGGTTGAATCTTAGGTCCTTTTTATAGAATTTCAAGTTGATTTGAGCCGTTCGATGAAGCCAAAAGGAATCCAAGCCATACACGTCAAGAGTAACCAATCAAATGTCGACACGTCAGCCCTAGTGACACACTGGGCTTCAGAATTCGACCAAAAACCTGACCTGGCCAGCCAAGCCAACCCAGGTCAACAGGGCAGGTCGACCCTGTGGTCGACCCTGTGGTCGACCCCCAGGTCGACCCCCAGGTCAACCTGGGCTCTGGGCAGGAATTTTCCTGCCCAGCCCGGTCTTGGTCCAAATTTGAATTTTGAATCCGATTTGAGCTGTTTGAATTTCAAATAATTCCTGAAACTTCTGGCGGTCATATCTTCTTCATACGGAGTCCGATTTACGCAAACTCGGACTCTATCACAAGCAGAATTTTGAGGTGAACGCAATGACGTAACCCGTTTCCCTTAATTCTTAAGTTTTGAATTAAGTATACTTTAATTTATCAATTTACCGTTAACCAAAAACTTAGGGTGTTACATATCGCCTCCAATATTAGCAAATCTGGTAGTGTATTATTGTTATTGTGAAATTGCTTGGGAAAACAATTATAAGCAGACAAGAATGTGTTCCTTAATTACAGGTCCACTTTTATGAAATAAGTATTTGAAGCCTCCTACGGTATCAAAATCATGCTCTCCACTATTCTTATGGTGAAATTGCTAGGGAAAACAATTATAAGAAGACAAGAATGTGTTCCTTAATTACAGGTCCACTTTTATGAAATAAGTATTTGAAGCCTCCTATGGTATCAAAATCATGCTACTTGATAATTTGTTTTGCATTTGTATGTGTAAAATAAACATCAAACGTAATTTAGTTTTAGTTCTTAAAATAAGAAGCTACTACCTCTGATATTTCTACTATTATATTTTTTGACAGAGATAATAATACAGCCTATCATAATGCTTCTCTCGTTCTTGTCCAAAATCCTTGAAACAAACCAATATTTTGTTTGTTACTGCAGTCATTTCTACAAAAAATGAGGTTCTTTTAAAACTTATAATTCTAACAACTTCTTGTAGCTTCAAAGGTGGTCAAGGTATAGAATTCCACTAAGGGAAAACTCTTCAGCGGAGACTGTCAAAGGTTGCAAAAACTTATTCAGTACGACTGGTAACCGTAATTTGGCAGAAACTGTCGTTGTTCAAGTGTGTGTATAATATATATACACACACACACACACATACACACACACACACACACTCGTTTGACCTTGTCTAAAAAAATGATGAGAAACAACCCAACTTACCGAGGTAAATAAAATTTAAATCAAATTTATATTTGCAAATTAAATTGTTTATTTTTCAATTTACTGTGTTATTTTATTATGACAGGTACGACAGGCGACTGGACAAATTCGAGTGAAATGAGTATGTAGTAAACCTAGAGTGGGTGATTGTGTACATGTATATGAGTGAATGAGTATGTAGTAAGGAGTCAATACATACGAGTGAAATGTAGCGAGGAAGTGTATGTATAAGTGATTGTATAATAGTGAGGAAACAGTATGTGTATTATTTGAAAGGTTAGTGAATATTTATTTGAATAAATATTTGTTATTTGTTTAAATATTCAATTCTTGTAAATATTTATTTATAGTAAATAATGTCATGTGGCCTAAAAAATGATGTCATATGCACTAATTGAATGATGACACATGGACAAATTATTGTTTGACACATGAACCAACCATTAAATGCCAAGTGTTGGCATTAATATATGTCATGTGTATATTATTACGGCAACCATGTTAGCAGTGATGTAGGATGACACATCATCAAACACATCAGCTGATGACTCATTATTTGAGTCATAACGTTGTGGGGTCCATTGATTCTTTTACCTACCAATATCAAAAAGTGTAGGTAAAAACTCTTTCTCTACTAACCTTTACCTACCAATTTCTACCAATTCAATATTAGTAGCTAAAATTTATTACCTACCAATATGTTAGTTTTACATACACTTACAATCGATAGGTAAAGACCTCATTTTCTTGTAGTGCGCGCCTATTAGGTCATTGCTTAGATCTAGGCATTGCACTTATATTTTTTTTTTGAAAAGTGTAAGATTTTGTTTTGGTTTATGGGAATCGGTATCGGTTAGTACTTCGTAAAAATCTTGCATTCTTGATCCAAATATATTTGGTCTATCAAGGGTATATAAACTAATTTACCTCCTTTGTCTCTTCACTTTCATCTGCTTGCTATTGCCGATTCGTCCGAGGTCGTTATAAAAGCTTCCAAGTTTGCTGAAAATTGAACCAACCTTATTAGATCTAAACAACACCCTAGCCTACCTCCTTGAACACTAGCATCACTACTCTTACCCCTTACTTAGAATTTTTTTCTAATTAAAGGATTTCAAGTCGAACCCTAAATCGTGCCAACCCCAACCTATAAACTTTGATCCATACTCGTACTTGTCGCGTTTACTCATACATAGTTAGGTAGTGGGACATGGGTGATTAGAGATTAGAATGATAAAAGGGAAAAGTATGCCTTGGAATGATTTCATGTCGGAGGATGAAGGCTTGGGGTTGGTAATTGAGATCGAAAGTGGAAGGAGAAGACGTGGTGGTTATGTCTCTTACCATTGATGAGTATCTCTTGGCCTTCCACTTATAAAAGAAGATTGTAGCATTGGCCAAGCCACAAATGTTAATGAAGTGGAATACGATAATGTACAAGAAAAAAGAGGCAATACAAACCCTACAATATCCTCGGTCCTTGATCTAAAGGTCGAGGAAACTTAGGGTAAGGTTAAAGAAGGTGAAATAGCTAGTGGATGACATGAGACTAGCCATAAGAATGCTGATTCAAGTTGTAAGCCAGTCAAAGAGCAGTCTGAAAAAGATTAGCTGGTTGCCTCCAAGATGAATCTTATTGTAAAACTTAGCAAAGGACCAACCTCTAAGCAACATGTGCCAACCACCACCAACAAAAATGTAACAGCCCGCATTTTACGTATCGAGAGATCGTAAAATATTTTTATTTCATTCTCTGA
Source organism: Allium sativum (assembly GCA_030737875.1). Classification (NCBI taxonomy): domain Eukaryota; kingdom Viridiplantae; phylum Streptophyta; class Magnoliopsida; order Asparagales; family Amaryllidaceae; genus Allium; species Allium sativum. Next base: position 181,878,735 of record CM060924.1, on the reverse strand, counting down.
GGGTTGGATCATTCTCATCTTTTAATATGGTGCTTATGGGGATGTGAGACATGCCCATAATTTTTACCGATTTTGTTTGTGACCATTTTGCCCCTGTCAGCCTTGTATAAGGCATAACTTTTAACTCAGGTCGAATCAGAGGGTGAGACCTGTGCCATTGGAAAGGAATTGATGATTTCCTTTCCGTAGAGTGGTTACATTAATGATTTGGCTCAGTGGTTTGGGAGAAATCGTTGTTTTAAGGTTTTTCTGTTGGCTATTCGGGTTTTGGAGCCTTAGCGGAATCCTATAAATAGGGGGTGAGAGTGGAGGGAAATGGTTTACTTTCCCATTCTCTCATTTGGAGGCATTGATCTCCTTCTTCCTCTAACACCTTTCCACCATTAAAATCCAAATCCAAGGGAGGAAATCGAAGATCTACACCATTCAAGGCAAGATCTATATCATTTCAAAGGCGAATTCATCGGATCGAGGAGTTTGATTCGAAGTGCTCGCTGTCCGGATTCTTATTTCTATCGTTTTAGGTTGTTTTGGAAAATCGGTGAGTGATTTACATCTCTCACACGAATGCAATGAAGTATATGAGTGTTTATGCTTGTTTCTCATCAAATTGGAATGTTTTACCATAGATTTACACTATTACATGTTCATTTTCATACGCATCACCCTATGATCTAATCTAGCAAGTTTTAGTCATTAATTTCATGTCATATTACATGTTTATGCTAGTTAGATCTCTCATTTTGATCATATGTTCATTTTAAATGGTTTTTGGTGAGATTTACATAATTCTTGTGGTAATCGCCGTTAGTAATGTTATGATACGTTTATGATTGTGTTTGTTGATTTTGGTTGAGTTAGTTTCATCGGATTCGTCATTTGGCGAAGTTTTGGTCAAAATCGGAGTTGAATTGCAATATGCAGGAGTTGGCTCGGCCATAGGAATGAATCGGTCCAGATCTGCGATGGATCTGTGACGGAATGAATCGGTCCAGATCTGCGATTGATCTGTGATGGAATGGATCGGTCCAGATCTTCGATGGATCTGTGACGGAATGAATCGGTCCAGATCTGCGATGGATCTGTGACGGAATGGATCGGCCCAGATCTGCGATGGATCCATGACGGAATAGATCGGTCCAGATCTACGATGGATCTGTGACGGAATGGACCGGTCCAGATCTGCGATGGATCTATGATGGAATGGATTGGTCCAGATCTGCGATGGATTAGTGATGGAATGGATCAGTCAGATTTGTGATGGATCTGTGACGGAATGATCGGTGATGAATTTGTGATGGATTGGTCATGGAGAGATGGATCGGTCGAGTTTGTGATGGATCGGTCATGGAGGGATGGATCGGTCGGGTTTGTGATGGATCGGTCATGGAGGGATGGATCGGTCGGGTTTGTGATGGATCGGTCATGGATATGTGAGGGATGGATCAGACGAATTTGTGACGGGTCGGTTGGTGACGGATTTGTGACAGATCAGTGATAGATTGATGCAGAATTGAACCAGGGGATATGATAACATTTCAGAAGTGTTGTAGAAGGCTGTTTTGACATTTTGGCCAGTTTTTCATAGCGAAAAGGCTGGAGATGCTATAAAATGCAGTATCGACCAAACGAAGCTTGTTTTGAGTCAACAATGGTTCTAGCTTCGACCTGAGTTCAAGTAGGAAGGTTTGAAGTGTTGAAAGGTGTTCGTTGATCAGGATAGAACAACGACAGAGGTAACAACTCAAAGGTCATGGGTCGGTGGATAATGGTTGCTCGAGAAGGTCGCTTGAGCAGTAAATAGCCGTCAAGGTTGGACGACTAGAGATATTGAAGGCCGAGGGATTATTGTTGTCATAAGTTCTAGCAGGCTCAAAGCAAGGGTACGATGGCGGCACCCAAAAGACCGATTGTAGGTCGAGTACTTTGGGTATCGTTGAAAGGCCTAGTTGTCAAGGTTGGACATATGGAGTTTATGCTAGAACTGGGGTTACCATTAGCCCTTGACATATGGAAAGGTTGGCCGTCATACGATTAATGGTGATTTCAAAGCAGAATTGGCGGTGATAGTCAGAGTCAGTCATGGATGATTAGTTGTTCTGTTTGTACTATCTCACATGGATTATCCAATTTCAAGGGAGATGTTCTTTGAGTGCTTAACTGATATTGGTTTAGGCCTCTGGGGAGAGTGCTTGGGGAATGTCAAACTCGATTAGGTTTGTTTATGTGAGACTTATATAATTTGGATGTTATGAGTGCTTTCCATGATTGAATGGATGTTCTAGTTTCCTTGAATGAATGATTGACTTGTTTATAGTAAAGGCTATCACTGTCCGATGTGGGGAAGATAAGGTTGAGTTCTTCTCTGGTGTTGTGGGTAGATTAGTATGCTTATCTATCCCTTCTCATATACTTTATTGTTGAAGTTTGTTATCTGTTTTATCACTCATTAAGACTGTTGTCTGACTCAAGGTTTTTTGTTTCCTCTTATTGCCTTGGGTTGTTCATCCGATTGTCTTTCAGGTTCGTTCAAGCAGATTGAGATTGAACAGTTGAAGGTTGTTGCAGCTGTGGATGTCTTTGGTGAAGGAGGAAGGTGTTTTTCAGGTGCTGGAATTTGTTTGTGGGGTTGTGTGGTTTTATGTTGTCAAGTGTATGAAATCAGTGACTGTGGGGTTCGGATGGTCGAGATTATTAAGTCACCATTGTAATGCCTGGTTCGGTTTGGTTGCTGTCGGGGAAGATGGGGAGAATGGTCGTTGTTTGGTCGTTGTATTGAAGTGGTACAGAAGATTGCTGATGGGACGTTATATGATGTTGGTGAATGGAAAGAGGAGGGTGAATCTATTCAGGTCTGTTTTGGATGACGTCAATGATGAAGTGAGTAGCTGCGTTGCTGTGTGGTGTTGTTGATGAGGGGTTTGGAAGTTGATAAAGGTGTAGCTGGTCGGAGCTGCGGCGGTGGAGGATTTGTATGTGGTGGATATGGCATATCGAGCTGGAAGGTTAAGTGGAAGATGATATTTTTGAAGTAGGTTGCAGTGCAGTTTTATTGTTGAAGATGCAGAAGTTATTTGCTATGATGGTAGAGATGCGACACAAGTTGTGGAGACAGTAGGAGTTTGGCTTCCAAAGTGATTGAAGGCGGGTTTGATCAAATAATTGCATGCGGGTTTGATTTGATACTTGTGGGCAGGTTTGATTACTCTTGATGAATTTCTTTACTCATGAGAAACATTAATTACTTTTTTACTAAATATGCTAAATATTTACTCTGCTGCAGTATCTGTATGTTGCTTTATTTTCATTTATTCGACTATAATTTAGTACACATGTCACATAAAAAGTATAAAAATGATAATGTAAACATTGACGTGAATATCGTGCATGACCGGGTGGAAATGTTCATGATCACTATGATGTAAAAAAAGCATAAGTACTGATAAAGTCTTCTATTCCTCTATGTGAAATTATTGTTCTTTTCATTCACAGTCTCTACTATTTCTTCTATAGAGCTAGAACCAAGGAACAAAAATGTTCTATTGTCAAGCTTTTTTTAAAGCCACTTTAAAAAAGACTAAAGAAGTCGAACTACTGCATATTAGCACTTAGTTCCTACTTCCACCTTTGTCACCACTGTTGCTACTCTTCCAGCTCGAGACCCTGTAATTGATGTCTTTGTTCCTTCTCTTCAAGAATATATGACCTCTGGCTTATGAATTTAGAAATGGTACGAGAAAATACATTTTAGTTTTTGCACTTTTTTTCCAAGGCTACCCGTTATTGTTAATTGTGACATATATATATATGCACACCGAGTTTAACCTTGTCCACTTGGTATACTAGGGCCTGGTTATGCATGCCTTGTGTGCATGTTATCATTCATTTTGTGGTTTCACCCTGTTTCTGTTGTCTTTCTTTTTGTGCCCTTTTATTAGTTGATACATAACTGCTTCATGCTATAGTGCTAGAGTCTTGACCTTAGAATGAGTTGTTTTCCGAAGTTGCCTGACTTGTGCACTCTTGCATCATTTCTTTTGTTGGTATGCCTTACATATTAGTTTCACTACAGATGAATGTGCTTTCTTGCATTTTTGTTGTTGCTCCTATACATATTACTTTGCATATACAATCAACTTTTATTTTTGTTCACATTTATATGCATATACATATGTGTATTGATGAATATTGGTCTGCTTGAGCTTCCACTTACATGTACATGTGCGCACACACGCATATATATGAATATGTGTGCGTGCGTGGGGTGGGGGTGGGGGGAGTGAGGGTGCGTGCTCATGCGTGTATGAGAGAGAGTGAGAGTACTATCTAATTGCTGATATTGGAGTTGTACACTTTGGCTTTGCTGTTTGTATGCTTAGGCTTGTTAATGATCACTGTGACGTAAAAAAAGCATAAGTGACGATAAAGTCTTATGTTCCACTATGTGAAATTTATTGCTCTTTTCATTCATTTCACAAATGTAATCAATTATACATCGTATAAGACGATGATATTAATTCAAAGTTATGGTTCAAATCACATGATCAATAGCCTGTTTGTTTGCAGAAGCATGAAAATAGTATCTAATGGATATTGATCAACGCTAGAAAAGCGCGATATTTAAATTAAATTCTGCAAGCATACAGGTGTGTAGCATACAGGTCGAACACAGGGAGGTGTAATTAAAAATTAATATTTATTTATTCTTGGGCGAGTTAGACGAATTCTGGAGGGTGATTAAAATTGAAATTGTGACTTGGTTCAAAACAAAACTAATTGCATCAACGACCAAATTACAATTAACAATAAAACAAATAAATACTGCGATTGAATTCACAACAGATTCGAATCTAATCGAATCTATTATCAATTCAATGATTAGGAAACAAACAGATTGCTGGAATTAGACTTGCAGAATATAAATAAATTAACAGGAAAATAAAATTGCAATAACAGTTGGGTTCTAGTAAATCTAATTACTAGACAACACCACTTGTCATGAGAATAAAAATGCAGAAAAAGAGAAAATAGAGAGAACTTTATTGATTCCCCGTTTATTTTTTTACAATGAGATTACAACAGTATTTATAGGATAAAATGCCAACCTCAAACCTCATCCAATATATGCATATATGGCTCCTTTTAATAGCAATTATTTCTCTTATAGCAATCGGCACTTATTCCTCCAATCAGCATTTATTCTTCCAATCAACAATTAATCTTCCCATCAGCAATTAATCCTCCCATCAAGGACATTTATTAGATTCCAAAGGTATCATAGGAAAATAATATAAAAATTGATCTTTTCTTGGCAGCAATTCAATCAGAAATTCTTCTAATTGGCAGTTGAATAAAAATGCTCGATTTGAATTGATTTCCATGATAAGAATATGACTTCCTGAAATCTTGTTAGTGTATATCATATATACATACATATGAATGTATATATATATACATATAATATAACACTTATCCATATTTTCTTCAGAGCAAAAGGGGTAGTGTGAACGTTCCTTTCTTTGGCCAAAAGTGAGCTTGATGGGGATTGAACTCAGGTCTCTCAGTACAAATCTCTAGGCATTTACCAGTGAGCTACAACTCCTTTTAGGATTGAGAAAGTGTTGACATAAGGAAGTAGCTTTTGGCCTTTAATTTGAAATGAAAGAGGCATCACTTGACAATCTGTAAATACACATAAAAATTACCCAAAGTATCATTTATTTATTTACAAAAGATAAAATATAAGAGCATAAAATAAACACATTTCTATGTTAATTAAATACCCCCACACTTATCTTTTACTCGTCCTCGAGTAAAAAGAAAATAAAATGAAAAACTAACTAGGTAGGTCACACTTTCGTAGGAAACACGATTGCATTGAGCGTATGCAACAAGCCGTTAAACCTCTAGGTGTCCCTTGTAGGACGAGTGGTGTCTCGTGAGGGTTTTCAGCAGATACTACCCACAAAATCCAAATGCAGTATGCTATGATTCTAATGAAACTACATGAATGCAATGGACATATGCAAATAAAAACGAAAGAATGAAAACACGACTTGTTTCAGGAAAGTGGTACAACAAATTAAGTTAATAATTTCTAATCAGTTGATTTTATTTTAGATACCTCAACTTGTCACAAATTTTCAATATAAATCAAGTTTTCAAATGTTAAATTCCAGTTTGGCCAGTTAGTTCGGTCGATAACATAGTGCAGCCATGAAATAAATTCTTAGTTTGCTTGGCACAGTTTACAAAGTGGTATTCTAATTTTCTCATGTATGGCTAGTCAAATCAATAAGGTCAAGAAGTGTTTGGGTATCATCGCTTATTCTTTATTCTATAAAATTTAAGATTTATGATTAAGTACATACACCTAACTAAAAAGACTAAGGTTTACCACCCATGCACTGCCTCGCGGACTAATGGAGAGTAGGTAAAGAGCTTGGCGGATTGTGCAGGCCGACTTTGACTTTGTCAACAACGTGTCGGTAATCCTTAGGTGTCCAATCTCATAAAATGAAACCAAGATATTCCAACTTTGACTTTGTCAACAACATGTCGGATAGAGCTTGGCGGGTTTGCACACCAACGCTCGATATACAAGCAATGTTGCATACCCTTGAAATACTATTATTATTATTATCGAAAATATAAGCACAAAAGAGAGTTACGCGAATTCAACTTAACACAACTTAGTTTTAAAGATTTAAAAGCCAATATAAGTATTTTAAGTCCTCCACTTATTTAAACAAAGTCTACAATATAGAATAGATTTCATGGCCATCACCTAAGAATCTCCCTATGTACCGGTTACACTATTATCCCTCAAAATTAAACTTTTCATTATATTTCTTATTCGATCTAAGTTGAGAGAAAAAAATACTATCAACTGGCTAAAAATTGTAAACTTATTTTGTTGTATCAATTGAATATGAGTCGTATTTTCCAAAAAAAAAAATTATGGTATGTTCGTACAATCAAGAATGCATGATGGTCCTATCTAAATGGCTGAAAATAAAAAGAAATAAAAACAAAGAAAAATGAAAATGGATGAAATGCAGACTCCCCCCCCCCCCCCCCCCCCCCACACTTGATTGAGACAGTGTCCCAACTGTCTAAGGCAGAAAAACAAAAATAAAATAAAAAAATGAAAAATAAAAATAAAAGAAAACGAACGTGTACCACCTGATTTCATGGTGGATGATCATGCAGATCGATAGAGTCATCTTCGTCATATTGCTCGAATTCCAAAAATAGTTTCAGTCGTTGACCGTTTACTTTGAAGACTTTTCCATCCCTAGGATTTTCAATTTCAACCGCTCCATGAGGGTATACTGTTTTCACGACATAAGGTCCAGTCCATCGAGATCTGAGTTTTCCTGGACACAAGTGAAGTCTAGAGTCGTATAAAAGAACTTTTTGACCTACGTTGAATTCCTTACGAAGTATGTTTTTGTCGTGTTGGGCTTTGGTTCTTTCTTTGTAGATTTTCGCATTTTCATACGCCTCATTTCTTAATTCCTCTAATTCCGAAATTTGTAGCTTCCTATGTGAGCCGGCTTTTTCTAAGTCAAAGTTCAAAAATTTTATGGCCCAAAGAGCACGATGCTCTAATTCAAGAGGTAAGTGACAGGCCTTTCCAAAGACTAATCGATATGGTGACATCCCTAGATTGGTCTTATAAGCAGTGCGAAAAGCCCAAAGTGCATCAATCAGTTTTAAGAACCAATCTTTTCTATTGGAATTCACGGTTTTCTCAAGAATTTGTTTGATTTGTCTATTGGAAACTTCTACTTGTCCACTAGTTTGTGGATGGTAAGGGGTTGACAGCTTGTGTGTGATTGAGTATTTCTTGAGCAAGGATTCAAAAGCTCGATTACAGAAGTGAGTGCCATTATCGTTAATGATAGCTCGAGGTGTGCCAAAGCGTGAAAAGATGTTCTCTTTGAGAAATTTGATAACAACCTTGTTGTCGTTGGTTTTGGTCGGGATGGCTTCAACCCATTTTGAGACATAATCTACCACAAGTAAGATGTAAAGATTCCCAAATGAATTAGGGAATGGTCCCATGAAATCGATGCCCCAAACATCGAATAACTCAATCACTAAAATGGGGTTGAGAGGCATCATGTTTCGCTTAGAGATTCGACCCGTTCTTTGACATCGCTCACATATAGAGCAAAATTCGAAAGCGTCACGGAAGAGTGTGGGCCAATAAAAACCGCTTTGCAAAACTTTTGCAGCAGTTTTTCTTGCTCCAAAATGACCGCCACAAGCATGGTCATGTGAGAAGGAGAGAAAACTTTGGTGTTCATGATCGGGCACACGCCTTCGAATGATTTGGTCTGAACAGTATTTGAAAAGATATGGGTCGTCCCAGTAGAAGTCTCGAACTTTCGAGAGAAATTTTTGTTTATCTTGTTTCGACCATTCAGCGGGTGTTTGTTGTGTGACAAGATAATTCACAATGTCAGCGTACCAAGGGGTGTTAGAGATCGAAAGGAGTTGTTCGTCAGGAAAATAGTCATCGATTTGGGTGTCGTTATCATTTTCGTGCACAATTCGAGAGAGATGATCAGCTACGACATTTTTAGAACCCTTTTTATCTCGTATTTCTATATCGAATTCTTGAAGAAGAAGGATCCAACGAATCAAGCGGGCCTTGGCATCCTTTTTAGAAAGCAAATATCATAGGGCAGCATGGTCAGTGTAAACTATGACTTTGGATCCTATGAGATATGGTCTGAATTTCTCAAGAGCGAAGACAACTGCCAAAAATTCCTTTTCAGTAGTTGAGTAATTCAATTGGGCCTCGTTTAAAGTTTTGCTAGCGTAGTAAATGACTCGAGGGAGTTTATCAATTCGCTGACCCAAGATGGCTCCAATTGCAAAGTCAGAAGCGTCGCACATAAGTTCAAAGGGTTGAGTCCAATCAGGAGGTTGAATGATGGGAGTTGTGGTCAAGATTGATTTAAGAGTTTCAAAAGATGTTTTGCAATCATTGGAAAATTCAAACTTTACGTCTTTGGCAAGTAAATTCGAGAGAGGTTTTGAAATTTTTGAGAAATCCTTAATGAATCTTCTATAGAATCCTGCATGGCCAAGAAATGAACGAACTTCTTTGACAGACTTAGGAGGAGGTAAATTAGCAATCAAATCGATTTTGGATTTATCGACTTCTAGGCCATCTTTGGAGATGACATGACCTAGAACTATCTCCCTTTTTACCATGAAATGGCATTTTTCCCAATTAAGCACGAGTGATTTCTCCTTACAACGCTTAAGGACGAGTTCTAAATGAGTGAGGCATTGGGAAAAAGATGATCCATAAATTGAAAAATCGTCCATGAATATTTCCAAGAATTCTTCCACCATATCAGAGAAAATACTCATCATACACCTTTGGAAAGTCGCGGGGGCATTACAAAGACCGAAAGGCATGCGACGATAAGCAAAGGTTCTAAAGGGACAAGTAAAGGTGGTCTTATGTTGATCCTCTAAAGCAACAGGGATTGGTTATAGCCAGAGTATCCATCGAGAAAAAAGTAGTACTCATGTCCCGCTAAGCGTTCGAGCATTTGGTCAATAAAGGGCAAGGGAAAATGGTCTTTTCGTGTGGCTGAGTTAAGCTTCCGATAATCTATACACACACGCCATTTTGTTTTGATTTTTGTTGGGACGAGTTCATTACTGTCATTTTTGATTACTGTGACTCCCGACTTCTTTGGTACAACTTGTACCGGACTCACCCAAGTACTGTCAGAGATGGGATAGATGATGTTATTGTCTAGACATTTGATTATCTCCTCCTTGACCACTTCTCTCATGTTTGGGTTTAATCGCCTTTGAGCCTCACGGGTGGGTTTAGCCTAATCAACTAAATGTATGCGATGTTCCACAATTGATGGGCTAATTCCTTTTATATCGCTAATTTCCCACCCCAAGGCGTCCTTATTTTCCCGCAAGATATCCAAAAGTTTTTCTTCTTGGTCCTCGGTAAGATCGGAGGCCAAGATTACGGGAAAAGTTTTTGAAGAGTCTAGGTAGGCATACTTAAGGTCTGGTGGCAAGGGTTTGAGATCTAACTTAGGAAGTTCTTATGTATCAACATTGGTCAACGTTCCTTGGTTAGATTCAGGTGACGAAGTGTTGGAGTCAAGAATTTTGTTTAGTTCAGAAATGTATTCGAGTTCGTCGAAATCAGAGTCGAAATGGTCAAGACACATTTTCAAGGCTTCAGAAGTGTCACTAGAGGTTTCATCAACTGTGGTTTGAATCATGTCAATTTCATCGATCTCAAAATCCCTAGGTTGTTTGTTGAGATTAAAGATGTTTAGCTCGATGGTTAGGTGCCCGAAGGAAAGTCGAAGCTGACCATTCCTACAATTAATGATAGCATTAAAGGTTGCTAAGAAAGGGCGTCCTAAGATCAATGGTATTTGAACTTTGGGATTTGAGACAGGCTCTGTTTCTAGAACTATAAAATCGACAGGGAAGTAAAACTGTTCGATCTGTATCAAGACGTCTTCGATAATTCCCAATGGCTTTTTGACAGATCGATCGGCTAGTTGAAGTGTGATGTTTGTTGGTTTAATCTCCCCTAGTCCAAGCTGACGATAGACAGTATAAGGGAGAAGGTTGACACTGGCACCAAGGTCGAGTAGGGCACGAGAGATGTGTAAAAACCCCAAACTTCCACGAGTGAAAGTAGGAGTAATCATTTTTGGAATACAACATAAATACAATAAAACAGAACACAGATACAATATAGCAAAGGAAATTCATAGAGTAATAACATTATAGCAGCGGAAAAATATAATGTCATCAATCACAGAAAATCCACAGTCGCAGAAACTAAGCTATTACAACAAGTTTTGCAGGAAAGAAATAAGTTTGATGTCTAAAAAGAAAAGAAAATATGCCATAGAAACAAAAGATAAATGTCTTCAAGTTCCACGTCATCACCTCTCCACAAAAGCAAATCCAAGAGAGAGAATAAGCAGCTCCAAAGAAAAGACTCCAAGCAAAGAATGAACCTGTCTACTTGGCTGCCCGTGTGGAAAAGAGGGCACCCAAGTTTGCAAAAAGGGTGAAACAAACTATGGGTCAGTCGTGGGACTGGTGTGAGAATTCTTAACTAATAAATCACTATTAATATGGCAAATCCAAAGACCACGCCGCTAATGCGGAACGGGTTTACTCTAATGGATTGCCGTGCATAAACGTGTCATAACAAATAATTAAATACATCGTAAACAACGCAATGCTTATTTTGGAAAAAATGGAATCACCATAAGACCCATGTCCCATCACACAATGCAACGCACACCAGAGGATAGGGTTTTACCTTATGGTGATTAAACATGCTAAATACGGCAAATACGCATCTAATATTATTATTAGTGTATATGAAAGCATTTCAAAGTAAATGTATTAATCTTAGGAAGCATAGGTACCATATACTATGCCTCCGTACTAGTAATACAATCAAATTCGTCGGTTCGTATTTGGATTTTGGTTTCCATCATGAGTCAAGGCTAGAGCGGAGCTCCTTACCGATTCGAGACACTCTAGCTAGTGCCTCAGGATTACCCGCAGTTAACCCTTGGATCCTGCAGGGCCGGTCCTCACATACAGCTTAGAGGATTGGCAATTCCTAAGCACACGTTTCCCGGTCCTATAGGACCTATCCGAGGCGCGCCACATTCCATCATCCACATAAGTAAAGTATCAGCGCTGGGAGGTCCCTGACACTACTTCTAGCTAGAAAGAAACGTGCTGCTTTCCCTGCGTTCCCTTCGCCCGTTTTTGACTCAACCGGTGTGTGAGGCTCGCGAAGTCCCGTTACACAAAGTTACGCCTAAACAGGCCATGCTTTGATCGTCTCCACAAGGTTCTGCTTTTCAACAATAAACCTTGATCATTGCATCTTAGTATGCCACACTGTCACTCCATACCATACCATTGCTTCTCCATCAATACATAAATGGGTGTTAAGTAGAAAATAAATTCTCCACCACCAATATTTATATATTAACAGAAAATCAACAATATGATATATAACGAAGTACGATGTCAGACACACCATCCATTTAAACTTATGCTCTGGGTCTGAACGAAAGTCAAATCCGTGAAACCAACACGTACGTCTGGGCAATGACCTTGACCCATGAATTGGTAGCAAGTCAATTCAGGATCTCGATCGCTGTCCATTCGAGGGAAGATTTACGGTCTTCATACGTCGTCTTCTTACTTCGATCTTTAACGCCGCTGGATTAATTTGGGATGAGAATATCTCGGACTTCCCAAACAATCCTCGTATATATATATATATTTTTTTGAAAATCCTTCTTATTTGTTAATAATTATTTTTATAACAATTCGTTCTATTTTAATTATTTAAAATAGTCAAACTTCTTATTTAACGACGCATTCTCAAAATCATATTTTTATTTACATTAATTAAAATGTAAACTTTCATTACATATCGCATTCTTGCTTTCTTTACATTGAATAAAATGCAAACTTGAAATAACATGTCACATCCTTACTTATTTACATTGCATAAAATGTAAACTTGCATTTACATGTCGCATTCTTACCTATTTACATTGAATAAAATGTAAACTCATCCTACGGTGGAATTCCTTTATTTTAACATTAAAATAATGTAAATTTTTCCCTATGGTATATACACTTTTTATATTAACATTTAGAATAATGTTAACTCATCCTACGATGCATATTTTCTTAATTCTAACATTAAAGATAATGTTGACTTATCCTATGGTTAAATTACCCCATTATTAACATTAAAATAATGTTAACTCACCCTATGGTGTTATTCCTTCTTAATTTCATTAAAAAAAAAAATGTAACATTCCTACGGTCAATTCTCTTTTATGTTAACATTATAAAATAATGTTAATTTTATTCTACGAAGTAATTCTCTTAATATTAACATTAAAAATAAAGTAAATTTTATCATACGGTTAAATTTCCTTCATATTAACATTATAAATAATGTTATCTAAATCCTACGGTTGAAATTTCTAGTTAATTTACATTAAAAATGTCCATTTCATCCTACGGTAAAATTTCTATTTAATTGACATTAAAAATGTCCGTTTTCCATGCATTGTAAATTACTTCTTTTTAAAATCAAAAATAATATTAATTCCTCATACAACGTAAATTCTTATTTGTATCATTAACAAAATTGTTAATTTTCATTCGATGTGAATACTTATTATTAACATTGACACAAAAATGTTAATTTATCATACGTTGTAAATACTTTTATATTAACATTAAAAATGTTAATGACATCCTACGGTTAAAGTTTTATTATATTAACATTAAAAATGTTAATTACATCATACGGTGTTATCTTTAACATTTAAAAATGTTACTTTACACATGCGGTGAAATTACTATTTAATGAACATTAAAAATAATGTTAATTGCTCATGCGGTGTAGTTTCTTATTATTAACATTTACAAATAATGTTACTTTCTCATACCATGTAGATTCCTTATATTTAACATTAAACAAAATGTTAATTTCTCATCACTTTAATTTTACATAATTCAATGTAAATTACATGTTAACACCAATTCCTACTTTGGTTTCACAAAATTAAATGCAAATTTATGTCATTCCAAATTCCATACCTTAATTTTACATAATTAAATCTAAATTTATGTTAACATCAATTCCTACTTTAATTACATTAAAAATGATGTAAATTCTCTATGGTATAAATCCTTTTTATAATTACATTATAATATAATGTAAATTCACATACGGTGCAATTCTACTAATGTAAATTTACATGCAGTGGAATTCTTTTACGTTTCATTATAAGATAAGGTGAAATAACATACGGAGAATTTCTTTTCATTATTACATTAAGAATAATATACTTTAATCCTACGGTTAAATTCCTTTTTATTCACATTACAAAATAATGTAAATTAGTCTTACAGTTAATTCTCTTTATATTAACATTATAAATAATGTTAACTTAACATGCGGTGTATTTCAATTATATTGCATTATAAAATAATGTAAAATAGCATACGGTGTATTTTCTTTTTATTATATTAACAAAATTTCAATTTTTCATACGATGGAAATTCTCTTCTTATTACATTGAAAATAATGATAATTTAACATACGACGCATTTTCTTTTAATTCACATAAATAAAAATGTGAAATATACATACGGTTAAAATTACTCTAGTATTAACATTAGAAACAATGTTAAATGAACATACGGTGGATTTCTACCATACTACATTATAAAATAATGTTGAATCATCCTACTTTATTCTTACAAATAAAAGTACATCTTATCATATAGTTGAAATGCTATTTTATTTTGACAAATAAAAATGTACATGTTATCATACAGTGAATATGCTATTTTATTTTGACAAATAAAAATGTACCTTTATCCTACGGTGAATATGCTATTTTATTTTGACAAATAAAAATGTACCTTTATCGTACAGTGAATATGCTATTTTATTTTGACAAATAAAAATGTACCTGTTATCATACAGTGAATATGCTCTCATTTTAACATTAAAATAAATATTAAATCATACTATGTCAAATTCTTGTATTTACATTGAACATAATGTTACTTTACATAATATGACATCTTCTATTTTTATCATAACAACAATTCTATTTTACATACCATGCACTTTTCTTTTTAATTAACATGACAAAAATGCTATTCTTCATACAATACATTTTCTTTTTTTTTTCTTTCTTTTTTTCTTCTTTTTTTACATTTGACAAAAATGTAAATTTCATACGGTGACAGTTTTCTATATTAACATTTGACAAAAATGTCAATTAGTCATATGGTGACAGTTTTCTATATTAACATTTGACAAAAAAAAAAATGTCAATTTTTCCCTATTTCAATTTTACATAAGAAGAGAATATAAATCTCATCACAAGTAGCATTCATCACAAGTAGCATTCTTAATTTATTTGCATCAAATAAATTGTAAATTTTCATCACATCGCATGACCACACATCCAAACATAACCACAAATCCAAATCCAATAACTAGCATCCAGGTGATTACAAGGTGATGTTATAACTGGGCATTAGTAAAATCAACACGGTGTAATTAAATAAAGAACATATAAATAATTTTAATTAATTTATAATTCAGATTTAAACCTGAAATTTCAGGTCTAATCACATAGCATTATAGACAATTCCGATTTCACGTCATATGTTATGATCGATTTAGATCTATGTTTAAATATCATGTCGTATCGGTTCTACTGCTAATAATCATAAAAATAATAATAAAATAAATTAAATTAAATAAAAATAAAATTCTCACAGTGGTCTAGTCTGAAAAGATGGCTCGGGTTCAATCAGATCCGGTGTTCGTATTCAATTTGATTTCAGATCTGGAATGATTCCAATGCAAATTCATAGGAAAAATCAAATTCAGACTTTTAACAACTGGCTGTGTAACACTTAAAAGCGTGGGGAAATCTGAAGCATACCATATTTTCAGAATTTGTTCAAAACTTCAAATCGCGATAACTTTTGATTTACTGAACGGTTTTGAGTGCGGTTTTTTGGAGAATGACCGCCTTGGAGAGATCTTTGCACGGCCAGAAGAGGGTGGAGTTCGATCGAGCGTGGTGGGCCCGGCGTGGCTGCGACCGGCGGACCTTCTCGGGCTCGGGGCGGGCGGCACAGGCGACGGAAAGGGACGGGACTTGTCGGAGATCGAAGAGCTCGGCGAGAGCTTCGAAACGTGTACTCACACGCAAATTTTCGTTGAGAAACGAAAGAGTTATGAGGGTTTGAAGTTTTCAGCCATGATGGGTTCAGCATGAAGAGGTGTCGGCTGAAGATGGAGGATGAACAGTGATTTTCGGATATTATAATATTATATTAGGGTTAACTAATTATGTAATTAGGCCCGCTTAAGCCCGTTTTGGCCTGAACCCCGATTCAAGCCTGCTTACTGTCGTTCATACCATTTAGCCCCCGTTCCGAACTCATCTGGATATGTCTCATCAGCCCACGAGATCGTCTTGGCCTTCGTTTTTCAGTTTTAAATATAAATCATTATTTTAAATTCAAACGTACGCAGAAATTTACCGAGGTCACAAATTAACTTCAAAAATTCTCGAAAAATATATTTAGCTATGTTTTGATGCTGTGGACCTATGAAAATTAATTTCGTTCAATTCTGAGCCCGTTTGAATTTTTTAATGAATTTTAAAGTCAAAAATTGTCCGTTTACACTGATAAATCAATTATAATTATATATTAATTCCAAAAATTACCAAAAAATCATTTTTAGCTTTCTTTTGATGATACGAATCCAACAAAATTTATTTCGTTCGATTCTGAGACTTTTTGAAAAATGGCTATTTTCAAGGCGAATATATTTAATATTAAAAATATATTTTAAACAAATATTTTCTGAAACTCGAAACATATAAGTGTTTACTGTTTTTCAATGCAGAAACGTCATTCTGAAACCAATGGAAGTGGTTTCGAGTCGAAATTCCTACATATGCAAAAAGTAGCATTTTTGTCCTATGCAAATTACCCACCGACTTTTCTAGAAATTGAATTAGCCATAACTTTTGATTTCCGCTATGAAATTTCGATTTTTCGGATTCGTTGGAAAGATATTTTTAAATAGATTCTAATATTTTTGGTTTCACTAAAATCCGTTAAATTTTGCATCCTGTATGGTTAGTCAAAGTTCAAGTTTGACTTTTCAAACTACCGCGCTATTTCTAGCTCTTTCTATAATTAAAATTAAATTTTGTTCGTTTTAACTACGATTAAAATAAATAAATCATTAAAAATACTTTAAATTCATTAAAATAAAAATTTTAATTTGGCCCTAAAATTCCGGGTCGTTACAATCTCCCCTCCTTAAGAACTTTTCGTCCCCGAAAAGGAAAAAGAAAAATAGAAGAGGAAAAGAGGAAGAATAAACACAGAGAATGTTTTTAACAGAGATGGTACCGTCTATAACATCAGGCTTTCCACCGAAGAAGTTGGTCCTTTCGTTCCTTCGTAAACATGTGCCAATTGAGCATCGCCACTTCACTTAGTCTTCTTCGAATGCACGATCAAGGGAAGAGTCAAAACAACTGAAATGGTGATTTAAGAGATAGAAAAGATCGAAGGATGAATGAAAAGGTGACGATAAAGTGACTGGCTATTATGTATCTCATGAACTGTTCGCCGTAGAATATAGTGATTCTACGTAAACGAATTATTATAAATATGTTATATTCCGCTTTGTAAACCAAAGCTCTGATACCAACTGTAAAAACCCCAAACTTCCACGAGTGAAAGTAGGAGTAATCATTTTTGGAATACAACATAAATACAATAAAACAGAACACAGATACAATATAGCAAAGGAAATTCATAGAGTAATAACATTATAGCAGCGGAAAAATATAATGTCATCAATCACAGAAAATCCACAGTCGCAGAAACTAAGCTATTACAACAAGTTTTGCAGGAAAGAAATAAGTTTGATGTCTAAAAAGAAAAGAAAATATGCCATAGAAACAAAAGATAAATGTCTTCAAGCTCCACGTCATCACCTCTCCACAAAAGCAAATCCAAGAGAGAGAATAAGCAGCTCCAAAGAAAAGACTCCAAGCAAAGAATGAACCTGTCTACTTGGCTGCCCGTGTGGAAAAGAGGGCACCCAAGTTTGCAAAAAGGGTGAAACAAACTATGGGTCAGTCGTGGGACTGGTGTGAGAATTCTTAACTAATAAATCACTATTAATATGGCAAATCCAAAGACCACGCCGCTAATGCGGAACGGGTTTACTCTAATGGATTGCCGTGCATAAACGTGTCATAACAAATAATTAAATACATCGTAAACAACGCAATGCTTTTTTTGGAAAAAATGGAATCACCATAAGACCCATGTCCCATCACACAATGCAACGCACACCAGAGGATAGGGTTTTACCTTATGGTGATTAAACATGCTAAATACGGCAAATACGCATCTAATATTATTATTAGTGTATATGAAAGCATTTCAAAGTAAATGTATTAATCTTAGGAAGCATAGGTACCATATACTATGCCTCCGTACTAGTAATACAATCAAATTCGTCGGTTCGTATTTGGATTTTGGTTTCCATCATGAGTCAAGGCTAGAGCGGAGCTCCTTACCGATTCGAGACACTCTAGCTAGTGCCTCAGGATTACCCGCAGTTAACCCTTGGATCCTGCAGGGCCGGTCCTCACATACAGCTTAGAGGATTGGCAATTCCTAAGCACACGTTTCCCGGTCCTATAGGACCTATCCGAGGCGCGCCACATTCCATCATCCACATAAGTAAAGTATCAGCGCTGGGAGGTCCCTGACACTACTTCTAGCTAGAAAGAAACGTGCTGCTTTCCCTGCGTTCCCTTCGCCCGTTTTTGACTCAACCGGTGTGTGAGGCTCGCGAAGTCCCGTTACACAAAGTTACGCCTAAACAGGCCATGCTTTGATCGTCTCCACAAGGTTCTGCTTTTCAACAATAAACCTTGATCATTGCATCTTAGTATGCCACACTGTCACTCCATACCATACCATTGCTTCTCCATCAATACATAAATGGGTGTTAAGTAGAAAATAAATTCTCCACCACCAATATTTATATATTAACAGAAAATCAACAATATGATATATAACGAAGTACGATGTCAGACACACCATCCATTTAAACTTATGCTCTGGGTCTGAACGAAAGTCAAATCCGTGAAACCAACACGTACGTCTGGGCAATGACCTTGACCCATGAATTGGTAGCAAGTCAATTCAGGATCTCGATCGCTGTCCATTCGAGGGAAGATTTACGGTCTTCATACGTCGTCTTCTTACTTCGATCTTTAACGCCGCTGGATTAATTTGGGATGAGAATATCTCGGACTTCCCAAACAATCCTCGTATATATATATATATTTTTTTGAAAATCCTTCTTATTTGTTAATAATTATTTTTATAACAATTCGTTCTATTTTAATTATTTAAAATAGTCAAACTTCTTATTTAACGACGCATTCTCAAAATCATATTTTTATTTACATTAATTAAAATGTAAACTTTCATTACATATCGCATTCTTGCTTTCTTTACATTGAATAAAATGCAAACTTGAAATTACATGTCACATCCTTACTTATTTACATTGCATAAAATGTAAACTTGCATTTACATGTCGCATTCTTACCTATTTACATTGAATAAAATGTAAACTCATCCTACGGTGGAATTCCTTTATTTTAACATTAAAATAATGTAAATTTTTCCCTATGGTATATACACTTTTTATATTAACATTTAGAATAATGTTAACTCATCCTACGATGCATATTTTCTTAATTCTAACATTAAAGATAATGTTGACTTATCCTATGGTTAAATTACCCCATTATTAACATTAAAATAATGTTAACTCACCCTATGGTGTTATTCCTTCTTAATTTCATAAAAAAAAAAAAATGTAACATTCCTACGGTCAATTCTCTTTTATGTTAACATTATAAAATAATGTTAATTTTATTCTACGAAGTAATTCTCTTAATATTAACATTAAAAATAAAGTAAATTTTATCATACGGTTAAATTTCCTTCATATTAACATTATAAATAATGTTATCTAAATCCTACGGTTGAAATTTCTAGTTAATTTACATTAAAAATGTCCATTTCATCCTACGGTAAAATTTCTATTTAATTGACATTAAAAATGTCCGTTTTCCATGCATTGTAAATTACTTCTTTTTAAAATCAAAAATAATATTAATTCCTCATACAACGTAAATTCTTATTTGTATCATTAACAAAATTGTTAATTTTCATTCGATGTGAATACTTATTATTAACATTGACACAAAAATGTTAATTTATCATACGTTGTAAATACTTTTATATTAACATTAAAAATGTTAATGACATCCTACGGTTAAAGTTTTATTATATTAACATTAAAAATGTTAATTACATCATACGGTGTTATCTTTAACATTTAAAAATGTTACTTTACACATGCGGTGAAATTACTATTTAATGAACATTAAAAATAATGTTAATTGCTCATGCGGTGTAGTTTCTTATTATTAACATTTACAAATAATGTTACTTTCTCATACCATGTAGATTCCTTATATTTAACATTAAACAAAATGTTAATTTCTCATCACTTTAATTTTACATAATTCAATGTAAATTACATGTTAACACCAATTCCTACTTTGGTTTCACAAAATTAAATGCAAATTTATGTCATTCCAAATTCCATACCTTAATTTTACATAATTAAATCTAAATTTATGTTAACATCAATTCCTACTTTAATTACATTAAAAATGATGTAAATTCTCTATGGTATAAATCCTTTTTATAATTACATTATAATATAATGTAAATTCACATACGGTGCAATTCTACTAATGTAAATTTACATGCAGTGGAATTCTTTTACGTTTCATTATAAGATAAGGTGAAATAACATACGGAGAATTTCTTTTCATTATTACATTAAGAATAATATACTTTAATCCTACGGTTAAATTCCTTTTTATTCACATTACAAAATAATGTAAATTAGTCTTACAGTTAATTCTCTTTATATTAACATTATAAATAATGTTAACTTAACATGCGGTGTATTTCAATTATATTGCATTATAAAATAATGTAAAATAGCATACGGTGTATTTTCTTTTTATTATATTAACAAAATTTCAATTTTTCATACGATGGAAATTCTCTTCTTATTACATTGAAAATAATGATAATTTAACATACGACGCATTTTCTTTTAATTCACATAAATAAAAATGTGAAATATACATACGGTTAAAATTACTCTAGTATTAACATTAGAAACAATGTTAAATGAACATACGGTGGATTTCTACCATACTACATTATAAAATAATGTTGAATCATCCTACTTTATTCTTATAAATAAAAGTACATCTTATCATATAGTTGAAATGCTATTTTATTTTGACAAATAAAAATGTACATGTTATCATACAGTGAATATGCTATTTTATTTTGACAAATAAAAATGTACCTTTATCCTACGGTGAATATGCTATTTTATTTTGACAAATAAAAATGTACCTTTATCGTACAGTGAATATGCTATTTTATTTTGACAAATAAAAATGTACCTGTTATCATACAGTGAATATGCTCTCATTTTAACATTAAAATAAATATTAAATCATACTATGTCAAATTCTTGTATTTACATTGAACATAATGTTACTTTACATAATATGACATCTTCTATTTTTATCATAACAACAATTCTATTTTACATACCATGCACTTTTCTTTTTAATTAACATGACAAAAATGCTATTCTTCATACAATACATTTTCTTTTTTTTTTTCTTTCTTTTTTTCTTCTTTTTTTACATTTGACAAAAATGTAAATTTCATACGGTGACAGTTTTCTATATTAACATTTGACAAAAATGTCAATTAGTCATATGGTGACAGTTTTCTATATTAACATTTGACAAAAAAAAAAAAATGTCAATTTTTCCCTATTTCAATTTTACATAAGAAGAGAATATAAATCTCATCACAAGTAGCATTCATCACAAGTAGCATTCTTAATTTATTTGCATCAAATAAATTGTAAATTTTCATCACATCGCATGACCACACATCCAAACATAACCACAAATCCAAATCCAATAACTAGCATCCAGGTGATTACAAGGTGATGTTATAACTGGGCATTAGTAAAATCAACACGGTGTAATTAAATAAAGAACATATAAATAATTTTAATTAATTTATAATTCAGATTTAAACCTGAAATTTCAGGTCTAATCACATAGCATTATAGACAATTCCGATTTCACGTCATATGTTATGATCGATTTAGATCTATGTTTAAATATCATGTCGTATCGGTTCTACTGCTAATAATCATAAAAATAATAATAAAATAAATTAAATTAAATAAAAATAAAATTCTCACAGTGGTCTAGTCTGAAAAGATGGCTCGGGTTCAATCAGATCCGGTGTTCGTATTCAATTTGATTTCAGATCTGGAATGATTCCAATGCAAATTCATAGGAAAAATCAAATTCAGACTTTTAACAACTGGCTGTGTAACACTTAAAAGCGTGGGGAAATCTGAAGCATACCATATTTTCAGAATTTGTTCAAAACTTCAAATCGCGATAACTTTTGATTTACTGAACGGTTTTGAGTGCGGTTTTTTGGAGAATGACCGCCTTGGAGAGATCTTTGCACGGCCAGAAGAGGGTGGAGTTCGATCGAGCGTGGTGGGCCCGGCGTGGCTGCGACCGGCGGACCTTCTCGGGCTCGGGGCGGGCGGCACAGGCGACGGAAAGGGACGGGACTTGTCGGAGATCGAAGAGCTCGGCGAGAGCTTCGAAACGTGTACTCACACGCAAATTTTCGTTGAGAAACGAAAGAGTTATGAGGGTTTGAAGTTTTCAGCCATGATGGGTTCAGCATGAAGAGGTGTCGGCTGAAGATGGAGGATGAACAGTGATTTTCGGATATTATAATATTATATTAGGGTTAACTAATTATGTAATTAGGCCCGCTTAAGCCCGTTTTGGCCCGAACCCCGATTCAAGCCTGCTTACTGTCGTTCATACCATGTAGCCCCCGTTCCGAACTCATCTGGATATGTCTCATCAGCCCACGAGATCGTCTTGGCCTTCGTTTTTCAGTTTTAAATATAAATCATTATTTTAAATTCAAACGTACGCAGAAATTTACCGAGGTCACAAATTAACTTCAAAAATTCTCGAAAAATATATTTAGCTATGTTTTGATGCTGTGGACCTATGAAAATTAATTTCGTTCAATTCTGAGCCCGTTTGAATTTTTTAATGAATTTTAAAGTCAAAAATTGTCCGTTTACACTGATAAATCAATTATAATTATATATTAATTCCAAAAATTACCAAAAAATCAATTTTAGCTTTCTTTTGATGATACGAATCCAACAAAATTTATTTCGTTCGATTCTGAGACTTTTTGAAAAATGGCTATTTTCAAGGCGAATATATTTAATATTAAAAATATATTTTAAACAAATATTTTTTGAAACTCGAAACATATAAGTGTTTACTGTTTTTCAATGCAGAAACGTCATTCTGAAACCAATGGAAGTGGTTTCGAGTCGAAATTCCTACATATGCAAAAAGTAGCATTTTTGTCCTATGCAAATTACCCACCGACTTTTCTAAAAATTGAATTAGCCATAACTTTTGATTTCCGCTATGAAATTTCGATTTTTCGGATTCGTTGGAAAGATATTTTTAAATAGATTCTAATATTTTTGGTTTCACTAAAATCCGTTAAATTTTGCATCCTGTATGGTTAGTCAAAGTTCAAGTTTGACTTTTCAAACTACCGCGCTATTTCTAGCTCTTTCTATAATTAAAATTAAATTTTGTTCGTTTTAACTACGATTAAAATAAATAAATCATTAAAAATACTTTAAATTCATTAAAATAAAAATTTTAATTTGGCCCTAAAATTCCGGGTCGTTACAAGATGTGAGTGTTTCCTATTTTACAATCAATCGTAGGGCAGCCAGGGTCTTTATACTTGACTGGGGCAAGATTCGAAAGAACAGAGCTTGTATTTGCAGTTAGAAAGGCGGTTTTTGGGACATTGGTCGCACGTTTTTGTGTGCACAATTCCTTAAGACATTTAGCATATTGAGGGATTTGTTCAATGGTGTCTAAAAGAGGAATGTTCACACGGACTTGTTTGAAAATTTCCAGAATTTTATCGAAATTTGCCGCTTTCTTCTTATTGTTGAGTCTATGAGGAAAAGGAGCTACTGATTTTTCGACTCTGTGATGAGTTTCATCGTTCGACGATGAAGATTTGGTCATGGAAGAAGAAGGTGGTAAGTGTGTAGAAGATGAAATATTGGTATTGCCAACATCGATTTCAAAAAGTGAGTCGGGTTTGTCGACACTAGGAGAAGAACTGTTGGGACTGCCAACATTTAAGGGAGATGGAAGTTTAGAAGAACTGGCATTTTTAGCCATTAAGTGATCATCAAGCTTTTGTATTTGGGTTGAGTTCGAAGGTTTGTCAGGGTTGCCAACATTATTATCAATCCCCTTTTCAGATCGAAGGGTTGTAACAACGTTGACCGGATTGTGGTTTTCATCCTCACAAGAATTTAGAGCACGAGAGTTATACTTTGGATTCACCTCGGGTTGACTAGACAACTTTCCTTTCTCATTATTTTTCATTAGTTCTTTCATCATATTGAACATTTGGTCGAGTTTAGCGTCTTGTGAGTTCATTTTAGCTTCGTGAGAGTTCAACTGTTTCTCTAAACGCACGATATCTTGTGGTGGTTGAGAAGATTGAGAGGATTGATTTGATGATTGAAAGTTGGGGTGCCTATAAGGTTGTTTCGTTTGAGGTGCAGGTTGAGAGATTTGAGAATT
Source organism: Allium sativum (assembly GCA_030737875.1). Taxonomy (NCBI): domain Eukaryota; kingdom Viridiplantae; phylum Streptophyta; class Magnoliopsida; order Asparagales; family Amaryllidaceae; genus Allium; species Allium sativum. The sequence continues at coordinate 181,854,214 of CM060924.1, read as the reverse complement.
GGAAGAAGGAGCTTGGTAATTCGGATTGGGAATAAAGGGTTGCATGTGAGATGGGTTAGCCGAATTATTGGGGTTTGACCAGGAAAAATTCGGGTGGTTCCTCCAACCAGGGTTGTACGTGGATGAGTAAGGATTATTTTGAGCTATGGCATTGGCTTGGTCTTGAGAGTAATAGTGGGGTAACCCTTCTCCGGCTTGAGGAGTTTGAATTTCTAAAGGAATTTGACTTGGGTCCACGACATGTACTCCTCTAGTAGAAGTACGAATGGGAACACAAATCGATTCCCACTGCATGTCCTTTTCAGAATAATCTTCTAAGAATTGCCAAGCTTCATCGGCTGTTTTAGACATAAAGTCTCCTCCACACATTGATTCTAGTTGAGTTCTAGTCTGATAGTTTAGCCCTTCATATGCAATTTGACATAAGTGATCTTTTAGAATTCCATGATGGGGGCAACTATATAATAGCTGGTTGAATCTCTCAAAGTATTTTGAAAAAGTTTCCCCCTCATTTTGACAAAATTGATTTATCTCGGTTCGGATTTTTAGAGTTTTATGGAAAGGGAAAAACTTTTTCAAGAATGCAGTGACAAATTCATCCCAACTTCTTATGGAATGTCGTGGAAGAGAATTTAGCCATCTTTTAGCGCTTTCAAGTAGTGCAAATGGAATTAGCCTTAGCTTGATCGATTCGTTAGATAGTTGTTGCATTTTTGTTGTGGAGGCATACAATTCAAATTCACTCAGAAATTCATAAGCATTTTCAGACCCAGTAAATTTTGGCACCCCTTGGATAAAAGAATGTTTTAGCTCAAAATTGTTTCCTTCAGCTGGTGGGAACACAATGACAGATGGTTGAACGGTCCTAGTAGGATAACATCGATCACGAAGAGACAAGGGTCTATCCATTTGGATATTGAGATTTTGAAATTTTTGATTCATTTGATTTTGTTCCCCAAAGTTTGGAAAATTTTGATTCACTCGATTTTGATCCAATTCGGTTGGAAAATTTTGGTTGATTCGAGAACCCCTAGGAGAATTTTGTTGGCTAACACTTTTTTCACTCATTGTTGTTAAATACAAGCACAGAAATTCGCTACATTGAAGTTTTCTGTCCTTATTGGCTCCTAACCCAAAATTATAAAGTGACACGTTTGATTACTTAGATCAAAAGATTTCTCAGCCAGTTAACGGACAGGAGTTATCGGTGCACCAGGAATCACCCTAGCAATGCAGCCGAAGGTTTAAGTACCTTCAGAGTAACAACCGATATAATATTTATGAATCACCGTAATATTTATAAACGCTTATTTCTCTGCCGTAGTCTAGACACCAAGAAATAATTCGTTCCAAATGAATCAACTATCACAATATAATTAAGCCCTAGATGAGCCCGTGACTCCCTTAAGTCCAACGTCTAACCGTTATTATTAGTCAGGTTCTACGATGAAATGCAATTTGTGGGCTAAGGAAAGGGTGATGAAATCCCTCACCTTATGTGAATTGGGGTGTTGCCCTTAACAGAATGAATAAAAAAAATGCAGAAATAACAACAATCACACAAAACAATTGCAGAAATTAAAAAAAATTACATTCAAGCCGCTGCCCTACAGAAATTTTTTACAACAATTGTCGATATTTTTTTTTTCTTTGCAGCAGAGCACTTGTAGTGTTTTAAAAATTTCTCACCTTGATCGGCAGTCCTCCAGTGAATTTGGGAAGCGCTAGCGCGTTCACACCTCACTTGGTGTGCAACCGCTCCAACAATTCGAATTTCATTTGCAAGTTGACTGATTTTTGAATCTCTTTGTTTGTTGTGTGGGCCTTTTTTCGCTTCTAACTCTTTTTTTTCTTTTCTTTTTTTTTCTTTTTTTGAAGAAAAGACAAGGTAGAGAAACAACAAATTAAGAACTAAATTGGAAGGAAGAAATAAAATTAAAAACTAAACTAAACAAAAACAATTTACTCTAAAAAAAATCCGACACTCGCTCAATCAATTAAAACACTTTTTTTTTTTGGTTTGTTTGAGAAGAAAAAAAAATTAAAAAAAATAAACTAGACTAACCAAACACAAAACAAAAGAAACAAGCTAAAGTAGACTCCAACAAAACAAAGCGATAAAACCTGACAAAGAACAAAGCGACAACACTCACGCCCCCTATTTCATTGATTTCCCAAACGCACTTCCTTTACTTTTCAGGAAGCAAATCACAAGTATGAAATTTATTTCTTCAAATCAACCACAAAAGAAATGACTATAAAACAGTGCCACACACACAAGCTTTAGCAAGTCACACACAGGACAGCGAACAGTGAGACCGAAAAGAAACAGTCAATAATGAAAATCCCTTCCTTCTTTGATACCCCTTCTCTTTTATGTTTCAACCCAGATAAATCACGCACAAAAAAAAAATCAACTCAGACCTTCCTTTGTTTTTTTTTTGTTTTTTTTCGCTCTTCTGGTCTCGAATCAACTCAGCTTGATTCTAATCGAATTGGGTTTTTAATCGGATTTAGGAGTTGCGATTTGGAGGACCGGGAGGTTTTTGCTGGCGCAGGAAGATGTATGGGCGGTGGATGAATGTTGGGGTGAAGTGGTGTTTGCACGGTGACTTTGCAGTTGCGGAGGCAATGAAGGGGGAGGTGCTGTTGGTGTTGGACGTGAGGAGGGTTGGATGCAAGTGGGTGATTTGCGTGTTGGTGTAGGGTTATAAAATGGAAGAAGACAGTGGCTTTGTAGTAGAGGATGGGTGTGAATTTTGAATGGCGTGGATCTACAGAGAAGAAAATAAGGGAAATAAATGTGAGAAAAGGGAGAGAATTAAAAGCAGAGAGGGAAATAAGGGAAAAATTAATGAAAAGGTAAGAAGGGAAAGAAATGAAGACAGAAAAAAAAAAAGAAACTGAATAAAAATGGGCAAGTCTTTTTTTTTCTCTGTTTAGTTGATGGCAGTATCAATCAAACTGATAAACCAAATTACTAAACCAGATATTTTTTTTTCGAATTGGAATGGAATTCAAAAACGGGAAAGAAATCAGAGGATAAGAAAAAAAACAAGTTTTTTTTTTATTTAGAAGATTATGGCTACAACTATCAATACCAAATCAACAAAATGAGATATATTTTTTTGAAAGTTTGGAAAAGAAGATAGGGAATCAAATGTATTGAAAAACAGAAAAGAAAGCCGTGAAACAAAATGAGAAAGAATTGGCAAGTTTTTTTTTTCTAATGAAGAGAGAGAGGAACTTGCAAAAAAAAGAATAGACTGAGGAAAAAAAAAGAAATAAAAGAAAAACTAGCAAGATTTTTTTTTCTTGTTTTTGGAGATTGAAATATCAATAAATAATATCCAATCTACCAATCAAGAGTTTTTTTTTTCTACTAAACAAAACAAAACAAAAACAAGAAGAAAATAAAACAAAAAAACTAACACGAATCAGAATCAAATAAATAATAAAATTTAACGTTACCTCCCCGGCAACGGCGCCAAAAACTTGATCGACGCTAGAAAAGCGCGATATTTAAATTAAATTCTGCAAGCATACAGGTGTGTAGCATACAGGTCGAACACAGGGAGGTGTAATTAAAAATTAATATTTATTTATTCTTGGGCGAGTTAGACGAATTCTGGAGGGTGATTAAAATTGAAATTGCGACTTGGTTCAAAACAAAACTAATTGCATCAACGACCAAATTACAATTAACAATAAAACAAATAAATACTGCGATTGAATTCACAACAGATTCGAATCTAATCGAATCTATTATCAATTCAATGATTAGGAAACAAACAGATTGCTGGAATTAGACTTGCAGAATATAAATAAATTAACAGGAAAATAAAATTGCAATAACAGTTGGGTTCTAGTAAATCTAATTACTAGACAACACCACTTGTCATGAGAATAAAAATGCAGAAAAAGAGAAAATAGAGAGAACTTTATTGATTCCCCGGTTATTTTTTTACAATGAGATTACAACAGTATTTATAGGATAAAATGCCAACCTCAAACCTCATCCAATATATGCATATATGGCCCCTTTTAATAGCAATTATTTCTCTTATAGTAATCGGCACTTATTCCTCCAATCAGCATTTATTCTTCCAATCAACAATTAATCTTCCCATCAGCAATTAATCCTCCCATCAAGGACATTTATTAGATTCCAAAGGTATCATAGGAAAAGAATATAAAAATTGATCTTTTCTTGGCAGCAATTCAACCAGAAATTCTTCTAATTGGCAGTTGAATAAAAATGCTCGATTTGAATTGATTTCCATGATAAGAATATGACTTCCTGAAATGCTTGTTAGTGTATATCATATATACATACATATGAATGTATATATATATACACATAATATAACACTTATCCATATTTTCTTCAGAGCAAAAGGGGCAGTGTGAACGTTCCTTTCTTTGGCAAAAAGTGAGCTTGATGGGGATTGAACTCAGGTCTCTCAGTACAAATCTCTAGGCATTTACCAGTGAGCTACAACTCCTTTTGGGATTGAGAAAGTGTTGACATAAGAAAGTAGCTTTTGGACTTTAATTTGAAATGAAAGAGGCATCACTTAACAATCTGTAAATACACATAAAAATTACCCAAAGTATCATTTATTTATTTACAAAAGAAAAAATATAAGAGCATAAAATAAACACATTTCTATGTTAATCAGATATATATTGATGTGGACTATGTCATGCTGAAAATGATATCGTGGTTTTTAGTTGGGCTCTTGCTTTCAATATTATCAATATTTTTCAATAAAAATGGTTATTTACTTCAAAATAGTTTGTGAAATTTGTTTGTTCTTTCTTTAAGAGTAACTTCTTACGAAAAAATTCCACCTCCTTGTTATTAATGGTAATTAAAAAATTGCCACCTCCTTGTTATTAATGGTAATTAAATTTGTTTAATACCTTGTGATTCCACGTTATTGGTTCAAAATATCAAATGTTTGTTATCATGGATAAGACATTTACGTTGAGAGGAGCTACTATTCATTAGCACTAGAACTGCACACTATTGTACTTCTCATAATTGATTTTTTGTTGTTGTAATCACTATGTATATTTTGTATTATACACCCTGTAAACATCGTTCAATTTCTTTGTTTAATGATCTGTTGATAACCTCTCTTACTTTTAGTATTTTTTTCCCTCTTTCTAATAATGCTCTTTATACTGATTGACCCCACATACAACATCAGAGTGTTGTTGTCTATAATTTGGATATATAGTTGTACTTGTATAGTTACGGCTTTCATTAATTTCCGCTCTTATTAAAATCTGTCATAAAAATGAGAATAAAAGGATGCATTTGATCAAGCATGCATTTGCAATCGTCATGCTCTTATTTTAGTTTTTTCTGGATTGTATTTTAGTTTTTGAATTGTATACTATATGCAATATATGCTTCTCATTTTAGTGTTTTCTGGATTGTATTTTAGTTTTTGGATTGTATACTGATGCATTTTATTCATTGAATTTTCTATAGATCATCTAATCATTCACCTGTTTATAAATCATTTAATCTTATGCGGCATACGCTTCTCATTTTATTATAAACATGGAACCGTTCAATTTCATATCCTTCTCTCATCTCAGGATTTAGGTCATAATTTTTACGGTATCACATCAAATGAAATCTTGATTGTGATGGACTTCAGTTGGATGTAATTTTATATTGGAACTTTATAGAATAAGTCTATATTTGATTGTATTGAAATAACATTTGAAGTTAAGGGGGAAAAAGCATTAAACAAAAATGTTGTTATAATGTTTTATCATTTGAACTAAATTAAAGACTAAATGTTTGGTATAAAGCCTTTTACATCTTTGGGTTACTCAAAAGTATCCTAAATTTTTTGTTCTTCTCTCTCTTTTTCTTCAGCTTAATACTTTCTGGTTCTATGATATTCAGGGAGTTGCTACTGAACTAAAAAAACAGATCAACTAAAAAGATACACCTTTACGACGTACTTTTTAAACAGCAACCATAATTGTAGGCATGTCTTCGTCGGGCTGATGTAATATGGTAGTGGAGTTGCTTCAACATAAATGAGGTGGTGACTAAAGATGTGTTGCAGCAGGTTTACGAGTTTCCTATGAAGAGATGTATATAACCGCTCGTATTTGATCTAAAAGTTATGAGCATCTTAATGGAATGTACAAGTTTCCATATTCAGTGATTTCCAAAAAATATCAATATCAGTTTTACCTAATAATTTTTTTCCAGTTCATCAATTTTGTACAAGACATCTCCATGGATCCTATTTTCTATTACATGGAATAGATTGATCGTCGCTTTATTATTCGTTTGTTTCACTAGCAGACCATTATTATTTGGCTGCAGTTTATGCTAATTTTCTGGCGTTAAACTTTAGACCATATATGCCTTGTTTGTCTTGCATGGCACTTCAGAATTTATCATTCACACACCGTAGCTTTCTTCAGACCGTATACAATGTTTTCACATATGACAATGTTATGCCTACATAATTAGAAGTATTACCACTATTATCCGTGGTTACTGGCCAAATAATGCATATTGTTACCTACTTTGTGATTTCACATCTATGATAGCTTTCTCATTTTATTAAGTATGTGTTGAGTATCCTAGAAAACTGATGACCAAACTTTGCTTCTTGAAACAGAACTGGTCAATCCCTATGCTCATTGTTTAGGAGAGTAGGACTAAGATATACAGGGGACGCATCATTTGGCAAGATAAAGATTAGTGATCTTTCTTTGAGAAGATGGTTCAAATCTAAACTTTCTGAATTTTCTGCTTCTGGAAAAGCTGAATTGGTTCATGTGCAAACACTATTATCAAAAGGAATTATGGATCAACGGTGAAAATCCATAGTATCGGGCTGTCCCTTGACTAACGACATCCACACATTTTGATATATAAGTAAGTCCTGTCACCATAGTTGATTTTGTAGCATGATTTTTACACGTATTCTTCTATATTTTGATGTATTTGATAACAATTAAATGAAAAGGATAGAATATAAAAAATCCTTTCGTAAGTAATATGAAAGTATAACAAGGCCATTCTTTGCAAATAATAAACTAGAGTTGGATTTTTTTGGGAAATTACTTAGCTATTATATATGCTTAAGGGATCATCTTAAGTTACTTGGCCAGTACTTCGTCCCAGGCAAGAAGATGATGTACGCACAATGCGTTCGTCAATTTATGATATGTATCTTCCCATGCGAGCTCTTTAATATGGAGGTACAACTACCTGCCAAAAGCTATATCGTTTTGCTTATTTTAGAAGCTGCGACAAAACCACCGACTTAGAGCATTCCCAACAAGGGTTAGTAAGCCGTATTTTTGGTGCATTAGTAAATGTCGTTTTCGTAACCTTGACGGTCACTGTGTTATCATGTGTTTTTGATGTCTAATAATTTTGGGTATCTTTATAGGCAATGACAAAAATATATTATTGTTGTCAATTTGGTAATGTCAGATAATGCGAAGCTAATAATTTGTAGTCGTTGCCTAGTACATATGGATATTGGTCTGAAGTTACAAATAGATATAGGATCATATTTCAAGAAAATACCAATATCAGTTGAAGTTTATATGTAACGTTACATAAGGATATTGGTCTGAAGTTACAATTAGACATAGGATCATGTTTATTTCTAACTATCTTTTCTTTTTTTGGAAATTAAACAATTGAAAGTATGATTAATATACTTTATAATTTTACTTGAATTCTGATCACCGACCATAACCTCCCGTAAACAATTATGAATTTGTTCCCAATAGCATTTAAAGAATTTTGCCTTAAATCCATTTGGGTCTGAGGCACTATTATCTGTTATCTGAAATAAAGCAGCTTTAACTTCCTCTAGTTGGAATGGTCTATCCAAATCTTCTCTTGCTGTGGTTGTTATAATTTTCTTGCAAACAGTACCTAATTTTTTTTATAGCGTGCTGAATTGAAAAGACCTGAATAGTGAGAGATAACTTCTTGTGAATGACATCTGATGTCGATCTCAAATTACCATTGGCATCAAGAATATATATGTCTGCCTTTATTACTATTTTGGGAATGGGCATTTCACTGTGATAAAATTTAGATGTTTTATCACCCTGCATCAGCAATCAAGTTTCATTCTTTGTGTGTCTTCCAACACAATCTTCCTCATGATGTTAGTGTGCTATAATTTTTAACCATTCAATTCTTCTATGGATTGGCCAGTGGGATTAAGAAGCAGTTGGTTATATAACTAGTTGGCTTCCTCATTAATATTGTCATGAGTGTTCTAAATATTAGCTTTGCCTTGAGTTTATATAAAAGAATCAACTAGGGATTTCCAAAAACATTAGAGTTTAATGCCTATTGTACAACTGAATTATAATCTAGGTACAAACACCATGAATTGTTACATCTGAATGACGATCTACAATTAGTAAGAGCATTATAATTTAGAAGTAAACTTTACTAGAATGGGCATATGGTCCCCTAATTGATGAGCTCCAAAACAAAATGCAAATTCTTGAAATGACATCCCACATATCAATTGTTTTAAAAAAAAACAAATAAATCTTGTTATGAGTTGAAATTTTATACCACCCCTCCAGGTATAATAATTACCTAAGAAATCTGGTTCAATTAGCCCAAACTGAATAATACAATTCATAAAATCAATATCACCTGAAGAGTTAGGAAAGCCATCATTGATCGTGTTTTAACTGAAGAGAGAAGCACTAAAATCGCCCAAAATAGTATAATTCTGTCTTTTCTAATGACCAGATAAAAATAATTCACCTCCAGTTATATAATTTAAAACGGCAATAATCCGCTTAACCTTCTACGTACTATCATCTTTAGATGAAATAGATTCTACAAAGTATAATACATTTCATAGCTTAACTATGTTAATATTGATCATGACTAACACCGATACAAGTGATTTAAACGGAATGTAGTATCTTAATATAATTTCATTATAATCAGTTCTAGAGACCAAGAATCAGTGCCTTTTCTGACAACAGAAACATGCAGTCATTGTCTAAGTACTTTATTAGTGTAACGATTTCAGTTGTAATTTCTATTATGTTTGATCATGTGTGATATTTCACTCATTAAAGACAATATTTTGGTGCAATACATTTGATACAGGAATAATAGAGATAGAAAAAGTTGGAAATGAAGAACACAAATTGGACACAATGAAGAACAAGTATGTCTGTATACTGATGTTGCATCCCATTTTCCTACTCCTAACCAGTTCAAAGTATGATTGTTCCATTGGTTTAAGAAAATATATCAAATAATTGACTATTAACTGTTAAATTGGTGATCCATGGTAACTAATAAACTACATAATACCAAATATAGTCCAAATTTGATTATTCTATTCGACAATTGGGCAGTTGTGAATTTATCACAATGAAAATAGGTTCTAGTAAAAAAGTACCAGTATATTATTTCCTTTGCATTTATCAAAGTGGTAACCAAGCACTTCACTTTTTTCCCTCATTAGGAATTGTTCAACGAATTTTTCCAGTTATAACTGTCCTAATATGCATACGGTTAGTACATGACATTTGCAATATCTGTTATGTACTAACCTTTTTCAAATTGCAGTTTTTGGAAAAATGTGTATCCGATTGGAATGGTGGGATGAACGACTATAGTTTGTTGTGATTTCTATAAATGATGGTAGCCTGAAGTCTAAACCAGTTTCCCTTGCTATTTAAATAAATTATGCTAGCCTGCCATGCGAACTTATATTGAAAATAATTAAAAGCCATCTAACAAAATATTGTATCATTGGATTATCTATTGATTACCCATTTATGATTAAATTACTTCGCAACTATGCTTACAGTCCAGTCTATTTCATCATTTTAACAGGGCGTTTGATGCATTTTTATATTCAGGATCAACAAACCAAAATGTACGCAAATGCTTTGCAACTTGATGTATGGAACAAATTGGTCTACCATCGGAGTTTAAGTGACTGGGTCATGGTTGTTGATCTATCATAACACAAACAATCCTTAACATGCAAAATTTTAACTGCGAAGTAAGTATGTTTTTTGTTTATCGTACATAAAGGAACATATACTTTACTTAGCCTTCATTGAATTTTAAGGTTCTCTTGTGAATATTGGATTATTAGTGGATTATATACTTTAATTAAGTATTTTGAATCATTATTTAGTAACACTCAGGTTGTGGCAAAAGTAAACATATCAATTTTGATTTAATTTCGTAACCATCTTCTTCATAGTTTTTAATCAAACATTCATCAATCTTTACACTTTTACTGTCCATACTCAATATACAGTTGCATGATGCAGATAAAATGAAGTGCCGATCTTATTTTACTCTTCTTTTCCAATTGAACTTGGTTTAAATAGGACTGTGAATGAAATTTCATGATTCATTTTCAACATTAGTTTTCCCTTATTTTTTCTGGTTGTTTACGTTTTATTTGTTTCCCAGTTTGCATCTGCATTTTACAAAAAAAAAAAAAAACAATTCACTTTCTGTTTCATCCAAATAGTTTACATCTGCAGCCATCTTGAGAGTGCACTGTCAGGAATGACGGAATTGATAAAGAATGAGATTTGTGCAGCTGGTTGCAGCGATTGAATGATGATGATAGGCTAACAGTTGCTCCATGGTGAGGCACAATCACCAAGAATTCAAGAAATGTGAACAGGAAAGAGGCAAAAACTGATATGACAAGATCAACAACAAAGCTGAAGCAGGTTTGTGAGCACTAGAAACAAAAGTGAGAAGAATTTTAGTTCTTCGATGATCAAGAAGACGCAGCCTTAATTTCAATGATGAAATTATTCTTTGCAAGAAACAGTGTAAAAACTGTATTGTTTTGATTATCATAATGATACAGATGAGAATACAATGTATTTTTATAGTTAAAGCAACATGGGCCTATTTGTAAAGACAAACAGTTGTGGGCTTAGCCCAATGTAATGAAGGGTACAGAGAAAATATATTCTCCATACCCCCCCGCAAACCCAATTATCAAAAATAGGGTTTGAGTTCTGGAGAAAAAATGGCGGCCGACTTCAATCTTCATGCTTTCGTCTTCGAATTACTTCTCTTCTGTCCTGATGACATCTTTGTCTTCTATACACCTTTGTTTCCATCTTATATTCTCGTTTTGAGCTTGTGTTCTGTCTTTAATGCAGGTAGCTACGGATTTGTTGACTTTTGCGTCAGATCTGCTCATGTTGGTGAAATTCAAGATGTCTTTGTTAGATCTGTGTAAAGATTGATACTTTACGGCGGATTCGTGGCTTGAAGTTGCGGATCTGTTGTAATTATCTTCTAGGGTTTGCTCTTTGCTTCTGCTGCCGTTGAATTGAGGGTTTCCAGTTTCTGCAATGCATAGCTTGTCTTTTAGAGCTTCAAATCTACTTTTTGATAATGGTTTTGTCAGAATATCGGCTATTTGGTAAGTCGACGGTATGTGGTTAACTCGAAGCTTGTCTCTTTGAACTAATTCACGTACAAAGTATATATCCAGTTCAAGATGCTTAGTTCTAGAATGCAATACTGGATTTGCAGTTAGGGCTATAGCACTCATATTATCACACCATATTGTTGCCTTTGAATTTAAATTAATTCTTAGCTCACTTAATAATGATTGAATCCACATTATCTCTGCTGTTGTACTTGCAATGCTACGATATTCTGCCTCTGTACTGGATCTAGAAACTGTGTTTTGTTTCTTAGCACACCATGATATTGGATTTTTTCCTAGATAAATGCAATAACCACTTGTAGATTTTCTGTCATCATGATCGTTTGCCCAATCTGCATCTGCATAAGCGTTAATGTCTAAGTTGTTGCTTGCCTTTAGTATTAGACCTTGATTGATAGTGCCTCTCAAATATCTTAAAATTCTCTTGACTGCTTTCCAGTGATCACTCAATGGCCTTTGCATAAACTGACTTGCCTTATTCACACTGTATGATATGTCTGGTCTGGTTATAGTGACGTATTGTAATGCTCCAATGATGCTTCTGTATAATCTTTCATTACATGTAGCTTCACCCTTCTCTTTGCTTAGATGTATGTTAGTAACCATAGGTGTTGGTGAGGGATTAGCTTTGTTCATGTCAGACCTTACAAGAATTTCAGTGATAAACTTTCTTTGACTTAATTGAAGTTCATTATTCTTGTTTCTGCTGACTTCAATGCCTAGAAAGTATGACAGTTCACCTAGGTCTTTAACTGAGAACTCACTGTTTAGTTGATCAGTGATGTTTCTGATCTCATTGTTACAATTGCCTGTAATTATGAAATCATCCACATAAATCAGAACATAGGTCACTGTATTAGCTGTAAACTTTGTAAACAATGAGTTGTCAGATTTTGCTGATGTATATCCAAACTTTGATAGTGTTGCCTTGAGCTTATTGAACCAGACTCTGGGTGCTTGCTTTAGCCCATAAATAGCCTTATTCAACTTGCACACCATGTTGTTATCTGATTTTTCTTTTAGTCCTGGTGGTAGTTCCATATACACTTCTTCCTGTAAGTCACCATTTAGAAAAGCATTATTAACATCAAGTTGCTTGATGGTCCAACTCTTATACAAGGCTATTGTTAAGATAATTCTAATTGTTGTTGGCTTCACAACAGGCGAGAAAGTTTCATTAAAATCAATTCCCCACTGTTGTGAATAGCCTTTAGCCACTAGTCTAGCCTTGTATTTAGAGATTGTACCATCAGCATTTCTTTTTATTCTATATGTCCATCTACACCCAATGATATTTTTGTCTTTGGGTGGTCGAACAAGATGCCAAGTTCTTTTATTAACTAAAGCATCTAATTCTTCCTGCATAGCTGATCTCCACTTATCATTCAACTTGGCTTGATGATAAGTGGATGGTTCAGTATCATTAAATTCAGTACAAAAAGTTTTAGGTTTGAATATACCACTCTTTGCTCTCGTCATCATATGGTGTCTATTATGAGTTTGAGGGACTTCCCTGTTTCTTTCAGCATGAGTGCTTTCAGGACTGCTGTTTTCTTCGCTACTCACATTATCATGTTGCACATCATCATTGTTACCACCATCACTGTTTTCACTTTCATGATCTGAAGTATCTCTATGAGTGCAATGCTGTGTTGTGCTAGTAGTTTGTGTGTCTTGTGATTTTCTAGTACTATTGTCAGAAAGTGGCACATGCATAACTTCATCCACTTGTTCAGGAAATTGTGGAATTATAGTTCTTGGATTATAAATTTTCTTTGTGGTTTTGCATGTGTCACTCTTGAAGGGAAACACTTTTTCATTAAAAATCACATGTCTAGATATATAAATTTTTCCACTGCTGTCCAAACACTTGTAGCCTTTAAAATTTTTAGTGTAACCCAAAAAGGTGCATGGAGTAGATCTGAAATCTAGCTTGTGCTTATTAAATGGTCTAATATGAGGAAAACATAGACATCCAAATATTTTTAGTTCATTATAATTGGGTTTGGTTTGATTTAAAACTTCTATGGGGCACTTCATGTCAAGCACCTTAGTAGGTAACCTGTTTATTAGATGAACAGCTGTGGCAAATGCATCAGGCCAGAATTTTAGAGGCAATGATGCATGTGCTAGCAGTGTCAATCCTGTTTCCACAATATGTCTATGCTTTCTCTCAATTAATCCATTCTGTTCAGATGTATGTGGACACGTTAACCTATGTGAAATACCCTTTTTATGGAAATAGTCTTTTAAGGGTAAAAACTCCTTACCACCATCACTTTGAATAATTTTAACTTTATGGCTTAACTGATTTTCTACATTGGCTATGAACTGCATAACTGTGCTACAAGTGTTGGACTTTGATTTTAAAAAATAAATCCAAACATACCTAGAATGAGCATCAATAAATGAAATGTAATATTTGTACCCATAGTCAGTGTCTATTGGTGCTGGGCCCCATAGGTCTACAGCTACTAATTCTAATGGGTTCATATATTCGGTTTCAGAATTTGGGAATGGCAATTTATGGCTCTTTCCCATTTGACAATATGTACATACATAATAACTTGGAGTATCAACAGGGATATCATTGTTGACTAAAATTTCTTTCATAACTTTCAAACTTGGATGTCCAAGCTTACAATGCCACAAATCAAATGTCATGCAGTCATTTCTTGAGTCTAATTCAGTTACATTACAGTACTTATTTCTAGCCTCAGTATTTCTGCAGTTTCCAGAATTGAACTTGTATAAGCCATTTTGTTCTCTACCCTGCAATAAGATATTCCTAGTCAGCATGTCCCTAACAACACAGTGATTTGGGTAAAATTCAAATGATACTTTGTTGTCTTTAGCACACTGTGACACGCTGATTAAATTTTTTCTTATGTGTGGTGCACATAGTAAATTATTTAGATATATTTGTTTGGCACCATTAATCCTAGCATGTCCAGTATGAGAAATAAGTATAGAGTTACCATTACCCATAATTAGAGATTGCTTACCTTTGTACTCACGATTGCCAAGGTTCAGATTATTTAAGTTGTTAGTGACATGATGAGTTGCTCCAGAATCTGGATACCATGAGTCATCTTGAATATCATCAACAGTAGCAGGGTTTGTGGAAATTTCTTGATTAGTTTTAGCATCTGATTGACTGCTGACCATATTAGCGTTTGGATTGTTATTCCTGCTATTGTTATTGCCTTGTTGATTGGCACTGTAGTTGTTGTCGAACCTGAAGTAACATCTGTCAGCTGTGTGACCCATTTTTCCACAAATCTGACACTTTGGCCTGTTGTTGGGATTCCATCTCCCAGCTCTTCCTCTTCCACGGTTTGACTGGCCTCCTCGTTGGTAAGTATTTTGGTTTCTTGAATTGTTTTGTTGGTTTTTGTTTTTCCCTGTAGTGATGTAGTTGACTGACGGATCAGAGACTTGATCTTTTCTTTGCAATAATCTACCTTCATGAGCTAATAACATAGAATGAACACTTTGTAGTGAGGGTGTAGGTTCTATGGATGTTATGAATGCTACAACTGCTTCATATTCATCATCCAGCCCTCCAACTATATATAGTACTTGTTCTTTTTCTTCAATCTTGTTTCCTGTGCAAGCTAGTTGATCACATAGACTCTTTACCTTCATTAGATACTCATTCATGTTAGAATCATCTTTCTTTATGCTTTGCAGTTGCTTCTTGTAGTTTAACACTCTTGCAGAAGACTGACTAGTAAATGATCTTTCTAGAGCAGTCCAAATGTCATGAGATGACTTAACACCAATCAATTGTGGCATTATTGATGAACTAACAGTAGACATTATCCATGCACTCACAAGATTGTCTTGCCTCTGATATGATGCATGTTCTTGGTTAGGAATTAAGTTGTTATCAGTACCTCTAATGTATTTTGCTGGAACAGTTTGAGTTCCATAGAGATAATCTTCAATTCCATAACCTTTTGCTGCTGTTTCCACCTGCAGTTTCCATAAAAGATAATTTGATTCATCCAATTGAATTGAGATGATGTTACTTTGCGGCTTGATGATGGATTTGATAAGCTCTTCAGTGCTTGCAGCGCTGGTTTGATTTGATCTAGCTGATGATCTTGGAGAATTTGGCGGATTTGTTTCAACCATGATGCACAAATACTCGAGACTTGATAACAGTGGGCAAGAAAGAAGATAAGTTTTTCAAAAAACTCGAATTCTTGAATTGAATTTTCTGGATGATTTCTCTGAATGATTTCAAAAAAGCAACCAGAGGTCAAAATGATGATTTCCTGAATATTTTGATGTTTTTTTTTTCTGATTGACTTTCTTGGATGGTTTTTTTGATTTCTGAATGGTTTCACCAGAATTTTTGATCAGATTGGAGTTTTCTTGAAATTCTTTATCACCAAGCTTGTGAGACTGAATACTGTTGCAGCCACGTAACACTGGCGAGGCACAGTCTTCTGATCCACAGCCTCAACCTTCAAGTGATGAGATGAAATCTCAGATGAAGGGTACCCACGTGATGAAAATACTCTGATGGGTAATCTATCTTTTAGATAGATTCGTAGAGGCACAACTGTTTTAATAGAGATCTTGATGCGATTAGCAAGTTGGCTCTGATACCATGCAAGAAACAGTGTAAAAACTGTATTGTTTTGATTATCATAATGATACAGATGAGAATACAATGTATTTTTATAGTTAAAGCAACATGGGCCTATTTGTAAAGACAAACAGTTGTGGGCTTAGCCCAATGTAATGAAGGGTACAGAGAAAATATATTCTCCATATTCTTAGAATTCGCAGGCGTGGCGATCGTTTGTTGTTAAGCGATTTTGTTCATCTCTGATACCACATTTGAAAACTGGTTTGTGTATTTGATGAATTGAAGAATTAAATTGCAGAATATGATACCGTAAAATTGTAAACAGAATGGAGAACTTGTGTTCTCAGAATAAGTAATTGTTTACAACCGTAGTAATGCATTTATAAAAACTTAAACGGGCCCAGTGGGCTTTGAGGGTATTATGACCTGATATATATGTGATAACCGATATGTGGGCAGCTGCTTATTTCATAATTCCTTGTACTCATTTCACTCACTTTCAAAGTTGGGGCCAATATTTGGTCAAATATAATAGAAGCAACATGTACTGATTTTTTTGGCATTTTGTTATAGTTTTGTACAGGTTGCATAAATACTTGGTTGGGGTAGCAAGGAATATGTCCATTGTGCAAGCATAAAGCAAGCTCTGGTTGGCATAACAATGTAGCAGCCACAACAGTGATGCATCTTTCATGGTTTAGCTCTTCTTTAAAGCTTTATTAATACATTCATCGCTGTTTACATGCAATATATAGTATAAGTTTTGGTTAATCTCTTGTATAATGAAGACAATAGAGCCGTTACAATAGAGCCGTTAGAGTGTGAACACGTTTTATCATATTTAGCATGTTTTGTCATTATTTACTAGCCGTTAGGCTCATGCATACTTGATATATTTAAATACTAGCCGTTATGTTCATACATATTTGGTATATTTTGTACTAGCCGTTGGGCTCATAGCACTATATATAAGTGCACTTTGTATCATGTTTGGTATCAATAAAAATTGCAATTGTTCCTCTCTAATAACTCTCCTCTTCATCCCTTAATATGGTATCAGAGCCAAATTGCCGAAAGGCTTAATCATCAAGCAGAAAGTTGTTTTAGTTTTATGGCCAACAACAATGAAGTAACCTCCGCTGTTTCAGGAAGCTTGGGGTACAGTGCTCCACCTAACCATCATGACCTGATTACACCAAAAAGCCAAATTATCACCACATCTCTAGACGAAGACAATTACATTCTATGGAAATATCAAGTAGAGATCGCTTTAAGAGGGTATGATTTACTGCAGTACATTAATGGGACAATAACAGTCCCACCAGTGACAATAACCAATTCGGAAGGAGAAATTGTGCCTAACACAGACTACACAAAGTTTCAAAAACAAGACAGCCTCCTCTCCTCATGGCTCCTATCGTCAGTAAGTTCGAATTTATTATCACAAATAGTTGGATGTAGCACGTCTTATGAAATATGGAAAACAATTGAACAAATTTTCAGTTCACAATCAGCTGCTAGAATCATGCAATATAGAAGGGAATTACAAAATTCTAGAAAAAAGGAGGCAAGCATGAAAGAATACTTAGGAAAAATTAAAAATCTGTGTGACAAGCTAAATGCTGTTGGTCATAAGATCAGCGACAATGAGCAAATCCTATTTATTATTGGTGGATTAGATGAAGAATATGAATCTCTAGTAACTGTGTTAGCCACACAACAAGCTTTACCTGATTTACAGTTCGTTCGATCAGCACTCCTTGCTCATGAAGGCAGAATTGACCAAAGAAAAACAGCACAAAATAAGTTCTCTGCCAATTATACCACAGTCAGAAATAAGAAGATACAACGAGATAACAACAACTATCGTGTGAAATGTCAAATATGCCAAAAGTTTGGTCACATGGCGAACAAATGTTACTTCAGGTATAATTCAGACATAGGTAGACAACAGGCAAGACAAAATTACTTTTCACAAAGAAGAGCACAAGAAAATATGGCAACAACAGGGAATTCAACTCAAAATAATAATAATGCAAAGCGAAGACATAATGCTGCAGATGATGATGAAGTAAAAAATGAAGACAATGGCTTCGAAGAATGGTACCCTGACTCAGGAGCGACTCACCACATAACTAGCAATCTTCAAAATTTAAACATTGGGAGCAGAAATTACTCAGGTATGAGAAATTTGCATATGGGTAATGGTAGTACTGCTAGTATCACACACATAGGCAAAGGGACTATCTTTGGGAAAAGACAACTTAAATTAAACAATCTTCTTAGGGTACCCACGATTAATAAAAATTTGTTAAGTGTATCAAAATTTGCCAATGACAATAATGTTTACTTTGAATTTCATCCTAAGATTTGCTTAGTTAAAGATTCCCTAAATCATGAAATATTACTTCGAGGTAACCTATACGATGGTTTATACAAATTCAAGACTGCAAACTCAAGTGGAGAATTCTGGTATAATAATGTAGATGCTAGTAGTGACATTGACTGTATTAGGAATAGTTGCAATAATATTGATTATGACAATAATAGCGATGAATGTAACGTGATTAATTCTTGGCATATAAAATTAGGACATCCTAATCTGGAAACTGTTAAGACTGTTCTGCGTAATAATAACATTCATTATAAAAATGTACCTATCAAACACACATGCACGCACTGCCAACTTGGCAAGAGCCACAAGCTCCCTTTTAGTGATTCTGAAACCAGCTATAATGAGCCACTGGAACTTATAGCCGCTGACTTGTGGGGACCCGCGCCTCTAAATTCATATCAGGGACACAGGTATTATCTTTCTTTTGTGGATGCTTATTCTAGATATACTTGGATATACATGCTGAAAACTAAATCAGAAGCTTGCAATACAGTTATGCAATTTATAACCCATGTCGAAAAACAAATGAATAGTACTGTTAAGGTTATTCAGACAGATGGGGGAGCTGAGTTTAAACCTCTAACTAATTACTTTCTCAAAAGAGGGATTAAACATAGATTAACTTGCCCGCATACGTCCGAACAAAACGGTTTAGTCGAAAGAAAACATCGACACATAGTAGAGACTGGTCTAACTTTGTTATCACAAAGCTCATTACCCATGAAATATTGGAATGAAGCTTTCTACACATCTGTATTCCTCATTAACAAGTTGCCAACTAAAGTCTTAAACAATAAAAGCCCACATGAAATGATATACAGTGTTAGACCAGAATATGGTTTTCTGAAAGCCTATGGGTGTCTATGTTTTCCATGTTTGAGAGACTACAAAAATCATAAACTAAGTATGAGATCAAGCCCATGCACATTCATTGGGTATGCTCAAAACCAAAAAGGTTATAAGTGCATGGACAAAAATGGAAAAATATATATTTCTAGGCATGTGATATTTGATGAAAACAAGTTTCCTTATGCAGAAAAGCAAATCGGCAAAAAGGATGGGGAACAAAGCATAAACAATAACATACGGTTCGAGCCATTCATTACTGAACCACCTTCAATCGATAGAAATGAAGAGCAACAATGTACAAGCAATTTAAACACCCAGGAAGAAACTATGGATCAAACAAACGAGCAAACCAATGAGACACACAATGACTCAGAAGATACAAACATACATCAAAACATGCAGCATAGTGAAGATACAGAAAACAACAACAATGTTGACAATACCAGCAACAATGATACACAGCAGCAAACACCACCACAATCAACTGGACATCACATGATCACCAGGTCAAAGAGAGGCATCTTCAAACCCAAAGTATATAATATTTCTGCCAATGAGATTGAACCATTGAATTTCACTCAGGCTATAAGATCAAACAAATGGAAGGAGGCAATGGACACTGAATATAAAGCTCTCATAAAAAACAACACTTGGAGCTTAGTGACTCAACCAAAACACAAAAATGTGATTGGTTGTAGGTGGACATACAAAATAAAAAGAAAAGAAGATGGATCTATTGACAAATACAAGGCCAGACTGGTTGCAAAAGGTTACGCGCAACAATTTGGTTTTGATTTCAATGAAACTTTTTCCCCAGTCATAAAACCCACAACCATCAGAATTATACTGACCATTGCTCTAAATAAAGGGTGGAATGTGAGGCAACTGGACGTCAACAATGCTTTTTTGAATGGGGAATTGACTGAAGAGGTATACATGCAACAACCTGAAGGATATGGTACTGGTGATAAAGTATGCAAACTACACAAAGCAATATATGGCTTAAAACAAGCTTCGAGAGCTTGGTATGAAAAGCTAAAGTCAACTTTGTCCAACATGAATTTCTCACAAGTTAAATCGGACAATTCT
Organism: Allium sativum; assembly: GCA_030737875.1. Classification (NCBI taxonomy): domain Eukaryota; kingdom Viridiplantae; phylum Streptophyta; class Magnoliopsida; order Asparagales; family Amaryllidaceae; genus Allium; species Allium sativum. Next base: position 181,833,786 of record CM060924.1, on the reverse strand, counting down.
CTATATATGAAGAAGGACATACATGGAACTGTGTTCATTCTAGTATACGTTGACGACATGCTAATAACAGGAGACAACAACGAAGAGATAAACAGAATCGTTCACAAGCTGGATCAAAATTTCGCCATTAAAGACTTGGGGGAACTAAAATATTTTCTTGGAATACAAGTGATTAGGAAAAACAATGGTGAATTAATATTATCCCAACAAAATTATATCACTGAAATACTGCAAAGGGCAAATATGCACAAGGCAAACTCGTTACCTACGCCTATGATTAGTAATCTAAGACTATCTAAGCATAAAGGAGAAGCTATCGACAATGCCAAACAATATAGAAGCATAATAGGAGCGTTACAATACGCAACTATTACTCGACCAGACATATGCTACAGCATCAATAAACTCAGTCAATACATGCAGAACCCTTTATCAGAACATTGGACGGCATTAAAGAGAGTGTTACGATACTTACAAGGCACAAAACATTACGGTATACGCCTAAATTCAGAAAAGGAACTTAACCTACAGTGCTTTAGCGATGCCGATTGGGCCAACGATATTGACGATCGAAAGTCTGTCTCAGGATACTGCGTTTACCTCGGTTCCAATATCATTTCCTGGTGTACGAAGAAACAACATACCACATCAAGATCCAGCACAGAAGCTGAGTACCGTGCACTGGCAAGCGCTACAGCCGAAATCATGTGGATAGAATCACTGATGGAGGAGCTTGGTTTCACTCCAAGACGAAAGCCGGTCATTTGGTGCGATAATAAGAGCACAGTATCTTTATCTCTAAACCCTATTCAACATTCAAGGACGAAACATCTTGAAATTGATCTCCACTTTGTGAGAGAAAAAACGCAATCAGGAAGACTTGCAATATGTCATGTGCCCGCATACTATCAGAGAGCAGATGCTCTCACAAAGGCCCTTTCGACCAAAAATTTTATCAGAATGAGAGAGGAACTTCGCGTTATCAGTGCAGGCGGAAGCCAGAATGAGCAAGGAAACCCCAGTTCGAACTGAGGGGGCATAATGAAGACAATAGAGCCGTTACAATAGAGCCGTTAGAGTGTGAACACGTTTTATCATATTTAGCATGTTTTGTCATTATTTACTAGCCGTTAGGCTCATGCATACTTGATATATTTAAATACTAGCCGTTATGTTCATACATATTTGGTATATTTTGTACTAGCCGTTGGGCTCATAGCACTATATATAAGTGCACTTTGTATCATGTTTGGTATCAATAAAAATTGCAATTGTTCCTCTCTAATAACTCTCCTCTTCATCCCTTAATAAGCATAAATAAGTGAGTTTTGACAAAGTAATTCAGAACTATATGTATCATATACTGTAGAACAATCATAAATTTTTTTCTTCATTACTTATTGTACTATATACCATGTACTATAAAATAATCATAATGTTTTTTTCTTCTTCTTGTGCAGGTGTATATGTTTTAATAATTTTAAGGATGCTTGAAATTGTGGCGCATCGATGAATTTTTTATAATAGTCAATACCGTTTGTTAGCGCCGGTCATAAAGATGGATGTGAAATTTCATTTAAGAACCTTACTGTTTACTATCAAAATAGTTTTCCATTTGACAATTGTAAGTCTTTATTTCTTAAATTTGGTGTGAATGATCTTTGTTTTGATGCTTTGTGATTATCAAGAAAAATTGTGAATTTTATCATCGATGCAGAAGCTTATGCTCCACTTGGAAAGGAGTAGTGGTGTGTATACCAATTCATGTAAGTTGATTAACTGAGTAGAAGTAGGCTTGCTTTGATCTCAGATTTCGTCATCCTATAAAAGAAAATTGGTTGATTAATTTACAACAACTTTTCGTTAACATATATGTAAATCAAGTTGTATGCTTCATTCATGTTAAAAACGACTGGACCATCGCATAGTTATGGTATTTATTTATGGTTTTGGTTTTGATTCTGAAACAGTTGTCGACAGTCGCATTCACATTAGTTCAGATTTGGAAACTAAGGAGAATATTGCTTAAATATGTTGGGTATAGATTTGGTTGGTTATTCTGCAGTATTGAAAATGACAGGAATTTAGAAAACCTTAGTTCAGTTCAGCAGAAAGGGAAAAAAGGGAAATAATTTAACGTTACTGTTAAATTTAACTTTAGTTTAGTTCAGTTCAGCTTAAATATATTGGATAAAGCTAATTGCAGGCTATGTCATGCTAACTATAGCCTTCACTGTTACATTTGTCCTAAAATATTTCAGTCATGGACAATAACTTCTAAGTAATTTGTTAGTCCTGAAATTATTCTGCTGACTGTCTATTAACAACGCAGTAACATTTGTAAATATATTGACTATCTTATTGACTAAGATTATTTGGTTAGTCTAAACCATCACTAGCAATTTCTAGCAATCACGTGGTTTTTCCTAATAGATTTGCTTGCTTTATAAACATTGTTTTAGATGACAATATGTTGCTTATTATGTCTATAGTTTTTTCGAATCTGAAGGGTGATTATTGTTAAACACATTTGATCGTGATGCTCTATTTTGGCTTTGGTAGATGATGGATATCGTATTGAGTACGCATGGTTGCCATTGGATATCATATTGATTAGGTTCAGAGAATAGCCGTAGTAGGGAAACTGGTGTTTCCTCAGTATTCCAAATGAATATGGTCGTTCTAGAAAAATTTTCGTTCCCTTGGTATCGCTGTCAGCAATTCAAGAAACATATGTTGGCTATTCCCTTAATATGCTATATTAGTTGTTTGTGAAATGGTCATTTCATTGGTAAAAACGTATATTATTATTTGGGAAGATTGTTGTTCTCTGGTGTTACAGATTTGGTAGACTCTATTGGTTAAGCACGTATATGCATTCTTTTATACAATATAAGATGAAGCTAAATATGATTTTAGTTTACTCCTCGAATGGAAATGAATGGGTTTAGATATGCTTATGCCTTGTGGATGGTGTACCTGAATATGCTAGAATGGAGTTCGATATATTACGATATCAAGGGATGAATCTATCAGTTGGGTTAATTTATGAACTTAGTAATAATAAACGTCCAAATATAAACCATTTATTTCATATTAGAATTAGTTGTTCATGAAATACGCAATATATAAGTGTCCTTTATTTACAAGCCTTTGCTTTTCAGTTATTTAGATTTTCTACAATTTATCCATTTAATATTTATAATCACTCGATATTTCCCTGGTATTATGAAATTTTCTGCCTTGCAGCTTTGGTAGTTCACAAAGCAGTAATATTTGTATATATATATATATACTAACAAAGCTATATTGGCTATCTTATTTCAGGTGGGATGGACAGAAGTTTATTGCAACTCTGTAGATACAAAGCTATGCCTAAATTAACAAGCAGTACGTAACTCACTCCCAAATTCAAACTAGTGAGTACAATTCATGTTTTTTACATATGTATATATATTGAAGCTCTGTAGATATACTACTTTTATGTTCACTATTTAATTTCCCGTCTTGCAGCTTTCTTGACTGTCTAATTGCTTTTATGTTGACTGTTTCACATATGTATATATATTGAGGCTCTGTAGATTTGTTGAATTTATATTCTTAAACAGGTAAATCTTCATATGGCTGATTAACATGAGCATATGGATATTCCCAGATCCTTTCTGCTTCGTCTTTTGCTACCTTTTTTTTGCCTGCAGTGTTGGTTGTATGGAATCAACTTGAAATTTTCCAAGATATCAAAGTAGTTAATAAATTTAAAACTGACTTTTGATTATGAATGTATGATTCACTTTTTTGTATGGATAATGGACATTGAAATTGATATATATTTATTGGTATTATCTTATTCAATTTGAATTTGTTGTCAATTTATTTTATTTAAATGATTATAATATTGAGTACAATAATATTGTTTTTTATGAGAATAGTTTTTCTGCATTGGTTACCAAAATTGGAAGCAGCAGAGTGATATTTTGCATCTATAGTAAAAAAACAGCCGATGCAAAATAAGGATGGAGCAGATGCAATATCCCCCTGTATTGCATCGATTGTTAATAATAACCAGTGCACTAATATACCTTTTCACCGGTTACTATCAGTAACCGATGCAACAGATTTATTAGTTATGAGCCAAAAAACCATTCTTTTTGCATCAAAATTTACCAAAAACAGATGCAAAAATACATTTGTTGCATCGGTTTTGAAACGATGCAATTTTTTTTGTCTTGTTTTGTGGTAGTGGTATCTAGAGCTTAGAAGAGGAAGATGGTTACGACGCAGCGAAGAAGAGGTATCTTTCAAGGGGGAGGGTTCGCTTTCCATTCTCACTTTGCCTCTGATAAAGGAGGCAATAGTGGGAACGAGCCACGAGCCGACACCATTGAAGATAACCTCAGAGATCCCCACGTCACATAGGGTGGTTGCAGGACTAGTGGAGGACTGGTAACCTCGGGCCTACTTCCTAGCGTGTCTCCGATAGTACTTCCCAGCGTGTCATGGCCGGAACACCAGGTAGAGGAAAAGAGCTATGACATAGTGCAGAGGAGGTGTCTTTTGGAGAAGAAGGCTTGCTTTTCATTTCCATTTCGCTTTCGATGAGGGAAGCAAAGGTGGGAATGGGTCATGAGCCGATATCTCTGATGACAACTTTAGGGATCACTGCATAAAGAACGATCGCAGGTCTGATGGGCACCCCCGGGCCTGCTTCCGAACGGGCCTCCTGTAGTGCTTCATGACATGCCCCCAACTAACTGGAGAGTGGTCAGAGCATCAGACGGAGGAAAAAGCCTATGACATAGCGAAGGGGAGGTGTCTTTTGGAGAAGAAGGGTTGCTTTCGGTTCCCGTTTCGCTTCCGGTGAGGGAGGCAAAGGTGGGAGTGAGCCGCGAGCCGGTATTTCCGGTGATGACCTCAGAGATCCCTACATCGTAGAGAATGGTCGCAGGGATGGTGGAGGACCAATGACCCCGGGCCTGCTTCCGAACAAGCCTCCGGTAGTGCTTTTCGGTGTGCCTCTAGCTAACTGAAGGGTGACCGGAACATCAGATGGAGGGAAATGGCCAGGGCACTGCGAAGAGGAGGTGACTTTTAGAGGAGAAATCTTGCTTTTCATTCCTGTTTCGCTTCTGGTGATGGAGGAAAAGGTAGGAATGAGTTGCAAACCAGTATCTATGATGACAACCTAGAGTCCACGTCGCCATGGAAGTTGTGGCCCTTAGTGTTCAAGTACCATGACTCGGCGTTGCACTAAGGGTTTTGTTGAAACTCCACCCTCGAGAGACTTCAGTCGATAGAGTTCGAGGGAATCGTTGGTTCGCCGAGTGTTTCCCAGATCCAGACCCTTGGGTCAGATGAAGCCAAATGAGTGGTCAATGTTGCACCTATTCGGAAGGTGGACTGCCCCCAAGTCCAGGGACTTTGGAATGCGGTTATTCATGCTCAGTCATGAAGAGCCGAGGAGACAATCTTGAGGGATTCGGTTGTCGGTCGAGGTCCTGGTTAGTTGGAATCTTTGATGAGCGTTGAGTGGCTTGGAGATCCCATGTGGTGGACCCCGTTGGTACTGCTCGAGGGGCCCTTGCGGATGATGTTCTAGATGTTGTCCTGCAAGTGGCGACATTTATTTGTGTCGCGTTCGTAGACGCTGTGGATCCAACAGTATTCTACTCATTGGACCCTTAAGCCTTGGACTTTTGTAGGGCAGGATATTGCAAGTCGCGAGATAGATGTTCTCGTGGGTGTCCTTCGAGAGGAGTGTGGTTGTGGAAGGATGGAAGTTAAAGACGCTTCTTCTTATTGTAGCGACTGCCTCTGATGTTGCCGGCGTGAGCAAGATTACTCAGAACGATGGGATTAGATTCGTTGGAGCTTTAGGTTTCGTCTCGAGGTAGAATGTTGAGGTGAGAAGCACGATTCCTTTGTGCTAACTCTTGGCGCAGGAAGTAGTAGGCTTTCTCATAAGAGATCTTCATAATGTTATGTTGTTTTCGATCGACTCATGCTCTAAATTCGAAGTCAAGTGGTACACCCTTCGTAAGTTGGATGAGTATGGTTCGAGGGGTAGGTTCCTCGACTTCGGCCAAGGCGGTATTTGATCTTTCTAGCTAACTTTTGAGAGTCTCACCAGTGCCTTGGTGGAGATGGTTCCTGGGAGGGAGCCGAGAGAACTGTAATAGATCCACGTCTTGGGTAAGGAAGGGAAGATTTTGCACTCTGCATCATCGGTAGCATGTGATGAATCCATGTGCCATTCGCGGTGGTTAGTGAAGTTTGGAGGATCATAGTTCCTTAAGTAAGTAGTGAGTTTTGGCGTGTTGAACTGCTTATGTCATTCAGTATTAAGGATAGTTGGAGTAAAAGGGGTTCAGCTAGGAACTGGTATCCCAGATGTGGTTGGCGTGCCCCGCAATTCCCTCACCATCTTACAGATCATGTTGGCGAGAATTAGAGGTTGGGTTCCTATCATATCATAGCGGTCGTGATCCAGTTGAGGAGTTTGGAGCCTAAGGCATCTTCCCGAAGGAAGGTCTTCATCGTTATGTGAGTCTCCTACCTCAATTGAACGATTTCGTTTAGGTTGGTTGAGGTGAACTTGGGCCTAATTGGATGCGAAAAGCGTAGGATACAAGTCTGGACTCGTGGCAGTCTGAGTCTGCCTAGTGGGGGTTCGAGTACTATTCACTTGGTCGAGATTAGGTTAAGGACGCGAACGGTCGGGATGACAAGTTCCCTCTGTGGCGGTGAACCTGAGATTGTCGAGTTTGATTCTATGACAAAGGCTTCGGCTATTGGGGGAAGAGATGGATGCAGAGCTCGAGGAAACACGATCCGAAGGAGGCTCGAGGCTCCTACCCGCCGTGAGATGGGCAATGTCTTGTTGAGTGGTTCGCTGGAGTTGCAAGATTAACTTCCTTTTTTGCCTGACTTGGGCTTCGAGCTGTCACTCGGTCTCTTCCAATCTCCGGGTAAGCGTGAGAAGCTACACTTGAGTTAGTAAGGCCTCGGGGGCCGGAGGTAATGCCACATCAGCAGTGGAAAAGATGTCGAAAAGAGGTCGTTGATGGATGAGAGTTCCTTGATTATCGTTAGATGATCCACCGATGATAGATTTCCCCTTGCTCGCCATTGTCGAGAATTTTGCTCGGTGGATAAGATGGAACTTGAATAGCATGGAAAAACTTGTGGTCGAGAATCGATGGGCGCTGAGTTTGAGCAAAGGTATTGGTTGATGGAGGCTGAGCACCCAAGTCTTCCTAAAGGCGGAGAGTGTCTTGTTAAGCATATTGCTAAAGCTTTTGTGTTAATTCGATGTTTTCGTGGATTTTGTCGACAAGGCATCGTTGAGTCTCGCCCAACTTTCTTGATATTACATTGAATTGGGCTCGATCGACGAATGCTTCGAGGTTGGGAGCACTAAGGTTGGTCGGAGCTTCAGTGAGTCGAGGCTAAGGAGGAAGTTCCGAATCAGGATCGACAGTGGAAGGTCCGACCATGGGGTTCTTTCCTTTGTTCACTATTGTCGATAGGCTTGGTTGGTAAGTCCGAGAAAACATAAGTTGCGTCCCAAGTCTTCGTGACTGAGTAGAACGAAAGGCGAGGTTTTGATTCCTCGAAGGACGTGACAGCAAGTTGACAGTAGATGCGCGCTTTACTCTCTCCTTCCTAGCATGTCAAAATGCTTACATCAAATTTTGGCATCAACATTTTGAAGTTCCAAAATTTTGAAACTTTTTGTCCAGAGCGGAAAAGTATGGGAGATGCGGTAATAATACATGGAAAAGTAAAGAACACAGTTATTTATAGTAGTTCGGCCCGTTGGGGCCTACGCCCTCTTTGAAGGCTTTGCTGATCTTGTTTCACTATTGAGAAAGTACAATGGAAGACATCATTACAAGAAGTTACAATAATTAATGATGTCCGACTGATCCTTGTTGTCGAGCTTCCTTGCTAGTCGTGAGCAGTCGAGGAGTTTCCAAGGTCTAGAGGAAGGTGGTCGTCAGAGTCGGAGGGGTCCGATAGGTTGTTCGGAGTCGGAAGGGTCCGAGAGGTTGTAGGAGTAAGAGGGTCCGAGAGGTTGTCGAAGTCGGAAAGGTCCGAAAGGTTGTAGGAGTAAGAGGGTCCGAGAGGTTGTCGAAGTCGGAAGTGTCTGAGAGGTTGTCAAAGTCGGAAGGGTCTGAGAGGTCGTCGGAGTCGGAAGGGTCCAAGAGACTGTCGGAGACGGACGATTTGAGAGGTTGTCGAAGTCGGAAGGGTCCGAGAGGTTTTCGAAGTAAGAGGTTCCGGAAGGTTGTCGAAGTCGGAAGGGTCCGAGAGGTCGTCAGAGTTGGAGGGATGCGAGAGGTTGTCAAAATCGGAAGGGCCCGAGAGGTCGTCGGGGTCGGAGGGGTCCGAGAGTTTGTCAGAGTCGTCGTTGGAGTCGAAGTCAGAGTCGGAAGGGTCCGAGAGGTTGTCGGAGTGTCTCGAAGGAATGATAAAGTATGAAGTATCTTGGAGGGAGTATCCCCGAGGGAAAAGGAAGTAAGAAGTATCTCGGAGGAAGAAGGAAGTATCCCAGAGGGAGAAGGAAGGATCCCATAGGAAGTATCCCGAAGGGAGAAGGAAGTATCTTAGAGGAAGTCTTCTTCTTTGTATGATGATGGAAGGTGTTTAGGAAGTTTGGGGTGTACAGCGAAAATATGGTGCCCGGGGTGTACTTGGAAATCAAGAGGTCCGGGGTGTACCGGGAAATCTGGATGTATGGAGTGTACCGAAAAATTCGGAGTCCAGGGTGTATCAGGAGATCCTGAGGTCCGGGGTCATCTTCTTCCCCAAAGCCCATGCTGCCATTATAGGGGCCTCCAAGGTCCTCCCAAGCTCTCAAGCCAAGCAATGCCAACCCTTGTAATGAATGAGCATATGGGTATTTGTAGCGAAAGGGTTAGGTAGGAGTAGGTAAGATTTGGGAGTAGGAAAAAAGGAGTGGGAAACGAGGGATAATAAGGAGTGGGAAACGAGGGATAATAAGGAGTGGGAAAAACTGAAATTCGAATCCCAAGTATGGGATGCGAAATTTCGCATCCCAGGGAGGGATGCGAATTTCGCATCCCAAGAGGCATGGTGAATGCACCGCATCCTGGGGATCTGATGTCGTCGCATTCGGGGGATGTCAGGCCATCACATCTGGGGGATGCGATGCCGCACCTGGTGGATGTGTTGCCGTCCATCCGAGGGATGCGATATCACCGTATCCTTGTGGGATGCGACGCAGAAGGGAGTGGTGCAAGTCGAGGCTTATGCGAGGCGAGGCACGGTGGTGCGAGGCATGGTGATGCGAGGCATGGCGATGCGAGGCATAGTGATGCAAGACACAAAGAAGCGATGCATGCTAATGTGAGGCAAGGCGATGCGAGGCATGGGTGGAGCCAAGGATGGATTCTGGAATCGATCGGCGTGTGTTACACAAGCTTTTGGAGGCTGGGCAGTTAAAGCGCTCAGCGGTTCCATAGCGGTGGAGGTGCAAAAAGGTGTAGCGGGGAAATAGCGGGGATATAGCGGAGACGCAAAAAGGTTCATAAAATGTGAAACCAAATATTTAAAATTAATTAATTATCAATTTCACATTATATGTGTAGAAGAAACTAACATTAATTAATCATATATAGTAGAATCAAAGAATATCATGGTAACACACATTAGATTTGATGATTATAATAAATTTTCGGAATATATTGGACACTAATGCCTTAAAATTAGCTCTTTACACTAACTTTATTGATAATTTTTAAAAAGAATTAGTCAAATCAACCTTTATATATTAATGTTGCTAAAGCGGATGGTAAAAAGCGTTGATTTAGCGGATGCAGTGGAAAGTAGCGGGGCTACAAGCGGGTCTACTGTTCATCAGCGCTAAATTGAAATAGCGTAGCGGTTGAAGGGCGCTACGGGCTATAGCGGGGATATTGCGGGGCTTTAGCGGGGCTTTAACTGCATAGTTTGGAGGTGGTCGGCACGTGCCGAGCGAGCGATCTTCATTGTTGATGAATCTCGCATCTGAGGGATGCGACATTATGCTAGTGGCTCGACTCGAGTCTTTTGGTGCCAGGACAATGATTTGCTTGATATGATCACACATTCCTGAGTACGTCCACTTGATTCGTGACTTGTATTGTTCAAGTGCATTTTGGCGAGCCGTGACGACTACTCTTGCGCGACCCTGCCTTGGCTTGATTCCTGAGGATATTGGCAACACTTCTGGGCCATTGAACCACGCGATGGGCCGAGTCGTGTGGGTTTGGACTACTTTTGGTACCAGACCAAAATGCCAGTTAACAAGAACCTAAAAGAAAACAAAAGAATTGAATTAGAATCAGATCCATGGAACTTAACCCGTACAGAAGGGAATTTTGAGCGCCTACAATCCTAAGTTATGAATTTCATTCTCCAATTCTTGTTTCTGAAGGCCTAAACTAGTTTAATTTGATTTAGAAAAGGTTTGAAGAAGAAATGAAATGGCAAGGCTTCCTTGTCTGCTCAGAAAATAATGAGTTTGATGGTTATCCTTGGACGTTTGTTTACACTCGCTCAAAAGAACCTGGTGCGTTAGATTCGTGGAAAGCAAATCAGAAACGTTTTAAAGAAAATGTATACATGCCTTTGAATACATGATTTATTTCTTTCTTAAATCTTTTCTTAACGTTATAATTCTTAACGTTATAAACTAATTTCTTTCCTTATCCTTTAGCCTCATCCACTCAAATTTCAAATACAAAATAAATGCGCGTATATAATTTCTTCCGTTTTAACTTTCCGCATGTTTATTCCCTTTTTAATTCAATGAACGGTGTCTTTGACGTTTATTTCCTCATGTTACAAGCCATTTTTAACGTGCATTAATTCCATTTCAATTGCGCACCATTAATATATTAACATGCGCATATCTATTTTAAATTGAAACACTACTTAATTAACGCAATTTTAAACTTCCCCTTATTGCATATTTTGTAACATTTACAACATGCGTTTCTTCTGCAATTTATTTTGACGTAAATTATAATATGACATGTGTTATCAATTAATAGGAATGTTTCAATTTTAATGTCAATTACTTTTCTCTTTCCGACTGTCCATTTATTCTAATTTCAAACGATCGTTTTTCTGGTAATTTATGTACATTCATATTTTAAAAATATAAATTATATTTGTATACATTTACATACAAATATTTTCCGATGCTAGACTTCATACATTCATAAATTTGCAGTACGAACTCCGTTCGAAACCTATTATATATGTAAATTTATCAGAAAAATGCAACGAACACAATGGTACACGTTCCAAAGCCCAATTCTTACAATCCCAAAAAATGTCTGTTTTCCATTTGTTGTTTTCTGTAATTATTTAATTAAATTAATATTATAAAAATGTGAGGCGTTACAGCTATATTAACCAATTGAAAACTATCTAGTGAACCATTTTATAGTTATTTAATAACTATCAGTACGTACTCCTTGGATATTCCTAACAATCATGAGTACTTTAATCTCAACGGATACATCGATATCCAATCTCGATGCACCTTGGTTTTGAAAATTTGAAATGGCATATTTATATTCATTGCCATAAATTTCTCATGGTTATAACATTTCTTAACTACTATTACAAAATATATCGTTTATGATTTTTTATTAATTTAATTAATTAATGTAGTGCAGCACATTATATCGAGTATATTATAGGAAAATATACATTTTATTTTGAACAAGATTGATCAATGAGTTAGTGCAAGGACAAGACGAATCAGAGCACAAACAGAAGAACATTTCATTGCTTATTACAACAATTCCATCAGAATACAAGAATATACAGAGTATGAATAAATATTATACAACAGAGAATATTAGAGATTTAAATACAATACTGCAGTAGAAAAATAATACAAAACATAACTGAAAGAAATACACGGATACAGAGCTTTTCGAATATCACTTCAGCTAAAAACCAGGATCCTGTGAATATAATATCTGCAAAACCAAAACTTCTAGCTGCCCGTGCGGAAAATAAGGGCACCCAGAGTTTAGGTTAAAACAATAAACTCCAGGTCAGTCATGTGACTGGTGTGAGAACTCAAACAGTTATTAATCTTTATTTTAAAGTTAGGTAAATCAAGGGACCACGCCGTATAACACGGAACGGGTTTACCCCCATGAATAGCAGTGCATATAACAAACAGCGCAATGTTAAATAAAGAACAAGGAAGCTATTATAAGACTCGGGTCCCATCACACAATGCAGCACAAGCCGGAGGATAGAGTTGTTACCTTATAATAGTAAAAGAATGCTTGATACACGAAATTTAATCTTTTATTATTACTATAAGTGAAGAAATCAACTTCAAATATAAATGTATCAATCATAGCGACATGAATGTCCCATACCACTATGCTGCCAATACTAGGCTCTACAATCATAATCGCAAAAGGTCGTATTGGAAGTTGGGTTATCATTTATGGTATGAACCGAGGCAAAAGATAGTCCTCACCGATTCGAGAGCTCTAGTCCGCCCCTCAGGAACAGAACGCATCGTCCCTTGGACTCAGAGCCGGCCCACCGATGTGGATTAAACTTAGATCCTAGACACTGCGTTTCCCGCCCTATGGGGCGTAAATGAGCCAACTAATGACTCCATCGGTTCGAGAACGACCGATATATCTGAGGCGCCTCCAATTCCAACAACCTCATGAGTCAAACTCGCCAGCCAGTTTAAGCACTGAAGCCACTCCTAACTAGAAGAAAACGCATGCCCTCCCTGATGTCCGTCTCCCGTTTTTGGTTCATACCGGGTATGAAACTCGCGAATTAAACGCTACACAAAGCTACGCCACACATGCCGTGCTTTGATCATCAACCACAAGACTTTGCTTTTCAACAAAAGCCTTGATCAATTGCCACTTAAGCATGCCACACAGGCGATTCATGCCATGCGATTGATATCCATCTATATATAACCTCTAAACTCATACGTCTCAGAGAAGGGAATTAAGCAAGAGAATAAATTCTCCACCGCCAAACATATATATTTAATAGAAATCAGTCCCACAGAATAAAATCCAATGTCAGACACACAGTCCATTTACAAGTCCATTCTGGGACTGAACGAAACCGGAGGAACTAAATTCCTCGCATATCCACCGTCTTCATCTTCGACCAATCGTCGAATCCGTTATTCAGAATGGGTATAGACCCGACCTTTCCGAATAACCCGCGTATATAATAAACAAATGTTACACAAACACAACATACGCCTCATTCCAATTCAGAATATTCTTTTATTCAAATATTCACATCATTTAGGAAAGGTTCCCATTAATTTTATCAAAGATAAATTCTTTTAAATTTATTCTTTAATCTTCCTTTGGATATCATTTCAAACCATGTTAAGGTTTTCCAAACTAGTCGGGATTAGCGTACCACACCGAAGTAATTATTTATTTTATTTCCCAATCCCAACCTATTTATCCCATGTAGCAAAACTGATAATACTCCATATCTAACACCACGGTGTTATCGGTAAAATTTATTACCATTTCACGTTCAAATCTAGTTAAAGATTTAACTATCGCTTGGAGCAAAACTGGTGATACTCCATTCTCGATCATTTCAATCTAATTAAAGATTCGTTAAAACTCCACTTAGTTTTAATCTTTAACTGGGTTAAAGAACTGATGTCATTTAAAACACGGTTCACGATAAACTCAAAATCACATTCCATTGTTAATCGGGTTAAAGAACAAGCGTTATTTAAAACACCGTTCACGATAACCCCAAAAACCAATTTAAATTCAATTCCAATTAAATACTAATTAACTGGACAATTTCACTAAATCTTAATTAAAAGATTTATTCTTTTCTAAATTGAGTTCAAGAATAGTGTTATTTAAGACACCGTTCACAACGAACCCAAAATCCAATTCGATATTAAATATAAGGCTCTGAATAGAAAATATATCGGCTTATATTCAATATCGAATTCTGAAACCAACAAATATCGTATTGGAAATAAAGATATAAAATATATCATTCAAATTCCCGTAACGATACTTGTATAAACGCGAAATCCAACATCGAAATATCCCGAAGATGATTCCGATTCAAATCCATTCCAATTCATATATTGGAAATTCTGGTTATTTTAAAACCCATTCTCAATCCCATTTATTTCTTTAAAAATAACTGGATTTTAATTCTAGTTAATAACTAGTTCAATTCGATAAAAATCTATTTTTATCTTTTCAAATATTGAGTTTTCATCCCAATTTTTCCCAAATCATTTATTATGATTTTACACAAATTATTAATATTTTTAATAATTTTTATCAAGGCCCGTACAGTCGATTTCCCTCAACGGTCGTCGAACTGCACTTACAGCGACCTTTTCCAAATTTGATTTGGACATAATTCCAAATCCAACCGTTAGATTTCAAATTTCTTATATTCGTTGGAAAGCATTTTTCGATACGAACCCAACGGTTCCGGTTTTAGGAGAATCCGCCGGTCGGATCTCCCGTAAAATCAATTCAAAGTGAATGGTCGAAATTCGCGAATGGCCGCGGCACGGCGTTTTCTATTTAGGCCATATATATATATAATATATATATTATATATATTTCATTCAAACGTATTTATTAAATTCGTTTTAAAACGATTCTCACTTTCAGTTCAATTTTAAATCAAAATTGAATATTCTATATCACTATATATAAATGATAATATTTTCAAAATATTTGGTTTTGAAACCTTTTCCTTTTCGATATTCGTTATAAAAACGAATAAAATAGATATAAATATTGTTTGCGTCAAAATGGCGCAACTCTAATCAATACAGCTTTTATTCAACACATGAATATTATCTAACACATGAAGGTTTTTATTAATTCTTACTTATAATAAAAATGTAAATTTTATTGTAAATATATCTCGTTCAACACATGAATAGTTTCAACACATGAATATTCTCAGCACATGAATTTTCTTTTATTCAACACATGAATATTTTTGTTATTTTATATATTTGATAAAATTGTGATCTTTAACGTTTAGGGATTTTTACTCAACATATGAATTTTCTTTTATTCAACACATGAATTTTCTTTTATTCAACACATGAATTTTCTTTTATTTAACACATGAATATATAATTTATTCAACACATGAATATTTATTTTATTTTCTAAATTGGAATGAGATCCAATCAATTACCATATAATGTTATTTATATGGATTCCAGACAAAACATGTATATAATAGCAATGATAAATAATCAACCATCATCCAAAGTGCACTACACAGCTGTCTATCAACCCACCGATTGACATACAACTAATTAACGGGATTAGTGTACGTCAAACGTCATCCCAATACCCGTGTGGGGTTTCAAATCAACAAACACCGATTTTATTTGTGCATTTGGGCGACGTGTAAAATTTATCGTCCCAATCAATATTAGTCAAATCAGTGTACATAAACAAATCATCTGATTTGTAAATGAATATTTCATTTTATTCACACACACGTTAAAAATTATATTTTTAACGATAAAATATTTTATTCAACCTACGAATATTCTATTCAGTTCATTTATTCAATAAAATGATCTTTTTATTTTTCTAACTTATTTTAGAAAATTTCGGCGGCATAACGGTACGATACTAGAAACGGGACAAGGCCTAGCCTTATCCCCAGTCTAATAATGGCCTACGCCATACACTTACCAATCTAATCAATTCCATTTCACCCAAACAACCAAATTCAAACAAATATTCTAACCAACTACACAACCAAGCAAACAAGTCGTCCATGGTCTGTGGACGACGGGTGTCGGGTGCTGCTAAGCACCGTCAGCATCCTAATATATAATTTTAACTAGAAATAAATTTAAAGCGAGAAGTTCTCACCTTGGGGTTCCACTCCGCCATTCTATAATTCTGAACGGTTCAGATTGGGATTTGTTTTCAATCCGTCCCATCGCACTACTTTTTACGCTGTTCATTGTAAAAATCACATTTTTATAATGGCGTTTAATATATAAAAATCGTATTTTTATATCTCTACTTCTTGAATAAAGATCGATTTTTTTTGGTTATATATATATATATATATATCTAATTTTTATATTCGCTACCTTATATAAAAAATCATATTTTTATATCGTTATCCTTATAATAAAAATCAAATTTTTATTTCAAACCCATATATATATATATATAAATCACTTCTTTATATTTTTAAAAACCGCTTCTTTATATTTTTAAAAATATAGCCTTTCCTATCATAAAAATATAATTTTCTCTTATATAAAAATATAATCTTTCCTTTTTATAAAAATCTAAATTTTTTTCCTAAAAATCATATCTTTTCCTATTAGATAAATCGTACTTTTTCATGTTAATATAAGTCATATATTTACATAACTCGAAATCAAATTTTCTACATGAAAAATCTAATCTTTCATACATGAAAAATCTAATCTTTCATACATGAAAAATCTAATCTTTCTGTAACACCCCACACCCGCTAAGGTCACTCACTAAGGGAATGCCTTAACTTCGGTGGAGTATTTTAAGTGAATATAGAACAGAAAAATTACAACAAGACAGATATAAATAATACTTGAAAATCTAAAACATCATTTCATTGCAGCAAAAGGTAAACATGTTTAGTTACAACACCATAAAAGAGTCAAGTACTAAATATCCATCCTGATAAAAACATAAGTACATAATCCCACTACATAACCAATAGCCATAATAGAAAAGATAAGCTGGGCTTTACATCACGGTCCAAGCTCCAAAAGATAGATAAAGAAATCTGATCAAAGCCCACTAGTGCTAGGCCCAACCTGAGGACCTGAGGGGGAAAAAGATAAAAGCAACGGGGTCAGACATAAGTCTGAGTGAGCCCTATAACTTTAACAATACAATCATTAAAGTAATTAGGGTATGATATAAACTTGGTACGGTGATGACTGGGGATAAATGACTACACAAAGCAGCCAACTAGACATAGGATGAACTAAGATAACGGTAAAGACGCATCTACCCACCCAAGGGTAATTACTAACTGCACCACACCAGTCATTCCTACTTAAAGGTTGATCCCACCCAAGGACTTAGAAAATTTACCCAGTAGTTTCGTGTACCCCTAGCTGACTACATAGGTGCCGTCTGCCCCTATCTCCACTAGATGTACCCACTACTCCCCAAGCGATCGACTCCCTACCGTAGATACCCGTGTTGGCCCCACAGTGGGGTGTATCACGCCCCAAAGTGGCAACCCGATACAACCAATGGTGCACGGCTTATACCTACACGATGCAACAACGTCTTACCTACCAGCCCGAGTCCACACACGCATATGAAACTCGTTGGACTTGCGTTGCCACCGCTAACCCGTTTTGGCCTCTTATAGTCAAGCCCAGTACGCGTGTCCCGTCCTCAACATGGGTCGAGCCCAATAAGATACATATGGGTTACTGGTTGAAATGGGCCCCCACAAGCTACCCACCTAAGCTTGTCCCTTTTTCTAGTGCATCCCACTTAACCCTTTAATCATGTTTAATTACATGTTTCCACTTGGTTAAGTATTCTAATCGTATTTTCTATTGCCACCCAAGGCAACCCACTAGATTTCCACATGCCACCCAAGGCACTTACTTGATTTCCACATGCCACCCAAGGCACCCACTTAACCTCTCATGCCCCACTACATGCTTATCTGGTTAAGTGTTTCTTAATTGATTAAGAACGTAACCGTTGTAAAGACCTCTCACATTAGACTATCTTTTATGGCAGCTGGATTTGCCGGTCGGCTCCGGGCAGCCTTACGCCATAACCGAGTCTAACCTCGTGTCTTTACACTTGTCACATATTTAGTTTATGCCTAAGACCTCTCACATTGGGCCAATCATTTGTAGCCGCTGGATTTGCCGGTCGGTTCCGGGCAGTCTTATGCTACAAAAGGGTCCAACCTCGTGTCTTAGTCGATTAATTACGCCTAATTAATCACCCTCATAATTTGTATTAATTATCCCTAATTAATTACAAATTTAATGATGTACATAATTGACTCAATTATGTCCATCCACTTTATGGTATGCATAATCATACCAACTTCACACCATTTCATTAACTTGAATATTAACCCCATCGTTCCCCACGTAATTCGCTAACATGACATACTTAAAAGGGAAGATTCATCACAAATACAATGGGTACATCAACATGGGTTTTAAAGGTGTCAACATGCATATAGCATCAAACCCAACTAGCATAAATAATCAACCCAAACTTGCATGAATCACATATGTCATAAAGAGGGTAACTTGCATAAGCTACTTATGTCATACAAAGGGGTAAACTTGCATATGTATGTATGACATACAAAGGGGTTAACTTGCATATGTATGCATATCATCCAAAGGTGTAAACTTGCACATGTTACTTGCATATAATCAAACACCAAACTTGCATAACATGTCATATATGAACTTGCATATAATCAAACACCAAACTTGCATAACATGGTGTCATAATGGATCAATGTTTATCATAGTGATTTGCATAACTAGCATCATGAACACATAGCCTAAAACTTGCATAACTTGCATAACATTATGATCATATAGCATATAACTTGCATAACTTGCATAACATCATGAACATATAGCATATGACTTGCATAACATCATGAACACATAGCATATGACTTGCATAACTTGCATAACATCATGATCACATAGCATATGACTTGCATAACTTGCATAACACATAGCATATGACTTGCATAACTTGCAATAACATCATGAACACATAGCATATGATAACATAACTTGCATTGATCCACATACATAACCATAACCTCATTATATCCTATCATAATTAGTTTAGCAATTGCTTGCTAAAGGCATAGAAACTCACAACTTGTTGATTAGCACTTCAATGAAGAAGATTAAGTTGCTAGAGTTGATTAGAAGTTGATTTGAGAAGTTATCTTCCTCTTTAATTTGTTGGTGGCTCCTTCTAGTTGCATTTTGACGGCATAACGACGTTGTCTCCAATTTTAGTATGAATTAGGGTAGTCTTAGGGTGTATTTATAGATTAGTTAAGTGTTTTAGGCCATTAGGTTAACCCTAAATCAGATTAGAGCCGTCAGATCTCGTCACTAGCCACCAACCATAGCCCAAATCCCAAATCAGTGCACCCAGGTCACACAGACCGACAGGGGGGGTCGAACCATGGGTCGACCCCTAGGGGGGTCGACACCCATGTCGACCATAGGGTCGACACCCTCTGTCTGGCGGGAATTTTCCTGCCTCTTCTGAAATGTGAAGTTTGAATATTTTAAATCTGTTTTGAATTTTCTGAAAACTTCTTCGGGCCTTATCTGGGTCATACGGACTCCGATTTTCAAAAAATCGGACTCTATTTCGCGTATTTTTCCGAGACGAACGTAATGGCATAGCCCGTTTCCCCTGATTCAGATTATAAAATTTAATTCTGCCCTGATTTATATTATAACAAGTTATTCAACATACGGGGTGTTACACTTTTCAACATGAAAAATCTAATCTTTCATACATGAAAATATCTAAATTTTAAATAGAAATCACCTTACTGCTTAAAAACTGCGCCTCCTTCTTCCTCATCATGTTTTGTATCTCCCAGGCCTTCTTCCCGTACAGGACCCATTCACACAAGAAACCGACCAACGCCTAGGGTTAACAATCGCACACTTATCGAGGCACGGGCCTCAGATCTGAGACCCCCACGACGTTCACGTTCGCGATGCCTTGCCATGCCATGAAGGGCTTGGAACTCGAGGGGGGATGACGAACGCGACGGGTGGTTTGCGCGTTTGCTTGGAGGAGCGGGGTCTTCGAGAGAGGCGAAATGGAGGAGGGACACACAGGTGTTGGCGTCGATCAGAGGAGGGAGGGCGATGTGGTGGCAGTGCGGGGAGGACGACGATGAAGGACGTCGTTTTTTTTCCTTCTGCGACATCGATTTGGGGTGGGGGGGTGGTTTCGGGGAAAATGAATTAGAGGGGGGTTTAAATGAAAATAAGTTTATATACTATTATATTTTTTTATTTTATTCTCAAAAATGTTGACTTTTTATTCGAACACCAAACGAGACCCAACGACTGTCGCCCCTAGCTAATTACCCCCATTTCGAACACAATGGGATATGTCCCATAAGTCAATTCGGTCGTTACGATCAGTTTTCATCAAATTTAAAGTATAAATTAATATAACGTTCAAATTTTATTTTAACGTACATTTCAATTTGCCGGGGCCAAATACGGACCCGAAAAATTATTTCTAGCTTTGTATTGACGATGCGGTCCTAACAAAACTAATTTCGTCGAATTTGAAGACCGTTTGAAAAACGGCCCTTTCCCAAAAATTTCCAGTCGAATTTGAAACTGACAAAACACGTTTTCCTTTGCCATGCTCACATATTAATCCCAAAAATTCTGCATTTTGGAATCTAGCAATAATTTGACATCCCGGATCCAACAAAAGTGGTTTCGTCGAATTCTGAGGTCGTTTGCAAAATGGCTATTTTTAAGGCCTTTATATATATTAAAATATATATAATTCCACAGCGACTTTTATGAATTTTAAACTGGACATATCTTTCCACTTTTAAAGTGATATTTCAGTTTCTTAGCTTCGTTAGAAAGATATGATTCAACAGATTCAAAAATTTCTTGTTTCGTTCAATTCTGACTTATATTGAATTCTGTATATTCAATTGAAATTATAAATCGAATTTTCAAACAGCCGCACCATTTCATGCTCGTTATATAATTAAAATAAATTTATTCGTTTTAACTTCGTCGAAAATAAATTTTCCGTCGTTATTATTTAAAATATTCATTTTAAATAATCAAAATTCATTAAAATCGCCAAAATAAAAATTTTAAATTGGCTCAGATTTTCCGGGTTGTTACATTCTCCCCAACTTAAAATCTTTTCGTCCTCGAAAAGGAACGAACGCGAAAGTTGTTTTATAATCAACTCAACTTTCATTATTTTAATTATGGCTTAAATTTTCCAACTTTTCAGTTTCTAAAAACTTTTCAAATTTTTCAATAATTTGGCTAACACCCTAAATTTTCGAAAAATTTCGCCATAACCTCCCCTACACCGGGAGCATCGGGATATTTCAAATAGCCTCCCATGGCCCTCACCAATCCAAAAGAAAAAGCCAAACAGCTAGCCGATACGGCTCATAAAATCATCCAAACCCAATAACTTAGTAAACATGTACCTATTTGTCGGGCAAACAATTGTATTCCTCTTCTTTAGCCTCCTTGCTATGACCTGTTCAATGTATATACATGCACATATATGCAAATTTCAAGAAATTTCAATTCAGTCCAATATTTGACTCAAATTGGCTAACTGACTATACATGTACAAATTAGTTAAATTAGTCAACAAATAATCAAACAACACAACCATCAATCAATTAGTGAATTAACGTTTCAAATATATAACTTTGATATATAGCCAAAAATCCAATTTTTGATGCCCAGTCACACAATAAGCCCTATCTAGTTTTGGTTCTCACACCAGTCTATTGGAAATATATAGATATCCCACTTTCGGCGCTCGAACATAAACACTGATGATACTATAAATCATCAGTATCATCTTCGGGCGACTAGAGTGTGATTCTATATCTATCTAGCATATTTGAGACTTCGTATACACGCTAGCTAGGCGTATATGCAAAATCTCTATATACTCGATTGTCCAAATTCAGTATAAATAAAATATCCAAATACGCATAATAAGGCTTAAATTTTTCAAAAAAAAATTTGATTTCATTTTTTATTTTTAGAAACAACACTCTTTCGACTCGTTCTAGGATGCTATTGATCCCATCTCTAACGAGTCATTCCCATTGGATATTACTAATCCAATCTCTGATGAATTCTTTCGTTTGGTTCTAATGGGTCCTGTTCTCGAGCTTTGTAAACCAAAGCTATGATACCACTGTAAGGACAAGACGAATCAGAGCACAAACAGAAGAACATTTCATTGCTTATTACAACAATTCCATCAGAATACAAGAATATACAGAGTATGAATAAATATTATACAATAGAGAATATCAGAGAATTAAATACAATACTGCAGCGGAAAAATAATACAAAACATAACTGAAAGAAATACACGGATACATAGCTTTCCGAATATCACTTCAGCTAAAAACCAGGATCCTGTGAATATAATATCTGCAAAACCAAAACTACTAACTGCCCGTGCGGAAAATAAGGGCACCCAGAGTTTAGGTTAAAACAATAAACTCCAGGTCAGTCATGTGACTGGTGTGAGAACTCAAACAGTTATTAATCTTTATTTTAAAGTTAGGTAAATTAAGGGACCATGCCGTATAACACGGAACGGGTTTACCCCCATGAATACCAGTGCATATAACAAACAGCGTAATGCTAAATAAAGAACAATGAAGCTATTATAAGACTCAGGTCCCATCATACATTGCAACGCAAGCCGGAGGATAGAGTTGTTACCTTATAATAGCCAAAGAATGCTTGATACGCGAAATTTAATCTTTTATTATTACTATAAGTGAAGAAATCAACTTCAAATATAAATGTATCAATCATAGACGATATGAATGTCCCATACCACTATGCCGCCAATACTAGGCTCTACAATCATAATCGCAAAAGGTCGTATTGGAAGTTGGGTTATCATTTATGGTATGAACCGAGGCAAAAGATAGTCCTCACCGATTCGAGAGCCTCTAGTCCGCCCCTCAGGAACAGAACGCATCGTCCCTTGGACTCAGGGCCGGCCCACCGATGTGGATTAAACTTAGATCCTGGACACTGCGTTTCCTCGCCCTATGGGGCGTAAATGAGCCAACTAATGACTCCATCGGTTCGAGAACGACCGATCTATGCAGTTAAAGCCCCGCTAAAGCCCCGCAATATCCCCGCTATAGCCCGTAGCGCCCTTCAACCGCTACGCTATTTCAATTTAGCGCTGATGAACAGTAGACCCGCTTGTAGCCCCGCTATTTCCCACTGCATCCGCTAAATCAACACTTTTTACCATCCGCTTTAGCAATATTAATATATAAAGGCTGATTTGACTAATTCTTTTTAAAAATTATCAATAAAGTTAGTGTAAAGAGCTAATTTTAAGGCATTAGTGTCCAATATATTTCGAAAATTTATTATAATCATCAAATCTAATGTGTGTTATCATGATATTCTTTGATTCTACTATATATGATTAATTAATGTTAGTTTCTTCTACACATATAATGTGGAATTGGTAATTAATTAATTTTAAATATTTGGTTTCACATTTTATGAACCTTTTTGCGTCTCCGCTATTTCCCCGCTTTATCCCCGCTACACCTTTTTGCACCTCCACCGCTATGGAACCGCTGAGCGCTTTAACTGCCCAGCGACCGATATATCCGAGGCGCCTCCAATTCCCACAACCACATGAGTCAAACTCGTCAGCCAGTTGAAGCACTGACACCACTCCTAACTAGAAGAAAATGCATGCCCTCCCTGATGTCCGTCTCCCGTTTTTGGTTCATACCGGGTGTGAAACTCGCGAATTAAACGCTACACTAAGCTACGCCACACAGGCCGTGCTTTGATCATCTACCACAAGACTTTGTTTTTCAACAGAAGCCTTGATCAATTGCCACTTAGGCATGCCACACAGGCGATTCATGCCATGCGATTGATATCCATCAATATATAACCTCTAAGCTCATACGTCTCAGAGAAGGGCGTTAAGCAAGAGAATAAATTCTCCGCCGCCAAACAGATATATATTTAATAGAAATCAATCCCACAGAATAAAATCCAATGTCAGACACACAGTCCATTTACAAGTCCGTTCTGGGTCTGAACGAAACCGGAGGAACTTAATTCCTCGCATATCCACCGTCTTCATCTTCGACCAATCGTCGAATCAGTTATTCAGATTGGGTATAGACCCGGCCTTTCCGAATAACCCGCGTATATAATAAACAAATATTACACAAACACAACATACGCCTCATTCCAATTCAGAATATTGTTTTATTCAAATATTCACATCATTTGGGAAAGGTTCCCGTTAATTTTATCAAATATAAATTCTTTTAAATTTATTCTTTAATCTTCCTTTGGATATCATTTCAAACCATGTTAAGGTTTTCCAAACTAATCGGGATTAGCGAACCACACCGAAGTAATTATTTATTTTATTTCCCAATCCCAACCTATTTATCCCATGGAGCAAAATTGATAATACTCCATATCTAACACCACGGTGTTATCGGTAAAATTTATTACCATTTCAAGTTCAAATCTAGTTAAAGATTTAACTATTGCTTGGAGAAAAACAGGTGATACTCCATTCTCGATCATTTCAATCTAATTAAAGATTCGTTAAAACTCCACTTAGTTTTAATCTTTAACTGGGTTAAAGGACCGATGTCATTTAAAACACGGTTCACGATAAACCCAAAATCATATTCCATTGTTAATCGGGTTAAAGAACAAGTGTTATTTAAAACACCGTTCACGATAAACCCAAAAACCAATTTAAATTCAATTCCAATTATATACAAATTAACTGGACAATTTCACTAAATCTTAATTAAAAGATTTATTCTTTTCTAAACTGAGTTCAAGAACAGTGTTATTTAAGACACCATTCACAATGAACCTAAAATCCAATTCGATATTAAATATAAGGCTCTGAATAGAAAATATATCGGCTTATATTCAATATCGAATTCTGAAACCAACAAATACTGTATTGGAAATAACGATATAAAATATATCTTTCAAATTCCCGTAACGATACTTGTATAATCACGAAATCCAACATCGAAATACCCCGAAGATGATTTCGATTCAAATTCGTTCCAATTCATATATTGGAAATTCTGGTTATTTTAAAATCCATTCTCAATCCCATTTATTTCTTTAAAAATAACTGGATTTTAATTCTAGTTAATAACTAGTTCAATTCGATGAAAATCTATTTTTATCTTTTCAGATATTTAGTTTTCATCCCAATTTTTCCCAAATCATTTATTATGATTTTACACAAATTATTAATATTTTTAATAATTTTTATCAAGGCCCGTACAGTCGATTTCCCTCAACGGTCGTCGAACTGCACTTACAGCGACCTTTTCCAAATTTGATTTAGACATAATTCCAAATCCAACCGTTAGATTTCAAATTTCTTATATTCGTTGGAAAGCTCTTTTCGATACGAACCCAACGGTTCCGGTTTTAGGAGAATCCGTCGGTCGGATCTCCCGTAACATCAATTCGAAGTCAATGGTCGAAATTCGCAAACGGCCACGGCGCGACGCATTCTATTCAGGCCATTTATATATATATAATATATATATTATATATATTTCGTTCAAACGTATTTTATAAATTCGTTTTAAAATGATTCTCACTTTTAGTTCAATTTTAAATCAAAATCGAATATTCTATATCATTATATATAAATGATAATATTTTCAAAATATTTGATTTTGAAATCTTTTCCTTTTCGATATTCGTTATAAAAATGAATAAAATCGATATAAATATCGTTCGCGTCAAAATGGCGAAACTCTAATCAATACGGCTTTTATTCAATACATGAAGGTTTTTTTTAATTCTTACTTACAATAAAAATGTAAATTTTATTGTAAAAATATCTCATTCAACACACGAATAGTTTCAACACATGAATTTTCTTTTATTCAACACATGAATATTTTTGTTATTTTATATATTTGATAAAATTGTGATCTTTATCGTTTAGGGATTTTAACTCAACACATGAATTTTCTTTTATTCAACACATGAATTTTCTTTTATTCAACACATGAATATATAATTTATTCAACATATGAATATTTATTTTATCTTCTAAATTGGAATGAGACCCAATCAATTACCATATAATGTTATTTATATGGATTCCATACAACACATTATATAATAGCAATGATAAATAATCAACCATCATCCAAAGTGCACTACACAGCTGTCTATCAACCCATCGATTGACATACAACTAATTATTGGGATTAGTGTACGTCAAACGTCATCCCAATACCCGTGTGGGGTTTCAAATCAACAAACACCGATTTTATTTGTGCAGTTGGGCAACATGTAAAATTTATCGTTCCAATCAATATCAGTCAAATCAGTGTACATAAACAAATCATCTGATTTGTAAATGAATATTTCATTTTATTCACACACATGTTAAAAATTATATTTTTAACGATAAAATATTTTATTCAACCTATGAATATTCTGTTCAATTCATTTATTCAACAAAATGATCTTTTTATTTTTCTAACTTATTTTAGAAAATTTTGGCGGCATAACGACACGATACTAGAAACGGGACAAGGCCTAGCCTTATCCCCAGTCTAATAATGGCCTACGCCATACACTTACCAATCTAATCAATTCCATTTCACCCAAACAACCAAATTCAAACAAATATTCTAACCAGCTACACAACCAAGCAAACAAGTCGTCCATGGTCTGTGGACGACGGGTGTCGGGTGCTGCTAAGCACCGTCAGCATCCTAGTATATAATTTTAACTAGAAATAAATTTAAGGTGAGAAGTTCTCACCTTGGGGTTCCACTCCGTCATTATATAATTCTGAACGGTTCAGATTGGGATTTGCTTTCAGTCCGTCCCGTCGCACTCCTTTTCACGCTGTTCATAGTAAAAACCACATTTTTATAATGGCGTTTCATATATAAAAATCATATTTTTATATCTCTACTTCTTGAATAAAGATCGAATTTTTTTTTGTTATATATATGTATATAATTCTAATTTTTATATTCGCTACCTTAAATAAAAAATCATATTTTTATATCGTTATCCTTATAATAAAAATCAAATTTTTATTTCAAACCCATATATATAAAAATCACTTCTTTATATTTTTAAAAACCGCTTCTTTATATTTTAAAAAATATAGCCTTTCCTATCATAAAAATATAATTTTCTCTTATATAAAAATATAATCTTTCCTATTTATAAAAATCTAAATTTTTTTCCTAAAAATCGTATCTTTTCCTATTAGAAAAATCATACTTTTTCATGTTAATCTAAGTCATATATTTACATAACTCGAAATCAAATTTTCATAACATAGAAAATCATATTCCTTTAATATGAAAAATCATATCTTTCCTACATGAAAAATCTAATCTTTTCTACATGAAAAATCTAATCTTTCCCACATGAAAAATCTAATCTTTCCTACATGAAAAATCTAATCTTTCATACATGAAAATATCTAAATTTTAAATAGAAATCACCTTACTGCTTAAAAACTGCGCCTCCTTCTTCCTCATCATGTTTTGTATCTCCCAGGCCTTCTTCCCATACAGGACCCATTCACACAAGAAACCGACTACTGCCTAGGGTTCACAGTCGCACCCTTATCGAGGCATAGGCCTCAGATCTGAGACCCCCACGACGTTCACGTTCGCGATGCCTCGCCATGCCATGAAGGGCTCGGAACTCGAGGGGGGGCTCGAAACTCGAGGGGGGATGACGAACGCGACGGGTGGTTTGCGCGTTTGCTTGGAGGAGCGGGGTCTTCGAGAGAGGCGAAATGGAGGAGGGACACACGGGTGTTGGCGTCGGTCAGAGGAGGGTGGGCGAGGGGGTAGCGGTGCGGGGAGGACGACGATGAAGGACGTCGTTTTTTTCCCTTCTGCTACATCGATTTGGGGTGGGGGGTGGTTTCGGGGAAAATGAATTGGAGGGGGGGTTTAAATGAAAATAAGTTTACATATACTATTATATTTTTTTATTTAATTCTCAAAAATGTTGATTTTTTATTCGAACACCAAACGAGACACAACAACTGTCGCCCCTAGCTAATTACCCCCATTTCGAACACAAACCGTTACGATCAGTTTTCGTCAAATTTAAAGTATAAATTGATATAACGTTCAAATTTGATTTTAACGTACATTTCAATTTGCCGGGGCCACATACGGACCCGAAAAATTCCAAAAAAATTATTTCTAGCTTCATGTTGACGATACGGTCCTAACAAAACTAATTTGGTCGAATTTGAAGACCGTTTGAAAAACGGCCTTTTTCCAGTCGATTAAATTCAACTGAAGCTAACAAAATACGTTTTCCTTTGCCACGATCACATATTAATCCCAAAAATTCTGCATTTTGGAATCTAGCAATAATGTAACATTCCGGATCCAACAAAAGTGGTTTCGTCGAATTCTGAGGTCGTTTGCAAAATGGCTATTTTTAAGGCCTTTATATATATTAAAATATATATAATTCCACAGCGACTTTTCTGAATTTTAAACTGGACATATCTTTCCACTTTTAAAGTGATATTTCAGTTTCTTAGCTTCGTTAGAAAGATACGATTCAACAGATTCAAAAATTTCTTTTTTCGTTCAATTCTGACTTATATTGAATTCAGTATATTCAATTGAAATTAGAAATCGAATTTTCAAACTATCGAGCCATTTCAGGCTCGTTATATAATTAAAATAAATTTATTCGTTTTAACTTCGTCGAAAATAAATTTTCCGTCGTTATTATTTAAAATATTCATTTTAAATAATCAAAATTCATTAAAATCGCCAAAATAAAAATTTTAATTGGCTCAGATTTTCCGGGTTGTTACAGTTAGATATATGTAACAAATTATATGATTGCTTAT
This sequence comes from Allium sativum, assembly GCA_030737875.1. Lineage (NCBI taxonomy): Eukaryota > Viridiplantae > Streptophyta > Magnoliopsida > Asparagales > Amaryllidaceae > Allium > Allium sativum. The sequence continues at coordinate 181,805,014 of CM060924.1, read as the reverse complement.
ATGACAGATTTCTAACTTTATCATATGTTGGAAAGATAGAATTTTATTACTCGCTAAGAAAAGAAAATATTAAGATGGACAATGGAGTTAAGTAGAAGTACAAAGAAATATATAACTTGAGAGAATGATACAAATCCATAAAGAATTAATGTTTTTATGTAAATATTATCACTTGAGATTAAATTTATATCAATGTCTCATCAATTTACCAATTCATATGGAAAATATATTGATTCATACAAAAAACACATATCTATTTAAATTTTGGTTTCTCCTAGTATATAGTGTTTGATAAAATGTTTTCTATAATAACTGATTTGAAAATTGACTGATACTCAAAAGGAATTCACTCGTATGCGGACAAAAAAAAAATTAATGCAGTAAAAATGACAATATATTTGGGATTGACTAATTCTATTAACACCCCTCATTTTGCTTTTGCCACCCCACTACAGATTTAAAAAATAGAATGACATGTTTACCCTCATTTGTTACTAAACTTGACATGTTCATTATTATTTTTTATCATGCACTTTAATCATAGTGAAATGGAAAAATAAGACAAGAATAATAAAGTTGACCGAAGAAAACAAATATGATTTACAGGAAAATGATGTTATATTTTAAATTTGACTTTTTTCTTAATATCTTTTTCTCAAGAATTTGATTTACAATTCAATCGTCTTTTTAATTAAACTGAAATATAATATTTTAGACCAAGCTATTGATGAAAATAAAAATAAAAAAGTAATTACGAATTACAATTCTATTGTTTTTGGATTTTATATTAATTTTAAGTAGTTAGTTATAAGTATAAAATAAAGAGTAGTTTCGGTATATTATGGGGTGGAAAAGGCAAAAGATAGGGTGTAATAAATTTTGTTTAAATGGTGGGGTGGCAAAGGCAATAGTTGGGATGGAGATAGATTTAGCCTTTGGAATTTACAATATCACGTTAACTTAAAATATATTCAAAATCTACTTCAATTTGGAAATTGGAAATAATATCTGAAGCTCTCCTATGTTGCAGCCTCATCTATCAATTTATTTCTCACGATGTGGGACTCCCGCGAACTCACTTACCTACTATGATTTCACCCACATTGAAGGCCATACTGCCCATACACACGCGGCAGTAGTGCTTACTAGCTGAACATCTCGTTACAGTTCCACTAACCCACAGTTTGTGCTTTGACCACATGGTGAATGCGCTAGTTTTACTAAATAGTTGGTTCCCAAATAGGTAGCTACTTCAAACGATAAGATAAAAGCATCTTCAAGTCTAGTGTTAATTCAATGTAATCTAAATAACAAATCATAGTTAACATTTTTCATTAAAATGTCATATCCAATACTAATGTTTTGTATTGATATAATTGGAAAATCAATTAACAATGTCTTTTTCATTATCTAATTCGAGACATTCATCTTCACACGAGGCTTTTAGTTAAAATACTTTTCCTTTCAATTACAAGTAAACTACATCTAACCATTTTTTTTCTATGTAATTTGTATTGGGTAAAAAAACATACTTAAAAATGTTAAATGCTCTTAACAATGTGTAGTAAGCTTTGCCACACGAATTTTAGATGAAAATACATAAAATTTGGGTTGAAGATGCTCTAATACTATGTATGTAGATGGTCATGCAAATAGTCACAAGTAGACAATGAGATGAATGTTCAAGTGAAAGGGCAATCAATTCAAAACAAGAGAAAGGGTCTTGTTCAAAATCATATAGACTCTGAATCGTTAATCAATACCTATAGAAAAGGAATGCAATCCTGTAGCTTAACCAATGCGGCTAACTGCAACAAAGACAAAAGATAATATTGATTCTAAAGGTAAAGAAGTTGGAAACTAATAAACACACCCCCACCTCCTTCTCCACCTGTTGCCCTCCATCAACATAAAAGATTTGTAATCATGACATCCAAACATGAAAAATCAATGATGACTGAGCTAATCACATGAACTTGATTTGTATTTCAAAACATAAAATAACGTGGATCCTAATATATAAAGATGAAAAAATTGGATATATCCCTAATTTCCACTTAATCTTAAAATGCAAAATTGGTTCATCGTTCATATTTAATGCAAATCAAACCATAACCATATTTGCACATGACATCAACATAAAAGATTGCCTTCTCCATACAAACATCCTCGTTTTAGCCAAATTTCAGACAGCAAAGAACAAACAATAAAATGGCAATTCCTCTCCATTGCAATCGAAGATTTAGTTGACAATCACAACTGGCACGTTGTTATCAGGTAAGATACGGGTAAAAATCAAAGGATACCATTCTGCTGGTCTAAAATTGATTGAAATTTCAATCATGCAAATGTATCCAGTGGAAACAACCCTTACATGAATGATGAATATCAGAAAGAAACAATGTTGCAGCGAAAAGCATTTGATATGACAACTTTTATTAATGAACCAATGTCCTAAAATATCAGAAAAGCAGAAACCAACATTGTAACATACAAAGCATACAGAAAGTAAAGAAAATCTTAACATATAAGCGCAAAGAAATGTTACGCATGTGCGTTACTTGGCGGGATAAAAGCCATTAACGGTCATTCCACCATCAACTGAGATGACCTGTCCTGTAATGTATGAAGCAGAAGGAAAGCAAAGGTACGCAACAAGTGATGATACTTCTTCTGGTTCTCCCAATCTTCCAAGCGGTGTTCTTGAAATTACATTGCTTACAAATTCCTTGTCCTCGAGAAGCTGATATCATTTACACGAATGAATCTAAGATTATAGTTGCTTCTTTACGAACAAAGTGAAGTCTTGATGATTTTGAGCATTAAGAAAAATATGCAAGTAAAATACACTCACTTTATCAACAAGTGAGGTCTTGATGTACCATGGTGACACTGAATTGACTCTAATATTATCCTTCGCCCATTCACATGCTAAATTCTTCGTAACCTGATTTATTGCACCTGGCACATACATGGCAACTTATGTTATAACTCCTTAGTTATGACGAATCAATACTCAATAGTCTTTTCGTCACAACCATACCCTTCCAAATAATTATATATATAAAGACGGAAAGAGAAAAAAAGAAAAAACATAGAACATCATGCAAATATAGACATAAAATCACCTTTTGTTGCTGCATATACCGTTCCACTACTAACAGCGACCACTCCACAAACAGAAGATATGAATACAATGCTACCCATTTCCGATGCTTTTAATAGAGGGTAAGCAAGCTGACACATATGATAGGCTGATTCAAAATTTGTAGCCATGATGAATGAGAAGTCGTCTGATGTATATTCCGTTGTTGGCTTTCTTATGTTGGTCCCTACGTTGTTTACCTATTTCAAAAAATTTCACAGAATATCAGTATATTCAGGCACTAAATTTGAAACAAGATAACCTGTGAAAAAGCTTGTACTTGGTTATTTAATCTTATACAATTATTTCTGTGGCAAAAATAACTTGTGAAGATGCTTGAAACTCTTTTGTACCTACACTTTCTAGTATACTTGTCCAATGAAATAAGGCTCTTCATTGCAATTATTGCAGCAATTATAACTGCATGGCGGGTCAAATCCAACAGATTTTGGTTGAAGTCAATTGGATTCAATTTATGGTTGAACGCTGAAATTCCAATCCGCATTTGATCTACCAGACCTTCAAATCCGATTTGATCCAAAGATTTCGGATTGAATCAGATGTTGGTTATTGTTTGTGGTAATACCTGTCCCATTGATATACTTAGATACGATGTGTAAACAACTAATTTTAGATTTTCTTAAAGGAAATTCAACAAAAGTATAATTTATTAAAATCTTATTTGATAACTACTTATTTTAAATTTATTCAAAAGGAATTCAGTTAAAGTATAGTTTACCAAGAACTTGTTTGACAGCAACTTATTCTAAATCTCTAGGAAAAGAATAAATTAAAATTTAGCTTACCGAAAACTTGCTTGACAACAACTTGTTTTAAATCTTCTAGAAAGAGTTCAATGAAAGTTTAGTCTAATTAAAGCCCGTCTGGCATTTTGAATCATTTCAAAAATAGTTTTCGATTGTAATATTCAAAATAAATCCAAGTGAATAATAGAAAATAAAATTGTTAAAATTTTGACAAAATAGGGTAAAATTTTAAATCAATCATAAGTAATTGTTTCTTATGACTTATCAACGTATTTATTACTTTCAAATCAAAAAATTAAGTGGTCGAAAAAAAAACTACAAAATATAAAAATAATTGCATGATACTTTTGCTACAAATAAACTACTACTATGCCTCCTTTGAATATGTTCAACAAAAACAGTAAGGTTATAGTGTTATATGGTGGAAACATTTTGATAACTTTTTCAAGCAAAAAATTATGTGCACCAACACCTCTGTGTCAATGTAAATAAGGGGTAATTGGCTGCAAGTATTATTGTCATTTGTGGCTTTGTTACTACAAATGCAAATGATTTCTTTGTGGTTGTTGTACTCAATTACATGTGTATATAAAGGGGGAATGGGCAAATCCGTGTTGTACAAATGGCGACTTGCCTCCTAATCAAGCACCCCTCTCCGGACCCAAGTCCGGCCCCCGCAAACTTGATTTTGAGGCTCACCTTCCTCTGTAATGAGTAACCAATAACCTGTCGGGAACATGGAAACAATTGGGTGGGAATAAAGGGTTGGCCAGGCCCAGCCCAGCTACTGGGTTTCCCAAGTATAACATTGTATATCCATGTTTATAAATATACAAAAGACGCAAATTCATGACCCCTTCCCAGGTTCAAACACTGTTCTTAAGGGAAATAATTAGATAATCAACCAAGAAGCAACAGTGTTTGGACAGACAAATGCCATTGTTCAAGTGGTTAAGACATTTTAACATGACGTTAGAAATCACAGGTTCAAATCCTGAATTGCTCTAACTGAAGACTTTCGTGGGGCTTCCCCTTAGACCAACCTTGACCCCGATGTAAGTTCATTGTCAACCATCATCCAAAATCAACATAACCAGTATCGAGCAATATGCATAAACAATCGTATATCTCCATCTCGATCCTAATCTCCAGACATCCTTAAGGGTTGGCATGACTTTAATATAATCATACAAACACGTAGGATCATAAATTGATACCCGAAAAATCTGGAATCCGTTGGCATCCGTATTTGAAAAGAGAATAAATATCTGATATACAGAAAACAAGGATGTGGATAAGAAGACATCTGCATCCGAAATTATTTATTCATTTTTTTCAAGATTATAGTTAAATACGTATATTTTAGAATAAAGAATTTTTTTATTAAATTAGAAGTTTATATTATATGTACTAAATACATATTAACTGCTCAATTATTTATTATCTTCATATTTCTTTATTTTTAATACTTTAATAATTAATGAAATTTTAAAAAAAAGTTCATGTTAAACTAAAATTTTCCTTTTACGTTTTTTTACTTTAGTAGCCATTAGCATAATTATCTGATCTCCGTTAGCATCGGCGGATGCAGATATTTGATATCCAAAAATGACTTTGAATCCAGATACGCATATGACGGTATCTGCAACCAAAAGTGTATGTCGACGGGCCTAGAAACATGAATGCAAAGCCAAAGTCTCCAACCAGCGAACTCACACATAAACTATGCTTATCATCTCACCTACAGTAGCTCACTTTACATAATCCAGAGTGGCCTGATCACTCCACTAGCTTGCACCACTAGGCATCTAATTCTACTCAAACACCATTCAAACTAGTCACAAAACAAGCTCGCTGAATTAAATAATCCATACTATAAACACCATTTGAATTAGCCATTGCTCTAGCTCAGTCAAATAGATAGTTTAACGACCCGTATTTTATACGCTATCAATCATATCATAACTATTGATTTCATTTAATTAATAAGACGATGTGAGGTTCCATTGGTATTGACTGGGATGTTAAAGTTAAGTCGCAAATGGGATAATTAATTAAGTTCGTATTTGGTAGAATATGTCAAAGATGCACAATGGGACCTAATTTCTTACATAGGCCTCAAATATTTTCGGTCCAAGGCTTGTCGAGAATGCTCTTTACGTAATTTCATAACTATTTTTCTTCATTCATTATTCTCATTTGTGGTATATAAATAAATAAACGCTTCCAAATATTTCCATGACTTCTCATTTAAACCTTGTAGAAATTTATTCACTGCGAAGAACAACAAGCAACTTCAGAGCAGGGAAATCAATGAGCTTAAGGATAAGAATATCATTGGGTTTATGTGAGTAATATTACCTCCAAGTGAATTAAATGTTTATATAATTTGTGTTGGAAACAAATGGCTGAGTCACGTACTCTGTCGCTTTCTTGAAAACGATTCGGCGATCTGGTCGGTGGTGCAAAACCAGTTCGTACTTTCGCCGCCGCCTCTAGGATAAAATAGCCTCCCTGAAATTAATAACTGATTTGCTTTGCACAAACAAACCAATGCAGATTTGCACTTTCTGTTTTTAACTGCTCGAAAATTTCGTAAGAAGATTTTAATGGCGGAGGAAGAGAAAAGCAGAATTTTTCTCTGTATTGATCTCGTCTGATCTGATGGTAATATATAGACGAGGATAAGGTTATTCGAAAATACTGGTCAGTGGAGGAAAATAGGATCTGCGAAATACTTGGTCAAAAGTTTACTGATTCAAATAAAAATCGACTCAGAAATATTTTCGTATATTTTTTTTAAAAAAAAAACTAGTTCGAAAATTGCAGTGTTTTCTGAACCAAAAATATAAGTGTCTACACCACATAGCCAAGGCCCAAAGCCCAAGCCCAATAACGAACCGAGTCACGCCGGGCCGGGCCGGGTCGGGTCGAGTCGGTCGGTCGTTCGCGCGTGTGTGGTGGTCATGATGCATGGACTCCCTCCTCACAACAAAGCATGTATTGGGAGCCCCAAGGCCTCATCAAAGCTTCTTAGAAACAAGTATAAATACTTGCTTATTTCATATAATCCCATGATGTGAGACTATTCACATTAAGGAGCCACTCATACACTTATTCAAATATTTTAATAATTCACACAAATTTCCAACAATCCCCCATTTGAATTTTTAAAATATTATCGAGCAGTTTCTAAAAAACATAAGACTGTGCATAAACAAATGTGTCATCCGACTTGAATCTTTGCATAGTGAGTAAGATTCAGTTTTTACTAGAGTGACACGTAGTCTTGAACTCTATTCCTAACATCAAACCACACACAATCTTTTCTATAGTGCAATTAAATAAGCCCGTGCGTTTATGGCCATGTACGTCTATCCCATTTTAGTGAACGCTCTAGAAGTTTTGCCCAAAACTCCATAGGAAACGGCCTCATTTCCACATTCACATAGGTGAGTCTATCAAGAGTACTCCTGAAGGTAGGTACTCAACTCCAAATAGAGTATAGATCTCATTAAGAGTTTCTATTAACTCATCCTCTATCACTTCAGGAATACATGCTTCTTAGTTTGTTAAATAGCATGTTCAACATCTATCACTACACAACTTGTTTTTACCCATTGAACCTATTTCTTGGAATCTCCAGTCATTTAGGTCGGGTTACCATTGTGTGTGACTCAACAATCTAAGGGCAATAGTCCCATTCTTTTAGAAGAATTATGGACTTTCTCTCTTGACAGTCCTTTCGTCAAAGGATCTGCCAAATTTTCTTCACTACGTATGTAATCTACTCTAACGGTACCTGTAGAAAGTAGCTCTCTAACCGTGCTATGCTTACGACGTATTTGTCGTCTCTTACCGTTAAAATAACGGTTCTGAACTTTTGCAATAGCCGAGGTACTATCGCAATGTATCAACACAGCCGGTATCGGTTTTTCCCATAAGGGAATCTCAGCTAACAGATTTCTCAAATACTTTGCTTCTTCACTAGCTGTAGCTAGTGCTATCATCTCAGATTCCATAGTGGACTGAGCCAAAATAGTATGTTTCTTGGATTTCCAAGAAACAACTCCTCCAGCGATGCTAAATATATAGTCACTGGTCGCTTTAGAATCATCAGATAAAGTATTCCAGTCTGCATCTGAGTATCCTTCAAGTACAGCTGGAAACTTTTCATAATGTAATCCAAGGTTCATAGTTCGTTTAAGGTATCTCATGACCCTTTCAATAGCATGTCAGTGCTCTATACTAGGTCTACTTGTAAACCTGCACAATAATCCCACGACATAGGCAATGTCGGGTCTAGTACAATCAGTGGCATACCGAAGGCTGCCAATGATGCTCGCATAATCAGACTGTCTTACACCTTCACCAGTGTTCTTAAATAACTTTACACTTGAATCGTATGGTGTACATGCAGGTTTACAGTCAAAGTAATTATATTTCTTTAGTATATTCTCAATGTAACGAGACTGATCCAAAGAAATTCCCTTTTCTGACCTAATAATTTTAATACCAAGGATTACACTCGCCTCACCTAAATCTTTCATATCAAAATTGGCACTTAGGAAGGATTTGACTGAATTTATGGCATGAGTGTTTGACCCAAAGATGAGTAGGTCATCTACATAAAGGCATATAATAGTGCAAATGTCATTCTCATATTTATAATAAATGCATTTGTCACTTTCATTAACTTTGAAACCATTTGAAATGATTAGGTTATCAAATTTTTCATGGCATTGCTTAGGTGTTTGTTTTAAACCATATAATGATTTATCCAATTTGCATACTTTATGTTCTTGACCATGTACTACAAATCCTTCAGGCTGGTCCATATAAATTTCTTCGTCTAATTCACCGTTCAAAAAAAGCAGTTTTAACATCCATTTGGTGTATTAGTAAATTATGAATGGAAGCAAGTGAGATTAATACCCGAATGGATGTTATTCTAGTTACAGGTGAAAAAGTATCGAAGAAGTCTATATTTTCTTTTGTCTAAAACCTTTAGCTACTAGTCTTGCTTTGTATTTATCTATAGTACCATCAGGTTTTAGTTTCTTTTTAAGTACCCATTTACAGCCTATAGATTTACAACCAGGGGGTAAATCTGTCAAATGCCAAGTCATCTCATCATTTATAGCCTTTCGCCAAAAATCGGCATCTATTGAAGATAAGGCCTCTTGGAGGTTTAAGGGATCCTCCTCTATAGTAAAAGCGCTAAAATCCGAACCAAAATCTTTTACGGTTCTTGCTATTTTACTTCTTCTAGGTTCAACTCCAGAACTTTTATCAAGTTCTGTTCTAATAGGCGTACTTGATGTGCCCCCACTATTCCTTAATTTAAAAGGAAATTTAGTTTCATAAAAATCGGCATCATTTGATTCAATTATATTATGTGCATTTAAATCATAAAATCTGTATGTTTTGCTATTAATAGCCTAGCCTATAAATGCACATTCATATGCTCTACTTGCCAATTTTATTCTCTTAGGGTCTGGAATGCGAACATATGCTAAACAACCCCAAGTTCTAAAGTACGAGACATTGGGTTTATGATTCTTTAAAATTTCATAAGGTGAAATTTTATTCTTAGATTTGGGGATTCTATTCAGAACTTAGCATACAGTCAATAAAATTTCCCCCACCAATGTTTTGTTGCACCAGAATTTAGTAGAATGACCACTACTAATTCGGTAAAAGTCCTATTTTTTCTTTCAGCTTTACCGTTCATTTCAGGTGAATAGGGTGCAGTTCTCTCATGTACAATACCGTGTAATTTATAGAAGTCCAGAATTGAATTAGATTCATATTCTGTTCCTCTATCACTACGAAGTCTCTTAATTTTTCTATTTACTTGATTCTCAATTTCAATTTTGAATGTTTTAAACATTTCAAAAGCATCACTTTTATTTTTCATAAGATATACATATGTGAAATCAGAACAATCATCGATAAAAGTGATAAAATAGCGATGTCCATGTCTAGTCAAAGTACCATCAAGTTCGCATATATCAGAATGAATCAAGTCTAAAGGTTCAGATTCTCTATCAACAGACTTGTGAGGTTTCTTTGTGATTTTTGCTTGTGTACAGAATTCACATTTATCAGATTCAGATTCTGCTATCTTAGGTATCATATCTAGAGTGCTCATGTTATGAATTATTTGTTTATTAACATGACATAATCTACAGTGCCAAATATTAAAATCACACAACATATAAGCAGAATTATTCACTTTATTAGATTCAACATTTAATTTGAACATTCTCTCACAAGCATAACCCTTTCCTACAAAGTTTCCCTTATACACAATGGTATACAAGTCAACCCCAATAAATTAAGTAAACCCTGCCTTATTAAGGAGATAGCCAGAAACCAGATTCTTCCTCATCTCTGGAGTATGCAAAACATCTTTGAGGATCACAGTCTTTCCAGAGGTAAACTTGATCTCGACATTTCCAACCCCTGCAACTTTAGTGGTGTGAGAATCTCCCAGCAACACTTTCTGATCTTCAGCAGCCGTGTATGTGGAGAACATAGCACGATCATAGCAGACATGGCGAGAAGCACCAGTGTCTACCCACCAACCCTCTGATCCACCAACAAGGTGAATCTCAGTAATCATAGCCATAAGAGGCTCCTCTTCAGTCAAGTTAGCATGTGGTACAGAGCTAGGCTTGTTCCGACACTTTCGTGCCATATGACCTGGTTTTCCACAGTTGTAACATAGAAACAACTGTCCAGAGTCATTCTTTTGGGCTGATTTTTGCTTTCCTTTTGGGTTTCCTTGCGGATTCCCATTCTGTTTGTTGCGTCTGTTCTGATTCTTGAAAGACTTCTGATTTGGTTTCAGAACTGCGGGTTTGGTCTTTTTAGTGTTGTTGTTTGAAACAAACAACACTTCCTCTTTTTGGTCCTGTTTGCGTGCTGCCTCCTCAATGCGAAGGCGAGTGATCAAGCTCTCTAAGGAAAATTCCTTAGTCTTATGCCGTAAGAAATTTTTAAAATCTTTCCAACCTGGGGGCAGTTTGTCAATAATAACAGCAATTTGAAACTGTTCATCTAAAACCATACCTTCGGAGATGATCTCATGAGCTATTTTCTGCAGCTCATGAGACTGCATCTCTACTGACCTATCGTCTGGTATCTGGTACTTCAGATAGCGGCTCACAGCATACTTCTTCGCCCCTGCCTCATCTGTATCGTATTTCTTCTGCAGCGCTTCCCAGATCTGCTTCGCTGTCTTGTCTTCTGAGTTGTAGTAATCATACAGATCATCGCTCAATCCGTTCAGAATAAAATTCTTGCACATATAATCATGTTCAGTCCAGCTCTGCAACTGCTTTGATTGTTCAGTCCAGGATGTCATCTACGCTTCATCAGCTCCGTCAGGCTTGTCTGGCAGCTGCGGTTTGTCGGTGGTCAGAGCAGTAGCCACCTTTCTCATCGTCAGGTAGAGCTCCATTTTCTGACGCCATCGTTTGAAGTGCAGACCCTCGAAACGAAACGGGGCAGCAGTCACCAATGGAATCTGGAATGCAGAGGAAGGAGCAGCATCATCTATGGTTGTTGTCGAAGCCATTGTTTCTAATCGTCTTCAATTTGTTGGTAATAAATGGTTGAGTCACGTACTCTGTCGCTTTCTTGAAGACGATTCGGCGATCTGGTCGGTGGTGCAAAACCAGTTCGTACTTTCGCCGTCGCCTCTAGGATAAAACAGCCTCTCTGAAATTAATAACTGATTTGCTTTGCACAAACAAACCAGTGCAGATTTGCACTTTCTGATTTTAACTGCTCGAAAATTTCGTAAGAAGATTTTAATAGCGGAGAAAGAGAAAAGCAGAATTTTTTTCTGTATTGATCTCGTCTGATCTGATGGTAATATATAGACGAGGATAAGATTATTCGAAAATACTGGTCAGTGGAGGAAAATAGGATCTGCGAAATACTTGGTCAAAAGTTTACTGATTCAAATAAAAATCGGCTCAGAAATATTTTCGTATATTTTTTTTTAAAAAAAAAAAAACTGGTTCGAAAATTGCAGTGTTTTCTGGACCAAAAATATAAGTGTACACCACATAGCCAAGGCCCAAAGCCCAAGCCCAATACCGAACCGGGCCGGTCGGTCGCGCGCGTGTGTGGTGGTCATGATGCATAGACTCCCTCCTCACAACAAAGCATGATTGGGAGCCCCAAGGCCCCATCAAAGCTTCTTAGAAACAAGTATAGATACTTGCTTCTTTCATATAATCTCATGATGTGGGACTATTCACATTAAGAAGCCACTCATACACTTATTCAAATATTTTAATAATTCACACAAATTTCCAACAATCCCCCACTTGAATTTTTAAAATATTATCGAGCAGTTTCCAAAAAACATAAGACTGTGCATAAACAAAGGTGTCATCCGACTTGAACCTTTGCATAGTGAGTAAGAATCAGTTTTTACTAGAGTGACACATAGTCTTGAACTCTATTCCTGACATCAAACCACATACAATCTTTTCTATAGTGCAATCAAATAAGCCCGTGCGTTTATGGCCATGCACGTCTATCCCAGTTTAGTGAACGCTCTAGAAGTTTTGCCCAAAACTCCATAGGAAGCGGCCTCATTTCCACATTCACATAGGTGAGTCTATCAAGAGTACTCCTGAAGGTAGGTACTCCACTCCAAATAGAGTATAGAACTCATTAAGAGTTTCTATTAACTCATCATCTATCACTTCAGGAATACATGCTTCTTAGTTTGTTAAATAGCATGTTCAACTTCTATCACTACACAACTTGTTTTTACCCATTGAACCTATTTCTTGGGATCTCCAGTCATTTAGGTCGGGTTATCATTGTGTGTGACTCAACAATCTAAGGGCAATAGTCCCATTCTTTTAGAAGAATTATGGACTTTCTCTCTTGACAGTCCTTTCGTCAAAGGATCTGCCAAATTTTCTTCACTACGTACGTAATCTACTCTAACGGTACCTGTAGAAAGTAGCTCTCTAACCGTGCTATGCTTACGACGTATTTGTCGTCTCTTACCGTTAAAATAACGATTCTGAACTTTTGCAATAACCGCGGTACTATCGCAATGTATCAACACAGCCGGTATCGGTTTTTCCCATAAGGGAATCTCAACTAACAAATTTCTCAAATACTCTGCTTCTTCACTAGCTGTAGCTAGTGCTATCATCTCAGATTCCATAGTGGACTGAGCCAAAATAGTCCGTTTCTTGGATTTCCAAGAAACAGCTCCTCCAGCGATGCTAAATATATAGCCACTGGTCGCTTTAGAATCATCAGATAAAGTATTCCAGTCTGCATCTGAGTATCCTTCAAGTACAGCTGGAAACTTTTCATAATGTAATCCAAGGTTCATAGTTCGTTTAAGGTATCTCATGACTCTTTCAATAGCATGCCAGTGCTCTATACTAGGTCTACTTGTAAACCTGCACAATAATCCCACGACATAGGCAATGTCGGGTCTAGTACAATCAGTGGCATACCGAAGGCTGCCAATGATGCTCGCATAATCAGACTGTCTTACATCTTCACCAGTGTTCTTAAATAACTTTACACTTGGATCGTATGATGTACATGCAGGTTTACAGTCAAAGTAATTATATTTCTTTAGTATCTTCTCAATGTAATGAGACTGATCCAAAGAAATTCTCTTTTCTGACCTAGTAATTTTAATACCAAGGATTACACTCGCCTTACCTAAATCTTTCATATCAAAATTGGCTCTTAATAAGGATTTGACTGAATTTATGGCATGAATGTTTGACCCAAAGATGAGTAGGTCATCTACATAAAGGCATATAATAGTGCAAATGTCATTCTCATATTTGTAATAAATGCATTTGTCACTTTCATTAACTTTAAAACCATTTGAAACGATTAGGTTATCAAATTTTTCATGCCATTGCTTAGGTGCTTGTTTTAAACCATATAATGATTTATCCAATTTGCATACTTTATGTTCTTGACCATGTACTACAAATCCTTCAGGCTGGTCCATATAAATTTCTTCGTCTAATTCACCGTTCAAAAAAAGCAGTTTTAACATCCATTTGGTGTATTAGTAAATTATGAATGGAAGTAAGTGAGATTAATACCTGAATGGATGTTATTCTAGTTACAGGTGAAAAAGTATCGAAGAAGTCTATATTTTCTTTTTGTCTAAAACCTTTAGCTACTAGTCTTGCTTTGTATTTATCTATAGTACCATCAGGTTTTAGTTTCTTTTTAAGTACCCATTTACAGCCTATAGATTTACAACCAGGGGGTAAATCTGTCAAATGCCAAGTCTTATTGGATTCAAGAGAATCCATCTCATCATTTATAGCCTCTCGCCAGAAATCGGCATCTATTGAAGATAAAGCCTCTTGGAGGTTTAAGGGATCCTCCTCTATAGTAAAAGCGCTAAAATCTGAACCAAAATCTTTTACGGTTCTTGCTATTTTACTTCTTCTAGGTTCAACTTCAGAACTTTTATCAAGTTCTGTTCTAATAGGCGTACTTGATGTGCCCCCACTATTCCTTAATTTAAAAGGAAATTTAGTTTCATAAAAATCGGCATCATTTGATTCAATTATATTATGTGCATTTAGATCATAAAATCTGTATGCTTTGCTATTAATAACATAGCCTATAAATGCACATTCATATGCTCTACTTGTCAATTTTATTCTCTTAGGGTCTGGAATGCGAACATATGCTAAACAACCCCAAGTTCTAAAGTACGAGACATTGGGTTTATGATTCTTTAAAATTTCATAAGGTGAAATTTTATTCTTTGATTTGGGGATTCTATTCAGAACATAGCATACAGTCAATAAAATTTCCCCTTAAATGTTTTGCTGCACCAGAATTTAGTAAAATGGCCACTACTAATTCGGTAAAAGTCCTATTTTTTCTTTCAACTTTACCGTTCATTTCAGGTGAATAGGGTGCAGTTCTCTCATGTACAATACCGTGTAATTTATAGAAGTCCAGAATTGAATTAGATTCATATTCTGTTCCTCTATCACTACGAAGTCTCTTAATTTTTCTATTTACTTGATTCTCAATTTCAGTTTTGAATGTTTTAAACATTTCAAAAGCATCACTTTTATTTTTCATAAGATATACATATGTGAAATCAGAACAATCATCGATAAAAGTGATAAAATAGCGATGTCCATGTCTAGTCAAAGTACCATCAAGTTCACATATATCAGAATGAATCAAGTCTAAGGGTTCAGATTCTCTATCAACAGACTTGTGAGGTTTCTTTGTGATTTTTGCTTGTGTACAGAATTCACATTTATCAGATTCAGATTCTGTTATCTTATGTATCATATCTAGAGTGCTCATGTTATGAATTATTCGTTTATTAACATGACATAATCTAGAGTGTCAAATATTAAAATCACACAACATATAAGCAGAATTATTCACTTTATTAGATTCAACATATAATTTGAACATTCCCTCACAAGCATAACCCTTTCCTACAAAGTTTCCCTTATACACAATGGTATACAAGTCAGCCCCAATAAATTGAGTAAACCCTGCCTTATTAAGGAGATAGTCAAAAACCAGATTCTTCCTCATCTCTGGAGTATGCAAAACATCTTTGAGGATCACAGTCTTTCCAGAGGTAAACTTGATCTCCACGTTTCCAACCCCTGCAACTTTAGTGGTGTGAGAATCTCCCAGCAATATTTTCTGATCTTCAGCAGCCGTGTATGTGGAGAACATAGCACGATCATAGCAGACATGGCGAGAAGCACCAGTGTCTACCCACCAACCCTCTGATCCACCAACAAGGTGAACCTCAGTAATCATAGCCATAAGAGGCTCTTCTTCAGTCAAGTTAGCTTGTGGTACAGAGCTAGGCTTGTTCCGACACTTTCGTGCCATATGACCTGGTTTTCCACAGTTGTAACATAGAAACAACTGTCCAGAGTCATTCTTTTGGGCTGATTTTTGCTGTCCTTTTGGGTTTCCTTGCGGATTCCCATTCTGTTTGTTGCGTCTGTTCTGATTCTTGAAAGATTTCTGATTTGGTTTCAGAACTGCGGGTTTGGTCTTTTTAGTGTTGTTGTTTGAAACAAACAACACTTCCTCTTTCTGGTCCTGTTTGCGTGCTGCCTCCTCAATGCGAAGGCGAGTGATCAAGCTCTCTAAGGAAAATTCCTTAGTCTTATGCCATAAGAAATTTTTAAAGTCTTTCCAACCTGGGGGCAGTTTGTCAATAATAACAGCAATTTGAAACTGTTCATCTAAAACCATACCTTCGGAGATGATCTCATGAGCTATTTTCTGCAGCTCATGAGACTGCATCTCTACTGACCTATCGTCTGTCATCTGATACTTCAGATAGCGGCTCACAGCATACTTCTTCGCCCCTGCCTCCTCTGTATCGTATTTCTTCTGCAGCGCTTCCCAGATCTGCTTCGCTGTCTTGTCTTCTGAGTTGTAGTAATCATACTGATCATCCCTCAATCCGTTCAGAATAAAATTCTTGCACGGATAATCCTGTTCAGTCCAGCTCTGCAACTGCTTTGATTGTTCAGTCCAGGATGTCATCTACGCTTCATCAGCTCCGTCAGGCTTGTCTGGCAGCTGCGGTTTGTCGGTGGTCAGAGCAGTAGCCACCTTTCTCATCGTCAGGTAGAACTCCATTTTCTGACGCCATCGTTTGAAGTGCAGGCCATCGAAACGAAACAGGGCAGCAGTCACCAATGGAATCTGGAATGCAGAGGAAGGAGCATCATCATCTATGGTTGTTGTCGAAACCATTGTTTTTAATCATCTTCAATTTGTTGGAAACAAATGGCTGAGTCACGTACTATGTCGCTTTCTTGAAGACGATTCGGCGATCTGGTCGGTGGTGCAAAACCAGTTCGTACTTTCGCCGCCGCCTCTAGGATAAAACAGCCTCTCTGAAATTAATAACTGATTTGCTTTGCACAAACAAACCAGTGCAGATTTGCACTTTCTGATTTTAACTGCTCGAAAATTTCGTAAAAAGATTTTAATGGCGGAGGAAGAGAAAAGCAGAATTTTTTTCTGTATTGATCTCGTCTGATCTGATGGTAATATATAGACGAGGATAAGGTTATTCGAAAATACTGGTCAGTGGAGGAAAATAGGATCTGCGAAATATTTGGTCAAAAGTTTACTGATTCAAATAAAAATCGGCTCAGAAATATTTTCGTATATTTTTAAAAAAAAAAAAAAAAAAAATTGGTTCGAAAATTGCAGTGTTTTCTGGACCAAAAATATAAGTGCCTACACCACTTAGCCAAGGCCCAAGCCCAATACAGACGGGTCGAGTCGGTCGGTCGGTCGGTCGCGCGCACGTGTGGTGGTCATGATGCATGGGCTCCCTCCTCACAACAAAGTATGTATTGGGAGCCCCAAGGCCCCACCAAAGCTTCTTAGAAACAAGTATAAATACTTGCTTCTTTCATATAATCCCATGATGTGGAACTATTCACATTAAGGAGCCACTCATACACTTATTCAAATATTTTAATAATTCACACAAATTTCCAACAATTTGGTTTTGCCCTTGTATGATAGATTGCAAGTGTCTTTTTATATTAAGCTTGTGAATTAAGCACCACTAAAAAGGTTATACAGATTTATAACTAGATTAAATGATTAATAAATAGAAGATTGACCTCTAAAACCGTTGTAACAAGAATTCCAGGGGGAGAATGATACATATATACATGTATCATATATGTGTGTGTGTGTGTAGATATGAATGCACAAACTTAAGAATTTAACCGACTTTTAAAGGTGAGAAATAATTTTTAATACAAGAAATTAAAAGGCAACAATTTCACCTAAAACCTGTTTGTTTTGAAAACAAAATAATTTTAAATTTTTATGATATTTTTGAGGGGATTTCTAAAATAATATACAATGATTTTCTGAGTGAAAATGATTTTTTTTCTTTTCACAAGCCCCATAAAGTGCAAGTCCAAAAGGATTAACCGACGGGAAAGTTAATTAAAATTTTGCACCCTTAAATTATAAGGAAAAGTTCCCTTTACATGCTTTTTTCTGAATTTACGCACAAACAGTAACCATGCTAATTACTGAGAATTCGACGTGTAAGCATGCTCAATACATAATAGGGTAGGGAAATGTAGATCTAAAGCATACATGCATGATCCAGTAAAACTATTAAGCGCTAGATCTTACAGAAATAACGAACTCCGAGAGTCATGAGAGCCGAAGGACACACAAATAACAAGAGTAAATGACAAGGATAGTGCATTTTAACAATAATTGAGACTGTGGTGACTTGATTGAGAAACAATGACGCTTAGGATGATAAATATCAGAATAGCAGGAACGTGACCGAGGACTTTCTGAATTGTGAGGGATTCCTTATATTGGTTGAAAGAGTTTCAGTTGTTTTTTTTTTTTTTTTTTTGTGTTTTTTTTGGGGGGGGGGGGGGGGGGGCAAGGCCAACCAGTTTTTTAAGTAATTCGTAACATTATTTCTTACGAAAGAGTTTTAGCATTTGACAACACTAAAGATGAAACATTGGGAATAGGCAAGGCATATGGTATTTCCCAATGCACTTTCCAAAAATGTAACTATTTCTTCCCAAGCTTATTTTCTTTCGTAAGAAGATTGATTTCTTCCTTTGTCATTTGATTAATAACACAACGATTAATTATGGTTCGACGTTGAATGACATATGTTTGCTTTGGAGATTTAATCACTTTATTGCTGATTATATGAAATGACAAGAATAGAATCGGTAGGTATTCGAAGCGCACAGAAAACTCAAGTATACAATAAGCCAAAAGATCCTTTTTTTAAGGGAACTGCTATTTATAGATGTAGATCGCTCAGAAATATCTCTAGGAAAATCGAAGGCTGAAGATGAAGTCATGTCAGGAGCCCAGTCCATATTAGTGTTAAGACAAGGAAGAAGGATCAATACCCATCTCTATGGAGGGCCAATCCCTTTGGATGTTAATCCAGGGAGAGTGATCCCTTTGGTGACCCCTTTTAATTGCTATCTACTTTGTTCTGATGATGATTTTAGTAGTTATCCTTTTGTTTGAGAGATACAGAGTGATGTTAGATGAACTTGAATTTTCAGCTGGTTAGACACGTTGTTATACTGATTCAAATCATAGATTTGGGCCGATCTCTCATTTGGCGAGTTTTCGGATGATGTACTGCCGAGTTTGCTCGACCATTGTCTCATAGTGCTATCTATGCTTGATGTCTGGACTTTTAACTATCACTCTGTGCAATTTGCCTCGATAATTGTCAAGTATCGTCAATTTGGTTTGTCGGAAGTAGCCGAACACAAAGGCGGGGTAACACATATTAAACCAAATAAGGTTGGTAATTCACCAAAAGAAATAGTTGCATTTCTAGAAAGTGCATCTGGCATGAACCAACACTAATTTGTGATCTACAGGAAAGAGAAGACTTGCCTTTAGGAGTAATGTGCTGCTATGTGGGTTCATTTAACTTTCAAGGCAGGAACTTTTAATGGAGTAATTAAAACATTTCTATAAGGATTTAGACTACCATTTGTTCTTCATACTTCATTCAGTATTCCCAAGTTAAAAACTCACACAACCTAAATCACCATCCTACTTGATAGGTACCATTCTGTCCTAACGCCTCAAGAATTCAATCAAGAGTGTCACTTTGGAATCCAACTTATGATTTTTCCAAGCTCACCCAACTACTTCAAAGCTACATACAACGAGCTTAAATCATGGAGCTCGCCCTTCAAAGTTGCTTGTACCTCATCATATAACAACAAAGTTAGCTCGTTTACCCATCAATACCATGTACCGAGGTCGCCATGACAACAAGCTCGAAAAGTCAAATAAATCAAAAGTGAGCTCTCAATCTATTCAAAGGAAAAATGTCCCCAACCACTCAGTCAGGTTGGGTCATTTCACAGAATCGAATGAATACAGTAAAGCACAATTTCAGTCTGCAAATCCAAATTAACTTGTTACGACACCAAATTCTTTTAGCATGTCGGTACATTCCAACAAATATAGACACGAGGTCTCATTTGAAAAGATATCCAAAGATGTCTCATATGCAGTCACTTGGAGGAGCCGGTATATTCTGCGAGCACTGGCCATCAAACAATTGAACAGAGATTTTAACGAGTAGTCTAAATAGCAAGGACTGGTAGAGTCGAGACAACTACTGAGATAGACTGGCCATTACATTCTGAGATGTTTGGAAAACACAAACATACTTAGGCCAGTGGAAGCAAGAATTTGACAGCAAACATAGACATAATGGGGTCTAGATTGGTGGGAGCTGATGCATCCAAAGTATTTAATCACATCATCAAAATAGTGACTAATAAAGCCAACGCATGCAAGGGCAAATAAACAGGCCGAATAGCAGTTGACATGTTCTAAAAGGCAAAGCCTGTGTTTGTATAGAATGGGAACTATACTGATATGCATATTACATAAGCTCATGAAGCCAATGCCTGCCAGCTGATAGTAGAAGACCCATGGGAGATTTTCTATATTTTACTTTAATTCAAATTCAAATGTTTGTTATTATGTTTTGCTTTGGCGGCAAGTTGCATTTAGTAGGGAAACTATAGAGGCCACGTGTTAAAGTTGTTGGAATATACAACTATATATGTAGCTGCTATTTGATGAAAGAATATAGAAGAAAATAATTTGCTAATTTCCCCAATTCCTA
This sequence comes from Allium sativum, assembly GCA_030737875.1. Classification (NCBI taxonomy): domain Eukaryota; kingdom Viridiplantae; phylum Streptophyta; class Magnoliopsida; order Asparagales; family Amaryllidaceae; genus Allium; species Allium sativum. Next base: position 181,784,382 of record CM060924.1, on the reverse strand, counting down.
TTTCTGCGTCTCAGCAATGTCTTCCTTCTTCCAACTGTAATTCTTCTTCCTGATTGCTCTCTCCTCCTATCACCCCCTAATATCCGTATCAATTGGTGCTTTCACTTTCTGACCTCTCCTCCTCCTACTGACCTCTACTCCTCCTCTCTCTAAACTATTCTTTTCAAACATGACCCGACTGGATAAAGTCATCAATCAGCTCGCCAACCACCAAGAAGCCCTCACCACCATCCAAGCCATCCAAGCACGCCACAACTCCATGCTCGAAACTCAGCATGCCAACATTATTGACATTAAAGCTCTGCTTCAAGACCTTCGCAAATCCGTGACCGAACTCAGCAAATCCGTGACCGAACTCAGCCGAAAATTAGACAACCCACCACCACCAACCCTCGTTCTTCCTCCAACACCTACCTCAGATCTGAAAGCAATGTCGCTGGGGTTAGTTGAGCCAGCAGATCCGAAGGCTCCGCAAATCCAATCCACTGTCGCAGGCTATACATCATCAGCCCCTTCTCCGCCCAAGTTCCCTACACCTCCTCCTGCCTCTGACGTCGTCGACGTTGCTGCTCCGCCTTCACCAAAGTCACCTCCACTGCCCCCTCTACCGTCAGCAAATTCATCTCCATTGCCGCAATATCCTATTTTTGCGCCAATGCAAAATAGTGTCCATTACCAATCTGAGGCATACTACTTGGCCGCTGCACTTCATAAAGCTTTGAGCGTCACGCTAGCACTGAACTCGAAGTGCCATATTAAGCAGAAATGGATTGCACAAGACCTGTTTGCTGAAATGCACAGCCTGCGGCTGGAGTGGTATGATGCATCAGGTGTGTTTGCTGAAATGAGCAAGTGGAAATATGAAAGTAAGAGGCTCGTCTTTGATCCGGGCGGGATAATTAAGTTCGAGCGATTGTTTCAACCAACCTATGACCTTGAGGACAAGGTCAATTTCAAGGCGTGGGTAATGATATGCATATTACATAAGCTCATGAAGCCAATGCCTGACAGCTGATAGTAGAAGACCCATGGGAGATTTTCTATATTTTACTTTAATTCAAATTCAAATGTTTGTTATTATGTTTTGCTTTTGGCGGCAAGTTGCATTTAGGAGGGAAACTATAGAGGCCACGTGTTAAAGTTGTTGGAATATACAACTATATATGTAGCTGCAATTTGATGAAAGAATATAGAAGAAAAGAATTTGCTAATTTCCCCAATTCCTATTTCTGCGTCTCAGCAATGTCTTCCTTCTTCCAACTGTAATTCTTCTTCCTGATTGCTTCCAAAGGATTTAATCACATCATCAAAATAGTGACTAATAAAGCCAACGCATGCAAGGGCAAATAAACAGGCCGAATAGCAGTTGACATGTTCTAAAAGGCAAAGCCTGTGTTTGTATAGAATGGGAACTATACATATAAAAAAATTCAAGCCAAGAGGTCTAAGCAGGGTGGAAACTCCATGGATGCAACGAATGGCATCAGTACACCCACATAGAAAGCTTAGGAGATTTAAGTCAAAAGAACACCGATATACCAGCATCAACCAAATTAACTCAGTATCGAGGTCCAAAGAAAAGATTCAACCATTAAAACATTTTGATTTTATATATCAGCAAAAGATCATACCCCAGTTTGATTTGATAATTCGTCTCCTTTATTAAACCATACGACCAACTTCAACCATTAAAACATTTTAATTTTATATGTAGCAACTACTTAAAAAGCATATCCAAAACCATTATACAGAATGTAAACAAATAGTCAATTACATCACTATACTACTCTAATTCAGCAGGATAAATGCACAATTTTAAGTTATGGAAATTAAACTCACCAGAATATTAAGCTTTCCATCGAAAGCAGATCCCACCTTCTTCATCAACTCCTCTCTCTGCTCTCGGATTGACAGATCACAAACGGATCCAGTTACCTTCAAACCCATCTCTCCCCATTTCTTCAAGCAATCGTTTAACTCGTTTTCTTTGCGCGAACATGTGTATACGAAAGCACCAAGTCTACCCAATTCTTCGACAACAGCATGCCTAATCGATTAATTGATTAGAAACAAATATTATTTAAGATAGCCTAACAAGAAGTAACTCAAATCATGACAAGAAAAAGGAGGGGAAAGACAAAACTACTGAGAATTAGAAGTTACCCGATCCCCCTTGTCCCTCCAGTAATCAAAGCAGTCATTCCATTCAAAGACCATCTTCCAGGTTTAGCTATTTCGCTGCTACTGCTTTGAATATCACTCATTTTCCCAACTGGTAGAGGAAAGAAAGTAGAAAAGATGGGATATTTTGAAAAAAAAAAAAAAAAAAAAAAAAAAAACCAACAATGAGAAAACGAGTTTCTCGTTCGCTTTATGTAGCCAGGACAGGATAATGTTTCTGCGATTTTTTGCTGACTCAATTAAAGCACATGCTGTTTAGACTTTAGAGCATCCAGTGGCAACGAAAAAAAAACGTGCGTTTTAATTCATTGAGCGGTTGTTCAAAAGGTGTTGTTGTGTTGACTAGAAACACGAGAGAACGTTCTTTTGTTGATATTATTACCAGTATTGGGCCATTCATAGCATCAGTATTACCGTATAACGGTAGGAAAACCGACAGCTAAGGTGTTTAACATAAAATATAAAAAATTTTAAAAATTAATTCTAAGTTAGATTGTTGTGTGTATGTGTGTGTGTATATATATATATATATATATATATATATATATATATAGGGCCGGCTATTGGGACACAAAATTAGACACAAACTTGGAGACACAAAGCCTCAACCGTTGGATCTTTTTGTCTTTATGTGGAGAGGTGTAATTCATGGGGTAATCCAATGGTGTAGATTAGTTGTGTCACCAATTGTGTCTAAATTTTGTGTCTCAATAGACTTTCCCTATAGACTTTCCCTATATGTATATATGTATATATATACATATATGTATATATATACATATATGTATATATATACATATAGCGTAGTCTAACAGAAAATGGAAGTAATAGAGAAAATATAAATTCAATTACACTGAATTGTACATATAAACCAACTTAAGACCAAAAACATGCTATCAATGTATTTATTTAAACTAAACAGAAGCACATACATATATTGTTATTATATTTCAAGTAGATATCAATATCCTCTTGATGTTTAGCTATTTTGCAGCTTTAAAGATTGAAGAAAGAAAATGAGAAAGAAAACAAATACAAACTCAAAATATATCGTTATATCACTAAATATTTAACTGAAATAAAAAATGCAAGAGTATATGTGTTCCTTATAAAATTCATGAGTTTATGAGTGCACGAACTTCAGGCTTTGAACAAATGAATTTCCATGAATATTCTGTATATGTTTTTCAAGTTTGAGAGTTTACAGCTGAGCAACATGACCATCAAACAAAACAACTAACAATTCAACCATATAAATCCAGGACATATACTAAAACAAACTAATAAACATGCCATCAAACCCCAAAATTGGATCAATATCAATACTCAACGAGTACAAATACTTTCATGTTCGAATTAAAATCCGTTTCCACATAAACATGGTAGAAGAGTAACTGAAATCACTGCTTTCGCATTCTCAACTAAGATAAGCAAATAGGGCATTACAAGATGACGTTAAAGATGGCACAACCCTATAAAATTTAGAACTAATATAACATGGATATCTTTCCAGATTTGCTACTATTTTGGTGAAATGAGCACATAACGTCTTGCCAGGCATCTTGATTGTCTTGAAACCACTGTGTGATCGTCTGTAATTTAATTTCACGTATAAGAAAGCATAACTGAAACGTTGTAAGTCAACCAAATCAAAGAAAAACAACTAATGAACTAGATAACCTACTTCTAGTTGAGTAGCATAGTTTTTTCTCTCAGAAGCTCGGCATCTTTTCTTACTTCTATTGTTTTCCTTTTTTTCTTCTCCATCAGAGACTTGACCTCTTTTCTTACCTTACTTGCTTCTCTTTTTTTTTTTTTTTTAACTTCCCCATCAGAGATTCAGCCATATTCTTCATTTTTCTTTTTTCTGACTTTTGTTTTGGCTGTTAAATTGTACGACTAATACTATCATAGTCTCATTAATCAAAAATTATATGACTAATTTAATTTGTTGATACTATCATAGATTCAATGGTTACAGATTTGATCATAGAAGTTCAAAACTTCCAGGAAGCATACCGGAGGTATAATATTTTTTCCAGTAATGAGACAAATTGCTGGTAGAGTACAGTATGTAACCAATGGAACGGATGAGAACAGATACATAGTAGCATAAATATATGTTATACTTTGAAGTAATCTAAGCCTTTTTCCACAACAGATTGAGAAGTGTCTACTAAAAAGAATCTCAATCGTGTCAAGTGAACACTTGAGAACTTGATTTAATTAGTCTGGAAAGTTGGATTATGCCATGTTCTGAATGCATGATACGCTGGCATGCAATATATGGACCTCCATTGTAACGACCCGCATTCTACGCGTCGGAGGATCGTAAAATATTTATTTCTTTTTCTTATGAAGTCGTATGGTCGTGTAACTTTGGGGAACGACTATTGGGCTCATTTCCCATGTTAATGATTTTTTTCGATTTTTAAATGACTGTTTTGCCCCTGATGAATCTTATTTCGCCTATAACTTTTGAGTGGTTAGGAATTTTGACTTGAAACCACTTCCATTGAATTCAGATGATGGTTTCTCTTTTCGTAGAGTGGTCACATTAGTCAAACGGACTTTCCGTTTGGGAGATATGGCTGAAATAAAGTTTGAAAAGTGAAAAACAACTTAAATGTGCTTAATTGGGTAATTAGCAGCTAGGTTCATTAGGGATTTTGGGATTAGGGGTATTTAAGGGCTGATAGGGGCTAGAGAAATTCTCCTTTGTCATTTTTCAGCTGCCATTTTCATTCTCTTAACCCTAGTAATGGCCTCCACTCTCAAATTCTTCATTTAAACACCTCCTAATCGCTTTCTAATCGATGATTAAGCTAAGCTACATCAAATCCAGGAAAATCAACACCTAATCAGAGTTGAAACTGTTGTGTTGCATAGGAATTCGACCCAAACAGTAGAAAATTTTCAGATCTAAGATTATTTGTGGCTAAGGTGAGTGATTTGCCTTGTTTTTCACTAATTACGGCTAATTAGGGGTGATTAGTGTTAATTAACGAAATTTTGTGTTATAAAAATCTGGATAAATATTTAGAAATTCTTAAATATTATTTTATCCCTTTGTTAGAATTTTGGGTTAATTTGGACAAGTTTTGTTAGTCATATGGTTAAATCATGATAAAGGGGATTAAGGAGAAAATCATAGTTTTGGGCATGTTTGGTCCATATTTGCATGTTAAATTGTTGTTTTAATATTTATGGTTGACTATACATGCTGCTATTACTGTTTGGAATGATTTGTAATTGCCTAAAACTGTTTGATTGGTCGAACGCGTCGTCGTGTGGCGTAAATAGCTTGCTGGAAAGTTGCAGGAAATTAGTCAGTAACCCGTTCGTAAAGCACCCTCACGACCCGAACCCTAGGAGGGAGAGCGTGAGGAATAGGGCGAACCCTAGGAGGGCGAGCGTGTGGAAGAGGGCGAACCCTAGGAGGGCGAGCGTGTCGAAGAGGGCGAATCCTAGGAGGGCGACCGTGAGGAATAGGGCAAACCTTAGGAGGGCGAGCGTGAGGAAGAGGGCGAACCCTAGGAGGGCAACCGTGAGGAATATGCAAGGTGGACCACGAGATGATGCCAGAGCGAACCGAGGAAGCTGACCACGAGCCGGAGGTTATGAAACGTCACGAACCGACCCAGAAGAAGATGTCCACGAGCAGATCACGACCCGGACTGGGAAATCACGAACCGCACATATCTGAACTAAAGTGTGAACATGTATGGAAGCTTGGAGCTATGAAACGAACGGGAATGATGACCAAAAACCCGAGATGCAAAGGTAGTCCAAACGAGAAGTTGTGACTCAGGATGCAGACGGGAACCAACGAGTTGACTTCATGAGTGGACTTTGCTGCGGGACGTGTGCAAAGGGATTATCGATACCTATAACTTTGGTTCACTACTGAGAGACGGAGTAGGAGCTCATAGTGATAGTTGTATGGGGTTGGACTCCGTCATGGCTCAAAGATTAGGTGACCAAAGTAATGGATATCATATGCTTTACGCACTGAGTGAGAGATGTGAGGATGATTGCTATGTTTGATGTTTGCTATCACCATGTCATGCACACCCCATGTTACTTTTACACTTTGTGTTAGTGTTACCTTAGAGTGTTGTACATCTTGTTGTGCCTATTCTTTGGTTGCAGGTCCAGATTCAGGTATGATTGGATTATACCTGTTATTGTTCTATTTTGTTGCTTATCGCTCATACCAGACTTTTGTCAGACCCAAAGTTTTATGTCTCTTCTTATTACTCTGGGTGCTCCTAAACGAGAAAACTAGAGACAGGTTAGGTGATAATGCGCGAGTAGTTGTCCAGAGACGAGCAAGAGGCTTCCACATATGATATACATATATACTTCTTGTGTTGTAGCTGGTCACTACTTCGGCATTAGTAGTGTACATTTTCTTTCTTTTGCTTTAGAGACAGTAATTTGAAGTTGTAATAATGATGTTGGATCATAAGCTATATTATGGATTCCGCTGCTATGATGATCTAGTTTTCAGCTTTTGCACTGTCTCGCCTGTTTTATATCAAAATTACGTTGTTATTATATTTTATTCCATGCACTGTGAGATATACTACAGGTTCCTTTGGTAGTTTTAGCTTCACGTCCTTTTCTTTGGCGACCGTTCCATGCTAGTTGGACATCGGCGCAACGCATTTCGGAGAAATGTCGGCTAGTCCAGGGCGGGCCGTCACATTTGGTATCAAAGCTCTAGGTTGTGTAGTTAATCTAAGGGAAGACATCAGGAAGAGATATTACACGTATATGAGAGCGCGTATTCGTGATATTTTGGTTTTCAAAAACTATATATATATATATACTATTAGTATATCTAAAGTTGAAGTCGTACTGCACGGGCACCACATTGAGATAGTTAATCGTTTTCTCTTTACATATTGAACGATGAGCCGATATACGAGGAGTACGGGTTCAGGGGCTAACAATAGAAATGTCCCTGATATAAGGACGATGTTTACTACCATCATGCGAGAGATGCTTAGGGATGCTCGGGGAGCAGTTCCTAATGTTGCTAATGGTGGTGGTGCAGTAGCGCAGGCGCCTAGAGCCGATTTCGCCAAGCTCTGCAAGGATTATACTAGTCTTAGTGGAAAGTTGTTCCATGGAACGGAGTCAGCTACGGAAGTTCAAGATTGGCCTGATAGTTGTGAGCGCATCTTTGAGGATTTTGGGATCGAGGATGAAATGAAGAGGAAGGTAGCATCGCGTCAACTTCAAGGACGGGCTATGAATTGGTAGAATGCTATTAAAGCAGCTGCCACTACTACAAAAAAGACCTGTTGCGCGCCTCATTTGCTTCGGTTGTTCTTATAACAGAAGCAAATAGTATCATTTGCTTTTGTTCCGTTTGCAACAGAAGCAAATGCACGAAGCAAATGGTACTACTTGCTTCGGTTACGCCAATAACAGAAGCAAATAGTATGATTTGCTTCTGTTGTACCAAAAATCGAAGCAAATGCACCGAAGCAAATTGTGTTGTTTGCATCGGTTGCTTAGAAACTGAAGCAAATGCACTGAAGCAAATAATGTATTTGCATCAGTTCCATAAGAACAGAAGCAACTGCACCGAAGCAATAATGAATTATTTTACGAAAGCAAATGCAAATATCAATAATCATAGACGACCTTACATATGTCATTATTTATAATTTATTCTAACAAATGATTGTTAATAAATAATATATAGTTACAAATAATTATAAATAATCAATAACTATATTTTATATTTATTAATTTATTGTAGTTAATTACTAATATTTAGTAGATTGTAGTAAACATTTATCAGTTTCATTTAGTAATTAACAAATGAATTAATAACTAATACTAAATAATATTAAATATTGAATGTTTAACATTTATTATTAAAATAATTAGTATTAATTAATAATTAAAAAGTATTATCTAATAATTAATTTTCAGTAATTATTATTGTAATGCATATAAGATTTTAAAGTTAATTTAGTATTGAGAATCTATATTATACTTGATATTTAATTATGATTTTGAAATCTAATTCATTTTTAAATCAATTCTGAATTAATTTCATAAGTGTGAATTTATACTTTAACTTGGTTTGAATTATTTTCCCAGTTTAAATTTAAAGTTTTTAATATGTGAATCTGATAATTTGGTTAAATTAAACGTTATTAATATTTTAAAGCTAAGTGGAATATATATATTGTTGAAAATTTTATTCAAATAATTTGGTATAGTTGTGACGGCCCGCCCCGCACCAGCCTGCATTTCCTCCGAAAGTGCGCTGTACACATGCCCAGCTAGCACAGAACGGTCGTCAGAAGAAAAGAAAGAAGGGAATGAACTAATCAAGGAGCCTGTAGAATGTCTCACAGCGCATGGAATAAAATATATTAACAACATACTTGGCATAAAACAGTTGAGACAGTGCATAAGCTGATAACTAAAATCAACATCAATCATCAGAGCAGCGGAAATCCATATACAGCTTATTACAATTTTCCAAATTTACTGTCTCTAAACAAAAGAAAGCCAAAGTAGAAGATGCACCACCAATGCCCAAGCAGTGATCTTCAACAACACAGGGAGAATATTATATATATATTACGTGGAAGCCTCCTGCTCGTCTCCGGATCATCTACCCGTGCATCACCAGCTAACCTGTCTCTAGTCTGCTCGTGTGAGCACCCAGAGTAATAAGAGGAGACATAAAACTCTGGGTCAGACATAAAGCCTGGTATGAGCGATAAGCATCTAAACAGAATAATAACAGGTATACTAAACCATACCTGAACCTAGACCTGCAACCAAAGAGTTAGTACCACATACCGTACAATACTCTAAGGTGCCATAATAAATAGTGTAAGAGTACGGGGGTGGGGTGTGCATGTCGCAATGATAGCAAACAAATCATCCATAGCAACCATCCTCACATCTCTCACTCAGTGCCTAAAGCGTACGATATCTACCACTTTGGCACACTAGACAAACTGAGGTAACGACGAATCCCGACTTGTAGAAACCCTGCTATGACCAAGCTAAACATATGGAGTCATGACCAAACATTTCAATGACTCGCTTCATTGGTTGTAGCCCTTGGTTCTACCGATGCCATAATGGCTCTGAATCCGTCTTCGTACCTCCTACCATAGTGGTTCAAAGCTATAGACATCGATAACTCCTTGGCACGCGTCCCGCAGCAAAGCCCAACCATGAAGCGAACTCGTTGATTCCCATCTAAATCTTGAGCTCTAACTTCTCATTTGGACTTCCTTTGCATCTCGGGTTTGGTCGAATTGGAGTGGGTCTTCAGAAGAGTCGTCATGCAGTAGTAGCTCTAGAATTCGGTTCGGGTCGGTCCTCCTTCCTTGTCATCTTTCCATTCGGTTCGGGTCGGGTTCTTCACTTCGGGTCGGGTCGGTGTCCTCCTCCGGGTCGGGTCGGGTTGCTGTCTTCCTTCCAGTTCATGCTCCTTCGTCGATCAGCTCCCTCGTTTTCCATCTACTCCAATCCGATCCGATCCCTTCGCCTTGCTCCAGTCGTAGCCTCTCATTCGTGAGTCGATCCGATCTGGCCTCCATTATGCCTCCGATCCGATCCGCTCTCTCCTATTCCGATCCGATCCTGCTCCATATTTCCGATCCGATCCCCCTGTCCACTCCAACTCTAAGTAAACGGCCTTCCTTTTTGCCAAGTCTCTTATGTGCCAAACTCCAGTTCGGGTCGGGTTTTCTTGCCCAGTTCACATGTCCAATCCGAGCCCTCATCCGATCCGAACCAGTTAGGAACCTGCACATTTCTGCAACTTTCCAGCGAGCTTTCTACGCCATTCGTCGGCGTTTTCGACCAATCTAACTATTCTAATCAACCATAAAACAGACCATAGAGTCATAGCAACATGTAATAGCAACCACAAACAGCAAACAACAATCCAAATGAATCAAAATGGATCAAAAGTGACTAAAACTTCATATTTTCCTAAAATCCTTCTTAATCATGTTTAAGCACATACTTAGTAAAACTTAATCAAATTGTCTAAATTTTCTAACAGAGGCATGAAATATTATTTAAGAATTTCTAAACATTTTTCCAGAATTTATTGGTGTATAAATTCGCTAATCTTCACTAATTACCCTTAATTAACTGTAATTAGTGTCAAAACGATGCTATCACTCACCTTGGCCACAAATGAAACACCAAAACTGAAATATTATCTGATTTGGCGCTGTTCCCAATCTTACACAGCAGCTCTACCTCGGTTCTTGTGCTAATACTCCTTGATTTGGTGTTTGCTAAGCCTAATCTTCAATTATAAAGTGATTTGTGGGCGTTTTAGAGAGATTTAGAGAGTGGAGGCCATGGCTAGGTCAAGAGGAATGAAAGTGGTGGCTGGAAAATGTCTAAAGAAATGTTTTCTAACCCTAATCAGCCCTTATATACCCCTAAACCCGAAATTCCCCTTTGGGCCTAGCTGCTAATCACCCGGTTAAGCCCAATTAAGCTGTTTTTCACCATCTGAAACTTGTTTCAGCCATATCTCCCAAACGGTAAGTCCGTTTGGCTAATGTGACCACTCTACGAAAAGAGAAACCATCATCCGAAGCCAATGGAAGGGGTTTCAGGTCAAAATTCCTTTCCAGTCAAAAGTTATGGCCAAAACAGTGCCAACTAGGGGTAAAATGGTCATTTAAAAATCGGGAAAAATCATGGACATGGGAAATGACCTTAATAGTCGTCTCCCAAAGTTACATGACCATACGACTTCGTATGTGACAGAAATAAATATTCTACGATCCTATGATGCGTAGAATGCGGGTCGTTACACTCTTCCCCCCTTAAGAAATTTCGTCCCCGAAATTCCTTAACCCAAAACATACAAAGGATCCCGCATGCCTAACAAACACATACAACAATCAATCATGCAAAACAAGCAAACAAGCCTATCCTAGCATGCGGAAAAACTAAATCGAAGCCAAAATCTTACCAGGCAAAGAGTTCTGGGTGTGACTTCCTAATGTCCTCCTCTGTTTCCCAAGTACAATCATTCTCGTCCTCGCTCCACTGTACCTTGACTAGCTTCACCTCCTTTCTTCGAAGTTGCTTCATGTCGTGCTCGACAATACGGGCCGGCTTGCGGTTCCCAACCGCCTCGGGTTCTACCTCGAAGTCCTCTAACTGATCAGGTGAAATAGTCATATCTGAGTCGTGAACGAACTTCCTTAGTTGGGAAACATGAAATACATTGTGAACTCCCGCCATCTTCTCTGGTAAGTCAATTCTGTATGCCAAATTCCCGACTAGTTCAAGAACAGGGAATGGACCAACGAATCTTGGTGCCAACTTGCCTCTCCTGCCAAATCGTATTACGCTCTTCAACGGAGAAATCTTGACAAACACCAAGTCACCAACGGAGAATTTTAAGTCTCTTCTCCTCTTATCAGTATAACTCTTCTGCCTATCTTGGGCAGCCTTCATTCGTTGTTGAATGGTCTTGATTTTATCTGAAGTTTCCCTCACCACATCTGGTCCAAGCATAAACTTCTCGCCAGTCTCTATCCAACATGATGGTGAGTTGCATGGTCTTCCGTACAAAGCTTCAAACGGAGCCATACCAATACTGGATTGGTAGCTATTATTATATGCAAACTCTACTAGATGCAAATGGTCATCCCATGATCCACCAAAATCCAATATACATGCACTCAAGAGATCTTCCAAAACACGATTCACTCTCTCCGTCCGACCGTCGGTCTGAGGATGATATGCGGTACTGAGATGTAACTCTGACCCTAGAGCTTCTTGTAAGCTCTTCCAAAACCCACTGGTGAATAACGGGTCTCGGTCGCTCACAATGCCTTTAGGTACTCCATGAAATCTCACTACCCACTTCATATACAATTCTGCTAACTTAGCTGCCGTTCTGGTCGATTTGACTGGTATAAACCTTGCACTTTTAGTCAGTCGATCTACAATTACCCAAATGCTGTCATATCCCGATCTAGTCCTTGGTAACCCATCGATGAAATCCATCGAGACTTGCTCCCATTTCCATTCGGGAATTTCTAAGGGCTGCAACAACCCACTAGGCTTCTTTTGCTCAGCTTTAACTAGCTGGCAATTCATGCACTTGGATATAAACTTCCCAACGTCTCTTTTCATCCCTTCCCAGTAGTAAGTCTGCTTCATATCTCGATACATCTTGTTACCACCGGGGTGAATAGTCAGCTTTGAGTGATGACATTCCCTAAGCACTTCATCTCTCAATCCATTGACATTGGGTACAACAAGCTTTCCATTCTTTCTAAGCCATCTATCTCGATCAAGCCCATACTTGCTCATCTCCTCATCGATACCCATCTCTAACTTGGAGATGATTTTCAATAGGTTAGGATCGTCCCTCTGACTAGAGCCGATCTGCTCAATCAAAGTGGGTTTGATCGTCAAACTTGCTAACATTTCTGGATCCAATTCGCACTTTGGTCTGAAATCAAACCCCGCGATATACTCCAGTTGCTTCCATTCAAGGAACATAGCCCCTAAGCTGGCATGTCTTCTACTCAATGCATCAGCCACCGCATTGCCCTTTCCCGGTGTATATGTGATGTCAAAATCATAGGAAGCCAAGAACTCTAACCACCTTTGTTGCCGGAGATTTAGATCCTTCTGGGAGAAGAGATACTTCAACGACTTATGATCTGTAAACAGCTCAAATCTTTCTCCCAAGAGATAATGTCTCCACATCTTTAACGCGAACACGATCGCCGCCAATTCTAAATCATGGGTAGGGTATCTTTTCTCGTGCGGTTTCAATTGCCGACTTGCGTAAGCTACAACCCTACCGCCTTGCATCAATACAGCACCCAGTCCGGTACCACAGGCATCCGTGTATACCGTCATCTCTTCACCCCCCTTAGGAATGACTAACACTGGCGCGCTTGTCAACTTGTCCTTTAGATTTTTAAATGCATTCTCGCACCTTTCATCCCAGACAAAAGCTTGATTCTTCTTGGTCAACTGGGTCAATGGTGCTGCTATCTTGGAGAAACCTTGGATAAACTTACGATAATATCCAGCTAACCCCAAGAAACTCCTTACATCTGTTGCATTCTTGGGCGTAGGCCAATCCTGTATCGTAGCCACCTTTGCTGGGTCTACGGCAATACCATTCTCTGATACAACATGGCCCAAGAACCTCACTTCCCTCTTCCAGAAGTGACACTTAGAAAACTTGGCTTTCAATTGGTGTTTTCTCAACACCTCCATCGCTACTCTTAAATGTTCCTTGTGTTCTTCCTCTGTCCTCGAATAGACCAAAATATCATCAACGAACACAAGGACAAACTTATTCAACTGATCTCTGAATACCCTATTCATAAGATCCACAAAATATGATGGGGCATTGGTCAGCCCGAATGGCATGACCAACCACTCATAAAATCCAGACGGCGTTCGAAATGCCGTTTTAGCTACACTCTCAGCTTCCACTCTAAGCTGATGAAAACCTGTCGCGAGATCCAACTGAGAAAATACTCTCGCGCCACTCAACTGATCGAACAAATCATCTATCCGTGGTAGAGGATACTTGTTCTTCCTCGTCACTTTATTCAACTCGCGGTAGTCTACACACAAACGAAGGGAACCATCCGCCTTGATAGCAAACACAACTGGTGCTCCCCATTCAGAAACACTCCTTCTGATAAATCCCTTCTTCAAAAGATCGCTGACTTGCACCTCGAGCTCTCGCTGCTCTCTTGGTGCCATACGACGAAGTGGCATCACTATAGGCCTGGCATCCTTTACCAAATCAATACGAAATTCAATCTCTCGTTGTGGTGGAAGTCCGGTCACTTCTTCGAAAACATCCGGATACTGGCCAACCACGGGCAAACCTGACAACTCACTATGTGGAACGTCGAGGGAGTTTAGAAAACTAGCCAATACCCCCTTACTGGGTAGACCACCAAACACTATCCTCCGTCCATCATCCGCTCTAGCTGTCACCAACAAGCCCTCACAGTCTACCACCACCCCGTATCTTTGGAGCCAATCTACTCCCAAAATAATGCCAAACCCAGTAAAGCCCAAAACAAAGCAATCACAAACAAACATGCATCCATGACTCGATAGAACCACATTACGACAAATCATGCTAAGGCTAGTCGAACCACCAATCGGGTTCGTCACTACTAAAGGTCTATCGACAATCTCGGGCTCTAATCCCAACCTATCTACCAGGTCACTAGATATGAAAGAACTGGAAGCTCCGGTATCAAACAAAACTCTAACAGGAACATCATAAACAGAAAGCATACCTTGAATGACGACATTCTTTCCTTTCTCCGCCGCAGTTGGGGCATTCGACGAAGAAGGAATAGCATTAAGAGCATATGCTTTCACCATTTGCTTTTCCTTAGGGGGCTGTGGACACTTGTCCTTGTGATGTCCCATTTGGCCACAGTTGAAGCACTTCCTATCCGCTGGCTTGGCCCGACAATTACTAGCATAATGGCCCTTCTTACCACAGCTGAAGCAATCCACATCTTGCTTATTCTTTTTCTTCTGGCCATCCTTAGCCTGATTCTGCTTTCTTTTATTCTGGGAACCACCCTTGCCTCCACCACTTGCTTGTGGTTTTGGCTCTTCTGCAGATGCAACCTCAGTCTTCGACTTAGGGTAGAGACTTTCCGATCTTAATGCTTTCCCCACAATCGATTCAAACGTCTCATCGATGTGGTTAATAAGTTTTTCCCCCAAGTACTGATCCAAACCAGTTATGAATTTCTCATTCTTCTTCTCGGCAGTATCAATAAGAGATAACCCGTACTTCGACAAAGTGTCGAACTCAACAGTATACTCCGAGACAGCTCTGCCATTCTGCTTGAGCTCTAAGAATTTCTTAAACAACACTGACTTCTGAGCAGCTGGAATGAACTTCTCGCTAAAGCGAGCCTTAAACTGCTCCCAAGTAATCTGATCTTCGGGAGTAGCTGCCTTTATAGCATTCCACCAATTCATTGCCCGCCCTTGCAGCTGACGGGACGCTAGCTTTCTCTTCATCGCATCCTCGATACCCAAATCCTCGAAGATACGTTCGCAACTATCCACCCAATCCTGAACATCCGTAGCCGACTCCGTTCCATGGAACGGCTTCCCACCAAGACTAGTATAATCCTTATTCAGCTTGGCGAAGTCGACTCTTGGCGCCTGCACTATTGGACCACCACCATTTCCACCATTGGGAGCTGCCCTCTGTACATCTCTAAGCATCTCTCTCATGAGGTCAGTAAACATCGTCCTCATGTCAGCAGCATACCCATTATTGGCTCCCCTACCAGCAACTCTAGTATATCGGCTCATCGTCAATCTGAAAAAGGAAATGATTAACGACTCCATAGTGGTGCTAGTGCAGTACGACTTCATCCATATACTACTAATAGTATATATATAGCTTTTAAAAATCAAAATAATCACAAATAAGCTCTCTCGTATACGTATATTATCTCTCCCTGATAACTTCCCTAGGTTAACTACGCAACCTAGAGCTCTGATACCAAGTGTAACGGCCTGCCCCGCACCAGCCTGCATTTCCTCCGAAAGTGCGCTGTACACATGCCCAGCTAGCACAGAACGGTCGTCAGAAGAAAAGAAAGAAGGGAATGAACTAATCAAGGAGCCTGTAGAATGTCTCACAGCGCATGGAATAAAATATATTAACAACATACTTGGCATAAAACAGGTGAGACAGTGCATAAGCTGATAACTAAAATCAACATCAATCATCAGAGCAGCGGGAATCCATATACAGCTTATTACAATTTTCCAAATTTACTGTCTCTAAACAAAAGAAAGCCAAAGTAGAAGATGGACCACCAATGCCCAAGCAGTGATCTTCAACAACACAGGGAGAATATTATATATATATATATATATTACGTGGAAGCCTCCTGCTCGTCTCCGGATCATCTACCCGTGCATCACCAGCTAACCTGTCTCTAGTCTGCTCGTGTGAGCACCCAGAGTAATAAGAGGAGACATAAAACTCTGGGTCAGACATAAAGCCTGGTATGAGCGATAAGCATCTAAACAGAATAATAACAGGTGTACTAAACCATACCTGAACCTGGACCTGCAACCAAAGAGTTAGTACCACATACCGTACAATACTCTAAGGTGCCATAATAAATAGTGTAAGAGTACGGGGGTGGGGTGTGCATGTCGCACTGATAGCAAACAAATCATCCATAGCAACCATCCTCACATCTCTCACTCAGTGCCTAAAGCGTACGATATCTACCACTTTGGCACACTAGACAAACTGAGGTAACGACGAAACCCGACTTGTAGAAACCCTGCTATGACCAAGCTAAACATATGGAGTCATGACCAAACATTTCAATGACTCGCTTCATTGGTTGTAGCCCTTGGTTCTACCGATGCCATAATGGCCCTGAATCCGTCTTCGTACCTCCTACCATAGTGGTTCAAAGCTATAGACATCGATAACTCCTTGGCACGCGTCCCGCAGCAAAGCCCAACCATGAAGCGAACTCGTTGATTCCCATCTAAATCTTGAGCTCTAACTTCTCATTTGGACTTCCTTTACATCTCGGGTTTGGTCGAATTGGAGTGGGTCTTCAGAAGAGTCGTCGTGCAGTAGTAGCTCTAGAATTCGGTTCGGGTCGGTCCTCCTTCCTTGTCATCTTTCCATTCGGTTCGGGTCGGGTTCTTCACTTCGGGTCGGGTCGGTGTCCTCCTCCGGGTCGGGTCGGGTTGCTGTCTTCCTTCCAGTTCATGCTCCTTCGTCGATCAGCTCCCTCGTTTTCCATCTACTCCAATCCGATCCGATCCCTTCGCCTTGCTCCAGTCGTAGCCTCCCATTCGTGAGTCGATCCGATCTGGCCTCCATTATGCCTCCGATCCGATCCGCTCTCTCCTATTCCGATCCGATCCTGCTCCATAGTTCCGATCTGATCCCCCTGTCCACTCCAACTCTAAGTAAACGGCCTTCCTTTTTGCCAAGTCTCTTATGTGCCAAACTCCATTTCGGGTCGGGTTTTCTTGCCCAGTTCACATGTCCAATCTGAGCCCTCATCCGATCCGAACCGGTTAGGAACCTGCACGTTTCTGCAACTTTCCAGCGAGCTTTCTACGCCATTCGTCGGCGTTTTCGACCAATCTAACTATTCTAATCAACCATAAAACAGACCATAGAGTCATAGCAACATGTAATAGCAACCACAAACAACAAACAACAATCCAAATGAATCAAAATGGATCAAAAGTAACTAAAACTTCATATTTTCCTAAAATCCTTCTTAATCATGTTTAAGCACATACTTAGTAAAACTTAATCAAATCGTCTAAATTTTCTAACAGAGGCATGAAATATTATTTAAGAATTTCTAAACATTTTTCCAGAATTTATTGGTGTATAAATTCGCTAATCTTCACTAATTACCCTTAATTAACTGTAATTAGTGTCAAAACGATGCTATCACTCACCTTGGCCACAAATGAAACACCAAAACTGAAATATTCTCTGATTTGACGCTGTTCCCAATCTTACACAGCAGCTCTACCTCGGTACTTGTGCTAATACTCCTTGATTTGGTGTTTGCTAAGCCTAATCTTCAATTAGAAAGTGATTTGTGGGCGTTTTAGAGAGATTTAGAGAGTGGAGGCCATGGCTAGGTCAAGAGGAATGAAAGTGGCGGCTGGAAAATGTCTAAAGAAATGTTTTCTAACCCTAATCAGCCCCTATATAGCCCTAAACCCGAAATTCCCCTTTGGGCCTAGCTGCTAATCACCCGGTTAAGCCCAATTAAGCTGTTTTTCACCATCTGAAACTTGTTTCAGCCATATCTCCCAAACGGTAAGTCCGTTTGGCTAATGTGACCACTCTACGGAAAGAGAAACCATCATCCGAAGCCAATGGAAGTGGTTTCAGGTCAAAATTCCTTTCTAGTCAAAAGTTATGGCCAAAACAGTGCCAACTAGGGGTAAAATGGTCATTTAAAAATCGGGAAAAATCATGGACATGGGAAATGACCTTAATAGTCGTCTCCCAAAGTTACATGACCATACGACTTCGTATGTGACAGAAATAAATATTCTACGATCCTATGATGCGTAGAATGCGGGTCGTTACAATAGTTGAATTGGTTTATTAATAAAAAATGAATTAAAATTAAAAGCTTAAGTTTTATTTATCCTGTTTAAACCTGAACTTGATTTCTATTTTAATCTAAGTCGAAGTTGAAATTTGCATAAAGAAGTTTGTATTGTGTATTTAGTATTGTAGTGGTATATATATACGTTCAGAAAAAATGTTTATTATAAATTTGTGCCACTTGTAAAATTTGAACTGTAATGGTAAACACGTATCCCTATGTTTTACACGCGTTACTTTCCACCGTTCCCTATTCTCTTCTATTTCCCATTTCATTTCCGTCCCTTCTATTTTACTTTTCCCTCGGATATTTTCCCCCCCAAATCCTCCTAAATTCCATGTCGTCACCAGATCGCATCGCCTCCAACAAAATTCACCACTACCCTGTCGCCTTGTCATCACCAGAAGCCTCCGCACCCATCTCCATCTCCAAGATGATGCCTTTCTCTTGCTCGCAACCGCCAACAACTGCCGTTAACCCTGTTCAACGTCGAAGACCCCAAATTCCAGTACCTGATGCCATCTCCGTTCTTTTGAAACCCGTTCGCCGCAGAAAGTCTCCGCCTTGCCCCGTCATCCGACCGTCAGACCCGACCCCTACCAGAATGGCCACGATCTCTACCTCGAAGCTTGCTGCACCAAGGTCGTAGGGCCCACTGCTGCTGGCGCACACCAACAGTCGCCAATGCAGTGCCATCATCTTCGCTTACTGTACCCAGCCATGGCCAAGTTCCGGTCCCCGTCGATTTAAAGTAAGTAATCTTACGATTAGATTTGATTTCAAGTTTTTAACTTCGATTTACACTAAGTGTGATTTAGTTGTGGGTTTACATTCTTTGTGCATTACCTGATGCTGTTATCTTTTGATGTAGACCCAAGATACTCATCTTGCATGATGCATGATATATATGTTAAATTTATGTAATGATTTCGTTGTTCTTTGCACCATTTGACTTCAGTTCCTCTTGTGGTTGCGTTAAAGAAAGATAGGACAGTATACTAGTATGTTTTTCACACACACACACACACACACAGATATATATATATATATATATGTATATATATATATATATATTTGACATATATCTGACATTAAGTCCTTGTTGTGTTTACCCCGCACCTGCTTTGCATATTGTTACCATGCTGTAATGGTCTGATTTCGAACCTTGTACACCCCTCTTTGTTGAGTTGAAACTGTTCATGCCCCATGGCCACTAATGTTGGGATATTAATGTTGCATACATGTCCATACTTTGGTCATAATAGCACGTTGAAATCTAAGTTTTCGTACTTATATTTTATGCATTTGCACCATATTTATGCATATCTTGGCATTTTAATGTTCCATACATTTACCTGCTCAATGCTCGCATGTTTGGATTTCGGCAAAACTGCCCTGCATATTCTCATTCAGTTGTCATATATATATATATATATATATATATATATATATATATATATTTGTCACATTTGGGCATATGCAAATTTTCCAGCCTTTAGGAACTTGGGTAGGAAAATGGTGTTTTATCCGCTTTAGAACATGTGCTGCACTCTTAGTCATCCCGGTATTTTTGGGTGTTTTGCCTAATACTGAAACATGGGTGTGTATATTTATCTTGCATCTCAACACTTTTCTTGGGTTTGGGACATTTACTTCTTTGCATGCTTCATGTTTTATAACAAATATAGGTTTTTCATGATTGTATTGGAATGTTGACTTACTGTTGTGTCCAGTCTTGGTTTACGTATACATACGGTGTTGCATTTAGATTTGGACATGTCACTACTATACCGTGCATCTCCTTCTAGTTGTCCCTATTCTTCTGTTTATACATGCAAACATTCCGACTCATTATAAATTTTATCGGTAGTTCATTTATTTATTTTGCTCGAACCATTTAATAAATTATTGGGATTAAACTGATTTTATTTAGTGTTTATCGAAATGACTGACTTTATAATGCTCGAACCAGTAGCTACGGCATGTTCACATTCTCTAATGTGTTTAGCGTTCTCTAATATGTTTGCAGTCATATGCCAGTACTTTTAGCATATAATAGAAAATTTTAGAGTCATGACATGTTTATTGAAACTGCCCAATTACTAAGCTTTTAAAGTGTTCTTTTACAAAGCTATTTCTACTTTTAACTGACAACATGATTGCATTGTGTGAGCAATAGATATTTTTAGACTGAAAATATATTGTAAACATGAACATAATAAAATTAAGTAGCTAGTCCAAGTCTTGGGCAGGAGCCGTCATTTTTAGTTCTCATTTTTATTTTTATCAAATGTTAAACTTACTACCATAATACTTTCTTCCGACAGATCTCAAATCCTCCAATCCTCTATTATCTTGGTCCAGAGCTTGACAGCGACGCATCTCCTTCTCGTTTCCCTTTCTTCTTCAGACTCAAGAGGGAACAACCAATTGCCTTGGCCCAGATCTCAAGCTCGAACGAAGATTTCAGGCAGTTTTCTCGAGCGGAGACTTTAGGCGATTTTCTCGAACAAAGAGCAACCGATTACCTTCATCCAGATCTCAAGATCTCAAACTCGAATGGAGTTGTGGTATTTTTTTCTAATATATCAAAATTGTTTCCATTGCATGCAATTGTTCACCTGTGATTTTGCATGTGATTTTACAGTAATTTCTAATCAACTGTCAATTGTTCATCTTTGATTTTGCATGCACTCATACTCTAATGTTTGTAGATTGCCATTTTGCTGAACTTTGCATCAATAAGGTTTATGCTGAACCATTCACCTCGCTAGTTAGAGATGAATCGGGTAAGCAATTATTAAGTTCGTTTTTGTTTACATTTTTTATGCGAAGACTTGTGATACCAGCAATATACAAGTTTATACTGTTTAGTAGTATCATATTATTTCTCATTGTCTAATTAAACGCTATTTTACATTAATGATTGAAGTTGTATTTTAGTCAATTGATCCCACCCTAAATGTTCCCATTTTAGATTGACTTGGTTTGCCAGCAAAGGCTACTGGTAACTTCTTTGTGACTTATTCGTTTATTCCTTTGTTGTAGGCTGATTAATACGTCTGATTAATGAAATATACTTTGTTACTGAAATGTATTTCTAAAGTCGTCGTTGATACTTTGAATAAATGGTATTCTATTGGAAATAGATTCATTTCAATACTGATTGATATATTTTCTTGTTTATGTCTATTCATGCTAAAGACGTCGTTTACGTTTATTCATTTCAAATCTAATTGCTTATATATAACAAGTATTTTTAAAGTAATGTATGACTGTTAATGAACGATAATTTATTCTGACTGTGTAAGTATAACTTCTTCATTAAATTCAGTGATGAAAATACAGAATAATTTATTAGAATACTGGACTGAATGATACATTTGATCATAAAATATTTAATATCTTTTGCACGTATTTAAGTACAAATTAAAAATGTGAATGATTTGTTTAAATTTTCTGTCTAACCTCAGAATTACAGACTATCAGAATTAGGGTAAGAATCTATATTAGAGCTTAACTTTTGGTTAAGTTAAGAACTGAGATTAGGATTTGTGATAGCACTATGTAGGGAAATGCATGGTTCTGGTGAATATAATCATGTGCCCTTTTTTTATAGAATGATGCAAAATAATGCAAGTTAATCATGTGCCCTTTTTTACAGAATGATGCAAAATATATCATGTGCCCTTTTACAAAATAATGCAAATTATATCATGGACTGTCTTTGTTGTATGTTCTAAATAATAATGCATATGCCCCCCTCTGATGGTTTGATTTTCCTTGTGCAGGCTTGGATTAGGTTGCTTATTAGGAAGGATATTCCAGATCTTTCCTTAATATGTTTATGTTGAAGGCATTTGCTGAAGGTTTTAATATTAACTGAAGGTTTTATTAATATTTATGTTGATGATTTTAACTTAAAATGCATATGTTTGTGAATTTTTTTTGCTTTGTTTATCTGTCAATGAGAGCTAAAACTGCTGAAATTATGTTATACAAGCATGTCTGTTAGAAATATTAGATATACCAATTGTAGGTTATTTTTTGAAAACGGTAATTTACCTTAAATGCAATCTGATGTTGTTTCAGGTTTTAATTAAAACCTGAAGCAGTATTATTTTTTCTTGATTCAGCCACTTTTTTGCTTCGGTTGTTTAGAGCAACTGAAGCAAAATATTGGTGATATACACGTAAATGTGTATATTTTATCTGCTTATTTATCTTATTTTCCCTTTAAAATAATTGATACTTTGTATTTATAGCTGTATTTTCAGATTGTTGACAAGAAGCATGGTTTAGAGCATTTGATGGATAAAGCATGAAGAATTTGCTTAAAAAGAGTGAAATTTAAAATTGCTAAAGCTTGAAGAGTCTGAAGCTTGAAGAACGGTTGCAATTATATTTCAGTTAAGAAGATTTGGCTCAATAAAGACTCAAACTGCATTCACATTAGCTCATTAGGAAGGCCTCTTACTCATGTTGCGTTCACACTAGCCTATTCGCCAAACCACTCACTCTAAAGCTGCGTTCACACTGGCTTAAGTGTTATTTGGGCTATTTCTTTAGTCCCACATTGTAGAATTTGCCTAATAGTCTTTGTCAATGCAACTATAAATAGATTGTATCTCCTTCATGTAAAAACACATTGGGTTTTATTCTGTAATTCTCTTCTTGGAATAAAATCATTCTTCTTCCTCTTTTCTATTTAGTTTTAGTTTTATTTATGTTCTTGTTATTTAATTTCTGTTTTTCTTCTTCTTTAGCTATGTCTAGCTAATCCCCTTTGATTAGGGGGTAATGACGCTGATAGTATGATTCAATATGAATCACATAGCCAAAAGATGAGGACTGTATACATGAAGATCTGGATCTGAATTAAGGGTTAGATCTGAACCTTCATATTTTGTGTCGTTTAAGAGCTATGCTCCTTCACAGGATATATTCGTGTTCGATCTAACGTTTATCAGATTTAGATCTAATTTTAGGGTTTTAGAAATTAATTAGTGAATCTGTCCTGATAGTCTATGGTTGTAGAGCTGAGCTCCTGCATAGGCTATGCTTGTCGTTATTTACATATTTGTTTCTAAAAACCTATTATCATTGATTCATGTTTGTGACAGAAACATGTATTAGATCTGGTTAATCTTTTGGCTATTGATGATTATGAATCTGATCTATGTCATTATCCCCTAATTGCTTTCACTTAGTGTTAAAACTCTCTTTTATTTAATTTCTGCTATTTTCTTTGTTTTCCACCAATCAAAAGTTAGGGATAACTTGATTGGATTTATTAATAAAATAATTTGGTCCCAGAGTTCGACACCCTCTACAACAATCCTTGTTGTTTAGGAAAGACGAACGAATTTTACAGTTGTTTACAATTGTTTAATTTGTTCGCAAACAAATTTTGGCGCCGTTGCCGGGGACCAAATTAATTTTTATTAATAATCCTTCGGGTTATATTTTTTATTTTATTTTATTTATTTTATTTTCTCTTTAGATTTCCCTCATAAAAAAAAAGCACACAAAAATATTTTATTCTTGTTAGTTGATTTGTTTTTTTTATTTTTCTCATTTTTGTTTTCAAAAATCCAATTTTGATCGATTTCCTTCCATTTTTATTTATTTATCTGATTTCTTTCCCTTTCTATAAGTCTTCACTCGTTACAAATTTCAATTTAAAAAAAAAAAAGAGGAAAAATCTTCTGCAGTCTTTTTCTTTTTCTGCGCTCTTTAATCCTCTACCTTCTTGAACCAGACTTCAGCGAACCACCACAAACCCTTACTGCCAAAAATCCCACAACACCCACCACGCTCCTCACCAAAGCCATAAACCACAAACCGATTTCAGTCTTACCCTCTTGACAATACAGTCTTTTGCCTACAAAGCACCACAAGCAACTTCCATCTTATCTCCTGAAACAGCCTCGACAAATACACTTCCATTCACGTCCAACCCCCTTTTCAAACTCCAAGAACAGACCATACATATCACGCCCCGTAACCAAGCCTTCAGCCAACTACCACCTAAACCATTCACCACCCTTTGCACCAACTCCTCCAACACAGTGCCAAACCCAACATCAATTAGCTTGAAATCATACCCACTCAACTGCCAATCACTCCATCACGCCCACATCATCCACAAACAGTCATAAAAAAAAAGTGCAAACTTCCTACTGCTACAACTCAAGAACCAGCAGCTTTACAATCCTCCAATCACAATCCACAACATATTCACAAGCCGCCACCTCAATCATACATCCAACAAAAATCACCTCCCTGCTGAAATTTCCACCGCAGACATCTGCTACAAACCCCCTCCTCATCACAAGTCCATCTCCAACCTTTCTGCAAATATACGGCCATCATCATCACTAACCCATACAACACCTTCTACCACGATTATCAACCTATTCACAATCCAGTCTGTCTTTACCATACACCATCTTCAAATTGCCCACAAACTGCAAGCATCCACTGACTCACCATACCTGAATCACAAATCGCGCCATACCTGAATCACAAACTCAATTAGAGAACATCGAATTCCCAAATCAAACTTCCAACGTTGCTTGCACCACCTCAATTCGCTCTCCTTACACAGTTGCAATTCTGTCAAATCCACCCACTGCAGCGTCGATCAAGAGAAAGCCCCATATCCCCTACTACTATCGGCCTCTTTGTCCTACACACTTGCTTCGACCAATTGTATCAGCATACCAAAAACAAACGCGGGCTTCATCGCAAATCCGAACACAGTGAGAACGCGAGCCACATCCCCTCACCAAGAATCGAACCCAGCAGATCCAACTCGACCCACCTTCGAGCTCACCGAATTCAACACGCGAGCCATAATCACATAATTTTTTTTTTTTGGGAAGGGAATTGTAAAATCCAACGTTGGGACCTCGATTTTGACTTGTCTGTGCTTCTGAGTGGAAGTTGTATGAGTGGATTTCTGTTTTATTTATTGGCAATTTACTGGGCTTTTATTTGGTTGGGATTTTAGCCGACTTTAGTTTGTGTGGGGTGAGTCAGCTGTCATTTTAGCATGTGTCATTTGTTTTGACTATTTTAGATTGCTAACTTTATGTTTTAGTTTTTGATTTTATATATACAAAAGAAAAAAAAAAGAAACAAAAAAGTTTGTTTTCTTTTTTCTCATTCGATATTCTTTTAAATTGCCTTTGTTTCTTTTGACCTTATTTTCTTTACTTTAAAAAAAAAAAATCGGAAGCAGGTACAGTGTTCGAGCGGTTGCAAATAATAGGAGGCGACGTCAATAAAAGACAGCGGACTATTCAGTGTTCGAGCGGTTGCACACCAAGTGGGGTGTGAACGCGCTAGCGCGACTCAACTGCACTGGACGGACTGCCGATCAAGGTGAGTATTTTCTAACTCTACAGGGACCGCTGCTGCAAATAAAAAAATATATCTAGACATTGCTTGTAAAAATCTTCTGCAGGGCATCGGCTTGCTTGTAAAATTTCTTTTATTTATTTTTGCAATTGCCTGTTCTGTGACTGTTCTGAGACTGTTCATTCTGTGATTGAAAAAAAAAAAAACTTGCATTCATCTTAGCTTTGTTTTTATTTTCTAAGGACTTCATTATATTTTGACAAATTGGTTTAGTTCTAACGGATTATTTCTCGGTGTCTAGACTACGGCAGAGTAATAACTGTTTATAAATATTACGGTGATTCGTAAATATTATATCGGTTGTTCCTCTGAAGGTACTTAAACCTTCGGCTGCATTGCTAGGGTGATTCCTGGTGCACCGATAACTCCTGTCCGTTAACTGGCTGAGAAGTCTTTTGTTGAAATAAATCAAACCGTCATTATATAATTCTAGAAATTGTAAATTGCATTAGGTTCATTTAAAAAAAAAAAATCGCTCAAATTTGTTTTTCTCGTCTTCCCTTATTCTTTTCGCTAGTGCATGCGTAGTTGGATCCGTGATCCTTCTACTAATCGTTTAGTCCGAACAAACACCCCTTTCACCATGGCCGAAGAAACTCCCCCTCGAACTCTTATGGATAGATACTTTCCCGAGCGAGTTTCTATTCCTTCCTGCATCATATTGCCCGCCCCAACGGGTAACCATTTTGAAATTCATTCGAATCACATAAATACTCTTCCAAAATTTGGCAATCTTGAACGTGGTGATCCTTATATTTTCTTGACCAAATTTGAACAAGTTTGTGCAACCATGAAATTTCAACAACTAAGTGACGATGGAATCAAACTTAGGTTAATACCATTTGCACTTACCGATTATGCTGAAAAATGGTTGTATAGCTTGCCTTCAAATACGATTAGAACTTGGACTGAATTTGTGAATGTTTTCTTAAAGAAATTTTACCCCTTGGAAAAAACATCAAAAATTCGAACTGAAATCGTTAATTTTCATCAATTTGGGGGTGAGTCCTTTGCAAAATATTTCGAAAGATTTAAAGAACTTCTAGTCAAATGTCCACATCACAATTTCGAAAAATGGACTCTTTGTCAAATTTTATACGATGGACTTGAAAATAACTCTCGAACCATGCTCGAATCAATGTGCCAAGGAAATTTTCTAGCCCAACATCACGATGCCGCTTGGAAATTTCTTGAAAATTTGGCCGAAAAATCAGCTCAATGGGAAAGATCTAATGAGAAATCAATTTATTCCCGATCAAACGCTCATTCGGTAGGATCCTCAACGGCTTTAGAAGCAAAAATAGACGCAATGTTAACCAAATTTGATAATGTCCTTTCATCAACTCAAGCAAACCAAGCTCAAGCGTCTCAGCCCTCATGTTACAAATGTAACGATCCTAACCACATTGCTGACCAATGCCCACATTCGTTAGAACAACTCAACGCATTTAATAAAGTTAGGAACGATCCATTCTCCCCAACTTACAATCCAGGTTGGAGAAACCATCCTAACTTCTCTTGGGCCCAAAACAATGCAACTTCGAATTTGGTTCGACCTCCTTTTCAACCATTTTCGAATAATACCTCGAATCCTCCCTTTCAACAAAGTCAATTCCAAAATCCTGCGCCAACCCCTCAAAATCAAGCGCAACAATCTTTTGTTCCCCAAGATGATAAACGATTGACATCACTTGAGAAAACTCTCGAAGAATTGGGTAAAGCAACAATTCAAAATGTCCAATCAAATACCAATCTTCATAACTTACTGACTTCACACATGCAAACCACGACTCAACAAATGAGTGAACTTCAAAAACAAATGTCTCAACTTAACACTAGATTAAGTGAAAGGGAAAAGGGTACGTTTCCAAGTCAACCCATCCAAAACCCTAGAGGACAGACTTCAAACCCTAACCAAATTCACATCATTCAAGACTCGAACGTTAGTCAATTGAATGCTGTCACGACTCTTAGATCTGGCAAGAAGATTGACAACCATGCGGTCGACCCAAATGATTTACCAAACGATATTCAAAACCCAACAGAAAATTCGACCATTTCGGATCAAAACATCGAGCCCAATTCTAATCAGGCCCATCCTCAAACTCAAGTAGCCCAACCTACTGAGTTGTCTGCTCCATTTCCTCATAGACTCCGACCTAGAAAAAAGACGGACCAGGTAGAAAAGATCCTTGAAATATTTAAGCAAGTTAAAGTGAACATTCCTCTTTTAGATATTATACAACAAGTTCCACAGTACGCTAAATTTCTAAAAGATATGTGCACCCAGAAACGTCATACACATGTACCTAAGAAAGTGTTTCTAGCGGCGACTCTAAGCGAAGTCTTGTCCCAATCTATGCCAGTGAAATACAAAGATCCTGGCTGCCCCACAATATCATGTACTATTGGGGACAAGAAAATCGATAGATGCTTGCTAGACTTAGGTGCTAGTGTTAACTTGCTTCCATATTCCGTCTATCACCAATTAGGGCTAGGAGAACTGAAACCCACCAAGGTTACTCTTCAGCTTGCCGACCGTTCAATTAAGAAACCTGTGGGCGAAATCGAGGATGTTTTGATCAAAATAGGAGAATTCATCTTTCCAGTTGACTTCATTGTCCTAGAAACTCAACAGGTAAGCAATCCTGCAAACCAAATCCCTTTGATTCTAGGACGACCCTTCTTAGCCACCTCTAATGCTCTTATCAACTGTAGAAATGGGTCTATGAAACTTTCTTTCGGTAACATGACCGTCGAGCTAAACATCTTTAGAACCGAAAACTCTCCTGCCTCTTATGTGGACCAATTTTCTGAAATCCATGCTGTCCATGATAATGAACCTGAGCTCGACCATTTGAACACTGACATTGAGTCTAATTACGAAAATTTGTTTCAAGATATCTCTGAAAATGTCTCTGACTCAATTCCTGTCGAGCCGCTCATGACTGAGCCTATTCCTCAACCAATTTCTTCGGTTGAGTCATTCCCAAAATCTGAACTCAAAGTGTTGCCCAGTCATCTTAAGTATGCTTACTTAGGAGAAAATGAAACTTTTCCAGTCATTATCGCTTCTGACCTTACTTTAGAGCAGGAACAATTGCTCCTTCCCATCCTTAAGAAAAATAAGGAGGCAATTGGCTGGTCCATGGCTGATATTAAGGGGATTAGTCCTTCGATAGTCCAACATCGAATCCACCTCATAGATGATGCCAAACCCACTCGTGATCCCCAACGTCGACTAAACCCTATCATGAAAGAAGCAGTTCGTGCTGAAAACCTTAAATGCCTTGACAATGGAATCATCTACCCGATTTCTGATAGTCAATGGGTTAGTCCGATTCATGTCGTACCTAAGAAATCAGGGATTACCGTGATCCAAAATGAAGCTAACGAGCTTATCCCAACCCGCACCCAGACTGGTTGGCGTGTTTGCATTGACTATAGGAAACTTAACACTGCAACACGTAAGGATCATTTCCCTCTGCCATTTATCGATCAAATGTTAGAACGACTAGCGGGTCATGAGTACTACTGTTTCCTTGATGGGTACTCGGGCTATAATCAAATCCCTATCGCTCCTGAGGACCAAGAGAAAACCACTTTCACTTGTCCGTTTGGTACATTTGCGTACCGACGTATGCCTTTTGGTCTCTGTAATGCACCTGCAACCTTTCAGAGGTGCATGATTATCATTTTTTCTGATATGATCGAGCGATTTTTGGAAGTGTTCATGGATGATTTTTCCATATTTGGTGATTCATACTCTGAGTGTTTACATCATCTCGATCTTGTTCTTAATCGCTGTAAAGAGAAACACTTAACGCTTAATTGGGAAAAGTGTCACTTCATGGTTAAACATGGCATCGTTTTGGGACATGTCATCTCTAACAAAGGAATTGAAGTTGACAAAGCCAAAATCGAAGTTATCTCTAATCTTCCCATTCCCAAATCTGTTAAGGACATCCGATCCTTTTTAGGTCATGCTGGCTTCTATCGTCGCTTCATAAAGGATTTCAGCAAAATCACTCGACCTCTGACTAACCTTCTTGGTAAGGATGTTCCTTTCGACTTCAATTCTGATTGCATTTCTTCTTTTGAGCGTCTTAAAAATGAACTTGTCTCTGCTCCGATCATTTGCTCTCCCAACTGGAAGCTGCCTTTTGAAATCATGTGTGACGCCTCGAATTTCGCTGTTGGCGCCGTCTTAGGACAACGCATCGATAAAATTCTTCACGTCATTTACTATGCGAGTAAGACTTTGAACGATGCCCAAATCAATTATACTACCACTGAAAAGGAACTCTTGGCAGTTGTCTTTGCTCTAGAAAAATTCAGGCCTTATCTAGTTGGCTCACACATCACGATTTATACCGATCATTCCGCACTTAGGTACCTTTTCTCTAAAAAGGATGTTAAGGCTCGTCTCATTCGTTGGATCCTTCTACTTCAAGAATTTGACCTTACCATTAAGGATAAAAAAAGGATCTGACAATGTTATTGCAGACCACTTGTCTCGTCTTCCAAATGCCCCGTCTTCTTCTCTTCCGATCAACGAGAATTTCCCCGATGAACAGCTGTTTTCTCTATCCACTGATCCTTGGTTTGCTGACATTGTCAACTACTTAGTCACCAAGCAGACCCCTTCTTTTTGGTCTAAGCAGGATAAACACAAATTCTGTTCCCAAGTGAAACATTTTTATTGGGACGACCCCTATCTTTTCAAGTATTGTCCCGACCAAATCATTCGAAGATGTGTTCCTGACACTGAAATTCACAGTGTCCTCTCTTTCTGTCATGACCAAGCATGCGGTGGTCACTTCGGTCCCAAAAAGACAGCCGAAAAGGTTCTCCAATCGGGTTTCTACTGGCACACCCTTTTCAAAGACGCATACGAATTTTGCAAAACTTGTGATCGATGTCAATTCTTAGGGAAAATTTCTAAACGGAATATGATGCCCCTAAACCCCATTCTAGAGGTCGAAATTTTTGATGTGTGGGGTATAGACTTCATGGGACCCTTCCCTAATTCTTTTGGGAACATTTATATTCTCTTGGCTGTTGACTATGTTTCTAAATGGGTCGAAGCTATTCCATGCAAAACGAACGACAATAAGGTTGTTGTGCGCTTCTTAAAAGAAAACATCTTTTCTAGGTTTGGCACACCGCGCACAATAATCAGCGACAAAGGGACACATTTCTGTAATCGTTCTTTTGAAGCCCTCATGAGAAAGTATTCGATAACCCACAAGTTATCCACTCCTTACCATCCTCAAACTTGTGGGCAGGTTGAGGTATCGAATAGGCAGATTAAACAAATCCTTGAGAAAACTGTGAATCGAAATCGTAAAGATTGGTCCCTAAAGTTAACCGACGCTCTTTGGGCTTACCGCACTGCTTTTAAAACAAACTTAGGTATGTCCCCTTATCGGTTGATTTTTGGTAAACCATGTCACTTGCCAGTTGAACTAGAACATAGGGCGTTATGGGCAATAAAAACTTTGAATCTTGATTTAGAGCAAGCAGGAGAACATAGGAAGCTTCAACTTAATGAACTTGATGAAATTCAAAATGATGCCTATGAAAATGAACGAATTTACAAGGACAGAACAAAAGTTTTTCATGATAAATCAATTTTACGTAAAACTTTCATGCCAGGTCAAAAAGTTCTGTTGTATGACTCAAAACTGCATCTATTTCCGGGTAAGCTAAAATCTAGATGGACAGGACCTTACACTGTACAGACTGTTTTTCCGTATGGTGCGGTAGAAATTGAGAATCCAACTGATGGATCATCCTTTAAGGTCAATGGTCAACGCCTTAAACCTTACTTGGAACCAATACCCAACCAAGAGGAAGAGCTCATGGTCCTCCATGAGCCACATTACATTCGGTAAGACGCACTAACCCTCTTTTGTACATATGTAAATATTCTCTTATTTGTTTTTCCCTTTCACTAAGATATGTCTGATTAAGACCGTGAGGACACAGTCACACTCAAGTGTGGGGGGAATTTACATTACATCAGCAATCAAATTTTATGAAGTAGGTCATTCATTGAACAAGGATTAACTTAAATTCATAAATAACACCTTGGTTCTTGTTTGATAAGTTAAATTCATAAGTAAGCGTGTCAACCTTTGTTATACATGTTAGAACGTGCAAGTAAAAATAATAAAAAAAAGTCAAATAATAATGATTTTGCACTTACATTGGATTTTCTGAGTTCGTTTTCATGCATAATATTTTCTTTTCACTCAAATTTTCAAAATCGTAAGTTCTAAAATCCACTTGGCCCAGTTAAGGAGAAATGACTCATTGTAGCGTTCTTCTTCGATACCCCACATTATTCAAACCCAAGTTTTAGTCGATTTACATCCATGTTTCGACAAGTTTATCTTATATTGGTATACTCAAGAACCTTTGTTTAAAGGTCAAAAACGTCACTTTTTATACCAATATTACGCCACCCACTCCGTACTTGTTTTAAGGTAGGATAACCATATACCACATCTTATTTTATATGGGTTATCTATCTTACGAAACTTTTCTTATCATTCCTTTCAGCTTTTTGTATAACATCAATCCAGACTTGTGTGTTGAATTAAGGTTATAGAAGTAGAGTAACTAGGGCACAAAACTTTCCTTTCATGAAGTGTTGGTAGTAGAGGACCAATCAAATGAAATCATGTATGTCATCATTCCATCTCCATTCATCATGCAAAAGAAAAAAGAAAAAAAGAGAAAAAGAAGAAAAAAAAAGAAGAAGAAAAAAAAAAGAATAAAAAAAAAATGAAATAAAGAGAGAGTCTCTCTGAATAAAATAGTCTTCATCATTCCTGACTATGAAGCATCCATTTCCATTCAATCCACATCCATCATACCGTACTTAGAAGCAAGGATTGTAGTTGAGGAGATGAAAGGAAACAAAATGTCTATATGTGCCTTAGTATTACTTTATCTTTTCTAGCTTGAAGTTCAACTAATACACTTGCCCTCTTATCTATAACATTTTTAGAACTTACAAAATTTTCCTTCATCTATGCATAACTCACATCCAATACATTACAGTTACATAGGTTCAAAATTATTCAAAAAAAAAAAAAAAGGGGTCAAATAAATGATTGGGTGTACATTGTCGATGTGTAGAACTTTGGTTGACACCACGCTCTTAACCTTCAAGACAATTACAGTGTTATCAAGGAATTACGATTCAGCTTGAAAAATCTTATTCATTTCTGCACCAATAATGGGATGGACAATTTGGAACTAAACCGTTATTATTGAAGTTAGGTAAAGTCCTTGGAATGTGAAAGACCTTAAATATATTGTTTGATTAATCTGCGTACTTAAGACGCTTTGGATTTTGTGGGTAGTATCCGCTGAAAACCCTCACGAGACAACACTCGTCCTACTGGGGACACCCAGGGGTTTAAAGGCTTGTTGCATACGCTAAATGCAATCGTGTTTCCTACGAAAGTGTGACATATCTAAGTTTAGTTTATTCGAGGACGAATAAAAAGATAAGTGTGGGGGTATTTGATATACACGTAAATGTGTATATTTTATCTGCTTATTTATCTTATTTTCCCTTTAAAATAATTGATACTTTGTATTTATAGCTGTATTTTCAGATTGTTGACAAGAAGCATGGTTTAGAGCATTTGATGGATAAAGCATGAAGAATTTGCTTAAAAAGAGTGAAATTTAAAATTGCTAAAGCTTGAAGAGTCTGAAGCTTGAAGAACGGTTGCAATTATATTTCAGTTAAGAAGATTTGGCTCAATAAAGACTCAAACTGCATTCACATTAGCTCATTAGGAAGGCCTCTTACTCATGTTGCGTTCACACTAGCCTATTCGCCAAACCACTCACTCTAAAGCTGCGTTCACACTGGCTTAAGTGTTATTTGGGCTATTTCTTTAGTCCCACATTGTAGAATTTGCCTAATAGTCTTTGTC
The DNA here is from genome assembly GCA_030737875.1 of Allium sativum. Classification (NCBI taxonomy): domain Eukaryota; kingdom Viridiplantae; phylum Streptophyta; class Magnoliopsida; order Asparagales; family Amaryllidaceae; genus Allium; species Allium sativum. The sequence goes on along the minus strand of CM060924.1, from coordinate 181,750,637 downwards.
AATGCAACTATAAATAGATTGTATCTCCTTCATGTAAAAACACATTGGGTTTTATTCTGTAATTCTCTTCTTGGAATAAAATCATTCTTCTTCCTCTTTTCTATTTAGTTTTAGTTTTATTTATGTTCTTGTTATTTAATTTCTGTTTTTCTTCTTCTTTAGCTATGTCTAGCTAATCCCCTTTGATTAGGGGGTAATGACGCTGATAGTATGATTCAATATGAATCACATAGCCAAAAGATGAGGACTGTATACATGAAGATCTGGATCTGAATTAAGGGTTAGATCTGAACCTTCATATTTTGTGTCGTTTAAGAGCTATGCTCCTTCACAGGATATATTCGTGTTCGATCTAACGTTTATCAGATTTAGATCTAATTTTAGGGTTTTAGAAATTAATTAGTGAATCTGTCCTGATAGTCTATGGTTGTAGAGCTGAGCTCCTGCATAGGCTATGCTTGTCGTTATTTACATATTTGTTTCTAAAAACCTATTATCATTGATTCATGTTTGTGACAGAAACATGTATTAGATCTGGTTAATCTTTTGGCTATTGATGATTATGAATCTGATCTATGTCATTATCCCCTAATTGCTTTCACTTAGTGTTAAAACTCTCTTTTATTTAATTTCTGCTATTTTCTTTGTTTTCCACCAATCAAAAGTTAGGGATAACTTGATTGGATTTATTAATAAAATAATTTGGTCCCAGAGTTCGACACCCTCTACAACAATCCTTGTTGTTTAGGAAAGACGAACGAATTTTACAGTTGTTTACAATTGTTTAATTTGTTCGCAAACAATTGGCCATTTGCTTCATACATAGAACGGAAGCAACATATGTAGACATGTTGCATTTTCTTCATTTGCTTCGGTTATTGAACTGAAGCAACAGGGGTGAACAACCGAAGCAAAAATTATTATTTGCTTTGGTTTGTTTGTCTGAAGCAACAAATTTTGGTTTGTTGCGTCTTCTGCAGTTGCTTCGGTTCCAGAACAGAAGCAACAGGGGAGTAAATAACCGAAGCAACTAACCTATTTTGTAGTAGTGTGCTCCTGAGGATCAAGTTACTTGGAATCAGTTTAGGATTCGCTTCAGTGATAAGTTTATTCCAGCTGCTTAGAGATCAGTACTGTTCAAGAGATTTTTGGAACTTAAGCAGAGCGGTAGGACAGTCCCGGAATGCTGAGTTCGAGACTTTATCGAAGTATGGATTATCCCTTATCGACACTGCCGAGAGGAAGAATGAGAAGTTCATAACTGGCTTAGATGGGTATTTGGGGGAAAGACTTATAAACCACATTGATGAGACGTTTGAATCTATTGTGGGAAAGACATTGAGATCGGAGAGTCTTTACCCTAAGACAAAGACCGAAGTTGTTATTGCATGTGCAGGGGAGCCAACACTGCAAGCAGGCGGTGAAGGCAACAAGAATTCTCAGAACAAGAGGAAGCAGAACCAAATCAAGGATGGTCAGAATAAGGAGAATAAAAATGACCGTGAGTGCTTTAGCTGTGGCAAGAAGGGCCACTATGCCAAAGATTGTCAGGAAAATCCTGGGGAAAGGAAGTGCTCCAATTGTGGCCAAGCGGGACATCATGAGGATAAATGTCCACAACCCCTTAAGAGAAGCAGATTGTGAGAGCATATGCTATCAACGCTGATCCTTTTTCGTCGAATGCCCCAACTGCGGCGCAAAAGGGAAAGAGTGTCGTTATTCAAGGTATGCTTTCTATTCATGATGTTCCTATTTGAGTTTTGTTTGATACCGAGACATCCCATTCCTTCATACCTAGTGACTTGGTAGATAGGTTGGAATTGGAACCTGAGATTGTCAATAGACCTTTAGTTGTAACGAACCCGATCGGTGGTTCGACTAGCCTTTTGCATGATTTGTTGTAATGTGGTCTTATCAAGTCATGGATGTATGTTTGCTTGTGATTGCTTAGTTGTTTTGCTAGTATCATCTCACGTAGATTGTCTGAATTTGAAGGACATGTTCCTTGAGTGCTTGTCTGATATTGGTTTAGGCCTTTGGGGCTCAGGCTTAGGGAATGTCGAGTTCGACTAGGATGGTTTGCATGAGATCTAAATAGTTGTTGTGATTTCCATTGAATGATATCTCGGCTTACTCGAGGAGTGATGTGCAACCGTGACATGATAAGACTGTTCAATGGTATGGAGTGTCGGGAGTTGGATTTGATAGGGCTATGAGACAACTCGAGAAAGCTACAAAATAATGAATTGTTCAGAACCCTATGTTGATGTTCTCGTTGGTTCAAGAATGGTAGAATTTCGAAGGATAAGATGTGCTCGTTGATCGTGGAGATACAACGAAGGTTAGGACGATTCAAGTTGGACTTGAACTCGTAAAAGAAAAATGGGTGTTTGCTGATCGTGGAGACGCAACGAAGGCTAGGACGATTCAAGTTGGACTTGAACTCGTAAAGGAAAAATGGTTGTTCGTTGATCTTGGAGATGCAATGAATAGGGAGACGACTCATGTTGGACTTGAGTTTATGCTCGAGTTTGTGGGTAATGGATACTCGAGACTGGGTCTGAGTATGTGGGTAGCTCTTCTAATGTGAATACCAAGAAATCGTCGATAGTTGGAGTGTTCTAGGTAGACTCGAAGCAGGGGTATCTGGGGATGCCCATTACCTTGGATCCGTTGGACGTGATCTAGTTATCCTCGGAGGATAAACGTGCGGTAGTTCGTTTGGGACCTGGGCTTCCATTAGCCCTTGGGATTGGTTGGACCAGCCAAGTAGGCGTCAACGTATTTATGGCTTTAGCAGGTGATAGATAGGACATGTTTGATGGATGCTATGGTTGCTATGTTTGTTCCTATTTTTATTCCCTTGAGTAGACTATCACCTGTAGGATTCTGGTAATAGAGAATGAAGAGATGACAGTATACACAGATGCATGTGGTACCAGACTAGGTACTGTACTGATGCATTGAGTAGGAGACATGCCAGTTTAGATGTTATGTTTCTTGAATGAAAGTAACTGGAGTATATTGTGGGGTATGATTTCAGACCTAAGTATGGATTGGATGCAGAAATGCTAGCAAGTTTGACGGCTAGACCGACTTCGATTGAGCGGATTGGTTCCAGTTAGAGAGACGATCCTAACCTAATGGAAATCATCTCCAAGGTAGGGATGAATATCGATGGTGAGAAAATGAACAAGTATGGACTTGATAGAAAAGGATGGCTTCGAAAGAATGGGAGACTAGTTATACCCAATGTTAACGGATTGAGAGATGAAGTGCTTAGAGAACGTTATTACTCGAAATTGACTATACATCCCAGTGATAACAAAATGTATTGAGACATGAAGCAAACCTATCATTGGAAAGTGATGAAGAGGGACGTTGGGAAGTTTATCTCCAAGAGTATGAATTGCCAGTTAGTTAAAGATGAGCAAAAGAAGCCTAGTGGTTTGTTACAACCGTTGGAAATTCCCGAATGGAACTACGAATAAGTCTCAATGGACTTCATCGATGGTTTACCAAGGACTAGATCAGACAATGATAGTATTTGGGTAACTGTGGATCGATTGACCAAAAGTTGGATTACCAGGCAAGATGGCGGGAGTTCACAACGTATTTCATGTTTTCCAGTTAAGGAAGTTTGTGCATGACCCTAATATGGCTATTTCACTAGATAATTTGGATGATATCGAGGTAGAACCCGAGGTGGTTGGGAACCGCAGACCTATTCGTATTGTCGAGCATGATACGAAGCAGCTTCGAAGGAAGACGGTCCAAACTAGTCAAAGTCCAGTGGGGTGATAATGAGAGAGACTGTACTTGGGAAACAGAGGAGAACATAAGGAAGACATATCCAGAGCTCTTTGCCTAGTAAGGTTGTAATATCGATATAGTACTCCCTTGTTAGTAAACCGCATATTAGGATAGGCTTGTTGTATTGTTAGGTATGTTTGATTGTTGCAAATGATTGATAGGCATGCGAGATCCCTTGTATGTTTTGGCTAAGGAATTTCGAAGGCGAAATTTCTTAAGGGGGGGGGGGGGAGGGGGAGAATGTAACGACCCGCACTCTACACATCGGAGGATCATAGAACATTTATTTCTTTTTCTTATGAAGTCGTATGGTCATGTAACTTTGGGGAATGGCTAATGGGGTCATTTCCCATGTTCATGATTTTTGCCGATTTTTAAATGACCATTTTGCCCCTAGCAAATCTTGTTTCGCCTATAACTTTTGATTGGTAAGGGGTTTTGACTTGAAACCACTTCCATTGGATTCAGATGATGGTTTATCCTTCCATAGAGCGATCACATTAATCAAACGGACTTACTGTTTGGGAGATATGGCTGAAATAAGGTTTGGAAAGTGAAAAACAACTTAAATGAGCTTATTTGGGTAATTAGCAGCTAGGTCCATTAGGGATTTCGGGATTAGGGGTATTTAAGGCTAGAGAAACCCTCCTTTGTCATTTTTCAGCCACCACTTTCATTCTCCTAACCCTAGTAATGGCCTTCACTCTCAAATTCTTCATTTATATACCTCCAAATCGCTTTCTAATCGAAGATTAAGCTAATCTACATCAAATCAAGGCAAATCAACACCAAATCAGAGTTGGAGTTGCTGTGTTGCATAGGAATTCGACCCAAACAGTAGAAAAGTTTCAGATCTATGATTATTTGTGGCTAAGGTGAGTGATTTGCCTTGTTTTCACTAATTACGGCTAAATATGGGTGATTAGTGTTTATTAATGAAATTTTGCGTTATAAAAATCTGGAAAAATATGTAGAAATTCTTAAATATTATTTTATGCTTCTGTTAAAATTTTGGATTAATTTTGACATGTTTTGCTAATCGTATGGTTAAATCATGATAAAGGGGATTGAGGGGAAATCCTAGTTTTGGGTATGTTTGATCCATATTTGCATGTTAAATTGTTGTTTTGGTGTTTATGGTTGACTTTACATGTTGTTATTATTGTTTGGAATGATTTGTAATTGCCTAGAACTTTTAGATTGGTCGAAAACGCTGTCGTGTGGCGTAAATAGCTTGCTAGAAAGTTGTAGGAAATTGGTCAGTAACCCATTCGTGAAGCACCCTCACGACCCGAACCCTAGGAGGGCGAGCGTAAGGAAGAGGGCGAACCCTAGGAGGGCGACCATGTCTAATAGGGCGAACCCTAGGAGGGCGACCGTAAGGAAGAGGGCGAACCCTAGGAGGGCAACCGTGAGGAATATGCAAGGTGGACCACGAGCCTATGCCAGAGCGAGTCGAGGAAGCTGACCACGAGCCGAAGGTTATGAAACGTCACGAACCGACCCAGAAGAAGATGTCCACGAGTAGATCATGACCCGGACTGGGAAATCATGAACCGCACATATCTGAACTAAAGCGTGAACATGTATGGAAGCTTAGAGCTAGGAAACGAACGGGAATGATGACCAAAATCCCGAGATGCAAAGGTAGTCCAAATGAGAAGTTGTGACTCAGGATGCAGACGGGAACCAACGAGTGGACTTCATGATTGGACTTTGCTGCGGGACGTGTGCATAGGGGTTATCGATACCTATAACTTTGGTTCACCACTGAGAGACGGATTAGGAGCTCGTAGTGATAGTTGTAGGGGGTTGGACTCCGTCATGGCCCAAAGATTAGGTGACCAAAGTAATGGATATTGTATGCTTTATACACTGAGTGAGAGATGTGAGGATGATTGCTATGTTTGATGTTTGCTATCACCATGTCATGCACACCCCATATTACTTTTACACTTTGTGTTAGTGTTACCTTAGAGTACTGTACATCTTACTGTGCTAACTCTTTGGTTGCAGGTCCAAGTTCAGGTATGATTGGATTATACCTGTTATTATTCTGTTTTGTTGCTTATCGTTCATACCAGACTTTTGTCTGACCCAGAGTTTTATGTCTCTTCTTATTACTATGGGTGCTCCTAAACGAGCAGACTAGAGATAAGTTAGGTGGTAATGCGCGAGTAGCTGTCCGGAGATGAGCAGAAGGCTTCCACTTATGATATACATATATACTCCCTGTGTTGCAGCTGGTCACTGCTTCGGCATTAATAGTGTACCTTTTCTTTTGCTTTAGAGACAGTAATTTGAAGTTGTAATAATGGTGTTGGATCATAAGCTGTATTATGGATTCCGCTGCTATGATGACTTAGTTTTCAGCTTATGCACTGTCTCGCCTGTTTTATGCCAAAGTTATGTTGTTATTATATTTTATTCTATGCAATGTGAGATATACTACAGGTTCCTTTGGTAGTTTTAGCTTCATACCCTTTTCTTTGGCGACCGTCCCGTGCCAGTTGGACATCGGCACTACGCATTTCGGAGAAATGTCGGCTAGTCCGGGGCGGGCCGTCACATCCACCCTATAGCATGTATGTATTATAAGACTTGTTTGTAAACCTAAATTTAGAGATTCATATATCCAACCTACTTGTAATAAATGTCACAACTTGATGAAAAGTATGTATCAAATAGGATGCGTAAGCTTTAAATAATTGTGAAATATTGTCAAAAATGAGGTGGATGGAGGATACTTTTTAGAGAAATTCCAGGAATAAGAATTAATGGTCTCAACATCTAATTTTTACTATTTATTTATTTATTATTATTACCCGGTAAGAAATGTATTTATAAAAAATATATTTATTAGATCCTATTTTTAAATCATAAGATTTAACAGTAATTTTAGATGAGCATTTCGAATTTGTAAAAGAAGTTCAATTGTTAATTTTCATTTTAGTTCACAACCATTTTAATATATTATGCTCAAATACAAGTATCTTAGAAATCCATGCAATTCATGTGGGATAATTTATGTTTACACAGACAAAATAACATCTTTCCAATATATTCTCTTAAGAACTGAGTTATGCTTCATTTATTCATGGCATTAGAATATTCTTCATCCAATTCATAATGGAATTTCAGTCATATCTGGATCCATATTAAAAATAAGAGACGTTTCCCATATGAGTTCCTCAGCGTCAGCACTAGTAAAAGAAGGATGTTCCATAATAAAGACTAAATGGAAAATTGCATATTGGTTCATTGTATATATCATGATAAGCTGCTAAATATGGATGCTAAAGTGCTTCATCAACTGCCCCACAAATTACAGTAATAGTGTAGCTTGGTATTATTAGTTTGCAAGCCATACCGCAAATTAAGGTTATCCATTATATGATGAAGAAGTTCTTTTTAACGAGGAGTATAAGATCTTTAGTTTATTTGCACTAAGCATCAATAGAGTAGTATGAGTACCTGTAATCCTACTGATTGGATCAATTACAAGCAATCTTTCAAGTAATTCGATAGCTTTAGGGGAAAAGTTGGGAAATTTATAGCAGCAAACTCATAACTTGGATACTGCAGCAACTGTTTTACGTGGTGTTTGGTACTTTCGCTTCTTAGGAACCCTAAGCTTTGTTCATCTGGTGAACCTATGAGCTTTTTAAATAGAACCAAGGGAGTGATATTTGATAATGCTTTGTTCTCTTCCTGTATGGCTATTCTATACATTGAACATAAGCAGCAGCTAATTTGAAGCTTAAAAATTATAATGAAAGGGAAAATGCCAAAGAAAAAACTCTGAATTTAACACACCAAGTAGTAAAAGGAGAGAAATGATAATGACCATTTTCAGTTTGACTTATTTTAAGTTTAGGAGTTGAACTTAATGAAATTTACATGTATACACATATGTGCTAAATAAGAGCCAAAATTCAATACAAGGCCTGAGATGTCATCGATAGCCAATGGATACGACGTTTACATATTCAACCACTAAAATTCATGCACTTCAAGTACTTGCTGATTACATGCGCTCAACAGTCATTGCAACAACCACTAAAATTCGGTTCTTTTCTCGCTTCAGTTGTATATCAGAATGAATTTCCCTATTTCAGTTTGGTAAATCATGGTAAAGGCTCTAAAAACATAACATAAAATATGCTTTATAATTAAGGAGCTGTTTGCTTAACTTTGCATTTTCTTTTAAAATCATAAAGCATTGTAGATCAATATCATGCATAACTATTCAAAAGAAAGATAACCTCTGTATGTTTCACAAAATGATCTAAAAATAATATTTTTGAAATACTAAAGATCCCAGTTCATAAAATAAATGAGTTATCCAACTTGATCTATCTTTTCATTACCACTAAACATATATTGGTACAGAAAGTCAAAAGTAAATTTTAGACAAATATTTATTTTATTTTGGTTTGGAATTTTCATGCAGAATCTAACGATATGTGAGGATCCTGATTGAACATAATAACACGCAACATCCAACAACTAGCAACATTAACACTATCAGAAAATACAATATTTACCTAACTGCATTTACCACTACCATTCTGGCACCCTATTGCGTCACATAGAATCGGAAATGGCTGCTACTAACCTAGGAAAATTTACAAATGCCTTTTCATCGCCATGGTTATAGCATGGACGGAGCGCTCGACAGGGGTCGGTCTGAACCATTCTACCTAGAAGATGCCTCTTCTTTGCAACTTCTCCCTTTACTAAAATAAATAAATAAAAACACGAATACCACTTTCCCTTGACGTCGACTGTTGCCAAAATGCTTCTCCTCGCCCGACTGCTGCCTAGGACAGAAATCAAGTCACAAATCGACAAGTCCAAGTCCAAGCTCAAGCCAAAATACTGAAGACAATACTAAATGTTGAACTTTGTGGATATTGATATTTCTTCTGACAACAAACTTAAATCAGCTGAACAATATGACTACTCTTTCTAATAGTAATAGAAGAATAATGATGGATCAAGAAACAATCCTAGAACGTACAAATTAATAATACTTCACAGTGATGTTAACGACATCCATGATCATATCTGTAGCATTTCACAAAAATCGAGTCTTTTACATTCCTGCGTGATCATATAATTAATGTTTCATTTAGGTAAAGGTGAAACGACAACTAGAAAAGAAGAAGAATTAGGGCAAGTCAAATCCTCACATTTTAATTCGGCCCATAATGCGTGAATAAAGAAAAACAAAGTAAGAGCATCTCCAACTGTTCGGGTGTAGAATTCTAAATTTCTACACTCCGAATAATCGGAACAGGCAAATTTCCCAACAGTTTTGGATCCATGCGGTTGTTAAACAAACGTGTGGATTTACGCGGTTGTTCAACTAGCGCGTAGACCACGCGTTTGTTTAACAACCGCTTGGATCCACGCTTTTGTTTAACAACCGTGTGGGACCACTATTTTTATATGTGTATATATTATGTTAATTTTAAACAAATTGTGTTTAATATAATTATGTTAATTTCTAATACTATTTTAATATATTGTTCGTTTAAATTTTGTACTTGTTAGATCAAAATTTGGACCTAACACCCAAATTGTTCTGAATGTTATAGAGTTTCGAATGAAGAGGGAGGAAAAAGAAAATAACACACAGAATTTATAGTGGTTCGGTGTTAACGAGCCTACGTCCACTTTATATATTATTGATTATGCTTTGAAAGCTAATACAACAAGGATTTCTCTCTATACTCTCGTACTTTGACAATAATGGCGAATTTTGTACTCAATATTGCCCAAAAAGATCCTAAAAAAGCCAAGCTCCGGGCTATTTATAGCTGATTTTGTCAGGCGGATCGTGGACACGTGGCACGAATCCCGAGGACATCGGATCGCATCGCTACCGTTGAAGAAACAGTCAAATTAGCCGTTGTGAACAGGTGTCGTGATCTGCTTGAAAATCGGATCGTGCAGATGGGGAGAATCGGTCCAAGTGACGGTTAGGGACACGTGTCGCCAGATCCGTGCGATTCGGATCGCTGAAGACTAACTCGCGCTTGAACGGGTCAGAGGGTTCGCCATGCACCAGGGGATCGGATCGGGTCGCTCTGAGCAACAATATAAGTTTGGATCGGATCGCCTGAATGTGTCGTTCGCTGATGAGATGGGGGCGATCCGTCGAGACGCGATCCTCCATGGGCGATCCGTCGAGACGCGATCCTCCGGGGGCGAGTCGGTAGAGTGCGATCCGTTCCTTCATATTCTTAGAGAACGTGGTTTCATGCTTTCCTTCTTATGAATGATCCTGGGTGGCTTGGTCAAAAAGCTAGCCAACATTTTGCCCCCTCGAAGTATGTTTTATCGATGATGGAACATGCTTTGAAACTATAGAATCGCCTTTTCATAGCGAGTCGCGAGTCAGAGAACGATTCTCTTTCTGGGATTTTTCTGAATTTATCGACTCGTTTCACAGGCTCGAGCCGCGGTCCATTAAAGGGATATTCGTTCCGCTCTTGGGTGTGTATTTGGGCCTCGGAATGAATCGGGCTCCTCCTCGAGTCGTCGTGGGCTTTTGGTTCGCGGCCCATCGGTCTTTCGTGGATCGAATAAGACAAAGAAAGGGAGACAAACGGTCGCCCTCTATGCCTATATAATCCGACCCTCCCCTCTTCACTTTCCTTCTTCTTTTTTTTTTGCCGTATCGTTTTGCCTGCTCCGTCGTGGAACGAACCCTAGTATTTCAAATCTTCAAATATCCGATCACTTTCCCAATTTTTAGAAAGGTAATTCCACGGAAAACATCCTTATTCGTAAACGCTTCTGTTTCACGAACTTTTTTGAATAATTTGTGGGAAAAACGATGGAAGTTTGCGATTTTTGGGGAATCCATCGAGACGCCATGGCTGATAGGCGTAGAGCTCGGAGTTCAAGGGTGAGAAGAAGAGATGGAAAACGAAGGAGGAAGAAGAAAAGAGGAGGCCGGCTCGGATCGTGGGCAAGGAGAGGAAAAAATGAAGGCGACTGGCGAGATGGAAGATCGTGGTGGCAGCAAAGGCGCGTATCGTGGGGGTTGCAACGATTCGTGAAGGAGCGATCCCTTCGGCCTGCGATCCGATGGGGGCGATCCCTTTGCCTTGCGATCCAAAAAGGGGCGATCCCTCTGCCTTGCGATCCGACTCATAGCTGACGATGCAAAGAGATTTCAAACTTTAATCAACGTCTTGTCACCATAAGATTCTGAACAGTTAGGATAGAGCCTTGACGTTGGACTTTCTGGACCAAATGACCGCACAATTTGACTGCATATGACGACTAATATTTTGATGACCTTGATTGCTTCCACGCTTTATTTTTAATGCGCACACACAAGCACACACACCGGCACTTGCACACACGGGGGACGGGTAGTGTTAATCTTATTGTTCATATTTTCTCGTCCTAGCAGCAATGTCGAATGATCACTCTTCTTCAAGATCCGCAGCAGAAGCAGAATCCGAGATTCCTGAGCAATACAACCCGGAAATTCCTCCCACCAATCCTGGAGGTGAAGATACTGGATCTGAGTACGAGGCCATGGAATCAGATCCATCCGAAAGTACTTCATCTAGCGAAGAGTCCGAGATAGACGAACGAGCTCCCGACGAGATTCCTGGCGCGCTTGGAATAGATAAATTCTCTGACTCTTTAGCGTCTAAGCTCGACGATATAAAGCTTAAGAGAATCTGCTTGAGACACGGCATTCCTTGGGACGACGTCTTGACACCCGGAAGCGAGGATAGACCCCACCTAGCTCCGGAAGGATATATGGAAATTAGCCGGACCATGTGCTTGGTAGGAGCTATTCCTCCGTTCCCTCCAATTGCCATTGAAACTTTAAGAAGACTGGGTATTGCTCCGATGCAACTTCATCCGAACGCCTACGCCTCTTTATACACCCTATACGTTGCATATGCGGAGATCCTACATGCCGAACTTAAATTCAGAGATTTGACATTCTTCTTTCTTTTCAAGCACCGTTCTCCGGCAACTCCAAATTTCTCTTTCTTTGAATCAGTGGCGAATAGGAAGGTTCTGTACGATGGGTATAGCAATATAGGGGATCCTAAATCTGATTGGTTTTATATAAGGAGACAGACCGGATGCTCACGAAGATGGCTCAAATCAAGTAAACTTTTAAGCTTCTAATCGAATATCTTGTTCAAGAAGTTTAGGCCTTAACATTCTCCCTTTATCTCAAACAGATCATGTCTTCCCGAAAACGGAGGGTCCACTATACAGCAATCGGTTATCCATTCTTTAACAGAGCAGATCCGACTTTCTAAGGATCAAAAAATGCATTACTGACGACAATCTTCATAAGCATCGTCTTTTAGACAGAAGATTTGGACTTGGCACCGGCGGCAAACCTTATAAGTACGTGCCCCCAACAGAGGGAGAGGGAACTTCACAAGCGGTAGAAACAACTAAATTTCGCAAGAGTCCTTCTCCGATAGTCATCCAAGACGATGAAGACATGAACATATACAGAGGGGATGAGGCCCGCGGTGACGTGTCGAAGGAAATTCCTATCTCTGCTCCAATCGAAACCGTTGTTGCCGATGACTTGACAGAAGAGCAGCTATTTGACGAGCTGAACAAAATCCCTCTACCCGATGATGTATATACAGAGAAGGACTTCGGAGAGGGGCCTTTCTTCCCTGCTTCTGAAGAGGCGATCGCTCCAACTGGAGGAGGAGAAACTGGTCAGATGAGCCTGTCTTCAGGCCCAGGTCTGTTAGGGGGAATTACATGGGATGCACACATCACACACACTATCTGACCCTGCACTCTTATATCGTGGGTATTCAAAGTTTTAATATGCTCTTCTCTTTTTTGCAGGAACGATGTCCCGCAGGAAATCTTACTCGTATCGTTCTCTTCGTGAGGGCACACCCAGCCTTCGTCCGGATACTGAGCGCCCTCGTGGTCCTTCTCACAGGCCGACTCCCTTGCAACCTCGGTCTCCACCAAAGTCGACCTCTACCAGGCCTTCCAATTATCCGGCAGTTCCTATAGGGGGAAAGAAACTTCCTAAAGTGTTAACTCCTCCAAAGAGTGCACCTTCCCACAGCTGGTCGTCCAAAAAGCGTCACGAATCTAAAGATAGGGACAAAGATTCATCCAGAGAGACTGAGAAGGAGAGAAGTGATATTGTCCCCACCAGTCAACCAGAGTTGGCTGCCCCCGGATCACGGGATTATGTCCATGGTCCCGAGATCCAAGGCAGGCTGGAAAAGCTGCGGGAACAATTTCCAGGCATATTTTTTGACAGGATGGTGTTTGTTCCTGCCTTGGAACCGGTCCCTAAAAATTGGGATAATGAAGTTATCGGGCACATCCGCCACGCAGCCAGGCAATATGAGATGATGAAAAAACATGCCGTTAACCTTTCGGAAGTCATTCGAACACTCGAAATAGAAGCACACAGATCTAAAGCGAAACTTGAAAATAACGAAAGGGCTAGGACAAAATTGGAGAAGGACCTGGAAGATGCTCAGTCCCAGCTTGCTTTAGCACGGAGGGACGCTGAAAATTATAAGACTGAATTAGAGAATGCCAAGCAACGCCTTCATTCAGAACTGGACTCCAATAGCCAAGAGAAAATGGCCTTAAAGAAGGAGGTTGAAGATCTCAAAATGGCCAACATCGAGTTGAAAACAGCACAAGGCCATTTTGAAGCTGAGAAGGCTGCTTGGGAGGCAGAAAAAGCGAGTTTAAAAGAAAGTTTGGCTCTGGCTAAAGCAGAAAAGGTGATTTTGAATGACCAGGTCTCGGATGCGGAGAGAAGGGCAGCCCTCGCCGAAAAGAACGTTGAAAGTGCCATTGAATTGGCCACTGCTTCTAACAACAAGCTCCTCGAAAGAGAGAAAGAGATCGAGGGGTTTGAAGAGATGATTTTCGATTTCCTTGGCCAGGTTCTCAAGACTCGCAACATCTCGTGGATCCCGGATTACCATGTTACCTTGGCCAACTTATGGGATGCCATTGTTGAGGGTGAAAAGCATAGATTGGGGGTCGAAGAAGTCGATGAGGATGAGTTGATGAAGAGCATCTTAAGAGACAATGAGCCTGAGGACCTGGCAGAGGGTCGCCGCCTGATCCTGGCGGAGATGGAAAAGGAGAGGGCCCTAGCTAAGGGTAAAAGCAAAGCTGATGAGGGCTCGAGTTCGGATGTGGAGCCCAAGACCTCCGGGGTTGAGGAATACCATCCCGATGATCCATTAATCCCGTTGGGTCGAACTCCCTTGGTAATTGGAGCCTCTGCTACTACTCAAGAGGGAGCATCTACTGAAGGTATCTCTCTCTTTTCCCCACAATTTGTTAAAGCAATTGTGAATTGTCGTCGTCTGGTAGAACAACCAATTGAGTTAGTAATGTGCGTTCCTTCTGATACAGGTGGCAAGCCCGTCGACATGGGTGCTGAAAAAGAAAAGGAAGTGGAGAAGGAGGCTGTCTTGCTAGGTGCTGGTATTGATGTACCGAAGCAGGCCGAGGTCACAACAGCAGAAAAAAGCATCCCAGCACCTAGCACTGATGTACCCAAAGATGCTGAGACCATCGAAGCCTTGAAAGATATGGATGGTCGCCATGTAGATGACGAAGAAGACATTATCGGCGCCAAAAAGGCCGACGATGATGACGAGGAAACCCTGGCCAGCCGAAAAGCCAGACAAGAGAAAGAGTTGGCTTCGAAGAAGGTGGGAGACGAGGCTTTGGATGTAGTCCCTCTTGCAGAATTCGATCCCAAGACTGGGATGATTGTGATGATTCAGCCCAAATCTATTAGCCGACAGCTTCATTTTGCAAATCCCGATGACTTCCCGGCTTCCCTTTCTGATAGAAGGAAGAGAAAAGAGGCGGAAGAGGAATCTTCAGAAGAATCGGATGTTCCTCTTATTGACAAAAGGAAGAGGAAGAAAGGGGATCCGTCTGATTCCGACAAGGCGAAGCTGGAGAGGCAGAAGCAAGAGAAGAGGCCAAAGCGTAAATAGGATATTTGTTGATATTTTGTCTTTAGGTTTTTCACTGGCCAGGAAATGTAATTGTGAAACTGGCCCTCACTTTCTTTTCTAGGTTATTTTTCACTTTGTTGGTTCGCAGTACATAAATGAAAGTTTATCTCTTTTTGCATCCTTACGTACCTGTATTCAAATAAACTTTCCATGTTTAGTTATAGGCCATCTAATAATAATTACAAATCAGTCAAACAACAGATAGCCAAAAGAAAATTTTCATGCTGCGTTGCTGTATTAAAGTTCAGTATATGTATACGAGTGCATGTGCCCCCCAATCAGTTGTTACTGTAGCATCTGACTGGAGTTTACTAAGGATTGATTAGTACTGTCGGCAAGTTGCCCCCTATTTCTGAATATGGGGACATAGGAGATTTCATGGGATAACAGTAGTTCAGTCAGCCCTTGTTCCTTTAGCAGGGAATAAGTTCTTTCTCAGCGCTCAATCGGAGACGCTTTTATACTCTCTCTCTCTGGAGAGTTAGAGTTTGCGCTCGGCGATTCATTCGCTCCCCGATCCTTCAGCGGGGAAGGAGCTATTTCTCAGCGCTCAATCGGAGACGCTTTTATACTCTCTCTCTCTCTCTCTGGAGAGTTAGAGTTGGGACTCAGCCGTTCCATCGCTCCCCGATCCTTCAGCGGGGTAAGAGTCATTTCTCAGTGCCAAGTCATGGATGCTTTTATATTCCCCTGGCGGTCGCCAAGGTTAGACTTTTGCTCAGGCGGCTCCGATCATGGTACACCGCCCTACCTTGTCATCTTTGCGTCCTTTATACTCTCTCTCAGCTCTGGAGTGTTAGAGTTACGGATCAAGCGGTCTGCAATCGTGCACGCTCGTCAAACTCGTTCTAGGTTTACATTTTAACCCAAGCTCCGAGGATTAAAACCAGTCAGACAAGCAGTTGGAGCATTTGCCAAGGCTTTGAGTTCCCCCAAACAGTCTACGGGAGGAACGGTTGGCAACAGACTTCGGGTACCTGCATCATTCTATTGATTTTCACAAAAATAAATGGGCAGATAAGTAAAGATGCAATAAAGGTAAATGACACACAATATTTTATAGTGGTTCGGTCGAATCATGACCTACGTCCACTTTATAATCTCTTGCTATAAGGAATCAGACTATTCTAGGCAAGTCATGCCCTGTACATAGTTTTTTAACAAGGCAAAAGAATAAATTTGAAACTGTCATGTTAAATATGGCCGTAAATGTTGGGCATTCCACACTCTGGGGATTTCCTTTCCATCTACGGTTGCTAGCTTGAAGGTTCCATTATCAAGCTTGCTCAGAATGGAGTACGGTCCTTCCCACTTCGCTCCCATATGAGTTGGGGGTGGGAAGACACGTTTCAGAACCAAGTCTCCGGGTTCCCATGTTCGGGCTCGAACCTTTTTGTTGTAATATCGGGCGACCTGTTGTTTGCATCTCAAGGCACGCAGGTCTGCTTCATCCCTCTTTTCTTCGATCATATCCAGGGACTCAAGGAGCAATTCATTATTGGTCATTGGATCATAATAAGTCACCCGGTGAGAAGGTACCTTTATCTCAACCGGAATGACTGCTTCCGTTCCAAAAGCAAGGGAAAACGGGGTATGTCCTGTTGCCGATTTATATGTTGTCCTGTAGGCCCAAAGTGCTAAGGGCAATTCATCAGCCCACATGGCTCTAGCCCGCTTCATTCTTCTTTTCAGAATGGACTTAATTACTTTATTTGCCGCTTCAACTTGTCCGTTCGATTGTGGGTGCGCCACAGAGGTGTATCGATTCTCGATGTGGTATTTTTGGCAGAAGTTTCTAAATTCAGCACTATCGAACTGAGTTCCGTTGTCTATTATTACAATCTTTGGAATCCCAAATCGACAGATGATGTTTCTCACGATAAAGTTGATCACTCGTTTGGTTGTGGTTGTAGTTAGTGGTTCAGCCTCGACCCACTTGGTGAAATAATCTACGGCCACAATAGCGAACTTTGCTCCGCCCCTTGCTATGGGGAGACTTCCAATGATATCAATTCCCCACATAGCGAAAGGCCATGGACTCATCATTGTTTTTAACTAACTAGGAGGCGCTCTAGGTATCTTTGAAAATCTCTGGCACGCATCACACCGTCGTGCATATCTTGCTGCATCCTTGTTTATGGTAGGCCAGAAATAACCATGCCGCAACACCTTTTTTGCCAAAGTTTGCCCTCCAGTGTGGTCGCCACATTCGCCTTCGTGGACTTCTTGCAGCACACGTTTGATGTCATCGTGGGCTACACACCGAAGGAGGGGCATTGAAAACCCTTGTCTGTAAAGAACTCCGCCTTGCAGAACGTATCGGGCGGCTTTACGAATCACTTTACGCCTCTCATTTTTCTTGGTCGGAAGCGTTCCATCCATCAGGAAATTCTTTAGAGGGGTCATCCAGGACTCCCTTTCTGGTTCCGTCTCTAATACTAGGTCGATTTCCATCTGATCTATGCTAGGGGACCGAAGTACTTCAACGGGGGCTAGCCCAGTCACTTCAGGATCTTCAGAACTAGCCATCTTTGCCAACTTGTCTGCCTGCTGATTCTCTGACCGCGGAATATGAGATATGCTGTAGTGATCAAAATCGTTCAGCAGTTCTTTCACTTTCTTTAAGTATAAAATCAATCTAGCACTTTTAGCTTGGAATCTTCCAGTGACTTGATTCACAACTAACTTGGAGTCGCAGAAGATATTCAGCTTTGTGACTTCTAGTTCCTTTGCAATCTTTAATCCGGCTATCAGAGCTTCATATTCGGAATCGTTGTTAGTGGCATGAAACTCCATTCGGATTGCATAGGTTATCAATCGTTTCTCGGGGGTTTCAAGCACTATTCCGGCGCCGGATCTTTCGTCGTTCCTAGCGCCATCAGTATACAATCTCCTGGCATTGGGATCGAAAAGTAACTTTGAAGGATCAACTTCCTCGTTTGCTATATCTTCCTCAGGGATAGTGAACTCTGCTATGAAGTCGGCTATCACTTGCCCCCGAATTGACCGTCTGGGCTGAAAGTTCAAATCAAATTGACTTAGCTCAATATTCCATTTGAGTAACCTTCCAGATGCCTCTGGTCTCTGTAGAACTTGCTTGAGTGGATGATCGGTGTATATGGTGATAGGATGTGCCTGAAAATAATGTCGAAGCTTTCTAGAGGCGATCAGTAAACTATATGCCAACTTCTCTATCCGTGGATAATTACGCTCTGCTGCTGTCAATTTTTTGCTCACATAATACACAGGTCTTTGGACCTTATCCTCTTCCCTTACCAACGCTGAGCTGATCGCATGGGATGACACTGCCAAATACACGAATAAATCCTCGTGATCTATTGGCTTAGATAAAATCGGAGGTTTCTCCAAGTGCCTGAGCAAATTCTGAAACGCTTCTACGTAGTCGGGTGTCCATTTGAAGTGGCGTTTTCCTCGCTTTATTAATTCAAAGAATGGGATGCACTTATCCGTAGCCCTGGAGATAAATCTGCTCAATGCGGCCACTTTTCCGGCAAGGCTTTGCACATCCCTAATTTGCCTAGGTTCCTGAATGTCTCTGATTGCCGCGATCTGATCTGGATTAATCTCAATACCGCGGGAACTGACAATGAATCCCAAAATTTTTCCAGAAGCAACACCGAACGAACATTTGGTTGGGTTGAGTTTCATTCCGTACTTTCGAAGAATGCCAAACATCTCTGCCAAGTCAGTAGTGTGTTGAGAAGATTGCCTGGACTTAACCAACATATCGTCGACATATACTTCCATGGTTTTCCCGATCTGGTTATAAAACATTCTGTTGACTAAGCGTTGATATGTAGCGCCCGCATTCTTCAAGCCAAAGGGCATCACCACATAACAATATAATCCCAGATCTGTGATAAAACTAGTGTGTTCTTGATCTGGAACATGCATCGGAATCTGGTTATATCCTGAATAGGCATCCATAAATGAGAGAAGCTCATGTCCTGCCGTCGAGTCTACCAACTGGTCAATTCGAGGTAGCGGGAAACTATCTTTTGGGCAGGCTTTGTTCAAATCCGAGAAGTCGATACACGTTCGCCACTTCCGTTGGCCTTCTTTACTAGGACTGGATTCGAAATCCAGCCTGGATAGGTTGAATCTCTGATGAATCCGTTACTCTTTAGTTTTCCGACTTCTTCTTTCAGGGCAGCAGACCTCTCCGGGCCCAACATTTGCCTTTTTTGATTTACAGGAGGATGTTTAGGGTTAATGCTCAATGAATGGCTCATGATTGATGGGGATATCCCGCACATGTCTGCATGAGTCCAAGCAAATACATCCAAGTTGTTTTTTAAGAAATCCGTCAATTCTTTAGCAAGATTCGGGTTTAACTGGGATCCAACCTTAAGGACCTTCTCCGGGTCACTGTCATCGATCGGTACATCCACAGTTGTCTCGTTGGGAGTCGCCATTCTGCCCCCGGGTTCTTGATCCTCTCTGGGATCTATATCCTCGGGCATCTCTTTGGGCGACTCTCCAACGACTATCCTCTTTGGTTGCTATAAGGTCTCCGCCCCCGAAGGGGGAGAGGTACCTTTAGTTTCAATATTCCCTCCATTACGAAGTAACTTTAGTTCAGCAACATAACACGCTCGTGCAGCAACTTGATCCCCTCTGACGATACCAATGCCAGCTTCTGACTGGAATTTCAATAACAAGCACCAAGGGGCTATACAGGCTCTGAACTTTGCGAGGGCCGGTCGGCCCAAGAAGGCATTGTAGGGCGATTCAACATCCAAAACCACAAAGGGAAGGATTCTCACTCTCTGGCGTTCTCCTTCCCCGAGTGTAACTGGTAACTCTACATAACCCATTGGAGCGGTAGATGCCCCGTTGAATCCACGGATCCATCCTTGGCAGGGCTTCAAGTCTTTTATTTCAAGATTCATCTGGTCAAAGGTCTTTTTGAAAAGAATATTGACGGAACTCCCGTTGTCCACTAGAACCTTATGAACAGTGGCTGTTCCAATGGATACTGTAATTACAAGTGGATCTTCAGTTGGAGCATGGACTCCAATGCTTTCTCGTTCTCGGAAGACGACATCGTCGGTCATCATCTTTTGCTGCTTCACCGGGATACTGTCCTCAGGGTTGCTACACTCCCCTACCTCGAGGTGTTGTTTGGCTGCATTGACGTATTGATCCAATGCCTTGGAACTGTGCCCGGCGAGATAAAGTCCTCCGATCACGGTATTGATAACAATATTCTTTCCTTTTTGCTGAGCAGTCAGCCTAGCAGCAAGCTGATTTTGGTTCTGATTCGTGGCCTGCACTGCTTGCCCCTGTCCCTGGGCGTTACTCTGTATTCATCTAACTTTCCTTCTCGAAGCAGCCTTTCGACTACATCCCTTAGGTGACGACATTCATTCGTCGAATGGCCGTGAATCTGATGAAAGAGACAAAATTTCCCTGTTTCACGCTCTTTCTCTGTTGACTCTCTGGGAGGTGGCCTCTTATTCTGGAGGACTTCGTACGCATCCATGAAGATATTCTCCAGAGTGTCACTTATTGGTGTATAACTTTCAAAGGCCCTGGGACGAGTCCTTCTCTGGGAGTCGTTCCCTCGGTTCCTCTTCCGGTTGTTGCCGTTACCATTATTATTGTTGTTACCTGGCTGACGACCACCCTGATTCTGATTTCCAACGTTAACTTCAACTTTCCCCGAGCTGTCTCCCGTCTATTTGATGGCGACATTGCTCTGAATTTCCTCCTTATCAGCTGTTTTAGCCTTTCGGTTAGCATATACCTCTTCCCGGCGTAAATGTACGTTGGCTTTCTCGTAGAATAATTCTCTAGTGTGGGGCGGTTTGCCTGCCAGGTACCTCCCGAATTCAGTGTCCTTATCTACTCCGTCAATCAGTGCTGCGACAACAGTCGGTTCATGGGGATCTTTAACCTTAGTAGCGGCCAAATTGAAACGATCCAGGTACACCTTTAAACTCTCGCCTGGTCGCTGCTTGACAAGGAACAAATCGATCACACTCTTTGTCTTTTGTGCGTAGATACGGAATTGTTCTACGAACTTCTCACTCAGCTCCCTGAAGCTAGAAATCGATCTCGCCGACAAGCGAGTAAACCATAACAAAGCCACATCCTCCAGGAATATGGGAAATGCTTTGCACTTAACAGCGTCAGAGGCTGCGGCAGCAGTCATTGACCAGGAGTATCTCATCAGGTGCTGGACAGGATCAGATCTTCCCGCATATCGGTTCATTTGTGGCATGTTGAAACGCCTTGGAAAAGTCGCATCCAAAATATCATCAGTGAAAGGGGTGTGACTGCGGTCGATCCCCCAATCTTCATTTCGTTGTCCACGGCTATCTGCCAGAATCTGGTGGACCATGGCTGCGACATTTGCACTGGTCAAAGGAGGTTCAGGGTCAGTGCCTCTGGCTCGGCGGGGTTCTCTGATCTCTCTTCGGGGAGCAGTCACAAAATCCGGGGCTCGGATAAGGATCCGTTGCCCCCTGTTACCATGAGCATGTGCGCGGCGACGGGGCTGAGGCGGTCTGTTATGCACAGGACTATCCACATCTCGAGTTCTGGGAGGTGTGGCTTGGTCATTCACATCACGGTTTGAGGGCCCCGCCCCCAGCGCTTCTTCTTCCTGTGATGGCAGGGTTCCGAACCGAAGCTGTTCTATGTTTTCGGCTCTCTCATACGGTCGTCGCGGAGGTCTCGGTGATTCCTCATACGAAGAAGAATATCCTGGAGTGAGTGGACGAACCGGCGGTGTTCTTTGCCTTGCAAGCTTATCAAGTCTTCTATCCATAGCAGTTAGATTTTGTCGCAGGACGGAGCTTTCCTGCCTTTAGGCGGCTAATTCATCAAACAACCTCTCCCACATTTCAGAAAAGCGAGAGAGATCCCCCTCAGTAACGGGAGCAGCAGGATCATATTGATCGTCATCACCTTCTCTTATGCGCAAAGAGCTTGAGCCGGGTCGAGCAGAGGGTCCAGGACGATAGGAGCGAGCCATAGGCTCCTTTCCAGGTCGAGTTGTGGTTTGATCATCAATTCGGATAGCTGCGGTTCGTGGATGGCGACTCACTGCGCCCCCCTGAGGTCGACTCGTGGTCGCGGTACGCGGAGGGTGCGAGACGTTCCCTCGGGATCGAGTAACAACCCCTTCAGCAGTCCGGATCGCTTCGTTTTCGTCGACTCGGAGCGTGGTGTCTTCGTCGGATCGGTTCGCCCCCTGCGCCCCGCGATCCAGAGATTCTTCGTTGCCCAGCTCGTGCACACTTTCTTCGATTGTTTCGTTGGTCTGCGAAGCCTTAGATCTTTTTCCAGCCATAATATCTGAATCGCTGGAATCTTCAAAGAAGTGAATAGTGAAACTTTAGGATCGTTTTCTCAGTGAAAGCACCAAAATGTTAGATCAAAATTTGGACCTAACACCCAAATTGTTCTGAATGTTATAGAGTTTCGAATGAAGAGCGAGGAAAAAGAAAATAACACACAGAATTTATAGTGGTTCGGCGTTAACGAGCCTACGTCCACTTTATATATTATTGATTATGCTTTGAAAGCTAATACAACAAGGATTTCTCTCTATACTCTCGTACTTTGACAATAATGGCGAATTTTGTACTCAATATTGCCCAAAAAAGATCCCAAAAAATGCCAAGCTCCGGGCTATTTATAGCTGATTTTGTCAGGCGGATCGTGGACACGTGGCACGAATCCCGAGGACATCGGATCGCATCGCTACCGTTGAAGAAACAGTCAAATTAGCCGTTGTGAACAGGTGTCGTGATCTGCTTGAAAATCGGATCGTGCAGATGGGGAGAATCGGTCCAAGTGACGGTTATGGACACGTGTCGTTAGATCCGTGCGATTCGGATCGCTGAAGACTAGCTCACACTTGAACGGGTCAGAGGGTTCGCCATGCACCAGGGGATCGGATCGGGTCGCTCTGAGCAACAATATAAGTTTGGATCGGATCGCCTGAATGTGTCGTTCGCTGATGAGATGGGGGCGATCCGTCGAGACGCGATCCTCCGTGGGCGATCCGTCGAGACGCGATCCTCCGCGGGCGAGTCGGTAGAGTGCGATCCATTCCTTCATATTCTTAGAGAACGTGGTTTCATGCTTTCCTTCTTCTGAATGATCCTGGGTGGCTTGGTCAAAAAGCTAGCCAACAGTACTACTATTTTAATACGTGTACATACTATTTCATATGCGCTTTTTAATTTATATTCATATTGGAAGAACATAACTTGATACCGAAATTTTGACTAAAAGTTGCTTACAAGAAATAACAATGAAATAACTACTAAAACTTATGATGTAGGTACAAGCAACAAGCAAAATCATTTGCCTATTCAGCACCGTATTGGGTTATCCAACTATAACGCAGTTTGTAGGCTTCGTACCCAACAAAATCAGTCCCATACTCTGCAAGGTAACGAGAATCATAAGTTGCCCGATTCGTTTTAAATATGTTTTCATCTTCAACTATCTCTATAATCTTATGGTATCGTTCACAAGTATCAACGAAACGCCGATGAGCCATATGAATTTCAGTAGAAGTTCGTGTAGTGGTGCATTTACGATGATTGTTATGTAATCTTGTTATCATAGACCAAAATTTTTCACGGGTAAGCCCTCCTCCATTTTGCAACAGCAGCAAATCTCTCTTATCAACTTCGATATAGGATTTCACGAGTATAAGTAAGTCCTGAGGAGAGAAATCTGCTGTAGTACCACTGGAGCTAGCTTCATCTTGGTTGGGACGATTACGGTTAACCACTTGCCTTCTTATGTTTTTGCGTGGACGTCCTTTTGCTTTTTGAACTTCAACTATTTGTTGAGTACCACGAATAATTTCATTTTGAACTGGTTCTTACGTGTAACAACCCGAAATTTAACATGTTAAATCAAGAATCAAGGCAGAATTATATTATATAATCTGAATTAGGAGAAACGGGCTGTGCCATTGCGTTCGTCTCGGAAAAATACGCGAAATAGTGTCCGAAATTTCGTAAATCGGAGTCCGTATGGCCGAGATATGGCCTTCGGAAGTTTCACGAAAAATCAGAATTCAAAACAGAATTCAAAAACACAGAAATCAGAGTAGGCGGGAAAAATCCCGCCCAGGCAGGTCGACAGGGGGGTCGACACTAGGGTCGACCTCCCTCCCACCTGGTCGACTCTAGAGTCGACCTGGGGGTCGACCTGGGTGTCGACCTCCCTGGTCGGCCAGGTCCGCCTGGTGCACCTGTTTTGGCTCCTGGGTCCTGTTTTGGAGGCTTGTGATGATTTTTGAGGGCTTGGATCTATCCTAGGGTTAATCTAAGGGCCTAAACTACTCCTAATCTCTATAAAAAGACCCCTAAGCCTATCCTAAACCCTCACAAATCACTCATGCCACGAAGTGCTGCCCAAATCTTCATTGATCATGACCTCCATCTCCAACTCCAAGAGACTATGCATTCAAACAAGATTCGAATCAAAGGTGCTAGCTTGCTACATCAAATCAAGGGAGTGGATCAATGTTGCTAGGCCAATTTCATGACGATTCTTCAACAAAGGAGCCACCTTTCTTCGTCAAAACGATTCATGCTCCTAGCCCTCTTGCCACGCTATGTAAGTTCTAGCTACTTGTAGATTCTAACGGTGGTTCTAATGTGACATGGGATAAAATGCGATGAAACATAAGTATGCTAGCTTATGTGAAACTAGTTTTGCCCTTTTCTATGATCTATGACCTTGGGCTAAGTTGTAGCGACTTAATCATGCCACTCATGTTATGTTTAACCTAGTATATCTTGCAAGTTTGAATCTTTATCCATGGAATGTTAGCATGAACCTTTGGGAACCACTTGACTTGTGAAAACATTGGCAACGACTTGACTTTGGGGCTTATGCATGTAAATGAACCCAAACCCCTTATGATACTATGCATGTTTGTGGCCAAATTCCCTTATGAAACTATGCATGCTTGTGGCCAAATTCCCTTATGATACTATGCATGTTTGTGGCCAAATTCCCTTATGAAACTATGCATTCTTGTGGCCAAATTCCCTTATGATACTATGCATGTTTGTGGCCAAATTCCCTTATGAAACTATGCATGCTTGTGGCCAAATTCCCTTTTGATACTATGCATGTTTGTGGCCAATATGTTGGCATAACACCCTACTATGTGACTCGCTTCCACTTGGGTTGGAAATAAGTTTGGGTAGCTTAGGAAAAACGTGGGTATGACATGAAAAACTTGACATGGGGTTTACATGAGAACATGACATTCATGATACATTTAAATATGGTCATGACACGTGGGAAAACATGGAACTTGAACTAGACATGGGTGGGTTGTAAGTGTAAAAAGACACTAGACCAAACATGAAAGTGGCCAACTCGAGGTTGGGTTGAGTTTGTAGCATAAATCTACCCGGACCCGCCCGGCTTAACTAGTGGCTACAAACAATAGGACCCAATGTGAGTAGTTGGTCACATAGCACTTAAAACCCGAGGTTAGACTAGGTTGTGGTTTAAATATACCCGGACCCGCCCGGCTTAACTAGTAACCACAACAAAGTCTAATGTGAGAGGTTGGGTTGCATTAATCTAATTAATTCAACATGAAAAGGTTAAGTAATTTTGATTAATGACACTTAACCGATATGACACAAATGGGTAGGTTAAGTTAAACCGGACTTGGTTCCTTAATGACACTTAACCATATAAGACAACTAGGGGATGGGGTTAAGTAATCCATACTTAACTAATCTAACACGGTAAATTCGATGTGGTTAAGTAATCCATACTTAACTAATCTAACACGGTAAATTCGATGGGGTTAAGTAATTTACACTTAACTAATCCGACTTGGTAATTAGATGGGGTTAAGTAACTTAGACTTAACTAATCTAAACACGGTAATTAGATGGGGTTAAGTAACCTTCACTTAACTAATCTAAGCACGGTAATTCGATAGGGTTAAGTTAAACACTTAACCAATCTAAACTTGGTAATTCAATGAGGTTAAGTAACCAATACTTAACCAACTTAACATGATAATTTAATGGGGTTAAGTAACTTATACTTAACCAATTATACATGATGATTTGATGAGGTTAAGTAACCTATACTTAACCAATCTAATATGTGGACCTGATAAGGTTAAGTCACAAGACCTTTTAAATTAGGCTTAACCATTGTAATACTATTAGTGGATGTGGTTAAGCTAACCCATACTTAACCAATCCGACTCGATAATCTGATGGGATTAAGATAATCTATGCTTAATCAATCTAACATGATAATTTGATAGGGTTAAGACAAATAAATACTTAACCAAATTGACTTGATAGGGTTAAGTCATGAGCTTCTTGGTACACTTAACCAACTTGTAGGGCTAAACCTTGAACTTAAATACTTAGCCAATCTTAACATCATTCGTAGGCGGGCTAAGTCATGAACCTGAATAACAACACTTAACCCAATAGACAAAACCCTAGTGAGAGGAACTAGGTAGAAAATCGTGGTTAATCAAGGGTAACGGGGAAAAGAGGCTAAGTGGTAAACCTTAGTTAAGTATAACTAAGTAATAATTCTTAGCCAAGGACATGGGACTAGTTCATGAATGGATGAGTAACCCGATATGGTAGGTCATCGCCTAAAACACACGAGGAGGAGCAAATTATCCGACTTGGATAAGGGCTCCAACGAACTGGGTGACGAAGCGGTAGCTTCGGTGGACGTGAGGGTACTCTTGGTATCCCTCTGTGAGGTGGCAGGTGGTGCATGAAACCTGGCCTCACAGAGGTTAAGGTCTGCGATATAAGAGCCAAGAGTATGCCTTGGTTGCTATGCGAGCGACCTAAAGACTGGGTTGGATTATCGTGGAGTCGACGATACTTGATTTTGCCCTGGATAGCACGTCGCTGACTACCTACCATCATTAGTCAATCGTGTATGAACGGAAAGGCAGAGAACTCCCAACAGACCATGTTCTTGCTATCGAGTCATGGGTGAGGTTGGCCCATAGGAAAGTGGGGCTATAGTGGGGCCGGGATGTAGTTCTCATATATGATTTTTCTTGGATTGCCTTTCAGTAGTTGAGGGAGGGGTCACGTGGGACCATTGCCACGGGTACAAAAACAGACCTTGATATCTGCATCTGCAGACGACTTAAAGCTCCTGACCGAGTTCCGTATTTCTTGATTTGCCCTGGCACGGAACTCGGATGGCACATTGAGGAACATGTGCGTCTAGACATGGAAAACGATTCACGATACATACGTGGGATAAAGGGCACGGTTGACGGGTGGCATAATCCCTAGTGGCCCTAGGTGGCCTGAACCCAAACCGAGACACGGGAACGTTCATTAGGTAGCATAATCCCTAGTGGTCCTAGGTGGCATAAATCCTAAGAGAACACACGATAGTTCATGGTTAGAAAACATATCCAGATCAAGGGTAGCAGTCCACAATAACCTCAAGGATAAAACGTTTACATGGAAAAGCCCGTATGGCCTACGACAAAGGACTGAACTTATACTTGGAAGGAAACATATGAGTTAGGAAAACCTACATATGCTATATATTAGGTTGACATGGACCATTACATGACATTGGGCAAGGGACATTCATAGTTAACACATGACGCGGGTTGGGATACTAGTACGAGAGGTGCAGAGCAAATATACATGATAGATACCATGGGATGTTATACAGGATAGATACCTTGGGATAGTATACTTGATAGAAACCTGACGATGTGATACCTTGGTTTATCATGACACCGTAGTTTATCATGATACCTTAGTTTACCTTGCTACAGTAGTTCATCCAGTTATCTTGGTTGAGCTTATCTATCTTGTTGTCATCCTTATGTTTACTTTCAGTTTATGCATGTCATGTTACCTTTACCTGTTTTTATATTGGAAGTAGATAGGACTTACCAGTCTTTATGACTGACCCCGTTTTGTTTCGCCTCTTTGTCTTTCGTTCCCCCCCAGGTTTCATGGAGGAAACACTGTTATCTAGTTCGGACTTCTTCTGCTTGAAGGTCATCACGCATGGCTTGGACTTTTCTTGGCTATGGCTACTTTACTGTTTCACTTAGGGAATAATTTATGAAATGGTTTTATGCTTCTTTACTATTGCAAGACAGGTTTTGATGTATTCCGATGTAAAAGGCTTTAGACCTTATTTTATAAGGTAATGAAATTTGTTTTACTTCCGCTGTTTTATATATGTTCTGTCTTGTAATATTTCCGTGCATGTTTACCTCGATAATGCTTCACCAAACCTAGTGCATTCCCTTTGTGAGTGACCCTAGTGGAGGTGGGGTGTTACATTTGGTATTAGAGCAGAAGGTTACCAGACTGGGCAAAAAAATTTAAAACCTTCTGAAAACTATTTGAAAAACCGTTTACAAAGAAGCATTTTTCAAGAAAAGTTTTGTTTTTAAGGTTATTCCCCAAAAGCCATTAGCACTATCCTTTGTTTCCTTGATTGAATCTCTTTTCCTTTCTTTCCTCCATCTGTAGTCACAGTAGTTTTAACTGTGACTAATCCTTGTCTAGCTACGTAAGTGTTTTCCCGTACGATGGAGGAAGTTCTCGAGTGACCTGTTACCGAAGTTATAGGAAGGGATAATAAGAGCAAGGATAAAGGACACGAGCTTAAGAATAAGCAACTTGTTGGTATGGCTTGATCCACAAAGGAAGATAAGGACAAGATCAGCGAGAGGGCAATTGTATGCTCTCATTTCTAGAATACCTAAGAGGAATGGTACCATTTCTGTTAAAGGCTTAGCCTTTCTTTTCTATCGTCCCGTCTAAACTTTGTTTTGATCATCTCATCATTTAAGTCTGCCTCGATAGTTAAGTCTCTACACCTTAGTACTAGCATGGTAGAAGATCCCACTTTAGTCCCAAAATCTGGTTGGAGAGTTGGTCCATTTATTCATGACTTGTTGGATTTGAGAACGTCTATGCCAAGTGTTGAGATTAGAAGCAATGCTTCTATTGTTGAGCTATGGATGGATTCTAGGGGTAAAGTGGTTATCCAGTAAGGGATACCATTCTCAGTTTTGAAAAGAGGGTAGTCAAACTCTTGGCTTACTTTGGTAATACCTTCGGAGTCTCGTGTAACCTTTTGGGTTCTGTCATGGTTAGTTACCTAGAATCTCTTGATGCATTTATCGGAAATCTCTGATCCAATCGAGTAACGTCCGCCAATAAGACGGATGGTTCATTCCGCTTTAGCATGGCTATAGGAATCACCCTAGTAAGTGCACGTGTTAACATGGATTGACATCGGTAAACGAGATCCAGAATTCACTAGTGAATTTTGGAGAGCTTGCATGAGTATGCAGAAATGGTTGAGCCAAGTATACTAGGGAAAGAATAAGTGTAAGTGGAACGAGATGCGACAGTGAAATGAGTTCCCACTCATACCTTGGAAATAGGAATCAAGGAGCTACGGAAATCATGAAGTCAAAGGTGGTCAAGGCACACTGGAATTTAGCTCAAGGAAATGTGGCTTAAACGCGCGCACCATATCTCTTTTTAAGAGTATATCGTTGATCTCTGGTTCTCCTGTAGAGCTTGCTTGCATGCTATCTCTTGGTGGATACCCTCTCGATCCTGTTTCCTTTGCAAACCCCGTATGGAGTTTGTCTTGTTTATCTCCTCGATTCTATCTTGGGAACCTTAGGTAGAACCCTATGGATGTAAACATGTATTTGAAACATGTTATGATTGATATGGTTGCAAATGGTTGCAAGTGGTTGCTCGTGGATGCGCGAATACACACTAGATACTAGATCGACTCAGTCACATTTCATGTTGCATATGCATGAGTATTTATACTTGTTTATGGATGAAATTGAATATGTTATCATGTGGATGTTGCATGTGGATGAATGTTTGTGCATGCATATAGTGTATATATGACTAGGACTATTTGCATACACGTTGGACTCATGGCACTAAACATATTTTGCATTAGAAAGATCATTCAGGCCTGATCATTAGCATTAGCTAAGTAGCATATACACACACGTTTTGCATATGTTCATACGACATTAGAAATCGTCTAAGGACCATGGTTGCCTGTGGATGATGTTTTGAGTAGATGGATGATGGATGGTAGGATACGTTCTTCCTAACTTGGAGATTTCGGGGACGAAATCCTTAAAGGAGGGGAGAATGTAACAACCCGAAATTTAACAACATGTTGAATCAAGAATCAAGGCAGAATTATATTATAAAATCTGAATCAGGAGAAATGGGTTGTTCCATTGCGTTCGTCTCGGAAAAATACGCGAAATAGAGTCCGAAATTTCGTAAATCGGAGTCCGTATGGCCGAGATATGGCCTTCGGAAGTTTCATGAAAAAAAAACAGAATTCAAAACAGATTTCAAAAACATAGAAATCAGAGTAGGCAGGAAAAATCCCGCCCAGGCAGGTCGACAGGGGGGTCGACACTAGGGTCGACCTCCCCCCCCCACCAGGTCGACTCTAGAGTCAACCTGGGGGTCGACCTGGGTGTCGACCTCCCTGGTCGGCCTGGTGCACCTGTTTTCGCTCCTGGGTCCTGTTTTGGAGGCTTGTGACGATTTTTGAGGGCTTGGATCTATCCTAGGGTTAATCTAAGGGCCTAAACTACTCCTAATCTCTATAAAAAGACCCCTAAGCCTATTCTAAACCCTCACAAATCACTCATGCCACGAAGTGCTGCCCAAATCTTCATTGATCATGGCCTCCATCACCAACTCCAAGAGACTATGCATTCAAACAAGATCCGAATCAAAGGTGCTAGCTTGCTACATCAAATCAAGGGAGTGGATCAATGTTGCTAGGCCAATTTCATGACGATTCTTCAACAAAGGAGCCACCTTTCTTTGTCAAAACGATTCATGCTCCTAGCCCTCTTGCCACGCTATGTAAGTTCTAGCTACTTGTAGATTCTAACGGTGGTTCTAATGTGACATAGGATAAAATGCGATGAAACATAAGTATGCTAGCTTATGTGAAACTAGTTTTGCCCTTTTCTATGATCTATGACCTTGGGCTAAGTTGTAGCGACTTAATCATGCCACTCATGTTATGTTTAACCTAGTATATCTTGCAAGTTTGAATCTTTATCCATGAAATGTTAGCATGAACCTTTGGGAACCACTTGACTTGTGAAAACATTGGCAAAGACTTGACTTTGGGGCTTATGCATGTAAATGAACCCAAACCCCTTATGATACTATGCATGTTTTTGGCCAAATTCCCTTATGAAACTATGCATGCTTGTGGCCAAATTCCCTTATGATACTATGCATGTTTGTGGCCAAATTCCCTTATGAAACTATGCATGCTTGTGGCCAAATTCCCTTATGATACTATGCATGTTTGTGGCCAAATTCCCTTATGAAACTATGCATGCTTGTGGCCAAATTCCCTTATGATACTATGCATGTTTGTGGCCAATATGTTGGCATAACACCCTACTATGTGACTCGCTTCCACTTGGGTTGGAAATACGTTTGGGTAGCTTAGGAAAAACGTGGGTATGACATGAAAAACTTGACTTGGGGTTTACATGAGAACATGACATTCATGATACATTTAAATATGGTCATGACACGTGGGAAAACATGGAACTTGAACTAGACATGGGTGGGTTGTAAGTGTAAAAAGACACTAGACCAAACATGAAAGTGGCCAACTCGAGGTTGGGTTGAGTTTGTAGCATAAATCTACCCGGACCCGCCCGGCTTAACTAGTGGCTACAAACAATAGGACCCAATGTGAGTAGTTGGTCACATAGCACTTAAAACCCGAGGTTAGACTAGGTTGTGGTGTAAATCTACCCGGACCTGCCCGGCTTAACTAGTAACCACAACAAAGTCTAATGTGAGAGGTTGGGGTGTATTAATCTAATTAATGCCACATGAAAAGGTTAAGTAATTTTGATTAATGACACTTAACCGATATGACACAAATGGGTAGGTTAAGTTAAACCAGACTTGGTTCCTTAATGACACTTAACCATATAAGACAACTAGGGGATGGGGTTAAGTAATCCATACTTAACTAATCTAACACGGTAAATTCGATGTGGTTAAGTAATCCATACTTAACTAATCTAACACGGTAAATTCGATGTGGTTAAGTAATCCATACTTAACTAATCTAACACGGTAAATTCGATGGGGTTAAGTAATTTACACTTAACTAATCCGACTTGGTAATTAGATGGGGTTAAGTAACTTAGACTTAATTAATCTAAACACGGTAATTAGATGGGGTTAAGTAACCTTCACTTAACTAATCTAAGCACGGTAATTCGATAGGGTTAAGTTAAACACTTAACCAATCTAAACTTGGTAATTCAATGAGGTTAAGTAACCAATACTTAACCAACTTAACATGATAATTTAATGGGGTTAAGTAACTTATACTTAACCAATTATACATGATGATTTGATGAGGTTAAGTAACCTATACTTAACCAATCTAATATGTGGACCTGATAAGGTTAAGTCACAAGACCTTTTAAATTAGGCTTAACCATTGTAATACGATTAGTGGATGGGGTTAAGCTAACCCATACTTAACCAATCCGACTCGATAATCTGATGGGATTAAGATAATTATGCTTAATCAATCTAACATGATAATCTGATAGGGTTAAGACAAATAAATACTTAACCAAATTGACTTGATAGGGTTAAGTCATGAGCTTCTTGGTACACTTAACCAACTTGTAGGGCTAAATCTTGAACTTAAATACTTAGCCAATCTTGACATAATTCGTAGGCGGGCTAAGTCATGAACCTGAATAACAACACTTAACCCAATAGACAAAACCCTAGTGAGAGGAACTAGGTAGAAAATCGTGGTTAATCAAGGGTAACGGGGAAAAGAGGCTAAGTGGTAAACCTTAGTTAAGTATAACTAAGTAATAATTCTTAGCCAAGGACATAGGACTAGTTCATGAATGGATGAGTAACCCGATATGGTAGGTCATCGCCTAAAACACACGAGGAGGAGCAAATTATCCGACTTGGATAAGGGCTCCAACGAACTGGGTGACGAAGCGGTAGCTTCAGGGGACGTGAGGGTACTCTTGGTATCCCTCTGTGAGGTGGCAGGTGATCCATGAAACCCGGCCTCACAGAGGTTAAGGTCTGCGATAGAAGAGCCAAAAGTATGCCTTGGTTGCTATGCGAGCGACCTAAAGACTGGGATGGATTAGCGTGGAGTCGACGATACTTGATTTTGCCGTGGATAGCACGTCGCCGACTACCTACCATCTTTAGTCAATCGTGTACGAACGGAAAGGCAGAGAACTCCCAACAGACCATGTTCTTGCTATCGAGTCATGGGTGAGGTTGGCCCATAGGAAAGTGGGGCTATAGTGGGGCCGGGATGTAGTTCTCATACATGATTTTTCTTGGATTGCCTTTCAGTAGTTGAGGGAGGGGTCGCGTGGGACCATAGCCACGGGTACAAAAACAGACCTTGATATCTGCATCTGCAGACGACTTAAAGCTCCCGACCGAGTTCCATATTTCTTGATTTGCCCTGGCACGGAACTCGGATGGCACATTGAGGAACATGTGCGTCTAGACATGGAAAACGATTCACGTTACATACATGGGATAAAGGGCGCGGTTGACGGGTGACATAATCCCTAGTGGCCCTAGGTGGCCTGAACCCAAACCGAGACACGGGAACGTTCATTAGGTAGCATAATCCCTAGTGGTCCTAGGTGGCATAAATCCTAAGTGAACACGCGATAGTTCATGGTAAGAAAGCATAACCAGATCAAGGGTAGCAGTCCACAATAACCTCAAGGATAAAACGTTTGCATGGAAAAGCCCGTATGGCCTACGGCAAAGGACTGAACTTATACTTGGAAGGAAACATATGAGTTAGGAAAACCTACATACGCTATATATTAGGTTGACATGGACCATTACATGACATTGGGCAAGGGACATTCATAGTTAACACATGACGCGGGTTGGGATACTAGTACGAGAGGTGCAGAGCAAATATACATGATAGATACCGTGGAATGTTATACAGGATAGACACCTTGGGATAGTATACTTGATAGAAACCTGACGATGTGATACCTTGGTTTATCATGACACCGTAGTTTATCATGATACCTTAGTTTACCTTGCTACAGTAGTTCATCCAGTTATCTTGGTTGAGCTTATCTATCTTGTTGTCATCCTTATGTTTACTTTCAGTTTATGCATGTCATGTTACCTTTACCTGTTTTTATACTGGAAGTAGATAGGACTTACCAGTCTTTATGACTGACCCCGTTTTGTTTTGCCTCTTTGTCTTCCGTCTCCCCCCCCAGGTTTTAGGGAGGAAACACTGTTATCTAGTTCGGACTTCTTCTGCTTGAAGGTCATCACGCATGGCTTGGACTTTTCTTGGCTATGGCTTCTTTACTGTTTCACTTGGGGAATAATTTATGAAATGGTTTTATGCTTCTTTACTATTGCAAGACAGGTTTTGATGTATTCCGATGTAAAAGGCTTTAGACCTTATTTTATAAGGTAATGAAATTTGTTTTACTTCCGCTGTTTTATATATGTTCTGTCTTGTAATATTTCTGTGCATGTTTACCTCGATAATGCTTCACCAAACCTAGTGCATTCCCTTTGTGAGTGACCCTAGTGGAGGTGGGGTGTTACATTCCGCCTCTTCAACTTGTGTATCTGGAACGAAACCACCATCTTTTTCCTCCTCCTTGTTCTGTTCATACTCATCAAACATTTTATCAACGAGTTCATCACTTATTATCCAATCGTCCATTTAAGCTACACACAAACAAGAAACATATTATGTACACAAAGACATACATAAACACGTAGAAGGAACAAGAGTACTAGTTTCTTACCTTATCGTCGTGACTTTTGTAGAACACACAATTCTGTAGGTATGATTGGGGGACGAAGTGTAAACTATTTAAACAAGGGGGTTGCTTTTTGGTAAAGCTCTGTCATCATTATTTCAGCAGTACAAGATACAGACATATGACAAGACAACTCTCTGTCCTCAACAGTTGAGTTGCTACGTCTCTGCATTTCAGCAGTTGATGTTACTACAGTCTACACCACT
Source organism: Allium sativum (assembly GCA_030737875.1). Taxonomy (NCBI): domain Eukaryota; kingdom Viridiplantae; phylum Streptophyta; class Magnoliopsida; order Asparagales; family Amaryllidaceae; genus Allium; species Allium sativum. The sequence goes on along the minus strand of CM060924.1, from coordinate 181,715,658 downwards.
AGGGTAACGTGTTATAGGGTAACGTTTCTGCATTTCAGCAGTTGATGTTACTACACTCTGCACCACTAGGGTAACGTGTTATAGGGTAACGTTTCTGCATTTCAGCAGTTGATATTACTACACTCTGCACCACTACGGTAACGTGTTATAGGTTGTCTGCATTTCAGCAGTTGATGTTACTACACTCTGCACCACTAGGGTAACGTGTTATAGGGTAACGTTTCTACATTTCAGCAGTTGATATTACTACACTCTGCACCACTACGGTAACGTGTTATAGGTTGTCCAACGAATAAAAACAACTTGACTTGACAACTCGTACTGATTAAAGATGAGCTGACCACTGCTTTAATAAAGCAAAGCCGGATATAAGGGGACTTGTCGACCTTTAATGAAGCAAAGCCAGGGTCATCCCCGTGACATATCACCTTGAAGAAAAATAACTACATAAGTTTAGGGGTTGTCACATGTACACTACCACAACACTACATTGCCCCTATAAATATATACGGTTAGCACTTTATAGTTAGCCGGAACCATAATTTTCATCAAAATAATAAAATGTCTTCATAGTCATGGCCCTCGTCAATGGATTCGAACTATGATCAAAACTTTCCTGAGCGTCCTCCTTCAAGTCCAAGAACAGATATTGATTGGAATATCGAATAGCAAGAGCGGCACTACGAGGAATTGCGTCAAGTCTACCCGGAGTTGGCCTGCATGACGATTCATCCACCAGTTGCTCATGTTCCAGATGTAGGTCATCAAGAGGCTGTAAATGAAGAACGCTTACAAGCGGCTACAGTACCTGATCCTCCGACTTTTCCAGATGTAGGTCATCAAGAGGTACGACGAGTTTCAGGTGAGCAGTCTCCTAACGAGCAGGAAGTTAACTCCTATCCCGTTTATTGCCACTGTGGTTACCTGGTAGAGGTGGTAGTCCGGGCTGACGGAGAGGATATTGGTCGCAGGATCCAATTATGCTCGCTATGGCCTAACGGATGCAATTATTTTGAGTGGATAAACGACCGTTTCCCTCCAAGGGCTATTTCTTATGCAAACGAGCTAGAACAAGAGATTAGGCGACTTCGAACTTCTATGAATTAGCGTAACAATTAATGTGTTTGCGTACTAAAACTACTATCGTAAGCCGTTGTGTCTTTACAAGCTTTTGTATCTTTATGCTTATTGTTGTATCCTTAAGTTTAATGGTGTTATAGTTGTATCCCTAAGTTTATTGTTGGATTTATTGGTGCTATTCTCAAAAAACAACAATACGAGTATTAACAATAACATAATAAATTACAAGTACAACAAAAAGAGACATAAAGATAACAATACAATACAACCAGTACAAGATGATACAACCACTGTAACTGTTGCTTTATATCAGTAATACAACAAATGCTGCTTTAAAAGAAGTGCTGCTTTATGTCTGTGATACTCCGGTAACTAATGCATGACTTGCTTTATGTCACTGATACTCCAGTAACCAATGCAAGACTTGCTTTATGTCAGTGATACTCCAGTAACCAATGCATGATTTGCTTAATGACAAGCATACTCCAGTAACCGATGCACGACTTGCTTTATGTCAGTGATACTCCAGTAACCAATGCATGACTTGCTTTATGACAAACATACTGCGGTAACCAATGCATGTCACATTATGGTATCCAATGAAGACCAAAATGCAGAAAAACTATGTTATATAAGGAGGAAAACTTGCAGCATTCACTACTCAGACACAGTCCACAATTTGTACTGTATACACTCAAAAACTTAAAAGACCAAAATGTCCACCGAAGAGTGTTTGTTGTTCGATGATAGTGACGAAGAGTTTGATGTTATGGTGGATGATCATTTTCGATGACAAAGACAACTTATAGGTGCATTAAGAGATGGTGAATCTAGCGAATCTCATGGAGGTTCTGTTGTAGGTCGTCGATATAAAAATCGACATCATGCATTGCACAACGAGAGACTAATGGAAGATTATTTTGTCTCAAATCCGAGGTATACAAGTACAGAGTTTAGAAGGAGATTCCGAATGATGCGCCCTTTGTTTCTTCGAATCCTAGAATGTATTAAACAACACGATTCATACTTTATCTACAAACGCAATGCTTGTATGACAATGGGGCTCACCGGAATTCAAAAGATGACAGCTGCACTGCGTAGATAGCCTATGGAGGTCCTGCTGACGCTCAAGACGAAAATTTGAAAATGGCATAAAGCACAGTACTAGAATGCTTAGACCATTTCTGCCAAGCTATCGTAGACGTTTACGGTAATCAATACTTGCGTAGACCAAACGAAGCCGACATTGCAATGTTAATGGATATGCACGGTAGCAGAGGATGGCCAGAGATGTTAGGATCTTTAGACTGCATGCATTGGGAGTGGAAGAATTGTCCTAAAGCATATGCTGGAGCTTATCAGGGTAAGTCTCATACGTCAACTATTATACTTGAAGCTGTAGCGTCGTACGACTTATGGATATGGCATGCTTTTTTCGGAATGCCAGGTTCGGACAATGATTTAAACGTAGTTGAACGCTCAACGTTGTTTAATGATTTGGCGAACGGTAGATCAGTTCCACATCATTTTACTTTAGAGGGTCACGAGTATGACCATGGATATTACCTAGACGATGGTATATACCCGCAATGGAGTACGATTGTCAAGACAATACCGAACCCACAAAACAATAAACAAGCAAAGTTTGCAGCACTGCAAGAAGGGCAAAGAAAGGATGTAGAAAGAGCGTTTGGCGTTTTATAATCCAGATTTGCCATAGTCAGTAATCCATGCAGACTTTGGTCTCCAATTAAAATGACTAGGATAATGTATACTTGTGTTATTTTACATAACATGATTATAGAGGACGAAAGAGACATGGAGGATGATTTCAATTACGACTGCACTGCTCCACCACCTGAGATTTGGCGTGAAAATATGATTGAAAGCGAAGTAGAGCTTGAGTTTCACGTCGAAAGCCAAATGGCTTACCGTAACGCACACATTCATCGAAGACTCCAGCAAGATTTAATAAATCAAATATGGAACTTTGTTGGAAGTCAGTGAAACTGTTTACCCTTGGTTGTTGTGTTTTCGTTGCTTTAGTAGTTCTAATATTGTACTTTGTATCCTTTAATCAATATTTGAAACTATGTATCCGTTAAATGTTAGTGAAATCATGTATCCGTTAAATGTTAGTGCAATCATGTATCTTAAGTTTTTTTGCAAATGTTGATTATTTTTGTTTAATTACATCTTCGTGTCAAAATTTCGGTGGAAGGAAGATAAATATCACAAAATTTTCATTAAACACTCCACGCGTCTGTTAAACAACCGCTTGAGTACAAGCGGTTGTTGAACAGGCGCGCGCTTGTTGAACAGACGCGTAATCCTACGCGTTTGTTCTAACAACCGCTTCGGGAGTTTGGACATTCCGAAACTCTTCTCCCAGATTTCGGAACAAATCGGACTTTGCAAACTCAGTTGGAGGCCAAAACGAGTGTAGATTTCTGAAAACTGGATTTCCAACCTTTTGTTGGACTTGCTCTAATAAAGTGGATGGAGTCTTCTTCGTCCCATGCACGCTCAGCAAATGACAATAGTACTCAACGAACTAATGATGCTGCTGAATGCTTATTTTTGTTATAACTAAAAGCGGTTAGCTTTAACATTACTGATATTGATAATCTCAATGAGCCATAAGATCATAAAGATCAAAATTTGACTGATAATGAGGTTAATGAAGTCCAGAAGTTGAAGTCTGATTCTGAATTAGACACGAATATTCATTTCAATAATGTCCAGGAGTTTTATGTTGAATATATAAGAAATATGACTGAAATGATCTGTGTTTATTTATTCTTGTTTCTGAGAATGTAAAATGTTAAAGAAATTTTGTATATGATCGAATGAATTACATTGTTCACGGTTACAAGCCATATATATAATAAGAAATGTAAATTGGGCTAAATACAGTGTAGCCCATATAACAGACATAATTCTACATAGTCCAGTCCAGCAGTTCAATTTGATATATATGAGATCGATCCAATATGTTAACACGCCGCCTCAAATCGAACTAGGGTTTCATTTTCCTTTAAACTCTACGCCGCCTTGAAAAACTTTTAGCTTAGCTCTTAATCTCTCAAAATTACTTCTGGACAGTGCCTTAGTAAGGATGTCCGCCTTCTGGTAGAACGCTGGAAGGTGATTGACAATGAGCTTTCCAGACTCTGTCCGTTCTCTGACGAAATGAAGATCAATTTCAATGTGTTTGGTCCTCGTATGTTGTATGGGATTCATGGAAAGAGATACAGAACTTCTATTATCGCACCACAAAGTGGGTTTCCTTGAGGTTTGAAACCCTAATTCTTCAATTAGGGTTTCTGCCCAGATGATTTCGGCAGTAGCTGCAGCCATCGCTCTGTATTCTGCCTCAGTACTAGACCTCGAGATTGTGGATTGCTTTTTAGTACACCAAGAGATCGGATTTGGTCCCATGAACAAGCAGTAGCCAGAGGTTGATCTTCTATCATCTGGATCATTCGCCCAATCAGCATCACTGTAAGCACTTAGACTAATATCTTTATTAGCTTGAATTCTTAATCCATAGTCTTTTGTGCCTTGTAAATAACGTAAAATACGCTTTACGGCTTTCCAATGATCGCTTAAGGGGTTAGACATAAACTAGCAGACCTTATTCACACTAAAACTGATTTCAGGTCTAGTAATGGTCAAATACTGCCATGCTCCAACAATACTACGATATTGTTTGCAATTTTCTATAGTATCACCCTTGTACTTGGATAAACGTAAATTACTGATCATAGGAGTGCTGTAGGGTTTAGCTTTATCCATGTTTGCTCTAACCAGAATATCTGATATATATTTCTTTTGTGAAAGAAAAATTTCTGATTCTGATTTTCTTTGAACCTGAATACCCAGAAAATAATCCACTTCACCCATATCTTTTATGGCAAATGTTTGATCTAAATGAGTGATGACTTTGTCAATTTCTGTGGTGTTATTTCCAGTGATTAGAATGTCATCTACATATACAAGTATGTATATAGTACACTGGTTATTAAGTTTAGTGTATAGAGAATTGTCAGACTTTGTTGCTTTGTTGCCCAATGACTTCAATGTTTCTTTTAATTCCATGCCCTGGATGCTTTTTTTAGACCATATATGGCCTTATGTAACTTGCAAACATGATTTTCCTTGCCTTGAATCTCATATCCCTTTGGTTGTTGCATATACACATCCTCATATAATTCTCCATTCAAAAATGCATTGCAAACATCCATTTGCCTTATATTCCAACCTTTGTGTAGAGCTAAAGTTAGAATAATTCTGATTGTAGTTGGCTTGACCACTGGAGAGAATGTTTGATCAAAATCAAAACCATATTGTTGTGTGAACCCCCTTGCAACTAACCTGGCTTTATGTTTAGAAATACTTCCATTAGCATCTCTTTTAAGCTTAAATATCCACTTGCATCCCACAATGTTTTTATCCTTTGGTGCAGTGACAAGAGTCCATGTTTTGTTTTTAATTAGTGCATCATATTCTTCATCCATAGCCTTGCTCCATGACTTACTTTTAATAGCTTGTTCATACATGGCTGGTTCAATTGTATCAACAGTGTCATTAGTTGTGGCAGTATACACTTTGGGTTTGAAAATCCCACTTTTAGCTCTAGTAACCATATGATGTCCTGTTTGTGGTTCTTCTTTATCACTGTTTTCATTGTCTGCATCTGATGTTTGGTCATCATTGTTGTTATGTGGTAGGTCTTCATCAGTCATTGGTTCACTTGAACTGTATCCAGACCTAGTGCTGGATACAGTTGGAGTGGTTGGTGTCTGATGCAATGATTCATCTCTGTGTGTTTGATGCAATAATCCATCTTCATTTGTTTGCACATTCCATTCAGACAAAGGTGGTAAGGTCTGCATTGTATTTCTGCACAGACCCTTTACTTGATTGATCTTGTTTTCCTTGTCTGCAAAAGGAAAAACACATTCATTAAGAACAACATGTCTAGAAACAATTATCTTGCCCTTATTATCCATGCACTTGTATCCCTTTTGGTCTTTTGCATAACCTAGAAAAGTACATGGACTTGATCTTAGGGCAAGTTTGTGATTGTTATAAGGTCTGAGGCATGGGAAACACAAGCATCCAAATGTTCTCAGAATTGTATAGTCAGGTTTATTTCCAAAAATGATCTCATGTGGACACTTGTATTTCAGCACCTTTGTAGGCATCTTATTAATTAAATAAACTGCTGCACAAAAGGCCTCATCCCAATATTTCATAGGTAAAGATGAATTAGATAACAGTTTAAACCTGTTTCTACAATATGCCTGTGTTTTCTTTCAACAATGCCATTTTGCTCAGATGTATAGGGGCAAGTTTTTCTATGTATTATGCCTTTTTTATTAAAATAATTTTTGAGTGGGAAAAATTCACTGCCCCCATCTGTCTGAACTATTTTAATGTTGCTGTTCAGTTGTCTCTCTATAAATTTTATGAACTGCAACATGACATTGTGTGTCTCAGATTTAGCTTTAAGAAAGAAAATCCAAGTATATCTTGTGTAGGCATCAACAATGGATAAATAATACCTGTAACCTTGTCTGGAGCTTAATGGTGCAGGACCCCAAAGGTCTGCTGTAACCAACTCAAATGGTTTAGAATAGACAGTTTCTGATCTGCCAAAAGGTAGCTTATGGCTTTTGCCAATTTGACAATGAACACAAAAGCTTGATATGGGTGAGTGTTTGTATGCAATATTATTATCCTTTAAAACTTTCAAAACCAAGTCATAACTGGGATGTCCCAACTTACAATGCCATATATCAAGATCACTCTTTATGTAGTCATTGTTTTTGTTTTTGACAGAATCATTTTCAACAATGTCATTATCAACAGGAATGTTTGTTCTGGTACAATATTTGTCATTATTAACAGAACTAATCTCAACATTATCACAACTGAAATGAATATTTTCATTACAGCACAAGATATCTTTGCTATTTTCCAATCTCGACTGCATGTTGTTGAATTTGTATAGCCCATTGTCCAAACTACCCTGTAACAATATGTCCTTATTATGAACATCTCTAATTAGACAATATTTTGGGTGAAACTCAAAATACACCTTATTGTCATTAGTAAATTGGGACACACTGATTAAATTTTTCTTAACACTAGGAACTCTAAGTAGGTTGTTGAGGTAAAGTTTTCTTTTCCCTTTAACAACACCTGCCCCAATATGAGATATATTCATAGTTTCACCATTACAAGTATGAATAACTTGCGTACCTGAGTAGTTTTTATTGCCAAGATTGAGATTTTGAAGATTGTTAGTTATGTGATTGGTTGCCCCTGAATCTGGATACCAATCTTCTGAACTGTAATCATCACCTTTGACAGAATCATCATTACTTGTGACTTGTGCTGTAGTACTATCACCACTTGACCTGGTTTGGTTGTTAGTTTGGGCCAAGTTGATGTTTAGCCTGCCTTGACCAGATTGATTCTGTTGAGGATTATTAACATCTGAATTGAATCTTGAATAACATCTGTTAGCCGTATGGCCAGGTTTCTCACATATTTGACATTTAACTCTGTTTGTATTGTTAAATCTGCCTCTTCCTCTGCCTCTGGGATTCTGATTCCCTCTCTGTCCTGGTGCATTCCCTCTACCATAGTCAGGTATGTTTCTTGTCTGATTTTGATTTCTTGAACTTGAAGCCAGATTTACACTATAATCATTCTGCATAGCTTTTCTTTGTTCTACCCTGCCTTCATGGGCTAATAATGCCGAGTAAACTGATTGAATGTCTGGTAGGGTAGGTTGTGTAGCAATAAATGTGACCAATGATTCATACTCCTCATCAAGACCATTAGTTAAGGTCAATATTTGCTCACTGTCTGAAATATGATGCCCTACTGAATTCAGTTTGTCAACTAGAGATTTTACCTTAGCAATGTAGTCTCTCATAGTTAATTCTCCTTTTCTTGTATTCTGAAACTCCCTCCTGTAGTGCATTATTCTAGCAGAAGACTGAGAACTGAAAATTTGTTGAATTGTATTCCAAATTTCATAAGATGATTTGCATCCTATTACTTGTGATAAGAGATTTGCACTTAATGAAGATACCAGCCATGATGACAGTAAGTTGTCTTGTTTATGATGATGTATATAGGCTGGATTACTAACCATGCTTCCATCTTGACTTACAATCATTGCAGGTGGTGTGGGTTTGGTTCCATTGATATAATCTTGAAGGTCGTAGCCCTTCAAGGCTGTCTCTACTTGGAATTTCCATAACAAATAGTTATCCTCATCCAATGGAATAATAATTACCTGGCTTTTTGGTTTGACAAGAACTGGTGGCGGATTTATGGGATCAGCTGTTACGTTTCTTGAGGTGGCAGATGAATTATCAACACTTCCTCCAGCCATTCTTTAATACAAAACAGGTCCAGAGTTAAAAATGAGTATATGGCGTGGCCACTGCAAAAAATGGCAGCCTGTACAGAAAAGGTAGGAGATAAAATGCAGTGGTGATTCTTGTCTCTTTGAAAGATTCAAGAACTGCCAAAACACTACACTGAGGGCTATCAAATGATGAGATTCACAATCTTTGATGATCAGAAACTGCTGCAGCCGCCTTGAATCTTGATTCTTGGCTTGGCAAGGCGCAGTTTTGATGAGTACAGATACTAGACTGATCGGAGAGGTATGATCTCCAGTGATGATGCTAAATTCTGAGGAGACTCAAAATCATGCCTCTCTCTTTAATGAGAAGGCAGAATATGATGCCGTTTGGCTGATTCTCGCTCTGATACCATATAAGAAATATGACTGAAATGATCTGTGTTTATTTATTCTTGTTTCTGAGAATGTAAAATGTTAAAGAAATTTTGTATATGATCGAATGAATTACATTGTTCACGGTTACAAGCCATATATATAATAAGAAATGTAAATTGGGCTAAATACAGTGTAGCCCATATAACAGACATAATTCTACAAAGTCCAGTCCAGCAGTTCGATTTGATATATATGAGATCGATCCAATATGTTAACAGGATCCTTTTCAAAAAACAAAAAGAAGAATAACAGAAATAAAAGTCAGTACACACAAAATATAATATTGAAATGAACATACAAAACATTTTACACTTTTTTTTTATTTGCTGAGACTGCAGCAAGCAATGTTTATACAACCCAAGAACTGAACTTGTTCACAAACAGAAAAAAGCAACTACCACAAAAATAACATCAATTAAAAAACAACTCTCAATTCGCTATAACACCTAAATGCAAACAAAATACTATTTCATATAGTGAAATCAACGATCAGTCTCTTCAGCTATTGCTCCTTCCTTTGCAGCTCATTGAAAACCAGCAACAACTGAATCTTTTATTTCATCCAAGAACTAAACTCCCTTACACATGTCTATAGCTATATCAATCCAAGGGAACATCAATCCGAAACCCGAGATTTGTTTGGGTAGTATCAGATAGGACCTCTGAAGATTGTAGCACATCATCTGATATTGCTTCTGTATTTAACTCTCAAACCAGGAAAATGGACGTGACTGATTAATATCTAACTAATCAATTAAACTCATCTTTAGTTTTCATGTAACTTAATTGATATGCTATTAAATATGCATTTGGCAATTATATAGCTAAAAATAAATTAATACGAAGATTATTGTCATGAGCATCAATAGCACTAGTAAGTCTTGCTCGATCTGCGAAAGCTTTGATATTATCTGCAGAGAAATTATTCAAATCACAGAAGACACTTGAGAACATTTTCATATAAGAATCTTTCACGCTGTTAGAATTGTTAGAAACTTTTGTTAATTCACTTACAAGAGAACTAAAATTTATTGGTATATATATTTATTTTAATGTATTTTACTTTCATGGCATTATGTAAATATGAAAATCTTTCTTAATTTTCATTTTATACAAATTACTTATACCATTGATTATCAATTTATATTATTAAACAATGTATACTTTAGAGTGAAAGAAAGAAACCCCCATAATTTATGTTTTATCTAAACCACCAAAATTAAAGGTTCGGACTTGCAATAAACCTCTGTCAGCAAATCATCACACTTCAACCAAAATGGACTAACAAGTAGAAGAAATAAACATCAAGTCTTAATTAGTTAAATAAATAATGGCGTAATCAAACCTAACACAAATTAAAATTAGAGGCTTAAAGCCAGACAATTTTGAAGTGATTCCACAATAGAACATGCTGATAGTCTATACAAATTGATTATTAATAAACTTAAATATTATTTGATGATTCATAAACAGAATTCCGATTGGAACTAGATAGTTCTATTTTTATCTTATATATCACAATGGAAATAAAACGGAAATCGCAAATTATGGAAAGTTGAGTTATATGAGAATAACTTCACTGGAGAGATTCCACCTCAGCTTGCGAAATTCAATAATTTACGGGAGTTCGATATCTCCTGCAACCATATGTCTGGAACAGTGCCAGTTGATATTGGTAACATGAATTTTACAAATTTTCAGATATATCGGAATAACTCATCGGGGAAAATACCAGATGACTTTGGCACTATGCAATATCTTGAACATTCCTCTATTTACCAGAATAATTTTCATGGTGAATTTCCTTCATCTTTCGGCCTTTTGTCTCGACCTACAGGTTTTGACATATCAGAGAATAATTTTTCTTGGCTGTTTCCAAAGTTTTTATGTAAAAGCAAAAATTTACATTACTTGCTTGCTTTGAATAATAATTTCTCAGGTGAACTTCCTTATTCGTATTCTGGCTGTAAATCATTGTTAAGATTCAGGATAAGCAACAATTATTTTACTGGAAAGTTTCCTACTGGCTTATGGGGACTACCTTCTGCAGTTATTGTTGATATAGCAGATAACTCTTTTGTTGGAGAAATTACAGCAGACATCAACATATCAAGTAGTCTGACTCAGTTATATGTGCAGAATAACATATTGTCTGGGAAGTTACCTGAAGAAATTGGAAAGCTTTCTCAGTTGAGAACTTTTTCTGCATTTAACAATTTGTTCTCAGGACAAATTATATCGCAATTCGGTGATTTAATGCTGCTATCATCCTTGCATTTGGAAATCAATAATTTTACAGGGATGATTCCAGTAGAAATTTTTAGATGCAGTAGTTTGGTAGAGTTAATCTTGCATATAATTCGTTATATGGTGAAATTCCTGGCAATTTATCCAGGCTCACTTCACTCAATTCACTTAATTTATCAAATAACCTGTTTGTTAACTCAGTGCCTGAAGTCATACAATTGCTAAAACTAAGTTCTATGGATGTCTCTAATAATAAATTATCGGGAAAAGTTCCTGGCCAACTTTTGATGGTAACAGGGAAAGATCCATTTTTGAGAAATTTACAGTTATGCATTGATTAACAACATCAAAATCAGTATGGTTCAAATATCAGTATATCCACATCAAGTACTCCACAAAGGGATATATTTGGAAGATACAAGAGTTTTATAATAACAGCGGTCATGGTAATATTGGTCATTTTAGCGGTTTTTAGTTTTGTGAGTTATAAGTGATTTAAGGTGAAAAAATTCACAAAAAAGTCGCAATGAAGATAAATTTGAAGTTTTTATTCGAAGTGAACTTCATGCAAATGATATATGTAAGTTGAAAGAAGAAAATTTGATTGGAATTGGTGGCACTGGAAAAGTTTATAGGTTAGATTTGAATAAAAATAGGGGCACGTTTGCAGTAAAAAAAAGATACATTGAAGTAAATTCAGAAAAGCAGCTGCATCAGAGATTAGCATAATGGGGACAATTAGGCATAGAAATATTGTCAAATTTTATGCTTGCTTGACAAGAGATGAACGCATTTATCTGGTATTTGAATGTATGCAGAATGGAAGTTTGTGTCAAGTTCTAAATAGAGAACTAAAGAGTGAAAACCGAACTAGACTGGAATAGAAGATATAATATTGCAAACTTGCATATTCTCCTAAGGTGACGGAAAAGACAGATGTATACAGTTTCGGTATTGTCCTTCTAGAACTTCTGACTGGTCATATCCCAACTGAATGCCAGTTCCGTGAAGGATATAATATGATAAGCTGGATTACTGGCCATATTGAAGCCCAAAATTTTAAGGGCATATTTGATCCCAGAATTTCAATATCTTCAACGAACGATATGGTCAAAGAACTGAAAATTGCCACTTTTTGCATATCTCAGTTGCCATTACTTTGCCCTACTATGAGAGAAGTAGTCAACATGCTTACTGATGCCAATCCATGTTTATTCAATAACAGACAGAAGAATTATTGTTAAGAGTTGCTAAATTAGTTTTTGGTACTTCTTATAGATTATAAACTCATTTTCATAGCTTGTGAATTCCTCTAGTTTTAGTTATGGATCATCCAATGCTTTGATATGTAAAAAAAAGGAAAATAAAACGGAAATTTTATTATCCTCAAGTTACTGGTATAGTAGCCCCAAAGAAAAAATAAACACACGTGTCACGATAACCTCGCCAAACTTCCGTATACATGAGAAAAAAAATCAAATCTTAGAACAGATTAGCGAATTCCAAATTATAGACAAAATGATGATTCTTTTTTATGACAACCAAAAAGTGGAATTTCGGTTAGAAAAGGAGGACTCATACGAATCTAACACCAAACAAATCTTAAAATATCAATCAACCATATACTGCACCCAAAGTCTTTTGAGTTTTGTTCATTCTAGGAGAAACATATAACGCTAAACCAGGATGTGTAGAATTAGAATTTATACCTGAGTGAAGATCTGGAAAATCATTGGCATCACTAAAATCAAACTGCTCCCCTTTGGTATCATGGATTTTGGTTTAAAGGGTTTATAAAGCCCCGATTTGAGAGGATGTTTCGACAGGAGAAAGATCGGAGAAGAAAAATTCGATTGGAAGGAAGAAAAATTATTAAATCATGATATTGACGCGGAGGAAGAAGAATCAGATCTAGTAGTTGGAACGAAGAAATCAGGAGAATATTTGATTTGCAACGAAGAAATTTGCTCAACATGTCAGTGGCGGATGAATCGGACAAGTTTTGATTTGCAGGAAGAATCAGCGGACAGTAACAACAGGAAAATGTCGGAATCGGACAAGTTTAGATTTGCAGGAAGAATCAGCGGATAGTAACAATAGGAAGGATTAATTTACAAGAATAATCCGAAGTTTAACCAGTCCGCCCATATTAATCCCAAGTTTGCGTTAGCCGTTATTCAAGAATAATCCCAAGTTTGGGGGTGTCTTCCCAAATTGATCCCGATGACTTTTGATGACTTTTTCACATGTTATTTTGGAATCAATATGGGAAGACACCCCCAAACTTTGGATTAATATGGGAAGATACAAGTAAATGAGATTAGTTTGGGAAGAGACCCCCTAAACTTGGGATTATTCTTGAATAATGCAAACTTGGGATTAATATGGGCGGACATGTTAAACTTCGGATTATTCTTATCAATTAGTCCCAACAGGAAAATATCGGAATAAAAAAGAAGTGGTTTTCCAATCGAGATTTACTGGCACAAACAAATTGATTTTGGCCGTTACACACTAGGGGAACCTCCCTCACGGTCGGCTTGATTAATGTCTTTCTTATTCTTTTTTTTTTCTTTTATTCTTTGCTACATTCAATTCCATTTTAACATTAGATCTATATTTACAGACATATGAATCAGTCCTATCTTGTACAAAGAGTTTATGTTAATTAATGTACGTCTTTTTCTTTAGTTCCTTGCTTATCTTTGTGTTAATTTATCAAGAGTTACCATTTAACGTTTGTATGAAATAAATGATAACATATTAACATTGATTAATTTATACATTAAATGGTACCATATTAATTTTACATATAAATTAACATAAATTAATATGCTACCATTTATTACATGGTAACATATTATTTGTATAAATGGTTACATGGTAGCATTTATTAACGTTAATAACCGCTTACACTCATATAAATTAATGTTAATCAACTTCATACTTGTATAAATTAACGTAAATTAACATGTTACCATTTAATGTTAGTTAACGCTAAAACAAGGATGGAATAAATGATGACATATTAATGTTTCTATAAAATTATTTTTCATTTCTTTTCTCTGCCTACCAACATCTCAACCTCCTCTTCATCTCTAAATGATCCAACATCTCTCATCTTCGAAGATTACTAGCTCCTCACTCCTGAATACTGGGTCAATATTGTGACATTTTACAACATTGATGACCATTTTTTGGTCGTCATTTGGCCTATTGTTCTTTCGAGACGTCGGTATCTCTTCACCGATCTATTGCTAGTTGGTTTGCATCTTGTTTTGGGGTTATTTGTTGAAACGATTTTGGGATCTGTTTTTTTGAATTTTCGTGTAGGTATTAGGGTTTTTATGTAGGCTTCCTTTTTCTCATCTGTAGAACTCTTCTCCTCGACGACGAGGCTATTGGTTGTGTCAGGGAATGGGATGTTTTTTGTTGCTTATTAACCATGCTTTCCCTTAGTATTTTGGTTGCTAGTCATATGTTAACAATTGAAAATGATTTTTTTTTAAGGTGGTTTGTTGCATGAAGCTTAAAAGTAATAACCTATCTGCTGGAATGATTCGTAATGCGAACTGCTATTCCACTATTCTTATTGTGAAATTGCTTGGGAAAACAATTATAAGCAGACGAGAATGTGTTCCTTAATTACGGATCCACTTTTATGAAATAAGTATTTGAAGCCTCCTATGGTATCAAATCATGCTACTGTAATAATTTGTTTTGCATTTGTATGAGTACAATAAACATCAAACGTAATTTAGTTTAAGTTCTTAAAATAAGAAGCTACTACCTCTGATATTTCTACTAAGACATGTATTTTTGATAGCGATAATAATATAGCCCATCATATTGCTTCTCACGTTCTTGTCCAAAATCCTTGAAAAAAAAGCAATATTTTGTTTGTTACGTAGTCATTTCTACAAAAAATAAATGAGGTTCATTTAAAACTTATAATTCTAACCACTTCTTGTAGCTTCAAAGGTGGTCCACGTATAGATTTCCACGGAGGGATAAACTTTTCAGCGGAGACTGTCAGAGGTTGTAAAAACTTATTCAATACGGTTGGTAACCTTAATTTGGTAGAAACTGCCGTTGTTTGAGTGTGTGTATAATATAATACACACACACACACACACTCTCATTTGACCCTGTCTAAAAAAACGATGAGAAACAACCCAACTTACTGAGGTAAATATAATTTAAATCAAATTTATATTTGCAAATTAAGTTGTTTCTTTTTCAATTTACTGTGTTATTTTATTATGACAGGTACGGCAGACGACTGGACAAATTCTGGAGCAAGAAGCCGATGACTAAACCTAGAGTAGGTGATTGTGTACATGTATATGAGTGAATGAGTATGTAGTAAGGAGCCAATGAATATGAGTGAAATGTAGCGAGGAAGTGTATGTATAAGTGATTGTATAATAGTGAGGAAACAATATGTGTACTATTCGAAAGTTTAATAATATTTATTTGAATAAATATTTGTTATTTGTTTAAAAATAAATTCTGTGTAAATATTCAATTCTTGTAAATATTTAATTATAGTAAACAATGTCATGTCGTCTAAAAATGATGTCATATGCACTAATCGAATGATGACACATGGACAAATTATTGTTTGACACATGAACCAACCATTAAATGCCAAGTGTCGGCATTAATATATGTCATGTGTATATTACTATGACAATCATGTCAGCAGCCATGTAGGATGGCACATCATCAGCCATGTCAGTAGCCATGTAGGATGACATATCATCAAACACATTAGCTGATGACTCATTATTTGAGTCATAACGTAGTGGGGTCCATTGATTCTTTTACCTATCAATATCGATAAGTTTAGGTAAAAACTCTCTCTACTAACCTTTACCTACCAATTTCTACCAATTCATTATTGGTAGCTAAAATATTTTACCCACTCATATGTTAGTTTTAGCTATGCTTACAATTGGTAGGTAAAAGCCTCATTTTCTTGTAGTGCATGTCTATTAGCTCATTGCTTAGATCTAGACATTACACTTATATTTTTTTTGAAAAGTGCAAGATTTGGTTTTGGTTTATGGGAATCGATATTGGTTAGTACTTCATAAAAATCTTGCATTCTTGATCCAAATATATTGGGTCTATCAAGGGTATATAAACTCATTTACCTCCTTTTTCTCTTCACTTTCATCTGCTTGTTATTGCCGATTCGTCCTAGGTCGTCATTAAAGCTTCCAAGTTTGCTGAAAATTGAACCAACCTTATTAGATCTAAACAACACCCTAGCCTACCTCCTTGAACACTAGCATCTCTACTCATACCCCCTTACTTATAATTTTTTTTTCTAAATAAAGGATTTCAAGTCGAAACCTAAATCGTGCCAACCCCAACCTATGAACTTTGATCCATACTCGTACTTGTCGCGTTCTCTCATACTTAGTTAGGTAGTGGGACATGGGTGATTAGATATTAGAATGATAAAAGGGGAAAGTATGCCTTGGAATGATTTCATGTCGGAGGATGAAGGCTTGGGGTTGGTAATTGAGATCGAAAGTGGAAGGAAATATGCGTAAGTCACCAAGGTCTCGGATTGGTACCGATTCAAAACTTGGGTGGATTTCAAATTTGAGCCATGTACTCTCTTGCATATATATATATATATATATATATATATATATATATATATATATATACACACACACAAGTATGAACTTGAATGTCACTCTTTGCTTGCAAATCTATGATCCTTGAGCTTTGACATAACTGTAATGCATAACCAATAATGTAAGGGTCGGTAAGGATAATTAGCGATGGTAGTCCCTTTGGTTGAAATTTCGAGTCTCGTTCTGAACTAATGTATGACATTAAACTACAAAACACTACGTACAACACTGCAATGTATGATACTTCAGCAAGGGGGACATGTTAATCCATATAACTATGACTATCTGATGTGCTGAGTTTGACAGTTATAAGTTCTGAATGCTATAATCATTTATCTGCAATGGCTAAAGACCAAACTCAAAATATGTTGAATTAGATACAAAGTTAAGTTCAGTGACTCTTTCTGCTTGATGTACTCTAGGCGAACAGTCAGAGCAGACTGAAAGTTCACAACCTATAGTAGAGGTGTCTCGAAGTTCAAAGGTACATGATATTATAGAGCCAGATCTTAATACTTTAGATGATGTTTTATTTTTTGGAAGATCCAAAGGATTACGCTGCTTCAAAAAAATCATGAAAAGTATTTACATAGAATCTGCATTAAGCAAGAAATTTCTCTAGGATGCACAAATTGCGTGTTGACACCAAGGAACACATCACCCTCTAGAGGGCTATACAATATGCAATAAATATATGTGTTTGCCAAGACATACGCCACCATCATTCCTTTTATCCTTCGGACGCTCCATTTTATGAGACATTCTCCAGCTCAACGACTTCCAAACAACTCATCTTTTCTTCAAGGCATACATATGATTTTCGTCAGGTTCTTAAATTGTGAGCCAACAGGGGACTACCTACGCTACATATAAAATTTCAAACTGTGAAAGAAAAGCCTCTCATTCACTTATTTAGAGTTGGTTAGATATAGTTGAATTGTGAATGACACCTAGCGTATGCTCAAGCACTTAAAGTGTGAATATTTATATGTGTGTTATCTGCTCGGGTTTGCACAATGATGCTTACAAGGACTTATGAATCATTCCAAACACTTTTATAAAAGCTTTAGTTAAGCAACGTCTTGAGCTATGTAGATGTTCCTCAAAGACCTATGAGGACGTTAGTCAACTACAACCACAATACTTAGTAATGCCCTATGAGAATATGTAGCGGTTATGTCTCTTACCATCGATGAGTATCTCTTGGCTTTCCACTTATAAAAGAAGGTTGTAGCATTGGCCAAGCCACAAATGTTAATGAAGTGGAATACAATAATGTACAACAAAAAGGAGGCAATACAAACCCTACAATATCCTCGGTCCTTGATCAAAAGGTTGAGGAAACTTACGGTAAGGTTAAAGAAGGAGAAATAGCTAGTGGATGACATGAGACTTGTAACAGCCCGTATTTCACGTATCGGAAGATCGTAAAATATATATTTTATTTTATTCCCTGAGGGTTGGATCATTCTTATATTTTGATATGTTGCTTATATGGATGTGAGAAATGTCCATAATTTTTTACCAATTTTGTTTATGACCATTTTGCCCCTATCAGTCTTGTACTAGGCATAACTTTTGACTCAGGTTGAATCAGACGGTGAGACATGTGCCATTGGAAAGGAATTGATGATTGCCTTTCCGTAGAGTGGTTACACTAAAGATTTGGCTCAGTGATTTTGGAAGAAATCGCTGTTTTAAGGTTTTTTAGTTGGCTGTTCAGGTTTGGAGAGCCACAATGGGTTGATTTGGGAAGGCCCATTGGTGGGCTATTGGAAGGGTATAAATAGGGGGTAAGGGATATGGGAAATGACTTTAGTTTTCTGTCTTATTTGGTTCTTTAAGCTCCTCCTTCCTCTAATGACCTTTCCACCATTAAAAAATCATAGTCCAAGGAGGGAAATTGAAGATCTATACCATTGGAAGCTAGATCTACATCAATTGAAGGGCGAATTCATCCAATTAAGGAGTTTAGATTCAATTGCTTGCTATTCAGAATCTTATTATATTGGTTTTTTCTTGTTTGGGGGAATCGGTGAGTGATATACAATTCTTACATGGATTCAATAAAGTATATCAATGTTTGATCATGTTTTTCATCATATTCAAGTGTTTAACCGTAGATCCATACCATTGTAAGTCCATTTTCATATGAATCACCCTATGATCCATTTAGTAAGTTTAAACCGGTAATTTCTATGCTATCCTATATGATTATGCAAGTTAGATCTATAGTTTTGTTCATATTTACATTTATGGTGATTTTGGTGAATTTCACATAATTATTGATGGAATTGCCAAATTGGTGATGTTATTGGTTTCATAACATGCTTGTGGTTGTATTGTATGAATCAGATGAGTTGGTTTCATCGATTGTATCGATTAGCGAAGTTTTGGTCTAAATTAGAGTTGCATTGGAAATTGCAGGCTTTGGGTCGCATGCAGGGGGTCGGTCGCACCAAGTGTGGGTTTCTTGGGGAACAAGACAGGAGCGAGCGAGCGAGCCCAAGGTTGAAGTGTTGGGTTGGTCAAGCGAGCCCAAGGTTAAAGTGTTGGGTCGGTCAAGCGAGCCCAAGATTGAAATGTTGGGTCGAGCGAGCGAGTCAAAGGGTGAAGTGATGGGTCGATCGTACTTTCTGGAGTTAGTCGGTCGAGCAAATATGATCGATCATGATTTGGTTAAGCATGTTGGGTCGGTCACCATGTTAGGTCGAGCAAAGGAAGGGTCGGTCGCACAGTGGTGTTGTGACTTCGAAGTGTGTTCAAGTTGGAAGGTTCGAAGTGATGGAAGGTGTTCGTTGGTCAGTGTAGAACAACAAATGAAGTGACAACTCAAAGGTCATGAGTTAGTGGATAATGGTTGCTCGAGAAGGTTGCTTGAGCTATGGAAAGTCGTCGGGTTGGATGACTAGAGATGAGAAGGCCGAGAGATTATCATTGTCGTAAGTTCTAGCAAGCTCAAAGCATGGGTACGATGGGGGCACCTAAAGACCGGTTGTCGAGTACCTTGGGTATCATTGAAAGGCCTAGTTGTCAAGGTTGGACATACATACGTATCGTTGAAAGATATATGGAGTTAATGATAGAACTAGGGTTACTATTAGCCCTTGACATATGACAAGGTTGGCCGTCATACGATTAACGATGGTTTCAAAGCAGGATTGGCGGTGATAGCCAAAGTCAGTCATGGATGATTGGTTGTTCTTTTTGTACCGTCTCACGTAGGTTGTCCAAAGTCGAAGGAGATGTTCCTTGGGTACTTGTCTAATATTGGTTTAGGCCTCTGGGGCTTGTACTTGAGGGATGTTGAATTTGATTAGGATGGTTTACATGAGATATATATATTCTGGATGTTATGAGTGCTTTACCATGATTGAATGAGTGTTCTGGTTTACATGGATGAATGGTTGAATTGTTTATCGTAAAAGGCTATCACTGTCCGATGTGGGGAAGACGGAAGTTGAGTTCTTCTCTGGTGTTTGGTAGATTGGTTTGTTAATCTGCATATTCTCATATACTTTATTGTTGAAGTTTGTTAGCTATTTTATCGCTCACTAAGATTGTTGTTTGACTCAAGGTTTTATGTCCCCTCTTGTTACCTTGGGTTGTTCATCCGGTTGTGGACGGGCAGACTAAGTAGCAGGTTACAGGTTATTAGTGAGGACAATGCTGCTGTAAGGAGGCGAGCAGGAGGCCGGCGTACCAGTTTTATTACTATCTAATATTTCTGTTTCTGCTGTTTGAGTGCTCTATGAGGGTTGTAGTGAGGCCTTATGTACAAACTTTAATACTAATTGGATAACCTTTCAGGATGTTGAGAAAGTTTCAAAAGTTTGCTATATGATGCTTCATTACTATTACCTGTTGTATATGTTCTATTATATTTTATCCTTGCGCTATGAGTTCTACGACAGGTTTTGATGTTGTTTACCTACTTTGATGATCGTCTA
The DNA here is from genome assembly GCA_030737875.1 of Allium sativum. Classification (NCBI taxonomy): domain Eukaryota; kingdom Viridiplantae; phylum Streptophyta; class Magnoliopsida; order Asparagales; family Amaryllidaceae; genus Allium; species Allium sativum. The sequence continues at coordinate 181,694,899 of CM060924.1, read as the reverse complement.
TAGCTTCCTGACACACTTTTCAGCACATTATTCCTCTTGTCTAGTGCAGGGGTTATGGGCGATCGTCACAAGACCAGTCATAAGAATGCTGATTCAAGTTGTAATCTAGTCAAAGAGCAGACTGAAAAAGATTAGTCGGTTGCCTCCAAGATGAATCTCATTGTGAAACTTAGTAAAGGACCAACCTATATGCAACATGTGCCAACCACCACTAACAAAAAGACCCCTTCTGTTCTTTTAGAAGATCTATGTAAGGATCTTGAGTCAGTCCCATCGGATATTGGGTCTTACGCATCAACCTGCAACAACCCCACATTTCAGCGGGCTCTATTTTTTTGCAGAATGCTAAAATCCAAGTCCTTTTAAACCCGAGTCCGTTTGTCTGGTATTTTGCAGAAAGGCAAAGATAAATATATCTGAGCTCACAATAAAATATCTCACAACGGAACAAATAAAATATAATAGTAAGTAATTACTTACATAATAATAACACTTTCTAGCAAGTTCTCTAAACTGTAAAATCTCTGCCACTTTCCTAACATGCGAGTTTATTATGAGGAGAGGGCCAAAACAAAAGTCATGGTGAATGAAAATTTTATACTTTCTATAAATAACACTACATATATCGTTCTATCACTGGTTTGTACTTATTAGGTTATTCGGGTTCACTGCACATTACATTCTTCATATTTACGCATGAATCATATCCATCTACTCCCAACGGTTAGTAACGGCTTGTTTTCAACTGTCTTCAATAGTTTCCAACGTCTAGCTGGCCAGACATGAAATACACGTGACCAAGTTTCATAGTTAGAAGTCGTCGAAAAATAGTCGTTCATGGGATTGGAAGCCATTGGAAACCGTTGATCCGTATACCAACGACTTCAAACAGCTTTCCAACGGCCGCCAACGCCCCCTGGCCGTTGGAACCTGTTGTTCCTCTTGTAGTGATTTTTAGTATTTTTAAATCTAGAAGAAGCACGTCAAGATTATCGTCCATATATAGAATGGATGTTTGGATTAAATCACATACTAAAAAGAATGGTGAACTAGTGAACACGAATGTTGCAAATGTTATTGTAAGTATTTTGATTTTTAATCTCTAATTTAATGTTGTGACATTTTTACCATTGTATATAGCATATATTTATGTTAATTCAAAAAGAAAGAAATTAGAAAATTGATAATGCGAAATAATCCGACTCGACAAAGAATATCCAAGAAGACGAAATTATACAAACATTGGGACAAAGATAAAGCAGGACGGTTAAGACACTAGGAAGAGGGTATACCAAAACCAAGTTAGCTTTGTCACAATCAAGGGATACTCAGATAACTCAATGTCAAAAAGGAATTTCAGAATTGGAGAATATCGTTCACTTTCTATTGGAGAAACATGTATACTTTCTAATGCACAATATTTTAATTTATGTATTATGTGTGTTATTTCGTTTTCAGACTGTATACTAATTGAATATAGCCATCACTTCATGATTCTAGATACTAAACCTGTGATATGTTGTACAGGAGCCTGAGTATATGTGTATTGATGCTTGTGCCCAGGCTTGCATCACACTCATGTTGGCATATCCCGAGCTTAATGATTTATTTCTTTTGAATTCTGGAACATTGCAATGCATGTTTAGGTATACTTAAAGTCAGAAAACATGGACTGAACCATCTTAACCTCATTGGAGGTATGCTTATGTGAATTTGGGTTGATGAGTACATGTAAAAACTTGCACACATAAGGCATCATATATAATATTTCTAAGAACTGAAATAATACAACTTAACAGTATGTAATTTATTTTTATTTTTTGACAGTCAAATGAATAGGTTGTCTTTAAAAATCTAAATGGTAACATACATATGATTTGGATAGGGCTTAAATGGTTATCTTTTGTTTTAAAAAAAAAAATTCACCTTGGCAATTAGGACTTGGAATTCCTAAGATTCATTGATTTGTAGCCATAGTTGGTGAGCAAGCTTATTATTAATGAAGTTATGTGGGGAACCGAAATCCTCTAAAACGTGAACTATGTAACCAATAATAGTTCTTATGTATCAAAATGAATGTACTGTTGGAAAACTAAGATAGTCTATGGAGAAACAGTTAGGGATGACAATGTGGTTTATGCCTTTATTGGTACTTTGCGCAGTATATGGTATGGCATTTTGATGTTATGCTGCATCCTTTAGTTTCGACATAGGGACGACAACATGGTTCTTTATTACAAGATCATTTAAGATTGCGTGTCATGGTGTGACCAAGTTTAAAAATGGAAACATAGTAAAACAAGTAAAACAAACGGAAATGACCGATTTGACGAATATAAATTATAGTAATATTCTTTAGGAGCAGATATGAATATTTATGTGGTCAATGCTTGGCTATTCAATGACACATTAGGAGGAATCAATGAAGGCTTATATGATACGACAATAGGTGATGTTTGTATATTATCTTAAGATGTCTTCTGCTTGTCAAATGTTGCAGTAGTGTCAGATATAAAAAAGGAAATCATGCAAAACTTCAGAATAACGATGAGCTTCACACCACCACAAGTTATATGATAACTTGCCAGTCTGTCACATCATATGTACTCTTCCTGTTTTGGTATGCCATTGTCAGTCTAGTTCTAGTCACTAATGATGATAAGACAAATGAAGAATTTTAAAGAATCCATGCAAAAATTGGTGGACAAATGTTTTGTCCGCGCCGATGATGATAAAACAAAATAGAAATTGAGTTCTTAGAACCCAATTATTGCCCATAAATCGTATAACTGCATGAATTATTGTAATCATTAGACATTAATCTAGCCTGCATCCTCTAGAATCTCAAAAGAAAAACCATAGTTGCCCAAAATTAGTCACCAAATTTCATAGTTATGTGTGATTCCATATGATTATTTCTGTAGTACCGTAGTCCTATTTATGTATAATAGTCGTCAGTGGTCTCTTTATGATAGTGAGTGTTTACTTATTAATGCAACTCTTCTATTTTAAGGATAGTTTTTTAATTGTGGTTTTGCCTATGCCTGTTTGCAAATCATTGACTTATTACTTTTTGAAATCCTGAATCATTGATTTTTTTTTGTTATGAATTTTGGAGAACGTAGTTTAGCCTATGAAGGCAATGCAGATTTTCAGGTGTACTAGATTCAATTTACCGGACCCAAGTTATCTTATGTTGTTCACTTAATTTATGATGTGCATGTCTCATCTTCTCATTGACCTATGCAAGTTGTTGCTGAAATGCATAATCGATCAACCTGAACTAGGATGAAGAATTGATCATCCTGCATAGATTAAGGTGTTGTGTGCCCCTATTTTGGCTGCTATAATGCAAAATGTCCTCAGTGGGTGCTAGCATAGTTTCGTATATTGAAGTTGTTTCTTTTTTTAGGTTGTTGACGCATGCATGCAGCTCAACATATGAGCACAACATTATTGTTGAGAAATGACAAAATTTAAGCAGTTTTATATATTTGTCTAATTTAAAAAGAAAGTTATAACAACAGATTGAAGTTTTAATAAATAAAAAAAATGAGCTATAGAAAAACTAAAAAAAAAGGTTAAACTTGCAAATTGATTGAATTTGTTTAGTTAATTTTTGACTGATGTCACTTGTTCTACTTGCTTAGTCCTAGATAATGCATCACCTTCACTTCAATAACTTCAAAAGTCCAGTTTAAGTGTTTTATGCTAAAAAGGTTTAGGTAATGGAGTATGAGGATGGTCTAGCTGACATAAGTTGTTGGCATGAATATGATGTATCTGATGCACTGCTCGATGGATGTTAACATTTTTTTACCTTGACAATTTGGTAGGGTAAAGAATATTTGAAAAAAGGAAGCACACATGAAATGGTATAAATCACTTTTATTGATATAAGACCATTCAGTGTTTAGTTTTGAATCCAATAATCAACATGATTTTTGTTGAATTATTGTAGAATAATGACAATGTATGTGAGTTGTTGATTATGATGGAACCGATGAAATTGTTGCCGAAGGGAGAGTGGTGTCCACCGATCCAAATGAAGTTGTTAATGACATTCGTATTGGACCAAATGCTATGAAAATTGTTATAGATTGCATAAAGATATTAGACACTTATTTATGGAGGCCTACACCTAGTTTATCAGTGTCAGGAGAAGCCAAGGGTAAGTCAGTGGCATGGACTGCAAATCGTGTTGTCACGCTGGAGGGACACATGATAGAAGACATTATGGTAAAATTTATGATTCACGGTAACTATTTGTAATTGTATACATATTTTTTCCGTTAAATACATTTATTGTTCTTTTTAGAGTAAAACAAGTAGTGCAAACAATAAATGCAAGCTTAATTGGTGGCTGCCAAAGGAAGACTTTGCTCAAGTGTGTAACAACCCGAATTCCGACAGACCAATTTTTTTTCTTCAAAATTCGAATTTGTTAAAACTCGGATTGGTTTGCTCTGGTATCCTGCAGAAAAGACAGAGACATCAAATATGTCAGAGCTAAGAAAATATCTCACAACGGAATGGATAACATACGATATAATAAAAAAATAGCCTTACCGTATTAATCATACTGCCAAACCAGTATCCAAGGCTATCATGTCCCTGCCACAAATCTAATTTGCGAGTATGTTATGAGGAGGGGGTCAAAACATAAGTTCTGGTGACTAGATTAAATTATACACTTTGGATAATCCTACATATATCGTTCAATCATATTTTCTTATTTATTATGTTACTTGGGTTAACGACACTCAAGGCTTACACACACATCGTACTCATTCACTTCCCAGTGGATTAACCTAGTACAGTATATGTGTAGCTACCCCCAATATCGAGGTACACCCCATAGTACCCCACTGGCGCGGTCTCCACCGTAATGCCACCGAAATGCTCGCAGTCCCTCATCCTATGCCAGAGTGACATACAGATCTCTAAATAACAACATTACGATCAACATATATCTGCCTTCAATACGCTACGTAAGCGTACGAACTGCCACCCTCGATCGAATCAGATTTCATACTGGAGTAATGCCCTCAAGTCTACGATACAACACTCAGATCAGATATGCATGTATCTAGATTGTCCCTCGTACATACTGTTAATTTTAGCTCGATGTCTCAATCGCACGTCCTCTAATTTTCACCGAGTTCCATGGCAGGGCGATACAAGAAACACGGAACTCGGTCGGGAGCTTTTCTATATCTGTATAGGTCCGTCTTTAAAGAGCCTCTATATATAGAATACCTAGGGTCTGTTTCCGCGGTGGCTATGGCCCCACCTCATCCCCTTCCTCAACTAGTAAAGACTATAAGAGCTAAGCGACTGCCCCTGGTGTCTTCCCTCAACCCCTTACCCTGATAGTGAAGGATGAAATGGTATCTTGGGTTTAGCTCTTATCTTTTCGCATCCCACTGGCTGTCGATGACGTGTATCCGACGATCTACTATCCTTGGTCTTGACCCTCCACCTCCCCATTGAGGCAACCGCCAAACCACCTTGGTGTCACCGCGTCATAGCATTCTGACTGCATAGCTATTTCTGCAGTCAAGGCCCACCACCTAGTAGTTACGTGCAGACCCTACCTCTGTGAGTATAGCCTAAGTCATCTGTCACCACACAGAGGACTACTAGGAGAACCTTACGTACCTCAGGAAGCCGCATGCTACACTTCCAGTCCTTCAGAGCCGACAAAACAATCAGATGAATGTACGCTCCCCTCGTGCCTTATAACACGATGATGATCTACCCCGTTGGGTTATTCACCCTCAAACGTGCAGACTAGTCCAAACACCTCAATTTAATATGTTGTTAGACCCTATGCCTAAACATTCTTTTACGCGCTTGCCTCACCTCATCAAGGTTTCCAACTAACTTGGTTATTCCCATTCTCTTATTCAAACTACCAAGTTTCTCCTGCTTATTAATTTCAGTCATATAACTTAACCCATTTAAGTTTATTAATAAGCCCACAACATGTTATTCTCTAGCTTGTGGCCCAAGGTCTGTAATCCACAATCTCTCTTATATTCTTGTTTGATTGCAATAACATGTTTTACTTAATATGTAATTAAGTATATCTCAATTCACATGTTTTCCAATTAACATGTCACTTACCATTTATGATTAAATACAACTTATTTCATAAGTTTTCCTCATTCTTTCTCTTTTAATCATATTTCCTCTTTACATAGTCAATACAACTTATCATTGTTTACTTATAAACTTAGTTCCATTAACTAAGGCCCATTAATAAGTTTCTCTACCCATTTATTATAACCTATGTTATAATTTCCCCCTTGTCCCTAGGATAATCTGAATATGTTATTCTTATCAATGGGTTTCAGACCTCCAAGTGTACGGATTACTTAATTTATAATTAAGTACAATATATTTTCCCCCTTTTTTTCTTAACTGGCTTCAGTTTTTTCCCCTTTTCTGATTACTTACTTTACGATTAAGTGTCCCTATTCTCATTTCACCAGTTATCCCATTTCCTAATTAGTTTATTATGCATGTCTAAATTCTATTATTTCTACAAGTTATGCTTACCCTAAAAGATGCCTTTAATTATATAACTTTATAATTTTTATTGGTTGTGTATACCACTAGGTGTCTTTAATTACATAACCTTATCTTGCTAAGTTTGCGGGCCTATATTTAAATATTACCCACCCCCCTCAGATTTGCTTAGCCATCCATCTGTCTAACCAATTTTACTTAACCCTAACTTTAGTTCGTATTCTTACAATCCCAATGGATTAGATTAGGTTAAGTAGTCCAATTCATTACCATGTCCATTTATGGTTTATAATGGGCTAGATGTCCCACATTAGGCATACAACTTGTGGATGCTGGATATGCCGGTCGGGTCCGGGCAGACTTCTTCCACAAGTTGTGTAACAACCCGGAAAATCAAAACCAATTTAAATTTTTTATGTTGGAAATTTTAATGAATTTTGAATATTTAAAATGAATTATTTTAAATAATAATGACTGAAAATTTATTTTGAATAGAATTAGAATGTATATATTTATTTAAATCGAAACTAGAATATAAATATTTATTTTAATTATAAAAGGAATTGAAAATGGCACGGTAGTTTGAAAATTCGATTTCAAATTTCAAATGAATGTACAGGACAAAATAAACCGGATTTTAGTGAAATCAGAAACATATGAATCTATTTGAAAATTATTTCCAAGGGATTTGAAAATTTGAAATTTCATAGCGGGAATAAAAAGTTTTGCCCAGTTGAAAATTCGGAATAGTCGCTATGGAAAATATAGCCCTTAAAAATAGCCATTTTGCAAACGACCTTCGTTTTCGACGAAACCACTTCTGTTGGATTCAGAATTTCAAGTTATTGCAGGATTCCAATTTTCATAATTTTTGGAATTCATATGTGAGCGCGGCAAGAGAAAACATGATTGGTAATTTCAATTTGAATTTAATCGACTGGAAAATGATCGTTTTTCAAACGGTCTCCAAATTTGACAAAATTTGTTTTGTTAGGACCATATCGTCAAAACATAGCCAGATTATTTTTCTGGAATTTTTAAAGTCAGTATGTGGCCCCGGTAAATTAAAATATACATATAAATTGAATATATATTGATTCATATTTTAATTTTGACGGAAACTGAGCGTAACAGCCGAATTGGGTTACGAAACATGTAACGACCCAGGTTTTCGCGATCTTGGTTATCGACATAAACTCAAATGTTGACTATCCAAGCATTGGAAATACCAGATAGTTAATGAAAGAAGTTAGAAGGTGAGAAATAGATAAGATAGAAAATTAGAATAGAAGAAGAACATACAACAACATCAAAGTAACACGAATCTCACAGCGGAATGAGCAACAGATAATAGATAACATATCTTTGAAATAAAATCAGTATATGCATGCAGTAACATTATCAGAGTATAACACTTACAACATAGCGGAATAAACAATAGCTATATAATCCTAAAGCCTCCTGCTCCAAGCTCTCTGAGTATATCTGTAAAACCTGACTACTTGACTGCCCGTACAAATTTGGGCACCCAAGAGTTTTGGGTAAAACAAAACAAAATAAACTCCGAGTCAGTCACGGGACTGGTGTGAGTAAAACAATTTAAAATATTTTGATAAAATAAACGATATCTCATAAGACCACGCCGTATAACACAGAATGAGTTTTTCCCTTATGAGAATCCAAAACACTTGATTCGACATTTCAAAATCTTTTTGAACGGAATGATAAACTTTATATCAAGCTCATTTGATATTATAATAGTGTCTATCAATCACAACTAAATAATCAACTAGAAGAACGCTTTCATCTCACGTTCTACATACATAATATATAATCAAAAACCGTGGGTGCTTATTGGTTAAAGAATTCCAACTGGCAAGGTATGGGACCACCTTCCGACAATGTATCTCTAGAGAGGAATACACCGGGTTCAACAAGAACATCTTGTAACCTAGGCTAAACATGACCGGTCACTCATTTCGCTTGAGTGTACCGAATGTAATATCACGAACGAATGGGATCAGTAACCTTTTCCTGAAAGGGACAACATCGAAATAGATTATAGAAGTAAATGGAATTTCTCTAGATCAGGTGACAATACACCCTAATTGGCAGCTAACCACTTATCCATGCGACCTACCCGATTTTATACCATTTCTCCGTTGTGAGGCTAGAGGTCATAACGTACATACTACACCTTTATTTACTTTGAATGTCACATCGTCATACCCGCCAAATCACAAATTGATTTCCCCAAAAATACCACGGGTATACAGCTAAGATAAACGAATTCGTCCGCCACTAAACGTAAATACGTTTGAAGAGATCAACTTACGCGATCTATTAAATATACTCTGCTAGACATTCTTCCATACAGGTCGTCCTAGGACTGGACTGACCGAAGGTACTATTCTGTAAACAGGACAACCCTTGCATAACTCTGTCTTCAATTATCTTCATCATATTTGATCGCAACGCTAACACCCATACAGAGTGGTTTTCAGATAATGAATCTAATCCTGGTCTCTCTGTATTGACGATGGAAAAAAGGTCAAAAACTTTGATAGTCGGTAATTTAACTATCAAAGAAAAACATGTAAGCAAACAATGATATTATTTCCAGATGGAAATTCTATCGATCAATCATCAATCAACATTTATTCTTTTCCCATTTCTCGTTTCCATATATCCATCAAATCCTTATTTTCTAATTTTGAAAAATATACGTTATTAATTTTGGAAAACGTTTCCGTTTCTAATTCATGCATCAATGTCTTCCCACTCTATCAGTCTCTAACTGTAAACTAGTAAGAGAACAACTTCCCAAGCATAACCCCGAAGGCCGAAACCAACATCAGTTCGATACCCCAAAAGCCATTCAACTCAACTAATTTCTAGTCAGTTTCTAATTTCAGTAATTCCATTTAAATTCCTAATTCAGGCCCAAATTCCTTTATAAATATTTTTCTCTGCAAAATATTTACTTTAATCTAATTTTCACAAAAAATATGAATAATATTTCATTATATAATTCTATTTGTTTCTCTAAATATTTCCTTTTCAATATCCTATTTATTTCATATAAATATTTCCCTTTTCAATATCATATTTATTTCATATAAATATTTCCCTTTTCAATATCATATTTATTTCATATAAATATTCCCTTTTCAATATCACTTTGAAAAATTCCCTTTATATAATTCTATTTATTCTATATAAATCATTTTATATAATTCTATTTATTTTATATAAATCCTTTTATATAATCCTATTCATTTATATAAATATTTCATTTTCAATATTCACTTTGAAAATTTCCTTTTTACATTCCAGTATTTCATACGGTATCTAAAATACCAAATAACAATGATCAATATCATTCTAACACACATAATCAATAACAGATTATATATCACATCATATATCATAATATATGAAAATAGTAAAATAAATGTTGATGAATCCATTTGGATACCTCCAACATGTTTCCCTGCATCCACAAATGTTAAACAATATAATAACATCGATTTCATTTTGATATGAAATATTCTGATAAACAGAATCAATATTTGATTAACGATTTATATATATATCGTTATCTATAATTTCAACCAATAAATCAGCAATTCAACCAAACAATCAACACACAACAATCAATCATCATTTAGCAATACTAGATTATATTTATAAAAATATAAACTATACAGAGTTAGGGAGATTTACTCACATTGGACGATCATCATTAAATAACGATAACCGTCGTTGATTCATATCAGACAATTTATTTCGCTATAAATTATAACGAGCTCCAATTCACTTCCAGTCAGTTCCATTGTGTAGCCTTCATCCATACGATCCCAACGGATCCTGTTTTGTTGGACTTGGATAATGTATGACAAAGTTATGATTTTTGTAAACTTAAATACATTAATAATGTAATTAACTTAATATTGAATATTAATTACACCCTCTATCCACGTCATCACCTCTTAATACCAGTGCTCATCCCCTTTCTCCTCAATAGCAGTTCGAACCCGTTAAGCCATGGCCAATTATTTCATACGCTCAACCTTCCCACTCCATTTCATAACAAATCAAACCAATTCCACCATAGCAAAAACTCAACAAACTCATATCATTTTTGCTCAGCTCGAACACCATATCTGAGTTGCATTCCCCAGTGCGGTTCGTATTACACAATAAACATGCGACATTATTTCGCACCGAAAGTCCTCAAATTTTCCCTAAGAACTCCAAATCCTATTCCGAACCCAAGTATCATGACCAAAACGAGTAAAATTGCTTCGATTTATCAATAGTTTGAACCCTAGCTCACGCTCTAGATTTTTGAAGCTCCAGAGAGCTGTGCGAGTTGCGTGAAACATACATAAGGCTGTAGCTAATGTTCCCGTGAATCCAGATATAAGTGTCTCGAGATTTTCAGGATTTTATTGGATTTGTTTTTGATTTATGAATCTCCCGTTTTACCGTGTGTAGAAAAATGGAGCAGCGGAAAATGTCTTGACCAGAGAAGTAGAGAATTAGGTTAAGGGTTGTGTAGGATATTTATAGAAATTAAAAAAAATTATTCAATTATAATATTAATTTTTATTCAATCGCTATTGTAATTATCATTTAAAACTCCATGTAGTAACATACGATATCCAATTTCAGTGAAAATGGACAGACAACTATATTTCGACATTACGGACTCAACGAAACTTGTTTCGTCGAATTCCGAGTTCGTTTGCTCACACGACATATTTTTAAAGTCAGATTATTGACTTTTTTTCATATTAAAATCCCGTACGGCCACATAAAGACTCCAAAAATCATGAAAATTGAAATCTAACAATAATTTAATATTCCGGATCCAACAAAATTAGTTTCGTCGAAAATGGAGGTCGTTTGCAAAACTGGCTATTTTTAACGCTCTAAATAAATTCATTCAAATATTAAATATATTTATAAATAATTAAAATAATAATAAATTAATATTATCGTATATATATATCCACTTAGAATATCATACAGCTCCAAAATATTTCTATCTGAATTTATGACTCGACATTTCAAATCCAGATTAAATTAGTATTCAGTTTATATTCAAAACTCATTTGAAATATAAATAATTCATTATAAATTATAAAGGAATTCGATAGCGACTATTTTAAAATTTGATTTGGACATAACTCAAAATCTACACAATGAAATCTCGATTTTTCTCTTCCATTAGAAAAATATATTTCACCTGCTCCGAACACTTCTTGTTTCACAGAAATCCGGCTTAAAACGGATTCTGATATTCGTTTAAAGTTCGAGTCGTCAAATTACGAACTGCATCGCCATTTCGAGCTCGATTATAATTATATTATAATTATAATATAATTATACATCCAATGTCGTTTATATAATATATTCATTAATATAATTCAATTCTAAACTGAATTATATATTATAAATGATCCAATTCACATAATATTGTGAATTCTACTATTTCCGACTATTCTGGAATTTAAATATATTATTTAATTATTATATTAATTAAATATTCAATATTATTTAATTTTGGTCACTTTAAATTACCAAACCATCCTTTAAATAATTAAATAAATTATTTATTATCCATTAAAAATATTGGTCGTTACAAAATATATCCCATTGCGTTCGGAATGGGGGTAATTAGCTATGGGCGACAACCGGAGGGTTAGATTCGGAGCTAGAAAGAAAAAGTTACTTTATGGAATTAAAAAATATATATATATATTATAAAACTCCCCCTTCTTTTTTTCTACTCAGTCAACTCCCTCCCCTTACTTTCTAACCCGTTGGGTTTTTCTAAAATGAGAAAGAAAAAACAACGAGATCGATGTTGCTACCCCAGGCGCGCCGCCACCGACCGCTGGCCCTATCATCGCGCGCCGCTACTCCTGTTCCCCCTGCTGCCGCCGTCGGCATGGGCCCCCATCTCTCCCCAATTTGAAAACCAAATCCCTAAAACCCGCAGTCCCAGCAAACCCTAGCCGCCTCGCGCACCTCAGTCCGACCCCTACCGCCTGACCAACCATCCCCGCACCACCAACCACCTCCGTCGCCGCCTCTAGCCCCCTCTCCGTAGAAAAAAACCCTGTAAGTTTCTCCTCTTTATTTATTTAATTTAAGTAAGGTTTTAAAATGACAGAAATCAGTTTTACATATATCATGACATTGATATGAAAATATATGATTTTTATTTATATAATTATGGTATAAAAATATGATTTTTATAATAAAGATATGATTTTTATAATATAAAAATATGATTTTTCATATAAAAAACCTTAGTAGAGAAAAGAATTCGATTTTTAGTTATATAAAACTGTGATTTTTATATATGTAGAGAACGTGATTTTTATATGAATGGTGTTATAAAAATATGATTTTTATATATAATATAGCAAAATAAAAATGTATTTTTATAATGTAGTGAGTTAAAAATGTGATTTTTATATATTATATAGCGTTATAAAAATATGATTTTTATATATAACGTAGCAAAATAAAAATGTGATTTTTAACGTAAACCGCGTGAAGCAGATCTCGTTGGAAACATGACGAAGATTTCCTACATATGAAGAGTCGCGGCGTTTGGTTTAGCTTCTTCGTGAGAACTCTCTCACTAAAATTATTTCTATCCAGTTATTTATTTTATAACTGCATATATGAACTTCTCCCCGTCGTCTACAGACCATGGACGACTTGTTTGATTGTATTGTGTTGTGAAATTGATTGTGATTGTGATGTGTAATGGAAAATAGAATATTCCAGGTTTGAAATAAATATTTTATAGTTAAAAATATATTTTTTAACGTGTATATGAATAAAATAAATATTCATTTACAAATCAGACGATTTGTTTATGTACACCCATTTTACTGACATGGATTGAGACGATAAATTTTACACATCGCCCAACTGCACAAATAATAATCAGTGTTTGTTGTTTGAAAACCCCATACGGGTATTGGGATGATATTGGAGATACACTAATCCCAATATTTAGTTGTATGTCAATCGATGGGTTGACAGACTGTTGTAAGCGTTAATTATTTGTATTTAACGCTTATGCAGTTGTGTAAAGCACTCTGGATGATGGTTTTGATTATTGTTGTGTACATGTTTGTATGAAATCCATATAAATAAAATTATATGGTAATTGACTGTGTCTGATTCCAATTCTGAAAGAACAAATATTTTAAAATAATGAATATTTTAAAATGGCGAATAATGAATATTTTAAAATAACTAATATTTTAAAATAATATTCAGTAATGGATCAAAATATGATTTTGATGTCCGATTTGGGATGGACATGAAAATATTTAAGTATATAAAGTCGTGTTGATTAGATTAACGCCATTTCGACGTGAACGATATTTATATCGATTTTATTCATTTTTACAATGATTATCGAAAAGGAAGTGATTTCAAAATCTAATGTTTTGAAAATATTATCATTTATATATTAATGATATGGAATATTCAATTTTGATTTAAAATTAAAATGAAGTTGCAATCATTTTGAAAATGAATTTTAATCAATTTATAAAATAAGTTTTAATAAGGAAATCAACGAAATATATAATATATATGTTATATATATTTAATGGCCTGAGTAGAACGCGACGCGCTGCCGCAGTTCGCGAATTTCGACCATTGACTTCGAATTGACTTTACGGGAGATCCGACTGTCGAATTCTCCTAAAAGCGGAACCGTTAGGTTCAGATCGAAAAGAGATTTCCAATGACGATAAGGGATTTGAAATCTAACGGTTGAATTTGGAATTATGTCCAAATCAAATTTGGAAAAGGTCGTTGTAAGTGCAGTTCGATGACCGTTTATGGAAATCAACGATACAAGCCTTGATAAAATTATTAAAAATATCAGTGATTTGTGTAAAATCATAATAAATGATTTGGATAGAATTGGGATGAAAAATTCAATATTTGAAAAGATAAAAATATATTTTTATCGAAATGAACTAGTTATAAAATAGAATTATAAATCCAATATTTTTAAATAAATAAATTGGATTTGAAATGGTTTTAAAAATAACCAGAATTTCCAATATATAAAGTGGAATGGATTTGAATCGGAATTAACATCGGAATATTTCGATATTGGATTTCGTGATTATACGAATATTGTGGAGGAATTTGGAAGATATCTATACATATATATATATATATATCATTATTCCTAATGCGATACTTTTTGATTTCAGAATTTGATATTGAATATAAGCCGATATAATTTCTATTCATAGCCCTGTATTTAATATTGAATTGGATTTTGGGTTTGTCGTGAACTTTGTTTTAAATGACACTATTCTCAAACCCAGCGTGAAAAGAATAAATCTTTTAAATTAAGATTTAAAGTAGAATTTCCAATTAATTAACATTTAATTGGAATTGAAAAATGAATGTGAATTGGATTTATTATGAACTGTGTTTTTTAACGTCATTCGTTCTTTGATCCGATTTACAATGAAATGTGATTTGGAATTTATAAATCTTTTTATTAAGATTTAACATGAAATTTCCAAAGTAAAGTTTTCCAATTTAATATATTAAATTGGAATTGAATGGAATTCAATTTGATAATAATCGAAATGAGCTTCTGTGGAGGAAGACTGTTAATATATATGGAATTTAAAAGGCTTTGTCATTATTCCATTTATATTATTAGTCGGATATGGAAATTGATATCGATTATATATATTGATTGTTTTCCGTGAAGATTCCATGATTAATGGAATGAGATTTTGGGTTTATCGTGAACCGTGTTTTAAATGACATTTGTTCTTTGACCTGGTTAAAGACAACATTACATGTCTAACATTGTATTTCGAACTGTATGGTTGATCTCTGCCAAATATATATCTATTTGATGGCAGAGAATTTATTCTCTTGCTTAACACCCTTCTGTAAGACGTACGAGCTTATAGGTTATATATATCGGCAGAAATCAATAGTACGGTGTAGATTGTCGATGCGACATGTTTGTGTTTCCAAAGTTAAATAATCATTAATATTGATTTCTGGAAAGATTAAAACTAAGTGGAGTTTTAATGAATCGTTAATTAGATTGAAATGTGAATTGATAATTTAAATTATCAAATTTGGGAAATGATCGAGAGTGGAGTATTACTAGTTTTTCTCCAAGCGATAGGTAAATCTTTAATTAGATTTGAACGGGAAATGGTAATTAATTTTACCAATAACACCATGGTGTTAGATATGGAGTAGGACCAGTTTTGCTCCATGGGATGAATAGGTTGGGATTGGGAAATTAAACAAATGATTACTTCGGTAAGGCGCGCTAATCCCGACTAGCTTGGAAAACCTTTATATGATTTGAATTTATATCCAAAGGAAGATTAAAGAATAAATTTTAGAGAATTTATCTTTGATAAAATTAATGGGAACATATCCCTAAAGATGTGAATATTTGAGTAAAAGAATATTCTGGACTAGAATGAGGCGTATGTTGTGTTTGTGTAGCACTTGTTTATTATATACGTGGGTTATTCAGAAAGGTTGGGTTTATACCCATTCTGAATAACCGATTCGGCGATAAGTCGACGATGAAGACGGTGGTTGAAGACCGGAGGTCTTCACATCGTTTTATTGATTATTGATGTCTTGATTGGGCTGTACACACTTTCATATCTCACAAATATCGCCCGAGATCTCCTCCGAGATCTTGTTTTGAGCTCCTTCCAAAACGAAACAACACATATCATTCTAAATCTCCTTTCGAATATATCACCCGAGATATTACAATATCGAATGATATATCGACCGAGACGAGATCTTAGGCTTTTTTGATTAAAATTTAAATTTGTGCCTGAACTAGAACTATAATTAAAAAACTCAAGTCTAGCCATATCAATCTTTTGTTATTTTATATTTTGTATGTTAAATGACTATACTGTATGTTCGTATATGTTTTACAATGCTTATGATTTTCATATTCGTCTTCTTACTTACATGTTACTTATGAAATTATGTATTTTATGGTCTATTTATGCTGGATTTTTTTATGCTTTGGATCTTTTTAATGTTTCCTGTCTAACAGTATTCCTGTTTTAAGCATATTACGATTTAGAGTATGAATGATCTTTCACAAAATAAAGAATAGTAAAGTTATTTTGCATTTTAAGTTTCTATGTTTTTGATAGCATTCATAAAAACCATTTTGTTAAAATATCATTTTTAACATATCATGTAACCCGAGATTGTTCCGTTATGAACTTTCAGACCCGAGATGGAAATCCGAGACGAACTCCCGAGTTAGACTCATCTCGTCCGAGATCTCCCCTGATACGAGACCGAGTCTATAAAATCCCCGAGACGACACGCGACCAATATCCGAGATTTAATACATTGGCTGTACACCCAAGATGAGGTAATAAGTGGTGATCGTCCAGACGTACTTGGAGATCGATGGATATGCGAGGTCCTTGCTCCTATATTGTACAAATGGGACAAGGAATATGGTGCCTCCGGTTTCGTTCAGACCCAGAACGAATTTGTAAATGGATTGTGTGTCTGACATTGGATTTTACTCTATGTTGATTGATCTCTATTAAATATATATCTATTTGGCGGCAGAAATTTATTCTCTTGCTTAACGCCCATCTCTGAGACGTACGAGGTCAGAGGTTATATATAGATAGACATCAGCCGCATGGCATGAATTACCTGTGTGGCATGCCTGAGTGGCAAATGATCAAGGCTTCTGTTGAAAAGCAGCTCTTGTGGTTGATGATCAAAGCACGATTTTAAATGGCATAGCTTTGTGTATAGCGTTAATTCATGAGCCTTACACCTTGGTATGAGTTAAAAACGGGATAAGGGACCCAAGGAGGACATGGCGTTTCTTTCTAGCTATGGGTGGTATCGGGGTTTTGCAAGCCCGGGCATTTATATTGTTTTTACTTTTGTGGTTGTTGGAGTACGAGCCGCCTCGGATATACCGGTCTCTGCGGAGCCGATGGATAGGTCCGATAGGACCGGGAAACGTGTGTTCAGGAATTTCCAATCCACTAATGTAAGTGTGGACTGGCCTCGGAGGATCCAGGGGTTGCCCAGAGTGTGCAGTCCCGAGACATTTGATAGAGTTTCTCAAAGCAGAAAGGAGTACATCCCTTGTCCTGACTCATAATGGAAATCCAATTTCCAATATGTGACATTGCGGTTTTGATTGTAGAGCCTAGTGTTGGCAACAGGATATATGGTACCCATGTCGTCTATGATTGATACATTTATATTTGAAGTTGTTTCCATACACTTTACACTATAATAGTATCAAAATGGTTTGTTTTAAACTTACCAAGCATGTTTGGATATTATAAGGTAAAACCTATCCTCCGGCTTGCCTTGCATTGTGTGATGGGACCTGGGTCATATAATAGCTTCATTTTTTTTCAAAAAGCATTGCGCTGTTTATTCTAGGCACTATTATTCTTAGGATGAAACCCATTCCGTGTTATACGGCGTGGTCCCTTGATATACTATATTTTAAAGTAAAATTTTAAGTAACTGTTTTAGTTCTTACACCAGTCACATGACTAACCTAGAGTTTATTGTTTTAACCTAAACTCTGGGTTCCCTTATTTTCTGCACGGGCAGCTAGTAGTTTTGGTTTTGCAGATTTATATTCACAGGATCCTGGTTTACAACTGGAACGATATTCGAAAAGCTCTGCATCCATTTATCTCTTTCAGTTGTGTTTTGTATTATTTCCCGCTGCTATGTAATGTATTTTAATCTTTGATATTTATCAAATGTATATTATTTGTTCATACTCTGTATATTCTTGTACTCTGATGTAAATTGTTTAATAAGCAATGAAATGTTCTTCTGTTTGTGTTCTGATTAGTCCTATTCTCAACTCAATCCGGGCTTTCCTTTATAGGGAAGTTCGGCTCGTTTCAGTTGGTATCAGAGCTTTGGTTTTACAGAGCTCCAGAACAAGGCATATTAGAACCAAATGAAAGAATTCATCAGAGATTGGATTAGCAATATCCAATGAGAATGACTCGTTAGAGATGGGATCAGTAGTATCCTAGAACGAGTGTAAATAGTGTAAGGACCCGCAAATCCGTACTATTTGAGTAGACTAATAACACCACACGTCCAACCCAAATTGCACAGAAATATGAATCATTATTAGAAAGAAGTTAGAGGATGAGAAATAGAAAGAAAGAAATATTAGAATAGAAGAAAACAAAGAAGATAAATCTCACAGCGGAATGAACAAAATGTATTATATAACATAACTTTTGAAATACAAATCAGTAACTTTATATACATACCATCCTCAGAGCACAACGATTATTCCTGGAACAGTTATAAACGCCTGTTTCCAGATACAAACATGGTTCATAGTGGAATATATGATAGTCTATAGCTAACTGGTGAAGCCTCCTGCCTCCAGCTCTTCCAAGTGAATCTGTAAAATCCCGACTACTTGACTGCCCGTACAAATTTGGGCACCCAAGAGTTTAAGGAAAACAAACAAAATAAACTCCGGGTCAGTCATGGGACTGGTGTGAGTAAACTCCAACCAATTTTTTTACTTAAAAATCCTTTTGAAAGAAAAGATAATAGTAAGACTAGCCCACACATAAACACGGACGGTTTTTACCTTACTATAATCCAAAACACTTTGATACAAAAATCCGGTGATATTATAATAATGTCTACATCAAATAAATAGAATCTAGCGGAATGCTTGCATCCTACACTCCATATATAATATAAAATCAAAACCCGCAGGGTGCTTATTGAAGATTGGATTTCCAACATGACAAGGTATGGAACCACCTTCCGCTAGTGTATCTCTAGAGAGGAATACCCTGGGTTCAACAAGAACATCTTGCAACTCGGCCCACAAATGACCGACCACTCATTTCGCTTGAGTGTATCAAATGTATATCACCAACGGTTGGGATCAGCAACTGTTTCCCGAATGGGACAACATCGAATAGAATAAGGAATTAAATTAATCTCTAGATAGGTGATTATACACCCTAATGGGAGCGACCCACATAGCCATGCTGCCTGCCCGATTTTTGTCATTTTCCGGTTGTTGAGGCCTGAGGCTACGATTACTTTCCATTCATTGATAGCACAATCACTTTGAACGCCACGTTGTCAGATCCACTAATCACTAGTTGATTTGCACAAATACTCTGGATATTATGCTAAGGGAATAAATCCGTTGCAACCATATATTATTTATACAGGCCAACTCATGCAATCATTGGAAATACTTTGTCAGACATTCGTCCATATACGTTCGTTCTGGGATTGAACGAAACCGAAGGCACAATTTCTATTAATAGAAAAAGCCCTTGCACTTACTCCATCTTCGATTATCTTCATATAATCTGATTCGCAACGCTACTGCCAATACGAAGTGGTTCACGGATGATAATCCAACCGGTCTCTCCATATTAACAACGATATTGGCCAATACTTCGATAGTCGGTTATTTAACTATCGAAGAAAAACAACAAACAATCATTCAAAACATCAAACAATCACTGGGCCCCTTGATTACTATTCATTAATTAAATCACCATTTCCATTTCCTTATCAATATTTGTTAAACAAATATTTTCAATTATCATCTCGCTCTCTTACATTCTTTGGAAAACATTTCTATATCTCGCCTTCTTTTATTTTCTACACTTAGAAAATATATTCTATTTGAAATTGAAACCATTTCAATCACTTATCTCTTTCCCGACTACTTTAATTAGACTCAAGAAATATTTACTTTTATATCACTTGGGTTAAAACGAATGTGGTATAAAACATCTTTATAACAACCCAAAATATTTTATTCAACTAACTATTATTCAACACTTCTCTTCGAGACCGTACCTTGCTATTTATTAATTTAAAATGAAATCAATCAAGTTGGGGTAAAATTACCTCTCAGACCTTGACTGAAAACATCCTCAACTTCAAAACGGCAAAACAACTAATCTCGAATAAACACACTATATAACCCAATTATTCATTTTTAAAACATGTATATGGTTCGCTTTCTATTTCTAATTTATAGATTTCCCTTTTTGTTTAAAATATTCTATTTTGAATTCGTCACCTTATCAAATTCAATATATATCGATACATTTAATTATAACTATCAAAATTTCTTAAAAATATTCTAACTCCTTAAATTCCCGGAAAAATTCGCCATAACCTCCCTTGTACCGGGAGCATCGGGATATTTCAAATAGCCTCCCATGGCCCTCACCAATCCAAAAGAAAAAGAAAAAGCCAAGCAGCTTGCTGATATGGTGCATAAAATCTCATATATGAATTTAAACATGTAACTTTTTGTCGGGCACATAAATTAAAATCTTCATATACTTCATCCCATACCTGTCTAACACATGCTCACCTGTTTACGATTCAATTCAACTCAATCCAATCGTTTGAATTCAGTTACGCTCATTTATTCTTTAATCAGCTATTTTGCCTATTTCACTCCTTTGTTTGAACATAACATGCTCAAACAAAATATTTAACTTGTTCAAAAGCAAATTGAATTTCAATTTCAATTCTAGTTTCCTTTTCGATTTCGAATATAAATTTTCAAATCGAGACTTATTCAAAGCCCAATATCAAAAATCTCATTAACTAATTACTATTCCAATTAGTCAATTTTATTCAATAATCAAAAATCTGATTCCTGTTTCAAAAATCAACTCATTACTCCACTTGAGTTCACATATAGTCTACAACTCAAATCTGAAATTTTCTAAATAGAAATTCGGATTTTATTCGCTTAAAAACCTTTTATAAAAATAGATAAACCTTTATGGGTTTTAAATGGTTATGGCGTTGTTTTTCTAAAAATTTGATTTTTGATATAACTCTAATTTTTTTCGAAGAAATCCAGATTTTTCTCCTCCATTAGAAAACTATTATCATGTAACAAGCCGGAAATCCGAGCCAATTTAAAATTTTTATTTTGGCAATTTTAGCGGAATTTGAATATTTAAAATGAATTATTTTATATAATAATGATGAAAATGAATTCGAATAGAATTGAATAGAAAATGAAATCGAATTGAATTGAATAGAAAATGAATTCGAATTGAATTGAATAGAAAATGAATTCGAATTGAAATGAATTCGAAATTGAAATTGAATTCGAAATTGAATTGAAATTGAAATTGAAATCGAATTGAACTGAATAGAAAATGAATTCAAATTGAATTGAATAGAAAATGAATTCGAATTGAATTGAAATGAATTTAAAACGAATTTATAAGGAAAATTTAACTTCGATTTGAATTTGAAATGGAAGTTGAAATTGTTTTTGAAACGAATTTAAAACGATTTATAAAATTCGTTTTAAATAGAAATCGACGAAATATATATTGTATATATTATATATAATATATAATGGCCTGAATAGAGCGCGCCGCGCCGCGTCGCGGCAGTTCGCGAATTTCGACCATTGACTTCGAACAGACATTGTGGGAGATCCGGCCGTCGGATTCTCCTAAAACCGTAACCGTTGGTTTATCGAAAAGAGCTTTCTAACGAATATGAGAAATTTGAAATCTAACGGTTGGATTTGGAGATATATCCAAATCAATTTCAGAAAAGGTCGCTGTAAGTGCAGTTCGATGGCCGTTAATGGAAATCGACTGTACGGTCCTTGATAAAATTATTAAAATTATCAATAATTAGTGTAAAATCATAAGAAATGATTTGGAAAGAGCTGAGATGAAAAAATTACATATTTGAAAAGATAAAAATAGATTTTTATTGAAATGAACTAGTTATTAACTAGAATAATAATTTATTTAATTTTAAATAAATAAATTGGATTTGAAATGGTTTTAAAAAACAACCAGAATTTCCAAAATACAAATTGGAATGGATTTGAATCGAAATTATCTTCAAAGTATTTCGATATTGGATTCCGTGATTATACAGACGTTGTGGAGGAATTTGGAAGATATATATATATATATCGTTATTCCAATACGATATTTGTTGATTTCAGAATTTGATATTGAATATAAGCCGATATTTTTTCTATTCAGAGCCTTGTATTTGATATCGAATGTGATTCGGGTTAGTCGTGAACTGTGTTTTAAAAGACATTAGTTCTTTAACCCAGTTAAAGATTAGAACTAAGTGTAGTTTTAAATGAATCTTTAATTAGATTGAAACGTTCGAGAATGGGGTATCGCCAGTTTTGCTCCGAGCGATAGTTAAATCTTTAATTAGATTTGAACGTGAAATGGTAATTAAATTTACCGATAACACCGTGGTGTTAGTTATGGGGTAATAACAGTTTTGCTCCATGGGATGAATAGGTTGGGATTGGGAAATAAAATAAATAATTACTTCGGTGCGGTTCGCTAATCTCGACCAGTTTGGAAAACCATAATCGGGTTTGAAATGACATCCAAAGGAAGATTAAAGAATAAATTTTAAAGAATTTATCTTTGATAAAATTGATGGGAACCTTTCCCTAAGAATATGAAATTTAGAAACTAGTTGTAGGTTAGTTAAGAAGAATGGTTTCCTGGGTATTGATTTGGTGTTGGTTTCGGCCTTCGGGGTTAATATTTGGGGAATTGTTCTCTTACTAATTTACGGTTAGTGACTGATGAATTGGAATGAGGCGTATATTGTGTTTTATAGCACTTGTTGATTAAGATACGCGAGTTATTCAGAAAGTCCGGTATAACGCATTCTGAATAACTGATTCGACGATGAGTCGAAGAGATTGAAGACGGTGCAAGACCGACGATCTTCACATCGAATGGATGGGTGCTACTGATGCTCACGATGGGAGTAGCTACCTTGAAGGGGGCTAAAGTGGTAGCCATCCGGACGTACTTGGAGGTCGACGAATATGCGAGGAAAGTGCCTCCGGTTTTGTTCAGACCCGGAATGAACTTGTAAATGGACTGTGTGTCTGACATTGGATTTTATTCTGTTGATTGATTTCTATTAAATATATATCTGTTTGGTGGCAGAGAATTTATTCTCTTGCTTAACGCCCTTCTCTGAGACGTACGAGCTCAGAGGTTATATATCGATGGATATCAATCGCATGGCATGAATTGCCTGTGTGGCATTCCTAAGTGGCAAATGATCAAGGCTTCTGTTGAAAAACAAAGTCTTGTGGTTGATGATCAGAGCACAGCTTTAATATAGCACCGCTTTGTGTATAGCGTTGATTCGCGAGCTTCACACTCCGGTATGGTGGTAAACTGATGGTTTGATCAGTATGCTTTTTAGAGGACGGGCACCTTAGTGGTGTCGTGGATTCGGTCGACCGAGATTGAGCTTAATGCTCACCCCCGATTCCCTGAGGGATAGAGTAAGCGGTGTTTTCTCTCGCTAAGATGTAAGCCGCAGTGATACTCGATTTCCCAAAAGTGCGGATGTGCATTACGGTGTTTTCTCTCGCTGAGACGTAAGCCGTTGTGGATGGCACTACGCGATTGATCTTTCGAATCAGGAGCCACCATGATGGAAATCCAATTTCCAAATATGACATTTTGCGGTTTTGATTGTAGAGCCTAGTATTGGCGACATGATATATGGTACCCATGCCGTCTATGATTGATACATTTATATTTGAAGTTGTTTTCTTCACTTATAGTAATAATATAAGATGAAATTTCACGTATTAAGCATATTTGGCTATTATAAGGGAAAACCCTATCCTCCGTATTGCGTTGCATTGTGTGATGGGACCTGGGTCTTATAATAGCTTCATTGTTCTTTATTTAGCATTGCGCTGTTTGTTTTATGCACCGATATTCTTGGGAGGAAACCCGTTCCGTGTTATACGGCGTGGTCCCTTGATTTACCTAACTTTAAAAACAAAGATTAATAACTGTTTTAGTTCTGACACCAGTCACATGACTTACCTGGAGTTTATTGTTTTGACCTAAACTCTGGGTGCCCCTATTTCTACACGGGTAGCTAGTAGTTTTGGTTTTGCAGATTTATATTCACAGGATCCTGGTTTACAGCTGAAGCGATATTCGAAAAGCTCTGTATCCGTGTATCTATTTTCAGTTTTGCCTTGTATTGTTTTCCGCTGTGATGCATTTAAATGTAATTTAATTCTCTGATATTTTTCTATGTAATATTTATTCATACTCTGTTACATTCTTGTATTCTGATGGAATTGTTGTAATAAGCAATGAAATGTTCTTCTGTTTGTGTTCTGATTTGTCGTGTTCTCAAAGCAATCCGGGCTTTCCTTCACGGGGAAGTTTGGGTCGTCACCTTTTGGTATCAGAGCTCTGGTTTACAGAGCTAGAGGACATGACACATTAGAACCAAACGAGAGAATTCATCAGAGATTGGATTAGTAATATCCAATGAGAATGACTCGTTAGAGATGGGATCAATAGTATCCTAGAACGAGTGTGAAGAGAGTTTTTTTTTTAAAATAGAAATGAAAACAAATTTTGTTTTGGAAATTTATATCAAATTATACATACTTGAATATTTATATATATTGAATTTGGACAATCTAGTATAGGGAGATTTTGAGTATAGGCCTGACGGGGCGTACATTCGAAGCCTCAGATGCTAGATGGATATAAAATCACACTCTAGTCGCCCGGAGATGATACTGATAATTGAGATCCCATCATCAGTGTTTGTGTTCGAGTCTCAAAAGTGAATATATATATAATTTCCAATCGACTGGTGTGAGAACAAAAAACTTAACTAAAATTTACTGTTTGTGACTTGACACTGAAATATGACTTTTGAGTATATAAAAATTATATATATTTGAAAATCTAATCAACAAATTTATTGATGGCTGTGATGTTTGATTATTGATTCAACTAACAAAAATACTGGAATGATAAATAAAGTATAATCAAGATGATTGTTAAGTGAAAATTAATGCAAACTCTCTTGACAAAAATCCTAAAAATATTATATAGGATATGGACGACTATGGCTTATCTCATACTGAATTCTGGATGACCCCGAAACAAGCGAGGAGAGCTCACCAGAAAGCAGAAAAAGAACGTGAGTTGAACTTAGGAACGTACGTGGGTATTTATTGCCGTATATGCAGAAAAGAAGGACATTATGCCGTTCGGTGCTCTGAGAGAAAGAAAAGAAGGGAGAAAATGATGATAATGGACATAGTTTGTTTCAAGTGCAAAGAGACAGGGCATTTCGTACATAAGTGTCCGTAGGTAAAGAAGAAACCCACGAATCTAGGAAAGGAAAAGAAATGCTTTCGATGCAAAGAAGTAGGGCTTCTAGTCCGAGATTGCCCGTTAAAGAAGGGTGATAAGAAATCCAAGGGAAAGGAGCTATCAACTTTGGAAATTATGCAAGAAGAAGGCATGACTTCCTAGAAAGTTGGGTTTTAATGTAATGAACTAGCGTTTTGGATACATGTACGTATATGTATGATGCTTGTACAAACGTAATTATGCTTTTTGTTTTAAAAAATGTATTGGTATTGTAGAATATAATTAAGGTAAGAAAAATGTTGAACCATGTTGAATTTAGCACCAAACTTCGAACTGTATTGAAAACTTATCGCATTTGCATGCATATACATGTCTATACATTGAACAGGTCATTGCAAGGAGGCTAGAGCAGAGGAATAAAATTGTTTGCCCGACAAATAGGTACATGTTTACTAATTTCTTGAGTTTGGGTCGTCACATATGAAATCGGTCCCGACGTTTTTTGTTTCAAAGAATTCCGACTTCAATTGAGTTATATATACTCAATTGAAGTTCGAATCGCCAGTTTACGAACTGCAGCGCTGCGGCGAGTTCGTTTAAATTATATTTATAAATATAAAGGTTTGAACTTCGTTTATAATAAATTCAACTCCATTCTGATATATTTTTAATATATATCAAATCCATTTCAACACAACATTTCTGATCTATTTCACTTCCTTTTGAAATTCTATATTCGAATTCCATTTCACTTCTATTTGAATTCTATATTCATATTTTCATTTCACTTCTATTTGAATTCTATATTCAAATTCCTTTTCATTATCCATTTGAATTTCTATTCAAATCTATTTTCCAACTTCATTTAAATTTCTATATTCAAATCTATTTTCAAACTTCAATGGAATTTCTATATTCAAATCTATTTCAATTCTATTTGAATTTTATATTCAAATTCCCATTCCAACTCTATTTGAGTTCTATATTCAATGTCTATTTCAAATTCTATTTTGAAATTCTATTTCGAGTTCTATTTTGAAATTTTAATTCCATTTTGAAATTCTGTTTCAATTTCTATTTCCAATTCTATATGAAATTCCTATATTCAAATTCTATTTGAATCCTCTATATTCAAATTCTATATTTGAATTTCCTTTATTTTTTCTATATTCAAATTCCATGGTTTAAATTCCATCTGAATTCTCTATTCAAATTCCATTTTTATTCTATTTGAATTTCAAATATTCAAACTCCAATTTAATTCTATTTGAAATTTCAATTATTCAAACTCCAATTTAATTCTATTTGAAATTTCAATTATTCAAACTCCATTTTAATTCTATTTGAAATTTCAAATATTCAAATTCCAATTTAATTCTATTTGAAATTTCAAATATTCAAATTCAAATTTTGATCTATTTTAAATTTCAAATATTCAAACTCCTTTTTGAATTTCTATATTCAATTTCTATTTGAGTTTTCTTTATTCATTCTTTACACAAGTCTCGATTTCAATTTCTTTTGAAATCGATATTTCTACTTTTCGAAAATAGAATTCCCTTTTCAATTTCATACTTGTATTTCTATTTCTGAATTATCCAAGGATAATTCTTTTCACTTCATTTATAAACTTCGTTTATAAAAGAACTATTTATAAACTTCGTTTATAAAGGAACTACTAGTTTTTTTATTTAAAAACAAGTTCATATTTCTATTCTATTCGAAATTTCAAATTCTATTCTAGCAAAATAGAATCTCCCTTTTAAATCTGAAAAATTCCTTTTTATGATATTTTTAAATATCAACATTTTAGGCCCAGTGAAATTCAAACACCAAAACAGCCAATTATTTATTTTCTAACACATCATATATGATAGTATATATGCAACAAATAAACGAACAGATAATATATTTTTGAGGAATCCAGCTGGATTCCTTCAATCTGTTCTCCTGCATCCACAAACGTTAGTCAACATAAATAATACCCATCCTGCTTCAAGGCAGGATATCGCAGTATAAAAGGGGATCCACTTATATACGTGGGTGTAGGGTCATCCGCTAATGATACTGCGGGCATCCGCTAATGAGACTGCGGGAATCCAACCAATCACCAAACCAATATACATATATATATATATATATATATATATATATAATAGCAAGCCTATATAACTAATATCTTAAAACAACCCGAAAGCATTCAAACAAGCAACAAACAATTATTTTTAACGAATAAAAATAATTCTAAATAAAAGGTGAGTGAGATTTACTCACCGTGATATTTATTGCTGAGATAAATAGAAGATGTTTGATTTATTTTCCATTCGTCTTCGGAAAAATCCAAATCCATTTCCCGATAAATGTCCAACTCGACTTGCATTAGAATTACGAACCTAATATGAATCAAATATAGTATTAAAAATTTGCGAATTATATAGGCTATATATTATTATTATTATTATTATTATTTTGTTTGTTTTCCCTTAACAAAATTAGACTTCTATTTAATTAAAAATAATAATAATAATAATATACCTAATTCCATACTCAAATGATTTGTTTAAAATTTACATCCTTTTTCCAGCTAAATCCATGAATTTTACCAATTTATATGAACTAATTTCCTGGTTTAACATAATTAACTATACTGAATTTATTAGTTAAATTGTTACCTTAATTTACACTGTAAACACCTCATTCCCCAACATAGCTTTGAACCCTCCACCCTGTACCTCGCCCAACAAATCGCGTCTTCCTCCAGTTGCAACGACACGAGCTCCTCCTCCCCTGAAAATCGTGAGCGTCCTTAGAGTGCCATCCTCGAAACCCAGTAAAACCATTCCGACGCAGAGCTTGTTCGAGCTTTTAAAACTCACATCGCACAGTCAAACCCACACCAGAAACTACCCAAACCACATCGCCAATAGTACTCCGCCCCAGATTAGCCCTGCGCCGCCTCATCACTTCGACGATGACCGAGTTGCCTCAAATCAGAGCACATCGCACCAAAAATGGAATTCCAAAATCGATCGCAAGTGCTTCCCTTTGACTCAAGTTGGTTCTACATGATAATGGAGGGAGAGGCGATTCACGATTTCGCCATTTTTTTCTTTTTATTACAGACGGTTTTTGATTTTCTATTTGGTGTAGGAATAAAATGGAGGAGGCTAAAGGAGATTAGAATTGATTCTGATGTTTAACTGATTTAGGAATGGCCACTTTCTCTTCTTTAGACTAATTCGATTTTTGCCTGAACAAAGGAGGAGTTCAGCTTCGAACTGAAATTGAAAGGGAGGAACGGATTTCTTTAGAGAAGGAGAAAAAGGCTTCGATTTTATAGACGATGGATACTTCACTGTTAAGCAAACAAACGTAGGTGTTTACTAGGAAATGTTTATCAGAGGTAGGTTATGTTAACTTGATTTGATGTAGTGCTTATCCACTTATATTTAAAATAATATAATTCGGGTTCATTAATTTAAATCACGAACCGTTATTTCAGCGTACCGACCGACATTTCAATGTAATAACCCTACTCTGAACTCAGCTGTAAATATTCTGAAATTTAATTTCAACACATATACCATATTAAATTAATTTGATATAGTTTAAATTCGAAAACCACAAACTCTTTAAAAATAAATTATTATTTATTATCGTATATAACAAATAAAATTCCTACTTATCATCTGAATCATTTTGATTCAGTTCTTAACTTTGATTTCAATTATATTTCGAATTAAAATAATTCGATATATTCTAAATTAAATTATACTCGATAACTCAATATAAAAATTAATTTATATCATCAACTAAATATTTAAAATTAAGAGAATAAAAATCTGGGTCGTTACATTCTTCCCCCCTTAAAATAATTTCGTCCTCGAAATTGCTAAGGTAGGAAAAATGATACAAATCCATTACTTTTCAAAATCTCAAACTCAACTCCTCATATTTCAACAAATTTAATTCCACCAAAACTTTTGGTCTTCCTTTCATATGCATTCTAATTTATTCAACTTGATTCTGATTCAATTTATTCACTTTGATTCATTTAAATTTCCACATTCACATTCCCAAGATTTCATTTTAAATCCTTTCGAAATCACATAAATATATACATATATTTATTTCCATCTCAAATTCAAAACATTTGAATTTTCAAACCAATTTGTTTTCCTTCAAACAAATTCCCATCAAAAAATTTCTAAGGTAGCAATCCATCACTTAGAAACTCGAAAATGAACACTGATAAAGCTGCAATCATCATCAGAATTATTTCCCAGCCACTGAAGTGAGTTTCGTGCTTTATCTATTTCAAAATCCATTCAAATATGATTTTTTTTCAAACGGTCTTTTCAAAACAAAGCTATATTCTTTTAATATACTTCAGAAAAATATTTTTTTAAACTTCCCAGGATTTAAATTCCAAATTCTGCTTGGAATTCAATTTTTATTCATCTCAATTGTATATATTTCATTCATATACAATTCTATTTGGTTATATATAACCATTTCATTTCTATAATCTCATTTGATTATATTAGTAACAACCAACGCATCCATATATTATAATAATTTCAGAAAATTATTCTTTCTACATCAAAATAGAATATTGGGTAAAATTATTTCATTCACCCACTTTAAAACAATATCGTGTCGAATTGCTCTGCCCAAGTGTTTAGAAATCCCTATCGACTTCGTGGCGTCCCACGATTCAATCAGAATTCATAAACCACTCAATAGACTAGCCAACATAATATAAAATAAGTTTTTATATCGATTAATAAATACGCGCTCTCATATACACTCAAATCATTCTAGGATACTACTGACCTTATCTCTATTGAGCACATCCCACCAAAGCCTAGGTATTCGCTCAACCTAAGCTCTGATACCAACTGTAACGACCCGCAAATCCGTACTATCTGAGTAGACTAATAACACCACAGGTCCAACCCAAATTGCACAGAAATATGAATCATTATTAGAAAGAAGTTAGAGGATGAGAAATAGAAAGAAAGAAATATAAGAATTGAAGAAAACAAAGAAGACAAATCTCACAGCGGAATGAACAAAATGTATTATATAACATAACTTTTGAAATACAAATCAGTAACTTTATATACATACCATCCTCAGAGCACAACAGTTATTCCTGGAACAGTTATAAACGCCTGTTTCCATATACAAACATGGTTCACAGTGGAATATATGATAGTCTATAGCTAACTGGTGAAGCCTCCTGCTTCCAGCTCTTCCAAGTGAATCTGTAAAATCCCGACTACTTGACTGCCCGTACAAATTTGGGCACCCAAGAGTTTAAGGAAAACAAACAAAATAAACTCTGGGTCAGTCATGGGACTGGTGTGAGTAAACT
Organism: Allium sativum; assembly: GCA_030737875.1. Classification (NCBI taxonomy): domain Eukaryota; kingdom Viridiplantae; phylum Streptophyta; class Magnoliopsida; order Asparagales; family Amaryllidaceae; genus Allium; species Allium sativum. The sequence goes on along the minus strand of CM060924.1, from coordinate 181,663,708 downwards.
CCAACCAATATTTTTTACTTAAAAATCCTTTCGAAAGAAAAGATAATAGTAAGACCAGCCCACACATAAACACGGACGGTTTTTACCTTACTATAACCCAAAACACTTTGATACAGTCTTATCTTACGCTCTAAGACCAGCCCACACATAAGTCTGAAAGTTAGTAGTGAATGTGATGTATAATTACTGATGTACTATGAATGGGGTGTACCTCTAGACATATGATGTTCTGATGTATCATGCGCTGTTGTGTAATATTATAGAGTATTACCTTTTGTGAAAATTCCGCTGTGAGATTCTGATGTTTCTGTGTTTTATCTTCTATCTGTTCTTATTTCTTATTAATGGCATGACTTACGATGTGTTCGAAAGCCGGGTTGCTACAGTTGATACCATTGTAACGAACCCTTAAAATTCGACGCTCGAATTTTAGCACAATACACCCCGTGTCCAAAACCCGAGTACCGAGAATTCAGAACGTTAAGGAAAGAAGTTAGAGGGTGAGAAAAAGATAAGATAGAAAGATTAGAATAGGAGAAAAAGAAGAATAACAGCTAACCACAATATCAGTGTCTCACATCGCAGTGGAATAAAATATAATACAGAAATAAACCTTTATTGAAAACTTTAAGAACAATACTTACAATTTATCAGAGTACAGCGGACTTTCAATTCATCTGGACAGTTATAACAGTCTGTCCTCATTCAAAACACACAGCGGAATACTATATATATATATCATACGTCTTATTTCCTCTAGCTCGTCTCCTGGAATCTGTATCATCTTATACTGAGCCTGTAAACTCGACCCGCAAATCCGTACTATCTGAGTAGACTAATAACACCACACGTCCAACCCAAATTGCACAGAAATACGAATCATTATTAGAAAGAAGTTAGAGGATAAGAAATAGAAAGAAAGAAATATTAGAATTGAAGAAAACAAAGAAGACAAATCTCACAGCGGAATGAATAAAATGTATTATATAACACAACTTTTGAAATACAAATCAGTAACTTTATATACATACAATCCTCAGAGCACAACAGTTATTCCTGGAACAGTTATTCCTGGAACAGTTATAGACGCTTGTTTCCAGATACAAACATGGTTCACAGTGGAATATATGATAGTCTATAGCTAACTGGTGAAGCCTCCTGCTTCCAGCTCTTCCAAGTGAATTTGTAAAATCCCGACTAGTTGTGACGCCCCCGAATCCCGTACTGACGGTGACAAGGGTAATCTTTGGAATATAACACATAAACAAATAACAGCAGAGCAGAATTAAATAAACACACCAGATAAAGAACAAATAATACACTGGGTAAATGTAATCATCAGAGTTACACAGTATACAGGATCATACTTAGTACAAATACAATTCAGCTATACATAAATGTCTACAGCGTAAACCAAACATAATATGTACAATAGGAGCTGAACAACATAAAAAGAGATAAATGATAGAATCCGTCTTTAGCTCCAGCTATCTAGAAAGAGCTTGCTAAAACCTGAATACAAGGCTGCCCGTGTAAAAATAAGGGCACCCGAGTTTGCAAGTGAAACAAACTACGAGTCAGTCTTGGGACTGGTATGAGAAATCTACTCAACACATTATATAATTTGGCTAATCACTGGACCACGCCACTTTCGCGGAACGGGGTTACTCCATTGGATTGCCATTGCTTTAAAACAAATAAATCTTTTAAACATCGCAATGCTTTTCATAAAAATGAAGCCATTATAGGACTTAGTTCCCATCACACAATGCAACGCAAACCGGAGGATAGAGTTTTACCTTATAATGGCCAAAATATGCTTGATACGAATAAAACAAAAGAATTTGATATTATTACTAGTGTTCATAGGTTTCAAAACAATTTCAATCATAACTATCAATCATAGACGGCATGGGTACCATATATCATGTCGCCATATATAGGTATACAATCAAAACCGCACAATCACGTATTTGGAAATTGGATTTCCATCATGAACCAAGGCAAAAGATAGTCCTTACCGACTTCGAGACTCTCTAGCCCGAGCCTCCGGAACAGCCGCAACTGCCCCTTGGACCGTCAGGGCCGGTCCACACGGAGTGGATTATAGTGCCTGAACAATGCGTTTCCCCGCCCTTTAGGGCGTAAATGAGCCAACAAATGACTCCACCGGTCCCGGATCGACCGATATAACCGAGGCGCCTCGTAACAGCAACAACCACACAGGTGAGAATAATATAAATGTCAGCCAGTTTAAGCACTGACACCACCTCTAGTTAGAAAGAAACGCATGCCCTCCCTGATGTCCTCTCCCGTTTCTGGTTCATTCCGGGGTGTGAGGTTCGCGAATTCACGTTATACACAAAGCTACGCCACACAGGCGGTGCTTTGATCATCACCACAAGACTTTGCTTTTCAACAGAAGCCTTGATCACTGCATTTTAGCATGCCACACAGGCAATTCACACCATGCAACTGATGGCTATCAATCACACAGAATGAATTCCAATGTCAGACACATAGACCATTTGCATGTCCGTTCTGGGTCTGAACGAAACCGGAGGCACTATATACCTCGCATACCCATCGGTCTCCACATACGTCTGGATGATCACCACTCATTATCCATATTTCGGGATGCCTCCCAATCAGGACATCAGTTACCATCCAAACGAGGTGAAGATCTCCGGTCTTCGACCACCGTCTTCATCTTTGACTTCTTATCATCGATTCAGTTATTCAGAATGGGATAAACCCAGTCTTTCTGAGCAACTCGCATATATAATCAAAAAGTGCTACACAAACACAACATACGCTTCATTCCAATTCGTTAATATTTGGGAAACCAACATCAGATCAAAACCCAGGAAACCATTCGACTCAGCTAACCTTCAGTTAATTTCTAAATTTCACATTCCATATCGTTTATAATATTTTATAACGATTTATCGCTATTTTTATTTATTTAAAAATAGCCAATTCATTCAAACGATGCTTCAGGCCATAACGCGGCCATGGCACTGTTTTTCTTCAGATTTGTTTTACACATATCTGAAAATCTAACCATTGTATCTTCACAAATTTTATATCATTAGAAAGATCTTTTCAAAATGAATCCAATGGTTCCAGTTTCGGGAAAATCCGATGGTCGGATCTCCCGGTACCCTCGTTTGAAGTTTCAATTTCAAAATACGAACTACATCGTCGTTATTCGATTTAATTTAATTATATATATGTATATATAATCGGTTATGGCGCTGTTTTTCTTCAGATTTGAATTAAACATTCCAGACAATCCAACCGTTGGATCTTCACAAAGTGGGTGTCATTGGAAAGATATTTCCAAAGCGAACCCAACGGTTTCGGTTTCGGAAAAATCCGATGGTCGGATCTCCCGTACCAATCGTTTGAAGTCACGGTTTCAAAACACGAACTGCAGCTTCATTGTTCGATATATTTCAATTCTATTTATATATATATGTAAATATAATCAATTCTTCGATTTCAAAACTATAGTCTTTTCATACATTTGATAAAAATGATATTTTTATCCACCCGGCATTTATTTCAACATTTCACTAGTTTTAACAATTCATGTATATAATAAAAATGTGATTTTTATTGCAATACAATTTATTTCAAAACACGACTATTTTATATAGTTCATATAGGTGATAAAAATAGGGTTTTTTTTATAAAACAATTTATTTCAAAACACGACTATTTTATATAGTTCATATAGATGATAAAAATAGGATTTTTATTATAAAACAATTTATTTCAAACACGAATACCATTCAACACATGAATATAGTTTCAACACATGAAGTAATTCTAACACATGAATATTATTCAAAATTTCGGTAGCATAACGACAGGGTAGTTAAAACCAGGGTCGTCCCTAGTATGACTCCTCGCTCTACCTTAAAGCCTCGCAGCTTTTGACAATGGGGATTTCACGCATCTAGTTCGCACGCAGGCGACATGTATTTTTTTTTCATTTCCACAAACTAATCCTATGTGGTTTCAACCAAATAATTCTCAACCATAAATGGGTATTTTTCAACCACAATCAATCAATTTCAACCACAAACAATTCTAATCAACCATTCGCTATCAACCAATTTTCACACCAATCACAACCAATAAATATCGTCCATGGTTTGTGGACGAGGGGCGTATATATATATATATATTTCGCTTCTATTCAACATATATATAATTTTTACAACGCATATATAACTTATACATCGACCGTACAACTTATACAACGCTTATATCGGTGGTGTACAACGTTATATAACTCATTCATCGACTATATAATTTATACATCGTCGTTTTCCATATCGTTTATAGTTTAGAAATCTCACATTGGGTTCCACTCCACCAAAAATAGCAGAAGGCTTAGAAAAATATGCGGTCTCTTCTAGAATGTAGAAGACGTCCACACGAGTCCACTGTCTCTTGTTTCACTGAATTTAGTCAACAAACGAAAAATATATGATTTTTACCGTGAAATCAAAAACCGTAGCGCTTTAAAGTGCTATAATATAGTTTATTTTATAATAGGTCGTACCTTAGCTGATTTTTTCAAAACTAGTTTGAACTTTCCGATCAACTGGTGAAGCGGATCGACGATCGGGTTGTGCCACGGCCTGGAGCGTGGAAAGGCGCGCCCAACGATGGTGGAGGTGGCAAACTCGACGGCGGGGCTGAGGCAGGGCGGCAGTTGGAAGCTCGAGACTTTCGAGCTCGATTTCTCCCCGTATCCTCGACGAAAAAATACAACCTATATAAGGATTTGAAGATCTTGACGAGCTCTACAAAATCCCCAACAGGATGGAGGTCTAATTGTGAGCGGATTGAGAGGAATCGAGGAGATAAGGAAAGAAAGGTTTTCGAGGAGAGAAGGAAAGAAAGGTTTTCCGTTGTCGGTTTTGATAAGTTACGGGGAGAGAGATTGTGAGGTGGACCAATGGGATTTTTTTATATTTATAAATTTTTAAAAATCCGAAAATACCCCTTATCTCATACGAACTCCAATCAAAACCCAACGACTGTCGTCCCTAGCCAAATACCCCCATTTCGAACACTGTGGGATTTGTTTCGTAGGCCCATTCGACTGTTTCAGTCAGTTTTCCTTCAAATTAAAATATGAAACATTCAATATTTAATCTGAACGTACATTTCAACTTTCCGGGGCCACATATTGATTCTAAAAATTCCAGGAAAAATAAATCTAGCTATGTTTTGACGATACGGTCCCAACAAAACTAGTTTCATCGAATTCTGAGACCGTTTGAAAAATGGCCCTTTTCTGGTCGATCCAATTTATTAGAAATCGACCAAACACATTTTCCTTTGCCACGCTCACATAATAGCTTCAAAAATTATGAAATTTGAAACCTAGCAATAATTTAACATCCCGGATCCAACAAAAGTGGTTTCATCGAATTCCGAGGTCGTTTGCAAAACGGCTATTTTCACAGGCTATATAAATTCTATAGCGACCTTTCAAAAAATTCTTTTAGCCATAACTTTTGCTTCCCGCTATGAAACTTCGATTTTTCAGATTCGTTCGAAAGATATTCACTAACAGATTTAAATATTTTTGGTTTCACTCAAATCCGTTTTGTTTTGCACTCGGTACAGTCTGTCAAAGTTTGAAATGGAAATTTGAAACTGCCGCGCCGTTTCAGGCCTTGTTTATAATTAGAATTAATTATATTCATTTTCAAACGTCGATTCAAACTTACTTTTCGTCGTTATTATTTAAAATATTTATTTTAAATATTTAAAATCCACCAAAATAGCCAATTTAAAATTTTTAAATTGGTTCAGATTTTCTGGGTTGTTACGCTATTTGACTGCCCGTACAAATTTGGGCACCCAAGAGTTTAAGGAAAACAAACAAAATAAACTCTGGGTCCGTCATGGGACTGGTGTGAGTAAAATCCAACCAATTTTTTTACTTAAAAATCCTTTCCAAAGAAAAGATAATAGTAAGACTAGCCCACACATAAACACAGACGGTTTTTACCTTACTATAACCCAAAACACTTTGATACAAAAATCCAGTGATATTATAATAATGTCTACATCAAATAAATAGAATCTAGCGGAACGCTTGCATCTCACGCTCCATATATAATATAAAATCAAAACCCACATGGCACTTATTGGAGATTGGATTTCCAATATGACAAGGAATGGAACCACCTTCCGCTAGTTTATCTCTAGAGAGGAATACACTGGGTTCAACAAGAATATCTTGCAACCGGACCCACACATGACCGACCACTCATTTCGCTTGAGTGTATCGAATGTATATCACCAACGGTTGGGATCAGCAACCGTTTCCCGAATAGGACAGCATCGAATAGAATAATGAATTAAATGAATCTCTAGATAGGTGATTATACACCCTAATGGGAGAGACCCACATAGCCATGTTGCCTGCCCCATTTTTGTCATTTCCTGGTTGTTGAGGCCTGAGGCTACGATTACTTTCCATTTATTGATAGCACCATCACTTTGAATGCCACATTGTCAGATCCGTTAATCACTAGTTGATTTGCACAAATATTCTGGATATTATGCTAAGGGAATAAATCCATTGCAACCATATATTATTTATACAGACCGGCTCATGCGATCATTGGAAATACTTTGTCAGACATTCGTCCAAACACGTTCGTTCTGGGATTGAACGAAACCGAAGGCACAATTTCTATTAATAGAAAAGGCCCTTGCACTTTACTCCTTCTTCGATTATATTCATATAATCTGATTCGCAACGCTACTGCCAATTAGAAGTGGTTCACGGGTAATAATCCAACCGGTCTCTCCATATTGACAACGGTATTGGTCAATACTTCGATAGTCGGTTATTTAACTATCGAAGAAAAACAACAAACAATCATTCAAAACATCAAACAATCACTGGGTCCCTTGATTACTATTCATTAATTAAATCACCCTTTCCATTTCCTTATCAATATTTGTTAAACAAATATTTTCAATTATCATCTCGGTCTCTTACATTCTTTGGAAAACATTTCTATATCTCGCCTTCTTTTATTTTCTACACTTAGAAAATATATTCTATTTGAAATTGAAACCATTTCAATCACTTATCTCTTTCCCGACTACTTTAATTAGACTCAGGAAATATTTACTTTTATATCACTCTGGTTAAAACGAATGCGGTATAAAACATCGTTATAACAACCCAAAATATTTTATTCAACTAACTATTATTCAACACTTCTCTTCGAGACTGTATCTTGCTATTTATCAATTTAAAATGAAATCAATCAAGTTAGGGTAAAATTACCTCTCAGACCTTGACTGAAAACATCCTCAACTTCAAAACGACAAAACCACTAATCTCGAATAAACACACTATATAACCCAATTATTCATTTTTAAAACATGTATATGGTTCGCTTTCTATTTCTAATTTATATATTTCCCTTTTTGTTTAAAATATTCTATTTTAAATTCGTGACCTTATCGAATTCAATATATATCGATACACTTATTTCTAACTATCAAAATTTCTTAAAAATATTCTAACTCCTTAAATTCCCGGAAAAATTTGCCATAACCTCCCTTGTACCGGGAGCATCGGGATATTTTAAATAGCCTCCCATGGCCCTCACCAATCCAAAAGAAAAAGAAAACGCCAAGCGGCTTGCTGATACGGCGCATAAAATCTCATATATGAATTTAAACATGTACCTTTTTGTCGGGCACATAAATTAAAATCTTTATATACTTCATCCCATACCTGTCTAACACATGGTCACCTGTCTAACACATGCTCACCTGTCTACAATTCAATTCAACTCAATCCAATCATTTGAATTCAATTTCGCTCATTTATTCTTTAATCAGCTATTTTGCCTATTTCACTCCTTTGTTTGAACATAACGTGTTCAAACAAAATATTTAACTTGTTCAAAACCAATTTGAATTTCATTTCAATTCTAGTTTCCTTTTCGATTTCGAATATAAATTTTCAAATCGAATTCACTTATTCAAAGCCCAATATCAAAAATCTCATTAACTAATTACTATTCCAATTAGTCAATTCTATTCAATAATCAAAAATTTGATTCCTGTTTCAAAAATCAACTCATTACTCCACTTGAGTTCACATATAGTCTACAACTCAAATCTGAAATTTTCTAAATAGAAATTCGGATTTTATTCGCTTAAAAACCTTTTATAAAATTAAATAAACCGTTATGGGTTTTAAATGGTTATGGCGATGTTTTTCTAAAAATTTGATTTTTGATATAACTCTAAAAATTTTCGACGAAATCCAGATTTTTCTCCTCCATTAGAAAACTATTATCAAATTGGTCCCGACGTTTCTTGTTTCAAAGAATTCCGACTTTGATTGAGTTATGTATACTCAACTGAAGTTCGAATCGCCAGTTTACGAACTGCAGAGCTGCGGCGAGTTGTTTAAATTATATTTATAAATATAAACGTTTAAACTTCGTTTATAATAAATTCAACTCCATTTTGATATATTTTTAATTTATATCAAATCCATTTCAACATAACATTTCTGATCTATTTCACTTCCGTTTGAAATTCTATATTCGAATTCCATTTCACTTCTATTTGAATTATATATTCAAATTTTCATTTCACTTCTATTCGAATTCTATATTCAAATTCCTTTTCATTCTCCATTTGAATTTCTATTCAAATCTATTTTTCAACTTCATTTAAATTTCTATATTCAAATCTATTTTCAAACTTCAATTGAATTTCTATATTCAAATCTATTTCAATTCTATTTGAATTTTATATTAAAATTCCCATTCCAACTCTATTTGAGTTCTATATTCAATGTCTATTTCAAATTCTATTTTGAAATTCTATTTCGAGTTTTATTTTGAAATTTTAATTCCATTTTGAAATTCTATTTCAATTTCTATTTCCAATTTTATTTGAATTTTCTATATTCAAATTCTATTTGAATCCTCTATATTCAAATTCTATTCAAATTCTATATTTGAATTTCCTTTATTTTTTCTATATTCAAATTCCATGGTTTAAATTCCATTTGAATTCTCTATTCAAATTCCATGTTTATTCTATTTGAATTTCAAATATTCAAACTCCAATTTAATTTTATTTGAAATTTCAATTATTCAAACTCCAATTTAATTCTATTTGAAATTTCAAATATTCAAATTCCAATTTAATTCTAGTTGAAATTTCAAATATTCAAATTCCAATTTAATTCTATTTGGAATTTCAAATATTCAAACTCCTTTTTGAATTTCTATATTCAATTTCTATTTGAATTTTCTTTATTCATTCTTTACACAAGTCTCGATTTCAATTTCTTTTGAAATTGATATTTCTACTTTTCGAAAATAGATTTCCCTTTTCAATTTCACACTTGTATTTTTATTTCTGAATTATCCAAGGATAATTCTTTTCACTTCATTTATAAACTTCGTTTATAAAAGAACAATTTATAAACTTCGTTTATAAAGGAACTTTTTTTTTATTTAAAAACAAGTTCATATTTCTATTCTATTCCAAATTTCAAATTCTATTCTAGCAAAATAGAATCTCCCTTTTAAATCTAAAAAAATTCCTTTTTATGATATTTTTAAATATCAACATTTTAGGCCTATGAAATTCAAACACCAAAACAACCAATTATTTATTTTCTAACACATCATATATGACAGTATATATGCACAAATAAACGAACAGATAATATATTTTTGAGGAATCCAGTTAGATTCCTCCAACCTATTCTCCTGCATCCATAAACATTAGTCAATAGAAATAATACCCATCCTGCTTCAAGGCAGGATATCGCGGTATAAAAGGGGATCCACTTATATACGTGGGCGTAGGGTCATCCGCTAACGATACTACGGGTATCCGCTAATGAGACTGTAGGAATCCAACCAATCACCAAACCAATATATATATAATAGCAAGCCTATATAACTAATATCTTAAAACAACCAGAAAGCATTCAAACAAGCAACATACAAATATTTTTAATAAATAAAAATAATTCTAAATAAAAGGTGAGTGAGATTTACTCACCGTGATATTTATTTCTGAGATAAATAGAAGATGTTTGATTTATTTTCCATCTGTCTCCGGAAAAATCCAAATCCGTTTCCCGATAAATGTCCAACTCGACTTGCATTAGAATTACGAACCTAATATGAATCAAATATAGTATTAAAAATTTGCGAATTATATAGACTATATATTATTATTATTTTGTTTGTTTTCCCTTAACAAAATTAGACTTCTATTTAATTAATAATAATAATAATATACATAATTCCATACTCAAATGATTTGTTTAAAATTTACTTCCTTTTTCCAGCTAACTCCATGAATTTTACCAATTTATATGAACCAATTTCCTAGTTTAGGTATAAATTTTTAACATAATTAACTATACTAAATTTATTACTTAATACCTTAATTTACACTGTAAATACCTCATTCCCCAATATAGCTTTGAACCCTCTACCCTGTACCTCGCCAAACAAATCGCGTCTTCCTCCAGTTGCAACGACACAAGCTCCTCCACCCCTGAAAATCGTGAGCGTCCTTAGAGTTCCATCATCGAAACCCCGTAAAACCATTCCGACGCAGAGCTTGTTCGAGCTTTTAAAACCCACATCGCATAGTCAAACCCACACCAGAAACCACCCAAACCCCATCGTCGATAGTACTCCGCCCCACGATTAGCCCTGCGCCGCCTCATCACTTCGACGACGACCGAGTTGCCTCAAATCAGAGCACATCGCATCCAAAATGGAATTCCAAAATCGATCGCGAGTGCTTCCCTTTGACTCAAGTTGGTTCTACACGATAATTGAGGGAGAGGCGACTCACGATTTCGCCATTTTTTCTTTTTATCATAAACAGTTTTTGATTTTCAATTTGGTGTAGAAGTAAAATGGAGGAGGCTAAAGGACATTAGAATTGATTCTGATGTTTAATTAATTTAGGAATGGCCACTTTCTCTTCTTTAGACTAATTCGATTTTTTCCTGAACAAAGGAGGAGTTCAGCTTCGAACTGAAATTGAAAGGGAGGAACGGATTTCTTAAGGGAAGGAGAAAAAGGCTTCGATTTTATAGACGATGGATACTTCACTGTTAAGGAAATAAACATAGGTGTTTACTAGGAAATGTCTATCAGAGGTAGGTTAGTTAACTTGATTTGATGTAGTGCTTATCCACTTATATTTAAAATAATATAATTCTGGTTCATTAATTTAAATCACGAACCGTTATTTCAGCGTACCGACCGACATTTCAATGTAATAACCCTATTCTGAACTCAAACGTAAATATTCTGAAATTTAATTTCAACACATATACCATATTAAATTAATATGATATAGTTTAATTTCGAAAACCACAAACTCTTTAAAAATAAATTATTATTTATTATCGTATATATCAAATAAAATTCCTACTTATCATCTGAATCATTTTGATTCAGTTCTTAACTTTGATTTCAATTATATTTCGAATTAAAATAATTCGATATATTCTAAATTAAATTATATCCGATAACTCAATATAAAAATTAATTTATATCATCAACTAAATATTTAAAATCCGTATTAAATATTTAAAATTAACAGACTAAAAATCTGGGTCGTTACAAAGAGTGTTATTTTTAAAATAAAAATTGGAAAACAAATTTTGTTTTGAAAATTTAAACCTTATTATACGTATTTGAGTATATTATTTTATTTTATTTTGGACAATCGAGTATATGAGATTTTTCATATACGCATCATGAACAAATATTCGAAGTTTTAATATACTGGGTAGATATAGAATCACGCTTTAGTCACCCGGAAATGATTCTGATGATTGATGCATCGTCATCAGAGGTTATGTTCGAATGTCGAAGGTGTGATATCTATATATTTCCAATTGACTGGTGAGAGAACCAAAATTAGATTGGGTTTATTTGTTGTGATTTGGCATCAAAAATGGATATATATATATATATATTGTAATGTCCTACATTTTTATTGGTTTGTATTTGAATATTTTAATCAGTTTAAATATTGAATTCGTTATATAAATGGACTTAAAACAAAGTTGAATGTATAGAAATATATATTAAAGATAATCGAGCCCGTAATATCGCGGCAATTCGTAATTTAACGTTCTGAACTTCAACTGAGTGTATAGGACCCGTTATTAGTCAAATTTCTTCTAAACAAGAAGCGTTGGAATCTGTTGAATTGTATCTTTCTAATAGAAGTGAAAAACCAATATTTCGTGTTATAGATTGTAAGTTACGTCCAAATTAAATATCCAGAAAAATAGCGGTATATTCGTTCGTGGCCATAACAGTTATTTAAATTTATTTGAATATCGGTTTTGAATTTAGACAAGGTTCTTTTGAGACAAAGTGATAATTTAATTTTTAGAATTTTACTGTAATTTTTAATTAATTAAATACGCAACTTTTTATTTGAAGTATTTTGCACCCTATATCGGTATTTTGGGGTTTCACAATATGAGTTAACCTACCGATACTATTATATTTCTGGGATCGCGACATAATGCTCGACACGACCGTGTTCTTACTTCTGTCCGTAGCGGCTCGGATAAAAATGAAATTTCATGTAATACGGTACACTAGGATTTTAAAACTGCTACTTCATTTCATGACAACTTTTCTATATATTCTATAATAAAGCAAATGATGCTGACATCATGAGAAAAAATTACTGTAGTTTTGAAATTAAGTAAGGCATAACAACAACTAAAATACACAAAACCATGGCAAGATAAATTCGTGCGTCAACATTAGAATAATCAAAAGTAATGTTTTCAATGCTTACTCTTTAAAGAAACAAACGTACCACAAACTATTGTTTTCCCACATTGATTAAAGCCTAACCTACCACCCTAGAATTTGCTTTAACGCGGACCATACCCCTAAACCATACTCTATTTCTTTACTTCATTGCAAAGTAAAAGCACCATATGCTGTCTTATACAAACCATTCACCTACGTTGATGAATATCAGTGCCCACCCTATCCATACTTAACCCTTAAGCAACTTCTTCTATAAATATAGAGCGTTCCATCCATCTCGGTTTCACAGTAAGAAAAAGAAAACCAGATCTTTAAAATAAACAAAATAACGAAAGTTGATGAAACCGCTCGTTCTTGGATCACTTTTGGAAAACTTGCTGCTGGTATTCATATGGATGGATGCGACGTCTTCCTATGAAGCTCCAAAACAGGCAGCGAGATTTAGGTTCAAGCAAGGCGAGGCAAGTCACAACCATGGCGTTTGAATGCATGATGGTCAACAACTCGTATAGCTTGGTTTGGCAAGTCTTGCGTAGTTCGACGGCAGAAAGGGACGCAGTCGTCCCTGTAGGAGTGAAGAGTTGTTCGAACGAAATATGAAGAAGGAAGAAAAGCCATGTTACTGCAGTAGATGGGCATGTGATTTAGCTGAAGCTTGCGGGTGTAGACATGTGGGCGTATATCGAAGTATATATTTTGTTGATTCTGGAAACCGCACAGTGTGAAGACATCGGTGAAGCGATGAAGCAAGGCGGAGGTGCCAACAAGCTTGGTGGGGTTAAGTTGGTCACGGAGAAAGGGGAATTAGTTGATGAAGAGGAGTGGATCAATTCATATATGAAGAAGAGGGTGCGGGAGGGGCACACACTTGGATGTGTGTATGGTAAAGAAAGGAAAAACGTGTACATGAAGTAGCAGTAGAACGTGCGCATGTTGATGAACGTGGGAATAGTACCCATACAGGAGTGTTGCTTATTTAAATAAAAAGAAGAGATATTAAGAGTTGCATTATGAAAACGACGTGAAGACATGGCCGAAATAGGGGACTATGTATGGCAATCGATTGCCATGAGCGGGTGACGGTGTGATTCAGTTTCGAAAAGAAGCGTAAGCGGGCTTGAACACGCGATACTGGACTGACGCAAATCGTTATTTAATGGTTATCGCGCCAAGGTGAGTAAATTCACTGACTCTGATCTATTTTAAAATATTATAATTATATTTTAATATTGGTTGAATGTTGTGTGATGGTTGCTATTGTTAAATTGGTTAATTATAGATATATCGTTGCATTAGCTGGATACCAATTCCATCGATTATAATATTTCCTAGTATGGAATCAGTGATAATTGTTTGAGTAACATCTGTGGATGCGGAAACCGGTTGGAGGAATTCAATCGGATTCCTAAATATTTATATGTATTGTTTGTGCACTGTTTGAACCATGTTGAATGGAAAATCAACGTTATGTTGATTTAATAGATAGACGATATCAATTAAGAAAATAGCAACAGTCGACCATAAACCAATTTTTGTTAAGAAGTTGATTGGCCGTTAGGAAAATCAACGAAGATAATTATAAAAATTATATTTTTATAATTTAAATGAAGTTTAAATTATAATAGAAGTTCTATTATAAACTGATATCTTACAGTTCGTTTTATAAAGTGAACATAAACGATTATTTAGTTAAAGAAGTATGAAGCTATAATTATTCGACAAGTAAATAATGTGGATAATTAATTACAAGAAAACAATTAAGAAATATTATTGGATTAATTATATTAATCTAATGGTAAGAAGTAATTAAAATTAGTTAACGAATTAACTGATATAATGAAGTTGATTAAATCAAATGTTTATTTGGAAAATGATTATTAGATTAATTGGTCTTCAATTAATCTAATGGAAATAAATTAATAAAAAAATAATAAGATTTAATTATCTTTTTAATTAGTGAAGTTTAATAATATTGAAATAATGTAATTAGTATTATTCATTTATAATGAAGTAAACTGTTTTGTTTTAGCAAATGATCAAGTTAATCACGATTTGATTAAAGTAATTGGTTCTTAAATGGGTTCCATTTTGAGATAGTATGAGATGTTTATTTGAATTGGGTATAATAATTTGAATAAGAAGTAAATTTGCTAAAAAGACAATGAACGTGATCGATTTTTGATACGAGAAGTTTAAAAGAGAAATGTTTAAGGAAGATGAAGTGAAGAGTTAATGACCAATGTAAATAATTATAAACAACCGAGATTTCAAATAAGGATATGGCGTCATAAACCCATATTTAAAATAAAGAAAGAAATATGGTTTAATTAATATTATCAGTAACAAGGAGTTTAGAATTACGGACTATATTTGTTCTAAGGTAAGAATGTTGTCGATCAAGGTCTGAGAGGTAATTAAAATACCCCAACTTGAACGACTTCACTATTATCGAGGAGTAGTATCAGTTTGTAATGCAAAAGAGATGTCAAGGTTAGTTATAAAGGGATATAGCAGCGTATACCAAGTTTTCGAACTGTAACGATAAAATAACGCTGTTGACTAGGCTTAAGCGTGACTGTTATGTCGAGATTAGTTATAAAGGAGAATATTATAGCGTATGACAAGTTTTGAACTGTAACGATAAATTAACGCTGTTAACCAAACTTAAGCGTGATTTTTATATATAGTAGCACTTCCTAGGGAATGAAAAAAATTTGGTTTGAAATCCACTTGTTCTAAAATAATAAGTAACGATATTTGTCCAAAGAAATATAAGAATGAGTTTAGAAAGAGAAATTGGAGAATCGTTTCAGAAAACGATAACATCATTTCGATGTTTGGAATATGATTAGAACTAAACCATTAGGATTTGGAATTATAATTTGACAATGTCGAATATTATGAAAATAAGTTATTTTAGGAATTATAATATGATAGTATAGTTAATATTTAGTTTAAACTAATAAATGATAATAGGATATGTAATCAATATCTAGTTATAAACTTGATATTGATTTAACAAGAAGTTGACCTAGAAACAGAGTTTGTAAAGTGGAATGGGAATATAAATTATGAAAGAGGTTTCAGTAAACCAGATAAGGGTATTTATTACTTAAATAAAGAGTTAATTGATAAAAATGTTCAGATTTCTATAATAGGGATGATATTCATATTTTAAAATGAATAATGTTTTAAAAGTGAACATTGGCCAGATTAAAATGTTTATAATGAAATTGGAAATATTTTTTTCAAATATAGATAGTATATTATGCTAGTGTAGAAAATAAAGAATGCGAAAAGAATAAAAATGTTTCGAACGTTAATAATGTATATTTTCTGGAACATAAGAGAATAAGTGTTTAAAATAACTGGAATGTTTTCCAAGGAGTGTGAAAAGGGTAAAACGAGATTTGAGAAAATATCTGATAAGATATGGGAAATCGGATAATAAAAACGAATGTTGAATAAAAAGTGTCTGTGGTTGTATGATGTTTAGTTATACATTAGAATGGATGTTTTTTTTACTTCGATAACTGACTATCGAAGTGTTTTGACCATCGTTGTCAGTACGGAGAGACCAGTTGGATTTATTATCCGAAAACCACTCCGTATAGGCATAAGCGCTGTGAATTAAATTATGCTGAAGACAGTTGAAGACGGAGTGAAATCCAAGGGTCGTCCTATTCTAGAATAAGTGATGTTTGTTTATCCAGTCCCAGGACAACTTATATGGACGAGTGTCTGACAGAGTATACCTAGCCAATCATGTACGATTGATCTTTAAAAAGTATTACGTCTGGTGGCGGAGGAATTCGTTCCTCTTAGCCTTTATACCCGTGATATTTTTGGAAATCGATTAGTGAATTGACGGGTTTGACGATGTGGCATTCAAAGTGAATGGTGATCAGATGTCCTGAAGATAGACGTAGCCTCTAGTCTCACAACCAGGAAGTAACAAAAGTTTGGCTAGGCAGCATGGCTAGTTGGGTCATCCCCAAGTAGGGTGTATTGTCACCGATCTAGAGAAAATTCATATTTGTTCTTCTTTTTCGATTCTGTATCTTCGGATTACGGTTGGATGGCCAACAACCGTGGGTGGAAATATATTTGATACACTCAAGCTAAATGAGTGATCGGTCATGTGTGGCCGGGTTGCAAGTTGTTCTTGTTGAACCCCAGTGTATACCCTCTAGAGTACACTGATCGGAAGGTGCTCCCATACTTTGTCTGTTGGAATCCATTCTCCAATAAGCGCCCTGCGGTTTATGATTTTATACTATACATATGTGGAGCGTGAGATGAAAGCATTCTGCTACTTGGTTATTTATATGATTAGACATTATCATAATATCACTGCATTTGATATCAAAATGGTTTGGGTTATAGTAAGGTAAAAACTGTCCATGTTTATGTGTGGGCTGGTCTTATTGTTATCCTTTCGTTTCAAAAGGATTTTCAAAGATAATCAATATGGTTGGAATTTACTCACACCAGTTCCACAATATTAGTTAGAGATTATTTCCGCTGTGATATATATATATATATATATATATATATATATATATATATATATATATATATATATGAGTTGTACTCTGATATATGGTATGTATATACAATACAGTTTTGTAATTCAAAGTTATGTTATATAATACATTTTATTCATTCCGCTGTGAGTTCGTGTTACTCTGATTCTATTCAGTTGAGTTCTTCTTCTTCTTTTATTCTATTAGTTCTATCTTTTCTATCTCATTCTCTAAATTCTTTATATTAATGGTCTGAATTTTCGTGCACTTTGAATTGAATGTGTAGGATATTAGTCAGCTCAAATTGGTACAGATTTTCGGGCCACTACATATATAAAAAAATATTATGAATCTAGAAAGATAATTAACTAACTGATTGCTGGTTGTGTTATTTAATTGTTGGTTTGATTAATTTAAATTTTGAATTATTAAGCCAAATTGAATCAAATATTGTACCAAGTTGGAAATTGTTTAGAAATGCCTACGTGTATATATACACATTGTTGAATAGGTTATGGATAAAATGCTAAGAAGAGAAATAAAATTTTATGCCCGACATATAGGTACGTTTTTTTTACTAATTTTCTTTTTCTTTTAAAATGTTTATGAGCTTAAGGCTGGCCGCTTGGCAATTTTCTTTTAAATGATTATGAGCCTAAGGCTGGCCGCTTGGCAATTTTATTTTTCTTTTAAAGGTTTATAAGCCTAAGGCTGGCCGCTTGGCAATTTTCTTTTTCTTCTAAAGGTTTATGAGCCTAAGGCTGGCCGCTTGGCAATTTTCTTTTTCTTTTAGAATGTTTATGAGCCTAAGGCTGGCCGGTTGGCAATCTTCTTTCTTTTAAAAGGTTTATGAGCCTAAGGTGGGTCGCTTGGCAATTTTCTTTTTCTTTTAAAGGTTTATGAGCCTAAGGCTGGCCGCTTGGCAAATTTCTTTTTTCTTTTAAAGGTTTATGAGCCTAAGGCTGCCCGCTTGGCATTTTCTTTTTCGTTTGGGTGGAAGAGGGCCCTGTGAGGCTAGTTGCGGTTTGAAATGTCTCCCCGTACAAAGGAGGTTATGTCGAAATTTTTCAAAAATTTAGGGTGTTAGCTAAATTTTTGAAGAATTGGAAAATCCTTAAAAACTGAAAAGTTGAAGAACGAAAGCTAGATTGAAAGTTGAGTTGATTAGAAAAATAACTTTCAGCTCCGTTCCTTTTCGAGGACGAAAAGATTTTAAGTGGGGGAGATTGTACCAACCCGGAAAACCAGAACCAATTTAAAATTTTTATATTGGCAATTTTAATGAATTTTGAATATTTAAAATGAATTATTTTAAATAATAATGACTAGAAATTTATTTTGAATATAATTAGAATGTATATATTTATTTAAATCGAAATTAGAATATAAATATTTATTTTAATTATAAAAGGAATTGAAAATGGCGCGGTAATTTGAAAATTCGTTTTCAAATTTCAAAAGAATGTACAGGATTAAAAATAAACAGAATTTTAGTGAAACCTGAAATATTTGAATCTGTTTGAAAATATCTTTCCAACGGATCTGAAAAATTGAAATTTCATAGCGGGAATAAAAAGTTATGCCCAGTTGAAAATTTAGGATAGTCGCTATGGAAAATATAGCCCTTAAAAATAGCTATTTTGCAAACGACCTCCGTTTTCGATGAAACCACTTTTGTTGGATTCGGAATATCAAGCTATTGCTGGATTCCAATTTTTATAATTTTTGGAATTCATATGTGAGCGTGGCAAAAGAAAATGTGATTGGTAATTTCAGTTTAAATTTAATCGATTGGAAAATGACCGTCTTTCAAACAATCTCCAAATGTGACGAAATTAGTTTTGTTAGGACCGTATCGTCAAAACATAGCCAGATTTATTTTCTGGAATTTTTAGAGTTAGTATGTGGCCTCGGTAAATTAAAATGTATGTATAAATTGAATATATATTGATTCATATTTTAATTTTGACTGAAAATGAGTGTAACAACCGAATTGGGTTACGAAACATATCCCATTGCATTCGAAATAGGTAATTAGCTATGGGCGACAGTTGGTGGGTTAGATTCGGAGTTAGAAAGAAAAAGTAACATTATGGAATTAAAATAAAAAATATATATAGATTATATAAAACTCCCCCCTCTTTTTCTTCTACTCAGTTAACTCCCTCCCCTTACTTTCTAACCAGTCGGTTTTTCTAAAAAAAAAGCAACAAGATCGATGTCGCTAACCTAAGCGCACTGCCACTGGCCGCTGGCTCCACCGTCGTGCGCCGCTGCTCTGGTTCCCCCTACTGTCACCGTCGATGTGGGTCCCTCCTCTCTCCCCAATTCAAAAATCAAATCCCCAAAACTCGCAGTCCCAACAAACCCTAGCCGCCTCGCGCACCTCAATCCGACCCCTACCGCCTGACCAACCATCCCCGCACAACCAACCACCTGCGGTGCCCCCTCTCCATAGAAAAAAAACCCTGTAAGTTTCTCCTCTTTATTTATTTAATGTAAGTAAGATTTTAAAATGATAAAAATCAGTTTACATATATTATGACATTGATAAGAAAATATATGATTTTTATTTATATAATTATGGTATAAAAATATGATTTTTATAATAAAGATATTATTTTTATAATATAAAAATATGATTTTTCATTTAAAAAAGCCTTAGTAGAGAAAAGAAATCGATTTTTAGTTATATAAAAATGTGATTTTTATATATGTAGAGAATGTGATTTTTATATGAATGGTGTTATAAAAAATATGATTTTTGTATATAATGTTGCAAAATAAAAATGTGATTTTTATATATTTTGCGAGTTAAAAATATGATTTTTATATATTATATAGCGTTATAAAAATATGATTTTTAAATATAATGTAGCAAAATAAAAATATGATTTTTAACATATACTGTGTGAAATAGATCTCGTTGGAAACACGACGAAGATTTTCTACATATGAAGAGTCGCGGCGTTTGGTTTAGCTTCTTGGTGAGAACTCACTCACTAAAATTATTTCTGTCCAGTTATTTATTTAATACCTACATATATGAACTGCTCCCCATCGTCCACAGACCATGGACGACTTGTTTGATTGTATTGTGTTGTGAAATTGATTGTGATTTGGAATGGAAAATAGAATATTCCTGTGTTGAAATAAATATTTTATAGTTAAAAGTATAATTTTTGACGTGTATATGAATAAAATAAATATTCATTTACAAATCATACGGTTTGTTTATGTACACCCATTTTACTGATATGGATTGGGACTATAAATTTTATACATCGCCCAACCGCACAATCAATAATCAGTGTTTGTTGTTTAAAAACCCCACATGGGTATTGGGATGATATTGGAGATACACTAATCCCAAAATTTAGTTGTATGTCAATCAATTGGTTGACAAACTATTGTAAGCGTTAATTATTTATATTTAACACTTATGCAGTTGTGTAATGCACTCTAGATGATGGTTGACTGATTTGATTATTGTTGTGTACATATGTGTGTGAAATTCATATACATAAAATTATATGGTAATTGACTGTGTCTGATTCCAATTCGGAAAGAATGAATATTTTAAAATAACTAATATTTTAAAATGGAGAATAATGAATATTTTAAAATAATTAATATTTTAAAATAATATTCAGTACTGGATCAAAATATGATTTTGATGTCCAATTTGGGATGGACATCAAAATATTTAAATATATAAAGCCGTGTTGATTAGATAAACGCCATTTCGACGTGAACGATATTTATATTGATTTTATTCATTTTTATAATGAATATCGAAAAGGAAGTGATTTCAAAATCTAATGTTCTGAAAATATTATCATTTATATATTAATGATATGGAATATTCAATTTTGAATTAAAATTGAATATGAAGTTGAAATCGTTTTGAAAACGAATTTAAAATGATTTATAAAATATGTTTTAAAAAGGAAATCGACGAAATATATATAATATATATTACATATATTTAGTGGCCTGATTAGAATAAGCCGCGCCGCGGCAGTTCGTGAAATTTGACCATTGACTTCGAATTGACATTACGGGAGATCCGACCGTCGGATTCTCCTAAAACCGGAACTGTTGGGTTCGTATCAAAAAGAGCTTTCTGACGACTATAAGGGATTTGAAATCTAATGGTTGTATTTGGAATTATGTCAAATCAAATTTGGAAAAGGTCGTGGTAAGTGCAGTTCGATGACCATTTATGGAAATCGACTGTACGAGCCTTGATAAAATTATTAAAAATATCAATAATTTGTTAAAATCATAATAAATGGTTTGGGAAGAATTGGGATGAAAATTTCCATATTTGAAAAGATAAAAATACATTTTTATCGAAATGAACTAGTTATAAACTAGAATTATAAATCCAATATTTTTAAATAAATAAATTGGATTTGAAAAGGTTTTAAAAATAACCAGAATTTCCAATATATGAAGTGGAATGGATTTGAATCGGAATTAACATCGGAATATTTCGATATTGGATTCCATGATTATACGAATATTGTGGAGGAATTTGGAAGATATATATATATATATCGTTATTCCCATTGTGATATTTGTTGATTTCAGAATTTGATATTGAATATAAGCCGATATAATTTCTATTCAGATCTTTGTATAATATTGAATTGTATTTTGGGTTTGTCTTGAACTGTGTTTTAAATGACACTGTTCGTAAACCCAGTGTGAAAAGAATAAATCTTTTAAATTAATATTTAAAGAAGAATTACCAATTAATTAACATTTAATTGGAATTGAAAAAAGAATGTGAATTGGGTTTAGTGTGAACTGTGTTTTTTACGACATTCGTTCTTTGACCCGATTTACAGTGAAATGTGATTTGGAATTTATAAATCTTTTTATTAAGGTTTAAAGGGAATTTTCCAAAGTAAAGTTTTCTAATTTAATATATATATATAATTGGAATTGAATGGAATTCGATTCGATAACAATCGAAATGAGCTTCTGTGGATATATATATGGAATTTAAAAGGCTTTGTCGTTATTCCATTTATATTATTAGTCGGATACGAAAATTGATATCGATTATATATATTGATCCGTTTTCTGTGAAGATTCCATGATTAATGGAATGTGATTTTGGGTTTATCGTGAACTGTTTTTTAAATGACATTAGTTCTTTGACCCAGTTAAAGACAGGATTACATGTCTAACATTGTATTTCGAACTGTACGGTTAATCTTTGCTAAATATATATTTGTTTGGTGGCGGAGAATTTATTCTCTTGCTTAACACCCTTCTCTAAGATGTACGAGCTTAGAGGTTATATATCAGCAGAAATCAATAGTACGGTGTAGATTGTCGATGCGACATGTTTGTGTTTCCAAAGTTAAATAATCATTAATATTGACTTTTGGAAAGATTAAAACTAAGTGGAGTTTTAATAAATCTTTAATTCGATTGAAATGTGAATTGATAATTTAAGTTATCAAATTTGGGAAATGATCGAGAGTGGAGTATCACCAGTTTTTATCCAAGCGATAGGTAAATCTTTAATTAGATTTGAACGAGAAATGGTAATTAATTTTACCGATAATACCGTGGTGTTAGATATGGTGTATGACTAGTTTTGCTCCATGGGATGAATAGGTTGGGACTGGGAAATTAAACAAATGATTATTTCGGTAAGGTGCGCTAATCTGGACTAGTTTGGAAAACCTTGATATGGTTTGAATTGATATCCAAAGGAAGATTAAAGAATAAATCTTAAAGAATTTGTCTTTGATTAAATTAATGGGAACATATCCCTAAAGATGTGAATATTTGAGTAAAAGAATATTCTGGACTGGAATGAGGCGTATGTTGTGTTTGTGTAGCACTTGTTTATTATATACGCGGGTTATTCAGAAAGTCCGGGTTTATACCCATTCTAAATAACTAATTCGACGATAAGTCGACGATGAAGACGGTGGTTGAAGACCGGAGGTGTTCACATCGTTTGGATGATTACTGATGTCTTGATTGTGTTGTACACCCCAAACGAGGGAATAAGTGATGATCGTCCAGACGTACTTGGAGATCGATGGATATGCGAGGGCCTCGCTCCTGTATTGGACATACGGGACGAGGAATAAGGTGCCTCCGGTTTCGTTCAGACCCAGAACGAACTTGTAAATGGACTATGTGTCTGACATTGGATTTTACTCTATGTTGATTGATCTCTATTAAATATATATCTATTTGGCGGCGGAGAATTTATTCTCTTACTTAACACCCTTCTCTGAGACCTACGAGCCCAGAGGTTATATATCGTTAGACATCAGTCGCATGACATGAATCACCTGTGTGGCATGCCTGAGTGGCATGCCTAAGTGGCAAATGATCAAGCTTCTGTTGAAAAGCAAAGTCTTGTGGTTGATGATCAAAGAACGGCCTAAAATGGCATAGATTTGTGTATAACGTTAATTCCGAGCCTCACACCTCGGTATGAGTTAAAAACAGGATAAGGGACCCAAGGAGGACATGACATTTCTTTCTAGCTATGGGTGGTGTTGGGGTTTTGCAAGCCCAGGCATTTATATTATTTTTACCTTTGTGGTTGTTGGAATGCGAGACGCCTTGGATATATCGGTCTCTACGGAGCCGATGGATAGGTCCGATAGAACTGGAAAATGTGTGTTTCAGAATTGCCAATCCACTAACGTAAGTGTGGACCGGACTTGGAGGATCCAGGGGTTTCCCAGAGTGTGCACTCCCGAAACATTTGCTAGAGTGTCTCGAAGTGGAAAGGAGTACATCCCTTTCCTCGACTCATGATGGAAATCCAATTTCCAATACGTTACATTACGGTTTTGATTGTAGAGCCTAGTATTGGCCACATGATATATAGTACCCATGCTGTCTATGATTGATACATTTATATTTGAAGTTGTTTTCATACACTTTACACTATAATAGTATCAAAATGATTTGTTTTAAACGTACTAAGCACGTTTGGCTATTATAAGGTAAAACCCTATCCTCCGACTTGCGTTGCATTGAGTGATGGGACTTGGGTCTTATAATAACTTCATTTTTTTTCAAAAAGCATTGCACTGTTTATTCTATGCACTAGTACTCTTGGGAGGAAACCCGTTCCATGTTATACGGCGTGGTCCCTTGATATACTATATTTTAAAGTAAAGTTTTAAATAACTGTTTTAGTTCTCACACCAGTCACATGACTGACATGGAGTTTATTGTTTTAATCTAAACTCTGGGTGCCCCTATTTTCCATACGGACAGCTAGTAGTTTTGGTTTTGCAGATTTATATTTACAGGATCCTGGTTTACGGCTGGAACGATATTCGGAAAGCTCTGTATCCGTTTATCTCTTTCAGTTGTGTTTTGTATTATTTTCCACTGCTATGTAATGTATTTTATCTCTGATTTTTATCAAATATATATTATTTGTTCATACTCTATATATTCTTATACTCTGATGTAAATTGTTGTAATAAGCAATGAAATGTTCTTCTGTTTGTGTTCCGATTAGTCCTGTTCTCAACTCAATCCGGGCTTTCCTTTACGGAAAGTATGAGTCGTTTCAAGTTGGGCCTAACCTCGTGTCATATCCAATCTCGTATTTGCACACTTAGACCTCTCACATTAGGTTCAACATTGGTGGTTGCTAGATATGCCGGTCGGGTCCGGGCAGACTTACACCACTAATGCAACCTAACTTCGTGTCATAAGTACGATTACAATTTCTAAATGCAACCCTGGGAATTCATTATTAATCAATTAATCATACCTATTTCTTTATAGGTGCTCATGCCCATTTACCCAATTATATTCATGATGGATTTATGTCCAAATTCATATTATTCAAATTATGCCAATTCATATTTTACATAAGATCCCATTTTTTATACTTATGATCCAATTTAAGATCTTTAAACATAATTTGGTCGATGCCCCATGTAACAACCTGGAAAATCCGAACCAATTTAAAATTTTATTTTGGCAATTTTAATGAATTTGGAATATTGAAAATGATTTATTTTAAATAATAATGATGAGCTGTATATTGAATAGAATTAGAACATATCTATTAATTTGAGTCGACGTTAGAATATAAATATGTAACGACCCATATTTTCTGCAATATATAATTAACTAATTTAATTATATAAATAGTGATTTAGAATTCAAATGGTCATTAAAAGAAAATTTTATTGAATATTTAATTAAATTTAATAATTTAATAATATATTAAATATCTGAAATTATCAGAAATAGTGAATTGACATTTTAATGTGAACTGGGCGATTTAAAATATTTAATTCAACTTAGAGTTGAATTAGAATAACGAATATATTTAAATAACGAAGTTTGAATGTATAAATTATAATATAATTATAATCGAGCTCGAAATGGTGCAGCAGTTCGCTATTTGGCGATTTGAACTTCAACCGGATGTACAGAAGCTGTTTTAAATTGGATTTCGGTGAAACAAGAAACGTTCGGAGCTGGTGAAGTATATTTTTCTAGTGGAAGAGAAAAATTGAGATTCCGTCGTGTAGATTTTGATTTATGATCAAATTAAATTTTCAAATAATCGCTATAGAATCGTTTATCGACCGTAATAGTTTATTCGATATAACTAGATACCGGTTTCGAATTTGGACAAGATTTTTTTGAGACATAGTGATAAATTAATTTTTAGAATTTTACTGTAAATTTTAATTAATTAAATAAGCACCTTTTTATTTGGAGTATTTTGCACCCTTAATCACCGATTTTGGGGTTTCAAAATATGAGTTAACCTACCGATATTATTATGTTTTTTGGATGCTAGCACATTGGTCATCACAATAATATAGCTAATGTTGTCTATCGCAGTTTATATATATGGAGTTCACGAAATGGATACGGATATTTTCCTTAAAACAATTTAAACAATAAGTGCATGTGTTCTAACCGCAAATACCACATTGAGGTCCACAGAAGACCACACCTTCAAATGTGGCAAGTATAAATTAGTTACTTTTTATATCTCCAAACCTAATTCACTCTGGCTTCTCAAAAATGCGCCGCACCTTTCTCTTCTCAGAAACAAGAAAAAAACATAGGAAATCCTCCTTTGAAAAATCGAAATAAACTCCACTAAAATCCTAAAATCACTAAACCTATATCTTTGAATTCAAATCCATTTTCTCTTCACAGCCGTGTGTCTTTCTTCAAGTTCGAACTCGCGTGGGGTTGGGGGAAAACGGAGTTGCGTGTGTACTGAAGATGGAAGGAGTTCGAGCTGTGTGAAAAGGGGGATGGAGAGATCGACGTTGGTGGGTTGATGTTGGGTTGTCTGGGGTCGTCGTGAGCTGTCAGGTGTTGTCGAGTGTGGTGAAAGGGTGAGGAGCCGATGGAAAGATTCTGGAAATGGCGAAGTCAGTCTTGAGCTCGCAGAGAAGAAACAAGAGCAGGTTGGAGGACTGTCTTTGCGGGTTACTGATGGAGTTAAGGTGAGCGGAACTTTATGTTTGCGAGTTAGTTTCAAACTGAAGTACGGTTACTTTGTGATGGGTTTGTGGTGAGCTCGAGTTCGATGAGACAGGAAGGACGGGTGTGAGAGGTGATGAGGTTTGGTTTATATGGAGTATTGAAGTGGAAAGGGTATTGGAAAGTTTTTAAATGGTGGAGTTCATACAGGAAGCTCTCACGATTTTTGTTTCCTAGAGTTGGAGAATAATGGGTACCACGTGGAGGGAGTTGGCTTTAAAATGACTACATGGGCTGGGGGAAATAAATGGTAAAGCCCAAAGTCAAAAAAAAATTCGTTTAAATTAAAACAAAATAGTGTATTGAATTAGAAAATATATAACTTTTTCATACGAAATCAGAATGTGACGAAACAAGATCCGTCGGGATCATATTGACGAGAGCTACACCATGGAACTGACTGGAAGTGAATGGGGGCTCGTTACAATTTATTGCAAAATAAATTGTCCATCTGAATCAAGCGATGGTTATCGTTATTAACTATGATCGTCCAATGTGAGTAAAACTCACCAACTTTGAACAGTTCTATTTTTATAATGTATATTTAGAACTGATAAATGATGATTGATTTCTGTGTGTTAACTGTTTGGTTGAATTGTTTGTGTATTGATTGAAATCATAAATAACGATATATATATATATATCATAAATCGAATATTGATTCTGTTTAACAGAATATTTTATATTTGTGTTGTTTAACATCTGTGATGCAGGGAAACATGTTGGAGGGACCCAACTGGGTTCCTCAATATTTATAATACCGTTTGGTTCATATAATGTAATTTATGATGTGATATATAATCTGTTGTCGATTATGTGTGTTTGGACGATGTTGGTCAACATGATTTGATATGTTAAAAACTATAGCATACCGGAATATTGAAAAGGGATTTTTCAAAGTATATGTTGAAAATAAATTATTTATATAAAATCAATGGATTTTATATATAAAAGGAAAAAGGATTTCATATAAGGAAATAATTATAAAATCAAAAGAGTTAAAAGGGAATATATTTGTAAAACAAATATAAAGGAAATATATTTGTAAAACAAATATAAAGGAAATTATTTGTAAAAAAATATAAAAGGAATATATTTGTAAAACAAATACAAAGGGTGATATATGCAAAACAAATAGAAAAAGAAATATTTGTAAAACATTTACAAATAAAATTGAGAAGGAAATATTTGTAAACCATTTATAAATAGATTAAATTGAAATATTTATTTTTTAAATAAATAGAAAAGTTAAAAGAAATATTTATTTGTTAAATAAATAGAATTGAAAAGGGAATAGTTATTTGTTAAGTAAACAAACAGAAAAGGAATAATTCAAAAGGAAATGATTCAAAGGAGTTAATTCAAAAGAGTTAATCAGTTAGAGTTAACCAGTTAGAGTTAATCAGTTAGAATTAACCAGTTAGAGTTAATCAGATAGAGTTAATCAGTTATAATTAATCAGTTAGAGTTAACCAGTTAGAGTTAGAGTTAATCAGTTAGAGTTAACCAGTTAGAGTTAGAGTTAACCGGTTAGAGTTAGAGTTAATCAGTTAGAGTTAATCAGTTAGAATTAATCAGTTAAAGTTAATCAGTTAGAGTTAACCAGCAAGAGTTAATCTGTTAGAGTTAACCATTTATAGTTAATCAGTTAGAGTTAACCAGTTAGAGTTAACCAGTTAGAATTAATCGGTTAGAATTAATCAGTTAGAGTTAACCAGTTAGAGTTAGAGTTAACTAGTTAGAGTTAGAGTTAACCAGTTAGAGTTATTCAAATGGAGTAAATCGAGTAGAATTATCGAATATCGCTTATTCGAAGTAGAGTTATTGAATATCACTTATTCGAAGTAGAATTATCGTATATAGCGTATTCAAGAAAAGAGTAATCGAATATAGTGTATTCGAGAGAAGAGTAATCGAATCTAGTTATTCGAAGTGAGTTAATCGAATACTGGTTATTCGAAGTGAGTTAATCGAATATTGGTTATTCAAAAGGAGTTATCGAATCTAATTATTCGAAAGGAGTTAATCGAATATTGTTTATTCGAATAGAATTAAATGAGTTAATCGAATATAGTTTATTCGAATAGAATTAAAGGAGTTAATCGAATATAGTTTATTCGAGTAGAATTAAAGGAGTTAATCGAATAGAGTTTATTCGAGTAGAATTAAAGGAGTTATCTAGTATAGTTTATTCGAAAGGAGTTAAGTAAATAAAGTTACTCAATTAGAGTTAGTTGATAAGAGTTAATCCAATAAAGTAAATTGATATGAGTTAACTGAATAGAGTTAATCGAATATAGTTTATTCGAAGAAAGGTTTTCGAATCTAGTTATTCGTAAGAGAGATTATCGAATATAGTTATTCGAAGGGAGGAGTTATCGAATAGAGATTTTTCGAAAGAGGGTTACATAAGGAAGATTGTTAAAGGTTTAAAAGATAAACTTTGACTATTTCGAAGTTAAAACGTTGTTCAGTTAAGGTCTGAGAGGTAATTATACCCCAATTTTATTGACTTCCTTCTTAACTAAGGAATGGTAAGGTTTGATAGTGAATGATGGTTAAGTGAATTTAGTAAATGGTTTGAGTTGGCATACCGATGTTTAATTTAAACATCTGTTTAAATCCAATGAAGGAGCTTTGGAAATGTTTTCTATTATAGAAAACAAGAAATGGAAATGTTTTCCATTGTCACTAACGTATATTTTCTAAATTTAGAAAATAAGAAATGTTGAATATATGGAAACAGGAGATAAATAAATTAATGAACTAAAGAGATAAATGTTAAATGATGATTGATCGATAAAATTTCCATCTGGAAATAATCTCGTTGTTTGCACACGTGTTTTTCTTTGATAGTTTACTCACTGATTATCGATGTTTT
This sequence comes from Allium sativum, assembly GCA_030737875.1. NCBI lineage: Eukaryota > Viridiplantae > Streptophyta > Magnoliopsida > Asparagales > Amaryllidaceae > Allium > Allium sativum. The sequence continues at coordinate 181,633,910 of CM060924.1, read as the reverse complement.
TGACCATTTTAACGTTGTTAATATGGAGAGAACGATTGGATTATTATCCGAAGAACCACTCCGTATTGGCATAAGCGTTGCGAATCATATATGCCAAAGAAAATTGAAGATGGAGTAAAGTGCAAGGGCTGTTGTATAAATCTTAGATAACAATTGACTAAGACGGTTGTAATGAATAGTGCCTTCGGTTTGTCCAATCCTAGGACAACTTGTATGGAAGAAGATCTGACTGAGTATATCTAATAGATCGCGTAAGTTGATCTCTTCAAACTTATTTATGTTTGGTGGTGGAAGAATTCGTTTCTCTTAACTGTATACCCATGGTATTTTTGGGGAAATCAATTTGTGATTTGGTGGGTATGACGATGTGACATTCTAAGTGAATGAAGATGTGGCATGTAAAAGATAAGCGTAGCTTATAGCCTCACATCCGGTAAATTACAGAAATCGGGCAGGCAACATGGCTACGTAGGTCGCACCTATTAGGGTGTATAATCACCTGATCTAGAGTTTCATTTACTTCTAAAAATCTATTGTCGATGCTATCGCATTCGGGAAACGGTTGCTGATCCCAACCGTTGGTGATATACATTCGATACACTCAAGCGAAATGAGTGGTCGGTCATGTGTGGCCGGGTTGCAAGATGTTCTTGTTGAACCCAGTGTATTCCTCTCTAGAGGTACACTAGCGAAAGGTGGTTCCATACCTTGTCATAGTTGGAAATCCATTACCCAATACGTGCTTGCTGTTTTGATTGTATACTATATATGTAGAACGTGAGATGAAAGCATTTCTGCTAGATGATTATTATATTGTGATCGATAGACATTATTATAATATCAAAAGGTTTTGATATAAAGATGTTTTGGATTCTCATAAGGGAAAAACCCGTTCCGTTATAAGGCGTGGTCTTATGAGATATCGTTTACTTGCTCAATCTGTTTAAATTGTATTACTCATACCAGTCCATGTTGCATGCTTAGTGCATGTGCGCATGATAGGGGGTTCTCGCTTTTTGTTAGGTGGCGAATGGGACTCTCTTACTCCTACATGTCCCGAAAATGAGGGTTGGTTGGGAAGTTGAAAGGATGGCCGTAAAATATGGGCTGGGGTACCAATGTAAGCCACAGTGGGGTATTACCATGTTGCTTTGGGGATTGGAGAGGATGGTTGCAAAGCCTACTCAACTTTTTCCGGGTCATTACAGTTGGTATCAGAGCATAAGGTTTAGTTATCACCTTGGCTCTGTGGCGTGACTTAGTAGAGATAGGGTTAGCAATACCCTAGATTGAGTTTGAGTATATATATACGAGTGAATGTATTTGTTACTGATATAAAAATTTGTTTTATATAGTGGAGATTTATTGGTTGAGTTGTTTATGGATTCTTGTCGATCAGTTTGATCCACTATATCGGTAGGAGTTACTAAACACTTAAATACGATGAAACGTTGTGGTATGTTTTGAAAAGAGGGTAACGAAATAATTTTACCCAAATTATATTTGATATAAAGGATATATATTGGAGTGATTATAATATATTGGTTGTTATTATAATCGAGTAAGGTTATAAAATGTGAAATGGTTATAGAAAAACCAATAAGAATTCAGATAAGTGTAATATATGAATTGAAATGAATTAAATCTGAATTCAAATCAGAATTTAAATTAAAACCCTAGAAAATTGGAAAGGTGTTTGTAAATGGATTTGGATTAAATATATGTGAATTTTAAAATCCTGGGAGATTTTAAATTGTTTTACAAGCACTGTGAACGGTATTTTGAAATGTATATCAAAATGGAAGTGCTAGAAATGGTTTTGAAGGTGATATAGTATTGAACTCACATCGAAAACTGGAAATAGATTTCGATGATGATCATGACATCATCGGTGTTCTATTTCGAGTTGTAAGTGACGGATTACAACCAAAATTTTTTGTTTTTGAATTGTTTTGAGAGAAACAAGTTGTTTGAAATCCAAAAAAGAATATTTGGTTTTAGAAAAGTAAAGCTGTTTAAAACTCCAAGGAAGAAACTGTTTGAATTACAAACAAATTTAAATAGAAATTTGTGAAACCAAGCTGGAACTGAATTGAAACCAATTAACTGGAAATTGAATTGGATACGATATATCAAATAGAATCAGATTTTGAATTGTGAGATAGAATCTAAAATGGTATTGGATTGATGAGTTAATAATAAAAAAATCGAAAATGGAACTTTGATTCGAAATTGAATTCGACTTAGGTATAAGCGAATGGTTGGATTTGTGGATAAAAACAGATTGGAATTTGATTGGGATGACCCTTGTATCTGCTGAATTGATAACAGATATAAAGGATATAATGATATGCCCGACAAAAAGGTACTAGTTTATATTATATATTAGGTATGAGATTTTGATGAGCCGAATTGGCAAGCCGCTTGGCTGTTTGATTTTCTTTTGGGTTGAAGAAGGCCAGAGAGGCGAGTTGGAGTTTGACCTATTGACCCGAACAAAGGAGTTGCTTGCAAAAATTTTCAAAAAAGTTAAGGTGTTAGAAAATTTTCAGGATTTTTGAAAATTTTCGTTGATACGGATTAATTAATATTTTAATAAAAATTTAATTGGTTCAGTTGAGATTGAAGTTAAGAAGTGAACAAATAAGCTCTAACCAATTAATAGGGTTAGTTTTCTACCTTAGCAATTTCGAGGACGAAATTATTTTAAGTGGGGAAGAATGTAACGACCCGTATTTTCTGCGATATATAATTAACTTATTTAATTATATAAATAGTGATTTAGAATTCAAATGTTTATTTAAAGAAATTTTTATTGAATATTTCATTAAATAATATATTTAATATCTGAAACCATCAGAAATAGTAAATTGACATTTTAATGTGAACTGGGCGATTTAAAATATTTAATTCATCTTAGAGTTGAATTAGAATAACGAATATATTTAAATATCGAAGTTTGAACGTATAAATTATAATATAATTATAATCGAGCTCGAAATGGCGCGGCAGTTCGCTATTTAGCGATTTGAACTTCAATTGGATATACAGAAGCCGTTTTAAATCGGATTTCGGTGAAATAAGAAACGTTAGGAGCTAGCGAAGTATATTTTTCTAATGGGAGAGAAAAATGGAGATTCCGTCGTGTAGATTTTGATTTATGATCAAATCAAATTTTCAAATAATCGCTATAGAATCGTTTATCGACCGTAACCGTTTATTCGAAATAACTAGATACTGGTTTCGAATTTGGACAAGATTCTTTTGACACGTAGTGATAATTTAATTTTTAGAATTTTACTGTTATTTTTAATTAATTAAATAAGCAACTTTTTATTTGGAGTATTTTGCACCCTTAATCAGTGATTTTGGGGTTTCAAAATATGAGTTAACCTACCGATATTATTATATTTTTTGGATGCTGGCACATTGGTCGTCACAAGATATAGCTAATTTTGTCTATCGCAGTTTATATATATATAGAGTTCACGAAAAGGATACGGATATTTTCCTTAAAACAATTTAAACAATACGTGCATGTATTCTAACCGCAAATACCACGTTGAGGTCCACAGAAGACCACGCCTTTAAATGTGGCAAGTATAAATTAGTTACTTTTTATTTCTCCAAACTAATTCACTCTGTCTTCTCAAAAATGCACCGCACCTTTCTCTTCTCAGAAACAAGAAAAAAAACGGAGGAAATCCTCCTTTGAAAAATCAAAATAAATTCCACTAAAATCCTAAAATCACTAAACCTATATCTTTGAATTCAAATCCATTTTCTCTTCACAGTCGGGTGTCTTTCTTCAAGTTCGAACTCGCGTGGGGTTGGGGGGAAACGGAGTTGCGTGTGTACTGAAGATGGAAGGAGTTCGAGCTGTGTGAAAAGGGGGATGGAGAGATCGACGTGGATGGAGAGATCGACGTTGGTGGGTTGATGTTGGGTTTCCTGGGATCGTCGTGAGCTGTCAGGGTGATGTCAAGTGTGGCGAAAGGGTGAGGAGCGTATGGAAAGATTATGGAAATGGCGAAGTCAGGCTTGAGCTCGTAGGGAAGAAACAAGAGCAGGTTGGAGGACTGTCGTTGCGGGTTACGGATAGAGTTAAGGGGAGCAGAACTTTGTGTTTGCGAGTTGGTTTCAAACTGAAGTACGGTTACTTTGTGATGGGGTTGTGGTGAGCTCGAGTTCGAGCAGACAGGAAGGACGGGTGTGTGAGGTGATGAGGTTTGGTTTATATGGAGTATTAAGGGTATTGGAAAGTTTTTAAATGGTTGAGTTCATACAGGAGGCTCTCGCGATTTTTGTTTACTGGAGTTGGAGAAGAACGGGTACCACGTGGAGGGAGTGGGCTTTAAAATGACTACATGGGTCGGGGAAATAAATGGTCAAGCCCAAAGTCAATTTTTTTAGTTTAAATTAAAACAAAATAGTGTATTGACTTAGAAAATATATAACTTTATCATACGAAATCAGAATGTGACAAAACAAGATCCGTCGGGATTGTATGGACAAGAGCTACACCATGGAACTGACTGGAAGTGAATTGGGGCTCGTTACAATTTATTGCAAAATAAATTGTCCGTCTAAATCAAGCGATGGTTATCGTTATTAACGATGATCGTCCAATGTGAGTAAAACTCACCAACTCTGAACAGTTCTATTTTTATAATGTATATTTAGAACTGATAAATGATGACTGATTTCTGTGCGTTAACTGTTTGGTTGAATTGTTTGTGTATTGATTGAAATCATAGATAATGATATATATATATATAAATCGTAAATCAAATATTGATTCTGTTTAATAGAATATTTTATATTCGTGTTGTTTAACATCTGTGATGCAGGGAAACAGGTTGGAGGGACCCAACTGGGTTCCTCAATATTTATAATACTGTTCTGTTCATATATTGTAATTTATGATGTGATATATATTCTGTTGTCGATTATGTGTGTTTGGACGATGTTGGCCAACATGATTTGATATGTTAAAAACCATAGCATACCGGAATATTGAAAAGGGAATTTTCAAAGTATATGTTGAAAATAAATTATTTATATAAAATCAGTGGATTTTATATATAAAAGGAAAAAGGATTTTATATAAGGAAATAATTATAAAATCAAAAGAGTTAAAAGGGAATATATTTGCAAAACAAATATAAAGGAAATATATTTGTAAAACAAATATAAAAGAAATATATTTGTAAAACAAATATAAAGGAAATATATTTGTAAAACAAATATAAAGGAAATTATTTGTAAAACAAATATAAAGGGAATATATATGTAAAACAAATACAAAGGGAGATATTTTCAAAACAAATAGAAAAAGAAATATTTGTAAAACATTTACAAATAAATTTGAAGAGGAAATATTTGTAAACCATTTATAAATAGATTAAAGTGAAATATTTATTTGTTAAATAAATAGAAAAGTTAAAAGAAATATTTATTTGTTAAATAAATAGAATTGAAAAGGGAATAGTTATTTGTTAAGTAAACAAACAGAAAAGGAATAATTCAAAAGGAAATGATTCAAGGGAGTCGATTCAAAAGAGTTAATCAGTTAGAGTTAACCAGTTAGAGTTAAGCAGTTAGAGTTAACCAGTTAGAGTTAATCAGTTAGAGCTAATCAGTTAGAATTAATCTGTTAGAATTAATCAGTTAGAGTTAACCAGTTAGAGTTAGAGTTAATCAGTTAGAGTTAACCATTTAGAGTTAGAGTTAATCAGTTAGAGTTAATCAGTTAGTATTAATCAGTTAGAATTAATCAGTTAGAATTAATCAGTTAGAGTTAACCAGTTAGAGTTAATCAGTTAGAGTTAACCAGTTAGAGTTAATCAGTTAGAGTTAACCAGTTAGAGTTAATCAGTTAGATTTAACCAGTTAGAGTTAATCATTTAGAATTAGTCAGTTAGAATTAATCGGTTAGAGTTAACCAATTAGAGTTAGAGTTAACCAGTTAGAGTTAGAGTTAACCAGTTAGAGTTATTCAAATGGAGTAAATCGAGTAGAGTTATCGAATATCGCTTATTTGAAGTAGAGTTATCGAATATCACTTATTCGAAGTAGAGTTATCGAATATAGCGTATTCGAGAGAAGAGTAATCGAATATAGTGTATTCGAGAGAAGAGTAATCGAATCTAGTTATTCGAAGTGAGTTAATCGAATATTGGTTATTCGAAGTGAGTTAATCGAATATTGGTTATTCGAAAGGAGTTATCGAATATAGTTATTCGAAAGGAATTAATCGAATATAGTTTATTCGAATAGAATTAAAGGAGTTAATCGAACATAGTTTATTCGAGTAGAATTAAAGGAGTTAATCGAATAGAGTTTATTCGAGTAGAATTAAAGGAGTTATCGCATATAATTTATTCGAAAGGAGTTAAGTAAATAGAGTTTATCAATAAGAGTTAATCCAATAGAGTAAATTGATAAGAGTTAACTGAATAGAGTTAATCGAATATAGTTTATTCGAAGAAAGGTTTTCGAATCTAGTTATTCGTAAGAGAGATTATCGAATATAGTTATTCGAAGGGAGGAGTTATCGAATAGAGATTATTCGAAAGAGAGTGACGAAAGGAAGATTGTTAAAGGTTTAAAAGATAAACTTTGACTATTTCTAAGTTAAAACGTTGTTCAGTTAAGGTCTGAGAGGTAATTATACCCCAACTTGATTGACTTCCTTCTTAACTAAGGAATGGTAAGGTTTGGTAGTGAATGATGGTTAAGTGAATTTAGTAAATGGTTTGAGTTGGCATAGCGATGTTTAATTTAAACATTTGTTTAAATCCAATGAAGGAGCTTTGGAAATGTTTTCCAAATAAGAAATCAGAAATGTTTTCTATTATAAAAAACAAGAAATGGAAATGTTTTCCATTGTCACTAATGTATATTTACTAAATTTAGAAAATAAGAAATGCTGAATATATGGAAACAGGAGATAAATAAATTAATGAACTAAAGAGATAAATGTTAGATGATGATTGATCGATAAAATTTCCATCTGGAAATAATATCGTTGTTTGCACACGTGTTTTTCTTTGATAGTTAACTCACCGACTATCGAATTTTTTGACCATTTTAACGTTGTTAATATGGAGAGACCGGTTGGATTATTATCCGAAGAACCACTCCGTATTGGCATAGGCATTGCGAATCATATACGCCAAAGAAAATTGAAGACGGAGTAAAGTGCAAGGGCTGTTATATAAATCTTAGATAACAATTGCCTAGGATGGTTGTACTGAATAGTACCTTCAGTTTGTCCAGTCCCAGGACAACTCGTATGGAAGAAGGTCTGACATAGTATATCTAATAGATCGCGTAAGTTGATCTCTTCAAACGTATTTATGTTTGGTGGTAGAGGAATTCGTTTCTCTTAGCTATATACCCGTGGTATTTTTGGGGAAATCAATTTGTGATTTGGCGGGTATGACGATGTGACATTCTAAGTGAATGAAGATGTGGCATGTAAAAGATAAGCGTAGCTTCTAGCCTCACATTCGGTAAATGATAGAAATCGGGCAGGCAGCTTGGCTATGTAGGTCGCACCTATTAGGCTGTATAATCACCTGATCTAGAGTTTCATTTACTTCTAAAAATCTATTGTCGATGCTGTCGCATTCGGGTAACAGTTGCTGATCCCAACCGTTGGTGATATACATTTGATACACTCAAGCGAAAGGTGGTTCCATACCTTGTCATAGTTGGAAATCCATTACCCAATATGTGTTTGCGGTTTTGATTGTATACTATATATGTAGAACGTGAGATGAAAGCGTTTCTGCTAGATGATTATTATATTTTGATTGATAGACATTATTGTAATATCAAAAGGTTTTGACATAAAGATGTTTTGGATTCTCATAGGGGAAAAACCCGTTCCGTTATACGGCGTGGTCTTATGAGATATCATTTACTTTCTCAATCTGTTTAAACTATTTTACTCATACCAGTCCCATGACTGACCCGGAGTTTATTTTGTTTTGTTTTCCCTAAACTCTTGGGTGCCCAATTTTGCACGGGCAGTCAAGTAGTCGGGATTTACAGATACTTGAAGTGCTAGAGCAGGAGGCTTCAGAATCATATAGCTATAGTTATTTCCGATGTGTTGTAAGTGTTGTACTATGATAATGTTACTGTATACATATACTGATTTATTTCAAGGATATATTATCTATTATATGTTGTTCGTTCCGCTGTGAGATTCGTGTTACTCTGATGTTGTATCTTATTCTTCTTCTTCTTCTTCTATATTTAAGTTTTTATCTTATCTGTTCTCACCCTCTAACTTCCTCCTGTTAACTTTCTGATTATTTTCGATCCTTGGATGTTCGATATGTATTGTATATCTGATAACCAAGATCGCTAATTTTCGAGTTGTTACAAAATATTTATTTTTAATTATAAAAGGAATTGAAAATGGCGCGGTAGTTTAAAAATTCGATTTCAAATTTCAAATGAATGTACAGGATTCAAAATGAACCGGATTACGGCAAAACCAAAAATATTAGAATCTATTAGAAGATATCTTTCCAACGAATTAGAAAAATCTAAATTTCATAGCGGGAATAAAAAGTTATGCCCAGTTGAAAATTCAAAATAGTCGCTATTGACCTTTTGGCCCTTAAAAATGGAAATTTTACAAATGACGTCCATTTTCGACGTAACTACTTTTGTTGGATCTGGGATGTCAAATTATCTCTAGATTCCAAAATTCATAATTTTTGGGATTAATATGTGAGCATGGCGAAGGAAAACATGTTTTTCCAGTTCTAGTCAATTTGGATCAACCAGAAAATGGCCATTTTTAAAATGGTCTCCAAATTTAACAAAATTAGTTTGTTAGGACCGTATCGTCAATACGTCATCAGATTTATTTGTTTGGAATTTTTGGGGTCCGTGTGTGGCCACGATAAATTGAAATGTGCATTCAAATTCAATATGTAGATTTATATTTTGATTTTGGCGGAAACTGATTGAAACAGTTGAATTAGCTTGTGGGATATATCTCATTGTGTTTGGAATGGGGGTAATTAGTTACAGACTATAGGCGGTGGGTCTCGTTTGGAGATCGAAATTTAAAGTTACTTTTTAAAATAATTAAATAATAAAATATATACACATTACATTGCCTCCCTTTTTATTTTTCTCTAAACCTAAAATCAGAAAACAGAAAAACCACGCCTCCATTTTTAAACCCGCCGCTCCCTTTATCACCGCCGCCAGCCCTCCTCTGGCCACCGCACCCCCAGCGCGCCACGTCCACACCCTCACCGCACCACACTCCGACCTTCCCCCTCTCTCTCCTCCGTCTCCCTCTTCTTCTTCAACCCCAAATCGCTCACCCAACCCATGGAAAGCCGGCGCCGCCAGCACCCCCCTGTCTTCCACCTCCGCCGCCGCCTGCAGGAAGACCCCCTGCCGCCGAGCGCAACAGCACCCCCTCCTCCCCGTATATTGTAAGCTCCCTTTTATTTTTATTTATTTATAATTTTCGCTTTTCCTTTTTCTTTTGTTGTTTATTTTTATATGAAAAGTAAGTAATTAGTTTATTAGAAAAGATAGGGGTTTTATATCATTTTTAAATAAAAAGCTTAGATTTTTAATGAATGAAAATATGATTTTTATATTATAGAGATTATAGAAATATGATTTTTACACTATAGAGATAATAAAAATATGATTTTTATATTATAAAGATAATAAAATTATGATTTTTATATTATAGAGATAATAAAAATTTGATTTTTATATTATGGAGATAATAAAAATATGATTTTATATGATAGAGAATATAAAAATACGATTTTTATTATGAAGTTAGGGAAGTAAAAAATGCGATTTTTATCATTTGAATGACAATGTAAAAATGTGATTTTTATATATTCATTAGCGATAGAAAGATTTGATTTTTATCTATATTGTAGCGGCATAAAAATGTGATTTTTATCTATGTAGCGTTGTTATAAAAATATAAAATTAATTTTAGATAGATAAAAATATAATTTTAGCCTATATATGTTATTTATAAAATAATCATACAAAGAAATAATTAGTGATTGGTTAAAAATATAATTTTTAACGTAGGTATACTACATAGATCGGCAATCAAAGCACGACGGAGTAGATCCCAAAGGTGAGAACTCCTCACTTTTATTTTATTTTCTAGTTAAAATACATACTAGGATGCAGACGGTTCTTAGCAGCACCCGACACCCGCCGTGCACAAACCATGGACGACTTGTTTGTTTGATTGATTATGTGGTGAAAATTGATTGTGTTATGGGGAATGGAGTAAAACATTTTGTAGTACAAATACAATTTTTAACGGGTATATGAATAAAATAAATATTCATTTACAAATCAGATGATTTGTTTATGTACACTCATTTGATTGGTATTGATTGGGACGATATATTTTACACATCGCCCAACTGCACAAATAAAATTCATTATTTGTTGATTGTAACCCCACACGGGTATTGGGATGATATATGACATACACTAGTCCTAATAATTAGCTGTATGTCAATCATTGATTGACAGGCTGTTGCAAGCGTTAAATATTTACATTTAATGCTTATGCAGTGTAGAATGCACTCTGGATGATGGTTGACGGTGTTTGATTGTTGTTGTGTACATGTGTGTATGAAATCCATATAAATCACATTATATGGTAATTGACTGTGTCTGATTCCAGTTCAGAAAGAATAATTTTTTTAAAATAACGAATATTTTAAAATAATGAATATTTTAAAATAACGAATACTTTAAATTATTATTCAGTAAAAGATCAAAATATGATTTTGATGTCCAATTTGGGATGAACACGAATATATTTAAATATATAAAGACATGTTGATTAGATTAACGCCATTTTGACGTGAACGATATTTATATTCATTTTATTCATTTCTATGATGAATATCGAAAAGGAAATGATTTTGAAATATAATTTTTTGAAAATACTATCATTTATACATCGATGATATGGAATATTCAATTTTGGTTTGAAATTGAATATGAAATTGAAATCATTTTGAAAATGAATTTAAAACGATTTATAAAAAAATGTTTTAAATGGAAATCGACGATATACATATATATATATATATATATATATATATATATATATATATATAGGCCTGAATAGAACGCGCCACGTCGTGGCAGTTCGTGAATTTTGACCATTGACTTCGAACGGACATTACGGGAGATCCGATAGTTGGATTCTCCTAATACCGGAAACATTGGGTTCATATCCAAAAGAGTTTTCCAAAGAATATTAGAGATTTGAATTCTAATTGTTGAATTTGGAAATATGTCCAAATAAAATTTAGAAAAGGTCGTTGTAAGTACAGTTCGATGGCCGTTCATGGGAATCGACTGTATGGGCTGTATAAAATTATTAAAAATATCAATAATTTATGTAAAATCATAATAAATGATTTGGGAAGAATTGGGATGAAAAATTCCACATTTGAAAGGATAAAATTATGTTTTTATCGAAATGAACTAGCAATGAACTAGAATTAAAAATCCAATATTTTTAAATAAATAAATTGGGTTTGAAATGGTTTTAAAAATAACCAGAATTTCCAATATATGAATTGGAATGGGCTTGAATCAAAATTATCCTTGGAATATTTCGATATTGGATTTGGTGATTATATGGAAATTGTGGAGGAATTTTGAAGATATATATATATATATATCGTTATTCCAATACGATATTTGTTGGTTTCAGAATTTGGTTTTGAATATAAGCCGATATATTTTATATTCAGAGCCTTGTATTTAATATCAAATTGGATTTTGGATTTGTAGTGAATGGTATCTTTAATAATACTATTCTTAAACCCAATGGAGTTAAGAAAATTAGAAACTGACTAGAGGTTTGTTAAGTTGAATGGTTTCCTGGGTATTGATCTGATTTTGGTTTCGGCCTTAGGGGTTAATACTTAGGAAATTTTCTCTTACTAATTTACGGTTAGAGACTGACGGAAATCAAATTGGGTTTATTGTGAATTGTGTTTTTAACGGCATTCGTTCTTCAACCCGATTTACAGTGAAATATCAATTATATATTGATTTGTTTTTCCGTGAAGATTCCACAATTAATGGAATGTTATTTGGGTTTGTCATGAATAGTGTCTTCATTAACACTGTTCTTGAACCCAGTTGAGAAAATATTAAATCTTTTTATTTAGATTTAATGGAGTATACCAACTAATTAATATTTAACTGGAATCGAATTGAAATTGGACTTTGGGTTTATCGTGAACGGAGTTTTAAACAACACTTGTTCTTTAACCCGATTAACAATGGAATAAGATTTTGGGTTGTCGTGAATGGTATCTTTAATAATACTATTCTTAGACCCAATGGAGTTAAGAAAATTAGAAACTAACTGGAGATTAGTTAAGCTGAATGGTTTCCTGGGTATTGATCTGATGTAGGTTTCGGCCTTCGGGGTTAATACTTAGGGAATTGTTCACTTGCTAATTTATGGTTAAAGGCTCATGGAATGGAATGTGATTTTTGGTTTATCGTGAACCATGTTTTAAAGGACATTTGTTCTTTGACCAAGTTAAAGACAGGATTTGATTTTCCAAGTTAAACAATCATTAATATTGATTTTTGGGAAGATTAAAACCAAGTGGAGTTTTAATGAATCTTTAATTAGATTCAAATGATCGAGAATGGAGTATCACTAGTTTTGCTCCAAGAGATAGTTAAATCTTTAATTAGATTTGAACGTGAAATGGTAATTGAATTTACCGATAACACCGTGGTGTTAGATATGAAGTATTACCAGTTTTGCTTCGTGGGATGAATAGGTTGGGATTGGCAAAATTAAACAAATGATTACTTCGGGAAGGAGCGATAATTCCGACTAGTTTGGATAAATTATAATTTGTTTTGGATTGATATCCAAAGGAAGATTAAAGAATTATCTTTGATAGAATTAATGGGAATCTTTCCCAAAGTATAAGATTATTTGAATAAAGAAATGTTCTGGATTGGAATGAGGCGTATGTTGTGTTTTTTATAGCACCTGTTTATTATATACACGAGTTATTCAGAAAGACCGGGTTTATCCCATTCTGAATAACTAATTCGACGATGTGTCGAGGATGATGACGGTGGTTGAAGACCGGAGGTCTTCACATCGTTTGGAAGATTACTGATGTCTTGATTGGGTTGTGCACCCAAGACAAGGTAATAAGTGGTGATCGTCCAGACGTACTTGGAGATCAACCGGATATGCGAGGACCTCTCTCCTGTATTGGACATACGGGACAAGGAATAAGGTGCCTCCGGTTTCGTTCAAACCCAGAACGAACTTGTAAATGGATGTATGTCTGACATCGGATTTCATTCTGTGTGATTGATAGATATCGGTTGCATAGCGTGAATTTCCTGTGTGGCATGCTGAGATGCAAATGATCAAGGCTACTGTTGAAAAGAAGAGTATTATGGTTAATGATCAAAGCACGGCTTTAATACAGCGTAGCTTTGTGTAGCGTTAATTCGCGAGAATCACACGCCAGTGTGAAACAGAAACGGAAGAGGACATCAGGGAGAGCATGTGTTTCCTTCTAGCTTGGAGTGGCGCTAGCGTTTTACTAGCCCTGACATTTTACTTATGTGGATGACGGATTGCGAGGTGCCTCGGTAATATCGGTCGTTCCGGGGTCGATAGTTTGGTTGGGATATGACCAGTTTACGCCCCATAGGGCAGGGAAACGCAGTGTTCAGGCGTTTTAATCCAGTCTGTGTGGACCAGCCCTGACAATCCAAAGGCTTGACAGAGTACTTGCATGAGGCTCGGGCTAGACAGCCTCGAAGCGGTAAGGACAATCCATTGCCTTGGTTCACAGATGGAAATCCAACTTCCAATACGTGACAATTGCGGTTTTGATTGTAGAGCCTAGTATTGGCGACATGATATATGGTACCCATGTCGTTTAGGATTGATACATTTATATTTGAAGTTGTTTTATACACTATGCACTTATAATAGTATCAAATGATTTGTTTTAACGTACCAAGCATGTTTGGCTATTATAAGGGAAAACCCTATCCTCCGGCTTGTGTTGCATTGTGTGATGGGACCTGGGTCTTATAATAGCCTCATTTTTCCAAAAAGCATTGCGCTCTTTTTTTATATGCACTGGTATTCTTGGAAGGAAACCCGTTCCGTGTTATACGGCGTGGTCCCTTATTATATCTGATTTAAAGTAAAGTTTTAAATAACCGTTTTAGTTCTCACATCAGTCACATGAATGACCTGGAGTTTATTTTTTTAACCTAAACTTTGGGTGCCCCTATTTCCACATGGGCAGCTTGTAGTTTTGGTTTTGCTGATTTATATTCACAGGATCATGATTTACAGCTAAAGCGATATTCAGAAAGCTCTGTATCCGTGCATTACTTCCAGTTGTGTTTTGTATTCTTTTCTACTGCTATGAATTTAAATGTAATTTAAATCTCTAATATCGATCAACTGTATATGATTTATTCATACTCTGTATATTCTTGTATTCTGATGAAATTGTTGTAATAAGCAATGAAATGTTCTTATGTTTATGTTCTGATTCTTCTTGTCCTCAAGGAAATCCGTTCTTCCTCTTCTCCTCGGAGACCGGGGAAGTTCGGGGTGCTCACAGTGGTATCAGAGCTTTGGTTTACAGAGCTCGAGAATAAGACACATTAGAACCGAACAAAAGAATTCATCAGAGATTGGATTAGTAATATCCAATGAGAATAACTCATTAGATATAGGATGAGTAGTATCCTAGAACGAGTGTGAAGAGTAGTGTTTTTAAAATAAAAATGAAAAAAATATTGTTTTGAAAATTTAAACCTTATTATATGTATTTGAATATTTATTTTATATTGAATTTGGACAATCCAATATATAAAGATTTTGCATATACACCTTGCAAACGTGTATTCGAAGTTTTAATATACTAGGTAGATATAGAAATACAATCTAGTCGCCCGGAGATGATACTGATGATTAATATATCATCATCAGTGTTTATGTTCGAGTTTCGAAAGTGGGATTTCTGTATATTTCCAATTGACTGGTGTGAGAACCGAAAACTAGATAGGGTTATTATTGTGATTTGGCATCAAAAACATGAATTTCTGTATATGTATCAAAATTATGAATTTGAAACGTTAATTCGCTAATTGATTGATGATTGTGTTGTATGATTATTCATTTAAAACCAACATATAGATGTATGGTAAATTTGGGCCAAATTGTATCAAATTTTGAACTGTATTGAAAATTGTTAGGAAATGCATGCATGTACATATATAAGTGTGAACAGGTCATAGCAAGGAGGCTAGAGAAGAGGAATAAAATTGTATGCCCGATAAATAGTTACATGTTTACTAATTTATTGGGTTTGGATGATTTTATGAGCCGATTGGCAAGCCACTTGGCTTTTTATTTTTCTTTTTGATATGAGAGGGTCTATGTGGCGGTTTGGGGATTTTCCCGGTGCTCCCATACAATGGAGGTCATGGCGAAATTTTTCAAAAATTTAGGGTGTTAGCTAAATTTTTGAAAAATTAGAAAATTCTTAGAAATTGAAAATTTGAAGAATGAAAGCCAAACTAAAAGTTGAGTTGGTTTGTAAAACATCTTTCAGCTCCGTTCTTTTTCGAGGACGAAAAGATTTTAAGTGGGGGAGATTGTAATAACCCGGAAAATCCGAACCAATTTAAAAATTTTATTTTGGCAATTTTAATGAATTTTGAATATTGAAAATGATTTATTTTAAATAATAACGACGAGAAATTTATATTAAATAGTATTAGAATGTATCTATTGATTTGAATCGATGTTAGAATATAAATATTTATTTTTAATTATAAAAGGAATTGAAAATGGGGCGGTAGTTTGAAAATTCGATTTCAAATTTCAAACGAATGTACAAGATTCAAAACGAACTAGATTTTGGCGAAACCAAAAATATTAGAATCTATTAGAAGATATCTTTCCAACGAATCCGAAAAATAAAAATTTCATAGCGGGAACAAAAAGTTATGCCCAGTTGAAAATTCAGAATAGTCGCTATGGAATTTTTGGCCCTTAAAAATAGAAATTTTACAAACGACCTCCGGTTTTGACGAGGCCACTTTTGTTGGATCCGAGATGTCAAATTATTGCTAGATTCCAAAATTCATAATTTTTTGGATTAATCTGTGAGCGTGGCGAAGGAAAATGTGTTTTCTCAGTTTCAGTCAATTCTGATCGACCAGAAAATGACCATTTTTCAAACGGTCTCCAAATTTGATGAAACTAATTTTGTTAAGACCGTATCGTTAATACGTCACCAGATTTATTTTTCTGGAATTTTTGGGGTCTGTATGTGGCCCCGATAAATTGAAATGTGCATTCAAATTCAATATATAAATTTATATTTTGATTTTGACGGAAACTGATCAAAATAGTCGAATTGACTTGCGGGACATATCTCATTGTATTCGGAATGGGGGTAAATAATTATGGACAATAGGCAGTGGGTCTCGTTTGGAGATCGAAATTTAAAGTTACTTTTTGAAATAATTAAATAATAAAATATATATACATTACATTGCCCCATTTTTATTTTTCTCTAAACCTAAAATCAGAAAACAAAAAAACCACGCCTCCATTTTTTAACCCGCCGCTCCCTTTATCACCGCCGCCTGCCCTCCTCCGGCCACCGCACCCCCAGTGCGCCACCTCCACACCCTCGCCGCACCACCCTCCGACCTTCCCCCTCTCTCTCCTCCATCTCCCTCTTCTTCTTCAACTCCAAATCGTTCACCCAACCCATGGAAAGCCGGCGCCGCCAGCACCCCCCCGGCCTTCCACCTCCGCCGCCGCCTGCAGGAAGACCCCCCCTCTACCGCCGAGCGCAACAGCACCCCCTCCTCCCCGTATATTGTAAGCTCCCTTTTATTTTTATTTATTTTTAATTTTCGCTTTTCCTTTTTCTTTTGTTGTTTATTTTTATATGAAAAGCAAGTAATTAGTTTGTTAGAGAAGATACGGTTTTTATATTATTTTTAAATAAAAAGGTTAGATTTTTAATGAAATAAAAATATGATTTTCATATTATAGAGATAATAAAAATATGATTTTTATATTATAGAGTTAATAAAAATATGAATTTTAAATTATAGAGATAATAAAAATATGATTTTTATATTATAGAGATAATAAAAATATGATTTTTATTTTATAGTGATAATAAAAATATGATTTTTATATTATAGAGATAATAAAAATATGAATTTTATATTATAGAGATAATAAAAATATGATTTTTATATTATAGAGATAATAAAAATATGATTTTTATATTATAAAGACAATATAAATATGATTTTTATATTATAGAGATAATAAAAATATGATTTTTATATGATAGAGAATATAAAAATACGATTTTTATTATGAAGTTAGGGAAGTAAAAATGCGATTTTTATCGTTTGAACGACAATGTAAAAATGTGATTTTTATATATTCATTAGCGATAGAAAGATTTGATTTTTATCTGTATAGCAGTGGCATAAAAATGTGATTTTTATCTATGTAGCGTTGTTATAAAAATATGAAATTATTTTAGAAAGATAAAAATATAATTTTAGCCTATGTATGTTATTAATAAATTAATCATACAAGGAAATAATTATTGATTGGTTAAAAATATAATTTTTAATGTAAGTGTACTACATAGATCAGCAATCAAAGCACGGCGGAGTGGATCCCAAAGGTGAGAACTCCTCACTTTTATTTTATTTTTTAGTTAAAATATATACTAGGATGTAGACGGTGCTTAGCAACACTCGACACCCGTCGTCCACAGAACATGGACGGCTTGTTTGTTCGATTGATTGTGTGGTGAAAATTGATTGTGTGATGTGGAATGGAGTAAAATATTTTATAGTTAAAAAATATAATTTTTAATGGGTATATGAATAAAATAAATATTCATTTACAAATCAGACGATTTTTTTATATACACCCATTTGACTGATATTGATTGGGACGATATATTTTACACATCGCCCAACTGCACAAAAAAAATCATCATTTGTTGATTGAAGCCTCATACGGGTATTGGGATGATATATGACATACACTAGTCCCAATAATTAGCTGTATGTCGATCGATTGATTGACGGGCTGTTGTAAGCGTTAAATATTTACATTTAATGCTTATGCAGTGTAGAATGCACTCTGGATGATTGTTGACTGTGTTTGATTGTTGTTGTGTACATAAGTGTATAAAATCCATATAAATCACATTATATGGTAATTGACTGTGTCTGATTCTAGTTCAAAAAGAATAAATATTTTAAAATAACGAATATTTTAAAATAATGAATATTTTAAAATAACGAATACTTTAAATTAATATTCAGTAAAAGATCAAAATATGATTTTGATGTCCAATTTGGGATGAACACGAATATATTTAAATATATAAAGACGTGTTGATTAGATTAACGCCATTTTGACGTGAACGATATTTATATTCATTTTATTCATTTCTATGACGAATATCGAAAAGGAAATGATTTCGAAATATAATGTTTTGAAAATACTATCATTTATATATCGATGATATGGAATATTCAATTTTGATTTGAAATTGAATATGAAGTTGAAATCATTTTGAAAACAAATTTAAAACGATTTATAAAATACATTTTAAATGGAAATCGACAAAATATATTATATATATATATATAATGGCCTGAGTAGAATGCGCCGCGTTGCGACAGTTCGTGAATTTCGACCATTGACTTCGAACGGACATTACGGGAGATCCGACTGTCAGATTCTCCTAAAATCGGAACTGTTGGGTTTGTATCGAAAAGATCTTTCCGAATAATATTAGAGATTTGAAATCTAATGGTTGGATTTGGAAATATGCCCGGAAAAGGTAGCTGTAAGTGCAGTTCGATGGCCGTTCATGGGAATCGACTGTATGAGCCTTGATAAAATTATTAAAAATATCAATAATTTGTGTAAAATCATAATAAATGATTTGGAAAGAATTGGGAGGAAAAATTCCACATTTGAAAGGAAACAATTATATTTTTATCGAAATGAACTATTAATGAACTAGAATTAAAAATCCAATATTTTTAAATAAATAAATTGGTTTGAAATGGTTTTAAAAATAACCAGAATTTCCAATATATGAATTGGAATGGATATGAATCGAAATTATCCTTGGAATATTCAATATTGGATTTCGTGATTATATGGATATTGTGGAGGAATTTGGAAGATATATATATCGTTATTCCAATACGATATTTGTTGGTTTCAAAATTTGATATTGAATATAAGCCGATATATTTTATATTCAGAGCCTTGTATTTAATATCAAATTGGATTTTTTGGGTTTGTCGTGAATGGTATCTTTAATAATACTGTTCTTAAAACCAATGGAGTTAAGAAAATTAGAAACTAACGGGAGGTTAGTTAAGTTGAATGGTTTCCTGGGTATTGATCTGATGTTGGTTTCGGCCTTCGAGGTTAATACTTAGGGAATTGTTCTCTTACTAATTTGCGATTAGAGACTGATGGAAATCGAATCGGGTTTATTATGAACTGTGTTTTTAACGACATTCGTTCTTCAACCCGATTTACAGTGAAATGTGATTTGGAATTTATAAATCTTTTAATTAAGATTTAAATGGAAATTTCCAAAGTAACGTTTTCCAATTTAATATATTAAATTGGAATTGAATGGAATTCGATTGATAATTATCGAAATGAAATTCTATGGAGCAAGACTGTTAATACATATGGAATTAAAAAGGCTTTGCTGTAACGACCCGTATTCTATGCATCATAGGATCGTAGGATATTTATTTCTTTCACATACGAAGTCATATGGTCATGTAACTTTGGGAGACGACTATTGGGGTCATTTCCCATGTTCATGATTTTTCCCGATTTTTAAATGACCATTTTACCCCTAGTTGGCACTGTTTTGGCCATAACTTTTGACTGGAAATGAATTTTGACCTGAAACCACTTCCATTGGCTTCGGATGATGGTTTCAATTTCCGTAGAGTGGTTACATTAGCCAAACGGACTCATCGTTTGGGAGATATGGCTGAAACAAGTTTCAGATGGAGAAAAATAGCTTAATTGGGCTTAACCGGGTGATTAGCAGCTAGGCCCAGAGGGGAATTTCGGGTTTAGGGGTATATAGGGGCTGATTAGGGTTAGAAAACATTTCTTTAGACATTTTCCAGCTGCCACTTTCATTCCTCTTGACCTAGCCATGGCCTCCACTCTCTAAATCTCTCTAAAACACCCAAAAATCACTTTCTAATTGAAGATTAGGCTTAGCAAACACCAAATCAAGGAGTATTAGCACAAGAACCGAGGTAGAGCTGCTGTGTAAGATTGGGAACAGCGCCAAATCAGAGAATATTTCAGTTTTGGGGTTTTAGTTGTGGCAAAGGTGAGTGATTTGCATAGTTTTTGCACTAATTACGGTAATTAAGGGTAATTAGTGAAGATTAGCGAATTTATACACTAATAAATTCTGGAAAAATGTTTAGAAATTCTTAAATAGTATTTCGTGCCTCTGTTAGAAAAATTTAGACGATTTGATTAAGTGTTACTAAGTATGTACTTAAACATGATTAAGGAGGATTTTGGGAAAATATGAAGTTTTAGTCATTTTTGATCCCTTTTGATTCCTTTGAATTGTTGTTTGCTGTTTGTGGTTGCTATTACATGTTGCTATGACTCTATGGTATGTTTTATGATTGATTAGAATAGTTAAATTGGTCGAAAACGTCGTCGAATGGTGTAGAAAGCTCGCTGGAAAGTTGCAGAAATGTGCAGGTCCCGAACCGGTTCGGATCGGAGCAGGGGTCGGATCGGACTAGTGAACTGACCAAGGGAATCCGAACTGGATTGTGACTTGTCACTGGAAGAAGTTTGGCAGGAAGGAAGGCCATTGCTTAGAGTTGGAGTTGGACAAAAGATCGGATCGGAGCAATGGAGCAGACCGGATCGGAGCAAGGGAACAGGACGGATCGGAGCAGGCAAACAAGTCAAACAGAAAGCATCGGATCAGATGAACGACCTCTGAACCGAACTCAAGCAGAGACACACCCGAACCGAACCAATATCTGGAGGGGGAGAATCACTGAACCGACCCGACCCGGAGGAGGACACCGACCCGACCCGAAGTGGAGTATCCGACCCGAACCGAATGAAAGGATGACTATCAAACCGAACCGTGTTATACGTATATATCCGAACCGAACCGAATTCAGGACCACTTCTGTGCGACGACTGTTTTGAAGACCAACTCCAACTCGATCAAAACCCGAGATGCAAAGGAAGTCCAAATGAGAAGTTAGAGCTCAAGATTTAGATGGGAATCAACGAGTCGCTTCATGGTTGGGCTTTTCTGTGGGACGCGTGCCAAGGAGTTATCGATGTCTATAGCTTTGGACCACTATGGTAGGAGGTACAGAGGAGGATTCAGGGCCATTATGGCATTGGTAGGACCAAGGGCTACGACCAATGTGGTGGGTTATTGAAATGTTTGGTCATGACTCCATGTGTTTAGCTTGGTCATAACAAGGTTTCTACAAGTCGGGATTCGTCGTTACCTCATTTTGTCTAGTGTTCCAAAGTGGTAGATATCGTATGCTTTACGCACTGAGTGAGAAATGTAAGGATGATTGCTATGGATGGTTTATTTGCTATCATGTTGACATGTACACCCCACCCCCGTATCCATTACACTATTTATTATGGCACCTTAGAGTATTGTACGGTATGTGGTACTAACTCTTTGGTTGCAGGTCCAGGTTCAGGTATGGTTTAGTATACCTGTTATTGTTTTGTTTAGATGCTTATCGCTCATACCAGGCTTTATGTCTGACCCAGAGTTTTATGTCTCCTCTTATTACTCTGGGTGCTCACACGAGCAGACTAGAGACAGGTTAGCTGGTGATGCATGGGTAGATGATCCGGAGACGAGCAGGAGGCTTCCACGTAATATATATAATATTCTCCCTGTGTTGTTGAAGATCACTGCTTGGGCATTGGTGGTGCATCTTCTACTTTAGCTTTCTTTTGTTTAGAGACAGTAAATTTGGAAAATTCTGTATATGGATTTCCGCTGCTCTGATGATTGATGTTGATTTTGGTTATCAGCTTATGCACTGTCTCACCTGTTTTATGTCAAGTATGTTGTTAATATATTTTATTCCATGCGCTGTGAGATACTCTACAGGTCCCTTGATTAGTTCATTCCCTTCTTTCTTTTCTTCTGACGACCGTTCTGTGCTAGCTGGACATGTGTACAGCGCACTTTCGTAGGAAATGCAGGCTGGTGCGGGGCGGGCCGTCACACTTGGTATCAGAGCTCTAGGTTGCGTAGTTATCCTAGGGAAGTTATCAGGGAGAGATAATATACGTATACGAGAGAGCGTATTTGTGATTACTTTGGGTTTTAAAAGCTATATATATACTCTTAGTAGTATATGGATGAAGTCGTACTGCACTAGCACCACTATGGAGTCGTTAATCATTTCCTTTTTCAGATTGACGATGAGCCGATATGTTAGAGGTGCTGGTAGGGGAGCCAATAATGGGAATGCTGCTGACATGAGGACGATGTTTACTGACCTCATGAGAGAGATGCTTAGAGATGTACAGAGGGCAGCTCCCAATGGTGGAAATGGTGGTGGTCCAATAGTGCAGGCGCCAAGAGTCGACTTCGCCAAGCTGAATAAGGATTATACTAGTCTTGGTGGGAAGTCGTTCCACGGAATGGAGTCGGCCACAGATGTTCAGGATTGGTTGGATTGTTGCGAACGTATCTTCGAGGATTTGGGTATCGAGGATGCGATGAAGAGAAAGCTAGCGTCTCGTCAGCTGCAAGGGCGGGCAATGAATTGGTGGAATGCTATAAAGGTAGCTACTCCCGAAGACCAGATTACTTGGGAGCAGTTTAAGGCTTGCTTTAGCGAGAAGTTCATTCCAGCTGCTCAGAAGTCAGTGCTATTTAAGAAATTCTTGGAGCTCAAGCAGAATGGCAGAGTTGTCTCGGAGTATATTGCTGAATTTGACACTTTGTCGAAATATGGGTTATCTCTTATTGATACTGCCGAGAAAAAGAATGAGAAATTCATAACTGGTTTGGATCAGTACTTGGGGGAAAAACTTATTAACCACATCGATGAGACGTTTGAATCGATTGTGGGGAAAGCATTAAGATCGAAAAGTCTCTACCCTAAGTCGAAGACTGAGGTTGCATCTGCAGAAGAGCCAAAACCACAAGCAAGTGGTGGAGGCAAGGGTGGTTCCCAGAATAAAAGAAAGCAGAGTCAGACTAAGGATGGCCAGAAGAAAAAGAATAAGCAAGATGTGGAGTGCTTCAGCTGTGGTAAGAAGGGCCATTATGCTAGTAATTGTTGGGCCAAGCCAGCGGATAGGAAGTGCTTTAACTGTGGCCAAATGGGACATCACAAGGACAAGTGTCCACAGCCTCCTAAAGAAAAGCAAATGGTGAAAGCATATGCTCTCAATGCTATTCCTTCTTCGTCGAATGCCCCAACTGCGGCGGAGAAGGGAAAGAATGTCGTCATTCAAGGTATGCTTTCTGTTTATGATGTTCCTATTAGAGTTTAGTTTGATACCGGAGCTTCCAGTTCTTTCATATCTAGTGACCTGGTAGATAGGTTGGGATTGGAGCCCGAGATTATCGATAGACCTTTAGTAGTGACGAACCCGATTGGTGGTTCGACTAGCCTTAGCATGATTTGTCGTAATGCGGTCTTATCGAGTCATGGATGCATGTTTGTTTGTGATTGCTTTGTTTTGGGCTTTACTGGGTTTGGCATTATTTTGGGAGTAGATTGGCTCCAAAGATATGGGGTGGTGGTAGACTGTGAGGGCTTTTTAGTGACAGCTAGAGCGGATGATGGGCGGAGGATAGTGTTTGGTGGTCTACCCAGTAAGGGGGTATTGGCTAGTTTCCTAAACTCCCTCGACATCCCGCATAGTGAGTTGTCAGGTTTGCCCGTGGTTGGCCAGTATCCAGATGTTTTCGAAGAAGTGACCGGACTTCCACCACACCAAGAGATTGAGTTTCGTATTGATTTGGTAAAGGATGCCAGGCCTATAGTGATGCCACTTCGTCGTATGGCACCAAGAGAGCAGCGAGAGCTCGAGGTGCAAGTCAGCGATCTTTTGAAGAAGAGATTTATTAGAAGGAGTGTTTCTGAATGGGAGCACCAGTTGTGTTTGCTACCAAGGCGGATGGTTCCCTTCGTTTGTGTGTAGACTACCGCGAGTTGAATAAAGTGACGAGGAAGAAAAGTATCCTCTACCGCGGATAGATGATTTGTTCGATCAGTTGAGTGGCGCGAGAGTATTTTCTCAGTTGGATCTCGCGACAGGTTTTCATCAGCTTAGAGTGGAAGCTAAGAGTATAGCTAAAACGACATTTCGAACGCCGTCTGGATTTTATGAGTGGTTGGTCATGCCATTTGGGCTGACCAATGCCCCAGCATATTTTGTGGATCTTATGAATAGGGTATTCAGAGATCAGTTGAATAAATCTGTCCTTGTGTTCGTTGATGATATTTTGGTCTATTCGAAGACAGAGGAAGAACACAAGGAACATTTAAGAGTAGCAATGGTGGTGTTGAGAAAACACCAATTGAAAGCAAAGTTTTCTAAGTGTCACTTCTGGAAGAGGGAAGTGAGGTTCTTGGGCCATGTTGTATCAGAGAATGGTATTGCCGTGGACCCAGCAAAGGTGGCCACGGTACAAGATTGGCCTACGCCCAATAATGCAACAGATGTAAGAAGTTTCTTGGGATTAGCTGGATATTATCGTAAGTTTATCCAAGGTTTCTCCAAGATAGCAGCACCATTGACCCAGTTGACCAAAAAGAATCAAGCTTTTGTCTGGGATGAAAGGTGCGAGAATGCATTCAAGAGTCTAAAGGACAAGTTGACAAGCGCACCAGTGTTAGTCATTCCTAAGGGGGATGAAGAGATGACGGTATACACGGATGCCTGTGGCACCGGACTGGGTGCTGTATTGATGCAAGGCGGTAGGGTGGTAGCTTATGCAAGTCGGCAATTGAAACCGCACGAGAAAAGATACCCTACCCATGATTTAGAATTGGCGGCGATCGTGTTCGCGTTAAAGATGTGGAGACATTATCTCTTGGGAGAAAGATTTGAGCTGTTTACAGATCATAAGTCGTTGAAGTATCTCTTCTCCCAGAAGGATCTAAATCTCCGGCAACAAAGGTGGTTAGAGTTCTTGGCTTCCTATGATTTTGACATCGCATACACACCAGGAAATGGCAATGCGGTGGCTGATGCATTGAGTAGAAGACATGCCAGCTTAGGGGCTATGTTCCTTGAATGGAAGCAACTAGAGTATATCGCGGGGTTTGATTTCAGACCAAAGTGCGAATTGGATCCAGAAATGTTAGCAAGTTTGACGATCAGACCCACTTTAATTGAGCGGATCGGCTCTAGTCAGAGGGACGATCCTAACCTATTGGAAATCATCTCCAAGTTAGAGATAGATACCGATGAGGAGATGAACAAGTATGGGCTTGATCGAGATGGATGGCTTAGAAAGAATGGAAAGCTTGTTGTACCCAATGTCAATGGATTGAGAGATGAAGTGCTTAGAGAATGTCATCACTCAAAGCTGACTATACACCCCGGTGGTAACAAGATGTATCGAGATATGAAGCAGACCTACTACTGGGAAGGGATGAAAAGAGACGTTGGGAAGTTTATATCCAAATGCATGAATTGTCAGCTAGTTAAAGCAGAGCAAAAGAAGTCTAGTGGATTGTTACAGCCCTTAGAAATTTCCGAATGGAAATGGGAGCAAGTCTCGATGGATTTCATTGATGGTTTACTAAGGACTAGATCGGGACATGATAGCATTTGGGTAGTTGTGGATCGACTGACTAAAAGTGCAAGATTTATACCGGTCAAATCGACCAGAACGGCAGCTAAATTAGCAGAATTGTATGTGAAGTGGGTAGTGAGATTTCATGGAGTACCTAAAGGCATTGTGAGCGACCGAGACCCGTTGCTCACTAGTGGGTTTTGGATGAGCTTACAAGAGGCTCTAGGATCAGAGTTACATCTCAGTACCGCCTATCATCCTCAGATCGACGGTCAGACGGAGAGAGTGAACCGTATTTTGGAAGATCTCTTGAGAGCATGTATATTGGATTTTGGTGGATCATGGGATGGCCATTTGCATCTAGTAGAGTTTGCATATAATAATAGCTACCAATCCAGTATTGGTATGGCTCCGTTTGAAACTTTGTACGGAAGACCGTGCAACTCACCATCATGTTGGATATAGACTGGCGAGAAGTTTATGCTTGGACCAGATGTGGTGAGGGAAACTTCAGATAAGATCAAGATCATTCAACAACGGATGAAGGCTGCCCAAGATAGGCAGAAAAGTTATGCTGATAAGAGAAGAAGAGACCTAAAATTCTCCGTTGGTGACTTGGTGTTTGTCAAGATTTCTCCGTTGAAGAGCGTAGTACGATTTGGCAGGAGAGGCAAATTAGCACCAAGATTCGTTGGCCCATTCCCTGTTCTTGAACTAGTCGGGAATTTGGCATACAGAATTGACTTACCAGATAAGATGGCGGAAGTTCACGACGTATTTCATGTTTCCCAACTAAGGAAGTTCGTTCACGACTCAGATATGACTATTTCACCTGATTAGTTAGAGGACTTCGAAGTAGAACCCGAGGCGGTTGGGAACCGCAAGCCAGCCCGTATTGTCGAGCACGACATGAAGCAACTTCGAAGAAAGGCGGTGAAGCTAGTCAAGGTTCAGTGGGGCGAGGACGAGAATGATTGTACTTGGGAGACAGAGGAGAACATTAGGAAGACATACCCAGAACTCTTTGCCTGGTAAGATTTTGACTTCGATTTAGTTTTCCGCATGCTAGGATAGGTTTGTTTGCTTGTTTTGCATGTTTGATTGTTGTATGTGATTGTTAGGCATGCGGGATCCTTTGTATGTTTTGGGTTAAGGAATTTCGGGGACGAAATTTCTTAAGGGGGAGAGAGTGTAACGACCCGTATTCTATGCATCATAGGATCGTAGGATATTTATTTCTTTCACATACGAAGTCGTATGGTCATGTAACTTTGGGAGACGACTATTGGGGTCATTTCCCATGTTCGTGATTTTTCCCGATTTTTAAATGACCATTTTACCCCTAGTTGGCACTGTTTTGGCCATAACTTTTGACTGGAAATGAATTTTGACCTGAAACCACTTCCATTGGCTTCGGATGATGGTTTCTCTTTCCGTAGAGTGGTTACATTAGCCAAACGGACTAACCGTTTGGGAGGTATGGCTGAAACAAGTTTCAGATGGAGAAAAATAGCTTAATTGGGCTTAACCGGGTGATTAGCAGCTAGGCCCAGAGGGGAATTTCGGATTTAGGGGTATATAGGGGCTGATTAAGGTTAGAAAACATTTCTTTAGACATTTTCCAGCCGCCACTTTCATTCCTCTTGACCTAGCCATGGCCTCCACTCTCTAAATCTCTCTAAAACACCCAAAAATCACTTTCTAATTGAAGATTAGGCTTAGCAAACACCAAATCAAGGAGTATTAGCACAAGAACCGAGGTAGAGCTGCTGTGTAAGATTGGGAACAGCGCCAAATCAGATAATATTTCAGTTTTGGGGTTTTAGTTGTGGCAAAGGTGAGTGATTTGCATAGTTTTTGCACTAATTACGGTAATTAAGGGTAATTAGTGAAGATTAGCGAATTTATACACTAATAAATTCTGGAAAAATGTTTAGAAATTCTTAAATAATATTTCGTGCCTCTGTTAGAAAAATTTAGACGATTTGATTAAGTGTTACTAAGTATGTGCTTAAACATGATTAAGGAGGATTTTGGGAAAATATGAAGTTTTAGTCATTTTTGATCCCTTTTGATTCCTTTGAATTGTTGTTTGCTGTTTGTGGTTGCTATTACATGTTGCTATGACTCTATGGTATGTTTTATGATTGATTAGAATAGTTAAATTGGTCGAAAACGTCGTCGAATGGTGTAGAAAGCTCGCTGGAAAGTTGCAGAAATGTGCAGGTCCCGAACCGGTTCGGATCGGAGCAGGGGTCGGATCGGACTAGTGAACTGACCAAGGGAATCCGAACTGGATTGGGACTTGTCCCTGGAAGAAGTTTGGCAGGAAGGAAGGCCATTGCTTAGAGTTGGAGTCGGACAGAAGATCGGATCGGAGCAATGGAGCAGACCAGATCGGAGCAAGGGAACAGGACGGATCGGAGCAGGCAAACAAGTCAAACAGAAAGCATCAGATCGGATGAACGACCTCCGAACCGAACTCAAGCAGAGACACACCCGAACCGAACCGATATCTGGAGGGGGAGAATCACTGAACCGACCCGGAGGAGGACACCGACCCGACCCGAAGTGGAGTAAAAACCGAATGAAAGGATGACTATCAAACCGAACCGTGTTATACGTATATATCCGAACCGAACCGAATTCAGGACCACTTCTATGCGACGACTCTTTTGAAGACCAACTCCAACTCGATCAATACCCGAGATGCAAAGGAAGTCCAAATGAGAAGTTAGAGCTCAAGATTTAGATGGGAATCAACGAGTTCGCTTCATGGTTGGGCTTTGCTGCGGGACGCGTGCCAAGGAGTTATCGATGTCTATAGCTTTGGACCACTATGGTAGGAGGTACAGAGGCGGATTCAGGGCCATTATGGCATTGGTAGGACCAAGAGCTACGACCAATGTGGTGGGTTATTGAAATGTTTGGTCATGACTCCATGTGTTTAGCTTGGTCATAGCAGGGTTTCTACAAGTCGGGATTCGTCATTACCTCATTTTGTCTAGTGTTCCAAAGTGGTAGATATCGTATGCTTTACGCACTGAGTGAGAAATGTAAGGATGATTGCTATGGATGGTTTATTTGCTATCATGTTGACATGTACACCCCACCCCCGTATCCATTACACTATTTATTATGGCACCTTAGAGTATTGTACGGTATGTGGTACTAACTCTTTGTTTGCAGGTCCAGGTTCAGGTATGGTTTAGTATACCTGTTATTGTTTTGTTTAGATGCTTATCGCTCATACCAGGCTTTATGTCTGACCCAGAGTTTTATGTCTCCTCTTATTACTCTGGGTGCTCACACGAGCAGACTAGAGACAGGTTAGCTGGTGATGCACGGGTAGATGATCCGAAGACGAGCAGGAGGCTTCCACGTAATATATATAATATTCTCCCTGTGTTGTGGAAGATCACTGCTTGGGCATTGGTGGTGCATCTTCTACTTTAGCTTTCTTTTGTTTAGAGACAGTAAATTTGGAAAATTGTAATAAGCTGTATATGGATTTCCGCTGCTCTGATGATTGATGTTGATTTTAGTTATCAGCTTATGCACTGTCTCACCTGTTTTATGTCAAGTATGTTGTTAATATATTTTATTCCATGCGCTGTGAGATACTCTACAGGTCCCTTGATTAGTTCATTCCCTTCTTTCTTTTCTTCTGACGACCGTTCTGTGCTAGCTGGACATGTGTACAGCGCACTTTCGGAGGAAATGCAGGCTGGTGCGGGGCGGGCCGTCACATTTGCCATTATTCCATTTATATTATTAGTCGGATATGGAAATTGATATCGATTATATATTCATTTGTTTTTCCGTGAAGATTCCATAATTAATGGAATGTCATTTGGGTTTGTCGTGAATGGTGTCTTCTTTAACACTGTTCTTGAACCCAGTTGAGAAAAGATTAAATCTTTTTATTTAGATTTAATGGAGTATACTAATTAATTAATATTTAATTGGAATCGAATTGAAATTGGTCTTTGGGTATATCGTAAACGGTGTTTTAAATAACACTTGTTCTTTAACCCGATTAACAATGGAATAATATTTTGGGTTGTCATGAATTGTATCTTTAATAATACTGTTCTTAGACCCAACGGAGTTAAGAAAATCAGAAACTAACAGGAGATTAGTTAAGTTGAATGGTTTCCTGGATATTGATCTGATGTTGGTTTCGGCCTTAGGGATTAATACTTAGGGAATTGTTCACTAGCTAATTTACAGTTAAAGGCTCATGAAATGGAATGTGATTTTGGGTTTATCGTGAACCGTGTTTTAAAGGATATTGTTTCTTTCACCCAGTTAAAGACAGGATAGGTTAAAGACAGGATATGATTTCCCAAGTTAAACAATCATTAATATTGATTTTTAGGAAGATTAAAACCAAGTGGAAATGATCAAGAATGGAGTATTACCAGTATTGCTCCAAGCGATGGTTAAATCTTTAATTAGATTTGAACGTGAAATGGTAATTGAATTTACCGATAACACCGTGGTGTTAGATATGAAGTATTACCAGTTTTGCTTCATGGGATGAATAGGTTGCGATTGGGAAATTAAACAAATGATTACTTCGGTAAGGAGCGATAATCCCGACTAGTTTGAATAAACTATAATTTGTTTTGGATTGATATCCAAAGAAGGATTAAAGAATAAATTTAAAGAATTTATCTTTTATAAAATTAATGGGAATCTTTCCCAAAGTATAAGAATATTTGAATAAAGAAATGTTCTGGATTGGAATGAGGCGTATGTTGTGTTTTTATAGCACTTGTTTATTATATACGCGAGTTATTCAGAAAGACCTGGTTTATCCCATTCTGAATAACTGATTCGACGATGTGTCAAGGATGAAGACGGTGGTTAAAGACCGGAGGTCTTCACATCATTTGGATGATTACTGATGTCTTGATTGGGCTATGCACCCAAGACAAGGTACTAAGCGGTGATCGTCCAGACGTACTTGGAGATTGACAGGATATGCGAGGACCTCTCTCTTGTATTGGACATACGGGACAAGGAATAAGGTGCCTCCGGTTTCGTTCAGACCCAGAACAAACTTTAAAATGGATGTGTGTCTGACATCGGATTTCATTCTGTGTGATTGATAGACATCGGTTGCATAGCGTGAATTGCCTGTGTGGCATGCTGAGATGCAAATGATCAAGGCTTCTGTTGAAAAGAAAAGTCTTGTGGTTGATGATCAAAGCACGGCTTTAATACAACATAGCTTTGTGTTGCGTTAATTCACGAGCCTCACACCTCGGTGTGAACCAAAAATGGGAGAGGACATCAGGGAGGGCATGCGTTTCTTTTAGCTAGGAGTGGTGTCAGCGTTTTACTAGCCCTGACATTTTACTTATGTGGATGATGGATTGTGAGGCGCCTCGGTTATATCAGTCGTTCAGGGGCCGATAGTTTGGTTGGGATATGACCAGTTTACGCCCCATAGGGTGGGGAAACACAGTGTTCAGGCGTTTTAATCCACTCCGTGTGGACCGGCCCTGACGATCCAAAGGCTTGATAGAGTACTTGCTTGAGGCTCGGGCTAGACAGTCTCGAAGCGGTAAGGACGATCCCTTGCCTTGGTTCATAGATGGAAAACCAACTTCCAATACATGATAATTGCGGTTTTGATTGTAGAATCTAGTATTGGCGACATGATATATGGTGCCCATGCCGTCTAGGATTGATACATTTATATTTGAAGTTGTTTTATACACTATGCACTTATAATAGTATCAAATGTTTTGTTTTAATGCACCAAGCATGTTTGGCTATTATAAGGGAAAACCCTATCCTCCGGCTTGCGTTGCATTGTGTGATGGGACCTGGGTCTTATAATAGCTTCATTTTTCCAAAAAAAGCATTGCGTTATTTTGTTATATGCACTGGTATTCTTGGGAGAAAACCTGTTCCGTGTTATACAGCGTGGTCCCTTGATATATCCGATTTAAAGTAAGGTTTTAAATAACTGTTCTAGTTCTCACACCAGTCACATGACTGACCTGGAGTTTATTATTTTAATCTAAATTCTGGGTGCCCCTATTTCCACGCGGGCAGCTTGTTGTTTTGGTTTGGCAGATTTTTATTCATAGTATCCTGATTTACAGCTGAAGCGATATTCAAAAAGCTCTGTATCCGTGTATTACTTTCAGTTGTGTTTAGTATTCATTTCTGCTGCTATGTATTTAAATGTAATTTAAATCTCTGATATCGATCAAATGTATATGATTTATTCATACTCTGTATATTCTTGTATTATGATGAAATTATTGTAATAAGCAAGGAAATGATCTTTTGTTTGTGTTCTGGTTCGTCTTGTCCTCAAGGCAATCCGTTCTTCCTCTTTTCCTCAGAAATCGGGAAAGTTCAGGGTGCTTACACCCCAAACCCATATTTACTTATTCATTTCTATGTTAACATGAATCCATATAATCTTATACTTACTCCAATTATTCCCTATATATAATTGGGACAAATTTACATGTAAACTTTTTAACATTCCAACTAATCCAATATATGAATTTTTCCAACATGTTCAAATTAATATTATAACAGGTAAACATTCCATCATTTCAACTGATTCAATATATGAATTATTCATATTAACAATTCGACGTTATATCATGCTAATCATTCCCACATGTGATTTGCACCACTTTAATCATTATTAGCATATGTTTAGGCATCTTAACATATCATATTCCAATTCGTCATAATGGGGAATGCTAAACGACAATATACCGTTATCTAAAATAATATTACTTAAATCCACTCACCTAGAAGCCTTCCAAATATTGAATCGGATCCAGGTCTATTCTTCCATGGTTTTCCTAACTGAATTTAGGACCTAAATAACCATGGATCTATAAATTAACCCCAAAAAGAAAGAGAAAAGAAGAAGAAAAGAGAACAAGAAATAAAATAGATCAGATTTAGATCTTACCTCATATGTAGCGTAAATATAGGCGCATATATCGTAGATCTAAATTCTTATCTCAAACTTTGAAGCAGAAGAGGCATAGATCTAATTTTTATTTTTATAATAGTTTTGGAGAAGAAGAGAAAAGGGCAGAGTTTTGGCGTCACCTTAGAAATTATGAGAATGAAGGTAAACCTTATCATCTTATTTATAGGTATGCTAAATGAACTTGGTCCTTTAGATCTAATTTAAAGCCCATCTGAACCAACCACCTCACTCAAGAAAAAAAAACATTCCAAAATTGCCCAGGGTGTGCTGCATCCACGTGCCCACGCGCAGGGGTGTCGACACCCCTGCTTGGGTGTCGACATAGGTGTCGACACCCCTAGGTGGTGTCGACATTGTGTCGACACCCTCTCACTATATATATATATCTTGATTTGAAATTTAATTTATTTATACTACATATAATTCTTGCACATAAATCAAATTTCAAACATTCCTTTTGTTCATGCGCAATCCTTAATCTAAATCATATTTATTTGCATTCAACTCTTATGCGTATGCTAAGCTTTTGTACGCGAACAATTCTTTATTTTAATTTAAATCTTACTTTCTCAAATAAGTTACATCAATTAATCCTCTTTTTTAAATATCCTTCCAATTAAATCTCTTATTGAACCCTTTTCACACTAAATTGCTTTCACACTAAGCCGTTTGCGCTGATTGCTTACTCTCTCATTAATGTGTTTATATACTATCTTTAACGCACCTATTTTATTTACATTCTCTCTTTATTAATTGCTCTGCCATATATGCATTATTTCTTTTGTGCAATTAAATTTCCCTTTATGTATATATATATATATATATATATATATTTTTGATGCAGTTTACCTTTTTCTTTAATTTTATTTATTCATTGCAATTTACTGTTAATGCATTCTATCTTTATGCAATCAATTTATAGCGTTCTGTTTTCCTATTGCTATCCATGTGCCAATATGCATTAATTCATTGTTCAACTTTTTATCGTGCAGGCATTAAACTTTTTAATCGTCATGTGTATATATATACACACATCTTCGTTATTTTTATGCAATTAATATATATTAATTAATTGCTCACTCTGCATTCTCTGATTTATCTTCTTCTTTTTTATTCTGCATTTATTTCTTTTATTATAAATGCACCATCAGTGTATGTATTTATTAGTTCATTCTTAGTTATGTTTATGCACATATCTATATGTAAATTCTGTAACTGCATTAAAAAAAATGTGGGTGTTACATTCTCCTACCTTTAGGAAATTTCATCTCCGAAATTTGATAAGGGTAAAATAGATAATCCCTCGCATAATATCCATCCATCATGTGTGAATCCAATTTTTGCAAACATTGTGCACATGTGCAGAGTGAAATACAACATGGTAATGCATAAAATCCTAAGTGGTATCTCCTATATGTATGTCAACTTTTCAAAAATTCTTTTAAAACATGATTCTCACATCCTAAATATACTGGCAGTTCTATATGAATGCAATATTTTGAAAGTCAAAATAGCTTTTCATCCAATTTTTCCCACACTCTTACAGAATAAGAGCATAGTTCATCCAATTGTTACATCCAAAACACTACCAACCATCACTACATTTTGAATTTTTAGAAAAATCTAATTTTCCAACTTCGATTTCTTATGTTACAAAAAGGTATAAAACGGAAAAATTCACATCTTCCGTTTTTCTTTTATGTACCTTTTCTAATTGTACTTGGATTTTATGTAACTACTTTGTAAAGATTCCCTATTTTCCTATCCAAGCACAACTACATAAGAAATTTCCTTTTTCTTTTTCAACTTATCTTGGAAAATTTCCATTTTCCTTTCTCTTCATGTTTTGTTGCTTCACTTAATTTATTGTTTCCTTTTTAAGCAACAATCCTAAGCTTCACAACGCTTATGCATTCTACGGGAACTCACTATTATTCCAAGATAATTCTATTTACTTTATAGCCTGAAAACCATTTCCGTCTTTCCTAGGCACTAATCCTCATCTACTCCATACTTTTTAAAACATGGTTTGGCCCTTTTTCTTCCAAAAACTAAAAGTGCCAAAACTTTATTTTCCTCATAAAAACTTTCTTTTGCCAAACCATAAATATATGTCGCCTTAAAAATGTAAATCATCATTTTTTTCAAATCACAAAACTGGAGTAGATACGGACAACCATTTTTTCCATCGGGTTTATGAATTGTTGTTACCTATAAGGTCGGTTTAGTCTCTTATTACAAGGTGCCAACATCCACTCTATTCTTACTTTCTATAACTTATTTTGTCCACCCACAAAATTATCTTAAAATAATTTATCAAAAAGGGTTGTCATAAGAATTGGGGTTTAAATTCTTTCTTTTATAAAACTTCTTGTTATGAAATATAATAAGAAAACTATACATGCTCTATAATATGCACCTTTTACTGAGAGAGTTTTACTTTAAAACTCAATATGTACTTCTTTACATATTTTAAAACTATAACTTTTAAGATTAAAACTTGGAAACATCATAAACCATTTTTCCAAAACTTTTATAATCTCAAGTTCTTAAAAGTTAACAACGGGGTTAGACTCAAAGCAGGTTTTCAATTTTCTAGGCTTTCCTAGACATTCCCCAATATCAATTCTCCCTACTATATATATTCCTAATCCAATTTTCTCTTTCTAACCTTTTCCAATCAATAAGGTTTTACTGTCAAACCCAGTAACCCAAAATACTAATCATATGGGATATACTTTCCTTCCATGCAAAGTATGTTGTACGCTCTCCACCAAAATTACCTAAGGGTCTCAGATTTCCTTATTCATTCCTTTAATGTATAAAACAAGTATCCCAATTCTTACTATATTACGCTCTTTCTATTTAGTGGGTCTCTCCATGGATCTAGGTATATATATATAATATTTATATTTTTAAAAATACGTTCACTCACTATTTATATAGGAATCCTAAACCAAAGCTCTGATACCAGATGTAACAACCCGAATTTCGACAGACCAATTTTTTTTTTTTAATTCCAATCTATCAAACTCGGAATGGTTTGCGTTGGTATCCTACAGAAAAGAAATAGACATAAAATATGTCAGAGCTCAAAAAATATCTCACAGCGGAATGGATAGAATATTATATAATTAAAATATAGCTTACCGTATTAATAATACTGTCTAACCAGTATCCAAGGCTATCACGTCCCTGCCACAAATCTAACCTGCAAGTATGTTATGAGGAGGGGATCAGAACACAAGTTCTGGTGACTAGATTTAAACTATACACTTTTGATAATCCCACAAATCTAACCTGCAAGTATGTTATGAGGAGGGAATCAGAACACAAGTTCTGGTGACTAGATTTAAACTATACACTTTGGATAATCCTACATATATCGTTCAATCATATTTTCTTATTTATTAGGTTACTTGGATTAACAGCACTCAAGGCTTACACACACGTCGTACCCATTCACTTCCCAGTGGATTAATCTAATACAGTATATGTGTAGCTACCCCCAATATCAAGGCACACCCCATGGTACCCCACTCGCTTGGTCTCCACCGTAATGCCACCGAAATGCTCGCAGTTCCTCATCCTATGTTGTAGTGACGTACAAATCTCTATAAAACAATGTTACGATCAACATATATCTGCCTTCACTACGCTACATAAGCGTACGGACTGCCACCTTCGATAGAATCAGATCTCATACTGGAGTAATGCCCTCAAGTCTACGATACACCACCTAGAGGAGATATACATGTATCTAAACTATCCCTCGTACATACTGTTAATTGTAGCTCGATGCCTCAATCGCACGTCCTCTATTGTGCACCGAGTTCCATGACAGGGCGATACAAGAAACATGGAACTTGGTCGGGAGCTTTTCTATATCTGTACAGGCCCATCTTTAAAGAGCCACTATAAAACTATATACATACCTAGGGTCTGTTTCCGTGGTGGCGGTGGCACCACCTCAGCCCCTCCCTCAACTAGTAAAGACTACAAGAGCTAAGCGATTGCCCCTATGCAAACAATCTAAACATCCATGTGGCGTCTCCCCTTAACCCCTACCCCAATAGTGAAGGGTGAAATGGTATCTTGGGTTTAGCTCTAATTTTTTCGCATCCCACTGGCTGTCGATGACGGATATCCGACGATCTACTATCCTTGGACTTGATCCTCTGCCTCCCCATTAAGGCAACCGCCGAATCACCCTGGTGTCACTGCGTCACAACATTCTGACTGCGTAGCTACTTCTGCAGTCAAGGCCCACCCACCTGGTAGTTACGCGCAGACCCAACCTCTGCGAGTATAGCCTAAGTCATCTATCACCACACAGAGGACTACTACGAGCACCTTACGTACCTCAAGAAGCCGCGTGCTTCCA
The DNA here is from genome assembly GCA_030737875.1 of Allium sativum. NCBI lineage: Eukaryota > Viridiplantae > Streptophyta > Magnoliopsida > Asparagales > Amaryllidaceae > Allium > Allium sativum. Next base: position 181,596,574 of record CM060924.1, on the reverse strand, counting down.
CTTCAAGTCCTTCGGAGCCATCATAACAATAAGATTAATGTACTCTCCCCTCGTGTCTTACAACACCACGATAATCTACCCCGTTGGGTAATTCACCCTAAAACGTGCGGACTGGTCCAAGCACCTCAATTTAATATGTGTTAGACCCTATGTTTAAACATTCTTTTATGCGCTTGCCTACCTAATCAGGCTACCAGTTAACTTGGTTATTCCCATTCATATCGAATTCTTATTCAAACAACCAAATTTCTCTTGCTTATTAATTTCAGTCATATAACTTAACCCATTTAAGTTTATTAATAAGCCCACAACATGTTATTCTCTAGATTGTGGCCCAAGGTCAGTAATCCACAATCTCTCTTATATTCTTATTTGATTACAATAACATGTTTTTCTTAATATGTAATTAAGTATATCTCAATTCACATGTTTTCCAATTAACATGTCACTTACCATTTATGGTTAAATAAAACTTATTTCATAAGTTTTCCTCATTCTTTCTCTTTTAATCATAATTCTTCTTTACATCATCAATACAACTTATCGTTGTTTACTTATAAACTTAGTTACATTAACTAAAGCCCATTAATAAGTTTCTCTACCCATTTATTATAATCTATGTTATAATTTCCCCCTTGTCCTTAGGACAAGTCTGAACATGTTATTCTTATCAACGGGTTTCAGACCTCCAAGTTTTTCCCCTTTTCTGATTACTTAATTTACAATTAAGTGTCCCTTTTCTCATTTCACCAGTTATCCCTTTTCCTTATTAGTTTATTATGCATGTCTAAATTCTATTATTCCTACAAGTTATGCTTATCCTAAAAGGTGTCTTTAATTACATAACTTTGTTATTTTTACCGATTATGTATACCACTATGTGTCTTTACTTACATAACCTTATCGTGCTAAGTTTGCGGGCCTATATGTAAATATTACCCACCCCCTCAGATTTGCTTAGCCCTCCCACTATCCAAACAATTTTACTTAACCCTAACTTTAGTTCATATTCATACAATCCCTCTGAATTAGATTAGGTTAAGTAGTCCAATTCATTACCATGTCCATTTATGGTTTATAATGGGCTAGACCTCCCACGTTAGGCCTACTACTTGTGGATGTTGGATATGCCGGTCGGGTCCGGACAGACTCCTTCCACATATTGGGCCTAACCTCATGTCATAGCCCGTCTCATATTTGTGCACTTAGACCTCTCACATTAGGTTCAACATTAGTGGTTGTTGGTTAAGCCGGTCGGGTCCGGGCAAACTTCCACCACTAATGCAACCTAACCTCGTGTCATAAGTACAATTACAATGTCTAAGTGTAACTCTGGGCATTCATTATTAATCAAGTAATCATATCCATGTCTTTATAGGTGCTCATGTCCATTTACCTAATTATATTCATGATGGATTTATGTCCAAATTCATATTATTCAAATTATGCCAATTCATATTTTACATAAGATCCCATTTGCACCCAAATCATTATTTTATACTTATGATCCAATTTATGATCTTTAAACATAATTTGGTCGATGCCCTAAACCTGTATTTATTTATTCAATTCTATGTTAACATGAATCCATATAATCATATACTTACTTCAATTATTCCCTGTATATGATTGGGACAAATTCACATGTAAACTTTTTAGCATTCCAACTAATCCAATATATGAATTTTTCCCACATATTCAAATTAATATTATAACATGTAAACATTCCATCATTTCAACTGATTCAATATATGAATTATTCATATTAACAATTTGACGTTATATCATGCTAATCATTCCCACATGTCATTTGCACCACTTTAATTATTAACATATGCTTAAGCGTCTTAACATGTCATATTCCAATTTGTCATAATGGGGAATGCTAAACGGTAATATACCATTATCTAAAATAATATGGCTTAAATTCACTCACCTAGAAGCCTTCCAAATCTTGAATCGGATCCACGTTTATTCTTCCATGGTTTTCCTAACTGAATTTAGGACCTAAATAACCAAGAATCTATAAATTAACCCCAAAAAGAAAGAGAAAAGAAGAAGAAAAGAGAAGAGGAACTAAGATAGATCAGATTCATATCTTACCTCACATGTAGCGTAAATCTAGGTGCATATATCATAGATTTAAATTCTTATCCCAAACTTTGAAGCAGAAGAGGCCTAGATCTAATTTTTATTTTTAGAATAGGTTTAGAGAAGAAGAGAAAAAGGTAGAGTTTTGGCATCACCTCAGAAATTATGAGGATGAAGGTAAACCTTACCATCTTATTTATAGGCGTGCTAAATGAACTTGGTCCTTTAGATCTAATTTAAAGCCAATGTGAACCAACCACCTCACTCAAGAAAAAAACATTCCAAAATTGCCCTAGGTGCGCTGCACCCACGTGCCCATGCGCAGCGGTGTCGACACCCCTGGTTAGGTGTCAACATAGGCATCGACACCCGTATTGTGGTGTCGACACCCCCTATATATATATATATTTCTTCATTTGAAATTTGATTTATTTATACTGCATATAATTCTTGCACATAAATCATATTTCAAACATTCATGTTGTTCGCGCGCAATCCTTAATTTAAATCATATTTATTTGCATTCAACTCTTATGCATATGCTAAGCTTTTGTACGTGAACAATTCTTTATTTTATTCCAAATCTAACTTTCTCAAATCAATTACATCAATTAATTCTCTTTTTTAAACGTCCTTCCAATAAAATCTTTTATTAATCCCTTTTCACACTAAACCGCTTTTTAATTTAACTGCTTTCACACTAAGCTGCTTGCACTGATTGCTTACTCTTTTATTAATGTGTTGATATAGTATCATTAACGTACCCATTTTATTTACATTCTCTCTTTATTAATTACTCTGCCATATATGCCATTATTTCTTTTGTGCAATTAAATTTCCCTTTATATATATTTTTGGATCCATTTTACCTTTTTCCTTTAATTTTATTTATTCATTGCAATTTACCATTAATGCATTCTATCTTTATGCACTCAATTTATAGCGTTCCCTTTTCCTATTGCTATCCATGTGCAAATATGCATAAATTCATTGTTCAACTTTTTATCTTGCAGGCATTAAACTGTTTAATTGTCATGTGTGTGTGTGTATATATGCACATCTTCCTTATTTCTATGCAATTAATATTTATTAATTAATTGCTCACTCTGCATTCTCTGATTTATCTTCTTCTTTTTTATTCTACATTTATTTCTTTTATTATAAATGCACCATCAGTGTAATAACCCGGAAAATACGAGCTAATTTTAAATCTTAAATTGGTGATTTCAAAGGAATTTGAACAATTGAAATAGAATATTTCAATAAAATAGTGAATTAGAAATTGTGAGTCAGTTTGAAAATTTGAATTCAAACTTTGACTGACTGTGCAGGATGGAAAATATAACGGATTTTAACGAAACCAAAAATATCTAAATCTGTTTATCAATACCTTTCTAATGAATTTGAAAAATCGAAGTTTCATAATGGGAATCAAAAGTTATGGCCGAATGAATTTTCAGAATGGGCGCTATATAGAATATATAGCCCTCGAAAATTGATATTTTGCATACGACCTCGGAATTCGACGAAACCTTTTGTTGCGTCCGGGATGTCAAACTATTGCTAGGTTTCAAATTTCATAATTTTAGTATGTGAGCGTGGCAAAAGAAAATGTGTTTGGTCAATTTCTGTTAAATTGGATCGACCAGAAAATGGCCATTTTTCAAACGATCTCAGAATTCGACGAAACTAGTTTTGTTGGGACCGTAGCGTCAAAACATAGCTAGATTTATTTTTTTGGAATTTTTTGAATCAGTTTGTGGCCCTGGCAAATTGAAATGTACGTTCAAAGTTGAAATTAATTGTTTTATACTTTAAATTGGAAAATAACCGACTGTAACTGTCGAATTGGCCAACGAAACCTATCCCATTGTGTCCGGGATGGGGGTATTTAGCTAGGGGCGACAGTCGTTGGGTTTGAAAAGGAGTTCGTTGGAGAAAACACTATTTTAAAATATAATAAAACCATCGACCAATCATATTTTTCTATTCATTATTTAAAATAAAAAAAATCTCCGAAACCCTATCCTTCAGCCGCTTTCGACGATCACCGTCGTTCCAACCTTCCAGCCCATTTTCCGTTCGCCTCTGACACTTCCAGACGCCACCACTCCTCGACTCGGCTTCGCCTCCTCTTCAAATCCGACCCCACCACGACCCCGACCGACGCCTCCTCCACCTGAATCGAGGCCAGAAAGTCGGCCTCTTCCCAGCGCCGCTGCCGCTCCGATCTGCCACCGTACTACCTCAAACCACCATCGACCGACAGCCCTCTCCTCCCTCTTCCACGTCCAATCCGTCGATCGTCCCCTCGTGCCTCGGTTCTCGCGAAAACCGCAAACCTAGTTTTGAACCCTCGTGAAAGGTGAGTTCTTTTTTATGTTTGCACTTTGAAAAATCATATCTTTTTGGTGTGTTGATGAAATTCGATGAAACAGGAAACATCGGGACCGCAAGGAAGCTCTCTACCACATAGAAGAAGCCGCGGATTTTTCTGAGTCATCTACGATTTTTAGCACTCCGCAAACCAATGTGAGAAATCTAAATTAAAAGAATTTGAATGGAAAATGTCGTGTATAAATTATATAAGCGAAATATAAATTACACTCGTGTGGTATACCACATGTACATGCGTGGTGTAAGCTATATAAGCGAAGTATGAATTATACATGCAAAGAATAATTGATATATGTGTTGAAATGCAAGTGAAATATAGCAATTATAATATATATATACTCCCCTCGTCCACAAACCATGGACGATATTTATTGTTGTGAATTGGTGTGAAATATTGGATGAAAAATACGAATGGTTGAATTATTGTTTGTGGTTGATATTGTTTGGTTGTGGTTGAAAAATACCCATTGGTGATTGAAATGAATTGGAAATATTTGTGGAAATAAAAATAAAACATGCCGCCTGCGTGCGAATTAGATGCATGAATCCCCATTGTCAAAAACTGCGAGGTTTTAAGGTAGAGCGAGGAGCCGTACTAGGGACGGTGCCGGTTTTAACTACCCTGCCGTTATGCTGCCAAAATTTTGAATAATCTTTATGTGTTAGAATAATTTTCATATGTTGAAATTATTTTCATGCGTTGAAATCAAAGTCCTATGTTGAAACTATATCCATGTGTGGAAATGTTCATGTGTTGAAAAGTGTTGTGTGAAAATTAAATTCATTTGTGAATGAATAAAGTGTTTAAACAATAAAAATCACATTTTTATAATATATATGATGTATGAAAAATATTCGCCTTATATAAATAGATTCAACAATAAAAATTCCAACTTTCTAATATGAACAACATAAAAAAAATATCCATGTGTGGAAATAATAATGTGTTGAGAAATGTGTGTAGTGGAAAAGTTCACGTGTTGAATAAAAAGATCGAACAATAAAAATTACATTTTTATTGAAACTATGAAGTGTTGAAATTATCCATTTGTCGAATAAATATTTTAAATGATAAAAATGTCATTTTTATCATATATGTGATATGCTAGAGATATGCGGACGTTGAAATAAATATTGGTGAAGAAGTATTATTTTTAACATGCATAGAAACTAAATAAAAAGTCATGTGTTGAAATCTATTTTAGTTCGCCAAAGTTATCATCTTTGAAATGTGAAGTGTTAAAAATAGCCACTTGTTCAAATAAATGTGCATGAGTTGAAATATACATTAATTAGCTAATGATATGATTTTAGCCTATGCATGCAACATTGGAATGAATGGTGTTTTTAAACCGAAGTAAATTGAATATGAAGTTGATTGGAAAATGATAAGTGATAAAAATTGTATATATGTACATGCATATTTATTGAACAGGTTATAGCAAAAAGGGGCTAGAGAAGAGGAATAAAATTTTGTGCCCGACAAATAGGTACACATTTACTGTTTTGTTTGGGTGATGATTTTATGAGCCTGTTGGCTAGCCGCTTGGCTTTTTTTTTCTTTACATGAGACGCCCGTGTGGCTATTTGGGAAATTTCCCAGCCCCTCCCGTACAAAGGAGGTTATGGCGTAATTTTCCAAAATTTAAAGGCGTTAGTGAAATAATTAAAGTGAAAACGATATAGGAATTTTTGAATGAACTATATATATATATATATATATATATATATATATATAATTAAAACGAAACATGGCCATGCAGTTCGTGCTTTGAAACCGTGATTTCAAACGACTAGTGCGGGAAATCCGACCATTGGATTATCCCGAAACCGCAACCTTTGGGTTCGCCTTGGAAATATCTTTCCAACGGCACCAACTTTGTGAAGATCCGACGGTTGGATTGTCTGGAATGTTTAATTCAAATCTAAAGAAAAACAGCGCCAGAAACGATTATATTTATATATATATAAATATAATTAAATTAAATCGAATAACGACGCTGTAGTTCGTAAATAGAAATCATAACTTCAAATGACTAGTGTGGAAGATCCGACCGTCGGATTTTCCCAAAACTGAAACCGTTGGATTCGTTTTGAAATGATCTTTCTAATGATATAAAATTTGTGAAGATCCAATGGTTAGATTTTCAGATATGTGTAAAACAAAATTAGTGAAAAGCAGCGCCAGTGCATCGACACGACCTGAAACGTTGTTTAATTAAATATGGCCGTTTTAAATTAATTAAAAATGGCGATATATCGTTATAAAATACTATAGACGATATAGAGTGGAAATAAACCCATTTTGTTGTGTTTGCTTGATATGTGACAGTTGAATGTATCTAACATGAAAATTATAACTAAAGAACTGAAATGTGAATGTTGAATAGTCCAACCATGTGAATAATTGATTTGAAAATCTAAATATACGTGGGTTATTTGAAAAGGCCGAGTTTATCTCATTTCAAATAATCGATCGACGTTGAGAAGTCGAAGAGTGGAAGACGGTTGAAGACCGACGATGTTCACATTGGATGGATGGGCGCTACTAATGCTCGTGATTGGAGTAGCTACCATGAAGGAACTGAAGTAGTAGCCGTCCAAACATACTGTTGATTATACGGATATGCGAGGAATTAGTGCCTCCGGTTTCGTTCAGACCCAGAACGGACTTGTAAATGGACTGTGTGTCTGACATTGGATTTTGTTCTGTGTTGATTGATCTCTGTTAAATATATATCTGTTTGGCGGCGGATAATTTATTTTCTTGCTTAACGCCCTTCTCTGAGACGTACGAGCTCAGAGGTTATGTATTGATAGAAATCAGTCGCATGGAGTGGATTGCTTGTGTGGCACGCCTGAGTGGCATATGATCAAGGCTTCTGTTGCAAAGCAAAGTCTTGTGGTTGATGATCAAAGCATGGTCTGTGTAACGTAGCTTTGTGTATAACGTGAATTCGCGAGCCTCACACCTCAGTATGAGTCAAAAACGGGAGAGTGACTGCAGGGAGAGCACGACATTTCTTTCTAGCTAAGGTGGTGCCAGTGACCTACCAGCCCTGACATAATATATACTTTTCACCTGTGTGGTTGTTGGAATGCGAGGCGCCTCGATATAGGTCTGTAAGGACCGGGAAACGTGTGTTCAGGAATAACTAATCCTCAAAAGTAAGAGAGGACCGGCCCTGAAGATCCAAGGATCATAGTGGGGTCCTGGGACATTTGCTAGAGTGTCTCGAATCGGAGAGGAGCTTGCCCCTTGCCTCGACTCATGAAGGAATCCAATTTCCAATATGAAATATGCGGACGTGATTGTATTACTAGTACGGTGACATAGTGGTATGGGTCATTTATGCCGCCTATGATTGATATTTATGATTGAAATCGCTTTTGAAACATATATGCACTAGTAATAATATCAAACACTTTTGTTTAATTCGTATGAAGCATTTTTGGCCATTATAAGGTAAAAGCTCTATCCTCCGGCTTGCGTTGCATTGTGTGATGGGACCTGAGTCTTATAATGGCTTCATTTTATGAAAAGCATTGCGATGATTTAATCATTTACTTTATTTCATGCACTAGCACTCATTGGAGTAAACCCGTTCCGCGAAAGTGGCGTGATCCTTTGATTTGCCTTATAATTGTTGTTAATAGTTATGTAGATTTCTCATACCAGTCCCATGACTGACTCGTAGTTTGTTTCACCTTGCAAACTCGGGTGCCCTCATTTTCACACGGGCAGCCTAGTTACAGGTTTCTAACGCACCTTTTGACTCATGGCGAGGCTTGACTACACCGTGCTGACTTGGATTTTCTCTGCCATTATTGTATCTATATTATGATTCTGCCATTGGCGATGTAGATTGATATTATTTTGTGTACTCTTTATGTATGATTCCGCCTCAGGCGATGGTGACTGACTATGTATCATTATGCACTAAGTTGTATCCTGTACTGTGCTTCTCTGATGTGATGATATCTATATGATTCCGCTGTCATATGTGTGTAAATTACTCTATTTTCTGTTTATGCTATATTATGTGATCTGCTAATGATGATTAATGTGTTATATTCCAATGATTATCCTTAACACCGTGTCACGGGGTTTTGGGATCGTCACAGCTTGTATCAGAGCTTTGGTTAACCTTAGTTTTGGAGTCTAACACATTTAACACTTCGTCAAAATAGAATCAGTAGTATTCTAAGGCAAGTCGCTCATTAGAGATAGGACTAGTAAAGTCCTAGAGTGAGCCGAGCAGAATAGCAAAAACAATTTGATCAGTCCATCGTTATCTTTCCGTAAATTTTCTGCTTAAGTATGCAATAAATTATCGTCTCTGTTAGCTGACTCTTTCCTTGCTTATACAGAATTTGACAAATGGCTACCAGAGCAGCAGCCGCTAGAGGAGGCCGTGCCGGCCGAGGCCGAGGAAGGGGAGAAGCCCCAGTTCAAGAAGGACCTTTGATACAACCTCCGGCAGCTCAATACTTCGAGCTAGACCGTGTAGCTAAGAGATACAAAAACTTAGGAGGCAAGACCTTCTCGGGAACTGGCACGGTAATAGAGGCCCTTGCATGGCTCAAAACATGCGAGAAAATTCTTGAAGGCCTAAGGCTTGGAGACGAAGACAAAGCTATTATGGGCGCTTGGCTTATGCAGGAACAAGCCAAACTATGGTGGGAATCTCTCACCGCCGGGAATAGAGAAGCTAGAAGAACATGGGATGGATTTAAAGAACTCTTCAAGGAGAAATATGTCCCAGAACAAGCTCTAGAACGATGCACGATGACTTCGCCAACCTCCAGCAGGGGGATCTTTCCGTGCAGGATTATCTGAATAAATTTACACTGTTGTCGCCCTATGCTCCGGAGCTCGTCGCCACTGCAAAGTCCAAAAATAAGAGGTTTATCCTTGGGCTAAGGCAACAGTATCATGATAGAGCCATGGCCCATGTCAAGCTAGAATTCAACGAACTGGTGGAAATGACATGCAACTACGAAGACCTTGACCATAGGCATCTGGAGCAGGATCGCGCTAGAAGCCAAGCCGGGAACAAACACAAGCCTGCTGCGAATCAAGCCGAGTCAAGCCAAGCAGCATCTTCAAAACCTCAGACTGGCAAGCCGCCAAGAGGAAATTGCTTTAACTGTGGCAAAGCGGGGCACTACTCTAATGTGTGCACAGCCCCGAAGAGACAGAAGACAAATTCACAAGGTTCAAGCCAGGGTTCTCAGAACCCTCGCTCCTACTTTAATTACCGCAAGACCGATCATCTAGTCAAAGACTGTCCTCTGCTGAAGAAAGCTACCGTAGCTCACGTCTATGACGGGTCGAGCCCGCCAACTGCTTCCGACGGAGCAGGTAAACCTAATATTTTGGGAGGTACCCTTACAGTTAAGAATATTCCTGTTTCTGTATTGTTTGACACGGGTGCGTCGCGTAGTTTTATTGCTAGAAACACAATGCACAAATTAAAGTTAAAACAGAGAAAGCTTAAAGAATCGGTTGAAGTACATAACCCGATAGAGGGTCCTATCACTCTCAGTTCATGTTGTAGAGTGCCAATCTCTTATTCTTCCTACAAATTTTCTTTCAATTTGATCATCATGGATTTTCCCGAATTCGATATCATACTCGGGCTGGATTGTTTAACGAAATACGAAGCCGAAGTGAATTGTGCGGAAAGAATCGTCAAAATTCGAACGAAGCTTGGATATATTACGGTACCCTGTCATGGTTCGAATCCAAATAGAGAAGAATTTTGGTCAGCATTAGAAATTATCCCCACTTCCATAGAAAAGATTCCGATTGTTAGAAACTATGCGGATGTGTTTGAAGAAGTTGAAAACTTACCTCCGCAAAGAGAAATAGAATTCCGAATCGATCTAATTCCCAATGCCAGACCAGTGGTACATCCAATTCGCAGAATGACTCCGAAGGAAAAAGAAGAATTAGGCGATCAAACTCGTCAACTATTGTGGAAGGGTCTAATCAGACCTAGTTGTTCTAATTGGGCTGCAGCTGTTGTGTTTGTCCCAAAGTCAGACGGTACTCTTCGATTATGCGTTGATTACCAAGACCTCAACAAACAGACGCTCAAAAATAAATATCCATTAACCCGCATCGATGATTTGCTAGACCAATTGAATGGGGCGAAAGTATTTTCCCGAATGGACCTAGCTACAGGTTTTCATCAATTGAGAATAGCAAAAGAGTGCGTTCCTTTGACAGCTTTCAGAGGTCCAGACATATTTTATGAATGGCTAGTAATGCCGTTCGGCCTGTGCAATGCTCCAACATACTTTGTCGATCTAATGAATAGAGTGTTCAGGGGAGTTCTGAATAAATTTGTCCTCGTATTCATCGATGATATTTTAATCTACTCCAAATCAAAACCCGAGCATGAAAAACATTTAGAACAAGTATTGGAGATTTTAAAGAAGAACGTCTTCAAAGCCAAATTCTCTAAATGTGTCTTCTGGCAAGAAGAAGTCAAGTTTCTTGGCCATGTCGTGTCAGAGAAAGGAATTTCTGTTGACCCAAGCAAAATAACAGCAATTCAAGACTGGAAACAACCCACTACTCCCACAGAAGTTAGAAGTTTTATGGGGTTGGCTAGTTATTATCGAAAGTTCGCTAAGGATTTTTCGAATATATCCGGTCCGTTAACGAAGCTCACAAAGAAACACGAGAAGTTTAAGTGGACTTCCGACTGTGAAGAAGCTTTCCAGGAATTGAAATCGAAACTGACAACTACTCCAGTGTTAACCATTATTGATGGGAATCAGGATTTAACGGTTTGGACAAATGCTTCTATTAGAGGTCTTGGTGCAGTGTTAATGCAAAGAGGCCAAGTAGTCGCTTATGCAAGCCGCCAATTGAAACCACATGAGAAGAATTATGTGACTCATAATCTTGAGTTGCTAGCTATCATTTTTGCCTTGAAAATCTGGAGGCATTATTTATTGGGCGAGAAATTTATACTGTACACAGATCATCAATCATTGAAGTATTTATACACCCAGAAAGATCTGAATTTGAGACAGCAGCGTTGGCTAGAATTTCTTGCAGCGTATGATCTTGATATCTTGTATACGCCGGGGAAGGCTAACGTTGTAGCGGATGCACTTAGTAGGAAAACCGCAATCGTTGCCAATCTTATAATTACGCCAGGATTGATTGATAGAATATCTGTTCTTCAGAAAAGTGACAATTTTGTGAAAGAGATGATAAAAAGGATTCAAAGGGACGAAGGCTCCAGTTTCCAGGTGGATAGTGAGGGAGTTCTGAGGCTGAATAAAAGAATATGTGTCCCCGACATTCCTGAGCTCAAAAGAGAAGTGCTAGACGAATGCCATAAATCCAAATTTTGCATCCATCCTGGTGTGAGTAAAATGTACAACGATATAAAACGCACTTTCTGGTGGAGGGCAATGAAAAGGGATATTTCTTTGTATGTTAGCAGATGCCCTACTTGTCAATTGGTCAAGACCGACCAATAAAAGGCTGCTGGATTGTTACAACCTTTGGAAGTCCCAGGTTGGAAATGGGAACAAATTTCCATGGATTTCATAGATGGTTTGCCGCGAACCAGGAAAGGTAATGACAGCATTTGGGTAATCGTAGATCGCTTCACGAAGAGTGCCAATTTTATACCTGTCAGATCCAATAGAACCGCTCAAAGTCTAGCACAGATATATTTCAAAGAAATCGTTAAGCTGCATGGAATTCCTATCAGCATAGTCAGTGATAGAGACCCGATATTTGCTAGCAAATTCTGGGAAGCTTTCCAGACAGAATTGGGAACGAAAATGAATATGAGCACCACTTATCACCCTCAAACAGATGGCCAAACCGAGCGGGTGAATAGAATTCTAGAAGATTTATTGCGGGCTTGTATAAATGATTTTGGTGGGTCATGGGAAGATCACTTGCATTTGGCAGAATTCTCATATAACAATAGCTATCAAGCAAGTTTGGGAATGTCGCCATTTGAAGCATTATATGGCAGACCGTGCAGATCTCTAGCATGTTGGGTAGAACCTGGCAATAGACTTGTGTTAGGACCCAATATGATTAGAGAAGCATCTGATAAAGTCGACTTCATCAAAAAGCATTTGAGAACCGCGCAAAGCCGACAGAAAAGTTATGCAGATTCTAGAAGAAGAGATTTGACATTTGCTGTTGGTGATCATGTTTATTTGAAAGTTTTTCCGATGAGAGGAGTAATCAGATTTGGCAAAACTGGGAAGTTGGCACCGAGATTTATTGGTCCCTTTGCTATACTCGAACGAATTGGAACTCTTGCTTATAGGGTTCAATTACCAGATTGGTTGCCTGGAGTGCATGATGTATTACACATATCTCAACTTAGAAGACATGCGCATGATCCGAATCTTGTTGTAGAAGAAGTAGCGCAACAGGATATAGATATAACTCCAGAATTAGCACTCAGAAGAGAGCCATTAAAGATTGTTGGCAAAGAAACTAGAGAACTCGAAGCAAAAAGGTTCATTTAGTTAAAGTGTAGCGGAGCAGTGATCCTAGAGACTGTACTTGGGAGACAGAGGAAAGCATTAGGCAAGCTTACCCCAAATGCAGAGTGGATATCACTGACTAACTCCGGTGCAAGGTACCTTTACAATACTTTGCATTTACATTTTGTTTCCCACTTTACTGTTGTTTCCTTTTCGAGGACGAAAAGTTTTAAGTGAGGGAGATTGTAATAACCCGAAAAATACGAGCCAATTTTAAATTTTAAATTGGTGATTTCAAAGGAATTTGAACAACTGAAATAGAATATTTCAATAAAATAGTGAATTAGAAGTAGTGAGTCAGTTTGAAAATTTGAATTCAAACTTTGAATGACTGTGCAGGGTGGAAAATATAACGGATTTTAACGAAACCAAAAATATCTAAATCTGTTTATCAATACCTTTCTAACGAATCTGAAAAATCGAAGTTTCATGACGGGAATCAAAAGTTATGGCCGAATGAATTTTCAGAATGGTCACTATATAGAATATATAGCCCTCGAAAATTGATTTTTTGCATACGACCTCGGAATTCGACGAAACCACTTTTGTTGGGTCCGGGATGTCAAACTATTGCTAGGTTTCAAATTTCATAATTTTTGAAGCTAGTATGTGAGCGTGGCAAAAGAAAATGTGTTTGGTCAATTTCTGTTAAATTGGATCGACCAGAAAATGGCCATTTTTCAAACGATCTCAGAATTCGACGAAACTAGTTTTGTTGGGACCGTAGCATCAAAACATAGCTAGATTTATTTTTCTGGAATTTTTCGAATCAGTTTGTGGCCCTGGCAAATTGAAATGTACGTTCAAAGTTGAAATTAAATGTTTTATACGTTAATTTGAAAAATAACTGACTGTAACAGTCGAATTAGCCAACGAAACCTATCCCATTGTGTCCGGGATGGGGGTATTTAGCTAAGGGCGACAGTCGTTGGGTTTGAAAAGGAGTTCGTTGGAGAAAACACTATTTAAAAATATAATAAAACCATCGACCAATCATATTTTTCTATTCATTATTTAAAATAAAAAAAATCTCCGAAACCCTATCCTTCAGCCGCTCTCGATGATCACCGTCGTTCCAACCTTCCAGCCCATTTTCCGTTCGCCTATGACACTTCCAGACGCCGCCACCACCACCCCTCGACTCGGCTTCGCCTCCTCTTCAAATCCGACCCCACCATGACCGCGACCGACGCCTCCTCCACCTGAATCGAGGCCAGAAAGTCGGCCTCTTCCCAGCGCCGCCGCCGCTCCAATCTGCCACCCTACTCCCTCAAACCACCATCGACCAACAGCCCTTTCCTCCCTCTTCCACGTCCAACCCGCCGATCGTCCCCTTGTGCCTCGGTTCTCGCGAAAACCGCAAACCTAGTTTTGAACCCTCATGAAAGGTGAGTTCTTTTTGATGTTTGCACTTTGAAAAATCATATCTTTTTGGTGTGTTGATGAAATTCGATGAAACAGGAAACATCGGGACCGCAAGGAAGCTCTCTACCACATAGAAGAAGCCCCGGATTTTTCTGAGTCATCTACGATTTTTAGCACTCCACAAACCAATGTGATAAATCTAAATTAAAAGAATTTGAATGGAAAACGTCGTGTATAAATTATATAAGCGAAATATGAATTACACACATGTGGTATACCACATGTACATGCGTGGTGTAAGCTATATAAGCGAAGTATGAATTATACATGCAAAGAATAATTGATATATGTGTTGAAATGCAAGTGAAATATAGCAATTATAATATATATATATATATATATATATATACACACTCCCCTCGTCCACAAGCCATAGACGATATTTATTGTTGTGAATTGGTGTGAAATATTGGATGAAAAATACGAATGGTTGAATAATTGTTTGTGGTTGATATTGTTTGGTTGTGGTTGAAAAATACCCATTGGTGATTGAAATGAATTGGAAATATTTGTGGAAATAAAAATAAAACATGCCGCCTGCGTTCGAATTAGATGCATGAATCCCCATTGTAAAAAACCGCGAGGTTTTAAGGTAGAGCGAGGAGCCGTACTAGGGACGGTACCGGTTTTAACTACCCTGCCGTTATGCTGTCGAAATTTTGAATAATCTTTATGTGTTAGAATAATTTTCATATGTTGAAATTATTTTCATGCGTTGAAATTAAAGTCCTTTGTTGAAACTATATCCATGTATGGAAATGTTCATGTGTTGAAAAGTGTTGTGTGAAAATTAAATTCATTTGTGAATGAATGAAGTGTTTAAACAATAAAAATCACAAATTTATAATATATATGAAGTATGAAAAATATTCGCCTTATATAAATAGTTTCAACAATAAAAATTCCATCTTTCTAATATGAACAACATAAATAAAATATCCATGTGTGGAAATGCTCGTGTGTTGAGAAATCTGTGTAGTGGAAAAGTTCATGTGTTGAATAAAAAGATCGAACAATAAAAATTACATTTTTATTGAAACTATGAAGTGTTGAAATTATCCATTTGTCGAATAAATATTTTAAATGATAAAAATATCATTTTTATCATATATGTGATATGCTAGAGATATGCGGACATTGAAATAAATATTGGTGAAGAAATATTATTTTTAACATGCATAAGAACAAAATAAAAATTCATGTGTTGAAATCTATTGTAGTTCGCCAAATTTATCATCTTTGAAATGTGAAGTGTTAAAAATAGCCACTTGTTCAAATAAATGTGCATGAGTTGAAATATACATTAATTAGCTAATGATATGATTTTAGCCTATGCATGCAACATTGGAATGAATGGTGTTTTTAAACCGAAGTAAATTGAACATTGTTAGACCAAAAAGTGGATCTAACACCCAAATAGATTAAAAGCAAAATGAAACGAGATCAAAACTAAAAATGAACACACAGGATTTATAGTGGTTTGGCGAAGAAATGCCTACGTCCACTTGTCTTTCACTATATGCAATGATTTAGTTGCAAATACAATGAAATATTCACTTGATTTCTCTCACAACTCACTTACAATCACTCAATTGACTAAAAGCAAATAATGAAAGAAGATTTGGATTCTCCGGGAGTGCTGGAATCCGGGTTATGAAGGTGGTTGAACTCTCAAAGTGCCAGAAAAAAGATCCTTTTCTTTGTCTTGAGACGGGGTATTTATAGGTGAGAATTTACACAGAAATCCATCCGAACCCGAGGCTAATGGGATGGATGACACATGGCTCCGATCCGGATCGTGTTCTGAGCAAATTCTCACCTATAAATACCCCATCTCAAGACAAAGAAAAGGATATATTTTCTGGCACTTTGAGAGTTCAACCACCTTCATAACCCGGATTCCAGCACTCCCGGAGAATCCAAATCTTCTTTCATTATTTGCTTTTAGTCAATTGAGTGATTGTAAGTGAGTTGTGAGAGAAATCAAGTGAATATTTCATTGTATTTGCAACTAAATCATTGAATATAGTGAAAGACAAGTGGACGTAGGTATTTCTTCACCGAACCACTATAAATCCTGTGTGTTCATTTTTATTTTTGATCTCGTTTCATTTTGCTTTTAATCAATTTGGGTGTTAGAACCACTTTTTGGTCTAACATTTTGGTGCTTTCACTGAGAACTCATCTGAATTCTTTGTTTTTCTGGATTATCGTTCTACTTTTTGGACCGTTGAGTTCAAAGAAGTTAATCCTCAAGTTTCAACGCCCTTGGATATTTATTGAAGTGATTGTCGAAGAATCATGGCCAAAGGAAAAGGCAAAGAAGTTCAAGCTGGTCGAGGAAATGGAGCTGGAGAAGATCAGAAAAATGCGGTTGTGACAAGGTCTCGTGGGCAGAGTTCAGCAGCAGGACGAACCGATGCAGGAAATCCGAACCGCCTCCAGGGGGAGAGCTCCGATCCGATCCGGGTAGGAGATTCTGAAGCAGTGCATTCCCCCAATCTGAACCGACCCGAGCAGCTTGCCATGTACCGACCTGACCAGGCTCCCCAGCTCCGAACCGACCCGATCTCCAATCTCTGATCCGATCCGACTCTTGGTGATGTTGGAACCTCTACTCGAGTCCCTACAAATGCTCTGATTCCAGCCACCAGGGTCAGTGACCAGGTCAATCCATCTGTGCCTATAACTCAAGGAGATTTCTCGCGCTTACTTGACATGCTCGAGAGTACTAGGGAGGCTATGAAAGTCCATGAGCGCACTAATCTCATGATGCAGGAAAATATGAGGCTCATGAGAAGGGAGATTAGCGAACTCCGTCGACAGAGAACCCCATCACCAGTTCGTCACACACCAGTGGATCAGTCTTCATCTTCCGAGGAAGAGCGGCCCCGTGAACAAAGGCCGCTCGAACGACCTCAGAATGTGGAGCAGCTGACATTCGGATCTTTGGGGTCTCGTGAGGATATTGCACGAGCACTAGGAAACAATGACCCCACTCGGGGGCAAAGGCTCCAGTCCCCTCCTCCCGAGATCGACCGGGAGCGTAGGGAACGGAATAGAGCAGAAGCAGCTCGAAGAAGAAGGGCATCTCCTGAACAAGAGCCCAGAAGGAACCCGGATACTAGGGCCAGGGAACCTGAACGGCCCCTAACTAATGCTGATGTACAGGCAATGGTGCGCCAGATCATGTCCTAAAGCAAGAACTATACAAATGAAGATTATGGCATTGAGCGAAGCCATACTCCTTTCACCGACGATATCCTCGACTTCCGGTTTCCCCGGCGTTTTAACCTGCCACAGATGGACAAGTACAACGGGAGAACTGATCCGGGACAACATTTGATGCGATATTCGTGGCTCATGAATGCTGCCGCTGCCCCTGATGAAGTGAAGTGTAAAGCATTCCCGATCTATTTAGAAGATGTGGCGCTGTTCTGTTTTACCCAACTTCCACCTCGTTCGGTTTCGAATTACAGGGAACTTAGCGAACGTTTTATGAATCAGTTCCGACTCCATACCCGAAAGTCCAAAAGTGTTATTGAATTATCAAGAATTAAGCAGGCGCCAGGAGAGTCTTTGAGGTCGTATCTTGACCGTTTTAATTTAGCTGTGACTGAAGTTAGTGACCCTCATGAGCCCACCATTCTGATGGCATTAAAGGAAGGAGTCGATCCTGAATCCGAGTTCGGGGATTACCTCTCTGGGAAGACACCCTCCACAAGAGAGATATTCTATGAAAAAGCCGATATTTATTTAAGACGAGAGGAGGCCAGGGCGAACCAGAAGAGAAAGTCTGAAGCGGCTTCAAAAGAAAATGTGCAGAGTAACGTCGCCGTGAAGCAGTCTGGGGAAAGTTCCGGAAAAGTTAAAGTAAATGTGGGAAACAAGGGTGGAAACAACAATGCTGGAAACGGGGGCAACAACAATAACCGTAATGCGAACGGTAACAGAAGAAATAGAAATAGGGGAAGTGATCCTAACAAAAGACCCCGATTCCAGACCTACGAGAATTATACACCATTGAACGACACCCTGGAGAATATTTACCTCGATACGTACAACGTTTTGCAGTATAAAAGACCGCCACCTCGTGATTCGACCGAGAAAGAAATGGCAAATGGGAAGTTTTGTTTGTTTCATGGAACCCATGGGCATTCAACCAATGAATGTCGGCATTTGAGAGATGTGATTGAGAAGCTGCTGCGTGAAGGGAAGTTGGATGAATACAAGGTTGCCCCGAGGGACAGGGGGCAAGGAGAGCAGGCTCCAAAGCAGATTCTACCTGCTCCCAAGCCTACAGTGCAGCAGAAAGGTAAAGGAATTGTTATCAACTCCATAGTGGGTGGACCTCACCCGGCAATCCGTAGTTTCAGAGCGATGGATCAATATGTAAATGCTGCCAAGCACATAGATGTGAATGAAGGTGATGATATGGAGGATATCACCCCCATAAAACAACAGAAGACAATGTATGACGACGTGGTATTCCGCAGCAGAGATAATACTGGGATTCAATCACCCACTGATGATCCGTTGGTCATTACTACCACCATTGGGCCGGCCTTGGTTCATAAGGTGTTAGTAGACAACGGAAGTTCCGTCAATATTTTGTTTAAAAAGTCATTCGATCAGATGAAGCTTGAATCTGAGGATTTGAAGCCATGTGAAGGATGGATCAGAGGCTTCAATAGGGCGTCAACAGCTCCCATGGGATACATAGAATTGCCCGTGACCTTGGGGCAAGGAGAACGCAGAAGAGTGCAGATGCTTCAGTTCATAGTGTTGGACGTAGATTCGCCTTATAATGCATTTTTGGGGAGGCCTGCCCTTGCTGAATTCAGAGCTTGTATCGCCCCTTGGTGTTTATTGCTTAAGTTCCCAACCGAAGCCGGAACTGGAGTAATGAGAGGGGATAAAGTTTCCGGACGGGCCTGCTATGTTGCCGAATTAAAGATGTTGATGAAAGGACTTAACATCGAGAGTAAAGATGCCTCGCCTCCCCCAAAGGGGGGTTCGGCGTAGCAATTAGAGAGATTGACCCCGAAGGAGTTGCCCAAAGGAACGCCTGAAGACCTGGATCCTAGAAAAGACGAGGAACCAGAAACTAGAAATGCAACTCCTAATGAAGCGACAGTGGAAATTCCCATTGATGGAGCTGATCCAACAAGAGTTTTGAAGATTGGATCTCAATTGGATCCACGTCGAGCCAAAGAACTAACAGACTTCTTGAAGGCAAACTTGGACGTGTTTGCCTGGACCCACGCTGACATGTGTGGGATATCACCATCCATTATAAGTCACAAATTAAATGTGAACCCGAAACACCCTCCTGTGAAGCAAAAGAGATGTATGCTGGGCCCAGAGAGGTCGGCTGCTCTCAAAGAGGAAGTGGAGAAGCTGAAGCAGAACGGATTTATTCGAGATTCGACATATCCCGACTGGATATCGAATCCCGTCTTGGTAAAGAAGCCGAATGGAAAGTGGCGGACTTGCATTGATTTTTCAGATTTGAACAAAGCTTGCCCAAAAGATAGTTTCCACTTCCCAGGATTGACCAGCTTGTAGATTCGACAACAGGTCATGATCTTCTCTCTTTCATGGACGCATATTCCGGATATAATCAAATTCCTATGCACGTGCCAGATCAAGAGCATACGAGCTTCATTACGAATTTGGGGTTATATTGTTATGTTGTAATGCCATTCGAATTGAAAAACGCCGGAGCCACTTATCAGCGCTTGGTGAACAGAATGTTTTATAATCAAATAGGAAAGACTATGGAAGTTTATGTGGATGATATGCTTGTCAAATCGAAACAGTCCTCCAGCCATACGCAAGACTTGGCGGAAATGTTTGGTATCCTGCGAAAGTATCGGATGAAGTTGAATCCTCTGAAATGCTCATTTGGAGTGGCGTCGGGAAAATTCCTAGGCTTCATTGTGAGCTCCCGAGGAATTGAAATCAATCCTAGCCAAATAGCAGCGATTAGAAACATCGAAGAACCAAGAAGAATTAAAGATGTCCAAAGTCTTGCAGGGAAAGTAGCCGCGTTGAGTAGATTCATCTCCAAAGCTACAGACAAGTGCGTTCCGTTTTTTGATTTGATTAAAAGGGGAAAGTAAAACTTTGAGTGGACTCCGGACTGTGTTGAGGCCTTTCGAAATTTATTGGAACTGCTAGAGAAACCGCCGGTTTTGTCAAAGCCAGTAGATCACGAAGAATTGTTTGTTTACTTGGCAGTCTCGGCTCACGCCGTTAGCACAGCCCTGGTTCGAGAAGAAGACAAAGTACAAAGGCCAGTGTATTATGTAAGCAAGAAATTAGCAGCGGCAGAGCGCAACTACCCAAAGATTGAGAAGCTCGCTTACAGCCTCCTAATCGCATCCCGAAAACTTCGTCACTATTTCCAAGCTCATCCAATAACCATATACACCGACCAGCCCTTGAGACAGGTGTTGCAGAGACCCGAAGCATCGGGAAGATTGATCAAATGGAATATAGAATTAAGTCAGTTTGATTTGAATTTTCAACCACGAAATTCGATCAGGGGGCAAGCTCTGGCAGACTTTATTGCGGAGTTCACCATACCAGAGGAGGAAGTAATCGACGACAGAGTGGTTAAGTCCGAGGATGAGTTAAAGATAGATCCGTGGAAACTATACACAGATGGAGCCAAGAACGACCGAAGGTCCGGAGCTAGAATCGTCTTAGTCACTCCTGAAGGACGGTCGTTATATTACGCTCTACGATTAGAATTTTCGGCGACTAACAATGACTCTGAATATGAAGCCCTGATTGCCGGGCTGAAGCTTGCTAAAAACCTCGGAATAAAAACGTTGGACATATTCTGTGACTCTAAAATCGTTGTTTGCCAAGTGCGAGAGTTATTTGTGGCTCGGGGACCTCGACTTATCGCCTACCTCAGGAGAGTGAGAGAGCTGTTGAGTAGCTTGGAGCGGTACAATATAACACACATTCCAAGAGCCGAAAACCAGAAGGCGGATAGGCTGGTAAAGCTGGCTAGTTCCGATAATCCAGAAGAGATTGAAATAATTCCAATTGAAACGTTGGAATCGCCAAGCTTTGAGTCGATGGAAGTTGAGCTCGCTTTCGAAGCGGAACCGGAAAAGGAGTCATGGATGACCCCAATTAAGAACTTCCTTAAGAATGGGACACTCCCATCAAAGAAGAGTGAGAAAAGGGCCGTAGTTCGCAAGGCTACCAGATATTTCATGCAAGATGATACTCTTTATAGGCAAGGATTTTCTATGCCCCTGTTACGATGTATAGCACACGACGACATCAAACGTGTACTGAGAGAAGTGCACGAAGGTGAGTGTGGAGATCATACAGGAGGTCAGACTTTAGCAAAAAAGATATTGCGATATGTATACTTCTGGCCCACAATTAATAAAGATGCAGCTGATTATTCACGACGCTGCGATAAGTGCCAGAGATTTGCCAAAATCCCCAGAGCACCTTCGACCCAACTTAAATCAATGGTAAGTCCTTGGCCATTTGCCACATGGGGGATTGATATCATTGGAGTTCTACCGATTGCTAAAGGAGGAGCGAAATATGCAATAGTGGCCGTGGACTATTTTACGAAGTGGGTGGAAGCTGAGCCCTTGACCAAAATCACGGCAAGAAAGGTGATAAGTTTCGTGGTCAGAAATATTATATGCCGATTCGGGATCCCAAGAACGATTATAATTGACAACGGGACCCAGTTTGATGGTACTGAATTCAGAAATTTCTGCCAGAAGTATAAAATCGACAAGCGATACACTGCGGTTGCTTATCCGTAGTCGAATGGGAAAGTTGAGGCAATAAACAAAGTAATAAAATCCATCCTCAAGAAACGGTTAGAGCGCGCAAAGGAAAAATGGGTTGACGAATTGCCCCTAGCTTTGTGGGCATATCGGACAACATTTAAGACGGCTACTGGTCACACCCCTTTCTCTCTCTCCTTTGGCTCAAAAGCAGTAATTCCAGTTGAGCTGGAAGTTCCTTCCCACAGGGTAACGTATTATGACCCGATGACGAATCGGGCACTCTTACTTGAGTCTCTTGATGAAGTCGAAGAAAAAAGGGACGAAGCAGATTTGCGTGCGACAATACATCGACGTCAGATGGCACGCTATTACGACAAAAAAGTTCGCCTTAGGACTTTTGAACCAGGAGATTTGGTTCTAAAGAGAGTCTTTCCATCCCTTCCTCACCTCGGTCCAAAGTGGGAAGGACCCTTTGTCATCCAACAGAAACTTGAAAAAGGAACCTTCAAGTTAACGACCGTAGATGGCGAAGAGGTCCCTAGAGCATGGAATGCCCAACACTTAATGCGATATTTGGATTAGAAATGTTGTACTCTTTTTTATTTTTCTTATGAACTTTGTAATGAGGCACGACTTGCCTTGGGAAAATCTGATGATATGAATAAAGGACTATAAAGTGGATGTAGGCTACGACTTAGCCGAACCACTATAAAAATATCGTGTGTTACTTACTTTTATGCATCATATATATACATTCATCGATTATTCTGTTGTGATTATGGAATACAGGATGATTCAAAACCTGAAAAGGTTGAGGACAGTTTAAACATAAGAAAAAGCACAACGACTATTTGTGCGACAAGACATAAAAGAATGAGAAAACGACATTCTTAACTCTAACTCTCCAGAGAGAGAGAGAGAGTATAAAAGCGTCTCCGACTGAGCGCTGAAAAAGAAATCCTTCCCCCAACTCTAACTCTCCAGAGAGAGAGAATATAAAAGCGTCTCCGACTGAGCGCTGAGAAAGAGATTCTTCCCCGCTGAAAGACTGGGGAATGAATAGATTGCTGAGCTCGAGCTCTAACTCTCCAAAGAGAGAGAGAGTATAAAAGGACGGGAAGACGACGTCCTCTGAGGCATGAAGGTGCACCCAGATAAGGGACCGCCTCAGTAAGAACTCTAACCTGAGTATAAGACAGGAGAGTATAAAAGAAATGCCAGAAAAAACGACAGGCACTGACGACGCAGGGAATGCTATCCCGTCAGAAAATCGGGAGCATTCAGATCGCTTGATTAAGCCTTGAGTAATTTGTGAGAATTAACTGGGGGCATATATGTATACGCATATTTCCTCCCTCCGTAACTTCATTTCATAACTATAGTAAGACATGCATTTTTACATAAGTGCAGAACTACTGACAAACAGAAATTGCAGAAAATGAATTATTTTTTATTTATTTACGAATGAATGAATTCGTACAGGAAAGTAGCTAAAAAAGAAGGTGCAAGAGATGCTCTTGTAGCAACAATTGTTGGCTCACCAAATACTAAAACGACACAAGGCAATCCACTATTTAGATTTTGGGTGAGCCTTGGACTTCTTGGCGGCTTTCTCTGCATCCTTTGCTTCTTTCTCGGCCTCTTTTAGGATTCGTTTTGATTTCTTCTTTCCTGAAGATGCGGTGCTGGAACCGGTAGACTTCTTCCCGGAGGGCGGAGCGCTGGAATCAAGAGAAGATTTTTTAGCAAGTTCCTCTGTAATAGATCTAGTTGAGAGCTTAACGACTAACCTTAATCCCGCATCCACAACTGCGAGGGGCTTGAGGGCTTCAGGGTCTAGTTCTTCGGCTTTTAATTGCAAGCGTTTGTCTTGATCAGCTTTCATTGCAGCCAAAGTAACATCATCAGCATTTTTTGACTCCCCGACTATTGCAACTTCTGGTTCCTCCTCATGACCTCCGTCACCACCATCATCCTTTAAAGCTGCTATCATTTCTTCATCATGGAGAGTGGCGGCCTTAGTCGGCTCACTTCCTTCTCCCAAGTCTATAGGGGCAGCCTTGTCCCCCCCTCTTTCTGCCTTTTCTGTAGGCTCTGCCCCGGCGGTGGCTCCCTGAGTCACATCTGTCTTTTCGGATAGCTCAATACCTACAGAATGAGAAGCAAAAGTTATCAACTTAGGCGAAAACAATGGGTTTTTCATCGATTGCTCAATCACGTGGCGAAAGGTAGAAATAGCCTTGACAAATTGAGGAGAAAAGGTAGGGATACCTTCCGAAGACTTCTCGGCAGGGGTGACTACTGCCTCTGATGCTGTTTTAGGAATAGGGGATAGTAGAGTTGTTCGGGGGATTCTCGGATTTTCATGATCATACCCCTCTGCTTCAGAAGTCCCAGGGGCAGCAGAAGAGGAACCAGCTTCGAGAACATTCTTCTGTTTAGACTTCCGTCTCTCTTCTTCCATGGCCTCAGCAATGAGGCGGCGCCCTTCAGCTAGGCGTTCCGGCTCATCATCCCTCAAGTATTTCTCCATTAGCTTATCTTCATCGATGGTATCGACCTTGAGCTCCTCTTTTTCCCACTCGACGATCTGATTCCATACTTGAACTAAAGTGGATAGATAATCCTCGATCCAAGAAATGTCTCGGCGATGGATGATATGTGCGAAGAATTCAATCATTAATTCGCCGAAACCCTGAATATCAGCCTCCGCCTCTGACAGTTGTTTGCGGGCTTCCTCCGCAGATTTGATAGCACACTCAACATTGCCCTCAGCCAGGGCAGCTTTGTCCTCTGCCTCCAACAGCCTTGAAGCCAAGTCAACATTCTTCTTTTCTAGTTCAACATTCCTCTTTGCTAACTCGGCATTTTTCCGTTCGAGGTCAGTGTAAGCAAGGCGCGTCTTAGCAGCTTCTGACTTAGCCTCATCAGCTTGCTTTTTTAACTCAGAACGCTCTTGAGTGTGAGATTCAAGCAAGTCATGATAACATTTTTGCATATCCTCAAATTGTTGTTTGAAGTTGGTAGCGTCCCTCTGAGCAATAGCAAGCTGGGCCTGTGTGTCCTCCAAATCTTTACCTAGGTTCTTTAAGGCCTTAGCATCTTCTTCCGCGGTTTTTTGCATTGAGTCAGCATTTGTGATTAGAGTACGGATGATTCTGGAAAGATTGCATGAATATTTAAACATCTCAGAATACTGTTTTTCAACCGCGTCTATCTTTGCTTTGGCCTCATCTGCCCACTTAGAAGAAACAGGTTCAAGGGCAGGTAAAAAAGTCAGAGTTTCGAAGTAGTGTTCGGGAAACTGCTCCTCCAAATATGCTCGCTTTATTGCAGTTTTCGCATCTAGTGGGGGAGGAGCGGGGATCGTCAATTCAGTGTCCCTGTGTGTGGAGGATTCAGTAGTTTCCTTGTCTGTCCTAGGTCGTTTAGTAGCAGGGACCTTGCGCTTACTTCGAGACTCGGTATCTTTTGGAGGGCTTCTCTCTCTGCTGCGCTTTTCGTAGGAAGAGGTGGAGTCTTTCGATTGTGGCTTGTCCTCTTCCCTACGGCTTTGATAACCTTTGTATTTCTCTTGATCCGACCGAACGGGAGAGCGAGAACGTGAGGGTCGAGAGCGATAGGGATAATAAGGCCTTCTCTCCTCCCTACCGCGATCATCACGGCGATCAAACTCGATATCCTAAGGTGGATTAGACATGCTGCGGCGAAGCTTCCTGATATCATAGTAAGATCGAGACATCGTATCTACACAATAAGACAAACAAAATTCAGAATCAATGGATTCACGGAGAAAGGGGTGCAATGAATGCTAATGCTGTTATATAAAGTGTGTCCTAAGTGGTGTGTTTCCCCCCAACCAACCCGAGTCTGAAGCTAGACTAGTACGGGCAGGCTCTTTGGCCTTAGCAGGAGTGGTCTCTTCGGAAGAGGTGAAGACTAAAGGATCCTTCCTAAAATCCTCTGAAGTATATATAGTTTCAGGTAAGGGGAGATCCCCCAAACCCTGAAATATTGGGTCATCAGTACTAGGGACATCCCCTTCGGAAGCATTAAGTGGCGACTCTTGGGAGGATGTTGACTTTTCCAGAGAAGTAGCCTCCTCGGGGGCAGTATATCCTTCACGATGCTTTTCGGCCAGGTTAGCCAATTCGTCATCCTGAGTAGAAGATGGAGAAGGTGAAGTTTGAAGAGGCACTGTAGGAACTCCCGAGCCTTCTCCTGTTTCTGGGACTACCTCCACTGGAGGAATATATACGTATGGAGCCGTCCCATGACCAATACTACGAAAAACGGATAACAGCCCATGAAAGTGAAGATATTCGTCTTTAAGGACTTCATCGATAGTCAAGAATTTCTGATCGCCATTAAGAAGTTGGTGCATCCGGTTAAAGAACACCTGATTTGATATTTGTTTTGGATTGTCGACTGCAAACAAAAAGGAAAACAAGTTAAGGTGATGACTCGAGTGTATAGAGCCTGGATTTAGAAAACCAGTGCTTTACTTGATTTTGTCCACCTCCTGGCACATCCAGGCTGTCGCTTCACGTAGAACCATTCCAGTCTGGAATCTCCAGCTTTATTGCTGAATGGCGCCGAAATTATCTTCCTTTAGGAACAGACTCAAAATAGCAGAAAGATGGAGTCTCTCGAGTCCGATGCTTGAAGTTATAGAAGAAATGAACGTCATCGAACGTGAGCTCTATGCCTAAGATCTCACGGTATGCTATGTACAAAGTGTGCAAGTAGGCATAAGAATTGGGATGCAGCTGCATGGGGGCAATCCGTATTTGCCTTAGAAAGTCAACAATGAAGGGAGAAAATGGAGGGATAGCGCCGACCATACACATCAACCGAGTGACCGCCATATATCCTTCTGGAGGGTTGTGGGGACGGTCAGAGCTTGAAGGCACTAGAGTGTCCCTTTTCATTATCCCATATTTCAAACAAATTCGGATAAGTCGGTCGTTATCAATTGTTGATTCAACAGAATCTTGGGGCGATTCCAATATGACAGCCGATTCAAACTCATCAGGAGCCCGGTCGTCGCCAACCCCTCCTTCTTCTTCAAACCCTAAAGAAACTTCATTCTCTGAAGACACTTCGTCACTTTTACGATTTCCGACGTCGTAGTCTGAACCCTCATTATCCCATTCTTGATCCGACGAAGAAGATATGTCCTCGAGAGTAATCTTGTTAGAGGTTTCCGGGGCTTCTTTCCTCTCAGCTAGTCTGGAAGAGCGTCTAGGTCTCGTGGTCATAAAACTATTGAAGAAGCAATAGCACAAATTAGAGCAAATTAGCCCGTATCCCCCCGTGCGTGTGTGCAAACTAAAGTGTAAACAGTGCATGCGGAAAGTGCAAAGTAAATGTTTAAAAGTGCGACGAAAAAGTTCGGCAAAATATAAAAAGTTGAAGTAATTCTTGATGTCCAGTTACGTTCGCAAGGCACTATCCTAACTGTCCATTAAATTGAAGATCATGCCAAAAGTTGATTGGGCCAGTTAGACGAGTTTTTATGCGTTAAGGTAAACTGTGCTTCGGTTCGGTTCGGGTCCATTCATTGGGATCGGATCGGGGGCGTGGCCTTAGGCTTGAATA
Source organism: Allium sativum (assembly GCA_030737875.1). Classification (NCBI taxonomy): domain Eukaryota; kingdom Viridiplantae; phylum Streptophyta; class Magnoliopsida; order Asparagales; family Amaryllidaceae; genus Allium; species Allium sativum. The sequence goes on along the minus strand of CM060924.1, from coordinate 181,568,741 downwards.
TCACATTGAAACTCAGAAATCAAAGACAGATCGGATCGGAGGCAAACACCCCTAATGGTTCGGATCGGATCACGTAGTTTTATTTCTCCTCTATCATCTTACGGTCCGACCCGATCCGGTTAGGTAAGCTCCATTTTCCCTTCTTTAAATACTTGCTCCGACCCGATCCGATCTCCTGGATTTCTTTTCTTTTTTCTTTCTTTACGTGCCCCGACCCGGTCCGGTTTCCTGAACTCCTTTCCTCTTTCCCTCACTTTTTTCAACTTCCATGTCCCTCCAACCGAACCGATTCCCCATCATCCTCTTCTTCTCCTTCACTCTCCTTCTTCCCTAACCGACCCCAAGGCCAATTTCGTGCTAGTCCCTCAAAGCAAAACCAAGCAATTACATGCTGGTGCACTCAACTACGGATTCTCGTTCCCTCCGCTCCAACCTCAAGACGGCGACGAGCCTACTGGCGACGATGGCGAGGGGGAGGGTCACGGCGGCAAGGTCATCAGAGTTTCATAGTTAAATCATCCTACTTGCTCATGAATCCAACTAAAGAATGATTAAAGAAGGAATCGATTGAAGTTTTATAACCTACCGATGTAATTACTTCGAGAATTAAAAGGAATTTTGATGCTTCACGAATTAGATTTCTTTCTCTCGTTCTGCAGAATTTCAGGAGTAAAACAGTAAAAATGAAAGGAGGAAGAAGGCGGTGTTTATATAGAAGAGAAGAGTGTCTATTCGCCTCCCCATTCGGATCGGCAGCCCAGTAGGAGAATTTTCGTTCGGATCGGATGGACATCCCAGAAGCGAAGCTTGGCCCAACAGTCCAGTGAAAAATAGAAAGGAGAAGGGATCTGTTCGGATCGGAATCCGAACCGAACTGAGTTCTTTAACTCAGCAACGAACTGAATTGAAATTTGAAGAAAAAGATAAAAACACAAGAAAAATCAAAAGAGAAATTACCTTGAAGAGCGCTATGCATTGATAGTCAAAGCATGCTCCGTCTCCAACAGAAGCATCCTTTGAGGGGGCAAAATGTTAGCCCACTTTGTGAATTGGGCAACACAAAGTCAATATGTGAAATATTGAAGAACTTGAAAAACACTGAAGCGGGTCGGATCGGGCAGGGTAGCGGTTCGGATAGGGTAAAATCTGCTGTTCGGATCGGTGAACTATTGCTATTGGAATTAGAGAGGCACAACTATTCGGATCGGAGGGCAATCTACTTCCAGTCGGATCGGAAAGCCACCCAATTGCTACAGAGATAGATCGGAGCGGATCGGAGCAGAGTAAAAAGAAGAGAGAATTGGTCCTCAGTTAATCCTGGTCGGATCGGAGGTGCCGATCCGAACCCCTTGAGCCCGCTCTTCCGATCCGAACCCATTTTCCACGTCACTCTCCTGCATAAGCGCCTGGTTATTCGGATCGGTTGTGACCAGTTCCTACCCTCAACGTCCACTACTCTGATGCGTTGTCAACACAGAAATCCATCCAAACCCGAGGCTAATGGGATGGATGACACATGGCTCCGATCCGGATCGAGTTCTGAGCAAATTCTCACCTATAAATACCCCGTCTCAAGACAAAGAAAAGGATCTTTTTCTGGCACTTTGAGAGTTCAACCACCTTCATAACCCGGATTCTAGCACTCCCGGAGAATCCAAATCTTCTTTCATTATTTGCTTTTAGTCAATTGAGTGACTGTAAGTGACTTGTGAGAGAAATCAAGTGAATATTTCATTGTATTTGCAACTAAATCATTGAATATAGTGAAAGACAAGTGGACGTAGGCATTTCTTCACCGAACCACTATAAATCCTGCGTGTTCATTTTTATTTTTGATCTCGTTTCATTTTGCTTTTAATCAATTTGGGTGTTAGAACCACTTTTTGGTCTAACAAACATGAAGTTGAATGGAAAATGATAAGTGATAAAAATTGTATATATGTACATGCATATTTATTGAACATGTTATAGCAAAAAGGGGCTAGAGAAGAGGAATAAAATTTTGTGCCCGACAAATAGGTACACATTTACTGTTTTGTTTGGGTGATGATTTTATGAGCCTGTTGGCTAGCCGCTTGGCTTTTTCTTTTCTTTTTTTGATATGAGACGCCCGTGTGGCTATTTGGGAATTTTCCCAGCCCCTCCCGTACAAAGGAGGTTATGGCAAAATTTTCCAAAATTTAAAGGCGTTAGTGAAATAATTGAAGTGAAAATGATATAGGAATTTTTGAATGAACTATATATATATATATATATATATATATAAAATTAAAACGAAACGTGGCCGTGCAGTTCGTGTTTTGAAACCGTGATTTCAAATGACTAGTGCGGGAAATCCGACCATTGGATTTTCTCGAAACCGCAACCGTTTGGTTCGTCTTGGAAATATCTTTCCAACGGCACCAATTTTGTGAAGATCCGACGGTTGGATTGTCTGGAATGTTTAATTCAAATCTGAAGAAAAACAGCGCCAGAAACGATTATATTTATATATATATAATTAAATTAAATCGAATAACGACGCTGCATTTCGTAAATAGAAATCATAACTTCAAATGACTAGTGTGGAAGATCCGACCGTCGGATTTTCCCAAAACTGAAACCGTTGGATTCGTTTTGAAATGATCTTTCTAATGATATAAAATTTGTGAAGATCCAACGGTTAGATTTTCAGATATGTGTAAAACAAAATTAGTGAAAAGCAGCGCCAATGCATCGACACGACCTGAAACGTCATTTAATTAAATATGGCCATTTTAAATTAATTAAAAATGGCGATATATCGTTATAAAATACTATAGACGATATAGAGTGGAAATAAACCCATTTTGTTGTGTTTGCTTGATATGTGATGGTTGAATGTATCTAACATGAAAATTATAACTAAAGAACTGAAATGTGAATGTTGAATAGTCCAACCATGTGAATAATTGATTTGAAAATCTAAATATACGTGGGTTATTTGAAAAGGCCGAGTTTAACTCATTTCAAATAATCGATCAACGTTGAGAAGTCGAAGAGTGGAAGACGATTGAAGACCGAAGATCTTCACATTGGATGGATGGGCGCTACTGATGCTCGTGATTGGAGTAGCTACCATGAAGGAACTGAAGTAGTAGCCGTCCAAACATACTGTTGATTGTACGGATATGCGAGGAATTGGTGCCTCTGGTTTCGTTCAGACCCAGAACGGACTTGTAAATGGACTGTGTGTCTGACATTGGATTTTGTTCTGTGTTGATTGATCTCTGTTAAATATATATCTGTTTGGCGGTGGAGAATTTATTCTCTTGCTTAACGCCCTTCTCTGAGACGTACGAGCTCAAAGGTTATGTATTGATAGAAATCAGTCGCATGGAGTGGATTGCCTGTGTGGCACGCCTGAGTGGCATATGATCAAGGCTTCTGTTGCAAAGCAAAGTCTTGTGGTTGATGATCAAAGCATGGTCTGTGTGACGTAGCTTTGTGTATAACGTGAATTCGCGAGCCTCACACCTCGGTATGAGTCAAAAACGGGTGAGTGACTGCAGGGAGAGCACGACGTTTCTTTATAGCTACGGTGGTGTCAGTGACCTACCAGCCCTGACATTATATATACTTTTCACCTGTGTGGTTGTTGGAATGCGAGGCGCTTCGATATAGGTCTGTAAGGACCGGGAAACGTGTGTTCAGGAATAACTAATCCTCAAAAGTAAGAGAGGACCGTCCCTGAAGATCCAAGGATCATAGTGGGGTCCTGGGACATTTTCTAGAGTGTCTCGAATCGGAGAGGAGCTTGCCCCTTGCCTCGACTCATGAAGGAATCCAATTTCCAATACGAAATATGCGGATGTGATTGTATTACTAGTACGGCGACATAGTGGTATGGGTCATTTATGCCGCCTATGATTGATATTTATGACTGAAATCGCTTTTGAAACATATATGCACTAGTAATAATATCAAACACTTTTGTTTAATTCGTATGAAGCATTTTTTGCCATTATAAGGTAAAAACTCTATCCTCCGGCTTGCGTTGCATTGTGTGATGGGATCTGAGTCTTATAATGACTTCATTTTATGAAAAGCATTGCGATGATTTAATCATTTACTTTATTTCATGCACTAGCACTCATTGGAGTAAACCCGTTCCGCGAAAGTGGCGTGGTCCTTTGATTTGCCTTATAATCGTTGTTAATAAGTTATGTAGATTTCTCATACCAGTCCCATGACTGACTCGTAGTTTGTTTCACCTTGCAAACTCGGGTGCCCTCATTTTCACATGGGCAGCCTAATTACAGGTTTCTAACGCACCTTTTGGCTTATGGCGAGGCTTGACTACACCGTGCTGACTTGAATTTTCTCTGCCATTATTGTATCTATATTATGATTCTGCCATTGGCGATGTAGACTGATATTATTTTGTGTACTCTTTATGTATGATTCCGCCTCAGGTGATGGTGACTGACTATGTATCATTATGCACTAAGTTGTATCCTGTACTGTGCTTCTCTGATGTGATGATATCTATATGATTCTGCTGTCATATGTGTGTAAATTACTCTATTTTCTGTTTATGCTATAATCTGTGATTTGCTAATGATGATTAATGTGTTATATTCCAATGATTATCCTTAACACCGTGTCACGGGGTTTTGGGATCGTCACAATCAGTGTATGTATTTATTAATTCATTCTTAATTATGTTTATGCACATATCTATATGTACATTTTGTCATTGCATTAAAAAAATGCGGATTGTTACAGAGTGATTCAAAAATGATTGTGAACAGTATTCCAATTGGTCTGTTAGCCGTGGTGGTTGGGTAGACTATGCAAAAAAAAGGATGCTTATTTATGGCGATCCACAGTAGATAAGTCATGCATTAAAGTGGCCGTGGGCAAGAAAATGGCATGGCCAAAGTCAAAAGTTGTAGCTGAAAAAGCAAGCATCATGTCTTCTTCTTTCAAGGCTACAACAAGAATTTCAACTTCTCCTTGCAATGCTAAATCAATTCGTTATGTAACATTTTGGATACTGAATCATCATGATATAGAGGGAAAATATATTTTATTTACGATTAGTCTTGATAATTAGTCCTACTCAAATTATCACTGATTCAGAACCTGACATGAATAGATGTAATTATGTAACTTTTTTAAAGAATGGGTCGTATCCTTTACTGCTAGATGCGCGTACATGATTCAAAACCTGACATCATCTTTTCTTCATAAACAACATACAACTGAATTTTTAATACTATCATAACAAAATTGTTGAAGGGACTGAATTTCCATTGACTGATATATCTTGTTTATGATATGGTTTACTTATCTAGCAGATCTCAATTCTGGTAGCAAATAATATATGCAAGTTGATTGATATGCCTGAAACAGGACGAGTAGTGACAGAAACGGTCGAGTAGTGGCTGAAACGAGATGACTAGTGGCTGAAACGAAACGAGGAGTGGCTGAAGGAACTATCACTTTAACTGATTCAACCTCAATGGTTCATTGTTTTCCTTTAGGAAAAGATGCGGTAGAAGTTTGGGTAGACTCTATGAGAGTTAATGACACATTAGCATGGAGACCTACATCAGAGTGTACATACATGGAAGATGCTTTTGGGACTACAGTAGCTTGGCTAACGATGAATGTCATTGAGGAATCAAGTTCACTTAAGTATTATGTTTTAGTTTAAAAATAATATAATATAAACTCTATCTTTCAGACTGTACACAAACAAACATAGTAATTTGCTTAGGCTTGTATCTAGCCATTTCAAAAAAAATAGTTTCAAGAGCTATCATTTTGTATATAGTTAGAAAAGTTAGTATAACAGTAAAAAGTTGGTTTTGGCCAAGAATTTATCATTATAGAATAAAGAACGAATTATACCAGTGAGTTAATCTTGGGAAAATCGTTGTTTTTGATAGTTATTTCACAATTTTTAGTTGAACATTGAAAAAGAAATTGTGGGTTGACGGATATTCGATGTAAAACTAAATTAGCAGCCTAGGGTCCATGAGATGTCTGGATGGAGTTGTACTGGGTTAGTGTCAACCAGCTTGGATTTATTTTTGGGTTATTGATAAGAAGAGTGATAAGGCTTGGGCTACATCTATATTTTGGCTATAACCATTGAAAAGCATTAGAATGATGGTCATGACTATATTTGTAACAACCCGTAATTTTAGTCAATTTAAAATTTGATTTTTAATTGATTTTAATCAATTTTAAATATTTAATATGATTTATTTTGAGAATTTAACGACTTAGAATTTATTTAAAACAAAGTTACAACGTATAAATTTAAAATTTAATTAAAACGAACTCGTAACGTCGCAATTGTTTGAAAATTCAGTTTTGAAGTTCAATGGAATATACAGAATGCAATATAAGACGGATTTCAGTAAAAAAAAAGAAACGTTAGAATCGGTTTAAGAATATCTTTCTTGCAAATGGGAAAAAAATAAGATTCCATGTTATAAATTGCAAGTTATGTTCAGATTAAAATTCAAAAAAGACGCTACGGAAATCGTTTATAAATTATAGTGATTTATTAAATTAAATAAAAGGATTATCAAGTAAATTGTACACCATTTTACTAAAAAAAATTAATATCGAGTTTGGAACTCAAGTATGTTTATTTTACAGTCATATGATCTTTTATTTAGATATATACGATATTTATTTTTAATTTGAATAATTTTGGAATTATATAATATTATTATAATATTACACATCCCTTAAAAATGAACATTTTGCAAAAGAACTCTGTTTTCGATGAAACTAGTTTTGTTGGATCCAAAATATTAAATTATTTCTAGATTCCAAATTTCGTAATTTTTGGAGTTATTATGTGGTCGTTGTTAGGGATTGCGGAAAGGGTCATTAACGCAAAACAAACACTAAAGAGGGGTGAATAGTGTTTTTGAGAATGTAAACAAAATCTAAACTTATGCTGTAAACTATATGGATCAAACACCACAGAAACAATCACAGACACAGAATCAAACACATATGCAAAATAAACAGAAACAAAAATGCAGAAAAGGAAAGAACATACCAGATTTTATATTGGTTCGGACTGCTCCTACGTCCAGTCCCGCACAACGTTGGATTGTGCAGAGTTTTATTACTATATCAATAGTCAAGTGCACCCCTTGATTTCAAGGCTACAAGGTTAACACCGCTCTCGTTTCATGATTTTGCGGCAACAAGTAAAACACCGACTCCATTCCTTGATTTCACTGCTACAAGGAAAACACCGATTCCAAATACTTTCCAAAAAATTACAATAGCCCTATAAATCTTCAATAGCACTTAATTCAGAGAGTAGCGAGTGTAGAGAGAAGAAGATTAGTGAAAACAAATTGAATTTGGTAAAGTATAGGTATAGGAATCATAAAAATGATGAAAAATAATGGTGTAATGAAAGAGAGTGAAAGTGGAGAAGAAGGAGTGATTAAAAATTGGAAATCACGCCCTTTTTATAGTGGTTGAAAGGTTGCAACGCTCCAGAACCATCACAAATAGTAAAAAGACACTTCTTTTCAAAATTGAAAAAATGATAGTTATATGTCGACATGGTGTTTTCTTTATGTCGACATATACCTAGTAGAATTTTGATTTTTGAACATTTTCAAAGTGTTTTGACATAAATATAATTCTGGAAATTATTGAATTAAAATATAGTGTTATGAATTAATATTATAAAGTAGGTAATCATATGAAAACATAAATATACACTACATAAACATATTTATAAAATTATAATGTTTAAAACTACATAAATATAAAATGTAAAAATATATATAAAACTTATAAACCTTGAGTTTGAAAACAAAATTAAAGTAAGTAAGAAAATTAGAAAAGATAGAAAATAAAATAGAGGGCATTGAAGATAGAATTTGAAATTTGAAATTTGAAAACAGAATTTGAATTTGAACCTGGAGTGCTATTTAGAGTCTTATATAATCTAGACTCTATAACTATATTAAACTCTTGAAATCTTGAATAATCATGAGTCTTGAAACATCTCTGAATTCTGAATCTCTAATGTCTTTAAACTGTACAGTCTTCAGTAATATTTCCTGTACATAAATCATGCATATGTGTGTGTATATATATATTATAGGCAAAAGTGTTAGTATATATTTTATAATCAATTATTATTGAAATAAGGTTGTTGTTATCAAAACTCCATTCTCCAACAATCTCCCCCTTTTTGATGATAACAACATTAGTTTATAAATATCATACCTGTAAATGACGATCCTTCAAATAATCCCCATGTCTATATGAATCCTATAAATTATGTCTATATTTTATAATTTCTCCCCCTTTGGCAATTTAATCCAAACTAAGAATTAAATTTAATATCATATACTTAAAATTATGATATAGGAAAGGCAATTTAATCCAAACTATCAATCAACTCAAACATAAAACCAAACATTTCTTGTACTTCTATTTATCCTAAAACTTATAAAGCTCTTATCAACCACTAATGAAATTAATTTAGCCATGTCAAGTAAGTCAATCAAGTTATTCAAGTCAAACAAACCAAACAAGTCAATCAATTCAATCAATTTTAATCAAGCCAAATAAGTCGATCAAATTAATCAAGAAAAAGTAAATATGTTATATATCTTGTTATGTGTGGAGTTAAAGTTAACATGTAATGCGATGTTATAGTAATAATGCAGTATGACATATGCAAAACTGTATAAAGTGATATACTGAATGAAATACAATTTGTGATACATATGATTTTAATTTGAGATGCACTGTAATGATGTATGATATGAAATAAGATGTGTAATGATATTATGGTAATAATATATAGAACGATTTGAAGATGATATGTATTTCTATGAAAGATACTTAAAGTAATATCCAACTATTATGCATATAACAAATTATTTTAATCAAACAAGATAATGTTAATTTCTAGACTTAGGTTAATTATATTAATGAGAGTGATTGAAAAAATAATAAAGGTAAGAGTTTAATTAAAAAATATTCATGATAAGTAGAAAAATATTCAAAATAATTATAGAGTTAAATAATATTAGTAGGGTAAATATAGTAAGAATTGAAGACTTTCTAGAGAGAATATAAAATTATATAAAGTAGACTGTAAACATATATTCATAATAGTATATGAAAACTGATTTTAAATTTGAACTTTAGAAATCCAAACATATTTATTTGCTAGAGAAAAATTTATATGTTAAAATTTTAAAAGAAATCTATAGTTATTACAAAATTATTTTAATGAAAACTGATAATATGAAGTAATATATAAAGCTATAATTTCTTATATTTAAACTATGTTTTTAAGACATAAAAATCATATATATATTATTATTTTTATACGAAAATATTAGGTTAAATATTCAAGGTTTTATAAATCTTAATAAGAAACCAAAATAAGTACAAAGTTACAAATAGTATTTGTGAAATCATATGAACAATATATATGTTTAAACTATATATGAAAGATAACTAAAATTATATTTTATAACAATAAAAAACTATTTTAACTCTTATATCATATTAACATGTCTATATAAATTTAATAATTTATATACTAATAATATATAAGAAAATAAGTAGATAAATAAAGTTAATAACTAGAATTTGAACTGGCATTTTCTAACTGAAAAGCTGGAGGGAAGTTTGAAATTTTAAACTTTTGTAATTCAAAATTTAAATTTCATTATGTTGACATGACCATTTTTGTATGTCGACATACATGTAGAAAATCAAAAGATATATTGTTTTAACTTCTTGGTTTTATATTATCGATTTATATTTCAGGTTTAACTATTTCCTGAAATGATACTAATCCTAACAAACATCCAAAATTTATTTTATTATTTTATTGATATTTTGAATTTTAAATTTGAGTTTTAAATTTCAAATTCAAAGCAAAGCAAACAAGCAAGACAATTAAAGCATTCATTCAACTAAAAAATTTAAAAATTAATTAGAGCGTAACTATTTTTGCCATCCTTCTTTTTGTTGTTCTTCCATTGCCGTGAATCACACATTCACATCTTCTAGAATTTGATGATGAAATCTGCTCTATTGCGACGCGCTCATTTTTCTGGTTAGGATAGTATATTCATTTGCTGAATTTGAACACTGTATGAGAAAGATATCGAAGATTTAGTAGTTCAACCAACTTGGCACCAAAATTTGAGTTTGAATTTTGAATTTTTGAATTTTAAATGAATGACACTTCAACTACTATATAAAGGCCTAAATGTCATGTCTCCTCACAATCTCTTCTCTTCTTCTTCTTCTTGTTTTTCACTTTCAATCAAACTTTCACGAGGCATAACTTCTTCGTTTCTTAGTGGAATTGGACGAAATCAACGGAAAATCGAAGAGGAATTCAAGGGCTACGATTTAGTGACAATTTGGGGATGAATTTGGATGGTATTGAGGTGAAGCAAGTAAAAACAGTAAGAGATATGTATGAAATCCCGTAACAGTTTTTCAGTTTTGCATAGCCCATTTCAAATAGTCATAACTCAATTTTGATCGGAATTTGATGCTCTACCCACCAAATCGATGTGAGAACAAGAATTACAATCTGAAAAAGGATTTGAGACAAAATAGTCGAACCTGTGGATGGAATTTGAAGATAACCGTCGACAGTTTTGGTTTCCTTCTCTCTTTATTCACAAAACTTCATTTGATCATTACTTGATCAATTATTGATGGATTTACATGAAACTAGCGGTATTCCGAAGAAAATGAAGAGAAGTACAATATTGAATCTACTTGTAGATGAGAATCAAAAGTTTCTACTTATCTGGGACTCATTTCTTTGTTGATTTACATTGTATATTTCCATTTCTTCCTCTTGATGTCTTTTCGTCAACCGTCATTACTCTTCTTTAATTGTCCTTTAGAATTTGAATTCTCAACACCTATGTACACCAATTTGGAATTTGAATTTCCAACAGCCACCTTTTTAAAACTTGAATTTTCAATAGCCACCATTTTGGAATTTGAATTGTCAATTGCCACCATTTCGGAATTTGAATCACCTACAACCACTTTACCCATCTTTTCAACTTTTGAATTTTCAAAAGCTATATATCACATCTTTTCCTACAAAACATCACAACTTTTCAAAGAATCAAGTGGCTTTTCAAAATAACTAATTGTAATTTAAAATAATAACATCATGAAGATTCTGTGATATATCCATTTAAACTTTTCAAGAAATCATATCATGATAACTTGATTTTTCAATAAAATTGAATGCAGACTCATCTAATACTGATGCAATACATGAATTAAAACTAGTGTTAACAATTATTTCAAAATTTTCCATTTAATTTTTTTTTAAATCAGATTATGAATTTTTTGAAAGACCTTACTCTGATATCAATTGTTAGGGATTGCAAAAAGGATCATTAAGGCAAAATAAGTGAATAGTGTTTTTGAGAATGTAATAAAGTCTAAAACTTATGTGATAAACTATATGAATCAAACACCAAAGAAATAATCACAGACACAGAATCAAACACAGATGCAAAATAAACAGAAATAAAAATGCAGAAAAGGAAAGAACACACCGGATTTTATCCTGGTCCAGATTGCTTCAACGTCCAGTCCTGCACAATGTTGGATTGCGCAAAGTCTTATTACCATATCGATAGTCAAGCGCACCCCTTGACTTCATGGCTGCAAGGTTAACACCGCTCCTGTTCCTTGATTTCACAATAACAAGGAAAACACCGAATCCATTCCTTGATTTTACGGCTACAAGGAAAACCTTGATTCCCAAATACTTCCTTAACAATTACAATAGCCCTATAACTCTTCAATAATACTTGCTTCAAAGTAATGAGTAGAGAGTGTAGAGAGAAGAAGATTAGTAAAAACAAAATTGAATTTAGCAGAGTATAGGTCTAGAAATCATAAAAATGATGAAAAATAACGGTGTAATGAAAGAGAGTGAAAGTAGAGAAGAAGGAGTGATTAAAAATTCGAAATCAAGCCCTTTTTATAGTGTGTGAAAGGTTGCAACGCTCCAGAACTGTAGTGAAAAGACACTTCCTTTCAAAATAGAAAAAATGACAGTTATATGTCGACACGATGTTTTCTTTATGTCGACATATACCTAGTAGAATTTTGATTATTGAATATTTTCAAAGTGTTTTGATATAAAAATAATTCTAGAAATTCTTGAATTATAATATAATGTTATGAATTAATATTATAAATTAGGAAATCATATGAAATATAAATATAAACTATATAAATATATTTACAAATTATAAAGTTTAAAACTATATAAATATAAAATGTAAAAATATATATAAAACTTAGATACTGTGAGTTTGAAAACAAAATTAAAGAAAGAAAAATAGAAAAGATAGAAAACAAAATAGAGAGGATTGAAGATAGAATTTGAAATTGAACCTGGAGTGCTATTTAAAGTCTTACATAATCTAGACTCTATAACTATAATAGTCTTGAACTCTTGAAATTTTGAATAATCATGAGCCTTGAAATATCTCTGAATTATGAATCTCTAATTTCTTTAAACTGTACAGTCTTCAATAATATTTGCTGTATATAAATCTGCATATGTGCGTGTGTGTATATATATATATTCTAGAACAAAATTGTTAGTATATGCAACAACCCGTATTTTAATAACGTGTCATAACCATAAATCAAGGCAGAATTAATTTTTAAAATAAGGATCAAGGGCAATGGGTTACGCCATTACGTTCGTCTTGAAATTCTGCTTAGAAACGAGTCCGAGTGTTTGAAAATTGGAGTCCATATGACCAAGTTATGACCCTTCAAAGTTTCAGAAATTTCAAGTTCAAAAACAGCTCAGAATTCGAATTCAAATTTCGAATTCAAACCCCAGAACGGACTGTGCGGGAAATTTCCTGCCCAGGACCAGGTCGACCTGGGGGTTGGCCATAGTGTCGACCTGGCCAGGACCAGGTCGACCATAGAGTCGACCTGGGTGTCGACCTAGTTGCCGAGCCCATTTTTGAGTCAGAGTTCACTCTGATGTTTCTAGTCCGATTTTTGTCAGATTCGTTGGCCTGACCCTATATAAACAGCCCATAACTCTAGTCTCTCTACAAAAATTCTCTCTGGCCTTATGCTGCTAAAACTCTGGTTGAAAAGCTAGAGAAAAGGGATTACTTCTTCTCCAACAAGGCTACGTGTAGAGTATTGCTGTTTGGGGGATTTCTGTTAGACTCGAGATTCAACATCGCCTCTTTGTTTTCTAATTCTCAAACTACGATCTATAAGCCCCAGTTACTTTTAGATCTAAACTTTAAACTTAATATGGACATGTTGTAAATTGAAATTGAACCTATGCATGACAATTATCTTGGATCTATCATTGTATATCTTGGATCTATCATTGTTCATTTTGGATCTAGTATTTTGGATCTACTATTTGTTCACCTTGGATCTATTCATCTTGAATCTTGACTTGCGGTAATATTTATATGAAATTGATTTGGGACCTATATATGTTGTATATCTAAAACCCCTAATGTCCATAGAATTCATGCCTGTGATGTTGAATTAGTTGTTATTCACAAGTTTAGGGTTATTATCTTATGTCAACTGTTACCATGACTATCACCATATTTTGCTAGATTTGATATTTGAGACCACTACTCCATATGCCAGTATTATTGTAATCATTTATCTCAAGTTATACCATGCTTGAATTGTATCACTTTTTCCACCTTATGCCTGTTCTTTCTATGTTATTCCCTAATTAGATTTGTTTGTATCAATTCGAATTCACATGCGATGGGAATACGATTTGGGTAGTTTAGGCAAACCTGAATTTACCATGAACTTGGAACATGAACATTGTTATAACTTGAATCTGAATATAGACATGAAACTTACCTTGAAACTTGTCACGAACTTGATAAGGGACTTGAACATGGTCATGACTCTAGAACGAACTTGAAAATGGCCAACTCGAGGTTGGGTTGATTTTGCAGTGTAAATCTGCCCGGAACCGCCCGGCGAATCCAGTGACTGCAAACAATAGGATCCAATGTGGGTAGTTGGTCATATTGCACCTAAAACCCGAGGCTAGACTATGTTGTGGTGTAAATCTGCCCGGAACCGCCCGGCAAATCCAGTGACCACAACAACTAGTCTAATGTGAGAGGTTGGGGTGCATTAATGAATTTATGCTACATGATAGGGTTAAGTCATGAACATGAAAGACAACACTTAACCAACTTGATACATGATTGGATAGGGTTATGTCACGAATTTGAATGACAACACTTAACCCATCAGAAACCCTAGTTACGCGGTCCTTTTCAGCAGTAACCCACTTAGATGTATCACGATACCCTGGGGCTAGGCAGGGTGGGGCAAGATTACTGGGCTGATTGTAAGCGACCAGAACAACGGCTGAGTTGGTGCGCCATTGTAGGTTCAGGCAAACTATGGTCGTGCACGTAGTCCGGAGTTGAAAAAGCAGGCATTGGGCACCAGTAGGTTTACACTATGCGTGCTTGATTCATGTCGATGGTTGGCACCCAAGGGCTTGATACATCCTATGGTGGACCTAGCACAAGTGACTACATTTCGTGATTAGGTCGTATGACACAGACACATGATGAGCTAGAACTTTTAGGGATCCGATCGATTAGTAAATCGTACTATAGGACCCCGTAATGGGTCATTTCATGATATTGGGACAAGGGATCATTTCATGGTTAATACTTAACATGGGTTAGAATACTAGTACAGTTGGTGCAGCGAATCTTGAATACGTGATGCTAGACTTGACTTATCTTGTTATCTTAGTTATCATACCAGTCATGTTATCATCCTTATGTTTAATTCCAGTTTTCACATGTCATGTTACTTTTACTAGTTTTTATGCTGAAAGTTACTAGGGCTTACCAGTCTTTATGACTGAACCTTTTTCTTTCACCCCTTTTTCTTTCGTTTCCCCCCCAGGTTCTCAGGGAGGAAACACTAGCTCTTAGCTTGGATTTAGCTTTCTTTCTGTCAGCTCATGTACGGTTTGGTCTTGAGTTATGCTATGGCTGCACTTCTGCTATTTTTGGGGAATAATTTACTTTTGTTATCTTAAGTTTATGCTTCTTTATTTAGAACTTGATGTAATGGAATAAATTGTACTTTGGGTATATGAGGTTTTGACTCTTTTCTTAAAAGTAATGAAATTTTGTTTTTAATTTCTACCGCTGCTTTTTTATGTTCTGTCTTGTGATATCTCTGTGTATGTTTACCTAGATAATACTCCACCAAAACTAGTGCATTCCCTTTGTGAGTGACCCTAGCGAAGGTGGGGTGTTACATTTGGTATCAGAGCAGAAGGTTACCAGACGGGGCAAAAGTTTAAAAAAAACCTTCTAAAACTATTTTCCAAAACCGTTTATAAAGAAGCATTTTTCAATAAAAGTTTTATGTTTAAAAAGGCTATTCCCCAAAAGCCATTAGCACTTTCCTTTGTTTCCTCGTTTGAATCTTTTTCGTTTTTCAGCATGTCTGATCTTAACCTTCCCGAGGGAGTGCCCGTACCAGGATGGTTCCGAAGGTACTTGGAAGCTAGTGCCAATGGCGCGGGCCCGGCAGACATCCCTCCTTCTCCTTCCCCCAGTGGCCGCGGTTCCTCCTCCTCCTGGTACCGCCTTTGCCAAAATATGCAAAGACTTTAAAGCAATGGGTGGCAAGAACTTCGTTGGAACTGAAACCTTCGTTGAGGCACGAAACTGACTAAAGGAGACTGAAGACTTGTTTATTATCTTCGATGTGGAGGATCATAGGAAATTTTAGTTGGCAGCATGGTTGTTGAAAGAGGAAGCTGCATTTTGGTGGGAAGTCACCAACACTACCAGGCCATTTGAGACTTGGGCAGACTTTAGAGAGAGGTTTGGGCTTAAATTCTTATCGTCAGCAGAAGAGAACCTTCACATGGAGAGGTTCCTAGCACTTAAGCAAGGGGACATGACCGTTAGGGAGTATGTGAATAAGTTTAATCAGCTTGTTAGGTTCGGATTGGACTTGGTTAACACAACTCAGAAGAAGGCTGTACGTTTTTCTCGAGGATTGAACGAGCCACTACACAGTTTGGACATAACTCATATACCCATGGGGGCTACCTTTGAAAGCTTGGTGGATATGGCCCTACTTCATGAGGAAGACAAGAATAACAAGAAGGAGGTTAAGCCTAATGAGACTCAGAATAAGAAGGTTGACTTCAAGAAGGGAGGCAACAAGAATAACAAGAACAACAATACTAAAAAACCACGTGAGACAAGGAAGTACAACTTTTGTGGTATTACGGGACATCTAGCTAAAGACTGTAGAAGTAAGAAGAGAAAGTTGGGTGAATGCTTTCATTGTGGAGATACTGGACACATCAGCAAAAATTGCCCTAAGAAGAAAGGGCAGGGGCAAGGGCAGGCCCAGCGAGCAGGACCTATTGGAGGGCAGTTGCATGCTCTCAACACCACTCTAGCACTTGACCGAGGTAGTAATATTTCCGTAGAAAGCCTTGTTTACATTTCTGAATTTCCTGTTCGAACCTTATTTGACTCTGGCGCATCGCATACTTTTATTTCTTCTGATGTTGTTAAAAATCTGCACCTAAGTACTAGTCTGGTTGAGGATCCCGTTATAGTTTCAAATCCAATTGGGGGCTCCGCTCATTTATCTATGATGTGTGTGGATTTGAGTATTTCTATCTTAAGCGTAGAATTCACGTGTAATGCTTATGTTCTCGGATTTATGGGATACGGTTTGATCCTAGGTATGGATTGGCTGTCCAATTATGGAGCCATTCTTCATTGTGAACGAAGGGTAGTGAGGCTCATGACTCGTCTAGGTAATACCCTTGAAATTTCTTGTAACCCTAAGGGTCCGGTCATGTTGTGTTATCTTGAATCTCTTGACTCGTCCATCGATAATTTGCAATCTATAAGAGTGGTCTGAGAATATCCAGATGTGTTTGATGAGGTGAAAGGGTTACCTCCTAAACGCGAGACAGACTTCCGAATTTATCTTGTTGATAATGCCAAGCCAGTTTCACAACCCTTTAGGCACATAGCCACGCGAGAAAGAAGAGAGCCCAGTAAGCAAGTTAAGGAGTTGCTTGAGAAAAATTTCATAAGACGAAGCATTTCTGAATGGGGTGCTCCGGTGGTATTCGCTACTAAGGCGGATGGTTTGCTTCGTCTATGCGTAGATTATCATGAGTTAAACAAGCTAACTAAGAAAAATATACACCCACTACTAAGAATCGGCGATTTGTTTGACCAGCTTGTGGGAGCATCTGTTTTCTCTCAACTCAATCTAGCCACAGGATTCCATCAGCTTAGAGTGGCTGAGGATAGCATTGACAAAACTGCGTTTAGAACTCCAGATGGGTTCTTCGAATGGTTCGTCATGCCGTTTGGGTTAATGAATGCACCCGCATACTTTGTAGATTTTATGAGTAGGGTGTTTCAAGAGTTCCTTAACAAGTTTGTAGTGGTTTTCGTGGACGATATTTTGATCTTCTCAAAGGATGAAGAAGAGCATGCTAGACATCTCAAGGAAGTCATGGATACGCTTAGAGCACACCAGTTAAAGGCTAAGTTCTCCAAATGGCATTTTTGGAGGAAGGAAGTTCAGTTTCTTGGACATGTAGTTTCTAAGCAAGGCATAGCCATGGACCCCGCAAAGGTAGTTGCGGTGCAAGACTAGAAAATTCTAAGAACGCAATGGAGGTGAGAAGCTTTCTCGGTTTGGCAGGCTATTATAGGAAGTTCATTAAGGACTTCGCTAAGATTTCAGCCCCTCTTACTAGGCTAACGAAGAAAAACATAACGTTTGCATGGGACATAGAATGTGAGATTGCTTTTCAGAGACTCAAGAGAGCCCTCACCACAGCTCCAGTTTTGGCATTACCCGACGGAAGTAAGATTTTTACGGTGTACACAGATGCATGTGGCACAGGATTAGGTGTTGTCCTAATGCAAGAAGGTAAAGTGATATGCTATGGGGGTAGACAACTTAAAGTTCAGGAGAAGTACTATCCCACACATGACTTGGAGTTGGCAGCGATCGTTTTTGCCCTTAAATCTTAGCACCATTTTCTTCTAGGGGAGAGGTTCGAGCGGTATACCAACCACAAATCGCTTAAGTACCTCTTCTCATAGAAAGATTTGAATCTGAGACAACAATGATGGATGGAATTCTTGGCATCATATGACTTCGATATAGCTTATACCCCTGGCAAGGGTAACGTGGTGGCGGATGCGCTAAGTAGGAAAAGGTTGACCTCGAGCCCCTTGTTTGTTGAAAGGAAAAGTCTAGATTTTATAGCAACCTTTGATTTTATACCTGCTGTTGAGTCATTGATTGTTACGTTAGCATCTCTTGAGTTAAGACCTACACTTCTAGATCAAGTAGGGACTTCACAGAAGGAAGACCCACAGATAGTCGAAATCATGGACAAGCTGATTAGTGGTGGGACGTCAAGTCACCTCGGTAGGTATGCCATAGATGACAAGGGATGGCTAAGGCATGATGGAAGGTTATGTGTCCCACAAGTGGGAGACTTAGTAAGGAAAGTCCTCGAGGAGGCGCATCACTCGAAGATGACAATACATCCCGGAGGGGATAAGATGTACAGGGATGTGAAACACATTTTCTTTTGGCCTGGAATGAAAAAGAACGTGGCAGAGTTCGTTTCGAAGTGCACGGTATGCCAACAAGTAAAGGCCGAGTCGAAGAAGCCCGGTGGGCTATTACATCCTTTGGAGGTTCCGCAATGGAAATGGGAGAGTATCTAGATGGATTTCGTGGATGGACTGCCTAGGTCAAGGAAGGGAAATACTAGCATATGGGTCATAGTTGATAGACTCACGAAAAGTGCTCACTTCATTCCGGTGAAAAGCAAGAGGACCGCATCATGGCTAGCATCTATTTACCTTCGAGAGACAGTACGGTTGCACGGGGTTCCTTCTAGTGTAGTTAGTGATTGTGACCCGATTTTCACTAGCCAGTTTTGGAATAGTCTACAAGAAGCAATGGGTACACGACTAAGTTTAAGCACGACCTATCACCCACAGATGGATGGACAAACCGAAAGGGTAAATAGGGTACTAGAGGATTTTTTGAGGCTATGCATTCTTGTCTTTGGTGGTACTTGGGAAGACCATCTTCCTCTCGTGGAGTTTGATATAATAATAGTTACCAAGCTAGCATCGGAATGGCACCATTCGAAGCCCTGTATGGAAGACCGTGCAAGTCGCCAACTTGTTGGTGGGAGACAACAGACAGGCTTATACTTGGGCCCGACATGATAATGGATACTTCTGAGAAGGTTGAGTTGATACGAAGACGGATGAAAACAACCCAAGATAGACAGAAATCTTATGCGGACAAGAGAAGGATAGACCTAGAGTTCGAAGTCGGAGATATGGTCTTTATAAAAGTTTCTCCTTTACGCAATGTGGTTTGTTTTGGAGCGGTTGGAAAGCTAGCACCAAGGTTCGTAAGACCGTTCCCTATCACTGAGAGGATTGGGCAGATGGCCTATAAGGTAGACTGACCCGAGAAGCTGACTGGAGTACACATTGTCTTTCACGTCTCACATCTCCGAAAGTGCTTACATTAGTCGGCCGAAGTGGTTGAGCCAAGCATCCTTGAAGGCTTAGAAGTGGAAAAAGAATCAACATTGAGGCGAGTTCCGATTCGTATCTTAGGAACGGAGATCAAGAAGCTAAGGAATCGAGAAGTCAAGCTAGTTAAAGTACAGTGGAGTGAAGCCCAAGAAGACGCAACTTGGGAAACCGAAGAGAAGATACGCGCGCTTTACCCATTTCTTTTTGAGGGTACATTCTCGATCTCTTTTCGTATAAACTTGAAAACCTTTTGCATCATGCTTTTACTACCTATGTTTGCCTTGTTATCTTCTCGATCTTATCTTAAAAACCTTAGGTAGAACCATGTAGATGTAAACATGTGATTGAAACATGTTATGGTTGATGTTTGCAAATGGTTACAAGTGTTTGCAAGTGATTGCTAGTGGATGCATGACACACATTAGGCACTAGATCGGCTCAGTCACATTTCATGTTGCATATGCCTGAGTGCTTATACTTGTATATGGATGGAACTTGTTATGCTATCACTTGGATGTTGCAAATGAATGAATGTTATGTGCACTCATGTAGAGATTATAAATTATGTTAGGAATTTGCATACATGTTGGACTCATTACGCTAACATATTTTGCATTGAGGAGGTTTACTGAATTAGTAACCGCCTGATCTTTTGCATTAGATAAGTACATATACACACACTTACTGCATATGTTCATACAACACTATAAATCTTTATGGACAATGGTTGCCTGTGGATGATGTTTTGAGTAGATGGATGATTGGATGGTAGGATATATTCTTTCTAACTTAGAGATTTCGGGGACGAAATCCTTTAAGGAGGGGAGAATGTAACAACTCGTATTTTAATAACGTGTTATAACCATAAATCAAGACAGAATTAATTTTTAAAAATAAGGATCAAGGGCAACGGTTTATGCCATTATGTTCATCTCGAAATTTTGCTTGGAAACGAGTCCGAGTTTTCGAAAATCGGAGTCTGTATGACCAAGTTATGACCCTTCAAAGTTTCAGAAATTTCAAGTTCAAAAACAGCTTAGAATTCGAATTCAAATTTCGAATTCAAACCCCAGAACGGACTGGGCGGGAAATTTCCCGCCCAAGACCAGGTCGACCTGGGGGTCAACCATAGTGTCGACCTGGTCAGGACCAGGTCGACCATAGAGTCGACCTGGGTGTCGACCTGGTTGCCGAGCCCATTTTTGAGTCAGAGTTCACTCTGATGTTTCTAGTCCGATTTCTGTCTAAATTCATTGGCCTGACCCTATATAAACAGCCCATAACTCTAGTCTCTCTACATAAATTCTCTCTGGCCTTATGCTGCTAAAACTCTGGTTGAAAAGTTAGAGAAAAGGGATTGCTTCTTCTCCAACAAGGCTACGTGTAGAGTATTGTTGTTTGGGGGATTTCTGTTAGACTCGAGATTCAACATCGCCTCTTTGTTTTCTAATTCTCAAACCGTGATCTATAAGCCCCAGTTACTTTTAGATTTAAATTTAAACTTAATATGTACATGTTGTAAATTGAAATTGAACCTATGTATGACAATTATCTTGGATCTATCATTGTATATCTTGGATCTATCATTGTTCATTTTGGATCTAGTATTTTGGATCTACTATTTGTTCACCTTGGATCTATTCATCTTGAATCTTGACTTGCGGTAATATTTATATGAAATTGATTTGGGACCTATATATGTTGTATATCTAAAACCCCTAATGTCCATAATATTCATGCCTGTGATGTTGAATTAGTTGTTATTCGCAAGTTTGGGGTTATTATCTTATGTCAATTGTTACCATGACTATCACCCTATTTTGCTAGATTTGATATTTGAGACCACTACTCCATATGCTAGTATTGTTGTAATCGTTTATCTCAAGTTATACCATGCTTGACTTGTAATCACTTTTGCCACCTTATGCCCGTTCTTTCTATGTTATTCCCTAATTAGATTTGTTTGTATCAATTCGAATTCACATGCGATGGGAATACGATTTGGGTAGTTTACGCAAACCTGAATTTACCATGAACATGAAATATGAACATTGTTATAACTTGAATCTGAATATAGACATGAAACTTACCTTGAAACTTGTCACGAACTTGATATGAGACTTGAACATGGTCATGACTCTAGAACGAACTTGAAAATGGCCAACTCGAGGTTGGGTTGAGTTTGCAGTGTAAATCTGCCCGGAACCGCCCGGCGAATCCAGTGACTGCATACAATAGGATTCAATGTGGGTAGTTGGTCATATCGCACCTAAAACCCGAGGTTAGACTATGTTGTGGTGTAAATCTGCCCGGAACCGCCCGGAAAATCCAGTGACCACAACAACTCGTCTAATGTGAGAGGTTGGGGTGCATTAATGAATTTATGCTACATGATAGGGTTAAGTCATGAACATGAAAGACAACACTTAACCAACTTGATACATGATTGGATAGGGTTAAGTCACGAATTTGAATGACAACACTTAACCCATTAGAAACCCTAGTTACGCGGTCCTTTTCAGCAGTAACCCACTTAGATGTATCACGATACCCTGGGACTATGCAGGGTGGGGCACGATTACTGGGCTGATTGTAAGCGACTAGAACGACGGCTGAGTTGGTGTGCCATTGTAGGTTCAGGCGGACTATGGTCGTGCATGTAGTCCGGAGTTGAAAAAGCAGGCATTGACCACAAGTAGGTTTACACTGTGCATGCTTGATTCGTGTCGATGGTTGGCACCCTAGGGCTTGATACACCCTATGGTGGACCTAGCACAGGTGACTACATTTCGTGATTGGGCTGTATGACACAGACACATGACGAGCTAGAACTTGTAGGGAGCCGATCGATTAGTAGATCGTACTGTAGGACCCCGTAATGGGTCATTCCATGATATTGGGCTAAGGGATCATTTCATGGTTAATACTTGACATGGGTTAGAATACTAGTACAGTTGGTGCAGCGAATCTTGAATATGTGATGCTAGACTTGACTTATCTTGTTATCTTAGTTATCATACCAGTCCTGTTATCATCCTTATGTTTAATTCCAGTTTTCACATGTCATGTTACTTTTACTAGTTTTTATGCTGAAAGTCACTTGGGCTTACCAGTCTTTATGACTGACCCTTTTTCTTTCGCCTCTTTTTCTTTCGTTCCTCCCAGGTTCTTAAGGAGGAAACACTAGCTCTTATCATGGATTTAGCTTGCTTTCTGTCCGCTCATGTATGGTTTGGTCTTAAGCTATGCTATGGCTGCACTTCTGCTATTTTTGGGGAATAATTTACTTTTGTTATCTTAAGTTTATGCTTCTTTATTTAGAACTTGATGTAATGGAATAATTTGTACTTTGGATATATGAGGTTTTGACTCTTTTCTTGAATGTAATGAAATTTGGTTTTTAATTTCTACCTCTACTTTATTTATGTTCTGCCTTGTGATATCTCTGTGTATGTTTACCTGGATAATACTCCACCAAAACTAGTGCATTCCCTTTGTGAGTGAACCTAGCGGAGGTGGGGTGTTACAGTATATACTTTATAATCAATTAATATTAAAATAAGGTTGTTGTCACCAAAACTCCATTCTCTAATAGTCGTTGTAAACTATTAAAACACACATTCAAATTCAATATTGAATGTTATATTGACGTATATTTTAATTTGTATAGAAATTGATGAAATCGATTGAATCATCTTACGAAACATATTCCATTATTTCCGGAATTGGGGTATTTGGTTAGGGGCGATAGTCGCTAGAGTTTGTTTGAAGTTTAGATCATTGATAAGGAATAAACGAATTAAATAATAATAAATATGTCTTCTTGAAGATGACATTCACGAATTGAACGGCAGTAATAGTTAATGTTTCAACCTCTTCTAACTTTCTGATAATCAATATCAAAAACACATAAGTACAAAACTATAGAGCTCAGTGAGATGTTCAAATTGAATGACGGTGATCTACTTTCAATCGACGTGGTAGCCGAATCAGGTGCTACTGTTCATGGCATTTTCTGATCACGAGGTGGCATCGAGCAGTGGGCCATGACAGGCGATGCGAAGCTCTCTGACGTGGTGACCTCAGATGATCGGTCAGAGGCCTGTAGTGATGTGTGGTGGTGGATTCTGTTTGCGTGTGACGGGTTCCGGTATTCAACAAGAAGAAGATGGATTATATGGCCACATTTAAGTTAAATGTAATAATTTAATTTAATTGTGATTAAGGAAGTATTAGTTTTTATTAAAAACTGTTTAGACTAAAATGTTAATAACATTTGACTACGTTATCAGAATTGGACAAAATCAGGTGGCTGGAATCGTGATGAAGAGTTGAGAATATTGATTAAATTAAACGCATTGTTTTATTTAATCAAAACAATTTTTTTATAAAAATTTCTATCCGATTAATGGGAGAACTCTCTTAATCAACTAATTTGTACAGTTATTTTATTTTATAACTGAATATATATTGATTGCCTATGCTGATTTTTATCCAGATTATTATCACAAATTGTTATACGGTATGTGGTAGCTCACATCACCAGTTGTTTGAAGACCACATGTAACACGCCACATCCGTTAATGTCACTCAAAAAGGGAATGCACTAAGTTCTATGGAGCATTTAAGGTAAAAGATGCAGATAAATTACAATGCAGAAAAATGATTAAAACATCGGAAAATAAATCTTTACTTTATTGATAAAATAGTTTGTACAACAATTGCTTTCCAATACAGAGTATCATCTGTCTTACAAAATAAAGAAGCAAAAAATAACATTTATATTCCCCAATGTAGCATAAGCCAGCCATAGCAGTGGAAAAGAGAGTCTGAAGAGATATATTCAAGAGTCTCCAAGCTTGGAAAGAGTAACAGTCCATATAAAGCAGAGCTATTCCCTCCCTGACTACCTGGGGGGAGGGGGGGACGAAAGAAAAACAGAGTCAGACATAAAGCCTGAGTAAGTCTAGTGACTTTTAGCATGTGAACAGGATAAAGTTCATGACGGGAGTAAACTGGAAAAATGGGACAATACCAGAATAACAGACTAATATATACCAAGGCAAGACGGTTTAAACCGAATATACTATCGCACCCATTCTATATCTCTACACCACCTAAATAGTATCCCAACTAGTAATCTGTATAAAGATGATAACATGATCCCAATCCCTGTAATTGCGGTTGCCTTTAGGTGTACATCTATTATTTATTACCTAGATCTAATCTAGGGTTTTCTTATCGAGCGCTTCCTAGATTCAACTAGGGTTTATGCAACTTATCTATTACTTCTCGGATTCAGGATTTATGCCACCTAGGTCCAACTAGGGAATATGCTACCTGTCTAACGATGCCCCTAGTCTAGGACGCACTACCTAGAGTGGTATATGCTCCTAGACTTTTCCCACGTATGTGTCGCGAATTGTTTATCGCTGTCTAGATGCACATGTCCTCTATGTGTGCGGCCCGAGTCCCGTGGCAGGACTAATCAAGAAACAAGGAAGTCGGTCGGGAACTTTAAGTTATTTGCCGATGCAGATGCTAAAGTATGTTTTTCTACCAGTGGATATGGTCCCACGTGACCCCTCCCTCAACTAATGAAAGGCAATCCAGGAAAATCAAGCACGAGAACTATACTCCTGCCACCTATGCCCCCACTTTCCTATTAGCCAGCCTCACCCATAACTAGATAGCAAGTATATGGTCTTTTGGGAGTTCTCTGCCTTTCCGCATGCGTATCTCGACTGACTCAAGATGGTAGGTAGACGACGGGTCGCTATCACAGGGCCATTTGTCCCGCCGAATCACGCTGGTCCATCCTAGTCTTTAGGTTGCCTTATATTGCAACCAAGGCATACCCTTGGTTCTTCTAACGCAGACCTTAACCTCTGCGAGCCCAGGTGGATCATCTGCATTCTCACAGAGGGATACCAAGAGTACCCTCACGTCCCCTCGAAGCCTCGGGCTTCGTAACCCAATTCGTTGGAGCCTTCTTTAAGATCAGATGGACTTTCACTCCTCCTCGTGTTATACTAAGGATTACTACTTATTTTTCCTAACTAAGGTTTACCACTTAGTTTCCTGAATCGTCGTTTTCTTAACTAAGGTTTACTACTTAGCCCCTTTCAACTAAGGTTTACTACTTAGTTCTCTTTCTCCTCAAGTTGGATTGGTTAAGTGTCATTAGTCGATACAAGTTAACTTAACCCATTTATTTGTCATGTTAAACAGGTTAAGTGTTATCAGTAATTCACGTTGACTTAACCTTATCACAAACCAAGTTATATTGGTTAAGTATTTCTTATTACTTAACCCTACCCATTCACCTTGTATTGGTTAAGTGTCCCTTTTAACCTAACCTTGCCCATCTGTTTTAACTAACATGTTATAACGGTTAAGTGTTCCCTTAGTTAACTTAACCCTAACATCTGTTTAATTAACATGTTCTAATGGTTAAGTATTGTCCCTTCATGTTTCAACTTAACCCTGTTCAATTTATCAAACTATGATGGTTAAGTGTTCTAAGTTTACTTAACCCCACCCTCTAGTCCAGCTAACATATTAAATTGGCTAAGTGTTTTCTTAGTTACTTAGCCCCTACAAGTCTTGTCTTGTTAACATGTTAAGTTGGTTAAGTGTTCAGATTAACTTAACCCTACCAATCCTAACTTAGCTTTAATTGTCTTATTAAAGCACCAACCACTCACATTAGACAGGTATTGTTGTGGCTGCCTGTATGCCGGTCGGTTCCCGGCAGTCTTACGCCACAACTCAGTCTAACCTCGGGTCTTTATTGGGCTCAATGTCTTAACCAATCACATTGGATATGTATTGTTGTGATTACTGGACAGTCGGGCGGGTCCGGGCAGGTTTACGTCACAACTCAATCCAACCTCGGGTTAAGCATATTCGTATTTTCTAATTTACATTTTAATTATGTAAATTATTCAAAGTCAAGTTACTGCCAAATTTTCTTCCAGTCAATCTCATTAGTTTAGGTATATAATTAATACCATTTTATGCCATAATTCACTTATGTGATTTTTAACCAATTTATGACAAGTTTCCTATAATTACCAATTTTACCCAACGTTACCCCGTCTAAATATTAGGCTAACAATCTTAGCCTAATTTTCCGTCCGCATGATTTTGACATATAATATTAGGCTAAAAACTAAGCCTAATTTAGCGTACACAAAATTGGCATAAAAATAATTCATTAACATAAACATGTCATAGGTGTAAACTTGGCATTCTCGACGTAGTCAATATGAACATCATAGGTGTGAACTTGCAAAATAATCGACATGAATATTGCATAACATGCCACAAACTTGCATATAAATATTGGACCTAGTTAAATAGGTGTCACATGAATCATATAGTTTTAGCCTAACATAAAGGTATAACATAGTATAACCTAATAGGTGTCATACGAATCCACTACAACATGGTATAACATGTTAATGCATAGGTCTAGGCATAACATCAAACATAAAACTGGCGTAAGACAAAACTATATGTATAACTTTGACAACCACTTAAGGGTGTGAACTTGCAACACATATGTATAAACATAGATCAAACAATATACTTTCATATCAATCCTAAACGGATCTTGACATGGATCCGATTATAAGTTCTCACTTGCATAAGAACATGTGAATATAGATCTATTCTAGTCATGTAGGCACAATTGGTTTAAAACATATATACATAGAGCCTACATGAATCATATGAATATTTGTGTAAATCTAACTAGCAACCCATAACTTGCATAAGCATATATTTAGATCTAACCGTATACATACAATTCGCATAAGGTGTTGATTGTTTGATTCACAATACATAAAAGATTCAATCACCACAAAATTCAAATTGTCACAAATAACAAATATAAAACAACATCATCAACACTAATATAATTCCATATTGCAAATTACATCAAATCATGTCTTAATCGCATTCCCATCTAAAGAGCCACTAATACTTACAATGCAAGACGGTCTTGTTTTTCTGAGATCTGAGGTTCTGAAATTGAGATGTGTTCCTTTGGGTAGACGTTGTTTTGATTCTTTGTTTTGAATTAGATTTGTTCTTGCTTTGTTTGTTTTTAAGCTTTAGGCGGCGGTCATTCCAAGCTATCTTACAGCAGCGTGACGGCTCCAAGTTTAATTGTGTGAATTAGGTTAAGAGCTAGGTTGTATATATAGAATTTTAGGATTAATTTAGGCCGTTTGATTAACCCTAGAAATGACCACAACTGTTCAGTTAAGATAGAATTATCCTATTGACTCAGCAATGAGTCAGAAATGACTCAGCATTGACTCAGGATATTAAATGTTCATTTTTTTCATAAATGACACATTGGTTCTTTCCTAACATATCATAACCAAAAGGACTTTTTTTTTAACAAAACATTATCTAAATGAACATTTCTTAACTGAAATGTCAATTTAATCTGAGTAAACATTTTAATCTAAATATACATTTCTTAACGAAATGTTATTCTAATGTTAACATAACAAAAGTGATATTCTAATGTTCATCTTTTCTTTTTATTATTTATTGTCAATCAATTCAAACGTAAATACGTATTTAATAGATACATTTTCCCTTTACCGTTTACATTAATTACCCATATATAAATATTTATATATATATATGAATAAATCTTTTCTTACTTTTAATTTGTCATAAATCCAATTGGGGAAGGCCATTTAAAAAAAATAATCCTTGACAACCAAAAATGCGCAACGTACGCTACATGATGCGTACACGTCATATATATATATATATATATATGCATATATATATATATAATCATATATATATATATATGCATATATATATATATATTCATTTTTTTATCTATCTTCCCAATTACTCATTTTCACACTAAACCACTTTTTGAACTGCGTTCACACTAGGCTATTTTAATCCATTCCCCTAAAACAAAAATAGGGCGCTGGCGGGGATCGAACTCTGTACCTCTTGCATGCAAGTCATGTGTTCCAACCAAATAAGCTACTAAGTCTTTTGCTTTCAAAAGTTAGAACAATGCTAAACATTATTCTTTTCTCATTCCTCTTTTTTCATATTTTGCTGCAATATTTAATTTAAGGATATCTTTTTCATACGGAGTCCAATTTACGCAAACTCGGACTCTATCTCAAGCAGAATTTCGAGACGAACGCAGTGGCGTAACCCGTTTCCCTTAATTCTTCATCTAAAATTTAATTATACTTTAATTTGTGGAACTTAATGTTACAGAATTACGGGGTGTTACATTCTCCCCTTCTTAAAAGGATTTCATTCCCGAAATCTTCAAGTTAGGAAGAATGTGTCCTACCATCCAATCACCCATCTACTCAATCATTCAATCACAGGCATTCATTTTCCTTAAAAAAATTCTAAATGCTTTCATATTTATATGCATAGTGTGTGTATATGTCTTTATCTAATGCAAAATCAGGCGATCTACTGATTCAGTCGACCTCCTTAATGCAAATTATGTCAGTGCCATGCGTCCAATCATGTATGCAATCCTAATGATACATATCATTTCTATATGAGTGCACAACCATTCACTCAAATGCAAAGTTCATATGATAACACATTGAGTTCAATCTGTAAACAAATACATATATGCGAATGCAATATGAAAGTGACTGGGTTGTTCTAGCGCCTATGGTGTGTATATGCATTCACGAGCAACCGCTTGCAACCATCAATCATAACATGTTTCAAATACATATTTACATCCATTGGCTTATGCCTAAGGATTGATGATACGTCCTAGAGGATATACCTTAAAAGCTAGAAAGTATGCATAAAATTCCTAGAAAAAGAGATCAGGGATATACCCTTAAGAAAAAGGGTATGATACTCGTGTCTAGTCTCAAGTCTTATGTGCCGCACCTTCTTGAGCTTCACTATACGGTACCTTATCTAATTTAACTTCATGATTGCGAAGCTTCTTCACCTCCATTTCCAAGATAAACAGATGTTAACCTTGATACTAGTGTATATACTAAGATGATTAGAGATCTCTCCTCTACTTAGCTTATCCATCATGTTACAAATCTGAGGGTCTAAACCTAAAGGTTGCTATGTACTTTTTACATCTCTTAAGGTCAGTCTTTCTTCCTACCTAGGGCACCAGCCACAATTATTTATCTCCCACCTTTACCATCCTTGTGTAACATGTCTACAGTTCTCTCTAAAGCTACCTCTATCGCACAAAGAACCCTACAAAGCTCGGAAGAAAATTAGCCGTAGGTGAAAATACCGAGACTATAGATGGAAGTCAGGCACTGCTTCGCCCTTCGATAGGTATCGTAGTCTTATCAAGCTTACGGAACCATGCTGCGATGAGGTTACCTCGTAGAAAGCCAGGAGCCCCGAAGACTCAAGAAAGAAGGGGACAATAATTCAAACAAAGAATCAGAAGATAGTGCGTATGGATTTGGGGAATATGCCTTTAAACCGAAACTTTTCTTTTGAAAATGCTTCTATTTAAAACCGTTTTGAAAATAATTTTTCAAATCTTTTATCTGATCCGGTAACCTTCAACTCTGATACTAAGTGTAACACCCCACATCCGTTAGTGTCACTCAAAAAGGGAATGCACTAAGTTCTGTGGAGCATTTAAGGTAAAAGATGCAGATAAATTACAAGGCAGAAAAAAAATTAAAACAGCGGAAAATAAATCTTTACTTTATTGATAAAATAGTTTGTACAACAATTGCTTTCCAATACCAAAGTATCATCTGTCTTACAAAATAAAGAAGCATAAAATAACATTTATATTCCCCAATGTAGCATAAGCCAGCCATAGCAGCGGAAAAGAGAGTCTGAAGTGATATATCCAAGAGTCTTCAAGCTTGGAAAGAGTAACAGTCCATACTAAGCAGAGCTATTCCCTTCCTGACTACCTTGGGGGGGGACGGAAGAAAAGAAGACGAAACAAAAACAGAGTGATACATAAAGCCTGAGTAAGTCTAGTGACTTTTAGCGTGTGAACATGATAAAGTTCATGACGGGAGTAAACTGGAAAAATGGGACAGTACCAGAATAACAGACTAATATATACCAAGGCAAGACGGTTTAAACCGAATATACTATCGCACCCCATTCTATATCTCTGCACCACCTAACTAGTATCCCAACTAGTAATCTGTATAAAGATGATAACGTGATCCCAATCCCCGTAATTGTGGTTGCCTTTAGGTGTACATCTATTATTTATTACCTAGATCTAATCTAGGGTTTTCTTATGGAGCACTTCCTTGATTCAACTAGGGTTCATGCGACTTATCTAATACTTCTCGGATTCAGAATTTAGGCCACCTAGGTCCAACTAGGGATTATGCTACCTATCGAACGATGCCCCTAGTCTAGGACGCACTACCTAGAGTGGTATATGTTCCTAGAATTTACCCACGTATGTGTCGTGAATCGTTTATCACTGTCTAAATGCACATGTCCTCTATATGTGCGGCCCGAGTCCCATGGCAGGGCTAATCAAGAAACACGGAACTCGGTCGGAAACTTTAAGTTATCTGCCGATGCAGATGCTAATGTTTGTTTTTCTACCAGTGGATATGCTCCCACGTGACCCCTCCTTCAACTAATGAAAGGCAATCCAAGAAAATCAAGCACGAGAACTATACTCCTGCCACCTATGCCCACTTTCCTATTGGCTAGCCTCACCCATAACTAGATAACAAGTATATGGTCTGTTGGGAGTTCTCTGCCTTTCCGCATGCGTATCTCGACTGACTCAAAATGGTAGGTAGTCGACGGGTCGCTATCACAGGGCCATTTGTCCCGCCGAATCACACTGGTCCATCCTAGTCTTTAGGTTGCCTTATATTGCAACCAAGGCATACCCTAGGTTCTTCTAACGCAGACCTTAACCTCTGTGAGCCCAGGCGGATCATCTGCATTCTCACAGAGGGATACCAAGAGTACCCTCACGTACCCTCGAAACCTCGGGCTTCGTAACCCAATTCGTTGGAGCCTTCTTTAAGATCAGATGGACGTTCGCTCCTCCTCGTGTTATACTGAGGATTACTACTTAGTTTTCCTAACTAAGGTTTACCACTTAGTTTCCTGAATCGTCGTTTTCTTAACTAAGGTTTACTACTTAGCCACTTTCAACTAAGGTTTACTACTTAGTTCTCTTTCTCGTCAAGTTGGATTGGTTAAGTGTCATTAGTCGATACAAGTTAACTTAACCCATTCATTTGTCGTGTTAAATTGGTTAAGTGTTATCAGTAATTCATGTTGACTTAACCTTATCACAAACCAATTTATATTGGTTAAGTATTTCTTATTACTTAACCCTACCCATTCACCTTGTATTGGTTAAGTGTCCCTTTTAACCTAACCTTGCCCATCTGTTTTAACTAACATGTTATAACGGTTAAGTGTTCCCTTAGTTAACTTAACTCTAACATCTGTTTAATTAACATGTTCTAATGGTTAAGTATTGTCCCTTCATGTTTCAACTTAACCCTGTTCAATTTATCACACTATGATGGTTAAGTGTTCTAAGTTTACTTAACCCCACCCTCTAGTCCTTCTAACATATTAAATTGGCTAAGTGTATTTACTTAACCTTGCCCACTTATCTAGCTAACATGTTATAATGGTTAAGTATTCTAAATTTACCTAACCTCACCCACTTATCTAATTATCAGGTTATAACGGTTAAGTGTCCTGAATTTACTTAACCTCACCCTCTAGTCTAGTTAATATGTTAAATTGGTTAAGTGTATTAACTTTACTTAACCTCACCTTCTAGTCTAGTTAACATGTTAAATTGGCTAAGTGTTTTCTTAGTTACTTAGCCCCTACAAGTCTTGTCTTGTTAACATGTTAAGTTGGTTAAGTGTTCAGATTAACTTAACCCAACCAATCCTAACTTAGCTTTAATTGTCTTATTAAAGCACCAACCACTCACATTAGACAGGTATTGTTGTGGCTGCCTGTATGTCGGTCGGTTCCGGGCAGTCTTACACCACAACTCAGTCTAACCTCGGGTCTTTATTGGGCTCAATGCCTTAACCTCACACATTGGATAGGCATTGTTGTGATTACTGGACAGTCGGGCGGGTCCGGGCAGGTTTACATCACAACTCAATCCAACCTCGGGTTAAGCATATTCGTATTTTCTAATTCACATTTTAATTATGTAAATTATTCAAATTCAAGTTACTGCCAAATTAGCTTCCAATCAATCTCATTAGTTTAGGTATATAATTAATACCATTCTATTCCATAAATCACTTATCTAATTTTTAACCAATTTATGTAAAGTTTCCTATAATTACCAATTTTACCCAACGTTACCCCATCTAAATATTAGGCTAACAATCTTAGCCTAATTTTCCGTCCGCATGATTTTGACATATAATATTAGGCTAAAAAGTTAGCCTAATTCAGCGTACACAAAAGTGGCATAAAAATAATTCATTAACATAAACATGTCATAGGTGTAAACTTGGCATTCTCGACATAGTCAATATGAACATCATAGGTGTGAACTTGCAAAATAATCGACATGAATATTGCATAACATGCCACAAACTTGCATATAAATATTGGACCTAGTTAAATAGGTGTCACATGAATCATATAGTTTTAGCCTAACATAAAGGTATAACATAGTATAACCTAATAAGTGTCATATGAATCCACTACAACATGGTATAACATGTTAATGCATAGGTCTAGGCATAACCTCAAACATAAAACTAGCGTAAGACAAAACTATATGTATAACTTTGACAACCACTTAAGGGTGTGAACATGCAACACATATGTATAAACATAGATCTAACAATAAACTTTCATATCAATCCTAAATGGATCTTGACATGGATCCGATTATAAGTTCTCACTTGCATAAGAACATGTGAATATAGATCTATTCTAGTCATGTAGGCACAATTGGTTTAAAACATATATACATAGAGCCTACATGAATCATATAAATATTTGTGTAAATCTAACTTGCAACCTATAACTTGCATAAGCATATATTTAGATCTAACTTAATACATACAATTCGCATAAGGTGTTGATTGTTTGATTCACAATACATAAAAGATTCAATCACCACAACATTCAAATTATCACAAATAACAAATATAAAACAACATCATCAACACTGATATAATTCCATATTACAATTTACATCAAATCATGTCTTAATCGCATTCCCATCTAAAGAGCCACTATACTTACAATGCAAGATGGCCTTGTTTTTCTGAGATCTGAGGTTCTGAAATTGAGATGCGTTCCTTTGGGTAGACGTTGTTTTGATTCTTAGTTTTGAATTAGATTTGTTCTAGCTTTGTTTGTTTTTAAGCTTTAGGCGGCGGCCATTCCAAGCTATCTTACAGCAGCGTGACGACTCCAAGTTTAATTGTGTGAATTAGGTTAAGAGCTAGGTTGTATATATAGAATTTTAGGATTATTTTGGGCCGTTTGATTAACCCTAGAAATGACCACAACCGTTCAGCCAAGATAGAATTATCCTATTGACTCAGCAATGAGTCAGAAATGACTCAGCATATTAAATGTTCATTTTTTCATAAATGACACATTGGTTCTTTCCTAACATATCCTAACCGAAAGGACATTTTTTTTAACAAGACATTAGCTAAATGAACATTTCTTAACTGAAATGTCAATTTAATCTGAATAAACATTATAATCTAAATATACATTTCTTAACGAAATGTTATTCTAATGTTAACATAACAAAAGTGATATTCTAAAGTTCATCTTTTCTTTTTATTATTTATTGTCAATCAATTCAAACGTAAATACGTATTTAATAGATACATTTTCCCTTTACCGTTTACATTAATTACTCATATATAAATATTTATATATATATAAATAAATCTTTTCTTACTTTTAATTTGTCATAAATCCAATTGGGGAAGGCCATTTAAAAAAAACAATCCCTAACAACCAAAAATGCGCAACGTACGCTACATGATGCGTACACGTCATATATATATGTATATATTCATTTTTTTTAATCTATCTTCCCAATTACCCATTTTCACATTAAACCACTTTTTGAACTGCGTTCACACTAGGCTATTTTAAGCCATTCCCCTAAAACAAAAATAGGGCATTGGCGGGGATCGAACTCTGTACCTCTTGTATGCAAGTCATGTGTTCCAACCAAATAAGCTACTAAGTATTTTGCTTACAAAAGTTAGAACAATGCTAAATATTATTCTTTTTTCATTCCTCTTTTTTCATGTTTTGTTGCATTATTTAATTTAAGGATATCTTTTTCGCACGGAGTCCAATTTACGCAAACTCGGACTCTATCTCAAGAAGAATTTCGAGATGAACACAATGGCGTAACCCGTTTCCCTTAATTCTTCTTCTACAATTTAATTATACTTTAATTTGTGAAACTTAATGTTATAGAATTACGGGGTGTTACACCATATGAATGGATGAATGATTGATTATGATATGTTGTGGATGTATTTCTGAGTTAACTAACATGTTAAAAACATTTTTAAAATATTTATGGTAGTTGATATTGGATTAAACATCCATTTACAAGTCGAACGACTTGTTTGTGTTTGCCCATTTAAGTGATATAGGTTTGATTGAATAATAACTTCAAACAAATTAAGTAAGTTATGATTACTTACATCGATATATGGTTGATTTCAATGGATTGAGTAATTTATAAATTACTGTTTTTGGATGTAAACCCCATAAAGGTCTTGGGATGATAGTTTTACATGTCCCCCATGTGTGTAAATAAATCACTTTGTGTAATAATTGGATGCGGTGTGTTGGATGTGAATTGAATGTTAAATAGTTTTTCGCAAATATTATTGGATGCGTATGATGTATGAAACCCATATAAATTTTATTATATGGTGTTTGATTGAGTTTTGTTCCAATCCGGAATAAAAATAAATATTTTAATAATATAATATTCGATGAAAAAATCAAGTTTGATTTTGATGTCCGATTTTGGATGGACACAAAGATTATTAAATTATAATGAATATTCATCAC
Source organism: Allium sativum (assembly GCA_030737875.1). NCBI lineage: Eukaryota > Viridiplantae > Streptophyta > Magnoliopsida > Asparagales > Amaryllidaceae > Allium > Allium sativum. Next base: position 181,533,006 of record CM060924.1, on the reverse strand, counting down.
TGAAATGAATGGATTTAAATAAATTTTCATCTAATTTTGATTTGTACAAGTTTATTTTGAAATGAATAGTAATTTCAGAATATGAAGGCGAGTTAAGTAAATTAAAGGAAGTTTTTAATGCAAACGGATTTCTCAATCAATCTTATTTATTTTTATAATGAATGTCAAGAAAATTTGGGTTTCAAAATATGATGTTTTGAAAAATATTATTATTTTAATATTATAATAAAATGGAATATTCAGTTTTGGTAATAATTTGAACTGAAATGGAATCGTTTTAAAATGAATTTATAAACCTTTTATAAAATACGTTTACGACGAAGTTTATTTTAAATGGTTTGAATAGAATGTGTCATGCAATGACCGTTCGCGAATTTCAACTATTAACTTCAAATTGACGTACTAGAAGATCCGACCATCGGATTTTCCTAAAACGAAAAACGTCAGGTTTAGAATGAAAAGAACTTTCCAATAAAAAGAAAAGTTTAAAAATCCAATGGTTAGATTTTGAGATAAATTTAATTCAAATTTGAATAAAAACAGCGTTGTTGCAACTAAATGACTTGAAATGTCATTTAACTGAAAGGCCTATATTTAAATGGTTAAAAATAGCGAAAGATTTTGTTAAATCATAATAAATGATTTGAAATGATTTTGGATGAAATATTCCACGTTTTGGAAAGATAAAAGATATTTTTATCTGAATAAATTGTTTGAGTAAAGAACTGAAAGAAATTATTATGGTTTTAATATAACCAAAGATTTCCAACATATGAATTGGATTGGGTTTGAATGGAAATAATCTTCGGATATTTCCGTATTGGATTCTTTGATTATACAGATATCATTGAGGAATTTGGAAGATGTAGATATCGTTATTCCTAATACGATATCTATTGATTTCAGAATTTGATGTTGAATATAAGCCGATATTATTTCTATTCAGAGCCTTGTATCTAATATCAAATTGGATTTTGGTTTTGTTGTGAATGGTATCTTAAGAATACTATTATTAAACCTGATTGAGAAAAGAATAAATCTTTTAATTAAGATTTAATGGAAATTATTCCAAAGTGAAGTTTTCATATTTAATAAATTAAATTGGAGTTGAATGGAATTCGATTTAGTGATAATCGAGTTGAATCTCCATGGAGGAAGGCCTTTACTGTTTGAGGAATTTAAAAGGATTTTCCATTATTTTGCTTATAGTGTTAGTCTGATACGGAAATTTATATCGATTATGTACTGTTTAGATTTTCGTGAAGTTTTCGTTTAAATGGAAGTGATTTTGCGTTTTTCGTGAGCGATGCTTTAAATGACATTTGTTCTTTAACCCAGTTAAAAACATAATTAATTTCCGAAAGTTGAATAATCATTAAATAATGATTTTTGAGACTAAAACTAAGTTGGTGTTTTAATGAATCTTTAATTAGATTGAAATTTGAATGGGTAATTAAATTTACCGAACTCAAGAAATGTTCAAGATGGAGTACCCCCAGTTTTACTCCATGCGATAGTTAAATCTTTAAATAGATTTGAAATGTTGAATGGTAATTAATTTTACCGATAAAACAATGGGTGTTAGATATGGAGTACTTACAGTTTTGCTCCATGGGATGAATAGGTTGTGATTGGGATAATAAAATTAATGATTACTTTGGTAAGGCTCGATAATCCTGACTAGTTTTATAAACCTTACACTGGTTTAAGTTGCAAAAAGATATTTTAAAATCTTTTGAAATGATTTCCAAGGAATGGATTAAACAATAAGTTTAAATGAGATAATCCTTGATAAAATTAATGGGAACCTTCCCAAAGATAAGAATATTTGAATAAAACAATATTCTGGATTGGAATGAGGCTATGATATGTTTATATATCACTTGATTATAAAGTTGCGTGAGTTATTTAGAAAGACTGGGGTTAACCCATTCTAAATAACTGATACGATGATTAAAAGTCGAAGATATCACGACGATGGTTAAACATTGGAGATCTTCACATCATTAGGAAGATTGCTGATGTCTCGATTGGGCTATACACCCAAGATGAGGTTATAGTGGTGGTCGTCCAGACGTACTTGGAGATCCACTGAATATGTGAGGGCCTCTCTCGATATTGGACGTATGAGATGAGGAATAAGATGCCTCGGGTTTCGTTCAGGCCCAGAATGAACTTGCAAATGGATGGTATGTCTGACATTGTATTTTGCACTTCATTTGTTGATCTCTACTAAACACATATCTGTTTGGTAGCAGAGAAATTATTCTCTTGCTTAATACCCTTCTCTGAGACGTAGGAGCTTATAAGTTATATATTGGTAGACATCAATGGTATGGTATGGGTTAAAAATGCGGCATGATGAGATGCAGTGATCAAAGATTTTGTTGAAAAGCAGAGCTTTGTGGTTGATGATCAAAGCACCGTTTTAATAATAGCATAGCCTTGTGTATAGCGTTCATTCACGAGCTTCACTACCCGGTATGAACCAAAAACAGGATGAAGGACAGCAGAGAAAGGACATGCATTTCGTTATAGCTATTTTTGATGCCAAGGTATGGAGTCCAGGCAAATTTATTTATGTGGATGACGGAAAGCGAGGCATCTTCGATATGGTAGCACAAGCCCACAAATGGTCAATGTACTGACCATGGGCGATTAAAAGACCAGATTTTAGATCCGATAGAACCAGGGAACGTATTGTTCGGGATTAACCGTAATTGGCAATGGCTGGTCGGCTTTGCCGCTCTTAGGTGCACATGCGTGTGAGTCCCGGGGTACGTGTTAGACTGTCCCGAATCAGAAAGGAAGATCCCTTGCCTTGGTTCATAGATGGAAACCCCATTGCCAATACGCGACTTTACAGTCTTAGTTGTAAACCTGTATGGCGACAGAGTGGTATGGGACGTTCATGTCATCTAGGATTGATACATTTATATTCGAAATTGATTTCTGCACTATGCACTTATAATAGTAATAAAAGATAAATTTCGCGTATCAAGCATGTTTGGCTATTATAAGGTAAAACTATATTCTTTGGCTTGCGCATGCATTGTGTGATGGGACCTGAGTCTTATAATAGCTTCATTCTTCTTTTTAGCATTGCGTTGTTTGTTTTATGCACTGCTATTCATGGGAGTAAACCCGTTCCACGTTATACGGCGTGGTCCCGTTATTTACCTAACTTTAAGAGAAATTAAATAACGGTTTTAGTAATTAAATCAGTCCTTGTTGCTTGCTTCGTTCTTGGTACGCATGATAGGGGGTTCTCACCTTTTGGTTTAGTGGTGAGCAGTGAGCTCTTACTCCTACATGTCCCTTGGGGATAGGGGTTGGTAAAGCAGTTGAGAGGCTAGCCGTAAAACAAGGGACTATGGGATCATCTGTGATGCCATGACAGAGGTTAGCAGCTGGTTGATGGTTGCAAAGCCTAGAGACCCGTCACAGGGTGCATCAAAGCTTTGGTTTACAAAGCTCCGAGAATACGACATATTTAAACGAGATGAGAGAATTCATCAGAGATAGGATTAGTAATATCCTATAAGAGTGACTCGTTAGAGATAGGTTAGCAATGCCTAGAATGGGTTCGAAGAGTATTATTTATAAAAATGTATTTAGTTTTGGAATTTTATATCTTATTTTAAGGATTTGAGTATTTTATTTAATATTTAGTTTGACTATCGAGTATAAGAAGATTTTGAATATACACGTAAATAACATGTATTCGAAGCCTCAAATATACTGGATATATAGATAATCACACTCTAGTCATCCGGGGATGATTCTAATGATTACTAGTATGATCTGTGTTTATTTTTGAGTTTTGAAAGTGGGATATCTATATATTTCCAATTGATTGGTGTGAGAACCAAAAACTTAGTTAGAGTGTTATGTTTGTGGTTTGGCCTTGCAAATATTTTTTTGAGTATATAAAAGATATATGTTTGAAAAATTAATCAACCAATTGATTGCTCATTGTGATGCGTGATAATTAGTTTAACTAATAAAAATATTGGAATGATAAAATCTATATGAAAATGAAAGGAAAATTAAGCCAAATTGAATCTAATGTTGAACTAAACTGAAAATTTTGTTTGAATTAGACATGTATACTTGTTGAACAGGCCAGTGCATAGAAGTTAAGAAGAGGAATAAAATTGCTGCCTGATAAAAAGGTACATATTTATTATATTAATTGGGTTTGATGATTTTATGAGCCGAATGGCTTTTATATTTTCTTTTGATTTATGAGAGCCTGTAGAGGCAGGTAGTTGTTGTACTGATATACTAGTACAAAGGACGTTATGGCGATTTTTTTGAAAATTTAAGGCATTAGCCAAATTTCGAAAAATTGGAAAGTTCTTAGAAATTGAAAAGTTGAAGAACTTGAGTTTGAACGAAGGTTGAGTTGAATAAGTAAACAACCTTCAGTTTCGTTCCTTTTTTGGGACAAAAAGTTTAAAGTGGGGTGGGGGGGGGGGAATGTAACAACCCGTAATTTTGGCCAATTTAAAATTTGATTTTTAACTGATTTTAATGGATTTTAAATATTTAAATTGATTTATTTTGAGAATTCAATGACTTAGAATTTATTTAAAACAAAGTTAGAACGTATAATTTAAAATTTAATTAAAACAAACTCTTAACATCGTAGTAATTTGAAATTTTAGTTTTGAACATCAATGGAATATATAGAATGCAATATAACATGAATTTCAGTAAAACAAGAAACATTAGAATCTCTTTAACATTATCTTTCTAACAAATGTGAAAAATTAAGATTGCATATTATAAATTGTAAGTTATGCCCAGATTAAAATTCCAAAAAGTCGCATTGGAAATCATTTATAAATTATAACGACTTATTAAATTGAATAAAAGGATTTTCATGTAAATTGAACATTGTTTGACTAGAAAATTTGACATTGAGTTTAAAACTCATATATGTTTATTTTACAGCCATATGATCTTTTCTTTAGATATATACGATAATAATAAAAAGTTTATTTTTAATTTGAATAATTTTGGAATAGATAATATTATTATAATATTACATAGCCCTTTAAAATGGCCATTTTGCAAACAACCTTCATTTTCAACAAAACCAATTTTCTTGGATCTGGAATAGTAAATTATTGCTAGATTCCAAATTTCGTAATTTTTGGAGTTAATATGTGGTCATGGTAAATTAAAACACACATTCAAATTCAATATTGAACGTTGTATTGATGCATATTTGAATTTGGATAAAAACTGATGAAAATGATCGAATTAGCTTACGAAACATATTCCATTGTGTCCGGAAAAGGGGTATTTGGTTATGGGCGACAATCCTTTCGTTTGGAGTTGGATGCTAGAATTTCATCGCTAAGGAATAAACAAATTAAATAATAATAAATATGTTTTATATAAATACCTTAGATAATCTAAACCCTAAGTCAAAGCTTTCCCCATGGTTAACTGTCTCCTTGAAGCTGACATTTACGAATTGAGCGGCAGTAATCGTTCAATGCTTCATCCTCTTCTAACTTGAAGTCCGATCATCAATATCAAAAAATCATAACTACAAAACTGTAGAGCATGGTGAGATTTTAAAACTGAACGATAGTGATCTATTTTCGATTGATATGGTGGTTGAATCAGGCACACAAAGCCGCTGCTGTTTGTGGCATTTTCTGGTCACGAGGATTCCTCGAGTGGTGCGCTATGGCAGGCGATGGCATACGACGCAAAGCTCTCTAACGTGAAGACCCTGGATGATCAGTCGAAGATGGAATAGTGACGTGTGGTAGTGGAATTTGTTTGCATGTGGTGGGTTCCAGTATTAGATAGGGAGAAGATGGAATATACGACCACATTTAAGTTAAACGTAATTAATTTAATTTAATTGTAATTAAGGAAGTGTTAATTTTTATTAAAACTTATTTAGACTAAAAGGTAAATAACTTTTGATTGAGTTATCAGAATTGGACAAAATCAGGTGCATTGGAATCATGATGAAGAGAACTTCACTTTGAAACTAATTTGGATAGAAATGGAAGTAGTTGAAAATATTGATTAAATAAACACACTATTTAATTTAATCAAAACAATTGTTTTATAATAATTTCTAACTAATCAATGTGAGAACCCTCTCACTCAACTAATTTGTACAGTCGTTCTATTTTATAACTGAATATATATTAATTGCCTTTGCTGATTTTTGTCTAGAATATTATGACAAATTGTTATGCGGTATACACCATTTGTTTGAAAACCATGTAGATGAATAGATGATTGATTATGATATGTTGTGAATGTAATTCTGAGTTAATTAACATGTTAAAAACATTGTTAAAATATTTGTGGCAGTTGATATTGGATTAAACATCCATTTACAAGTTGAACAACTTGTTTATGTTCATGCATTTAAGTGATATAGATTTGATTGAATAATAACTTGAAACAAATAAGTTATGAATAATTACATGGATATATGGTTGATAAGAATGGATTGAGTAATTTATAAATTAATGTTTATCGATGTAAACCCCACACGGGTTTTGGGATGATAATTTTACATGTCTCCCATGTGTGTAGATAAATCAATTTGTGTATGAATTGGAAGTAGCGTGCTGGATGTGAACTAAATGTTAAATAGTTGTTTGCAACTATTATTGGATGCATATGATGTATGAAACCAATATAAATTTAATTATATGGTGTTTGAGTGAGTTTCATTCCAATTCGAATAAAAATAAATATTTTAATAATTTAGTATTCAATGAAAAAATCAAGTTTTATTTTAATGTCCGATTTTGGATAGACACAAAGATTATAATATTATAACGAATATTCATCACTAAAATTAATGGACTTGAATAATTTTTTATCTAATTATGATTTGTGCAAGTTTATTTTGAATTGAATAGTAATTTCAAAATATGAAGTTGAGTTAAGTAAATTAAACGACCTTTTTAACTCAAATTTGTTTCTCTATTGATCTTATTTATTTTTATAATGAAGGTCGAAAAAGATTTGATTTCAAAATCTGATGTTTTGAAAAATATTGTTATTTTAATATTAAAATAATATGGAATATTCAATTTTGGTAATAAATTAAATTGAAATGGAATCATTTTAAAATGAATTTATAAATGTTTTATAAAATAGGTTTACGATCAAGTTTATTTTAAATGGTTTGAATATGACGTGTCGCGCAGCGACCGTTCGCAAATTTCAACAATTAACTTTAAATTGACTACTAGAAGATTCGACCGTCGGATTTTCCTGAAACGAAAAATGTCCGGTTTAGAACAAAAAGAACTTTATAATAATAAGAAAAGATTGAAAATCCAACACTTAGATTTTGATATAAATTCAATTCAAATTTGAATAAAAACAGTGTTAGTGTAGCTAAATGACTTGAAATGTCATTTAACTGAAAGGGCTTATTTTTAAATAACTAAAAATAGGAAAGATTATGTTAAATCATAATAAATAATTTGAAATAATTTTGGATGAAATATTCCACATTTTGGAAAGATAAAAGATATTTTTATTTGAGTAAGTTGTTTATCGACTTAAGTAAAGAACTGAAAGAAATTATTATGGTTTTAATATAACCAGAGATTTTCAACATATGAATTGGATTGGGTTTGAATGGAAATAATCTTTTGATATTTCCATATTGCATTCCATGATTATGCAGATATCATTAAGGAATTTGGAAGATATCATTATTCCCAATACGATATCTGTTGGTTTCAGAATTTGATGTTTAATATAAGTCGATATTATTTCTATTCAAAGACTTGTACTTAATATCAAATTGGATTTTGGGTTTGTTGCGATGGTATCTTTAATAATACTTTTCTAAACATTTCTAAAACCTGGTTTAGAAAATAATGAATCATACAATTAAGATTTAATGGAGACTATTCCAAAGTGAAGTTTTCTAATTTAATAAATCAAATTGGAATTGAATGGAATTCGATTTAATGGTAATTAAGATGAACCTCCTTGGGGGAAGGCCTTTACTTTTTGAGGAACTTAAAAGGCTTTGTCGTTATTCCCCTTATAGTGTTAGTCTGATACAGAAATTTATATTGATTATGTACTGATAAGATTTCTGTGAAGTTTCCATTTGAATGAAAGTGATTTTGGGTTTATCGTGAACAATATTTTAAATGACATTCGTTCTTTAACCCAGTTAAAGACATGATTAATTTCCTAAAGTTGAATAATCATTATATAATGATTTTTGAGATTAAAACTAAGTTGGAGTTTTAGTGAATATTTAATTAGATTGAAATGTGAATGGGGTAATTAAGTTTACCGAGTTCAAGAAATGTTCAAGATGGAGTACCACCAGTTTTACTCCCTGCGATAGTTAAATCTTTAAATAGATTTGAAACGTTGAATGGTAAGTAATTTTACCGATAACACAACGGGTGTTAGATATAGAGTACTACCATTTTTGCTCCATGGGATGAATAGGTTTGGATTGGGATAATAAAATTAATGATTACTTTGGTAAGGCTCGATAATCCCGACTAGTTTTATAAACCTTAATTTGGTCTATGTTGTGAAAATATATTATAAAATATTTTGAAATGATTTCCAAGGAATGGATTAACAATAAGTTTAAATGAGACAATCTTTAATAAAATTAATGGGAACCTTCCCAAAGATAAGAATATTCCAGATTAGAATGAGGATATGATATGTTTATATATCACTTGATTATAACGTTGCACGAATTATTCAGAAAGACCGGGTTTAACCCATTCCGATAACTGATATGACGATTAAAAGTCGAAGATATGAATACATTGATTGAAGATCGGAGATCTTCACATTGTTGGAATGATTGCTGATGCCTCAATTGGGCTGGTAGTGGTCGTCCAGACGTACTTGGAGATCAACTGGATATGTGAGGGGCTCTTTCTTGTATTGGATATATGGAACGAGGAATAAGGTGCCTCCGGTTTCGTTCAGACCCAGAATGGACTTGCAAATGGATGGTATGTCTGACATTGTATTTTGTACTTTATTTGTTAATCTCTGCTAAACACATATCTTTTTGGTAGCAGTGAAATTATTCTCTTGCTTAACACCCTTCTCTGAGACATACGAGATTAGAGGTTATATATTGGTAGACATTAATGGTATGGTATGGACTGACAATGTGGCATGCTGAGATGTAGTGATAAAAGCTTTTGTTGAAAAGCAGAGCTTTGTGGTTAGTGATGAAAGCATTGCTTTAATATAGCATAGCTTTGTGTATAGCGTTAATTTGCATGCTTCACTCCCCGGTATAAACCAAAAACGGGATGAAGGACATCAGAGAAAGGACATGCTTTTGCTTCTAGCTAGAAGTGATGCCATGGTGCGGAACCCAGGCATATTTACTTATGTGGATGATGGAAAACGAGTTATCTCAGAATGGCCGCATAAGGCCACAGATGGTCGATGTACTGACCATGGTCGATTGAAAATCCAGGTTTTAGGTCTGATAGGATCGGGGAACATATTGTTCAAGAGTAACCCTAATTAGCGATGGGCTGGCCGGCTTTGTCTCTTATAAGTGCATATGTCCGTGAGTCCTGGGGTATGTTCTAGAGTGTCCCGAATCAAAAAGGAAGATCCCTTGCCTTGATTCGTAGATGAAAACTTAATTTCCAATACACGACATTACGGTTTTGTTTGTAAACCTTTATGACGACGTAGTGGTATGGGACATTCATGTCGTCTATGATTGATACATTTATATTCGAAATTTATTACTGCACTATGCACTTATAATAGTAATAAAAGATAAATTTCGGGTGTTTAGCATGTTTGACTATTATAAGGTAAAACTCTATCCTCCGGCTTGTGCTTGCATTGTGTGATGTGACTGAGTCTTATAATAGCTTCATTTTTCATTTTAGCAATGCATTGTTTGTTTTATGCACTGGTTTTCATGGGAGTAAACCTGTTCCGTGTTATACGGCACGGTCCTATGATTTACCAAGCTTCAAAAGAAATTTAATAACTTTTTGGTTCTCACATGTAATGACCCGAAAAGTTCTGACCATGATTTATCGATACTAATGCATCACATATTGATTAATCAAACATCAGAAATTAACAGATCGTTAATAGAAAGAAGTTAGAGGGTGAGAAATAGAAAGAAAGAAAGTTAGAATAGAAGAAAAGAAGAACTAAACACAACAGAATCAGAGTATAACAAACCTTAAAGCGGAACTGAATAAAATATATTATATAACGTCTTTTGAAATACAAATTGTATTACTTATAGACATTATCATAATATAACTCATATACAATACAGCGGAAATAAACTTTATATATTAAATGTTGAAGCCTCCTGCTCTAAGCTTCTTCAAGTGAATCTGTAAAGTCCTGAACTACTTGACGGCCCGTACAAATTTGGGCACCCAAGAGTTTAGGAAAACACAAAAAATAAACTCTGGATCAGTCATGGGACTGGTGTGGGTAAACCATTTTAAAACAGTTTGATTTATCGTTCAAAAATCCTTTTGAAATAAATGATAATCGCAAGACCGATCCACACATAAATACGGATGGTTTTTTACCTTACGATAACCCAAACCATTTTTGAAATCATATCTTTTTGTGATTTTATCATAATGTCTAACTACAAATAAATAGCAATCTAGTGGAACGCTTGCATCTCACGCTCCACATATATAGTATACAAACAAAACCGCGGGCGCTTATTGGAGATTGGATTTCGACTATGACAAGGTATGGAACCACCTACCGACATTGTATCTCTAGAGGGGAATACACTGGGTTCAACAAGAACGTCTTGCAACCCGGCCTATACAGGACCGACCACTCATTTCGCTTGAGTGTATCGAATGTATATCACCAACGGTTGGGCTCAAACCATTGTTTCCCGAAAGGGACAACATCGAATAGATTAAAGAAGGAAATGGATTTTCTCTAGATAGATGATAATACACCCTAATGGGAGCGACCCACATAGCCATGTTGCCTGCCCGATTTCTGTCATTTCCCGGTTGGTGAGGCTTGAGGTTAGAATTTACCTTTAGAACTTCTGGTCATTATTTACTTTGAATGTCACATTGTCAGATCCGTCAAATCACTAATTGACGTCCACAAATATACTCTGGATGTAAAAGAAGAGCCCTTCTTTGTCGTCAACTTGGTACATTTGTAAAAATCAACGCATGTGGTTTTCAGGAAATACTTTGTCAGGCATTCATCCATACAAGTCATCCAGGAATAGGATGAACCGAAGGCACTCTCCTATTACATCCAATATAGGAATCACCCCATGGATCAGTAGCGGGTAGTCCTTGCAAATCCGGAGATTTTACTCATGACAGAATCACTGCTGAGATATCTCTGGGAGCTAATCAGAGAATTTCAACAAGTAGTTCTTTCGCTCATGAAGGTCTACGGCCTTCAGTTCTTCATAATGTATAATCGTCCCTACAAGTTAGTCAATGTAAAGTTGGTTCGAAGTGGTTTTGTGTGCAGTTCCCATCCTGGTCTCTTCGAACCAACGCGCATGGGATACTTTTTTGATAGTCGATGTTTTAACTATCAAATTCAAGCAGTGTAGATAAGTAAAGTATTTTTACAAATTATTCAATATCATATGTAATTTCACAACTCGTCCATTTTAACTTATTTGCTAATACAAATCTAGATCCTGATTCTAGGACATTAATCAACACAAGACGATAAAAATGCAATACAATGCGTCAACGTTTTATTTTAACTAATTTGGATTCGTTTGGTCATTTCATATTATAATCATTTCATATTATAATAAATAATTAACAATTCGTTACAACGATAACAATCAACAATGACCCGACGTTCAATGTTAAACTTAATAACACTTCAAAAATATTTGATCTTGTATAACAATTTATTCCAATCCTTCGGAATAGATTAATCAATTTACTTAAATGTTTACCTTATTTTCAATATATTATATATAAATATAAAAATATAAATAGAGGAGGTTCAGATTTAAGGTTAGACGAGGACGTCTATTCTGCAATTATGGCTTAACTCAGTATCTTTCTGATCCTTTCTTTTATTTATTTATATATATTAGCTTCAAATTTTAACTTGGAACTTAAATAAACAATTATTTATTTATACCACTTTAGTGTCAAGTAACTCGAAACAACAACCGGTCCAAACCAACAGCGCATTATGCCAACACAGCCCTTCTTCTTCTTATATATATATATATATATATACATATATACATATATATATATAAGCGTTCAAAAGGAACTACAAATATAAACCAAACATATTACTCTTCCCTACCCTCTCTAGGCCCAAAGCCTAATTGTACGAAATCAGCCCCTATCGTATTATTTCCAGGCCCGCACCTCCTGAAAGCAATTGTTACACTGTGAATATAAGTATAAACTTATTTGTCCTCCATGCATTCCTGGTATCTTATGTATTTTCCCAAACACGCTTCTTTATCTGCTCCTAGCGATTCCAAACATTTGTTCTGATATGAATTTCTCATAGTAACAGCAAAATATAAATATATACCACATGACAATATCAAAAGGGCTGATCATAGTCAAAAGAAACCAATGTCTTTCATGTACAATTGAACATGAACCCAACTCCCCAGACATGTTTCTTAACCGTAAGAGAAAAGGACGAGTTTGCTCACGTGTTTGGAGAAGATAATGAATCAAGAACCATGGGAGCTGTTGATAAGTTGATCATTTCTTAGAATTTAAAAACATATTCATAGGAAATGTCATTATCATGATCTAAATTCATATTTACATTTTTGTGCTTGAACAAGATATAATTTACCATTTAGTGGTCTGAATTCTTATCAATCTAAGAGGTTGTTCTATTTATTGTCTGTTTTAATATATTTGTTTGTGTTGTTCTTTCAGCATAACATTTTGTATTATAATTTACTTCCATGAAAACATGACATACTTGGAAATCACTAATCATGCCTATTCGTTATGTCTATTTTCAAAGTAACCAGCATCGTTTTTGATTCCAGGTATACACACAACGTTTGGCAACAACACCAAGGATCAACCAGACTGATCTTCTTTTTTAGTAATGTAAATATGAATTTAGATCATGATAATGACATTTCCTATGTGTAAGAACAACAATATTGTGTAAGACAACTTGAAGTAAACTGCAATAAAAAAATGCAGGAATTAAGTTGAATATAAGGTAGGACGTTAACTACAAAATGAAGATATTAGAGGACTATTTTGATTCGGAAATGAACAAAATCCTGCATTAACATGGAAGGAAGTAGCACCGTTCAAGAATATTACGTTAGAAAATTACTTCATAGATCAGTTTCCTCTATCTCAACAAAAATAACCATGTATATAATGTTATGCTAATCAATAGCAACAAAATATGCCGATGTTGAATCAGATAGCCATAAAACTATGGAATAGATTTTGAATAGAAAACTGTAGTTGTTTGCTTCACATCGTACACTTAATCCTCCAAATAATGTGTTATATTACCCTTGCATAACTAAAAGTCTTTTTGCTGATTTTCTTTCTTTCTTACAGTTGTTGATTTTATAACAGACTATCATCCGAATATTTTTAGTAAATTTTAAATTTTTTCCGACACATTCAAATAATTGATTCCTAGTACTCCAACGAAAGACTCATTATAGTTCCATCTGGACCATCACATTTTTTTTCGTTGACAAATGAAAAACCACTCATAATTAGCTTGATCAATCAAGACTAGCCTCACAATTATAATAAATTGCATCAGCATATTAATTGCTTCTACACCTTTTTCAAAATCTAACTACGTTACACAGTTAACCCAAATGAAAGGAACAGTAACTGGTATGAATCCATAAAAATAAAAACATATATATATTGATAAACAGTAGAGGGACTATATAAGTGTTCTGCTCACAAGTATGTTACTGTGTTTCTATTTGTTTAGCGCCATTCTACTCTGTTTCCAGGTTCCTCAACTAATTAGTTAAGAAATTATTCCTTAAACAATATCAACCTCAATGTTTGAATCAAAGATGATACATATATTAACACACACATGATAAATTATAACCAGTAAAGATTATTAAAAGTGTTTACTCACCGGATTTATCCATTGTTTTGCCATTTTCATTTCAGGCCTTCACACATTTTTTCTCTGTAGGTTTTCTCTATGTATTCATTTCCTTTTCAAGCTTAGATCCCATTTTTAATACACTATACTGTGGCTGCCTATCTCCCAGGTTTTTGGTTCATAGTTCTTGCCATTTATCTTCTAGACTTTGATGGTGAACTAGTGTGTGTGAAGTATATTTATAGATGGTGAGTTTAAGGGCATACCTAAGGTAGGTGGTTTAAGCAAGTTGGCACATTTTATGCAGAAGTGATGTCTGATGTCTACAGTTGTATCAATCAAATCTAAGTCTTCCAGATTTCTCCTAAAAACATATCCATGCCATATTATTTCTGCGGCCTTAGTACATGCATAGGTCCTATATATATATATATATATATATATATAAACATCCTTAGTTCTTAAGTAGGACAACATATTTATTGGATTTGATTTTTGTTGTACACTCCACATGTGTTTAGTTGTTCTTATCTTTCCTATTTAATTACTTTGGCTGATATGTTCACTTCCTCCTACAGTATTTTCCATGCCAAAATTTTTTTGATCCCCCTCCTTTTGGCTGATTGACACTATAGGAATACGTCCTTCCTTACAGCTAAGGATGCTCTTATCCATAGGATACAACATCTGCACATCAATTTTCTTTTTGCAAGACAATAGCCTTCTTCTCCTTTCCAATGAAAATATCTAGGTTCATTTCTTTTCAAATAAAATCTTTGTTTGCACATGTATCCTATGATTTGCCTACCCATTAGATTAGTATGAAGTTGTCATGTTGCTCTTTCTTTTCAACTTATGTATCTTGTGTTTGATTTACGGACTTTATTTATTTCGTTGTCCTATCTATTGATATTTTATGCACACAATCTAATTTTAAGTTCTCATATGTGTTCTATGCATACATATATTTAATTTATATTTGATTCTTGTCTGTTGAATATATATGTATTTATATACATATATTTACCATTGTATAAGCAAGATAGATCTTAAATTTACAAATTCTTCACAATGTTAAATATTTTCTTGAATCAATATGAAGTACACAAAATATTTTGAATTCTAAGCTTTTACTAAATTTTGTGAACTTGCATACACATATAATATATATATATATATATATATATTCACTTATAAAATTACCCTCTTTTATATTTTGATTCAACAATAACACTATTACTAGGAAGCATATTCAAGAGTTATCAATTCTTCTAATATTTATTCATTCTTATGGTTTATTAAAAATAAAAGTTGGATTTTATCTTGTTTATCTTACATATGAAGTAAATCCAAGTTAACTTGTTGACATAAATATATGTATACAATAGATATAAATACAAACTTAGACAATTATATTTATCCTAAAATATTCAAATTAAATTTATCCGTTTGAATTCATTTATCAGTATAATCTATAAATTATAGATTATAAAATTAGTCCAAAAACTGGGTCGTTACATCACATCAGTCCCATGACTGACTCAGAGTTTATTGTTTTCCACCTAAACTCTGAGTGCCCATATTTTCCACACGCGCAACTAGTAGTTTGGCTTTACAAATCTTTTCTTCTCAAAGGATCCTAGATTATGGCTGCGGCTATACTCAGGATTGCTTTGTATGTATGTATTTCCTTCAATTGAGTTAGTTGATGCTTTTCCACTGCACTTTGTATTTATTGTAATTTATTTTCCACTGTGCATACTATTTGTACTCTAATATCTCGTACTCTTATGTAAATTATTTTAATAGCGATGAAATGACATCTTGTTCTGTGTTCTGGTGCATCGTGTTCTCATGACAAACAACGCTTTTTTGTCTCTTTGGATCAGACCTATGTGGTTTATGGTTGGTTCAAAGGGTGGCGATTTTCTGGTCGTTACAATATTGTATTTGATGGTTTGAGTGCAAGATGTCAGTGATTTTATATGTAGCATTCGGTTAGAGGTGCTTTAGATAGTAAATGATAGAACTGCATAGAATTCTGAGGGCAATGGATTTGCTAATTGGTCTGAATGGTGAAGAGGATGGCTAACTAGAAAATCGTAGCAAATTATGTTGTTATCAAATGAGGCAGCATCAGGATATGGATTATTAAACATAACGTTGTTACCATTTAGACAATGAAGGATGTGAAGTGGTTGTTGCACAATCTCATTTTTGTAAAATAAAAAGTGTCACAAGTACTAATTCTTTCAATTCCGACATCGTGTTATATAGGCTACATAGAAATTGAGTTATCACGTACATATATGCTCTTAGAAACCATTATTTATGACTAAAATAAGAATGACAAGTCTGTTAAATGAATTAAACCAAATAAATTCAGAAATTAACCCAGAGTTGTAGATGATTAACTAAAATGATATTGATCAAGCACCGTTACTGGCTTATCTATATAACATGGCCAACTGAAGATGCCTAGTTGAGTTTTACACAATATTGATAAGTCTACGGTTATAATTCAATGCGACCATGTAGAAGTATGCGAATGCTTCCTACATTAGCAAATACAACTAATTCGCTGTGCAATTCGATGCCTCTCATTATGTCCTTAGATGATATTTATTTAAATTATAAATCGTATAATATTGAAACTGTCATGTTTAAATCATCATTGTAACACCCTTCACTTTTTTGAGTCCAAATTTGGACAAAAATCGAGACTCAAACACATCCAAAAATGGAGCGTGTAAATATGATTCCCACAAATAAAAAAGTAAGAGCATAATCAGATTACGGTAAGATAACTCACAACGGAAACAAAACAAGATAAACTAGTATTAACCCAAGTAACTACCTTACAAAAGCGAGTCACCAAGTCAATACCGAGCATGAGAGAGAATGAGAAACGAAAGCCAAAATTAGACACCTGTTAGAACTCGACCTTCTTTAAAGAAACCTGGGAGGTTGTAATGAGGAGAGGGGTCAGAACAACAAGTTCTGGTGAACAAGAAAGGTACAACACAGATTACAATACACTAATGTATTGCGTTTGGTTCAACCAAAGATATATTCCTGCCAAGGCTAGTAATTCTAACCTAACCGTGTAAACATTTACGCATAACTCTAACTACCCTCCTCATGGTAGTATTCCCGACTATACTGATACTGAGATAGATCATTTACACATATATTAATGAAGCCTTTATATCATCATTAAGTAAGCGAACTCCTAACCATGGAGTTTATTTACTCATGTGTGTATACTTAGCCACTTAATGCCTCATTATTGAATGATATATAGGGTGGATTATACCGATCACTTAAGACCCTAGGAGGAGCTACTAGTCATTTATTACCTATCGATGATTTACTCAACATTATTATAAACTAGAGGAAACTAGCTACAAGGTCTTAGTAGTTAAGGCTTCTATCATTCGCATATAAACCCATACCCCGTATAAGGTAAGAGATGGTATCTCATTGCTTAAGACCGATAGGACTAGGTAGACGATATATTGCCTTTTATGCCCTTCCTCCCAGGTGGACTCTGTAACGATACCTCTTTTTAATGATTCATTTAACATTAACAAATGTAATTTCTTATGCTAACATATTTTATCAAACAATACATCTTTTTACTGATTCATTTTACATTAACAAATGTAATTTATTATATTAACATATTTTATCAAACGATACATCTTTTATTGAATTAACAAATCAATCCAATAAAAATAACAACATAATATTTATATTCAATTAACAAACTAATTCAATTAAAATTGACAAAATAATATTTTATATTAAATAGACAAACTGATTCAATTCAATAAAAAAATGATAGCATAATATCTAACTAACATATATAGATCTATAATTATCCATCACCAAATAACAGATCAAACATTATCCAAAATGTCATAACAAAGTAGATCTAAATCATATACATGCGATCATTACATAGCAAATAAACTAAAAAAATTAATTAATTACAAAAAAAGAAATCTGACAGTCGTGTTGCAAATTGGTCCAAAATTCAAATAGCTAGGAATTGTTCCTTTTTAGTCTAGGAATGTAGATCTTTGTCGTACGATCGCAACGCTTCAGAATTTGATCAATTCTGAATCAGTACGAAAGAGTTATGATTTGATTAAGGTTTACAACATTTTAAATTAATTAAATATTAAAGGCTATTGTTAAAGGGACTCCACTTTTGGTTAAGGGGAGGACAAAATTTAAATTATTGTTCAATTGTTAAGGGGAGGATCAAAAAAATTAGCCCTCACTTAAACATTTAATTAAAAATTCCAATATTAACCCCATAATCTTATTTAATGTAAACTTTAAAAGTTAAACCCTAAATAATGAGCATAATTTAATGAAATAAAAAATGGGATATAGTTAACATAATGGAGACATAAGAAAGTTGTGTGGGTGATCAAAAGATATCAGATCAGGTAAGTTAATGAATATCATTTTGGAATTCGATGGTTCAATTTAAAATACTTAAATATTCATGAACAAATATGATCGAATATATATAACTGGAACATTAATTGAGATGCGGATGTTTTTGTTCCTTGGAAATGATAAGAAATTGTATTCGTGCGTATGCAAATTAGCGCGAAATATAAAAAGAACGATAGTGAATTGTATGTTGTGACAAGGGGCAGTTTAGTCTATGTTTTTTCTAAAATAAAATAAAGCCAACCCCTCCCTTAACAATTTTTTTTTAAAAGTGGAGTCCCCTTAAAATTGTCCTCCATTAACCAAAAGTGGAGTCCCTTTAACAATCCCCATATTAAAATATAGTTTCTATTCCCTTCTTCCTCAATACTCAGATGGAGGCCGCGTTGAAATCCAATTTCAGTCCAACTAGAGTTGACCCAACCCAATAGCCCCCATTTGATAAATTCATTTTTTACATGCAATCAACCAATAAAATTCCAAATACACGTTATACATTAATGCACCTCAAATGCAATTATTTGACAACCATCACATACTGACAACAATTAATTAGCCATTCATGCAACAACATATTTTCAAATTCATTAACTGTGCATATAAATTTAAATCATATAAAATTAACTTAAATGTATTCTCACAAATTAAAGAAATAAAAGTGGCAGAATGGATACAACATAAATGGAAATGAATTTTCTATTGTATAGACACATAACAAAAGTGGTAGGATGAATACAAATAAATGGAAACAAATCTTATAATGAATGGACGCATATGATGTATGGTCTAAGAAAATAAAGTGGAAGAAATATTATATTCATAATTTATTTTCCTAAAAAGAGTTTAATAGGGAAACATGGCTAAATTGAGGAGAAGTTATATGCGAAAGAAATGGAATGAGAAAAATAATAACTACATAGAAATATATACCTATACCTATACATATACATATACATACATATATATTAATTAGAAATATATTAATGAATTTGAAATTTACATTTAATTACAATGAGTCAACAAATTTTATTAAACGGAGCAGTTGTTAAGTTATTAGACAGTAATTGATATTTTGTTATAAAAACAAATTGTAATTTTTTTTGCCAATAACCTATAATTAAATGAGAAGCAAAATAATCAAGGCATATGATATATATATATGTGAATTAATTAATGCGTATTTTACATTGTGTTGTAATATATATATATATATATATATGAAAATTATATTTGTATAAATTGTAAGGTAAATGATAACATTAATTAAGAATGGTAACTAAAGGAATACATTGAATGCTAACTTTATATAAATAGAAATAACGATTGTCTTAGGTGATAAATTGGAAATAAGTTACAATTAATACACAAAATTTATTGCGAAAATATTTTTTTTCTTCCCTAAATTTTGATGAGCGTTTCATGACATATATAGATATAAAATGAAAGATGGCAACGACATTAAGGTTTCTTGCGCATGAATAAATAAATAAAAATAAATAAACAAATAATTGCTACGTTTGTTAATATATATTTTTATTTAATTTGAAAATGGAATATTTAAATTCTAATGCATTTCCTAAAAAATTTCCTTAAAATAAATATTTAAATTGGTTCTGATTTTCCGGGTTGTTACAATCTCCCCCACTTAAAATCTTTTCGTCCTCGAAAAGGAACGGAGCTGAAGGTTGTTTAGCTAACCAACTCAACTTTCATTCTTTTAATTGGTTTATATAATCTTATTAGTTGATTAACTTTTCAAATATATATATATATATATATACATATAACTTTTATATATTCAAAAGTCATATTTTCTAAGATCGAATTATATATATAATCGCAAATACGTTAATTATGTACTTGTTACTCTCAACTCATTTTAGGGCATTACTAACCCCGTCTCTAACGAGTTTTCTCATTTTAGGATGCTACTGATCCTATCTCTAATGAGTATTCTTTTATAGGATATTTCTAATCCTACCTCTGATGAGTCTTTTGTCCAGTTCTAACGAGTTGTACCCCAAAGATTTGAGCTAACCAGAGCTCTGTTACCAACTGTAACGATACGTCTTTTTAATGATTCATTTAACATTAACAAATGTAATTTCTTATGTTAACATATTTTATCAAACGATTCATCTTTTTAATGATTCATTTAACATTAACAAATGTAATTTCTTATGTTAACATATTTTATCAAACGATACATCTTTTTAATGATTCATTTTACATTAACAAGTGTAATTTCTTATATTAACATATTTTATCAAACGATACATCTTTTATCGAATTAACAAATCAATCCAATAAAAATGACAACATAATATTTATATTGAATTGACAAACTGATTTAATTAAAATTGACAAAATAATATTTTATATTGAATTGACAAACTGATTCAATTCAATAAAAAAAATGATAACATAATATCTAACTAACATATATAGATCTATAATTACCCATCACCAAACAACAGATCAAACATTATCCAAAATGTTAGAACAAAGTAGATCTAAATCATATACATACGATCATTACATAGCAAATAAATTAATTATATATAAAAAAAGAAATATGACAGTCGTGTTGCAAATTGGTCCAAAATTCAAACAGCTCAGAATTGTTCCTTTTCAGTCTAGGAATATAGAACTTTGTCGTACGATCGCAACGCTTCAGAAATCGATCGATTCTGAATCAGTACGAAAGAGTTATGATTTGATTAAGGTTTACAACATTTTAAATTAATTAAATATTAAAATATAGTTTCTATACCCTTCTTCCTCAATACTCAGATGGAGGCCGCATTGAAATCCAATTTCAGTCCAAGCAGAGTTGACCGTACCCAATAGCCCCTGTTTGATAAATTCATTTTCTACATGCAATCAACCAACAAAATTCCAAATACACGTTATACATTAATGCGCTTCAAATGCATTTATTTGACAACCATCATATGTTGACAAAAATTAATTAGCCATTCATGCAACAACATATTTTCAAATTCATTAACCGTGCATATAAATTTAAATCATATAAAATTAACTTAAATGTGTTCTCACAAATTAAAGGAATAAAAGTGGCAGAATGGATACAACATAAATGGAAATGAATTTTCTATTGTATGGACACATAACAAAAGTGGTAGGATGAGTACAAATAAATGGAAACGAATCATATAATGAATGGACGAATACGATATATGGTCTAAAAAAAATAAAGTGGAAGAAATATTATGTTCATAATTTATTTTCCTAAAAAGAGTTTAATTGGGAAACATGGCTAATTGAGGAGAAGTTATATGTGAAAGAAATGGAATGAGAAAAATAATAACTACATAGAAATATATACATATACATACATACATACATACATACATACATATTAATGAATTTGAAATTTACATTTAATTGCAATGAGTTAACAAATTTTATTAAGCAGAGCAGTTTTTAAGTTATTGGACAGTAACTGATATTTTGCTATAAAAAAACCATTTGTAATTTTTTTCCAATAACCTATAATTAAATGAGATGCAAAATGATCAAGGCATAGGATATATATATATATATATGAATTAATTAATGCGTATTTTATATTGTGTTGTGTGTGTGTATATATATATATATTTGGAAATTATGTTTGTATAAATTGTAAGGTAAATGATAACATTAATTAAGAATGGTAACTAAAGGAACACACTAAATGTTAACTTTATATAAATAAAAATAACGATTGTCATATGTGATAAATTGGAAATAAGTTACAATTAATACACAAAATTTATTGCCAAAATATTTTTTTTCTTCCCTAAATTTTGTTGAGCGTTTTATGATATATATATACATATATATATATATATATAATGAAAGATGGCAATGACACTAAGGTTTCTTGCGCATGAATAAATAAATAAAAATAAATAAACAAATAATTGCCACGTTCTTTAATATTTTTTTATTTAATTTGAAAATGGAATACTTAAATTCTGACGTAGTTCCTAACAAAATTTCCTTAAAATAAATATTTAAATTGGTTCTAATTTTCCGGGTTGTTACAAACTCCTCGACCGAAAGCCACTTAAGGCCCAAGGAAGCGGACTATTCACGAAGGTTATCAAGTTCCTACCCAATTAGCCTTTAATACTTACATTTATGGGAGGCGGGCTACGTGATAAAATTCGGAAATCATCAAAATCTGAAAAACCTTCTAGGCCTACAGTCCGCAAATTCTTATAGATCTACAGTTATTCTGAAAAGGGGATACTTTCAGATCTATAGATTTGCAAGAAAATAAGAAAAGAGGGGAGAATCCGATAAAGAAGAGCTTAGACATCAATTCATACCCTTTTCCACTTGAATCTGATAATCCCTTTCAAATCTATCTGATTTATGTTTGATTGATCATATATGAACCTATATTTGATTGAAAAATTGATTTGAAGAGAAAGGGAAATGGTAGAGTTTCTCTACTGCTTACAAAATTTATGTGGAGAAGAATGAGGCCTTATCCCTTTATTTATAGGAGTGGAGTTGGTCACGAACCGTTAGATTTTTTTAAATTAACATCCATCCGTTTATATAATATATATATATATATATACACACTAAACCCTCTTAACCTAGCTGTTACTGGGCTATACAGACTCAGAGCGGTCGAGCTCTCTAGGCGTAAGTGTCGACCGCCCTTGAGTGGTTTTGCCCAGTGAAGGAAGGTAATAAAAGGAAAGATATATTATATTTATTTATTTTCATCAGTTTTCATATTTCGCTAGTAACTTTTTCATACGGACTTCGTTCACGAGACTCCAAACATGAAAGTTGAGCAGAATTTTGAGACGAACATAACGGTTAAAGTTTCATGGTCAAATTCCATTGCCGCAGAAATTCCTTTTTTTAACATCTAATTAAATAACTAATCCATTGTCAAAATTTCGAGTTGCTACAATAACACCCTCTGGACTAGAGTGCCAACTATGTTAGTAATGCTTTTTGAGACAACTGAATCAACTAAGAAAAGTAGCAAAGGAAAATAAGTATCTAAATAAACTAGTCAGGCCACAACAAGTTTTTGTCTAGCTTTGACCAGTCAGACCAATCATCGCAACCCAACAAATTTTATTTCTATGACAAATAAATGTTATTAATCAATAAGATAATTTTAGTTGTTTGGCGGCTTTTTGGAGAAACAAAAATTACTGCTATTTAAATTGTCGTTTAGGTAAAGAGCAATCTAAAACTAATTTTTTTCTAAGATTAATCAGATTATCTTTGCATTACTTTGTTAGCCTATATAACACAAGGTCAGAATTTTCTAGCTATTTGTGCAAAGTTATTGCTTCTTTTTATGTGGTGGTAAGAAAGCTTTGCCAAAGACCATTTGTATTAGGATAGAACAAGGATGCAAAGTGGGCATCTCCTAGGTAAGGTGTGAGAAGGTTAATTTTAGAAGATATGGATGATAAACATTGACAGTAGCTCTACGACTATGAGCAATGTCCTAATGGGACATTATTTGCTGGAAACATTGACTAATCTGTTGGAAAATGGATTTTTAATGATAAAAACCTTATTTAAATATTAATTGATATATACTAACACTTTTGTCTAGAGTATACACACACACATATACAGGATTTATATACAAGAATTATTATTGGAGACTGTATAGTTTAAAGATAGTAGAGATTCATAATTCAGAGATGATTCAAGACTCATGAGTATTCAAGATTTTAAGAGTTCAAGACAAATATAGTAATAAAGTCTAGATTCTGTAAGACCCTGAATAGCACTCCAGGTTCAAATTCAAATTCAAATTCTGTTTTTCAATTTCTGATTTTAAATTCTATTTTCAAATTCTATCGTCAATCTCTATCTCCTCTATTTTATTTTATTTTGATTCTAAACTCAAGTTTTATAAATTTTATATTTATACTTTTATATACTTTATATTTATATAGTTTTAACTTTATAATTTTATAAATATGTTTATATAGTTTATATTTATGTTTTCATATGATTTTCTACTTTATAATATTCATTTATAACACTATGTTTTAATTCAAGAATTTCCATAATTATATATATATCAAAACACTTGAAAATGCTCAAAATTCAAGTTTAAAAAAAAATATGTCGACATATATTTATATACATGTCGACATATAACAGTCATTTTTTTCAAAATTGAAAGGAAGTATCCTTTCACTATTTGTGATGGTTGAGAAACGTTGCAACCTTTCAATTGTTATAAATAGGGGCTGATTTCGAATATTATTATAATTCTTCTTATCCATCTTCATCTTCTTTCTTTACACCATTATATCTTCTCATTTTTATGATTTCTACACTTATACTCTGCCGAATTCAATTCTATTTTCATTAAACTTCTTCTCTTCTCACTCTCTACTCATTACTCTCTGAATCAAAGTGCCACTGAAGAGCTATAGGGCTGTTGTAATTGTTTGGGCAGTGTTTGTAATTGGTGGTATCCCTTGTAGCCGTGAAATCAAGGAAGGGTAATTAGTGGTATCCCTTGTAGCCGTGAAATCAAGGAGGATATACTTAATCAAGTGTGTATGTGGAACTGGCAGTATCCTTTCTAGCCGTGAAATCAAGAATGATTGTAACTGGATATTGATATAGTAATAAAACTCTGTGCAATCTAGCGCTGCGTGAGACTGGACGTAGGAGCAACTCCGAACCAGTATAAATTTCGGTTTGTTCTTTCCTTTTCTGCATTTTATTTCTGTTTATCTTTGTGTTTGTGTTTGATTCTATGTCTGTGATTGTTTCTATAGTGTTTGATTCATATAGTAGACCATACTAGTTTTAGATTTAGTTTAAATTCTCAAAAACACTATTCACCCCCCTCTAGTGTTAGTATTGCCTTAACACGCAATCCCCAACTATTGGTATCAGAGCAAGGTCTTTCAAAAAGTTCATAATTTGATTTTTTTTTTTAATTTTTGAACGGCAAATTTTGAAGTTATTTATAACACTAGTTTAAATTCATGTCTTGCATCAGTACTAGATGAGCCAACATTCAATTTATTAAAAAAAGTCAAGATATCATGATATGATTTCTTGAAAAGTTTAAATGGATATATCACAGAATCATCATGATATTATTATTTCAAATTACAATTTTTTATTTTGAAAAGTCACTAGATTCTTTGAAAAGGAATGTTGTTTTTCTGGGAAAGAGTTATGTCTGATGACTATTGGCCGAAAGACACCAAGATGATCGTTCATCAACCAAGAAAAGAAGAGTTCATGAGGGATATGATTTTTGGGCTTATAATATGTAGCAATTGGAACTTCCCGGCCGGCCTAGACCGTATAAGAAGGCGGACTGCTTCGAGAACACGGCGCATTAGAACACAAACAGGAGAATATTTCATTGTTATTACAAAAATTTACATCAGAATACAAAATATTCGAGTACAAATAAATAATTTACAGCGGAAAAATATCAGAGATTTAAATTACATTTAAATACATAAACATAATGTGCAGCGGAAAACATTAACTACCACAATTGAAGAAACACACAGATACAAAGCATTCCGAATATAGCTCCAGCCGTAATCTAGGATCCTGTGAAAATATATATCCGCAAAACCAAACTATTAGCTGCCCGTGTGGAAAATGTGGACACCCGGAGTTTAGGTAGAAACAATAAACTCTGAGTCAGTCATGGGACTTGTGTAAGAACTAAAACAGTTATTATATCTTTACTTCAAAAGTTGGAAAATCATGGGACCACGCCGTATAACACAGAACGGGTTTACTCCACATGAATCTCAGTTTATAATAAAACAACGCAATGCTTTTTGGAAAATGAAGCTATTATAAGACTCAGGTCCGATCACACAATGCAACACAAGCCAGAGGATAGATTTTTACCTTATAATAGCCGATCATGTTTGATACGCTTTAAAACAAATCATTTTGATATTGCTATTAGTGCATAGTGTCCAAAACAACTTCAAATATAAACGTATCAATCATAGACGACATAGGTACCATATATTATGTCTCCATACGTAGGTTTACATTTAAAACCGAAAAATGTTGTATTGAAATTGGATTTCCATCTATGAACCGAGGCATGGGATCTTCCCCACCGATTTCGAGACACTCTAGCAATTGCCTCATGATCACGCCCTTAATAACCCTTGGATCTTTAGGGTCGGTCAATCGTCACTGATTGTCAACACCATAAACAATACGTTAGTCGGCTCTATCGAACCTTCAAAATGGTCAGTACGTCGACAAATCTGTTAGTTTTCGACCAATCAAGAGCCATTGGAGACCCAAATCAAGTCCGAGGTACCTCACTATCCATTAAAAAATATCCAACATCCACATAAGTAAATGTCTGGGCTCTATACCATAACATCACTTCTAGCTAGAAGCTAACGTATGTCCATTTTTCTGCAGTCTCTATCCCCTTTTTGGTTCATACCAGGGTGAGAGGTTCGCAAATTAACGCTACACAAAGCTGCACTACTTAAAGCTGTGCTTTGATCATCAACCACAAGGCTCTGCTTTTCAACAAAAGCCTTGATCCATGCATGTCAACATGCCACATTGTCAATCCATACCATACCATTGATTTCTGCCAATATATAACCTCTAAGCTCATACGTCTCAGAGAAGGGTGTTGAGCAAGATAATAAATTCTTCACCACCAAAAAAGATATATATTTAATAGAGATCAACGAATACAGTGGGAAATACAATGTTAGAAATACAATCCATTTGCACGTCCGTTCTGGGTCTGAACGAAACTGAAGGCACCTTATTCCTCGTCCCATATGTCCAATATAAAAGAGAGGCCCTCGCATATCCGGTCGATCTCCAAATATGTCTGGACGATCACCACTTATTACCTCGACTGGGGTGTACAACCCAATCAAGACATTAGTAATCATCCATTCGATGTGAAGATCTCAGGTTTTCAACCACCGTCTTCATCGTCGACTTTTAATCGTCGTATCAGTTGTTCAAAATGAGTTAAAAAAATCCCGTTCTTTTTGAGTAACGGGCGTATCTTATAATAAAGTGCTATAGTAACACATCATATGCCCCATTCCAATCCAGAATATTCCTTTATTCAAATATTCATTACATTGGGAATCATTCCCATAAATCTTATCAAAGATTTAATTCATTTAAAACTCTTGTTTAAATCTTTCTTTGAAAACCATTGCAAAAGATTTTGTATTATCTTTTAACAATCTTAAACCAAATTAAGTTTTAACAATCCTATTAAAGATTTAACTATCTCATGGGGTAAAACTGGTGGTACTTCATCCTCGATCATTTCTTGAATTCGGTAAATTTAATTACCTTATTCACATTCCAATCTAATTAAAGATTCATTAAAACTCCAACTTGGTTTTAATCTCAAAAATCGTTACTTTATGATTATTCAACTTAGGAAATAAGTCATGTCTTTAATTGTGTTAAAGAATTAATGTTATTTAAAATACAGTTCACAATATACCCAAATCAACTTCATTAAATATGGAATCTTCATGGAAAACAGATCCATATATAATCGATATAAATTTCCATATCAGATTAGTACTATAAACAGAATAACGACAAAGCCTTTTAAATTCCATAAATAGTAACGGTTTTCCTTCATAGAAGCTCATTTTGATTATTAATAAACCGAATTCAACTCAATTCCAATTTAATATATTAATTTGGAAAAACTTTACTTTGGAAAATTCCATTAATCTTAATTAAAAGATTATAAATTCCAAATCATAACTTCACTGTTAATTGGGTTAAAGTACTAATGTTATTTAAAACATCGTTCACGATAAACCTAAAATCATCTTCCATTTAATTCCAAATATATTTATTAATTAGAAAACTTCACTTTTAGCTGGTTTAAGAATAGTGTTATTAAAGACACCATTCACAACAAACCCAATATCCAATTTGATATTTAATATAAGGCTCTGAATAGATCATATCGGCTTATATTTAATATAAATTCTGAAATCAACAGATATCGTATTGGGAATATAGATATCTATATCTTCCAAATTCCTCATCGATATCCGTATAGCCACAGAATCCATTATCAAAATATTCTGAATATTTTTTCCATTCTAATTCATACGTTGGAAAACTCTGGTTACTTCAAAACCATTTACAACTCCAATTTATTAGTTTTAAAATTGTTGGATTTGTTATTCTAGTTAATAACTAGTTCATTTATATAAAAATATCTTTTATCTTTTCAAACATAGAATTTTTCATCCAAAATCTTTCCAAATCATTAATTATTATTTTACACAATTTTTCCATATTTTTAATAATTTTATTAAGGCCCTTACAGTCGGTTTCCAATATCGGCCACCGAATTGCATCCATAGCGACCTTTTCCAAAATTGATTTGGACATATCTTAAAATCTAACTGTTAGATTTCAAATCACTTATCATCATTCAAAATTTCTTTTCGATACGAACCTAACGGTTCGGGTTTTAGGAGAATCCGACGGTCGGATTTCTTATTACGTCCATTCGAAGTCAATGGTCGAAATTCGCGAAGTGTCGCTGCGCGGTGCGTTCTATTCAAACCATTTAAATATATATAATATATTTCATTGATTTCCATTTAAAATGCATTTTATAAATCGTTTATAAATTCATTTAAAAAAACGATTCCAACTTCCTTTTCAATTTTAAATCAAAATTGAACAATCTATATCATTATGATACCAAAATTAATAATATTTTCAACATATCAGATTTAGAAATCAAATCTTTTGGATATTCATTATAATTTGAATGAAATGGACAGAAAAATCTGTTTGAGTTAAAATGGCGTACAACTACCCAACTCGGCTTCATATATTTCAATATTTCTGTGTCCATCCAAAATCGGACATCAAAATCATATTTTGATTCTTCATTGAATATAATTTTTAAAATATTTGTTATTTCTGAATTGGAATCAGACTAAATCTATTACCGTATAATTTTATTTGTATAGATTCTGTAAATCACGTGTATTCAAAAATAGTGATAAATAACTATTAAACATACAATTCACATCCAGAGTGCATTTTTCAACTATATAAGCATTAAATAATTAAATAACACGTATGAGAGTCTGTCAATCAATTGGTTAACATACAATTAAATCCAAGGGAGATGTGTAAATTAATTATCATCCCCAGACCCGTGTGGGGCTTTCAACTATCAACAATAATTATTATTATTTTTACACTTGGGCGATGTGTAAAATTATCGTCCAAATACCCGTGTGGGGTTTACATCATAGTCCATGTGAATTTATTTATTATTTGGGAAACAGGTAGGTAAATTGTCATCCAAAAATAATTTATAATATAAATGTTTTATTTATAAACATTTATAATCATAGTTTAATGATAATAACAGTAAAACTGTAAACAACCATCAACCGTCAAACAAATATTGCAATCAAAGGCAATAAGTACATATTCAGTTATAAAAATAAATAACTGTACAAATAAATTGAGTGAGAGAGTTCTCACGTTGGTTTCCACTCCGTTAGTCTTTAATTGAGGATTTATTTTTAAACTAAATTAAACGAACGTTTTATTTAGCCTAAAAATTCAACTTGCTTCATTTCCGTTCTGGTCAGTTCCATGTTGTAGATCTTGATTTTACGGTTGCAACGAATCTGATTTTGTTCAATTCTATGTTCGTTTGAATAAGATATGATAATACAAACATTAATTACATTATTAAATATAATTAATTTATTAATCATTTCACTAATCTTTGTTTAACCTTTCTGCTAGTTTTCTTTCTTTCAGAACCCTTTTTCCAGGAAAATCAAAGGCGGCTTGCCATCAATCCTTGCTCGTGCAGAGCACTAGAGCTGACCGGATGTTAATCGGAACATTCCCCTCGTGCATCTTGGCGTCGCTACCCTACCCTGGCCGCCATCGTGAACTCGAGACCTCCCATAGTGCTTAACCCATGTGTGAACGAGGCGAGTTTACAGCTGAGATTTGAACACCACACACAATAAAATTCGATCTTAACCATTGAATAGATTCATCTCACCTAGATCTAGGATTTTCGTATTGTAAATTTTGTAAAACAATTCATGGATTTGGTGAAAATTTGAGGGAAAATTTGGAATGAAAATGGCCTTTGATTTTAGAACAACAACGGCAGAAATTTTGTAGGGGATTAGGGTTTAATGAGTTGAAACGGTATGTATAGTATATATTTTATAATATTTAATTCTCTTAATAATTTCCAATGAAATTTTCTACTTCGAACTCCAAACGAATCCCAACAACTGACATCACTTACCAAATACCCCTATTTCAGACATAATGGAATATGTTTTGTAAGCCAATTCGACTGTTTCGATCAGATTTTATCAAAATTAAAATATAAATTAATATAACGTTTAATATTAAATTTCAATGTACATTTTAATTTACTAGGACCACATACTGACTCCAAAAATTATGAAAATTGAAATCTTGCTAACTTTTGATGATACAGTCGTAACAAAATTAATTTCTTTGAATTTGGAGACCGTTTGAAAAATGACCTTTTAACTGGTTTATTAAATTCAAACTAACACTAGTACAAAATGCACCATCGGTTATGTCAACAACCGAAGCAAATGCACCGAAGCAAATAGTGTTTTTTCTTCAGTTATGCTTGCAACAGAAGCAAATTGTAACATTTGCTTTGGTTGACTCAATAACGGAAGCAAATGTATAGAAGCATATAGTGTTATTTGCTGCTTCTCTTTTCACAGCCGAAGCGAGGAGTACGATT
The DNA here is from genome assembly GCA_030737875.1 of Allium sativum. NCBI lineage: Eukaryota > Viridiplantae > Streptophyta > Magnoliopsida > Asparagales > Amaryllidaceae > Allium > Allium sativum. The sequence continues at coordinate 181,501,622 of CM060924.1, read as the reverse complement.
TGCTTCAGTTGTACTAACAACTGAAGAAAATATACCAAAGCAAATAATGTTATTTGGTCGCTTTGTCGAGAAACGAAGCAGATTGTGTTATAATAATAATCAATAATTATTTTCACACTAAATTATTTTAGAATTAACTATTATTAGTATAATTTAATACTTATGAAGTGATATTTAATATTTATTAATTAATTTTAAATTATTATTAATTAATAATGTATTAAAAATTAATAATCAATTAATAATTAAGAGTTACAAGTAAATAATGATTATGAATAATAAATTAAGAGCAATCATAAATTAATTAATTAATTATACTTAAAGAACCAAAGTTTAATATTAATATATTACAATAAATATTATTAAATAATAAAGATTAACGATTAATTTGAAATATGAAATAATTCATCTAATTAATTACTAATTATAAAAAAAATTGTTAATTGATTGCAAATCAATAAATAAATAACAAGTATTTGATGATCTATTGATAATTTTAAAATAGTATTCACTATTAAATAATAATATGTATAACTAATAGAAAATTTAAGATAAATAATAATGAATTAAATAATGACAACCAAAATTAAAAAATCAATATTAAATAACAGTAAAAATTAATTACTAAATCAAAATATACATAGTAGTTAACATCGATAACTAGTATTCAATTATAGTTAAGAAGTAATGACAATATTTCTGGTAAAATTATTTAACACACTTTAACCGCAATTTTCTTAAACTATTATAAACTTTGACTTACAATAATTTTTAACTTTAATAATTATTTTTTTACTAGCTATTTTTGTCAAAATGTTCTAATAAGTATATTTAATAAATTATTAGTAATTAACAATTAAGAAGTAATATTTTATTTATTAAATATTTAATGCTAAATAATTTATAATCATAACAAAAAGCAGAAAGCAATATTTATTGTTTAAAAATTAATTGGCATTAACTAGGCTAAAAGTGATTAGTGTGATAGCTACATCGAACTAAAACTGCAGGCAAACGTGACCGGAGGATTGAATTTAGTACTGAGTGGGGTATTGAGCATGATGTGTATTGAACGGCTATAAACATGATATTTAAGCATGGTATTTAATGCAATATTCAATTCATGGTGTTTAATTGAATTTGTTACAGTTAATTAATTGTTTTTTTTGTATAACATACATTTAACAATTGCGAATAACATGAAGTAAATTACAAAATTTCATTCTGATAAACATTTTTTCTTTTATTTCAGATAAATAAATTGTAAAAATTTAAATTGATTGGTTTCATTTCAAGTCAACAATATGTTGGCATTTTTTGTAATATCATCTAAATGGTTGTTACTACGAAAGAGGTTCACCATATCAGTCGTTAGATCTTAAAAAACTAAAAACAAGTAAATAAATAAAAATAGGAATATCATTCATGACTTTCCAGACATAAATGATCAGCCATAGCTTCCTACCCCACGCTATCATTTTCATTTTCCCTCCACGCTTTTGTTTTTCCTCTGCATTTTTGCTTTCCCTTTGCTTATTCCCTTTCCCTTAACCTTGCTATATAATATCTTTTTCCTTTAACTTACTCTTCTTCTCCAGATCTATTACTTTTCCAGTTTCAATTTCTTTTCCTTTCAATAATTTTCACTTTCTTCCAGCATACGATTTGATCATCAATTCACTTCGGAAAAAAAACTCATCCGAATTAAGTCTCCAAATCAATGCTCATTTTTTTTTAGTTTCTCAAACTATTAATCAGTCGAAGGAAAACTTCGAGGCGATTAAAAAAAGGATTTTTGAATTCGATTTTGGATATCCAAATCCCATCGCAATCATATTATCCTCCACATATTCTGCCCCTGTCAACAATTGTTGAATTTAGTCCTTCGATTGCAGTGTTTCTTTGGTCTCGTTCTTTTATTCTAAATGATAGTTCTATTTTAAGAGAAAATTCTAGAAGTCGGAAGCAGGATACTTTAATTTTAAGGAAAACTGACGATATTTGCGAAGACGCTCGTGGTCGATAATATCCATAAATTCGTGTAAGTCTTATATATTTATCCAATTACTGTCAAATATGTAATAGTTGTGAAATGTCTTCCCTAATATTTTTAAAACTGTTTTTCACTCATTTTATTGGCACGGTTTTGTTTTTTCTAGGCAACAAAACAGCTTGAGGCTTATCAAGACTTATGCACTTTTAAAGATGTGCTCTTGGAGATTGAATCGTGTATCTTTATTGGTAAGTGTTGTCATGGTACCTGACATTTCCAGTATGAAGTAATCACACTGATAGTTCCAGATTTTTTTTTAAATTATTGGTATCATACACTTCACGCTGATGCTTAAGGAGAAGGAGAATGAAAGGTGAGTGTTGCTTCAGTTACAATCTATCCTTTTGTTAAGTTGTTACAATAGCACAACTATGCTTTGGCTACATGATATAGTATTTGGAAAAGATTGATTTGTTTATCTTAGTTCACTGCTAGTATCTTAGTTCCCTAATCATTTCTCTTATTTTTTGGAAAAGATTCACACCAACCTATGGAGGTGCTTGAAAAATATCTGAGTACCTACTATCAGCGCAAGAAGATGTTCAGATAATAAAAATATAATTTTATATTGCTTGGTGGTCTACTTACTGAAGTCAGTTTTTTTTTTTTGGTTAGGCAGTTCACAGTTCGATCCTCATGCCATTAGCAAATTTTAGACTGATTCAATTTTGAAAGGATGAACAGGTGTGGATGCATCGTTACCGGGGATTTATTATATTCTTTTTTTGACAGATAGCAACCATGGTTATAATAAATTCTTTCATCCAAACATAATAAATAGAAATGAAATGATGTAAGTTGAATGCCAAATGAATTCTAAATCATCATTTTCCTACTTACTTTCTAGTTACATATTTAGACAAAATCTGCTTTTTCTTTATGCAGATTTTTTTTCCTCATTAGCTTTGAGATTTTTCTTAATCATATGTGGCAAGGGTCTAATTTTACAATGTTTCCTAGAACCTGCGCCGGAATCAATAATAATGACAGAAAGTAATGCATTGAGTCAGACTCGACTAGAGGTGAAACAGGTGATAGTAACTAGCAAACATGCTTGTTTTATTATATTCCTTTCCTTAATTTTTTGTATTCAAATTGTTTCATTATTCTTTCAGAGGAATCATCAACCGACAGAGTTTCATGTAGCTGCGATAACTTTGTGTGGCTTTGGAGTTTATTTAAAATTATTTACATTGGTTGCTTAGGTAGCATTAATGATTTTCTATCGTTACCCGGGGCTAAGGATATCTATTGTTGTAAGAATGGTTCAAAATTTATATGCGATGTATTTCGTAGATATGCACCACTTATCCACTGTGATGTTTATGTAACCAGTTATACATTGATGCTCTTGATTATGGTAAATGTATTAATATTGGCTGATAACACCATTAATGAAATATATTATTTTCTATTATGTTGCTTTTAAATGTGTATTATTAACATTGCCAAAGAAATATATTTGTATTGAATTGTTCTATTTACATTTGTTATTTAGGTTGATTATATAATTGCAAGTCATAATTATTTGTTTGATATTGATTCATATTATTGTATTTTGAAGAAATAAAGTAATTTTAAAGAGGTAATTGTAAAATGGTTTTTTTGCTTCGGTTGTTTCCATAACAGAAGCAACAATAAAATTCACTTTATTAAGTCAATGTGCTTTTATTGCTTATGTTGTTGGCACAACCAAAGCTAAAAAGTGGTTTTCGCTTCAACCAAATAACTGAAGCAACAGATTTTAACTTGTTGCATCGTTTGCATTTGCTTTGGTTGTTAAACCGAAGCAACATGGGGTAAATAACTGAAGCAAATAGCCTGTTTTGTAGTAACGTGAATTGAAAATGCGTTTAAATTTACTATGCTCACATACGTAATCCAAATGACTTGATATTTCAGACCTGATAATAATTAAATGTTCCGGATCTGACAAAAGTGGTTTCGTTGAAAACAGAGGTCGTTTGCAAAATGGCTATTTTTAAGGGATTATATATTATTAATATATATATATATATATATATATATATTCCATAGCGACTATTTTAAATTTTGAATTGTTCGTAACTTACAATTTATAATATGAAATCTAAAATTTTCACATTCATTAGAAAGACATAATTAAATAGATTCTAACGTTCCTTGTTTTACTAAAATCCGACTCATATTGCATTCTGTATAATCATTTAAAGTTCAAAACCAAATTTTCAAACTACCATGCCATTTCGAGTTCGTTTTAATTAAATTTTCAATTTATATGTTCTAACTTCGATTTAAATAAAATTTAATAGTTAATTCTCAAAATAAATCGTATAAAATATTTAATTTCTATTAAAATCAATTAAAAATAAATTTTAAATTGTTTCCAAAAATATGGATTGTTACAATCTCCTCCACTTAAAACTTTTTCGTTCTCGAAAAAGATACAGAGCCGAAATTGTTTAACTAACCAACTCAACTTTCATTCTGGCATTCATTCTTCAACTTTTCAGTTTCTAAGAATTTCTAAATTTCTTTGAAATTTGGCTAACAAACTAAATTTCTGGAAAATTTCACCATAACCTCCTTTGTACGGGATGGTCTGGAAAATTTTATTGGGCTGTATTAGACACCCAATAAATCAATATATCGCATACAAATCAAATGTGAATTATCTATGCTCAAGGGAGATGTGTAAAAAATTAACCCTTGACTCAGTGATGGGAATTAATCATAATCCATGTGCCGTATCTAAAACAAGATAGACGTGTATATTTGTAACAACCCGAAAATCTGGGCCAGTTTAAAATTTTTATTTTGGCAATTTTGGCGAGTTTTGAACATTTAAAATGGATTATTTTAAATAATATCGACGAGAAATTTATTTTGAATATAAATCGAACGTATATATTATATACGTCGTCGTTAGAAAATAAATAATTATATATAATTATAAATGGAATTGAAAATGGCGCGGTAGTTCGATAATTCGATTTCAAGCTTCAATTGAATGTACCGGGTGCAAAACAATCCAGATTTTAGTGAAACCAAAAACATTAGGATCTAATTGATAATATCTTTCCAACGAATCCGACAAATCAAGATTTTATAGCGGGAATCAAAAGATATGTCCAGTTGAAAATTCTGAATAGTCGCTATGGAATTCAGGCCCTTAAAAATGGGAATTTTGCAAACGACCTCGGATTTCGACGAAACCACTTTTGTTGGGTCCGTGATGTTAAGTTATTGCTAGATTCCAAATTTCATAATTTTTCGAATCAATATGTGAGCGTGGCAAAGGAAAACGCGTTTGACCAGTTTTAGTTGATTTTAATCGACTGGAAAATGGCCATTTTTCTAACGATCTCAGAATTCGACGAAACTAGTTTTGTTAGGACCGTATCGTCAATACGAAGCTAGAAAATATTTTTCAGGAATTTTTAGAGTTAGTATGTGACCTCGGTAAATGGAAATGTGCGTTCAAATTCAATATATAGAGTTATATGTTGATTTTAATGGAAACTGATCGAAACAGTCGAATCGGCTTGCAGTACATATCCCATTGTGTTCGGAATGGAGGTGAAACACTATGGACGACAGGCGGTGGGCCTCGTTTAGAGGTCATTTGAAAAAGTTAACTTTTTAAATTAAATAATTAAAAATATATATATATATCTCCTTATATCCTCTCAGCCCCCCCCCCCCCCCACGTTTAAATCAATTCAGATAAAAAAAAAGAGGGCGCGATGGCCGCCGCCGCCCCAGGCGGAGCACCGCCGCAACCCCCCTCTTTCCGCCGCCTCCTTCCTTCTCCTCCTCCTCCACTCCTTCTCCGACTGCGACATCCCCCTTCTTCCACCGCTACAGCACGCACCCCATCACAGCCTCGCAACCCTAGCCCAGAGCAGCCGCCGCCCCTGAAGCTCCACCCTCCGACCAATTGAAGGCCGCCACCCGAAGTGAAACCCCCTCCTCCGATAACTGTAAGCGTATATTTTTATTTTTCTTTATTTCTTTTAGTTTAAGAAAATCAGTTTTTATTTTATATTTTATATTTTATATTTTATATTTTACCTAGTAAAGATAATCAGTTTTAAAAAAAAATATAGCAAAATAAAATCTGCTTCGTTTATCATAATAAAACCTGCTTTGTTTTTAAAAATAGAATAAGGCTTTGTTTTTAAAAAAAAATAGAAGTCAGATATGATTTTAAAGATATAAAAGCAAGGATTTTCAAGTTGGGTTTAAAAATATAATCTTTGTATAAGAGATTAGAGTTATAAAAATATAATTATAGTATAGAAAGTATAAAGATACGATTTTTATATTATGTAGATAGCAAAAATATCGTCTTTATATGTGTAGCAAAATAAAAATGTGATTTTTATAATAATATATTTTTGAAAAGGCGAAATCTATATTTTTGAAAAGGCGAAATCTATATTTTTGAAAAGGCGAAATCTATATTTTTGAAAAGGCGAAATCTATATTTTTGAAAAGGCGAAATCTATATTTTTGAAAAGGCGAAATCTTTATATAGAGAATAGCGGTATAAAAATATGATTTTTATATATTGAACATCGAAGTAAAAATATGATTTTTATATATTGAACATCGAAGTAAAAATATGATTTTTATATATTGAACATCGAAGTAAAAATATGATCTTTATATATTGAACATCGAAGTAAAAATATGATCTTTATATATTGAACATCGAAGTAAAAATATGATTTTTATATATGTAGAGAATACGGGCAACGGAGATAACAAAAGGGCGAGAACAACGAAGGTTTCTGCAAAAGAAGAGCCATGGATTTAGGATAGCTATTGGTGAGAATTTCTCACCTTTCAATTTCTTTTCTAGTTATATATATACTAGGATGCAGACGGTGTTTAGTAGCACCCGACACAATCGTCCACAGACCATGGACTTGTTTGTTTGGTTGCATAGATTAGTTGGATTATTTGATTGAAATTGAATTGTTTGGTGAAATGAATGGATTTGATTGATGTGTGAATGGCGTGGGCCTTCACTAGACCGGGGATAAGGCTAGGCCTCGTCCCGTTTCTAGTATCGTGCCGTTATGCCGCCGAAATTTTCTAAAATAAGTTAGAAGAATAAAAATATCATTTTATTTAAAGAATGAACTGAATAGAAATTCATATGTTAAAATAAAATGTTTTATCGTTAAAAATATAATTTTTAACGTGAAGTGAATAAAATAAAATATTCATCTACAAACCGGACGGTTTGTTTATGTACACCTATTTGAAGGACATTGATTGGGACGATAAATTTCACACATTGCCCAACTGCACAAATAAAATCTGTGTTTGATTGTTTGAAACCCCACACGGGTGTTGGGATGAAATTTGAAGTTCACTCATCCTGATTGATTAAATATGTTGATCGATTGATTGACAGGCTGTTATAAGCGTTATATATCTATATTTGATGCTTATACAGTGTAGTGCACTTTGGTTGATGGTTGATTATTTTTCAATGTTATTATATTCGCGTGATGTATGGAAATCCATATAATTAATATTATATGGTGATTGATTGGGCCTCATTCCAATTTAGAAAATAAAGAATAATATAACATAAAAGTTCATGTGTTGACTGTACTCATCCGTTGAGATTAGTCATGTGTTGAACGAAATAATTTAACAAAAATTGTCACACGTGGACAGTACTCATTCGCTGAGATTAGTCGTGTGTTGACAAGAATAAATATTCATTTGTTGAATAGAGTATTTGAAAATAGAAATATATGAAGCCGTGTTGGTTAGATTGACGCCATTTTGACATGAACGATATTTATATCAATTTTATTCATTTTAAAAATGAATATTGAAAAGTGATTTCGAAATCGAATATTTTGAAATGAAAATTGAATTTCAATTGAATATATAACGAATTTGATTTCAATTGAATGTATAACGATTTCGAATTAAATTGAATAGAAAACCAATTTGAATTGAATCGAATAGAAAACCAATTTGAATCGAATAGAAAACGATTTTGAAATTGAATTGAATAGAAAACCAATTTGAATTGAATCGAATAGAAAACCAATTTGAATCGAATAGAAAACGATTTTGAAATTGAATTGAATTGAAAACGAATTCAAATTGAATGGAAAACGAATTCAAATTGAATTGAAAGCGAATTGAATTGAATTCAAATTGAATTGAAATTTGAATTGAATAGAAATGAATTTTAAAACGAATTTATAAAGAAGAATTCAATTTTGCTTTGAATTGAAATAGAGGTTGAAATTGTTTTTGAAACGAATTCAAAACTATTTATAAAATTCGTTTTAAATAAAAATCGACGAAATATATATTATATATATTATATATATAATATAATGGCCTGAATAGAACGCGCCGCGCCGCGGCAGTTCGTGAATTTCGACCATTTATTTCAAACGGACATTACGGGAGATCCGACCGTCGGATTCTCCTAAAACCGGAACCGTTGGGTTCGTATCGAAAAGAGCTTTCTAACAAATGTTAGAAATTTGAAATCTAACGGTTGGATTTGGAGATACGTCCAAATCAAATTCGAAAAGGTCGCTATAAGTGCAGTTCGATGGCCATTGGTGGAAATCGACTGTACGGGCCTTGATTAAATTATTAAAAATAGTAATAATTTGTGTAAAATCATAAGAAATGATTTGAGAAGAATTGGGATGAAAAACTCCATATTTGAAAAGATAAAAATAGATTTTTATCGAAGTAAACTAGTTTTGAACTAGAATTATAATTCTATTTATTTTTAAATAAATAAATTGAATTTGAAAAGGGTTTTAAAAATAACCAGAATTTCCAATGATTGCATTAGAGTGGATTTGAATCGAAATTGTCTTCGGAATATTTCGATGTTGGAATTCGTGATTATACAGATGTTGTTATGGAAATTTGAAAGATATATATTTATATCGTTATTTCCAATACGACATTTGTTAATCGTAGAATTTGATATTGAATATAAGCCGATATATTTTCTATTCAGAGCCTTGTATTGAATATCAAATGTGATTTGGGGTTTGTCGTGAATGGTGTCTTCATTAACACTGTTCTTGAACCCAGTTGAGAAAAGATTAAATCTTTTTATTTGGATTTAATGAAGTGTACCAATTAAATAATATTTAATTGGAATTGAATTTATATTGATTTTTTGGGTTTATCGTGAACAGTGTTTTAAATAACACTCGTTCTTTAACCTGATAATTAATGGAATGTGACCTTGGGTTTATCGTGAACCGTGTTTTAAATGACACGGATTCTTTAACCCAGTTAACGATTAAAACTAAGTGGAGTTTTAATGAATCTTTAATTAGATTGAAATGATCGAGAATGGAGTATCACCAGTTTTGCTCCAGGCGATAGTTAAATCTTTAATTAGATTTGAACCTGAAATGGTAATTGAATTTACCGATAACACCGTGGTGTTAGATATGAAGTACTACCAGCTTTACTTCATGGGAAGAATAGGTTGGGACTGGGAAATTAAAACCAATGATTACTTCGGTAAGGTTCGTTAATCTCGACTAGTTGAATCGAAATTCAAAAGAAAATTAAAGAATAAATTCAAGGAATTTATCTTGGATAAAATTAATGGGAACCTTTCCCTATGAATGTGAAATTTAGAAACTAACTGTCGGTTAGCCAAGTAGAATGGTTTTCTGAATATTGATCTGATGTTGGTTTCGGCCTTCGGGGTTAATATTTGGGGAATTATTCTCTTGATTAATTTAAGGTTAGTGACTGATGAATTGGAATGAGGCGTATGTTGTGTTTGTGTAACACTTATTTAAAATATACGCGAGTTATTCGGAAAGACCGGGTTTATCCCATTCTGAATAACTGATACGACGATAAGTCGAAGATGAAGACGGTGGTTGAAGACCGGAGGTCTTCACGTCGTTTGGGTGATTACTGATGATCTTGATTGGGCTGTACACCCAAGAAGATGGAAACAGTTGGTGATCGTCCAGACGTACTTGGAGATCGATGGATATGCGGGGTACTAGGTGCCTCCGGTTTCGTTCAGACCCAGAACGGACTTGTAAATGGACTGTGTGTCTGACATTGGATTTTAGTCCGTGTGATTGATCTCTATTAAATATAAATCTGTTTGGCGGCGGAGAATTTATTCTCTTGCTTAACGCCCTTCTCTGAGACGTACGAGCTCAGGGGTTATATATTGATGGATATCAAACGCATGGAGTAAATTGCCTGTGTGGCATGCCTAAGTGGCAATTGATCAAGGCTTCTGTTGAAAAGCAAAGTCTTGTGGTTGATGATCAAAGCATGGCCTTTGTGGCGTAGCTTTGTGTAACGTTTACTTCGCGAGTTTCACACCCGGTATGAACCAAAAACGGGAGACGGACCTCAGGGAGGGCATGCGTTTCTTTCTAGTTAGAAGTGGCGTCAGTGGTTTTACACGCCCTGACGAGTTTGACTTATGTGGTTGTTGCTGTTGCGAGGCGCCTCGGTTTGATCGGACGATCCGGGTCCGATGGAGTCATTTGTTGGCTCATTTACGCCCCATAGGGCGGGGGAACGCATGTTCAGGGTTTAAGTTTAATCCACATCGGTGGACCGGCCCTGTCGCTCCAAGGCTTGACTGAGTACTTGCCTGAGGCTCGGGCTAGAGAGTCTCGAATCAGTTGAGGACTATCTTTTGCCTCGGTTCATAGACGGAAACCCAATTTCCAAATACGTGACTTTGCGATTTTGATTGTATAACCTATATATGGCGACATAGTGGTATGGGGCATTCATGCCGCCTATGATTGATACTTATGATTTGGAAGTTGTTTTATACACTATGCACTTATAATAGTATCAAATGATTTGTTTTAAACGTATCAAGCATTCTTGGCTATTATAAGGTAAAAACCCTATCCCCCGGCTTGCGTTGCATTGTGTGATAGGACCTGGGTCTTATAATAGCTTCATTTTTCTTTATTTAGCATTGCGCTGTTGTTTTTTGCACTGGTGTTCTTGGGAGGAAACTCGTTCCGTGTTATACGGCGTGGTCCCTTGATTTACCTAACTTTAAAAATAAAGATTAATAACTGTTTTAGTTCTCACACCAGTCACATGACTGACCTGGAGTTTATTGTTTTAACCTAAACTCTGGGTGCCCCTATTTTCCACACGGGCAGCTAGTAGTTTTGGTTTTGCAGATTTATATTCACAGGATCCTGGTTTACAGCTGGAACGATATCCGGAAAGCTTTGTATCCGTATATCTCCTTCTAGTTGTGTATTGTATTATTTTCCGCTGCGATGTATTTAAATGTAATTTAAATCTCTGATATTTTTGTGTAATATTCTTTTATACTCTGTATATTCTTGTTATCTGATGCATTGTTGTAATATACAGTGAAATGTTCTTTTGTATGCATTCTGTTGTGGCTTGTTCTCGAACTATCCGACGCTTTCCTTTACGGGTTTCTACAATATTTTTATCATCTCAAGGCCTGTGTAGGATTTGTTATTAAATCCTGTAATTTTCCTTTATATGTTATTAACTCCATAATCAGTCTTCTGTTCAACTTGCAATTCAATCATCGCCATACAAGCATCTTGCTCATATGATAATCTACACCTCGTCGTATAAGCATCAAATGCTTATATGGAATATGATATGTTATGCCATCTTCAGTAGTATGGTATGCGATGTGATCCATAATTTATTTGTTACTATCCTATGGCATATGTTTTAATTTCACACAGAACAACCATCACGGTGCTTCCAAATCGCTCACAGTAGTTTATAATAATTAAAATTGTGCGACCAATTCATTAAGGTGAACCTGTTTGTCGGGCATGCAATTTAATTCTCTACTCAATAACAAATCCATAACCTGCTCAATAGATATATATGTATATATGCATTTACTGATAATGAGTTGCCCATGTTTTTATTTTGTCTACTTCGAACTAATTTTTAATTCAATTCCATTTTATATTTTATTTGACTTGTTTTAGTTTTCATTTTCATATTGGTTTTATCATTCCAATATTTTTGTTAGTTAAACTAATTATCACACAATACAAACCATCAATCAATTAGCTGATTAGATTTTCAAATATATATAACTTTTATATACTTAAAAATACCATTTCAATGCCAAATCAAAAACAATAAACTACTAAGCTTTGGTTCTCACACAAGTCAATTGGAAATATATAGATATCCCACTTTCGAAACTCGAACAAAAATACTGATGATGCCATGGCGATCATCAGAACCATCTCTGGACGAATAGAGTGTGATTTTATATCTACCCAGTATATCTGAGACTTCGTATATGCAAAATCTTCTTATACTCGATAGTCCAAATTCAAAATAAAATAAAATACTCAAATACGTATAACATGGTATAATTTTCAAAACTAAATTCATATTCTTCATCTTAAATAACACTCTTTAAACTCATTCTAGGATACTACTGATCCTATCTCCAAGTTATTCTTATAGGATATTACTAATCCTATCTCTGGTGAATTTTTTCGTTCGATTCTAATGTGTCTTTTTCTCGAGATTTGTAAACCAAAGCTCTGATACCACTTGTAGTGACTCGAACTTCCCAGCCGACCTAGATCGAACAAGAAGGTAGAGTGCTTTGAGAACATGACGCATCAGAACACAAACAGGAGAACATTTCATTGTTATTACAACAATTTACGTCAGAATACAAGATATCAGAGTAAAAATAAATAATTTACATTGGAAAAATATCAGAGAATTAAATTACATTTAAATACATAAACATAATATGCAGCGGAAAACATTAACTACTACAACTTAATAAGTACATGGATACAAAGCATTCCGAATATAGGTACAACTGTAGTCTAAGATCCTACGAAAATAAATATCTGCAAAACCAAACTACTAGCTGCCCGTGTGGAAAATATGGGCACCCAGATTTTAGGCAGAAACAATAAACTCTTAGTCAGTCATGTGAGTGGTGTGAGAACTAAAACAGTTATTAAATTTTTACTTTAAAAGTTGGGAAATCATGGGACCGTGCTGTACAACACGGAACGGGCTTACTCTGCATGAATCTCAGTTTAAAATAAAACAACATAATGTTTTTTGGAAGATGAGCTATTATTAGGCTCATGACCCATAACATAATGCAACACAGGCCGGAGGATAGAGTTTTACCTTGTAATAGCCAAACATGCTTGATACGCTTAAAAATAAATCATTTTGATACTACTATAAGTGCATAGTGTCAAAAACAACTTCAAATATAAATGTATCAATCATAGACGGCATAGGTACCATATATTATGTCTCCATACATAGGTTTACAATTAAAACCGAAAAATGTCGTATTGGAAATTGGATTTCCATCTATGAACCGAGGCAAGGGATCTTCCCCACCGATTTCGAGACACTCTAGCAATTGCCTAGGGATCACACCCTTAATAACCCTTCGATCTTGAAGGTCAGTCGGTCGTCACTGATTGGCAATACCATAAAAATACGTTAGTCAGTTCTATCAAACCTTCAAAATGGTCAGTACATCGACAAATCTGTCAGTTTTCGACCAATCAAGAGCCATTGGTGACTCAAATCAAATCCGAGGTACATCGCTATCCATCAAATAATATCCAACATCCACATAAGTAAATGTCTGGGCTCCATACCATGACATCACTTCTAGCTAGAAGCTAACGTATGTCCATTTCACTGCAGTCTCTTCATCATTTTTAGTTCATACCGGGGTGTGAGGTTCGTGAATTAACGCTACACATTGTTGCGTTACTTGAAGCTGTGCTTTGATCATCAACCACAGGGATCTTATTTTCAACAAAAGCCTTGATCCATGCATCTCTGCATGCCACATTGTCAATCCGTACCATACCATTGATTTCCACCAATATATAACCTCTATGCACATACATCTCAGAGAAGGATGTTAAACAAGAGAATAAATTCTCCACCATCGAACAGATATATATATTTAATAGAGATTAACGAATACAACGCGAAATACAATGTCGTACATACAATCCATTTGCAAGTCCGTTCCGGGTCTGAACGAAACCGGAGGCACCTTATTCCTCGTCCCAGATATCCAATATAGGAGGGAGACCTTAGCATATCTGGTAGATCTCCAAGTACGTCTGGATGATAACCACTTATTACCTCATCCTGGGTCTACATTTCAATCAAGACATCAGTAATCATCCACTTGATTTGAAGATCTCCGGTCTTCAACCACCGCCTTCATCTCAACTTTTAATCGTCGTATCAGTTATTCATAATGAGTTAAACCTGGTCTTTCTGAATAACTCGCGTATCTTATAATACATTGCTACAATAACACATCATACGCCTCATTGCAATCCAGAATATTCTTTTATTCAAATATTAATTACATTGGGAATCGTTCCCATAAATCTTATCAAAGATTTAATTCATTTAAACCTCTTGTTTAAATCTTTCTTTGAAAACCATTACAAAAGATTTTGTATTATATTTTAACAATCCTGAACCAAATTAAGGTTTATCAAACTAGTCGGGATTATCGAGCCTTACCAAAGTAATCATTTATTTTATTCTCCCAATCCCAATTAATCATCCCATGGAGCAAAACTGGTAGTGCTCTATATCTAACACCCATTGTGTTGTCGGTAAATTTAATTACGATTTCATGTTTCAAATCTAATTAAAGATTTAACTATCGCATGGAGTAAAACTGTTGGTAATCCATTCTCGATCATTTCTTGAATTTGATAAATTTAATTACTTCATTCACATTCCTATCTAATTAAAGATTCATTAAAACTCCAACTTGGTTTTAATTTCAAAAGTCATTACTTTATGATTATTCAACTTAGGAAATAAATCCTGTCTTTAACCAGGTTAAAGAACTAAAAATGCGTGTACGTGCTAATATAGTACACACGAATCATGTAATATAGTGCAAAAACACAAAAGTATGAAATAATAGCTAATCACTGATATATATAAAACAGTAGATGCAGTAAGGTAGAAAAATCACACCAAGGATTTTTATACTGGTTCGGAGTACCGTCCTACGTCCAGTCCCAGACTTCTATCTGGATTTTCACTAACCACCTCATTTCACCCAGAGGAACAGGTAAACAACACCCAAGTAGACGAATGGGATTTCACGCCTCTAACAACACCGAGGACTTCAACATGTGCCTCTTACAACACCGAGGACTTCAACTAAGATGAATATACTTTGTTGTCGACAGTATGTGTTCTTGATAACACGATTTTGTCACTTGTAATAAAACTTCCTATAATCTTATCCTCAAATAATATATTTGTGTATATGAAAATTTGGAAGTGGATATCATATTGAATTAAAAGAATGTTAAATAGATTCTAGGATTCAAACGATATATGATAGAATTTGAGCAATTTGAGCGCTTGAGAGTTCAAGATTGAAATCAAGAGAATAGAGATTAGATTGATAGAATCGGTGATTTGGAAAGATGATTTCATGATGTTTATATAAAGGATAAACAGTTGTAACCCTTTGTGAAAAGTTACAAACAATGGCCATGATTGTTGGTGAAGAGAAAGAGAAGTATCCTTTAATGGAAGAAGGTGTCTCTTCGAAAAGTTGCTATCTGGAAGAAAACAATCGACAGGTAAAAAAGGACCAACATATAGAAATTTGAATATATATGCATGTTATGCACCCTTGTGCATGTTATCTGTGCATTCTGGGCAGAAATGGTCGACCACCTGGTTTCAACCGGTCGATCGGTTTAGCCCAGATTGCACAGTTAATGTGCACTCATATATTCTTATATATATATTCAAAGATTGGAGGTGTGAGATTATTTGAGGATAGATTTTAACATAAATAACACTACTAACATAACAAATAATCAACCTCTAATGTATAATACCAATGAATATCTTCTTTTTGTTGATCACAGCGTATCTCTTTGTCAAAAATCAAAACTCTATGAAAATCTTGACTCAAAATTCTCCCCCTTTTTGATTGATGACAACATCATTCTGAATCTCCCCCTGCATATGATCTCCCCCTGAGATTGTGCCTGTAACTGTAAATCTATATTTTCCTGCATATACGCTATTAGCACAATTTTCTCCCCCTTTGTCATTGAAACAAAGGAGTTGATGAATACATGAGAACGTAAATGATATGAGCAGGATTATAAGCAACATAAACTACTACCATAGTTCAAGAGTTATCAAGAGTCACAAAATACAATCATACATATAAGTCTACTGCGAAATAAACTACGACACTATTTAGATACAAGTTTCGGATCATGTCTTAAAGTAGAATAAAATCGTAAATACGTAGAAAGAGATAAAGAGATAAACTAAGAAGACTCATACCAACTCCAACTCATCGTCTTCTTCTTCTTCTTCAACAAGATGAGTTTTCCCGCGTCTACGCCCATGACTAGTTCCCAAGCATGTACCTTCCTCCGAGGATGTCCAAGTAAAAGTAGGAGGAGCTGGACATTTGTCGGGGTCTTGAGATTGCATAGATGAGGTTGATTGTCCACATGATATTGCTTCCCATAATGATCCGAAGAAGTACTTAAGTTTGTTAAAGCACTTATCCATCTTTGTATCCATACGTTTAAATCGTGCTTCGAGGAGGAATTGATTGCGAGCAATAGTTTCAAGCGATTCCTTTGTAGAGGAAGATGATCGTAGAAGTTTAACTTCCTCAGGTTTTGGGCGGGACAATCGTGATGAAGCTCCTTGATGTCCTTGTTCTTTCCATTGTTCAAAAGGAATAATATTGAAGTATGGAGCGGGAAGCTTCATCCATGTAATCTATGCTTTGTTAATGTATTTGTGCTTTGAAACAGTTGACTCAGGAGGTTTGATGCCACAATCAAGTAACAGACGCATGATATATTCATTATAAAATAAATGTGGCCTAGAACTCTCATTAACTTGCAATACCTCATCAAAAATCACACCAATCCAGTTGATACGAATATCCCCGTAGATTGCATATAATGCTTTGAAATTTTCTTTATAGATGGCATCAAAATTTCTTATTCTCGGAAAAAGGGAGTGCATAAGGGTGTGATGAATAACTCTCGCAGTAGGTTGTAAGCTTATAGATTTTGTACTATCCTTATGATCTACAATGAATTGATGACTAACATGATCACGTACATGGATATTACAAAAATTACTCGAGAATTTTTCACCTAAAAAGGAAGAACCAAGGACATTTTCCATTCTTTCACATGAGATAAAGACTTGTTTGCCACATACTATGGACCAAAGGCATTGAGAAGGATTTTCGGGCTTGTATTTCTCTAAATTTAGGTTAGCATAGAATAACTTGATCATAGCATAGTTAATTGCCACATTATTTTGATCAAAGTCGATTAGGTTTTCAATATCGGTACTCTTTGCTAAGCCAAGAACATGACAAGTAGAGAAATCAGCGAACTTAATGTACGAACTCGGATGGATTATAAAATCTTTCATCTCATTCCACCTTTTAGCCGCAATTGGATCTACAAGCCACTTCTTGGCAGAGAGATCGATTGGTTGTTATTCGGAGGATGAAGTTTGCTTTAATTTCTTTTGTGGAGGAGCCACTTGGGTGAGATTGGAAAAAGAATTGAATTCTAGGTCTATGGAGGTTTTGGAGTAGAAAATGTTTGGAGCTAAGAGAATTGAGGAGATGGAGTAAAGAACTGAACCTATATAGACCTTAAAAACAAAACTGTCCGAAACCATTCGACCGCCTTGAATTAACTGGTTGATCGTTTTCAACCAGATGATAAAACGGTCGACTGGTGGAATTTGGCCGGTCGACTGGTTTGCCAGTGAGCTGTTTTTCTTGTTTCTTGCTCTTATTTATTAGTTTAATGGTCCATATAATACTGAATTTATTCAAAAAATGGTGTGTATATATATATTTGTACATGAAGGTACGTGTGGCATTGTTAATGGTAGACTCTTCTTTGACATTGTTAACGCGTGGTTTCCATGGCAATCACTTTTTTTTTTCTCCTTCGTTCCGAGTATAGTTTATTTCCCATGAATTTGGGCTCCTAGAGGATGAAGGTACGTGTGGCATTGGCTCGTATACGCCATGTTTGTTTGAACCACAAAAGAATGTTGCCATTCTTTCTAAAAGAGATAGTCGTTCTGAGGTCAGTTGTTTCTCATAATGTAGCTGTCTTTGAAGACCAATTTGATGTTTTTGGTACTGATGAATCTCGTCGATCTTCTCTCTAGTGCGGGGTGAACAAAACAATGTTTTCTTTGCCCATTTCGAAGTTTGCGTATTGCCAGGAGTATAATTGCATTTGTGATGACACTTTGATTTGTGTTTTGGAGTTTCGGAAGAGTAATACTCCTCCGGCTCAGAACTTGTGATAGAAATATGGATTTTTGAGCACACTCATCACATATATGTGCCATAATGAACTATATAAACTTTAGGCTCAGATAGGGAGAGATGAAAAAGAGAAATTTTGTCAGGCTTATATAGAAGTTCCTATATATAACACTATGGATAAGGATTATCAGATAAACTTGGCTGTAGAAAAATTAGAAGCTCATATTTAATTTTCCAAGATAATAATAGCTAAAAATAGCTAATGTTTTGAGTAAACATAAACCAGATGTGAAAACAACTAACAAAATATCACATTAGTGATAACATTACTTGTCAAGTTCCTTTCTAGAGATAAGTCCAAGCTCTCTACGTAACTTTATGAAACTAGACTCAAGTAGAGGCTTAGTGAAGATGTCTGCTAGTTGATTATCAGTTTGGACATATTCGAGACATATATTTCCTTTTTCGATATTGTCTCTAAGGAAATGATGACGGATATCAATGTCTTTTGGTTCGAGAGTGATTCACTGGATTCTTTGAAAGATTTATAGCACTTGTGTTATCACAGTATATAATAGAATTTGATAAATGAATATCAAAATCTTGAAGTGTTTGTTGCATTATATTACTTGAGTACAAGCGAAAGCTGCTGATATATATTCAGATTCACACGTTGATAGTGAAACAAAATTATGTTTCTTACTAAACCAAGAGACAAGTGATTTTCCAATAAAATGGCATGTACCACTTGTACTCTTTCTATCCGTTCTAGAGCCTCCGAAATCAGCATCGCTGTATGATACTAATTCGAATGGACAGAAAAGGCCAAAATCTTTGGTATTATTAAGATAACAAATTATACGTTTCACTGCTCGTAGATGTGTTTCCTTTGGATTTTCTTGAAATCGAGCACATAGACAAACACTCATCATTATATCTGGATGACTAGCTGTAAGATACAGAAGAGAACCAATCATGCTTTGATATAATTTCTGGTCAACATTCTTACCATTTTCATCTTTTTCAAGATGTGTAGTTGTAGTCATGGAAGTAGGTTTACCAGATGTATTTTCTAATCCGAAGCGTCTGATTAGATTTCCATAGTATTTTTCTTGATTAATAAAAATACCGTTCGAAAGTTGTTTGATTTGAAGTCCAAGAAAATATGATAGTTCTCCCATACGAGACATTTCAAATTCTTTGTTCATAATATTTGCAAACTCTTTGCAGAGTTTAATGTTTGTTGAACCAAAGATGATGTCGTCTATATATATCTGGATAACTACAATATCTTTTCGAGAATGTTTGATAAACAAAGTTTGATCGACTCTGCCTATTTGAAATCCTGAGTTAATGAGATAGCTACGTAGTCATTCATACCAAGCACGAGGTGCTTGTTTTAAACCATACAGAGCCTTCTTCAGTTTGTACACATAGTTAAAATATTTTTCATGTACGAACAAAGGAGGTTGTTTGACATATACATTCTCTTTGATAAATCCATTTAGAAAAGCACTCTTGACATCCATCTGATAAAGTTTGAAATTATGATGACAAGCAAAAGATAATAGGATCCTAATAGCTTCTAGTCGAGCAACTGGTGTAAATGTTTCTTCATAATCGATACCTTCTTTCTGATTATACCCTTGTGCTACTAACCTTGCTTTATTTATGGTAATATTACATTGTTCATCAGCCTTATTTTTAAAGACCCACTTAGTACCAATAGTTGATTGATCAGTTGGTCTTGGAACAAGTTCCTGGGCATCATTGCGCTCGAGCTGATTTAGTTCTTCATGCATAACAATGATCCAGTAATCATCAGTAGAAGCCTCTTTCGGATTCTTAGGTTCGATATTTGAAAGAAACGCGAGATGACCCATTTGATGGAGTTGACTCCTTGTTCTGACTTGTGATGTTACTTACCCGATTATATTTTGAGTAGGATGATCTCTTAATATTCTTGGTGGAGATTGTATCCTTAGTGGAGATTGTCTCCATGGCGGAGATCGTAACTCACATGGTTGAGGAATATTTTCAACAACTATTTCAGAGTCAGAATCAACATTTGTGATGATTGGATTATCAGTGACTATAGTTTCATCATCATCTGATATAATTTGAGGATGCTGATAGAATTCATCAAAAGAGACATGAAGTGATTCTTCAATAGTTTTGGATCGTTTATTAAATATACGATAGGCCTTGCTTTGTTCTGAATAACCGACAAATATACCTTCATCGGTCTTTGGATCGAATTTACCGAGATGGTCTTTCATATTTAATATAAAGCACTTATAACCAAATACTTTGAAGTATGAGATATTAGGCTTTCTTTTGTTAAATAATTCATAAGAAGTATTCTTGGTGAGAGGTCGAATGGATATACGATTCAAAACATAACAAGCAGTTGCAACAGCTTCTGCCCAGAAATGTTTTGGTAAAGTGGTTCCATTTAATAATGTTCTTGCACATTCTTGTAAGGTTCGATTTTTCCGTTCTACTACTCCGTTTCGTTATGGAGTTCTAGGAAACGAAAAATTATGATATATACATTTCTTTGTACAAAAATGTTCAAATTCACTATTTTCGAACTTTCCGCCATGATCACTTCTTATAATTTTAACTTTAAGCCCTTTCGATTTCTGAATTCTCTTGAAGAAATATTTGAAATGTTCGAAAGTGTCACTTTTTTTTCAAGAAAATTATCCGGGTGTAATGGGAGTAATCATCAACAATTACAAACACATATCGACTGTAATTTATTGACCGAACCTTAGTTGGTCCAAATAAATCCATATGCAATAACTCAAGTGGTTATAATGTTGATATGATTTCCTTGGATTTAAAAGATGATTTGGCCAATTTCCCAAATTGACATGCGTCACACATGTTGTCAACTTTAAAGCTCATTTTGGGTAGTCCTCTAATTAGATATTTTTGGCTAGCTTGTCGATAGTTCTGAAGTTTATATGACAGAAGCATTTGTGTTATAGCCATGGATCATTATCATTAGCCACAAGACACATATCTGAATTATGATTAATATTCATATTCAGAATATATATTTATGTCTCTATAACCTCCGAAAACTAAATTATGGTCTTTATCTAAGATACTACACTTATTATCTGAAAAGGAAATTGTAAAACCCTTGTCGCATAACTGACAAATACTAATTAGCATGACATTGCTAATAAGAGGTAAGTTAGATGTACCGCAATTGCCTATATCGCCTTTGCTGATGATATGGCCTTTTGAATTATCTCCAAAAGTGATGGAGCCATGATCTGAATATGTAATATTTGTCAATAAGCTCTTGTCTCCAGTCATGTGTTTTGAGCAACCACTGTCCAAGATCCACTTTCCTCTTTTCCTAAGTGGGTCCTGCAAAAAATAAAATTAAGTCCATGGTACCCACTTTTTATGGGGTCCTAAGAGTTAGGACTTAGGAGTCCAAACCCATACGGGTCCAGTATCCCCTTTATATATATAATTAGAATTATGATGCATAGTATTCATGAAATGTCAAATATATTTGTTCCTAATCAAATTGTTATTTGTTTTAGGAACCCATATCTTGATTGTCTTCATATTTTCTTTTGAAACTTCACAACTGGTTTTGGCTTGGAATTTAATAAACTGGGATTTTTCTTAGCTCCATCTCTCTTCATCTTGAGATGTTTCTTGGTTTCTTGTTTCTTATATCCCAAACCTTGTTTGTTTGAATCAGGTTGTGACCTTTCAATGATCTTTGTCAAATTTTCTCGACCTTTGTTGAAGTTAGAAACATTTTGAGTAATATCATCTAACTTAGTTTGTAAACTAGCCTTTTCTAGGTCTAGAATTTTGACTTTTGCCTTAAGCTCATGATTTTCAGTAGTAAGAGCATCATTTTTCTCTTTTTGAGTTTCAATTTCTTGACTAAAAAGCGATAATTGAGAGTCAATATTAGATGATGATTCTTGAAGTTTTTCAAGTTCTTCTTCTAATATTTTCTTCTCGTCTTTTAACATACCTCGTTCAAACTCTGCTCTACTCAAATCTTATTTGGCTTCTTTTAATTGGTGTTTTATGTCTTTATATTTAACTATCAATTCGGCATTAATATCAAGTACTTCATCAAATGTAGGAATTTGTACCTCATCTTCTGCTGCCATGAAACAAATGTTTGCTTGTTCATTTTCTGTATCACTTTCACTTTCTGATGAAGATGAGTCTGAATCATCCTATGTAACTGAGAATGCTCGTTTCTTTGATTTGTCCTTCTTGTATTTGAATTTGTCATTTTCTGACTTCTTCTTTTGCTCCAGACAATCCTTGTGCATGTTCCCCTTTTTATGGCAGTTAAAACATTCTATAGCGGATGAAGATGGTTTATTTGATCCAATTTTCTTTTTGTTATATCGACTAGTTTTTCGTTGTTTCAAGAATTTTTTTGAAACCTTTTGCAATGAATGCTAGGTCTTCATCTTCAGAATCTGATTCATCTTCATCTTTTTCTACATGAAATGCTACAATTTTCTTTTCTTCTTTCTGTTCGTTTCTAGCCTGCGAATTAGCTTCATAGGATATTAGATTTCCTATCAATTCATCTGGCTTCATGACGGAAAGGTCATTAGCTTCTTCAATTGCTAATACTTTTCCTTCCCATTCACGAGTCAGAGAATGTAGGACTGTCGAAATAACATCGAAATCTGAATATTTTTTCCTAAACCAATAAGTGCACGGTGAATAGTTTGAAACCATGAATACGTATCAATGATTGTCCCATTCAGCTTCATTTTGAAATTTTGAAACTGACTTTTCAGCATGGCTATTTTGGCTTGTTTAACCTTGTTAGTACCTCCATGAGTGGTTTTCAGTGTTTGCCAAATTTGATATGCAGTGGTGCAGATACTAACATGGTTATATTCATTTTGGTTTAATGCACAAAACAACATGTTTATTGCTTTTGCATTTACGGCTGCTGCCGTTTTCTCAACTGGTGTCCACTCTGAATAATCAGTTGTTGGATTCACTATTTCTTTTTGGGTAGCATTCCGGGCATCATAGCTATTTGATTGCAAAAAAAAATGACATACGTGTTGCCCAATAGCTATAGTTGAGACAATTGAAGAATGGAGGTCTTTGTGTCGATTGACCTTCTGTGTAAGTGGTAGTACTGGTGCTTGCGTTATTTGCCATATTGCTAGAATATATCAAATAATTGTGTTACGGTTATATAAAGACCTTACTCTGATACTAATTTAACATGCGTGTATGTGATAATATAGTACACACTGATCGTGTAATATGGTGCAAAAACACATAAGTATGAGATAATAGCTAATCACAGTAATATATATATATATATTTATAATAATAAATGCAGTAAACTAGAAAAATCACACCCGGGATTTTTATACTGGTTCGGAGAACCGTCCTACATCCAGTCCCAGACTTCTATCTGGATTTTCACTAACAACCACCTCACTTCACCCGAAGGAACATGTATAAAACAGTACCCAACGTTGCCATGGAAACCACCATTAACAACTTCGGCTCATAGCCTTACCACCTGAATGCTACAGTAGTCATGCACCATCCTAGAATGAACAGTGCCCAACGTTTCCTGTATACATCCCATCAACCAACAAATGCCGCAACGAACACTTCAGTATAAAACACCACCTTGCCGCATACCTCATGAACACATTCACCTCCCATAATACCCTCGCTCTCTTCAGTGTTATTTCGAATAAACCATTACGGTCGATAAACGATTTATAGCGACTTTCTGAATATTTGATTTGGACATATATTGCCATCTATACGACGAAATCTTGATTTTCACTTCTTTTAGAAAGATACAGTTCAACAAATTCCAATGCTTCTTGTTTCGAAGAAATCAGACTAATAACGGATCTTTTACACTCAATTGAAGTCAAAACGTTAAATTACGAACTGTCGCAATATTACGGGCTCGATTATATTTAATATATATTTTTATATGTTCACCTTCGTTTTAATTAATATATAAATCCATTTATATTACGAATTCAATATTTAAACTGATTTAAATATTCAAAGACAAACTGATAAAAATGCGGGACGTTACATTCCTTCCCCCCAAAAGAATTTCGTCCCTGAAATTTCTAAGGTAGGGAAAATGCTACAATCCATATTATAACGAGGTTATAAATCTTTTATTCAATTTATTAAATTCAGTTTTCAATTGAACCGATTAATCTAATTAAAAGTTAATTTTTTCCTTATTAAAGAATACTTTCAGAAATTCTGAAAATTTCCTAACAGCTTAAATTTTCGAAGAGTTTCGCTAGCATCTCCTCTGCACGGCTCATTCGGTATTATTACAACTTGCCTCTTCGGGATTTCTCCAGTCCAAAAGAAATTCAAGCAGCCATTTAGTCTGGCATTTCACTCTATCTCTCCTACTTGTTGTCTAATCAGCATAAACCACTTTATTTCCACTCGATTTCCATTAAAATTATCCTCGAACTACATCACCCATATATAACTTCATTCAAACTCCGATTCCAAACTCAATTCCAACTTTTAATTCATCAGTTCAATTCCATTCCAGATAATCTCTAATCCAAACCAATTTTATCGGACTTAGTTAAATTTCTATTTATTTGCTTCATAAGTAAAATTTTAATTCCGGAATTCAAATTCCTGGTTTTTTTCATTTCAAATCAGTTTGAAATCATATATTATTCAAAATATTTGAATTTCTGGCAACTTGTTTCCTCAAATAATTCAAAAAAAAATCTTTGGTAGTAATCCGTCACTTAGAAACTCAAAAATGAACACTGACGATGCGACCGTCATCATCAGAATTTATTTCCCAGTGAACAAAGTGAGTTCAATACTATATTACTTTTCAAAATTCATTTTAAACCACTTCCATTTTGAATTTTTACTTCAAAATATCTTTCACAGCACCTAGAAAACAATTTCAAATCCTCCAGGTTTTTAAAATTCCCATATATTTAATCCAAACATTATCTCCAACTCTTTCCCAAGTTTCTAGGGTTTTATTTCAATTCTGGTTTTAAATTCAGGTTCAGTTCATCTGATTTTGCATATTATACTTATATAATTTTTCGATTGGTTATTTATATAACCAACTTAATTATAAATCTTATTCGATCATAATTCCAACCAACACATTCAATATATAGTAGATAATTCAAATATATATGCTTTCTTTATATCAAAATATATTTTTTGGTAAAATTATTTCATTTACCGTTTTTCCAAAACATACTGTGTCAAATTACGCTGTTCAAGAGTTTAGAAAAACCTATCGACACAGTTTGCATTACTGTTTCGACCAGAATTCATAAAACACTCGACTGACCAATCACCACAATATAAATCAGTTTTTATTTTACAAATACACGCTCATATATATATATATATGTATATATATACACACACACACTCATACTCAATCTAGAGTATTACTAACTCCATCTCTATTGGGTCACGCCATAGAACCAAGTTAATCACTTAACCTTCAGCTCTGATACCAACTGTAAAGGCCCGAAAATTCATACCAATTTGAGCTGGCTGATATATACACATTCAACTTAAAGTGCATGAAAATTCAGATCATTAATAGAAAGAAATTAGAGGATGAGATAGAAAAGATAGAACTAATAGAGTAGAAGAAGAAGATCACAACTGAACTAAATCAGAGTAAAACATGAACGCACAGCAGAATGAATAAATTGTATTATAACATAACTTTGAAATACAAAATCTGAATTGGTACTTGCATATGATATCAGAGTATAACTCATTTACATCATAGCGGAAATATTCTCTAAATAACTAATGGTGAAGCCTCCTGCTTTGAGATCCTCCAAGTGAATCTGTAAAATCCTGAAACACTTGACTGCCCGTACAAATTTGGGCACCCAAGAGTTTAGGGAAAACACAAACAAATAAACTCTGGTTCAGTCATAGGACTGGTGTGAGTAAACTCCAACCATACTATTTAACTTTGTAAATCCTTTTGAAGAAAAGATAATAGTTAGGCCAGCCCACACATAAACATGGACGGTTTTCACCTTACTATAACCCAAAATACTTTTGATATCAAACTCCAGTGGTATTATAATAATGTCTAATCAAATAAATAACCAAACAGCAGAACGCTTGCATCTCACGCTCGACACCCACATATATATAGTATAAAATCAAAAAACGCAGAGCGCTTATTGGAGATTGGATTCCAACATACAAGGTATGGGAGCACCTTCCAACCAGTGTACTCTAGAGGGGATACACTGGGTTTCAACAAGAACGTCTTGCAACCCGGCCTCACATGACCGACCACTCATTTAGCTTGAGTGTATCGAATATATTGCCACCCATGGTTGTTGGCTATCCTACCGTCATTTGAAGATACAGAATCAAAAAAGAAGAACAAATATGAATTTTCTCTAGATTGCTGACAATAAACCCTGATTGGGGATGGCGCAACTAGCCATGCTGCCTAGCCCAACTTTTGTTACTTCCTGGTTGTGAGGCTAGAGGCTACGTCTATCTTCAGAACATCTGATCACCATTCACTTTGAATGCCACATCGTAAAACCGGTCAATTCACTGATCAATTTCCAAAAATATCACGGGTATAAAAGCCTAAGAGGAACGAGTTCCTCCAACCCTAGACATAATACCTTTAAGAGGTCAACTATACATGATTTGTTAGGTATACTCTGTTAGACACTCGTCCATACAAATTGTCCTGGGACTGGACAAACAAAACACCATTCTGGAACAGGACGATCCTTGTACTTCACTACGTCTTCAATTATCTTTAGCATAATCTAATTCGCAGCGCTTATGCCTATACAGAGTGGTTTTCGGCTAATAATTCCAATCGTTCTCTCTATATCGATAACGATGGTCAAAACACTTCGATAGTCGGTTATTTAACTATCAAAGTAAAAAAACAACCACTTGAATGTACAACTAAACATCAAGCAATCGCTGGCCCCCTTTTAATTAACCTTAATTTCCCAACTTCACGTATCTTTTCAATATCTCCCAGAAACTGTTTAACCTTTTACGCTCCTCTGAAAACGTTGCCATATACTATAACTCTTGTCTTATCATGTTCTAGAAATTATATTATTAACGTTCGAAACCATTCCTACCCTTCCACATTTCTTATCTTTTATACTTTAGAGAATATATATTAATAATATTGGAAAACATTTCCAATTTCCATTATAATCATTTTAAATCTGTAAAATGTTTTCTTACAACACGTTATTCACTTTAAAATGTGAATATAAATTCTTATAAGAATCGGATCTCGTTAAATCAATTTTAGACTTGGTTGTATATATAAATATTGTTGGAATTTCATCGATCAATTTATTTCCCTAGATTTATATTCTAACTCCACTCCAGAACCCCATTTACAAGTAAACTTCTCCCTAATTATAAATCGAGTTTATAACTATATCTCGATTTCCTATTCGATCATAGATTATGGGTTTCAAACCAGCTATTTTCTATCTTTTAAATCTATAAATTTCTAAAATAAGTTATACCATTTGACATAATCGAATTTCCAATTATAACCCTTATGGGTTTATTTCAATCCTTGTATTTCGTTTATCAAAATAAATATTTCATCATTTCTTTTGAACGATTTAACATTTCCTTTTTAAAATCTTTTCTTATATTTCCAAATTACTTAAGAATAATGATTCCACTTTATCTCCAAATATTGTTCAAAAATCAACTACTTGTTTTAATACTTAAACAAGTCCTTGTCCCCAAGTCCAATTAAGGTTCAATTTCTATTATTAATAAATAATAAATAATATATTCTTCCTTTTTAATATTCGAATTCTTATCTAATATATTTCATGGTATTTAAATAACCGTTATTTTAGAGCCACTGTAATCCCTCATCCCCAACAAACAACAATAAATAACAGATTATCTATCATATCAGATAATGCAATATATGAAAACAACAAATATAATTATTTCAACCAATTTATCAATTATTCATCCAAACAACCATCACGCATCATATAACCATTATTTACCAATATTAAATAATGATTATGATACTATAAAAATGATCACAGTTAGTGAATTTACTCACTTTTGCGCGTTAACAGTTAAATAACGATTTGCGTCGGCTGATTTGGTTGAGCGGTTTATTTTGCCTAATTTCAGACGAGCTTCAAATGGTTCTGAATCAGTTCCAGAACGTAGCCTGTGTCCATACGATTTCAACGTGCCACGCTTTCTGATTTTTCCTTTACTTTGGGCTTTTATTTCCTTTCTTCCTTTTTCTGAACTCCGTTAACACGTGGTCAATGCTGCTTAATGCTCCTTCTATGTTTGAATTACTTCGAAAGCCCACTGTAACTATGGCGTTACCTGGCGACCAGTCCATTGCTTCTCCACCTAACCTCATGTTCGTCCCAATCTTTCCATCCATACAAGTTTCAATATTTCGAACCCCATTTTATTTCTTTTAATGATAAGTCCAAGCCCATCAATGCTTAAGGGCACATCCTCCTTATAAACCATAAGCTCTTGTAACGAATGTTTACCATTTCGAACTGTATCTTCTAATCTCAACTAGTCCTACCATTACCCCTAAATCACTGCTCGGTTACACAAACCATCCCAACGTCTTGTGCATTTGCTCCATGATATTTCAGTCTGACCCTCAACGTTCAAATGCTCCAATTTTTTTCTTCCCGATTTTTGACACTCCAGTACACGTAGATGTGCCCACTCACATCGCTCAAGACCAATGCCAACTAATTGGCCTTTAACCCCAACACTGGTACAGGCATCTCCCTTGTACCGGTATGATGTGCACCGCATGACCATCAGGCCACTTCAATTTCCTTTCCTCCCCACAAACGTCGGCTCATAGCCCTACCACCTGAATGCTACAGTAGTCATGCATCATCCTTGAATGAACAGTGCCCAACGTTTCCTGTATACATCC
Source organism: Allium sativum (assembly GCA_030737875.1). Lineage (NCBI taxonomy): Eukaryota > Viridiplantae > Streptophyta > Magnoliopsida > Asparagales > Amaryllidaceae > Allium > Allium sativum. The sequence goes on along the minus strand of CM060924.1, from coordinate 181,472,207 downwards.
CGTCAACAAAAAATGCCGCAACGAACACTTCAGTATAAAACACCACCTTGCCGCATACCTCATGAACACATTCACCTCCCATAATACCCTCGCTCTCTTCAGTGTTTGAACAAGCCAACCTCCAAAGGTTTTTCATGCGTCCTATTTTTCCTTTGCTTCTTTTACGTTTCTCGTACCAGTTAAATACGGCTCTCCTCCCTTACACGTTAATCACTTCCTCTCCGTTCATTTCTGCACCCTATCTCCACTGCTCTAGCACGCATGCAAGTGCGTCCGTTCTTAGTGTCGAACCCCTCCGACTTTTGCACTCATCCATATTACTTCACCGATACCAATGAATCCACCATCATCCATCCTCTTGCCTCATGATCTCCACGTTGGTCAGTAAATTCAAACTTAGGTGCTGCTCTCACCTTGGCAATGCTTCAGCCTTATCACACGGCTCCTGACAATCCGTGTTAAGGACCACCTCGCGCCATGCTACAGGCATGCACTATTATTATACATATATATTTTGTATTTTGTTTTAGTTCCTCTGAAAGACGAAATGAAAAGAAGAGCAGTGCGTATTTATAAGTTTCGTACACTTCGTTGTTAAGTAATAGGGTAAATAGAGTGGTACTTAGCTAGTCTCTTAGGTGTGTGGGTTTGTTTGCTTTAGTTGTAAGCAATAGGTTTTTAGGGAATATGACATGTTAATTTTAGCTATATATAGTTTGAATTTCCCATACATAAATGTTAGGGTAGGCTAGGTAGACTTATGATAAATGACATATGCACGTTTTGGTATGAATGTCTTAGTTGAGAAGGAATTGTTTTATTTGTTTGCATGCCATTCATTTGTTAAGGTTCATGCTGTCAAACTGAGTTCACCAATTTAAGTTGGTTGGTTTTGTTATTAAAAAAATGTAATTAAACTAGGCGGCAAAGTGCCCAGTTTCCACCGAGTTGGGTTCATATGAATTTACGACTTTGTTAACCTCATTTCTAAAATTACACGTACGGACAGAAGTAAGAGTACAATCATGCTCAACGAGGTGTCACGATCCCAAAAATATAATAATACTGGTAGGTAAACTTATATTGTGAAACTTCAAAATGTTGTTACAGGTGCAAAATACTTCAAATAAAAAGTTGTGTATTCAATTAATTAAAAATTATAGTAAAATTCTAAAAATTAAATTATCACTACGTCTCAAAAGAACCTTGTCTAAATTCGAAACCGATATCTAGTTATTTCGAATAAACCGTTACGGTCGATAAACGAATCTATATTGTCTTTCCGAATATTTGATTTGGACATATATCGCCATATATACGACTAAATCTTGATTTTTCACTTATGTTAGAAAGATACTGTTCAATGGATTCCAATGCTTCTTGTTTCGAAGAAATCCGACTAATAATGGATCTTGTACACTCAGTTGAAGTTTAGAACGTTAAATTATGAACTATCGCAATATTACAGGCTCGATTATATTTAATATATATTTTTATACGTTCACCTTCGTTTTAATTAATATATAAATCCATTTATATTACGAATTACATATTTAAACTAATTTAAATATTCAAAGAAAAACCGATAAAAATGGGGACGTTACATTCCTTCCCCCTTAAAAGAATTTCGTCCCCAAAATTTCTAAGGTAGGGAAAATGCTACAATCCATATTATAACGAGGTTATAAATCTTTTATTTAATTTCTTAAATTCAGTTTTCAACCAAACCGATTAATTCTAATTAAAAGTTAATTTTTTCCTTATTAACGAATACTTTCAGAAATTCTGAAAATTTCCTAATAGCTTAAATTTTCGGAGAATTTCGCCAGCATCTCCTCTGCACGGCTCATTCGGTATTATTACAAGTTGCCTCTCCGGGCTTTCTCTAGTCCAAAAGAAATTCAAGCAGCCATTTTGTCTGGCATTCCACTCTATCACTTCTATTTGTTGTCCAATCAGCACATACCACTTCATTTCCACTCGATTTCCATTAAAATTATCCTCGAACTACATCACCCATATATAACTTCATTCAAACTCCGATTCCAAACTAAATTCCAACTCTTAATTCATCAATTCAATTCCATTCCAGATTATCTCTAATCCAAACCAATTTTATTTGACTTAGCTAAATTTCTATTTATTTACTTTATAAGTAAAATTTTAATTCCGGAATTCAAATTATTGGATTTTTTTATTTCAAATCAGCTAGAAATCATATATTATTCATAACATTTGAATTTCTGGCAACTTGTTTCCTCAAATAATTCAAAAACAAAATCTTTGTTAGTAATCCATCACTTAGAAACTCGGAAATGAACACTGATGATGCGGCCGTCATCATCAGAATTTATTTTCCAGTGATCAAAGTGAGTTCAATACTATATTACTTTTCAAAATTCATTTTAAAATGCTTCCATTTGAATTTTTACTTCAAAATATCTTTCACAGCACTTGGAAAACAATTTCAAATCTTCCAGGAATTTAAAATTCCTATATATTTAATCCAAACATTATTTCCAACTCTTTCCCAAGTTTCTAGGGTTTTAGTTCAATTTTGGTTTTAAATTCAGGTTCAGTTCATCTGATTTTGCATATTATACTTATATAATATTTCGATTGGTTATTTATATAACCAACTTAATTATAAATCTTATTCGATCATAATTCCAACCAGCACATTCAATATATATTAGATAATTCCAATATATATGCTTTCTTTATATCAAAATATATTTTTGGGTAAAATTATTTCATTTACCTTTTTTCCAAAACATACTATGTCGAATTAATCTGTTCAAGAGTTTAGAAACACCTATCGACACAGTTTGCATTACTGTTTCGACCAGAATTCATAAGCCACTCGACTGACCAATCAACACAATATATAACAGTTTTTATTTTACAAACACACGCTCATATATATATACGCTCATACTAAATCAAGAGTATTACTAACTCCATCTCTATTGAGTTATGCCACAGAGCCAAGTTAATCACTTAACCTTCAGCTCTGATACCAACTGTAAAGGCCCGAAAATCCGTACCAATTTGAGCTGACTGATATCCTACACACTCAACTCAAAGTGCACGAAAATTCAGATCATTAACAGAAATAAATTAGAGGATGAGATAGAAAAGATAGAACTAATAGAATAGAAGAAGAAGAAGATCACAATTGAACTAAATCAGAGTAAAACACGAACTCACAGCGGAATGAATAAATTGTACTATAACATAACTTTGAAATACAAAATATGAATTGGTACTTACATATCATATCAGAGTATAACTCATTTACATCATAGAGGAAATAATCTCTAAATAACTAATGGTGAAGCCTCCTGCTTTGAGCTCCTCCAAGTGAATCTGTAAAATCCGGAAACACTTGACTGCCCGTACAATTTTGGGCACCCAAGAGTTTAGGGAAAACACAAACAAATAAACTCTGGGTCAGTCATAGGACTGGTGTGAGTAAACTCCAACCATACTGTTTAACTTTGAAAATCTTTTTGAAGAAAAGATAATAGTAAGTCCAGCCCACACATAAACTTGGACGATTTTTACCTTACTATAACCCAAAATGCTTTTGATATCAAACTCCAGTGATATTATAATAATGTCTAATCAAATAAATAGCCAAATAGCAAAATGCTTGCATCTCACGCTCCACATATATATAGTGTAAAATCAAAAACCGCAGAGTGCTTATTGGAGATTGGATTACAAAAGACAAGGTATGGGAGCACCTTCCGATCAGTGTACTCTAGAGGGGATACACTGGGGTTCAACAAGAACGTCTTACAAACTGGCCTCACATGACCGACCACTCATTTAGCTTGAGTGTATCGAATATATTGCCACCCATGGTTGTTGGCCATCCAACCATCATCTGAAGATACATAATCGAAAAATAAGAACAAATATTAATTCTCTCTAGATCGGTGACAATACACCCTCCTTGGGGATGACCCAACTAGCCATGCTGACTAGTCCAACTTTTGTTACTTCCTGGTTGTGAGGCTAGAGGCTACGTCTTTCTTCAGAACATCTGATCACCATTCACTTTGAATGCCACATCGTCAAGCCCATCAATTCACTGATCGATTTCCAAAAATATCACGGGTATAAAAAGCTAGGAGGAACGAATTCCTCCACCACCAGACGTAATACCTTTAAGAGATCAACTATACGTGATTTGTTAGGTATACTCTGTCAGACACTCGTCCATACAAGTTGTCCTGGGACTGGACAAACAAAACACCATTCTGGAACAGGACGATCCTTGTACTACACTCCGTCTTCAATTATCTTCAGCATAATCTAATTCGTAGAACTGATGCCGATACGGAGAGGTTTTCGGCTAATAATTCCAACCGGTCTCTCCATATCGACAACGATGGTCAAAACACTTCGATAGTCGGTTATTTAACTATCGAAGTAAAACAAACATCCACTTGAATGTACAACTGAACATCAAACAATCACTGGCCCCTTTTTAATTAATCTTAATTTCCCAACTTCACATATCTTTTCAATATCTCCCAAAAACTATTTAACCTTTTACGCTCCTCATAGAATGTTTCCAAATACTATAACTCTTGTTTACCATGTTCTAGAAAATATATTATTAACGTTCGAAACCATTCCTGCCCTTCCACATTTCTTATCTTCTATACTTTAGAGAATATATATTATTAATATTGGAAAAAGTTTCTAATTTCCGTTATAATCATTTTAAATCTATAAAATGTTTTCTTCTAACACATTATTCACTTTAAAATGTGAATATAAATTCTTATAGGAATCTGGTCTCGTTAAATCAATTTTAGACTTGGTTTTATAAATAAATATCACTACTTGTTAGTATCTCACCGATCAATTAATTTCTCTAGATTTATATTTTAACTCCACTTCACAACCCCATTTACAAGTCAACTTCTCCCTAATTATAAATCGAGTTTATAACTATGTCTCGATTTCCTATTCGATTATAGATTATGGGTTTCAAACCAGCTATTTTCTATCTTTTAAATCTATAAATTTCTAAAAGTAAGTTATACCATTCGACATAATCGAATTTCCAATTATAAACCTTTTGGGTTTATTTCAATCCTTATTTGTACTTCGAATATCAAAATAAATATTTCATTATTTCTTTTGAACGATTTAACATTTCCTTTTTAAATTTTGTTCTTATATTTCTAAATTACTTAAGAATAATGATTCCACTTTATCTCTAAATATTGTTCAAAAATCAACTACTTGTTTTAATACTTAAACAAGTCATTGTCCCCTAGTCGTATTAAGGTTCAATTTCTATTATTCAAAAATAATAAATAATATATTCTTCCTTTTTAAAATTCGAATTCTTATCTAATATATTTCATGGTATTTAAATAACCGTTATTTTAGAGCCAGTGTAGTCCCTCATCCCCAACAAACGACAATAAATAACAGATTATCTATCATATCGGATAATGCAATATATGAAAACAACATATATAATTATTTCAACCAATTTATCAGTAATTCATCCAAACAACCATCATGCATCATTTAACCATTATTTACCAATATTAAATAATGATTATAATATTATAAAAATGACCAGAGTTAGTGAATTTACACACTTTTGCGCGTTAACCATTAAATAACGATTTGCGTCGGCTGATTTGGTTGAGCGGTTTATTTTGCCTAAATTCAGACGAGCTTCAAATGGTTCTGAATCAGTTCCAGAATGTAGCTTGTGTCCATACGATTTCAACGTGCCAAGCTTTCTGATTTTTCCTTTACTTTGGGCTTTTATTTCCTTTCTTCCTTTTTCTGAACTCCGTTAACACGTGGTCAATGCTGCTTAATACTCCTTCTATGTTTGAATTACTTCGAAAGCCCACTGTAACCATGGCGATACCTGGCGACTAGTCCGCTGCTTCTCCACCTAACCACACATTCGTCCCAATCTTTCCATCCATACATGTTTCAATGCTTCAGACCCCATTTTATTTCCTTTAATGATAAGGCCAAGCCCAACAATGCTTAACGGCCCATACTCCTTGTAAATCATAAGCTCTTGTACCAAGTGTTTACCATTTCGAACTGTATCTTATAATCTCAACTGCTCCTACCATTACCCCTAAATAACTGCCCCGTTAAAAAAAACCATCCCAACGTCCTGTGCATTTGCTCCATGATATTTTAGTCTGACCCTCAATGTTCAATTGCTCCTTTTTTTATTCCCGATTTTTGACACTCCAGTACACGTAGATGTGCCCACTCACATCGCTCAAAACAAATGCCAACTCATTGGCCTTTAACCCCAACATTGGTACAGGTATCTCCCTTGTAGCAGTATGATGTGCACCGCATGGCCATCAAGCCACTTCGATTTCCTTTCCTTCCCACAAACGTTGGCTTATAGCCCTACCACTTGAATGCTACAGTAGTCATGCACCATCCTTAAATGAACAGTGCCCAACGTTTCCTGTATACATCCCGTCAACAAACAAATGCTGCAATGAACACTTCAGTATAAAACACCACCTTGCCGCATACCTCATGAACATATTCACCTCCCATAATACCCTCACTCTCTTCAGAGTTTGAACAAGCCAACCTCCAAAGGTTTTTCCCGCCTCCTATTTTTCCTTTGCTTCTTTTACGTTTTTCCCGTACCAGTTAAATACGGCTCTCCTCCCTTACACATTAATCACATCCTCTCCGTTCATTTCTACACCCTGTCTCCACTGCTCCAGCATGCATGCAAGTGCGTCTGTTCTTAGTGCCGAACCCCTCCGACTTTTGCACTCATTCATATTACTTCACCGATACCAATGAAGCCACCGTCATCCATCCTCTTGCCTCATGATCTCCACGTCGGTCAGTAAATTCAACCTTAGGTGCTGCTCTCGCCTTGGCAAATCTTCAGCCTTATCACACGGCTCCTGACAATCCGTGTTAAGGACCTCCGCGCGCCATGCTACAAGCATGCGCTATTATTATATATATTTTTTGCATTTTGTTTTGGTTTCTCTGAAAGATGAAATGAAAAGAAGAGCAATATGTATTCATAAGTTTAGTTCCCTTCATTGTTAAGTAATAGGGTAAATAGAGTGGTACTTACCTAGTCTCTTAGGTGTATGGGTATGTTTGCTTTAGTTGTAAGCAATAGGTTTATGGGGAATACGACATGTTAGTTTTTGCTATATATAGTTTAAATTTCCCATACATAAATGTTAGGGTAGGCTAGGTAGACTTGTGATAAGTGACATATGCATGTTTTGTTATGAATGTCTTAGTTGAGAAGAAATTGTTTTATTTGTTTGCACGCCATTCATTTGTTAAGGTTCATGCTGTCAAACTGAGTTCACCAATTTAAGTTGGTTGGTTTTGTTATCAAAAAAAAAAAGTAATCAAACCAGGCGGCAAAGTGCCTAGTTTCCACCGAGTTAGGTTCATTTGAATTTACGACTTTGTTTACCTCATTTCTAAAATTACACGTATGGACAGAAGTAAGAGTACAATCGTGCTCAACGAGGTGTCACGATCCCAAAAATATCATAATATCGGTAGGTTAACTTATATTGTGAAACTTCAAAATGTTGTTACAGGGTGCAAAATACTTCAAATAAAAAGTTGCGTATTTAATTAATAAAAAATTATAATAAAATTATTAAAATTAAATTATCACTACGTCTCAAAAGAACCTTGTCTAAATTCGAAACCGATATCTAGTTATTTCGAATAAACCGTTACAATCGATAAACGATTCTATAGCGACTTTCTGAATATTTGATTTGGACATATATTGCCATCTATACGATGAAATCTTGATTTTTCACTTCTGTTAGAAAGATACAGTTCAACAAATTCCAATGCTTCTTGTTTCGAAGAAATCCGACTAATAACGGATCTTGTACACTCAGTTGAAGTTCAGAACGTTAAATTATGAACTATCGCGATATTACAGGCTCGATTATATTTAATATATATTTTTATACGTTCACCTTCATTTTAATTAATATATAAATCCATTTATATTATGAATTCAATATTTAAACTGATTTAAATATTCAAAGACAAACCGATAAAAATGCGGGACGTTACATTCCTTCCCCCTTAAAAGAACTTCGTCCCCGAAATTTCTAAGGTAGGGAAAATGCTACAATCCATATTATAACAAGGTTAAAAATCTTTTATTTAATTTATTAAATTTAGTTTTCAACCGAACCGATTAATTCTAATTAAAAGTTAATTTTTTCCTTATTAACGAATACTTTCAGAAATTCTGAAAATTTCCTAATAGCTTAAATTTTCGGAGAATTTTGCCAGCATCTTGTGATGGCCCGCCCCGCATTAACCGACATTTCCTCCGAAAGTGCGTTGTACACATGTCCGCTAGCCCGGGACGATCGTCAAAGAAAGGAAACAAGATGAAAAACTAACAAAGAAACCTGTAAAATGTCTCACAGTGCATGGAATAAAAAATAATAGTAACATACTTGACATAAAACAGGCGAGACAGTGCATAAGCTGAAAACTAAAACCATCATCATCATAGCAGCGGAAATCAAAAATACAGCTTATGATCCAACATCATTATTACAACTTTAAAACTGTCTCTAAAGTAAAAGAAAGTAAAAGAAGGAGGTACACTAGTAATGCCGAAGCAGTGACCTTAAACAACACAGGGAGAATATCTATATAACATACATGGGAGCCTCCTGCTCGTCTCCGGTACAGCTACTCGTGCATACCACCTAACCTGTCTCTAGTCTGCTCGTTTAGGACCACCCAGAGTAGTAAGAAGAGACATAAAACTCTGGGTCAGACAAAAGTCTAGTATGAGCGATAAGCAACAAAACAAAACAATAACAGGTATAATCCAATCATACCTGAACCTGGACCTGCAACTAAAGAGTTAGCACAACATACGCTCAATACTCCAAAGTGTCACTAACATATGGTGTAAAGAATACGGGGGTGGGGGTGTGCATGTCATAGTGAAAGCAAACAATCGAACATAGCAACCATCCTCACATCTCTCACTCAGTGCGTAAAGCATACGATATCCACTATTTGGTCACCTAATCCTTTGGGCCCTGACGGAGTCCAACCCCATACAACTATCATTACAAGCCCACTATCCGTCTCTCAGTGGTGAACCAAAGTTATGAATACCAACAACCACTTTGCACACGTCCCGCGGCAAAGTCCAATCGTGAAGTTAACTTGTTGGTTCCTAACTTGATCATGAGTTCTACTTCCCATTTGACTTCCTTTGCATCTCGGGTTTTGGTCTTCTCCGGATCGGTTCGGTCTTTTCTTTTCACTTTGCTTCGGGTCAGTTCGTGCATGTCAACTCCTCTGGTTCGGATCGTGGACACCCATTGGGTTCGGGTCGGATCGTGGTGCTCGCCATCCATCGGATCGGTTCGTGCTTCCTCCGTCGGATCGGGTCGTGGCACATGACTAGCTCGTGGCTCCTCCTCTCTAGCGGATCGGTTCAGATGAGTACACAGGCTCGGAGGCGGGTTGGATCGTGACTTCGTGGCGCACTCCAAGAGAATGGGTCGGGTCGGAGCTGCATGGTGCTCCACGGTTCGGATCGTGCTCCCCTTCTCCGATCCGATCTGGTTCAACTAATTTCCTGCTCTTCTTTACAGCGACTGTTTTACGCCATTCGACGGCGTTTTCGACCAATCTAAATTTTCTAATCAATCAAAAAACATACCATACAGTCATAGCAACATGTATAATCAACCACTAACACCAAAATAATAATTTGATAGGTTAAAACGGATCAAACAAAGCCAAAAACCCATATTTTCCCTTAAGCATATTTAAACAAAACAAATGATACGATTAGCAACACATAACCAAATCAATCCAAATTTCTATCAGAGCCCTAAAATAATATTTTAGAATTTTGCAAATTTTTCTAGATTTTTATGATGCAAAATTTCGCTAATTATCACTAATCAACCCTTAATTCCCCAAATTTCGGGATTAGTAAAATTAGTCCAATTAACCCAAATTCATATCAGAGACATAAAATAATATTCTAGAATTTTGAAAATTTTTCTAGATTTTTCTGAGTTATAATTTCGCTAATCTTCGCTAATTACCCTAATTAGCCATAATTAGTGAAAAACAATGCAAATCACTCACCTTTGCCACAAATTAAACTTTAGATCTGAATATTCTCTGTTTTGGGTCGAATCACAATGCTTAGCCACAGCCCCAAATCTGATTTGATGCTATCTTGGCTTGGTTTGATGTTGATTAGCTTAATTAGTGATTAGGAACGATAAAAATGGTGTTTTGAGAGCGATTTAGAAGATGCAGGCCATTGCTAGAGCTCAAGGGAGGTTTGTGGCGGCTGGAAAAATGAATAGGAACTATTTTCTAACTCATTTCAGTCCTCCCCTAACCCTAATCCCGAAATGGGTTATGGACTTAGCTATTAATCACTCTAATTAGGCCCGGTTAAGCTGTTTTTCACCTTCTAAACCTTGTTTCAGCCATATCTCCCAAACGGTGAGTCCGTTTGGCTAATGTGACCACTCTACGGAAAGGTTAACCATCATCCGGATCTAATGGAAGTTGTTTCAGATCAAAACTTCTTACCAATCAAAGGTTATGGCGAAAACAAGATCAGCTAGGGGCAAAACGGTCATTTAAAAATCGGCAAAAATCATGAACATGGGAAATGACCCCAATAGTCATCTCCCAAAGCTAAATGACCATACGGCTTCGCATGTGAAAAAAATAAATATTCTACGATCCTTCGATGCGTAGAATGCGGGTCGTTACATTCTCCCTCCCCCCCCCCCCCCCCCAAGGAAATTTCGTCCCAGAAATTCCTTAACCCAAAACATACAAAGGATCCCGCATGCCTACCAGCCACATACAACAACCAAACATGCAAAACGAACAAAACAAGCCTATCCTAGCACGCGGAAAGACTAAATCGAAACTGAAATCTTACCAGGCGAAGAGTTCTGGATACGTCTTCCTAATGCTCTCCTCTGTCTCCCAAGCACAGTCATTCTCATTCTCACCCCACTGAACTTTGACTAATTTCGCCGCTTTCCTTCGAAGTTGCTTCGTATCATTCCTAACAATACGCATAGGCTTGCGATTCCCAACCGCCTCGGGTTCAACCTCGCTATCATCCAACTGATCAGGTGAAACAGCCACATCGGGGTTGTGCACGAACTTCCTTAACCGGGAAACATGAAATACGTTGTGAACTCCTGCCATCTTGTCTAGTAATTCAAATTTATATGCCAAATTCCCAATTTGCTCAAGAACTGGGAATGGACCAACGAATCTTGGTGCTAACTTGCCTCTCCTACCAAATCGTATCACGCTCTTCAACGGAGAAATCTTGACAAACATCAAGTCGCCAATGGAGAACTTTAATTCTCTTCTCCTCTTATCAGCATAACTCTTCTGCCTATCTTGGGCAGCCTTCATTCGCTGTTGGATAACCTTAATCTTAGCTGAAGTTTCTCTTATCACATCTGGTCCAAGCATAAACTTCTCACCAGTTTCTAACCAACATGACGGTGAGTTACACGGTCTTCCGTACAAAGCTTCAAATGGAGCCATATAAATACTGGATTGATAACTATTATTATATGCAAACTCTACTAGATGCAAATGGTCATCCCATGATACACCAAAGTCTAATATGCAAGATCTCAAGAGACCTTCTAATACTCGATTCACCCTCTCTGTCTATCCATTGGTTTGAGGATGATACGCGGTACTGAGATGTAATGCTGATCCTAACGCCTCCTGTAAGCTCTTCCAAAATCCACTAGTGAACAACGGATCTCGGTCACTCACAATGCCTTTGGGTATTCCATGAAATCTCACTACCCACTTTACATATAGTTCAGCTAACTTAGCTGTCATTCTATTCGACTTGATGGGTATAAATCTTGCACTCTTGGTCAATCGGTCCTCAATCACCCAAATACTACCATGGCCCGATGTAGTCCTTGGTAACCCGTCAATGAAATATCAATGAAATCCATTGAGACTTGTTCCCATTTCCATTTAGGAACTTCTAATGGTTGTAACAACCCACTAGGCTTCTTTTTCTCAGCTTTAACTAACTGGCAATTCATACATTTGGACATAAACTTCCCAACATCCTTATTTATCCTTTCCCAGTGGTAGGTCTGATCCATGTCTCAATACATTTTGTTACCACGAGATGTATAGTCAGTTTTGAGTGATGATATGCTCTAAGTATTTCATCTCTCAGTCCGTCTACGTTGGGTACAACTAGTCCCCTATTCTTTCGAAGCCATCCTTCTCGATCAAATCCTTACTTGGTCATTCTCTTCCCATCGATACCCATCTCTACCCTAGAGATTATTTCCAATAGGTTAGGATCGTCCTTCTAACTGGAACCAATCCATTCAATCAAATTCGATCTAATCGTCAAGCTTACTAGCGTTTCTGAATCCAATTCACTCTTGGGTCTGAAATCATATCCTGTGATATACTCTAGTTGCTTCCAACCTAAGAACGTAACCTCTAGACTGGCATGCCTCCTACTTAATGCAACTATTACCGCACCTAAATCCTTTGTTATGTCCACTCTGCCCCATGAAGTCATGACAACTTCACTGCACTGGCTCATAGCCTAGCTACGATCACTCTGCCCCATGGAGTAATGTCTACCCCATTGCACTGATACATAACCTAATGTCCGTCTATACTACCATCTCTTTGTTCCCCATCGCTAGAACCCTACATGTGATAGTCTACTCAAGAGAAGAAAGATAGGGACAAACATAGCAACCATAACATCCATCAAACAAGTCCTACCTATCACCTACTAAAGCCATGAACACGTCGACACCTACATGACTGTCTAACCAATCCCAATATGTCGATTCTTGTATGTCTGGTCCAACCAACATCTAGAACTAATGGAAGCCCAGCCTCCAAAATGGACTACCGTACGTCCAACATACGTTTTATCCTCTAAGGATAACTAGATCACGTCCAACGGATTCAAGGTAACGGGCGTCCCCAGATACCCCTGCTTTAAGTCCGCCTAAAATACTTGAGTCCAACCCAATTCTATCCATTATCTTGCTGCCCTCTCAAGTCCAACTCGAGCCAAATCCAATTCCTTGCAGCCTTCTCGAGTCCAACTCGAGTCAGTCTATAACTCAGACCCAGTCTTGAGTATCCATTACCGGCAAACTATAGTCCAACGTGAGTTGTCTTCCTATTCGTTGCATCCCCAAGATCAACGAACATCCATTTTCTTTTACGAGTTCAAGTCCAACTTGAATCGTCCTAATCTTCGTTGCATCTTCCATGATAAACGAACACATCCTATTTCTTCAAAATTCTACTATCCAAAGAGAACATCAGCATAGGGTCCTAAACAATCCATTACTTTGCACCTTTCTCGAGTCCCATCGAGCTATCTCGTAACCCTATAGAGCCTAACTCGGGACAGTCTATACAATTGAACAGTCTTATCATGTCACGGCTGCCAATCACTCCTCGAGTAAAATAAGATATCATCCAATGAAGAATTGCAACAACTATATATCTCTCACGCAAACCATCCTAGTCGAACTCGACATTCCCTAAGCACAAGCCCAAATGTAGTGACCTGGAAATCCGGTCCAATTTGAGCTGACCAAAAACACAAGTCCAACCCCAAATTAAACTGAAAATCATGAAATTAATAGAAATAAAAACAGAGGGTGAGGAAAGATAAGATAGAAACTTAGAATAGAAGAAGAAGAACACACAACATCAGAGTAACATGAACCTCACAGCGGAACGAATAACATATATTATATAACATAACTTTGAAATATAAATATGTACTTGAATATACATCCTTTCAAGGTATAGCACTTATTACACAGCGGAATAATAATAGCTATATAATCCTGAAGCCTCCTGCTCCAAGCTCGTCCAGTATATCTGTAAATCCCGACTACTTGACTGCCCGTACAAAATTGGGCACCCAAGAGTTTAGGGAAACAAACAAATAAACTCCGGGTCAGTCATGGGACTGGTGTGTGTAAAACAGTTTAAAAAAGTTTGAACAAGTAAACGATATCTCATAAGACCATGCCGTATAACGGAACGGGTTTTTCCCTTATGAGAATCCAAATTATCTTTATATCAAAAACCTTTTGATATTATAATAATGTCTATCAACAACAATATAATAATCATCTAGCAGAAACGCTTCCATCTCACGTTCTACATATATAGTATACAATCAAAACCGCAAGCATGTATTGGGTAATGGATTTCCAACTATGACAAGGTATGGAACCACCTTTCGCTAGTGTACCTCTAGAGAGGAATACACTGGGTTCAACAAGAACATCTTGCTACCCGGCCACACATGACCGACCACTCATTTCGCTTGAGTGTATCGAATGTATATCACCAACAGTTGGGATCAGCAACCGTTTCCCAAATGGGACAGCATCAACGATAGATTTTTAGAAATAAATGAAACTCTAGATCAGGTGATTATACACCCTACTTCGGAGCGACCGACTTAGCCATGCTGCCTGCCCGATTTCTGTCATTTACCAGTTGTGAGGCTAGAAGCTACACTTTATCATTTCATCAGATTCACTTCGAATGCCACATCGTCAAATCCATCAAATCACCGATTGACGTCCTCAACAATGCATTATGTGTTAGCTAAAAGAAGTTTCCTTCTCCGCTTCCACTCTTGGTACGGTTGAAGAAATCAATGTACGAGACCATTCTGGAAATACTCTGTCAGACATTCATCCATACAAGTCACCCAGGAACAGGATGAAGCAAAGGTACTATTAAGTACATCCATCTTAGGCACTGTTACCTAAGACTTATACAATAGCCCTTGCACTTTACTCCATCTTAAATTATCTTTGGCATATATGATCGCAACGCTTATGCCAATACAGAGCGGTTCTTTGGATAATAATCCAACCGGTCTCTCCATATTAACAACGTTAAGATGGTCAAAACTTTGATAGTCTAGGATTTAACTATCAAAGAAAAACACGTGGGCAAACAACGGTATTATTTCCAAATGGAAATTCTATCAATCAATCATCAATCATATATATATCTATATATAAATATATTCATATTTCCTTATTTTCTATGTTTAGAAAATATACATTATTAACACTGGAAAACATTTCCCTGACTTATTTACGTATCACTATTCTTTCTACAACTATCGGTCTCTAACTGTAAACTAGTAGTAGAACAATTCTCTAGGTATAAACCCCGAAGGCCGAAACCAACATCAGATCGACACTTAGTAAACCATTCAACTTAACTAATCTCTAGTCAGTTTCTAATCTTGTTTGACTCTATTCCTTTACCTCTATTCGATTAACTCTATTTGATTTACTCTAATATGAATAACTAATATCTATTTTAACTTTATTTTGAATAACTATATTCGATTTAACTCCATTTGCTTGACTCTAGATCGCAGCGATCACAATGGTTAGGCCTGATTCCCTTAGGAAACTTCCGATAGCTGTAGGCTATCTGCAGCCCTGCGAATTACGCTAGCAGTCGTGCTAAATGGTAACTTATCCTAAATAACTATGTCTGATTAACTCCTTTTGATAAACTACATTTGGTTAACTCCTTTTGATAAACTACGTTTGATTAACCCCTTTTTATCTCCTCGGTTTCCTTTTATAATCCTATTTAGTTTCCAAATAAATATTCCTTTTTTAATTCTATTTATTTACTAAATAAATATTCCTTCATCCTATTTGTTCTCTAAATAGATATTCCTTTATTCTATTCTATTCGTTTTATCAACATTTTTCCCCTTTATAAAACTCTATTCGTTTTATAAACATTTTCCTTTTATTTACTTTCGAAATATTTCCTTTTTATAAAATCGGTTGATTTTATAAAATTCCTTTATTTCAATATACATTGAAATAATTCTTCTTACTTCTCAGGGTCTTTTATGATATTTAAAATATCGAATAACAAGGATCAATATCATTCTAACACACATAATCCATTACAAATTATACAACACATCATATATCACAATATATGAAAAACAGTAAAATAAATGTTGAGGAATCAGTCGGATCCCTCCAACCTGTCTCCCTGCATCCACAGATGTTAGACAATAAAATCAACATCACTTTCAGTTCCATATGATATATTCTGTTAAACAGAATCAATATAGAAATTCAACTAACTGACTAGCCGTTCAATCAAACAGTCAACACACAGTCAATCAGCCAATATTAACCAGTTCTAAAAATACAACATGAAATTAAAAACTGTTCAGAGTTAGTGAGATTTACTCACATTGGACGATCATAGTTAATAACGATAACCATCGCTTGATTTAGACGGACAATTTATTTTTCAAATAAATTGTAACGAGCTTCGATGGACTTCCCGTCAGTTCCATGTTGTAGTGTCCGTCCCTATGATCCTATCGGATCTAGTTTCATCTAATTCTGATTACATATGTACAAGATATGACATTATTAAGTTTACACACTATTTAAAATTAAATTAAAACTTAGACTATAATTTAAATTGGACTTAACTTCCCGGCCCATTCACTTGTAAATCAGCCCACCTGCACATCCGTTATCTCCTTCCTCTTCTTGGATCTGAGAATCCCGTCTCTAGAAAGCAACTTGTTCCCTTAAATCTCCATTACCAAAGATCTCACTTTCTTCCTCGATTGAAGAATACGCGACTGCTCCTCCTATTTCTCATGTACTCAGCGTCTTCAAACTCGATAACCCCTCACCATTTCCCAGACTTCGGCTCCATTCTCTCCCCCAATACTTCCTTAAATCGAAATCTAAAATTACCATAATAAACTTTGTCAAAAACCGCATCCTTTCATACCCTTATCAAAACACTCGATCCCCTTTTAATATCTCGCATCGTTCTCTACCAGTCCACGTTTAAACCCTGCGCTCATCCCTTTCCTTCTCACCCGAAATCCAGTGCCCCACTTGGCGTGGCTTATCCCCTCCCTGCTGAAACCGTCGCACCCACTGCCGCATGTATTTGAGTCCATTTATCTTCACGTTTTCATGTCATGACCCAAAACTTTAAATGAAAGGATGAGACAACATCACAACATGTACTATACAACTGACCTTCAGGCTTCACCATACAGCCGCTCCCCCTTCCATGCTTCCTCTCTCTCTCAAATGATTCCCACTTCAGTACATTTCCCGGAGTGCAAAGATATGGTTCTTGTGATTTAAAAATGGAGGATTGGGTTGGAATGATTTTTATGAGATCTGGTTTTTCCATTCTCTTTACTTACTTTTGGTTGCGTTTTTATGGGGTTTTGTTGTGGAGTTTGGCGGACCACATATTTGTTTTGAGTCCAAAGAGAAAGGGTGGTTTGAGAAGCATCAACGTGTACCCTTGTTTTATGTTACAACTTTTGTTAAAGTTATGATATAGTGCAGTATCCATTTTCGTTTGTTCCATTCATATACAACTGCTAAAGACAGAATTAGATACATCGTTGTGATGACCAATGTGTCAGGATCCAAAAAATATAATAATACCGGTAGGTTAGCTTATTCTGTGAAACCCTGAAATGTCGATACAGGGTGCCAAATACTCCAAACAAAAAGTTGCTTATTAAATTAATTAAAAATTTCCATAAAATTTTAAAAATTAAATTATCACTACTTCTCAAAAGCACCCTGTCTAAATTCAAACCCGATCTCTAGTTATATCGAATAAACCGATATGGTCGATAAACGATTCTATAGCGACTATTTTAAAATTTGATTTGGACATATCTCAAAATCTACATGACGAAATCCATATTTTTCTCTTCCACTAGAAAGATATACTCCACCAGCTCCACACGTTTCTTGTTTCACAGAAATCCGTCTTAAAATGAATCATGTACATTCAGTTGAAGTTCAAATCGCCAAATTACGAACTGCAACGCCATTTCAAGCTCGATTTTAATTATAATAAAATTATACATTCAAACTGTCGTTCAAATAATATATTCATTATTTTAATTCAACTTTAAACTGAATTAAATATCACAGATGATCCAGTTCACACCATATCGCCATTTCAGCCAATTCTGATTATTTCAGAATTAAATATATTATTTAATTTATTATTTTAATTAAATATTCATCATTATTTAATTAAACCACCATTTAATACACTATATCACTATTTATATAATTAAATAAACAAATTATATTACCTCTGCAAATGCGGGTCATTACAATCTTCCCCACTTACAATAATTTCGTCCTCGAAATTGCTAAGGTAGAGGACAAACCCTATCGACTGGTTAGAACATACTTGTTCACTTCTTAACTTCAGTTTCAACTGAACCAATTTAATTTCAATTAAATTATTAATTAATTCTTATCAACGAAAATTTCCAAAAATCCTGAAAATTTTCTAACTCCTTAACTTTTCGAAAAAATTTCCCCAGCACCTCTTTTGTACTGGTCAATACGTCAAACTCCAACTCGCCTCTCTGGGCCATCTCCAACCCAAAAAGAAAATCAAACAGCCAAGCGACTTGCCAATTCGGCTCATAAATCTCATGCCTATATCGAATATAAACTTGTACCTTTTTGTTGGGCATATCAACTCTATCACTTCCATATGTTGTCAACTCTGCATATACCAATGTTATCCCAATCAAATTCTGAAATCACTTTCATCTCCAACACAACCATTCTCCTTTTTACCAAGCCAAATATCATTTTAACTCGAGTTTCTTCTCGATTCCCAACTCTTAACTTGATTATCACATTACACTCCAAATTTGAATCTCACAGTCCAATTTGTCTTGATATCATTCTAATTCAACCTCAGTTACCACTTTACTGGCTTTACTTTAATTCAATTTTGCTTTCACAAATTTCTGTTAAATTTGTTTTTAATTCAAACAGTCTTTCCCTGGGAGTTTTTAAAAAGTTTACTCTTTTCAAAAATCAAATTTTCCTTTTGAACATGTCACCGAGCCCTTAATTAATATTCCATTAGTTAAATCACTTCTCTGTTTCTTTATCAATATTTGTTAACCAAATATTTTCAATAACCATATTGGTCTTTTATGTTATTTGGAAAACACTTCCGAATACCGCCTTCCTTTATTTTATAAACTTTAGAAAATATATGCTATTTATAATTGGAAAATATTCCAATTACTTATCTCTTTTCCGATCTCGTTTATTTCTATACTTAGGGAATATTCTTTATTATATTTCCAAGCTTACACTTATTTGGGTTAAAACGGATGTTGTGTAAAACATCGTTACGACAACCAAAATACTATATTCAACTAACTCTTATCCAACATTGATCTTCGAGCCTGAAATCTTACTATTTATTTGTTAATAATGGAATCAATCAAGTTGGGGTATAACTACCTCTCAGACATTGACTGAATAACATTTATAACGTCAAAACAGATATGACTACTTACTCGAATAATCAATACCATACAACTACTTATTCACTTTTAAACACGTATACACTTCCTCTTTCTATTCTTACTAGATTTTATTCTTAGTCTTCCTTTTTTATTATACTATTCTATTTCTAAGTTCGTTTCCTTATCGACTTATATATATGTGTATATATATATCGATACATTGATTTCTAACTATCAAATTATCTTAAAAATATTCTAACTCCTTAAATTCCCAGAAAAAATTCGCCATAACCTCCTTTGTACCAGGAGCATCGGGATATTTCAAATAGCCTCCCATGGCCCTCACCAATCCAAAAGAAAAGGTAAAGCGGCTAGCCGATATGGCGCATAAAATCTCATATATGAATTAAATACATACCTTTTTGTCGAGCATTCTATTTATATACCTTCATACCTTATCCATACCTATCTCATGTATATTTATACCTGCCCAATCTATTTTAACTGTACCTGATCATTTTAACTCATTTCGTTAATTAATTTGTTAATTAACTCTTTAGTCTATTTCACTTTTATATTTGAACATGACATGTTCAAATATATTTTAACTTGCTTATTAACTGATTTGAATCCAAATTTAAAATTTAAGTTCTATATTCGATTTCGAATATCCATTTACAAATCCAATTCACCTTTCAAAGTTCAACTTCAAATTCAAAACTCGATTAACTAATTCCTCTTCGACTTAGTTAATTCTATTCAATTTCTATTCAAATTTTATATCACTTCTATTATTCAAATCTATATATCAAATTCTATTATGCAAATTCTACATATCAAATTCTATTCAAATTCTATATTATAAATCCTATTTGAATTTCCATATTCAAATTCCATATATCAAATTCTATTCAAATTCTATATTATAAATCCCATTTTGAAATTCAACACAACTTGTCTTTCCCAAAACAAATTCAAAACAGTATCTCTGGTAGTAATTCGTCACTTACAACTCGTAAATGAATACTGATGATGCAGCTGTCAACATCAGAATCTATTTTCCAGCGATCGAAGTGAGTTCAATACTATAAAACCATTTCTAAACATTTCCACCTTGAAATTCATTTCAAAATATAATTCACACTGCTTGTAAAACAATTTAAAATCTCCCAGGATCTTAAATTTTCCTTATTTTTAATCCAAATCCATTTTCTAACACTTATCCCATTTTCCAGAATTTTAATTCAATTTCTGGTTTAAATTCAAATTTAATTCATTTCAATTTCATATATTTCACTTATATGAATTCTGATTGGTTATTTACATAACCATTTAATTTATAATCTTACTTGATTATAATAACAACCAATATATCCACTATATTATAATTTCTCAATATAAATCCTTTATGTCAAAATCTAATTTGGGTAAAATTATTTCATTTACCCACTTTTCAAAACATACCATGACGGATCATCGTATTCGAGTGTTTACAAAATCCCTACCGATACAATGGATCAAACTGATCGACCAGAACCCATAAACAACTCAACCAACAAATCTCCACAATATAAAAAAAAATTATATCAATAACAAATACGTTTACTCATACATATACCCTCAAACTTAATATAGGGTATTACTAAGCCCATCTCTACTGAGTCACGCCACAGAGCCAAGGTAAAACTTAACTTAAGCTCTGATACCAATTGTAGTGACCCGGAAATCCGGTCCAATTTGAGCTGACCAAAAACACATATCCAACCCCAAATTAAACTGAAAATCAGGAAATTAATAGAAATAAAAACAGAGGGTGAGGAAAGATAAGATAGAAACTTAGAATAGAAGAAGAAGAAGAACACACAACATCAGAGTAACACGAACCTCACACCGGAACGAATAACATATATTATATAACATAACTTTGAAATATAAATATGTACTTGAATATACATTTTTTCAAGGTACATCACTTACAATACAGTAGAATAATAATAGCTATATAATCCTGAAGCCTCCTGCTCCAAGCTCTTCCAGTATATCTGTAAATCCCGACTACTTGACTGCCCATACAAAATTGGGCACCCAAGAGTTTAGGGAAACAAACAAATAAACTCATGGTCGGTCATGGGACTGGTGTGAGTAAAACAGTTTAAAAACAGTTTGAACAAGTAAACGATATCTCATAAGATCACGCCGTATAACGGAATGGGTTTTTCCCTTATGAGAATCCAAATTATCTTTATATCAAAAACCTTTTGATATTATAATAATGTCTATCAACCACAATATAATAATCATCTAGCAGAAACGCTTTCATCTCACGTTCTACATATATAGTATACAATCAAAACCGCAAGCACGTATTGGGTAATGGATTTCCAACTATGACAAGGTATGGAACCACCTTTCGCTAGTGTACCTCTAGAGAGGAATACACTAGGTTCAACAAGAACATCTTGCAACCCGGCCACACATGACGGACCACTCATTTCGCTTGAGTATATCGAATGTATATCACCAACGGTTGGGATCAGCAACCGTTTCCCGAATGGGACAGCATCAACGTTAGATTTTTAGAAATAAATGAAACTCTAGATCAGGTATTATACACCCTACTTCGGAGCGACCGACTTAGCCATGCTGCCTGCCTGATTTTTGTCATTTACTGGTTGTGAGGCTAGAAGCTACGCTTTATCATCACATCAGATTCACTTCGAATGCCACATCGTCAAATCCATCAAATCACCAATTGACGTCCTCAACAATACATTATGTGATAGCTAAAAGAAATTTCCTTCTCCGCTACCACTCTTGGTACGGTTGAAGAAATCAATGTACGTGACCTTTCTGGAAATACTCTGTCAGACATTCATCCATACAAGTCACCCAGGAACAGGATGAACCAAAGGTACTATTCAGTACATCCATCTTAGGCACTGTTATCTAAGACTTGTACAATAGCCCTTGCACTTTACTCCATCTTCAATTATCTTTGGCATATATGATCGCACCGCTTATGCCAATATAGAGTGGTTCTTTGGATAATAATCCAATCGGTCTCTCCATATTAACAACGTTAAAATGGTCAAAACTTTGATAGTCTGTGATTTAACTATCAAAGAAAAACACATGTGCAAACAACGATATTATTTCCAAATGGAAATTCTATCAACCAATCATCAATCATATATATATATATATCTGTATATATATATTCATATTTCCTTATTTTCTATGTTTAGAAAATATACGTTATTAACACTGGAAAACATTTCCTTTACTTATTTATATTTCACTATTCTTTCTACAACTATCGGTCTTTGACTGTAAACTAGTAGGAGAACAATTCTCTAAGTATAAAACCCCGAAGGCCAAAACCAACATCAGATCGACACTTAGAAAACCATTCAACTTAACTAATCTCTAGTCGGTTTCTAATCTTGTTTGACTCTATTCCTTTACCTCTATTCGATTAACTCTATTTGATTTACTCTGATACGAAAAACTAATATCCGTTTTAACTTTATTTCGAATAACTATATTCGATTTAACTCCATTTGCTTGACTCTAGATCTCAGCGATCACAATGGTTACGCCTGATTCCCTTAGGAAACATCCGACCGCCGTAGGCTATCTACAGCCCTGCGAATCACACTAGCAGTCGTGCTAAATGGTAACTTGTCCTAAATAACTATGTCTGATTAACTCCTTTTGATAAACTACATTTGATTAACTCCTTTTGATGAACTACGTTTGATTAACCCTTTTTTATCTCGTCAGTTTCCTTTTATAATCCTATTTAGTTTCCAACTAAATATTCCTTTTTTAATTAAATATTCCTTTATCCTATTTATTCTCTAAATAGATATTCCTTTA
Organism: Allium sativum; assembly: GCA_030737875.1. Taxonomy (NCBI): domain Eukaryota; kingdom Viridiplantae; phylum Streptophyta; class Magnoliopsida; order Asparagales; family Amaryllidaceae; genus Allium; species Allium sativum. The sequence goes on along the minus strand of CM060924.1, from coordinate 181,448,878 downwards.
TTCTATTCTATTCGTTTTATCAACATTTTTCCCCTTTATAAAACTCTATTCGTTTTATAAACATTTTCCTTTTATTTACTTTCGAAATATTTCCTTTTTATAAAATCGGTTGATTTTATAAAATTCCTTTATTTCAATATACATTGAAATAATTCTTCTTTCATCTCAGGGTCTTTTATGATATTTAAAATATCGAATAACAAGGATCAATATCATTCTAACACACATAATCCATTACAGATTATACAACACATCATATATCATAATATATGAAAAACAATAAAATAAATGTTGAGGAATCCAGTCGGATCCCTCCAACCTGTCTCCCTGCATCCACAGATGTTACACAATAAAATCAACATCACTTTCAGTTCCATATGATATATTCTGTTAAACAGAATCAATATAGAAATTCAACTAACTGACTAGCAGTTCAATCAAACAGTCAACACATAGTCAATCAGTCAATATTTAACAGTTCTAAAAATACAACATGAAATTATAACTGTTCAGAGTTAGTGAGGTTTAATCACATTGGACGATCATCGTTAATAACGATAACCATCGCTTGATTAGACGGACAATTTATTTTTCAAATAAATTGTAACGAGCTTCGATGGACTTCCAGTCAGTTCCATGTTGTAGTGTCCGTCCCTACGATCCTATCAGATCTTGTTTCATCTAATTCTGATTACGTATGTACAAGATATGACATTATTAAGTTTACACACTATTTAAAATTAAATTAAAACTTAAATTATAATTTAAATTGGGCTTAACTACCTGGCCCATTCACTTGTAAATCAGCCCATCTGCACATCCGTTATCTCCTTTCTCTTCTTGGATCTGAGAATCCCGTCTCCAGAAATCAACTTGTTCCCTTAAATCTCCATTACCAAAGATCTCACTTTCTTCCTCGATTGAAGAATACACGACTGCTCCTCCTATTTCTCATGTACTCAGCGTCTTCAAACTCGATAACCCCTCACCATTTCCCAGACTTCGGCTCCATTCTCTCCCCCAATACTTCCTTAAATCGAAATCTAAAATTACCATAATAAACTTTGTCAAAAACCGCATCCTTTCATACCCTTATCAAAACACTCGATCCCCTTTCATTATCTCGCATTGTTCTCTGCCAGTCCAAGTTTAAACCTCGCGCTCATCCCTTCCCTTCACACCCGAAATCCAGTGCCCCACTTGCCGTGGCTTATCCCCTCCCCGCTGAAACCGTCGCACCCACTGCCGCATGTATTTGAGTCCATTTATCTTCACGTTTTCATGTCATGACCCGAAACTTTAAATGAAAGGATGAGACAACATCACAGCATGTACTGTACAACTGACCTTCAGGCTACACCATACAGCCGCTCCCCCTCCCATGCTTCCTCTCTCTCTCAAATGATTCCCACTTCAGTACGTTTCCCGGAGTGCAAAGATATGGTTCTTGTGATTTAAAAATGGAGTATTGGGTTGGAATGATTTTTATGAGATCTGGTTTTTCCATTCTCTTTGCTTACTTTTGGTTGCGTTTTTATAGGGTTTTGTAGTGGAGTTTGGCGGACCACGTATTTGTTTTGAGTCCAAAGAGAAAGGGTGGTTTGAGAAGCATCAACGTGTACCCTTGTTTTATGTTACAACTTTTGTTAAAGTTATGATATTGTGAAGTATCCATTTTCGTTTGTTCCATTCATATACAACTGCTAAAGACAGAATTAGCTACATCGTTGTGACGACCAATGTGTCAGGATCCAAAAAATATAATAATACCGGTAGGTTAGCTTATTTTGTGAAACCCCGAAATGTCGATACAGGGTGCCAAATACTCCAAACAAAAAGTTGCTTATTAAATTAATTAAAATTTTCCATAAAATTCTAAAAACTAAATTATCACTACTTCTCAAAAGAACCCTATCTAAATTCAAACCCGATCTCTAGTTATATCGAATAAACCGATACGATCGATAAACGATTATATAGCGACTATTTTAAAATTTGATTTGGACATATCTCAAAATCTACACGATGAAATCCAGATTTTTCTCTTCCACTAGAAAGATATACTCCACCAGCTCCACACGTTTCTTGTTTCACAGAAATCGGCTTAAAACGAATCCTGTACATTCAGTTGAAGTTCAAATCGCCAAATTACGAACTGAAGCGCCATTTCAAGCTCGATTTTAATTATAATAAAATTATACGTTCAAACTATCGTTCAAATAATATATTCGTTATTTTAATTCAATTTTAAACTAAAGTAAATATCACAGATGATCCAGTTCACACCATATCGCCATTTCAGCCAATTCTGATTATTTCAGAATTAAATATATTATTTAATTTATTATTTTAATTAAATATTCATAATTATTTAATTAAACCACCATTTAATTCACTATATCACTATTTATATAATTAAATAAATTAATTATAATACCTCTGCAAATGCGGGTCATTACACCCAAATGCCTAAACCAATATCAGACAAGCACCCAAGGAACATCTCCTCCGAATTTGGACAATCCACGTAAGGTGATACTAGCAAAACAACTAAGCATTGGAGCACTCATTTGTCTCCCAGAGACAACTAGAACTTATTACAATGATAACCTCTCAGCTTTCTTAACTCCAGTTACTATCGCCATCACTAGGTAGGTACCTAATACCACCCTGTTCCTTTAGAGTAGATTGACTCCCCAAAATAATGCTATACCCAGTAAAGCCCAAAACAAAGCAATCACAAACATACATCCATGACTCGATAAGACCATGTTACGGCAAATCATACTAAGGCTAGTCGAACCATCAACCGGGTTCGTCACTACTAAAGGTCTATCGACTATCTCGGGTTTGTCAAACAATACTCGAACAGAAACATCTTAAATAGAAAGCATACCTTTGATAACGACGACTTTTCCCTTCTGCGACGCAGTCGGAGCATTCGACGAAGAAGGAACAACGTTGATAGCATACGCTTTCACAATCTGCTTCTCCCTAGGAGGTTGTGGACAATCATCCTTGTGGTGTCCCACCTGGCCGCAGTTAAAGCACTTCCTTTCCCCAGGCTTTTCTTGACACTCTATGGCATAGTGGCCCTTCTTGCTACAACTAAAGCACTCGTCACCATTCTTATTCTTCTTATTATGACCATCCTTGGTCGGGTTTTTCTTCCTCTTGTTCTGAGAATTCTTCTTGCCTTCACCGCCTACTTGCGGCTTTGGTTCCTCTGTAGATGCAATAGCAACTTCAGTCTTTGACTTAGGGAAAAGGCTCTCTGACCTTAATGCCTTTCCTATAATAGACTCGAACGTCTCATCGATATGGTTTTGTAAGTCTAACCCCCAAGTACCCATCTGAACCAGTTATGAACTTTTCGTTCTTCTTTTCGACTGTATCGATAAGGGAAAATCCATATTTCGATAAAGTATCGAATTCAGCAACATACTCCGAGACTGCTCTACCATTCTGCTTAAGCTCTAAGAACTTTCTGAACAATTCTGATTTATGAGCAGCTGGAATAAACTTATCACAAAAGCAATTCTTAAACTAATTCCAAGTAACTTGATCCTCAGGAGTAGCTGCCTTAATAGCATTCTGCCAACTCATAGCTCGTCCTTGTTGTTGACGCGATGCTAGCATCCTCTTCATTGCATCTTCGATTCCCAAATCTTCAACGATGCGCTCACAACTATCTACCCAATCTTGAACTTCTATAGTCGACTCCGTTCCATGGAACGACTTCCCACCAAGACTAGTGTAATCCTTGCACAGCTTGGCAAAATCAGCCCTAGGCGCCTGCACTACTGCACCACCACCGTTAGTAGCATTAGGAACTGCTCCCCGAGTATCCCTAAGCATCTCTCTCAGAAATCAGTGAACATAGTCCTCATATCAGGAGCATTCCCATTATTGTCCCCTCTACCAATACCCTTCGTATATCGGCTCATCGTTCAATCTATTCACAGAAAACGATTAACCATCTTCTTTGTGGTGTCAGTGCAGTGTAACTCCCTAGATATACTAATAGTATATATATAGCTACCTTTTGAAAACCAAAATATAACAAATACGCGCTCTCATATACAAATAATTTCTCTCCCTGATGACTTCCCTAGGTTAACTACGCAACCTAGAGCTCTGATACCAAGTGTGATGGCCCGCCCCGCATTAACCGACATTTCCTCCGAAAGTGCGTTGTACACATGTCCGCTAGCACGGGATGGTCGTCAAAGAAAGGAAAGAAGATGAAAGAACTAACAAAGAAACCTGTAAAATGTCTCACGGTGCCTGGAATAAAATATAATAGTAACATACTTGACATAAAACAGGCGAGACAGTGCATAAGCTGAAAACTAAAACCATCATCATCATAGCAGCGGAAATCCAAAATACAGCTTATGATCCAACATCATTCTCACAACTTCAAAACTGTCTCTAAAGCAAAAGAAAGTAAAAGAAGGAGGTACACTACTAATGCCGAAGCAGTGACGTTCAACAACACAGGGAGAATATCTATATATCATACGTGGAAGCCTCCTGCTCGTCTCCGGTACAGCTACTCATGCATACCACCTAACCAGTCTCTAGTTTGCTCGTTTAGGAGCACCTAGAGTAATAAGAAGAGACATAAAACTCTGGGTCAGATAAAAGTCTGATATGAGCGATAAGCAACAAAACAGAACAATAACAGGTATAATCCAATCATACCAGAACCTGCAACCAAAGAGTCAGCACAATATACGCTCAATACTCTAAGGTGCCACTAACATATGGTGTAAAGAATACGGGGGTGGGGGTGTGCATGTCATAGTGAAAGCAAACAATCAAACATAGCAACCATTCTCACATCTCTCACTCAGTGTGTAAAGCATACGATATCCACTATTTGGTCACCTAATCCTTTGGGCCCTAACGGAGTCCAACCCCGTACAACTATCACTACAAGCCCACTATTCGTCTCTCAGTGGTGACCCAAAGTTCTGAATATCGACAACCCATTTGCACAAATCCCGCAGAAAAGTCCAATCGTGAAGTTAACTCGTTGGTTCCTAATTGGATCCTGAGTTCTACTTCTTTTTCGGACTTCCTTTGCATCTCGGGTTTTGGTCTTCTCCGGATCGGTTCGATCTTCTCTCTTCACTTTTCTTCGGGTCGGTTCGTCCATGTCAACTCCTATGGTTCGGATCGTGGACACTCATTGGGTTCGGGTCGGATAGTGGTGCTCGCCCTCCATCAGATCGGTTCGTGCTTCCTCCGTCGAATCGGGTCGTGGCACATGACCAGCTCGTGGCTCCTCCTCTCAAGCGGATCGGTTCAGATGAGTACACAGGTTCGGAGGCGGGTCGGATAGTGACTTCGTGGCGCACTCCAGGAGAACGGGTCAGGTCGGAGCTGCATGGTGCTCCACGGTTCGGATCGTGCTCCCCTTCTCCGATCCGATCCTGTTCAGCTAATTTCCTGCACTTCTTTCCAACGACTGTTTTACGCCATTCGACGGAATTTTCGACCAATATAAATTTTCTAATCAATCACAAAACATACCTTACAGTCATGGCAACATGTATAATCAACCACTAACACCAAAACAATAATTTGATAGGTTAAAACAGATCAAATATAGCCAAAAACCCATATTTTCCCTTAAGCATATTTAAACAAAACTAATGATATGATTAGAAAAACTTAACCTAATCAACTCAAATTTCTATCAGAGCCCTAAAATAATATTTTAGAATTTTACAAATTTTTCTAGATTTTTGTGGTGCAAAATTTCGCGAATTATCACTAATCACCCCTTAATCCCCTAAATTCCAGAATTAGTGAAATTAGTCCAAATTAACCCAAATTCATATCAGATGCATAAAATAATATTCTAGAATTTTGAAAATTTTTCTAGATTTTTCTGAGTTATAATTTCGCTAATGTTCGCTAATTACCCTAATTAGCCATAATTAGTGAAAAACAATGCAAATCACTCACCTTTGCCACAAATTAAACTATAGATCTGAAATATCCTTTGTTTTGGGTCAAATCTCAATGCTTAGCAGTAGCCCCAACTCTGACTTGATGCTATCTTGGCTTGGTTTGATGTTCATAAGCTTAATTAGTGATTAGGAACGATAAAAATGGTGTTTTGGGAGCGATTTAGAAGATGGAGGCCATTGCTAGAGCTCAAGGGAGGTTTGTGGCGGCTGGAAAAATGAATAGGAACTATTTTCTAACTCATTTCAGTCCTCCCCTAACCCTAATCCCGAAATGGATTATGGGCTTAGCTGTTAATCACTCTAATTAGGCCCAGTTAAGCTGTTTTTCACCTTCTAAACCTTGTTTCAGCCATATCTCCCGAACGGTGAGTCCGTTTGGTTAATGTGACCACTCTACGGAAAGGTAAACCATCATTCGGATCTAATGGAAGTGGTTTTAGGTAAAAAATCCTTACCAATCAAAAGTTATGGCGAAAACAAGATCAGCTAGGGGCAAAACGGTCATTTAAAAATCGGCAAAAATCATGAACACGGGAAATGATCCCAATAGTCGTCTCCCAAAGCTACATGACCATACGACTTCGCATGTGAAAGAAATAAATATTCTACGATCCTTCGATGCGTACAATGCGGTTCGTTACACATCTCCTCTGCACGGCTCATTCGGTATTATTACAAGTTGCCTCTCCGGGCTTTCTCCAGTCCAAAAGAAATTCAAGAAGCCATTTTGTCTGGCATTCCACTCTATCACTTCTATTTGCTGTCCAATCAACATATACCACTTCATTTCCACTCGATTTCCATTAAAATTATCCTCGAACTACATCACCCATATATAACTTCATTCAAACTCCGATTCCAAACTCAATTCCAACTCTTAATTCATCAATTCAATTCCATTCCAGATTATCTCTAATCCAAACCAATTTTATTTGACTTAGTTAAATTTCTATTTATTTACTTTATAAGTAAAAAATTTATTTCGGAATTCAAATTCCTGGGTTTTTTTATTTCAAATCAGTTTGAAATCATATATTATTCAGAACATTTGAATTTCTGGCAACTTGTTTCCTCAAATAATTCAAAAACAAAATCTTTGGTAGTAATCCGTCACTTAGAAACTCGGAAATGAACACTGATGATGCGGCCGTCATCATCAGAATTTATTTTCCAGTGATCAAAGTGAGTTCAATACTATATTACTTTTCAAAATTCATTTTAAAACACTTCCATTTTGAATTTTTGCTTCAAAATATCTTTCACAGCACTTGGAAAACAATTTCAAATCTTCCAGGATTTTAAAATTCCCATATATTTAATCCAAACATTATTTCCAGCTCTTTCCCAAGTTTCTAGGGTTTTATTTCAATTTTGATTTTAAATTCAGGTTCAGTTCATCTGATTTTGCATATTATACTTATATAATATTTCGATTGGTTATTTATATAACCAACTTAATTAAAAATCTTATTCGATCATAATTCTAACCAACACATTCAATATATATGAGATAATTCCAATATTTATGCTTTCTTTATATCAAAATATATTTTTGGGTAAAATTATTTCATTTATCCTTTTTCCAAAACATACTGTGTCGAATTACTCTGTTTAAGAGTTTAGAAATACCTATCGACATAGTTTGCATTATTGTTTCGACCAGAATTCGAAAACCACTCGACTGACCAATCATCACAATATAAAAGAGATTTTATTTTCCAAATACGCACTCATGTATATATATGTATACACACACACACACTCATACTCAATCTAGAGTATTACTAACTCCATCTCTATTGAGTTATGCCACAGAGCCAAGTTAAGCACTTAACCTTCAGCTCTGATACCAACTGTAAAGGCCCGAAAATCCGTACCAATTTGAGCTGACTGATATCCTACACATTCAACTCAAAGTGCACGAAAATTCAGATCATTAATAGAAAGAAATTAGAGGATGAGATAGAAAAGATAGAACTAATAGAATAGAAGAAGAAGATCACAACTGAACTAAATCAGAGTAAAACACGAACTCACAGCGGAATGAATAAATTGTATTATAACATAACTTTGAAATACAAAATCTGAATTGGTACTTACATATCATATCAGAATATAACTCATTTACATCATAGCGGAAACAATCTCTAAATAATTAATGGTGAAGCCTCCTGCTTTGAGCTCCTCCAAGTGAATCTGTAAAATCCTGAAACACTTGACTGCTCTAACAAATTTGGGCACCAAAGAGTTTAGGGAAAACACAAACAAATAAACTCTGGGTCTGTCATGGGACTGGTGTGAGTAAACTCCAACCATACAGTTTAACTTTGAAAATCCTTTTGAAGAAAAGATAATAGTAAGACCAGCCCACACATAAACATGGACGATTTTTACCTTACTATACCCCAAAATACTTTTGATATCAAACTCCAGTGATATTATAATAATGTCTAATCAAATAAATTACCAAATAGCCGAACTCTTGCATCTCACGCTCACATATATAGTATAAAATCAAAAACCGCAGAGTGCTTATTGGAGATTGGATTCCAACAGACAAGGTATGGGAGCACCTTCCGATCAGTGTACTCTAGAGGGGATACACTGGGGTTCAATAAGAATGTCTTGTAACCCGGCTTCACATGACCGACCACTCATTTAGCTTGAGTGTATCGAATATATTGCCACCCACAGTTGTTGGCCATCCAACCGTCATCCGAAGATACAGAATCGAAAAAGAAGAACAAATATGAATTTTCTCTAGATCGGTGATAATACACCCTGCTTGGGGATGACCCAACTAGCCATGCTGCCTAGCCCGACTTTTGTTACTTCCTAGTTGTGAGGCTAGAGGCTACGTCTATCTTCAGAACATCTGATCACCATTCACTTTGAATGCCACATCGTCAACCTCGTCAATTCACTGATCGATTTCCAAAAATATCATGGGTATAAAAAGCTAAGAGGAACGAATTCCTCCGCCACTAGACGTAATACCTTTAAGAGATCAAATATACGTGATTTGTTAGGTATACTCTATCAGACACTCGTCCATACAAGTTGTCCTGGGACTAGACAAACAAAACACCATTATGGAACAGGATGATCCTTGTATTCACTACGTCTTCAATTATCGTCAGCATAATCTAATTCGCAGCGCTTATGCCCATACGGAGTGGTTTTCGGCTAATAATTCCAACCGGTCTCTCCATATCGACAACGATGGTCAAAACACTTCGATAGTCGGTTATTTACTATCGAAGTAAAACAAACATCCACTTGAATGTACAACTAAACATCAAATAATCACTGGCCCCTTTTTAATTAACTTTAATTTCCTAACTACACATATCTTTTCAATATCTCCCAAAAACTATTTAACCTTTTACGCTCCTTGGTAAACATTTCAAATACTGTAACTCTTATTTTACCATGTTCTAGAAAATATATTATTAACGTTCGAAACCATTCCTACCCTTCCACATTTCTTATCTTCTATACTTTAGAGAATATATATTATTAATATTGGAAAACGTTTCCAATTTCCATTATAATCATTTTAAATCTGTAAAATGTTTGCTTCTAACACATTATTCACTTTAAAATGTGAATATAAATTCTTATAGGAATCTGGTCTCTTTGAATCAACTTTAGACTTGGTTTTATAAATAAATATCACTACTTGTTGGAATTTCATCGATCAATTTGTTTCTCTAGATTTATATTCTAACTCCACTTCACAACCCTGTTTACGAGTCAACTTCTCCCTAATTATAAATCGAGTTTATAACTATATCTCGATTTCCTATTCGATTATAGATTATGGATTTCAAACCAACTATTTTCTATCTTTTAAATCTATAAATTTCTAAAAGTAAGTTATACCATTTGACACAATCGAATTTCCAATTATAACCCTTATGGGTTTATTTCAATCATTATTTGTATTTCGAATATTGAAATAAATATTTCATCATTTCTTTTGAACTATTTAACATTTCCTTTTTAAATTCTTTTCTTATATTTCCAAATTACTTAAGAATAATGATTCCACATTATCTCTAAATATTGTTCAAAAATCAACTACTTGTTTTAATACTTAAACAAGTCATTGTCCCCTTGTCCAATTAAGGTTCAATTTCTATTATTCAAAAATAATAAATAGTATATTCTTCTTTTTTAAAATTCAAATTCTTATCTAATATATTTCACGGTATTTAAATAACTGTTATTTCAGAGCCAGTGTAATCCCTTATCCTCAACAAACAACAATAAATAACAGATTATTTATCATATAAGATAATGCAATATATGAAAACAACAAATATAATTATTTCAACCAATTTATCAGTAATTCATCCAAACAACCATCACGCATCATTTAACCATTATTTACAAACATTAAATAATGATTATAATATTATAAAAATGATCAGAATTAGTGAATTACTCACTTTTGCGCGTTAACTGTTAAATAACGATTTGCGTCCGCTGATTTGGTTGAGCGGTTTATTTTGCCTAAATTCAGACGAGCTTCAAATGGTTCTGAATCAGTTCCAGAACGTAGCCTGTGTCCATACGATTTCAACGTGCCAAGTTTTCTGATTTTTCCTCTACTTTGGGCTTTTATTTCCTTTCTTCCTTTTTCTGAACTCCATTAACATGTGGTCAATGCTGCTTAATACTCCTTCTATGTTTGAATTACTTCGAAAGCCCACTGTAACCATGGCGTTACCTGGCAACCAATCTACTGCTTCTCCACCTAACCTCACGTTCGTCCCATCTTTCCATCCATACAAGTTTCAATGCTTCAGACCCCATTTTATTTCTTTTAATGATAAGGCCAAGCTGAACAATGCTTAACGGCCCATCCTCCTTATAAACCATAAGCTCTTGTACCGAATGTTTACCATTTCGAATTGTATCTTCTAATCTCAACTGCGCCTACCATTACCCCTAAATCACTGCCCGGTCACATAAACCATCCCAACGTCCTATGCATTTGCTCTATGATATTTCAGTCTGACCCTCAATGTTCAAATGCTCCTATTTTTTTCTTCCCGATTTTTGACACTCCAGTACACGAAGTTGTGCCCACTCACATCGCTCAAAACAAATGCCAACTCATTGGCCTTTAACCCCTACACTGGTACATGCATCTCTCTTGTAGGAGTATGATGTGCACCGCATGGCCATCAGACCACTTCAATTTCCTTTCCTCCCCACAAACTTCGGCTCATAGCCCCACCACCTGAATGCTACAGTAGTCATGCACCATCCTTGAATGAACAGTGCCCAACGTTTCCTGTATACATCCCGTCAACCAACAAATGCTGCAACGAACACTTCAGCATAAAACACCACCTTGTCGCATACCTCATGAACACATTCACCTCCCATAATACCCTCGCTCTCTTCAGTGTTTGAACAAGCCAAACTCCAAAGGTTTTTCATGCCTCCTATTTTTCCTTTGCTTCTTTTACTTTTTCCCGTACCAGTTAAATACGGCTCTCCTCCATTACACGTTAATCACTTCCTCTCCGTTCATTTCTGCATCCCGTCTCCACTGCTCCAGCACGCATGCAAGTGCGTCCGTTCTTAGTGCCGAACCCCTCCGACTTCTTCACTCATTCATATTACTTCACCGATACCAATGAAGCCACCGTCATCCATCCTCTTGCCTCATGATCTCCATGTTGGTCAGTAAATTCAACCTCAGTTGCTGCTCTCTCCTTGGCAAAGCTTCAGCCTTATCACACGGCTCCTAACAATCCGTGCTAAGGACCTCCTCGCGCCATGCTACAGGCATGCGCTATTATATATATATATATATATTGTATTTTTTTTGTTTCTCCGAAAGATGAAATGAAAAGAAGAGTAGTGCGTATTTATAAGTTCAGCGCCCTTCTTTGTTAAGTAATAGGGTAAATATAGTGGTACTTAGCTAGTCTCTTAGGTGTATGGGTTTGTTTGCTTTAGTTGTCAGCAATAGGTTTTTAGGGAATACGACATGTAAGTTTTAGCTATACATAGTTTAAATTTCCCATACATAAATGTTAGGGTAGGCTAAGTAGACTTGTGATAAGTGACATATGCACGTTTTGGTATGAATGTCTTAGTTTAGAAGGAATTGTTTTATTTGTTTGCACGCCATTCATTTGTTAAGGTTCATGCTATCAAGCTGAGTTCACCGATTTAAGTTGGTTGGTTTTATTATCAAAAGAAAAAAATGTAATCAAACCACGGGGCAAAGTGCCCAATTTCCACTGAGTTGGGTTCATATGAATTTACGACTTTGTTTACCTCATTTTTAAAATTACACGTACGGACACAAGTAAGACTACAATTGTGCTCAACGAGGTGTCACTATCCTAAAAATATAATAATATCGGCAGATTAACTTATATTGTGAAACTTCAAAATGTTGTTACAGGTTGCAAAATACTTCAAATAAAAAGTTGCATATTTAATTAATTAAAAATTACAGTAAAATTCTAAAAATTAAATTATCACTACGTCTCAAAAGAACCTTGTCTAAATTCAAAACCGATGTCTAGTTATTTCGAATAAACCGTTACGGTCGATAGACGATTCTATAGCGACTTTCTGAATATTTGATTTGGACATATATTGCCGTGTATACGACGAAATCTTGATTTTTCACTTCTGTTAGAAAGATACAGTTCAACAGATTCCAACGCTTCTTGTTTCAAAGAAATCCGACTAATAACGGATCTTGTACACTCAGTTGAAGTTCAGAACGTTAAATTACGAACTGTCGTGATATTACAGGCTCGATTATATTTAATATATATTTTTATACGTTCACCTTCATTTTAATTCATACATAAATCCATTTATATTATGAATTCAATATTTAAACTGATTTAAATATTCAAAGACAAACCGATAAAAATGCGGGACGTTACAGAAAAGAAATGCTCATTTCTTTCTTATGTTTCATTATTCATGTATCCTTTTCACGCAATAGGTGTAAAAGTGAACTGCTAAGTTGTTCTAGTTTTGTACTTATAGAGAGGAAACAGAGAAATGAGATCATTAGTTGATTGAGAGAAAAAGGGCAAAATGTGTTTTTCCTGAGAAATAAGTTAATGTGGCTCCCTTATTGCCGGAGAATGGAAAGAAACTTATGTGTTCTACGTGTTGCGTGAAAAGAGAGAGAGAGAGTGGAAAGAAAATTGTTGTCAGGCACAAATGTGAGTTGCATTCAAAAATTGATGTGGAGAAATGAATATGGAGAAGAATGAATTGTCTCCATTATATTTCTTGCTTAAGGAGCAGGTAGAGAAGAGAGAATGTTGGAATGTCCAAGATGAATGAATATATATATAGCATGGTATTCATTCAACCGCCCAGTTCTTACCTGCATAGTATTAGATAAGGTATACGTCGTTTCTAATATTGTTTGGTATCACTCCACTGTTGTTTTTTTGACTCACTTCACACCAGTTTTCTTTTAAATTCATTACATAATATTAGACTACATAGACTCATCCATCTATAGTATTAGATTCATTTATTCATTCAAACCACGCGTAGACTCAACTACCTATAGTATTTAGCTATTTATTAGTTCAGCTTCAGACCATAAAGAAACACCACATGTAGTCCATATATATTTATTTGCTTACTTTTGAAAATGCATGAAATCACCTAAGTCCCATTTACTTGTTATTCTTTTAAGTATTTCTTATTCCTTCTCTTAGCGCAGAACCTACTAGCCCTATTCTAAATGTCATACACTTCCCTTATTAAGTGCTTATTACTGTTATGAAAACTGCAACTTTGCGGAAGCGTCCAGGATCTTATTCACCCAATTACTTAAATATGATTTCTATGGAAACAAACACAGGTATGAAATCATACGCGCGAACACAAGGTATTCCACCCAACCACCCTCTTTATTGATTCTCAAAAACAAATTTTGTTTACACTCAATGGATCAAAACCAACAATAAAAAAAATTACAAGAATCAATAACCTTATTGAGAAAGGGAAAGAATATCTAGATGACTAACACTCTTTGTTGGAGAAGGAGAACAATGAAGAACGACGGCTAAGCCTTGGATTAACTGGAGGCACCAATCATCTCTAGGGCACCAAGCCCTAGAGGCACGCAACCGCCACTTTATTAGGTTATACATTAATCCAACCCAATGTGCTGCTTTTATAGGAGAATAGAAGGCCTAGGAAAAATATCCAATTTTCCTCTTAGAGATATATTAGGAATATATCCCCTCAATACTTGCAGATATGTCACAAAAAGACTGGGTCAAAATCCAGCAATAAATCCGCTTAAACGCCAACCGATCCTTCTAACCTTCTTTCTGTTGCAGCACCATCTTCTCGACCGCCAAGCACATCCACGCCTCGTCTCTATCAACATATGTGATTTTATGTCACAAATCACAACACTCCACCTTGATATGAAATCACATCAACAACAAGTCAACCGACTTCCATGGACATGTGAAATCACCATCACAATGCTCCACCTTAATCTGAAATCATATCAACACTCCAACAATCACCAAACAAGTCATCTAGCTCTTTTAATGACACCTTCTCTCAATTAAACCAACCTTGATTTCCGGGCAACAAGACACACCCCACAACCTCGATTTCAGGGCAACGAGGTGCGCCCAGTCGATTTGAAAGGACTACGACCACACCTCAATTACAAACACAACTAACCGCCTGCAAAAGATGCATCTACCACCTGAGCTGCACCGTGCATCAACCAACGGTCTAAAAGTGCTTGTAATTCCACAACAACACCCATCTACCACTTAATCTAAGCTCCTTCCTCGATCACTCCGGATCCCTCGAGCATCATCAACATGAAGACCCTTGTCGAACACATCAGCAGTGACCAAATTAACCTCTCCACCTTGCTGTAGACTAGGTTCTTCAACCGTCACTCGCCTGCGACATCGACACCCGTCTACCACTTGACCTGAGCTCCTTCCTCGATCACTCCTGATCCCTCGAGCATCATCAACGTGAAGACCCTTGTCGAAAACATGAACCGAATCACCAAGGTATAAGCAAATCAAACCAATTGCCAACATCTTCGTTTTCTTCCATCTTCCCCCATCCATATTTGAGGGCTCCTCTTCATCTTCATCAACCAAACAGTTGAGGCCTTCAAATCTCCAATCAAAATTAGTCATCACCAACAGCGCCATCATATCCGACATAAAAAAATCGATTTTTTTTTCAATAAAAAATCATTTTTTCGGAACAAAAATCAATATTTCCAATCCGAAATCATTCTAAGCTTTGAGATGATCTAGCTCTGATACCAACTGTTATGAAAACTGCACCTTTGCAGAAGCGTCCAGGATCTTATTCACCCAATTACTTAAAGATGATTTCCATGGAAACAAACACAGATATGAAATCATACGCGTAAAAACAAGATATTCCACCCAACCACCCTCTTTATTGATTCTCAAAAACAAATTTTGTGTACACTCAATGGATCAAAACTAACAATAAAAAAATTACAAGAATCAATAACCTTATTGAGAAAGGGAAAGAATATCTTGATGACTAACACTCTTTGTTAGAGAAGGAGAACAATGAAGAACGACAGCTAAGCCTTGGATTAACTGGAGGCACCAATCATCTCTAGGGCACCAAGCCCTAGAGGCACGCAACCGCCCTCTATTCGATTATACATTAATCCAACCCAATGTGCTGCTTTTATAGGAGAATAGAAGGCCTAGAAAAAATAACCAATTTTCCTCTTAGAGATATATTAGGAATATATCCCCTCAATACTTGCAGATAAGTCACAGAAAGACCGGGTCAAAATCCAGCAATAAATCCGCTTAAACGCCAACTGATCCTTCTAACCTTCTTTCTGTTGTTGCACCATCTCCTCGACCGCCAAGCACATCCACGCCTCGTCTCTATCAACATATGTGATTTTATGTCACAAATCACAACAATTACCATATTCTACTATAGCATGACCTAATTAAGTTTTGCGCAGGATTTTATTTACGATAGATTTATCATCGTACCGCTATTTCAGATGAGTACATCAGAATGCCAACCTCGTTATCATAGGATAATAAAATATAGTGCATTTATCTTACTTGTTGTTTTCAGATGAGTACATAGGAACACCATATTTGAAATGCACCATACCTATCATCGTAACGTACATTATTGTTTGAATTTTATTTGATACTTAGCTTGAATTTTTGTGTGTTTGTTTTAATAAAAAGCAATTAATATTGTTTGAATGTTATTTGATAATTCATGGTGGATTCTTATTGTTGATTATCGAATGTGTTTACAGGTAATTAGCATTTCCAGAGTGAAACCACCAACAACAATGGACGTGACTTTGATAGTTATATGTACTATGATATTAGTTAGTACTTTTTGTAAAACTCTTTGTGAATGTCTGTGGTGTGTGAATTTGCTCATTTTGTCAAACAATTATTATCTAATGTTTATGGATAATACTTATGTAACTAACGTGTTTTCAATTATTTGAATAGGATGATTATATGATCAGTTCATTATTGGTTTGAAAATGATATTATACAATTGTTGCTGATTTTGGGATGACTATTACAAAGCTGGTTGTTGGAAACAATGTAAGCCATTAATAGTATGTATTAGCATTTAAAAAACGCCACAAAGCAATCAGAATCTTTTGATAGCATTTCTAAAATGCAACTGAAATAAACGTAAAATATCACCTGAATTTATAGTGGTGCAAAATAAATGCAACAAAAAAAATTAGTGCATAAAGTAAACGCTACAAAAAAATCAAAGAAAAGATCAGCCACAAACATAACTAAAAATGTTAGTTTTCATTAGATTTTAAATGGTGCAACAAATCTTTGGTTGTGTTTGAAAAACGCGATTATATAAAACATTTAGTAGCGTTTTTCAAAGTAAAACAAAAAAATAGACTTTTAGTTGCGGGTTTTGTAATAGCGTTCTTTAAAACGCTACCAAAAGCTTTGGTAGCGTTTTTTTAAATGCTAGTAACGGCCTTTTCTGGTGTAATGAGTCCTGGTAAGTAAAAAATGTATAACATTGTCTACAATAGACAAATGTATCTGATTTTTTCAAAATCAAAACATATGTCTAACAAGGCTAGTAATTATAACCTAAACTTGTAAAGATTTAAGCACGACGACTAACTACCATGCCCAAGATAACATTCCTACATGATAACAATAACGAGATAGAACATTTACGCATAAATATAGAGGCTTTAAACGACCGTTCAACTGATTTCCAAAGACTAATAGGCGGACTCCCAGCTACTCGCTATCTCATAAGTAGGTTAATTTTTCTATATAGCCACTTAAGACCGCACTGTCTATATAAGATAAGGGTGTATCCTTTCGATCACTTAAGACCACACTACAAATATAAGATAGGGCTTGGATCCTTTCGATTACTTACAACCAAGGCGGACCTATCGATCACTTAATCCCTTATTCAATGGTTTATTCTACACTAATATAAATTTGAGGACACTAGTTACATGTCCTACTAATTTAAGGCTATCATCTTTCACGCATATACCCATGACCCGCATAAGGCGAGAGATAATAAGCAGTCACTTATTACCTAAAGATAGGTATACGACATCTCATCATTTATGATCTTCTCCCGGCGGACCCCCATGTTACTATCTAGCTGACCTTATTAGATAATCCTATAGCCATTTACTACTTCCTGCAGGATAGGCAGACCTATTGTACCTCTGTAGCGGTTATTTAATACATAGTCCTAAGGAGGACTCTTGCCGCAGTTACTTACTACCTAGAGGAAGCGGACCAGTGCAGGGATTTCAAAGATCGTACTTAATAGCTAATTAATACTTATTGTTTATGAGGAGGTGAGCTACGTGATCACTTAATGCACTTTTAAGGGTGGATCTAGCTACTTAATATCTCTATCCTGAATCACGCTTATGCTTATAAGTTATTTCCCTTTTCAAAGTTTCCTCTTTTACGAGGGATGTGAGTCCTGCAACCACTTAGTACCTCACAGTTGAAATAAACCTTATTTTAGGAAATAATCATCGCTACAGAACTAACTATTGGGTTCCTATGCTTAATGATATCTCACATTAGTTGTACATGTATCCGACTGTTGGAAAGTGTAGAATTCTATCGAATAAGGCAACTGACCTTGCATCATCAACTTACTAAGTCCAATCTTAATTAAATTAAATTTATATTAACTAGAAATAAATAAAGAAAACTTATAACTTCCTATCCTAGGATGTTGATTTATTAATTTCCTTATCGGACTTAGTATTTACTACGCCAATCAGTCCCTATTAATCCCCTTTCTATTCCTTTTATAATCATTAACTAAGTTACTTGCCACTTATGACCCTAATGGTAATATTTCCAAAGGCATCGGCTAACTTGTTCAATACCATTTATGACACTAATGGTCATATTTTCCTATGGCATTCATTTTCCTATTAAATGTCATTTATATCAGTCTCATTTGAATTATAATCCAACTATTGTAAATCCAAAACATTACTACAAATTTAAAGCCATTTAATTCTTATGCGAATATGTGTGCATATATAATTTTTTCTTTTTATTTATTTCCTAGTTGGAGTTATAATTTTTATTTATTTAAGTCCAAAACATCACTGTTACAATACTTACAAAAAATATGCAATCACAAACCCCAATCGACTATATTTACACAATCAACTCACACTTCCTAAACAACAAAAATTACACCATAAAGCTACAAAAAAAAAAACATAAAACAGAGTATTGAAATATATACAACAGCACTTAAATTATCTCCTGAATGGACTTGTATTGCCTTAAGAATACTATTATGAATCACAACGAACGACTCATTAGAATTCATGACACCATGACCAAAAATCCTGTTATTCCTTTCCATCCAAACTGCGTAAACTAATTTCTTCAATTGCAGACTTGTTCTTTTATTCTTCCATCTTGTAGCTTTGAATATATTATGCCACTCAATAAAACTTATATTCGAAGGTCTATGAAAACCACTAATTGCCAACAACCTTGACCAGATTAATGAGCAAAAGTGCATTCAAAAAATATATACACATTAGATTCTAACTCCAATTTGCACTACATATGTAAGTTATCTTGAATTAATCCTATTGAGTGCAATTTATCCTTGGTGTTCAAAGCATTTGCCATTACTTTCCAAAGGAAAAAAATTTCTTTTGTCGAAGTTCCAACATTCCATATCCTAGCATACCAAGGAAAAAAACTATCTCTCTGATTACAAAAGAGTATACACATGTTTGATTGAATGATCTCTACCCTCCCAAAGAATGACATTGTTATCATTAAAACAATAATGCTTAGGAATATCATACCATAACCTTTTCAATATAGTAGAACTGGTATAAGGTAAAATGAGTTTTCCATCATGAAATTAATCATCTACAATTGATGATTCAGGAATTCCAGAATTGATCCTCAAATTATAATCTACCATCTCAATCAAAATAAGACCATAATTTACCCATGGGCTATGCAAAAAAGACAATTTTGATATATTCCTATAATTGCATCAAATAAAAGGTAAGAATATACCTCTTAGATTTAAAATGCTTCTCCAACTCCAAATTGAATTTTATGATATTGGCATAGTCCAAAAATTCTTCTTTCCAATCAGATTATGATGAACCCATTGTGCCTATAAACCTTTGTCAACTGAAAAAAGCTTTTTATAATATACAGATACAGCTCCTTGTTCCATACTGTGAGATTTGTAATTCCAAGACCTCTATGTTTCTTTTCATCATATAGCTTATGAAAAACAAAAGGAATCAACTACTTAGAAAAACGATACCCATGCCAAAGAAACTTATTAAGTACATTAGTAACTATATTGATAAGTTTGGTAGGAAAAATGTAATGTCTTGTCTAATACATAGTCATAGCAATTGCAATTGATTGCACTATAGTTCTACCAGTCTGTAAAAGTTTGCAACTTGGCCACTGTTGCAATTTGTTAATGATCTTTTAGAATAGTGGCACACACTTATCCTTTGTGATCCTTCAACTAATAAGAGGCAACCCTAAATAATATGCATTTAAGACAATTTCAATAAACTTGAATAATTGATTATCTCTTCTTTTTTCTTAAATGGAAATCCAACTATCAATATATGAGATTTACTCACATTAATCTGAAGACTAGTGATAGAGTATAAATACTTGAGTGTTGACAAAACACATTGAATGTTTTGTAGTGTTGGCTTTCTAAAAATTGTTAAATCATCAGCAAATAGTAGGTGAGTGATCTAGGATTCTTACATTTAGGATGCAATTCCAAATTTCCTACCTCAACCTTCTCAGTGAGTAAAGAGTTTAAAAGTTCTATGACTACAATAAAAAGGTATGCTGAAATTGGATCCTCCTGCCTCACTCTTTGAGTACCCTTAAAGTAACCATGTAGTCCACCATTCCTTGAAATTGAATATAAAGGTGATGATATACAAGTATATATCCAAGCTAGAAAAGGTTTACAAAAATTCATCCTTGACATTACTACTGTTAACGATATTTTATGCCAACACCGGAGATAGATTGAAGGAAATGGACCTGAGGGGAAAATGAGATTATTTAGTTCCTACAAACTTGAGTTAGTTCACCGTTTCCTGGATATCAAGGTCTTAAGCCTGAAGATTAGTTACTCTTCCCTCAAAGGGTGAGTATCACGCTTGTGAGACTTAACAACCAACAGTTACCTTGGGATAAGGGTTCCCTAAGCACAACACTAGGTAGAAAGCTAAATGTCTTATATAAAAGGGTTTTTCAATAATCTTGAGGAAGGGTTAGGACTTGGACATGAGACCTTTGTCATGTAGAAAGCATAAGTAGCATGTAGAGGAAGTAGCTAAATAGCTCATAGAAATTAAGCTTAAGTGTCGATTCACTCTTTATTGCTCATTGACTTGTATACATAAGTGTTTACAAATGAAATCCCCAAATCAATTTAGAAATTAGGGTTTACTTCCTAAGAAAAAAAATACAAGATTGGAGAATGAGAATTCGGTCCCCAAAATGTGACCCCTCGGGTCTTATATATAGACAAATCGGGACCCCTTTTGTCAGTGGGTCTGCAGAAGCCTATTTCGGGTGCAGCAGCTAATTGTTGGATGCCTTTTACCTTTCGGTTCCGATTGCCTTGGCTCTCGGCCATTCTTTTGGTGCTGTTTATAAAAATAATAGAGACTTCGGTGTGTTGGCCTTGGCTCTCGAAATGCCGGTCTCGGTCCTTAGAGCCTTTTGTTTGATGTTGCTTCTAACTTTCGTATCGATACCAAGCGCGTTGGTATGGATTGCTTTGGGAAAGGCTTTCAACTTTTGGTCATTAGCTTTCGGGCTTGTCTTCATGGTATTAATGTTCATGCTCCAACTTCCCATGTTCCGGGAACCGCCACCCCTTTCGGTATCAACACTAAGTAAGTTAGTGTGGATAGATCTTCCTTTCAGAATCCTTAGTTTGCTCTCGATGAATTTCTGGAAAGGGTTTTGGTCTTCCAGAAGGATGCTTTCAGGGTATTACTTGTTGATTTCTAAAGTTGTCCCTTGGTGTTCATCAGGCTTCGGCCTCCATGGCCGGCTTTCAGAAGATTCCTCTCATGTTTCGGCTTCTTGTGCCTTTGACTCCTTTATCTCCTTTTGTACCAGCATTAAGCAAGTTAATGCCAATAGCCCTTTCTTTTCCCTTTGCATTGCTTGATGCTTCTTTTCAAGTCATTGTTCTCGGATTATAGGATTTTGTCATTTCTTTCTCTTTTGCCTCCAGCTTGAGGTGATTGCCTTTTCGAACTGAATTCACGTTAATTGTCCTCCATTTTGGTTTTACCCTATTGGTACCCCTTATTCCTGTTGGTTCCAAGTTTTCTCCTTCAAGGATGGTGACGATTTCTAGTTGTCCAAATTGCTTCTTTTCTGCTTTCGGCTTCGTCTTGGTGTTGGGGCTATGCTTTCGGACCACTTTTCCATGCTTTGTGACGGTTCGATATCCCTTCACTTTTAACCTGCCTCGGTGTTGAATTTGGTAGTAACATTTGCCCTCTGCGAAGGGGTAATTTTGAATTTTTCAAGTCAAAGCCTTTTGGTCGTCGTACTGTACTATTCTAAACATACAAGATTTTTGACTTTAGCTGTTTTGATTAGATCCGATCCGTTGATTCACCCTTGCTTGTTTGGCTAAAATTAAAGGAACACTTTTAGTATAAGTACCCTTTCCTCTTCTTCTTCGTGTTTTCACTGCGAATCATACTGCTCAAACAAGGTTACTATTCTTTAAGATTTTTTGAGCCTTTTAGTATTTCAAACATGATTGTAAGTATTTCTCTTTTAACTACAAGCGGGTATCTAAATTATGCTTTTGACCTGATAGGAAGTCGATTAGGGTTTTCATGTATTTGGCGTGAGTTAAACAATGATGACAGTTCGAATAACGATTAATGGAGGACTAAATACTTTACTCATCTTTTCAATATACTCTTGAGGTTTAAAATGCAAAATTACATATAGAAGGTTAATTCTTATTACTAAGTAAGATGTTATGCTTCCGGTATGAGTGAATTCATCATCACTGTCGTTAGCCTATCTTGCCTTTGATTTTGTCGACACCTTTATTTGTGTTTATTTAGCTTAGACCTAGTAGGTGCCGATTTAATGTGAAGGTATCGCCGAAAGCTCCGTTTCCTTTCGGTTTTAGTGCCGACAAAATTTTAAAGCTCCTTATTGAAGCATTTTGATCTTGATTTTACCTGCACCGGATTTCAGGATCAATTAGGTTTATGGTGGTGACTCTGAGCTACTTGGTTTCAGTGTACCCGCTCATTCTCTCTTTTGACACTTTCTTTATGTTATTTCGGTGTTGGTGTCGGAATAGTTAACTTGATCATCACCAAAGGCCTAACTATTTCTTAGTGTATGTGACTTATGCATAGGCTTTATTAATATTAATTCTTATGATCCACTTAATGTTTTACAACTCAAATTCCTAATATTAGCAAGTTTTTTATATGTTGTCCAACCACTTATGTGTACTCTGTGCATGCTTATGTAAGATAAAATGGTACTAATGCAGATGTTATGGCATGATATCACCTAACAGCATCATGTTTGGGGAACAACAGGCTAGCAATTCTGAGCCGGGTAAGTCTGCTATGTCTAGTCAAAAGAAGGCACCCGTCCAACAATGCTCATTTATTAATTACCAAGAGGAGGTGATGGCTATCCTTCAAAGTTTTGGTATGACTGGTGTTGATGCCATTCCCGCTTCTCCTCAAGATAATACTCAAAGTCCCCGGAGGGATACTCTACATACGCTGCCATTCACATCTATCATGGAGGCTTCTTTCCTTTACCGGAGTTCGTATCTAGATTCTTGCGCCACTTGGGGTTGCCTCTATTCAGCTTTCCTCGAACACATATACCCTTCTTTTATGCTTGGAAATCTTAGCACTTGAGTCAGGTCAGTCCTCCCTTGATGTTAATCTTCTGCGATTTTTGCTTCATTTAGCCAAAGTATCAAATTCATTTATTCTTCGCCCCTGTCCCACGAACAAATGGATTAGTGATCTCATCAATAAGTCTAAAGATTGGGAAAACCATTTTTTCTATATCTGGTTTCCTCCTGTATACCGGGAACTTTCGTCAACCCTAATATATTTTTCTCTAATCTTCTATGTTTTTATCACATTTCATCAGTTATTGCCTTTTCCAGCTTTTATCCCTAAAAAGTAGGAGCTAGAAGCAGAAGAGACCCAGGTTGTTGATGCGCTTTAATGGTATATAAAGAATTAGGAGGTGTTCCGTTCTATTGACTTTGGATAATCTCTGCAAACATGCCCTCTTGCCTCTTGGGAAAAAGATTATGGGACAACCTCCTATCCATTTTCTGGGTGCTCTAATCTTATCTTCCGGTTTTGATGACTTTAATATTTCATCACCCTTATTTCCAAGTTCCTTGTGTATGGTAATTTTATCAGAAAAGTTGCAAACCTTCATTTAATTATTCCAACTCTTCTTTGTGTTTTTCTTTTGTGATCAGCTACCGAAGACACTAATGAGTCTGATGCTTTAACTACCTTTGTTCACTCTAGTGATCTAGCCACAAAAAGATTTGCTTCAATTATCGATGATGGTCCTTCTAAAAGACACAAAGTTGTGATCTCCGTATCTCCCCTTTTTGATAGAGGGATCATTGCTTCGCCCATGGGTCAGCCATTGCTTAGTCGCATTAGCCCTCCTGCTGATACTCCCTTAAATGTGGGGTCTTCTCCAACTAAGACTACAAGCAGTGGCTTTATTACCGGCCTCTTAGTGTATGATCCCTAGGAGGCTTTAGATTCGGGGAAACATGAGTTGGCCTCCTTTCCTTCCCCTCACTATGATGATTCTTCAAGATTCCCTTTACCGACTCCTAATTTTGATAGAATTTTAAAATCTATTCTTCCTTCCATTGATGTTTCTAACATGCCATTGCCTTCCCCTTTGGATTGGTAAGATTTCTGTCACTACCTCATCAAGCAATAACTTTTGGTTTGCCTTTTATCCCTTCCAATTTCTCTTTCTCTTTTTCCCTTCCATACATGGACTGATATGACCTCACTCTTTTTTTTAGGTGTCCAAAGGTTGGTACTCTCTTCGCAAAGTAATTGCTTCATCCACTTATTAAGTGAATAAACTTAAAGAAGAAAAAGCTGTGCTAGAATCCCAGGTTCGTGTTTTAACTACGGAAAAGTGCAAAAATGATGAGGAATGCGAGAAGCTGAAAACATTCCTTGAAAAAGAAAGGGAAGGCAAGAAACTTCTGATCGATAAGGTTTCGACTTTTGAGAATGAGCGGGTACATATGTTGGCTGAGCATGCCGAGAGGTTGAGAGTGAAGGATGACGCACTTTGTTACGCCAGACGGGTTGACTCTGAAACTAAAAACAGGATCTCTGTAGGATCGATAATAGCCCTAGAGGGGGGGTGAATAGGGTTTTAACAATAAATTAAAATAAATTCTGAGATAAAAAAAATAATGCAGAAAGAAGAATCACACGCAAAGATACCCAGCTTCGGCAAACTGTGCCTACTGCTGCCTTTCTAAGATTTCTACTAGGAGATACAAACAGATCTCGCTTACAATCCTATGTAAACTTGCAACTCCTGCTCCTGTCTGACCCTAAGCCTAAAATCCTAGACTGGTCAATGAACTCTAGACTAGATTTTCCCAGACTACTATCCAGTAATCTGTATCCTAGTTTTACAGGAAACTAGAAAACAAGAAATTCCCTCCTTTAAAAAAAAACTAAAAACTATTACAAAGGAAATTCAAAAGATAGGAGAACAAATTAAAAGCACCCCCTTTAACAATCCTGGCTTAGCCAAGCAAACAAAGGGTCAGCCCACTCTCTTTTATTTGTGCAATTTTCCTTTTACTTGATAATGGCGGCTCCCAAAAACATCGTGACTAGGGTTTCTGAAAAAAAATGAAATTTCTTGGCTTGCGAATCTGAAAAATACTGGGCTTTGATTTGCTGCTTGTTTCTGCGACGTGCTCTTTCTTTCTCTCGATCAATCAAGTAAGCGATTCTGATTTTTGCAATTAGGGTTTCGGTTTTTCTGTGTATATTTCGATGATATCTGTCGATGATGTATGGTGTGTTTATATAGGGTTTTAGAAACCCTTACTCTCTGATTTCGCATTAGAGACTTGCCCCCTTTTGATTTGCTTTGATTTTGACTTTCCTTGAATTTGATATGGATTTCTCGGCTTGAATGTTTGTGGCCCCTTGCTATTTGACTTCCTGTTTATGCTCCACGGCCTGGAAATATAAATTGGCCTTGATAGAATTGACTTTGATTGCTTTCCTGATTTGATTAATGTGAATCCCTGAAATTTTGCATTGTGAAACAATCTCTGGAAAATTAAAAAGCGTTCCCTTTTAGTCCTTGCGTGATTGAAGAGATATTTGTGGAAATGTTTTAAAAACTTGCTTTCAATCTTCCTGATTCTTGCCAAGTGTTAAAACTGGAAATATGCTTCAGATTTTCTGGAAATAAGTTTTTGCCCAAAACCACATTGAAAAAACTTCACTTTCTGGAAACATATTCAAAATGTGAAATTTAAATTGTGGCAATTCCTGGAATGGTTGAAACTTGCCAAACTTGAATTGTTGATTTCAATGATAAACATGAACACTGAAATTCTGGAATAAAACCATGCTGCTTTCCAAAAATATGTTTACTTAAAAACTGTAAACACGGTTTGATTTCTTGCCATATTAAATGTAAAGTTCCCAAGCATTTTTGCCACATTGATTTGCATGATTCTGTGTTGACTTGACCACTATGCTGATGTAATCATTCATGCTGAACTGTTGTGTTTTGCTCCATTTTGTTACTGAAATTATGTGTCTACCTTTTCTTGCATATTTACAAATGAAACACCATGCTCCATGAACATTTCTTCAAGTGAACATTCAAATGAGTTGAGCTGCTGAACCAAGCAGCACTGCACCTAGCCTTTTTGCTTATTGCTGAAACATATAAATGTGCACTTGCACATTTATATATATATGCATTACCCATACGTGCTGTCTTGACCATTCTGACTTGCTTGGCAACTACACTTGCTTACTGAACAATGCTGCTGTGATCATCTATGCTCCTCTTACTATTTGTCCCTTTTCTTATGCTCTGCCAGTAGTTCTTGTACATGCAGTTGTGAAACTCCTGTCATGCTTGATGCCTTGTATGTTTGCACACGCCCCACTGATTTGGAACAAAAAACTGCTGCAAACACTTGATACTTGTTTCCATTTGTACTCTCACATATTGATCTTCATGTGCACACAAACTTTTTTGCTGTGTATAACCATGATCTGCATTGTACTTGAGATGATGTGTCCCACCATGCTGCTGTGCTAAGTTTGACGCTTCACTATGTTGTGATATTGCTCCAGTGTGTGTTGTTGCTCGACCAAATTTGCTTCACTTGAAACCTTGTTGTGTGCTTGCATGTATTCTGTCTTGCCATGTTGAACAAAAACTCCATGCCAGTTGTATTAGACCATGCTTGTCCAACTATATTTGCGAAACTTTGTCTGCCTCTTTTTGGTTGAACTCACGGTTGTTTGTACTTTGTATTGTGTGGGCCACTTTGGCTTGCATTGTTCCTCTATTGATTTTTGACTTGTGACCCTGACACAACAAAAAAAAAACAGCAGTCAAACTGTACTGAGTTGAGGCTGGTCAGAATCAGCTGGTTCTGATCAGCAAACCAGTATGGTTGTGGCGTGGTTGTGCAAGTCTGAAATATGATGAGAAAAACACACAGAAAGCTGAGACAAAAAAATCTATAAAATTTTATTTGTTCAGTGCTTATTTTTGTTCCAGTGTACTTGTGTGTATTTTCTTTTGTGTGGCAGGTTTTGAGAATGATGCAACCAAGGCAGAACAGAAATTTGGACAGTAAGAGTGTGCAGTACAGAAATTGTTTACAAAAAGATGTGTGTGAAATGTAAAGGGATTTGTAAAGACATTTGTACTGAGTTCATTTGTAAAGAAGTTGAAAAGTCATGTAAAAGAATGAGTGTCTCAAGAGAAATTTGTATATAAATGCTTTGTGAAATAAAGTAAATATTATTGAATAAAAAAATGCTTGCATAAGTTTCCTGTATTCTGTGTACAGCATTATTAAGCAATAATACTTATTATTTCACTATCAAACACATCAATAAAAATCTATTTGTTATCATCAAACACAACCATATATTCAACAAACTCCCCCTTTTGATGATGACAAACAGACTTAAGATTTTTGAGAATGACACAGGACAGGATGTGACAGGATGTGTTTGAAATGAACTCCCCCTATATTTGTGCTCCTCCTATCAGTTGTAAACAGACATAAAATAAGAAGTTGAAAAAAATAGAAAGTAATTAAATGCTTAGCATTAAAGGCAAAATAAAATCTATAGATGTCTGTAAACAACACAAAATCTTAACTCCTTCTCCCCCTTTGTAATCATCAAAAGATGAACAGTTCTGAACATTTTCAAAGGATATGGACTGTAGTGAGAAAACAAAACATTTGACAGAATCAGAGTCAGAAAAAACCCCAAACAATCAAATAAAAATCATAATAATTTGTAAAATAGGAACACATTTCACAAATCAGAAATATATATATATATATATATATATATATATTTTAATTCAAGAGCACACTAACCACGCATAACCAGAACTTGGATTTTTAAATAGGATTAGTTGCAACATGAAAAAAAAGTCTCATGACCATGCATAACCAGAACTTGGATTTTTAAATGAGGTCAGAGAAATTATTTGTGTATAATTTTTATAATAGATGATAGAAGAATGGTAGAGACAGAGATGGATGTGAAAAAAGTTCCTAATTTACTCATATTATAAAGAATATTCAATCACATCAGAGTTGCAGACAAACTTTCAGCCATCTCATATTCTAAAATCTTACATAGTCACAATTTTATCAAAAAAAATGTCCAAAACAAAACTGTTCTTTTCTTGATGGTTTGAAGATTGGATTATTTGTCAGAAAATGATATTGATAACAGAACATCTCAAGAGAAAATTTACCCAAAAATGCAAAGAGATTAATTTATTTCTATTATTCCCAAATCCAAACGCAATCTGCAAAATCTGTCTTCGGGAAGGGGTTTTGTGAAAATATCAGCCAGTTGAGATTCAGTTGGAATAAATTCAATACAAACATCTTCACTGATAATATGATCTCTAAGAAAGTGGTGTCGTACATCAATGTGTTTTGTGCGTGAGTGATGTACATTATTATTTGATAAATCAATTGCACTCTTACTGTCGCACTTTAAAGGAACTTGTTTATAGCAAAGCCCAAAGTCAGACAGAGTCTGCATCATCCATAAAATTTGTGCACAACAACTTCCTAAAGCAATATATTCAGCCTCAGTGGTGGATAAAGCAACACAATTTTGTTTACGACTTGACCATGAGACAAGTGAATGACCAAGCATGAAATAAGTTCCACTAGTACTCTTCCTATCAGTGAGTGAGCCAGCGTAATCAGCATCGGTAAATCCAACTAAATTAAAGTTATCACAAGAAGGATACCATAAACCAAGATTTGGTGTGTGTACCAAATATCTCAGAATTCGTTTTGTGGCTTTTAAATGAGATTCTTTTGGATTAGATTGAAAACGAGCACACAAACAAACAGAAAACATAATATCGGGTCTAGAAGCAGAAAGATAAAGAAGTGAACCAATAATACCACGATATTTTTTCTGGTCAACAGCAACACCTTTTTCATCTTTGTCAAGCTTGATTGTTGGACTCATTGGTGTTTTCATCGGTTTTGCATCTTCAACTCCAAATTTCTTCAGTAACTCCATCACATACTTTGTTTGAGAGACAAAGATACCTTTGCTGCTCTGTTTGATTTGAAAGCCAAGAAAATATTTCAGTTCTCCCACCAAGCTCATCTCAAATTTGTCCTGCATCACTTTTTCAAACTTTTCACACAAGACATCATTAGTAGCACCGTATATGATATCATCAACAAAGATTTGAACAATCAAAAAATCATCACCGTCATGTGAAAGAAACAGAGTCGTGTCAGCACACCCCTTTTTTAAACCGTTTTCCAAAAGATAAGTACAGAGGCAGTCATACCAAGCTCGAGGAGCTTGCTTAAGGCCATACAATGCTTTTTCTAGTTTATACACATGGTTTGGAAAATCGTGACTCTCAAAGCCAGGGGGTTGTTCAACATAAACATCTTCTTTTAGTTCTCCATTCAGAAAAGCACTTTTCACATCCATTTGTTTCAGTTTAAATCCTTTAAAACAAGCAAAGCTCAACAATATTCTAATTGCTTCTAATCTAGCAACTGGGGCAAATGTTTCATCAAAGTCAATGCCTTCGATCTGATTGTACCCCTTAGCAACCAACCTAGCTTTGTTTCTAGTTACGTTTCCAGACTCATCAAGTTTATTTTTAAACACCCAATTGGTTCCAACTACTGGATAGTCTTTTGGCCTAGGTACCAAGTTCCAGACTTTGTTTCTCTCAAACTGGTTAAGTTCTTCTTGCATAGTTAACAACCAAAATTCATCATTAAGAGCAATATCATAAGAACTGGGTTCTATTTTAGATACAAAAGCATTATGTATACAAAAAATACAAACATCCTTATTGAGAGAGGAACGTGTACGAACACCAGCTGTTGGGCTTCCGATTACCAAATCTGGAGGATGATTGGGCTTGAATTTCAGTCTTTCAACATTTGGAGCTGCTTCGGTGGCTTCTTCGTTGCTTGCCTCAACATCGTTGTTTTCTTGTTCAACTTCTTGTGCACCACCATCATCTTTATTTTCTTTAGAGACCATATCCACATCTGTTTCATTGAACTTTACATTGACGGTTTCCACAATTGTTCTTGATTGTTTATTGAAGATTCTGTAAGCTTTGCTTCTTGAGGAATAACCCATGAAAATCCCATCAATCGTTTTTGGCTCAAATTTCCCAAGCTATTCTCCTGTGTTCAAAATATAACAAGGACATCCAAACACTCTAAAGTACGAAATGTTAGGCTTTTTGTCAGACCAAAGTTCATATGACGTTTTATTAAGTATTGGTCTAATCATAACTCTGTTCATTACATAGCATGAAGTATTTACTGCCTCAGCCCAGAAGATTTGAGGCAAATTATATTCACATAACATCGATCTAGCCATTTCTTGTAATGTACGATTTTTCCTTTCAACCACCCCATTTTGTTGAGGTGTTCGAGGAGCGGAAAACTCATGTTTAAAACCATTTTCTTCACAAAGTTTTTCAAAGTCTAGATTTTCAAATTCACCTCCATGATCACTTCTCAGAGTTTTAATTGAAAACCCTTTTTCATTTTGAACAAGTTTTGAAAATTTTGAAAAATAATCAAAAGCTTCAGACTTTTTGGCTAGAAAGTAAACCCATGTAAATCTAGAGTAATCATCAACCAATACATAACAATAACGTTTACCATTTAAACTAGCCATGTCAGTAGGTCCAAACAAATCCATATGAATCAATTCAAGCACGCGTGACGTACTAACAACATTTTTTGGACGAAAAGATGAGCGACTAAGTTTTCCCATAGTACAGGCTTTACACACTTTGTTATTTTTGAATTTCTGATTAGGCAAACCTCTGACAAGTTCGTTTGTTTCCAGTCTTTCAAACAGACTCATACTTGCATGTGCCAGCCTTCTGTGCCATAGAGTTGCCTCCTCTCCCGTTGCTATCAAGCACCTAGAAACAGTCACATCATCGAAAGAGAGTGTGTAGACATTTCCTCTTCTTTTCCCTGTAAAAACAACCTTTCCAGAGGATTTTTCTATGATTTTGCAAACATTACTATCAAACACAACATTCATTCCTTTATCACAGAGTTGACTGATAGAGATAAGATTGTGAAATAGACTATCAACATATAAAACATCGGTTAAGGCAAAAATACTGTTACCTACTTTTCCTTTACCAATAATTTTACATTTGCTGTTGTCACCTAGAGTCACATTCCCACCTTTATGTTTTTCAAGGCTAAGGAACAGTCTTTTGTCTCCTGTCATATGTCTGGAGCAACCTGAATCCAAATACCATTTTTGTTGCTCCTTAGCCCGCCAACATACCTACACAAACAGAGAAGAGGATGACCCAGAGAATCTTCTAGGTCCAATCATATCAGTAGTAGAAAAATGATAGTCATAAGACTCTTTTGGAGCCCAGATTTGATTTTTCCCTTTATTTGTGTTCCAATCATTACAATAATTGTGTGCCAAGTGTTTGGGAACCCAAACCTTTTTGAACTTTTGAATTTTACTACCATTCTTGCAGTTTTCATGATTGTGACCAATTACTCCACATTTTACACATTTGGGAAATATACCTCTACCTTTAGCACTGTCAATCCTAGTCACTTTTTCTTGTGTCTTCCCATACCCAAGTCCTTTTCTATTATTTGCAAATAGTTGGTTTCCAAGCAACATTTTAAAAGACGTTTGACCAATTGAGAATTTATTCAAAGCAACTTCAAGATCTTGAACTCTCGTTCTTAACATTGTGTTTTCATTTATCAAAGAAGTGCATCGTTCAACATAATTCTTTCTTTTGGTGTCATCATTCTTTTTAAGAGTCGAATTTACTTTTTCAAGATTCTCAATGGTGCACTTGAGTGTTAAAAGTTCTAGATTCACATCCTTACAAATTTCACAATCTAGATTATTGATTTTTGAAGCATTTTTAATCTCAGATTCCAACTTCTTATTATTGTGAACAAGGTTGATGTTTTTCGCTTTCAGTTTCTCTGCGTCTGATTCTAATGTGTCAATAATTTCAGGAAGATGTTTACACATTAAAACTAGATCGTCATAACTGTATACCTCAGTGGTTTCCTCATCGGTATCTTCTAGGTCTGATTTTGCCATGAAGCACAAATTGCTTTCTTCCTCACTGCTGTCTGAATCTTCTTCTCCTTCCTCGTCATCCCAAGTTATGGCAAAAGCTTTCTTTTTCTTCTTGTTTCTTTGGAGAAGTGGACAATTTGGTTTTATGTGCCCAGGCTTTTGACAGTTGTAGCAGAGTGGTTCGTCTTCTGAATTGTTGGTCTTTGGTTTATTTCTTCGAGGTTTGAATTTGCTCCACTTCGTGAGTTGTCTGACTGCCATGGCAAGCTGTTCAATAGGATCTTCACTATCGCTGGTGACAGTGTTGGACAAGGCTATTGACTTCTTTTTCAGATCTGAGTTGTTGCGATCTTCTCTTGTTTTAGCTCCATTTCATATGTCATTAGATTCCCGATAAGCTCTTCCATGCTCAGCTTGCTCAGATCTTTAGATTCTTGAATGGCTGTGACTTTTGCTTCAAAGTTCATAGGCAGAACACGCAGAATCTTTCTCACGAGCTCCACTTCTGTATAGACCTTTCCAAGGGCTCTAGCATTGTAGACTAGTACGGAGAAGCGACCATACATGTCCTTGATGCTCTCGTCCTTCTGCATGTTGAAGTTTTCATATTCATTACTGAACATGGCAAGACGGGATTCTTTAACCTGAGAAGTTCCTTCGTGTGTGACTTCCAGAGTATGCCAAATTTCCTGGGCTGTATTACAATGAGAAATTCTGTTATATTCTGTTTTATCAAGAGCACAAATCAGAGCATTCATAGCTTTAGAATCTATAGAGTATAGTTTCTTATCATTTGCATCCCACCTAATTTTTGGTTTAGGTGTTACAATTCCATTAACAGATTCAGTAGGAGGTTTATATCCAGTTTCAATGATATCCCAGACATCATAATCAACAGACACAAGATAGATTTTCATCCTAGCTTTCCAATACGCATAATCACCACCATTGAACATGGGTGGTCTAGCAATAGATTGACCTTCAGAAAAAGCATTGTTCATTGAAGTCATGATTCTAGGGTTACACACTGGCTCCGATACCAATTGTAGGTTCGATAATAACCCTAGAGGGGGGTGAATAGGGTTTTAACAATAAATTAAAATAAATTCTGAGATAAAAAATATAATGCAGAAAGAAGAATCACACGCAAAGATACCCAGCTTCGGCAAACTATGCCTACTGCTGCCTTTCTAAGATTTCTACTAGGAGATACAAACAGATCTCGCTTACAATCCTATGTAAACTTGCAACTCCTGCTCCTGTCTGACCCTAAGCTTAAAATCCTAGACTGGTCAATGAACTCTAGACCAGATTTTCCCAGACTACTATCCAGTAATCTGTATCCTAGTTTTACAGGAAACTAGAAAACAAGAAATTCCCTCCTTTAAAAAAAAAACTAAAAACTATTACAAAGGAAATTCAAAAGATAGGAGAACAAATTAAAAGCACCCCCTTTAACAATCCTGGCTTAGCCAAGCAAACAAAGGGTCAGCCCACTCTCTTTTATTTGTGCAATTTTCCTTTTACTTGATAATGGCGGCTCCCAAAAACATCGTGACTAGGGTTTCTGAAAAAAATGTAATTTCTTGGCTTGCGAATCTGAAAAATACTGGGCTTTGATTTGCTGCTTATTTCTGCGATGTGCTCTTTCTTTCTCTCGATCAATCAAGTAAGCGATTCTGATTTTTGCAATTAGGGTTTCGGTTTTTCTGTGTATATTTCGATGATATCTATCGATGATGTATGGTGTGTTTATATAGGGTTTTAGAAACCCTTACTCTCTGATTTCGCATTAGAGACTTGCCCCCTTTTGATTTGCTTTGATTTTGACTTTCCTTGAATTTGATATGGATTTCTCGGCTTGAGTGTTCGTGGCCCCTTGCTATTTGACTTCCTGTTTATGCTCCACGGCCTAGAAATATAAATTGGCCTTGATAGAATTGACTTTGATTGCTTTCCTGATTTGATTAATGTGAATCCCTGAAATTTTGCATTGTGAAACAATCTCTGGAAAATTAAAAAGCGTTCCCTTTTAGTCCTTGCGTGATTGAAGAGATATTTGTGGAAATGTTTTAAAAACTTGCTTTCAATCTTCCTGATTCTTGCCAAGTGTTAAAACTGGAAATATGCTTCAGATTTTCTGGAAATAAGTTTTTGCCCAAAACCACATTGAAAAAACTTCACTTTCCGGAAACATATTCAAAATGTGAAATTTAAATTGTGGCAATTCCTGGAATGGTTGAAACTTGCCAAACTTGAATTGTTGATTTCAATGATAAACATGAACACTGAAATTCTGGAATAAAACCATGCTGCTTTCCAAAAATATGTTTACTTAAAAACTGTAAACACGGTTTGATTTCTTGCCATATTAAATGTAAAGTTCCCAAGCATTTTTGCCACATTGATTTGCATGATTCTGTGTTGACTTGACCACTATGCTGATGTAATCATTCATGCTGAACTGTTGTGTTTTGCTCCATTTTGTTACTGAAATTATGTGTCTACCTTTTCTTGCATATTTACAATTGAAACACCATGCTCCATGAACATTTCTTCAAGTGAACATTCAAATGAGTTGAGCTGCTGAACCAAGCAGCACTGCACCTAGCCTTTTTGCTTATTGCTGAAACATATAAATGTGCACTTGCACATTTATATATATATATGCATTACCCATACGTGTTGTCTTGACCATTCTGACTTGCTTGGCAACTACACTTGCTTACTGAACAATGTTGCTGTGATCATCTATGCTCCTCTTACTATTTGTCCCTTTTCTTATGCTCTGCCAGTAGTTCTTGTACATGCAGTTGTGAAACTCCTGTCATGCTTGATGCCTTGTATGTTTGCACACACCCCACTGATTTGAAACAAAAAACTGCTGCAAACACTTGATACTTGTTTCCATTTGTACTCTCACATATTGATCTTCATGTACACACAAACTTTGTTGCTGTGTATAACCATGATCTGCATTGTACTTGAGATGATGTGTCCCACCATGCTGCTGTGCTAAGTTTGACGCTTCACTATGTTGTGATATTGCTCCAGTGTGTGTTGTTGCTCGACCAAATTTGCTTCACATGAAACCTTGTTGTGTGCTTGCATGTATTCTGTCTTGCCATGTTGAACAAAAACTCCATGCCAGTTGTATTAGATCATGCTTGTCCAACTATATTTGCTGAAACTTTGTCTGCCTCTTTTTGGTTGAACTCACGGTTGTTTGTACTTTGTATTGTGTGGGCCACTTTGGCTTGCATTGTTCCTCTATTGATTTTTGACTTGTGACCCTGACACAAAAAAAAAAAAACAGCAGTCAAACTGTACTGAGTTGAGGCTGGTCAGAATCAGCTGGTTCTGATCAGCAAACCAGTATGGTTGTGGCGTGGTTGTGCAAGTCTGAAATATGATGAGAAAAACACACAGAAAGCTGAGACAAAAAAATCTATAAAATTTTATTTGTTCAGTGCTTATTTTTGTTCCAGTGTACTTGTGTGTATTTTCTTTTGTGTGGCAGGTTTTGAGAATGATGCAACCAAGGCAGAACAGAAATTTGGACAGTAAGAGTGTGCAGTACATAAATTGGTTAGTAGAGAGATGTGTGTGAAATGTAAAGGGATTTGTAAAGACATTTGTACTGAGTTCATTTGTAAAGAAGTTGAAAAGTCATGTAAAAGAATGAGTGTCTCAAGAGAAATTTGTATATAAATGCTTTGTGAAATAAAGTAAATATTATTGAATAAAAAAATGCTTGCATAAGTTTCCTGTATTCTGTGTACAACATTATTAAGCAATAATACTTATTATTTCACTATCAAACACATCAATAAAAATCTATTTGTTATCATCAAACACAACCATATATTCAACAATCTCTTCATTCTTGAAGGCACATCTTTTGGACGTAGCGATGGAATACTATGAAAATGCTCTCTTCCTAGCTTACTGCGATAACTTTAAAAAGTTTCTGGGCATGCATTTTCCTTCTATTCATCCTTCTGTTGGAAACAGAGTCATGGAAAGAATAGACTTAGCTAAACGGGGCATTATGTTTCCAAAGAGGGACAAGAGGAAATTCAAGGACCTTTTGTACATTGAGGAGTTTCCAGATGATTCAGATTCTGGTGACGAGGAAGAAGAAGCTTTTGTTGTTGATGAAGATGGTGATGGTCATAATGATGACCCTAGCTCTGAATGCGGAGGTTGACAGGATAATTTTGACCAAGATGATGGCAATCCTTCTCTATATATTGGAGGTGTCCCAAGCTTCGAGGCGGTGAATCCTGATCTCTCATGTCTTCCTGTTACTCCATATGTTGTTAGTACACCTTCCAATGAAACTGGCTTATTGAAGTTTGATAAAAAAGAACAACCTGTACAATCTGCTTCTCGTATTCCTCAGGTTCCCCCCTGAGATACTTTCCTCTCTGCATTTGATTAGTTTATCTCATCTTGAAACTTACAAGTATTTGCAAAACATAATTCCATGGTCATATGCATATGAGGATGTTTCCTAGTTACTTATAACCATTGTTCCTCCTTTCGTATTACAACGAAACCCTATTTTTATTAATGACGTCGTTTCCAAGGATGATTTGCATTCATTATCTAGGGTTGACGAGGGATTTTCTCACAAAATCGCCTTATAAGTCCGGCAGGGATCGCTTTTTGAAAGATCTTAAGCATATTTATATGAAGTATCCCCCAGCTCCCTTTTAACTTCTTGGGTGACAATAGAGAGGCGACATTAAGGAAACTTACAGATCATCGTGCAAAGCTGATATGCAATATAAATAATAAACATACCGTAGGAAATGACTTAACTATGTAATCTTTATAGTTAAAGCTTGTTCGGTAGACTTAGGGTAACACATGAATTGGACCCTTATTGAATGATGAAACTATGGTTTACTATAATAGTTTTCTTTCGAAAATAAGTTCGATAAGTGATGGTTTATACATTTATAAAATAGGGAATTCCCACTAAAGACTTTCCCTACTTTATTGGGAAGATTGCCTACGACCAATGGGTCAGAGAGGTTCTTTAGAGGAAACTTCTATCAACATTATAAATGGATTCACTTTTTCTAGGGAACCGTCTGCGAAGTGTTTAAGCGAACAAGTAAATATTTTGGAGTGCTAGTTAATGCAGAAGGATAAAACTATCCTTGAGCTAAAGAGAGAAATAAAAATGAATCCCTCCACTGATTTTGATAAAAAAGTAGTTGAATTACATCGTCAGACTACTGATTTGCAAATTGAACGCAACAATGCGTTGACAAATTTCAAAACTTGGTAATTCATTTTTGGGTGTGCCACTAATATTTCTATATCTAAGTCTCCATAAGCCTTGGCCGAATTCGGGGTCCTAGAGTTCGAGATAGGTTGTGCGAGGAACCCTCCCCCTGGGTTAGACGATTCTATTGTTAGTAGGTGGTGCCGGGAAATTAAGGCTGACATAAAAGGCTTATATGATAGAAAATATAATTGAGGATACACTCTGACGTATTGATTATTATGTTTCCAAAGTCAAGCAACTACGAAAAGAAAGGCACGTTTTACGAAAAAGTGCTTCCAGCTTGAAGAAAGAAAATAAGATTCTTCAGGCCATGTGTATGGCCTATAACCGAGCATTGAAGCTTTAAATTAAGCCTTCAGATGGCCCTGCTATAGTTATGGTAAAGAGAGAGAAGGTCAACGAGCTCTTATGCATCGCGCTTCATCATGTTATTGTCCCCCCTTTACCCGAAAATAGGGAAACATGGAATATTGCATTAAGTGTTACCAATGCCTAACTTTCTTTTAAATAGTTAACAACATAACTTTGTGAATGAATTCGTAAATAAGATACATATTACTTGAGATGTGATTTTTGCTTACATTTTGAATAAGTAATAGCAACTTGTATGTAATGAGTTTAAGAGATCTCCCTATGCAAGATGGTAGATCATGATCTTCATTTGAAGACTCTCAGGTAATAGACTCAAGTCACCATCTTGAGTACAGATAGTTGATCCTTTCTTTAGGGATAAGAATTAGAATCTTGTGACCTAAATTAAGGTATTAATAAGAGAAGCCCATAATCTTCCCTCTGGTAAGTAATTAGGAGCCCTCCATCAACTTAGATTTGGATATTTGTTAGCAGTCCAGAATTCCACTTTTGGCTTTTAGGTTAAGTCTCGATCCATGCTTTTGATTCGAAAATTTAATGAGGGACCAGAAATCCACTTCAGGTAATAGTGAGAATCCCAAATCAACCCTAACTCGAGTATCGAAAATGTAAGACAAGAAATCCACTTCTGGCAATTAATAGAAGTTCCAGACCACCCTAGATTCGGATATTAAGATAGAAGACCAGAAATCCACTTCTAGCAATTAGTTTTGTTGCCCCCTTTGGGTTTGATTTATGAAGAAGAGGATGTACGTGCTTCGAGAACCACTCTCTGGGATTTTGATTGTTAAAGCAGAGGATGTACGTGCTTTGTTCGCCACTCTCTGGGCCTGTGTGTCTGGTGCGCTTGGCTAGCTTGTCTCAAGCAGGGCCCAAAGACTTACCCGACCTTCCTCCAAGAGGCGCCTTACCTCAGTCGTCATAGGCGTTGATAAAGACTTAGATGCTTAAACCGGGCCATTGTAGACATAGAATTAAGTCTTACTCTTTTAATGCTCTACCCCATCCGTCGTAGGCGATGATAGAGGCTTACACTCCACACCCCTTCGAGGGGTGTCTCACCCTGACCATCGTAGGAGAAGATAAGGATTTTTGTTCCCTTCCATGGGTAACGATGAACATAAGCAGAGGTAGGACATGCTCTTCTGCATGCATAGGCAGGACATGCTTTGTTCATAGCATAAGCAGGGCGTACTCTTCTACGAGCAGAGGAAGGGGGTGCTAATTAGACGCTCCGTCCCAACAATTTCTGGCATGGATCAAAGGCTTACGCTTTTGATGCTTTAACCCAGTCCTTTCTGATTTGAACGATGTTAAAGGCTTGTACACCACCCCCTCCGAGGGGTGCCTTGCCCTGGCCAACTTGGCGATGGTAAGGTTTTTTTATCCATTCGTAATTTGACACTTTTCAGGTTATTCCAAAGTTTGAGAGGGTTTCATACCCTTATCTATTCAAGTAATCCTTTTCCAACGGACCTTGGTTGAACTTAGTTTGATTCTTTTACAAAATATTGTAATTGGCTTTGATTAAAGAATTTGATGATCATCCCTTCAAGAACTCTGCAATGATTAGTTTCATGTTTATTTACCATGTGATAGTGTTAGTAAGGCCCTCCCAACTTTCTTTCGTACTTTGTCTTTTTTTCTTTTTGGATGGCCAGAAATTAATCTCACGTTTAGTTAGGAACTAGATATTTTCCATTGAAGTGTAATGTGGTATCCATTAGGTAATCTTGACATAAAGTTCTTTTCCTGCTGTGGGAGCCTAGCTTTTTTGTTACTTGGCGTTTATTGCTTCATCCATACCCTTGTTTCTCCTTTTCAAGGTGTGTCAAGATTGAAGTACTATCCTTCCAGTCCATTTGGAAGAAAATTGGTTGAAATCCTTCATTATTCCTTATTCGAATACCATTCCTTTGGCATGTTCACGGATTGCTTCTCTTGTGTGAGAGAATGGGTCACACTCTCTTAATGTGGAAACATTTAGGGTGAAGGTTGGAATTTATTCTAATTAGGAAGGGTTGTTGCTCCAATAATCGGGATTTTATTGCTTTATTTCCTTTTTCCACTTGACTATTCGCAAGGCTTATATTCTTAACCTTTGTTCTTCCATCACTCTTGGGTCAGTAATACCTAACATTGTCATTTGAGATCCAGAAGACTCTTGTTGGAACCCTTTTCCCATAATCTCGCTTCTTCAAAGCTTAGTCCAATCTAGGATGGAACAACACAGTTAGATGTGTGGCTGTTAACCACAAGGTCGAAGGTTCAAGCCCTCCATCTAGCGCCAAAATGTTAATGATATTTTTCTTCAACACCGAAGATAGGCCTAAGGAAATGGACCAAAGGGGAAAATGCAATTATATAGTTACTACAAGCTTGAGTTAGTTCACCATTTTCTAGATATCAGGGTCTTAAGCCCGATGATTAGTTACCCTTCCTTCAAGGGGTGGGTGAGTATCTTGCTTACGAGACTTAACAACCAACAATTACCTTGGGATAAGGGTTCCCTAAGCACAACACTAAGTAGAAAGCCAAACGACTTGTAAAAGGTTTTTTTTTAATAATCTTGAGGAAGGGTTAGGACATGGGCATGAGACCTTTGTCATGTAGAAAACATGAGGTAGCATGTAAATGAAGTAGTTAAACAACTCATAGAAATTAAGATAAGTGTCAATTCACTCTTTATTGCTCATTGACTTGTATACATAAGTGTTTACAAATGAAATCCCCAAACTGATTTAGAAATTAGGGTTTACTTCCTAAAAAAAGAATACAAGATTGGAGAATGAGATTTCGGTCCCCAAAATGTGACCACTAGGGTCTTACTTACAGACAAATCTGGACCCCTTTTGTTATTG
The DNA here is from genome assembly GCA_030737875.1 of Allium sativum. Lineage (NCBI taxonomy): Eukaryota > Viridiplantae > Streptophyta > Magnoliopsida > Asparagales > Amaryllidaceae > Allium > Allium sativum. Next base: position 181,407,844 of record CM060924.1, on the reverse strand, counting down.
GGCCAGCAGAAGCCTTTTTTTGGTGCAGCAACTATGTGTCGGCTGCCTTTTACCTTTCGGTTCCGGTTGCCTTGGCTCTCGACGGTTGTTTTGATGTTGTTTATAGATATAATGGAGCCTTCGATGTGTCTGTCTTGGTTGTTGAAAAGTTGATCTCGGTCCTTAGAGCCTTTCTTTGATGTTGCTTCTACCTTTCGTATTGATACCAAGCCCGTTGGTATGGATAGCTTTGAGAAAGACTTTTGGCTTTCAGTTATAAGCTTTTGGGCTTGTTTTAAGGCCTTCATAGCATTAATTTTCGTGCTTCAAATTCCCATATTCCTGGAACCATCGCCCCTTTCGTTATCAACACTAAGAAAGTTAGTGTGGATAACTCTTCCTTTCGTAAGCCTTGGTTTGCTCTCGGTGAATTTGTGGAAAGGGTTTCGGTCTTTCGGAAGGATGCTTTCAGGGCATTACTTGTTGATTTCTAAAGTTGTCCCTTGGTGATCATCAGGCTTTGGCCCGAATGGCTGGCTTTCAGAAGATTCCTCTCATGTTTCGGCTTCTTATGCCTTTGACTCCTTCATCTCCTTTTGTACCGGCATTAAGCAAGTTAATGCCGATATCCCTTTCTTCTCTCTTTGCTTTTCTTGATGCTTCTTGTACAGTCATTATTCTCGGATCATAGACTTTCATCTTTTATTTCTCTTTTGCCTCTGTCTTGAGGTGATTGGCTTTCAGAACTGAATTCATGTTAATTGTCCTCCATTTTGGTTCTACCCTGTCGGATTCCCTTTTTCCTGTTGGTTCCAAGTACTCTTCTTCCAGGATGGTGAGGTTTTCTATTGTCCATATTGCTTCTTTTTTGCTTTCGGCTTTTGTCTTGGTGTCGGGTCTAAGCTTTCGGACGACTCTTCCATGCATGTGACGGTCTGATAACCCTTCACCGTTAGCTTGCCTCGGTGCTGAATTTGGTAGTAACAACTGCTAAAATAGAATGCCATGGAACTGAATCAAATGCCTTTTTTATATCCAATGTAACCATGCATCTAGGTGATATATTCTTCCTATTATAACCATGAAATGATTCTTGAAACGAACGGGAATTTCGCTCGATCCGAATCAGTCGCTAAACCGACTAAGACCGTACGAAATGCCTGATTGTTTGAGAAAACGACAAATTAGAACGCAGACAGAAGAACATTTCATTGTATATTACAACAATTCCATCAGAATACAAGAATATACATAGTATAAACAAATAAAATACATTATAAAATATCAGAGATTACAATACATTACATAGCAGCGGAAAAATAATACAACACACAACTAGAAGTAATACACGGATACAGAGCTTTCCGAGTATCGTCCCAGCTGTAAATCAGGATCCTGTGAATATAAATCTGCAAAACCAAAACTACTAGCTGCCCGTGTCAAAATAAGGGCACCCAGAGTTTAGGTTAAAACAATAAACTCCAGGTCCGTCATGTGACTGGTGTGAGAACTAAAACAATTATTTAAAACTTTACTTTAAATCAGATATATCAAGGGACCACGCCGTATAACACGAAACGGGTTTCCTCCAAAGAATACCAGTGCATAAAACAACAGCGCAATGCTAAATAAAGAAAAATGAAACTATTATAAGACCCTTGTCCCATCACACAATGCAACGCAAGCCAGAGGATAGGGTTTTTACCTTATAATAGCCAAAGAATGCTTGATACGCTAAAAACAAATCATTTGATACTATTATAAGTGCATAGTGTATATAAAACAATTTCAATCATAAGTATCAATCATAGACGGCATAAGTGCCCCATACCACTATGTCGTCATACTAGGCTCTACAAATAAAATCGCAAAGTCACGTATTGGAAGTTGGACTTCCATCTGTGAATCGAGGCAAAAGATAGTCCTCTACCGACTCGAGATGCCCTAGCCCGCCCCTCAGAACCCTGACTCAGGTGGGCCCTTGGAGCGACAGGGCCGGTCCACCGATGTGGATTAAAATGCCTAAACACTGCATTTCCCCACCCTTTGGGGTGTCAATGAGTCCAATGACACCATCGGTCTCGGATCGATCGATATATCCGAGGCGCCTAGCAACAGCAACAACCACATAAGTCAAACTCGTTAGGGCGTGTCAAACAACTGACGCCACTTCTAACTAGAAAGAAACGCATGTCCTCCCTGAGGTCCTCTCCCGTTTTTGGTTCACCACAGGGGTGTGAGGCTCGCGAATCAATGTTACACAAAGCAACGCCACACAGGCCGCGCTTTGATCATTAACCACAAGACTTTGCTTTTCAACAGAAGCCTTGATCATTTTCCACTGAGGCATGCCACACAAGCAATTCACTCCATGCGATTGATATCCATCGATATGTAACCCCTGAGCTCGTACGTCTCAGAGAAGGGCATTAAGCAAAAGAATAAATTCTCCGTCGCCAAACAGATATATTTAATAAAAATCAATCACACAGACTTAAATCCAATGTCAGACACACAGTCCATTTACAAGTCCGTTCTGGGTCTGAACGAAATCGGAGGCACCTAGTACCCCGCATATCCATCGATCTCCAAGTACGTCTGGACGATCATTAACTGATTCCCTCCTCTTGGGTGTACGGCCCAATCAAGATCATCAGTAATCACCCAAATGATGTGAAGACCTCTGGTCTTCGACCACCGTTTTCATCCTCGACACCACGTCGAATCAATTATTCAGAATGGGATAGACCCGGTCTTTCTGAATAACTCGCGTATATAATAAACAAGTGTTACAAAAACACAACATATGCCTCATTCCAATTCATAATATTCTATTATTCAAATATCCTTATACTTTGGGAAAGGTTCCCAATAATTTTATCAAAGATAAATTCTTTAACTTTATTCTTTAATCTTCTTTGAATATCAATTCAAACTAGATGCGATTAGCAAACCCCACCGAAGTAATCATTTATTTCTCAATCCCAACCTATTCATCCCATGAAGTAAAACTGGTAATACTTCATATCTAACACCACAGTGTTATCGGTAAATTCAATTACCATTTCACGTTCAAATCTAATTAAAGATTTAACTATCGCCTGGAGTAAAACTGGTGATACTCCATTCTCGATCTTTTCAATCTAATTAAAGATTCATTAAAACTCCACTTAGTTTTAATCTTTAACTGGGTTAAAGAATCAGTGTCATTTAAAACACGGTTCACGATAAACCCAAAATCACATTCCGTTAATTATCGGGTTAAAGAACAAGTGTTATTTAAAACACTGTTCACGATAAACCCAAAAATCAATACCAATTCAATTCCAATTAAATATCATTTAATTGGTACACTTCATTAAATCTAAATAAAAGGATTTAATCTTTTTCTCAACTAGGCTTAAGAACAGTGTTAATGAAGACACCATTCACGACAAACCCAAATCACATTTGATATTAAATACAAGGTTCTGAAATAGAAAATATATCGTCTTATATTCAATATCAAATTCTACGACCAACAAATATCGTATTGGAAATAACGATATAAATATATCTTTCAAATTCCCATAACAATACCTATATCATCGCGAAATCCAACATCGAAATATTCCAAAGGCAATTTCGATTCAAATCCATTCCAATTCAATTATTGGAAATTCTGGTTACTTTTAAAACCCGTTTCAAATTCAATTTATTTATTTAAAAAAAAATAGAATTATATTCTAGTCCAAAACTAGTTCACTACGATAAAAATCTATTTTTATCTTTTCAAATATGGAGTTTTTCATCCCAATTCTTCCCAAATCATTTCTTATGATTTTACACAAATTATTACTATTTTTAATAATTTTATCAAGGCCCGTACAGTCGATTTCCATCAACGGCCATCGAACTGCACTTACAGCGACCTTTTCCAAATTTGATTTGGACATAATTCCAAATCCAACCGTTAGATTTCTAATTTCTAATATTTGTTAGAAAGCTCTTTTCGATACGAACCCAACGGTTCCGGTTTTAGGTGAATCCGACGGTAGGATCTCCCGCAATATCCATTCGAAGTCAATGGTCGAAATTCACAAACTACCTACAGCGCGGCGCGTTCTATTTAGGCCATTATATTATATATATACAATATATATAATATATACTTCATCGATTTCTTTTTAAAACGTATTTTATAAATTGTTTTAAATTCGTTTTCGAAACGATTTCATTTTCATTTTCAAATTCAAATCAAGATTGAATTTTTCAATATAAATTCGTTTTAAATTCATCTCAAATTGATTTCAATTTAAATCAATTTTTAATTCAATTTCAGTTCGTTTTCAATTCAATTTCAATTCGAATTCATTTCTATTCAATTTCAATTCGAATTCAATTCTATTTAATTTCAATTCGAATTCAATTCTATTCAATTTCAATTCGAATTCATTTCAAATTGATTTCCATTCAATTTCAATCCGATTCGAATTCATTTTCAAAATATTCGATTTTGAAATCACTTTTCAATATTCATTATAAAAACGAATATAATCGATATAAATATCGTTTGCGTCAAAATGGCGTCAATCTAATCAACACGGCTTCATATATTTCTATTCTATTTCAAATATTCTATTTCAAATATTTCTTTTCAAATATTTCTTTTTCAGATATTCTATTTCAAATATTCTATTTCAAATATATCTTTTCAAATATTTCTTTTTCAAATATTTCTATTCAAAACTGGAATGAGGCCTAGTCAATTACCATAGGTTTTATTTCTATTGATTTCCACATAACGCATGTATATATCAACAAAGACAAATAATCAACCATCATCCAAAGTGCATTCTACACTGTATAAGCATCAAATATAAATATTCAATGCTTATTACAGTCTGTCAATCAATCGATCGACATATAACTAATTATTGGGATTAGTGTATGTCATATATCACCCCAATACCCGTGTGGGGTTTTCAAACAATCAAACACAGATTTTATTTGTGCAATTGGGTGATGTGTAAAATTTATCGTCCCAATCAATATCAGTCAAATGTGTGTACATAAACAAATCGTCCGATTTGTTTATTTTTATTTCATTTTAAATACACGTTAAAAATTCTATTTTCAACTATAAAATATTTTAACTATATAAATATTTTATTTCACATCACACAATCAACTACACAGCAAAATCAAACAAACAAGCATACAAGCCGTCCATGGTCTGTGGACGATGGGTGTCGGGTGCTACTAAACACCGTCTACATCCTAGTATATATTTTAACTAGAAACAAATTTAAAAGTGAGGAGTTCTCACCGACTAGCTAAACCAACGCCACAACTCTTCATATGTAGGAATCTTCGTCGTGCTCGCCTTTTGTCACTTTCGTTGCCCGTATTCACTACAAATATAAAAATCACATTTTTATATTGTTGCTATGTATATAAAAATCACATTTTTATAATAGCTCTATATGGATAAAAATCACATTTCTATTCTGCTACAATATAGATAATAATTCTATTTTTATACCACTAAAAATCATATTTTTATTTCGCTACAAATATAAAAATCATATTTTTATATTTCCTATTATATAAAAATTCTACTTTTAAACTGCTACCCTTATAAAAATTGAATCTTTATTCTCACTACTACATATAAAAATTATATTTTTATTCACTACACTATATAAAGATTATATTTTTATTCATTAATTTATATAAAGATTATATTTTTATTCACTACACCATATAAAAATTATATCTTTATTCACTAATTTTCATTGTATTAAAACCTGATTTTAAAGCCATGTATTAAATTAAATAAAAATAGTAAAATAAACTTACTGTTGTTCGACTGAGGGAGAGGGATTCATTGTGCCGGGGTCAGAGAAGAAGAAGGGGAGGAGGGAGCTTCGGTGGTCATCGGAGGTCGGTGCGGGAGGGGGGCGGGTGAGGCTCAGCGGCAGGCGGTTTGGGTTGATCTCGTGGTGCTCGCGACTTTCCAAAGGGGGGGAAAGGGGATGGAGGCGGAAACGAGGAGAGGGGGGGTCGTCGACGTGGGGCGGCTGCTTTGGTGGCGCGGTGGACGGTTCGGCGATGGGGGGTGGCGCGGTGGACGGTTCGGCGATGGGGGGGGCGCGTTGTAGTCGATTAGGGTTTTTTTCTTCTTTTGAATGAAATCGATTGGGGGGTCTGAGTGATAAAGTGAGGTTTTTTTTAATTTTAAAAAGGTACCTTTTATTTCGACCTCGAAATCAAGCCCACTGACTGTCGTCCATAGCTAATTATCCCCATTTTGAACACAATGGGATATGTATCATAAGCTGATTTGATTGTTTCGATCAGTTTTCTTCAAAATCAAAATATAAATCTATATATTGAATTTGAACGCGCATTTCAATTTACCAGGGTCACATACTAACTAGAAAAATTCCCGATAAATATTTTCTAGCTTCGTATTGATGATACGGTCCTAACAAAACTAATTTCATCGAATTCTGATACCGTTTGAAAAATGGTCATTTTCCAGTCGATTAAAATCAACTGAAACTGATCAAAAGCGTTTTTCTTTGCCACGCTCACAAATTGATTTGAAAAATTATGAAATTTGAAACCTAGCAATAACATCACGGATCCAACAAAAGTGGTTTCATCGAAAACCGAGGTCGTTTGCAAAATGGCTATTTTTAAGGGCTAGAATTCCATAGCGACTATTCTGAAAATTCAACTGGACATAACTTTTTATCCCCGCTATGAAATTTCGCCATAACCTCCCCTGCACCGGGGACTTCGGGATATTTCATATAGCCTCCCATGGCCTTCTTCAATCCAATAGAAAAAGAAAAAGCTAAGCGGCTAGCCAATCGGCTCACAAAATCATCCAAAAACCCAAACAAAACAGTAAATTATGGTAAACATGTACTTATTTGATGGGCAAACAATTTTATACTTTTGCTCTGGCCTCCTTGTTATGACCTGTTCAATGTAAGTACATGTATATGTATGCAAATGCAACAAATTTTCAATACAATTCAGTTTTTGGTTCAATTTGACTATACGGTTCAAATTTATGAATCAAACAATAATCAAACAACACAATCAGCAACCAATTAGTTGATTAGCTTTTCAAATTCATAACTTTGATACATAGTCAAAAAATCAGATTTTTGATGCCAAATCACAGCAATAAGCCCTGTCTAATTTTGGTTCTCACACCAGTCTAATGGAAATATATAGAAATCTCACCTTCGTCACTCGAAAATAATTTCTGATGATGTTTCGAACCATCATCAGAACATCCACGGGTGACTAGAGTGTGATTCTACATCTATCCAGTATATTAAAACTTCGAATACACGTTTGCAAGGCGTATATGCAAAATCTTTATATACTGGATTTTCCAAATTCAATATAAAATAAATAATCAAATATGAATAAGTGATTTAAATTTTCAAAACAAAATTTATTTTAAATTTTAACTTTCAAAACAACACTCTTTACACTCGTTCTAGGATACTACTGATCCTATCTCTAATGAGTCATTCCCATTGGATATTACTAATCCAATTTCTGATGAATTCTTTCGTATGGTTCTAACGTGTCTTGTTCTCCGAGCTCTATAAACCAAAGCTCTGATACCAAAATGAAACGAATAGGAATTTCGCTCGATCCGAATCAGTCTTTAAACCGACTAAGACCATATGAAACACCTGATTATTTGAGAACACGACAAATTAGAACGCAGACAGAAGAACATTTCATTGTATATTACAACAATTCCATCAGAATACAAGAATATACAGATTGTAAACAAATAAAATACAATATAAAATATCAGAGATTACAATACATTACATAGCAGCGGAAAAATAATACAACACACAACTAGAAGTAATACACGAATAAAGAGTTTTCCAAGTATCGTCCCAGCTGTAAATCAGGATCCTGTGAATATAAATCTGCAAAAACAAAACTACTAGCTGCCGGTGGCAAAATAAGGGCACCCAGAGTTTAGGTTAAAACAATAAACTCCAGGTCAGTCATGTGACTGGTGTGAGAACTAAAACAGTTATTTAAAACTTTACTTTAAATCAGATATATCAAGGGACCACGCCGTATAACACGGAACGGGTTTCCTCCCAAGAATACCCGTGCATAAAAGAACAGCGCAATGCTAAATAAAGAAAAATGAAACTATTATAAGACCCAGGTCCCATCACACAATGCAACGCAAGCCGGAGGATAGGGTTTTTACCTTATAATAGCCAAAGAATGCTTGATACACTAAAAACAAATCATTTGATACTATTATAAGTGCATAGTGTATATAAAACAATTTCAATCATAAGTATCAATCATAGACGGCATAAGTGCCCCATACCACTATGTCGTCATACCAGGCTCTACAAATAAAATCGCAAAGTCACATATTGGAAGTTGGACTTCCATCTGTGAACCGATGCAAAAGATAGTCCTCTACCGATTCGAGACGCTCTAGCCCGCCCCTCAGGACCCAGACTCAGGTGGGCCCACTGTAAAAACCCGTAACTTCCCCGTAAAGGAAAGCGTCGGATAGTTCGAGAACAAACCACAACAGAACGCATATAAAAGAACATTTCATTGTATATTACAACAATGCATCAGATTACAAGAATATACAGAGTATGAATGGATAAATATTACACAGAAATATCAGAGATTTTAAATTACATTTAAATACATAGCAGCGGAAAATAATACAATACACAACTAGAATGAGATATACGGATACAAAGCTTTCCGGATATCGTTCCAGCCGTAAACCAGGATCCTGTGAATATAAATCTGCAAAACCAAAACTACTAGCTGCCCGTGTCAAAATAGGGGCACCCAGAGTTTAGGTTAAAACAATAAACTCCAGGTCAGTCATGTGACTGGTGTGAGAACTAAAACAGTTATTAATCTTTATTTTTAAATCATTAGGTAAATCAAGGGACCACGCCGTATAACACGGAACGGGTTTCCTCCCAAGAATACCAGTGCATAAATAAACAGCGCAATGCTAAATAAAGAAAAATGAAGCTGTTATAAGACCCAGGTCCCATCACACAATGCAACGCAGCCGAGGATAGGGTTTTCCCTTATAACAGCCAAAGAATGCTTGATACGGTTAAAACAAATCGTTTGATACTATTATAAGTGCATAGTGTATAAAACAACTTCAAATCATAAGTATCAATCATAGGCGGCATGAGCGTCCCATGCCACTATGTCGCCATATATAGGTTTACAAATAAAACCGCAAATGTCACGTATTTGGAAATTGGATTTCCTTCTATGAACCGAGGCCAGGGATCGTCCTCACCGTCTTCGAGACAATCTAGCCCATGTCTTTGGAACAGCCGCAACTGCCCCTTGGAGCGACAGGGCCAGTCCACCGATGTGGATTATAGTGCCTGAACAATACGTTCCTCCGCCCTTTGGGGCGTAAATGAGCCAACTAAATGACTCCATCGGTTCGAGAACGACCGATCAATCCGAGGCGCCTCGCAACAGCAACAACCACATAAGTCAAACTCGTCAGGGCGTGTAAAACCACTGACGCCACTTCTAGCTAGAAAGAAACGCATGTCCTCCCTGAGGTCCTCTCCCGTTTTTGGTTCATACCGGGTGTGAAACTCGCGAAGTAAACGTTACACAAAGCTACGTCACAAAGGCCGTGCTTCGATCATCACCACAAGACTTTTCTTTTCAACAGAAGCCTCGATCAATTGCCACTTAGGCAATTCACTCCATGCGTTTGATATCCATCAATATATAACCCCTGAGCTCGTACGTCTCAGAGAAGGGCGTTAAGCAAGAGAATAAATTCTCCGCCGCCAAACAGATATATATTTAATAGAGATCAATCACACGGACTAAAAATCCAATGTCAGACACACAGTCCATTTACAAGTCCGTTCTGGGTCTGAACGAAACCGGAGGCACCTAATACCCCGCATATCCATTGATCTCCAAGTACGTCTGGACGATCACTAACTGTTTCCATCTTCTTGGGTGTACAGCCCAATCAAGATCATCAGTAATTACCCAAACAACGTGAAGACCTCCGGTCTTCGACCACCGTCTTCATCTTCGACTTATCGTCGTATCAGTTATTCAGAATGGGATAAACCCGGTCTTTCCGAATAACTCGCGTATATATTATAAAAGTGTTACACAAACACAACATACGCCTCATTCCAATTCATTAGTCACTAATCGTAAATTAATCAAGAGAATAATTCCCCAAATATTAACCCCGAAGGCCGAAACCAACATCAGATCAATATCCAGAAAACCATTCTGTTTGGCTAACCGACAGTTAGTTTCTAATTTTCACATTCATAGGGAAAGGTTCCCATTAATTTTATCCAAGATAAATTCCTTGAATTTATTCTTTATTCTATTTTTGAATCTCAATTCAAACTAGTCGGGATTAGCGAACCTTACCAAAGTAATCATTTATTTTAATTTCCCCATCCCAACCTATTCATCCCATGAAGTAAAACTGGTAATACTTCATATCTAACACCACAGTGTTATCGGTAAATTCAATTACCATTTCACGTTCAAATCTAATTAAAGATTTAACTATCGCCTGGAGCAAAACTGGTGATACTCCATTTTCGATCATTTCAATCTAATTAAAGATTCATTAAAACTCCACTTAGTTTTAATCTTCGACTGGGTTAACGAATCAGTGTCATTTAAAACACGGTTCACGATAAACCCAAAATCACATTCCATTAATTATCGGGTTAAAGAACAAGTGTTATTTAAAACACTGTTCACGATAAACCCAAAAATCAATATCAATTCAATTAAATATTATTTAATTGGTACACTTCATTAAATCCAAATAAAAAGATTTAATCTTTTCTCAACTGGGTTCAAGAACAGTGTTAGTGAAGACACCACTCACGACAAACCCAAATCACATTTGATATTCAATACAAGGCTCTGAATAGAAAATATATCGGCTTATATTCAATATCAAATCCTACGATTAACAAATGTCGTATTGGAAATAACGATATAAATATATATCTTTCAAATTTCCATAACAACACCTGTATAATCACGAATTCCAACATCGAAATATTCCGAAGACAATTTCGATTCAAATCCACTCCAATGCAATCATTGGATATTCTGGTTATTTTCAAAACCCTTTTTAAATTCAATTTATTTATTTAAAAATAAATAGAATTATAATTCTAGTTCAAAACTAGTTCATTTCGATAAAAATCTATTTTTATCTTTTCAAATATGGAGTTTTTCATCCCAATCCTTTCTAAATCATTTCTTATGATTTTACACAAATTATTACTATTTTTAATAATTTTATCAAGGCCCGTACAGTCGATTTCCATCAATGGCCATCGAACTACACTTACAGCGACCTTTTTCGAATTTGATTTGGACGTATCTCCGAATCCAACCGTTAGATTTCAAATTTCTAACATTCGCTAGAAAGCTCTTTTCGATACGAACCCAACGGTTCCGGTTTTAGGAGAATCCGACGGTCGGATCTCCCGTAATGTCCGTTTGAAATAAATGGTCGAAATTCACGAACTGCCGTGGCGCGGCGCGTTCTATTCAGGCCATTATATTATATATATAATATATATAATATATATTTCGTCAATTTCTATTTAAAACGAATTATATAAATAGTTTTAAAATTCATCCAAAAGCAATTTCAACTTCCATTTCAATTCATTTCGAAATCGTTTTCAATTCAATTCATTTCGAAATCTTTTTCAATTCATTTCATTTCGAAATCGTTTTCAATTCATTTCATTTCGAAATCGTTTTCAATTCATTTCATTTCGAAATCGTTTTCAATTCATTTCATTTCGAAATCGTTTTCAATTCATTTCATTTCGAAATCGTTTTCAATTCATTTCATTTCGAAATCGTTTTCAATTCATTTCATTTCGAAATCGTTTTCGATTCATTTCATATCGAAATCATTTAAAATCGATATGAGTATCGTTCACGTCAAAATGGCGTCAATCTAATCTACACGGCTTCATAAATTTCTATTTTCAAATATTCTATTTCAAATATTTCTCTTTTTCAAAATAGTTGTTATTATCAAAATATTTCGTTCAACACATGACCAATCTCAATGGATGAGTACTGTCAACACATGAACCTTTATTTTATATTATAAAGATGTAAATTTTATTACTAAAATATTTCGTTCACCACATGACCAATCTCAATGGATGAAACTGTCAACACATGAACCTTTATTTTATATTATAAAGATGTAAATTTTACTACTAAAATATTTCGTTCAACACATGACCAATCTCAATGGATGAAACTGTCAACACATGAACCTTTATTTTATATTATTCTTTATTTTTCAAATTGGAATGAGGCCCAATCAATTACCATATAAAATTAATTATATGGATTTTCATACAACACCTGTATATAATAGCATTGAAAATAATCAACCATCAACCAAAGTGCACTACACTGTATAAGCATCAAATATAGATATTCAACGCTTATAACAGCCTGTCAATCAATCGATCGACATATTCAATCAATCAGGATGAGTGAACTTCATATTTCATCCTAACACCCGTGTGGGGTTTCAAACAATCAAACACAGATTTAGTTGTGCAGTTGGGCGATGTGTAAAATTTATCGTCCCAATCAATGTCCTTCAAATAGGTGTACATAAACAAACCGTCTGGTTTGTAAATGAATATTTATTTATTCACATTCACGTTAAAAATTATATTTTTAACGGTAAAACATTTTATTTCAACATATGAATTTCTATTCAATTCATTTCTTCGATAAAATGATATTTTTATTTTTCTAACTTATTTTAGAAAATTTCGGCGGCATAACGGCACGATACTAGAAACGGGACGAGGCCTAGCCTTATCCCCGGTCTAGTGAAGGCCCACGCCATTCACACATCAATCAATCCATTCATTTCACCAAACAATTCAATTTCAAATCAAATCATCTAACTAATCTCTGCAACCAAACAAACAAGTCCATGGTCTGTGGACGATTGTGTCGGGTGCTACTAAGCACCGTCTGCATCCTAGTATATATATATATATAACTAGAAAAGAAATTGAAGAGTGAGAAATTCTCACCGATAGCTATCCAAACATCTTGACTCTACTTTGATATAAATCTTCTTCGTTCTCGCCTTTTTGTTACCTTCGTCGCCCGCTTTCACTACCTATGTAAAAATCGAATTTTTACTTCGCTATTCAATATATAAAAATCATATTTTTATTTCGAAGTTCAACATATAAAAATCATATTTTTCTTTCGAAGTTCAACATATAAAAATCATATTTTTCTTTCGAAGTTCAACATATAAAAATCATATTTTTATTTCGAAGTTCAACATATAAAAATCATATTTTTCTTTCGAAGTTCAACATATAAAAATCATATTTTTCTTTCGAAGTTCAACATATAAAAATCATATTTTTCTTTCGAAGTTCAACATATAAAAATCATATTTTTATTTCGAAGTTCAACATATAAAAATCATATTTTTCTTTCGAAGTTCAACATATAAAAATCATATTTTTCTTTCGAAGTTCAACATATAAAAATCATATTTTTAAAACAATATATATATATATAAGAAAATTGATTTTATAAATAATGTTATATTAAAAATGCTCACTGTTGTTTTTCTGGGTTTCTTCCACGCTACAGGAAAGAGCGGCTCCCTCTTCGTTCCTCATTGGAACCTCTTGAACCAAGCAAACCGTTGTCTTCCAAAATAGGGTTTCCCCCCCCCCCGCTTCTTCCACGACCCGTCTGAACGAAATCGGCCATCACCACCATATGCGGCGACGCGAGAGCTTTATGGAGACCCCCTCTTGGGCGAACTCGGCGGCAGCTCCGTTGGGTTGAGGGAGGGGTTTTGATCTGGATTTGGGGGCGCGCTGAGGTTCGATACAGCAGAGAACGGAGGGGAGAAGGAAGCGGAGGAGAGGCTAGGGGGAGGGGTGCGGTGCCCTGCGGCGGTTGACTGGAGAGAGGGGGGGTGGAGCTCGCACGGCGGCGGCGGCGAGGAAGTCGATGGCTCCGTCGATCGATTCTGGGGTTTTCGATTTTTTTTTTTTTTTTCTGTTAATGATTCCTGTTTTGAACGTGGGGGGGGGGGGCAGAGTTAAAGGGGGTGGGAAGAGATATTTTTTTTTTAAATTACCAAATTGTTGACTTTTACATACGATGTCTAAACAAGGCCCACCGCCTGTCGTCCATAGCGTTTTACCCCCATTCCGAACACAATGGGATATGTATCGTAAGCTGATTTGATCGTTTGAATCAGTTTCCGTTTAATTTACATTCAAATCACTATATTGAATTTTAGACGTACATTTCAAATTACCGGGGTCACATACTAACTCTAAAAATTCAATAAAAATGTTTTCTAGCTTCGTATTAACGATACGGTCCTAACAAAACTAGTTTCGTCGAATTCTGAGACCGTTGGAAAAATGACCAATTTCCAGTCGATTAAAATCAACTGAAACTGGTCAAACGCGTTTTCCTTTGCCACGCTCACATATCGATTCGGAAAATTATGAAAATTGGAACCTAGCAATAATTTGACGTCACGGACCCAACAAAACTGGTTTCGTCGAAATCCGAGGTCGTTTGCAAAATTCCAATTTTTAAGGGCCTGAATTCCATAGCGACTATTCAGAATTTTCAACTAGACATATCTTTTGATTCCCGCTATGAAATTTTGATTTGTCGGATTCGTTGGAAAGATATTATCACTTAGATCCTATCATTTTTTGTTTCACTAAAATCCGGATTGTTTTGCACCCGGTACATTCAATTGAAGTTTGAAATAGAATTATCAAACTACCGCGCCATTTTCAATTCTATTTATAATTATATATAAATATTTATATTCTAACGACGACGCGTATAAAATATATACGTTCGAATGCTATTGAAAATAAATTTCTCGTCGATATTATTTAAAATAATTCATTTTAAATAATCAAAATTCGCTAAAATGGCCAAAATAAAAAATTTTAAACTGGCCCAGATTTTCGGGTTGTTACACCCTTGGAGCGACAGGGTCGGTCCACCGATGTGGATTAAAATGCCTGAACACTGCGTTTCCCCACCCTTTGGGGTGTCAATGAGTCCAATGACTCCATCGGTCCTGGATCGACCGATATATCTGAGGCGCCTCGCAACAGGAACAACCACATAAGTCAAACTCGTCAGGGCATGTAAAACCACTGACGCCACTTCTAACTAGAAAGAAACGCATGTCCTCCCTGGGGTCCTCTCCCGTTTTTCGTTCACCACCGGAATGTGAGGCTCGAGAATCAATGTTACACAAAGCTACGCCACACAGGCCATGCTTTGATCATCAACCACAAGACTTTGCTTTTCAACAGAAGCCTTGATCATTTTCCACTTAGGCATGCCACACAGGCAATTCACTCCATGCGATTGATATCCATCGATATATAACCCCTGAGCTCGTACGTCTCAGAGAAGGGCGTTAAGCAAGAGAATAAATTCTCCGCCGCCAAACAGATATATATTTAATAGAAATGAATCACACAGACTAAAATCCAATGTCAGACACACGGTCCATTTACAAGTCCGTTCTGGGTCTGAACGAAACCGGAGGCACCTAGTACCCCGCATATCCATCGATCTCCAAGTACGTCTGGACGATCACTAACTGATTCCCTCCTCTTGGGTGTACGGCCCAATCAAGATCATTAGTAATCACCCAAATGACGTGAAGACCTCCGGTCATCGGCCACCGTCTTCATCCTCGACACCACGTCGAATCAGTTATTCAGAATGGGATAGACCCAGTCTTTCTGAATAACTCGCGTATATAATAAACAAGTGTTACACAAACACAACATACGCCTCATTCCAATTCAGAATATTCTTTTATTCAAATATTCTTATACTTTGGGAAAGGTTCCCATTAATTTTATCAAAGATTCTTTAAATTTATTCTTTAATCCTCTTTGAATATCAAATCAAACTAGACGGGATTAGCGAAGCACACCGAAGTAATCATTTATTTCCCAATCCCAACCTGTTCATCCCATGAAATAAAACTGGTAATACTTCATATCTAACACCGCAGTGTTATCGGTAAATTCAATTACCATTTCACGTTCAAATCTAATTAAAGATTTAACTATTGCCTGGAGTAAAACTGGTGATACTCCATTCTCGATCTTTTCAATCTAATTAAAGATTCATTAAAAATCCACTTAGTTTTAATCTTTAACTGGGTTAAAGAATCAGTGTCATTTAAAACACTGTTCACGATAAACCCAAAATCACTTTCCATTAATTATCGGGTTAAAGAACAAGTGTTATTTAAAACACTGTTCACGATAAACCCAAAAATCAATACCAATTCAATTCCAATTAAATATCATTTAATTGGTACACTTCATTAAATCTAAATAAAAAGATTTAATCTTTTTCTCAACTGGGCTTAAGAACAGTGTTAATGAAGACACCATTCACGACAAACCCAAATGATATTTGATAATAAATACAAGGCTCTGAAATATAAATATCGTATTGGAAATAACGATATAAATATATCTTTCAAATTCCCATAACAACACCTGTATCATCACGAAATCCAACATCGAAATATTCCAATGACAATTTCGATTCAAATCCATTCCAATTCAGTTATTGGAAATTTTGGTTACTTTTAAAACCCTTTTCAAATTCAATTTATTTATTAAAAAAAAAATAGAATTATAATTCTAGTTCAAAACTAGTTCATTACAATAAAAATCTATTTTTATCTTTTCAAATATGGTGTTTTTCATCCCAATTCTTCCCAAATCATTTCGTATGATTTTACACAAATTATTACTATTTTTAATAATTTTATCAGGGCCCGTACAGTCGATTTCCATCAACGGCCATCGAACTGCACTTACAGCGACCTTTTCCAAATTTGATTTGGACATAATTCCAAATCCAACCGTTAGATTTCTAATTTCTAATATTCGTTAGAAAGCTCTTTTCGATACGAACCCAGTGGTTCTGGTTTTAGGAGAATCCGACGGTCGGATCTCTCGCAATATCCATTCGAAGTCAATGGTCGAAATTCACGAACTACCGCAGCGCGTTCTATTCAGGCCATTATATTATATATACAATATATATAATATATACTTCGTCGATTTCCTTTTAAAACGTATTTTACAAATCGTTTTAAATTCATTTTCGAAACGATTTCAATTTCATTTTCAAATTCAAATCAAGATTGAATTTTTCAATATAATTTCGTTTTAAATTCATCTCAAACTGATTTCAATTTAAATCTATTTTTAATTCAATTTCAGTTCGTTTTCAATTCAATTCAATTTCAATTCGAATTCATTTCTATTCAATTTCAATTCGAATTCAATTATATTCAATTTCAATTCGAATTCATTTCTTTTCGAATTCATTTCAAATTGATTTCCATTCAATTTCAATCCGATTCGAATTCATTTTCAAAATATTCGATTTTGAAATCACTTTTCAATATTCATTATAAAAACGAATATAATCGATATAAATATCGTTTATGTCAAAATGGCGTCAATCTAATCAACATGACTTCATATATTTCTATTTTCAAATATTCTATTTCAATTATTTCTTTTTCAAATATTTCTATTTCAAATATTCTATTTCAAATATTCAATTTCAAATATTTCTTTTCAAATATTTCTTTTTCAAATATTCTATTTCAAATATTCTATTTCAAATATTCTATTTCAAATATTTCTTTTCAAATATTTCTTTTTCAATTATTTCTATTCAAAACTGGAATGAGGCCCAATCAATTACCATAGGTTTTATTTCTATGGATTTCCATACAACGCATGTATATATCAACAATGACAAATAATCAACCATCATCCAAAGTGCATTCTACACTGTACAAGCATCAAATACAAATATTCAACGCTTATAACAGTCTGTCAATCAATCGATCGACATACAACTAATTATTGGGATTAGTGTATGTCATATATCACCCCAATACCCGTGTGGGGTTTTCAAACAATCAAACACAGATTTTATTTGTGCAGTTGGGCGATGTGTAAAATTTATCGTCCCAATCAATATCAGTCTAATGTGTGTATATAAACAAATCGTCCGATTTGTTTATTTTTATTTCATTTTAAATACACGTTAAACATTCTATTTTCAACTATAAAATATTTTAACTATATAAATATTTTATTTCACATCACACAATCAACTACACAGCAAAATCAAACAAACAAGCATACAAGCCTTCCATGGTCTGTGGACGACGGGTGTCGGGTGCTACTAAACACCGTCTGCATCCTAGTATATATTTTAAATAGAAATAAATTTAAAAGTGAGGAGTTCTCACCGACTAGCTAAACCAATGCCACGACTCTTCATATGTAGGAATCTTCATCGTGCTCGCCTTTTGTCACTTTCGTTGCTCGTATTCACTACATATATAAAAATCACATTTTTATATTGTTGCTATGTATATAAAAATCACATTTTTATAATCGCTCTATATGGATAAAAATCATATTTCTATTCCGCTACTATATAGATAAAAATTCTATTTTTATACCACTAAAAATCATATTTTTATTTCGCTACAAATATAAAAATCATATTTTTATATTTCCTATTATATAAAAATTCTATTTTTAAACCGCTACCCTTATAAAAATTGAATCTTTATTCTCACTACTACATATAAATATTATATTTTTTTTCACTATACTATATAAAGATTATATTTTTATTCACTAATGTATATAAAGATTATATTTTTATTCACTACACTATATAAAAATTATATCTTTATTCACTAGTTTTCATTGTATTAAAACCTGGTTTTAAAGCCATGTATTAAATTAAATAAAAACAGTAAAATAAACTTACCGTTGTTCGACTGAGGGAGGGGGTTTCATTGCGTCGGGGTCGGTGAAGAAGAAGGGGAGGAGGGAGCTTCGGTGGTCATCGGAGGTCGGTGTCGGGGGGGTGAGGCTCGGCGGTAGGCGGTTTGGGTTGATCTCGTGGTGCTCGCGACTTTCCAAAGGAGGGGAAAGGGGATGGAGGCGGAAACGAGGAGGGGGGTCGTCGATGTGGGACAGCTACTTTGGTGGCGCGGTGGACGGTTCGGCGAGGGGGGGCGCGCTGTAGTCGATTAGGTTTTTTTCTTTTGAATGAAATCGATCGGGGGGGTCTGAGTGATAAAGAGAGAGGTTTTTTTTATTTTGATTTAAAAAAGGTACCTTTTATTTCGACCCCGAAATCAAGCCCACAGACTGTCGACCATAGCTAATTACCCCCATTCCGAACACAGTGGGATATGTATAGTAAGCTGATTTGATCGTTTCGATCAGTTTTCATCAAAATCAAAATATAAATCTATATACTGAATTTGAATGTGCATTTCAATTTACCGGGGTCACATACTAACTAGAAAAATTCTCGAAAAGTATTTTCTAGCTTCGTATTGACGATACGATCCTAACAAAACTAATTTCATCGAATTCTGAGACCGTTTGAAAAATGGCCATTTTCCAGTCGATTAAAATCAACTGAAACCGGTCAAAAGCATTTTCCTTTGCCACGCTCTCAAATTGATTCGAAAAATTATGAAATTTGAAACCTAGCAATAACTTGACATCACGGATCCAACAAAAGTGGTTTCATCGAAAACCGAGGTCGTTTGCAAAATGGCTATTTTTAAGGGCCAGAATTCCATAGCGAGTATTCTGAAAATTCAACTGGACATAACTTTTTATCCCCACTATGAAATTTCAATTTTTCGGATTCTTTGGAAATATATTCTCAATTAGATTCAAATATTTTTGGTTCCACTAAAATCCGGTTTATTTTGCACCCGGTACATTCATTCGAATTTTGAAATCGAATTTTCAAACTACCGCGACATTTTCAATTCCTTTTATAATTTAAAATAAATATGTATATATTCTAACGACGATCAATGTAAATATATACGTCTATTTCTATTCAAAATAAATTTCTCGTCGATATTATTTAAAATATTTCATTTTAAATATTCAAAATTCGCTAAAATTGCCAAAATAAAAATTTTTAATTGGCTCGAATTTCCGGGTTATTACAATTGTTGTGTGGTAAGAATATTATCACTAATTGATCTTCCATTGATGTAAGCCGACTAATTTGGAGATATAATTGAGGGTATCATCAATTGTAATCTATTGGCTAAAATTTTAGATATCACCTTATACACAATATTACAACACGATATTGGTCTTAATGTAGAAAATGATACGGGGTTATCAACTTTTGGAATTAGAGCTATTGCAGTAGCAGATATACATGATGGAAAATGATTAGATAAGAAAAAGTATTGGATTGCATTAATGATATCATCACCTATTATAGACCAACATTGTTGCAAGAAGAAAGCATTATACCCATCAGTCTCTCTACAAGTAGTAGCATCTAGTTTGAATACTGTTGGTCTAATCTCCTCACAAGTAATAACAATAATTAAGTTATCAGATTATTCAAAAGTAAGTGATGGCAAACTTAAGTGTAAAAGAGGCCTCACATCCACTTGATTAACATTTGATGAAGCCGGTATGGATGAAAAGTAATTCATAAATGCATTATTAATACCTTCAAAATTAGATTGAAGATTGCTATTTAAATCCTTGATCATGAAAATAGAATCATTGACCATCTTAACCATTATAAGATTGTGAAAATACTTTATATTTCTATCAGCATCCACCTTTTTACTAAGACAAGGTCTATGCCTTAATGCCTTCACTTCCATATCTAATGCAATCTTGAGTTTGTTCTTCAATTCAAATTTAAACTGCTGTAGTTGGACATTATTTGAATACCTTTGAATCTCCACTTGAACCTTAGCAAGCTCATCTCTAACCGATGTTGACTATTTTGAAAACTTATCAAAAATAAGTTTAGACAAAGACTTGAGATGAAACTTCAACACTTTCATCTTGTGAAGCAGCTTAAACATGGGATTACCAAATACCTGAAGTGGCCAAACCTGCAATAAAATGTTAGAAAATCTGGATGTTTAATCCAAAAAATCAAAATTTTAAAAGAGGATTTTCCCTTGCCAGTAGCAACCTCATCACTCCACTGAAAAAATAAATGGCTATGATCAAAAATGGATGAAGGAAGAATTTGATAAAAAGAACTAGGCCTAGATTTAAGAAACTAGAATTCACAAAAATATGATCAATTTTGCAGACAGTAGGAATACATGACCTACTACAGTTAGACCAAGTGTATGATAAACCAAAGTAGCAAGTAGGAATCAAATAAGCCTTGATAATAGCTTTATTCAAAGGTGCAATATCATTGACAGATAATGGACAACCTCCAAATTTATGCTAACATGAGTACATACAATTAAAATCACCTCCAGTGATCCAAGGATCATTAGTAACATTAAGTTAGCTAATTTGCTCATGAAAAGGATTACTTAATGAAACAGAATTATGAGAATAAAAAAAAGTAAAAAAGAAATGATAATTTAAAGGAATATGATTACAAGAGTAATGAATATATGGACCAGTGACAAGATTTTTGAAAGACTGAAGAAACATGGATCCCATACTGTTAACAGCCTTCCAAAACTTGCTTTAGCTAAATTATGATCATATTGCAAACTTGATGAGATAAATGAAGCAACCCTCTTGGTGGAATTGATATCAAGTTTAGTCTCAGATAGTCACATTAAATGAATGCTTTTATCTCTAATCAAAGCTTTAATTTCACACTATTTCAAGGGAAGATTCGCACCTGTAATATTGCAAAATGCAATATTATTCGTCACTTAAATTGGAGGGGATCAAGAAGGGTGGAAGCGTTTTTCCTTATGTGTTTGGAAAAAGATTTATTTTTATCATTGGATGGTAAGACCTCATCAGGTTTGAATTCATTTCCTTCATTTAGATCATCAGATTCAACTTGATTTTCCTTTCTAGTTTTCTTCCTTCCACTCTTGGAATTTTTTGGCATTAGAATTGGTGGAAAAGCTAACAGTGAAGGAGGAAGAATAACATGTGGGCGAGGTGATAAATGTGAGTAAGGAGAAGATGAAGATGATGTTGAAGCGAAATCAGAATAGGATTGAGGTAGTTGAAAGCTGAAATATGAAGAACAGAACATGATATTGATTGATGAGAAAGTGGATATAGCAAAAGATTGAGAAGAAATAGATGAATTAGAATGTGAAGTATCCACTGGATAGATTGTCAATAAAGAAAAAGGATTACTGACATGAAATTATTTCTCCACTGCATCATTCAACATAGCTTCAAACACATTTTTATCTTTTTGCATAGTGTCTTCCATTGAATTACCATCACTAGTACTCACTAGTTTGCCTTGTTTATAACACTAACCATCCTTTATTAATTGTTGATCATTTTGCTTGTTACCAACTACATCATCAAATTTGTTTTCCATTTTTACATATCAATTATTATTACAATCTTTATAGCAACATATTCACTGCTTCATGATTTGTATTAATATTCTTCTTAATATCACCCTTCTTTCTCCACACTTTCTTTTTCCTAGAAGCAACATTATGCCAACC
Organism: Allium sativum; assembly: GCA_030737875.1. Taxonomy (NCBI): domain Eukaryota; kingdom Viridiplantae; phylum Streptophyta; class Magnoliopsida; order Asparagales; family Amaryllidaceae; genus Allium; species Allium sativum. The sequence goes on along the minus strand of CM060924.1, from coordinate 181,385,196 downwards.
CCTTTGATTTCCATAAAATTGAGCCTTATCACTAAACTGCCTTACATTTACTCTTTCATTCATGTGTCTCTCGTCATAATATTCATGATTGTTCTCTTCATCATTCTGTTCATTCTATTCTTCTCAATCTTAGAACCAAACCCACATTTAGATGTTTCATCATCAAAGATCTTACAATGAGTACATATACTATGTTTCCAATGATAAGAAAGCTTTACAGAGGGGTGGTTATCTTCTAAACCAGCGACATCAATTGATTTAGGGAGTTCAAAATCAGGGGATACTTCAACTAGAGCTTTAGCATATTTAAATCTTTGCATTTTTTCAGTACTTCCATCAAAGTAAATTAACCTCCCAACATGACAAGCTAACTAGTTAATTCCTATCAGAGTCCAAAGAATAGTTGGTATTCTATAAAAATTAATCCAAACAGGTGCTCTTCTAATCTGTGCTTGTGAACTACCAATCGATGGATCCCATCTAGTAATTATGAACATTCTTCCCCTTATGAAAATCGGGTCAGTTTGAAGAATTTTATCTCTATCCAGATCATTCAAAAAATTAAAATTAATAGAAGTTAACACCATCGGATTTAATTCTTACCTCACCGTTTAATCTCTAGTACCTATTCAAGGGATTAACCACCGTGATATTGGACAATGTACTATCGAGGAAGAAACCGACTAAGTGATTGCTATAGTACTTAGCACTCGCTATTTTCACTAGATCTGGTAATTCCTTTGGAAACTCATCTACTGACGTCAAAAGTTGGTCACAAGTGACGATCAACTCCCAATCATGTGTAGATCACACGAATACTGATTATAAAATGTAGACAAAAGTAAAGGAAACGGGAAAAACACACAAATTTTTTATAGTGGTTCGGCAAAGACGGTGCCTACGTCCACTTTATATATATATATTACTTTTGCTTTTGATTACAAGTACAATGCTTTTTCTATTTGGAGAAAAGAGAGAAGGCAACTATTTTCTCATCCAGATAATGTTTATCTGGGAAGAAGAAGTAGCATGAGCCAAAAAAGAAAGGTTCGAGAAGTCTCCCCGTCCTCTTTAAGCTTTGAGGTATTTATAGGCGGGGATAGCAGCTTAGGCTGTTGTGACGTGGCCCGACCTTTCCGGGAATGCTCGGACACGTAGAGTCCATCACTTGGTCAGAATAGCGGCTGAAGACTGATTCCACTATTCATAAATAGTATCATCGGAAGTTGTGGCCGACGTGGCATCCACGGTGAGGTATATCAAAAGTAGAGCTTTGTCCGGATATGGTTGACCACTTTTTCTTCCTTGAGAGTCGGGCCACATATTTGAACAACTCAACTGGACATTTCATGTAGATCCGAAATACTCGGTCGATACGCCTTATGCGAGAGTGGTTCTCTCGGTTGATTGGGAGAGCGAGTCCTCTGGGGTGAGATATCGACTTGATTGGCCCGATATGCAGCTACTTCGGGCCGAGCTTCTACGGGGCTTCCTGAAATGCGATCTGTCTAACTCTATTGGTTGCGCGTTTGGGCTTCGATTTAACCCGTTGCTTCTTTTATCAAAAAGAGTTAACACTTTGCCCCTCAGAATGCATTTTCTTCGATAAAGGGAGGTGTGTTCTGAAATATGAATCGAAGCACAATCGCTCGAGCAGCTATGGTCGCGTCAGATCATATTAAGGACAGAAATCCGACGGTTCCAATGTTGTATTAAGGCTAGAAAACCAATGACAGAATTAGTCATATTAAAGCCGGAAAATTGACAACTATCGAAAACCGTATTAAGGCCGAGATGATGACCGTCTTTATGAGAGTTAGTTCTTGCAAAGACAAAAAAAATCCGTTCTCGGCTTGGAGAAGGCTAATGGGTCGAGCATTTTATTTCACCTGGCTTTGAGAGGTGGCGAGTATTAACCATACTCGGCTTAGTGGCAAGTATTAACCATACTCGGCTTAGTGGCGAGTATTAACCATACTTGGCTTAGAGAGGGCGAGCATTAACCATACTCGGCTCAGAGAGGATTAGCATTAAAAATACTCGGCTTATAGAGGGCGAGCATTAACCATACTCGGCTTAGAGAGGGCGAGCATTAACCATACTCGGCTTAGGGCGTGTTTTTCGTACTGGACTCATGTTAGATTAGTGTATCCAGCGAGCGGCAAAAGCTTATGGTGTAGAGAAAGAAGGGGGAGTATCATCCATACTCGTCTTAAAGAAGTATACCACACTCGGCTAGGGGAGTAGGTATTAAGATATAGCGGTAGGCATTTGCGCTGACCATATTAAAAGAGGGGGAGGGGGGAGGGAGAGCATTATCCATGCTCGGCTTTAGAGTTTCCCAAACATTATCCATATTTGAAAAAGAACATTCATAGCAACTAATGAATTATTACAAAGAAATTCTAAGAGGACATTGATTGATTCCAGAGCATGCCTAGGAGCTAAATCCTAACCCCATACATGTGTGCATCAAGAAATACATTAGAAAAAAAATCTAATTAATGATAATGCCATGAGTGCTAGTCTCAGGGTCCCTTTCATTTCTGGGAGTTCGTGGATTGACCTGAGGAGCTTGGGCAGAAGGTCGTGGCGGCAAGGCCGAGGCACGACTCTTGACATATTCGGGAAGCTCCCCTTTTCTAACTCGATCCTCAATGAGATCGCGCAGATGGTGGCATTCATCGGTGCTATGTCCAGCTACGTTGTGGAGCCCACAAGGTTTTCCATAATCGAGCTCCATCTGGGTTGATTTTCATCGAGGTGGTCTTGGAGTGGATAGGGACCCTCGTATGTCAAGGTAGATATCGAGCAAAGAGGAATTCAGTTCGGCGTATTGGTCATACTTACTTCCGATCTGAGGTCACACTTGATGCTCGCTCTTTTCCAGGGCCTTTCCTCTTCCTTTATTCTGGCCATTGTTGTTGAGTGGACCTTGTTGTTTGGCGGCTAGGACCTCAAGGCTCTCCATCTCAATGCTGGCGTCTTCTTGTCAGAGGAATCGCTCGGCCTCGGAATAGAAGTCATCTATATCCTTGGGGGGATCTCTGGTTAAAGAGATTGAGAAGTCCGATCAGTTTTGAACTACTGCAATGGCGGCTATAGGTACCATCGATGGCTCGAGCCGATCGATTGACACTACTTCCACGTTGAACCTTTCGAGGAAGGATCTGAGTGTTTTTCCTGATCGCTGCTTGATGGTGGATAAGAACATAATGCTCTTCGGTCGAGAGATATGTACTCTGAATTGCTCGACGAAGCGGGTGACCAGAGTGTTCCAGTTGCTGATTGACTCTGTTGTCAGCTGTCGAAACCAGATTCCAGCTATATCAGTGAGGAAGAGTGGGAAGCACTTAGCCATGACATTGGTCGAAGCACCGAGTACTTCCATATGCCGCATGTATCACATGAGGTGGACGGTTGGATCAGTGCGACCGTTGTATTGCTAGAAAGCTGGGAACTTGAAGTCCGGAGGATTTCGAGAGTTTCTAATTTACCTAGTGAAAGGGCTGTGATTGACATTATCTATGTCTTACCGTGAGGAAGTTCCTTGAGTAAACTGTTAGATGATGCTTGCAAGTTGGCTTCCATCTCCGAGGAGTCGTTGTCATGAATATAGCTCAGTATTTGGGGAAGCTTCAGTGCGAGGATCTGGAAAAAGCATGCTCGGAAGGGCGACCGTTGGCTGGGCCCGTCTTCTAACAGTTGAGTGAAGGTGTGAGGGAAGGTGAGCTCTGGTAGGTGGTTATGGGGAGAATGGCCGCTCTTGAACTTAAGGAGTAGTGGGTCGAGCCGTACCCGCAACTGGGGGCCTAGGCTGATCCATCATAGCATGTGATGTTCGGAGCTCGAAGGTGCCCCTGGTGGGAGCGAGGTTAGTAGGGTCTACGGTAGTGTTTTCTTCAGCTGCAGTGAGGACCGGTATGGAGGGGTGGCTTCCCTTGCTCGAAGGAAGGCCGCACCAACTCTTCGTTGAAGGTGAAGAGTGGTTATACTGGTCTGTGGTATGATTCCGAGTTGTAATGGGAATGGAGTTGATTCTGAGGGACCCGGTGGATGCTCGACTGGTTCGATAGGTCGAGTTGTTCCCAAGAGTAGAGGCAAAGTGTTCGATCGATCTAGATCTTGATCGCGAGCCTCCTGAGGTTCTACTGCTACAGCTGCGCTGGTCGTTGGAAGCAATACTCCCGGCTGGGATCGATCGGTTGGTGGGACCAAATCAGGATGAAATAAAGGTGTAGCCTGATCAGTGGCTTGATTCTGTGCAGAACAAAGATCAGTTGTTGCCCCAGTCTCGGCCGGTAGAGGAATTGATGTTGAAGCGTTCACTCCTGTCTCTAGTCGATCGTGAAGGTGATCCATCAACTGCTGCTGTCGTTCAATAAGTTTACCCTGAGATGTCATATGGTCTCTAAACTCGACCATGATTTTATCCATGTCGTCGCGGGTAAGAAATCGAGACATATCTTCATGAGAGGAAACTTCGTGATTCTCTTTTGTTGCATTAGTGTCGGCTGCATTGGTGTTTGCGGGACGAGAGGATGTTGTATCCTTCTTTCGTTTGTTCGCCATGGATTAAGGCAAATTTCCCCCTTCCTGGTGCGCCAAAGTGTTGACGTCAAAAGTTGGTCACAAGTGACAATCAACCCCCAATCGTGTGTAGAACACACGAATACTGATTATAAAATGCAGAGAAAAGTAAAAAAAAAAAGGGGGAAACACACAGAATTTTTATAGTGGTTCGGCAAGACAGTGCCTACGTCCACTTCATATATATTACTTTTGCTTTTGATTACAAGTATAATGCTTTTTCTATTTGCAGAAAAGAGAGAAGGTGACTATTTTCTCTTCTAGATAATGTTTTTCTGGGAAGAAGAAGTAGCATGAGCCGAAAAAAGAAAGGTTCGAGAAGTCTCCCCGTCCTCTTTAAGCTTTGAAGTATTTATAGGTGGGGATAGCAGCTTGGGCTATTGTGACGTGGCCCGGCCTTTCCGGGAAGGCTCGGACACGTTGAGTCCATCACTTGGTTAGAATAGCGGCTGAAGACTGATTCACTATTCATAAATAGTGTCCTCGGAAGTTGTGGCCGACGTAACATCCACAGTGAGGTATATCAAAAGTAGAGCTTTGTCTGGATATGGTTGACCGCTTTTTCTTCCGTGAGAGTCGGGCCAAGTATTTGAACAAATCAACTGGATATTTCATGTAGATCCAAAATACTCGGTCGATATGCCTTGTGCAAGAGCGGTTCTCTTGGTTGACTGGAAGAGCGAGTCTTCCTAGGTGAGATATTGACTCGATTGGCCCGATATGCAGCTACTTCGGGATGAGCTACTGTGGGGCTTCCTGGAATGCGATCTATCTAACCCTATTAGTTGCGCGTTTGGGCTTCGATTTGGCCCATTGCTTCTTTTACCAAAAAGAGGGTTAACATCATCCCTTGGAATATCAAAGTGTTATGGCTTAAAAATACATGCATTCTAAGGCAGAGTCTTGAAAAGAGACACGAAATCAGCTTTAGCAAAAGTTTGATTGGAATTTAAGGTGTTCGATGAATTCAAATTAGAAGCATTAGAAGTGTTCGACGAATTTACATTTGCATAATTCAAGTTAGCAGAATTAATATTTTCATTAGCAGAATTCAAGAGTAAAGGATTCGTATTGGGATTATTGGTTGAGTAAGATGTATTCAAAAAATTGACATTGTCAAGCTCTGGATTCAAAGAATTCAAAACATTAGTAGCAACAAATGGATTAGTTTTAGGATGGTTGACTAAAGGTGGAGGTAGATCTGGAGGGATGGATGGAGATGGTCGCGATGGAAGAGGAGGAAAGGCAGAGTCAAAGGAAAAAGAAGACAAAGAAGAAGACGGGGAGGACAACCATTAGCTAGGGTTAGTTTTTCCAAATCAATCAACCATTTAGGCATATTTATCCTATTTAATTAATTCCCTAAAATGTTCATGGTTACAATAATTATTTTCTTACTTATGACCCCTTTATATTTATATAGAAAATCACTTACATTTATTGCTATAGCAGTCATAATATTATTTCCATTCAATACGGGTTATATTTCCATATACATACCCATAAAGTGGAAACTATTCAAATACATAACATTGATATCTATTGTAATAACTTTTTTTAATTAGATTTGGACAGATAAGATTATAATATATGAATGTATAGTTATTTATACTTTAAACGCATACTTAACGTAGTTACTAATTTTATTTGTTTAACATTTATTATATATTCTTTGGTCAAACAACCAAAACCACCCTTGTTGTGTTCGATTCAAAGTCTTATAAAAAGGTTATTTACTGTAATTATTGTATATTTTGTCCAAACTTATTTTAAAAAGGGGAAATTCAAATATTTCAAATCACAAGGAAACAAGTTGACGTTTATTTAGAATAGATGTTACAAACTACGTACAGAATATGTGAATTTGTGCATCTCTTCTTTTTTGGTTTATTTCTTTTCCTTGTAGATTTAAAATAATGCCATTTTATGAAAAAAGAAAAAAGTGGAAAAAAATTATAATAATCAAGTAAAACCACAAACAAGGTCAAATACAATAAGATTGTTAATTAATTTAACCAATGCTGTATAAATCATAAATCTGATGATAATGTCAGGACTGATTTCGAGATCCGAGGTGCTTACAATAACCATAACAACTCACGAATAATTGTAAAGAAAAGATAATAATAACTTAAAAGGACTACAAATACATACTTAACCAATATTCATAGTAATTCAGATTTAACAAAATACACAAATCTGACACTTTTAGGCATATAATTCCAATTCAACACAAACGAATTATATATGTTTATTATAAACGATGTATATAATTTCCGACTCACCTGAAAGCTATCCAAATCCAAATCTGACACAGATTGTAGGCCTAAATTTCCCAAATCTTACAGATTTACAATTTATTCCAAAAAAACGATTAACACGCAAAGGTTTAGATTTGTAGATCTGGAAAATTAAAAGGAATTTCAATAATTTAGATTCCTTATTCATAGAACCATCTCTTTTTCATTGGTCTAAATATAATCTCTCTGGTCTTGCAAATCTAATTTGTATAAGTTTATAATTTGTGTTTTAGAAAAGATGGAGGCTTGGAAATGGCAGAGGTTCGTTGTTGCCATTAGAAAATATGAATAAGAGAATCAGGGTCTAGCCCTTTAATTATAGGCGTAGAAATGATCTTGAACTGTTAGATATAATTTAATAAAGATCCGTCCATATATGTAATAAAATATACATCAAACACTTAGCCGCTGCCTGCTATAATCGATCAACCAATCAACTGCTCCGGTCATCTGCTCTGATTGACCTGGTAGAAGGCTGAAAAAATATATACTTCTATATATTAAAGATTTTTTTAATTATTTTACATCGGTTTCCGTATTTTGTCCATAACTTTTTCATATAGATTCCGTTCGCAAAGTTCCAAAATGAAAGCTGATTAGAATTCCGTCACGATCGCAATAGTTTAAGTTTCATGGTCAAATTCAATCGTTTGTTAAAATTCCCTTTTCGAATTTTAATTAAGTGACTAAATTAATTATTGTCAAAATTCCGGGATGTTATAAATGGTCTATTAACAATCTCAGATTCTTACCCTAACTTGCAAACAAGCTCATTAAAAATCAAATAATGCGATGCACTAGTATTAAACAAAAATCAAACTGAAACGTATCTGATAGAAAGCGTACCATGCAAGACAACACTCTTCTCCTTTTTCGCAACAGTCGGACCCCTCGAGAAAGATGACAGAGAATCCAAATCATATTGTAACACCCCGTAATTCTATAACACTAAGATTCACAAATCAAGGCAGAATTAAATTTTAAAATCAAAATCAAGGGAAACAGGCTGCGCCATTGCGTTCGTCTCGGAATTCTGCATGAGATAGAGTCCGAGTTTGCGTTAATCGGATTCCGTATGAAGGAGTTATGGTCTTCAGAAGTTTCAGAATTCGATTTAAAATTCGAACAGGTCAGAAAACAAGTTCAAAATTCAAAATCGAACCCAGATTGGGCTGGGCGGGAATTTACCCTCCCAAGACCCAGGTCGACTGGGTAGTCGACCTGGGGGTCGACCCCCCTGCTTTTTCCAGATCTGCAGCCTGGTTTGTTTTTCTGTATCCGGATGCCATTCTGACCAGATTCGTTGACTTCTACACTATATAAACAGCCTTAGTCTCCTTCACTATTCACAATTCTCTTCTATCCTTATGCTGCCTCTGAGAAAATGTATAAATAAATAAAATAAGAAAATAATAGGTAAAATAAATCAAGATGAGGAAGTGCTGCTCAAGACTTTCAAGAGGAGATTCAAAACAAGCTAGGATTCAAGTGAAGATTCAAACGACTTCAACGACTGTTTTTCTACGAATCTAATCTAATCTCTGTAAGTTAGTTACTTTTTAGATTTGAACATTTTCTCTATTCGTAACATGAAATTAAAGGATTAAAAGAATATGCCAATTCTTTCTGTTCGAATCAGTGCTTATATCCTTGGACATAATTAAGAACTGTTATGATTCGATGACCAATAAGACTGTGACTATGAAACTACGGACCTTAAAACCATATTCCTCTTTGGCTATGAACATTGCCTATGAACATTGCCTATGACTGTGACTCATGACTGTGAGAATTATTTTCCTTTGACTATGAACATCTCCTATGACTATGATTCATTAACAGTGAGGATTTATTGCTAACGACTATGGATATAAGATTATTATTTATGCCCATGACACTGTAGTTACAAAACCATATTTACCCCAAACTGGCATTATACTGGATCTAGGCTTGACTTTCTATTTCAGTTTATTCCTAGTTATTCTTGGATCTTGATCATGGGAATTTACCTATTAAGATAGGTCTACCCATGTTCTGGAATCTATACTATTCAACCCTTTTCATGTCGTAATCTATATGCTTGTGAATTATCATCTTATGCCAGTTGTTATGTCCGTTCTTTCATGGCATTTTGGTTCATTCCCTTTTATCCACGAATCTAGCTTTATTTATGATCTAGGTTGAATCACGATTATACGAATGATGGGAATGCGTTTTGGGGAAAAACATGAAATTGACTAAACTTGGAAATTGGCATAATTTGGGAACATGCATTATAGCATGACTATTAAGATGAAAATTAGAATAACAAGTCTAGTTTTGACATGAACTGTAATTAGAATATTAAACAAAAATTGGGTGGCTAAATTAAGCGTGATAAGTATATTAGCATAATTTACATACATTGGGCGTAAATGGTAAATGGTTAAATGGGCCACAAAATAGGTAGTTGGTATGCAAATTAAGTTTTGGGCATAAACGGTGAACTAGAATATGAAATCTAGTTTGGCATAAATTGTAGACTAGAGTATAATATCTAGTTTTGGCATGAACTATAAATGGGGGTGTTGGATCTAAATTGCTATAAACTGTAAGATAGGCAAATCAAGATTTGGGCCTAGAATACAAGTCCATTAGTAGGCATGGCAAATGTACAGGGTATAGGACAAATTTATTTATTTTTTTTTAAAAAAGGGGAAAATGGACTTTGAGGATAAGTGGTTAAAACTTTGAGGATAAATTGTTAACAATTTATTTATATACAAAAGAAAGGTTTATTAATGACATCTCTTTTAACAATACACCAGAAAGTTCCAGGGTGACAGAGAGGATAGTGTCTAGGCTTGGGTTTGGAAAATACAAGTTTTCTGCTCTCCCTTGCTATCCCTAACTGATCCGATGGATGGGATGGTTACTTTCAAAACCTGGTTTGAAAATTAATCAAAACCCTTTGAACTTAGAAAACACGAATATGCCTAACCCGAGGTTAGACTCAGTTGCGATGTAAACCTGCCTAGAACCAACCGGCACATCCAGTAATCGCAACAATATCTGTCTAATGTGAGTGGTAGCGGCTTTAATTTATTTAGTTAAAGCTAGAACAAGAATGGTAGGGTTAAGTTAACTAAGACACTTAACCAATTCAACATGATAACCAGACCGGTGGGTGGGGTTAGGTTCATACAGACACTTAACACGGTTAAGCTAGAATGGGAGGGTTAAGTCCATAGGAACACTTAACCAACTTAACACAGTTAAGCTAGAATGGGAGGGCTAAGTCCATAGGGACACTTAACCAACTTAACATGGTAACAAGACAAGATTTGTAGGGGTTAAGTAACCTAGAAAACACTTAGCCAAATTAACATGTTAACTAGACTAGAAGGTGGGGTTAAGTAAAGTTAATACACTTAGCCAGATTAACATGTTAACTAGACTAGAGGTTGGGGTTAAGTAAAATTTAATACACTTAGCCAATTTGATATCTTAGCTGGGCTAGACCGTAGGGTTAAGTAAACTTGAACACTTAACCATCAGATCGTGATAAAGGAATAGGGTTAAGTCTAAAACATGAAGGGATAATACTTAACCATTAATAACATGTTAGTTAAAACAGACGGGCAAGGTTAAGTTAAAAAGGAGCACTTAACCAATACAGGATGAACGGGTAGGGTTAAGTAATAAGAAATACTTAACCAATATAACTTGGTTTGTGGTGGGGTTAAGTCAACATGGATTACTGATAACACTTAACCAGTTTAACAGGATAAATGAAGAGGGTTAAGTTTGCTTGAATTGACTAATGACACTTAGCGAATCCAAATTGACGAGAAAGAGAACTAAGTGGTAAACCTTAGTTAAGAAAACAACGATTATGGAAACTAAGTGGTAAACCTTAGTTAGCAAAACTAAGTAGTAATTCTTAGTATAACACGGGAAGGAGCGATTGTCCGTCTGAGTAACAAGAAGGCTCCAACAAATTGGGTTACGAAGCCCGAGGCTTCGAGGGGACGTGAGGGTACTCTTGGTATCCCTCTATGAGGCTGCAGATGATCCTCCTGGGCTCACAAAGGTTAAGCTCTGCGTTAGAAGAACCGAGGGTATGCCTTGGTTGCAAAATATGGCAACCTAAAGACTAGGATGGACCAGCATGATTCGGCGAGAAGCCAGTAGCCCTGTGATAACAACTCGTCGTCTACCATCCATCTTGAGTCAATCGAGATACGTGAAGCGGAAAGGCAGAGAACTCCAAAATACCATACACTTGCTATCTAGTTATGGTTGCGGATGGGCATAGGACAGTGGGGCATAGGGGGCCTGCGTATAGTTCTCATTTTTCAAGGTGTGCCTTTCATTAGTTGAGGGAGGGGTCGAGTGGGACCATATCCACTGGAATAAAAACAGACCTTAGCATCTGCATCGGCAGATATCTGAAAGCTCCCGACCGAGTTCTGATTTTCTTGATTTGCCCTGCCACAGGACTCGGGCCGCACATTACAGGACATGTGCATCTAGACAAGCGATAACGATTCGTGATACATGCGTGGGGAAGTATAGGAACATATATCACTCTAGGTAGTGTGTCCTAGACTTGGGGGCATCGTTCGACAGGTAGCATAATCCCTAGTTGGACTAGGTGGCATAAACGCTGAATCCGAGAAGCGTTCAGCAGATAGCGTAAACTCTAGTTGAATCTAGAAAGCACTTGATAGAAAACCCTAGATTTGGTCTAGGTAATAAATAATAAATGTATGCCTGAAGGCAATGAAAACTACAGGGATTGAGATCACGTTGTCGTTACTAGTTGGGACACTAGTTAGGTGGTGCAGAGATATAGAAACCAGTATAACAAGGAAATAGTGAAGCGGCGAAAGTATTAGAGCATATCCAGTTTATCTTATCTTAGCATATCTTGCGATTAATCTTGTCTAATCTTGCTGACCCTATCATCATGGTGTTATCTTGTATTCAGTTAATTCATATCGTTTAGTTTTTCCATGTTCACATGCTAGAAGTTACTGAACTTACTCAGGCTTTATGTCTGACTCTGTTTTTCTTTCGTCTTCTTTTCTTCCACTCCCCCCCAGGTAGTAAAGGAGGGAATAGTATAGCTCAGGTTAAGTTGGACTGTCACTCTTTCCCAGCTTGAAGATTTGTCGAAGTTTTGCTTGGATTCTCTTTTCAGATGCTATGGCTGGCTCTTGCTAGACTTGGGGAATATAAATGTTGTTTTATGCTTCTTTATTTTGTAAGATAGATGATACTCTGATATTGTAAAGAAATCATTGTACAAACTATTTTATCAATAAAGCAAAGTTTTATTTTCCGCTGTTTAATTTCTGTCTGTCTTGTAATTTATCTACATCTTTTACCCTAAATGCTCCGCAGAACTTAGTGCATTCCCTTTGCGAGTGACACTAACGGATGTGGGGTGTTACACGTGGTATCAGAGCGTGGTTACCAGATCAGATAAATGATTTGAAAAATTATTTTTCAAAACGGTTTTTAAAGAAGCATTTTCAAGAGAAAAGATTTGTTTTAAAGGAATATTCCCCAAAGCCATACGCACTATCTTCTCTTCCTCTATTTGAATTCTTGTCTCCTTCTTACTTGAGTCTCTGGGGCTCCTGACTTTCTGGGATGTAACCTCATCGAAGGGCAAGGTAGTGCCCGACTTCCATCTATAGCCGTAGTTGATTCACTTACGGCCAGTTTTCTTTCAAAGCTTATAGGGTTTTCCGTACGATGGAGGCAGCTTCCGAGAGATTTGTCAACATGGTTACACACAGAAGGGGATGAGGAGTTTGGCTAAGGAGCACAACCCTAGGATGAGGAATTCATGGATGTAGATTTAGCTCACGAAGGAGGAAGAAATTATAAGACCTAAGACAAGAGGAGGTATCTTTACTAAGGTGTAATTAAGGGCAAAGGACAAGATTTTCAGTAGAGCAAGTACCTACTTTCGCCACCAAGCATACCTAGGAGGAAGGTAGTAAAGTTCTGTTGGAAGAGTCTAGTTTTGTTGTTCGTACTCTTTCCTTTGGTTTTAGCGCTTCGCATTTGTTCATATCCACTTACATAGTTGAGTCTCTGCACCATAGTACTTGTATAGTAGGAAGATCCCACTAGAGTCTCAAATCCAATTGGTGGTCCGACCAGTTTATTTTTGGTTAGTAGGGATTTGAGAATAGCTATCGAGCTTGCTTTTATCTTCTCACGTAGATCGTCTAAATTCGGAGGAGATATTCCTTGGGTGCTTGTCTGATATTGGTTTAGGCCTTTGGGGCTTGTACTTAAGGAATGTCGAGTTCGACTAGGATGGTTTGCGTGAGATATGAATAGTTGTGGCAGGCACTCTAAAAAGTACGTAGTGACCTTTCGACCCTTATAGTTATGGCATGATGGATAAGCTAAGAGGAGAGACCTCAAGCCATCTTGGTATGTACACTTGGTACCGTGATTGACATTTTTTTATTTTGGAAATGGAGATCGGAAACTTCACAATCGTGAAGTAAAATTAGTTAAGATACAGTGAAGTAAAGCTCAAGAAGGCTAGATACTAGCATCAAACCCTTTTCCTTAAGGGTGCATCCTTGATTTTCTTTTTGTAGGAGCTTTACGCATAATTGTTTCTCTCTTTCCAAAGTATATCCTCTAGGTTGTATCTTCGATCCTAAGGTAGAAGCCAATGGATGTAAACATGTATTTGAAACATGTTATGGTTGATGGTTGCGAGTGGTTGCTAATGGTTGCTCGTGAATGCATATACATACGTATTAGGCACTAGATCAGTTCAGACGCTTTCATATTACATTTACAGATATGTATTTGTTTGTAAGTTGAACTTGATATGTTATCATATGGACATTGCATATGGATGAATGGATGTGCACGCATGTAGTATTTACGTAACTAGGGATGCTTGCATACATGATTGGACGCATGGCACTGACATGATTCGCATTAAGGAGGTCAACTGAATTAGTAGACCGCCTGATTTTGCATTAGATAAAGACATATACACACACACTATGCATATGAACATGAAATCATTAGAAATCGTTTAAGGACAATGAATACCTGTGATTGAATGGTTTAGTAGATGGGTGATTGGATGGTAGGACACATTCTTCCTAACTTGAAGATTTCGGGGACGAAATCCTTTTAAGTGGGGGAGAATGTAACACCCCGTAATTCTGTAACACTAAGATTCACAAATCAAGGCAGAATTAAATTTTAAAATCAAAATCAAGGGAAATGGGCTGCTCCATTGCGTTCGTCTCGGAATTCTACATGAGATAGAGTCTGAGTTTGCGTTAATCGGACTCCGTATGAAGGAGTTATGGTCTTCAGAAGTTTCAGAATTCGATTTAAAATTCGAACAGGTCAGAAAACGAGTTCAAAATCGGACCCAGATTGTGCTGGGCGGGAATTTTCCTGCCCAAGACCCAAGTCGGCTGGGTAGTCGACCTGGGGCACCCAGGTCGACTGGGTAGTCGACCTGGGGGTCGACCCCCCCTGCTTTTTCCAGATCTGCAGTCTAGTTCGTTTTTCTGTATCCGGACGCCATTCTGACCAGATTCGTTGATTTCTACACTATATAAACAGCCCTAGTCTCCTTCACTATTCACAATTCTCTTCTATCCTTATGCTGCCTCGGAGAAAATGTATAAATAAATTAAAAATAAGAAAATAATATGTAAAATAAATCAAGACGAGGAAGTGCTGCTCAAGACTTTCAAGAGGAGATTCAAAACAAGCTGGGATTCAAGTGAAGATTCAAACGACTTCAACGACTGTTTTTCTACGAATCTAATCTAATCTCTGTAAGTCGGTTACCTTTTAGATTTGAACGTTTTCTCTATTCGTGACATGAAACTAAAGGAATAAAAGAATATGCCAAATCTTTCTGTTCGAATCAGTGCTTATATCCTTGGATCTAATTAAGAACTGTTATGATTCGATGACCAATAAGACTGTGACTATGAAACTACGGACCTTAAAACCATATGCCTCTTTGGCTATGAACATTGCCTATGAACATTGCCTATGACTGTGACTCATGACTGTGAGAATTATTTTCCTTTGACTATGAACATCGCCTATGACTATGATTCATTAACTGTGAGGATTTATTGCCTATGACTATGGATATAAGATTATTATTTATGCCCATGACACTGTAGTTACAAAACCATGTTGTACCCCAAACTGGCATTATATTGGATCTAGGCTTGACTTTCTATTTCAGTTTATTCCTAGTTATTCTTGGATCTTGATCATGGGAATTTACCTATTAAGTTAGGTCTACCCATGTTCTGGAATCTATACTATTCAACCCTTTTCATGTCGTAATCTATATGCCTGTGAATTATCATCTAATGCCAGTTGTTATGTCCGTTCTTTCATGGCATTTTGGTTCATTCCCTTTTATCCATGAATCTAGCTTTATTTATGATCTAGGTTGAATCACGATTATACGAACGATGGGAATGCGTTTTGGGGAAAACATGAAATTGACTAAACTTGGAAATTGGCATAATTTAGGAACATGCATTATAGCATGACTATTAAGATGAAAATTAGAATAACAAGTCTAGTTTTGACATGAACTGTAATTAGAATATTAAACCAGAATTGGGTGGCTAAATTAAGCATGATAAGTATATTAGCATAATTTACATACATTGGGCGTAAATGGTTAAATGGGCCACAAAATAGGTAGTTGGTATGCAAATTAAGTTTTGGGCATAAACGGTGAACTAGAATACGAAATCTAGTTTGGCATAAACTGTAGACTAGAGTATAAAATCTAGTTTTGGCATGAACTGTAAATGGGGGTGTTGGATCTAAATTGCTATAAACTGTAAGATAGGCAAATCAAGATTTGGGCCTAGAATACAAGTCCATTAGTAGGCATGACAAATGTATAGGGTATAGGCCAAATTTACTTTTCTAAAAAAAAGGGAAAATGGACTTTGAGGATAAGTTGTTAAACTTTGAGGATAAATTGTTAACAATTTATGTATATACAAAAGAAAGGTTTATTAATGACATCTCTTTTAACAATACACCAGAAAGTTCTAGGGTGACAGAGAGGATAGTGTCTAGGCTTGGGTTTGGAAAATACAAGTTTCCTGCTCTCCCTGGCTATCCCTAACTGATCCGACGGACGGGATGGTTACTTTCAAAACCTGATTTGAAAATTAATCAAAACCCTTTGAACTTAGAAAAGACGAATATGCCTAACCCGAGGTTAGACTGAGTTGTGATGTAAACCTGCCTGGAACCAACCGGCACATCCAGTAATCGCAACAATATCTGTCTAATGTGAGTGGTAGCGGCTTGAATTTATTTGGTTAAAGCTAGAACAAGAATGGTAGGGTTAAGTTAACTAAGACACTTAACCAATTCAACATGATAACCAGACCGGTGGGTGGGGTTAGGTTCATACAGACACTTAACACAGTTAAGCTAGAATGGGAGGGTTAAGTCCATAGGAACACTTAACCAACTTAACACAGTTAAGCTAGAATGGGAGGGCTAAGTCCATAGGGACAGTTAACCAACTTAACATGGTAACAAGACAAGATTTGTAGGGGTTAAGTAACCTAGAAAACCCTTAGCCAAATTAACATGTTAACTAGACTAGAAGGTGGGGTTAAGTAAAGTTAATACACTTAGCCAGATTAACATGTTAACTAGACTAGAAGTTGGGGTTAAGTAAAATTTAATACACTTAGCAAATTTGATATCTTAGCTGGGCTAGACCGTAGGGTTAAGTAAACTTGAACACTTAACCATCAGATCGTGATAAAGGAATAGGGTTAAGTCTAAAACATGAAGGGATAATACTTAACCATTAATAACATGTTAGTTAAAACAGACGGGCAAGGTTAAGTTAAAAAGGAACACTTAACCAATACATGATGAACGGGTAGGGTTAAGTAATAAGAAATACTTAACCAATATAACTTGGTTTGTGGTGGGGTTAACTCAACATGGACTACTGATAACACTTAACCAGTTTAACAGGATAAATGAAGAGGGTTAAGTTAGCTTGAATTGACGAATGACACTTAACCAATCCAAATTGACGGGAAAGAGAACTAAGTAGTAAACCTTAGTTAAGAAAACAACGATTCTTGAAACTAAGTGGTAAACCTTAGTTAGAAAAACTAAGTAGTAATTCTTAGTATAACACGGGAAGGAGCGAATGTCCGTCTGAGTAAAAAGAAGGCTCCAACGAATTGGGTTACGAAGCCCGAGGCTTCGAGGGGACGTGAGGGTACTCTTGGTATCCCTCTGTGAGGCTGCAGATGATCCTCCTGGGCTCACAGAGGTTAAGGTTTGCGTTAGAAGAACCGAAGGTATGCCTTGGTTGCAAAATATGGCAACCTAAAGACTAGGATGGACCAACGTGATTCGGCGAGAAACCGGTAGCCCTGTGATAGAAACTCGTCATCTACCATCCATCTTGAGTCAATCGAGATACGTGAAGCGGAAACGCGGAGAACTCCAAAAGACCATACACTTGCTATCTAGTTATGGTTGCGGATGGCCATAGGACAGTGGGGCATAGGGGGTCTGTGTATAGTTCTCATTTTTCAAGGTGTGCCTTTCATTAGTTGAGGGAGGGGTCAAGTGGGACCATAGCCACTGGAATAAAAACAGACCTTAGCATCTGCATCGGCAGATATCTGAAAGCTCTCGACCGAGTTCTGTGTTTCTTGATTTGCCCTGCCAAAGGACTCGGGCTGCACATTACAGGACATGTGCATCTAGATAAGCGATAACGATTCGCGATACATGCATAGGGAAGTATAGGAACATATACCACTCTAGGTAGTGTATCCTAGACTTGGGGGCATCGTTCAATAGGTAGCATAATCCCTAGTTGGACTAGGTGGCATAAACCCTGAATCCGAGAAGCGTTCAGCAGATAGCGTAAACTCTAGTTGAATCTAGAAAGCACTTGATAGAAAACCCTAGATTTGATCTAGGTAATAAATAATAAATGTATTCCTGAAGGCAATGAAAACTACAGGGATTGAGATCACGTTGTCGTTACTAGTTGGGACACTAGTTAGGTGGTGCAGAGATATAGAAACCAGTATAACAAGGAAATAGCGAAGCGGCGAAAGTATTAGAGCATATCCAGTTTATCTTATCTTAGCATATCTTGTGATTAATCATGTCTAATCTTGCTGACCCTATCATCATGGTGTTATCTTGTATTCAGTTAATTCATGTCGTTTAGTTTTTCCATGTTCACATGCTAGAAGTTACTGAACTTACTCAGGCTTTATGTCTGACTCTGTTTTTCTTTCGTCTCCTTTTCTTCCGGTTCCCCCTCCCCCAGGTAGTAAAGGAGGGAATAGTATAGCTCAGGTTAAGTTGGACTGTCACTCTTTCCCAGCTTGAAGATTTGTCGAAGTTTTGCTTGGATTCTCTTTTTAGATGCTATGTCTGGCTCTTGCTAGACTTGGGGAATATAAATGTTTTTTATGCTTCTTTATTTTGTAAGATAGATGATACTCTAATATTGTAAAGAAATCATTGTACAACCTATTTTATCAATAAAGCAAAGTTTTATTTTCCGCTGTTTAATTTCTGTCTGTCTTGTAATTTATCTACATCTTTTACCCTAAATGCTCCACAGAACTTAGTGCATTCCCTTTGCGAGTGACACTAACGGATGTGGGGTGTTACACATATGCTCTCACCACATGCTTATCCTTTGGTGGTTCTGGACATTTCTTCTTTATATGCCTAGGCTTGTCACAATTAAAGCACTTCCTTTCCACCTTAATGTTCTTACAATCCTTGGAATAATGGCCCTTCTGCGGACAGTTATAACAAGTAACCTCACCCTTCAGCCTCTTTTGACCATTTTCCCTTGTTGTTGTTGTTTTCGTTTACCATTCCACTTTTTCTTATTACCATCACCTTGTTACAGTTTCGACTCATCCTTATCAAAAACAACTTCCTCCTACTGCGGGAATAAACTCTCCTTTTTCAAAGTCTTCTCAACCAGCTTCTCAAAAGAGTCATCAATATGGTCGATCAGTTGTTTACCAAGACACTCATCCAAACCCATAATAAATTTCTTGTTCCTTTGATAATGAGTCTCATATAAACGAGCATACTTTGACAAAGCTTCGAACTCCGTCACATATTCAGCAATAGGCCTTCTGCCTTGTTTTAGTTCGACAAACTTCCTAAAAGTATCAAGTTATGGACCATAGAAATGAACCTCTCCTCATACTTAGTTTTAAACTGCTCCCAAGTGATTTGGTACTTTGAAGTCTCGATAGTAATAAAGTTCCACCAATCCATAGCTTGACCTTGCAGTTGCCTTGATGCAAGCTACCTCTTAGTTGCATCGTTAATTCCCAAATCTCCAAAAATTTGAACACAAATATCCAACCAATTCTAAATGTCAACATTAGGTTTCATACCAGTGAGTGACTTGACACCCAAAGAAGTATAATCCTTGCAGAGCTTAGCGAAATAAACAACACTGGGTGCCTAGACAGGAACATCATACTCTACTAACGCTTTTGGAGTAGTCATCCTTCTCATGTTCGTTGTCATCATAGCCTCAAACATAGCAGGATAATTAGGCATAACAGCTCCCGACTGGCTAACTTCGCCTTCCTCTCCAGTTGCAGGCTCATCTCTAGCAACATTTCTCAAAGTTTATCGACTCATTATCTATCTGAAACGAGATTGATCAATTCATATTAGAGAAAGGATACATTGGTGTTCAAGTGCTTACTAATCTACTAAACCATATATTATAATATAGTAATCATCCATCAAAAATTACAAGTACGTCTCCCATATGCTTTTACACTCACGAACTTTGGGTAAAATCGATTAACCAAAGCTCTGATACCAAATGGGACGACCATCCCATATCTCTTGCACCAAACTAAGGAGAAAACATGCATTGTATGTTGTGTCATGCCGATATGAAATAATCATCAGGGAAGGATAACTTGAAGTAAACCTATCGTATAACTCACAGTACATAGATAACATATAATAGAAAATATTCAGCAGGTTATAGTGGTGAAGGATAATGGAATAGAAAACTCAAATCTCATATCATCTCAAAATCACCAGTACAGATCAACTATATAAATGAGTAATCCATATATCAAGCCTCACTACATATCTCTCGGAGTAATTATAAAATCTCAATAGACAGCGAAATTAACAAAACATCACTATGGTAGGTAGTAGTAATACACCAGCCTCCTTCTCGTCACCACACAACATTGTTTGGCACTAAAACCACCGACACTGATGAGCAGCCTAAGGTAATAAGAGGGAAACATGAAGCCTTGAACCAGACAACAGTTTTAGTGAGTGATAGAATAACTAACAACAGTTACATAGAATATATAAGTATAGATGTTTCAATCATCTGATCCCTTTTAGCAACCACAGAATTAGAATAAAATAATCATCTATCATATTCCACTCTAGAAAAGGAAAGGATATCCTCCAATCCTAATTCTCTTTGGCATTATATAGTGATATCCTACCTAGAGAAAATAGAGAAGAAAGCACAATATCAATTATAACAACCAATATCCTAACTATCACCGACTAAAGCCTTGAATACATCAATCAACGAATGACCGACCATTGCTGTCCGTCAAGGGCTAATGGAAAACCCCAGTTCTAGTCTGACTTCAATACATCTGTCTTGTGTATGTTTGCCTCCTGTGACACTCCATGCCCGTTAATGTCACTCACAAAGGGAATGCATCAAGTTTCGTGAAGCGTTATAGGTAAACATAAGCAGAAATATTACAAGATAGATATAAAAGCAACAGCGAAATTTTAAATTTTTATTTCAAACATAAAATCATAACATCATGGTCCAAAATACCATAAGTCTAAAACTGCATAAAAGCCATTACAATAATATAAAACTTTCTGTCTTGTTCCATCACAATACATGAAAAGCATAATTCCCCAAAAAGAGACAAAGACATAGTAGAGATAAGAACTTGAGCAATACTTCAAAACCTGCTCCAAGCAAGATGATAATCGAGTCCTGACTAAGCTTGAGAATTCCTACCCTATGAACCTGGGCGGAAACAGAAGAAAGAAGAGGAAACAAAAAGGGCCAGACATAAAGTTTGGCGAGTCTAGTTACTTTTAGCAAGTAAACACATAAAAGTAGCATGACAAGCATATAAGATGGATAAGAAAGATAACACTATAAGAGATAGGTATGACAAAGTAAACATGATAGTGTGATACGCTTCTCTAAAGATTCCTCTGCACAATACTAGTATAACCAGAATGAGATGCTCCCCAACATGTACAAGATGGTAGACTTAGGCGTACTTCTGTTGAGAGGTTTTAACCCCATACAATCCACAGGAAGCCCCAATAACGGATTCCTAAACTTACCAAAGTCTAAATGTACCCTAACTACCATAATCGATGGCCTCCTTATCCGCGTAGATACCCTGTACCGGCCCCATAGTAGGGGTATCACTTCCTAAAGTGGAAACCCCTCGTTAATAATGTGCACAACCATATCTACAGGTGTCACGGTCATCTTATCCCCCTCTGCCCAGCTCATGCATGCACATGGCCTGGTCGGTTTGCGCCGCCCATACCGTCCTCCATGTTTGGATCTCTTACAATCAGTCCAGTAAGCGTGCCCCTTCTCCGACCTAGTTCGGAGTATATGTTTGATACCTACTCCAGGTTGCTGGCTGAAACGGGTCCCATACAATATGATACAAGCTTTCTCCTTTGTCTTGTATTCCCCACTAGGTTTTCATTGGCTATGTATACCACTAGGTGTATTTAATTACATAACCCTACCATTTCTACAAGTTAAGCTTACCCTAAAAAGGTGTCTTTAATTACATAACTTTATTATTTCCATCGGTTATGTATACCACTAGGTGTCTTTAATTACATAACCTTATCGGGTTAATTTTGTGGGCCTATATGTAAATATTACCCCCCCCCCCCGATTTACTTAACCCTCCCACTGATTCAAGCATGTTTATTTAACGGTTAAGTTTGTGGGCCTATATATATACTAATATTACCCACCTACCCAAGATTTACTTAACCCTCCCACCAATTCAACCAAGTTTACTTAACCCCTATTCATGTATATGTTCACACAATCCCTATGGATTCAACTAGGTTGCGTATTATAGACTAACAGGTTATCCCCATTCCCATTGACTGCTTTTTTTACTTGCCAAAGTTTCACTTGCTTATTAATTTCATATAAATATAAATTAATCCATTTAAGTTCATTAATAAGCTCCATTACATGTTATTCTTTAGATTGTAATTAACAGAAGTAATCTTACAATCTTTCACCCCTGGATTGTAATTAACCAAATAATCTTACAGTCCCTTTTGTATTATTTGTTTCCATAGTTACAATAACATGTTTTACTTAATATTTAATTAAGTATACTTCTCAGTTCACATGTTTCCTGTTTAACATATCACTACAACTTGACGTTGTTTACTTATTAACTTAGTTTTCTTAACTAAGGTTTACTCATAAGCTTCCTTTCCTTTTATTATAACTTATGTTATAATTTCCACTCGTCACTAGGACAAGCCTACTTATTATAGAAAACATTTTCATTAAGTAATTAATCATAATAGGTCACCATCATTCCTTGTTTACTCCAATTCATTGCCATGTCCATTTATGGTTATAATCGGCTAGACCTCCCACATTAGGCCTATAACTTGTGGATGCTGGATACGCCGGTCGGGTCCGGGCAGACTTCTTCCACAAGTTGGGCCTAACCTCGTGTCTTAGCCCGTCTCGTATTTGTGCACTTAGATCTCTCACATTAGGTTCACCACTTGTGGTCGCTGGATATGTTGGTTGGTTCCGAGCAGAATTCCATCGCAAGTGCAATCTAACCTTGTGTCATAAGTGCCATTACACGTTCTAATTAATATAATCCTAGGCATTTCAATTATTAATTAATTATACCTATTTCTTTTATAGGTGTTCATGCCTCTTTTTCCCCAATTATGTTCATAATTAATATATGCCCAAATTCTTGTTCTCGTTAATTACTCAATTTATGTCAAACTTCTCATTTACAATTTATGCCAATTTTTACCGTTTTCCCTTCATCGCTAATCTAACGCATTTGTATAAATTTAGCGTCATGCCTAGGGTAGAAAGTATCCTATCCATTAATAAAAGGAAAAGATGACAATAATGACTATTTTAACAAAAGTGACATAAACATGTAATTAGCATGGTGATATGGTGGACATATAAAAATAGATCTAGTGAGAATGTGATAATAAAACTAAATCTAACATACTAAGGATATCATAATAGGCATGAATAAATAAGGATTCATGTTTCCAGTTAATGATAGATCTAAATTAATCACCACGTGATAGGTAAAGTTTAAGATCCACAAATGTGACATGATAAACTAACCACACACGAATTATATCTACAAGCGTAGATCTAGCATGACATGATAAACTAACCACAAACGAATTAGATCGATAAAGGTAGATCTAGCATGATGTGATAAATTATCCACAAACGAATTAGATCTATAAAGGTAGATCTATCATGACATGATAAATTATCCAGAAACGAATTAGATCTATAATGGTAGAGCTAGCATGACATAATAAATTATCCATAAATGAATTAGATCTATAAAGGTAGATCTAACATGACATGATAAATTAACCACAAATGAATTGGATCTATGATAATATTTAAGATTCAAGAATGTTAAAGATTCACGATTTATAACAAATCCAAATCACGGTCATATCACGTTTACTTTTGATCATTTAAATCTAAAAGTAAATAAATCACCATGTTTGCATTTTAGAAGATTAAAAAGAATTTGCTGGTGCTGAATCTCAGATCTATAGATGAAATGTTTGAATCTTTTAAACTTGATTTGTAGAAGAAGATAGGATTAGATTCAGTTCAGGCACTGACAACATCTGAGCTCCATTGTTTTTAGTATGAGAAAACAAGATAATTGAGGTATATTTATAGCTGTTAGCCTCCAGAATTTGAATACCACCTTAGCCCTAGGGTGAATCGGGCCATGAGTCGAAACCCACATGGCTCCGGGTGCCCAAAAACATACATGGGCACACTTTACAGGTGCGTCAGTGCAAAAATAAATTGGTGCACTTGTTAAGTGCACTGGGAATTCCTGCTCTTTTCGCCAAACTTCTACCGTCCATAACTTCTTCATACGTAATCCGTTTTACGCAAACCATGTGTCTATCTTGACCATAATTTCGAGACGGACGCAATGACGTAGTCCATTTCCCTTAATTCCTGAATATTAAATTAATTATTCTTTAATTTATCCACATTAAAGTTATTAAAATTTCGGGGTGTTACATTCTCCCCTACTCGAAGGATTTCGTCCTCGAAATCTTCAAGTTAAGAATATTGTATAGTACCTTCCACCATCCATCTTCTGATCTACCAATCACGGGCATCCATTGTCCTTAAAATTTTATAATGCTTATGTGAACATATTCAAAGGTGCGTGTATATGTCCCAACACTAATGCGAAAGGTCTGGCGATCTACTGATTCAGTCGATCTCCTTAATGCAATGTATGTTAGTGTCATGAATCTAACATGTATGCAAATAATTCAATTATAACATGTAAGTTCTGTATGTGTGCACAATCATCCATCCAAATGCAACATCCTTATGATGATACCTCCACTTTCATATATTAAAAAAATAAAAATGCACACACATCCATATGCAGTATGAGAGTGATTGAGCCGATCTAGTGCCTAATGTGTGTGTATATGCATCCACGAGCAACCACTAGCAAACACTTGCATCCATCAAACATAACATCTCTCAAATACATGTTTACAATCATGGGATTTCCTACCTAAAGGTCGAAGATTCGATCGATAGGATATAATCAGATGATAGAAGCAAATGCGAATAATGGCTAAAGAGAAGTTAAGAACATTCCCTTGAAAAGAAAAGGGTACGAAGCGCAAAAATCTTGTCTTCGGTCTTCAATGTGCATCTTCATGGTTTTCTCCCTCCTGAACCTTCACCAACTTGAATTCTCGTTTGCTTAGCTTCTTAACCTCCGATCCAAGTAAAAGTCATTCTGTAGATCTCCACCAACCAGTCGATGATCTATAGGGTCGTCCATATAATGTTTCGAAGGGTTCCATGCCAATGCCTGCTTGATGACTGTTGTTCTGGGAAAACTCTACTAAAGGAAGGTACTCTTCCCAAGTCCCTCCGAAGTCTAGGATACACAGCCTCAAAAGATCATCTAGAACTCTGTTCACCCTCACCGTCTATCCATCGGTCTGAGGATGATAGGCAGTGCTCCAACATAACTGTGTACCTAATGCTTTTTGCAAGCTCCTCCAAAATTCACTAGTGAAAATGGGATCACGATTTCTTATGGAGGTACTCCATGAAGACGGACTATCTCACGAATGTAAACTGCAGCCAACCATGTTGCTGTCCTCTTACTCTTAACTGATATGAAATGAGCACTCTTAGTAAGCCCGTCTACTATCACACAAATGCTGGTGTTGCCCTTCCTTGATCTAGGCAAACCATCTATGAAATCCATGGAGATGCTCTCCCACTTCCACTGCAGGACCTCTAAAGGATGTAGTAAACCATCGGGCTTCCTTTGATTAGCTTTGCCTTGCTGGCAAATTAGACATTGAGAAACAAATTCTGCTACACCTTTCTTCATCCCATCCCAAAAGAAAACCCTTTCTCAAGTAGCTCCCCCACTTTCTCTTGGAGCCATATGGCGCACGGGAAATGCAATTGGCTTTTCATTGTCTACCAAATATATGAGGAAATCAATCTTGTGCCTTGGCGTAAACCCTGAACCTCATCAAAGACATCAGGATACTCACGGACTACTGGAACAGATTTTAGATCATCGATAGATGTTACAAGTGACTCTAGGAAACTCAACATAACAGACCCCTTGGAGTCATTAGAAATCTCGAGGGTCCTCCCTTGGCAAGTTAACAGTCTAACGACCCTCCTCTTACAATCTAGAATGGCACAATACATGGCTAACCAATGTATCCCTAGTGTTAGATCATTGATTTTGAGGATGACACACTATACACACATATATGTACACATTCATGCAGGAATCAACTCAAGGAGAAGAGCTCAATATATCATGACTACTCAGAAGAATTTTATATTTATAGTATTAGATGTTATGTACAATCTCCATGACTAGATATGAGAAAACATCAACATATTAGTGTCTGTGCAAGTATCAGATGTCTATCAAATAATATAACAGACGTCTGTCACTATAGCAGGATTAATATTCCCAGCTCAGCACAGACGTCTGTCATATATGTGATAGACGTATGAAGCAAGCCACGGGATAAATTTCCTACATACACAGACGTCTATCTGTTTAACAACAGACGTCTGTCTATGTATTTGAATAATATCAGATTGTATAGACAGACGTCTGTCAAAGATTAATAGACATCTGTGCTGAGCATACGACCATTCCTTTTAAAACCACCTCTTCATTCTGAAAGGTTACAACTTTTAACTCCTCTTCTCAAAAAACGATTTTCTCAAAAGAAATCTCATTCCACAAAAGGTTTCATTCAGAAATTACAACTTTTCATTAAAACCTTTGATTTCTTATAAATAGATCAAGAGATTCATGCTTTAAACTCACCTACTCTTTCTAGATCTATTATATATTCTGAAAAGCTCTTTATTCTCAAACACTCTCTAGATTTCAATCAAGAACTCAGTACTTCTATTTTCTCTAAGTTATTCAATTCTCATATCTACTCAAGGAGATTATAGGAGCACCTTGTACGATTCAGTCAAAATTAGTGTTGTATAGAACATAAGATTTTCAAGATTATTACTCTCTATAAACCTATTCCTCCGGGTGAAGAGAGGACAGTTTTTGATAGTTGAAAAGGCCGAACGGGAACTTTGGGACTGGACGAAGGACGGGAGATCCGAACCGGGATAAAATATTGGTGTGATCATCTTTTACTTTACCTTTACTACTTACTATTGCATCATCTTAGTATTTGCTACTGTTTAGACACATATACGATCCTACCATAGATTATCAATTGGTATCAGAGCCAGGTTATTACAAATAACAGTAACTTGTGTTTGTTTCATTGTGTTTAAGTGTGGCAAGTAATATTGTGAGTAGCATTTTTCAATAGGGACAATCTACACAAAGATCACCTTTGTTTAATGGGTCTAATTATGCTTATTGGTCAACACGTATGAGAATTTTTATGAAAGCTAATGGCTTAGCAATATGGGCTGCTACACAGAAGAAATATGAACCACCAACCCCTGAATTAAGTGTTTGGACTGATGTTCAAAAAGCAGCAACATCAAATAATTCAAAAGCCATGAAAGTTTTGTTTTGTGCATTAGATAAAATGAATTTTCACGTGTTATGATGTGCACTACAGCTTATGACATATGGAGAACTTTACAAATCACTCATAATGGTACTACAAAAGTAAAACAAACCAAAATATCAATTTTTGTCATTTAAAATGAAAATTAGAGAAACTATTAGTGTTATGTATACTAGATTTCAAACTATCCAACATGATCTGATGGCTCTTGCAGTTAAATTAACTGACTTTGATCTAGTCACACGTATCCTACATTCATTAACTAATGAGTGGGAAAGAAAAGTTTTAGCCATAGAAGAGGCAAACGATCTTTCTCAACTCAAAGTTGAAGAATTGATAGGAAATCTTTTGTCCTATGAAGCCAACTTGCAGGTTAGAAAAGAACAAAGTGTCGAAAAGAAAAATATAGCCTTTCAAGCAAATAATGAAGTTTCAGACTTGGATGAGGAAGAAATAGTGTTCACTGCAAAGAACTACAAAAAATTTAAGAAATTCAGAAAAATGACAAGGTTTCAAAAGAACGAGAAACCAAATTCAACAAACCAGACCTTAGTCAAATGCTTTAATTATGATGGATATGGACACATAAAGAAGGATTGTCCAAAGAATGATATGAAGAAACAAAAGACCGAGAAGTTTAAAAAGAAAAGAAGAGCATTTCAAGTTACATGGGATGATTCAGATTCATCCTCATCGGAAATTGACAGTGGTAGCAACTTAGAACAACCAAATGTATGCTTTATGGCTAACATTGATGAGGTATGTCCTGAACTCACTTATAATGAAATCTTAGAAATCAGTATGGAATTAGATGATAAATTTAAAGAACAAAAGATGTTAAATAAGGAGCTTATTTCTAAGATAAATAGAATGGAAATTGGTCTATTAAAAGATGAGAAAACCATTCTAGAAGAAGAATTAGAAAATGCACAATTTAAAGATAGAAAATAATTCTTTATCTTATAAGTTAAGAGAAATTAAATTAGAAAATGAAGATCTTTCAGAAAAATGTAATAAACTAAGTAATGATTTAGAAATTTCACTTTCTGAAAATTTAAAACACAAAGGGGAATTAGAAAAAATCACTGCTAATGTTTCAAAATTCAACAGAGGTAAGCAAAATTTAGAAAATTTTGATCAAAATCTCAAAACCATCAGGAAATAGAAATGGCTTAGGCTTTAAAAAGGATGATAATTTCAAAAATCATAGTATTCTATATAGAAAAATTAAGAAAAAGAAGAAAGAAATACATAAGGAAGAGAAAATAAGTTCTAAAGAAACTAAGATACCAAAAGAAGTAAAATATGGATTCATAAAACTAATAACAAGCTTATTAGGCAAAAACATATTAACAATTTCTTACAAAATGCTATATACAATTCAAATTATGTCTTTAAAGGTCCCAAACCCACATGGGTATGGCTACCTTCTCCACCTAACATTTAGGAACCTAATGGAGGAAGTGGGTACCAATAAATTCTTTATATTTTGCAGGTACCCAAACCCAAAAAAGAAAGAAGGAGAAACGGATCTTGTATTGTGGCTGCTCCAAGCATATGAAAGGAAATGTGAATATGCTATCAAATATAAAATACATGGATGGTTACATTGTTACTTTCGGAGACAATTCAAAAGGCTATGTCATTGGCATTGGTGAATTCATAAATTGTAGTATATCTGACTCTCCTATTAATTCTAATGTATTATTGGTTAAAAATCTGAAACATAATCTTTTAAGCATAAGTCAACTTTGTGATAAAAAATTTCAAATAAGTTTTGAAAAAGATAAATATAACATCTTTGATGAGCATAAAAATTTAATTTATGAAGGTTTTAGAAATAGAAACATATACATTTTGAACATGAAATCAAAGCAAAAGACAAATTTATGTCTAACCATTAACCATGAAGATCCATGGTTATGGCATAAAAGATTTTGCCACATAAATTTTAAAAATGTTAATAAACTATCTAAAAAGGAATTAGTTAGAGGTTTACAAAAAATCAATTTTAAGGTAAAAAAATCTATGTGATAATTATCAAATTGGTAAACTTAAAAAGAGCTCTTTCAAATTAAAGAAAAAGATTTCTACAAGACAACCTTTAGAATTATTACATTTAGATCTTTTTGGTCCTACGCAAACTCATTCATTAAACCATAATAAATATGTTTTTGTTATTGTTGATGATTTTTCTAGATATATATGGACTCTATTTTTAAAACATAAAAGTGATACTTTTGGACTATTTAAATTTTTTGCTAAACGAATAATGAATTTATTCGATTTAAAAATTGAAAAGATTAGAAGTGACCATGGAGGAGAATTTGAAATTGAACTATTTAAATATTTTTGTAACAAGAAAGGAATTAGTCATAATTTTTCAATTCCACGAACACCACAACAAAATGGTGTTGTAGAAAGAAAGAATCGAACATTACAAGTATGTGCCAGAACCCTTTTAAATAGTAGTAACTTACCAAAATCATTTTGGGCTGAAGCAGTAGCTACGGCTTGTTATGTTCTAAATAGAGTAACCCTTCGTCCATTAACAAAAAATACGTGTTATGAAATACTTTATGGCAAGAAACCAAATGTCTCGTATTTCAAAACCTTTGGATCAAAATGTTTTATATTAAATACAAAAGATAATCTTGAAAATTTTGATCCAAAAGCTGATGAAGGAATTTTTATTGGATATTCTGATAGAAGTAAGGCTTACAGAATTTTTAATAATGAACTAATTCTATTGAGGGAAGTTTACATGTTTCGTTTGATGAAAACTTTCAAAATAATAAAATTTCTGATGAAGATGAATTACAAAATAACACTAACTTTAATGAACCAGAAACTAATACTTTTCTAAATCACCTCCTCATATTCTAAAAGATCATCTGACAAATAATATTACTGGAGACATAAATTCAAGAGTTTCCACTAGACATCAAGTTAATCAAATGAGTCATGTTGCTTTTATTTCATCTTTAGAACCTAAAAACTATAAGGAAGCAGCCAATGATGAGTCATGGATTTTAGCAATGCAAGAAGAGCTTAATCAATTCGAAAGAAATGAAGTATGGGAATTAGTCCCTCGACCAACAGAATAATCAGTAGTTGGAACAAAATGGATCTATAAAAATAAATATGATGAAGATGAAGATATAATTCGTAATAAAGCTTGTCTTGTTGCACAAGGAGACAACCAAGAAGAAGGAATTGATTATGAAGAAACCTTCGCGCCTGTAGCACGTTTTGAAGCAATTCATATTTTATTAGCTTTTGCAGTTCATCATAATATAAAATTATTTCAAATGGATGTCAAAAGTGCTTTTTTAAATGGTTATATAAAAGAACAAGTCTGTGTTGAACAACCCCCACTTTTTTGTACATGAACAATTTCCAAACCATGTTTACAAATTTAAAAAGGTGTTTTATGGTTTAAAATAAAAACCTCGAGCTTGGTATGAAAGATTAAAATCACATTTAATAAATTCTGGATTTGAAATTGGGAAAGTAGACACAACCCTTTTTGTAAAAAGAATGCAAAATGATATTTTAATTATTCAAATTTATGTTGATGACATCGTATTCGGATCAACAAATGAACTTTTATGTATTGAATTTTCAGAAATTATGAAAAATGAATTCAAAATGTCTCACATGGGAGAACTAATTTTTTTTCTTAGGGTTGCAAATTAGACAACTCAAAAATGGAAATTTTCTAAATTAAGAAAAATATTGTAATAATCCCTTAAAAAGATATAACATGGAAAATACATTAGGAAAACCAACACCTATGAGCACAACAGCTCATTTATAAAAAGATGAAAATGGAAAAGATTTTGATAAAAAATTATATCGTAGTATTATCGGTTCACTTTTATATCTCACTACGAGTAGACCAGACATCATGGTGAGTGTCTGTCTTTGCGCACGTTTTCAAGCTCAACCAAAAGAATCGCACTACAAAGCAGTAAAACGAATCTTAAGATACTTAACTAAAACAAAAAATTATGGACTATTTTATCCATCATGAAGTTCTTTTTGAAACACCCACGTTCATTAATGTCACTCACAAAGGGAATGCATTAACTTAAGTGAAGCGTTATAGGTAAGAGATGCAGATAAATTACAAGACATACAAATAAAGCAGCGGAAAATAATGTCATTTTATAAGAAACGTAGTTCAGTCAAGCTTTTACAACAATTGACTCAATCATACTTAAAAGTATTACATAAAACTTCTGTCTTGATTCAAAAACTTGCAAGTATATAAGAAGCATAAAACATAGCAAAGTAGCATAAGTCCCCAAATTAAAGTGCAATCACAGCTATAACCAAAGATAAGAGATTCCAAGCCATACATCACAGAATCTCCGAGCTTGAAAGGAGAAACGGTCCAAACTAAGCTGAGCTATTCCCTCCCTGACTACCTGGGGGGAATGGAAGAAAAGAAGACGAAAGAAAACAGGTCAGACACAAGTCTGGTAAGTCCAGTGATTTTTCAGCATGTAAACAAGATAAAGGATCATGACATGAATAAACTGAAAATAGGACAATACCATAAAACAAGATAACATAAGACAAGATAAGGAAAGGTAAACTGAATGCGCTTCTACTCTTTCTCGGCTTCGCTACTACTATGTTATTCTAATTTCTATATCTCTGCACCGCCTAACTAGTGTCCCAACTAGTAATCTGTATAAAATGATAATATTACAATGTGATCCCAATCCCCGCAATTGTGGTAGCCCTCAGATGTACATCTAGTAGGAGGATCTTACCTCACTCATCCTAATTGCCACGAAGATGTCAGATGTACCCTTACTACCCAATCGATCGGCTCCCTACTTGTATTAATGTTCCATGTATCTGTATCAATCGACCCTCTCTTGCTTGTAGATACCCTGTGATGGTACCACCATAAGATGTATCAATCCTGCAACCCGACACGATTCAAGATGCACAGTGTGTAACTACTGGTACTCAGTGCCTGCTTTTTCCCACTCCAAAGTACGTGCACGCCCGTAAACCGTTGGAACCTACACTGACGTACCCTCTGCCGCTATTTTGACCGCTCAAAATCAGCCCAGTAATCGTGCCCCACCCTGCCTAGTTCAGGGTACCATGATACATCTATGTGGGTTATTGCTGAAATGGGTCCCTGTCACTAGGGTTTCCTACTGGTTAAGTTTTTGGGCCGATATATACAGATATTACCCACCTATACGAGATGTACTTAACCCTCCCACCGATTCAAGCATGTTTATTTAACGGTTAAGTTTGTGGGCCTATATATACTAATATTACCCACCTACACGAGATGTACTTAACCCTCCCACCGATTCAAGCATGTTTATTTAATGATTAAGTTTGTGGGCCAATATATACTAATATTACCCACCTACACGAGCTGTACTTAACCCTCCTGCCGATTCAAGCATGTTTATTTAACGGTTAAGTTTTTTGGCCTATATATACTAATATTACCCACCTACACGAGATGTACTTAACCCTCCCACCGATTCAAGCATGTTTATTTAACGGTTAAGTTTGTGGGCTTATATATACTAATATTACCCACCTACACGAGATGTACTTAACCCTCCCACTGATCAAGTCAATACGTATTATTGGTTAAGCTTGCCTTAACCCTATCCGCTTCGTTTATGTAATATTGGTTAAGTGTTGTCCATTCATGTTAACTTAACCCCACCCACACATCATATTGTGTTGGTTAAGTGTTTTCTATTAACTTAACCCCACTTGTTCATCGTGTTATATTGGTTAAGTGTTGCCTTCTTATGTACCTTAACCCTATCATACATCATGTTATATGTTGGTTACGTGTTGCCTTCTTGTGTTACTTAACCCTATCATACATCATGTTATATATTGATTAAGTGTTGCCTTCTTGTGTTACTTAACCCTATCATACATCATGTTATATATTGGTTAAGTGCTGCCTTCTTGTGTTACTTAACCATACCATACATCATGTTATATACTGGTTAAGTGTTGCCTTCTTGTGTTACTTAACCCTACCATACATCATGTTATATCGATTAAGTGTTACCTTAGTTAACTTAACCCTATCATTTGTTTAATTAACATGTTGTACTGGTTAAGTGTTGCCTTAGTTAACTTAACCCTACCATTTGTTTAATTAACCTGTTGTACTGGTTAAGTGTTGCCTTAGTTAACTTAACCCTACCATTTGTTCAATTAACATGTTGTACTGGTTAAGTGTTGCCTTAGTTAACTTAGCCCTACCATTTGTTCAATTAACATGTTGTGCTGGTTAAGTGTTGCCTTAGTTAACTTAAACCAACCATTTGTTTAATTAAACATGTTGTACTGGTTAAATGTTGCCTTAGTTAAATTAACCCTACCATTTGTTTAATTAACATGTTGTACTAGTTAAGTGCTGCCTTAGATAACTTAACCCTACCATTTGTTTAATAAACATGTTGTACTGGTTAAGTATTGCCTTAGTTAACTTAACCCTACCATTCTTAACCAGTCCTGTTCATTAGCATTAATTGATTTATTAACGCACCAACCTCTCACATTAGAACTGCGTTGTTGCGGTTACTGGATGTGTCGGGCGGTTCCAGGCAGTTTTACACCACAACTCAATCTAACCTCGGGTTTTTCTTAGGCATGATGCACTAACCTCTCACATTATATAGGTGTTGTTGCGGTTACTAGATGTGTCAGGCGGTTCCGGGCAGTTTTACACTACAACTCAGTCTAACCTCGGGTCAGGCATGTTCATCCTTTATTTAATTTACATATTCGTCGTTTATGTCAAGTTTTTATGTAAATTATCCACAAGTGTTGTCATGTCACATTTACTATTTAAATTATGTTCATAATTAATGGTATACAAATTATACCATTTCAGGTTATTAATCATTTACATGATTATGAGCCAATCTATGCCATTAGCATGTCATTTAATGTTTTACCCCAATGTTTCCCCCCGTTATTCATTCGTATAATTTACATAGAACGTTAGGCTCGCAAAATAGCCTAACTCATAAACAAAAGAGAAAAGAAAGGAACATGTAGCATTCCAACAACACAAAATAATATGAATCTAACTAAGCATGTGTAAAACAAATTTTTCATGAACAATATAAACTTAATCAAGCATGTCAATGTGAACTTGTACTTGAGTTAGATCCAATTAATATATATCTTAAGCATATGAACAGGAATTTACATAGATCTTAAACATATGTATTAACTTGGATCTAAACATGTAAGCATGTAGATCTAAACATATAAGCATATATGAATATGACTTAGTTTTATGAACATGTACATAACATAACATAAAAGCAAGCGTGTAGATCTAAACATATAAACATATATGAACATGACTTAGCTTATAAACATGTACGTAACATAACATAAAAGTAAGCATGTAGATCTAAACGTATAAGCATATATGAACATGACTTAGCTTATGAACATGTACATAACATATCATAAAAGCATCCCCAAATTAATATACAATACGATAGGTCCAATTGTACAAATCACAATAGTCTCATAGGCATAGTTAATTTCAAATTTGTCATAAGGATAAACATGAATCAGAATCACAATTAGGCACAGTTCTAGATTCGATTTATTCCAAATCATGACTTTTGTATATTTAAATCTGAAATATAACTGAACTTACAAAAAAAGAATAGTTCTTGTATTCTGGAATCTGATTTCTGAATTTGTTAAGCTATTCCTTTGATATAGACCACTGATGTTCTTCTAATTGATTTCTAGGTGAAGAAGTTATTCTAGTTTTAAGAAGATGGAGGCTACGCTAGTTCAGAGAGAGACAACATGACGGCTTCATAGAATGTGTTTATGTGTTTTAGGTTTAGGATTTGAGTTGATTATATAGAAGTCTAGGATTAATTCTAGCCTTTGTATCAACCTAGGATCCATCCAAACCATCCCAATCATCATGACACAAAGACACCTCACCAGTCCAATCAAATAAAGCCACATCAGCCCTAATACAAGAAAAATTGTAACCCAACCAACCAGAAAAAACCATATTCAAAAAACAATCCTTGACCAACAAAAATGTGCCACGTGTGCCACATGATGCGTACACGTCATATATTTATTTATTTATTTTTCTTTTTAGCTATCTTCCCAATTAACCATTTTCACACTAAACCACTTTTTGAACTGCGTTCACACTAAGCCACTTTTTAGTCATTCCCCTAAAACAAAAATATGGCACTGGCGGGGATCGAACCCTGTACCTCTTGTATGCAAGTCACATGTTCTAACCAAATGAGCTACTAAGTCTTTTGCTTACAAAACTTAGAACAATGCTAAACATTTTTCTTTTCTCATTCTCTTTTTCATGTTTTGCTGCAATATTTAATTTAAAGATATCTTCTTCATTTTAAAACGGTTTTCTGCAAACCATAGGTCTCTAAATTGATCAGAAAATCGCCACGAACGCGGTGACGCTAACTTCTTGACCAAATTCCTGAAGCTCTTCAAAATTTTCTTTTTTTGTTTAATTGTTCGCATGCGTTTCTTCGCATTTCATGTATTGCACTTAATTTTTCCTTCATTTCACTGCATGAACTTATTACATGAAATATTTATTGTCATTATTTAATTTTTCTCTTAAATATATCAATGCATATAATATATATACATATTTCCACATTTTTAATTTCATTAAAAATGTGGGGTGTTACATTCTCCCCAACTTAAAGGATTTCGTCCCTGAAATCTCTGAGTTAAGAAGAATGTATCCTACCATCCAATCATCAATCTACTCATCAATCATCCACAAGCATCCATTGTCCTTAAAATATTTCTAATGCTTTTTATGAACATATGCATTTTGGTATATGTTCTTACTCTAATGCAAAATCAGGCAGTCTACTGACTCAGTCAACCTCCTTAATGAAATTCATGATAGTGTCATGCGTCCATTATATATGCAAAAGAATCCTAATGATACATATCATTTTTACATGCATGCACAATCTTTCATTCAAATGCAACATCCATATGATAACACATTCAATATAAATCTATCAAATTAATTATGCACACTTATTCATATGTAATATGAAAGTGATTGAGACGATCTAGTGCCTAATATGTGTGTAAATGCATCCACGAGCAATCACTAGCAAATACTTACATCCACTTGCATCTACCAAACATAACATGTCTCAAACACATGTTTACAACCATAGGTTTTTCCTACCTAAAGATCGAAAATGTAATCGAGAGGACATACTGAACGATAGAGCAAGTATAAACAAAGCGATAGAAAAAAAAGAGAAGCTAAGAACATACCCTCCAAAAGGAAAGGGTACAACATACGCATCTTGTCTTCCATCTCCCAAGTCGCGTCTCCTTGATCATCTCCCCATTGGACTTTAACCACTTGAACTCTCAGTTGCGTAATTTCTTGACCTCCAATCTAAGGATGCATGTAGGAGCTCGTCTAATCATGGCATCTTGCTCCACTTCCACTTCCCTAAGCATGCTCGGCTCCACTACTTCCGCGGTATCACGTAAACGCTTCTTCAAGGATTGTCTTCCTCAAGCTCTCTTCTTATGAACCCTTCCTCAAGTAGCTCCCTCACTTGCTTACTGAGTTCCCTCCTCTCTCTCAGAGCCGTGTGTCGTACAGGTAATGCAACTGTATTTGCATTGTCAACTAGATATATGCGGAAGTCTATCTCGCATTTTAGGGGACAAACCCCTAGACATCTGTGTACTCATGGACTACTCTAACGGATCGCAATTCTTCGATATATGATTCAAGTGATTCTAGGTAGCTAAGCCTAACTGATCCCTTAAGATCGCACGAAATCTCGAGGGTATTTCCGAGGCAAGTCAAAAGTCTAACTACCCTCCTTTCACAATTACTAGCTAACAAATCCATGCCTAAAATCAACCCATAGCCCATGAAACCAAAAACATAAGCATTACACTTAAACTCAATACTTAATATAGCTATTATCAAATCCTTACAAACCAAAGATAAATCAGCTGAACCACCAATTGGATTTGAGATGATAACGAGATCTTCTATGAAAGCAGAGACTCAACTATGAAAGCAGATATAAACGAATGTGAAGCACTAAAATCAAAAAAGTACTAACAGGATGATCAAAAAGAAAAACTAGACTTTTTCAACAGAACCTCTACTACCTCTCTCTCAGGTATGCTGGCGGTGAGAGCATGCACATGCCCTTATGAAAATCATGTCCTTTGTTCTTGCCCTTGTCCTTAATTATATGACCCGTTATACCATAATAACGACACTTCCTCTTGTCTTAAATTTTTCTATTTTTTCTTCCTTTTTGAACCAGGTCCATATCCATGAGTTTCTCATCCTTGGGTTGTGCTTCTTAGCCAAACTCCCTCATTCTCATCTTTGCCATCCTTGTGTGGCTTGTTAAAAAGTCTCTTGAAAGCTGCCTCCATCACATGTAAAACCCTACAAAGCTTGAAAGACAATTAGCCGTAGGTGAAACTACTACGGCTATATATGGAAGTTGGGCATTTCTTCACCCTTTGATAGGTGTCGTAGTTTCATCAAGACTACGGAACCATGTCACGATGAGGTTACCTCCCAGAAAGCCTGGAGCCTTGGGGACTCAGTAAAGGAAGAAAACAAGGATTCAAACAGAGGATCAAAAGATAATGCATATGGCTTTTGGGAATATGCCTTTAAATCAAAACTTTTCTTTAGAAAATGTTTCTTTTAAAACCGTTTTGAAAATAATTTTTCAAATCTTTTATCTGATCTAGTAACCTTCAGCTCTGATACCATGTGAAACACCCCACGTTCATTAATGTCACTCAAAAAGGTAATGCATTAACTTCAGTGAAGCGTTATAGGTAAGAGATGCAGATAAATTACAAAACAAACAAATAAAGCAGCGGAAAATAAAGTTATTTTATAAGCAACGTAGTTCAGTCAAGCTTTTACAACAATTGACTCAATCATACTTAAAAGTATTACACAAAACTTCTGTCTTAATTCAAAAACTTCTAAGTATATATATAAGAAGCATAAAACATATCAAAGTAGCATAAGTCCCCAAATTAAAGTGCAATCATAGTCATAGCCAAAGATAAGAGGTTCCAAGCCTTACATCACAGAATCTCCGAGCTTGGAAGGAGAACGGTCCAAAACTAAGCTGAGCTATTCCCTCCCTGACTACCTGGGGGGAGGGGGGACAGAAGAAAAGAAGATGAAAGAAAACAGGTCAAACATAAGTCTGGTAAGTCCAGTGATTTTTCAACATGTAAACAAGATAAAGGATCATGACATGAATAAACTGAAATCTGGACAATACCATAAAACAAGATAGCTTAAGACAAGATAAGGCAAGGAAAACCGAATGCGCTTCTACTCATTCTCTGCTTCGCTACTACCCTGTTATTCTGATTTCTATATCTCTGCACTACCTAACTAGTGTCCCAACTAGTAATCTGTATAAAATGATAATATTACAACGTGATCCCAATCCCCGCAATTGGGGTAGCCTTCAGATGCACATCTAGTAGGAGGATCTTACCTCAATCAGCCTAATTGCCATGATGATGTTAGATGTACCCTTACTACCCTATCGATCAGCTCCCTACTTGTATTAATGTTCCATGTGTCTGTGTCAATCGGCCGTCTCTCGCGTGTAGATACCTTGTGCTGGTCCCACCATAAGGTGTATCAATCCTTGTGATTGAAACCCGACACGATTCAAGATGCACAGTGTGTAACTATTGGTACCCGGTGCCTGCTTTTTCCCACTCCGGAGTACGTGCACGCCCGTAAACCGTCGGAACCTACAATGATGTACCCCGTGTCGCTATTTTGACTGCTTGTAATAAGCCCAGTAATCGTGCCCCACCCTGCCTATTTAAGGGTACCATGATACATCTATGCGGGTTACGGCTGAAATGGGTTCCCGTTACTAGGGTTTCCCACTGGTTAAGTTTGTGTGCCTATATATACAAATATTACCCACCTACACGAGATGTACTTAACCCTCCCATCGATTCAAGCATGTTTATTTAACGGTTAAGTTTGTGGGCCTATATATATTAATATTACCCACCTACACGAGATGTACTTAACCCTCCCACCGATTCAAGAATGTTTATTTAAAAGGTTAAGTTTGTGAGAATATATATACTAATATTAGCCACCTACACAAGATGTACTTAACCCTCCCACCAATTCAAGGATGTTTATTTAACGGTTAAGTTTGTGGGCCTATATATACTAATATTACCCACCTACACGAGATGTACTTAACCCTCCCACCTATTCAAGCATGTTTATTTAACGATTAAGTTTGAGGGCCTAAATATACTAATATTACCCACCTACACGAGATGTACTTAACCCTACCACTGATCAAGTCAATAGTATTGTTGGTTAAGCTTGCCTTAACCCTATCCTCTTTGTTTATGTAATATTGGTTAAGTGTTGTCCATTCAGGTTAACTTAACCCACCCACACATCATGTTGTATTGGTTAAGTATTTTCTATTAAATTAACCCTACTCGTTCATCATGTTATATTGGTTAAGTGTTGCCTTCTTGTGTTACTTAACCCTATCATACATCATGTTATATGTTGGTTAAGTGTTGCCTTCTTGTGTTACTTAACCCTATCATACGTCATGTTATATATTGGTTAAGTGTTGCCTTCTTGTGTTACTTATCCCTATCATACATCATGTTATATATTGATTAAGTGTTGCCTTCTTGTGTTACTTAAACCTACCATACATCATGTTATATCGATTAAGTGTTGCCTTAGTTAACTTAACCCTACCATTTGTTTAATTAACATGCTGTATTGGTTAAGTGTTTCCATAGTTAACTTAACCCTACCATTTGTTTAATTAACATGTTTTACTGGTTAAGTGTTGCCTTAGTTAGCTTAGCCCTACCATTTGTTTAATTAACACGTTGTACTGGTTAAGTGTTGCCTTAGTTAACTTAACCCTACCATTTGTTTCATTAACATGTTGTACTGGTTAAGTGTTGCCTTAGTTAACTTAAACCTACCATTTGTTTAATTAACATGTTGTACTGGTTAAGTGTTGCCTTAGTTATCTTAACCCTACCATTTTTTTAATTAGCATGTTGTATTGGTTAAGTGTTGCCTTAATTAACTTAACCCTACCATTCTTAACATGTCCTTTTCATTAGCATTAATTGATTTATTAATGCACCAACCTCTCACATTAGATCTGTGTTGTTGCGGTTACTGGACGTGCCGGGCGGTTCCGAGCAGTTTTACACAATAACTCAATCTAACCTCGGGTTTTTCTTGGGCATGATGCACTAACCTCTCACATCAGATAGGTGTTGTTGCGGTTAATGGATGTGTCGGACAGTTCCGGCCAGTTTTACACAACAACTCAATCTAACCTCGGGTTAGGCATGTTCATCTGTAAAGACCCGGATTTTTCGAACAGTTATTTTAAATATTTAATATCGTTTAAATATTGAATTAATAATATAAAAGAATTTTTATATTGAATTATCGATTAGTAATCGATATACGATTTATTTCGGATATATATAATTATCGAAATACGAGAAGTAAAGTAATTCAATTCGAAATTTTTAACCAAGTCAGAATGATTCAAATGATTTAGAGAAGTAGTATTTGAATATAAACGATAATAATAAATAATTTATTATCAGAGAATTAATGGTTTTCAAATTAAAATTATATTATATCGATTTAATATGGTTATTTTATATATACACATTGGAAATAAATTTCAGAAAAATATTCTGTTGAGTTTAGTATAACGCTATAACATTGGAACGACGGTCGGTACGCTAAAATAGCGGTTCACGATTTTTAATTGTTAACCCCCGAGATATTTATAATGGATAAGATCGAAACCGAATCGAAAATTGAATCGATATCTGTTTAAAAAGAATAAAAGATCTCTTTAAATCGAATCAAAATAAAATCAAATTAATTAGAAAATCTTTTTAATTTAAATACGAAGATTTGTTGTGTATTTCTGGTCCCCTCTCCGCTTCTTTATAAACACAACATCCTCTGCTATTTTCTTCAGCACAAATAGAAATCGCGATCCCCTCTATCGAAACCCATGAAGTTCCCCTTTCCTTCTTCAATTCAAAACCGGCCTCTTCAAAATAATAATCAAAAGAACGCAATCGAAATCGCGAATTGGGAACCGGGATCATCAAAAGACCGCGGATTTGTGAAGCTCGACAATGGGTTAGGGTTTTGATTCACTATCGTTCGAAGGAAGGGTCGACGTCGATCTATGGAGGCGTACGATTTAAGTATCATCGATTAGGGGATTCGAGCTCGCAGGTGTAAACCGAGGTGCTGAGACATGTTTTGCATGGTTCGATCCATGCTAAGGAGTCGCGTCCTATAAGTGTTCGAATTGGGGAAGGTCTACGAGCTCGACTTTTTTGACTATGACTATGGAGTTTTGGGAGTTCGACAGTGGAGATCTTGGTTCTGTTTTGGGTAGTGAATGGTTGACAGGAAGGAGAAGCTACAGTCAGTATTTGCTGCTTGGATTTTTGGGCAAGGGTATTCAAACCAGAGGGATGTTCTGAGGAGTCCAGCCTCTAATTTTTTTTCAAATAGATAAACTGGACTGGGTTTCAATTGGTCGGTGGGTGATTGGGGTGCATCTACGGGGTTCACAGTGGAGTACAGGGAGTTCGAATGGGTTACATGAATTAAATTGGAGGAGATCAAGGCAGTAAGGTATACATTTACTAAAATTAA
The DNA here is from genome assembly GCA_030737875.1 of Allium sativum. NCBI lineage: Eukaryota > Viridiplantae > Streptophyta > Magnoliopsida > Asparagales > Amaryllidaceae > Allium > Allium sativum. The sequence continues at coordinate 181,343,031 of CM060924.1, read as the reverse complement.
AATTCATAGAATAACAAGGTTATTTATTTTAGTAAGTTAATTTAAATTACATAGAATAATTCTTTTATTCCTTGTATAGGTTAATTTAAATGAATAAATGTTGATCGATAAATATGAAAATAAATTATCGTAGGTACAAATAAATTCATACGGAGAGACGTGGGTAGATTCATAGTGCGAGATATGGAAAGTAAACAGATATTCGACAACTGCAAATTTCGGTGAGTAAATCTCACTCATCTCTTTACTTAGAATTATTTTTATTCATTAAAAATAATTGTTTGTTGCTTGTTTGAATGCTTTCTGGTTGTTTTAAATATATTATCTATTTAGGGTTGACTATTATATATATATATATTGGTTTGGGTGGTTGGATTGTTCCCGCAGTACCATTAGCGGATGCCCGCAGTATCATTAGCGGATGACCCTATACGCCCCACGCTATGATAGTGGATGACCTTCATACCGCGATATCCTGCCACGAAGCAGGATGGGAATTATTTTTGTGACTAACGTCTGTGGATGTAGAAAAAACAGGTTGGAGGGATCCAACTGGATTCCTCAAAAATATTATCATTTTTTTGTTTTCACATATATTATCATATATGATGTATTGGTTGATAATTGTGTAGTTTGATTGTTTAAATATCACTGGGGCCAAAATGTTGATATATAAAAATATCGTGGAAAGGATATTTGGGATTTAAAAGGGGATTTTTTTATAAAAAAAAATAGAAATTGAATTTTTAATGAGCTATAGGAATATTAACTTGTTTTGAACAAGCATTGAATTTATAAACATTGTTTATAAATTAAATAATACTGAGAATTGAAATGAATTTATAAACAGTGTTTATAAGTAAAGTAGAAAAATTATCATTGGATAATTTGAATATTTAAATTCGAATGTGAATTTATAAAAATAGAAATGAGGAATCGTTTTAGGAAATAAACGAGGGAATTTATTCTGATGTTCATAATATAAAATAAATCCATAAGGATTTATGATTTTGAATTCGATAAATTCGAATAGAATTTGAATATATATAATTTGAATAGAATTTGAATATATAGAAATTTGAATAGAATTTGAATGGAATTTGAATATAGAAAATTCAAATAGAAATTCAAGTGGAATTTGAAGATAGAAAATTCAAATAGAATTTGAATATAGAAATTTCAAAGAGAATTGAAAATAGAATTTGAAAATAGAAAGTTGAAATCATTTTAAAAAGGAAACAGGGGTTTTTATTCTGGAATTCAGAATCTAAAAGGAGTTGGATTTCAAAAGGGATTTGAAATGGAAAACTTATTTTAATATTTAAAAAAGAAAAAAATGGATTTACAAACGATGTTATAAATCAACTGAAATAAATTATCATTGGATAATTTAGAAGTTTAAATTCAAGTAAGAATTTAAAAAGTGAAATTGGAAAACGTGTTGAAAATAGAATAATTGGTTATATTCCGGAATTTAGAATATTAACTAAATTGAGAAAATCCAAAGGAGTTATAATTGGAATTCGATTATATAGAATTTTATAATTTATTTATAAAAGGAATTGGGATTTAAAATAACAAATCGAGTATAAATAAATGTATAACCGAGTAAGGAAAATCAGCGATAATAGATAATCAGAACTTACCAAGTTAATTAGGAAAATTGGTTTGAAATATATTAAAATACATTAATGGAGTTGAAATTTATATATAAACGAAGTTTAAAACCTTTATATGTATAAACTATAATTAAAACGAACTCGCCGCGGCGTGGTAGTTCGTAAATTGGCGTTTTGTAATAACCCGAAAATTTGAGCCAATTTAAAATTTTTATTTTGACAATTTTAGTGAAGTTTCAATATTTAAAATGAATTATTTTAAATAATAGAAATGAGAAGTTTATTTTAAATAGAATTAGAACGTATATAGTTGTATAGATCGTCGTTAGAATACAAATATTTATTTTAAATTATAAAAGGAATTGAAAATGGCGCGGTAGTTCGATAATTCGATTTCAAAATTCAAATGAACATACCGGGTGCAAAATAAACCGGATTTTAGTGAAACCAAAAATATTAGAATCTATTTGTGAATATCTCTCCAACGAATCCGAAAGATTGGAATTTCATTGCGAGAATCAAAAGATATGTCCAGTTGAAATTTCAGAATAGTCGCTATGGAATTCAGGCCCTTAAAAATGGAAATTTTGCAAACGACCTCGGATTTCGACGAAACCACTTTTGTTGGATCCGTGATGTCAAGTTATTGCTAGATTCCAAATTTCATAATTTTTCGAATCCATATGTGAGCGTGGCAAAGGAAAACGCGTTTGACCAGTTTTAGTTGAATTTAATCGACTAGAAAATGGCCATTTTTCAAACGGTCTCAGAATTTGACGAAATTAGTTTTGTTAGGACCGTATCGTCAATACGAAGCTAGAAAATATTTTTTGGGAATTTTTAGAGTTGGTATGTGACCCCAGTAAATTGAAATGTACGTTTAAAATTGAATATAAAGAGTTATATTTGAATTTTAACGAAAACTGATCGAAACAGTCGAATCAGCCTACGATACCTATCCCATTGTGTTCGGAATGGGGGTAATTAGCTATGGGCGACAGGCGGTGGGCTTTGGTTTGAGTTCGAAAATAAAAGTTGCTTTTTAAAATTAAAATAATAAATTAATATAAATTTTTCTCCTAAACCCCCCTCTCTCTTCTGTATTAGATCGGAAAAAAGGGGAGAGAGGAGCCCTAGCCGCCAGACATCGCGACGTCGCACCCCCCTAGTCGCCTCCGCCATCACCCCCCTTCTGCTTCGCCTCCCCCTTCCTTCCTCTCTCCTCCTTCCACATCCTCTGTTCGAACCGCTATACCTCCTCCACCCAATCGACGCCACCACCCACGTCCAGACCTCCACCGCGCCTCCAGGTGACAGCCGCTACACTCCTCCCCCTCCACTTGAAACCGAGAACCCCACCCCCCCCGGTCGATGACCGCGCCCCACTCGTGAACTCCAGCACCACGAATCCGTCAGCTCGAGAACCCTCCCTCTACCTGCTATAAGTTTTTTTATTTATTTATTTTTATTTATTTAAGTTTATTTATTTATTTTAAGGTAATATGTTTTATAAAAATAAATATGGTTTCTATATATGATTTTGACATGGAGAAATACGATTTTTATTTCTATACTTACGATTTTTAGAAATGAAAGGTGGTGATTTTTAAACATGAAGGTTGTGATTTTTATGTTAAGAAAAGGAGTGATTTTTATTTTATGAAAGCTATAATTTTTGGTGAAGAGAAAGATTATATTTTTATAATATGAAAGGTATGATTTTTATATAGTAGAAGTTATAAAAATATAATTTTTATAATATAGAAGGTTAAAAATATTTTTTTTATATAATATAGATAATAAAAATTCAATCTTTATATATGAAATGGAAATATAAAAATACAATTTTTATATAGAATGAAGAATTGTAAAAATATATGAAGTAGAAATAAAAATATGATTTTTATTTATTGGAATGAAGCAATAAAAATATAATTTTATTTGAACAGCGTGAAAGGACTACTTTGGAATGTCAAATAGATCCTGGCGATTCAGCAGTTCAAAAGCAAAGCACGACAGAGTGGAACCCACTGTGAGAACTCCTCACCTCTTATTTAATTTTCTAGTTAAAATATATAGTAGGATGCAGACGGTGTTTAGTAGCACCCGACACCCGTCGTCCACAGACCATGGACGGCTTGTATGCTTATTTGTATGATTTTGATGTGTAGTTGATTGTGTGTTGTGATGTGAAATGAAATAAAATATTTATATAGTTAAAAATATTTTATAGTTAAAAATAGAATTTTAACGTATATACAAAATAAAAATAAACAAATCGGACGATTTGTTTATATACACACATTTGATTGATATTGATTGGGACGATAAATTTTACACATCGCCCAACTGCACAAATAAAATCTGTGTTTGATTGTTTGAAACCCCACATGGGTATTAGGATGATATTTGACCTACACTAATCCCGATTGTTTAGTTGTATGTCGATCGATTGATTGACAGACTGTTATAAGCGTTGAATATTTATATTTGATTCTTATACAGTGTAGAACGCACTTTGGATGATGGTTGATTATACATCGTGGTTATTGTATACATGTGTTGTAGAAAATCCATATAATTAACATTATATGGTAATTGACTGGGCCTCATTCCAGTTTTGAAAAAGAAATACTTGAATAGAAATATTTGAAAAAGAATTATTTGAAATAGAATATTTGAGAATAGAAATATATGAAGCCGTGTTGATTAGATTTACGCCATTTTGACGTGAACGATATTTATATCGATTTTATTCATTTTATATTGAACATCAAAAGTGATTTCAAAATCTGATATTTTGAATAGAAATGAATTCGAATTGAAATTGAATAGAAATGAATTCGAATTGAAATAAATAGAATTGAAATTGAATAGACTTGAAATAGAACTGAAATTGAATAGAATTGAAATTGAAGAGACTTGAAATAGAATTGAAATTGAATAGAATTGAAATTGAATAAAAATGAATTCGAATTGAAATTGAATTGAAAATGAACTGAAATTGAATTCAAAATTGATTTAAATGGAAATCAATTTGAAATGAATTTAAAACGAATTTGTAAGGGAAAAATCAATTTTGATTTAAATTTGAAAAAGAAGTTGAAATCGTTTTGAAAATGAATTTAAAATGATTTATAAAATACGTTTTAAAAGGAAATCGACGAAATATATATTATATATATAATATATTTGCCTGAATATAATGCGCCGCGCCACGACAGTTTGCGAATTTCGACCATTGACTTCGGACGGATATTACGGGAGATCCGACTGTCGGATTCTCCTGAAACCGGAACCATTGGGTTCATATTGAAAAGAGCTTTCTAACAAATATTAGAAATCTAACGGTTGGATTTGGAATTATGTCCAAATCAAATTTGGAAAAAGTCGCTGTAAGTGCAGTTCGATGGCCGCTGATGGAAATCGACTGTGCGGGCCTTGATAAAATTATTAAAAATAGTAACAATTTGTGTAAAATCAAAAGAAATGATTTGTGAAGATTTGGGATGAAAAAATCAACATTCGAAAAGATAAAAATAGATTTTTATCGAAATGAACTAGTTTTGAACTAGAATTATAATTGTTTTTATTTTTAAATAAATAAATTGAATTTGGAAAGGGTTTTAAAGGTAACCAGAATTTCCAATAATTGAAATGGAATGGATTTGAATAGAAATTGTCTTTGGATTATTTCAGTGTTGGATTTCGTGATTATACAGATATTGTTATGGAAATTTGAAAGATATTTATATCGTTATTTCCAATACGATATTTGTTAGTCATAGAATTAGATATTGAATATGAGCCGATATAATTTCTATCCAGAGCCTTGTATTTAATATCAAATGTGATTTGGGTTTGTCGTGAATGGTGTCTTCATTAACACTGTTCTTAAGCCCAGTTGAGAAAAAGATTAAATCTTTTATTTAGATTTAGTGAAGTTTACCAATTAAATAATATTTAATTGAAATTGAATTCGAATTGATTCTTGGGTTTATCGTGAATGGTGTTTTAAATAACACTCGTTCTTTAACCCGATAGTTAATAGAATGTGATTTTGGGTCGTCGTGAACGGTATCTTCAATAATACTATTCTTAGACCCAACGAAGTTAAGAAGATCAGAAACTAACTGGAGATTAGTTAAGTTGAACGGTTTCTTGGGTATTGATCTGATGCTGGTTCCGGCCTTCGGGGTTAATATTTTGGGAATTGCTCACTGGTTAATTTACGGTTAGGGACTGATTGAATTGTGATGTGATTTTGGGGTTTATTGTGAACCGTGTTTATAAGTGACACTGATTCTTTAACCCAGTCAAAGATTAAAACTAAGCGGAGTTTTAATGAATCTTTAATTAGATTGAAAAGATCGAGAATGGAGTATCACCAGTTTTACTCCAGGCGATAGTTAAATCTTTAATTAGATTTGAACGTGAAATGGTAATTGAATTTACCGATAACACCGTGGTGTTAGATATGAAGTATTACCAGTTTTACTTCATGGGATGAATAGGTTGGGATTGGGAAATTAAACAAATGATTACTTCGGTAAGGTTCGCTAATCCCGACTAGTTTGAATTGATATTCAAAAGAAGATTAAAGAATAAATTTAAAAGAATTTATCTTCGATAAAATTAATGGGAACCTTTCCCTAAGAATGTGAAATTTAGAAACTAACTGTCGATTAGCGAAGCAGAAAGGTTTTCTGGATATTGATCTGATGTTGGTTTCGGCCTTTGGGGTTAATATTTGGGGAATTATTCTCTGGTTGATTTACGGTTAGTGACTGATGAATTGAAATGAGGCGTATGTTGTGTTTGTGTAACAATTGTTTAGTATATACGTGAGTTGCTTAGAAAGACCGGGTTTATCCCATTCTGAATAACTGAATCGACGATAAGAAATCGAAGATGAAGACGGTGGTCGAAGACCGGAGATCTGCACCTCGTCTGGATGGTAACTGATGTCCTGATTGGGAGGCATCCCGAAATATGGATAATGAGTGGTGATCGTCCAGACGTACATGTAAGTCGATGGGTTTGCGAGGTATATAGTGCCTCCGGTTTCGTTCAGACCCAGAACGGACTTGCAAATGGAATGTGTGTCTGACATTGGAATTCATTATGTGTGATTGATAGCCATCAGTTGCACGGTGTGAATTGTCTGCGTGGCATGCTAAGATGCAATGATCAGGACTTCTGTTGAAAAGCAAAGTCTTGTGGTGATGATCAAACCACCGCCTATGTGGCGTACCTTTTGGTATAACGTGAATTCGCTAGCCTCACACCCCGGTATGAACCAGAAACGGGAGAAAGGACCTCAAGGGGGACGTGCGTTTTCTTTCTAGCTAGAAGTGGTGTCAGTGGTTTTACATGCCCTGACGAGTTTGACTTATGTGGTTGTTACTGTTGCGAGGCGCCTTGGTTAGATCGGACGATCCGGGTCCGATGGAGTCATTCGTTGGCTCATTTACGCCCCAAAGGGCGGAGAGACGTATTGTTCAGGCATTATAATCCACTCCGTTTGGACTGGCCCTGACGATCCAAGGTACGGTTGCGGCTGTGCCTGAGACTCGGGCTATACAGTCTCGAATTCGGTAAGGACTATCTTTTGCCTTGGTTCATGACGGAAATCCAATTTCCAAATACGTGATTTTGCGGTTTTAATTGTAGAACTAGTATGGCGACATGATATATGGTACCCATGCCATCTATGATTGATACTTATGATTTGAAATTGTTTTGACACTATACACTTATAATAGTATCAAATGATTTGTTTTAAACGTACTAAGCATGTTTGGCTATTATAAGGGAAAGCGCTATCCCCCGGCTTGCGTTGCATTGTGAGATAGGACCTGGGTCTTATAATAGCTTCATTTTTCCAAAAATCATTGCGCTGTTTTGTTATATGCACTGGTATTCTTGGGAGGAAACTCGTTCCGTGTTATATGGCGTGGTCCCTTGATATATCTGATTTAAAGTAAAGTTTTAAATAACTGCTTTAGTTCTCACACCAGTCCCATGACTGACCTGGAGTTTATTGTTTTAACCTAAACTCTGGGTGCCCTTATTTTGACATGGGCAGCTAGTAGTTTTGGTTTTGCAGATTTATATTCACAAGATCCTTGTTTACAGCTGGAACGATACTCGGAAAGCTTTGTATCCGCGTATTACTTCTAGTTGTGTATTGTATTATTTTCCGCTGCTATGTAATGTATTGTAATCTCTGATATTTATCAAATGTATATTATTTGTTTATACTCTGTATATTCTTGTATTCTGATGAATTGTTGTAATATACAATGAAATGTTCTTCCGTCTGCGTCCTGATGTGGCTTGTTCTCGACTCAATCCGGGCTTTCCTCACCGGGGAAGTTCGGGTCGTTTCATCATGGTATCAGAGCTTTGGTTTACAAAGCTCAGAGAACAAGACACATTAGAACCATACGAAAGAATTCATCAGATATTGGATTAGTAATATCCAATTAGAATGACTCGTTAGAGATGGGATTAGTAGTATTCCAGAACGAGTGTGAAGAGTATATTTTTAAAATGAAAACAATTTTTGTTTTGAAAATTTAAATCAATTATTCGTATTTGATTATTTATTTTGTATTGAATTTGGACAATCCAATATATAGAGATTTTGCATGTATGTCTTGCAAATGTGTATTCGAAGTTTTAATGTATTGGATAGTTATAGAATCACACTCTAGTGCCCGGGGATAATTCTAGTGACGGGGCACCATCGCCAGTATTTATACTCGAGCGACGAAAGTGAGATTTCTAAATATTTCCAATTGACTGTTGTGAGAACTGAAACTAGATAGGGCTTATTGTTGTGATTTGGCATCAAAAATCTGATTTTGTGACTATGTATCAAAGTTATGAATTTGAAACGTTAATTCACTAATTGATTGATGTTTGTGTTGTTTGTTTATTTGTTTGATAATTTTGAACCATTTAGCCAAATTGAATCAAATTGTGAGTTATATTGAAAATTGGTCGCATTTGCTTGCATATACATGTACTTACATTGAACAGGTCATAGCAAAGAGGCTAGAGCAGAAGAATAAAATTGTTTGCCCGACAAATAGGTTCATGTTTACCATAATTTACTGTTTTGTTTGGGTGATGATGATTTTATGAGCCGATTGGCTAGCCGCTTGGCTTTTTCTTTTTCTTTTTGAGATCAGAGGGCCTGTATGGCAATTTCGGGATTTTCCCGGTGCTCCCGGTGCAGGGGAGGTTATGGCGAAATTTTTCGAAAATTTAGGGTGTTAGCCAAATTTTTGAAAAATTTGAAAAGTTCTTAGAAACTGAAAAGTTGAAGAACTTAAGCCGTAGTCAAAATAGTGAAAGATGAGTTAACTAGTTAAACAACTTTTGGCTTCGTTCCTTTTCGGGGACGAAAAGTTTTAAGTGGTGGAGATTGTAATAACCCGGAAATCTGAGCCAATTTAAAATTTTATTTTCGCAATTTTAGTGAAGTTTCAATATTTAAAATGAATTATTTTAAATAATAGCGACGAGAAATTTATTTTAAATAGAATTAGAATGTATATAGTTATATAGATCGTCGTTAGAATATAAATATTTATTTTAAATTATAAAAGGAATTGAAAATGGCAAATGAACATATCGGGTGCAAAATAAACCAGATTTTAGTGAAACCAAAAATATTAGAATCTATTTGTGAATATCTCTCCAACGAATCCGAAAGATTGGAATTTCATAGCGGGAATCAAAAGATATGTCCAGTTGAAATTTCAGAATAGTCGCTATGGAATTCAGACCCTTTAAAATGGAAATTTTGCAAACGACCTCGGATTTCGTTAAAACCACTTTTGTTGGATCCGTGATATCAAGTTTTTGCTAGATTCCACATTTCATAATTTTTCGAATCAATATGTGAGCGTGGAAAAGGAAAACGCGTTTGACCAGTTTTAGTTGAATTTAATCGACTGGAAAATGGCCATTTTTCAAACGGTCTCGGAATTTGATGAAATTAGTTTTGTAAGGACCGTATCGTCAATAAGAAGCTAGAAAATATTTTTCGGGAATTTTTAGATTTAGTATGTGCCCCCAGTAAATTGAAATGTACTTTTAAAATTGAATATAAAGAGTTATATTTGAATTTTAACGAAAATTGATCGAAATAGTCGAATCAGCCTACGATAACTATCCCATTGTGTTCGTAATGGGGGTAATTAGGTGTGGGCGACAGGCGTTGGGCTTCGTTTTGAGTTTGAAAATAAAAGTTGCTTTTTAAAATTAAAATAATAAATTAATATAAATTTTTCTCCTAAACCCCCCTCTCTCTTCTGTATTAGATCGAAAAAAAAGGGGAGAGCGGAGCTCTAGCCGCCAGACATCGCGACGCCGCACCCCCCCAATCGCCTCCGCCATCACCCCCCCTTCTGCTTCGCCTCCCCCTTCCTTCCTCTCTCCTCCTTCCACATCCTCTGTTCAAACCGCTGTACCTCCTCCACCCAATCGACGCCGCCACCCATGTCCAGACCTCTACCGCGCCTCCAGGTGACAGCCGCCACACTCCTCCCCCTAATCTCCTCCTCCTCCACTTGAAACCGAGAACCCCCCCCGGTCGATGACCGCGCCCCACTCGCGAACTCCAGCACCACGAATCCGTCAGCTCGAGACCCCCCCTCTACCTGCTGTAAGTTTTTTTATTTATTTATTTTTATTTACTTAAGTTTATTTATTTATTTTAAGGTAATATGTTTTATAAAAATAAATATGGTTTCTATATATGATTTTGACATGGAGAAATACAATTTTTATTTCTATACTTACGATTTTCAGAAATGAAAGGTGGTGATTTTTAAACATGAAGGCTGTGATTTTTATGTTAAGAAAAGGAGTGATTTTTATTTTATGAAAGCTATAATTTTTGTGAAGAGAAAGATTATATTTTTATAATATGAAAGGTATGATTTTTATATAGTAGAAGTTATAAAAATATAATTTTTATAATATAGAAGTTTAAAAATATTTTTTTTATATATAATATAGATAATAAAAATTCAATCTTTATATATGAAATGGAAATATAAAAATACAATTTTTATATAGAATGAAGCATTGTAAAAATATATGAAGTAGAAATAAAAATATGATTTTTATTTATTGGAATGAAGCAATAAAAATATAATTTTATTTGAACAGCGTGAAAGGACTACATTGGAATGTCAAATAGATCCTGGCGATTCAGCAGTTCAAAAGCAAAGCACGACAGAGTGGAACCCTCTGTGAGAACTACTCACCTCTTATTTAATTTTCTAGTTAAAATATATACTAGGATGAAGACGGTGTTTAGTAGCACCCGACACCCGCCGTCCACAGACCATGGACGACTTGTATGCTTGTTTGTATGATTTTGATGTGTAGTTAACTGTGTGTTGTGATGTGAAATGAAATAAAATATTTATATAGTTAAAAATAGATTTTTAACGTATGTATGAAATGAAATAAAAATAAACAAATCGGACGATTTGTATATATACACACATTTGACTGATATTGATTGGGATGATAAATTTTACACATTGCCCAACTGCACAAATAAAATTTGTGTTTGATTGTTTGAAATCCCACACGGGTATTGGGATGATATTTGACGTACACTAATCCCGATTGTTTAGTTATATGTCGATCGATTGATTGACAGACTGTTATAAGCGTTGAATATTTATATTTGATGCTTATATAGTGTAGAACGCACTTTGGATAATGGTTGTTTATTCATCGTGGTTATTGTATACATGTGTTGTAGAAAATCCATATAATTAACGTTATATGGTAATTGACAGGGCCTCATTCCAGTTTTGAAAAAGAAATACTTGAATAGAAATATTTGAAAAAGAAATATTTGAAATAGAATATTTGAGAATAGAAATATATGAAGCCGTGTTGATTAGATTTACGCCCTTTTGATGTGAACGATATTTATATCGATTTTATTCATTTTATAATGAACATCGAAAGTGATTTCAAAATCTGATATTTTGAATAGAAATGAATTCGAATTGAAATTGAATAGAAATGAATTCGAATTGAAATAAATAGAATTGAAATTGAATAGATTTGAAATAGAATTGAAATTGAATAGAATTGAAATTGAAGAGACTTAAATAGAATTGAAATTGAATAAAATTGAAATTGAATAGAAATGAATTCGAATTGAAATTGAATTGAAAACGAACTAAAACTGAATTCAAAATTGATTTAAATGGAAATCAATTTGGAATGAATTTAAAACGAATTTGTAAGGGAAAATTCAATTTTGATTTAAATTTGAAAAAGAAGTTGAAATCGTTTTGAAAACAAATTTAAAACGATTTATAAAATATGTTTAAAAAGGAAATCGACGAAGTATATATTATATATATTATATATATAATATAATGGCCTGAATAGAACGCGTCGCGCTGCAGCAATTCGCGAATTTCGACCATTGATTTCGAACGCATATTACAGGAGATCCGACCGTCGGATTCTCCTGAAACTAGAACCGTTGGGTTCGTATCGAAAAGAGCTTTCTAACAAATATTAGAAATTTGAAATATAACGGTTGGATTTGGAATTATGTCCAAATCAAATCTGGAAAAGGTTGCTGTAAGTGCAGTTCGATGGCCGTTGATGGAAATCGACTGTGCGGGCCTTGATAAAATTATTAAAAATAGTAATAATTTGTGTAAAATCATAAGAAATGATTTGTGAGATTTGGGATGAAAAATTCCACATTTGAAATGATAAAAATAGATTTTTATCGAAATGAACTAGTTTTGAACTAGAATTATAATTCTATTTATTTTTAAATAAATAAATTGAATTTGAAAAGGGTTTTAAAGGTAACCAGAATTTCCAATAATTGAATTGGAATGGATTTGAATCGAAATTGTCTTTGGATTATTTCGTTGTTGGATTTCGTGATTATACAGATATTGTTATGGAAATTTGAAAGATATTTATATCGTTATTTCCAATACGATATTTGTTAGTCGTAGAATTTGATATTGAATATGAGCCGATATAATTTCTATTCAGAGCCTTGTATTTAATATCAAATGTGATTTGGGTTTGTCATGAATGGTGTCTTCATTAACACTGTTCTTAAGCCCAGTTGAGAAAAAGATTAAATCTTTTATTTAGATTTAGTGAAGTTTACCAATTAAATAATATTTAATTGGAATTGAATTCGAATTGATTATTGGGTTTATCGTGAACGGTGTTTTAAGTAACACTCGTTCTTTAACCGGATAATTAGTAGAATGTGATTTTGGGTCGTCGTGAACGGTATCTTCAATAATATTGTTCTTAGACCCAACGAAGTTAAGAAGATCAGAAACTAACTGGAGATTAGTTAAGTTGAACGGTTTCTTGGGTATTGATCTGATGTTGGTTCCGGCCTTCGGGGTTAATATTTAGGGAATTGCTCACTGGTTAATTTACGGTTAGGGACTGATTGAATTGTGATGTGATTTTGGGGTTTATTGTGAACCGTGTTTTTAAGTGACACTGATTCTTTAACCCAGTCAAAGATTAAAACTAAGTGGAGTTTTAATGAATCTTTAATTAGATTGAAAAGATTGAGAATGGAGTATCACCAGTTTTACTCCAGGCGATAGTTAAATCTTTAATTAGATTTGAATGTGAAATGGTAATTGAATTTTCCGATAACACCGTGGTGTTAGATATGAAGTATTACCAGTTTTACTTCATGGGATGAATAGGTTGGGATTGGGAAATTAAACAAATGATTACTTCGGTAAGGTTCGCTAATCCCGACTAGTTTGAATTGATATTCAAAAGAAGATTAAAGAATAAATTTAAAAGAATTTATCTTTGATAAAATTAATGGGAACCTTTCCCTAAGAATGTGAAATTTAGAAACTAAATGTCGGTTAGCTAAGCAGTAAGGTTTTCTGGATATTGATCTGATGTTGGTTTTGGCCTTCGGGGTTAATATTTAGGGAATTATTCTCTGGTTGATTTACGGTTAGTGACTGATGAATTGGAATGAGGCGTATGTTGTGTTTGTGTAAAACTTGTTTATTATATATGCAAGTTGCTCAGAAAGACCAGGTTTACCCATTCTGAATAACTGAATCGACGATAAGAAATCGAAGATGAAGACGGTGGTCGAAGACCGGAGATCTTCACCTCGTCTGGATGGTAACTGATGTACTGATTGGGAGGCATCCCAAAATATGGATAATGAGTGGTGATCGTCCAGACGTACGTGTAAGTCGATTGGTTTGCGAGGTATATAGTGCCTCCGGTTTTGTTCGGACCCAGAATGGACTTGCAAATGGAATGTGTGTCTGACATTGGAATTCATTCTGTGTGATTGATAGCCATCAGTTGCACGGTGTGAATTGTCTGTGTGACATGCTAAGATGCAATGATCAGGACTTCTGTTGAAAAGCAAAGTCTTGTGGTGATGATCAAAGCACCGCCTATGTGGCATAGCTTTGTGTATAACGTGAATTTGTGAGCCTCACACCCCGGTATGAACCAGAAATGGGAGAAAGGACCTCAGGGGGGACGTGCGTTTTCTTTCTAGATAGAAGTGACGTCAGTGGTTTTACACGCCCTGACGAGTTTGACTGATGTGATTGTTACTGTTGCGAGGCGCCTCAGTTAGATCGGACGATCCGGGTCCGATGGAGTCATTCGTTGGCTCATTTACGCCCCAAAGGGCGAAGAGACGCATTCTTCAGGCATTATAATCCACTCCGTGTGGACCGGCCCTGACGATCCAAGGTACGGTTGCGGCTGTGCCCGAGACTCGGGCTAGACAGTCTCGAATTCAGTAAGGACTACCTTTTGCCTTGGTTCATGACAGAAATACAATTTCCAAATACGTTATTTTGCGGTTTTAATTGTAGAACTATTATGGCGACATGATATATGGTACCCATGCCATCTATGATTGATACTTATGATTTGAAATTGTTTTGACACTATACACTTATAATAGTATCAAATGATTTGTTTTAAACGTGCTAAGCATGTTTGGCAATTATAGGGAAAACCCTATCCCCCGGCTTGCGTTGCATTGTGTGATAGGACCTGGGTCTAATAATAGCTTCATTTTTCCAAAAAGCATTGCGTTGTTTTGTTATATGCACTGGTATTCTTGGGAGGAAACCCGTTCCGTGTTATACGGCATGGTCCCTTGATATATCTGATTTAAAGTAAAGTTTTAAATAACTATTTTAGTTCTCACACCAGTCCCATGACTGACTTGGAGTTTATTGTTTTAACCTAAACTCTGGGTGCCCTTATTTTGACATGGGCAGCTAGTAGTTTTGGTTTTGCAGAATTATATTCACAGGATCCTAGTTTACAGCTGGAACGATACTCGGAAAGCTTTGTTTCCGCGTATTACTTCTAGTTGTGTATTGTATTATTTTCCGCTGCTATGTAATGTATTGTAATCTCTGATATTTATCGAATGTATATTATTTGTTTATACTCTGTATATTCTTGTATTCTGATGAATTGTTTTAATATACAATGAAATGTTCTTTCTTTTGCGTCCTGATGTATCTTGTTCTCGACTCAGTCCGGGCTTTCCTCACCAGGGATGTTCGGGTCGTTTCACGTTTCGAACTTCAATTGAGTTTATAGAACTCGACTGAAATCGAAATCCCTTGAAACAAGAATCGTCGGGACCGGTTGGATAATAGTTTTCTAATGGAAGAGAAACTTTGGATTTTGTCTTATATATTTTGAGTTATGTCAAAATCAACTTTTCAGAAAAAACAGCGTCAGAACCGTTATAAAGCCATAACGGTTTATTGGAATAAATAAAGGGATTTTGAGTGAATCAAATATGGATTTTTGATTAGAAAAATACAGACTTGAGTTATGAAAATATATCTGAACTCAAGTGGTGTAGTGAATTGATTTTTGGAAACAAAAAAAATCAGATTTTTAATTATTAAATAGAATTAACTAATTTGAGTAAAAATTAGTTAATGAAATTTTGAATCAAAATTGGACTTTGAATAAGTGAACTGGATTTGTAAATTCATATCTGGAATCGAATATTGAAATTTGAGTTGAAAATAACGTTTGAATGTTTTATAAACAAATTAATTTGTATTTGAAAGTGATATGTTCAAATAAGAAGTGAAATAGGCAAAAGAGTTAATTTACGAATAAATTTGTAAATCGAGTTTAAAATGACTGGATTGAGTTGTAATAAATTGGGAATGGATAGATATGTGTTAGATAGGTATGGAATGAAGTATATGAAGAGATATATATTGAAATGCCCGACAAAAAGGTACATGTTTAAATTCTGTATGAGGTTTTATGCGCCGTACCGGCAAGCCGCTTGGCTTTTTCTTTTTCTGTTTGATTGGAGAGGCCTGTGTGGCGGTTTGGGGATTTTCCTGATGCTCCCGGTACAAAGGAGGTTATGGTGAAATATTCCGGAAATTTAAGGAGTTAGAATATTTTAAGAAGATTTGATAATTAGGAATCAATCTATATATATGTAGAATTTGATATTGAAACGAAATTAAAATAGAATGTTATAAATAAAAAGGAAATCGATAGGCTGATAATAGAAAGAGAAACATATATATGTTTAAAAATGAACAATTTGTTTGTATGGTGTTGATTATTCGAGGTAAGTGGTTTTGTCTGTTTTGAAGTTAAGGATGTTTTCAGTCAAGGTCTGAGAGGTAGTTATACCCCAACTTGACTGATTTCATTTTTAATTGATAAATAGCAAGACCAGTCTCGAAGAGAAGTGTTTGAATAAGAGTTAGTTGAATAAAATATTTTGGGTTGTTGTAACGATGTTTTACACAACATTCGTTTTTAACCCAAGTGGTGGAATTTTGGAAATATAAAACTAAATATTTCCTGAGTATAATTAAAGTAGTCGGGAAAGAGATAAGTGATTGAAATTATTTTTGATTGCAAATAGAATATGTTTTCTAAGTATAGAAAATAAAAGATGGCGAAATATGGAAATGTTTTCCAAACAGCGTAAGAGACCAAGGTGATTATAGAAAATATTTGGTTAACAAATATTTGTAAGGAAATGAAAAAGTGATTTAATTAATGAAATATTAATTGAGAAGCCCAGTGATTTGTTTGGTGGTTGGAATGTTTGTTTATTTTTCTTCGATAGTTAAATAACAGACTATCGAAGTGTTTGCCAATTATATCGTTGTCAATATGGAAAGGTCGGTTGGATTATTTTCCGTGAACCACTCTGTATTGGTAGTAGCGTTGCGAATCAGATTATACGAAGATAATTGAAGACGGAGTAAAGTGCAAGGACTTTTTCTATTAATAGAAATTGTGCCTTCGGTTTCGTTCGACAGAGTATTTCCAATGGTCGCATATGTTGGTCTGTATAGATATATATGGTGGCGGAGAATTTATTCTCTTAGCATAATATCCCGAATATATTTGTGCAAATCACTTAGTGATTAACGGATCTGATAATGTGGCATTCAAAGTGATTGTGCTATCAAGGAATGATAAGTAATCGTAGCCTCAGGCCTCAACAACCGGGAAATGACAAAAATCGGGCAGGCAGCATGGCTATGTGGGTCGCTCCCATTAGGGTGTATAATCACTTATCTAGAGAAATTCCTTTTACTCCTTTAATCTATCGATGCTGTCCCTTTTCGGGAAACGGTTGATGATCCCAACAGTTGGTGATATACATTCGATACACTTAAGAGAAATGAGTGGCCGGTCATGTGTGGGTCGGGTTGCAAGATGTTCTTGTTGAACCCCCGTATATCTCCTCTAGAGTACACTGATCGGAAGGTGATTCCATACCTTGTCATGTTGGAAATCCAATCTCCGATAAGCGCCCTGCGGTTTTTGATTTTATATTATATATGGAAAGTGAGATGCAAGCGTTCCACTAGATTGTTATTTATTTGATTTAGACATTATTATAATATCACTAGGTTTTCGTATCAAAGTGGTTTGGGGTTATAGTAAGGTAAAAACCGTCCATGTTTATGTGTGGGCTGGTCTTACTATTATCTTTTCTTTTGAAAGTCAAACAAATGGTTGGAGCTTACTCACACCAGTCCCATGACATACCTAGAGTTTATTTTGTTTGTTTTCCCTAAACTCTTGGGTGCCCAAATTTGTACGGGCAGTCAATTAGTCCAGATTTTTCAGATTCATTTAAAGGAGCTGGAAGTAAGAGGCTTCACCGGTTAGCTATAGACTATCGTATTTCCGCTGTGTACTAGGTTGTATCTAGAAACATGTGGTTATAACTGTTCCAAGAATAACTGTTGTGCTCTGATAATGGTATGTATATACAGTTACTGATTTGTATTTCAAAAGTTATGTTATTTAATATATTTTATTCGTTCCGCTGTGAGATTTGTCTTCTTTCTTTTCTTCTATTCTAACATTTGTTTCTTTCTATTTCTCATCCTCTAACTTCTTTCTAATAATGATTCGTATTTCTGTGCAATTTGGGTTGGACGTGCGGTGTTATTAGTCAACTCAGATAGTATGGATTCCCGGGTTGTTGCAATTGGTATCAGAGCTGGTTGCTTAATTGGTACGGATGATAGGGGGTTCACTCTTTGCTTTAGGTGGCAAACGTGAGACTCTTACCCCTACATTTCCCGACAATGTGGGTTGGTCGAGTCGCGAGGCTATCCGTAAAAGAAGTTCTGAGGTACCAGTGGAAGCCACGGGGGAGGCTAGCCCAGTGCGTTGGGAGTTGAGGGATGGTTGAAAAGCCTACCAAAATCGCTGGGCCGTTACAGTTGGTATCAGAGCTTAGGTTGAGCGAATACCAAGGCTTGGGTCACATGTGCTCATTAGAGATAGGGTTAGTAGTACACTAGAATGAGTTGAGAGTACATATGCGAGAGAGCGTATTTGTTAATTGATATAAAAATTATTTTATATGGTGTTGTCTAGTCTGTTGAGTGGTTTATGAATTCTGACCGAATCGTGGGACACCACAAAGTTGATAGGAATTTCTAAACACTTGAACAGAGAAATTTGACACAGTATTGTTTTAAAGTGGGTATATGAAATAATTTTACCCAAAATTCTATTTTGATATAAAAGGAATAATTTTCTGAAATTATTATAATGTATGGATAAGTTGGTTGTTATTATCATAATCAAATAAGATTATAAAATTGGAATGGTTATATATAACCAAAATAGAATTTGTATATGAATTAAATATACAAATGAGATGAATTAAAATTGAATTCAAACCAGAATTTGGAATTTAAATCCTGGGAAGTTTGAAAATATTTTCTGAAGTATATTAAAATAATATAGCTTTGTTTTGAAAGGGATTTTTGAATAAAAAATCATTTTCAGATGGATTTTGAAAGTGATAATGCACTGAACTCACTTCAATGACTGGAAAATAATTCTAATGATGACTGCAGCATTAATGTTGTTTACTTTTGAGTTTCTAAGTGATGAATTGCTACCTTAGAAAAAAAAAATTGATGGAAATTTGTTTGAAAGAAAACAAGTTATTTTGAAAAATTCAATATTTTGAATTTGTGATAGAAATAAATATACGTATATATTTATGGGATCTATAAAAGATTTGAAATGAGAACCCAGTAATTTGAAGTTGGAATTTAAATTTAACTTAAGCAAGTTAAAAAGATCGAAGGGAATTGTAATGACCCGCATTTTTAGAGATATATAATTAATTTATTTAATTATATAATTGGTGATTTAGAGAAGTTAATGATCGTTTAATTAAACAATATTGAATATTTAATTAAAAATTATAATATAATAATATATTATAATGTCGAAATAGTCGGAAATAGTGAAATTCACAATATCATGTGAATTGAATAGCATACGAGATTTGGTGGAGTTTCGATTCGAAATATAATAACGATTATATTGAATCGACGACAGTTGAACGTATAGTTTATAATATATTTATAAACGAGCTCGAAATGGCACGGCAGTTCGCTATTTGGCGATTTGAACTTCAACTGAATGTACAGGATTCGTTTTAAGCCGGATTTCTGTGAAACAAGAAACGTGTGGAGCTGGTGGAGTATATCTTTCTAGTGAAAGAGAAAAATCGGGATTTCGTCGTGTAGATTTTGATTCACATCCAAATCAAATTTCAGAAAAGTCGCTGTGGATTTCCTTTATAATTTGCGACGCTTTATATACGTTATAAATGGATTTTCAGGATAAACTGAATATCGGGATAATCTGGAATTTGAAATATCAAACTGTATATTCTGATATGATATTCTGGAGCTGTACGATATCATATGTGAAGATATACGATAATATTTAATTTTTAATATTTAATTTAATTATATTTAAATATATTTATATATTTAAATAGGCTATTTAGAGCTTTAAAAATAGCCGGTTTTGCAAACGAAGTCGGAATTTGACGAAACCAGTTTTGTTGGATCCGCAATATCAAATAGTTGTTAGATTTCCAGTTTCGTGATTTTTAGAGTCACTGTGTGGCCGTATGGATTTTTAGAGTGTAAAACAGTCAGTATTTTGAAGGTTAAAAATACGCTGTGTGAGCATACGGAGTCGGAATTTGATGAAACCAGTTTCGTTGGGACCGTAATGTCAAACTCTAGCTACATGTCTAGTTTCATGATTTTTGAATATTGTGTGCGATCACAGGAATTTTTAGAAGTCAAAAACGAATTAAAAATGGAGAATATACCGAGACTATTCCTTTTTAAAAATATCTAGATATTTTTCCCATTCTATAAATACCCCAACTCATTTTCCTAAATCTAAAGTTCTCATTTTTCTGGTCAAACTCGTAGCCGCCGAGAGTGTTCTTCCAGGAAAAACAAAAGTGAGCTTAGAAAATCAAAATCAAAACAAAGAAAATTCCATAAATCATTATACGTATATAAATGAGTTGCTGAGATGATTGTCTACAATTCCAGCCCGGTTTTAGCATGTGCGATTCACGTTTACAGAGGTCAGCGGTTTGGCAGCAACTTAGGGTTCAGGAAATCTTGGACTGTGAGCATTGGTTTGAGAAGCAGACTTCGGTTTGAGGTTCATGAGGGGGTTTAACATCTGTGGTGAACGTTTGGGGGTATTCGGTTGTAATAACCGTCGCTGGTTACGGGTACAGCGAGATAAGGAGTCGAAGGGGGATTGCATCGAGTGGGGTGAAAGGGGTATGAGAGGGAGGAGGCTGGGATAAGGTGAACGCCGATGGTCTCAGTTTGAAGAACGGTCGAGTGTGGAGGGAGCAAGGATGGGATAAAGATCGATCATGGCTGTGGTTAATATTGGAGGCGCGTAGATGAAATCGGGGAAGAAAGCATGTTGAAAAGGGGGCGGGTCTGTTGTGTTTAAGTGGGCCGATATTAGGGGGGGGTAAGCCCAATTAGAAAATAGTCAAGTTTATTTTAATTTAAATACTAGTATGACTTCGTAACGCGATATCTATTTCATACAAGGTCGGATTCGCGAACCGTAAGTTGCGTTGGGATCGTATGGACGGGAGCAACACAATGAACTGACCGCGAGTCAAATCCGAGCTATTACAATTTATGGCGAAATAAATTGTTCGATTGAATCAATGAACGCAAACCGATATTTATCGGTTAACGCGCAAATGTGAGTAAATCTCACTAACTCTGAACAGTTTATATTTTCATGTTATATTTTTTAGAACTGTTAAATATGGACTGATTGATTGTGTGTTGACTGTTTGATTGAACTGCTAGTCAGTTAGTAAAATTTCTATATTGATTTTGTTTAACAGAATATATCATATGGAACTGAAAGTGATGTTATCTATACTGTCTAACATTTGTGATGCAGGGAAACAGGTTGGAGGAATCCGACTGGATTCCTCAACAGTTATTTTATTGTTTTTCATATATTTTAATATATGATGCGAATTATAACCTGTTGTTGATTGTGTGTGTATGGACGATATTGAACATCGTGATTTGATATGATTGAATACCATGACATACCGGAATGTAGATAAAGGAGATTTTTCAAAGTGATATTGAAAAATAGAATATTTATAAATTGGGATATTTATAAATAGGAGATATTTGAAAAGGAAATAAATTCAAAACATTTCTTTTTGAATGGAAAGGCCTGTGTGGCGAGTTTGGGGATTTTCCCGATGCTCCCGTTACAAAGGAGGTTATGGCGAATTTTCCCGGGAATTCAAGGAGTTAGAATATTTCAAATATAAATTTGAAAAGGAAATATTTGTAAACCATTTACAAATAGAATTGGAAAGGAAACATTATAAAAAGGGAAATCATTTTTAAAGGGTAGAACCGTTATTTAAAAGTAAATCTTTTCCAATGAATAAAACGTTGTTAAAAAGGAAATCTTTATAAAGTGAAGTTAGTTAATCGAATATAGACATTCGAAAGGAGAAATCGAATATGGTATTCGAAGTTAGTTAATCGAATATAGACATTCGAAAGGAGAAATCGAATATGGTATTCGAAGTTAGTTAATCGAATATAGACATTCGAAAGGAGAAATCGAATATGGTATTCGAAGTTAGTTAATCGAATATAGACATTCGAAAGGAGCAATCGAATATGGTATTCGAAGTAGTTAATCGAGTATAGACATTCGAAAGGAGAAATCGAATATGGTATTCGAAGTTAGTTAATCGAATATGTTATTCGAAAGGGGTTAGTTTGTCGAGTTAGTCAAATAGAGTTAACCAGTTAGAGTTAATCAGTTAGAGTTAACCAGTTAGAGTTAATCAGTTAGAGTTAATCAGTTAGAATTAACCAGTTGGAGTTAATTAGTTAGAGTTAATCGATTAGAGTTAACACGAACTAGAATTAATCAAATATAGTTATTTGAGACAGAGTTAGTCAAACATAGTATTCAGGGTAAGTTGCCATCTTGTATGACTGCTAGCGTAATTCGCAGGGCTGCAGATAGCCTAAGGCGGTCGGATGTTTCCTGAGGGAATCAGGCGTAACCATTGTGATCGCTGCGATCTAGAGTCAAGCGAATAGAGTTAAATAGAGTTGTCGAAAAATAGTTGTTCGAATGGAGTTAAATAGAGTTGTCGAATAATAGTTGTTCGAATGGAGTTAAATAGAGTTAGTCGAATATAGTTTATTCGAATAGAGTTGAATAGAGTTAATCGAATAGTAGTTATTCGAATAGAGTTAAATGGAGTTAAATCGAATATTAGTTATTCGATATGAGTAATCAAGTTAAGATAATCAAGTTAAGATAATCGAGTTAAGTTAGCAAGTTAAGTTATCAAGTCAAGATGATTGAGTCAAGTGATTTAGTTAAGATAATCGAGTTAAGTTAGTAAGTTAAGTTATCAAGTCAAGATGATCGAGTAAAGTAAATAAGTTCAGTTCGTCGAGTTAAATTAATCGATGTTAGTTTCATCGAAAGGAATTAATCGATGTTAGTTTCATCAAAAGGAATTAATCGATGTTAGTTTCATCGAAAGGAATTAATCGATGTTAGTTTCATCGAAAGGAATTAATCGATGTTAGTTTCATCGAAAGGAGTTATCGATGTTAGTTTCATCGAAAGGAATTATCGATGTTAGTTTCATCGAAGGGAGTTATCGATTATAGTTTAATCGAAATTGGGATATTTATAAATAGGAGATATTTGAAAAGGAAGAGTTATCGGACATTAGTTATTCGAAGAAAGATTATCGAATATCGTTTATTCGAGAAGAAGTTAATCGAATATAGGTTATTCGAAGAAGAGTTAATCAAATAGAGATTTCTCAAAGAAAGTTAATCGGCAAATTCGATTATATCGAATTCGGGAAAGTACTTATACTTTCCAGTGTCTAAATAGAGATTTATTTATTTATAAATAAATAAGTGTTAGGTTAAGTATTCACTAATAAGAATAGAAGTTATAATTAAAGTTAGATAATTCGAAAGTAGGGATTATAACGTTATCGTTATAACCAATGTTTTAAATATAGAAGTGGACTAGTAAAATTGAATCCGAGAAAGGCGTAAAGAAGTTGTTAAAGATTAAAAGATAAACTTTGACCATTTCGAAGTTATAACGTTGTTCAGTTAAGGTCTGAGAGGTAATTACACCCCAACTTGAGTGACTTCCTTCTTAACTAAGAAATGGTAAGGTTTGATCGTAAAGGAGTTTTGGAAATGTTTTCCAAACGAGAATCAGAAATGTTTTCTGATAAAAGAAAATAAGAATTTAGAATATAGGGAAACAGGAGATGTAAAATGAACTAAAGAGATAAATGTTAAATGATGTTTGTTCGATATAATTTCCATCTGGGAATAATATCGTTGTTTGCACACCTGTTTTTCTTTGATAGTTAACTCACAGACTATCGAAGTTTTGACCATTTTAACGTTGTTAATATGGAGAGACCGGTTGGATTATTATCCATAAAACCACTCTGTGTTGGCATAAGCGTCGCGAATCATATATGCCAAAGATAATGGAAGACGGAGTAAAATGCAAGGGCTATCCTGTTTACAGAATAGTGCCTTCGGTTTGTCCAGTCCCAGGACAACTTGTATGGATGAAGGTCTGACAGAGTATATCCAATGGATCGCGTAAGTTGATCTGTTCAAACGTATTCACGTTTGGTGGCGGAGGAATTCGTTTCTCTTAGCTGTATACCCGTGTTATTTTTGGATAAGTCAATTTGTGATTTGGCGGGTATGACGATGTGACATTCTAAGTGAATGAAGATGGATGTCTGACATAGTATTTCCAGAAAGGTCACGTACATTGATTTCTTCAACTATACCAAGAGTGGAAGCGGAGAAGGAAACTTCTTTTAGCTGACACGTAATGTATGGTTGTAGATGTCAATTAGTGATTCTGATGGATCTGACAATGTGGCATTCAAAGTGAATCTGATGTGATGATAAAGCGTAGCTTCTAGCCTCATCATCCAGTAAATGACAGAAATCGGGCAGGCAGCATGGCTAAGTCGGTCGCACCGAAGTAGGGTGTATAATCACCTATCTAGAGAATATTCATTTGTTTCTTAAATCTATCAATGCTGTCCCATATATATACGGGAACGGTTGCTGATCCCAACCGTTGGTGATGTACATTCGATACACTCAAGCGAAATGAGTGGTCGGTCATGTGTGGCTGAGTTGCAAGATGTTCTTGTTGAACTCCAGTGTATCGTTCCTAGAGTACATTGATCGGAAGGTGATTCCATACCTTGTCATAGTTGGAAATCCAATTCATCCAATACGTGCTTGCGATTTTGATTGTATACTATATATGTAGTAACGTGAGATGCAAGCGTTTCTGCTAGATTGATATCTATTTGTACATAGACATTATTATAATATCAAAAGGTTTTTGATATAAAGATATTTTGGATTCTCATAAGGGAAAAACCCGTTCCGTTCTGCGGCGTGGTCTTATGAGATATCGTTTACTTGTTCATATACCTGTTTAAACTGTTTTACTCACACCAGTCCCATGACTGACCCGGAGTTTACTTTGTTGTTTTCCCTAAACTCTTGGGTGCCTAAATTTGTACGGGCAGTCAAGTAGTCGGGATTTTACAGATACACTTGGAGAGCTTGGAGCAGGAGGCTTCAGGATTCTATAGCTATTATTATTTCCGCTGTGTTGTAAGTGCTGTACTCTGATAAGTGCTATTGTATACATAACTGTTATATTTCAAAGTTATGTTATCTATTATATGTTATTCGTTCCGCTGCGAGGTTCGTGTTACTCTGATGTTGTGTTCTTCTTCTTCTTCTATTCTAAGTTTCTATCTTATCTATTCTCACCTTCTAATTTCTTTCATTAATTACCGGGATTTTTCGATGGTTTGGTTATCGACGTCGTGCTTACGTCGATAACCAAAGTCGCCGAAAATCCGGGTCGTTACAGTTGGTATCAGAGCTTAAGTTTAGAATTACTTGGCTCTGTGGCGTGACTCGGTAGAGATAGGGTTAGTAATACCCTAGATTGAGTTTGAGTGTATATATACGAGTGCGTATTTGTATTTGATATAAAAATGGTTTTATATTGTGGAGATTCATTGGCTGAGTTGTTTATGAGTTCTGGTCGATCAGTTTGATCCACTGTATCGGTAGGAGTAAATAAACACTTGAATACGATGGACCGACACAGTATGGATACGTAATATATTATCATATATTAGATAAATTGGTTGTAATTATAATCGAATGAGATTATAAAGTGAAATGGTTATAAATAACTAATCAGAATTCATATAAGTAAAGTATATGAAATAAGATGAATTAAATCTGAATTTAAATCAGATTTGGAATTAAAATAAGAAAATTTTAAGTTCCTGGGAGATTTTGAAATGTTTTCAAAATGGAAGTATTCAGAAATGGTTTTGAAAATGATATAGTATTGAAATCACTTGGGTCGCTGGAAAATAATTCCGATGATGACTGCGCAGTATCATCGGTGTGATTTTCGAGTTTCTAAGTGGTGGATTACTCCCAAAGATTTTGATTTGAATTGTTTTGAGAAAACAAGTGTTTAGAAATTCAAATGTTTTGAATATGTATTATGATTTCAAATTGATTTGAAA
Source organism: Allium sativum (assembly GCA_030737875.1). Classification (NCBI taxonomy): domain Eukaryota; kingdom Viridiplantae; phylum Streptophyta; class Magnoliopsida; order Asparagales; family Amaryllidaceae; genus Allium; species Allium sativum. Next base: position 181,316,835 of record CM060924.1, on the reverse strand, counting down.
TAAACCCAGGAATTTGAAATTTAAAATTTGAATTTAACGTATGAAGTTAAATGGATTAAAATAGTGAAAGTGAATAATAAATTAGAATTTAACTTTGACTAAGTTAAATGAAACTGGATTTGATTAAAGAATTATCTGGAAGTGAATTCGACTTGGATATATGCGAATGGTTGTGTTGGAGATAATGCAAAATTTGATTTGGAAGATAACATTGGTATATGCTGAGTTGATAGCATATAGAAGTGATAGAGTTGATATACCCGACAAAAAGGTACAAGTTTATATTTTTATGAGTTTGGAATTTATGAGCCGAATTGGCAAGCCGCTTGGCTGTTTGATTTTCTTTTGGGTTGAAGAAGGCCCAGAGAGGCGAGTTGGAGTTTGAGATATTGACCAGTACAAAGGAGGTGCTGGCGAAATTTTCCGAAAATTTAAAGTGTTAGAAAATTTTCAGAATTTTTGAAAATTTTAGTTAGTCGGAATGAATAAATATTTTAGTCGATATTAATTGGTTCAGTTGAAATCAAAAATAAGGGGTAAACAAATCTTAGGAATTCCAATAGGTAGGGTCGTCCTCTAACTTAGCAATTTCGAGGACGAAATTATTTTAAGTGGGGAAGAATGTAATGACCCGCATTTTTAGAGATATATAATTAATTTATTTAATTATATAATTGGTGATTTAGAGAAGTTAATGATCGTTTAATTAAACAATATTGAATATTTAATTAAAAATTATAATATAATAATATATTATAATGTCGAAATAGTCGGAAATAGTGAAATTCACAATATCATGTGAATTGAATAGCATACGAGATTTGGTGGAGTTTCGATTGGAAATATAATAACGATTATATTGAATCGACGACAGTTGAACGTATAGTTTATAATATATTTATAAACGAGCTCGAAATGGCACGGCAGTTCGCTATTTGGCGATTTGAACTTCAACTGAATGTACAGGATTCGTTTTAAGCCGGATTTCTGTGAAACAAGAAACGTGTGGAGCTGGTGGAGTATATCTTTCTAGTGAAAGAGAAAAATCGGGATTTCGTCGTGTAGATTTTGATTCACATCCAAATCAAATTTCAGAAAAGTCGCTGTGGATTTCCTTTATAATTTGCGACGCTTTATATACGTTATAAATGGATTTTCAGGATAAACTGGATATCGGGATAATCTGGAATCTGAAATATCAAACTGTATATTCTGATATGATATTCTGGAGCTGTACGATATCATATGTGAAGATATACGATAATATTTAATTTTTAATATTTAATTTAATTATATTTAAATATATTTATATATTTAAATAGGCTATTTAGAGCTTTAAAAATAGCCGGTTTTGCAAACGAAGTCGGAATTTGACGAAACCAGTTTTGTTGGATCCGCAATATCAAATAGTTGTTAGATTTCCAGTTTCGTGATTTTTAGAGTCACTGTGTGGCCGTATGGATTTTTAGAGTGTAAAACAGTTAGTATTTTGAAGGTTAAAAATACGTTGTGTGAGCATACGGAGTCGGAATTTGATGAAACCAGTTTCGTTGGGACCGTAATGTCAAACTCTAGCTACATGTCTAGTTTCATGATTTTTGAATATTGTGTGCGATCACAGGAATTTTTAGAAGTCAAAAACGAATTAAAAATGGAGAATATACCGAGAATATTCCTTTTTAAAAATATCTAGATATTTTCCCATTCTATAAATACCCCAACTCATTTTCCTAAATCTAAAGTTCTCATTTTTCTGGTCAAACTCGTAGCCGCCGAGAGTGTTCTTCCAGGAAAAACAAAAGTGAGCTTAGAAAATCAAAATCAAAACAAAGAAAATTCCATAAATCATTATACGTATATAAATGAGTTGCTGAGATGATTGTCTACAATTCCAGCCCGGTTTTAGCATGTGCGATTCACGTTTACAGAGGTCAGCGGTTTGGCAGCAACTTAGGGTTCAGGAAATCTTGGACTGTGAGCATTGGTTTGAGAAGCAGACTTCGGTTTGAGGTTCATGAGGGGGTTTAACATCTGTGGTGAACGTTTGGGGGTATTCGGTTGTAATAACCGTCGCTGGTTACGGGTACAGCGAGATAAGGAGTCGAAGGGGGATTGCATCGAGTGGGGTGAAAGGGGTATGAGAGGGAGGAGGCTGGGATAAGGTGAACGCCGATGGTCTCAGTTTGAAGAACGGTCGAGTGTGGAGGGAGCAAGGATGGGATAAAGATCGATCATGGCTGTGGTTAATACTGGAGGCGCGTAGATGAAATCGGGGAAGAAAGCATGTTGAAAAGGGGGCGGGTCTGTTGTGTTTAAGTGGGCCGATATTAGGGGGGGTAAGCCCAATTAGAAAATAGTCAAGTTTATTTTAATTTAAATACTCGTATGACTTCGTAACGCGATATCTATTTCATACAAGGTCGGATTCGCGAACCGTAAGTTGCGTTGGGATCGTATGGACGGGAGCAACACAATGAACTGACCGCGAGTCAAATCCGAGCTATTACAATTTATGGCGAAATAAATTGTTCGATTGAATCAATGAACGCAAACCGATATTTATCGGTTAACGCGCAAATGTGAGTAAATCTCACTAACTCTGAACAGTTTATATTTTCATGTTATATTTTTTAGAACTGTTAAATATGGACTGATTGATTGTGTGTTGACTGTTTGATTGAACTGCTAGTCAGTTAGTAAAATTTCTATATTGATTTTGTTTAACAGAATATATCATATGGAACTGAAAGTGATGTTATCTATACTGTCTAACATTTGTGATGCAGGGAAACAGGTTGGAGGAATCCGACTGGATTCCTCAACAGTTATTTTATTGTTTTTCATATATTTTAATATATGATGCGAATTATAACCTGTTGTTGATTGTGTGTGTATGGACGATATTGAACATCGTGATTTGATATGATTGAATACCATGACATACCGGAATGTAGATAAAGGAGATTTTTCAAAGTGATATTGAAAAATAGAATATTTATAAATTGGGATATTTATAAATAGGAGATATTTGAAAAGGAAATAAATTCAAAACATTTCTTTTTGAATGGAAAGGCCTGTGTGGCGAGTTTGGGGATTTTCCCGATGCTCCCGTTACAAAGGAGGTTATGGCGAATTTTCCCGAGAATTCAAGGAGTTAGAATATTTCAAATATAAATTTGAAAAGGAAATATTTGTAAACCATTTACAAATAGAATTGGAAAGGAAACATTATAAAAAGGGAAATCATTTTTAAAGGGTAGAACCGTTATTTAAAAGTAAATCTTTTCCAATGAATAAAACGTTGTTAAAAAGGAAATCTTTATAAAGTGAAGTTAGTTAATCGAATATAGACATTCGAAAGGAGAAATCGAATATGGTATTCGAAGTTAGTTAATCGAATATAGACATTCGAAAGGAGAAATCGAATATGGTATTCGAAGTTAGTTAATCGAATATAGACATTCGAAAGGAGCAATCGAATATGGTATTCGAAGTAGTTAATCGAGTATAGACATTCGAAAGGAGAAATCGAATATGGTATTCGAAGTTAGTTAATCGAATATGTTATTCGAAAGGGGTTAGTTTGTCGAGTTAGTCAAATAGAGTTAACCAGTTAGAGTTAATCAGTTAGAGTTAACCAGTTAGAGTTAATCAGTTAGAGTTAATCAGTTAGAATTAACCAGTTGGAGTTAATTAGTTAGAGTTAATCGATTAGAGTTAACACGAACTAGAATTAATCAAATATAGTTATTTGAGACAGAGTTAGTCAAACATAGTATTCAGGGTAAGTTGCCATCTTGTATGACTGCTAGCGTAATTCGCAGGGCTGCAGATAGCCTAAGGCGGTCGGATGTTTCCTGAGGGAATCAGGCGTAACCATTGTGATCGCTGCGATCTAGAGTCAAGCGAATAGAGTTAAATAGAGTTGTCGAAAAATAGTTGTTCGAATGGAGTTAAATAGAGTTGTCGAATAATAGTTGTTCGAATGGAGTTAAATAGAGTTAGACGAATATAGTTTATTCGAATAGAGTTGAATAGAGTTAATCGAATAGTAGTTATTCGAATAGAGTTAAATGGAGTTAAATCGAATATTAGTTATTCGATATGAGTAATCAAGTTAAGATAATCAAGTTAAGATAATCGAGTTAAGTTAGCAAGTTAAGTTATCAAGTCAAGATGATTGAGTCAAGTGATTTAGTTAAGATAATCGAGTTAAGTTAGTAAGTTAAGTTATCAAGTCAAGATGATCGAGTAAAGTAAATAAGTTCAGTTCGTCGAGTTAAATTAATCGATGTTAGTTTCATCGAAAGGAATTAATCGATGTTAGTTTCATCAAAAGGAATTAATCGATGTTAGTTTCATCGAAAGGAATTAATCGATGTTAGTTTCATCGAAAGGAATTAATCGATGTTAGTTTCATCGAAAGGAGTTATCGATGTTAGTTTCATCGAAAGGAATTATCGATGTTAGTTTCATCGAAGGGAGTTATCGATTATAGTTTAATCGAAATTGGGATATTTATAAATAGGAGATATTTGAAAAGGAAGAGTTATCGGACATTAGTTATTCGAAGAAAGATTATCGAATATCGTTTATTCGAGAAGAAGTTAATCGAATATAGGTTATTCGAAGAAGAGTTAATCAAATAGAGATTTCTCGAAGAAAGTTAATCGGCAAATTCGATTATATCGAATTCGGGAAAGTACTTATACTTTCCAGTGTCTAAATAGAGATTTATTTATTTATAAATAAATAAGTGTTAGGTTAAGTATTCACTAATAAGAATAGAAGTTATAATTAAAGTTAGATAATTCGAAAGTAGGGATTATAACGTTATCGTTATAACCAATGTTTTAAATATAGAAGTGGACTAGTAAAATTGAATCCGAGAAAGGCGTAAAGAAGTTGTTAAAGATTAAAAGATAAACTTTGACCATTTCGAAGTTATAACGTTGTTCAGTTAAGGTCTGAGAGGTAATTATACCCCAACTTGAGTGACTTCCTTCTTAACTAAGAAATGGTAAGGTTTGATCGTAAAGGAGTTTTGGAAATGTTTTCCAAACGAGAATCAGAAATGTTTTCTGATAAAAGAAAATAAGAATTTAGAATATAGGGAAACAGGAGATGTAAAATGAACTAAAGAGATAAATGTTAAATGATGTTTGTTCGATATAATTTCCATCTGGGAATAATATCGTTGTTTGCACACCTGTTTTTCTTTGATAGTTAACTCACAGACTATCGAAGTTTTGACCATTTTAACGTTGTTAATATGGAGAGACCGGTTGGATTATTATCCATAAAACCACTCTGTGTTGGCATAAGCGTCGCGAATCATATATGCCAAAGATAATGGAAGACGGAGTAAAATGCAAGGGCTATCCTGTTTACAGAATAGTGCCTTCGGTTTGTCCAGTCCCAGGACAACTTGTATGGATGAAGGTCTGACAGAGTATATCCAATGGATCGCGTAAGTTGATCTGTTCAAACGTATTCACGTTTGGTGGCGGAGGAATTCGTTTCTCTTAGCTGTATACCCGTGTTATTTTTGGATAAGTCAATTTGTGATTTGGCGGGTATGACGATGTGACATTCTAAGTGAATGAAGATGGATGTCTGACATAGTATTTCCAGAAAGTTCACGTACATTGATTTCTTCAACTATACCAAGAGTGGAAGCGGAGAAGGAAACTTCTTTTAGCTGACACGTAATGTATGGTTGTAGATGTCAATTAGTGATTCTGATGGATCTGACAATGTGGCATTCAAAGTGAATCTGATGTGATGATAAAGCGTAGCTTCTAGCCTCATCATCCAGTAAATGACAGAAATCGGGCAGGCAGCATGGCTAAGTCGGTCGCACCGAAGTAGGGTGTATAATCACCTATCTAGAGAATATTCATTTGTTTCTTAAATCTATCAATGTTGTCCCATATATATACGGGAACGGTTGCTGATCCCAACCGTTGGTGATGTACATTCGATACACTCAAGCGAAATGAGTGGTCGGTCATGTGTGGCTGAGTTGCAAGATGTTCTTGTTGAACTCCAGTGTATCGTTCCTAGAGTACACTGATCGGAAGGTGATTCCATACCTTGTCATAGTTGGAAATCCAATTCATCCAATACGTGCTTGCGATTTTGATTGTATACTATATATGTAGTAACGTGAGATGCAAGCGTTTCTGCTAGATTGATATCTATTTGTACATAGACATTATTATAATATCAAAAGGTTTTTGATATAAAGATATTTTGGATTCTCATAAGGGAAAAACCCGTTCCGTTCTGCGGCGTGGTCTTATGAGATATCGTTTACTTGTTCATATACCTGTTTAAACTGTTTTACTCACACCAGTCCCATGACTGACCCGGAGTTTACTTTGTTGTTTTCCCTAAACTCTTGGGTGCCTAAATTTGTACGGGCAGTCAAGTAGTCGGGATTTTACAGATACACTTGGAGAGCTTGGAGCAGGAGGCTTCAGGATTCTATAGCTATTATTATTTCCGCTGTGTTGTAAGTGCTGTACTCTGATAAGTGCTATTGTATACATAACTGTTATATTTCAAAGTTATGTTATCTATTATATGTTATTCGTTCCGCTGCGAGGTTCGTGTTACTCTGATGTTGTGTTCTTCTTCTTCTTCTATTCTAAGTTTCTATCTTATCTATTCTCACCTTCTAATTTCTTTCACTAATTACCGGGATTTTTCGATGGTTTGGTTATCGACGTCGTGCTTACGTCGATAACCAAAGTCGCCGAAAATCCGGGTCGTTACAGGAATAAATTGATCAGAATCAACTGGAACCGACTTGCATGCATATGAATGAATATGAACTGGATGTGAACATACCATTGTAAATCATTCAGATTAACTGAATGTGAGTGTAGATGATGTGTTTTGTAAATGAAAACCAAAAGTTTTGGTGAAATTAAAATTTGTTGTAGTAAGAAAGGTTGAGTTTCAACATAAATGGAGTTTGAAAAGTAACGGGTTAGTAGCACTTTTCCTACCTTAGTAATTTCGGGGACGAAATTCTTTTAAGGGGGGAAGAATGTAACGACCTGGATTTTTCGAACAGTTATTTTAAATATTTAATATCATTTAGATATTGAATTAATAATATAAAAGAATTTTTATATTGAATGATCGATTGGTAATCGATATACGATTTATTTCGAATATATATAATTATTGAAATACGAGAACTAAAGTAATTCAATTCGAAATTTTTAACCAAGTAAAAATGATTCAAATGATTTAGAGAAGTAGTATTTGAATATAAACGATAATAATAAATAATTTATTATCAGAGAATTAACGGTTTTTCGAATTAAAATTATATTATATTGATTTAATATGGTTATTTTATATATACACGTTCGAGATAAATTTCAGAAAAATATTATGTTGAGTTCAGTGTAACGCTATAACATTGGAACGACGGTCGGTATGCTAAAATAGCGGTTCATGATTTTTAATTGTTAACCCCGAGATATTTACAATGGATAAGATCGAAATCAAATCGATATCTGTTTAAAAAGAATAAAAGATCTCTTTATATCGAATCAAAATCAAATCAAATTAATTAGAAAATCTTTTTAAATTTAATACAAAGATTTGTTGTGTACTTCTGGTCCCCTCTCCGCTTCTTTATAAACACGACATCCTCTGCTATTTTCTTCAGCAAAAATAGAAATCGCGAACCCCTCTATCAAAACCCACGAAGTTCCTTTTCCTTCTTCAATTCAAAACCGGCCTCTTTAAAATAATAATCAAAAGAACGCAATCGAAATCACGAATTGGGAATCACAATCATCAAAAGATTGTGGTTTGTGAAGCTCGACAATGGGTTAGGGTTTCGATTCACTATCGTTCGAAGGAAGGGTCGACGCCGATCTTTGGAGGCGTTTGATTTAAGTATCATCGATTAGGGGATTCGAGCTCGCGGGTGTAAACTGAGGTGCTGAGACATGTTTGGCTTGGTTCGATCCAGGCTAAGGAGTTGCGTCCTGTTAGTGTTCGAATTGGGGAAGGTCCGCGAGCTCGACCTTTTTGACGATGACTATGGAGGTCTAGAAGTTCGACAGTGGAGATCTTGGTTCTGTTTTGGGTAGTGAATGGTTGACAGGATGGAGAAGCTATAGTCAGTATTTGCTGCTTGGACTTTTCGGCAAGGGTATTCAAACCAAAGGGATGTTTTAAGGAGTCCAGTCTCTAATTTTTTTTCAAAGAGATGAACTGGACTAGGGTTCGATTGGTCGGTGGGTGATTGGGGCGCATCTAAGGGGTTCACAGCGGATTACAGGGAGTTCGAATGGGTTACATGAATTATATTGGAGGAGATCGAGGCAACAAGGTATTCATTTACTAAAATTAAAATTCATAAAATAATCAGGTTATTTATTTTAGTCAGTTAATTTAAATTTCATAGAATAATTCATTTATTCCTTATATTGGTTAATTTAAATGAATAAATGTTGATCGATAAATATGAAAATAAATTATCATAGGTACAAATAAATTCATACGGAGAGACGTAGGTAGATTCATAGTGCGAGAAATGGAAAGTAAACAGATATTTGACAACTGCAAATTTCGGTGAGTAAATCTCACTCACCTCTTTACATAGAATTATTTTTATTCATTAAAAATAATTGTTTGTTGCTTGTTTGAATGTTTTTTGGTTGTTTTAAATATATTAGTTATTTAGGGTTGACTATTATATATATATATATATATTGGTTTGGGTGGTTGGATTGTTCCCGCAGTACCATTAGCGAATGCCCGCAGTATCATTAGCGGATGACCCTATACGCCCTACCCTATGATAGTGGATGACCTTCATACCGCGATATCCTGTCACGAAGCAGGATGGGTATTATTTTTATGACTAACGTCTATGGATGCAGAAAAAACAGGTTGGAGGGATCCAACTGGATTCCTCAAAAATATTATTATTTGTTTGTTTTCACATATATTATCATATATGATGTATTGGTTGATAATTGTGTGGTTTGATTGTTTAAATATCACTCGGGCCAAAATGTTGAAATATAAAAATACCGTGGAAAGGATATTTAGGATTTAAAAGGGGAATTTTTTTTTTTTAAAATAGAAATTGAATTTTTAATGAGCTATAGGAATATTAACTTGTTTTGAACAAGTATTGAATTTACAAACGTTGTTTATAAATTAAATAATACAAAGAATTGAAATGAATTTATAAACAGTGTTTATAAATAAGGTGGAAAAATTATCATTAGATAATTTGAATATTTAAATTCGAATGTGAATTTATAAAAATAGAAATGAGGAATCATTTTGAGAAATAAACGAGGGAATTTATTCAGATGTTCAGAATATAAAATAAATCCGTAAGGATTTATGATTTTGAATTCGATAAATTCGAATTTATTCGAATAGAATTTGAATACATAGAATTTGAATAGAAGTTGCATATATAGAAATTTGAATATAATTTGAATGGAATTTGAATATAGAAAATTCAAATAGAAATTCAAGTGGAATTTGAACATAGAAAATTCAAATAGAAAATTCATATAGAATTTGAATATAGAAATTTTAAAGAGAATAGAAAATAGAATTTGAAAATAGAAAGTTGAAATCATTTTAAAAAGGAAACAGGGGTTTTTATTGTGGAGTTCAGAATCTAAAAGGAGTTGGATTTCAAAAGGGATTTGAAATGGAAAACTTGTTTTAATATATAAAACAAGAAAGATGGATATACAAACGATGTTATAAATCTACTGAAATAAATTATCATTGGATAATTTTGAAGTTTAAATTCAAGGAAGAATTTAAAAAGTGAAATTGGAAAACATGTTGAAAATAGAATAATTGATTATATTCCGGAATTTAGAATATAAACTGAATTGAGAAAATCAAAATGAGTTATAATTGGAATTCGATTACATAGAATTTTATAATTTATTTATAAAAGGAATTGGGATTTAAAATAACAAATCAAGTATAAATAAATGTATAACCGAGTAAGGAAAAATCAGCGATTATAGATAATCAGAATTTATCGAGTTGAGTTGGGAAAATTGGTTTGAAATATATTAAAATATATTAATGGAGTTGGAATTTATATATAAATGTAGTTTAAAATGTTTTTATATATATTAAATATAATTAAAATGAACTCGCCGATGCGTAGTAGTTCGTAAATCGGTTTGAACTTCAATCGAGTTTATAGAACTCGATCGAAATCGAAGTCCCTTGAAACAAGAATCGTCGGGACCGGATGGATAATAGTTTTCTAATGGAAGAGAAAAATCTGGATTTTGTATTATAGATTTTGAGTTATATCAAAATCAACTGTTCAGAAAAAACAGCGCCAGAACCAATATAAAGCCATAATGGTTTATTGGAATAAATAAAGGGATTTTGAGTAAATCAAATATGGATTTTTCATTAGAAAAATACAGACTTGAGTTATGAAAATATATCTGAACTCAAGTGTAGTAGTGGATTGATTTTTGGAAACAAAAAAAAAATTAGATTTTTAATTATTAAATAGAATTAACTAATTTGAATAAAAATTAGTTAATGAAATTTTGAATCAAAATTGGACTTTGAATAAGTGAACTGGATTTGTAAATTCATATCTGGAATCAAATATTTAAATTTCAGTTGAAAATTACATTTGATTGTTTTATAAACAAATTTATTTATATTTGAACGTGATATGTTCAAATAAGAAGTGAAATAGGCAAAAGAGTTAATTTAAGAATAAATTAGCGAATCAAGATTAAAATGACTGGATTGAGTTATAATAAATTGGGAATGGATATATGTGTGTTAGAAAGGTATGGAATGAAGTATACGAAGAGATATATATTGAAATGCCCAACAAAAAGGTACATGTTTAAATTCCATATGAGGTTTTATGCGCCTTATCGGCAAGCCGCTTGGCTTTTTCTTTTTCTTTTTGATTGGAAAGGCCTGTGTGGCGGTTTAGAGATTTTCCCGATGCTCCCGGTACAAAGGAGGTAATGGCGAAATTTTCCGGAAATTTAAGGAGTTAGAATATTTTAAGAAGATTTGATAATTAGGAATCGATCTATATATATGTAGAATTCGATATTGAAACGAAATTAAAATAGAATGTTATAAACAAAAAGGAAATCGATAGGCTGATAATAGAAAGAGAAACATACATACGTTTAAAAATGAATAATTTATTTGTATGGTGTAGATTTTTTGAGGTAAGCGGTTTTGTCTGGTTTGAAGTTAAGGATGTTTTCAGTCAAGGTCTGAAAGGTAGTTATACCCCAACTTGATTGATTTCATTTTTAATTGATAAATAGCAAGATCCAGCCTCGTAGAGAAGTGTTTGAATAAGAGTTAGTTGTATAAAATATTTTGAGTTGTTGTAACGATGTTTTACACATCATTCGTTTTAACCTAAGTGGTGGAATTTTGGAAAAATAAAAGTGAATATTTCCTGAGTATAATTAAAGTAGTCGGGAAAGAGATAAGTGATTGAAATTATTTTTGATTGCAAATAGAATATATTTTCTAAGTATAGAAAATAAAAGATGGCGAAATATGGAAATGTTTTCCAAATAGCGTAAGAGACCAAGGTGATTATTGAAAATATTTGTTTAACAAATATTTGTAAGGAAATGAAAATGTTATTTAATTAACGAAATATTTTTTAAGAAGCCCAGTGATTTGTTTGATGGTAGGAATGTTTGTATATTTTTCTTCGATAGTTAAATAACCGACTATCGAAGTGTTTGCCAATATCGTTGTCAATATGGAAAGACCGATTGGATTATTATTCGTGAACCACTCTGTATTAGCAGTAGCGTTGCGAATTAGACTATATGAAGATAATCGAAGATGGAGTAAAGTGCAAGGACTTTTTCTATTAATAAAAACTGTGCCTTCGGTTTCGTTCAATCCCAAAACGAACGTATATGGACGAATTTCTAACAGAGTATTTTCAATGATCGCATATGTTGGTCTGTATAGGTATATATGGTGGCGGAGAATTTATTCTCTTAGCATAATATCCAGAATATATTTGTGCAAATCAATTAGTGATTAACGGATCTGACAATGTGGCATTCAAAGTGATTGTGCTATCAAGGAATGATAAGTAATCGTAGCCTCAGGCCTCAACAACCGGGAAATGACAAAAATCGGGAAGGCAGCATGGCTATGTGGGTCACTCCCATTAGGGTGTATAATCACCTATCTAGAGAAATTCCTTTTACTTCTTTAATCTATCGATGTTGTCCCTTTTCGGGAAACGGTTGCTGATCCCAACCGTTGGTGATAAACATTCGATACACTTAAGCGAAATGAGTGGTCGGTCATGTGTGGGCTGGGTTGCAAGATGTTCTTGTTGAACCCCAGTGTATCTCCTCTAGAGTACTCTGATCGGAAGGTGGTTCCATACCTTGTCATGTTGGAAATCCAATCTCCAATAAGCGCCCTGCGGTTTTTGATTTTATATTATATATGGAACGTGAGATGCAAGCATTCCACTATATTGTTATTTATTTGATTTAGACACTATTATAATATAACTGGATTTTCGTATCAAAGTGGTTTTGGGTTATAGTAAGGTAAAAACCATCCTTGTTTATGTGTGGGCTGGTCTTACTATTATCTTTTCTTTCGATAGGATTTTGAAAGTCAAACAAATGGTTGGAGTTTACTCACACCAGTCTCATGACTGACCCAGAGTTTATTTTTTTTGTTTTCCCTAAACTCTTGGGTGCCCAAATTTGTACGAGCAGTCAAGTAGTCGGGATTTTTCAGATTCATTTGGGAAAGCTGGAAGTAGGAGGCTTCACCAGTTAGCTATAGACTATCATATTTCCGCTGTGCACTATGTTGTATCTGGAAACAGGTGTTTATAACTGTTCCAGGAATAACTGTTGTGCTCTGATAATGGTATGTATATACAGTTACTGGTTTGTATTTCAAAAGTTATGTTATTTAATATATTTTATTTGTTCTGCTGTGAGATCTGTCTTCTTTCTTTTCTTCTATTCTAACATTTCTTTCTTTCTATTTCTCATCCACTAACTTCTTTCTAATAATGATTTGTATTTCTATGCAATTTGGGTTGGACGTGTGGTGTTATTAGTCAACTCAGATAGTACGGATTCCTGGGTTGTTACAGTTGGTATCAGAGTTGGTTGCTTAATTGGTATGGATGATGAGGGTTCTTGCTTTGCGTTAGGTGGCGAACGGGAGACTCTTACCCCTACATCTCCCGACAATGTGTGTTGGTCGAGTCGCGAGGCTGGCCGTAAAAGCAGTTCTGAGGTACCAGTGTAAACCACGGGGAGAGGTTAGCCCTCTGCCTTCGGGGTTGAGGGATGATTGAAAAGCCTACCGAAATCGCCAAGCCGTTACAGTTGGTATCAGAGCTTAGGTTGAGCGAATACCTAGGCTTGGGTGGCATGTGCTCATTAGAGATAAGGTCAGTAGTACCGTAGAATGAGTTGAGTGTACATATGCGAGAGAGCATATTTGTTAATTGATATAAAAATTATTTTATATTGTATTGTCTAGTCTGTTGAGTGGTTTATGAATTCTGACCGAATCGTGGGACGCCACGAAGTCGATAGGAATTTCTAAACACTTGAACAGAGAAATTTGACACAGTATTGTTTTAAAGTGGGTAGATGAAATAATTTTACCCAAAATTCTATTTTGATATAAAAGGAATAATTTTCTGTAATTATTATAATGCATGGATAAGTTGGTTGTTATTATCATAATCAAATAAGATTATAAAATTGGAATGATTATATATAACCATAATAGAATTTGTATACGAATTAAATATACAAATGAGATGAATTAAAATTGAATTCAATCCAGAATTTGGAGTTTAAATCCTGGGAAGTTTGAAAATATTTTCTGAAGTATATTAAAATAATATAGCTTTGTTTTGAAAGGGATTTTTGAATAAAAATCATTTTTAGATGGATTTTGAAAGTGATAATGCACTGAACTCACTTCAGTGACTAGAAAATAATTCTGATGATGACTGCAGCATCATTAGTGTTTATTTTCGAGTTTCAAAGTGATGAATTACTACCTTAGAAAAAGTTTTTGATGGAAATTTGTTTAAAGGAAAACATGTTGTTTTGAAAAATTCAATGTTTTGAATTTGTGATAGAAATAAATGTATGTATATATTTATGGGATCTATAAAAGATTTGAAATGAGAACCCAGGAATTTGAAGTTGGAATTTAAATTTAACTTAAGCAAGTTAAAAAGATCGAAGGGAACAAATTGATCAGAATCAATTGGAATGTACTCGCATGCATATGAATGAATATGAACTGGATGTGAATATACCGATTGTAAATCATTCAGATTAATTGAATGTGAGTATAGATGATGTGTTATGTAAATGAAAACCAAAAGTTTTGGTGAAATTAAAATTTGTTGAAGTAAGAAATGTTGAGTTTCAACAAAAATGGAGTTTGAAAAGTAACGGGTTAGTAGCACTTTTCCTACCTTAGTAATTTCGGGGACGAAATTCTTTTAAGGGGGGAAGAATGTAACGACCCGGATTTTTCGAATAGTTATATTAAATATTTAATATCGTTTAAATATTGAATTAATAATATAAAAGAATTTTTATATTGAATTATCGATTGGTAATCGATATACGATTTATTTCGAACATATATAATTATCGAAATATGAGAACTCAAGTAATTCAATTCGAAATTTTTAACCAAGTCAGAATGATTCAAATGATTTAGAGAAGTTGTATATGAATATAAGCAATAATAATAAATAATTTATTATCAGAGAATTAACAGTTTTTCAAATTAAAATTATATTATATCGATTTAATATGGTTATTTTATATATACATGTTCGAAATAAATCGATTTATTATCAGAGAATTAACGGTCGGTACGCTAAAATAGCGGTTCACGATTTTTAATTGTTAACCCCGAGATATTTATAATGGATAAGATCGAAATCGAATCGATATCTGTTTAAAAAGAATAAAAGATCTCTTTATATCGAATCAAAATCAAATCAAATTAATTAGAAAATCTCGTTAAATTAAATACAAAGGTTTGTTGTGTACTTCTGGTCCCCTCTCTGCTTCTTTATAAACATGACATCCTCTGCTATTTTCTTCAGCAAAAATAGAAATCGCGAACCCCTCTATCAAAACCCATGAAGTTCCCCTTTCCTTCTTTAATTCAAAATCGGCCTCTTCAAAATAATAATCAAAAGAACGCATTCGAAATCGCGAATTGGGAATCGCGATCATCAAAAGACCGCGGATTTGTGAAGCTCGACAATGGATTAGGGTTTTGATTCACTATCGTTCGAAAGAAGGGTCGACGTTGATCTTTGGAGGAGTTTGATTTAAGTATCATCAATAAGGGGATTCGAGCTTGCAAGTGTAAACTGAGGTGCTGAGACATGTTTGGCGTTGTTCGATCCATGCTAAGGATTCGCGTCCTATTAGTGTTCGAATTAGGGAAGGTCTGCAAGCTCGACTTTTTTGACATTGAATGTGGAGGTCTGGGAGTTCGACAGTGGAGATCTTGGTTCTATTTTGGGTAGTGAATGATTGCCAGGAAGGAGAAGCTACAGTCAGTATTTGCTGCTTGGATTTTTGGGCAATGGTATTCAAACCAGAGGGATGTTTTGAGGAGTCCAACCTCTAATTTTTTTCCAAAGATATGAACTGGACTGGGGTTCAACTGGTTGTGGGTGATTGGTGTGCATCTAAGGGGTTCACAGTGGAGTACAAGGAGTTCGAATGGGTTACATGAATTAAATTGTAGGAGATCGAGGTAGTAAGGTATACATTTACTAAAATTAAAATTCATAGAATAACCATGTTATTTATTTTAGTAAGTTAATATAAATTACATAGAATAATTCATCTATTCCTTGTATAGGTTAATTTAAATGAATAAATGTGATCGATAAATATGAAAATAAATTGTCGTAGGTACAAATAAATTCATACGGAGAGACGTGGGTAGATTCATAGTGCGAGATATGGAAAGTAAACAGATATTCGACAACTGCAAATTTCAGTGAGTAAATCTGACTCATCTCTTAGAATTATTTTTATTCATTACAAAATAATTGTTTGTTGCTTGTTTGAATGCTCTCTGATTGTTTTATATATATTGGTTATTTAGGGTTGACTATTATATATATATATATATATTGGTTTGGGTGGTTGGATTGTTCCCGCAGTACCATTAGCGGATGCTCACAGTATCATTAGCGGATGACCCTATACGCCCCACCTATAATAGTGGATGACCTTAATACCGCGATATCCTGCCACGAAGCAGGATGGATATTATTTTTGTGACTAACGTCTGTGGATGTAGAAAAAACAGGTTGGAGGGATCCAAATGGATTCCTCAAAAATATTATTATTTGTTTGGGTTGTTGAATTGTTCCCGCAGTACCATTAGCAGATGCCCGCAGTATCATTAGCGGATGACCCTATACGCCCCACCCTATAATAGTGGATGACCTTAATACCGCGATATCCTGCCACGAAGCAGGATGGGTATTATTTTTGTGACTAACGTCTGTGGATGTAGAAAAAACAGGTTGGAGGAATCCAACTGGATTCCTCAAAAATATTATTATTTGTTTGTTTTCACATATATTATCATATATGATGTATTGGTTGATAATTGTGTGGTTTGATGTAATAACCCGGAAAATCTGGGCCAGTTTAAAAATTTTATTTTGGCAATTTTAGCGAATTTTGATTATTTAAAATGAATTATTTTAAATAATATCGACGAGGAATTTATTTTGAATAGAATTCGAACGTATATATTATATACGTCGTCGTTAGAATATAAATATTTATATATAATTATAAATGAATTGAAAACGATTTCGAAATGAAATGAATTGAAAACTATTTCGAAATGAAATGAATTGAAAACGATTTCGAAATGAATTGAATTGAAAACGATTTCGAAATGAAATGAATTGAAAACAATTTCGAAATGAATTGAATTGAAAACGATTTCGAAATGAATTGAATTGAAAACGATTTCGAAATGAATTGAATTGAAAACGATTTCGAAATGAATTGAATTGAAAACGATTTCGAAATGAATTGAATTGAAAGCGAATTGAAATGAATTCAAATTGAATTGAAATTTGAATTGAATAGAAATGAATTTTAAAACGAATTTATAAAGAAGAATTCAATTTTGCTTTGGATTGTAAATGGAAGTTGAAATTGTTTTTGAAACGAATTTAAAACTATTTATATAATTCGTTTTAAATAGAAATCGACGAAGTATATATTATATATAATATATATATATAATATAATGGCCTGAATAGAACGCGCCGCGCCGCGGCAGTTCGTGAATTTCGACCATTTATTTCAAACGGACATTACGGGAGATCCGACCGTCGGATTCTCCTAAAACCGGAACCGTTGGGTTCGTATCGAAAAGAGCTTTCTAACGAATATTAGAAATTTGAAATCTAACGGTTGGATTTGGAGTTACGTCCAAATCAAATTTGAAAAAGGTCGCTGTAAGTGCAGTTCGATGGCCATTGATGGAAATCGACTGTACGGGCCTTGATAAAATTATTAAAAATAGTAATAATTTGTGTAAAATCATAAGAAATGATTTAGAAAGGATTGGGATGAAAAACTCCATATTTGAAAAGATAAAAATAGATTTTTATCAAAATAAACTAGTTTTGAACTAGAATTATAATTCTATTTATTTTTAAGTAAATAAATTGAATTTGAAAAGGGTTTTAAAAATAACCAAAATTTCCAATGATTGCATTGGAGTGGATTTGAATCGAAATTGTCTTCGGAATATTTCGATGTTGGAATTCGTGATTATACAGATGTTGTTATGGAAATTTGAAAGATATACATTTATATCGTTATTTCCAATACGACATTTGTTAATCGTAGAATTTGATATTGAATATAAGCCGATATATTTTCTATTCAGAGCCTTATATTGAATATCAAATGTGATTTGGGTTTGTCGTGAATGGTGTCTTCACTAACACTGTTCTTGAACCCAGTTGAGAAAAGATTAAATCTTTTTATTTAGATTTAATGAAGTGTACCAATTAAATAATATTTAATTGGAATTGAATTGATATTGATTCTTGGGTTTATCGTGAATGGTGTTTTTAAATAACACTCGTTCTTTAACCCGATAATTAATGGAATGTGAACTTGGGCTTATCGTGAACCGTGTTTTAAGTGACACGGATTCTTTAACCCAGTTAACGATTAAAACTAAGTGGAGTTTTAATGAATCTTTAATTAGATTGAAAGAATCGAGAATGGAGTATCACCAGTTTTGCTCCAGGCGATAGTTAAATCTTTAATTAGATTTGAACGTGAAATGGTAATTGAATTTACCGATAACACTGTGGTGTTAGATATGAAGTATTACCAGTTTTACTTCATGGGATAAATAGGTTGGGATTGGGAAATTAAAACAAATGATTACTTCGGTAAGTTCCGTTAATCCCGGCTAGTTGAATCGAAATTCAAAAGAATAGAATAAAGAATAAATTCAAGGAATTTATCTTGGATAAAATTAATGGGAACCTTTCCCTATGAACGTGAAATTTAGAAACTAACTGTCAGTTAGCCAAGCAGAATGGTTTTCTGGATATTGATCTGATGTTGGTTTCGGCCTTCGGGGTTAATATTTGGGAAATTATTCTCTTGATTAATTTACGGTTAGTGACTGATGAATTGGAATGAGGCGTATGTTGTGTTTGTGTAACACTTTTATAATACATACGCGAGTTATTTAGAAAGACCGGGTTTATCCCATTCTGAATAACTGATACGACGATAAGTCGAAGATGAAGACGGTGGTCGAAGACCGGAAGTCTTCACGTCGTTTGGGTAATTACTGATGATCTTGATTGGGCTGTACACCCAAGAAGATGGAAACAGTTAGTGATCGTCCAGACGTACTTGGAGATCGATGGATATGCGGGGTATAGGTGCCTCCGGTTTCGTTCAGACCCAGAACGGACTTGTAAATGGACTGTGTGTCTGACATTGGATTTTAGTCTGTGTGGTTGATTTCTATTAAATATATATCTGTTTGGCGGCGGAGAATTTATTCTCTTGCTTAATGCCCTTCTCTGAGACGTACGAGCTCAGGGGTTATATATTGATGGATATCAAACGCATGGAGTGAATTGCCTGTGTGGCATGCCTAAGTGGCAATTGATCGAGGCTTCTGTTGAAAAGCAAAGTCTTGTGGTGATGATCGAAGCACGGCCTTTGTGGCGTAGCTTTGTGTAACGCTTACTTCGCGAGTTTCACACCCGGTATGAACCAAAAACGGGAGGGGACGTCAGGGAGGGCATGCGTTTCTTCCTAGCTAGAAGTGGCGTCAGTGGTTTTACACGCCCTGACGAGTTTGACTTATGTGGTTGTTGCTGTCGCGAGGCGCCTCGGATTGATCGGTCGTTCTCGAACCGATGGAGTCATTTAGTTGGCTCGTTTACGCCCCATAGGGCGGAGAAACGCATGTTCAGGCATTTTAATCCACTCCGTGTGGACCGGCCCTGAGGATCCAAGGGTCACTCGAGCTCTGATCCTGAGACTCGGGCTAGGCAGTCTCGAATCGGTTGAGGACTATCTTTTGCCTCGGTTCATAGATGGAAATCCAATTTCCAAATACGTGACATTTGCGGTTTTATTTGTAAACCTATATATGGCGACATGATATATGGTACCCATGCCGCCTATGATTGATACTTATGATTTGAAGTTGTTTTATACACTATGCACTTATAATAGTATCAAATGATTTGTTTTAAAACGTATCAAGCATTCTTTGGCTGTTATAAGGGAAAACCCTATCCCCCGGCTTGCGTTGCATTGTGTGATAGGACCTTGGTCTTATAACAGCTTCATTTTTCTTTAGTTAGCATTGCGCTGTTTGTTTTATGCACTGGTATTCTTGGGAGGAAACCCGTTCCGTGCTATACGGCGTGGTCCCTTGATTTACCTAATGCTTTAAAATAAAGATTAATAGCTATTTTAGTTCTCACACCAGTCACATGACTGACCTGGAGTTTATTGTTTTAACCTAAACTCTGGGTGCCCCTATTTTGACACGGGCAGCTAGTAGTTTTGGTTTTGTAGATTTATATTCACAGGATCCTGGTTTACAGCTGGAACGATATCCGGAAAGCTTTGTATCCGTATATCTCTTCTAGTTGTATATTGTATTATTTTCCGCTGCTATGTATTTAAATGTAATTTAAGTCTCTGATATTTCTGTGTAATATTCTTTTTTTACTCTGTATATTCTTGTATTCTGATGCATTGTTGTAATATACAATGAAATGTTCTTCTGTATGCGTTCTGTTGTGGTTTGTTCTCGAACTATCCGACACTTTCCTTTACGGGGAAGTAACGGGTCTTCACATTTGATTGTTTAAATATCACTGGGGCCAAAATGTTGATATATAAAAATATCGTGGAAAGGATATTTGGGATTTAAAAGCAGAAATATATTTTTTTAAAATAGAAATTGAATTTTTGATGAGCTATAGGAATATTAACTTGTTTTGAACAAGTATTTAATTTATAAACGTTGTTTATAAATTAAATAATACTGGGAATTGAAATGAATTTATAAACACTGTTTATAAGTAAAGTGGAAAAATTATCATTGGATAATTTGAATATTTAAATTCGAATGTGAATTTATAAAAATAGAAATGAGGAATCGTTTTAAGAAATAAATGAGGGAATTTATTCTGATGTTTAGAATTTAAAATAAATCCATAAGGATTTATTATGTTGAATTCGATAAATTCGAATTTATTCGAATAGAATTTGAATATATAGAATTTTAATAGAATTTGAATGGAATTTGAATATAGAAAATTCAAGTAGAATTTGAAGATAAAAAAATTCAAATAGAATTTGAATATAGAAATTTCAAAGAGAATTGAAAACAGAATTTGAAAATAGAAAGTTGAAATCATTTTAAAAAGAAACAGGGGTTTTTATTCTGGAGTTCAGAATCTAAAAGGAGTTGGATTTCAAAAGGGACTTGAAATGGAAAACTTGTTTTAATATATAAAACAAGAAAGATGGATTTACAAACGATGCAATAAATCTACTGAAATAAATTATCATTGGATAATTTAGAAGTTCAAATTCAAGGAAAAATTTAAAAAGTGAAATTGGAAAACGTGTTGAAAATAGAATAATTGATTATATTCCGGAATTTAGAATATAAACTGAATTGAGAAAATCCAAAGAAGTTATAATTGGAATTCGATTATATAGAATTTTATAATTTATTTATAAAAGGAATTGGGATTTAAAATAACAAATCGAGTATAAATAAATGTATAACGGAGTAAGGAAAAATCAACGATTATATATAATCAGAATTTATTGAGTTAAGTTGGGAAAATTGGTTTGAAATATATTAAAATATATTAATGTAGTTGGAATTTATATATAAACGAAGTTTAAAACGTTTATATATATTAAGTTTAATTAAAACGAACTCACCGCGGCGCGGTAGTTCGTAAATTGGCGTTTCGAACTTCAATTGAGTTTATAGAACTCGATTGAAATCGAAATCCCTTGAAACAAGAATAGTAGAGACCGGTTGGATAATAGTTTTCTAATGGAAGAGAAAAATCTGGATTTTGTCTTATAGATTTTGAGTTATGTCAAAATCAACTTTTCAGACAAAACAGCGCCAGAACCATTATAAAGCCATAACGGTTTATAGGAATAAATAAAGGGATTTTGATTAAATCAAATATGGATTTTTCATTAGAAAAATACAGACTTGAGTTATGAAAATATATCTAAACTCAAGTGGAGTAGTGGATTGATTTTTGAAAACACAAAATCAGATTTTTAATTATTAAATAGAATTAATTAATTTGAATAAAAATTAGTTAATGAAATTTTGAATCAAAATTGGACTTTGAATAAGTGAACTGGATTTGTAAATTCATATCTGGAATCGAATATTGATATTTGAGTTGAAAATAACATTTGATTGTTTTACAAACAAATTAATTTATATTTGAACGTGATATGTTCAAATAGGAAGTGAAATAGGAAAAAGAGTTAATTTAAGAATAAATTAGCGAATCGAGTTTAAATGACTGGATTGAGTTGTGATAAATTGGGAATGGATAGATATGTGTTAGACAGGTATGGAATGAAGTATGTGAAGTATTTGAAGAGATATATATTGAAATGACCAACAAAAAGGTACACGTTTAAATTCCATATGAGGTTTTATGCGCCGTATCGGCAACCCGCTTGGCCTTTTCTTTTTCTTTTTGTTTGGAGAGACCTGTGTGGCGGTTTGGGGATTTTCCCGATGCTCCCGGTACAAAGGAGGTAATGGCTAAATTTTCCGGAAATTTAAGGAGTTAGAATATAGAAGATTTAATAATTAGGATTCGATATGTCGATCTATATATATGTAGAATTCGATATTGAAATGAAATTAAAATAGAATGTTATAAACAAAAAGGAAATCGATAGGCTGATAAAAGAAAGAGAAACATATATACGTTTAAAAAAGAATAATTTGTTTGTATGGTGTTGATTATTCGAGGTAAGTGGTTTTGTCTGTTTTGAAGTTAAGGATATTTTCAGTCAAGGTCTGAGAGGTAATTATACCCCAACTTGATTGATTTCATTTTTAATTGATAAATAGCAAGATCCAATCTCAAAGAGAAGTGTTTGAATAAGAGTTAGTTGAATAAAATATTTTGGGTTGTTGTAACGATGTTTTACACAGCATTAATTTTAAACCAAGTGGTGGAATTTCGGAAATATAAAAGTAAATATTTCCTGAGTATAATTAAAGTAGTCGGAAAAAAGATAAGTGATTGAAATTATTTTTGATTGCAAATAGAATATATTTTCTAAGTATAGAAAATAAAAAATGGCGAAATATGGAAATGTTTTCCAAACAGCGTAAGAGACCAAGTTGATTATTGAAAATATTTGGTTAACAAATATTTGTAAGGAAATGAAAAAGTGTTTTAATTAAAGAAATATTAATTAAGAAGCCCAGTGATTTGTTTGACGGTTGGAACGTTTGTTTATTTTTCTTCGATAGTTAAATAACCGACTATCGAAGTGTTTGTGAATATCGTTGTCAATATGGAAAGACCGGTTGGATTATTATCCGTGAACCACTCTGTATTGGCAGTAGCGTTGCGAATCAGATTATATGAAGATAATCGAAGACGGAGTAAAGTGCAAGGACTTTTTCTATTAATAGAAATTGTGCCTTTGGTTTCGTTCAATCCCAAAACGAACGTATATGGACGAATGTCTGACAGAGTATTTCCAATGATCGCATATGTTGGTCTGTATAGATGTATATGGTGGCGGAGAATTTATTCTCTTAGCATAATATCCAGAATATATTTGTGCAAATCAATTAGTGATTAACGGATCTGACAATGTGGCATTCAAAGTGATTGTGCTATCAAGGAATGATAAGTAATCGTAGCCTCAGGCCTCAACAACCAGGAATTGACAAAAATCGGGCAAGCAACATTGCTATGTGGGTCGCTCCCATTAGGGTGTATAATCACATATCTAGAGAAATTCCTTTTACTTCTTTAATCTATCGATGATGTCCCTTTTCGGGAAACGGTTGCTGATCCCAACCGTTGGTGATATACATTCGATTCACTTAAGCGAAATGAGTGGTCGGTAATGTGTGGGCCGGGTTGCAAGATGTTCTTGTTGAACCCCAGTGTATCTCCTCTAGAGTACACTGATCGGAAGGTGGTTCCATACCTTGTCATGTGGGAAATCCAATCTCCAATAAGCGCCCTGCGGTTTTTGATTTAATATTATATATGGAATGTGAGATGAAAGCGTTCCACTAGATTGTTATTTATTTGATTTAGACACCATTATATTATAACTGGATTTTCGTATCAAAGTGGTTTTGGGTTATAGTAAGGTAAACACCGTCCATGTTTATGTGTGGGTTGGTCTTACTATTATCTTTTCTTTCGAAAGAATTTTGAAAGTCAAACAAATGGTTGGAGTTTACACACACCAGTCCCATGACTGACCCAGAGTTTATTTTGTTTGTTTTCCCTAAACTCTTGGGTGCCCAAATTTGTACGGGCAGTCAAGTAGTCGGGATTTTTAAGATTCATTTGGAGGAGCTGGAAGTAGGAGGCTTCACCAGTTAGGTAGAGACTATCATATTTCTGTTGTGTACTTTGTTGTATCTGGAAACAGGTGTTTATAACTGTTCCAGGAATAACTGTTGTGCTTTGATATTGGTATGTATATACAGTTACTGATTTGTATTTCAAAAGTTATGTTATTTAATATATTTTATTCGTTCCGCTGTGAGATTTATTTTCTTTCTTTTCTTCTATTCTAACATTTCTTTCTTTCTGTTTCTCATCCTCTAACTTCTTTCAAATAATTATTCGTATTTCTGTGCAATTTGGGTTGGGGGTGTGGTGTTATTAGTCAACTCAGATAGTACGGATTCCCGGGTTGTTACGTCATCCTTTATTTAATTTACATATTCGTCGTTTATGTCAAGTTTATATGTAAATTATCCACAAGTGTTGTCATGTCACATTTACTATTTAAATTATGTTCATAATTAATGGCATACAAATTATACCATTTCATGCTATTAATCATTTACATGATTTTGAGCCAATCTATGCCATTAACATGTAATTTAATGTTTTACCCCAACGTTTCCTCCCTTATTCGTTCGCATAATTTACATAGAATGTTTGGCTCGCAAATTAGCCTAGCTAAATAAAAGGGAAAAGAAAGGAACATGTAGCATTCCAACAGCACAAAATAATATGAATCTAATTAAGCATGTGTAATACAAATTTTTCATGAACAATATAAACTTAATCAAGGATGCATATCAATGTGAACTTGTACTTGAGTTAGATCCAATTAACATAGATCTTAAGCATATGAACAGGAATTTACATAGATCTTAAACATATGTATTAACTTGGATCTAAACATGTAAGCATGTAGATCTAAATATATAAGCATGTATGAACATGACTAAATTTATGAACATGTACATAACATAACATAAAAGCAAGCGTGTAGATCTAAATATATAAGCATATATGAACATGGCTTAGCTTATGCACATGTACATAACATAACATAAAAGCAAGCATGTAGATCTAAACATATAAGCATATATAAACATGACTTAGCTTATGAACATGTACATAACATAGCATAAAAGCATCATCAAATTACAATACAATACGATAGGTCCAATTGTACAAATCACAATAGTCTCATAGGCATAGTTAATTTCAGATTTGTCATAAGGATAAACATGAATCAGAATCACAATTAGGCACAGTTCTAGATTCGATTTATTTCAAGTCATGACTTTTATATATTTAAATCTGAATTAAACTGAACTTACAAAAAAAGAACAGTCCTTGTATTCTGGAATCTGATTTCTGAATTTGTTAAGCTATTACTTTGATGTAGACTATTGATGTTCTTCTGATTGATTTCTAGTTGAAGAAGAAATTCTAGTTTTAAGAAGATGGAGGCTACGCTAGTTCAGAGAGAGACAACATGACGGCTTCATAGAATGTGTTTATGTGTTTTAGGTTTAGGGTTTGAGTTGATTATATAGAAGTCTAGGATTAATTCTGGCCTTTGGAACAACCTATGATCCAACCAAATCATCCTAATCATCATGACACAAAGACACCTCACCAGACCAATCAAATAAAACCACATTAGCCCTAATACAAGAAAAATCATCACCCAACCAACTAGAAAAAGCCACGTTCAAAAAACAATCCTTGACCAACAAAAAATGCGCCACGTGTGCCACATGATGCGTAGATGTCATATATATATATATATATATATATATATATATATATGTATATATATTCTTTTTTGCTATCTCCCCAATTAACCATTTTCACACTAAACCACTTTTTGAACTGCGTTCACACTAAGCCACTTTTTAGCTATTCCCCTAAAACAAAAATATGGCGCTAGCAAGGATCGAATCCTATACCTCTTATATGCAAGTCACATGTTCTAACCAAATGAGCTACTAAGTATTTTGCTTACAAACCTTATAACAATGCTAAACATTATTCTTTTCTCATTGCTCATTTTCATGTTTTGCTGCAATATTTAATTTAAAGATATATTCTTCATTTTAAATCGGTTTTCTGCAAACCATAGGTCTAAATTGATCAGAAAATCGCCACGAACGCAATGATGCTACTTTCGTGACCAAATTCCTAAAGCTCTTCAAATTTTTCTTTTTTTATTTAATTGTTCGCATGCGTTTCTTCGCATTTCATGTATTGCACTTAATTTTTCCTTCATTTCACTGCATGAACTTATTACATGAAATATTTATTGTCATTATTTAATTTTCTCTTAAATATATCAAAGTATATAATATATATATACATATTTCCACAATTTTAGTTTCATTAAAAATGCAGGGTGTTACACTTTGAACTTGTGTCATATAGTGATGCAGATTTCGGAGGATGCAAGTCCGATAGAAAAAGCACAAGTGGTACGTGTCACTTTATAGGTCAATTTCTAGTATCATGGTTTAGTAAGATACAAAATTCTGTGTCACTTTCAACATGCGAAGCAGAATATATATATGCTGCCCTAGTATGTGCTCAAGTAATTTATATGCAACAAACATTAAAAAAAATTGGAAAACTTATAACCAATTCAACAATTTTTTGCGACAACACTAGCGCCATAAATTTGTCAAAAGATCCGATCAATCATTCTAGAACTAAACATATTGACATTAGACATCATTTCCTATGTGATCATGTTGAAAAAGGTAATATTTCTTTGGAATGTGTAAATACTAACCAACAAATTGCAGACAATTTTACCAAACTATTAAACGAAACTACTTTTATAACTTTATGTAGAGAGTTAGGCATATGCTCTCTCTCTCTCTGATATATGAATTTGTTTTCACACCATATTTTTCTCTTTACCATAATTTTTTGGTTGGTTTTTAATTCAACTAATGCATTTTTTTAAGAAATGAAAAATAGTAAATTTATACCTATAAATAACTTAGTCCAAGTTAAATAAATTCTTAAAACAAAAACAATGTCAAATAAATCTTCTTCTCTTAATATTACCTTCACCACCGATAGCTCGACAGAAACACCTCATGATCCAACTCCAACATCGAAATATGAACCGGCATACAAGTGGCAGGGCTACCGAACTGGCTTCACACCAGATTCCAAAAGAACTAGAAAAGCTTTATTCACTTCATCGGATACTAAACGGAAGATTGATGACATTCACCATTATCAACGGCAACAACTACAACTTCAAAGAGAGCTATATTTCGAACAGATAAATGCTTCGACTATATTAGGACATCTACGACAAGTTGCATTAAAGTTCTGTAGTTCTAGACTAAAAGATGTCTCCGAACCTCTTCCATATGCGGTAAATCCACTGGATCCATCTTCGTCCTCTCATCCATCACAAGATCCGGTGAATCCACGGACTTCTCCAAAGCGGCCATCTTTTTCACCAAACCAATAAAGCCGAGGAATTATAACGAAATATTTTTGATATTAATTCCAAAAAAAATTATAATGCATTGAGAAAATGCATTTATATGACAAATTATTTCTCTTTTTATTTTATTGCTTATAAGAATCAATATTTTTTGTTATTTTCCTTCAAACACAAACACAGTATCCGTTTGCAAATTTTCCATCCATAGACGTCTGAACTCGATATAACAGACGTCTGAAATGACTCTGAGGTTTATTATCCCTTCATAATCAGACATCTGACATAAATTCTCTCAGACGTCTGAACATAATACCATTTTCAAATTTCTTTCAGCACAGACGTTTGATATAAAACAATCAGATGTCTGCCAAAAGTCTTGGGTTATAAACCCTGCAATGACAGACGTCTGTATTTTAAACAATAGACGTCTGATCGCAGCTTCCACCATCATTTTCAACTATGTTTCAGCGTAGATGTCTGTTCTACCCTTAACAGACGTCTGTTCCACCTTTCGGGAACATAATCCCTGCATTTACAGATGTCTGTTCTCCTCTTCAACGGACGTTTGAAATTGAATCTGAACCATTTTCCACTCTACTATATAATATCTTTTTCAGTTTTACTTTTCGCTTATTCACTTTTTACCCATTTCCTCTTCTTCCACAATACCAAACCCTAATCCCTAAATCTAAACATTCGAAATTTTAACGGCCCCAAAGAAGTCTTCCTCAAAACGAAAGAAGGTTGACGAAGGATCCTCTTCTCAACTACCTCAACAAACACCGAATTATGCCACAGACCAACAAATCAAAAGGATAGATAAAGGAGAAATATGGCTCAAAATGATTGGATTCCTTGAAGAAGAAGACAATTCATCAAGGACCTTTTTATCCTCTTTCTCAATTAACTCACTATGATGTGGCTTCAATCCTAACTAGGGCAAGACTTACTCATTTAATTGAGTACGAAGATAACAAAGGTATGACTGGCACTCTTGCAATCTATTTGTTCTTTGCAAACTTATGTTCACTCTCCGTCTAGTCGGCACCGAACCCAGAAAATTGGGTATGGTCCTTGGTATATTACCAAATAGTCAAATTTAACATTAGGATGTTAGGGAAAATGTTAAACACCTCTTACACTGGCACACGTCTGCAAGATCTCACTGATATGCGTTTTCGGCCCCATGATCGAGTCACTCACCAAATACGGTGGGATGATCTTACAAAGATGAATCCTTCTAATTTTCGATATAGGCCACGTCTTATCAATCAGATGCTGATTAACACTATTTTTCCTAGACTTGGTAGTCATGAAAAAGTGTATCCAAATGATCATATAGCCCTGTATGCAATCTTTAAGCAAACACGCATAAATTGGGCACAATATATATTTTAACAAATTCGTGACTTCTGGACTTCAAGTAAAAGAACAATTACTTATGCACCATATCTAATGCGTATTTTTCGATCACAGTAAATAACTCTTTATCTTTCTTCATATCCGGAAATACCTATTGAAAATAGTGGCATATGTTTTGCGGCCTTAACGAAATTACCCGACCGACCACCTAACATTATTCCATTTGACCAATGGAAAGCACAGCACAGACATCTTCAGCAACCTATTCAAACCCCAAACCGACAACAACGACATCACACTTAACCATGTGAACCTTTTGAATACCATTCCGATCCCGAGATACAAGAAACTAAGGTACAACCAGAAGCTGAACAGACTATCCACGACCTAACCTTAGCAAACTAAAAGATTTTATCTCAGAACTAACAAATTCTAGGGAAGAAAGTAACTCGACTCGAAAAATCCTTTTCTACCTGTATGATGAATGTTGAGAGCACTTTGGAGAATGTTGCTCGCTCGCTAGGAAAGATCATTCGAAAAGTTTGTGGTAGATCCTCCTCTAGCTCTTTCTCACCATCCCCAACATCTCCTCCTCCTGCACCCTTGGTTTCATACATTCCACCTGTGCCTACTACTCCTCATGACTCACCTCAACATGCACCAGGTAAGGAACACGTAGCTTCTAGAGAAGAATCAGAATGGGAACCACAAGATGACATTCAGACCACATCACACGCTTTTCCTATTCATGAGAATGTCAATTACTACGATAATTCACAGTGAGGGGATTCCGCTAATCAAGCTTCAGATCTATGGGGTTATTTCACCGACGCTTAGTTTATTTTATCTTATCCTATCTTATTTATTAGTTGCTTTTCTGGTCTGTAACTATAACTTTTTATCTTATGCTACTTTGTTTAGTACTGTATTAACTTATGTACGCTTGACATCTTTGGCGTTTGCTTTATATATTTTGGCTTTTTTTGTTGTTTTTGACAATGCCAAAAGGGGAGAAAAGTCATGGATCATTAACTCAGGGGGAGCTCTATTATAGTATAGTTGTCTCTTTATTATAGTATAGTTGTCATCATCAAAAAGGGGGAGAATGTTAGATCATTGATTT
Organism: Allium sativum; assembly: GCA_030737875.1. Taxonomy (NCBI): domain Eukaryota; kingdom Viridiplantae; phylum Streptophyta; class Magnoliopsida; order Asparagales; family Amaryllidaceae; genus Allium; species Allium sativum. The sequence goes on along the minus strand of CM060924.1, from coordinate 181,286,727 downwards.
TGATGATGACGCACTATACATAATACACACATGTATGTACACATTCATGCAGGAATCAACTCAAGGAAAAGAGCTCAAGGTATCATGACTACTCAGAAGAATTTTATATTTACAGTATTAGATGTTATGTACAATCTCCGTGACTAGATATGAGAAAACATCAACATATTTGTGTCTGTGCAAGTGTCGGACGTATGTCAAATAATATAACAGACGTCTGTCACTACAGCAGGAATATTATTCCTAACTCAGCACAGACGTTTGTCATATATGTGACAGACGTCTGGAGCAAGCCACAGGATAAGTTTCCTACATATACAAACGTCTGTCTGTTTAACAACAGACGTCTGTCTATGTATCTGAATAATATCAGATTGTATAGACAAACGTCCGTCAAAGATTAACAGACGTCTGTGCTGAGCATACGACCATTCCTTTTAAAACCACCTCTTCATTCTGAAAGGTTACAACTTTTAACTCCTGTTCTCAAAAAACGATTTTCTCAAAAGAAATCTAGTTTCACAAAAGGTTTCATTCAGAAATTACAACTTTTCATTAAAACCTTTGATTTCTTATAAATAGATCAAGAGATTCATGCTTTAAACTGACCTACTCTTTCTAGATCTATTATATATTATGAAAAGCTCTTTACTCTCAAACACTCTCTAGATTTCAATCAAGCACTCAATACTTCTATTTTCTCCAAGTTATTCAATTCTCATATCTACTCAAGGAGATTATATACGATTCAGTCAAAGTTAGTGTTGTATAGAACACAAGATTGTCAAGATTATTACTCGTCTGTAAACCTATTCCTTCGGGTGAAGAGAGGACAGTTTTTGATAGTTGAAAAGGCCGAAGGGAAGCTTCGGGACTGGATGTAGGACGGGAGGTCCAAACTAGAATAAAATATTGGTGTGATCATCTTTTACTTTACCTTTACTACTTGCTATTACATCATCCTGGTATTTGCGACTGTTTAGATACATATACGATTCTACTATAGATTATCACCTAGAATCAAACCATAGCCCATAAAACAAGATGTGCATCGCACACAACCTCGACGCCTAACACATATATTCTCAAACCCCGACAAATCATAGATAAATGAGCCGAACCACCAATAGAATTTTAGACAACAACGGGATCGACTACCATACTAGTATTTAAGTGTAGAGATTCAACTACAGAACTAGATATAAATGAGTGTGAAGCGCCAGAATCAAAAATGGTTCTAATAGGGTGACGGGAATGAGAAATCAAACCTTCCACATAAACTTTCCTACCTCTATCTGGAGCACTGGCCACTAGAGCATTCGCTTGCCCTCTAGTGGTTCGTGCCCTTTGACCTTGTCCTTGCTTCCTTGGGCGCTCCCTAGAATAATGTCCAACCTCTCCACAAACAAAGCAAGCATTCTTCCTTTTCCTGCAGTTCTTGGCCAAGTGACCCTCTCACCCGCAACTATGGCACTTCCCCTTACCCTTAGCCTTGTCATTCTTTCCGCCCTTATTCTGTTGTTGTTGCTATTCTTTCTTGGGCCATACCTTTTTTTTGTGTTTTCTCAAACTTAACTTCTTCCTTTTTAGAATTATTTGAACTTTTTTCTGTGTTCCCTTCCTAGGCCATCATTTTCTCATCCTTGGGCTGTGTTCCTTAGCCCTAAGTACCTTGTTCTCCTTTTTACCATCCTTGTGTAACAAGCTAACTCTCTCAAAAATTGCCTCCATCGCATGGAAATCCGTACGAAGCTCGAGAAAATTAGTCGTAGGTGATACTACTGCAGATACAGATGGTGGTTAGGAACTTCATTGCCCTTCGACATGTGCTGCAGTTTAAACATGCCTATGGCATCATGTCGGAATGGGGATACCTTTTGGGAAGAATCGGTTCCCCAAACAAAAAGGAAAAGGAATCAAGTGGAGAATCGAGAGATATTACATATGGCTTTGGGGATTATTTTTTTCAAAACAGACTTTTCTTTTTGAAAATGCTTTCTTGTAAAAACTTTTTGAAAATAATTTTCAAAAACTTTATCCAATCTGGTAAGCTTCCGCTCTGATACCAAATGTGACACCCCATGTCCGTTAATGTCACTCGCAAAGGGAATGCATCAAGTTTCATGAAGCGTTATAGGTAAACAGAAACAGAAATATTACAAGATGGATAAAAAGCAACAACGAAATTTAAATTTTTATTTCTAACATAAAATCATAACATCATGGTCCAAAAATACCATAAGTTTGAAACAACATAAAAGCCATTACAATAATTTAAAACTTTCTATCTTGTTCCATCATAGTACATGAAAAGCATAATTCCCCAAAAAGAGACAAAGCCATAGTAGAGATAAGAACTTGTGCAATACTTCAAAACCTGCTCCAAGCAAGATGATAACCGAGTCCTGACTAAGCTTGAGAATTCCCACCCTGTGAGCCTGGGGGGAAACGGAAGAAAGAATAGGAAACAAAAAGGGTCAGACATAAAGTTCGGCGAGTCCAGTTACTTTTAGCAAGTAAATAAATAAAAGTAGCATGACAAGCATATAAGATTGATAAGAAAGATAACACTATAAGAGATAGGTATGACAAAGTAAACATAATAGAGTGATATGCTTCTCTAAAGATTCCTCTGCACAATACTAGTATAACCAGAATGAGATGCTCCCTAACACGTACAAGATGGTAGACTTAGGCGTACTTTTGGTGAGAGGTTTTAACCCCATACAATCCACAGGCAGTCCCAATAACTAACTCCTAAACTTACCAGAGTCTAGATATACCCTAACTACCCTAATCAATCGGCTCCCTATCCGCATAGATACCCTGTGCCGGCCCCACAGTATGAGGTATCACTTCCTAAAGTGGCAACCCCTCTTTAGTAATGTGCATAACCATATCTACAGGTGTCACGGTTGTCTTATACCCCTCTGCCCGGCTCATGCACGCACATGGCCCGGTCGTTTTGCGCCGCCCACACTGTCCTCCACATTTGGATCTCTTACAATTAGTCCAGTAAGCGTGCCCCTTCTCTGACCTAGTTCGAAGTATATGTTTGTTACCTACTCCGAGTTACTGACTGAAATGGGTCCCATATAATATGATACAAGTTGTCCCCTTTGTCTTGTATCCCCCACTAGGTTTTCATTGGCTATGTATACCACTAGGTGTCTTTAATTACATAACCCTACCATTTCTACAAGTTATGCTAACCGTAAAAAGGTATCTTTATTTAATAACTTCATTATTTCCATCATTTATGTATACCACTAGGTGTCTTTAATTGCATAACCTTATCGGGTTAATTTTGCGGGCTTATATGTAATATTAGCCACCCCCCTAAAGATTTACTTAACCCTCCCACTGATTCAAGCATGTTTATTTAACGGTTAAGTTTGTGGGCTTATATATACAAATATTACCCACCTACCTAAGATTTACTTAACCCTCCCACTGATTCAACCAAGTTTACTTAACCCCTATTCATGCTTATGTTCGCATAATCCCTATGGATTCAACTAGGTTGAGTATTACAGATTAATAGGTTATCCCCATTCACATTGACTGCTTTTTTTACTTGCCAAAGTTCCACTTGCTTATTAATTTCATATAAATATAACTTAATCCATTTAAGTTTATTAATAAGCCCCATTACATGTTATTCTTTAGATGTAATTAACAGAAGTAATCTTACAATCTTTCACCCCTGGATTGTAATTAACCGAAGTAATCTTACAATCCCTTTTGTATTGTTTGTTTCCATAGTTACAATAACATGTTTTACTTAATATTTAATTAAGTATACTTCTTCTTAGTTCATTGTTTCCTATTTAACATATCACTACAACTTGAACTTGTTTACTTATTAACTTAGTTTTCTTAACTAATGTTTACTGATAAGCTTTCTTTCCTTTTATTATAACTTATGTTATAATTTCCACTCGTCCTTAAGACAAGCCAACCTATTATAGACAACATTTTCGTTAAGTACTTAATCATAATAGGTTAATATCATTCCTTGTTTACTCCAATTCATTACCTTGTCCATTTATGGTTATAATGGGCTAGACCTCCTATATTAGGCCAACAACTTGTGGATGCTGGATATGCCGGTCAGGTCCGGGCAAACTTCTTCCACATGTTGGACCTAACCTCGTGTCTTAGCCCGTCTCGTATTTGTGCACTTAGACCTCTCACATTAGATTAACCACTTGCTGTCGCTGGATATGTCGATTGGTTCCGGGTAGACTTCCACCGCAAGTGCAATCTAACCTCGTGTCATAAGTGCCATTGCAATTTCTAATTACTGTAATCCTAGGCATTTCAATTATTAGTTAATTATACCTATTTCTTTTATAGGTGTTCATGCCTCTTTCTCCCCGATTATGTTCATAATTAATATATGCCTAAATTCATGTTCTCATTTATTATCAATTTATGCCAAACTTTCCATTTACAATTTATGCCAATTTTTACCGTTTTCCCTTCGTCTCCAATCTAACGCATTCATATAAATTTGGCATCATGCCTAGGCTAGAAAGTATCCTAGCCATTAACAATTAAAGGGAAAGATGACAATAGTGATTATTTTAACAAAATTAACATAAACATGTAATTGGCATGGTGATAAGGTCGACATATAAAAATAGATCTAGTGAGCATGTGATAATAAAACTAGATCTAACATGCTAAGGATATCATAATAGGCATGAATATATAAGGATTCATATTTCCAGTTAATGATATATCTAAATTAATCACCACATGATAGGTAAAGTTTAAGATCCACAAATGTGACATGATAATTTAACTACAAAACGAATTAGATCTATAAGGGTGGATCTAGCTTGACATGATAAATTAACCACAAACGAATTACATCTATAAAGGTAGATCTAACATGACATGATATATTATCCACAAATGAATTAGATCTATAAAGGTATATCTAGCATGAGATGATAAATTATCCACAAATGAATTAGATCTATAAAGGTAGAGCTAGCATGACATAATTAATTATCCACAAACGAATTAGATCTATAAATGTAGATCTAACATGACATGATAAATTAACCACAAACGAATTAGATCTAACATGATAATTTTTAAGATTCAAGGTTGTCATAGATTCACAATTTTTAACAAATCCAAATCACAGTCAAATCACGTTTACTTTTAATCATTTAAATCTAAAAGTATCTAACTCACAATGTTTGGATTTTTGAAGATAGAAAAGAATTTGTTGGTGTTGAATCTTAGATCTATAATTGAAACGCTTGAATCTTTTAAACTTGATTTGTAGAAGAAGATAGGATTAGATTCAGTTCAGGCACTGATGGCATCTGGCCTCCATTATTTTTAGTATGAGAAAACAAGATAATTGAGGTATATTTATAGCCGCTAGCCTCCATAATTTGAATCCCACCTCCGCCCTAGGGTGAATAGGGCCATGGGTCGACACCCACTTGGGTTCGGGTGCCCAGAAACATGCATGGGCGCACTTCAAAGGTGCGCCAGTGAAAAATACATTGGCACACTTGTCAAGTGCATGGAGAATTCCTGCTCTTTTCGCCAAACTTCTACCGTCCATAACTTCTTCATATGTTATTCGTTTAACGCAAACCAGGTACCTTTCTTGACCAGAATTTCGAGATGGACGCAATGACATAGTCCATTTCCCTTAATTCTGAATATCAAATAAATTATTCTTTAATTTATGCACTTTAATGTTTTTAAAATTTCGGGCTGTTACACCTCCATCCGAGACAACAAGGTCACTCCCAATGCTCGATCTAGGTTACACGATCCAGCTTGATCCTAGGGCATCTCGACGATACCCTGCTTTAAGCCCGCTAGAACCTTCGATAACCAACGATTCCTCGGCACTTCAAAATATTTCGAGCCTTCCTTCTCGGTGATCACATCTTTAGTTCGAGCGACTCCCAAACCAATTCCATTACCATCCACGATTAACTCCTACCAGAGTCAACCTATCATCTAACTAAATTGTACATCGTCCCTCGACCAGTATAACATCAATCCACCTATGACCACTTCAACTTGAGTTTACAATCGAAGCATCATCCATCATTGCATTGCACATCGACCATCTGAAGTCCATTGCATACCAAATTTCCCCAGCAACTCCTAGAAGATACCATCATTCAGATCCCAAATTTCGAGCACCATTCGCCTTCATGCGATAGATCGGTACCAGCCCATTGCCTATAGATTAACACCGGTCCCCATACATAGCCAATTTTGGCTAAGTATCTCTTCTACCATGCTATACTTCTCGAGTGCCTCTTGTCGGTCCAATATCATAGCCAAATTCCAAACATGCTAAAACTCTTGCTGGTCCATCTCATGCACTCGAGTAACCAACCTTCAACCAATCAAAATCATGTCTAACTCACTTGAAAATTTGCAAGAAGCTTTGATTTACCACCACAAGACCACGACCAAAGTTTTGACCCAATCTAATTAGTTGTGATGGACTGGTACCGGTCCATCAACCATGGACCGGTGTCGATCCATGAAGTTAGCATATTTTCGAGTCAAAATTTCTGAGCTTCCTTGTATCGTCTTCCAGAGCTAGTCTTCCAAGTTTTGTTTGAATCCGATCATTTGAACCTCCGACTTGCTCTTTTTTAATCCTAACATCTACGATAATCAATTCTAACAGACAACTCAAACAATGTAATCAATTCAATCAAAACAAACAATGACTCGTCATATTTTGATCATGCAAACATGCACATGCAATAAACATAACATAAATCAATGGATCTAACATGATTTTGACTTAAACATATGCAATAACATAATAATTTTTTCCAGCTTACATGATTAAATTAAGTTTTCCTAAGGCGTCTAAATCTGCGCTAAACATATATAATTAGATCTAAGGTGAATTTTACATCTAACATATGAATATGATCCTAGTTTACTCATAACATCTGTAGTTTCCATGTGAGGGATACCTATCACTCACCAATTCTAAGATCCAATGTAATACCAACATGATCAGATCTAAACAGAGTTGAAAATCCCCAAAATTGATGCAATTTGATGTGATCTAATCTTCTTTGATGATGATCTAGTCTCTAGATGCAATCTATGATGAATTATAATGAATAAATGAAGAAATTATGGATTATGTTGAATTAGAGAATCACAGGCGCCTAACCTAATAATTGAATGAAGAGAGAAACCCGAATTCTCTCCCCAATCCCCTCTATTTATAGTTGTAGCTCATTAGCCTAATGGGATTGACTAGCCAGCCCATTTGCTGCTAATTAGTCTGCATAACTGAAGCTGAAACTTAAAATGGTGATTCCTCCTAAACCATTGAATGAAATCTTTAACGTGGCCACAATACAGAACCGTAACCACTATTTCGATCCAATGAGACCAATTTCAGCATCTGATTCGATATATATCAAACTTTATAGCTAAAAAATATTTATAAGGGAAAAAGAGTCACAAGTCGACTTAGTAAAAATAATGGACATGTCTCACATCCCCATGAACAAAGTATTAAAATATGAGAATGATCCGACCACTAGAGAGTAAAATATTATTATTTTACGATACTTTGATACATAAAATATGGATCTTTCCATTACTTTACACTCTTCTGATCATTCATAATAAGCACTACTTATTTCATTTCACTTTTGCTCATCTTTCGGGTTATTTTCTTAGCTTTACCATAGAACCATATCCATAGACTTATGCTTATTAAACTTAACTAATGTCATTAAATTCCCCTTTATTTCTTAGCTTAATTCCATTTGTGACGGGCTTTTTTTTTTTTTGGCATGGTCGATGGGGTTAAAATAACCTGACCTTTTTTATTGAAGCAATAAGAGTGAAAAATACAAAGCCATCATGTGGAAAACCATCATGATGGAAAATACGGGGAAAACAATTTCTTTAACCACTGGACGCACAAAAAAGAAAAAGAAAAAAAGAGGAACGAAAAACACAACAACAATCAAAGCCAGGTATAATACAAAAGCATTCCTCAAGGGGGAGAGGCCAGCAGACTAAACAGAAGAACAACTTGGGCAGTGAAGGCAACAAACCTAGGAGCAAGGTTAGCAACATAGTATTTGGAATCATAAGTATACGAATAAGTTCTATCCTATGATGGATCATCAAGAACAATCCTATTCTAGTCCCCCAGTGGCCCCTTGATTGCAGGATAAAAATCTCCATCTAAAATTTGATACCGAAGCATATGATGATCTGCAACGTCACTAGAAACTAAACACATGTAAGACCCTTGTTAAGGAAGAAATGAAAGTCAGAGTGGTAATGAACCCAGGAGCGCTCAGATGGAGTCCAAACAAAAGGGTTGTCATCCAACACTCACATGGCTCAGGTATAATAATGACGTTAGAGGTTGCAGATGTAATCAAATCAGGACTGGGTATGAGTCGATCTATTGGAGACTGAGGAGGTAGAGGAGGGGATTAGTATGCACATCACGCTCAGGTACAATAGTAGGGGAAGAGAAAGTTGAAGTAACTAAAGGCTGGATGGGGTTAGCTTAATATGCAGGAGGGTTAGTAGGAACAAAAACATGAATAGCTTTAGAAACCCAACGATAGGAAGGAGGCTTTGGCAATGGGATTTTCACTGGCGAAGGGGCAGAAGGAAGGAGCATGCAAGAGGAGGCAAGGTGTCCAAAGGATCATCAAGTTGTGCGAATCTTTGGAGTCCGCCCATAATAGACACGAACCTCAATGACAGATCCCGAGGCAATCTGAAATTTGATCGAGGAAGGAAGCACTTTAGTAGGTGAAACTTGAATAAGGGCTTTTGCATAGACTAATTTCTCACAAGCAGTCGTGCTCTCATCAAAACAACGTAGTTTACCAATATGGCAGGTAAGCCAGTTCAAACCTAATAGGGACTGAAGAATCAAATGTGTATGAGAGAAGTATGTCCAAACAGGAATATATAACACCTGCTCTCTAGCACTCGAAACTGAAGGAGTCTACTGGGACACAATAAAAGTCTTGCCATCAATGAATGAAGGTTCAAAATTGAGTACTAGAAGATGTTCCTTGTCCAGTGTAAATTTGAAGTAGTAAATCGAATCCAGAAGGCGAACATAAAGGTTCCCTCGAAGCTTCCAAAGCTGGAGATAAAAGGTTCTCGGCTCAGAAATTCTTTGCGAAGTATCTAAAAAGAAACCAATAATATAACCTGACCAAAAATCCGTACCAGCATTAACAAGTTCCAGGGTGAGTTGAGATATTCCATCGATGATATTACGATCGAAATCAACAGGGTCGTAGGCACCAGCGTTTCTAGGAAGGGTGGCAAGAAGAGATGACCACTTAACACGACTAATTGGTACAATAGGTGCTACATTCACTGAGGCATTACAGCAAATAGTACATGTGCGGCCTTTGGAGCATTGTGATTTACACCCAACAGCCTTGTATTTTCAAATTCGAACACGCATTACTTCGGGAATTTGTTTATATATATATATATATATATATATATATATATATATATATATATATATATATATATGAAGTAAATATATAGGTGTGTTCACATGCGTGTTACCTCCTAGAATTAATTCTCTGATTTCAACTTTGATGTTATTTTCATTTATTTCTTTTGTAATGTCATTAATGATGCGCATTGTCAATTAAATGAATGTTGCAATTCAATGTTAATTATATTCCCTTTGTTGATTTAATTCTTTTTATCACACGCGTCTGTTTTTAAATTTTAAATACAGAATACTCATATAATCATTTTGATAATTTATTATTTAAAATACAGGGTATTACACAACCGCATAAGCCTTGATGGGCTTACATCTCGACTCTAATTCAATGTTGATGTTCCTCCCACTAGCTTGGGAGAAGTTACTCCACCAGAAAGGCTTTAGTACATTGTCCAACGAGGGAACACTAGGACATGCATATATACATAGAAGCTCTACACTACACCATTTTAGGTTTAATTCTTTTATGCTAATATCTTTTCCTTGTATTCACAGGTTGCATGGAAGATATTTGTGAATTTTACAAACAAGATGGAATGGTCATGGTTCTAGCCTTATTCTTATTAGCCTAACCATGACCGAAGATTTGGCCGCCAATCTAGCCAAGAGAAGGGTAGTCAAGATAAAAGACATTATTCCTATGATTCTTCTTTCAAGCAGAAATTGAAATCTTGTACTCCTCCACTTAAGAAGATCGAACCATATCCTAGCATTTATAGAGGTGATCTGCCATGTTTTAGGCTCTTACATCAGTTCCTTTACCAATCTATACTTTAGGCTCCCATGATACCCGTTAATCATCAAGTCAAAGATAATTTGGAGAAGCTCGTGACTCATTAATGTGCATGGCTAACGAAAGAGCGATTGTTCCTCTAATCGCGTCTATAGAGTTATCCACTAATGACCAACTTCAAATGAGTGAGCTCAAGTCCATATTCCCTAACGTTTAGTTGGATGGACTTATATTCATGTTGAACATTTGGGAGATTCCTTTGGGAACTAAGGAGCATACCATGTTATACATCGTAATGCTTATGACCAATATCATACCGGGAGTTGACTGATGACCACAATCTCCAAAGTTTCTTGGAAAAGGAAAGTTGAGATCAATAGCTTAAAGCTGACGGAAGCCTAAGGTAACTAATCGCTTGCCAATCATACTATCAGGATTTTCAAGCTTATGAAGCCGCTGACCGAAGCAAGAAAAAGCTATGGAATCTACTGAGGCGCTTAAGTGCTAAAAAGACACATCAGCTTGAGAAGTCCCATCACTGGAGCCACATCTTGTCGAAAGACGCACCAGTTGTTCTGTATCGAAACTTTATGTGCTCGGTGTCCCCAACCAATCACAACCCCCTGATTTCCGCCTTTTGCAGTTAAACCCTTTAATTGTCCGGAGACCTAAATGCAAAAAAAAAGGAAATGGAGAGATATGATTGGTGGGAACACATGGGGACAGTGGGGTTGGGCACAGAAGAATTGGCCTCGTCGAAAGAGAAGGAAACCCTGAAGTAAAGAAAAGATACCTTAGAGCATTTCCAACAAAATTATGATTAAAATTTACAAATTCAACAATTACAAAATGTAATTGCACAATCTCCCCAATAAAATATGGATCAGGCGCCTGTTCAACAGGAGCCTTAGCTTCAAGGGCCCAGTCAAAAAAAAACTTTAGACTCCTACTCAGCAGGCATTTGGAGCTCAAAAGCCTGTTCAGACGCCTAAATTTTTATTTTATTTTAATATATAGACGTTGTTTAAACAGGCGCTCCACTCCGGGAGTCTGTTTAACCAACGCCTTTCTTGATTACATTTTTGTAACCAAAAACGCTGAATTTTCGATTATACAAAAACACCATGTTGGAGAAGAAAGTGAGTATATATTGCATATTCGTAATAATGGACCATTGTTAGAAATGCTCTTAGCAAAGGATAGAGATTATCCAGCGGAGCGTGTGCAAAAGCTCGAGGAAAACTTTGCTAAGGGAAAGAAAGAAAAAGTTGATATTCTACAAATGTCTTAAAGGATGCTGTGAGTAGATTGTTCAAGATCATTTTGAAAGCGATGAAGCCATGGATAAGAAGGAGCATGTGGACATTGTCATCTAGGATGCTAAACAGGCCAGTCAAAGGGAGCAAAAGGAATATTTTGATCCTTTACTCACTTATTTAATGCAAGTATCCTCAAGTTCCATAATTTAGGATTCCTTGGAGAGTGTTATTCTCAATCCTTGGTAGAGCATGGAAGTATATAGTAGAGGAAAGGAGCTAGTCTCTTAGTAGTGTAGAAGTAGATATGGAGCGGCTAATGCATGAAGATTTACGTGGGGAACAACCTAACAATTTCAAGCTACTCAGCTTAGCTTACTCTTAGAATTAGCAACCACCATACAGAAATCGATATCATATCTGTAATTAATATCGGATAATATTGCCGATATACCTCATGTCATTCCTTAACCGATATTTTTTTACTAAACTATCGCTTAAAATATCATTGTCGATAAATCATCTGACATTTACTGAAATATTGCTCAAATATTTAGTGTAAAATCTCTGAAAAGTTTAGGAGTATCATTCATTGTTTTTCGTCTTTACAAAAATAAATGTAAAAGTAAATATATTCATAATTTTAGCATTTGTTACTAATATATAGTGTACAACTATATGTAAAAATGCCTGGTGTACTTTTAAAAAAAGTATCTACAAATTTTTATCCATTTTGTCTCATCTACTAACAAAAGAAAACATTATTTGTTAGAGAACCCAAATTATCACCAATCCAATTGGCAATATGAGGGGTGAACTGTTAATGTTTATACTAAATTTATTTTATAAATTCCCTCATGTGGGACTTGTCTCAACACGTCCCTGCACGTTTGGCAATCTCACGTGTGGATCTTGGGAGTGACGTGTGCAAGCGTGGCTTGTGTACACAATTTTTTTATTGTTTTGATACCATGATAGAGAAACTTGAGTTATCATAAAACCAATTGGCAATGTGTGCCACCAGCGACGAAACTAGGATTTTTGTTTGCGTTGGGCAGAGTTGTATATAGAGAGTTTTGATGAAACTCAAATAAAAAAGGAAGTGTTTTTGTTGTGTCATGTCATGTCAAATCGTTGGGTAAGATATTGCATAGATTTGATTATCTTCTTTAAATGTAAAATGTAGGGCATAAAGGACTTACGTATAAATCTTTCTCCATTTCATATTCTACCTCTTCTTCTCCAGTTATAGTGGATCTCGGGAAGAAAGCTTTCTTGTCATCGAGTGATTTCATGGATGAAATCTGTAAAGACCCGTAAATTCCCGCTCTTTGGATCGACCATAAACCACACAAGTCTGACCCAAAGGTCGGAAATTCACGAATACTTTAACTTTGGGAATACAACAACATCAGAACAATAACAGCAGACTTTTATAACATCATAATAAATGTTACATCAGAGTACAGAATATATATTAGAGTACATTAAATAAATTTACAGCGGAAGATAATTTTACATTACTTTAATACAGTGCAGCGGAAATAAAATAACTAAGACATCGGAAGACTTTTCTATGCTCTGGACACAGCTTTGAGCTTCAATCCAGGATCCTGCTAAAGAGAAAAATATCTGCAAAAAAAGCTACTCGACTGCCCGTGTGGAAAAGAGGGCACCCGAGTTTGCAAAAGTGGAAACAAACAACGGGTCAGTCGTGGGACTGGTGTGAGAATTCTTAACTAATATAACTAATAGTAATAAGGCAAATCCAAGGACCACGCCGCTAAAGCGGAACGGGTTTTATTCCAATGGATTGCCGTGCATAATTTAAGTAAATCGTCAAAACAACGCAATGCTTTGTAGAAAAATGAAACCATCATAAGACCCAAGTCCCATCACACAATGCAACGCAAACCGGAGGATAGGGTTTTACCTTATAATGGTCAAACATGCTTGATACGATAAAAACGATATTATTATTAGTGTGTATATGTTTTAAAACATTTCAAAGTAAATGTATCAATCCTAGGAAGCATAGGTACCATATGCTATGCCTCCATACTAGTAATACAATCAAAACCGCAAGGGTCGTATTTGGAATTTGGATTTCCATCTGAGTCAAGGCTAGGGAGGAGCTCCTTACTGATTCGAGACACTCTAGTTGATGCCTCAGGATTACCCGCAGTTAACCCTTGGAAATGGCAGGGCCGGTCCTCAAATACAGCTTAGAGGATTGGCAATTCCTAAGCACACGTTCCCCGGTCCTATAGGACCTATCCGAGGCGCCTCATTCCACAAGGCCTGCTTTTCAACAAAGCCTTGATCATATGCATCTTAGCATGCCACATCGTCAATCCATACCATACCTGTAACGACCCGGATTTTTCGGCTATTTGAATTCGAATATTTAAACTTGTTTTAAATATTTTATTTGGAAATATTAATCAATTGTAATATTGAATTCGTTATTTAACGACGACTAAACGTTATATTTATATTTAATATAAAACGAGCTCGAAATGGCGCGGTAATTCGTAATATTGAGTTTGTGAACTTCAATTGAATATACAGAATCCATTTCAAGTCGGAATTATGTGAAACAAGAAATGTTAGAATCGATTTAACTATAGTTATCTAATGGGAAAGGAAAATCGAGATTTCATCGTGTAGACTGTAAGATAAGTCCAAATCAAAATTTAAAATAGTCGCTATAGAATCGTTTATCGACCATAACGGTTTATTCCATATAACTAGATATCGGTTTCAAATTTAGACAAGATTCTTTTGAGGCGCAGTGATAATTTAATTTTTAGAATTTTACTGTAATTTTAAATTAATTAAATAAGCAACTTTTATTTGGAGTATTTTGCACCCTTTATCAATATTTTGGGGTTTTACAATATAAGCTAACCTACCGATATTATTATATTTTTGGGATCGTGACACATCGCTGGACACAATCATATTTTTATTTCTGTCCGTGGTTGTCTGTATGTTAACAGCCAATGTAAACAACGGTATCATGTATTAAGCTAAAATAAGATTTTTTTTAAAATTTCATACTTAAGCACGGAAAATTCAGTACCACACCTACCGTAACATTTCATTTCAGCCGTAAGGTATATGTGCTTGTGCATTGATCCATTGTTTCCTACTTTGCCTTGGCCACCAAGGTTTGTACACCTCTTTCTGCAAACCGCACGTGCTAAACTTTGGAAATATACACCTAAATATTTGCAGCTACACTTTACAGTCTATATCTCTATATACTCATAGCATAACCAAGGAAATGAAAGCTCAGCACAACAAAGTACTTCAAGATTTTACCCAGAGTATTTTCAAATTAAAGAATATATCTGTACCCTATTAACAAGTCTACCCACCATGCTTGTACAGTTGAAGTGAAATATCACTGCAACGCTATCCTATAGACCTACCCAATTTTTGCCGTGCCCTCCAAACTATTAGAACCGTGCTCGCCAAACTATTAGCACCGTGCTCGCCAAGCTGCTATGCGTATAAATAGGGAGCGAATTCTTCATCCATTTTGAAAACCAATCTGTAAAAAAAAAAAAAAAAAAAAAAAAAAGGATAGAGAGCAACGAAGGGAAGTGGTGTCTGAAGGTGGTTAGTTCGCCTTGCCAAGGACTGTCGATAGCCGGAGGAGTGAGAGCTCTGGCTCAACGTGGCGGCAAGTTTCTGTTTGGAGTTAGACATGGCTTTGGCGAAGTGGGTTCGCAGTGAAGTCGCATGGGGAGTTTTTGGAAGTTCGGGAGGGAGGACAGTGAGATCCGAGCCAGTGTTAGGAGGAGGTCGAGCACTAATGGCGCGGTCTATGGGCGAGGACAGTGGTGTGAGGTATGAAGGCATGCAGCGAGAGTTGGATGCTGATGCTAATAGTGGAGTACTGTGTGTGTTATTTCGAAGTGGGAAATGTGGTTTTGGTTTGATGGGTTATGAAATGGGTTCAGCAAGGAGCGGATGGGTAGGAAGCATAGGAACGTCAGCACAGTAGAGAAAGGGAAGGTAGCAGGAAGTCCGAAGGTGGAGAAAAAAAGAAAAAAAAAGAAACTGTAAACCGAAGTTGTGAAGGGGAATGTAAGGTGCAGGAAGCATCAGGTGGTGATGTTAAACCGATGGGGGGAGAAGTATAGGTTGTAGGCGGGTTTAAACGTTGGATTTTTGGGGGAGAGGAAAAAGGGCAGGTGCGAACAAATTGATGGTAGTGAATGTGTACATTGAAGGGGAAGTGGGCTTCATACAAGGACGGGTATGGGGAAGGACGTTCTCAAGTGGTTGAAAACAGCAGTTGGGTTTAGCATTCAAAAAAAAAAAAAAAAAAAAAAAAAAAGATTGAAAGAAGAAATGGGCCACCGTATAATGGGAGAGCCAATTCAAGAAAAAGGAAATACAAATGGACGTGAAGTCAATACATGTTGCATGGCAACTGGTAAAGGCAGGCAGCACTTGTTCTAAGTGAAGTACTAGCATCTTATTTGAGTTTATCTAGATGAACGGAAGAAAGGGTATGGCCATGAATCAAATTTTCCTTTTAGCCTGGGTGGAAAGAAAGGCATCGGCGGCCTGTGTTTCTTCAAACCAAAAGTAAGCGTTATTTACTAATTGAAAATATAATTAGTTTATTTATTTTGTCATTTAGGAATTAGTTAATCCATATAAAATCATAAGACTATAACGTGAGTAAACCATGCATATGTTAACAGATTAAAGAAAAGCAAATTACGTTGTAACCGTATCGAGAAGCGCTACATTATGAAGTAGATTTGGACGAAGTTGGAAGCAGTGGAATTTTCAGTTAAATTAAATGTCTGTTTAATTTAACTGAAACGAACCGTTTGAACGATGGATTAAACCAAGGTGAGTTAAACTCACTCAGTTCCTCTACTTATATTTTATATAAGTTGGATTTTATTATTTGTGTGCTAGGGTTGCTACTCATTGACCGATTGACAATGGTTTGACTGATTGTTGGATATTTTTATATGGTTTAAATTAAACGTTGTTTAATTTAAATAAAATGACATCGTTATTTTAACGATGATTTCCAACAGAGGTAGCTTACCTTGTTGGATATGTTTATAAAAATATATAAGCGTATTTAAATTAAATTGGATGCTAAATTATCATCGTTGGTTGACTACTATCTGTTAAACTGATTACTTGCCTATGATCATTACATAAACCGGTTAGCCATTATGGTTAGATATTTAGGTTGATTTTGGCAGTTGAATATGAATGCAACGTTGTTGTGCTATTAACCAATGGGAAATATTGGTTGAGGAATTTACAGCAGATGGCCAAAATGCAAACTATTTTATAAAGGTTGATTCGCCATCAGGAGAATCGATAGAAATAAAGTTATGAATTTATTTAAACCTAAATTTTTAAATATATTATTTTAATTGGGTTAATAAAAAGGAAATAGACCAACCATTTATACGTTGATTGTTTTGACCACAAATCATCATTTTGATAGCAAAATCTATCCGTGTGCGAAGCACGTGCTTCATCTCAATAATTGAATGATGCTTATATGTACAAGACTGATAAGCAAGTGAGCGAGTATTAAGGTGATATTTAATAACCGAAGTAAATTGTTTTAATTAACAATTTAAAAGGGGATTATATTGAATTGATTATTATTTTAAATAATCAAATGAGGTTATTCAAATTAATTGAATTTAAATGGAAAGATGAGTTGAGATTTGATTAACAAGTTAATCATGTTTAGAGTTGGCTAAATTAACTATGTTAACATAAATGGATTTATTTACTAAACGGAAATAATTAATGGTCAAGTAAACATTTTCTTAAAATGTTGATATTTGATTATTATTTATTTAATAATTATCAAAGTGGAAATGGGATTTAAAGGGAATAATGGAGGTGTAAATATGATAAGGCCTATTTATAATTAAGTGATAATTTAAAAGCAAATTATATTAGTGATAATTTAAGTTTAAGTTGTACTTTTAAAGTGAACTCTTATTTGAAATTCTATACAATGGAATTTTGTCAAAGTTGAACGGAGTTTCAAACCCAAGTTTATCGAATAAATAAACAAGTCGGGATATGAAATGGAAACCCAACAAAAACCCCAATTTGAGTTAGAATAGTTAAACGAGTGAAGTTAAAAAGATGAAGTATAGATCCATGATTTTCAAAAGATGATGTTTCGTCAAGATAGAATAAGAAATGGGATTTGTTTGATATTGGGAATAAATATCGGTTTTGGGTATTGCAACTGGCATCTATCTGAAGACAAGAATGTTTTTGATTAAGGTCTGAGAGGTAATTAAAATACCCCAACTTGATCAACCGCAGGATTTTCGGAAGATGATATTAGTTGCAGTGGTGAAGGGGTTAAAAGTGATTTATTTGAGAATTAATAGTGTATCGTTGAAGAATTTGGAATACATACGATGGGATTTCAAAAAGGGTTTTAAAAAGGGTGTGAGAATATGGAATGGTATTTCCGTAATAAAGAGACAAAAGGAGGTATGCGAAGATATAACGATATTTGCAACGTAAGGAGATGATATTTAAAATGAGATTATTCTGAAAGGGAAAGTGACGCTTATGGCGGTCGAGTAACGAAACAAGGGGGATATCATAACGAGGGTTTGCAATGATCGAATACCCAATATTTGATAATAAGAAAAATTATAGCAAACGGTTTGAAATGATAGTTACAAAAAAATTGGATATGATTATTAAGATATATTTTTCCAAGTGTATAAATAGATGATTTGAGAATATCGATATATTAAAACTGATACATTATTTTGGTATTACAACTGATATATTTGTAATGGCCAAGTGACGCTGTATATTGAACCAATGAATTTGTTGTATTGATTGTTTATTTTGATAGTTAGATAACCGACTATCAAAAATCTTGCCCAACGTTGTTGGTACGGAAAGACCGGGATCGAATTTATATTCGACAACCATTCCGACCAATGAATACGAAACGTAGAAGATGCTGATCGAGTTGGAGCAATGAAGACCGTAAATCTTCATGAGCGGAGAAACTATTGTTGAATTTCTCTGGCTGATCCCCAGAGATATTTCGATAATGATTTTGTCGTGATTGGAATCTACGGATTGCAAGGACTACTCGCTACTGATCCATGGGGTGATTCCTATATTGGATGCAGTAGGAGGGTGCCTTCGGTTCATCCTGTTCCTGGAGGACTTGTATGGACGATGTGAACGATGGCCAGGTGTTCCAAAAGTCGATTATAACCTCATGCCTCATCAACCGGGAAATGACAAAAATCGGGCAGGCAGCATGGCTATGTGGGTCGCACCCATTAGGGTGTATAATCACCTATCTAGATAAATTCCTTTTGTTTCTTAATCTATCGATGCTGGCCCTTTTCGGGAACGGTGGTTTGAGTCCAACCGTTGGTGATATACATTCGATACACTCAAGCGAAATGAGTGGTCGGTCATGTGTGGGCCGGGTTGCAAGACGTTCTTGTTGAACCCAGTGTATTCGCCTCTAGAGATACACGAGCGGCAGGTGGTCCCATACCTTGTCATAGTCGGAATCCAAACTCCAATAAGCGCCCACGGTTTTGATTGTATATATATATACGTGGAGCGTGAGATGCAAGCGTTCCACTAGATTGATATTTACTTGTATTTAGACACTATTATAATATCAGAAAAGATATTGATTTCAAAACTGTTTTGGGTTATCGTAAGGTAAAAACCGTCCGTGTTTATGTGTGGATCGGTCTTACGATTATCCTTTTCTTTCGAAATGATTTTAAATTTAAAATCAAGTTGTGTGATACCCTAAATGCTGTGCGAGTTTTTCTCACTCTGGTTCACCAGACTGACCCGGTGTTTTGTAAATGCTCGGGTTAGACCGAGGTGTACAGGTTCAGGTTATCAGGTACTGTGAAGTCCAGAGACAAGATGGAGATGTTCAAGACGTATAATATCTGGTATTTATTCCGCCATGTGATTGTATGTAAGGACAGATCATTATAACTGTCCAGAGATGTTGATGTACTCTGATATTGTAAGTATTTTCAAAAGCTCTCAATAAAGTTTATTTATATATTATATTTTGTTCCGCTGCGATGTGAGACTCTGTGTAGTGTTGATTCTTCTGCTTATTCTTCTATTCTAATATTCTTTCTTTCTTATCTCACCCTCTAACTTCTTTCTCCTAGCTTTCTAGGGTTTCGGTACTTGAGTTTTGGACACGAGTGGTGTTAGTGTCAAGATTCAAGTGTCGAAATTCTCGGGTCGCTACAGTTGGTATCAGAGCAATGGTTTAGAAATAACCTTGGCTCTGTGGTGTTACTCGATAGAGATAAGGTTAGTAAGACCCTAGATCGAGATTGAATGTATATATATGAGAGCGTAATTGTAAATTTTGTATACAAATATTTTGTATTGTGTTGTTTGATCGGTTCAAGTTGGACTGGCAAATTGATACAATATTGTATTGTAAAGTGGGTAGATGAAATAATTTTTCCCGAAATATATTTTCATATATAAGACAATTTTACCAAATTGTTGATATTGGTGTGTTTGATTGGTTTGAATGGAAATTCAAATTGAATTATAAAATTTGAATGGTTTAATTTAACCAGGATGGAATTAAGACTTGATTTTGGATTTGAAAAGGGTCAATATAACTAGTAAAAACTGTAAATAAGAATTTAAAAATAATAATAAGATAAATCAGACTTTACCTTAAGTTAAATATGGATGATTTGCTTGTATTGATTTTTGCTTGTTTGTTTATTGAATTGGTTGGATATAAAATTCATCCACGGTTGAATGAATTGAAAACTGGAGAATAAATTTCAGTATAATCTGAAGAAAATCAAATACGAAATAAAACTCGATGATATAACCTGTATCTGCTGTTGGCATTGGATAGTGAGATAAGTACAGGTTGGAAGAGAAAGAGCTGTTAGTTGATTTGCCGCCTGACTAGAGTATGGGTTGCCCGACAACAAGGTAAACTTTAATTATATTGATTTGGGTGATCAATTTTATACCCTGAGTTGGAGTAGCCGCTTGGCTTTGTTTCTTTTGATCAATGAGAGACCCAGAGTGGCAAATTGAAATTGTTTGAATCGAACAGTAAAGAGAAGGTGCTGACAAATTTTTCTAGGAATTTTAAAACTTAGAATTATTTTGACAATACCTTTAAATAATTATTTTAAAATTAATTGGGTATTAGAGCATTTTCCTTACTTAGCAATTTCGAGGACGAAATTATTTTAAGGGGGAAAGAATGTAACGACCCGGATTTTTCGGCTATTTGAATTCGAATATTTAAACTTGTTTTAAATATTTTATTTGGAAATATTAATCAATTGTAATATTGAATTCGTTATTTAACGACGACTAAACGTTATATTTATATTTAATATAAAACGAGCTCGAAATGGCGCGGTAATTCGTAATATTGAGTTTGTGAACTTCAATTGAATATACAGAATCCATTTCAAGTCGGAATTATGTGAAACAAGAAATGTTAGAATCGATTTAACTATAGTTATCTAATGGGAAAGGAAAATCGAGATTTCATCGTGTAGACTGTAAGATAAATCCAAATCAAAATTTAAAATAGTCGCTATAGAATCGTTTATCGACCATAACGGTTTATTCCATATAACTAGATATCGGTTTCAAATTTAGACAAGATTCTTTTGAGGCGCAGTGATAATTTAATTTTTAGAATTTTACTGTAATTTTAAATTAATTAAATAAGCAACTTTTATTTGGAGTATTTTGCACCCTTTATCAATATTTTGGGGTTTTACAATATAAGCTAACCTACCGATATTATTATATTTTTGGGATCGTGACACATCGCTGGACACAATCATATTTCTATTTCTGTCCGTGGTTGTCTGTATGTTAACAGCCAATGTAAACAACGGTATCATGTATTAAGCTAAAATAAGATTTTTTTTAAAATTTCATACTTAAGCACGGAAAATTCAGTACCACACCTACCGTAACATTTCATTTCAGCCGTAAGGTATATGTGCTTGTGCATTGATCCATTGTTTCCTACTTTGCCTTGGCCACCAAGGTTTGTACACCTCTTTCTGCAAACCGCACGTGCTAAACTTTGGAAATATACACCTAAATATTTGCAGCTACACTTTACAGTCTATATCTCTATATACTCATAGCATAACCAAGGAAATGAAAGCTCAGCACAACAAAGTACTTCAAGATTTTACCCAGAGTATTTTCAAATTAAAGAATATATCTGTACCCTATTAACAAGTCTACCCACCATGCTTGTACAGTTGAAGTGAAATATCACTGCAACGCTATCCTATAGACCTACCCAATTTTTGCCGTGCCCTCCAAACTATTAGAACCGTGCTCGCCAAACTATTAGCACCGTGCTCGCCAAGCTGCTATGCGTATAAATAGGGAGCGAATTCTTCATCCATTTTGAAAACCAATCTGTAAAAAAAAAAAAAAAAAAAAAAAAGAAAAAAAAAAAAGGATAGAGAGCAACGAAGGGAAGTGGTGTCTGAAGGTGGTTAGTTCGCCTTGCCAAGGACTGTCGATAGCCGGAGGAGTGAGAGCTCTGGCTCAACGTGGCGGCAAGTTTCTGTTTGGAGTTAGACATGGCTTTGGCGAAGTGGGTTCGCAGTGAAGTCGCATGGGGAGTTTTTGGAAGTTCGGGAGGGAGGACAGTGAGATCTGAGCCAGTGTTAGGAGGAGGTCGAGCACTAATGGCGCGGTCTATGGGCGAGGACAGTGGTGTGAGGTATGAAGGCATGCAGCGAGAGTTGGATGCTGATGCTAATAGTGGAGTACTGTGTGTGTTATTTCGAAGTGGGAAATGTGGTTTTGGTTTGATGGGTTATGAAATGGGTTCAGCAAGGAGCGGATGGGTAGGAAGCATAGGAACGTCAGCACAGTAGAGAAAGGGAAGGTAGCAGGAAGTCCGAAGGTGGAGAAAAAAAGAAGAAAAAAAAAGAAACTGTAAACCGAAGTTGTGAAGGGGAATGTAAGGTGCAGGAAGCATCAGGTGGTGATGTTAAACCGATGGGGGGAGAAGTATAGGTTGTAGGCGGGTTTAAACGTTGGATTTTTGGGGGAGAGGAAAAAGGGCAGGTGCGAACAAATTGATGGTAGTGAATGTGTACATTGAAGGGGAAGTGGGCTTCATACAAGGACGGGTATGGGGAAGGACGTTCTCAAGTGGTTGAAAACAGCAGTTGGGTTTAGCATTAAAAAAAAAAAAAAGATTGAAAGAAGAAATGGGCCACCGTATAATGGGAGAGCCAATTCAAGAAAAAGGAAATACAAATGGACGTGAAGTCAATACATGTTGCATGGCAACTGGTAAAGGCAGGCAGCACTTGTTCTAAGTGAAGTACTAACATCTTATTTGAGTTTATCTAGATGAACGGAAGAAAGGGTATGGCCATGAATCAAATTTTCCTTTTAGCCTGGGTGGAAAGAAAGGCATCGGCGGCCTGTGTTTCTTCAAACCAAAAGTAAGCGTTATTTACTAATTGAAAATATAATTAGTTTATTTATTTTGTCATTTAGGAATTAGTTAATCCATATAAAATCATAAGACTATAACGTGAGTAAACCATGCATATGTTAACAGATTAAAGAAAAGCAAATTACGTTGTAACCGTATCGAGAAGCGCTACATTATGAAGTAGATTTAAACGAAGTTGGAAGCAGTGGAATTTTCAGTTAAATTAAATGTCTGTTTAATTTAACTGAAACGAACCGTTTGAACGATGGATTAAACCAAGGTGAGTTAAACTCACTCAGTTCCTCTACTTATATTTTATATAAGTTGGATTTTATTATTTGTGTGCTAGGGTTGCTACTCATTGACCGATTGACAATGGTTTGACTGATTGTTGGATATTTTTATATGGTTTAAATTAAACGTTGTTTAATTTAAATAAAATGACATCGTTATTTTAACGATGATTTCCAACAGAGGTAGCTTACCTTGTTGGATACGTTTATAAAAATATATAAGCGTATTTAAATTAAATTGGATGCTAAATTATCATCGTTGGTTGACTACTATCTGTTAAACTGATTACTTGCCTATGATCATTACATAAACCGGTTAGCCATTATGGTTAGATATTTAGGTTGATTTTGGCAGTTGAATATGAATGCAACGTTGTTGTGCTATTAACCAATGGGAAATATTGGTTGAGGAATTTACAGCAGATGGCCAAAATGCAAACTATTTTATAAAGGTTGATTCGCCATCAGGAGAATCGATAGAAATAAAGTTATGAATTTATTTAAACCTAAATTTTTAAATATATTATTTTAATTGGGTTAATAAAAAGGAAATAGACCAACCATTTATACGTTGATTGTTTTGACCACAAATCATCATTTTGATAGCAAAATCTATCCGTGTGCGAAGCACGTGCTTCATCTCAATAATTGAATGATGCTTATATGTACAAGACTGATAAGCAAGTGAGCGAGTATTAAGGTGATATTTAATAACCGAAGTAAATTGTTTTAATTAACAATTTAAAAGGGGATTATATTGAATTGATTATTATTTTAAATAATCAAATGAGGTTATTCAAATTAATTGAATTTAAATGGAAAGATGAGTTGAGATTTGATTAACAAGTTAATCATGTTTAGAGTTGGCTAAATTAACTATGTTAACATAAATGGATTTATTTACTAAACGGGAATAATTAATGGTCAAGTAAACATTTTCTTAAAATGTTGATATTTGATTATTATTTATTTAATAATTATCAAAGTGGAAATGGGATTTAAAGGGAATAATGGAGGTGTAAATATGATAAGGCCTATTTATAATTAAGTGATAATTTAAAAGCAAATTATATTAGTGATAATTTAAGTTTAAGTTGTACTTTTAAAGTGAACTCTTATTTGAAATTCTATACAATGGAATTTTGTCAAAGTTGAACGGAGTTTCAAACCCAAGTTTATCGAATAAATAAACAAGTCGGGATATGAAATGGAAACCCAACAAAAACCCCAATTTGAGTTAGAATAGTTAAACGAGTGAAGTTAAAAAGATGAAGTATAGATCCATGATTTTCAAAAGATGATGTTTCGTCAAGATAGAATAAGAAATGGGATTTGTTTGATATTGGGAATAAATATCGGTTTTGGGTATTGCAACTGGCATCTATCTGAAGACAAGAATGTTTTTGATTAAGGTCTGAGAGGTAATTAAAATACCCCAACTTGATCAACCGCAGGATTTTCGGAAGATGATATTAGTTGCAGTGGTGAAGGGGTTAAAAGTGATTTATTTGAGAATTAATAGTGTATCGTTGAAGAATTTGGAATACATACGATGGGATTTCAAAAAGGGTTTTAAAAAGGGTGTGAGAATATGGAATGGTATTTCCGTAATAAAGAGACAAAAGGAGGTATGCGAAGATATAACGATATTTGCAACGTAAGGAGATGATATTTAAAATGAGATTATTCTGAAAGGGAAAGTGACGCTTATGGCGGTCGAGTAACGAAACAAGGGGGATATCATAACGAGGGTTTGCAATGATCGAATACCCAATATTTGATAATAAGAAAAATTATAGCAAACGGTTTGAAATGATAGTTACAAAAAAATTGGATATGATTATTAAGATATATTTTTCCAAGTGTATAAATAGATGATTTGAGAATATCGATATATTAAAACTGATACATTATTTTGGTATTACAACTGATATATTTGTAATGGCCAAGTGACGCTGTATATTGAACCAATGAATTTGTTGTATTGATTGTTTATTTTGATAGTTAGATAACCGACTATCAAAAATCTTGCCCAACGTTGTTGGTACGGAAAGACCGGGATCGAATTTATATTCGACAACCATTCCGACCAATGAATACGAAACGTAGAAGATGCTGATCGAGTTGGAGCAATGAAGACCGTAAATCTTCATGAGCGGAGAAACTATTGCTGAATTTCTCTGGCTGATCCCCAGAGATATTTCGATAATGATTTTGTCGTGATTGGAATCTACGGATTGCAAGGACTACTCGCTACTGATCCATGGGGTGATTTGTGACGACAAGGAATCTCGCTCGGTCCGAACCAGTCGCTAAACCGATCCAGGCCGTTCGAAACGCCCTATCGTTTTGAGAACACGACAAAACAGAACGCATACAGAAGAACATTTCATTGTATATTACAACAATGCATCAGATTACAAGAATATACAGAGTATAAAAGAATATTACACAGAAATATCAGAGATTTAAATTACATTTAAATACATAGCAGCGGAAAATAATACAATACACAACTAGAAGTAGATATACGGATACAAAGCTTTCCGGATATCGTTCCAGCTGTAAACCAGGATCCTGTGAATATAAATCTGCAAAACCAAAACTACTAGCTGCCCGTGTCAAAATAAGGGCACCCAGAGTTTAGGTTAAAACAATAAACTCCAGGTCAGTCATGTGACTGGTGTGAGAACTAAAACAGTTATTAATCTTTATTTTAAATCATTAGGTAAATCAAGGGACCACGCCGTATAACACGGAACGGGTTTCCTCCCAAGAATACCAGTGCATAAAACAAACAACGCAATGCTAAATAAAGAAAAATGAAGCTGTTATAAGACCCAGGTCCTATCACACAATGCAACGCAAGCCAGGGGATAGGGTTTTCCCTTATAACAGCCAAAGAATGCTTGATACGGTTAAAACAAATCATTTGATACTATAATAAGTGCATAGTGTATAAGACAACTTCGAATCATAAGTATCAATCATAGGCGGCATAAGCGCCCCATCCCACTATGTCGCCATATATAGGATTACAACTAAAACCGCAAATGTCACGTATTTGGAAATTGGTTTTCCATCTATGAACCGAGGCCAGGGATCGTCCTCAACCGCTTTTAGACAATCTAGCCCATGTCTAGGAACAGCCGCAACTGCCCCTTGGATCGTCAGGGCCGGTCCACACGAAGTGGATTATAATGCCTGAACAATGCGTCCCTCCGCCCTTTGGGGCGTAAATGAGCCAACGAATGACTCCATCGGTTCGAGAACGACCGATCAATCCGAGGCGCCTCGCAACAGCAACAACCACATAAGTCAAACTCGTCAGGGCGTGTAAAACCACTGACGCCACTTCTAGCTAGAAAGAAACGCAAGTCCTCCCTGAGGTCCGTCTCCCGTTTTTGGTTCATACCGGGTGTGAAACACGCGAGGTAAACGTTACACAAAGCTACGCCACAAAGGCCGTGCTTTGATCATCACCACAAGACTTTGCTTTTCAACAGAAGCCTTGATCATTTGCATATTAGCATGCCACACAGGCAAACCATCCTAATGATCTTGATTGGGCTGTACACCCAAGAAGATGGAAACAGTTAGTGATCGTCCAGACGTACTTGGAGATCGATGGATATGCGGGGTACTAGGTGCCTCCGGTTTCGTTCAGACCCAGAACGGACTTGTAAATGGACTGTGTGTCTGACATCGGATTTCATTCTGTGTGACTGATATCGGTTGCATAGGATGGTTTGCCTGTGTGGCATGCTAATATGCAAATGATCAAGGCTTCTGTTGAAAAGCAAAGTCTTGTGGTGATGATCAAAGCACGGCCTTTGTGGCGTAGCTTTGTGTAACGTTTACCTCGCGTGTTTCACACCCGGTATGAACCAAAAACGGGAGACGGACCTCAGGGAGGACTTGCGTTTCTTTCTAGCTAGAAGTGGCGTCAGTGGTTTTACACGCCCTGACGAGTTTGACTTATGTGGTTGTTGCTGTTGCGAGGCGCCTCGGATTGATCGGTCGTTCTCGAACCGATGGAGTCATTCGTTGGCTCATTTACGCCCCAAAGGGCGGAGGGACGCATTGTTCAGGCATTATAATCCACTTCGTGTGGACCGGCCCTGACGATCCAAGGGGCAGTTGCGGCTGTTCCTAGACATGGGCTAGATTGTCTAAAAGCGGTTGAGGACGATCCCTGGCCTCGGTTCATAGATGGAAAACCAATTTCCAAATACGTGACATTTGCGGTTTTAGTTGTAATCCTATATATGGCGACATAGTGGGATGGGGCGCTTATGCCGCCTATGATTGATACTTATGATTCGAAGTTGTCTTATACACTATGCACTTATTATAGTATCAAATGATTTGTTTTAACCGTATCAAGCATTCTTTGGCTGTTATAAGGGAAAACCCTATCCCCTGGCTTGCGTTGCATTGTGTGATAGGACCTGGGTCTTATAACAGCTTCATTTTTCTTTATTTAGCATTGCGTTGTTTGTTTTATGCACTGGTATTCTTGGGAGGAAACCCGTTCCGTGTTATACGGCGTGGTCCCTTGATTTACCTAATGATTTAAAATAAAGATTAATAACTGTTTTAGTTCTCACACCAGTCACATGACTGACCTGGAGTTTATTGTTTTAACCTAAACTCTGGGTGCCCTTATTTTGACACGGGCAGCTAGTAGTTTTGGTTTTGCAGATTTATATTCACAGGATCCTGGTTTACAGCTGGAACGATATCCGGAAAGCTTTGTATCCGTATATCTACTTCTAGTTGTGTATTGTATTATTTTCCGCTGCTATGTATTTAAATGTAATTTAAATCTCTGATATTTCTGTGTAATATTCTTTTATACTCTGTATATTCTTGTAATCTGATGCATTGTTGTAATATACAATGAAATGTTCTTCTGTATGCGTTCTGTTTTGTCGTGTTCTCAAAACGATAGGGCGTTTCGAACGGCCTGGATCGGTTTAGCGACTGGTTCGGACCGAGCGAGATTCCTTGTCGTCACATGATTCCTATATTGGATGCAGTAGGAGGGTGCCTTCGGTTCATCCTGTTCCTGGAGGACTTGTATGGACGATGTGAACGATGGCCAGGTGTTCCAAAAGTCGATTATAACCTCATGCCTCATCAACCGGGAAATGACAAAAATCGGGCAGGCAGCATGGCTATGTGGGTCGCACCCATTAGGGTGTATAATCACCTATCTAGATAAATTCCTTTTGTTTCTTAATCTATCGATGCTGGCCCTTTTCGGGAACGGTGGTTTGAGTCCAACCGTTGGTGATATACATTCGATACACTCAAGCGAAATGAGTGGTCGGTCATGTGTGGGCCGGGTTGCAAGACGTTCTTGTTGAACCCAGTGTATTCGCCTCTAGAGATACACGAGCGGCAGGTGGTCCCATACCTTGTCATAGTCGGAATCCAAACTCCAATAAGCGCCCATGGTTTTGATTGTATATATATATACGTGGAGCGTGAGATGCAAGCGTTCCACTAGATTGATATTTACTTGTATTTAGACACTATTATAATATCAGAAAAGATATTGATTTCAAAACTGTTTTGGGTTATCGTAAGGTAAAAACCGTCCGTGTTTATGTGTGGATCGGTCTTACGATTATCCTTTTCTTTCGAAATGATTTTAAATTTAAAATCAAGTTGTGTGATA
The DNA here is from genome assembly GCA_030737875.1 of Allium sativum. NCBI lineage: Eukaryota > Viridiplantae > Streptophyta > Magnoliopsida > Asparagales > Amaryllidaceae > Allium > Allium sativum. Next base: position 181,257,697 of record CM060924.1, on the reverse strand, counting down.
CCCTAAATGCTGTGCGAGTTTTTCTCACTCTGGTTCACCAGACTGACCCGGTGTTTTGTAAATGCTCGGGTTAGACCGAGGTGTACAGGTTCAGGTTATCAGGTACTGTGAAGTCCAGAGACAAGATGGAGATGTTCAAGACGTATAATATCTGGTATTTATTCCGCCGTGTGATTGTATGTAAGGACAGATCATTATAACTGTCCAGAGATGTTGATGTACTCTGATATTGTAAGTATTTTCAAAAGCTCTCAATAAAGTTTATTTATATATTATATTTTGTTCCGCTGCGATGTGAGACTCTGTGTAGTGTTGATTCTTCTGCTTATTCTTCTATTCTAATATTCTTTCTTTCTTATCTCACCCTCTAACTTCTTTCTCCTAGCTTTCTAGGGTTTCGGTACTTGAGTTTTGGACACGAGTGGTGTTAGTGTCAAGATTCAAGTGTCGAAATTCCCGGGTCGCTACAATACCATTGATTTCTACCAACATATAACCTCTGAGCTCATACATCTCAGAGAAGGGTGTAAAACACCAAACAGATATATGTTTAGCAGAGATCAACAAATACAGTATAAAGGAATACAATGTCAGACATACAATCCATTTACGCGCTTATGCTCTGGGTTTGAGCGAAAGCCAAACCCGTGCAATCAACACTACATCCGGACGGCTACTACTGTCGCCCTTTCAAGGTAGCTACTCCCATCATGGGTCTCAATAGCAACACACCCATTCGATGTAAAGATCGTCGGTCTTCAATCACCGTCTTCAACTCTTCGAATGTCGTATCATTATTTGGAATGAGAGTAAACTCGGACTTCCAAATAATTCTCGCATATATAAATTTGAAAGCAATTTCATATCGTTAAAATTAATTTATAGCGATCAATCTTTATTTTTAATTAAATTCTATTTAACGACGTCTCATGTCAACAGGCGACTTTGGCGCTGTTTTCACCCAAATTTGTTTTACACGTTTCTCTAAATCTAACCGTTGGATTTTAATATACTTCATATCATTAGAAAGATCTTCCCAAGGCGAACCTACCGGTTTCAGTTTTGGGAAAATCCGTCGGTCGGATCCTACGGTATAGTCAATTGAAATTACGATTCTAAAATGTGAACTACCATGCTCGATTCAAGTACTTCTAATTTATATATAATTTATATAAATATAATTCCTCGTCCATTTCATTTTACTATATTTTGCTAACAACAAATCTTCTTATTTATATCCAATATTGATATATATATCATCACACGCAACAATGTTTTCTTTTATTTTTCAATTTCCAAAAATATACTATACACAAAATGTATGTTTTGTGTATCATTCCAATTACAACCAAAAATAAGTATTTTTGTGTTTCATTTCCATTACAACAACCATGCATATTTTGGTGTCCACTTCATTTCTATACAGATGAATATATTTTTGTTTGCTTAATTTCAATATAACAAAAATAATAACTTTGCTATTCTTTTAAATGCCAAACAAAAATAATAATTCCTATCTCTTTCAATGCAAAACCAAAATGATCTTGACTTTTTATAATGGCAATGTAAATTCTATTCTTAGGTGACATCATAAAAATGTAATTTTAATTTACAATGTAATATCATATTTTAATGACATAATAAAAATGTAATTCTAATTTACAGTGCAAATTCTCACTTATAGTTACATATGAAAATGTAAAATTTTGTTCGCTTGCCAAATTTCATACCATAGTTACAAATAAAAATAAAATTTTTATTTTCAATGCCAATTGCATATCATAGTTTCAAAATAAAAAAATAAAAAAGTAATTTTTATTTGCATAGCAAATATTATATCTTTAGTTCAAATAAAAATGTAATTTTTATTTGCAATGCAAGTTCTCATTCTAAGTTACATAACAAAAATGTAGTCTTTATCATCAATGCACATTCCTACTTTTGTTTACATATAAAACACAAATTCTATTTAAAATGCGAGTTCATATTTTTGTTCTACATAATAAAAATGTAAATTTTATCGCTACCATTTTCCATTGACAAAAATATGATCTTAACCATGCATTTCATTTCATATGCAGTATATAACAAATAAATATATTTTCGTCATATGCAATACATGACATTACCAAATAAATATATCTTCTTTATATGCAGCATAACAATGAACTTTTTATTAACAAAAGAAACGCAGCAAAAATGCAGTTTTGAAATGTATTCATTTTATCGTAACTCAAATGACGATAAGAATGAAATGTTAACATCGCTATTTTTATCGCACCAGAAATATCGATAGAAATGTGATATTAACATTTCTCTTTTACCGCATCAAAATATTGATAGAAATATATACATTCCAATTTATACTTTTATTTACATTTGACATGTAATTAAAAATATGACTCTTCAAAACATGCTTTTACTTACATCTAAAAGGTAAGTAAAAATGCTACTGCTAAATTCATATTTTTTTTTCTTTCCAAAAATGTAGGTAAACAATGCAACTCTTTAATTCATCAATTTTGACACTAAAAAGGTGTCTACTTTTATTTAAACTATCATGACACAAAAAGGATTTTTTATATTTTTTTTATTGAAAAGAAATAACAATAAAAATGATTCTTTTTAATGTTAAAAAGAATCAGCGACAAAAATGTTCCTTTTTACCATTAAGAAGAAATAGCGACAAAATGTTTCTTTTTATCGACAAAAGGAATATGATCAAACATGTTCTTCTTTAACAACAAAAGAGAATATGAACAAATGTTCTTTTTAATAACAAGAATAAAAAATATGAACAAATGTTCTTTTTATCTAATTACATCATAAATGTAAATTTTCCTTTTTCCTAATTACATCATAAATGTAACTTTCCTTCTTTAAATCTTAATCACATAAAATATAATATTTTACCCTTTTTTTATTTCATAAAATGAAGGTTTTATTTCATTCTTTGTATTTGTCCTTCTTTTACATTTGATAAAAATGAATATTTTTATCATTCTTTTACATTTGATAGAGAAGTATAATTTTAGTTCACTCTTTTTTTAATAATTCACATTACAATAAAAATATAATTTTAATTGTCTATTATCTCATTTTACATAAAATGTACTTTTCTATCTAATGTTATAATTTACATAAAATGTAAATTCTATTTCTAATATAACATATTACATAAAGTGTAACTTCTATTGTCTTTCTATTTTCTTTTCTTGTTAACATAAAAAAAAAATTCTATGTTAAATCTTCCCAAAACATTTCTTCCTAACATAAAAAATATTTTATGTTAAATCTCTCTTACCAATTTCTTTTAACATAAATAATTTATGCTAAATCCTTCTTTAACATTCTTATTTGTTCATTTACATAAAAGGTAAATTTTCTTCCTTCTATTTGTTCTATTTACATAAAATGTGAATCAATAGTTTATTTACATAAAATGTAAATTTTCCTTTTCAATTATCTTATTTACATAAATGTAAATTTCTTTTATAATTATTCAATTTACATAAAATGTAAATTTTCTCTTTTTAATATTGCTTACATAGAAAATGTAAATTCTGCCTTACATACCTAATTAACAAAAATTGTTAACACAACCAAATATAGTTTGATTTCGTCGTCAATTCCAACACAACAAAATATAATTTGAGTTCGTCGTCAATTCCAACCCAACAAAATATAATTTGATTTCGTCGTCAATTTCAACACAACAAAATATGAGGTGTTATATTTATCAGTTTAATGTCCATAAGGTAAACATGACAAAATATGACATTTTATTTGGATTAAGGATTCTAATCTGATCTAATTCCCAAACAAGATAGTATATTTAATTGGATTAAAAATTCTAGTTTAATCCACTTTGCAAAACATGACGATTTTTATTGTACTCATCAAATCAAAATAACACGACAACATATCTAAACAACATAATACAATCCAATTTCTCAGAACCACAATCACAATTCATCACATCGCAAATCTAATTAAATAAGATACAAACAATTATCTAACAGCGATAAAATAATTAATTTAATTAATTAAAATTAGAAATTCTCACATTGAATTTTGGCCGAAATTTGACTGTCTCCGTTTCAGCTGCGGTCTGCGCCATCGTGAAGCTCTCGGAAAGACGAGTCCAACGCAACAAACGGTTCGTAAAACGGGCCTCGTACGAAGAAGATATGAATTTTTAAAGATTGGATAAAATTAAATATTTAATTAATAAAATTAATAAAATATTTCAGCCGATACCTTTCTTCCCCGTCGCTACTTCAGTAAACATCGTGAACCCATCCACCATCGTTTCTCTCTCCTCGCGCCACCTACATCCGGCCACCAGAGAACGATCAGAACCTTCCACCTCGAAGCCGTCGCCAACACCTACCCACGCCCGGAGCACCCCCGCGCTCGGTGGCCCCCACCACGCACCGTCCCTCTTCAAAACCGCTGCCTTCTAGCTCAAAATTCGCAAAATCCGTGAATCAAAACCCGATCTTGACCGTATAGATTTGTAGCTCTCTGAATTCTCTTCGATTTGGTATATCATACGTCGATTTTCGTTGAACGGATTGAGAGATATTGATGTTTGAAGTTGGACGAATTCTGGCCATTGACAGCAAGTGGCGGCTGGCCTGTAGAATTAGGGTTCCGGATTTTCCGGAATTAAATAATATTTTAATATTTTAATCTCGAAAAATGTGCTAAAAAGTGGATTTTCGGACTTTCTCCGATTTGGGCCTGCTTACTGTCGATCTTAACATTTTGAGGCCTTCTGAACGCGATGGGCTATGTCCCGGGCTCTAATTCCAATGTCTGTAACGTTTTTTTTTCGGTTTTCATTTAAAAATGCAATATTAAATAAATAATTTAATTTCTACCGTATATTTAAATATGCCGGGGCCACAAATTTACTTCAAAAATTCCCGAAAAATATATTTAGCTATGATTTAACGCTGCGGACCTAGAAAAATTAATTTCATTCAATTCTGAGCTCGTATGAATTTTTAATGAATTTTTAAAGTCAAAAATTGTCCGTTTACACTGAAAAATCAATTATAATTATATATTAATTCTAAAAATTACCGAAAAATCATTTTTAGCTTTATTTTGACGATACGAACCCAACAAAATTATTTTCGTCGAATTCTGAGACAGTTTGAAAAATGCCTATTTTTAAGGCGTTCAAATTTAACTGAAATAGTCAAAACACATTTTCTTTTACCATGCTCACATATTAATTCGAAAAATTCTGAAACTTGAAACCTAGCAATAATTTGACATTCCGGTTCCTACAAAAGTGGTTTCGTCGAAAACAGAGGTCGTTTGAAAAATGACTATTTTTAAGGTCAATATATTTAATATTAAAAATACATTTTTAAACAATAATTTCTGAAACTCGAAATATATAAGTGTTTACTATTTTTCAATGCAGAAACATCATTCTGAACTCAATGGAAGTGGTTTCGAGTCCAAATTCCTTCGTATGTGAAAAGTAGCATTTTTGACCTTTATATATTTCATAGCGACCTTTCTAAATTTTAAACTGGGCATAAATTTTGATTCCCGCTATGAAATTTCGATTTTTCGGATTCGTTAGAAAGATATTTTAAAATAGATTCTAATATTTTTGGTTTCACTAAAATCCGTTAAATTTTGCATCTTGTACGGTCAGTCAAAGTTCAAGTTTGACTTTTCAAACTACAGCGCTATTTCTACTCCTTTTATAATTAAAATTAAATTATTCATTCTAACTTCGATTTGAATCAAATTTGTGATCATTATTATTTAAAATAGATTATTTTAAATATCAAAACTCATTAAAATCACTAAATTTAAAATTTTAAATTGGCCCCAAAATTCAGGGTTGTTACAGTCTCCCCCACTTAAAATCTTTTCGTCCTCGAAAAGGAACGAAGCTAAAAGTGTTTAATTATCCTACCCCATTTTTCCACTCTTATTGGTTTAAATAATTTTATAGTTGATCAACTTTCAAATATATAATCTTTTATCCATTCAAAATCATATTTTCTAAAATAAATTATAATTAATCACAAATACGTATATTATAGTCTTGCTACTCTCAACTCATTCTAGGGCATTTCTAACCCCTTCTCTAATGAGTTTTCTCATTCTAGGATACTGCTGATCCTATCTCTAATGAGTATTCTTATTGGATATTACTAATCCAATCTCTGATGAGTCTTTTGTTCAGTTCTAATAAGTTGTATCCCAAAGATTTGAGCTAACCAAAGCTCTGATACCAACTGTAAAGACCCGTAAATTCCCGCTCTTTGGATCGACCATAAACCATACAAGTCTGACCCAAAGGTCGGAAATCCACGAATACTTTAACTTTGGGAATACAACAACATCAGAACAATAACAGCAGACTTTTATAACATCATAATAAATGTTACATCAGAGTACAGAATATATATCAGAGTACATTAAATAAATTTACAGCGGAAGATAATTTTACATTACTTTAATACAGTGCAGCGGAAATAAAATAACTAAGACATCGGAAGACTTTTCTATGCTCTGGACACAGCTTTGAGCTTCAATCCAGGATCCTGCTAAAGAGATAAATATCTGCAAAAAAAGCTACTCGACTGCCCGTGTGGAAAAGAGGACACCCGAGTTTGCAAAAGTGGAAACAAACAACGGGTCAGTCGTGGGACTGGTGTGAGAATTCTTAACTAATATAACTAATAGTAATAAGGCAAATCCAAGGACCACGCCGCTAAAGCGGAACGGGTTTTATTCCAATGGATTGCCGTGCATAATTTAAGTAAATCGTCAAAACAACGCAATGCTTTGTAGAAAAATGAAACCATCATAAGACCCAAGTCCCATCACACAATGCAACGCAAACCAGAGGATAGGGTTTTACCTTATAATGGTCAAACATGTTTGATACGATAAAAACGATATTATTATTAGTGTGTATATGTTTTAAAACATTTCAAAGTAAATGTATCAATCCTAGGAAGCATAGGTACCATATGCTATGCCTCCATACTAGTAATACAATCAAAACCGCAAGGGTCGTATTTGGAATTTGGATTTCCATCTGAGTCAAGGCTAGGGAGGAGCTCCTTACCGATTCGAGACACTCTAGTTGATGCCTCAGGATTACCCGCAGTTAACCCTTGGAAATGGCAGGGCCGGTCCTCAAATACAGCTTAGAGGATTGGCAATTCCTAAGCACACGTTCCCCGGTCCTATAGGACCTATCCGAGGCGCCTCATTCCATCATCCACATAAGTAAAATGTCAGGGCTGGTAGGTCACTAACACCACTCTAGCTAGAAAGAAACGTGCTGCTCTCCCTGCGTTCCCTTCTCCCGTTTTAGACTCCGCCGGTGTGTGAGGCTCGTGAAGTCACGCTATACACAAAGTTATGCCTAAACAGGCTATGCTTTGATCATCCCACAAGGCCTGCTTTTCAACAAAGCCTTGATCATATGCATCTTAGCATGCCACATCGTCAATCCATACCATACCATTGATTTCTACCAACATATAACCTCTGAGCTCATACGTCTCAGAGAAGGGTGTAAAACACCAAACAGATATATGTTTAGCAGAGATCAACAAATACAGTATAAAGGAATACAATGTCAGACATACAATCCATTTACGCGCTTATGCTCTGGGTTTGAGCGAAAGCCAAACCCGTGCAATCAACACTACATCCGGACGGCTACTACTGTTGCCCCTTCAAGGTAGCTACTCCCATCATGGGTCTCAATAGCAACACACCCATTCGATGTGAAGATCGTCGGTCTTCAATCACCGTCTTCAACTCTTCGAATGTCGTATCATTATTTGGAATGAGAGTAAACTCGGACTTCCCAATAATTCTCGCATATATAAATTTGAAAGCAATTTCATATCGTTAAAATTAATTTATAGCGATTAATCTTTATTTTTAATTAAATTCTATTTAACGACGTCTCATGTCAACAGGCGACTTTGGCGCTGTTTTCACCCAAATTTGTTTTACACGTTTCTCTAAATCTAACCGTTGGATTTTAATATACTTCATATCATTAGAAAGATCTTCCCAAGGCGAACCTACCGGTTTCAGTTTTGGGAAAATCCGTCGGTCGGATCCTACGGTATAATCAATTAAAATTACGATTCTAAAATGTGAACTACCATGCTCGATTCAAGTACTTCTAATTTATATATAATTTATATAAATATAATTCCTCGTCCATTTCATTTTACTATATTTTGCTAACAACAAATCTTCTTATTTATATCCAATACCGATATATATATCATCACACGCAACAATGTTTTCTTTTATTTTTCAATTTCCAAAAATATACTATACACAAAATGTATGTTTTGTGTATCATTCCAATTACAACCAAAAATAAGTATTTTTGTGTTTCATTTCCATTACAATAACCATGCATATTTTGGTGTCCACTTCATTTCTATACAAATGAATATATTTTTGTTTGCTTAATTTCAATATAACAAAAATAATAACTTTGCTATTCTTTTAAATGCCAAACAAAAATAATAATTCCTATCTCTTTCAATGCAAAACCAAAATGAACTTGACTTTTTATAATGGCAATGTAAATTCTATTCTTAGGTGACATCATAAAAATGTAATTTTAATTTACAATGTAATATCATATTTTAATGACATAATAAAAATGTAATTCTAATTTACAGTGCAAATTCTCACTTATAGTTACATATGAAAATGTAAAATTTTGTTCGCTTGCCAAATTTCATACCATAGTTACAAATAAAAATAAAATTTTTATTTTCAATGCCAATTGCATATCATAGTTTCAAAATAAAAAAAAAGTAATTTTTATTTGCATAGCAAATATTATATCTTTAGTTCAAATAAAAATGTAATTTTTATTTGCAATGCAAGTTCTCATTCTAAGTTACATAACAAAAATGTAGTCTTTATCATCAATGCACATTCCTACTTTTGTTTACATATAAAACACAAATTCTATTTAAAATGCGAGTTCATATTTTTGTTCTACATAATAAAAATGTAAATTTTATCGCTACCAGTTTCCATTGACAAAAATATGATCTTAACCATGCATTTCATTTCATATGCAGTATATAACAAATAAATATATTTTCTTCATATGCAATACATGACATTACCAAATAAATATATCTTCTTTATATGCAGCATAACAATGAACTTTTTATTAACAAAAGAAACGCAGCAAAAATGCAGTTTTGAAATGTATTCATTTTATCGTAACTCAAATGACGATAAGAATGAAATGTTAACATCGCTATTTTTATCGCACCAGAAATATCGATAGAAATGTGATATTAACATTTCTCTTTTACCGCATCAAAATATTGATAAAAATATATACATTCCAATTTATACTTTTATTTACATTTGACATGTAAATAAAAATATGACTCTTCAAAACATGCTTTTACTTACATCTAAAAGGTAAGTAAAAATGCTACTGCTAAATTCATATTTTTTTTTTTCCAAAAATGTAAGTAAACAATGCAGCTCTTTAATTCATCAAATTTGACACTAAAAAGGTGTCTACTTTTATTTAAACTATCATGACACAAAAAGGATTTTTTATATTTTTTTATTGAAAAGAAATAACAATAAAAATGATTCTTTTTAATGTTAAAAAGAATCAGCGACAAAAATGTTCCTTTTTACCATTAAGAAGAAATAGTGACAAAATGTTTCTTTTTATCGACAAAAGGAATATGATCAAACATGTTCTTCTTTAACAACAAAAGTGAATATGAACAAATGTTCTTTTTAATAACAAGAAAAAAAAAATATGAACAAATGTTCTTTTTATCTAATTACATCATAAATGTAAATTTTCCTTTTTCCTAATTACATCATAAATGTAACTTTCCTTCTTTAAATCTTAATCACATAAAATATAATATTTTACCCTTTTTTTTATTTCATAAAATGAAGGTTTTATTTCATTCTTTATATTTGTCCTTCTTTTACATTTGATAAAATGAATATTTTTATCATTCTTTTACATTTGATAGAGAAGTATAATTTTAGTTCACTCTTTTTTTAATAATTCACATTACAATAAAAATATAATTTTAATTGTCTATTATCTCATTTTACATAAAATGTACTTTTCTATCTAATGTTATAATTTACATAAAATGTAAATTCTATTTCTAATATAACATATTACATAAAGTGTAACTTCTATTGTCTTTCTATTTTCTTTTCTTGTTAACATAAAAAAAAAAAATTCTATGTTAAATCTTCCCAAAACATTTCTTCCTAACATAAAAAATATTTTATGTTAAATCTCTCTTACCAATTTCTTTTAACATAAATAATTTATGCTAAATCCTTCTTTAACATTCTTATTTGTTCATTTACATAAAAGGTAAATTTTCTTCCTTCTATTTGTTCTATTTACATAAAATGTAAATCAATAGTTTATTTACATAAAATGTAAATTTTCCTTTTCAATTATCTTATTTACATAAATGTAAATTTCTTTTATAATTATTCAATTTACATAAAATGTAAATTTTCTCTTTTTAATACTGCTTACATAGAAAATGTAAATTCTGCCATACATACCTAATTAACAAAAATTGTTAACACAACCAAATATAGTTTGATTTCGTCGTCAATTCCAACACAACAAAATATAATTTGAGTTCGTCGTCAATTCCAACCCAACAAAATATAATTTGATTTCGTCGTCAATTTCAACACAACAAAATATGAGGTGTTATATTTATCAGTTTAATGTCCATAAGGTAAACATGACAAAATATGACATTTTATTTGGATTAAGGATTCTAATCTGATCTAATTCCCAAACAAGATAGTATATTTAATTGGATTAAAAATTCTAGTTTAATCCACTTTGCAAACATGACGATTTTTATTGTACTCATCAAATCAAAATAACACGACAACATATCTAAACAACATAATACAATCCAATTTCTCAGAACCACCATCACAATTCATCACATCGCAAATCTAATTAAATAAGATAACAACAATTATCTAACAGCGATAAAATAATTAATTTAATTAATTAAAATTAGAAATTCTCACATTGAATTTTGGCCGAAATTTGACTGTCTCCGTTTCAGCTGCGGTCTGCGCCATCGTGAAGCTCTCGGAAAGACGAGTCCAACGCAACAAACGGTTCGTAAAACGGGCCTCGTACGAAGAAAATATGAATTTTTAAAGATTGGATAAAATTAAATATTTAATTAATAAAATTAATAAAATATTTCAGCCGATACCTTTCTTCCCCGTCGCTACTTCAGTAAACACCGTGAACCCATCCACCGTCGTTTCTCTCTCCTCGCGCCACCTACATCCGGCCACCAGAGAACGATCAGAACCTTCCACCTCGAAGCCGTCGCCAACACCTACCCACGCCCGGAGCACCCCCGCGCTCGGTGGCCCCCACCACGCACCGTCCCTCTTCAAAACCGCTGCCTTCTAGCTCAAAATTCGCAAAATCCGTGAATCAAAACCCGATCTTGACCGTATAGATTTGTAGCTCTCTAAATTCTCTTCGATTTGGTATATCATACGTCGATTTTCGTTGAACGGATTGAGAGATATTGATGTTTGAAGTTGGACGAATTCTGGCCATTGACAGCAAGTGGCGGCTGGCCTGTAGAATTAGGGTTCCGGATTTTCCGGAATTAAATAATATTTTAATATTTTAATCTCGAAAAATGTGCTAAAAAGTGGATTTTCGGACTTTCTCCGATTTGGGCCTGCTTACTGTCGATCTTAACATTTTGAGGCCTTCTGAACGCGATGGGCTATGTCCCGGGCTCTAATTCCAATGTCTGTAACGTTTTTTTTTCGGTTTTCATTTAAAAATGCAATATTAAATAAATAATTTAATTTCTACCGTATATTTAAATATGCCGGGGCCACAAATTAACTTCAAAAATTCCCGAAAAATATATTTAGCTATGTTTTAACGCTGCGGACCTAGAAAAATTAATTTCATTCAATTCTGAGCTCGTATGAATTTTTAATGAATTTTTAAAGTCAAAAATTGTCCGTTTACACTGAAAAATCAATTATAATTATATATTAATTCTAAAAATTACCGAAAAATCATTTTTAGCTTTATTTTGACGATACGAACCCAACAAAATTATTTTCGTCGAATTCTGAGACTGTTTGAAAAATGCATATTTTTAAGGCGTTCAAATTTAACTGAAATAGTCAAAACACATTTTCTTTTACCATGCTCACATATTAATTCGAAAAATTCTGAAATTTGAAACCTAGCAATAATTTGACATTCCGGTTCCAACAAAAGTGGTTTCGTCGAAAACAGAGGTCGTTTGAAAAATGACTATTTTTAAGGTCAATATATTTAATATTAAAAATACATTTTTAAACAATAATTTCTAAAACTCGAAATATATAAGTGTTTACTGTTTTTCAATGCAGAAACGTCATTCTGAACTCAATGGAAGTGGTTTCGAGTCCAAATTCCTTCGTATGTGAAAAGTAGCATTTTTGACCTTTATATATTTCATAGCGACCTTTCTAAATTTTAAACTGGGCATAACTTTTGATTTCCGCTATGAAATTTCGATTTTTCGGATTCGTTGGAAAGATATTTTAAAATAGATTCTAATATTTTTGGTTTCACTAAAATCCGTTAAATTTTGCATCTTGTACGGTCAGTCAAAGTTCAAGTTTGACTTTTCAAACTACAGCGCTATTTCTACTCCTTTTATAATTAAAATTAAATTATTCATTCTAACTTCGATTTGAATCAAATTTGTGATCATTATTATTTAAAATAGATTATTTTAAATATCAAAACTCATTAAAATCACTAAATTTAAAATTTTAAATTGGCCCCAAAATTCAGGGTTGTTACAAAATCATAGAGGCGAATTGGTTATTTCAATTGTTCAAGGCGCGTTATCTTTGTTTCAAACTGAGGATTTGCTGAGGAAGATGTATGGAGAGTCTGCTTTTTCTAGTTGCAGCTGAGAGTTTTCTTTTTTTGCTTTTTTCCATATTTTTTCTTTGGGTTTTCTACTAAAATCTTAGGTAGGGCAAGTGCCTACCCCACCTTACCTATGGACTCGTCAGTGTGTGCCACACTTGTCCATGTTACCCAATAAGATCCATGTGGGCTCAGATATGTCGCACGTGTCGGGGCGTGTTGAGACAAGTCTCACATCGGGGAATTCATAAAAAATAAATCTTGTATAACTATTAAGAGTCCACACTTCAAATTGCCAATTGGTTTGTGATAATTTTGGTTTTTTAACATGGTATCAGAGTGGGTTTAATTCGTGTACACATAACTGTCACACTTATTCCCGTCACCCAATAAGATCCACGTGCTAGGCTCGGGATATGTCACACGTGCGGGGGTGTGTTGAGACAAGTCCCACATCGGGGAAATTGTAGAATAAATCATGTATAACTATTAAGAGTCTACCTTTTACATTGTCAATTGATTTTGTGGTAATTGGGGTTATCTAACACTATTTATTTCATTATTTTATTCTATTTTATTTTTTTTGAATAATTTACTATTAAAAACTAAACCATTTAAGAGCTAATTCTCCTTTTAGCTATATATTGACTCACTTTTTCTGATGGTATGTTAGTTTTTGAAAATGATTTTTTTTAAATCATGCACCAAAAACTAAAAATTGGAAGAGTAATTTGAAAAATGATATATAATAGGCTAAAAGTTGTAATCGATGTCAAACAAATAGTGTTTTTCTGGTAAAAACATAAACGGAGAAACTATTGATATAAAGAAATTGCAAATTATTACAGATGATTAGATAACTCAAAAACAAATATAATATAAAAATGAATAAAATAATAAAGAAGCACTTATATGAATTTCTTGATTTTTCAAACTTAGTAAATGACTTATGTTTAATAGAGTATCCTAATAAACATATTTTCATTTGTAAACTACATGCAGTCACTCTCTAATAGTAATTTGGCATATTGATTCAAATATGTAGAAAATTTTCCTCCCTATAACATTGTAAAATAATACAACATGGTTAATAACGTATTTTGCATATATCCGATATATCACCTGCTATATATATATCATCATGATATTCTAAAACATCTGATATTGATTCGGAGATAAATGTGTATCTGAAATGACGATGAAGCTTCCAGGTTTGTCCCTCAAGAATCAAGATCTCTCATTGGCCATCCTCATGGCGCTGCAACTTCTTCCATCTCTGAAAGGGTGTTGGTTACAATCTGGAGATTCTCGACATGCACAAATCCTTTTGCCCAACGTTCCATCTTCGAAGGCTCCACTAGTAGTGCTCCGGCCGACACCAAAGCTATGCATGAGGAAGGTTTATCCTTTAATTCTTTGGCATTATAGGAGGTCTTTAATCTTTATAGCAAGCATGCTCATACGCCATTAATCTTTCTCCTCGTATTTTCCAAAATGAATCCTAAAGTCTCACATTCTCCAACAGAAGGCGCACAACCAAGAACCTAAAAAAATAACGATCGGTTAGATGTTGTCGTTATCTCTAAGATGACCCCCCATCATCCTAATTGGCGACAAGTCCAGTTTAGATGAACATATAATTGACGCTCTTATAGAAGAAAGGGCTGTTGATGCTCGAGTCCATAGTGATGATGAAGACGTCTATATTATGCATGTCTCCAAACGTACCAATAACCTCAATTTGAAGGATAATGTTGTATAGGAAAAGCTAATGACAAAGGAAGTCAAGAGAGAGCCTCTGGATGCTTAATTTACTCCACTCATGGTCATGCTTCCCGATGAGGCAATCCCTGCCTGATGGGGCCTCTCTTTCTTTGCAAGGCTCGAACCATCCCCACGACTACTTGGTTTGAGTAACACTTGGTCTCTCGTGAATCCGGGCATCGATATATGATTATTTAACTAATGCGTTCTTTTAGGTCAACACTTCAGACCACACCAAACATTGGGTAAGAAGACAACGCTCTTCCGAACTCTAGGCATGAATTGTGAGATTGAGCCATCACATTTTCAGCTCTTCGTAATTCATACTTGTACCCACTGTCTTGAGTTAGCGAAGTTGGTAAATGGACGATCAAACCTTTTTCTTTAGTGTTTATACTCTTCCCGTTGAATCGAGGGCTAGAATTAGTGAGTGGATGGTCAAATTACATCTCCGCATTAATTCATATTCTTGTCGGATCAAAGGAGTGAGTTAATGAATGTATGGTTGGGTCACATCCATTCCAGGTTTATGCTCTTGTCCTAACTCTGAGGACTAGATTTGATGGATGGATTGTCGTGTCATATCCATCCTAGTTTATAGTTATGCCCCTCTCCTATGTTAAAGGAAGACGTCATGGACAACCGAGCTAGGTTCGCTTTGGATTATACTTAGCCTATAGAATCGTAGGCAAGAGTTGGTAATTAACTTGGATAGTCTAGTTGTTGAAATTAATGCACTTTTATACTAGTATTACCGCAAATGGTGGGAAAAACGACCGTTAAAATATTTAATATGAAATAAAAAATTATTTGTTAAAATGTATTTCAATTTAAATTTTATTTAAAAAATTATAGGGTATTTTAGGAGAAAATGAAAGTAACTAATGAAGTAGAAATTCAATTAAACTAAATTTTACATGTAAACCAATTTGAAACTGAAAATATACTATCAATATCAATGTATTGATTTAAATCGGTCAAAAATACAATTATACAACATACATTTCTATTATATATCAAGTAAGATCGCTTAATGTTTAGTTATTTTGCAACTCTAAACCATTAATGTATTGAAAAAAAATTAAAAAGGAAACAAAACAAATATAACTCAAAGCATATCATAATATCAATGAATATTTAATTAAAATAAAAAATGCAAGAGTAAAATGTAATTTTAGGGGTGTCAGATGGGCTGGATTGGACCGATTGGTTGAAAACTAACCCAACCCATTTAACATAAAAAAATAGTCAATCCATCATCCCCATTTATTAAATGGATAAACCCAACCCAACTCACCATTTTAATGGGTCAAACCAACCCAACTGACCTAACCCATTATGATTGAAATTATTGTAAATACAATATTGAGCTACTATTATCGCAAAAATATCATTTCAGTTCACATTTGCAATAACAGACCCATGGAGTAGCATTTAATTTCAACTAATTTCTAGTACATAACTATATCACATAAAATGGAAATTACTCGAACTGCAATATTTGCCGCATTTATCCAGCATCACTTGAAATATCATTAAAGAATAAGAAATTTCGCAATATCTAATATAACAATAATCAAGATATTATTCAAAAACTACATAACAAGTTCAATCAAATATTATTAAAAATACTACATAATAGTTGCAATTTGCTGCTAGATTGAGTGAATCAAGATATCATTTGCAAAAGTTAGCTATGTCTTCTACGCATTATCCCATGATCATCGACTGCGTTTGCGACCATGTTCCTATTAGCCTGCACATTACAATAAATTATTCGATCAGACATTATAAACGGTTTGAACATTTATGTTAAAATAATTTGAAAACTGAGACAAAGAAAAGGAAAAGACAACATACATGCAAATAACTTGGGCCGAAATGCTAGAAAGAACTGAATTTTGTGAAAATAGAAAAGGCTAAAATATGACAACAAGGTGAAAACATAACAGATTATAAACTGGCATGCAAAGGGAAAATACTCTAGTCACGTCGTCTCCTGAACCATGACAAGCATGTATATGTATAACCTCTATGTTAGTCAACAAACAAAATCATAATATTAGGATATATTATTAGTCAGCAAAGGGTAACGGAGGCTAGTTAATGGTGCGACAGGAAAGTAGTAAATGTAGAACCCAAAGCAACAACAGAAACAAAACAGAAGCAATAATGGAAATAGGAAAATATAACCACTCAAAATCATAAATGGTTCAAACAAGACGACGCTTTACTAATTTTTAGCACCTAACTTAGCACCATATGCCATACGCCATTAAGTGTTAACACATTTGTGCAACGTCAATCAAAAGCAGCAAAAGGCAGCTAGTTTCAAAAGGCAAAATGATGCATGACATGCGCTGCTTAGTTTTAACATATATAACACATCGTTTTCCCCCTCTCAAATATTGCTGACACAATAGTTTATTATCGCTCAGTCTTAAATGTTTTAGTCCATCAAAAAATATATAGAATACCAGTTCCAAATTGGATAACAAAGTATATATTTACTGGAGAAAATTGCCTAACTTTGCAACTAACCGTTTTCTGACTTCAAATAAATTCAAGTAAACAAGTAGAGAAACAAGCATACCAAGTTGGAATTAACTGTTACTTGGAATTAGAGAAACAACTTGATAAGAACTAACGAGAAAATATTGCTTAGAGTTAACTACTTTTATTCCAGTACATGTTGGTGGCAGCCATAGAATTTCAACTATGTTCGAATTACCCGATATTTATTACGAATAAATTATTTGTTTAAATAATTATTACGGAAATATTTAAAATTGTAAAATGTTGTGCAAACCATAAATTATATTGGATACATTCATGTTGAACTGAACTCTAAAAGGGATTTAAACAGAAATTGCATAAATTATGGATATAAATCACAAGCAATCTTAGTGAAAAACAAAATGGTTAAACATGAAACTTTTTTATGGTATCAACAAACACAATGCATTGATATTTGTCAATATTTTAGCAATTAAGAATCAATTTTGAATAAGGCATATATTTAAGTCTGTAATTTATTAAAATGAAGAAATCAAGTAAATTAAGTGTAAACTTCTAGGACTATTTTCTGTTTTTCTGTGATCATGTGTCCAGTCGTCTTGTAATTAAGGTCAGTACACGATATAATGATTCGATGCAATGAACGCAAATGGAAACAATGAGGTAGGTAAGGAGTAGGTTATCATAGTTTATAATTATTAAAGCGTCAGTCTTCTTCATCATACGTTTTGGATATTATTAAAGTGTCTGTCTTCTTCATTGTTGAATGCATATTAATGTTGAATGCAGTGCTTTGAAAACTGGAAGTTCAGACTACTTTCTGACGTCCACTGCGCCTGTAAATCTCTTGTATGTATATTGAGACAGAGTCATTCTGACCATCCATCATTAGAAAACTTGTGTATACATTTTCACTATTTGTTGATGCAGGCCAAGATTGATGCTAGTCATCATTGTTGCTGGCCAAGATCAAGAGTGGAACTGCTATCAGACAAGAGCTTAACATACTCAAGAAAGCTGCTGCTTAAGTGTTTATTTTTAGTTTTTTGTGTGTTAAATTTTGGATTTGATGGATGAGCTGCTTAAGTGTTTACTTTTTCAACTTATCATTAAGATTTTTTTATGTTTTCTCTAAAAGTATTATTGTAATCCATCAGACGCGCCTATTACTATCATTTTCTTATAGCATATTCATGGATGTACAATGTACATTTGAAATTTTGTTTATTTGGGTTTTCTGATCATCAGCTTTTTCTACATTACTCATCTATTATAACTCTTTACACAACAATCATCATTGGTAATCTTGACCCTTACGGAAATTACACAAAAATGGACTATTTTTAGATTAATCTTAGCAATAATGATCATGAAAAACAGGACGGAAAAACAAAACAACATGGTCCAAATACTTTTTTATAGATGCCTTAACATCGATGAAATTTAGCCGTACCCAATACTCAAACGTAATTAAGATACTAAACGGATTAAGAAACCCTGTACAGTTTAAACATTATAAAAGAGGATTTTTATTTTTTATTTTTTTTTAAGTATATGCATATATGTATTTTAAGTTATTTGAATAATGTTTTAGTGGTTAAATAGGTGCAATCAAACCACAGTAGAACGATAAATAATAGTTAAATGATTTTATCAAATTAGTAATATGTTCATCCTTGCAAGTTTTAAAGCAAAGATGTCGGTTAAAGAGTCTAATAATAATAGAACTTCATGTATATCTAGGAGTGTTAAAAAGAGTATAATGCAATATCATATAGAAAGAAAAAAAACATAGTAAAGCAAATCTTGACCATTAAATAGAACTTGAGTTTTCCTTTCCCTTTCTAACGTTTAGGCCCTTTAAGTAGGTCATGTCTCTTTGTTATCATATTTATCATCTCAAATTTTATACTTCCGAAGTGGATTAGGTTTTTCTTTCCTATTATATATGTTTGTTGATATGATGCAATTTTAATCTTTCCATATCTACTATAAACTTATCTTATCCGATATATGCTAAGAACTATATATTTTTCGCCAATCTCTTACACTAGCCAATACTCTATTATGTGGATTCTACAATACCATGCGACACATACTTCCGGTAATAATGAGAGATACTGCAACACCCAAAGATAGAGGCACACGAATCAATGAAAATTAATGGTGGATATGGTTTTTTTGGGTTGGGGGGGGGGGGGGGGGGAGGGGGGACTGGGGAATGCAGATTGATTCAATGGTCTGATGTTATTCAGGTGTTTTTCTGTTTGTATTTTTTGGGTGAAGTTGTGTTATTGAATAATAATAAATCTTATATGAAGAACTTAACTTACCATGACCTTGGTTCTTCCATAAAATGAGTCTGCAACTTTGTAGTACCTTCCTTAGAAAATCGCACCAACACCCTTCTGAAGTTATTCGCTGTTGGAAATTTGTGTGAATTATTAAAATATTTGAATAAGTGTATGAGTGGCTCCTTAATGTGAATAGTCCCACATCATGGGATTATATGAAAGAAGCAAGTATTTATACTTGTTTCTAAGAAGCTTTGATGGGGCCTTGGGGCTCCCAATACATGCTTTGTTGTGAGGAGGGAGCCCATGCATCATGACCACCACACACGCGCGCGCGACCGACCGACCGACCCGGCCCGGTTCAGTTCGGTTTGGTATTGGGCTTGGGCCTTGGCTATGTGGTGTAGACACTTATATTTTTAGACCAGAAAAACTTGATTTTTTCGAACCGTTTTTTAATTACGGAAAATATTTCTGAACCGAATTTAATTTGAAACGGTAAACTTTTGACCAAGTATTTCGCAGATCCTATTTTCCTCCACTGACCAGTATTTTCAACTAACCTAATCCTCGTCTATATATTATTATCTTCAGATTAGACGAGATTAATATACATAAAAAAAAAAACTGTTTTTCTCTTTTCTCTTCCACCGCCATTAAAATATTCTTACAGAAATTTTCGAGCAGTTAAATCCGAAAGTGCAAATCTGCACTGATCTGTTTGTGCAAAGCAGATCAGTTATTAATTTCAGAGAGGCTGTTTTATCCTAGAGGCGGCGGCGAAAGTACGAACTGGTTTTGCACCATCGACCAGATCGCCGAATCGTCTTCAAGAAAGCGACCTGGTCCGCGACTCAGCCATTGTTTCCCAACAATTTGAAGACGATAAGAAACAATGGCTTCGTTGCAGTCCTAGATGGAGGCGGTTGCTACCCTACAGACAATTAATCAATGGGAGGACACTAAAATGATCTGGATGGAACAGTCGTGATGATCATTGGCGCGTCATCAGCCATTGTAACAGACCTCGCTGCTGCTGGATGCCGCATCATCGCCGTGGCCAGGCATATCGAACGACTGAAATCACTTTGCAACGATTGAACGCGATGAAATCTGAACTGTGGACCATGGATCTACATGCTCAGGTTCTGTTTTCGCCTTTCTTTTCAGCTGATTATTTCAGATCTATTTTGACCTAAATCATATGATTTAATGAGTTTTATTTTGAAAGTGTCATTAGTGAATGCAAATAGTGAAAATGTTTTTATTATAAATTGACATTATTTAAGTGCATAATTATGTTGAAAATGTCATTAAAATTTTGGCATTACTGAAATACATATGATTATATGAAAATGTCATTAAAATTAACATTAATAGAACACATATATTATTTGGAAATGTCACTAAATTTTTTGACATTAATAGAATGTGTATGTTATTTGATAATGTCCTTAAGAATCGACATTAATTGGATGAATAGGTTTTTTGCATCAAATAAATTGACATAGTTTATATGCATACAACTGAAAAGATAGAATGTAGAACACCTTTGTTGCATACATATGATTCACTTTTGTTAGTCTCTGAATTTATGAATATTTTCCTATGAGAAAATATAAATTCTCAAACATATGAACATCTTTAAAAATAGTTTGAATCAACAACCGACCAGTAAATAACAGAATGGAATCCGCAAGGAAACCATAAATGACAGCAGCAATCAACCCAAATGAATGATTCTGGACAGTTATTCTATAATACAACTGTAGAAAACCAGATCATATGACACAGATGTATTGGAACAGGCCAGGCCCTGCACCGCAGGCTAACCTGACTGAGGAGCCTCTTACGGCTATGATTACCGAGATTCGCCTTGTTGGTGAATCAAAGGGTTGGTGGGTAAACATTGGTGTTTCTCGCCATGTTTGCTATGATTGTGATATATTCACAATATACACAGTTGCTGACAATCAGAAAGTGTGTTGTGAGATCCTTACACCACTTAAAATGTAGAGACTGGTAATATGAAAATAAAGCATATGATTGGAAAGACATTGATTATTAAAAATGTGATGCATTTGATATGTTTGAAAACATTCAAAATTGAAATCAAGCAAATAAGAAAATTAAGAGACTACATAGTGATAGAGGAACAGAATATGAATCTAATTCTATTCTGGATTTTTATGAGATATATTGTACATAAGAGAACTGCACCAAATTCACATGAAATGAACGGTAAAGCTGAAAAAAAATAGGACCTTTACTGAATTAGTAATTGTCATTTTTATTAAATTTTGGTGTAGCATAACATTAGTGGGGGGATATTTTATAGACTGTATGCTATGTTCTGAAAAGAATTCCCAAATCCAAGAATAAAATTTTGCATTACGAAATTTTAAAGAAATATAAATACAATATATCATACTTTAGAACTTGGGGTTGTTTAACATATATTCGCATTCCAGACCCTAAGAGAATAAAATTGGCAAAAAAAAATCATACGAATGTGTATTTATAAGCTATGCTGTTAATAGCAAAGCATACCGAATTTATGACCTAAATACACATAATATAATTTGAATCAAATGATACCAATTTTTATGAAACGAAATTTCCTTTAAATTTAAGGAATAGTGGGGGCACAACAAGTATGCCTATTAGAACAGAACTTAATAAAAGTTCTGAAGTTGAACCTAGAAGAAGTAAAAGAGCGAGAACCGTAAAAGATTTGGTTCAGATTTTTGTGCTTTTACTATAGAGGAGGATCACTTGAACCTCCAAGAGGCCTTATTTTATTTAAGACACCGATTTTTTGGCGAGATGCTATAAATGATGAGATGGATTCTCTAGAATCCAATAAGACTTGGCATTTGATAGATTTACCCTCTAGTTGTAAATTTATAGGCTGTAAATAAGTATTTAAAGGAATATTAAAACCTGATGGCACTGTTGATAAATATAAAACACGATCAATAGCTAAAGGTTTTAAACAAAAAGAAAATATAGATTTCTTCGACAATTTCTCACCTGTGACTAGAATAACATCCATCTGGGTATTAATCTCACTTCCTTGCATTTATAATTTACTAAGACACCAAATGGATGTTAAAACTGTTTTTTTTAAAACGGTGAATTAGACGAAGAAATTTATATACACCAGCCTGAAGGATTTGTTGTACATTGTTAAGAAAATAAAGTATGCAAATTAGATAAATCATTATATGGTTTAAAACAAGCATCTAAACAATGGCATGAAAATTTGATAACTTTAATCAATTCATATGGTTTTAAAGTTAATGAAAGTGACAAATGCATTTATAACAAATCTGAGAATGACATTTGCACTATTATATGCCTTTATGCAGATGACCTACTCTTTTTGGGTCAAATATTCATGTCATAAATTTAGTCAAATCCTTATTGAGTGCCAATTTTGATATGAAAGATCTAGGTGAGACGAGTGTAATCCTTGGTATTAAAATTACTAGGTCAGAAAAGAGAATTTCTTTGGATCAATCTTATTATATTGAGAAGATTCTAAAGAAATACAATTGTTTAGACTGTAAATATGCAAATACCCTATATGATCACAGTGTAAAGTTATTTAAGAACACTGATGAAGGTGTAAGACAGTCTGATTATGCGAGCATCATTGGCATGCCATTGATTGTACTAGACCCGACATTGCCTATGTCGTGGGATAATTGTGCAGGTTTATCAGTAGACCTAGTATAAAGCATTGACATGATATTGAAAGGGTCATGAGATACCTTAAACGAACCATGAACCTTGGATTACATTATGAAAAGTTTCAAGCTGTACTTGAAAGATATTCCGATGCTGACTGGAATATTTTATCTGATGATTCTATTGCGACCAGTGGCTATATATTTAGCATTGCTGGAAGAACTGTTTCTTGGAAATCTAAGAAACAAAATATCTTGACTCAGTATACTATAGTGACTGAGATAATAGCACTAGCCAAAGCTAGTGAAGAAGCAGAGAACTAAAGAAATCTGCGAGTTGAGATCCTTATACGGGAAAGATAGACACCTGTGGTGTAATCGATTGTGATAGTTCCGCGGCTATTACAAAAAGTATAGAACCGTTATAACAACGGCAGAAAACGACGTCGTAAGCACAATACTGTAAAAGAACATCACATATATAGTGATGAAAGATTTGACGACTATTGAAAGAAAAACAGAACCGATAATACAACGGTAAGATATGACAGTCGTATGCACAGTATTGTTAGAGAACATCACATATGAGGTGATGATAATTTGGCAGATCCTTTGACGAAAGGACTGACCAGAAAGAAAGTCCTTAATAATTCTAAAAGAATGGGACTACTGCCTGAGATAGTGGAATCACGCACAATGGTAACCCGACCTAAATGACTGGAGATCCCAAGAACTAGGTTCAATGGGTAAAAACAAGTTGTGTAGTGATAGTAGATGAACATGCTAAATTTATATATTAAGAAGCATGTATTCTTGAAGTGATTAGAGGATGAGTTAATAGAAACTCTTAATGAGATCTATACTCTATTTAGAGTGGAGTACCTACCTTCAGGAGTACTCTTGATAGACTCACCTATGTGAATGTGGAAATGTGGCCGTTTCCTATGGAGTTTTGGGCAGAACTTCTAGAGCGTTCACTAAACTGGGATAGACGTGCATGGCCATAAACGCACGGGCTTATTTGATTGCACTATGGAAAAGATTGTGTGTGGTTTGATGTCAGGAATAGAGTTCAAGACTACGTGTCACTCTAGTAAAAACTGAATCTTATTCACTACGCAAAGGTTCAAGTCGGATGACACCTTTGTTTATGCACAGTCTTATGTTTTTTAGAAACTGCTCGATAATATTTTAAAAATTCAAGTGGGGGATTGTTGGAAATTTGTGTGAATTATTAAAATATTTGAATAAGTGTATGAGTGGCTCCTTAATGTGAATAGTCCCACATCATGGGATTATATGAAAGAAGCAAGTATTTATACTTGTTTCTAAGAAGCTTTGATGGGGCCTTGGGGCTCCCAATACATGCTTTGTTGTGAGGAGGGAGCCCATGCATCATGACCACCACACACGCGCGCGCGACCGACCGACCGACTCGACTCGACCCGACCCGGCCCGGCCCGGTTCGGTTCGGTTCGGTATTGGGCTTGGGCCTTGGCTATGTGGTGTAGACACTTATATTTTTAGACCAGAAAAACTTGATTTTTTCGAACCGTTTTTTAATTACGGAAAATATTTCTGAACCGAATTTAATTTGAAACGGTAAACTTTTGACCAAGTATTTCGCAGATCCTATTTTCCTCCACTGACCAGTATTTTCAACTAACCTAATCCTCGTCTATATATTATTATCTTCAGATTAGACGAGATTAATATACATAAAAAAAAAAAATTGTTTTTCTCTTTTCTCTTCCACCGCCATTAAAATATTCTTACAGAAATTTTCGAGCAGTTAAATCCGAAAGTGCAAATCTGCACTGATCTGTTTGTGCAAAGCAGATCAGTTATTAATTTCAGAGAGGCTGTTTTATCCTAGAGGCGGCGGCGAAAGTACGAACTGGTTTTGCACCATCGACCAGATCGCCGAATCGTCTTCAAGAAAGCGACCTGGTCCGCGACTCAGCCATTGTTTCCCAACATTCGCAATAATGCACTATTGGTTTATGCAAGTTGCCTGATGTTTCTCAGTTTATAAGAAAATAAGTTTGCAGCATAAAAAACAAACTAGAATGAAAACATGCATAAAATGAAGTTATGAAATATATATTATTGATATCTATTGTAAAAGCAAATTTCAAGAAAGTGAATTTGTAATAGTCAACATCCACATATTCAAATTAAAAAAAAAACAGATTAAGGTTGTCGTCTTCACTACAGATTTCCTAACTGAATGAACATTCAAATGAACAAATTTGTGACATCAAAACTACTATTTAACAGTTGAACAGTAAAATTCTAGTTCTAGATCTCTCTTTTGAGCTATCAAAAGAGAAGTTTGTTATATCAAAATTATATCCAAGTCATCTCAAATTGCGGACTCAAAATCTTACCTTAAAAAGTTTTGCTGGCATAATAAGAAAACAGTTGAACTGCAAAATTCGAAGTGGTTATTGAATAAACTTGAATTAGAAAAGAACATGGATTACATATCTATTATCAACAATACTGCAGCAAAACACATGCAAAAAAGAAAAGTCCAATATAGCAAAGCTCAATCTAAAGTAGCTAAAATACTAAACTAAAATGTTAATATTGATACTGAGAAAGTTATAGACCTTGATTTTGATCATCTTTTTCTTAAATTAGCATTTGAGATTTGGATCTAGAACAACGATATCTTTCCACTGATAAGCATTCAACATCCATCGTTAATGGAAATCATAAGAAGAAAAGCAGCACCAGTCTCTAATCCACTTATTGAAATCTCCATGAATGAAATTTAGGTGTTTGATTTTATGAGCTAGGGTTTGGTGATTAAGAATGAAAAGGGAAAACTAGCTAGGGTTTCGGTGCCAATTTCCAACGGTGACAGCGATCGGCAAATCCTTCATCGATTGAGGATCCAGAAGCGTCGGGTGATAGTAGACTCCAAGGAATTTGAGATCGGCAATGCTAATTTGGGAATTTAAACAGAGACACTTCCTACGAAAGGAAAATGGAAGCGGGATTGAAAAGAGGAAATAAACTGAGAGAGGAACATGGAAGCGGGTAAGATGACGAGAAGAGAAATGCGGTGAAAACACGGAAGCATGATTTTAGGCTTCAGAGAAATTGATTTTGGACACTCACAGTAAGCAAACCTCCCTAACGGTCGGTTTGATTTAATGCACTCTTATATTTATTTATTATAGGTTCATGAACCAAGTAATCAAAGGACTTTCATATTTATTTATTGTAGGTTCATGAACCAAGTAATCAAAGGTCATCTATAGAGTTCTCTAGAAAAGGTCATCTATAGAGTTCTCTAGAATGTTTTGTAGAAGCTATATAAGCATGTTAAGGAAAAGTACTATATGTGAGAGAGATAAAAAAATAAAATAAAATAAAAAAAGATTCTTTCATCTTTTTTTTTTGTTGAGCTCTGCTGTAGCAACTCATTTACATTCCTTCAAATTGGTATCATAGCGGTTTTTTGATTCTAATCTGGGATTGAAACAAGAAGTGATTTCATGGCGTCAAATTCAGAATCATCTCTAATTCCTGTCTTTGATGGTGAAATTATGACTACTGGAAGATCAAAATAAAAACTGTTCTAAGGGCAGAAGGCTTGTGGAATATTGTGGAGAAATGGTTTACAGAACCTGAAGATGAAACAAACTTGCCTGAACAAGAATTAAAGAAAATTGAAACGTCTCGTCGCCAAGATGCAAAAGCACTGAGCAAACTTCATATGGGAGTCACAAAACCAATTTTCACAAGGATATCAACAGCTTCAACAGCAAAAGAGGCATGGGATATTCTAGAAGGTGAATTCCATGGAGATGAAAAGGTACGAAGCATTAATCTCCAATCCCTTAAAAAAGATTTTCAGAATTTAAGAATGAAGGATTCTGAAAATATACAAAGTTATCATGCTCGTGTAATGGAGATTGTGAATCAAATGAAAACCTATGGTGATAATATTTCTGATCAACATGTTGTGGAGAAAATTTTGATCAGTTTAACAGATAAATATGAATATATTGTTGCCGTTATTGAAGAAACAAAAGATCTTACCAAGTTGTCCGTAAAAGAATTGATGGGCTCTCTTCAAGCACATGAAAAAAGAAGACTTAAACAGGCTGAGCAATCAGAAAATGCTTTTCTATCTGAAGCAAAGGTGAAGCCACAACAATTTGCAAAGAAGGATGGTTACAACCAGGAGCAAAAGAAGTCGGACTGGAGGAAGAAGAGAGAAGACAATTCCAGCAATTACAAAAATAATCAGAATGACAAAGGTACAAGTTCTAACCCAATTTTTTTTTGCAACATCTACAAAAAACCAGTCATATAACATCTAAATGTTGGTTCAAGGGTAAGCCTCAATGTAATTATTGTAGAAGGTTTGGCCATATTGAAAAAGACTGCAGATTTAAAATTGTCGAGAAGGCAAATTTTACAGAAGAAAAGAAGGACAACAAGGAAGAGCAAATATTTTTTATTTGTCATTCCAGCCTTCCTGAAGACAAGAAAGCCTGGTATATAGACAGTGGATGCAGCAATCATATATGTGAAGATAAAAATATCTTTGTGCAGATTGATACAACAATAAACCCAAATGTGAGGATGGGTAATGGAGCTGTTGTAGAAGCAAAAGGCAAAGGAACAATTGCTATCAACACAAAATCTGGAGTCAAATATATACCAGATATTCTTCTTGTTCTAGATTTAAAAGAAAATTTATTAAGTGTTGGACAGCTTTTGGAACATGACTATTGTCTTGTATTGAGGATAATATGTGCAGAATCTTTGAGAAAAAAACAAGAGACAGGCCATTGCAGAAGTAAAGATGGAGAGGAACAGGAACTTTCCACTAATATTCAACTACAATGCTCTAGAGGCTGAAGTGGAAGATCAATCATGGCTTTGGCATAAAAGTTATTGCCATCTAAATTTTCAGGGATTAAAGTTTCTCAAAGAAAAGAACATGGTGGACGGCCTTCCCAAAATACAAAATGAAAAGAACCCGTGTGAAGGATGCATCATGGGAAAGCACCACAAAATGCCATATCCAAGAGGAAAATCATGGAGAGCAAAAGGACGCTTGGAACTTATACATACTGACGTTTGTGGTCCAATGAAAACACTATCGTTGGGACAACAAAGGTATTTTATAATTTTCATTGATGATTTTTCACGAATGACTTGGATTTATTTTCTAAAGGAAAAATCAGAAGCATTCATTACTTTCAAGAGATTTAAAGCCCTTGTAGAAAAACAAAGTGGCTGTGACATTAAGTGCATACGGAGTGATAGAGGAGGTGAATATACCTCTAAAGAATTTGAAGAATATTGCAAAGATGAAGGCATTTGCAAGCAGCTCACAGCAGGGTACAGTCCACAACAGAACGGTGTTGCAGAACGCAAAAATAGAACAATTGTTGAAATGGCCAGGTCAATGATGAATGAAAAAGGGCTGCCAAAGACATTCTAGGCTGAAGCTACAAACACAGTTGTGTACATCATCAACAGGTGTCCCACAAAAGCTGTAAGAAACATGACACCTATTGAAGCATGGGGTGGGGAAAAACCATCTGTAAGTAATTTAAGAATATTTGGCTGCATTGGTTATGTTCATATACCTGCTGAGAAACGTTCTAAACTTGATGATAAAAGTACAAAACGTATTTTTACTGGTTATACTCTGGAGACTAAAGGTTACAGGCTTTTTAATGTTGAAACTAACAAATTGGTTCTTAGTAGAGATGTTCTATTTGATGAAAATGCAGCCTGGGATTGAAAAAAAAAACAAGTTGAACATGTCAATCTACCAAGTTCTTTGGAAACAAATGAAGAAACTGAAGAAAGAGAAGAACAAGATCAACACATAGAAACTGAAGAAAGAGAAGAACAAGATCAACACATAGAAACTGAAGAAAGAGAAGAACAAGATCAACACACTCACACATCTGAATCAGATGATGAGAATGAAACTCCACCAAGAAAATTCAGAATAATGAGTGAAATATATCAATCTTGTAATTTTGTGGTTACTGAACCAAATTTTTTTGAAGAAGCTGAGAAACATGAAGTATGGCAGCAAGCAATGGACGTAGAAATGCAAATGATTGAGAAGAACAAAACATGGGAGCTTGTAGACAAACCTGAAGGAAGAGAAATTATCGGGTTAAAATGGATCTACAAGACAAAATTAAATCAAAATGGAGAAGTTCAAAAGCATAAGGCGAGGCTAGTCACTAAAGGCTTTACTCAAAAGCCCGGCGTTGATTTTTCAGAAACATTTTCCCCAGTAGTAAGAATTGAAACCATAAGAACTGTGATTGCTCTTGCTGCACAAAAGAAATGGAAAATTTTCCAGCTCGATGTTAAGTTAGCATTCTTAAACGAAAAGCTAGATGAAGAAATTTACGTTGAGCAACCACAAGGATTCTTGGTGGAAGGGGGAGAAAACAAAGTGTACAAAGGCTCTTCGAAAAGAAAAATTCTGCTACTTACGTGAACGCATTGGAGTTGTCAAACAAGTGCATTAAGGGGGAGTGTTGAAATTAATGCACTTTTATATTTAATGCACTCTTATATTTATTTATTATAGCTTCATGAACCAAGTAATCAAAGGACTTTCACATTAATTTATTGTAGGTTCATGAACCAAGTAATCAAAGATCATATATAGAGTTCTCTAGAAAAAGTCATCTATAGAGTTCTCTAGAATGTTCTGTAGAAGCTATATAAGTATGTTATGGAAAAGTACTATATGTGAGAGAGATAAAAAAACAAAATAAAATAAAAAAAAGATTCTTTCTTCTTTTTTTTTTTTTTTTTTTTTTTTTTTTGGAGCTCTGCTGTAGCAACTCATTTACATTCATTCACCAGTCACATTCATTCTGGATTTATACTCTCCCCTCAGGTCAATGGAAAGAGTTAATTGATGGATAGTCACTCACATCCATCCCAAATCATACTCTTGCTCCACATAGTAAAGGCAAGCATTGACTGATGAACGGCCGAACCGCGTTCATCTTGATAATACCCCACAGGCCCGATCATGGTACATAGAGATTTGGTTGGTGCCTAACTCTAAGTACCCGTTATTCACATGCAATTCCACTGGATTCGGTCATAGTTCACAGCTCTTGTGTTATGTGAAGATAGAGCTGCACGTTTATAAAGCTATTTTATTTCATGGAAATAAGGAAATGGAATACTATGTCTTAATGTATGATTCAAAAACACTACGCACAAGTTTTACTCCCAGGTGAAACAGCATCCATAACAGCATCTCATCTAGAAGATGGCCACCACAGTTTAATTTATAATCAGATGTCTTTCAGGCCTACTTTTAGGCTATCTAGGTTCAACGAGGGCTAGATGTCCCCTTATCTCACTCCTGCGGGCCTTCCACAAACTGTTGGAGCTTCTTATTTCGGATCAATTCTTCAATCATATCGTGAAGGTGTCAACACTCTTCCCATTATATCCCTGCATCTTGTGAAATTTACAGAGTTTATCCAATTTTTTATGCTCCTCCATTAGCTCTCTCAATGTAATTTTCTTAAACTACTTGATTCCATAAGCAACTAAATAGATGTTCTCAATTGAATTATTAAAAGGAGTATAGCTATCAAATGATGAGATTCTTTGTTATCTCCCTAGGTCCTGTCTTCCAATTCAGTTTCTATTATAACCATTCTTCTCAGATCGACCCTGTTCTCAACATTCACATTAATATTCTTGGAACTTCCTCCAGATTTCTTTACAACGGCATTACTTTGAACTCCTTTGGCCAACTGGGTAGCATAATTACATCTTAGCGTCTGCCTCGCCTTTCTCTTTGCACAAGCATTGGGCATCATTTTGTTAAAAAGATCTAGAGTACAGGGAAGCTTTTTCATCAACCATTCGCCAAAATCTATATTGGTGTCGACTCCCTTATCAGTTCCGTCATCCCAATGTTGCTCACCTCGGACATTACTGCAGTATAGAATATTTGTAAGAATTCCTTCAGTAGTTCTCCTGGTTCTTGGAATAGATAAATAAAAGACATAATGTCCTTCGGAGAGTCCTATGCTTCTTGAATGGTTCAATTAATTTTTTCTCATTAACTGATCAAAATATGAAACACACTCAGATGGTAGTTGAGTAAGCCATAGGATTACCTTTCCTTCCATGAATATTAGGAAGCACTTGCACTTGATAGTATTCATTGTTTTGGCGGAGCCTATGTGCCACTCGTACCTCATTAGATATTGTATGAGTTCTTTCTTTCCTGCACATGACGAATTTTTGGGCATGCTAAACCTCTTCATCATATAGAATAGCTTCTATAAAGGAATTTAGAATTGGTAAGTTACTCAGCCATCGTTATGCTTCCCTTGACTTTCTCTCACAGGTCATCATACTGTCTTTATCAGATTTGGCTCTTATACATTTACTAGATGGTGGTAGTTTTAATCCATCCCATATGTTTGGCTCAACAAACAATCTTGGGTTGTGCCCCAATGCTCAGGTTCTCCTAATTCTAAGAGGGCCATTCACTCAACAACTCCATGATCATTTCTCATTAGAAACTTAGCAACGTCTGCCTAATTTCTGATGCTTTTGTTGATCAAGTGCATCCAGATTGTTTACCATCACCAAATCAAAGTTCTGATCTATGGGGAGTTGGTTCAATGGTAAACCAGCTATTGCGATCGATACTGATCCTTATGCTTTAGTTGGGGTCCATTTCACTTCGCTCTTGATATCCGAACTTCATATGGATCTTTCTCTACCTTTTGTGAGATAACCGTCTTACACCCCCAACACTTAAATAGTGCGCTGAGGTGATGCATGGTTGATGTAAGGCGATGACCAAGGTTAAATGAAAAGAGTATGATCCAAAAACTTTTCGTACATCATACAGAATATTGATCTAAATATAATAATAATAATAACTGATAATAATACATAACTGATATAAAGCAGGCAAGACATTAAATAACTGGTGTGAATGATAGTAATGAGATGATCCCTTATTTTTATACTGATTTTTAGTAGAGGTTTTTTGGATTAAAGTATTCTGCATGAAAGCTTAAGAAAAATAATTTTAAGTTTCTTTCAATAAACATACAAATATCCCTTATATTTCAGCAGTAATATTTGAATGTAAAAACTGAATAAAACATCTGTAAAGAAGGTAAAATTGCTCTTGGGCATCTACCAAAAATGTGTGCATATTCTACGATGAGAATAACATACGTTCAGGTATATAGACTGGTTAGGTGCACCATGATCATATGCCAGGTTTCCCACCAATGCATAAACAAAGTGCATATATCATTTATAAACCAATATTTAAGCCTACCGCCATTTAAAGCATCTTTTCCTACTTACAGTCTCTCATTACTTAATCACTTCATGCACACCTAATTATAGGTATATCATATTCTTTCAAAGAAAATACCTACTTATGGTCCACTCATCATCCTACCAGATAATTAAGATAATACATAACAACTACTTGAGCAAGCCATAGGGTACCAAACACACAACACAATCTGCCTTACAAATTCTTTCTTAACAAACTTCAATTATTTAAATACTATTAGGCTATTGCAAGCATAACATCTGCATCAATCCACTCCAATTCAGCCATCTATTTAGCCTCATCCTGACCTGCAGGCACTATTGAGGCTGCCCCAATTCAATTGAGACGCTCTAAAGAGCATTCATACAAAATAGGGTCAGACAAATAAGCCTGGTATGAGTAATTTCTATCAAACCTATCATTTTAATCTCAATAACCAGTATAAATGTTAAACCACAATTTAAGTTCATCATACTGTCAGTGTAAATGCATATGCATATTTCAGGTTCCCTTTTACTTGCCATTTGACTACATACTCAGTTGTAAAGGTTATTATGTGTATATGCATACAGGTATTCTTTTTATAACATTTCCACATCAAACATAAAACATACCAAACCATTACCACACCTACAAACCCTCCAAGCACATTATTGCCATGCTTTCAGCAATAGACACTCTTGGGTTAACTCATACTCATGGGCACATTAATCATTCATATCAGGTCTTTTGCTTTTACTACTTAATTCTTTTGTACACACTGATTGGGTATAACAATTTTCCCTAATCACTTGGATCCCTGGGCTTAATCAAGCCATGCGTAAGCTTGCGTAATATCCACAATGCACAACTATTAAGTAGTTTCCCTTCCCACTTGTGTCACCATTTCTTTTTCTTGTGGTTTCACTCAATTTCCCCTTCTCAAAAAGGTCACTAAAACACCCAAAATATCAAACTTTTCCTTTCTCATTCTTAACCCTACCTTAACCATCTATTTCCATAAGCATAAAAGTTATAAACATACACAACATGCAGCCATCATACTCAGTCATTCATATATATAATAATAGATTATATTGTATTGCACGTTTGCATATGGCCAAGGATGTTTTCAAATGGGTGGTACATCCTCAAAACCTATCCTTTATCACTTATTTATGCTTCACTATTCCTGAATTCAATCAAGTATAGATAAATCACAGCATAATGTTTTTAAGATATTTTTATTGAGCAACAGAGGTTCAGCACACGAAATCTTTCATTGCACCCCTATCTCCTTCCCCAATAAATATAAGACATGAGCAGTGTTTCCATTCCCTACTATCTTACATTTATGTTTTCTCTCTGACCATATTGTTCATGTCAATATTTCCATATTAATATTTAGATCAAACAAAGATTTTATTATGTTGATGGTAGTTATCCATTCCTGAAAGAATATTAGATAATTTTACCATGCATATGGGTTGTTTTTTCAATACAACATTACTGAGTGCACATTAAATACTACAACATAACAATGTTACTGCATAACTTATCAAACGAGAAGAAATCATTTCATATATCATTCAAGACTCCTTTTCCATAGCGATTAATGTCACAGATTCAGATAAAATTACTCACAAGAATGCTTTGCTTCCTTAGCTCTTTATCCGAACACTACAAGAAAAATCGCAATTAGCAACGGCAAAATCCGCTTCTAATCTGATCGCTAAACAGACATTAGCGACGGATTTCCAACAAAATGATTTTGTCGGTAAAAACCATGACGGTATTTGTGTCAGATTTTGCGACGGAATATAGCATGAGTTTTCCGACAGTTTTCCGTCATTTTACTATTTTTATAATAAAAATATAATTTTATTTATTAATTTAATTTTAATTTATTTACCGACTGTTTACCGACGGATAAGTAATTTATAATAAATTATTATTTATAAAAGGCGTTGGTAAACCCTTACTAATTGCCAAGGGATTAGCGTCGGAAATTAAATTGGGGTAAACTTAACCTCACTTTTTTTGTTGGTAATCTGCCGCTATTCCCCTTCTGATATGGCTATATATATATGTTAGCCTGCTTTGTGACCAAGCTACCCAAAGCAAATATCATGTTGACATACCTCTGGGTAAATGCTGTCTCATATGGAATCTTTGGATAACATCGATCTCCGGCATTGGAAGCATCATCAGAAGACACAAGGCAGTTTGGTCAGAATCACAACATCAGTATAAACTGGCCCGAAACCCCTATCAAATGACCTCATTTGGATCTATTCACCTTAAATACTCGTAGCCCTTTCAATTAGCTTCAGTCTGAGCTTTGGTTTGGCTCAATCGGCCTTACGATTTGAAAGTTATGCCCGTTTCCGTGAATGGGTGTAATCTAGCATCGAAGACTCAGGCCATCGCATCGGATCGCTCCCATCAGCTCGCCCTCGATCGGATTGCCCCCCTCGGATCGCCCCTCACGCGTCACGATCTGACTCGTCACCACCCTGCTCGCTCCCTCCGACCACGACCCGTTCGTGGTGCGTACCGTGACCACGATCCAATCTCATTACCACGATCCGACCACCGAACCTGCAGATAAGCGCACTGTTTTGACCTATTCTTAAGGCTATTCCTGTTCCTACTTTCATGGATCGCCTGCCACGTGTCCTACCACGACCCAGTTCTCCCAGGAGCTTTCCTACAGCTATAAATACACCTTCAGATGGCATTTTCAGGGGACTTTTTGGCATCTCAACTTCCATGGCTGCCATGGCCAACACTTCTCCATGAATAACCACCATCTTCCTCAATAAATTCAATGGATTCGGAGAGAATTATTCATTGAATTCAAGTGATTGAAAGATAATATTCATTGTAATTGTAATCTATGAGTGAAATGAGAAAATATGAAGTGGGCGTAGGCTCGTTAACGCCGAACCGCTATAAAAATCCTGTTGTCTCACTTTTTCTATATTTTTTCAGTTATTTCTTCATATCCTATGCTCAAAATACGACGATTTGGGTGTTAGGACCATTTTTTGGTCTAACATTTTGGTGCTTTCACTGAGAATTGAACTCAGGACCTCCCGCTTACTAAACGGGTGCTCTAGCCAACTGAGCTATGAAAGCTTGTCAATGAAGAATAAACGAATTGTCAAAGAATTTGACAACGGAATGGCAACAATTAGAATTCCTCCAGAAGCCATGACCTCTATCTACCGATGTTATTGAATGTGAGGAGTTGTTGAAAAGATTCGACACGCTGACTATGGCAGTATACAAAATAATGATGGTCTCATAACAGCCTCTTCTTCCAGAGCTCCGATGGTGTAAAGATCTCCACAATGCAACCAATGATGTTCCTGAACGAATAGTGATCACCTAGTTTACGTGACTTAAACCTGTCCTACAGGAGAAATCCCAGATGACATTGACATAGAACAATCCGGATACTATTCTGAGGATGACTCAGAAGATCCCAATGAACATGATTCTCAATAATGGGATACCCAACGGCAAGTAAGGATCCTAGCACTACAAAGTTACCCTTCGCTTGAACGGCGTGGTGAAAAACGTATGTCCTACGGTTCACCTATTTGCCGTCAACCGCATCGATATAGATTGATTTCCACGTGTCCAAGGGTTAGATCGATGTACTTTGGTGCCCAGAGTTAGGAACCAATTGAACCTCCGCAGGCCGTGATTGGATATATGGATCATTGCTGGGATGATAACAACTTGACTGCTCACCAGCCACTATATGACCTTGGTCAAGAGACGAGAGCTCGAGATCAACGCAAATATGAATCAACCATTAGCTCTCCACTTCATACAACAGTTGTGATAGGATATACGAACCTTACTTGAAGCCTCACAAGCTATGCTATCATGTTCAAGCTCATCTGATCAAGATTCAGACAGACCAGCTCCAACAGAATTCAGAGCCTACATTGCACCCTAGTGCCTATTGCTAAATATGCTAACCGAAGATGGAGCGGGAATGGTCTATGGTGACCAAGTTATTGGAGAAGCCGACTATTCAGCTGGATGGACCATGCTACGCAACAAAGATAGCGTGAAACCCAAAGATGCTTCCCCTCTAGATGAATTGGAGTGTGAAGGAGGTATCAATATTGCGAATAATGGGAGCATCACAAATGGAATTGCCCAAGGATCTGTCTGAAGATCTAGATCCCAGCAAGGATCATCATTCGGGATCCAGAAGGGTGACATCTAATGACGCAATTACACGTGTTCCGATTGGTGACGTCGACCTGACTAAGGTCTTGAAATCGGATCTCATTTAGACCTCTTCCGAACGAAGGAACTGACATGCTCTCTACAGGCGAACCTGGAGGTGTTCGCTTGGACCTATGCTAATATCCGCAGGATTTTACCATAGTTTATAAGTCATTTGTTGAGAATAAACCTGAGGTGTGTTCTTGCCAAGCAAACAAGACGTATGCTCGATCCAGGGAAAGCATCTACCATGAAAGAGGAAGTTAGAATGCTGAGAGGCAATGGTTTTATATGATGTGCCACGCATCCCGCTTGGATATCAAATCCCGTCCTTGTCAAGAACGCTAATGGAAAATGGCGCACACGCATTGATTTCTTAGATTTGAACAAAGTTCGCCCAAAAGGAAGCTTCCCGTCAATCAGAATTGATCAGCTTGTGGATTCAATGACTAGACATGAATGTATCCCTCTCATGGACGTGTGCGCAGCTTACAACCAAATTCTTATGCATGTGCCTGATCATGAATAAACATGTTTTATCATTGACCTTGAACTGTACTATTATATGGAATTGGCATTCGGACAGAAGGATGCCGAGACAACTTACCAGTGCTTACTGAATTATATGGCCCACAACCAAAGTGCAAGGCCCATGGAAGTCCATGTAGGTGATAGTCTTATGGAGTCCGAGCGGTCAACCTACCACATTTCGAATCTGACAGAGATGTTCAATATCTGGAATGAACCTAAAGGCCTCATAGTTAGCCATGAACAACAAAGAATTAAAGGCGTCTGAAGCTTGGCATGAAAGTTGGCACCACTTGTGTGTAAGGAGGATAAGGTCTGGAAACTAGTCAATAATGTGAGCAAGAAAGTAGTCGTGGTATACCCAAAGATTGAAAAACTCGTCTACAGCTTGCTGATTGCTCTAAGAAAGCTCCCTCATTATTTCCAAGTTCATCCGATGGTATGCACCCTCACTAACTGCTACGACAGGTCCTGCAACGACCTGAGGCACAGGGAAAATTGCTTGATCGGGACATAAAGCTAAACCAGTTTGATCTCAACTCCCTCCTAAAGAAGTCCATACGAGGGCAAGCATTAACCAACTACATCGCTGAATGTACCACTCCCGAAGAGGATGTGGTAGGTGTAGAAAATGCACCTGGAAGATGTAATCAGACGGAGCAAAGAATGATTGATTGTCCGATGCCGGTGTCTTATTAATAACCCCTAAAGTGCGGTCAATTTACTATGCCTTGCGATTGAAATTCTCCGCTACTAACAACGGTTCCGAGGACGACACCCTGATAACCGAATTGAAATTCGCTAAGGAGTTGGGAATAGTGGCATCGAACATATTTTATAACTTTTATATCGTTGTTCGCCAAGCTCGAAAGGAATTCCAGGCGCAGGAACCACCACTCGCAGCTTGCCTAGAACCGAAAGAAGGGTTGTTGGATGTATTAGAACGTTACAACATATCTCATGTCCTGCGAGAAGAAGATCAGAAGGTGGATAATCTGACCAAGTT
Source organism: Allium sativum (assembly GCA_030737875.1). Classification (NCBI taxonomy): domain Eukaryota; kingdom Viridiplantae; phylum Streptophyta; class Magnoliopsida; order Asparagales; family Amaryllidaceae; genus Allium; species Allium sativum. The sequence continues at coordinate 181,219,335 of CM060924.1, read as the reverse complement.
AGAAGGGTCCAACAATCTAGAAAAGATAGAGATTATCCCCATCAAGACACTATGAAATACAACCATTGATCAGATGAAAGTTGATCCAACGTTGGAGACCAAATCACCAGTCAGCCACCCATTAGATGGGAGATGTGCATGAATGAAACTTCTGGTGAACGGTGTTCTGAAGTTAGAAAGTGAAGACTCATACTTCCACTCTTTTCATCGATTATCTGCCAAATGACTCACTCCCCTAAGGCTGGGGGCAACTATAGATTTGAGTATAAATTGCTCGAGATTACATCATCTAATTCTGAGCTGATACATCAAGAATTTGCCTGGCCAATTGACTTAGTCTTGCCTGAAAGTTAGCAAGTTGAAGATCTAGAACGCTTACGCATGAATGCTGGTTGATTGTCAGCGCACCTACCCTTGTCCCCGATATGGGATCGAGGGTATATCAGCAAATTTATGTGATATGATTATCCCACCAGCAGTAATATCCTATTTCCTAGCATGGAAAGTGCAAAATTTCTATAAGCATGAATCCGTTGTTCTCATGCTAATTTACAACCTAACACCAATGCAAAGATGTGCTACCATTAGCAATCCAGTCATGACTTCCTGACACTCCATCCTCACCCTCAGCACAGGGGCAAAAAGATGATTTGAAGGAGATGCGACATCATCACTCGCTTATAGTACCTACCTAGCCGCCTTTGTCATCTCAAGACCCCGACCAAGGTCTATTCATTTTTTGGGACTGCCGCCCCCATGATAATCTGAAAAGATGTCCCTCATCAACTAAAGGACTTTGGCAGCCCTTTATTGGCAGAGATAGGGTGAAGTAAAATGGACCTGCAATGAATATGCAACGCCATTTTCACTCAGAATGATACTCATTCCTTTAACAGGATTATTCAATAACCATGACTCTTATATTTGCATGATTTATGAGTTATTGATGTAATTAACTCAGATGAATTAATATGGGGATGGTGTAGGTATCCAGGGTTTGCTACCGATCAAACTTGTAACACCCGCATATAGAGCCATAGAGCAATACTATAACGAGCTCGACTGAACTGCTCGCTAGCAAAGTCATGCCCCCCATCTAAAGAAAGTCATATAGCTCAAGGTGGATTTGGAATGATCATCCAATCCTTGGCTTACATGTGGCAGACCGCAAGACAATTGTACATAAATCATTGAATCGCAAAGTCGTAGCCCAACTCCAGATGAATGCGGTGTGACCGCCTACATGGCTCGATCCTATGCTCGACGCCACCGGATTACATGAATTCAAATAAAGGAGGCAATACTGCCCCTTGATATGCTCACTTTTCAATCATGCAATTTACTTTCATATGCTTTCCGAGTTATTGACATGACTAACTCGTGTGATATGAATGACGCAGGTACCCGAAGTTTGGTGCCAACCAATCCTCCCAAAGACTGTTCGGAGGAACGCAGAGCCTTGGCAAACGTTTTCCAACTGTTTGTCTGTCTGACTTTAATCCTCAGAGCTTGGATTAAAATATAAACCTTGGATGAGTTTGAAGGGCGTGCCTGATTGAAGACCGCTCGATCCATGACTCTAACTCTCATGATTCGAGAGAGAGTATAAAGGACGCGAAGATGACGTCCACAAGGCGCAAAGGTGCACCATGATAGGAACCGCCTCGATAACACTCTAACTCTCCAGAGCAGAGAGAGTATAAAAGCGTCTCCGATTGAGCACTGATAAAGAGCTCTTACCCCGCTGAAGGATCGGGGAGCGATAGAACTGCTGAGCTCGAACTCTAATCTCGGCGACTGCCAGGAGAGTATAAAAGCGTCCCTGATTGTGCGCTGAGAAAGAACTCTTACCCCGCTGAAGGATCGGGGAGCGACAGAACAGCTGAGTTTGAACTCTAACCTTGGCGACTGCCAGGAGAGTATAAAAGCGTCTATGATTAAGCGCTGAGAAAAGTGCTGGAGACTCAGCACCCCCCATAATTTCTGCTCCGCTGAAGGATCGTTGAGCATATCATGAAACAAGCTAGGGCTCCTACCCCGCCAGAGTGTCGGGGGACTGACTGAACTCCGAGCCCGGATCCTCCATGTCCGGACATGGGGGCAAAACAGTTAAGGTCCTAATCAATCCTCAACAAAGCCCTGGCCAGGCATTAAGTTAATGATTGATTGGGAGCATACCTATACACACATACTACTTTAGTGCATTTTCATTTATAATTGCATTGGCTACTTATAACGCTTCATGACTTATTTGCCCGTTCGCAGGTACAAGACAATGCGAAAGGAACAGAAATTTTATTAGTAAACGCAGGTTTACAAAAGATAACTAGTCAAGAACGCGAGGGCCTCACTCGCAATGATGGCAACATGCTAATGGAAAATGAACAAAGGGTCGCGTCCAGAAGGATGATGCAGGCCCCTTGAGGACCAAGAAACAAATGCAAAGAGAATGTCCATCTGCTGATCCCAACCGACTTCTAGAATGGGAAGCTCATATAAGGCTGGATATATCCCATACAGCAATTGGACAAGATGCAGCTATTTCGCCTCCAACCTCTCCCTTCATGCAGAAAGCAAGTGGGAACACCCGAGATGAACACGAACCAATCAGCAGTCACACAAGATGCAGCTTCGATTCAGAATGTCGTAGATGGAAACATGGGCGATGGAACGGCTACCTGAAACTTCCTAGATGAGAATGCAAGAATCATAATGAACTTAGGTCATGCACGACCAACTTCAGCTCCAGCTCGAATGGGTACTCAAGCGCTAGAGTACGCTCAACTCCAAGATGGAACGCAACAATTCGAAGAACAGAAGCCCGGTCGAGTCGAATGACTCGACCCGTGACTTGGGAGTAACATTGATGCGGAAATAAGAAATCCACAAAGACCCCCTTGTCATTTCAGATTCAATACTGGGGGCACCAGCTATGATCTTGAAAATGTGCAGCAATTCTATGATGGCAACATGCTCGCCAGTTTGATTCGGCGCCTCTCGAGAGGCGGCACTTCTCGAGATGATATGGATAACAACAATTACAGCCCTCACACGTGGGACGTCAGGATCCCCTGTTATTCCCCCAGACTTTAAATTTTCTCTATAACAAGACTTGCTCAGAGATTTTGATGAATTCAGCCCTGAAGTGGATAGACTTTCATGACAAAAAGGTGTTAGCGTCGAGACGAATGACCTAGATGCCTTCCTGACTAAAGAATGGAGTACCTTCTAATTCCTGAAATGATAAGGACAAAGGAAAAGCTCTGGAAAACAATGACAAGAATGTGCAATTCCAAAGAGAATCTATACCACTTATCGAGCCTATGATCTTGTTTGTCAAGCTCGATTGAACCGAGCATGAGAAAGAGACTCAATAAGACTGTGATAACCATTTCGGACTATGCTGAAACATAAACGGTGGGGCCCAACTAACTTCATAACGACATTTATTCACTCGCATTCAACAACCATACTTGACTCCGCAACTGATCTGATGAGAGTAACCGAATTCGCTGATGTCCAATGAGGCAATCCTCACTATCTGAATAAAGAGAAGAGATGATATCAAAGCAAATGTGGTTCAACCATTCGCATGTACAATTCCGATTTTTGCTAAATTGAGAAACAATACAGAATGATCTGGGTCGACTAAGATTGCTGAACCTGCAACTCTTACCAGATGCAATGCCAGGAAGTATAAAATATTCAAGATTAAATGCCTTACTGGCTCAACTCAACCCCCATCGATACTGGGGGCATAAGTACTGACCTCGCTTGTCCTCCAATGGCGCTGAGAGCACAAGTGTCAGTTCATAGACTAACTTTGAAGACAATCCTGGCATGAAATGGGATTCAAAACATGTACGTCATGCCTCTGGAGTACAACCTTACTCATCTTTGTCGACCAAGCGAGCTAGCTTGTGGATCGAATGTGAACTTACAGACTCAAACTACACCGAATGGAAGGTGTGACAAACCTATCTACTACCTTGCGATGGTGACGATCCTATAGGCACTGGTCCACATAATTTTAACGAACGTCCCTTACTGAATACTTCATATTTGAATATTGGATTAAGAAATGATCCGTAACAATTGTGGATTCACTCGACTACGATCCAGAGTGATCATGGCTTTTGAATTCCTTACTGTTACGATTCAATGCGATTTTAAGATCCTGAATCAATATCAAGATATCAGGCTAGTCCAAACTTGAGTACGAATGACAAATTCATATGTTGATTCTGATGTGCTTTATGCCAACAGTCCAGTTGTTAGCTTAGAGCCCAAAGGTTCTTACATCGCCCCATGATTTGGGTGGCTACTCCATTTATTGACTCATATGTAAAAGAAAGTCCAACCCTACCACGCGCTTGGCTTGCATAGAGTGATGATGTTGTTTGGCGATGACCTATGCGTGTAGGATCACGCTCGGGAGCCGACAATTTAGCATGACTACTGACGGATGAATTAGATCTTTCGATTGGACAAGGTTTAAACAATTTCTTGATCGTCTCGAATACTCCTCTCATAGAACTTAGCCTGATTAGCTCCAATGGAAGCAATGCAACAATTGGATAAAGCCTTCTCAAGGACAAATGATATTCCAGAAAGATTTAGCTCAACATATTCAAAGCACATCTCATCCTCGATGAGATGTACTTTGGGGGGCAAAATGTTAGCCTGCTTTGTGACCAGGCTACCCAAAGCAAATATCATGTTGACATACCTCTGGGTAAATGCTGTCTCATATGGAATCTCTGGATAACATCGATCTCCGGCATTGGAAGCATCATCAGAAGACACAAGGCAGTTTGGTCAGAATCACAACATCAGTATAAACTGGCCCGAAACCCCTATCAAATGACCTCATTTGGATCTATTCACCTTAAATACTCGTAGCCCTTTGAATTAGCTTCAGTTTGAGCTTTGGTTTGGCTCAATCGGCCTTACGATTTGAAAGTTATGCCCGTTTCCGTGAATGGGTGTAATCTAGCATCGAAGACTCAGGCCATCGCATCGGATCACTCCCATCAGCTCGCCCTCGATCGGATCGCCGCCCTCGGATCGTCCCTCACGCGTCACGATCTGACTCGTCACCACCCTGCTCGCTCCCTCCGACCACGACCCGTTCGTGGTGCGTACCGTGACCACGATCCAATCCCATTACCACGATCCGACCACCGAACCTGTAGATAAGCGCACTGTTTTGACCTATTCTTAAGGCTATTCCTGCTCCTACTTTCATGGATCGCCTGCCACGTGTCCTACCACGACCGAGTCCTCCCAGGAGCTTTCCTACAGCTATAAATACACCTTCAGATGGCATTTTCAGGGGACTTTTTGGCATCTCAACTTCCATGGCTGCCATGGCCAACACTTCTCCATGAATAACCACCATCTTCCTCAATAAATTCAATGGATTCGGAGAGAATTATTCATTGAATTCAAGTGATTGAAAGATAATATTCATTGTAATTGTAATCTATGAGTGAAATGAGAAAATATGAAGTGGACGTAGGCTCGTTAACGCCGAACCACTATAAAAATCCTGTTATCTCACTTTTTCTATATTTTTTCAGTTATTTCTTCATATCCTATGCTCAAAATACGACGATTTGGGTGTTAGGACCATTTTTTGGTCTAACAATATATATATAGACATATATATATATATGTGTGTGTGTGTGTGTGTGTGTGTGTGTGTGTGTTTGTGTATATGTATATATTACCATTATCAATATGTATTATGCGATAATCCACTGCTGAAAACTAATATCACAATGTAATAACTAAAAACTCAATCTTAAAATCTAAGCAAAATAAAATTACATACACAAACTTCTAACATATTCATAAATGCTCGAAACAATTACACTCAAACTTCTAGCATATTAAAGCATACACCACATATCCAAGTAATAATTTCAAAATATAGTACGATACAAAATGATAAAGAGAAAACACGTATACCGGTCCAGTAAAATATAGTATTATTCCTTTACAAAGATGTTTATGTATGCTTCTTCCGCCCTTTTGCTCCTTGCTGTGCACATCAATTGACAGCAACACATCAATTCTATGCCATTCTCACTGAACAACCAAGTAAAAATCTGCATATGAAAATTTGCCAAAGATTACAGCCTAAATTCCTAATAAAATCCTCACATATCCTCTCTGTTGAAATACGGTGCATACTTGTGTTTCTTCTGATGCTATTATTGTTCAATAAGGTCATAACTATTTTATTAATCATGAGGCAGGTAGATTAAAAGGAGTAAGGTACAATGCAAATTGAGAGTCCAACATCAAACTTATATTATGGTAATAATGAAAACTAAACGGTTACTGCAAATAGACATACGTTACAACGATATTGGTTAAAGGGAAATGGTTAAAGAACCAATCAGAAGAATACTTCATTCACTGCAAGCTAATAACAAAGAGAAAAGGTTAAAGGGAAACCTTCAACCCATGGTGGTCATGCCACTTTAACGATAAAATGCAGGCTACTGTTAAGTGTTAACCGCTTCACAATTTAATATGGCCAGACCTGATGGCCAAAAGGTGAACAAGAAGCATGTGGCACGACAAGCACTCTACAGTATAAATGGAAAAAAAGCATTGCACATGAAAGTGGATCTTCTGCTCTTTAAGAATTTTAAGGTTATTATCTTGTCAGACAAAAAATATCATTACAAAAGCCATATCCGTCTTTTTTTTTATATCATCGTTTATTTTTCTTTATCTCTCTTCCTCACCATCCATGAACAAAAATTCGTTGAGCCATTTCTAGAAACTTACCAACTCCAGATCAACCTATAACATTAAATAAAATAAAAGCAAAGATGTTAATCCTTCTCTTGCAAAGTTGGATGTGGATTTACTTAGAGATCTGGGAGGGATATCAAATCAAGATATTTTGTAAATGGCAAGACTTCACAGGTTCAAGTTTTTAATTACAAATATTGATTAAATTTTTTCAAGCAAGATTGTCTTTTTAACCATAGTTTCTAAAGAAAACGCAGAAATAGACTGGACAACTTAGGTGCATATGAATTCATTGCAAAAGATTCAAATCCAAAATACAAATAATATGAAAAATCAAATGAGATGATGGATCTGAAATATATTAACGTGGTTAATAAATAAGCAATTGAGATGTAGCATAAAAGAGGCTCTAGATTAAATTAACATGACGAACATTTGTAGTTACCCTAAATACAAACAGTTAGACAAACATATTCATCTAAAAAACAATTACGAATGCTACAAACAGCACATGATTGCAAGGCTCATACCGAAGCAAGCATATAAATGCTAACAGTAGCCAGCAAACACCATATAATGACAGAAGGCTAAAACAATTAGCAAACCCTATGCCAACATTAAAGAACTGCACAGCCAAAAGATTGCCTACAACCGAGAAATCAAAAACAAACAAAAAACCTCAAAACTGACCTGCAGAGAATACAAGAAGTCACAAGACGAAACCCTATAATCTCCAGAGCCACAGCGAGCTCTAAGAAAACTTCGGCTTAAGGCCCTGGGCGATGAGGGAACAGAAGAGGAAGACGCTGAAGGAGACGACCTCGAAGACGAGGAGGTTGCGGATGATGTCGGTGCCGGCGTCGCAGGCGGAGAAGTTCTCGAGGCTGTGCTGGTCTGGAGAGGTGAGGGAGAGGCCGACGAAGATGGAAGGGGAATCGGAAGTCAAACGGTGGAAGGGGATTTCGTGAATTTTGGGAATTCGGAAAGGGAGGCGAAAGTGAATTTGGGATTTAGGTTTGGGAAAGTGGTTTTGAGAAATGAGATAACGTGAACTAACTGGAAGGGCGCAAAGTTCAGTAGGTTGGAGCCAAAATTTCGCATTCCCTCCTAAATTTATTCCTGAAGCGCTAAATTTTTCATGGTAGCCAACTTTTCGTTGATTTTGACAAAAATTTCATTAAAATGTATTAAATTATTTGTTATAAGATAGAACTAATTAGTAAAATTTATGTTAACTATTTATGGATTTCTTAAGAATTAATTTTCGTTAAAATATTAAATTTTACTTATTAATAATAGTTACTATTAATTATTACTTATTACTTTTTAGTTATACTTGAATATTAATTATTAAAATTTTATTATGTATATGTTACTAGTTATTAATTATTAAACACTTACAGATTTTTTTAAAAGATATTTACTAGTATAACCACATAACGGTGGAAAAACCTAGATCTTCAAATTAGTTTCACTTCCCTCATTGTAACTGCTAAAAAGTTTAGAAAAAAAACTTTCTAAATTTATTATGTATAACATTGAAGGGTGAAATCAGGGAAATTTGAAAACATTTAATCCATAAATTTCAAATTTAAGAAGCTAGCAAATGTATACTTTTGTAGCCATTAATTTACAATTAATGTCCTTCATTGTTTGTTTTATGAAGAATTTACCCTTTTTTTTTCTAAAATTACATTACATTTCCAACTTTTCTAATACAAATGATGGTAAATTTCCAAAGTTTCCAAAAAATATTTAAGTTTCTAAAAATTCCATTTCAAATCGGAAAATTTCATAACTTAAAATTATCCATCAAAATGTGCACACTTTTTGTTTCAGAATTCCACTTTGACAAAATAATTGGTTGTATGTTTCAAGAACTATTAGAATCATTTTCCATGGTTTCCCATTAAAGATTTTTTTTGCTAATTAAAAAAAGTCTTTCAAACATTCCTGCTTTAACAGATTATCTTTTTGGTAGGAATTAATGTCCATTCTTCGATTGAAGTTTGTCGCTTTTTTGAAATTCCTACTTCTATATTTTAATTGCTCCATTTCATAACATCCTTATTTGTTGCTTCCATGAATGCATTTTGTTTGTTTTTAAATAATGCTTAACCATATGGATTTTTTTTTCTCATTTAAATCCAATATTTGCTTCTTCCCATAACATGTCTCAATTGCCTCATTAATATGTTCCCTTTTTTTCTCCTCAATTATAAGCCATTTATTTTCATTCAAATTTTAAGTTACATTATTTCTTTTTATGCAAGTTTATTCCATTTTTAATATATTAACTTCTACATCTAATTAAAACCTTGCACATTTATTTACTTACCAAATTTTTTTAAAGGACAAAATATAAACACATTCAAATTACAAATAAATTTAGTTAACATGACAAAAATATTTCCAAAAAGATTGTTAAATTCAGAAAAATTAAAGAATGATTAATTGACTACATGTTAAACCATGCCTACAATATATTTTATAAAACAATGGAACTTTCTAGATTATTATGCATTTAGAATTTTGCTTACAAAGAGGAGAAGTATGATTAATTGACTACATGTTTAATTTCAAATTAATTGCCATGAAGAGAGTAATTAATTGCCATGAAGAGATTAATAGACTACATTAAAAATTAAATTGGGGAGCTCAAATAAATGATCTCACAAACATACCTCTTTAGGCAAGGCTTCAGACGGATCAGTTTGATAAATTATTAATTACCATTTATAAAAATTTAACTATATTTTATTATTTTTAATTAACTTTATAATATTTTAATAAATAATAAATATATTTAATCTTTAATTTATATTTATGTTCTATATGTTTTAGATGCCATTACACTTAAACAAAAGAGGGAAATAACAAAATAATTATCTAATAGTACATTAACATGCATGAAAATAATAACTTGTATGGTAATGTTTGAATTTTTTGAATTTCGAAATTCTTTAATATTTATTCAACTTCTTATTTTTAAACTTTGATCATTTTATTTTTCTTAGTTACTAATTATTTATCAAATAATACGTACCAATCAATTTCTTAAAAGCAAATATGTATTAATAATTTATTGATATATATTAATTTAATTAATCGTATTAAAGACTATTAAATAATCATTGATTATCAAAACAAATTTAACAAACATCGAACAACAATGTATTTTATTAATTACTATTACCTCTTATTTATATTATATAGTAATTAATAATTAATCAGCATTAATTTTCAAAAAAATAGCATTAACTATTGAATTTTATTTACTTCTAATAGTTATTATTTATTATTAATTACTAATGTATTATTAACATTAATTATTTAAAATTTAAATTTACTAATTAATTACTAAGTAATAACACAAATTTAAAACATTTAATAAATAAAAAATATAAAAGTTCGTTTCAAATTCCTTGGAAAACTGCAGGAAAATTGCTTCAAAATTTTGTCAACGGTAATCCGACTCTATTTGCAACGGAATTTAGCGTCAAATATTATATGACGGTAAAGTGCTGCAATTTCCATTGATTTAGCGACGGAATTAGTATTCGACGGTAATAATTTACAGTAAGATGACATATAAAATCCAAAATATTTTCCCTTACAAAGCCCACAGAAATCCGCCGCTAATTAGCGACGGAATTTTCCGCTGCTAAAAATCTGTCGCTAATCTCGGTTTTTCTTGTAGTGGAAGTGTTCTTCCTAAAATTACTATTGTAGCCTAGCTTATATTATAAAGAAAAACTAGCCAAATTAGCCGTATAGGCTACCTATGTATAACAATTCGCTAGGGTTTCAGGGCCTATATAATGCCCATTTTACCCTACTCTATCACTGCTCATAGGTGTAAAATTTTTAACACCCACTATTCCATTCCATTATCATTTAAATAAAAAGGGAATGGTTGATACTGGGTGCTTTTCTTTACTTAGAGGAGGATACTTTATTATATACCACCTTACCGACTAGGTTATGTGAATGACATTGATTTTTAAATCACCTAGAGTTATAATTTTTCCACTCATAATAATTTGCCTTTATCCTATGGCCGTAGGTAACCCAATTATTTTTCCTACTATACTTTTACTAGTTCCCTCCCATCAGCATATACATTTTTTTCTGGGAAATGGGTTTAAACAGCATACACACACACGCACACACACACACACACATATATATATATATATACATATATATATACATATATATACACATATATGTGTGTATATATATATATATGTGTGTGTGTGTGTGTATATATATATATATATGTGTGTGTGTATATATATATATATGTATATATATGTATGTATATATATATATATGTATATATATAAGAGCACTTAAATTCTTTGTTGACTATATTTAGTCAGCCTAGTATAACTCTTCTAGGTCTTAATACCTGCACCTTGTTACCTTATTTTACTTCATTAAAATTAGCATATAAGTGTTACTCCAACTATTCTCAGGTACAAGGATTTAAATCATTACTTATTTGTTGTTTCCAGAACCCATGTGTGTCACATATATATAATGCACACATTTTTATTCAATCAAGTAAAACACATACCCAACATCATACTTATCATTATTATTATCAATTTACTAACTTTTAAAACCCTAGTTATTTCATAAATATTATCAAGATCTAGGGTTGTTCATTCATCCCTACTTTTAGGAATTGTGTCCCATAATTCAAATATGTTGAATTTAGGTATATACATTTTGTCATTTGTTTCAAAAAAATTCCTTAATCAAACATAAAAAAATACAACACAATAAGCAAATTATTCATAGCTATTTTTTAGAAGGCAACTTTCCTTATTTTGCAAACATGGGTGGGTATTGAATCTTCATTTTGTCATCTACTTCCCAAGTGCAATCACTTGTGTCCATGCTCCACTGTACTTTTACCAATTTTATCACCTTATTCCTTAGCTTTTTCTCTTCTCTAGAAACAATCCCAATTGGTTCCTTCTCATAAGTCAAATATGATCTGATGGTTACTTGAGTGGGAGATTCCAAAATAGCTTCTTTATTATGAACTCATCTCCTCAATTGTGATATATGAAACACATTGTGTTTCTCTTTCATATTCTCTGGCAATTTCAATTAATATGCTAAGGTTCCTATCTTTTTCATGACTTCATATGGCCCTACATACCTAGGCCTTAATGTTCCTTGTTATCCAAACCCGAATACCTAATTCATAGGAGTTACTTTCACAAACACAAAATCTCCTATTTCATATTGTACTGGCCTTTTTTTCCCATCTGCATACCTCTTTTGTCTTACTATGCTATTGATATTCTTCTTCTTATCACTGTTATTTTCTCTGTTGTTTCCTTTACGTATCAGGTCATAGCAATATTTGATCTCCAGCTTAAGCCCAACATGCTGGAGACAAACAAGGTTTTTCAGATAAGCCTCAAAAGGGGCCATTCCAATGCTACTCTGAAGAGTATTATTATAAGCAAATTCAACTAGATGTATGTAATCTTCCCAACTTCCCCCAAAGTCCAAAATGCAAGTCCTAAGCATATCCTCCAATACCTTGTTTATCACTCCTATTTTCCTATCAATTTATGGATGGTAGGTTGTGCTTAAGCATAGTTTTCCCCCCCCCCCATTGCTTCCTGAAATGCTGCCCAAAACCTAGATGTAAAGATTATATGCCTGTCACTAATTATAGTTTTAGGCATACCATGCAAACCTCACAATTTCCTTGATGAACAATTGTGCTAAAATGGCGGCATTCCTTTCTGACTTTACTAGAGCAAAGTGAGCTACCTTGGTTAGCCTATCTACCAGCGCCCATATGTTGTTATTACCCCTCCTGGTTTTTGGTAAACAATCTACAAAATCCATAGATATACCTTCCCACACTACAACAAAAAAGCACTACTACAACTGTAATTTTACAGCTATCATAATACGTCATTGTCATAGAGTTTTTTTACATCTGCTTTATTCGGAGAGTTGTAATACATTAGTTTTCAACAACTTTCTTATTTCGCAAGTTGTAATAGATGCCTACTACAATGGTTCTTTTCGTCCAGTTGTAATAGATAATTATTTTTGACAACTATTATTTTGACAAGTTGTAATAGATATATATTACAACTCTTTTTGTCAGTTGTAAAAGATGTTTATTTTTAACAACTACTTCAGTTGTAATAGATAACTATTACAACTCTTTTCATCAGATGTAAAAGATAACTCTTCTTTTTTACTAATCGTAAAAGATGTCTATTACTTCTCTTTTTCTTAATTGCAAAAGATGTTTGTTTTTAACTACTGTACTTTTTCATCAATTATAATATATGACTACTAAAATTTTCATCTTATCTATCTAATAATCATAAATAAATAATAACACTTAATAATAAGTAATTAAATAGGTAGTAAAAAACTATTAATAATTAGTTGAGTAATTAATAAGTAATGAAACTAATAATAATTACAAAATAATAACATGAAATTTTAAAAATAAATATAAATAACCACTACTTAATCATATATAATAATGTATAATCATTATTATCAAATAACTGATCATTAATAAATTAAATTAAATTTTAATAATAAATAATGAATATTAATAATTAATAAATAATGTTTAATATCTAGTAATTAACTTTTGATAATTAATAATTAATAAGTAAAATTTATTTTAGAAAGTTTTCTGAACTTATTTTTAATAGCTTTTTATAACTAGTTGTAATCAAAACTTAGCTAATACCGAAATAATTAATATTCTATAGTCAATATTTAATTATTAATAATATGAAAATTTAAAATAACCATACAAATTAATAATATTTAATGAATTATTATTTAGTTTTCAAAAATTATTATTAAATACTTAATAATTAATAGTTAATGACATTTACCTAATAATTGATAATTAAACAATTAATCATTACTATTAGGTAATAATACTTGATAATTAGTGATAAATATGAATTAATTACCGTTAAATAGCTAATGTCAAATAAAAATTTAAATTAAAAAAAATAAGCACTAAGCTTTAAACTATCACTTTCTTATGTATCTAAAGCTTTTTTGTAAATATCTTATCAAGTATGTTATGGCCAGAAATAATGATAGTTTTGGTAAAAAGTATGTTTTCCCATCGGCCTGAAATATTGGCTCCAACTCTAAAAATTTCATATCCATTATTTCAGTCTGCACGTCCACCTTTTTGTCTTCACTCCCCACGTAGCACGATTCCTCTTCTCAAGAAACATCGAGTACCTCCTCAAGGGTCCGGCTATTGCCATCCCGTTATTTTCTCTTCACGCACCCAATTAAAATTTTAAACTATTTTTCCCATTTATACCTTTAATAATAATATAGATATCTTGCTCAATATTATGCGACGATTAAAAATAATAAAATCAGCCATACATGATGTTTGAGGTTAAATTACCAGCAATACTTAAAATAAAAATCAAAGGTGTATGTGATTTTAAAAAAATAAAGATATGGATTACAAATAATGATTACAGTTTGCTAATAATGATCAAAATTTTAAATATTGTAAAGTAAACGGTGTGTATAAATGTATTTTGAGACTGAATAGATCGGCAGTGTACAAGAATTGGAAATGTCTGAATAACAAATAATTAAATCATCACCGCATGAGATGTTAATTTAAATAAATCAACGCTCAGATTGGAGTATTAATTAGCATAACCCATGCTATGCAATCAACGGCGTTGTCTACAAACGTTAATTGATTCGATGAAAATGTTAAAGTGAGAGCTGCACAAACAAACTTCAATTTTGAAATAAGAAGTAAAGAACAAAAGAACATTAAAAAAAATGTAGTAAGGACATTTTTGGAATAAGCGGGGTGGGAAGAGAAAAAGTTGGGGTGCGTGTTTTATTTTCTATCTAATGGGGGGTGAAAAGCAAATAACGGGGATGCGAATAGACGGCCCCCTCATCAACAACTCGTTGTTCCACATCCAGATCCAAACACATCTCAATGCAATTTCTTTTACCCAATTTCTCCTTCTTTACCGCAATTTCGGATTGAAACACAATTCCATTACTTCTCCTTTCTCCGTCGCAAATCTTTTACTTAATTTCTCCTTTCTCCACTTCAATTTCAGATTCGATATATATTAAAAAAATCAATAATTCTAGATCTATAACCAAGATCCAGTTCATGACTTCCAATTCACAACCATTTGGTTGCGCATCTTTGTGCTATTTGTCGAGGCCAATGATTTTGGGCAACGATTGGAGCTGCGTAATTATGTTGTTCCTGAGGTGAAATGATTTGTTGTAACATACAGAACTTGATGAAGATCGATAGGGTTGTTCTTCATGCGATGGTGGGAGGTCGATTTTGAAAGATTGCGATATGGGTTGTGTTTTGGTTACGAATGCAGATCTAGCTTGGTTTACACGCACAGATGGGTGATTTGGGTGGTAGTTGATTGGATGTCGTGGGGTTATTATGGATTAGGGTGTTGCGAGGTTGGGTTTCCGATCTGGGTGGCGTGTTGAAGTTGATCCAGGCATCTTGATAGAGGTATAGTGTAGTTTATGCTTATGCATTGTTGATACACACACACAAAGTGTGTCGATGTTGATTAATAATGTTTGTACTCCTAAGCTAGCCACATTATGTTCGTTCATTGATTGTAGTCTGCTGTAGTTTTCTACGTTAGCTAGTAGTTCCGTTTTTTGATCATAAAGAATATTGGATTCCTCTTTATTTTGGTCTGTAATACCATGAATATTTCTGTTGCATTTTTGCCAGTTCTTAAGCACTCATTTTATTGCCTTCTTACTGTGTAAATTAAATAAAGTATTTTCTTGAAAATTCAGATGAAGAGTAAGAGTTTGTTGCACAATGTTAACATAATCCCTTTGTAGACACATGAACCGTTGACATCTGATTTAATAGGGTAGATACTCTGGATAAATAACCATTGACGTCTGAAGCTGATGTGAAATTTTGACATCTCGTTGAAGCACTTCAAAGTAGACAGATAATTGTTGGTGAGAAGGCTTCTTAGGTTCTTAATGAGCAGCACCATTATTTGGTCACTTTTTATTGGCTACCAAAATTAATGTATACTATAAACAACCAATTAAAATGCTTCACCGATATGACGACTTGTATTATTTGCGAGAACCTTCCCACGAACACTATCCTGGAAAGTAAAAAATAACATACACATAAATTATCTTTATAATAAACATAATTTTTGCTGCTAAAGTTATTTTGTTTTCATACATGTGAAAATAGAACTTAAATAACTGAAGTAAAATCTAGGCATTTTTATAGAATAGCAGTAAAGCAAACAGGTTAGTTTCACTTTGTACTTTCTTCTTAGGTTGGTAGTCAAAGGGTAAATTTGGAGTTCTTGGAAAATGATGTATGATGAAAATTAGGGTGTCTTAGTTTTTATCAATAGAGATACTATTTCACATTCCCATTATTATTCATTTGAGAAGTAATGTGTTCATTTTTGTATAACTCCACACATCAGGATCAATGAGAACTAATATACTTCCCTTGCAACCTAAATCAAAATTGCAAACTATGTCTCACTGACTCGGAATAGACACTTTCATTCTATAAAAAATTGTAGTCTTTGGTTTATTCTCCAGTAAACTTAGTATACTGATTTTGTGGGAATACAGGAGTTTGAATGCATGCTGCATTAAGACAAATATTCATGTCCCTTATATCCCAAGGTATACAAATTATTTAATAGATATTGAGCTTCTTTTATGTAGTGTCGGCCTAAAGATTTCCATGCCCTAGCCCAAAAATTTTATTTTCCAATATACAAATAATAAGCTATTCCATAGCTAACAATTTGGGTAAAAATATTGTTTGATGGTAGCAGGTTTCGAACTCTTGCCCCACTGCAGCCTGCGGTATAGCCCAAAAATTTTATTTTCCAATGTACAAATAATAAGCTATTCCATGGCTAACAATTCGGGTAAAAATATTGTTTGATAGCAGCAGGTCTCGAACTCTTGCCCCACTACAAACTGCATGCCGCATTAACCATTGCACTACGTCCATTTATGCCAAACTTTAGACCATTTATTGTTTTATTCTTCTCAGAGCAGTCTGCTTCTATCAAATGTTGCCTTAGCCTAGTGGGTTGCCCCAGTCCGATGGCTTGGTGGGCTTCCTTCTGGCCGGCCCTGCTTGTATGTCTTCTAGGACAACTTTGATAGTTTTCTTTTAATGTTTCTGAACTATAACTTTGAGAGTAATTTTTTAATGTTCCAGAAGAATTAAAATCTGAATCATTTGAAGCACAAGCTTCAACTATTGGATAAAACTTGTGGAAATATTGGATGAAACCTGAGGTTTGTTATGTTGTCTGTATAATTTAGTGTGAAGAGTCGTCTTCTAAGTGCATATTTTAGCTATAACATATATATTATATAATTTACTTGTAGGCCTGTTGTAGAAGATATGTTCCATTGGCTGGGAATAAATATTGCAGAAGATATGTTTCATAACTAATGATGATGCTTGCAGACCCTATTGCATATTACATGTCATTACTATATCAAAAGCCATAATACAGGTTAAGTCTATAATAGATCTTGATCAAGAGTTTGCCAAAGAGAGTTTTTGTTTGAATATTTGATTGTAATGAACTTGATATTGAGAGTGCTTGAGGTTTTAATTGGCATGAGAGTGTGACTGATTGTATTTTTAATGAATAGAAATTGTGTAAAGGGATGGTCAGATGTGATAATTCTTTGAATGATAGTTTTGTATTTGATGCTTAAGCTTGAAACTTCTTATGAGTTAGTATCTTTATGAAGTATAAAATAATGTGGATGAATGTTTATAATTTTTTTATTGCTTTACTATTAGATTTTTTCTCCTAAATACAACTACCATGTGGTTGTGACATTATATTCTACAACTGTTGCTCATAGTTGTAAAAGAAAAAAAAAATCTACAACTGCCAAACACGTTGCAAAAAAAAAATCTTTTGCAACTGTTAAAAACTATTGTAACAAAATAAGACTATATATAAGGACTATCGACCGTCAGTTGTAATAGACCTATTACAACTATTTTTGGCAGTTGTGAAACAATATTTTTGTTGTAGACTTCCATTGAGGTATTTTCAAGGGTTGCATTAAGCCTCATGGTTTTTGATATTCAGCCTTTACCTGTTGACATGTTATACATTCTGCCACACATT
The DNA here is from genome assembly GCA_030737875.1 of Allium sativum. Lineage (NCBI taxonomy): Eukaryota > Viridiplantae > Streptophyta > Magnoliopsida > Asparagales > Amaryllidaceae > Allium > Allium sativum. Next base: position 181,201,345 of record CM060924.1, on the reverse strand, counting down.
TTGCAACTACTGCCTACATCCCCTTCCACCAGAAATCTCTTCTTAGGTTTTGATACATTCTAGTATTTCCAAGATGTATTGTATATTTACTTGTATGATATGTGTCCAAGGTCTCTTTCCTCAATTCCTGGTTTTCTGTAACACACATTCTACTTTTATTTCTTACAAAACCCTGATCATCCATACAAAAAATTTCTACTACCTCTCCTCTTATCAAACTGGCTTTCTTTTCTTGTAGGTAAGGGTCTTGACTTTGCATTTTCTCCACTTTATCTGTAAAGTCAAACTTAATAACTATCAAGCTCAATTTCCCAGTTCTGCTTGGCTCAATACATATTCCTTCCTTTTCATAATAGTTACTACTTATCTCTCCTTTCGAAAGTAGCGATAAAGCTTTATACCCTTCTATCATCAACATGGCAATTTTTGCATGTTGCCTTCTCAAGGCAACAACAACTTTATTAGCCTTTCCAGGAGTAAATGTATATCCAAATCACAGGCTGCCACAAATTCCACCCATCTACATTACCTCATATATAGATCTTTTTGGGGAAACAAGTATTTTAATGATTTATGGTCAGTGTATAATTTGAATTTAGTTCCCTCTAAATAGTGCCTCCTCTTGAAACCAAAAAATGCCACAACACCAAAGATGCTCTTAGAGCACTTCACCAAACGGTATGATTTGAGATTACGGAGGTACAAACACAAAATAAAGAGAAAAAAGTAAAGAGCAAGGAATTTTTAGAGTGGTTCGATCAATTTAGACCTACATCCACTATGGAGACCCTTCTCATTATCATACTTGAGTTTACAAAGTACATCACTTTATGCATTTCACTCATTTTATGATATCTCTCTCTTAAATCTCCTAGATCTAGATTTCACTTGAATATATCAAAGGAATTGTTTGATCTCTCTGAGTATGGTGGAGATTGATGAATCTCTTCAACACTTGAACATTTGAGTGATTTTCCTTGATTCCACGACGGTTTTGTGTTAGATCTAGGCTTTAGAGAGTATTAATGGAGATTACAAAAGCTTGAGTTAAACTTGAGCAATTTATAATGGAGTTTGTAGAAGATTTGATCCACTTGTTGTTGAAGGGAGATAGAGCAAGCTTGAGAAGTCATTAATGGAGCGTGAAGTGCTTGAGAGTTATGGAGAAATGGTTTGGACAACCTTTCGGGGTAAGAAAAGTCGGTCCCTTGAATGGTTGAGAAGTGGGGTATTTATAGGTGGAGTTTAAAGGCAGTGGCAGAGTTGTAATTTATGTGTGCAGGGTATGGGTCGTTATGTTACTGGACTGCTGTACATAGTTGTAATATTTTGCAGGACCTACCCACTTTAACATGCACGACCGACCCCATCTACTATGTGCAACCAGAAATTCTTGCTTGAGCGACCAGGAAATTAGTGACCTAGCAGAACATGCGTGTATGCGAGAGACTAGGAACACATTCTAATTGCATGTCCTCTATCCGCCTTCCGTCCATTGCTTAGCAAAAATATGCTCGATTGATCACTTAGACACTGCTGCTCGACCAGAATTAGGTGTATGATCAGAGGGACTGCTCGACCAGTAGTGCATTACTATCCAGCTGGCGCTCGACTGACCTGTCAGTGCTCAATCCTTGGCGTGGTGCTCGATTAGCTGCATGGCGCTGTTTGACCGAGGCTGACGTGGCCCTAACAATTATGCATGGCTCATGAATGGTGCCTGACCAAGCAGTATGGAGCCATTTCATGTGAAACTCGCTTGAACGATCCATGCACGTCTGGTATTTGATGAAAGGCTAAAGAAAGCCTGCTTGTATATGCTCGTATATATGATCCATTGCTCACATATATGAATGTGTTGACATTCATTTTGATATAACTAATTGCTATATGCATTACAATGTATCATTACTTATAAACGAAACGATTCAACGTATGGATGATTTGTGTGTCCATCCCATGCTGACGTGGAACACATATGAATGACCCGATTGTTGCATACAGTCTAAGCTTGTAGCCATACAACACCATATATATATTTGATCCATGCCACATCTCTTAGAATGAAGATGCTGATCCATTCCTTTTTTTCATGTTCATTTTATACATGCCTGACCCATCGTTGAAGAACACTGCTCAACCAACTCAGCAAGGATATGCTGCTCGACCAAAACTTGCAGGTGGTTCTCGACCAGGGCTGACGTGGCATGGTCGACCGTGCTACTAAGATGGTGGACGACCATTCAGTGAGAGACCATTGGCGTAGTGGTGAGCGACCCTTCACTTTATGGTGCTTTATGAATATGTGTTTATACTTCATTTATACCCATACGAATGGTATCTCACCCCAATGCTGACACGCATGTCCTTAAATTTTGGGCACCAAGCCTATGTAAATATTATCCATACATAAACGTGCTTCACAATAAAGTTTGCGAATCATATTTTATCGTGCTCTACTTATTATGTGTTAAAATGCTTTTAGCCCATTCAAGTTGTACACTTGGCATGTAAACTAAGGTTATGTGCCAATGTCCGTACTCTCCATCACTTTGATAGCACACGTACTTGAGACACCTTAGAGAATGTAGCTGCATGTCATCGCTTGTGAACACTTCATAATTTTGAACCGTGTTTTAACAACTGGGTTAACACCTCCATAATTTAAAGCATATACAATAGCTGCCAATTCTAGATCATGTGTTGCATACCTTACTTCACTTGGTTTCAAATGTCTAGAAGAATAGGCAATAACCTGATCTCCTTGCATTAGTACAACCCCAACCCTGAACCACTTGCATGAGCGTACACCATTAGGCCCTCATCCCCTTTGGGTACTTTCAGTACGGGAGCCTGTACTAGTGCTTCCTTTAATTGCGTAAAAGCCCCTTCACATTTACTATCCCAAATAAAAGGTTGAATCTTTCTAGTTATCCTAGTCAGGGGAATGGAAATGTTTGCAAAGTTTTTGATAAAACTCCTATAGTACCTAGCCATACCCATGAATGATCTCACTTCTGAAACTGTTTTTGGTCTTTTCCATTCTTAAACTGCTATGACCTTATCAGGGTCTACAGAAATTCCTCTTTCTGATAATATATGCCCAAGAAAACTCTTATTTTTCCAAAAAGTGCATTTTGAATACTTATCCTTTAAGTCATGAGATCTTAACCTATTCAATAATAATGCAAATGTTTTTCATGATCTTCAATTGTTTTTGAATAAATTAAAATATCATCTATACATATGAAAACAAACTTATACAGGTAGTCTGTGAAAATTCTATTCATTAAATCCACAAAATAAGAGGAAGCATTTGTCAAGCCAAAAGACATAACAAGAAAATCATATAGCCCATATCTTGTATTGAAGGCAGTGTACTTAATGTTATTTTCTTCTACTTTCATTTGGTGAAATCCTGATGCCAAGTCCAATCTGGAAAATACTTTAGCCCCATTTAATTGATTAACAAAGTCATCAATTCTTGGTAATAGGTACTTGTTTTTAATAGTTACTTTGTTGAGCTCTCTATAATCAATACACATTCTAAGTGTACCATCCCGTTTTCTTACAAACACCACCAGTGATCCCCAATTTGAACTACTGGGTCTTATAAAACCTTTTTCTTCCAATTCTATTAATTGTTCTTTTAATTTAATGAGTTTTTTAGGCCCTATTCCAGTAGGCTTCTTTACTATAGGGCTAGCTCCTGGAATTAGATTTATCTGAAATTCAACTGGCCTGTGTTGATGTGCTCCTCTAACTTCAACAAACACATTTGTGTATTGATTAACTATGGGGATTTTATCTAATGTTAATACTACTTCTTGAGTATTCATGCAATACAAACATGCTATACTCTTTTCTCTCATAGTTTCACTCAAAACTGTTGTCCTTTTCTCTTCATAATTTTCAAGAGATATCATAGAAGTTTTCAAGTTTATAATTTCCTTATAATTCCTTAACCAGTCAACTCCTAAAATGATACCAATGCCGGGGTAATTAAGCACATACAAATCAGAAGGAAATATGCATCCCCTATATTCGGTTCTACTTGTAAACAATTTAACTTAAGTTGTCGTACTATATCATGTGATATAAGAGAGTGTGTGGCGCATGTATCATATACTACAGCTACGAGTAGGGTATTAATAAATAGTATACCTTCCACTTGGCAATGTTCCTGTGCATTGGAGTCCACCAATGATTTTTCCTTTTCCTGCTAGTTCCCCCACTTTGCCAAGCTGTTTTGGTTCGGGGCAGTCTCTCCTGAAATGGCCTTCCTTGCCACAATTATAGAATTTATATGCTGCCACTTTTCAAATAAGACACTTAGACATGATGTGTCCCTCTTACCATAGTTATAGAAAACAATCTTTCCCTTTGCTTTAGTTGGTCCAGCAACTTTCTTGTCTCCAACGTCCTCTTTCCTTTTCTTATAAGGTTGAAACTTATTTTTACTCCTTTTGTTATTATTATTGCTTTTGTGGTTTCTGTATTTTTCCCTAGTTTTGTCATATTGCTCTATGCTCAATGTTAAATCTAACACTTGATCAAATGTCTTCTCCACATAGGATAGCATTGCCCTACTTAATCCAGAATTCGACCCCTATATGTATACATCTACCATTCTTGGAAGCTTCATCCGCTACAAGCATTGCTCTATACTTAGAGAGTGCTTCAAACTTTTGAGTGTACTCAATAACACTCACCGTACCCTGCATAAGCTTGATAAATTATTCCAATAAGGAGGCTTTTGCTGAAGCAGGAACAAATCTTGCCTCAGTATCTCCTTAAACTGATCCTAAGTTACTTGATTTTCTCTCCTTCCTACAATAATGGCCTCCTACCAATCCAAAGCAGCTCCCCTTAATTGCCTTGAGGAAATTTGCCTTTTCTTTTGATCCTCAACTTGCATGTCAGAGAAAATCCTTTTTAACGATCTTAGTCAAGTTTGAATCCCCACAACAACTTCAGTCCCATAAAAAGTCTTGCCTCCTAGAAGTGCAAATGTTTTCAGTATCCTGGACAGCTCTTCATGAGCATTGGCCTGCCTATTGCCTACCCCATCTCTTAATGCCCTCACAAATTCCTGCATATCCACTCTTTGAGGCTTACTTGATGATCCAGAAGCATTTTGGTGTCTTGGTCCAACCATTCTGCTCTAAAGAGGATTAGGGTTGAATTAGTGTTATTTTCCCTATTTACACATCAAAATATATTATCTAGCCAAGCAAATTTTAGGCATACATGTTCAAACAGTGCATTTCATCATCCAACATTATTAGTTCATTTATTTATAGATGTGTATCTAACTAACACGGCTATGCTACCAACTGAGGTGACCCCTTATTTTAATACTGATTTTTAGTAGAGTTTTTTTTTATCATCTGTCCACTTCAAAGGATGTCTTCTCCTTTGATAACCTATACAGGATCCATACTTGTATTGATATAAATATATCGATCTCATTTAATTTATAGCTTGAATATCTGAAGATAAACAATCCCCTCTTACCATATATCAGAGTTGTATTTTAATTTGGCAAGAGACATTTGACTATAAAATACTGTAATCAAGTGTACATAGCAAAACTAGGTATTATATGACACATACTTCTTCCTAATTTCCTGATTACTTTAATAGTGTTGGATTCCTGTTTAAATGCAGTGTAAAACACTCCAAATTCAGTATTTATTTTAGACCATCTAGGGTTTTAAATATCCTTCAGACATACTTTCTATTTTTAAATAAATTGGGATAAAACTATAGGAAGCAGGTTGCTTAATTTTGCTAAGAGCTATCAGGCAGTTTTCAAAGCTTTTTTATCTACCAATTTCAGTAACTATACATAAACATAAATATAAGTAGCTAGTTTCTTTTCTTGCTAAAACATTACTTGCTTTAAAAATAGGATTTTTGATTAAAAAATTCTGCATGAAATCTTAAGAAAAATAATTTAAAGTGTCTTTCAATAAACATACAAATATCCCTTATATTTCAGCAGTAATATTTGAATGTAAAAATTAAATTAAGCATTTGTAAAGAAAGTAAAATTGCTCTGGGGTATCTACCAAAAATGTGCATAATCTACCATGAGAATAACATACATTTAGGTATATAGACTGGTTAGGTGACCATGATCATATGTCAGGTTTCCCACCAATGCATAAACAAAGTGCATATATCATTTACAAAACGATTTATAAGCCTACCACCATTTAAAGCCTCTTTTCCTACTTACAGTCTTTCATTACTTAATCATTTCATGCACCCCTAATTACAGGTATATCATATTCTTTCAAAGAAAATACCTACTTAAGTTCCAATCATCATCCCACCAGATAATTAAGATAACATATAACAACTACTTGACCAAGCCACAAGGGAACAAACACACAGCACAATCTGCCTTACAAAGTCTTTCTTAACAAACTTCAATTATTTACATACTACTAGGTTACAACCATTAACTAAGCTAGCATAACATCTGCATCATGCCACTCCAATTCAGCCATCTATTTAGGTTCATCCTGAGCTACAGGCACTTCTAAGGCTACCCCAATTCAATTGAGGAAACCAAAAGAGTATTCATACAAAATAGTGTCAGTCAAATAAGCCTGGTGTGAGTTTCTATCAAACCTATCATTTTAATCTCAGTAACCAGTATAAATGTTAAACCACAATTTAAGTTCATCATACCGTAAGTGTAAATGCATCTACATATTTCAGGTTCCTTTTACTTGCCATTTGACTACATAATCAGTTGTAAAGGTTACTATGTGTATATGCATACAAGTATTCTTTTTATAATATTTCCATACCAAATATAAAACATACCAAACCATTACCACACCTACAAACCCTCCAAACCATTTATTGCCATGCTTTCAATAAGAGAAACTCTTGGGTTAACTCATACTTATGGACACACTAATCATTCATATTAGGTCTTTTGCTTTTACTACATAGTTCTTTCGTACATACTGATTGGGTATAAAAATTTCCCCCAATCATTTGGATCCCTGGGCTTAATCAAGTCATGTGTAAGCATGCATAATATCCACAACGCACAACTATTAAGTAGTTTTCCGCCCACCTATTTCACTATTTCTTTTTCCTGTGGTTTCACTCAATTTCCCCTTTTCAAAAAGGTCACCTAAAGTATCTAAGTTTTCCTTTCTCATTCCCAACCCTACCTTAACCATCTATTTCCATAAGAATAAAAGCTATAAACATATAAAACATGCAACCATCATACTCAGTCATTCATATAATAAAAGATTATACTGTATTGCTTGTATATCATTATTGATATAATGCATATGGCCAAGGATGCTTTCAAAGGAGTGGTACATCCTCAAAACCTATCCCTTATCACTTATCTGTGCTTCACTATTCCTGAATTCAATCAAGTATAGATAAATCACCACATAATATTTTTAAAATATTTTTATTGAGCAACAGAGGTTTAGCACATGAAACCTTTCATTGCACCCTTGGCTCCTTCCCCTATAAATATAAGACATAAGCAGTATTTTCATTCCCCACTACCATACATTTATGTTTTCTCTCTGAACATATATTTTGTGTCAATATTTCCATGTTAATATTTAGATCAAACAAAGATTTTATTATATCGATGGTAGTTATCTATTCCTGAAAGAATATAAGATAATTTTACCATGCATACGGGTGGTTATTTCAATACAAACTTAGTGAGTGCACATTAAATATCACAACATAATAATGTTACTACATAACTTATCAAATGAGAAGAAATCATTTCATATATCATTCAAGGCTGCCTTTCCATAGGGCTTAATGCCATAGGTTCAGATAAAATTACTCACAAAAATGCTATTCTTCGTTAGCTCTTTATCCAAAGTGTTCTTCTTGAAATTGCTTTTTTACCCTAGCTTATCTTATAGAGAAAAACTAGCCTAACTAACCCCATAGGCTACCAATTTATTACAATTTGCTAGGGTTTCAGAGCCTATAAAATGTCCATTTTACCCTACTCTATCACTGCTCATAGGTGTAAAAGTTTTAACACCCACTATTCCATCCCATTATCATTTAAATAAATGGGAATGGTTTATACCGGGTGCTTTTCTTTATTCAGAGTAGGATACTTTATTATATACCACCTTACCCACTAGGTCATGTGAAGGGCATTGATTTTTAAATCACCTAGAGTTATAATTTTCCCCCTCATAATAATCTGTCTTTATTTTATGGCCGTAGGTAACCCAATTATTTTTCCTAATGTACTTTTACCAATTCCCTCCCATCAACACACACACACACACACACACACACACACATATATATATATATATATATATAAGAGCACTTAAACCAGAACCCATGTGTGTCTTATATCGGTAATGCACACATTTTTATTCAATCAAGTAAAACACATACCCATAATCATACTTATTATTATTATTATTATTATTATTATTATTATTATTATCATTTTACTGATTTTTAAAACCCTAATTATCTCATAAACATTATCAAGATCTAGGGTTATTTCAAGTAATCTCCATTACTAAGGTAGAATAATATAATAAGTATGGTAAACCATAACTAATTTGTCCCTATGTCCAAAGAATCGACACATGTGATAATGCACACTACTATATAGTCATCACATCATAAGGTATAATAGATGCCTAAGTGATAAGGTGATAACAGATAAATAAGCATAAATGTGATCCCCTACTCCAAGGCCTATATTAGCAAAGAGAATTGACAAGCAATGTTGTCTACTAACATGGGGAGTTGGGTTGATTAGGAGACACCACCCATAACCTTCTATTAAACAAGTATTGAATATGTCGATGAAGTGCTCTCTTTTTTCTCAATGGATTGACGTATCTATTCCTTATTCAATACAAACTACGACGTCTAGATAGTCAATTCGGAACAAAATACACCTATAATAAACAACACATCACAAAACAACATACATAGTCGCATATATAGATACATACATCAAGTACATCACAAAGTGATATACATGAGTGGATATACAATCCACAATATACACAACATCATCTCCCCCACAAAAGAATATGTATTTATATCAGAGTGCAAAGAAATTACAAATTAACTACATAAAAACTATGCATAACGGGTCCAAAAAGGTCGATAAAGATATCCTGGATAATATATAAGAAAAGTCCAGAAATAGCCTTACCTGCAACTAGTTCTGACCCGAGTATAAAAGTACATGGGCCAGTCTAGTTTAAATAGTATCAATAGATCATGAAAGATGAATATAACATCATAAGGGTTAACTCTTATCGAGTAGAGGGAGAGTAGGTTCAATTGAGCACAATAAGGATTCATGACATAGGGTACAATTAAACATCATATAATAATCTCATGAATAATGTCTGTAACAACCTGTATTTTCAGGACCAATTTAAAATTTTGATTTAAGCTAATATGAAAATATAAATTGGTTATTTTTGCTAAATAACACTTTGGGAATAATTTTAAAATTAGTTTTTATATTTTATTCAACTTAAAAATAATGCAGCAAAATTATTAAATTAATATATAAGTTTTGTTTTTGAAAATTTTAAAAAATCGATTTTTAAAATCATCACATAGCCTTAAAAGGTGAAATTTTGCTAGCGAGCTCAGAATTCGACAATACCAATTTTGTTGGATTCGGAATAATAAGTCATGGCTAGATTTCAAATTTCACGCGAAATGGATTTAATATGTGGCCGTGAGAGGTAAACCCGTTTGGGGCCAAACTGATAGTCGGTTTACAAAGGAACATTACTAAGACGATCTCAGAATTTGACTCCACTTTTTTTCTGGATTCGTGCTATCAAATAATGGCTAAATCCAAAGTTTCATGATTTTTGGAGTTAGCGTGTGGGCGTACAAGAAGAAAAGGTATGCTAAAATCGCATTTTTGAAACTAGTTAAAACATGATCAAAAAATAAAATGGAAGGTCAAACGAACTCGAAATTCAACGGAACTTGTTCCGTTGTATCTGGAATTACATTTTATAGCAGATGTCAGAATTTCGTAGCAAACAGAGTTAATTTGTGATCGTGCGATCAAAAGAGGTGGAGGCCAACAAGCACACTTTTATAAACATTAAGTTTTAAAACATAAAACAAACGGAGAGCATCCAACGGGTCGAAGTGTTTTTGTTTCCTCTTCATCCATGCACCACCTCATCAATCTGCAACACACCTTTTCATTTTGCACAAAGCGTCTCCTCCTTTCTCTTTTCTTCCTCCTTCCCTTTCACTTTTACACTTTCCTCCTTCCTTTTTCTCCTCTTTAATGGCCGCCTCCACCAAACCCGGCCCCACTTGCCGCCACCACCACCCTTCCCACACCTGCCTGACGTCGCGCCGCCCATGGTAGCCCAGGCCTACTGGCCGTGGACCCCACATCAACTTCCAAGACCCAAAAACTCTCCTTTTTCATGTTTTTTGCACTTCAACCCTCCATGCTTCTTCCTGCCACCACCTAGCACCCCGCATAGCCACTGCACCATCATAGGCCGCTAGCAAGTCACCCTACTCCACTATGTCATGCCGCGTCGGACAGCGAGCCCCGTGGTCCCCACGTGCCGGCGAACCCATAAAAATCATATTTTTCTCAAAACACATTTTGCAAAAACCACCCGCTTCCTTCTTTGATCCGTGACATTTCTGGCCAAGGCCCTATAAACGAAAGTCGTAGATCTCGTTTTTTCCCTATGAATTTGACATATCAAAAGCGAATTTTGGAGTTTGGAGCTGCTTAGAAAATGCGATAAAGTTTGCAGACCTGATGCAAAGATTGGCGATTTATGGTGCATTGGAGGGTTTTGGCAAGAAAGCCCACTAGGAAAAGTTGTCCGGAATGATGTTTTTGTGCTAGTGACAAAGTTTGGTAAAGATTGGAGGTCATATGGAAATTCTAGAGTTAGAATGGTGAATTCGAGTGCGGAGAGCGACAAACGATGAGCGCACGACAAGAAAAAACTACATTAGAAGCGTCGTGGCATTTGGTTTAGCTTGGGTGAGAACTTCTATCTTAAATTAATATATTAGAGTTGTTAATTAGTTATGCATTTTAAGTTTCGAGTTTGAAAGTGTATCATGTACTTATATTACCCATTGCATGTAATATCCCTTTCGGAGTTCAACACTTGAACTATTCACAAATCATTTGCATTAGAAGCGTTGTATGAATATATGACACTCGCATTTCATACTCCGTGGATGGACGCTTTTGGCGCCATAAATTGCATTAGTTAGACGAGTATTTATTTATTTATGACTACGGTGTGCGCACTATATGTGAGTGATGATTCATTAAGTAATTGTTGTTGGTTGAAAACCCTACATGGGTCTTGGGATGATATTTTACTCACATATCTTCCATATGTGAAATTTAGGTTAATCGGTTGATTGACGGATTTATGTGAGCGTCAATTATTTGATTAAAGCTCATATGAAAATAAAATGCTCGTTGGATGTCATTTGGGATATCGATAGTTATTTGTGACTATTGTTGAGTGCATATGATGAATGTAATCCATGTGAATTTATTTATACGAATATTGGTTGAAATTTTATTCCGATCCGGAATAAGTATGAATATTTTTATAATGTAATATTCAAGGAAAATCGGAAGTTAATTTTGATGTCCGATTTTGGATGGACACGAAAATATAAAAATGTGAAGCCAAGAAATATACACGCTATTTTAACTCGAACGAATTTTTATATTGATTTTATTCATTTTTATAATAAATATCGAGAATATTGAATTTCAAAATATTACATTTTGAAAATATTATCATGCTGAGATTATAATAAAATCAGATGTTCAATTTTAATTAAAAAAATGAGATGCAAGTAGGAGTCGTTTTAAAAGAATTTATAAGTGTTTTATAAAATACGTTTTTGAATGGGAATCGATGATATATATTATTTATATTTAAATGGTTTGAATAGAAAGTATCGCACAGCGACCATTCACGAATTTCGACCATTAACTTGAAATGGGCGTAATGGGAGATCCAACCGTCAGATTCTCAGGGTTCGTATCGAAAAGATCTTTCCAATTAATATATGTGATTTAAATTTGAATGGTTAGATTTTAGAAAATGTCCAAATCAGTTTTGGAAAAGGTCACTATGGATGCAGTTCAGTGGCCGATATTGGAAACCAACTGTAAAGGCCTTGATAAAATTGTTAAACATATGAATAACTTATATAAAATCATAATAAATGATTTGGAAAGATTTTGGATGAAATATTCCCCATTTGAAAAGATAAAAGGTATTTTTATCCGAATGAACTAGTTAATAACTAGGATAACAATCCAATGACTTTTAGAAATAATAAATGATATGTGAACGGTTTTTCCATAACCAGAAGTTTCCAACATATAAATTGGAATACAATGGAGAATAGGATTTTTGGGTTTGTCATGAATGGCATTTTCGTTAATACTGTTCTAAAACCCATTTGTGAATGAAATGGACCTTTTGATTGAGATTTAGAGAAGTTTTCCAGTTTGTTTAATTAAATTGGGATTGAATGGAACTCGATTTATAATAATCGACATGAGCTTCTTTGAAGGAAGACGTTTACTATTTATGAAATTTAAAAAGGCTTCTTCACTATTCCACTTATAGTATTAGTCTGATACGGAAATTTATATCGGTTATAAATGGTTCAGATTTCTGTGAAAAATCCATATAAAATGGAAGATGATTTTTGGGTTATCATGAACGGTGTTTTATATGACATTTGTCCTTTAACCTAGGTAAAGACCAGACTAATTTCCAAATATTGAACGTTGAACAATCATTCAGTAGTGATTTTTGAGATTAAAACTGAACTAGAGTTTTAATGAATCTTTAAGTAGATTGAAATGAGAATGGGATAATTAAATCTATCAAATTCAAGAAATGTTCGAGAATGGGATACCACCATTTTTACTCCATGCGGTAGTTAAATATTTAATTAGATTAGAACGTTTAGTGGTAATTAAATTTACCGATAACATAGTGGGTGTTAGATATGGAGTACTACCAGTTTTGCTCCATGGGATGAATATGTTCGGATTGAGATTAATAAAATAAATGTTCACTTCGGTAAGGCTCGATAATCCCAACTAGTTCTTAAATCTTAATTTCATTTAAGTTATGGAAAGATAAAATCAAATCTTTTGAAAATGATATTCAAAGGAAGATTAAAGAATAAGTTTAAAAGAATTTATCTTTGACAAAATTAATGGAAACCTTTATCCAAAGATGTGAATATTTGAATAAAAGAATATTCTAGATTGGAATGAGATGTGTGATATCTTTGTGTATTGATCACATGATTATAAAGTTACGTTAGTTATTCGAAAAGACCAGATTTAACCCATTCAGAATAACTATTACAACGACTAAAAAATCAAAGATATCGAAGACGGTGCAAGACCTACAATCTTCACATTAAATGGATTGCTACTGATGCCCTTGAATGAAATTGCTACCTTGACGGGGTTATAGTGGTAGTTGTCTGGACGTACTTGTTGATTGTTTGGATATGCGAGGACCTCTCTCCTGTATTGGACATATGAGATGAGGAATAAGGTGCCTCCGGTTTCGCTCAGACTCAGAACGGACTTTTAAGTGGATGGTATGTCTGACATTATATTTCGTTTTGTATTTGTTGATCTCAGCTAAATACGTATCTGTTTGGTGGTGGAGAATTTATTCTCTTGCTTAACACCTTTCTCTGAGACGTACGAGCTTAAAGGATATATATTGGTGGAAATCTATTGTATAGTATGGATTGACAATGTGGCATGCTGAGATGCAATGGTGAAGGCTTTTGTTGAAAAGCAAGGCCTTGTGGATGATGATCAAAGCATAGCTTTAAAATAGCGTAGCTTTGTATATAACGTTAATTCACGAGCCTCACACCTCGGTATGAGTCAAAAACAGGATAAGGGACGCATGGAGTGCATATTTTTTTCTTCTTGCTAGAGGTAGTGTCATGGTATGGAGCCCAAGCATCTTTACTATGCGGATGATGGATGGTGAGGCGCTTCAGATATGTTTGGTTGACAATGGCCATTTTTGGAGGTCCGATAGGACCGGAAAACATATTGTTCAAGAATAACTAATCCTCAAAAGTAAAAGAGGACCGACCCTGCAGGATCCAAGGGTTGCATGTGTTGATCCTTGGCATCCCGCAAGAGATGGCTCGAAACCAGTAAGGAGTACATCCCTTTCCTTGACTAATGAAGGAAATCCAATTTCCATTTAGACATTATACGGTTTTAGTTGTATACTATCAGTGACATAGTAGGATGGGTACTATGTCATCTAAGATTGATACATTTATATTCGAAGTTGTTTTATAAACTATGCACTTATAATAATATCAAAGATATTTGTTTTAAAGCATATCATGCATGTTTGGCTATTATAAGGTAAACTCTGTCCTCTGGTTTGTGCTGTACTGTGTGATGGGACCTGAGTCTTATAATAGCTTCATTTTTTCAAAAAGCATTGCATTGTTTATGAATTGTTTTGTTTCAAGCTTTGGTATTCACATGGAGTAAACCCATTCCGTGACATACGGCGTGGCCCCGTGAATTACATTACTTTTAAAATAAGGTTGATAATTGTTTTGAGTTCTCACACCCGTCCCATGACTAACCTGGAGTTTAGTGTTTTCGCCTAAACTCTAAGTGCCCATATTTTCCATACGGGCAGTCAGTAGTTTTTGTTTTTGTAGATATCTATTTAATAGGATCCTGGTTTACGGCTGGAACTATATTGAGAAAGCTCTGTATCCATGTATTTCTTTCAGCTGTGTTAGTTGATGTATTTCCGTTGTGCATTGTGTTTATACATTTTTATTTCTGCTACTATGTAAATTATTAATCTCTGATATTATTTTTCCGCTGTGTAATACTTATTCGTACTCTGATATTCTTGTACTCTGATGTAATTGTTGTAATAGCAATGAAAAGATCTGTCGTTATGCGTTCCGATGCGTCGTGTTCTCATACAATCTACGGTTTTCCGTCTCTCCGGAGATCGGTGGATTTCAGATCATTAAAGGGTCTCTAACAACATAGCAACAAACATCAATAATAATGTCCTGCAATCAGTCTGCATTTGTTTCTGGTAGGTCTATTAGTGATAATATTTTGTTAACTCAAGAATTGCTTCATGGATATGATAGGAAGAATATATCTCCACGTTGTATGATAAAATTTGATATTAAAAACGATTTTGAAAGTGTATCTTGGTCCTCTGTTATTGCTATTTTGTCAAGGATGAATTTTCCAAAACCTTTTTATGGCTTGGATTTATACTTGCATTTCAACGCCAATGTTTTTTATTTCAAGAAATGGAATGTTGCATGGTTATTTAAAGGGAAAGCATGGAGTTAGACAGGATGATCCAATATCCTCTTATTTGTTTATAGTTATCATGGAGCTTCTAAATTCTCTGGTTATTGAACAAGTGAAGTTGGGTAATTTTCAATTGCATCCTCGCTGCAAAAATCCACTGATTTCTCACTTGTGTTTTGCTGATGATCTTATTATTTTTACTATGCCATCTCTAGAAAATATACAATGTCTTCTTTCAATTCTAAACTCTTTTTATGAGATTACCGGGCTAGAAATAAATTCAAATAAATCTCATATCAAAATTGATGGATTGAGTCAACATAAGAAGGAAGAATTGATTACTTTATCTGGTTTAAAGGATTTACCTGATAACTCTAAATATCTAGGATTACCACTGTTCACTGGAAGAATTACTAAAGATAAGTGCATGCCATTATATGAAAAAATCATTGATCGTATGAAGCAGTAGTTGTCTTGCAACTTATCTCAAGTTGGAAGGCTAACTATAATTCAATCCATTGTAATGTCTATGACTTTATTACACCAGGAACTACATTCTTCCAATAAAGCTCATTAACATGGTGGTCAGTGCAATGAATAAGTTTTTATGGCATGGTGATCCTTTTGTTAAGAAGATTATTCCTATTGCTTTCTCAAAATTATGTGAAGATAAAAAGAATGGTGGCATAGGTATTATCAATTTGTTTCAATGGAATAAAGTTGTTGTGTTTTTGTATATTGATAAGCTCTTTTCAGATGATGACTGCCTTTGGACTAGGTATGTAAAGATTAATTTGATTGGTAGGAATAACTTTTGGACGATGCCTATTCAAGGTTTTTGTAGTTAGAGTTAGTGACAAATTTTGAATCTTAGAGGACTTTTCCTTCCTTTTATTCGATGCAATGCTTGTACATTACATGGATTATCATTCTGGCACTCTCCTTGGGCAGGTAATGGTTTGATTTTAAGTGATAGAGTGGATTATAACTTGAGAAGAAACAGTGGTATTTCTGAGTCTGCAATTATTGATGACATGATTCATGATGGTGAGTTAGTATTGCCTCATTGTAGTTCAGCTTTGTTAAGAAGGTTATGGATGGAAGTTACTTCTAATTTCAAGTCTGGTAATGAGTTCATTACATGGATGGTTAAAAGTCACTCTATCAGCTATGTATACGATTTGTTAAGTGGTGATAAGCCTTTGTTTCCTTAGCATAAACGAATTTGGAGTTTAATGAGTAGTGCAAACCAAAATTTCCTGCTACGGAAAATTATGTCTAATGCTATAAATACGAAAGACAAGTTGTTTAAGATTGGAAATATACCTGATGACTTATGCCTTTTCTGTAATGTGGATACTGAATGCAACATGCATCTATTTTTTGAATGCTCCTTTGTTTTTCATTTATGGAAGCGTATTCTTCATTCTGGCAAGTTTTCATGCTCTTTTTAATGTCAGTAGAGATGAATGGTTCATTCTTTTCAAGGTGACTAGGTGGAAGACGAGTAGGAGTTTATTACTTTTAAAGGTTTTAAAGACTTTTGTGTTTGAAACTTGGATGGAAAGAAATAGAAGAATTTTCACTACTTCTATGTTGAATGCAGATAAGTTATTCACAGCGATACACAATGCACTTTTAAGGAAAATGAACTCTGGATGATTGCTTGTTGAAGATTTTGATCCATTGAAGTGATGAGATGATGCAAGTCCTTGTTTTGAAGATGCTATGTGTTTCGTTTGTTATTTTTGATTAACTGCATTCAGTTTTTTTTATGTATAATCATGTATATCTTTTTATTTCTCGATGCAGTTTTGTTAGTTATGTTGTTCTTTTTTGTTGCTTTGTAATTCCTGTATGTTTATGTGATCTACATGGTACCTCTGTATGTGAATAAAGTTTAGTTTGCCTTTCAAAACAAACATCAGTGCATATATAGAACACTCATGAGTGTTCTAAACAACATAGCGAAATAAAATACTTATGAGTGTTCCATATAATATAGTGAAAGCATCAAATATATGTGAACATTATAGTGTCTCAAATAGGATCCAAAACAATAATTAGCAACAAATGAACAAAGCATTAAAGATGGATCCACATCATCAAATGACATTTAAATGGATCCGAAAGTCAAATAGCATCAAAAGGTGGATCCAAATAACAAATAGCACGTGCATCAAATATATATATATATATATATGTATATATCCTTCCTAGATTTGTCGAGTACTATATAGATATTTAGTCGTCCATCACTATGACCCCCAGCTAAGCCTAACTTGACCCCTCAGCCAAGTGAACACACACACACACACACACACACACATATATATATATATATATATATATATGACTCTCCTCGAGTCTATCTCCCTCCGGATCAAGTACTGGCAACAACAAATAACAATAACGTGCCACAGAATTCCGAACAATAACTTGAAAAAGGAAAATAGTATGTCCTGTACCGTTTCACTAACCAATTTATTACTAGTTAGCCTACACTACACATCATAAATAGAAACAGCTTCAATCAACGAGTCAAAAAATAACCGATGTAATAAATCAATGTGTTTCATACTGCATGGTTTACCACATCGTCTAAATCACAACCTGGCCTTCTTGAACAGAGCAAAATCATGTGGTTTTATATATAGAAAATACTTGGCTTGAGAAACGAGTTAATAAAGTGATTTAGAAATCAAACGATTGCTTCTTTCTGATCTCTATATAACAAAATTTACCTTATATTGTATAGCCTTGGGACGATTTTAATTTGATTAAACAAAACAATGAAAATCCTTTGTCTCAAAGTGAAATTCATTGTGATGTCCTATCTATATACTCGTGTTAGCCAAGGACACTACAAGTAATGTTGTTAACTAACCCGAAGAATAAGGCTGTTAAGGAGCGACCATCTATATAATAGCATTGAATGAGTGTTAAACATGTTAGATAATGTGGTCTTATTTTTTAAATCTCATGATGATATCTGATACATCTAATTCAGGTTCAAATCTACTACACAGTGGCTATATATAATTCGGAATCAATATAAAATACATAACAATATAATTAGTGTCAGACATACAATATTCACATCACTAAGGTAGAAATAGATATGAATATAACACATAAGTGTAAATACAAAGATGGCGGTCATAATCGATCAACTGTGCAACAAAAGAATAGGTACATGTTCTAGCCAGAGAATATGTATACATAAAAGTCTCATATACATATAACCCAAATACTACAATGCTAATGTAGTTGAAAAAGTCAAGAGATGGTCCCTCCTATAACTTACGAAGAAGTACCTGTAATACCTCAGTCTGAGCTGAGTATTATTTACAAGAAAATAAACAATAAATAGATCAGTCTAGCTGTACTTATCATAATAAACTGAGATTGGATAAGAAATATAAACAAATAATGACATACACATAATGAAAACAATGTTTATATGTAAATGTGAAACCCCAAGAATGTCCATACAATATCTCAAATAAATCACAATGCTACAAAAGAATATCACGTTCTAAATTATACAGATACTCTCAAGAAATGATATCTCTATCAAATCAACATGAAATTGATAAAAGATATCAAAACCCGAATACGTTCCTAACCAAAACAATATGAAGATCGTCACAAGAAGGTAGCCTGAAAACTCCACAATACTGGAGTTTGAAAACACTTTGAACCAAAGTTTCTCAAAATGATCGGGAGATCTACTACGAAATATGAACCGAAGTTCCTCATTGATATGAAGATCTCCAAACACACAATTCCTCATGCAACACACAATTCCACATAATGAACCAAAGTTTCCTGAGATGATCCAAAGATCGTATCCACATAATGAACCAAAGTTCTCCATGACGATCTGAAGTTCGACCATGAAAATGAACCGAAGTTCCTCAAAATGATCCGAAGATCAAGAAGAGTATAAGTTACTACGAGCTAGTAAATATAAGAGTTAAGCTATATGTCCCGTAACCACTTGCTCTACTCGAATATTTACGAACAAGTTGTATATTTCACTAGAAACACGAAACAATCATTACCGCATTTTTCAATTAAATGAGTTTAAGAAATAGCCGTCAAAGAAAACGCAAGTGTTTCATACCACTCGTTTTACTACGACATTTTATTGAATTTCTCATAAGTGTGAGGAAAAAGTTTATTTAAATATATATTAGTAGATTTAAAGGCAATTTATAAAAAGCCTTTCGTATGATGGAAACAACGTTGGAAATCATTTTAATAAACGATTTGGTATTTATCAATAATAAAAAACCCTTTATAGTTTACAGTGGCAAATCTCATGAAATATCGAGTGTTACAACAATTGATCTCAAAATTCACATTTTAATAATGTAAATCAAATCCCACGAATATCGATTGTAAATTTGTTTACAACGAATAAATCAAAAATCCATAAAATCAAGTTGTTGAAATTCATGAATTGGTGCAACTGAGGAAACACAGGAAAAGAGAAATCGAGCCAACACTCAGTCAGCAAGATGCCTGGAACAACAGCATAAAAATGAGCCTCATATCTGACCCCTATGGTCAGACATCTATAGAAAGTTCTATCTTTTTTTTATATTTCGACTCAGCAAAAACATCTACGACCAAGCTTAGATGTCTGAGCTGAAGCCTTGGCAATGTTTTGCCTTAGATACGACCTTGTAATCAATTTCGGAAGAGCACCGTCAAAGGTCGAAGGTTTATAATCATTATTCAAGTGAAATGAAGCTTCTAGGGCTCAGTGAAACAAATAATATCACACAAATCAAACCGACACAAAGATTTGTACTAGAATTCGTGTAAACAAATTCATAACTTATAAATTGAAAAGTTCACACACATAAACCATCCAAATCACACAACGCATACACAACATATACGTGCCAAAGGCATACAAGTCAAACATATAAACTTGATTCATGGATGAAAGTTTGCAAGAACTCACCTTTAATCTTGATAAGGACGGAGATGCTCCAAAACTAAGCAAATCAACCTCTCTTCAAACAACACTCTAGAATCTTCAATCTAAGATCATATTAGTAAAATTCCTAAGAGCAAGGTTTAGGAAATCTCAAGGATTTAAGAGAGAACAAGATGGAGAAGATAAAGATTTTCTTACCCAAGCTTCTCCTTGAATTTGCAAAGCTAATCACCCAAATTTCCTAAGTTTGGAGCTTTGGAATATTGATTTCTCTTTCCCCTTCCCCTATTTCTATTTTTGTTAAGTGTTAGGAAATGAATGAGAATGAGAGTGGGTTAAGTGGGCTATAAGGAAGTCGGCTGATGCGTTATATTGCTAACCCAAGCCCTTACCCGAAGTCTCAAATTTCAGTAACTCCAAGCATATCGATGTTTATAGTTTTAAATATCATAAACGATATTTTGAACTCAATGGAAGTAGCCCTGAGTTCAAATTATTCCATTTACAAAAAGTCACAATTTCGGGTTTTAAACCAAAGACACGATGCAAAATCTAATAAATCTCTTAATTAAATAACCGTAAATTATGCGGGTTGGTACATACACACACAAAAATATAAATAAATAAATATATCGTATTGAAATGTTTTATAAAACGTGAATAGTGTAAAAAAATCTCACTAAATAAATATTGAAATAAACAACGAAAACCCACATAAAACTTCACAATTTGGTGTGCAAATTGGAAATAATATTGGCTTATCTACTATAAGATTAAGCTTAAGAAACCATCACATAAACTCACTTCAAATTAATCAAAAATAGGAAAGCAATTATACTTAGAAATGTGCACGAAATAGGAGCAAAAATCAACACAAACAAGCAATACATCTTGTGCATCTGAAAAAAAGTATGGGTTGACCCTACTGCTTCCTAGGTCGACCCCTAGGTCAAATCTCATATGCCTTTGTTGACTCATAGGTCTAACTAGAGAAGTGCCTTGGTTTACCTGGGCACGGACCCGGTTTAAAATATTCTCCTATTCATACTTTGACACAACATTGCAACATGGTACAAGGTCAGAACAACCTGAAAATTGACATGCACATAGATAAGAAAAAAAATATTATCATTCAAAATAAGTTTGGCATGGTTCCAATAAGAATTGAAGAAGTTATGATATCACAAAGTTGGGCAGAGAGCTATTTTAAGCTATAAACATGTAAATGCAACTTCTATGTTTATAGTGAATCATGTTCCTAATGAATCAACATAATATGACCACAAAAAACTGATAAATTAGAAGGTTTGAGTTTTTCTCATCGATTAGGCATTTTATAGCAATTTATGGTAATGAATTTGAGCAAATTTTGAGCATTTAACTTGCTTTAAGCTCTTAACAACCCGTTAAATTAGTTACAACAACATGCAAAGGAGAATGTCAACATATAACAACAAAATTTACAAATTGGGATGAACATGGAATAGTCTCAAAGTTTTGATGTGATTACCTAATTATAATTTGAGTTTGAAATTAGTTTTGTCATTTTAGTTAATCGGCGGTAAGGGATTGAGTTTTGGAAGAAGATTTTTCAAATTTTATCACTGTATATATTTTGTTTTTGAGAAGGAATCCTTCAGGAAGAAGAAAAAGTGCATAGTGGAAAGAATTTCCAGACTACTCTTCTTAACCCCTTTAGTTAAGCCGTAATCAAGGCCATTAGTGTTTAGGTGATTAGTTTAGGATATATTAGGTTAAAAAAAGAGGTTTAACACATAAATCACATTATATTTTATCAAATTAATATCAAAACACATAATTTAGCTTTATTAAAAATTTATACAACATAATAAAGACATTTTTACATCTTTTTAATCACAAATTTGTTCATTTTAACAAAAAACTTTCGTTTTGCAACAAATTGCACATTATACATTTTTATATACATAACTTACATTTTAAGATTGTAATTGCACAAAAAACACAAAGTTTTGACACAGTAAGCTTATATAACATATTAAAATTATTTTAACACATAAATATTGATAAAAAATCAGTATTTACATTTTTACGTTTGATTCACTGTTAGGGAATGCGGAATGGATCGTTAAGTCAAAACTAACACTAGAAGGAGGGAGGGGTGAATAGTTTTTAAGGAATTTAAGAAAATCTAAAACTTATATGATCTACTATATGAATCACACACCAAAAATATAATCACAGACACAGGATCAAACATAAATACAGAAATAAACATAAATAAAATGCCGAAAAGGAAAAAAGCAAACTGGATTTTATACTGGTTTGGATTACTCCTATATCCAGTCCCACGCAATGCTGGATTACACAGAGTTTTATTATGATATCAATATCCAAGTACAACACCCCTGATTTCACAGCCATAAGGTTACCACTGATTCCATACACCCTTGATCAAGTATATTCCCTTTGATTTCCTCGGCTATAAGATTAACACCGTTTCCTTCCTTGATTTCACGGCTACAAGGAACACACCGTTTTCAAAACTATCCCAAATGATTACAACAGCCCTATAACTCTTCAATAACACTTCGATTCAGAGAGTAATGAGTAGAGAGTGAGAAGAGAAGAAGTTTTACATAATTAGACTTGAAATCAGCAGAGTATAAGTGTAGAAATCATAAAAATATGATATAATTATGGTGTAATGAAAGGAGATGAAGATGGAGAAGAATAATGATTTTTTTTTGAAATCAGCCCCTATTTATAAGATTTGAAAGTTTGCAACGCTTCTGGAACGTTAAAAATAGAGAAAAGACACTTCCTTTCAAAATTGAAAATGTGACAGTTATATGTTGACATGCCAATATATGTATGTCGACATGTGTTAGTTCAATGAAATTTGAGTAATTTTCAAGTGTTTTAATATATATACAATTCTGGAAATTCTTGAATTAAAACATAGTGATATAAATAAGTATTATAAAGCAGGAAATCATATGAAACCATAAATATAAACTATATAGTCATATTATAAAATTATAAAGTTTAAAACTATATAAGTATAAAGTATATCACTATATATAAACATATGTAAACTTATAATCTTTAAAATTTGATTTTAAAATCAAAAGTAAGCTACAAAAATTAAATAAGACTAGAGTTCGAATTTTAAAAATAGAATTTGAAAATCATAATTTGTAAAATAGAATTTGAATTTGAACCTCGAGTGCTATTCAATGTCTTACATAAACTAGACTATATTACAATTTATTTCTTGAACTCTTGAAATCCTGGTTACTCATGAGTCTTGAATCTTCTCTAGATTCTGAATCTCTTGAATCTTTAAAACTCTTAAACTGTACAGTCTTCAGTATTAATTCTTATATACAAATCCTGCATATATATATTCTATATGGAGATGTTATTATATATTTTATAATCAATTAATATTGAAATAGGGTTGTTGTCATCAAAATTCCATTCTCCAACAATCTCACCCTTTTTGATGATAATAACCTTATTTTACAAAATATCATACTTGTACATACCTGTTAATGTTGATCCTTCTAATACTCCCCTTCTCTATATGAATCTTTTATACTCTACTAAAACTAAGTCTATATTTTATAGATTCACCCCCTTTGGCATTATAAAAAAGAAATTCAAAAAATACTCCCCCTAAATCCTATAACTATTTAAATAATTCCTATACTAAAGTAAAATACTCCCCTTGAGTCCTAAATATGTATATATATACATATACATATACATACACACACACAGATATATATATGTGTGTGTGTGTGTGTGTGTGTGTGTTTGTGGCGACCGCCCACAACCCCTGCACTACAAAAGAGGAATAGAGCGCTGAAAGGTGTGCCTTGCAGCTATAGACGATCTTCAAAGTATGAAACACAAGCAGAAAATGTCGTAGAACTCATAGTGCAAGGATAAAATATAACAGAACATATACAACATGCAGGAAAAGTGGAGCATCATATAACAAACTTTTGAAACTTTCACATCATCTTGAAAGATTACCCATACGTCATAGGAAACATCAAAGTATATACATGAAGCCTCACTACAACACTCATAGAGTAACACACACAGCAAAAAAAGAAATACTAGATAGTAATAAAATTGGTACATAAGCCTCTAGCTTGCCACTGAACTGCAATATCGTCCTCACCAAGATATCACCTATCACATGCCACCTAGTTTGCCTATCCCCAACCGGATGAACAACCCAAGGTAATAAGAGGGAAACATAAAACCTTGAGTTAGACAATAGTCTTAGTGTGATAAAACAACTAACAAACATCATCAATAAAGTATATGAGAATGAATAGATAACATACTTGTCTACCCACAACACCAGAGAAGAATTCAACCCGATCTTCCCCACATCGAACAGTGATAGCCTTTATTAACAAGCATTTCAAGCATAAATTCATGGCAACCAGAACACCTATTCAACTATGGTAATCAAAAGCAATCCAATAATAACACTCGTGATACCCAGGGTATTCGACCAGCAACCAACTCACCACTTTGAGTCATAGCTCAAGCAACCTTCTCGAACCACTTACCCACGTCATTACCTAGAGTCGCCTTCTCATTCGTTGCATTACAACGTCCAAAGAACACCTCACATTACTTTGAACATTTCCACCTGAACTCTTGTTGAAGCCGCATCCATCGTTGGTCCAAAACACACCTTAGTTGGTCATCATCAAT
Source organism: Allium sativum (assembly GCA_030737875.1). Taxonomy (NCBI): domain Eukaryota; kingdom Viridiplantae; phylum Streptophyta; class Magnoliopsida; order Asparagales; family Amaryllidaceae; genus Allium; species Allium sativum. Next base: position 181,176,266 of record CM060924.1, on the reverse strand, counting down.
CTATGGCATTTCGTCTATTTGTCATAGAAACAAACTATAGTGTCTGGAAGTATTGTCTTAACCCTTACATGTCGGCCCATCATGACTTGACCTTCATAACTGAACCTTCACAACCGACCCTTCCTTCCAAAATGCTGACCAACCAGCCGACCCTAAGGACCGACCGACCCCATGACCGACCAACCCCATGACCGACCGACCCCGTGGACCGACCGATCCCATGATCGACCGACCCTGTGGACCGACCGACCCCATGGACCGATCGACTGACCCCTTTGGGTGCACGACCAACCGACCTCCTGGGTGCATGGCCGAACCGACCCTTCATGCCTCGATTGACCGACCACCTTTTGACCGACCGATATGACATGTATTGCACCTTGTGTTGCACCTTGTACTACACCCGTACAATACGACTGACCCATTTGTACATATCCAATCCATCGCCAAACTCAGCAAAAATTTGTCAAACAACAAGATTGATGCAGTCTACTCAACCAGTTCATCCAATTCAAGCACAAACATGATATGAAATCACTAACAATTTGAATATGATGATTTTTATAAAATTATGAAAACTTCTTTAAAATTATAATAAATGAACTTATGAATCTAATTATGGATCTAACTTGCATAAACATATGAAAGTATATGGAAATTACCGGTCTTAAGTTCCTAAATTAGATCTTATGGTAATTCAAATGAAATAGACTTACCATGATGTAGGACTAGGAGAAAAAACACGAAATTGATGAAAAACAATATCAAATACTCATATACTTGATTGAATCAATGTGAGAGATGCATATCACTCACCAAATCTCTAAAACAACCCAAAAACACTTAGATCTAGATCCCAACAGTGAAGAATTTGCTCTAAACTCTTCGGTTCGATGAACTCCCCTTTCGATTTGCGTATATCTAGCTTCAAACAATGTTGATCTTCGATTCTTAAGCTTTAATGGCGAAAAGGTGAAGAAGATGGAGGAATGGAGGAACTCTAGCTCTTCCAAAAGAGAGATGGGAGAAAGTAAACTATTCTCCATGCCTCTTACCCCTATTTATAACCTCCACTAGCCCACTAATCACTACGCCATAGTTGGCCTACTGCAACGAAAATCCAAGGTGTTGCCAGCTAAATTGTTGCTATAAATATGCTGATTTCTGTCTATTGCAACGCACTCTTCAATGTGTTAACATGGATATGAAATTTTATTGCAGTAGCTATAGATATATTCAAATTTAAAAAATTTATAATCCACGTGAATAGGATCCAATGGCCTATATTACTAATCTGCGTTATGATTTTCCTTCACCCTCTCACACGCTCTTCCCCAAATTTTCACTTTGTCGCCGGAAGGCTTCTTTTCTTTTCACTTAAAGGAAAAAATATAGTTCGCTTCGCTTCTTTTATGGCCTAATCGAAAAACTTGGGTTTCACCCTTAGACTTCATCTTCTTTAATTTTAAACGGATTTGAGGCAATCGTCTGTTTCCGGGTCTTATAGCGGCGATCGATGATCGGATTTGAGGCTGCTGCTTGGAGTTACGGAGGCAACAGTTTTGTCTGTTCATGTTAGTGGCAATTGACGATCTGATTTCAGCTTCTTTAATTCGAGACAGATTCTATCTACAAACGCTAGTGGGCTGCTATAAGGGTAAGAGCTGTTGCAAATTATAAGATTTGGAAGATTATTAGGGCTAATTGATTTTCGTATAAGGGGAAGATCTATATCTAGATTCAATGTTGAGCGCTAAAACACGCTTGTTTTGATCTACTTTTTGAAGGACGAGATCTGATTTAGTATGGTTATTTGTTTTAGTAAAGATTCATGCTTCTTTTTTGAAGTCACGCCTATTCAACTGAAAATGTGATATAACATCAGTCCTGTTTTCTGGAAACCAGCATAAATGTAATATGGTTATTAGTATGATATTGTTCAGATTTCCGCACAAACCATGGTATCATCTCCAGTTATTGGAATAATTTTAGAGTTGCTTTTATTAGTTTCAGTTTGAACGTTCAGTTGACATTAATTGTTCGCTGTTTTATGTCATTGTTAAGCTGAAATGAGGAATCTTTGACAGGTTCAAGTTTGTTTTTTCCTATTAGATAAGAAGAAGCAATGTTTGTATGTATATATGTGAATTTAGTTGTTGTTGTAGCCAGGTCAAACGTATAGGGCCGGAACAATAGTTAAGTTGGAAATTAAATTGTTTTACTAGTGGCATTTGTGCACTTATTTTGGCTATAAACATGTCCATGCCTGCTGCTTTTTATTCGCTGCTATGCATGTCTACTTATTGTGCAAAGCAGTTATGTTCAAAACTAAGGGATAGCTAATCAAAACTAGTCTCATCCTACTTCTACAATTGCTGATCAAACACAGTTCTTTAAATTAAACTCATTTTTCCTTATGTTATTCAGTTTGCTTCACTGGCAATATTTTTTCTTATTTTTCTTCGTGTTAGAGCAGTTTTTCAAGCATAACGAGTGGCTACATATTTCCAGCCTAGTAAGCCATATTCATTAGAAAAATAACTTTTAGAACAACTAAGTCTATATATTTCAGTTTTTGTTTACACATGTTTAGTAACAGGTGGCTATGATGTGTTTATGTAATTTGGATGGCTTAGTTGTTAGCAGTATTCATTGTTTTCAAGAACATTCATTAGCTTTCTTTTGTAATCAGGAATAGAAAAGGAGTTAACAGGTGGCCATGCCTCGACTGCCAGTTATGTTATATTCAATATCCAGGACAAAGGAATCGATCTCATCTACCGGTCAGTTGAGTTTGATGGTATTCGATATCATATTCAGTTTTCCATAAAGACGCCTAAAGTGATGTTATTATCGTTATTATTGCCCACGCCTCCACCAAAAACTATATTTATAGGTTGATGATTTATCAGCACAAGGTATAGGACTTGCCTGCTCCAGCTAAGTCATCGTCTTTTAGAAACCATGAGACTCTATAGAATCTATGGCTGATGCTTGTTATGTCATGGTTGTTGTTTCTAGAATACAACAAAATAAAAACAGTACCATGTGCTTTTTCAAATCCATAATATTTAGCAATATACAGAAGTATTTTAACCACGTATATAATAATGTTAGTGAGTTTATTGTTTTTTTAATCTTCTGGACATCCCATCAGCAAAAAATAAACGTTTTGCCTTCAATTATGATTAATCAGAGACAAAGCAGCACTCCATCTGAATTCCATGCCATGATCTTCATACAAAATAAGTAAATGTACATGGTAATGTTTTACCAGCAACTTATATGCTAACTTGGGATGTTATTTTGATCCTTGCAGTTGGACACTTATCGTAATCAGCAAATTCAGGTGAGTTACTTCTCGATCTTCTTAGTACAATTTATGATAACTTATTGTCAACGGTGTCATATACTAATCATTTATACATTCATAGCAATGAAGGACAAATGTTGGATTCCCACTGGCCACGCTGGCCTTCACTATTCTCTTGCCAAGGTAACTTGTACCTCCTACAACTAGTACTTTACTTCTGTTCATATTTGGGCTTAAATTTTGTGACGCTTTCTTTCTGTGTATGACTTCTCTGAACTCGGATATCTACAAACATGAAGATATCACATATATAGGAGACGGGTCTAGGATTTAGTGAGTAGTCTTAAACAAAAATGCTTTGTTAGGCAAACTGCTAAGTGTTTGGTAGAATAAATTAATTACTGGTGATGTAAGTATGCATGAAACATAATTATATGTTGTAGTTGAACACTTGAATTAGAAATTATTTATTTACATTTGATGGGTGCATTTATTTATTATGTCATTGATATGTATAAATGAATGTATAAAGTCAATTCTTGATTATTGCATGACAATTTGTACATAGACATGGTTTCAAGTAATGAAACTTTCAGATAATGTAAGCGATCACTTTTGTTTGTGAATCTTTACTGTTGCCTGGAACTTATCATGAATGAATGTGGTGTACATCAATTCAATGCGATCAATGATGAAGGGATGCTGATGTATCAGAGGGCATTCACGATTGAACTAGAGAAGTTGCGTTTGCCAGCGAATCATCAGAAGGAAAATAATAATAAAGGTAGTAGTTTATATAATTATTTTCATGTATTTTTTCTTGCTTATGGTTGTACATGTGAGTCTGCATATGAGTGAATCGAGTGACAATGCAGTGAGTAATGTATGTAAATATGAATGATTGAGTAATATACGAGTGAATGTACAATAGTGACATCAAAAAATTTGTACCATTTGAAATGTTGAAATAAAATATTTATTTGAATAAAATATTGTGTTATAGTAATATTTATTATAATATTATAAAATCTTTGATTAATAGTAGTTGAGGTGTAGTTACTATTAGCAGTTGTAAAACAAAATTTAACAACTGGTAGAAACAGTTGTAAAACAGGTTGACTTTATTAGAATTGCCAGTTGTACTAGACATATTACAACTATTTTTAGAGTTATGAAAGTTTATTTTTTGTAGTGGTACTTGTGGGAACACCTGTATTGATGTTACCATAGGGTCGCAAAGGTGTTGCCTTTGACTCTAAGGCAACTTGAAAAAAGGCAACCCCTAGAAAGTGTTGCCACAGATCAATTTTTGCCTATAGCAACAATTCTTTTCAATTCCTACATCACTTTTCCGGTGTTGAAGTATGCAATCTATGGTGCAGTGAATGGGCATCTCCAAATTAGCCCATTATGGCTTACAAAATCTGAATAACTAACCATGAAACCTTAAAATAGCGATTTCTCCCAAACCGCTAAGCCAAAATTTTAATTGACAACTCTACAAAATGGGAATCATAATATCCTTTCCAATGAGACCGATCTCAGCAGCTAATTCGATCCGAGTCAAAAGTTATGTCATGTACAAGACTGACAGGTGGAAAATGGTCACAAACAAAATTGGTAAAAATTATGGACATATCTCACATCCCGTTAAGCAACATATTAAAATATGAGAATGATTCAATCCTCAGGGAATAAAATAAAAATATTTTACGATCTTCCGATATGTAAAATGCGGGCTGTTACATTCTCTTCCCCCTCCCCCTTTAAGAATTTTGCCCCCAAAATCCCTAGCCAACATAAGCAACCAAAATAATTCTGCATGCCTATCATCCATGAGCAGCCAATTATATTACCCAAACCAGCAGCCATCAAGCCATGCATCCATAGCCTTATACTAGCACACGGAATTCTAACAACAACCATAGCACAAGTTACAATGATGTACTGATGACACGATATCAATAGGTCATACCGACGTAGAGTTCTGGACAGATCGTCTTCATGCTCTCTTCCATCTCCCATGTACAATCATCGCCATCCTCACTCCATTGTACTTTGACTAGCTTATTCGTCTTCCTCCTAAGCTGTTTCCTGTCATTCCCCACAACACGAAGCAACTTACGAGGTTTCACAACTATGGTATCTACTTCTAGGTCTTCATACTGCTCTATAGATACCACCACATTCGAATCATGCACGCAATTCCATAGAAATGACACATGGAAAACATTATGCACACTCGACATCTTCTTGGGTAACTCTACCCTATATGTAAGCTTTCCAACCCGCTCGACTATCGAAAACGATCCTACGAACCTTGGAGCTAACTTTCCTTTGCTTCCAAACCGAACAACATGTTTCAATGGTGAAATCTTCATGAATACCACATCGCCAATGTCGAATTCCAAATCCTTATGATGCTTATTGGCATAGCTTTTCTGACGGCCTTGGGCTGCTTTCATTCGTTGTTGAATGATCTCAATATAATCTGAGGTCTCTCTAATTATCTCTTGTCGAAGTATCAACTTATCTCCAGTTTCTAACCAACATGCTATATAAATACATGATCTACCATACATTTCCTCGTATGTTCCATCCCAATGCTCGACTGGTAGCCATTATTATGTGCGAGCTCAACTAGATGTAGATTGTATTCCCATTATCCCTCAAAATCCAACACACACTCTTAGAAGATCTTCCAAAACTCGATTAACCCTCTTTGGTTTGACCATCAGCTTGATAAGCCGTGCTTAAGCACAACTCGGTTCCCAAAGCTTCTTACAAACTCTTCCAAAATCCTCTCGTGAATAATGGATCTCAATCACCCACTATGCTCTTTGGGATATCATGGAATCGAACCATCCATTTTATATAAAGCTTAGCCAAATTCAGCGCTGTCGTAGTTGATCTGACAGGAATAAACCTTGCACTTTTGGTCAGACGGTCCACGATGACCCAATTTCCTTTGTTTCCCACCCTAGTTCTAAGTAGTCCATAGATGAAATCCATCAATATATGTTCCCACTTTCATGTAGGAACTTCCAATGGCTGAAGCAATCCACTCGGCTTCTTCTGTTCAGCTTTCACCAACTGATAGTTCATGCACTTGGAAATGAACTTTCCAATATCTCTTTCCATCTCTTCCCAGTAGTAGACTCTCTTTATGTCCTTATACATCTTATTACCACCGGGATGAATCGTCAACTTCGAATGATGACATTCCCTCAGAACCTCATCTCTCAATCCTTTGATACCAGGAACAACCAATCGTCCTTGCTTTCAAAGCCAACCTTCTAGATCGACCTTGAACTCATTATTCTCTGGTTCCATCTTCTAGATAAACTCGACAAGCTTTGCATCTCGCTTTTGTCTCTCTCTCTCCAATTCTTTCAATGAGAGTAGGTCTTATCGATAAGCTTGTCAACATTTCAGATTCCAATTCACACCTTGTTCTAAAATCAAATCTTGCCAAGCACTCAAGGCTCTTCCATTCTAAAAACATCGCTTCCAAACTTGTGTGTCTTTTACTCAACGCATCTGCCACTACGTTACCTTTTCCTAGAGTGTAGGCTATACCAAAATCGTACAATGCCAGAAACTCTAGCCATTGTTGTTGCCGAAGATTCAAATCCTTTTGGGAGAAAACATACTTCAACAACTTTTGATCTGTAAATAACTCGAATCGAACCACCAATAGGTAATATATCCACAACGTTGGAGCAAACACGATCGCTGCCAACTCCAAATCATGGATTAGGTAGCTGTCGACTCCTGTAGCCCACAACCTTATCTTTCTTCATCAGCCTTGCTCCAAGTCCAGTACCACATGCATCGGTGTATACCGCCATCTCTTCATTCCTACTTGGAATCGTCAAAGCAGGAGCACTCGTCAGTATCTCTTTCAGGATTACAAAAGCTTGCTCACACTTTGCATCCCATGTAAACACCTTATTCTTCTTCGTCTATACGATCAAGCATGCAACAATCTTGGAGAAATCGTCGGTAATAACCAGCCAACCTAAGGAAACTTCAAATATCCGTCGCATTCTTAGGTTGATCCCAGTCTTGGATTACTGCCACTTTAGCGCGGTTAACTGCTATTGCATTTCCAGAAATAACATGGCCTAAGAATCTCACTTCGCTCTTCCAGAAGTGACACTTCAAAAACTTAGCTATCAGCTGATGCATTCGCAAGATTTCCAAAGCAACTCTCAAGTGCGTCTTGTGTTCTTCCTTATTCTGAGAGTAAACCAGAATGTCATCCACGAACACAAGCACGAACTTGTTCAACTAATCCCTGAAAACTCTATTAATAAGATCCACAAAATACACTAGTGCGTTAGTCAACCCAAATGGCATTACCAACCATTCGAAGAAACCGGATGGTGTCCTTAAAGCAGTCTTTGGCACATTATCCTTTGCCACTCTCAACTGGAGAAATCCCATTGCCAAATCCATTTGAGAAAACACTTTGGCTTCGTGAAGCTGATTAAACAAGTCATCGATCTTTGGCAACAGATACTTGTTCTTCTTGGGCACCTTGTTTAGCTCATGATAGTCTACACACAATCTTAACGAGCCATCTGCCTTGGTTGCAAATATGACTGGTGCACCCATTTGGAAATATTTCTCCGAATGAATTGTTTTTCCAAAAGGTCATGAACTTGGCACCTCTAATTCTTGCTGTTCCTTATGCGCCATCCGCCTAAGTCATAATAATTGGTCTAGTACCGTCGACCAAATCGATCCTAAACTCGATCTCACGATGCGGCGGCAACCCTTTGACCTCATCAAAGACATCCTCAAACTCAATGGCGATCAACGCTGATGACAAATATTCCTGTGGAATCCAAAGCAAATATAGGTAGCTTATGAAGACCCTATCTTCGAGCTTACATCTAATCAACACCTTTCGCCCTTCCACATCCCCGACTCTCACCTCGAGCTCTCGCAATTCACTCTTGTCGCATACCTCTTGAGCCAATACATGGCCAAGGTGATCCCAAACCCAGCGAAGTTAAGAACAAAAAAATCACACACAAAGAGCAACCATGACTCAAGAACACTAGAACACGACACAACATGCACAAACTGGATGAACCCTCAAGTGGCACACAAGTTCAATACAAATGAAGGAATGTGATGCTCTAGTATCGAACAACACACGAACTGAAACACCAATAACTGAAAGAGTACCTTGAACGACGACACCCTTTCACTTTTCCTCTGCAGTAGGAACTCTTGAAGAAGATGGAACGGCCTCCAAAGTATATGCCTTCACAAACTACTTGCCCTTAGCTGATTCTGGACAATCTTTCTTCTCATGTCCAGGCTTTCCACAATTGAAGCACTTCTTCTCAGCTTTGGGATTCTTGCACTCGTTAGAGAAATGACCCTTTTGTTGGCAGTTAAAGCAAACCACCTCACTATTAGTCTTCTTCTTACCATCTTTTCCCTTCTGTTGTTGTTTCTTCCTCTTCTTATTGTTACCACCCTGCTGTGGTTTTGGAACCTCCGTGGATGCAACAACAACAACAACTTCCTCTTTTGGAAACAAGGTCTCATGTCTAACAACCTTTTCCACAAGCTTCTCAAATGAATCACCAACGGTCTTCCTATGTTGGCATCCAGATCCATAACAAACTTCTCGTTCTTCTGATAGAGTGTATCAATGTATGAATGAGCATATCTGGAAAAGGCCTCGAAATCAGAAACATTATCAAGCACCGACCCACCATTCTGCTTCAATTCCACAAATTTCTTGAATAGAGCAGACTTCTGAGCAGTGGAGATAAATTTTGTCTCGAACTTAACTTGGAACTGTTCCCAAGTTATCTCCTCTTCCGGAGTCTCAAGCGTGTCTGAATTCCACCACTGTATGACCCTGCCTTGCTATTGCCTTGACGCAAACTTTCTCTTAGTTGCATCATCCATTCCCAAATCTCCAAAAATACGAATGCAAGAACCAAACCACCTCCGGACCTCTTCCTTTCGCTTCGTTCCTTTGAATAGTTTTCCTTCCAGAGATGTATAGTCCTTACAAATCTTCCCAAAATCCACAACCCTAGGAAATTTCAATCCTACATCTACCGTGGTTGCCACTGGAGTGGGTACCCTTCTCATAAATACCTCCATCACGGCTTCAAACATGGGGTGGGTAATCTGGTATACCATCGGTTCCCCCTATAGGAACAGTCCCCTCCCTAGTAGTATATCTTTAAGCACATCGACTCATTCTAAATTTGCAAATTAAAATGACTACCTACTTACAAGAAAGACTACTAATAAAGTTCAAACGCCACTATACTATATAGTACAATATAGTAAGCATCCAATGGAAATCTACAAATACGTCTCTCATGCGTAATTACGTCCTCAAACTTTGGCTAAAATCGATAACCAGAGCTCTCATACCAACTAAGATGACTGCCCACAACCCCTGCACTAAACAAGAGGAATAATGCACTGAAAGGTGTGCCAGACAGCTATAGACGATCATCAGAGTATGAAATACAAGTAGAACCTGTCGTAGATCTCACAACGCAAGGATAAAATATAATAGAAAATGTACAGTAGGCAGGAATAGTGGAGCATCATATAACAAACTTTTGAAACTTTCACATCGTCCTAAAAGATCACCCATACATCATAGGAAACATCAAAGACTGTACATGAAGCCTCACTACAACACTAATTGAAACACCCCACCTCCGTTAGGGTCACTCTCAAAGGGAATGCCCTAATTTTGGTGGAGGTTTTTAAGCATAAGCCACAGATACACAAGACAGATATAAATACACATATTTTTGAACAGTGGAAACAACAGAAACTTTTATTTCACCAAAAGACGTGTTACACAAACCATACCATAATTGTCTTACAATTATTCCCAAAAACATTACATTTCCATAACTGTGTTGAATTCATAACTTAAAGAAGCATAAAAACATAAGTAAACTGCATAAGTCCCCATAAATGCTATCCAAAGCCATAGTCCAAAACGAAAGAGATCCAAGCAATACATTCTTTCTCTTCAAGCTGGATGTGAAAACTGGTCAAGCTGCGGTATTCCCTCCCTGTGGACTTGGGGGGGGGGGACGAAAGAAAAGAAGACGAAAGAAAAGTAGAGTCAGACATAAAGCCTGGGTAAGTCTAGGACTATTCAGTCTATGAATAAAGAACTGAGCATGATAAGTACAAACTGGAAACGGGAAAGCACTATAAGCTAAGTTAAGTTGTCTAGAGTCGAATGTACTATCGTACCCCATATTAATCTCTGCACCCCTATAAACTAGTTCCCAACAGGCACCCCATAATCAGGGTGAAGTGATCCATTTCTAATGATCGGCTCCTACTCGCATAGTTACATGTGTCTTACGGCACCCGATGTTGTAGTTACCTATGCTGGTCCCACCATGGGGTGTATCAAGTCCCATGGTGGCGGCCCGACACAATTCTAGAATGCACAGGTATACTACTGGTGCCCAGTGCCTAATTTTTCTGCGCCGGAGTGTGTGCACGCCCGCACCCCGTTAGAACCTACACTTCTGCACCACCGCCATCGATTTGACCTCTTGCAGTCAGCCCAGTAATCGTGCCCCACCCTGCCTAGTTCAGGGTATCCTAATACACCTTGTAGGGTTACTGCTGAAAAGGGTCCCCCGCTACTAGGTTTTCTACTTCTAGCCAACATGCTAAGTTGGTTAAGTGTTTTGTAAACCTAACCCCCAATCAGTCTGTATAGTTTAGCATGTTCAATTTGATTAAGTATTAATTCAATTTACTTAATCCTATCAATCCTGACTCAGCCTTAATTGTCTTATTAAAACCTCGACCTCTCACATTAGACGGGTATTGTTGTGACTGCCTGTTGCCGGTTGGTTCCGGGCAGTCTTACGTCACAACTCAGTCTAACCTCGGGTCTTTATTGGGCTCAATGTTTAACCACCCACATTGGATGGGTATTGTTGTGACTACTGGATAGCCGGGCGGTTCCGGGCAGGTTTACATCACAACTCAATCCAACCTCGGGTTAAACACATCGTATTTTCTAAGTTTACATATTTTGTCTCTTTTCTTTTTATATGTAAATATTTGCAGCCCATTATTCAAATTCATCTTTATTGGGTAAAATTAATTTATGCCACTTAAATGTTTTCAAGATCATTGGCATGCGTCAAACATGCCAACACATATGTTTCATATTTCTTTAACCCAATGTCATTTCCACCGTTTTATACATTCGCTATAATATAACATATGTTGGGTTTAACATTTAAACCCAACCTAGCCACATGAAAAAGGGGATGCTTAGAACATGGTGTATATATATTCTAAGTAACATCAAAAGGGGTGTGTGAACGCATGAACTTGCAACATAACGTTCTAATTAACATAAATTAGGCACTTGTGAACTTGCATTGTGATAGCATAAAATCATGACATAAAACATACCTAAACATGAATCATGGTTTTAATCTAGTCATGTAAACTTGCATTTAAATTGTGAACCTAACTTAAATTATGTGTCACGTATATTATCACATGATTTTGATAACAACATTGGCCTAAAACATATTTTCAATTAGGCTTAACACCAAACGTAATCTAGTCATGTTTATAGAGTCAACACAAGTTCACAAAGATGCTTACTCTTGTCACTAATACAAAAGTATGTCTTTTTTTCTCACTAGAATCATAATTCCTATTTCAACATAAATTCATATAAATCATAATACCCAAATGGATCCAACTACACTAAACATGATCATAAAAATATACATAGAAGGGTCTAAAATCATGTTGGCATAATAGTGAATCACATACTTGCATGAATCTCAACTTTGTTGTAATAAACTACCACGAACATATAGTCGTTAACTTTCAACATGAATCATATACTTGCAAATATCCAATAGGTGTTGTAATAAACTACCACAACAATAGTCGTTAACTCCCAACATGAGTCATATACTTGCAAATATCCAATAGGTCTAACATCATTATACCACAACATCCCAAATTTATTCATAATTAGAATCATAGCAACATACAATTATGAATTATCATCACCACAAATTAAGTACAATTCCATTTATCATTTACACAAATCAAAACACAATTATTCATTCACATCGGAATAGCACTCTACTTGCAACATATGTCGAATCTTCAATTCAGGTTTCTGAATTCTAAATTTGGAGATGCTATCCGTTGTTGTAGGCGTTGTTTTGATTTAGTTGTTGTTGCTTTAAGCTCTTAAATCGTCTCCTAATCGTCTCTCAATTTTGACGGATGCTCCTAGTCTTTCTTCAGCAGCATGACGGTCTCATTCTCATTTTTATTTGTATGAATTAGGTGGAGTCTTAGGTCCTTTTTATAGAGTTTGTGAATTGATTAGAACCGTCGATGGAGCTTGGATCAATATTAGCCGTTCGTATGAAAGAGAGACCAATCAAGAGCTGACACCTAGCCCTAGTGACAAGGCAAGGCTCAGAAATTCGGCCAAGCACAGACCAGGCCAGCTAGGAGGGGCTGGGTTCGACCTGGCTCAGGGGCTAGGTCGACTACCCAGTCGACACCCAGGTCGACTATGTAGTCGACCTGGCTGCCCCAGGTCGACTACCCAGTCGACCTGGGTGCCTTGGGCAGGAAAATACCCTCCCAGCCCAATCTGGGTCCGATTTTTTTTGAAATTCGAATTTTTTTCTGAGCTGTTTCTGTCTGTTTGAATTTTAAACTGAATTCTGAAACTTCCGGAGGCCATATCTCCCTCATACGGAGTCCGTTTTACGCAAACTTGGGCTCTATCTCAAGCAGAATTCCGAGACGAACGCAATGGCGTATCCCGTTTCCCTTAATTCTTTGATTTGAAATTAATTATACTTTAATTTGTGAATTTCACTATTATAGAATACACGGGGTGTTACATTCTCCCCCACTTAAAATTATTTCGTCCCCGAAATCTTCAAGTTTAGGAAGAATGTATATCCTAACATCCAAACGTCCATCTACTCATCCATCAAACACGAGCATCCATTGTCCTTAAAAGACTTCTAATGCTTCATGATCATATGCGAAGTGTCTGTGCATGTACTTATCTAATGCAAAATCAGGTGGTCTACTGATTCAGTTGGCCTCCTTAATGTAAATTATGTAAGTGACATGAATCCATTATGTATGCAAATTTTCCTATTCATGATTCTACATGAGTGCACAATCATTCATATAAATGCAACATCCATATGACAACACACTATACTTCAACCATATAAGAATGCAAACACATATATGCATATGCAATATGAAGTGACTGAGTCGATCTAAAACCGAGATTGTGTGTGTATATGCAACCACAAGCAACCACAAGCAACCACTAGCAATCACTTGCAACCACTTGCAGCCATCATCCATAACATGTTTCAATTACATGTTTTCATCCAAAGGGTTTCTACCTAAAGATAAGGTCGAGGAGATATACCTAAAAAGATAGATAAAAGCACAACTTAAGGAAAAAGAAAGATCAAAGATGTACCCTCGAAAAGAAAACGGTAGGCTGCGCGTATTCTAGCCTCGGTTTCCCAAGTCGCGTCTTCCTCGGCGTCGCTCCACTGGACTTTGACGAGCTTGACTTCGCGGTTGCGTAGCTTTTTCACTTCAGTTCCTAAGATGCGTGTTGGTACTTTTCTCACAGTTGCTTTGCGTTCCACTTCAGCTTCCTCAAGGATGTTTGGCTCTACCACTTCAGCAGATTCATGTAGACATTTTCGGAGGTGCGAAACATGAAAAACGTTGTGAACTCCAGCTAGTTTCTCAGGTAGCTCTAATCTATAGGCCATCTTCCCAATTTTCTCGATAATAGGAAACGGCCCTATGAACCTTGGTGCTAGTTTTCCTGTGGTTCCAAAACGAACAACGTTCCTTAGAGGAGATACCTTAAGAAAAACTCTGTCCCCAACCTCAAACTCAAGGTCGGTCCTTCTCTTGTCGGCGTAGGATTTTTGTCTGTCCTGAGCTGTCTTCATTCTTCTCCGTATTAGGTCTACTTTCTCTGAAGTCTCTCGGATCATATCTGGTCCAAGTATGAGCTTATCAGTAGACTCCCACCAACAAGTGGGCGATCGGCACAGTCTTCCATATAAAGCTTCGAAGGGCGCCATTCCGATGGTGGCTTGGTAGCTGTTGTTGTAGGCAAATTCCACCAAAGGAAGATGGTCTTCCCATGTCCCTCCGAAGTCAAGGACGCACAGTCTTAAAAGGTCCTCCAAAACTCTGTTCACTCTTTCTGTCTGGCCGTCGGTTTGGGGGTGATAGGCTGTACTCAAGCATAATTGTGTGCCTACCGCTTCTTGCAGACTCCGCCAAAATTCACTTGTGAAGATAGGGTCTCGGTCACTAACAATGCTGGAGGGTATTCCATGGAGTCGAAAAATTTCCCTGAGATAAAGAGATGGTAGGGATGAGGCAGTCTTGACAGGTAAAAAGTGGGCGCTTTTAGTAAGCCTAACCACTATTACCCAAATGCTAGTGTTGCCTCTTCTAGACCTAGGCAGCCCATCAATGAAGTCCATTGAGATGCTATCCCACTTCCACTGCGGGACCTCTAGAGGATGGAGCAGACCGCCAGGTTTCTTCTGTTCCGCCTTAACCTGTTGGCAAATCACACACTTAGAAACGAAATCTGCCACGTCCTTCTTCATGCCGCTCAAAAAGAAAGTTCTCTTTATGTCCTTGTACATTTTATCTCCGCCTGGATGTATCGTCATCTTGGAGTGATGTGCTTCCTCGAGAACCATCTTTACTAAATCCCTTGTCTGTGGGACGCATAGTCTTCTGTCTCGCCTTAGCCAACCCTTATCATCGATAGAGTATCTGTTGAGGTGACTTGAAGTCTCACCCCCAATTAACCTATCAATCGTCTCCACAAGCTGAGGGTCTTCGCATTGTGCTGCCCTTATTGAGTCCACTAAAGACGGGCGTACTTCGAGAGATGCTAGCAAGCCTGGTACAAAATCGGAGGAGGGCCTAAAGTCAAAGCTGGCTATAAACTCTAGGCTTTGCCTTTCAACAAACAGCGGGCTTAGGGTCAGTTTCTTTCGGCTCAACGCGTCTTCCACTACGTTGCCTTTGCCCGGAGTATAGGAGATCTCGAAATCGTACAAGGCAAGAAACTCCATCCATCTCTGTTGCCTCAGGTTAAGATCTTTCTGCAAGAAAAGATATTTCAACGATTTATGGTCAGTGTAAAGTTCGAACTTCTCACCTAGGAGATAGTGTCTCCAAGATTTAAGCACAAAGACGATGGCGGCCAACTCGAGATCATGGGTTGGGTAGTTCTTTTCGTGAACCTTCAATTGCCTTCCACCATAAGCTACTACACTCCCTTCTTGCATCAAGACAGCGCCTAGACCTGTCCTACATGCATCTGTATAAACTGTGAACATCTTGGTTCCATCTGGCAACGTCAGAACTGGGGCTGTTGTAAGAGCCCTTTTTAGTCGTTGGAAAGCAAACTCGCAATCCAAGTCCCAATTGAACACTAGATTCTTCTTTGTCAGCCTTGTGAGTGGAGCTGAGATTTTCGCAAATCCCTTATGAATTTTCGGTAGAAACCTGCTAGTCCTAGAAAACTTCGGACCTTAGTTGCATTCCTTGGTGTCTTCCAATCCTGTACCGCTACTACCTTAGCAGGGTCCACAGCTAACCCTGCTTTGGATACTATATGCCCAAGAAACCTTACTTCCTCTCTCCAAAAGTGGCACTTGGAGAATTTGGCTTTTAGCTGATGGACTCGCAGAGTTTCCATGATTGCCCTTAAGTGCTGAGCATGTTCTTCTTCACTCTTTGAGAAGATCAAGATATCGTCTACGAAGTCCACTACGAATTTGTTGAGGAATTTTCTGAACACCCTACTCATCAGGTCCACGAAGTAAGCGGGTGCGTTTGTCAAGCCGAAAGGCATGACAAGCCATTCAAAGAAGCCGTCTGGGGTTCTGAATGCTGTCTTATCGATGCTATCTTCAGCCACCCTTACCTGATGAAATCCGGTCGCTAAATCGAGTTGGGAGAAAACAGACGCTCTTACAAGCTGATCAAACAGATCGTCAATTTTGGGGAGCGGGTGCCTATTCTTTTTCGTTAGTTTGTTGAGCTCCCTATAGTCAACACATAGACGGAGTGAACCATCCGCCTTTGTGGCGAACACCACTGGAGCGCCCCATTCTGAAATACTCCTTCTAATGAACCCCTTCTCTAGAAGCTCTTTAATCTGTTTACTGAGCTCTTTCCTTTCCCGTGGAGCCATGTGTCTAACGGGCAACGCAACGGGCTTTGCATTATCTACAAGATATACTCGGAAGTCTATCTCCTGCTTCGGAGGTAAGCCCTTCACCTCTTCGAAGACATCCGGATATTCACGGACCACTCTAACCGATTGCAAACTCTCAACCGAAGCATCTAGCGATTCGAGATAGCTAAGCATAACCACATACGAGGGATTACAAGTAATTTCCAGAGTGTTACCGAGTTGGGTCAGAAGCCTAACCACCCTTTTCTCACAATCAAGGATGGCACCATTATTGGATAGCCAATCCATGCCCAAAATCAAACCATATCCCAAGAAGCCCAAAACAAAGGCACTACATCTAAATTCTACGCTTAGAATAGAAATTTTCAATCTCACACAGATCATAGACAAATGAGCCGGGCCCCCGATTGGATTTGAAACAATTAAGGGGTCCTCTACCATACTAGTTTCTAGGTGCAGAGATTCTACTAAATCAAGTGAAATAAAGGAGTGTGATGCGCCAGAATCAAATAAAGTGCGAACTGGGTGATCAAAAAGATAAACTACACTTTCTACAGAAGTATTTATACCTCGCTGTTGCAGAGGTGGCGCTTCTAGCACATGAACCTGTGCCCCTGAGGTGGATCCATCCCTCTGCCTCTGCCCTCTCTTCTTTGGGCAATCCTTAGCCATGTGGCCTATCTCACCGCAAGAAAAGCACCCACCATTCATCTTGGCCTTCTTTTTCAGGCAATCTTTCACTAAGTGCACCACTTTGCCATAGAAATTACACTTCCTTTTCTCTTTGTTGTCTTTCCCGCCCTTCTTAAAGTCTGTCTCCTTAGGCTGTAAACCCTCTTTCTTCCCTTGAGAGCCTTCTGCCTTTGTCTCCTTCTTGCCCTTATCCTCTTCGTTCAACAATGCCATCTGTACCAACCTTTCATACGTAGCTCCCATGGGTATATGGGTCATGGCCAAACTGTGTAATGGCTCATTTAATCCTTTGACAAAGCGGAGAGCCTTCTTGTGCGGAGTGTTGATTAGGTCCAGTCCGAACCTAGCCAGCTGATCGAACTGATTAACGTACTCTTTGACTGTCATATTCCCTTGCTTAAGAAATAAGAATTTTTCCAACTGAAGACTCCTTTCAGCTTCTGTGAGAAATTTAGCCTCAAACCTTACCCTAAAGTCCTCCCATGTTTCCACTGGTCTTTCTGCATTGGTGACTTCCCACCAGTAGGAAGCCTCGCCTTTAAGTAGCCATACTGCTAGTTGTACCTTCTGCCTATCTTCTACCTCAAAGATGACGAATAAATCCTCGGTTTCCTTCAGCCAATTCCTGGCTGCCACGAAGGACTCGGTTCCATGAAATTCCTTTCCTCTCATATCTTTAAAATCTTTACATATCTTAGCAAAAGTATTACCACGCGGAGGAGGTGGAGGAAGAGGTGCTGCTGCAGCTGGATGATTTCCTGCAGCTGGGGGAGGAGGAACAGTGGGACCTGGCTGATTGGCCCTTGCCTCTAAGAATCGTCTGAACCAACCAGGTATTGGTACACCCTCTGGCAAGTTAAGTTCTTCGGACATGCTGAAACAAAAAGGATAGATTCAAAACGAAAGATAAAAGATAGTACCTATGGCTTTGGGGGACTATGCCTTTTTAAAATAAAATAATATTTTATCTTTGAAAATGCTTCTTTAAATTTTCTTTTGAAAAATGAATTTTCAAAACTTTTTATCTTATCTGGTAAACCTATGCTCTGATACCAAGTGAAACACCCCACCTCCGTTAGGGTCACTCTCAAAGGGAATGCCCTAATTTTGGTGGAGGTTTTTAAGTATAAGCCACAGATACACAAGACAGATATAAATACACATATTTTTGAACAGCGGAAACAACAACAACTTTTATTTCACCAAAATACGTGTTACACAAACCATACCATAATTGTCTTACAATTACTCCCAAAAACATTACATTTCCATAACTGTCTTGATTTCATAACTTAAAGAAGCATAAAAACATAAGTAAACTGCATAAGTCCCCATAAATGCTATCCAAAGCCATAGTCCAAAACGAAAGAGATCCAAGCAATACATTCTTTATCTTCAAGCTGGATGTGAAAACTGGTCAAGCTGCGGTATTCCCTCCCTGTTGACCTGGGGGGGAGAACGAAAGAAAAGAAGACGAAAGAAAATTAGAGTCAGACATAAAGCCTGAGTAAGTCTAGGACTATTCAGTCTATGAATAAAGAACTGAGCATGATAAGTACAAACTGGAAATGGGAAAGCACTATAAGCTAAGTTAAGTCGTCTAGAGTCGAATGTACTATCGTACCCCATATTAATCTCTGCACCCCTATAAACTAGTTCCCAGCAGGCACACCATAATCAGAGTGAAGCGATCCATTTCTAATGATCGGCTCCTACTCGCATAGTTACATGTGTCTTACGGCCCCCAATGTTGTAGTTACCTATGCTGGTCCCACCATGGGTTGTATCAAGTCCCATGGTGGCGGCCCGACACAATTCTAGAATGCACAGGTATACTACTGGTGCCCAGTGCCTAATTTTTCTTCGCCGGAGTGTATGCACGCCCGCACCCCGTTAGAACCTACATTGCTGAACCACCGCCGTCGATTTGACCTCTTACAGTCAGCCCAGTAATCGTGCCCCACCCTGCCTAGTCAGGGTATCCTGATACACCTTGTAGGGTTACTGCTGAAAAGGGTCCCCCGCTACTAGGTTTTCTACTTCTAGCCAACATGCTAAGTTGGTTAAGTGTTTTGTAAACCTAACCCCCAATCAGTCTGTATAGTTTAGCATGTTCAATTTGATTAAGTATTAATTCAATTTACTTAATCCTATCAATCCTGACTCAGCCTTAATTGTCCTATTAAAGCCTCGACCTCTCACATTAGACGGGTATTGTTGTGACTGCCTGTTGCCGGTTGGTTCCGGGCAGTCTTACGTCATAACTTAGTCTAACCTCGGGTCTTTATTGGGCTCATTGTTTAACCACCCACATTGGATAGGTATTGTTGTGACTACTGGATAGCCCGGCAGTTCCGGGCAGGTTTACATCACAACTCAATCCAACCTCGGGTTAAACACATCGTATTTTCTAAGTTTACATATTTTGTCTCTTTTCTTTTTATATGTAAATATTTGCAGCCCATTATTCAAATTCATCTTTATTGGGTAAAATTAACTTATGCCACTTAAATGTTTTCAAGGTCGTTGGCATGCGTCAAACATGCCAATACATATGTTTCATATTTCTTTAACCCAACATCATTTCCCCCGTTTTATACGTTCGCTATAATATAACATATGTTGGGTTTGACATTTAAACCCAACTTAGCCACATGAAAAAGGGGAGGCTTAGAACATGGTGTATATATATTCTAAGTAACATCAAAAGGGGTGTGTGAATGCATGAACTTGCAACATAACGGTCTAATTAACATAAATTAGGCACTTGTGAACTTGCATTGTGATAGCATAAAATCATGACATAAAACATACCTAAACATGAATCATGGTTTTAATCTAGTCATGTAAACTTGCATTTAAATTGTGAACCTAACTTAAATTATGTGTCACATATATTATCACATGATTTTGATAACAACATAGGCCTAAAACATATTTTCAATTAGGCTTAACACCAAACGTAATCTAGTCATGTTTATAGAGTCAACACAAATTCACAAAGATGCTTACTCTTGTCACTAATACAAAAGTATGTCTTTTTCTCTCACTAGAATCATAATTCCTATTTCAACATAAATTCATATAAATCATAATACCCAAATGGATCCAACTACACTAAACATGATCATAAAAATATACATAGAAGGGTCTAAAATCATGTTGGCATAATAGTGAATCACATACTTGCATGATTCTCAACTTTGTTGTAATAAACTACCACGAACATATAGTCGTTAACTTTCAACATAAATCATATACTTGCAAATATCCAATAGGTGTTGTAATAAACTACCACAACATATAGTCGTTAACTCCCAACATGAGTCATATACTTGCAAATATCCAATAGGTCGAACATCATTATACCATAACATCCCAAATTTATTCATAATTAGAATCATAGCAACATACAATTATGAATTATCATCACCACAAATTAAGTACAATTCCATTTCTCATTTACACAAATCAAAACACAATTATTCATTCACATCGAAATAGCACCCTACTTACAACGTATGACGAATCTTCAATTTAGGTTTCTGAATTCTGAATTTGGAGATGCTATCCTTTGTTGTAGGCGTTGTTTTGATTTAGTTGTTGTTGCTTTAAGCTCTTAAATCGTCCCCTAATCGTCTCTCAATTTTGACGGCTGCTCCTAGTCTTTCTTCAGCAGCATGACGGTCTCATTCTCATTTTTATTTGTATGAATTAGGTGGAGTCTTAGGTCCTTTTTATAGAGTTTGTGAATTGATTAGAACCGTCGATGGAGCTTGGATTAATATTAGCCGTTCGTTTGAAAGAGAGACCAATCAGGAGCTGACACCTAGCCCTAGTGATAAGGCAAGGCTCAGAAATTTGGCCAAGCACAGACCAGGCCAGCCAGGAGGGACTGGGTTCGACCTGGCTCAGGGGCCAGGGCGACTACCCAGTCGACCCCCAGGTCGACTACCCAGTCGACCTGGGTGGCCCAGGTCGACTACCCAGTCGACCTGGGTTCCTTGGGTAGGAAAATTTCCGCCCAGCCCAATCTGGGTCCGCTTTTTTTGAAATTCGAATTTGTTTCTGAGCTGCTTCTATCTGTTTGAATTTTAAACTGAATTCTGGAACTTACGGAGGCTATATCTCCCTCATACGGAGTCCGTTTTACGCAAACTCGGACTCTATCTCAAGCAGAATTCCGAGACGAACGCAATGGCATATCCCGTTTCCCTTAATTCTTTGATTTGAAATTAATTATACTTTAATTTGTGAATTTCACTATTATAGAATACACGGGGTGTTACACTCATAGAGTAACACAAACAATGGAAACAGAAATACTAGATATTAATAAAAACTGGTATGTAAGCCTCTAGCTCGCTACCGAGCTGGAACATCGTCCTCACCAAGATATCACCTATCACTTGCCACCCAGTCTGCCCATCCACAACTGGATGAACATCCCAAGGTAATAAGAGGGAATCATAAAACCTTGAGTCAGACAGCAGTCATAGTGTGATAATACAGCTAACAGGCATCATCGATAAAGTATATGAGAACGGATAGATAAAAATACTAACCTACCCACAACATCAGAGAAGAACTCAACCCTATCTTCCCCACATCGGACAGTGATAACCTTTACTAACAAGCATTTCAGCCATAAATTCATGGCAACCAGAACACCCATTCAATTATGGCAATCAAAAGAAACCCAATAATATCACTCATTATATCCAAATTCTATATCTCACATAAACCGTCCTAATCGAATTCAACATCCCTTAGGCACAAGCCCTAGATGCCTAAACCAATATCAGACAAGCACCCAAGGAACATCTCCTTCGACGTTGGATAATCTACGTGAGACAGTACAAAAAAGCATTCAATCATTCATGACAGACTATGGTTATCACCGCCAATCCTGCTTTGAAACCATCGTTAATCGTATGACAGCCGACCTGCCAATATGTCAAGAGTTAATGGTAACCCCGGTTCTAGCAGAATCTCCATACGCCTTTCAACGATATGTACCTAAGCCTTTCAACGATACTCAGGGTACTCGACCAGCAACATTCCAGTCTTTTAGGTTCCCCTATTGTACTTCTGCTTTGAGCCTGCTAGAACCTACGACAACAATAATTTCTCGGCCTTCACATCTCTACTCATCCAACCCAATGACTTTTCATAGCTCAAGCAATCTTCTCAAGCAACCATTATTCACTGACTCACCACTTTGAGTCATAGCTCAAGCAACCTTCTCGAGCCACTATACCCATGAACTCACTACGTTGAGTCGCCTCTCATTCCTTGCATTACAATGTCCAAAAAACACCTCACATTACTATGAACATTTCCACCTGAACTCTTGTTGAAGCTTCATCCATATTGATCCAAAAAACACCTTAGTTGGTCATCATCAATCTATGGCATTTCGTCTATTTGTCATAGAAAGAAACCAAGCGTATGGAAGCGTTGTCTTAACCCTTACATCCCAGCCCATCATGACATTCCCTTCACGACCGACCTGTCATGACTGACCCTTCCTTCCAAAATGCTGATCTACGGACCAACCCCAAGGACGATCGACCCCATGACTGACCAACCCCGTGATCGACCGACCCCATGACCGACCGACCCCGTGGACCGACCGACCCCGTGGATCGACCGACCCTATTAGGTGCACGACCTACCGACCTTCTGGGTGCACGACCAGCCCGATCCTTTAAGCCTCGACCGACCAACCACCTTTCGACTGACAAATCATGGCATGTACTGCACCTTGTGCTACACCTTGTACTACACCCGTACTATACAACCGTCCTGTAGCCTATACCGGTACAATCCATTGCTAAATTCAACCAAAACTTCAACAAACTGTAACAACCCGATCTTGTGTGATTACCTATTAAACTAATAATGAAGTTATAATGAGGTTTTAAATTATAAACTTAGGGTTAATCAATAAATTAGGTGATAATTTAATAAAAATAAATATTTTTGATTGAGAATGAGTAAAATGTGAATATGGGAAATTGTTGTTGAATGGAAATTTAAGCTTATGAAAATAAGCTTAATCCTATGCTTAAATTAAATTGGGTATGTGAATATGGAAATTTGAGTTAAAATTAAAATTTAATATTAAGTTGGGTAAATAAACAATCTTTGTATTTAAGATTTGGGAAATAATAAGTATGGTGAAATATGTTTTTTGAAACAATTAAAATGTAAAGATAGTAATGAAAAGGAATTTGAGAAATTCCTAGAAGCTTTTGTTTGCAAGTTGTACTTAATATTTTATAAGGAAAATTTATGTATATGTGTGATTGAATAAGTCGATGTGAAATAAATACTAAAGGCTTGTTAAATCTTTTGTAAAATATTTTTAAAAGTGTTAATAACAATAATTTTTTAGATTAAGAACTTATTTGAGTTAAGATCGAATGTTATAGACAAAATAAAACCTTAACAATGTTCATTTTGTGTAAATTAAATCCAAATTGCTTATTTTTGAGTAAAATGTAAATATTGTGTAATTAAGTGAAAATATAGATAAGACAAGATAAATCTATGTTAAAATGTATATTTATATTTTTGGTTATGGCCTTATGTTAATTTTATAAATTTTAGTATTATATGTAAGTTAAATTATGAAGGGAATATGTAGAAACCGTGCAAAAACTTGTATAAACAAAGCCTTAATGTTCAAATTACCCTTCCTAAGCTAATTCATGGGCTAATTACTTAATTAGCATCATAATGGGCTTAGTTAGTGGAGAGAAATAAAGAGTTCTCTGGAAAATGTACGTACTTTTCATTTTCCAGAGAAACGCAAAACACCTTCTTCCCCAAAAAAAGCTCATAAACAAAAAGTCATGGCTACCAAATGATCAAAAACCCCAAATCAAAATCATTTCCTTGCTAGATTGAAGTTCGATTCAGATTTTAATTCAAGCTAAGGTAATATCTAACCATGTAAATCCATTAGTTCATCAAAAACCTAGAATTGAGGTATTGTAATTGTTCTAATTTGCTTCAAATTTGTTTGCATGTCTATATATTCATAGTTTCAGGTCTTTGAAACTTCTATTGTTGCAAAAGCTTCCTTTTTGATTGTTGGAATTCTCTCTAATCGCTGCAAAAACCAAAAGGTAAGCATAAACGCTTACAATTAGCTAGCTATTTCTAATTTTGATTTGATTTTGGGGAATTTCATAGTTGTCTTTATTTCTGAATTTTCTAGATCTCGTTTTTGAAAATAGGCTGTAGTAAAACATGCATATCTCTCTCGTTTATTATCCGATTGAGCTCAAATTTTTTTTGTGGAAACTAGATTCATTAAGGAACATTGCTTCTTTAGATCATATTTTGTTGTTTGATGGACCTGAAATCGAATTGAAAACAGAATTACAATTCTGTCTCGTTTTCTGAAAATAGGCTGTAGTAAAACAAGTATATCTCCCTCGTTTCTTATCGGATTGCGCTCAAATTTTTTCTGTGGAAACTATATTCAATAAGGAACAATTTTTCTTCAGGTCACTTTTTGATATTCTGCCGTTTGATTGACCTGAAACAGGTTTCAAAACAGAAGTGTAATTCTGTCTTTGACAGAATTTTCTGAATTTAAATTTGAAACCATTTTGATCACAACTTTTTGGTTTCTTAACGAAATTCGATGATTTTTAATGTTTTGGAAAGCTTAGACCGAGCACTACAAGATTCATTTATTTATTTTCTGAAATTTTGGCTTTTGCTTGGTCGAAATTATGTTTGTTTGTTGTTGTTCCGAGAGTAAAAGACAACAACAACCATTATCGACATGATGATTTTATTAGCTTATTTTTGTTCTAACTCTTGTTCGGTTTTGATGCATTTGAGATGATTTGAAAGCTATGATGCCTATCAATAAGCTTGCTATATTCGAAGTTTTGAAATTCAAATTAAATAGAATTTGAATTGATTTTAGGTTAAGTTTGAATTGAATTCGTATTGAATTCAAGTTATCACTTTTGAGTTATCTTTCCTGGTTCTATTGTATTCAAGCATGATTTCACTAATCCCTTTTGACATACATAGATATTTAAAATTATTGTTATAATAAAGTATTTTAAATTTATTATTATTTTTTAAATAAAAATATATTTATTTCCTATAATAAAGGAATTTCAATTATTGCTTTTAGCAAACATTTTCGGAAAATCGTTTTTAAATTCCCGATCTCTCTAATAAAATTATTTTAATAATAAATTACTTATCTTTATGAATTTCAAATGTATGAGGAAGATAATGAAATGGTAAAGTAAAACATGTGGCATGAGACACATGGATTTGCTTTATCACTTAATATTGGATTTATATGATCGAAACCTTTCGATGATTTAAGATGCCATTAAATTTTGGGTAGATTAATGGTCCGAGAACTCTAATTTAGGAGTATATTCGATGAAGTATCATTTTTAGATGTATTTCTTAATCATCGATGAAATGAGCCTTATTAAGAGCTAGAAATTCCTATTTTGTAACTATGGTTATAAATAACCATCTAGATGTTATTTTTGCTTGCCAATAAGATGATGTAAGCTTCTTTATGTTGATTTCACGATGTCGAGATGTTTTATGATGATTTTCCACTTGTCTATAAAATGAGACAAGTCACGATGTTAATAGTACCCGTCAATGAGATGAGACAAGTAGGATATTGTATTTACGCCAATGAGATGAGGCGTAATATATACATTTCATGATGTTTTATGAGGTTTCTGATGTGGTATCCACTATCGGCTAGTAAACCGTTAGGTACAAACGTATGGTATGGGACATATGTTTATACCTTATGGGTTCCTATCCGAGAAGTTGAGGCACATTCAAGATGTTACTAGTACTATTACTGAATACATGATTGGAGTCATCACATGATTTTGTTTATAACCATCACGATGATCACGATGTCTATGACTCCCATCACCATGATGTTATTACTCAGATTTTGTGACTAAGGGCATCACGATGTTTCGGCTATAGTCATTAAGATGTTTATGATGTTTATGGCCCTAGTCATCATGATGGATGGTACCAACATGTAGTACTAGTCAAGATGTAAGCACGTGCTGTATTTCTTGAAGTTTCTTGATGTTTCGATTTCACCATTTCAATGAGGATATTTTTATTATTGCCTTATGTAAGAAAATGTCTTATTTGTATTCATGTTTTATGGTGGTTTCTAAAATGATGTTTTGAACTCCTTTCGGGTTCTATTAAGATGGATTTGCAATATATTTATATTTATACCGATGAGATGAGGTATAATTTATAGAGACTCTTTTATGATGAATTTTAATGAAGGATTTGAGATATATTTATATTTATACCGATGAGATGAGGTATAAATTATGGTAATTCTTTTTGAATGAGTTTCAACAATGAATTCAAGATGTATTTATATTGTTACCGATGAAAAGAGGTATAAATAATGAAGAAGATTCTATAGATGATTTTTATGGTATGTTGAATGATATTTGAGATTTTAGTATATGTCAATGAGATGAAGCATACTTATATGTGTTCATCTTTTATATGAAGGGTATATACTTTGATGTATAGTTATGTTAATCGCCCCTTTAAGGAGATATTCCTTTCCTTTGAAGTCTTTATCGACATTTAATCCACACTATCCATGATATAATGCGGAAGCTATGATAATTAAGCATTACCTTTAATACTTAGCTTGTTGATGTTTTCTTTAATTACAAGTAGTTTTGCAGCTTGAGTATAACCTTATCTTAATCATCTCTTCCATTTATCAAAAAGAGATATTATTCTTTCTTATGACATAAAATTCGTGTCATGGAATGGTATCCTTTGAGTAAAAGGACATCGTATTTATCCTTTAGTTTACATTACCGATTGTTCTATTTAAATGATGGATTTAGCTAGCCTGACCCGTGTGTTTTCACTCGGGTCAGACTGAGTTTGTTTCAGGTGTGAGCCTCCCTTTTTGGCTCTTAGCTGTTTCATGAAGCTTCTTTATGGGATCGAGTCTTTCTCTTGGGATTGATAGCTTCCTTATGAGATTCCATCGTATTGCTTTTCCTATGTGCCTCTTAGATAATGAGTGGTCGTCATACCACTTCATTGTAGTATTTGTATTATATTAAGATGTATCATTGTATATGTAAACATAAGTATATTTGTGACTGTTCTGTAGTGATATATATATATATCCATTTAGATGTTGTGTTTTGTTCTGATAGATCCATGGCCATCTGTAGCTTTGCGTTAACGATTTATTGAGTATGTCGATCCACCCAGGTTAGAAAATATATATATATATATAGCACTTGTCGACATATTCAGTAGAATGTTAAGACAAGGTTATAGTTGGTCGCCCTTAACCAGCCCTATTCTCTGCATTAGCAAATGGAATTACTATGTAATTCTCTTTGTTAATGTGGGTCTCGGGGTGGGGCATTACAGTTGGTATCAGAGCTGGATTTTAGAACGAAATACCATAAACACAGGACAAAAACATATATAAAATGATACATCCAAATATAATATGAGTATTACTAATCCTTTATCTTTGAGTCGTTATCCTTCTTTGATTCGTTAGGCTGATAATTTGGGATAAGTTAAGGAATATATATTCATTTCATAATATCCCAAAACTATTTGATGATGTCTTATCTTAAGTGTAATTCTTTTTTATTCTATCTTAGTTTTCTTACTTACCGACATCGATGAAGTTTTGGATGATCGTTGATGTTTTATCTTGAGGAATCTTTGAGAATTGCGAACTTGATTGAGTGAGAATCCTCAATAATCGATTTGATGTTTAAGGATCATTGGATTTATTCCTTATGAATTTTTTTTTCTTTTCTTTTGTGCATATTAGCATGGAAATTATCTATCTAGAATCCTTTCTAGAAATTTATTATGCCTGAGATGAGTTGTTTGGGTACCCCATTTGACGTCCTATAGGATATTATGTTAGATATCTTAATCCTTTTGATTTGTGTTCCTATTTTAGGAATATTGATTTTAGTTCCATAATCCTTAGGTTCACTTTTGAGTATAGATATGGTTATGGTATATCCTGAGTTTTGTATCGATGACTTTGTGGTTTGAGTCGTTTGGTTTTGTCAACTGTCGGGCGATTGAATACGGTGTTTTTCCTCGTTTTCAACGTTGAGTTCTTTTTATCATTCTTCCATTAGAATGTCTGCCATAGAAGTGATGTGATTTTCTGAAATTTTTGTTTGAACCATTCATGCAACCTTTGATTTGTCCCCTTTGGATATCTATACGAGGAAGTGCTTCAAAATTGCTTCACTTGGAGTAACGATATGTGCTTTGGGTCATTTCTTCTCTTTAGCTGATGCCTAACTTTTTCGTTTCGAAGGTATCTTGATTCCTTGAGCTTATATTGCCCTTGTGCAATAATCTAATGACTTGCATTTTTACTATCATTCAGATTGGTGGCTTAGGAAGGAACCACCTTTCTTTGAGCTTCTTTATCCTTCAGGTGTTCTTTCTTTCATT
This sequence comes from Allium sativum, assembly GCA_030737875.1. Taxonomy (NCBI): domain Eukaryota; kingdom Viridiplantae; phylum Streptophyta; class Magnoliopsida; order Asparagales; family Amaryllidaceae; genus Allium; species Allium sativum. The sequence goes on along the minus strand of CM060924.1, from coordinate 181,147,428 downwards.
ATGGTAGTTTTTCTGTTGTGAAATATGGAAAATCTGGGTTGCTAATCTCTTTGTTGTCTTGAGTTTTGGATGAAGCTGAGTTAAACCTTAACCTAATTCGAGGAATTTTAAGGAATCTTTTTTTTAGATTGATATTTAGAGGTAATTTTTTTTTTCCGTTTTGTTCTTTTTCGTGGGTGAGGTGCCTTTTAGAGATGTCGCTCGGAAAATTTCCATAAACTACTTATTCTATATATATATTTGGGAAAATATATGGAATTACCAAGCAATTATCTTCTTCTTTTCCTTCACCTTAAATGAAAGATGAGGAAACTTCGATTTCGTGCTTGTCTACCTTTCCATCGAACGATGAGATTAAGATGCTGAGTACATACTTTTCCCAAGAAATTGCGAGGACGCAATTTTTGTAAGGGGAGGAGTCTGTAACAACCCGATCTTGTGTGATTACCTATTAAACTAATAATGAAGTTATAATGAGGTTTTAAATTATAAACTTAGGGTTAATCAATAAATTAGGTGATAATTTAATAAAAATAAATATTTTTGATTGAGAATGAGTAAAATGTGAATATGGGAAATTGTTGTTGAATGGAAATTTAAGCTTATGAAAATAAGCTTAATCCTATGCTTAAATTAAATTGGGTATGTGAATATGGAAATTTGAGTTAAAATTAAAATTTAATATTAAGTTGGGTAAATAAACAATCTTTGTATTTAAGATTTGGGAAATAATAAGTATGGTGAAATATGTTTTTTGAAACAATTAAAATGTAAAGATAGTAATGAAAAGGAATTTGAGAAATTCCTAGAAGCTTTTGTTTGCAAGTTGTACTTAATATTTTATAAGGAAAATTTATGTATATGTGTGATTGAATAAGTCGATGTGAAATAAATACTAAAGGCTTGTTAAATCTTTTGTAAAATATTTTTAAAAGTGTTAATAACAATAATTTTTTAGATTAAGAACTTATTTGAGTTAAGATTGAATGTTATAGACAAAATAAAACCTTAACAATGTTCATTTTGTGTAAATTAAATCCAAATTGCTTATTTTTGAGTAAAATGTAAATATTGTGTAATTAAGTGAAAATATAGATAAGACAAGATAAATCTATGTTAAAATGTATATTTATATTTTTGGTTATGGCCTTATGTTAATTTTATAAATTTTAGTATTATATGTAAGTTAAATTATGAAGGGAATATGTAGAAACCGTGCAAAAACTTGTATAAACAAAGCCTTAATGTTCAAATTACCCTTCCTAAGCTAATTCATGGGCTAATTACTTAATTAGCATCATAATGGGCTTAGTTAGTGGAGAGAAATAAAGAGTTCTCTGGAAAATGTACGTACTTTTCATTTTCCAGAGAAACGCAAAACACCTTCTTCCCCAAAAAAAGCTCATAAACAAAAAGTCATGGCTACCAAATGATCAAAAACCCCAAATCAAAATCATTTCCTTGCTAGATTGAAGTTCGATTCAGATTTTAATTCAAGCTAAGGTAATATCTAACCATGTAAATCCATTAGTTCATCAAAAACCTAGAATTGAGGTATTGTAATTGTTCTAATTTGCTTCAAATTTGTTTGCATGTCTATATATTCATAGTTTCAGGTCTTTGAAACTTCTATTGTTGCAAACGCTTCCTTTTTGATTGTTGGAATTCTCTCTAATCGCTGCAAAAACCAAAAGGTAAGCATAAACGCTTACAATTAGCTAGCTATTTCCAATTTTGATTTGATTTTGGGGAATTTCATAGTTGTCTTTATTTCTGAATTTTCTAGATCTCGTTTTTGAAAATAGGCTGTAGTAAAACAGACATATCTCTCTCGTTTATTATCCGATTGAGCTCAAATTTTTTTTGTGGAAACTAGATTCATTAAGGAACAGTTCTTCTTTAGATCATATTTTGAAATTTTGTTGTTTGATGGACCTGAAATCGAATTGAAAACAGAATTACAATTCTGTCTCGTTTTCTGAAAATAGGCTGTAGTAAAACAAGTATATCTCCCTCGTTTCTTATCGGATTGAGCTCAAAATTTTTCTGTGAAAACTATATTCAATAAGGAACAATTTTTCTTCAGGTCACTTTTTGATATTCTGTCGTTTGATTGACCTGAAACAGGTTTCAAAACAGAAGTGTAATTCTGTCTTTGACAGAATTTTCTGAATTTAAATTTGAAACCATTTTGATCATAACTTTTTGGTTTCTTAACGAAATTCGATGATTTTTAATGTTTTGGAAAGCTTAGACCGAGCACTACAAGATTCATTTATTTATTTTCTGAAATTTTGGCTTTTGCTTGGTCGAAATTATGTTTGTTTGTTGTTGTTCCGAGAGTAAAAGACAACAACAACCATTATCGACATGATGATTTTATTAGCTTATTTTTGTTCTAACTCTTGTTCGGTTTTGATGCATTTGAGATGATTTGAAAGCTATGATGCCTATCAATAAGCTTGCTATATTTGAAGTTTTGAAATTCAAATTAAATAGAATTTGAATTGATTTTAGGTTAAATTTGAATTGAATTCGTATTGAATTCAAGTTATCACTTTTGAGTTATCCTTCCTGGTTCTATTGTATTCAAGCATGATTTCACTAATCCCTTTTGACATACATAGATATTTAAAATTATTGTTATAATAAAGTATTTTAAATTTATTATTATTTTTTAAATAAAAATATATTTATTTCCAATAATAAAGGAATTTCAATTATTGCTTTTAGCAAACATTTTCGGAAAATCGTTTTTAAATTCCCGATCTCTCTAATAAAATTATTTTAATAATAAATTACTTGTCTTTATGAATTTCAAATGTATGAGGAAGATAATGAAATGGTAAAGTAAAACATGTGGTATGGGACACATGGATTAGCTTTATCACTTAATATTGGACTTATATGATCGAAACCTTTCGATGATTTAAGATGCCATTAAATTTTGGGTAGATTAATGGTCCGAGAATTCTAATTTAGGAGTATATTCGATGAAGTATCATTTTTAGATGTATTTCTTAATCATCGATGAAATGAGCCTTATTAAGAGCTAGAAATTCCTATTTTGTAACTATGGTTATAAATAACCATCTAGATGTTATTTTTGCTTGCCAATAAGATGATGTAAGCTTCTTTATGTTGATTTCACGATGTCGAGATGTTTTATGATGATTTTCCACTTGTCTATAAAATGAGACAAGTCACGATGTTAATAGTACCCCTCAATGAGATGAGACAAGTAGGATATTGTATTTACGCCAATGAGATGAGGCGTAATATATACATTTCATGATGTTTTATGAGGTTTCTGATGTGGTACCAACTATCGACTAGTAAACCGTTAGGTACAAACGTATGGTATGGGACATATGTTTATACCTTATGGGTTCCTATCCGAGAAGTTGAGGCACATTCAAGATGTTACTAGTACTATTACTGAATACATGATTGGAGTCATCACATGATTTTGACTATAGCCATCACGATGTCTATGACTCCCATCACCATGATGTTATTACTCAGATTTTGTGACTAAGGGCATCACGATGTTTCGGCTATAGTCATTAAGATGTTTATGATGTTTATGGCCCTAGTCATCACAATGGATGGTACCAACATGTAGTACTAGTCAAGATGTAAGCACGTGATGTATTTCTTGAAGTTTCTTGATGTTTCGATTTCACCATTTCAATGAGGATATTTTTATTATTGCCTTATGTAAGAAAATGTCTTATTTGTATTCATGTTTTATGGTGGTTTCTAAAATGATGTTTTGAACTCCTTTCGGGTTCTATTAAGATGGATTTGCGATATATTTATATTTATACCGATGAGATGAGGTATAATTTATAGAGACTCTTTTATGATGAATTTTAATGAAGGATTTGAGATATATTTATATTTATACCGATGAGATGAGGCATAAATTATGGTAATTCTTTTTGAATGAGTTTCAACAATGAATTCAAGATGTATTTATATTTTTACTGATGAAAAGAGGTATAAATAATGAAGAAGATTCTATAGATGATTTTTATGGTATGTTGAATGATATTTGAGATTTTAGTATATGTCAATGAGATGAAGCATACTTATATGTGTTCATCTTTTATATGAAGGGTATATACTTTGATGTATAGTTATGTTAATCGCCCCTTTAAGGAGATATTCCTTTCCTTTGAAGTCTTTATCGACATTTAATCCACACTATCCATGATATAATGCGGAAGCTATGATAATTAAGCATTACCTTTAATACTTAGCTTGTTGATGTTTTCTTTGATTACGAGTAGTTTTGCTGCTTGAGTATAACCTTATCTTAATCATCTCTTCCATTTATCAAAAAGAGATATTATTCTTTCTTATGACATAAAATTCGTGTCATGGAATGGTATCCTTTGAGTAAAAGGACATCGTATTTATCCTTTAGTTTACATTACCGATTGTTCTATTTAAATGATGGATTTAGCTAGCCTGACCCGTGTGTTTTCACTCGGGTCAGACTGAGTTTGTTTCAGGCGTGAGCCTCCCTTTTTGGCTCTTAGCTGTTTCATGAAGCTTCTTTATGGGATCGAGTCTTTCTCTTGGGATTGATAGCTTCCTTATGAGATTCCATCGTATTGCTTTTCCTATGTGCCTCTTAGATAATGAGTGGTCGTCATACCACTTCATTGTAGTATTTGTATTATATTAAGATGTATCATTGTATATGTAAACATAAGTATATTTGTGACTGTTCTGTAGTGATATATATATATATATCCATTTAGATGTTGTGTTTTGTTCTGATAGATCCATGGCCATTTGTAGCTTTGCGTTAACGATTTATTGAGTATGTCGATCCACCCAGGTTAGAATATATATATATATATATATATATATAGCACTTGTCGACATATTCAATAGAATGTTAAGACAAGGTTATAGTTGGTCGCCCTTAACCGGCCCTATTGTCTGCATTAGCAGATGGAATTACTATGTAATTCTCTTTGTTAATGTGGGTCTCGGGGTGGGGCGTTACACAAACAACAAGATCGACGAAGTCTATTCAACCAATTCAACCACAAACATGATATGAAATCACTGACAATTTGAATATGATGATTTTCATCAAAATTATGAAAACTTCATTAAAATCATGATAAATGAACTTATGGATCTAACTAGCATAAACATATGAAAATATATGGAAATTATTGGTCTTAAGTTGCTAAATTAGATCCTATGGTGATTCATATGAAAATAGACTTAACATGATGTTGATCTACGAGAAAACACTTGAAATTGATGAAAAACAAGATCAAATACTTATATACTTGATTGAATCCATGTGAGAGATGCATATCACTCACCAAATCTCTAAAATAATGCAAAAACACTCAAATCTAGATCCGGACAGTGAAGAATTTTCTCTAAACTCTTTGATTTGATGAACTCTCCCATTGATTTGCGTAGATCTAGCTTCAAACGATGTAGATTTGATTCTTTAAGCTTTAATGGTGGAAAGGTGAAGAAGATGGTGGAATGGAGGAACTCTAACTCTTCCAACTAAGAGATCGGAGAAAGTAAACTATTCTCCATGCCTCTTATCACCTATTTATAGTCTCCACCAGCCCACTAAATGGCCTCTCCAAATCAGCTCGTTATGGCTTACAAAATATGAATAACCAATTGTGAAACCTTAAAACAGCGGTTTCTCCCAAAGCACTGAGAAAACACTCTAATTGGCTACTCTACGGATGGGAATCATTATTTCATTTCCAATAGACCAATCTCAGCACCTGATTCGATCCGAGTCAAAAGTTATACCCTATACAAGACTGATATGAGAAAAATGGTCACAAACAAAATTGGTAAAAATTATGGATATGTCTTACATCTCCATAAGCAGCATATTAAAATATGAGAACGATTCAACCCTCAGGGAATAAAATAAAAATATTTTACAATCTTTCAATATGTAAAATGCGGGTTGTTACAATATATATCCTATAGTTGTAAAGTGGTTCCCCTAAATTAATGGTTATACAATAATCAATACTAAGTATATAAACAAATCCATCAAACATCATAACTGCACTTTCTTTAAGTCACATATACAAATCAATCTGAGCACACCAATCCGTGTATCTACATATGTTTAAATATACATATTTTAAGTCAAGTAATTCAAATCAATCATAAGTTCGAACAAATTCAAAAAATCAAACCAATCAAATCATATCAAACAACTAAACATTTCTTGAAACTTCTATCCATTCATCTTGTCCTATGTTTGGATTCTTCTTGATGTCCTTCTAGCCTTCTTCATTGTTAATTCGTGCTTCGTTGTTTTCATTTCTAAAACGAGAAGAGATTGACCAACGAATTACGTCAAAGTGTTTCTCTTGATAATCATCCATTCTCATTTGAATTAATTATAGATGATGCTAATTACGTAGTACTATAGAAAGGATTTTCTTGAAGGAATTCAAAGTATCTCCAAGATTTTCACTTAGATTATGAATTGGATTTTCCGTAGTTTTGATAAGAAATGAATAATGAAGAGGGAGAAATGAAATAGTAAATTTTTCTAGAAGAAGTAGGCTTAAATAGGGTCTGGAATTCGTTGGATTCAAATGGACATGAGTTAGTTATTTAATTTTTAAATTTTGAAAAGTTTTGAAAATCTGGTAGTTATATGTTGACATAGCCAAGTATGTATGTCGACATACTTATTAAATTTTTCTGAAAATTTTCAAACTTTGAATCTTTTGTTTATATATTATATTATATTTAATTCTAAAGTTTTTATAGTAACTTAAAGTTGATTTTGACATAAATAAAACTCCATTCATTACTTCTTAGAAGGAAAATACATTCAACTAATTAAAACACACTAAATATGAGATTCAAAAGCAAATATAAGCAAATATTAAAGATAAATTAAACTAGATAGGCTAGTTTACCTCAGATGATGAGGAGGAAGACGAAATTCCAAGCTTTCTTCTTATCTTGATCATGTACTTAGTCATTTTTGGAAAGTTCCTTTTGAACTTCTTTTTATTATTGACTATCTTCACTTGATTTTGATTGGACACTCAACACTTTTTATGCTTCTTCGATTTCCATAGGGTCTTGTTCTTATTGCATTCAAGGTTGTTTGTCTTCGAATGTCTCATACGGCTTGAAAATGAGAGGAATTTGCATAAGGCGTATGTTTGTGGAGTCAAAACACCTTTCTTGGCACAAATTATTCTCTGTGAAGATCAACTCTAAAGTATTTGAAAATACAAGTGAGATAAACTCCATATAAAGAGTGTTCTCTCTTGGTGAAGTTTTTATGGGCTTGAACTCTCTTAAGATCATGTCGGCCGAATTGATATTATAGCCACCAATAATAGCAAAGAGGACTTTTTGGACCTTGAGAGTTGGGTTATTAAAGTTTCAGGAATGAGAGGTGATGGTATTTTAAAGGAGAAAGTTTACGATTCTTGTTTTTGGACAGAAAAAGCGATTTTTGAATTGCTTTTGAGCAATGCTTTCAAATATGTCGTGATAAGTCTCTAAATCGGTTTCATAAATTTTGAAATCCGAAAAATCCAAGCTCGTGCTTCTATGATTTAATATATTGCCCAAGATTTCGGAATCTAGAACAATTTGCATGCCTTTGAAGCTACTCCAAATTTGGTTTTATTGCCTTCAAAAAATCCTTGATTAAGATTCGCATATAACAATCTTGACAAGCTTCGAGTAACACACTTCGTCGTTATCCCGTGAGTCGAATAAGCTCAAGACTTCATTATGATTGAAAAGGGAGATAAGATCAAAGGTTGGAAAATCTCCAAAGACGGCGAAAGAACCTGTTTTGACTTTAGTATTAGCAAAATAGTCAACATAGGTTTTGATAGCTTCTCTATCATTATGAAGATAACCTTTGATGGTTTTGGTTAACTTTAATATCTGAGTTGAACTTGAGGAAGCCATTGAAGTGATTGTTTTGAAGAGTATAGATATGAAGAATATAGTTTGAATTGCGAATGAAAAGCAGAGAGAATAGATGTATATATAGAAATTGAATGGATATGAACTGAATAGGAACAACTTTTCAGAAATCAATGACACCTTTTCAGACCATAGGAGTTGGTGAAAAGTTGGAGGGAATCTTGAAAGTTTAAACCTTTGAAATTCAAATTTTGAATTTCAAATTACAGGCTGATATGTCGACATATAGACATATGTATGTCGACATATATGTTCTAATTCAAAGGATATTTGGTTTTTGTGACTTTTGATTTGAATTATCGATTTATATTTTAGGTTTAGTTATTTCCTGAAATAATTCTAATCCTAGCAAACATCCAATTTTTTTATTTTATTAATTATTATTTTATTATTATTTTGTACTTCAAAATTCAAATTTGAATTTTAAATTTCAAGTTTGAATTTTAAATTTTAAATTTCAAGTTTGAATTTTAAATTTTAAATTTCAAAAACAAAGCAAACAAAGAATCCATTCAACCAAGAATTTAAAATTTTATTACGGCGTAGCCGGTTTTTAGATCCTTTTCTTTGATATTTTCTGAATTACGAATTTCCATGAAGCATATGTTTAAATTTTTTGTTTCTGGCTCTTCGTTGCTTAACGTTGAGTCTGAATCGTCTAAAGTTGTTGCGTATGCTCTCTTTCTCTTCTTTAATGAATTGCTATTGTTTATTTGTTGAATCGATTTATCTGGATATGGACACTTTCTCTTCATATGACCTGGTTTATTGCAGTTATAACATCGGCCTCATTTCTCCCTGGACTTCCTTGGTTATTATTTCGAAAATTATTTCTCTTTCTGTATCTCAAAAATTTTCTGAAATGTCTTGTCATTAAGGTTGTTTCTTCATCGTCTCCACTACTCGAGCCAGAATCATTTATTGTTTCTTTAAATGCTATAGATTTCTTTTCGGTTGGCTTGTTTTCCTTTCTTTTCTGTAATTGGACTTCAAAAGACATCATATTTCTTATTAACACCTCAATCCTCATTTCACTGACATTATGGGATTCTTCAATCGCCAATGTTTTCTGATCCCATTCTGGAGTCAATGAACTCAATATTTTTCTGACCTGGTCTTCTTCAGAATAAGTTTTTCCAAGTGTTGTTAATGAATGCACTAAATCTTGAAATCTATAATACATATCGGAGGTAGATACATTCTCGTTCATTTTGAATAACTCAAACCGATTAACTAACATTGATAACTTTGTTTGTTTAATTTTACTAGTTCTTTTATGAGTAAGTTGTAAAGTTCTCCAAATTTCATGAGTAGATTCAAAAATTGAAACTCTATTAAATTCATTCCTATCTAATGAACAGAACAACATATTCATAGCTTTAGAATTGCTTTGTGCAGCAGCCTTTTGTTCATTAGTCCATTATGCAAAATTAGTTGTGGGTTCTACGTATTCACTCTGTGTGATATTCGATGTGTCTAATCCTACTGATTGTAAATTATTTTCATTCTACATGCCCAATATGAATAATTACTACCATTAAACAGTGCTGGTCTAATAGTGGACTGACCCTCTACAAAAGAACTATTATTATTACCAGTTTTGGTTTCCATTTTAAAAAATTTCAAAAATCAGATTATGAAATTTTTGAAAGACCAGGCTCTGATATCAATTGTTAGGGAATGCGGAATGGATCGTTAAGGAAAAACTAACGCTAGAGGGAGTGAACAGTGTTTTTAAGGATTTAAATAAAATCTAAAACTTATATGATCTACTATATGAATCACACCATAGATATAATCACAGACATAGAATCAAACACGAATACAAAAATAAATAGAAATATAATGCAGAAAGGAAAGAACACACCGGATTTTATACTAGTTCATATTACTCCTTCGTCTAGTCCCATGCAACACTAGATTGCGCAGAGTTTTATTATAATATCAATATCTAAGTACAACACCCTTGATTTCACGGCCACAAGGTTACCACTGATTCCAAACACCCTTGATAAACTATATTCCCCTTAATTTCTCCGGCTACAAAGTTAACACTGTTTTCCTTCCTTGATTTCATGGCTACAAGGAACACATCGTTTCCAAAATAATCCCAAATGATTACAATAGTCCTATAACTCTTACAATAGTCCTATAACTCTTCAATAGCACTTCGATTCACATAGTAATGAGTAGAGTGTGAGAAAAAAAGAAGTTTTATATAATTAGACTTGAAGTCGACGGAGTATATTTGTAGAAATCATAAAAATATGATACAATAATGGTGTAATGAAAGGAGATGAAGATGGAGAACACGAATAATGAAAAAAAATTCGAAATCAGCCCTTATTTATTAGATTTGAAAGGTTGCAACGCTTCTAGAATGTTACAAATAGCGAAAAGATACTTCCTTTCAAAATTGAAAATGTGATAGTTATATGTCGACATGCCAACGTATGTGTGTCGACATATGTTAGTTCAAAATTGAAATTTGAGTATTTTCCAAATGTTTTAATATATATACAATTATGGAAATTCTTGAACTAAAACAGTGATATAAATAAGTATTATATAGTCGGAAACCATATGAAATCATAAATTTAAATTATATAATCATATTTATAAAAATATAAAGTTTAAAACTATATAATATATAAATATAAAGTATATAACTATATATAAACATATAAAAATTTATAATCTTTAAAATTTGAGTTTAAAATCAAAAGTAAGGTCGAAAAATTAAATAAGACTAGAGTTTGAATTTTGAAAATAGAATTTGAAATTTGAAAATCAAAATTTGAAAAATAGAATTTGAATTTGAATTTGAATTTGAACCCGGAGTGTTATTCAGAATCTTACATAAACTAGACTCTATTACAAATTTTACCTTGAACTCTGAAAATCTTGATTACTCATGAATCTTGAATCTTCTCTGAATTCTAAATCACTTGAATCTTTAAAACTCTTAAACTGTACAGTCTTCAATATGAATTCCTGTATAAAAATCCTGCATATACGTATTCTCGATAAAGACGTTAGTATATATTTTATAATCAGCTAATATTGAAATAAGGTTGTTTTCATCAAAACTCCATTCTCCAACATTTACAACTCATTAATATTTATAAGACGCAACTTATACCAAAAGTTCATTGCGCAAAAATGTATTGCAATTTAACACGAAAACGTCTTACAAATGTTTATGTCACCTTGCATTATGATGTTTTACTAAAATTTATTTTTCACATTTAAATTTAAATCAATTTAACCTCAAAATCCAATATAATGGTCCAAACACCTTATTTAATCATTTTAAATGATTAAACAACAAATTTTCTCCAAATATCAAACTAACTCAAACCCAATCCATTAAATTCAATTTAGACCATTGTTTCGAATTATACTCACAACAATATTTACTCTTTAATCACTAAATTTAAATCCCTATTATCATTTATTAATTGATAATTCAGATAATCACAAAAACTAGGGTTGTTACAAACTCCCCTATTATAACGATTTCGCTGGGGAAAAGTCATATCAACTTAACTTATTCTATCGATACAAAAATAGAGAATGAAAAGGACAAGATTGAGTTTAAAATTTCTCTGCCGCACCACGAGAAGATAAGAAATCGGGATATGATCACTGGAATAATTATCCAGTTTTCCCAGCGCAGTCATTGGGATCATCGGACCGGTTAATCTTTTATAGTGACACATTCTTATTCTGAATGCGTTTAACCTCCAAAGTAAGAACATGCACATGGTATTGCACATAAAAATGATCGGGTGAGATCTTAAGATCCTCTAATACATGAGTTTCAAGCACAGAATCCAAATGATGTAAACACTTTCACAACCGAAAGATGAGAAACATGCAACAATATGCAGTTTTCTAAGCCCAAATTTCAACAAAAATCCAAACTCAAATCCATCGAAGCAAGGATCGTATAAATCTGGTACCTGTAAATAATGAGTAAGAGCATAACTAGAATATAATAAAACTAAATTCACAGTGAAAACAAGATATGATAATTAGTATCGATCAAGAAAACTACCTTAATAGTGAATCAACACATCAATATCAAGCATGAAAGTACAAAAATAGAAAACAAGCACGAGTACTTCCAAAGACCTGTCTTCCCTAAAATAACCTGAAAGTTATTATGAGCAGAGGGGTGCAACTACATGTCCTAATGAGGTTAAAAAGAAAAAAAAAATTCTATAATACACCAATATATCTGTTCGGTTTCACAAAAAATATGTCCGACAAGGTTGGTAACTCTATCTTAATCTTTTTAACTTACGCATATTGATTAAGCATCAGACTCAAGATGGTACTTCACAAAGGTAACTTATAGTAATATACCGAGATAGAACATTTCATATATACAAAACCTTCAAACCATCCTACGATCAATATCTAACTAACCACTTAGTACCTAAGTAAATCAGAAGAGGTGGGTTTATAGTCACTTATGACCTCACTCAAAATATAATATAAAAGGTTGACTCCTATGACCACTTAAGATCCAAGAGGGATCTATCGATCACTTAATACCTTGTTAGGTTGTTTACTAACATGTTATTCTAAATTAGAGAATAATAGCTACTAAGTTACCTGACCACAAATATAAGGGTTACGTTATTCACGTATTTCCTAATCCAATATAAGGCGAGAGATAGTAAGCAGCCATTTATGCATTGAAATATAACACAATAACATCTTATAAATTTTTGTTTCACCTTAATTTCACATTATAAAGTTTATCTAAAACTTTATTATTCACATACATTTATTTTCATTAATTTAACCTCAAAATCCAATATAGTGGTCCAGAAACCTTATTTAATCATTTTAATTGATTAAACAACAAATTTTCTCCAAATCTCAAGCTAACTCAGACCTCAACCATCAAATTAAATTTAGATAATTGTTTTAAGTTATCCTTACAATAATATTTACTCCATAGTCATTAAGTTTAAATCCACATTATCATTTATTGATTGGTATTTCAGGTAATCATAGAAACCAAGGTTGTTACAAACTCCCCTCTTATAAAAATAGCATCCCAGTAGTTTCCTTAGGGAAAACTCATACTAACTTAAATTATTCCATCAATACAAGAAATAGACAACAAAAAGAACAAGCGTAAGTTTAAAATTTCTCGCTTGCACCATGAGATGATAGAAAATTGGGATATGATCGTGTAACGACCCATATTTTGCGTATCGAAGGATCATAGAATATTTATTTTATCTTCATATAAAGTCATACGATCATGTAACTTTAGGAAACAACTATTGAGGTCATTTCCTACATTAACAACTTTTTCTGGATTTTAAAATGACCATTTTACCCCTAGCGAATCTTGTTTCGCCCATAACTTTTGATTGGTTAGGAGTTTTGACCTAAAACCACTTCCATTGGATTTAGATGATGGCTTCTAATTTCGTAGATTGATCACATTAATCAAAATGACTTACCTTTTAGGAGATATGGCTGAAATTGAAAGATGGAAAAACAACCTAATTGGGCTTAATAAAGCGAATAACAACTTTGCATATAGCCCAATTCGGGATTAGGCTTATGGGAGGGGTGAAAGGAGTTGGAGAATCATCTCCTTTCATTTTTCTTGCTGCCACAAAACTTTCTCAAACCTTAATTATGGCTTCCATTTCTAATTCTCTCACTAATCACTTTCTTTTCACTAATTAATCAAATCTACATCAAATCAAGCCAAATTCAAGGTAGAGCTATTGCACCACATTGGAATCTGAGCCAAATCAGTAAAAGTTTCAGATCTATCATTAATTATTAGCTAAGGTGAGGGATTTGGATGTTTATACACTAATTAGGAGTGATTAGTGATAAATAGCGAAATTATACATCCAAAAATTATGGAAAAATATGCATAAATTCTAAAATCATATTTTATGTCACATGTATGAAATTGGGTTGATTTGGATTTATTTTGTTAATTCTGGAATTTAGGTGATTAAGGGAGAAAATCATGGATTTGGGTATGTTTGATCTAAATTAACATATGAAATCAATGTTTTGATGTTTTTGGTTGCATGTTACTACTGCTATTTGATATGTTTTATGATTGCATAGAAAAGTTGGAATGGTTGAAAACGCCGTCGTTTGGCGAAATTAGCTTGCTGGAAGACTGCAGGGTTTCAATTCGTGATGGTGACCCCCAGGGTGGTCACAACCCCTATGGTCACGACCCCCATGGTCACGACCCCTATGGTGACCATGACCCTTATGGTGACCATGACCCCATAGTGACCACAATCCCTATGGTTGACCACGAGAAAATAATGACAACGAACCGAGCCGTGATGATGACCCCAAATAGAACTAGATTAGAGCTTCTACCACGTGAAGACGATCATGAACTCTTCTAAAGATCAACTCCAATTCGACCAAAACCTGAGATGCAAATGAAGTCCAAATTGAAAGTTATCGCTGAGGATCCATATGGGAACCAACCAGTAAACTTCAAAAGTTGGGTTTGCTGCAAGACATGTGCAAAGGAGTTGTCGATATCTATAACTTTGCTTCACCATTTAAAGAGGGGGCATGTAGATGAACCAGAGCCAGGGCGGTGTGGACTGGTTGGCCCGTACACCAGAGCCAGGGCGGTGTGGACTGGGTAGGGTTATTGACTATGGACCATGTCGGTGTAGTCATAACAATAGTTGTACAAAGTCCAGGGCGGTGTGGACCCGTCATGGCCCCAATGGATTTGATGATCAAAGCGATGAATATCGTACGCTTTAGGCACTGAGTGAGAGATGTGAGGATGATTGCTATGTTTGATGTTTGCTATCACTATGGCACACACATTTCCATTTTACACTTTATGTTAGTGTTTCCCTAGAGTAATGTGCATCTTGTTGTGCTAACTCTTTGGTTGCAGGTCCAGGTCAGGTATGATTATTTATACACGTTATTACTTTATTTTGTTGTTATCGCTCACATAAGACTCTCGTCTGACCCAGAGTTTTATGTCTCTTCTTATTATTCTGGGTGCTCCTAAAAAAGCAGACTAGAGGCAGGCTAGGTGGTTATGCACAAGTAGCTATCCGGAGAGAGCAGGAGGTCGCTTCCATGCACTTTATACATATTCTCCCTGTATTGTTGCTGGTCACTCCTTCGGGCATCAGTAGTGCACCTCTTTTATTTCCTTTAGAGATAGTATTTTAAAGTTGTAATAATTGGATATGAAGCTGTATTTTGGTTTCCGCTACTTTGATGGATATGGTTTAGTTTTTAGCTTATGTACTGTCTCGCCTGTTTTATATCAAGTTATGTTATTATTATATTTTATTCCATGTGTTGTGAGATATACTACAGGTTCTTCGGTGACCATTGTTTCAACCCTTTTGACGATCGTCCTGTGCTATCCAGGCATTGGCACAACGCCATTCTGGGGAAATGTCTGATGGCATGGGGTAGCCGTCACAGATCGCTGGATGAATTCTCTAGTTTCCTAAGTGCAGTCATTGGGATTATCTGACCATTGAATCTTCAAAAGTGACACATTTTGTTTCGAAGGCATTTATCCTCCGAAGTAAGATTATGTGCAAGGTGTTGCAAATAAGAAAGATTAGGTGATACCTCAAGCTCCTCTAATACATGAGTCTCAAGCACATAATCGGAACGATGTAAACACTTCACAACTGAGAGACGTAAAATAGGCAACAACCCGCACTTTTCTAAATCCAAATTTCGACAAAAATCGAAACTTAAACTCGTCCTAGCACGTACATTTAAATCTGATACCTGCAAATAATGACCATTAGCATAATTAGAGCACAATAAAACTAAATTTATAGCGAAAACAAGATAAGATAATAAGTATTGATCATGACAACTACCTTAATAGTGAATCGCCACATCAATACCGAGCATGAGTGTAACATCCCATATTTTTGGTAGTCAAATATTTAATTTAATTTATTATTTTAAATATTTTATTTGGAATATTAATGAATTTTTATATGGAATTCGTTTATTAAAACGAAGTTTATATATATATATATATATAAGTTTATACTTTAATTAAAATGAGCTTGTAACGTCGCTGTAGTTCGTAATATTGAGTTTTGAACTTTAACTAAATATACAGAATCCATTTTAAGTCGGATTTCTATGAAACAAGAAACGTTGCAATCTAGTTGATTATAATTTTCATATGGAAGAGAAAAATCGGGATTTCGTGTTATAGATTATTAGTTATGTCCAATTCAAATATTTGAACAGTCACTATGAAATCGTTAATTAAAAGATAACGTTTATTTAGTGAATATAAAAGGAATTTTTATATATGTGAATATCATATAATTTGAAAATATTACTATTTGAGTTATAAATTCCATATTAATTAAATTTGAAGATATATATTATTTTATTTGGATATACACGTCAAAAATAATTTATTTTTATTATAAATTAATTATTATAGTATGTTGCAACTAGACAATAGCCATATAAATCCATTGTAAGTAATTAAATAGAAATTGGAAATTTATTATAGTATCCCATTTAACCATGGTCATTCAATCATGATCCAAATGTATATATCTAGTCATAATCCGGGAATTGTCAACTCACCAGTTTTAAAACATTATTTTGGTACTTTCAGACAAAATAGAGAGTTTTGGTACGTAATTTCCGGTATTGCTTGTCAAATGCAGTGGTATCAAATCAATCAATACCGTGGATTATTAAATAAGAATAACATGATACCATTGCATATTTATCGTAATTTGTTATTATTGGTTCCAGAGACCACGGTATAACATTACGATACATTAATCAATTCTTTACATTATTTTCAGTCTCCGTATATGTGTAACTTTATAGTGGAAATTTGCCACCTCTGAGTTCTCCTTTCAAACTCAACCAATACATTTGGTATTTGTTTTCTTTTTGGTCTTATACCATTACAGTTCTAATCCAAGTCAACTTCATTCAAATATCCTACCTAAAGCTTCACTGGCTTACCTCATAACCGAGTTGCCTCTTATGAAATGAAATCGCTATCCTGTACAATAGTGCAACCCATATAAATGATGCACATGGAATATATTTTTAATCCAGTAAATAAAAATGTACAACTTAAGCCAAAAGATATAATCTACCCTGTACAACGCAAGTGCCATGTATATACTAATTTGGAGGGGCATATGGGTATGATTCCTACTCGCATTAAAAGGGCGCATGCCTATGAAAAAATATATATCAACAACTACGGTAAAGTAAGAACAATACCTACCTTCTTACGTTCTACAGTGTAACTACGTGATTTCCAAACAATCCAATGTCGTACTACCCAAAATTTGTTATACGTGATGACCAAGGAAGCCTGATCTATAAGTGCTGGCATCATTTGTTCATTTCTGAAGCCAGCTCCAACCAAGAACAACAATGACAGCTTACTTTAAAAATTAATTTCAACATAAATTAACCATTAAAAATCACGCTATATATTGAAATGAGATCCTAAAATCATCCTCTACGAGTTCACCATTTCAGATTCTCGAACGATGCTTTGGACAGTTAATGTCGAAACTAGGTATTGTTTTATCTCGGGATTTATAGAGTTTCACCTGAATTCAATGGTGGAAGAGAAATCAGCAATGAAAGGCGGTGACGAGGGGTTTTCTTGCAAAATCTGGAACAAATTCTGTTTGCTCTTGGAACAAAATTTGGGACAAATCGAGGAATGGAAGCATCGGAGGTGATGTTAATGGCGTAGGTGAGTCGTGGATGAGGAGGGCAGTTGGTTGGTGATTATTAATTAGAGGTTAGTGAAGAGAATTGTGGTATAAGTATTTGTGTGTACATAGTGTGCAAAATGGAGCTCCAGCAGTTGGATTGGGAAGATGAAGTACCTGTTGCGAACGAGTGGAGTAGGTTTAAAAGTTGGGCAAAAACATTTGGGGTATGGGCCATATAAAAAAATGGGGAAAAATATTGTAGTGGACGAGGTACAGTTAAACAGAGAGGTGGGAAATGAAACTGCGGTGCGTAGTTTGCATAGGTATCAATAAGGACGAGGAAAGAACAGTGAGGTATTTGCATGGGGGTGTTCTGGTGATGAAAGGAGGATTGGCCATGAAAATGATGACAGCAGTGTTGAAAAGCGGAGGACGGAAGAGTCGAGTGTGGTGGGGGTCGCGTTAGTCACTGGCAGATGGGGGGGAGGCTTGAAACAGGCGGGGGGGAAATTTCGAAAGTTAACAACAGTTTTCGAAAGCAAGAGGATATAAGACGAGAAGAGCAACGGTAAGAAGAAGTAGAAGAATCCTACGGTGGAAGAAGAAATGTACGGTAGCTAGAAGAAAATAATGGCCTGGATAATATAATATGTACTTAAACTTTTTATTCACATTAATTTGAATTTGAAATGCAGTATTGGACCGTTCGAATGGATGAAGAGTGCAGACGGTATTTACTTGGGCCAATGATTTTTATAGGCAGTAATAAACAGTTTTAGAGAAATTAAAACTTGGTCTGCCTTTTAAGTTATATCCCAAAGTAAATAGTTTATTAAATATATACTTAAGGAATTTAAATTAGTTAAATTAAATGCTTAACTTATATTATTTATAATTCGTATATGCATTAACAGAAGTGGACTAAACCAGAGACGTTGAGTCCGTATTAAATAGCGCTACATTCTGAAACTGGTTTAGATGGAGTTGGAAGCAGTTGGGATTTTTAATTAAATTAAACTCATGTTTAATTTAATTAAATCAAACTGTTTCAGCGACGGACAAATCCAAGGTGAATTAAACTCACTCAGTTCTCCTCACTTATATTTTATATAAGTTGGGTTTTATAGTTGTGTGTTATGGTTGCTAACGGTTGAATGTATGTTATATATATATATATATTCATATATTGATTGAATTTCTAAAATTAAACATTGTTTAAATTCAGTGGAAAACCAAATCGTTATTTTAACGATTGGATCCAACTAAGATAACTTACCTTATTGGTCACATTTATAGATAAACGTGTTTAATTTAATGAATTATTTGAATTGTTGTGGTTGTGCAAAATGAATTGGTTGATATCGAATTGTCGTTATTGACTATTATGAAAACCATTATTGTAACGGCCCGCCCGCACCAACCGGCATTTCCTCCGTAAGTGCGTTGTACACATGCCCGACTAGCGCAGAACGGTTGCCAAAGGAAGGAAAGAAGAAAATTAACTAACAAGGAACCTATAGAATGTCTCACAGCGCATGGAACAAAATATAATAATAATAACATACTTGACATAAAACAGGTGAGACAGTGCATAAGTTGATAACTAAAACCAACATCAACATCAGAGCAGCGGAAATCCAAATACAGCTTATTACAACTTTCCAAATTTACTGTCTCTAAAACAAAAGAAAGCTAAAGTAGAAGATGCACTACTAATGCCCAAGTAGTGATCTTCAACAACACCGGGAGGATACTATATATATATATCATACGTGGAAGCCTCCTGCTCGTCTCCGGTTCATCTACCCGTGCATCACCAACTAACCTGTACCTAGTCTGCTCGTGTGAGCACCCAGAGTAATAAGAGGAGACATAAAACTCTGGGTCAGACATAAAGCCTGGTATGAGCGATAAGCATCTAAACAGAACAATAACAGGTATACTAAACCATACCAGAACCTGCAACCAAAGAGTTAGCACTACATACCGTACAATACTCTAAGGTGCCATAACAAATAGTGTAAAGAATACGGGGGTGGGGTGTGTATGTCATAATGGTAGCAAACAAATCAAGCATGACAACCATCCTCACATCTCTCACTCAGTGCGTAAAGTATACGATGTCCACCACTGTCAATCACTAGACCCATCGAAGTAGTGACGGAGTTCAACTTGTACAACTACTGCTACTACCAAGCTTACCACATGGAGTCATGACCAAATCTTTACAAATGACCCCACTTCATTGGTCTATAGCCCCTTTAGTCGTACCTAGGCCACTGTGGCCCTGAATCCGTTCACGTACTCCCTACACATAGTGATTCAGAGCTACAGATATCGACAACCCCTTTGCACACGTCCCGCAGCAAAGCCCAATCATGAAGCTCACTCATTGGTTCCCAACTGAATCTTGAGTCAAAGCTCCTCATTTGGACTTCCTTTGCATCTCGGGTTTTGGTCATCGCCTTCTTCTCCGGAACGGTCTTCATTTCTCCACCTTACTTTACTTCAGGTCATGGTCATCAGCTCCTCGGTTCGGATCGGAATACTCCTCCCTAAGCAATTGGATCGTTTTGGATCGGGTCAGCCTTCCTCTCTGCTTCGGGTCAGATCGGGGTGTTCTTCCTCCAGCGGTTCGGATCGGTGTCCACACCTCCTGGCTTCATGGAAAACTCCTCTGGTTCGATCCTTCTCCCCAAGCAATCGGGTCGGGTCTCTCAAGCTTCTACATCGGATTGGCTCAGGATTCTAGTTCCATAGCACCAGGTCGGTTCGGTTCGGGCTCCTCCCTCCGATCCGGTCCGGGTCGGCCAAGTTCCTACAACTCATTCCAGCGACTGTTTACGCCATTCGATGGCGTTTTCGACCAATCTAACACTTCTAGACAATCAGGAATCATGTCATACAGTCATAGCAACATGTAACATCAACCATAAACATCAAAACAATAACTATAGCATGTAAAATGGATCAAATATACCCAAAATCCTATATTTCCCTTAAGCATGTTTAAGCAAAACTAATCATAGGGTTAACAAAACTTAACCAAATCAAACAAAATTTCTACCAGAGGCATAAAAATATTATTTTCGAATTTATAGATATTTTTCCAGAATTTATTAATGTATAAATTCGCTAATCTTCACTAATTACCCTTAATTAACTGTAATTAGTGTCAAAACTATGCTAATCACTCACTTGGCCACAAGTGAAATTCTCAGAACTGAAACCTCGCTGATTTGGGTGAATACTGATGTCTAACAGCAGCTCTAACCTTGCTTTCGTGTTTTCTCTCCTTAATTTGATGTAGATTAAGCCGAAACTTGATTAGAAGGTGATTTGGGGATGTTTCTAGATATTGGCGGCCATTGTTAGGGTTTAAGAATGAAAGTGGCGGCTGGAAAATGAGGATAAGATCGTTCTCTAACTGATTTCAGCCTCCTCATAACCCTAATCCCGAAATCCCCCCATTGTGCCTAGCTGTTAATCGCCCGATTAAGCCCAATAAAGCTGTTTTTCACTATTTGAAACTTGTTTCAGCCATATCTCCCAAACGGTGAGTCCGTTTGGCTAATATGACCACTCTATGGAATTGTAAACCATCATCCGGAGCCAATGAAAATGGTTTCAGGTCAAAATTCCTTTCCAGTCAAAAGTTATGGCCAAAACAGTACCAACTAGGGGTAAAATGGTCATTTAAAAATCGAGAAAAATCATGAACATGGGAAATGACCCCAATAGTCGTCTCCCAAAGTTACATGACCATAGGACTTCATATGTGAAAGAAATAAATATTCTACGATCCTATGATGCGTAGAATGCGGGTCGTTACAATTATTTATTTGAATTAAATGATCATATTTGAGATTACATATTTAATGCAGGTGAGAACATGTTGGAGGGAACCAACCTGATTCCTCAAATATATTAGATATTAATTATTTTGTATAATCATCATATGAACTATTCCGATTGAATGATTGATTTGATTATTGACTGTTGACTTGAAATTCAATATTTTTTTTGTATAAACTATTGGGTAATATTGGTTGAGTAATTGGCAGTATATGGCCTATAAATCAATTGTTTTATAAATATTGATTTACCCAGGTAAATCGATGAAATGAAGTGATAAAGTTTATTTTTATAACTGAAGATAGATTTTTAAATATGTATTTTGAATAAAAGTTTCTAAAAAGAAAATAAATATTTATTAATTAAATTATAACAAATAATTATTTGATTTTATAAAGAAAGTTCTTATGTTAAGAAGATTATAAGCAAATGAGCAGGAATTAACCTAACGATTAAAATTTTGAATAATTATTTTTAAGAAATAATTAAATGGAATTATTCAAATTAGTTATATTATTAATTAATTTAAAGTGAGAACTATTTGGAATCGGTTAACAGAATAATCGTATATTGAGTTGACTAAGTTAATCATTTTACTGGGATTGATTATCAAATCAATTTGTTGTGAATTAATCTAATGAAATGGTTTAAAGAATATTTGTTTTAATTTTAATAAGATTTTTAAAAGGGATTACCACTTAGTTAATTAAGCTGTTAACTACGTCTACAATAGTTAAGGGTGGAATAAATTATTATTTTAATTAATAATAATTTAAGTATAGTGTAATGAGATCTAATTGAATTGAAAAGGAGTTTATGAACGGGTTTTATATTAAAACTCGAGTTTTATAACAAAGTTAAAAAAGGGTTTATATTAAACCAGCGGCATATAAATGAAGTTTAAACAATGGGATGAGGCGTTAAAGCATAGATCTTAAATTTTAAGTGATCTGAATGGGATTAAATCAAGATTTTCAAAGCGGGAAATGGTTTTAAAGCAAACATTTTGCAGAGTTGAATGGAGTTAAGTAAATTAGAAACTAACTAGAGATTATTTGAGTTAAACGACTTCTTGAGTATCGATCTGATGCTGGTTTTGGCCTTCGGGGTCGATATTTAGAGTGTTATTCTCTTACTAGTTTTCAGTTAGGGACTAACAAACTAGCATAAATAAAAAGAGATTTTGCGAAATTATAACGATATTGCGAGATTTAAGAAATTAAGGAGATGTATTTGAATAAGTTTATTCAAAAGGGAAGTATTAGCAATTATTTTTGATAAATGGAATGAAAGAGATTTTATAACAATGTCTTTATATAGAACTTGATTTAAACCCAAAGTTGGAATATATACATATATGCTTTAATTCTAAGTATTTAAAATAGTTTTGGGAATATGCCTATAGTAAAATAGGAAGTAAAATACTGTATTTTAAGTTATTAAATGATTTAGAAGTTGATTAACCATTCGTTAATTATTTTTAAAAAAGAGGGACCAAATAATGCCGAATACTGAATCAGTAAACCCATTTTATTCTTATAATTATTTATTTGATAGTTAAATCATCGACTATCAAATCTGACCAATACGATTGTTGGTACGGAAAGACCGAGATCGAATATATATTAGAAAACCATTCTGGACCAGCAAATACGTGAAAGATGTTGATTGAAGATGGAGCAATTGAAGACCGTTGATCTTCATGAGCGGAAGAGCTACTTGTTGAATTTCTCTAGTTTAGCGGCCAAAGATATTTCGATAGTGATTCTATCGTGATTGGAATCTACGGATTACAAGTACTACTCGCTATTGATTTATAGGGTGATACCTAGGATGTGGTAGGAGGGTGCCTTTGGTTCATCCTATTCCTGGATGACTTGTATGGACGAGTGTCTGATAGAGTTTTTCCGAAGTGATCACGTACATTGATTTCTTCAAATGTACTATTGTTGGTGGCGGAGAAAACCGACACTTCTCTTAGCTTAACTGTAGAGTATTTTGTGGATGTCAATTAATGATTTCTGGTGGATCTAACGATGTGGCATTCAAAGTAAATGGTGGCCAGATGTTCTAAAGGTAAATTCAAACCTCAAGCCTCATCAACTGGGAAATGACAAAAATCGGGCAGGCAACATGGCTATGTGAGTCACTCCCATTATGGTGTATAATCACCTATCTAGAAAAATCCATTTCCTTCTTTAATCTTTTTCGATGTTGTCCCTTTTTCGGGAAACGGTTGCTGATCCCAACCATTGGTGATATACATTTGATACACTCAAGAGAAATGAGTGGTCGGTCATGTGTGGGCTGGGTGGCAAGGCATTCTTGTTGAACCTAGTGTATTCCCCTCTAGATATACATTATCAGCATGTGGTTCCATACCTTGTGGTAGTCAGAATCCAATCTCTAATAAACGCCTGCTGTTATGATTGTATATTATATATGTAGAGCATGAGATGCAAGCGTTCTGCTAGATTGCTATTTATTTGTATTTAGACACTATCATACTATCAGAAAAGATATTAATTTCAAATCTGTTTTGGGTTATCATATGGTAAAAACCATCTGTATTAATGTGTGGATTTGGTCTTACGATTATCCTTTTCTTTCAAAAAGTTTTTGAACTTAAAAATCAGGTTGGATGATTCCCCTTAAACTTATTGTGTTTTTCTCTCACTCTGGCTCACCAGACTGACCCGGTATTTGTAATGCTCGAGTTAGACCGGGTTGTACAGGTCTAGGTTATCGGATGCTGCGAATTCCAGAGACGAGCTGGAGGTGTTCAAATGTATGATATCTAATATTATCCTGCTGTGTGACTATTTATGAGGACGGGTTATTATAACTGTCCACATGTGATAATGTACTCTGATGATTGTAAGTATTGTAAGTTTTATTTAAAACTATCCATAAAGATTCATTTATATACATATATACATATATATATATATATATATATATATATATATATATATATTATTTTTGTTCCAGTGCGATGTGAGATTCTGATTCTGATTGTGTTGGTTCTTCTTCTTCTTCTTCCTCTTCTGCTCTTATATTTCTTTACTTCTTATCTCACCCTCTAATTTCTTTCTATAAACGTTCCAGTGTTTTCAGTGTTTGGAAGGTGGCATGAGATATGGTAAATGTATTTATGTCGATTTTCAGGGCCAAAAATCCTCGGTTCGTTACATGAGAGAAAAAGAACAGTAAACCAAGCATGAACACTTTCAAAGGCCTGTCTTCTCTAAGATAACCCCAGAGTTGTTATGAGGAGAGCATCAAAACTACACGTCCTGATGAGGTAAAAAAGTAAAAAACTGTCTACAATTCACCAATAGGCCTCATTTGGTTTTCACCCAAAAATATATGTCCAATAAGGCTGGTAACTCTATCTTAACCCTGTGAAGTTACGCATAGTTATTAACCACCAGACCTAAGATGGTACTTCGCAAATATAAATTATAATAATATGCTGGTGTGATACCCCGTAACTTTCCCGTGAAGGAAAGCACGGATTACTTTGAGGACAAGCCGAATCGAAACACAGACGGAAGAACATTTCATTGTTTATTACAACAATTCCATCAGAATACAAGAATATACAGAGTATGAATAAATATTACACAGAAAAATATTATAAATTACAATACATTACATAGCAGCGGAAAATAATACAATACACAACTAAATGTAATACAAAGATACAGAGCTTTCCGAGTATCGTTCCAGCTGTAAACCAGGATCCTGTGAATATAAATATGCAAAACCAAAACTACTAGCTGCCCGTGTCAAAATAAGGGCAACCAGAGTTTAGGTTAAAAAATAAACTCCAGGTCAGTCATGTGACTGGTGTGAGAACTAAAAACAATTATTAATCTTTATTTTAAAGTTAGGTAAATCAAGGGACCACGCCGTATAACACGGAACGGGTTTCCTCCCAAGAATACCAGTGCATAAAACAACAGCGCAATGCTAAATAAAGAACAATGAAACTATTATAAGACCCAGGTCCCATCACACAATGCAACACAAGACGGAGGATAGGGTTTTACCTTATAATAGCCAAAGCATGCTAGATACGCTAAATTTCAACTTTTATTACTATAAATGTATAGTGTCAAAACAATTTCAATCATAAGTATCAATCATAGATGGCATAAGTGCCCCATACCACTATGTCGCCATTATTAAGTATACAATCAAAACCGCAAAGTCACGTATTGGAAGTTCGATTTCCATCTGTGAACCAAGGCAAGGGATCGTCCTTACCGAATTCGAGACTCTCTAGCCCGATCCTCAAGAATAGAACGCATCGTCCCATGGAGCCACAGGGCCGGTCCACTCGATACGGATTAAACAAGACCCTGAACACTACGTCTCCCCGCCCTATGGGGCGTAAATGAGCCAAATGACTCCATCGGCTCCACACAGTCACCGATATATCCGAGGCGCCTTGCAACAGCAACAACCACATAAGTCAAACTCGTCAGGGCGTGTAAAACCACCGATGCCACATCTAGCTAGAAAGAGACACACGTTCTCCCTGGATCCTTCTCCCGTTTCTGGTTCACAACCGGGGTGTGAGGCTCGCGAATCAACGTTACACAAAGCTATGCCACATAGGCCATGCTTTAATCATCAACCACAAATCTTTGCTTTTCAACAGAAGCCTTGATCAATTGCCACTTAGGCATGCCACACAGGCAATTCACACCATGCGACTGATATCCATCGATATACAACCTCTGATCCCGTACGTCTCGGAGAAGGGCGTTAAGTAAGAGAATAAATTCTTCGCCGCCAAACAGATATATATTTAATAGAAATCAATCACACAGAATAAAATCCAATGTCAGACACACAATCCATTTACAAGTTCGTTTTGGGTCTGAACGAAACCGAAGGCACCTTGTACCGCGCATATCCATCGATCTCCAAGTATGTCTGGACGATCACCAACTGATTCCCTCCTCTTGGGTATACAGCCCAATCAAGATCATCAGTAATCACCCAAACTATGTGAAGACCTCCGGTCTTCAACCATCGTCTTCATCCTCGACACCACGTCGAATAAGTTATTCAGAATGGGATAAACCCGGTCTTTCTGAATAACTCGCGTATATAATAAACAAGTGTTACACAAACACAACATACGCCTCATTCCAATTCAGAATATTCTTTTATTCGAATATTCTTATACTTTGGGAAAGGTTCCCATTAATTTTATCAAAGATAAATTCTTTAAATTTATTCTTTAATCTCCTTTGAATATCAATTCAAACTAGTCGGGATTAGCGAACCACACTGAAGTAATCATTTATTTTATTTCCCAATCCCAACCTATTCATCCCATGAAGTGAAACTGGTCATACTTCATATCTAACACCACGGTGTTATCGGTAAATTCAATTACCATTTCACGTTCAAATCTAATTAAAGATTTAACTATCGCCTGGAGCAAAACTGGTGATACCCCATTCTTGATCACTTCAATCTAATTAAAGATTCATTAAAACTCCACTTAGTTTTAATCTTCCCAAAAATCACTTCCTGTCTTTAACTGGGTTAAAGAACCAATATCATCTAAAACACGGTTCACGATAAACCCAAAATCACATTCCATTAGTTATCGGGTTAAAGAACAAGTGTTATTTAAAACACCGTTCACGATAAACCCAAAAATCAATTCCAATTCTATTCCAATTAAATACCATTTAATTGGTACACTTCATTAAATCTAAATAAAAAGACTTAATCTTTTCCTCAACTAGGTTTAAGGACAGTGTTAATGAAGACACCATTCACGACAAACCCAAATCACATTTGATATTAAATACAAGGCTCTGAATAGAAAATATATCAGCTTATATTCAATATCAAATTCTACGACCAACAAATATCGTATTGGAAATAACGATATAAACATATCTTTCAAATTCCCATAACAATATCTATTTCATCACGAAATCCAACATCGAAATATTCCAAAGACAATTTCGATTCAAATACATTCCAATTCAGTTATTGGAAATTCTAGTTACTTTTAAAACCATTTAAAATCCACTTTATTTATTTTAAAAATAAATAGAATTATAATTCTAGTTCAAAACTAGTTCATTTCGATAAAAATCTATTTTTGTCTTTTCAAATATGGAAATTTTCATCTCAATTCTTCACAAACCATTTCTTATGATTTTACACAAATTATTGATATTTTTAATAATTTTATCAAGGCCCGTGCAGTCGATTTCCATCAACGGCCATCGAACTGCACTTACAACGACCTTTTCCAAATTTGATTTGGACATAATTCCAAATCCAACCATTAGATTTCAAATCCCTAATATTCATTAGAAATCTCTTTTCGATATGAACCTAACGGTTCCAGTTTTAGGAGAATCCGACTGTCGGATCTCCCGTAACGTCCATTCGAAGTCAATGGTCGAAATTCGCGAACTGCCGCGGCGCGGCGAGTTCTATTCAGGCCATTCTATATATATAATATATATTATATATATTTTGTCAATTTCCTTTCAAAACGTATTTTATAAATCGTTTTAAATTCGTTTTTAAAACAATTTCAACTTCGTATTCAATTTCAAATCAAAATTGAATATTCCACATCATTAATCTATAAATGATAATATTTTCAAAACGTTATATTTTGAAATCACTTTCTTCTCTATATTCATTATAAAAATGAATAAAATCGATATAAATATCGTTCATGTCAAAATGGCATCAATTTAGTCAACACGGCTTTTATTCAACACATGAATGTTTATTCTATTCAACACATGAATATTTATTCTATTCAACACATTAATATTTATTCTATTCAACACATGAATATTTATTCTATTCAACACATGAATATTTCTATTAAACACATGAATATTTTCTATTCAACACATGAATTTATTTCTATTCAACACATGAATTTATTTTTATAATATTCCTTATTTTCCAAATTGGAATGAGGCCCAATTAATTACCATATAATGTTAATTATATGGATTTTCTACAACAAATGTATATAATAGCAATGATAAATCACCAACCATCATCCATAGTGCACCACACAACTGCATAAGCATTTAATATAAATAATTAACGCTTACACAGTCTGTCAACCCATCGATTGACATACAACTAAACAATCGGGATTAGTTTACGTCAAATATCATTCCAATACCCATGTGGGGTTTCAAATCAACAAACGTAGATTTTATTTGTGCAGTTGGGCGATGTGTAAAATTTACCGTCCCAATCAATATCAGTCAAATCAGTGTATATAAACAAATCGTCCGATTTGTTTATTACTATTTATTTTATATACATGTTAAAAATCATATTTTTAACTATAAAATATTTTATTTCATTCCACATCACACAATCAAATTCACAACACAGCAACCTAACAAACAAGTCATCCATGGTCTGTGGACGATGGGTGTCGGGTGCTACTAAGCACCGTCTGCATCCTAGTATATATTTCAAACTAGAAATAAATTAAAGGTGAGGAGTTCTCACAGACTAACTACACCAATTCACCGCGATTCTTCATATGTAGGAAATCTTCGCCGCTCGCCTTTTGTCACTTTCGTCGTTCGTATACGCTACATATATAAAAATAACATTTTTATTATGCTATGGTATAAATAAAAATCATACCTTTACATAACTAAAAAAATCTAGTCTTTTCTTGTTTTAAAATTTATTCTTTTCTATTATAAAAATAGTATTTTTATATTCTCCATCTTATAAAAATCATATTTTTATTCTCCATCTTATAAAAATCATATTTTTATTCTCACTACTATATAAAAATAAAGTTCATATTTTTATTTCACTTCATATACTGTAAAGATTATATTTTTAAAAAGTTTTCTTCTATATAAAAATTCGATCTTTCACTATATAAAAATATCGTCTTTCACTATATAAAAATATCATCTTTCACTTTATAAAAATCACATCTTTTTATTCGATAAAAATCAAAGTTTTCCTACGATAAAAATCGTATCTTTACTACAACAAAAATCTACTCATTTTGCTTTCAAAAATCCAAGCTTTTTATTTTCTTTAAAAATGAAATCTTTTCATCTTTTAAAAATCGGATTTTTATAGCGTTTAAAAATCAACCTTTTTATGGATTACAAATATAAACTTTCCTTGTTATTCATATATAATAAAAATCAAAACTTTTTATTTTAAAAATCTAATCTTTTTATATGGTTATATATAAAAATCCTATTCTATATATAGGAATAAGAAAGAAATAGAAATAACAATAAAATATTTTCTTAGGTTTTAAAGAAGGAGGAGAGGGAGGGCTTGCTGGAGCACGGCAGAGGGGAGGGAGAAGAGGGAGGGTGGCGATGGGGGGAAGGGGTGATTGCAGTGGTCGACGGGGGTGGGGGCGCGACGAGGTGGTTATGGGTATTTTTCATTTGGGGGAAATCGATTTTCTGAATGGAAGTGAAGGGGGGTATATAATATAATTAATTTTATTTTATTTATTATCTCCAAATAGTTGACTTTTTATTCGATCTCCAAATAAGGCCCAACGGCTATCGCCCGTAGCTAATTTTCCCCATTTCGAAAACAATGGGATAAGTATCGTAAGCCAGTTTGGCCGTTTCGATTAGTTTTCGTCAAAATCAACATATAACTCTATATATTGAATTTGAACACGCATTTCAATTTACTGGGGCCACATACTAACTCTAAAAATTCTCGAAAAATATTTCCTAGCTTCGTATTGACGATACGATCCTAACAAAACTAATTTCGTCGAATTCTGAGACCGTTTGAAAAATGACCATTTTGCAATCGATTAAAATCAACTAAAACTGGTCAAACGCGTTTTCCTTTGCCACGCTCACATATTGATTCAAAAAAGTACGAATTTTGAAACCTAGCAATCACTTGACATCACGGATCCAACAAAAGCGGTTTCGTCGAATTCTGAGGTCGTTTGCAAAATTTCCATTTTTAAGGGCTAGAATTCCATAGCGACTATTCTGAATTTTCAACTGGGCATAACTTTTTATCCCCGCTATGAAATTTCTATTTCTCAGATTCGTTGGAAAGATATTCTCAAATACATTCTATTGTTTTTGGCTTTGCCAAAATCCGGCTTATTTTGAATCCTGTACATTCATTTGAACTTTGAAATCGAATTTTCGAACTACCGCGCCATTTTCAATTCCTTTTACAATTAACATAAAATATTTATATTCTAACGACGATCTGTATAACTATATACGTTCTAATTCTATTCAAAATAAATTTCTCGTCTTTATTATTTAAAAATTCAAAATTCATCAAAATTTCCAAAATAAAAATTTTAAATTGCCTTAGAATTTCCGGGTTATTACAGCTAACATAGAACTTTTTTCTTATATATGAAACCTTTAAACCACCCTACGACCAATAACTAAGAGGTGGACCCTCTAACCGCATAATACATCACTAAATAAAAAGAGGAGGGTTTACAGTCACTTAGGGCCTCACTTAAAATATAGTATAAAAGGCTGCTTTCTACGATCACCTAAGGTCCAAGACGGATTCATTAATCACTTTATACCTTGGTAGGTCATTTATCAACACGTTATTGAGGACTTTAGATACTAAATTCCCTAACAACTAATTTAAGGGTTACGTCATTTAAACATTTCCCAACCCCGTATATGACAAGAGATAGTAAGTAAACACTTAGTACTTACAGGATTGGTAGACGACTAACCATCATTTAAGTCTTTCCCCTGGCAGACCCCTTTGTTATTATTAGCTGACCTATTAGAAAATTTCGTGAGCCACTTAATATTTCATGAAGGATAAGCAGGCCTATGGTACCTCTGTAGTAGTCATTTAATACAATATCCTAAGACGGACTCTAACTCAGTCGCTTAATACCTAAAGGAAGTCGGCCCTCACATAGACTATCGATTTCGTACCTAATTAGCCATCTGATATTTCTTATTAAAAGAAGGTAAGTTACCCCATCAGTTAGTACTTGACAAAGGCAAACCCCATGATTCTACCCTTACCCTGAAAGGAAAAGATGAATCCAATCACTTAATACCCCCAATAGACGGATCTAAATACTTAAAACCTTAATTTCCAAGTAGGCAATGACTTTAGTTGTCCTTTATGTTTCTTCTTTCATAAGGTAGGCAGGCCCAGCAACCACTTCAAACCTCAACACTTGAAGTAAACCTTTTAGAAATATTTTACATTACAATAATAATTATTGTCACGGGTTCCTATGATAAATGATATCTCACATCAGTATATCAGACTGCTAGAAAGTGCAAACTTATGTCAAATAACACAATTGACCTTGCATCATTAACATACTAAGTCCAATTTCAATGTTAATCAGAAATATTATTCTTAGTGTTAAATTAAAGGTAAGATAAGATTTCTATTCCTATATGGTAGAAAAAGATTGTTATAGGTTTCAAAAGAAATTATTAGACTTAGTATTCATTATCACAGTTTCTACCAATTCACCATTTAATTAATTACCATAACTATCACATGCCATTATTGACCATAACAGTCACTTTTTCTAAGACAATGGACATTCAGTTACATGCCATTTATCTTGGTCCCTTTTTAGTCACTATTGCTACCAATTTATTACAACTCCCTTCTATTACGTTAATTATTGATTAATCTTTTAATTCTTTATTATATATTTACAGTTATGTTCATTATATTAATTACCACTAATTTGGAGTTGCAATACTAAAATACCCATTTATACTAATTGTAACGCTTTGGATTAACTATCACTAATTCCCACATTTATTTCCCATTAAAACAACGGTTACAATTGTTAATTCTCCATTACCATAGGCAATATTAATTAATACCTATAAGTAACAGAGAACATTTCAAATTCAAAACTACATTTAATGTTCACCAATGTTATTAATAACTAGTGTCAGTTACATGTTTATGGATGATATAATGTTAACTAATTCATTGTTCTTAATGACAATCTGATGTAAAATCAAAAGCTAATTTTTCAATCATTGATTTACACCCAGTTTCCCCTTCCTTTCTATCAGCATCTCTCAACATACTAAACTAAGAATCACCGAACAAATTTTAAAATAAATGACGAAAGATTTAAACAACTTTGTTGTTGGAAGATTTGTCTAAAAACAATTGGTCTTATAGTTTTTTATTTTTGAAACCAAAAAGATTTTGTTTTTTATTTTTACAAAGAAATGATTTATCACTTTTTACAGTTCCAGGTTTTTTATTTTCCTTGTTTTAGCGCCAGGCTTTATCTTTTCATTTTCACTCAACATACAAGGATTTCCCAAAGATTAAAATATGAAAACAAATAGAAGTAAACATGATTTATTTTCCAAAATCATAATTGGTTGGATCTAATCATATCGTTGGATGAGGATATATTTAAACTTGTCAAAGGTGCATTTTATTAGGCGTGTTAAACACAAAACTATGATGAGTATAAACACATGAAAATAGTTCAAGCTTTATACTAAATGAATTGCAGTTTTAAACATTTCCAAAGATTGAAATTTAATAGAGTTTCTTACCTTTAAACAAGTTTGATTTTTTGAAAGCATTGAACTCGAAACCCCTTTGCTTGCTTCTTTCTTGATTTTCTAACTTGCTTGTTTCATGTTTTTCTTTTTAGCTTTTCTACTTTTTTTCCCTATGTTTAAGAGTGCTTTGATAAGCAAACATAAGGAGGGAAAGAATGGAGCTAGAAGAAGAGTGATAGGGTAAGATACATGTATGTAAACATGTAGAAAAAGAGAGAATAAAGAGATTTGATTAAAATATTCAACTAGACTATTTTAATTTCTTTAAATCATTTCAATATTTGCATATGTCAAACTTAAGTAACTAGCATTAGTGTTGAGTTAAAGTTATGACAAACGTTTCGTGCACTCTCTTTTAAGCTACTACATATAAATAATTCTAGGTTAGTACACCAGTTATATTACTTGAGTTCAAATCACATTTGTTTATACCCTTAGTACATGTAATATAAAAATTCTTAAATCTTACTTTAGTCCAAAGAATCAAATTATGATCTCATACAAATTAAAGTATATTTTTAAATTATTTTATTTGTAAACAACACATTATGAACTTAAAATTTTAAAAATACAAATTTTGAAATATTCTCACTATACACATATATAACCAATTACACACACAAACATATATACATACATACATACACATATATATATATATATATATATATATTTGTGTGTGTGTGTGTAAAAACATAAGCATGTAGTTCAAAGATTTATTTTATTTCAAATATACTTATGTTCACATTCATTTTTAAATAAATAAAACTAATGTCCTCTCTAAAAATGACAGACGCCTGTTTCCTTCTAAAAGCGAATAAGCAAACTTTTGTTATGATTTCTCTGCTATATTACAGTTTTCGGATTGATTCTTTTAGCCGGTTATCTCTTTTAGGACTTTGCTGTGATTTTCTTCATTTTTACTCTTGCCCCTTTTTCACTGAATTAGAGCTTCGTGATTCGGTGGGATGAGCTTTTGTTTTTGTGTTGTAGGTAACTTCATTGGTGCTTGATCGGATGTATCAAGGGTTTTAGACTGTTCTTTCCTCTACTAGGAATTGGGTGGAGATGGCGCTACTTAGTGCTTCCTCCATTCTGTTACAGGTGGACTCTTTATCGTCCTATGTGGCAATATCGAGGCACCGTTTTGTGTTGGTCAATGAGGTATTTATGGAGTTATCTCCACTTTATTTTCAATTAAGTTTTATTTCAGCAACGGCTTCGTCGATTGGTGATGTTTCTATTTCGTCTATTGCGGGGAATAAGGTTTTGTCTGTGGTGGCTCGTTGCTATGCTTCGATGTATGATTGTGTAGGAACTGGTATGGAGGAATTGATCACCTCTGTCAAGTTCGTTTTTAAATCATTATCGGGTAGTGTAGTGCTGTATTTGGCAAAGCCTCAGTCTCTTATTTCAAAAGGGATTGGTTTTGGTTTCTCGTGATCCGGCAAGGTGACAAACACTATTAGGGGAGGCACTGGATCTGGGGATTTGATCCCTCCTATCTGCTTCCTCTCTAAGAATTTTCCATATGTTTCGTTGCCTAACATGGAATGGCTATTTGTCGGTGAATCCGTTGGAGCTTGTTGCCAACATCATTAACGTCATTTCTCATGATGGGCTATGTCCGAGTCCCGAGGGGATTCCCCATCATAGTCTGTTGGCCATTGTTTGCAGGTTTACCAGAGGTGGTGAATGGAATTGCACATGCTCGTGCACTTCTACTGCTTAGCTCCAGTAATTCTTTTGGGATTTTTGTAACACCCCACTCCCGCTATGGTCACTCTCTAAGGGAATGCCATAACATCGGTGGAGTATTTTGAGTGAATATAGAACAGAGTAATTACAGCAAGGCAGATATAAGTAATACTTGAAAATTTAAAACATCATTTCAATTGCAGCGGAAAATAAATCATGTCTGGTTACATCACAAAACCATAATAGAAGTCAAGTACAAATATCCATCCTGCTAAATAAAAATACATAATCCCAATACATGAACTGATGGCCATAAAAGAAAAGGGTAAGCTGAGCTCTACATCTAGGGTCCAAGCTCCAAGAGAGTAATAAAAGCAGCCTGATCAAAGGCCACTCGTGCTGGGCCCACTCTGAGAACCTGAGGGTTGGGAAAACGATAAAAACAACGGGGTCAGACATAAGTCTGAGCGAGTCCTATAACTTTAACAGTGCAATCATTAAAGTAATTAGGGTATGATATAACTTGGTACGGTGTGACTGGGGATAAATGACTACACTCAGTAGCCAATCAGACTTAGAGTGAACTAAGATAACGATAAAGACGCATTTACCCACCCAAGGATAATTACTACACTGCACCACACCAGTCATTCCTACTTAAAGGTTGATCCCTCCCAAGGACTTAGAAAATTTACCCAGTAGTTTCGTGTACCCCTAACTCACTACATAGGTGCCGTCTGCCCCTATCTCCACTAGGTGTACCCACTACTCCCAAGCGATCGACTCCCTACCGTAGATATCCGTGCTGGCCCCACAATGGGGTGTATCACTCCCCAAAGTGGCTAGCCCGATACAACAAATGGTGCACGGGTTATATCTACACGATGCAACAATGTCTTACCTACCAGCCCGGGTCCACACACGCATATGAAACCCGTTGGACTTGCGTTGCCACCGCTACCCCGTTTGGCCTCTTATAGTCAAGCCCAATATGCGTGTCCCGTCACTCGACTAGAGTCGAGCCCACTAATATACGTTTGGGATATTGGTTGAAATGGGCCCCCACAAGCTACCCACCTAAGCTTGTCATTTCTAGTGTATACCACTTAACCCTTTAATCATGTTTTAATTACATGTTCCACTTTGGTTAAGTATTCTAATCGTATTTTCTATTGCCACCCAAGGCAACCACTAGATTTCCTCATGCCACCCAAGGCACCCACTTAACCCCTCATGTCCCTCTACATGCTAATATGGTTAAGTGTTTCTTAATTAATTAATTAAGATCATGACCTCATAAAGACCTCTCACATTAGACCATCTTTTATGACTGCTGGATATGTCGGTTGGTTCCGGGCAGACTTCTGTCATAAAAAGGGTCTAACCTCGTGTCTTTACTTTAATCACGTATTTAATTTATGACTAAGACCTCTCACATTGGGCCAATCATTTGTAGCTGCTGGATGGCCGGTTGGTTCCGGGCAGACTTCCGCTACAAAAGGGTCCAACCTCGTGTCTTAGTTGATTAATTACACCTAATTAATCACCCCCATAATTAATTATCCCTAATTAATTACACATTTTTAAGAATATGGGTAGACCTAACTCAATAGGTAAATTCCCAATTCCATAGTATGGGTAGACCTAACTTAATAGGTAAATTCCCAACTCCATAATGTGGGTAGACCTAACTTAATAGGTAAATTCCCAATTATGTCCATTCATTTTATGTTATGCTTAATCATAACAACTTTACACTTTTTTATAATCATGCATATTAACCCCATCGTTTCCCACGTAATTCGTTTACATAACACGTCATACATAGGGACAACCTTGCATATGTTATGTTTATCATAAAAAGAGACAAACTTGCATATGAACTTGCATATAAGCTTGCATAAAACTTGCATATGGACTTGCATATGAACTTGCATAAAACTTGCATATGGACTTGCATATGAACTTGCATAAAACTTGCATATGAACTTGCATATGAACTTGCATAAAACTTGCATATGAATTTGCATATGAACTTGCATAAAACTTGCATATGAACTTGCATATGAACTTGCATAAAACTTGCATATGAATTTGCATATGAACTTGCATAAAACTTGCATATGAACTTGCATATGAACTTGCATATGAACTTACATGACACATCATATCATAAAAAGAGGCAAGTTTACATATGAACTTATAACATATGACAACCACAACTTGCATAATCCACATTTACATCCATAGCCTCCTAATATCCTATCCTAATTAGTTTAGCAATTACTTGCTAAAGGCATAGGAACTCACCAAAACCAAGATTAGCAAACTTATGAAGTATAACTAGTTGCAATATTTGAAGGAGATGATGATTAGAGGTTGATTAGCTTGCAACTTCCTTCATAAACTAGTGGAGGCTCCTCTTAAGTTTGATTTTGGCGGCATGAGGCCATCATTTCTATTTTTAGTATGGATTAGGCTTGCATTAGGGTGTATTTATAGGATTAGGGTGTGTTTTAGACCATAGGATTAACCCTAGGTTAGATTAGGTCCGTCAGATTTAGGAAGTCTCTAGAACACAGCCCAGCCCTAGCCAGAAAACCAGACCTGGTGCACCCAGGCCAAGTGGCTCGACACCCCGTGTCGACAGGCAAGTCGACAGGGCAGTCGACTCCCCAGTCGACAGGCCTGTCGACATGGCTAGGGCGGGAACTTTCCCGCCTGGCCCCGCTGGTTGAAATTAAAAATCTGAATTTGAATTTTTAAATCTGTTTTTAGCTTTGAATTTTCTGCAAACTTCATTGGGTCATAACTGGGCCATACGGACTCCGATTTACAAAATTTCGGACTCTATTTCGCGTATTTTTCCGAGACGAACGCAATGACGCAGCCCGTTTCCCCCAATTCTCACATTTGAGATTATTTATTCTGCAATTAGTGAATTTTAGCATTAACTGAAATACGGGGTGTTACATTCTCCCCTCCTTAAAGGATTTCGTCCCCGAAATCTCTAAGCTAAGGAGAATGCATATCCTACCATCCAAACAACCATCTACTCAATCCATCAAACACGGGCATCCATTGTCCTTAAAACAATTTCTAATGATGTATGAGCATATGCAAAGAGTGTGTGTATATGTTCCCTACCTAATGTATGAACATATGCAAACCATGATAGTGCCATGCATCCATTATGTATGCGAGAGAACCCTATCGACACATATAATATCTACATGAGTGCACAATCATTCACTAAAATGCATCATCCATATGATAACAAAATCATTATACATCCATAAATATAGCTTCCTACA
Source organism: Allium sativum (assembly GCA_030737875.1). NCBI lineage: Eukaryota > Viridiplantae > Streptophyta > Magnoliopsida > Asparagales > Amaryllidaceae > Allium > Allium sativum. The sequence continues at coordinate 181,109,241 of CM060924.1, read as the reverse complement.
CACAATTTTATGCAATATGCAATATGAAGTGATTGAGCCGATCTAGTGCCTAGCGTGTGTGTATATGCATCCACGAGCAACCACTAGCAAACACTTGCATCCACTTGCATCCATCAACCATAACATGTCTCAAACACATGTTTCAACCATAGGTTTACCCTATCTAAAGGTCAAAAAGTACTAATGAGAGGGCATACTAAAGATAAGATAAGTACTGGACAAACGATAAAGGAGAAGTTAAAAGACATACCCTCAAAAAGGAATGGGTACAATGAACGCATCTTCGCTTCTGTCTCCCAAGTAGCGTTGCCCTCGTCTTCTCCCCATTGTACTTTGACTAGTTGAACCTCTCGATTCCTCAATTTCCTAGTTTCTGACCCAAGGATGCAAGTAGGAGCTCGTCGAATAGTCGCATCACGCTCTACTTCCACTTCTTTAAGCAAGCTCGGCTCTACCACCTCTACGGTCTCATGTAAGCATTTCCTCAAATGTGACACATGGAATACATCATGTACACCACTAAGTCTGCCGGGCAACTCCACTCTATATGCCATCCGTCCAATCCTTTCCTTGATAGGAAACGGCCCCACGAACCTTGGTGCTAACTTCCCAAAAGATCCAAAGCGAACCACATTTCTTAACGGAGACACTTTGACAAAGACCATGTCCCCAACTTCAAACTCAAGATCCGTCCTTCTCTTGTCCGCATAAGATTTTTGCCTATCCTGCGCTGCTTTCATCCTTCTTCGAATCAAGTCAATCTTCTCAGAAGTCTCCCTAACCATATCAGGCCCAAGCAAGATCTTATCCGTAGATTCCCACCAACATGTAGGTGATCGACAAGGCCTTCCATAAAGAGCTTCGAAAGGAGCCATACCAATACTGGACTGAAAGCTATTATTATATGCGAACTCCACCAATGGAAGATGCTCTTCCCATGTACCTCCAAAATCTAAGATACAAAGCCTCAAAAGGTCTTCTAGGACACGATTCACCTTCTCAGTCTGGCCGTCCGTCTGAGGATGATATGCGGTGCTCAGACACAATTGAGTCCCCACTGCTTCTTGCAAACTTCTCCAGAACTCGCTAGTGAAGATAGGATCTCGATCACTCACTATGCTAGAGGGTACCCCATGCAATCGAACTATCTCTCGAAGATATACTGAAGCTAGCCATGGAGCAGTCCTCTTGCTCTTCACAGGTATGAAATGGGCGCTTTTAGTAAGTCTGTCTACCACAACCCAAATTCCCGTATTACCCTTTCTTGATCTGGGTAACCCGTCAATAAAATCCATCGAGACGCTATCCCACTTCCATTGCGGAACTTCCAATGGGTGAAGCAACCCACCAGGTTTCTTTTGCTCCGCCTTCACTTGTTGGCACACCAAGCATTGAGCGACATACTCGGCCACATCTTTCTTCATACCGGCCCAGAAGAAAACCCTCTTCATATCTTGGTACATCTTGTCCCCACCGGGATGAATGGTCATCCTAGAACGGTGTGCATCATCAAGAATAGCCTTCCTAAAACCCTCGTCTTGCGGTACACAAAGTCTACCGTCTCTACGCAAGCACCCCCTATCGTCCAGGGTGTACCTACTCAAATGGCTGGACGACTCCCTCCTTATGAGCTTCTCCACCAACTCAACCAATTGTGGGTCGTCCCTCTGTGCTTCTCCAATCCGCCCCAAAAGAGTAGGTCTAACCTCCAAGGATGCTAGCAAACCAGGTACATAATCAATGGAAGGTCTGAAATCAAACATCGAGATAAATTCCAAGCTTCGTTGTTCCACGAACAATGGACTCAAGGACAACCTTTTTCTGCTCAAGGCGTCCGCCACCACGTTGCCCTTGCCAGGGGTATACGCTATCTCGAAATCATAGGATGCTAAGAACTCCATCCACCTTTGCTGTCTCAAATTCAAATCCTTCTGAGAAAACAAGTACTTCAATGATTTGTGGTCAGTGAACAATTCGAATCTCTCACCAAGAAGATAATGGCGCCAAATCTTAAGCGCAAAAACAATAGCGGCCAACTCTAAATCATGGGTAGGGTAATTTTTCTCATGCACTCTCAACTGCCTTCCACCATAGGCTATTACCCTTCCCTCTTGCATTAAGACTGCGCCTAGTCTTGTCCCACAAGCATCGGTATAGACAACAAATGGCTTGCTCCCATCTGGCAACACTAAAACTGGAGCAGTGGTTAAAGCTCTCTTTAACCGTCGGAACGCATCATCACAATCTACGTCCCATGCGAAAACAAGATTCTTCTTCGTTAAGCGGGTTAATGGGGCTGATATCTTCGCGAAGTCTTTGATAAACTTCCTATAATAACCCGCCAACCCTAAGAAACTTCTCACTTCGGTAGCATTCTTCGGCACCTTCCAATCCTGAATTGATACTACCTTTGCGGGATCCACAACTATCCCTTCCTTGGAGACCACGTGCCCCAAGAACCGCACTTCCTTCCTCCAGAAGTGACATTTAGAGAATTTAGCCTTAAGGCTACGTGCTCGAAGAGTCTTCAAAACCTCCCCAAGATGTAGGGCATGCTCTTCTTCACTCTTAGAAAATACTAAGATATCATCCACAAAGACCACCACGAACTTATTAAGGAACTCCCTGAACACCCTACTCATCAAATCAACAAAGTATGCAGGGGCGTTCGTCAACCCAAATGGCATCACCAGCCACTCATAGAAACCATCCAGAGTCCTAAAGGCAGTCTTGTCTATGCTATCCTCAGCCACCCTCAACTGATGAAACCCCGTGGCTAAGTCCAACTGAGAAAATACTGAAGCGCCAACCAACTGATCGAAAAGATCATCAATCCTTGGCAATGGGTGTCTATTCTTCTTTGTGAGCTTGTTGAGTTCCCTATAGTCTACACAAAGTCTGAGGGACCCATCCGCCTTTGTAGCAAAAACTACTGGAGCACCACACTCCGATATACTTCGTCTTATGAACCCCTTCTCAAGCAACTCCCCTACTTGCTTATGGAGTTCCCTCCTCTAACGAGGAGCCATGTGGCGCACTGGTAAAGATACAGGTTTAGCATTATCCACCAGATATATTCGGAAGTCAATCTCCCGCTTCGGAGGTAAGCCCTTCACCTCCTCAAACACATCCGAGTATTCCCGGACCACTCTAACAGATTGCAAACTCTCGACCGAAGCGTCAAGCGATTCAAGATAACTTAGCATAACAGAATCCATGGGATTACAAGAGATCTCGAGAGTGTTACCCAAGCGGGTCATGAGCCTAACAACTCTCCTTTCGCAATCAAGAACAGCACCATTACTGGATAACCAGTCCATGCCCAAAATTAACCCATAGCCCGTGAAGCCCAAAACAAAAGCATCACATCTAAACTCAATGCTAAGTATAGAAATCTTCAAACCCAAACATATCATGGACAAATAAGTGGAGCCCCCAATTGGGTTTGAAACAACCAAGGGATCATCTACCAGACTGGTGTCTAAGTGCAGTGACTCAACTAATGATGATGAGATAAACGAATGCGATGCGCCTGAATCAAACAATGTACGGACAAGATGATCAAATAGGAAAACCAGATTTTCAACGGAAATAGTTCTACCTCTTTCCTGAATCGGTGGAACCGCGAGAGCCTGTACTTGCCCCCTAGCCTGACCCGGTGCCATAAGAGCTTGCACCTGCCCTCCTGAGGTAGATCCCGTCCTTTGCCCCTTCTTAGGGCAATCCTTCACTAAATGCCCTGCTTCGCCACAGTGAAAGCAACCAGTCTTCTTCTTCTTTCTACAATCTTTGCTTATGTGGCCTGGTATCCCACAATTGAAGCACTTCTTCTTCCCCTTGCCACCGTTGCCTTTCCCACCTTTGTTTTGTTGTTGTTGCTGAGGTCTCTTTTGATCTCCCTTCTTCTCGGGTGCCTTATTAGCATTGTGGCCCTTTTCTTCTTCATGCATCAGAGCCATGTCAACTAGCTTCTCAAAGGTGGCCCCCATAGGGATATGAGTCATAGCCAACCCATGCATCGGTTCATTCAAGCCTTTCACGAACCTTAAAGCCTTCTTCTCTGGTGTATTCACCATGTCTAGGCCAAACCCTGCCAATTGATTAAACTTGTTGACATATTCCTTCACTGAGAGATTTCCTTGCTTTAGAGTCAAGAATCTTTCCATATACAAGTTTTCCTCCGCCCTTGAGAGAAACTTTGCCACAAATCTTTCTCTAAAATCCGCCCAAGAGTCAACGGGGCGTTCTCCATTAGTGACCTCCCACCAGAATGAGGCCTCTCCCTTCATTAACCAAGCAACTAACTTGACTTTCTTTCCTTCTTCCACCTCAAAGATATCTATCAACTCTTCCACCTCCTTAAGCCAATCTCTAGCCTCCACAAAAGTTTCAGATCCTTGAAAAGGTTTCCCTCCCATAGCTTTGAATTCCTTACAAGTCTTAGCAAAAGTATCCGTGCGAGGAGGAGGGGGAGGAGGAAGGTCGGGTGCTACGGTTGGTGGAGGAACATTTGCTGGACCCGCAGTGGTGGCCCTAGCCTCCATCAATCTCCTATACCATATTGGTATCGTCACACCCTCCGGAAAGTTAAGATCCTCAGCCATGCTGAAACGAAAAAGGAAAGATTCAAAACGGAGAATTCGAAGGATAAAGATATGGCTATTGGGGATTATGCTTTTCTTTCAAAAACTTTTCTCTTAAAAGACATGTTTTTGAAAATATCTCTTCCAAAAATGTTTTTAGAAAAATAGTTTTCTAAAAATTTCATCTGTTCCGGTAACCTTTGCTCTGATACCACGTGTAACACCCCACTCCCGCTATGGTCACTCTCTAAGGGAATGCCATAACATCGGTGGAGTATTTTGAGTGAATATAGAACAGAGTAATTACAGCAAGACAGATATAAGTAATACTTGAAAATTTAAAACATCATTTCAATTGCAGCGGAAAATAAATCATGTCTGGTTACATCACAAAACCATAATAGAAGTCAAGTACAAATATCCATCCTGCTAAATAAAAATACATAATCCCAATACATGAACTGATGGCTATAAAAGAAAAGGGTAAGCTGAGCTCTACATCTAAGGTCCAAGCTCCAAGAGAGTAATAAAAGCAGCCTGATCAAAGCCCACTCGTGCTGGGCCCACTCTGAGAACCTGAGGGTTGGGAAAAAGATAAAAACAACGGGGTCAGACATAAGTCTGAGCGAGTCCTATAACTTTAACAGTGCAATCATTAAAGTAATTAGGGTATGATATAACTTGGTACGGTGTGACTGGGGATAAATGACTACACTCAGTAGCCAATCAGACTTAGAGTGAACTAAGATAACGATAAAGACGCGTTTACCCACCCAAGGATAATTACTACACTGCACCACACCAGTCATTCCTACTTAAAGGTTGATCCCTCCCAAGGACTTAGAAAATTTACCTAGTAGTTTCGTGTACCCCTAGCTCACTACATAGGTGCCGTCTGCCCCTATCTCCACTAGGTGTACCCACTACTCCCAAGCGATCGGCTCCCTACCGTAGATATCCGTGCTGGCCCCACAATGGGGTGTATCGCTCCCCAAAGTGGCTAGCCCGATACAATAAATGGTGCATGGGTTATATCTACACGATGCAACAACATGTTACCTACCAGCCCGGGTCCACACACGCATATGAAACCCGTTGGACTTGCATTGCCACCGCTACCCCGTTTGGCCTCTTATAGTCAAGCCCAATATGCGTGTCCCGTCACTCGACTAGAGTCGAGCCCACTAAGATACGTTTGGGATATTGGTTGAAATGGGCCCCCACAAGCTACCCACCTAAGCTTGTCATTTCTAGTGTATACCACTTAACCCTTTAATCATGTTTTAATTACATGTTCCACTTTGGTTAAGTATTCTAATCGTATTTTCTATTGCCACCCAAGGCAACCACTAGATTTCCTCATGCCACCCAAGGCACCCACTTAACCCCTCATGTCCCTCTACATGCTAATATGGTTAAGTGTTTCTTAATTAATTAATTAAGATCATGACCTCATAAAGACCTCTCACATTAGACCATCTTTTATGACTGCTGGATATGCCGGTTGGTTCCGGGCAGACTTCTGTCATAAAAAGGGTCTAACCTCGTGTCTTTACTTTAATCACGTATTTAATTTATGACTAAGACCTCTCACATTGGGCCAATCATTTGTAGCTGCTGGATGGCCGGTTGGTTCCGGGCAGACTTCCGCTACAAAAGGGTCCAACCTCGTGTCTTAGTTGATTAATTACACCTAATTAATCACCCCCATAATTAATTATCCCTAATTAATTACACATTTTTAAGAATATGGGTAGACCTAACTCAATAGGTAAATTCCCAATTCCATAGTATGGGTAGACCTAACTTAATAGGTAAATTCCCAACTCCATAATGTGGGTAGACCTAACTTAATAGGTAAATTCCCAATTATGTCCATTCATTTTATGTTATGCTTAATCATAACAACTTTACACTTTTTTATAATCATGCATATTAACCCCATCGTTTCCCACGTAATTCGTTTACATAACACGTCATACATAGGGACAACCTTGCATATGTTATGTTTATCATAAAAAGAGACAAACTTGCATATGAACTTGCATATAAGCTTGCATAAAACTTGCATATGGACTTGCATATGAACTTGCATAAAACTTGCATATGGACTTGCATATGAACTTGCATAAAACTTGCATATGAACTTGCATATGAGCTTGCATAAAACTTGCATATGAATTTGCATATGAACTTGCATAAAACTTGCATATGAACTTGCATATGAACTTGCATAAAACTTGCATATGAATTTGCATATGAACTTGCATAAAACTTGCATATGAACTTGCATATGAACTTGCATATGAACTTACATGACACATCATATCATAAAAAGAGGCAAGTTTACATATGAACTTATAACATATGACAACCACAACTTGCATAATCCACATTTACATCCATAGCCTCCTAATATCCTATCCTAATTAGTTTAGCAATTACTTGCTAAAGGCATAGGAACTCACCAAAACCAAGATTAGCAAACTTATGAAGTAGAACTAGTTGCAATATTTGAAGGAGATGATGATTAGAGGTTGATTAGCTTGCAACTTCCTTCATAAACTAGTGGAGGCTCCTCTTAAGTTTGATTTTGGCGGCATGAGGCCATCATTTCTATTTTTAGTATGGATTAGGCTTGCATTAGGGTGTATTTATAGGATTAGGGTGTGTTTTAGACCATAGGATTAACCCTAGGTTAGATTAGGTCCGTCAGATTTAGGAAGTCTCTAGAACACAACCCAGCCTTAGCCAGAAAACCAGACCAGGTGCACCCAGGCCAAGTGGCTCGACACCCCGTGTCGACAGGCAAGTCGACAGGGCAGTCGACTCCCCAGTCGACAGGCCTGTCGACAGCCCTGTCGAGATGGCTAGGGCGGGAACTTTCCCGCCTGGCCCCGCTGGTTGAAATTAAAAATCTGAATTTGAATTTTTAAATCTGTTTTTAGCTTTGAATTTTCTGCAAACTTCATTGGGCCATAACTGGGCCATACGGACTCCGATTTACAAAATTTCGGACTCTATTTCGCGTATTTTTCCGAGACGAACGCAATGACGCAGCCCGTTTCCCCCAATTCTCACATTTGAGATTATTTATTCTGCAATTAGTGAATTTTAGCATTAACTGAAATATGGGGTGTTACAATTTTAGCTATTGATTCGGTGGTTGATGAGGTGGCTGGTCATTTTAGTGCCAAGGTTTCCACTTTGGCTTCCTGTCCTCGATGGTTGTAGGGTGTGAGTACCATAGTTCGTTGGTGCTGTATTGCTCGACCAATGCGGAGAGAAAGGACATGTCTTGTCTCTATATGCAGCTGATTCGCTCAACAAACGGCGAGGCAGTGGAGACAACACCATCTTCGTCGAAGGTTTCTGTTTTCTTGTTGGCTGAACTACATCGTTATTTGCTTAGATCTTGGCCCTTTAGTGAGTTATGGATACGTTCTATGATTTTTTCCAATTGTTTTTGTTTTCATCCCAATTGTTATTCTATTGTTACTGTTGCTTTAGTTAGGGAGTTGCTTGGTTGTTTTCCTGACCCTCTTTATTTGGTTGGCCTGCCTCTTGTTCAATCCTTAGTCTTTCCTCTGTGTCACTGACCCATCAATGGTGATCTTGTTCTACGGTGGTTCGTTTGGTTCCTTAGCGTTTATCTATCTGTGTGATTTCTCTGTTCGGGCTGGGTGTGGGGGTTCTGTTCTTGTTCTTTTTCTTGTCATTGACGACAATGGCATTCTCGATCGGATATTTATGACGATGCCGGCTTCCTGTCTTTTCACTATGTTTTCGTCCTTGCTTGGTTTGGTAGGCATTCCTTGTTATTTTTCGATAAGTTCTAGTTTCGCTCCCCGGTGTTGTAGATTGGCACAACTTGTCTTTCTATGACTTGTTGGTGTGCGTTTGTGTTTGGTGTCATTTTTGGTTGTTGGTCTGGTTTATTATGGGTTTGTTATGGATTTTTATTATTTGGGAGCTTGATCGTGGCAATATAGCGATTACACTAACCGATCCCTATATGGGTACTTTTGGAGTTTCCAAGACGAGTTCGGCTTGTTGTGATTAGGGGAGTCTTAGTTATTTCTCCATCGCCTTTACCCCTTAGTTTTTTTTGTCCCGTCATTTGCAGGATGCTCTCGTCAGTGTTGAGTTATCAATTTGATGACAACTCTGCCAAGATAAAATCCTTACATTAATGTGAAATGCAATCCTTAGGCGTTTCTAAATTTCGATCCTCTCCTTTCCCATTGTTGTCTGACTTTGTTGTCGCTTCTTCTTCTTCGATTGTTCCTCCTTCCTTTCTGCATTCTATTCCTCTTCTTAAAAAGAAGGAGATTCCGATCATTAATGATCGACTATCTTGCCTAACTAAGAACTCATGCGCTGCTCATTTAGTTGTAGTGTCGTTGGTCTCTTCTTATTCGTCTTTCACTTCCTCTCCATCTCTTTTCGGTTTTGGCCATAAGCATGTGTCCCCTAGAGCTTCTGGTTCTTATTTTCGTTCGTCGCATGGGAAATCTTGGGATAGCCCTCGAACACCCCGCACTACTCGCACTCGCTCTATTGCAGGGCCTGAGCAGATAATTAGATCTTCTCTGCACACTCTCTATCTTCTCTAATTTGGTAGCTTGCCGATTTTTCATCTTCTTTTCTTCATTACATGTCTTTTCTTTGTGTGGTGGTTCTTTTTTTTTTGTTGTCTTCCTTTCTCTGCGATCCTGTGGTCATGGCAAGTTTTTTATTTTGGAACATCCACGACATTGGCAACTATACTTCCCTGGCAAGCTTGAACGCATTATCAAGAAGCATTCCATCCATTTGGTGGCACTTCTAGAGCCTCTCAAAGGCTTTGAGGTTCTCTCCTACATTGTCTTGTCTCTTGGCTTTATGGGTGGGTTAGCCATTGTATCTAATAAAATTTGGATATTTGGCTAAAGATTTCTCCGTTCGTCCCCAATTCTATTCTATTCGGCTTCTTTTGATTGAATGTTTAGTCTCTCCCTTCTCTTCCTCATTCCTTTTTTTCTACGGTTTACGTAAACTATGAGTGCACTGAGCATTTAAGCTTATGGGTCGATATTATGTCCCTTTCTGGCCTGCATTTTGAGGCATTGGTCATAGGTGGCATCTTTAATGCAGTTTCATATCAGGCTGAAAAGCTTGGGGATCCTCTATTAACCGTGTAGCGGTAAGGGATTTCAATTCTTTTATCACTGAATCTGGTTTGTCCGAGGTTTCTTTTGTTAGTTCCGCATTTACTTTGTGTAACAACCAAGAAGGCTCTAGCTGGAAACTTTCGCGCCTCAATCATGTATTTGGTTTTGAAGGGTGGTTTAACCTCCCCTTTTCTTTCTCAATTACTCATCTTCACCGCACTAACTCGGACCACGCTCTTATAATTCTGTATTGTTTGCCCCTTTCTATTTCGGTTCTTTCATCTTTTCATTTTCAGTCCATGTGGAGGTCCCATCACTTTTTCTACCATGTAGTGGGGGACTCTTGTGCCTCACTTTCTTCTGGTAGCCATGTTGTTGTGTTCTCTCTTAAGCTCAGACATCTCAAATCTTGTCTAATGGTTTGGAACACTCCAATTTTAAAGAATATTTTTGACAGAGTGCGTGCGGCAAAAGGGTTTCTTTTCTTAGCGGAATCTTCTTACGATGATGATCATTCGACTTTTTATAGGGCGAAATGGGTGCAGGCCCAACTCGCTTTCTCTTTTGAACTACGCGTCGAGAATGACTTCCTTTGTTAGAATGCCAGGATTATGTGGATTGTGGATAGGGATTCAAACTCCAAATTCTTTCGCTTGTCTACTAGGAAGAAGAATAATCTTTTATCTATTCATCAAATCCTTCTCTCGGATTAGACATTGGCCTCTTCTACTAAGGAAGTCAAAGGAGCTATCCTCTCCCACTTCCAGTCCATTCTTGATTGTCCTTCTACTTCATTTTTTGATCCGACTTTGTTAGATTTTATCTCCCATTTAGTTCTTACTAATGAAAGTGAGGGACTTTTTTCCCTCCCTCTTGTAAGGAAATTCGGTCTTGTGTGTTTTCGCTAAGCAAAGGCAATGCAAGTGGTCTGGATGGATTCAACGATATTTTTTACTAGAGTGTCTGGCTGATCATTCAAATGTACATTTGCCTTGAAATCCAGTATTTTTTTCGAGTGGAGTGCTCCCTAAGGGATGGACTTCCAACAATCTGGTTCTTATCCCTAAATGCGAGAATCCTAGGTCTTGCTATGATTTTCGCCCAATCATCTTGTGTAATTTTTCGAATAAGGACATTTCTAAAGTGTTGTCTTCTAAACTTGCACCTATTCTTGACTGTTTTATCTCTTCATCATAAGCGGACTTCGTTAAAAGGTGTCTTATTAAAGATAATGCCCTGTTGTCACAAGAGCTTATCTCTCAAATCGATCGCAAGGTTAGGGGCTCCAATGTGGTTATAAAGCTTGACATGGAGAAAGCTTACGACCACATGTCTTGTTTTTTCATTATTAGGATCCTGCGTGCTTTCGGCTTCCTTGAGTCTCTTATTGACTTGGTCTGGAGACTTATTTCCAACCGTTTGTTCTTCGTTCTCATCAACGGATTGGCCAATTGATTTTTTTCTCTCGATAAGGAGGATCCAGCAAGGAGATCCCTTATCGCCGACGTTATTTGTCATCAGTGCAGAGGCTTTCGTCCGTGGTTTGCAATCTCATATGATAGATGGCCAAATCCATCGATTCGGTATCCTTAGTGGCTGCCCTATCATATCTTCTTTGTCATTTGTAGCAGACATTATTATCTATTCTAATGGCAATATTAGTTCTATTGATTTCTTGCTAGAGTTTATCTATCTTTAAGAGCGATGTTCGGGTCAACTTGTGAATTCTTCGAAGAGATGTTTCGTTTCTACCATGTCTATGGCACCGGAGCGGGTTGCTTGGATTGGATCTGCCTTTGGTTTCCAAGTTTCTTCTCTGCCCCTTCCTTACCTTGATATTAACCTATTCGGAGGTCGCAAGCTCAATGAGATCTTTGATCATTTGACTGACAAAGCTGGGGGTAAGAATCTTCATTGTAATGCTACTCTCCTTTCCCAGGCTAGGTGACTTGTTCTGATTAAGTCAGTGCTCGATTCTATTGGGTCACATATTTTCGCTGATATGACTCCTACCTTTTCTTTTTTCTGCTCTTATTGATCTTTGGTCTCATCTTTTTTTCTGAAGGATAAATGACTTGGCTAATCGACACAATTTGGTTTCTTGGGATGTCATTTGTCGTCCCAAACTTGAGGATGGTTGGGACTCGGGAAACCGAGGGATTGTAATGGCGCGTTTTGTAAGGTATAATAATTAAGTTATTTAATTATTTAAATAATGAATATATTAAATAAACGATAGTTGAACGTATAATTTATAATATAATTATAATCGAGCTCGAAATGGCGCGGCAGTTCGCTATTTGGCGATTCGAACTTCAACTGAATGTACAGGATTCGTTTTAAACCAGATTTCTGTGAAACAAGAAATGTGTGGAGCTGGTGGAGTATATCTTTCTAGTGGAAGAGAAAAATCGGGATTTCGTCGTGTAGATTTTGAGTTATGTCCAAATCAAATTTCAGAAAAGTCGCTGTAGAATTCCTTTATAATTCGTAACGCTTTATATACGTTATAAAAGGGATTTTCAATGTAAATGGAATATCGATTCAACCTGGAATATGAAATATATAATTATCCTAGAGCTGTATGGTATTCCACTGTGAATATATACAATAATATAAATTTATTTATATTTAATTTAATTATATTTAAATATATTTATATATTTAAATAGGCTATTTAGAGCATTAAAAATAGCCACTTTTGCATACGAAGTCGGAATTCGACGAAACCAGTTTTGTTGGATCCGCAATATCAAATAGTTGTCAGGTTCCAAGTTTCGTGATTTTTAGAGTCACTGTGTGGCCGCACGGATTTTTAGAGTGAAAAATAGTCAGTATTTCGACGGTTAAAAATACGCTGTGTGAGCATACGAAGTCGGAATTTGACGAAACCAGTTTCGTTGGGACCGTAATATCAAACTCTAACTACATGTCCATTTTGGTAATTTTTGGGTATCGTATGTGGTCGTAGGGATTTTTAAGGACCGCAGACGAGTATTTAATCGAGAAAATAAAATAAATAAACAATAAAATAAAATATCCAATATTTTTCGTGGACGATAGAAGACCACGCAGCAGTGTATCTCAACCACAAACATCACCTACCCATTCACAGTCTATATATACGAACACAGCAAGAAATTCCCACAAAGAAAATTCCCACAAACTCAAACAAAAATAAATAAATTATATACTATGTATATTTGTGATCCTGGAGGAAGGAGCTTCATTCTCGTGTGATTTTGGAAGGGTTCGATCGCTTGTTCGCTCGCTGGAAATTTCCAGCGCCACCTAGGGTTCGCAATTACTTCGGATTCGTAGGGTTTGAGCTCGAGTGGAGTTCGCATCTAGGTTCACGGTGGAAATCCGCAAGGGTTGGTGGTGGCGAAACTAGGTCCGACGGTCAAACAGTGAAGGGCGACGGTGCCAGTCGCACCTGAAAAAGGGAGGTCGAACTCGAAAACAAGGAGATGGGTTGGTGGAGATTCGAACGGGAATGAGAATGGTGGGGTTCTCGTGGGGTTCGATGGATGGTGGAGCAAGAACGAGGTGGTGGAAGTTGATAAAATGGTGGAGGTTGCTTCAGGAGGTCACGGCCAAACTGATTTGGGAAGAAAGGAATGTCGGGTCTGGGTATTTGTTGAAGTGGTGTGGGCCTGATAAAGGTTAAGGCCCGATAACCTTTAGTTAAAGTTTTATTTAAAAATCAAATTGTGTATTTAACTTTGTTTTATCGTATCTCGGCCATACGATATCAGATTGACGAACCGTAAGTTGCGTTGGGATCGTATGGACGGGCACTACACAATGAGACTGACCGGGAGTGGATCGGAGACAGTTACGATTTACGGCAAAATAAACTATTTGATTCAAATCAAACCACAGTTTATCGTTCTTTAACGATGAACTGCACATGTGAGTAAATCTCACAAACTCTAAACAGTTTTATTTTCACATTGTATTCTTAGAACTGTTAAAATATTATCTGTTTGACTGTTTGATCGTGTGTTGACTGTTTGATTGAACTGCTAGTCAGTTAGTAGAGATTATATATATATATATATTTACGTATATATATAAACCGTTAAATAGTCATATGTTGATTCTGCTATCAGAATATTTCACAGTGAAGTGAAATCGATGTTGTTGTATTGTCTAACATCTGTGGTGCAGGGAAACATGTTGGAGGAATCCAACAGGATTCCTCAACAGTTATTTTACTGTGATTTTTATATTGTGATATATAATGTGATGTATATAATCTGTGTGATTATGTGTGGTGGGACGATATTTATCGTTGTTATATGGCGTGTTAAATACCCTGAGAAATACCAGAATGTAGGAGAGGGGTTTTCAAAGTATATTTTGAAAATAGTTTATTTATATAAAATCAAGGGATTTTATATATATATATATATATATATATATATATATATAAGAAAAAGGATTTTTGATATGAAGGAATATAGTTGGTAAAACAAATATAAAAGAGTTTTATTTGTAAATCAATATAAGGGAATATATATGTTAATCGAATATAAGAGGATATATTTGTTAGTCAAAATATAAAGGAATTATATTCGTTAGAACAAATATAAAGGATATTTATTTAGAGATTAAATAAATAGAATATTATAAAGGGTATTTATTTAGAGATTAAATAAATAGAATTAAACTAAAGAAGATATTTATTTGTTAAATAAATAGGAGTTAACCAAGTGAATTGGTCGAGTTAACCAAGTGAATTGGTTGAGTTAAACGAAGTGAATTAGTTAAGTTAAACTAAGCGGTTAATCAAAGTGAATTAGTAAGTTAAACTAAGTGGTTAACCAAAGTAAATTAGTTAAGTTAAACTAAGCGGTGAATCAAAGTGAATTTGTTAAGTTAAACTAAATGATTAATCGATGTGAATTAGTTAAGTTAAACTAAAGGATTAATCGATGTGAATTAGTTAAGTTAAACTAAAGGATTAATCGATGTGAATTAGTTAAGTTAACTAAGTGGTTAATCGAAGTAGATTAGTTGAGTTAAACTAAGTGAACCGGCTAGAGTTAATCAACGTGAATTAACTAAGTAAACTAAGTGGATTAGTTCAGTTAATCGAGACAAGTAAATCAAGTTAGGGTAAACCATTTGAGTTAACCAGTTAGAGTTAACCATTTGAGTTAACCAGTTTGAGTTGATCAGTTAGAGTTGACCAGTTAGAGTTGATCAGTTAGAGTTGACCAGTTAGAGTTGACCAGTTAAAGTTGACCAGTCAGAGTGAATCAGTTAGAGTTATCCAAGTAGAGTTAATCGAGTAGAGTTGTCGAATATCACATATCCGAAGTAGAGTTATCGAATATAGTATATTCGAGGGAAGAGTAATCGAATATAGTTTATTCGAGTGGAGAAATCAAATGTTATTCATTTGAGAAGAGTTACCGAATATTATTTATTCGAAGAGTAGTTATCAAATATTGGTTATTCGAAGTTAGTTAATCCAAAGGAGTTATTCGAAGTTAGTTAATCCAAAGGAGTTATTCGAGGAGTTAATCGAATATAGTTATTCGAAAGAAAGTGTTAATCGAATATAGTTATTCGAGTAAAGTTAAAAGAGTTAATCGAATTTAGTTATTCGAAATGAGTTATTCGAATTAGATATTTGAATAGAGTTAAACACATTAGAGTTATTCGAATTAGTTATTCGAATAGAGTTAAACACGTAAGAGTTAATTGAATATTAGTTATTCAATTTGAGTTAATCAAATGTAGTTATTCGAGAAAAGTTAAATCGAATTTAGTTATTCGAAAAGAGTTAATCAATTTGAGTTAAGTTAATCGATTTGAATTAAGTTGAATCGAAATGGAGTAAATCGATTAGAATTAAGTTAATCGAGTTAGAGTAAATCGAATATTTGTTATTCGAAGGTAAGTTATTCGAATTTGTTATTCGAAGGAGTTAATCAAATGAGTCGATCCAAAGGAGTTAGTCGAATATTAGTTATTCGAATAGAGTTAAAGGAGTTATCGATTTTATTTTGATCGAAAGGAGTTATCGATTAGTAAATCGAAAGGAGATTTTCGAATATAGCATATTCGAAAGAAAGAGATCGAATATTGTTTATTCGAAAGAGAGAGATTTCGAATATGAGTTATTCGAAGAGAGATAATCGAATATAGGTTATTCGAAGAAGAGTTAATCAAATAGAGATTACTCGAAAAAGAGTTATACGTCGAATTCGATTATAGCGAATTCGGGAAAGTACTATTTACTTTCCAGGGTTTAAATCAAGATTTAGTTATTGATTTAGAAATTAGGTGTCTGTTAAATTATTCGAGTTAGGAGATAAAGTTATAATTTAGGTTAGATATTGCAGAAGTAGGAATTATAACGTTATAGTTATAATCAAACGCTGTCATATAAGAAGTGGATTCGTAACCTGAATCCGAGAATTTGCGTAAACGATGATTGTAAAAAGTGAGTGATGAGCTTCATCTATTTCACAGTAAAGGACGTTGTTCAATTAAGGTCTGAGAGGTAATTATACCCCAACTTGATTGACTTCAGAATTGACAAAGGAATAGTTGTGGTTCGATAGAAAAGGTTGATTTGAAATATAGAAGTAATAAGCGATTAATGGATTAAGCATAACGATGTTTTATACAACGTTCATTTTAAATCCGTAATTGAGTTTTGGAAACGTTTTCCAAGTATAGTCAGATATGTTTTCTAAACATAGAAAATGAAATGTTTTCATGATAAGAATTTAAGAAATAGAGTTAAGAAAATTCAGAAACTGACTGGAGAGGGTAAGTTGAACGGTTTTCTAAGTAACGATCTGATGTTGGTTTCGACCTTCCGGATTGATACTTAGAGAATTGTTCTCATACTAGTTACAGTTAGGGACTGATAGTTGCGAAATAATAGTGATGTGAAAATAAGTTATGGAAATGTTTTCCAAAGAAGAACAAAAATTGTTTTCTAATATAGAAAACAAGGAATGGAAATGTTTTCCAGTATTAATAAATATATTTTCTAAACATTAGAAAATAGCAAATGTCGAATATAGGGAAATAGGAGATGTGAAATGAACCAAAGAGATATATGTTAAAAGGTGTTTGTTCGATATAATTTCCATCTGGAAATAATATCGTTGTTTGCACACTTGTTTTTCTTTGATAGTTAACTCACAGACTATCGAAGTTTTGACCATTTTAACGTTGTTAATATGGAGAGACCGGTTGGATTATTATCCAAAGAACCACTCTGTATTGGCATAAGCGTTGCGAATCATTTATGCCAAAGATAATTGAAGACGGAGTAAAGTGCAAGGGCTGTTGTATAAGTCTTAGATAACAGTGACTAAGATGGATATACTGAATAGTGCCTTCGGTTTGTCCAGTCCCAGGACAACGTATATGGAAGAAGGTCTGACAGAGTATATCCAATGGATCGCGTAAGTTGATCTGTTCAAACGTATTCACGTTTGGTGGCGGAGGAATTCGTTTCTCTTAGCTATATACCCGTGTTATTTTTGTAAAAGTCAATTTGTGATTTGGCGGGTATGACGATGTGGCATTCAAAGTGAATGGTGATCAGATGTTCTGAAGATAGACGTAGCTTCTAGCCTCAAACCAGGAAGTAACAAAAGTTGGGCTGGGCAGCATGGCTAGTTGGGTCATTCCCAAGCAGGGTGTATTGTCACTGATCTAGCGAATATCCATATTTATACTTCTTTTTGATTCTGTATCTTCGGATGACGGTTTGATGGCCTATAACCGTGGTGGCAATATATTCGCGACACTTAAGCTAAATGAGTGAGCGGTCATGTGTGGCCGGGTTGCAAGACGTTCTTGTTGAACCCTGAGTGTATCACCTCTAGAGTACACTATTCAGAAGGTGCTCCCATACCTTGTCTGTTGGAATCCATTCTCCGATAAGCGCCCTGCGGTTTATGATTTTATACTATGTATGTAGAACGTGAGATGCAAGCGTTTCTACTAGATTGATACCTATTTGTACTTAGACATTATTATAATATCACAATGATATTGCTTGTCAAAGTTGTTTAGATACTCATAAGGAAAAACCCGTTCCGTATTCACGGCGTGGTCTTATGAGATATCATATACCTGTTCAATTGTTTTAAATTGTTTTACTCATACCAGTCCCATGACTGACCCGGAGTTTACTTTGTTGTTTTCCCTAAACTCTTGGGTGCCTAAATTTGTACGGGCAGTCAAGTAGTCGGGATTTACAGATATGCTTGGAGAGCTTGGAGCAGGAGGCTGCAAGATTCTATAGCTATAGTTATTTCCGCTGTGTTGTAAGTGTTGTACTCTGATAAGTGCTATTGTATATATATAACTGTTTACTTCAAAGCTATGTTATATATTATATGTTATTCGTTCCGCTGTGAGATTCGTGTTACTCTGATGATTCTGAGGTTCTTCTTCTTCTATTCTATTAGTTCTATCTTTTCTTTCTCACCTTCTAAATTCTTTCACTAACGTCTCGGAAATTTCCAGCCGTTACAGTTGGTATCAGAGCTTAAGTTAAGTGATTACCTTGGCTCTGTGGCATAACTCGATAGAGATGGGATTAGTAATATCCTAGATTGAGTTTGAGTGTATATATATGAGCGCGTAATTGTTATCCAATATAAAATGGTTTTATATTGTGGAGACTCATTGGTTGAGCGGCTTATGAGTTCTGGTCGATCAGTTTGATCCACTGTATCGGTAGGAGTAAATAAACACTTGAATACGATGGGTCGTCACGATATGTTTTGAAAAAAAAGGGTAAGTGAATTTAACATTACCCAAAGTATATTTTGATATAGAAATATATATCTTGAAATTATTATAGTATATTGATTGTGTTGGTTGTTATTATAATCGAATAAGATCATAAAAGGGTGAAATGGTTATAAATGACCAATCAAAATTCATATGAATGTAATATATGAAATAGTTTGAATTAAATATGAATTTAAATCAGAATTTGGAATTTAAAATAAGGAAATTTTAAGTTCCTGGGAGATTTTGAAAATGTTTTTCAAATTGAAAATGATATAGTATTGAACTCACTTCGATAGCTGGAAAATAGATTCTGATGATGAATCTAGACATCATCAGTGTTCATTTTCGGGTTCTAAGTGACGGATTACTACCAAAGGTTTTGTTTTTGAATTGTTTTGAGAAAACAAGTCGTTTTAGACATTCAAAGGTTTTGAATTGGCATTATGATTTCAAATTGAGTTGAAAGAAACCCAGGAACTTAAGTTCTGGAATTAAAATTTAACTAATGAAGTTAAATAAAATGAGATGGTAAAAATAAACTGAAATTTAACTTGAACAGAGTTAAATAGAATTGAATTGGATTAGAGAATAATCTGTTATGGAATTGGGATGATGAGTCAAGAATTTGAATTTAGCTGGACTTAGAAATTGGAAATCAAGAATAAAACTTGAGATTGAAAATGGAATTCGGCTTGAATAAGCGAATGGTTGTGTTAAGAATAAATTGGTTGGAGTTGATTGGGATGGCATTTGTATATGCCGAGCTGATAACAGAGGGTACGGATGTAATGATACGACCGACATAAAGGTACAAGTTTATATTATATATGAGTTTGGATTTTATGAGCCGAATTGGCAAGCCGCTTGGCTGTTTGAATTTCTTTTGGGTTGGGGATGGCCTAGAGAGGCGAGTTGCGGTTTTACCGATAGGGCTGTACAAAGGAGGTTATGGCGAAATTTTTCGAAAATTCCAGGCGTTAGAACATTCTCATGATTTATGGAAATTCAGTTAGCCAGAATGAATTAATAATTTAATTGAAAATTTAATGGTTCAGTTGAAACTGGAGTTGAGAAGTAAACTAAAAGATATTTGGATCTAGTTAGTAAAGTTTGTAGCATTTTCCTAGCTTAGCAATTTCGAGGAAGAAATTATTTTAAGGGGGGAAGTCTGTAATGGCGCGTTTTGTAAGGTATAATAATTAAGTTATTTAATTATTTAAATAACGAATATATTAAATAAACGATAGTTGAACGTATAATTTATAATATAATTATAATCGAGCTCGAAATGGCGCGGCAGTTCGCTATTTGGCGATTCGAACTTCAACTGAATGTACAGGATTCGTTTTAAACCAGATTTCTGTGAAACAAGAAATGTGTGGAGCTGGTGGAGTATATCTTTCTAGTGGAAGAGAAAAATCGGGATTTCGTCGTGTAGATTTTGAGTTATGTCCAAATCAAATTTCAGAAAAGTCGCTGTAGAATTCCTTTATAATTCGTAACGCTTTATATACGTTATAAAAGGGATTTTCAATGTAAATGGAATATCGATTCAACCTGGAATATGAAATATATAATTATCCTAGAGCTGTATGGTATTCCACTGTGAATATATACAATAATATAAATTTATTTATATTTAATTTAATTATATTTAAATATATTTATATATTTAAATATATTTATATATTTAAATAGGCTATTTAGAGCATTAAAAATAGCCACTTTTGCATACGAAGTCGGAATTCGACGAAACCAGATTTGTTGGATCCGCAATATCATATAGTTGTCAGGTTCCAAGTTTCGTGATTTTTAGAGTCACTGTGTGGCCGCACGGATTTTTAGAGTGAAAAATAGTCAGTATTTCGACGGTTAAAAATACGCTGTGTGAGCATACGAAGTCGGAATTCGACGAAACCAGTTTCGTTGGGACCGTAATATCAAACTCTAACTACATGTCCATTTTGGTAATTTTTGGGTATCGTATGTGGTCGCAGGGATTTTTAAGGACCGCAGACGAGTATTAAATCGAGAAAATAAAATAAATAAACAATAAAATAAAATATCCAATATTTTTCGTGGACGATAGAAGACCACGCAGCAGTGTATCTCAACCACAAACATCACCTACCCATTCACAGTCTATATATACGAACACAGCAAGAAATTCCCACAAAGAAAATTCCCACAAACTCAAACAAAAATAAATAAATTATATACTATGTATATTTGTGATCCTGGAGGAAGGAGCTTCATTCTCGTGTGCTTTTGGAAGGGTTCGATCGCTTGTTCGCTCGCTGGAAATTTCCAGCGCCACCTAGGGTTCGCAATTACTTCGGATTCGTAGGGTTTGAGCTCGAGTGGAGTTCGCATCTAGGTTCACGGTGGAAATCCGCAAGGGTTGGTGGTGGCGAAACTAGGTCCGACGGTCAAACAGTGAAGGGCGACGGTGCCAGTCGCACCTGAAAAAGGGAGGTCGAACTCGAAAACAAGGAGATGGGTTGGTGGAGATTCGAACGGGAATGAGAATGGTGGGGTTCTCGTGGGGTTCGATGGATGGTGGAGCAAGAACGAGGTGGTGGAAGTTGATAAAATGGTGGAGGTTGCTTCAGGAGGTCACGGCCAAACTGATTTGGGAAGAAAGGAATGTCGGGTCTGGGTATTTGTTGAAGTGGTGTGGGCCTGATAAAGGTTAAGGCCCGATAACCTTTAGTTAAAGTTTTATTTAAAAATCAAATTGTGTATTTAACTTTGTTTTATCGTATCTCGGCCATACGATATCAGATTGACGAACCGTAAGTTGCGTTGGGATCGTATGGACGGGCACTACACAATGAGACTGACCGGGAGTGGATCGGAGACAGTTACGATTTACGGCAAAATAAACTGTTTGATTCAAATCAAACCACAGTTTATCGTTCTTTAACGATGAACTGCACATGTGAGTAAATCTCACAAACTCTAAACAGTTTTATTTTCACATTGTATTCTTAGAACTGTTAAAATATTATCTGTTTGACTGTTTGATCGTGTGTTGACTGTTTGATTGAACTGCTAGTCAGTTAGTAGAGATTTTTTATATATATATTTACGTATATATATAAACCGTTAAATAGTCATATGTTGATTCTGCTATCAGAATATTTCACAGTGAAGTGAAATCGATGTTGTTGTATTGTCTAACATCTGTGGTGCAGGGAAACAGGTTGGAGGAATCCAACAGGATTCCTCAACAGTTATTTTACTGTGATTTTTATATTGTGATATATAATGTGATGTATATAATCTGTGTGATTATGTGTGGTGGGACGATATTTATCGTTGTTATATGGCGTGTTAAATACCCTGAGAAATACCAGAATGTAGGAGAGGGGTTTTCAAAGTATATTTTGAAAATAGTTTATTTATATAAAATCAAGGGATTTTATATATATATAAGAAAAAGGATTTTTGATATGAAGGAATATAGTTGGTAAAACAAATATAAAAGAGTTTTATTTGTAAATCAATATAAGGGAATATATATGTTAATCGAATATAAGAGGATATATTTGTTAGTCAAAATATAAAGGAATTATATTCGTTAGAACAAATATAAAGGATATTTATTTAGAGATTAAATAAATAGAATATTATAAAGGGTATTTATTTAGAGATTAAATAAATAGAATTAAACTAAAGAAGATATTTATTTGTTAAATAAATAGGAGTTAACCAAGTGAATTGGTCGAGTTAACCAAGTGAATTGGTTGAGTTAAACGAAGTGAATTAGTTAAGTTAAACTAACTGGTTAATCAAAGTGAATTAGTAAGTTAAACTAAGTGGTTAACCAAAGTAAATTAGTTAAGTTAAACTAAGCGGTGAATCAAAGTGAATTTGTTAAGTTAAACTAAATGATTAATCGATGTGAATTAGTTAAGTTAAACTAAAGGATTAATCGATGTGAATTAGTTAAGTTAAACTAAAGGATTAATCGATGTGAATTAGTTAAGTTAACTAAGTGGTTAATCGAAGTAGATTAGTTGAGTTAAACTAAGTGAACCGGCTAGAGTTAATCAACGTGAATTAACTAAGTAAACTAAGTGGATTAGTTCAGTTAATCGAGACAAGTAAATCAAGTTAGGGTAAACCATTTGAGTTAACCAGTTAGAGTTAACCATTTGAGTTAACCAGTTTGAGTTGATCAGTTAGAGTTGACCAGTTAGAGTTGATCAGTTAGAGTTGACCAGTTAGAGTTGACCAGTTAAAGTTGACCAGTCAGAGTGAATCAGTTAGAGTTATCCAAGTAGAGTTAATCGAGTAGAGTTGTCGAATATCACATATCCGAAGTAGAGTTATCGAATATAGTATATTCGAGGGAAGAGTAATCGAATATAGTTTATTCGAGTGGAGAAATCAAATGTTATTCATTTGAGAAGAGTTACCGAATATTATTTATTCGAAGAGTAGTTATCAAATATTGGTTATTCGAAGTTAGTTAATCCAAAGGAGTTATTCGAAGTTAGTTAATCCAAAGGAGTTATTCGAGGAGTTAATCGAATATAGTTATTCGAAAGAAAGTGTTAATCGAATATAGTTATTCGAGTAAAGTTAAAAGAGTTAATCGAATTTAGTTATTCGAAATGAGTTATTCGAATTAGATATTTGAATAGAGTTAAACACATTAGAGTTATTCGAATTAGTTATTCGAATAGAGTTAAACACGTAAGAGTTAATTGAATATTAGTTATTCAATTTGAGTTAATCAAATGTAGTTATTCGAGAAAAGTTAAATCGAATTTAGTTATTCGAAAAGAGTTAATCAATTTGAGTTAAGTTAATCGATTTGAATTAAGTTGAATCGAAATGGAGTAAATCGATTAGAATTAAGTTAATCGAGTTAGAGTAAATCGAATATTTGTTATTCGAAGGTAAGTTATTCGAATTTGTTATTCGAAGGAGTTAATCAAATGAGTCGATCCAAAGGAGTTAGTCGAATATTAGTTATTCGAATAGAGTTAAAGGAGTTATCGATTTTATTTTGATCGAAAGGAGTTATCGATTAGTAAATCGAAAGGAGATTTTCGAATATAGCATATTCGAAAGAAAGAGATCGAATATTGTTTATTCGAAAGAGAGAGATTTCGAATATGAGTTATTCGAAGAGAGATAATCGAATATAGGTTATTCGAAGAAGAGTTAATCAAATAGAGATTACTCGAAAAAGAGTTATACGTCGAATTCGATTATAGCGAATTCGGGAAAGTACTATTTACTTTCCAGGGTTTAAATCAAGATTTAGTTATTGATTTAGAAATTAGGTGTCTGTTAAATTATTCGAGTTAGGAGATAAAGTTATAATTTAGGTTAGATATAGCAGAAGTAGGAATTATAACGTTATAGTTATAATCAAACGCTGTCATATAAGAAGTGGATTCGTAACCTGAATCCGAGAATTTGCGTAAACAGATGATTGTAAAAAGTGAGTGATGAGCTTCATCTATTTCACAGTAAAGGACGTTGTTCAATTAAGGTCTGAGAGGTAATTATACCCCAACTTGATTGACTTCAGAATTGACAAAGGAATAGTTGTGGTTCGATAGAAAAGGTTGATTTGAAATATAGAAGTAATAAGCGATTAATGGATTAAGCATAACGATGTTTTATACAACGTTCATTTTAAATCCGTAATTGAGTTTTGGAAACGTTTTCCAAGTATAGTCAGATATGTTTTCTAAACATAGAAAATGAAATGTTTTCATGATAAGAATTTAAGAAATAGAGTTAAGCAAATTCAGAAACTGACTGGAGAGGGTAAGTTGAACGGTTTTCTAAGTAACGATCTGATGTTGGTTTCGACCTTCCGGATTGATACTTAGAGAATTGTTCTCATACTAGTTACAGTTAGGGACTGATAGTTGCGAAATAATAGTGATGTGAAAATAAGTTATGGAAATGTTTTCCAAAGAAGAACAAAAATTGTTTTCTAATATAGAAAACAAGGAATGGAAATGTTTTCCAGTATTAATAAATATATTTTCTAAACATTAGAAAATAGCAAATGTCGAATATAGGGAAATAGGAGATGTGAAATGAACCAAAGAGATATATGTTAAAAGATGTTTGTTCGATGTAATTTCCATCTGGAAATAATATCGTTGTTTGCACACTTGTTTTTCTTTGATAGTTAACTCACAGACTATTGAAGTTTTGACCATTTTAACGTTGTTAATATGGAGAGACCGGTTGGATTATTATCCAAAGAACCACTCTGTATTGGCATAAGCGTTGCGAATCATTTATGCCAAAGATAATTGAAGACGGAGTAAAGTGCAAGGGCTGTTGTATAAGTCTTAGATAACAGTGACTAAGATGGATATACTGAATAGTGCCTTCTGTTTGTCCAGTCCCAGGACAACGTATATGGAAGAAGGTCTGACAGAGTATATCCAATGGATCGCGTAAGTTGATCTGTTCAAACGTATTCACGTTTGGTGGCGGAGGAATTCGTTTCTCTTAGCTATATACCCGTGTTATTTTTGTAAAAGTCAATTTGTGATTTGGCGGGTATGACGATGTGGCATTCAAAGTGAATGGTGATCAGATGTTCTGAAGATAGACGTAGCTTCTAGCCTCACACCAGGAAGTAACAAAAGTTGGGCTGGGCAGCATGGCTAGTTGGGTCATTCCCAAGCAGGATGTATTGTCACTGATCTAAGGAATATCCATATTTATACTTCTTTTTGATTCTGTATCTTCGGATGACGGTTTGATGGCCTATAACCGTGGTGGCAATATATTCGCGACACTCAAGCTAAATGAGTGAGCGGTCATGTGTGGCCGGGTTGCAAGACGTTCTTGTTGAACCCTGAGTGTATCACCTCTAGAGTACACTATTCAGAAGGTGCTCCCATACCTTGTCTGTTGGAATCCATTCTCCGATAAGCGCCCTGCGGTTTATGATTTTATACTATGTATGTAGAACGTGAGATGCAAGCGTTTCTACTAGATTGATACCTATTTGTACTTAGACATTATTATAATATCACAATGATATTGCTTGTCAAAGTTGTTTAGATACTCATAAGGAAAAACCCGTTCCGTATTCACGGCGTGGTCTTATGAGATATCATATACCTGTTCAATTGTTTTAAATTGTTTTACTCATACCAGTCCCATGACTGACCCGGAGTTTACTTTGTTGTTTTCCCTAAACTCTTGGGTGCCTAAATTTGTACGGGCAGTCAACTAGTCGGGATTTACAGATATGCTTGGAGAGCTTGGAGCAGGAGGCTGCAAGATTCTATAGCTATAGTTATTTCCGCTGTGTTGTAAGTGTTGTACTCTGATAAGTGCTATTGTATATATATAACTGTTTACTTCAAAGCTATGTTATATATTATATGTTATTCGTTCCGCTGTGAGATTCGTGTTACTCTGATGATTCTGAGGTTCTTCTTCTTCTTCTATTCTATTAGTTCTATCTTTTCTTTCTCACCTTCTAAATTCTTTCACTAACGTCTCGGAAATTTCCAGCCGTTACAGGGATGTTTGCATGGCTTACGCTTGTAAATTTTGTGTTAGGTTCTGATCGAATGACTCAATCTAGGCAACATTTCTTCGTGCCAACTATCATAGCCTATTGCCAGCGGATTTCTCTGGGATCCCACCTTATGGTAGTGAGACTTGGAAATGAATGCAATCCGTGACCTTCTCCGGCTCACGTTGTGGTGGTGTATGATGGAGTCGAGAGCCTGTAACGACTCACATTCTACGTATCGGAGGATCATAGAATATTTATTTTATTTTCATATGAAGTCGTATGGTCGTGTAACTTTGGGAAACGACTATTGGTGTCATTTCCCATGTTCCCGATTTTTGCCAAATTTTAAATGACAGCTTTGCCCCCTGACAAATCTTGTTTCTCCTATAACTTTTGATTGGTAAGGAGTTTTGACCTGAATCCACTTCCATTAGATTCGAATGATGGTTTACCTTTCCGTAGAGTGGCCATATTAACCAAATGGACAAACCGTTTGGAAGACATGGCGGAAATAAGGGTTGGAAGATGAGAAATGACTTAATTGGGCTTAACAGGTAATTAGCAACTAGGCACATAACCCATTTCTGGATTAGGGCTATGGGAGGGCTGAAAGGGTTTCGGAAAATATTTCATTTTAGCTTTCTAGCCGGTACTTACATCCCTTGAACCCTAACAATGGCTTTCATCTTCTAAATTCATCCCTAATCACTTCCTAATCACAAATTAAGCAAAATTACATCAAATCAAGGCGGATTAGCATCAAAATCGAGATAGAGCTGCTGGAACACATAGGAATTCGACCCAAATCCATGGAGTTTTCAGATTTATAATGTATTTGTGGCTAAGGTAAGTGATTTGCACTTTTATTCACTAATTACGGCTAATTAGGGGTGATTAGTGATAATTAGTGAAATTATACATCATAAAATCTAGAAAAATATGTAAAAAAAATTAAAATATTATTTTATGCCTTTGGTAAAAGTTTGGGTCAATTTGGATTAAGTTTGATAATCCTATAGTTAAACATGGTTAAGGGGATTAAGGGGAAAATCAAAGATTTTGGTATTTTTGATCCTAAATAACACATGTGATTGATGTTTTAATGTTTTTGATTGATCCTATATGTTGTTACTACATTTTAGGATGCTTTATGACTGTTTAGAAAAGTTAGAAAGGTTAAAAACGCCATCGTATGGCATAAATATCTTGCTAGAAGACTGTCAGGAAGCGCGGCCCGTGACCTGGGCATCACGACCCCCACTCGTGAAGCACCCTCACGACCACGAGACGAACCATTTCAAGGGTCACGAACCATCAGCCACGAACCGGGATGAGCCTCATGATCCGAGCCACTTGCACCACGAGCAGGATCCACAAACCGGACTAGCCACGAGCCGATGCTGGGGGCAAGCTACGAGCCGTGAGCCCGACTTCGGGCTTGGATATCAAACGAACTGATGATGACTGTGAACCATTCTAAAGATCAATTCCAATTCAACCGGAACCCTAGATGCAAAGAAAGTCCAGATGAGAAGTTATTACCCAGGATCCAAATGGGAACCAACGAGTTAACTTCCAGAGTTGGGCTTTGTTGTGGGACGTGTGCAAGGGGGTTATCGATATCTATTACTTTGGTTCATCATTGAAGAGAGGGGGCATGTAGATGATCCAGATCCAGGGAAGTGTGGACTAGTTGGCCCTTAACCTAGAGCCAGGGATGTGTGGACTGGGTAGGGTTAGTGACTATAGACCAGGGAAGTATGGTCACAGCAATAGTTGCTGTCATGGCCCCAATGGATTCGGTGATCAAAGCGGTGGATATCGTATGCTTTACGCACTAAGTGAGTGATGTGAGGATGATTGCTATGTTTGATATTTGCTATCACCATGACATTTACACTCCCATTTTACACTTTATGTTAGTGTTACCTTAGAGTATTGTACACGTTGTTGTGCTAACTCTTTGGTTGAAGGTCCAGGTTCAGGTATGATTATTTATACCTGTTATTGTTTTACTTTACTACTATCACTCATACCAGACTTTTTTCTGTCCCAGAGTTTTATGTCTCTTCTTATTACTCTAGGTGCTCCTAAACGAATAGACTAGATACTGGTTAGGTGGTTATGCACGAGTAGCTGTCCGGAGACATGCATGAGCCTTCCACGTACTATATACATATATTCTCCCTATGTTGTTGTTGGTCACTGCTTTGGGCATTAGTATTGTACCTTTTCAATTTTGCTTTATAGACGGTATTTTGAAGTTGTAACAATGATGGTTTGGATCATAATCTGTATTTTGGACTCCGCTGCTATAATGGTTTAGTTTTCAGCTTATGCACTATCTCACCTGTTTTATGTCAAGTAATGCTACTATTATATTTTATTCCATGCGCTGTGAGATATACTATAGGTTTTTGATGATTCATAGTTTCAAATCCCTTTTCCTTGACGACCCTCCCGTACTAGTCGAGCATTAGTACAACGCATTTTGGGGGAATGTCGGCTGATTTAGGGCGGGCCGTCACACTTGGTATCAGAGCCTAGGTTGCGTAGTTTAACCTAGGGAAGACATCAGGGAGAGATAGTATTCATATATGAGAGTGCGTATTTGTGATATTTTGGTTTTCAAAAGTTATATATATATATATGTATGTACTATTATTATATCTAAGGATGAAGTCGCACTACACTGGCACCACTATGGAGATGGTTAATCATCTCCTTACATATTGAACAATGAGTGATATATGAGGAGTACGGGTTCAGGGGAAAACAATGGGAATGTCCCTGATATGAGGACGATGTTTACTGCCTTTGTGCGAGAGACGCTTAGGGATACTCAGGGAGCAGTTCCTAATGCTGCTTAATGGTAGTGCTGCAGCGGCGCAAGCGCCCAGATCCGATTTCGCCAAACTCAGCAAGGATTATACTAATCTTGGTGGAAAGTCGTTCCATGGAACATAGTCGACCATGGAGGTTCAGGATTTGCTTGATAGTTGTGAGCTCATCTTCAAGGATCTGGGGATCGATGATGTGATGAAGAGAAAGCTAGCATCATGTCAGCTTCAAGAACATGCTATGAATTGGTGGAATGCCATTAAAGCGGCTACTTCCAAGGATCAAGTTACTTGGAATCGGTTTAAGACTCGCTTCAATGACAAGTTTATTCTAACTGCTCAGAAATCGTAATTATTTAGGAAATTCTTGGAGCTTAAGCAGAATGGTTGGGCAGTCTTGGAATATATTGCTGAATTCGATATTTTATCAAAATATGGATTATCTCTTATCGATATTGCCGAGAAGAAGAACAAAAGGTTCATAACTGGCCTAGATGAGTACTTGGGGGAAAGTCTCATAAACCATACCGATGAGATTTTCGAATCTATTATGGGAAAAGCATTGAGATCTGAGAGCCTTTACCCGAAATCTAAGATCGAGGTTGCTGTTACATCTGCAGAGGAGCCAAATCCGTAGGAAAGCAGTGAAGGCAAGAATAATTCCCAGAATAAGAGGAAACAGAATCAAACCAAGGATGGTCAGAAAAAGAAATACAAGAAAGATATTGAGTGCTATAGCTGTGGCAAGAAGTGTCACTATGCCAAAGAGTGTCGAGCAAAGCCAGGAGAAAAGAAGTGGTTGAATTGTGGACAGGTGGGACATTTTAAGAATGAATGTCCACAACCCCCTATAGAGAAGCACATCGTGCATATGCTATCAACGATGTTTCTTCTTCGTTGAATGCCCCAACAGCGGCGTAGAAAGGAAAGGGTGTCGTTATTCAATGTATGCTTTTCATTTATAATATTCCAGTTCGAGTTTTGTTTGATACCGTAGATTCCCATTCCTTCGTATCTAGTGACCTGGTAGATAAATTGGAATTGGAACCCGAGCTTGTCGATAGACCTTTAGTTGTGATGAACCCGATCTGTGGTTCGAGTAACCTTAGTATGATTTGCGGTAATTTGGTCTTATCGAGTCGTGGATGAATGTTTGCTTGTGATTGCTTTGTTTTGGGCTTTACGGGGTTTGGCATTATTTTGGGAGTAGATTGGCTCCAAAGGTATAGGGTGGTGGTAGACTGTGAGGGGTCTTCGGTGAACATTAGAGAGGATGATGGGCGGAGGGTGGTATTGCGTTGCCTACCTAGTGATGGGGTGATGGCTAGTTTTCTGAATTCCCTCGACATCCCGCACGATGAGTTATCCGATGTGCATATTGACGGCGAGTATCCAGACATCTTTGGGGAAGTGACTAGACTTCCACCATACCAAGAGATCAGATTTCAAATTGATTTAGTGAAAGATGCCAGACCTGTAGTGATGCCACTTCGTCGGATGGCGCCAAAGGAGCAGCGAGAGCTCGAAGTGCAAGTGGGCGACCTTTTGAAGAAGGGATTTATCCGAAGAAGTGTTTTCGTGTGGGTACCAGTTGTTTTTACTACCAAGGCCGATGGTTCCTTTCGCTTATGTATGGATTACCGTGAGTTGAATAAGGTAACTAGGAAGAATAAGTTTCATCTTCCACGGATATATGATTTGTTTGATCAACTGAATGTAGCAAGAGTGTTTTCCCAGTTGGATCTCACGACAGGTTTTCATCAGCACCGAGTAGCAGCTGAAAGTGTACCTAAAAAGGCATTTCGAACGCCATCTGGATTCTATGAGTGGTTGGTCATGCCATTCGGGTTGACCAGTGCGCCCGCATATTTATGGATCTTATGAATAGGGTTTTCAAAGATCAAATAAATAAGTTTGTTCTTGTATTTGTGGATGATATCTTGGTATACTTGAGGACAGAGGAAGAACACAAGGAACATTTGAGGACAGTGATGGAGGTATTGAGGAAACACTAACTAAAAGCGAAATTTTCAAAGTGTCACTTCTGGGGGAGGGAAGTGAGATTATTGGGCCATATTGTTTCAGAGAATGGTATTGTCGTGGACATTATGAAGGTGGTTACGGAGCAAGATTGGTCTACGCTTAAGAATGCAACGGTCGTACGAAGTTCCTTGGGGTTATATGGGTATTATCATAAGTTTATTCAAGACTTCTCCAAGATAGCGACGCTGTTAACTCAGTTGACAAAGAAGAGTCAAGCTTTTGCTTGGGAAGAAAGGCGTGAGAATGCATTTAAGAGCCTAAAGGAAAAGTTAACATGCGCACTAGTGTTAGTTATTCCTAAAGGGAACGAAGAGATGACGGTTACACAGATGCTTGTGGTACCGGACTAGGTGCTGTATTGATGCAAGGATGTAGAGTTGTAGCTTATGCTAGTCGGCAACTGAAACCGCATGAGAAAAGGTATCCTACCCATGATTTGGAATTGGCAGCAATCGTATTCGCGTTAAAGATATGGAGACACTATCCCTTAGGAGAAAGGTTCAAGCTGTTTACCAATCATAAGTCACTAAAGTATCTTTTCTCTTAAAAGGATTTAAATCTTCGTCAGTAGAGATGGTTAGAGTTCTTAGCTTCATATGATTTCAATATCGCATACAAACCCGGGAAGGGAAATGCGGTAGCTGATGCATTGAGTAAGAGACATGCCAGTTTGGGGGCTATGTTTCTTGAATGGAAGCAACTAGAGTATATCGCAGGATATATTTTTAGACCTAAGTGCGAGTTGGATCCAGAGATGTTAGCAAGCTTGATGATTAGACCGACTTTGATTGAGTGGATCGGTTCCAGTTAGAAGGACGATCCTAACTTGTTGGAAATCATCTACAAAGGGCAATGCAGTAGCTGATGTGTTGAGTAGGAGACATGCCATTTTGGTGGCTATGTTTCTTGAATGGAAGCAACTGGAGTATATCACTAGATATATTTTCAGACCTAAGTGCGAGTTGGATCCAGAGATTTTAGCAAGCTTGACGATTAGACTTACTTTGAGTGAGCGAATCCTAACATGTTGGAAATCATCTACAAAGGGCAATGAAGTAGCTGATGCATTGAGTAGGAGACATGCCAGTTTGGGGGCTATGTTTCTTGAATGGAAGCAACTGGAGTATATCGCAGGATATGTTTTCAGACCTAATTGTGAGTTGGATCCAGAGATGTTAGCAAGCTTGATGATTAGACCGGCTTTGATTGAGCAGACCGGTTCCAGTTAGAAGGACGATCCTAACCTGTTGGATCATCTCCAAGATAGAGATGGATATTGATGGTGAGGAAATGAACAAGTATGGACTTGATAGAGAAGGATGGCTTCGAAAGAATGAGAGGTTGGTTGTACCAATGTAAATGGATTAAGAGATGAAGTGCTCAGAGAGTATCATCAGTCAAAACTGACTATACATCCCGGTGGTAACAAAATGTATCGAGACATGAAGCAGACCTATTACTGGGAAGGGATGAAGAGAGACGTTGGGAAGTTTATATCCAAGTGCATGAGTTGCTAGTTAGTTAAAGCCGAGCAAAAGAAGCCTAGCGGTTTGTTGCAACCATTGGATATTCCCAAATGGAAATGGGAACAAATCTCAATGGATTTTATAGATGGTTTACCAAGGACTAGATCAGGTCATGATAGTATTTGGGTGATTGTGGATCAATTGACCAAAAGTGCAAGGTTTATACCGATCAAGTCGAATAGAATGGCAGCTAAGTTAGCCGAACTATATATGAAGTGGGTAGTGAGATTTCATGGAGTACCTAAAGGTATTGTGAGTGACCGAGATCCATTATTTACTAGTGGATTTTGGAAGAGCTTACAAGAGGCTTTAGGGTCATAATTACATCTCAGTACCGCGTACTATCCCCAAACCGACGGCTAAACAAAGAGGGTGAATTGTGTATTAGAGGACCTCATGAGAGCTTGTATACTGGATTTTGGAGGGTCATGGGATGACCATTTACATCTGGTTGAATACGCATATAATAATAGTTATCAGTCCAGTATTGGTATGGCTCCATTTGAAGCTTTGTACGGAAGACCGTGCAACTCACCATCATGGTGGTCGAAAACCGGTGAGAAATTTGTGCTTGGGCTAGATGTAATAAGAGAAACTTCTGATAAGATAAAGGTTATTCAACAGCGAATGAAGGCCGCCCATGATAGGCAGAAGATTTATGTTGATAAAAGGAGAAGAGATTTGAAATTCTCCATTAGCAACTTGATATTCGTCAACATCTCTCCGTTGAAGAGTGTGATTAGTTTTGGTAGGAGAGGTAAGTTGGCACCAAGTTTTGTTGATCCAT
This sequence comes from Allium sativum, assembly GCA_030737875.1. Taxonomy (NCBI): domain Eukaryota; kingdom Viridiplantae; phylum Streptophyta; class Magnoliopsida; order Asparagales; family Amaryllidaceae; genus Allium; species Allium sativum. The sequence goes on along the minus strand of CM060924.1, from coordinate 181,076,003 downwards.
TTCCAGTTCTCGAACAAGTTGGGAATTTGGCATATATAGTTGGATTACCTAACAAGATGGCAAGAGTGCACAACATATTTCATGTTTCTTAGTCAAGGAAGTTCATGCACGATTCCGATATGACTATTTCAGTAGATCAGTTGGATGATATCGTGGTAGAACCCGAGGTAGTTGGGAACCGCAGACTGATTCATATTGTCGGACACGATAGGAAGCAACTTCGAAGAAGACGGTTAGAATGGTTAAGATCCAGTGGGGCGATAATGTGAACGACTGTAATTGGGAAACCGAGGAAAGCAATCCAGAACTCTTTACCTGGTAAGATTTTTAATCGCGATATAGTTATTCCTCATGCTAGGATAGGCTTGTTGTGTTTATTATGTATGTTTGGTTGTTGCAAATGGTTGATAGGCATGCGTGACCCATTGTTGTTTTCATAGTTAGGGAATTTCGAGGCGAAACTTCTTAAGGGGGAAGAGTGTAACGACTCGCATTCTATGTATCGAAGGATCGAAGAATATTTATTTTATTTTCGTACGAAGTCGTATGGTCGTGTAACTTTAGGAAACGATTATTGGGGTCATTTCCCATGTTCATGATTTTTGCCTAATTTTAAATGACCATTTTCCTCCTAGCAAATCTTATTTAGCCTACAACTTTTGATCAGTAAGGAGTTTTGACCTAAACCATTTCCATTAGATTCAAATGATGGTTTACCTTTCCGTAGAGTGGTCATACTAACCGAATGGACTTACCGTTTGAGAGATATGGCTGAAATAATGGTTGGAAGATGAAAAAAGGCTTAATTGGGCTTAACAAAGTAATTAGCAGCTAGGCACATAATCCATTTCGGGATTAGAGTTATGGGAGGGCTGAAAAGGTTTGGGAAAACATTTCATTTCAGTTTTCTAGCCCACACTTACATCCCTTGAACCCTAACAATGGTCTCTGTCTTCTAAATTCATCCCTAATCACATCCTAATCACAAATTAAGTAAAACTACATCAAATCAAGGTGGATTGGCATAAAAATCGAGATAGAGCTGCTGGAACACATAGGAATTCAACCCAAATCAGTGGATTTTTCAGATCTATAATTTATTTGTGGCTAAGGTGAGTGATTTGCACTTTTATTCACTAATTACAGCTCATTAGGGGTGATTAGTAATAATTTGTGAAATTACGCAACATAAAAATTTGGAAAAATATGTAAAAAAAATCTAAATTATTATTTTATGCCTCTGGTAAAAATTTGGGTCAATTTGGATTAAGTTTATTAACCCTATAGTTAAACATGGTTATGGGGATTAAAGGGAAAATCATAAATTTTGGTATGATTGATCCTAAATAACACATGTGAATGATGTTTTTGATTAATCCTATATGTTGTTGCTACTAGTTGGGAGGCTTTATGATTGTTTAGAAAAGTTAGAATGGTTGAAAACGCTGTCGTATGGCGTAAATAGCTTGCTAGAAGACTGTCAGGAAGTGCGGCTCGTGACCTAGGCATCACGACCCCTACTCGTGAAGCACCCTCACGACCATGAGCTGAACCACTTCAAGGGTCCTGAACCATGATTCATGAATCAGGATGAGCCTCACGAGCCCAGTCACTTACACCACGAAGAGGACCCACAAACTGGTGCTTGGGGACAGTAGCCACGAGCCGATGCCGGGAGGCGAGCCACAAGCCACGAGCCGACATTCGGGCCTAGATAACAAACGAACCGATGATGACTGTGAACTCTTCTGAAGATCAATTCCAATTCGACCGGAACCCGAGATGCAAAGGAAGTTCAGATGAGAAGTTATTACTCAGGATCTAGATGGGAACCAACGATTTAACTTTTAAAGTTGGGCTTTGTTGCGGGACGTGTGCAAAGGGGTTATCGATATCTATAACTTTGGTTCACCATTAAAGAGAGGGGTCATGTAGTCAAACCAGAGCCAGAGAAGTTTGGACCGTTTGGCCCTCAACCTAGAGCCAGGGATGTGTGGACTGGGTAAGATTATTGACTATAGACCAGGGAAGTATGGTCATAGCAATAGTTGTACGGAGTTGTCGTCATGGCTCCAATGGATTTGGTGATCAAAGCGGTGGATATCGTATGCTTTACGCACGAGTGATTGATGTGAGAATGATTGCTATCACCATGACATGCACACTCTCATTTTACACTTTATGTTAGTGCTACCTTAGAGTACAATACATCTTGTTGTTCTAACTCTTTGGTTGCAGGTCCGAGGTTCAGGTATGATTATTTATACCTGTTATTGTTTTACTTTGCTGCTATGGCTCATACCAGACTTTTGTCTGACCCAGAGTTTTATGTCTCTTCTTATTACTTTGGGTGCTCCTAAATAAGCAGACTAGAGATAGGTTAGGTAGTTATGCACGAGTAGCTGTCCGGAGACGAGCAGGAGGCTTCCACGTACTATATACATATATTCTCCATGTGTTGTTGTTGGTCACTGCTTTGGGCATTAGTAGTGTACCTTTTCTTTTTTCCTTTAGAGACAGTATTTTAAAGTCGTAATAATGACGGTTTGGATCATAAGCTGTATTTTGGATTCCGCTGCTATGATGGTTTAGTTTCCAACTTATGCACTGTCTCTCCTGTTTTATGTTAAATTATGTTACTATTATATTTTATTCCATGTGCTGTGAGATATACTATAGGTTCTTGATGATTCATAGTTCCAAATCCCTTTTCCTTGACAACTGTCCCGTACTAGTCGGGCATTGGTACAATGCATTTCGGGGAAATGTCGGCTGGTTCGGGACGGGCCGTCATAGGGCCTTTCTCCCTGAGAAAGGCATGAAATTCCACATGCTCTCTAATTCCTTGGACCCCTTGTTTTGCTTACATTTGGGACTCCCGTTCCCCTCCTAAGGTTTCGATTCTAATGTGGAAAACTCTCCATGAAGGTTTACCGCTAGGCGTTAATATGAGGAGGATCGGTATCCTTATTGTTTCTCGGTATATGTGTTACAGAGTAGGAGATGTGGAACCGACTGCTCATTTATTCTTCAAGGGTGGTTGTGCTCGCACTATTTGGTCTTTCTTTGAAAACCTGGTTGGTCTCCGAGGAAATGCCCTTTATCTTGTGGACTTGTTGCATATCTAGTGGGATGTTGTTTCTGGGAAGTCTCTTCGTTCTATCCTTTTCTGCCTTATCCCATATCTTATTTGTTGGCATCTTTGGTGTTCTAGGAATAAGGCTATATTCGATGAGGTTCTAATGGACTCTTCATCGATCATCTGCGGAGTTAAGGATGATATTTTCCTTGCTTTTTGTGAGAGGCCCTTTAAGGGTGCCACTCATTCTCGTTTGAAGGGATTAGCTCGTATTTTCAATGTTTTCACGGGTCCTTTTACTAGAGCTGGTGTTGGTTGATTTAGCTTTTTGTGTACTTGGGTGGCGGTGTTGGGTGATTGTTTTGTACCTCTCCCCCTATCTTACTTTGTTTTTTCTCTTGTGTAAGCCCTGTAGTGGCTTACTCGTGGTGGTTCTGTGGGATTGTTCCAGTGACTTCCTGTTCATCTGTATTCTATGCTGCTGTGTGGAGCGAGTCCTGGATCTTTTGGGGCTTTCGCTTTCCTGGTGCTGATCTTTTAGGCAAGGTGCTTCCTATTCTTCTTTGGATTTGGAGAGCTATTGGTTACTGGTCACGTACAGTTTTCTAGTTGCTATCTTAGGATGGTACGGTTCATTGCAGGGTTTAAGACCTTACATATGCCTCACAGGGAGGTATAGGTGCTATTTTGGGGCATTTTGCTTGTTTTCTAGAAGTTCCTGGTCTCGGTTCTTCCTTCTGGAGTTAGTTGGGGTTGGTTTTTTTTGTTTATTTGAGCTTAGGAGAGTTTTTGTGGGTAGGTTATAGGTGTTATGGATTTGTTCTATTTTTACTTTTATATACCTCCGAAGTAAGACTTTTTTCTCCGATTTTGATATATAGATATTTATTTCTATTGAAAAAAAAACTAAGGTTTCAACTTCAAAATTTAAAGCGACCATTAAATCGTAATGACCATTATTTAGATGGTAAGAATTAAATTTCTTATAACAAAGTTAAATTTAAAATGGATTTTAAATTCTTAGATCTCAAATATAATATTTTAAATCAATTAAATATTCAAAATTTGAACTAATAAATTTAAGAGTTGTTACATCGGTGGGTCCTTGAAAAAGCAACAGTTGTAGATCTGAAAGCTTTAAATGGTTTACTGTTGAAACTAAAAGAGGATTCGAGGAAACCTTCAATGTTGCAAGTTTCTTTGCTAATTCTATCATCAGGAAGGTATGACTCTTTGTGTAATTTTTTGGGTTTTGTTGAAACGATCAAATACTCTTTACTAATATAAATCCATCTTTTCTCTTTTGATAATTCTTTGTTGTCGTGAGTTCTATTGTTGTGTTCCTTCTATATATGATAAACTAAGGCAATTAGCAGAGTGTATGCTAAGTCCCTTCCTATATTGTTGCCATTAAAATTCTCTTTAATATGTTAAATTTCTTATCTTAGATCCAAAGAGTTGTTGTTGCTAAGTCCAAGATATGATTTGGCATTATTCCATATATAATCAACGTAATTACATTGGAAAAATAAGTGCTTTGGTGTTCCAATCTCTGCATTACAAAGAATGCATTTAGTATCATCTATGTTTCTCCATCTACTAATATTTGATTTAGTGGGATGTCTATCAGTTAAGACAAAGAGTGGAAAGAAAAAAAAATTGGACAATTAGTTTTGTTCCAAATGATTTTTGCCAATTCCATTTCAGTTTGCTTGCCTCTGGTAAATTTCTACATTTTTTTAAAGAGAACTTTTCATTTTGGATAATATTTACTCCAATTCACCTTTTTCAACATTGCTATTGATAGACTTTGTTGATATATCTTCAAATTGATTGGTTGCTTCATGTAATTCTGGATGCCATTGTTGATTATTTATACTGTCTGAACCTATAACTTTGGCATTTATTATTATAAGTAGAGTGGTCTAGTACCAAACATTAATAACTATTTCATAATTGAACAATGAGTAAAATCACAAGCTTTTCCCATCTTTGAATTTTCTTTTGATAATTTTTTAAGCCATGTCTCTAAGTTTGAGTATAAGTTTAAAGCAGCTGGGTCAATTAGTCTTTTGTACTGCATTCCAAAAATGCCTTTTCTATGCAGTTTCTTTAGATCCATCCAGACCAAGTGAGATACTGATAATTGATCTCCAAATAATATTTAAACAACAAACAACATGGAGATTTTTAAAGTTTTTAATGTCTAGGCCCCTTTTTCGAGACTAGACAATTTATCCCATGACATCTTGATATAAGCGCCTCTCTATAAAAAAGAACATATTTTCTCAATTTAGTAATAGTAGTAGTTGAGATTCAATAAATTTTCATATAAAATAATCTAATTGCATATATTCGTGACGCCCACCTCACATCTCCTGCACTATAGAAAAGGTGTGTTGCATGATGTGACAGAACGATATGGGACAATCACCGTGTAAAGAAACAAAAATGAAACAGAACCTATCGCATAACTCACAACACATGAATAATATATAATAGAAAATATACAATATGACATAGTAGTGAAGCATAATAAGGCACAAAATCACACCTCCATAAAAATCTCAGAATATTAAGTATAAAATATCCCATAACTGAATATCTGAATACATCAAGCCTCACTACATCCCTCATTAGAGTATATAACAAGTAAAATAGCAGATATCGTCCAAATAGCTATATAGTAAGAACAGTAATACGCCAGCCTCCTGCTTGTCGTCGCACAACATCATCGTCACCAACCTGTCACGTATACTCAGTCTTCTCATTAGTATTGTCGATGGGCACCCCAATGTAATAAAAATAAAAATAAAACCTTAAGTCAGACAACAGTGTGGTATGAGTGATAAAAACTATCAAAAACTACAAAGGATAATATGATAATAGACAGTTCAAGTCTCACCTGACCTGGCCCTTCAGCCAAAGTGTTAGCACATAATAATCTCATTAAATATTCTACTCGAACACACAAAAGTAGACACTAGTCAAAATAGGATTCTCAATCCCCGCGTCTATTCAGTATCATACAGTGGTAGCCTACCAGAGAAATAGAAAAGAACACACAAGAAACCTTAGCATCCATAATAAACGATACCCTAGTTGTCAACGACTAAAGCCTTGAACATGTTGACATCGGATGACCGGCCGTAGCCATCCATCAAGTGCTAATGGAAAATTCTAGTTCTAGTCGGACTACCGTATGTTCCATATATGTTCATCTTCTCAAGACAACTAGGTCACTTCCCAAGTGATCCAGGATACTCGTCTCTCTGATCTTAACAGACACCTCTATATGCTACTTTGAGTCTGCCAGAATCCTTTGACTACGTACGATTCCTTGGCACTTCTAATCATATAGATCATCCATGACCCCATCTTTTAGCCTGAGTCTCACTTGAGTCAGTCGATTATCTCGCAACGTCATCCCACTTTGAGCTGCCTATTACTTTCACTTCGACCACTCTCGCCCGATTTCACAATCGAAGAAGCAACACCAGTTTGATGATAACTTCCACTTCGTAGAAGCGATCGACTATCGGAGATCACCATCATGCTCTTGAAGACCACAACTTCTCATCAAAGGACACCCCGCCCCAAACCATCAACTAAGATGGACCGATGTCGGGCCATGGATTGGTACCAGACCATGCACTTAGCCAAATTTTCGCTAAGTGTTAGACCACTTCATTCTTCACCTCGAACATATCCTTCCGGTCCATCCATACCTCGAATCGCCTTTTCGAAGCTTCACTTATCAGTTCATCGATGAGTATTCGAGCGTTTGTGCTTCAACCCATCCAACCATCATCAAACTTTGTGCATGACCAGCTATAAGCCCTAATAATCTAGACATGGAGTTTCATCTCCCCTTGACCATCCATGATGGATTGATACAGGTCTATAGTTTATGGGCGGGTACCGGGCCATGTACTTAGAGAATTTTCTAAGCACCATCCCGATGCCCTCCAAAGCTCCTCCGCCGAGTTTCGTTTAAATCGATCATCTGAACCTCCGACTTGCTCTGTTCTTTGATTCAAGGTCTTATGACACAAAACTCTAAACAAACAAAACACGCATAACATACAATTCAACTAATCAAATAAAAATTCATCCAATTTCGAACATGGACAATCATATGAACACATATAAACATGATTCACATCACAACAATCACAAATGTAATAAAATGTGATGAATATGGAGAATTACATAATATACAATGAAATTAGGTTATCCTAGGGCGTGTAGATCAGAATTAAACATGCATGATCCAGTTTTAGGTGAAACTAGCATATAAGGTGTTTGATTAGCCTAATTAACACATATGATTCATAGTAAGCATGTGAGGGATCTATATCACACACCAAAACCTAGATCCGAGGTGATATAAATCAAATCAAATCTGGACACCGAGAAGACAACGAAGAAAACACTTAAATTCGATGCAAAATAGTGATATCCAATCTCTCTCGATATAGATATTTCCTCTAGATGCGATATAGATGGATTGATGAAAGAAAACTAAGGTTTTGGGGAATTAGGTTGAACCGGAGGTTCTTAGACGCTCAACCTAATGTGTCGAATGAGGAGAAGAATTTGGATTCTCTCCTTAAACCCCTTGTTTATAATCTCAGGTCATTAGACTAATGGGCTCACTAGTCAGCCCATTAGTTACTAATTAACCTGTCTAGTAGAAAGAAACTCAAAACAAACGATTTCTCTTAAAACACTAAGCCAAATCTTTATGGAATTTCTGAACATCACCCGTATACAATGATACCAATTATAGCACCTAATTCGGTCCGTACCAAAATTATAGCTAAACCAATTAATCAACGGGGTAAAATGGCCATAAACTATTTGGTAAAAATCATGAACATGTCTCACATCCTAATGAACAACATATTAAAATTTGGGAATGATACAATCACTAAGGAATTAAACAGAGTTATCTTACGATCATCTCTCACGTAAAAAGCGGGTCGTTATATTCTCCCCCTAAGGAATTTCTCCCCTGAAATTCCAAGCAAGCACGAGAAAACAACATATCCCACATGCCTACCATCCGCGAATAACCAATCTAACATTTGATCTCACATCCAACAACCCTAGCAACCAAAATCCTACCTTAGCATATGGACTTCTAATGGTACAAGTCACAATGGAACAAGTAAGATATGTTATACAAGACATACCACTCAAAGAGTTCTGGATGTGTCGTCCTCGTACTCTTTTTTGTTTCGCATGTGCAATCGTCATCGTCCTCACTCCATTGTACCTTGACTAACTTAACAATCTTCCTCCTAAGTTGTTTCATGCCATTCCCACAAATGCAAAGCGACTTATGAGGTCTATAAATTTTCGATTCTCACTATAAATCCTCATCTGATCTCGAGATACTATCAAACTAGGGTCGTGCACGAAGTTTTGTAGATATGATATGTGAAAAACATTGTGTACACTTGCCATATTCCCAGGTAGATCTAATATATAAGCAAGCTTCCCAATAAGCTTCTTGATTACAAATGACCAATGAATATCGAAGCTAACTTGCCTTTCTTTCCAAATCGAACAACATTCCTCAGAGGTGAAATATTAACAAATACCAAGTCTCCTACTGAGAATTCTAAGTCCTCTTTTTTTTTGACATAACTCTTCTGGCAATCTTGGGTTTCCCTTATTTGTCCTCGAATGATTTCAATCTTATCCGTCGTTTCTCTTATCATTTCTAGCCTAAGTATCAACTTTTGTCTAGTCGTTAGCCAACAAGAAGGTGAATTACAGGGTCTACCGTACAATGTCTCATGCGGTGCCAAATCGGTACTCGAGTGATAACTATTGTTGTAGGAAAACACAATTAGATGTAGATGGTCTTCCCATGATCCTCCAAAATCCAATACACAAGCTCTTATAAGATCTCCCAACACTAGGTTTACTCTCTCTATTTGACCATCGGTTTGTGGATGATAAGACGTAATCATATGTAGCTCAGTCACCAATGCCTCATGAAAACTTTTCCCGAATCCATTGGTAAACAAGGAATCTCGATCACTTACTGTACTCTTTGTTATTCCATGGAATTAAACTATCCATTTAATATATAACTCGGCAACCTTAGATGTCATCCTGGTAGATTTGATAGGAATAAACCTTGCACTTTTGGTCAGTCGATCCACAATAACCAATATACCATCAATACCTGCTCCCATTTCCACGTTTGAACTTCCAGTGGTTGTAATAATCCACTCGGCTTCTTCATCTCAGCTTTAACCAACTGACAGCTCATCTTTTCTCTTAAATGAGTGTAACGGGGTCTATGTTCAATGCATGGCTTACTACTTTAGGTGAGATTCCACACATCTCTGCACGACTCTACATAAGCACATCTAGGTTGGATTTGAGAAAGGTGATCAGTTCCTTTTGCATACTTTGGATGAGTTGAGACCCGATGTTGAGCCTTTTGGATCTATTGAAATAGGCACCATAATTTCAGCCAGTACTGCCCGATTGTCCCTTACACTATTTTTCTTGGGATTCATAACCGTATGAGCACGACTACGTTCGTCAGCACAAGGGCCTTCCTTTTGTTGCAATAAGATGGGCTCTTGAATGCGAAGGGTTGCCCTCATACTATTATCCTTCCTCTTTCTCTTCAACGCCTCCAACTTGTTAATATAACATTCTCAAGCTGCATTCTGGTCTCCTTTTACCACGTCGACTCCATTCTCTTCATCACTGAACACCATGGTGCCAAGGCGATCTTGAAATCCATCAAAGAAAGCCTTTACAAAAAGGCGTTATAAGCATAATATTCACCAATAATAACAAATTTTAAAACAAAGCGACTCTTATCTCTTTTTTGTTTTCTTATGCTTACTTTTCCAATTCTTTCTTATTTATTTAACACTTCACTACTCGTATGTATACATATGTTACCATATAAAACCCTATTAAATAACACCTACCCATTATTCACAAAATTCGAGATTTTATTAATAAAGTGATACTGATTTTTTTATATTTTCTGTTCAAGTATATTCCTTTGTATAAGTTGTTCACCATTAGTATGTTGTCACTATATAACATATTAAAAAAATCTTATCATTTAAACCTTTATTATAATAATTATATTAATTATTAAATCGCTAAATTCTCCACTTAAATTCATAAATCAATTATTGAATATAATTTCCTCATTGATGATGTCATTAGTACATCTATTTTTCAAAAATAAAATATAACCTTTTATTTTATATTCTTTTTCAGTTATGAAATTAGTGCATGTACCCAAATCCGTTCGCGATTTGTATGGATAGAAATCAATTTTATTGATAAAATGATTTCTGTTATTTCATCAGTGTTTTCCTAAGAAAATATTTTCTAGAATAACCTTCCAAAATGAATTCATCATTCTACATTATCTTTTTTACTTGATTATTATATTTGAAATAATCCCTATTTGAATCTTTAAATTAATTCAAATACCTTCAATTTAGATGATCAAACTTCAGGTTATTTCACTAGGAAAACAAGAGTATCATCCAGTGCATTTTCAGATGATGCTGCAGATTTACTGTTCTTCCTCTTCGAGAGGAGGAGGCAATTATATCACTCAACTTTCAGCGCATTATTGCAACTTTTTCGATAAATCTACCTTCTTGACACATGGATCCAACTTGAAGCTTCATAAGTATGCTACTTAGGTCATTAAGATCATTATAGTATTGGCCAGGATGGCCCACTGGTCATTCTTATGGTCCGGTTTTGGTCTATCAACTTAGTGACTTTTGCCCTGAGAACTTGTGTGTGACTCCTTGTTACTTTGAATTGATTTATGGAGTTTGGCATTGATCTAAGACTGTATCGTCTTTATTTTTATGAACTACTTCTTTGGGATTAGAACCAGATTAACGTTGACATTCAGTTTAATTATAATTAATACATATTTAATTTTAGTTAAAAACATGTGCAAATAGATTTTAAATGAACGCTTGGAGTATTTTTATTTCAAAAATAAGTTAAAATTTACTCATTTTTATAACATATAAATGCCATTATTTTAAAGAATATCGTTGACTAGAGTTTTCGCAAGGCCGTTGAAGATCAAATATTCAGGAAACCAAACTATATCAACATATAGAGATCATCGAACTGGCTAAACATATACCCGATTCGGTTAGAGCTAGATCGACTTGAAATATTACAGATCTAGATATAGGATTGTGCTATCATCGAAGAATGCTTCAATCAACCAGCAACACACCGACCCGAAATGTTACAATAGGAGATAAATGCCAGATTCCCATTGAAACTTGGCTTGAAGGAATTTTGTGTCGACTAGAACCTCAGTTGACCCGGATAGAAGACCACACATAAATTCAGATCCAAAATAACATGACTTTTCGGGTCGAACCGAGTCTCGGTTCGATCAGGTCAAACTGGGTCTCGGCTCGATCAGGTCTAGCCAATCCCATTCCTACAATTAGAATATCTCCCTGAAGACTCTTTCCTTCTCCATTATGACCGCTTCTAATGCTCTTACGACAGTGGATCTATTGCCACATATCCATACTTTGCCGAGTTGAGCCCCTTATAAGAAGAAAGCTTTTCTAGCCTTTTCTACAAACTCGGGATAGGGGCCACGTGTCATAGTCGACCCGAGGACCGTAGAACCTATTAATAGCCCTCTAATGTTATAAAAAAGGACTTTTGGCTAATCTCTTGTCATTTTACTATTAATATAGCATTGTGATCGGGTTTAGTCATTAAATCATCATTTGTATTCAAAATTTACATATAATCAAGAGATTATAAAGTGACGTAGGCTTGTTAATGCCAAACCACTATAAATTTGAGTGTGATTGAATTCATTCTCATTTTCATTTATATTTCTTCATTTATTTCTCTGATTTTCTCTTTTTTGGGTATTGTGCTACTTTTTGGTGTCAACACTTTAGTGCTATCACTGAGAACCTCTAGTCTCAGCCTCTTTTAAGTATTTTTGTTTAACTGTTGGGGTGCTGAGTCCGAGACAAAATCCAAGTTTCAATCATCTTTACTAATCATGGTTTCCAAGTCTTTTACACGTGCTTTCAGAAAACAACCACAACATCATACTTTCGCATCTCCTGAAGGCGTTGCTTCTGCTCCAGCTATCGGTTCGACTCAAGTCGGCTTGACCAAGTTTGACGTTGACCCAACCAGAAGAGCATATAACGCTTCCTCCCCCTGCATTCCTTTCTCCAGAAGATTGAGCTCCCTCTTCGGTGTTTGTAATCTGCGATGATTTCATGGCTGTGATAGACCGGCTTCGGGAGACAACATTGAATGCTCATGCATGGGTGAGAGCGGTGATGAGGTAGGATATGAATCAGATGACAAGGCAGTCAGATTAATTTAGAAATCAGCAAGCTACTTCCCCATTGTGAGATCAAAACACTGAAGTCTCGTTGTCTTCTAGAAGAAGTGGAGACCAACAATGGTAACGTCGACCGTTAGAGAGACCAGAGAAGTGAGGGATTCATACTTTGGGAGCCCCTCGGTCAATTTGAAATCGATGATCAAGCCCGTTTCCATGAGGCCGACCTAGGGTATGCCGACCCGGGGCATGATGACCCGAGGCATGCTGAGCCGAATTCCCGGCCGAACCGAATACATCTTCCTAAATTAATCTTGATGCCTCTCGAGTAACCAATTCCCCTATACTTCCCCCAAGCATCCTATGATTGACCTAGACATCCGAGGTCAAGTAAATTACACCAGATGGTGGGTCAGGCTACCTTAGCTTAAATAGGGACAAGGGGATCTCAACAAGTTGAGAATTTATATCAGTACATCTTCCGCACTCCGGATTTAACTGCCATGGTATGACAAATTATAAACGACAGTAAGGACTATAAAATGATGATTGAGGAATCGACCGTATCCACACTCCATTTACAAATGACATCCTACAAGATGAGTTCCCTAGGTGGTTTAATATGCCCTATATAATCCATTATTCGGCTACGACTGACCCTCAGCAACACTTGATGATGTACTCATGGCACATGCAGGCCTCTGGATCCCTGAACGCGATTAAGTGCAAAGCTTTCCCGATATTCCTTACCAGAGTAACACTTATGTGGTTAACACAGCTTCCCCCATACTCAGTTCTTAATTTCAAAGACTTAAGTGAGAAGTTATTGAACCAGTTCCGACTTCATGCCATGAAATCAAAGTATGCCATGGTCCTCTCTGCAATTAAATAGGATAAAGGGGAATCAGTGAGAGGTTATCTTAACTGGTTTAACATGGGCGTGACTGAAGTAAGTAATCCTAATCATGAAATAGTCCTAATAGCCATACTAGATGGGGTTGACAAAAGGACAGTGTTCAGGAGATATCTGGTTGGAAAACCTCCCACAACTATTGAGTTACTCTTTGGAAAAGCTAATACCCGTCTATGACAAGAAGATGCACGATTAGATTCAGATGAGGAGCCAGATAACGTGCTAAATAAAAATGTTCATAGTAATGTGGCGGTGAAACAGTCTGCAGATAACTCTCGAAAGGTGGAAGAAAATGTTGAAAATCACGGAAGTGAAATAAAAATCAACAAAAGAATGGCAATGGAAATCAAGGCCAGAAGGGAGATTCTAGAAAGCGACCTTGGTTCCAAACATTCAAAAGTTATATGACGTTAAGTGACATGCTTATGAATATCTATCTTAATACGGGTAATATTGTGAAGTACAAGAAACCACCTCCTAGAGAGTCCACAGAAAAGGAGAATGAGACTGGGAAATACTGTTTATTTCATGAGATTTTCAACCATACAACTAATGAATGCTGCATCTCAGAGACATCATTGAAAAGATGATCCGAGAAGGAAAGCTTTATAAATATAAAGTTGCCCCACGAAACAGGGGTAGAGGACCTCGACCCCCAAGCAAGGACCGGTACCTTCCAAAAGCCACCACTCAACAGAAGAATAAAGGGAATGTTACCAATAGCACACTCCGAGGACCATATCCGTCAGGACATGGTACCCGAAACATCTAGATGTAGGGGAATGCAACAATGCTGAAGGAGCAATCCTTATGAAGCAAAGTAAGATGATGGTAGATGATATCGTCTTTAGAGATAGAGAAGAAGAGGGGGTGGAGACCCCAAGTATCGATCTCTTGGTGATTACGGCCATTATCGACCCAACGACGGTACAAACGGTGCTTATTGAAAACGAGAGTTCCATAAATATTTTATTTAAACGAGCTTATGACTAGATGAAGTTATAAGTAAGAGATTTGAAGCCTTGCACTAGCAGAATATATGACTTTAACGGGTTGACAAACGGACTAGTTGGATTGATTAAGTTACCCATGGAATTGGGAGAAGGGGATCAAAGGAGAGTATGAATCCTCCCATTCCTTGTGATGGATATAAATTCTCCTTACAATGCTTTCTAGGGCCTGGCCGACCTAGTAGAATTCAGGACATGCATAGCCCCATGGTGCATACTTCTTAAATTTCCAACAGAAGTTGGAGTATGTATAGTATGCGGAGACCAAGTTGTAGGATGAGCATGCTACTTGGTTGAGTGGAAGGAAGTTCATGAGAAGGAAAACGTGGAGTCTGAAAATAATCTCCCTCCTGCAAAGGAGGCAAAAGCATAGCAATTATCGAAGACATCCCAGTTGGGGTCGTCCAGTCGCCAACTCTCGGATATTGATCCAAGAGAGAACGAGGAGATGAGACATAGAAAGGAAACTCTAAATGAAACTATGATGGAGATTCCGATTGATAATGACAACCCAACCAAGGTCTTGAAAATTGGATCCCACCTAGACCCCCTTTGGATGAGGGAGTTGATTGATTTTCTTTGTGCAAATGTGGACTTATTTCCATGGTCGCACGCTGACATATGTGGGATATCTCCATCCATTATGACATATTCGTTGAACATAGACCTGAAGAATGTCTCTGTGAAACAGAAAAAGCATATTCTTGTCCTGGAGAGGTCAGATGACTTAAAGTAAGAAGTTGAAAAGTTGAAAGGTAACGGGTTCATCCGAGATGCAACGTGCCCCTAAATGGATAGCAAACCCAGTACTTTTAAAGAAGGGAAATGGGAAATAGAGAACGTGCATTGACTTTTCTGACTTAAATAAGGCTTACCCAAAGGATAGCTTTCCACTTCCTAGGAACGATCAGCTTGTCGATTCAACAACTGGGCATAAGCTTCTATCATTCATGGATGCATACTCTGGGTACAACCAAATCTCAATGCATGTCCCAGACTATGAACATACCAGTTTCACTACTGATATAGGATGGTATTCTTATGTAGTCATGCCTTTTGGACTAAAAAATGCTGGGAAACATACCAACGCCCTGCCAACTGCATGTTCCACGATCAGATCGGGAAGATAATGGACGTATATGTAGACGATATGCTAGTAAACTCTAAACAATCAATGAATCTCATCCAAGACTTGGCGGGAATGTTCATTATACTCCATAGATATGGGATGAAGCTCGATCCTTTGAAATGCACTTTTGGCGTTGCATTAGGAAAGTTCTTGGGCTTCATCATCAGTTCTCGAGGAATATAAATTAATCCCGAGCAGAATGAAGCGATCATAAGCATCCAGGAGACACAAAAGATTAAGATGTGCAGCCTTAGGCCGATTTATCTCTAGGGGGAATGATAAGTGCATTCCTTTCTTTGAACTGATAAAGCGAGGGAACCGCAAGTTCGCGTGGACACCTGATTGTGTAGAAGC
This sequence comes from Allium sativum, assembly GCA_030737875.1. Lineage (NCBI taxonomy): Eukaryota > Viridiplantae > Streptophyta > Magnoliopsida > Asparagales > Amaryllidaceae > Allium > Allium sativum. The sequence continues at coordinate 181,060,157 of CM060924.1, read as the reverse complement.
ATTTCAGAACCTTCTCAAACATTTGGAGAGACCATCGATACTATCCAATCTAGTGGATCATAAGGACTTGTTTGTCTACTTAATTGTGTCTCTTCATGCTAGTAATTCAGCCTTAGTCCCTGAAGAGGACCGAGTACAGAGGCCAATGTATTACATAAGCATGAAGTTAACAAGGGCGGAGCATAACTATCCAAATATCGAGAAGTTGGCCTACTACTTGTTGGTTGCATTGATTAAGCTCTGTCATTACTTCTAGGCTTATCCCATCAAAATATACACCGACCAGTCTCTATTCTAGGTCCTCCAGCGGGCAGAGGCATCTGGAAGGTTGCTCAAATGGAACATTGAGTTAAGTCAATTTGACATCACTTTCCTTCCTCAAAAGTCAATTAGAGGACAAGCATCGGCGGACTTCATAGCCGAGTTTATTACAACCCCAAAGTTGATATTCCAGAAAATAGCCTTGATCTTCTTGATGCTAGACCCAGGAGGGATGCGTGGAAACTATACATAGACGAAGCCCGCAATGATCGACGTTCCAGCACCGAATTTGTGCTATTAACTCTTGAAGGGTGATCAATTTATTACCCCTTAAGATTAATTTTTTTTGCTACAAACAACGATTCTGAATATGAGACCCTGATTGCCAGGCTAAAACTCACAAAGGACTTGGGGGTAGTAGCGTTGAACATTTTCATCGATTCACAACTTATCTTTTTTAAGTTTCTGAAGGAGTATCAAACCAATGGGGGCACGACTTGCCACTTATCTCAAGCAGCTAGAAAAGTTTGCTAGGTGTATTTGACTACTATAGCATCCCACATATTCCAAGAGTAGAAAATAAAAAGGCCGATAAACTAGCTAAATTATCTAGCTCAGACACTCAAGATGAAAATGGGATGGTGCTAATTGAGATACTGGATACTCCAAGTTTTGACTGAATGGAAATCGATCAAGTTATGGAGACCAAGAACGAAAAGGAATCGTGGATGACCCCGATCAAGAAATTTCTCCAGAATGGAACCCCACCAGAATGGAATAATGAGAAACGAGCTATAGTGGCAAAACTTCATGATACATTATTTAGGGAAATGCCCTCTATCGAAGAGGGTTTTAAGTTCCTATGCTACGATGTGTAGCCGATGATGAAGTTAAACGAGTGTTGTGGGATGTAAACGAAGGTGAATGCAGAGCCCACACCGGAGGACAAACCTTGGCTAGGAAGGTGCTGCGATACGGCTATTTCTGGCCTACCGTTAATCGAGATGTAGCCTATTATTCCTAACGCTGCTACAACTGCCAAAGATTTGCCGAGATTCAGAGGGCACCGCCAACACAACTCACTTAAATGGATAGCCCATGGCAATTTTCTATATGAGGGGTATACAACATCAGAAGCCTTCCAATTTCCAAGGGTGGAGCAAAGTATGCAATCTTGGTTGTGGATTACTTTACGAAATAGGCCAAAGCAGAACCACTGACCACAATCATGACAAAAGGGCTGACCAATTTTATCTTCAGAAACATTATATGCCGCATTGGGTTTCCCAGGACAATCATAAAAGATAATGGGGCACAGTTTGATTGTTCAAAATTTAGAGATTTCTGTCAATGATACCATATTGAAAAAATGTACACCACAATTGCACACCCACATTCGAATGGACAGGTCGAAGCTGTAAAAAAGATCATCAGGTCCATCCTAAAGAAGAGATTGGAGCGAGCCACAGGCAAATGGGTCGATGAACTACCTTTAGCTATTTCGGCATATTGAACAATCCATAAGTCTACAACTGATAATACTCCTGTCGCCCTGTCTTACGGTTTCGAGGCGGTTATCCTGGTAGAACTAGAAGTCCCCTCTCATCGGACGACGTATTACGACCCCTTAACTAACAAAGTGATTCTCTTGGAACTTTTAGACATAATTGACGAGATAAGAGAAGAGGCTAATTTCCACGCGGAGGCACCTAGGTGGTGAGTCGCATGATACTACAACAAAAAAAATTATTTCAAAACCTTCGACTGTGGTGGTCTCGTCCTAAAGGGGGTCTTCCAAGCCCCGGTACACATGGACCTGAATTGGGAAGGACTTTACATCATTCAACAGAAGCTTAATAATGGAACTTTTAGTCTAATGACTGTTAATGGCGACCTACTACCAAGAGTGTGGAATGCCGAACATTTGCAGTGCTATCTTTCTTAAATCTTTTATTCTGCTTGTTTCTTTTATTCTTAGTAGTGTAATAAGGAGTATTTTCCTGCCTTTTGTCTATAAATAAATGTTCTTCTCCATGCTTTATTACCATGTTTATTTACCTTGGTTGTATGTTGTGATCCGTGACCAACTGGACTTGGGAGTAGTGAAATTTGAAATAACATTTATGATCGACATGGCGACCCCACTTTGAAACCAAAGTGAGGAAACCACGTTTAAAAGATGAAGTCAACTCTTTTCCATGTTTAGACGGGACGAGTTTAAATGATTGGGATGTGATTCGACCACCCCCCAATGGCGACTTTTGTCCTTGACGCGGTGGAAAAGGGACAATGCCTAGGTAATGGTGATATGACTGCTTACCCGACTAACTCCATTCCTTAGAGCTTGAAGAGGAGTATAAACTAAGGACAAGTACGATAGGTGCACCGAGACTAATAACCAATTGAATCTTAACTCTAACCCGAGCCAATAACGGGATAGAATAAAGGATGAAGTAACGACGTCTAACTTACTTTATCACCGCCGTGACTGGGGCAAGAGTATAGAAATCTAGAAACCATATATCATAATCGACTTAAAACCCTTCCATATAGGTATAAATAATTAAATAAAGTGTAAACTTAACCCTAAATTTTAGCATACCTACAGACTTGACTTGGTAACATCTAAATTGCGAGTACACTAGACGGAAAGCAATATATAAAATTTGCAATGAAAACGGTACTATAAATACAAATGTGTAGGTTTATGAAAATTTACAGGAAAAAATGCGAGGGCCGCATTCACAACAACATCCAGGGCCTAACAAGCAACATAACAAATAAGTCAATTAAGCCTAAGGCGGCTTATCTTCCTTCTTCTTCCTATTTTTCGCCTCTTCCTCCCTGTGTGCTGCAAACTCCACAATCTCTTTAACTGTCATTGGATTCTTTATCTTGGTCTTGCTACTAGAGGAGCCAGAGGTTCTTGACTTAGGAATGTCACGCTTTTCCTTGACCTCAACAGTAGCAGTAGGAGAATTTTCTATAACTGGCGAATTTACGTCAGAAGGACCAATGACTTGAAGAGGTTTGACCATAAGAGTCCCATAGATCGATTCAAATTTGAGAAGAACAAACTTACCCTCATTCCAAGCTTTTATCTCTGCAAGTGTGAAGGGTACAGTCCTGCTAGTCTCCCCGATGAGCTGATTGCTCTTACCATCCAAGCCCTTTAGGCATTTGTAATCTCTTCGTCCTTCCCTGGAATTGCAGTTGGAGGCACATGTTGCTCTTCTGTTGGATTTTCCCTAGACTTGGAGGTAACTTTTCCAACACGAGTACCTAAAGTAGGATGAACAATGATCAGTCTCGGTGGGGTAGCAGACCTCTCGACTGGGGGCATAGCAACTGAACAATTAATTGCAGTCCTTTTCTGGAACTGGGGAGAGAAAGGAGATATACCCTCATTTGATACATCTCTAGGAGTGGCAGGAGTTCCAATCTCTTAGATTAGAGTAAGAGGTTGGGAGAGTTTTAGCAGAAGTTTATCCAAATGATATTCCTCTATAGAATTGGAAGATTAGGCTGGGGGAAGCAGAATGGCTGTTTGGTTTGTAGGAGGATCCATAGCTAGAGCAGGTTCATTGGCAGGTTGGATAAGGGATGCGTCACCCTTGAAAGCACTAGGTTCGCCTTCCCTTGTTTCTTTTCCTTGCTTAGTATCCTCATCCTCTTGAAGAAATTTCCTCCCTTCACCTAAAACACATGGCTCAGCCTCCCAAGAATTGGGTCATCAATGCTTATTCATTAACGGGATGCCCAGCGGAAACTTTCCTTTCCTCATCCATAAACATCGCCCAAGTCCGCCAGAGTTCGCAAATAATTTTCAGCCTAATAAATGTTCCTATAGTGAAGGACTCGAGCGTAAAACATAAGCATAGTACAACCAAATTCTTGGCGCATTTCCTCCATCTTACCCGCATGATTAGCCTTGAGAGTCTGAGTCTCTGCTTTATGCTGGAGCTGGGTATTGGAATCATTTTCTAGGACCACGCTAGCGTTATCTTTTACCTCCTTCCTGGCTAGTTCTACGACAGAATGCCAAGATTTAATGTCCTGAACTTCCAGATCCAATTCCTCCTTAATAGCCTCCAACTCCCCTTTGGACCTCCACAGGCTCTCATTTCCAGTGTTAAGAAATTCAATCTGGCAACCCACCAACTTCACATCATCTTGAGCAGCCACGGTAAGGATTGAAAAACGGTCCAGTTCTTTCTGAAATCGAGCGCAAGAACTCTCAATCTCATCCTTGACCTTCTTGAAATTTTCTCTAAGTGTAGCTAGCTCGGTTTCCTTTTCGGCCAATTCTTTATTGTTATATTCCAGTGCATCTATGTCATATTTCCACTTTAGCTTCATTCCCTTAATCTCAACTTCCATCTCCCTGATAATTTCAGACAATCGCCTTGAGTATACTGAAAAGTCAATGTATGACCTAACGCGATTACCGAAGTTCTTAGGAAAGGGAACTAGGTTGGGAACGAATTTCACACGGGAAGTGGTGTTGGGGAAAGGCTTTCTCGACATTCTTAACCTTCTCAGCAGGGGTTTTCTCCCGTACAGTCGAAGCAAATAATTAAGGAAATTTCATTATATTGAGATACAATAAAGTCAACAGTCCGACCTAACGCGATTACTGAAGTTCTCAGGAAAGGGCACTAGGTTGGGAACGAAATTCATACGTAAGAATTGGTGTTAGGGAAATGATTTCTCGAGATCTTAGCCTTCTCAGCAGGGTTTTTCTCCCATGTAGTCGAAGCAGATAATTGAGGACCTTTGTCTGGGCATTTAGAAAGAGCAAGAGGGTCTTGACCCCTAAAAGCCGTGGAATGTGATTTCTGAGGGGGTCAACCGGAGGTCTGGGATGGGGAATCCTGGTTTGAGAACCTTCACTGGTTGTTTTCAGCTCATCCTGAAAAGTCTTGTCGTGAGAACAAGAAGGGAAGATATGCTTCTCTGCATCTTTTTCCTTATCTTTTTCTCGGGAATGCTCTCTCTCCACCTTCCTATCATTTCTCCTACTCTCCTTCTCTCTGTTATCCTGGTATTTTTTCCCGCCTCTCACAGTTACGTTGCCTTTACTCTCTCTCACGGTCCTACTTATCATCATGATCATGTTCTCGTTTCTCTTTTAATAAGTTGGCACAAACAAACCACTTTTACACAAAAAGAGCCAAATGTGTCAAAGTGTTGAGCTCTTTTCTTCATGATATCTGCAATTCAAGGAAGAGTAAAGTTAGCATTTGAAAAAACATAGACAAAGAAGGTGTTGTGACATGCAGTGCTTGTGTGTGTCCTAGTGCTCCCCCAGCAATGGACCAGAGCCTGGTGTTTGGCTTGTGGACGTTGTGTCTTTGGCCTTCATTAGATTAACTTCATCCCTATACTTTGGAAAGAACGACCCAGATTCTAGATTTTGGGAAGAAAGAAAAGTATCCTAGATGTCCAAGTGCTGCAAGTCTCGGAAAGGAGAATCTACTTCTTCGATTCAAACCCCTTTGGTGGGAACATGTTCCTTAGGTATAGTAGACTCCTTTATCAGGTGTCCTGCGGCTCTTTGGGATATGCACTTCTTTTCTCCCCCGCGGTATCTGCTCGGTGTTGATGGATCAGAATTCCGAACAAGTTTTCACCTCTTCTTCTCGAATTTCTCCCACTTAGTGGGAGATAAAGCCATAACAGATGTAGATCCTCGGATTGAGGGCTGACTTTCTTGAACCCCGATCGGGGGCACCTTAGCAACCATAGCAGAATACACCCTGACTTTGGGCACATTGGTATCTATAACTGGAGTTGAGAACTCTCTTACCCGGAGGGAGGGGTGGGGGGTTTCTAGAGATACAACAGCCGTAGGGACATGGCCACCACCTTTTAGCATTCTTTTAACTTCAAGGAGGTGATGGCGATAAATATGCGCATCTGTGAGGAGTTTCTTAACACTTCGATCATCTTTCAAGACGTTTAAAAGAATCTCCAGACGCTCCTTATACACTATGCTAATGGGCTTAGCTGGATTCTTACCTGAAAGAAGCAATATATGTCTGGATAAGACGCCAAGCAATCAGTATGTTGATAGACTAGGATTCTACACTTACTACTTAAAGCCATCGGCGGGCGCATTTTGGCCATTAGGGAGTGTAAAACCAATCGTGTCTGACAGTGCACATTTTCTAGTTTCATGTGCACATTTGCCGACGATTAAGGAATCTAATGATGAATGGATGGAAGGGAAGAATGATTCCAACAGTGCACATTTGCCGAGTTATCGCCATGAAACCCTCTGGATTGGGAGGAAGTACTTTTCCTTTTCCTGCTCCAGATTGTCTTGTGTCGTATCTTCCAATCTTACTTAGACATGTTATAGAAGAAAGGTCATTCGTTAGTAAATTAAAATCGACACTCCTAGTGTGTGCTAAGTGCATATGCGTGAGTGACAATGTGCAAAACTACTCGTAGAAGTAACAACAGTAAAGGTAGAAACACGCTCAGGTTCGGATGATTTCATATGCAATCTTGAGCTCGTATGTCCAAGGCATTATCCTAACTATCTAGATTTGCAAATTAAAATTAGTCTATTGGTTATTAGTGTACATGAGAACGTTTGGATAGGCAAAATGATATGGTCTTTTTTGACTTAAGAGCTTGGGTCGAATAACTTCGATTCGACCTCCTTTGGGCTGATGTCCATGATCTTGTTATGATTTTCTCTAACATATGCGAAATGCGAAAGTCTCAACTACCGGATCGAATAGTTTACAATCGATGAACTTTGGATCGGTATATCCGACCCATGACTGGCTTATATCCCTCCTCTTATATTCCTTGCTTATGATAGATGCCGACACTTCGGGTCGATTTTCTTGGGCTCAACTTTCCCTTTGCATCGACCTGAAATGACAATTTGTTAAAAGGAGCTTCCAGATCGACCTTCCTATTTGACCGACCCAAACTATGATTTGAACTCCACCCGTCACTTCAATCGATCCTTTTGGCTTTATCTGGACTTTGGAGTTGACTATCCGCCTCCTTAACCCAATGGCTTCCTCTTTCCATGCACCACTTCGAGATTTGTTCCCCTTCCATTCATCCACATGGAATCATCAAAGAGGCTTGACTCATCATTGTCTTCACCGACTCCAGTGATTTGAAAACCCAACTCCACAGCCTCATCAATCCATTTTCTTCCTCTTCAAACCCGAGATCCATCCAAATCTACCTCATGTTTCACAACATGGTGTCTTGAGCATGCTGCCGTCGCTGCTCCTCCTTAAGCACCATCCACGACTTTCACCTTGTCTTCTTGCTTCCAATTCCGGCGAAGTCACCTCAAACTCAATTTAGATCGAGAATGAAAGAAAAATGATCGGATTTGTAACACACCACCTCTGCCAGGGTCACTCTTGCAAGTACACTGGCTTTGGAGGGGCGTTGGACAAGGTAAACATGCATAAAGATATCATAAGACAGAACATATAAGTAAAACAGAGTAAGTAAAGCAGCGGATAAAACTACAATTTCAAAACCATAGTCAACTTACATCAAAAGTACTTAGTCATTATTTTCCAACTACTACAAGTCTAGAAAGATAAACTAAAAACTGGAAATGGCATAACGTAAACTATCCCCAAAGTAGACGTGGTAAAGCCATAGCGAGCTCAAGTCCAAACCGTACATGAGCTATCCAGTAAGCAAGCTAAAGATCCAAGCTAGGTGCTAGCGTTCCCACCCTGAGAACCTGGGTGGGGGGGAACGGAAGAAAAGAGGCGAAAGAAAACGGGTCAGTCAAAAAGACTGGTAAGTCCTACCTACTATTAGTATAAAAACTAATAAAGTTAACTGGACATGTAAAACAGAGATGAAACATAGGATGATAACTGGCATGGTGAAAAGTTAACAAGATAGATCAAGTGTGGCATCGCATATACAAGGTTAAGTTTTGCACCAATAGTACTAGTAATCCAATCCATGTCAAGTATAAACAAGAAATGATCCCTTGGCCCAAGTTTGGCCCAACATCATGAGATGACCTAAATCAAGGTCCAACTACATGGTCTAGTCGATCGACTCCCTATATGCCTAACCCGTCAAGTGTCGGTGTCATACGGCCCAATCACGGAATGTAGTCAAATTGTGCTAGGTCCACCCTAGGGTGTATCAAATCTTAGGGTGCCAACCACTGACACGAATCAAGCACGCACAGTCTAAACCTACTGGTGCTCGTGCCTGCTTTTTCAGCTCCGGACTATGTGCACGACCATAGTCCGCCTGAACCTACAGCGGCGCACCAACTCAGCCGTCGTTCTGGTCGCTTACAATCAGCCCAGTAATCGTGCCCCACCCTAGCCTAGTCCCTAGGGTATCGTTGATAAATCCAAGAGGGTTACTGCTGAAAAGGACCGCGTAACTAGGGTTTCTAACGGGTTAAGTATGGTTAACCCTATCCCATCATGTATCAAGTTGGTTAAGTGTACCCAAGTGGTTCATGACTTAACCCCAACCATCCATCGTGTTTAATTGGTTAAGTATTCAAGTGGTCCATGACTTTCCCTACCATGTGGCATTAATTAACTTAATGCACCCAACCTCTCACATTAGACCTTGTTGTGGTTACTAGTTAAGCCGGGTGGGTCCGGGTAGCTTTACACCACAACTTAGTCTAACCTCGGGTTTTAAGTGCAACATGACCAACTTCTCATATTGGGTCCCATTGTTTGTAGCTACTAGTTAAGCCGGTCGGTTCCGGGTAGGTTTATGCTACAAACTCAACCCACCCTCGAGTTGACCACTTTCATGTTTTCTACATGTCATGTCCACGTTCATGTTTTCAAGCATAATCACATGTCTTATTTTCAAGTCATGTTTCATGTCATTTAAATTTACCCATAACGTAACCCCATCACACGTAAGTTCGCATCAACACAAATAGATCAAAAGGGGAACATAATGATATGACAAGTTGGGCATAAAGTGGCAAAGTCTATCACAAGTTTAACATGGTGATATATGAGGCAAAGGTGTTCAACATACTTGCATATAAGGTTATTGGCATGACATCAACTTAGCAAATAGGGGATAACATGATCATAGTTGACATAGGGTGATAACATGTGATTAGTATATAGTTCAAGATCATATGCGAGTTAACATCAAGGTTATAAGATGGTTCTATGTTGCATTTATGCATAACTACCAAGTTCTATGTTGCATTATGCATAACCAACAAATAAAGCTCATAGCTTTCTACCCAAAAATCAAGGTAAATGGTACTAGGTTCATGATAGTGCTACCATCAAAGATCAAGCATTATACCCAAAAGTCACATTTCAACTTGCTACATGATCATATTAACTTCATGTTTTAATCTAAGAGTAGAATAGGGCTTACAAAGCTTGGCTAAGAAGACTAGAGCAAAATAAAACAAGATTGAGACGAAGCCACACTAGAAATCCCCAATTGAATATAAGCTCCAAGTTGTTTTGAGAAACAAGAAGCTCCTTTGATTTGTATGAAGAAAGATCCTTGTTTTGATGAAGAAAGATGGCTCTTTTTGTAGCTTAGAACACTCAAACTTTCATGAAGAGGATGGAGGCCATGATATGAAGGTGGAGGCCATGATTAGGAAGCATTTTGGCATAATTTAGTTGTAGGAATGATTTATGATGATTTAGGCTAGGTATTAGGGCCCTTTTATAGAAGTTTAGGTTAGTTTAGGCCATAGGATTAACCCTAATTCAGATCTGAGCCATCAAATCACGTCATTAGCCAACAAAACAAGACCCAGGAGCCAAAACAGGTGCACCAGGCCAAACTGGCCGACCACCCAGGTCGACAGGGGTGTCGACTGGGCAGTCGACACCACCTGGGGGTGTCGACTCCCAAGTCGACTTGGGGCTGGCGGGAATTTTCCCGCCTGTCCTGCTTGGGCTGAATTTGAATTCTGAATTCAAATTTGAACTGTTTTTGAACTTGAAATTTTCTGAAAACTTTGACGGGCCATAACTTGATCATACGGAATCCAATTTTCGAAAACTCGGACTCTATTTCGCGAATTTTTCCGAGACGAACGCAATGGAACAGCCCATTTCCCTTGATTCATATTTTAAAATTTAATTCTGCCTTGATTCACGTTATAACATGTTATTCAAAAATACGGGTTGTTACATTCTCCCCACCTTAAAGGATTTCGTCCCCGCAATCTTCAAGTTAGGAAGAACGCATCCTACCATCCATCATCCATCTACTCAAAACATCATCCACGAGCAGTCACTGTCCTTAAAAGATTCTAAAAGCAGTATGAACATATGCAAAGGTGTGTGTATATGTATTTATCTAATGCGAAAATCAGGCGGTTACTGATTCAGTAAACCTCCTTAATGCAAAGTATGTTAGTGAAATGAGTCCATATGTATGCAATTCCTAACATAATTCGTAATCTCTATATGAGTGCACATAACATTCATCCATATGCAACATCCACGTGATAGCATAACAAGTTTCAGCCATAAATAAGTATAAGCACACATGCATATGCAATATGAAAGTGTGTGAGCCGATCTTAGTGCCTAATGTGTATCATGCATCCACGAGTATCCACTTGCAAACACTTGCAACCACCGGCAAACATCAAGCATAACATGTTTCAAATACATGTTTCATCCAAAGGGTTTCTACCTAAGGTTCTCATGACAAGGTTAACGAGATAACAAGATAAACATGGATAGCAAAAGAAAGATATGATAACTAGGAAAAGAGATTGAGAATGTACCCTCAAAAAGGAATAGATAAAGCCCACGCATCTTCTCCTCGGTTTCCCAAGTTGCATCTTCATCGGCTTCACTCCACTGAACCTTTACTAACTTGACTTCTCGATTCCTCAGTTTCTTGATCTCCGTTCCCAAGATACGAATCGGAGCTCGCCTCAAGGTTGCCTCTTTCTCTACCTCCGTGTCTTCAAGAATGCTAGGCTCAACTACCTCGGCTGACTCATGTAGGCACTTTCGGAGATGCGAGACATGAAAAACATTGTGCACTCCGGCCAGCTTCTCGGGCAATTCCACCTTATAAGCCACCTTCCCAAGTCTTTCTATAATAGGGAAGGGTCCTACGAACCTTGGTGCCAGCTTCCCAACTGCTCCAAAACGAACCACATTTCGCAAAGGAGAAACCTTCACAAAGACCATATCTCCAACTTCAAACTCTAAGTCTGTCCTTCGCTTGTCTGCATAGGATTTCTGTCTGTCTTGGGTCGTTTTCATCCGCCTTCGAATCAACTCAACCTTCTCGGATGTGTCCCTTTTCATGTCGGGCCCAAGTATAAGCTTATCCGTCGTCTCTCACCAACATGTTGGTGACTTGCACGGCCTCCCATATAAAGCTTCGAATGGTGCCATCCCTATGCTTTCTTGGTAGCTGTTATTATAAGCAAACTCCACTAGAGGAAGATGATCTTCCCAAGTACCACCAAAGTCAAGAATGCATAGCCTCAACAGATCTTCTAGTACCCTATTCACCCTTTCGGTCTGGCCATCCGTCTGTGGTTGATAGGCCGTACTTAGATTCAATCGCGTACCCATCGCTTCTTCCAAACTATTCCAAAATTGGCTAGTGAAGATTGGGTCACGATCGCTGACTATGCTAGAAGGAACTCCATGCAACCGCATTATCTCTTGAAGATAAATAGATGCTAGCCATGGTGCGGTCCTCTTGCTCTTCACCAGAATAAAATGAGCACTTTTCGTAAGTCTATCAACTATGACCCATATGCCAGTATTCCCCTTCCTTGATCTCGGCAATCCATCCACAAATTCCATAGAGATACTTTCCTACTTCCATAGCGGGACCTCCAATGGATGCAATAGCCCACCGGGCTTCTTCGACTCGACCTTCACTTGTTGGCAAACAATGCATCTAGAAACAAACTCTTCAACATCCTTTTTCATCCCATCCCAAAAGAAAATGCGCTTCATATCCCGGTACATCTTATCCCCTCTGGAATGTATGGTCATCCTCGAGTGATGCGCCTCCTTAAGAACTTTATTTACTAAGTCTCCCACTCGTGGGACACATAGTCTTCCATCACGCCTTAGCCATCCCTTGTCATCAATAGTATATCTAGCGAGGTGACTTGACGTCTCACCCCGGATCAACTTGTCCATGATCTCGACTATCTGCGGGTCTTCCCTCTGTGAAGCCCCAACTTGATCAAGAAGTATAGGTCTAAGCTCAAGGGATGCTAACGAACTAGTCATCGACTCAACAGCCGGTGTGAAATCAAAGGTTGCCAAGAACTCTAGGCTCTTCATCTCAACAAACAAGGGACTCAAAGTCAACCTTCTTCTGCTTAGCGCATCCGCTACAACATTACCCTTGCCAGGGGTATAAGCTATCTCAAAGTCATATGATGCCAAGAATTCCATCCACCTTTGCTGCCTTAGATTAAAATCTTTCTGCGAGAAGAGGTACTTGAGCGACTTGTGATCAGTATATAACTCAAACCTTTCACCTAGAAGATATTGGCGCTAGGATTTGAGTGCAAAGACGATTGCTGCCAACTCCAAATCATGAGTGGGATAGTTCTTCTCATGAACTTTGAGTTGCCTACTCCCAAAGCATATCACTCTCCCTTCTTGCATCAGGACAACGCCCAATCCCGTGCCACATGCATCGGTGTACACGGTAAACAACTTCCCTCCATTGGGTAATGCTAGAACTGGAGCTGTGGTGAGGGCTTTCTTGAGCCTTTGAAAAGCAAGCTCACACTCTAAGTCCCATGCAAAGACTAAGTTCTTCTTCGTTAACTTAGCAAGAGGAGCTGAAATCCTAGCGAAGTCCTTAATGAACTTTCTATAGTAGCCTTCCAGACCGAGAAAGCTTCTCACTTCAGTTGCATTCTTTAGAACTTTCCAGTCTTGTACCGCCACCACTTTAGCGGGATCCACAGCTAAGCCTTACTTAGAAACTACATGCCCAAGGAACCGAACTTCCCTTCTCCAGAAATGGCATTTAGAGAACATGGCTTTCAACTGATGAGCCCTAAGCGTATCCATAACCTCCTTGAGGTTTGTATCATGTTCTTCCTCGTCCTTAGAGAAGACCAGAATATCATCCACGAAGAAAACCACAAACTTGTTAAGGAACTCCCTGAACATCCTACTCATCAAATCAACAAAGTATGCGGGTGCATTAGTCAAACCGAACGGCATGACTAGCCATTCAAAGAATCCATCTGGAGTCCTAAACGCCGTCTTGTCAATGCTATCCTCAGCCACTCTAAGCTGATGGAATCCGGTGGCTAGATCGAGCTGAGAGAAAACAGAAGCCCAAACAAGCTAGTCAAAGAGATCATAAATCCTCGGTAACGGGTGTCTATTCTTCTTTGTCAGCTTGTTCAACTCACGATAATCAACACATAGATGAAGCGAACCATCCGCCTTAGTAGCAAATACCACCGGAGCACCCCATTCTGAAATGCTTCGCCTAATGAAAGTTTTCTCAAGCAACTCCTTAATTTGCTTGCTAAGCTCCCTTCTTTCTCGCGGGGCCATGTGCCTAACAGGCAATGAAATTGGCTTGGCATTATCAACCAGATAAATACGAAAGTCTATCTTGCGTTTAGGGGGTAAGCCCTTCACCTCATCAAAAACATCAGGATATTCTCGGACCACACTCACAGATTGAAGATTGTCAATATACGAGTCGAGGGATTCAAGATAACATAACATGACGGGATCCAGCGGGTTATAAGAAATCTCTAGGGTATTGCCAAGGCGAGTCATAAGCCTCACTACCCTATGCTCACAATAGAGAATGGCTCCATAACTGGACAACCAATCCATGCCCAAAATCAACCCGTATCCCATGAACCCGAGAACATAAGCATTACATGTGAATTCTACGGTCAAGATAGAAATCCTCAAATCCATACAAATCATAGATAGATGGGCGGAACCCCCAATTGGATTTGAAACACTAACAGGATCCTCAACTAGACTAGTACTTAGGTGCAAACTTTCAACAATGTCAGAGGAAATAAAGGTATGCGATGCGCCAGAATCAAATAAAGTTCGAACAGGAAAACCAGAAATATAAACAAGACTTTCTACAGAAATATTACCTCGGTCCTGAACTGGAGCGGTGTTGAGAGCATGCATCTGCCCTCCAGAAGGTCCTGCTCGTTGAGCCTGTCCTTGTCCTTGTCCTTGCTTCTTTGGGCAATCCTTACTGAAGTGTCCAGTCTCTCCGCAATGAAAGCATTCTCCCAACTTCCTCTTCTTCTTCCTACAATCTTTGGCTATGTGCCCAACAATCCCACAGAAGTTGCACTTTCTTGTGTCCTTTGCCTTGTTGTTGTTGGCCTTGTTACCCTTGTTGTTCCTTTTGTTCTGATTGCTCTGATTTCCTCCCCACTTGGAGTCCGCCTTCTTGGTTTGAGTCTCATTAGGCTTGACTTCTTTCTTGCCATTCTTATCGTCTCCCTGAAGTAATGCCATGTCTACTAGGCTTTCAAAAGTGGCCCCCATGGGTATATGAGACATGGCTAAACCTTGTAATGGCTCATTCAACCCTCGTGCAAAGCGTAGAGCCTTCTTCTGGGGTGCATTAACCATGTCCAAACCGAATCGAGCAAGCTGGTTAAACTTATTCACATACTCCCTCACTGTCATGTCCCCTTGCTTCAAAGATATAAACTTCTCCATTTGAAGATTCTCCTCAGCAGATGATAGAAACTTAAGCCCAAACCTCATCCTAAAGTTGGCCCAAGTCTCTATAGGCCTAGTAGCATTGGTGACCTCCCACCAATAAGCAGCTTCCTCTTTCAATAGCCATACTGCCAACAGAACTTTTCTACGGTCTTCCACATCAAAGATGGCGAAGAGGTCTTCAATTTCTTTTAACCAATTTCTTGCCTCAACAAAAGTCTCCGTCCCAATAAATTTCTTGCCACTCATCGCCTTAAAGTCTTTGCAAATCTTTGCGAAATCCGCTTGTGGACGCTGAGGAGGAGGAGGAGGAGGAACCTCAGGTACGGTGGGAGTGTTTGCTGGGCCCGCATCGTTGGCCCTAGCTTCCAAGTACCTTCGGAACCATCCGAGTATGGTTACTCACTCGGGAAGGTTAAGATCGGCCATGCTGAAAAAGGAAAAGATAGATTTAGAACGAGGAAACAAAGGATAGTGCTAATGGCTTTTGGGGAATAGCCTTTTAAAATAAACTAGACTTTTCTTGGAAAATACTTAATTGGTTTTGAAAATAGTTTTTCAAAAGGGTTTTAAAACTTTTGTCCGGTCTAGTAAAACCTTATGCTCTGATACCAAATGTAACACCCCACCTCCGCCAGGGTCACTCTTGCAAGTACACTGGCTTTGGAGGGGTGTTGGACAAGGTAAACATGCATAAAGATATCACAAGAAAGAACATATAAGTAAAACAGAGTAAGTAAAGCAGCGGATAAAACTACTATTTCAAAACCATAATCAACTTACATCAAAAGTACTTAGTCATTATTTTCCAACTACTACAAATCTAGAAAGATAAACTAAAAACTGGAAATGGCATAACGTAAACTATCCCCAAAGTAGACGTGGTAAAGCCATAGCGAGCTCAAGTCCAAACTGTATATGAGCTATCCAGTAAGCAAGCTAAAGATTCAAGCTAGGTGCTAGTGTTCCCACCCTGAGAACCTGGGGGGGGGGGAACGGAAGAAAAGAGGCGAAAGAAAACGGGTCAGTCAAAAAGACTGGTAAGTCCTACCTACTATTAGTATAAAAACTAATAAAGTTAACTGGACATGTAAAACAGAGATGAAACATAGGATGATAACTGGCATGGTGAAAAGTTAACAAGATAGATCAAGTGTGGCATCGCATATACAAGGTTAAGTTTTGCACCAATAGTGCTAGTAATCCAATCCATGTCAAGTATAAACAAGAAATGATCCCTTGGCCCAAGTTTGGCACAACATCATGAGATGATCTAAATCAAGGTCCAACAACACGGTCTAGTCGATCGGCTCCCTAAATGCCTAACCCGTCAAGTGTCGGTGTCATACGGCCCAATCACGGAATGTAGTCAAACTGTGCTAGGTCCACCCTAGGGTGTATCAAATCCTAGGGTGCCAACCACTGACACGAATCAAGCACGCACAGTCTAAACCTACTGGTGCCTGTGCCTGCTTTTTCAACTCCGGACTATGTGCACGACCATAGTCCGCCTGAACCTACACCGGCGCACCAACTCAGCCGTCGTTCTGGTCGCTTACAATCAGCCCAGTAATCGTGCCCCACCCTAGCCTAGTCCCTAGGGTATCGTTGATACATCCAAGAGGGTTACTGCTGAAATGGACCGCGTAGTTAGGGTTTCTAACGGGTTAAGTGTGGTTAACCCTATCCCATCATGTATCAAGTTGGTTAAGTGTACCCAAGTGGTTCATGACTTAACCCCAACCATCCATCGTGTTTAATTGGTTAAGTATTCAAGTGGTCCATGACTTAACCCTACCATGTGGCATTAATTAACTTAGTGCACCCAACCTCTCACATTAGACCTTGTTGTGGTTACTAGTTAAGCCGGGCGGGTCCGGGTAGCTTTACACCACAATTTAGTCTAACCTCGGGTTTTAAGTGCAACATGACCAACTTCTCACATTGGGTCCTATTGTTTGTAGCTACTAGTTAAGCCGGTCGGTTCCGGGTAGGTTTATGCTACAAACTCAACCCAACCTCGAGTTGACCACTTTCGTGTTTTCTACATGTCATGTCCACGTTCATGTTTTCAAGCATAACCACATGTCTTATTTTCAAGTCATGTTTCATGTCATTTAAATTTACCTATAACGTAACCCCATCGCACGTAAGTCCGCATCAACACAAATAGATCAAAAGGGGAACATAATGATATGACAAGTTGGGCATAGAGTGGCAAAGTCTATCACAAGTTTAACATGGTGATATATGAGGCAAAGGTGTTTAACATACTTGCATATAAGGTTATTGGCCTCAAAACATGCATGACATCAACTTAGCAAATAGGGGATAACATGATCATAGTTGACATAGGGTGATAACATGTGATTAGCATATAGTTCAAGATCATATGCGAGTTAACATCAAGGTTATAAGATGGTTCTATGTTGCATTTATGCATAACTACCAAGTTCTATGTTGCATTATGCATAACCAACAAATAAAGCTCATAGCTTTCTACCCAAAAATCAAGGTAAATGGTACTAGGTTCATGATAGTGCTACCATCAAAGATCAAAAAGGTCATACATGGATCTATGCATACAAATAAAGCCCAAAGACAACAATTATACCCAAAAGTCACATTTCAACTTGCTACATGATCATATTAACTTCATAGTTTAAATCTAAGAGTAGAATAGGGCTAACAAAGCTTGGCTAAGAAGACTAGAGCAAAATAAAACAAGATTGAGACGAAGCTACACTAGAAATCCCCAATTGAATATAAGCTCCAAGTTGTTTTGAGAAACAAGAAGCTCCTTTGATTTGTATGAAGAAAGATCCTTGTTTTGATGAAGAAAGATGGCTCTTTTTCTAGCTTAGAACACTCAAACTTTCATGAAGAGGATGGAGGCCATGATATGAAGGTGGAGGCCATGATTAGGAAGCATTTTGGCATAATTTAGTTGTAGGAATGATTTGTGATGATTTAGGCTAGGTATTAGGGTCCTTTTATAGAAGTTTAGGTTAGTTTAGGCCATAGGATTAACCCTAATTCAGATCTGAGCCATCATATCACGTCACTAGCCAACAAAACAAGACCCAGGAGCCAAAACAGGTGCACCAGGCCAAACTGGCCGACCACCCAGGTCGACAGGGGTGTCGACTGGGCAGTCGACACCACCTTGGGGGTGTCGACTCCCAAGTCGACTCCCCAGTCGACTTGGGGCTGGCGGGAATTTTCCCGCCTGTCCTGCTTGGGCTGAATTTGAATTCTGAATTCAAATTTGAATTGTTTTTTAACTTGAAATTTTCTGAAAACTTTGACGGGCCATAACTTGGTCATACAGACTCCGATTTTCGAAATCTCGGACTCTATTTCGCGAATTTTTCCGAGATGAACGCATTGGAACAGCCTGTTTCCCTTGATTCATATTTTAAAATTTAATTCTTCCTTGATTCACGTTATAACATGTTATTCAAAAATACGGGTTGTTACAGGATTCATGGGTAAAATTGTATGAAATTGTGGTTTAAATGTGGGAAAATTAATCGAACCATACCTAGATTCGATTCTGGAAAGGGATTCACTGATTTTGTCTGATTAAATAATTTGAGAGTTCTTGGATTTGGTTTGACTCGGAAGGCGTAGTCAAAAATAAAATGAAAAAAGGAAAATAACGACGAGTGGGCCAACTTTATATAGTAAAACAGAAGAGTCTCTTCGCGTCCCTGTAAAGTGGCGTTTCACGAAAAGCAGGCTCAATGCGTCGATTTGAAATTATCATTGAACTGGAAAGTTGGGGCACGCCGACCCTAACTAGGAATTTCTTTTTCTCAGATCGATGTCGAACTGGAAAGCTTTACAACATACATGTGTGATGTCACGTACGGAGGCCAATGATTCAGCACGACAAACTGAATAAATTCCATGGAGTCACTACCCAAAGATTACAAAGCACATCGCGTCTACAACGCGGCGTACTTTGGGGGGAAAGTGCTGACCAGCCTTTTTGCAAGGCTATCAAAGATCATATACATTTAGGAAACCAAACTACATCAACATATAGAAATGATCATACTAGCTCAACATATAACTGGTTCGTTTAGTGCTGGGATTGACTTGATTTATTGCAGACCTAAATATAGGAGCGTGCCATCATCGAGGCATGCTCGGGTCGACCAGCAGTGCACCGACCCAAAGTGTTACTGCAGGATGTAAATGCAAGATACCCATTGAAACTCGGCTTGAAGGATATTCGAGTCAACCAGAACCTAAGTCGACCCAGATAGAAGACCATGCACAAATCCAGATCCAGAATTCGAGGACTTCTCGAGTCGAACTAATTCTTGGTTCGGTCAGGTTGAGCCGAGCCCATTCCTACACTTAGAATATCTCCCTGAAGACTCGTTCTTGCTCCATTATGACCACTTCTAATGCTCCTACGACAGTGGATATGTTTCCACATGTTCATACCTGGTCGGGTTGGGTCTCCACATACAAGAAGAATGCTTCTCCAGCCTTTTCTACAAATTCGGGATTGGCGACACGTGTCCTAGTCGATCCGAGGACTGTAACACCTATAAATAGCCCTTCACTACAAAGGAAGGACGTTTGGTTAATCTTCTGTCATTTTACTATTAATATAGCATTGTAATCGGGTTTAGTCATTAAATCATCATTTGTATTCAAAATTTACATATAATCAAGAGATTTTAAAGTGGACATAGGCTCGTTAACGCTGAACCACTATAAATTTGTTTGCGGTTGTATTCATTCTCATTTTCATATATATTTTTTCATTTATTTCTGTACACTCTCTCTTTTTGGGGTGTTGTGCCACCTTTTGGTGTAAACAAATATATAGCGGGAGCAACATATATAATATAGCTAAACTAATATGATATTTCTAAATAGCAAAGCTTAAAGTGAAAAACTATTTTTGAGGTTATTTGAGAAAATCATTACGATAGAAATCCATTATGAGATATAGTAGGGTTACATACATCGACTCAATACATGTATGTAAGCAAGATAATAGTGAGAATTATTGGTCATGACATATTTTGTAAGAGGGACAACTACAAGTTACCATACGAACATTAAAGATTTTAAAATTTCATATTTAAGTGAAGTATTAAAATATATGTAAGTTATAATGGTGAAAATGCTAAATGTTAAATTAGTATTATTGTATTCTTCATCTTTCATGACATGTCTATAAATAATAGTAGGCCATCGTTTATATGTTGATATGGGAAATAAATAAAAACATGCTCCTTATCTTACGTTAGTTTACAAGTAGTTAGGAATTATTAGGCCGTTGTTCTTATACACATTTGAGAAATAACACGAGTTTACATATTCACTAAAGCCTACCACAACAACGTTGACTGGAATGTGTTCAGCTACACAAAACAAAAATAAATTGATAGGTGTGACCACATATTTAGAGAGTCTTTTTGCCTTGTATTTCTACATAAAGCAACGGGGTTTCCATACAACATAATAAAACAAAAAACAAAAGAGAGACCAAAGTAGCAGATTCTTACATAGGCTAATAAAGATCATGGAGGGGGCTAGAAAAAGAAGAAGGAATATATGCTTCATGGGCTTAAAGTCCAGCTGTGACAACAATAAATACAATTTCAAATTCAAATTCAAATATCGCTGGAGTTGCTCCCCAGGAATTGCGTCTAACATTTGAATAGTAATAAAAAGGAGGGTAATTTTAATCTAGCTCTAATTCAAATATTGCCTTTCCAGTTCCAGCTAAAATATTTTCCATGGCGTAGAAAGAAGTCAAGCCACCAGCGTTTAATTGCATGGCCTAACCTAGATATTCAAAAAACCATCCCCAAATATTCCATATAGTGTTGTAAAGTTATATTTCAATATAATCCATCCGCATATTGTGGTGGCACTTAATGTCTTCCTATCCTTGTTTAAGGAGACCTTTTCTGAACTTTGACAAACTTTATTTTCTTAGCTTATACGTTATATTATGATACTATGCTAGTACAGTATTGTTTTTTCCCTTTTGCACTACTTTGATACCGATTTTTCACTTGTATATCATCTGCCTATTGCCATAAAGTAGAAATAACTATTAGAAATTCATCTGGTACCTTTCATTTCCTTGCAGTAAATTTCAGATGACGATAAATTAATTTAAAGGAAAATGAAAATGATCATTATAATTTAAAAATGAGTTGATTTTCCAAAAATAAAATAGACAAATGAGTACATTTGAATTTTAGCTTTGATTTCGATGTTTGGTCTTTGATTCACATGAATTCATTCAGCTTAGTAGGTAATTAAATTCTGGAATTGATAGTTTGACAAATATACCATATCTGTTTTCCATATCTCACTTTTGACAAATGCATGATAGCTAGACTAGGTCTCTTTGAGTAGAAAGAAATGTGTAATATGAAAACTAAAAGATGCCTGTGTATGAGTGTATAATAAGTCTTGAACAGTAATTTTTATTCATGATTTTGCATGATATAAGATATGACTGTTTCTGTATATATATAATAATGAAACCCAGAACAAATTTTTTTTTTTTCTTTTAAAATAAACCAGAACAAAATTTAAGTGTACTTGCTTCATCGTAAAATATGTTAATTACCACTAAATTTTAATGGTTTCTATATATTTATAATAAAGAAATAGCTATAATGATAATCTAAAAATGATTTTGGGTGCAGGAACAGTGTATGAAATTGTAATCAATTGTGTGGATGAGTAAGTTCTACCATGAAATTAAGTATGACCCATAAAATAATAATTGTGAAGTATTTTTTTATTCATGATTTTGCATGATATAGGATATGAGTGTTTCTGTATATAATAATGAAACCTAGAACATACTTTTTTCTTTTTCTTTTTTCTTTTTTGAAAATAAACCAGAACAAAATTTAAATATACTTGCTTCATCCTAAAATATGTTAATTACCACTAAATTTTAATGGTTTATAAATATCTATAATAAAGATATAGCTAATAATATTCTAAAAATGATTTTGGGTGCAGGAATAGTGTATGAAATTGTAATCAATTGTGTGGATGAGTAAGCTCTTCCATGAAATTAAGTATGACCCATAAAATAATAATTTTAAATTAAAAAAAACAGGAGAAAAAAGAAGAAGAAGAGAGCAACCCAATATTTAAATAAGTGTAAAGTCATAAACAAGATCATAAAGCAAGATTCTTCTCTTTTATTATATCCTTGATTTCTTGTTTCCACCCCATTTTGCTGGTTAAGAATGCAAATGACAGTCAATGCAGTGTACTTCTGAATTGAAAATCATTTATTAGTTAAACACAAGGTAGCAAATGAAAATGACGTTTAACAATGTATCATTTTCATGGGCAAGTAGCACATCACATCATGCCCCCTTGTCTTGTATCTGATACTCTTACTAACATCCCTAATATATTCAGAATAATTTTCAACTATCGAATTTATTGTTGGAAAATATAAACAAAAAGTCTGAGCTGTGGAATGCTTACCACTTGAAATGATGAATCTCATTGAACTGGTAATTCCCACAATTGTGCATGAAAGTGAACGGATTTGATTATAATGAGGGAGAGTAGACGGACTAAACATAAAATAAAATATATTAAGATGAAAGGCTTTTTGGGAACAGTTGGAACCACACAACTTGCTATATAACCTTCAACCACTTTAAGGGTGAAATGCGTGTGTTAACATTGCAAAATATATGCTTCTTTTCTTTCATTCTTTCGTATGATTCTTTTTTTTTTTCTTTCTTTCTTTTTTTTTTTTTTTTTTTTGAAATTCGACACTCATGTATTTGTATACGTGTTGTAGGCAACATAATACATGTCAATATATGCTGGAATCCACGGCCTCTAACGTTCAAATCAATGTGTTTAACATAGAAACTAAGACATGATCATGAATTGTTTACAATGAAAATAACATACCGAAGTTTCTCTAGATTGAAAACACTTCTGTCCAATTCCTTTTCATTCCGCTCGATTCCAGCAATTTCGATAATTCGTACTCTCCAAAAGTTAAAAAATAAATAAAAACAATGTTTGTTGGAAATCCTATCGTTTCTTCTGAAAATCGACTACCAGAACAAGCAGAAATTGAATCGGCAGAAAAACAAACCCAAATACCATGTGATCAACATCAGATGGTTATCGAAACCCTAAAGATGTTGAAAGAACAACCACAATCGGAAAAAGAATTAGACCGATTCAGATGGTGAAGCCCTAAAAATGGACGAGCAACAAGGATAGGGCAATCAGGAAACGAATGAGAAAAAATATGACTGAAAATCCTAGAGAAACAGTAGAAGTTTCTGTTAGTACTTTTGTAATTACACAATTGTATTACAAACAGACAGCAACAACAATCAACGTCAATCAATTATGCCACAATTGTCACGTCAAACTGTATGTACAATAATCACAGAAAGCGTAACCGATTTGTGCACAAGACTGAAAGCATTCTATTTCAGTAATGTCCAAGTCCAGAAGTTTTCTGTTTCTTGAAACAATATTGTCGTCGTATGCACCAATCAACGTTGTTGCAATTTGTTTCCCAGGATAAAACGGCCCAATTCCGTTGCGTAGTGCCAGACAATAGAGCTCTGACGAACTGAAGTTGATTATAGAAACCAAATCAGAGGATTACTTTGAAGAAGAAGAAGTAATGCAAGCAGAAAAAAAGGTGAATTCTATCTTGTTTTGGGCAGTGTATATATATTTGACATTTTAATGCATTAATATGTCATGGCCAAGCCCACATCCTCATATCATCCCTATCCTTTCTATTTTACATAAGCTTATTTGGCTTCTAATATATTAGGAGAGATTGTGCTAATATTTCTATGATGTGGGACTTTAAATGTTGTTATCTCTTCTTCTTCCTTATCTCTTCTTCTTCCTACTTTCCTCTTTCTTTGCTCATTCATTTCCAACAATCTCCCACATGAATGAGCAGATGATCTTAGTTTCACGAATCATTTATCGCATCGGTTAAAGTAGCACATGGGCCTTGAACTTTTCCTAGTGATTACCTATTTGAGTCACAGGCGAATCAGTAGACATAGACCGTCCTTGAACTGTAAGCCTTTTGTGTAATTCCAAAGTAGATAACACGCGATAAATGTTTCTTATAACCCTTCGTTCTCTGTATGTGTTCGTTTTTGCCTTGAACACTTGCCTGGTCTCATAAGTGCTTAGAGAATTTGGCCTCATAATTCTCTTTGAAGCGGCGTCTTCGCACTTACGTAGGTGATTCTGTAAAGGGCATTATTTAATTCCTCAAATACAGACATCATTAAAAGTACTCATACTTATCCTTATTCAACATATAACGCACTGACTTATCATAGGAATGGTTTGTGTGTAACAGTGCCATAAAGTTTCTCTTAAACTTCGTTGTCCCTTTGAACCTAGATCTTGGGATCTCCAGTCAACTAGGTGGGTTTCCATTTTAGAAAACCCTTTAATCTGTAGGCCTTAGCCCCATTCCCTTCGATAAAGTTTGAACTTTTTCTCTTGGCAACCCTTTTATAAGTGGATCCGCTAAGTTATCTTTAGATCTAATATAATCTATTGTGATAACCCCATTGGAGAGAAGTTGTCTTATCGTTTTATGTCTACGACGAATATGCCTAGATTTATCATTGTATAGTGTACTATTAGCCCTTCCAGTAGCTGATTGACTATCACAATATATACATATTGGAGGCATAGGTTTGCTCCAATTAGGAATGTCTTCCAAGAAACTTCGAATCCATTCTGCTTCTTCTGCAGTCTTATCTAGTGCAATAAACTCTGATTCCATCGTAGATCTAGCGATACAAGTCTGTTTGGATGATTTCCATGAAGTTGCTCCATTTCCTAATGTGAACACGTATCCACTTGTAGACTTTGTATCATTTGATCTAGTGATCCAATTTGCATCACTGTATCCTTCCACTATTGAAGGATAGTTTGTATAATATAGACCATAACTCTGTGTATACTTTGGATATCCTAGAACTCTGATTATCGCTTTCCAATGATGTTTACCAGGATTGTTGGTAAATCTACTTAGTTTGCTTACAGCATAAGCGATATCAGGCCTAGTACAGTTCATAACATACATGATACTTCCTAATATATGAGAGTACTCCAATTGGTAAATACCATCACCAGTGTTCTTTACCCAATTTTGGTTCATATCTACTGGTTATTTTGCAATATTTACATTATATTGCTTGAATTTCTCAAGTATTTTGGTGATGTAATGCGATTGGGATAATGCATATCCCTGTGGTGTTCTCAAATTTTTTACACCCAATATCACATCAGCCAGTCCTATGTCTTTCATATCAAATCTAGAGGATAACATATCCTTTGTAGATGTTATTATGACCTTGTTATTGCCTAGGATCAATAGGTCATCAACATAAAGACAAACAATGACATATCCAATATGCGTATGTTTTATGTACACACATTTATCTGATTCATTTATCGTGAATCCATTTGATAACATAGTATTATCAAACTTCTCATGCCACTGTTTTGGAGCTTGCTTAAGGCCATAAAGTGATTTTACCAGTTTGCAAACTTTATGCTCATTTTCTGAGCTTAGAAATCCTTCAGGTTGTTTCATATAGATTTCCTCCTCTAGTTCACCATTCAAGAATGCATTTTTAACATCCATTTGATGTATTTCCAAGTCATGTATGGATGCAATTGCAATGAGCATTCTAATTGACGTGATCCTCGTTACAGGTGAATATGTATCGAAATAGTCCAGGTCTTTTTTTTTTTTAAATCCTTGGACTACCAGACGAGCTTTGTACTTGTCAATTGAACCATCAGGTTTCAATTTCCTTTTAAATATCCATTTATTACCTAAGGCCTTACATTCTTGAGGTAAATCAACCAATTCCCATGTATGATTGGACATAATGAATTCAATCTCATTGTTAATTGCCTCCTTCCAATAAGGGGCATCGCTAGAAGACATAGCTTGTTTATATGTCAATGGATCATCTTCTAACATAAATGTATAGAAGTCCGGTCCAAAGGTTTTTAAAGTCCTTGACCTTTTACTTTTTCTTGATTCCTCCATTTGCTGCTCAACACTACTTTGCTGAGTGTTATTTTGTTCAACATCCTCAATAGAATAAGGAACTTCATCTTCCCTTGGTCTCTTAGGTGCGTGATTTTCAGTACCATGTTTCAAGGGAAATACATGTTCGAAAAATCTTGCATTTCTCGACTCAATGATGGTATTTTCATGAATATCATCAATTTCAGATTTGTGTACCAAAAATCGATATGCAGCACTGTTTTGTGCATATCCAATGAATACACAATCAATAGTTTTTGGTCCAATTTTGATCTTCTTTGGTTTTGGTACCTTTACTTTGGCAAGACACCCCCACACTTTTAGGTATTTATAGGATGGTGGTCTATTTTTCCAAAGTTCATGAGGAGTTTTAGATGTTTTCTTTCGGGGTATTTTATTTAAAATATGATTTTCCGAAAGAATAGCTTCTCCCCAAAAATTATCTGGCAAGCCAGAGCTAATCAGTAAGGCATTCATCATTTCTTTAAGAGTTCTATTTTTCCGTTCGGCTATACCGTTGGATTGAGGTGAATACGAAGCTGTAGTTTGATGTATAATTCCATGCTCAGCACAGAATTCCTCAAATGGAGACTCGTATTCTCCTCCTCTATCACTTCTTAAAGATTTGATTTTCTTGTTGAGTTGATTCTCAACTTCTGCCTTATACTGTTCAAACATTTCAAATGCTTCGTCCTTACTTCTGAGGAGATATATATGACAGTATTTGGTACAATCATTAATGAATGTAATAAAGTACCTTTTTCCACCTCTAGTTTGACACATTTTCAAATCGCATACATCGGTATGTATTAATTCTAGAGGTTCAGTATCTCGTTCAACATGATGAAACGAGGTTCTTGTCAATTTTGCTTCTGCACAAACTTGACATTTATAATTTGAATCTATATTGCATTTTGGTATAAATTCTAAATTAATCAATTTTCGCAATGTATCAAAATTTACATGCCCTAATCTAGAATGCCATATGTTAGAAGATTCAACAATATAAGAAGAAGATTCACTTTCATTCATTTCAGTGCGTGCTACAATAGTGGTTACATTTGCTTTAAACAAACCATCACACACATATCCCCTTCCAACATACACTCCATTCTTGGAAAGTACAAATTTATCAGCTTCAAAGGTCAATTTGAAGCCATGCTTGCTCAGTATTGATCCTGAAATCAGGTTCTTGCGAATTTTGTGGAATACGGAGAACATCATTTAAAGTTAGTTCCTTTCCAGAAGTCAGTTTCAACACAACTTTTCCTTTGCCTTCGACCTTTGAAGTAGAAGAATTGCACATAAAAAGTTGTTTAGCATCAGCTGCAGTTTTATAGGATGTAAACATCCACTTATTAGCACATATGTGTCGAGTGGCTCCAGTATCTACAAGCCATTCCTTTGAGTTGCCAACAAGGTTGCATTCTGATATTACTGCACATAAATCAAGATCAGAAATGCCTTTCGAAATATCAGCCGTATTTGCTTCTAACTTCTTCTTTTTAGGTGCACGACATTCGGCTGCTTTGTGCCCCTTCTTTCCACAGTTGTGGCAAGAACCCAGAAATTTCTTTGACTTCTTAGGAGCATTCTCCCTTTTTCTTTTGTTAGTCTTGTCTGACTCAACAACATTTGCTTTGGCAGCAATATTCTGAGAAATCTTTTTCTCAGAATTTCTGTTATCTTCTTCAATACGTAGCCGAACTATGAGATCTTCCATTGTCATTTCCTTACGTTTATGCTTAAGGTAAAATTTGAAGTCCTTCCAAGAAGGAGGCAATTTCTCAATAGTTGCAGCAACTTAAAAAGTCTCGCTAAGAGTCATCTTTTCATCTTCTAATTGACGGATGATAAGTTGCAGTTCTTGAGCTTGACTTATCACCGTCTTTGAGTCAACCATTTTGAAATCTAGAAATTTTCCAGCAATGAATTTCTTCATGCCTGCATCTTCAGTTTTGTACTTTTTCTCTAGAGCCAACCAGAGTTGTTTGGACGCTGCAAAAGTACAGTAGACATTGTAGAGGCTATCATCCAGACCATTCAGATTATAATTTTTGCACATGAAATCTGAGTTTGTCCAAATATTTAGTGCCTCTACTTTAGTAGCGTCAGGTTCGAGTTCGTCTACCATAGGAACCTCTTCAGTCTGAAACTTGGCAAGGCTTAATGTTGTTAAATAAAACAACATTTTCTGTTGCCAGCGCTTGAAATTGATTCCATTTAACTTCTCTGGCCTTTCGCCATGAGACAGAGCCATTGTTGGTAGCATAGGCGCTGGCTGAGCAGTTTTCACCGTCTGAATCGGTGCAGAATCAGTGCTGCTATTTTTCGTCATCTGCAACAAAAATATTGTTTCAAGAATGTTAGTACTTTTGTAATTACACAATTGTATTACAAACAGACAACAACAACAATCAACGTCAATTACTTATGCCACAATTGTCACGTCAAACTGTGTGCACAATAATCACAGAAAACATAACCGATTTGTACACAAGACTGAAAATAAAAAGAAAGCATTCTGTTTCAGTAATGTCCGAGTCCAGAAGTTTTCTGTTTCCTTGAAACAATATTGCCGTCGTATGCACCAATTGACGTTGTTGCAATTTGTTTCCCAGGATAAAACGGACCAACTTCGTTGCGTAGTGCCAGCAAACAGAGCTCTGACGAACCGAAGTTGATTATAGAAACCAGATCAGAGGATTACTTTGAAGAAGAAGAAGTAATGCAAGCAGAGAAAAAAGGTGAATTCTGTCTTGTTTTGGGCAGTGTATATATAGGCAAGGAGGAGTTCCTGTTCGCATGCATTAGTATCCGTCCGAATAGGAAAGGTTGCGACCCTTTAACCGCCCGGTTATTAATATGCGTCTGTTGAGAATTCAAATGGTTGTCTTTATTCAGCTAACAGACATTCCTTTCGAATTCTGGACTGAACGGACACACCTTTAAAATTCTGAGAAAAAATATTCTCATGTCAGTGCACTAGCCCAATCAGCAACCGTCGGCCATATCCAATCAAGAGACCCCAAGAGCCCCAAGGCCCAAGGCCCTTATCTTTGACATTTTAATATATTAATATGTCATGGCCAAGCCCACATTCTCATAACATCCCTATCCTTTCAATTTCAGATAAGCCTATTTGGCTTCTAATATATTAGGAGAGATTGTGCTAATATTTCTATGATGTAGGACTTTAAATGTTGCTATCTCTTCTTCTTCCTTATCTCTTCTTCTACCTACTTTCCTCTTTCTTTTCTCATTCATTTCCAACAGTTTCTACTACACAACAACCGGAACCCGATGAAACCCTAGAACAAATGAAAGGAAAATTTCTTTAATAGAGAGAAAGAAGGACCAAAAAAAGAAACGATGGAAAAAGTTCTATGACAGATCAGAGCAGTACTGGAAAGAATGTTGAAGAGGCTAAAAGAGGAGAGAAAATTCGGTAATAATATCCCATAGAAACTTATATTTAGAATATTATTTAAAAAATGATACCGTATTTCTTTCAACATCTCATACCAGAATGCTTTCAAAATTGGTACATTACCTTCAGCATCAAAAATGGTACTACTTAATTTGCAAAACTGATACCATATTCACATAATCAGAATCTTAGTATCAAAACTGATACCACTTTGCCTATAAAACTGATACCACATGTTCAAACAATATCTTAATATAAAAAATGAAACTTGTGAGCTTTCAATTTGGAATATTGTATAAAAAATATTAACAGTTTGCAAATCATTTTGAAATATTATATAAAAACCTATAGTTAGGAATGTTTAGAAATTGATATCATGTTGTAACTTGTATAAAAATGAGCTTTGAAAACCAAATTTTGATTAAGATAAAAACATATACTATGTTAAATTCGAATAGAAATATTCTATGAAAAATGATATTCATTGATTTATAGATATCAGTAATTAATTGCATTTGAATGATTTATATCTTAAATGTTGTAGTATATATTATCATGGTATCAATCTTAGAAGCACACTAGTATCAGTGTTCGTAATAAAATTATTTTTGCATGAAATTGGTATCTGTTATGGAAGCACACTAGTCTCTTTTTTGATAATGAAAATTTGTTTACGTGAATATGGTATCAGTTATGCAGGTTAACTAGTATCAGTTTTGATACTAAGATTAATGGTACAATTTTTGAAAGCATTTTGGTATCAGTTTTGAAAACACTGCGGTATCAGTATTATTACTGAGTTTCTATATACATGAATATGATGTCATTTTGGTATCTAAATAGGAGTGTATCAGTTTTCAATAATGTTTCTATTTACATTAGGATGATGATTTTGCTAATGCCTGGCCACGAGAAACAGAAGATAAAACAACTGCAAAAGTCAAAAAGGAAACTGCATATAGATATGAGCTGCAACTATGTTTTAAAATGATA
The DNA here is from genome assembly GCA_030737875.1 of Allium sativum. Taxonomy (NCBI): domain Eukaryota; kingdom Viridiplantae; phylum Streptophyta; class Magnoliopsida; order Asparagales; family Amaryllidaceae; genus Allium; species Allium sativum. The sequence goes on along the minus strand of CM060924.1, from coordinate 181,029,676 downwards.
AAACTCGTGAACGAGAAGAAAACATTGAGCAAAAAACAAGTAGATTTATTGAAAAATCCCATTCTTCAACTTCTTCAATGTTTTTTACGAAGAAAAAATAAATTTAAATGAATGCAAGAAATATACAGAGAATTTGGGTGCAGCATACAAGTGTTATTCAATGGAAGAAGAAGCTTTTATTTTTGGCAGAGAAAAAACGACAGTAACAGCCAAAGATATTAGCTTACTTTTTGGGATGCCGATGCTTGGAAATAATATAGAGCCAACCAAAATGATGACTAGAAAATTAACAATTCCATCGGCTTGTAAAAATTATGCTTCACGGAATTTTGGATCATTGGCGTATATGACTCGAACTTTGATTGAAAATAGAATAAAGGAAGGAGAAAATTAAAAAAAGAAGAAAATTGAGGAAGACTTGTCTACTCTTCTTATCATGGATATTGTACTTACTTTTTTCTTCACCAGTAATCAACAAAAATTGAGATGAGAACTTTTGAAGTACTTATGTGATTTGGAAAAGATGAAGATAGTTTCTTGGTCGTTGACCGTAGAAAAGAATTTTCACAAATTTGTTAAAAATTTCATTCATAATCCAAGAAATATGTCTGGATGTGCAATACTTCCGCTGGTAATTTATTTGTTTTTATTTAATTTTTGTCTAACATTTGTGAACTTATTACACCTTTTATTATTATTGTTTTTTTACAAAGTATTGCATGTGCGAAAAGATGGATATAATAATGCCAAGATGCAATGTTAGCGAGACATGCCCAAGATTTGATAGGTGGGATTTACGAGGCTTGAAGAAATATGTTACCAAAAAATTTCTGGATGACGTCTTAGAAGGAGAGGACTATGTTTTACTTTTTGCAGTTAAAGATATCGGTTTTAAGTTTATGGTAGTATAATTTTTTATGATTTTTTGTTAAAATTAAATTTTCTAGTCTTTATATAGTATCAGTTTTACTAGACTGGTAGTATCTGTTTTTTCGAGTTCTAGTTAAAATATATTTTTCCATTTTCTTGGTATCGGTGTTAGGATCCTGGTAGTATCAGATTTCTGAGTTCTAGTTAAAAAATATTTTTCTAGTATTTTGATATCAATTTTAGGAGCTCGATAGTATCAATTTTTTTGACTGCTAGTTAAAATTTTCTTTTCCAGTATCATGATATCAGTTTGATTAGGATGGTAGTATCAGTTTTTATTATTTTTCATTGAAATATAATTTCACCATCTAGGTATAATTTTTAACTGTCTGGTAGTATCAGAACGTATACAATCTTAATATTAAAACTGATATTATTTTGTTAAACAATAATTTTGCTTGAAGATAAATTTATTTTTGCAGGTGCAAGAAATTTCAGACATACATCCATATAAATAAAAAATATTGGAAACAAAAACAGAAATTTCTTCTAGATCAAAGAAACCAAAAGAATGTCCACCAATAAGAAAAAGAAAACGTCAAGAACAACAAACACCAGAGGGTTCTTTTGTGGAAGATGTGGCTATGAGAGTTTTGAAGATTCATATTGAGAGTATTAAGGCAGAAAACATTAAATTGAAAAAGGAATTGAAGAATGAAAGATTTTTAAGAAGATAATTAGAGAAAAAGCTTTATATTTTGGAACAATAGTTCAAAGAAAAAAGTACAGATTTTGAAGAGATGGAACTTGCGAAATCTGATTGGGAAGAAACTGAAAGTGATTCACCTTCTCAACATAATGAAGAAGAATAAGGAAAAAATGACAACGAGAATTTAGAGAATGAAAATCAATGCAATATTCAAGTTGAGAAAGGTGAATTTGAAGAAAAGGTAAAAAATGAAACTGTGGAAAAAATAAGCACAGCTGCAAAAGACACAAAAATCAGCAAAAATGTACCAGTTGAAGTCAATCCACCTACCTTCGACTTGGGTATGACACAAATTATTAAGGAAATACAAACAACAAAATCAACTCGGCAAGAAGAAGAAAAAATGCCAATACAAGATGAACTGCCTTCATATGTAGACAAAATAAATAAGAATCAAAGGAAAAAAGACAATAAGAAGAGATTTGTTTGATTATCCAACAATTTCGAAAAAAAAGGGAAAGAAAACAAATGTCGAAGCAAGAAAAAATAGCAAAGATAAGCTTAGAGAAGAATTAGAAAATGAAAAAAAAACCCAGCAACATGAAACAAAGTGCAAAAACAAAGGAAAATCTAAAGCAAGAACGATTTTAGTCGAAAAGCGACTGGCTATTTTGGAACCATCATGGGCATAACTGATACTGTCGCATTGCGAGAGTGTTAAATATCTGAATAAAGAACAACAAACCGTGCTAAACAAAAATTCTCTATTACAAAACCAAGAAATTTGTAAGTACACATTTTATTATCGATATTAATAGAGATTTGTTGAAAACTTAATTATATCTTTCATTTCTACAAAACAGGGATATTATGATAAATGATGACACAATTTTAGGTGGTTGTGTCATAACGAAACAAATGCTTATTCATGTTCTGCAAGGAGACTTCACAGATGGACAAGTACCATATATATGTTTCTAGTGTTATTAGTTTTGCATATCAGTTTTGCTAATTACATATTGTATGTATAAATACTAACATTGCTCATATATATGTTGATGAACGAAATATTCATTATGTTGATGTTTTGCATGACAAAATATTTAACTGATATCAATTATAATGCAATAGTATCTATTTATACCAAAAATGGTCTAAACACCCAAGGTACTAAACTGTACTTCACCAATTCGGTAAGGAATAAATGGAATCGTGTTTAATCAGCAACAAAAAAGTGAAAAAAATGCGATAAAAGTAAAATAGAGACTAGATTTAGAGTGGTTCAGCCGTTAACAAGGCCTACGCCACTATGAAGGTGATTTCCTGTCTTATAATGAGAATTACAAAGTACATCAGCTTTCTCTCTTCATACATCTCTATATTCACTCAATATACCCTCGTTTATATATTTCAATTTGAAGGATTATACAAGTGAGTAGTAGAATTTGAGGATAAGAAGGATGGATGAATGATTAAGAAGAAGGATGTCTTCGTTTTCCTTCACCGCAAGATTGTCCTTGACGCCATGGTCGAGTCTGTGGTTGAGGATGAAATTCAGCAGCACTTCGTGGTTCTTTCCGAAAAGTCCCCCTTTATGTTGGTAGCCAGGGTGTATTTATAGATGAACTTCCCTTAGTAAATGATCTGGAATCCGTTTATCCAGGTTGTGGATCATCCATTCCGTTAATTACGACTATGCCACCGACTAGCTGTAGCCAACTGTCTGTAGTTGTATCCAGTTATCATGTGCGGATTACTCGTTGGAACGAGTATCTTGAATAGCTGAGCGGGTAAGATGTAAGCGAGCGTCCTGTGAGTGCTTTTGGGAGATTTTGTAAGAGCGGGATGCGGGTCTGGAGTTGATTCTCCTTTGTTCCTTGCGCGGCCATCGTTCTCGGTCCACAGGCGCTCGTCCTCTTGTTGCCTTTGTATGGCGCTATTTAGGCTTTATGGCTATGTTATGAGGTTGCTCCCGCTTATGTTGAATGGGCGACTTGCTTTACTTTGGTGTTTGAGCGGTTGTCAGGATCTGCGACCTTTATCTTTATCGGGTCGCACTTCTCATAATATGTTATACCGTTATCTTCAGTCACACTAGTTGATTTGACCTACCTTGGGTTCGATATGTGTGGTTGCATCGTGGATGACCGATCCGGGTGATATCCGCCTTGTATCCTTTACCCAATGTGCATATGGATTTTTAGGGATTAACACTTGCCCCTCGAAGTCCGTGATTTCTTTTTGTATGGAATCACAGGCTTCGACATATTTGGTCGCACCTTGGTTAGTGGGTTTGTCCTGACTTGCAGAGGGCCCAGTCGTGCCCAAGATTAAGATTACATCATTTTTATTGATTGGTATTGTCTCTTCCAGTGAGCGAGAGGCCCAATGTATCTTTTTGATTATTGTGCGAATAGCTGAATTTCGGGATGCCAGCTGGGACTTGATTAGACACTTTTACGTAGTTAGGCACTAAGCCGACGTGGCGAGAATTCTCTGGATGAACACCTTTTAATTTTCCTCATTTTCCTTTATCTATTTGCTTTTGATTGGTTTTCCCACGCACGTCTATGTGCACATGTTTTGGGTGGTTCCCTACTCGCTTGAATGTTGGGCTTATTGATTTGACTATTAGGCTGTTGAGCGACCGGATGGAAGTACTATTTTGGTTTGCCATCCCTTTCTTCTATCCTTCGTATATATTACTTCGCTGCATTTTTTTAAAAAAGAAAGATTTAATGGCGGCGTCGGTTTAAGCGGTTTTCCTTACCACTGGGATCCCTTTTGCAATTCCTGAATATCACAGTTCTTTTATTGTTCCAATTTGCATTCGTATGTGGCACCATCATCAAGGCTTTTGCAATCGTGAGATCGATTCGGCCAGGTTGTTTGACTAGGTTTGAAACTGTTCCCTTGTCTGTAAGCAAATTTCTCCCTTGATTTTATCTTAACCCACTTTTGGAGCATGAATTTGATCGTGCGATCTTGGGGTAGGGTTTTCCCTTTTCTAAAATTTCAGAACTTCAAGGAGTTATCCATGTCGGACCAGGTCGGAAGGTTGGATCAAGAAGAAAGTTGTGACCAAGTTACGGCTACATCCCATGTTGTTTTTTCGATGGGTGCTGCCCAGAAATTACCACCACCTCGTGCGCTTTCTGAAGCGCCTAGTGAGAGGCACCCGACGGAGCTTCCACCCAGTTCAAGCAATTTGGGATTTTGGAAAAGGAAGAGGCCGAGCTACCTGTGGAAGGGGAGTTCGCTAATATCCCTCCTAAAGGATATGTTGCTGTTACCCGTGGCATGTTGAAAAGCGGAGCGGTTTCTCCATTTAATCCTTATATAGAGATGATTCTCCGGAACTTGGCCATTGCCCCGTATCAGTTACGTCCTAATGGTTACGCGATTTTGACAAGCCTTTATGTCCTTTTTATGAGGGAGAAACATCGGGCTCCTTCGTTTAGGGACATACGCTCATTGTACGCTTTTAGGACAAGAGGCTAGCGTCACTCATTTGTCTTTGTGGAAAGCCGAGGTTCGAAAATAGTCACTGAGTTAGGGGACAGTGTGCGAGGATTTCCCAAACAATACTTCTTTGTCCAATGTCCCGATAATTTCTATGGCCTTTGGATGGCAATCGGTAAGTATCTTTATTCCTTGAATTTCAGCTCGCTCTTTCTTCCTTTTTTTTTGGTTTTCCTAAAATCTTTTGGATATATTGCAGTGCTTCCCGATCAAAGCATACCCTTTGATCAAGATCTATGCAACTCGTTATTAGCCGTCGACGAGGGGCAGAGGAATAGGAAATTCTTGATTAACAAAAGGTTCTTAAGGCAATACAACCTGCTTTCATCTCTGTGTACCTTCCCGGTGGATGCTCCCAGCTAAAAAAAAGCTATCAGCAAATCCCTTGCCAAGAAATCTTTGGAAAAAGGATGTTCTAGTGTCATAGGGTGCAGCGGGGCTTCTTCTAATAACAGAGTGATCCCTGCCAAAAGGGTAGTATCCAAGCGTTCAAAACGCAAAGGCTCTAAGACTTCAGTGGTTTTGCGCGAAGAAGATAGGTCTTTGCTAGAGGGAGCCGCCGAAGAAGATGTGAACGTGACTCCCTTGGAGATTGCCCCGGAACAGGGCCGGGAAGTTTGGCGGCTTGATGGAATTGTAGAAACTTCTGTAGAAAACCCAGGAAGCGGAGGGAACTCTTCTAAATAAGACCAAGACGAAGATGGTTCAAAGACTTTCAAAGGACTTGATCCACCTGACTTGGCTGGAGAGCTCGTTCAAGGTAAGATTGCTACCTTTTAACCGTGAGAACTTTTCGGAAAAAACCCCCTTGTTTTTGGGTTAAGGCGATATCTCGCAAAGCTTTTAGATTCTTTTCTTATCTTTCTACAACCGCAGTGCTTAGATTTTCTTTTCCTTCTTAGATCCAGGAATGGAGTCACCTTTGTCGGAAAATTTCTCTCAGCAACTTGCTCTCGTTGATCCACGAAATATCTTGCAATCTAGCATTTCTCATTGTCTCAAGCATTCCCGTCCATTTTCAGATCCTCTAACCTAAGATGCTTTTGAAGCACCACTGATGAGTTTGCTAAAGAAGAATAAGCATGATCATTCTCGGGTATATAGAGGAGAAAACCAGGATACCAAGAACAGAGGAGTTAACAACGAACAGGCTGGGTTCGATGGGTCTTCTGAACCAGCTGAACTTCCATGCCCCAGTTCTTCGTTCCCTGTGAAGCCGTTGATTAGATCCTCTATTTCTAATGCACCTGCTCTTTGCCAGATTCAAGCGATTCTTGACAGACCACCCTACAGAGTTTCCCCTGGTAATCCTAAGTTGATAGACAGGTTCAGAGACTAGGACTTGAGTGGAATGGACCTCGACTTAGATTTGTCTCCGTACGATGACCAGAGCGCCGTTGGGGAGTTGAGTGCCATAAAAAACTATGTGACTTCCCAGCTTGCCACTATCATGGGTCATCTTGAAGTTCAGTTGGATGAAGCCAAAAATACTTCCAAAAATTGAGTCTTGGGATAAGTTCTGCTTTGAATTTCAGAAGTTGAATACTTGTAACACCCCGTGTATTCTCTAACTGTGAAATTAACAAATTAAAGTATAATTAATTTGAAATCAAAGAACTAAGGGAAACGGGATACGCCATTGCGTTCGTCTCGGAAAAATACGCGAAATAGAGTCCGAGTTTTCGGAAAACGGAGTCCGTATGAAGAAGATATGGCCTTCGGAAGTTTCTGAATTAAGTTTAAAATTCAAACAGAATAAAATAGCTCAGAAAATCAAGTTTAAATTCCAAAATGGGGCCCAATGGGCCAGGGCGGAAAAACACCCGCCTAACGCACCCAGGTCGACTGGGCTGTCGACCTGGTCTAGCCAGGTCGACAGGGCTGTCGACAGGCATGTCGACCTGGTCCAGAGCCAGGTCGAACCCAGCCCAACCTGGCTGGCCTATTCTATGTTGGTCGATTTTCTGCAGTCTGCTTTGTCATTAGGGCTAGGTGGCAGGCTCTAATTGGTCCCTCTTTCGAATGAATGGCTACGATCAATCCAAGCAACATCAATGGTCCTAATCAGTTCATAACCTCTATAAAAATGACCCTAGACTCAACCCTAATCTATTCATTCAAAAATAAGAACAAAGCCGTCATGTTGCTGAGGTACGACTAAGAGTAGCCGCCAATTGGAGAGAGGATTAGGAGGGCAAATTCTAAGGCATAAAGCAACCTAAACAAATCAAATCAACAAGGAATCGCATCTCCAAATCCCTAAATTGGAGAATTCGCCACACCATTGTAAGTAGAGTATTATTTTGGTATGAACAAATAATTGTGTTGGTTTGTATATTTGATTTGTGGCGATAAAGTAATTCATATTTGTGCGTTACTATGATTCTTATCGATTTGGAATATTGTATACGTTTGGATATTCTCGAATTATGTTATTCATTATGAAAAACTACATGTTTGCGGTAGTTTTATGCAAGTATACGTTTGGAATATTCGCAAATTATGTAATCCATGTTGAAGCTACATGTATGTAGTTGATTAATTGAAATTCATGCAAGTTTGGGGTTTTGCTACTATGCCATCATAATGTATATTTTGTACAAAAATCATTTTGTATGTAATTGGAACAAATTTGGGTTATTATAGTTCATATGAAACTATGTTGAAATTTTGGCATCATGATCTATGTATTAAGCCATGCTTTTGTACTAGAAAACCTATTTGCAAACTTATGAATATGACTAGGCTATGATGGATATTTTGCATAATTGAAATCCATGTTAGGTCTATATTGTTAACAAGAATTATATGATGACATGTGTGGCACATAGCTAGGTTAGATTCAAAAATCCCTTTTTGCAAGTTTGCATGACTAAAGTGAAAATCATGATTTCATGTTAGAAATATTTATGCCATGGGTATGTGAAAAGATTTAATCATGACTAAATTGAACTATACTTTTGTGTTAGTAACAAAAGTAAACACCTTTGTAAACATGTAGTAATCTTATGAACATGATTTGCTTATGTTTGACATTATGCCTGAATAAAAATATAGGGTTATGTTGTAGTTAAGCCTATGTGTCAATAGTGATATTCTTAACTACAAGTTTACATGGTTTGATTCATGTCACTTATGCTTTATGACCAAAGTATATGTTACTACTATGCAAGTACACCAATTTCTATTTTGTAGTTCCAACGTCACGTTGCAAGTTCATGCGTTCACATTCCCCCTTTTTGTGTATGTAATCTCGCTTTAAGCCCCCCCTTTTTCGCATGGCTAAGTTGGGCTTAAAAAGGGCTAAGCCCAACATATATATAATAAACGGACGTGTTAAACGGGGGAAAATAACGTTGGGTTAACTTAATTAATAAATGAAAACATAAAGTAGAAGGGCCCAAATTCAAGTATGGGTTGGGCCCATGATTGGTGTAGCCTTTACACCATTAACTTAATAATGGGCCGCAAATATTTACATATAAGAATAATAAAGAAGAAAGACAAAATATGTAAATGTAGAACATACGATGTGTTTAACCCGAGGTTGGATTGAGTTGTGATGTAAACCTGCCCGGAACCGCCTGGCTATCCAGTAGTCACAACAATACCTATCCAATGTGGGAGGTTAAACATGGAGCCCAATAAGGACCCGAGGTTAGACTGAGTTGTGGCGTAAGACTGCCCGGAACCAACCGGCAACAGGCAGCCACAACAATACCTGTCTAATGTGAGAGGTCAGGGCCTTAATAAGACAATTAAGGCTGAGTCAGGATTGTTAGATTTAAGTGAACTAAAGACTTAATCAAAATGGAACATGCTAAACTAAACGGACTGGTGGGGGTTAGGTTAGAAAACACTTAACCAACTTAGCATGTTGGCTAGAGATAGGAAACCTAGTAACGGGGGACCCTTTTCAGCAGTAACCCTAAAAGGTGTATCATGATACCCTGAAACTAGGCAGGGTGGGGCACGATTACTGGGCTAATTGTAAGAGGTCAAATCGACGGCGGTGGTGTAGCAGTGTAGGTTCTAACGGGGTGCGGGCGTGCACAGACTCCGGCGCAGAAAAATAAAGCACTGGGCACCAGTAGCATACCTGTGCATTCTAAGGCTGTGTCGGGCCGCCACCATGGGACTTGATACACCCCATGGTGGGACCAGCATAGGTAACTACAACAGCGGGGGCCGTAAGACACATGGAACTATGCGAGTAGGAGCCGATCATTATAGAATGGATCACATCACCCTGATTATGGGGTGCCAGTTGGAAACTAGTTTATATGGGTTCAGAGATTAACATGGGGTACAATAGTATATTCGACCCTAGACAACTTAACCAAGTTATAGTGCTTTCCCACTTCTTGTTTATACTTATCATACCCAGTTCTTTATTCATAGACAGAATAGTACTAGACTTACTCAGGCTTTATGTCTGACTCTACTTTTCTTTCGTCTTCTTTTCTTCCGTTTCCCCCCCCCCCAGGTCCATAGGGAGGGAACACTGCAGCTTGACCAGCCTTATCATCCAGCTTGAAGAAGAGAAATGTATTGCTTGGACTTTTTCGTTTTGAACTATGGCTTTGGACAACCACTATGGGGCTTTTGCAGTTTTATCTATGTTTTCTTTATGCTTCTTTAAATAATGTAATCAAGACAGCTTATGAAAGTGTTATGTTTTTGGAAAAGATGTAAGACAATTATGGTGATGTTGTTGTAACACGTATTTGCTTTTATAAAAGTTGTTGTTTTTCCGCTGTTTACAAATATGTGTTCTTATATCTGTCTTGTATATCTGTGACTTATACTTATAAACCTCCACCAAAATTTGGGCATTCCCTTTGAGAGTGACTCTAACGGAGGTGGGGTGTTTCAATACTCAGCATCTTGAACGTATTGAATTTCTGGAGAACGATAAGATTGAACTGAGCCGTGTGATTGAAGGTCAAGCGGCCGAAATTGCATTCCTTAAAGATGGGAACAACAGGATGAGCAGCTTAGCAGCTGACAACAGAAGGCTTCAGGAAGAGATTAAAGCCGCCAAGAAACAACTTGACGAGGCTCAAATTGGCCTTGAGTTTGCTGAATCTCAATTAACTTCCGTACAACAGGCTATGGTCTCTTGTCGGCGAAAGAAAGGATTGCTCGAAGGTAAACTTGCTTTCCAGAGTAAGGCTCTTGAAACTTTAGAAGGAGATAAAGCAAGGTTAGCCGACGATCTTGAACGAGCCCGAACAAAAAATGAAGAGACCCTATTTCGATTTTACACCCTCAGTATTATGACCCGCGGAAGCTTGAGCTATTTGAACAAGGACTTTCCCCGTACATTAGCCCTTGTCTAGGAGGAGGTGCTCAGTTACTCCAAAGATAAGGAAGATAGTGTTCTACAAGAAGCCCTTCTTGAGCCAAAAGATCGTTATGCTTTGGAAAAAGGCAGGAGAATATTGGCTGCCGAACGAGCTCGATCCCTTGGAAGAGAAATCAAGAATGTTGTTCCTGTTCATGCCTCCAGTCTTGCAGGATATGAAGTTTTGGGATCCTAAGTTCCTCTGACGGGTTTTTCTGTTGCTAATGAAGGTACTTTTGAGGTTCATGATGGCCATGTTGTTCCTGAAAAAAGTGCCACATGATATGCTGTTGTTTTTCATTTTTCAGTTCCAACTTTACAACCATGTATCTTTATGATGAATTCGTATTTTGTTATCACGCGTTTAACATTGAAACGCTATAATTTATCATAATTTTATTTGTTTGCATCGTATTACGCTTTTATGAGTCGCGCGATGATTACGTTTTTACGTCGTTCATCATTTAATATCGCTGGTTTGCTTAGAATTTAGGACATTGTGTTTCCAATTTTTCCCCCTTCTTTGAGGGGTTTAGATCTTATTATACATTCATTCGCATTTTTATTTGGTCTGGTAATTCAAACCTTTAAAGTTCATTTTTGGATTAGTACCCTTATTGAGCGCAGACATCTTGTTGTACACTTAGTCTTGTTGTACATTTAATCTTGCTCCTCGTTGATTTGGCGTCCCAAGTCTTTTGGAAACATGATTAAATGTATTATGTATGTTCAGTTTGCATGTTTTTTTTATGTATCCAATCCCATATCTCACTAACTCAGTGACCCGAGCCCTTCGGAGACTGGTTTTGTATACGTTCCCCCATGGGAGGAATTGGGTTACAATTTTCGACCCAATTTCGATCTTGTTTGATCTGACTTATTATGATCAGATAGAGACCTAGATTGGATACCCCCAAATAGCTATGATTTCTGATACCCCCTTTCGGCTAGGCTTTCTGATGTTGTAATCCATCCTTGGCTTTGTTTGACTTAGTTAACAACAAAGAATAAGAATGACCACCTCCTTTCGGTCAGGTTTCTGTTTTTACGCTGGTCTTTCCAGCATGTTTACGGGACTTTCCGATCCTAGGACTGGTGTTATCCAGCCTAGGTTTTTTCTTCTTTTAGTAAAGAAAGCAAAGGGCGCAGCCTCCAGACCTTGGTGTGTTCTTCATGAATTATTTTGGAATGGTCCTTTCCTTTTGAGTTCTGCAGGACGATGGGTTTGATTACCCTGCCTTTTTTGACCAATGCTTTTGATGCACGATGCACGTCTTGCCCTACATCAGAGATCAATTTTAGCATTAAATCGTAAATAATTTTTGTCTTTTATGAGATTATAATCCGTGAGAGAATATATTTCATCATGTAGAGTTTTTACTTAACACAATAAAAGGGGAATCACAGATCACCTCGTGGAAATACAATTGAAAAAATAGACTATAGAAGTAGCAAAATAAAGAGAATGGGGGTCGCGCATATCCAGTTCTAGATATTGGATTGCGCCCAGTGGCCATTAGTCAATGATTTATCGTAAGTCTTCGGGCGTTCGGATTATCTCGCGCGACGCGGCCTGATCGACAACCTTACCTTGCCTCTGACTTTCTGATTCATTTTGTGGATTCTTAACATATTGTTGCAGTTGATTTTTTTCGTATTAGCTCCTCAATCAAATTTCTCAAGTATCGACATTCATTTGTGTTGTGTCCTGGCTGATTGTGAAATCGGCAGAACTTTCCAGAGCTCGCCTGTTGTTCTGTGATTCTTTGCGGTTTTACCTAAGGAAACATGCCTGAGTCCTTGGTGGCGGAGTTGATTTTATATGGGGTTTCATTCAGGGGAGTCAATTCTGATTGCTTAAAGAATTTTGACTTCTTGTGTACTCCACTGTTCCTTCCATCAAACCGTCTTTTGTGCCCAGAATTATCTGAATTATCTAGGAAGATTCGTTGCCTCTCCCTTCCTTAATAGTGCTATTCTTTGCGTCCTTCTGAGCATTCAGGGTGTCGGTTTCTACACTCATATACTCCTTGGCTTTTTTGTAGAACTTCTTTAGAGTCTTTGGTTTCTTCATCTTGAGCCATTTTCCGAATTCTGACTTCTTATCGATGGTCCCTTTCAAGGCCGCCAACAAGTACCAAGGCTCCAGTTTTATAACCTCTTCTGCTGCACCGTGGAAGTGTGTAAGGAAAGATCATATGGTTTCTCCGGGCATCTATTTCATCTTACCGAGTGACATTACGTCCCTTGCCTTGGTGGCCTGCAATCAGAATTGATCCTGAAATCTTCTTGCCGGATCAGCAAACTGGTTAATACACCTAGGTGGAAGTCTGGTGAACCGTAGTGAGGCCACACCTTCCAGGAAAACGGGAAAGTATAAGTACTTGATTTCATCAGTGGCCCTAGCTCTATTTATGCGCTAGTCATATTTGAATAGAAAAACGGTTGGATCTCCAACTCCGCTGTAAGGTGCTATTGCTGGCGGTATAAATTTCTTTGGGAATTTTGCTTGATGGATCTCTTTTGTGATAGATTTTTGCTGGGGGAAAACTCTAATTCTTTCTCCTCATTCTCTCGAGTCTCCTTCTTCTTCATTACTTGCTGGATTAAGTCTGTGATGCGCCTTTCGTTACCTGCTTGTTCATCGGGATCGATGTTGATGCTCTTATCAGCGCGACCATGGTTTAAGCTTCGGCGCCTTGCATCCTTCTTGAGGGAGGTTATGTTGGTGCGACCCGTCGCACGTTCTTCCTTGCGCTGTGGAGAACTGAACTTAGGATCCCCAATGCCGGCCTCTCCCCCGTCTCTCACTGGGTTGTGCGATCGTCCGGGGTCTAAGGCTGATGAGTCCTCTTTTTCATCAGCATTAGCCACAGTATTTGGTGGTAACAAATTGTCTTGACCATTGGTCAGGACATCAAACCTTTCCGTTATCATCTTCGCTGTACTATCCATTTTCTCATTCAAGCCGGTTACAACGACATTCAATTCATCTTGCGTTACAGATGGCCCAGCGGTTTCCCTCGTCCCTTGATTCAAGATTTGAGGTGCAGCTTCGTTAGCATTATCATCCTTATTGATCGGGATGACTTTAGTAGATTTGCCATTTTTCTTTGATCCAAACATGATTTCAAAGGAGAAAACAATTTTGGGATGTTTTTATTGCTGAACTACAAAAAGAATTTATGAACACGGCCCCATGGTGGGCGCCAAAATGTTTACACCAAAAATGGTCTAAACACCCAAGGTACTAAACTGTACTTCACCAATTCGGTAAGGAATAAATGGAACCATGTTTAATCAGCAACAAAAAAAGTGAAAAAATGCGATAAAAGTAAAATAGAGACGATATTTAGAGTGGTTCAGCCATTAACGAGGCCTACGTCCACTATGAATGTGATTTCCTGTCTTATAATGAGAATTACAAAGTACATCAGCTTCTCTCTTCATACATCTCTATACTCACTCAATATACCCTTGTTTATATATTTCAATTTGAAGGATTATACAAGAGAGTAGTAGAATTTGAGGAGAAGAAGGATGGATGAATGATTAAGAAGAAGAATGTCTTCCTTTTCCTTCACCGTAAGATTATCCTTAACGCCATGGCCGAATCTGTGGTTGAGGATGAAATTCAGCAGCACTTCGTGGTTCTTTCCGAAAAGTCCCCCTTTATGTTGGTAGCCATGGTGTATTTATAGGTGAACCTCCCTTGGTAAATGATCTGGAATCCGTTTATCCAGGTTGTGGATCGTTCATTCTGTTAATTACGACTATGCCACCGGCTAGCTGTAGCCAGCTGTCTGTAACTGCATCCAGTTATCATGTGCGGACGACTCGTTGGAACGAGTATCTTGAATAGCTGAGCAGGTAAGATGTAAGCGACCGTCCTGTGAGTGCTTTTGGGAGATTTCGTAAGAGCGGGATGCAGGTCTAGAGTTGATTCTCCTTTGTTCCTTGTTCGATCTTCCTTCTCGGTCCACGGGCACTCATCCTCTTGCTGCCTTTGTATGGCGCTATTTAGGCTTTATGGCTATGTTATGAGGTTGCTCCCGCTTATGTTGAATGGGCGACTTGCTTTACTTTGGTGTTTGAGCGGTTATCAGGATCTGCGACCTTTATCTTTATCCGGTTGCACTTCTCATAATATGTTATGCCGTTTTCTTCGGTCACACTAATTGACTTGACCTGCCTTGGGTTCCATATGTGTGGTTGCATCGTGCACGACCGATCCTGGTGATATCCGCCTTGTATCCTTTACCCAATGTGCGTATGGATTTTTAGGGATTAACAGTATCACTTTTATTATTTGTTTTTAAAATTAACTTTTCTTGTTTGTAGTTATCAGTTTATATGATTTACAGTCGGATCTCACATTCTATTGGTCATTTTCAAAGATAGTAATAAGGCTTTGATCTATTAACTTGGTGCAGTTTCGTGTGCTTTATGTCATTTCTGTCCCCTATTATGTCCATATCTGCTCGATCAGTTCACATTTTTTTCCATCTTAACCTATAATCATGAGGGAACTTTCTCCTTTTTGCGCCTTATTCAGTTTTCTCTCTGACATAGCTTGAGAAATATAGATGTCACACTTACCCCCCCCCCCCCTCCACAAAACCAGCAATAAACGTAGACCAAGGTAGAATTTTCATAGTCAATACTTGGAGATATGAAACTGTCTTTGTTGGTGTGATTAACACGGTCTGCTCCATTTATTTAGGGCATAGCTTTGAATGCGAAGTCAGGCTGCATATTTACAATTTTGTAGTCAACTAGTTCCCACTTTCCAGTATCAATATGTCCAGTGTTGCTATGCTAATATTGTAAACAAACAGAGATTTTAATACTTATTTGGACCGGCCAATATTTGCTATGATCAGTTAGGTTATAATAATATGATGGTTATCAGTTTAGGTTATAATAATTTTAGTAGTATTAGTTTGTAAGGGAATAATATGGCCGACCAATATTTGCTATGATTAGTTTGGTTATAATAATAGTAGTAGTATCATTTTAATATCCTGGAAGTATCAATTTTTATTATTTATGGTTAAAATTTATTTTTCCAGTTTCTTTGTAACAGTTCTAGGAGCCTGGTAATATCTGTTTTTTTGAGTTCTAGTTAAAAATTATTTTTCCAGTTTCTTACTATCAGCTTTAGGAGTCTTATAGTATCAATTTTATGATTTCTGGTTTAAAATTAATTTTTCCATTTTTCTTGTATTAATTTTTATTTTGCAATATAATATGTCGTCTTATATACATGTGTATGATTATTACAAATTATAGATTGGTTCACAAAATATTGTGCATTAACTAAGAATAATTATGCACTACCAACAATGGGAACGATAAGTTAGATTTCAGATCACTTGTGTGCGGTATTTTTTTACAATTAGTAAATAACAATGATGTTATTTGTGACCAGAAAGTAGTGGTGGAGAAAATGGAATCGGTTATAAAGTCAGTAGCTCTTCCAATTTTATAAAAAGCCATGAAAAATCAGTATACAAAGGTTATTTACTTTCCACCACATTGTCAAAGTCACTGGATGCCAGTGACTTTAACATATGAAAATATGCAGTGGTCACATTATGACTCCAATTGCCCTAGAAGATTAAATCCAAACAATAATGACAGTTTGAAAGTTGCAATGACATTGGTATGAAATTTCTAAAAAATGAAAAAATATTATTGTTATAACTCTTATATTTTATGAAGTCACTATATATATATTTATATATATATATATATATATATATTACAGAGATATGAAGTTGAGAAACTACTGCTACAATTATCAGAAAAAATAATGTCACAAATATGCAGCTCAGCACAAGTGAAATGCATCAAGAAGAGTGTGCATAATAAGACTGTGACATGTAATTCTTTATCATATATTAATTTTCATGCCCAGCATCAGGAGTATTGATACAACTAACAACATAATTTCCTTTGTACAGGCTTGGTTGCGGGATATATGTAATGATATTTGTAATATTAATGAACACCAAAGAGATACCTCTAAAGGTTGCAGAGAAGAACATGTTGAAATGTAGATCACATCTAGTCTACGAAATTTTGACAGAGAAGGGGTATTGTTGGGATTTAGGAGAATTTATATCTAATCTTTATTTGGAGGAAAATTGATTGAAGTTGGTAGTTGAAATTGCTTGGCTGTTAAAAATGTAAATATGATGATATTAGTTTCAAAACTGCTTGTTTTTGGCTGTTGTATATAATGTTAAATGTTGCAAATTTTAAATATTTATTATGGTGAAAACCTTTTTTTTTGTATGATAATGATATTAGTTTGAATTAGTTGGGCTGTGTTGCAAATGTTCGACATTTCTTGTCGGAAAAACTATTTTTTTTATGATGATATGATTTTAGTTTGAAATTCCTTGGATGTTACAAATGAGTTTTATGTTGTTAAACTGTATAGTATCATGCGTTGTGAACCTTTTTATGATTGTGACTACGAAACTGATATCTAATTTTTTCAAAACAAATACTACATTTAAAAAAAAAACTGATACCAACATTGACACAAAACTGATACCAACTAACTGCAATTTAGCATAACATGAGAAACAGTGAAAAACTGATACCATATTTGGTCCAAAACAGATACCATAATGCTTTAAAAAAGTCCCAAACTGATACCAGTGTGAATGAAAAACTAATACTAGAAAATGACTAACTATACAAAAATAGAAACTAATATGTTAGAGCAGTCAACATAATAGAGCACAAATCATACCATGAATTCCATCACCATGTGATTTGTTATATGCTTGGTTATGTGCTCAGTTACTCGGTTATGTGCTTAGTTACTCGGTCATGTACTCGATCATGTGCTCGGTCATGTACTCGGTCATGGCCTCGATCATGTGCTCGGTCATATGGTCGGTCATGTGCTCGATCATGTGATTGGTCATGTGCTCGATAATGTGCTTGGTTATGTTCTTGGTTATGTGCTCGGTCATTTTTTCGGTCATATGCTTGATTATGTGCTCGACCATGGGCTTGGTCATGTGCTCGAGTTATGTGCCTGATTATGTGCTTAGTCATGTGTGCTCAGTCATGTGCTCGGTCGTGTGCTCGATCATGTGCTTGGTTATGCACCTAGTCATGTGCTCGGTCATATGCTCGGCCATGGGCTTGGTCATGTGCTCGGGTTATGTGCTTGGTTATGGGGTCGGTTATGGGCTTGATTATGGGCTCGGTTATGTGTTCGGTTATAGGATCAGTCATAGGCTCGATTGTTGGCTTGGTCATAGGCCTAGTTATGTACCCGGTTATGGGCTTTGTTATATAAACATAATGTTTATAAGAAAACTGATACTACAACTCTTGTATAACCGATACCATACTCATATAAACATAATGTTAGAAATAAACTGATACCATCACTTTTGCAAAACTGATATACTATTCATAGAAATATAACCTAAGTAAAAAAAAATGATACTAGTGTGTTACTAAAGCTGATATCTTTACATTGTTATTATAAAATTGATAATGGAATGCATGTAAAACCGGTACCATACTCATGTAAAAATAATATAAAAAAAACTGATATCATTACTTCTGCAACATTGATATCATATTAATAAAAACATAATATAAATGTAAAAATTGATACATGTGTGCTTCAAAGACTAATATCTTCACATAGTTATTACAAAGTTGATATTAGAATGCTTGAAACACTAATACCATAATAATGTAAAAGACTTCCACATGCAAGGCCTAATCGGGTACCTATGACACGTAAAACACATCCGGACGCAAGGCTAATCAGATACTCCAACAATGATTCTGCACCCAGTAGGAATTAGTTAACCGAGAAGGTACCTATGACACTTAAAAAACATCAGGACGCAAGGCTAATCTAGTACCCCCAGCAACAATTCTGCATCCAGTAGGTATTAGTTAACCGAGCATGTACCCGTGACATGTAAATGACATCCGGACACAACACCTAATCGGGTACCTATGACATGTAAAAGACTTCCTGACGCAAGGCTTAATCGGGTACTATGATACGTAAAAGACATTCGGACGCAAGACGTAATCGGGTACTACAACAACGATTCCGCACCCAATAGAAATTAGTTAACTAAGCGGGTACACGTGACACGTAAAAGAAGTCCAAAAGCAACGCCTAATTGGGTACCTATGATACATAAAATACCTCTGAACGCAAGGCCTAATCAGGTATCTATGACATGTAAAATATATCCAGATGCAAGGCCTAATCGGGTACTCTAGCAATGATTCTGCACCCAGTAGGAATTAGTTAACCGAGCATGTACACGTGACATGTAAAAGACATCCTGACTCAAGGCCTAATCAAGTACCTATGATACGTAAAAGACATACGGACACAAGGCCTAATCGGGTATCTTTAACTCATAAAAGACATCCGGATGCAAGGCCTAATCGGATACTCCAGCAACGATTCTGCACCCAGTAGGAATTAGCTTACCGAGCAGGTACCCATGACACGTAAAAGACATCCGAACGCAAGGCCTAATCGGATACTCTAGCAACAATGCTGCACCTAGTAGGAATTAGTTAACCGAGTGGGTACCCATGACAAGTAAAAGACATCCGGACGCAAGCCTAATCGAGTACCTATGATATGTAAAAGACTTCCGTACGCAAGGCCTAATTGGGTACCTATGGCACGTAAAAGACATCCGGACGTAAGGCCTAATCGGGTGCAGCAATGATTTTGCGCCCAGTAGGAATTAGTTAACCGGGCAGGTACCTATGACACGTAAAAGACATCCGGGTGCAAGGCCAAATAGGGTACCTATGATACATAAAAGGCTCCGAACGCAAGGCCTAATCGGGTACCTATGACACGTAAAACACATATGGAAGCAAAGCCTAATCGGTTACTCCAGTAATGATTCTACATCCACTGACCGAGCTGGTACGTATGACACGTAATCGACATTCAGATGCATGGCCTAATCAGGTACCTATGACATGTAAAAGATTCCTCACGCAAGGCCTAATAGGGTTCCTATAACACATAAAAGACATCCAGAAGCAAGGCCTAATCGGGTACTCCAGCAATGATTCTGCACCCAGTAGGAATTAGTTAACCGAACGGGTACCCATGACACGTAAAAGACATCCGGACGCAAGGCCTAATCAGGTACCTATGACATGTAAAAGATTTTCGTACGCAAGGCCTAATCGAGTACCTATGACACGTAAAACACATCTGAACGCAAGGCCTAATCGGGTACTCCAGCAACGATTATGCACCTAGTAGGAATTAGTTAACCGAGAAGGTACCCGTGACACGTAAAATACATCCGAGGCAGGGCCTAATCGGGTACCTATGATACGTAAAAGACTTCCGGACACAAGGCCTAATAGGGTACTTATGGCATGTAAAACGCATCTAGACGCAAGGCCTAATCGGGTACTCCAGCAACGATTCTGCATCCAGTAGGAATTAGTTAACCAAGCGGATACCTGTGACACGTAAAAGACATCTGGACGCAAGGCCTAATCGGGTACCTAGGACATGTAAAACACTTCTACACGCAAGGCCTAATCGGGTGCCTATGACACGAAAAAGACAACCGGAAGCAAGCCCAATCGGGTACTCTAGCAACGATTCTGCATCTAGTAGGAATTAGTTATCCGAGCAGGTACCCGTGACACGTAAAAGACATCCAGACGCAAGGCCAAATCGGGTACCTATGAACATAAAAGATTTTTCCTACGTAATGCCTAATCGGATACCTATCACACGTAAAACACATCTGGATGCAAGGCCTAATCGAGTACTCCAACAATGATTCTCCACCCAGTAGGAATTAGTTAATCAAGCGGATACCTGTGACATGTAAAAGACATCTGGACACAAGGCCTAACCGGGTACCTATGACATGTAAAAGAATTCCGAACGCAAGGTCTAATCAAGTACCTATAACACGTAAATGACATCCGGACGCAAGTCCTAATCAGGTACTCCAGCAATGATTATGCACCCAGTAGGAATTAGTTAACCGAGCGGGTGCCCATGACACGTAAAAGACATCCAAAAACAATGCTTAATAGGGTACCTATGACACGAAAAAGACTCCCGCATGCAAGGCCTAATTAGTACCTATGACACGTAAAAGACATCCGGACGCCAGGCTAATCACGTACTCCAACAACAATTCTGCACCCACTAGAAATTAATTAACCGACCAGTTATCTATGATACATTAAAGACATTCGGTCGTAAGGCCTAATCGAGTACCTATGAAATGAAAAGGAATTCTGCAAGCAAGGCCTAATCGGGTACCTATGACACGTAAAAGACATCCGACGCAAGGCCTAATCGGGTACTCCAGCAACAATTCTGCAACCGACAGGAATTAGTTAACCGAGCGGGCAACTGTGACACGTAAAAGACATCCGGACGCAAGACCTAATCGGGTACATATGACTCGTAAAAGACATCCGGATGCAAGGCCTAATTGGTTACTCCAGCAACGATTTTACACCCACTAGGAATTAGTTAACCGAGCAGGTGCCCGTAACACGTAAAAGACATTCGGACGCAATGCATAATCAGGTACCTATGACACGTAAAAGGCTCCCGCACACAAGGCCTAATCGGGTACCTGTGACACATAAAAGACATCTGGAAGCAAGGCTAATCGGATACTCCAACAACGATTCTGCACCCAGTAAGTATTAGTTAACCGAGCAGGCATCCATGACACGTAAAAGACATCCGGACCCAAGGCCTAATCGGGTAACTATGAAACGTGAAAGACTTTCGGATGCAAGGCATAATCGGGTACCTATGATATGTAAAAGATATCCAGACGCAAGGCCTAATCGGGTGCTCCAGCAACGAGTCTGCACCCAATAGGAATTAGTTAACCGAGCGGGTACCCATGACACGTAAAAGACATCCGGACGCCTCATTCCATAATAAAAAAAATGATACCAGAATGATTTTGTAACTGATACTAGTTCATTTGCAAAAATGATACCATGTTCACATAAAAAGAAGTTTTGTATCAAAACTGATATCAGTTATCTTGGAAAACCGATACCACATTTGTATAAACATTATCATAGTACCAAAACTAATACCGGTATGCTTCCAAAACTAATACCAGAAACTGTATATTACAGCAATTAAGATATAAATGATACCAATACAACCAATAACTGATATCTACAAGTCAAGCAACATAAAATACATAGTACATACATACATATATGCATACATACATACATACATACATACATACATACATATATATACATACATACATACATATATATATAATCCACTAAAACATGATACTAAACCAAAAATTCAATGAATACTCACAACTAATCTCAAATTTATTACATTTCCAAATCTGAATGCATAAAGTGAAAGAAAAAAATGTAAAATCTGTAATAGAAATGTAATGAAATATCAATTCTTCGAAGCTTGACATTTGCGCTTGTTGTGGTTGTACTGCTTACACACACCACACTGATTTTGTTTATTCTGGAAAAATGAAATTCTGCCTTTTCGTTTGGTAGAAGGTCAACCAGCGCTACGTTTGTCTTTAGGAGGCTTAATGACATCTTCAATGCAAGAATCAACAATGGGCTTATCATAGTTCAGAATTAGATTCATTGGATTAGCATAAGAAGATTGATAAGCGTCTACGATGAAATAATATTCAACAAAATCGTATACCCAAAGTTTAGATCTAGTAATGCACTTGATAGCATGAGCACAAGGAAACCTCAGTAACTTTCCATTGATTACAAGTACAACTTTGATTTTAAAGATCAACATGATGAGAAGATGGAGACTTGACTTCAATTTTGAATTCTGAAGAGTTGTAAACAACCCAAACAAACCCTTCATCAATCAACCCTTTTAACCTATGCTCCATTGATGGACAAAGAATGCTAGTCCACAAATGACACTCCTCTTTCCTTTTGGCCATTTGTTCCAACTTTTTTTTAATCCTAATTCCATCTAAGCATGATGTAATTGGTAATTCTTTTCCCTCTATAATCCAACTATTAAAACTTTTAGCTACTATATTCTCCATATAGTTTTCCCTTAAAAAACAAATTAGCCCACTTATCAAACAGTTTATCCTTCAAAAAGTTCATGGTGTAGTACCTCCGACGTCCAAAATTTCGAATGTGCATCTTCAAATTCATTTAAATTTGATGCTCTAGAACACAACTTAAACAACTCAACCAAAATTTTTGTTCTTCGACTTAACAGCTAAAAGCAAGTTTTGTTCCATATGAAGATAACAAAAACCATAAAATGCATTAGGGAAAACTTCACGAATACGAAAACTAACCCTTGATGACGATCTGATATAAAAAACAAATCACATGTTTCTTCAAGCATTTTCTTCAAGCGACATAAAAACCATCTCCAATTATCCACATTTTCAATGGAGACTTCACCCATAGCTAAGAGGAAAAAGCCTGCAAATTAAATAACAGTTAAATAGAAAATCAAAATAAAACACCAATACATATACACAATAACTGATACCAGCGGGTACCTAAAACTGATATCAAAAAACTGGAAACAAGTAATGAAAATCAAAAATCAGAAAAATTGATATTGTTGGGTACATAAAACTGATACTAGAAAATTAATTTTAACAACAAACCATAAAAACTGATACTACCAGGCTATAAAAATTGATACCAAGAAACTGGAAAAATAAATAATAAATAGAACCTTAAAAAATTATACTACCAGGCTCCTAAAACTGATATATAAAAGCAATAAATAATAAGGCATAATATATGCTAATACTACAAGTCACCTAACACCAATATGTAAGAAAAAAACTTGAATACTAAAAAAAACTTTATTACCATTCTTTGTGGTAGCTCCCATCAATACACCCGGTCGTCCCTTTAAGTGAGTAGCATCTAAAAAAATCATTGCTCGGCGATATTCAAACCCATGTATGCAAGTAGAAAGGGCAATAAACACTCTCTCAAACTGGTTAGTACTGGCATTAACCTCTAAGGCAACATAACTACCCGGGTTATGGCTTTGTAGTGCCTCCAAATACCATCTCAGGTCATCGTAAGACATAACATCATTATCATATAATTAAGTCAAAGCAAGTTGTTTTGCAGAATAAGCAAACAGATAATTCAATTCAATTTTATATTCTCTTTGAAAATCAGCTATGATCTCCTTAGGCTTCTTGCTCGGATGATCATGAATTTCATCAATAATCAATGATTTAATAAACGAGCTTGAAATATGGGGATTGCTCAAATTTCTAAGTCCACCACCACAAGAATGCTCACTAACTAATTTCTGTATGAAAAACATATTAAGTTGTTTGGAATCACAAGTAGCATGAACTTTAAACTAACACCTTGTAGAAGAGGAATAAGAGTAAACAACTGTTATTCTAAAAGAAATATTGTTTAAAAAAAAATCATATCCAGTCTGAATTTGATATGCCATCAATAATTCCCTAAACTCAATAGCACCCCAAAACAAAACACATAGAAATCAGAAATTGAAAGATTAGATCCTCTCTTCATCATGTCTTTTTATGTAACTTCTTCCATGTACAATAATACAAGAACACAAAGATGCAGTAGACGAAACATTAGATGTAGTTGAAAGAGAATAGTCATCAACATTTTGCAGCTGATAATCCTTTCAATTAATAGTAAAAGAAAAGAAAGCACTTTTTTTATGTAGTTGAAAGTAGACTATACTTTGAAGATCGGAATCGGTATCAACATATATTATTTGTTCTCAAGCGAATAACTAATCTCAACTGAAAGAGGAGTAAGTTGGAAACAATGATGGCATAATTCATTCTTCAAATCATATAGTGAACAATCTATGGCCAACCGAGTACTGAAGGTAGTGTTGTTTAACAAAAACAAAACCAAAAGACTATTATCACCACTACAAAAAAAAAAATCATATAAAAAAAAGCAATTAGAAAATGATTAATTCAAAAAAAATACCTATATTACGTAACTCATACATGCAAATATAATTCTGGTATCTTAAAAAATACAAAACAAATACCCAGAATAATTTACTATAGTAATTAATGAAAACTGATACTGCAAAACATATAAGACAGATACCACATATTTGTTCTAACTTTTAATTACATAAAAATGATACCCGAAGACCGATAAAAATGATACCACATTCCTGAACTGAATAAAATGCAGTATAACTCCAGCAAATCAGATACTACGATGCAGTAAAAAACATCTAACCTGCTACTGTTGCACATCAAATTCACTAATCAACCAATTCGAATCAATAGGAGAAAACCTGAAGAGAATTGATCATATAAATTTTTGTAGTTTTTTTGAAGAAGATGAACGTGAAAGGAAAAATCCGAACAAAGAAAGCAACAAATAATTGCGCAAAAGGAAAATCGAACTTGAGAAATAATTTTCAATCTAAATTTGATTTCACACGATGAAAATCCACACAATCAAAATCCATACAAATTTAGTTAATCCAAGAAGATTAAAATCCACGCAATGAAGAAGGTTAAGACACACAACGTTGATCCACACACGATGAAGAAAATGAAGATGAAATCGGCACAGGAATAAATTTGCGCATGATGGGGACAACGAAATTAAGGAAGGTTGTTTTGAACTGACGATGATCTTTTCGAACGAGATTCTTACGTGCGCGGGATGAGTCAGCAACTTATATATTGTCCTAGACAAAAAATTTAGACGGACTTTGCTTATCGATAAAAAGCCCAACATTTTTTTCCTTCGTGCTATTTTCATATATCATTTAACTGGTTCCCATGATTGTGCATGAAAGTGAAGATATGTGAGTATAATGAGGGAGAGTAGATGGACTAAATATAAAATAAAATATATTAAGATGAAAGGCTCTTTAGGAACAGTTGTGTATCTTGAACCACACAGATTAGTATAATCTTGCGAGCTCTTTTACGGGTGAAATGCGTGTGTTAACAATGCAAAATATTTTTTTTTAAAGCCAAGTATGAATGGAAGCTTCTTTTCTTTCATTCTTTCGTATGATTCTTTTCTTTTGGAAACTCGACACCCATGTATATGTATACGTCGTAGGCAACATATTACATGTCCATATATGTTGGAATCCACAGCCTCTGACGTTCAAATTAATGTGTTTAACATAGAAACTAAGACACTGATCATGAATTGTTTACAACGAATATAACATACCAAAGTTTCTCTAGATTGAAAACAGAACAAAAATTCATGAATCTCTAGTACATATCTCAAATTAAATTAAAAAATTGTAACACTAAAGATCATTTGAAACAACCCAACTCCTCGACCTCAGAAATCGACAATAATACATCCTTGGTATTCACGTGACGTAGATCTGACGCCGAAGAGTTAAATAGTTTGGAGAAAAAAGAAATTATAGATAAAAAATAGAAAGAAAATAGAATCTTACATTGTATTAAACTCCAATAATTTACATTTGAAAATATATGTGGATGATTTGATAATTGCTAATCTAGTGGGAATGATTATACACCACATTCGTTCAAGTATCGGTAAAGATAAATGTAGCGGAATGATAGGTAAACATAATGATATGATCAAAAAGCACCATGCTTCAGTAGCCTCCAAAATGCTCTAAGGCTTCATGCTCTAAAACGATGATATCCATCAAATCTCTAAGATGCCTGGAGAAATAGGGGAATGCAGATTTAAGGGACAGAAAAATAAACTTTGGGTCGTTATCGGTTACCATAAAGTGACCAATATCGATTACTATTATTATTGGTCGTTTTGGCCAAATTGACATGGACGATGGTGTGATTTCGAAAAGCAGGATGTGATGGTCTGTTCAATAGTAGTTTCGATATGATGTCTCTTCAATTAATGATTATTTATCCGATGATGGTGATTCTAGGATGGGAAGCAAAAGCAAAGTAGCAACTTCGATAAAGGATAGCGATATTTCAAGATGTTGAGTAGTGATGATGGATCGAGAGGGAGATACTAAAGAGGAGTCGTGGTATTAGTTCCACGATAGACTTTGATATAGGTTGCGTGTGCAAAAAGATCATCGATACGCAGGTTCAATAAGCACTCAAGAAGAAGAGATAATAGGTGTGTAGTTCATTTGGACTAGTTCGAGTCCTCTTTTCCTAGTCTTAGGAGATTATTCCCAAGTTTCAAGATAACCAGTGACATACTCCTGGACCATTCTTGGGTCCATATTTTAGGTTGTACCAATTAGTACAACTTATTTCCTATCCCACTAAGTAGCATGGATTCGAGTATAATGGAAAATAAGCGTTATCGTATATCCAACGCTTTGAGTGAGTGACTATAAGGATGAATGATGAATGCTATGGATGTTTACTTATTTATCACCATTTAGTACTTAGACATCTTCCACACCCTCTTTACATTATGTTATCATGGTATAACATGTATCGATTATTGTATGCTAACTCTATGGATGTTAGGGCATGACAGGTAAAATTCTCTATAACCTTCATGCCATATATACTATTGCAACTTTTAATTACAGTATTTTGAGATTTGTTATCTCTCACACCAAACTATTGTCTGACCCAAGGTTTTATTTCCCTCTTTACCTTGGTTTCTTATCGACGATGCTAATGAGCAGATCATGTGATGGGTATGGGTATTACCTGGAGTCGTACAGGTAGGCTAGCAGGAGATGATGTCTCTCCTATTTATACGTGCATTATTTTTTATTTTGATATGTAACATTATGGAGCCTTGATAGTGTTATGCATTCTTATTAGAGTCAGTTTATCTGTCAGATTTATTTATCTCTTGTATAAACTCTATTACTTTTTTGTATAAGTGTATGAGATTGTATACTCTGATTATGTGGTTTATATAATAATTATTGTCTTGCTTCTTTCATACCTTTATTGTCGTTATTAATGTTATCTGATGCGCTTTGAGATATACGACAGGTTCTGTGATTATTTTTATATCCTGTTCTCTTCTTTATTCTTTCTCTTCTGCTTTCGACTTTTCTTTCCCGTTTCTTTTTTATCTACTATTTCTTACTTTTGATAATCGCTATACATCGATCAGTTGCTTCTACAGTGTAATTTTTTTGTTATGAGCACCGTTGGTGTATAGCATATCGTCACACTCCTTATCCTCTCAATAATTGTTCTATTCTTCCTTTCTTCTACTTCATTTTGCTTAGGGGGTCTAAGCCATATTTTTTGTTGTTTGATTCCATTATTTCCAAAATGCTTTTGAAATTCTTTTGAAGTGAATTCTCCGTCATAGTCAAATTTCTTGGCTTTATTCACAAGACCACTTTCCTCTTAACGTAGGTTCGAACTTCTTGAAATTCTCAAAAACTTGTGATTTGTCCTTCAAAAAATACACCCATGTTTTTCTTGAAAAATCATCGATGAAAAGATGGAAATAGTTACTCTTATCAAGTGAACTTGGCTTTGATCGGACCACACAAAACCGTTGTATGAGTTCCAACGGTTTTTTAGCTGTTGAGTATGACATTTTTGGAATTCCCATTTTAAATTGCTTTCTGAGTAAACAATCTTTGCACAATTGATTAGGATGACTTATGCATGTTAATCCTCTTAACATTTCCTTCTTAGAGAGCAACTCTAGTCCTCTGATGTTAAGATGTCCAAAACGAAGACGACAAAGCTAAGAAGAATCTTTAAAGTACACCTTATGTCATTTTATGACATCACTTTGAATTTTAGCACAAATAATCAGTTTCTTGACATTGATACCTTAGCAATGAAGTTACTTGCATCATCTCTTATAGAAAGATTATTATCTTTTAATCGAATATCATAACATTCCTCTAAGAGTCGCATTCAGCTCAAGGTGTTGATCTTCATGTTTGGCATATAATAAACATTTGGAATGAATTGATGTTTTCCATTCCTCAATCGGATTAGAACATTTAATTTATTTTCCACTACTATCTTTTATTCATCTTCAAATGCCACGTTGCTCTTCAACGATTCATTAAGCTCTACGAACATGTGTTTTTCCTTCCATAAATATGGTTCATGCTTGAATTGATATCTAGTTACCATTGATTTTTCCCCTTTTTCATTTTCTTTGTGAGCTAATTGTAATGTACCATCATTTTGACTTTTTTCTTCAATGTAATTGGTTATCTCTTCAACTTTATTGTTTCTTGGAGCTCTACATTTGAAACCATAATGTCCAATTTTCTCAAAATTGTAGCATTTAATGCTTGACTTGTCATATCTTAATCAATTTCCTCTCCTACGACCTCCTATTGAGCTTTGTTCTTTTTTATTCTCATTTCTATTATTGTTTTCATCATTAGGGCCTTCAACCTCGAGAATGTCCATATCTATGACATCTTCCTTGTCCATAACCACACTAAACACAAGAAGACTCTAGAAACTATAATAATAGAAACCTTCTAGAAACCATCTAGAAACCATAGGAAGTCAAGTTTAATAATTGATCAACTATATATATACACACATGTGCGCGTACACACACACGTATCATGTGTCACCTGTTGAGACTACAGACAACATGACAACAATGATGATTTTGTCCAGAGACGGAAGTGCTGAGGGTGTAAGTGGGGGTCATGGCCCCCCTAAGTTTCAAAAGTAAAAAAAAGAATGGTTTACTGACTTTTCAATCGGGCTGACTTTTACTCTCATTATACTACACGTTACCTGATACTTTGCTATCACTTTCTCATATTCTTCTCCTGAGTCCTTTATTCTTCCAAGTTAACTAATCAAGGCAATTCCTTTATGCTTTTAATTTTCTGTATGTTAATGCATTGTTAATTGTTATGACTTATGAGCTAATTTCATTATTTCATTTCCAGGTTTCACAAAGTGTCAAAGTGAAACAAATCAAATTCAATTTTGGAAAACTAAGGTAACTACTTAGTACTTTAATTTTCAATTTTCAGGTTTTAACTTAGTATGTGGACTGCAGTGTTAAGAATTATAAAATATGAATTCATAACCATGAATAATGAATCATGGTCAATTTTATCCTTCCTATATACGAATGGAAATGCAATTTATTCATATTTTTTTCCTTTTTGAATTTTAGATATATTGGATATCATGGTTAGATCTTCTAAAATACACGACTTTTTTAAAAGAAAAGTTACTGGAACTAGGGAATCTATTAGATATTCTTCAATCTCCAACAACGATCATCAAACTCAGGATGCTTTTCCAACTCCAAAATATCAAAGAACTGAGATTATAGAGATTGAAGAAAATGCTTTAAAACGTGATCTTGGATTGCGCTCACAAATATATGATTATCCTTTACATAAGCAAGATGAAATTAGGCGTGCTTATGTTAATTTGGGGACTTATCAACCTATACTTGAAGAGTTTCCATTGTCCGAAAAAGGAATACATCTTCGACGATTTAATGGTTCTTGGTACAAATTGTTTCCATGGTTGGAATATTCCTCCGTTAAAGATGCAGCATTTTGTTTACCAAGCTTTGCTTTCAACAAGAGAACGACCGATCGATATAGATCAAATGCATTCACTGTTGATGGCTTTCAAAATTGGAAGAAGGTCCATAGCGTTATTGAATGTGCTATTTTAAACCATGTTAGAAATCTGCTAACTCAACACATAATGCTGCCGAACAATCTTGCAAAGATTTAATGAAATCATCTCAACATATTGAATTTTTTTGGAGAAACAAACCAAAGAGAAAATATCTCAAAATAGATTAAGACTTTTGGTATCTATTTACATTGTGCGATGGTTAACGTTTTAAGCACGTGCACTTCGTGGAAATGAGGAAAGACTTGATTCTAAAAATCCGGGCAACTTCACTCAATTTATAAAAGCCGTAGCCTCTTACAATGAAAAAGTTGCAGATTTTGTCTTAGTGAATGCACCTGGAAATGCTAAGTATACTTCACCTCATATTCAAGAGGAGATTTTATACTTTATTAAAACAAAAGTTAGAAATTCTATTTGTGCAGAAATTGGAGATGCTAAATTTTGTATCATTGTTGATGAAGCATTGGATAAATCTCAAAGAGAACAAATGAGTCTTGTTTTAAGATTTGGTGTAAAGAAGGATTTGTGCGTGAACTTTTTTTCAATATTGTTCATGTTAAAGACACAAAAGCGAAAACTTTAAAGCATGAAATTACTAAGTTGCTTTCTAGTAACAATTTATGTACCCAAAATATTCGTGGACAAGGTTATGATAGTGCTAGTAACATGCGCGGTGGGTGGAAAGGATTACAAGCTCTTTTCTTAAATGAATGCCTATATGCTTATTATGTTCATTGTTTAGCTCATCGACTTCAATTGGCATTAGTTGCCGCTTCCCAAGAAGTTCTTCCGGTTTATTATTTTTTCTCCAAATTATGTGTTGTTGTTAATGTAGTGGGTGCATCTTCTAAGCGTCATGATGAGTTGCAAGCTATTCATAGAAGTAGTATATCTAAGTTAGTTGCTAATGGTGAATTAAAATCTGGTACTTAATCAGATTGGAACTTTGCAATGAGCTGGAGATACTAGATGGAGTTCTCATTTTAATTCGGTTTGTAGTTTGATAAAAATGTATAGTGCGTCTTGTTCAATTCTTATTGATATCGCTAAGGACAAAGAATGCACTGTTTCACAAAGAGGAGAAGCCGACGCGGCATACAATGCTTTATTGTCTTTTGAGTTTGCATTTATTTTGCACATTATGCAAAAAACTATGAGAATCACTAATGGTTTGTGCCAACATTTACAAAATCAATCTCAAGATATATTGAATGTCATACAATTAGTGAAAACTACAAAGGCACTTATTCAAGACTTAAGAGATAATGGTTGGAGTTTATTTCTTGATAAAATTACATCATTTTTATTAAGTGTTTGGTCTAACACTGGTACCCTGTTACCTTATCTCAAGTGCATGGGCTTCATCCCAACATCTTTGCTTAAAACCCAACGTAATAATAATGTCATTTCCGCTTTGTATATAAATTATGTACAAGCTGTTATAGAAACCATCAAGTAATAATAAACAAATTTACATTTTCTCGCATCTGTCATAAATCGCATATGGTATCAGAGCCTTCTTGCTAACAGCAATCAAGAACTCGATTAAATCTCCAAAATCTATCTAAAAGATAGATTGTCCAAGAACATATTATCATCATCTGGACCCTCTCATCCAAGATTCTGTAAATCCTTTCATTTGAGAGTTGAGGCTGTAAATCAAAATAGTGCCTCGCCAACTTTTAAGTGGCTGCAACTGTTCGTCATTACAGCTTGGTGGCAAATCAGTTCTGAAGCCTCAAATTCGATCAAAGAATTGAAGAAATCATCTACTGAATTCAAAACCATTCAAGGAAGCCGGCTTACATCACCTTATCAATCTGGTTGCTTTCAATTGACAAAATCATATTGAAAGCCATCCAAGATAGTAATCAGTCATATCATAATTGGTTTTTTTTAAAACACCAACTTCCATTTTCATTTCTCTAAATTCAGTTGAAGAAATCACTTAAATTCTTCAATTCAAGAACCTGAGGCTCAGAAAAGCTTACCTGTTTCTGTGATACTGAAGGCTCTCCCTGTTTTTCTGCAATCATGGTGGAAACTGATCCTCCAACTACACCAAGATCATCAGCAAGATCAAATCATACAAGTGCAGAAAGTACAGAAGATCTCATCAAATCCATCGTAAAACCCCAATGTCAGATAATCTCAATTCAACTTGATGAATCCAACTATCTTTTATGGAAACTGCAGATTGAAACAGCTGCAAAAGGTTACAGTCTCGAAGAATTCATCTATGGAACTAAACCAGTTCCAGCAAAATACATAAGAGACAGTAGTAACAGCCTTATTCTCAATCAAGAATTTACAGTTTATCAAAGGCAAGATAATCTAATCAGTGCATGGTTAATGTCATCTGTGAGTGCATCTCTAATGCCATAGCTAATAGGTACTAAAACTGCTCATGAGGTGTGGACTGCATTAGAAAGGTCTTTTACCAGTCAATCTGCTGCAAGAGTATTACATTTCAAGAAACAACTTCAGAGTATAAAGAAAGAAAATTCTAACACGAATGAGTATCTAATGAAAATCAAAAACCTGTGCGATCAACTTGCATGCACTGGTAACAAAATTGAAGAAAAGGAACAGATTCTTTATATCATAGGAGGGTTAGAAGACGAATATGAATCAGTAATAGCATTCATAATGTCAATTGAACCTACTCCTTCACTACATAGTGTTTACAACATGCTTCTTGCTCATGAAGGAAGGTTCTTACAAAAGAAGGAACAAGGATCTGACTTTAATATCAATTACACTACTACAGGCAAAGGAAAGATTCAACAGAGTAATCAAAGAAATCAAAATACTTACCAAAGAGGGGGTCAATCAAATCGTGGAAGAGGTAGAGCTGGTAGGTGGAACCCCAACAACCGACCAAAGTGTCAAATTTGCGACAAATTTAGACACACAGCCAACAGATGCTACTTCAGATTCGATAACAACTTCAATGCCAATCAGCAAGGCAATAATAACAACAGGAACAATAACCCAAGTGCAAATTTGGTTAACAGTCAGTCAGAAAACAAAGGCATTCAAGAATCAACATCAAATGCTGCTAGCATTGAAGATATTCAAGATGAAGCGTGGTACCCAGATTCTGGTGCAACCCATCATGTTACTAACAATCTAAACAATCTCAACTTTGGCAATCGTGAATACAAAGGTAAAAAGTCTCTAATTATGGGTGATGGTAATTCTATTCTCATCTCTCACACTGGACATGCTAGCATCAAAGGTGCAAAACTACTTCACTTAAATAATTTACTATGCGCACCGCACATAAGGAAAAATCTAATTAGTG
Source organism: Allium sativum (assembly GCA_030737875.1). Classification (NCBI taxonomy): domain Eukaryota; kingdom Viridiplantae; phylum Streptophyta; class Magnoliopsida; order Asparagales; family Amaryllidaceae; genus Allium; species Allium sativum. Next base: position 180,996,311 of record CM060924.1, on the reverse strand, counting down.
TGTCACAATGTGCAAAAGATAATCAAGTGTCTTTTGAATTCTACCCAAACCACTGTGTAGTTAGGGACTTGCTAACTAAACATGTTTTATTGCAGGGTAACCAACAGAATGGATTGTACAAGTTTGACTCTGAAAGTACAAGAAACAGTGAATCAAAGAAAAATTTCTGTAATATAACAGACTTAGACAAACACAATGACTGTACTAAATTTGATATGTTGCATCTTAAGTTTGGTCATCCAAGTCTCAGAGTTATGAAAGAAATTTTAAATACTAGTGACATCTCTATTGATATTCCAGCCAATTACATATGTACATATTATCAAATGGGAAAAAGTCACAAACTATCATTTTCAAACTCTGAAACTAATTATCAAAATCCTTTAGAATTAGTTGTTGTTGACCTATGGGGTCCAGCACCAGTCAACACTGACTATGGTTTCAGCTACTACATCTCATTCATAGATGCATGTTCAAGATATGTCTGGATTTATTTTTTAAAGTCTAAATCTAATACTTGTAATACTGTGATGCAATTCATTGCTAATGTTGAGAATCTGTTAGATCATAAAGTCAAAATGTTTCAAAGTGATGGTGGAAAGGAGTTTTTACCCTTAAAGCAGTTTTTCAATAAAAAGGGTATAATACACAGGTTAACCTGCCCTCACACTTCTGAACAAAATGGTCTCATCGAACGAAAACACAGACACATTGTAGAAACTGGGCTGACACTGCTGGCACATGCATTATTGCCATTGAAATTCTGGCCTGATGCATTTGCCACAGCAGTGTACCTAATAAATAGATTGCCCACAAAGGTACTGAATCTAAAATGTCCTTATGAAATGTTAAACAAGGTTAAACCTAACTATAATGATCTCAAAACCTTTGGATGTCTGTGTTTTCCTCACATAAGACCCTTCAATAGGCACAAACTTGACTTTAGATCTATACCATGCACATTTTTGGGTTACTCTCCTTATCACAAAGGCTATAAGTGTTTAAGCAATAATGGTAAACTGTATGTATCCAGACATGTCATATTCAATGAAAGTATTTTTCCTTTTAAAAGTGACTCTCTTAAAACAACAAAGAAAATATACAATCCAAGAGTCTCCATTCCATCCATTTCTGAAACTATAATTGAGGTTGACAATGTTCCACAAACAAGGGACAACATAACATACACACAAGGTCAACAAACTACCAGGTCATCACACGGCCCTACAGTCAGTATAGAAGACAGTCAAAGCAGAGCTAGTACTGAAAATAATCAAAGTAATAATGACGGAAGTGAGGCTAATTCCCAACATCAGAACACAAGCACAGATGAAGAAAACACTCAAAATGATGAAAACAGGGAAGTTACTCAAGCTTGCAACAAACATCATATGATTACTAGAGCTAAAAGTGGTATCTTTAAACCAAAAACTTACTGTGCTGAATTCAATGACATTGAGCCATCCACTTATCATCAGGCAGTGAAAAATGATAAGTGGAAAGCTGCAATGAAGGAGGAACTAGATGCCTTGAATAAAAGGCAAACCTGGAACCTAGTTCAACCACCCAAACACAAAAATATAATTGGGTGTAAATGGACATATAGGATAAAAAGGAATGCAGATGGTACAATTTCTAAATACAAGGCTAGATTAGTGGCAAAAGGCTATTCACAACAGTGTGGAATTGATTTCAATGAGACATTCTCACCTATTGTGAAGCCAACCACAATAAGAATAATATTAACCATAGTCTTGTATAGAAATTAGATCATCAAACAAATTGATGTCAATAATGCATTTTTGAATGGTGAATTGTAAGAAGAGTTGTACATGGAATTACCACAAGGACTTGATGAAGCTACAAGCAAAGGAATGGTGCAACTTGAACAAGGCTATATATGGTCTAAAGCAGGCTCCTAGGGTTTGGTTCAACAAAGTGAAGACAACCTTATCAAGTCTAGGATACACATCTACAAAATCAGACAATTCATTGTTCACAAAATTTACAAATGATGATGTCACCTATGTTCTAATCTATGTAGATGATTTTATAATCACAGGTAGCAGCATATCAGAAATCAGGAACGTTACAAATCAACTAAATAAAGAATTCTCTGTAAAAGATCTAGGTGATCTATCATACTTCATGGGAATTGAAGTGCACAGAACAAGTGAAAATGAACTTCAGCTGTGTCAAAGAAAATTCATATCTGAAATCCTAGTTAGAGCTAAAATGGATGGTGCTAAATCTTTACCTACACCCATGATAACAAATTCACATCTAAGCAAGGACAAGGGTGAGCCTACTTGCAATGAAAAGATGTACAGAAGTGTTACTGGGGCTTTACAATATGTAACTATAACCAGGCCAGACATCTCATATAGTGTGAACAAAGCTAGTCAATTCATGCAAAGACCTTTAAGTGATCACTGGCAAGCTATTAAGAGAATTCTAAGATATCTAAAAGGCACAATCAACCAAGGTCTCATCCTAAAGCCAAGCACAAATTTAAATATCAATGCATATGCAGATGCAGATTGGGCAAGTGACTATGATGATAGAAAATCAACCAGTGGATACTGCATATTTTTGGAAAAAAATCTTATATCATGGTGTGCAAAAAAGCAAAACACAGTGTCAAGATCAAGTACAGAGGCTGAGTACAGAAGCATTGCTAGTACTACAGTTGAGATAATGTGGATTCAATCCTTACTGAGTGAAATCAGAATCAACACTAGTGCTAAAGCAACTATATGGTGTGACAAAAAGAGTGCTATTGCACTAACAGCCAATCATGTATTACACTCTAGAACTAAACATCTAGAAATTGATATATACTTTTTTCGAGAATTAGTTGAGAAAGAGAAACTTGTGGTGAACCACGTACCTTCAACTTACCAGATTGCAGACATACTGACCAAACCTCTCTCAAGATCCAGATTTGAACAACTGCGAAGTAAGCTTGGGATAGGTGAAGTCGTCAGCATTCAATTCCAGGAAAATCTAAAAACTCCTACAAACGAAAGTCAAAGGATCAGAGATTTGAGAGCAGAAACGAAATTGTCTACAATAAAAAAACAATACTTCCCAACGATCTGATGCTACTCCATCTACGACTAACAATCATCATCAATACAGCTCCAAAATGGAAAAAGCAACCACTCATACGCTCATAACAGAGGCCATAAAGCCTAGCTCGAGAAGCAAAGAGTGGAAAATAAAAGAGCATAAACAAACTGAAGAAGATTCGTCAGAGAAATCAAGGGAGAAAGATGATTACTGCGGCCATTTTTTTGTCACCAAACCCTAGCTTCGATTCTAGGGTTTGCGGGGGGGGGGGGGTATTAAGTGTGTAAAGACCCGGGCTTTGCCCGACCTGATCGATCGTAAAATCGACCAAGACCGTTCAAATCCCGAATACTTTAACTTTGGGAATACAACAATCATCAGAACAAAACAGCAGACTTTTATAAACAGTACAAAATGTTTACATCGGAGTACAGAATATCAGAGTACCTCGAATAAAAATAATTGCAGCGGAAGATAAATTTTACATTTAATTTATAATACATTGCAGCTGAACAAAACTAATACAGCGGAAGTCTTTTCTATATTCTGGACACAGCTTTATGCTTCAATCCAGTATCCTGTTCAAGAGATAAACCTGTAGACAAACTACTCGACTGCCCGTGTGGAAAAGAGGGCACCCGAGTTTGCAAAGGTGGAAAACAAACAACGGGTCAGTCGTGGGACTGGTGTGAGAATTCTTAACTAATATAACTAATAGTAAGGCAAATCCAAGGACCACGCCGCTAACGCGGAACGGGTTTACTCCAATGGATTGCTGTGCATAACAGTAAAGTAAATCGTCAAATAACGCAATGCTTTTTAGAAAAAATGAAACCACCATAAGACTCAGGTCCCATCACACAATGCAACGCACACCAGAGGATAGAGTTTTACCTTATGGTGATTAAAAGATGATAAATACGTAAAAACGATATTATTATTAGTGTGTATATGTTTTAATAAAACATTTCAATCATAATATCAATCCTAGGAAGCATAGGTACCATATATTATGCCTCCGTACTAGTAATACAATCAAAACCGCATGGGGCGTATTGGAGATTTGGATTTCCATCATGAGTCAAGGCTAGAGCGGAGCTCCTTACCGATTCGAGACACTCTAGCTAATGTCCCAGGATTACCCGCAGTTAACCCTTGGAAATGGCAGGGCCGGTCCTCAAATACAGCTTAGAGGATTGGCAATTCCTAAGCACACGTTTCCCGGTCCTATAGGACCTATCCGAGGCGCGCCTCATTCCATCATCCACATAAGTAAAATGTCAGGCCGTGATAAAACCCAACCACCACTTCTAGCTAGAAAGAAACGTGCTGCTCTCCCTGCGTTCCCTTCGCCCGTTTTAGACTCTACCGGTTTTGAGGCTCGCGAAGTTATGTCATAACCACAAGGCCTGCTTTTCAACAAAGCCTTGATCATCTTCATCTTAGCGTGCCACATTGTCAATCCATACCGTGCCATTGATCGTCCATCAATATATAAACGGGTGTTAAGTAAAGAATAAATTCTTCACCACCAATCATTTATATATAGACAAAAAATCAATAACATGATATTAACGGAGTACAACGTCAGACACACAATCCATTTAAAACTTATGCTCTGGGTCTGAGCGAAAGTCAAATCCGTACAAATCAACACTACGTCTGGACGGCAACCACTGTAGCCCCTTCAAGGTAGCTACTCCAATCATGGGCATCAGCAGTCGTCGTCCATTCGATGTGAAGACCGTCGGTCTTCTATGGTCGTCTTTAAATCTTCAATTTTTAAACGTCGTTTAAATTTTTTGGAATGAGATAAACTCGGACTTCCCAAACAATTCTCGTGTATATATAAGTTGGAAATCATTTCATATCGTTTGATTTTAAATTTTTATATATATAATTATATATATAATTTCTCCATCCATTTCATCTTACTATATTTTCCTAACAACCAATCTTCTTATTTATATGCAATAACTCATCACACCAAACAATGGTTTCTTTTATTAATGTTCTTCAATTTCCATACATATCCTACACACAAAAATGTATTTTGTGTATCATTCCAATTACAACCAAAAATGAATATTTTTGTACGTCCTTCATAATTTAACAAAAAATGAGTATTTTTGTGTCATTTCAATTCCTAGCCAAAACGAAATATATTTTGGTGTTAACTTCATTTCTATACGAACGAATATATTTCTTATCTCTTTCAATGCAAACCAAAAAAAAAAAAAATGATTTTTGCTATTTTATATTGGCAATGCAAATTTCCTTCTTAGGTGACGTCATGCAAATATAATTTTTAACATAAAATATAATATCATACCTTAATTACATAATAAGAATGTAATTCTAATTTACAGTGCAAATCCTCATTTATAGTTACATATATAAAAGTGTAAATTTTATTCGCTTACCACATTTCATATCATAGTTTCAAATAAAAGTGTAATTTTAATTAATAAAATGTCCTTCTTATCCTAAATAACCTCTTTTAAACAAAAGGGACATGTTTATCTAGTTTAACACTTCTAATATAAGTGACATTCCAATCATATAATTACATAAAAAAAATGTAATTCTCTTTCTTTTTATTTTGATCACATGAAATGTAATTTCCTTTAACAAAACTTGTCAGTACAAAACAATGTCAACTTAATTTTTAACAAATGAATATTTTGTCATCCTTTTTCGTTTGATCAAAATGCATATTTCTTACTCTTGACAAATGAGTATCTTGTCATCCTTATATTTTCTATCTTTCTTTTATATTTGAAAAAATGAATGTTTTGCCATTCTTTTTATCTATTTTTATAAAAATGAATCTTTCTTTTATTCTATCCATATAAAAATAATCTCACTTTTTCCAATGACATATACAACTATGAATGTACATGTTAACAAACCTTCCATTACAATTGACATATAAACTGAATGTATATGTAAACAAATTTTACTTCATTTCTCTCATTACAAATAAAAGTGAATTAATATATACGCAAGCTTATTTCATCTCTCTCTTTACATATAAAAAGGAATTTGTCACTATTCTTTACCTTAACAAAAATTGAAGTTGTCATACTCTTTACATTAACCAAAATAAATATATTTCATTTCATATGCAATGCTATGCAACGTTAACAAAATAAATATATATCATTCATATGCAATGCTATGCAACGTTAACAAAATAAATATATATCATTCATATGCAATGCTATGTAACGTTAACAAAATAAAGATACATCATTCATATGCAATGCTATGCAACGTTAACAAAATAAATATATATCATCCATATGCAATGCTATGCAACGTTAACAAAATAAATATATATCATTCATATGCAATGCTATGCAACGTTAACAAAATAAAGATATATCATTCATATGCAATGTTATGTCATTAACAAAATAAATATATATCATTCATATGCAATGCTATGCAACGTTAACAAAATAAATATATATCATTCATATGCAATGCTATGCAACGTTAACAAAATAAAGATATATCATTCATATGCAATGCTATGCAACGTTAACAAAATAAATATATACCATTCATATGCAATGCTATGTCATTAACAAAATAAATATATATCATTCATATGCAATGCTATGTCATTAACAAAATAAATATATATCATTCATATGCAATGCTATGCAACGTTAACAAAATAAATATATATCATTCATATGCAATGCTATGTCATTAACAAAATAAAAGTATTTTCTTTTATTACATTAAATAAAAATGAAATTTCTATTGTCATTCTTCTTCAATTGTCAAAATGAATCTTTTGTTATTTTAATCTTTCTTCTACATTTACAAAAATATGATTTTTGTCGCTACTTCAATATATTGACAAAAGTGATTTCATCGCTACTTCAATTATATTGACAAAAGTGAATTCATCGCTACTTAATTATATTGACAAAAGTGAATGTTTTAATCTAATATTAACATTCCTTATGAAAATGGCATGTGTAATTTACTAAATAAATGACATGTTTATTTTGTCAATTTTATATACAACATAAATGACACATCCATTTTGTTCATTTTAATACAATGACAGTTTTTATATTAACATAACATTATTAACACAAGCGATGTTCTTATGTTAGCATAACGTTATTAACCAAGTGAACATACTTATGTTGACGGTTCTAATTCAACATAACATAAAAATGAATATTTTATGTGGGTAATTCATAAAATGAAAATTCCAACATGATAAACAAAGAATACTTTTTTTTCTTCACAATATATAAATTCCCTTTCTAACATGTAACATCTCCGTTATATATATACACAATATAAATATATGATTTTTATGGTTTGCACAAATTTTTCTTTTACAAACATGAATATTATACATTTTATATATTAACTAAAATGTTTGTCTTCGTCGTGCACACAAAATCATGTCAACATAAATACGCACAATCATCACAAACAATCAACATGGAAATAATCATACATGCAGCAACAACATGAATTTCATATGATATGAATATAAATTTTGCAGTGAATTAAATAAATAAATAATTTTATTTTAAAAATAGAATTCTCACATTGATTTTTTGCTGAAAATTTGACTGTCTCGGATTCAGCTCTGGTCTTCGCCATCGCGAAGAGCTCGGAAAGACGAGTCCAACGCAATTTACGGTTCGTCAATCGGACCTCGTACGAGAGAGTTATGATTTATTAAAGTTGGACATAATTAAATAATTAATTAATATTCGTGAAAATACCTAAAAATTTCACTGTCTCAGAATTGGACAAAATTAGTGTCCACGCGTCCATCTTGTCGCCACGATCCCAACGCACCTGAAATCGTCGATTTTCGACTTCGTATGAGTGAGTTATGCAATTTTAAAGATCGGATAATAATTAAATAATTAAATAAAAAAAATACCCCAGAAATCGTTGACCGCGAAACACTATTCACCGCAGAACTTTGACCGCCATTTGCCGCTGCTTCAGGCCACCTGACGCCACGGGACCACCGCCAACGTCTTCGTCTTGGCGAGACGCACCACCACCAGAAAGGGCCGCCCCTAAAGCTTCTCCGATCATCGGGAAATCGCCTACGAACGATTTCGCCTCGCGGGCCCCACAGGCCGCCTCACACCTCCAAACTGCCTGAAATTTGGCGAGCACCTCCACCTCACGTAGACGAAGAACTTCCGTGTTCGTGACTTCGTCTAATTCTTCCTCGATTCACGGGAATTTCTTGATTTACGTTTTGAGCTTCTGAATTTCCAAAACAGCGAGCTTTAAGACGAGATTCCGGCGAATCCGAGCGCTGTTTGACAAAACCGACGACACCATTAGCTTCGTATCGTCGAGACCTTCGAGTGGACATATAATTTGCTATGGTTTGAAGAGATTTTATTTTCGACAAATTATAGAGGAAGAGAGAGCCGCCATGGAAATCGAGAAAAATGATGGAAAAGAGAAGTGGCTGCTGTGAATTTCGAATTTCAGCCCTAAATTCTGAGGAAAAAGATAATATATACTATGGGTCTACTTTTGGTTTGGGCCCAAATATCATTACGTGTCCAATTACTAAATTTTCAACTGTTTTCTTCAATTCAAAAATTCTTATAAATACATGCTGATTTCAAAATTAATAAAATTTTAAACATAATTATTTCAGGTCATTACGAATCCAACGAACCTGATTTCGTAATTTTCCGAGTCCGTATGAATTTATTATGAATTTCCGAAGTCTGAAAATATGCTATTTTTCACTGTAAAAATTATACCGGCCACAAAATAATTCCAAAAATTATAAATTTTAGAATTCAACCTTATTTTAATATTCCGAACCTATAGAAACTGGTTTCGTCGAATTCGGAGTTCGTTTGCAAAAATTCCATTTTTCAGGCGTATATTTTTAATATTTAAAAATACCAAAAATAGTGGAATTTTTCCGAAACTCAAAAATATAAGTTCTTATAGTCATTTTTATATGTAAACAACATTCTGAAACCAATGGAGATGGTTTCGGGTCCTAATTCCTTATTCTGCAAAAATTTTACGTTTCGGGCCTTATATATAATATATACGAATTCTATAGCGTTTTTCTGAAAATTTAATTTTCTCATAACTTACAATTTATAAACTGGAATCTTAATTTCTGGAACTCTTTGGAAAGATATTTTCAATACGGTCCTAGCGTTTCTTGTTTCGTCCAATTCCGATTTATATTTTATTTTATATAATTTTTCAAAGTTGGAATTTCAAATCTGAAATTGCCGCGCCGTTTTCAGGCTCGGAATGGATTTAATATAAATTTCAAGTTCGCGCTCGAAATAAAATAAGTTTTTCATCGTTATTATTTAAAATAAATAATTTTAAATATATTCATTCATTAAAATTTCTTAAAATAAAATTTTAAAATTAACCCCAAAAATCAGGGCTGTTACAGTCGCCCCCACTTAAAATCTTTTCGTCCTCGAAAAGGAACTAAGGTAAAAGTTGTTTAATTAACTAACTAAATTTTAATTTCTCTTATTAATTTCATTTGTTGACTAACTTATCAAATATACATATACTTTTATATATTTAAAAATCATATTTTCAAAAATAGATTATATAATCCAAAATACGCTAATCATAAGCTTATCACTCTGAACTCATTCTAGGGCATTACTAACCCCATCTCTAATGAGTTTTCTCATTCTAGGATACTACTGATCCTATCTCTAATGAGTATTCTTATTGGACATTACTAATCCAATTCTCTGATGAGTCTTTTGTTCAGTTCTAACGAGTTGTACCCCAAAGATTTGAGCTAACCAAGGCTCTGATACCAACTGTAAAGACCCGGGCTTTGCCCGACCTGATCGATCGTAAAATCGACCAAGACCGTTCAAATCCCGAATACTTTAACTTTGGGAATACAACAATCATCAGAACAAAACAGCAGACTTTTATAAACAGTACAAAATGTTTACATCGGAGTACAGAATATCAGAGTACCTCGAATAAAAATAATTGCAGCGGAAGATAAATTTTACATTTAATTTATAATACATTGCAGCTGAACAAAACTAATACAGCGGAAGTCTTTTCTATATTCTGGACACAGCTTTATGCTTCAATCCAGTATCCTGCTCAAGAGATAAACCTGTAGACAAACTACTCGACTGCCCGTGTGGAAAAGAGGGCACCCGAGTTTGCAAAGGTGGAAACAAACAACGGGTCAGTCGTGGGACTGGTGTGAGAATTCTTAACTAATATAACTAATAGTAAGGCAAATCCAAGGACCACGCCGCTAACGCGGAACGGGTTTACTCCAATGGATTGCTGTGCATAACAGTAAAGTAAATCGTCAAATAACGCAATGCTTTTTAGAAAAAATGAAACCACCATAAGACTCAGGTCCCATCACACAATGCAACGCACACCAGAGGATAGAGTTTTACCTTATGGTGATTAAAAGATGATAAATACGTAAAAACGATATTATTATTAGTGTGTATATGTTTTAATAAAACATTTCAATCATAATATCAATCCTAGGAAGCATAGGTACCATATATTATGCCTCCGTACTAGTAATACAATCAAAACCGCATGGGGCGTATTGGAGATTTGGATTTCCATCATGAGTCAAGGCTAGAGCGGAGCTCCTTACCGATTCGAGACACTCTAGCTAATGTCCCAGGATTACCCGCAGTTAACCCTTCAAAATGGCAGGGCCGGTCCTCAAATACAGCTTAGAGGATTGGCAATTCCTAAGCACACGTTTCCCGGTCCTATAGGACCTATCCGAGGCGCGCCTCATTCCATCATCCACATAAGTAAAATGTCAGGCCGTGATAAAACCCAACCACCACTTCTAGCTAGAAAGAAACGTGCTGCTCTCCCTGCGTTCCCTTCGCCCGTTTTAGACTCTACCGGTTTGTGAGGCTCGCGAAGTTACGTCATAACCACAAGGCCTGCTTTTCAACAAAGCCTTGATCATCTTCATCTTAGTGTGCCACATTGTCAATCCATACCGTGCCATTGATCGTCCATCAATATATAAACGGGTGTTAAGTAAAGAATAAATTCTTCACCACCAATCATTTATATATAGACAAAAAATCAATAACATGATATTAACGGAGTACAACGTCAGACACACAATCCATTTAAAACTTATGCTCTGGGTCTGAGCGAAAGTCAAATCCGTACAAATCAACACTACGTCCGGACGACAACCACTGTAGCCCCTTCAAGGTAGCTACTCCAATCATGGGCATCAGCAGTCGTCGTCCATTCGATGTGAAGACCGTCGGTCTTCTATGGTCGTCTTTAAATCTTCAATTTTTAAACGTCGTTTAAATTGTTTGGAATGAGATAAACTCGGACTTCCCAAACAATTCTCGTGTATATATAAGTTGGAAATCATTTCATATCGTTTGATTTTAAATTTTTATATATATAATTATATATATAATTCCTCCATCCATTTCATCTTACTATATTTTCCTAACAACCAATCTTCTTATTTATATGCAATAACTCATCACACCAAACAATGGTTTCTTTTATTAATGTTCTTCAATTTCCATACATATCCTACACACAAAAATGTATTTTGTGTATCATTCCAATTACAACCAAAAATGAATATTTTTGTACGTCCTTCATAATTTAACAAAAAATGAGTATTTTTGTGTCATTTCAATTTCTAGCCAAAACGAAATATATTTTGGTGTTAACTTCATTTCTATACGAACGAATATATTTCTTATCTCTTTCAATGCAAACCAAAAAAAAAAAAAAATGATTTTTGCTATTTTATATTGGCAATGCAAATTTCCTTCTTAGGTGACGTCATGCAAATATAATTTTTAACATAAAATATAATATCATACCTTAATTACATAATAAGAATGTAATTCTAATTTACAGTGCAAATCCTCATTTATAGTTACATATATAAAAGTGTAAATTTTATTCGCTTACCACATTTCATATCATAGTTTCAAATAAAAGTGTAATTTTAATTAATAAAATGTCCTTCTTATCCTAAATAACCTCTTTTAAACAAAAGGGACATGTTTATCTAGTTTAACACTTCTAATATAAGTGACATTCCAATCATATAATTACATAAAAAAAAATGTAATTCTCTTTCTTTTTATTTTGATCACATGAAATGTAATTTCCCTTAACAAAACTTGTCAGTACAAAACAATGTCAACTTAATTTTTAACAAATGAATATTTTGTCATCCTTTTTCGTTTGATCAAAATGCATATTTCTTACTCTTGACAAATGAGTATCTTGTCATCCTTATATTTTCTATCTTTCTTTTATATTTGACAAAATGAATGTTTTGCCATTCTTTTTATCTATTTTTATAAAAATGAATCTTTCTTTTATTCTATCCATATAAAAATAATCTCTCTTTTTCCAATGACATATACAACTATGAATGTACATGTTAACAAACCTTCCATTACAATTGACATATAAACTGAATGTATATGTAAACAAATTTTACTTCATTTCTCTCATTACAAATAAAAGTGAATTAATATATACGCAAGCTTATTTCATCTCTCTCTTTACATATAAAAAGGAATTTGTCACTATTCTTTACCTTAACAAAAATTGAAGTTGTCATACTCTTTACATTAACCAAAATAAATATATTTCATTTCATATGCAATGCTATGCAACGTTAACAAAATAAATATATATCATTCATATGCAATGCTATGCAACGTTAACAAAATAAATATATATCATTCATATGCAATGCTATGTAACGTTAACAAAATAAAGATACATCATTCATATGCAATGCTATGCAACGTTAACAAAATAAATATATATCATCCATATGCAATGCTATGCAACGTTAACAAAATAAATATATATCATTCATATGCAATGCTATGCAACGTTAACAAAATAAAGATATATCATTCATATGCAATGTTATGTCATTAACAAAATAAATATATATCATTCATATGCAATGCTATGCAACGTTAACAAAATAAATATATATCATTCATATGCAATGCTATGCAACGTTAACAAAATAAAGATATATCATTCATATGCAATGCTATGCAACGTTAACAAAATAAATATATACCATTCATATGCAATGCTATGTCATTAACAAAATAAATATATATCATTCATATGCAATGCTATGTCATTAACAAAATAAATATATATCATTCATATGCAATGCTATGCAACGTTAACAAAATAAATATATATCATTCATATGCAATGCTATGTCATTAACAAAATAAAAGTATTTTCTTTTATTACATTAAATAAAAATGAAATTTCTATTGTCATTCTTCTTCAATTGTCAAAATGAATCTTTTGTTATTTTAATCTTTCTTCTACATTTACAAAAATATGATTTTTGTCGCTACTTCAATATATTGACAAAAGTGATTTCATCGCTACTTCAATTATATTGACAAAAGTGAATTCATCGCTACTTAATTATATTGACAAAAGTGAATGTTTTAATCTAATATTAACATTCCTTATGAAAATGGCATGTGTAATTTACTAAATAAATGACATGTTTATTTTGTCAATTTTATATACAACATAAATGACACATCCATTTTGTTCATTTTAATACAATGACAGTTTTTATATTAACATAACATTATTAACACAAGCGATGTTCTTATGTTAGCATAACGTTATTAACCAAGTGAACATACTTATGTTGACGGTTCTAATTCAACATAACATAAAAATGAATATTTTATGTGGGTAATTCATAAAATGAAAATTCCAACATGATAAACAAAGAATACTTTTTTTTCTTCACAATATATAAATTCCCTTTCTAACATGTAACATCTCCGTTATATATATACACAATATAAATATATGATTTTTATGGTTTGCACAAATTTTTCTTTTACAAACATGAATATTATACATTTTATATATTAACTAAAATGTTTGTCTTCGTCGTGCACACAAAATCATGTCAACATAAATACGCACAATCATCACAAACAATCAACATGGAAATAATCATACATGCAGCAACAACATGAATTTCATATGATATGAATATAAATTTTGCAGTGAATTAAATAAATAAATAATTTTATTTTAAAAATAGAATTCTCACATTGATTTTTTGCTGAAAATTTGACTGTCTCGGATTCAGCTCTGGTCTTCGCCATCGCGAAGAGCTCGGAAAGACGAGTCCAACGCAATTTACGGTTCGTCAATCGGACCTCGTACGAGAGAGTTATGATTTATTAAAGTTGGACATAATTAAATAATTAATTAATATTCGTGAAAATACCTAAAAATTTCACTGTCTCAGAATTGGACAAAATTAGTGTCCACGCGTCCATCTTGTCGCCACGATCCCAACGCACCTGAAATCGTCGATTTTCGACTTCGTATGAGTGAGTTATGCAATTTTAAAGATCGGATAATAATTAAATAATTAAATAAAAAAAATACCCCAGAAATCGTTGACCGCGAAACACTATTCACCGCAGAACTTTGACCGCCATTTGCCGCTGCTTCAGGCCACCTGACGCCACGGGACCACCGCCAACGTCTTCGTCTTGGCGAGACGCACCACCACCAGAAAGGGCCGCCCCTAAAGCTTCTCCGATCATCGGGAAATCGCCTACGAACGATTTCGCCTCGCGGGCCCCACAGGCCGCCTCACACCTCCAAACTGCCTGAAATTTGGCGAGCACCTCCACCTCACGTAGACGAAGAACTTCCGTGTTCGTGACTTCGTCTAATTCTTCCTCGATTCACGGGAATTTCTTGATTTACGTTTTGAGCTTCTGAATTTCGAAAACAGCGAGCTTTAAGACGAGATTCCGGCGAATCCGAGCGCTGTTTGACAAAACCGACGACACCATTAGCTTCGTATCGTCGAGACCTTCGAGTGGACATATAATTTGCTATGGTTTGAAGAGATTTTATTTTCGACAAATTATAGAGGAAGAGAGAGCCGTCATGGAAATCGAGAAAAATGATGGAAAAGAGAAGTGGCTGCTGTGAATTTCGAATTTCAGCCCTAAATTCTGAGGAAAAAGATAATATATACTATGGGTCTACTTTTGGTTTGGGCCCAAATATCATTACGTGTCCAATTACTAAATTTTCAACTGTTTTCTTCAATTCAAAAATTCTTATAAATACATGCTGATTTCAAAATTAATAAAATTTTAAACATAATTATTTCAGGTCATTACGAATCCAACGAACCTGATTTCGTAATTTTCCGAGTCCGTATGAATTTATTATGAATTTCCGAAGTCTGAAAATATGCTATTTTTCACTGTAAAAATTATACCGGCCACAAAATAATTCCAAAAATTATAAATTTTAGAATTTAACCTTATTTTAATATTCCGAACCTATAGAAACTGGTTTCGTCGAATTCGGAGTTCGTTTGCAAAAATTCCATTTTTCAGGCGTATATTTTTAATATTTAAAAATACCAAAAATAGTGGAATTTTTCCGAAACTCAAAAATATAAGTTCTTATAGTCATTTTTATATGTAAACAACATTCTGAAACCAATGGAGATGGTTTCGGGTCCTAATTCCTTATTCTGCAAAAATTTTACGTTTCGGGCCTTATATATAATATATACGAATTCTATAGCGTTTTTCTGAAAATTTAATTTTCTCATAACTTACAATTTATAAACTGGAATCTTAATTTCTGGAACTCTTTGGAAAGATATTTTCAATACGGTCCTAGCGTTTCTTGTTTCGTCCAATTCCGATATATATTTTATTTTATATAATTTTTCAAAGTTGGAATTTCAAATCTGAAATTGCCGCGCCATTTTCAGGCTCGGAATGGATTTAATATAAATTTCAAGTTCGCGCTCGAAATAAAATAAGTTTTTCATCGTTATTATTTAAAATAAATAATTTTAAATATATTCATTCATTAAAATTTCTTAAAATAAAATTTTAAAATTAACCCCAAAAATCAGGGCTGTTACAAAGTGTTTGGTCTAACACTGGTACCCTGTTACCTTATCTCAAGTGCATGGGCTTCAGCCCAACATCTTTGCTTAAAGCCCAATGTAATAATAATGTCATTTCCGCTTTGTATATAAATTATGTACAAGTTGTTATAGAAACCATCAAGTAATAATAAACAAATTTACATTTTCTCGCATCTGTCATAAATCGCATAATTTTGCCGCAAACAAAAAAATCTTTATTCCGGACTTGCATAGTTGGTATAGTTCAGGAAGAAGTACTCGAGAGAAAAAAGATAAAGTTACCGTCGAACACCATTATCGCTTTGATATATTTCATGAAACAATTGACACCCAATGACAAGAATTCGATCATCGATTTAATGAGCACACGCTGCAACTCTTCGCCCTTAGTTTTTCTTCTGAGCCAAAAGATGCATACAAATCATATAATATCCCAAATATTTTGTGAATTAGTTAATACATTCTATGCAAAAGATTTTTCCGAGCAAATAAAAACTTCATCTTAAATATCAATTGCAACATTATGGTTTAGATGTGCCTAACGATAATCAATTAGCACACTTATCAACTATTTCTGAACTTTGTCAAGGATTGGCTAGGACAAACAAGTCAAATATTTATCCCTTGGTAGATCGATTAATCCGCCTTGTATTGACGCTTCCGGTTTCCACAACGACTACTGAAAGAGCATTTTCAGCCATGAAGCTAGTTAAAACTAGTCTTCGCAACAAAATGGAGAATGAATTTCTTGCAGATAGTATGATGGTTTACATCGAAAAAGAGATTGCAATTCAGTTCAACAATCATTCAATAATCGAAGAGTTTGACAAGATGAAAACCTGTCGAGTGCAACTTATGCAGAAATAATTTATATATTTGTTATTACGATATTACTAGTTCTTTTGTTAAGTTAATCAAATATGTATGTAGTGTGCCTTAGTATTATTTGCTTTTAAGCTTTATGTGCAATCAAGCATAAAATTACTTCTTTTTTTCATGTAGATTTTGGTGCTGTTGTGCTGGTGTAACTCAGGCTGGCTATCACGATTTATTGATGAAACTGGGCCTCAACTTGTCTTCATCTGGTTGGCCATTTATGCTTTTATTTTAAAGTGTGTTCATTATGTGCTGTTATAAAGCTTTGATGGTTGTTGTATGAGCATTTTTTGACACTACAACAAAAAACACTTTTCGCAACAGGCGATATCTGTTGCAGTAGACCTATTGCAACAGACCTGCGCCTGTTGGTATAGCCTAAGTTGCTAAAAGTCTGCAACATTTTCTGCCTGTTGCAATTAGATGTTGAGGTATACTTTTTTGCAACAGGCTTTTGCTGTTGCAACAGATCATTTTGCAATAGTATATGCCCGTTGCAATAGATTCATAAATCTGTAAAAAAATAATAATATTATAGCTTATAGATATTACATATTAAATGTATTTGTTTTAGTAATAGTGTATATCACAAAATGAAATAAACATATAAAATTTTTATTCTAGCAAAGTTTTAATAGTACAAACAATTACAATAAAGTTTCTACAATTTTCATACACCATATTTCTACACTCATACATATACTATAACAAGAGAGTATATATCATCAGTTCACTAGAACCCATCAGCCTGCATCTGTTCCAGAATTCCCTCCTCTGAAAACTGAAATTTTTAACTCTTTGCTGAGGATGTACCTGAAAATTTTCAACTACAGTCATCATGTTCTTTGAGAAGAGATTAAAAACTGCACTAGAAAAAGCAAATGCAACTTATAAATTCTTCCCTTTAAATTTCTCCATTGCTGTTGTACACAAACCTTGTATGCTTTCCTTCAAATCCAGGCAACTCCATGTTGATCTTTTCTTGCACTGTAATTTTGCTTAGTCCAGCACACATATCATGCACTGTCAATTTCTCCATTCTGTCATTTAAGGTCTATAACATAATTAAGCATGAATATGCTAAACAGTAAAATATTTCCCTTGATATACCCATAAGTTGTAAAATAGCCAAATGCCCTCTTTGTTCAAAAGCCTAAACACACATCAATAACCTCCGCGTCTGCCTCCGGACCAGCGATTGAAAGCTAATCGCGCACGATCTCCAGTGAAGCTTCTCCACATCAATCCTTTACTTCCAAACTGAACTCGCTACTGCTGACGCCAGCAAATTTGAGTATGGCCAAACTCAAGGTAAGACCTATAAAACCATTCTTTTAGATTCTTGCTATTTGAAAGTTTTATAATCTGAACCAAGGTTACCTCTTTGTGCCTACCTTCCCCAATCATTCACATCTGTTAGATAAGCTATCACTGACTATCCACTTTATTTAAGTTATTCCATAGTGTTTCGCACAAAATTCGGGCTAGCTGTATACTTACCTTTGCAAAATCATATCTAGGGTTCAAAGCACCATAGTTCTTTTACAAATGAAACTGTAACTTAATATGAAGTGAAGATTTCGATGGACCTTTGGAAAAACGAAGTAGACCCATCAGAGAAACATGCCGATATCCAGCTCCTTGCTTGAACCTATTTGAGTCAGAGGAAAGTTTTTTAAAAATAAAGAGTTGTTTCATGTGCAGGCCAGCTGAGTACCTATCTACATAAATGAAGAGTAAGTTTAGAAAAATGATGGGTTAATTTTAGGAAAATTAGAAGTGCGGTTGTTCATATGTTAAAAGGGAGAGGTGGAGAAATTTTCTGGTCATCGGCCATAAACGAAGGAGATGGGATGGACAAGTTTCACTTTTGAACATTCATTAATTTTGAGGAAAGTATTAAAAATCTATCTTACGGATCACTAAACTGAGCTGTTGGATTTAGGTCAAGTATAAAATATCAACCATTGTATGAGTAGCTGCTAAAACATTGAACTACTTCGTAGAAGTAAAGACCGAAATTCAGCCATTGAACAGTTTGTACTCTAGAAATGAACTAAAGACTCTTTTTCAGTCTTTGATCCGTAAAATCAATGACTGATTTGTTTCATTTAATGATCGATTTTTAAACAGAAACTGAAAATTTTCAGTTTTTAGTTTAATATATTTTTGTAGTGTATTGACGCTTACTCTATCACATTTCCCAATTTTTTTGTAAATTAACATTATTTGCATCTTCTACAACAACAGAGCTATTGTGTCTATCACCCACTTCATACGTTTCAGATTCTCCCTCAATACTGATGCTTTGTTATTTGCATCAACTGTCCCACCACCCTCTTTCCCTTTGCTTTTTCATTATATGCTAATGAAGCTTGCAAATGCAACTTATAAATTCTAATTACTACGACACGAAGCAGGTCAAACCACAGAAGAAAATTCATAAACATGTTTTTATTCAATAAAAAAGTTCATACAGTTGCTACCTACAGTTTCTATAGCATTCAACAAATTTTCATACGAAATCAATATGCTCACCCGTCAACATTCTTCATCACCAATCATCTTCATGATTCTTCTCACATCCTAATCACGCCCTTTAAAAAAACATCCTATGAATCCTTCCAAGCTTAAAAAGGGAAACGGCAAGAGCACCATCTAGCTCATCTTCATCTTCCTTCATCTCACACGGTGAATTACCAAACCGATACAAATTATAACTGGCACATATTATCCACAAGAAAAATGAGAAATACACATAAAAGTACATCTCTGAGGATTGAAATGAGAAATACACATAAAAGTACATTTCTGAGGCAGGCAGCTGCTTAGGATCGAAATGCCCGGACTCCTCCTCGGACTGGTCAGAATGAGATTGGGCAGTGTAAGTGCGTCCAGATCTGGAGTTTGACTTTAGCAACGAGCGATTCAAGGAAGCATAGAATCTCAGTATAGTTTTCGGTACTTGGACATGGGAAGAAAAAAAGGGGGGAAGATGGAGAAAGCGAAACGATACAGAGCGACGGTGATTAAGGCAGGAAGGCGAAAACAGGAGACGAGGCGCAAGAAAATCGCCAGGAACACGCTCACCATTATTTGAATAATAAAAGTTTTTGTGAAATTGGGAGAGAACCGATGGCTTGAATTTGGATCTACAATGAGGAATTGGGAAAGGCGGTGAACAACTAGCGAAGCGGTAATGAAATTTTTGGAGATCCCGCCTTTCAATTTTCGTAGCCCGCCTTGCAATTTTACTGGTGGGAAGCACGTTCCATAAATTTATACCGTGGACTTTTGCTAATTAATAACAATTAAGTTTGTTATAAAATCATATTTTAAAAGAACATCCAAGGAAAGTTATTAAATAAATCTAATTAATAATGAATAATAAAAATTAGTTATTAAACATTAAACTAGCGTTAATTATAAATTATTTAACAGTATTTATTTTTTTAAATACCAAAAATTGAATATAACCGTCAATTATAATTATAAAGTTAAAAATATGATTATTGCAACTGATAGGAAAAAAGATAGTTGTTAAAAATATGTTTATATCATTTGGTAAGATAGGATGATTGCTAAAAATTCATTTATTGCAACTATCATATGCCACCAACATATAATATTATTTGTTAATAATTATATTAATAGATTATAATTAGTGGTTATAAGTCATTTATTACTAATTATACATTGTTTATAAATATTTAAACATATTCATATTTCAAATTAATTATTAATTATTATCCATTAGTTTTTTACAATTAATTTGTTATTATTTAATAATTATTTATTTATTTTATTATTTTTTAGATGTTATTTATTATTATTTGTTAATTATTAATTATTATTATTTAATTATCAGTTATAAATATCACTTTACAATACTTAAATTTTATTATTAATTAATAATTATTAAATATTAATCTTAATTATTGTATAATTACTAGTAGTTAATCATTAAACAGTAACTATTTAAAATTAATTATTATAAACATTAAAAGCTTATACTTATTTTTAGTATGTTTTTTCGCAACTGGCTTTACTAGTTGTAGAAAGTACAATTATTGCAACTGGTGAAAACAGTTGCTAAAGATATTTATTCGCAACTGGCTTTGAAGCGCCGTTGCAAATAATATGTTTGTTGCAACTGTTATGGAAGCACAGTTGCTAAAAGTATGTATTTGCAACAGGAAGAGAAGCGCAGTTGCTAAAAATATGTTTTTCGCAACGGAAAGAAAAGACCTGTTGCTAAATCTTATCTATCGCAACTGCTATAATAGGTCCGTTGCTAAATGTCATTTACTGCAACTGTCTTTTGTTGCCTGTTGCAAATAGCTAGTTGCAATAGGGTATTTTTCTTGTAGTGTGAAAAACAAGCTGTTATTTTATTGGCTGTAGTATGGGCTTTTTATAGCAGCCATTAACTCTTTATGTGCTATTAAAATTTATTATCATAATGACTGTTGTATGGATATCGTTTGATTTTGACCCCATCACCAAATTCCTGGCTTCGTCCCTGATTTTGTTTAACTTTTGTTCTTCTCGCGGTTAAGTAAACTACCCCTAGTAAGTGTCTCTTAAATGGCTATGAAGCTCGAAATTAAACGGGGTTGGTCTTTTTTGGAGTAATGTATTAGAGTGCTCTGAAAAGCTACTCAAGGAGATGCTGGTCAAAAGATGTAAAACTGCATTGTAACGGTTGCTGGTTTTGCGTTTCGTCATAGTTTGAATTTAGTGCAAATTTCTGCGTTTCATGACCGATGGAGGCTATAATTTTCGACTCACAATAGAATTGATTTTATAACACAATCGACATCAAATTAAGGAATGATCCAAGAATAAGTAACTTAATATCCGAAGATATTTCCCATTATTACACCTGACTACATATTTCTGCAGACTGTATAATTAAGTTATGTTTGGTTGTTTATACAAAACAATGTTAGTTACATGGGCATATTATTATTGTATCATATAACTAACTGAGACATCGAAAGCAATATAAAAATATTGATAGGAGGACGATTCTCTGTTTGATCGTCATATTCAAAAGGAATAACATAGAGGTTTGCATATGCATGTAAACACAAACTTACACATACACCCAAATACAATAAAGCAAGAACAAATGGAATTTAAGTGGAAAGTTAGCATCATGCATCTCAATGAATATTTAATGAGAAACGAACGAAAAAACAAACTGTAGAAGATGCTAACATGAAATATAAAGAATGAAGAGTAGTTGGACAGAACAACTATAAATGTACTATATCAACTTTATGTCAAATTAATCAGTAAGAGATTTTATTGGATTCTACCTTTATTAGAATTTTTGTTTCTGGTGCCCTTTGATTTTGGATATGACTTCGAAATTATACCAACCAAATGTCCCGCAGCCTTATATTATAAAGAGCCAGTTTACATTTATATTATTCTCAGTGATATATGCTGTGCAGTGGCATGTGCATTTTGTTACATGCATATCTATTTCTAGTGCAGAATGTGGAAGGACAAATGTCTCAAAACTGAAATGAAATGGAACCTTTGTTATTGACTTGATTTATCAGTAGAAATTTTTCTGAAACGCAGTTGTTGTTGCTGTAATAAGAACAACAACAACAATAGGATAACTTCCATGTCTTATTCTTCCCAGTTAAATGATTAATTAATGAAATAATAAATGTACGTATTAACCATCCAGCCCCCTGCATGTGAGATAGCAGATTAATCACCCTGCTCTTATAATGTATTATTTATTCCAGTGCTTTATTACATAAAAATTAATATAAAGTTAAGTGACAATGTTTTGAGTTTATATAACATTCTGTTGAAATTCAGAACAAAGGGAAAGGGGAAAAAACTCCAAAATTTATACATTAAATAAAACTAACTATTATTATAGTCATCAACTTATTTTACAAAAAACAAAAAATGCCAGGAGATATATAGGGATGTAGTGCAAAGCTTAATCGATTTCTTTCTTCGAACTGACACTCTCACTTTGAGCACATAATCCCACATGACAACTCACGCAACTGAACTCATATTAATATCTTAATTCAGTGATATGTGTTAAAGTGATTTAACCCGTAAAGTTTGGCTGGCTAGTTTAATCAAGTACTGGACATAAACTAAGAGGAATTATTTTGCCAGCTCCAAACAACACTGGCTGCAATCATCTGGTTAGGGTGCTGATCAGGAATATGCAGCTGTATTACACACACACATATATGTATATGTGTGTGTGTCTATATATGTAGACACACACACACATATACATATATATGGGAATGTCTAAATGGACAGGAAATGTTGATACAAATCTGAACCATTCGATCTCTTCTTGAATTCCTCCTTACATATAAAGACAAACAAATCTTGTGGTCCGGATTTTATGTGCATAAATTTGTGTTTAATTTTGTGTCCCTATAGCCACACACACACACACACACACACACACACACACACACACACACACACACACACACACACACACACACACACACACACACACACACACACACACATATATATATATATATATATATGTTGTGATATGCGATACTATATATATGTGTTGGATTGAAGAGAACGAAGACAATTTCGAGTCAGAGGTGACCGTTCGCAAATCGGAGTTCGCACGTGGAAGTTATAAGCTGTAAGGTGCAGGTTTTCTGTGTGCAGGTGCGACAGACGTCTGTCGTATGAGATGACGGACGTATGTTGTCAGGGTTGCATTTTCCCAAGATCTCAGACAGACGTCTGTCATATTGAGGACATACGTCTGTGCTGAGTGCAGGAGCCCAATAAATTTCTGGAAGTGGACAGACGTCTGTCAGGAGATTCGACAGACATCTGAGCCGGTTCTGGGCTATTTTCGGGCTGGAAATTAGCAAGCTGATTTGTGACTAATTCGGGGGCAATTTGTGTAATTGGCCAACCTCTATATAAGCTATTTTCTAAAGTGAATTAGGGAGAGCTTGAAGACTTGATTTGGGATCAAGGGTTTATTCTCAATGGAGAATTAGGGTTTATAGCCTAATTCAAATTCTTCAATTCTATTCTCCTCAAACTCTTTTCTATATTGAAATATAGTGATTACTGGATCAATCTCTTGTATTCCTTTCATCGTGGTAATAAAATACTCTCTTCAAAGTGGATGTACACTAACAAGATGTTAGTGGAACCACTATAAATCCTTGTGTGATTTATTTTTGCTACTTTGTCATTAATTTCTTGCTTGTGATTGAGATTTGGATTGTTCGTGATTGGTTGATATTGGTTTTGTGACTAGAGTTATTGCTTTGGTTGTTTTTGCAAGTCTAACAACGATCTAGTCTTCCGCTAGCTAGCGCTTTGTGGTTTAGATATCGGATTCGAGTGGTCTTGAATCGGATTAATCACAACGGTTTCAACAGTTGGTATCAGAGCCAGGTTTTGGTGCTTGTTAGGTGTTTGTGAAAATGCCAGAGACGGATAGTAGCTCGGCAAGTCCTTCAACCGGAAGTCCGAATAGTGTGGCGCCATATGTACGAGGTTCGTATGCGGCGTCGGGTTCTCAATTGGTTATTGACAAGTGGAATGGTGATAATGACTTTGAGAAGTGGCAATGGAAAATGAAAGCGGTTCTTAGGCGGAATCGGATGCACCAAGTAGTATTTGATACTCACTTATTGCCAAGTGATATCTCAGATGTTGAGAGAGAGGAGATGGAGGAATGGGCTTACACTACTCTTCAACTTGTTATGGGGGAGAATGTGATCTCCGAAATTAGTGGTGAGACTACCGCTAAAGGTATTTGAGACAAGTTGGAAGAACTTTATATGAAGAATTCGCTCACTAATCGTTTGATCTTGTTGCGAACGTTTTTCACCTTCAAGATGAAGGAGGGTAATTCGCTTAAGGCACATTTGAATGCCTTTGATGACTTGCTCATAAAGATGAAGGCCGTTGATTTGAAAATTCAGGAAGAGCAAACGGCAATGATATTATTGTGTTCATTGCCGGATCGCTATACATGTTTCTCAAATAGTTTGATCTATGCCCGGAATACCTTGACTCTAGATGATGTCAAGATGGGTCTTCTTAGAGAGGAGTTGAGAGATCAAATGAAGGAGATGAGTGAGGGTAGTAGTGGAGCTAGTAGTAGTCATGGGTTGTTTGTGGAGAAAGAAAAGAATGTGAAGAAAGGAAACCGAGTGCGTTCTAAATCAAGCAAACCTGGTGGAAGAGGTAAATCGAAAGAGAGAAATGGCAAGTGCTTTATATGTAAGAAACCGGGACATTGAAAAAATGAATGTCCGGACAAAGATAAGAAGGAAGTAGCGTCTTCATCCGTGGCGGTGGAGAGTGGAGATGGTGAAGTAGATGAGAATGTGTTGACGGCGGTAGCAACAGGTGTTTCGGGTAACGAATGGGTACTCGATTCGGGTGCATTGTATCATATAACGCCAAATAGAGATTGTTTCTCGTCCTTTGAGGTCAAAGAGGGAAATGCAATTGCTATGGGAAACGGTGTTATTTGCAAGTCAATGGGTAGTGGCTCCGTGCAAATAAGAATGTTTGATGGAGTTGTTCGCACGCTCACCAATGTTCGCTATGTTCCGGGACTTAGGAAGTCGCTTATATCTTTAGGGCAATTGGATTCTCTAGGATGCAAGATCACTATCGAGAAGGATTGCTTGAGGGTTTCGAAGGGAGCGCTTGTGGTTATGAAGGGTGCTAGGACTCATGGTATATATTTGCTTCAAGGTGTGACTATAGGAGGTGAGACTTATGTGGGTGTTGATAGTTCTCTTGACTTGGATGCGGCACGGTTGTGGCATTTGAGATTGGGTCATGTCTCGGAGAGGAGTTTGGATATTCTTCGGAAGCGGGAGATGATTGAGGGTGAGAGTTTCAACAAACTAGAGTTTTGCGAGGAATGTGTCATGGGGAAGAAAACAAGGGTATCATTCAATGAAGGCAAGCATGACTCAAAGGAGGTTCTTGAGTATGTTCATTCAGATGTTTAGGGACCGGCACCGGTTGCTTCTTTGGGAGGAGCAAGGTATTATATCTCTTTCATTGATGATTTGTCTAGCAAGGTATGGGTGTATGTAATGGGGGCCAAGTCGGAGGCATTTGCTAAATTCAAAGTGTGGAAGGCTCTTGTTGAGAATGAGAGTGGTAAGACTTTGAAGATGTTAAGGACCGACAATGGCGACGAATACGTCTCGCGTGAATTCTTGGAGTATTGTAAGCATCACGGGATCCGGAGACGTTTTACTACACCTGGAGATCCACAATCTAATGGAGTAGCGGAGATATGAGCCGAACTCTACTTGAGAAAGCTCGATGCTTGAGATTGACAACGGGTTTGTCTAAGGGGTTTTGGGCCGAAGCTTTGTCAACCGCGGTGCGTATTGTAAATCGAATTCCGTGCTCGGCCATTGGTAACAAAATTTCGGAGGAAGTGTAGAAAGAGAAGAGTGTTGACATGAGATATCTTCGTGTGTTCGGTAGCCCGGTTTATGTGCATGACCCAGGGAATGATAAGCTTGGAGCTAGGGCATTCAAGGGGATCTTGCTTGGTTTCACGGACGGCGTAAAAGGCTATCAGATTTGGAATCCAAAAACGAAGAAGGTTGTTAATTCTCGTCATGTCACTTTTGATGAGTCGGCTTTATTCAAGTGAATGAGAGCTCATCGGACATTTCAGATTTGGTTCATGGTGAATCAAAGGAGAAGGAAGTCATTCCCACATTCCGTCCAAGTGGTAGTAGAGTTGAACAAGCTCGTGGGGTTCAAGCGGTTGATGAAACATCACTTAGTCCACATGGTTCCTCTAGTGATGATGTACATGATACTAGAGAAGTTTCAACTCAAGGTGGAGCAGAAAGGGGTTTGGGTGATAGTATTGCTACTCGGGTTGGTCGATATGCAATAAGGCCTCCCGAAAGATATGGTGATTGGAACTACCTTAGCTTTAGTGATCATTTAGACTACGCTCTCAATGTAGTCCAAGATGAGACGATGGACCTTGATGACGTCATGGAGTCGAGAGAGAGCTCGAAGTGGATTTGTGCCATGGAGGAAGAGATGCAATCGCTTATGAAGAACCGAACTTGGGAGTTGGTTCCACTTCCTCAAGGAAACCGTGCTATAGGGTGCAAATGGATTTACAAGGTGAAGGATGATGGAAGGTACAAAGCAAGGTTAGTGGCAAAGAGGTTCTCACAAAGGAAAGGAAAGGAGTATGATGAAATTTTTGCACCGGTGGTTCGTCATACATCTATCCGAGTTTTACTAGCGATAGTTGCTATCCATGACTTGGAGTTGGAGCAACTTGATGTGAAAACCGCCTTCTTGCATGGAGACTTGGATGAAGACATCTACATGGAGCAACCCGAAGGGTTTGTTGTAGATGGTAAGTCTAATATGGTTTGCAAGTTGAAGAAATCACTATATGGGTTAAAGAAATCGCCTAGACAATGATACAAGAGATTCGATCATTTCATGCTTGAAAGTGGCTTCCATCGAAGCATCAAGGATGCTTGCGTATATTTCAAGAGGTTGGGAAATGATTGTTGGGTGTATTTACTCTTGTATGTGGATGATATGCTCATTGCTTCCAAGGATAAAAATGAAATCAACAAGTTGAAGATGCTTTTGAAATCGGAATTTGAGATAAAGGATCTTGGAGAAGCAAGAAAAATCTTGGGCATGGAAATAGGAAGGGACCGAAAGCGTTTTGAGTTAAGATTGACTTAAAAGGAACACATTAAGAAAGTGCTTTGCTGGTTTAGCATGGAGGATGCAAAGGCGTTAAATACGCCTTTACCTTTGCATATGAAGCTTTCGGAGAAGGGATCACCTATCGGGGATAAAGACAAGGCTTATATGGCAAAGGTGCCATATGCAAGTGCGGTTGGTAGTTTAATGTACGCAATGGTGTGTACAAGGCCCGATATTGCAAATGCCGTCGGGGTGGTTAGTCGGTATATGGCTAATCCGGGGAAATCGCATTGGGAGGCCGTGAAGGCTGTTATGAGATACTTGAAAGGCACAACATCTCATGGAGTTGTATTTGGCGGTAGTGATGATAGGAGTTGCAAGTTGGTTGGTTATTGTGACTCGGACTGCGCCGGTGATAGGGATCGGAGGAAATCAACTTTCGGGTATGTCTTCACACTCGGCGGGACAACCATTAGTTGGAGATCGCGATTGCAAACCGTAGTTGCTTTATCCACTACGGAGGCGGAATTGATTGCCTCCGTGGAAGCGGCCAAGGAGGCACTCTACTTGAAGCGATTGTTGTGTGACTTGGGTTTCGAAAATGAAAGTGTTAATGTTCGATGTGATAGCCAAAGTGCTATCCATTTGGCGTAGAATTTGGCATTTAGCTCACGGACCAAGCATATTGAGGTGAGGGAGTCATTTCTTGTAGCCATGGATGAGGGTAAGCTAGTCTACCTTCGGAAAGTGCACACAAAGGATAATGCAGCGGATATGTTTACAAAGGCATTGCCGTATGGGAAGTTCAAGCATTGCTCATACTTAACTCGCTTGTTGAGTTGCTAGGTGTCACGGGGTGGCACGAGGTGGAGAGAGTGATTTTGTGTTTGATGGAAAGGAATAGCGGTGAGAGATTGAAAATCTATCTTCATGGTAAATACTCGTTACACTCCCGAGTACATTGTCTTTTGGTGAGACGGTTTGTGGTTTGAATGTTTTCAACACTACATTGACGGGTGGGGGCTTTGCCTGAACTCGTTGGTTTCGTGCAATGGGCGGTGGCCATGTCGAAGCTCATTGGGAAAACATTCAAGTTTTCTTGGTCGAAGGTAGAAGGAAGTGCATGGTGCATTGGAGTTGAGATGGTTATAGTATCGAGGTGGAGTGTTGTGATATGTGATACTATATATATGTGTTGGATTGAAGAGGACGAAGACAGCTTCGAGCCAGAGGTGACCGTTCGCAAATCAGAGTTCGCACGTGGAAGTTATAAGATGTAAGGTGCAGGTTTTCTATGTGCAGGTGTGACAGACGTCTGTCGTATGAGATGACAGACGTCTGTTGTCAGGGTTGCATTTTCCCGAGAGCTCAGACAGACGTCTGTCATATTGGGGACAGAAGTCTGTGCTGAGTGCAGGAGCCCAATAAATTTCTGGAAGTGGACAAACGTCTGTCAAGAGGTTCGACAGACGTCTGAGCGAGTTCTGGGCTATTTTCGAGCTGGAAATTAGCAAGCTGATTTGTGACTAATTCGGGGGCAATTTGGGTAATTGGCCAACCTCTATATAAGCTATTTTCTGAAGTGAATTAGGGAGAGCTTGAAGACTTGATTTGGGATCAAGGGTTTATTCTCAAGGGAGAATTAGGGTTTATAGCCTAATTCCAATTCTTCAATTCTATTCTCCTCGAACTCTTTTCTATATTGAAATATAGTGATTATTGGATCAATCTCTTGTATTCCTTTCATCGTGGTAATATAATACTCTCTCCAAAGTGGATGTACACTAACAAGATGTTAGTGGAACCACTATAAATCCTTGTGTGATTTATTTTTGCTACTTTGTCATTAGTTTCTTGCTTGTGATTGAGATTTGGATTGTTCGTGATTGGTTGATATTGGTTTTGTGACTAGAGTTATTGCTTTGGTTGTTTTTGCAAGTCTAACAATGATCTAGTCTTCCGCTAACGCTTTGTGGTTTAGATATCGGATTCGAGTGGTCTTGAATCGGATTAATCACAACGGTTTCTACAGTTTATATATGCATATGTATATTTATGTTTATAGAGGAGCGATCAAGGGCACCCCTGTTTGTGAGCACCCATGTTGCACCCCTACCGTTCGTGAGCTACGGCGATCCAAATCGAACGATAATTTGTAGATGTTCAATCCACACATATATAATGACTTATCCAAAATTTGAGCTCGTTCCGACATTCCTACAATAATATATTTGATGTTTAAATTTAACGGTTTGAATAAATGACTGAACGGTGAATAATTGAGTTATGATTTTGAAAATGTTACGAATGTCGGAACGAGCTCAAATTTTGGATAGATCATTATACATGTGTGGATTGAACATCTACAAATTCTCGTTCGGTTTGGATCGCCGTAGCTCACGAACGGTACGGGGTGCAACAGGGGTGCTCACAAACATGGGTGCCCCCGATCGCTCCTCATGTTTATATATGTATATATATATGTGTGTGTGTGTATATATATATATATATATGTGTGTGTGTGTGTGTGTATAGAGAGAGAGAGAGAGCCTTTCGCTTTTATCCTCTAAAAATGGCGGACTCGATGGGGAATCCCCCTTTGACTTTCCCGCCTAAACCTTCTTCTAAAACACCGAGATCTCCTCCTATTACAAAGTCGTCGGCATCTAACTCTGGTCGAGGCGTCGCCAGTAATCCAATCTCATCTATTAAATCAGATTCTATGACCCTCAAATTTGTTGAACCATCCGAGAATATGTCCATATTTCCAAAGATGTTTTCAAATCCTCTATCGATTCATGGCAAAATACCATAGCATTTGGTCCAGTTAATTTCAAACTATCAATGATTAAACTATAGAATTATATTTCGAAACTTTGGAGACCGAGAGGTAATTTTGTGGTTCATATTACTTCAGACTCTCACTATACTGTTCAATTTGAGAAAGTAGAAGATTGTATGTCAATTTTAAATTCTTCGAGTTATTCTTATTCTGGAAGGTTATTGATGGTGTTTAAATGGTTTCCTACTTACGAACTTGATAAGTTTTGTGCTAATAAGTTTTAGATCTGGAATAGATTGTATAAGCTGGAGATGGAATTGTGGTCGAATAAAGACTTTTCTATGATTGCGAGTTTTATTGGGGTTCTTATACGTATTGATGAAAACACAACAAGGAAGAAAGTAACTAAATATGCATGGAATTTGGTTGGTATTAATTTGGAGTCTAAGTTACTTGATAAAATACATGCAATGCTGCATAGTGGTATTAAAAAGGATATTCTAGTCGAATATGAATTTGTTCCTTTTCGTTGTGATCAATGTAGAAGGTTTGGGCATAAAATTACAGTACATGAGATTTCTAAGGATCCAGCTTGGACTTCAAAACAAACAATGATGGCTAGTTCTTCTACAAATGATGAAAGTTTGAATGAAGATAACTCTCAAATTAATACTCCTTATGATGAGAACAGTGGTGAAGGTCATTTGGATTTTCTAAATTCTGAGCTTTCTAATAATATTCTCCCTAATAATCTGAATTATGTTGCTGATAATTTGACTGAAGTGCCTTTAACTGATGATAATCAGGATGTTTCAGATGGAATCATAAAGAATGCTGAATATTTTGCACATATTAGAGGTAAGAATAAGGTTTCAAATAAATGACAATTAAGGAGCAACTTATCCATTAAATGACAATAATAACATAGAATGTCAAAGAGATGAACACATCAAATCGTATGAGTGATATGTTTTCTCTGCTGACCAAATTCAAACCAACAATTGTTGGTTTGGTAGAAAACAAACTTAATAATAATAATTTGCAAGATTTTAGTAGATTAATGTAGTGCAAGTGAGATTATATTCCTCGGGTTAATTCACAGTATTTTGGTAGAATTTTACTTCTTTGGAACACAGATGTCTGGTCTATCAATGAAATCTCTTCTTCGAATCAGCACTTAACAAGGGTCTTTTGATTTGTCTAACAATAGAATATGCCAGTAACAGTTTCAATGAGAGATAAATACTATGGCAACATATTATTCAAGAGTCTAGTCTTATAAGTGGGGAATGGGTATTCATGGGTGATTTCAATAACTCCACATCTCATTTAGATAAAAAGGATGGATTGCCCGTTCCATTTCAGCAAATTAAAGCTCTGAGTAATTGTCTAATCAATCAGGGTCGATTAAAATCAAAGTTATTGATTTAATTATACTTGGAGACGTAGGGGAATTTCTAACAACATTGATAAAATATTTGTTAATAATGTATGTCTACAAAAATTTACTGATATGAACGCTCTATTTTTATCTCAACTTCCAAGTGACCACAACCCACTACTCCTTGAACTTATTGCTACTTCTGCATCAAAAGGATACCCACTCAGATATTCTAATGAATGGCATATTAAGGAGGGGTGTGAACATTGTATTTTAAGAGGATTACAGATAAGTGGTTGGGGTTTTGCGAGTTCCATATTTCTTCAGAAATTATATGTGTGCAAACATGAGCTTACAAGGTGGAATAAAGATAGGCCAAAAGATAATGAACTAAGCTGAAGCATTATTTAGAGAAAGAGAGAAACTACATGTGATTTAGATCCAGAAATTTCGACATTGTATGAAAGCATGTTAGAAGCTAAACAAGTTTTATCAGTGCAGAAACAAATCAAATTCTGGATCTATAAACAAAAAGCAAAGTATCATGGATTCAAGATGGAGACACCAATATAAAGTTTATCATTTGAAAATGTCATACAGAAGGCACATTAATAATCTAAAAGCTTTAATTAATGATAATGGAGAGTTGTTATTCAAGTCAGAAGAAGTAGCCGAAGAGGCAGTTAATTACTTCAATGGATTATTTAATGGATTATTCTGTTCAGAGTTCCCTTCATTCCAGTTTGTAGCTGTGATCAATTCTCAAGGTCAACAGGTATTGCTTAAACCTATTTCATTAGAGGAAGTGAAAACTGCTGTGAATTCAATGCATGATGATTATATCCCCGGGCCAGATGGTTTTAATTCAAATTTTTTGGAACTGCATTGGGATATTATAAAATCATATCTACTGGCTGCAATGTAAGACATTTTCTCTTCATCAAAATTACCAATAGGTAGTAATCACACATTTGTTTCTTTAATCCCTAAAGTGGAAAGGCCAAACGAAATCTCTCAATATAGACCAATATCGTATTGCAATTTATATTACAACATTTTTAGTAAAAAAAATTGTAACAGAATTAAATAGTTCTTTCCTCATTTAATTTCTCCAAATCAATGTGCATTCATACGTACTCGACATATTGGTGATAATATTCTTCTAGCACATGAGTTATTAACGGATTTTAAGAAGTTAGGGGTGTTCTATGTTAAGGTGGATTTACATAAGGCGTATGATATGATAATAGGAAATTTATTTACCACATTATGATGAAGATGGGATTTCCTATTCATTTTATAAATGTATATGAATGCAAATCGACACCGAATTTTTCAATATTGATTCAAGGAGTTCCATAAGGATTTATATCATCTAATAGGGGTATACGTCAAGGTGACCCGTTATCTCCTTAACTCTTTTCAATTTCCACGGAGTATTTTACTTACTGTATGAATGAAGCACTTCTCCAGAATAAATTTTATCCAGTGCATAAATTCGATACAGTAGTGACACACTTGTTATATGAGGGTGATTTGATGTTTTTTGGTAAATGTCTACAAACTTGTGCAACATCTTTGAATGATATTTTTGGAAAGCTAAAACAATTCAGTGGCCTTACAGTAAGTATACTTAAATCAAAGATCTTTTTCAACTTGTATGCACGTAAAATAAGTGAAGTTTCTTTTATATTAGGCTTTCAAAAAGATCAACTGGCAGTAAGATATTTAGGCATCCCTTTATCATCCAATTACATTCATTATAATGATTATTAATCATTGGTACATAGAATCTAGATGAAAATACAATCATGAGATGTAAAATTTCTTAGTTTTGCTGGGAGGGCTGAATTGATTCAATCTGTTTTAACTCCAACCCTATTTTATTGGCTTTTTGTTTATCAGTTGCATTAATATGTTATAGATAAGCTTCACACAGTATGTTCAGATTTTTTTTTGGTGGATCTTCTCATAAAGTCAGTTGGGAAAAATTATGTTTACCTAAGTATGAAGGTGGAATAGGTTTAAATTTTTCTCAGATTTGAAGAAAGCGGGTTGTATAAAGTTAATGTGGAAGTTTTTATCATGTTCATCACTGTGGAGTCAATGGATGAAAATTAAATATTGTAATGGTAAACACTTTTAGAGCATGTACATTGATAATAATTCGTCTAGTACGTGGATTATGAATTGTGAATATGTGTGAATTGTAAATGAGGGAAGTCGTCTATTTATAGAGTTACAAAGCCAACATATACCCTTAGATCTAGGATTAAAATATGAATCGTACAAGTCATGATGAGTCAGCATGAATATGTTCACAAAAAAGTCCAGGTGCAGAGGTTAGAATTTGAATGGATCACGGTTGGGTCGATCCACCTACCCTTTGGGTCGGCCTATGGGTCGACCCATGGGTTGACCCGGGCTGGGGTGGGTCGTCCCCTAACGGGACAACTCCTCGCTCTTCTTTCCTGCTTGCCTCATTCGAGTTTATGGAATTTATATTGACTTATATTTACACTTAGGCCTCTTATTTATATACAAACTTCTAGAGTCTATAACTTCTTCATACGTTATCCCTTTTATGCAAACTTCGGGTCTATCTGAACAAGAATTATGAGACGAACATAACAGTAATGTCGGTTTCAATTAATTACGAATATTTATTATGGTTATAATGTATTATATTTTAGGGTGTTACAGGAGGGAAGCACAGGGTTTAGCGGTACGTGGTAGGGTGCTATGAGATGACCCTCTAAGGAACAACCAGATGAAGCCGTCGCTTGGAGGCAGGTCTGTTGCACCATCTAGAGTATATCTTGACTGCAACTATGGTGTGGAAGTCAAAAGGCTGTGGCATATGATGTTGGATGATTCGGTTGTTTGCCTTGCTCTAGGAGGATGCGGTCAAGACCAAATTAAGGATAGTGATCGTCAAATACCTATCATCAACGGTCAGTGGGAAGTGGAAAGACTAAGAGCTAAACCAACAGACCAACGATCTTTGATCGAGACATTGGTTGCGGGGCACGCCAAATTGAATGCTAGATCGGTTGTTAGGGATTTGTCATTAGCTCTTGAAGTAGTCTTCCATTAGTGGAGGGAGGGGCCAGGGTGGGGCCATAGCCACCGTGGAAAGAGACATACCATATATAGATATTTGTATTGTAGGCATAACAAAGTTATCCTTTACTGTTATCGAAAGCTTCTGACCGAGTTCCTTGCATTGGATGAAACACTATTACGTGACTCGGGTTATCGTAGGCAGTACGTTCGTGTGAGGGTCTAGATAAACGCACTGGGTGGTGTATTGTAGACATTAGGGCATTACTTCGTGTTGAAACGTGATCCGATCGAGAAATTCAGATACGAGGATCCGTATGCTTACATGGCATGGTGATGTTGGTTTCGAGAGATTATGTGGCGTAATGATATAGATTTTCGTAAGCGGTTTGGTGCAGGATGATGGTTGTGCATACTTCCGTGGTGTGACAGCGGAGACCGTACGAGGATTGTACTATGGGGAGTACCTTTAGATATTGGGTATAACTACATATATATTATATTAAGCTTAATCTACTTGGTAGTAGATGAGTGCGACATGTGTGTAGAGCCTAGAGCACTATTAACATGAATAACCTAATAATTTAGAAATTGTAACTATACAGTCTATGTAGAGTTATTTCAGAATGTACAATTTGTCTTCTCATCAGAACTTATATTCTGGCCTCCTCCTCATAACATTCTAGTAGGTTAGATTTATGGCAAATATTTGGTAGTCTTTGGACACTTGTTAGACAGTGTCATTATTTCGGTAAGACTATATTTGATTATTATGTTTTATCCATCTCATTGTGCGATGTTTTATCGAGCTCTGATATATTTATTATTTCTGTCTTTTCTGCAAGATACCAGACAAGTCAATTCGAGCTTCGATAGATTTGGATGAGAAAAATTCAGTCTATCGAAATTCGGCTTGTTACAAGATAGCTGCTTAGGAACTTAAACTTTAACAAACTGATACATGCTTGCTAAGTGATCAAAACTCTTACAATTCATATATTTAAAAGGAAACCATTCATATTCATTCTCTTGCACAACCAATGGATCATTTTCAGACAAGATAGGAATATGCTTAGAGTATGAAAATGAACTTGACACTTCAATAAGCGTCTGAGCACAGACGGTCTTCCAGATTCCTTTTGTGAACTTGTCCAACTAAAGAGATTTTGCAAGAATCGAAGCAACACGGCTTGTTCCCTTTTTTCGTCTAGTAATCTAACGGCAAGCTAACTAAATAGACCCATATTGGAATAGTGTGCAAAAAATCTTTATTGAATTTCATTCCTAATTCCCAACATCTCATCATCATCAATTTCTTATTAGCAATGTAAGCACCCCCTTCCAAAATATTATCACGGCCTTCTTTATTATCAAACTTGATAATGTAGAAACCATCATCTTTAAAACAAGTATTAAAAATCTCCAGTTGGTTTTCAAGTCCTATTGATATAAGTTTTAAAAAACGAGCAATGAGACTTGAAACCAACAATATAAATAACAATTGCATTTCCCATTGTTTTCTCCCTTTATTAAGTTTCTTAGGTTGATACAATCTAAGCGAAGTGTAAACATGAATTTAATAGTGTGAGATTACATCCTTCATGCACAACTAGCACCCCAAGTAGATCCTTCTCCATAAGAAAACTGAGTACTGCTTGGAACAGAATTTTTCAACGATGGAGGTGGATGAAACTGCGAAGACTGGAGGAGGGGGCAGCTCTTCCAATTGGCAGACGGACAACTGAACAGATGGGGAGTTGAGGAAAAAAGAGCAGTCTTTGAATACAACTTTTCTGGCATTATTGATGTGCTAATTATGTGCATTGTTGGATAATCGAGATAGCTAAAGCCCAGTAAGTGAATATTAGTACAATAATCCACAATTTTATTCCAATGACACAGTTTAGTGTTGGGATGCTCTAACTATCGCACCACTCACGGGCATGTTAAAACTTTAAATTCTGTAACACGCTACACAAAACGCAATTGTACATGCATCCATTACTGTGGATAAATCCATAACCATCTGTCCCTATACCAAAATTATTTTATTGCCATCTCAAATTATTTATCAATTCAGTGCTGGAGTGTATTTGTATCTTTCCCTATTCATAAACAAGTGGGGAATGGAGACATTTTAGTGAGAATCTACAATAAATGAAAAGTGACACTAGTCTTTTTTATTCAGTGAGGTCGAAAGTTAATTACTTAATTGTTTATTTTCAGTGTGTTCAGACTAATTTGTCTAATCCTCTGGCTTAACCTCTACTATTTTAATCATGCATGGCTTATTTTATATATGCATCTGTTATCTTTACTGTTCTTGTCTTAATTAGAACATCAGACTGATTACTAGTCTTAATTGCTTCAATGATTTTTTCTTCACTAATAATTATGTTAACTGTATGTTTTTACCTAGTATTACTCCTGAAAATCAAAATTGGAGATCAGTTATTGCCTGTGCATTTTCTACAATTATGGGTTCTGCGAAATTTGCTGAAATTAGGATTTGTTAAATGCATCAATCTCATCTTAAATAAAAACAACTTGAAGCGGAAACAACGCATTGTATTGTTAGCTGGGCAGGCGACCAACTCATATATAGATGAAGTAGAGTAGCAAAAGTTACTGGGATATACATTGCTTTGTCAACAATACATAGACATAAATATAATTTGAAGAGAATGATTGAATGTTAATATATGTAAGCCATCAATTCTAGCAGAAGATTAGACCGTTGTTTTTTCAAACTATCAGCATTTCAGTCTAACTATATTCCCATTTTATTAATGCCCCACTATCAAAATTAAGAGACATGATTGAGGCTTAAGTTATATACTATGCATTCTTTTTGGGATAATTCAAGTCAGTTGACGCCTTGTTGATTAAGAATATGCATGTAGGGCTAGACAACAGTATTAAACTAATGTATAAGGATATTGACATGATAGAAAGAATACGTATTAGAAGAATGGAGGTGTTGATTAATTATTTATGTCTTCATAATTGATACATGCCATTTGGATATTCTTCTACTGATGGATTAAAAAAAGATCTACATTTTGATAAGGACCAATTCAATCACTAGGTTATTGCCTGAATTTCAGATATTGTTTTTTTAGCTGGTATTGTTTAGCTAAAAAAGGTACATGATAATATTTCAGATTCATCCATTAAGTCTAGTTATTCAGTGGTGTAATTAAAGGGTAAATGCCTATTCTAGTAGAATACATGGATACTTTAATTTATATACAGGATCAGAAAAGGGATAATGCCAGCAACTCAAGACCTATTAACTTTATTGGTGGTCTTCTTAAACATATATATATATATATATATATATATATATATATATATATATATATATATATATATATATATATGTGTGTGTGTGCGCGCGCGCGCGCGCATGTGTATATGTATGTATGTACGTGTGTATATGTATGAGGCAGGTTCAATGACAATCAAATAGCGGAGCACCCATTCGGTTCCCTCTTTTCCACCACACATTCTCTTTCTCATTTCACTCATTCCTTGTTGTTTAAGAAAACTCTAACCATGACTTATTACAAAATTTTCTTCTAACATTTTTTTATGACTTTAAAGAAAATGATATAGCACTCCATTTGAAAATTCATAAAGAGAAAAGGTACAAACTAAAGATATAAAATCCAAAGACACTATTGGTCTAAAATCTAGAATAAATCTAATAAAAGACACCACTATAAAACTTAGAAAAAACAGACATGACCTCAATCCAATGAAGAAACATACACTAAGAATCGGAGGATGTACCTTGACCAAAGAAGGAGAAAGACGTCATTTTCTTAAACTTCTTTTTTTTTTTTTTCTTTTTTTCTTTTTTTTTTTGCTTACTTTCGTTCGTATGATTGACCATAGTGTTGACGTGGAGAGTTGGTCACTCACACACACTAACACCCAAGAGAGGGCTGAGTTTCAACCAAATAACCAAATGCAAGAAATGTAAAGGGACACATAACTTTTTATAGTGGCTCGACACTAACGCCTACGTTCACTTCATCAGCATTGTTACAATTACAATGTTAATCAAAGATTGTGCACTTTGAAGTTACAAAGTTATATTAGAGAATAACAAAATCCTTGTTAATTCCCTATTAACCCATAATGATTGTCCTCATGCCCATAAAGCATGAAATATGCATCCAAGTCCAGATATGTCCAGAAGCAAGCCAGGTGTCAATTCAAAAGCCAATATGTTGATAGTAAACTTCTATGTGAATTTTGTAATTTCAAGAGCCATAAAAACCACGAAGGAAGCCATTAAAAAGCTTCAAGAAATGAGCTCATGCATGCTGGAAAGGAGCAGAAAAAGATCCTCCCAATGCCAAAAATTCGTATCTCAAAATCGGTACCTATCCTGGGATCGGCACATATTTAGCGACTTAGCCAAAGTCTAGGTGCTTTGCCAAAATGAGAAGACCAAGCCAGAAAAACGGTGATCATCCGTGTTGATCACATGAAAAATGATGATCCGTGCGTGTTTGGCACAAATCCAAATTTGTCAGAATTCGTATTCCCAAATATACCGACTCGGTATAGTTTTCGTATCCCCAAGTGTGAATTTTTCGTATCCTAACGACGGAGATCCCCTCAAGGTGATCCTCCAAAAACCAGTGATCCACATGCTTTGTCCCTTGGCAGACCCGTTGCCAACCTCATATTGCCAAATACCGGTCCCATGTTTTATCGATCCAGAGCCTTATGCAAAACCCGTGTTGATCCTTTGAAATTAGGTGATTGCTCCATGCCAGATGTGAGTTTCTTGATGTTGCCAGATCCATGAATCCAATATCGATTCCAGGTATAATTCGTACCTTAGAGTTTCCAAATCCAGAAAATGCTCCGCAGATCCCTAGAAACGCGGTGATCCACATGCGTTGTTCCAGCTATCTGGGCTTGCCAGATACGAAGCAATTAGCTTCAAGTTTCAGAAATACTGATCCCTAACACTGGTTTGCTCAAGCTCTTTTATGTGATCTTCATGTATCATCCAGCTTTTTTCGGGTGATCAACTCGTGTCCATATATGAAGTTTCGTATTTGATCCGGAAGTGCCAAGCCCAATTGGATCCTTCATTTTTTGGTGATCAGCATGATGTGATCACCTGATTTTGAGTAATCGAGCCTTAATTTTTCTAAGATCGATGTTTTTGCCTTATTCCGAGTGATCTGCAGTTCCTACTCGATCATCTTGATGTGATCAAGCATTTTAAGGTGATCAGACCTTATGCGAGATTTAGCCAGGTACAAAATATAATTTCTTTCTTGAAGTCTTGAATAACTTTGCTGATCCGAGAATCGACTATATTTCCAACTTTTTTCCAAACACTTCGTGACTTCGACCAAATCGCTTTGTGTTTCTGAATCCATACTCAAGTGTCTAGTGATCTGATAACCATAAAATTGACGTCTGACTGCTTGGCCAAAAAGAGAGTCAACACTTTACCCCCATGTCTCCCTTGGGAAAAAAGGAGACATGATTTGTGAGGAATCCAGAAATTCAAGAATCTGTAAACTAAAAGTCAGGAGAAGTCCGAAGAGAACTGCAATAACCAGAAAGTCAAAGAACCATAATCGCACCGGATCATATTAGCAATAAAACCACGATCGCGCCAGATCGTGTTACAAAAAAACCAAAGTTTGAATCCGATGAAAACTGGCGATCGCCGCGGATCGTTTCTCAAGAGATAACCAAAATAACCTAGTAACCGAAGTAGTCAAGAACCACGGTACTACGGAGGTCTGAGGGCTAGAATGCCAAAATAACCGACAATCGGGAAATTTGAGAAACCCGAGCATTAGAGAACTAGAATACCAAAGTGACCATAGCCAGGAGATCGGGGAAATCCAAAATTTGTAAAACCAAAGTAACTAGTAGTAAAATAATCAGATAACCAAGTGGATCTTCGTGCCATGAACTGACCAAATGACCTAAAGCCAAAAGCGAACGATCTTGTTGTGCCACCGACAAAACCATTCAAGTTTTAATCAAATGGTTACCTGCCGTGAATTGACAAACAACCCAAAGCCAAAAGAGTAAAGATCTTACCCGCTACAAATTAAGGTGGCCATGATAGAAGGTGACTAGATGATAAAGATAGCCAGATGAGTTCAAGGCAGCATTACCTGGGAAAGACGACTAGGAATAGCTGGAAAAGTTCAAGGTGGCCCAGTCAAGATGTGACAAGACGACAAATAGTAGTCGGATTTTTATACTTGGTGAACCAAGTCCGAAAGGCCTAGGCCGAAGTCCTTAGAGTTCGAAATCCAATTACAGATTTCATACTCCGCAATTGAGTGTGAAGTACTTTTTAATAAAGTTACAAAAACTGATGTTTTTTAGTAAAACTGGAAAGAAAACATAATGGTTTGTCATCCGTAAAGAGCATGCCTGAGGACTCACCTGTTCCCGTACATGGTTATGCGGATTTGCCCATTTTTTATTTCAGATTCATTCGTGAAGGAGATTGAACGATTTATCGTTCACGAAGAGCATGCCTAAAGATCTTGCTAGTTCTTGTTACATGGGTAAGCAAACTTAGCCATTCAAAATCCAAAGCCGGAAAAGTTAATTTTTGTTAATAGCCAGGGGGGATGGTGTATTGTCAAACAATGCATATGCTGACTTAACCATCTATCCAAACAAGAAAACCAAAAAGTATACATCTAGAGGGATGGAGCCTATAAAGCCAAAACCATGGGTCGGAGCTTAGAAATTCACAACTATGGGACAAATCGCAAATAACCAAAGTCCAGAAGAAGCCAAAGGCAAACTATAAGTTAGAGAAAACCAAGAAGACTAAAACCTAGAGAAAACCAAGAGCCTGAGAACCGAAAGCCAAAAGATAAAATACCAAAATCCATAGAGATAACAAAAACTAAAAACCAAGTAACCAAAGAGCTAAAATATCTAGAAGACCAGAAACTATAAGCCAAAAGATATCGATGCTTAGGAGGCCAGAGTCCGAGACGTTAAAAGCCAAAGAAATCCAAGATTAATTGATGACGAGGCCATGAGCACTGGGCATGGGCCTATATTGAGTAGCAGTAGGGGGTTGTGCCCTTCCTGGCACCACAATATAAGTCTGAACAAGCCGTGCCAGCTCACCACATCTGACACGCTCTTCAACCATGTCCTGAAGGTGTCGAAAATAGTTTGTATTATGACCATCGAGATCATGAAACAAACAATGTCGATCATAACCTCTTTCCTTCTAAGATGGCTCTCACTTGGGAGGCTGTTGAAGGAGAAGTGGAATGAACTTCCAAGTAAATATATTCTAGGGTGTGAGTAAGTTCCGAATAAGATGGGAACTTGATGTGAGGACACGTAAATTTGCCTCTCGAAAACTCGCAATGATGCCCTCAACCATGAATTCCCAGGCGGCGTAAAGTCGGAAACTCAATGGTGAAGTAAAAAAGAACAAGAACAGAACAAAAAACAACAGAATCTCACATCGAATGGATAAAATATAATAATAAATTATCCTTTAACGTGGAAAACATTGTTTTATATAATCAGAGTCTAATCCTAGATCAGCATGGATAGTTATAAAACCTGTCCTTACAAAAAACAAACATAAATAACACAACGGAACAATATAACACACCCAGACATAGATGAAGATCTCCAGGTCCTCTTGAAAGCCCTAGATGATCTCTAACCAAGAAATCTCGCTTCCATCCTTATGAAATGATACTCGACTCCAAGCGTCCTCAGTAAAACCTGAAAACCACTCGAAAGTGATTCGAGTGTTGAAAACACTTGGATCAGGCTTAGGAAAAAAACAGCGTAAGAAACACAAACTAGTATACTATGACGGAGTCATAAATTGGTAAACAAGCAAAGACTTTTGAAAATGAGAGTATCTCATTAATACCTCGTCGCAAACAAAAACCGATGGCAAGATGACGGTATGTCAAAACAATGTCCTTTAGAAAGAATAGCGTCTCATAAGACCATGCTCGTAAATAAATTAACAGATGGGTTTTTGCCTTATGATAGCCAAAATATTTGATATGTAAAATCACTTGATATTTTTGTTAATGTCTATTCCTTTTAAAAATAAACTTCTTAATTAAACTTATTCAAATGCAGCCGAAAGTATGAAAATATCTAACCTTTGGCTTATATAATAGAAATCTGCAAGGGAACTTATTTGGAAATGAATTTACAACAATGGCTAGAGTAAGGGACTACCCTACGTATTGTGAACCTCTAAAGAGTGCACCTGGGCTACTCGCCCGATGCATCTATAAGGTAGGCCCCGACCAAACTTTGAAATCCGACTGGATATGACATTTTCCTTGGTCGTTACCAACCTATCCTAGGATCCTACATCACTTGCTCAACAATCATAGTTTAATCTAGAAGGGGGATGACAATATCCCTGGTTCGCGTGCAACCCCTTAACATCGCCGCACGCCCTGTTTTAGTCATTCTTGGGTGTGAGGTTTTGATAAGTTAAGGGTTAAATCCTCGCCACCAAACAGATGCACGCTTGTAAAATTCAACGTTCGTGTTTGCTGGAAATGCTTTGTCAGACATTCGTCCATTACAAGGCATCCATGAACAGGATGAACTGAAGGTACCATACCACTATGTCCTTAGTTTGCAGTGGCCACGATCCTTGCATCATCGAAGATCCCACATTAAGGGATCATTGCTACTCTTACAGGGGTGCGTCTC
The DNA here is from genome assembly GCA_030737875.1 of Allium sativum. Lineage (NCBI taxonomy): Eukaryota > Viridiplantae > Streptophyta > Magnoliopsida > Asparagales > Amaryllidaceae > Allium > Allium sativum. Next base: position 180,952,676 of record CM060924.1, on the reverse strand, counting down.
TGAGCTTATCAACATTCAATCTGCTTATCATTAAGATCTCTAGGATTCAATACAACAAGGAGTTCCTTAGTTTTCAATAGCTTCCACATTCGAACTCGTAAGTTGATTCGAAGTGGTTTTCAGATCTGGAGAATCCAAAACCGACCCGGGTTTTTTTCGAAACCAACAATCGATAAAAGATTTTCCTTCAGTACTATGCTATTAAAGCCCCACAAAGTCCCCGCTATAGCCCATGTCACTCTCCAACCGCTACGATATTTCTATGTAGCGCTGATGAACAATATATCTTCTTTTAGTACCGCTATTTTCTGTTGCACCCATGCAATCAAGGTTATTTAGCATCCGCTTTAGCAATATTAATATACAAAGGATGACTTGACCTATTCTGTTCTTAAACAAACTAAAAAATTAGTGTAAATATTTAATTTAACGCAAAAGGCCGCAATATAAGGTAAAAATCTTTAATAATCATCAAATCTAATATGCAAAAGCATGATATTCTTGTGTTTTGTTATATAATATTAATTAATATTCATTTCTTCTACAAAAATGATGTAAGAATAATAGTCAATTTTAAATATCTAGTTTTATATCTAATGAACCTTTTTACACATCCACTATATTCCCGCTATAGCCTTTTGCATCTCCACCACTATAGAACCGCTAAGCCCTTTAACTACACAACTTTAGTGTTTATCATTTGATTAGATCTCTTTCTAAATATTTTGACAATATGTCAAATCAAATCTTTATTATGACATCATGTCAAATCAAATTGTTGAAATAAAAAATGATCACAACACTCCAAGGTGTTCAGTAACACTACAAAAAGGTTATATTTAAAATATGGAGCCACGATATATAAAAGCAAGAAAAGGCATGAAAATTTTGAATGGTTCGGTCTTAATTTTGACATACGTCCACTATAAAAGCTATTTTCATTATCATTATAGAATTTTCAAAGTACATATCTTCACTCATTTATGATTTTTCTCTCTTTTTTGCGGTAGATTTCAGTTGAATTCGTGAAGGAATCGGCGAGATCTCTTAATTTGCAATTGTTGTTGTATAGATCTTCAATCACTTGATCATTTAGATGATCTTCATTGGTTCCATGATGATTTTGTGTTGAATCTAGGCTTGAGAGAGAATTAATGGAGATTAGAGTAGCTTGAATTGAACTTGAGAGATCTCTAATGGATTTTGGAGAAGACTTGACCGATTTGTCGTTGGAGATGGATGGGTTGAGCTTGAGTAGCCATTAATGGATGTTAGAGAAGTTTAGGAGTGGTAGTGCCATTAATTGAACAACCCTTCGAGGTAGAAATTTTCCTCCTCCAAAATGTGTGTGGAGACGGGGTATTTATAGGAGTTGTTGGAGTGTAGAGGCAATCTTGTAAATATATGTGTGACTTGAAGAGCAAGAAACGACCCGCCTTAGATCGTTAGCCTCCCTTACGTGCGACTTGATCTATATGGTGTGCGCCTTGACTTGGCGTCACGACATAACTTCAGTAGCATGGTCCAATATATGTTTAACGACTTAACAACCCATACATGAAAACTCCATCTGGCAACAGCTATATTACTCATGTCCAACGATCTGATTTATGCTTCATACGACTTAAGTTTATTTATGTTGTGACCCCATTTTTTGTGCCATGTTAATCTCGCATATAATGCTCTTTCCATACACACCACGTGGCCCTCTAACAATGTATATATCACGAGTTGTGTATTGGTTATCGTCCCATATTACAACGAACTGCGACGTTACATTGAAAATCACATGTTAGTTTCATCCATGACGTCCTAGTTCTCAACGAGTTAGGAATATCTATATAGTGCCACGACTTACCGTATGAAAGATCCAACAATATGGAAGTTTCTGATGACCAGAGATGATTTGTAGCATGAAATGCCTTACGACATGAACTTCAACCAGTCACGGCATGAAATGAGTCACGACATGACATGAGTCATGGCATGCGGCATGAAATCTTACCAGTAATGGCATGAGTTGGGTCACGACATGAGATAAGTCATGACATGCGGCATGGCTTCTGCATCTTGATTTCAACAACAAGGTTGGTGCGAGATATAACCAAGCCACGACTTGGTTTAAATCATATAAACGACTTGAGTACTGATCATCATATTATATGCTATAAACGCTCACAACTTAAGCTGAACTCGTGTAGCTACTTATCATCCACGGTTCATATTAATGCGAAGTGTATGTTTGATTCATATCACATATTTGTTTCCACATCTTCATAGTGAGCTAATAATATATTTTCCACGTCATCATTCTTTAGTCCATACTGTGTACCTTTGAACCAACTTGGCAATGTGCGGCATGGGTTAAACGTTATGTGTGTACGACCCATATAGTTTTTATGCTATGTCTAATGCTCCATTTCACAATCAACTACTGACCTATGAACCACGTTTCACAATGGGGTTAACATTTGCCCCTCGCAGAATATTTTTTCAAAGAAAAGATGGGCTTCGACAGTTACGATGCTATTTGTCTTCGATCAATAACACCTGAGTTTTGAGGCTCTGAGTTTGGATTAATCTTGATGATTAAAATCTTATGTTGATCCAATGAGCGTATCTGAATTTGAACTTTGGCACTACTCGAATTTGGCAGCTTGATCTTTACGCCAACTTGTATTCTTGGATTGGAGTCATCAATTTTTCGAAATAGGTCAAGTCTGGACTGTTCATATCTTGATGTAGCCAAGCACTTGCAATTTGTATTTCAGCCTTGGATGCTTCGAATTTGAATTTGTTACACGTTGAAATTCAACCATAGCTTTTTGTTTACTATGGAAAATCATGCTTGGAACTTCCATGAGATGATCTGGCACTTTAGATCGACTCGGTGAAAGCATTGGGCTTTTGGGTTGTTTTCAAGACTTGGAAATCCAGGTCGTTGGACATCCTAAACTTTTCGGTCATTCTTAATGACCTACTTGGGACTTTGGGTCGTTAAACGACCTAAGTCCTTGGATCGTTAGTTAGACCTAAGCTCTTGAGTCGTTTGAATGACCTGATTTCTTGAGTCGCTTGAATGACCTGAGCTGTTGGGCATTCTTACTCGACCTTTTGATTCCAAATGACCCAAGCATAGAATTTGTTAGTTGCATTATATGCTCCACATCGCATGTTCTGTAATTAGAACAAGCACTTGCACATTTTGGACTTGTACTTTGCCATCGACCATCCATATCGATAGCGACTTAGTTATATCATTAGAAAATGAATCATAGCGAATTTTATGATTGAGACTGAATAACGTGCCTATACATAATCATTTTTTTAACTGTTTACAATTTGTCAAAAATTATTTGCATAGATACCATGCTTTTATCTGAAGTCACAATGACACTTGAGTTTTGCTAATCGATATGTATACCAAGTACATATTTCAAGCCTCGCTCTTTTAATGACTTATATATTCTTGTATGACAGTTTACATTTTATGAAACGTGTACCTGTTCAAATTGGAACTTCGCCTTAAGTTTCTGAAGCTAGAGAGACTGCGGCTTTTGGACTGTAAACGATCAGTCTTTGGTTATTCCTCGTCCTTTTGACAATTTACCGGAAAAATGCCATTTCATGCTAACTCAATGTGTCATTAATCAAGTGTGCACTTATTTTAGCATTCCCGAATTTGACGCAGAATTGTCATGGGAAAAGGAATTTGCTGACTGTTCATCTTTAGACCTGTTGCAGCAACTTAGTCGAATTCAGAAATTTAATATTTGAATTTTGTGCCCCTACTCGAGGAGGTCTTGTTTTTAGTGCCCCTGCTCGGGGGGTCCTTGGACTTGATGCCCCCGTTTGGGGAGGACTTTAGGCTTAGTGCCCCCGGTTGGGGAGGTCTTGGGACTTAGTGCCCCCGGTTGGGGAGGTCTTGTGATTTAGTGCCCCCGCTTGGGGAGGACTTATATCTTTTCCCCTGTTTGGGGAGGACTTATATTTTGCGTCCCCGCTTGCGGAGGACTTATATTTTGTGCCCTCGCTTGGGGATGACTTATATTTTGTGCCCCCGCTTGGGAAGGTCTTTGCGCTTCACTAGGGAAGCATTTGCTTTATTTGGGAGAGTTTTTTTGTTGCTTCGTTTCGCGGAGCTGGCGCCAGTTCCTTTGTCGGACGCTTGACTTGGCAGTGTATCTCAATTAAGGAACTGGGGCCTTAGTCCTCTCACTCGGGAAAGTGCCCCTTCGACAAAAGTTATAACCCATTCGTTTGTTTATCGCGTCGCTTTCTCGTTGTTTGAATCTTTACGACTCTTCCCATTCACTTTTCAAGGCAGTCCTTTTTTATTTTTGCATTTGGCACTTGAACTAGCGCTGTTGGGATCGCTATGTTTTGCCAGATTTTAAGAGAACAAGTGCGAGATAGATGGACTCATTATAAAATCATCTTTTAAGCAAATTTTGATTTGACAAAATTTTTGCAAGTGAGAGATTTATTCAGGAAGATATGCTTTTAGTCATAGAGCTAATGTATAGTACAGTGTTTGTAAAATATTACAGACTATTTTTGCAAGAATATAGCATGAAGTAAAGCATGAAATAAAGTTGTGGAAATGATTATCACTTATTCCAAGCCATTGAAATTTGAGCACCACCATCGGTTATCAGTTGATCACCAGTCTTGCATTAGTTTGAGCGGGAGCTCCATTGCTTGGACTGAATTGATCATTTGATGTTCCTTGCCCCTACGGAGTTGTAGAAGGATTTGTAGCTTGTGGATTTTTCACATATTTCTACAGTCTGGTTTTTCTGATCAACTCCTCAATTAAGGTTTTCAAATGTCGGCATTCATTAGTATCATGTCTAAGTTGATTGTGAAAACGACAGAATTTTCCAGAATTTGCACCTTTCTTACAAATACTCAGCGATGGTGGTTCTGGATAGTGTTCTGTAGGCAAAGAAAATGTTTTTCGGAGTATTATTCATAGGGGTGAATTTAGCGGGTGTAAAGAAGCGAGTTTTCTTGCCATCTTGATTATCTTTTCCTTCTCTTCCTCTCTTTTGACCTCCGGGATTCTTCTGATTGTATTGAGTAGCAGTATTTTTGGGAGCTTCAAGAAGTTGGTTACCATCTATAATCTGAAGAGGCACAGAATTATTGTCCACTCTCATATACTCCTCTGCTTTTTTATATAATTTCTCATGTGTTTTTGGTTCTTTCATGTTAATCCATCTACTAAATTCGCTCTTCTCATCTATGGCGCGATTAGAGACATTAAGGTCATGCGGGGTTCGGGATTTCCCACCTCGGAAAAAGCAGTGTTGAACCTCTTGAAGAAAGATTTGGACTCTCTCGGATTCTTTTTCATCGACGTTAGAGAAATCACATCCTCAGCTTTCGTAGATTGCAGTCTAAACTGCTCTTTGAATTTCAGAGTCAAATCACAAATCGATCAACAGATTTAGGCGGCAGCTTCATGAACCATAATGATGACATACCTTCTAGATAGAGAAGGAAGCATATGCATTTGATCTCGTCTGTTGCTTTGGCTGCATTCTTACTTGTACAGGAAGTGATTTGGATCAGTAGTTCCGGTGTATAGAGGCAGAGTAGGATGAGTGAACATTTTAGGGAATTCTGCTTTGCGAATCCTTTTGGTGAACGGATTTTTTCTAGGGGAGAAGTCCCATTCCATCTCAATGTCATTACGGGCCAAGCTATCTTTCATTATTCTCTTTATTATATCCACAATATACTCTTCCGAGTTGTGTCATTCCGTAGGACAGACTTTGATCTCTTTTCTGGATGCTCGTCTTGGCGAGTGATCGCGACTAGAGAATCTAGGTCTTTTACCTCCATTATGGGGAGGTGCCCCATTAGCGAGACTAGAAACTCTTCGGGTATTTCGGTTGGAATGGCTTTTAGTCTTTAGCTTTAAGTCTTCGACATCCGCGTCGCTTTTGCCACTTTCTGAGCCATCAAGCCCTTCTATGTTATCGTTACGATGAAGATCAGAGGCTGACGAATTCGCATTCTCTTTAAGGTTGATGTGAACTTTATGAGGAGGAGCAAGATTCGTTTGCGCATTCAATAGAACATTCATCTTATCAATAAGAGCTTGATTAGCATCCATCAAAGTTTTAGTGGAGGTTTCCATGTGCTGATTTAAATTGGCGACAACGGCGTCTAGTTCAGCTCTGGTTACTCCATCTCCGCCTGTCGAGCTTTAGCCAATCTCTAAGCAGTTGGTAAGTGGCGTAGCTTTGTCAGTAACGTTATTGGTTTCTTCAACGATTTTACTTGCAATCTTCTTTGATTTATCCATTATTTTAGACAAGGCTTTGAACTTCGAAGAGAATTCATCCCTTGGCCTGGATCATAGATTTGAAGAATCGATCATAAAAGCGGGTTTCAAATTTTGCTACTTCTACAAAGCACTTAACCTTGGGAATATGAACGTGCCCCCACAGTGGGTGCCAAAAATGTTGAAATAAAAAATGATCACAACACTCCAAGATGTGTGGTAACACTTCACCAAAAAGTTAGATTTAAAAATATGGAGCCACAGAATATAAAAGCAAGTAAAGGCATGAAAATTTAGAGTGGTTGGGTCTCAAATTTTACCTACGTCCACTATAGAAGCTATTTTCATTATCATTGTAGAATTACAAAGTACATATCTTCACTCATTTATGATTTTTTCTCACTTTTCTCTCTTTTTTTCTCTGGGTTTCACTTGAATTCATAAAGGAATTGGCGAGATCTTTTGATTCGCGATTGTTTGTTTTGTAGGTCTTTAATCACTTGATCATTTAGATGATCTCCGTTAGTTCCATTATGATTTTGTGTTGAATCTAGGTTTGAGAGAGAATTAATGGAGACTAGAGTAGGTTGAATTGAACTTGAGAGATCTTTAATGGATTTTGGAGAACACTTGATTGATTTGTCATTGGAAAAGGATGGGTTGAGCTTGTGAAGCCAATGATGGATGTTGGAGATGTTTAGGAGTGGTAGAGACATTAATTGAATAGCCCCTCAAGGTAGAAATTTTTCTTCCCCAAAATGTGTATGGAGATGGGGTATTTATCGGAGTTGTTGAAGTATAGTGGCAATCTTGTAAATATGTGTTTGACGTGAAGAGCAAGAAATTACTTGCCCTAGATCGTTAGCCTTCCTCACGTGCGACTTGATCATATGATGAATGCCTTAACTTGGCGTCACAACATAACTTCAGTAGCATTCTCCAATATATGTTTCACGACTTAACAAACCATACACGAAAACTCCAGCTGGTAACAACTGTAATGCTCATGTACAATGATCTGTTTTATGATTCATACAACTTAGGTTTCTTTATGTTGTGACCCCATTTTTTTATGCCATGTTAATCTCACATATAATGCTCTTTCCCATACACGCCGCGTGACCTTCTAACAATGTATGTATCACGACTTGATGTATTGGCTGTCGTACCATATTACAATGAACTACCACGTCACATTGCAAATCACATGCTAGTTTCATGCATGACGTCCTAGTTCACAACGAGCTAGGCATATCTATATAGTGCCAGGACTTACAATATGAAAGATCCAACAACATGGAAGTTTCTTACGACATGAGATGATTTGTGGCATGAAATGCCTTGCGACATGAACTTCGACCAATCATGGCATGAAATGAGTCATGACATGAGATGAGTCACGACATACGGCATGAAATCTGCCCAGTCACGACATGAGATGGGTCATGACATGAGATGGGTCACAACATGCTACATTGCTTCCTACAGCTTGATTTCAATAGCATGGTTTATGCGAGATCTAACGAAGCCACGACTTGGTTCAAATCATATAAATGGCTTAAGTGCTGATCATCGTATTATATGTTATAAATGTTCACAACTTAACCGTGCCGAACAGATGTAGCTACTTATCATCCACGGTTCATATTAATGCGAAGTATATGTTTGACTTATAACACATATTTGTTTCCACATCTTCAAAGTGAGCTAATAATATATTTGCCACGTCATCATTCTTTAGTCCATACCGTATGACTTTGAACCGGCTTGGCAATGTGTGGCATGGTTTGCATGGCATGGGTTCAACGTTATGTGTGTATGACCCATACAGTTTTTGCACTATGTCTAACTCTCCATTTCACAATCAACTACTGACTTGAACCGCGTTTCACAACGTGGTTAACACAAATCATATTTGTATAACAAGTCATGTCAAATCTTATTTATGACAACATACCAATTAAATCTTATTATTGTTATAACATATCAAATCAAATCCTTTTTATGACAACATGTCAAATAAAATCTTATTATTATGACAAGTCAAATCAAATCTTATTATTTTAACAAGTCAAATCAAATCTTATTATCGATATAACATATCAAAACAATTCTTCTTTATAACAACATGTCAAATCAAATCTTATTATCATAACAAGTCAAATAAAATCTTATTAGTATAACTAGTCGAATCATATGACAACATGTCAAATTAAATCTTATTATTGTAACAAGTTAAATCAAATCTTATTACTATAACAAGTAAAATAAAATCTTATTTATCTCCAGAAATTTTTATCTAATCTTAGTCAAATGTAACAACCCACCTTTTCGACCATCGAAAGTCGACACTAATTGCGACCATTATACTTTAATGTCGAACATTTAATCATCGAAAACATACATTGTTAAGGTAAAAATTGAAATAAAAAGAAACAGAAAAGGAAAAAGAAAGAACCGAAGAAACATAGGATCTCACAACGAAACAACAACATAAAATAAAAATAACGACAAATGAACCGTTACTCCAAGATACAATATACATAAGAGTTAATAACAAATCCTATCAGCTGGACAGTTATAAAACTCTGACCTTACAATGCTTATAGGTAAAATAAAAATACATCGGAAATAAAATAATGTGACAAGCGAACTTCCCATTCTACTCCATGATCTCCACATACAACTAGAGACAACTTGGAAACAAGCTCGATATGATCCGAGCATTATAATGAAATAACACACGGATTAGTATGGAATACCAACTTTGGTAAACTCAAGTAAAATAAAACATATAATAATTATGTAAGACCATCCCGCTGATCGCGAAACGAGTTTCTATTTCACAAGAGTAACACATATGATAAGCATCAACAATAAAACTACATCATCGAAACAACAATGAATGAGTGTCATATGTAAAATTTTGCCAACATAAAAGTAATAACAGAGCAATACCTCATTGAGAAGAGTACACAACACTTCTTGATGAAATCAAAGAAACTGATCCAAAAATTTGGATCGAATAGGAAAAAAGTTAATTTATTCGAAATAATTGAACTGCACCGCTTACTACGTACTAGGCCACTTATAACAAAATTAATCTCACCATGGATACAAATAATTAAACATCATAAAGGTTTTATTCTCTTGATGTAATTAAATTAGAAAAACTCATAAGTTTGGAATCAAAGGAATAGAAATGAATTTTTTTCCAATAAATGGCTAGGAGGGTGTGCCCACCTCACCGAATAGTATACCTCAATAATATATTTGAGAACTGCACTAATCTCGAAAAAGTACTAGCCGGACCTCGCTAACTTTACGAGTATCCGAGCATTTCACATCTTACGTGCATACAACCAAACCAACCCTTGAGTAGATATGAATTACCCTAATAGGAGAAACCCCACATAGCTAAAAATCCATTCGCTTCCTGGATTAAGTCATTTACATAAAGGATAATTATGCTCAAAGGGCAACAATTCGTTTTGATTTGATGATACAACCCAAGAAAGCCGAATCAAAATTTGTTTAATCAACTATCAGGAATATTCAAAAATTATCGTATATGGAAACTAAATCATATTCTCTTATCACTATTTATCGATCCCAAACTTATACTATCTCTTAGTTAAAAATAAATTCGGATAAGCTGAGGCCATGTTACCCCTAGTCATCGTCCGGACAATGTTTTCAAACTTCGAGAAAGGGGAAAGTTTAAGTACTTCGACATTTGGTGATAATAGTATAACTAAATGTTTCCCATATAGATGAAATCGTTTATGGATTTTTTTTCATATTCATATCAAAAACATTTAAACTTCAAAACTGTTACTATTTAAAAGAGGCATTCTTATTAAAATCTATTGTTTATAAGATCCAAAGGATATAATTTATCCAAAAAGGATAACAAATCAAATTTAAATACTTAAAACTGATTAAAGCAAATATTAACTATCCCATAAAATAATTAATCCCATTTATGATATTTTATAATCACGAAGTTGCTTATTTACAAACCAGGATTAAATTGATTCCTTAAGTTTAAAACATGTTTATAAACAAGTTAATTATTCTTAAATCCTTTATTAAAATCAAATATAATGGTTGTATTCATTTCATTAAATCAAATTAGTTTCAACTTTGAAAGCAATTTACTAAAAATAGACCAATCATAACAATCCCATTAGTTAAAATAGTTAATGAAACAAAATCATCATTCATTAAAACGGTTTATTAAATTCCAATAACTACAACGATGAATTAAATCCAGTTATCGTTGATTAGAATGAATAATCAACATTCAATTCGTTACTAACACAAATCAGACTAAATCGTCATTTGTTAAAATAGATAATTGAAACCTAATTATTATTAACTCAAATAATAAATAAACTTATAAAAATCATTAATTAAAATAATAAGTTTATTCAAATATCGATTTTGTGAAAACACAAGCTTATATTAAACAAAATGTTTAGTTTTATTTCAATCATCGACAATAAAATCAATTTGCGTACACACTTAAGTAAATTGGGTGATAAACGAACATAACAAACAGATGCAAGCAAATATAAGTATAGCTGTATGGCTGAATGGGAATAAATACGAACAATCAAAGGTATTTATTACTTCAATAGCAACCACACATAGATGTGTAGATTTCAGTGTGTTCCGTCGCGACTTAAATAACTACATACACTCCACTTTTCTTTTTCTATTGTCACTTAAAACAAAATGGTTATTTATGTGCATATACAAGGGATAATATAATGTAGTTCATTTAAAATGAATCTTCTGCTAAAAAGAAGGTAATGTCAAAGGTCATTCATTCATATACGAGAATATATATCCACATCCACAAAAAAGTAGTAAATCAACCAATCAAACAACAAAACAAATCCAGCATATCACACAAATAAATATCGGTTCAACAACAGATATTTATTATATATGATATGAAAATATAATAATCCAGAAAGTGTGAGAGTTATCTCACCATCCAATCCGATTCTAAATCAACAATCTTGGTAGTTGGATCTACTTTCAAACAAACTTTGGAAATTATCTTGAATTCCAGATAGCTCTATATCAAGCTAAACCAACACATACACATAGAATTTCATGGAACGAGTCCAACGGATCCAACGATGTTCAGATCTGATTTCGTTAGGGCAAGATAATCGATTTAAAAGTAGCCGACTTAATTAAATATACTTAAAATCTAATTACTTATTATATCAGCTGATTACTAACCAAACTCTTCTTCCTCCCTACGTTTAAAATGAGAATCCCCTCACTACATGTAGCCATGCCGCACCATGGTTGCGATTCTCCACTACCTGGCTCCCTCCACCACCTGGCTCCCTTTATACTACACAAAAACGATCTACTCTGACACCGAAAAACTCCCCTTAACCGCTCAACTCTTATCCTCAACCACGTCAAACTCGGTCGCCACTTCCGAAACCCGTTCTCATTACCATGATTACAGGGTGCGCCAGCTTCTTAAATGAAGCATCACAAAAAATCAACCCTAAATGCTATACGAGGTGGGGATCCCTAATCCAAGCTCGAATTCTAGAATTGTTTGCTAAAAATCCAAATATCACTAACCCTAGTTTGCAAACATGAACTATAACAATGTCGAGTGCCAAAAAGAAGGAATCACATCCTATGAAATACATAAAAGGTTGAAGCACTCGACGAAAGAAGCTCAACGCATCCTAAGTTGTGAATTTTAGTTGAGCATTACATAATGATTTTTGAAGCACCGTTTCTCATTCGTTGGAACAAGAATTGCAAAAAGAAAGAGGTAGAAAAATAAAAGAAAGAGCTGAAGCTTGGTTTGATACAGATAGGAAAAAGAGTGAAGTGGTTTCTTGGTTAATTTGTAATCAAACTATTAGACAATTTAAAACTCAACTAAAACAATATTCTCAAGGCAAGCACAGGCACAGAAACTCCATCTAGTTTGAAGTGCCAGAACACTATAATTATAAATAACATGAGAGAAACAGAGAGTTTCAACTACCATCAATGCCTAACAATTAATCCCCCACAAGGGTAGAATAACTTGAAGAGTCACTATCACTACCTATTATATTGACATACTCAGAAAAAAGCACAACAATTCTAGGTACAAAATACGGATTAGGAGTGTGAAACTCGCATTCCCAACCCAAGATGAATCATGGAAAAGGGACTGATTCTTCTCACCAAGAGCACTCTCCTGGATGAGCTCAAAGCTATCTCCAACTAACTGATATTCCAATCTTCTAACATCCTCCACTTTGTCTGAAACATATTTATAGTATTGATTTTCATAAGGAACGTACCTCATACTAGAAAATTCATGTACTCAAGCGCGATCATCTGACATCCAACATATCCCATCATTTTCAGTAGCCCCATCCGAAGATACCTCTTTATTTTTCTTAAGTACTTCATCACAGACAAAATCCCTACCCTTCATTTTTTTAACAATACTTGGTTCTTCTACCTTGTTCTTACGCACTCGAATACTAGGAAGAGGTTTTTAGAGGGGTAGATGAACCTTGGGAGGACCCATAGAAATACAAGTCTCCAGCAGGTGCCAGAAGCAATGACATTTTGTGCATATTTCCGGTTGCCAATAGTATTGAATATCAACAAGGATATCATAGCCGTCTATAGTAACTTTGAGGTTTTTCGGCAATGGCCTATTCAGATTAATTTCAATCAAAGCTTTTTCATAGATGTGAACTTTTCTTGTCTCCTTGATTGCATCAAAACATTTAAAGTTCCCAATTCTACTAGCAACCAATTCAAACCTGGGAGTGTTTGTAAAACCAATGGAATTCCAGTAAAAATAGTCCAAACTGGAATGGAAGACACATTCTCTCTAGCTTTCTCTACAGATGCACTCCAAGTTGTAATAATAAAAGATTTACCTCCAATTATCGCAGGGTCTGATTCCAATACTTTTCTTTGCTCCTCTATTATCAAAAATTGAAAATAAAACATTCCATTAACAGCATGCACACTTAAACAGCCTTTCAATTTCCACACCCTACAGCATTGGTCTCGCACATCAACATTTGGAACAACAGAATCAAGAAAGAAACCAACCAAGTGGTCTTTCCAGAAATTAGCTCCCTTTAGAATAATCTCAGTTGGAGGAATCGGGTTTTCAGATGAGGGGTGAAATCACGAGGATAGTACACACCCGCACAATGAGGAAGATTACAAAAACATGAAGCATAGCCAGGCTTAGGATTTTGAGGCGGGTTGGGCATCACAATGGGATTGGCTTCAAAACTCACTGCCTTTTCATGAACATGAAATTGCATGTTTTAGACCACAACATGAGATTGAATAATAGGTTTGAGTGGAGCATTTAATCGAACAGTTGGCACACATTCAGAAAAATTGACTGGATGAGACTGCCGATCATCTATGAATGGCATTGAAACATACAAACACTCAATACCGATTGATTTACCACCCACATCACGAGCAATATTGTTACCCAATATGAACACATCATCCGGCTTTTGATTCAACCCAGAATCATACATTATCCCTTTCGACTTAGTTATTAAATCATCACCCAATTGAGATTCAGACAGAGGTTTACCTATTTCATTTGGCTCTATGATAGGGTCGAAGTTTGAAGATATCTTGAGTTCAGACCATCTGTCAGTGGCCATATTCACATCTAAAAAGGGGGAGACCAGCGAATGCTCAATTTCAATTAGTCCAGAGATTGGAACTGAAGTTGACGATGGCGAAGATAAGGCTTTCGCTAGATCTAAAATCTGGTTATCGGCATCAGGTGATGACACAGTCGGAGGAGGATCTGAAAATTTTCGACAATATTTCATCAAGCTAGCCAAATACCTAGGTTTTGACTTTCGATTTTTCGGCATGAGAAGGAGGAGGTGGAAGATAAGAGCAAGCTATAATGTTGAGGAGGCGGGATGGATAGATTAGAGGATGAATGGATGATGAGCAACAAAGTTGAAGAATCGTCAGTCGCCTATTTAAGAAGAAGCCATTCTTTATGAACTTACTAACCACATTAAATTTCAAAGATTCATATTTATTGATAATAATTTCTTATTATCATTCATATCCAAATAGATTGTTCATGGCTTCTAAATAATTTAAGTTAATTTTAAACTCAAAAGTTTTCAAATTTAAGTTGAATTAACATTCCAAATCAATAAAATATAATCCAATTCAGTAAATCTTAAAATAAATCATTTTGAATATTTAAATAGTTAAATATTCACATTATAAAATTCTGGGTTGTTAAAAAACTTTCGGTTAGATCTCATTGGTGATACTAGACTGTACTCTTAGGAATGACCACATACTCACTTTTGTTATTTACTTTAGTTGCTGCTATAGTGAACTTTAGCTTAACCACTTATGTCTGAATTTTGTGCGGATTTTCATATTTCTTGAAAAATTCCTAAATAAATATTAAAAATCATATTTATTTACTGAAAAAACAGTTTCTAAAAGGATCGGATCGAAAATCTTTGTTTAAATATTTTATTTAGAAATCCCCAATTTTGAGTTGTTTCAAATCCTTAATTTTGGAAAATTTTGGAAATAGAATTTTTTTGCTAAATAAAAATCCATTTTTACTCTTTGAATTTACTTCATTATATTTATAATGAATTTACCAATTTGTTTCATAACTTTCCGACTCAATTTGTGTAGTGTGAATTAGTTTGCAAAAAGTAAAATGTTCCCTTTTTAAACACCAGATTTTTCTCCAGAAGTTTAACTAATGATCTCTCAACAAATGATCTTACTTTCTTTACTAATTTTTCTGAAAATTAGCTTGTCCTGTAGTCAAACTATATGAGCAAAAACATCTAGAAAATCCCTTTTATATAATTCTATACAAATCCCCAATATAGACACTTTTTAGCTTTTCAGAGATTCACACTACTACAAAACAGGCCATTTGTGACGGTTTAACAACCATGGCAAATGCAGACGTCACAAATAAGGAAAATATGTTGTGACGGTTTTAAAACCATCGAAATAATGGCTTGTTTTGCGATAGGTTTTAATTAAAAACCATCGCAAATAAACATTGTTTTGGTTTTGAATTTTTTTGTCTATGGTTTTATTAAAACCATTGCAAAAATGTCTTGTTTTGTCACTATTTTTAATTGAAAACCATCGCAAATTAACGTTGTTTTGGTTTCAAAGTTTTCTGGTATGCTACTGTTTTATAAAACCGTCGCAAAAATGCCTTGTTATGCGGCTGTTTCTACTAGAAAACCGTCGCAAATGATCTTTGTTCTGGTTTATTATGCTATGGTTTTATAAAAATCATTGCAAATATATAATATTATATGATTAATTTTTACAAACCATCATAATATAGTTGCTGGGTGGTTTTATTCCACTCAAAATATTTTAAATACCACTTTTAATAGATTCAAATATTTACTTTTTAAATTCATATGTTCAAATTAGCCTTTTGTTCAAACTGTAAACTTAACAACAGAATTTATTTATACCGAGAATAAGAATTTGTACCAACAATACATTCCACGACATATCACAACCATAATTGAATTTTATGTGCTTGTATAAATCACTCTTTTAATTCTTTTGAATTTTTTTTGATGTTATTCTGGTTGTTACTACATCTGATCTTGTTCTTGTCAGAAAGGAATAACTTACAACAATAAATTATATTACATTTGACTAGTATACATCCTACACCTCGTATTACCAAAGCCTATGTATTCATGATTCCCAATCTTTTTGATTATGTTTGAAATGCCCACTCCACCTGTGATGACCGCCCATAACTTCTGCACTTAACTAGGGAAGAAATGCACTTAAAGATGTGTCAGGCAGCTATGGACGATCATCAGAGTATGTAAACACATGCGGAACCTGTTGTATAACTCACAGAGCAAGGATAAAGTATAATAGAACATATACAATAGGCAAAAATAGTGAAGCATCATATATCAAACTTTCGAACGTTAACAACATCTTCAGAGATCATCCATACACCATAGGAAACATCAAAGTCTTTACATGAAGCCTCACTATAATCACTCATAGAGCAACAACAAACAGCGGAAACAGAAATACTAGATAGTAATAAAATTGGTACATAAGCCTCCATCTCGCCATCGATCAACATCATCATCATCACTAAGGTGTCACCTGCTACTCAGTCTGCCCGTCCACATCAGGATGAACAACCCAAGGTAATAAGAGGGAAACATAAAACCCTGAGTCAGACAACAGTCTTAGTGAGCGATAAAACAACTATCTAACATCATCAACAAAGTATACGAGAATAGGTAGATTAACAAACCAATCTACCAAACACCAAAAAAGAACCCAACCCTGCCTTCCCTACACCTGACAGTGATAGCTTTTATAATCCATCAACCAAGAAACAACAGTTCAATCATGACAACCAGGAGTAACCAAATAATAGCAACACAGTCATCATTCAATAGCAATCATAGAAACTAGTTATATCTCACGTAAACCATCCTAATCGAGATCAACATCTCTCAAGCACAAGCCCAGAGGCCTAAACCAATATCAGGCATGCACCCAAGAAACATCTCCTTCGACGTCAGACAATCTACGTGAGACGGTACACGAAAAACAACCAAACATTCATGACCCTGGCTATCACTGCCCTTCCTGCTTCGAAACTATCGTTACTCATATGACGGTCACCTGCCATATGTCAAGGGATAGTGGTAAACCCTAGTTCTAGCAAAAATCCATACGCCTTCATGACTCGTATGTTTGTCTTCTCAAATCATGACAACTAGGCCCTTAACGACTGCCAAGGTACAAGGCCCTTCACGTCTTCCCAAAGTACCCCTGCTTTGAGTCCGCTAGAACTTACGACAACGGTAATCTCTCGGCCTTCACATCTCTAGCCATCAATTCCGATGACCATTCACAAACTCAAGTCCTCCTCGAGTAGCCATTATCCACAACTTATTACCCTTGAGTTGTCTTCACATTCGTTGCTTTACACCAATCAACATACACCTTACATCACTTCGATCATTCCCACCTGGATATTCATCGAATTTACAACATTACTGAACCAAACAACATCAATATATGGTTCAACACAATCCATAACGTTTCATTCATTCACTACGGAAACCAACCAGAACGTTTATGCCATCAACCATAGCGTTTCAAAGCGATGCTATAACCTTTTGTACATGCCGATCCGCTATGGATCAGACATGTCGACCCATCACTAACATAAGCAGACCGACCTATCCACCAAAGGAGCAGACCGATCCATCCACCAAAGGAGCGGGACGATCCATCCACCAAAGTATGACCGACCCATACTCAAAAGGCAACCAACCCAACCAAACTTGAGGCCGACCCATGCTTGACTGATCCATCGAAGCTTGACCGATCGATCCATCTATTGTGGTTACGGTCGATCCATCAGTTTAAAAACATGCCGACCCAAACCACATGTCTATGACCGACCCATCATCTGGAGGAAGCATACCGATCCATAAACCTCCATCTCAACCAATACGTATGCTGACTGGTCTATCCCGTCTTGTTCCTCAAGCCACGCATCGCCCAATCCAACCTCTGACCAATCTATCTCTTGACATCACGAACGATCCATCACTTTCGCGTAGATCCATCACTTTCATGTAGATCCATCACTTTACGAAAATATCGAGGAAATCAACCCATCCAAATCATCCAACTCAACCATAAAAATTTTATGAGATCATCACCAACATCAAAATGACAATTATTCATCAATAACCATATAAAATTCACCAAAAATCATGATAAACTAATGCATAAAGTAAAACAATGGATCTAACTTGCATAAACATATGAATTGACATAAGAATTACTGGCTTTAGGTTGCTAGATTAGATCCTATGGTGATTCAAATGAAAAATACTTACCATGATGTAGATCTAGGTGCGAACAACTTGGAAATGATAAAATAATGATCAAACAACTCATATACTTGATTGAATCCGTGTGAGAGATGCATATCACTCACCAATTCTCCAAAACAACACAAAACGATGAAATCTCAATTTTGGACAACAAAGAATTTGTTCTAAACTCTTCGATTCGATGAACTCTCTCTCCGATTGATGTAGATCTAGCTTCAAACAATGTAGATCTTCGATCCTCTTCCTTAGATCTTAATTTTGATGGTGGAAAGGTGTAGCTGATTGAGCAAGGAAGACCACCAACCCAACCAAATGAGAGAATAGAGAAAGTAAACTATTTTTTATGCCTCTTACCGTCTATTTATAGCCTTCCACCAGCCCACTAATGGACCTCTCCAAATCAGCCTATTATGACTCCAAAAACCTAAACAACAAATTGTGAAACACAAAAACTGCAATTCCTCCCAAACAACTAAACCAAATCTTTAATATAACCACTCTACGGAATGGGAAACATCATTTCCTTTCCAGTGAGACCGATCTCAGCACCTGATTTGATCCGAGTCAAAAGTTACAAGACTAACAAGGGCAAAATAATCACAAATAAAATTGGTAAAAATTATGGATAAGTCTCATATCCCCATAACCGTCATAATAAAATATAAGAATGGTCCAAGCCTCAGGGAATAAAATAAAAATATTTTACGATCCTCTGATACGTAAAATGCGGGCTGTTATACCACCTGTAACAAATACACTGTTAGTATGTTGGACATTGAAAAGAAGATCATAAAGATCAGTGTATTTGGAGTATTCAAGAATCGAACTATCTTATACCTAGAGAAACTACACTGATAAAAATTGTAAAAGCTAAATAAAGATGTTGTTCGATGCTCTCCCCAACACGATAATAATCTTCCTCACTATATGTTTTCCTACGAATGTAGAAATTGTCACCAGGACAACAATATATATAGCTATAAAAAATAAAATACTTCATTTATTTATGGGCTTTGAATATTATTTTTTTGAATTTACTCCATGTATTATAATTTTAATACCGTATGGAACCTCAAAACGGCGAAGAAGGTAGTATTCAACCACAGACATGAATGCTGAGAATGTCATGCCAAAGGTAGCGATAGCACTTGGTACCTGTAGTTGTTACAAATCTGCAATTTTTCGCCTCCTTTTTAGTCTTTTTATTGAGCATATGTATGCACTATTATAATGTAACTTTAATAGTACATGTGGAATGTAAACAAACCTGAGGAGGAATTCATAATTCCAAAAAATAAGGTCCTGAATTTACCCTCCTCTTAAGCCTAATAAACCTCCTACTATACTAGCTACAATACCAGATAAGCAGTATAATGCTAACTTATGAATTATTAACCAAGTTTTTGCATCTCCTTTGAAAGTTGTATAACTTTTGCCTGTTTATAAATTTACTGCTTCATATAAGCTTACCTTATAGCCATTGGAATCTGAACCAAAACAAAAAAATAAGTATTTATCATTAATAAAAAAGAGTGTATCATATTTATATAGTTCTTGTTTAAGTGTAAAATATTAACTTGAAGCATATTCAACAACCAGTACAGGGTCGAACAGGTTATTGTGTAATTCTGCAATAACACAAGTAGTAAAAGTTAAATTCTAACAACAAAACACTTGCAGAAAAATTATATTACCTTAGCAATCTGCATAATTAGAAAAACAACCCATATAAAGGTAAGAAGACCGAGTTATCTCTAGCAAACATTTTGAAAAATTGAGACATGCATTGTCATTAAAGTTGGTTTACATAATTGATATCTTCAAAGATGTATTGTTATTTTTTTGCTTTAAATACCTCTGTTCTCAAGTTTGACTTAACATCTTTGTGATTTTTAGGTCCTACTGGTATAGCTCTGTATTCTATTTCATCTGCAAAGTGCACCCATATGCATTCAAAATGACTACTTATTCTACCACATATACGATATAAATATGTAATCGTTCATTGCCAAATAATTAAGTCATCGTGGATTCAAACACCACATCCGATTTTCATTCATGAAAATCATGGTGAAAATACATGCAACCACAGACGTTAATGCTCATATTTCAAGGTTACTTGTAACAACCCAGATTTTAATAAGAAATATTTAATAAATATTAAATAATTAAAATGATGTATTTTAAGAATTAACGACTTGAATTTTGTTTAATATAAGGTTGGAATGTATAATTTTTAATATAATTAAAAACGAGCTCGCAACGGCGTGGTAGTTTGTAATACTATGCTTTGAACTTTAAATCAACGTATAGGATCCAATATAAGTTGGAATTCGTTGAAACTAGGAACGTTCGAATCCATGGAACTATATTTTTCTAATTAAAGTGAGAAATCGAGATTTCATTTTGTAGATTGTGAGTTATGTCTAAATCAAATTTTTAGAAAGTCGCTATGGAACCGTTTATAAACCATAACGATTTATTAAATAAAATAAAAGGATTTTATTATAAGTTGAATATCGATTTAACTTTAAAATTGAGTTATGGAGTTAAAAATACAATATAGTTTATTCTGAAGCTATATGAAGTTTTAATTGATATATATGAAGGTATTATCTTAGGAAGGTATGATATTCCTAAGTCTTTTCATAACATTTCTATCCTATATGTCAAAGAAAATATATGTAACATATATACAAATATTTCCATATCAACCTTAAACTAACTTCTGACAATTCCAATCAAACGATGATAAATCTGATGTGTTCCTGTAACGTCCCATGTTTTTGGCCGTCAAGTATTTAATTTAATTTATTAGTTTAAATATTTTATTTAGAATATTAATGAATTTTAATATTTAATTCGTTATTTAAAATGACGTTTAAACATTATATATTTATATATTAATTAAAACGAGCTCGAAATGTCGCGGTAGTTCGAAATTTTCGATTTGAACTTTAACTGAGCATACAGGATCTGATATAAGTCGAATTTCTGCGAAACAAGAAACGTTGGAACCATATTAATGATAATTTTTATATGAAAGAGAAAATTTCAGATTTCGTATTATAATTTGTTAGTTATGGCTAAATCAAATTTTAAAATAATCGCTATGAAAATCGTTTATTTATAATATTAAAAAGGGATTCTATTTATTCTCGATATCGTTTGACTTAAGATTTTTAAGCGATACATTATAATTTCCTATTGGTTAATTTTCAAGTCGAAAGGATATATTGTTTGAAAAATCTAATACTATATCGATTCGATCAGAATGTATGGTCCATACGTTAACACAGTGACATTTCGATTTATAACCATAGCGAATAACTATTTCATAGTCAATTTATTAACTGGTTTGAATTACATCGGTATGTTGAGATTCAATTAGATCTTATAATAAGGATAATTGATGAAATAATGATATACGTTTAGATTTTGCGGCGTAACATATTCACAACAATAAACAACATTGCAGCAACCAATTAGAGAGTAATAATAATGATATCAAGTTAAATGAACAAACAAATTTGTATCTTTGTACATCAAGTCTATAGAAAACAATAAAAATAGACAGGCAACTAAAACAAACCATGGACAGTTACAAATAGAGATAAAAAAATTAACTAGATAAAACAGCTAGAAACAGCTGGAGAAAAACAAATGTAAGTATACATCAATCCTTTCTAGAATACGAACAACAAAAGAAAAGGGTACATGAACAGCTGTATATGTATATATTTATTATTTAAATCCATACACTCAATATACAAATTACAATATGCAATTGTATTGTCCTGTCACTCAATAAACAAAATCTGTGCATCCTACTCTGCAATATGAAACCTTCTCTGTATCTTCAAATTTTGCTCTACAAAGTTCCACTCGGCTGCCAAGTTGAGAAAAGAAAAAGAATATTAAGTTTATGACAACACAGAATATTTGTAAGCAATGATATTTAAAACAGCTAAGAACCTAGACTGTGTATAGCTAAGATAATACACTTGAAAAATTCACTATTCAAAATCTGAACACCAAATCTATATCTCAGTTTCAGATCTTTAAAATGAATAAACAATGCAGCAACTTCATAGTTTCACCTAACCTACACATAACCCATTCGATTAGTGTGTATACCTGAGCAGACAATGGTACAAGAAAATCCTACATGATCTTCACACATCAGTGTTAAGCATCATGCAACCATAGGAGGCCTACATCTCTAGTGCCATAGTTCGAACAGCTATAAAAAATAGACAACTATAAAAAAATCACTATTCAAGAATTCATACAGTATTGTTAATTCAAGGGTTGTCTGTACGACAAATCAATAGATAATACAACTCAGTGAAAATACCATACATGGCTATGGAGCTAAAGAAAGTACAGGTATGAACAACTAAAGAACAGTAATTCAACAATAAAAAAAAGGGATATGAATATTTACGGCCGAATGGACAACACAAAGACAGCTAATATATATATATATGTATATGTACACACTATATATCCAATCGAATCCATATACCGGTACTGTTGCCATCTATTTTAGATTGGAACAGACATACAACAGAGGTTCAAATCTTAGGCAGCATAAACAATTCATGGATTCACAAGTACTTAAGCTACCCATGCACTAATTCTATCAATATTCAAATCGAACAGACCAGTATCACACATCCATCAACCATCGTCAAACTGAAAAGGGGAAATAAAATATCGACCTAAGCTTATGGTAGCTGTACCACCTAAGAATAACCATTGATGGACATGATGCTTATCTCTAAAATTCACAACTATAAATACACGCACCATATTTCGGTTCCAAGAACAAGCAGTAAAGAAACCCCATTGGAACCACTTAAAAAAATCAAATCAAAATAATACTAAAAGAAAACTTAGCTTTATTCGAAGAAGGTTCGCTCGTCATGGTGCTGGAAGTAGATCGGAGGGGTTGTGGTGGCGCTGAGCGTTGAGGTAGTGGCGTGAGGGTCTAACAGGCCGTTTGCAAGGGATTGAAGGGCGGAGGAGGGTTGCGACATCGTCAAGGTTCCGATTTGCTAATGAAATCAAAAGGGGGATTAGGGATTTTAATTTCGGTCTTGTGATTTTTGTGGTGGCGGCCGTATGTAATGGAAAATAAGGAACGATGGTGAGGGTTTTAAGATGAGGGGCAGGTCAGGTTTGAAGAGTTTTGGGCCAAGGTTAAGGTAAGAAGCCCATTTAATTTTATATTCAAAACATGTTTAAAATTTAATTAGTTTATAAAATTTGTAACATGATTTCTCACTCATACGATGTCAGATTTATGCAAGGTTAGTTGCGTTGGGACCGTGGAGACAAGTACTTTGAGATGGAGCAGGCCTAGTCTGGATCTGAAGTGACTGGAATTTTTATTCGAAATTAAACGTCAGTTTAATAAAAACCAAACTGTTTTAACGACGGATCTAAATCCAGGTGAGTTAAACTCACTCAGTTTTCTTCCCATTTATATTTTATATAAATTGGGTTTTTATTTTGTGTGCTCTGCTTGCCAATGGTTGACTGTTTGCTAGTTATATAATTATTGTTGATTTAACTGATGAAATTAAACTGTCGTTTAATTTCAGTGAAATACCAAATCATTATTCTGACGATTGGTTCTAATAAAGGTAACTTACCTTGTTGGTCACGTTTATAAAATAAACGTGTTTAATTGGTTGAATGGTTTGAATTGCTTGTGGTTGAGGTTAAATAGTCGTTATTTATTGTTATCAGTTAAGTGAAATTGAATGATTGATTTGGTTGTTGTCTGAAAGTTCAACATCTATGCAGTTTAAACCAATGGGCGGTATTGGTTGAGTGTTTGGCAAAGTATGGCCTATAAAATTTATTTTTACAACTGGAAATAGATTTGAACATATTATTTTAAAATAAAGTTGATAGAAAAGGAAATAAATAAATGTTTTATTTAAGATTTGATTTATTAAGTTTATAAAGTCAACTCGGGTGTTAATCAGATTTTTAAGTACGAGAATGAGAAATAAATCGAATGGTATTGTTTTAATTCTAATAAGATTTTAAAAAGGGAAATTTGATATTTATCTTATTAAATGAAGGGATTAACTACGAAAGTAGTTAACCACCAAAGTAAATTTTTAGTAATTTAGAGAAATACTTTTTAATTGAGATTTATTTAAAAAGAACCTGAAATTGAAATGGAACCCAATGGAATCGTGAAAGGGAATTACGAACGGGTTTTATATTTAAAACCCAAATTATTACACGTTATAAAAAGGGAATTTAAGCAAAGACAAAGAGGCAGAGTTAAAAAGTGATGTTACTTGATCAGTGAATTAAGAACGAATGGTGTATTCGAGGAAGAAATTTTCAAAAGCAAAGAAGGTGTGTGAAACCATCCTCTTGAATAAAATATTTAAATGGAATTTGTGTTGAGATTAGATGAAATATTGGTTTTATATTACAACTCGTATTTATCTTTGGGTATGAACGTTGACGATCAAGGTCTAAGAGGTAATTAAAATACCCCAACTTGAACGACATCATGACTATCTGAGGAGGATATTAGTTGTAATGGTAAAAGGGATTCGTGATAATTTATTTCCATTAGTGAAATAACAATGTAAAAGTGGGGTTTTTTTCAACAGGAATAAGCACTGGGCACTGTCAAGTAATAATTAAAAGATATTTTGTAATGTTGTTTACAAGTTGTTTCGAAGGAAAAATATAGAGAACTGGATAGGATATGGGATTTTACTAAGTATTAAAAGAAATTTGGTTAAAGAGTAATCTTATGATAAATAAAGAAGCGAGAAATTTATTTATAATATCAAGAGTTTGAATTTACATTTTGGTTTAATTAAAAAGGCCATGTGATGTTGAATACTGAACCAGTGAACTCACTGGACTGTCATGATTGAAATACTGTTTATTTTGATAGTTAAAACACCGACTATCAAACTTGCCCAATACGATTGTTGGTACGGAAAGACCGGGATTGAATTTATATTCGAAAACCATTCCGACCAGCAAATACGTGGATATATTAGAAGATGATCGAGATAGAGCATCGAAGACCGTAGATTTTCGTAAATGGAAGGACTAATAATAATCTCTGGTCTGCAGCCAGCGATGTACCGTGGTTATGTCGTTGTCGGAATCTACGGGTTGCAAGGACTTCCTGCTACTAATCCAGGGGGTGATTCCTATATTGGATGCAGTAGAAGAGTACCTTCGGTTCATCCTGTTCCTGGATGACTTGTATGGACGAGTGTCTGACAGAGTAGTTCCAAAGGGGTCACGTACATTGATTTCTTCAAACGTATTTCTGTTGATGGCGGAGAAGGCCGTACATCTTCTCTTAGCTGAACGCAGAATATCTTTGTAGATGTCAATTAGTGATATCTGGCGGATCTGACGATGTGGCATTCAAAGTGAATGGTGCCCAGGTGTTGTAAAGGAAATTCTGACCTCAAGCCTCACAACCGGGAAATGACAAAAATCGAGCAGGCAGCATGGCTATGTGGGTCGCTCCCATTAGGGTGTATAATCACCTATCTAGAGAAATTCCATTTGTTTCTTAAATCTATATTCGATGCTGTCCCTTTTCGGGAGGAGGTTGCTGATCCCAACCGTCGGTGATATACATTTGATACACTCAAGCGAAATGAGTGGTCGGTCATGTGAGGGCCGGGTTGCAAGACGTTCTTGTTGAACCTAGTGTATTCGTCTCTAGAGATACACGATCGGCAGGTGGTCCCATACCTTGTCAGAGTTGGAATCCAATATCCAATAAGCGCCCGCGGTTTTGATTGTATACTATATATGTGGAGCGTGAGATGCAAGTGTTCCACTAGATTTTTATTTACTTGTATTTAGACATTATTATAATATCAGAAAAGATATTGTTTTCAAAACTGTTTTGGGTTATCATAAGGTAAAAGTCGTCCGTGTTTATGTGTGGATTTGGTCTTACGATTATCTTTTCCTTTCAGAAAGGAATTGGAACTTCAAAAATCATGATTGGATGATTTACCCTTAATACTGTGCGAGTTTTCCCACTCTGGTTCACTAGACTGACCCGATGTTTTGTAAATGTTCGGGTTAGCCCGGAGTGTACAGGTTCAGGTTATCGAATGCTATGAAGAAACGAACTGGAAGAATTCAGACATATGATATTATTCCGCTGTGTTGTATATAAGGGCAGATTTATTATAACTGTCCAGTGTTGTTGATGTACTATGATACTGTAAGTTCTATTAAAAGCTCTCAATAAAGATTTATCTCTATATTATATTTTGTTCCGCTGCGATGTGAGACTCTGTGTTGTGTTCCTCTTCTTCTTCTATTCTTTTATTTCTTTCTTATCTCACCCTCTAACTTCTTTCCATAAACGTTCCAGTGTTCTCGGCGTTTAGAGGATTGGCATGAGATACAGTAAAGGTATTTATGTCGATTTTCGGGGCCGGAAACCCTGGGTCGTTACAAGTCCGTTGGAATATTAGCTGAATAATATGTTCATTTAAATGAAATAAGAAATGTTTGATAAATCTTTTGGGTAAGATGGAAGTTTTCCGAATTTAATAAATTGTATATGGAAAAGAAATAGGAAGTTTCGAGCAATATTTTGGATATTTGTGTTTTCAGCCTAACTTGCTAAAAATGTAAAACGACGTTGAGCGAATATAAGTAAAATGAGCTGAAGATTTTAAATCTTGACTTATTGGATTTGATTGAATCAATCATCAATTATTTGGTGTTAATTCCATAGATGAGACTTGTACAATTCATGAAATTTGAGAGGTGAATACACAGTTATCCTGGTTATAGTATTTGTTGAATATGCGAAGTTGATATTGGACATAAGTTGATACGATTTTCTATAAATCGTATATTCAATATTAACTGTCGTGGTTGCTATTATAATTGTTCACACAATTTACACCATGAATATGAAACTGCTTGGAAATTGGATTTTTATATCTGAAACGATTTGGAAATGAAGTTAAGATGATTTCAAACAACTATTGAAAATGTTGAAATGAATTTTAAAGAGATTTGAATTAGAAATGGCTTTTTCTAATTAAAAAATAGATTTTTAATAGTAAATTCAAAAGTGAATTCTAGTTAAATATACAAGCGATTTTTTTAACACGAAATTATTGTTCTAATGGTCTTATTTTTTTATATAATGGATTTCTGGATAGCGTAAATATCCGTGTAAAACTTAATATAGTTTCAAAATAAACTATATTGGATTTATAACTCAATACTTCCATTTTCAAGTTAAATCGATATTCAATATATAATAAAATACTTTTCTTTTATTTAATAAATCGTTGTGGTTTATAAACAATTCCATGAAAATTTGATATGGACATAACTCATAATCTACAAGATGGAATCTCGATTTCTCACTTTCATTAGAAACTATAGTTTATAGATTCGAATGTTTCTGGTTTCAATGAATTCTGACTTATATTGGATCCTATACATTCATTTAAAGTTCAAAATGTAATATTACGAACTACCACGCCGTTGCGAGCTCTTTTTTATTATATTAAAAATTATACGTCAAACTTTAAACTAAATAAATTTCAAGTCGTTATTTCTCAACATACATTGTTTTAAATATTTAATATTCATTGAATATTTCTTAATAAAATATGGGTCGTTGCGTTACTCCTCTTTTTTCCTGCCATTTGCATCATCGTCATTACCAGTGTAGTTTCTTGAAGCGGTAGGTTGGTTGGTGCTAGCTCTAGCTGTAGTTATGAAAGTTGGGTCGGGTCGGGCTTCTTGATTCTCGAGCTCCTTCATTTCCATAAATAGACAATATGCAATTACCACATTAACTGATATCACCGAAAGAAACCCACTTATTAAAGTTTAGGAAGAGTAAGAAATCCTACTTTTACCTATCCAGTGTATATGTATTTCAGATTAATATAAAGATGAAAATTATGGTGGTGAGTAGCTATTCTAAAATAGTGTTCAAAATTGTTGGGGGGAAATAACCATCTTAAATTAGTGAATGCCCAGAAATTGCAATACAAATCCCTGAGAAATGAATCACCTGAGCGAGGAGAACAAAAAGCAGGAACAACAACAGATCGGTCGAATGGTACAGATTTACTCACTTCTATCTGTGATTGTGTAAAAACAAAAATTGTAATGTCTATTTGCATGTTTGTACTAGCAATTTAAATAAAATCTTGCATGTGAGAGTTTTAAGAGTACCCTGACTAGCACAAGAAGCTCATGAGTCATTATTATGAAGTTATATGTAATGGTATAATCAATTCCTCTCATATATACTACCAAAACCAAATGGAAATACAATAATCTGGGACATTTGGATATTACAGATTATACAAACATCAATTTTTTGGTAGAAACTTACTAAGAATTAGTTTCTTTTGGACATTATCTCAAAGCAACCTTAGTGGTGTTGTAGGATTTGCCTGGAATGTCTGATAATTGAATCCACATACTATCGAAATAGGAATAATCCGCATACCCATAAATGTAAAGAAAAACTTCTGTATCACTCCTACCATTTCTGGTTCTTGTACAAATTGAGAAACAAAAAATTAACAAATGTATAGTATTTTTTTTTGAATAATAAAATAAATTAAATTTCTTTAGCCTAAAGTTGTACATATGCATGTACATCTCTATCCTATACTAAAAAGGTTGCATATGCGTTATACGTATCCTGCCATAACCGACTGCATTTATGCAAGAAGTTAAACGGAAGTGGTAGTGCTATTTAAGTATCATTTTTTGTATAGAAAAGGAAGCGCACGTTTTTTTGTATCTGTATTCAATAAATTAAAGTGTTCTCGGGGCCAAAATAAAGAACAAGTGATTGGTAGGGTCCTTTATCGCTCTTAATAGTAGCAACACAGATCCTGCATGCTCATTCTGATAAATACGGCGGTATGACCTGCTCTATTTTACTTATTCAAATCTCTTTCTATTTTCAGTTATTTTAATAATCACCAAATATAGAATATATATTTATCTAACCTGTGCTACAATAGGAAAAATCTTACTTTATTTCTAGATGCCTGCATCCCGTATTTTGGGAATAATACAATATTTTATTCCTTCAATTACAAGTTGATATTGGTTGGGGTATCTTTACGGCCGAGGCTTTTAACATTATCGGTCTTAGTAATAAAGTCATAATTGAGGTTAAATTCTCTATGTACCCAATAGACATCGAATATATTACACTATTAAATAATCTGAAATGTCTGTATGAACATGAGTTCAGCAGCTTATTACATAGACACCTAATAATTAATATATTATTTTATAAAAGCTTTATATGTAATTGTTATATAAGCTTGAATTTTACTACCAAATTGATCACAATATATTTGGCTGAAGCTTATCCATTGAAGCGAGATTTGCAGGGGAAACTAAGATCTAGTTAACCAAATAATTTTATGAACCTTTTCATTTTCGACGTATCCCAATCTAGCAGAGCAGTTGGAAAAGTTCTTACATGATCTTGTTACTGGAAAAGCTACCACTTGAATGGTGAAGGGTTAACTAGATAATTGTCAGTCCTATATGAATGATACATATATACAAGTCCATTTATAGGATTGGATATGTTTGGATGGAACTATATTTCTCAATGAACAAACCTTCATTCATTTTCCGACCGTGCTGACAAACATTATTTTTCAATCATCGGAATAACTGGAGATGATCATCAAACAAAGTAGAAGTGCTTTTATATGATTTTACACCATAAACTGATGATTATAGATCAATAAAATCACTACATCATAAATGGCCTTCTGCAACACAAAAAAATTGTTAGGTCAAGCCAAAAAAATGTTGTCATAGGTCTTTAGCAACACTTTTCCCGTGTTGCAATTTTTTCCATTGCCTTAGACCTCAAAGGCAACATTTTGACTATCTAAGGCAACATAAGATATATTGTTGCAATAGAACCCTATTCGGGTCTACAACAACCTCAATATGTGTCTGTAGCAACATTCCAAAAATGTTGCTATAAATATTAACCTTTTGAATTTGTTTGGGTCCACATCTTGTATACTATACTATTGTGTTTGATCTCATATAATATATATCAGTATTGAATAATAATACTATTGCAAAGACTTTAAATGATTCAACCAATATTTTATTTAATATAATATTTCAACATTTAAATATTAAAATATTTTGCATCTCTCTATAATAGAAGTCACATTCACACCTCATTTTGTCTTTGTAATTGCTCCACACTTCTGGTCCAACTCCTTCTTTCGCTCTGTCTCTTGTTTACATGTTCAATAAACAACTAGAGTAGTAAATTTGTTTGTGTGTTTATTTGCCTCAGGTATTCGGGTTGGTTGCCATTATATTTTGATTGTGTAGTATCTGTTTCTTTATTAGTATTCACATGGACAACCAATCTCAGGAGCATGCACGTATACACGTTTACGTTACACGTGTGCGTGCACACATGTACACTACCACCGCATCCCTGAATCATTCTCATGGTAGTGTAAACAACTGAGGAGCAGCCACGTAGACCAACTCAACCCGGTGTCTTCCTGTTCATGCAAAACAAGAACAAGTTCAGGTTCATAAAACATCAATAAGCTACCCACACTCAATAGTGAAAATGATAAATGGACAGAACAAATGTACCATAGTCTAGGCAGCACAAACATGCCGAAGCTTAAATGCTAAAATACATACATACATATATGTGATATATATATATATATATATATATGCATAAACATATATATATATATGCAGTTGCACCAAGTCAGAGAATTACCAAATGCAACAAGCTAGGAAATCTTTTCAACGGAGAAATCAAGGCATTTCCAAATATGTGAATTTAAATTGTATCAAGATCAATTCAAGGTTGTATGTCAAATCATATATATGGCATGTTTTTTGAACAGTAGAAAACAAAAATCAAGGCCGAAATTAACAAATTAACAAAGGCAATAAATTAATCAATGAAGGTTATCTTTTAGGGAAAATTGTGGCAACCAAAATTAGACAATATATGATTTCTTATCCTATATATTAACCCACTTTCATCATCGACAAACATCACAAGACAAGTTGAGAAAAAGGGAATTAAAAATAGAGAATTTTGCATACTAGAGTTCTCGACAAACATCACCACTGCCTCTTCCTTACCACCGTCCAATAACAAGTTTGCTATTCACAACTGCTACCTGAAACAAACACAACTTGAGATTAGTTTTCTTTTCCCAAGTAATAAATACATTAAACAACCAGGAGTTAGTTAGAATTATTAACCACTAAAGAGAAACACACATCACCACGTAGGGTGATAAACTCACAAAAGCCT
The DNA here is from genome assembly GCA_030737875.1 of Allium sativum. NCBI lineage: Eukaryota > Viridiplantae > Streptophyta > Magnoliopsida > Asparagales > Amaryllidaceae > Allium > Allium sativum. Next base: position 180,921,064 of record CM060924.1, on the reverse strand, counting down.
AGAAACTCACACAATCATCAAACAAGTAATACTTAGTGCATAAGGCTAATGCAAACCAAATTGGTTGCATTAGTCAATCCCTAAACAAAAACCCAACAAACAAGAACTATGCATAGCCAGAAAGGCTACATATTAACAGATGAAAAACAATTTTTGTTATGTACTGGCATACCAAAAGATTGCATGGCAAACAAAATCCAATTCCTAGAAAACTAGAAGCATTTAGCAACCCCATCCCAGTACCCAGAACGATAATCAGCCTGATTTGACTCCCTTAGGAGGGAAATCGCTGAAGACAATGAAGCAGAGACTAGAATGCGACAAGGGATGCAACTGTAGGAATGATAACTACTAGAAAAAATAGAGGAAATCCTCAATGAAAATAGGTAGCATAAGATAATCACCTAACTGCTAACCAGTAGTAAGTTGACTAGAGCAACGATGAGGATAAACAGAAAACAGGCCATCACAACCTTGACTCTTCAATCTAAGACAAACATGCAAAACCAAATCCAAAACAAAAGAGCTAAGGGGACGCAGCCTAAATTACTTCAAAAACCACCTAGCTATGGAGAAAAAATCATACCTTAAACCAACCCTTAACTCGAGTCATAACTGCGATGCAGTAAAGAATGTGGGAGAAGGATTGCTACGCTTATAAGGTGTTAGAGGATAGTGGAGAGACACCGCGTTTAATTTGGGCTGGTAAGAGGCTTGGGAGTGAATTTGAAAGGGAGAGGGGGAGGAAGACAGAATCCTTAAACCAACCAAAGCACATTGGAGTGAAACCCAGTTGAAATCGATACAGATCCCTAGAAAGCTCAGCAACCATAACCAAAAGAAATTTGATAGATCGAAAATATAATATCTGAGGAAGAAGGAAAGCACAAGGAATGGGGTTCAAAACAAGGATAAATATGAAACACCCGTAATTTTAACGACACCAAAAAATGATAAATTAAATAATAATTAATTTAATATTTAGAATTAAGGGAAATGGACTGTGCCATTACGTCCGTCTCGAAATTCTGGTCAAGATAGACAATTGGTTTGCGTAAAATGGATACCGTATGAAGAAGGTATGAAGTTTGTATACGCGTAGGAGAATTATATATATATATAGGGTCCAGGAATTTTTTAAAAATCTCAATTTAAAATTCGAAATAACAAAAACTCGGTGAAGCGGGAAAAATCCCGCCTAGGGGAATCGACCCCATAGGAGGGATGTCGACCCCGGGGTCGACCCCTTAAGGGGGTGTCAACCCCGGGGTCGACCCCTCAAGGGGGTGTCGACCCATGGTTCGACCCCTCAAGGGGGTGTCGACCCATGGTTCGACCCCCCTAGGGGCTCGACACCCCTAGGGCTGAGGTGGCAGTCGGTTTCTAGGGGCTGGTAGCTATATATAGACGTCCATTTCTCTTGTTTTCTTCATTGGAATTAAATGGAGGCCAAACGCTGCTGGTGTCTGAGTGGAACTAGATCCTTTATCTTATACAAAAATCAAATAAGCTAATCAGTTAAAGATTCAATTGTAGATCCGCATCTCAAAAAGCTTCTTTTCTAGTTCTATTTTCTAATCCAAACACTGTGAGTGCTTAGTTGCTTTTAGATTTAAATATTTAAAGGAAAACCTGATATGACTATAGTTTGGATTTGTTCCTGTAACTAAATTACATTGGATCCAATGTAAATTCTAAACATATGACAATCCGAAATTGGTTATTACTTGGATCTAAATCTCTATCTCGTCGAAACTATTGTAACTTCTGTGACATTCTATGATGTGGATTTTAAACCTTATTTGTATCAGATCTACTCTTTGCGCTTATTATATTAGATCTGAACCGGTTGGACATCTAAATTAACATTTAGATCTTGACACACTTATCTTAACATCGTTCCTATGTTAAAGCTAGTTAACCATCACCATTTCATTGGATCTATGCTTATATGTTCACCTTAACACTATGTTAGTGTGTGATTATGCCAATTATGTTAGAACAATCACTTTTTTCATATTCCAATCACCTTTCCCTTTTATTGTTTATTACTAGGCCATTATCTAGCCTAGGTATTCCGCGAATTATACGCGAATGCGTTAGTTAGGGAACGGGGGAAAACATAAGAATTGGCGTAACTTGAATGATGAACATGAATTTTGACATATAATCCATTATGAATATAATTGGGTAAATGGGCATTAACACCTATAAAGGCATAGGTATGATTAATTGGTTAATAATTAAAATGCCTAGGATTATTTATAGTAATTAGAAAACTGTAACAACACTTATGACACGAGGTTAGACTGCACTTATGGTGGAAGTCTACCCGAACCCGACCGGCATATCTAGCAACTGCAAATGTTTAATCTAATGTGAGGTGTCTAAGTGCACAAATACGAGACGGGCTAAGACACGAGGTTAGGCCCAACTTATGGAAGAAGTCTGCCTAGACCCGATTGGCAAATCCAACATCCACAAGTTGTAGGCCTAATATAGGAGGTCTAGCCCATTATAACCATAAATGGACATGGTAGCAAATTGTAATACTTAACCCAGTTGAATCCATAGGGATTGTATGAATGCGAACTAAAATTTGGGGTTAAGTAAATTTGGTTGAACATGGGGGTGGGTAAAGCAAATCTGAGGGGATGGGTAATATTTACATATATGCCCACAAACTTAACCCAATAAGGTTATGTAATTGAAGACACCCAGTGGTATACATAACCGGAGGAAATTATAAAGTTATGTAATTAAAGACACCTTTTATGTAAGCATAACTTGTAGAAATAATGAGGTTATGTAATTAAAGACACCTGGTATACATATCCAATGAAAACTTAGTGGGGGATATAAGATAAAGGGGAGAGCTTGTATCATATTGTGCGGGACCCATTTCAACCAGTTCCCGGGGTTGGTATCTAACATGAACTCCGAACTAGGTCGGAGAAGGTGCACGCTTACTGGACTGATTGTAAGAGATCCAAACGTAGAGGATGGTGTGGGCGGCGCAAACCGACCGGGCCATGTGCATGCATGAGACGGGCAGTAGGGGATAAGACGACCATGACACCTGTAGATATGGTTGTGCACATGATTAAGATGAGGGGTTGCCACTTTAGGAAGTGATAACTCCTATTGTAGGTCCAGCACAAGGTATCTACGTGGATTAAGGAGCCAATCGATAAGGGTAGCGGTTAGGGTACATCTGGACGTATGCCTAAGTCTACCATTTTAGAGTGGAAGGGATCATCTCATTCTGGTTATACTGGTAATAGTGCAGTGTAATCATTAGCGAAGCGTATATACTCCATCATGTTACCTTGCCAAGTTCACTTTTTATGATGTTATCTTCCTTATCCTTCTTATATGCCCGTCATGCTACTTTTTCATATTTACTTACTAAAAGTAACTGGACTCTCCAGACTTTATGTCTGACCCTTTTTGTTTCCTCTTCTTTCTTCCGTTCCCCCCTCCCCCCAGGTTCGTAGGGAGGGAATCCTCAGGCTTAGTCAAGACTCAGTCGTCATCTTGTTGGAGCTGCTTTTGAAGTATAACTCAAGTTCTTATCTCTACTATGGCTTAGCTCTTTTTTTGGGGAATTATGCTTTTTATATATTTATGTGCTCTGATGGTACAAGACAGAAGTTATATTATTGTAATGGTTTTTGTGACTTATGGTATTTTGGACCACGATGTTATAATTTATGTTTGAAATAAAAAATTGAATTTCCGCTACTATCTTATTTATATCTATCTTGTAATATTCTGTATTTTTTTACCTATAACGCTTCACAAAACTTAATGCATTCTATTAGTGAGTGACATTAACGGACGTGGGGTGTCTCACTTGGTATTAGAGCTGAAGGTTGCCAGATTAGATAAAAGTTTTTGAAAACTATTTTAAAAAAGGTTTTAAAAAGAAAGCATTTTCAAAAAGAAATTCTGTATTGAAAAACATATTCCCCAAAGCCATATGTAATACCCTTTGGTCCTTTGTCTAAACCTCTTTCCTTTTCTTTTCAGCACGTTTGGGAAACCTAACATTCCACAGGGCGTTATGATACCAGGCTGGTTCCATAGGTATCTAGAGGCCACGGCGCCTGCCGAAGGCCAAGGAAACATTCCTTCCCAGCTGCACCCGTTTTTCCTCCTCCTCCATGTGCAGACAACTTCTCTAAGATCTGCAAAGATTTCCTTTCTATAGGAGGGAAGCCATTCCATGGAACCGAGACATTCGTAGAGGCAAGGAATTGGCTCAAGGAGACTGAGGACTTGTTTGTAATTTTGAAGTAGAAGATCGAAGGAAGATTCAATTAGCTGCTTGGCTACTGAAGGATGAAGCTTCGTTTTGGTGGGAGGTAACCCAAGCAGGCCGTCCAGTGGAAACATGGGATGACTTTAGATAGAGGTTTGAAATGAAATTTCTTTCCCAAGCTGAGAAAAGCATGCAAATGGAGAGGTTCTTAGCACTCAAACAAGGGAACTTAACGGTTAGAGAGTATGTAAACAAATTCAACCAGCTGGCAAGATTTAGACTGGAACTGGTAGACACTCTGCATAAGAAGGCTTTGCGGTTTATTAAAGGGCTAAACGAACCCCTTCATGGGTTAGCCATGCCCCGTATTCCAATGGGAGCTACCTTTGAAAGACTTGTTTATGTGGCCTTGATGTATGAGGAAAAGAAAGGAGAAAAGAAGGAGGTTAAAACTGAGGAAACAACGCAAAACAAGAAGATATGGCCCAAGAAGGGACAACAACAACAGCAACAGAAGAAAGGAGGGAAGAATGACAAGGGTAAGGATAAGAGGAATTGTCACAGTTGTGGGAGTAAGGGTTACTTGGTGAAAGATTGCAAAAGAAGATAGAATTCTTGTTACAATTGCGGAGAGATCGGACACTTTGCTAAAGAGTGCCCAAAAAACTGGTTAGCCACGTATGGTGCCATTCTAGATTGTGAGAGAAGGGTTGTTAGGCTTCTGACCTGTCATGGGAGGACCCTCGAGATTTCTTGTGACCCCCAAGGGTCTGTTATGCTTAGTTTCCTAGAGTCTCTTAATGCATCTATCGATGATTTGCGTTCTGTTCCAGTAGTCCGAGATTATTCTAATGTTTTTAATGAGGCACGGGGTTTACCTCCGAGGCGCGAGATGGATTTTCATATATATCTGGTGAACAATGCAAAGCCAGTTGCATTACCAGTGCATCATATGGCACCGAGAGAAAGGAAGGAGATGAGTAAGCAAGTAGAAGAGCTACTTGAAAAGGATTTACCAAATAAAGCATATCTGAATGGGGTGCTCTAGTTGTATTCGCAACTAAGGTGGATGGTTCGCTTCGTTTGTGTGTGGACTATAGAGAGTTGAACAAACTCACAAAGAAGAACACGCACCCACTTCCGAGGATAGATGTAACAACCCGTATTTTCAATAACCTGTAATAACGTAAATCGAGGCAGAATTTAATTCTAAAATCTGAATCAAGGGAAACAGGCTATGCCATTGCGTTCGTCTCGGAAAAATACGCGAAATAGAGTCCGAGTTTTCGAAAATCGGAGTCCGTATGACCCGATTAAGGCCCAATGAAGTTTTCAGAAAATTTCAAGTTCAAAACAGATTTCGAATTTCGGGTTCAAAATTCGAAAAACGGTCAGATTTGGCTAGGCGGGAAAATTCCCGCCAGAGCACCCAAGTCGACAGCCCTGTCGACTTGGGAGTCGACTTGGTTGGAGCCAAGTCGACAGCCCTGTCGACTTGGCTGTCGACTTGGTTCAGCCGAGCAGTTTTGCCTGGTGCACCATTTTGGAGTTGTGTTGAGTTTGGGGGCCAGATTCGGTTTTGAGGGCTGAGATTGGAATTAGGGTTTAATCCTAAGGCTAAAACTAATCCTAATCTCTATAAATAAGACCCTAACCTAAGCCTAAATCATCATTATTCAACCCTACAACTAAACTATGGCAAAATCATTCCTCTCATGGCCTCCACTCTCTTCATAAAATTCTAAGTTATTTCTATGAGAGATTTTCCATGCATACAAGTGTTTTCAAGCTTGTATGAGTGTCATTAGCTTGCATTCAAGTCAAGTTTCCATATTTACATCATAAAGCAAGGGTTTTGATCATTTTGGCTCAAGGGTTTTTCTATTGGAGCTTGCATTTTGGGTTTATTTGATTGCATAAGAGCTTTGTCTCAATCTATATATATTTTTGTGTCTTCATAAGCATTGTAAGCCCTTTTCTACTTTCATATTTAAACTCTAAAGTTAAATGAATGATGCAAGTTTGGTTGATCATTATGATATGCAAGTTTGCCATGATATGCAAGTTTACTATGTCATGTTATGCAAGTTTGATATGTTATGATATGCAAGTTTGCCATGTTATGTTATGCAAGTTTGCCATGTTATGATATGCAAGTTGTCATGTTATGTATGCAAGTTTGGGTGGATCATTTTACTCATGTTATCATGTTATGCAAGCTTACCTTGAGTATATGAACATAAAGCTTCAAGCTTTATGCTAAAGGTTGCATTTTGGCAACATGTAAGTTATCATATCTCTTATGATAACTTGCATGTGAGGCTAAATGTGAACTTATGGCCATTTCTACATGTCATGTATCACCATGTATCACCAATATGCTAAGTTTGGTTTTATGCATGCTTTTGAGGCCTAAAAATGTAATATGCAAGTATATGAACATATGTACATTTCATATGCCACCATGTTAAACTTGTGGCTTCAACACCTTTATGTCATGATTATGCCAGGTTCCCTCTTTCTATCCTTTATGCGCTATTGCGATATGTAAGCGATGGGATTGCGTTTGGGGTTGGGTAAACTGAAAAGACATAAAAACATAAGATTGGGAATTTACCTATAAAGTTAGGTCTACCCATTGGGAATTTACCTATTAAGTTAGGTCTACCCAAATGCTTGAAAACTTGTAATATGTTTTGTAAACATAATCGGCATGACACTTAGAAAATATAAGTGTGACCAACTCGAGGTTGGGTTGAGTTTGTAGCGTAAACCTACCCGGAACCGACCGGCTTAACTAGTTGCTACAAACAATAGGACCCAATGTGAGAAGTTGGTCATGTTGTACCTTGAACCCGAGGTTAGACCAAGTTGTGGTGTAAAGCTACCCGGAACCGACCGGCTTAACTAGTAACCGCAACAAAGTCTAATGTGAGAGGTTAAGGCACATTAATTAATTAATGCTACATGATAAGGTTAAGTAAATTTGACTTATGACACTTAACCAATCGGAACTCGGTAAATTAACGGGGTTAAGTTAATCTACACTTAACCAATCTGAACTCGGTAATTTAACGGGGTTAAGTTGAACTATACTTAACCAATCCAACTCAGTAATTTGGTAAGGCTGAGAACCAATTTGATACCTGGTCTGGATAAACTAACTTGATTGATAAATTAAACGAACCTGTTTTGCGGATCTGTAGGACCCACACCAAGTTAGGCAAGTTTGTAAATCTGTTATCTGATCCGTTAGTCTGAAAACTGATCGTCTGAACTTTGTATGTCTGAACTCTGTTAATAAGTAAATCTGAATCTGATAGTCTGGGGACACAAGGGGGAATACTTGTGTCATTTGTTGTTTGGGACCCATATTAGTCAGTAACCCTTTCTGGTATCAAAACTTTGACCCAACTGTAGGTAGGGTCCGGGCACGCTTACTGAACTAATTATAAGTGGTTCATTCTGATAATGGCGATGGGTGTTGATGGTGCGTTCCAACTGGGTCATGTGCGTGCATGGATCCCGGTCTGCCTCTGAGGATGTAAGACGCCGTGACATCTGTAAATATGCCTGTGCCAATTGGTTGCCACTTTAGGGAGTCATACACCCTATCGTGGAGCTAACACAGGGTATTTATGTATTAGGGAGCCGATCGCTTGGGTAGGATTTAGGGTACACTTAGCTCTATCTGATTCTGTTGGTACCGTCTATTTTGTTGGGTGGTAACACCCGTCTGTTTCTGCGTGGTACCGTCTGTTAGGGTGGCAAAGGCCCATTATTGTTAGCATTCCGTTTATGTACTTTATCTGTTAGGGTGGTAAAAGCCCATTTTCCCCAAACTCTATCTCTATATGGACCATTCTGTTCCGTCCTGTTTCGATGTAAACATTGGGGTAACACCTAATCCTGTTATACTAGAATTGGTACCAAGAAGTTGGATCTTGACTTAGGTCAACACCTGATATTGGTCCAAGCTTGGGCCAAGGGATAAATTTTTGTTTATACATGACATGTTAGAATGCTGGTACACCTGTGGTGAAAAACCTTAAACCTGATTATGCGATGACACCTTTATCTACCTTGTTAGTTAATCATCATGCTAGTATGTTGTTATCCTTATGTTCATCCCTGCTTCTCATGCCAGTTAACTTTATCAGTTTACATTGATTGTAGTAGGGCTTAATCAGTCTTTTTGACTGACCTGTTTTTATTTCGCCTCTTTTCTTCCGTTTCCCCCCCCACCCCAGTTTCTTAGGGTGGGAATATTGGAGCTTAGCTTGGATTTCCGATCGCTTGCTTGTGGGATTTTAGCTCATTTACGGTCTTGACATGAAGCTAGCTATGGTTATCACTTATTTTGGGGATAGTACTTATGTATTTCAGTTTTTCAGTGATGTTGTTTTTATCTAGACTTGCGTATTTGGAAAGTTGACATTATGTTTTACCAGACTTGTTTTGAAATAGTTTGAAATCTTCCGCTGTCTTACTTATCTTATTTACTCTGTTTACATATATACATATGTTCTTGTTCTGCCTTGATATATCATTATGCATGTTTACCTGATTCAAACACCCCTCCAAAGTCAGAGTGCTTGCAAGAGCCACCCTGGCGGAGGTGGGGTGTCACATTTGGTATCAGAGCATATGGTTTACGAGAAGGAACAAAAGCTTTTGAAAAACTATTTTCAAATCAAGTATAAAGTATTTTCCAAAGAAAAGTCTAGTATTTAAAAAAAAAGGCTATTCCCCAAAAGCCATTAGCACAATCCTTAGTTATCTATTCTTAGTTTCCTCGTTCTGAATCTATCTTTTCCTTCGTTTCAGCATGGCATATAATTTTGTTATCCCAGAGGGAGTGCAAGTTCCTGTTTGGTATAGGAGACTTATGGAGGCTAGGGCGACCGAAGCCGGCCCCACAAATGTTACTCCTCCTCCGGTGGTTAATGTTCCTCCTCCTCCTGTCGCTGAGGTTCCTCCTCCTCCTCCCCCTCAGCATCCTCCAGTAGAGTTCACGAAGATTTGCAAGGACTTCAAAGCAATGGGTGGCAAGAACTTTGTAGGTACCGAGACTTTTGTAGAGGCCCGGAATTGGTTAAAAGAGACCGAGGATTTATTTGCTATCTTTGGGTTAGACGATCAGAGGAAGATCTTGTTGGCGGTTTGGCTTATGAAGGATGAAGCCGCTTATTGGTGGGAAGTCACCAATGGTACTAGGCCTATTGAGACTTGGGCCGATTTCAGGGCAAGGTTCGTGCTTAAGTTTCTATCTTCTGCTGAGGAGACTCTGCAAATGGAGAGGTTCATAACTTTGAAACAAGGAGATATGTCTGTCAAAGAATATGTGAACAAGTTCAATCAGTTAGCTCGTTTTGGCTTGGATATGGTGAGTACTACTCAGAAGAAGGCTTTTCGTTTTGCTAGAGGATTGAATGAGCCGTTACAGGAGTTAGCTATGTCTCATGTGCCCATGGGGGCCACGTTTGAGAGTTTGGTAGATATGGCCTTACTCAATGAAGAGAACAAGAGTGCAAAGAAGGAGGTCAAGGTGAATGAGTCTCAAAACAAGAAAACGGGGCCCAAAAAGGAAATGCAAAAGAAGGAGGAGAAGTCTGAAGATAAGAATGAAAAGAAGTGCTTTACTTGTGGAAGCTCGACTCATCTAAACAAGGATTGCAGAAAGAGAAAGGGCACTTGCTTTAACTGTGGAGAGATGGGACACTTCACTAGGGACTGCCCGAAGAAGAAAGGGACTACATCGGAAGGAACGGTGAATACTCGCATGGCGAGTGAATAGATTAGGGCTAGAATAATTTGTCTGTAGGATGTTTAATTTTCCTTGTCTGATTTTCAGTTTGAAACTCTTTTTCTGGTATTTTGATTCTGTAATGGAAACTCGGTACTTTAATGCTAGTCTTGCTTCTGATCTTGTAATAGTCTCAAACTCCCTGAGAGTTATAACTCATCTGTTTGTGATAAATTGGGGTTTGAGAGTATCTGTGTTGGGCATGAAGGTGACTATGACGAATACATTCTGGGTTTCTACCATGCTTAGTTTCCTAAGAATCATTTGGGGAAATCTGATCTGTACTAGTAGTCTGTAAGTATATGTACCAAGTTTTTGTTTTATCTGTACTCGCTTCCATCACTCGACTGTATCTTGTTGAGATAGGAATCCTATGGATGTAAACATGTGTTTGAGACATGTTATGTTTGATGGTTGCAAGTGGATGCAAGTGGTTGCTAGTGGTTGCTCGTGGATGCATAAACACACACTAGGCACTAGATCGGCTTGAAATGCACTCTCATATTGCATATGGACGTGTGTACATTTTCAATTCTTATGGTTGCAAGATGGTTAATTCAGCACATGGATGTTGCATATGGACGAATGTTTGTGCACACATATAGTATTATATGATTAGGACTATTTGCATACATAATGGATTCATTTCACTAACATACTTTGCATTGATGATCTTTGCATTAGATAAGAACATATACACACACCTTTTGCATATGTTCATACCGCATTAGAATCTTTAAGGACAAAGATTGCTCGTGAATGATGATTTGAGTAGATGGATGATGGATGGTAGGATGCGTTCTTCCTAACTTGAAGATTTCGAGGACGAAATCCTTTAAGGAGGGGTGAATGTAACAACCCGTATTTTCAATAACCTGTTATAACGTAAATCGAGGCAGAATTTAATTCTAAAATCTGAATCAAGGGAAACGGGCTATGCCATTGCGTTCGTCTCGGAAAAATACGCGAAATAGAGTCCGGGTTTTCGAAAATCGGAGTCCGTATGACCCGATTAAGGCCCAATGAAGTTTTCAGAAAATTTCAAGTTCAAAACAGATTTCGAATTTCGGGTTCAAAATTCGAAAAACGGTCAGATTGGGCTAGGCGGGAAAATTCCCGCCAGAGCACCCAAGTCGACAGCCCTGTCGACTTGGGAGTCGACTTGGTTGGACCCAAGTCGACAGCCCTGTCGACTTGGCTGTCGACTTGGTTCAGCCGAGCAGTTTTGCCTGGTGCACCATTTTGGAGTTGTGTTGAGTTTGGGGGCCAGATTCGGTTTTGAGGGCTGAGATTGGAATTAGGGTTTAATCCTAAGGCTAAAACTAATCCTAATCTCTATAAATAAGACCCTAACCTAAGCCTAAATCATCATTATTCAACCCTACAACTAAACTATGGCAAAATCATTCCTCTCATGGCCTCCACTCTCTTCATAAAATTCTAAGTTATTTCTATGAGAGATTTTCCATGCATACAAGTGTTTTCAAGCTTGTATGAGTGTCATTAGCTTGCATTCAAGTCAAGTTTCCATATTTACATCATAAAGCAAGGGTTTTGATCATTTTGGCTCAAGGGTTTTTCTATTGGAGCTTGCATTTTGGGTTTATTTGATTGCATAAGGGCTTTGTCTCAATCTATATATATTTTTGTGTCTTCATAAGCATTGTAAGCCCTTTTCTACTTTCATATTTAAACTCTAAAGTTAAATGAATGATGCAAGTTTGGTTGATCATTATAATATGCAAGTTTTCCATGATATGCAAGTTTACTATGTCATGTTATGCAAGTTTGATATGTTATGATATGCAAGTTTGCCATGTTATGTTATGCAAGTTTGCCATGTTATGATATGCAAGTTGTCATGTTATGTATGCAAGTTTGGGTGGATCATTTTACTCATGTTATCATGTTATGCAAGCTTACCTTGAGTATATGAACATAAAGCTTCAAGCTTTATGCTAAAGGTTGCATTTTGGCAACATGTAAGTTATCATATCTCTTATAATAACTTGCATGTGAGGCTAAATGTGAACTTATGGCCATTTCTACATGTCATGTATCACCATGTATCACCAATATGCTAAGTTTGGTTTTATGCATGCTTTTGAGGCCTAAAAATGTAATATGCAAGTATATGAACATATGTACATTTCATATGCCACCATGTTAAACTTGTGGCTTCAACACCTTTATGTCATGATTATGCCAGGTTCCCTCTTTCTATCCTTTATGCGCTATTGCGATATGTAAGCGATGGGATTGCGTTTGGGGTTGGGTAAACTGAAAAGACATAAAAACATAAGATTGGGAATTTACCTATTAAGTTAGGTCTACCCATTGGGAATTTACCTATTAAGTTAGGTCTACCCAAATGCTTGAAAACTTGTAATATGTTTTGTAAACATAATCGGCATGACACTTAGAAAATATAAGTGTGACCAACTCGAGGTTGGGTTGAGTTTGTAGCGTAAACCTACCCGGAACCGACCGGCTTAACTAGTTGCTACAAACAATATGACCCAATGTGAGAAGTTGGTCATGTTGTACCTTGAACCCGAGATTAGACCAAGTTGTGGTGTAAAGCTACCCGGAACCGACCGGCTTAACTAGTAACCGCAACAAAGTCTAATGTGAGAGGTTAAGGCACATTAATTAATTAATGCTACATGATAAGGTTAAGTAAATTTGACTTATGACACTTAACCAATCGGAACTCGGTAAATTAACGGGGTTAAGTTAACCTACACTTAACCAATCTGAACTCGGTAATTTAACGGGGTTAAGTTGAACTATACTTAACCAATCCAACTTAGTAATTTGGTAAGGCTGAGAACCAATTTGATACCTGGTCTGGATAAACTAACTTGATTGGTAAATTAAACGAACCTGTTTTGCGGATCTGTAGGACCCACACCAAGTTAGGCAAGTTTGTAAATCTGTTATCTGATCCGTTAGTCTGAAAACTGATCGTCTGAACTTTGTATGTCTGAACTCTGTTAATAAGTAAATCTGAAACTGATAGTCTGGGGACACAAGGGGGAATACTTGTGTCATTTGTTGTTTGGGACCCATATTAGTCAGTAACCCTTTCTGGTATCAAAACTTTGACCCAACTGTAGGTAGGGTCCGGGCACGCTTACTGAACTAATTATAAGTGGTTCATTCTGATAATGGCGATGAGTGTTGATGGTGCGTTCCAACCGGGTCATGTGCGTGCATGGATCCCGGTCTGCCTCTGAGGATGTAAGACGCCGTGACATCTGTAAATATGCCTGTGCCAATTGGTTGCCACTTTAGGGAGTGATACACCCTGTAACACCCCGAATTTCAATTAACACTAATGGTTAGTAATTAAAGTATAATTAATCTCAGATATGAGAATCAGGGGAAACGGGCTGCGTCATTGCGTTCGTCTCGGAAAAATACGCGAAATAGAGTCCGAGTTTGCGTAAAACGGGTACCGTATGAAAGAGATATGGACGAACGAAGTTAGGCAGAAAAACCCGAAACCGGCCAGAAATGCACTGGCGCACTTGTGAAGTGCGCCAGTACAAAAATACACTGGCGCACTTGGGAAGTGCGCCCATGTCGGGATAGAAAACCTGCACAGTTTCTAGAGAGTTCTGTGGTTGGGTGCACCAGTTTGGGGTTTGGGCCTGGTCTTAGGGCTGGTTTCTGGAGAGTTCCGAAATCTAAGGGTCCTAATCTAATCTAGGGTTAATCTAAGGGCCTAAAACACTCACCTAATCTATAAATACACCCTAAACCTACCCTAATCCATACTAAAAATAGAATTGAGGGCTACATGCCGCCAAATTAAATCTTAGAAGGAGCCTCCACTAATTTATGAAGAGGGTTGCAAGCTAATCACTCTCTAATCAACCTCTAATCCATTCTAAGCATCTTAATCTTCTTCATTTGGAGTGCAAATTTGCTAGTTGTGAGTTTCTATCACTTTAATAACCAATTGCTAAATTAAGTAGATGAGATATGATGAGATCATGCGGTTTTGTATGCGGATTTGTGGGTTTTAAGTCATATGAAATGATGTTAGTTTGCTAATCTATGTTTAATGTTAACCCTATGTTTGTGCAAGCTAAGTATGTGGCTTTATGCATGCTAAGTATTTGAGTTTATGCATGCTAAGTATTTGATTTTATGCATGCTAAGTATTTGATTTTATGCATGCTAAGTATTTGATTTTATGCATGCTAAGTATTTGATTTAATGCATGCTAAGTGTTTGGTTTTATGCATACATTATGACATGCAAGTTTGTCTCTTTTCATGACATGCATAATGCAAGTTTTGTGCTTTGTGATCATATGTTAATATGCAAGTTACATGTATGATAATATGCAAGTTACATGTATGATAATTATACAAGATTATATGCAAGTTAGGTGACATGTTATGCAAGTTAATATGCAAGTTATGTGACATGTTATGCAAGATTATATGCAAGTTATGTGACATGTTATGCAAGTTCATATGCAAGTTATGTGTTTGTTAATATGCAAGATGGCACCTTTGAAACATGTTCATACATATGCAAGTTGACACCTTTTATATGTGTTATGTCATGAGAACGAAATTACGTGGGAACGATGGGGTTAATTAAATGCATATGTTAATAAGATTGTGTGAAATTAATATAATTATGCATAACATAAAATAAATGAACATAGTATGGGAATTTGCCTATTAAGTTAGGTGTACCCATACTATGTGTTGGGAATTTGCCTATTAAGTTAGGTGTACCCACACTTTGGAGTTGGGAATTTGCCTATTAAGTTAGGTGTACCCATATTCCTAAAATAAACATGATAATTAACACAAATTATGGGGGTGATTAATTAGGAGTAATTAATCGATTAAGACACGAGGTTGGACCCGTTTGTAGTGTAAGACTGCCCGGAGTTTACCGGCTTAACCAGGCATCTACAAATGACGGTCCAATGTGAGGGGTCTTAATCATAAATTAAATACGTAACAAGGGTAAATGACACGAAGTTGGACCCGTTTGTAGTGTAAGACTGCCCGGAACCTACCGGCTTAACCAGGCATCTACAAATGACGGTCCAATGTGAGGGGTCCTTTACACGGTTACGGTGTTAATCAAGTAAGAAACACTTAACCAGATAATCATGTAGTGGGGCATGGGGGTTAAGTGGGTACCTTGGGTGGTATGTGGAAATTGCTAGTGGTTGCCAATAGAAAATATGATTAAATACTTAACCAAGATGAAACATGTAATTAAACATGATTAAAGGGTTAAGTGGGAAACACTAGTGTGTGGGCCAAGCTTAGGGGGATGGCTTGTGCTGGGGGCCCAATTCAACCAGTAACCCATACGTATCTTAGTGGGCTCGACCCATGTCGAGGACGGGACACGCATACTGGGCTTGACTATAAGAGGCCAAAATGGGTTAGCGGTGGCAACGCATGACCAACGGGTTTCATATGCGTGTGTGGACCCGGGCTGGTAAATAAGACGTTGTTGCATCGTGTAGATATAAGCCGTGCACCGTTAATTTTATCAGGTTGCCACGTTGGGGAATGGTACACCCCACAGTGGGGCCAGCACGGGTATCTACGTTAGGGAGCCGATCGAATGGGGAGTAGTGCGTACACCTAGTGGATTGTAGGGCCCCGTGGCGTCTACTTAGTCACCTAGGGGTACGCGAGAACTGTTAAGTTAATTTTATAAGTCCATGGGTGGGATCAACCTTTAAGTTAGGAACGACTGGTGTGGTGCAGTTTAGTAATTTACCTTTGGAAGGGTAGATGCGTCTTTATCTTTTATCTTAGTTTAGTTGACTGCTTAGTGTAGCCATTCATCCCCATTAGTTACCGTATATCAGTTTATGTCTTCTCTGGTTACTTTAACGATTGTATTGTTAAAGTTATAGGACTCGCTCAGACTTATGTCTGACCCCGTTGTTTTTATCTTTTTTCCCAACCCTCAGGTCCTACGGTGGATCCTAGCAGTAGTGGAGCTTGATCGGATTGCTGTTCCAGTCTTTAGGAGCTTGGATAGATGTAAAGCTCCAGTTACCCAGTTATCTTTTCTTTTGTAATGGCTATTGTATGAGTGTGGGATTATGTACTTCTTTATTTTGATGGATATTGTACTTGGCTTTTATTGTGGTTTTATGATGTAACCAGACATGTTTTACTTCCGCTGTTATGAGATGATGTTTTAAATTTCAAGTACTATTTATATCTGTCTTGTTGTAATTTTTCTGTTCTATATTCACTAAAATACTCCACCGATGCTATGGCATTCCCTTAGTGAGTGATCATAGCGGGAGTGGGGTGTTACACGTGGTATCAGAGCTTAAGGTTACCGGAACAGTTAAATTTTTGAGAAAAATATATTTTTTTAAAAATAGTAAAGGTATTATTTTTGGAAAAAGTATTTTCAAAAACATGTCTTTTAAGAGAAAAGTTTTTGAAAAAGAAAAGCATAATCCCCAATAGCCATATCTTTATCTTTCGGAATCTCCTTTTTGAATCTTTCCTCTTCCGTTTCAGCATGGCTGAAGATCTTAACATCCCGGAGGGCTTAGTTAAAACACTATGGTATAGGAGGTTACAAGAGGCTAGGGCCGCGGCTGCGGGTCCAGCCAATGCTACTACACCAGAGGCAACCGCTCCTCCTCCTCAGCCTAGAGTGGATAATTTTGCTAAGATTTGCAAGGAGTTCAAGGCTATAGGAGGAAAACCTTTTCTAGGTTCAGAGACTTTCGTAGAGGCTAGAGATTGGCTTAAGGAAGTGGAAGAGTTGCTAGATATCTTTGAAGTGGAAGAGGGAAAGAAAGTCAAGTTGGCGGCTTGGTTAATGAAGGGAGAGGCCTCATTCTGGTGGGAGGTCACTAATGGAGAACGCCCTGTTGACTCTTGGGCAGATTTCAAGCAAAGGTTTGGGGCTAAGTTTCTCTCAAGGGCGGAAGAGAATCTGTTTATGGAGAAGTTCTTGAATTTGAAGCAAGGGAATCTCACGGTGAAAGAATATGTCAACAAATTCAATCAATTAGCAAGGTTTGGCATAGAGTTGGTGAATACACCGGAGAAGAAGGCTTTGAGGTTCGTTAGAGGCTTGAACGAACCATTGCAAGGAATAGCTATGACTCACATTCCTATGGGGGCCACCTTTGAGAAGCTTGTCTACATGGCACTTATGCATGAGGATGATAAGAGTTCTAAGGCACCAGAGAAGAAGGGGGATCAGAAGAAACCGCAACAACAACAACAAGGCAAGGGTGGAAAAGGCAATGGTGACAAGGGGAAGAAGAAGAAGAAGAAGTGCTTCAATTGTGGGACCCCAGGCCACCTCAGCAAGGATTGTCGCAAAAAGAAGAAGACCGGTTGCTTTCATTGTGGTGAAGCAGGACATCTTGTGAAGGACTGCCCAAAGAAGGGGCAGAAGACGGGGTCTACCTCAGGAGGTCAGGTGCAAGCTCTTATGGCACCAGCTCAAGCAAGGGGGCAAGTTCAGGCTCTCTCAATTCCACTGATTCAGCAGAGAGGTAGAACCATTTCCGTTGAAAGTCTGGTTTTTCTGTTTGATCATCCAGTTCGTACTTTGTTTGACTCTGGCGCATCGCATTCTTTTATCTCATCATCGTTAGTTGAGTCACTGCACTTAGACACCAGTCTAGTTGATGATCCCTTGGTTGTTTCAAACCCAATTGGGGGCTCCATATATCTGTCTATGATATGTTTGGGTTTGAAGATTTCTATACTTAGCGTTGAGTTTGGATGTGATGCTTTTGTATTGGGCTTCACGGGCTATGGGTTGATTTTGGGCATGGACTGGTTATCCAGTAATGGTGCTGTTCTTGATTGTGAAAGGAGAGTTGTCAGGCTTATGACCCGCTTGGGTAATACTCTCGAGATCTCTTGTAATCCCATGGAATCTGTTTTGCTAAGTTATCTTGAATCGCTCGATGCTTCGGTCGAGGGTTTGCGTTCTGTCAGAGTAGACCGGGAATATCCGGATGTGTTTGAAGAGGTGAAGGGTTTGCCTCCGAAGCGGGAGATAGATTTCCGAATTTATTTGGTGGATAATGCCAAACCAGTGTCTTTGCCAGTGCGCCACATGGCTCCTCGTGAGAGAAGAGAACTTCATAAGCAAGTAGGGGAGTTGCTTGGGAAGGGGTTCATAAGGCGAAGTATATCAGAGTGGGGAGCTCCAGTAGTGTTTGCCACGAAGGCGGATGGGTCCCTCAGATTTTGTGTGGATTATAGAGAACTTAATAAGCTCACGAAGAAGAATAGACACCCATTACCGAGGATAGATGACCTCTTTGATCAGTTGGTTGGCGCCTCAGTGTTTTCGCAGATGGACTTAGCTACAGGGTTTCATCAGTTGAGAGTGGCGGAGGACAGTATAGAGAAGACTGCTTTCCGGACTCCGGATGGTTTTTATGAGTGGCTTGTGATGCCATTTGGGTTGACAAACGCCCCTGCATACTTTGTTGATCTGATGAGTAGAGTGTTCAGAGAGTATCTGAATAAGTTTGTAGTGGTCTTTGTGGATGACATCTTGGTCTTTTCCAAGAGTGAAGAAGAGCATGCCTTACATCTCAGAGAAGTGTTGGAGACTCTTCGAGCACATAGTCTTAAAGTTAAATTCTCTAAATGTCATTTTTGGAGAAGAGAAGTGCGATTCTTAGGGCATGTGGTCTCTAAGGAAGGGATAGCTGTGGATCCCGCAAAGATAGTATCTATCCAGGATTGGAAAGTTCCTAGAAATGCTACCGAAGTAAGAAGTTTCTTGGGGTTGGCAGGATATTATAGGAAGTTCATCAAAGACTTCGCGAAGATATCAGCCCCATTAACCCGCTTGACGAAGAAGAATCTGGTTTTCTCATGGGACGTAGATTGTGATGATGCTTTCCGACGGTTAAAGAGAGCTTTGACCACCGCTCCAGTTTTAGTGCTTCCAGATGGGAGTAAGCCGTTTGTTGTTTATACCGATGCTTGTGGGACCGGATTAGGCGCAGTCTTGATGCAGGAGGGAAGGGTAATAGCCTATGGAGGGAGGCAATTGAGAGTGCATGAGAAGAATTACCCTACCCATGATCTAGAGTTGGCCGCGATTGTTTTCGCACTTAAGTCTTGGCGCCATTATCTTCTTGGTGAGAGATTCGAGTTGTTCACTGACCATAAATCATTGAAGTACTTATTCTCTCAGAAGGATTTAAACTTAAGACAGCAAAGGTGGATGGAGTTCTTAGCATCCTATGATTTCGAGATAGCGTATACCCCTGGCAAGGGTAACGTGGTGGCGGACGCCTTGAGTAGAAAAAGGTTATCTTTGAGTCCATTGTTCGTGGAACGGCGAAGCTTGGAGTTTCTTTCTTTGTTCGACTTCAAACCTTCTATTGACTTTGTACCTGGTTTGTTAGCATCCTTGGAGGTTAGACCTACTCTTTTGGGACGGATTGGCGAGGCTCAGCGAGACGACCCACAGTTGGTTGAGTTGGTAGAGAAGCTTATAAGGGGGGAGTCGTCCAGCCATTTGGGTAGATATACCATATATGATAGGGGATGGTTGCATAGAGACGGTAGACTTTGTGTACCGCAAGATGAGGGTTTGAAGAAGGCTATTTTGGATGATGCACATCGTTCAAGAATGACTATTCATCCCGGTGGAGACAAAATGTACCAAGATATGAAGAGAGTTTTCATCTGGGCCGGTATGAAGAAAGATGTGGCCGAGTATGTGGCTAGATGCTTAGTGTGCCAACAAGTTAAAGCGGAGCAAAGGAAACCCGGTGGGTTGCTACACCCATTGGAAGTTCCGCAATGGAAGTGGGATAGTGTCTCGATGGATTTCATCGATGGGTTACCGAGATCGAGGAAGGGCAACACGGGAATTTGGGTTGTGGTAGACAGACTTACCAAGAGTGCCCATTTTATACCCGTGAAGAGTAAGAGGACCGCTCCATGGCTTGCTTCAGTCTATGTTAGAGAGATTGTTAGATTGCATGGCGTACCATCCAGCATTGTGAGTGATCGAGATCCTATCTTCACTAGTGAGTTTTGGAGAAGTTTGCAAGAGGCGGTAGGGACTCAGTTGTGTTTGAGCACCGCATATCATCCTCAGACGGACGGTCAGACCGAGAGGGTGAACCGTATCTTAGAAGATCTCTTGAGGCTTTGTATTTTGGATTTTGGAGGTACATGGGAAGAACATCTTCCTTTGGTGGAGTTCGCATACAATAACAGCTTTCAGTCTAGTATTGGCATGGCACCTTTTGAAGCTCTTTATGGAAGGCCTTGTCGATCTCCTACATGTTGGTGGGAATCTACGGATAAGATCTTGCTTGGGCCAGATATGGTTAGAGAGACTTCAGAGAAGATTGATTTGATTCGAAGAAGGATGAAGGCAGCGCAAGATAGACAGAAATCTTATGCGGATCGGAGAAGGACGGATCTTGAGTTTGAGGTTGGGGACATGGTTTTTGTCAAAGTATCTCCGTTGAGAAATGTTGTTCGCTTTGGGTCCGTTGGAAAGTTAGCACCGAGGTTTGTTGGGCCGTTTCCTATTAAGGAAAGGATTGGACGGATGGCATATAGGGTGGAGTTGCCCGACAGACTTAGTGGTGTTCATGATGTATTCCATGTATCACATTTGAGGAAGTGCTTACATGAGACCGCAGAGGTGGTAGAGCCGAGCTTGCTTAGAGATGTAGAGGTAGAGCGTGATGCGACGATTCGACGAGCTCCTACTCGCATCCTTGGGTCAGAAACTAGGAAGTTGAGGAACAGAGAAGTTCAGCTAGTTAAAGTGCAATGGGGAGATGACGAAAGCAATGCTACTTGGGAGACGGAAGCGAAGATGCGTTCTTTGTATCCATTTCTTTTTGAGAGTATGTCTTTTAACTTCTCCTTTATCGCTTGTCTAGTACTTATCTTATCTTTAGTATATCCTCTCGCTAGTACCTATGACCTTTAGATAGGGTAAAGCCTATGGTTGAAACATATGTTTGAAACATGTTATGGTTGATGGATGCATGTGGATGCAATTGTTTGCTAGTGGTTGCTCGTGGATGCATATACACACACATTAGGCACTAGATCGGCTCAGTCACTTCATGTTGCATATCGCATAAATGGATGTGGTAGTTAGATTGATGGATGTATCATGGCTGTGTTATCATGTGGATGATGCATTTTTGTGTATGGTTGTGCACGCATATAGAAATTGTATGTGTCAATAGGGTTTCGCATACATATTGGATGCATGGCACTATCATGGTTTGCATTAAGGAGGTCGACTGAATCAGTAGACCGCCTGATTTTGCATTAGTATACGGACATATACACACACTTTCTGCATATGTTCATACATCATTAGAAATTTCTAAGGATAATGGTTGCTTGTGGTTGATGGTTTAGTAGATGGTTGTTTGGTTGGTAGGATACGTTCTTCTTGACTTAGAGATTTCGAGGACGAAATCCTTTAAGTAGGGGAGAATGTAACACCCCGAATTTCAATTAACACTAATGGTTAGTAATTAAAGTATAATTAATCTCAGATATGAGAATCAGGGGAAACGAGCTGCATCATTGCGTTCGTCTCGGAAAAATACGCGAAATAGAGTCCGAGTTTGCGTAAAACGGGTACCGTATGAAAGAGATATGGACGAACGAAGTTAGGCAGAAAAACCCGAATCAGGCCAGAAATGCACTGGCGCACTTGTGAAGTGCGCCAGTACAAAAATACACTGGCGCACTTGGGAAGTGCGCCCATGTCGGGACAGAAAACCTGCACAGTTTCTAGAGAGTTCTGTGGTTGGGTGCACCAGTTTGGGGTTTGGGCTGGTCTTAGGGCTGGTTTCTGGAGAGTTCCGAAATCTAAGGGTCCTAATCTAATCTAGGGTTAATCTAAGGGCCTAAAACACTCACCTAATCTATAAATACACCCTAAACCTACCCTAATCCATACTAAAAATAGAATTGAGGGCTACATGCCGCCAAATTAAATCTTAGAAGGAGCCTCCACTAATTTATGAAGAGGGTTGCAAGCTAATCACTCTCTAATCAACCTCTAATCCATTCTAAGCATCTTAATCTTCTTCATTTGGAGTGCAAATTTGCTAGTTGTGAGTTTCTATCACTTTAATAACCAATTGCTAAATTAAGTAGATGAGATATGATGAGATCATGCGGTTTTGTATGCGGATTTGTGGGTTTTAAGTCATATGAAATGATGTTAGTTTGCTAATCTATGTTTAATGTTAACCCTATGTTTGTGCAAGCTAAGTATGTGGGTTTATGCATGCTAAGTATTTGAGTTTATGCATGCTAAGTATTTGATTTTATGCATGCTAAGTATTTGATTTTATGCATGCTAAGTATTTGATTTTATGCATGCTAAGTATTTGATTTTATGCATGCTAAGTATTTGATTTTATGCATGCTAAGTGTTTGGTTTTATGTATACATTATGACATGCAAGTTTGTCTCTTTTCATGACATGCATAATGCAAGTTTTGTGCTTTGTGATCATATGTTAATATGCAAGTTACATGTATGATAATATGCAAGTTACATGTATGATAATTATACAAGATTATATGCAAGTTAGGTGACATGTTATGCAAGTTAATATGCAAGTTATGTGACATGTTATGCAAGATTATATGCAAGTTATGTGACATGTTATGCAAGTTCATATGCAAGTTATGTGTTTGTTAATATGCAAGATGGCACCTTTGAAACATGTTCATACATATGCAAGTTGACACCTTTTATATGTGTTATGTCATGAGAACGAAATTACGTGGGAACGATGGGGTTAATTAAATGCATATGTTAATAAGATTGTGTGAAATTAATATAATTATGCATAACATAAAATAAATGAACATAGTATGGGAATTTGCCTATTAAGTTAGGTGTACCCATACTATGTGTTGGGAATTTGCCTATTAAGTTAGGTGTACCCACACTTTGGAGTTGGGAATTTGCCTATTAAGTTAGGTGTACCCATATTCCTAAAATAAACATGATAATTAACACAAATTATGGGGGTGATTAATTAGGAGTAATTAATCGATTAAGACACGAGGTTGGACCCGTTTGTAGTGTAAGACTGCCCGGAGTTTACCGGCTTAACCAGGCATCTACAAATGACGGTCCAATGTGAGGGGTCTTAATCATAAATTAAATACGTAACAAGGGTAAATGACACGAAGTTGGACCCGTTTGTAGTGTAAGACTGCCCGGAACCTACCGGCTTAACCAGGCATCTACAAATGACGGTCCAATGTGAGGGGTCCTTTACACGGTTACGGTGTTAATCAAGTAAGAAACACTTAACCAGATAATCATATAGTGGGGCATGGGGGTTAAGTGGGTACCTTGGGTGGTATGTGGAAATTGCTAGTGGTTGCCAATAGAAAATATGATTAAATACTTAACCAAGATGAAACATGTAATTAAACATGATTAAAGGGTTAAGTGGGAAACACTAGTGTGTGGGCCAAGCTTAGGGGGATGGCTTGTGCTGGGGGCCCAATTCAACCAGTAACCCATACGTATCTTAGTGGGCTCGACCCATGTCGAGGACGGGACACGCATACTGGGCTTGACTATAAGAGGCCAAAATGGGTTAGCGGTGGCAACGCATGACCAACGGGTTTCATATGCGTGTGTGGACCCGGTCTGGTGAATAAGACGTTGTTGCATCGTGTAGATATAAGCCGTGCACCGTTAATTTTATCAGGTTGCCACGTTGGGGAATGGTACACCCCACAGTGGGGCCAGCACGGGTATCTACGTTAGGGAGCCGATCGAACGGGGAGTAGTGCGTACACCTAGTGGATTGTAGGGCCCCATGGCGTCTACTTAGTCACCTAGGGGTACGCGAGAACTATTAAGTTAATTTTATAAGTCCATGGGTGGGATCAACCTTTAAGTTAGGAACGACTGGTGTGGTGCAGTTTAGTAATTTACCTTTGGAAGGGTAGATGCGTCTTTATCTTTTATCTTAGTTTAGTTGACTGCTTAGTGTAGCCATTCATCCCCATTAGTTACCGTATATCAGTTTATGTCTTCTCTGGTTACTTTAACGATTGTATTGTTAAATTTATAGGACTCGCTCAGACTTATGTATGACCCCGTTGTTTTTATCTTTTTTCCCAACCCTCAGGTCCTACGGTGGATCCTAGCAGTAGTGGAGCTTGATCGGATTGCTGTTCCAGTCTTTAGGAGCTTGGATAGATGTAAACCTCCAGTTACCCAGTTATCTTTTCTTTTGTAATGGCTATTGTATGGGAGTTGGATTATGTACTTCTTTATTTTGATGGATATTGTACTTGGCTTTTATTGTGGTTTTATGATGTAACCAGACATGTTTTACTTCCGCTGTTATGAGATGATGTTTTAAATTTCAAGTACTATTTATATCTGTCTTGTTGTAATTTTTCTGTTCTATATTCACTAAAATACTCCACCGATGCTATGGCATTCCCTTAGTGGGTGATCATAGCGGGAGTGGGGTGTTACACACCCTATCGTGGGGCCAACACAGGGTATTTATGTATTAGGGAGCCGATCGCTTGGGTAGGATTTAGGGTACACTTAGCTCTGTCTGATTCTGTTGGTACCGTCTGTTTTGTTGGGTGGTAACACCCGTCTGTTTCTGCGTGGTACCGTCTGTTAGGGTGGCAAAGGCCCATTATTGTTAGCATTCCGTTTCTGTACTTTATCTGTTAGGGTGGTAAAAGCCCATTTTTCCCAAACTCTATCTCTGTATGGACCATTCTGTTCCGTCCTGTTTCGATGTAAACATTGGGGTAACACCTAATCCTGTTATACTAGAATTGGTACCAAGAAGTTGGATCTTGACTTAGGTCAACACCTGATATTGGGCCAAGCTTGGGCCAAGGGATAAATTCTTGTTTATACATGACATGTTAGAATGCTGGTACACCTGTGGTGAAAAACCTTAAACCTGATTATGCGATGACACCTTTATCTACCTTGTTAGTTAATCATCATGCTAGTATGTTGTTATCCTTATGTTCATCCCTGCTTCTCATGCCAGTTAACTTTATCAGTTTACATTGATTGTAGTAGGGCTTACTCAGTCTTTTTGACTAACCTGTTTTTCTTTCGCCTCTTTTCTTCCGTTTCCCCCCCTCCCCCCCAGGTTCTCAGGGTGGGAATATTGGAGCTTAGCTTGGATTTCTGATCGCTTGCTTGTGGGATTTTAGCTCATGTACGGTCTTGACATGAAGCTAGCTATGGTTATCACTTATTTTGGGGATAGTACTTATGTATTTCAGTTTTTCAGTGATGTTGTTTTTATCTAGACTTGCGTATTTGGAAAGTTGACATTATGTTGTACCAGACTTGTTTTGAAATAGTTTGAAATCTTCCACTGTCTTACTTATCTTATTTACTCTGTTTACATATATACATATGTTCTTGTTCTGCCTTGATATATCATTATGCATGTTTACCTGATTCAAACACCCCTCCAAAGTCAGAGTGCTTGCAAGAGCCACCCTGGCGGAGGTGGGGTGTCACAATAGACGACTTGTTTGACTAGCTTGTTGATGCCTTGGTATTCTCTCAGTTAGACTTGGCCATAGGGTTTCATCAGTTGAGGGTGGCTGAGAACAGTATAGATAAGACTGCTTTTAGGACTCCAGATGGTTTCTTTAAATGGCTAGTTGTGCCTTTTGGGCTGACGAATGCACCCGCTTATTTTGTCGATCTGATGAGTAAGGTGTCTCGGGAGTTTCTAAATAAATTCGTCATAGTCTTTGTAGATGATATTTTGATCTTCTCCAAAAGCGAAGAGGAGCATGCCCAACATTTGAGAGAAGTTTTTAAAACTCTCCGTGAGCATCAACTTAAGGCAAAGTTCTCCAAATTCCATTTTTGGAGAAAAGAGGTGAGATTCCTAGGGCATGTAGTCTCCAAAGAAGGGATAGCAGCAGAACCCGCGAAGGTAGATGTAGTGCAGGATTGGCAAATTCCAAAAAGTGCAACAAGAAGCTTTCTGGGATTGGCAGGTTAATATAAGAAGCTCATTAAGGACTTCGCAAAGATATCAGCCCCTCTCACTAGACTGACAAAGAAGAACTTGGCATTTTCATGAGATATAGATTGTGATGTTTCTTTCC
Organism: Allium sativum; assembly: GCA_030737875.1. NCBI lineage: Eukaryota > Viridiplantae > Streptophyta > Magnoliopsida > Asparagales > Amaryllidaceae > Allium > Allium sativum. The sequence goes on along the minus strand of CM060924.1, from coordinate 180,894,841 downwards.
AATGTTTGAAGAGGGCTCTGATAACAGCCTCAGTCTTGACTTTGCCTGATGGGGACAAAGTGTTTACTGTTTACACCGATGCATGTGGTATAGGGGTTAGTGCAATTCTGATGCCGGAAGGAAAGGTAGTGTGTTATAGGGGTAGACAGTTGAGAGTTGATGAGAAGAACTACCCCACCCATGATTTAGAGCTGGCAGCCATAGTATTCGCGCTTAAGACGTGGCGTCATTATTTACTTCGAGAGAAGTTCGATTTATACACCAATCATAAATCTCTCAAGTACCTATTCTCGCAAAAGGATTTTAATTTAAGGCAACAAAGGTGGATGGAGTTCCTAGCTTCTTATGATTTTGAAATCGCTTATACCCCTAGCAAGAGTAATGTGATGGTCGACGCACTAAGTAGGCAAAGGATGGACTTAAATCCTCTGTTTGTGGAGAGGAAGAGCTTGGAGTTCATATCAACTTTTGACTTTAGACCCTCCATCGAGACTTTGCCTGATTTGTTTGCTTCACTAGAAATACGACCAACTCTTGTGGATCAGATAGGAGCTTCGCAGCAAGGTAACCCACAGATTTTAGACATCATGGATACGCTAAGAAAAGGGGAGACTTCTAGTCACCTTAGTAGATATTCCATAGATGAAAAAGGGTGGTTGCGACGAGATGGAAGGCTTTGTGTTCCTCAAACTGGAAGCTTGATAAAGGCAGTCTTAGATGTAGCTCACCATTCTAAGATGACTATTCATCCAGGCGGTGATAAGATGTATAGAGACATAAAGAGGGTTTTCTTTTAGGTCGGGATGAAGAAAGATGTGGTAGAATTTGTTTCTCATGTTAAGTTTGCCAGCAAGTTGAAGCTGAGCAAAAGAAGCCCGGTGGTCATCCTTTGGAGGTTCCACAGTGGAAATGGGAAAGCGTCTACATGGACTGCATAGATGGTTTTCCTAGATCAAAGAAAGGAAGCACCAATATTTGGGTAGTAGTGGACAGACTGACTAAGAGCGCTCATTTCATTCCAGTCAAGAGTAAGAGGACAACATCATTGTTGGCAACAATTCATGTTCGTGAGATAGTCCGTCTTCATGGAGTACTTTCAGCATTGTACGCATCATGACCCCGTCTTTACCAATGAATTTTAAAGGAGCTTGCAAGAAGCATTAGGTACACTGTTGTGTTTGAGCACTGCTTATCGTCCTCAGGCTGATGGACAGACGGAGAGGGTGAACAGAATTCTATAGGATCTTTTAAGGATGTGTATCCTAGACTTCAGAGGGACTTGGGAAGAGAACCTTCTTTTAGTAGAATTTGCCTATAACAATAGTTATCAAGCTAGCATCGGCATGGCACCCTTCGAAGTATTGTACGGATGACCCTGTAGATCACTAACTTGCTTGTCGGAATCTACAGAAAGATTGTTACTTGGACCTGATATGGTTAGGGAAACGTCCGAGAAAATTGATCTTATTCGATGACGAATGAAGTCAGCTCAAGACATGAAAAAATCTTATGCATACGAGAGAAGGACTAACATCGAATTTGAAGTGGGAGACTTAGTTTTTATTAAAGTATCACCACTGAGGAATGTGGTTCGCTTCGGATCTGTAGGGAAGTTGGCACCCAGATTTCTTGGACCATTTCCAATAACCGAAAGGATCAGCCAAATAGCCTATAGAGTAAAGCTCCCAGAAATTCTATCTTGCATTCATGATTTTTTCCACGTTTCTCATCCGCGGAAGTGCTTGCATGACACCACGGAAGTTGTTGAGCCAAGTATATTAGAGGAAGTAGAAGTGGAACGGGAGGCAACAGTCAGACGAGTTCCTACCCGCATTCTTGGGTTAGAAGTTAAGAAGCTACACAATAAAGAAATTAGGCTGATAAAAGTTCAATGGGGAGATAACCCAGAGGATGCGACTTGGGAGACCGAAGACAAGATTTTTGCTTCGTATCCTTTCCTTTTCGAGGGTATGTTCTTAACTCATCTTCCAAAGTTTTATCTATGCTTGTTTCTATCATTTTAGTATGTCCTATCAATAGTATCTTCGACCTTTAGATTGGAATCCTATGGATGTAAACATGCGTTTGAAACATGTTATGTTTGATGAATTCAAGTGGATGTAAGTGTTTGCTAGTGGTTGCCTGTGGATGCATATACACACATATTAATCACTAAATTGGCTCAATCACTCTCATACTGCATATGGATGTGTGTGCATTTTTCTTTTCTTTTAGTGGGTGAAAATGGATGTAGTATCAAATGGATGTTGCATTTGGATGAATGAGTGTGCACACATATAGAACTTACATAAGATTAATTGCATACATATTGGATTCATGGAACTAACATATATTGCATTGAGAAGGTCGACTAAATCAGTAGACCGCCTAATCTTCGCATTAGTATTGGGACATATACGCACACCTTTGCATATGTTCATATAAGAATTAGAAGTCTTTAAAGACAATGGATGCTTGTGATTGATGAATGAGTAGATGGGTGATGGATGGTAGGATATACATTCTTCTCAACTTAGAGATTTTGGGACGAAATCCTTTGAGTAGGGGAGAATGTAACACCCCGTAATTTTAACGACACCAAAAGAGGATAAATTAAATAATAATTAATTTAATATTCGGAATTAGGGAAATGGACTGCGCCATTGCGTCCGTCTCGAAATTCTGGTCAAGATATACATTTGGTTTGCATAAAACGGACACCATATGAAGAAGTCATGAAGGTTTGAATTTTGTATACGTGTAGAAGGATTATATATATCTATATAGGGTCCAGGAATTCAAAAATCTCAGTTCAAAATTCGAAATTACAGAAATTTGGGGAAGCGAGAAAAATCCCGCCTAGGGAAGTCGACCCCATAGGAGGGGTGTCGACCCCGGGGTCAAACCCTCAAGGGGGTGTCGACCCCCTAGGACTGAGGTGGCAGTCGGTTTCTAAAGGCTGGAAGCTGTATATAGAGGTCCATTTTTCTTGTTTTCTTCACAAGAATTCAATGGAGGCCAAATGCTATCGGTATCTGAACTGAACTGGATCCTTTGTCTTCTACAACAATAAAATAAGGCTAATCAGTTAAAGAATCAAGTGTAGATTTGCATCTCAACAAGCTTCTTTTCTAGTTCTATTTTCTAATCCAAACACTGTGAGTTCTTAGTTGCTTTTAGATTTAAATATTTAAAAGTAAACCAGATATGACTATAGTTTGGATTTGTTCCTATGACTAAATTATATTGGGGTAAATTGTAAATATATGACATTCCAAAATTGGTTATTACTTGTATCTAAATCCCTATCTAGTCGGATCTATTGTAACTTCTGTGACATTCTATGATGTGGATCTTAAACCTTATCTGTATCAAATAAACTCTTAACTATTACATCTGAATTATGTAGACATCTAAATTATTAACCAGGTCTAGTTTATTTTTTAGATCTCCTTGTGCTTATAATATTAGATCTGAACCTGTTGGACATCTAAATTAATATTTATATGTTGTTATGCTCACCTTAACATCTTTGCTATGCTAAAACTAGTTAACCGTCACCATTTCATTGGATCTATGCTTATATTCACCTTAACACTATGTTAATATATGATTATGCCAATTATGTTAGAACAATCACTTTTGTCATATTCCCATCACCTTTCCCTTTTCTTGTTTAAGACTTGGCTATTATCTAGCTTAGGTATGCCGCGAATTATATGCGAATGCGTTAGTTAGGGAACGGGGGAAAACATTAGAATTGGCATAACTTAAATGACGAACATGAATTTTGACATATAATCCATTATGAATATAATTGGGTAAATGGACATGAACACCTACAAAGGCATAGGTATAATTAATTGGTTAATAATTAAAATGCCTAGGATTACAGTAGTTAGAAAACTTTAACAACACTTATGACACGAGGTTAGACTGCATTTATAGTGGATGTCTGCCCGGACCCGACCGGCATATCCAGCAACCACAAATGTTGAATCTAATGTGAGGAGTCTAAGTGCACAAATACGAGACGGGCTAAGACATAAGGTTAGACCCAACTTGTGGAAGAAGTCTGCCCAGATCCGACCGGCATATCCAGCATCCACAAGCTGTAGGCCTAATATGGGAGGTCTAGCCCATTATAACCAAAAATGGACATGGTAAGAAATTGTAATACTTAACCTAGTTGAATTCATAGGGATTGTATGAGTATGAACTAAAATTTGGGGTTAAGTAAATTTGGTTGAATAGGGGGTGGGTTAAGTAAATCTGAGGGGGTGGGTAATATTTACATATAGACCCACAAACTTAACCCAATAAGGTTATGTAATTAAAGACACCAAATGGTATACATAATCGGAGGAAATAATAAAGTTATGTAATTAAAGACACCTTTTGGGGTAAGCATAACTTGTAGAAATAATAAGGTTATGTAAATAATGACACCTAGTGGCACACAAAGCCAATGAAAACTTATTGGGGCATGCAAGATAAAGGGGAGAGCTTGTATCATATTGTGTGGGACCTGTTTCAGCCAATAACCTGGGATTGGTATCAAACATGAACTCCGAACTAGGTCGGAGAATGGGCACGATTACTGGACTAATTGTAAGAGATACAAACGTAGAGGACGGTGTGGGCGGCGCAAATCGACCGGGCCATGTGCGTGCATGAGCAGGGCAGAAGGGGATAAGATGACCATGACAGCTGTAGATATGGTTGTGCACATGATTAAGACGTGGTGTTGCCACTTTAGTAAGTTATCCCTCCTACTGTGGGGCCATCACAAGGTATCTACACGGATTAGGGAGCCGATCGATTAGGGTAGCAGTTAGGGTACATTTGGACGTATGCCTAAGTCTAATATTTTAGAGTTGAAGAGATCATCTCATTCTGGTTATACTAGTAATAGTTCAGAGTAATCATTAGCGAAGCGTATATGCTCCATCATGTTACCTTGCCAAGCTCACCTTTTATGATGTTATCTTACTTATCCATCTTATATGCCTGTCATGCTACTTTTGCTTATTTACTCACTAAAAGTAACTGGATTCGCCAGACTTTATATCTGACCCTTTTTGTCTCCACTTCTTTCTTCCTTATCCATCTTATCTCTGCTATGGCTTAGCTCTTTTTTTGGGGGAATTATACTTTTTATATATTTATGTACTCTGATGGTACAAGACAAAAGTTATATTATTGTAATGGTTTTTGTAACTTATGGTATTTTGGACCATGATGTTATAATTTATGTTTGAAATAAAAATTTGAATTTCCGCTGCTATCTTATTTATATCTGTCTTGTAATATTCTGTGCCTGTTTATCTATAACGCTTCACAAAACTTAATGCATTCCCTTAGTGAGTGACATTAACGGACGTGGGGTGTCTCAAAAGACAACAGCTGTAAAAGCTAGGTTAGGGACAAGAGGGGAAGCTTTGTTTGAGAAGACAAGAAGTAAAGGAAAAGGCGATGAGAAAAGGAAGCAAAAGTGGCAGCGGAAAGATGAATTATGGATCGGAATGATTTTGGAAATTTGGGCGTGAGAACGAAATGAAAAGGAAAGGAGGTGAATGACAATAAAAGTGGGAAATAGAAATATTGGAGTGTGGATTGATGGTTGAGATTTTGTTATAGATTATGGTATGGATCGCTGAGGTGTAAATTTTTATTAATTTGAATATATTTATAGATACTGCAATATCTTACTGATATCTATGCTAATGCCTTTAAGAGAATGTTGTAATAGACAAAAACCAGCATAACTATCGTTATATTGTAGCAAGCAATAGCTGGTGATTTCGTTGCAATAAGCCATCTATGACTTCGTGAGTATTCCACTGCATGCACACACTTCTACATTTTAATAGATTTTTGCTTGGTATTTTAGACAGTATATTTCTTAATAATTCCATTGAAATGTACTCCTAGCCTCCTCCATGTTCTCCTTCCGAACAATACTCTGCCAAGAATTATCTCAACATCGTAATCAAGATATATTTGCAAGTGACAAAGATATATACATAATGCACATAGATATGTTTGATGCTTCATTTATCTAATTACAATAAAAGATAAGTAAAACAGCTGTTGATTCCTAATCATTTAAGCATACTTGTTTAAGTTTTTAATTTAGTGCTTTTATGCAATCAGCTATCTCGACTATAATTAGCATAACAAAGTGCTTAATTAGAACATGTAGTTATAGATAATTAATTGAATATCAGCAATACAGTTAGCCGACACATGCCTGCCGCTGAAACAAACGAGTTCAAAATTTTAAACTTGCATAGAGATGATTAACGACAATACCATATGGTTGGAACTTAAAACAAAAGAAAAGTCTTCAACAAAAAAATCAATACACATAAAGATGACATGGCAGCTCCATTTTCTTTTAACTACATTATGCAAGAAGTTAAAAGGATGATTGCAGCACATAAAAAGGATTTGGTGCAAATGCAAGAGCAACTGATTCTTAAATGGTATATGGACATGGAATTAAATCCCCATATGTTCTATAGACGATATCGTTGAAATATATAGTAGTATTGGGTACATTATCTGTGAAATGAATGGTACAAAACTATGAAGTAATAGGCCTACTTAGTCACATTTGAGTGCGAAAGCAGCGGACGTTGTTTGTTTCAACCAAGTAGGTTTCTCTGGCTTTAAAATTATGTTTTACGGAATAATAGACTACCCTTCAACTTATTCCAATTACTTTACACCCATCCTAAACCGTAATTCAAGTTCAATTGTGGTAGGAAATCATTAAAACACATGTTGAGATTGATGAATTACATATGTACCCATTTAGAATATCAACTAAAACATAATTTTTGCTTCTACAATAAAATTTCTTTTATTTTTAGTGATTAATTATTATCATTAATATGTGTTATTGTTTGTGATATTAATCACATGGATTTTAAAGTGGAGATATTGGAAGTTACGGGATTTTAGGATCTGTTGACTGAGTTTTATGGATTTGTTGAGATATTTTAGGGAAAGTTTTAATTTGAACAAGTTTTAAGGAGTATTTATTTCTGAGATATTTTAGGTCTCAATTAGGTTTAGACCTAGTCTTTCTATTTGCCTATATAAGCATCTCATTACAGAGAGATTTACTGGTACTTGAAGGAAAGGAAAAAAATAAAAAAAAACTTGTTTTTTGGGATTGAGATAAATTCGTAATTATTTTTTAGGCTTTCATTGTAATAATTTGTTGATTAATAACAGTTTGTTTAGAGTAATTTGCTTGTTATTGTTATCTTCTTCCCTCTTTCAAAATCTAATTGTGTAGTGAACCTGCGGAAACCCTAACAATTGGTATCACAGCCTTCTACACAAATTTTTTGGAGAGGGTTTGAATATGGATAAAATAATTATTGAAAATCTTAACGGAAGAAATTGGGGATTATTGAGGGCAAAGATGGAATATTTCCTTTATCTTAATGATCTTCATCAGCTACTGAAGAATAATGGGGAAAAACATAGCAATTTATCCGAAGCAAAATTGGAGACTTTGGATAGGAAGGCTGCTGCGTTTATGCGATGTTTTCTGGATAATTCAGTGTTTCATATTGTTGCTAATGAAACATCTGCTTATGCAATATGGAAGAAATTGGAAGGGGTTTGTGCAAAGAACTCTGCAACAAATAAGGCTCTTCTTGAGAAGACTGGTGAATCTAAAGCTTAAAGAAAGTGGATCAATTGGAGAGCATCTTAATGATTTTCAGGAAATTTTGAATCAATTGGTTGTCGTAAATTTCAAGGTGGATGATGAAACACAAGCCTTAATGATGATGAGTTAATTGCCGGAGAGTTGGGAAACACTTGTGGTTGCATTGAATAACTCAAATTCGAATGTCGTTGTTTCAGTGGGGTCCGTGGTTAGTAGCTTGCTTAATGAAGAGATGCAGAGGATGAGCCTTACGGAAGGAAAAGATAAGGAGGAAACAGAAATTGAAACTCCAATTGAAAAGCCTTTTATTGCAAGGAGGGAAGTCAATGAAACATGGAAAGGCAATCGAATAAATAAGACATGAAAAAGGACTATGTTCGTTTTTACTGTAACAAACCTGGTCATCAACTGAGATTTTGTCACAAGCTTAAAAGGGATAAGGAGAAGATGAAGGCATTGGAAGAAAAGACTGATGAACAAAATAACAACGGTAATGAGATGAATTTTGGCGAGGAGATTGAAGGAGATGTTTTATGTGTTAATAAAGGCGAAAGCAAAGATTGGATACTTGAATCAGGAGATTGTTTCCATGTGTGCCATCAAAAGGAAGCATTTAATGATTATGAAGAACAAAGTAGTAAAGTAGAATCCGCCGACGATCAAGATTTGCATGTCAAAGGCATAGGTTCAGTTCGATTGAAGATGAATGATGGAAAGGTGGTGAAGCTAACGGGAGTTAGGTACATCCCAGAAATTAAGAAGAATCTTGCTTCAATTGGACAGTTGGAACAAAAATGTTGCAATTTCTCGACTAGAGGTGGAGTTATAAGAGTTTGGAGGGGTAACAAGGAGCTTCTGCGCGCAAAACGGGAAAATAATAACATATATAAGTTGCTTGGAAAAACGATGGAGAATGTTATGAGTTCTCAAATTGGATTAGGAGAATCGAGTTCATCTGAATTAAGGTGGAGCCATCAGCGTAAAGCCACAAAGTCTACATGGAGGCCATTGTGGTATTTCAAGCAATTTTGAGATCTTTTATGTGGTGTATCTCATTAGGGAAATGCATAGTTTACGGGTGGTTTTTAGATTTGTTGAGTGTTGGAGTGATTTCATATAAAGGTGGAGTGTTATGGTTTGTGATATTCATCACATGGATATTAAAGTGGAGATATTGGAAATTTACGGGATTTTAGGATCTGTTGACCGAGTTTTATGGATTTGTTGAGATATTTTAGGGAAAGTTTTATTTTGAACAAGTTTTAAGGAGCATTTATTTCTGAGATATTTTAGGGCTAGGTTTAGACCTAGTCTTTCTATTTGCCTATATAAGCATCTCATTAGGGAGAGATTTACTGGTACTTGAAGGAAAGAAAAAAAATAAAAAAAACTTGTTTTTTGGGATTGAGGTAAATTCTCAATTATTTTTTAGGCTTTCATTGTAATAATTTGTGGATTAATAAAGGTTTGTTTGGAGTAATTTGCTTGTTATTGTTATCGTTATCTTCTTCCCTATTTCAAAATCTAATTGTGTAGTGATCTTGCGAAAACCCTAACAAATTTGTACTTCTATAATGCATGTTATGTAGAACTTTAGCATCATCGCATATAGCGTCGGGTTTGGTAAAGAGAGTCATAAATAAATAAGAGACTGTAGTTTTCTCCTGATCGCACCAAAAAAAGCCAGGGTATCTTTCGCCAAAAAAAGCCTGATTTGACCATTTTCAAAAATACGCCGGCAAACATGTAAATTAGCAATCTTGTCACATTAGATTAACAAATATGACAGCCAATAAGTGGGAAAATAGAATGACTAAAAAGTGGATAGCAAAAGGTCATTTCAACAATGCGTACTTCGATATAAAAAGGTAGCCACTGCAAAAGGTAATTTCAACAGCGCAGAGTCACCAAACAGCAAATACCGGACAGACAAAATCATATTGGGAATCCACAGAAATCAATATGTGAATTACCTCATACCACGTCAAATCTAATTGGCAGGTATGGTGGAAAGGCGAATGGTTTACAACTCGGAGGGAAAAAATCAATTTGCTTGAGGCGATTGCGGCGGATTTGAGGAGCTCGAATGTGGATGCATCATCGTTGGATGGGCAAATGTATGTTAAACGACGTAGATTAGGGACAAAGTTAAGGATTAATCCATTTATTTTTTGGCAGAGCAGGGAATAGTCCGTTTAAGCAATAGATAGATAATGTGCGACGGTTCTAAATATACCGAACGCAAAATATTTTCACTCCATATAATTGAAAATGGTTTAAAACATAACCATCGCAATTTATAAATATTTGCTATTGTTTTTATAAACAACCATCGCAAATTCATCTTCTAATATTCTCTTTAGACAACTTGCTATGGTTTGTAGTAAGAACCAATGCATATAACCTACCTAGTACTGTTTTTAGCTAAACCGACGCATAGAACCTACCTAGTACTTTTTTTAGCTAAACCGATGCAAATAAGCAGTTTTGAATTAGTGTTAATTAAATAATAAACAATTTTTTAAATCGAATAGAGAGTATCCCATTCTTCTGTTTAATGATGTTAATTATCCGTGAGTTGCATAAACAATATTGATAATATAATCCTATATTTATCAATCTTAGTTGCAATAGTGTAGATGGTATTGTTAAAAATAGGTTTCCCTTTAAATATTTCAATAGTAAGTGTCACAGAGAGGGATATCATGATTCGGTTATTACTATTTTAAAGAGCAAATTCTGAGGCAATAAGTTGTTTCAAATTATCTATAAAATGAAGACCATTAAATCTCACCTTAAAAGATGGAGTAAGAGTCATTTGAATCTCTCAAGTCATATTGAAGCCTTAAGAACAGAAAATGACAGATTGTAAAGTCTACTTATCTCTTACCCTGATGATAAATCCATTCTACAACATTACAAAACAAACATTAAAAAGTTAGAGGAAACGATTTATGTAAGGAATATGGATTTCATGAAAAACCTTAAATCAGAAGTCTTATTGTGGATGATATTCCTTCCAAGTTTTTCCATTCAAAAATGACTGGTAATAGGGAGAAGTTCAAAATTAAATACATCCTAAATTCTACAGAGGCAGCTCCGATAGATGATAATGTTTTCATTGACAAAGCAGTTAACTACTTCCAAAGTCTCAATTGTTCCCCAACAGTGGTTATTTAATTTCTCAATATAGTCCCCAAGAAAATAGTTTCAGCTACAAGAAGATTAATCTTGGATAAACATATTAATACGGAGGGACTTCATAAAATTATTTTCAAAATGAATGATGATGATAACCCTGGCCCAGATGGATTTGGTGTCAAATTTGTTAAATTACACTGGAATGAAATCGAAGAAGACATATATGCTGCCTTGAGTGATCCTTTTTTTCAAGGAAAAATAATATAACTTCTTAATCATACCTTCATTTGCCTTATTCCAACAAAATCTAATGCCTCCGATCCTAGTGACTTTAGACCTATCACTTTTTGTAATGTCTGGTATACAATAATTAATGGTATTTTATGAAGTAGATTAAAACTTATCATTCTAGATTTAATTTCTGAAAATAGGTACGCATTCCTTGGAGGAAGTTATATGGTGGAAAATAATATACTTGCATATGAGATCGTCAGAATTTTTAATAGAAAAGGAGCGGACAAATTTTGTTTAGAAACCGATCTTCAAAATTCCTATGAAAAAATCAGTAGAGAATTCATAATTCATATAATGAATAGAATGAACTTTCCTCATCTTTTTAGCAAGTTTGTTTGTAAATGTATTGCCATCCCAATTTTTTCAATTTTAATTAATGGGGATCCTCATGGTTTTATTACCAGCAATTGAGGCCTAAGACAAGGTGATCCCCTATCATTATATTTATTTGCAATTGCTATGGAATATTGTTTAATTTTATCTAAACTAGAGTATCCCAAGGGTAATTTACAACCTATATATAAGAATGTTCGTATTATTTCTCATCTTATACATGTTGATGATCATTTGGCGTTTTCTAAATGTGATCATGAAAGAATTCTTTCCATTAAAAGAGTTTTAAATTCCCTCTTTGATATTTGTATTGAAAGTGAATGAGGTGAAATATCAAATTTATTTGAGTAAGGATAATAAGTAGAAATTTTAGTTTCTGGCCGTCTAAACTTTCGGACTTCTAGTTTGCCAGTAAAATGTTTGGGTTTGCCTTTATCTAACAAAAAGATAAATAATAAAGATTTTATTCTCCCGCTAGAATCAGGGCCATATCTAGACAATTCGTAGCCCTAAGCAAAAAAAAAATTGATGGGCCCATTATATTTTTTTAACCTAAGATATTCTTTAACTAAATTTTATACCAAAACCCTCATCCTTTTTCTGGGCATCGTTGCTTTATGTTACTACAAACACATAGTAGAACGATACATAGGCGGATTTAAAACTGTTTTTATATATGTATACTAAAATTATTGTTTTCAAAATTAATTGTTAACGGATTCTATAATATAAAAAAAGCTAATTAAATATAAATTTTCTCTCTTTTTTGGATGCAAAATCATTGATTAAATCATTGTAATCAAGATTATCTAAAATTTCTTTTTCTATAGACAATATTGCTAAACTACTTAATCTTTCTTGTGACTTGGTTGATCTTAAGTAAGACTTTATTAATTTTAATTTGGAAAACTTCTTTCAGTGGAAGCAACAGTTACAGGTATTGTTAACAAAATTTTATAAGCTATATATGCATTTGGAAATAATTAACATTTTTAATGTAGTTTAGTGTCTCAATTATCATTTTATACCGGGCTTTAAGAATTGTCTTAGTAAAGTTAAATCAATACCATCAATATCTGAAGATTCTTTATGCTTTAGAAACTGAGCAAGGTTGAGGCAAAATATTTTTTAATCTATCATCATTTATTGACTTTAATTTTTCAAAATCATACAAAAAACTACACATTTCTTCGTATAATTGAAATTGCTCAAATCTATTTGTTATTTACATGATTGCTTTATCAATTATAAAATAAAAATAACCTGTACTAAAGCTCTCTTCAGGTGACTGAATTATTTCATTGCTTGAAATTTCATCAAATTGTTTCTTTCTACGTATTATTCTTTATTCACGAAATAAAGGCCCGATTTCCACTTCTTTTGCAATCTCCATTGTCAAGACTATAGCCGATTTATATCGTTCTAACCTGTATGTTTGAAAAAAATTAAGTAAACCTTCTAATTGATCGATAGCAACATTAATAGGTATATCAATAGATTGTAATATTTTTCTATCTTCATTAACTGTAAATAAAACTTCATACCATATAACCATACTCAACATAAATTCATAATCCCCTAATTCATGTATTGCTAGGATCTCTGCTTCACTTTTGTTTTTGCATCCGCATCCTTATATTTTGCTAATTCAATTAAAGCATCTCTTATTTGCGGAGTTTGATATCCTAATGTTTTTATGCTATCTAGTCTACTTTCGCATTGAGTTTGTGATAATGATTTAACACTCGAAAAAAGTACGTTGTCTAACCATATTTTCCAACGTTTTAACAATGAGGAAAATAACATATAAATTCATTGTACTACTCCAAAAAATGACATGGCTTTTGAAGAGCAATTAGCCATATCAATATTACTAAATTTAAACTATGACAACTGCAAGGTGTATAAAATGCTCTAGGATTTAATTTTAACAATCTTTTTTGAACGCCTTGATTTTTACATTTCATAATAGATCCATTATCATATCCTTGTCCTCTTATGTCATTAATATCAAGTTGAAGTTTTTCAATTACATTGATAAGTTCAATAAAAAGTTCTTTTCATGTTGTATCATCTACTTCTATAAATTCTAAAAAATGTTCTTCTATTTCAATTGGATTTGTAGAAACATTGACATATCCTAGAATTAAAGTCATTTGTTTTATGACTTATGTCAGGAGTACAATCTAGTATAACAGAGAAATATTTTGCATCTTAATCTTTCTGATAATTGATTTTTTAATTTCAAATGCTAAAAGTTGTATTAGTTATTTTGGACATTGTGTCCAAGATAATGATTATAGATTTCACCATTTTTATTCGAGGAACATGCTCTTTTATAATTGGATCAAACTCAGCTATCATTTGAACTGCACCTAGAATTTCCATCATTATTTTCAAATAAATTTTCATTTGTCCCACAAAAAGCAATAATATTTTTAGAAAGATTTTTTATGATAGCTATAATTCTGAGTAAGACACCTCTCCAATTCTCTCTTTGTTTGCTAATGTGTTCTTGAATTTTATTGTCAATTGTTCTCTTTTTTGATATTCTTGTTTCTAACTCAAACCAAAGGTTAATATTTAAAATATGTTCATTCGACATTTCATAACTTTTAAAATTTGAATTAATATTTCGCCAATCATTGCTTCCTTCATTGTTTAATTGAGTAGTATTAGAATTTGAATTAAATAATTGACAAAAAAAACAAAACACTTTATTTGCTGATTTAGAATATATTAACCATATTCGATCAAGTTTTTCTCTGTTTAAAAGAATTTGAGTATAAGGTTTATTAGAGAATCTTATTTTCATCTGAAGGATATTCAGTTAAATTTCATCTAATAGGACCTTTTTCTACTAATAAATTTCTTAGTTTGATGTAAATTTCTTTCCTTGTTACAGGATCATAAATTTCAAAAGACAAAGAAGATATTTCAACTGTATTTTCATCATTTAAAATTCCAATATTTAATTCGCCTATTGAATTATCACTATGATCACTTGTTTTATGCTCATTGATAACATCAATACTTTTAGAATTTTCGTTAATGTCATTTGTTGCACAAATTTGATTATTTGTATCAAGTTATAAACCTAATGAATTGTTTTCTACTTCAACCATATCTTCAATTTGTTCAAGTGAATTATTATCTAATCTTATTGGCTCATTATCACTAGTTTTTGTAAAGTATTTATTAATATCTCCTTATTGTGAAGCAATTAAATTTTCTATTTTCATTTTCTTTTTACGTTCTTGATATCCAGAAAGATAATTTCTTGTTGACATAGTCACTATACAATCAAAAGTTAAAAATTAAATTGTATTGTTTCCAAGCTACACCCGAGTGGAATCAACAAATCTGAAAATTGACTGCCAACAAAGAAAAATAACTAACTAGGAAATTAAGCTCCAAAAAAAATCAGTAGACTTGAAAATTGAGAATTCTGTAATATTGCCAATAGTTCAGTAATTGTCAACAATTCAGTAAATGACTAAACAGTACAAATATAAAACCAAAATATACCTCAACTCCTTAATAATATTACAGAGATTTTGAGAATGCAGAGTGGGGAATCATATCTTTTATTTGGATATAGGCTTAAGGACCAGGTCAGCAATTGAATAGGATCAATAATTACAAGAGAATTGCAGCAATCGCCAATAGTTTAGCAGAGCAAAATAAAGACAGAAGAGAAGTAAAAAAAGAAGAATGCGTAGATGGTTTAAAAATTGCAGAGAAAAAGAAGAGTGCGTAGATCTCTCTACATTAGACAAAGGAAATATATTAGGAAAAAAATAAGTGATTTGTGTTAATAAATATGGGGTTAGAATTTGAGGAGGCTACAAATGAGGAAAAAGAAATGACTTGTTGGAACTATTGTGCATTGTAAATTAGGTTAAAATTTGTATTTCCTATGCACAAAAATTAATGCATGATGAATTTGAGGGGGGCCTTGAAGTTGAGGGGACCTAAATGTTTTCTTAATTTGCCTACTTGAAGAGATGAACCTGGCTGGACTCGATTAAAAGTGAGCTTAATGGATAGGGTAATAAATTCCTTTCTACTATTGGACGGATTGAGCTTATAAATTCCTCTATCTACCTTATTATTTATTTATTGATGAAAACTTGTCAGGTTCCTATTCAAGTGATTAACAAAATAGAATTTCTATACGTAAGTTTCATTTGGAGAAATAAGCATCATGCAATTTCCTGGGAGCAATTATGTATGCCAAAGGACTATTGGGGTGTTGGTCTGAGAAACATTAAACTTTAACAAGAGGTCATGGCTCACAAACTGATTTGGAATTTACTTCAACATAGATCATTGTAGGCTAAGTAGATGAAGTGCAGATGTGATAATAATAAAAATTTATGGACTATGAGTTTAGACAATATTGCTTCTTTACTTTGAAGCAGATGTTAAAGGTAAGGAAATTTTGTAATTATTTATTCAATGTAAATATTGTTAATGTTCAAAATACTTATCTCTGGTTTAATCCCTGGATTCATGTAAGAAATTTGCCTTCTATTTTGGGCTAGCAACAAATGTCTGAACTTGGTAATCCAACGGCGAAAGTGGTAGTGATTATTTATGAGGGCAGATAGAAGCTTTATAATTTCATATACTTGGGAATACTATGGATTAGATCAAACAAGTTAATATATTTTTTCTAATAATTATGAAGAATGTTGGGTGTGGAATGGAAATGATAATGGAAAATTCTCAATTGGTTTAGCATATAAAGCATTATCTCCTTACAAATCTCAATTGGACAGGGCTAAATTCATTTAGGGCAAGCCAATAGTGTGGACATGCGCTTATACTACTTATTTGGCTTGTCTAAATAAGCATTCTACAGTAGATAGAATTTATAATTGGTTCCAATATTTCTCTTAAATTTGCAAACTTTGTAATATTTACTATGAAGATGGGGACCATCTTTTCTTTCTTTACCCTTATTCTAAATTCGTCTGGAATGTGGTGAAATATATATGTATATATTTAATATCAAGACTACTGCTAGTTATAATTTGCTCACTTAATTAGCTGATTTCTTCTCCTTAAAGTCTACAAATCGAACTCTTATTTGTGCTCTTAGAGTTGTCATTACCATCGTTATTCATCAGATTGGGAAGGAAAGATGCAAAAGAGTTTTTAACAATATTTATATTCCTCCTCAAATCAAGGATGACTTAATTATTGCTGAAATCAAAGCTATAATTCAAGACTTTAATTCTAAGAAAAAGGAAAAAATGATTGTTATAAAATTTTCTATGAGTGGAGATTCGAGAAATCCTCCAGATACTGCTAATTCTTCGATCTTCAAGCCGCCATGATTCTTTCTGTAGAAGCTTCGAGCTATCTTGCTTTTGGAATAGTGTTTAGGTCTAGCATGCGGGATGTTACTTTTTAATTTTGGAGGTGCATGATATGTATTTCTTCATGTAGTTGGTTTTTGGCTTTAAGGGAGGTTCTTTTCTTTCTTTCTACTATATAGAATTTATTTAGATTGTTTTGTTTCTTTTTCATCATCAAACCATTTGTGTTTGTAATTTTTCTTTCATTTTAATATGTACCCCTTTTTCAAAAAAAAATAAAAAAATCCATGTCCAACTATAATTTATATGTTAAATATCCTAGTTAATTAAATAAATGACTAACCCTTCAAGAGTATAATACTTTTTACTCTTGTCCAAACCATCCATGAATTCAACCATCAAGCAAACATCCATATTAACATGTAAAAATGTAGATGTTAACCAAGCAAAGTTTTCTTATTTATTCATCTTTGAAAATCAAACTATATTAATTAGTTTGCTTTTTAACATTATTAATCAACCACCAAACTTCATAAACACCAGACAAACTTGTAAATTAATTTTATGAACTTTAAGTTTGCATTATAAACAAGCATGAACATGTATTGACCAAGCATTAAGTTTAAAGTCAACAAAAGCTGTGATTTCTCACCCACGCGCTCGCCTATGCTCCAGATCACTGTTGCGGAAAAAAAAGAATAGGAATGGATTGATGGTGAGAAAAAACAAATAACAGATAACACCAGCAAAGCAATCACAGATCTACCAATAAAAGAAATAACACAAGAGGTTTATAGTGGTTCCGCTAACGTCTTGTTAGTGTACGTCCACTTGGGGAGAGGAGATTTTATTACTTTTCTCAAAAAGAAAAATTACAAGACTGATAGTAGGGAAGAAGAAGAACTTTTAGAGATGATACACCTCACATTTTTGAGATGATAATACATTCACCTAATCCCTATCCTTATATAAGGATTAATGCTTGGTGCCTCGTCTAACTCTGGTCATTGAATCAAATGAAACTTTAATGAATAACTAATTGATTTCTTTATTAACATAATAACATCGAGCCTTTGTTGCAGCTGAGACTACTAAATCCGCTGCCATCTTTTTGAAATCTTATAGTGTTGGTAACTCCAATCTTAGACAGGTAAATTCTTATTCAAACCACACGGATACCGGCAGCACCCTTATTACAGAAGCAACCAAGCAGGAATATACATGTAGGTACACATTTCTGTGTTATTCTGTCAAGAAAGGTTCTGGGAAAGAATGAACAGGTTGGTGGTTGAAGTAATTGATTTATGATATAAATCAATGCCTAATTAATTCTCCAATTCTCCTGATAAGCTTCCTTGTTTAACTAATCAATTAGGGAATTAATTCCTTACTTCACTATCCCAAAAAGAAACCTTCTTTAAATCCTTCCACTTATGTAGATAATTTATTGCCTATTCCTTTTACAAATAAAAGAGCAATAAATGTCTGATATCTTCCAAATCTTCTGCAAATTGGAAATATTATATTACTCAAATTAACAATATTTCCCAAATCTTCTCTAATTGGAAATATTCTATCACCATAATTAATAATATCTTCCAATCTTCAGCAAATGGAAATATTGTATCACAAATTCTAACAATCTCCACCTTGATACTATATTTCCTTGAAAGCATACCAACTCCACCTACATCCTCTTACTCTAAGCATCATCTCGGATAAGACACCATGGTTACTTTCCTCAGTGAGCTTCAGGATGGCCATCACCCATCGCACTTTGTCAACAAACTCCGGCAACGCCATCACCTGCCAACAAAGTGTACAAAGTAACCCCTTCAAGTAAGACCTATCAATCTTCACCATGAAAACAAACGTCACCATGAATTATCTCAATCCTCTACCCACATTGTGCCACCACGTGGCACCTAGCATTTCGATAAGTGATTCCAGTTCGAGCAATGCCCGAACTTAGCAATCTGTAAAGGCTTATGCATATCCACTGCTTTCTCCTTTGATCTCTGACCAACTTTAAACGATCCCTTCTTCCGCTTATCAAGCACATCCTCTTGGCAAAATCCCACCTTGTTGAAGCTTTCCCCTTTGATCATATTCTGCATATGCAGAAACTCAAAGTCCCTTCTCGTATGCCTAGCTTTGACATCTTTCCACGAGAACTGTAGGCTCCAACCTTTGACACCCAAAGTACAGTGCTTCCCATCTCTTGACTTTATTTTCTTCTTCTTCTCCCCTCTTTCCATACCAGCTAATAAGGCTTCCGTACTACTTCCTCCTCTACCTTCACTCAACCCCTTCATCTGATCCCTCAAGTCCTCAGATAGAAGACTTGCCTTCACATCATCTACTGTTAGTGTATCTCTGGCATAGATAAGAATGTTAGCGAAACCTGTGTATCGCTCCAGAAGAGAACAAAAAAGAATCATTGCTTTTTGCTCCTCATCCACTTTCAAGTCAACAGTCTTCATCACGAGATCATCAAAGAAGCTTAGATGTCCCTTCATCGAAGTACCCTCTCTCATCCGCATGGTGAAAAACGTCTTTAGCAAAATCAGACAGTTGGTTAGTGACTTCTTTAGATAGAGTTTTTCCAGCTTGGTCCAAATGTCCTTAGCAGTGGTCTCACCGCTAATCTCTGAAATGACATTTTCTCCCATTGCTAATTGTAAAGTGGTAAATGCCCATAGCTTCATCTCCTTCCTTTCCACGGCTGAAATATCATCCGTCAACTCCTTAGGAGCAAATACCACAGGATGAACATTTTTCCTCATCAAAACAGCTTTCATCCTCCATTGCCACTTCTCGAAGTCTTTAACCCCATTCCATCTTTCTATTGCTAACTGAGATCCTGCTTCCATATATGTCCCTTTGACATATGGCCTTGATACAATTGCTGAATTCTCCTTATCTCCTGCCATAATGCCTAACACCCTTTCTCAATCAACCTCGTAGCTCTGATACCAATTGTTGCGGAAAAAAAAATGAATAGGAACAGATTGATGGTGAGGCAAAACAAACAACAGATAACACCAGCAAAGCAATCACAAATCAAGCAATCAAAGAAATAACACAAGAGATTTATAGTGGTTCCACTAATGTCTTGTTAGTGTACGTCCACAGGGGGAGAGGAGATTTTATTACTTTTGTTAATAAGAAAAATTAAAAGGCTGATAGTAGGGAAGAAGAACTTTTATAGATGATAATACATTCACCTAATCTCTATCCTTATATAAGGATTAATGCTTGGGGTTGAAGTAATTGATTTATGATATAAATCAATGCCTAATTAATTCCCTAATTTTCTTGATAGGCTTCCTTGTTTAACCAACCAATTAGCGAATTAATTCCTTACTTCACTATCCCAAAAAGAAACCTCCTTCAAATCCTTCCACTTATGTAGGTAATTATTGCCTATCCCTTTTACAAATAAAAGAGAAATGAATGTCTAATATATTCCAAATCTTCTGCAAATTGGAAATATTATATTCCAAAATTAACAATATTTCTCAAATCTTCAGTAATTGGAAATATTCTATCACCATAATCAATAATATCTTCCAATCTTTATCAAATGGAAATATTGTATCACAAATTCTAACAATCTCCACCTTGATACTATATTTCCTTGAAAGCATACCAACTCCACCTGTATCCTCTTACTCTAAGCATCTTCTCAGATAAGACACCATGGTTACTTCCCCTAGTGAGCTTCGGCATGGCCACCACCTATTGCACTTTGTCAACAAACTCCGGCAACGCCACCGCCTACCAACAGAGTGTACAAAGTAACCCCTTCAAGTAAGACCTATCAATCTTCACCATGAAAACAAACGTCTCCATGAACCATCTCAACCCTCTCCCTGCACTGTGCCACCACATGGCACCTAGCATTTCGATAAGCGATTCCAGTTCGAGCAATGCCCGAACTTAGCAGTCTACAAAGACTTACGCATATCCACTGCTTTCTCCATTGATCTCTGACCAACTTCAGACGATCCCTTTTTCCGCTTATCAAGCACATCCTCTTGGCAAAATCCCACCTTGTTGAGGCTTTCCCCTTTAATCATATTCTTCCTATGCAGAAACTCAAAGTCCCTTCTCGTATGCCTAGCTTTGACATCTTTCCACGAGAACTGTAGGCTCCAACCCTTGACTCTCCAAGTACAGCGCTTCCCATCTCTTGACTTAATTTTCTTCTTCTTCTCCCCTCTCTCCATACCAGCTAATAAGGCTTCCGTACTACTTCCTCCTCTACCTTCACTCAACCCCTTCGTCTGATCCCTCAAGTCCTTAGATAGAAGACCTTCCTTCACATCATCTACTGTTAGTGTATCTCTGGCATAGATAAGACTGTTACCGAAACCTGTGTATCGCTCCAGAAGAGAACACAAAAGAATCATTGCATTTTGCTCCTCATCCACTTTCAAGTCAACAGTCTTCATCTTCATCATGAGATCATCAAAGAAGCTTAGATGTGCCTTCACTGAAGTACCCTCTCTCACTCGCATGGTGAAAAACGTCTTCAGTAAAATCAGATGGTTGGTTAGTGACGTCTTTAAATAGAGTTTCCCCAGCTTGATCCAAATGTCCTTAGCCGTGGTCTCACCACTAATCTCTGAAATGACATTTTCTCCCATTGCTAATTGTAAAGCAGTAAGTGCCCATAGCTTCATCTCCTTCCTTTCCACGACTGAAATATCATCCGTTAACTCCTCAGGAGCAAATACCACAGGATGAACATTTTTCCTCATCAAAACAGCTTTCGTCCTCCAGTGCCACTTCTCGAAGTATTTATCCCCATTCCATCTTTCTATTGCTAACTGAGATCTTGCTTACATATATGTCCCTTTGACATATGGCCATGATACAATTGTTGAATTCTCCTTATCTCCTGCTACAATGCCTAACACCCTTTCTCAATCAACCTCGTAGCTCTGATGCCAATTGTTGTGGGAAAAAAATAGGAACGGATTGATGGTGAGGCAAAAAAAATAACAAATAACACCAGCGAAGTAATCACAAATCTAGCAATAAAAGAAATAACACAAGAGGTTTATAGTGGTTCCACTAACGTCTTGTTAGTGTACGTCCACTTGGGGAGAGGAGATTTTATTACTTTTCTCAAAAAGAAAAATTACAAGACTGATAGTAGGGAAGAAGAAGAACTTTTAGAGATGATACACCTCACATTTTTGAGATGATAATACATTCACCTAATCCCTATCCTTATATAAGGATTAATGCTTGGGGTTGAAGTAATTTATTTATGATATAAATCAATGCCTAATTAATTCTCCAATTCTCTTGATAGGCTTCCTTGTTTAACCAAGCAATTAGGGAATTAATTCCTTACTTCACTATCCCAAAAAGAAACCTTCTTCAAATCCTTCCACTTATGCAGGTAATTTATTGCCTATCCCTTTTACAAATAAAAGAGCAATAAATGTCTGATATCTTCCAAATCTTCTACAAATTGGAAATATTATATTACTTAAATTAACAATATTTCCCAAATCTTCTCTAGTTGGAAATATTCTATCACCATAATTAATAATATCTTCCAATCTTCAGCAAATGGAAATATTGTATCACAAATTCTAACAATCACAACCGAGGAGCCTTCGGCACAAAGTCCAACTTTCACCTCCCTCCTCTAACAACTGGAGTTCAGTTAATGCCTTACTAGGATCCCAGAGCTCGACCAAAGTGAATAGGTAATGGTGGTGGTCGACTCCGAATGGCCGTTATTCTCACCAAAACCATACCCGAAACTAGGTTATTTCTAAGTGTAGATTTGGAACTGAAGCTCACTGAATTTGAAAAGGTGATCAACTACAAAATTTTAGGAATTTCTTTTCTCTCCAGTCTGAAGAAAAGAAACACTCAAAAAGCTTCAGTCTTTCAGAAGTTATTCTTTAAACAAATAAAGGTTTTTTTCTAAGTTGAAAAATCTGAGTTCAAAAACACTCAGCAAAGACTTGAGTTTTTGGCCTAGCAACTTTAGAAATTTTAATAACTGATCTAAAAGAAAGCTGAAGCCACTAAAATAGATACACGGTTTCAGAAAAAATGGAGCCGATTCGAGTTGTATTGAGGAAGATATAAGCTGAAGAAGAACCATCAAAATTTGTGGAGTGGTGGGCAATTTATAGCCAAATTTTCCTAACAAATATCTGTATATTTTCTTAATCTCTCATATCATCACATCACTCACCCTCCTACCTCTTTTAGTCGTACCTTACCCCTCTCCTACCCCTATATGCGGCCATAACTCCTTACCCATGTGTGTGATGATATTTTTGCCATTTGGTTGGCTTAAGGAGGCTTAAGGAGTAAGTATAAGTATCTTAGATATTTTTTTATACCTATATGTACATATATATATACACTTGTTCTTGTGCATGCTATAGTGTGAGTGTGTTTGTTACAAATATGCACAAGAGAATAAACAATGTTGTACGACTTGTTTACGTCAAACCATTACGTATTTTCATTATGGTTTTCGATCACATTTTCATATTTAAATCAAACTTCATATTTTTGTATACTTAATGTTGTATTACATTTTTGTCTTTAAAATTTTTCTAAATAAAGATTTTAGACAATATTTAAATTATCTTTTATTAATTAACACCCGTTGGATTAATTATAAAATACTTTGAATTGATCATTCAAAAGTGCTGCGGATTTATGCTTCTATAAGCCGAATAACGTAATAATTGTTATTCTTTCTCTAAACATGATTATAAGTTCTTATAAATAATCATAAACTATTTATAAATCATTATGAACCATTTCTTATTCTTATGTAATATACAAAATGAATTATTAAATCCCGGTTAAAGTAAATAATTTAATTATTGCATATTACGACCTCATTGATGATGTCATAATTACTTTTATTCTTAAAAATATATATTTTATTTCATATTCTTACTTACTTGAATAAATAAGTATACATATCCAAAGCTTTTCGCAATCATTGAGAAATTCAAAATTCACCAAATTTGATTTCTTACTGTTTTTGATGGAAATAATATTTGTTCCAATCTTGTTTAAAATTCTTTGAACAAATGTTATTAATGTAAGAAAATCCATTAATTGTATATTTGACTTAATTAAATATCCTATTTTATTAACATAAAATTTTGGGTCATTACATTCTCCCCCTTTAAAGTATTTCGTCACTGAAATTTCCAAGCAGAAGAATATACTGAGAGCCAAAATATAATTCATATTCATTCCGGTATGATATGTATAGACCATCAATACGCATATATGATTCAATCTTTTATCCAAATCTATAACTCAATTTTCGAACAAGTGTCGATCCCTTGATCCTCTAGCGCAGACATTGATTAGGCTTCTTTTTCGAAAACCTTTGCTTTTCTCGCATAATATTCAACTACGATAGAAAACTTGAGTATCCTACTCGAAAACCCTTCTTAACATTCGACTTTGCTGTTTTGTACTGGCGTAAACACCTTGAGTCCTGAACTTGAATCTTCAATCGACCAATTCGACGAAGTGATTTATGTACATTACCTACTATATTATCTTCAAAAGGAGGTATTACAGGTTTGCACACAAAAGGAGGTATTTCTTAAATTTTGGATGAAATACTTAATTCTAAACTAATTTATTAGAAAGAAAACTAAGAGAATCTCAAGTGTTAGACAAAACCAGAAAAAAAATCCATTCAAAAGTAGAGTGCCTTCAGGTACTTCCTTCCTTTTACACTAGCCGAGGAAGCTGGTTCATCCTTTATAGTGTACACCTTAGACTTATCATCCTTTTTCATAAGAGATCAATCCTTTACCACATGACCTAGCTAATGGCAATTGCAGCATAATGATTTCTGAGTCTTAGGTGAAATAATGCCTTCTTTCTAACGCAGAGCTCCTAGACTTCAACATTCCCTTGCAAAATGTTCTTTCTTCTTGCACTTATAATACTCCACATCTTTGAACTTAGTTCCTTGATTATTTATAACTTTTCTCCTTTACACTTGTTCTAATTAGATCTGAGCTTCCCATTATTGTTATTGTGGTTACTCTGGATGCTAACGCTGATGGTGGCTTCTTCAAAGATTCATACCACAAAGCTATATCAACTATATCCATAAAAGTACAATTAACATGGTCATTCTTCTCCTCATGAAATTCCACTCTCATTCAAGGTACAAACCTTTCATTTATCTTAAGGGGTTTAGCAATTGATTCTGAAACAAAAAAGATAACTCACTATTCTTGGCCTCATATATAGTCACATCTCCTTGCATCAATAAACCTCTGTACATCCTGGATCTTCCAAAAATTTAGGAAAGAATTAATCGTCAAAAACTTCCTTAAATCGAACCCATGAGAAATCCCCTTTTGGAACATTTGTTCTTTGTGAGTCCCACCAAGATGTTTCTCCTTCTAGCAATTTCCATGATGCCATGAACTATTTTTGCCTATTCGATGGATCAAGATCTTTGGAATTCCTCCCATGCTATCACTGCCAAGCCTGAACAACATTTCTCCAAAAATACCCATTTGCATCGGACGTTAAGTCCCAGTTTTGTCGATTGTTCAACTGATGCAAATGAAGATGACGCAACATACAAATTTTTGTTGCGTCAGTTAAGCGACCGATGCAAATGATCATGAGTTGCCTTAGTCGTTCGATACAACCGATGCGATAGAGCAGATTCAAATGGTTGCATTTTCTTTCCAAGGCCGGATGTATTTCATCGACATTTTTAACGATCGACACTGCTGAACATATGAAAAAAGAAACAACATTTGTAATGATCCTAGTGTATTGCATTGATTTCTTACGCTATTACAACCGACGCAAATTCAATCTTAAACAAAAAATATTCATTTAAATCATTTTAGATTTTTATACCTGAAACAATATCAATTGGAATTTAAAATATGATAAATTCATTATTACCACTAATCTTATCAAACAAACAATATTTGTATTATCAATCAACATGGTTCATGTTAACAAACCCAAAAAAGCATAAATACACACTCCATCACAAAACAAAATTCAGCATACATAAAAAAGACTAACATATACATAACAAAAGATCAACTACACCAATTATACATGATATAACTGGCTAAGTTATTCCAAACCCAGCTTATATGCTACTGGTTGTAAGAACCAAGTTGTGCAAAGTCCTGTAATTTATAAGAGAATAATGTGTCAAAAAGTATGTAATTAACATATACTTGCTAGGCAAGAATAAAACTAAAGCAGTGCCTTTGTAAATCGATGCTTTGATTATGGTATTTTAATATTTCATGCATATACCTCATCACATAATATACACAATCTATTGCTTCATATTGTTGCAGACACTAGCAATATTACAATATAATGTAATAGTTAGTTTAAAATGAATAAGGACAAAAAAAACAAAGTTTGAACTTTGGAAAAAAGGAACATTCCACCTATAGAACAAGTGAATTTACTATATATGAAGAACATTAAATAACAGTAAATTGTATGTGTAATTAACGTTGAATTAACTATAAAAATGCAAGAAACTGGATTATACTAATTAGCCAAAGAATCATTTGCATAAGAGAAAACTGTATGTTGTGCTACATTAGATACATAAACATAGTTAACAAGTGAACTTATTTTGATGTTGATGGGCATGTATATTTGAAAGCTTAAACTAGGAAGCAGATATGAATTCCCATTTCTATCCTCATGCATACTTATCTTTGATTCATGTGCTAATCAAATAGATAATAGCTATCTTTCTGGTGGTCTTTTGGAACACATTTCTAGCTCTAGGAATTTAAGATTGGAAAATTCCAATAATAAGGTAGAGGTAGATATCAAGTCAAACCTCAAGCTTTATTTTTTCTGTCTCCTTCTTTTATAAATTTCTTTTACAATTATGCGTCTTTGTACCATTTTATTGATAACCATTAGATAGATCATCTAACATGTAGTGCAATCATAGCATATAACTCTATTTTCAAAACATTTAGTATTGACAGGTTCAACAGATTAATAAATTCTAAATTCATGAAATTGAATAATACGCTACTTTATCATTTGTTACTGTCAACTACTTCCAATAATACAAACAAGGACCAGCCTAAGATTTGGGTTGTCCATGCCATAAACAATAATGATAATTGTTTTTCCTAGAGGTAAAAATGTTTTTTTAATAAATTTTAATTTGGATATGGGAATCGACCAAGAGACATCAGACTTAGGACTAGGGGTTAAGGGCGTTAACCAATGAACTACAGTATCAAACATTGACTAATGCATAATGCAAAGTTATGTTTACGACATGTGCATAATTAGCTCACTAATTATTATTTTATGAAGAATGGTAATTGTAAAAACATAAACGCACCAACATATCAAATTTATAATTTTGAGTTAAAAACTGACTATCAACCTTGATACAAAGATAATGAGTTAAACCACAAATGAAAGAAAAAACCGTTCAACTCAGGGAAATAATTGAGGCTTATCTTTGAAAACCATCCATACAAGATATTTTAGTTGTTGAAACTAGAAGTTAATTCAAAGAAATGAAAGAGATGTTATATTATTTCGCCTATAGGAACAGACTAAGTTATTCATAAGCTTTGACATTTAGTTTTGGGTAGTGGACATGAGTAATTCATGCCAACAAGATTTGATTGATACATGAACTAATTTTGTAAATGTAAGCATAGTAGCACCCATGCCAACTAGATTTTGTTAATACATACATGTAATCCGAACTACTTGCACTGTAAACTTGTGTTTCACCGTCTGTGACATAAACAAGCCGCTATAATTTTTCCTCAATAGTGATTTAGAAATTCAACTATCTCAAAAATAGAAATCCATCTTGAGCCCATTTTATCCATCTTAAGCCCATTTTAAATGCTACTTTTAACATTGATCAATGTGAAAATCAAAACTTCCAAAAATAACTAACCACATAAAAAACTAGATTTACATTTTATAGAACATCTAAACATATTTGATTGAACCTTCCCAAAAGTTATCAATTGTTATCGCTTTGACTGACATGCTAGTCCAAACAATTCGAAAAATCTATTCCATTACAATATCGCAACACCTACATATTACGTAGGCATCCTTATTTGTAACTACTTTTTCTCAATGGATTCACAAAGTTATTTTAACTAGTTGTCTAAAAACGTACTGCAATTATTTAAACTAGGTTTCTGCTTGTCTGCTAAGTATTTAAATATAAAAGGTAAAACATCAAAATGATACAAGACAGTTTTTCTTAATATTTTTAGAAGATCTAGGTGCTCGTTTACCAAGCATTCAAATA
The DNA here is from genome assembly GCA_030737875.1 of Allium sativum. Classification (NCBI taxonomy): domain Eukaryota; kingdom Viridiplantae; phylum Streptophyta; class Magnoliopsida; order Asparagales; family Amaryllidaceae; genus Allium; species Allium sativum. The sequence goes on along the minus strand of CM060924.1, from coordinate 180,866,721 downwards.
TGGTGGAGAGATATTAAAGAACTACAGTTAATGAATTTTTTAACAAACCTCTATGCTAAGTACAAAAGGATGGCGAAAAGATGGATTGAAGCTTTGGTACTGCTAATAATAAGAATCATCAACGTCGGAATATAAGGTTATGGTTGTGGACCTAGGGGTTATCTAGTTCCACAAGTCCTGACTTAGTTTTCCATTTCCTAGATATCAAGATCCTAAGTCCGAAGATTAGTTAGTATTCCTTTAAGAGGTGAGTATCACACTTACAAGACTTAAGGATCAACAATTACCTTGGGATAAGGGATTCATAAGCTTGATAATAATTGGAGCTAGATGGCTCATTGGGGATGATTCAGTAATTATTTTCAAGTTGAAGATTTGAATTTGAATTAGTAATGGGAAGATAAGTGGAATAGATTGTAAGTGCTAAGTATCTCCTTTATTGATCACTTTATAGAGTACATAAAAGATTACAAGGGAAATCCCCCAATCGATTTCTGAACTAGGGTTTTATCTCTTAGAAATGAATACTAGATTTTGGAATGAGGAGAAGTCCCACATAATGTGACCCTTAGGGTCTTATTTATAGAAGATTTGGTTCCCCTTTGGTAGCGGTTAAGTTGGAATCTCGGTTCTGCATCAGTCCTCCGGTATCGGTCCTCCTTTATGGCTCTTAGTCTCGGTGGCCAAATCCTGGAGTCGGCTTACTTCAATAGCTTTCAGTGTCAGTTTCGACACTATCATGCTTCCATTTGGTGGTGCTATGTTCATGCTTTCATATAGTAAATGGGTATAGCCCTTTTGCTTTATCCTTTTTGGTTTTGGTGCCACCTTCAGTAACAATATCGATACAAAGCCCATTGGTATCGATAGCACTTTGTTTGATCCCATATCGGTCTCGTGCTTTATCCTTTATGCATTTGGTTTCGTTATCGGTCTCCAAGGTTGTATGCAACACCCTGTATTTTCTGTGAACATAAAAGTAACAAAACAAAGTATACTTAATTTTTAAAAGAAGAATTAAGGGAAACGGGTTACGCCATTGCGTTCGTCTCGGAATTCTGCTTGGAATAGAGTCCAAGTTTTCGTAAATCGGACTTCGTATGAGAAAGTTATGGCACTCAGAAGTTTCAGGAATTAAAAAAAAATAGCTCAAATTTAAATTTAAAATTCAAATTACACACCCGGGCTGGGTGGGAAATTTCCCGCCCAGGTCGACCAGGGGGTCGACTTGGGGGTCGACCTGGGTGACATAGGTTGACCAGGGGGTCTACCTGGGGGTCGACCTCCCCCTATTTCCAGATCCAAGGACTGGTTCTGTTTTTTTGCATTTGGACAGCCGTTCTTACCAGATTCGTTGATCCCTGTGCTATTTAAACACCCCCAAACCCCACTTTTTCTCCACACCAAACCATTGTAACGCTATGCTGCCTCAATTTTAATTAAAATAAATCAATGGTGTCTCTACTCTACTGAAACCTAAGCTAGAACTAGTGCTTCTTCTTCCAATCTGAATAGGATTAAAAAAAGAACTACTACAACCCTTTTTCTTTTAGAATCCAACCAAGGTGAGTACAGTTATTTTCAGACATGAAATTTAATTATGATCTAGACATGGTTATAATTCTGAATTTAAGATTATGCATATTCTTGTTTATCAGATCTGCTTTTCTGTGTATATCTATTTTATTAATATTATAGTAACTATTCTGTATCTCTTTCTTCCTTCTGTTCTATAGCCAGGCTACCACGAGCCTGAGCCAAATCTCATAAGAGATTGACGCACAAACGTTAAATTTGGGGAAATAGTGAATGATGCATAATTAGACATGACTGATTTGTGACTGATTTGAGAAAAATACATATGTTGTAATGTAAGATTAGGATCTGGGCATATTATATATGATAATCTGTGATTTGGAAAAAGTAGAATTATTGTGCATATGACTTAGGTGCAAAGATCTATATTGTAATAGGCTAACTATTAAATATGAATACGCCTAAATGGGGATTTTGGATATTAGGCATACGCTGAAATCAAAGGCTATAATTTGGCATAATTCGTATTATATATCATGATTTGGGGTTTTTGGAGGATATTCTGTACTGTGTAAATTTAACTAAAATTTGGGGCATATGTTATATTATGAATTATGACCATAATTTGGGCATGTAAAATTAGGCTTAATTTTATGATTAGGCAAGGTATGTCAATGGAATTTTAAGGGATGATTAAATCAATTAAATTGCCTGACCTGCTAAATCTGTTGAAACTGAATACAGTGAATTTGGGATATGAAAATTTGTAGGCTCGATCTAAAAATTGAGCAAAACAAGTTAATAGAACTTTGAATAATCTGTTGTAATTTGTAAAGAAGTTTAATTTGTTGAATTGGCATAATTAATCTGATATTGGCATAATCTGTGAATGAATACTTCAGCTAAAAATAAGAACGCTGAGACACGAGGTTAGACTCTGTTTGCAGTAGAAGCCTGCCCGGACCCAACCGACTTAACCAGCAACTGCAAACTCTCAATCTAATGTGAGAGGTCGTAGGCATAACTAAAAGATGCTTAGACACGATGTTAGGTCTGGCTTGTGGCAGAAGTCTTCCCTGAACCGCCCAGCACATCCAGCGGCCACAAGCTACCGACCTAATGTGAGAGGTTTGTGCATTAGTGATTAATTAATGTAAATCTAGGATAAATATGATGCCTAAAATGTGATGTGTGGATAAGGTTAAATCAACTGGGCGGATGAATCTAATAAACTCGTTTCGTAAATCTGTAGCCCCAATACAAGGTTAAGTAAAAAAATCTGTAAGTCTGTTAATCTGGATATCTGATCCGTTAGTCTGAAAACTTGTTAACCTATTCGTCTGATCTGAGAACTAGTTAATCTGAACTTTGTACATCTGAAATCTATAAGCAAGTTAATCTGAAATCTGTTAGTCTGGGGACACAAGGTTAGGAGGGGTAATTACTTGTGTCATCTATTGTGTGGGACCCATATTAGTCAGTAACCCTTTTCTGGTATCAAAACTATGACCCAACACTAGGAGGGGTCCAAGCACGCTTACTGAACTAATTGTAAGAGGTTCGCTGTGATAATGGCGAGCGGTGCCGATGGCGCATTCCAACCGGGTCATGTGCGTGCATGGATCCGGTCTGCTCTGAGGATGTAAGACACCATGACATCTGTAAATAGGTCTGTGTCTACAGGTTGCCACTTTAGGGAATGATACACCCTTCTTTGGGGCCAGCACAGGGTATTTATGTATTAGGGAGTCGATCGCTTGGGGTAGAATTTAGGGTACACCTAGTTCTATTTGTTTCTATTGGTGTACCGTCTGTTTCTGTTGGGGTGGTAAAGGCCCATTAGTTGGGGTGGTAAAGGCACATTATTAGCATTCTATTTCCGTACCTTCTGTTTCTGTTGGGGTGGTAAAGGCCCATTAGTTGGGGTCGTAAATGCCCATTATTAGCATTCTGTTTTTGTACCTTCTGTCTCCGTTGGGGTGGTAAAGGCCCATTACTAGCATTCTATTTCTATAGAGATTATTCTGTTTCCGTTTCTATTTCGGTTTAGACATTAGGGTAACACCTAATCCTGTTATACTAAGTATTAGTGCAGAGAAGTAAGATAGAGATAAGAAGCATATCTTGGTCTATATCATTCTGTTTCTTCTGTTTAACTTAAGCATAACTGCTACTCCTGATCCAGTTTTATTTACATATCATGATACTACTATCTGTTTATATGCTGAAAGTTATTGGACTCGCCAGACTTTATGTCTGACCTTGTTTGTTTTCGTCTCTTTTTCTTTCCGTTCCCCTCCCCCCTCCCCCACCCCCAGGTGCTTAGGGTGGAAACATAGGAGCTTGATTCATATTCTCTCTGCTTGAAGTATTGCTTGGCTTTGACTCTACTTCTTATGGCTGTTTATGTTGGTGATTATGGTTTTAAAATTATGCATTCTGAAGGATTTTGGCATAAGACTGATGCTTGTGTACTTGGGTTTTGGTATTGTGATTTCGAAGGATGTAACCAAACTTATTTCTATTTCTGCTATAATAAAGATATAAAATTTTCAAGTACTACTTTACATATCTGTCTTGTAATATTTTGTTCTGTTTACTTATAATGCTTCATGGAAATTAATGCATTCCCTTTGTGAATGACATTAACGGACGTGGGGTGTTACACTTGGTATCAGAGTTGAAGGTAACCAGATTTGATAAAAGGTTTTTGAAAACTATTTTCAAAAAGGTTTTAAAAAGGAAGTATTTTCAAAAGTAAAGTTTATTTTGAAAAACATAATCCCCAAAAGCCATATATCCGTCTTTTGATTCTCCGTTTTTGAATCTCTTTTCTTTCATTTCAGCATGTCTAGAGAACAAAACATCCTTTATATCCCAGAGGGAGTCACCATACCCGGATGGTTCCGTAGATATTTGGAGGCCACGACACCCGCTGAAGGCCAAGGAAACGTTCCTCCAGCTGTACCCTTCGCTCCTCCTCCTCCTCCTCCGTGCGTGAATACTTTCCTGAAGACATGTAGAGACTTTCGAGCTATGGGTGGAAAGAAATTTAATGGGACTGAATCATTCGTGGAAGCAAGAAACTGGCTCAAGGAAACAGAAGATTTGTTCGTTATCTTCGAAGTGGATGGTAGGCAAAAGAAACAGTTGGCTGTATGGTTACTTAAGGACGAAGCCTCGTTCTGGTGGGAGGTCACGAATGGAGAACAAGCACTGGAGACTTGGATGGATTTCAGGCATAGGTTCGAGATGAAATTTCTCTCATGAGCAGAAGAGAATTTATACATTGAGAGGTTCTTGGCGTTGAAGCAGGGGAATTTATCAGTGAAAGAGTATGTCAACAAGTTCAATCAGTTGGCGAGATTCGACTTAGACTTGGTGAACACACCTGATAAGAAGGCCCGGAGATTCGTTAAAGGTTTGAATGAGCCGCTACACGGGTTGGCTATGACCCACATTCCTATGGGGGCTACCTTCGAGAAATTGGTTAACATGGCATTGATGCATGAAGAGGAAGCCAAAAGTGAAAAAAGAGGAAAAGCTCGAAGGACCACAGAACAAGAAAGCGTGGCCCAAAAAGGAAACACAAAAGAAGGATGAAAAGTCTGAAGATGAGAAGGAGAAAAAGTGCTTTACTTGTGGAAGCTTGACTCATCTGAACAAGGATTGCAGAAAGAGGAAGGTAACTTGCTTCAACTGTGGTGAGATGGGACATTTCACTAGGGACTGCCCGAAGAAATGAGGGCAAGGGCAGAGGATAGGACCTACTTCTGAAGGGCAGGTGAACGCTCTCGGGGCTGGTGGATAGGATAGAGATAGGAAAATCTCTGTAGAAGGTCTAATTTACTTACCTGATTATTGAGTTAAAACTTTTTTTGATTTTGGCATTTTGATTCTGTAATTGAGACTCTGCACTTTAATACCAGTCTTGTTTCTGATCCCGTTATAGTCTCAAACCCCATAAGGGATTTGACTCATCTGTTTGTGATAAGTTGGGGGTATCTGTGTTGGGCGTTAAGTTGACTATGACACATACATTCTGGGTTTTAATAATCTGATCTGTACCAGTAGTCTGTAAGTATCTGAATATTTCTGAAAAGGATAGGGTTTTTTACTCGAAATGTGAAGTAGATTTCCAGTTTTGACATTGTTTAATGGGAGTAATTCTCTGAGTGTCAATCTGATGTTGATTACGGTCTTCGGGGTTGATACATAGAGATTTATTCTCTTAACCGATGTCTAATGGGAACAGAACTTTTGTTTTAATTGTACTTGCTTCTATCACTCGGTTGTATCCTATCGATCGAGTATTCGACCTTTAGGTAGAAACTAATAGGTGTAAACATGTGTTTGAGACATGTTATGTTTGATGGTTGCAAGTGGATGCAAATGGTTGCTAGTGGTTGCTCGTGGATGATATACACACACTAGGCACTAGATCGGGTCAAAAGCACTCTCATACTGCATATGGATGTGTGCGCATTTTTCAATTTTTATAGATGCAAAGTGATTGACTCATCACATGGATGTTGCATTTGGATGAATGGTTATGCACTCATATAGAAATGATGTGTATCAAATAGGATTTCTTGCATACATAATTGGACTCATGGCACTAACATAAATTTGCATTGAGGAGGTCAACTGAATCAGTAGACCACCTGATCTTTGCATTAGATAAGAGACATATACACACACTTTTGCATATACATTAGAAGTTTTCTAAGGACAATGGATGCTTGTGGATGATGGTTAAGTAGATGGGTGATTGGATGGTAGGACACATTCTTCTTAACTTAAAGATTTCGGGGATGAAATCCTTTAAGGAGGGGAGAATGTAACACCCCGTATTTTCTGTGAACATAAAAGTAACAAAACAAAGTATACTTAATTTTTAAAGAAGAATTAAGGGAAACGGGTTACGTCGTTGCGTTCCTCTCGGAATTCTGCTTGGAATAGAGTTCAAGTTTTCGTAAATCGGACTTCGTATGAGAAAGTTATGCCACTCAGAATTTTCAGGAATTTAAATAAAATAAAACAACTCAGATTATAATTTAAAATTCAAATCACACACCCGGGCAGGGCGGGAAATTTCCCGCCCAGGACCCAGGTCGACCAGGGGGTCGACCTGGGTGACATAGGTCGATTGGGGGTCGACCTCTCCCCTATTTCCAGATCCGAGGAGTGGTTCGTTTTTCTGCATTTGGACGGCCGTTCTGACCAGATTCATTAATCCCTATACTATTTAAACACCCCAAAACCCCACTTTCTCTCCACATCAAACCATTGTAACGCTATGCTGCCTCAATTCTAATTAAAATAAATCAATAGCGTCTCTACTTTGCTGAAACACAAGCTAGAAATAGTGCTTCTTCTTCTTCCAATCTGAATATGATTAAAAGAGAACAACTACAACCCTTTTTCTTTTAGAATCCATCCAAGGTGAGTACAGTTATTTTCAGATATGAAATTTAATTATGATCTTGACATGGTTATAAATCTGAATTTGAGATTATGCATATTCTTGTTTATCAGATCTGCTTTTATGTGTAGATCTATTTTATTAATATAATAGTAACTATTATGTATCTCTTTCTTCCTTCTGTTCTATAGCCAGGCTACCACGAGCCTAAGCCAAATCTCATAAGAGATTGATGCACGAACGCTAAATTTGGGGAAAATAGTGAATGATGCATAATTAGACATGACTGATTTGTGGCTGATTTGAGAAAAGAACATATGTTGTAATTTACGATCTGGATCTGGGCATACTATATATGATAGTCTGTGATTTGGAAAAAGGAGAATTATTGTGTATATGATTTAGGCGCAAAGATCTATATTATAATAGGATAACTATTAAATATGAATACGCCTAAATGAGGATTTTGGATATTAGGCATACGCTGAAATCAAAGGCTATAATTTGGCGTAATTCGTATTATATATCATGATTTGGGGTTTTTGGAGGATATTCTGTACTGTGTAAATTTAATTAAAATTTGGGGTATATGTTATATTGTGAATTATGACCATAATTTGGGCATGTAAAAGTAGGCTTAATTTTATGATTAGGCGAGGTATGTCAATGGAATTTTAAGGGATGATTAAATCAATTAAATTGCCTGACCTACTAAATCTATTGAAACTGAATACGGTGAATTTGGGATATGAAAATCTGTAGGCTCGATCTAAAAATTGAGCAAAACAAGTTAATAGAACTTTGAATAATCTGCTGTAATTTGTAAAGAAGTTTAATTTGTTGAATTGGCATAATTGATCTGATGTTGGCGTAATCTGTGAATGAATACTTTAGCTAAAAATAAGAATGCTGAGACACGAGGTTAGACTCTGTTTGCGGTAGAAGCCTTCCCGGACCCAACCGGCTTAACCAGCAACCGCAAACTCTCAGTCTAATGTGAGAGGTCGTAGGCATAACTAAAAGATGCTTAGACACGAGGTTAGGTCTGGCTTGTGGCAGAAGTCTGCCCGGAACCGCCCGGCACATCCAACGGCCACAAGCTACTGACCTAATGTGAGAGGTTTGTGCATTAGTGATTAATTAATGCAAATCTAGGATAAATATGATGCCTAAAACGTGATGGGTGGATAAGGTTAAATCAACAGGGCGGATGAGTATAATAAACCCGTTTCGTAAATCTGTAGGCCCAATACAAGGTTAAGTAAAATAATCTGTAAGTCTGTTAATCTGTATATCTGATCCGTTAGCCTGAAAAACTTGTTAACCTATTTGACTGATCTGAGAACTAGTTAATCAGAACTTTGTACAACTGAAATCTGTAAGCAAGTTAATCTGAAATCTGTTAGTCTGGGGACACAAGGTTAGGAGGGGTAATTACTTGTTTCATCTGTTGTGTGGGACCCATATTAGTCATTAACCCTTTTCTGGTATCAAAACTATGACCCAACACTAGGAGGGGTCCAGGCACGCTTGCTGAACTAATTGTAAGAGGTTCGCTCTGATAATGGCGAGGGGTGTCGATGGCGCATTCCAACCGGGTCATGTGCGTGCATGGATCCAGTCGACACTGTGATATCTGTAAATAGGTCTGTGTCTATAGGTTGCCACTTTAGGGAATGATACACCCTTCTATGGGGCCGGCACAGGGTGTTTATGTATTAGGAAGCCGATCGCTTGGGGTAGAATTTAGGATACACCTAGTTCTGTTTGTTTCTGTTGGTGTACCGTCTGTTTTTGTTGGGGTGGTAAAGGCCCATTAGTTGGGGTGGTAAAGGCCTATTATTAACATTCTGTTTCTGTACCTTCTGTTTCTGTTGGGGTGGTAAAGGCCTATTAGTTGGGGTGGTAAAGGCCCATTATTAGCATTCTGTTTCTGTTCCTTCTGTCTCTGTTGGGATGGTAAAGGCCCATTATTAGCATTTTGTTTCTATACCTTCTGTCTCTGTTGGGGTGGTAAAGGCCCATTATTAGCATTCTGTTTCTGTAGAGATTATTCTGGTTCCGTTTCTGTTTCGGTTTAGACGTTAGGGTAACATCTAATCCTGTTATACTAAGTATTAGTGCAGAGAAGTAAGATATAGGTAAGAAGCATATCTTGGTCTATATCATTCTGTTTCTTCTGTTTAACTTAAGCATACCTGCTACTCCTGATCCAGTTTTATTTACATGTCATGATACTACTATCTGTTTATATGGTTAAAGTTGCTGGACTCGCCAGACTTTATGTCTGACCTCGTTTGTTTTCGCCTCTTTTTCTTTCCGTTCCCCCCCAGGTGCTCAGGGTGGAAACATAGGAGCTTGATTCATAGTCTTTCTGCTTCAAGTGCTTGAAGTATTGCTAGGCTTTGACTCTACCTTCTTATGGCAGTTTATGTTGGGGATTATGGTTTTAAAATTATGCATTCTGAAGGATTTTGGTATAAGACTGATAGTGGTGTACTTGGGTTTTGGTATTGTGATTTCGAAGGATGTAACCAAACTTATTTATGTTTCTCCTGTAATAAAGATATAAATTTTTCAAGTACTACTTTTCGTATCTGCCTTGTAATATTCTGTTCTGTTTACTTATAATTCTTCATGGAAGTTAATGCATTCCCTTTGTGAATGACATAAATGGACATGGGGTGTTACATTGTATGCCTAATCCCAACATAGTTTCATGTTTTAGCTTTGCCTTCCTTGGTATCAGTTCTCATTTATTTGTCTTCATTGTCCGATATCGAAACAAATCCAACTACTTGTGCATGTTGGTATGGATAACGTGTCTTTACTTTTATCTTCTTTGTATCGGAACCGAGTTATTTTCTCCCCTTTTTTGATGCTAAAAGCATTGTGCCAAGCCCTTATTTTGGTGTCGACTTTCTGGTCCTATCCCTCTTGCTTTCGGTATCATCTTAGTTCTTTTAATCCTTTTGTTTCTGGTTCTAGTTCTACCTTGTGTTTTTGTGTCGATCGAAGACTCCCCAGGCTACTACTCTGGTGTTGGCTTCATTTTGATACCCCTTCACCTCACTTTGGTTTCAATATCGAAATCTGGTAGTAACATTTCCCCCCTAGTGAAGGGATATTTTTTACTTTTCAAGTCAATAGTCTCGGCTATCACTTTGTGCTATCATCAAAATAAGTGACTTTCCTGAATTTTGGTATTCTACAGTTAATCTAGGTTGTTGCTTTGCGTTTGTCTATATGGCTATGATTTGATGCGCTTTAGTATAAAGCCTCTCTACTCCTTTCTTTTTTTCTTACTTCAAGTAAAACAGCTCAAATGGGAATCAACTTATCTTGAAATTCTATAAAGATCCAAAACTGAAGACTCGACCCTTTCCATGTAAGTTTTTTATTTCTTTAAATTGAATTCAAGTTAGAAATAAGAAAATCTTTCTTTTGCCAATCCCGATTGTTGATCCAATCAGATCAATTAAACTCCAATTTCTTATTTAGATGAAAATTAATACACTGATGTTAGCCTAAATTGGGTATTAATGGTGTACCATGAGAATCTATCATTTATTATTTTCGATAATCTAAAGCTATATGTTTTTCTGAGTTTAAGATGCTAAATTCACTACGTTGAGGAACGAAGAATTCCAATTACTGTTATAAAGATGGAATTTTTCTTCGATATCGATGGAATCGAAATCAACCATTACTAGCTTTTTTTGGTTTCTTTTTAATCGACACTGAATCCATGTTTCAGTTTCGATTGAGTTTGGGATTTTGGTGTCGATCAGACCCAAAGCGATACTGTAACATTCTTGGTTTTGATTTCGTTGGCACAAAACCTTAGGTTTCTTTAGTATTGGTTAGAGTTTTGGTATTGACACTAAACTATTTGGTTTTGGCATTGCCGAAACAAAGAACTTAAGCTATCCTTGGTTTCGGTTTTGCCATTTCCAACGCAACCAATACTAAAAATTTAACCATATTTGGGAAAAAGCATATTTTTGTGACACTGTGTGAATTTTTATTAAAAATTTGACCCTAGTGTTCAATAGCATGCTTCAATTTTCTATGAGAATGTTTAGACAACTGGTTATGATGTACTTTCACTACTATCCTAAGCTTGGAAATAATATATGTTGGCTTCAAATAAATTGTTTGTTTTGCTTTTCTAAATCTCATTGAATCATTGTGCTAATATGCTTTTATGGAACAATATCACCTGGAAGAACCAAGATTAAGCAACAAATTGTGAGTGAATCGAATCCAAGAGGCTTCTCTACTCCTCAACAAGGAACTATAAATGTTCAACTACATTCTTTCATTCAATCGCACGATGAGGTGAATGCAATTATCGAAGGCTTTGGTATGACAGGGGTAGATGACATTCCTGCTTCTGAAAATGATACTATTCATAATCCACTAGAAGGATTCTTTGTATACTCGGATATCCACATTTGGAACAGTGGATTTTTCCTCTTTCAAGACTTTTTTTCTAGACTTCTTTAGCATCTTCAGCTCACTCCAATTCAGCTGACTCCGAACACGTATACTTATCTTCTTTGTCTCGAGCTTCTAGCACTTGAGTCAGGACAGACTTCCCTTAGTGTTTGCTTTCTTCACCATTTGCTACGACTGTCTGTAGCTAAAGGAGCAGATTCACCTATCATCACGCGAATCCTACATAGAAGTTGATCAAAGATGGTGTTAACAAATTTAAAGACCCGGAAGCACAATTTTTCTATATTAGGTGCCCCCGAGTATTACAGGCACTTTTTCTAATCCTGGTGATTTTTTCATTTTTGCTAGATTTATTGTGACATCTGCATGCTTTGCCTAATCTTTGTTTCTTCGGCTACTACTCCCACAAAGAAAAGCTTGAATGCTAAGGAAGCTAAGAACATTGATACAATTTTCAAGGCTTTTGAGAAATTGGGAAAGTGATCCCTTTGATTCACTATGGATAATTCTCAGAAGAACACCCTTTTCGCCTCGGGACAAAAGATTTTGGGGCAACCACCTTACCATTTCTCTTATACCAAGCATTTATCTTTGGGCACCAATGTGTTTACTCAACTGACCCATTTGTTTTTGGGAACTTCGAGAAAGATTTCTCTTCTATAGTAATTTCAAAATCTCATTTCACATTTAGTTTATCTAATTCTTCTTTTCTGGATGTCATTACTTTGATCAGCTAACGAAGCTTCTGTTGGGAAACCTATTTTGGCTAATCTAGCCCAATCTAAGGCTGCGACTAAGAGAAAGCTTGTAACAATTCTTGATGAGTCGGCTTTTGAACGGCAGAAGGATGAAATTTCTACTTTTTCCTTTCCTCACAAAGGAATTATTATTGTGTTCGCTGAGTAGCATACCCCTAGTCCTACTGCTCCTTTTGTTGACATTATGTCTGATGTGGGCTCTTCCCAGACAACCACCATGGGAAGCGATTTTGTTAATCGTATTTTTTGCCTGACACTTCGAGGTCTTTAAATTTCATGGACCGCGAACTAAATTTGGCTTCATCTCCCAAACATGCCAATCTCTCTGGGCCTCCTTCATAGATTCAAGATATAGACGAGATCTTAAGACTAGCTTTTTCTTTTGAAAGCTTTGTTAACATATCATTGCCTTCTTTAAATTTGACGGACCACGAACTGAATTTGACTTCATCTCCCAAACATGCCAATCTCTCGAGGCCTCCATCACAGATTCAAGATTTTGACGAGATAGTAAGACTAGATCTTTCCTTTGAAAGCTTTGTTGGTATTTCATTGCCTTCTTCCTCGGACTTGATGAGCCTGCGGCAGAGTCCAAAGTCAATGCTCTGAATGTGGCAAAGGAGGAGCATGAGAAAGAAAGTGTGGATTTAAAAACATCTCTTGAAAAGGCTGAGTCGGAACTTATGGAGGAAAGAAAAATTAAAATCCTTCATTTTGATAAAATTATGGCATATGAGTTATCTCGGCAAGAGGTCGATGATGAGAAGGCAGGAATGGTGGTCAGCCATGCTGAAAAGTTAAAGGAGAAAGACGATCATCTTTCCAAGGCTCAGGCTGCAATATCCAATACTAAATGAATAATTTTTGAGGCCTAAGAAAGGATTTCTTCATTCATGGAATCCTATTTCCCAGACGCAATTTTAAACTCTTACGAATATGCACTTTTCTTGCATACTCTAACAATTACCAGAAGTGTTATGAGATTGAATTCCCTTAAATTTCCCCATCCATCGTAGGCAAATCCATGAACAAAATTAAATAAGAAAAACAGGGGTTTCAGGTTCCTAAGAGAGATATAATGGAGCCCAAGATGCTTTTATATGTCAATCTCTCTAGGCCTCCATCATAGATTCAAGATTTTGACGAGATAGTAAGACTAGCTCTTTCCTTTGAAAGCTTTGTTAACATTTCATTGCCTTCTTCCTCAGACTTGGTGAGCTTGCGACAATCTCTTGTCAAACAACAATTTCTGGTATAATCATGTTCCTCATAGTTTCTTTTGTCTTTTATTTTTGTGTAAATGCTGATTTTGCTTTCTTCTTTTTAGATAACCAAAAGTTGGTTCTCTCTTCAGGAGGTGACTGCTCCGTCTTCATCCAAGACTGCAAAACATAAAGAGGAGAAATCTGCCCTGGAGTCTAAAGTCAATGCTCTGAATGCGGCGAAGGAGGAGCATAAGAAAAAATGTGTGGAGTTAAAAACATCTCTTGAAAAGGCTTAGTCGGAACTTATGGAGGAAAGAAAAACTAAAATCCTTCATTCTGATAAAGTTATGGCACATTAGTTATCTCGGCAAGAGCTCGAGGATGAGAAGGCAAGAATGGTGGTCAGCCATGCTGAAAAGTTAAAGGAGAAAGAAATTCATCTTTCCAAGGCTCAGGCTGCACTCTCCAATACTAAATGAATAATTTTTTAGGCCAAAGAAAGGATTTATTTGTTCTTGGAATCATATTTCTCAGACGCAATTTTAAACTCTTATGAAGATGCACTTTTCTTGGCGTACTCTGACAATTACCAGAAGTGTTCTAAGATCGAATTCCCTTAAATTCCCCCCTCTGTCATAGGCAAATCCATGAACAAAACTAAACAAGCGAAACAGGGGATTCAGGTTCCTAAGAGAGATATAATGGAGCCTAAGATGCTTTTGTATATTGAAGATCTTCTTGATGATTTTGACTCGTATAAAGGATAAGAGGAAGGTGTTTATTTTGCTGTTGACAATGACGAGGATGATGATGATTGCAATTATCTTGATCCAAAAGATGATGACCGTCACGATGACTTTGGCGAAGGGGATGTAAACCCTCCACCTTCTTTTGGTGGCACCCATGGCTCTGAGGATGTAAACCCTTATCTTACATATGCTCATATCATTCAGGATATAGTGGTAACTCTACCAAGGATAGTGGTTACTCCGACAAAGGGTAAAATGAACAACTTGCCTAGCCGGACGTTCCCATTTCTCAAGTATGGCTTTCACTTTTGAAGTGTTTTCTTCCCTCTTGAATTCATTATAAATGATTCCCTATACTTTATAGACAAGGAAAAACATTGCTTCATTTTATAAGGGAAGAGTTAGATAAGAAACAAAAGGAAATAATCCGGTGTCGTATAGAGCAGGACAGTTACTGAAAGATTATAATGGTTTATCTCAAAAATATTATGATCTTGATAAAAGTGCTTTAAAACTAATGTCTTTTAAAGAACATGAGGCCAGGTCAAGATTAAAGGCAGCACGACTTCGAGGAGAAAGAATTATTAAGGAAAACCAGGAGTTAATGACTTTATTTTGAATCTTAATTAAAGATAGGGATATTTTAATAGATTTCTTCTATATGGTCTATAATCCATTTGTAATAGAAGATTTCTCTTTCTTGGGGCGTTTAGTGGTGGTTTACTTCGAGTCTTCACAGACGATGCTTAGATGATCGTGGAGTTGACCTTCACCTTGGGGATTGCTGGAACCTATCAAGGGTTCGTTCAATCCCTAGGTACTCACTGTAACACCCCGAATTTTCTGTTAACTGTATATTAACAAATTTAAGTATAATTGATTCTTAATGAAAGAATTAGGGAAAATGGGTTATGCCATTGCATTCGACTCGGAATTCTTCTTGAGATAGAGTCCAAGTTTGCCAGAATCGGACTCCGTATGAAGGAGTTATGAACTCCAGAAGTTTCAGAATTCAAATTAAAGTTCAAACGGTTTGAACGAAGTTCAAAATTCAAAAATCAGACCAAACTGGGCTGGGCGGGAAAATTCCCGCCCAGGCACCAGGTCAACCATAGGGTCGACCTGAGGGTCGACCTGGGTGACCAGGTCGACCATAGGGTCGACCTGGGGGTCGACCTTCCCAGTCGACCTGGTTTGGCCCTGGCTGGCCTGGTCGGGTTCTGGTCGATTTCTGAGGCTTGGCTGTGTCACTAGGGCTGACATGTCGCATTTTGGTTGGTTCCTCTCGAAGTGAATGGTCTAGATTCGTCTATGATAATCTGAGGGCTCAAGTCAATCTGAAATTCTATATAAACAACCTAAGACTCCAACCTAAATTCATATAAGAAATTAGAGACGGAGCCGCCAAGCTGTCGGTAGAAAATTGAGAGGAGCCTCCACTTGTAGAAAAGCTTAGAGACGAGCCAAATTAGAGTTAAAACAATATTCAAATCAACGTTAGTCTACCCAAAGGAAAGCATTTCAAATTCAGAATTCAGAAATCAGAAAACAAGACCGTCGTTCGTTGTAAGTATAGTGATTTTTCCGATGTGAATAAAAGTTTGGATTTGATTCGATGTAAAATGGAAATGGAATTGTGTTATTATGTAACAACGATGTTAATTCACATCTATGTATTGAAATGATTGTGGTATTGTGATGTTTGTGGTATAGTTGAGTTGACATTGATCCTATTGTATATATAGAATCACATGCAAGTTGTATAGTTCATGTTGTAATCGACACCTATATGTTTATGTGATTATATAGGTTGTATGTGATTAAGATTTCATGTATATATATGCTAGAACCTTTAAGCCTAAACGATTATGTTCACATACATGCTAGTATGTTTGTAAGAAAGTTGCAAGTTCCAAAATTGGATCCATGGCAAGATCCACTTTAATACGTGTTTCATGTTGTAATTAGACATATGATTGGATCTAATTCATACCCTTGTCATAAAATTATACATATTTTATGAAATTGTCATATTCTTGTCATATGCTAGTTATGCTCGATGTTGTGCCTAGATCCAAAACAAGTTTAGGCTTATGTTATCTAAATCATATGCTAATTTATGTGACACCTATTTGGTTAGATACTTATTTCAATGTAAGTTCACATATATGTTGATTTAGGCTATGTTGCAAGTTCACACCTATGACATTCATATTGACTATGCCAAAAATGCCAAGTTTACACCTATGCCGTGTTTATGTTTGTAAATTCCCTTATGCCAATTTTGTGTGTGCTAAATTAGGCTAAGTTTTCAGCCTAATATTATATGTTAAAAACCATGCGAATGAAAATTAGGCTAAGATTGTTAGCCTAACGTTTAAATGGGGTAACGTTGGGAATATTAGTAAAACTTGACATAAAATATATGAAATTGGCATGTTTGTCACATGCCAAAATTGGTGGCATTTAAACGGTATAAATTCTTATACCAAAAATGTTAAACTTGGAAAGTGGGCCACAATATTTAATTGTTGATAAATTTACATATATTAAGTAATAAAGACAAATATGTAAATTTAGAAAATACGAATATGCTTAACACGGGGTTGGATTGAGTTGTGATGTAAACCTGCCCGGACACGCCCGGCTGTCCAGTAGTCAAAACAATACCTATCCAATGTGCGTGGTTAAGCATTGAGCCCAATAAAGACCCGAGGTTAGACTGAGTTATGGTGTAAATCTGCCTAGAACCGACCGGCACATCCAGTAACTGTAACAATACCTGTCTAATGTGAGTGGTCAGTGCTTTAAAAAGCTAAGGACATACTGTCAGGATGGTAGGGTTAAGTTAACTAAAAACACTTAACCATTTCAACATGTTAATGAAATTGATGGGTGGGGTTAGGTAAATACAGACACTTAACCACTTAACTTGTTTGACTAGAAAACCCTTGTAACGGGGACCCATTTCAGCAGTAACCCAATTAGGTATCATGGTACCCTGAAACTAGGAAGGGTGGGGCACGATTACTGGGCTGATTGTAAGCGGTCAAAAGCGACGGCGTTGGGTGCAACACTGTGGGTTCTAACGGAATGCAGGAGTGCACGCACTTCGGAGCAGACAAACAGGGCACGGGGGGCACCAGCAGTATAACCTATGCATTTCTAGTTTTGTGTTGGGTCGACACATGGGACTTGATACACCCCATGGTGTGGCCAACATAGGTATCTATAGTTCTTTGCGGGTCGTAAGACACATATGATTATGCGAGTAGGAGCCGATCTGTAGAAAAAGGGGATCACTTTACCTCCAGCATGGGGTGCCAGTTAAGACAATACAAGTAGGTACAGAGATATAGTGTGGGTACGATAGTATATTCGATTCAAACTGCTTTTTCTTAGTTTATGACACTCTCCTATTTCCAGTTTATACTTATCATGTCCTTATTCTTATTCTCATACTGAAGAGTCACTAGACTTACCAGGCTTTATGTCTGACCCTATTTTCTTTCGTCTTCTTTTCTTCCGTTCCCCCCTCCCCTCCACGTCCACAGGGAGGAAACAACTCAGCTTTGTCAGACTCTTTGCAAGCTTCAAGATAGTAGATGTACAGTTTGGACTCTCTCTTCTTGGCTATGGCTGTTGGACACAATCATGGGGATTTATGCAGTTTTAATTATGTTTTATGCTTCTTTATTTAATAACCAAGACAGAAATGATGTAATGTTTTGGAGGTTATTGTGAAACAATGTTTTGTATGAACAAGTATTTGATGAAATAAAAGTCTGTTTGTTTCCGTTGCTTATATATATGTGTTTATGTATATGTCTTGTGTTTATCTGTGACTTTTACTTACAAACCTCCACCAAAGTTAAGGCAGTCCCTTTGTGAGTGATCTTAATGGAGGGTGGGGTGTTTCACTTGGTATCAGAACATAGATTTACCAAACTAGATAAAAGTTTTTGAAACTATTTTCAAAAAGAAGTTTAAAGAAGCATCTTTTTCAAGAAAAAGTCTTGTTTTTAAAAGGCATAGTCCCCCAAAGCCATATGCACTATCTCTCTATCCGTTGTTTTGAATACTTTCCTTTTTGTTCCAGCATGTCTGGAGATCTTAACCTTCCGGAAGGAGTACCGATCCCTGGTTGGTTCCGAAGGTACCTAGAGGCTAGGGCCAATGATGCGGGCCCAACAGACATTCCTCCTCCCACTGTGGCAGCGATACCTCCACCTCCTCCTCCTCCTTGTGGAAATACTTTCGTTAAGATATGTAGAGACTTCAAAGCTATGGGTGGAAAGGACTTTTATGGAACTGAATCCTTTGTAGTAGCAAGGAACTGGCTGAAGGAGACCGAGGACTTGTTCATCATCTTCGAAGTTGACGACAAGCAAAAGATACAGCTAGCAGTGTGGTTGCTAAAAGATGAAGCTTCCTATTGGTGGGAAGTTACCCATGCTGAAAGGCCAGTTGAGACTTGGGAAGATTTTAGGATGAGGTTTGAGATGAAATTCCTCTCCCAAGCTGAAAGAAGCCTGCAAATGGAGAAGTTCCTAACTCTTAAACAAGGAAGTCTGACGATCAAGGAGTATGTCAATCAGTTTAATTAGCTAGCCAGATTTGGGCTGGATTTAGTAAACACCCAACACAAGAAGGCCCTTCGCTTCGTCAAGGGTCTGAATGAGCCCCTACACAGCCTTGCTATGACCCATATACCTATGGGGGCGACCTATGAAAGTTTGGTGGACATGGCTCTGCTACACGAGGAGGATAAGGGCAAGAAAGAGGCAAAGGCGGAAGTGCCTCAAGAAAAGAAAGAGGGTCTACAAGCTAAGAAAACAGACTTCAAGAAAGGCTGGAAGAACAACAAATCCCGTGAAAAGAGAAAGTGCAATTTCTATGGCATTGTGGGACACATAGCAAAAGACTGCAGGAAGAGGAAGGCAAAAATGAATGGGGGCTGTTTCCATTGTGGAGAGACTAGACACTTGGCTAAGGACTGTCCAAAGAAGCGGGGGCAGGGACAGAGGACTGGATCCACCTCAGGAGGACAGGTTCACATGCTGGTGGCACCTCCACAGGAATGAGGTAGAAATATTTCTGTAGATAGCTTAGTTTATTTGTTTGATCATCCAGTTCGCACTCTCTTTGATTCTGGTGCATCACACTCCTTTATTTCATCTGCTTTAGTAGAATCTCTGCACCTAGACACTAGTATGGTAGAAGATCCCTTGGTTGTTTCAAATCCAATTAGGGGCTCGGCTTATTTGTCGATGGTTTGCTTGGATTTGAAAATCTCTATTCTAAGCGTTGAATTTAGATGTAGTGCCTTTGTTTTGGGCTTCTCAGGATATGGATTGATCTTAGGCATGGACTGGTTGGTTATCCAGTAATGCCATTCTTGATTGTGAGAAAAGAGTGGTTGGGCTCTTGACTCGACTCGGTAATACTCTAGAAATTTCTTGTAATCCCTTGAATGCTGTTATGCTTAGTTATCTAGAGTCGCTTGACGCTTCTGTTGAGAATTTGCAGTCGGTTAGAGTGGTCCAGGAATATCCGGATGTCTTTGAAGAGGTGAAAGGCTTACCTCCGAAGCGAGAAATAGACTTCCGCATATATCTTGTTGATAATGCAAAGCCCGTAGCTCTTCCTGTTAGGCACATGGCTCCGAAGGAGAGAAAGAAGCTCAGTAAGCAAGTAAAGGAGCTTCTCGAGAAGGGGTTTATAAGGAGAAGTATCTCGAAATGTGGTGCTCCAGTGGTGTTCACCAACAAAGCAGATGGTTCACTACGTCTTTGTGTGGACTATAGGGAGCTAAACAAGATGACTAAAAAGAATAGACACCCGCTTCCCAAAATAGATGATTTGTTTGATCAGCTTGTAGGTGCGTCGGTCTTCTCCCAGCTTGATCTAGCTACTGGGTTTCATCAGCTAAGGGTAGCTGAAGATAGTATTGATAAAACGATGTTCAGAACCCCAGACGGTTTCTACGAGTGGCTTGTCATGTCTTTCGGTTTGACAAACGCACCCGCTTATTTCGTGGACCTAATGAGCATGGTATTCAGAGAATTCCTCAATAAGTTCGTGGTGGTCTTCATAGACGATATTTTGATCTTCTCAAAGAATGAAGAAGAACATGCTCATCATCTGAAAGAAATCATGGATACTCTCCGTGCACATCAGCTAAAAGCCAAATTCTTCAAATGCCACTTTTGGAGAGAAGAAGTAAGATTTCTAGAACATATAGTGTCCAAAGAGGGGTTAACTGTGGACCCCACGAAAGTGGTGGCAGTGCAAGATTGGAAGACACCAAGAAATGCAACCGAAGTCCGAAGCTTTCTTGGGTTAGCTGGTTTTTACCGAAAGTTCATTAGGGATTTCGCGAAAATCTCAACTCCACTCACAAGGCTAACAAAGAAGAATCTGCTATTCGCTTGGGATTTGGATTGCGAGTTTGCTTTCCAACGATTAAAAAGGGCTCTCACAACAGCCCCAGTTCTGACCTTGCCAGATGAAAGCAAGATGTTCACCGTATACACTAATGCTTGCGGTACGGGACTAGGCACTGTTCTAATGCAGGAAGGGAGGGTAGTAGCTTATGGTGGAAGACAATTGAAAGTTCATGAAAAGAACTACCCAACCCACGATCTTGAGTTGGCCGCCATCGTCTTTGCGCTTAAGTCTTAGTGCCATTATCTCCTAGGTGAGAAGTTCGAATTATATACTGACCATAAATCGTTGATATATCTCTTCTCACAGAAAGATCTTAACTTAAGGCAGCAAAGATGGATGGAATTCCTTGCCTCATATGATTTTGAAATTTCCTATCCTCCTGGCAAAGGCAACGTAGTAGCAGACGCGTTGAGCCGAAAGAAACTGACCTTAAGCCCTCTCTTTGTGGAAAGGCAAAGCTTGGAGTATATAGCCAGTTTTGACTTTAGACCATCCTCTGATTTCGTACCTGGTTTATTGGCCTCCCTAGAAGTACGACCCACTCTGTTAGACTCAATAGGGGCCGCACAACGTGAAGACTCTCAGCTTGTGGACGTGATTGATAAGCTAATTAAGGGTGAAACGTCCAGTCACCTCAATAGGTACTCCATCGATGATAAGGGTTGGCTGAGGTGAGATGGAAGACTGTACGTCCCATAAGCAAGGGAATCGGTAAAGAAGGTTCTCAAGGAAGCAAATCATTCCAAGATGATGATACACCCAGGTGGGGACAAGATGTATAAGGACGTAAAGAGAGTTTTCTATTGGAGCGACATGAAGAAGGACGTGGCAGATTTCGTTTCTAAGTGCGTGACATGCCAACAGGTCAAGGCAGAACAGAAGAAACTTGGAGGACTGCTTCATCCTCTAGAAGTCTCGCAATGGAAGTGGGATAGCATTTTAATGGACTTCATTGACGGGTTGCCTAGATCAAGAAGAGGCAATACTAGCATCTGGGTAATAGTGGACAGGCTCACAAAAAGCGCCCACTTTTTACCTATCAAGAGTAGAAGGACTGCCTCGTCTCTAGCTTCTCTTTATCTCAAGGAAATAGTTCGACTCCAAGGAATACCCTCCAGTATAGTGAGTGACATAGATCCCATCTTTACCAGCGAATTTTGGCGGAGTCTGCAAGAAGCTGTAGGCACACAGTTATGCTTGAGCACGGCATATCACCCCCAAACTGATGGCCAGACAGAAAGGGTGAATAGGGTAATGGAAGATCTTTTGAGACTATGCGTTCTTGACTTTGGAGGGACTTGGGAGGATCATCTTCCTCTAGTAGAATTCGCCTACAACAACAACTACCAAGCCACCATCAATATGGTGCCCTTCGAAGCTTTATATGGAAGACCATGCCGATCACCAACTTGTTGGTGGGAGTCTACTGACAAACTTATACTTGGGTCGGACATGATTTGAGAGACCTCAGAAAAAGTGGACTTGATACGAAGGTGAATGAAGTCAGCCCAAGACAGACAGAAATCCTACGCCGACAAAAGAAGGACCGACCTTGAGTTCGAGGTTGGGGACAAGGGTTTTCCTTAAGGTATCCCCTTTAAGGAACGTCGTTCGCTTTGGATCCGCAGGAAAGCTAGCACCAAGATTTGTAGGACCGTTCCCTATCATCGAGAAGATTGGGAAAATGGCTTATAGAGTCACTACAAGAAAAATACCCTATTGCAACTAGCTATTTGCAACAGGCCTCAAATGTCAGTTGCAGTAAGTGATATTTAGCAACAGACCTTTCTTAGCTGTTGCAATAGATAAGATTTAACAACAGGCTTTTCCTTCTTGTTGCGAAAAGTATATTTTTCGCAACAGTGCTTTCATGCCTGTTGCTAAAACATACTTTTAGCAACTGCTCTTTCATTCCTGTTGCAATAGACATATTATTTGCAACTCCACTTTCAAACCAGTTGCAAAAAATATATATTTAGCAACTGTTTTCAGCAGTTGCGATAACTGTAATTTTTTTGCAACAGGTAAAGCCACTTGCAAAAAACGCACTTTTAAAAATTATTTTCCCCCAAGTAATATTCGATTATAATATAAGAAGTATAAGCATAATAGTTAATATATATATATATTTATATATATATATATATATATATATATATATATATATATATATATATAATTTGTAACTGCGTTTCCAAACCTGTTGCAAAAAAGTTATCTTTAGCAAGTGTTTTCACCACTTGCAATAATTAATTAATAAACAATAAATAATAACTAAGCAATAAATAATAAATAATAATAATGACCAATTAATTAAAAAGTTAAGAAAACAGATAAATATAAATGATTGTAATGAACTAATGATAGTAAAATAATAATAATAAAAATTAGCGGATAATAATTACTAATAATTTTGAAATGTGAAATATTTATGTTAATAATATACGGTAAATAGATGAATAATAATTATTTAGTTCTTACTAACAATTGTTGACATTATTAAACTAGTATTAAAATTTAAGTGAATAATATCTTTTTTTGGTAAAAAGTAGAAAAAATACAATAACTTTTTTGGTTCAAACTTTTAATTTTTTTGCTCCAACCTTTATTTTTTTCATCCCAAACATGCTACGCATGGGTTGGAAGTAAAAAAAATGGCGGTGTCTTAAAATTTCAGGTCCCGCCTTAGATTTAATTTCACCGCCTACCTCTTCGTCATTTAACCTAAATCCGAAACCTCATTAAATTCAAATCCCTAAAATCATTCATCTCCATTCATCGCTTACTTCTTCGCCATTCATCTCCATACTCCGCCATCGCCCTTTCCTTCTCCCCTTATCTTCCCTCGTCGCCTAATCACTTCCGCGTCTAGGAACCCTCAGAACCCGAAATCCAGATTTCCCCAAAACCCTAAACCCAAATACCAACAAAACTCCGTTTACCTCAAGCTTCTCCAATTGAAGACTGGATGGAGCCCTAATTCGACGTAACTGCTGAGTATAATCAATCATTGCCATAATCGAGTCTTAATGCTCGAAATTGAGGTATACACTTAGACGATTTTTTTTTTGGTAATCTTTAATGAAATATCCAATTTGATTTCAAATTTTCAACTTTTGACGATTTTGTTCTTCCCTGGTTTGCTGAAGCTTTATCGAACTGAAGCGCATTGAATTATTTGCAGATATTAAGCAAGTATTGGTTTTTTATTTCGATTTTTTTAGCATATGTTCGAATTATAAATAGCAAGTGTTTCATTTCCTACTGGATTATGCTGTTGCTTCTGCTTCTACTGTATAGTAATTTGAGAAAATTACTGTACAGATTTCGATTCTCAAGTGCTGGTACAAATTTTATAGTTCTGTTCTTTCAATTATAAATTATAGCAACAGATTTAAGTTTTGTTCTTTCAATTATACTTAGAGTAATTTGTTCTTTTCTTTTAGATTTCTATTATACTAACAGACTTAAATCATCGAGTATTTTACTATATAACAGTAATTGAAATTAAGTGCTAGATTATGCTGTTGCTTCTGTTATTTTAGAATAGCTGTACTTAGAGTAATTTGTTCTTTCAATTATAAATTATATTTAGAGCAATTTGTTCCAGCACTTAACACAAGTATAAACCGCAAAAGAATGGCAGTAGTCTGGTGTCTTTAGACAAGGTATGCGAAGGAAGATAACATAAGTGTAATGGGCAAAAGAATGGCAGTAATGACTGCATAAACAATTGGTTTTTTTTTTTTTTGGGAAATAGTAAACAATTGGGTTTTTTATTTGGAATCCCTATAGTCAAGTCATAACTGCTTTGGGTGCTCTATAAGGTGAGAGCAATTTGCTGGAACATGTTAGTTCATTTTTGTAACTATAATCATATTTGAACTATAGTAAACGATTCTCTATCATAACTGCTGTAATCATACTTGACTATAGTAATGACAAATATAACAGTTATGGAATCCCTATAGAAACAATTGGTTTTTTTTTTTTCAATCTGACATTTATGGTTTCTCTCATATGCCTCATCACAGAAATAGCATAGACCCATGAGCTACTTTTTCTTCTTTTTGCATTAGTGAGATTTAATTGGGATCTTTGAAAGGTTTTCTGAGTTCTATGGGAATTTTGAGGAGCTGGTGAAATGGGTGGTAAATTTATGGTTTGTTGTTTACAAAAGGAATAAAAGGTGTATGCAAGCTATTATTAGGTTTGCCGTGATGAGTTGCTAACATATAAGTGGATTCAAGGTTTTATCACCTTCAATGAAATACACATGTTACGCTTGGCTTTTGAGCTTTGACTTTTGTTAGTGATTCTACAACAAAACTTGTCTTAGTTGATGATGCAGCTAAGATCATTCAACCTTGTTATATATCTTTCCTGTTTTATACTAGTGTTGGATATATTTTTTAAGCTTTTTACATTCGTGTACTGCAGAAAAAGTGTTAATGTAATACTTATCATACTTATCATTTGTTTGTTTATTTATTATATGTAGTTGAATATATATATATATATGTTTGCTTGTTATATGATTCACTAGTTCATGCGTTATGGGTTCTCAGCATCTCATTCTGGCTTTGATTCCTTTTCAGGTAAGGCTAGACCAGTGAGAGAAGCGCTCGTCGTATTTCTTGCTCGAGTGGTTCTTTTTTGAGTAAGGCTCTGATTCTATTTTAAATATATTCCATTTTAAATATTCCTAATATTTATAGATATAATTCTTATAGTTTGACCGTAAGGTTCTTTGGAGTGAGTGTTTGAAATTTAGAATACTCTCCTGGACCATGGATTATATGTGCTACTTTAATGTTACTACATTTTTTTGGTCTGAGATCCCTAATAAAGGAGATTTCTCAACCATGGGAGAATTTGACCAGTTTATATTAATTGTAATATAATGGAAATTAAATTAACTAATAGATAATTTATTTGCTCAAATGACAGAGATTTATTGTAAAAAGAAACTGCATTAATTCATTTCAAATGAATGACTACTTATTCTTCATATGTTACAGGTAAAAATGTCAGGAGATTACTCAAAGAGCAGTCTAAACACTAGTATGGACCTAGCCAGTACGGTGAAGCAAGCTGAGTGTCTTTTGCTGATGTCCCAGATATACACTAGATGATAGAGTAGAAATATGATTAGAAAATATTTTATTCAAAAAAAATGTGTTGTGTGAGAGAAGAAATTGTTATACATGAGTGATGTATGAAAGTTGTAGAAATTTTTGTAATTGTTTGTAGTATTAAAACTTTGTTAAAATAAAAAATTTATATTTTATTTTAATATGTGATATACACTATTACTTAAACGAATACATTTAATATGTAATATCTATAAATTGTAATTTTTTTTTTATAGATTTATGGATCTATTGCAACAGGCATATACTGTTGCAAAATGATCTGTTGCAACAGCAAAAGCCTGTTGCAAAAAAGGATATCGCAACATTTTATTGCAACAGGCCGAAAATGTTGCAGACTTTTAGCAACTTCGGCTATACCAACTGGCGCAGGCCTGTTGCAATAGGTCTACTGCAACAGATATTGCCTGTTGCGAAAAGTGTTTTTTGTTGTAGTGAGTAGACCTGCCTGAAAGATTGGCTGGAATTCATAACGTCTTTCACGTTTCTCATCTCCAAAAATGTCTACATGAATCTGCGGAAGTGGTGGAGCCAAGCATTCTAGAAGAAGCCGAAGTGGAACGCGAAGTAACTGTAAGAAGAGTTCCAACTCGAATCATAGGAACTGAAATAAAAAAGCTTTGCAACCGCGAAGTTAAGCTCGTCAAAGTTCAGTGGAGCGACGCCGAGGAAGACGCAACTTGGGAAACTGAGGACAGAATACGCGCGGCTTACCCTTTTCTTTTTGAGGGTATATCTTTGATCTCTCTTTTGCCTTAAGTTGTGCTTGAATCTATCTTTTTAGGTATATTTCCTCGATAGTATCCTTTATCTTTAGGTGGGAGCCCCTTTGGATGTAAACATGTATTTGAAACATGTTATGGTTGATGACTGCAAGTGGTTGCAACTGGTTGCTAGTGGTTGCTCGTGGATGCATATACACACACAACCTAGGTTTTAGATCAGCTCAGTCACTTCATATTGCATATGCATATATGTATTCATATTTGTATGAGGTTGAAAATTTATATGTTGTCACATGGATGTCGCATTTATATGAATGGTTGCGCACTCATGTAGAATTATGAGTAAGGACAAATTTGCATACATAATGGATTCATGGCACTTGCTTGATTTGTATTAAGAGCCCAACTGAATCAGTAGACCGCCTGCTTTTGCATTAGATAAGGACATGTACACACATTGTGCATAAGATCATGAAGCATTAGAAGTCTTTTAAGGACAATGGACGCTCGTGTTTGATGGTTGAGTAGATGGACGATTGGATGTTAGGATGTACGTTCTCCTAGACTTGAAGATTTCGGGGACGAAATCATTTTAAGGAGGGGAGAATGTAACACCCCGAATTTTCTGTTAACTATATATTAACAAATTTAAGTATAATTAATTCTTAATAAAACAATTAGGGGAAACGGGTTACGCCATTGCGTTCGTCTCGGAATTCTTCTTGAGATAGAGTCCGAGTTTGCAGGAATCAGACTCTGTATGAAGGAGTTATGATCTCCGGAAGTTTCAGAATTCAAATTAAAGTTCAAACAGTACGAACGAAGTTCAAAATTCAAAAATCAGACCAAACTAGGCTGGGTGGGAAAATTCCCGCCCAGGCACCAGGTCGACCATAGGGTCGACCTGCTTTGGCCCTGGCTGGCCTGGTCGGGTTCTGGTCGATTTCTGAGGCTTGGCTGTATCACTAGGGCTGACATATCGCATTTTGGTTGGTTCCTCTCGAAGTGAATGGTCTAGATTCGTCTATGATCATCTGACGGCTCAAATCAATCTGAAATTCTATGTAAACAACCTAAGACTCCAACCTAAATTCACATAAGAAATTAGAGACGGAGCCGCCATGCTGTTGGTAGAAAATTGAGAGGAGCCTCCACTTGTAGAAAAGCTTAGAGACGAGCCAAATTAGAGTTAAAACAATAATCAAATCAACGTTAGTCTACCCAAAGGAAAGCATTTGAAATTCAGAACTTAGAAATCAGAAAACAAGACCGTCATTCGTTGAAAGTATAGTTATTTTTCCGATGTGAATAAAAGTTTGGATTTGATTCGATGTAAAATGGAAATGGAATTATGTTATTATGTAACAACGATGTTAATTCACATCTATGTATTGAAATGATTGTGGTATTGTGATGTTTGTGGTATAGTTGAGTTGATATTGATCCTATTGTACATATAGAATCACATGCAAGTTGTATAGTTCATGTTGTAATCGACACCTATATGTTTATGTGATTATATAGGTTGTATGTGATTAAGATTTCATGTATATATATGCTAGAACCTTTATGCCTAAACGATTATGTTCACATACATGCTAGTATGTTTGTAAGAAAGTTGCAAGTTCCAAAATTGGATCCATGACAAGATCCATTTTAATATGTGTTTCATGTTGTAATTAGACATATGATTGGATCTAGTTCATACCCTTTTCATAAAATTATACATATTTTATGAAATTGTCATATTCTTGTCATATGCTAGTTATGCTCGATGTTATGCCTAGATCCAAAACAAGTTAGGCTTATGTTATCTAAATCATATGCTAATTTATGTGACACCTATTTGGTTAGATACCTATTTCAATGCAAGTTCACATATATGTTGATTTAGGCTATGTTGCAAGTTCACGCCTATGACATTCATATTGACTATGCAAAAAATGCCAAGTTTACACCTATGTCATGTTTATGTTTGTAAATTCCCTTATGCCAATTTTGTGTGCGCTAAATTAGGCTAAGTTTGTAGCCTAATATTATATGTTAAAAACCATGCGAACGAAAATTAGGCTAAGATTGTTAGCCTAATGTTTAAACGGGGTAACGTTGGGAATATTAGTAAAACTTGACATAAAATATATGAAATTGGCATGTTTGTCACATTCCAAAATTGGTGGCATTTAAACAGTATAAATTCTTATACCAAAAATGTTAAACTTGGAAAGTGGGCCACAACATTTAATTGTTGATAAATTTACATATATTAAGTAATAAAGACAAATATGTAAATTTAGAAAATACGAATATGCTTTGAGTTGTGATGTAAACCTGCCCGGACCCGCCCGACTGTCCAGTAGTCACAACAATACCTATCCAATGTGGGTGGTTAAGCATTGAGCCCAATAAAGACCCGAGGTTAGACTGAGTTACAGTGTAAATCTGCCCGGAACCGACCGGCACATCCAATAACTGTAACAATACCTGTCTAATGTGAGTGGTCGGTGCTTTAAAAAGCTAAGGACAGACTGTCAGGATGGTAGGGTTATGTTAACTAAAAACACTTAACCAATTCAACATGTTAATGAAATTGATGGGTGGGGTTAGGTAAATACAGACACTTAACCACTTAACATGTTTGACTAGAGAACCCCAGTAACGGGGACCCATTTCAGCAGTAACCTACTTAGGTATCACGATACCCTGAAACTAGGAAGGGTGGGGCACGATTACTGGGCTGATTGTAAGCGGTCAAAAGCGACGGCGGTGGGTGCAACAGTGTGGGTTCTAACGGAGTGCGGGCATGCACACACTTCGGAGCAGACAAACAGGGCACTGGGGGCACCAGTAGTATAACCTATGCATTTCTAGTTTTGTGTCGGGTTTCCACAATGGGACTTGATACACCCCATGGTGGGGCCAGCATAGGTATCTATAATTCTTTTGGGGCCGTAAGACACAGATTATTATGCGAGTTGGAGCCGATCTTTAGAAAAAGGGGATCACTTTACCTCCAGCATGGGGTGCCAGTTAAGACAATACAAGTAGGTGCAGAGATATAGTGCGGGGTGCGATAGTATATTCGATTCAAACTGCTTGGTCTTAGTTTATGACACTCTCATATTTCCGGTTTATACTTATCATGCCCTTATTCTTATTCTCATATTGAAGAGTCACTAGACTTACCAAGCTTTATGTCTGACCCTATTTTCTTTCGTCTTCTTTTCTTCTGTTTTCCCCCTCCCAGGTCCACAGGGAGGAAACAACTCAGCTTAGTCAGACTCTTCGCAAGCTTCAAGATAGTAGATGTACGGTTTGGACTCTCTCTTCTTGGCTATGGCTGTTGGACACAATCATGGGGATTTATGCAGTTTTAATTATGTTTTATGCTTCTTTATTTAATAACCAAGACAGAAATGATGATGTAATGTTTTGGAGGTTATTGTGAAACAATGTTTTGTATGAACAAGTATTTGATGAAATAAAAGTCTGTTTGTTTCCGTTACTTATATATATGTGTTTATGTATCTGTCTTGTGTTTATCTGTGACTTTTACTTACAAACCTCCACCAAAGTTAAGGCAGTCCCTTTGTGAGTGACCTTAATGGAGGGTGTGGTGTTCCACTCACCCCAGAAAATTTCAAGTATAATAAGAACATATATATCTCTAAGTTAATCAAAAAGTCAACATTGTACAAACAAGATGAATATATGTAAAACTGCAGAATTATGAATGTACACTTTTGATGATAACTTCTTATATCCATGATTTTTGATTTCATTTTATGTTATGGAAGAATCACAAAGATGTAGTGCCAAAGATGCCTTACACTCATTTTGTAGATTAAGGAGAGAACACTCGACAAAAACTATTTCTCAAACAACATCTAGATTTGGAAAGGACCATTTTCTAAGAGACCTTTGTCATGCTTACATGAAATACCCTCAGCTGCCTTTTGACTTTTTGGGTGATGACCAAGAAATAATTTTAAAGAGACTTAGTACCCAACATGCTGAATTCATATGTAACCTAAACAGAAGGTATCTCGACAGACAGGATAGTCCTATGTAGACTTTAATGTGTGTATTACCAAAACAGCTCAAAGCTTGATCCAATAATTTTAAAAGTTTTTGTAATAAGTTTTTTTTTATGATAATGAAAAGTATAATTTTGTTAGTACCATTCTGTGTAGGTAGAAATTGTAAGTAATTGTATCTTGTTTTGTTTATAAATAAGGAGATCAAGCCGAAATTTCACCCTCTCAATATAGGGATGAACCACTAATAGTTGCAGAGCGAAGAGATGCTTCCAAATATGTACCGACTACAACTCGAGAAAGAACACTACCCACACAAAACCGAAATCAGCGTATACCTTGTCTTGGGGTGGATGTTAGCATTGATACATCAAAGTAAACAGCCAACCTCCTAGACCGGGATCATATAACACCTCTAGACGGCCTACCCTGAAATGCTATGAAAACATCATTCCTAATTTTCCAGATGATGGTCGGAGGGTCCATAGCCTCTTCATTAAAGATTGTCATATTCCGCGCGCGCCAGATGTGCCAACGAATCAAACAAGGAATTAGACGAAAGAGGCTCCCTCGTAGATTTTTCCCTGAGATGCCAGTCCACCAAAATCTCAGTAAGTCTTCAAATGAGTTTGCATTACAGCGAAAACCTAGCAGGTTTCCAAAGTAATACCAAATACCCCTAGCAGAAACCCTAGAAATCAACAAGTGAAAAGTGGTTTCGGTGTTGCCCGCTCTACAGCATCTGCAACTGGAAATGAACGGGATACCGATTTTCTGAATATTCTCATCCAGTGGCAAACCATTATGCATGATTTTCCACATAAAAAGAGACACCTTCGGTGGAATACGGACATTCCAAATAAAGGAGAAAAGAGGAAGCTCAGTCTTCGAATTCTGCACAGAGTTCCATGCAGTAGAAAGTGAGAAACGATTACCGTCCCAAGAGGTATCCTTACCATGAGCATCTGATAAGGCCTTCATGGATTACATCCGTTTCCACGTCTCACTAGCATAGGATGAGATACCAGAGTAATGCGTACTTGCCAACCTTCGGTACTTGGCGTGAAGGAACGTAGTCCAAAGGGAGTTGTCTGCTTCAAACCTTACCCAAAGCTTGCAAGCAAAGGCCACACAGACGTCTTGACGGAGGCCAAGGCCTCCCTCACTTTTAGGAAGACAGATAATGATCTAGGAGATCCAATGATGATGAGAACTGTTATCCTTGGATCCCCAGAAGAAGGAGGACACTAAGGAACAGTACGAGCGGAAAAAAGAATCCGTGGGAGTCATAGCAGCAAAGATATGAGATCCCATGGAGTCTAGGATAGACTTAATGAGAACAAGCCTACCAACTTGAGAAAGTAGGGTAGCATTCTATTTAATGATCTTTCCCCTCACTTTGTCAGTGACAGGATCGAAAACGGCGTTGAGCTTCCTTCCTCGGTATAAAACAATGCCGAGGTAAGGAAGTAAAAGCGAGGCTGCCTTAAAGCCAGAATAAGACTCGATCCAAGCAGCTCTAGCCATCGTAAGATCTTTCGTGGGAAAGAATCAGCTTTTGGAAGAGTTAACGAGTTGCCCCGAACATCTCTTATACCGCCGAATGAGGCCAAAGAGGCCTTGAAAAGACCGATGAATCCTATTAGTAAAAATGATGTTGTCATCAGGAAAGGATAGAGAAGAGATTAGAGGGCAGCCCCTAGGGATGCCGAATCTGTGAATCTGCCCAGCAATCATAAGGCAGTGCAAGCCCCGAATAAAAGCCTCAGCGGCAAGGACGAACAGAGTAGGGAGAGGGGGTCCCCTTGACGAAGTCCTCTCTCAGACCAGAAAACCGGTGGTCGATCCATTGATGAGAACAGAGAACTAGCAGTTGGATATAAGCCTCCAAACAACATCAATAAGGGGCTCCGAAAATTCGAAAGTCCAAAGGATCTTGATGATGATGAACCAAGACACGCGATCATAAGACTTAGCTATGTCCAGCTTGACAACAACATTAGACCCGCGAACTTTCCTATCGATCTGGGAAATCAGCTCCTATGCTAAAAGGACATTATCGGTGATTAAACATCCTTTAAAAAAACCAACATAGGAGGAAGAGATAAGACGCTCAAGAAACGGAGCTAACCTAGGTTAGAACCTTCGAAATGACTTTGTTGTAAAAATTACATAAACTAATAGGCCTAAAGTCAGAACAAGAAGTAGGGTGGTCACATTTGGGGATGAGGATTAGGTTGGTTGAAGTCCACCCCACGGGGAGTTCTTCACCGGAAAAGAAGGACTGAATGGCAAGACAGAAGTCCTGTTGGATGATAGGCCAGACACTTCCGTAGAAAATACCATTGTAGCCATCAGGCCCGGGCGCACTGTCCTTGCTAAGAGCAAATATGCAAGCACGTATTTCATCTGAGGTAGGAGGAGTGGAAAGGTCCGAGCTATCAGACGGGAGGAGTAGCCGAGGAATGAAGGCAAAAAGGGAAGGATCTGACACAGAAACGGAAGGAGCACTGAGGAAGGACTGGAAGTGGGATAGAATAGTATCTTTGACCTCTGCAGGAGATGAGGTTAAAGATAAATCCGGGCGGAGAACCTGAGAAATGGTGAGATGCCTATTCTTCTTACGAATCGAAGAGTGAAAAAAACTAGAGTTCGAATCACCTTCAACAATCCATTTGATCCTGGCTTTTTGTCACAAATAGCCTTTCTCAATGCGAAGCTCAGACGAGTAGGCTAGTTGGGCTACTGCCTAGGCCTCTTTATTGGCAAAAGAGGGTGCATCATCAAAAGCCGCTTCTGTAAGAACTAGGGTTTCTTCAGCCGCTCTGACGGATCAATGTAGGCGGTGATAGAAGCTTACACACCACCCCCTCCAAGTGTTGCCTTCCCCTAGCCATCATTGGCACGAATAAGGGTTTTCAATGCTTTACCCTAAACCTTTGTGATTTGGACGTGAATAAAGGCTTACATCCACCCCCCTCCGAGGGGTGCCTTACCAAGGCCATCGTAAGAGGAAGTAAGGGTTTAGATGTTCCGACCCGGGGATGGAGGCTTACTCTTTTGATGCTTTAAACTGGCCTTTTCTGATTTGGGCGAGGCTAAAGGCTTACACACTGCCTCCCTTTAGGAGATGCCTTGCCCTGGGCATTTTGGCATGGACAAGGGTTTTTTACCATCGTAGGTAGCTTCACCTATTTTAGGTGGTTCCAAATTTTAAGGATTCTTACCATGTAGACATTCTTTCTTCAATGAATCATTTGTTATAAAAGTATCAAGTCTTCTTTGCATATCAATACAACTGGCCTTGATTATAGAAATTGATACTCGTTCCTTCAAGAATCATGTAGTGGTTGGCTTCATGTCCATACATCATATGGTAGTGGCAGTATGGTACTCCTAATTTCGTTTCATATTTGGGTTTCTTCTTTAATGATGGCCAAAAGTTTAGCTCATGTTTGGTTAGGAAGTAGATATTCTCGGTTGATATGGTAAGGCTGCATTCTTTAGGTAATCTTGACTTAAATGCTCCCTTTTGACTCCATAACTTAACCCTTTTGTTACTCAGTTGTTTGCTTCATATTTATCTTCAAGTTTTCTTTTCAATATATTTTGGGGCTGAAGTGCAATTTTCTTAAACCATTTTGAAGTAAACCGGTTGAAATCCTTCATTATTCTTTGCTTGAATGTATTTTCCTTAGCCTGTGCATGGATGACTTCTTTTATATGAGAGAATAAATTGTATTCCTTTGATATAGTGCTACTTAAAACAAAGATAGGAGTTAGTCCTATATGGAAAGGGTTGATGCTCCAACGGTTGGGATTGTACCGGTCTAGTTCCCTTTTCTTATTCATCATTCGCAAAGATTTCTTTCTTAACCTTTGTTCTTCAATAACTCTTGGATCAATTTTGTCTGATGTAGCCATTCGAGGTTCAGAAGATCCTTGCGGAGACCTTTTATCCATGGTTTATATCTTCAATGTTTACCCAACAAGATGGAATAACTAGGGATGTAGTAGGTTATCTAAAAGACCGGAGGTTCAGGCCTTCCTCCTAGCGCTAAAATCTTAATAAGAAAAATCATCAACACCGGAATATAGGGTTATGATTGTGAACCTAGGGGTGATCAAGTTCCACAAAGTGCGACTTAATTTTCCCTTTCCTAAATATCAAGATCCTAAGTCCGCAGATTAGTTACTCTTCCTTCAAGAGGTGAGTATCATGCTTAGGAGACTTAAGGATCAATAATTACCTTAGGATAAGGGCTTCGTAAGCTCGATACTAATTGGAGCTAGATGGATCATTGGGGACAATTCAGTAATTATTTCCAAGTCGAAGATTTGAATTTGAATTAGTAATGGGAAGATAAATGGAATAGATTTCAAGTGCTACGTATCTCCTTTATAGATCACTTTACAGAGTACATAGAAGATTACAAGGGAAATCCCCAAATCGGTTTCTAAATTTAAGTTTTATCTCTTAGAAATGAATACAATATTTTGGAATGAGGAGAAGACCACCAAAATGTGACCCTGGGGTCTTATTTATAAAAGATTTGGGGCCCCTTCAGTAGCGATCAAATGGGAAGCTCGGTTCCGCATCAATCCTCCAGTATCGCCCCTCCTTTGTGGTTCTTGGTTTCGGTCGCAAACCCCTGGTGTCGGCTTGCTTCAATAGGTCCCGTGTCGATTTCGACACTTTGTTACCTACATTTTTGGGTGTCGCGTTTAAGATTTTGCATAGTAACTGGGTATAGCCCTTATGCTTTTTCATTTGTGATTTTGGTGTCGCATTTGGTAACGGTATCAGTACCAAGCTCGTTGGTATTGATAGCACTTCGTTTGCTCCCATATTGGGGTCATGCTTTTTATTTTATGCATTTGGATTTGATATCTATCACCAAGCTTGTGTACCTAATCTTGGTGTCGTTTCATGCTTTATCTTTGCCTTCCTTGGTACCGACTGTGTGTATCTGTCTTCTTTGTCCGATATCGAAACCAAGCCAACTACTTGTGCATGTTGGCCTTGATAACGTGTCTTTATTGTTATCTTCTTTGTATTGGCACCAAGATATTTGCTACCCTATGTTGGTGCTAATAGCATATGTGCCAAGCCCTTGTTTTGTTGTCGACTTTCTACTCCCATCCCTCTTGCTTTCGGTATCGGCTTAGTTCTTTTAGTCCTTTTGCTTCTGGTTTTGGCTCTACCTTGTGCTATGGTGTTAACCAAAAACTCCTCATGCTTCTACTCTGATGTCGGCTTCATTTCGATACCTCTTCACCTCACTTTGGTTTCGGTATCGAAATCTTACAGTAACAGGTACCAACACAACGAGCATATTCAAACATCAATCGATACATTCGATGGGGAACTGAATGCTGACTTTGATGACCTAATGAAGAACTTCATCCTCGGTGTCTTTCACCTCTGACCCCTTCAATCTTTTTTTGTCAGCCTCTATCACTTCAAATGTAGGATTTAAATTAAAATTAGGGAACTTTTTTTAAATTTTGGGGGAGTTTTACGATTTGGGAGAAAACAAAAGTTTTGAGTAGAAAATGGAGAAAAAGCCAATATAAACATGCAGATTGCTAATCTAACACGTTGGATTCCAGCAAAATAGACGAATTGGCTTTAGCTACAGTTTACAATAATCTGTTTGGTTAGTTTTAACCAATAGTATAGCAATGTGTTTCTTACATTTGATTTTGATAAGAGTACTATAATTCAATGATTAATAGTTGCGCCTCTAATACACCAAAAGTAATTAAATATTAAGGATTAATATTACCACTTCTTCGTTATCATTAAATAATAGTAATTAAATATTAATTATTATGTGTATATTATCAATAATCTATTATCAGTAATTATTGGTAATTGTTAGATGTTAAATATATATCAAATAGTAAATTAAACATCAATATTCAGTTTAAATATTTAGATACAGTAAATAAACAATATGTCAAATGTTATACGTCAAGAATTAAATTTGATTATTAAGCATTAACCTTAATTAATTATTAATTATGAACTACTATATATTTTCTTAATTACTTATTATTTATTAGTTACCGTTTTTTAATAGACAAAATTAATTAATAATGATTTAAAATTAACTATTAGAAGCTAATATTTACTTATAAGATAATTAATTTTTTTTAGATAAGTAGTGCCATATCCGTATTAATGATAAAATAGTCTTAAATTTATTTTAGAAAATTTTAAATATAATTATGAGTTATAAAATATTAAATAATGAATATTACTCATTAATTATTACCAGTTGACTATTAGTCTTTAAATATTAATCTTAACAATAAATTATTTAGTAATAATTTATGGTTATTGATTTTTTGGCAAGGCATGGTTATTGATTATTAAAAATTAATTATTATTTACTTTTTTTGACATAGCTAGAATTTACTTCTTATTTATAAATTATTAATTATCAAGTATAACTTAATTATTAATCATTATGTGTATAGTAACGACTATCAATTATCAGCAATAATTACTAAATATAATTTTAAATAGTTAATTAAATATTATTATCAATTATTAAATATTAACTAATAAGAAGTAAATAATGTTACATTTTTTAATTATTAAATGTAATCAATAAATATTAGTTATTAACAATTAATTATGTTAGATTATTAAGGATAAAAAATTATTTTGATTATAGATAATTAGCAAATATAGGTTTTGTCTGGCATAGTCGATCGGTTTTTAAAGTGACCACAAACACTTTTATTATTACCAATTACAAATACAAGTAATGATAAGAGGTTGGTTGTAGCTAACCTATTACAAATATGATTTTAAAGGTGGACCGTCCACCGTCATCCTATCTAAGTTATAGTACAGGAGCTAGCCAATTTACTATACTACTAAATGCTCCATGCAGGGAGTCACATATTAAAATTACATACATGATTAACATATTCAGGTAACGTGCTTACAACAACAAAAGAGAGTACACAAGGTACTACATCAGGTCCACGAAGTTGCAAGCGGCACTGAGTTGAATGGCAAACCCACTCCCAAATTAAAACTCTACAGACATAGAGAGGCTAAAGAAAAAGGATAGCATGCAAAGCATGCTCTCCCTACCTCAAATCCCATCCAATCGTGTGACATGTCCAGAATTCATCCAAATTATCATAGCAAGGCCAACACCATTGGTCAAAACAAACTAGTTCTGGCATATTGCGAGCCTAACCTTCACCTGGCGCGTGGAACAGTAGCTATGAGAAAAGATGATGACTAACATAACCACCCAACATCAAAGATACACAACCCAGAACCGCTAACAACACAAAGACAGGTCCAACCATCACGTTCGGTATACGAACAAGCTCCCTAAAGACATTACAACCACAATACAGATAATTCAATACCAGTTACAAGAAGACCAAGAAAATCATACCACAAAAATTAACTAGCACACAGAGGACACCACAATCAACCCTATATCTCAAACTACATGAACTTTAAACACCAAGCAATGTAAAGCATGAAGTCGCGAGGTTACCAGAGGTAGCACACTACAAATAAAGTTTGATGAGGTGGCTAAAGGCACTTATGAGATTTGCAGAAGAAAATCAATGAATTCCAAGAGGGCCATTGCACATAGCAAGACAGAAGCAAACGCCACAATATCGCCAGTAACTACACCTCAGGCGAGTCGAACCCAACAGACAAGGAACCCGGTAAACCAAACCGCAACTCAAACCCGCACGGAACAGACACAAACACAGAATAGATTATTTATTAATAATCCTTATTCGTAAATTTTAAATAATTACCAATCGAATTATTCATTTATAATTTACTAATTTTTAAATAATCTATATCAACTAATAATTATTTAAAATAAATTATTAAATACTTGATATCGTTTCATAAGCAATAAATTTTATTATTAATCATTAGTCTAAATTATTACTTAATTATTAAAATTAATTTTTTAAATATTAATTAATAATTATTTAAAATTAATTTTTTAATACTAAATACTACTACTTAATTACTAAATATTAATTATTTATCAAACGTTAATGTTGCACATTAAATATTTAATATTGACTATCATTTAGTTGATATTAACTATCAAATCTTAATTATTGAATGTAATTGATAAAGTTTAACTATAATTATATTAGTTATTGATATTAATCTATATTAAATTATTAAACAAAATTAATAATTATTGATAGTTTATAGTAGTAAATATTCATAAATTTAATTTTCAATTTTATGAACATATTTAAGCTTATTGTAGAAATTTTCAAATTTAATTTTGGAAATATTACTTTTTATTTTTAATTATTTAATATAATTATAAATTATTACTTATTATTTATGAATTATTAATCATTAAATATTAATGGTTAATTAAGTGTAAAAGTTAAACATGAACTACTGAATATTAATTATTAGTTATTCAATATTAACTATTTAACATTTAATATTAAATGTTATTAATAAATATAAACTATCATTACTAACTACAAATGATTAATTATATAAAAATCCTTAAATATAAAAAATAGTTATTGGTTATTTATAATAGATAGTAATTATCAATTATTTATTAATAATAATTAACTATAATAAATTACAAATAATGACCTGCATAGGGTGTTGTTGGGAATATTTGGTTCCTATTAGCTTGATTTAATTTGTTGTTCCCTTGATATTGGTCTTAAGCCCGAAGATTAGTTACTCTTTCTTCAAAGAGGTGAGTATCACTGTTACGAGACTCAAGGACCAACAGTTACCTTGGGATAAGAGTTTCATGAACTCGACACAAGTTAGAAAGCTAAATGGCTCATTAAGGGTTATTTTGATAATTATGCTCTTGTAGAAGGCTTTTTTCATGAAATAATAATAATATTGGAATAAGAAAAATGAATGATAAGGGTTAAATTTCTCTTTATTGATCAGTTGATTGAATACATTGAAGACTACAAATAAAATCCCCAAATTGATTTATTACAAATTATGGTTTTCTCTCTAAGAAATGTATACAAGATTGTGGAATGAGAAAAAGTCCCCCAAAATTGAAATCTTGGGTCTTATTTATAGACAGATCGGGCCCCCTTCGGTTTCGATTGGTAGAAAGCCCGGTCCTAGTGCCTTCCGCTTCAACAATTGTTGTCTGGTATCGGTATCGACACGCATTTGTATTCTATGTGTCGTTATCGGCTTTATGTTGCCCACAAACCTGGTGGTGTCTCCATGTAGTGTAATGACACCAAGTTTATCGATGTGGATAGCTTTCCCCTGTAATGCCTTTGCACTCCCTTCCTTATGATTTTGACAACCTCTTGGGTATCGGTATCGACACTAAGCCCGTTATTGTGGATAGTTCCCTTCTTGCACTGTCTCATGAGCTTTGGCCCATATCAATAGTCTTTGGTTATGGTATCATCTTCAAATCTATAATGCTTATGGATTCTTCTTGATGACTTTGGTGTTATCTTTTGTAACCTTATCGATACCAAGCCTGTTGGTATCGATAACACATGTTTTCTTCCATGTTAGTCTCGTGCTTCTCTCTTATGGCTCCAGGATTCGGTATCGGATATGCTTCAAGTTTTGAAATTTTGTTGATTGCTTACCCTCCTTGCTTCCCTTTAATATAGAATTGCTTTCGGTGTCGATATCATTACCATTTGGACTGCTCATTGCATGTTGGTTTCGGTACCGCACCTTGTTGTTGTTAACAATATTTGTCATCAACACCGGAGATAGGTATAAGGAAATGGAACTAGGGGGAAAATGAGATTATTTAGTTCCTACACGCTTGAGTTTGTTCACAGTTTCCTAGATATAAAGGTCTTAAGCCCGAAGATTAGTTACTCTTCCCTCAAGGGGTAAGTATCATGCTTATAAGACATAACAACCAACATTTACCTAGGGATAAGGGTTCGCTAAGCCCAACACAAGATAGAAAGCTAAACTGTTTGTAGAAAGGGGTTTCACAATAATCTCGAGGAAGGGTTTAGACTTGTGTAGAAAATCTTTGCCGTGTAGAAAGAATAAGGTAGTATGTAAAGGAAGTCGCTAAACAACTCATAGGAATTTTGCTAATTGTCGATTCACTCTTTATTGCTCATTGATTTGAATACATAAGTGTTTACAAATGAAATCACCAAACTGATTTAGAAATTAGGGTTTACTTTATAAGAAAAGAGCATAAGATTAAGGAATGATAAATCATGTCAAAAATGTGACCCCTATGGTCCTATTTATAGACAAATTGGGACCCCTTTTTCCATTGGGTCAACAAAAGCCTCTTCCGGGTGCAGTAGCTAGGTATCAGCCACCCTTTACCTTTTGATTTCGGTTGCCTTGGCTCTCATCCATTCCTTTGGCATTGTTAATAGATATAACAGAGCTTTCGGTGTGTTAGCCCTGGCTCTCGTTAGGCTGGTCTCGGTCATTGGAGCTTCTCTTTGATTTTACTTTTTCCTCTCGTGTCAATACCGAGCTCGTTGGTATGGATAACTTTGAGAAAGGCTATCGGCTTTCGATCATAATCTTCCGGTCTTGTCTTTAAGTCTTCATAGTGCTTGTTCTTGTATTTCAATTACTTATATTCCGGGAACCGTCACCCTTTTCAGTATCGACACTATGCAAGTTTGTGTGCACGACTTTGTTTCCTACAAGCTTGGGTTTTATTTCGAGAGAACTATGGAGTGGGTTTCGTTCTTCCAGAAGGATGATCTCGGTGCATTACTAGTTGATTTCTGAAGTTGCCTCTCGGTGATTGTAGCACCCCACACTTTTCTACGTCCAAATTTCGATAAAAATCGAAACTCAAATACATCCAAGCATGGAGCATGTATATCGGGTACCTGCAAATAAATGAACATGAGCATAATCAAAGTACAATAAGATAACTCATAGTGGAAACAAAATAGGATAAACTAGTATTAATTCAAGTAACTACCGTTTTCAAAGTAAGTCACTTCCCCAATACCGATCATGAGAGAGAACGTGAACCGAAAGCCAAAGTTAAACACCTATAAGAACCCAAACTTCTCTAGAAAACCTAGGTGGTTGTAATAAGGAAGGGGTCAGAACAACAAGATTCTGGTGAATAGGAAATGTGCAACACTGATAATAATTAACAGATGTATCTTGTTTGGTTCAACCCAAGATGTATGCCTACCAAGGTTAGTGATTTTATTCTAACCTTGTAAATGTTTGCGCACTACCCTACTACTCTTCCCAAAGTAGTATTCTATGATATAATACTGAGATAGAACATTTACGCATATATTTAGGAAGCCTTTAAACCATAATTTAGCTGATTATTCTCGCCAGAAGTGAACCCCCTAATTGCGGAGTATTCATACATATATATATACCTTTCCATATGCCTACCCCATTATTGTTTTCAGCCTCACTATCATAGGTTGGATTCTCTCGATCACTTAAGACCCTAGGTGGACTTATTGGTCGACGAACTTATTGGTCACTGAATACCTCTGAGTAACTTGTTCCATATTCTTATAAACTAAACGGCACTAGCAACAGGCTCTACTAGTTAAGGCTTGCGCTATTTACGCATATACCCCTACCCCGCATAAGGTGTGAGATGGTATTTTATCGCTCGTTATACCTTATAGCTTACCTTATTGGATAACCCCCTTAATCACTTACTACTTCTCGTAGGGTAGGTAGCTATGTCTGGCATTTTTAGTTTCCAGGTTTAGGTAGACAATACACACAAGCCGTTTAAGAACCCTATACTGAAAGACCTATCCCCAGGTGGACTCTTCAACCCGAGCCGCTAAAGACCCAGAAAGCATACTACACGCTAGGGTTATTAGGTTTGTACCCTATTAGCCCTTAGTACCTTTCCCTATTAAGATAAAGTGGGCTACGTCATTACGCGCTTTCTGTTTAGTTTCTCTCCACACGATTTATTATCGTCACGGGTTCTTATGATTAATAATATCTTTACATCATTAGCCTACTAAGTCCAATTCTACTTTTAACTATAAATTCTATATTCATTGGTATAAATAAGGAAGTTTATATCCTCTTTTACCTATGATACTTATTTGATTACTTCCTTAATTGGACTTAGTATTTAAGCAACAATCAATATCCATTAACCCCCTTATGACACCCATTTTCTTTTATTTCTGTGTTTATTTCCCTTTATGACCATAACAGTCATATTTTCTATTACTACCAAAATAAAGCACCGGAGCAGGCTGGCGGTGAAGAGGTAGCAAAACGGCACAAGCATAAAGAAATTTTCCATTGGCTAAGGTTCGAGACAAGAAAAAGCCAACAACATAAAGGAACAGTCTGAGAGTTATGCAACCAGCACCATCATCAAAGTGAAGAGCTTAAAATCTATACAAACAGAAATACCAATAAGGTGGTTCCGGCACGATCGGTAGAAAGTCACCCAAAACCCGAAGCTAATAAAGAGAAAGACTAAGAATCTCACCAACCGGGACCTGTAAGGACGAAAGGGCTATCGGTGTTAACTCGCTTAATACCTATGCATAAGGAGACGAAAGAAATAAAGATATAGAGTTTAAAGCATATAGGGACTATCTGCGA
The DNA here is from genome assembly GCA_030737875.1 of Allium sativum. Classification (NCBI taxonomy): domain Eukaryota; kingdom Viridiplantae; phylum Streptophyta; class Magnoliopsida; order Asparagales; family Amaryllidaceae; genus Allium; species Allium sativum. Next base: position 180,823,630 of record CM060924.1, on the reverse strand, counting down.
CCAATTTCTGAGACCTCCATTAGCTGGTTCCTAAGAAGTTACTCTAACAAGCAATTTGCAAAGCAACGGAAGCAACCTCGCGGAGAAGCAAGGATACACTCCGGAAGTCTACCGACTGGCAAATCGGAAACCCAAAGAGAGACAAGCTATCCACACAATTCTATTTAGTGTCGATACCGGCAGGGGTGGTGGACCCGACAATCTTTCACTTGAATCACAAAGGCAAACTCCGCAAAGGATTAATAACAAGACCGAAAGTTCAAACCGGAAGCTTTCATCCGGAAACCATTCGCACTGACAGGTTCGGGATCAGTACAAAGTATATGCACAAGCAATCTAAAAGGAGTTCTCCTGACCGGAGTCGTCATCTTGAGAGCAAGAATTGACACCTCAAAGTGCCATATGCAAAGCCTTCAAAAATCTAAAAAGGTGGATGAGAGCCAAAATTCCCGTAACCAAAGGGAAAGCGGCCACAGGGGCTACTAGTGGCCCAGTAGCAAAAGGGTCCCTAATTTGTCTATAAATAAGACCCCAGGGGTCTCATTTTAGGGACCGAATTCTCATTTCTCAATCTTGCTTTTTTCCCTCTAGAGAAAACCGTAATTTCCAAATCGAATTGGGGATTTCTTCAACTCTTGTAATATATCTATAATTAATAAAGGAAGGAAGTCCGGGACTTACGCATTTTCTCGATTTGATAATCATATTGTGTCTATAATGATAAGACAGGGAGTTAACACTGACCTTTCTTATGAAAGAGTTGATCACAAGTTCTTTTGTGGGAAGGAAAGTCTTGAGTGAAAACAAGGCTCCCCCCTTCCTTAAGAACTTTCATACGCGGTTCAGCTCTTCCATAGTAAGCCTAATGCAGCCCAACCTCACAAGGGATCTTGCTATAAACTTGTGGCTTGATAACAGATGCAACCATGGACTACCAGGCTGGTTCGATGCAGAAGTGTCATATAAGTTGATAAGTGTGATAACTTTAAAACAAAGCCGAGTGTTGTGAGGCATTAGCCTATTTCTTCTCAACACAATGTATAATATTTTATCCAAGTTCTAAAGGTGTTTATTGCATAAGGCCTCAATTTCATTTAACTCATAAAGCCTTTCTTTAAAGTTGCCTTCGACTCCTAGGGAATGGTGAAATTAGCTAAAAAGCACTGATTTAAGACTACATTTCAATAACCTTTGAATCGTCCTTGTATTAAACTTCTAAATATATGCATTGTCCTCTCTAGTTCAGGTGTTGACGAAAAATATCATTAATATTTTAGTGCTAAAAGGAGGGCTTGAACCTCCGAATTCATATTTATCTTATCAAAAATTAATTTGGTAAATTTATTGCTCTGTTGCAGGGGAAGATGAAATCAAAAATATTGGAGGATGGAAACAAGGAGCCAACTCCTAATGCAACCCTTGAAGGAAACATGGATCTAACGCTTAATCTAAACAACAATGGAGAAAGAATAACCTCTAACCCTATGCAGCCACTAATCCCAAATGCCATGAAGGAAAATGCCGCTAAAATCATGGCTTTGGAAAAGCAAGTCCAAGAAACCCAAGCTCAAATAAACGCTAATCAAGCACAAAAGTCTTCAAAGATCATTAAGCCTAGCTAGAGGAAGGAGGATGAATCTCCGAAGAGAAAGGCTCCCGCTCAACAGTCTGAATCAAAAGAAAGGCTTTAGGATGCTTCCTCTAAGAAGAAAAGATCCCACTTAACAGGGATAGATCATCAAGGAAATTAATGCGAACAGGAGCAATCTAGAATCTCTACATCCAAAGGATATGATCCTAAAAGGGTGAATTATGATAATATTGAGTCGTATCTCAAAGATATTGCTAGAAAGACCATCAAAGATTTGTTGGGAAGCAAAGGAAAAAGAACCCAGGATGATAGGGTTAACGACAACAAAAGGGTAGCTCCTTTCACCGACGAAATCATGAGTATTATAATACCGTCAAAGGTAAAGGTTCCAACCATAAAGTACCCTAGAATGACTGACCCTGATGGTCATCTAATGGCTTTCGACAGCCAAATGGATCTCTATAATGCTTCAAGAGCCGTTAGGTGCATACTTTTTCCAGTAATCTTTCACGGAGCAGCAGCTAAGTGGTATTGTCAGTATAGAGAAAATACCATCTACTCGTCAAAGCAGTTTGCCTATGAAGTTTCCGCATAGTTTTGCATCTGCAAGGATCTGGCAGTTGTCTACACAGTCATTTCCAACATCAAATGGAGGCAAGGGGAGTCCCTAGGAGATTACTTGAAAAGGTTTAATGTGGACACATTGAAGGCAAAGGACATGAATGGCCATAATAAGCTAATCGTCGTGCATTCAGGTTTAATTGAGAGCACCCCCGTTTGGAAGGAACTATATATCCATGGTTGTAGAGATTTACAAGACTTCCACTTTCAAGATGACAAATTCATCAATATGGATGAACTGTACTTTACAAAAAGAAGTTTGGGACTCAAGGGGAAGGAGGAAAGCTGAACATCGGTAGAAATACTTAGAGTGGAAGATTTGGCTTGGACAGAAATTAGAAAAGGACAAGTTAGGAAGATTCTAATTCCAATGCAGTTGCTTTAAGCAAGCCCATTCCTTTTGTGTATGTTGTGGAAAAAGAAAGGGTCAACAACTTCCTCGTCTCGTTCAAAGCCAAGGATTGCCCTAAACCTCATGCTGGTGGAAAATAATGTGAGTATCACAAAACAAATGGACATAAGACTGATGGGTGCAATGTTTTGGACGGGATTATTCAAATGTTCATTCGAAAGGGGCATCTAAAAGAATTTGTTCTAAACAAAACGTCATTCGCCCAGATTACGAATGGACAGCAGAAGGTTTCAGCTAATGCAATAAAACTCCTGTGGAAGAAGGTCATACAGACTCGGGACCACCAATAAACCAGATTAATGTGATCCATGGTGGGCTACATCCTACTGGAAATTGCCTGGTAGCAAAGAACCGATACCTAAAGGGGGCTTGCTAAGGGATATTCACCATTCAAGAGGAACCTTCATTGAAAAATGCTCGTTATACTCTCAAGATGCATAACCTAGTGGTTTCGCCAGAGGAGATAAAGAAAGGGGTCTGTCATCCGCACAATGACCCTCTTATGATAACATCTCAAATTGGACTCTCTGTTGTTTCTAAGATCCTTCTCAACACTGGAAGTGCCGTCAGTGTCATCTTCAAGCATGCTTTTGATCAAATGGGAACTCATGAGAAGAAGTTGGTAATAAAAAATGAGCCAATCTTTGGCTTCAACAACAAGGGCTTGACTCTTGTAGGACAGATCAATCTCCTAGTTCAAGTTGGCTTATCTCCACTCCACCGAACCTTTGAAACTCTCTTTGTTGTGATTGATCAACCGTCCTACTACAACGCCTTCTTTGGTCGACTTACTCTGAAAGGAATGGACTCTTTTGTTTCTTCCAACTATCTTATGTTAAAATTCTTGAGTAAACAAGGATGGGGTACCATCCGGGGAGAGCGGTTTAGTTCCCAAGAATAATACTTCGCAACAATTGACAAATACAAAAGGGAGTATTCTTCCTACTTTGATTCTTCTACTATTTTTAAACCTTTGGATGATGGATTCTTACATCCAACATTTGAAGCTAAAATGAAAATTGACAAGGCTGACAAATGTACAAATGGTAGGTACACTTCTTTGAGAAGGAAAAGGAAGAGAGTTGCTAACATAAACTTGACAGAAGCACAAGAAATTGTCATAGACTTGGATTCCAGAGGAGACACTGAAAGAATAAAACCAAAAGAGGATTTGGAAGAAATAAAGGTCAATCCAAAGGATAAGACTAAGGTCATCAACATAGGGAAAAGATTGGTGGAGCCCTTAAAGAGTGACTTAGTCGGTTCTTACAGCTCAGCAAGATGTTTTCGCTTGGACCCTTTCAAACATGGTCGGAATCAATCCTTCTATCATGAGCCATACCCTAAACATTAACCCTTCTTTAATCCCAGTCCAAAAAAAGAAGAGGCAATACAATAGAGATCAGTCAGAGGCTTTAAAGGAAGAAGTCAAGAGGTTAGAGACAAACAGGTTCATCCGAGAAGTTTTTTACCCTAAATGGCTAGCCAATCCTGTACTAGTAAAGAAGTTCAACAGGAAATGGAGAACGTGCATTGATTATATAAACTTAAACAAGGCTTTCCCAAAGGATTGCTACCCATTTCCGCAGATAGACCAGTTGGTTGATGCAACAAGTGGCCATAAGATACTATCCCTTATGGATGCTTTCTCAGGGTATAATCAAATTCCAATGCATAAACCTGATGAGGAGCATACAAGCTTTATCACTGATTGTGGAACATTTTGTTACAAAGTAATGACTTTTGGATTGAAAAATGCGGGAGCAACATACCAAAGGCTAGTTGACATGATGTTCCAAGAGCATATAGGCGTAACATGGAAGTGTATGTAGATGAAATGCTAGTAAAGTCCGTCAAAGCGGAAAGCTACCTAAAGGATCTGGGGGAGATGTTCAACGTCTTAAGAAGTAACCACTTGCAAATGGATTGTATGTCTGATGTTGTAACTTACACTATATCAATTGATTTCTACCAAATATACATCTGTTTGGTGGAGGATAATTTATTCTCTTAGCTTAGCACCCTTCACTGAGATGTACGAGCTTAGAGTTTATATATTAGTAGACATCAGTTGTATGGTATGAATTAACAATGTGGCACGCTGAGATGCATGGATCAAAGCTTTTGTTGAAAAGCAGATCTTTGTCGATGATGATCAAAGCATGGATGATATAGCATAGTTTTGTGTTATGGCATTAATTCGTGAGCTTAAAACCCCGGTACGTGTCAAAAACGGAATGAAGGACAACAGGGAGGACAATCATTTCTTTCTAACTAGAAGTGTTGACATGGTATGGAGCCTAGGAAATTTTACTTATGTGGATGTAGGAATTGACAAACCTCAGATGTGGCCGCACAAGGCTATGATGGTCGACGTACTGACAAAGAGGTTCAATGGAACTAGGACACGTATTGTTCAGGTAATGCTAATTAGCGACATACTGTTGATCGGGCTTGTTGATCCAAATGGATAGGTAGTCCCCTGGGATATTTTGCTAGAGATGTTTCGAAATTCGGACAAGAGAGGATTCCTTGCCTCGGCTCATGATGGAAATCTAAATTCCAGTACATGATTTTAGGGTTTTAGTTGTATACATATGGCGACATAATAGGATTTGGTATTATGTCGTCTAAGATTGATACATTTATATTTGAAATTATTTTATGCACTATGCACTAACAGTAAATAAAGAAATTCTTGGTATCAAGCTTGTTTGGCTATTATAAGGTAAAACTCTATCCTCCGTCTTACGCTTGCATTGTGTGATGGGACCTGGGTCTTATAATAGCTTCATTTTTCCAAAAGCATGGCGTATTTTTGTTTAAACTTGGTATCTATTTTTCAAATAGCTTCATTTACTCAACCTTTAAATAAAGTTTTTAATAATTGTTTTTAAGTTCTCAAACCAGTCCCATGACTAACCTGGATTTTATCATTTCCACGTAAACTCTAGGTGCCCATATTTTCCACACGGAAAGCCAGTAGTTTTGGTTTTCCATATTTTCTATTCATAGGATTCTTGATAATGGCTGAGATGTATTCTTGATATCTTTATGGTCCATTGTTATTTTAGTTGATGTTTTCCGCTGTGCATTGTATCATTGTATTCATGTAATTTTATTTCTATTGCATTGTTGTTATTTATTATCTGATATTTACTTTTCCGCTATGTATTATTTTGTATTCGCACTCTAATATTCTCGTATTCTGCTGTAATATTGTTGTAATAAAAATGAAAAGTTCTCTTGTGTTCTGTTCTAATGTGCCATATGCTCATAACGATACGCCATTTTGAACGGACTAAGTCAGTTTAGCGATCGATTCGGATCGGGAAAAATTTGGGTCCTTACATTTTGGGTTATCGTAAGGTAAAAACCATTCATATCTATGTATGGATCGGTCTTACGATTACCCTTTCTTTTAAAAGGATTTTAAAATTTAAATCAAGTGGTTGGAGTTTCCTCACACCAGCCCCATGACTGACTCAGAGTTTATTTTGATTTGTTCTACCCTAAACGCTTGGGTGCCCAAATTTGTACGGACGGTCAAGTAGTAGAGATTTTACTCATATAGTTGGAGGAGTTTGGCGCAGAAGGCTTCAGCGTTAGTTAGCTACTGTTTATTTATGTTGTATATGTTGTACTCTGGTGATGGTATGTGTATACAGCTACAGATTTGTAATTCAAAAGTTATGTTATATAATATATTTTATTCGTTCCACTGTGAGATTGTGTATGGTCTGATTTTATGGTCTTTGTATTCCTCTTCTTCTTCTTCTTTTCTACTCTTTTCTTTCTTTCTATTTCTCACTCTCTAACTTCTTTCTTTGGCATCTGAGTTTTTTTTGGAACTTTAGGTTGGACTTGTATTGTATTTAGTCGACTCAATAGGTACAAAAATTCAGGTCGCTAAGGCTCTAGGAGCCTGTTTTAATCTATATAAAGCTTTATTTATCTTATAAGCATGGTTTGGAAATTTTTCATCTTCGAATAAGGGGGGTTGTTCAACATAAACATTTTCTTTAACAAATCCATTTAGAAAAGCACTTCTTACATCCATTTGAAATAGTATAAAATTATTATAATTAGCGAAAGCAAGTAGAATTCTAATAGCCTCTAATCTTGTCACAGGGGCAATGGTTTCATCGTAATCTATTTCTTCCTCTTGACAATATCCCTATGGAACTAGTCGAGCTTTATTTCTAATAAACCCACTGATTTCATTCATTTAATTTTTATAACTGGAAATTAGGGAGGCATCCTTATTATACCTTCATATTGTAAAGCCAGTCCCTCTCAAAGTTTCATTGTAAATCCGGTCCCTATTTTCTAAAAAAAAGAAAATTATTATTGATATGTCAGACAGTTTTATAAATAATTACTGATATGTCAGCAACTTTCACTGATAAAGTTTCATTGTAAATCTAGTCCCTGAAAGGAATTTTTTTGCTAAAATGTTATCAACTTTTATAAATAATTGATGATATGTCACTAACTTTTATATAATGCATAGAAAAGTGAAAAATTATTGCTGAAAATTCATCAGCTTTTGTAAGTAATTGTTGATATGTCAGCAACTTTTATATAGTGGACAAAAAAATTGCTAATATGTCACAAACTTTTATGAAATGTTGTTGATATGTCTGCAACAATCGAGGATTAAAAAAGACCTAATTTACACTAAAATTTAGAGAAGGACTTTTCAAGTATTTTAAACCTTAATAAGGACCTGTGCCAAAAGTACCCTTTTTATAAAGCTATTTAGTTCCTATTATAGTTTTAACCTCTAGTCTAGGAACAAGTTCTCATACATCATTTCTAATGTATTGATACAGTTCTTCTTGCATAGCAAGCATCCATTAATCATCAGATGATGCTTCCTTTAGATTTTTGGGTTCTGTATTTGATATAAAATCTATATTACTCATGTTATTTAATTGATTTCTAGTTCTAACTACAAATTCAATATCTCATAGTACATTTTTTACAGGATGATCTCTTAGATGTCTAATTCTTTTATTGGGTTAATTGATTTCATTATTTATTTCACTTAATTCATTATCACATTCATCTTCATTATGTTTTTGATTTAAATCTTTATAAATTTAATCAAAAGATACATTCAGAGTTTCTTCAATAGTATTACTTTTTAAATTAAAAACTCTGTATGCTTTACTTCTATTTGAGTATCCAATAAAAATTCCTTTATCTCATTTAGAATCAAATTTATCTCAATTTTCTTTAGTATTTAAAATAAAACATTTACTTCCAAAAAATCTAAAATAAAATGCCTTTGGTTTCTTATTATAAAGAAGTTAAGCTGTAGTACCTGATTCGGCCCAAAATCTTCTTGGTAAATTACTATCAGAAAGCATAGTTCTTGCACACTCTTGAATCATCCTATTTTTACGCTCAACTACTCTATTTTGTTGAGGGGTCCTCAAAAAGGAGAAATTCTAACCAATTCCCATTTTATTATAGAATTCTCAAAATTTTCATTTTCAAATTATCCACCGTGGTCACTACATATAAATTTAATTTTTAAAGATAATAGGTTTTGAATCCTTTTAGCAAAAGTTTTATATAAATCAAAAGCGTCACTTTAAGTTCCAGAAAAGTTCCCAAGTAAATCTAGAAAAATCATCCCATTACAAAAACATACTTACTATAATTTATTGATTGTGTTTGAGATGGACCAAATAAGCCATATGAAGTAATTCTAATGGATTTGATATAGAAATATCAGAATTTAATTTAAATGAATTTTTTTCTTAATTTCCCTCATTGACAGGTATTACATAAATTATTTAATTTAAAATTCATTTTGAGAAGCCCTCTTACTAAATTTAATTTTGAAATCCCAGACAAGTGTTTGTAATACCGAATCTTTTATGCCAAATCCAAGGGTCACTTGTATTACCAAAATACATAAGTTATCGTTTGAAATTTTCATCCTTAAGATGTAAATATTTTTCTTTCTAATTCCTTCAAAAATTATGTTTGAATTACTATCTTCGATAAAACACTTATCTTTTTCAAATTTAATTTTAAAACCTTTATCACATAATTGACTTATACTAAGCAGGTTACATTTTAAATTTTAACTAATAAAACACTAGAAATAGTAGGTGTTTTAGAATTACTGACATTGCCGATGCCAAATACATATCATTTCGAGTTATCACCAAAATTGACCAACCATCCATCTTCATAGATTATATTATTTAGTATGACTAGATTTCTCGTCATATGTCTCAAAAGCCCTATCAAGAATCCATTTATTTTTCTTGATTTGCACCATTTATCCGTCAAGTTTTGAATCATCAAGAACCATGTAACACATTTATCCCCGTAAACACATCGATTCGGTTGATAACTTAATTTTTCAATAAAATTAAATGCAGACTTATTAAATAATGATGAAATGAATATTTTTGATCTAGTGTTATAATAAATTTCAAAAATTGCCATTTAAACTTTTCAAAAATTCAGATTATGATAACTTTAAAAATCAGTGCTCTGATCCCAATAGTTGGGGAATGCAGATTAATAGTATTAAGGCAAACTAAACACTAGAGACGGTGAATAGTGTTTTGATGAATTTTGTATATTTATTTAAATCTATTTAAGTTTATCAGAGTGTTATGCAAATCACTGATATGAATAATCACAAATTCAATCACAGATGCAGATAATAATAATAAAAAGCAATCACAGATGTAGATTTCTTTACATATAATATCCAAATTATAATCCTTGGTTTTCGGGCTACAAGGTCACACCCCAACTGTTTCTATAGTACAGTGAGAATCGGTTGTTTTTTGAGACATAACCTACACCCAATTGATTTTCGAGACACAATCACACCCAGTTGATTTATACGGAGCACGACCATACCTTTTCAACATCAGTTCTGGAAGATAGAATCGATAAGACTTGATCTTGCGAACTTTGATTACAGAAAGCCTATAACTCTTGAGTAGCTCTTGAATCTTTGAGAGAGTTTGACAGAGAATTAAAGTAGAAAGAGAATGATATATTTCTCTTTTAAAAATCGGCAGTGTATAAGTATGTAATTTGAGAAATTAAAAGTATTAACTGAAAGAAAAGAAAGGAAAAAGTAAATGATTAAAAGTTAGTTAAAAAATCGAATTTAGAAGCCTTTTTATAGTTTCCCAATAGCCAAATCCTTTCAGAATTGTTTTGAATTCAAAAGACACAACTTTTCAAAATTTGAATTTGAAAACAAACGACAACTATGTTGACATACTAAAATGTATGTCGACTACCTTAGTAATTTTCCAAAAAATAAACTTTTGAATTAAATTAAATAATTATTAAATAAATTATGGTGATTCTTGAGTTAAAACAAACTATATTCCTTTATATTAAAATAGTGTTTTCCAAATATAAATATATATAAAAAAAACATATATTAAGATGATTTAAGAATGATTCAAAACCAGATATATATATATATAATGATATTAAAGCATGCATATATAACTATAAATATAAGAAATTCTTTAGAATTTAATATAAATATAAGTAAGGAAATTTAAAAATTAAGTAACTACAATAAAACTAAAAATTAATATATATATATATATATATATAAGTAAATAAATAAGAAATATTTTAATCAGAAGTTAAAAAGTACTTAGGAAATAAAATATATTTAAAAACAAGAGTTAAATTAAATTTAAGAACAAAGAAATATAGATTTAAAGTACGGAAGTAATTTAGAAATCATTAATATAAGAATATTTAAAAATAGTAAGAAAAGATTAAAATAAGGATTCAGTGCTAAGCAGAGTTTTAACAAAAAATCTAGACTCAATTACTTCTATTCTTGAACTCTTGAACTCTTATTATTCTTAAGTCTTGTATCTTGAACTCTTCTTCTTTGATATCTTGATTTTCTAAACTGTACAGTCTTCATTAATCAATACCTACCGATATTTCCTGTAGAGTTAGTATGTATTTTATAACAAGAATAGTTTAAAAAAAGTTGTTGTCATCAAAACTATCATTACAATCATCTTAATCCCTAACAAAAAATTCATACCCATTGTTCGTCGTCAAGTATCTATCGAAAAATACTAAATCAGATTAATGTAACTACCATAAAATCAAGCAATCGAATAGAAATAGAATCATAAAGCAAATAGAATGAACTACGCTAATCTTACATACCTATTTAACTAGTTTATTATCGTACCAATTTTCTTATTAATTTCCATTCTCATACTTAATATATTATTTTTATACTCAATTATTTCTAAACTATTTTTCTATAGATCACAAGTTCATTTTTTATTATTCTTTAGAGTCAAGTTCTTATTATAAACATTTACTAAATATGTTTCATTACTCACTCTTTACTTATGTCCAAATTTCACATAACTTTTAACTTATATTTAAAAAAAATCATATTAAATAAATTTCATATAGGTTAAATTCTTATCCAACATCTTCATCAAATGAGTCAAGCCAAACCGTGAAACCGAATCCAGAAAGTGTTGGTTTCCAATGTACTCATGATTCTTAATCTATCCAATCCATGTAAAAAAATAATAAGATTACTCGCTCCAAACACATTAATCAATATCTGTAACTAGTCGGCGCAACAGCAGATCAACCAATAATAACCAACATTCAAAAGTGAATAAGTATGACTTATCCATTTACAATTGATTATAATTAAATATTACCATTATTTAACAAATTACTTATCCAAATATATATATATCTAGCTATAATTTTTTTAATATATATAAAATCATGGTAAAATTATTTCACTTACCACATTTTAAAATAATGGTTCGTCGAATAGATTTGTTCAAGTATTATGGGATCTTCTTTGGAAATTGTTTTGATCCAAATCCAAAATTCAGACTTAACAAACCAAACAACTCAATATACAACAATTTTTATATTCAAAAATAAATATGCTATCATATACCTCATATATACACATCAGGACTCAATTGGGTTGCTACCAACTCCTTCTTTATGAGTTACACCGCAAATCAAAGGTTCTCCACTTAACCTTGCGAGTTCTGGTACCATATGCGACAACTTGGTTTTCTGGTGGCTTGAGAACTACTCGCACTTTCAAGAAAACCGAGAAGTCATGAGACAGAAAAGATTAGATGAAAGAAGAGAATGAAGTTTAGAAAAGAAGAAAAAGAAGAATAGATAATAGACATAACAGATCAGAATTACAAATCAGAATGAATAAAATGTAATATACTGCTACTCCTTAGATAAAAGCGAAAACTGTATGTATATACATAATTTATCATAGTACAAAACAATATATTTGCCTAGATAGTTATAATTATCTATCCTTAAAATTGACGATATATACAATAATACAATAAACTATAAAAATAACATTAAACATCCTAGCATAGCACAACACAACCTGGAACAGTAGAAAATTAGGTAACATATGAATACGAGAGTACTTCTAAGCTCAAGCTCCACTACTAAAGCCCTAAGCTAAGCTAAAGATAACCTAGAAATTAAAATCGGTATATCCGAAGAAATAAGTTAAACAACACCCGATCAGTCTGGAATACCAATTAAGAAAACCCACATCATAAACAACTTTCTTAATATCAGAAAAGTGTTTCGAAAGAAAGAATAACCCATAAGACCATGATCAAATGTAATATGGAACATAATTTTACCTTAAGATAATCAAATACTTTTTGTAAATCATATTTTATTATTTTTAATGATGTGTGTAATAAAAATCATAAAGTAGATCTAATTAACTATGCGAAATTATTACATTATTAGATTTCACATATATTAGGAAATACAAACAAGTTGCCAAATACATAGTGGGAAATGGATTTCACACAACAAGGCTAGAGGTTACCTTCCGTACTATAAACCACTTCAAGATTTACCCGAGGATTCCTATTACTTCATTGTAACACCCTACACTTTTCTGCATCCAAATTTTGATAAAAATCAAAACTTGAACACAACCAAGCATAAAGCGTAGATTTGGTACCTGCAATAAATGAGCATGAGCATAATCAGAGTACGATAAATATAACTCATAGCCGAAACAAGATAGGATAAATTAGTATTAACTCAATAAACTACCTTTTTCAAAGAAGTCACCTTGCCAATACTGAGCATGAGAGAGAACAAGAACCAATTCCAAACTTAAACATCCCTGAGAACCCGACCTTCTCTATGAAACTTGGAGGTTGTAATGAGAAGTGGGTCAGAACAACAAGTTCTGGTAACTAAGAAATGTACAACACAGTCTATAACACAGATATATTCCATTTCGTTCAACCCAAGCTATATGCCTAACCAGGTTAGTGATTCTAGCCCAACCTAGTAAACGTTTACGCACGACTTCACTATTCAGCCCGAACAATATTCCCAAATTATATTACCGAGATATGACATTTACACACATTTTTGTGAAGCTTTTATACTGGAGTTTAACTGGTTAATTATATCGATAGTTGGCCCCTAATTTCGGGGTTTCTATCTGTATCCTCATACTCTGGTTTTTATTATTTAATGCCTTAGGGTGGATTCTCCCTAATCACTTAAGATCCTTAGCGGACCTATTGGTCACTTGTTAACCCTCGATAATATATAAAATGTTAACATAAAACTAGAGCGCACTAACTACGGGCCCAACTAGTTAAGGCTTCCGTCACTCATGCATATACCCTTACCCCGCATAAGATGAGAGTAGGTATTTTATCTTTCGTTATACCTTCTAGCTAACCTTATTAGATAACCTCCTTAGTCACTTAATACTTCCCATAGGATAGGCGGCCATATCTGACCGTTTTAATTTCTAGGTTTGGGTAGGCCAACACACACCTGCCATTTAAGACCTATGTACTGAAAAACCTATGCCTATGTGGACTCTTTAACTGACACGACCCGAACTTCCCCGTGAAGGTAAGCACGGATGGCGTTGAGTACAAGACAAAATAGAACGCAGACGGAGGAACATTTCATTGTTATTACAACAATTCCATCAGATACAAGAATATACAGAGTATAAATGAATAAATTACATTCAACAAATATCAGAGATTTAAATTACATTTAAATATATCGCAGCGGAAAATAATACAAAAGAACAACTAGAAGTAATGCACGGATACAGAGCTTTCCGAGCATCGTTCCAGCTGTAAATCAGGACCTTGTGAATATAAATATGCAAAACCAAAACTACTAGCTGCCCGTGTCGAAAATAGGGGCACCCAGAGTTTAGGTTAAAACAATAAACTCTAGGTCAGTCATGTGACTGGTGTGAGAACTAAAACAGTTATTAATATTGGTTTTAAAGTTTGGTAAATCAAGGGACCACGCCGTATAACACAGAACGGGTTTCCTCCCAAGAATACTAGTGCATAGAACAAACAGCGCAATGCTAAATAAAGAAAAATGAAGCTGTTATAAGACCCATGTCCCATCACACAATGCAACGCAAGCTGGAGGATAGGGTTTTTACCTTATAACAGCCAAAGCATGCTTGATACGTTTAAAACACATTATTTGATAATATTATAAGTGTATAGTGTCAAAACAATTTTCAATCATAAATATCAATCATAGGCGGCATGGGTACCATCTATCGTGTCGCCATACTAGTTCTACTATTCAAACCGCAATATCACGTATTGGAAATTGGATTCCGTCATGAGCCGAGGCAAGGGGCAAGCTCCTCTCCGCGTTCGAGACACTCTAGCAAATGTCCCAGGACCCCACTCTGATCCTTGGATCTTCAGGGCCGGTCCTCTCTTACTTTTGAGGATTAGTTATTCCTGAACACACATTTCCCGGTCCTTACAGACCTATGTCCGAGGCGCCTCGCATTCCAACAACCACACAGGTGAAAAGTATATAAATGTCAGGGCTGGTAGGTCACTGACACCAACCTAGCTAGAAAGAAACGTCGTGCTCTCCCTGCAATCACTATCCCGTTTTTGAATCATACCGAGGTGTGAGGCTCGCGAATTCACGTTATACACAAAGCTATGCCACACAGGCTGTGCTTTGATCATCAACCACAAAACTTTGCTTTTCAATAGAAGCCATGATCAATTGCCACTTACGCGTGCCACACTGGCAATTCACTCCATGCGACTGATGTCCATCGATATACAACCTCGGAGCTCGTACGTCTCAGAGAAGGGCATTAAGCAAGAGAATAAATTCTTTACCGCCAAACAGATGTATATTTAATAGAGATCAATCAACACAGAATAAAATCCAATGCCAAACACACAATCCATTTACAAATTCGTTTTGGGTCTGAACGAAACCGGAGGCACTTTCCTCGCATATCCATCGATCTCCAAGTATGTCTGGACGATCACCAACTGTTTCCCTCATCTTGGGTGTACAGCCCAATCGAGATCATCAGTAATCACCCAAACGATGTGAAGACTTCCGGTCTTCAACCACCGTCTTCATCTTCGACATCTCGTTGAATCGGTTATTCAGAATGGGTATAACCCGGCCTTTCTGAATAACCCACATATATAATAAACAAATGTTACACAAACACAACGAATGCCTCATTCCAATTCAGAATATTCTTTTATTCACAAAATCACATTCTTAGGGAAAGGTTCCCATTAATTTTATCCAAGATAAATTCTTCTAAATTTATTATTTAATCTTCCTTTGGATGTCATTTCAAACTAGTCGGGATTAGCGAACCACACCGAAGTAATTATTTATTTTATTTCCCATCCCAACCTATTCATCCCATGGAGAAAAACTGGTAATACTCCATATCTAACACCACGGTGTTATCGGTAAAATTAATTACCATTTCACGTTCAAATCTAATTAAAGATTTAACTATAGCTTTTGAGCAGAACTGGTGACACTCCACTCTCGATCACTTTTCAGATTTGATAATTTAAATTATCAATTCACATTTTAATCTAATTAAAGATTCATTAAAACTCCACTTGGTTTTAATCCTTTCAAAAATCAACATCTTGCCTTTAACTGGGTTAAAGAACCAATGTCATCTAAAACACGATTCACGATAAACCCAAATCACATTTGATATTAAATACAAGGCTCTGAATAGAAAATATACCGGCTTATATTCAATATCAAATTCTGAAACCAACAAATATCGTATTGGAAATAACGATATTAAATATATCTTTCAAATTCTCATAACAATATCTGTATAGTCACGAAATCCAACATCGAAATATTCCGAAGATAATTTCGATTCAACTCCAGTCCAATCCACGTATTGGGAATATTGATTATTTTTAAAATCACTTTCAAATTCAATTTATTTATTTCAAAAATAAATTGATTTTAATTCTAGTTCAAAACTAGTTCATTTCGATAAAAATCTATTTTTATCTTTTCAAATATGGAATTTTTCAGCCCAATTTTTCCCAAATCATTTCTTATGATTTAACACAAATTATATATATTTTTAATAATTTTATCAAGGCCCATACAGTCGATTTCCATCAACGGCCATCGAACTGCGTTTACAGTGACCTTTTTCAAATTTGATTTGGACATAATTCCAAATCCAACCGTTGGATTTCAAATTTCTAATATTCATTGGAAAGCTCTTTTCGATACGAACCCAACGGTTCCGGTTTTAGGAGAATCCGACGGTCGGATCCCCCGCAATGTCAATTCGAAGTCAATGGTCGAAATTCACGAACTACCGCGGCGCGGCGCGTTCTATTCAGGCCATTATATATATAATATATATATATATATATTATATATATTTTTCATCGATTTCCTTTTAAAACGTATTTTATAAATCATTTTAAATTCATTTTCAAAACCATTTCAACTCTATATTCAATTTCAAATCAAAATTGAATATTTCCAATCATTACTATATAAATGGTAATATTTTCAAAACGTTATATTTTGAAATCACTTCCTTTTCAATATTCATTATAAAAACGAATATAATCGATATAAATATCTTTCACGTCAAAATGGCGCAACTCTAATCAACACGGCTTTATATATATATATATTTCAATAAATTCGTTATTCTATTCAACAAATGAATATTTATTCTATTCAACACATGAATCTATATTTCTTTCAATACATGACTAATCTCAACACATGAGTACTGTCAACACATCACTATTTTTGTCATGTAAAATATTTTATAAAATTATGGTATCTATCGTTTGATTTTCAATCAGACTCCACCGTGAAGTAGTTCTAATTTTAAATATGATAAAGATGTAAATTTTATTATTAAAATATTTTACTCAACACATGAACAGTTTCAACACATAAATATCGTCAACACATGACTATTTTCCCCGATTGCAATGAGGCCCAATCAATTACCATATAACGTTAATTATATGGATTCCATACAATACATGTATATAATAGCAACGATAAACAATCAACCATCATCCAAAGTGTACCACACAACTGCATAAGCATCAAATATAAATAATCAACGCTTACACAGCCTGTCGACCAATCGATCGACATACAATTAAATAATTGGGATTAGTGTACGCCAAATATCATCCCAACACCCGTGTGGGGTTTCAAATCAACAAACACAGATTTTTATTTGTGCAGTTGGGCGATGTGTAAAATTTATCGACCCAATCAATATCAGTCAAATCAGTGTATATAAACAAATCGGTCGATTTGTTTATAAATATTTATTTATTCACATTCACGTTAAAAATTATATTTTTAACGATAATTAATTTATTTCAACACATGAATATATTTCCTTATCTATTTCACATCAACTTCACAAACAAATTTTCATAATATATCAATCAAACAAACAAGCCGTCCATGGTCTGTGGACGACGGGTGTCGGGTGCTGCTAAGCACCGTCTGCATCCTAGTATATATATAACTAGAAAAAGAAATTTAGAGTGAGAAGTTCTCACCAATAGCTAATCCAATCATCTCGACTCTTCTTATGTAGAAATCTTTGTCGTTCTCTTCTTTCATCACTTTCGTCACTTTCGTATTCGCTACATATATAAAAATCGAATTTTTACTTCGCTATTCAATATATAAAAATCGAATTTTTACTTCGGTATTCAATATATAAAAATCGAATTTTTACTTCGCTATTCAATATATAAAAATCTTATTTTTACTTCGCTATTCAATATATAAAAATCGAATTTTTACTTCGCTATTCAATATATAAAAATCGAATTTTTACTTCGCTATTCAATATATAAAAATCGAATTTTTACTTCGCTATTATATAGGTAAAAATTCTATTTTTACATCGCTACTATATAGATAAAAATTCTATTTTTACATCGCTACTATATAGATAAAAATTCTATTTTTACATCGCTACTATATAGATAAAAATTCTATTTTTACATCGCTACTCTATAGATAAAAAATTCTATTTTTACCACGCTATTCTACATATAAAGATTTCGTCTTTTCAAATATAAAGATTTCGCCTTTTCTATTATAAAGATTTCGCCTTTTCTATTATAAAGATTTCGCCTTTTCTATTATAAAAATGTAACATCCCATATTTTCTGTATATTTAAATTTCAAATTTTAAATAAATAAAATAGAATAATATTAGATAAAATCAAATTTAGTTGATTATAATGATGATGTTTATTTGAATGGAGTATAAATAGATTTTTAATTTAGTTTATACTTAGAATTGGTGTAATTTGAAAATTTATATTTTATTTATTTAATAAATTTGAGATGTTTAGTTATATTGAGAATTCAAATTTAATTTGAAATGGGAAATTCTAAGTTGTGAATTATAGTGGAAATTCAAATCAAAAATTTAAATAACCAAACTTGAGAATATAAAATTTGTGAAATCGATTATAAACGTTATTTGAATTGTAATTTGATTTAAAATGGAATTTTAAATTAATTAAATTAAAAAGGAATTCAAATTTGGATTTTTGAACGATGGAATTTTATAAATATTTAAATTGAATTTAAAACGGTTAAATGAATTTTTAGATATTTAGTTAATTAATTAACTGTGGAATTTAACTGTTTTGGCGACTGTCTCAGAATTCGACGAAACTGGCGCCATCAGAACCGGAATGGAGAAGTATGGCAAGATGTCAATTTGCGTTACAATCCGACTTACCGTTTGATCGTACGAGAGGAAATGTGAACGAGATCAATGAAAATGGATAATTGTTGTTCCTCATTATTTGGGCCTTATATAAATGTAAATAAAATTCCTTTCCTCCACTCACCAGCCTATAAGTCTATCCCTCTCATCCTATACGTTCATTTCTTATCTTTAATGGCTGAATAAAATACTCAAACCCTAGTTTCAAAATGAAATCCAACTCAAAATCAAATCTTCACAAACCCTATCGTATTATATATCAAAATGAAGATCTCGACGATATGAACCTACGGGTGCTCTCAGATTCGACATGCAGTGGACAGAGTAGTCAGAATTCGTGGTCAAAGTCCCTAATTTCGAAACCCTAAGTCTTGATTTTGGGGGTTTTTGATTCGGAGGTCAATCGGAGATCTTGTGATATGGATTTGGTAGAGATGACCCATACGAACTCAACGGTGGTAGCGGCGGTGTTTGGAAGTGATTAAATCGCCGGAATTTCATCGGGAAAGGGATGAAAACCCCTTTCGTTCACCGTGGCTAGGATGAAGGTAGGGACCACCAGAATTTATGGCAACGACATGGGGAGGTGCGCCACAAGCGGGGCTCGCCATTGGCGGTGATCAGAGGAGCTATCATGGCCAGAGTCGATGGCTTTGGGCAGTCAAAGTTTGGCCATTTTTGGTTCAAGGTTACGGGTTTACTGTAGCAGAAACGTGAAGGAGCGGGAATGGGTAAAAGGAGAAGCTGACGTGTCCAGTTTGGATTGGGTGAGGAATTTGGGTTATTTAATATATATATATTTTGAATTCAAATGGTAAAATACTCATAACTTCTTCATACGAGGTCGAATTGATGCGCGGTTTGTTGCGTTGGGATCGTGGTGGAATTGCGGACGTTTTGGCGCTGGTTTCGCTGCATTTAGAGACTGTCAAATTTTGGCCCTTAGTTGGACGTTCGATCAACTGAGGACGCAAAGGTGAGTGATTTTCTCACTCACGAAATACTGAATTATTCCCATATTTATTGAATTACAGTATGAAATAAGTTTGGTTGCATGGTTGTGTTGGATTGTTGGTGGGTTGTTTCAATTTGACATGCAAGTGTGTTAACATGCAATTTAGGTAACGATTAGTTATTTAATTTAATTTAAATTTCTAAATTAAATTCGAACCCTTGAAAAATCATGAAATAGTTTAATGCTGATCTGTTGAATGAAATTGTGTGATGGATGTTGGTTGAAATTTATTACTGAATTTATTGTGACATTTTAATGCTCCTTATTTCAGTATATTGTAATGCATGTCGATTTTTTTGATGATAAATCTCATTTACCCTTGATGTTACGGGCATCTAATAAACCCGGGATTTATCGATAAAATAAATTAAGAACACGGAGTGAAATGATAAATCTCTGTGACCCTGATTCGGATTGAAATGATAGATCCATCCCTGAAATATAGAGAAATTAAATATTAAATCACTTGGCCATTGGATAGATAATTATATACAGACATCGGTTGGTTAAATGATTTTAAATATTTGAAATTTTATCTGATAGAATTTCATTTAAAAGAATGTGTCGATACTCGGTTATTTAATTCTTTAAAGATTCCGAACCGGGATGTTGATTAAAAAGGGTTGAAGGAATTTTCCAAAACAAAGTAGAAATATTTAAATTGGGGTTTGAATACGATTTGAAATCTTTTCAAATAAGAGTTTGGAGTAGAAGGAAATAAATTCTTATGGAAATCAAATTTTGGGGAATTTGGAAATCAGGGGTATCTGAGTTGTTTTTAACTCAGTTTGAATATATATATATATTTGAACTCGTGAAATCAAATAGTTGTTTTGAATGGGGTTGAACGAGATAGGGAATTAAATGAACTCCATTGAGACCGGAGGATAAATTCAAGTATTTGAAATTTGGAAGGAAGAAAGTTTTGATTAGAGAAAATTATTTTAAAAATATTTATGCATTTGATTCCAATAATTATTCTTGCTTTAATCTATTAATTACCTTTACTTAATACTATTGTATTTAAATATTTTTCCTTATAATTTATTTTTCAAAAGTTTCTAGTAAACCTTATTTTTAAGTATATATATAATATTTAAATTACTAGTTTATTTGATTATTATATTTTATATATATTTACATATTTATTTATGTAAAATTTATTATTATTATTATTATATAAACATTTAGTTTACAAGTATTTTGAAATTTTAAATTTCTTCCGAATGGAAATGCTTGAGTTTGAACCGCTGGTTCAAATGGAGTTAAGATAAGAATCCGTGATAATTTGAAACCTTTGAGGTAAATTATATTCTATTTGAATATAAATCGCTTTGGAAATATTATATGGTCATAATATAATGGTATGAAATATATTCTAGTTAGAATAAAATCGGTTTGGGTATGATTATGATATGTCGATATGAAATTTATTCGTTTGAATATAAATTGGGTTCGAAACAGAAGATGATATTTTGATATGAAAGCGAACCTTTATCAAATATAAAAGAACCGACCGATGTGTAAGATGTAAGCGTTGGTTGTTAGAGAGACCGGAGTCGACATAAGGCATACTCTCTGTCAGTGTCGATACCACTTTGACAACTGTAAACGTTATGACGTATCCAGATTGAGTACGATGACTTGGAGGCGATGATTGAATTGAAGAAGTTGATCGATGACGAAATAGCCCTGACCTTCGGGTCAGAATTGAAATGACTAAAACAGGAGCTATACCGTGACTAACTGAGGTAGCACCTTTGATCGGACATACTTCTTCGATACTATTTCTATGATGATGATGATGATTTGGGCCCATTTATGACTTTGGGAGTGTGTTCCGAGGTGGGCGGTAATGGTTGCTATGCGTTACCACCGGTCCGGGAGTGCAATTGGTAGAATCCTACCCTGGGCATTGCCTCGAGTGCCTTGTCATATATATCCATATCGAGCCCCATACGATTTTGATTTAACATTGCCTTCTATGGAGTGCCCTCTGATAACACCAGTACGGTGAATTTACGGTACTGTATAGACTGTTGATGCCTATAAACGGCGTAAGGGTAATATGGTAATCCCGCTTACGCTATTTTCAGTATTTACACTTTACTGGATAGACACTATCATAATAGCGTACTATATTATGTATGTATTAGTTTAACGGATCCTTGAGAGATGGAAAAATCCCGTAACATCTCTTGAGTTACTGTACCCATGACACTAATGTTATTTCGTATTTTTATTTGACTAATATGAGATGATTTAGTGCTGATCCGAGTGTTTGTTGTGTTTTCTTTTTATGCAATACGCTCGGGTCAGCAGACGTTGCAGTTACCGAAGATGACGGTGCTTTGGAGATCGAAGACGAAGATTTGGTATATCTATTATCTATACATATGTATATCTGTTGCATTATTTCCGCTGCTTATTATGTACAGCTGTATGTATATGTAACTCTGATAATCATTGAATGTTATAACCGATGTATACAACTCAACTGCTTTTAAACTGTTATTTGTTATTATATGTTGTCCTTCCGCTGTGAGGTTCTGTGATTGTTTTTTTTTTCTTTCTTTTTTTTCTTTTTCCAATAACTACCTGCATTTGCGATTTGTTTGGGTCGACATGGGTGGTTTATTGTCGATTTGAACGGTCAAAAAAATGTGGGTCGTTACAGTTGGTATCAGAGCAATGGTTAGCGATAACCTTGGCTCTGTTGGGAATTAACTCATTAGAGATGGGGTTAGAAACGCCCTAGAATGAGTTTAAGTGATATGAGAGAGCGTACTTGTAACTTTTGATATAAATTGGTTTATGTTGTGTTGACTTGTTCTGTTGAATATTTATGGATTCTGGTCGATATATGGGACGCCATAGAATCGATAGGGATTTCTAAATAATCGAACAGAGTGATCGACATAATATGGTTTCCGATTTTATTTTAAAATATATTAAAGATATATTATTATTGGTTTTAAGTGTACAATCATTGGTCGTTGGTAGGTAATAATATTAAATTAAGATCTATTACGGTTGATTTAATAGTAAATCTAATAAGAAAATTTAAATGATCTAAGAAAATGTTCGAAAATGAAATGATACCTTTAAGTATAATTGGGTGAAAGTTTGAGATTGAAATAGGAACGAACTTAAAACTTGATCCGGGGTGTTGAAAATAGATTTGCCAATTTTTTTTTATATATAATATCATAGTATGAGTAATGGTTTAGAAATGGTTTTTAAAGATTCTTCAGAGTGGGTATAATCCCTTCTTGGACCTTAGAAACGATGTCGGTAATGAGTGCACGTATTATCGATGTTTATTCTGAACAGTTTAAGTGGGAGAGACCACTCTGTACTTTCATAACTGGTTGGTAAAAGTTTTGGATTTAAAAATTCCATATGGTATAAAGTATATTAAAATATTAATGTACGTAATTTAAAGTGAATTTAAATAGATCCAGAATTGAAATTTCTAGGTTCTTTGTTAATTCAAGGATTTGGAGTTAAAATTTCCTTGTATGGTATGATTTTCTATAAATGGTATAAAACCCGGAATCAAGCATTTAAGTTCATCTTAATTAATGATATTGATTAAGTACTAAATTAATATTATTAGAATTTTGATTTGAAACTAAGAAATGGACTTGAGTGTTAAGAGAAGGAACCCATCGTCTAAACTCATAAGTGTGGACGATGATTAAGTTTAAACAAATCCTAAGTTTAGTCGAGATAAGTGTTAGAGAATTGGATTAACTACGAAATAAAACTCAACTAAGTCAACCAAAATGAAATGGAAGATTTAGTTGTGTAAATAAGAAAGGAAACAACTTATGACTTAGCTAATTAATAAGTATGTGAAGTTAGTTGAGAAGGAATTGAAAAGAAATTTATGGTAATAAAGTGTGAATGGTCGATAAATTAAAATAGGGAATTAGATGTGAATTGGTGTGCAGGTGAAATTAAGGCGTATAAGTCTAAATGGGGTAAAACCTCATTAGCACATTTCGTTGAATGGAAATCTAAGTAAATAGTGAAATAAATGTAGTGTAAATCCTATTATCAACGGAATAGGAGTTAAGTTGAGTAAAGAAATTGAATTAAATAAAGTATACTTAGGAAATCAAATAGGAATTGATTGAGAACTGAGTATAAATTTGAGTTATGAACCATCCTTATTTTGAATCATTATTTGAGAGTCGAATAAATAAGTTGAGTGAATGGAATATCGTTTAATTTAAAATGAAAATGGGAAAGAGTGAATAAGAAATGGTCAAGTAAAAGAAATCAACTTAAGGGAATTAAATGGGTTGATTTAGAATTCATATGGATAATTGGATTGACTAAGTATAATATGATTCATACAAATAACTAACGGGTAAACCATGACATTAATAAGTGATAACCAAATCTAGTGGTCGAGGTTTGCTAAGGTTTGGAAATTTGAAGGTTTGAAACTCCAACTCAAATGAATCAACATTTAAGGGAAATTTGGTTGAACTAAATAGACATGAAGGTAAATTTTAAAATCTCTTTCGGAAATGATACCATTGGTAATGGAACTTTGATGTAAATGAATTTGGCAAAATTGATCCATGATAATGAATTAAAGGATCAACGTAATCAAGTTCGTTGAAAATTTTAAAATGAATTAATGGTTTAATACAATCAAGTTAGTTCGGAAAGAAAAACGATATCAAGTTTTAACAAAATTTAATGCTTGAAAAGAAACGAGTAATGTATTGAAAATATCTTGGAGGAAAATAAGTACTTGAATATGAATCCATTCTCGGATAATGTAGTGAATGTAAAGGATCGAATGGACAAACGAGAATGGACGAAGTGGGTGAGTTGGAAGTAAACTCAAATAAGATAGACGATAATTTAATATAAGTAATGGAATGGAAATTCATTTAATAAAAGTGAAGGGAGCATGAATATATTGAAGCAGTAAAAGTATGAGAATATTGGAGCAATAACCCTTTTAAATGGTTAAGTGTTGCTTAAGTTTAAAATCCGAAAGGTTGGAACTCCAAATATAAATCAATGTTTAAGCAAGAATCTGAACTATTCGATATGCCGAAACTAAAATGACCGTAACTTTTGAATGGCGGATCGGAATTTAACGATTTCGGACTTTTTGGAAACTTTAGAAACTGAATTAAAACTTTGGTTAATAGCACCTTGACTGATTTCCATGTTTATTAAGTTGAAATCCATGAATTAGTTATAGTTGTATGCGCAGAAAATTAAAAATCTGAAGCATATACCTATATTGTTTTGGCCATAACTTCCTAACGGAATTTCGGTTTTTAATGTGCGAGCACAATTCGGAAAGGCCAGAATCTGAAATAAAACTTTTCTTTGATATGCTTGCTGAAATTTTGAGATTTAAAGGGGTAAAAACTGGGTTGAACAACTCAGATCTGCATTTTTATGTGTATGGGCTGAGGTGTTTGCCTTCACTAAAATGGTCATAACTTTTGAACGAATTATCTGAATCCGATGAATCCGGACAATTCGGAAATTCTGAAACAAATGCTAAAACTTTTTCCTAATATGCTTTTGTCAAATTTCCATCATCTAAGGGGTGTAAAACTCCAATTTGTTCGCTGGCCTGTTATGAATATCTTGGTTTTGGAATTTAAATGGTTGATATATGTTGTGTAAGTTGTATACAATTGCTATATATTGTATATATGATTGATTCTCATACGTATGCGAGTTGTAACAGGTGTGAGGAAGTGGTATTGCGTTATGGAGCTTGCTTGCACTAAACGCTAAATGCTAAGGTAATATAAATGCAAATAAACGCTAAAGAAAGGTACGTAATTGGGTTACAAAGTTTTGGCGGGTTATATTTTGTTTTTCCCCATTTTTGGGATGCCTCATCGTTGATGAGATGTATATTTTGGATTGATATATGTATCGGGATTTTTCCCGGGGCCCTCCGTACAGGGGAGATACTGCCGAAATTTTCCGTGATTTCGGGAGTTAGAAAATTTATGGGGTTTTACAACTATATACTTATCTTATAAATGTTATTTTATAAGTATGGAATTTGAAAGTATGATTTATTTTATACCTTATCTCGTTCTCTTTTCGAGGACGAAAAGCTTTTAAGTCGGGGAGAATGTAACATCCCATATTTTCTGTATATTTAAATTTCAAATTTTAAATAAATAAAATAGAATAATATTAGATAAAATCAAATTTAGTTGACTATAATGATGATGATTATTTGAATGGAGTATAAATAGATTTTTAATTTAGTTTATACTTAGAATTGGTGTAATTTGAAAATTTATATTTTATTTATTTAATAAATTTGAGATGTTTAGTTATATTGAGAATTCAAATTTAATTTGAAATGGGAAATTCTAAGTTGTGAATTATAGTAGAAATTCAAATCAAAAATTTAAATAACCAAACTTGAGAATATAAAATTTGTGAAATCGATTATAAACGTTATTTGAATTGTAATTTGATTTAAAATGGAATTTTAAATTAATTAAGTAAAAAAGGAATTCAAATTTGGATTTTTGAACGATGGAATTTTATAAATATTTAAATTGAATTTAAAACGGTTAAATGAATTTTTAGATATTTAGTTAATTAATTAACTGTGGAATTTAACTGTTTTGGCGACTGTCTCAGAATTCGACGAAACTGGCGCCATCGGAACCGGAACGGAGAAGTATGGTAAGATGTCAATTTGCGTTACAATCCGACTTACCGTTTGATCGTACGAGAGGAAATGTGAACGAGATCAATGAAAATGGATAATTGTTGTTCCTCATTATTTGGGCCTTATATAAATGTAAATAAAATTACTTTCCTCCACTCACCAGCCCATAAGTCTATCCCTCTCATCCTATACGTTCATTTCTTATCTTTAATGGCTGAATAAAATACTCAAACCCTAGTTTCAAAATGAAATCCAACTCAAAATCAAATCTTCACAAACCCTATCGTATTATATATCAAAATGAAGATCTCGACGATACGAACCTACGGGTGATCTCAGATTCGATATGCAGTGGACAGAGTAGTTAGAATTCGTGGTCAAAGTCCCTAATTTCGAAACCCTAAGTCTTGATTTTGGGGGTTTTTGATTCGGAGGTCAATCGGAGATTTTGTGATATGGATTTGGTAGAGATGACCCATACGAACCCAACGGTGGTAGCGGTGGTGTTTGGAAGTGATTAAATCGCCGGAATTTCATCGGGAAAGGGATGAAAACCCCTTTCGTTCACCGTGGCTAGGATGAAGGTAGGGACCACCGGAATTTATGGCAACAACATGGGGAGGTGCTCCACAAGCGGGGCTCGCCATTGGCGGTGATCAGAGGAGCTATCATGGCCAGAGTCGATGGCTTTGGGCAGTCAAAGTTTGGCCATTTTTGGTTCAAGGTTACGGGTTTACTGTAGCAGAAATGTGAAGGAGCGGGAATGGGTAAAAGGAGGAGCTGACGTGTCCAGTTTGGATTGGGTGAGGAATTTGGGTTATTTAATTTATATATTTTGAATTCAAATGGTAAAATACTCATAACTTCTTCATACGAGGTCGAATTGACGCGCGGTTTGTTGCGTTGGGATCGTGGTGGAATTGCGGACGTTTTGGCGCTGGTTTCGCTGCATTTAGAGACTGTCAAATTTTGGCCCTTAGTTGGACGTTCGATCAACTAAGGACGCAAAGGTGAGTGATTTTCTCACTCACGAAATACTGAATTATTCCCATATTTATTGAATTACAGTATGAAATAAGTTTGGTTGCATGGTTGTGTTGGATTGTTGGTGGGTTGTTTCAATTTGACATGCAAGTGTGTTAACATGCAATTTAGGTAACGATTAGTTATTTAATTTAATTTAAATTTCTAAATTAAATTCGAACCCTTGAAAAATCATGAAACAGTTTAATGCTGATCTGTTGAATGAAATTGTGTGATGGATGTTGGTTGAAATTTATTACTGAATTTATTGTGACATTTTAATGCTCCTTATTTCAGTATATTGTAATGCATGTCGATTTTTTTGACGATAAATCCCATTTACCCTTGATGTTACGGGCATCTAATAAACCCGGGATTTATCGATAAAATAAATTAAGAACACGGAGTGAAATGATAAATCTCTGTGACCCTGATTCGGATTGAAATGATAGATCCATCCCTGAAATATAGAGAAATTAAATATTAAATCACTTGGCCATTGGATAGATAATTATATACAGACATCGGTTGGTTAAATGATTTTAAATATTTGAAATTTTATCTGATAAAATTTCATTTAAAAGAATGTGTCGATACTCGGTTATTTAATTCTTTAAAGATTCTGAACCGGGATGTTGATTAAAAAGGGTTGAAGGAATTTTCCAAAACAAAGTAGAAATATTTAAATTGGGGTTTGAATATGATTTGAAATCTTTTCAAATAAGAGTTTGGAGTAGAAGGAAATAAATTCTTATGGAAATCAAATTTTAGGGAATTTTGAAATGAGGGGTATCTGAGTTGTTTTTAACTCAGTTTGAATATATATATATATATATATATATATATTTGAACTCTTGAAATCAAATAGTTGTTTTGAATGGGGTTGAACGAGATAGGGAATTAAATGAACTCCATTAAGACCGGAGGATAAATTCAAGTATTTGAAATTTGGAAGGAAGAAAGTTTTGATTAGAGAAATTTATTTTAAAAATATTTATGCATTTGATTCCAATAATTATTCTTGCTTTAATCTATTAATTACCTTTACTTAATACTATTGTATTTAAATATTTTTCCTTATAATTTATTTTTCAAAAGTTTCTAGTAAACCTTATTTTTAAGTATATATATAATATTTAAATTACTAGTTTATTTGATTATTATATTTTATATATATTTACATATTTATTTATGTAAAATTTATTATTATTATTATTATTATTATATAAACATTTAGTTTACAAGTATTTTGAAAATTTAAATTTCTTCCGAATGGAAATGCTTGAGTTTGAACCGCTGGTTCAAATGGAGTTAAGATAAGAATCCGTGATAATTTGAAACCTTTGAGGTAAATTATATTCTATTTGAATATAAATCGCTTTGGAAATATTATATGGTCATAATATAATGGTATGAAATATATTCTAGTTAGAATAAAATCGGTTTGGGTATGATTATGATATGTCGATATGAAATTTATTCGTTTGAATATAAATTAGGTTCGAAACAGAAGATGATATTTTGATATGAAAGCGAACCTTTATCAAATATAAAAGAACCGACCGATGTGTAAGATGTAAGCGTTGGTTGTTAGAGAGACCGGAGTCGACATAAGGCATACTCTCTGTCAGTGTCGATACCACTTTGACAACTGTGAACGTTATGACGTATCCAGATTGAGTACGATGACTTGGAGGCGATGATTGAATCGAAGAAGTTGATCGATGACGAAATAGCCCTGACCTTCGGGTCAGAATTGAAATGACTAAAACAGGAGCTATACCGTGACTAACTGAGGTAGCACCTTTGATCGGACACACTTCTTCGATACTATTTCTATGATGATGATGATGATTTGGGCCCATTTATGACTTTGGGAGTGTGTTCCGAGGTGGGCGGTAGTGGCTGCTATGCGTTACCACCGGTCCGGGAGTGCAATTGGTAGAATCCTACCCTGGCCATTGCCTCGAGTGCCTTGTCATATATATCCATATCGAGCCCCATACGATTTTGATTTAACATTGCCTTCTATGGAGTGCCCTCTGATAACACCAGTACGGTGAATTTACGGTACTGTATAGACTGTTGATGCCTATAAACGGCGTAAGGGTAATATGGTAATCTCGCTTACGCTATTTTCAGTATTTACACTTTACTGGATAGACACTATCATAATAGCGTACTATATTATGTATGTATTAGTTTAACGGATCCTTGAGAGATGGAAAAATCCCGTAACATCTCTTGAGTTACTGTACCCATGACACTAATGTTATTTCGTATTTTTATTTGACTAATATGAGATGATTTAGTGCTGATCCGAGTGTTTGTTGTGTTTTCTTTTTATGCAATACGCTCGGGTCAGCAGACGTTGCAGTTACCGAAGATGACGGTGCTTTGGAGATCGAAGACGAAGATTTGGTATATCTATTATCTATACATATGTATATCCGCTGCATTATTTCCGCTGCTTATTATGTACAGCTGTATGTATATGTAACTCTGATAATCATTGAATGTTATAACCGATGTATACAACTCAACTGCTTTTAAACTGCTATTTGTTATTATATGTTGTCCTTCCGCTGTGAGGTTCTGTGATTGTTTTTTTTTTCTTTCTTTTTTTTCTTTTTCCAATAACTACCTGCATTTGCGATTTTTTTGGGTCGACATGGGTGGTTTATTGTCGATTTGAACGGTCAAAAAAATGTGGGTCGTTACAAAAAATTTCGCCTTTTCTATTTCAACACTATAAAAATCACATTTTTATTTTGCTACATATATAAAGATGATATTTTTACCATCTATAAAACATAAAAATTATATCTTTAACCTTTCTATATTATAAAAATTATATTTTTATCCTTCACATCATATAAAAATTATATTTTTAATCTCTTTATAATATAAAAATCGTATTTTCAAATCAATATCGTTCATATGAAAATCACTTCTTCTCTATGATAAAAATCGCTACTTTCATCGAAGTAAAAATCATATTTTTAACACTAATCTACCTATATACAAATATGATTTTAAATTGATTAAACTAAGCTAAACATTTAATATAAATAGATAAAAGAAAAAAGAACTCACAGCGAATAGGGAGGGGGGTTTTGCTGCGAATTTGAAGTAGAGAGGGAGAGGGGACTGCTGTGCTCGCGGAGGCTGAAGGAGGGGGTGTCTGCTGGGGGGGGGGCTTCGACGAGGAGAGAAGAAGAAGGGGAGGGCGGTCACGGTTTTTAGCAGAGGGGAGAGGAGAAGAAGGAGAAGGGATCGAAGGGGAGGGCGCTCCCCCCATCATTCGCCCTTTTCTTTTTTTTCCTCTTCAGAATGAACAATGGGGGAGGGGCCAGAGAGGAAATAAGGGGAGAGAGGAGAGATTTTTTTTCTTTATATTCAAAAAGTTGACTTTTTATTTCGACCTCGAAACGAGGCCCACAGCCTGTCGTCCATAGCTAATTACCCCATTCTGAACCCAATGGGATATGTACCATAAGCTGATTCGACCGTTTCGATCAGTTTCCGTTAAAATCAACATATAACTCTATATATTGAATTTGAACGCGCATTTCAATTTATTGGGGTCACATACTAACTCTAAAAATTGCAGAAAAATATTTTCTAGCTTCCTATTGACGATACGGTCCTAACAAAACTAATTTCGTCGAATTCTGAGACCGTTGGAAAAATGGCCATTTTCCAGTCGATTAAAATCAACTGAAACTGGTCAAACACATTTTCCTTTGCCACGCTCACATATTGATTCGAAAAATTATGAAATTTGTGATCTAGCAATAATTTGACATCACGGACCCAACAAAAGTGGTTTCGTCGAAATCCGAGGTCGTTTGCAAAATTTCAGTTTTTAAGGCCTGAATTCCATAGCGACTATTCAGAATTTTTAACTGGACATATCTTTTGATTCCCGCTATGAAATCTCAATTTTTCAGATTCGTTGGAAAGATATTCACAAATAGATTCCATTATTTTTGGTTTCACTAAAATCCGGTTTGTTTTGCACCCGGTACGTTCAATTGAAGTTTGAAATCGAATTATCGAACTACCGCGCCATTTTCAATTCCTTTTATAATTATATATAAATATTTATATTCTAACGACGACGTATATAATATATACGTTCGAATTCTATTCAAAATAAATTTTCCGTCGTTTTTATTTAAAATAATCTATTTTAAATGTTCAAACTTCGCTAAAATTGCCAAAATAAAAATTTTAAATTGGCTCGCATTTCCAGGTTGTTACAGTAACCCTAGTCACTTAGCCATTTAGGGCCCAGGAAGTGGACTACACGTGAAGGTTATTTGTTCGTCCCCCATTTGCCTTTAACACCTTTCCCTTTTTGGTATAAAGTAGGCTACGTTATTAAGTCATTCCCGTTTAATTCCTTTACACGAAAATACTATACGTAAACCATTTATTTGTATCACGGGTTTATATGATTAATATTGTACTTGAGAGTTTCCTACCTCATATGGCTCAGCAATCAATTATTTTTCCGGTAGTAAAAAGATGCCATATCAGTGGTTTTCCATTTATTGATCCCATCTTTAAAGAATTCCTGAGATTTTAGGTGGAATGGGAATTTAATTATTTCCACTCTTATATTATTAACCTACTAAGTCCAACTATATTTCTAATTATAAGTTTTATTGACATAAATAAGGAAGATTTTATTCCCTTTTCTTTAGATATTTATTTAATTTCTTCCCTAATTGGACTTATTATTTAAATAACAATCAATATCCACTAATCCCATTTTTGACAACCATTTCTTTTTATTTCCTTTTTATTGCCCTTTATGACTCTAACAGTCATATTTTCCTAAGGCAACTATTTATCAGTCCCAAGTTATCTATTGTTGTACCCTAACAGACAAAATCTATATTTATTCATTTATTTATTGGTTATTACGTATATATATATATATATATATATATATATATATATTTACATACCAGATCTCTCACATTAAGTTGACTACCTGTGGATGCTGGATAAGCCGGTGGTTCCGAGCATACTGCTACCACAAGTGAACTTAACCTCATGCCTTAGTACGATTATAATTACACATTAGACCCCTCACGTTAAACTGATTACATGCGGTTGCTGGATTTGCCGGTTGGTTCCGGGCAGGCTTACAACACAAGTTGAGTTTAACCTCGTGTCTAATAGGGGTGTTAATCGGGCGGACCGGACCGGACAGAGGGGTGTTCGTGTCCTATCCTATAAGACTTTCGAACGTACACGGACCGGACGAGGAGTTGGCTCGGACATTGTTCGTACGAGCCGGACAACGGACGGACATGCTTCGGACAATAGAAAAACATCGAACATTTTCGGACGGACATAATTTCGTACACAAATTCTTGTCCTAAATCATGTCCTAAATGAGAATCGTACGGACACGGACCGGACACATTACCCTTTCGTACCGAGTCGTACATCGGACTGTCCTGTCCGTTTAACACCCCTAGTGTCTAAATGCAGTTATTATTTAAATGTCCTAATTAGGGTCCACAACAGTTACCTAACTGATTTTAGTAATTGTTACCTTTTTTCTGTTCACATTTATCTTCCCCAAATCAATATTGGTTACAATGGTTATTTATTAATTTGCGGTCTTATTTATAATAGTTTATTACATTGATTGCTATAAAAGGTCACCACAATTATTAATTCAAAATGGATTATATTTATATATAATTCCACCGTTGAACCTTATCCAAACATTCAACATTTGTCACAATTGTTAATTATTTATTTATGGCCTCATTTATAGCAATCAATTACACTAATTGCTACAATGGTCACCATAAATATGTTCATTAAGTATGGAATATAGTTTACATGTATGATTCCATAAATGAATACCATTGAATATTTGAAACCTTCAAACATTTAATACAATGCATATTTTACTGTTTTACGCTGATTTGGGCAGATAATATGTATTTTTTTATTTCTATGTTTTCGTGCGGTCAATGTAGTTATTTAATATTTTTATATTTATTCTTAAATTTAAGTTAATGATTTGGTCTAATCATTAACCGAACATTTTCTTTTTATATTCAATCCTATCAAAATGTTTCAAGTCTCACAAGGACCATTAGCCGCAATCATTGTAAATCATGCCTATTTTGTGGAATTGACATATTTCCAAATCACAAGAAATATATGTAACATATTTTTATTTTGGAATAGTCGATGCAATTTGCATACCAAAACATGTATTTATTTTTATATGTACCTTTGCACCACTTTTCCCTTTTCTTTGTCATACTTCTTGTGATTCTAAAATAATGCCTTTTTATTAAAAAATGTGGAAAACAACATAATTTTACAATGCTTAAGCAAAAACCCCAACAATATTGAATGTAAATAAGGAATATTTCTTTTACTCTCAAAATCACATAATACGCAAATTTCTTCTTTTTATCCAAATTTATATATTTCAGCACTGAACTAAAGATCTTGAACATAACTACAACAAATTTACATTTAATGGCACAGATTTCCAGATCCACAGTGCTATGTGGCATATAAATTTATTTCATAATTCGTGACATAACTTGTAGGAATATATGGGGATATATATAAAAATCCTACAATTCACGTTTATACATAATCACAACTTTATCATTTACTAATTTCAAACATATTCATAATCAGACCTGATGGTTATCACAATTTACAATTATTTAAATAACAGATTTGATAGGCATAAAACATAGATTGGATTCAAACGAAATAGATAAATCATTATATGATCTGTATTAGTAAATTTCCCACTCACCTTATAGCTTCCAATTTCCGAATTATGGACCTTTTTAGGCTTATAATCCCCAAATCCTTACAAATCTACAGTTTATCTAGAAATGGGAAAATTCTAGATTTGTAGAAATGTAAGAAAAAGGGAAAAGAGTGAAGAAATATATCGTTGAGTACCCTCTTACATTGAATCCATTTCTCGTTCCAATTCCTTATGAATTTGATTTGATTTGGTATATGTATGAATAAATTTTATTAAGAGTTTAGCTTAGAAGAGGAAGAAAAGTGGCAGAGCTCCGTTGCCTTCATAGATTGGAATGGAAAAAGATTGAGGCTCTATCCCTTTATTTATAGGGGTGGAAATGGGCTTGGACCGTCAGATCAGTTTTTATTAAAATCCATCCAGCCATTATAAAATTTTATATAAAAAAACCCTAGCCACCGCTACCTGGATCGACCAAGCGGTTGCAGCTAGCGGTCGACCGCTTGGTCGATCTGGTAGTGAGGTGGCTAGGAAATTATATATTACTACATATAATTTATTATGTTTTATTTATTTTTCGTCTGTTGTCGTATTTCGTCTGTAACTTTTTCATATGGGCTCCGCTCGCGAAACTCCAAACATGAAAGTTGACAAGAATTCCAAGACGAACATAACAGTTAAAGTTTCATGGTCAAATTCCATCATTTGCAAAAATGGGCTTCTAGTTAAATAAATATTTATTTCTCAAATTTCGGCTTGTTACATTCTTCTCCCCTTAAACGAATTTCTTCCCAGAATTCTGACAGCTAGTTATCTTATCCTACACAACCAATTTGTGCACATCCACTTTGCAACTATGTGTATATGTGCATGTTATACATAATGCATTTCAACCACAAAATATGCATGCAAGATGATTCTAAATTGGGCCCTCTATACGTATGCACTGGGATTTTTAAAACAATTTTAAAAACATGATGCAAAACATCCTAAATATAATGGTAGTTCTATATGAATGCAAATGTTGAAACTTCTTTTTCATCCATAACCTGCACACAATTACGAATAAAAATGTGAAGCAATCAATTTTGCATCCAACACCTACCATCCAAAACGTCACGCAATCCAATCATTTCCTATTTAATTTCTCCTAAACCTAGAAAAAGGAAATCAAAGAGAAGAAATTTAACATTTCTTCTGCTTACAATTATTCCATTTCCCGCCCTATAGTGGAATTTTCACCTCATTTACCCAAAATACTACAAAAATTTCCATCTGTAAACTATAAAGGAGGCTTAAAACAAGCTCTAAAACGTAAAATGAGTTCATTAATAACTCTCATGTATCATTGGCAAGGTATGAAATTGCTTTTTAAAGGCTAAAACAGCCCTTTCCTTGTTAACGTTTTTGTCGTATCGCTGGTCCTATTGCACCGCTAAAACGCACAAACAAAGCACCCAAACATCTTCTTTACGCTATTCATGTGACCAAAATTGAAAATTTTCATAAAAATAAATTCCTGCTTAAAAACTTTCATGTTTATTTTGAAAACTTCCTTCCAAAACCACTTCACTTTCCTATAAAATAAGAAAATGATAAAAATGTTTTTTTTCAAACAACATTTTCCAAAAACTTTCAAAAATGTATTTTGCGGAAACTTAAATGATTCAAGTCACATGTTGGCGAAGAAGGAAGTCAGTTACGCCAAAAATGTGAAAACTAAGATTACACACAAAAAGACCAAAATAAATTTTAGCTTGACAAGAAACAGTGATTTATTTATCCGTGACGAAAAACAACGCAAAACCGATCCTTTGCTAAAATTCATCTAACATTGAATTTTATTCTTTCCAGCTCTAAGACAACTGTTAGTTTAGATATGAAAATGAGATTTCATTCAACCAGGCACGCGTGAATGACATAAACATCACCAAACATAGAAATATCATTAACTAAGTCGTGTGATTTAAACAACACTAATAGTTACAAGAACGAATCATCACAAGGCCAAGAACACGACGGTGGAAAAAGAGAACAACAAAACAACACCAAAACTCCCAAAATAATGGTTATAAACAACGAGAAGTCTTGCTCTACGGCTGGAGCTTAAACCAATTTTGTAATGACCCGCATTGGCAGAGGGTATTATAATTAATTTATTTAATTATATAAATAGTGATATAGTGAATTAAATGGTCGTGGAATTAAATAATGGTGAATATTTAATTAAAATAATAATTAAATAATGTATTTAATTCTGAAATAATCAGAATTTACTGAAATGGCGATATGTTATGAAATGGATCATCTGTGATATTTAATTCAGTTTAGAATTGAATTTGAATAACAAATATATTATATAAACGACAGTTTGAACGTATAATTATATTATAATTAAAATCGAGCTTGAAATGGCGCTGCAGTTCGCGATTTGGCGATTTGAACTTCAACTGGATATACAGAAGTCGTTTTAAATCGGATTTCTGTGAAATAAGAAACGTACGGAGTTGGTGGAGTATATCTTTCTAATGGAAGAGAAAAATCAGGATTTCGTCATGTAGATTTTGAGATATGTCCAAATCAAATTTTAAAATAGTCGCTATAGAATCGTTTATTGACCGTAACGGTTTATTCGATATAATTGGAAATCGGGTTTGAATATAGACATAAGGTTCTTTTGGGACATAACGATATTTTAATTTTTAGAATTTTACTGTAATTTTTAATTAATTAACTAAGCAACTTTTTATTTGGGGTATTTTGCACCCTGTAATCAACATTTTTGGAGTTTCACAATATGAGTTAATCTACCGATATTTTTATATTTTTGGAACCGTGTCTCGTTGTACATTACAATGGTATTCTTACTTCTGTCGCTGCCAGCTCGTAAACATATGGAGTAGCTAGTGTATAGGGTCTTACACGTGAAGAAAAATGAAATGGGAGTGTGATGTACAGCGAGAAGTAGTGAGCAGTGCAGGGTTGTTTTGAATGATGAATATATGGGTGTAGACATTTTCGCTAATGACTGAAAGGAGGAGCCGATATATTTTGGTAGATCGGTGCAAGAAGGATAACCACAAACCAAAAGAAAAACGTGGAAAGGAGAAATCCATACCAATCGAAAACAAAAATCCTATAAATAAACCCCCTCGTTACAACCTAATTCATTCCCTCAACGGATTTTTCCGCCGTCACAAGTGAAAGACGTGAGCAAATCCTCTCTTTCAAAATCAAAATTTAACCAAATAAAACCATATAAATCCTGAAACAAATCTTGTTGAGTTTCTATTGCAATAAGCTTTCACCCCATATGGGTTTCATCAAGTTCGTTTTCAGTTTTGGGTAGCCAAAAATATACAGTAAAATGGCATGAGCCTAGGGCTCGAAAGTCTAGGCGCAAGGGAGGATTTTGGCTCGCTTTGAGTTTGGTTTCAAGATCGTGGAAATAAGGGGAGTCGATCGTGATATTTTTGATGGGAATGGTAACAAAAAGGTTCGGTGGGTTTTGGCCTACAGCGTGGGTTTTAGTTTGGGTCACGGTGTACCTGATGTTGTCAAGTTCGGCTTTGTGGTGTCGGAGGCGATGAGCTCGGGAAGGGGATGTGTATGGTGGCGACGGCAGGGAATTTAGTGATGAAATGATGAAGGAAGGTGCGTGGAAAGATTGGGAAATGGAAAGGTGAAATTGTTGGAGCTCACGGTCTAAATGAGGAAGAAGAGAGATATGGGCATGGGCTTTTAAACGGTGATTCATAGTGGGCCAGTTTTATAAAGATTGACGAACCGTAAGTTGCGTAGGGATCGTATGGACGAACACTACACAATGGAACTGACTGGAAGTCCATCGGAGCTCATTACAATTTATGACAAAATAAATTGTCCGTCTGAATCAAGCTATGATTATCGTTATTAACGATGATCGTCCAAAGTGAGTAAATCTTACTAACTTTGAACAGTTTATATTTTCATGTTGTATTTTTAGAACTGTTAAATATTGGCTGATTGACTGTGTGTTGACTGTTTGATTGAACTGCTAGTCAGTTAGTTGAATATCTATATTGATTCTGTTTAACAGATTATATCATATGGAACCGAAAGTGATGTTGATCTTATTGTGTAAATTCTGTGGATGCAGGGAAACAGGTTGGAGGAATCCAACTGGATTCCTCAACAGTTATTTTATTTGTTTTCATATATTATGATATATGATGTGATATATAATCTGTTGTCGATTATGTGTTTGGACAATACAGATCATCGTGATTTGATATGTTGAACACCATAACATACTGAAATGTTGATAAGGGAATATTTTCAAAGTTATAAATAAAATATTTATAAACAGAATATTTATAAATAAGAAATATTTATAAATTGGAATATTTATAAATAGGAGATATTTATAAAAGGGAAATTATAAAATCAAAGAATAGGTTTGAAAAGGAAATGTTTGCAAACCATTTGCAAATAGAATAATAGAAAAGGAAAGATTTGTAAACTATTTACAAATAGAATTGATAGGAAATATATTTGTAAAAAAACAAATATAAAGGGAAATATTGGTAAAACGAATAAAAGGGAAATATTTGTAAATCATTTACAAATAGAATTGATAGGAAATATTAGAAAATAAGTAAGCAGTTAAGTAAAAAGAGTTAATCGACTAGGGTTAAATAAATAGAGTTAATCGAATTTAGTTTATTCGAAGAAAGTTTTTCGAATCTAGTTATTCATAAGAGAGATTATCAAATATAGTTATTCGAAGGGAGGAGTTATCGAATAGAGATTTATTCGAATGAGAATTACGTAAGGAAGTGTTAAAGGGTTAAAAGATGAACTTACCCTATTTCGAGATTTGAAATGTTGTTCAGTTAAGGTCTGAGAGGTAATTATACCCCAACTTGATTGACTTCGTTTTTAATTTAGAAATGGTTAAGGTTCGAGAGTGAAAGTGGTTAAGTAATTTTAGTAAATAAGTATAGTGGTTTGAGTTGTCGTCGCGATGTTGATTTAAACATCTGTTTAAATCAAAGTAAAGAAGATTTGGAAATGTTTTTCCAAATAGAATCAGAAACGTAATCAAATATTGAAATAAAGAGATATAGGTTGAATGATGATTGATCGATATAATTTCCTCCTGGAAATAATATCATTGTTTGCACACCTGTTTTTCTTTGATGATTAAATCACAGACTATCGAAGTTTTGACCATTTTAACGTTGTTAATATGGAGAGACTAGTTGGATTATTATCCAAAGAACCACTCTGTATTGGCATAAGCGTTGCGAATCATATATGCCAAAGAAAATTGAAGACGGAGTAAAGTGCAAGGGTTATTGTATAAGTCTTAGATAATAGTGCCTAAGATGGATATACTGAATAGTACCTTCGGTTCATCCTGTTCCTGGATGACTTGTATTGATGGATGTTTGACAGAGTATTTCCAGACGATCACGTATATTGATTTCTACAACCGTACCAAGAGTGGAAGCAGAGAAGGAAACTTCTTTTAGCTAACACATAATGTATTGTTGAGGACATCAATCGGTGATTTGATGGATTTGACGATGTGGCATTCGAAGTGAATTTGGTGTGATGATAAAGCGAAGCTTCTAGCCTCACATCCGGTAAATGACAGAAATCGGGCAGGCAGCATGGCTAAGTCGGTCGCTCCGAAGTAGGGTGTATAATCACCTGATCTAGAGTTTCATTTACTTCTAAAAATCTATTGTTGATGCTGTCGCATTCGGGAAACGGTTGCTGATCCTAACCATTGGTGATATTCATTCGATACACTCAAGCGAAATGAGTGGTCGGTCATGTGTGGCCGGGTTACAAGATGTTCTTGTTGAACCTAGTGTATTCCTCTCTAGAGGTACACTAGCGAAAGGTGGTTCCATACCTTGTCATAGTTGGAAATCCATTACCCAATACGTGCTTGTGGTTTTTATTGTATACTATGTATGTAGAACGTGAGATGAAAGCGTTTCTGCTAGATGATTATTATATTGTGGTTGATAGACATTATTATAATATCAAAAGGTTTTGATATAAAGATGTTTTGAATTCTCATAAGGGAAAAACCCGTTCCGTTATACGGCGTGGTCTTATGAGATATCGTTTACCTGCTTAAACTGTTTTAAACTGTTTTACTCATACCAGTCCCATGACTGACCCGGAGTTTATTTTGTTTTGTTTTCCCTAAACTCTTGGGTGCCCAACTTTGTATGGGCAGTCAAGTAGTCGGGATTTACAGATATACCTGAAGAGCTGGAGCAGGAGGCTACAGGATAATATAGCTATAGTTTATTTCCGCTTTGTTGTAAGTGTTGTACTTTGATAATGATGTATATTCAAGTACAGATGTATATTTCAAGTTATGTTATATATATTATATGTTATTCGTTCCGCTGTGAGGTTCGTGTTACTCTGATGTTGTGTTCTTCTTCTTCTTCTTCTATTCTAAGTTTCAATCTTATCTATCCCCACCCTCTGTTTTCTTTCTATTAATTTCCTGATTTCCAGTACAATTTGGGTTGGACGCGTGTTATTTAGTCAGCTCAAATTGGACCGTATTTTCGGGTCATTACAAATTTTTATGATCTTTGATTAACCATACTATGGTAGCAAAATGCTCAATCTTGTGTTACTAACACTCTAGCATTGTTGGAGGTTCCCACATCACCATCTCTTCCAAGAGAGAATTTATGATGAGAGAAAGAAACCTACCACAAAACTGATACTCATCGAAACCCACCTAATATTGTCTAAAGACAAAGTTGGTAGGTGAATTTACATAAAGTAACTCCGTGAGACACAAACAAAGACAACAATCTAAATCGAATATGATGTGGTACTAAATCATAGTTACGCCATCGATCAAGAAAAAGGTTAATTTCCATATCATGCGACACAACTAGTCATAGCTTACCATTTATAGAACGATGTGCTAAATGGGTCACACGTCTACATGGGCAGTTTAAACATAGATTCCAAATACAAAAACCGACATCAAGAAAAAGAGATTAGCGCAAAATCTCTAAAGCTGGTCAAACAAAAGACCATTCTAGTCCGCGTTCAACATGGATTCCTCTAAAATCTCATCGAGATTCTCCTTAGAAAAGCCATCAAAAGATAGCTTAAATCTTTATCTATGAAACGATAATCGCCTTCGAAAAACCT
Source organism: Allium sativum (assembly GCA_030737875.1). Lineage (NCBI taxonomy): Eukaryota > Viridiplantae > Streptophyta > Magnoliopsida > Asparagales > Amaryllidaceae > Allium > Allium sativum. The sequence goes on along the minus strand of CM060924.1, from coordinate 180,782,185 downwards.
ATTCGAACAAGGTATAGCAAAGGCGGATGCAGCACAAACACAAATCCTATTCTAAGATCTCGAAGCAATGGGCCGGTGTTAGCCCAACTGCTTTGCCAAATTTTCTTAACCCTAAAGTGGTAAGACCTTCTTTTTCTCTTTTCGATCCAACCAAATGATTTCTACCTAAGGAGAAGACTTTAATGGTAGGAGTAGGATTGAATATTGCAACTAGGTATTATAGGCCAAGAAATGGTCGGAGAGAAGAATTTAGATCTTGGAGTATTTGTGAGGCAAGACCTAATGTGCAAACAAGCACGAAAAAGAGAAGACGAGGCGGAAACAAAGAAAGAGAGGAAGGATAAAGATATGGTTCGATAGATGAGGAAGGAAGGATGAAAGAAGGAAGTTAAGGGGTAATTTGGATGCAACTTTAAGGGTTGAGTCCTGGATCCAAGTTGTACAAAACTCATCAACTAATTGGCCATCCTACTATAGCATTAAACGATCAACTATCAAATGGGCTTTGGACAGAGGTTAGATCTTGACCTTAATTCTCTGGTTCATGGTTAAAGGGCATCTCTCTTTAGGCCGGATCAAAATATTATTCATCCCGCGGTATTTTTTAATATTTGTTGCGATTCGAAATAATTATTCTTATCACCGTGGTATTTAAAGAACATAGTTAAACTCCAAACCGACTCCAAGGATTTATAGCTCAACAACGATGCTGCGACTACACAACGAACGAACGTATTCCAACAACTCAGCAAGAAATCCGTAATATAAATTAAAAAGGATTTTCTCCGTATGTTGCTGACAACAAACAGACAATTCAGGAAATCAAATACCCCAAAATCAGAACGAATAATTTTCCTTAGCTTTTCCGAAGAAAAATTTAAAATTTTCAAAAAAAGGGATTTATTTATAAACTAATGGTTTCATATTTATAAATAAATTTTATTATTACTATTTATATTCCAGTTTTATATTTTAAAATGGAAAAACCTTTTCTTTTCCAAAAATATTGGAGCTTTAAAACAATTTGGATTAATTTTGCTAACTTTAATATATTATCCGATATATATAGGAAGATGAATGCTGAAAATCACAAGGAATAGATATTTATTATTCTTGAGTTTTAGTGGTATATTCCTTGTTATTTTTAATTTCTTCTTTCCTACCAATCAGACCATATTTATTAAAATTACAGAATGGCCCCAAAAATTTTAAACCACGAATAGATTAAGAATTTAAAACCATATCTTCACGAACTATTTTCTGAAACCATATTTCAAAACCGTTGAAATCCATTTTCATTTTTCAAATAGTTTTAGAAATAAATTCCCTCGAATACGAGGCTAAGAACTCAATTGAATATTTCAACAAAGGTACATTCGGAATTTTAACAAAGTGACAAATGGATATATCTTGTAATTATATTTCCGAAATGGATACGACATATTAACGTGGGCTTTTTCCCCATTTCGAATCGAGTAATGGTCTTAACTGGAACTACTAACGAAAGCAGAAATCGCAACTATCTCGGTTGTAGCTAGCTTTTTATATTAATATACATATATATATATTTCCAATTTCCAAATCTTGAATCGAAGGAACCCACCATATGCCATCTCATGCTCTTCATGACGAGATTGCCAACATACTGTGGGGTAAGACAGATTTGGCTAGAAACCCGTACTCAACATATTTCGACTCTTAGTCGCTCATAGCCCATTATATATATTTAGGACCGCGATTAATATTGATAGTCAAAATAAATTAAAGTTGAGTAAGAAAGACAAAGAAAAACAAATTACATTCTCTCACGATTCCTAATTTAACTAATTCCTCTGATCGTTTAACCCAAGCTCTGATACCAAATGTAACACCCCACACTTTTCTGCACCCAAATTTTGATAAAAAACAAAACTTGAACACATCTAAGAATAGAGTTTATATGTGGTTCCTACAATAAATGAGCATGAACATAATCAGAGTACGACAAATGTAAATCATAGCGGAGACAAGATAGGATAAATTAGTATTTACTCAAGTAACTACCTTTTTCAAAGTAAGTCACTTTTCCAAGACTGAGCATGAGAGAGAACAAGAACCGAAGCCAAACATAAACATCTCTGAGAACCCAAGCTTCTTTATGAAACCTAGATGTTGCAGTGAGGAGGGGGTGAGAACAACAAGTTCTTGTGACTAAAAAAATGTACAACACAGTCTATAGCACAGATATATTCTGTTTGGTTCAACCCAAGCAGTATGCCTAACCAGGTTAGTGATTCTAGCCTAACCTAGTAAATGTTTACGCATGACTTTACTATTCAGCCCAAAGCAGTATTCCCAGATTATATTACCGAGATAGGACATTTACACACATTTTTGTGAAGCCTTTATACCAGAGTTTAACTGGTTAATTATACTGAGAGTGGGCCCCTAATTTCGGGGTTTCTATCTATATTCTGATTCTCTGCTCGTTGTTATTTAACGCCTCATGGTGGATTCTCCCTGATCACTTAAGACCCTAGGCGGACCTATTGGTCACTTATTAACCATAAACTAGATGGCACTAGCTACGGGCCCTACTAGTTAAGGCTTTCGTCATTCACGCATATACCCTTATGGTGCATAAGGTGAGAGTGGGTATTTTATCGTTCGTTATACCTACTAATTGACCTTATTAGATAACCTACTTACTACTTCCCATAGGATAAGCAGCCATATCAGACCCTTTTAATTTCCAGGTTCGGGTAGGCCAACACACACCTGCCATTTAAGACCCCTATACTGAAAAACCTATGCCCAGGTGGACTCTTTAATCCTAGTCACTTAGCCTTTTAGGACCCAGGAAGCAGACTACACGCGAAGGTTATTCGTTCGTCCCCCATTTGCCTTTGACATCTTTCCTTTTACGAGATAAAGTCGGCTACGTTATTAGGTCGTTCCCATTTTATTTCTTTACACGGAATACTATACGTACACCATTTATTTGTATCACGGGTTTATATGGTTAATAATTTCTTATATTACTAACCTACTAAATCTAACTATATTTTTAATTATAAATTTTATTGACATAAATAAGGAAAATTATATTCCCCTTTCTCTGGATATTTATTTAATTCCTTCCTTAATTTGGTCTTAGTATTTAATCGACAATCAATATCCATTAATCCCCTTTTTGACACCCATTTCTTTTTGTTTCCTTTTTATTGCCCTTTATGACTCTAACGGACATATTTTCTTAAGGCAACTATTTATCAGTTCTAAGTTATCTATTATGGTACCCCAACGGACAATTTCTATATTTATTCATTTGTTTATTTATTTATTGGTTATTATGTATATCTAAATATAAATATATTTACATATCAGACCTCTCACATTAAGATGACTACCTGTGGATGCTGGATATGCCGGTTGGTTTCGAGCAGACTGCCAGCACAAGTGAACTTAACCTCGTGCCTTAGTATGATTATAATTATGCATTAGACCCCTCACATTAAACTGACTACTTGTAGTTGCTGGATTTATCGGTCGGTTCCGGGCAGGCTTACACCACAAGTTGAGTTTAACCTCATGTCTAAATGCAGTTATAATTTAAATTTCTTAATTGGGGTCCACAACAGTTACACTAACTAGTTTTAGGAAAAACATTTTCCTATTCACTTTTGTTTCCCCTAGTCAATATTGGTTACAATGGTTATTTATCAATTTGCGTTCTTATTTATAGCACTTAATTACATTGATTGCTACAAATGGTCACCACAATTATTAATTCAATATAGATTATAATTACATATAGATTATAATTACATATAATTCCACCATTGAACCTTATCCAAACACACTACATTTGGCACAATTTTTACTTATTTATTTATGGCCTCATTTATAGCAATCAATTACACTAATTGCTACAACGGTCACCATAAATATGTTCATTAAGTATGGAATATAATTTACGTGCATGATTCCATAAATTAATACCATTGAACATTTCAAACCTTCAAACATTTAATACAATGCATATTTTACCGTGTCGTGCTGATTTGGATGGATAATATGCATATGTTTATTTCTATGTTTTCGTGCGGTCAACATAGTTAATTAATATTTTCTTTTTATTCTTAAGTTTAAATTAATGATTGGTCTGATCAATTAATCAAACATTTCATTTTTATATTCAATCTTGTCAAAAAGGTTTCAAGTCTCACAAATACCGGTAGCCGTAATCATTGTAAATCATGCCTATTTTGCGGAACTGACATATTTTCAAATCACAATAAATATGTGTAATGTATTTTTATTTTGAAATACTTGATGCAAATTGCATACAAATACATGTATTTTTTTATATGTACCTTTGCACCACTTTTCCCTTTTTAATTCTTTTTGTCATACTACTTGTGATTCTAAAATTATGCCTCTTTATTTGAAAATGAGGAAAACAACATAATTTTACAATGCTTATGCCAAAAACCCAACAATATTTTATGTAAATAAGGAACATTTCTTTTATTCTTAAAATCACATAATACATAATTTTCATATTTTTACCCAAATTTACATATTTCATATTTCAGCACTTAACTAAAGATCTGGAACATAACTACCACAAATTTATATTTAATCGAACTGATTTCCAGATCCACAGTGCTATGTGGCATATAAAACATATTTCATAATTCGTGACATAACTTGAAGGAATATGTGGGAATACATATATAAATCCTACAATTCATGTTTATACATAATCACAACTTCAACATTTACCAATTTCAAAATGTTCATAATCAGATCTGATGGTTATCACAATTTACAATTATTAAAATAACAGATCTGATAGGCATAAAACATAGATTGGATTCAAACGAAATAAATAAAGCATTATATATGTATTAGTAAATTTCTCGCTCACCTTATAGCTTCCAATTTCTGAATTATGGACCAATTTAGGTTTATAATTCCCAAATCCTGACAAATGTATAGTCTATCTAGAAAGGGGAAATTTCTTGATCTGTAGAATATAAGAAAAAGGAAAAAAAAAGTGAAAAAATATATCATTGAACACCCTCTTCCATTGAATCTATTTCTCTTCCAAATTCCGTATGAATTTTATTTGATTTGGTATATGTATGATTATGTTTTATTTAGAATTTAGGTTAGAAGATGAAGAAAAATGGCAGAGCTCCGCTGCCTTCATAGATTGGAATGGAAAAAAGATGAAGCTCTATCCCTTTATTTATAGGGGTGGAAATGGCCACAGACCGTCATAACATTTTTTATTAACATCCGTCTAACTGTTATAAAATTTTATATGACAAAACCCTAGCCCTCGCTGCTTGGCTCGACCAAGCGGTCGACCGCTCTGTTGACCTGGAAGTGAGATGGATAGGCAATTATATATTACTATATATAATTTATTTTGTTTTATTTATTTCCATCCATTTTCGTATTTCGTTTGTAACTTTTTCATACGGACTCCGTTCGCGAAACACCAAACATGAAAGTAGACAAGAATTTCAAGACGAACGCAACAGTTAAAGTTTCATGGTCAAACTCCATCGTTTACAAAAAATACTATTTTTTGAGCTTCAAATTAAATAACTATTTATTGCCCAAATTTTAGGTTGTTACATTCTTCCCCCCTTAAAAGGATTTTTGTCCCAAAATTCAGACAGCTAGTTATCCTATCCTATACATCCAATTTGTGTACATCCACTTTGCAACCATGTGTATATGTGCATGATGTACATAATGCATTTCAACCATAAATATGCATGCAAGATGATTCTAAATTGGGCCCTCTATATGTATGCACTGAGATTTTTAAAACAATTTTAAAAACATTATGCAAAACATCCTGAATATACTAGTAGTTCTATATGAATGCAAATTTTGAAACTTCTTTTTCATCTATCACCTTCACACAATAACGAATACAAGTATGAAGCAACCAATTTTGCTTGCAAACCCTACCATCCAAAGCAGCATGTAATCTAATCATTTCCTATTTAATTTCTCCTAAACCGAAAAAAGGAAATCACAATAAAGATTTTTAACATTTCTTCTGCTTACAATTATTCCACTTTCCGCCTTACAGTGGAATTTTCACCTCAGTTATCCAGAATACTACAAAAATTTCCATCTGTAGACTGTAAAGGAGGCTTAAAACAAGCTCTAAAATGTAAGATGAGTTAATTAATAGCTCTCGTGTATCATTGATAAGGTATGAAATTGCGTTTCCAAGGCTAAAACAACCCTTTCCTTATTACCGTAAACATTTTTATCGTATCGTCGATCTTATTATACCGCTAAAACATGCACACAAAGCACCCAAACATCTTCTTTATGCTATTCATGTGACGAAAAATCAAAATTTTTGTTAAAAATAATTTTCCGCTTAAAAATATGTCATGTTTATTTTGAAATTTACTTCCAAAACCGCCTCACTTTCCTATAAAATAAGAAAATGATAAAAATGTTTTTTTTTCAAGCAACATTTTCCATAAACTTTCAAAAATGTATTTTGTGGAAACTTAAACGATTCAAGTCACATGTTAACGAAGAAGGAAGTCAGTTATGCCAAAAATGCGAAAACTGAGATTACACACAAAAAAACCAAAATAAATTTTAGCTTGACAAGGAACGGTGATTTATTTATTTATATACCCTTGACGAAAAACAACGCAAAACCGATCCTTTGCTAAAATTCATCTAACACTGAATTTTATTCTTTCCAGCTCTAGGATAACTGTTGGTTTAGATGCGAAAATGAGATTTCATTTAACCAGACACGCGTGAACGACATAAACATCTCCAAACATAGAAATCTAATTAACCTAGTGCGATTTAAACAACACTAACAGTTACATACTCGAATCATCACAAGGCCAAGAACCTAATGCTAGAAAGGGAGAACAATAAAACAACACCAAAGCTTCTAAAACAATGGTTATACGCAACGAGATGTCTTGCTCCGCGGCTGGTTTTTATGATCTTTGATTAACCTTACTTTGGTAGCAAAATGCTCAATCTCGTGTTACCAACACTACTAGTGTTGTTGGAGGTTCCGACATCACACCCCTTCTAAGAGGTAATTTATGATGAGAGAAAGAAACCTACCAAAAAACAACTTCTCATGAAAACCCACCTAATATTGTCTAAAGACAAAGTGAATAGGTGAATTTACATAAATTAGCTCCATGAGACACAAACAGTGACAACAAGCTGAATTGAATATGATGCAGTACTAAATGATGGTTACACTATCGATCAAGAAAAAGGTTAATTTCTGCATCATGCGACACATCTAGTCATAACTTACCATTTATCGAACGATGTGCTAAATGAATCACACATCTAGTGGTTAGTTTAAACATAGATTCCAAACACAAAAACCGACATAAAAAAAAAGATTTGCTGCAAAATCTCCAAAGCTGGTCAAACAAAAGACCATTCAAGTCCGCGTTCAGTACAAATTCCTCTAAAATCTCATAGAGATTCTCCTCAAAAAAGCCATCAAAAGATAGCTTAAATCTTCACCTCTAAAACGACGATCTCCTTCGAAAGAACCTATTTGAACAAGGTATAGCAAAGGCAGATGCAGCATAAACATAACTCATATTCTAAGATCTCGAAGCAATAGGCCGGTGCAATCCCAACTGCCTTGCCAAATTTTCTTAGCCCTAAAGTGGTAAGACCTTTTTTTGCTCATTCCAATCCAACCAAATGATCTCTACCTAAGGAGGAGGATCAAATATTGCAACTAGGTATTATAGGCCAAGAAATGGTCGGAGAGAAGAATTTGGATCCTTGAGTATTAATGAGGCATGATCTAATGCGCAAAAAAGAGAAGACGAGGCGACAACAAAGAAAGAGAAGATGGATAGAGGTATGGTTCAGCTAGATAAGGAAGGAAGGATGAAAGAAGGAAGTTAAGAGGTAATTTGGATGCAACTTTTACGGTTGAGTCCTCGGTCCAAGTTGTACAAAAACTCATCAACTAATTGACCGTCCTAATATAGCATTAAACAGTCAAATATCGAATGGGCTTTGGACAGAGGTTGGACATTGACCTTATTAGGCCAGATCAAAATACTATTCATTCCACGTTTTCTTTTAAGATTTGACATGATCCGAACTAATTATCCTCCTCACCACAGTATTTAAAGACCGTAGTTTAACTCAGAATCCACTCCAAGGATTTGTAGTCTCAACAATGATGCTGCGACTACACAACGAACAAACGAATTCCAACAATTTAGCTAAAAGGTTGGGTTTTTTCCTTTAGGCACTCTACTTCTTCTTTCATGGAATCTCCGCATTACATTTAGTAAGCTTCTAGTCCTCCTTGGGTATCGCCAGCCCCCTATTGTCTAAGGCTTCTCCGAGTTCAAACTCTACTAAGTGTTTTTCTTCCCCTTTTTGATTAGGCTTGTCTTGCGAGGAGTATAATTGTATCATCGTATTTCGAAAAGCTAAGCTAGGAGCTTCGAAATAAATTAAAATCGAGTAATGAGGACGAAGAAACACAGAAAAGAAAAACGAATTACGTTCTTGCACGATTCCTAATTTAACTAATTCCTCTTATCGTTTAACCTAATTTTCGATACCAAATGTAACACCCCACACTTTTCTACACCAAAATTTTGACAAAAATCAAAACTCGAAGCATAGTGCGTATATCTGGTGCTTGCAAAAAATGAGCATAAACATAATCAGAGTACGATAAATATTACCCACAGCAGAAACAAGATAGGATAAATTAGTATTAACTCAAGTAACTACCGTTTTCAAAGTAAGTCACTTTGCCAATGCTGAGCATGAGAGAGAACGAGAACCGAAGCCAAAATTAAACATCTCTGAGAACCCGACCTTCTTTGTGAAACCTGGAGGTTGTAATGAGGAGGGGATCAGAACAACAAGTTCTTGTGACAAAGAAATTTACAACATGATCTATAATACAAATATATTACGTTTTGTTCAACCCAAGCTCTATGCCTAACCATATTAGTGATTCTAGCCCAACAAAGTAAATGTTTACGCACGACTTTACTATTCAACCCAAAGAAGTATTCCCAAATTATATCACCGAGATAGGACATTTACATACATTTTTGTAAAGCCTTTATACCAGAGTTTAACTGGTTAATTATACCGAGAGTGGGCTCCTAATTTCGGGGTTTCTATCTATATACCCATTCTTTATTCTTTATTATGTAACGTCTCACTATCAATGATAGATAGGGTGGATTCTCCTTAATCACTTAAGACCCTAGGTAGACCTATTGGTCACTTACTAACCCTCGATAATATATTAAATGTTACCATAAAACTAGAGAGCATTAGCTGCAGTCCCAACTAATTAAGGCTTCCGTCATTCACGCATATACCCTTACCCCGCATAAGGTGAGAGTAGGTATTTTATTGTTCGATATACCTTCTAGCTGACTTTATTAGATAACCTCCTTAGTCACTTACTACCTCCCGTAGCATAAGAAGCCGTATCTGATCCTTTTAATTTCCAGGTTTGGGTAGGCCAACACACACCTGCCATTTAAGACCCTTGTACAGAAAAACCTATGCCCAGGTGGACTCTTTAACCCTAGTCACTTAGCTTTTTAGGACCCAGAAAGCGGACTAAACGAGAAGGTTATTTGTTCGTCCATCATTTGCCTTTAACACCTTACCATTTTCGAGATAAAGTAGGCTACGTTATTAAGTCATTCCCATTAAATTTCTTTACACGAAATACTACACATACATCATATATTTGTATCACGAGTTTATATGGCTAATAGTTTCTTATATTATTAACGTTCTAAGCCCAACTATATTTTTAATTATAAGTTTTATTGACATAAATAAGGAAGATTATATTCCCTTTTCTCTGGATATTTATTTAATTTCTTCCCTAATTTGGACTAAGTATTTAAATAATGATCAATATCCGTTAATCCCCTTTTTGACACCCATTTCTTTTTATTTCATTTTTATTCCCCTTTATGACTCTAACAATCATATTTTTCCTAAGGCAATTATTTATCAGTCCCAAGTTATCTATTGTTGTACCCTAATGGAAAATTTCTATATTTCTATATTTATTTATTGGTTATTATGTATCTATGTATGTATGTATGCATATATATACATTCCAGACCTCTCACATTAAGTTGACTACCTGTGGATGCTGATTATGCCGGTCGGTTCCGGGAAGACTGCTACCACAAATGAACTTAACTTTATGCCTTAGTACGATTATATTTATGCATTAGACCCCTCACATTAAACTGACTACCTGTGGTTGCTGAATTTGTCGATCAGATCCGGGCAGGCTTACACCATAAGTTGAGTTTAAGCTCGTGTCTAAATGCGGTTACAATTTAAATTCCCGAATTGGGGTCCACAACAATTATCCTAACTGATTTTAAGAATTGTAACCATTTTCCAATTCACAGTTATTTTCCCCAAATCAATATTGGTTACAATGGTTATTTATTAATTTGCAGTCTTTTTTATAGTAGTTAATTACATTGATTGCTACAAATGGTCACCAGAATTATTAATTCAATATGGATTATATTTACGTATAATTCCACCATTGAACCTTATCCAAACATTCAACATTTGTCACAATTGTTAATTATTTATTTATGGCCATATTTATAGCAATAAATTACACTAATTGCTACAACGGTCACCATAAATACGTTCACTAAGTATGGAATATAATTTACGTGTACGATTCCACAACTGAATACCATTTAGCATTTCAAACCTTCAAACATTTAATACAATGCTTATTTTACCGTTTTACGTTGATTTAGATGGATAATATGTATATATTTATTTCTATGTTTTCATGCGGTCAACGTAGTTAATTAATATTTTTATTTTTATTCATTAATTTAAATTAATGATTTGGTCTAATCAATTAACCAAACATTTCCTTTTTATATCCAATCTTATCAAAAAGGTTTCAAGTCTCACAAGGACTGTTAGCCGCAATCATTGTAAATCAAGCCTATTTTATGGAATTGACATATTCCCAAATCATAAGAAATATATGTAATGTATTTTTATTTTGGAATAGTCGATGCAAATTACATACAAAAACATGTGTTTAATTTTATATGTACCTTTGCACCACTTTTCCCTTTTTAATTCTATTTGTCATACTTCTTGTGATTCTAAAATAGTACCTCTTTATTTAAAAATGAGGAAAACAACATAATTTTACAATGCTTAAGCCAAAAACCCAACAATATTGAATGTAAACAAGAAATATTTCTTTTATTCTTAAAATCACATAATACACAATTTTCATCTTTTTACCCAAATTCACATATTTCATATTTCAACATTGAACTAAAGATCTGGAACATAACTACAAAAAAATTATATTTAATGGGACTGATTTCCATGTCCATAGTGATATGTGGCATATACAACATATTTCATAATTCATGACATAACTTGTAGGAATATGTGGGAATATATATAAAAATCCTACAATTTATGTTTATACATAATCACAACTTTATCGTTTACCAATTTCAAACATATTCATAATCAGATCTGATGGTTATCACAATTTACAATTATTTAAATAACAGATCTGATAGGCATAAAACATAGATTGGATTCAAACGAAATAGATAAATCATTATATCTGTATTAGTAAATTTCTCACTCACCTTGTAGCTTCCAATTTCTGAATTATGGACCTTTTTAGGCTTACAATCCCCAAATCCTTGCAAATCTGCAATTCATCTGGAAAGGGGAAAATTCTACATCTGTAGAAATGTAAGAAACAGGGAAAAGGGTGAAGAAATATATCATTGAGCACCCTCTTCCATTGAATCCATTTCTCTTCCCAATTCCATATGAATTTGATTTGATTTGGTATATGTATGAATAAATTTTATTTAGAATTTAGGTCAGAAGAGGTAGAAAAATGGCAGAGCTCCACTGCCTTCATAGATTGGATTGGAAAAAGAGTGAGGCTCTATCCCTTTATTTATAGGTATGGAAATGGCCTTGGACCGTCAGATCGATTTTTATTAAAATCCTTCCAGTCGTTATAAAATTTTATATCTTAAAACCCTAGCCACCTCTGCCTGGTTCGACCAAGCGGTCGCAGTCAGCGGTTGACTGCTTGGTCGACCTAGTAGTGAGGTGGCTAGGAAATTATATATTACTATATATAATTTATTTTGTTTTATTTATTTTCCATCCGCTTTCGTATTTCGTCTGTAACTTTTTCATACGAACTCCGTTCGTGAAACTCCAAACATGAAAGTTGACCAGAATTTCGAGACGAACACAACGGTTAAAGTTTTATGGTCAAATTCCATCGTTTGCAGAAATTTCTACTTTTTGAGCTTCTAATTAAATAACTATTTATTGCCAAAATTCCGGGTTGTAACATTCATGATATTCTGGCAAGACCGACCACCTGCACAGATCAAAAGGTGGTGCAGATGACCGAATATAACAATACTTTAGTCGTTTGCGACCTAACAAGTGCACTTTACATAACCAACATACTCTACCTATAGTATGTATCTAGGAAGGAGATGACCACATCCTAATGGGAACGATCCATATAGCCTTAATTCATGCCTTATTTCGCCATTTCCAGGTGATGAGGCCCAATGTAGCTTGTACCTTTCATATCACATAACACACACATTAACTTGAATGCAACATTGCCAATTACATTAATACTCTAATTGATTTCTTTAAAAAAAATACAACGTTTGCTCTCATTCCTCTCAAAGGTTGTGTTAAGTGTAAGAGTTTCCTCCTACATAATCAAACAGAAGTATACTTGTAAGGATCCATGTACATCATCTCTAAAATTGCAATGTTTAACACTCATCCATACAATTTGTCTAGGTATAGATAAAACCAATGGTATAACTTTATGACATCCTATCGGCAATCACCTCTGGGATTAGTAATAGGTGGGCCTTACATCTGTGCAGTTAAAGCACTCAGTGGAACCGATGCGGCGGAGATGCAAAAAGTTGTTGTGTGGATAAAGCGAGGAAACAACAGAATATAGCGGATGAGTCTAAAAGAGCATATAAATCTTGTATTTGCTGAATTTAAAAATATACAAATGGTAAATATATGGAGAACTAACATTCAGTTTAATTATAATTAGTACATTCTCAGTTTTAAATAATAACTTGTGCAAATACATTTAAATACATGTAAACTTTTATTTAGCTTGATTACATTTAATAAATTATTATAGTATTTTCTATCATGAAAAATATATATATTAAAAATTTCAATTAATAATAAATTTGGAATGTATAAAAGTCATTTTTCTATTCATTTCTTTTATAGAAGATATGGCGAGAATAGCGGAATATAGCTGAAATAATGGGATATATCAGAATATAGTGGGGCTTTTAGCGGAAAGGCTATTTCATAGGCTTTTTGAAAATAGTGAGCGGTATAAATACGCTACACGATATAGCGTGGTAATAGAGGGATAATAGCGGGGTATTAACTACACAGCCTTGCATCATGTAGATCTCCAAAATATAGAAACCAGTGCTATAATATAATCCTGCTAGCTAACCAGAGATATCAACCTATGCAGTTAAAGCCCTGCAAAAGCCCCGCAATATCCCCGCTATAGCCCATAGCGCTCTTCAACCACTACGCTATTTCAATTTAGCACTGATGTATAGTAGATCCGCTTCTAACCCTGCTATTTTCCGCTTCATCTGCTAAATCAAGGCTTTTTAGCGTTCGCTTTAGCAATATTAATGTATAGAGCTTGATTTGACTAGTTCTCTTTTTAAATAAATTAGTAAAGTTAGCATGAAGTGTTAAATTTAGGACATAAGTGCCTACAATATGGTAACAATCAATTACACTCATCAAATCTAGCATGCATAACTATGGTATTCCGTGATTTGTTATATGTTATTTATTAATATTAGTTTCTTCAATACATATAATGTTAATTTGTTTTTAAATATTTTGTTTTACATCTAATGAACATTTTTGCACCTCCGCTATATCCCTGCTATTTCCCCACTTTATCCACGCTACATCTTAATGCAACTCTGCCGTTATAGAACCGCTATGTGCTTTAATTGAACAGATATCAACAAGTAGTACTTTTCATTCCAAAGGTCTATGACTTATAATAAGAATCCGTATACTTGCATTTTCTAATGAACAAGATAGTTTGTACTAGTTTTGAACCATCTTTGATACTAGTTCCTTTAAACCAACAATGACAGTTTAGAAGGGTAAATATTGATAGTTATTTATTTAACCATCACATATGTGTACGGTTAAGAAAAAAACTAATAATCACTTCTAATTAAAATTCATTAATTAAAACCATTTTCTTGATTCTTAAAAATAAATTCATATACTTATCTCAACTGAATAAGAAAATTCACAGTTCCTTTGTTTTCAGTACTTAAAAAGCAAATCCATACACTTATCTCTATAGTATAACTATATAACCAATCATTATATTTTAAATACTTTAAAAACATGGTCATACTATAATGGTGATATAAGCATATTAACAAATCATAATATTTTAATTACTGAAAATATTTAGAGATATATATATATATATATATATTATATCTCAAAAGTATAAGTATAATCACAAATCATATATGGGTCGAAACAATGATATGCTAGACGTAATTTACTATAAATACAAGTCGATCGATATTGAGAAAAAGATGCATAGTGATAAGACTGATTATACCCTATACCAGTTTCCATATTCAACGTGTATTATCCATCTAATAAAGTTGAAATCACATTTCAAATTCACATAGATACCATGAGTTCTATCCTTGGAGTTCAATAAAGAATCAAATCAGGATCACATATTCTATTCTAGTTATACATAGCTTTTGAAAACATCAAATCAATTTCAAATCTTATATAATTCATTTACTATAAATCAAATCATTTACGATTTCACTTTTATATTGCTAGACATTTATAAAATTCTATTTTTTTTTCCAAAAATCATTCTATGTCGATTTATAAATTCATAATACTAGTTATAAAATAGTTTGAAATCAAGTATAAAACTTGGTCGGTTATAAAATCTTCATTTATATAAATTCAATAAAATTTTGATTAAAACTTGGTTAAATATAAAATATTAATAAAGCTTGTTTGTAAATCTGGGAATTCGCTATAAAATCCATAATAAAATTTTTTATATAACTTACATAAAATTTACTTATAAATTTACCTTGTTATATATCCATTTCTTGAACTTTTCGAAAATCGGTTCTTTTGCCTTATGACTAATCTTCGTATTTCAGAACATTGAATTTAGGCCAATAGTCATTACACACATAACTAATACTATTAATTGGTAATTATCATATTAAGGTCTAAATGTGTCAATATCATATAATAATTATCATCCGAACCAGGTTTTGTTTAAATAGCTCATATGTAAATAATATGAATACAGTAACATAACAAGAATATTAACGATTCATAATGGATCCCACTAACCTTTCCCCCTACATCAAAGCTTATAAACATGTATGTATATACATATGAATTTTATAGTTTTCTACTAGCAGGTTATGTCAAAAATCGTTCTCTTCCTAGGCGGGAAAATATCTGAACCAATTGATAACAGTAGATACCCAAAAATGCAATCATATGAACATAAATTCAACGGTTATACTATTATATTATATGATATAATAGTATCTCAGAAAGTGCGAGTTTAAACTTACCATAAACCCAAATAATACTTTTGTATTTTTAAATAGTTAAAATCATTGTCGCTCGATTTTAATAAGATTCCACCTAGTTGAGAATGCATCCAATTCAATTCTTATGCATAGATTTCATCAACATGAATCCAACACGATTGATCGCGTCCAAATCCGACCTTGTATGAAATAGTCAATGCAACTAAAATTTTATACATGAATTGAAATAATTTAAACTAATTAACTACGTTATTTACGCTCTAATTTCCTCGACTAATTAAAATTAATCAAGCCTTAACCCAAGTGCTAATCTTCCTTCCTTGACGTGATAAATCGCGTAGCTTGCCCAACTCTTCATCGACTAGCGACACCCATCTTTGGTGATTTGACGACATCGCACTGCCACCAACGGGTCGGACATCGTCCTATGCCTACACGGCCCCAAGCCAAGTCAGCTTAGACTCCTTATAGCCCATTAACAAGCAGAAAACATCTTCTTTTTCCGTCAACTTGCGATATCTTCGACCACTAGTCATCAGCCACCGACCACCGCCGAAACCTCCATTTCTCTTCCCTCTTCCTTTCTCCTTCAAATGATGACCCTTAACTTATGATGATGGAGGGGATACGAGAAAAACTATGGAACCGACTTACCATTGGTTTTTGATGATTTTCGACCGCGTCAACGACCCGATTATCGATCATAGATGAGTTCGTGTCAACGATGCAAAAGCTTTTTTATTGGGATTTTTAAGTAAAAATAGATGGATTATAAGATGAAATGTTGGCTATTGGATTGAAGAAATATCAATGAAGGCTATGGTTTCATGTTTCTGAAATTGTGAAGAAATGAGGTGCTTATTTAGGATTCACTAAAAATACTATTAATCCAATTTTTTTTCTGAACTCCAATTGAGACGTGCTCACTAGTGTTCATAACTAGTTACCCATATTCCAGACTCAATGAAACAAGTTTTGAAATCTAATTAAATCGTATAAATAATATAGCTTTTCAAACTGCATTATAAATATTATTATTCTAAATCGTTTAATGCTACACGTTTCCGACGTGAACGATTACACAATAATTCCAATAGCTACGAAACTTAATTTCTTATAATAATTCACAATGCTGAATCCGATGAAACTAATTTTGTCAAAATCCAAGACATTTTTCAAAAAGGCTATTTTTTTGGCAAGGCCGACCGGTTTCTAAGGTGACCGCAAACACCTTTATTAAAGAGAAAAGAACTAGTACTGTGCACATGCACAGAGTAACAATCTGGTTTGAAGTGTCTAGTCACTATCAATACACCAAAATAGCTAAACAATGACATAACCATAGCTCAAAATAATATAACAAGGGAAGCTACACCACTTCACAATCAAAGTCATCGTCATAAAAGAAACCTGTGTAGGGAGACATGTTACGCTTATATGACCAGAAGCGAAATGCCAAATCTTCCACTAAGGAAGGAGCCAATAAGCAGTTCCTATCCCATGAAGTGTCCTGCATGTACTCAAAGTTCACTTCCCCAATTTCACCCTTATCCCACAGAATCAATACTTGCCTTCAGGTTTGTAGAAGAGATGCATGCGCTCTTCCACTTTATCACTAATAAATATAAAGAAATAATTCTTTGTATCACAATGCATTCTAGAGGGGGCATGAACCCAGACGTTCTCACTCTCATTCCAAGAGATATTAGGATCAATTGGAACATTGCGCAAAATAGCAAAAGGAAGTGCAACCTCCAAATGTACATCATGCGTATTAGAAACAGTATCTCTAGAATTTGGTTCATTATCAGGAACATCAATACTTGTCTTATGCACCCAATCCTAGCAGGTGGGCGAGCCAAAGGTACTTGTCGGAGGGGTAAGGAACCAACAGTGATACAACAACAGTCAACTGTATGACCAAAAGTCTTGCACGATGTGCAAATGTCAAGTTTCCATTTGTATTTAAGCTTAACTAGATATTCTCGGTCTTCAAGTCTTACTTTGATTTGGGAAGATAATGGCTTTTCTAAGGTAATTTCTATTAATACTCGGGCATAAACTATGTTCTTCCTGGCTTTAGTGTTCGCATCAAAGAATTTTAGTTTACCAATATGGCAAGCTAACCAGATTAAACCAAGAAGTGGTTGAAGAAAAGAGGGTACATGAGTAAATTGAGTACATAACGGATGGAGAGGACCTGCTCTTTTACCTTATCCACCGACTTGCTCCAAGTCGTGACTACGAAAGGCTTACCATTGGTTATAGCCGGCGGACTTTCCAAGGCTCGTAAACGTTCCTCCGGTAAAGAGAACTTCATGTAAAAGATGTCATCGACGAAAGTTTAAGTTCATGGCACCACGAAGTCTCCATGAGTTACGACACTCATAGTTCATATCAACATACACAGACTTAGTATCGAAGAAAATCGGAGTATATGATCCTTCCAAAACGTCGATGCTTCATGGAATAATTCAGGAGGAGGGAATGAACCTAACATATCAAAAGGGATAGTGAAGTCTACCAGTGAATAAGCACCAGCATTTTTTGGGAGAGAGGAAAACAGGGAATTCTAGGAGGGATTGCCAGGAGTCTAGCTTGACACAGGTTTGAATAGGGAATTTTGTCGATCAGCTAGCGGGTGCTGTAAGTTCTCACGAGTTTCATAGTATTAGTGTATGCCGGCGGTAAATCCAACATGCACATCTATAACTGGACCACCCAAACAACTGTGTGAACCCAATTCATTTGCCGAAGCATTTGCATTAACATTTTCATTTAACCCAAGTTCAGCATTTTCAACACCAATTTCGACCGGTCGTGAAGAAGACCCAGTCCGGCACTCTCTAGGCAAAGGACAAGAAGAAGTAGCCTGCACTAGCATTATCGTTAAGGGAGACTTACCCATATTGTTTATTAGCGAGGAAGGTGTAGATCTGGAGGTGATTTCGTCAATTAACGCATTCAGGGTGTGTGAAGCAAGTATAGCTCGTGCACAGGTCTTGGCGATGCTCCAATGGCGGGTTCAATTTTAGGATCCGATAGTAAAGCGAGAGAATTAGAAATAGCGCGACTTCCAGATCTAGTCATCATAGCGGAATTGATCTAAGACTTGGATTTCTTGGTCTTGGCCACTAGGGAGGAGTGGAGAGGAATGTAGAAGAGAAGAGAAGGGGCAGAGGCACAAGCAAACCAGATCTAGGTTGTCGCTGGATAAAACGTGTCTGCCATTTACATGAAAGATGTTTTTTTTACCACTTTTCACGTACTGAGAAAAGCCTTTTTTGATGTGCTAAAAAAATTAGGTTATTATAATTCTACTTCAAAACACTTACACTCTTCAATAAATTTTTATTATTATCATCCATATTTAAATAGGATTTCATATATTAAAATCAGTTTAACTTCATTTTAAATTCAAGATTCAAAATTTTTAATTATTTCAGAATTCAAGTTCTCATATTAATTTAATTTAAGTAATTAAATTTCCAAATCGTTCATTCTAGTGCTTAAGTCCATTGAATGTTTAAGTGGCAAAAAAATATTTTGTTACAAAATCTCTTGTTGAGAATGAGAATGGCAAGTCTTTGAGGGTTATAAGGTTCAAAAATGAAGGAAGCATGTTCTCGAATTTTTTTATTATTATTATCCTAAGTATCATAGCATTCGAAGGCATTCTACTGCACTGCGAGATCCACACTCTAATGAAGTAGTGTAAAGGATGAAATGTACTCTACATGAGAACGTTTGGTGCTTGGGATTATCATTGGCTTTGACTAAGGAATTTTAGGCAGAAGCTTTATCAACCGTGGTGCATTGTAAATCGAACTCCATGCTTGAATTTTGGTAACAAATTCCAAAGTAAGCATGGAAGGGAAAGAGCATTGATGTAAGTTATATTCATATGTTTGGCTATCCAATTTATGTGCATGATTTGGAAAATACTAATCTTAAGCTTAGGCTTTCAAGGGGGTCCTGCTTGACTACGTAGATAGCGTAAAAGGTTATCGAATTTGGAATCTGAAAATAAAGAAGGTTGTGACTTCTCTTAATGTTATTTTTGACGAGTCTTTTTCATCATAGAGAATGAAAGCTCATATGATGTTCTAGACTTTTTTTATAAAGAATCATAGAAGAATGAGGTTCTTTCCACATTTCGTTCAAGTAGTTGAATTGTTGTAGATACATAAATATCACATACTCTAAATGATGCCTCTAGTAGCATTGGTGATGTACATGGTATTAAGGAGGATTTTGGATGGTGACTTAGATGAAAATATTAATATTGAGAAACCGAAAGAGTTCGTCTTAAATAGTAAATCAAATTTTGTTTGCAAGTTAAAGAAATCTCTATATAGATTAAAGCAACCAGCTAGAAAATGAT
Source organism: Allium sativum (assembly GCA_030737875.1). NCBI lineage: Eukaryota > Viridiplantae > Streptophyta > Magnoliopsida > Asparagales > Amaryllidaceae > Allium > Allium sativum. The sequence continues at coordinate 180,762,064 of CM060924.1, read as the reverse complement.
ACAAAGTATCAGGTTTTGATAGAAGCATCAAGGATGCTTATGTGCATTTCAAGAGGTTCGAAAATTATTGTTAGCTGTATTTACTCTTGTATATAGACAATTTGCAAACTATTTCTAAAACAAAGGAAATCAATAAGTAAAAGTTGGTTTTAATTTCGAAAGTCAAAACGAACGATCTTTGAGGAGTAAGGAAAACCTTGGACATGAAGATATTGAAGAATTGTAAGCATTTTGAGTTGAAAATTTACTCAAAAGGAATACATTAAAGAAGGTATTTGTTAGTTCAGCATCAAGAATGCAAAGGCGCTAAATACACCTTTACCTTTGCATAGGAAGCTTTCGAGAAAGGATCACCAATCTTGGAGAGAGACAAGGCTTGTATGAGAAAGCTGTCATATGTAAGTATGGTTGGAAGTTTGATGTACATTATGGTGTGTATAAGACATGATATTGCAGATACCATTAGGATGGTTAGTCGACATGCGGTTAATTCGGGAAAATCACATTAAGAACCGCAAGGCTATTTTGAAATATCTTAAAAATATATCTTCTCATGATCTTGTTTTCTATCGAAGTAAAGGAATGAATTGCAAGTTAGCAGGTTATTGTAATTCAGACTATGCTGGTGAAAGGGGACGAAGAAAATCAATTTTCAAATATATGTCTTCACACATGGTGGTACGACCACAAGTTGGAGATAAAGATTGCAAATTGTAATAGTTTTATCAACTATGGAGGCTGGGTAGATTGTCGCGGTGAAAGCACAAAAGAAGCATTTTATTTGAGATGATTGTTGTGTGACTTGAGACTCGAGCAAAATAGAATCGATGTTCAATGTCATAGAAAAAATATGTGATTCACTTAATGGAGAATTTGGCTTTTAGTTCATGACCGAAGCACATTGAAGATGAGAGAGTCGTTCTAGTAGTCAGGGATGAAGATAGTCGTTCTAGTAGTCAGGGATGAAGATAAGCTAGAATATCTTCTGAAAATGGCACACGATGGATAACACAACGGATATGTCGCCGAAGCATTGTCCGTTGGGAAGTTTGAGCATTGCTCGAGCTTGATTCGATTATTGAAGTGCTAGGTATCAACGGGTAGCATGTTTGGAGAGAGTGATTTGTTTTAGACGAAGAAGAGTGTCCAAGAGAGATTGTGGTTCAATCTTCTTGATAAGTGCTTGTCGACGCTCCAGAGTACTTTTGTCTTCTGGTGAGATGGTTTTGAAATTGGATATTTTCAATACTTCGTTAGTAGCGATGGCTTTGTTGGAGCTCATTGGCAGAGTGTAATGAGCTGTGGATCTACCAGAGCTCTCAAGCTTTGGTTGGCTGAAGGTAGAGTTTGCGATCATGGTCTGATGCCATTGGTTCTTGGAGTATGCAAGTGGACAAATTGTAGCGGTCGAGAATTGCTTGATATCAACAAAACAAATTGCGAAATAAAGCACGGATGCTCAAGATATGGTGAGTAAAAGCTGAAAATATACAGTAGGAAGCATTGATAACGAGATGTCTGGCTGCAGAGGAATGAGAAAGCTGAAAGTTTGCTCAAATGTTTGATTGAAGAATTAGGCATCTGGTTACAGGGTTCTGTAAAACCCGAGAGTTTGGTCAGACGTCTGATATATATAGGTTATTTTTATATTCTAAAAGAGTGATCTGCTAACTAGATCAAGGTTTAACCAAAGGGAATTATGGTTTAAATCTACGTCAATTTCTTCAATTCTAGTCTCCATAAAATCAAAATCTTAAGCAGTTATCGAATGATCATTATATCAATCTCTTGTACACTTTTCATCGTCGTGATAAAATCTCTCCTTACAGTTAATATACACTAAAACGTGATTAATGGAACCATTATAAATCTTATGTGTGACTTATCTTTCAGTTATTACTTATTTTAGATCGCTAGTGATTGAGACATTGCTATTTAGATTGGTTATTTGCTGATTTGATGATTGAGATCTTGTGACCAGTTTAATGATCGTAGTATTTGTGAGTTTGTATCTATATCCGAAATTCGCAACAACAATGTATTCTATGTTTGTTTCTATAGTTTTAACTGAATAACCCGATGCTAGTCGGTGCTACTATTGTGTTACGATAAACAAACAAACAATAACAATAGTAATAATCTCATATATGTAATTGGCTTGCTAACACAACTTTTTTGTCCGACCGCGAAACTACAAAATTGCTCTTACATATAAACAGAAGGACAAGACTTCGAATTCCACAATAACCAATAATTAAAATATGTCTTCAATTGGAAATTTTCAAACATAAACAAGGTTAGAAGTTGAAATATTATTTAAATAAAAAAAAATTACTTTTTTGTGTTTTCAATTGTTTATATTGAAGTATTAAAAATTAAAAATTTAATAAAGAAGTTTATTATATGAACATATTTCGGAAGTGCCAAAAAAAAAAAAAAAAAACTCCTATTGGCATTGAAGTTACTGACATTGGACTGTATTTATTTTTATTACGTATCTTAATTTAACTAAAAGTTATCTAATCTGATAATGAAAATTCCACATCTAAGAGATACTCTGACAGACAGTGTATTTATTTGATAGGAACTGGCTTGCTTTGGACAGCTTAGTGAAATCCACAGACATCAATATCAAATAATTCAAATGTTACATTGAAAGAAACAAGTAAACAGAACTATATAACCGCAAGTAAGTAAATCTAGCTTCATCTTTGTTGGCATCAAATGACCTCCGATCTAAAGACTTCTATAGAGTACCCAATTTACTATCATGGAGTTTTGTTTCTACAAGAAATTTTACATGTTTTCTTTTGTCCTCTTTGATTTTGAAGTCACATGTATAGCACAAAATTAATACAAATATCATAATAATATACATGACATATAGTGATTTATCACCAATACAATTCATGACTTCTCAAAAACAGTTAAGGTATACTGGAGTGTAAGTTTGTTCACCTCATTTTAATTGAGGTGAACATAACACCATTAACGGTGTTAGTGGTGTGGGACTGTGATTGAATCATAGAAATTCACGAATAAATCATAGCCCCACACCACTAAAACCGTTGGTGGTGTTATGTTCACCTAGGTTAAGGTGAGGTAAACAAACTTGTATTGGATATACACATACATGTGACAAGACACGAAGCTCGAACATCGAGATTCGACATTTTTGAACCAGAAAACACTTGGTTTCCATTTAGGTTGTAGGTGTGACCAACTCGCTATTAAGGATATAGCAGAAAGAAATAATAAAAAAAGAGCTCCGGTATAAAGATCTTCGTTAGATGAAACACTGATCAGGTAAATTACTAGTGTGTTTCACTGAAAGGACTTCAATCAAAATAAGGTTGTCAATTTTAGACCTATATATCTAGGCACATACACATACACATATAGCTACGTGAGATATAATTAGTTGTCAGATCCTTGCATCTGCATTTGCAGCCAGCTGCATGTTCTTAAAAGTTATTGCTCTCCTGTTTTATACTTCATTTCTTTTTTATATCACTCACCAACCTACAATAATACGTACGTCATCTGATGAACGGTGACAAATATCACCTTGTCTTCATATATAACTCTACTTAATTGATCTCCCTTCTACCGCATAACAAATACCTGGAGGACTTTTATTCATTTCAATCTCCTCTCAACCTATACATTCATCTTCAACAAAATAAATTAAAATAAAAGGAATATTGATTTGAATTCGATATAATTCGTGCATGATCAGTAGCAACATGGAGCAAGCAAAGTATTGGATGTGGGCAAGGAGGAAAATAAACACAAGGCCAGTGGTTCCTCCTTCCGTATTCAATCAAGAATCATGGGAGGAGCAAGCTTTTGCCGAGGATTCAGCTTTGCTAGGCGGTTGCATATGGCCTCCAAGGTCTTACTCGTGTAGCTTCTGTAGACGTGAATTTAGATCTGCTCAAGCCCTTGGAGGGCACATGAACGTGCACCGCAGGGACCGCGCACGCCTTAAACAGTCTTGTAGCCCTTCAGACGAGGTGTCCGAGCAATACACGGAAGAAGTTGGGGCTTTGGAGTACTATGGTAGCCCTATCCCCACAGGCCCTAGCCCTAACCCTAATCCTATTTTAGGATTTGTTGGTTCGTCATTCTCTACTCCTTCATTGTATACTTCATCAAAAAGAGTTGAAGAGACTCGTTTGGTGAACCCTACATCTTTGATGAAGAGTAATAATCCATTGCCTATACTACTACAAAGTGGTTTAGAATTGAAACTAGGGTTTGGAAGTTATTTGAAGGGCAAAAGAGAAAGAGATGGAGGCTACGATGATGATGAAATAGTTTGTAATAACAATACAAAGAGGAGAAAAGTAGACGATGATCAAGAATTGCTTCATTCAATTTCGAATAAGCAGAATTCAGGAGATTTGCAAATTATTAGAGGTGCTCCTGTTGAAGAGATCGATCTTGAGCTTAGGTTGGGATCTGATCCACTTAAGGTGAAGTAGAAAAAAATTTGAATACTTTGTGTGTAATTTGAAATTGTATTTTCCTTTAAATTTCTCTTACTCAATCATCATGGCCATAATCATATATATTCTCATCTTGAGAGACGTGGATTTTTAGAAGTGTTGAAATATATGTGATGTTTTAATTAATTCATGAGTGTAACAAAAGGTTGTGTTTATGGAAAATTGTTCTAATGAAAAGAACTCCATCCTATAGCTTGTTTAATTTCCACTCTAAATGAACACGAGTTATTTGTACGTAAATATATAGAGAAATTTATTCTTTGACATTATGCAGGGTAAGATCACACGGATGATTTAAAGTAGACAGCTTAGCACAGGTCAAAATTGTTTAAATTTTAGCACATGAATACAGAATTTGTAGAGTTCATGGTACTTTAGATGTCAACACATTTGCACATCATATATTCACATTGACGAAATTTATTAATGCTTGTGAATCTCACGTATACGCAAGTAGCAAATCAAATCCCCTATACCCAAAAATTTCTATTTCATGTATCCAACAAATCAGAACCCCTGAATTCCACCTTTTTGTAATTAAACCCTCCTTCTCTTTCTGACTTAATTGCAAAAAGGTGAAAATAGGGGATTGTGATTGATTGGATATAGGGGAACAAAGAATTTTGAATACAGAGGATTTGCTCTCCGTAAGTAGCATCGTTGTGTAGGCTCCATATATGTCTGGTCTAGTGCATCAATTTAGGTTTAATATCCTTTATAAGCATCAAAATGCTTGTTTGTAGCAATTTGTTTCAATGGTTGCTCCAAATTCCAACAAAATTCATGATATACCATTGTGGATAAGTTATACTGATGAAAATACTAAAATTTTATTCAAAATGTAGTAGTTTTTATAAAATGACTAACTTCGATTAATTAACCTTTGTCTTAGCAATAGATCCTTATTCCATATATCTACCGTCTAACTTCGGCATAGTGACTTTTACAACCTTGATAAACCGAGGAAAAAAGTTTAGGTTTAGCATCTTAAAATTACATGTACTTCTCATATATCCACCAGTTAGTTCACTAATTGCACTGCTGTAACTTTATTATCGTCAATAATCATCCCTACAGTTTTTATTGAATTGCATACATATCACTATTATCTTTCAAATATATCCTTGGTATCCAAAAAAAAGCAGTTTCCATGTTCTCTTTACTAAAAATGCACCAAATTTTACACATCTTATTGAACTGTTGTTCATTTATTCCACATCCCCCCCCCCCCCCCCCCCCCCACACACACACACAAAAACCAAACATATGTAAATTATATGCTTTTAACATCGTAATATTATAGGGTATTCCCAAAAAGAATATGTTACGTACATTGTGTTTTGTGAGTGAAAAGACATGAATCAAATAAACAAGAATGCATGGGAAGTGATGATTTTATTTTTCCTACATTTTTTTGACAGTAAACCAAATAAGAGAGCCTGGAAATTGACGCCTGGATTTATATATATTCCGCGTATTATTTTGCTTGCAAATTCATCTGAGTGTTACTGACACATTCTAAATTATGCTGGCAGTATAGATATTTTAGTTAAGTGACTGACACATTCCTGAGCAAAAACTAACATGCATATCATTATTTGAATGGAATATATAAGTATAAGATCTGATGCATATTAGTACATTGATTCCCTTTCTGTTCTTTTTTTATTCCACCATGCATATTAATTAAAATTAGCCATATGCATTAGTACATTGATTCCCTTTCCTGAATTAAGTGTTGGGAAATGAAGCTAGCTTATTCTTTTCATAATAAAGAAACTAAAGGAAATGGTAAATTAATTGATCAATCAACTGCATGTGATAAACAGATACAACTATGTGTGTGCAATTGCAAGCCTTTTGTGTATACATGTACGTTTAAGATTACAGTATAACAGACATAAGTACATTTATGTTGCATCCTGACTACATATTGTTTTAAAAATTGATTTCCAGGCACAGCTTTCAAGAAATGCTTGTAATACATCTATTGAAAACCACCAGTCATATAGCATAAAGTGTAAACTGTAAATTCGTAGTAAAAACTTCAAGAATAAACCTCAGAATACAAATAAGAAACATATGACTCAGTTATAGGAAACTTAGAAAGAATGAAACAATCAATATACACAGTAAAAGGCTATAGATTCTTCATAACATCTAGATGCTATATGAAGTGTACAACGCTTGCATTCATGCATATAATCTGCCGCATTCAGTGTTTGCATATATAGATAAATTTCCACTTTTCACACGCATGTACATGGAGGCAAACGTCAACTTTAGAATAAATGCACTGCAGGTGGGGATTAATTTACACTACGAGTTTTAATAAGTTTCTACTTTCTACATCGTTTGTACTAGTTTACAGTTTGCTTCGGGTTGCACGAATTATGACAAATTGATGCTAAAGAGTTATTAATAGACCACATTGAATATAAATTGTCTTCAATTATATTGGATTTATTAGAGTGTAGCTAGCTAGATATAAGTTGAAGGCAAGTACAGAGATGTTGAGAATAGAGACAAGAAAGCACATGGTAGAGGAAGCCTTTTTGTGTTGGTAAATTGTTTACAGAATTCAACAAGGACTGAATGAGTTATGTGAATCAATTCATTCAGCATCTTTCTATATATATTTGGATAAGAATTAATAGTTGCTTTTATTATTGAACTCAGTGGCAATCTGTGGATTATTATTCCTTTTATTTTTCACGTACTGCTTTCAAATGAGCATGTTTTCAAAAGAAAGCTTAGGGATTTGGATTGTAATTTATATTGATGCTTAGGCATACATTTTTATTATTTATATGTGTAATTTGTAAAATAGATTACAAAACTTTTATGGCGAACCAAACATTGGATATACGTACATGGCAAGTACCAATGTGTTGAATATACCTATCTTTGAACTGGATGTCTTTGTCACCTCTGTATTGATCTCAACTAGAACCCACCCTTAACAACTTAATATACAAGGGATCATTGACTAATGTATTTCTTCTCCCTTTTTCGTGTTTATCAATTCTATAAAGATATGTTTTAATTTTATTTTTTTCGTGTTTACATTTCTTTTTCTTCCTCCACATTCTTCCTCTAGTTTATTTTGTTTTATTCCAACATTTCATCAACTCTTTTTTAAGAGTGTAGTTTGACCGCATGTAAATTTGAAAGTATAGTATTGATGGTAGACTGGTAGTAGCATTTGGATCACCACCCGTATTTGAAATAACAAAGCAGAAATCCCCTTAGGGCATTTCGGACCACTGCAGATGGTACTTGGAACAACTTCTTGATCAGAGCAACTTCAACTAGATATAGAGAGCTCGAACAAAATTAGAATTACTTAAAAATTGACGTCACCACGTAGAAGAGCCAAATAAAGGGCATCGAAAAGTTTGAAGAGATTTGGCCTATTAGAATAAACACGGCCGAAATTATCCTATACGGTGGTTCAGATCTATCTCCGCTCAATCTATCACATCCTTAACTTCATCATCTGATCACTCTAGCTACTTTAGTATTTCATTCCCATGTGATTGTTTAAAGATTTAATGAACTATTTTAAGAATTTACTGAGGGTGGTAAGCTAAAAAAATGGACACTAAAGAGATAGTGAATATTCAATTCGGATACGAATGGAATGTTGATCAAATAACTCAACCAGGCAAAGAAATTAGAAGCATGTAAGTGGACTTGGTGAAGTCTGACAAAGGGTCTAAGCTCTGTGCAACCCATAAACATAGGTCGGTCTGAGTCTGAACGATGATTCGGGTTAGGTTGCGCTTTTTCTGTGGCTTCGGCTTTACTTTGGACTTCACTTCCGTCGGACTTCTGACTCTATGCTACCCGATTCTTCCAAATATATCTGCATATCAGCAACTAGAGAATGATCTTCCAACTTTTTCATAGCACTATTAAACAAATAGTATGTACCAACGTAAAGGAGCAATGGCCGCCAAAGGCAACATCGCAAGTGCTAGTTTATTCTGGAATTTTTTTGCAAATCAAAAAACACATCCGTTGTAAGTCACTGAAAATCGCTGATAACATGTCGTTTGCTGCCATTAGTTGCCATTGCTAGATCGCAAACAAACAGCCGAGACCTTCTTCTTCAATTCTTCCTCGTTCCATTTCCCTTCCCGAAATTCACCCAATTCCCTTCCTCCTCCCAAATTCCACCACCCCCTGACTTTCACCCCTCCATTAGCTTCTCCAACACCTGGAAACCTCCATCTCGTCCTCCCTGACCACCTATTCTCTTCTAGAATGGGTATTAACCTTAAACCCAATTTAATTAAATTTGTTAATTTAGGGTTAGTTATTTAGTTGACATGTTTGTATTGCCTTATTGTTTATGTATTGTAAGCTATTGAAGTCAAATTATTGTTATCAATCTAAGTATTGCATGTTTATAATTTGTTTGATAATAGAGTAATGTGCATATGAGTTGAATATTTTAGTGTTTTTAGGCCTGTTTAGTTATTTAGTGTATATGAGTATAATTTAGTTTATGTATTTTAGAAAATATTGAAATCGATATTTAATTTTACATAACGTGCCATTAGTTAATTAAATTTTAAACATACGCGTATATGGGATAAACTCCATTTACGTACGGTTAGTTTGAAATTAAGTCGTTCAAGGCTTGTTTAGTTTAAAAATTGTTGCTTTACACAAACGATTAACAAGAGCGACAACTGTATATGTTGGTGTTTAATACACATGTTCATGTTATTAAATTACTGGAAGATGTAGAAGAGGAAAATTTCCATGATTTTGATTTTACGAAAAAATACTTTTTTTTGGCAAGACCGTCCGGTTTTTAAGGTGACCGCAAACACCTTTATTAAGAGAAAAGAACTGGTACTCTACACATGCACAATGTAATATTCTGGTTTGAATTGTCCAGTCACTATCAAAACATAAAAATAACATAATAAAACATTTCTACAAACAAATGATAAACACTATGAAGCTATATAACTTCAGAAGAACCTGAAAGGAGCAAGTGTGGGAAGTCGTCCACTGAAGGAGCCAAAAGACGGTTCCTACGGATCATCTCCTTCGTCGTAGTAAAATCCAGTGTAAGAGTCATATTATGCTTAAAGTTCCAAAAACGAAGAGCCAAATCATTAACATTGGAAGTAGCCAAAAGATGATTTCGATCCCATGAAGGATCGTTCATTATAACTTCATTGTTTTCTCCAACTTCACCATCATTTCTCATAATCAGTTTGCCACCGTCGGGTGTGAAGAATAAACGGCTACGATCATCCACCTTATCATCAATGAAAATGAAGAAGACATCCTTATCATTAACGAAAAATTTCATGATTTCATATAAGTCGAAAGCCAATTTTTTTTAATAAGTATAAAATATGTAATATATTATGCTCATAAAATCCTTAGAGTGTTTTTTGGCCTCATCTAATAAGCATGTATATGATCGTCATGCGGGTGTTTTTTTTTAACAGAACGGACATCTATATTCATTGTATATAACATTAGTTGGATTTGTTCCTGTATTGGACAAGTTTACGAATAGAATAACGTGATTAAATTTCGTAAATAATTTCATTATAAAAAGCCCCAAAAATTGAGATAGCGCTTCGTTTATGTTCTTTGTGTACATAAAATTGCATACTGTTCAGGGAACTAAAGCAAAATGCTGTTGAAATTTTGTTGAATTTTTTGAATTGAAAAGATTTATATTATTTAATTACGTTATTGTATTTGTAATGTGAGGTAGGAAGACTCATCAGCAAATTAAATTGTCAGTGATAAATTAACATAACATGCACCTATCAAATTGTTTTAATAAATTGTCAATGTGATTTTAATTTATATCATACTTTTTAGTTAGTACGTAGAGGAAGTGAAAAATTATTTTACAATGATTAGAGCTGGATGTCCCAGCGATGAAGAGAAATGGGGAACTCAATAATTAAACATTTTAGTAATGATGTTCGTGTTTATTGATTTAGATCTAAGTAGTAATGAAAATGACGAATAAATTTGTTGACTGTATAGTAGATGCAAATTGTTAAAGCATTTGAAATAAAAAACGGTTAAAGTTATTTGCTTCAGTACGGTTTCGTTTCATGTGGTAGATTTCGCTTTTGGTTTACCGTATCAAAAATAGATACATGTCTTTGTTAGGGATTGCGGAATGCGGATCTAAAGGCAAGACTAACACTAGAGGGGGTGAATACTGTTTATAAAAAATTAACGAAAATCTTAAACTTAAATGATCTACTATATGGATCACATACAACAGAGATGATCACAGACACAGAATCAAACACAGAAACAGAAAAATATAAAATGCAGAAAAGGAAAGAACCACACCGGGTTTTATACTTGTTCACACTACTCCTACGTCCAGTCCCACGCAACGCTGGATTGCGCAGAGTTTCATTATTATCAATATCCATTGACGTCATAAGTTGGTCACTAGTGTCAGTCAACCCCCAAGCACACGAATATTGATCATAAAGTGCAAATAAGTAAAGGAAATGGGGAACACACAAGACTTTTTATAGTGGTTCAGCAAAGATGGTGCCTACATCCACTTTATATATATATATATATATATATATATATATATATTCTTTCTTTTTTGGTTACAAGTACAATGTTTTTTTTCTTTTGCTTTTAGAAAAGCAGAAGAACTGGTTGTTTTTAGACTTAGTTGTAGAAGAGAGGTCCAGCCAAAAAAGTGTTGAAAGTAGTCAGAGAGCAGAAGTTGAAAAGAAGTCTGAGAAGAAGGTCCTTTTTCATTTTGAGCTTAGAGGTATATATAAGTGAAGAGGTGGGTTGAACGGGCCACCACGTGGCTTTCTCTTTTTTGAAGCTTGGACATGTGGAGCTCGATTATTAGTTATAACTGCGGCAGCGGGACCCAATTCACTGCTGATTAATAGTATCTTTGGAAATAGTGGCTTACATGGCACTCGAGGTGAGGGTTATCAAAAGTATAGCTTTTTCCGGGAGTGGTTGACCGCCTTTATTGCCTTGGGAGTCGGCCCAAGTATTTAATGACTTAGCTTGATATTTCTAAATGAATTCCAAGATATTTGGTCGATCCTACTTTGATGGGAACGATGAACTCGGTCAGTTGAGTTGAGAGATTCTTCCAGGCTCGATGTGTCACTTATTTGATGGAGAACAATTCGGGTCGGCCTAGGCCCGGGCCGTTTCTGAAGGAGGTTGGCTCGAACTGAATCTTGCCTGGGCTTCCTAGAGTGTAAGTTGCTCTATCGGTCGATCGACCAGAATTGAGAATGGACTTTCTGACATTGGGCTTCGATCCGTTGAACCGCTACAGCTTTGACCAAAAAGTTGGCCAACACTTTGTCCTTTAGAATACATCTTCCTTGGGAAGGGAGGTGCGTTCTAATCCTTGCGTCGAAGTTCAATGTACGAGCAGCGATAGTTGCGTCGAACCATATTAAGGCCAAAAATATGACAATCCTGGTGTTGTACTAAAACTGGAAAACCGATGATCGAATTAGATCGTATTAAGGTCAGAAAATCGACAACCATCGAGAATTGTATTAATTTCGTGAAATTGATTGTTAACTTCGTTTTTGAGAACCAACACCTGCAGAGAATGTATGGGCCATTCTTGGTCTAAAGAAGGCTCTGACCTTGATTGAGAGAGCATTAACCATACTCGGCTTAATGATATGGATGAACAGTTATCAGACTCGGCTTTGAAAGATGGTGAGTATTAACCATACTCGGCTTACAGGGGTGACGAGTATTATCCATAATCGGCTTATCGAGATCGCGAGTATTAACCATACTCGGCTTATGGGGATGGCGAGTATTAACCATATTCGGCTTATGACAAGTGTTAATTATGCTCGACCCATATAAAAATTTTCGTGATGCCCGATGAGTGGATGTGCACTTGGTTTAAAGGAAGGGTGAGTATAATCCATACTCAGCTTAAGGAGTAAGCTCGAATATGGTGGTAGGCTTTGATCGTACGCTATGGACGATGGCTTAGCACTGACCATATTCGAGTTAGCGAGCGCTAGTTAGGTTCGGCTCAAATCATTCAAACATAATTCATGTTTGCAAAAGAAAGCTCATTGTTGCTGAAGAACTATTACAAAGAAAAGGAAATAAATTCTAGGAGGACAACTGTCGATTCCATAGCATGCCTAGCAGTTAAATCCTAACCCCGTACATGTGCACATCAACATATCCTTTTTATTGAAATAAAATAACAACACATAAAAAAAGAGAAATCTAAATCTTATTAGTTGATAATGATGCCCCGAGCGCTGGGCTTAGGTTGCTTTACATTTCTAGGAGCTCGAGGACTGACTTGAGGAGCTTGGGCAGAAGACTGAGGCGGCAAGGCCGCTGTGTTTTTTCTGACATACTTGGGACGTTCTCCTCGCCTGACCCTATCCTCAATTAGATCGCGCAGATGCCTGCATTCATTGGTGCTATGAGCAACTGTGTTGTGGAACATGCAGTGCTTACAAGAATCGAGCTCTTTCTAAGTCGTCTCTCTTCGAGGAGGTTTCGAGAAAGGCAGGGATCCTCGTACGTCAAGGTAGATGTCGAAAAGAGAAGAATTAAGCTCGGTATATTAATCGTACTTATTTTCTCTTTGAGGTCGTACGTTGCATTCAACCTTTTTTGAGGCATTTCCTCTTCCTTTATTCCGGCCATTGGCATTGGATGGACCTCCTTGTTTGGTGGCGAGGACCTCGAGGTTCTCCATATCAATGCTGGCATCTTCTTGTTTGAGGATTCGCTCGGCCTTTGCATAGAAATCTTCGATATCCTTGGGGGTATCCCTAGTTAAAGAAATAGCGAATTCTGAACGGTTCTGGGCGCCTGCAATGGTGGCCATGAGTACCATCGATGACACCGATCGATCGACTGATGCTACGGCCACGTTGAATCTTTCTAGGAAAGATCGAATTGCCTATCCCGGTCGTTGCTTGATGGAGGTCAGGAGCATGACGTTTTTCGGTCGGGAGATATGAAATCTGAACTGCTCAATGAAGCGGGTGACCAGCGTGTTCCAACTGCCAATCGATTTCGTTGTTAGCTGTCAAAACCATATGCCGTCTATATTTGTGAGAAAGAGTGGAAAGCATTTGGCCATAATATTGCTCGATGCGCCGAGCACCTCCATGTAACGCACATATCATATAAGGTGGATGGTTGGGTCAGTCCGACCGTTTTATGGCTCGATAGCTGGGAACTTGAAGTCCGGTGGATTGCGGGAGTTTCTGATCTCCCTGGTGAAGTGACTACAGTGGATATTATCTATATCCTGCTGAGAAGAGTTGCTCCACATGAAAGTTGGATAATGCTTGCAAGCTGGCTTCCATCTCCGAGGAGCCATTGTCATGAGTCCAGCTCTGCATTTGAGAGAACTCCAGCACCAAGATCCAACGAAAGCATGCTCGGAAGTGTGGCCATTGGTTGGGGTCGACCTCCAAGATTTAAGTGAAGGTGATGGTGAGGATGATTCCTGGCTAGTGGTTCGGGGGCAGAATGGCCCCTCTTGAACCTGATGAGAGTTGGACCGGGCCGTACAAATGACAGAAGGTTCAGTCTGATCCATCATAACATGTGATGTTCAGGGTTCTGTGTTGCCCCTAGTCGGGGTGATGTTAGAAGGGTTTAAGGTAGTGTTTTCTACTGCCATAGTGAGAACCGGCGTGGTAGAGTGGTCTCGTTGGTTCGAAGGGAAGGCTCCACCAGCTCTTCATTGAAGGGGAAGAGTCGGTAGACGAGTCTGCGGTAGATACCGTGTTGTAATGGGAATGGCATTGATTTTGATGGACCTAGCGATTGTTCGATTAATCCGAGTGGTCGAGCTGGTCCTTGGAGAAGAGGCAATATGGTCGAACGACTTATATCTTGATCACCGGCCTCCTGTGAATCTGCAGCTGCAACTGTGCTGGTTGCTGGAAGTGGCACTCCTGGCTGTAATTGGTCGGGAGGTGGAGCTGAGCCAGGAGGAAGAAAATATGGGATCTAATCAGTGGCCTGGTTCGGTGCAGACCGAAGATCTGTTGTTGTACCAGTTCCGATCAGCAGAGGAATTGATGTTGAAGTGTTTAATCCCATCTCCACTCGACCGAGAAGGTGATCCATCAATTGTTGTTGTTGTTGTTCGAGGAGTTTACCCTGAGATGTCATCTGGTCATTGAACCTAGCCAGAATCTTGTCTACATCGTCCTTGGTAATATATCAAGACATGTCTTTATGAGAAGAGGCTTCTAAACTTGCTTCTGCAGCGTTTATCTCGGCTGCATCAGTATTTATAGGGCAAGAAGATGTTGCATCTTTCTTCCACTTGTTCGCCATGGATTGAAACTTGTTGAAGGTCGTAGGGTATGTCGGTGCGCATCCCCTACCTGACGCGCCAAAGTGTTGACATCAAAAGTGGGTCACTAGTGACAGTCAACCCCCAATCATGTGGAGAGCACACGAATATTGATCATAAAGTGCAAATAAGTAAAGAAAATGGGGAACACGCAAGAGTTTTATAGTGGTTCGGTAAAGATGGTGCCTACATCCACTTTATATATATATATATTGATTCTTTTTTTTGTTACAAGTACATTGCTTTTTTTGTTTTTAGAAAAGAAGAAGAACTGGCTATTTTTAGACTTAGCTATAGATGAGAGGTCCATCCAAAAAGTGAAGTGGCCGAAAGAAGTCTGAGAGTAGAAGTTGAAAAGAAGTCTGGGCAAAATGTCCTTTTCCATTTTGAGCTTAGAGGTATATATAGGTAAAAAGGTGGGATGAACGAGCCGCCATGTAGCTTTCCTCTTTTTTGGAGCTTGGACACGTGGAACTCGATTACTGGTTGTAGTTGTGGCGGCTGACCCGGTCCACTGCTGATTAATAGTATCCTCGGAAATAGTGGCACTCGAGGTGAGGTGTATCAAAAGTAGAGCTTTGTCCAGAAGTGGTTGACCGCCTTTATTGCCTTGGGAGTCGGGCTGAGTATTGAATGACTCAGCTAGATATTTATAAATGAATTATGAGATATTTGGTCGATCCTACTTTGATGGGAACGATGAACTCGGTCAGTTGAGATGAGCGATTCTTCTGGGCTCGATGTGCTTCTTATTTGAAGGAGAACGATTCGGGCCGGCCTAGGCTTGGGACGTTTTCTGAAGGAGGTAAGTTCTAACTGAATGTTGCCTGGGCTTCCTGAAGCTTAAGTCGCTCTATCGGTCGATTGATCGATATTGAGAATGAACTTTCTGACATTGGGCTTCGATCCATTGAACTGCGACAGCTTTGGCCAAAAAGTTGGCCAAGAATATCCAAGTATAATCCCTTTGATTTCACGGCTACAAGGTTAACACTGCTCTAACCACCCTTGACTCTACGACTACAAGGTTAACACCGCTCCCTTCCTTGATTTTAGGGATACAAGGAACACACCATTTTTCCCAAATACTTCCTAAATGATTACAATAACTCTATAAGTCTTCAATGGCACTTTAATTCAGAGAGTAGTGGATAAAGAGTGAGAAAAGAAGAAATTTTATGTAATTAGAGTAGAAATCGGCAAAATAGAAGTGTATAAATCAATAAAATGATAAAGAATAACGGTGAGAGGGGTGAAGATAGAGAAGAAGATATATGAAAAAATTGAAATCAGCCTCTTTTTATTAGATTTGAAAGGTTGCAATGCTTCTGGAACGTTACAAATAGTGAAAAGACACTTCCTTTGAAAATTGAATTTCTGACAGTTGTATATCATCATATCCATATATGTAAATCAAAATATATACATAATTTTTATTTTTAAAACTTATTTTTCCAGTTTTTGATTATATATATTATTCTGGGAATTTTTGAATTAAAACTTAGTGATATAAATGAGTATTCTAAAGTGTAAAATCGTATGAAAACATAATAATATGTTACATAAACATATTTATAAATTTATAAGGTTTAAAACTATAAAATTATATAAACTTATGTATTAAACTTAAAACTTATATTGAAATCATGAGTAAAATAGAAAAACAATTTGAAATTAGAATTAGAATTTTGAAAATCAGAATTAGAAAATTGAAAATCAAACGAAATTTGAATATCAGAATTTGAGCCTGAAGTGTTATTCAGAGTCTTACATATAAACTAGACTCTATTACTGTATTTGTCTTGAACTCTTGGAAACTTGATAACTCATGGGTCTTGAATCTCTCTTGAATTATGAATCTCTTGGAACTCTAAAGCAATATAGTTTTCAGTATTTAAGTCTTGTATACAAACCCAGCATATATATATATGTGTCTGTATATATATATATATATTCTAGATAGAGATGTTAGTATATATTTTATAATGAGTGATAATTGGAATAAGGCTATTGTCATCAAAACTCCATTCCCCAACAATCTCCCCAATTTTTATGATGATAGCCTTGATTTATAAAATATTCATACCTTTATATACCTGTTGATTATGATCTTTCTAATGCTCCTCCTGTCAACATGAATTCTACATACTCTCCCTTAAACTAAGCCTAACCAATCCTTATTTTATAATTTCTCCCCCTTTGTCATCAACAAAAAGAAATTCTAAATATACTCCCCCTAAATCCTATATCTGTCTATACATATCCTATGATCATAATATTTGATTCTATACTAATTAAATTACTCATATTATTTAATTGGTTTCGTGTCCTAACAACAGATTCAATATCTCCTAAGATATTTTATACAGAATGGTCTCTTAGTAATCTAATCCTTTTATTTGGTTGATTATCTTCATTATTTATTTCATTAATCTTATTTTCACATTCATCTTCATTTTGTTGTGTTATATTTTTATAGTTTTCATCAAAGGATACATTTAACATTTTTTTCTATAGTATTGGTTCTTGAATTAAAAACTCTATATGCTTTACTTCTCTCTGAATATCCCATAAATATTCATTTATCAGATTTCGAGTCAAATTTATCTAGATTTTCTTTAGAATCAAGAAAAAACATTTACTTCCACATATTATAAAATATGATACTTTTGGTTTCTTATTATACAAAAGTTCAAATTGTGTTTTATGAGTTAAGGGTATGATTGAAATTTTGTTTAAAATATAACAAGCTATTGCAACTGCCTCAGCCCAGAAATTCCTTGGTAAATTACTATCAGATAACATAGTTCTCGCACACTCTTATATCGACCTCTTTTTGCGTTCAACTACTCTGTTTTGTTGAGGGGTTCTAGGGAAAGAAAAATTATGGGTTATTCCCTTTTTATTACAAAATTTTCATTTTTGAATCTCCATCGTGGTCACTACGCATTGTTTTAATTTTTAAGGATAATAATATTGAATTCTTTTAGCAAAAGTTTTAAATTGACCAAAGCATCACTTTTATTTTTAAGATATAAAGTCTAGGTAAATCTAGAAAAATCATCGACTATTACTTAAATATATTTATTGTGATTTATTGATTGTGTTTGGGATGGACCAAATAAATCCATATGAATTAACTCTAATGGTTTTGAGGTTGTAATTTCCTCTTTTGATTTAAATGAACTTCTTTTTAATTTTCCGAACTGACAAGCCTCGCATAAATTACTTACTTTAAATTTCATTTTGGGCAATCCCCTAATTGAATATAATTTAATATTCCTAGAGATGTTTTTGAAATTTATATGATTGAATCTCTTATGTCAGATCCAAGGGTCACTATTATTGGCCATAAGACATAGATTATCGTTGGAGATTTTCATACTCAATATATATATATATTTCTTTCTATCTCCTTAAAATATTACTTTTGAATTCCTATCTTCTATAAATAATTTATCTTTCTAAAAGTTTATTTTATAGCCTTTATCGCAAAGTTGACTCATACATAGTAAGTTATGTTTTAAATTCCTAGCTAATAAAACATCAGAAATAGTAGGGGTTTCGGAATTACCGATATTGCCGATGCCAATAATATATCCTTTAGAGTTATCTCTGAAGTTGACCATTCCACCATCTTCATATATTATATTAATTTAGTAGTTCTGGATTTCCTGTCATATGTCTCAAACAACCACTATCCAATATCCATTTATCGTTTTTGATTTCCATCATTTGTTCATCAAAATTTGAATTCTCAACATCCATGTAACACACCATTTCGGAATTTGAATGTTCAACAGCCACGCCACCCATCTTATCCAATTTTGAATTTCCAATAGTCATAAAATGCATCTTTTCCTGTATTGGACAATACTTCAGTAGATCACTTGACTTTTCAACATAATTGAATGCAGACTCTTTCAACATTGATGCAATGCATGAATGGAGACTAGCATTTCAAATTTTGCCATTTAATATTTTCAAAAATCGGATTATGAACTTTTTGAGAACCTATGCTCTGATACTAATTGTTAGGGATTGCGGAATGCATATCTTGAGGCAAAACTAACACTAGAGGGGGTGAATAGTGTTTATAAGGAATTTACGAAAATCTTAAACTTAAATGATCTACTATATGAATCACACACAATAGAGATGATCACGGACACAGAATCAAACACAAATACAAACACGGAAACAAATAAATATAAAATGCAGAAAAGAAAAGAATACATCGAATCTTATACTAGTTCGGATTACTCCTACGTCCAGTCCCACGCATCGCTGGATTGCGTAGAGTCTTATTATTATTATCATCAATATCCAAGTATAATCCTCTTTATTTCACGGCTACAAGGTTAACAACGCTCCAACCACCTTTGATTTTACGGCTACAAGGTTGACACCGCTCCCTTTCCTTGATTTTAGGGCTACAAGGAACACACCCTTTCCCAAACACTTCCCAAATGATTACAGCATCCCTATAACTCTTCAATAGTACTTTAATTCAGACAGTAGTGGATAAAAAGTGAGAAAAGAAGAAGTTTTATGTAATTAGAGCAGAAATCGGCAAAGTAGAATTTTAAAAATCAATAAAATGATACAAAATAATGGTGGGATGAAAAGGGTAAAGATGGAGAAGAAGATATATGAAAAAATTTCTAAATATGCCCCGTTTTATAAGATTTGAAAGGTTGCAACGCTTCTGGATGTTATAAATAGTAAAAAGACACTTCCTTCGAAATTGAATTTCTGACAGTTGTATGTGACATACCCATATATATATATGTCGACATATATACATAATTTCTGTTTTTAAAACTTATTTTTCACGTGTTTGATTATATATATTATTCTAGAAATTCTTGAATTAAAAATTAGTAATATAAATGAGTATTCTAAAGTGTAAAATCATATGAAAACATATTAATATATTATATAAACATATTTATAATTTATAAGGTTTAAAACTATATAACTATAAAACTATAAAACTGTATAATTGTATAAACTTATATATTAAACTTAAAACTTATATTTGAAATCATAAGTAAGATAGAAAAGCAATTCGAAATTAGAATTTGAATTTTGAAAATCAGACTTTGAAATTTGAAAAACAGAATTTGAACCTGGATTGCTATTCAGAGTCTTACATATAAACTAAACTCTATTACTATATCTGTCTTAAACTCATGAAAACTTTATAATTCATGAGTCTTGAATCTCTCTTGAATTCTGAATCTCCTGCATATATATATATGTATGTATGTATGTATGTATGTATATATGTATGTATTCTAGATAGAGATGTTACTATATATTTATAATCAATGATAACTGAAATAAGGTTGTTGTCGTAAAACTCCATTCTTCAACGGTCTAAACGATTGCACGATGTTTTAGAAAGAAGGTATCAACCTTAAGAATTGTAGAATATGTAAACCGGAAAGATACAAACCAGTAAAGAAAAAGGGAATAAAAGGCATGTATAAACATATATAATATTTACCTATTACTTCTAGGCTTCAAAGGTTATATGCATCTTCTGTAACCGCACGTCATGAGGTGGCATAGTGTGCGAACTCTGGAAGAAGATACATTAACACATCTAGCTGATAGGGAAGCATGGAAGCATTTTGATCAAAAATATCATGATTTTGCATCGAACAACCTTAATGTTAGACTTGATTTACATACGGATAACTTTTCATCATTTTCTCAATTTGCTTCTAAAAATTCATCATACTCTATAATTGTCATACCTTATAATTACCTCTATGGATGTGTATGAAAGCTCCATATACGTTTCTCATAGTTGTCTTCTCTGATCCAACATAAGGAATCGATGTTATTTTACTACCTTTGATTGAACAACTGAAAACATTGTGGTAAAAAGAAATAGAAACATATGATATTTCCAAAAAAATCGTATATTTGCTTCACTGTTGCGGATAATTAGCTCCGGTATGCAGTGCTTTCATGTTGGCGTACAACAGATCGTCTAGCTTGTTTGTAATAACCCGGAAATATGAGCCAATTTAAAATTTTTATTTTGGCAATTTTAGTAAATTTTGATTATTTAAAATGAATTATTTTAAACAATAATGGCGAGAAATTTATTTTGAATAGAATTAGAACGTATATATATTTATATAGATCGTCGTTGGAATATAAATATTTATTTATAATTCTAAAAGGAATTGAAAATGGCGCGGTAGTTTGAAAATTCGATTTCAAAGTTCAAATGAATGTACAGGATTCAAAATTAACCGGATTTTAGTGAAACCAAAAATATTTGAATCTATTTGAGAATATCTTTCTATTGAATTCGAAAAATTGAAATTTCATAGCAGGAATAAAAAGTTATGCCCAGTTGAAAATTCAGAATAGTCGCTATGGAATTCTGGCCCTTAAAAATGGAAATTTTGCAAACCACCTCGGTTTTCGACGAAACCACTTTTGTTGGATCCATGATGTCAAGTCATTGCTAGGTTTCAAAAGTCATAATTTTTCGAATCAATATGTGAGTGTGGCGAAAGAAAACATGTTTTGACAGTTTCAATCAATTTCGATCAACCAGAAAATGACCATTTTTCAAACGGTCTCAGAATTCGACGAAATAAGTTTTGTTAGGATCGTATCGTCAATACGAAGCTAGAAATAATTTTTCTGGAATTTTTAAAGACAGTATGTGGCCCCGGTAAATTGAAATGTGCGTTCAAATTCAATATGTAGATTTATATTTTGATTTTGAGGAAAACTAATTGAAACAGCTAAATCAGCTGATGAAACATATCTCATTGTGTTCGGAATGTGGGTAATTACCTTGGAGCGACAATCGTTGGGTTTGATTTTGACTTCGAAATAAAAAGTTATTTTTTGAAATAAAAATAAATAAATATAATATATATAATTATACATCCCTCTCTTTCCCTTATCCCTCAGTCAACCCCCCCCCCCCCACATCAGTTATTCAAAATCGAATAAGAATTAAAGAAAAAAGGGAGATCGACGGAAATCGCGCCCCCCTCCCCCCCGGGCAACGGCGCCGCCTCCCCTCCTTTCACCTCTCCCCTCTAACGTCGGCCTCCCCCCTTCTCTCCCTTTCCCCGATTCTCCTCAACTCCTCTCCCATTCGACCTTGCCTAAAACGCGGACCCCCCCCCCCCCCGAAACCCACCTCAGGAGAACTCCCTCCGCCCCCACCAGGCTCCGACCGCGACTTCCCCCAACCCTCCTCCATCCGAGACGCTGTAAGTTATTTATTTATTTATTTTATGTAATTAGTTTAATTTAATTTAAAAGCATTGTTTAGATCATCTCTTGATGCATATTCGCATTGAAGAAAGATTTAATTTTTATAACATGAAAGGTGAAATTTTTATAACATGAAAGGTGGAATTTTTATAACATGAAAGGAGAAATTTTTATAACATGAAAGGTAAAATTTTTATAAGAAGTAAAGATATGATTTAAGTAAAGATCATATTTTTATATGTGAAAAGATTATATTTTCATGTAATGAAAGATTAGATTTTCATGAATATGAAAGCAATATAAAGAAGTGATTTTTGTACATGGAAGGTTATGATTTTTATCGTTTAAGTAGTGAGATAAAAATATAATTTCTATATACTAGAGAATTTAAAAATATGATTTTTATATATGTAGCGAAATAAAAATCTGATTTTTATTATATATCTAGCGTTGAAACAAAAATGTGATTTTTAATGAAAACTGCGTGAAACAGATCTTGTTAGAAGCACGGTGAAGACTTCCTACATATGAAGAGTCGTGGCGTTTGGTTTAGCTCTTGGTGAGAATTCCCCGCTTTTATTTTTATTTCTAGTTTGAAATATATACTAGGATGCAGACGGTGCTTAGTAGCACCCGACACCCTTCGTCCACAGACTATGAATGACTTGTTTGTTTGGTTGCTGTGTTGTGAAATTTGATTGTGTGATGTGGAATGAAATAAAATATTTTATAGTTAAAAATATGATTTTTAACGTGTATATAAAATAAATAGTAATAAACAAATCGGACAATTTGTTTATATTCACTGATTTGACTGATATTGGTTGGGATGGTAAATTTTACACATCGCCCAACTGCACAAATAAA
Source organism: Allium sativum (assembly GCA_030737875.1). Lineage (NCBI taxonomy): Eukaryota > Viridiplantae > Streptophyta > Magnoliopsida > Asparagales > Amaryllidaceae > Allium > Allium sativum. The sequence continues at coordinate 180,739,057 of CM060924.1, read as the reverse complement.
ATCTGTGTTTGTTGATTTGAAACCCCACATGGGTATTGGGATGATATTTGACGTACATTAATCCCGATTGTTTAGTTGTATGTCAATCGATGGGTTGACAGACCGTGTAAGCGTTAATTATTTATATTTAATGCTTATGCAGTTGTGTGGTGCACTCTGGATGATGGTTGATGATTTATCATTGCTATTATATACATGTGTTGTAGGGAATCCATGTAATAAACGTTATATGGTAATTGATTGGGCCTCATTCCAATTTGGAAAATAAGAAATATAAATTCATGTACTGAATAGAAAAATAAACATTCATGTGTTGAATAGAAATAAAAATTCATGTGTTGAATAAAAATATATATTCATGTGTTGAATAGAAAAATATAAATTCATGTGTTGAATAGAAAAACATAAATTCATGTGTTGAATAGAAATATATATTCATGTGTTGAATAGAAATAGAAATTCATGTGTTGAATAGAAAAACAAAAATTCATGTGTTGAATAGAAGTAAACATTCATGTGTTGAATAAAAGCTGTGTTGATTAGATTGACGCCATTTTGACGTGAACGATATTTATATCGATTTTATTCATTTTTATAATGAATATAGAAAAGAAAGTGATTTCAAAATATAACGTTTTGAAAATATTATCATGTGTATATCGATGTTGTGGAATATTCAATTTTGATTCGAAATTGAATATGAAGTTGAAATCGTTTCGAAAACGAATTTAAAACGATTTATAAAATACATTTTGAAAGGAAATTGATGAAATATATATATATATATATATATATATATATATATTATATATAGAATGGCCTGAATAGAACGTGCTGCGCCACGGCAGTTCGCGTATTTCGACCATTAACTTCGAATGGGTATTACGGGAGATCCGACCGTCGGATTCTCCTAAAACCGAAACCGTTGGGTTCGTATCGAAAAGAGATTTCTAACGAACATTAGAGATTTGAAATCTAACGGTTTTATTTGGAATTATGTCCAAATCAAATTGGGAAAAGGTCGTTGTAAGTGCAGTTCGATGGCCGTTGATGGAAATCGACTATACGGGCCTTGATAAAATTATTAAAAATAGTAATAATTTGTGTAAAATCATAAAAAAATGATTTGTGAAGAATTGGGATGAAAATTTCCATATTTGAAAAGATAAAAATAGATTTTTTATCAAAATGAACTAGTTTTGAACTAGAATTATAATCCAATATTTTCAAATAAATAAATTGGATTTGAAGTGGTTTTGAAAATAATCAAAATTTCCAATACGTGAATTGGAATGGATTTGAATCGAAATTATCTTCGGAATATTTCGTTGTTGGATTTCGTGATTATACAGATATGGTTATGGAAATTTGAAAGATATATTTATATCGTTATTTCCAATACGATATTTGTTGGTTTCAGAATTTGATATTGAATATAAGCCGATATATTTTCTATTCAGAGCCTTGTATTTAATATCCAATGGGATTGTGGATTCGTCGTGAATGGTGTCTTAAATAACACTGTTCTTGGACCTGATCGTCGCTTTCCTATGAACCAGAAAAGCGCGACATTTAAATTAAACTCTGCAAGCATACAGGTGTGTAGCATACAGATCGAACACAGGGAGGTGTAATTAGAATCAAATTATTTATTTAATCTCTTGGGCGAGTTAGACGATTTTCGATGTTGGTTTTTGAAAACAATAAAAATTGAAACTGCGATCCGATTCAGAACAAATCTAATTGAACCGACAATCAAATCACAACTATCATTTGGAAATTAAAATGCAAAACAGAAATAAAATGCAGAAAGTAAAATTGCAGGAAAAGGAGAACAACAAAAAGTAAATTAGGATTGTCGTTGAAACTAATCAAACGACTAATCACTAACAAAAAATGTAAAATACAATTGGTGCTCTTCCAAAACTAATTGTGAAGACAACACCGATTGCTAAGAAAGAAAATGCAGAAATAGTAAAAAGAAGAACTTTTATTAATGGAGAAGAGAATACAGAAAAATGGAGATAAGATGGTGGCTACAATGACATTGCAAGGGTATTTATAGGATAGATAGCCAAACCCTAACCCTAATACAATGATAGATGGGCCTTAGGGAATTCACAAAAGAGTTTACAATGAGAGTTTCAAATGGGCCTTAGTTAAATCTATTTAATTTTTGGCCTTTCTTCTTTTCCTCTTGGTTCTTTGACAAGCTTCCCTTGATTTGAGAAATTCTTGGTCTTTCTACCTATCATTTTCTTGTCTAACAGCAACTAGATGTGAGATCTTCATCTACAATTCTTCAAAATGTAAATATATACCAATTTGATCTTCATTTCTCTACTTTTCTGGTTGCATGCGGGTTGGGTTGGAATATCTGTAAAAGTAACAAAACAATACCCAAGTAATATTTATTTATATACAAAAGATAAGGTATAAGAGCATAAAATAAACACATTTCTATGTCAATCAGGACCCAGTGTAGAAAATATTAAATCTTTCTATTTAGATTTAATGAAGTGTGCCAATTAAATAATATTTTATTGGAATTGAATTTGAATTTGAATGTGATTTTGGGTTTATCGTGAGCCGTGTTTTAAATGACATTGGTTCTTTAACCCAGTTAAAGATAGGATATTGATTTTTGAGAAGATTAAATCTAAGTGGAGTTTTGATGAATCTTTAATTAGATTAAAGTGATCGAGAATGGAGTATCACCATTTTTGCTCCAAAGCAATAGTTAAATCTTTAATTAGATTTGAACGTGAAATGGTAATTAGTATTTACCGATAACACCGTGGTGTTAGATATGGAGTATTACCAGTTTTGCTCCATGGGATGAATAGGTTGGGATTGGGAAATAAAATAAATAATTACTTCGGTGTGGTTCACTAATTCCGACTAGTTTGGAAAACCTTAGAAATGATATCCAAAGGAAGATTAAAGAATAAATTTAGAAGAATTTATCTTTGATAAAATTAATGGGAACCTTTCCCAAAGTGTAAGAAAATTTGAATAAAAGAATATTCTGAATTGGAATGAGGCGTATGTTGTGTTTGTGTAACACTTGTTTATTATATGCGCGAGTTATTCAGAAAGACCGGGTTTATCCCATTCTGAATAACTGATTCGACGTGGTGTCGAGGATGAAGACGGTGGTCGAAACCGGAGGTCTTCACATCGTTTGGGTGATTAATGATGATCTTGATTGGGCTATACACCCAAGAGGAGGGAATCAGTTGGTGATCGTCCAGACATACTTGGAGATCGATGGATATGCGAGGTACCAGGTGCCTCCAGTTTCGTTCAGACCCAGAACGAACTTGTATGGACTGTGTGTCTGACATTGGATTTTGCTCTGTGTTGATTTATCTCTATTAAATATGAATCTTCCTGGTGAAGGGAAATTCATTCCCTTACTTCACCCTTCTATAAGACGTACGGGATCAGAGGTTGTATATCGGTAGACATCAGTCGCATGGTGTGAATTGCTTGTGTGGCATGCCTAAGTGGCAATTGATCAAGGCTTTTGTTGAAAAGCAAAGTCTTGTGGTTGATGATCAAAGCACCGCCTGTGTGGCATAGCTTTGTGCGACGTTGATTCGCGAGCCTCACACCCCGTTTGTGAACCAGAAACGGGAGAGGACATTAAGGAGGGCATGCGTTTCCTTCTAGCTAGGGTGGTGTCAGTGAACTACCAGCCCTGACATTTATATTATTTTCACCTGTGTGGTTGTAGCTGTTGTGAGGCGCCTCAGATATATCGGTGACTGTGTGGAGCCGATGGAGTCATTTGGCTCATTTTCGCCCTAAAGGGCGGGGGAACGCAGTGTTCGGGCATTTTAATCCACATCGGTGGACCGGCCCTGATGATCCAAGGGTCACTCGAGCTCTAATCCTGAGACATGGTAGGCTAGATTGTCTCGAATCGGTGAGGACTATCTTTTGCCTCGGTTCACAGATGGAAATCCAACTTCCAATACGTGACTTTGCAGTTTTATTTGTAGAGCCTAGTATGGCGACGTAGTGGGATGGGGCACTCATGCCGTCTATGATTGATACTTATAATTGAAATTGTTTTATACACTATGCACTTATAATAGTATCAAATGATTTGTTTTTAGCGTATCAAGCATTCTTTGGCTATTATAAGGTAAAAACCCTATCCTCCGGCTTGCGTTGCATTGTATGATGGGACCTGGGTTTTATAATAGCTTCATTTTTATTTATTTAGCATTGCGCTATTGTTTTATGCACTGGTATTCTTGGGAGGAAACTCGTTCCATGTTATACGGCATGGTCCCTTGATTTACCTAATCTTTAAAAATAAAGATTAATAACTGTTTTAGTTCTCACACCAGTCACATGACTGACCTAGAGTTTATTGTTTTAACCTAAACTCTGGGTGCCCTTATTTTGACACGGGCAGCTAGTTGTTTTGGCTTTGCAGATTTATATTCACAGGATCCTGATTTATAGCTGGAACGATACTCGAAAAGCTCTGTATCCGTACATTACTTCTAGTTGTATATTGTATTATTTTCCGCTGCTATGTAATGTATTTAAATGTAATTTAAATCTCTGATATTTTCTGTGTAATATTTATTCATACTCTGTATATTCTTGTATTGTGATGGAATTGTTGTAATATACAATGAAATGTTCTTCTGTCTGCGTTCCGATGTGGCTTGTCCTCAACTCAATCTGTGATTTCCCGTAAGGGGGATTTCGGGTCGTCTCAGTTTGGTATCAGAGCTTTGGTTTACAAAGCTCGAGAACAAGACACGTTAGAACCGAACGAATTCATTAGAAATTGGATTAGTAATATCCAACGGGAATGACTCGTTAGAGATGGGATCAGTAGTATCCTAGGACGAGTGTGAAGAGTATATTTTTAAAATGAAAACGAATTTTGTTTTGAAAATTTAATTCAATTCAACATATTTGAATAATTATTTATATTGAATTTGGGCAATCCAATATATAAAGATTTTGCATATACGTCTGATCCACGGGTATTCGAAGTTTTAATATATTGGGTAGATATAGAATCACACTCTAGTCGCCCGGAGATGATTCTGATGATGAGCCTCATCATCAGTGTCTGTGTTCGAGTTTCGAAAGTGTGATATCTATATATTTCCATTAGACTGGTGTGAGAACCAAAATATAGTTAGAATATATTGTTGTGATTTAGCATCAAAAACATGTTTTTCTGTACATTTATCCAAATTATGAATTTGAAAAGCTAATCAACTAATCGATTGCTGATTGTGTTGTTTGATTATTGTTTGATTAATTAAATGTTGAACCTTTAGCCAAATTGAACCAAATATTGCACTGTATTGAAAATTAGTCGCATTTGCATGCATATACATGTACTTATATTGAACAGATCATAGCAAGGAGGCTAGAGAAGAGGAATAAAATTGTTTGCCCGACAAATAGGTACATGTTTATTGTATTTCTTGGGTTTTGACGATTCTATGAGCCGATTGGCTAGCCGCTTGGGTGTTTCTTTTTCTTTTTGGATTGGTGAGGGCCATGGGAGGCTATTTGAAATATCCCGAAGTCCCCGGTGCAGGAGAGGTTATGGCGAAATTTTTGGAAAATTTAGGGTGATAGCCAAATTTTTGAAAAATTTGAGAAGTTCTTAGAAACTGAAAAGTTGAAGAACTTAAGCCGTAAAGAAAACAATGGAAGTTGAGTTGGTTTGTTAAACAACTTTCGGCTTCGTTCCTTTTCGGGGATGAAAAGTTTTAAGTGGGGGAGATTGCAATAACCCGGAAATCCGAGCCAATTTAAAATTTTTATTTTGGCAATTTTAGTGAATTTTGATTATTTAAAATGAATTATTTTAAATAATAATGGCAAGAAATTTATTTTGAATAGAATTAGAACGTATATATTTATATAGATCATCGTTGCAATATAAATATTTATTTATAATTCTAAAAGGAATTGAAAATGGCGCGGTAGTTTGAAAATTCGATTTTAAAGTTCAAATGAATGTACAGGATTCAAAATAAACCGGATTTTAGTGAAACCAAAAACATTTGAATCTATTTGAGAATATATTTCTAACGAATCCGAAAAATTGAAATTTCATAGCGGGAATAAAAAGTTATGCCCAGTTGAAAATTCAGAATAGTCGCTATGGAATTCTGGCCCTTAAAAATGGAAATTTTGCAAACGACCTCGATTTTCGACGAAACCACTTTTGTTGGATCCGTGATGTCAAGTTATTGCTAGGTTTCAAAATTCATAATTTTTCGAATCAATATGTGAGCGTGGCGAAAGAAAACGTGTTTTGATAGTTTTAGTCAATTTCGATCGACCAGAAAATGGCCATTTTTCAAACGGTCTCGGAATTCGACAAAATTAGTTTTGTTAGGATCGTATCGTCAATACGAAGCTAGAAATAATTTATTTGGAATTTTTAAAGTCATTATGTGGCCCCAGTAAATTGAAATGTTCGTTCAAATTCAATATATAGGTTTATATTTTGATTTTGATGAAAACTGATCGAAACAGCTGAATCAGCTGATGAAACATATCCCATTGTGTTCGGAATGGGGGTAATTGCCTAAGAGCGACAGTCGTTGGGTTTGATTTTGACTTCGAAATAAAAAGTTACTTTTTGAAATAAAAATAAATAAATATAATATATATAATTATACATCCCTCTCTCTCTCCCCCTTGTCCCTCAGTCAAACCCCACCCCCCACATCAGTTATTCAAAACCGAATAAGAATTAAAGAAAAAAAAAGGGGAAGATCGACGGAAATCGTGCCTCCCCCCTTTCACCTCTCCCCTCTGACGCCAGCCTCCCCCTTCTCTCCTTTGCCCCGATTTTCCTCAGCTCCTCTCTCCTTTGACCTTGCCTAAAACGCGAACCCCCCTCTGAAACCCTAGAACGCTGTCAATGCCCACCTTAGGCGAACTCCCTCCGCCCCCACCAGGCTCCGACCGCGACTTCCCCCAACCCTCCTCCATCGGAGACGCTGTAAGTTTTTTATTTATTAATTAATTTTATTTTATGTAATTAATTTAATATAATTTAAAAGCATTGTTTAAATCATCTCTTGACGTATATTCGCATTGAAGAAAGATTTAATTTTTATAACATGAAAGGTGGAATTTTTATAACATGAAAGGTGGAATTTTTTTAAGATGAAAGGTGGAATTTTTATAACATGAAAGGTGAGATTTTTTAACATGAAAGGTGAAATTTTTATAAGAAGTAAAGATTATATTTTTATATGTGAAAAGATTATATTTTCATGTAGTGAAAGATTAGATTTTCATGAATATGAAAGCAATATAAAGAAGTGATTTTTGTGGATGGAAGGTTATGATTTTTATCGTTTAAGTAGTGAGATAAAAATATATTTTTTATATACTAGAGAATTTAAAAATATGATTTTTATATATGTAGCGAATTAAAAATCTGATTTTTATTATATATCTAGCGTTGAAACAAAAATGTGATTTTTAATGAAAACTGCGTGGAACAGATCTCGTTAGAAGCACGGTGAAGACTTCCTACATATGAAGAGTCGTGGCGTTTGGTTTAGCTCTTGGTGAGAACTCCTAAATTTTATTTTTATTTCTAGTTTGAAATATATACTAGGATGCAGACGGTGCTTAGTAGCACCCGACACCCGTCATCCACAGACCATGGATGACTTGTTTGTTTGGTTGCTGTGTTGTGAAATTTGATTGTGTGATGTGGAATGAAATAAAATATTTTATAGTTAAAAATATGATTTTTAACGTGTATATAAAATAAATAGTAATAAACAAATCGGACGATTTGTTTATATACACTGATTTGACTGATATTGGTTGGGACGGTAAATTTTACACATCGCCCAACTGCACAAATAAAATATGTGTTTGTTGATTTGAAACCCCACATGGGTATTGGAATGATATTTGACGTACACTAATCCGGATTGTTTAATTGTATGTCAGTCGATGGGTTGACAGACTGTGTAAGCGTTAATTATTTATATTTAATGCTTATGCAGTTGTGTGGTGCACTCTGGATGATGGTTGATGATTTATCGTTGCTATTATATACATGTGTTGTAGGGAATCCATAAAATAAACGTTATATGGTAATTGATTGGGCCTCATTCCAATTTGGAAAATAAGAAATATAAATTCATGTGTTGAATAGAAAAATAAATATTCATGTGTTGAATAGAAATAAAATTCATGTGTTGAATAAAAATATATATTCATGTGTTGAATAGAAAAATATAAATTCATGTGTTGAATAGAAAAATATAAATTCATGTGTTGAATAGAAATATATTCATGTGTTGAATAGAAATATAAATTCATGTGTTGAATAGAAAAACGTAAATTCATGTGTTGAATAGAAGTAAACATTCATTTGTTGAATAAAAGCTGTGTTGATTAGATTGACGCCATTTTGACGTGAACGATATTTATATCGATTTTATTCATTTTTATAATGAATATAGAAAAGAAAGTGATTTCAAAATATAACGTTTTGAAAATATTATCATGTGTATATCGATGATGTGGAATATTCAATTTTGATTCGAAATTGAATATGAAGTTGAAATCGTTTCGAAAACGAATTTAAAACGATTTATAAAATACGTTTTGAAAGGAAATCGACGAAATATATATATATATATAATATATTATATATATAAAATGGCCTGAATAGAACGCGCCGCGCCGCGGCAGTTCGCGAATTTCGACCATTGACTTCGAATGGGTATTACGGGAGATCCGACCGTCGAATTCTCCTAAAACCGGAACCGTTGGGTTCATATCGAAAAGAGCTTTCTAACGAATACTAGAGATTTGAAATCTAATGGTTTCTTTGCAATTATGTCCAAATCAAATTTGGAAAAGGTCCCTGTAAGTGCAGTTCGATGGCCGTTGATCGAAATCGACTGTACAGGCCTCGATAAAATTATTAAAAATAGTAATAATTTGTGTAAAATCATAAGAAATGATTTGTGAAGAAATGGGATGAAAATTTCCATATTTGAAAAGATAAAAATAGTTTTTTTATCGAAATGAACTAGTTTTGAACTAGAATTATAATCCAATATTTTCGAATAAATAAATTGGATTTGAAGTGGTTTTGAAAATAATCAGAATTTCCAATACGTGAATTGGAATGGATTTGAATCGAAATTATCTACGGAATATTTCGATGTTGGATTTCGTGATTATACAGATATAAATATGGAAATTTGAAAGATATATTTATATCGTTATTTCCAATACGATATTTGTTGGTTTCAGAATTTGATATTGAATATAAGCTGATCTATTTTCTATTCAGAGCCTTGTATTTAATATCAAATGGGATTGTGGATTCGTCGTGAATGGTGTCTTAAATAACACTGTTCTTGGACCCAGTGTAGAAAAGTATAAATCTTTCTATTTAGATTTAATGAAGTGTGCCAATTAAATAATATTTAATTGGAATTGACTTTGAATGTGATTTTGGGTTTATCGTGAGCCGTGTTTTAAATGACATTGGTTCTTTAACCTAGTTAAAGATAGGATATTGATTTTTGAGAAGATTAAAACTAAGTGGAGTTTTAATGAATCTTTAATTAGATTAAAGTGATCGAAAACGGAGTATCACCAGTTTTGCTCCAAAGCGATAGTTAAATCTTTAATTAGATTTGAAGGTGAAATGGTAATTAGTATTTACCGATAACACCGTGGTGTTAGATATGAAGTATTACCAGTTTTGCTCCATGGGATGAATATGTTGGGATTGGGAAATAAAATAAATAATTACTTCGGTGTGGTTCGCTAATCCCGACTAGTTTGGAAAACCTTAGAAATGATATCCAAAGGAAGATTAAAGAATAAATTTAGAAGAATTTATCGTTGATAAAATTAATGGGAACCTTTCCCAAAGTGTAAGAATATTTGAATAAAAGAATATGTTGAATTGGAATGAGGGGTATGTTGTGTTTGTGTAACACTTGTTTGTTATATACGCGAGTAATTCAGAAAGCCCGGGTTTATCCCATTCTGAATAACTGATTCGACGTGGTGTCGAGGATGAAGATGGTGGTTGAAGACCGGAGGTCTTCACATCGTTTGGGTGATTACTGATGATCTTGATTGGGCTGTACACCCAAGAGGAGGGAATCAGTTGGTGATCGTCCAAATGTACTTGGAGATCGATGGATATGCGAGGTACCAGGTGCCTCCGGTTTCGTTCAGACCCAGAACGAACTTGTATGGACTGTTTGTCTGACATTGGATTTTGCTCTGTGTTAATTGATCTCTACTAAATATGCATCTGCCTGGTGAAGGGGAATTCATTCCCTTACTTCACCCTTCTCTGAGACGTACGGGATCAGAGGTTGTATATCGATAGACATCAGTCGCATGGTGTGAATTGCCTGTGTGGCATGCCTAAGTGGCAATTGATCAAGGCTTCTGTTGAAAAGCAAAGTCTTGTGGTTGATGATCAAAGCACCGCCTGTGTGGCATAGCTTTGTGTGACGTTGATTCACGAGCCTCACAACCCGGTTGTGAACCAGAAACGGGAGAGGACATCAGGGAGGGCATGTGTTTACTTCTAGCTAGGGTGGTGTCAGTGACCTACCAGCCCTGACATTTATATTATTTTCACTTGTGTGGTTGTTGCTGTTGCGAGGCGCCTCAGATATATCGGTGACTGTGTGGAGCCGATGGAGTCATTTGGCTCATTTTCACCCCAATGGGCGGGGGAACGCAGTGTTCAGGCACTTTAATCCACGTCGGTGGACCGGCCCTGACGATCCAAGGGTCACTTGAGCTCTGATCCTGAGACATGGTAGGCTAGATTGTCTCGAATCGGTGAGGACTATCTTTTGCCTCGGTTCACAGATGGAAATCCAACTTCCAATACGTGACTTAGCGGTTTTATTTGTAGAGCCTAGTATGGCGACATAATGGGATGGGGCACTCATGTCGTCTATGATTGATACTTATGATTGAAATTGTTTTATACACTATGCACTTATAATAGTATCAAATGATTTGTTTTTAGCGTATCAAGCATTCTTTGGCTATTATAAGGTAAAAACCCTATCCTCCGGCTTGCGTTGCATTGTGGGATGGGACCTGGGTCTTATAATAGCTTCATTTTTCTTTATTTAGCATTGCGCTGTTGTTTAATGCACTGGTATTCTTGGGAGGAAACCCGTTCCGTGTTATACGGCGTGGTCCCTTGATTTACCTAATCTTTAAAAATAAAGATTAATAACTGTTTTAGTTCTCACACTAGTCACATGACTGACCTGGAGTTTATTGTTTTAACCTAAACTCTGGGTGCCCTTATTTTGACATGGGCAGCTAGTAGTTTTGGGTTTGCAGATTTATATTCACAGGATCCTGATTTACAGCTAGAACGATACTCGGAAAGCTCTGTATCCGTGTATTACTTCTAGTTGTGTATTGTATTATTTTCCGCTGATATGTAATGTATTTAAATGTAATTTAAATCTTTGATATTTTCTGTGTAATATTTATTCATACTCTGTATACTCTTGTATACTGATGTAATTGTTGTAATATACAATGAAATGTTCTTCTGTTTGCTTTCCGATGTGGTTTGTCCTCAACTCAATCCGTGACTTCCCATAAGGGGGATTTCGGGTCGTCTCAGTTTGGTATCCGAGCTTTGGTTTACAAAGCTCGAGAACAAGACACATTAGAACCGAACGAAAGAATTCATTAGAAATTGGATTAGTAATATCTAACGGGAATGACTCGTTAGAGATGGGATCAGTAGTATCCTAGGACGAGTGTGAAGAGTATATTTTTAAAATGAAAACGAATTTTGTTTTGAAAATTTAATTCAATTCAACGTATTTGAATAATTATTCATATTGAATTTGGGCAATCCAATATATAAAGATTTGGCATATACGTCTGATCCATGGGTATTCAAAGTTTTAATATATTGGGTAGATATAGAATCACACTCTAGTCGCCCGGAGATGATTCTGATGATGAGGCCTCATCATCAGTGTCTGTGTTCGAGTTTCAAAAGTGTGATATATATATATATATTTCCATTAGACTGGTGTGAGAATCAAAATATAGTTAGAATATATTGTTGTGGTTTGGCATCGAAAACATGATTTTCTGTACATATATCCAAATTATGAATTTGAAAAGCTAATCAACTAATCGATTGCTGATTGTGTTGTTTAATTATTGTTTGATTAATTAAATGTTGAACCTTTAGCAAAATTGTACCAAATATTGCACTGTATTGAAAATTAGTCGCATTTGCATGCATATACATGTACTTATATTGAACAGGTCATAGCAAGGAGGCTAGAGAAGAGGAATAAAATTGTTTGCCCAACAAATAGGTACATGTTTATTGCATTTCTTGGGTTTTGATGATTCTATGAGCCGATTGGCTAGCCGCTTGGCTGTTTCTTTTTCTTTTTGAATTGGTGAGGGCCATGGAAGGCTATTTGAAATATCCCGAGGTCCCCGGTGCAGAGGAGGTTATGGTGAAATTTTTCGAAAATTTAGGGTTTAGCCAAATTTTAGAAAATTTTAAAAAGTTCTTAGAAACTGAAAAGTTGAAGAACTTAAGCCGTATAGAAAACAATGGAAGCTGAGTTGGTTTGTTAAACAACTTTTGGCTTCGTTCCTTTTCGGGGACGAAAAGTTTTAAGTGGGGGAGATTGTAATAACCCGGAAATCCGAGCCAATTTAAAAAATTTATTTTGGTAATTTTAGTGAATTTTGATTATTTAAAATGAATTATTTTAAATAATAACGGCGAGAAATTTATTTTGAATAGAATTAGAACATATATATTTATATAGATCGTCGTTGGAATATGAATATTTATTTATAATTCTAAAAGGAATTGAAAATGGCGCGGTAGTTTGAAAATTCGATTTCAAAGTTCAAATGAATGTACAGGATTCAAAATAAACTGGATTTTAGTGAAACCAAAAATATTTGAATCTATTTGAGAATATCTTTCTAACGAATCTGAAAAATTGAAATTTCATAACGGGAATAAAAAGTTATGCCCAGTTGAAAATTCTGAATAGTCGATATGGAATTCTGGCCCTTAAAAATGGAAATTTTGCAAACGACCTCGGTTTTCGATGAAACCACTTTTGTTGGATCCGTGATGTCTAGTTATTGCTAGGTTTCAAAATTCGTAATTTTTCGTATTAATATGTGAGCGTGGCGAAAGAAAACATGTTTTGATAGTTTTTGCCAATTTCGATCAACCAGAAAATGGCCATTTTTCAAACGGTCTCAGAATTCGACGAAATTAGTTTTGTTAGGATCGTATCGTCAATACGAAGCTAGAAATAATTTTTCAGGAATTTTAAAAGTCAGTATGTGGCCCCGGTAAATTGAAATGTGCGTCTAAATTCAATATATAGATCTATATTTTGATTTTGACGAAAACTGATCGAAACAGCTGAATCAGCTAATGAAACATATTCCGTTGTGTTTGGAATAGGGGTAATTACCTGGGAGCGACAGACGTTGGGATTGATTTTGACTTCGAAATAAAAAGTTACTTTTGGAAATAAAAATAAATAAATATAATATATATAATTATACATCCCTCTCTCTCTCCCTCCCTTATCCCTCGGTCAAACCCCCCCCCTCACATCAGTTATTCAAAATCGAATAAGAATTGAAAAAAAATGGGAGATCGACGGAAATCCCCCCCACCCCACCCAGCGGCTGCGGCGCCGCCTCCCCTCCTTTCACCTCTCCCCTCTGACGCCGGTCTCCCCCCTTCTCCCCCTTGCCCCGATTCTCCTCAGCTCCACTCCCCTTCGACCTTGCCTAAAACGCGGACCCCCCCTCTGAAACCCTAGAACGCTGCCAACGCCCACCTCAGGCGAACTCCCTCCGCCCCCACCAGGCTCCGACCGCGACTTCCCCCAACCCTCCTCCATCCGAGACGCTGTAAGTTTTTTTTTTATTTATTTTATTTTATGTAATTAGTTTAATTTAATTTAAAAGCATTGTTTAAATCATCTCTTGATGTATATTCGCATTGAAGAAAGATTTAATTTTTATAACATGAAAGGTGAAATTTTTATAACATGAAAGGTGGAATTTTTATATCATGAAAGGTGGAATTTTTATAACATGAAAGGTGGAATTTTTATAACATGAAAGGTGAAATTTTTATAAGAAGTAAAGATATGATTTTAAAGAAGTAAAGATTATATTTTTATATGTGGAAAGATTATATCTTCATGTAATGAAAGATTAGATTTTCATGAATATGAAAGCAATATAAAGAAGTGATTTTTGTGGATGGAAGGTTATGATTTTTATCGTTTAAGTAGTGAGATAAAAATATAATTTTTATATACTAGAGAATTTAAAAATATGATTTTTATATATGTAGCGAATTAAAAATCTGATTTTTATTATATATCTAGCGTTGAAACAAAAATGTGATTTTTAATGAAAACTGCGTGAAACATATCTCGTTAGAAGCACGTTGAATACTTGCTACATATGAAGAGTCGTGGCATTAGGTTTAGCTCTTGGTGAGAATTCCTCACTTTTATTTTTATTTCTAGTTTGAAATATATACTAGTATGCAGACGGTGCTTAGTAGCACCCGACACCCGTCATCCACAGACCTTGGATGACTTGTTTGTTTGGTTGTTGTGTTGTGAAATTTGATTGTGTGATGTGGAATGAAATAAAATATTTTATAGTTAAAAATATGATTTTTAACGTGTATATAAAATAAATAGTAATAAACAAATCGGACGATTTGTTTATATACACTGATTTGACTGATATTGGTTGGGACGGTAAATTTTACACATCGCCCAACTGCACCAATAAAATCTGTGTTTGTTGATTTGAAACCCCACACGGGTATTGGGATGATATTTGACGTACACTAATCCCGATTGTTTAGCTGTATGTCAATTGATGGTTTGACAGACTGTGTAAACGTTATTATTTATATTTAATGCTTATGCAGTTGTGTGGTGCACTCTGGATGATGGTTGATGATTTATCATTGCTATTATATACATATGTTGTAGGGAATCCATATAATAAACGTTATATGGTAATTGATTGGGCCTCATTCCAATTTGGAAAATAAGAAATATAAATTCATGTGTTGAATAGAAAAACAAATATTCATGTGTTGAATAGAAATAAAAATTCATGTGTTGATTAAAATATAAATTCATGTGTTGAATAGAAAAATATAAATTCATGTGTTGAATAGAAAAATATAAATTCATGTGTTGAATAGAAAAATATAAATTCATGTGTTGAATAGAAATTATATAATCATGTGTTGAATAGAAATATAAATTCATGTGTTGAATAGAAAAACGAAAATTCATGTGTTGAATAGAAGTAAACATTCATGTGTTGAATAAAAGCTGTGTTGATTAGATTGACGCCATTTTGACGTGAACGATATTTATATCGATTTTATTCATTTTTATAATGAATACAGAAAAGAAAGTGATTTCAAAATATAACGTTTTGAAAATATTATCATGTGTATATCGATGATGTGGAATATTCAATTTGGATTCGAAATTGAATATGAAGTTGAAATCGTTTCGAAAACGAATTTAAAACGATTTATAAAATACGTTTTGAAAGGAAATCGACGAAATATATATATATATATATATATATATATAATATATATATATATATATGTATATAATGGCCTGAATAGAACGCGCCGCGCCGCAGTAGTTCGCGAATTTCGACCATTGACTCCGAATGGGTATTACGGGAGATTCGACCGTCGGATTCTCCTAAAACTGGAACCGTTAGGTTCGTATCGAAAAGAGCTTTCTAATGAATATTAGAGATTTGAAATCTAACGGTTGGAATTGGAATTAAGTCCAAATCAAATTTGGAAAAGGTCGCTGTAAGTGCAGTTCGATGGCCGTTGATGGAAATCGACTGTACGGGCCTTAATAAAATTATTAAAATTAGTAATAATTTGTGTAAAATCATAAGAAATGATTTGTGAAGAATTGGGATGAAAATTTCCATATTTGAAAAAATAAAAATTGATTTTTATCGAAATGAACTAGTTTTGAACTAGAATTATAATCCAATATTTTCAAATAAATAAATTGGATTTGAAGTGGTTTTGAAAATAATCAGAATTTCCAATACGTGAATTGGAATGGATTTGAATCGAAATTATCTTCGGAATATTTCGATGTTGGATTTCGTGATTATACAGATATGGTTGTGGAAATTTAAAAGATATATTTATATCGTTATTTCCAATACGATATTTGTTGGTTTCAGAATTTAATATTGAATATAAGCCGATATATTTTCTATTCAGAGCCTTGTATTTAATATCAAATGGGATTGTGGATTCGTCGTGAATGGTGTCTTAAATAACATTGTTCTTGGACCCAGTGTAGAAAAGATTAAATCTTTCTATTTAGATTTAATGAAGTGTGCCAATTAAAAATATTTAATTGGAATTGAATTTGAATGTGATTTTGGGTTTATCGTGAGCCGTGTTTTAAATGACATTGGTTCTTTAACCCAGTCAAAGACAGGATATTGATTTTTTGAGAAGATTAAAACTAAGTGGAGTTTTAATGAATCTTTAATTAGATTAAAGTGATCGAGAATGGAGTATTACCAGTTTTGCTCCAAAGCGATAGTTAAATCTTTAATTAGATTTGAACGTGAAATGGTAATTAGTATTTACCGATAACACCGTGGTGTTAGATATGGAGTATTACCAGTTTTGCTCCATGGGATGAATAGGGTGGGATTGGGAAATAAAATAAATTATTACTTCGGTGTGGTTCGCTAATCCCAACTAGTTTGGAAAACCTTAGAAATGATATCCAAAGGAAGATTAAAGAATAAATTTAGAAGAATTTATCTTTGATATAATTAATGGGAACCTTTCCCAAAGTGTAAGAATATTTGAATAAAAGAATATTCTGAATTGGAATGAGGCATATGTTATGTTTGTGTAACACTTGTTTATTATATATGCGAGTTATTCAGAAAGAACGGGTTTATCCCATTCTGAATAACTGATTCGACGTGGTGTCAAGGATGAAGACGGTGGTTGAAGACCGGAGGTCTTCACATCGTTTGGGTGATTACTGATGATCTTGATTGGGCTGTACACCCAAGAGGAGGGAATCAGTTGGTGATCGTCCAGACGTACTTGGAGATCGATGGATATGCAAGGTACCAGGTGCCTCCGGTTTCGTTCAGACCTTGAACGAACTTGTATGGATTGTGTGTCTGACATTGGATTTTGCTCTGTGTTTATTGATCTCTATTAAATATACATCTTCCCGGTGAAGGGGAATTCATTCCCTTACTTCACCCTTCTCTGAGACGTACGTGATCAGAGGTTGTATATCGATAGACATCAGTCGCATGGTGTGAATTGCCTGTGTGGCATGCCTAAGTGGCAATTGATCAAGGCTTCTGTTGAAAAGCAAAGTCTTGTGGTTGATGATCAAAGCACCGCCTGTGTGGCATAGCTTTGTGTGACGTTGATTCGCGAGCCTCACACCCCGGTTGTGAACCAGAAACGGGAGAGGACATTAGGGAGGGCATGCATTTTCTTCTAGCTAGGGTGGTGTTAGTGACCTACCTGCCCTGACATTTATATTATTTTCACCTGTGTGGTTGTTGCTGTTGCGAGGCGCCTCGGATATATCGGTGACTGTGTGGAGCCGATGGAGTCATTTGGCTCATTTTTGCCCCAAAGGGTGGGGGAACGCAGTGTTCAGGCTGTTGTATATAACGGTGTTGTATACACAATTGTATGATTTTTGTTTGACGATAACAACCAAATATATATTATTATATATGTGTTTCTAATTGTACTGTTTCATATACTACACAACATACATGAACATAATATTTCTATTTAAATAAAATACAACTGTACAGAAATCTAAATATTCACAGTATTTTGTTTAAATAGAATATTTTATTTCAATATCAAACAGTACAGAATTACAACTCCACTATTTGTACACTTCACTAATATTGTTCATTCATTCACAGCTCCTCACTACAACCCTGTCAATATACATTCACGTTGATTCATATACAGACAATCAACTCTTTATACATTTTTTTATTGACACATTCATACAGACTTTTATACATTCACTGACACTGTCTTTTATTCTGATGTCTTCTGAATGCTTCACTGTTAGTCCAGTCACTTCTTCATACCTGTCATGAAACAGAAAACACACAGTACACTGCAATAGGAATAAAACTGAATATTTGCAAATATAAATTTTATTTTTAAAATTTTATTTGCCTCAGATTTCTGGTGTGTTTCTCATCATTTTTCATGACTTGATCTGTTTCATCTGTGTCTTGTCAGTTTGTATATGTATGGTACAGGGACATGAAATCTTATCTGATGGCTGCATATACACACGTGTGTATATATACACGTGTGCACTACCTCGCCAATCAGCGCGCAGTTGAGGAGTAGCCGCGTGGACTATCTCGACACAGTGTACATGAAAAACAACAAAGTCAACACATCTCAAACATGATTCAAACCAAAGCAGCAATGAAAAGTGATTGAAGTATGACATCTAACAAGTCGAGACAATGTGCAAATGGTACAACATCTCAAAGACAAGCAGACTTCAGGTTATTCAGGTAGCAGCATCACAAATGTTCAGTGCATACATGAATGCAAGCAGTAAAACAACAACATGGTGGAACTAACATGGTCGAGCTTAGTAATGAATGGTGCAACAAGCCAGTGCAGCAGCTAATATATGCAGCAATAGTTTGTATTAGCTTAGTATAGCTGAGATAGCCAAAGTAATACATGTACAAGAATGCCAAATTCCAGTGGCAAGTTTTTAGAATCAGTTTTAGCAAGAATCAAGTGTGTGAATTCCAGAAAATGAAAAATATATTTGGTTCTTTTTCAAAGCTGTGAAAATCATCAATAAAACAGGAAATTCAAACAGTTTCAAGAAAATCAGCCCAAAATAACATGGTTCCACCAGTATGCAAAGCAGTTAGATCAACATGAGCATAGCCAAAACAGTGATGCAGCTGAAATGTAAGTTTAAGGGTAGTGCACAAAAGCAGGTTCAACATTTACAAACAAACAAATATGGATCAAGACTAGGAGCAACATGGTGAGTACACAAGACAGTGCATAAGTCAACAGAATGGTGCAGCTCACAAAGAAGCAAAAGCGACACATATGAGTGGTGCAACTCACACAATGGCAGACTACATGTTCATGCATACACAGAGATACTTTGAAACTCCAAGAACAAGCATACACAAGCCATTGCATGACCACAAATCAAAGAAGGTACAAGTAAAGTCATGTTCAGGTTAACCCAGATATGCACAAAACAGTCTGATTTATTTTTTGAGAAAGAAATCACGGTGACTAGTTCATATATGGGATCATAATTCATACTGTGAACTAAAAGAAAAGTTTTGGACTAGAGCATATTTGAAATGAAGTTGCATACTTGGCAACTGTTTCTAATCAAGTGCAATGCAGTGGTAATATGGAAGCAGTAATATTTGGCAAAGAGATTCTTTAGCAAAGCAATCTACATATTTGGAAAAACAGAAAGTTTCTTTGGCAACATTTGTTTTCGAAATTCAACAAATGATTTTAGAAATAGTTCAACGTAATTGGAAAGAAGTTATCATCAAATTAAACAGTTTTTAGGAAAGAAACTATATTTGGCATGTATGAAATCACTGCCATAAATATTAACTGAAAACATTTTGTTGACGCATGGATTTTCAATCAGATTTCAAGGAGATTTATATCGAGCAAGTAATCAATTTTTTCAAGGGCAAATACTTTCTAGAAATGTTCGAATTCATTAACTATGGGACAAAGTATTAATTCCCGAAATCATGCAAGAAAATTTCAAGGCAATAATCTAAAAGGGACAAATTCTTGTCAATATTAATCTATTTCGAGTATTGTTTTCATAATGGCCAAAATCAAGCAAGGGAAGTTTCATGGAATTCATTTCGGAAATCACACAAAATCAGCAAGAAAATTATTTGAAGGGGGACAACAAATATATTTTTCCAAAATTACCATGCTCATATCATTGCCGAATATCAAAAGGGGAAACTCGAAATAATCAGTCAAGCCAAGCATACAAAATCAGAGAGAAATCATAGGATTTCTAAATCCTACTTAACACCAACATCATCACTGGCAGGAGTTATCGAAAATCCAACACAATCAGCTAGAAAATTCAAGGAGCATAAATCAATTCAGAAATCACTCACATTTTTCGGTCGCAAGTATTCCAAGCCAAATCAAATCGAAGAAAGGGAGAAACAGAGCATTTGAGCTTCAGAGATTTATCCATACATCAAGGATTGAATTCGATTTGGGATATAGGAGAGAAACCCTAGGTTTCGATTTCAAGCCGCCGCCATTTTTAATCTCCAGAGCAAAAAAGAATAGATCGGGCAAATGAAATGAGGACGGGCCAGCCTACACGATCTTGGCTAAGCCAAGCTTAATCAAAAGGGGGATTTAAATTCCTTTATTTTAACTAGGGTTTCATTTCAATTCTTATTATGTATTGTCTTTTAATTTGGTTTGTAAAGCCGTCGAACCAGTTTTCTAAAATCTGTAAAATCTAGGGGATCTAGTCAGGGTGTTGACTGACATTTGACAGAGTCTGTAAAATCTGGGTTTTACTGGTTACGGGGTCGTAAACAGGGCAATCTAATCGACGGGACATCGATCAGCCTATGGTTTTGAGCATAGGGTTAGAATAGGAGCAGGGTTTGCGAGTGTACACGGTCTTGTATGCGGGATCTGTTCTATCACCAGTAGAAACCTTAGAAATGCAGCAGTAGGCAGGGTTTTGCCGAAGCTTGGTATATCAGTGTGTGATTTATTTTCTGCATTTCTGTTTCTGCTGTATTTTGTGATCTGTTTATTATTTTAATATCCTGTCAAATTTTCAATTCAGTTAAAAACTTTGATGAACCCTATTCACATCCCTCTAGGGTTAATCTAGATCCAACACAGGCATTTTAATCCACATCGGTGGACCGGCCCTGACGATCCAAGGGTCACTCGAGCTCTGAACCCGAGATATGGTAGCTAGATTGTCTGGAATCGGTGAGGACTATCTTTTGCCTCGATTCACAGATGGAAATCCAACTTCCAATACGTGACTTTGCTGTTTTATTTGTAGAGCCTAGTATGGCGACATAGTAGGATGGGGCACTCATGCCGTCTATGATTGATACTTATGATTGAAATTGTTTTATACACTATGCACTTATAATAGCATCAAATGATTTGTTTTTAGCGTATCAAGCATTCTTTGGCTATTATAAGGTAAAAACCCTATCCTCCGGCTTGCGCTGCATTGTATGATGGGATCTGGGTCTTATAATAGCTTCATTTTTCTTTATTTAGCATTGCACTGTTGTTTTGTGCACTGGTATTCTTGGGAGGAAACCCGTTACGTGTTATACGGCGTGGTCCCTTGATTTACCTAATCTTTAAAAATAAAGATTAATAACTGTTTTAGTTCTCACACTAGTCACATGACTGACCTGGAGTTTATTTTTTTAACCTAAACTCTGGGTGCCCTTATTTTGACACGGGCAGCTAGTAGTTTTGGGTTTGCAGATTTATATTCACAGGACCCTGATTTACTGCTGGAACGATACTCGGAAAGCTCTGTATCGGTGTATTACTTCTAGTTGTGTATTGTATTATTTTCCGCTTCTATGTAATGTATTTAAATGTAATTTAAATCTCTGATATTTTCTGTGTAATATTTATTCATACTCTGTATATTCTTGTATTCTGATGGAAATGTTGTAATATACAATGAAATGTTCTTCTGTTTGCGTTCTGATGTGGCTTGTCCTCAATTCAATCCGTGATTTCCCATAAGGGGGATTTCGGGTCGTCTCATTGTTCTTATTGCATGAAAGAAACATGAATATTTCCTTCATCTCATAGAAAGAAAATTTCATGATTTTACTGTCATTGATATTTTCTTCATATTAATCATCCTTTTAGAAGAGATAACGTAAACTTTATAGTTAGGTAGACATGAGACTTTACGACCACCTACTGTTTGGTCAAGCGTCGATATTTATGAAATTGAAAGGATAATCCAAAGATACACAAAACCAGAGAACAAATTGAAATTCAGGGTAAAACATCGATTCATATTTGGTGCAAACAAAACATCTATTGGGAATTGCCTTACTGAAAAAATTACCTAATTCATTGTAATATTGACGTGATGCATAACGAAAAAACATATTTGATAATGTTTTTAATACAATTTTGAATGTTAAGATGTTGGTTTGGATGATGCTGGTTTGTTGTTTTTTGTTGGATGTTATATATATTGGATCATGTTGAGTATATGGGATTACATGTGCATGATTTGGGTTGAATATTATGTTTGGGTGTATATGTGATTATTGTTGCTGCATATATGCTCCAAATGGAGTTGTTATGGTATGTATTTGATTGTGGATGGATTGAAGTAAGCAGGCCAAAATTCTAGAAAAAAGGTTTTTCTAGATTTTCAACGGCTTATAGGTCAATGATTACCAATTGCATTCAACAACTTGTAATGGCTTTCCCAACTGTAACTAATGGTTTTCAACAGCTATTTGGTCAATAAGATTTGCCACATATCCATATTTATCGCTGGTAGCCATTGGAAAAATGCGTTGATGCCGTTGAAAGGCATTATGAATGTTGATACGTATATCAACGGCTTTTGCAATAGCCATCAATGACCGCCAATGGCTGATGGCCATTGGGAAGCACTGTTCTTCTGATAGTACAGAGAATGATATCATTACTCTACTAAAATTTCTTCGACTTCTTCATTTCTTATCTTTTTGAAACTCTTTTACCTCAACTATAACCCAGGGAGTAAACTTGTTACCACCCGAAGAGATAACAAGTAACGATCAATAAAAAGATAAATTAATTACTCATGGGTCGAAGTAAGTCATAAGACTATAAAATTCGATATTGTTTTCTTTTACTTTTCATCTAGATTGGTAGTTTCTTCTTAGATTTTGGGAATTAGCCCAAATTGGGATTAATATTTTGGTATGTTCCCCGCCAATGACTTTGACTCAAGATTAGGTGAAGATGAGATCTACTACAAGATTTGCATTTGGAGAAAGTTGACCGGATAATGAGGTTGTTGATTCATGAGTTTTTGATTCATGACAATGAAGAAATGAAGATCGATTGAAGTGTTAGTTCATATATATATATATATGTGTGTGTGTGTGTGTGTGTGTGTGTGTGTATGTGTGTGTTTTGTGTATTAGATTTATGTTAAAATCTATCCTCATTTATCATAACACAATCACACAAAACATAAATTGACGCATATATAATAGAATGGCTTAAAACAGCCATTACCGGGCATTTTGCCCTGGACCAGTCGACAAATCCATTTCATACCAGTCGACTAGTAACAGGGTAAAATTCCAGTAACAACTACTTTTTATTATTTTTCAAATATATATACGATTCACATTTTCTACAATTTACTGGTATACCAGTCGACTGACTCGACAATAACACCATATTTCTGAAGGGTCACTTTCTTTCATGAAAAATTCTCTATTGATTTCTAAAGGAAATGGTTGCTTCTTTTTGATAAAACTCTTCATGAACATTGACTACTCTTCAACCACCATAAATGCATCACAAACTTGTTTATCAAATCACCAATTCTTATTTATTCTATTCGGTTTCTTTATCTACATTTCTAAGCACTCTTGCACTCTAAAAAGATCTCAAATATTCAAATTACTTATTGAATCTTTAAATTTATTTCACATCTCTTGATTCAAGAGGTAATATACTTCCTTCAATCTTTACATACACGTTATATACATGAAGATAAGTTTATAGGAAGGGTGTACTAAATTGTTGGCTATTGGTGTTGTTCAAGAACACAATCAGAACTCAAACTCTTATTGTTTGTTAAAGTCCTGTGTTAGTGCTCAGGCGGGAAATCCTTGTTGGGGCTCAGATTGTTGTGAACATGTTCCTCCGGGTGAAGAGAGGGCGTTGATAGTAGAATTCCAGAAGGAATCTGGGACTGGACGTAGGACAGGAATTCCGAACCATTATAAAATTCCTGGTGTCACTTTACTTACTGCATATACTTATCTATGATATCTTTTATTGTCTAATGTTTACTTGCATAACCATTATATTAGACAAGTTAGTATATCATATCCACTTCAGCATATTCCATATAGAAAGATCCTACTGTAAGTTTCAGGACACGATTTCTCATTTGGTATCAGAGCCTAGTGTTCTAGAGATTATAACATCCTCAAAAACAAATGGCAATAAAGAAGTCTAGTCAAGGGATTAGAAGATGGAAGAGTAATAAAGCAGAATCAACGGAGCAAGAGAGGAAATGTTTCATGGTTAAAGTTAGATTACAATTGGCATGTGTAGATTCATTATATAAAGATCTTTTATTAGACCATGAAAAACTATTGAAAGAATTTAAAAGTTTGGGTAAACTTAACGCAGTTATTTTAGCCAAGTTTAAAGACTGTGAGCAAGAAAATTCCAAATTAAAAGAAAAAAATAATTTTTTTAGTAAAACAAGCCAAATATTTGAAAATACCTTAGAAGAGCTTATTTTCAAAAAGATTTGCTTCAAAAAGAAAATGATAAGCTGGAAGATAAAAACAATGTTCTGTTAAAGGAAATCGATCTTTACAAAACAAAAATACCTCTATGGAAGATTCGTCAAATAATTCTAGTTCTTTAATATTGTCTCTTAAAAAGGAGAATGAAGCTTTAATTGAAAAGAATCTAGAGTTATCTATAGAATGTGAGTTTTTAAAGGTGAATGATAATATTTTGCAAAATGAATTTTCTGACTCAAAAGAAAATTTTGAAAGATTACAATCTTCTTTAGATAATTTAGAATCTCAAATTTTTGGTCTCAAAACTGAGAATGGTACTTCAAAAGGGAAGAATTTTGAATAAATAAGGAAACTGATGATTTAAAAAATAACAAAAATTCTTTTGAAAACGTCAATTGCGACTTTGGAATCAAATTTGATAAATGTACCAGTAAGTTCACGAAATTTAATAAAGGTAAAAATGATTTAATCTAGATCTCGACCTTTACATGAAAAAATTGGTTTAGAATATAATAAAACTAATCATAGAAATAGTAATAGATATGCTTTTATGTACAATAAAAATATCACTGCTATTATTAATGCACATCCAAGATCCAATTATTATAGATTTTCAAATGCTTCTATGAATAGAGATATTTATAATAAATTTTGAAGTACAAAAGGAAATACCAATAGAAGTTGTTTAAGTATGTAGGTTCCTGTAAATTGGAAAAACAGAGAAAAATATATTGATGATTACTTTAATTCAGTAGTTAATAATGAAAAATTCATTTTTAAAGGTTCTATTAAACCCTCTTGGGTATGGTTACCTTCCATCTAGATCCTAGACCATAAAAATAGAAGTAGGTACCAAAGTATATATATCATATTTTTTGCAGGTACACCACAACAAAAAGAAGGCTACTTTCGATATCTCTAAATATCCGTGAAAACAAAATTCATTTTATCTAAATGCACATGATCCAATATCTCCTTATGGTGATTTAATTATTTATGTTCTATAATAGATTACTACTGTTTATCATGGTACATATTCTTTTTAATCGATGAAAAAGGAGGATAAATAAAAATTGTGGAATATATATGCATTATACACTAACATTTTGTTGTAGGAAAGCAAATGGGAAGTATTTTTATATATGCACTAAAAAAATGTTGCAGAGAAACCTTTTATTCGGGGGGAGACAAATATATGCAAGCATACATTCAGAGGGAGAAAATAAATAATTCTATACAAGTGCAAGAGGTTGTCATTGATCAAAAAAGGGGGAGAATGTTGATTCATGAGTTTTGGATTCGTGATAACAAAGAAATGAAGATCGATTGAAGAGTTAGTTCATATATATATATATATATATATATATATATATGTGTGTGTGTGTGTGTGTGTGTGTATGTGTGTGTTTAGTGTATTAGATTTATGTTAAAATCTATCCTCATTTATTATAACACAACCACACAAAACACAAATTGACGCATATATATGAGAATGGCTTAAAACAGCCATTACTGGGCATTTTGCCCTGGACCAGTCGACAGGTCCATTTCATATCAGTCAACTGGTAAAAGGGTAAAATCCCAATAATGAGTATTTTCTACCATTTTTCAAATATATATATATATATATGTGATTCACATTTTCTACCAGTTGACTGGTGATTTTTATACCAGTCAACTGACCCTACAATAATAGCCATATTTCTAAAGGGTCGCTTTATTTTATGAAAATTCTCTTTTGATTTCTAGGAAATGGTTGCTTCTTTTCAATAAAACTCTTCATGAACATTGACTACTCTTCAACCACTATAAATACATCACAAACTTGTTTATCAAATCACCAATTCTTACTAATTATATTCTAATTCTTTATCTATACTTCTAAGCACTCGTGCTCTCAAATATTCAAATTACTTATTGAATCCTTGAATTTATTTCAAATCTCTTTATTCAATAGTTAATATACTTCCTTCAATCTTCACATACACGTTATATACTTGAGGATAAGATTATAGGAAAGGTGTACTCAATTGTTGCTTTTCAGTGTTGTTCAAGAACACAATCAGAAATCAAACTCTTATTGTTTGTTAAAGTCCTGTGTCAGTTCTCAGGCGGGAAATCCTTGTTGGGGCTCAGATTGTTGTGAACCTGTTCCTCCAGGTGAAGAGAGGGCGTTGATAGTAGAATTCCAGAAGGAGTTTGGGACTGGACGTAAGACGGGAAGTCCGAACTAGTATAAACTTCCTGGTGTCACTTACTTACTGCATTTACTTATATGTGATATCTTTTATTGTTTAATATTTAGTTGCATAACCATTGTACTAGACAAGTTAGTATATCATATCCACTTATGCATATTCCATATAGAAAGATCATATTCTACAAAACGCGACTTTTCAGAGGTAGCCAGTAGCTGTTACAAATTCAAACAGATCAAGCCATGTCACCAGGGTTAAGATGGAAATGATGATAAAATATATGCAATATGAGATCATGGCTAAACATCAGATATGTTGGATCATTTTATTCAAATAATGAAACCACAGACAATAGTCCAAATTGTGCCAGCCTACAATCAAACTTAGGGAAACAATGCTGGAACTTCGGGAGTTAGAGTGGAGCAAGCTAGAACATGCCTCCAAGATCTGAACAGCCAAAAACTAAGCAAACTTTACTTAGGGATAATGTTGGAGCGATGGTGGAAGTGCTAAGAATCGATGCTGCTAGATGCAGGAATGTAGATCTGAATGCTAAATTGCAAAAAAAAAACATAAGAATATATGCTAGAATTATCCTATGGGAAAACATCTGAAATAGAGATGGAGGGCAAGCATGAACGATAACGTCCGAAAGAGTACTTGCTGGAGCATATGCTAGAAGTCCCCAATAGGAATGGTGGGCATGATGTTGCTTAGAATTAGAGATTTTTGTCAACCAATAGGAATCAGACGACTGAGATGATTAGAAAGATTGTCAGAGCTCGACTACCAGATCAAAGCTTAGAGTGCATGTGCAAAAATTTGTGTAGTGTTAGTACTCAAAATGTGAGAAATCCTCCACATTTCAAGATTTCCAATTGTAGAGGTATTATGGTAAATTAGATCTAAGTTTATCTTATAAGATAAATTTGAAACCTAGAGATGTTGGGTGCATCGAAGGAAATAATAGGATGGTGCATTTGATTGCACTTGACTGATTTAGCTGCAATATGGTTCAGATAACTGAAAAACAGACCCATCCATACATGGATTGAACTTGTTGACTGGTTGATGAGGCATTTTAGGGTTCAATTCTTAAGATTAGGAAATGCTATCACGCTTTCAATAGGGAGAGTCTAATGGGTTAGTTGACCAGATACAACGTGATGGTTGCCGTTGTTGAAATACTAGATCCGTTTATAAACATGATGGTGGTGGTGTAAGGAGTTGCGAACAAAACAAACTTTAAGGTGGCTTATAACAATGATTTACCAATGGATCTTACATAATTCTATCATGAAGCATAGAAACAATTGCGTCAAGAGGACGCCGAGGTTGAGGAAACGGAGCTTGATAAGATCAGTGCTTTGGAAAACGAAGGACTGTTTGAAGATGGATTCGAAAGAGATAACGGAGAAAAGGAAATTTTGTGATAACGGCTGAGAATTAGGAAGGAAAGAATGAAGATCTTTTCCCATGTTGAGCTAATTAATAGAGTAATCGATGATCTATCTAGATACTATGGAGAACATCCTCTATCAGAAGCCGATCAAGTGGGAACTATGATGGCCCGCAAATCCGTACTATCTGAGTTGACTAAATACACCACACGTCCAACCCAAATATCATAGGAATACGAATCATTATGAAATAAAGAAGAAAAAGATAGAAGAAGAACAGACAATAATAATATAGAATCTCACATCACAACGGAACAAAATATAATATATATGTATATATATCAGCATTTGGAGTACAATTTTTTTTCTCTGTATACATATCATCATTATCAGAGTACAATACTTACAATTACAGCGGAAAAACAATAACTAAATAACACCGAAGCCTCATGCTCCTTGCTCCTTTAGATACATCTATAAAATCCTAAGCTACTTGACTGCCCGTACAAAATTTGGGTACCCAAGAATTTAGGTAAAACAAAATAAAAATAAACTCTGGGTTAGTCATGAGACTGGTATGAGTAAACAATTTAAAACAGTTTGAGAGAATAAACGATATCTTATAAGACTGTGCCGTATAACACGGAACAACATTTTCCCTTTTGAGAATCCAAAACACTTGATTCAACTTCCAAAATCTTTTTGAAAGAAACGATAATCTTTATATCAAAACTCTTTCGATATTATAATAGTGTCTAAACCAAATAAATAACAATCTAATGGAACGTTTGCATCTCACGCTCCACATATATAATATACAATCAAAACCGCTAGCACGTATTGGGTAACGAATTTTCAACTATGACAAGGTATGGAACCACATTCCGATAGTGTATCTCTAGTGAGGAATACACTGGGTTTAACAAGAACATCTTGTAACCCGGCCATACATGACCGACCACTCGTTTCGCTTGAGTGTATCGAATGTATATCACAAACGGTTGGGATCAGCAACCGTTTTCCCGAATGGGACAATATCGAATAGAATAAAGAAGGAAATATATTTTCACTAGATAGGTGATAATACACCCTAATTGGGAGCTACCCACTTAGCCATGCTGCCTGCTCGATTTTTGTCATTTCCCAGTTGTTGAGGCCTGAGGCTACGATACTTACCATTCATCTGATAGCACAATCACTTTGAATGCCACATTGTCAGATCATCAATCATTAATTTGTCTGCATAAATATATTCTGGATATTATGCTAAGAGAATAAATTCTCCGCCACCATATATATTATACAGACCAACATATGTGATCATATGAAATACTCTGTCAGACACTCGTCCATACACGTTCGTTTTGGGATAGAACGAAACCGAAGGCACAATTTCCATTAATCCATCTTAGGCAGTTTCTACTAGGATTAACAGAAAAAGCCCTTGCACTTTACTCCTCTTCGATTATCTTCATATAATCTGTTTCGCAACACTGCTACCAATACAGAGTGGTTCTCGGATAATAATCCAACCGGTCTCTCCATATTGACAACGATTATTGGCAAATACTTCAATAGTCAGTTATTTAACTATCGAAGAAAAACATACATTCAACCAAAGCATCTAACAAATTACTGAGTCCTTTAATTAATATTTCATTAATTAAATCACTTCTCCATTTTCTTATCAGTATCTGTTAACTCGATATTTTCAACAATCATTTTCTTGGCCACTTATGCTATTTGGAAAACACTTCCATATATCGTCTTCCTTTATTTTCTATACTTAGAAAATATTTTCTATTTAATATTGGAAAACTGAAGCGACCTGAACTTCCCCATGAAGGAAAGACCGGATTGAGTTGAGAACAAGACGAATCAGAACATAAACAGAAGAACATTTCATTACTTATTACAACAATTTCATGAAAATACAAGAATATACAGAGTATGAATAAATATTACACATTTACTAAATATCAGAGGTTTACAAATTACAATGCAGCGTAAAAATAATACAAAACACAACTGAAAAGAATATACGGATACAGAGCTTCCTGAATATCATTCCAGTTGTAAACCAGGATCCCGTGTATATAAATCTGCAAACCAAAACTACTAGCTGCCCGGGCGGGAAATAAGGGCACCCAGAGTTTATGTTAAAATAATAAACTTCAGGTCAGTCAGCCATGTGACTGGTGTGAGAAATAAAATAGTTATTTAAAACTT
This sequence comes from Allium sativum, assembly GCA_030737875.1. Taxonomy (NCBI): domain Eukaryota; kingdom Viridiplantae; phylum Streptophyta; class Magnoliopsida; order Asparagales; family Amaryllidaceae; genus Allium; species Allium sativum. The sequence continues at coordinate 180,708,501 of CM060924.1, read as the reverse complement.
TACTTCAAAATCAGATATATCAAGGGACCACGCCGTATAACACGGAATGGGTTTCCTCCTAAAAATACCAGTGCATATAACAAAACAGCGCAATGATTTTTAGAAAAATGAAGCTATTATAAGACCCAGGTCCTATCACACAATGCAACGGAAGCTGGGGGATAGGGTTTCCCCTTATAATAGCCAAACATGCTTGGTACGTTAAAACAAGTCATTTGATACTATTATAAGTGCATAGTGTGTAAAACAACTTCAAAAATAAATGCATCAATCCTAGGCGGCATAGGTACCATATATCATGTCGCCAATACTAGGCTCTACAATCAAAACCGCAAATGTCACGTATTGGAAGTTGGATTTCCATCATGAACCAAGGCAAGGCGCAATCCTACCGTTTCGAGACAATCTAGCCCATGTCTCAGGACTCAGCCGCAACTGTACCTAGGCAACATGCAGGTCCGGTCCACACTAAGTACAATGGTGAATTAATAATTCCTGAGCATGCGTTTCCCCGTCCTATGGGTGCGTAAATGAGCCAGATGACTCCATCGGCCCCGGTTCGACCGATATAATCGAGGCGCCTCGCTATCCATCAAGTAATAAGCAACATATGCAACATCCACATAAGTAAAATGTTAGGGCTGGTAAAATGCTGACACCACTCCTATCTAGAAGGAAACGCAATGCCCTCCCTGCCGTCCTCTCCTGTTTCTGGTTCATACCGGGGTGTGAGGCTCGCAAATTAATGCTATACAAAGCTATGCTATATTAAAGTCATGCTTTGATCATCAACCCCAAGACTTTGCTTTTCAACAGAAGCCTTGATCATTTGCATCTCAGCATGCCACACAGGCAATTCACGCCATGCGACTAATGTCTATCGATATATAACCTCTGAGCTCGTACGTCCCAGAGAAGGGCGTTAAACAAGAGAATAAATTCTCCACCGCCAAACAAATATATATTTAATAGAAATCAATCACACAGAATAAAATCCAATGTCAGACACACATCCATTTGCAAGTTCGTTCTGGGTCTAAACGAAACCGGAGGCACCTTATTCCTCCCCCATATGTCCAAATACAGGGGAGAGGCCCTCACATATCCATCGATCTCAAGTACGTCTGGACGATCACCACTTATTACCTTGTCTTGGGTGTACGGCCCAAACCAAGACATCAGTAATCATCCAAATGATGTGAAGACCTGTGGTCTTCAACCACCGTCTTCATCCTCGCCATATTGTCGAATCAGTTATTCAGAATGGGATAAACCCGGTCTTTCTGAACAACTCGCGTATATAATAAACAAGTGCTATAAAAACACAACATACGCCTCATTCCAATCCAAAATACTCCTTTATTCAAATATTCTTATACTTTAGGAAAGGTTCCCATTAATTTTATTAAAGATAAATTCTTTAAATTTATTCTTTAATCTTCCTTTGGATATCATTTCAATCTAATTAAAGATGCATTAAAACTCCACTTGGTTTTAATCTTCCCAAAAATCAATATTAACGATTGTTTAACTTGGGAAATCATATCCTGACTTTAACTGGGTTAAAGAACCAATGACATTTAAAACACGGTTCACGATAAACCCAAAATCACATTCCATTCCATCAGCATTTAACCGTAAATTTGCAAGTGAACAATTCCCTAGGTATTAACCCCGAAGGCCGAAACCAGCATCAGATCAATACCCAGGAAACCATTCAACTTAACTAATCTCCAGTTAGTTTCTGATTTTATTAACTCTATTGGGTCTAAGTATAGTATTATTAAAGATACCATTCACTACAACCCAAAATCCAATTTGATATTAAAAACAAGGCTCTGAATAGAAAATATATCAGCTTATATTCAATATAAATTCTGAAACCAACAAATATCGTATTGGAATAACGATATATATATATATATATCTTCCAAATTCCTCCACAATATCCGTATAATCACGAAATCCAACATCGAAATATTCCGAGGATAATTTCGATTCAAATCCATTCCAATTCATATATTGGAAATTCCGGTTATTTTTAAAACCATTTCAAACCCAATTTATTATTCTATTTCAAAACTAGTTCATTTCGATAAAAATATATTTTTATCTTTTCAAATATGGAATTTTTCATCCTAATTCTTTCCAAATCATTTATTATGATTCTACACAAATTATTGATATTTTAATAATTTTATCAAGGCCCGTACAGTCGATTTCCATAAACGGCCATCGAACTGCACTTACAACGACTTTTTCCAAATTTGATTTGGACATAATTCCAAATCCAACCGTTAGATTTCTAATTTCTTGTATTCGTTAGAAAGCTCTTTTCGATACGAACCAAAAGGTTCTAGTTTTAGAAGAATCCGACGGTCAGATCTCCCGTAATGTCCGTTCGAAGTCAATGGTCGAAATTCTCGAACTACCGCAGCGCGGCGTGTTCTATTCAGGCCATTATATTATATATATAATATATATAACATATATTTCATCGATTTCCATTTAAAAGCGTATTTTATAATTCATTTTCAAAACGATTTCAACTTCATATTCAATTTCAAATCAAAATTAAATATTCCATACAATCGATATATAAATGATAATATTTTCAAAACATTATATTTTGAAATCAATTCTTTTTCGATATTCATTATAAAAATGAATAAAATCGATATAAATATCGTTCACGTCAAAATGGTGTTAATCTAATCAACACATCTTTATATATTTAAATATATTCGTGTCCATCCCAAATCGGACATCAAAATCATATTTTGATCCTTTACTGAATATTACTTTAGAATATTCGTTATTTTAAAATAATCATTATTTTAAAATAATCATTATTTTAAAATATTCATTCTTTCTGAATTGGAATCAGACACAGTCAATTACCATATAATTTGATTATATGGATTTCATACAATACATGTATACAACAACAGTGATAAATAATCATCCATCATCCAGAGTGCATTCTACACTGTATAAGCATTAAATATAAATATTTGACGCTTACACACTTGTCAATCAATCGATCGACATACAGCTAATTATTGATTAGTATATGTCATATATCATCCCAACACCCGTGTGGGGTTTCCAAACAACAAACATAGATTTATTTGTGCAGTTGGGCGATGTGTAAAATTTATCGTCCCAATCAATATCAGTCAAATCAGTGTGCATAAACAAATCGTCCGATTTGTTTATAAATATTTATTTTATTCATATACACGTTAAAAACTATATTTTTAACTATAAAATATTTTATTCCATTCCACATCACACAATCAACTTTCACAACACAATCAAACAAACAAGTTGTCCATGGTCTGTGGATGACCGGTGTCGGGTGCTGCTAAGCACCGTGTGCATCCTAGTATATATTTTAACTAGAAAATAAAATAAAAGTGAGAAGTTCTCACAGAGGGTTTCCACTCCGTTAGTCTTTATTGTCGCTCAGATTCGTTGTTCTGATTCCAACGATATCTGTTTCACGAAAATTAGATTAAAAATCTTATTTTTCATATCGCTTATATATATAAATCATAATTTTATTTATCAATGCCATTTTTATTTTTATTTTTCAAAACAATGCTAGTTTTATTTTTCAAAAACAATGCTATTTATACATTTAAAAGCAATGCAAATTTTATTTTAAAATAACAATGAATACTTCTATTTTTAAAACAATGATTTCCTATATTTTTAAAACAATGATTTCTTATATTTTTAAAACAATGATTTCTTAAAAATGTGTTTTTTCTTTTCCTTTGTAATTAATTAAACCTAATAATGTTTACCCTTAACCACTTCCTCCCCTTCTAGAATTCACGACAGAGCCTTTGAACCCATACCCTCTTGCGTTGACTTCAATTTACGTGCCACCAGAGGCGGTGGGCCAACATCAGCTCGCACCACGAAGAAGGCCGGAGAGCCACCGCAAACCACCCTGAGCAGGGCCCAACTCGACGCTGCCCAGAGCCCAAAAATTCCGCTCGAATTTGCCCCCTTTACACTCGAAAATCTCCCAATCTACTTTGCTGAAAATGACCACGCTTATACTATTGTGAAGAGCATGAATTTCTCTCTGATTTTCACTTTGGATCCATAGTTTAATTCGGTGTATTGGGGGAGCGATTTAGGAGGAGAGGTTGGAGTGATTTCCGCCGTGTATTTGTTTGATGGAGGCGAGTTCTGGGGACAACGAGAGAGTTAGGGTTTTATATAAAATTTATATTATATTTTATTATTTTAAATCCAAAAATACCCTCATATTGATACGAACTCCAAATCGAGCCCAACGACTATCGCCCCTAGCTAAGTACCTCCATTCCGAACACAATGGGATATGTCCCATAAGCCAATTTGGATGTTTTCATCAGTTTTTCTCAAGATTAAAATATGAATCAATATATCGAATTTTAACATACATTTTAATTTATTGGGGCCACATGCTGACTCCAAAAATTCTGAAAAATATATTTCTAGCTTCGTATTGACGATAAGGTCCTAACAAAAATAATTTCATTGAATTTGGAGACCGTTCGAAAAATGGCCATTTTCTGGTCAATTCAAATTGACTAAAACTGTCAAACACGTTTTCCTTTTCCAGCTCACATATTGAAACCGTCAAGTTTCTGTCAATCCAAATTGACTGAAACTTTGACATCCTGGATCTAACAAAAGCGGTTTCGTCGAAAATGGAGGTCATTTGCAAAATGGCTATTTTTACGGGCTATATTTTCCATAGCGACTATTCTGAATTTTCAACTAGGAACAACTTTTTATTCTCGCTATGAAATTTCAATTTTTCGGATTCGTTGGAAAGATATTCTCAAATAGATGCTAATATTTTTGGTTTCACCAAAATCTAGTTTATTTTGAATCCTGTACATTCACTTAAAATTTGAAATCGAATTTTCAAACTACCGCGCCATTTCCAATTCCTTTTATAATTAAAAATAAATAATTATATTCTAACGTCGATTCAAATGAATATATACGTTCTAATTTTATTCAAAATAAATTTCTCGTCGTTATTATTTAAAATAATTCATTTTAAATATTCAAAATCCATTAAAATTGCCAAAATAAAAATTCTAAATTGGTCCTGATTTTCCGGGTTGTTACAAAAACATCCCAGTTACTTATCTCTTTCACAACCATTCATTTTTAGACTTAGGAAATATTTATTATTATATTTCCAAAAGAGGTAATTAGGGAGAAGGACAAACTTTACCGAAAAATTAGGCTGAAGGTCACAAAGTTTTATTTTTAGTTTGAAGGACAAATTTTGAACCAAAATTAAACTGAAGAAAAATACTAAATGTAATTAGCATTATATTCAGTTTTTTTACACTACACGAAAATGCTAGTTTTAACTAGCATTATTCAGTTTTACACTATAGAAAATGCTAATTATATTTAGCACTGTCCTTCAGCCTAATTTTTTTTCAAAGTTTATCCTCCACCCTAAAAATAAAACTTGACTTCCTTCAGTCTAAAAAATTTCCAAAGTTTGTCCTTATGCCTATTTTCCACTTTCCAAATTTCCACTTAATGGGTTAAAACAAATGTTATGAAAAAATCGTTACAACAAACCAAAATACTGCATTCAACCTGAACTTATTCAAACATTTACCTTCGATACAAAATCTTTCTATTTATCGGTTAATAATGAAATCAATCAAGTTGGGGTATAACTACCTCTCAGACCTTGATTGAATAACATTCTTAAACTTCAAAACAAACATGACTACTTATCTCAAATAATCACATCGTATTAAACCAATTTTCCATTTCTTTTAAACGTGAATATGTTTCTCTTTCTATTCTTTACCAGATTTAATTATAGATTTTCTTTTTGTTTATAATGTTCTAATTTAAGTTCGTTTCCTTATCGAATTCTATATATATTGATATACTGATTTCTAGTTATTAAATTATCTTAAAAATATTCTAATTCCGTAAATTTCCGGAAAATTTTGCCAGCACCTCCTTTGTACCGTTCAATAGCTCAAACCTCAACTCGCCTCTCTAAGCCCTTTCCGTTCAAAAAGAAAATCAAAAAGCCAAGTGGCTTGCCGATTCAGCGCATAAAACTCATATGGAATTTAAACGTGTAACTTTTTGTTGGGCACACGAATTATAATCTTCAAACACTTTATTCCATACCTATCTTGTAACACCCCACATCCGCTAAGGTCACTCACTAAGGGAATGCCTTAGTTTTGGTGGAGTATTTTTAGTGAGTATAGAACAGAAAAATTACAACAGGACAGATATAAGTAATACTTGAAAATTTAAACCATTATTTCAATATCAAAACATGTTTGGTTACATCACAAAACCATAACAAGAGTCAAGTACATAATATCCATCCTGATAAAATAGAAGTACATAATCCCATTACATCGATAATAGCCAAAATAGAAAAGATAAACCGAGCTTTACTTCTACGGTCCAAGCCCCAAAAGATAGATATAGCGGTCTGGTCCAAGCCCACTAGTGCTAGGCCCACTCTGATAACCTGAGGGTTGGGAAAAAGATAAACAACAACGGGGTCAGACATAAGTCTGAGTGAGTCCTATAACCCTAACAATACAATCATTAAAGTAATTAGGGTATGATATAAGCAAGATACGGTACCTCTGGGGATAATGACTACAATAAGTAGCCCACAAAACACAGGATGTACTACGATAACCGAAACGACGTATTTATCCACCCAAGGATAATTACTAGCTTACACCACCCCAGATCTACTCACCCAAGGGTAATTCCTACACTGCACCACACCAGTTCCACCCACCAAGAGTAATTCCTACTTAAAGGTTGATCCCACTTAAAGACTTAGAAAATATAACTAGTAGTTTCTGGTTCTGACCACGTAGTTGCCGTCTGCCCCTACCTCTACTAGGTGTATAACTGATCACGTAGGTGCCGTCTGCCCTACTTCTATTAGGTGTATAACTGATCACGTAGGTGCCGTCTGCCCCTACATCCATTAGGTGTATAACTGATCACGTAGGTGCCGTCTGCCCCTACATCCACTAGGTGTACCTAGTAATCTTACCCAGTAGTTTCGTGTACCCCTACATAGGTGCCGTCTGCTCCTATCTTTACTAGGTGTACCCACTACTCCCCATCGATCGGCTCCCTAACGTAGATACCCGTGCTGGTCCCACAAAAGGGGGTGTATCATTCCCCAAAGTGGCTACCATATAATATCACTGTGCACGGCTTTATATCTACACGATGCAACAACGACTTACCAACCAGCCCGGGTCCACACACGCATATGAAACCCGTTGGTCCCGCGTTGCCACCGCTAACCCGTTTTGGCCTCTTATAATCAAGCCCAATATGCGTGTCCCGTCACCCGACTAGAGTCGAGCCCACTAAGATACGTTTGGGATATTGGTTGAAATGGGCCCCCACAAGCTACCCACCTAAGCTTGTCATTCATTTAGTATAACCCAATAATGGGTCCCCACAAGCTACCCACCTAAGCTTGTTATTTATCAAATGTACCCCTATAATGGGTCCCACAAGCTACCCACCTAAGCTTATCACTTTTATCTAGTGCATCCCACTTAACCCCTTATGTAGTCATGCCCACTTACATGTTAAGATTTGGTTAAGTCATCAATCATATTTCAATTGCCACATAGGGCACCCACTAGATTTCCACATGCCACCCAAAGCACTTACTTAACCCTTCACCCATGTTTTAATTACATGTTCCACTTTGGTTAAGTATTCTAATCGTATTTTCTATTGCCACCCAAGGCAACCCACTAGTTTCCTCATGCCACCCAAGGCACCCACTTAACCCCTCATGTCCCACTACATGCTATTATGGTTAAGTGTTTCTTAATTGATTAAGACCGTGATCTCCCGTAAAGACCTCCCACATTAGACTGGCTGTTATGACCGCCTGGTTAAGCCGGTAGAACCCGGGCAGTCTTACGTCATAACAGAGTCTAACCTCGTGTCTTTACCTTAATCACGTATTTAATTTATGGCTAAGACCTCTCACATTGGGTTGACATTTGTAGCAACTGGTTAAGCCGGTTGGGTCCGGGCAGTTTTACACTACAAATGAGTCCAACCTCGTGTCTTAGTCGATTAATTACACCTAATTAATCACCCCCATATTAATTATCCCTAATTAATATCAAGTTTTCCATAACATGGGTAGACCTAACTCAATAGGTAAATTCCCATGGGGTAGACCTAACTCAATAGGTAAATTCCCACTTATGGTAATTTATTTTTATGGTATGCTTAATCATACCCAAACATTCATTTATTAACATATTTACCAACCCCATCGTTCCCCACGTAAATCGTTCTCGTTACATGACATAATAAGGGGAAGATCATCACAAATATCATGGGTTTAGCATACAACTTTGTCATGGGTTAAGAGGATGTCAACTTGCATATATGAGCATATATTAACCCAACTACATACAACCCAAACTTGCATATTATCATACACATGATTTGCATAACATGTTGCATATGAGCTTGCATATTATCATACACATATCTTGCATAGCATATTGAACTTGCATATAGGCATTCTCATAACTTGCATAACATGTTAATCATGCATTTAAGCATACACATAACTTGCATAAGCATTCACATACTTGCATAAGCATCCACATACTTGCATAAGCATTCACATACTTGCATAAACATGCATAACTTGCATATCATGTCTTTTATGCATATCATGTCTTGCATAAGCATTCATATACTCGCATAAGCATGCATAACTTGCATATCACATAGATCTTGCTTTTAAACATATACATGACTTGCATAAGCATCCATATACTTGCACATTAACTCTTAAACTTGCATAATGTGTCATCATGAACTTGCATATTAACAAACATGTAACTTGCATAGTATATCTTGCATATCAACATACATGTAACTTTCATAGCATATCTTGCATATTAACATACATGTAACTTGCATAGCATATCTTCATGAACTTGCATAACATGTATATGATCACATAGTCCACAACTAGCATATTTAGCATCATGTAAACATAACATATATCATACTAAACTTGCATAAACGTACATACTCAACATGCATAAACCCACTTGTTAAACATGCATAACCCAACTTGTTAAACATGCATAAATCAACTTGTTAAACATGCATAAATCAACTTATTAAGCATGCATAAACCATCTTATCGAATATGCATAAACATAGAACAACATAGAGTAACATATCATTATACATGATTCAAACTCACTAATCCGCATTTAAGACCATAAGTCTCATTACACCTAATCTACTTACTTTAACAATTGATGTTAAAGTGATAGAAACTCACCAAAACCAAGATTAGCAAATCAATGAAGTAAAACTAGTTGCCAAATATGAAGAAGAAGGTGATTAGGGGTTGATTAGCTTGCAACTCTCTTCATTTGATTTGTGGAGGCCATGACCAAGTTTCATTTTGCCATAGTTTAGTTACTAGATTTAATTATGAATGAATTAGGGTAGGGTTGGGGTCTTATTTATAGGATTAGGTGAGTGTTTTAGGCCCTTAGATTAACCCTAGATTAGATTAAGACCCTTAGATTTAGGAAATCTCTAGAAACCAGCCCTAAGACCAAGCCCAAACCCCAAACTGGTGCACCCAACCACAGAACTCACTAGAAACTGTGCAGGTTTCTTGGCTCGGCACGGGCGCACTTCACAAGTGCGCCAGTGTATCTTTGTACTGGCGCACTTCACAAGTGCGCCAGTGCATTTCTGGCCTTTTTCTGGTTTTTCTGCCTAACTTCGTTCGTCCTTATCTCTTTCATACAGACTCCGATTTTCGAAAACTCGGACTCTATTTCGCGTATTTTTCCGAGACGAACGCAATGACGTAGCCCGTTTCCCCCAATTCCCACATCTGAAATTATTTATCCTGTAATTAGTGAATTTTAGTATTAACTAAAATTCGGGGTGTTACATTCTCCCCTCCTTAAAGGATTTCGTCCCCGAAATCTCTAAGCTAAGGAGAATGCATATCCTACCATCCAAACAACCATCTACTCAATCCATCAAACACGGACATCCATTGTCCTTAAAACAATTTCTAATGATGTATGAGCATATGCAAAAAGTGTGTGTATATGTTCCCTATCTAATGTATGAACATATGCAAACCATGATAGTGCCATGCATCCATTATGTATGCGAGAAAACCCTATCGACACATACAATATCTACATGAGTGCACAATCATTCACCAAAATGCATCATCCATGTGATAACACAACCATTATACATCCATAAATATATTTTCCTACACACAATTTTATGCAATATGCAATATGAAGTGACTGAGCCGATCTAGTGCCTAGAGTGTGTGTATATGCATCCACGAGCAACCACTAGCAAACACTTGCATCCACTTGCATCCATCAACCATAACATGTCTCAAACACATGTTTCAACCATAGGTTTACCCTATCTAAAGGTCCAAGGTACTAACGAGAGGACATACTAAAGATAAGATAAGCACAAGATATACGATGAAGGAGAAGCAAAAGGACATACCCTCCGAGAGAAAAGGGTACCTCGAACACATCTAAGCTTCCGTCTCCCAGGTAGCGTCACTCTCTTCACCTCCCCTTTGTACTTTGATTAGCTGAACCTCTCTGTTTCTCAACTTCCAAATCCCTGACCCAAGGATGCAAGTAGGAGCTCGTCAAATCGTCGCATCACGCTCTGCTTCCACTTTTCTAAGAAAACTCGGCTCTACCACCTCTGCGGTCTCATGTAGGCACTTCCTCCCACGGAATACATCACTAAGTCTGTCGGGTAACTACGCCAATGGAAGATGTTCCTCCCATGTACCTTCAAAATCCAAGATACATAGCCTCAAAAGGTCTTCTAAAACATGATTCACCCTCTCGGTCTGGCTGTCCGTCTGAGGATGATATGCGGTACTCATACACAACTGAGTCCCTACCGCCTCTTGCAAATTCTTCAAAAACTCTCTAGTGAAGATAGGATCTCGATCACTCACTATGCTAGAGGGTACCCCACGTAATCGAACTATCTCTCGAAGATATACTGAAGCTAGCCGTGGAGCAGTCCTCTTGCTCTTCACAGGTATGAAATGGGTGCTCTCAGTAAGTCTATCTACCACCACCCAAATTCCTGTATTACCCTTCCTCGACCTGGGTAACCCGTCAATAAAATCCATCGAGATGCTATCCCACTTCCATTGCGGAACCTCCAATGGGTGAAGCAACCCACCTGGTTTCCTTTGCTCCGCCTTCACTTGCTGGCACACCAAACATCGAGCGACATACTCGGCCACATCTATCTTCATACCGGCCCAGAAGAAAACCCTCTTCCTGTCTTGGTACATCTTATCCCTACCGGGATGAATGGTCATCCTAGAACGGTGTGCGTCATCAAGAATAGCCTTCCTCAAACCCTCGTCTTGCGGTACACAAAGTCTATCGTCTCTACGCAAGCACCCTCTATCATCTAGGGTGTACCTACTCAAATGGCTGGATGACTCCCCCCTTATGAGCTTCTCTACTAACTCAACCAACTGGGGGTCGCCCCTCTGTGCTTCTCCAATCCGCCCCAAAAGAGTAGGTCTAACTTCCAAAGAAGCTAGCAAACCGGGTACAAAGTCAACGGAAGGTCTAAAGTCAAACTTAGAAATATACTCTAAGCTCCGTCGTTCAACGAACAATGAGCTCAAGGACAACCTTTTTCTACTTAAGGTGTCCGCTACCAAGTTACCCTTACTCATAGGATGCTAAGGATCCCATCCACTTTTGCTGTCCTAAGACTATGCGCTCGAAGAGTCTCCAACACTTCCCTAAGATGTAGGGCATGCTCTTCTCCACCAGAATATCATCCAAAATCATCACAACTGTCTCCCATGCAGACCACCCTGGTCGAATTCGGCATTCCCCAAATGCAAGCCCCAAAGGCCTAAACCAATATCAGACAAACACCCAAGGGATACCTCCTTCGAATTCAGACGACCTACGTGAGATGATACTAGTAAAAATGGCTTGATCAATTAAGCCTTTAACCAACTTTGGATGTCCTTGCCAGTTTCACTCTAAACCACCGTTTTCCCATAACTGGCTTTGCTCACCCCCTTTGAGCACATACGAAAACTTATTTCGCTCCTAGAGAAGACCAAGATGTCATCCACAAAGACCATCACAACTTATTTAGGTACTCCTTGGACACCCTTCTCATCAAACCAACAAAATATGCGGGGGCGTACGTCAAACCAAATGGCATCACCAGCCACTCATAAAAACCGTCCGGAGTCCTGAAGGTAGTCTTCTCTATACTATCCTCAGCCACTCTCAACTGATGAAACTCCGTGGCTGAATCCACCACGACAACACTGAAGCGCCAACCAACTGATCAAAGAGATCATCAATCCTCGACAATGGGTGTCTATTCTTCTTTGTGAGTTTATTTAGCTCTCTTTAGCCTACACAAAGTCTGAGGGACCCATCCGCCTTCGTGGCAACAACTACTGGAGTACCCCACTCCGATATACTTCGTCTTATGAAACCCTTCTCAAGCAAATCGCCTACTTACTTGTGGAGTTCCCTCCTCTCACGAGGAGCCACGTGGCACACTGGCCAAAACACTGGTTTGGCTTTGTCTACCAGATATATTTGGAAGTCAATTTCCTGCTCCGGAGGTAAACCCTTCACCTCCTCACACACATCCGAGTATTCCCGGACCGCTCTAACAGTTCGCAAACTCTAGACCGACGTGTCAAGCGATTCTAGATAACTTAGCATAACAGATTCTATGGGATTGCAAGAGATCTCGAGAGTGTTACCCAAGCGGGTCATAAGCCTAACAACTCTCCCTTCAAAATCAAGAACGGCACCCCTACTGGACAACCAGTCCATGCCCAAAATTAACCCATAGCCCGTGAAGCCCAACAAGCATCACACCTAAACTCAACGCTAAGTACAGAAACTTTCAAACCCAAACACATCATGGAGCCCAATTGGGTTTGAAACAACTAAGGGATCATCTACCAAACTGGTGTCTAAGTGCAGTGACTCAACTAACAATGATGAGATAAACGAACTCGATGCATCATAATCAAATAAAGTTTGAACCGGATAATATAGAAATCCAAATTCCAACCTAGACGGTCCTATCCCCATCTGGTACACTAGCTGTGAGGGAATACAACTACCCTCCAGGAGATTCCATACCTTTCCCTTGCTTCTTTGGACAATCCTAATAAGGTGTCCTATTCCTCCCAAAAGGATAACTACTAGCCTTCTTCTTCCCTATTCTCCACTCGTAACCTCCCACCAATGAGGTTTCATCCTTTATTAACCAAACAACTATTTGAGCCTTCCTCTCATCGTCTATTCTATAGGTACCTACCAGTCCTCCTCCTTCTTGAACCAACTTCTAATCTAACTAACGTCTAAGTCCCTTGAAGTGGTTTTCCGTTCTTATCTATCTTAGAAAGGTCATCTATACGCGGAGGGGAAACTCAAAACGAGAGAGGAAGAGATTCAAAACGGAGAATTCGAAAGATATAGATAAGGCTATTGGGGATTATGCTTTTCTTTCAAAAACTTTTCTCTTAAAAGACATGTTTTTGAAAATACTCCTTTCAAAAATATTCTTAGAAAATAGTTTTTCTAAAAATTTTATCTGTTCTGGTAACCTTAAGCTCTGATACCACGTGTAACACCCCACACCCGCTAAGGTCACTCACTAAGGGAATGCCTTAGTTTTGGTGGAGTATTTTTAGTGAGTATAGAACAGAAAAATTACAACAGGACAGATATAAGTAATACTTGAAAATTTAAACCATTATTTCAATATCAAAACATGTTTGGTTACATCACAAAACCATAACAAGAGTCAAGTACATAATATCCATCCTGATAAAATAGAAGTACATAATCCCATTACATCGATAATAGCCAAAATAGAAAAGATAAACCGAGCTTTACTTCTACGGTCCAAGCCCCAAAAGATAGATATAGCGGTCTGGTCCAAGCCCACTAGTGCTAGGCCCACTCTGATAACCTGAGGGTTGGGAAAAAGATAAACAACAACGGGGTCAGACATAAGTCTGAGTGAGTCCTATAACCCTAACAATACAATCATTAAAGTAATTAGGGTATGATATAAGCAAGATACGGTACCTTTGGGGATAATGACTACAATAAGTAGCCCACAAAACACAGGATGTACTACGATAACCGAAACGACGTATTTATCCACCCAAGGATAATTACTAGCTTACACCACCCCAGATCTACTCACCCAAGGGTAATTCCTACACTGCACCACACCAGTTCCACCCACCAAGAGTAATTCCTACTTAAAGGTTGATCCCACTTAAAGACTTAGAAAATATAACTAGTAGTTTCTGGTTCTGACCACGTAGTTGCCGTCTGCCCCTACCTCTACTAGGTGTATAACTGATCACGTAGGTGCCGTCTGCCCTACTTCTATTAGGTGTATAACTGATCACGTAGGTGCCGTCTGCCCCTACATCCATTAGGTGTATAACTGATCACGTAGGTGCCGTCTGCCCCTACATCCACTAGGTGTACCTAGTAATCTTACCCGGTAGTTTCGTGTACCCCTACATAGGTGCCGTCTGCTCCTATCTTTACTAGGTGTACCCACTACTCCCCATCGATCGGCTCCCTAACGTAGATACCCGTGCTGGTCCCACAAAAGGGGGTGTATCATTCCCCAAAGTGGCTACCATATAATATCACTGTGCACGGCTTTATATCTACACGATGCAACAACGACTTACCAACCAGCCCGGGTCCACACACGCATATGAAACCCGTTGGTCCCGCGTTGCCACCGCTAACCCGTTTTGGCCTCTTATAATCAAGCCCAATATGCGTGTCCCGTCACCCGACTAGAGTCGAGCCCACTAAGATACGTTTGGGATATTGGTTGAAATGGGCCCCCACAAGCTACCCACCTAAGCTTGTCATTCATTTAGTATAACCCAATAATGGGTCCCCACAAGCTACCCACCTAAGCTTGTTATTTATCAAATGTACCCCTATAATGGGTCCCACAAGCTACCCACCTAAGCTTGTCACTTTTATCTAGTGCATCCCACTTAACCCCTTATGTAGTCATGCCCACTTACATGTTAAGATTTGGTTAAGTCATCAATCATATTTCAATTGCCACATAGGGCACCCACTAGATTTCCACATGCCACCCAAAGCACTTACTTAACCCTTCACCCATGTTTTAATTACATGTTCCACTTTGGTTAAGTATTCTAATCGTATTTTCTATTGCCACCCAAGGCAACCCACTAGTTTCCTCATGCCACCCAAGGCACCCACTTAACCCCTCATGTCCCACTACATGCTATTATGGTTAAGTGTTTCTTAATTGATTAAGACCGTGATCTCCCGTAAAGACCTCCCACATTAGACTGGCTGTTATGACCGCCTGGTTAAGCCGGTAGAACCCGGGCAGTCTTACGTCATAACAGAGTCTAACCTCGTGTCTTTACCTTAATCACGTATTTAATTTATGGCTAAGACCTCTCACATTGGGCTGACATTTGTAGCAACTGGTTAAGCCGGTTGGGTCCGGGCAGTTTTACACTACAAATGAGTCCAACCTCGTGTCTTAGTCGATTAATTACACCTAATTAATCACCCCCATATTAATTATCCCTAATTAATATCAAGTTTTCCATAACATGGGTAGACCTAACTCAATAGGTAAATTCCCATGGGGTAGACCTAACTCAATAGGTAAATTCCCACTTATGGTAATTTATTTTTATGGTATGCTTAATCATACCCAAACATTCATTTATTAACATATTTACCAACCCCATCGTTCCCCACGTAAATCGTTCTCGTTACATGACATAATAAGGGGAAGATCATCACAAATATCATGGGTTTAGCATACAACTTTGTCATGGGTTAAGAGGATGTCAACTTGCATATATGAGCATATATTAACCCAACTACATACAACCCAAACTTGCATATTATCATACACATGATTTGCATAACATGTTGCATATGAGCTTGCATATTATCATACACATATCTTGCATAGCATATTGAACTTGCATATAGGCATTCTCATAACTTGCATAACATGTTAATCATGCATTTAAGCATACACATAACTTGCATAAGCATTCACATACTTGCATAAGCATCCACATACTTGCATAAGCATTCACATACTTGCATAAACATGCATAACTTGCATATCATGTCTTTTATGCATATCATGTCTTGCATAAGCATTCATATACTCGCATAAGCATGCATAACTTGCATATCACATAGATCTTGCTTTTAAACATATACATGACTTGCATAAGCATCCATATACTTGCACATTAACTCTTAAACTTGCATAATGTGTCATCATGAACTTGCATATTAACAAACATGTAACTTGCATAGTATATCTTGCATATCAACATACATGTAACTTTCATAGCATATCTTGCATATTAACATACATGTAACTTGCATAGCATATCTTCATGAACTTGCATAACATGTATATGATCACATAGTCCACAACTAGCATATTTAGCATCATGTAAACATAACATATATCATACTAAACTTGCATAAACGTACATACTCAACATGCATAAACCCACTTGTTAAACATGCATAACCCAACTTGTTAAACATGCATAAATCAACTTGTTAAACATGCATAAATCAACTTATTAAGCATGCATAAACCATCTTATCGAATATGCATAAACATAGAACAACATAGAGTAACATATCATTATACATGATTCAAACTCACTAATCCGCATTTAAGACCATAAGTCTCATTACACCTAATCTACTTACTTTAACAATTGATGTTAAAGTGATAGAAACTCACCAAAACCAAGATTAGCAAATCAATGAAGTAAAACTAGTTGCCAAATATGAAGAAGAAGGTGATTAGGGGTTGATTAGCTTGCAACTCTCTTCATTTGATTTGTGGAGGCCATGACCAAGTTTCATTTTGCCATAGTTTAGTTACTAGATTTAATTATGAATGAATTAGGGTAGGGTTGGGGTCTTATTTATAGGATTAGGTGAGTGTTTTAGGCCCTTAGATTAACCCTAGATTAGATTAAGACCCTTAGATTTAGGAAATCTCTAGAAACCAGCCCTAAGACCAAGCCCAAACCCCAAACTGGTGCACCCAACCACAGAACTCACTAGAAACTGTGCAGGTTTCTTGGCTCGGCACGGGCGCACTTCACAAGTGCGCCAGTGTATCTTTGTACTGGCGCACTTCACAAGTGCGCCAGTGCATTTCTGGCCTTTTTCTGGTTTTTCTGCCTAACTTCGTTCGTCCTTATCTCTTTCATACGGACTCCGATTTTCGAAAACTCGGACTCTATTTCGCGTATTTTTCCGAGACGAACGCAATGACGTAGCCCGTTTCCCCCAATTCCCACATCTGAAATTATTTATCCTGTAATTAGTGAATTTTAGTATTAACTAAAATTCGGGGTGTTACATATCTAACCAATATGCATCCATTCCTAATTTATTCCAACTCAATCCAGTCATTTTTAACTCAATTTTCTAATTTATTCTTTAATTAGCTATTTTCCTCATTCCACTTTTTACTTGAACGTATCACGTTCAAATATATTTTAATTTACTTAGAAATCAATTTAATTCCATTTTCAACTTGAGTTTCATATTCAATTTCGAATATAAATTCACAAACCCATTAACTTATCCAACGCCCAATTTCGATTCAAAACTCGATTAACAAATTATTCTTCAAATTTAATTCTATTCCATAATTAAAAATATGATTTTTGTGTCAAAAATCATTTCATTTACACAACTTGAGTTCGTATTTATTTTACAACTCAAATCTGGATTTTTAAATTAAAAATCCATATTTTTTTAAACTTAAAATAATTTGATTTTAATTAATAAACCGTTATAGTTTTATAATGGTTATGGCACTGTTTTCCTGAAAATTTGATTTTGACATAACTTAAAATCTATAAGACAAAATCCAACTTTTTCTCTTCCGTTAGAAAACTATTATCAAATCGGTCCTGACGATTCTTGTTACCAAGAATTCTGACTTAAATTGAGTTCTATATACTCGATTGAAGTTCGAAACGTTAATTAACGAACTACCGTTCTGCGGCGAGTTCGTTTTTAATTATATTTTTATATATAAACGTTTAAACTTCGTTTATAATAAATTTCAACTCCATTCTAATATATTTTAATATTATTCAGCCCATTTACCAAATCCAAGTTAATATTCATGATTATCCCTATCCGTTGATTATTTCATAACTCAGTTATAAATTTATTTATTACTCAATCTTCTATACTAAATTCCAGTTCCTTTATAAATAAATTATTTATAAAACTCGATATAACCGAATTCTAATTATAAATCTGTTGGACTTTTCTCACTTCAATTTATTTTCCGAATTCCGAAATAAAACTTATCATTCTATTTCGTACGTTTTCCAATTCACTTTTCAATTCATACTTGAAATATAAACTTCTAAATTATCCAACGATAATTTATTTCCCTATTTTTATAAACATCGTTTATAAATTAATTTTCTTGTTTAAAAATTAAAAAAAGCTTTCCTTTCAAATATCTATTTGCAACCCAATTCCTTTTCTGGAATATTTTATTTTTATAACTAATACACAGAAACATAGGATCTATCTTATATTTACTTCAAAATCTTAATTTCTATTTAATATCATTCCAATATCCTTTCTAAGACTAATTTATTTTTATAGAATCGATAGTCGAATTCAAATCATAAATCCATATGGATTTATTTTAATTCATTTTATATTCCAAACATCGAAATAATTTTCATTGTTCCCCCTTTTTAATACTATTTCCGGTTTCTCATTTTAAATTCATATTTTGATTTGAAATATTTAAATTATCCAAATGATAAATTTTCACCTTTATTTACAAATACCATTTATTTTACTTGTTTATATTTTTTAAAAAACAAGTTAATTTCAAACTCATTTGAAATTAAAATTCTACTTGGGAAAAATAAATTTCCCTTTTTTTATAAATTCAAACTCGTATTTCCATTTCCTGAATTATACAATGATAATTCATTACACTTCATTTATAAACACCGTTTATAAATTCATTTCAGTTCCCCTCGTTATCTAATGAAAATTTTCCCGTTTAATCTATAAACACCGTTTATAAATTCACCACTTGTTTTTATTATTCAAAACAAGCTAACATTTTTATAGCTCATTCAAAATTCAAATTCTATTTTAAAATAGAATTCTTTTTACTAAATCTCAAAATTTTTGTTCACGATATTTTTATAAATTAACATTTGGGCCCGGTGATATTTAAACAATCAAATACACCCAACTATCAATCACGGGTTTTCTAATACATCATATATGATAATATATATGAAATAAACAAATAATAATATTTTTGAGGTATTCAGTTGGATTCCTCCAACCTGTTCCCTACATCCACAGACGTTAACCAACATAGATAATACCCATCCTGCTTCGAGGGAGGATATCGCGGTATAGAAGGTCATTCACTATCATATTGTGAGGCGTATAGGGTCATCCGCTAATGATACTACGGGAACTATCCAATCACCAATATATATAATAGCAACAAACACCAAGCCTAAATAATTTTATATATATATAAAGCCACAATAATATTTCAATGCATGCAAACAACCAACAAACAATTATTTTTAACAAATAAAAATAATTCTAAATAAATCTAAGTGTGATTTACTCACCATGGTTTTTATTTGTTAAAATAGCGATTTTATTTTCCGATTGATTGAACAAGTGTTTAAATTAATCGGAAACTCCAACTGGCTCCGGATGAACTCGGTCGAGTTCCATTTCGAGTCTGATGAATCTAAAAGCATTCAATATGGTATCATGAGTTTACATAAGCATTATAAGTTTATTTAAATTAATCGTTATTAATTAATTTAAATTAATTGATCAGTTTAAAAATTACCTATTTCATTTTCCTAATCCATCTTCCGATTTGGAATTGGCTTGAACCATTTTCTATCATCTCCTCACTGCCTGCTACTGTCGATACAGCCCCTTCCACTTTTGACCCAACCTCGCTGCCAAACTCAACCAGTTTGACTCCGCCTCACAACATCAATCTCGAACCAATAACGTGCCATTGATTACACTGTCCTGCTACTGCCATCAAAACACTACACCGCCTTGCCTCATCTTATTGCGAAAAACGCCAAATACCACAGCACCTTAGTTCCTTATCAAATAATACTGCAGTCGCTCCTTATCCACACATCTCCTCTTGGCAACACTTCAATTGTTTGCATCTATTTATCCCCAAAAGAACGAAGACTAACTCACCTACTGTCGATCTTACATATCACCACCTCCCAACCTTCGAACTCCAATCATCTTCTTCTCTGGATCGCACAATACCACACAATACCCTCTAACTCGCGAACTCCCCTAATCACAAAATCGATCAATGATTTCTCCCAAAAACTGAATTGCTGTCTTCAAATGATGCTTCATGCCTTCTAGAAACCATCGCGATGAAGCTCCAACATCCATCGATTTAACCTGGACTGCGATGCCCTAAAATAGAGCGAAGATGGTGAAGCTCGAACCCCATATCGAACTGTATCGCACCGTAACAAGGGATGCGAGATTGCAAATTTTACTCCATCACGTTCAAGTAAAATGAGTTAAGGGTTTATACGAATTTATTTCAAAATTTAAATCAGAGGTAGGATTTTTGAAATGGAGCGGCTCATATGTCATTTCAATGCCTGGAGAAACAAGATGAAATAGAGGGGAAGGTAGTCACGATTTCTAAAGAAAAGAGTGTGGCCATTTTTCCTGTTTGAATCTTTTGAAGAGATTATATGAGGAATGAATGTTGTGATTGCGATAAATAGGAAAGGAGAGAAAGCCCATGGTTATCGCGATTTTATATAGATGAAAACTTAAGCATGAAGTAAATGTTCTGCGTAAAGTACCATTGTATGAGGTAGGTTAGGTACATATTTTTAATTTGATTTGAAATAAAGCGATTTTTATTTTATTGAAAACGATATCGATTTGATTTGATTTTAAGCTTATCCACTGATCAAATATTTCGGGGTTCATAACGTACCATCCCGAACTGCTATTTTAACGTAACAACCGACGTTTTAACGTTATAACACTATTCTAAACTCAACAGAATAGATTATAAAATTTAATTTTGAACGTATATATAAAATAACCATATTAAATCAATATAAAATAATCTAAACTTAGAAATAATCAATTCTCTGATAATAAAATATTTTTATTATCGTCTATATTCAAATACAGTTAATACGGATCGTTTGAATTGTTTTGATTCAGTTTTTAATTTCGATTTCAATTATATTTCGTTTTACGATAATTTAATATATTCGGTATTAAATCGAAATTGATTCTTAAATCGATAACTTAATATAAAAATTCATTTATATTATCAACTCAATATTTAAAACTTATTAAATATTTAAAATAAACCGACGAAAAATTCGAATCGTTACAGGGATCCATAAGGAAGAGTTCCAAAAAGTACTGCTTGCACTGCTAGAAAAGATGTAAAATAACAATGAAAATTATCAGTGCCATTACAATGTCAAAAGGCGGGATGTCGAAATAATGTCCGAAAGTCGTAAAAAAACAAAAAAGGCACCAGAATCATGTCAAAAACGGTGATGTCATTGTGTTGGGAGTACTTTTCCCAACCAACATAACAATGGGACCTAAATATATCTACTCCATTATAACACACACTACAACAGAAAACCCGTTTCGCAACATGCAATATCTGTTGCATTAGGCATATTGCAACACATCCGCACCCGTCTATATAGTCGAAGTTATAATAAATCGGTCTCCTTTCACAATAGTTTTGGCCAATTGCGGTAGACTTTGCAACTGGCCTTTGTTGTTGCAACAAATCCTTTTGCAATAACAAATGTCAATTGCAAACCTGGAATAGATGTTGGAACAGTGAGATACTACAATTATTTCTGACAGTTGCAAACGACTCAACTATGACTGTTTAGGACAATTGCAATTTGATTATTTGCAACACTACATGCCCGTTGCAAAATTCAAAAATCCCATTTTTCGACTATAATTTACCACCATCTACATTTAATAATGTAATAATGAAAGCATATATTACCAAGAAATAAGTAACATACATTTCCAATACACACAAACAAGATAAAACCAGTTTCAATAAATTCTAAAAGACATCTCAAAAGGTTAGTTAAAATTACATTCAAAGTTCCATCATATCAAAACATGTAATCCATACACATAATCTAAACGCATACTATAGTGACGATTCCAAAATACAAAACAAAACCATAAAGCTAAAAATGCACATACTACTACAGCGAAATGAAGACTTTGTCTCCTCGGTCTTCATAATATTCTCCATAGATGTTAAAGAATATTATTAAACTGTATATGAGAAAATAATCATCAAAGCTACAAAATGCATTAACTTAATGAACTAACTTTTATTTGCATCAACGTATGCATTTTAATAACAAAATAATAAATTACACTGAAAACAAACAACTGCCCATCATTTACAAATACTTATTTTTCTGTAGTTTTTGAATCAAAGTTAGTAATGACCATATCATCTTTTCTTTAAAATTAGTGTTTGCTTAAGTAAGATGGAAATTAGTCAGTCAAATTGAATAGGCAGACAGATAAATAGAAGGCCAATATATATCAAACGCTCCAACATATTATCAGTAATATTCACAACTGAAATGTAAGTACTTCTTAAAAGTTATCTAATTGGGCCCTAAAGTACGTAAGTGTAATTTACAATGCACAAGAAAAATTAGAAACAAGAACAAGGTTAATATTTCAAAAAGAAGGTATGTAATTTTCAGCCAACTTACCTTATAAACACCTTGAAGACATCATGCTTCAATACCTTAAATATGCTTTAGTACCTCATGCTTCACTATGGTAAATACAGATATTTTACATCAAACGCCGTAATCTGAAATAAAATTTATAAAAATAACTGAAAGAAAAGGAAAATATTGCATAATTAATCATTAACCAACAGATAACATTTTCTTTACAGTAGATAAACTGAACTCAAGCATATGCAAACAAATTAAACTCATCTTCATTTATATGGGTCGTGGTCCTATTCGAATCAGTGTGCATTTTATTTGAAAAGTGAATTCAAAGATTCATATTTTATATTAGCAATCATTTCAAGCCTAGAAAAGGAAGCATCAAGTACAAATAACTATTCAATAACATGATATTATGAGACTTACCTTAGAGCCAAATCTGTAGGTGGTCAAGATATCAAAACTGTATGGACCTGAGTCCATCAAACAGTACACAGGAAATTGTAGTTGTTTAGCAAGATGGCACAAAAATATGGGAGAATGTTTACAATATAAAAATACCATTAGCGACCAGCAAAATTAAATTCATCAAGAAAGAATATGTAAAACAATCCTAAATAATGAGCTTAAAATCTAGTAGAAACATCTGGATAGCCTTTTTCCCTGAAATCAAGGAAAACCTTATTACCACTAATAATAGACTTAAGATATGTATGGGGGATAAAGCAAGTATTCATACAGTAATGACAATACATTAGTTAATCCCATAGAAATGGTCAACCGCTGGAACATTGAAACAGTATCACTTAAGCAAGAATTGAAAATGAAAGGTGACATGAACAATTTCACATAAAATTAAAATATCAATGGTATTTCTTTTGAGTCAAACATTGGTTATAAAAATAACAGAGGTACACAATTCATATGGGAAAAATTAGAATTTTAAATTAGTCTGATTTGTTAAGCAAGAGAGAAAAAACTAGGACCAGAGCATTGAAGAAAAGTCAAATGAAGAGTCGAAAGTGAAAAGCTAAACATCATGGTTTTAATTTATATGATAGCAAACAAAGAACAATGAAACCTTAGTCTGACATTTGTATAGCTAAGTCCAGTATTGAAATACTATACCAGTTAAACTTTAAATTCGTGAATATTAGACAAATTTAAAAGCTAACCTGTTCTTCTACTTCGACAAGTGAATATCTAAATAGGAAAACTGGGTGAGAAGCATGAAGCTAAAACAATTAATCTACAAAAATAAACATGAAACTGAGTGAGATGCATTTACCACACACTTGTCCTTGCATTAACTGCACACTTGTGAGATGCCGACTTTCAGTTTATCACTCATAAACTTATACCGCTGAAACGAAGTCTAAAATCACACTTGGTTTGATATATCAGTTGTAAAATGAATTGTCACAACCGAGGATAACATAAGGATAGGATTGTCACAACAGATGGAGGAATAGAAAAATGAATGTATAAATGACAGTGGGCAGTACATAAAAGATGAGAGAGTTGTGCATGGTTATATAGTTCGAACATCATATGTGTCCATATATATTGATTATATAATTGTCCAAAGCTAAGTGCACAAACTGAATTGTCCAAAGCTGATTATATAATTTGAACGAGGAAATGTAAACAGTGGAGAAATAATGTGGAAAATTAAAAACATCAAATTTCATATGTTAGTTTTTAAATTTTGAAGTACCTCAACAATCCATAGCTGCGATAGAAGTAGAAGCTATGCCAATCAAAAACCCTCAATAGATATCTGCAAAGTGAACAGAACTCACCTTCATCACAAAAGCATCATAAAGAAGATTAGTAGGTGTGCATTGCTGCTGCAACAGCAACTACTGCTCCTCCTCACCATAGAAAGTCTAGAACTGTGGCTGGTTCTGCATGCAATGAGGACGCTGTGCAGATTCAAACATTGCTCATCACCAATCCTTGATTTAAGAAGCATGATTAGTTGAAACTATGTTGAACTTGTTTAACCTGATGTGGATTTAAATTATTTCACCTGGACTTAAATTGCACCATAATGGTAGAACTTCCCCTGTAAAGTATGAAACAATAAAATTGTACATATAGTAATTAATCTCATCTTTTTTTGGCATTTGCAAAAATACATTTGAGAAGATGATTTGCTTCATGGAAAGAGTGTTGCATTAGTTTGCAACTGCTCCCCAGACGTCTACCTCCTTTTACTATATATAGAGTAAACAGGATTTATAAAATTCAGTTTAAAAAAATCCAATTTCGTTATACTGTTTTGAAGGCTTTTAGAGTCTTTAAAAAGTTATGTTTAGTTTAGCTGATCGAAGATTTGTTTTATGCAGCTGCTTTTGAGGTTAATTAGCATGCAATGTCGATTATCCATTAAAAAAATAAATAAATAAATAAATAGGGTTTGTTTAGAATTTTGTGATGTAACTTCTAATTCTTTTAATTTTGAATGTTCATTACAAAACCTTTTAGCAACGTGTGAGGCCTACATAAAAGAGAAGATAATAACATAAGCAAAATGACAGTAAACATATACCAAATAAGATGATGATATATTGTACTTTCTGGGTGTAATGAAGTCAACTGAGACCTACACTTGCAACATTTGACTACTTCTGATCAAGATACATAATAATTGTCTAACAAACTAACATTGAAACTAGGATGGATGTACAGTTTAAATAAATACAACACTACATCAAAATTTATGCTTGGTTTATCAATCCTCGCAGACATAGGAAGCCAATTGAGAACATACAATAAACATAGTGAATTATAAGTTCAAGAAGTTAAAAAAAAAAATTAAAAAAAAAAAATTAAAAAAAAAAACAAAAAAAACAAACAAACAAACTAGGATGCACTTTCGCATATTTGTTGCAAAAATAAATAGCATCATTAGAGTTAGTGGCTCCGTTACATATATAAAAAATAAATTGAATGGCAGGATTGTGGTTGGTAAAGTATCGTTTAAAGGATAAAAAGGCAGCTAAACAATGGAATTTAATATACAAAATAAATTGTAGTAAACAACAAAATTCTGCGGCTGAAATGAGAAAACAAATAAAAAAATTTGTTGCAAATAATATGATACCATTTTATATATTTCTAGAAATACAAAGCCAAATAAAATGATATCATTTAAGCTACTGTCTACTTGATGTATCCAAAGCAAGAAATTCAATTCAAATAGCAAAAACGATGGAATACCATTTGAACGTTAAAGAAACGATGAATGAATAAAAGTAAAAAACTGATGGACATAATGAGCCAGGGTAAATAAAATTAATACCGCAAAAAACAGCGTTATATAGAGGAAACTACACAGTAATAGAAAATTCTCTATTAAATCAGGTTGGAATCATGTTTAAGAAAAATTTATGAACTCGAGTGGTGTAAAAACATTTGGAAGTCATTCGGGCAAAACAGAAATTTTGATATACTTATTCAACTTGTTGTATGTTGTGCAAATAAGAAATCGAAACCCAAGTCATATTTTATTTCGATATACTTATTCAAAACAATTTGGCAACAACTTGGTAGCAAGTTACAGGTCTCAAAAGCAAGTAGTAATGGTATAAACCTTAATTTCGAAAAAGGTTTCAACAACTCCAAAATAAATAGTCCTACAACAAACTGATAGACACGATGATTATCACATGTATATGGCACATTTTAGTTGAACGAAACTCGAGTACATATACAATATGGGAACCTCAGCCAATGTTAGACTAGAATAAATAATGATAGACAAAAAAAAAATGTAGAAATGTACAAGTATTAGCAAATAACATGCTAAGCAAAACGAACTCACCTTAATGGAACTCAGAATCATCCCCTGATATAATCACATTCTGTCGAGACACACTAATGATTGCCAGTGTAGAACATAATTGCAACCAACGCCCCAATAACATCAGTGGCTTGATAGAGTATATATTCTTTTATGGAACCGAGGAATTTGGCTTAGAGAGAACGTTGAAGTAATGAACAAGAAGAGACGCATGAACTGTCATTGAGAAGCACGAAGAAGATGTAACAATGATAGGGGTTAGGGATAAATAGGATAGATGAAGGCTGAAAAGGAAGAGTGATTTGGTTTAGAATCGGTGAAGGGGGTAGGGTTTTAGAATCCATGAAAACTAAAAAGGAAGAGAGTGACTTGGGATATACGGTCGGTATCGGTTTGAGATTTAGTAAAAAGGAGAATTAGTGTTGGCGGTGAAGAGGGCAAAATTTCAGCATATCGCCATTTTTTTTGTTAAGAGGTAGGTAGGACGTTACAAGATAATTAAATACTAGGAACTATTACATATAAAAAACAATTACATATTATTATAATAATTAGTAGTATTGAATTATTTAATACTCAATCATAATAGAATATCGATAATAACATATTTGGGTTTCTATTTATAATTATTAACTAGAAATTAATTATTTAGACATTAGTTTAATATTAATTTAAAAATACTTTAAAAATTAAAAACAGGAATTTAACATTTAGTAATAACAATTAATTAATTAATTCATAAAAATACCTCTTTCAAACACAAATTATAAATTAATTCATACAAAAAAATTATTATTAATTATTAATTACTCCTTAATAGTAATATTAATCAATTATCATTTATTTACTAATTATGAATTTATTAATTATTTACTTATTATTTATTTATTATATACACATATTCATATTTCAAATTAATTATTAATTTTTATCCATTAGTTTTTTATTATTTATTTATTTATTTTATTATTTTTAAATAGTTAATTATTAATATTTGTTAAGTATTAATCATTATTATTTTATTATCTATTATAAATATCATTTTATAATAACTAAATTTTATTATTAATTAATATTTGTCATAGGTTGCCAATTGCAGATAGCTAGTTGCAATAGGGTCTGAATAGCAATGGGGTCTGAATGTATGAACTCCATTATAACGTGCATGCGTTATTTTGTCATATAATAAATGACATTAAAATGTACTAACGTCTTTATTATTGTTATTTTATGTTTCAACTACGGAGAATCACCTGTGTGAAGACCCAAACCCCAGTGCTACGGAAGCAAGGATAATCAGTGGAATATAACACATAAACAATAACAGCAGAACAGAAATATATCATTACACAAGATAATGTACATCAAATTACTCTGGAAATAATATCAACATCAGAGTTACACAACATAACATGATCATACTTAGTACATAATATAGTTTCATCTTAATATAAAATGTCTACAGCGGAATCAAACATAATACTTAATGAAGTCTGAACAGCATAATAGAAATGATAAAATCCATCTTCAGCTCTATAGCTATCCAGAATGAGCCTGCTAAATCTACTTAACTTATTTAATAATAAGGCTAATCACAGGACCACGCCGCTAACGCGGAACTGGTTTTCTCCATTAGATTGCCAGTGCATAAAATAAAATAAATCATCTAAACAACTCAATGTTCTTTAGAAAAATGAAGCTATTATAAGACTGAAGTCCCATCACGCAATGCAACGCAAGCCGAAGGATAGAGTTTTACCTTATAATGGCCAAAATATGCCTGATATGTATAAAACAAAATCACTTGATATTATTATTAGTGCCTATATGTTTCAAAAACAATTACAATCATAGACGACATGAGCGTCCCATACCACTATACCGCCAATATGGGTTTACAATCAAAACCGCACAATGTTGTATTGGAAGTTGGATTTCCATCATGAACCAAGGCAAGGGATCGTCCTTACTGAATTCGAGACTGTCTAGCCCGAGCCCCAGGATTCAGCCGCAAATGCACCTGAATCGTTAGGGCCGGTCTACACTTAGTGGATTATAATTCCTGAACAATACGTTTCCCCGCCCTATGGAGCGTAAATCTGGTTAGTATATCGATCATACAATCCATCGGCCCCGTAGTGACCGATATATCCGAGGCGCCTCGCTTTCCATCATCCACACAAGTAAAAATGTCTGGGCTCCATACCATGACACCACTCCTAGTTAGAAAGTAACGCATGTCCTCCCTGAGGTCCTCTCCCATTTCTGGTTCATAACGAGGTGTGAGGCTCGCGAATTAACGCTATACAAAAAGCTATGCTATTTAAAGTCGTGCTTTGATCGTCAACCACTAGGCTCTGCTTTTCAACAAAAGCCTTGATCACTTGCATCCCAGCATGCCACATTGACATTCCATGCTAGGCGACTGATGTCTATTGATATATAACCTCTAAGCTCGTATGTCTTAGAGAAGGGTGTTAAGCAAGGGAAAAATTCTCCGCCACTAAACAGATATATATTTAATAAAGATCAATCAACACAGAACGAAATCCAATATTAGACACACATCCATTTACTGGTTCGTTCCAGGTCTGAACGAAACTGAAGGCACCTTATTCCTCGCCCCATATGTCCAATACAGGAGAGAGGCCCTCATACATCCGAACAATCAACAAATATGTTCGGACAACTACCACTTTAACCCTTTCAAGGCAGCAACTCCAATCGAAGGCATCGGTAGCCATCCATTCGACGTGAAGATTATCGGTCTTGCACCATCTTCATATCTTCGACTTCTAGTCGTCGTTTGATTATTTGAAATGAGAATTAACTTGGCCTTTTCAAATAATCCACGTATATACAGAATTCAAACCTATACTTTCCTTGGTTAGATTATTTAACATTCATGTTCCAATTCAATATAATAATTTCATGTCAAATACATCTAACCATAAGAATATCCAATAAACCAAGTAAAATCGGTTTATTTACATTTCATATCGTTTATATTATTTTATAACGATTTATCACTATTTTTAAATATATATATAAAAATAGTTCATTTTCATTGAACGACGTTTTAGGTCATTCGATGGCCTTGGCGCTGCTTTCATTCAAATTTGAATTAAACATTTCACAAAATCTTGGATCTTAACGAATTTTATATCGTTGGAAAGATCTTTTCAAAGCGAACCCAAGGTTCCAGTTTCGGGAAAATCCGACGGACGGATATCTAGCTATAATTGTTTAAAATTACGATTCCAAAATGCGAACTGCAGCGGCGTTATTCATTTAATTTAATATATATATATATAATTCATTTGACGATTTCTGAACCATTTTCACTTCAAAGATTTGGCTAACATCTTTAATTTTCGGAAAATTCTGCCATAGCCTCCTTTGTTCGGAGATCATTTTGGAAATTTATTGGACTGTATTAGGCACCCAGTAAATCCAGAAACAGCATACACAATTTTTAGCAACTTATTCTATGCCCAATGGAGTGTGTAAAGATCATAACTCCAGAGATAAATCTCGTCACCTTGTCCAGTGCTGGAAAAATAATAATCCATTAGCCATATCTAAAAACTAGAGAGACGTGACTATTCTCAACTCCAAACTCATGTGGTGTTTTTATTTATCTCGCAATTTACCGTTATACTTTATTTATTCCATATTAGTCCTCAGTTTAACCTGTAATTCAGTCATCGCCATACGAGCGTCTTGTCCGTATGGTAATCCCAACCTCGTCATACAAGCTCCTATTGCTTATATGGAATATGATATGCTATGACATCAATATTTCATTTTTGGTTCTACTTGAAATGTAGTCATCACCATACAAGCCTCTCGCTTGTATGGTAATTCCAACCTCGTCACATAAGCTCCAAATACTTACATGGTATATGATAGAGTATGCTATCTTCACGAAGTATGCCATGTAATGTAGTTTAAAATTAATGGTTACTATCCTATGGCGTTGCTTATAATCTCACACAGAATAACCAGCATAACGCATCCAATGACATTCACAAGAGTTTATATAATAATTAAAATTGCGCAGCCAACTCATTAAGGTTTACTTATTTGTCGGGCACGAAATAAATTCTTTACTCAACAACAAATCCATTTCCCTGTTGAGCATGTGTATATATATGCATATCTAAGCAAAAATAATATTTTTGGCGAACAAATATTTATTTTCATACATAGTTATTTTTAATGGTTCATACATACAATAAAAATGTGATTTTTATTGTTCAAAGAATTTATTCAACCCATGAATATATTTAGCACCTCATATGTACAATAAAAATGTGATTTTATTGTTCAAACAATTTATTCAACATATGAATATTTTATATACTTCATATATACAATAAAAATATGATTTTTATTGTTCAAACAATTTATTCAACATATGAATATTTTTAACACTTCATATATACAATAAAAATGTGATTTTTATTGTTCAAAGAATTTATTCAACATATGAATATTTTTAACACTTCATATATACAATAAAAATGTGATTTTTATTGTTCAAACAATTTATTCAACATATGAATAATTCTAACACTTCATATATAGAATAAAAAAGTGATTTTTTATTGTTCAAACAATTTATTCAACATATGAATAATTCTAACACTTCATATATACAATAAAAATGTGATTTTTATTGTTTAAACAATTTATTCAACATATGAATATTTTTATACTTCATTATAGAAAATTTCAACATTACAACAGTAGTGTATTTAGCACCGGCACCGTGTCTGAGCACGGCTCCTCTGCTAACCTAGGCCTTGCAGCATTACAATAATTCCATTTCCATATTTTCCACAATTCAATTCATTTTCACAACACAATGAATTTACCACAAACCCAATCAATTTTGTTGCAACCACAATCAACCACAATCACAATCAATTTTGCACCACAATCATTCATGGTTTAACAGAAAGTTGTGTCAGGGGCTACTAAGCCTCGTCTGTAACCTAATATATTTTTATCCATTTTATTTGAATTTAGAAATCTCACGTTGGGTTCCACTCCTTCTTAATTAACGGTCAACTCTAAAATTTCTCCTGTCACTTCTAGAATGTAGTGTACGATGTCACGTCCTAATGCTTACTGTTTCATTGGATTTCGACATCATATCAAAAAGATAAGATTTTGATAAATAAATTTAAATTTGCTATTGTTTTAAGTGTTATAACCCTTTAAATATATAACAACCGTACCTTTCAGTTTTGATTCCAAACTAGGTCTTAATTTATCTTCCAATCGGTGAAGCTTGGAGCCAATAAGATTATACCACGTCTAAGAGCAAGGAGAGGCGCACCTGGGGATGGTGGTCACGTCGAACTCGGTGGTGGCTTGGTGGAGAATTTTGGCGATGAACAGAACGACTTCGCAGAGGTGATTTGAACAAAATATTAAACGATGGATTTCCAAACTGGTATGGGTTTGTAGAGGGGAAAATTCTCTACGGAATTGCCTTAAGAACTGCTGGATTTCATTGAGTAGATTTGAAGAAATCGAGGGGTGAAAGATTCAGCAATTTCCGTCGTTCGGTATTGAGGGAGGCGTCACAGTTTTGAAATGAACGAGGGTTTAACGAAAAATCCTATTGGTTACGAACTCCAAATCAAACCCAACAACTGTCGCCCCTAGCTCAATACCCCCATTCCGGACACATTGGAATATGTCATGTTAGCCAATTCGACTATTTCAGTCAGTTATTCCCAGAATTAATATATAAAACATTTAATATTAGATTTAAACGTACATTTTAATTTACCAAGGCCACATATTGACTCCAAAAATTCCCCAAAAATAAATTTAGCTATGTTTTGACGATATGGTCCTAAAAAAATTATTTTCATCGAATTTGGAGACTATTTGAAAAATGGCTTTTTTCTGGTTGATCCAATTCAAACTGAAATTTCCAAATGCGTTTTAATTTACCATGCTCACATATTAATTCCAAAAATTATGGAATTTTAAACCTAGCAATAATTTGACATTCCGGATCCAACAAAAGTGGTTTCATCGAAAACGGAGGTGGTTTGCAAAATGTCTATTTTTAAGGGCTTTGTTGTTATTTAAAAATGGAATTTTCAAATTCTAACCAAATTTCTGTTAAAATTACTCGAAATAATTTTTTTAAATTGGTTTTGATTTTCCGGGTTGTTACAATCTCCCCAACTTAAAACTTTTCGTCCCTGGAAAGGTAACAATAATAAAGTAGGAAACAAAACGGAGATGCAAAATATTATAAATGTACTTTGCATTAGAGCTAATCAGAGATGTCCACTTTGCACTTGGGATAAGCCTGTCTAATGGTCTCTTCTGTTTTCCATGTATAGTCCCTAGGATCTCCGCTCCACTGCACTTTGGCTAAATGTATCTTATTGTTCCTTAGAACCTTGGTTTCTTTGCCAATAATATTTATGGGCTCCCTTCCCACTGCTAATTTCAGACTAATATCCAAATCTTGTTGGGCTGCTTCTTCCATGACCAAGTCTGGATCATGCACATGTTTACGAAGTTGAGAAATGTGAAAAACATCATATACTCCGGGCAACCAGTCAGGCAATTGAACCTTATAAGCAAGAGTTCCAATCCTTTCGAGTATAGGAAACGGACCAATAAACCTAGATGGCAACTTTCCTATCTTCTTGAATCAGACTGCTCCTCTCATCGGAGAAATTCTCAAATATACATAATCACCAACAACAAATGTTATATCTCTTCTTCTAGAATCTGCATAACTCTTCTGTTGGCTTTGAGCTGTTTGTAGTCGCTTCTTAATGAAATCAACTTTATCTGAAGCTTCCTGAATCATGTCAGGACCCAATACTAGTCGATTGCCTGGTTCTACCCAATATGCAGGAGATCTACATGGTTTACCATACAATGCTTTGAATGGTAACATTTCCAAGCTCGCTTGATAGCTGTTATTATATGAGAATTCAGCCAAATGCAAGTGATCCTCTCACGATCCTCCAAAATTAATACTACAAGCCCGCAACAAATCTTCTATTATACGATTCACCCTCTCAGTTTGGCCATCTGTCTGAGGATGATATGCGGTGCTAAGATTCAGCTTTGTTCCCAATTCTCACTACAAGAAAAACAGAGATTAGGGACAGATTTTTTGCAGCGGAAAATTCCGTCGCTAATTAGCGGCGGAGTTTCGTGGGTTTTGTAAGAGAAAATATTTTGGATTTTATATGTCATCTTATTATAAATTATTACCGTCGAATACTAATTCTGTCGCTAAATCAATGGAAATTGCATCTCTTTACCGTCACATATTATTTAACGCTAAATTCCGCTGCTAATAGAGTCGGATTACCGTCGACATAATTTTGAAGCTATTTTCCTGCAGTTTTCCAAGAGATTTGAAACGAACTTTTATATTTATTATTTATAAAATGTTTTAAATTTGTGTTACTACTTAGTAATTAATTAGTAAATTTAAATTTTAAATAATTAATGTTAATAATACATTAGTAATTAATAATAAATAATAACTATTAGAAGTAAATAAAATTCGATAGTTAATGCTGATTTTTTTGGAAAATTAATGCTGATTAATTATTAATTACTATATAATATAAATAAGAGGTAACAGTAATTAATAAAATACATTGTTGTTCGATGTTTATTAAATTTGTTTTGATAATCAATGATTATTTAATAGTCTTTAATACGATTAATTAAATTAATATCAAGAAATTATTAATACATATTTGCTTTTAAGAAATTGATTAATACGTATTATTTGATAAATAATTAGTAATTAAGAAAAACAAAATGGTCAAAGTTTAAAAATAAGAAGTTAAATAAATATTAAAGAATTTCGAAATTCAAAAAATTCAAACATTACCATACAAGTTATTATTTTCATGCATATTAATGTACTATTAAATAATTACCACACATTTGGAGTTCATGTTAATGGAAATACATGGGGGAACACCAATAGAAATACTGGATATATACATTTAACATTTATAACTTGACATCAACAATTCACTTTTTATCTTGCAACCCTGGGTTCATTTTATTTTGAAGTGGAAGGTAACTTAACTGCATTTTCTCCAAATTATTTATCAATCTACTGTTGCACCGAAGCAAGTTTAGTTCACATTTCTTTCTTGTGTAAAAGAGACGGGTAATGTATTGATTGGGTCGCATGTTTTGTTATTTTCATAACTATCTTTTTACGGTATTTTTAATCAAAAAATGAGACTGAAATAGTATCATTGACGCTTAAGTAATAAATACTGATGTTTTTATATAATTGACTGATTATTTTAACTTAATTCTAATATTTCAATTTAGCAAAAACTATATAAATATTAGCACAATAGCTGAAGACATGTATTGAATTTAAGTTTATACAAAAAAATAGCTTGATTATTACTTAGTGACATGAAATAGAAATCCTGTTAATATAAATTTGTATTTTTAGTTTTTGTTTAAATAATAATCCAATTGAACATTTATACCTTTTTAAGACAAAATAAATCAAAAATGTTAAAAAAGAATGTTTCAATAAAATGTTTATTCCTTTTTGAAAAACTCTAAGAATTTTTTTATTAGCTATAAACAATGAGAAAGTATATATGAAATGTTCGACATGACATTTTAATTTCTTCAAGTTTTTTTCAACTAAACAATGGTAAGAATAATGTCATTGTTTGGTAAAAATTAGAAAAAATACCACAATTTTTTTGGTTTAAATGTTTAAAATTTTGGCTCCAACATTTAATTTTTTTTTATTCAAATGTCTAAAATATGTACCCTAGCTTGACACCGCGCCTCGCTCGGTGAACGACAAATGCCGATTGTGTTGAAATCTGAAGTTTGAGATCAAAGTAAGTAGTAAATGTTAAATTGTTATTGTTATTAATTAGTAATACTAATTATTATATTTATAATTATTACTATTAATGTTTAATAATTAATATTTAATTATTCTACTAATATTTAGTACTTATTTTTTAATAAGTTTATTAAATAGCGTTTAATTAAGATTTACATTTAGTCCTTAACTGATAAATGTAAGTTGTGTGGAAAATGATGTTACGATCGAAATATATGAACAAATGAGCTGTACGAAGTATTGCCGCTACAAAAATTCTCAGGCTTCCAAATAAAATTTTGGACTCCAAACTAAAATTTTCGTCCTCCCTCCTAAACTCTGTGTTGTATTTCCTACGCACTCACTTTCCCTAATTCCTAAACAAACATTCGAAGAAAATCCCTAATTTTTTTTCCTGTAGCGATTCCTCCAGCTCAATCAGAACAAAAGAAGCTCGATTTAGATTTCATCCAGCATCTCGTCCTTCAGTCGCTGCTCATCCTTCAGTTCTTCCTCAACAAGGTAATTATACTTCTTTGTCGGCTCTGGTCTCTGCTTCCTCTTTAATGGCCACCGACTAACAAACTAGGGTTTTGTTTTAGCTTCCATTTCGATCGACCCTGATATAAAATTCGGATCTCGATTTGCCTGTGAATCAGAAAGATTCCTTCCGCAAACTGGTATGACTTCGATTTTGCTTTTGCTTGAATATTTCTATACTGTTTTGTACAGACGTGTTACTTGATCTGAATTGATGGTATCAACTGTTTCCCTTTCTTCAACTACTTTTCCTTCATAATTTTTATAACTAATTCATGATGATGCTTCATGAATTCATCAGTTAATTCTAGTGTCAGATCCTCTTCGACTATAATTTTTTTGGTATTTGTTGAATTGCCTTTGTTTTTCTGAACTAAAGCATCACTTGCGTGGTTTGAGCATTTTACTGTGCCTAATTTCAGAGCCCTCAACTGTTTTTTTTTCTTTCTTTTTTGATTTTCCCTACCATTGTCTTGCCATTACTTTGTTTAACTCTTTCAGAAATAGTTGCCAACCAGTTATTTAATTATGTACAAACCAGTTTGTTTAAATGCACTGAATTAGGATGAACTGATAATGGGTGAATGCTTGGTCATAAATTTAAGCAAAGTAGGTAATCCAGATCTAAGAGTAGTTTATGATAAGAGAAAGACGTAATCTATTTTATGCCAGTTTACTTTACTTGATATTGCAAACATATCAGCCTTAAAAATGGCCACAAATATAATTCAAATGTATAACATACTAGTATATCTTAGACAAATACCTTAGCAGGAAAATATCGGATGACATTTGCGGTGTTCCCTCTCCACAAAGAAGCAAACCCTTCTTATTTAATCGTTCTCTTATAGCAGTCTCCAATTCCCTTGTATGGCCCAGACAAACGGCCTGACTTAATCGTTTCATCTTGATTCTGGATCAAAAGCTTCACTCGCTCAGTTGGAGCAGCTGCATTTTTAGAAACTGCAGCAGAGACCTCACCCATCAGAAAATCAAATGTGAATAATTCACACCATAAGACTATAGTACTACTTAGAGAACTTCTCATGTCCATTTTGTAGTGATTTATTTTTTTGTAGGATTATCCTTTTCTTATACTTTAATATTGAGATGACTGATAAATGAGGCATTGTCCATGAACAAAATGAATATGTCATAAAATTTACGCAGTTGAGCAAGGATAATGATTTGTATCCAAAGAAGCGCCTAATGGAATTGAATGCACTATTTCAACTTTCAAGTATATGTTTGTTTCTAGAATCAAGATAGGGAAAATTTATACAGTAAATTAATGTTATTTCTCTACGTTCAGTTTTTTTTTTGAATCATAGCATGGTACATACAAAAGAGAATGAACCATGGTAACATGGCACACTTATGCTGTTATGCATATGACAAACCTTTTATATCAGCATTCCTCTATTTGATCCACCATTGCTATATAATTTTCCCCCCTTTTCAAATTATTTCCACTTCTTTGTCTTTTTCAGCATCAGTACAAGCTCATCAAGGGATAACAAAGATAAACTGAGAAACTTCCACAACAGACTTATTTATTTAGAATATTCTTCCACAACAGATAAACTAAGGCAAATTTGTTATGTCAGCATGAAAGGATGAAATTATATTTTTGTCATTTGGATAATTTTTGTAGGTTTAAAAGGAGAGTATAGAGACCTGATTCGCTCCTGACCAGGTACCAATACTGCATTTATGACTCTAAATTAATGATTTTGGTTCGAAATTATACAATATTATGTTTGATATGTTGGTCATCGGAATCACAAACTTCAGTTTTTTTGAATGAATTTGACATATATTCATTTTGCACACATCATTAGAAATTTAGAAATGGTTAATAATAGGATTAACATGGGTATTGAATATTCTATAATCTCCTATGTGTGCACTAATTAACAGTGCAGTAAACTGAAATTGATTACAGTTAACATAGGTTTATTTGTGATTTGAATTTACTCTAAATGTTGCTCGCATCCACTTGAAAGTCAAACTTTAAGGATAAAATTCGAATGAATCAAATTTTGATTTGTTGCATACATTTTCCAACATATTTCAATCATGTAATCTTATAACTTTATTTTTCATATTCGTCTTGCAAAAATAGTCTTTAATGTATGCAACTGATGCATGATTGCATTCTATAATGAACTGATGCATGATTGCATTCTATAATGAACTGATGCATAATGAACATAAAGACTATTTTTAGATATAAATACAGGGAAAAATGTATAGTTCAATATTAAAGTATTATATCTAATGTTTCTTTTTATTGAACTATACATTTATCCCTGTATTTGTATAGAATGCAATTGCTGTTTAAACATTAGATATAATACTTTATCCCTACATTCTGACACCTCACATACAACATTTCTGACTGTAACGGAGTAATGCATATTA
Organism: Allium sativum; assembly: GCA_030737875.1. Taxonomy (NCBI): domain Eukaryota; kingdom Viridiplantae; phylum Streptophyta; class Magnoliopsida; order Asparagales; family Amaryllidaceae; genus Allium; species Allium sativum. Next base: position 180,669,846 of record CM060924.1, on the reverse strand, counting down.
GTCTTAGGTTATGTATTATTCAAATTTTTTTACACCATTACTCTATTTACTCTTTAAATTACCTGATTCATATATGAGTGTTTACAGGATCGAGGCAGAGTACATGGCCAGAAAATCAACTAAATAGTCACGCTGCTTCCACTCTACCTGCATTTCCCTTCATCAACAGTTTTCATTTCCGTTTGTATTACAAAATAAATATAGATGGTGTCATCTTTTTTGTACTGCCTAAAATTTTATTTCAATACGGACGTTGAGTAATAATTGTTTGTTATCAACGTAACTGAGTACAAAACATTATATGTTTTTACTCTCTGTTTTCAACTTTTCCATGTATGTATTTTTCTACGTAGTTGATTTTTATTACTTCATCTTACCTGCGGTACAGTTAAACTATTTCTTTAACTTCACCCGTTTTCAGACACTAGAAATATAACAACCGAAGAATGTTGCAGTTTTGTATAACACTGGCATCGAGTTTGCTGTTAATTTTTCACCCACTTCTGCACTGAACCAGCTTTAAATCCGATTGTTTATGCACACGTCCAGCGGACGTGCCTTCGTACTAGTGGTAATAATGCTTATTTTTCAAATGTCTGTTATTTCCAGGTTGATGGTGCCTGTTCGGTTATACAAGGCGTGAATCTTCAAGGGTGCTAAGCATGATTATACAAGGCGACAGTGATTGATTCTCCAAAGCGCTGTTAGGTATAATTTTTGAATCTTGAGATGTTAAACGGATGACTAATGTTTAGCATTGGTTTCTCAGAAATTGAAAATTTTGCCGATGTTCAATTTCAAATTTCATTTGATGCTTAGGGAAAAACCCTCTTTGTGATTTTGGGGTTTTCATTTTGCCTTTATTTATTGAGTTAGGAGCAAGGCATGGGTGTAATTTGGACCAAATTTTAGTCCTCTTGATTCTGAAGGATACAAGTTCACACAAAATTTTAAACTATACTGGTTTTCCTATAGATTTAAATGTCCAAACAATAGGTGTTTGGTCACAGCCCTGACTTGCTATAGTAGTAGGTATCCATGGGTTTAGTTGGTGGGTATGTTCTATTTCTTTTATGTGATGGTCCAAACAATGTTTTATGATATCTTTTTTGTAACTTCCAGTGAATTTATATTTGTGTCCTCGGGTTAATTTGCTCATATGCTATTAAGTAAGTAATGGTTTTTTTTTGTAAATACAAATTCAATTAAGATGTTCACTGCTATCAGTGGTATAGCGATTCTCCCAGGTTATAAATGTTAACAAATGTTGCAATTTCTTTAATGTTCCTGTAACACCCACCTCCGCTAGGGTCACTCACAAAGGGAATGCACTAGGTTTGGTGAAGCATTATCGAGGTAAAAATGCACAGAAGCATTACAAGACAGAACATATATAAAACAGCGGAAGTAAAACAAATTTTCATTACCTTATAAAATAAGGTCTAAAGCCTTTTACATCAGAATACATCAAAACATGTCTTGCAATAGTAAAGAAGCATAAATCCTTTTCATAAATTATTCCCCAAAATAAAGCGGGGAAGCAGCCATAGCCAAAAGAAGACCAAGCTATACATGATGACCTTCAAGCATTAGAGGTCCGAACTAAACAACATCATTTCCTCCCTGAAACCCGAGGGGGGGGAACGGAAGACAAACAGGCAAAAGAAAACGGGGTCACTCATAAAGATTGGTAAGTCCTATCTACTTCCAGTATAAAAACAGGTAAAGGTAACATGACATGCATAAACTGAAAGTAAACATAAGGATGACGACAAGATAGATAAGTTAAACCAAGGTAACTGGATGAACTACTGTAGCAAGATAAACTAAGGTATCATGATAAACTACGGTGTCAAGATAAATCAAGGTATCACATCGTCAGGTTCCTATCAAGTATACTATCCCAAGGTATCTATCATGTATATTTGCTCTGCACCTCTCGTACTAGTATCCCAACCCGCGTCATGTGTTAACTATGAATGTCCCTTGCCCAATGTCATGTAATGGTCCATGTCAACCTAATATATATAGCATATGTAGGTTTTCCCAACTCGTATGTTCCTTTCCATGTATAAGTTCAGTCCTTTGTCGTAGGTCGTACAGGCTTTCCCATGTAAATCTATACCACTTCAACGTAGTACCATTTTATCCTTGAAGTTGTTTTGGACTGCTACCCTTGGTCTGGTAATGTTTTATGAACTATCGCGTGTTCACCTAGGGTTTATGCCACTTAGGACCGCTAGGGATTATGCTACTTGATGAACGTTATCGTGTCTCGGATTGGGTTTTAGCCACCTAGGGCTACTAGGGATTATGCTACCCGTCAACCGCGCCCTTTTCTCCCACGTATGAATCATGAATCGTTTCCATGTCTAGACGCACATGTATCTCAATGTGCCATCCGAGTTCCGTGCCAGGGCAAATCAAGAAATACGGAACTCGGTCGGGAGTTTTAAGTCATCTGCCGATGCAGATATCAAGGTCTGTTTTTGTATCCGTGGCTATGGTCCCACGTGACCCCTCCCTCAACTACTGAAAGGAAAAACAAGAAAAGTCATGTATGAGAACTACACTACAGCCATCGATGCCCCCTTTCCGGATGGCCAACCTCACCCATACCTAGATAGCAAGTATGGTTTGTTGGGTGCTCTCTGCCTTTCCGTACGTACACGATTGACTAAAGATGGTAGGTGGCCGACGAATGTGCTATCTAGGGCTACCGTGAAAATATCGCCGACCGCATGCTAATCCACCCCAGTCTTTAGGTTGCTCGCACAACAACCAAGGCATACCCTTGGTTCTTCTACCGCAGACCTTAACCTCTGTGAGCCCAGGTTTCATGGACCATCCGCAACCTCACAGAGGGATACCAAGAGTATCCTCACGTTCCCCGAAGCTACCGCTTTGTCACCCAGTTCGTTGGAGCCTTTATCTAAATCAGATATTGCTCCACCTCGTGTATTTGCTGAAGCGACGACCTACCGAATCGGGTTACTCATCTATTATGAACTGGTCCAATTTCCATGACTAAGAATTATTACTTAGTTATCCTTAACTAAGGTTTATCACTTAGCTTCCTTTCCCGTCATCCTTGTTAACTATGGTTTTCCACTTAATCCCCTGAACTAGGGTTTTGTCTAATAGGTTAAGTGTTGTTATTCCAATTCATGACTTAACCCGCCTACGAATCATGCCAAGATTTGGTTAAGTATTTAAGTTCAAGACCTAGCCCTACAAGTTGGTTAAGTATACCAAGAAGCTCATGACTTAACCCTATTCACTCATCAAGCCAAATTGGTTAAGTATCTGTTTGTCTTAACCCTATCAGATTATCGTGTTAGATTGGTTAAGCATAGATTATCTTTACCCCATCAGATTATCGAGTCGGATTGGTTAAGTGTGGGTTAGCTCAACCCCATCCACTAATCGTATTACAATAGTTAAGTATATTTAAATGGTCTTGTGACTTAAGCCTATCAAGTTCTCATATTAGATTGGTTAAGTATAGGTTACTTAACCTCATCAAATCATCATGTATAATTGGTTAAGTATAAGTTACCTAACCCCATTAAATTATCACGTTTAGTTGGTTAAGTGTTGGTTACTTAACCTCATTGAATTATCAAGTTTAGATTGGTTACGTGTTTAACTTAACCCCATCGTATTACCGTGTTTAGATTAGTTAAGTCTAGCTTAACTTAACTTCATCAAATTACCGTGTTTAGATTAGTTAAGTATAGGTTAACTTAACTTTATCAAATTACCGTGTTTAGATTAGTTAATTATGGATTAGCTTAACCCCATCCCCTAACTGTATTTTACGGTTAAGTGTCATTAAGAAATCAAGTCCGGTTTCACTTAACCTACCCATTCATGTCATATCGGTTAAGTGTCATTAGTCAGATTTACTTAACCTTATCATGTGGCATTAATTAAATTAATGCACTCTCAACCTCTCACATTAGACCTTGTTGTGGTTACTAGTTAAGCCGGGCGGGTCCAGGTAGTTTTACACCACAACCTAGTCTAACCTCGGGTCTTAAGCGTGACATGACCAACTACTCACATTGGGTCCTATTGTTTGTAGCCACTAGTTAAGTCGGGCGGGTCCGGGTAGATTTATGCTACAAACTCAACCCAACCTCGAGTTGGCCACTTTCATGTTTTTCTACGTGTCATGTTCATGTCAAATTTAGACCCCTTCTTAAGTCCATGTTTTCATGTAGCCCCATGTCAAGTTTTCGCGTCATATTCACGTTATTTATCATTACATGTTACATGTAATTTCATGTCAAGATCATAGCAAATTTTCAAGTTTTCCTAAACTACCCAAAGCGTGTCCCCAACGCACATGAAAGCGAATCAACATATTTGGGATAATATGACAAAGATGGGTACAAGATGGCAATGATGAATCACAAGTTAAACATGGTGAAAATTGAGGCAAAGGTGTTCACATAACTAGCATATTGCATATTGGCCTCTAAACATGCACAATGTCATAAAGGGAATTGGCCACAAACGTGAATAATATCATAAAGGATTTGGCCTCAAGCATGCATAGTATCATAAGGGAATTTGGCCACAAACATGCATAGTATCATAAGGGAATTTGGCCACAAGCATGCATGATAACATAAGGGGTTTAGGTTCATTTACATGCATAAGCCCCAAAGTCAAGTCTTTGCCAATGTTTCACAAGTCAAATGGTTCCCAAAGGTTCATGCTAACATTCCATAGATAAAGATTCAAACTTGCAAGATAAACTAGGTTAAACATAACATGAGTGGCATGATTAAGTCGCTAAAACTTAGCCCAAGGTCATAGATCATAGAAAAGGGGCAAAGTTAGGTTCACATAGGCTAGCATACTTATGTTTCATCACATTTTATTCCATGCCATCATTAAAACTACCGTTTAGATCTAGAAGTAGCTAGAACTTACATAGCGAGGCTTAGGGATTTAGGAGCATGAATCGTCTTGTCGAAGGATTCATGTTGAGACGATGATCAAAACCCTTGATTTGGTGTAGAAAGCTTGCACCTTCGTCTTGGATCTAGTTTGAATGCATAGGCTCTTGAAGTTGGAGATGGAGGCCATGATCAAGATAGATTTTGGCAGCACTTAGTTGCTAGAATGATTTTTAGTGATTTAGGTTAGGTCCTAGGGTGTTTTTATAGAGATTAGGAGTAGTTTAGGCCATAGGATAAACCCTAGGATAGATCTGAGCCCTCAAAATCCGTCACAGGCCCATAAAACATGTCTTGAGGAACAAGTCAGGTGCACCCCGGCCAAACTGGCCGACCACCCAAGTCGACAGGGGTGTCGACTGGGCAGTCGACACCACCTGGGGTGTGTCGACTCCCAAGTCGACTCCCCAGTCGACTTGGGGGTGGCGGGAATTTTTCCCGCCTGTTCTGCTTTGCTGAATTTGAATTCTGAATTCAAATTTGAACTGTTTTGAACTTGAAATTTTCTGAAAACTTTGACGGACCATAACTTGGTCATACGGACTCCGATTTTCGAAAACTCGGACTCTATTTCGCATATTTTTCCGAGACGGACGCAATGGCGCAACCCGTTTCTCCTGATTCCGATTTTATAATTAAATACTGCCTTGATTCTTGTCTTAGCATGTTGTAAAAATCCGGGTTGTTACATTCTCCCCAACTTAAAGGATTTCGTCCCCGAAATCTCCAAGTTAGGAAGAACGTATCCTACCATCCATCATCCATCTACTCAAAACATCATCCACAGGCAACCATGGTCCTTAAAAGACTCCTAATGCTTTATGAACACATGCAGAAAGTGTTTGTATATGTTCCTTAGCTAATGCTAATGATCAGGCCTGAATGATCTTTCTAATGCAAAATATGTTTAGTGCCATGAGTCCAACATGTATGCAAATAGTCCTAGTCATATAAACACTATATGTGTGCACAACCATTCATCCACATGCAACATCCACATGACAACACATTAACTTTCAAACACGTATAAATACTCGTGCATATGCAATGAAAAATGTGAGTGCGTCGATCTAGTATCTAACGTGTATTCGCGCATCCACGAGCAACCACTTGCAACCATTTTCAACCATATCAATCATAACATGTTTCAAATACATGTTTACATCCATAGAGTTCTACCTAAGGTTCCCAAGATAGGATCGAGGAGATAAACAAGATAAACTCCCTACGGGGTTGCCACGGAAACAGGATCGAGAGGATATCTACCAAGCGATAGCATGCAAGCAAGCTCTACAGGAGATCCAGGGATCAACGATATACTCTTAAAAAGAGACATGATGCGCGCGTCTAAGCCGCATTTCCATGAGCTTAATTCCATTGTGCCTTGACCGCCTTTGACTTCATGATTTCGTAGCTCCTTGATTCCTATTTCCAAGGTATGAGTCGGAACTCATTTCTCTGTCGCCTCTCGTTTCACTTTCACTTATTCTTTCCCTAGTATGCTCGGCTCAAACATATCTGCGTACTCATGCAAGCTCTCCAAAATTCACTAGTGAATTCTGGATCTCGTTTACCAACGCCAATCCATGTTATCACGTGCACTTACTAGGGTGATTCCTATAACCCATGCTTACGCGGAATGAACCATCCGCCTTATTGGCGAACGTTACTTGGTCAGATCAGAGATTTCCGATAAATGCATCAAGAGATTCTAGGTAACTAACCATGACAGAACTCATAAGGTTACACGAGACTTCGAGGGTATTACCAAGGCAAGTTAAGAGTTTAACTACCCTCCTTTCAAAACCGAGAATGGCATCCCTTACTGGATAACCACTTCATCCCTAGAATCCATCCATAGCTCGACAATGGAAGCATTGCTTCTAATCTCAACACTTGGCATTTACACTCTCAATTCCAAACTAGTCATGAATAAATGGACCGACTCTCCAACCAGATTTTGGGACAAAAGTGGGATCTTCTACCAGGCTAGTACTAAGGTGCAGAGACTTATCTATCGAAGCAGACTTAAATGATGTGATGATCAATACAAAGTCTGGACGGGATGATAGAAAAGAAAGGCTAAGCCTTTAACTGAAACGGTACCATTCCTCTTAGGTACGCTAGAAAGGAGAGCATACAATTGCCCTCTTGCTGATCTTGTCCTTATCTTCCTTTGTGGATTCAACCATACCAACAAGTTGCTTATTCTTAAGTTTGTGTCCTTTATCCTTGCTCTTATTATCCCTTCTTATAACTTCGGTAACAGGTCTCTCGAGAACTTCCTCCATTGCACGGGAAAACACTTACGTAGCTAGACAAGGATTAGTCGCAGTTAAAACTACTGTGACTACAGATGGAGGAAAGAAAGGAAAAGAGGTTCAATCAAGGAAACAAAGGATAGTGCTAATGGCTTTTGGGGAATAGCCTTTAAAAACTTTTCTTGAAAAATGCTTCTTTGTAAACGGTTTTTCAAAATAGTTTTCAGAAGGTTTTTTAAATTTTTTTGCCCAGTCTGGTAACCTTCTGCTCTGATACCAAATGTAACACCCACCTCCGCTAGGGTCACTCACAAAGGGAATGCACTAGGTTTGGTGAAGCATTATCGTGGTAAACATGCACAGAAACATTACAAGACAGAACATATATAAAACAGCGGAAGTAAAACAAATTTTCATTACCTTATAAAATAAGGTCTAAAGCCTTTTACATCAGAATACATCAAAACCTGTCTTGCAATAGTAAAGAAGCATAAATCCTTTTCATAAATTATTCCCCAAAATAAAGCGGTGAAGCAGCCATAGCCAAAAGAAGACCAAGCTATACATGATGACCTTCAAGCATAAGAGGTCTGAACTAATCAACTTCATTTCCTCCCTGAAACCTGGGGGAAAACGGAAGACAAAGAGGCAAAAGAAAACGGGGTCAGTCATAAAGACTGGTAAGTCCTATCTACTTCCAGTATAAAAACAGGTAAAGGTAACATGACATGCATAAACTGAAAGTAAACATAAGGATGACGACAAGATAGATAAGCTAAACCAAGGTAACTGGATGAACTACTGTAGCAAGATAAACTAAGGTATCATGATAAACTACGGTGTCAAGATAAATCAAGGTATCACATCGTCTGGTTCCTATCAAGTATACTATCCCAAGGTATCTATCATGTATATTTGCTCTGCACCTCTCGTACTAGTATCCCAACCCGCGTCATGTGTTAACTATGAATGTCCCTTGCCCAATGTCATGTAATGGTCCATGTCAACCTAATATATATAACATATGTAGGTTTTCCCAACTCGTATGTTTCTTTCCATGTATAAGTTCAGTCCTTTGCCGTAGGTCGTACGGGCTTTCCCATGTAAATCTATACCACCTCAACGTAGTACCATTTTATCCTTGAAGTTGTTTTGGACTGCTACCCTTGGTCTGGTTATGTTTTATGAACTATCGCGTGTTCACCTAGGGTTTATGCCACTTAGGACCGCTAGGGATTATGCTACCTGATGAACGTTTTCGTGTCTCGGTTTGGGTTTTAGCCACCTAGGGCTACTAGGGATTATGCTACCCGTCAACCGCGCCCTTTTCTCCCATGTATGAATCGTGAATCGTTTCCATGTCTAGACGCACATGTATCTCAATGTGCCATCCGAGTTCCGTGCCAGGGCAAATCAAGAAATACGGAACTCGGTCGGGAGTTTTAAGTCATCTGCCGATGCAGATATCAAGGTCTGTTTTTGTATCTGTGGCTATGGTCCCACGTGACCCCTCCCTTAACTACTGAAAGGCAAAACAAGAAAGTCATGTATGAGAACTACACTACAACCATCAATGCCCCCTTTCCGGACGGCCAACCTCACCCATACCTAGATAGCAAGTATGGTTTGTTGGGTGCTCTCTGCCTTTCCGTACGTACACGATTGACTAAAAATGGTAGGTGGCCGACGAACGTGCTATCTAGGGCTACCGTGAAAATATCGCCGACCCCACGCTAATCCACCCCAGTCTTTAGGTTGCTCGCACAGCAACCAAGGCATACCCTTGGTTCTTCTACCGCAGACCTTAATCTTTGTGAGCCCAGGTTTCATGGACCATCCGCAACCTCACAGGGGGATACCAAGAGTATCCTCACGTTCCCCGAAGCTACCGCTTCGTCACCCAGTTCGTTGGAGCCTTTATCTAAATCAGATATTGCTCCACCTCGTGTATTTGCTGAAGCAACGACCTACCGAATCGGGTTACTCATCTATTATGAACTGGTCCAATTTCCTTGACTAAGAATTATTACTTAGTTATCCTTAACTAAGGTTTATCACTTAGCTTCCTTTCCCGTCATCCTTGTAAACTACGGTTTTCCACTTAATCCCCTGAACTAGGGTTTTGTCTAATAGGTTAAGTGTTGTTATTCCAATTCATGACTTAACCCGCCTACGAATCATGCCAAGATTTGGTTAAGTATTTAAGTTCAAGACCTAGCCCTACAAGTTGGTTAAGTATACCAAGAAGTTCATGACTTAACCCTATTCACTCATCAAGCCAAATTGGTTAAGTATCTATTTGTCTTAACCCTATCAGATTATCGTGTTAGATTGGTTAAGCATAGATTATCTTAACCCTATCAGATTATCGAGTCGGATTGGTTAAGTGTGGGTTAGCTCAACCCCATCCACTAATCGTATTACAATAGTTAAGTATATTTAAACGGTCTTGTGACTTAACCCTATCAAGTTCTCATATTAGATTGGTTAAGTATAGGTTACTTAACCTCATCAAATCATCATGTATAATTGGTTAAGTATAAGTTACTTAACCCCATTAAATTATCACGTTTAGTTGGTTAAGTGTTGGTTACTTAACCTCATTGAATTATCAAGTTTAGATTGGTTAAGTGTTTAACTTAACCCCATCGTATTACCATGTTTAGATTAGTTAAGTCTAGGTTAACTTAAGTTCATCAAATTACCGTGTTTAAATTAGTTAAGTATAGGTTAACTTAACTTTATCAAATTACCGTGTTTAGATTAGTTAAGTATGGATTAGCTTAACCCCATCCCCTAACTGTATTTTACGGTTAAGTGTCATTAAGAAATCAAGTCCGGTTTCACTTAACCTACCCATTCATGTCATATCGGTTAAGTGTCATTAGTCAGATTTACTTAACCTTATCATGTGGCATTAATTAAATTAATGCACTCTCAACCTCTCACATTAGACCTTGTTGTGGTTAAGCCGGGCGGGTACGGGTAGTTTTACACCACAACCTAGTCTAACCTCGGGTCTTAAGCGCGACATGACCAACTACTCACATTGGGTCCTATTGTTTGTAGCCACTAGTTAAGTCGGGCGGGTCCGGGTAGATTTATGCTACAAACTCAACCCAACCTCGAGTTGGCCACTTTCATGTTTTTCTACGTGTCATGTTCATGTCAAATTTAGACCCCTTCTTAAGTCCATGTTTTCATGTATCCCCATGTCAAGTTTTCGCGTCATATTCACGTTATTTATCATTACATGTTACATGTAATTTCATGTCAAGATCATAGCAAATTTTCAAGTTTGCCTAAACTACCCAAAGCGTGTCCCCAACGCACATGAAAGCGAATCAACATATTTGGGATAATATGACAAAGATGGGTACAAGATGGCAATGATGAATCACAAGTTAAACATGGTGAAAATTGAGGCAAAGGTGTTCACATAACTAGCATATTGCATATTGGCCTCTAAACATGCACAATGTCATAAAGGGAATTGGCCACAAACGTGAATAATATCATAAAGGATTTGGCCTCAAGCATGTATAGTATCATAAGGGAATTTGGCCACAAACATGCATAGTATCATAAGGGAATTTGGCCACAAGCATGCATGATAACATAAGGGGTTTGGGTTCATTTACATGCATAAGCCCCAAAGTCAAGTCTTTGCCAATGTTTCACAAGTCAAATGGTTCCCAAAGGTTCATGCTAACGTTCCATAGATAAAGATTCAAACTTGCAAGATAAACTAGGTTAAACATAATATGAGTGGCATGATTAAGTCGTTAAAACTTAGCCCAAGGTCATAGATCATAGAAAAGGGGCAAAGTTAGGTTCACATAGGCTAGCATACTTATGTTTCATCACATTTTATTCCATGCCATCATTAAAACTACCGTTTAGATCTAGACGTAGCTAGAACTTACATAGCGAGGCTTAGGGATTTAGGAGCATGAATCGTCTTGTCGAAGGATCCATGTCGAGATGATGATCAAAACCCTTGATTTGGTGTAGAAAGCTTGCACCTTCGTCTTGGATCTAGTTTGAATGCATAGGCTCTTGAAGTTGGAGATGGAGGCCATGATCAAGATAGATTTTGGCAGCACTTAGTTGCTAGAATGATTTTTAGTGATTTAGGTTAGGTCCTAGGGTGTTTTTATAGAGATTAGGAGTAGTTTAGGCCATAGGATAAACCCTGGGATAGATCTGAGCCCTCAAAATCCGTCACAGGCCCATAAAACATGTCTTGAGGAACAAGTCAGGTGCACCCAGGCCAAACTGGCCGACCACCCAAGTCGACAGGGGTGTCGACTGGGCAGTCGACACCACCTGGGGTGTGTCGACTCCCAAGTCGACTCCCCAGTCGACTTGGGGGTGGAGAGAATTTTTCCCGCCTGTTCTGCTTGGCTGAATTTGAATTCTGAATTCAAATTTGAACTGTTTTTGAACTTGAAATTTTCTGAAAACTTTGACGGGCCATAACTTGGTCATACAGACTCCGATTTTCGAAAACTCGGACTCTATTTCGCGTATTTTTCCGAGACGAACGCAATGGAGCAACCCGTTTCTCCTGATTCAGACATTATAATCAAATACTGCCTTCATTCTTGTCTTAGCATGTTGTAAAAATCCGGGTTGTTACAGTTCCGAATTTACAATTTTGAAGGGAAAAACGGATAATAGAATGTATAAATGAGTTCTCCCCTTTTACAAGTTGGTCACGCTGGCCACTCATCTGGAACTCATTTCAGAAACATCAAAAATCTATTATTCATCTGATCAAGTTCGTTAATCAAACCTCCCTTGCATTACACTAACAAGATCATATTAATCAAATATTTTATTAGATGTATGATGTTAGAAAATAACTTGAAATGAACTCTCATGAGGATTCAGTTAGCATAACCTTGAAATTAAGTTAATACATTATATTATCCATATTTAGTGGTTTAAAATTCCGTGCACTTCATACTGTGCAGGTTGAAGCTATCAAGGGTTCTCTTTCTGGGAAAAATACTATTGTGGCAACACCGACTTCCAGTGGAAAATCATTGTGCTACAATGTACTTGTTCTTGAGGCACTTTCCCAAAATAACGTGTCTTGTGCACTATATATATTCCCTACCAAGGTAGTTACCATATGTTATCTCCCTCAAGCCTAAACTTTTTTGTAATTTAAATTTATGGCAATCTTGGCCTTTCTATTTACATTTCTTATGTTTTTGGTAATGTGAGGGAGGAAAAGGTTCCAACTTTTGCTTGCATGCAGGCTTTAGCTCAAGATCAGCTCAAAGCTTTGTTGCATATGACAGATGCTTTCAATGTTGAAATATGTGTTAGGTGTATATGATGGTGATACCTTTCAGGACAAATGTACATGGATTAGGGAAGATGCCAGACTGGTATGGTTCGAGTCTATTTACGCCGTTTGAGCAATCTTGTTAGTTATACCTATTTTGATGTAAATATGACGTTATGTGGTTTTAGTATGGTTATGGATGATATGTGTTTGTATTTGGAATCATGTTAGCACCAACTAAATAGTTTTGTTGTTCATAATTTAGCTTGGTGTATGAATTGATGAAAGATTATAGATGTTACGGTTTTTTTGTATGTGATTATGAATGTTCTTTTTAGTTCTAAATTAATATTATTGGCTAATTTATCTTTGTTTTTTTAATGTAATATTTATTTCGGTGTTCACAGTTGAATGATGTTTGTTGTGTATATATATATAGGTGTATCAGAAGGGGAATAGCGGCAGATTACCAACAAAAAAAGTAAGGTTAAGTTTACTTCAATTTATTTTCCACCGCTAATCCTTCAGAAATTAGTAAGGGTTTACCGACGCTTTTTATAAATAATAATTTATTTTCCGTCGCTAATCCCTTGGTAATTAGTTAGGATTTACCGACAGATTTTATAAATAATATTTTATACCAAATTAATAATTCGTCGGTAAATCGTCGGTATATAAATAAAAATTAAAATAAAAGTAAATTGATAAATAATATTTATTTTTGTTATAAAATTAGTAAAATGACGGTAAATTGTCGAAAATTTCAGGCTAAATTCCGTCGCAAAATCTGACACAAATACCGTCAAGGGTTTTGCCGACCGAGCCTTTATGTCGGAAATCCGTCGCTAAAGCCTGTTTAGCGATGGATTAGCAGCGTTTTCTGCCGCTGCTATTTGCTGTTTTTCTTGTAGTGTCTTCCTGAAATGCTTCCTAGAAATTACCAACGAAAATCGGGTCTCTATCACTGACAATACTTGTAACAACCCGTATTTTCAATAACCTGTAATAACATAAATCGAGGCAGAATTTAATTCTAAAATGGGAATCAAGGGAAACGGGCTATGCCATTGCGTTCGTCTCGGAAAAATACGCGAAATAGAGTCCGAGTTTTCGAAAATCGGAGTCCGTATGACCAAGATATGGCCTCGCGAAGTTTCACGAAAATTCCCAAATTAAAGTATACTTAATTAAGTGAAATGGGTTGTGTAGATATATATATATATATATATTGATATATATATATATATATATAATTGAAAATTTAATAAATAAATATGCAAAAATGCTCAAAACAGCGAATTGGGAGAGGGGAATAACCGAACCGGCCGATTTTTGAAGTCGACCCGAGCCCGCTGGGTCGACTAGGGGTTAATCCAGGGTGTTTGGCTGTCAACCCGTGGGCCGATTCGCTCAAGTGCAGATTTTGCATTTGAATGGTTCTCATGGTCCATCTTTAATCTAAAGGCCCTAGATGGTTCCTACACTTGACTTCTTCCCCAAGACATGCTTTGATGGCTTGGATTGAATCTAGGGTTAATCCTATGGCCTAAAACACTTGCCTAATCTATAAATAAGACCCTAACCTACCCTAATTCATTCATAATTAAACCTAGTGACTAAGCTATGGCAAAATGCTAGCTCTCATGGCCTCCACTAATTTTATGAAGAGGGTTGCATACTAATCACTCTCTAATCAACTTCTAATCCCTTCTTAGCATCTTAATCTTCTTCATTTGGTGTTCAAAGTTGCTAGTTGTGAGTTTCTATCACTTTGATGATCTTTTGGTAAACTAATTAGATGAGATGTGATGAGATTTATGGTTTTGTATGTGGGTTAATGAGCTTTGAATCATATGATATGATGTTAGCATTAATCTTATGTTTATGCATGTTGAGTATGTAAGCTTATGCAAGTTTAATATGATGTATGTTATGTTTGCATGATGCTAAATATGCAAGTTGTGGGCTATGTAATCATATGCATGTTATGCAAGTTCATGGTAATATGCTATGCAAGTTACATGTATGTAAATATGCAAGTTACATGTTTGTTAATATGCAAGTTACATGTATGTAAATATGCAAGTTACATGTTTGTTAATATGCAAGTTACATGTATGTAAATATGCAAGTTACATGTTTGTTAATATGCAAGTTACATGTTTGTTAATATGCAAGTTACATGTATGTAAATATGCAAGTTACATGTTTCTTTATATGCAAGTTACATGTTTGTTAATATGCGAGTTACATGTATGTAAATATGCAAGTTACATGTTTATTAATATGCAAGTTCATGATGACACATTATGCAAGTCTATAAGCTAATATGCAAGTTTGTTATGCAAAATGAATATGTAAGTTATGTGACATATTATATGCAAGTTATGTGACATGTTATGCAAGTTCATATGCAAGTTATGTGTTTGTTAATATGCAAGATGGCACCTTTGAAACATGTTCATTCATATGCAAGTTGACACCTTTTATATGTGTTATATCATGAACGAAATTACGTGGGAACGATGGGGTAATTAAATGCATAAGTTAATAAGATTGTGTGAAATTAATATAATTATGCATAACACAAAATAAATAAACATAGTATGGGAATTTGCCTATTTGGTTAGGTGTACCCATACTATGTGTTGGGAATTTACCTATTGAGTTAGGTCTACCCCATGGGAATTTACCTATTAAGTTAGGTCTACCCATGTTAAGAAAACTTGATTAATTAGGGATAATTAATATAAAATTATGAGGGTGATTAATTAGGTGTAATTAATTGACTAAGACACGAGGTTGGACTCAGTTGTAGCGTAAAACTGCCCGGACCCAACCGGCTTAACCAGTTGCTACAAATGTTAGCCCAATGTGAGAGGTCTTAGGCACAAACTAAATACGTAATTAATGTAAAGACACGAGGTTAGACTCTGTTATGACATAAGGCTGCCCGGACCCAACCGGCTTAACCAGCGGTCATAAAAGACAGTCTAATGTGAGAGGTCTTTACAAAGGTTACGTTCTTAATTAATTAATTAAGAAACACTTAACCACATTAGCATGTAGAGGGACATGAGGGGTTAAGTGGGTGCCTCGGGTGGCATGAGAAAATCTAGTGGTTGCCTTGGGTGGCAATAGAAAATACGATTAGAATACTTAACCAAAATGGAACATGTAATTAAAACATGATTAAAGGGTTAAGTGGGATATACTAGAAAAAGGGACAAGCTTAGGTGGGTAGCTTGTGGAGGCCCATTTCAACCAGTAACCCATACGTATCTTTGTGGGCTCGACCCATGTCGAGGACGGGACACGCATACTGGGCTTGACTGTAAGAGGCAAACGGGTTAGCGGTGGCAACGCAAGTCCAACGGGCTTCATATGCGTGAGTGGGCCCGGGCTGGTAGGTAAGCCGTTGTTGCATCGAGTAGATATAAGCCGTGCACCTTTAGTTTCATCAGGTTGCCACATTGGGGAATGATACATCCCACGGTGGGGCCAGCACGGGTATCTACGTTAGGGAGCCGATCGAATGGGAAGTAGTGTGTACACCTAGTGGATTGTAGGGCCCCGTGGCGCCTACTTGGTCACCTAGGGGTACGCAGGTACTAATTAGTAAATTTTATAAGTCCTTGGGTGGGATCAACCTTTAAGTTAGGAACGACTGGTGTGGTGCAGTTTAGTAATTTACCTTAGGGAGGGTAGATGCGTCTTTATCCTTTATCTTCGTTTAGTTGACTGCTTAGGGTAGCCATTCATCCCTATATGTTACCGTATATCAGTTTATGTCTTCTCTGGTTACTTTAACGATTGTATTGTTAAAGTTATAGGACTCGCTCAGACTTATGTCTGACCCCGTTGTTTTTATCTTTTTCCCAACCCTCAGGTCCTACGGTGGATCCTAGCAGTAGTGGAGCTTGATCGGATTGCTGTTCCAGTCTTTAGGAGCTTGGATAGATGTAAAGCTCCAGTTATCCAGTTATCTTTTCTTTTGTTTGGCTATTGTATGAGAGTGGGATTATGTACTTCTTTATTTTGATGGATATTGTACTTGACCTTTATTGTGGTTTTATGATGTAACCAGACATGTTTTACTTCCGCTGTTATGAGATGATGTTTTAAAATTTCAAGTACTATTTATATCTGTCTTGTTGTAATTTTTCTGTTCTATATTCACTAAAATACTCCACCGATGCTATGGCATTCCCTTAGTGAGTGATCATAGCGGGAGTGGGGTGTTACACGTGGTATCAGAGCTTAAGGTTACCAGAACAGATAAAATTTTTGAGAAAAACTATTTTCTAAGAGTATTTTCGAAGAAAGTATTTTCAAAAGCATGTCTTCTAAGAGAAAAAGTTTTTGAAAAAGAAAAGCATAATCCCCAATAGCCATATCTTTATCTTTCGGAATCTCCTTTTTGAATCTTTCCTCTTTCGTTTCAGCATGGCTGAAGATCTTAACATCCCGGAGGGTTTAGTTATACCACTATGGTATAGGAGGTTGCAAGAGGCTAGGGCCGCGGCTGCGGGTCCGGCCAATGCTACTACACCAGAGACAACCGCTCCTCCTCCTCAGCCTAGAGTGGATAATTTTGCTAAGGTTTGCAAGGAGTTCAAGGCTATAGGAGGAAAACCTTTTCTTGGTTCAGAGACTTTCGTAGAGGCTAGAGATTGGCTTAAGGAAGTGGAAGAGTTGCTAGATATCTTTGAAGTGGAAGAGGGAAAGAAAGTCAAGTTGGCGGCTTGGTTAATGAAGGGAGAGGCCTCATTCTGGTGGGAGGTCACTAATGGAGAACGCCCTGTTGACTCTTGGGCAGATTTTAAGCAAAGGTTTGGGGCTAAGTTTCTCTCAAGGGCGGAAGAGAATCTGTTTATGGAGAAGTTCTTGAATTTGAAGCAAGGGAATCTCACGGTGAAAGAATATGTCAACAAATTCAATCAATTAGCAAGGTTTGGCATAGAGTTGGTGAATACACCGGAGAAGAAGGCTTTGAGGTTCGTTAGAGGCTTGAACGAACCATTGCAAGGAATAGCTATGACTCACATTCCTATGGGGGCCACTTTTGAGAAGCTTGTCTACATGGCACTTATGCATGAGGATGATAAGAATTCTAAGGCACCAGAGAAAAAGGGGGATCAGAAGAAACCGCAACAGCAACAACAAGGCAAGGGCGGAAAAGGCAATGGTGACAAAAAGAAGACGAAGAAGAAGTGCTTCAATTGTGGAACACCAGGACACCTTAGTAAGGATTGTCGCAAAAAGAAGAAGACCGGTTGCTTTCATTGTGGTGAAGCAGGGCATCTTGTGAAAAACTGCCCAAAGAAGGGGCAGAAGACGGGGTCTACCTCAGGAGGCCAGGTGCAAGCTCTTATAGCACCACCTCAGTCAGGGGGGCAAGTTCAGGTTCTCTCAGTTCCACCGATTCAGCAGAGAGGTAGAACTATTTCCGTTGAAAGTCTGGTTTTTCTGTTTGATCATCCAGTTCGTACTTTGTTTGACTCTGGCGCATCGCATTCTTTTATCTCATCATCGTTAGTTGAGTCACTGCACTTAGACACCAGTCTAGTTGATGATCCCTTGGTTGTCTCAAACCCAATTGGGGGCTCCATATATCTGTCTATGATATGTTTGGGTTTGAAGATTTCTATACTTAGCGTTGAGTTTAGATGTGATGCTTTTGTATTGGGCTTCACGGGCTATGGGTTGATCTTGGGCATGGACTGGTTATCCAGTAATGGTGCCGTTCTTGATTGCGAAAGGAGAGTTGTCAGGCTCATGACCCGCTTGGGTAACACTCTCGAGATCTCTTGCAATCCCATGGAATCTGTTTTGCTAAGTTATCTTGAATCGCTCGATGCTTCGGTCGAGAGTTTGTGTTCTGTCAGAGTAGTCCGGGAATATCCGGATGTGTTTGAAGAAGTAAAGGGTTTGCCTCCGAAGCGGGAGATAGATTTCCGAATTTATTTGGTGGATAATGCCAAACCAGTGTCTTTGCCAGTACGCCACATGGCTCCTCGTGAGAGAAGAGAACTTCATAAGCAAGTAGGGGAGTTGCTTGAGAAGGGGTTCATAAGGCGAAGTATATCGGAGTGGGGAGCTCCAGTAGTGTTTGCCACGAAGGCGGATGGGTCCCTCAGACTTTGTGTGGATTATAGAGAACTTAATAAGCTCACGAAGAAGAATAGACACCCATTACCGAGGATAGATGATCTCTTTGATCAGTTGGTTGGCGCGTCAGTATTTTCGCAGATGGACTTAGCTACAGGGTTTCATCAGTTAAGAGTGGCAGAGGACAGTATAGAGAAGACTGCTTTCCGGACTCCGGATGGTTTTTATGAGTGGCTAGTGATGCCATTTGGGTTGACAAACGCCCCCGCATACTTTGTTGATCTCATGAGTAGAGTGTTCAGAGAGTATCTGAATAAGTTTGTAGTAGTTTTTGTGGATGACATCTTGGTCTTTTCCAAGAATGAAGAAGAGCATGCCTTACATCTCAAGGAAGTGTTGGAGACTCTTCGAGCGCATAGTCTTAAAGCTAAATTCTCTAAATGCCATTTTTGGAGAAGAGAAGTGCGATTCTTAGGGCATGTGGTCTCTAAGGAAGGGATAGCTGTGGATCCCGCAAAGATAGTATCTATCCAGGATTGGAAAGTTCCTAGAAATGCTACCAAGGTAAGAAGTTTCTTGGGGTTGGCAGGATATTATAGGAAGTTCATCAAAGACTTCGCGAAGATATCAGCCCCATTAACCCGCTTGACGAAAAAGAATCTGGTTTTCTCGTGGGATGTAGATTGTGATGATGCTTTCCGACGGTTAAAGAGAGCTTTGACCACCGCTCCAGTTTTAGTGCTCCCGGATGGGAGTAAGCCGTTTGTTGTTTATACCGATGCTTGTGGAACAGGATTAGGCGCAGTCTTGATGCAGGAGGGAAGGGTAATAGCCTATGGAGGGAGACAATTGAGAGTACATGAGAAGAATTACCCTACCCATGATCTAGAGTTGGCCGCGATTGTTTTCGCACTTAAGTCTTGGCGCCATTATCTTCTTGGTGAGAGATTCGAGTTGTTCACCGACCATAAATCATTGAAGTACTTATTCTCTCAGAAGGATTTAAACTTAAGACAGCAAAGGTGGATGGAGTTCTTAGCATCCTATGATTTCGAGATAGCGTATACCCCTGGTAAGGGTAACGTGGTGGCAGACGCCTTAAGTAGAAAAAGGCTATCTTTGAGTCCATTGTTCGTGGAACGACGAAGCTTGGAGTTTCTTTCTTTGTTTGACTTCAGACCTTCTGTTGATTTTGTACCTGGTTTGTTGGCATCCTTGGAGGTTAGACCTACTCTTTTGAGACGGATTGGCGAGGCTCAGCGAGACGACCCACAGTTGGTTGTGTTGGTAGAGAAGCTTATAAGAGGGGAGTCGTCCAGCCATTTGGGTAGATACACCATAGATGATAAGGGATGGTTGCATAGAGACGGTAGACTTTGTGTACCGCAAGATGAGGGTTTGAAGAAGGCTATTTTGGATGATGCACATCGTTCAAGAATGACTATTCATCCCGGTGGAGACAAAATGTACCAAGACATGAAGAGAGTTTTCTTCTGGGCCGGTATGAAGAAAGATGTGGCCGAGTATGTGGCTAGATGCTTAGTGTGCCAACAAGTTAAAGTGGAGCAAAGGAAACCCGGTGGGTTGCTACACCCATTGGAAGTTCCACAGTGGAAGTGGGATAGTGTCTCGATGGATTTCATCGACGGGTTACCGAGATCGAGGAAGGGCAATACGGGAATTTGGGTTGTGGTAGACAGACTTACCAAGAGTGCCCATTTTATACCCGTAAAGAGTAAGAGGACCGCTCCATGGCTTGCTTCAGTCTATGTTAGAGAGATTGTTAGATTGCATGGCGTACCATCCAGCATTGTGAGTGATCGAGATCCTATTTTCACTAGTGAGTTTTGGAGAAGTTTGCAAGAGGCGGTAGGGACTCAGTTGTGTTTGAGCACCGCATATCATCCTCAGACGGACGGTCAGACTGAGAGGGTGAACCGTATCTTAGAAGATCTTTTGAGGCTTTGTATCTTGGATTTTGGAGGTACATGGGAAGAACATCTTCCTTTGGTGGAGTTCGCATATAATAACAGCTTTCAGTCCAGTATTGGTATGGCTCCTTTCGAAGCTCTTTATGGAAGGCCTTGTCGATCTCCTACATGTTGGTGGGAATCTACGGATAAGATCTTGCTTGGGCCGGATATGGTTAGAGAGACTTCAGAGAAGATTGATTTAATTCGAAAAAGGATGAAAGCAGCGCAAGATAGACAGAAATCTTATGCGGATCGGAGAAGGACGGATCTTGAGTTTGAGGTTGGGGACATGGTTTTTGTCAAAGTATCTCCATTGAGAAATGTTGTTCGCTTTGGGTCCGTAGGGAAGTTAGCACCGAGATTTGTTGGGCCGTTTCCTATTAAGGAAAGGATTGGACGGATGGCATATAGGGTGGAGTTGCCCGACAGACTTAGTGGTGTTCATGATGTATTCCATGTATCACATTTGAGGAAGTGCTTACATGAGACCGCGGAGGTGGTAGAGCCGAGCTTGCTTAGAGATGTAGAGGTAGAGCGTGATGCGACGATTCGACGAGCTCCTACTCGCATCCTTGGGTCAGAAACTAGGAAGTTGAGGAACAGAGAAGTTCAGCTAGTTAAAGTGCAATGGGGAGATGACGAAAGCAATGCTACTTGGGAGACGGAAGCAAAGATGCGTTCTTTGTATCCATTTCTTTTTGAGAGTATGTCTTTTAACTTCTCCTTTATTGCTTGTCTAGTACTTATCTTATCTTTAGTATATCCTCTCGCTAATACCTATGACCTTTAGATAGGGTAAAACCTATGGTTGAAACATGTGTTTGAAACATGTTATGGTTGATGGATGCATATGGATGCAATTGTTTGCTAGTGGTTGCTCGTGGATGCATATACACACACATTAGGCACTAGATCGGCTCAGTCACTTCATGTTGCATATTGCATAAATGGATGTGGTAGTTAGATTGATGGATGTATCATGGCTGTGTTATCATATGGATGATGCATTTTTGTGTATGGTTGTGCACGCATGTAGAAATTTGTATGTGTCAATAGGGTTTCGCATACATATTGGATGCATGGCACTATCATGGTTTGCATTAAGGAGGTTTACTGTATCAGTAACCGCCTGATTTTCGCATTAGGTAAGTACATATACACACACTTTTGCATATATCCATCCAGCATTTAGAATCTTGTAAGGACAATGATTGCTCGTGGATGATGCTTTGAGTAGATGGATGATTGGATGGTAGGATACGTTCTTCCTAACTTGAAGATTTCGGGGACGAAATCCTTTAAGGAGGGGAGAATGTAACAACCCGTATTTTCAATAACCTGTAATAACATAAATCGAGGCAGAATTTAATTCTAAAATGGGAATCAAGGGAAACGGGCTATGCCATTGCGTTCGTCTCGGAAAAATACGCGAAATAGAGTCCGAGTTTTCGAAAATCGGAGTCCGTATGACCAAGATATGGCCTCGCGAAGTTTCACGAAAATTCCCAAATTAAAGTATACTTAATTAAGTGAAATGGGTTGTGTAGATATATATATATATATATTGATATATATATATATATATATAATTGAAAATTTAATAAATAAATATGCAAAAATGCTCAAAACAGCGAATTGGGAGAGGGGAATAACCGAACCGGCCGATTTTTGAAGTCGACCCGAGCCCGCTGGGTCGACTAGGGGTTAATCCAGGGTGTTTGGCTGTCAACCCGTGGGCCGATTCGCTCAAGTGCAGATTTTGCATTTGAATGGTTCTCATGGTCCATCTTTAATCTAAAGGCCCTAGATGGTTCCTACACTTGACTTCTTCCCCAAGACATGCTTTGATGGCTTGGATTGAATCTAGGGTTAATCCTATGGCCTAAAACACTTGCCTAATCTATAAATAAGACCCTAACCTACCCTAATTCATTCATAATTAAACCTAGTGACTAAGCTATGGCAAAATGCTAGCTCTCATGGCCTCCACTAATTTTATGAAGAGGGTTGCATACTAATCACTCTCTAATCAACTTCTAATCCCTTCTTAGCATCTTAATCTTCTTCATTTGGTGTTCAAAGTTGCTAGTTGTGAGTTTCTATCACTTTGATGATCTTTTGGTAAACTAATTAGATGAGATGTGATGAGATTTATGGTTTTGTATGTGGGTTAATGAGCTTTGAATCATATGATATGATGTTAGCATTAATCTTATGTTTATGCATGTTGAGTATGTAAGCTTATGCAAGTTTAATATGATGTATGTTATGTTTGCATGATGCTAAATATGCAAGTTGTGGGCTATGTAATCATATGCATGTTATGCAAGTTCATGGTAATATGCTATGCAAGTTACATGTATGTAAATATGCAAGTTACATGTTTGTTAATATGCAAGTTACATGTATGTAAATATGCAAGTTACATGTTTGTTAATATGCAAGTTACATGTATGTAAATATGCAAGTTACATGTTTGTTAATATGCAAGTTACATGTTTGTTAATATGCAAGTTACATGTATGTAAATATGCAAGTTACATGTTTCTTTATATGCAAGTTACATGTTTGTTAATATGCGAGTTACATGTATGTAAATATGCAAGTTACATGTTTATTAATATGCAAGTTCATGATGACACATTATGCAAGTCTATAAGCTAATATGCAAGTTTGTTATGCAAAATGAATATGTAAGTTATGTGACATATTATATGCAAGTTATGTGACATGTTATGCAAGTTCATATGCAAGTTATGTGTTTGTTAATATGCAAGATGGCACCTTTGAAACATGTTCATTCATATGCAAGTTGACACCTTTTATATGTGTTATATCATGAACGAAATTACGTGGGAACGATGGGGTAATTAAATGCATAAGTTAATAAGATTGTGTGAAATTAATATAATTATGCATAACACAAAATAAATAAACATAGTATGGGAATTTGCCTATTTGGTTAGGTGTACCCATACTATGTGTTGGGAATTTACCTATTGAGTTAGGTCTACCCCATGGGAATTTACCTATTAAGTTAGGTCTACCCATGTTAAGAAAACTTGATTAATTAGGGATAATTAATATAAAATTATGAGGGTGATTAATTAGGTGTAATTAATTGACTAAGACACGAGGTTGGACTCAGTTGTAGCGTAAAACTGCCCGGACCCAACCGGCTTAACCAGTTGCTACAAATGTTAGCCCAATGTGAGAGGTCTTAGGCACAAACTAAATACGTAATTAATGTAAAGACACGAGGTTAGACTCTGTTATGACATAAGGCTGCCCGGACCCAACCGGCTTAACCAGCGGTCATAAAAGACAGTCTAATGTGAGAGGTCTTTACAAAGGTTACGTTCTTAATTAATTAATTAAGAAACACTTAACCACATTAGCATGTAGAGGGACATGAGGGGTTAAGTGGGTGCCTCGGGTGGCATGAGAAAATCTAGTGGTTGCCTTGGGTGGCAATAGAAAATACGATTAGAATACTTAACCAAAATGGAACATGTAATTAAAACATGATTAAAGGGTTAAGTGGGATATACTAGAAAAAGGGACAAGCTTAGGTGGGTAGCTTGTGGAGGCCCATTTCAACCAGTAACCCATACGTATCTTTGTGGGCTCGACCCATGTCGAGGACGGGACACGCATACTGGGCTTGACTGTAAGAGGCAAACGGGTTAGCGGTGGCAACGCAAGTCCAACGGGCTTCATATGCGTGAGTGGGCCCGGGCTGGTAGGTAAGCCGTTGTTGCATCGAGTAGATATAAGCCGTGCACCTTTAGTTTCATCAGGTTGCCACATTGGGGAATGATACATCCCACGGTGGGGCCAGCACGGGTATCTACGTTAGGGAGCCGATCGAATGGGAAGTAGTGTGTACACCTAGTGGATTGTAGGGCCCCGTGGCGCCTACTTGGTCACCTAGGGGTACGCAGGTACTAATTAGTAAATTTTATAAGTCCTTGGGTGGGATCAACCTTTAAGTTAGGAACGACTGGTGTGGTGCAGTTTAGTAATTTACCTTAGGGAGGGTAGATGCGTCTTTATCCTTTATCTTCGTTTAGTTGACTGCTTAGGGTAGCCATTCATCCCTATATGTTACCGTATATCAGTTTATGTCTTCTCTGGTTACTTTAACGATTGTATTGTTAAAGTTATAGGACTCGCTCAGACTTATGTCTGACCCCGTTGTTTTTATCTTTTTCCCAACCCTCAGGTCCTACGGTGGATCCTAGCAGTAGTGGAGCTTGATCGGATTGCTGTTCCAGTCTTTAGGAGCTTGGATAGATGTAAAGCTCCAGTTATCCAGTTATCTTTTCTTTTGTTTGGCTATTGTATGAGAGTGGGATTATGTACTTCTTTATTTTGATGGATATTGTACTTGACCTTTATTGTGGTTTTATGATGTAACCAGACATGTTTTACTTCCGCTGTTATGAGATGATGTTTTAAAATTTCAAGTACTATTTATATCTGTCTTGTTGTAATTTTTCTGTTCTATATTCACTAAAATACTCCACCGATGCTATGGCATTCCCTTAGTGAGTGATCATAGCGGGAGTGGGGTGTTACAATACTACTGGGCACTCCATGCAGTCTAACGATCTCTTTGAAATAAATCTATGCCAGACTCTGAGCGTTTCTATTTGATCTGACAGGAATAAAATGGGCGGTCTTCGTGAAACGATCTACAATCACCCATATGCTATCAATTCCTTTCTTGGTTCTAGGCAAACCATCAATGAAATCCATGGAAATTTGATCCCACTTCCAATCTGGAATCTTCAATGGTTGTAACAATCCGGTCAGTTTCTGTTGATCACTCTTGACCTGTTGATAGGTGGAACAACGGCTAACATATATTGAAATGTCCCTTTTCAACGAATTCCACCAGAATGTGCATTTGAGATCATTGTACATCTTACTTACTCCAGGATGAATACTAAGCTTGGACTTGTGACATTCATCTAGTACTTCTCTCTAGAGCTTTGGAACATCGGGAATATAAATCCGCCCTTGTAACCTTAGAATCCCTTTACTGTCAAGCTGAAAATCTGAAGCTTTACCCTCCGGAATTCACTTGTAATTCTATGAACAAATTCATCTTCTTTTTGGAGAACAGCGATTTTATTAATCAATGGAGGCATAATAACAAGACTAGCGATGATGGAATTCTTCCTACTAAGTGCATCAGTTACAACATTGGCTTTCCCTGGAGTATACAAAATATCTAGATCGTACGCTACAAGAAATTCTAACTAACGCTGCTGTCTCAAATTCAAATCCTTCTGGGTGAACAAATATTTCAATGACTTACGATCGGTGTATAATTCGAACTTCTCACCCAATAATTAGTGCCTTCAGATTTTCAAAGCAAACATGAAGGTTAACAACTCAAGATCATGAGTAGCATACCTATTCTCATGCGGCTTCAGTTGACAGCTAGCATAAGCAACTACTTGGCCTCTTTGCATCAATACCGCACCTACTCCCTGAAGAGAAGCATCTGTATAGACTTTCAAATCTTGATTGCCATCAATAATTGTTAATACTGGAGCAGTGGTCAACCTTAATTTCAGCTCTTGGAAAGCTGCTTCATATTCAGGAGTCCAATTAAATCTTGCGTACTTCTTAGTAAGCTGTGTCATTGGACTAGATAGCTTCGAAAAATCTTTAACGAATTTCCGATAATAGCTAGCCAATCCTAGAAAACTTCTGACTTCTGTGGGAATCCAAGGCTGCTTCCAATCTTGAATAGCTGTAATTTTGCTTGGATCCACTGAAGTTCCTTCCTTTGATACGACGTGACCAAGGAACTTCACTTCTTCTTGCCAGAATATACATTTGGAAAATTTGGCTTTTAATACGTTCTTTCTGAGAATTTCCAAAACTTGTTCCAAATGTTTAGCGTGCTCGCTAGCTGACTTAGAGAAGAACAGAATATCATCAATGAAAACCAGTACGAATTTATACAGGACTTCGCGAAATACTCTGTTCATTAGATTAACGAAATAAGCTGGAGCGTTACATAAGCCGAACGACATTACTAACCACTCATAGAATAAGTCTGGACCTCTTAAAACTGTCAAAGGAACACATTCTTCGGTAATACGCAGCTGATGGAAACTTATAGCTAGGTCCATTCTTGAAAATACTTGCGCTCCATTCAAACGATCCAATAAATCATCAATTCGGTAATGGATATTTATTCTTCAATGTCTGCTTATTCATGTCACGATAAACTACGCATAGTCTTAGAGTACCATCTGACTTTGGAACAAACACCACTGCTACTCCCAAATTCAAAAAACTAGCTTGATCAGACCTTTCCATAAATGCTATTGACTTTGATCGCCCAATTCTTCTTTCTCCTTCAATGTCATTCTCCGAATTGCATGCACTACTGGCCTTGCGTTCGGAACTAGATCGATCTATAAATCAATTTCTCTACGTGGAGGTAAGCTATCAACTTCTTCAAATACATTCACATAATTCTTGACAATAGAAATATCTTCTTTTAAAGTAGAAGAAACATCAAGAGTTGACCAAATTCTTTTCTATTTGAATTTGGACCTTTACATGGTATGGTTATATAATTACCGAATTTTGTTTTAGCCTTAACAATTCTCTCGACGCATTTAACTTTGGCCTCATATTGGGTTAACCAATCCAATCCTAAAATAAGACCAAACTCAGTAAAATTCATGATGATTGAGATGAAAGAGAACAGGTAACGAGAATAAGAGACAGGCACCCCACAAATCCAACTAAGATCAAGGGAACCCCCAATCGGATTATGGACACTGATGGGTTCTTTGAGGCATCCCAATTTTAAATTCAATTTATTAACCACATTTCTCGAAATAAAACTTCGTGATGCGCCCGTATAAAACAATACCTTAACTGGAATAGTGTTGACAGTAATAGTGCCTTCCAAAACATCTGGCCTTTCACTACTAGTTGAGGGTGCTGGGTCTTCTGCCACTTTATTGACTTGAGCCGCTTTGGTCACTTTTAAAAGCCGGCAATCTTGCTTTACATGACTAGACTGATGGCAAAGTTTGCATTCTCTGGTCTCCTGAACCTTCTTACCGGATTTAGATCCATCCCTCTTCTGCATTTTTAAAGATTTACATTTTCTGGACAAATGTCCTTTCTTATTGCAGTTGAGGCATGTGACAGTTATTAACGGTTCCTCCTTAGATTTAACCCCTTTCTTATTGGTTTTAGGCTTCTTACCAGCCTCAGGCTTCATACTTGCCTCAGGACTATCAGTTTCAAACTTCCTTTTGTTGCTAGAACTGCTTCCTCTTCATCTTCCAAAACACCTTGCTTATCAAGATTTTCATAGCGACAAGCCATTTGTATCATCTTAGAAAAAGGAAGATTCACATGTGCAGTTACTCTACTTTCGTACCTTCTTTGAAGCCCATTAATAAATTTCAGATTCTTCCTTAAAGGATCTCGAATTAGTTATGGGCCAAAGCGAGAAAGTTCATTGAATTTATTCCAATACTCTCGAATGGTCATATCTCCTTGTTTAAGATGGTAGAACTCATCATATAGCTGCTCAGTTGCTTCTGGAGGAATAAATCTTTCTTTGAAAATTTCTTTAAATCTATCCCAGGTAACATTACATTCTGGATTTTCCCTAGTAACAGTTTCCCACCAGATTAAAGCTTCGTCTGTGAGTGCCCAAGATGCTAGTAATCTTTTTTGATCATCTCTCAGTTTTAAGCCTTCAAAAATTCTCTCATAAGAACGTATCCATGCTTGTGTTTCAATAACGGATTCTTGGCCCAAGAATGGTACTCCACCCAGATTTCGATACTTCTTTACTAGAACTTCTAGATCTGATTCTTGCTGTGGGAGCAAAATTGGCTCATTAGATTGCTAAACCGTAGAATTACTTCTTATGTTTCTGCCACTCATTTTCTACTATATCTGCAAATAGCAGACAAAGAGTCAGGCCAACAGAAAAGGTATTGTAAAGCATAGAGACATATATTTAAATGTAAATGCATCTATGGGGTGTATTTCATTCTGCTGTACTCATTCTATGACATTTATAATCCTATTTATAATGAGTTACTCGCCCTAGAATACTACTGATTCTATTTCTAACGAGTTCGTTAACATGTTATATTCCGGAGCTAAGATTAACCAAAGCTTTGATACCAAGCTGTGAAGACCCAAACCCCCTGCCATAGAAGCAAGGATAATTAGTGGAATATAACACATAAACAGTAACAGCAGAACAAAAATATATCATTACACCAGATAATGTACATCAAATTACACTGGAAATAATATCAACATCAGAGTTACACAGCATAATAGGATCATACTTAGTACAGAATACAGTTTTAGCTTAATATAAAATGTCTGCAGCGGAATCAAACATAATGTACTTAATGAAGTCTAAACAGCATAATAGAAATGATAGAATTCATCCTCAGCTCCATAGCTATCCAGAATGAGCCTGCTAAAACCTAAAGTCAAGGCTGCCCATGTAGAAAATAGGGGCACCTGAGTTTGCAAAGTGAAACCAACTACGAGTCAGTCATGGGACGGGTATGAGAAATCTACTTAAATTATTTAATAATAAGGCTAATCACAGGTCCACTCCGCCAATGCGGAATGGGTTTTCTCCATTGGATTGCCAGTGCATGAAATAAAATAAATCATTTAAACAACGCAATGCTCTTTAGAAAAATGAAGTCATTATAAGACTCAGGTCCCATCACGCAATGCAACGCAAGCCGGAGGATAGAGTTTTACCTTATAATGGCCAAAATATGCTTGATACGTATAAAAAAAATCACCTGATATTATTATTAGCGTCTATATGTTTCAAAAACAATTTCAATCATAATGTATCAATCATAGACGACATGAGCGTCCCATGCCACTATGCCGCCAATATAGATTTACAATCAAAACCGCACAATGTCGTATTAGAAGTTGGATTTCCATCATGAACCAAGGCAAGGGATCATCCTTACTGAATTCAAGATTGTCTAGCCCGAGGCTCAGGATTCAGTCGCAACTGCACCTAGATCGTCAGGGCTGGTCCATACTTAGTGGATTATAATTCCTGAACAATACATTTCGCCGTCCTGTGGGCCGTAAATCTGGTCAGCATATCGACCATACCATCCATAGGCCCCGTAGTGACCGATATATCCGAGGAGCCTCGTTTTCCATCATCCACATAAGTAAAAATGTCTGGGCTCCATATCATGACACCACTCCTAGGTAGAAAGTAACGCATGTCCTCCCCGAGGTCCTCTCCCGTTTCTGGTTCATACCGGGGTGTGAGGCTCGCGAATTAACGCTATACACAAAGCTATGCTATTAAAAGTCGTGCTTTGATCATTAACCACAAGGCTCTGCTTTTCAACAAAAGCCTTGATCACTTGCATCTCAGCATGCCACATTGACATTCCACGACATGCGACTGATGTCTATCGATATATAATCTCTAAGCTCATACGTCTTTGAGAAGGGTGTTAAGCAAGAGAATAAATTCTCCACCACCAAACATGTATATATATATAATACAGATCAATCAACACAGAACGAAATCCAATGTCAGACACACATCCATTTACAAGTTCATTCTGGGTCTGAACGAAACCGGAGGCACCTTATTCCTCGTCCCATATGTCCAATACGGGAGAGAGGCCCTCGCACATCTGAACAATCAACAAATACGTCCGGACAACTACCACTGTAATCCTTTCAAGGCAGCAACTCCAATTAAAGGCATCAGTAGCCATCCATTTGATGTGAAGATTATCGGTCTTGCACCGTCTTTATATCTTCGACTTGTCGTTTGATTATTTGAAATGAGAATTAACTCGGCCTTTTCAAATAATCCACGTATATACAGAATTCAAACCAATTCTTTCCTTGGTTAGATTATTTGACATTCATGTTTCAATTCAATATAATAATTTCATGTCAAATATGTGTAACCACCAGAATATCCAATAAACCAAGTAAAATCGGTTTATTTCCATTGTATATCATTTATAATATTTTATAACGATTTATCACTATTTTTATATAATAAAAATAGTCCATTTTCATCGAACGACATTTCAGGTCATTCGATGGCCCTGGCATTGCTTTCATTCAAATTTGAATTAAATATTTCACAAAATCTAACCATTGGATCTTAACGAATTTTATATCGTTGGAAAGATCTTTACAAAGCGAACCCAACGGTTCCGATTTCGGGAAAATCTGACGGTCGAATCTCCCGCTATAATCGTTTAGAATTACGATTTCAAAACGCGAACTGCAGCATTGTTATTCGCTTAATTTAATTCATATATATATATACATACATATATATATATAATTCATTCGACAATTTCAAAACCATTTTCACTTCAAAATTTTGACTAACGCCTTTAATTTTCGGAAAATTTCGCCATAGTCTCCTTTGTTCGGAGAGCATTTTGGAAATTTATTGGGCAATATTAGGCACCCAATAAATCCAGAAACAGTATACATAATTTTTAGTGACCTATCCTATGCTCAAGGGAGTGTGTAAACATCATAACTCCAGAGATAAATCTCGTCACCTTGTCCAATGCTAGAAAAAATAATAATCCATATGCCATATCTAAAAACTAGAGAGACGTGATTATTGCCAACTCCAGGCCCATATGCAGTTTCTATTTATCTGACAATTTATTGTTATATTTTATTTAGTCCATATCAGTCCTCAGTTCAACCTATAATTCAGTCATCGCCATATTAGCGTCTTGCCTGTATGGTAATCACAACCTCATCATACAAGCTCCTATTGCTTATATGGAATATGATATGCTATGACAACAATAATTCGTCTTCGGTTCAACCTGAAATGTAGTCATCGCCATACAAGCCTCTCGCTTGTATGGTAATTTCAACCTCGTCACATAAGCTCCAAATGTTTATATGGTATATGATAGAGTACGCTATTTTCACGAAGTATGTCATGTAGTGTAGTTCAAAATTAATTGTTACTATCCTATGGCGTGGTTTATAATCTCACACAGAACAACCAGCACATCGCATCTAATGGCATTCACAGGAGTTTATATAATAATTAAAACTGCGCAGTCAACTCATTAAGGTTTACCTATTTGTCGGGCATGCAAAAGAATCCTCTACTTTAAATCCATTTCCTATTTAGCATGTGTATATTATGCATATCTAAGCTAAAATAATATTTTTAGCGAACAAATATTTATTTCCATACATGGTTATTTTTATTGGTTTATACATACAATAAAAATATGATTTTTATTGTTCAAAGAATTTATTCAACCCGTGAATATTTTTAACACTTCATATATACAATAAAAATGTTGTTTTTATTGTTCAAACAATTTATTCAACATATGAATATTTTATATACTTCATATATACAATAAAAATGTGAAAATATTGTTCAAACAATTTATTCAACATATGAATATTTTTAACACTTCATATATACAACAAAAATGTGATTTTTATTGACCAAAGAATTTATTCAACACATGAATATTTTTAACACTTCATATATACAATAAAAATGTGGTTTTTATTGTTCAAACAATTTATTTGACATATGAATATTTCTAACACTTCATATATACAATAAAAATGTGATTTTTATTGTTCAAACAATTTATTAAACATATGAATATTTCTAACACTTCATATATACAATAAAAATGTGATTTTTACCGTTCAAACAATTTATTAAACATATGAATATTTTTAACACTTCATATATATAATAAAAATGTGATTTTTATTGTTTAAACAATTTATTCAACATAAGAATATTTTTAACACTTCATATTCATAATAAAAATGTGATTTTTATTGTTCAAACAATTTCTTCAACATATGAATATTTTATATACTTCGTTACAGAAAATTTCAGCATTACAACGGCAGGATGTTTAGCACCGACACCGTGTTTGAGCACGACTCCTCTGCTAACCTAGGCCTTACAGCATTACAATAATTCCATTTCCATAATTTCCACAATTCAATTCATTTTCACAGCACAATGAATTTACCACAAATCCAATCAATTTTGTTGCAACCACAATCACAATCATCACATAATCATCCATGGTTTAATAGAAAGTAGTGTCAGGGGCGACTAAGCCCCGCTTGCAACCTAATATATTTTTATCCAATTTATTTGAATTTAGAAATCTCATATTGGGTTCCACTCCTTAATTGACGACTAGCTCTAAAATTTCTCCTGTCACTTCTAGAATGTAGTGTACGATGTCACGGTCCCAATGCTTCCTGTTTCATCGGATTTCGACATCATATCAAAAAGATATGATTTTTATAAATAAATTTAAATTCGCAACGCCTTTAAGTGTTATAACCCTTAAATATATTACAGCCATACCTTTCAGTTTTGATTCCAAACTAGGTTTTAATTTATCTTCCAATCGGTGAAGCTTAAAGCGGATCAGATTATACCACGTCGAAGAGCAAGGAGAGGCGCACCTGGGGGTGGTGGTCACGTCGAATTCGACGGCGGCCTGGTGGAGAATTTTGGCGATGAACGGAGCGACTTCGCAGAGGTGATTCACACAAAATATTGAACGATGGGTTTTCTAACCGGTATGGATTTGTAGAGGGGAAAATTCTCTATGAAATTGCCTTAAGAACCACTGGATTTCATTGAGTAGATTCAAAAAAATCGAGGGGAGAAAGATTCAGCAATTTTCATTTTTCGATATTGAGGGAGGCAGCACAATTTTGAAATGAAAGAGGGTTTAACGAAAAATCCTATTGGTTGATTATTTATATTAATTTATTTTTAATTTCTTTAATTTTAAAAATACCCTTTAATCAATACGAACTCCAAATCAAACCCAACGATTGTCGCCCCCAGCTAAATACCCTCATTCCGGACACAATGGAATATGTCCCATTAGCCAATTCAACTGTTTCAGTTAGTTATTCACAGAATAAAATATAAAACATTTAATATCGGATTTAAACGCACATTTTAATTTACCGGGGCCCCATACTGATTCCAAAAATTCCTGAAAAATAAATCTAGTTATGTTTTGATGATATGGCCCTAATAAAATTAATTCGTCGAATTTGGAAACCATTTGAAAAATGACATTTTTCTGGTCGATTCAATTCAAACTGAAATTACCAAACGCGTCTTAATTTAACACGCTTAAATATTAATTCCAAAAATTATAGAATTTTAAACCTAGCAATAATTTGACATTCCGGATCCAATAAAAGTGATTTCGTCGAAAACGAAGATCGTTTGAAAAATATCTATTTATAAGGGCTTTGTTGTTATTTAAAAATGGAATTTTTAAATTCTAACCAAATTTCTGTTAAAATTACTCAAAATAAAAATTTTAAATTGGTTCTGATTTTCTAAGTTGTTACAACCTGCCTTAATTAAGCATGTCATTTTGGTATATAAACATGTAGTATATGCAAACATGTATCATTTTGAATTTAAACCAAGCCTAGTTTTGATGTAATTTAGCAATGCTCAACAAAAGTATCAAAAACTTTTTGCAACTTACTACAAAAGAAATCTGAATTCCATACGCCAATTTGGCGTAGGTATGGCGTAGGTAATCGAATTTCCCTACGCCATACCTACGCCAAAAAGGAAGTCGGAAACAGCTCGTCGCAAATATTTCCCTATGCCATCCCTACGTCTAAATGCCTACGCCATACCTACGCCAAGTTCCCTACGTCATACCTACGCCACGTTCTCTACGTCATACCCACGCTAAATTCCCTACACAGTCCCTACATCAAGTTCCATACGTTATCCCTACGCCAAATTCCCTACGCCGTCCCTACGCCAACTTCCCTACGTCATCCCTACGCCAAATTCCCTACGCGATCCCTACGCCAAGTTCCTACGCATTTCCTACGCCAAGTTTCATATGCATCCTTACCCCTTCCCTACGCATTCCCTACGCATCTGTACACCAAAAATCAATATGGTGGTTTTATATTTATCTTCGTCTACCACAAATCATAATAAAACCGGACATATGCAAAATCATAGCAATATATATCAATAAAAACATTGATGTAAAATAAATACCATGGTCGAACTACCATAAACTTGCTACAAATATATTTAAAACAAATCTTGTCCTACAAGCAATAAAATAAAGTTGCTACATAACGCAAACATGATCGTTTCATCTAATTCAAACATCGTGTAATGTACGATACACAAATAGAACATCAAACTCACTACCAAAATAAGATTGGTTCATAACGTCATATCTGCGGTTCTTGGTCTCGCCGCAACCCTTGTAAAATCTCTTGTACAGAACTCATTTGCTCTTGTAGTTTGCTAACAGTGACACTCAATTCTTGATTTTTATCTCTTAGCTCGTCTACCTCCTTCACAAGCTTCTCATCTGTAACTCCAAACCTAACGGTGTATGTATTGTCTTTATATATCTACACATAAAAAATTAAATCCAATTAGTTCGATGAATACAGTTCATATTACAATTAAGTAAAACGGTCCGTTTCGGCTCAGCTGAAACTGGGCCTTAAATCACTGAGCCTTAAGGCTCAGCCGACAGCAACTTGAAGTTGTTGTGCAAGTTGCACATCAACTTCAAGTTGTTGTGCAAGTTGCACATCAACTTCAAGCTGTTGTGCGGCAACTTCAGGTTGCCGCACAACAACTTGAAGTTGCTGTGCAACGTTGCACGGCAACTTCAGGTTGCTGTGCGGCAACTTCAGGTTGCACAACAACTTGCTTAAGTTGTTGTGCAACTTGAAGTTGCACAGCAACCTGAGGTTGCTGTGCAACCTTGAGGTTGCACAGCAAAGCAAAGAGGTCGCTATGCAACCTCGACCTCGTTGCTGTGCAACCTCAGGTTGCACAGCGACCTCTTTGCTATGCAACCTGAGGTTGCACAGCGAGGCTGCTGTGCAACCTCAGGTTGCACAGCAACCTCGCTGTGCAACCTCAGGTTGCACAGCAAGGTTGCTGTGCAACCACTGGTTGCACAGCAACCTGAAACTCAGGTTGCTGTGCAACCACTGGTTGCACAGCAA
The DNA here is from genome assembly GCA_030737875.1 of Allium sativum. NCBI lineage: Eukaryota > Viridiplantae > Streptophyta > Magnoliopsida > Asparagales > Amaryllidaceae > Allium > Allium sativum. The sequence goes on along the minus strand of CM060924.1, from coordinate 180,634,136 downwards.
CCTGTTTCTGGTTGCTGTGCATGGTTGCACAGCAACCTCTTTCAGGTTGCTGTGCAACCTGTGGTTGCACAGCAACCTGAGGAGGTTGTTGTGCAACCTGTGGTTGCACAGCAAGGTTGCTGTGCAACCTGAGGTTGCACAGCAACCTGAACTTCAGGTTGCTGTGCAACCTATGGTTGCACAGCAAGGTTGCTGTGCAACCTGAAGTTGCACAGCAACTTCAGGTTGTTGTGCAACTTCAAGTTGCACAGCAACTTAAGCAAGTAACTTGCTTAAGTTGCTGTGCAACTTGAAGTTGCACAGCAACCACAGCAACTTGGCTCAGCCGAAACTGAGCCTTATGCTCAGTTTCGGCTGAGCCTTAAGGCTCAGCGACGCTGAGCCTTAAGCTTAGTTTCGCTGAGCCTTAAGGCTCAACCGAAATTGAGCCTTAAGCTCAGTTTCGGCTGAGCCTTAAGGCTCAACCGTAACTGTCGGCTGAGCCTTAAGCTCAGTTTCGCTGAGTCTTTAGACTCAGCGACGCTGAGCCTTTGCGCTCAGCGAAACTGAGCCGTAAAGCTCAGCGAAGAGCCACAAAGAGAGAAGCATTATCACGTGCGATCTATTTATGGATCTACATGATCACCACATGACTGGTTCTTTCTATGTGGTATTGATTCAACACAGTTTACATTAAGTAGAAGCATTATCAACTAAAAGTCTACAGTATAGAGCTTGAGCATAACTAGAAAATAAATAAATTAAGTTTTCAGTCAATACCCCAGGAATATTGCCGGTACCAGGCCTTCGTTTGGTTCTTGAAGAAGCACACGTCTCACCTTCTCCAGTAAGCTGCATGTAAAGATGGTTTAGCTCGTTGTGAGAGAGCTCACCACCCTGCCTCTCGGTCATTTGAGGAACCCACTCGTTGTATTTGGCCTGTAATTTAAACTTAAGTTAGATGTATTGTTTAGCAAAATTAGAAAATTGTAAATTATAATTTAAAACTTTTGTTGATTACATACAACAAACTGTTCCGAGTACTCATCAACCCATCCCCCATCTATAGAATCGTCCGGTTTCTCAACATAATGTGTTCGAATATAAACCTACATGAATGTTGGTGTTCGGCCTTGTTCTTTCTCCTAAAAAATAAAAACCATTATCATATCTTTATTTGGATTGTATACTATTATTAGTTAATAATTTAAACAATTACCATATCGTTCATCCATTGTGCCATTGACTTGGAACCACATCTATGTGGCCTTGGATTTTTTTTGCGAGAAATTGAGTTTTTTTTAGAAAGCTCCTTCACATCCTCTCTCTCCCAATAGGCTAAAAATTGTTGCCATACCTCATCTGTTATACAAGCATTCTTCTTTTTATGTCTTTTCATGTCTCCAACAATCCACCTATACTTCAAAGAACACTTTTGATTCCATAACAGTCTGACATCAGCAAAAGAAGTAGCGGTATCCCAAGTATACAATGCCTACACAAGATTTTAGGATCAAATAAATTGGAAAACTTAATCATGAATGAACTAAATATTGCAAGAACCTGAATTTCAAAATTATTCTACCTTAAACTCGTCAAACCAATGATCCTTAATATTAGCAGGAATTGTACTGAAACAAGGCCAAAATGATGTCAAACGGGCCTTAAGCATATTAGATAAAGTACGAGATGTCGAGTCACTATTCGCGAATTCATACCTGTTAATGCAGAAATTAGAGTAAATTATGTAATGCATTATTAAAATATACAATAATTCAAAATTTTAAAAATTTTACTTACTCGCCACTATTCATATAATAGATGTACATGGTACCGACTGAAGAAGTCGAGCCAGTCTGTGACACTTGTCCAGATAGCCCAGGGGTGTCTTCATCATGATCACATTCATCCGAAGGGGTGAATTGTTGATCGATAGAGGGTGGTGCTGGTGCTGGTGCAGGTTCGATCAAACCCAAACCACGTTCACTACCACTACGACCACTACCAGTACGACCACCACGACCACCACCACTACTACGGCCACTGCTACTACGACCACTGCGACCACGAGAACTCATATCTATTACATGAATACGACATTTGCAACTATATACATAAGATAATCTAACATTTCAAAATGAAAGTAGTGAACTTTATTTAAGACAAGGTTTGAAAACATTCATCAAAGAGCATAGAATGTAAATCAACAATTGAAAATTTTACTACTGACTAAACATAAACAAGTTCATAAACATAAAAGCAACCAAGCAACTAAAAACACATGCAAACAATCACAATTAAATATGCATGCTACCAATCTTCATTATCATCATCACTCTCAATGTTAACACTCTCGTCTTCAGGCTCACACTCATCTTCTTCTACTTCAATTTGCGCATCGTCATCTTCATCTACTTCGATCCCATCATTGACGTCATTAATAAGAGATCCTATGTCTTCTACTTGTTGTACAATCTCCAGTAGTGTAACACCCCACCTCCGCTAGGGTCACTCACAAAGGGAATGCACTAGGTTTGGAGGAGTATTATTGGTAAACATGCACAGAAATATTACAAGACAGAACATATATAAAACAGCAGAAGTAAAACCAACTTTCATATCATTAATAAATAAGGTCTAAAGCCTTTTACATCAGAATACATCAAAAACCTGTCTTGTAATAATAAAGAAGCATAAAAACCTTTTCATAAATTATTCCCTATAATAAAGCGGTGAAGCAGCCATAGCCAAGAGAAGACCAAGCTATACATCAAGCTATACATGATGACCTTCAACAGAAGAAGTCCGAACTAAACAACATCATTTCCTCCCTGAAACCTGGGGGGGAAACGGAAGACAAAGAGGCGAAAGAAAACGGGGTCAGTCTTAAAGACTGGTAAGTCCTATCTACTTCCAGTATAAAAACAGGTAAAGGTAACATGACATGCATAAACTGAAAGTAAATATAAGGATGACTACAAGATAGATAAACTAAACCAGGGTAACAGACTGAACTACTGTAGCAAGGTAAACTAAGATATCATGGTAAACTACGGTGTCATGATAAATCAAGGTATCACATCGTCAGGTTTCTATCAAGTATACTATCCCAAGGTATCTACCCCGTCTAATTCCCACGGTATCTATTATGTATATTCTTCCTGGTTCTAACATGTATATTTGCTCTGCACCTCTCGTACTAGTATCCCAACCCGCGTCATGTGTTAACCATGAATGTCCCTTGCCCAATGTCATGTAATGGTCCATGTCAACCTAATATATAGCATATGTAGGTTTTCCCAACTCGTATGTTTCTTTCCATGTATAAGTTCAGTCCTTTGCCGTAGGCCGTACGGGTTTTCCCATGTAAACGGTTTATCCTTGAAGTTGTTTTGGACTGCAACCCTTGATCTAGTTGTGTTTCCTTACCATGAACTATCGCGCGTCCACTTAGGATTTATGCCACCTAGGACCGCTAGGGATCATGCTACCTAATGAACGTTTCCGTGTCTCGGTTTGGGTTTTGGCCACCTAGGACCACTAGGGATTACGCCACCCGTCAACCGCGCCCTTCATCCCATGTATGTATCGTGAATCGTTTTCCATGTCTAGATGCACATGTTCCTCAATGTGCCATCCGAGTTCCGTGCCAGGGCAAACTAAGAAATATGGAACTCGGTCGGGAGCTTTAAGTCGTCTGCTGATGCAGATATCAAGGTCTGTTTTTGTACCCGTGGCTATGGTCCCACGTGACCCCTCCCTCAACTACTGAAAGGCAACCCACGAAAAATCATGTATGAGAACCACTCCCCGGCCCCACTATAGCCCACTTTCCTACGGGCCAACCTCACCCATGACTCGATAGCAAGAACATGGTCTGTTGGGGGTCCTCTGCCTTTCCGTACGTACACGATTGACTAAAGATGGTAGGTAGTCGGCGATGTGCTATCCAGGGCAAAAACCAAGAATCGTCGACTCCACGCTAATCCATCCCAGTCTTTAGGTCGCTCGCATAGCAACCAAGGCATACTCTTGGCTCTTCTACCGCAGACCTTAACCTCTTGTGAGCCCAGGCGGATCATCTGCAACCTCACAGAGGGATACCAAGAGTATCCTCACGTCCCCCGAAACTTCCGCTTCGGCACCCAGTGCGCTGGAGCATTTATCCAAGTCTGATAACTTGCTCCTCCTCGTATACTAAGCGATGACCTACCGTATCAGGTTACTCATCGCTTTGTGAATTAGTCCTATGTCCTTAGCTAAGAATTATTACTTAGTTACCCTTAACTAAGGTTTACCACTTAGCTTCCTTTCCCGTTCTCCTTGATTAACCACGGTTTTCTACCTAGTTCTTCTAACTAGGGTTAGTCTATTGGGTTAAGTGTTATCATTCAAGTCCATGACTTAACCCGCCCATGAATCACGTCAAAGATTGGCTAAGTATTTAAGTTCAAGACTTAGTCCTACAAGTTGGTTAAGTGTACCCAGAGGCTCATGACTTAACCCTATCAAGTCAAATTGGTCAAGTACTAGCTTACCTTAATCCTATCGGATTATCTTGCTAGATCGATTAAGCATAGATTATCTTAATCCCATCAAATTATCGAGTCGGATTGGTTAAGTATATGTTAGCTTAACCCCATCCTCTAATCGTACTACAATGGTTAAGTATATTCTAAAAAGGTCTTGTGACTTAACCTTATCAGGTCCGCGTATTAGATTGGTTAAGTGTAGGTTACTTAACCCCATCAAATCATCATGTATAATTGGTTAAGTATAAGTTGCTTAACCCCATTAAATTATCTCGTTAAGTTGGTTAAGTATTGTTTACCTAACCTCATTGAATTACCAAGTTTAAATTGGTTAAGTGTTTAACTTAACCCCATCGAATTACCGTGTTTAGATTAGTTAAGTGTGGATTACTTAACCCCATCTAATTACCGTGGTTAGATTAGTTAAGTATCAATTACTTAACCCCGTCGAATTACCGTGGTTAGATTAGTTAAGTATCAATTACTTAACCCCGTCTAATTACCGTGTTTAGATTAGTTAAGTCTTAATTACTTAACCCCATCTAGTTACCAAGTCGGATTTGTTAAGTGCAAATTACTTAACCCCATCCCCTAATCATCTTGCATGGTTAAGTGTCATTAAGAAATCAAATTTACTTAACCTTATCAATGGGCATTAATTTAATTAATGCACTCACAACCTCTCACATTAGACCTTGTTGTGGTTACTAGTTAAGCCGGGCGGGTCCGGGTAGATTTACACCACAACCTAGTCTAACCTCGGGTCTTAAGCGCGACATGACCAACTTCTCACATTGGGTCTTATTGTTTGTAGCTACTAGTTAAGCCGGGCGGGTCCGGGTAGATTTATGCTACAAACTCAACCCAACCTCGAGTTGGCCACTTTCATGTTTGGTCTAGTGTTATATTACACTTACAACCCATACGTGTCTAATTTCACGTCCCAAGTTTACCCCATGTGTCATGCCCCCATTTTGGTTAAACTTACATGTCGTGTTCACATGTAACCTCAAGTCAAGTTTTCATGTCATATTCAAGTCAAGATTTCGCATCATGTTCATGTTTATCTAACTACCCAAAATCGTGTTTTCACTTGAGTAAAAGTGAGTCAACATAGTAGGTATACTATGGCTACATGTAGACCCCAAAACATGCACGGTGCCACAAAAGGGATTGGCTCCAAACATGCATGGTATCATAAGGGGGTTTGGCCTTAAAACATGAATGATAGCGTCATATAGGGATTGGCCATAAGCATGCATACTATCATAAAGGATTTGGCCACAAACTTGCATGTTGTCATAACGGGATTTGACCTTACATAAACATGATATCATAAGGGGTTGGTTTCATTTACATGCATAAGCCCCAAAGTCCAATTTATGCCATTATTTCACAAGCCAAAGTGGCTCTAAGTGTTCATGCTATCATACTACAAGTAAAGGTCCAATCTTGCATGGAAAACTATGTCCAATGCAACATAAATAGCATGGTTTAGTAGCTACAACATCACCCAAAGTCATATGTTCATGATAAAGAGGCAAACTAGGTTCCCATAGGCTAACATACTCATGTTACTTTGCATTTTATCCCATGTCACATCAAAATCATCGTTTAAATCTACAAGTAGCTAGAACTTACCTAGCGAGGCTTAGGAAAGGGATCATGCATCATCTTGACGAAGAAAGGTGCCTCCTTTGCCGAAGAACCGTCATGAAACTCGCATAGCAACGTTGATTTGGCCTCTATTTGGTGTAGCAAGCTTGCACCTTTTGATTTGAACCCGATTTGAATGCATAGGCTCTTGAAGTTGGAGATGGAGGCCATGATCAATGAAGTTTTTGGCAGCACTTAGTTGCTAGGTTTGATTTTTAGGGATTTAGGTTAGGTTTAGGGTGTTTTTATAGAGATTAGGGTAGTTTTAGGCCCTTAGATTAACCCTAAATCGGATCTGAGCCATCAAACCACGCCAGAAGCTTCCAGAACAAGACCAGAGACCAGTGCAGGTGCACCAAGCCAAGATGGCTCGGCCACCATAAATCGACCCCCAAGTCGACAGGGCTGTCGACTTGGGTCAAGCCAGGTCGACTCCCAAGTCGACAGGGCTGTCGACTTGGGGTGCCTAGCGGGAATTTTCCCGCCTAGCTTTCCAGCCCTAATTTTCGAAATTTGAACTCGTTTTTGAACTTGAATTTTCTGAAAACTTCGTCGGACCATAACTTGGACATACGGACTCCGATTCTCGAAAACTCAGACTCTATTTCGCGTATTTTTCCGAGACGAACGCAATGGCATAGCCCGTTTTACTTGATTCAGAATTTAAAATTAAATTCTGCCTTGATTCTCGTCTTAATCATGTTATCGAAATGCGGGTTGTTACAAGTAGCTCATTAGGTTCTGGATCATTTTGATATGCAATATTATCGGTTATGATCGTATTTGAGTGAAATGACCATCTCGGTTTTGTCTTAATGACAGCCCACCAATCTGAACGACTGTTGTCGATAGCAGGATATGGTGTGAAATAAACTTGTGTAGCTTGTGCCGCCAACACAAACGGATCATACCCTAAATATTTTTTTTTGTGGTTCACTTCAATAAGAGGGTAGTCCTTATGTACGTGCTTTACTCCAGTATTCGGCCTACTATCAAACCATCGACATTTGAATAGAAACGTTTTTAACTCCGGCACCACCGAGTAAGTTAACTCAATTATTTCCTCCAGTACACCATAATAATCTGTTATGTCATCATCGTTGTTCCCACCTTTGATACAAACTCCACTACTAACAGTCGTCTTTTTCTTTCCATATTCTTCTGTGTGGAACTTAAATCCATTTATAAACATTATTGGACATATTCTGTAACTAGTATGCGGTCCAAAAGCAAGTTTCCTATAGCAAATGTCGGTGATGTTGTTCGTATCAACCTATCAATTTGAATTAAATACACAAGTTAATATATAATGGATACAGTGCAAGGTTAAAAAACATGACTAATCATACTTACATATTGTTTAAACCATCCCTCGAATTCTTTACAGAGTTCAGTATTGGGATATTCACTTTCGAAATTGCTGTTTAAACGAAATACACATGTTAATATCTAAGTAGTATTGTGTGTAGCTTGAAGAGATTGACATTAATTTAGTTAATGAATAATCAAATTATTATAGTACCTTATAAGATCAGCTAATTCATTGCAATTAAGAAGCACAGTTGCATTGGCTAGATTGTAATCTTTTGTTGTAGCGAAGCCTTTAACATTCTTCCATTTACCAGATGGACGTCCTTGTTTTTTGAATACTGAGATTATCGACTGAATCATTCACAATATCAGTTTCATTGCGATGACCACGATTAAAATTTAAATTCACATGATCATCGAAATAATGACTAAAAAATATGGATGCTTCTTCAATAATGTACGCTTGACAAATAGAACCTTCAACACGTGCTTTCTGCTTCACCTTTTTCTTTAGGTGGCCCAGATACCTTAATAGGAAAATGTGTGAATAATACTATGACATGTTGTATATTTAAACATTGCGTAAATAAATATAATTATTATATACCTCTCAAAAGGATACATCCATCCATACTGCACTGGTCCCCGTAGTAATGTTTCAGTTGGTAAATGTACTGGCAAATGTTCCATGCAGTTAAATACTCTAGGAGGAAATATTTTCTCCAATTTACATATCAATTTGGGTACATCTCTTTCAAGCTTCTTCAAATGGCTTTTAGATAGAGTTGTCGAGCATATATCTTTAAAGAACAAACTGAGCTCTGTTATAGGCACCCAAACCTTTTGTGGTAAAATCTCTTTAAATACTATCGGAAATAGAGTCTCTAAAAATACATGGCAATCGTGGCTCTTTATACCTGACAGAATAAGATCCTTCATATCAACGCATCGTTTCATATTAGAAGCAATCCCATCGGGAAATCTCAAAGAATCGACCCACTCTAGTAATTTTGTACAACGAGTTTTATCCAACTCATAACAAGCAAGAACTTTGAAGTTTGGACGAATCGGATCAATCTTAAGCTCTGGACGATTGCAATAGTATTCGACATCTCTTCTTGATTTCAAATCATCTTTGGTTTTTCCTTTCGCATTCATGATTGTATGAAAGAAATTCTCAAATACATTTTTTTCAATATGCATCACATCTAAATTGTGTCGAATTTTTAGATCCTTCCAATATGGCAATTCCCAAAATATACTCTGTTTGCACCAATTGTGATAATCACCTTTACCAGGAATTTTGGGCTCTTTGTTTCCTGTCTCATGTAATTTTGCATAATCTTGTACAATATCAAATATCTCTTCTCCATTCAAAAAAGTTGGTGGTTGCAAGTTTACAGTTTTATTTCTTTCAAAGTTTTTCTTATCACGTCTAAATGTGTCATTTGTATGTAAAAATCGACGGTGGCAATCCCACCAACACTGCTTACCACCATGCTTCAGTGTAAATGCTTTTGTTGAATCCAAGCACACAGGACAAGATAATTTACCTCCTGTACTCCAACCCGAAAGCATCCCGTATGCGGGAAAATCGCTTATCGTCCATAATAAACAAGCAAAGAGTTTGAAATTTTTCCTTTTTGATACGTCGTACGTGTCAATGCCCTCTACCCACAATTTCTTCAGGTCCTCGATTAAAGGTTGCAAATAAACATCTATTCCGTTTTTCGGATTTTTGGGTCCAGGGACAATTAGGGTTAAAAACATGTATGGATTTTGCATACACATCCAAGGAGGTAAATTGTAAGGTGTCAAAATAACTGGCCAAGTGGAGTACTTTTTACCATACTGACTAAAAGGTTGGAAACCATCAGTGCATAAACCGAGCCTAATATTTCGTGATTCATTGGCAAAATCAGGATATTTGTCATCGAAATGTTTCCATGCTTCTCCATCTGCGGGATGACATAAAACTCCTTCCTCTTGAACCCGTTCACTATGCCATCTCATGTGCTCCGCAGTGGCATAAGACGAATACAATCTTTGCAATCTAGGTATAATCGGAAGATAATGTAAACGAGTAAAAGGCACACCTTTACCGTTACTTTTTTTCTTTTCGTATCTTCCTAAGACATAAAATTTACATTGTGAACGATCTATGTCTTCTTTCCAATATAACATACAACCACTTTGACATGTATCTATCTTTTCATACGGCAATCCGAATGCGGACACTTGTTTTTTTAATTGATACCAATTTTCAGCCAATCTAGTATGCAAACCGGATGGGACCACATCTCGAATTAAACTAAGAACGTCATTCATTAATTTTTGTGTACCATTGTTTGTGGATTTTATTGCAACTAGCCTAGCAGTCGCTGCCAACTCTGTCATAGGACATCCATCAAAAAGCGGTTTTTTTGATGCTTCTAACAAATCAAAAAAAGATTTAGCTTTTGGATTTGGCTCTTCCTCTACATCCAATGAATTAGACAACATGCTCGGACCAGCGGCATCAATAACCATTTCAGTCATTCTATTTTCTGTAGTAGTAGATTCATAAAAATTAACACCAAAATTAACGTTACCATCTACCGACATATTAATAACGTTCACCGCATCTTCACCGTGATGTATCCACACATAGTAATCGTTCATAAAACCGTTTTTAGTCAAATGACTTTGAACAATTCCATGAGGATAATGTTTTGTAGCTTTGCATTTCTTACAAGGACAACGAATTTCCGTCATGTTTGTTCCATTGGAAGATGCCACTATCATGAACTCATTTAAACCTCTTAAAAATTGAAATGGAATTGTTTGTCTATATCCAACATTTTTGTACATCCAAGCACGACGAACTTTCAATTGTTCCATCTTCTACTGCATAATTAAGACATGTTATATTATAAGATGAGTACTTATATTATTATTATTATATTATTATACAAAACTATAGTAATTTCATTATTTTAATAGATATCTAATTATTGTATTATTTTATTTAGATGGATATAATTTCAAATTCGAACACATACAAATACAATATTAGATGTTTTCGGTTTTATTTATTTATTTCCTTTTTACTTTGACGGCCGGTCTACCTACTTCCCATTACAAATATAATAACGTAAGCATATTTTATAAATCATTTTAGGTTAAACGGTTCAACAAAATTTCGGCAGCACTTCCCTTTGGTCCCTGTATCGTACACAAATGCATGTACACAGGGAACAAAAAAGGAAGTGCCATCGAAATTTTGTTGACCGTTTAAACTGAAATGATTTATAAAATATGCTTATATTATTATATTTGCAACTTGTCCAATACTAGGACAAATCCAACGAATATTGTATCAGATGAATATAGATTTCCGTTTTGTGTAAAAACGAATACCCATATAACGATCATATACAACATTTGTCGGACGGGGCCCAATTTATATAAGGGGTTCACATGAGTAGTCAAAAAAACATTCAATCTAAGTTTAAAACAAAACAAAAAACACTTCAAATGGAATTGTTTTTTCTACGTATGATAATCGAATTATGTAAAAAAACATGTCATAAATAAATGTGGTAAACCATCTCATAGTAGATCATAGAAGCCCGCTAGCAATCCAAAACTAAAGCAACAATCAAATTGGAGTAACAATAAATACAAGGAACAAAATGAAAAGGCTTTTTTTTTTATAAATTCAAAATTTCAACCTTCGTAATATATGTAATGCTTTGGAAACAATTATCCTTGAAAAAATGAAGTTAGATGGGAAATGTATGAGATTTTAAAGAGATGATTAATCGTTACGACTTGGATGTAAAACGAAGAGTATAAAATGTTGTTTTTTAGGCAAGTGTAATACACATTTTGAAGTTTATATGCAACCTGCCATCTATTAGTGCATTACAAATATTTTAATAAACAACCAAAGCTCTGAAAAGATGATTAAAATATGATAACTAAAGCAAAGAAAGTATTAGAGCTAAATTAACTTTAATTAAAATTAGTACCATCATAAAGCTACAGCTGTCCCCTTTCTTTTCGCAAAGAGCAACAAAACAGCCCGAAACTGGAAATACTAGTTTAAAAAACTCTTATATATATGTTGCATTTTTATCATGATTGGACATTAGTTACGAAAATAAGAATATGGTGATGCACTTATAATTCAGTTTTGGAATTTACCAAACATAAATAATGCGATTTCTAAAATTACGTCTTCGTTTATGTCAGCATCAGATAATTTCATATTATGTTTATCTTGTACTTAATTATGTTAGTTAAGTGTGATTAACTTTTTAAGCAGCAGAAATCATAACATATACAAGCCTAAACTAGTCTTTTGCTTCCAGTGCTTTTAATAAAGCCTTTCCTTTTGCATTCAATAAAGCTAAACACATTAGGTCATGGAAGAATTTTCTAGGTTGGTCGTAAAAGCTTCCACTTCTATATAAAAAAATCATACTCACATTATGTACACCATTGTTTAGAGTGGATCAAAAAGTACGGTGATCTACAAAATAGAGCACCGTGTGGATAAAAACCAATCCCATAACAATTTGTTTTAGTGATGTAATCAGTGTAATCAGTGTCATGCACATATCATTTTCAAAAATAACAGTAAACATTGATCTACACCACACCTAAATACACAAGAAGCAGTAACAATTTTTGGTTGCTATGTTAAGGTGTAAAAAACAACTTACAGAGGAAGAAAGAGGGACAAATCGCTGGAATAAGAGACGGAGGGAGAGGAAACACTCGCTGGAATAGGGCAGCTCCAAGTCTCAGCGGTCTCGGCGGCTCGGCGGTCTCCAAGGCGGCGCGGCGGTCTCCAAGGCGGCGGCTCGGCGGTCTCCAAGGCGGCGCGGAGGTCTCCAAGGCGGCTCGGCGGACTCCAAGGCGGCTCGGCGGTCTCCAAGGCGGCTCCAGAAATTGAACGCTCGATCCGCGATTTGGCGTTTTAGGGTTTTTTTTTTATACTGTAATCGAACGGAAATGAGAAAGTGTTTACTGGAATGATGGAAAGAAAGTGGCGGATGTATTGTTTTGACTGGGTAGCAAATATTTAGACCGTAATTTCAGAACCCATTAATAAATTTCAACCAGGCGTAGGGAATTGGTAGGGAATTCCCTACCCGATGCCTACACCATTGATATTTTTTACATTTTCCCTACGCCGCGCCTACGCGATGTAGGTATGGCGTAGGGAAATGTAAGTTGGAAAATGACCCCTTTTTTTGTAGTGTTATTAACGTTTGATAATATATCACATGAAACATTCCTGAATTTTCCAATTAAATTTGTTTAAAATATTTGTCCCAACAATAGTAATATTGAGGTTGTGATGAAATCACGCGTGTTAACAAATATAAGAGGAAGCCCACAAAATTCGTGTCATTGAATAGTTCAAATGTTTTTTTTAATGTAAGTTAATGAAAAAAGAAATATTTTCAACCTGCTTGTTCCCATTTTGCCTAATTTATTTTAAAAATTCTATTGTAAAATTAAAAAAGCCAATTATTATATTCAACCGTCATTGGTAGACCATAAATAAACTTGTGTTATTTGCATATGAAATGTGAATTCCGTTGCCAGTTTTAACAAAAGTACTAATAGAAAGTGCGTAAGTAGATAACATTGAAAATGCATTGGAATGTATTAACGATATTTCAATGCTCATGTTTTTTTTCCTTCCGTATAAATAAATAACATGGAATAAGGTGTCAAAGCAATGTCATTTTTATTTCTAGCAAGTAAACAAATGACATTGAAAAAACGTCTGAGCCTAACAACACATTTTCGATGATTTTTTGTTACTTCTATCATGTAAATAAACGATATCAGAAAGACATCGGTATTTTTCAAAGTCATTATTTTTCGACGTCATTCATATGTTTTTTTGTTTACCATTACTTTGTTTGCTTTTTTGTGCTGTTCTACCTTGTGTTAAATTATATTTTAGTAAACAACATTACATAGTTTCTAGAATAATGCGTTGGTTACCAACAATGAAATTTTAAATTTCAAATTTTTCGTGCTATTCTACATTTGTGTTAAATTAAAATTTAAAATTTAAAATTCCAAAGGTTAATAATCTCTTACTTTAGCCGAATTATTTGCCAACTTTAACTCTTCATCCTCCTTCCTTTTTTTCCACTCACTAACAACAAGAGCAGAAAAGTTGTGCCGAACCCTAAATCGCCCCCACTAAGTGAACCTTATCATACCAACCCACGCGGACGCCCCCAACGTGGCAGCTACACCCCATCTGCTCAACCTTTATTAATCATTGCCGCCAAGCTGCGTCATCCTCTTTTGTGCCTCGTCTTTTCCTCTAAAAGCAGGTAAAATCTATTAACTATATGACTTAATTATAGTCTTTTGGATACATATATCACTTATATATATTGAAAGATAAGGTGACTGAAGAGACTTTAAACTGGGTTTGGGTGCTTATCAAAGTATTATGGGTTGCCTTTGTAGATTGTACGAAGGTCGATAAGGGTGACAGGTTTATATTGGAAATACTTGATTTTAATTTAGCTCATGATCATGCCACAGACGCAAGTGAGAATAAGGGAATAATTTCTTCTTTATTTTTAGAAATCAAGAATTTTGTTGAATGTGGTCGGTTTTTCTCAGTTAGTAGTAATTTGCACATCTGAACTGAAGTGGTTGATCCTATGTTGATGGGTGAACTGCGGTGTGCATGTTAATTAGAGCTAGGTGGCTGCTGACTACGATGTGAAATTCTTGATGTTTGATTTGTGAGTGTGCGGTAAATTGCTGAGCTATAGATCAACTATCAGAACAACCTGAAGGCTTGCACTTTTGTCCTCTTTATACTGTTGTTTCTTCCATATTACAATAAATGAATTAAACATTTAAACTAGTGTTGCACAAATACAAAACTTACAGAAAATAAAAATACCAAAAAGATGGAAGGCTTGTTGGGCTTCCAGTTTTATCTCAGGTGGTTTATATTTGAAGTGGGCCTTCTCTTTTGCTTGCATTGTCGATGATGTGTGCTGGGCTTTTCTTCAAAGTCCTTGTTAGTTTGCTTCGACCTGTCTGTTTGCGGGTATGATGGCTTGTAAAATGTGTGTGTTTTTAACCAGAATGGTTAGTACCTTGCTATGTTGTTTACCGTGTATGTTAATTGGGTCTAATCTCCTTGAGTTGGCTTTTGTTTTTGTTTGTATAGAATTCCTCGATAGGGTTGTTTCTATTTTTGGCCAACTCAAGCTCTTTGTAATCTTTTATTCTGTAAACTCAAGCATTTTGGGGTGCTGCACTGTTTCGGGTGTCATTGTACGCTCGCCATACATACATATATATATATACATATACATATATATATATATACATATATATATATATATGCATATGCATGTTCAATGACACCTCAAACAACGGAGTACCCCTTTGGTCTCCTTGTTTTTCACTACACAATCGGTTTCTCTCTCCTTCCACTAACTCTCTCTTCCTCCACTATCTTTTTAAATATAAATGAGAGGTGAACATCAGAGGGCTAAAGGGGTGCTGGAATTTTGGGTTGTCATTGAACGCTTGCTATACACACACATACACACACGTTTATACATATATGAAAATATACTACAAATTGCGGCACAATGTGTTTGCTATTTATCATACTGTATCTATCATACGCTGTATCCTATTAGCTTAAACTAGATTTATCTATGGTCTAGAATCTCAGTTATAGCTCCAATAATCCTTACGGCTGGGGACGAAAAAACTACTGCTAAATCTTTGATAATTAAGCATGTGCCGAAGGACAAATGAAAGGTCATCGTCAAGGTGTATGAAGATGGATCCTTAAGGAAATCTATATAAGCAAGTTTAACACTTCTCTTTGGTCATGCCTTGATGTCTTTATTATATAGTGTGTACCTTACTGTATAGCTAAGAAACCTCTTACATGAACATTTGACATTTGCCATGTTAATCCTTTTATTCCAAAGTGGCAAATAAAAGGCACAAGGTACAAGACCCAAAACCCACAAATGAGTGGTAAAAGAAGAAAGCAGATATAACACTAAAATAACTGCTTCGGTTAGCTATGACAATCAGTCGTTGGCGGCCGTCGCAAGTCGTAGCTAAAAACCGCCGCTAAATACTCTGACGCTAACAGAATAATGACGTGTTTAGTGTTGGCTCCATAACCAACTTAACTACAATTGACGACGGAAGGTGGAGACGCATGACAAATTGTGGTCAATCTAGTGTTTGCCACAAGCTGTTGCAAATTATCCGTATCTAACCGTCGTTAACCATAACTAACCTGGAACAACAGGCTGAAGCAAGCCGCCACTAACCATTATTCCACCTTACTGGAAATATGTCACTAGCCGTCACTATCTGGAACTGTTTTTCCATTTTCTAGCCGCTATTCTTCCCTCAAGCCGCACAAACTCATATTCATTCATTCCACTCATTCCGCAACTCATGTACGATCAACTCTACAACACATTTTCATATCCAATTGTTAGAAAAAGTTGGTGACTGACATGAAAAAAAACATGGGATGCACCTAGCATGCTACCAACCGCCACCTACCGGGCCACCAACCATTTCTCACCTTATAAATACAACCTTCCTCTTCATAACTTATATTCCATTCCAAAATCCAAGAAGTAGAAAAGGAAACAAGCTTAAGAGTGAGATCGAGAGTTGAGTGAAAAGTGCCTTATGTAATCACTTTGTAATATTCTCTAAAATAAAAGATCTGCAACAGCCCGGAGACATAGACATAATTGGCCGAACTCCATTATCAAGTTTGTGTGTCTCTTACCATTCTACATTTAATTTCTTTTCTCCACAAATCTAATTATAAGGAAATTTGCGTGATTTCCCAACAACTAATATCATATCCATAATTTGTTAGAAAAAACAAATTCGAGTGGGAGCGATGGTGGCGGATGAAGGAAAGATGAAAATCGAGAAGTTTGACGAATCCGACTTTGGCTTTTGGAAAATGCAAATTGGAAATTATCTGTACCAGAAAAGGCTTTATCAACCTCTCTCAGAAAAAAAGCCAGAGAATATGAAGGATGAATATTGAGCTCTTATTGATAGACAAGCCCTTGGAGTTATTCAATTGACGTTATCTCGCAATGTTGCTTTCAACGTAGCAAAAGAAAAGACCACGATGGGTTTTATGGTGGCTCTCTCCAGTATGTACGAGAAGCCATCGGCCTCTAACAAAGTTCATTTGATGCAGCGATTGTTCAATTTGCGGATGACAAAAGGTGCATCGGTAGCTCAACATCTCAATGAACTGAATACAGTTAATTCTCAGCTATGTTCAGTTGAAATTAAGTTTTACGAAGAAGTACACGCGTTGATACTTTTGTCGTCCCTGCCAGAAAGTTGGAATGCTACTGTCACAACAGTGAGTAGCTCGTCGGGAAGCAATAAGTTAAAATTTGATGATATTCGTGATATGGTTGTCAGTGAAGAGATCCGACGAAGGGATTCTGGTGAGTCATCAAACTTTTGAATTTTGCATACACAATCAAGAGGAATTGATTCAACACAAGAAAATGGACGTAGCAAATCGAACTACCGAGTTAGGTCGAAAGACTGGAGATCTAAATTTAGAAATCCCAACAATTCCCACAGCTCAAAGACCGTTGAGTGTTGGAACTGTGGAAAGACCGGGCACTGCAAAAATCAATGCAGAAGTGCACCAAAGGACTAGGAGGCGAAGCCAGAGGCAAATGTTACTTCTACCTCGGGAGGAGATGAAACGTTGATATTCTCTTTGGAGAGCAAGGAAGAGTCTTGGTTGCTAGACTCTGGAGCATCGTTTCATGCCACTTCGCAGAAAAAATTCTTCGAAAGGCACGCCTTTGGATATCTTGGAAAAGTATATCTTAGTGACGATCAACCTTATGATATCGTTGGAAAAGGTGCTGTGAAGATAAAGCTAAATGCATCAGTTTGAGAGCTAAAGGATGTCAGACACATACCCGATTTGAGAAGGAATTTGATCTCCGTAGGACAGTTAGCACTATGACTTTCCATGGTGATGATTGGAAAATTTCAAAGGGTGCAATGACGATTGCTCAAGGTAAGAAGAGTGGTACTCTTTACATGACAGCGGGAGCACAATGTTCAATCACTGTTGCAGCTACAATGGAAATTCCAACATATGGCACCAGAGGCTAGGCCATATGAGTGAAAAGGAAACGAAGATCATGCACTCGAAGGGAAAACTTCCAGGTCTACAGTCAGTGGAAATAGGCATGTGTGAAAATTGCATATTTGGAAATTAGAAGAAAGTCAGGTTTCAAATAAATGGCAAAACCCCAAAGAAGGAAAAACTAGAGCTTGTTCATTCCGATGTTTGGGGCAACAACCATCCCATCCATTGGTGGAAAGCATTACTTCGTTACTTTCATTGAAGACCACTCGCGAAAGGTATGAGTTTACTTTTTAAAGCATAAATCTGAAGTATTTAAGGCTTTCAGGATATGGAAAGCTATGGTTGAAAATGAGACAAATTTAAAGATCAAAAAGCTTAGGACTGACAATGGAGGTGAATATGAAGACACCAGATTCAAGCAGTTCTGTTATGAGCACGGGATCAAAATGCAAAGAACCGTGTTGGGTACGCTTCAACACAATGGTGTAGCTGAGCGTATGAATCTAACGTTGACAGAAAGATCTAGAAGCATTCGTACACAATCAGGTCTATCAAAGCAGTTCTGGGCAGAAGCAGTCAACACAACAGCTTATTTGATCAACGGAGGTCTTTCGGTTCCATTAGAGCACAAAATACCAGAAGAGTTATGGAGTGGCAAGGAGGTAAAACTATCACATCTAAAAGTTTTCGGTTGCATAACATATGTGCATATTAATGATAAAGGCAGGAATAAACTTGATCCCAAATCCCAGAAATGCACTCTCATCGGCTATGGCAAAAATGAGTTTGGCTACCGCATTTGGGATGATGAAAACAAGAAGGTGATCCGTAGCCGAGATGTGATCTTTAACGAAAGAGTAATATACAAAAACAGACATAAAATAGAAATCAACGATCCAAAGCAGAGTGAACCAGTATTTGCATATGCAAATGATATTCCAGATAGTCTCATCACATAACCGAGTATATGAAGTGCCCAACCTAATGAAATTGTTGATTTAAGCAGTGTGGACCAGTCTGACACACCACAACATCCTACTCCAGCTCCTGAATTGGGAAGATCTTCTCCACCTCATGTACCTAACAAAAGATAAATGAACTATTTGTTACTGACTGATGCAGGGGAACCTGAATGCTATGATGAAGCTTCTCTGGTTGATGATGCTAGCAAGTGGGAGCTTGCCATGAAAGATGAGATGGAGTCTCTTATATCTAACCAGACATGGGAACTAGCTGAGTTACCCATAGGAAAGAAGGCACTTCATAATAAATGGATGTATCAGGTGAAAGAGGAGCATGATGGTTCGAAGAGATACAAAGCTCGACTAGTTGTAAAAGGATTCCAACAGAAAGAAGAAGTGGAGTACACTGACATTTTTTCTCCCGTTGTAAATCTCAATACTATCAGGTCAGTATTAAGTATTGTTGTTATTGAAGACCTTATTCTTGAACAATTATATGTGAAGACCACATTTCTTTATGGAGACTTGGGTGAGGAAATATACATGCATCAACCAGAAGGTTTCTTCAAGAAAGGGAAGAAGAACATGATGTGTAGACTAAAGAAAAGCTTGTATAGTCTTAAACAAGCCCCAAGACAATGGTACAAAAAGTTTGATGGATTCATGCATAAGGAAGAGTTCCAGAAGCGCAATGCTGATCATTGTTGCTACTTCAAGCGATATAGGTCTAGTTATATCATTTTACTACTTTATGTTGATGATATGTTAATAGCAGGATCAAATATGGATGATATCAGAAGGTTGAAGCAGCAACTGTCAAAGGATTTTGACATGAAAGACTTAGGTCTAGCAAAGAAGATTCTTGCAATGCAAATCACTAGAGATAAGCAAGGAGGATTCTTGCAGCTATCTCAGGAAGATTACATCAACCGTGTTTTGCAAATATTCATCATGGACGATGCTAAACCAGCCAGCACACCATTGACCAGTCACTTTCGCCTATACAAGGATCAGTTCCCTCAAACGGAGGAAGAAAGAAATTTCATGATTGATGTTCCTTATTCCTCATCTATTGGAAGTTTGATGTATGCCATGGTCTGTACGACACCAGACATTGGTCATGCAGTGGGAGTTGTTACTATGTTCATGTCAAATCCGGGGAAAGCTCATTGAGAAGCAGTCAAGTGGATTTTGAGGTATATACGAGGCACTGTACATAATGATTTGTACTTTGGCAAAGGGCATGTTAAAGCTCAAGGCTATGTAGATGCGGACTTTGAAGGCGAAGTCGATCATCAAAGAAGCACTACAGGTTATGTATTCATGGTTGGAACTACAGCTGTTAGTTGGATGTCACAGGTGCAGAAGATTGTCACTTTATCCACTACAGAGGCTGAGTATGTAGCAATCACCGAAGCTAGTAAAGAGATGATATGGCTTCAAGGTTTGTTAACTGAGTTGAGATTCAAACAGGAAAGGAATGTTTTATACAGTGACAGTCAAAGTGCAATACATTTGGTGAAAAATTCAGCATTTCATTCCAGAACCAAGCATATGGGGTTTCGTTATCACTTCATCAGATCTCTACTAGAAGATGATGCGTTAATACTAGAGAAGATCGAAGGAAGCAAGAATCCAACAGATATGTTGACAAAGACGGTAACTATCGATAAACTGAAATTGTGTTCAACTTCAGTTGGATTGCTAGAGTAAAAAGATCAGAATGACTGTTGCATCGATCAAGGTGTGAAGACGGATTGAAATCAGTCTTCAAGTGGGAGATTGTTAGAAAAAGTTGGTGACTGCCATGAAATAAACATGGGCTGCACCTGCACCTACCATGCCACCAACCGCCACCTGCCGGACCACCAACCAAGCCACCAACCATTTCTCATCTTATACATACAACCTTCCTCTTCATAACTTATATCCCGTTTCAAAATCCAAAAGTAGAAACGGAAACAAGCTTAAAAGTGAGATCGAATGTTAAGTGAAAAATGTTTTGTGTAATCACTTTGTAATATTCTCTGAAATAAAAGATATGCAACAGCCCAAAGACATACGCATAATTGGCTGAACTCCGTTATCAAGCTTGTGTCTCTTACCATTCTACATTTAATTTCTTTTCTCCACAAATCTAATTATAAGGAAATTTGCGTAATTTCCAAACACCAATAACCCAACATATCATATATACTCAAATTCATAACACAAACTGGCTTATACACCACAAACTAACTAATAAACCATAAATACCAACATTACACATTCCATAACAAACCATTATATCCACAACAACTCATACATATCAAAAAACAATCCAGATATGTACAACAATTCTAGAAACACATGTTTATGTTTATAAAAGAAAAATCTTGTTTAAGTCATCATTCCCATCCCCCGACCCATCCTCATCCCTACGCATCCTCTCATGCTTGGAAAAATATGCAGTGATCCACTTATCGAGCATGGTAGTCAGTCCACTCTTCCTCCAATCATGCAACTCAACCACCTGCTGACGGAGCATGACAACCTTCTCCTTCTGTTGGGATCTCTTGTAAGAGACTTTGGTCGTCACTACCTGCAATTTATTATATTATTAGTTTTAATTTATATTATTCTATGTATCATCAATGTTGATATAATGATCTCAGACAACACGAATATACCATAATGTTACGTACAATCATAACAAATCAAAACATAACCATATCATATAGGTCAATAAACATCAACAAGCATAAACATTTAAATCTGAACTCACCACAAGTCGATATACCCACATGTATATTCTATTTACGAGAATTCATATTTTATTTTTCTTAAAATCCTTCCTTTTTTTTTAAAATAAATCGCTACAGTTCATAAACTACCACACCACAATTTTCAAGAAATTTGATTTTGACATAACCCAAAATCTATCCGATGAAATCTCGATTTTTTTCTTTCATTAGAAAAATATAATTCAATAGATCCTGAAGGTTATTGTTTTAAAGAACTCTGGCTTATATTGAATCCTATACACTCATTTAAAGTGCAAATCGTAAAATTACAAATTGCCATACGCGACGAGTTTGTTTTAATTACATCTAATTTACATGTTCAACATTCGTGAAATTAAAATGTAGTCATCAATAGTGATCACTAATTGCTGCTGCTATTTAAATTTGAAGGGGAAAATGGTGTTAAGCCCGAAGTCAATTTGTAAAGACGGTTTAATGTGGTTGTTTTTATTCAAATATCTGGGTGCACAAACTACTTAAAACAGTCGAAACTACTTTGAACAAGTATGGATTAAATATTAGTTATAACTTAGTTAATAAAACACTTTACCTCTATGTTTCTCCCATAATTATCAAGACGCGTGCTTTGGCGCGCCTAAGCGCGAAAAAGCCTGAGGCTTGCGCTTTTTTGCAGTTTGAGTGCGTCTTTTTGCAATTTGAGGCGCTTTTTTTTGGCTAAATTCAAAATTTTGTTTATAAATAGTTAAATAAAATTTTTGATTATTCAACAAATTATAAAATATGGTTTAAAATTTAAATCTTATTAATAAAATATGTAAATAATTGAATGAATTATAAAATATGTTTTAAAAATTATTTTGAAGTTAGTAAAATAGCAATTCAAACTCATATAAAAGGCACACAAAAAAGCCCAAGACTCAAAAAAGCTCCAGGCTCAATGCTTGCGCCTTTTTTCGCCTTAGCGCCTTAACTATTTTGGTTTCTGCAACCATACCGCCTATTCCAGGTAGGCGGGTCAATGATGGCATCCTAGATGCGACTGCATTCCTCTAAGGTCTGATCACGACCTGAGGATTGCGTCACTTGAGCGATCTTCGCCTCGTTTCTCTCCTACGATATCGAATAGTTAATTCACACATTAAATAGTTAATTTCAAATGAAAAATGTGAAATATAGAATATTGCGAATTCTTACCATCACATGCTAAGACTTAGCGTCCATCCCGGCATATGAAGTGTTGCCCTTCTTGTCGTTCCACTCGAACGCGTGAGTCTGGGTGAACACCACAACAAATGTAGGCTCCCGCTGTAGAAGCAACATATGAAATGGTACAAACAAACAATGTTATCAATATGATTAAACAATGTTACAACTACTTATAAATGCAATTTTTTATACGTACTAATTCCTACCGATGCTGCGAGACGGATTTAGAGCCACCCTGGGGCAAAGCAGGAATTTTATTTCTGTTTGCCCAGTTTCACTCTGAAACCACATATAAATTTAATTACACGACTAATTTAATTGATATACGAAACATGAAACAAAATAGAAGTAAAAAATGAGTACAAATAACTTACCCTCATTGCGGGACTGTCCCACAATCAAAGACAACCTAATCAAACCTCCTGCTCATCCATATAGGATTTTTTCCTGCTGCTTTTGCTTTGTGTATAGTGCCTTGGTAGTTTTTTCAGATCTTATTCTGGTAGTTTAGAAAAACATCCATATCTTCGGGATGAACCCGAACAACAGCCTGTGTATTAAAAAAAACCATATTGTATTACATATTTTATATAAACTTTAAAAGGAAAAATAATTTTATACTTACCAGAATCTTGGCTGGATGTCATCCCTAATCTGAGCACGAATGTCGTCCCAATGGAGCCAACTACCTCTCATCCTGCTAATATGCCGATCTAAAACAGGGGAAAAAAAATAAAATTTTCAAAATGGATCTCAAAACCCCTTTAGAGAATACAACGTAAGCATTTAATAAAATTTAAATAATAAACATTTACTAAATTAGATATTTACCTTACTGTTGTGTGTGAGCTCTATGACCGGATGTAAATTAGGTGATATGTCGCTCACACCTGCAGAAGAAGAGTATGCTGGTCATCACTTATGAGGCATATCTATCACAAACTGCAACACCTCACACTTTTCTAAGTCCAAATTGTAGGATCTAAATTAACCCTAGAGGGGGGGTGAATAGGGTTTATCGCAGATTTTCACAGAGTAATTAAATAATCACAGCACAGATAATAATCAGAGTAAATGCGGAAAATAAATAACACACAGATATACCCAGCTTCGGCAAAACCCTGCCTACTGCTGCATTCCCCAAGGTTTCTACTAGGAGTTAAAACAATCTCTACGCTTACAATCCCCTGTAAACTCGCGACACTCGCTCCCAATTGTTCTTAACCCTACGCTCAAAACCCTGCACTGGTTTCTATCCCCGAAACCAGATTTCCCCGAATTACAATTCCCGTAATTCGTCTTCCCTAGATTTTACAGATCTAGAAACTGTTTGTTTGTTTTTACGAATTAAACAAAAACAATTGTAAAATAAAATAGAAATCCTTAGGAGTTAAAATAAATGGGTTATCCCTTTTAAAAAGCTTGGCCAGCCTCTTCTATTTGCCCTAGCCCCTTTATTCTTTGACCCGATCTCCTTTTTCTTAAAAATGGCGGCGGCTCTTGAGAAATTCCTAGGGTTTCTTCAAATCCCTAAATTGCGATTGTATGATTGATTCTATGATGCTCGAGTCTGTTTGGCTTCAATCTCTGGAGGCTAGCGCTTTTTCTAGGGTTTGTGCTTCTCGTTAAACTCGACTTCGACGGCTCTAGGGTTTCGATTCTATTCAACTTGAGGTCGCTACTTTCTCGTATGATGATTTCGAGTAATTCAGTGGCTATCCTCTTCTTCGTTGATGAGTGTTGAACTGGATCCAAGTAATCTCCTTTTTACTGGTACGAATTTAATTCGGATTTTAGATTTTTGCTTGTTCGAACTTGGATGATTTAAAAGCCAGTGATGTTTGGTGTATTTATAGGATTAAAATCCTGAATATTCGCTCTGATTTCGTATTGGAATTTGTCATTGATATATACGAAAATATTTGGGGCTTTTTAAAATAGCTTTCTTGCGGCTGATCTGGAACTTTTGATTGAGTCTTCCTTGACTTCGAATTCCTTGATTTGAACTTGTGATTAATATATATTTTGCGTGATGAATTCTTCCTTGCCTCGTATACTTCTGGAACTTTGAATTGGTCTTGAAATAAATTTAAATCCTGCTTTCTGGAATTTAAAAAATTCTTTGAATCATTCTAAAACAAAACCATTTTTCCTGTCTTTAAATCTGATATGAACAGTTGCTTCTTTTGAAAAAAAAAACTGGACAGATGCTTCGCTTGACTTCCTTGACTTTGAATTTGTGTTTTTCTTTGATAAGAGCCTTGATCTTGTTAAGAACTGATATTATGCTTGATCACTATGGTAACTCTTTATTGATCAGAAATGGGTATTGCTTTTGATCTTCCTTTGAACAGAATCAACACTTGAACTTGCCAAACTTTTTAATTGATGTTGCACTTGATATTTGCTTTTTAACAAAACTTGATTACTGAATTTGATTTAATACTTGACTGTTTTTGAACCAATAAGAACAACTGCTATCTTATTGAACAGATTTGCACTTGAACTTGCTTTGCCGAGAACTAAGAACTGATGCTATACTTGATCATACAAATGCTCTTCTAACTTGGTTGAATGCCATTTTCATTTTGCTGTTATTGAAACATGCATGCTTGAATTTGCTCCCTTTATACTTACTTTTGGACTGATAAGAACAGGAGCTTTACTTGACCTTGTGAATGGATATTTTACTTAAGTAACTTTTTTTTTGCTACACCATGTTAACTTTTTACTGATCAAAATGGGTACTGCACTTGTATGACTGTTACTACATGCCTCGACCTTGGTTTGCTGCCTTGGTCTTCCTTTGAACAATACTTGAATTTTGCCAGATAATAAACATTAGTTGAACTTCTCTTGAGTTTTTAAACTGATGTTTTACTTGTTGATGTTCAAACTTGTATACACCTTCGGTTTAACTTCCTGCTTTCAATGATTTTCTTGTGTATTTGTCATTGTCTATTACTCGAAAATTTGCCATACTGATTTGTTTTGGCCTGAAGTGGTTTGAGTGTGATCTGCCATGATTTTGTTCTTCCATTTATAAACTCACTCGCTCGACCACTAGCTTGATGTATATTGTGCCTTGTGCTTTAAAAAAAACTGATTTAATACTTTGTCATTCTGTTCATGTTTGATGCACATCATATTGCTGTGACCATTTAGCTGTAGCTTTTGAACATGTATGTTGAGTCTCGCCGAAGCATTAGTTAACCATGTCCATTTGATTTGAATCATGATTGCTTTTATCAGTTTTCACTGTCCAATATCCCATGTTAATTTATCATGCAGTATTGCATCTGAGATTTTGTATTGCCACTTTTGCTTGATCATGCTCCATTTGGCTTGTGCTATGATTCATCTCATTGCTGCCTTTTCATTTGCACTATGTTTTATTCATGTTTTGACTTGCTTATGACTTTCTTGTGTGTTGACTTGTCGACCATTTTACTTTTGCTTTTGACTTTGTTCATGTTCATGAGTATATTGCGCTGAGTTGAGATGGTCCAAGTGGCTACTCCTCAGTCGCGACACTGGATTGGCGTGGTAGTGCACACGTGTGTACACGTGTGTATATGCAGCCATCCAGACGAGTTTTTCTGTCCCTGCATATCAGACAAAGTCTAGAAAAAATGATGAGAAACACACCATAATTCTGAGGCAAATAAATTTTTATTTGCTTTTATTTAATTTTATTTTTGTTGCAGTCTACTGTGTGTGTTCTTTTGTATGAACAGGTATGTAGATGACTGAAGGATGTGAAGACAGAAAATGGATGATAGAAGACAGTAAAAAAGTGTCAATGTATGAAAGTGTAAGTGTTGTAAAGAGGAGCTAAGTACGAAATTGAATATAATGAAATGTATATCAGTGATGTATGTACAAATAGTGGAGTTGTAAATCTGTACTGTTTAAATATCGAAATAAAATATTCTTATTCAAATAAAATACTGTGTGAATATTTAAATTTCTGTATAGTTGTATTTTATTTAAATAGAAACATTTTATTCCTGTCTGATGTGTAGTATACCAGTACAGTTACAAACACATTCAACAATAAAATATATTTGGTTGTTATCATCAAACAAAAATCATATAATTGTGTATACAACACTGTTATATAATTGTGTATACAACACTGTTATATACAACAATCTCCCCCTTTTGATGATGACAAACAAATAAAAGATTTTGAATGTGTTTTGAACGTGAAATATATTACTCCCCCTATTTGTATACCCCCCATACAACTGAACTCCCCCTATATATGAGGAAAAAAAATGAATGATGAAGTCCAATTTACCATTCTCCCTCTAAATATTTAATTTCCAATCTTAAAATATTTTTGAATTAAATACTCATCAGTCAAAATCTTGACAATTCTCCCCCTTTTGTTATCATCAAAAAGGAAAATAGAAATCGAAATAGTGATGAATATAGACTAAAAATATAAATTCATATTCAGAGAGAGAATATATATCGTAAAACCCATTTTAATCAAGCAAAAATCATAATAATCTTTAAATCAGAAGCAAATTTCACTTTCAGAATGAATGGATTTACGATGGATTTTATCGAATGAGGAGAGTTCAATAAAAATTGAATATTTGAATATGAATATTAAAGATTTTAAATATGCTAAAAAATGTTAAGCACTTTCTAACCACGCATAGCCCAAAGGTCTTTTAAATGGGGTTAGTAGTAACTTAACTTTATCCTCTCTAATGAGTTCCATCCATGCACAGCCCGAAGGTCTTTTAAGTGAGAATGGAAGCACATAGAAATTAAGGTAATTCACCCACGCATAACCGCGAGGATTTTTAAATGGGAGTGAATACCAAGGATAACTTATTTATTTATTTATATTTTTTATATATTTTTTTAATTCCAAGAATAATTAGAACTCCCCAAATTAAATAAAACCATGATGAATGACAGAACCATGGTAGATATAGAAGATGGTCGTGAAATAAGCTCTAATTCAAAGATATTATAAAATTTGTCCAATCATCACGTGATTTAAAATAATATCTCCTCTAGTTAAGAATTATACCATAGTCACAACTCATCATAATTCCATAAATCTATTAACGATTTTGATGAGTCTCAAAAAGGTTCAAATTAATCAATAATTTCAATTTTTGAATAAATAATCAAAAATAATTTTAAAATTGAAAATATTAATTTCAAGAGGAGTTTTTGAAAAAAATGCAAGTTGAAAATCAGCTTAAAAAAATCTATTAGTTAAAAAATGAAATTTTCTAATATTTTCAACACTGATTTCTCCTAGACAATTTTTAAAACCATATATATATCAAATTTGATTCAAATTGCCTATGAATTTTAACTAAATCCAGTCACTGATTTTCCAACTTATCATTTAATTGCCAATGAATCAAATCAATTTCCTTATCAGAGCAGCACAAGATCATTTTCAAAACAAGAATCACAAGTGACATCCTCAGAGAATTTTTAGACAAACTCAAGAAACAGTCAACTTATCAAATCGGAAGATAATTGTTTGAAAAAAAAATCAATTTTTTATAATCCAAGAATTTCAACAATCCATAATGAATGCTTTCAAAAACAGCCAAGTAAAAAATAAACTAGAAGGAATAAAAGTACAAGTTTAGAGATCATACCTGACTTACCATAATCAACGTGATGTAATGAATCTCCAACTCTGAATCTATGGCTAAGGAACTCCAAATAATTTGATATATGAATCATCTTGAATTTTATCTAACTTAAGCACAGTTGTTCCTCAGCCTCCCACAGTACCTAAATGTTTATATGATCGAGTGGTCTAACAAAAGTTGTTTTACCGCTCTTATCTTCGTTTACACGTTTTGGTACCTAAACCCGTTTATATAACAATCCATTACTATTCACTAGCGTGCCCTTTGGAACCCAAATTTGTTTAGATTTGCTTAAATTTATTCTGTTAATTTTTGGAATCCAAACCGATTTAAATGAATTGTTTTTAAACGAGTTATCAATTTGTTTATGATTTAAAAACCCTTTGAAATTATTAAATTTCAAAAATTTAATTTGATTGTTTTCAAAGCCAATTAAAGGATTTTTAAAATCATTAAAATTTGGTTTTTTAACTTGATCAGATTCAAATCCAAGTCCCTTTTTATTCTGAACAAAAAATTGATTTTTTAACAACATATTCAACGATTTCTCTCCTTTAGAAAATTTAGTCAAAGCTGACTGAAGTCGTTGAATTTTAAATTTAAGATCACTATTTTCTTTCATTAAATTTGAACAACGATTGATAGCGTTTTTCCTCTTTTCAGCGTCAGTTTGTTTTAATATCAAATTTTCGTTTTCAAGTGCTTTGATTTTAGCATTGGACTTGGAAATTTAAATTTCAAATTGTTTTCGTTTTTCAAAATCAAGTTTTTCAGATTCTCTAAACTTTTCAATCACTTTTTCAAAATCAAGATTTTCATTTTTCAAATTCATGTTTTCACTTTTAAGTAACTCAAGATCAGTTTTTAATTTCAAAAAATCGTTACTCAAAAATTGACATTTTTTGCATTCTGAAAACGGTGAATTCTTAACTTTTTCAAGTTTTGTTTCTAAACTGTTATTTTCTTGAACTAGTTTTGATCTATCAGATTTTAATTTCTTAACTTTTAGTTCAAGAGAATCAACGGTTTTTGTGAGATCGTGACACATTAAAATTAAATCTTTATAAGTAAAATTCGATACCTCACTTGAATTCTTTTCACTTCTTTCTGAATCAGATTGAGCCATAAGACACAAATTAGCTTCCTCTTCTTTACTTTCAGAAACTTCTTCTCCTTCTTCTTCATCCCATGTAGCAGCAAAAGCTTTCTTCTTTCTTCTGAACTTCTTCTTCTTTTCATTTTTGAGCTGTGGACAATTTGGTTTGATATGTCCGGGTTTCTTGCAGTTGTAGCAAAATACTTCATCATCTGAACTTTCGGAACTTTCAGATTTGACAGTTTTCTTCTTTTGTGGCTTGTATTTTCCTTTGGCCCACTTCCTCAAAACCTTGGCTAGCTCTTCAGTGGAATCATCATCATTACTTTCAACAGAATTATTTAGAGCGATCGTCTTCTTCTTTGATTCAGAATCCTTTCGTTCTTCTCTTGCTTTCAACTCCATCTCATAAGTAATCAGATTTCCGATCAACTCTTCCATGCTTACTTTATTCAGATCTTTTGATTCTTGTATCGCCGTTACTTTAGATTCAAAATTCATCGGTAGCACTCTCAATATTTTTCTGATCAATTCCACTTCGGTATAGGTTTTGCCAAGAGCTTTTGCGTTGTAGACCAGTGATGAGAAGCGTCCATACATCTCTTTTATACCTTCGTCTTTTTGCATAGAGAAATTTTCATATTCGTTGCTGAGTAAAGCGAGACGAGATTCCTTTACTTGAGATGTACCTTCGTGTGTGACCTCCAACGTATGCCATATTTCCTGTGCAGTTTCACAATGAGAAATTCGATTAAATTCTGTTTTATCAAGAGCACAGATTAAAGCATTCATCGCTTTGGCATTGGTTGAAAATAATTTTTTATCATTAGCATCCCACCTATCTTTTGATTTAGGAATTTCAACACCACTAACAATAACAGTGGGAGATCTATAACCCGTTTCAATAATATCCCACACATCATAATCGACAGAACTTAAGTAAATTTTCATCCTAGCTTTCCAATAGGCATAACCGGTTCCATTAAACATTGGTGGCCTAGCTGTGGACTGACCCTCAGAAAAAGCGTTGTTTGACAAATTCATGACTCTAGAGTTAAAAATACCTGCTCTGATACCACTTGTAGGATCTAAATTAACCCTAGAGGGGGGGTGAATAGGGTTTATCGCAGATTTTCACAGAGTAATTAAATAATCACAGCACAGATAATAATCAGAGTAAATGCGGAAAATAAATAACACACAGATATACCCAGCTTCGGCAAAACCCTGACTACTGCTGCATTCCCCAAGGTTTCTACTAGGAGTTAAAACAATATCTACGCTTACAATCCCCTGTAAACTCGCGACACTCGCTCCCAATTGTTCTTAACCCTACGCTCAAAACCCTGCACTGGTTTCTATCCCCGAAACCAGATTTCCCCGAATTACAATTCCTGTAATTCGTCTTCCCTAGATTTTACAGATCTAGAAACTGTTTGTTTGTTTTTACGAATTAAACAAAAACAATTGTAAAATAAAATAGAAATCCTTAGGAGTTAAAATAAATGGGTTATCCCTTTTAAAAAGCTTGGCCAGCCTCTTCTATTTGCCCTAGCCCCTTTATTCTTTGACCCGATCTCCTTTTTCTTAAAAATGGCGGCGGCTCTTGAGAAATTCCTAGGGTTTCTTCAAATCCCTAAATTGCGATTGTATAATTGATTCTATGATGCTCGAGTCTGTTTGGCTTCGATCTCTGGAGGCTAGCGTTTTTTCTAGGGTTTGTGCTTCTCGTTAAACTCGACTTCGACGGCTCTAGGGTTTCGATTCTATTCAACTTGAGGTCGCTACTTTCTCGTATGATGATTTCGAGTAATTCAGTGGCTATCCTCTTCTTCGTTGATGAGTGTTGAACTGGATCCAAGTAATCTCCTTTTTACTGGTATGAATTTAATTCGGATTTTAGCTTTTTGCTTGTTCGAACTTGGATGATTTAAAAGCCAGTGATGTTTGGTGTATTTATAGGATTAAAATCCTGAATATTCGCTCTGATTTCGTATTGGAATTTGTCATTGATATATACGAAAATATTTGGGGCTTTTTAAAATAGCTTTCTTGCGGCTGATCTGGAACTTTTGATTGAGTCTTCCTTGACTTCGAATTCCTTGATTTGAACTTGTGATTAATATATATTTTGCGTGATGAATTCTTCCTTGCCTCGTATGCTTCTGGAACTTTGAATTGGCCTTGAAATAAATTTAAATCCTGCTTTCTGGAATTTAAAAAATTCTTTGAATCATTCTAAAACAAAACCATTTTTCCTGTCTTTAAATCTGATATGAACAGTTGCTTCTTTTGAAAAAAAAAACTGGACAGATGCTTCGCTTGACTTCCTTGACTTTGAATTTGTGTTTTTCTTTGATAAGAGCCTTGATCTTGTTAAGAACTGATATTATGCTTGATCACTATGGTAACTCTTTATTGATCAGAAATGGGTATTGCTTTTGATCTTCCTTTGAACAGAATCAACACTTGAACTTGCCAAACTTTTTAATTGATGTTGCACTTGATATTTGCTTTTTAACAAAACTTGATTACTGAATTTGATTTAATACTTGACTGTTTTTGAACCAATAAGAACAACTGCTATCTTATTGAACAGATTTGCACTTGAACTTGCTTTGCCGAGAACTAAGAACTGATGCTATACTTGATCATACAAATGCTCTTCTAACTTGGTTGAATGCCATTTTCATTTTGCTGTTATTGAAACATGCATGCTTGAATTTGCTCCCTTTATACTTGCTTTTGGACTGATAAGAACAGGAGCTTTACTTGACCTTGTGAATGGATATTTTACTTAAGTAACTTTCCTTTTGCTACACCATGTTAACTTTTTACTGATCAAAATGGGTACTGCACTTGTATGACTGTTACTACATGCCTCGACCTTGGTTTGCTGCCTTGGTCTTCCTTTGAACAATACTTGAATTTTGCCAGATAATAAACATTAGTTGAACTTCTCTTGAGTTTTTAAACTGATGTTTTACTTGTTGATGTTCAAACTTGTATACACCTTCAGTTTAACTTCCTGCTTTCAATGATTTTCTTGTGTATTTGTCATTGTCTATTACTCGAAAATTTGCCATACTGATTTGTTTTGGCCTGAAGTGGTTTGAATGTGATCTGCCATGATTTTGTTCTTCCATTTATAAACTCACTCGCTCGACCACTAGCTTGATGTATATTGTGCCTTGTGCTTTAAAAAAAACTGATTTAATACTTTGTCATTCTGTTCATGTTTGATGCACATCATATTGCTGTGACCATTTAGCTGTAGCTTTTGAACATGTATGTTGAGTCTCGCCGAAGCATTAGTTAACCATGTCCATTTGATTTGAATCATGATTTCTTTTATCAGTTTTCACTGTCCAATATCCCATGTTAATTTATCATGCAGTATTGCATCTGAGATTTTGTATTGCCACTTTTGCTTGATCATGCTCCATTTGGCTTGTGCTATGATTCATCTCATTGCTGCCTTTTCATTTGCACTATGTTTTATTCATGTTTTGACTTGCTTATGACTTTCTTGTGTGTTGACTTGTCGACCATTTTACTTTTGCTTTTGACTTTGTTCATGTTCATGAGTATATTGCGCTGAGTTGAGATGGTCCAAGTGGCTACTCCTCAGTCGCGACACTGGATTGGCGTGGTAGTGCACACGTGTGTACACGTGTGTATATGCAGCCATCCAGACGAGTTTTTCTGTCCCTGCATATCAGACAAAGTCTAGAAAAAATGATGAGAAACACACCATAATTCTGAGGCAAATAAATTTTAAAAAATAAATTTTTATTTGCTTTTATTTAATTTTATTTTTTTTGCAGTCTACTGTGTGTGTTCTTTTGTATGAACAGGTATGTAGATGACTGAAGGATGTGAAGACAGAAAATGGATGATAGAAGACAGTAAAAAAGTGTCAATGTATGAAAGTGTAAGTGTTGTAAAGAGGAGCCAAGTACGAAATTGAATATAATGAAATGTATATCAGTGATGTATGTACAAATAGTGGAGTTGTAAATCTGTACTGTTTAAATATCGAAATAAAATATTCTTATTCAAATAAAATACTGTGTGAATATTTAAATTTCTGTATAGTTGTATTTTATTTAAATAGAAATATTTTATTCCTGTCTGATGTGTAGTATACCAGTACAGTTACAAACACATTCAACAATAAAATATATTTGGTTGTTATCATCAAACAAAAATCATATAATTGTGTATACAACACTGTTATATAATTGTGTATACAACACTGTTATATACAACACAAATTTCAACAAAATCGAAATTCAAACCCATCCAAGCATGAAGAGTATAGATCCGGTAACTGCAAATAAATGAACATAAGCATAATCAGAGTACAATAAATCTAACTAACAGCAGAAACAAGGTAGTATAACTAATACCGACCAAGGCAACTATCTTATAGCAAATAGCCACATCAATATCGAGCATGAGAGAGTGAAAGTGAACCGAAAACCAACTTCGAACACTTGCAAAGACCTACTTTCCTCGAGATAAACCTGAGAGTTGTTATGAGGAGAATGTTAGAACAACAAGTCCTGGTGAGTTGAAAATGTATGACACTGTCTATAATACACAAATGTATCATGTTTGGTCTCAACCAAAACTTGTCTAATAAGGCTAGTGATTCTAACATAACCTTGTGAGAACTTACGCACGACGACTAACTGATTAACATAGAAATGTGTTTATTTTATGCTCTTATATTTTATCTTTTGTAAATAAATAAATATTACTTTTGGTATTTTTGGTGTATTTTCACAGGTTATCAATAAATGTCTCATTCATTTCAATTAAAGGCCAATTTCAAAGAAAAAGTTACTTCTCCATATTAACGCTATCTCAATTGCAAAAGAAGTTGTAGCTCACATTTAATTTGGCGCAATCCTCTCCAAGAATTCAAATCCAATCAATCACATTTAATTTCCATGCAAAGAGAAAGGGAAGGCCTTGATTACAAATCTCCAATTAAGCACATGCTTATCTTCCCGCTGATCGTGCCACACATAAAAAGGAATACATTGATTACAATTTTTCAAATCAAGCACCATGAAAGGAATATTCCTTTATCTGTGGAAAGAATTTATATCATTCTTGGCCTTATTATTTTCGTAGAAAGGGGACTACATTCTTATAAATACACCTTGTATCCATTGTAAATACGATCCCAATTTCCTGTATTCTATTCTCTATTAATAAAGCTCTCTTTTCTTTTAATTCAGTAATTTTTATTTTCATGGCAATATGTGTTGTCTAGTCAATTAGATTTTCTAGAACATAATTGCTATTGCAATTTTAATATTCATTAGTGATTGACCGTTTGATTAGATTCAGCGGTAATCCTAATTTTATTTTCCTGTAAATTTATTTCTATTCTGCAATTTTATTTCCCGCAATCTGTTTTATTTTTAATCATTGAATTGATTATAGATTCGATTAGATTCAAATCTATAGTTAATTCAATTGCAGTTTTACTTGTTTTTATTGATAATTACAACTTTAGTTATCGGTTCAATTAGATTTGTTCTCATAGTTGTCATAGCGAGCGCTATAGCGCGCTATAGCGCAAAATAGCGCATAGCGCACAGGTTGCGCTATTTTGGTTCTTATAGCGCAGGGGTCCCGTGTAGCGCAAAAATAGCGCGCTATTTTATCATAGCGCAGCCATGAATAGCGCGCTATTTTGCTTTTTCTTTTTTGAACATGCATTTTCGTTTTTTTTTCTTTTTGGAGATTTTAAACATACAGTTTTTTCCTTTTGTGCCTTTTTCCTGTGTGTTTTTTTTTTAAGATCTTCTTTTCTGTAAGCAAAAAAAAAAAAAAAAAACATTATAGCGCATAGCGCAGGCCTTGCGCTATTCGCTATTGACAACACTGTTTGTTCTGAACTGAATTGTAATTTCAATTTTATCCCATCTTCAAGATTTATCTAACTCGCCCATGAAATTATATAAATAATTTAATTTAATTTACCTCCCTGTGTTCGATCTGCATACTACACGATCTGTGCGCTTGCAGAATTTATTTCAAAATTCGTGCTTTTCTAGTTCTTAGGAAAGCTACAATCAAGTTTTTGGCGCCGTTGCCGGGGAGGCAATATTGAATTTTATTATTTATTTAATTTCTGATTCGTGTTAGTTCTTGATTGGTTGATTTGGTGTTATAAATTGATACCGTAATCTTCTAAATTAAGAGAAAAAAAATCTTGCCAATTTTTGTTTTAATTTGTTTCCCCTTCTCCCATGTATTTCTTTCCTTTCATTGTACAAATTACTTTCTTGTTTTACCAGCCTGACAAAAAAAAACTAACAATTTTCCTTTCTTTCTTTCCGCTTTCTTTCCAATCTTCTACATTCTTTATATATATATATATATATATATATATATATATATATATATATATTTGATTGGTTAGATTTGGTATTGTATGATACCGTAATCTTCTAATTAAAAAAAAAGCTTGCTAATTTTTTTCTTTAATTTCTTTTCTCTTTTTACTCTTTTTCAAATTTATTGCCCTTTCTTTCCTCCTTTCCTATTCCCTTTCCACTTTCTTTTTTTACATTCTTCCTTTTCACACCAATTCAGTTAAAAAAAAAATCTTCTAAAAACTTCTTTCTTCTTCTGTATTTCTGCCGTCACCAACCTTTCTCCGCACAATTCACCACATCTTCTCTGAACAAAAAATAATCCCCACTACAAATCATCTCTTCCACAATACAAACACTATACCACAACACGTCATCACCTTCAAAGTCCAACCCATAATTCATAAACCCGCACGCCTTTCACCAGAGTCCACAATCCAAGTCCATCATTATCACGCATCACAACTTCAGATCCGCATCCTCAAAACCCCCCAAATCACCATCTGAAGCCACCTCAACATCTAACAGGCAAAGCTCCCTAATCATCTTCACGCAACCAAGTTTTCACCATCTACCACCCATCGACACAGCAATTCACAAAAATCCACAAAATTCACCAAACCCGTACTCACGCCAGCCGTTCATCTACCATAAGTTCCCAAAACCCCAATCACCAGTTCGATCCCCTTTTCATTACACCATCCCCCAATTACCAGTTCGAACAGCAGCCGAAGGCTCAAGGCCCTGATTTCAATTTTGAAAAAAAAAGATGAGGGGGGCGTGAGGTTATTGGTTCATCGAGAATTACAAATAGCGATTTAAAGGGGAAAAGATTTTACTGAGTTCGTGCAGATTTTTGGGTTGCCATCCTATGGCGTGATTCTTGTTGTGACTCTTTTTTTTCTCTTTTCTTTATGGAATTTTATTTGTTTCCATTTTTTTATTTGAGCCGATCTTTTGGAAAGAAATAAAGGGGGCGAGATTTGTGGTTCCAGCAGCATATTTGGGACGAGATTTGTATTATGTTGCCTTTTTTCTTTGGTGCGTGAGTTAATTGTGAGCCACAAAACATGTGTGGGGGCATTGGTTTGGTGAGAGTTTCAAATCAAGTTTTGCAACTGAAAAGGGTCGAGTGTGATTAGTTGAATCCTTTGTTTTTTTTTTTTTTTTTTTGTTAGCTTGGCTCAGTTTAGTTCAATTTTTTTGGTCTAGTTTTTATTTTTATTTTCTAGTTAGTCTTTTGCTTTTGTTTTTTTCCTATTGCTTTCAAAAAAAAAAGAAGAAGAAGAAGGTGGAATATCAAAACAAATCAATGGCCAAAGGAGGGAGAGACCAAATTCAAGCAGACTAGCAAAGTGCTCAAGCAGACAAATCAATGACACATTAGTCGAGCAAGGAAAACATTGAAATTTTAATTGCTGAAGTTACTCAATTATTCTGGACGGACCACCATAGCCCATTGTAAAAAAATTCTAAACTCTACAGGCTTTGTAGTTGCTTTGAAAAATATAGAAATTGCTTGTAAAAATCTTCTGTAGGGGCAGCGGCTTGCTTGTACAATATTTTAATTTTCTGTTATTATTCTATGACTGTTCTGTGGCTGAAATTTCTAAATTAACTTGATTAGGAACGAACTTCCACTACAATCGTCATTCTCGTCTTTTTCAATTATAAAATCTGATTTGATTTGCCAAATATTTAATTGTAATAGTGTGTTTTATGAAATTGATTCTCTCAACGGTTTGATTGCGGATATATATTAGTTCAATTTATTGAACTTCTAGCAAAAGAGGTTGCATACTATCCGTTAAACATTGGTCGTATCCCTTAGTATTTATACTATACGTGAACGGCCATAAGACCCTCTTCCCCCTTCAAATCGAGATTATTAATTAATAAGATATACCTGAGTACGTTATTTATTTTGTAATAACAACTACTTGTGTCAAATTTAAGTTTTAGCTTTTAAATTTTTGATAACGATGAGTGAGAAAAGTTTTAGCCAACATAAATCTTTTAGGGATTTCGAGACTGATGAAATTGATATGACTCAAACCATAGTTGATAAAACCTCTAATTACACTTCTAAAACATTGAAAATGTGTCTTCAACATTTCAACTCTGATTTTGATGAGCTCGAATACATTTCTGAACTGAATGAACTACTTGACTCAAAACACTCGTTATTTGAATCTAACCAAGAAATGTTGACCAATGTCAGCACACAAGAACTTCCTAAGTTAGACCCCAAACCCCTGCCACAAAACCTTGAGTATGTTTACTTGGACTCTACAGAAAATTTTCCCTTAATCTTGGCCTCTGATCTTACCGAGGACCAAGAAGAAGAACCTTCGAAAATTTTACGGGATAATTTGATCTGAATTGTATAAATCATTGGCATGACACAATTTTTATAAGAAAGATTTTCATTTCAGAATTCATTAACACGCCTGTTGCACCTCATAAGTCAAATAAGAAATCATTGTGCATCATTTTTAATAGAGGCAAGTGTGGGGGGAAAAAGAAGCATCATTCGTCACAAAACATTTATCATCATTATAGATTTCAATTTGTATATGATTGGCATTGGCATATAGTGGTTGAACTTCATTTCATTTTACAAATAATCTTGCAACTCATTCACCTTTGGGTACGATCTTTCAAATTTAGGAAACGTTTACAGTGTGGACACTGTTTAGTTCGAGTGTGGGGGGAGTCTGCATTGCATTCTTTTGATTTTTCTTTAATTTTTCTTTCTTTTCATATAAGACCATCATGCATTTTAGATCATAGTAACATACCATAAAATTATTATTTTTTTGGAAAATACGACCCATTTTAGATTGATACAACATAATACGTTGACAATTTTTAGTCAGTTGATAGTATTTTTTCTCTCAACTTAGATCGAATAAGAAATGTAATGAAAAGATTAATTTTGAGGGATAATAGTGTAACCGGTACATAGGGAGATTCTTAGGTGTTGGCCATGAAATCTATTCTACATTGTAGTCATTGTTTAAATAAGTGGAGGACTTAAAATACTTATATTGGCTTTTCGAATCTTTAAAACTAAGTTATGTTAAGTTGAATTCGCGTAACTCTCTTTTGTGCTTATATTTTCAATAATAATAATAATAATAGTAATCCAAGGGTATCCAACATTGCTTGTATATCTAGCGTTTGTGTGCAAACCCGCCAAGCTCTATCCGACATGTTGTTGACAAAGTCAGCGTTGGAATATCTTAGTCTCATTTTATGAGATTGGACACCTAAGGATTACCGACACGTTGTTGACAAAGTCAAAGTCGGTTTGCACAATTCGCCAAGCTCTTTACCCACTCTCCGTTAGTCCGCGAGGCAGTGCACGGGTGGTAAACCTTGGTCTTCTGAGTTAGGTGTATGTACTTAATCATAAATTTTAATTTTATAGCGATAGAGAATAAGTGATGATGCCCAAACATTTCTTGACCTTATTAATTTGACTAGCCATACACAAGGAAATTAGAATACCACTTTACAAACTGTGACAAGCAAACTAAGGATTTATTTCATGGTTGCACTATGTTATCGACCGAACCAACTGGCCAAACTGGAATTTAACATTTGAAAACTTGATTTATATTGAAAATTTGTGACAAGTTGAGATATCTAAAATAAAATCAACTGACTAGAAATTGTTAATTTAATTTGTTGTACCACTTTAAACAAGTCTTATTTTCATTTTTTGTTTTTATTTTGCATATGTCCATTGCATTCACGTAGTTTCATTAGAATCATAGCATACTGCATTTGGATTTTGTGGGTAGTATCCGCTGAAAACCCTCACGAGACACCACTCGTCCTACTAGGGACACCTAGAGATTTAACGGCTTGTTGCATACGCTCAATGCAATCGTGTTTCCTACGAAAGTGTGACCTATCTAATTTAGTTTTTCATTTCTTGTTTTACTCGAGGACGAGTAAAAGATAAGTGTGGGGGTATTTGATTAACATAGAAATGTGTTTATTTTATGCTCTTATATTTTATCTTTTGTAAATAAATAAATATTATTTTTGGTGTATTTTCACAGGTTATCAATAAATGTCTCATTCATTTCAATTAAAGGCCAATTTTAAAGAAAAAGCTACTTCTCCATATTAACACTATCTCAATTGCAAAAGAAGTTGTAGCTCACATTTAATTTGGCGCAATCCTCTCCAAGAATTCAAATCCAATCAATCACATTTAATTTCCATGCAAAGAGAAAGGGAAGGCCTTGATTACAAATCTCCAATTAAGCATATGCTTATCTTTCCGCTGATCGTGCCACACATAAAAAGGAATACATTGATTACAATTTTTCAAATCAAGCACCATGAACGGAATATTCTTTTATCTGTGGAAAGAATTTATATCATTCTTGGCCTTATTATTTTCAAAGAAAGGGGACTACATTCTTATAAATACACCTTGTATCCATTGTATATACGATCCCAATTTCCTGTATTCTATTCTCTATTAATAAAGCTCTCTTTTCTTTTAATTCAGTAATTTTTATTTTCATGGC
Source organism: Allium sativum (assembly GCA_030737875.1). Classification (NCBI taxonomy): domain Eukaryota; kingdom Viridiplantae; phylum Streptophyta; class Magnoliopsida; order Asparagales; family Amaryllidaceae; genus Allium; species Allium sativum. The sequence goes on along the minus strand of CM060924.1, from coordinate 180,593,886 downwards.
AATATGTGTTGTCTAGTCAATTAGATTTTCTAGAACACAATTGCTATTGCAATTTTAATATTCATTAGTGATTGACCGTCTGATTAGATTCAGCGGTAATCCTAATTTTATTTTCCTGTTAATTTATTTCTATTCTGCAATTTTATTTCCCGCAACCTGTTTTATTTTTAATCATTGAATTGATTATAGATTCGATTAGATTCAAATATATAGTTAATTCAATTGCAGTTTTACTTGTTTTATTGATAATTACAACTTTAGTTATCGGTTCAATTAGATTTGTTCTGAATTGAATTGTAATTTCAATTTTATCCCATCTTCAAGATTTATCTAACTCGCCCATGAAATTATATAAATAATTTGATTTAATTTACCTCCTTGTGTTCGATCTGCATACTACACGATCTGTGCGCTTGCAGAATTTATTTCAAAATTCGTGCTTTTCTAGTTCTTAGGAAAACGACAATCACTAACTATCATATCTAAGGTAGTATTCCCAAAGGTAACGATACCGAAATACTGAGATAGGACTGTTACAGATAAGCATGAAGCCTTTAAACCACTATTCAACCAACTACTAAAAACTAAGAGGCGAACATCCAACTACTCAATATGTCATAAGGAGGTAAACTATTTCTATAGAGCCAATTAAGACCGCATTATCAATATAAAATAAGGGTGGATCCTTCCGATCACTTAAGACCCATGACGGACCTATTGATCACTTAAAACCTTACTCCGTGGTTTACCCTACACTAATATAAAGTAGAGGATACTAGCTACTATGTCTTACTAATTTAAGCCTTTCGTCATTCACGCATATATCCAAACCCCGCATATATCCAATGCGGTTATTGATTAGTGATACACCGATGTGAGAAGTAAATCCGTCAATGCAGTTTTTGATATAGGCAATCTTCAATCTACATTTTTCAAAAGTCAAAGCCAGCTCCATTAAACTTATCGATTCTTCATCTGTCGCAATCGCTTCCACTCGAATTTGATTTTCTTTCTCCCAAATTATGACTCTGATAATGGTCGTTGGAAAATTATGTAAACTTCTCTATAATTAGATTTGTGAAGAAATAAAATTAAATGTAGAATGATAACACACAAACTTGATAACATAGTTTGATCAATTATGTCTATTTTTCGGGCTGCCGCATATCCTTTATTTGAAAGAACATTAAAAAGTGATTACAAAAGCCGTTTTCACTCAACACTTAATCTCATTTTAAACTTGTTCCTTTTTCTTTCTATTGGTTTGAGATGAGATAAAACTTATGAAGAAGAAGAAAAATGTATTTATTGGATGAAAAGATGGTTGATGAGGATTGGTGACATGGTTGGTGAAAGCCCCATGTTGATCTCATAGGGTGTTGTGGCTGTCTACTAATAGTGAGAGATTATATCGAACAATTCTTTATAAACTTAATATCAACATCGAATCTCCGTGCAAGTAGCGACCTGATTTTGTAAAACATGGTCATACAGTACAATGAGTAATATTAGTCATTTGTACAGTTGACTAACAATTTAAATGACAATTGAGCATTATACATAAGTAAAAGCAAGAAAGCATTTCATAGCTTAAATACATTTACGCACATACTTGGAATCACAATGTCTTCATTAAAAGGAACCCAAAAAAAAGAGAGCAGAAAAAGATAAAATTACAAACAAACTTCATGTCCGAATACAGAAACAACATATTCCCCATCTCCAAAGAAAACAACCTCATAACTCCTATCAACATAAAACTAGAAAAAACAAACCAAAACCTGATAATAGAACCTTGTATCATCTGTCTTAGTTTGTTGAATCATGCCTCTTTGCTGATAGATCAGTAAAACCTTAGAGAACAAAGATCATCACTTTGCTGGTTCTTTTCCTGCAATGCAATGCAAAGTTAAAAGTCCTGTCCGCGGTCATACTTCATTTCCCAAAACATGATCATATGTGTGCGTGTGCTAATTTTTTTAAGCATATTATGTATATGCAATCAACATTTCTTCTCATTATACGTATGTTAATATAGTATTGATTTTCCATGGTGGAAGCTTTAGTGTTCAGTAACTAACCAAAGAAATGTCCAGACTTAATTGCATCTTCATTCGCCTCTCCAAGAGCAGCATCACTCATGTACTTGTCAGCAAGTTGTACCCTCTTCACATTTTCTTGTTCTTGCACCAACATGTTTCCATATTCCAATAGCTTCTCCACTGTTATTTTTGGTTGTTCAAATGATACCTTACCGTCACGTGAGTTCACCAGCCTTTTCCCAATCTTCTCAACTCCGGTTTCGTGAACCCACTTCCTTACCTCATCATCATACACTCTGGCTCTCAAAGCACCGAAGAAATCTACATTGTACAAAAGTTGTCTATTTTTGTAAATACTTTTAAGAAGTATATGAATGTGTATCAAGTTTTTAAAGCTGATCTAAATTGTTTTTTTAAAAGCTTTCCAGTAAAGCAGAAGGATAGGTACACATACCAATAGACTGTCCGGGGAAGGTGTCGACAAGCGTAACGATTTCCTCAGGCTTTACATTATCAGTCCTGAAAATACCAGTACACACACCAATTCTATCTTCTCTAGTAGGAGCCCAGTAGAACTTCTCCATACGCCCATCACGAATCAAAGGGGCATACAGAGTTGAAAAGTCATTCCCTGTGACAATGATAGGTACACGTGCATTTTCCTGTTTGTTGTACATGCCTGGTAGTTGAACGTTGTTGGGTGCATCAGCGATGTTCATGAGAGTGGCATTAACCATTTGGTTGTTCACTGTGTACTGTGTTGTGCCTCCCATTCTTCCTGCTCCTGCGTCGAGATCATTGATGAAGAGGCAACACATTTTCCCTTTTGCTATAATGTCTGCCGCTTCACGGTATCTTTGCCTGATCAGTTTCGCTGGTTCTCCTGCATTTCCACTTTCCAGTTCTCCAGCACTCATCATGATAGGGCTGAATATTTCAGAATTATCGTTATAAATTGTAAGTGATTCTACATTTTTTTTTTTTTTCAGCAAATATTTTGATAAACTGTACTCAGCTTATAAATGTGAAGAGATATATGAATTAATTTCACAATGCGCACTTGGCTAAATTGATATGTTTGATACTAATCATGTACGTATTGAAGCTGTAATTTAACAAATTTTGATTGAAATTCAAGAGGGTCTGGGTTGTATAATTTTGAAAGTTTGTGCGCATAACCTTGAGTCCTTGACAAATCCCTGTATTGAGTATTTTATACATATTGAAAACTGTAATTTACTATTACCCTCTTTTATTTCTATGCAGGATGGAAAAGAATGGAGAAAAGTGGAGGAGAATTGCTTTTAAAGCTAAAATAATTGGATTGTGTAAGCTTGTGCGTACGGATTGTCCATTTTTATGCACTGGTATGTATTCCTATATAATAGCATGTATAGAAGTAAATGTATGATAGAACTTACTTGATTCCTAACTTTCTCATCACAAGCTCGCATTGGAATGATTTTCCTTGACCTTTGCCTCCCCAGAGACCAAGAATGAGGGGAACCTGGTATAACAATATGGTAATTATTAACTAGTTATCAAAAAGAGAACTATGCTGAAATATCATGAAGATGTATGTAGTGACTTATTATAGTAACCTTGATGTTAGGCAAGTCCATGAAGTTTTTGGCAATGTGAACAACAAGCTTGTCCATGAAAGCAGGTGCGATGTAAAGTCCATCTAATGTGTTATCCATGGAATACCTTCATGTAAATATTGTCTCAATGTCAAAACAAAGTTTCTTCGTACTTCTTTTCGTTTATAACCTTACAGAAGTTACATCATGGCGTGCATAATGCATGAAATATTTATATTTAATATAGCCTTACTGGCGAAGCCCTTGGCTGATGTACTCGTGAGAACTTAAAACAGCAATGTGGGTTCCATCGCCACTTGGAGCTTGGAAGAGGGAATCAACCAAACCCTTTCCTCTGGTGATATCTTGCTGATCATCGGATATGTCTGTACCCAGGCCTGCCCATCTGTCTGCTTTGGTTTGCTTTGTCTCGTCCAGATCTGCAGCCATGACTTTGAAGCTTCCTGTTAAGATTCTGCCATGGTTTGTGTTGAGGTTAGACTTCTTTAAGCTGCTTCCATAGAATGCAGAGCTTGGTACTGAAGCTCCCAGGCTTGTCCCCTGTTTCAACTGCAAGCCAAAGTAGAATATCACGGTTCAGTTTACTCAGGTGAATTAAAAATCATTTTTCTACATGCTTGCTTTCTTTCATTTTGGGGATTATATGTTAAGTTCTGATCAAGATCTTCAAATTTTATATGTTAAGTCCAAAAAAAATAAAAAATAAAAATAAAAATAAAAAAACGATGTGCTTGGACCTCCCATTGTTGTGAAGCCTATACTACAGTAAGATTTTGTTATTTTCAGTTCGAAAGGAGTCTGTCTGACTACTAAGGTTATCTGTTAAACCGACATTGAGTATCAATTATATATAATGGTTGAATAGAGCGGGGCTGGCCTAAATACTTCATCTACTCGCATAGGTTTGGATGAATAAATTTCAACCCACAATCACATATTAGGTTGGGTTGAATTCAGTTTAGATGGATTCAGTTGGGTTACAAAACTCATCTACTGAAACCTTAATTAACAAAAAAAAAAAAAAAACCCTCTAGATTTCAAAATAAATTGTCATGATCTCAGTCAAGAAATTTAAATTTTAACACAAATGCATCATACAATTGATTTACTACATCACATATTTCACTAGTGCTTCGCTTTGTTTGACAGCAAGAGTGATACTTTATCCAAGAAAACAGCAAGAGTGATACTTTATCCAAGCAAACACTGTTTTTGATGTTCTATAGGCTCATACTCAAGACATTTAGAACCTTTATCTAAGGCGCCACATTTATATCCACTTGAGTTAGAGGTCGTTAACCTCATTAGATTGTAAAATACTTTATAAATTTTGTATTTTACTACAGTTCATTACCAACTACGTTAAAATTCTGCTCAAAATGTTTTTTTGGCCAAATATATATGTGTGCTTTGATCGGATTAACCACGAGTTCACATTGAGAATGGAAGTATTTCTTTCGACGTTGTAATTATTATAGGGGTTTACTGGATATTAATGTCAATACAAATATATAATATTATTGAATGGACTGTATTTTACAATAATGGTGGGTCCGATTGAAGAGAAAATACTTCATGAGCTATATATGATATTTTTATGAATTGTAGATTATATCTGATCTGGCTTAGGTTAGATTAGTGTCGACTGAGTTGTGTTTGATAAGGTTGTGATCAAAGATCTCACTTCCTATGTCCTAGAGCAGAAATAAATGCCAGTTGGGCTTCCCTAACTTGTTTTATTCTCCTCCAAATTTTGCACATCTTACATAACTAGTCATCCTTTTCAGAAATTTTGCCCGGGTAAATGTGCTGAGTTAATTATACCTAGCAATTGGATTATCAAAAAAAAGAGAAGAAAAGGAAATAAGAAAACATGCCCATGTTATGTATTAGCTACAAAGATGGTATAAATATCATTTGTATAACTTGAAATATCATTTGCATGTATATTATATCCAGAACCAGACAATAAAATTGAAATTTTAATGAAAATATCTGATCAAGAAAGCGAAAAAAATGTACCAAAACTCGGTTAACTGCTCCTACAGTTGGGACAGCGGTGGCCATTTAAAATGCGAGAACTCAGGACTGAGCACAAGAACTGAGGGGGTTGGATGGAAAAGATGGTATAAATTGAGAACTGTATGCATTGATAAAATCAACAGCAATATATAAGGAAACTTCGTTTTCTGTTGCTTGAGAACCTGTGGCTTCCTTGCAAATATGTGAAAACCAACCAACCATTCTAGATGAGGATAGATAACACACATTCACATATTAATCTGCTACTTGAGTTTAGATAGACTTTAACAAAACTGGCGTTTTTGATAGGTTGAAAATTATAACAAGATGTTTGTGTGGTATATATTTCAACTATCCTCTACTCCACTAGTGTAGTTTGTCTGAAGTCCACTTTTTATAGTTGTACATAATTAATATCATAGTTACCAGAGATGATCAAAACAGCATATATGTTTTTGTTAATATGATATTCTGTTCTGGTTTAGCGAAAGAAACATGAGGTAGATGGAAATTAGAATGAAGACGGAACTTCTTAGTTGAGGTGATGACTATGGGAATTTGAAGCTCGTGATTGCCCGTCTGTCTTATCTTGGTTGCATAAAGAAGGATCGGTAACTAAATGCGTATATGATCGGCAGTGATGAGCATTTTTCCATCAATATGAAAGGGTGTGATGTAGGGAAATAAGGATAACGTTGTGGGTCTTGTTAAAATTTTCACGCAAGTCTTTATACAACTTTATGCAACGAACAAACTCAATCCTCTAGTTTCTGTTTTGATTGTTTTGTGCGATTATCATCCCAAGTTTGTATGTGTGTTTATATATATATATATATATATATATATATATATATATATATATATATATATATATATATATATATATATATGCAAACGTTCAATGACACCGCGAAAATGCAGCACCCCAATAGCCTTCCTAATTTCCATCTCCAGTTTAAATTAAAGAAAGTGTTGCGAGGTGAGAGAATGAGTGGAAGGAGAGAGGAAGGAAATGTGTGGTAGAAAAAAAGGGAGGCCAAAGGGGTGTTCCACTATTTCGGATGCTATTGGTGTGTGTGTGTGTGTGTATATATATATATATATATATATATATATATACACACACACACACACACATATTCCTCGAACAAAAAATATAAATATAATTTTGAGTCAAAGATTTCTAAAACAATTTTATAAAGCATGAATGAATACCATAATGCAACAAATGAAAGAAATAAATTTACATAACATGATTTTGATATGGACCTTTACGATGATTGGTGAAAATCTAATGTAAAGACCGAGAAAATGCATGAATCTAAATGAGAAATTAGATGACTCTGAAAGTAAAATAAAGGTAATTGGGTTCTTAATTCTTAGTTTAGACATCTAATTAGTGCACCCTTGAATTTTATCTTTAAGTTACCACTAAGGCAGTGTAAAAAAGTTGTTGCAGAAAGAAAAATTACAAAAATAACAATTTTTTTATATGGATCTTTACGGTGACTAGTAAAAATCTAATGTTAGGATAGAGAAACTACAAGAATTTAAATGAGAAATTAGAAGATTATGAAAGTAAAATAAAGGTAATTAGGTTCTTAATTCCTAGTTTATGTTGGGAAATGCGAATTACAGATCTTAAGGCTAACTTAACACTAGAAAGGAGGAGGGAGTAAATAGTCTTTAATGGAATTTATGAACTTTCTGAATTTAACAGAATCAAATGCAAATCACAAATATAAATCAAACACAAAATCAAACATAGATGCAAATAATAAGTAAATATAGTAAAGGAAAAAACACATCGGAGTTTTATACTGGTTCAAAATTACCCTATATCTAGTCTCACACAACTCTAGGTTGTGTAGATTCCTTTTCAAATAATAATCTTCTTACAATCCTCGATTTCAAGGGCTAAGAGGTCCACCCTCAATTGCTTCCGAGCACAGCGCGCTCTCTTGATTTAATTCGACTACAAGATCACCTAATTCATTTACGGGCTACAATCACGCCCAGTTAATTTGAATGGGCTACAACCACACGTTTTTAGTATCAATTTTGGAAGAAAGACTCGATAGAACTTTGATCTTGTGATCTTTAATTACAAATACTCCTATAAATCTGAATAGCACTTGAATCTTTGAGAGCGTGGTAGAGAATCGAAATAGAAAAGATTGGTCTGATTCTCTCTGAATTCGGCAGAATTTGGTTATATAAACTTGAAAATTAAGAAAATAAATGAAGATGAGAAAAGAAGAGAAGAACATAACTATTTAGATGAATATTTATAGTGTATTAATAGTCATATTTTTTTTAGGAAAAGATTTAAAAAAACAAACACTTTTTTGAAATTTAAAATTTGAAAATAACGGTAACCATGTCGACATGCCTCTTATAATTTTGAAATTTAAAATTTTCATAACAATGTAAATGATGTATAAATAAATCAAGATAATTCTGGAGTTTAAATAAACTATGTCTAAACAGTGAAAATGATGATACACTTTTTATCTAGAAGGAGATGCCAACCCATGTCCCCACTGCATTTTCCTGTTTTGGCGATTTACCGGGGTGTGAGGCTTGTTGAAGTCACGTTACACAAAGCTACGCTTCACTAAGCCATGCTTTATGTTAGAGTCTATGCAGCAGTAGGATCGTATAATATGAAATAAAAGAAAAGTAATGTGTAGATAGCAGAATATCAACAATAAATAAAAGTGTGACACCAAGATTTTAATATTGGTTCGAACCTTCATTCTATGTCTAGTCCCAAACTGCCTTCTGGAATTTCACCACTAACAACCCTCACTTAACCCGAAGGATAAGCCTACAACTACCTGAACAACCGAGCGGGGTTGCGTGCCTCAACTGCTGAAACGGTCTTTGACAATACAAAAGTTTTTGTTGACTACTTAAATTCTTAGTAATACTTATATGTCAAATTAAGTACACTCTTCCAATAATCTTTCCTTGATGATAATAGTGTAGTTCGTGAAAGAATATGGAAGATTGAAAAGATTTGTAATCTTAAAAGTATGAAAATAGAATACTCTTGTAAATCTGAATGCAATAGATTAGATATAAAGAATTAGAATAAAATTCGGTCAAGAAAATGATTGTTTGCAAGTCTATTATTTATAATATACAAATAGTTGCAATCATTCACGAAGAGATTTGATGATTGGATATGAATCAATAACTGTATCTCTTTGCTGGAAAGTTGCATCTATTCGTATTCAGAAGTCTGAAATAAAATTTCCGAAGTCCGTTTTTAATCAAATATATATACAACAAGGAAATTGGAATTTTCAGACTATATTCAGATGTCTGAAAAGTTCAGAATAGACGTCTGAATATTATACTGGACATATATTTTTGTTTCAGCAAACAGTCGTCTGAATTGAATATTTCAGACGTCTGTTTGCTATTACTTGCCTATGTCTTGTGCATATGTTAAAAAATCTTATAAATAAAAACGTGCATGTGCATGTGTCTCACCAACGAAGGTTTTAACAAAATCTATACCAATATATATATATATATATATATATATATATATATATATATATAATCAAACTCTTTGAATCTGTTGTAGAGTTTCTTCCTGCAAAATAAAGTTAGTCGAAACTAATATATATGTACATGTATAGTTGTCATAATCAAAACGCTATAAAGTGAGATCCAACTTTCTCCCCCTTTTTGATAATGACAACTGTATATGTAACTCCCTCTGCCAATATGCATATATTTTCAAATGTTTCTCCCCCATTGTCATTGACAAAAAGGAGATATAAACATAATGCAATACACACGAATATGCACAACAAACACGACATAGGTAACTAGCACAAATGTTCACATACAAACATTCAGACAATAACCATACTTGCAAACACATATTAATGTTAAGTGTCTGCATACCCAAAGTACCAAAATAATATTGCAAAACATAGGAATTAAAACGTTTGTTACGATGCAAAATAAATCATTAAAAGATCATACCAATTTTACCGACTTTCAGAAGCAGTCATGCTCGGAGCAACACTAGTATCACCACCCTTAGAATCATCATGACCGGAGCTTGAGTCCAGTGCTACTTCATCATTGGAACTAAATAATGTTGGTTTCACACTTGAACCGCACCTCATTCCTTAATTTTAGCATGTGACCGTTGCTCCTTATTTCAGCATGTGAACATTGGGTCTTTATAGGAAAGTTCCTTAATTACAACACAAATGTTGCTCCTTGATTTTAGCATGTGACCGTTGAGCAATCTTCTATTTATTCTCTCGTTTTGTATCTCTTTCCCGTATCAGAGAAATTACAATTAATAATATATTTCTACTGCATCTCTCCTCTTTATCTCCATTACTTTTCTTTATACTTTCAATATGGTATCAGAGCACCACCGCCGAAAGGCTTAAACACTGAACTGAAAGTCCTATTTCTCCATTGTCTGTTGCATCACTCTTTTCCTCAGTTTTTCAGCTGCAGTTCCGTGCCTTGCAGACCTCTGAACAGCCATGGCAAATAACAACGAAGCCACCTCTAATGTCTCTGGTAGCGTGGCCCATGATGCTCCGCCAAACTGGCACAACCTAATCAAACCAAAAAGCCATGTCATTACCACATCTCTGGATGAAGACAATTACATATTGTGGAAATATCAAATTGAAATTGCACTCAAAGGATACGGTTTACAAAATTACATAAAAGGTACGCTATCTATTCCACCAATTATGATTACTGATCAAGGGGGAAACACCATACCAAACCCCGACTACACAAATTTTCAAAAACAAGATAGTTTGCTATCGTCATGGCTCCTATCATCTATTAGTCCGAATCTACTGTCACAAATCGTGGGGTGCAATTCATCATATGAAATATGGACCACTATAGAGCAGATTTTCAACTCACAATCCGCCGCACGTGTGATGCAATACAGAAGGGAATTACAAAACTCAAGAAAAGAGGAAATGAGCATGCAAGAATACTTAAGCAAGATAAAAAATTTGTGTGACAAACTGAATGCAGTGGGACACAAAATAAGTGACAATGAACAAATTCTCTTCATTACCGGCGGATTAGACGAAAAGTACGAGTCATTAGCTACGGTTATTGCAACTCAACAAACATTACCTGACTTACAGTTCGTTAGATCTGCGCTCCTCGCCCATGAAGGGAGAATAGACCAAAGGAAAACTGTACAAGGGGTTTTCTCTGCAAATTATGCTGCGGCTAAAAACAAGCAAATTCAAAGGAACAATAATTCAAATAAACAAGAAAACCAGTATCAGAGAGGATACCAACCCCAGAGGGCATATCAACCACAGAGAGGTCGTGGACGAGGCAGATGGAACAACAACAACAGGGTAAAGTGCCAAATTTATCAAAAATTTGGACACATGGCGAACCGCTGCTATTTCAGATACAATAGAGACCACAGTGAACCACAAACAGACCAAAACAGCCAAACACCAAGAGCAAACATGGCTGCCATGGACAATCAAAACAAAAGCGCTATTGGGGACAAAGGCAAAGGTCAAACCAGCAATGAAGGCAAGACTGATGAGGATGAACTGGACGACTGGTACCCAGACTCTGGAGCCACACATCATGTCACAAACAGGCTTCAGAACTTAAACATTGGAAGCAAAAGCTATACAGGTACGAAATCACTACACATGGGTAACGGCAACACTGCCAACATCACACACATAGGTAAAGGTACCATGCAGGGAAAAAGGCAACTTATGCTAAACAATTTACTTAGAGTTCCCACTATTAACAAAAATTTATTAAGTGTTTCTAAGTTTGCTAAAGATAATAATGTTTTCTTCGAATTTCACCCCAAGTTTTGTCTAGTCAAGGACCTCCTAAGTCGAGAAATATTGCTACAGGGTGACCTTCACGATGGTCTTTACAAATTTGGCAACTTAAAGACTGGGAATGCGTTGAATAAAGAAATATGGTGCAACAACGTAGACATCAGTAGCAGTTGCAATTATGATTCTCTTAATAATAGGAACAATGGATGTAATGATGATAATAATAATATAGTTGATTCTTGGCATATGAAACTTGGTCATCCCAGTTTGGAAACTGTTAGAAATGTTTTAAATAATAATGGCATTTATTTTGAAAATGTACCTGTGAAACACACTTGCACACACTGCCAACTTGGCAAAAGCCACAAACTACCTTTTAGTAAGTCTGAAACCACGTACAACAAACCCCTGGAGCTTGTCGCAGCTGATTTGTGGGGACCAGCACCACTAAACTCATATCAAGGACACAGGTACTATCTATCCCTTGTTGATGCTTATTCAAGATACACGTGGATATACATGCTAAAAAACAAATCAGAAACATGCAGTACAATCATTCAGTTTATAACTTTTATTGAAAAGCAGACCAACTGTAATGTAAAAGCTATACAAACAGATGGTGGGGGTGAGTTCAAACCACTCACAAATTTCTTCATCCAAAAGGGGATAAGACATAGGCTAACCTGCCCCCACGCATCTGAACAAAATGGTTTGGTCGAAAGAAAACACAGACATATAGTTGAAACTGGTTTAACATTGCTATCACAAGGGGCATTACCAACGAAATATTGGAACGAAGCATTCAACACTTCTGTGTATCCAATAAATAAATTACCCACAAAAGTGTTGAACAATAGAACCCCGCATGAAATGATATTCAATGAAAAACCAGACTATAAAATATTGAAAAACTTTGGGTGCCTATGCTTTCCATGCCTAAGGGACTACAACACGCACAAACTTAGCATGAGATCATGCCCATACACTTTTATTGGTTACCCACAAAATCAAAAGGGTTATAAATGCTTGGCCAAAAATGGAAAAATCTATATATCAAGGCATGTCATATTTGATGAAAATGTTTTTCCACATGCAGATAAACAAGCCACAAAGGAAGAGTGCAGACAAGATCATGGAATCAAAGTTATCAATATGCCACCACTAATGGAGCAAGAGACAAACAATAACAACAACAAAGAGGGACACGACACATGCAACATACACACATACAAGCAATAATCAAACAAACACAGACGATGGTAACAATGAAGAAACTTACAGTAATCAGCAAGAACATGAGAACGAGGAAAGCAACAGTGACAGAATCAGCCCAGACCATCAACCTCAAGCACAAGAAACACAAACCGGACATCATATGGTAACCAGATCAAAGCATGGGATTTTCAAACCCAAGGTATATAATCTATCAATGAATGAGGTTGAACCTAGAAATTATAGTGAAGCAGCCAATCTGAAAAGTGGAAACAAGCTATGAATGATGAATACGAGGCATTGATGAAAAATAAAACTTGGAGCTTGGTTGCACCACCCACTCATAAGAACATCATAGGATGCAGATGGACTTACAAAATAAAAAGGAAGGCAGATGGGACCACAGACAAATACAAGGCCAGACTTGTTGCTAAAGAATACGCTCAACAGTTTGGATTTGACTTTAACGAGACTTTTTCACCAGTCATAAAACCCACAACCATTAGAATCATTCTGACTATAGCTTTGTGTAAAAAATGGAATATCAAGCAATTGGACGTGAACAATGCTTTTCTAAACGGCGAGTTAACTGAAGAAGTTTATATGCAACAACCAGAGGGATATGAGGTTAACAATGGCGACAAACCTTTAGTATGCAAGCTGCACAAAGCTATATACGGCCTCAAGCAAGCGTCGAGGGCATGGTATGAAAAGTTAAAGCTAACCTTATCTAGAATTGGTTTCTCACAAATAAAATCCGACAACTCCCTATACATGAAAAAGGATAATGAAAATGTCATATACATCCTTGTATACGTGGATAACATGCTAATAACAGGGAATGACACACGGGAAATCAACAGGATCATAAAAGTTCTCGACCAAAGCTTTGCCATCGAAGATCTTGGCGAATTAAACTATTTCTTAGGGATTCAAATCAAAAGAAATGAAAATGAAATGCTCCTATCTCAACAGAATTATATTGCTGAAATCTTACAAAGGACCAACATGCATCAAGCTAAATCGCTACCAACACCTACGACCTGCAGTTCCCGCCTATCTAAATTTAAAGGTGAAGCCATTAATAACGCTACTCAATACAGAAGTATAATTGGAGCATTGCAATATGCAACAATTACACGACCAGACATATGCTATAGCGTAAATAAACTAAGCCAATACATGCAAAATCCGTTGTCTGAACATTGGATAGCCGTCAAGAGGTTATTGAGATACTTGCAAGGAACCAGACACCACGGAATAACAATAAGTGCCGATAAAGAAATGAACTTACAAGGATTTAGTGATGCGGACTGGGCTAATGACATTGATGACAGAAGATCCGTATCAGGATACTCCGTGTTTCTTGGCACAAATCTTGTCTCATGGTGCACCAAGAAGCAGACAACCACATCGACGTCAAGTACTGAAGCGGAATATCGTGCCCTTGCTAGCGTCACCGCTGAAATCTCATGGATTGAGTCGCTATTACACGAATTAGGTTTCACTCCTAAAAGAAAACCAGTCATCTGGTGCGACAATAGAGAGACAGTATCCTTGTCTCTCAATCCAACTCAGCACTCAAGATCAAAACACCTCGAGATAGACCTACACTTCGTACGAGAACGAACCCAAAGTGGAAAGTTAATGGTATGCCACATCCCATCATATTGTCAGAGAGCTGATGTGCTTACAAAGACACTATCGACAAAGAATTTTATGAGATTAAAAGAGGAATTAAGGGTGAGCGACAACGGCGGAATGAAGAAGACAGAAAAACCCAGTTTTGTTTGAGGGGAGCTAATGTTGGTTTCACACTTGAACCGCACCTCATTCCTTAATTTTAGCATGTGACCGTTGCTCCTTATTTCAGCATGTGAACATTGGGTCTTTATAGGAAAGTTCCTTAATTACAGCACAAATGTTGCTCCTTGATTTTAGCATGTGACCGTTGAGCAATCTTCTATTTATTCTCTCGTTTTGTATCTCTTTCCCGTATCAGAGAAATTACAATTAATAATATATTTCTACTGCATCTCTCCTCTTTATCTCCATTACTTTTCTTTATACTTTCAATACTAAAAGACCACTGAAATGGAGTTGGATCATGAGCTTGAAAGGATTCAGGTCCAGTGCATGAATTTTATTCCAAATTTTGTTGAGGAAGCCTTTTAGAGAGTTGAATTTCTTGTTGGTCGTGTGCTCGAACTTTTCAAGATTTTTATGAAGTTTAGATTGATTGCGGGAGAGCATGACAAAGGCTTGTTTAGAGGGGATATTGGAAGTAACGAGTTGAATGTCTCCTTCCTCTTCTTCATCAAGTTCAAGTCGATGACGATGAGATGATTTCGTTATTTATGATGCTGGTTGTGATGCAATGTTTTATTGCCAAGCTTGAAAAGACATATACTCTAACGTCGATGGTTTCAGATCAATACCCATAAGTGGTAAAGTTTTTGGACCAATCTCTTTGGTACACAAGTAGTATCGGGTATGTCAACCCCGCTTTCAAGAAGTATGCTTATTATATAAGCACCGTAATGAATTGTCTTATGCTTCCGTTTATGTGTAATATCCACTCATTCATCAAGTATGATTTCAGCCCAATTAATTTTCTTGTTAGAGTAAATTGCATATAATGCTTATAAGTCACGTTTGTAAACTTTCTCATAACTTCCTTTTCGTGGGTGAATACATATTATGATTAATAGATTGAATTTGTGTCGGTCCGAATAAATCCATATGTAATAATTCTAGTGGTTGTTTAGTTGAAATGACTTTCTTAGATTTAAAAGATGGTTTAGTTAATTTTCCTAATTGGTAATCGTTGAAAACATTATTTATTTTAAAGTTTATTTTCGGTAAACCTTTTACTAATTCATTTTTCGAAAGTTTTCGTATCGATTTAAAATTAATATGACAAAACCTTTTGTGCCATAACCAAGGATCATTATCTTTAGCTATTAAACACATATCTATATTATAATTAATTTTCATATTTAAAACATGTATATTTCTATCTCTATTTCCTTCAAAAATAAGATTTTGATTTTGATCGGAAATACTACATTTGTTTTCAGAAATATTTATTTTAAAGCTTTTGTCGCATAGTTAACTAATGCTTAATAAATTATATTTTAAGTTTTTAACTAGAGAAACATTTGTAATAAGGGGTAAATTTGATATACTGTAGTTGCATACATCTCCTTTACCAATGATATAGCCTTTTGAGTTATCTCTGAAAGTAACAGAGCCACCATCAAAGTATGTAATGTTTGTAAGCATATCTTGTCTCCAGTCATGTGTTTTGAGCAACCGCTGTCCAATATCCATTTTCTCTTTTTGAGTGGGACCTACAATTTTTTTATAAATACATTGGTATCCACTTTTTGATAGGGTCCTAAGAGTTAGATCTTAGGAAACCAAACCTAAGTGGGTTCAATCTCCTTTTATAAATATAGTTTTTATTGTTATGAATAGTTTCCATAAATGATTTGATATATTTGTTCCTAATCAAACTATAATTTATTTCTGGAACCCATATTTTGATTTCCGTTTTCCTTTTAGTATGTTTTGGTGCACTTAATGATACCTTATTTTTCAATACTACATTATGTTTTGAATCATTATTCCTCTTAAAATAAGCATTTTTCTTTGGAGGAATTTTGGTTCCTTTGTGAAACCTAATCCATTTTTATTGGAAGAAGATTGAGAATTTTCTATAATTTTAGATAAATCTTCTCTTCCTTTATTAAAGTTAGAAATATTTTTAGAAATGCTATCTAATCTAATTTAAACGCTAGTATTTTCTAACTCTACTTGTTTCATTTTAGTTTTTCAATTGTGATTTTTAGAAATAATAGCATCATTCTTTAACTTTTGACTTTCAATTTCCTGACTCAAAAATGAAAGTTGCGTATTTGAATTAGAGAGAGACTCTTGAACCTTTCCAAGTTCTTCTTCTAGAATTTTCTTCATGTCTTTCATCATATTTCTTTCAAATTCAGTTTTATTTTTATTTTCACAAGCTTCCCTAAGTTTATTTTTGAGAATTTTTATAGTATTTAAAAATTCAATATTTACTTCAATTAAACCATCATAAGATAAATCACTAACCTCAGTGTCTTAAGCCATGAAACATACATTTGCTTATTCGTCGTCGCTGTCACCATCACTATATAACGAGGATGAATATGAATTGTCCCATGTTATAGAGAAAGCTTTCTTTTTGAATTTATCTTTCTTGTTCTTGTTGTTGAAAGTTTATTGATTTTTTGTCTTTTGTTCCAGACATTCTTTATGCATGTTTCCTTTCTTGTGACAATTAAAACATTCTATACTTGAGGATGAGGGATTATTTGAGAAATTCTTTTTGAACCCATTTTTATTTCCTTTTCTATATTTTAAGAATTTCTTAAAAAATTTGGCAATATATGCTAGATCCTCATCTTCTGATTCTAATTCTTCCTTTTCAGCGTTTGAAAAGCTAATTTTTCCTTTCTAGTGTTTGATCCTTTTTAGCCTGCATGTTAACTTCGTAGGACATTAGATTTCCAATTAATTCTTTTGTCTTCATTGTAGAAAGATCATTTGCTTCCTCGATTGTTAAGACTTTTCTTTCCCATTCATCAGTTAGTGAATGGGAAATAGTGTTGATGCTAACGCGATTGAATTCATTTCTATCCACAACACAGAAAAGCATATTCATAGCTTTGGCATTTGCACTTGCTTCATTTTTCTGATTTATTGTCCATGTAGAATATTCAGTTGTGGGTGTTGTGAAAATTCAGTTTGAGTTGTATTCCGAGCATCAAAACTAGTTGCCTACATATGGATCCTCATTCTTATAACCCAACAATTGTAGTGCAATCCATTGAATAGTGGAGGTCCTTGTGTAGATTGCCCTTCAACAAAAGTAGAGGCAGTGGTTGTGCTGGTACTTGTGTTATTTTTCATATTATCAATATGTCGAATAACGATGTTACAGTTATAGGATGTCCTTACTCTAAACCAATTGTTAGAGTCAATGCAGTAGTAGGATCATATTGTATATAATATAAACAGAGTAATGTGTAGATAGCAGAATATCAGCAATAAATAAAAGTGACACCAGGATTTTTATACTGGTTCAAACCTTTGTTCTACGTCTAGTCCCAGACTCCGTTATGGACTTTCACTACTAACAACCCTCACTTAACTAGGAGGAATAGATCTACAACCATCCAAACAACCGAACCGGATTTCGTGCCTCAACTGCTGAAGAGGTCTTTGACAATACAAAAAAAATTTGTTGACTACTTGTGTTCTTAGTTGTGACACCCCACGTCCGTTAATGTCACTCACTAAGGGAATGCATTAAGTTCCATGAAGCGTTATAGGTAAATAAGAACATAATATCACAAGACAGACATGTAAAATAGCAGCGGAATTAAAAACTTTGTTTAAATCAAAACATCATGGTCCCAAATACTTAGGTTACATCATAAGTTTGAAGTAACCAATTACATAAATAGTTATCTTGCCAAAAATATCATAGTACAAAAGCATAAAACCATATTTTCCATGTGAAGCCTTTAAGAGAGTTGACCAGAAGTCAAAGCGGTACATCCGAAATCCAAGCTAAGATGAAAGAATCCAAATCAACTCTAAGCACTTCCACCCTAAGAACCTCGGAGGAAACGGAAGAGAGAGAAGAGGAAACGAAAAGGGTCAGACATAAAGTCTGGTGAGTTCAGTTACTTTTAAATATAAATAAATAAAAGTATCATGGCAGGTATATTAAACTGGAAGAACATGATAACAGTAACAATAACAAGTGTGAACTGAGCAAGATAAGATGAGCAGGATATATAGAGCTTCTTAAATACATTTCTCTGCACCGCACCGATACTGATAGATCAGAAATAGAATGATCCTTACTAATATCGTTCCATTTCATTTTCTTGATTATTAGGTTACTTGAGTTAGCAAAACTCAAAACTTATCCGTGCATCATATCCATTTACTTTCCTATCGGTTCACATGATACAATATATGTAGCTATCACTCAATATTGAGATACACCCCATGGGTCCCCACTCGCACGGTCTCCACCGTAATGAACACAGTCCTTCATCCTATGCCGGAGTGACAGTACGGATCTCTATATAACAATGTTACGTTCCGCATATATCTGTCATTACTATGCTACGTAAGCGTACGGTCTGCCATCATCGATTGAATCAAATTCCTTATCAGAATAATTCCCTCTAGTCTACAATACACCACCCAGAGAAGATATGCATGGATCTAGACTGTACCATGTATGTACTGTAATTGTAGCTCGATGTCTTAATCGCACGTCCTCTAATGTTCACCGAGTTTCGTGGCAGGCGAAACAAGAAACAAGGAACTCGGCCGGGAGCTTTTCCATACCTGTACAGGCCCGCCTTTAAGAGTCTCCAAATACATATATTCCTCGGGTTTGTTTTCCATGGTGGTTATGGCCCCACCTCAGCCCCTCCCTCAACTAGTAAAGACTACAAAAGCTAAGCGACCGCCCCTAATAACAACCAATCTAAACATCCATGTGACGACTACCCTCAACCCCGTATCTCGATAGTGAAAGGTGAAATGGTATCTTGAGTTTAGCTCTAGTCTTTTCGCATTCCGTTGGCTGCCGATGACAGATATCCGACGATCTACTATCTGTAATAACCCGGAAATCCAAGCCAATTTAAAAAATTTATTTTGGCAATTTTAGTGAATTTTGATTATTTGAAATGAATTATTTTAAATAATATCGACGAGAAATTTATTTCGAATAGAATTCGAACGTATATATTATATAGATCGTCGTTAGAATATAAATATTTATTTATAATTATAAAAGGAATTGAAAATGACGCGGTAGTTCGATAATTCGATTTCAAATTTCAAATGAATGTACCGGGTGCAAAATAAACCGGATTTTAGTGAAACTAAAAATATTTGAATCTAATTGAGAATATCTTTCCAACGAATCCGAAAGATCGAAATTTCATAGCGGGAATCAAAAGATACGTCCAGTTGAAAATTCAAAATAGTCGCTATGGAATTCTGGCCCTTAAAATAGCCATTTTGCAAACCACCTCGGATTTCGACGAAACTACTTTTGTTGGATCCGGGATGTCAAGTTATTACTAGGTTTCAAATTTCATAATTTTACGAATCAATATGTGAGCGTGGCAAAGGAAAACGCGTTTGACCAATTTCAATTGATTTTAATCGACTGGAAAATGACCATTTTTCAAACGATCTCAGAATTGGGCGAAATTAGTTTTGTTAGGACTGTATCGTCAAAACGAAGCTAGAAAATATTTTTCTGGAATTTTTAAAGTCTGTATGTGGCCCCGGTAAATTGAAATGCGCATTCAAATTCAATATATAGAGTTATATTTTGATTTTGACAAAAACTGATCGAAACGATCGAATCAGCTTACGATACATATCCCATTGTGTTCGGAATGGGGGTAATTAGCTAGGAACGACAGTCGGTGGGTTTCGTTGGGAGTTTAAAATAAAAAGTTGCTTTTTTGAAAATAAATGAAGTTAAATATTATAATTTATATATAGCCCCCCCTTTAATTCTTTCCCTCTTCTCTCTCTTACTTCGGTCGTTTAGGAAAAGAAACAAAAATCGATTGAGCCCCCTTCCTGGAAGTCACCGCCGATGTTGGCACCGCCGGACCCCCGCTCCCCCCCCCCCCCGCTCCCCGCGCCTCCCTCAGACCAACTCCCCTCCACCCGTCGATGCTCTCTCCTCCCTCCCCTCTACAGTCCAACGCCCCACAACCCTTAAACCGCCAAGTCAACGAGCGCCGCCTACCCCCCCTTTTATCTGCCACCTCCTTGACTGCGCTGCCTCCACCGGCCGTCTACACCCCCCACGCGGCACCCGAGCCCCCTCCGCCAGCTACATCGTCCAGACCGTGAACGACGGTGAAAACCCCCTCCGCTCCTCCTTAAAACAATGTAAGCCCTTTTATTTATTTTATTTTGTTTTGTTTAATTAATTTTTGCAAATAAAAATCTGAATTTTTATATGTAGAAGGTTTACATTTTTATACGAATGAAATTGTTATAAAGATGAGATTTTTATTTAGATAAAGGTCGGATTTTTAATAGAAAAATATAATTTTTATAATATAGAAAAGTTAAAAATATAATTTTTATAATATAGAAAAGTTAAAAATATAATTTTTATACTAGTGGCATAATAAAAATATAATTTTTATAAAGTAGAAGTATTGAAAATATGATTTTTATTATATTTGAAAAGGCAAAATTATTATATTTGAAAAGGCGAAATCTTTATATTTGCAAAGGCGAAATCTTTATATAGAGAATAGCATGATAAAAATATAATCTTTATTATATGAACATCGATGTAAAAATAGAATTTTTATCTATATAGTAGCGATGTAAAAATAGAATTTTTTGTCCATATGGAGTGATTATAAAAATATGATTTTTATATACATAGCAGCAATATAAAATGTGATTTTTATATATGTAGTGAAAGCGGACAACGAAAGTGACAAAGGACGAAAAGGTGAAGATTTCCTACATATGAAGAGTCGCGGGGTTTGGATTAGCTTCGATGAGAACTCCTCACTTTTAAATTTATTTCTAATTAAAATATATACTAGGATGCAGACGGTGTCTAGTAGCACCCGACACCCGTCGTCCACAGACCATGGATGGCTTGTATGCTTGTTTGTTTGATTTTGCTGTGTAGTTGATTGTGTGATGTGATGTGAAATGAAATAAAATATTTATATAGTTAAAATATTTTATAGTTGAAAATAGAATTTTTAACATGCATTGGAATGAAATAAATATAAACAAATCGGGAGATTTGTTTATATACACACATTTGACTGATATTGATTGGGACGATAAATTTTACACATCGCCCAACTGCACAAATAAAATTTGTGTTTGATTGTTTGAAAACCCCACACAGGTATTGGGGTGATATATGACATACACTAATCCCAATAATTAGTTGTTTGTCGTTCGATTGGTTGACAGATTGTTATGAGCGTTGAATATTTATATTTGATGCTTATACAGTGTAGAATGCACTTTGGATGATGGTTGATTATTTGTCATTGTTGATATATACATGCGTTGTATGGAAATCCATAGATATAAAATCTGTGGTAATTGATTGGGCCTCATTCCAGTTTTGAAAAAGAAATATTTGAAATAGAATATTTGAAATAGAATATTTGAAAATAGAAATATATGAAGCCGTGTTGATTAGATGGACGTCATTTTGACGTGAACGATATTTATATCGATTTTACTCATTTTATAATGAATATCGAAAGTGATTTCAAAATCTGATATTTTGAATAGAATTGAAATTCAATAGAAATGAATTCAAATTGAAATTGAATTGAATTGAAAATGAACTGAAATTGAATTAGAAATCAATTTGAATTGAAATCAATTTGGAATGAATTTAAAACAAATTTATATTGAAAAATTCAATCTTAATTTCAATTTGGAAATGAAGTTGAAATTGTTTCGAAAATGAATTTAAAATGATTTATAAAATACGTTTAAAAAGGAAATCGATGAAGTATATATTATATATATTATATATATAATATAATGGCCTGAATAGAACGCGCAGCGCTGCGGTTGTTCGTGAATTTCGACCGTTGACTTCGAACGGATAATACGGGAGATTCGACCTTCGGATTCTCCTAAAACCGGAACCGTTGGGTTCATATCGAAAAGAGATTTCTAACGAATATTGAAAATTTGAAATCTAATGGTTGGATTTGGAATTATGTCCAAATCAAATTTGGAAAAGGTCGCTGTAAGTGCAGTTCGATGACCGTTGATGGAAATCGACTGTACGGGCCTTAATAAAATTATTAAAAATAGTAATAATTTGTGTAAAATCATAAGAAATGATTTGGGAAGAATTGGGATGAAAAACTCCATATTTGAAAAGATAAAAATAGATTTTTATCGAAATGAACTAGTTTTGAACTGGAATTATAATTCTATTTATTTTTAAATAAATAAATTGAATTTGAAAAGGGTTTTAAAAGTAACCAGAATTTCCAATAATTGAATTGGAATGGATTTGAATCGAAATTATCTTTGGAATATTTCGATGTTGGATTTCGTGATGATACAGGTATTGTGATGGGAATTTGAAAGATATATTTATATCGTTATTTCCAATACGATATTTGTTGGTCGTAGAATTTGATATTGAATATAAGCCGATATATTTTCTATTCAAAGCCTTGTATTTAATATCAAATGTGATTTGGGTTTGTCGTGAATGGTGTCTTCATTAACACTATTCTTGAGCCCAGTTGAGAAAAAGATTAAATCTTTTTATTTAGATTTAATGAAGTGTATCAATTAAATGGAATTTAATTGGAATTGAATAATGAATTGATTTTTGGGTTTATCGTGGACAGTGTTTTAAATGACACTTGTTCTTTAACCCGATAATTAATGGAATGTGATTTTGGGTTGTTGTGAACGGTATCTTCAATAATACTGTTCTTAGACCCAAAGGAGATAAGAAAATTAGAAACTAACTGGAGATGAGTTAAGTTGAATGGTTTCTTGGGTATTGATCTGATGTTGGTTTCAGCCTTCGGGGTTAATACTTAGGGAACTGATCACTTGCTAATTTACGGTTAGGGACTGATTGAAATGTGATGTGATTTTGGGGTTTATCGTGAACCGTGTTTTAAATGACACTGATTCTTTAACCCTGTCAAAGATTAAAACTAAGTGGAGTTTTAATGAATCTTTAATTAGATTGAAAAGATCGAGAATGGAGTATCACCAGTTTTGCTCCAGGCGATAGTTAAATCTTTAATTAGATTTGAACGTGAAATGGTAATTGAATTTACCGATAACACCGTGGTGTTAGATATGAAGTATTACCAGTTTTACTTCATGGGATAAATCGGTTGGGATTGGGAAATAAAATAAATGATCACTTCGGTGTGGTTCGCTAATCCCGACTAGTTTGAATTGATATTCAAAAGTAGATTAAAGAATAAATTTAAAGGATTTATCTTTGATAAAATTAATGGGAACCTTTCCCTGAGAATATGAAATTTAGAAACTAACTGTCGGTTAGCTAAGCAGAATGGTTTTCTGGATATTGATCTGATGTTGGTTTCGTCCTTCGGGGTTAATATTTGGGGAATTATTCTCTTGATTAATTTACGGTTAGTGACTGATGAATTGGAATGAGGCGTATGTTGTGTTTGTGTAACACTTGTTTATTATATACGCGAGTTATTCAGAAAGACCGGGTTAATCCCATTCTGAATAACTGATACGACGATAAGTCGAAGATGAAGACGGTGGTTGAAGACCGGAGTTCTTCACGTCGTTTGGATAACCACTGATGATCTTGATTGGGCCGTACACCCAAGAGGAGAGAATCAGTTGGTGATCGTCCAGACGTACTTGGAGATCGATGGATATGCGTGGTACTAGGTGCCTCCGGTTTCGTTCAGACCCAAAACGAACTTGTAAATGGACTGTGTGTCTGACATTGGATTTTAGTCTGTGTGATTGATTTCTATTAAATATATATCTGTTTGGCGGCGGTGAATTTATTCTCTTGCTTAACGCCCTTCTCTGAGACATACGAGCTCAGAGGTTATATATCGATGGATATCAAACGCATGGATTGAATTGCCTGTGTGGCATGCCTAAGTGGCAGATGATCAAGGCTTTTGTTGAAAAGCAAAGTCTTGTGGTTGATGATCAAAGCACGGCCTGTGTGGCGTAGCTTTGTGTAGCGTTGATTCGCGAGCCTCACACCCCAGTTGTGAACCAAAACGGGAGAGGACCTCTGGGAGGACATGCGTTTCTTTCTAGTTAGAAGTGACGTCAGTGGTTTTACACACCCTGACGAGTTTGACTTATGTGGTTGTTGCTGTTGCGAGGCGCCTCGGTTAGATCGGACGATCCGGGTCCGATGGAGCCATTCATTGGCTCATTTACGCCCCAAAGGACGGGTAAATGCAGTGTTCAGGCATTTTAATCCACATCGGTGGACTGGCCCTGACGATCCAAGGGTCGATGCGCTCTGACCCTGAGGCTCGGGCTAGAGAGTCTCGAAGTCGGTGAGGACTATCTTTTGCCTCGGTTCACAGATGGAAATCCAACTTCCAATACGTGACTTTGCGGTTTTATTTGTAAAGCCTAGTATGGCGACATAGTGGGATGGGGCGCTTATGCCATCTATGATTGATACTTATGATGTGAAGTTGTTTTATACACTATGCACTTATAATAGTATCAAATGATTTGTTTTAAACGTATCAAGCATTCTTGGCTATTATAACGTAAAAACCCTATCCTCTGGCTTGCGTTGCATTGTGTGATGGGAACTGGGTCTTATAATAGCTTCATTGTTCTTTATTTAGCATTGCGCTGTTGTTTTATGCACTAGTGTTCTTGGGAGGAAACCCGTTCCGTGTTATATGGCGAGGTCCCTTGATTTACCGAACTTTAAAATAAAGAATAATAACTTTTTAGTTCTCGCACCATTCTCATGACTGACCTGGAGTTTATTGTTTTAACCTAAACTCTGGGTGCCCTTATTTTGACACGGGCAGCTAGTAGTTTTGGTTTTGCAGATTTATATTCACATGATCCTGGTTTACAGCTGGAATGATATCCGGAAAGCTTTGTATCCGTATATCTCCTTCAGTTGTGTATTGTATTATTTTCCGCTACTATGTAATTTATTGTAATCTCTGATATTTGGAAAATGTGTAATATTGATTTATACTCTGTATATTCTTGTATTCTGATGGAATTGTTGTAATATACAATGAAATGTTCTTCTGTCTGTGTTTTATTTTGTCGTGTTCTCAAAACAATCAGGCGTTTCGAACGGTCTAGATCGGTTTAGCGACTGATTCGGATCGAGCGAAATTCTTTGTTGTCACATTATCCTTGTTGGTCGTGACCCTCTACCTCCTCGTGAGGCAACCGCCGAATCCCCTTGGTGTTACCTCATCACAGCATTCTGACTGCATAGCTATATCTGCAGTCAAGGCCCACCCACCTAGTAGTTACACGCAGACCCAACCTCTGCGAGCACAGCCTAAGGCATCTGTCACCGCACAGAGGACTACTTGGAGCACCTTACGTACCTCAGGAAGCCACGTGCTTCCCCTTCCAGTCCTTTGGAGCCGTCAAACAATCAGATGAATATGCGCTTCCCTCGTGCCTTATAATGCCTCGATGATCTACCTCGTTGGGTTATTTACCCTTAACCGTACAGACTGGTCTAAGCGCCTTACTATAACAACTCGGAAAATCAGAACAAATTTAATTTTTTTATTTTAGCTATTTTAATGGATTTTGAATATTTAAAATAATTAATTTTAAATAATAACAACTTAAAAATTATTTTAATTAAAGTTAAAACTTATAAATTTATATTAATTATATTACGAGCCTGAAAAGGCGCGGTAGTTTGAAATTTCAATTTTTAAACTTTGAATAAATATATAAAATTCATTATAAGCCAGAATTGGACGAAACGAGAAACACTAGGATCGTATTGACGATATATTTTTAATGTATTTAAGAAATTGAGATTTCGAATTATAAATTGTAAGTTATGATAAAATTAAAATTTTAGAAAATCGCTATGGAAAAAATATATATATATAATGGCTCAAAAAGCTACTTTTTGCATACGAAGGAATTTCGACTCGAAACCACTTCCATTGAGTTCAAAATGACGTTTCTGAATTCAAAAAGTATAAACATTGATATATTTCAAGATTCGGAATTTAGTTATATTTTTTTTAAATAATATTTATACGCCTTAAAAAGTGAATTTTTGCAAACGACCTCCAAATGCGATTCTACTTTTTTTTGGATTCGTATTGTTAAATAATGATAAGATTTCATGTTTCATGATTTTTAGAATTAGTATGTGATCGTAATTGATTTTGCAGTGCAAAACAGTCAATATTCTGACGTTAAATATTCACTATTTGTGCATATGGACTCGGAATTCGACGAGACCATTTTTTGGATCTGTAATGTCAAAGAATGGCTGCATGTCAATTTTTATCAAGAATGGAATCCGTAGGTGACCACACGGATTTTTAAACCATGAAAACGAACCTAAATTGAATAAAATTACCTACATAAGGGGCTAAAGATAATATAATTAAAAAGATTAAAATATGCAAGGGGTTAAAACAAAAACTCTCTCTCCTATATAATATCCTAAACTCCTCCCTAACCCTAACACAAACCTAGTTCTTCTCTTTATAGTTAGCAGCCTTTCTTCCTCCTTTTCTAATTCTTTATTTCCTTCTTCCCCTTTTCTTTCAAAAAACCAATTAATGGCCTCCTCCTCCAATTCACCGCTGCCCGTCCTCCCTCATCCAGCCGTCGATTAGTCCTCCTCTTCATCTCCTTCTCCTCTTCTCCTTCCTTCTCTCTTTCTTTTTCGCTCTTTGAAAACCCTAGAACTAAAAGCCACCACCGCCGCCACCATGGACCCTACCACCGCACCACCACCACCCCCGCGCCTTCTCCACCTCCAAACAGGCTTGCCGCCGCCTCAGCACCACCCATCTCCGACCATGGGCCCCGCTTCATCAAAAATCTCCTTTTTCATAAAATTTCCGATTTGCAAATAACCCGCTGTCCTTCTTTCCTCAATAACTTTCAAACCGTTCATTTCTAGCCAAAACTCCTCAAGACCAAAGTTGCAGTTCACGATTTTCTCTTCGATCCGAGTATATGGAAGTCGAATTTTGGAGTTCGGAGCTGCTCGGAAAGTGCGATTTACGACAGAAGACTTGCTGCGAAGATTCACGATTTTCGGCGAATCAGAGCACTTTTGGAAGAAGTTCCACTAGGTGAAATTTGTCCGAAATGGCGTGTTTGTGCTAGATTAAGAGTTTGGTGAAGATTGGAGTTTATTTGCAGACGTTAGAGCCAAAACAATGAAACCGAGTGCGAAAAGCAACAAAATGGCGAGCGCGACGAAATCAAAGACTAACGGAGTAAAAACAAAGGTGACAACTCTTTCTCACTCAATTTTTTATACAGTTATTTATTTTTATAACTGAATGTACATTAATTATCTACGATTGAAATATTTGTTGTTGATTATCAATCGTACGGATTATTGTTGATTTGGATGTTATGTTACGATTGAGATTGGGAGTATTTGTAACAACCCATATTTCGATAACATGATTAAGACGAGAATCAAGGCAGAATTTAATTTTAAATTCTGAATCAAGCGAAATGGGCTATGCCATTGCGTTCGTCTCGGAAAAATACGCGAAATAGAGTCTGAGTTTTCGAAAATCGGAGTCCGTATGACCCGGTTAAGGCTCAACGAAGTTTTCAGAAAATTTCTAAGTAAAAACAGATTTCAAATTCAAACTTGGATTTGGAAAATTGGGCCAGTTGGGCCAGGCGGGAAAAATTCCCGCCACAGTACCCAAGTTGACAGCCCTGTCGACTTGGGAGTCGACTTGGTCTGACCAAGTCGACAGCCCTGTCGACTTGGCTCAGACGAGCATCCCTGGCTTGGTGCACCTGCACTGGTCTCTGGTCTTGTTCTGGAAGCTTCTGACGTGGTTTGATGGTTCAGATCTATCCTAGGGTTAATCTAAGGGCCTAAAACTATCCTAATCTCTATAAAAAGACCCTAAACCTAACCTAAATCCCTAAAAATCAAACCTAGCAACTAAGTGCTGCCAAAATCAATCTTGATCATGGCCTCCATCTCCAATCCCTAGAGCCTATGCATTCAAATCGGGTTCAAATCAAAAGGTGCAAGCTTGCTACACCAAATAGAGGCCAAATCAACGTTGCTATGCGAGTTTCATGACGGATCTTCATCAAAGGAGCCACCTTTCTTCGTCAAAACGATTCATGCTCCTAGTCCTCTTGCCACGCTAGGTAAGTTCTAGCTACTTGTAGATTTAAACGATGATTTTGATGTGACATGGAATAAAATGCAAAGTAACATGAGTATGTTAGCCTATGGGAACCTAGTTTGCCCCTTTAGCATGAACATATGACTTTGGGTTATGTTGTAGCGACTAAACCATGTTATTCATGTTACATTGGACCTAGTTTGCCATGCAAGATTGGACCTTTGCTTGTGGTATGTTAGCATGCACACTTGAAACCGCTTTGACTCATGAAACATGTGCATGAATGTGACTTTGAGGCTATGCAAGTATATGAACCCGAAATCCCTTATGATAATATGCAAGTTTACCTTTTTATCACATGAGTAACATGGGCATGTTCATCCCTTCATGATAGGTTTATGACATGAACACTTATGCAAGTAATCCCCTTTTATGCTATGCATGTTTGTGGTCAAATCCCCTTGAGATACTATGCATGTTTGTGGCCAAATCACCTTATGACACTATGCATGTTTTTGGCCAAGGCTGTGCATGTGGAAGCCAATCCCTTTTTGGCATCATGCATGTTTTGAGGTCAATATGTGACGTAGTATCCTTACTATGTTGACTCGCTTTTGCTTGCGCTGGAAAACACGACTTTGGGGTAGTTAGATAAACATGAACATGACGCGAAATCTTGACTTGAATATAACATGAAAACTTGACTTGAGGTTACATGTGAACACGACATGTAAGTTGAACCAAAATGGGGGCATGACACGTGGGGTAAACTTGGGACTTGAAATTAGACACGTATGGGTTGTAAGTGTAATATAACACTAGACCAAACATGGAAGTGGCCAACTCGAGGTTGGGTTGAGTTTGTAGCATAAATCTACCCGGACCCGCCCGGCTTAACTAGTAGCTACAAACAATAGGATCCAATGTGAGAAGTTGTTCATGTCGCGCTTAAGACCCGAGGTTAGACTAGGTTGTGGTGTAAATCTACCCGGACCCGCCCGGCTTAACTAGTAACCACAACAAGGTCTAATGTGAGAGGTTGAGGGTGCATTAATTAAATTAATGCCACATGATAAGGTTAAGTAAATTTGACTAATGACACTTAACCGATATGACACGAATGGGTAGGTTAAGTGGGACCGAACTTGATTTCTTAATGACACTTAACCATGCAAGATGATTAGGGGATGAGGTTAAGTAACTTACACTTAACTAATCCGACCCGGTAATTAGATGGGGTTAAGTAATCCACACTTAACTAATCTAAACACGGTAATTAGATGGGGTTAAGTAATCCACACTTAACTAATCTAAACACGGTAATTCGATGGGGTTAAGTTAAACACTTAACCAACTTAAACTTGGCAATTCAATGGGGTTAAGTAACCAATACTTAACCAACTTAATGTGATAATTTAATGGGGTTAAGCAACTTATACTTAACCAATTATACATGATGATTTGATGGGGTTAAGTAACTTACACTTAACCAATCTAATACGCGGACCTGATAAGGTTAAGTCACAAGCCCTTTCTAGAATATACTTAACCATTGTAGTACGATTAGAGGATGGGGTTAAGCCCACCTATACTTAACCAATCCGACTCGATAATTTGATGGGATTAAGATAATCTATGCTTAATCGATCTAGCAAGATAATCCGATAGGATTAAGGTAAGCTAGTACTTGACCGATTTGACTTGATAGGGTTAAGTCATGAGCCTCTGGGTACACTTAACCAACTTGTAGGGCTAAGTCTTGAACTTAAATACTTAGCCAATCTTGACGTGATTCGTGGGCGGGTTAGGTCATGGACTTGAATGATAACACTTAACCCAATAGACAAACCCTAGTTAGAGGAACTAGGTAGAAAATCTTGGTTAATCAAGGATAACGGGAAAGGAAGCTAAGTGGTAAACCTTAGTTAAGGGTAACTAAGTAATAATTCTTAGCTAAGGACATAGGACTAATTCATAAAGCGATGAGTAACCTGATATGGTAGGTCATCGCTTAGTATACGAGGAGGAGCAAGTTATCTGACTTGGATAAAAGCTCCAGCGCATTGGGTGCCGAAGTGGAAGCTTCGGGGGACGTGAGGATATTCTTGGGATCCCTCTGTGGGCTGCTAGGTAATTATACTAGGCCCATGAGAGGTTAAGGTCTGCGTTAGAAGGACCAAGAGTATGCCTTGGTTGCTATGCGAGCGACCTAAAGACTGGGATGGATTAGCGTGGAGTCGACGATTCTTGGTTTTTGCCCTGGATAGCACATCGCCGACTACCTACCATCTTTAGTCAATCGTGTACGAACGGAAAGGCAGGGAACCCCCAACAGACCATGTTCTTGCTATCGAGTCATGGGTGAGGTAGGCCCGTAGGAAAGTGGGGCAATAGTGGGGCCGGGATGTGGTTCTCATACATGATTTTTCTTGGGTTGCCTTTCAGTAGTTGAGGGAGGGGTCACGTGGGACCATAGCCACGGGTACAAAAACAGACCTTGATATCTGCATCAGCAGACGACTTAAAGCTCCCGACCGAGTTCCGTATTTCTTGGTTTGCCCTGGCACGGAACTCGGATGGCACATTGAGGAACATGTGCGTCTAGACATGGAAAACGATTCACAATACCTACGTGGGATAAAGGGCGCGGTTGACGGGTGGCATAATTCCTAGTGGCCCTAGGTGGCTGAACCCAAACCGAGACATGGAGACGTTCATTAGGTAGCATAATCCCTAGCGGTCCTAGGTGGCATAAATGCTAAATGGACGCGCGATAGTTCATGGTAAGGAAACATAACTAGATCAAGGGAGGCAGTCCAAAATGACCTCAAGGATAAAACGTTTAGATAGGAAAGCCCGTATGGCCTACGGCAAAGGACTGAACTTATACATGGAAAGAAACATACGAGTTGGGAAAACCAACATATGATATATGTTAGGTTGACATGGACCATTACATGACATTGGGCAAGGGACATTCATGGTTAACACATGACGCGGGTTGGGATACTAGTACGAGAGGTGCAGAGCAAATATACATGTTAGAACCAAGAGCAAATATACATGTTAGAACCAGGAAAAATATACATAATAGACACCGGGGGATGTTAGACAGGATAGATACCTTGGGATAGTATACTTGATAGAAACCTGACGATGTGATACCTTGATTTATCACGACACCGTAGTTTATCACGATATCTTAGTTTACCTTGCTACAGTAGTTCAGCCAGTTACCCTTGTTTAGTTTATCTATCTTGTAGTCATCCTTATCTTTACTTTCAGTTTATGCATGTCATGTTACCTTTACCTGTTTTTATACTGGGAGTAGATAGGACTTACCAGTCTTTATGACTGACCCCGTTTTCTTTCGCCTCTTTGTCTTCCGTTTCCCCCAGGTTCCAGGGAGGAAATGATGTTGTTTAGTTCGGGCCTCTTATGCTTGAAGGTCATCATGTATAGCTTGATGTATAGCTTGGTCTTCTCTTGGCTATGGCTGCTTCACCGCTTTATTTTGGGGGAATAATTTATGAAAAGGTTTTTATGCTTCTTTATTATTGCAAGACAGGTTTTGATGTACTCTGATGTAAAAGGCTTTAGACCTTAATTATTAATGTTTATGAAAGTTCGATTTTACTTCCGCTATTTTATATGTTCTGTCTTGTGATACTTTTGTGCATGTTTACCATTAATGCCCCTCTAAAGCTAGTGCATTCCCTTGTGAGTGACCCTAGCGGAGGTGGGGTGTTACATTTGGTATCAGAGCAGAAGGTTACCAGAATGGGCAAAAGTTTTTAAAGATCTTCTGAAAACTATTTGAAAAACCGTTTATAAAGAAGCATTTTTCAAGAAAAGTTTGTTTTAAAGGCTATTCTCCAAAAGCCATTAGCACCATCCTTTGATTCCTTGATTAAATCTTGTTTCCTTTCTTTTCTCCATCCATGGTCACAGTAGTTCTCACTGTGACTAATCTTGGTCTAGCCACGTAGGTGTTTCCCGTACGATGGAGGTGGTTCTCGAGAGACCCATTGCCGTGTTACAAGAAAGGATAATAAGAGTAAGGATAAAGGATACCAGCTTAAGGATAAGCAACTGTTGTTAGGGCTTGGTCCATCAAGGAGGACAAGGACAAGATCAGTGGAGAGGGAAATAGTACGCTCCCACTTCTGGGGTGCCTAAAAGAAATGGTACCGTTTCTATTAGAGGTTCAGCCTTCCTTCTCTATCATCCCGTCCAGACTTTGTTTTGATCATCGTATCACTTAAGTCTGCTTAGATAGTTGAGTCTCTGCACCTTAGTACTAGCATGGTAGAGGATCCCAGTTTTGTCCCAAAAATCTGGTTGGAGAGTTGGTCCATTCCTTCATGACTTGTTGGATTTGAGAATGACATGTCTCAACTACGGATAGATTCTAAGGATAAAGTGGTCACCCAATAAGGGGTGCCATTCTCGGTTTTGAAAAGAGGGTAGTTAGACTCTCAACTCAGCTTGGTGATACCCTCAAAGCCTCGTGTAACCTTTTTGGGTTCTGTCATGGTTAGTTACCTAGAATCCCGGGATGCAGTTGTTGGTAATCCGTTCAAATAGGATTCGCCGCTAAGGCGGATGGTTCGTTTCGATTATGCATGGGTTATGGCAATCACCCTAGTAAGAACCCTTGGCAACATGGATCGGCATCGGAAAACGAGATCCAGAATTCACTAGTGAATTTTGGAGAGCTTGCATGAGTACGCAGACATATTTGAGCCGAGCATACTAGGGAAAGAATAAGTGAAAGTGAAACGGGAGGCGACAGTGAGATGAGTTCCACTCACACCTTGGAAATAGGAATCAAGGAGCTACGAAATCATGAAGTCAAAGGCGGTCAAGGCCTGATGGGATTGAGCTCATGGAAATGCGGCTTGGACGCACGCATCACGTCTCTTTTTAAGAGTATATTTTTGATCCTTGGTTCACCTGTAAAGCTTACTTGCATGCTATCGCTTGGTGGATATCCTCTCGGTCCTGTTTCTGTTACAAACCCCGTAAGGAGTTTGTCTTGTTTATCTTCTCGATCTTATCCTGGGAACCTTAGGTAGAACGCTATGGATGTAAACATGTATTTGAGACATGTTATGATTGATATGGTTGCAAGTGGTTGTAAGTGGTTGCTCGTGGATGCGCGAATACACATTAGATGCTAGCTCGACTCGGTCACATTTCATATTGCGTATGCACGAGTATTTATACTTGTTTATGGATGAAATTGAATGTGTTATCATGCGGTTGTTGCATATGAATGAATGATTGTGCACGCATATAGTATCTATATGACTAGGACTATTTGCATACATGTTGGATTCATGGCACTATACATATTTTTGCATTAGAAAGATTATTCAGGCCTGATCATTAGCATTAGCTAAGGAACATGTACACACACGTTTTGCATATATTCATATAGCATTAGACAATGGTTGCTTGTGGATGATGTTTTGAGTAGATGGATGATGGATGGTAGGATAGGTTCTTCCTAACTTGGAGATTTCGGGGACGAAATCCTAAAAGGTGGGGAGAATGTAACAACCCGTATTTCGATAACATGATTAAGACGAGAATCAAGGCAGAATTTAATTTTAAATTCTGAATCAAGCTAAATGGGCAATGCCATTGCGTTCGTCTCAGAAAAATACGCGAAATAGAGTCCGAGTTTTCGAAAATCGGAGTCCGTATGACCCGGTTAAGGCTCAACGAAGTTTTCAGAAAATTTCTAAGTAAAAACAGATTTCAAATCCAAACTTGGATTTGGAAAATTGGGCCAGTTGGGCCAGGCGGGAAAAATTCCCGCCACAGTACCCAAGTCGACAGCCCTGTCGACTTGGGAGTCGACTTGGTCTGACCAAGTCGACAGCCCTGTCGACTTGGCTGTCGACTTGGCTGTCGACTTGGCTCAGACGAGCATCCCTGCCTTGGTGCACCTGCACTGGTCTCTGGTCTTGTTCTGGAAGCTTCTGACGTGGTTTGATGGTTCAGATCTATCCTAGGGTTAATCTAAGAGCCTAAAACTATCCTAATCTCTATAAAAAGACCCTAAACCTAACCTAAATCCCTAAAAATCAAACCTAGCAACTAAGTGCTGCCAAAATCAATCTTGATCATGGCCTCCATCTCCAATCCCTAGAGCCTATGCATTCAAATCGGGTTCAAATCAAAAGGTGCAAGCTTGCTACACCAAATAGAGGCCAAATCAACGTTGCTATGCGAGTTTCATGACGGATCTTCATCAAAGGAGCCACCTTTCTTCGTCAAAACGATTCATGCTCCTAGTCCTCTTGCCACGCTAGGTAAGTTCTAGCTACTTGTAGATTTAAACGATGATTTTGATGTGACATGGGATAAAATGCAAAGTAACATGAGTATGTTAGCCTATGGGAACCTAGTTTGCCCCTTTAGCATGAACATATGACTTTGGGTTATGTTGTAGCGACTAAACCATGTTATTCATGTTACATTGGACCTAGTTTGCCATGCAAGATTGGACCTTTGCTTGTGGTATGTTAGCATGCACACTTGAAACCGCTTTGACTCATGAAACATGTGCATGAATGTGACTTTGAGGCTATGCAAGTATATGAACCCGAAATCCCTTATGATAATATGCAAGTTTACCTTTTTATCACATGAGTAACATGGGCATGTTCATCCCTTCATGATAGGTTTATGACATGAACACTTATGCAAGTAATCCCCTTTTATGCTATGCATGTTTGTGGCCAAATCCCCTTGAGATACTATGCATGTTTGTGGCCAAATCACCTTATGACACTATGCATGTTTTTGGCCAAGGTTGTGCATGTGGAAGCCAATCCCTTTTTGGCATCATGCATGTTTTGAGGTCAATATGTGACGTAGTATCCTTACTATGTTGACTCGCTTTTGCTTGCGTTGGAAAACACGACTTTGGGGTAGTTAGATAAACATGAACATGACGCGAAATCTTGACTTGAATATAACATGAAAACTTGACTTGAGGTTACATGTGAACACGACATGTAAGTTGAACCAAAATGGGGGCATGACACGTGGGGTAAACTTGGGACTTGAAATTAGACACGTATGGGTTGTAAGTGTAATATAACACTAGACCAAACATGGAAGTGGCCAACTCGAGGTTGGGTTGAGTTTGTAGCATAAATCTACCCGGACCCGCCCGGCTTAACTAGTAGCTACAAACAATAGGATCCAATGTGAGAAGTTGTTCATGTCGCGCTTAAGACCCGAGGTTAGACTAGGTTGTGGTGTAAATCTACCCGGACCCGCCCGGCTTAACTAGTAACCACAACAAGGTCTAATGTGAGAGGTTGAGGGTGCATTAATTAAATTAATGCCATATGATAAGGTTAAGTAAATTTGACTAATGACACTTAACCGATATGACACGAATGGGTAGGTTAAGTGGGAGCGAACTTGATTTCTTAATGACACTTAACCATGCAAGATGATTAGGGGATGAGGTTAAGTAACTTACACTTAACTAATCCGACCCGGTAATTAGATGGGGTTAAGTAATCCACACTTAACTAATCTAAACACGGTAATTAGATGGGGTTAAGTAATCCATACTTAACTAATCTAAACACGGTAATTCGATGGGGTTAAGTTAAACACTTAACCAACTTAAACTTGGCAATTCAATGAGGTTAAGTAACCAATACTTAACCAACTTAATGTGATAATTTAATGGGGTTAAGCAACTTATACTTAACCAATTATACATGATGATTTGATGGGGTTAAGTAACTTACACTTAACCAATCTAATACGCGGACCTGATAAGGTTAAGTCACAAGCCCTTTCTAGAATATACTTAACCATTGTAGTACGATTAGAGGATGGGGTTAAGCCCACCTATACTTAACCAATCCGACTCGATAATTTGATGGGATTAAGATAATCTATGCTTAATCGATCTAGCAAGATAATCCGATAGGATTAAGGTAAGCTAGTACTTGACCGACTTGACTTGATAGGGTTAAGTCATGAGCCTCTGGGTACACTTAACCAACTTGTAGGGCTAAGTCTTGAACTTAAATACTTAGCCAATCTTGACGTGATTCGTGGGCGGGTTAGGTCATGGACTTGAATGATAACACTTAACCCAATAGACAAACCCTAGTTAGAGGAACTAGGTAGAAAATCTTGGTTAATCAAGGATAACGGGAAAGGAAGCTAAGTGGTAAACCTTAGTTAAGGGTAACTAAGTAATAATTCTTAGCTAAGGACATAGGACTAATTCATAAAGCGATGAGTAACCTGATACGGTAGGTCATCGCTTAGTATACGAGGAGGAGCAAGTTATCTGACTTAGATAAAAGCTCCAGCGCACTGGGTGCCGAAGTGGAAGCTTCGGGGGACGAGAGGATATTCTTGGGATCCCTATGTGGGCTGCTAGGTAATTATACTAGGCCCATGAGAGGTTAAGGTCTGCGTTAGAAGGACCAAGAGTATGCCTTGGTTGCTATGCGAGCGACCTAAAGACTGGGATGGATTAGCGTGGAGTCGACGATTCTTGGTTTTTGCCCTGGATAGCACATCGCCGACTACCTACCATCTTTAGTCAATCGTGTACGAACGGAAAGGCAGGGAACCCCCAACAGACCATGTTCTTGCTATCGAGTCATGGGTGAGGTAGGCCCGTAGGAAAGTGGGGCAATAGTGGGGCCGGGATGTGGTTCTCATACATGATTTTTCTTGGGTTGCCTTTCAGTAGTTGAGGGAGGGGTCACGTGGGACCATAGCCACGGGTACAAAAACAGACGTTGATATCTTCATCAGCAGACGACTTAAAGCTCCCGATCGAGTTCCGTATTTCTTGGTTTGCCCTGGCACGGAACTCAGATGGCACATTGAGGAACATGTGCGTCTAGACATGGAAAACGATTCACGATACCTACGTGGGATAAAGGGCGCGGTTGACGGGTGGCATAATTCCTAGTGGCCCTAGGTGGCTGAACCCAAACCGAGACACGGAGACGTTCATTAGGTAGCATAATCCCTAGCGGTCCTAGGTGGCATAAATCCTAAATGGACGCGCGATAGTTCATGGTAAGGAAACATAACTAGATCAAGGGAGGCAGTCCAAAATGACCTCAAGGATAAAACGTTTAGATAGGAAAGCCCGTATGGCCTACGGCAAAGGACTGAACTTATACATGGAAAGAAACATACGAGTTGGGAAAACCAACATATGATATATGTTAGGTTGACATGGAACATTACATGACATTGGGCAAGGGACATTCATGGTTAACACATGACGCGGGTTGGGATACTAGTACGAGAGGTGCAGAGCAAATATACATGTTAGAACCAAGAGCAAATATACATGTTAGAACCAGGAAAAATATACATAATAGACACCGGGGGATGTTAGACAGGATAGATACCTTGGGATAGTATACTTGATAGAAACCTGACGATGTGATACCTTGATTTATCACGACACCGTAGTTTATCACGATATCTTAGTTTACCTTGCTACAGTAGTTCAGCCAGTTACCCTTGTTTAGTTTATCTATCTTGTAGTCATCCTTATCTTTACTTTCAGTTTATGCATGTCATGTTACCTTTACCTGTTTTTATACTGGGAGTAGATAGGACTTACCAGTCTTTATGACTGACCCCGTTTTCTTTCGCCTCTTTGTCTTCCGTTTCCCCCCCAGGTTCCAGGGAGGAAATGATGTTGTTTAGTTCGGGCCTCTTATGCTTGAAGGTCATCATGTATAGCTTGATGTATAGCTTGGTCTTCTCTTGGCTATGGTTGCTTCACCGCTTTATTTTGGGGGAATAATTTATGAAAAGGTTTTTATGCTTCTTTATTATTGCAAGACAGGTTTTGATGTACTCTGATGTAAAAGGCTTTAGACCTTAATTATTAATGTTTATGAAAGTTCAATTTTACTTCCGCTATTTTATATGTTCTGTCTTGTGATACTTCTGTGCATGTTTACCAATAATGCCCCTCTAAAGCTAGTGCATTCCCTTGTGAGTGACCCTAGCGGAGGTGGGGTGTTACAGTATTTAACGTGTAAAATAAGGTTAATATATTTATGATAATTTAAATATGATTACACTTCCGTTTGCAAGTTACCTGACTTATTTATGTGATTGGGACGATAATTTTCACACATCGCCCAAGTGCACAAATAATCTATTGTTTTGTTATGTGTTGGTTGAAACCCCACACGGGTCTTGGGATGATAATCTAATCACACATCTCCCTTGTGATTAGTTGTAAAATGCACTCTAGTTGTTATTTGGATGTTTCATCATTATTATAGAATACATGCGATGTATGAAATCCATATAATTAAAATTATATGGTAATTGATTGGGTCTCATTCCAATTTGAGATTATATGAATGTTTTTTTGTAAAATATTCAGTTAAAGAATCAAAACATGGTTTTTGAAAATAATTAAGTGAATGAAGCCGATTTAAGTAGATTTGCGTCATTTTTACTCGAGCGGATGTTTTAATCAATTTTATCAAAATATTAGATTTCAAAATTAGACCTTTTGAAAAGATTATTATTACGATATTATAATAATATGTAAAGTTCATATTTTTATTGTCATTTAGGAACGTAAAATGATTTATAATTAAAGTTCATCTTTT
This sequence comes from Allium sativum, assembly GCA_030737875.1. Classification (NCBI taxonomy): domain Eukaryota; kingdom Viridiplantae; phylum Streptophyta; class Magnoliopsida; order Asparagales; family Amaryllidaceae; genus Allium; species Allium sativum. The sequence continues at coordinate 180,554,564 of CM060924.1, read as the reverse complement.
TATTGTCATTTAGGTACATAAAATGATTTACAATTAAAGTTAATCTTTTTATTGTCGTTTAGAAACATGTCTATTATCATATTTCGATTAACAATAAAATTAATCTTTTTATTGTCATTTAGAAACATGTCTATTATCATATTTTGATTAATAATAAAATTCATCTTTTTATTGTCGTTTAGAAACATGTTTATTATCATATTTTGATTAATAAATAAAATTAATCTTTTTATTGTCATTTAGAAACATGTTTATTGCCATATTTTGATTAACAATAAAAATATTCTTTTTATCGTCAAAGTAGGAACATAAAATTATAACAATATGATTTACAATAAAATTATTCTTTTTTATTGTATGTAGAAACATGTTAATGATTAAAATGTGATTTGCAATAAAAATCATTCTTTTTATTATATGTAGAAACATGAAAATTATCTAAATTTGATTTAAAATAAAAATTATCTTTTTATTGTATTTATGAACATAGGAATTGTCGAAAATGGTTTTACAATAAAAATTTACTTTTATTGTATATGTATGTATATATATATATATATATATATATATATATGAATCAAAAATTTAGACATGTTTTAAAAATATTGGGTGAAACATTAATGTACATTTAGAATTATGATTAAAAAGAACATTTTTAATATAAATAATGTAAAAGAACATTTTAATATAAATAATGTAAAAGAACACTTTTAATATAAATAATGTGAAAGAATCATTTTAATGTAATCGTATATTTTTAATATGAATAATGTAAAAGAACACTTCTAATATAAATAATGTAAAAGAATCATTTTAATGTAATCGAACATTTTAATGTGAAAGAATCATTTTAATGTAAAAGAATCATTTTAATGTAAAAGATTCATTTTAATGTAATCGAAGATTTTAATGTCAAAGAATCATTTTAATGTAATCATACATTTTTAATGTAAGTAATGTAAAAGAACATTTTAATGTAAACAATATTTTAAATAAAGAATCTTTTAAAATAAAGAATATTTTAAAATAACGAATATTTTAAAATAATATTCAGTGAAGAATAAAATAATGATTTTGATGTCCGATTTTAGGTGGATACAAAATATAAAAATATGAAGCTGGGTTAGTTATAGAAACGCCATTTAAACCCGAACAGGTTTATCGATCGATTTTATTCATTTTATAATGTATATCGAAAAATTTAATATTTTGAAAATATTCTCATTTTAATATGATAAAGATATAGAATATTCAATTTCGATTTAAAATTGAAAGCGAAGTTGGAATCATTTTAAAACGAATTTATAAACGATTTATAAAATACGTTTTAAATGGAAGTCGAGGAAATATATATTATATATATAATGGTCTGAATAGAATGCGCCGCGCAACGATCGTTCGCGAAGACCATTAACTTCAATTGGCATAACGTAAGATCCGATCGTTGGATTCTACTAAAACCGGAACCGTTGGGTTTGTATCGAAAAGAGCTTTCCAATGGAAATAAGAGATTTGAAATCTAAAGGTTGGATTTGGAATTATGTCCAAACCAAATTTGAAAAAAGTCGCTATGGATGCAGTTCGGTGGCCGTTATTGGAAACCGACTGTAAGGACGATAATAAAATTATTAAAAATATAAAAACAAATTATGTAAAATTATAATAAATGGCTTAAAAAGATTTTGGATGAAAAATTCCATATTTAAACAGATAAAATTATATTTTTATCAAAATGAACTGGTTATTAACTAGAATAAATCTTTAATTAAGATTTAATGGAGTTTTCCAATTAATTAATATTTATTTGGAATTAAATAAAATAAATTGGATTTTGGGTTTTTCGTGAATGGTGTCTTCAATAACACTGTTCTTAAACCCCGTATGAAAAGAATAAATCTTTTATTTAAGATTATTAGAGTTTCCAATTATATTTGGTAACTGGAATAAAATGAAATGTGAATTGGGTTTATTGTGAACTGTGTTTTCAAAGACATTCGTTCTTTAACCCGATGAACAGTGAAAATATAATTTTTGAATTTATAAATCTTTTATTAGGATTTAAATGGAAATTTTCCAAAGTAAAGTTTTCCAATTTAATATATTAAATTGGAATTGAATGGAATTCGATTTGGTAATAATCGAGATGAGCTTCTGTGAATGAAGACGGTTGCTATATATGGAATTTAAAAGGCCTTGCCGTTATTCCATTTATATTATTAGTTTGTTACAGAAATTTATATCGATTATATATTGATCTGATTTCTGTGAAGATTCCATATTTAATGGAAGATGATTTTTGGGTTTGTCGTGAACTATGTTTTTAATGACATTGGTTCTTTAACCCCGTTAAAGATTAGATTAATTTCTTAAATTTGAATAGTCATTAAGTAATGATTTTTAGAGATTAAAACCAAATTGGCATTTCAATGTATCTTGTTAATTTAAGGAAGATTAAAGAATAAATTTAAAAGAATTTATCTTTGATAAAATTAATGGGAACCTTTCCCTAATAATGTGAATCTTTTATTAAAAGAATATTCTAAATCAGAATGAGGCGTATGATGTGATTTTATAGCACTTGATTATAAAATACGTGAATTATTCGGAAAGACTGGGTTCAACCCATTCTGAATAATTACTATGACGACCAAGAGTCGAAGATGAAGACGGTGGTTGAAGACTGGAGTTCTTCACATCGTTCGGATGATTACTGATGTCTTGATTGGGTCGTACACTCAAGACAAGGTAATAAGTGGTGATCGTCCAAACGTACTTGGAGATCGACAGATATGCGAGGACCTCTCTCCTATAATGGACATATGGGACAAGGAATAAGGTGCCTCCGGTTTTGTTCAGACCTAAAACGGACTTGTAAATGGATGGTATGTCTGACGTTGTATTCCTTTATGCTGTATTCGTTGATATCTGCTAAATATATATCTGTTTGGTGATGGAGAATTTATTCACTTGCTTAACACCTGTAACGACCCGTGTTTTTGGCAGCAAATATTTAATTTAATTTAAATATTATATTTAGAATATCGATGGTTTTTAATATTTAATTCGTTATTTAAACGATGTTTGAACGTTATATAATTTATATATAATATAAATCGAGCTTGAAAATGGCGTGCAGTTCGTAAATTCGAATTTTGAACTTCAACTGAGAATACAGGATTCGATATAAGTCGGATTTCTGTGAAACAAGACAGGTTGGGACCGTATTGACGATAATTTTCATATGAAAGAGAAAAATCCAGATTCCGTGTTATAGATTACAAGTTATGGCTAAATCAAAATTTGGAAAAAACGCTACAAGTTATGGCTAAATCAAAATTTGGAAAAAACGCTGTGGAAATCGTTATTTAAAATATCGACCTTTAAAAGGGCCGTTTTGCAAACGGACTCAAATTTCGACGAAATCAGTTTCATTAGAACCGTAACGTTAAATTATTGTACGGTGGTGAGTGGCGTGGAAAACCGATGTCGTATGTGACCACGGTAGCCGTAAACGCTCGTTCAGTGCAGTTAAATTAATTCAACTGAATAAAAGGATAGTCGAGTGTAACTGGAGCAGACGATCGAATTAAGCCACGAAACCAGTCCCGTTGAGTTCGTATAGTCGATTAGAGTCAAGATAGGTATATAGTTTGTTATTTTTAGAGATCGAGAAATTTGGCGTTAAAAAGGGTAGGGCGATTCGGGGTAAAAACAGCCTATCGGGCAAACAGTCTCAGAATGCGACGAAACTAGTGCCATTGGGTTCGTATCAACCAATTATTTTAGGATATCAAAATTTCAAGTTGATTTGGTTTATCTGGTGACCGTGGAAAAATTAAACGCGTGTTCATTTCTGGTTTTATAAAGGAAATTTTTCCAAACGACCTCGGATTTCGATGAAACTTGCCCCGTTGGGTTCGGAATACCTTTTTACACCAAGATTAGCTTTTTTATCAGTAAACAGAAATCAATTAAGGATAATTTTACGCGTTACTTTACCACGAAGCTTCGATATAATAAAATAATATTATTTACTCTCAAACACGTAAATCTTCAAATCACATAAATAAACTTGCTGCATCCTGCGTTTTCAAAACAAACAAAGCCTTCCCCTGTATCAACCCCAAATACATACAGCCTTCCTCGCTTCCCCACTTGAAAAAAAAATACTGCAAACAAAGTACACAAGACATAACCTACCCTATGTTTGTATTTTCTTTTCATCTAGGGGAAAAGGAACCTTGCCGACCAAGCGCCCCCAAGTGAAAATGACATCTCAGTTGCGTGCTCCCCACACATCCATCTTCTATATATACCCGTGCTTTTTCTTTCTTTTGCTCACCAGAAAGGAATCGAACTAAAAAAAAAAAACATCCTACACGCAAACAGAAAAATGAAGGACGGGATGGACTAGCGTGGGGAGAGGAGCAACATGTAACGTAGTGCATTTGGGGGCGGATGGTGATTTCTGACATGACGTGAGTACTGTCAAAGGGAGGAGCTAGTCACGGCACTGACCGGTGGTCTCAGATAGCTGAACGAGGGGGGGTTGGATGGCGCGCGGTGTTGGTTTGGGTTCGGATGTGAAGTCGCGTGTGTGAGGGTGGATGAGGAGATGCGAACGGAAGGCAACGGCTGGTTTCATTTTTGAAACAGTGAACTGGAAAGTATAAATGAAGTGAGTAGGTCAATTGAATACGAGATGAAGATGGTAGGTTTGGCATCAGATGAGTTCACCGTGGAGGACAAAAGCTTCAGCAAATTTGAGGAAAACAGGAAACCGAGAGGAACCAAGGGAGATTGGCTCGGTCTGTCATCCAGTAAAGAACCAAAGTAATTAAACTAATTTAACCATTTTTTTAACTTGATTAAGGAAATAGGGTATTAACTAATTTGGTAAACCAACACACTTATATTACACGATGGGAATTGACCAGTTTGATGTCCGAAGCTGATAACGAATGCTTATAACTAAACATGACTTCCTTATACCACTTGGTGAATTAAATTAACCTAACAAGAATTCAATTTATAAACCTACCAATTTCATTTTTATTTATTTATTACTTGGGTTTAAATATTACCTAATCCTTGATTATTTTCACTGGGTAGTTCGCTAAAACTAATATATTTAAGATTTAATTATAGCGGTAAAAAAATCGTGAAATTCATATTATTTATAATTCGTTCGTATGTGTACAGAATGGAACGGAACAAGTGCACTACGATCATGGTGACGAGCACCATATTATGGGACAGAAACGGACACAGTAGAATGCAGTTGGAAATCCCAGTTAAATTAAACGCGAGTTTAATTTAATCAAATCAGTTGTTATTGTGACAACGCAACTCAAGGTGAGTTAAACTCACTCAGTTACCCTTTTTATATTTTATATAAATTGGGTATTTTTATTTTGTGTGCTCTGCTTGCCAATGGTTGACTGCTTTGCTAGTTATCTATTTAACTGTTGATTTAACAGATGAAATTAAACTGTGTTTAATTTCAGTGAAATACGAAATCGTTGTTTCAACGATTGGATCCAACGGAGGTAGCTTACCCTGTTGGTCACGTTTATTTATAAACGTGTTTAATTGTTTGCAGTGTTCGGTTATGTGGTTGATGTTAAATGGTTGTTATTTATTATCAGTTAAATGTGATTGGTTTGATGGTTGTTTTAAACCAGTGGGCGGTGTTGGTTAAGTAATTGGCAGAGCATGGCCTTTAAAACAAAAGTTAGATTTTGAATTATACTATTTTGAATAAAATTTATTTAATAGAATTAAATAAACATTTTATTTAATTAAGACTTTGATTTATTATTAATTGGTTTTATAAAGTAAATTCTGATGTAAATCAGCTTTACAAATACAGGGTAAGAAATAAATCGCATAGTTAAACGTGGATAATTGTTTTTATTAAGAAAAACAATTAATGGAATTATTTGAATTAATTATATTTTTAATTAATTTAAAGTGAAAATCAATTGGAATCAGTTAGGGGAATAACCGAGTTTTGAGTTAATTTAACCGACCGTTTTGAATTGGATTTTATTATCAAATTAATGTGTTTTGATTAAAATAGTTAAATAAGATTGTTTAAATTTAAATAAGGGTTACTTAAGTATTTGGGTCAGGTCAAAGGAAATAAGATAAAAGGGGTTATAATAAATCAGGATTATATAAATGGGATTTAAAGTGTAAAAGCGTTAATACTAAATTAACGTTACTAGTAAATGGGATCAAGTGAAAATGAGGAAGTGAAATAAGGTTTCCAAAAGTGGGAAGGGTCGAACAAAATTGAAAGGAGTTTGGTAAAAGTGAAAAAAGGGGTAAAGAGGTGGGTTAAAGCGTGTATAACAAAATCCAAGCTATGATGGAAATTGTTGTGAGATTTGAAATAATAGTTTGATTACAGCTGATATTTATCTGAGAATAAGAACGTTGTTTGATCAAGGTCTGAGAGGTAATTAAAATACCCCAACTTGAACAACATCGGGATTATCTGAAGATAGTATTAGTTGGTAATCGTAAGAGACGTTAGCAAATATGTTTTGAAATCTAAATAGTAATTTAAGCGTTGTTGTTATAATATATGTGTTGTAAATCTAATAGCGACTATAGCGTTGTTGCTATAGTAAATGTTTTGTAAACCTAAACAACGATTATAGCGCTGTTGTTTGAAAATCTAAATAGTAATTATAACGCTATGGTTATGACATGCGTGCTATAAAATCTAAACAGCATTATAACATATGTGCTATAAATTCCCTTATTAAAACTAATGGATTTCCCGATTTAAACAATAAAGGATGGTGTGACAAGTATGTTGAAAAGGGAATTTAGTGGAAATTATATATAGTTATAAGTTATTTTACCAAGTATTATAAAGTAATAGTTCTGAGGACATTACTATATAAGAATGTAGTTACTCGAGCTAGAGTTAAGCAAACATAGTATTCAAGGTAAGTTGCCATTGCGTACGACTGCTAGCGTAATTCGCAGGGCTGCAGATAGCCTACGGCGGTCGGATGTTTCCTGAAGGAATCAGGCGTAACCATTGTGATCGCTGCGATCTAGAGTCAAGTGAATGGAGTTAAGTCGAATATTAGTTAATCAATAAGAGTTAAATAAGTCGAGTTAACCAGTTAAAGTTAACTAGTTAGTTGTGACGAGAAGGAATTTCGCTCGGTCCGAACCAGTCGTTAAACCGACCCAGACCGTTCGAAACGCCCTATCGTTTGAGAACACGGCCACAACAGAACGCATACAGAAGAACATGTCATTGTATATTACAACAATGCATCAGATTACAAGAATATACAGAGTATAAACAAATAAATATTACACAGAAATTATCAGAGATTTAAATTACACTTAAGTACATCGCAGCGGAAATTAATACAATACACAACTAGAATGAGATATACGGATACAAAGCTTTCCGGATATCGTTCCAGCTGTAAACCAGGATCCTGTGAATATAAATCTGCAAAACCAAAACTACTAGCTGCCCGTGTCAAAATAGGGGCACCCAGAGTTTAGGTTAAAACAATAAACTCCAGGTCAGTCATGGGACTGGTGTGAGAACTAAAACAGTTATTAATCTTTACTTTCAAAGTTAGGTAAATCAAGGGACCACGCCGTATAACACGGAACGGGTTTCCTCCCAAGAATACCAGTGCATAAAAAAAACAGCGCAATGCTAAATAAAGAAAAATGAAGCTGTTATAAGACCCAGGTCCCATCACACAATGCAACGCATCCGAGGATAGGGTTTTCCCTTATAACAGCCAAAGAATGCTTGATACGTTTAAAACAAATCATTTGATACTATTATAAGTGCATAGTGTATAAAACACTTCAAATCATAAGTATCAATCATAGGCGGCATGAATGGCCCATAACACTATGTCGCCATATATAAGTTTACAATCAAAACCGCAAATGTCGTATTGGAAGTTGGGTTATCATTTATGGTATGAACCGAGGCTAGGGGCAAGATCCTCAACCGATTCGAGACGCTCTAGTCCGCCCCTCAGGATCAGAGCTCGAGTGACCCTTGGATCGTCAGGGCCGGTCCACCGATGTGGATTAAAATGCCTGAACATGCGTTTCCCCACCCTTTGGGGCGTAAGCCTGGCCCGTCAGCCGACCAGAAGCATCGGCCGAAACCGATATCACGAGGCGCCTCGCTTTTCAGCAAGTAATAATAAGTAACATCCACATGAGTCAAACTCGTCAGCCAGTTCAAGCACTGACGCCACTCCTAACTAGAAAGAAACGCATGTCCTCCCTGAGGTCCGTCTCCCGTTTTTAGTTCATACCGGGTGTGATACTCGCAAATCAACGTTACACAAAGCTACGCCACAAAGGCCGTGCTTCGATCATCACCACAAGGCTTTGCTTTTCAACAGAAGCCTCGATCATTTGCATCTTAGCATGCCACACAGGCAATTCACTCCATGCGATTGATATCCATCAATATATAACCCCTGAGCTCGTACGTCTCAGAGAAGGGCGTTAAGCAAGAGAATAAATTCTCCGCCGCCAAACAGATATATATTTAATAGAGATCAATCACACAGACTAAAATCCAATGTCAGACACACAGTCCATTTACAAGTCCGTTCTGGGTCTGAACGAAACCGGAGGCACCTAGTACCCCGCATATCCATCGATCTCCAAGTACGTCTGGACGATCACCAACTGTTTCCATCTTCTTGGGTGTACAGCCCAATCAAGATCATCAGTAATTACCCAAACGACGTGAAGACTTCCGGTCTTCGACCATCGTCTTCATCTTCGACTTATCGTCGTATCAGTTATTCAGAATGGGATAAACCCGGTCTTTCCGAATAACTCGCGTATATTTTAAATAAGTGTTACACAAACACAACATACGCCTCATTCCAATTCATCAGTCACTAACCGTAAATTAATCAAGAGAATAATTCCCTAAATATTAACCCCGAAGGCCGAAACCAACATCAGATCAATATCCAGAAAACCATTCTGCTTAGCTAACCGACAGTTAGTTTCTAATTTCACATTCATAGGGAAAGGTTCCCATTAATTTTATCCAAGATAAATTTCTTGAATTTATTCTTTAATCAACTTTTGAATTTCGATTCAACTAGTCGGGATTAACGAACCTTACCGAAGTAATCATTTGTTTTAATTTCCCAATCCCAACCTATTCATCCCATGAAGTAAAACTGGTAGTACTTCATATCTAACACCACGGTGTTATCGGTAAATTCAATTACCATTTCACGTTCAAATCTAATTAAAGATTTAACTATCGCCTGGAGCAAATCTGGTGATACTCCATTCTCGATCATTTCAATCTAATTAAAGATTCAATAAAACTCCACTTAGTTTTAATCGCTAACTGGGTTAAAGAATCCATGTCATTTAAAACATGGTTCACGATAAACCCAAAGTCACATTCCATTAATTATCGGGTTAAAGAACGAGTGTTATTTAAAACACTGTTCACGATAAACCCAAAAATCAATATCAATTCAATTCCAATTAAATATTATTTAATTGGTACACTTCATTAAATCTAAATAAAAAGATTTAATCATTTCTCAACTGGGTTCAAGAACAGTGTTAATGAAGACACCATTCACGACAAACCCAAGTCACATTTGATATTAAATACAAGGCTCTGAATAGAAAATATCCCGGCTCATATTCAATATCAAATTCTACGATTAACAAATGTCGTATTGGAAATAACGATATAAATACATATCTTTCAAATTTCCATAATAACATCTGTATAATCACGAATTCCAACATCGAAATATTCCGAAGACAATTTCGATTCAAATCCACTCCAATGCAATCATTGGAAATTCTGGTTATTTTCAAAACCATTTCAAATCCAATTTATTTATTTAAAAATAAATAGAATTATAATTCTAGTTCAAAACTAGTTCATTTTGATAAAAATCTATTTTTATCTTTTCAAATATGGAGTTTTTCATCCCAATTCTTTCTAAATCATTTCTTATGATTTTACACAAATTATTGTTATTTTTAATAATTTTATCAAGGCCCGTACAGTCGATTTCCATCAACGGCCATCGAACTGCACTTACAGCGACCTTTTTCAAATTTGATTTGGACATAATTCCAAATCCAACCGTTAGATTTCAAATTTCTAATATTCGTTAGAAAGCTCTTTTCGATACGGACCCAACGGTTCCGGTTTTAGGAGAATCCGACGGTCGGATCTCCCGTAATGTCCGTTTGAAATAAATGGTCGAAATTCGCGAACTGCCGCGGCGCGGCGCGTTCTATTCAGGCCATTATATTATATATATAATATATATTTCGTCGATTTCTATTTAAAACGAATTATATAAATAGTTTTAAATTCGTTTCAAAAGAAATTTCAACTTCCATTTCAATTCAAATAAAAATTGAATTCTTCTTTATAAATTTGTTTTAAAATTCATTTCTATTCAATTCAAATTTCAATTCAATTCATTTCGAAATCGTTTTCAATTCAATTCATTTCGAAATCGTTTTCAATTCAATTCATTTCGAAATCGTTTTCCATTCAATTCATTTCGAAATCGTTTTTCATTCAATTCATTTCGAAATCGTTTTCCATTCAATTCATTTCGAAATCGTTTTTCATTCAATTCATTTCGAAATCGTTTTCAATTTAATTCATTTCGAAATCGTTTTCAATTCAATTCATTTCGAAATGAATAAAATCGATATAAATATCGTTCACGTCAAAATGGCGTCAATCTAATCAACACGGCTTCATAAATTTCTATTTTCAAATATTCTATTTCAAATTTTTTTTTTTTAAATAGTTGTTATTATCAAAATATTTCGTTCGACACATGACCAATGTCAATGGATGAGTACTGTCAACACATGAACTTTTATTTTATATTGATAAAGGTGCAAATTTTATTATTAAAATATTTCGTTCAACACATGACTAATCTCAATGGATGAGTACTGTCAACACATGAACTTTTATTTTATAATATTCTTTATTTTCTAAATTGGAATGAGGCCCAATCAATCACCATATAAAATTAATTATATGGATTTTCATACAACACATGTATATAATAGCATTGAAAAATAATCAACCATCAACCAAAGTGCACTACACTGTATAAGCATCAAATATAGATATCTAACGCTTATAACAGCCTGTCAATCAATCGATCGACATATTTAATCAATCAGGATGAGTGAACTTCTAATTTCATCCCAACACCCGTGTGGGGTTTCAAACAATCAAACACAGATTTTATTTGTGCAGTTGGGCGATGTGTAAAATTTATCGACCCAATCAATGTCCTTCAAATAGGTGTACATAAACAAACCGTCTGGTTTGTAAATGAATATTTATTTATTCACATTCACGTTAAAAATTATATTTTTAACGATAAAACATTTTATTCCAACATATGAATTTCTATTCAGTTCATTCTTTAAATAAAATGATATTTTTATTTATCTAACTTATTTTAGAAAATTTCGGCGGCATAACGGCACAATACTAGAAACGGGACGAGGCCTAGCCTTATCCCCGGTCTAGTGAAGGCCCACGCCATTCACACATCAATCAAATTCACCAAACAACCAAATTCAAATCAAATCATATAACTAATCTATGCAACCAAACAAACAAGTCCATGGTCTGTGGACGATTGTGTCGGGTGCTACTAAGCACCGTCTGCATCCTAGTATATATACATAACTAGAGAAAGAAATTTTGAGTGAGAAGTTCTCACCGAAAGCTATCCCCACTTCACGACACTCCTATTTAGAGATCTTTGTCGTTCTCGCCTTTTCGTCTTCTTCGTTGCCCGTAGCCACTACATATTTAAAAATCACATTTTTACTTCGTTATTCAATATATAAAAATTGAATTTTTACTTTGCTATTCAATATATAAAAATCGAATTTTTACTTTGCTATTCAATATATAAAAATCGAATTTTTACTTTGCTATTCAATATATAAAAATCGAATTTTTATTATGCTACTAGTATAAAAATTATATTTTTATTCTCTTCACTATATAAAAATTGTATTTTTATTCATATGATAAAAATCATATTTTTATTTCGAAGTTCAACATATAAAAATCCTATTTTTATTAGTTTAAAAATCGAATCTTTTCTAGTTTAAAAATCGAATTTTTACCCTTTCTATATAATAAAAATTATATCTTTAACCTAATAAAAATCATTATATATATATAAAACTCAAATCTTCAACAACCAAAAGATCATATTTTTAAATTGTTTACATGAATAAAAATAGAAATAAACACTTACAGTCGACGAACGAAGAGGGGGAGGGGGTCTTTGTTAGTGGCGGCGCACCCAAGGAGGGACGACGGTGGTGCACTGGCCCAGGCGGGGTGGTGGGTTGCGGTTTCCGATAGAATAAAGGGGGGAAGAGAGAACGGCGATGGAAGAAAAGGTGAAAGTCGGAGATGAAGGCGCGATGGTCGGAGGGCGTCAGCAGGGTGGGCGGCGCGGTCTGGAAGGGGGCGATGGAAGAAAGGGGGAGCGGTTCAGCGATGGGGTTCGATGATGTGGGGTAGGGGTTGGGGTCGATCTCGCGATGGAGGAGAGGGATCGATATCGAGGTGCGGGGTGGAACGGTGGAGGCGAAGGCGGAGGGAGGCGTGGTGGCGGTGGCCGGTCGTCGACCGCCATTTTTTTTTTATTCCTGAACGATTTCTGTTAAGTGGGGAGGGGGGAGAAAAATAAAGGTGGGGGGGAGGCCAATATTTTTAATTAATTTTATTTATTTTTATTTCAAAAAGTTACCTTTTTATTCGAACCCGGAACAAGGCCCACCGCCTGCCGTCCATAGCATTTCACCCCCATTCCGTACACAATGGGATATGTATCGTAAGCTGATTCGGCTGTTACAATCTGTTTCCGTCAAATTTACATTTAAATCACTATATTGAATTTTAAACGTACATTTCAAATTACCGGGGTCACATACTAACTCTAAAAATTCTCGAAAAATATTTTCTAGCTTCGTATTGACGATACGGTCCTAACAAAACTAGTTTCGTCGAATTCTGAGACCGTTGGAAAAATGGCCATTTTCCAGTCGATTAAAATCAACTGAAACTGGTCAAACGCGTTTTCTTCTGCCACGCTCACATATGGATTCGAAAAATTATGAAATTTGGAATCTAGCAATAACTTTACATCACGGACCCAACAAAAGTGGTTTGGTCGAAATCCGAGGTCGTTTGCAAAATTTCCCTTTTTTTAAGGGCCTGAATTCCATAGCGACTATTCAGAATTTTCAACTGGACATATCTTTTGATTCCCGCTATAAAATCTTGATTTTTCGGATTCGTTGGAAATATATTACCAATTAGATCCTAATGTTTTTGGTTTCACTAAAATCCGGATTATTTTGCACCCGGTACGTTCAATTGAAGTTTGAAATCGAATTATCGAACTACCGCGCCATTTTCAATTCTATTTATAATTATATATAATTATTATATATTCTAACGACGACGTATATAATATATACATTCTAATTATATTCGAAATAAATTTCTCGTCGATTTTATTTAAAATAAATCATTTTAAATAATCAAAATTCGCTAAAATTGCCGAAATAAAAATTTTAAACTGGCCCAGATTTTCGGGTTGTTACATTAGTGTTAATCAGTTAGTGTTAATCGATTTGAGTTAAATCGAATTAGAGTTATTCAAATATAGTATTTTTAAATATTAAAGAGTTAGAAGTTTTAATTTAACAAAGGTAAATCAGTTGTAAAAGGCCAAGTAATGCTAAATGCTGAACTAGTGAAACCATTGGAGTGTCATGATTGAAACACTGTATATTTTGATAGTTAAATCACCGACTATCAAACCTGTCCAATACGATTGTTGGTACGGAAAGACCGGGATCGAATTTATATTGAAAAACCATTCCGACCAACAAATACGTGAAGATATCAGAAGATGATCGAGATGGAGCATTGAAGACTGTGGATTTTCATAAACGGAAGAACCACTAATATTCTCTACCTGGCAAGTAGAGATAAGTTGTGATTCTGTCGTTGTTGGATTCTACGGGTTGCAAGGACTTCTCGCTACTGATCCATGGGGTGATTCCTATATTGGATGCGGTAGGAGAGTGCCTTCGGTTCATCCTGTTCCTGGATGACCTGTATGGATGGATGTCTGACAGAGTATTTCCAAAGGATCACGTACGTTGATTTCTTCAAACGTGCGATAGTTGTTGGCAGAGATTTGCCGTTCTCTTAGCTTCCAGCTAGAGTATTTTTGTGGACGTCAATTAGTGATATCTGACGGATCTGACGATGTGGCATTCAAAGTAAATGGCGACCAGATGTCAAGAGTTAATTCTGGCCTCAAGCCTCATCAACCGGGAAATAACAAAAATCGGGCAGGCAGCATGGCTATGTGGGTCGCTCCCATTAGGGTGTATGATCACCTATCTAGAGGAAATCCTATTTGCTTCTTAAATCTATGTTTCGATGCTGTCCCTTATCGGGAGACGGTTGTTGATCCCAACCGTCGGTGATATACATTCGATACACTCAAGCGAAATGAGTGGTCGGCCATGTGAGGGCCGGGTTGCAAGACGTTCTTGTTGAACCCAGTGTATTCGTCTCTAGAGATACACTATCGGCAGGTGGTCCCATACCTTGTCATAGTTGGAATCCAATCTCCAATAAGCGCCCGCGGTTTTGATTGTGTACTATATATGTGGAGCGTAAGATGCAAGCGTTCCACTAGATTCTTATTTACTTGTACTTAGACATTATTATAATATCAGGAAAGATATTGGTTTCAAAACTGTTTTGGGTTATCATAAGGTAAAAACCGTCCGTGTTTATGTGTGGATTTGGTCTTACGATTATCCTTTTCTTTGAAAAGATTTTGAACTTTAAAATCATGATTTGGATGATTTATCCTTATTACTGTGCGAGTTTATCTCACTCTGGTTCACCAGACTGACCCGGTGTTTTGTAAATGCTCGGGTTAGGCCGGGTTGTACAGGTTCAGGTTATCGACTGTTGTGAAGAGACGAGCTGGAAGAGTCCAGACGTATGATATTATTACTATTCCGTTGTGTGTTATATGAGGACAGATTAGTATCACTGTCCAGATGTGTACTCTGATATTGTAAGTATTTTAATGCTTTCAATAAAGATTATTTCTGTATTATATTTTGTTCCGCTGCGGTGTGAGACTCTGTGTGGTGTTTCTTCTTCTTCTATTCTAATATTTCTATCTTATCTATTCTCACCCTCTAACTTCTTTCTATTAATGATCTGGAATGTTCGATGTCTGAATGGTCAACATGATAGTTTGATGTTGATTTTCGGAGTCGAAAATCCCAGTTCGTTACAACACCCTTCTCTGAGACATACGAGCTTAGAGGTTATATACTGGAAGAAATCAATGGTATGGTATGGACTTACAATGTGGCATGCTAAGATGCGCAGAGCCTTGTGGTTGATGATCAAAGCACATCTTTAATTAGCACAGCTTTGTGTACAGCGTTACTTCGCGAGCCTCACACCCTGGTATGAACCAGAAACGGGAGGACCCAAAGGAGAACATGCGTTTCTTTCTAACTAGAAGTGGTGTCATGGTATGGAGCCTTGACATTTTACTTATGTGGATGATGGAATGAGGCGCCTTGGATATTGAGTCCCTAGTAGCTCAGATTTACTCCACATAGGGCGGGGAAACGTATTGTTCTTGCATAAGTAATCCACTAAAATATGTGTGGACCGGCCCTGACGCTCCTAAGGGCTTGACTGAGTACTTATCCTGAGACATGGGCTAGATTTTCTCGAATTCATTAAGGACGATCCCTTGCCTTGGTTCATAGACGGAAATCCAACTTCCAATATGACATCATGCGGTTTTGATTGTAGAACTAGTATGGCGACATCATATATGGTACTCATGCCGTCTATGATTGATACATTTATATTTGAAGTTGTTTTTAACACTATGCACTTATAGTAATATCAAATTTGCTTTATACGTATCAAGCATATTTTGGCTATTATAAGGGAAAACTCTATCCTCCGGCTTGCGTTGCATTGTGTGATGGGACCTGAGTCTTATAATAGCTTCATTTTTCCAAAAAGCATTGCGTTGTTTTATCTTAAACTAAGATTCAGGTGGAGTAAACCCATTCCGTGTTATACAGCGTGGTTCCATGATTTCCTATTTTAAAATAAAGATTAATAACTGTTTTAGTTCTCATACCTGTCCCATGACTGACCCGGAGTTTATTGTTTTAACCTAAACTCTGGGTGCTCATATTTTCCATACGGGCAGCTAGTAGTTTTGGTTTTGCAGATATTATATTCGCAGGATCCTGGTTTACAGTTGAAGCTATATTCGGAAAGCTCAGTATCCGTGTGTTTCCTTCAGTTGTGTTATGTATTATTTTTTCATTGCTTTGTAATTTAAATCTCTAATATTATATTTTCAATGTGTAATGTTCATTCATGCTCTGTAATGTTCTTGTACTCTGATGTAATTGTTGTAACAAACAATGAAATGTTCTTCTGTTTGTGTTCAGATTTGTCGTGTTCTCAATTCAATCCAGGCTTTCCTTTACGGGGAAGTTTGGGTCGTTTCATTTGATATCAGAGCTTTGGTTTACAGAGCTTGAGAACAAGACAAATTAGAATCGAACGAAAGAATTCATCAGAGATTGGATTAGTAGTATCCAAAGAGAATAACTCGTTAGAGATGGGATCAGTAGTATCCTAGAACGTGTGTAAAGAGTATTAATCTTTAAAATAAAAACAAATTTAGTTTTGAGAATTTTATCTTAAAATACGTATTTGAGATATTATTATTTTTTAATTTGGGAATATACGCGTAATTAACGGATATCGAAGTTTTAATATACTGGGTAGATATAGAATCACACTCTGGTCGCCAGGAGATGATTTTGATGATGACCATGGCATCATCACTGTTTGTGTTCGGGTTTCGAAAGTGGGATATCTATATATTTCCAATTGACTAGTGTGAGAACCGAGAACCAAAAACTTACTTAGGGTTATTGCTGTGATTTGCACTGAAATATGATTTTTGACAATAAATGAAAGTTATATATATTTAAAAAGTTAACCACCTAATTGATTGCTGGTTGTGATGTTTGATAATTAGTTTAACTAATTAAAATATTGGAATGATAATTAATTTAACCAATATGAGAAAGAATGATAAATTTAGCTAAATCGAATTTAATATTAAGCTGAATTGAAAATTGATTAGAAATGAAAGTTGAGTTGGTTAGTTAAACAACTTTCAGCTCCGTTCCTTTTCGAGGACGAAAAGATTTTAAAGTGGGGGAGATTGTAACAACACGGAAAATCAGAACCAAATTTATTTATTTTAGCTATTTTAATGGATTTTGAATATTTAAAATAATTTATTTTAAATAATAACAACTGACATTTGTTTTAATTAAATTTAGAACTTATAAATTTATATTAATTATATTACGAGCCTGAAAAGGTACGGTAGTTTGAAATTTCAATTTTTAAAACTTGAATAAATATATAAAATTCATTATAAGTCAGAATTGGACGAAATGAGAAACGCTAAGATTGTATTGACGATATCTTTTTAATGAATTTAAGAAATTGAGATTTCGAATAATAAATTGTAAGTTATGACAAAATTAAAATTTCAGAAAAACGCTCTGGAATATATATATATATATATAATATATATGGCCCAAAAGGCTACTTTTATCATACAAAGGAATTTGGACTCGAAACCACTTCCATTGAGTTCAAAATGACATTTCTGAATTTGAAAAGTATAAACACTGATATATTTCCAAATTCGGAATTTATTTATATACATATATATTTTTAATATAATATATATATGTATAAGCCTTAAAAAGTGAATTTTTGCAAACGACCTCCGAATGTGATTCTACTTTTTTTTCTGGATTTGTAACGTCAAATAATGATAAGATTCCAAGTTTCATGATTTTTAGAATCAGTATGTGATCGTAATTGATTTTCCAGTGTAAAATAGTCAATATTCTGACTTTAAATATTCACTATTTGTGCATACGGACTCAGAATTCGACGAGACTGTTTCTTTGGATCCGTAATGTCAAAGAATGGCTGCATGTCAATTTTTATCAAGAATGGAATCCGTAGGTGACCACACGGATTTTTAAACCATGAAAACGGACCTAAATTGAATAAAATTAACTACATAATGGGTTGAAGATAATATAATTAAAAAGATTAAAATATACAAGGGGTTAAAACAAAAATTCTCCCTCCTATATAATATCCTAAACTCCTCCCTAACCTTAACACAAACCTAATTCTTCTCCTTCTTCTCTTCAAAGGCAGCAACCTTTCTTCCTCCTTTTCTAATTCATTATTTCCTTCTTCCCCTTTTTTCTTTCAAATAACCAATTAACGGCCTCCTCCTCCAATTCACCGCTGCCGCCGCCCCCTCCTCCCTCCTCCAGCCGCCGATTTGTCCTCCTCTCCTTCTCCTTTTCTCCTTCCTTCTCTCTTTTCCTCCTCCTATTCTTCTCCTTCCTTCTCTCTTTCTTTTTCCCTCTTTGAAAACCCTAGAACTAAAAGCCACCACCACCGCCACCATGGACCCCACCGCTGCACCACCACCACCCTCGCGCGTTCTCCACCTCCAGTCAGGCCTGCCGCCGCCTCAGCACCACCCATCTCCGGCCGTGGGCCCTGCTTCATCAAAATCCCCTTTTTCACAAAATTCCCGATATGCAAATAACCCCCTGTCCTACTTTCCTCAATAACTTTCAAACCATGCATTTCTGGCCAAAACTCCTCAAGACCAAAGTTGTAGTTCACGATTTTCTCTTCGATTTGAGTATATGGGAGTCGAATTTTGGAGTTCGGAGTTGCTCGGAAAATGCGATTTACGATAGCAGACCTGCTGCAAAGATTCACGATTTCCGGTGAATCAGAGCACTTTTGGAAGAAAGTCCACTAGGCGAAAGTTGTCCGAAATGGCGTGTTTGTGCTATTAAAAGAGTTTGGTGAAGATTGGAGTTCATTTGCAGTAGTTAGAGCCAAAAAAGTGAAACCGAGTGTGAAAAACGACAATCGCGAGCGCGACGAAAATCAAAGACTAGCGGCGTAGAAACAAAGGTGAGACCTCTTTCTCACTCAATCTTTTATACAGTTATTTATTTTTATTACTGAATGTACATTAATTATCTGCGACTGAAATATTTGTTGTTCATTATCTATCATATGATTGATTGTTGATTTAGATGTTATGTTATGATTGAGATTAGTAGTATTTAACATGTAAAATAAGTTTAATATGTTTATGATAATTTAAATATAATTACACTTCCATTTACAAGTTACCTGACTTGTTTATGTGATCGAGACGATAATTTTTACACATTACCCAAGTGCACAAATAATCTATTATTTTGTTATGTATTGGTTATAAACCCACACGGGTCTTGGGATAATATTTTGATCACACATCTCCCTTGTGATTAGTTATAAAATGCACTCTAGTTGTTATTTGGATGTTTCATCATTATTATAGAATACATGCGATGTATGATATCCATATAACTAATATTATATGGTAATTGATTGGGTCTCATTCCATTTTAGGATTATATGATTTTTTTTTTTTGTAAAATATTCAATTAAAGAATCAAAACATGGTTTTTGAAAATAAATAAGTGAATGAAGCCTTTTAAGTAGATTTGCATCATTTTTACTCGAGCGCATGTTTTAATCAATTTTATCAAAAGATTAGATTTTAAAATTAGACCTTTTGAAAAGATTATTATTATGATATTATAATAACATGTAAAGTTCATCTTTTTATTGTAATTTTGGAACATAAAATGATTTACAATTAAAATTCGTCTTTTTATTTTCATTTAGGAACATAAATTGATTTACAGTTAAAGTTAATCTTTTTATTGTCGTTTAGAAACATGTCTATTATCATATTTTGATTAACAATAAAATTATTCTTTTTATTGTCGTTTAGAAACATGTCTATTATCATATTTTGATTGACAAATAAAATTAATCTTTTTATTGTCATTTAGAAACATGTTTATTGTCATATATTGATTAACAATAAAAATGTTCTTTTTATTGTCAAAGTAGGAACATAGAATTATAATAATATAATTCATAATAAAATTAGTCTTTTTATTGTATGTAGAAACATGTTAATGATTAAAATTTGATTTGCAATAAAATCATTCTTTTTATTATATGTAGGAACATGAAAATTATCAAAATTTGATTTACAATAAAAAATATCTTTTTATTGCATTTATGAACATAGGAATTGTCGAAAATGGTTTTACAATAAAAATTTACTTTTATTGTATGTATGTGTGTGTGTGTGTGTGTGTGTGTGTGTGTGTATATATATATATATATATATATATATATGAATCACAAATTTAGACATGTTTTAAAAATATTGGGTGAAACAATAAAATTGATAATTTTAATGTACGTTTAGAATTATTATTAAAAAGAACATTTTTGATATAAATAATGTAAAAGAACATTTTTAATATAAATAATGTAAAAGAACACTTTTAATATAAATAATGTAAAAGAATCATTTTAATGTAATCGAATATTTTAATGTAAAAGAATCATTTTAATGTAATCGTACATTTTTAATGTAAATAATGTATAGAAACATTTTAATGTAAAGAATATTTTAAATAAAGAATCTTTTAAAGTAAAGAATAATTTAAAATAACGAATATTTTAAAATAATATTCAGTGAAGAATAAAATAATGATTTTGATGCCCGATTTTAGGTGGACACAAAATATAAAAATATGAAGCCGGGTTAGTTATTGAAACGCCATTTTAACCCTAATGGGTTTATTTATGATTTTATTCATTTTATAATGAATATCGAAAAATTTAATATTTTGAAAATATTATCATTTTAATGTGATAAAGATATAGAATATTCAACTTTGATTTAAAATTAAAAATGAAGTTGGAATCATTTTAAAACAAATGTATAAACGATTTATAAAATACGTTTTAAATGGAAGTCGACGAAATATATATATTATATATATAATGACCTGAATAGAACGCGACGCACAGCGACCGTTCGCGAATTTTGACCATTAACTTCAATTGGCGTAACAGGAGATCCAACCGTCAGATTCTCTAAAATCCAGAACCATTGGGTTTGTATCGAAAAGAGCTTTCCAATGAATATAAGAGATTTGAAATCTAACGGTTAGATTTGGAATTATGCCCAAATAAAATTTGAAAAATGTCGCTATGGATGCAGTTCAGTGGCCGTTATTGGAAACCAACTGTACGGGCGATAATAAAATTATTAAAAATATGGAAAAAGTTATGTAAAATTATAATAAATGGCTTGGAAAGATTTTGGATGAAAATTTCCATATTTAAAAAGATAAAATTATATTTTTATCGAAATGAACTAGTTATTAACTAGAATAAATCTTTAATAAAGATTTAATGGTGTTTTCCAATTAATTAATATTTATTTGGAATTAAATAAAATAAATTGGATTTTGGGTTTTTCGTGAATGGTGTCTTCAATAACACTGTTCTTAAACCCCGTATGAAAAGAATAAATCTTTTAATTAAAATTGTTAGAGTTTCCAATTATATTTGGTAACTGGAATAAAATGAAATGTGAATTGGGTTTATTGTGAACTGTGTTTTTAAAGACATTCGTTCTTTAACCTGATGAACAATGAAAATATAATTTTTGAATTTATAAACTTTTTATTAAGATTTAAATGGAAATTTTCCAAAGTAAAGTTTTCCAATTTAATATATTAAATTGGAATTGAATGGAACTCGATTTGGAAATAATCGAGATGAGCTTCTGTGAATGAAGACGGTTACTATATATGGAATTTAAAAGGCCTTGCCGTTATTCCATTTATATTATTAGTCTGATAAAGAAATTTATATCGATTATATATTGATCTGATTTCTGTGAAGATTCCATATTTAATGGAAGATGATTTTTGGATTTGTCGCGAACTGTGTTTTTAATGACATTGGTTGTAATGACCCGAGTTTTTGACGACTTTGGTTATCGCCATAAACTCAATGATGACTAACCAAACATCGAAAAATACCGGATGATTAATGAAAGAAATTAGAGGGTGAGGAAAGATAAGATAGAAACTTAGAATAGAAGAAGAAGAACACAACATCAGGGTAACACGAACCTCCCACCAGAACGAATAACATACAATATATATAACATATCTTTGAAATATAAATATGTACTTGAATATACATATCATTTTCAAAGTACAACACTTACAACACAGCGGAAATAAACTATAGCTATACGATCCTGAAGCCTCCTGCTCCAGCTCTTCAAGTATCTGTAAATTCCTGACTACTTGACTACCCGTACAAAAATGGGCACCCAAAAGTTTAGGGAAAACAAAACAAAATAAACTCCGGGTCAGTCATAGGACTGGTGTGAGTAAAACAGTTTAAAACAGTTCAAGCAGGTAAATGATATCTCATAAGACCACGCTGTATAACGGAATGGGTTTTTCCCTTATGAGAATCCAAATTATCTTTATATCAAAAACCTTTTGATATTATAATAATGTCTATCAACCACAATATAATAATCATCTAGCAGAAACGCTTTCTTCTCACGTTCTACATATATAGTATACAATCAAAACCGCAAGCATGTATTGGGTAATGGATTTCCAACTATGACAAGGTATGGAACCACCTTTCGCTAGTGTACCTCTAGATAGGAATACACTGGGTTCAACAAGAACATCTTGCAACCCGTCCACACATGACCGACCACTCATTTCGCTTGAGTGTATCGAATGTATATCACCAACGGTTGGGATCAGCAACCGTTTCCCGAATGGGACAACATCAACAATAGATTTTTAGAAGTAAATGAAACTCTAGATTAGGTGATTATACACCCTACTTCGGAGCGACCGACTTAGCCATGCTGCCTGCCCGATTTCTGTCATTTACCGGTTGATGAGGCTTGAGGTTACGCTTCATCATCACATTAGATTTACCTTGAATGCCACATTGTCAGATCCATCGAAAATCACTAACTGACGTCTACAACAATACATTACGTGTTACCCAAAGAAGTTTCCTTCTCCACTTCCACTCTTGGTACGGTTGAAGAAATCAATGTACGTGACCTTTTTGGAAATACTCTGTCGAACATTCATCCATAAAAGTCATCCAGGAATAGGATGAACCGAAGGCACTATTTAGTACATCCATCTTAGGTACTGTTATCTAAGACTTATACAATAGCCCTTGCACTTTACTCTGTCTTCAATTATCTATGGCATATATGATTCGCAATGCTTATGCCAATACAGAGTGGTTCTTTAGATAATAATCCAACCGGTCTCTCCATATTAAAAACGTTAAAATGGTCAAAACTTTGATAGTTTATGATTTAACTATCAAAGAAAAACACGTGTGCAAACAACGATATTATTTCCAAATGGAAATTCTATCAATCAATCATCAATCATATATATATATCCTTATTTCAATATTTGATTATGTTTCTGATTCTATTTGGAAAACATTTCCAAATCTTCTTTACTTTGATTTAAACAGATGTTTAAATCAACATCGCGACGACAACTCAAACCACTATACTTATTTACTAAAATCACTTAAACACTTTCACTCTCGAACCTTAACCATTTCTAAATTAAAAACGAAGTCAATCAAGTTAGAGTATAACTACCTCTCAGACCTTAATTGAACAACATTTCAAATCTCGAAATAGGGTAAGTTCATCTTTTAACCCTTTAACACTTCCTTACGAACCCTCGGATTTCTATTTACGAACCCCCTTTCTTTTACAAGTTTACGTGATTATAACGATGGTGTTATAATCTCCTGCATCCGAAATATATTATCTTTAATATGACTTTTATTTCCTAACTCGAATAATATAATGACAACTAATTTATTTACTCCTATTCGATTAACTCTAATCTATAACTCTTATTTGAATAACTCCAACCTAATAACTCTTACTGGATTAACTCTTATTCGAATAACTTATTCGGATAACTTATATTCGATTTGCTTACTTTCAAATACTTATATTCGATAATCTCTTTCTTCGAATAAATCTTATTCGATTTAACTCCTGTCGAATAACTAGATTCGATCAACTCACTTCGAATATTTATGATTCGATTATCTCACTTCGAATATCTCTGATTCAATTATCTCACTTCGAATAACTAAATTCGATTAACTCATTTCAACTCTATTCGAATAAACTAAATTCGATTAACTCCATTTGAATAACTCTACTTCGATTTAACTCTATTCAATAACTCTAGTTCGATAACCTCTTTAACTCTATTCGAATAAACTATATTCGATAACCCCTTTAACTCTATTCGAATAAACTATATTTGATAACCCCTTTAACTCTATTCGAATAAACTATATTCGATAACCCCTTTAACTCTATTGGAATAAACTATATTCGATAATCCCTTTAACTCTATTCGAATAAACTATATTCGATAACCCCTTTAACTCTATTCGAATAAACTATATTCGATAATCCCTTTAACTCTATTCGAATAAACTATATTCGATAACCCCTTAACACTATTCGAATAACAAATATTCGATAACTCCTTTAATTCGAATAACAAATATTCGATAATTCCTTTTCGAATAACTATAATCGATTTATTCTAATTTGATTTACTCTATTTAATTACTCTATTGGTTAACTCTAACTCTAACTGGTTAACTCTAATTGATCAACTCTAAGTGGTCAACCCTGACTCTAATTAATTATCTCTAACTGGTTAACTCTATTTATTTAGCAAATAAATATTTCCTTTCAATTCTATTTATTTAACCAATGAATATTTCCTTTTTATCTTTCTATTTATTTTCTAAATAGATATCTCATTTTTTATAACTTCCATTTGTTCCATAAATATTTTCTTTTATATTTGTTTTACAAATATTTCCTCTTTGATTTCATTTGTAAATATTTTACAAATATTTCTCTTTCGATTTATCTATTTATTTTCTAAATAAATAAATCCTTTTATACTTCTATTTATTTCTTAAATAAATATTCCATTTTAATTCTATTTATTTATCAACTAAATATTCCTTTATTCTATTTATTTACTTTCTACGTGAATATCTTTCTTTATACTTCTATTTACTTCTTAAATAAATATCATTTTACACCTCTATTTACTTGCTAAGTAAATAATCTTTTTATAAAATTCTTTGATTTTATAATTATTCCCTTTCTAAATATCTCCTATTTATAAATATTCCAATTTATAAATATTTTATTTTCAATATCACTTTGAAAATTCCCTTATCAACATTCCGGTATGTTATGGTACTCAACATATCAAATCACGATGATCAATATCGTCCAAACACATATAATTGACAACAGATTATATATCACATCATATATCACAATATATGAAAAACAGTAAAATAAATGTTGAGGAATCCAGTCGGATTCCTCCAACCTGTTTCCCTGCATCCACAGATGTTACACAATATAATCAACATCACTTTCAGTTCCATATGATATATTCTGTTAAACAGAATCAATATAGAAATTCAACTAACTGACTAGCAGTTCAATCAAACAATCAACACATAGTCAATCTGTAACGACCCGGATTTTGAGCGACTTTGGTTATCGACATAAGCACGATGTCGATAACCAAAACATCAAAAAATCCTAGTAATTAATGAAAGAAATTAGAGGGTGAGAATAGATAAGATAGAAACTTAGAATAGAAGAAGAAGAAGAACACAACATCAGAGTAACACGAACCTCACAGCGGAACGAATAACATATAATATATATAACATAACTTGAAATATACATCTGTACTTGCATATACACATCATTATCAAAGTACAACACTTACAACACAGCGGAATAATAATAGCGATATAATTCTGAAGCCTCCTGCTCCAGCTCTTCAATGTATTTGTAAATCCCGACTACTTGACTGCCCATACAAATTTAGGCACCCAAGAGTTTAGGGAAAACAACAAAGTAAACTCCGGGTTAGTCATGGGACTGGTGTGAGTAAAACGGTTTAAAACAGTTTAAGCAGGTAATCGATATCTCATAAGACCACGCCGTATAACGGAACGGGTTTTTCCCTTATGAGAATCCAAATATCTTTATATCAAAACCTTTTGATATTATAATAATGTCTATCAACACAATATAATAATCATCTAGCAGAAACGCTTTCATCTCACGTTCTACATATATAGTATACAATCAAAACCGCAAGCACGTATTGGGTAATGGATTTCCAACTATGACAAGATATGGAACCACCTTTCGCTAGTGTACCTCTAGAGAGGAATACACTGGGTTCAACAAGAACATCTTGCAACCCGGCCACACATGACCGACCACTCATTTCGCTTGAGTGTATCGAATGTATATCACCAACGGTTGGGATCAGCAACCGTTTCCCGAATGGGACAGCATCAACAATAGATTTTTAGAAATAAATGAAACTCTAGATCAGGTGATTATGCACCCTAATAGGTGCGACCTAAATAGCCATGCTACCTGCCCGATTTCTGTCATTTACCGGACGTGAGGCTAGAAGCTACGCTTATCTTCACATCAGATTCACTTTAAATGCCACATTAATCCATCCAATCACCGATTGACGTCCTCAACAATACATTATGTGTTAGCTAAAAGAAGTTTCCTTCTCCGCTTCCACTCTTGGTACGGTTGGAGAAATCAATGTACGTGATCGTCTGGAAATACTCTGTCAGACATCCATCTTCATTCACTTAGAATGTCACATCGTCATACCCGCCAAATCACAAATTTGCTTATCCAAAAATAACACGGGTATACAGCTAAGAGAAACGAATTCCTCCGCCACCAACGTATATACGTTTGAACATATCAACTTACGCGATCCATTGGATATACTTTGTCAGACCTTCATCCATACAAGTTGTCCTGGGACTGGACAAACCGAAGGCACTATTCAGTATATCCATCTTAGTCACTATTATCTAAGACTTATACAACAGCCCTTGCATTTTACTCCGTCTTCAATTATCTTTGGCATATATGATTCGCAACGCTTATGCCAATACAGAGTGGTTCTTTGGATAATAATCCAACCGGTCTCTCCATAATAACAACGTTAAAATGGTCAAAACTTCGATAGTCTGTGAGTTAACTATCAAAGAAAAACAAGTGTGCAAACAACGATATTATTTCCAGGTGGAAATAATATCAATCAAACATCATTAATCATTAATCTCTTTAGTTCATTTTACATCTCCTGTTTCCCTATATTTAACATTTGCTATTTTCTAGATTTAGAAAATATATGTTATTAACACTGGAAAACATTTCCAAAATTCCTATGTTTGGATTAAGCAGATGTTTAGACAAAACATCTCTATGCCAACTCAAATCATTTCCTTTAATTACTAAATTCACTTAACCATCCTTTACTGCCGAACCATACCTATTTCTTAGTTAAAAACGAAGCCAATCAAGTTGGGGTAGAACTACCTCTCAGACCTTAACTGAACAACATTTCTAACCTTAAAATAGACAAAGTTCACTTTAAATTCTTTAACTAACTTCCTTACTTAACCTTTCTTTCAAATAACTATATTCGATTAACTCTTTTCAATTAACCCTAGTGGACTGACCCTATTGGATTAACTCTAATCGACTTACTCTAATTGATTAACTCTATTCACTTAACTCCTGTCGAATAAACTATATTCGATAACTCCTCTAACACTATTCGAATAAACTATATTCGATTAACTCCTCTAACACTATTCGAATAAACTGTATTCGATTAAGTACTTTCAAATAACTAGATCTGATAACTCCTCCCTTCGAATATCCACTATTCGACTAACTCACTTCGAATAACCAATATTCGATTACCCTTCTCTCGAATACACTATATTCGATAACTCTACTTCGAATAAGTGATATTCGATAACTCTACCCGATTACTCCAATTGAATAACTCAATTTAGTTAACTCTAACTATAACCGGTTAACTCAACTTATTCAACTTAACTTAACTTGATTAACTCAACTTCGATTTACCCCTTTGGATTAACTTCGACTAATTCACTTTGATTAACCTAACCAATTCACTTCGATTAACTTAACCATAAATATTCCTTTGGTTTAACTATATTTACTTAACAAATACATATG
Organism: Allium sativum; assembly: GCA_030737875.1. Classification (NCBI taxonomy): domain Eukaryota; kingdom Viridiplantae; phylum Streptophyta; class Magnoliopsida; order Asparagales; family Amaryllidaceae; genus Allium; species Allium sativum. The sequence goes on along the minus strand of CM060924.1, from coordinate 180,526,221 downwards.
TCCTTTATTCTATTTATTCAAATGGTTTACAATATTTCTCTTCTTATATATTTGACAAATATATTCCTTTATATTTGATTTACAAATATATATATCCTTTATTCAAAATCCTTTTTCTTTTATAATATAAAATCCATTGATTTTATATAAATAAATTATTTTCAAAATATACTTTGAAAATCCCTTTTCTACATTCTGGTTTTTCTTATGGTATTTAACACACCATATAACGACGACAAATATTGTTCAAAACACACATAATCAATGTCAGATTATATACCACATTATATAACACAATATATAAATCACAGTAATATAAATGTTGAGGAACCCAGTTGGATTCCTCCAACCTGTTTCCCTGCATCACAGATGTTAGACAATATAATTTACATCGATTTCACATCACTGTGAAATATTCTGATAGCAGAATCAACATATAAATATTTAACGGTTTATATATATACAGATATATATGTATATAATTTCTACTAACTGACTAGCAGTTCAATCAAACAATCAACACACAGTCAAACAGACAATATTTAACAGTTCTAAGAATACTTTGTAACTGTACAGAGTTGGTGAGTTTTACTCACATTGGCAGTTCATCGTTAAAGAACGATAAGCTGTTATTTGATTTGAATCAAACAATTTATTTTGCCATAAATTGTAACGAGCTCGGATTCACTCCCGGTCAGTCTCATTGTGTTGCTCCCGTCCATACGATTCCAACACAACTTATGGTTCGTCAATCTGATCTTGTATGACCAAGATATTCGATTTTAAAGTTCGAACAATTTTAAATTAAATAAAACAAAACTCTAATCTTTTAATTGGGCCTCACCTTTACACAATTCTGGCCCACTACCAATCCTCCTAGGCGCGTACCCCGATGCCTTTCTTCTCCCCTGTAAAACAGCCGTGACCCCCTGAAGAAAATCCATGACCATTTCCTGAACTTCAAACACCATTTACTCCATCTCCACTTAACTATAAATCCATTAAAAGCCATCTAAATTCACATCTCCAAATCCTCTTTAACTACACACCCTTAATCTCCAGTTCGGTCTTGCCATGAAGAATGCGTTCGACAGCATTTTCGTCCGCTTGTACACTGTCGATCGATAGTTTTCATTTCAATAAAATCCCACAAAATCAAAACAAGTGCCATTCGACTTCCCGAACTCAAAACGAATACTTAAATCACGAATTGAAGCTTGAATCTTACCGATTTTTGAACCCTAGCCACACTGTACCAAAAACAGCGAATCAGAAGTTGTGTCGCACTCATCCGTCGAACAGTCCTTTTTCCTGGTTCCAGGAATTTTGTATCGACAATTTTTGTCATAGAAAAATCCCAAACTTCTTGAACCAGCTCGAGATGCTCAGCTAAACCCAATTAAAACACCCAAAACTCGATTCGAAGTTCGAAAGCTCCAAACTCCTGAACCCAAATGTCGCTGCGAGCAAAAGAGACTACCGGGAAAACCCATTGAGCGTCTTGAAACTAAGGTGAAACTGAAGTGTATGACTCCAACAACTCGAATATAAAATCATTGGGATTTTAGGATTTCATAGGATTTTACTTTGATTTTCGAAAATGGATGGCTTTAGTTTTCATATGGTTTTATACGGGTTTTAGGAAGACGTGGAGTTTGATTCTCCTCTCCCTAAGTAGTGGCTGAGATATGGTGTACATGTGGCCTGTTTTAGTCCTTAGAATTAGTTAGGATATTTTCTTTTGAATTTCTATATTTTATTTTATTAATTTTCCACTCGTCTCTGGTCCTTTAAAAATCCCTGTATCCACATACGATGCTCAAAAATCACCAAACTGGACATGTAGGTAGAGTCCGACATTACGGTCCCAACGAAACTGGTTTCGTCGAATTCCGACTCTATATGCCCACACAGCGTATTTTTAACCGTTAAAATACTGACTGTTTCTTACTCTAAAAATCCGTACGGCCACACAATGACTCTAAAAATCATGGAAACTGACATCTAGCAATAATTTAACATTGCGGTCCCAACAAAAGTAGTTTCGTCGAATTCCGACTTCGTTTGCAAAAGTGGCTATTTTTAAAGCTCTAAATAGCCTATTTAAATATATAAATATATTTAAATATAATTAAATTAAATATTTAAAATTAAATATTCTTGTCTATATTCACATGGAATACCGTACAGCTTCAGAATATTCCTATATGAATTTCTAACTTGATATTCACTTCTGGGTCAACCCGATATTCGATTTATATTGAAATTCCTTTTTAAAATATAAATAATTCCTTTATAAATTATAAAGGAATTCCACAGCGACTTTTTCTGAAATTTGATTTGGACGTGAATCAAAATCTACACGACGAAATTCCGATTTTTCTCTTCCACTAGAAAGATATACTCCACCAGCTCCCCACGTTTCTTGTTTCACAGAAATCCGGCTTAAAACGAATCCTGTACATTCAGTTGAAGTTCGAATCACCAAATAGCGAACTGCAGCGCCATTTCAAGCTCTATTTTAATTATATTATAATTATACGTTCAAACTGACGTCGATTGAATATATTCGTCAACATAATTCAACTCCTAACTGATATATATATTTTAGATAACCCAAATTACACCATACCGTGAATTTCACTATTTTTGATTATTACTGAATTATATATATTATTTAATTTATTATTTTAATTAAATATTTACCATTATTTAATTCCACGACCAATAAATTCTTTTAATTACCTTTTAAATAATTAAATAAATAAATTCTAATACCTCTGCCAATGCGGGTCATTACAATCTTTTCCACTTAAAATAATTTCGTCCTCGAAATTGCTAAAAGGTAGGGGACGACCCTATCGACTGTTTAAAACATATTTGTTCTCTTCTAATCTTCAGTTTCAACTGAACCAATTTAATTTTAATTAAAATATTAATTAATCCTTATCAACGAAAATTTTCAAAAATCCTGAAAATTTTCTAACGCCTTAATCTTCGAAAAATTTCGCCAGCACCTCCTTTGTACTGGTCAATCGGTCAAACTCCAACTCGCCTCTCTGGGCCATCTCCATCCCAAAAGAAAATCAAACAGCCAAGCGGCTTGCCAATTCTGCTCATCAACATCTCAAACCCATATATAATATAAACTGGTACCTTTTTGTTGGGCATATCAAGATATCCTTTACATCTGCTGCTAATTCAGCATATACCAATGTCATCCCAATCAAATTCCGATCTGATCTACAACACGACCATTCGCTTATATTCGAGTCAAATATCATTTCAACTCGAGTTTCTTCTCGATTCCCAACTCTTAACTTGATTATCACATTACACTTCAAATTTGAATCTCACAATCCAATTTGTCTTGATATCATTCTCATTCAATCTCAGTTACCACTTTACTGGCCTTACTTTAATTCAAATTTGCTTTCACAAATTTCTGTTAAATTTGTTTTTACTTCAAACAGTCTTTACCTGGGAGTTTTTAAATAGTTTACTCTTTTCAAAAATCAAATTTTCCTTTTTGAAATTCAACTGAGCCCTTAATCAATATTCCATTAGTTAAATCACTCCTCTATTTCTTTATCAATATTTGTTAACCAAATATTTTCAATAACCATATTGGCCTTTTATGTTATTTGGAAAACATTTCCGAATATCGCCTTCCTTTATTTCCTAAACTTTTAGAAAATATGTGCTATTTATAATTGGAAAATATTCCAATTACTTATCTCTTTTCCGATCTCTTTTATTTCTATACTTAGGAAATATTCTTTATTATTTTTCCAAGCTTACACTTATTTGGGTTAAAACGGATGTTGTGTAAAACATCGTTATGACACCCCAAATACTATATTCAACTAACTCTTATTCGACATTTGATCTTCGAGCCTGAAATCTTACTATTTATTTGTTAATAATGAAATCAATCAAGTTGGGGTAGAACTACCTCTCAGACCTTGACTGAATAACATTTATAACGTCAAAACAGATATGACTACTTACTCGAATAATCAATACCATACAACTACTTATTCCCTTTTAAACACGTATACACTTTCTCTTTCTATTCTTACTAGATTTTATTTTTAGTCTTCCTTTTTGATTTTACTATTCTATTTTTAAGTTCGTTTTCTTATCGACTTCTAGATATATCGATACGTTGATTTCTAACTACCAAATTATCTTAAAAATATTCTAACTCCTTAGATTCCCGGAAAAATTCGCCATAACCTACTTTGTACTAGGAGCATCGGGATAGTTCACATAGCCTCCCATGGTCCTCACCAATCCCAAAAGAAAAAGAAAAGCCAAGCGGCTAGCCGATACGGCTCATAAATCTCATGCTTATATCAAATATAAACTTGTACCTTTTGTCGGCATATTAAATTTATAACTTTCACCTGTTATCAATCCACATATACCAATGTATTTCCAATCAAACTCTGATCAATTAATCCTCAACACAACCATTCGCTTATACCTAAGTCGAATTCAATTTCAAATCAAATTTCCATTCTGGATTTCAAATTCTTACTTACCAGTCCAATAGAATTCCAGATTATCTCTAATCAAGTCTAATTCTACTTGACACTAATCTATTTTAAATGATTTTCACTTACTGGCTTTTAATTCAATCTCCATTCTATTGGATTTTTTACAAATTTTACTTTAATTTGTTTAAATTCAAACAACCTTTTTCTTCCTGGAAGTTTTAAACAGTTTACCTCTTTCGAAAAATAAAATTTTCCTTTTTGAAATTCACCACAACTTGCTTTTCTAAATAATTTCAAAAATAGTCTCTTTGGTAGTAATTCGTCACTTATACCCTTGAAAATGAACACCGATGACGTCTAGCTCATCATCGGAATCTATTTCCCAGCGATCAAAGTGAGTTCAATACTATATCACTTTTCAAACCCATTTTCCAACATTTTCACCTTGGAATATATTTCAAATACCCTTCGCAATACTTTAAACCAATTTAAAATCTCCCAGGATTTTAAAATTTCCTTATACTTAATCCAGATTCAATTTCAAACATTTTTCCAATTTCTGGGATTTAAATTCCAATTAATTCTGATTTAAATTTCTGATTTAACTCATCTGATTCCACGTATTTTACTTACATCAATTGTGGTTGGTTATTTACATAACCATTTCAACTATAATTACAACCAATATATCTAATATATATATTTCCTCTATATCAGGATATACTCTGGGTAAACTTATTTTAATTTACCCTCTTTACAAAACATATCGTGTCGACCCATCGTATTCGAGTGTTTACAAACTCCTACCGATACAGTGGATCAAACCGATCGACCAGAACTCATCAACAACTCGACCAATGAATCCCCACAATATAAACAATTTTTTTATATCAAATAACAAATACGTTCACTCGTATATATACACTCAAACTCAATCTAGGGTATTACTAACCCTATCTCTACCGAGTCACGCCACAGAGCCAAGTAATTCTTAACTTAAGCTCTGATACCAACTGTAACGACCCGAATTTTGAGCGACTTTGGTTATCGACATAAGCACGATGTCGATAACCAAAACATCGAAAAATCCTGGTAATTAATGAAAGAAATTAGAGGGTGAGAATAGATAAGATAGAAACTTAGAATAGAAGAAGAAGAAGAACACAACATCAGAGTAACACGAACCTCACAGCGGAACGAATAACATATAATATATATAACATAACTTGAAATATACATCTGTACTTGCATATACACATCATTATCAAAGTACAACACTTACAACACAGCGGAATAATAATAGCGATATAATTCTGAAGCCTCCTTGTAACAACCCAAATTTTAATAACATGCTATAATCATAAATCAAGGCAGAAATAAATTTTAAAATCTGAATCAGGGGAAACGGGCTGTGCCAATGCGTTCGTCTCGGAAAAATACGCGAAATAGAGTCCGAGTTTTCGAAAAACGGAGTCCGTATGACAAAGTTATGGCCCAATGAAGTTTCCAGAAAATTCTAAGCCCAAAAACAGTTCAAATTCGAATTCAGAATTGAATTTCAGCCAAAACAGACTGGGCGGGAATTTTCCCGCCCAGGCAGGGTCGACATAGGTGTCGACACCAGTGTCGACCCCCCCAATGGGTCGACACCCATGTCGACCCAGGGGTCGACACCCATGTCGACCCAGGGGTCGACCCCCCCCCCCCCCGGTCGGACCAATTTTTCTGGTGCACCATTTTGGCATGTTGGGTCCTCTTTTGTTGGTTTCTGACGGGAGTTAATGGTTCAGATTCGTTTTAGGGTTAATCCTATGGTCTAAACTACCCCTAATCTCTATAAAAAGACCCCTAGACCCAGCCTAAACCTTCATTAATCATTCCTACAACTAAATGCTGCCCAAATGTTCACTAATCATGGCCTCCACCTTCTTCATGAGAGCATGAGTGTCTCAAATCAATCTATGTCATAAAGGAGCCATCTTTCTTAAGTAAAAGAGCCATCTTTCTTTGTCTTTGGGGTTATTCCTTCTTGTTCTCAAGTCTTGAAGTGGAGTTTATCGTGTTTGGTTGCGGATTTGCTAGTGTGGCTTCGTCTTAATCTTATTTTATATTTATTCTAGTCTTCATAGCATTGTAAGCCCTATACTACTCTTAGATTCTAACTATGAAGTTAAATATGACATGTTGCAAGTTTGAGTTTAGGCCTAAGTAAGATTTGTGCTTTGATCCTATCATGTTATGCATAGATTTATTCTATGCATGTTTGTAAAGGTATCACCTTGACTTTGTGCATAGAAAGCTATGAACTTTGATTTGAAATGTTGCATAAAGCAACATAGAAACTCTCATAAACCTTATGTAACTTGCATATGATGTTATATGCGAATCACTTGCTATCATCCCATGTTATTTATGGCCATGTCTCACCTATTTTGCTAAAGTTGATATCATGCATGTTTTGAGGCTTATAATGTAATATGCAAGTTTATGAACACATTTGCCTCATATGCCACCATGTTTAACTTGTGGCAAGACCTTGACCCCTTATGTTCCTTAATATACTTGTGGCCAAATCACCCTTATGCTATTATGCATACTTATCACCCTTATGCTATTTGGTATGTTTGAGGCCAAGTCACCTTTTATGCTATCATACATGTTGAGGCCATATGCTAGTATGTTGAAACCCTTTTGGCCTCAAATATCACCATGTTTAGTTTGTGATAGACTTTGCCATCTTATGCCCACCTTGTCATATGGTTATGTTCCCTCTTTGATCTACTTGCGTTAATGCGAATTTACGTGCGATGGGAATACGTTATGGGTAGTTGGGCAAACTTAAATAACATGAGAACATGGCTTGAAAATATGACATGAAAGTTTGACGTATGTTTATGCTTGAAAACATGGACTTGGACATGACTTCTAGAAAACATGAGAATGGCCAACTCGAGGTTGGGTTGAGTTTGTAGCATAAATCTACCCGGAACCGACCGGCTTAACTAGTGGCTACAAGAAATAAGGCCCAATGTGAGTAGTTGGTCATGTCGCACTTAAAACCCGAGGTTAGACTAGGTTGTGGTGTAAAGCTACCTGGACCCGCCCGGCTTAACTAGTAACCACAACAAAGTCTAATGTGAGAGGTTGGGGTGCATTAAGTTAATTAATGCCACATGGTAGGGTTAAGTCATGGACTACTTGAATATACTTAACCGATTAAACACGATGGATTGGTTGGGTTAAGTCATGGACTACTTGAATATACTTAACCAATTAAACAGGATGGATTGGTAGGGTTAAGTCATGTACTACTTGAATATACTTAACCAATTAAACCCGATGTATTGATAGGGTTAAGTCGTGAACTGCTTGAATACACTTAACCAACTCAATACATGGTTAGGATAGGGTTAACCACACTTAACCCACTTGAAATCCTAGTTACGTGGTCCTTTTCAGCAGTAACCAACTTAGAAGTATCATGGGTACCCTGGACTAGGCTAGGGTGGGGCACGATTACTGAACTGATTGTAAGAGACCAAAAGAGACGGCTGAAGGGTGCACCGGTTGTTCAGGCGGACCATGGTCGTGCACATTAAGTCCGGAGTTGAACATGGGCACCAGTAGGTTTAGACTGTGCGTGCTTGAATTATGTCTGTGGTTTACACCTTAGGTCTGGATACACCCTGGGGTGGACCTAGCACAGTTAACTACATTCCACGATTAAGCCGTATGACACCGATACACGACGAGTTAGGCTTATAGGGAGCCGATCGACTAGACCGAGTAGTTGGACCTCGATTTAGGTCATCTCATGATGTGGGCCAGCTTTAGGCCAAGGGATCATTTCTTGTTTATACTTGACATGGATTGGAATACTAGTACACACCTGGTGCAACTTAACCTTGTATATGCGATGTCACACTTGATCTATCTTGTTAACTGTTCACCATGCCAGTTATCACCCTACATCTCATCTCTGTTTTACATGTTCAGTTAACTTTATTAGTTTTTAAACTAATAGTAGATAGGACTTACCAGTCTTTTTGACTGACCCGTTTTCTTTCGCCTCTTTTCTTCCGTTTCCCCCCCCCAAGGTTTACAGGGTGGGAACACTAGTACCTAGCTTGGATCTTTAGCTGCTTTTCTGGATAGCTCATGTACGGTTTGGACTTGAGCATGCTATGGCTTTATTCTACCTTGGGGATAGTGACTTTATGATTTTCTTTCCAGTTTTCAGTTGATGTTTCTAGACTATGTTTTGTGGAAAATAATGACCAAGTACTTTGATGTAACTTGACTATGGTTTTGAAATGTTAGTTTTATCCGCTGCTTTATTTACTCTGTTTTTACTTATATGTTCTGCCTTGTGATATCTGCATGCATGTTTACCTCGTTTAACGCCCCTCCAAAGCCAGTGCTCTTGCAAGAGTGGTACTGGGGGTGGTGGGGTGTTACATTTGGTATCAGAGCATAAGGTTTACAAGATTTGGGCAAAAGGTTTTTAAAACTTACCTTTTGAAAAACTATTTTCAAAACCAATTAAGTATTTTCCAAAAAAAAAAGTCTAGTTTATTTTAAAAGGCTATTCCCCAAAAAGCCATTAACACTTTCCTTTGTTTCCTCGTTCTCAATCTATCTTTTTCTTCGTTCAGTATGGCCGATAATTTTGCCATTCTGGAGGGCGTACCAGTACCTATTTGGTTTAGAAGGTACATGGAGGCAAGGGCGAATGAAGCCGGCCCCGCGGACATTCCTCCTCCTTTCCCCGTGGCTAACCTTCCTCCCCCTCCCGTAGCTAAGGTTCCTCCTCCTCCTCCGCATCCACAAGCGGATTTCACGAAGATTTGTAAGGACTTTAAGGCGATGGGTGGCAAGAATTTTATTGGGACAGAGACTTATGTTGAGGCAAGAAACTGGTTAAAGGAAACCGAAGACCTCTTTGCTATCTTTGACATAGAAGACCGTAGGAAAGTTCTGTTAGCGGTATGGCTGTTGAAAGGGGAAGCTGCATATTGGTGGGTAGTCACCACCACTACTAGACCAATTCGGACTTGGGATGACTTTAGGAGAAGGTTCAGATTGAGGTTTCTATCATCGACAGAAGAGAACCTTCGAATGGAGAGGTTCCTATCCCTAAATCAAGGGGACATGACAGTTAGGGATTACGTGGATACGTTTAATCAACTTGCTCGGTTCGGTCTAGACTTGGTTAACACAGCTCAGAAAAAGGTCCTACGCTTTGCTCCAGGATTGAATGAGCCATTGCGCGGTTTTGCCATGTCTCATATACCCATGGGGGCGACTTTCGAGAGTTTGGTAAATATGGCCCTGCTTCAAGAAGAAGATAAGAGTGGCAAGAAGGAGGTCAAGGCAAATGAGTCTCAAGGCGAGAAGGTAGATTCCGGAAAAGGAGGCAAGAACAACAACAGCAAGGACAACAAGTCAAGAGAAAGGAGGAAGTGCAACTTCTGTGGGATTACTGGGCACATAGCCAAAGACTGTAGGAAGAAGAAAAGGAAGTTGGGAGAATTCTTTCATTGTGGAGAGTCTGGACACTATAGTAAGGATTGCCCGAAAAAGCGAGGACAAGGGCAAAGGCAAGCTCAGCAAGCGGGACCCTCTGGAGGGCAGTTGCAGGCTCTCCTCGCTCTTCCAGCTTTTGACCGAGGTAGTATTTCTATAGAAATTCATGTTTACATTTCTGATTTCCCTGTTCATACCTTATTTGATTCTGGCACATCGCATAGTTTTATTTATGATCTTGTTGAAAGTTGGCACCTAAGTATTAGTCTAGTTGAGAATCCCGTTAGTATTTCAAATCCAGTTAGAGGTTTCGCCCATCTACCTGTGATTTGTATGGATTTGAAAATCTCTAGCTTGAGCGTAGAATTCATGTGTAATGCTTATGTTCTCGGGTTTATGGGATACGGGTTGATTTTGGGCATGGGTTGGTTGTCCAGTTGTGGAGCCATTCTTGACTTCGAACATAGGGTTGTGAGGCTCATGAATCGCCTCGGTAATACCCTCGAAATCTCGTGTGACCTTTAGGGTTCCGTCATGATTAGTTATCTAGAATCCCTTGGCACTTTTATTGGAAATTTTCAATCCAATCGAGTAGTGTTCGCCACTAAGGCGGATAGTCCATTCTGCTTAAGCATGGGTTATAGAAATCACCCTATTAAGAACATTTGGCAACGTGGAGTGGCATTTGTTTTCAAGGGATAGTTTTTCTGCGTGGAATACCGTATGGTATATAAACGAGATCCAGGATTCACTAACGAATTTTGGAAAGCTTGCATGAAACCATGAGCACGCAGTTATGTTTAAGCCAAGTACTTTAGGCAAAGAATAAGTGGAAGTGGAACGAAAGGCAACGGTGAAATGAGTTCTAACTCATATTTTGGAAATAAGAATTAAGAGCTACAAAATTGTGAAGTTAAAAGACGATCAAGGCACGATGGGATTAAGCACAAGAAAATGCGGCTTAGAAGATTGAAGACTAGATACGCGCATTATATCTCTTTCTAAGAGTATATCCTTGATCCCTATTATTTTGTAGAGTTTACTCGCATGCTATCTTTTAAGTATATCCTCTCGGTCCTATTCTCAATCATAGTTCTGTTGCAAACCCCATAAGGGGTATGACTCGCCTGTTTGTGATTTATAGTTGGGGTGAAGATGTCCAGTAAGATGACCAAACTATTTGGTCTTTATGGGATATGGGTCATAGTTGATAGACTTACGAAGAGCACCCATTTCATTCCAGTAAAGAACAAGAGGACTGTATCAGGTTTAGCATCTGTTTATCTTCGAGAGATAGTGCGATTGCATGGAGTTCCTTCTAGCATAGTTAGCGATCGTAACCCAATCTTCACTAGCCAGTTCTGGAATAGTTTGCAAGAAGCGATGGGTATGCGATTGAATCTAAGTACGACCTATCACCCACAGACAGATGGTCAGACCGAAAGGGTGAATAGAGTGCTAGAAGATCTTTTGAGGCTATGTGTTCTTGACTTTGGTGGTACTTGGGAAGACCACCTTCCTCTTGTAGAGTTTGCTTATAATAATAGTTATCAAGCCAGCATAGGGATGGCACCATTTGAAGCTTTGTATGGGAGGCCGTGTAGGTCACCATCTTGTTGGTGGGAGACAACAGATAGGCTTATACTTGGGCCCGATATGATACGGGACACATCCGAGAAAGTTGAATTGGTGAGAAGACGGATGAAAGCGGCCCAAGACAGACAGAAATCCTATGCTGACAAGCGAAGGACAGATTTGGAATTCGAAGTGGAAGACATGGTTTTTGTGAAGGTTTCTCCTTTGCGTAATATGGTTCGTTTTGGAGCAGTGGGGAAGCTGGCACCAAGGTTCGTAGGACCCTTCCCTATCATAGAGAGAATTGGGAAGATGGCTTATAAGGTGCAATTGCCCGAGAAGCTGGCCGGAGTGCATAATGTCTTTCATGTCTCGCATCTCCGAAAGTGCCTACAGGAGTCCGCTGAGGTGGTTGAACCTAGCATTCTTGAAGACATGGAGGTGGAGAAAGAGGCAACCCTAAGACGAGCTCCGATTCGTATCATGGAAACAGAGACAAAGAAGCTAAGAAGCAAAGAAGTTAAGCTTGTTAAGGTGCAATGGAGTGAAGCAGAGGAAGACGCAACTTGGGAAACTGAGGAGAAGATGCGTGGGCTTTATCCATTTCTTTTTGAGGGTACATTCTCGATCTCTTTTCCTAGCCAGCATATCTTCCTTTCACTATCCATGTTTATCTTGTTATCTCGTTAGCCTTGTCATGAGAACCTTAGGTAGAAACCCTTTGGACAAAACATGTATTTGAAACATGTTATGCTTGATGTTTGCCAGTGGTTGCAAGTGTTTGCAAGTGGATACTCGTGGATGCATGATACACGTTAGGCACTAAGATCGGCTCACACACTTTCATACCGCATATGCATGAGTGTTTATGCTTATTCATGGATGAAACTTGTATGCTATCACATGGATGTTGCATATGGATGGATGTTATGTGCACGCATATAGAGACTATGGATTATGTTAGGAATTCGCATACATATGGACTCATTACACTAACATATTTTGCATTAAGGAGGTTTACTGAATCAGTAACCGCCTGATTTTCGCATTAGATAAGTACATATACACACACCTTTGCATATGTTCATACAGCATTTAGAATCTTTTAAGGACAATGATTACAGGTGTATGATGTTTTGAGTAGATGGATGATGAATGGTAGGATACGTTCTTCCTAACTTGGAGATTTCGGGGACGAAATCCTTTAAGGTGGGGAGAATGTAACAACCCGAATTTTAATAACATGCTATAATCATAAATCAAGGCAGAAATAAATTTTAATATCTGAATCAGGGGAAACGGGCTATGCCATTGCGTTCGTCTTGGAAAAATACGCGAAATAGAGTCCGAGTTTTCGAAAAACGGAGTCCGTATGACCAATTTATGGCCCAATGAAGTTTTCAGAAAATTCTTAGCCCGAAAACAGTTCAAATTTGAATTCAGAATCGAATTTCAGCCAAAACAGACTGGGCGGGAATTTTCCCGCCCAGGCAGGGTCGACATAGGTGTCGACACCAGTGTCGACCCCCCCCAATGGGTCGACACCCATGTCGACCCAGGGGTCGACCCCCCCGGTCGGACCAATTTTTCTGGTGCACCATTTTGGCATGTTGGGTCCTCTTTTGTTGGTTTCTGACGGGAGTTAATGGTTCAGATTCGTTTTAGGGTTAATCCTATCGTCTAAACTACCCTTAATCTCTATGAAAAGACCCCTAGACCAAGCCTAAACCTTCATTAATCATTCCTACAACTAAATGCTGCCCAAATGTTCACTAATCATGGCCTCCACCTTCTTCATGAGAGCATGAGTGTCTCAAATCAATCTATGTCATAAAGGAGCCATCTTTCTTAAGTAAAAGAGCCATCTTTCTTTGTCTTTGGGGTTATTCCTTCTTGTTCCCAAGTCTTGAAGTGGAGTTTATCGTCTTTGGTTGCGGATTTGCTAGTGTGGCTTCGTCTCAATCTTATTTTATATTTATTCTAGTCTTCATAGCATTGTAAGCCCTATACTACTCTTAGATTCTAACTATGAAGTTAAATATGACATGTTGCAAGTTTGAGTTTGGGCCTAAGTAAGATTTGTGCTTTGATCCTATCATGTTATGCATAGATTTATTCTATGCATGTTTGTAAAGCTATCACCTTGACTTTGTGCATAGAAAGCTATGAACTTTGATTTGAAATGTTGCATAAAGCAACATAGAAACTCTCATAAACCTTATGTAACTTGCATATGATGTTATATGCGAATCACTTGCTATCATCCCATGTTATTTATGGCCATGTCTCACCTATTTTGCTAAAGTTGATGTCATGCATGTTTTGAGGCTTATAATGTAATATGCAAGTTTATGAACACATTTGCCTCATATTCCACCATGTTTAACTTGTGGCAAGACCTTAACCCCTCATGTTCCTTAATATACTTGTGGCCAAATCACCCTTATGCTATTATGCATGCTTATCACCCTTATGCTATTTGGTATGTTTGAGGCCAAGTCACCTTTTATGCTATCATACATGTTGAGGCCATATGCTAGTATGTTGAACCCCTTTTGGCCTCAAATATCACCATGTTTAGTTTGTGATAGACTTTGCCATCTTATGCCCACCTTGTCATATGGTTATGTTCCCTCTTTGATCTACTTGCGTTAATGCGAATTTACGTGCGATGGGAATACGTTATGGGTAGTTGGGAAAACTTAAATAACATGAGAACATGACTTGAAAATATGACATGAAAGTTTGACATATGTTTATGCTTGAAAACATGGACTTGGACATGACTTCTAGAAAACATGAGAATGGCCAACTCGAGGTTGGGTTGAGTTTGTAGCATAAATCTACCCGGAACCGACCGGCTTAACTAGTGGCTACAAGCAATAAGACCCAATGTGAGTAGTTAGTCATGTCGCACTTAAAACCCGAGGTTAGACTAGGTTGTGGTGTAAAGCTACCCGGACCCGCCCGGCTTAACTAGTAACCGCAACAAAGTCTAATGTGAGAGGTTGGGGTGCATTAAGTTAATTAATGCCACATGGTAGGGTTAAGTCATGGACTACTTGAATATACTTAACCAATTAAACACGATGGATTGGTAGGGTTAAGTCATAGACTACTTGAATATACTTAACCAATTAAACAGGATGGATTGGTAGGGTTAAGTCATGGACTACTTGAATATACTTAACTAATTAAACCCGATGTATTGATAGGGTTAAGTCATGAACTGCTTGAATACACTTAACCAACTCAATACATGGTTAGGATAGGGTTAACCACACTTAACCCACTTGAAATCCTAGTTACGTGGTCCTTTTCAGCAGTAACCAACTTGGAAGTATCATGGGTACCCTAGACTAGGCTAGGGTGGGGCACGATTACTGAACTGATTGTAAGAGACCAAAAGAGACGGCTGAAGGGTGCACCGGTTGTTCAGGCGGACCATGGTCGTGCACATTAAGTTCGGAGTTGAACATGGGCACCAGTAGGTTTAGACTGTGCGTGCTTGAATTGTGTCTGTGGTTTACACCTTAGGGTTGGATACACCCTGGGGTGGACCTAGCACAGTTAACTACATTCCACGATTAAGCCGTATGACACCGATACACGACGAGTTAGGCTTATAGGGAGCCGATCGACTAGACCGAGTAGTTGGACCTCGATTTAGGTCATCTCATGATGTGGGTCAGCTTTGGGCCAAGGGATCATTTCTTGTTTATACTTGACATGGATTGGAATACTAGTACACACCTGGTGCAACTTAACCTTGTATATGCGATGTCACACTTGATCTATCTTGTTAACTTTTCACCATGCCAGTTATCACCCTACATCTCATCTCTGTTTTACATGTTTAGTTAACTTTATTAGTTTTTATACTAATAGTAGATAGGACTTACTAGTCTTTTGGACTGACCCGTTTTCTTTCGCCTCTTTTCTTCCATTCCCCCCCCCCCCAGGTTTACAGGGTGGGAACACTAGTACCTAGCTTGGATCTTTAGCTGCTTTTCTGGATAGCTCATGTACGGTTTGGACTTGAGCATGCTATGGCTTTATTCTACCTTGGGGATAGTTACTTTATGATTTTCTTTCCAGTTTTCAGTTGATGTTTCTAGACTATGTTTTGTGGAAAATAATGACCAAGTACTTTGATGTAACTTGACTATGGTTTTGAAATGTTAGTTTTATCCGCTGCTTTATTTACTCTGTTTTTACTTATATGTTCTGTCTTGTGATATCTGCATGCATGTTTACCTCGTTTAACGCCCCTCCAAAGCCAGTGCCCTTGCAAGAGTGGTACTGGGGGAGGTGGGGTGTTACACTCCTGCTCCAGCTCTTCAATGTATCTGTAAATCCCAACTACTTGACTGCCCATACAAATTTAGGCACCCAAGAGTTTAGGGAAAACAACAAAGTAAACTCCGGGTCAGTCATGGGACTGGTGTGAGTAAAACAGTTTAAAACAGTTTAAGCAGGTAATCGATATCTCATAAGACCACGCCGTATAACGGAACGGGTTTTTCCCTTATGAGAATCCAAATATCTTTATATCAAAACCTTTTGATATTATAATAATGTCTATCAACACAATATAATAATCATCTAGCAGAAACGCTTTCATCTCATGTTCTACATATATAGTATACAATCAAAACCGCAAGCACGTATTGGGTAATGGATTTCCAACTATGACAAGGTATGAAACCACCTTTCGCTAGTGTACCTCTAGAGAGGAATACACTGGGTTCAACAAGAACATCTTGCAACCCGGCCACACATGACCGACCACTCATTTCGCTTGAGTGTATCGAATGTATATCACCAACGGTTGGGATCAGCAACCGTTTCCCGAATGGGACAGCATCAACAATAGATTTTTAGAAATAAATGAAACTCTAGATCAGGTGATTATACACCCTAATAGGTGCGACCTACATAGCCATGCTACCTTCCCGATTTCTGTCATTTACCGGATGTGAGGCTAGAAGCTACGCTTATCTTCACATCAGATTCACTTTGAATGCCACATCATCAAATCCATCCAATCACCGATTGACGTCCTCAACAATACATTATGTGTTAGCTAAAAGAAGTTTCCTTCTCCGCTTCCACTTTTGGTACAGTTGGAGAAATCAATGTACGTGATCGTCTGGAAATACTCTGTCAGACATCCATCTTCATTCACTTAGAATGTCACATCGTCATACCCGCCAAATCACAAATTTGCTTATCCAAAAATAACACGGGTATACAGCTAAGAGAAACGAATTCCTCCGCCACCAACGTACATACGTTTGAACAGATCAACTTACGCGATCCATTGGATATACTCTATCAGACCTTCATCCATACAAGTTGTCCTGGGACTGGACAAACCGAAGGCACTATTCAGTATATCCATCTTAGTCACTATTATCTAAGACTTATACAACAGCCCTTGCATTTTACTCCGTCTTCAATTATCTTTGGCATATATGATTCGCAATGCTTATGCCAATACAGAGTGGTTCTTTGGATAATAATCCAACCGGTCTCTCCATAATAGCAACGTTAAAATGGTCAAAACTTCGATAGTCTGTGAGTTAACTATCAAAGAAAAACACGTGTGCAAACAACGATATTATTTCCAGGTGGAAATAATATCAATCAAACATAATTAATCATTAATCTCTTTAGTTCATTTTACATCTCCTGTTTCCCTATATTTAACATTTGCTATTTTCTAGATTTAGAAAATATATGTTATTAACACTGGAAAACATTTCCAAAATTCCTATGTTTGGATTAAGCAGATGTTTAGACAAAACATCGCTATGCCAACTCAAATCATCTCCTTTAATTACTAAATTCACTTAACCATCCTTTACTGCCGAACCATACCCATTTCTTAGTTAAAAACGAAGCCAATCAAGTTGGGGTAGAACTACCTCTCAGACCTTAACTGAACAACATTTCTAACCTTAAAATAGACAAAGTTCACTTTAAATTCTTTAACTAACTTCCTTACTTAACCTTTCTTTCAAATAACTATATTTGATTAACTCTTTTCAATTAACCCTAGTGGACTGACCCTATTGGATTAACTCTAATCGACTTACTCTAATTGATTAACTCTATTCACTTAACTCCTGTCGAATAAACTATATTCGATAACTCCCCTAACACTATTCGAATAAACTATATCCGATTAACTCCTCTAACACTATTCGAATAAACTGTATTCGATTAAATACTTTCAAATAAATAGATCTGATAACTCCTCCCTTCGAATATCCACTATTCGACTAACTCACTTCGAATAACCAATATTCGATTACCCTTCTCTCGAATACACTATATTCGATAACTCTACTTCGAATAAGTGATATTCGATAACTCTACCCGATTACTCCAATTGAATAACTCAATTTAGTTAACTCTAACTATAACCGGTTAACTCAACTTATTCAACTTAACTTAACTTGATTAACTCAACTTCGATTTACTCCTTTGGATTAACTTCGACTAATTCACTTTGATTAACCTAACCAATTCACTTCGATTAACTTAACCATAAATATTTCTTTGGTTTAACTATATCTACTTAACAAATACATATCTCCTTTATTCTATTTATTCAAATGGTTTACAATATTTCTCTTCTTATATATTTGATAAATATATTCCTTTATATTTGATTTACAAATATATATATATCCTTTATTCAAAATCCTTTTTCTTTTATAATATAAAATCCATTGATTTTATATAAATAAATTATTTTCAAAATATACTTTGAAAATCCCTTTTCTACATTCTGGTATTTCTTATGGTATTTAACACACCATATAACAACGACAAATATCGTTCAAAACACACATAATCAATGTCAGATTATATACCACATTATATAACACATTATATAAATCACAGTAATATAAATGTTGAGGAATCTAGTTGGATTCCTCCAACCTGTTTCCCTGCATCACAGATGTTAGACAATATAATTTACATCGATTTCACATCACTGTGAAATATTCTGATAGCAGAATCAACATATAAATATTTAACGGTTTTTTTATATATATATATACAGATATATATATATATACAGATATATATATATATATATAATTTCTACTAACTGACTAGCAGTTCAATCAAACAATCAACACACAGTCAAATAGACAATATTTAACAGTTCTAAGAATACTTTGTAAATATAGAACTGTACAGAGTTGGTGAGTTTTACTCACATTGGCAGTTCATCGTTAAATAACGATAAGTTGTTATTTGATTTGAATCAAACAATTTATTTCACCATAAATTGTAACGAGCTCGGATTCACTCCCGGTCAGTCTCATTGTGTTGCTCCCGTCCATACGATCCCAACGCAACTTACGGTTCGTCAATCTGATCTTGTATGACCAAGATATTCGATTTTAAAATTTGAACAATTTTAAATTAAATAAAACAAAACTCTAAACTTTTAATTGGGCCTCACCTTTACACAATTCTGGCCTACTACCAATCCTCCTAGGCGCGTACCCCGATCCCTTTCTTCTCCCCTGTAAAACAGCCGTGACCCCCTGAAGAAAATCCATGACCATTTCCTGAACTTCAAACACCATTTACTCCATCTCCACTTAACTATAAATCCATTAAAAGCCATCTAAATTCACATCTCCAAATCCTCTTTAACTACACACCCTTAATCTCCAGTTCGGTCTTGCCATGAAGAATGCGTTCGACAGCATTTTCGTCCGCCTGTACACTGTCGATCGACAGTTTTCATTTCAATAAAATCCCACAAAATCAAAACAAGTGCCATTCGACTTCCCGAACTCAAAACGAATACTTAAATCACGAATTGAAGCTTGAATCTCACCGATTTTTGAACCCTAGCCACACTGTACCAAAAACAGCGAATCAGAAGTTGCGTCGCAATCATCCGTCGAACAGTCCTTTTTCCTGGTTCCAGGAATTTTGTATCGACAATTTTTGTCATAGAAAAAATCCCAAACTTCTTCAACCAGCTCGAGATGCTCAGCTAAACCCAATTAAAACACCCAAAACTCGATTCGAAGTTCGAAAGCTCCAAACTCCTGAACCCAAATGTCGCTCAGAGCAAAAGAGACTACCGGGAAAACCCATCGAGCGACTTGAAACTAAGGTGAAACTGAAGTGTATGACTCCAGCAACTCGAATATAAAATCATTGGGATTTTAGGATTTCATAGGATTTTACTTTGATTTTCGAAAATGGATGGCTTTAGTTTTCATATGGTTTTATACGGGTTTTAGGAAGACATGGAGTTTGATTCTCCTCTCCCTAAGTAGTGGCTGAGATATGGTGTACATGTGGCCTGTTTTAGTCCTTAGAATTAGTTAGGATATTTTCTTTTGAATTTCTACATTTTATTTTATTAATTTTCCACTCGTCTCTGGTCCTTTAAAAATCCCTGTATCCACATACGATGCTCAAAAATCACCAAACTGGACATGTAGGTAGAGTCCGACATTACGGTCCCAACGAAACTGGTTTCGTCGAATTCCGACTCCGTATGCCCACACCGCGTATTTTTAACCGTTAAAATACTGACTGTTTCTTACTCTAAAATCCGTACGGCCACACAATGACTCTAAAAATCACGGAAACTGACATCTAGCAATAATTTAACATTGCGGTCCCAACAAAAGTAGTTTCGTCGAATTCCGACTTCATTTGCAAAAGTGGCTATTTTTAAAGCTCTAAATAGTCTATTTAAATATATAAATATATTTAAATATAATTAAATTAAATATTTAAAATTAAATATTCTTGTCTATATTCACATGGAATACCGTACAGCTTCAGAATATTCCTATATGAATTTCTAACTTGATATTCACTTCTGGGTCAACCTGATATTCGATTTATATTGAAATTCCTTTTTAAAATATAAATAATTCCTTTATAAATTATAAAGGAATTCCACAGCGACTTTTTCTAAAATTTGATTTGGACGTGAATCAAAATCTACATGACGAAATCCCGATTTTTCTCTTCCACTAGAAAGATATACTCCACCAGCTCCCCACGTTTCTTGTTTCACAGAAATCCGGCTTAAAACGAATCCTGTACATTCAGTTGAAGTTCGAATCGCCAAATAACGAACTGCAGTGCCATTTCAAGCTCTATTTTAATTATATTATAATTATACGTTCAAACTGACGTCGATTGAATATATTCGTCAATATAATTCAACTCCTAACTGATATATATATTTTAGATAACCCAAATTACACCATACTGTGAATTTCACTATTTTTGATTATTACTGAATTATATATATTATTTAATTTATTATTTTAATTAAATATTTACCATTATTTAATTCCACGACCAATAAATTCTTTTAATTACCTTTTAAATAATTAAATAAATTAATTCTAATACCTCTGCCAATGCGGGTCATTACACAATCAGCCAATATTTAACAGTTCTAAAAATACAACATGAAATTATAAACTGTTCAGAGTTAGTGAGATTTACTCACATTTCGCGTTAATCGTTAAATAATGATTTGCATCTGTTGATTCAGATGGGCAATTTATTTTGCTATAAATTGTAACAAGCTCCGATGGACTTCCAGTCAGTTCCATGTTGTAGCCCTCGTCCATACGATCCCAAAAGATCTGACCGTTCATAATTCTGATAATGTATGTACAAGTTATATACTTTACAAGTTGTTGTACAAATTTTAAATTTAAAATAAAATTAATCATTTTATATTTGGGCCTCACCCTTACTTAACCTTGGCCCAAACTCCTTTCCGCACATACCAGTCCCGAAATCAACTTTCTTCCCCCAAACATGCCATATCCTCCTTCAGAAAGCTGCTCTTGTTTCCTTCCACCAAAACTCCTATCCATCACTAAATCCAACACTAAAACCACCAATAACCCACCATCGCCCAGTCAGGCGCCATCTCATCGTCTAACACCACCATACACAGTTTGCACCCTAGCTGCTCCGTTCTTCTGCACATCGACCCCGAACACCAAATCACGCAGCTTCATCGTTCCAGACTTGCGAAGAAAATCCACTGCCCTTATCACCGATAATCGCACCACAATTGATCGTCAGCTTCCCATCAAACACCACCGCCACTTGCGCCTGAACCTCCTCATCCTTTGAACCCAATCATCAATATCAAAAAGCTCACCGCAGCTTCCACTCCAGTTCACCGGAGTCTGATCCGAACCCTTTAAGCGCTGTGCCTCACTGCTTCCATCCCCCACCAGTAACAATTCGACTCCTAGTGCCGCCAATCTCTGGCAAAGCACCACCAACCAATCGACCTTTGAAGCTAAGATCTGGTGTCTCCGATGATCGTACTTCGATCTCCACCGCTCAGTTGAATGCCCTCACAAAGTCGAGAAAATCATAGCTGAAAGCTATTTAAGTTGTTGAATGAATCATGGGATCGGTGAGGAGGAAGATACGTTATTTCCTGATCATCCATTTTTATTAGATGGAGGCGCAGATTTGTTTACTGATTTAGAGTTAGGTTTAGGCTGAGAGAGCGTTTCCTTTTATAGTGAATGTTTGGCAAAAAAATATAATATTATATTTTGTTAAAACTTAACTGTGAAGTCTTGTGTAAAAACAACCTCATACAATATCTGGTTTTGACAAACTAAGCTAATCCTAGCATAGAAAAATATTTCGGACCCAATGGGACCGGTTTCGTCGAATTCCGTCACCGTTTGCGAAAATCCTTTAGAAAATATCAATGAAAAACACCGAGCATTAATTCCTTAAAATTACAGAAAAAATCCTAAAAATATGAGGCCTTAACGTTTCACTAGACCTCTTCCTAAGGTTTTGTATGAAACTTGTTTCGTTGAATTTTGAGTTCATTTGACCAGTTAACCATTCAATAAAAGTTACCCCTGTTTAAAACGTATAAATGGTCAACTCAAAACAAGGCGTTTTTGGCCACCAAAGTCACATACATCATTGGTTTGCCGCGAAACTTGACTTTCTTAAAATGATAAATTAATACGAACCCAAAGGTACACACTTCGTCGCATTCCGAGACCGTTTCCCGGTACACCATTTTCTACGCACCCTAATTGCTCCTTTGGACACCAAAATTTCCAATGTCCAAAAATAACAAACAATATATGTTTTCTGACTCTAAACGTCAATACGAATTCAACGGAATTTGTTTCGTAGCTTAATTCAATCGGTATCTCAAGTTATGGTCAAAAACCCTTTTAATTCGAATTAAATTGTAATTCCATAGCGACTTTTCTAAAATTTGATTTGGACATAAATCAAAATCTACACGACGAAATCCCGATTTTTCTCTTCCATTAGAAAAATATACTCCACTAGCTCCTAACGTTTCTTGTTTTATAGAAATCTGGCTTAAAACGAACCCTGTAAATTCAGTTGAAGTTCAAATTGCGAAATTACGAACTACAGCGCCATTTCATGCTCGATTTTAATTATAATATAATTATACGTTCAAACTGTTGTTCAAATAATATATTCGTTTTTCTAATTCAATTCTAAACTGAATTAATTATCACAGATGATCCAGTTCACACCATATTACCATTTCAGCCAATTCTGATTATTTCAGAATTAATATATTATTTAATTTATTATTTTAATTAAATATTCACCATTATATAAATTCCACGACCATTAAATCCATTAATTCACTATTTAAATAATTAAATAAATTAATTATTATACTGCTGAAAGTGCGGGTCATTACATTCTTCCCCACTTAAAATAATTTCGTCCTCGAAATTGCTAAGGTAGAAAACAAACCCTATCGACTGGTTAGAACTTATTTGTTCACTTCTTAACTTCAGTTTCAACTGAACCAATTTAAATTCAATTAAATTATTAATTTATTCTTATCAATGAAAATTTTCAAAAATCCTGAAAATTTTCTAACACCTTAATTTTTTTAAACAAAATTCGCCAGCATCTCCTTTGTACTGCTCAATAGGTCAAACTCCAACTCGCCTCTCTGGGCCTTCTCCAACCCAAAAGAAAATCAAACAGCCAAGCGGCTCGCCAATTCGGCTTATAAATCTTATATCCAATAGAAATATAAACTTGTACCTTTTGTCGGCATGTCATTATATCCTTTCCACCTGTTATCAATTCAGCGGATACAAGGGTCATCCCAATCAAATTCAAATCTGCTTTTGTCCACAACACATCCATTCGCTTATATCCGAGCCAAATATTATTTCAACTCAAGTTTCTTCTCGATTCCCAACTCTTAACTTGATTATCACATTACACTTCAAATTTGAATCTCACAATCCAATTTGTCTTGATATCATTCTAATTCAATCTCAGTTACCAATTTACTGGCTTTACTTTAATTCAAATTTGCTTTCACAAATTTTTGTTAAATTTGTTTTTAATTCAAACAGTCTTTCCCTGGGAGTTTTTAAACAGTTTACTCTTTTCAAAAATCAAATTTCCTTTTTGAAATTGAACACAACTTGTCTTTCCCAAAAATAAATTCAAAACAGTATCTCTGGTAGAAATTCGTCACTTACAACTCGAAAATGAATACTGATGATGTACCTATCATCATCAGAATCTATTTCCTAGCGATCGAAGTGAGTTCAACACTATAAAACCATTTCTAAACATTTCCACTTTGAAATTCATTTCAAAATATAATTCACACTGCTTGTAAAACAATTTAAAATCTCCCAGGTTCTTAAATTTTCCTTATTTTTAATCCAAATCCATTTACAAACACTTATCCAATTTTTCCAGAATTTTAATTCAATTCCTGGTTTAAATTTCAGATTCAATTTATTTCGTAACACTTATACGAATTCTGATTGGTTATTCACATAACCATTTTACTTATAATCTTACTCAATTATAATCACAACCAATATATCCAATATATTATAATCATTCCAATATA
This sequence comes from Allium sativum, assembly GCA_030737875.1. Taxonomy (NCBI): domain Eukaryota; kingdom Viridiplantae; phylum Streptophyta; class Magnoliopsida; order Asparagales; family Amaryllidaceae; genus Allium; species Allium sativum. Next base: position 180,501,675 of record CM060924.1, on the reverse strand, counting down.
AATCCTTTATATCAAAAATATAATTTGGGTAAAATTATTTCATTTACCCTCTGTTCAAAACATATCGTGCCGACCCATCGTATTCGAGTGTTTATAAACTCCTACCGATACAGTGGACCAAACTGATCGACCAGAACCCATACACAACTCAACCAATAAATCTCCATAATATAAAATTATTTTTATATCAAATAACAAATACGTTCACTCATATATATACACTCAAACTCAATCTAGGGTATTGCTAACCCCATCTCTACTGAGTCACGCTACAGAGCCAAGGTAATTCACTTAACTTAAGCTCTGATACCAACTGTAATGACCCGGGTTTTTGACGACTTCGGTTATCGCCATAAACTCAATGATGACTAACCAAACATCGAAAAATACCGGATGATTAATGAAAGAAATTAGAGGGTGAGGAAAGATAAGATAGAAACTTAGAATAGAAGAAGAGGAAGAACACAACATCAGAGTAACACAAACCTCACAGTGGAACGAATAACATACAATATATATAACATATCTTTGAAATATAAATCTGTACTTGAATATACATATCATTTTCAAAGTTCAACACTTACAACATAGCGGAAATAAACTATGGCTATATGATCCTGAAGCCTCCTGCTCCATCTCTTCAAGTATCTGTAAATTCCTGACTACTTGACTACCCGTACAAAATTGGGCACCCAAGAGTTTAGGGAAAACAAAACAAACTCCGAGTCAGTCATGGGAATGGTGTGAGTAAAACAGTTTAAAACAGTTCAACCAGGTAAATGATATCTCATAAGACCACGCCGTATAACAGAACGGGTTTTTCCCTAATGAGAATCCAAATTATCTTTATATCATAAACCATTTGTATTATAATAATATTTATCAACCACAATATAATAATCATCTAGCAGAAATGCTTTCATCTCACGTTCTACATATATAGTATACAATCAAAACCGCAAGCACGTATTGGGTAATGGATTTCCAACTATGACAAGGTATGGAACCACCTTTTGCTAGTGTACCTCTAGATAGGAATACACTGGGTTCAACAAGAACCTCTTGCAACCCGGCCACACATGATCGACCACTCATTTCGCTTGAGTGTATCGAATGTATATCACCAACGGTTGGGATCAGCAACCGTTTCCCGAATGGGACAATATCAACAATAGATTTTTAGAATTAAATGAAACTCCAGATCAGGTGATTATACACCCTACTTCGGAGCGACCGACTTAGCCATGCTACCTGCCAGATTTCTGTCATTTACTGGTTGATGAGGCTTGAGGTTACGCTTCATCATCACATTAGATTCACTTTGAATGCCACACTGTCAGATCCATCGAAAATCAATAATTGACGTCTACAGCAATACATTACGTGTTAGCTAAAGAAGTTTCCTTCTCCGCTTCCACTCTTGGTACGGTTGAAGAAATCATTGTACGTGACCTTTTTGGAAATACTCTGTCGAACATTCATCCATTCAAGTCTTCCAGGAATAGGATGAACCGAAGGCACTATTCAGTACATCCATCTTAGGCACTGTTATCTAAGACTTATACAATAGCCCTTGCACTTTACTCTGTCTTCAATTATCTTTGGCATATATGATTCGCAACGCTTATGCTAATACAGAGTGGTTCTTTGGATAATAATCCAACCAGTCTCTCCATATTAACAACATTAAAATGGTCAAAACTTTGATAGTTTATGATTTAACAATCAAAGAAAAACACGTGTGCAAACAACGATATTATTTCCAAATGGAAATTCTATCAATCGATCATCAATCATATATATATATATATACTTATTTCAATATTTGATTACGTTTCTGATTCTATTTGGAAAACATTTCCAAATCTTCTTTACTTTGATTTAAACAGATGTTTAAATCAACATCGCAACGACAACTCAAACCACTATACTTATTTACTAAAATCACTTAACCACTTTCACTATCGAGCCTTAACCATTTCTAAATTAAAAACGAAGTCAATCAAGTTAGGGTATAACTACCTCTCAGACTTTAACTGAACAACATTTCAAATCTCGAAATAGGGTAAGTTCATCTTTTAACCCTTTAACACTTCCTTACGAACCCTCGGATTTCTATTTACGAACCCCCTTTCTTTTACAAGTTTACGTGATTATAACGATGGTGTTATAATCTCCTGCATCCAAAATATATTATCTTTAATATGACTTTTATTTCCTAACTCGAATAATAAAACGAAAACTAATTTATTTACTCATATTCGGTTAACTCTAATCTATAACTCTTATTTGAATAACTCCAACCTAATAACTCTTACTGGATTAACTCTTATTCGAATAACTTATTCAGATAACTTATATTCGATTTGCTTACTTTCGAATACTTATATTCGATAATCTCTTTCTTCGAATAAATCTTATTCGATTTAACTCATGTCGAATAACTAGATTCGATCAACTCACTTCAAATATTTCTGATTCGATTATCTCACTTCGAATATCTCTGATTCGATTATCTCACTTCGAATAACTAAATTCGATTAACTCATTTCAACTCTATTCGAATAAACTAAATTCGATTAACTCGATTTAAATAATTCTACTTCGATATAACTCTATTCAATAACTCTAGTTCGATAACCTCTTTAACTCTATTCGAATAAACTATATTCGATAACCCCTTTAACTCTATTCGAATAAACTATATTCGATAACCCCTTTAACTCTATTCGAATAAACTATATTTGATAACCCCTTCAACTCTATTGGAATAAACTATATTTGATAATCCCTTTAACTCTATTCGAATAAACTATATTCGATAACCCCTTTAACTCTATTCGAATAAACTATATTCGATAACCCTTTAACTCTATTCAAATAAACTATATTAGATAACCCCTTTAACTCTATTCGAATAACAAATATTTGATAACTCCTTTAATTCGAATAACAAATATTCGATAACTCCTTTTCGAATAACTATAAACGATTTATTCTAATTTGATTTACTCTATTTAATTACTCTATTGGTTAACTCTATGTGACGACCCCAAAACCCCGTGACACGGTGTTAAGGATAATCATTGGAATATAACACATTAACCATCATTAGCAGATCACAGATAATAGCATAAACAGAAAATATAATAATTTACACACATATGACAATGGAATCATATACATATCACCACATCAGATAGCACAGTGCAGGATACAACTTAGTGCATAATAATACAAAATCAGTCACCATCGCCAGATGCGGAATCATACATAAAGAGTACACAAAATAAATATCAGTCTACATCGCCAATGATGGAATCATAATACATATACTAAGATGGCGGAAAGAGTCAAAGTCAGCACGGTGTAGTCAAGCCTCGCCATGAGCCAAAAGTGCGCCAGATACCTGTAACTAGGCTGCCCGTGTGAAAATGAGGGCACCCGAGTTTGCAAGGTGAAACAAACTACGAGTCAGTCATGGGACTGGTATGAGAAATATACTTAACTTATTAACAACAATAATAAGGCAAATCAAAGGACCACGCCACTTTCGTGGAACAGGTTTACTCCAATGAGTGCTAGTGCATGAAATAAAGTAACTGATTAAATCATCGCAATGCTTTTTATAAAATGAAGCCATTATAAGACTCAGGTCCCATCACACAATGCAACACAAGCCGGAGGATAGAGTTTTTCCTTATAATGGCCAAAAATGCTTCATACGAATAAAACAAAAATGTTTGATATTATTACTAGTGCGTATATGTTTCAAAAGCAAATTCAATCATAAATATCAATCCTAGGCGGCATAGCTACCATCTACTATGTCGCCATACTAGTAATACAATCACGTCCGCATATTTCGTATTGGAAATTGGATTCCTTCATGAGTCGAGGCAAGGGGCAAGCTCCTCTCCGATTCAAGACACTCTAGCAAATGTCCCTGGACCCTACTATGATCCTTGGATCTTCAGGGCCGGTCCTCTCTTACTTTTGAGGATTAGTTATTCCTGAACACACGTTTCCCGGTCTTTACAGACCTATATCGAGGCGCCTCATATTCCAATAACCATACAGGTGAAAAATATATATAATGTCAGGGCTGGTAGGTCACTAACACAACCTTAGCTAGAAAGAAACGTCGTGCTCTCCCTGCAGTCACTATCCCGTTTTTGACTCATACCGAGGTGTGAGGCTCGCGAATCCACGTTATACACAAAGCTACGTCACACAGACCATGCTTTGATCATCGACCACAAGACTTTGCTTTGCAATAGAAGCCTTGATCATATGCCACATAGGCGTGCCACACAGGCAATCCACTCCATGCGACTGATTTCTATCAATACATAACCTCTGAGCTAGTACGTCTCAGAGAAGGGCGTTAAGCAAGAGAATAAATTCTCCGCCGCCAAACAGATATATATTTAACAGAGATTAATCAACACAGAACAAAATCCAATGTCAGACACACAGTCCATTTACAAGTCTGTTCTGGGTCTGAACGAAACCCGAGGCACCAATTCCTCGCATATCCGCACAATCAACAGTATGTTTGGATGGCTACTACTTCAGCTCCTTCACGGTAGCTACTCCAATCACGAGCATCAGTAGCGCCCATCCATCCAATGTGAAGATCGTCGGTCTTCAACCGTCTTTGACTCTTCGACTTCTCAACATCGATCGATTATTTGAAATGAGATGAACTCGGCCTTTTCAAATAACCCACGTATATTTAGATTTTCAAATCAATTTATCCCATGGTTGGACTATTCAACATTCACATTTCAGTTCTTTAGTTATAATTTTCATGTTAAATACATTCAACCATCACATATCAAGCAAACACAACAAAATTGGTTAATTTCCACCCTATATCGTCTATAGTATTTTATAACGATATATCGCCATTTTTATTTATTTAAAACGGCCATATTTAATTAAACGACGATTCAGGTCATGCCGATGCACTGGCGCTGTTTTTCACTAAATTTGTTTTATACATATCTGAAAATCTAACCTTTGGATCTTCACAAAATTTATATCATTAGGAAGGTCATTTCAAAACGAATCCAACGGTTTCAGTTTCGGGAAAATCCGACGGTCGAATCTTCCACACTAGCCATTTGAAGTTACGATTTCAATTTATGAACTGCAGCGTCGTTATTCGATTTAATTTAATTATATTTAAATATATATATATATATATTTATATATATAAATATAATCGTTTCTGGCGCTGTTTTTCTTCAGATGTGAATTAAACATTCCAGACAATCCAACCGTCGAATCTTCACAAAGTTGGTGCCGTTGGAAAGATATTTCCAAGGCGAACCCAGCGGTTGCGGTTTCGGGAAAATCCAGTGGTCGGATTTCCCGCACTAGTCGTTTGAAATCACGGTTTCAAAACACGAACTGCACGGCCACGTTTCGTTTTAATTTTATTTATATTTATATAAATATAGTTCATTCAAAAATTCCTATATCGTTTCCACTTCAAATATTTCACTAACGCCTTTAAACTTTGGAAAATTTCGCCATAACCTCCTTTGTACGGGAGGGGCTGGGAAAATTCCCAAATAGACACACAGGCGTCTCATGTCAAAAAGTAAAAGAAAAAGCCAAGCGGCTAGCCAACAGGCTCATAAAATCATCACCCAAACATAACAGTAAATGTGTACCTATTTGTCGGGCACAAAATTTTATTCCTCTTCTTTAGCCCCTTGGCTATAACCTGTTCAATAAATATGCATGTACATATATGCAATTTTTATCACTTATCATTTTCCATTTAACTTCATATTGGATTCACTTTGGTTTAAAAACACCATTCATTCTAATGTTGCTTGCATAGGCAAAAATCATATCATTAGCTAATTAATGAATATTTCAACTCATGCATATTTATTTGAACAAGTGGCTATTTTTAACACTTCACATTTCAAAATTGATAATTTTGGCGAACTAAAATATATTTCAACACATGACTATTTTATTTAGTTCCTATGCATGTTAAAAATAATATTTCTTTCACAAATATTAATTTCAACACTCGCATATCTTTAGCATATCACATATATGATAAAAATGATATTTTTATCATTTAAAATATTTATTCAACCAATGAATGTTTTTAACACTTCATAGTTTCAATAAAAATGTAATTTTTTTTATTGTTCAATCTTTTTATTCAACACATGAACTTTTCCAATACACACACTTCTCAACACATGAGCACCTCCACACATGGATATTTTATATATGTTGTTCATATAAGAAAGATGAAATTTTTATTGTTGAAACTATTTATATATAAGGCAAATATTTTTCATACTTCATATATATTATAAAAATGTGATTTTTATTGTTTAAACACTTCATTCATTCACACATGAATTTAATTTTCACACATCACTTTTCAACACATGAACATTTCCACACATGGACATAGTTTCAACACATGACTTTAATTTCAACGCATGAAGATAATTTCAACAAATGAAAATAAATCTAACACATGAATATTATTCAAAATTTCGGTAGCATAACGGCAGGGTAGTTAAAACCGGCACCTTCCCTAGTACGGCTCCTCGCTCTACCTTAAAACCTCGCGGTTTTTGACAATGGGGATTCATGCATCTAATTCGCACGCAGGCAGCATGTTTTATTTTTATTTCCACAATCATTTCCAATTCATTTCAATCACCAATGGGTATTCTTCAACCACAACCAATCAATATCAACCACAAACAATTATTCAACCATTCGCATTTTCATCCAATATTTCACACCAATACACAACAATAAATATCGTCCATGGTTTGTGGACGAGGGGTATATATATATATATATAATTGCTATATTTCACTTGCATTTCAACACATATATCAATTATTCTATGCATGTATAATTCATACTTTGCTTATATAGCTTACACGACGCATGTACATGTGGTATACAACACGTGTGTAATTTATATTTCGCTCATATAATTTATACACGACATTTTCCATTCAAATTCATTTAATTTAGATTTCTCACTTTGGTTTTCGGAGCGCTAAAAATCGTAGATGACTCAGAAAAATCCGCGGTCTCTTCTATGTGGTAGAGAGCTTCCTTGCGGTCCCGATGTTTCCTGTTTCATCGAATTTCGTCAACACACCATAATGATATGATTTTTCAAAGTGCAGACATAAAAAAGAACTCACCTTTCTAAGTGGTTCAAAACTAAGGTTGCGGTTTTCGCGAAAACCGAGGCACGATGGGATGATCGGAGGGTACAGCGTGGAAGAGGGAGGAGAGGGGAGTCGGTCGGTGGTGGTCGGAGGTGGTTCGGTGGTCTCTGGCGATCGGGGCAGCGCTGGGAAGTCGACGACTTCCTGGGCTCGATTCAGGCGATACGGTGGTCGAGGGGGTGTGAGGGTTGGTCGGATTTGAAGAGGAGGAGGAGGCACATCGACGGGGGTAGGTGGCGGAGGCTGGAGATGGCCGAGGCGGCGGCGATTTGGAGGGGAAGGTTGGAGCTCGCGTCGCCATTGATAACGAAGGAAGCGGGTTTCTTTTTTTTATTTTAATTTATGAAAGAAATTTTCTGATTCGCCGGTATATATATTATTCAGAAAATTAGGGTTTTCCCATACGAACCCTAATTCAAACCCAACGACTGTCACCCCTAGCTAAATTCCCCCATCCCGGACACAATGGGATGTGTTTCGTTGGCCAATTCGACTGTTACAGTCAGTTATTCTTCAATTTAAAGTATAAAACATTTAATTTTAACTATGAACATACATTTCAATTTGCCAGGGCCACAAACTGATTCGAAAAATTCCAGAAAAATAATCTAGCTATGTTTTTACGCTACGGTCCCAACAAAACTAGTTTCATCGAATTCTGAGATCGTTTGAAAAATGGCCATTTTCTGGTCGATCCAATTTAACAGAAATTGACCAAACACATTTTCTTTTGCCACGCTCACATACTAGCTTCAAAAATTATGAAATTTGAAACCTAGCAATAATTTGACATCCCGGACCCAACAAAAGTGGTTTCGTCGAATTCCGAGGTCGTTTGCAAAATATCAATTTTCCAGGGCTATATATTCTATATAACGACCTTTTTGAAAATTCATTCGGCCATAACTTTTGATTCCCGTTATGAAACTTCGATTTTTCAGATTTGTTAGAAAGGTATTCACTAACAGATTTAAATATTTTTGGTTTCGCTAAAATCCGTTATATTTTCCACCCTGCACAGTCAGTCAAAGTTTGAATTCAAATTTTCAAACTGACTCACTATTTCTAATTCACTATTTTATTGAAATATTCTATTTCAATTGCTCAAATTCCTTTGAAATGACCAATTTAAAATTTTTAAATTGGCTCGTGTTTTCCGGGTTGTTACACTCTAAATCTAACTAGTTAACTCTAACTGATCAACTCTAACTGGTCAACCCTAACTCTAATCGATTATCTCTAACTGGTTAACTCTATTTATTTAGCAAATAAATATTTCCTTTCAATTCTATTTATTTAACCACTGAATATTTCCTTTTTATCTTTCTATTTATTTCCTAAATAGATATCTCGTTTTTTATAACTTCCATTTGTTCCACAAATATTTTTCTTTTATATTTGTTTTACAAATATTTCCTCTTTGATTTCATTTGTAAATATTTTACAAATATTTCTCTTTCGATTTATCTATTTATTTTCTAAATAAATAAATCCTTTTATACTTCTATTTATTTCTTAAATAAATATTCCATTTCAACTCTATTTATTTATCAACTAAATATTCCTTTATTCTATTTATTTACTTTCTACGTGAATATCTTTCTTTATACTTCTATTTACTTCTTAAATAATATCATTTTACACTTCTATTTACTTGCTAAGTAAATAATCTTTTTATAAAATTCTTTGATTTTATAATTATTCCCTTTCTAAATATCTCATATTTATAAATATTCCAGTTTATAAATATTTTATTTTCAATATCACTTTGAAAATTCCCTTATCAACATTCCGGTATGTTATGGTATTCAACATATCAAATCACGATGATCAATATCGTCCAAACACATATAATTGACAACAGATTATATATCACAATATATGAAACACAGTAAAATGAATGTTGAGGAATCCAGTCGGATTCCTCCAACCTATTTCCCTGAATCCACAGATGTTACACAATAAAATCAACATCACTTTCAGTTCCATATGATATATTCTGTTAAACAGAATCCATATAGAAATTCAACTAACTGACTAGCAGTTCAATCAAACAATCAACACACAGTCAATCAGCCAATATTTAACAGTTCTAAAAATACAACATGAAATTATAAACTGTTCAGAGTTAGTGAGATTTACTCACATTTCGCGTTAACCGTTAAATAACGATTTGCGTCTGTTGATTCAGATGGGCAATTTATTTTGCTATAAATTGTAACGAGCACCGATGGACTTCCAGTTAGTGCCATGTTGTAGCCCTCGTTCATATGATCCCAACGGATCTTACCATTCAGAATTCTGATAACGTATGTACAAGTTATATACTTTACAAGTTGATGTACAAATTTTAAATTTTAAATAAAACTAAATCATTTTATATTTGGGCCTCACCCTTACTTAACCTTGGCCCAAATTCCTTTCCGCACATACCAGACCCGAAATCAACTTTCTTCCTCCAAACATGCCATATCCTCCTTCAGAAAGCTGCTCTTGTTTCCTTCCACCAAAACTCCTTTCCATCACTAAATCCAACACTAAAACCACCAATAACCCACCATCGCCTAGTCAGGCGCCATCTCATCGTCTACCACCACCATACACAGTTTGCACCACAGCTGCTCCGTTCTTCTGCACATCGACCCCGAACACCAAATCATGCAGCTTGATCGTTCCAGACTTGTAAAGAAAACCCACTGTCCTTATCACCGATAATCGCACCACATTTGATCGTCAGCTTCCCATCAAACACCACCGCCACTTGCTCCTGAACCTCCTCATCCTTTGAACCCGATCATCACCATCAAAAGGTTCACCGCAGCTGCCACTCCGGTTCACCGGAGTCTGATCCGAACCCTTCAAGCGCTGCGCCTCACTGCTGCCATCCCCCACCAGTAATGTAACACCACACCTCTGTTAAGGTCACTCACAAAGGGGAATGCCTTAAATTTGGTGGAGCATTTTAGTAAATAGAACAGAAACTTACAAGACAGATAAACCAGTACTTGAAATTTTTTAACTTTATTACAGAGGAAACAGAAATCAATATGGTTACATCCTTTCAAATCTCAGAATTCAAGTACAAAATATCAGTCTTGTACAAAAGCCTTCAAAATGCATGGTTTAAAATCATAATCCCCATAGAACGGAAGCTATGCAGAGCCAAGCCATACTTTAAGCACTTCAAGCAAAGAGAAATCCGGATCAAGCTAAAGTATTCCCTCCTTAAATAACCTGGGAGGGGGGGGAAACGGAAGAAAGGAGGCGAAACAACAAGGGTCAGACAAAAAGTCTGGCAAGTCCAGTGACTTTCAGCATATGAACAGATAATAATAATATGACATGAACATAAAACTGGATGAGAGATAACTGTAACAGGTGTAGCAGATATAACAGAAGAACATAATGACATAAACTATTGCTTTACACTTCTCTGCGCTAATACTATTATAACAGAATTAGGTGTCACCCTAATGTCTAAACTGAAACAGGAACGGGTACAGAATAATTTAACAGAATGCTAATAATGGGCCTTTACTACCCGATCGGAAACAGACAGAAGCAGAAACAGATTAATCCCTACGGAAACAGAATGTAGAATTAGGTGTACACTAGTAATAGGCCTTTACCACCCGAACAGACGGTACCACGCAGAAACAGACAGGTGTTACCACACAACAGAAATAGACGGTACCAACAGAAACAGACAGAACTAAGTGTACCCTAAAACCCTACCCCAAGCGACCGGCTCCCTAATACATAAATATCCTGTGTCGGCCCCACAGTAGGGTGTATCACTCCCTAAAGTGACAACCAATTGGTACAGACCTATTTACAGATGTTACGGCGTCTTATATCCTCAGAGGCAGACCGGGATCCATGCACGCACATGACCCGGTTGGAGCGCACCATCAACACCCCTCGCCATTATCAGAATGAACCTCTTATAATTAGTTCAGTAAGCGTGCCCGGACCCTACTTACTGTTGGGTCAAAGTTTTGATACCAGAAAGGGTTACTGACTAATATGGGTTCCAAACAACAGATGACACAAGTAATTCCCCTCCTAACCTTGTGTCCCCAGACTAACAGATTTTAGTTTAACTTGTCTACAAGTTTCAGACATAAAAAATTTAGATTAACTAGTTCACAGATCAGGCAATCAAGTTAACAGGTTTTCAGACTAACGGATCAGATGTTCGGATTAACAGGCTTACAGATCAACTGGTTCCAGATTATCTAACTTTGTATTGGGCCTACAGATTCACAAAACGGGTTTATCAGATTCATTGGTCCAATTGGTTTAACCTTACCCAACACGTTTTAGACATCATAATTATCTCAGATTTTCATTAATTAAATATTAATGCCCAAACCTCTCACATTAGACTGACAGTTTGCGGCTACTGGTTAGGCCGGTTGGTTCCGGGCAGGTTTCTGTCGCAAACTGAGTCTAACCTCGGGTTTCTAGCACGTTATGACTAACTTCTCACATTAGAACCTATTGTTTGCGACCACTGGATTATGCCGGGCGGTTCCGGGCAGAATTACGCCGCAAACTCATTCTAACCTCGAGTTAGCCATGTTTATCTTTGCGGCCAATTAATTAATGATTTACCATTTATACCCACGCCTAATATACATGTCAATTATTCATAACTATAGCCAATTCAGATTATGTCAATAGCGGACTAATTATACCAACTCAACAGATATAGCAGATAACAGATTTCTCAGATTAGGCGACTTAGCAGATTAAGCAAACTAGCAGATTTAGTATTTTCAACAGACTTAGCAGATGACAGATTTGGCAGATGAACAAATCTAGCAGACTAGGCAGTAGAGCAGAACTAGCAGATTAAGCAATATAACAGAACTAGCAGATTAGGCAATGTAACACAACTAGCAAATTAGGCGAACATAACAAATTTACTCATTTCTTAAAGTTTCACACCTTGCCTAATTATAAACCTTGCCTAAGTTCACGTGCATAAATAATAGTCTTGATTCACAATATTATCATATACCCTATGTTTGTATTAAATTTACATAGCACAGATTATGGTCATAAATTTACCATATATCATATGTTCCAAATTTTTATTAAACTTGCATAGTACAGAAGATCCATATAATTTATACCAAATATAGCCATAGATTACTATGCGTGTCATATATCCCAAAGGTCCCTTACTTAGGTGTTTATTTACATTAATAGATATCCTACTTTCATGTAAATCTTTATACCTAGGCCATATTCTCTTTATCCTAAATCATGTGTTCAATACAGTCTATATTTATGTTCAATTATGTACCTTTTTATGTCATGTCCACAAATCATATGTTCAATACCTTTTTATGTTATAAATATAACATGTCCAATCATATGTCTCAGATTCATGTTCTAGCTACAGTCCATGTTCTTTCCTCAAATTAGTCACCTATTGGTCATGCCCAATTTATGCATCATTCATTTTACTGTCCCAAACATTTTAGCGCATATTAATCTCTTTTGAGATTGGCTCAGGCTCGTGGTAGCCTGGCTATAGAACAGAAAGAGGAAAGAGGTACAGAATAAGATAAATCAAATCAGAACAGAACAGATATAATCTCAGATTCAGATTCACGATTCCTGTCAAAATCAGAATTAACTTTTATAGCGGAAAATAACTGTACTTGCCTTAATTGGATTAAAGAAAGAACTCTAGTTGTTGTAGAACCGTTGCAGAAGCTCTAATCTCTAATTGAATTTAGGTTGATGTTGATGGTCTTCTAGTTTTGATTTCAGCAGAGTTGCAACACCATTTTTATTTTTAATTTAGAACAGAGGCAGAGTAGAAGCAAAATAGAATTGTGTGCAGAGAAGGCTGGGTTTGGGGCTGTTTAAATAGGTTTAGGCAGACGAATCTAGACAGAAAACGAGACCAGATACATCAGAACGCACCCAGGCAGAAAAGCAGATTCGGGAGGCAGGTCGACCCCCAGGTCGACACTAGGGTCGACTCTAGGGTCGACCCCCTCGGGGCAGGTCGACTCTAGGGTCGACTCTAGGGTCGACCCCCTGGGGGCAGGTCGACTCTAGGGTCGACTCCCCAGTCGACCTGGTCTGTGCTGTTTATTTTTTTTCTGAACTTTGGAAGGCCATAACTTGGTCATATGGACTCCGATTTACGAAATTTCGGACTCTATTTCGCGTATTTTTCCGAGACGAACGCAATGGCACTGCCCGTTTCCCTTGATTCTGATTTTATATTTTAATTATACTCAGATTTGTAATTCTTAAGTTCACAGAAAATACGGGGTGTTACATTCTCCCCTCCTTAAAGGATTTCGTCCCCGAAATCTTCAAGTTAAGAAGAATGTGTCCTACCATCCAATCACTCATCTACTCAGTCATCATCCACAAGCATCCATTATCCTTAGAAATTTCTAGTGTTGTATGAACATTTGCAAAAGTGTGTGTATATGTTCCTTATCTAATGCAAAGATCAGGCGGTCTACTGATTCAGTTGACCTCCTTAATGCGAATTATGTCAGTGCCATGAGTCGAATATGAATGCAATTTTCCTATTTGATACATATCATTTCTATATGAGTGCACAACCATCCACTCATATGCAACATCCATGTGCTGATTCAACCATTTTGCATCCATAAAAATTTAAAATGCTCACACATCCATATGCAGTATGAGAGTGTTTTCGAGCCGATCTAGTGCCTAGTGTGTGTATATGCATCCACGAGCAACCACTAGCAACCACTTGCATCCACTTGCAACCATCAAACATAACATGTCTCAAACACATGTTTACACCCATTAGGATTCCTATCTATAAGTTGAACAATCGATCGATAGTATACAGTCGAGGAAGCGAGTACAGATAAAACGAAAACTTGATTCCTATCAGACATTGGTTGAGAAAATAATTCCCCTAAGTGTCAACCCCGAAGACCGAAATCAACATCAGATTGACACCCAGAGGGTTACCCTCTTTAGACAATGTCAAAACTGGAAATCTTATCAGAAGTATTCAGATATTTACAGACTACTGGTACAGATCAGGTTCCCTAATGATTCTTCGGAAGTTAAGCATGATAAAAATCATATCTCACAAAAACTCAGAATGTATGCGTCATACTTGACGTCTAACACAAATATCCCTCAAACCCCAATCTCAAACAGATGAGCCATAACCCTTATGGGTCTGAGTCTACAGCGGAATTCAGAAATAATACTAGTATTAAAGGGCAGAGTATCGATTACAAAATCAAAATACCAGAATCAGAAAAAGTCTTAACTCCATAATCAGATAAAGAAATTAAACCTACTAAAGAAATTTTCCTATTTCTATCCTAGCCACTAGCCTCGATAGTGTTTGCCTGCCCTCCTTGCCCTCGTCTCTTCGGGCAGTCCCTAGTGAAGTGCCCCATCTCTCCACAGTTGAAGCAAGTGCCTTTCCTTTTTCTACAATCCTTGTTCAGATGAGTCGAGCTCCCACAAGTAAAGCACTTTTTCCCCTTCTTATCTTCAGTCTTTTCATCCTTCTTTTGTGTTTCCTTTTTGGGCCCCGCTTTCTTATTCTGTGGTTCTTCCTTCTTTGTCTCTTTCGGGCCCTTGTCTTCCTCGTGCAGTAGTGCCATGTCCACCAATTTCTCGTAAGTCGCTCCCATGGGTACATGGGTCATGGCTAGGCTGTGCAGTGGCTCGTTCAGTCCTTTAACAAAGCGGAGAGCCTTTTTATGCTGAGTGTTGACTAAATCCAATCCGAACCTAGCCAGTTGGTTGAACTGGTTGACGTATTCCTTGACCGTCATACTTCCTTGCTTGAGAGATAAGAACTTTTCCAATTGTAAAATCGTTCAGCTTGCGAGAGGAATTTTGTCTCAAACCTTGTTCTGAAATCCATCCATGTCTCGACCGGCCTCTCAGCGTTAGTGACTTCCCACCAGTAGGAAGCTTCGTCTTTGAGCAGCCATACCGCCAACTGTACCTTCTGCCTATCGTCCACCTCGAAGATAACGAATAGATCCTCAGTTTCTTTGAGCCAATTCCTCGCTTCTACGAATGATTCAGTTCCTTTGAAATCCTTCCCACCCATGGCCCTAAAATCTCTACAGATCTTTGAGAAAGCAATTGCACGAGGAGGGGGTGGGGGATCATTTGCTGGACCTGCTGCGGCGGTCCTAGCCTCAAGATATTGACGAAACCAACCGGGTACAAGAACACCCTCTGGTATCTCAGATGCTTCAGACATGCTGAAACGAAAAAGGAAAGGTTCAATACAAAAAGGACTGAAAGAAAGATATATGGCTCTTGGGGATCATGTTTTTCAAAATAAGCTTTATTTTTGAAAATACTTCCTTTCAAAACCTTTTTGAAAACAGTTTTCAAAAACTTTACCCAATCTGGTAACCTTCAGCTCTGATACCAAGTGTAACACCACACCTCCGTTAAGGACACTCACAAAGGAGAATGCCTTAACTTTGGTGGAGCATTTTAGTAAACAGAACAGAAACTTACAAGACAGATAAAACAGTACTTGAAATTTTTTAACTTTATTACAGCAGAAACAGAAATCAATATGGTTACATCCTTTCAAAACTCAGAATTCAAGTACAAAATATCAGTCTTGTACAAAAGCCTTCAAAATGCATGATTTAAAATCATAATCCCCATAGAACGGAAGCTATGCAGAGCCAAGCCATACTTTAAGCACTTCAAGCAAAGAGAAATCCGGATCAAGCTAAAGTATTCCCTCCTTAAATAACCTGGGGGGGGGGAACGGAAGAAAGGAGGCAAAACAACAAGGGTCAGACAAAAAGTCTGGCAAGTCCAGTGACTTTCAGCATATGAACAGATAATAATAATAATATGACATGAACATAAAACTAGATGAGAGATAACTGTAACAGGTGTAGCAGATATAACAGAAGAACAGAATGACATAAACTATTGCTTTACACTTCTCTGCGCTAATACTAGTATAATAGAATTAGGTGTCACCCTAATGTCTAAACTGAAACAGGAACGGGTACAGAATAATTTAACAGAATGCTAATAATGGGCCTTTACTACCCGATCAGAAACAGACAGAAGCAGAAACAGATTAATCCCTACGGAAACAGAATGTAGAGTTAGGTGTAAACTAGTAATAGGCCTTTACCACCCGAACAGACGGTACCACGCAGAAACAGACAGGTGTTACCACCCAACAGAAACAGACGGTACCAACAGAAACAGACAGAACTAAGTGTACCCTAAAACCTTACCCCAAGCGATCGGCTCCCTAATACATAAATATCCTGTGTCGGCCCTACAGTAGGGTGTATCACTCCCTGAAGTGACAACCAATTGGCACAGACCTATTTACAGATGTCACGGCGTCTTATATCCTCAGAGGCAGACCGGGATCCATGCACGCACATGACCCGGTTGGAACGCACCATCAACACCCCTCGCCATTATCAGAATGAACCTCTTATAATTAGTTCAGTAAGCGTGCCCGGACCCTACTTACTGTTGGGTCAAAGTTTTGATACCAGAAAGGGTTACTGACTAATATGGATTCCAAACAACAGATGACACAAGTAATTCCCCTCCTAACCTTGTGTCCCCAGACTAACAGATTTTAGTTTAACTTGTCTACAAGTTTCAGACATAAAAAATTTAGATTAACTAGTTCACAGATCAGGCAATCAAGTTAACAGGTTTTCAGACTAACGGATCAGATGTTCGGATTAACAGGCTTACAGATCAACTGGTTCCAGATTATCTAACTTTGTATTGGGCCTACAGATTCACAAAACGGGTTTATCAGATTCATTGGTCCAATTGGTTTAACCTTACCCAACACGTTTTAGACATCATAATTATCTCAGATTTTCATTAATTAAATATTAATGCCCAAACCTCTCACATTAGACTGACAGTTTGCGGCTACTGGTTAGGCCGGTTGGTTCCGGGCAGGTTTCTGTCGCAAACTGAGTCTAACCTCGGGTTTCTAGCACGTTATGACTAACTTCTCACATTAGAACCTATTGTTTGCGACCACCGGATTATGCCGGGCGGTTCCGGGCAGAATTACGCTGCAAACTCATTCTAACCTCGAGTTAGCCATGTTTATCTTTGCGGCCAATTAATTAATGATTTACCATTTATACCCACGCCTAATATACATGTCAATTATTCATAACTATAGCATATTCAGATTATGTCAATAGCGGACTAATTATACCAACTCAACAGATATAGCAGATAACAGATTTCTCAGATTAGGCGACTTAGCAGATTAAGCAAACTAGCAGATTTAGTATTTTCAACAGACTTAGCAGATGACAGATTTGGCAGATGAACAAATCTAGCAGACTAGGCAGTAGAGCAGAACTAGCAAATTAAGCAATATAACAGAACTAGCAGATTAGGCAATGTAACACAACTAGCAAATTAGGCGAATATAACAAATTTACTCATTTCTTAAAGTTTCATACCTTGCCTAATTATAAACCTTGCGTAAGTTCACGTGCATAAATAATAGTCTTGATTCACAATATTATCATATACCCTATGTTTGTATTAAATTTACATAGCACAGATTATGGTCATAAATTTACCATATATCATATGTTCCAAATTTTTATTAAACTTGCATAGTACAGAAGATCCATATAATTTATACCAAATATAGCCATAGATTACTATGCATGTCATATATCCCAAAGGTCCCTTACTTAGGTGTTTATTTACATTAATAGATATCCTACTTTCATGTAAATCTTTATACCTAGGCCATATTCTCTTTATCCTAAATCATGTGTTCAATACAGTCTATATTTATGTTCAATTATATACCTTTTTATGTCATGTCCACAAATCATATGTTCAATACCTTTTTATGTTATAAATATAACATGTCCAATCATATGTCTCAGATTCATGTTCTAGCTACAGTCCATGTTCTTTCCTCAAATTAGTCACCTATTGGTCATGCCCAATTTATGCATCGTTCATTTTACTGTCCCAAACATTTTAGCGCATGTTAATCTCTTATGAGATTGGCTCAGGCTCGTGGTAGCCTGGCTATAGAACAGAAAGAGGAAAGAGGTACAGAATAAGATAAATCAAATCAGAATAGAACAGATATAATCTCAGATTCAGATTCACAATTCCTATCAAAATCAGAATTAACGTTTATAGCGGAAAATAACTGTACTTGCCTTAATTGGATTAAAGAAAGAACTCTAGTTGTTGTAGAACCGTTGCAGAAGCTCTAATCTCTAATTGAATTTAGGTTGATGTTGATGGTCTTCTAGTTTTGATTTCAGCAGAGTAGCAACGCCATTTTTATTTTTAATTTAGAACAGAGGCAGAGTAGAAGCAGAATAGAATTGTGTGCAGAGAAGGCTGGGTTTGGGGCTGTTTAAATAGGTTTAGGTAAACGAATCTAGACAGAAAACGAGACCAGATACATCAGAACGCACCCAGGCAGAAAAGCAGATTCGGGAGGCAGGTCGACCCCCAGGTCGACACTAGGGTCGACTCTAGGGTCGACCCCTTAGGGGCAGGTCGACTCTAGGGTCGACCCCCTGGGGGCAGGTCGACTCTAGGGTCAACCCCCTGGGGGCAGGTCGACTCTAGGGTCGACTCCCCAGTCGACCTGGTCTGTGCTGTTTAATTTTGTTCTGAACTTTGGAAGGCCATAACTTGGTCATATGGACTCCGATTTACGAAATTTCGGACTCTATTTCGCGTATTTTTCCGAGACGAACGCAACGGCACAGCTCGTTTCCCTTGATTCTGATTTTATATTTTAATTATACTCAGATTTGTAATTCTTAAGTTCACAGAAAATACGGGGTGTTACAAGTAACAATTCGACCCCTAGTGCCGCCAATCTCCGGCAAAGCACCACGAACCGATCGACCTTTGAAGCTAAGATCTGGTGTCTCCGATGATCGTACTTCGATCTCCACTCCTCAGTTGAATGCCCTCACAAAGTCGAGAAAATCGTAGCTGAAAGCTATTGAAATTGTTGAATGAATCATGAGATCGGTGAGGAGGAAGATACGTTATTTCCTGATCGTCCATTTTTAGTAGATGGAGGCGCAGATTTGTTTACTGATTTAAAGTTAGGTTTAGGCTGAGAGAATGTTTCCTTTTATAGTGAAGGTTTGTCATAAAAATATAATATTATATTTTGTTAAAACTTAACCGTGAAGTCTTGTGTAAAAACAACCTCATACAATATCTGTTTTTGACAAACTAAGCTAATCCTAGCATAGAAAAATATTCCGAACCCAATGGGACAGGTTTCGTCGAATTCCGACACCGTTTGCGAAAATCCTTTAGAAAATATCAATGAAAAACACCAAGCATTAATTCCTTAAAATTACAGAAAAAATCCTAAAAATATGAGGCCTTGACGTTTCACTAGACCTCTTCCTATGGTTTCGTATGAAACTTGTTTCGTTGAATTTTGAGTTCGTTTGACCAGTTAACCATTCAATAAAAGTTACCCCTGTTTAAAATGTATAAATGGTCAACTCAGAACAAGGCGTTTTTGGCCACCAAAGTCACATACGTCATTGGTTTGCCGTGAAACATGACTTCCTTAAAATGATAAATTAATATGAACTCAAAGGTACACACTTCGTCGCATTCCGAGACTGTTTCCCGGTACGCCATTTTCTACGCACCCTAAGTGCTCCTTTGGACACCAAAATTTCCAATGTCCAAAAATAACAAACAATATATGTTTTTTGAATCTAAACATCAATACGAATTCAACGGAATTCGTTTCATGGCTTAATTCAATCGTTATCTCAAATTATGGTCAAAAACCCTTTTAAATCGAATTAAATTATTAATAATTCCATAGCGGCTTTTCTAAAATTTGATTTGGACATAAATCATAATCTACACGACGAAATCCCGATTTTTCTCTTCCATTAGAAAAATATACTCCACTAGCTCCTAACGCTTCTTGTTTCACAGAAAACTGGCTTAAAACGAACCCTGTAAATTCAATTGAAGTTCAAATTGCCAAATTACGAACTGCAACGCCATTTCAAGCTTGATTTTAATTATAATATAATTATACGTTCAAACTGTCATTCAAATAATATATTCATTATTCTAATTCAATTCTAAACTGAATTAAATATCACAGATGATCAAGTTCACACCATATCGCCATTTCAGCCAATTCTGATTATTTCAGAATTAATATATTATTTAATTTATTATTTTAATTAAATATTCACCATTATATAAATTCCACGACCATTAAATCCTTTAATTCACTAGTTAAATAATTAAATAAATTAATTATTATACCGCTGAAAGTGCGGGTCATTACATTGGTTCTTTAACCCCGTTAAAGATAAGATTAATTTCTTAAATTTGAATAATCATTATGTAATAATTTTTGGAGAATAAAACCAAATTGGTGTTTTAATGTATCTTGTTAATTTCAGGAAGTTTAAAGAATAAATTTAAAAGAATTTATCTTTGATAAAATTAATTGGAACCTTTCCCTAATAATGTGAATCTTTTGTTGAAAGAATATTCTGAATTGGAATGAGGCGTATGATGTGATTTTATAGCACTTGATTATAAAATACGCGAATTATTCGGAAAGACCGGGGTCAACCCATTCTGAATAATTATTATGATGATCAAGAGTCGAAGATGAAGACGGTGGTTGAAGAACGAAGTTCTTCACATCGTTCGGATGATTACTGATGTCTTGATTGGGCCGTACACCCAAGACAAGGTAATAAGTGGTGATCGTCCAAATGTACTTGGAGATCGATAGATATGTGAGGACCTCTCTCCTGTATTGGACATATGGGACGAGAATTAAGGTGCCTCCGGTTTCGTTCAAACCCAGAACGGACTTGTAAATGGATGGTATGTCTGACATTGTATTCCTTTATGCTGTATTCGTTGATCTCTGCTATATATATATGTTTGGTGGCAGAAAATTTATTCTCTTGCTTAACACCCTTCTCTCATACGTACGAGCTTAGAGGTTATATATTGGCAGAAATCAATGGTATGGTATGGACTGACAATGTGGCGTGCTAAGATGCAAATGATCAAGGCTTTTGTTGAAAAGCAGAGCCTTGTGGTTGATGATATAAGCACAGCTTTAATTAGCACAATTTCGTGTATAGCGTTACTTCGCGAGCCACACACCCCAGTATGAACCAGAAACGGGAGAACGACCCCAAGGAGAACATGCGTTTCTTTCTAGCTAGAAGTTGTGTCATGGTATGGATCCCAAATATTTTACTTATGTGGAAGATGGAATGAGGCGCCTTAGATATTGAGTCCCTAATGGCTCATATTTACGCCCCATAGGTAGGGAAACGTATTGTTCAGGCATAAGTAATCCACTAACATATGTGTGGACCGGCCCTGGCGCTCCTAAGGGCTTGACTGAGAACTTCTCTTGAGACATGGGCTAGATTGTCTCGAATTCGGTAATGACGATCTGCCTTGGTTCATAGATGGAAATCCAACTTCCAATACGTCATCATGCGGTTTTGATTGTAGAACTAGTATGGCGACATCATATATGGTAACCATGCCATCTATGATTGATACATTTATATTTGAAGTTGTTTTTAACACTATGCACTTATAGTAATATCAAATTTGCTTTATACGTACCAAGCATATTTTGACTATTATGATGGAAAACTCTATCCTCCGGCTTGCGTTGCATTATGTGATAGGACCTGAGTCTTATAATAGCTTCATTTTTCCAAAAAGCATTGCGTTGTTTTATCTTAAACTAAGATTCATGTGGAGTGAACTCGTTCCGTGTTATACGGCATGGTCCCATGATTTCCTATTTTAAAATAAAGATAAATAACTGTTTTAGTTATCACACAAGTCCCATGACTGACCTGAAGTTTATTGTTTTAACCTAAACTCTGGGTGCCCATATTTTCCACATGGGCAGCTAGTTGTTTTGGTTTTGCAGATATTATATTCACAGGATCCTGGTTTAGAGCTGAAGCTATATTCGGAAAGCTCTGTATCCGTGTGTTTCCTTCAGTTGTGTTATGTATTTTTTTCGCTGCTTTGTAATTTAAATCTTTGATATTGTATTTCCAATGTGTAATATTCATTCATACTCTGTAATGTTCTTGTACTCTAATGTAATTGTTGTAACAAGCAATGAAATGTTCTTCTGTTTGTGTTCTAATTTGTCGTGTTCTCAATTCAATCTGGGCTTTCCTTTTAGGGGAAGTTTGGGTCGTTTCACTTACTTTAGCATGTTGTTAGACCCTATGTCTAAACATTCTTTTACGCGCTTGTCTTACCTCATCAGCTTTCCAGTTAACTTGGTTATTCCAATTCATATTGAATTCTTATTCAGATTACTAAGTTTCTCTTGCTTATTAGTTTCAATCATACAACTTAATTCATTTAAGTTTATTAATAAGCTTACAACATGTGATTGTCTAGATTGTGGCCCAAGGTCTATAATCCACAATCTATTTTATATTCTTTCTTGGTTACATCATTACAATAACATGTTTTTACTTAATGTGTAATTAAGTATGTCTCATTTTACATGTTTCCCTTTTAAAATGTCATTGATTAAATATAACTTATATCATTTCATAAGTTTTTCTCATCCTTTCTCATTTAATCATAAATTAAATTTATCCCGTCACTACAACTTATCGTTGGTTACTTGTTAACTTAGTTATATTAACTAAGGCCCATTAACAAGTTTCTCGACCCATTAATTATAACCTATGTTATAATTTCCTCTTGTCCCTAGGATAAAGCCTAAACATGTTATTCACATTAGCGGGTTCCAGACTTCCAGATTACTTAATTTATAATTAAGTACCTCTTATCATATTACACAAGTTGTCCCATTTCCTTACAAGTTATGCTTACCCTAAACGGTGTCTTTTAAGTACATAACTTTATTATTTCTACCGGTTACATATTCCACTAGGTTTCTTTAATTACATAACCTTATCAGGTTTAAGTTTATGGGTCTATATGTAAATATTGCCCACCCCCTCCTATTTTACTTAACCCACCCACTGTTCAACCAATTTTTACTTAACCCCATCTTTGTTTTATTCATACAATCCCTATGTATTCAACTAGGTTAAGTATTCAAGATTTATTACCATATTTTCATTTATGGTTATAGTATGCTAGACCTTCCACATTAAGGCTGCCATTTGTGGATGTTGGATATGTCGGTCGGTTCCGGGTAGACTTATTCCACAATTGGGCTTAACCTCATGTCTAAGCATGTCTCGTATTTGCGCACTTAGACCTCTCACATTAGGTTCAACATCAGTGGCTGTTGGATATGCTGGTCGGGTCCGGGCAGACTTCCACCACTAATGCAACCTAACCTCAGGTCTAAGCGTTACTAGGTTCCATTATTTTAGGCATGTTAAAATAAATTTCCCTATTCCAAATATAGACTTTCATTCCCCCTTTCAATTCATATTTACTATTATTCTATTCAATTATAGGTTTCTATGCCCTAAATCAATATTCACATGTGTTCCAGTTTATGCCACAAATTGACATTTACATATGTCACAATCTATGCCTAATTTCATAATTACATATGTTCCAATTTACGCCCAAATCATATTTTACATAATTTATGCCAAATCATATTTTCCAATGTTTGCCTAAATTCATATTCCAATTCCATATTTGTATATTTCCACATTTTATGCCCAAACTTATATTCATATCTTTCCAATATCAATTATGCCCCAAATTATATCTTTCCCAATCATTCCCAATTTCGCACATTCACATTTTCAATGTTAGGCCTAGGCTCGAAGGTAGCTTGGCTATATGAAAATGAAAAGGGAAAAAAGGGAGAGAAGAAAATCAAGAATAGGCATAACAACGAATTAATAATAAACTGATAGAAATAGGCATAAAATTAATAGGCATATTATGACAAGATTTAAAATGGTGACGATACGAACATATAGAAGCAGATCTGATAATTATGTCATAATAGAACTGATTAGGCACCGATTCAAGATCCAATTTTTATATACATATCAAGGTTACTAATTAAATATTTAGATCTAAAAATAACTTTAACTCATAGTGAATAGATCTAAGGAAATGGATCCAAATTACTGCGAATACCACATTGAATTTGTTGTTGTAGCAACCATTGAATTTGTATAATGTTTACTGAATTGGATTTGGTGAAGATTAGGCCCTCCAATTTTTGTTGTAGCAGAGCTCCGTCGTCTCTGCCATTTTTAGATGAATAAAACCTAGGTCTAAGGTCCTTTATATAGGAGTAGCGGAGCAACCAAGACCTTAAGATTGGACCAGAAGCCATCAGAATTGTCCACGTAAGAGAAGCGTCTAGATCCATGGGTGAGTGGACCCCCTTCAGGTGGGTCGACCTCTAGGTCGACCCGCCTTCAGGGGTATCGACCCCTAGGTCGACTCCAGGGTCGACCCCTATGAGCCTGGGTCAACCTAGCCGGGTCTCGGGTCGACCTCAAATGGTCGGCCCTTCCTTGATTTGCACGCGGATTTCTGGTTTTGTAGATTTTTGAATTTATATGTATATATATCTTCCTAATATGCATACAAACTTCAAACCTTAATAACTTCTTCATACGATGTCCGATTTACGCAAACCAAATGTCTATCTTGACCATAATTTCGAGACGGATGCAATGGCGCAGTCCATTTACTTATTCTGAATATTTAGTTAAGTTTTCCTTAATTCATTGTTAACAGTGTATTTTACACTAATTATTCTTTAATTCATCATCTTTAGTGTCATCAAATTTCGGGGTGTTACATTAGTAAAATTGATATGTCAAATTTATTACACACTTCCTATAATCTTTCCTTGACGATAATAATGTAGTTCATGAAAAATATGTAAAATTGAAAATATTTGTAATCATAAAAGTATGAAAAGAGCGCTCTTGTAAATCTGAATGCAAAAGATTAGACAGAAAGAACTGAAACAAAATTCGGTTAAGAAAATGATTATTTGGAAGTCTATTTATAATATACAAATAGTTGCAATCATTCAGGAAGAGATTTTGATGATTGGATTTGAATTAAGAGTTGTGTCTCTTCGCTGGAAAGTTGCATCCATTCATATTGAGAAGTCTGAAATAAAATTTCAGTAGTCTGTTTTTAATTATATATATGTATATATATATATAGAGCAAGAAAATAGGCAAATTCGGACTATATTCCAACGTCTGAAAAGTTCAGAACAGAAGTCTGAATAATATGCTGGACATATATTTTTGTTTCTACAGAAGACGTCTGAATTGAATATTTCAGACGTCTGTTTGCTATTACTTGCCTATGTCTTGTGTCATAAAAAATCTTATGAATATAAATGTACATGTGTGTGTGTATCACCAAAAAAGATTTTAACAAAATCTATATTAATACATACAGACTCTCTATATATAATTTTCAATCGAGCTCTTCGAATCTATTGTAGAGTTTCTTCCTACAAAACAAAGTTAGCTGAAACTAATATATATATATGTATAATTATCATAATTGAAACACAATAAAGCGAGATCCATCATTTTTACAATCAATAACTCATCACTTGGTATGCCACACTGTCATTCCATAACATATAATTGATAATCACTAACCATACCACCTTTGAGTTCGTACGTCTCAAAGAAGTGTGTTAAGCTAAGAGAATAAACTCTCCGCTACCAACAAAAACATGTTTAGCAGAGATCAATTACACATTACAAAATACAATGCCAGATACATATCTATACACATTCGTTCTAGGTCTGAACGAAACCGAATGCGCCTTATTCCTCGTACAATAAAGTAGAGAGGCCCTTGTAAATCCGAAAAAGCTCCGAATATTTCCGAACGACTGTCACAATATAACCTTATATGGGAGAGACCCAAGGCATCAACAAGTTGTCCTTTCGATGTGAATATTCCGAGTCTTCAACCATTGTCTTCAATATCTTCATTTGCTCCATTTCGTCATATCATTATTCAAAATGGTTTTCGAACAGAAATCTGATCCCAGTCTTTTCGAATAACGAGCGCATTTTAAAACCATATGGAAACACAGGACTAATTAAGTCTATTCCCACTCAAATTTTGTTAACTAAAACCTCTTAAAACAATTCTCCGTTTCTTATTCTTAACAAAGTTCGCATTTGAAAACTTGTTAATCCAAATCTATAAACCAAGATTCCCTTCACTTTAACCAATTTTCATTTTAAATTCATATCCCAATTAAATCTTAGTTAAAAGATTAATTCCATAAACTTACCATTAAAAGCTTATAATCTTGCTTAACTTTTAAACTTATAAATCTTAAAATAAAGATTAAATAAATGTTAACTAAGATTATAACTTTCAAAATTTCAAACATAACTTAATTTTTAACTGAGTTAAAGAACGATGTTATTTAAGATATCATTCATGATGAACCCAAAACCGATTGATATTAAATATAAGATTTAAATAGAAATTATATTAACTTATATCCAATACCAATTCACGCAATCAACAAATACTATAAATGGAATAACGATATAAATATCTTAAAAATTCCTCAAACAGTATAAGAAACGTAATACCATATCAAATATCCAAAGATTATTCCCATCCAAATCCTATTTATTTAAATTGGAAAAAATTTCTTAATTAAAAGATTTATCAAAACATATCCTTTGAAATGACATTTATATTTGATAAACAAGATAACTTAACTTACTAGGTTAAGGATGATGTTATTAAAGACATCACTCACAACAACCCAAAAACAGTTAATATTAAATATACGATTTAGAAAGAAATCGTATTAACTCATAATTAATATCATTTACTGTATTCAACAAATAGTACAAGCGGAATAACGATATATTCACCTTTTAAATTCCTTAAACAGTATGAGTTTCAATTACGAAATTAAAACCAAATATTCTATGATTATTTCTAACCAAATCCAATAAACATAAAACTGGAAACTTTATTTCGTTTAAAATTTATATTTCCAAAGCCGTCGTTTTTACAGTATTCGGTTAATTCAGCTGGAGAGGAAAAAATAAATAAATTAAATTACAGTTCAAAACATAACATTTCTTTCCAAAATGATTTATAATAATCTATCGTAATGTTTCCATATTTTTAGTAATTTTTACAAAGTCGTTTTCATTGATTTCTAATTACGGCCATCGAACTGCGCTTATAACGACTTTTTCCAAATTTGATTTAAACATAACTTGACAACTATACATTCAAAAATGAAAATTTCTTTTTCATTTGAAAACTATTATCATTAGAAAGTAATTTTTTTCGTTTTGAGAAAATCCAATTTAAATTCAATTAGTTATATTCATTTTAAGCTTATGGTCGAAATCTGGGAACTCCTGCAATGCAACTAGTCCTATTCAAACTATATTATAATTTAAAATAAAAATTCGTTTGATTAGCTTTCAAAATATTTATAAGTTTTATAAAACATTTATAAACTCATAAAAGCGATATTTCTAAATTTAATAAAAAACAAAATTGGGTATTCTATTATTATTATTGTTAGACCAAAAAATGGTCCTAGCACCCAAAATGTCATATTTAGAGCATAGCTTATGAGGAAATAACCGAAAAATAGAGAAAAAGCAAGACATCGAGATTTTTATAGTGGTTCGGCGTTAACGAGCCTATGTCCACTTCATATTTTCTCATTACACTCATAGATTACAATTACAATAAATATCGCCCTCAAACACTTGAATTCAATGAATAATTGTCTCTGAATTCATTAGTTTTAATTGAAGGAGATGGTAATTATTCGTGGAGAAGTGTTGGCCATGGAAGCCATGGACAAGGAGATGCCAAAAAAGTCCCTCAAATATGAGCCCATCTTCATGTATTTATAAGCGTGGATGGCCGTGATCGGGCGCCACGTGGTGCAATCAGGGAAAACTTTTGAGTTAGTTATAAAAGAGTGGAGATGTGCTTCAGATCATGGGATAACATGTGTGCAGCGATCCAGTTTAATAGGTTAAAGAATAGGTCTTTGTTGAAGAGTTGAAGTGTTGTGAGGCAGGTTAGAGCAGGGTCACCGGCTCGTGGCTCTCGGGGGGAGAACCGACCCTAAGAAGGGATCACGAACCGGCCCCAAGGGGGGATCACGACCCGATAGGGGGTGACTTAGTGGGGGCGAGCCGGTAGGGGCTGAGCCTGTCTTCACAAATGCCAAAATCCAAGTTTTTCCATATTCCGCCACTTCATCCGAGCAATTGCTAATCAATGCATGTTCATATTTAAGTCATTCGCTTTGGGTAGCCTGGTCACAAAGCAGGCTAACATTTCCCCCCAAAGTACATCTTATCGTAAATGGGATGTTCTTTGAATATGTTGAGCTAAATCTTTCTGGAACGTCATCTGCCCTTGAGAAGGCTTTATCCAATTATTGCACCGCTTCCATGTGAGCTAATTAGGTCAGGTTCTACGGGAGGAGTGTTCGAGATGATCAAGTAATCGTTTAAACCTCGTCGAATTAAGAGATCTAATTCATTCATCAAAAATCATGCTAGATCGTTGGCTCCCGAGCATGATTCTACACACAGAGGTCGTTGCCAAACAATGTCATCATTCTACGCAAGTCAAGCGCGTTGTCGGGTCAGACTTTCTTTTACATATGAGTCAATATATGAAGTAACCATCCAAATCATTAGGTAGTTCAAGAATCCTCGAGCTTTGAGTTGGTATCTGGATGGTTGGGACAAAGCACATCAGAATCAACATGTGAATCTGTCATTTGTACTCGAGTTCGGACTATCTTGATATTAATCCAGGATCTTAAAATCGCATTGAATCGTAAACGTAAGGAACTCGAATGCCACGATCTCTCTGGATCGTGGTTAAAGGAATCCACAATTGCTTTGGATCGTTTCGTAATCCAACAATCACATACAAGCCGGTAAAGGAAGTTGTTTAAATCATGTGAACTAATGCTTGTATGCTCTTACAATCGTAAGGTAGTAGAGAAACTTATCACACCTTCCCTTCGATGTGATTGCAATTTGAGTCATTGAAGTCAAATTTGACCCATTAGCTAGCTTATTTGAACATGCAGGACAAATCATGTAAAGTTCCGAAGATATAGTGCATATGCTTTCAATCTTGCTCCAAGCCAGGGTCGTCTTCAAAGTTAGCCTGCAAATTGATGCTTGTGCCCTCGGTGCCGCTGGAGGACAACCGGAGTCAATGCATATACCCCCAGGGTAAGTGGGGGTTGAGTCAAGTCAATCGGACATCCAATCTTTAAGCTTTCATACTTCCTGTCGCTGCATCGAGTAAGAGTTGCAGGTTCAATAACCTTAGCTAACCCAAGTCATTCTGTGCTCTCTCTCGAGTTAGCAAGAGTTGTTGTTGTATACGCAAATGGTCAAATTACACTCGCCATGATATCGTCTCTTTTCTTTAGTTATATAGTGAGGCTTGCCTCATCGGGCGTCAACGGACTTTAGTACCCTCATCGAATCTATCGCAGAGTTAGGTAAGCTCGTCAAAATTAAGCGGATGAATGTCGTTTCGAAGTTAGTTGAGCCCCACCATAGATGTCTTAGCATTACCCAAAATAGCCATCATAGCCTTGTTGAGTCCGTCTCTCATGCTCCGTTCCATTTAGCATAACAAATAAAATCGTTGGCTTGATTAATGAAATAGGCTCTCTCTAGACACCACATACATTTATCATTCTTTTTCAAGGGTTTTCCTTTTTCCTGATCATTTCAGGAGTCGGATAGTGCTCCATTCTTTGTCATAAAGGTATCAAGATTTCTATCTCGATGTTAGCACCTTCTTGTCATAGAAACCTGTCCATGTTAGGGTTGAATTCATCAAAGCCTCTGAGCAAATTTCGTCACAAAGAAAATTTTAAGTTTGAAATAAAAGGGGTTCCTGATATCCCTTGAGAAACGGTTGTGATTGTCGTTATCCACATCATTTTGAGAAGTGACACCAAGAAGCTACTGCATATTGCCAAGATCAGGACTGGTGCCCCCGTTATCAAATCCATGATCACGGTGTAGTCTTTGCTTATTTTTCATCATCGGGTTGGAAATGCCCTCGTGTCAAGGTTGGGATTATTTTACACAATTGGGTTTTTGTTCTTCGAATTGTTACATCCTATTTTGGAGTTGAGTGTGCTCTGGTGCTTGAATATCCATTCGAGTTCGAGCTAAAGTTGGTCGTGTATGACCTAAGTTTTTTTTCACTCTCATCTAGGATGTTGTAGGGAGCTGTTCCCTTGTCCATATCTCCATCCTCAACGTTCTGAGTCGAAGCCGCATGTTGCACACTGCCGATCGATTCATGCTCAACTCGAACTGGTGTTTGTGATCTGACTTAACCAAGTCCGTCACTGCTCGATTTTCAATTTTATCATTTCTAGCAGGTTAATGATTGTTGCTCAAATGTATTTTGGTTAATCCTGAGGAGTCATTCCTTTGATCGTAGTCTGGGATCTTGCAGAACTCCGAGGATAGCAAATGTGCATATAGTCATTGGGTAGTCCAATCATGCTGCTCGAGGCTCGTGTCCCATGCCTCCCGTCTGCAGGGATCTTGCTAAGTGGCGAGCATCAAATCCATGCCTTCTATGAATTCATACACCCTCGTCGCACCATGAGTTGGAGTTGGGTGCAAACCGATTTGTTGGTACTCCACCCAAACTAATGTCTTGTCTCTTATCCATGCTCCGAGGATCGGCATCAGACGTCCAAAGATCGGATCGTGATCGTTTTCAAGCTTCCCCGCTTTGTTCTGCGTCAAGGGAAAGGTCGAAGACAAGCTAGTTGTGTCACATTGTATTGTTGCATGGGATATGTCTAGCCTTATCCGAACTTTCCAGTCTAGAAGTAGGGTTGACCAACCAATGGACGTTCTCTTTGCATGTGTTTCATGGTCTTCTAGGGGTTTGTCAAGATCACAACATAAGTTAAATACAAGCATATAAGCTATGCCATCTGTAAATATTTTCAACAGCTATGCCCCCAGTCCGAGGGTAACGGTATGAGACAGACGGTGATCGGATCACATCCTTTTCGAATTTAGACGAAGGAAGGCGTGTTCTGGACAATTCGAGAAATCTTCAATCCATAAAAACCCCGACCGTCACGATCGCGTCAGATCTATTAAAACTATGAAATCAAAGATCGCGTCAGCTCGTATTAAGGCCAGAAAAATGGCAATCGCTCAAGATCATATTAATGGCGAGTAGAAATCCAAGAATCCCAAGACTTCGTTGGGTCCTTCCCAGCCGCGAGTATTATGTCGCATGACATGTCATTGAATAATTCACTCTCAAGGCCCTTTTGGGTCGCCTCCTTGAGTCACGTAGGATGCTTGGCATTGGGCATCAATGTTAGCCTTCTGGACGCGGCCCTTTATTTGTTTTCCACTGGTCTGCTATTGTTTTTGCGAGTTCGGTCCTCGCATTCTTGACTAGTTATCCTTTGTAAATTTGCATTTAGTAAACACAGTAGTATCCTAGCAATATCACACATTTGCAAGTTTGTAATCAAAACATTACTATGCTAAGTAATAATCAACAGATCATATCGCAAATCAGATAGGGGTGTGATGTGTTTGTATGCCTCAATCAATCATGAATAAAGTGTCTAGCCAGGGCTTGTTTGGGATTGATTAGGATTGACAATGTATTGTCCCCATGTACGGAAATGAGAGGTTCAGACTTAGCTTCCATTCTTGCCCTCGATCCTGCAGCGGGTAGGAGCCCTTTCATGGTATTTAATCACAATGCCTTTATACTCTTCTGTCGTATGCTCAGAATAGAGTTCGAACTCAGCTCTCAGTCTCATCCCTAATCCTTCAGTAGGGTAGGAGTTCATTTACAGTACTCAGTCTCTGGCACCTTTATACTCTCCCGTCGGATGCTAGGGGTAGAGTGGAATCAAGGCGGTCTTTTAATCGTGGTGCATCTTCACGCCTTATGGATGCTTTATCTTCTCGTCCTTTGTACTCTCTCTCGAATCTCGAGAGTTATAGTGTCGGACATCATTATCCTGTCCTTTATACTCTCTCTCAAATCATGGGAGTTAGAGTGGTTCGGGAGAATGGTCGTGTCATTTGCTCCCAGGCTCCTTTTGCACTCTATTTTCAAGAGAGGGAGTCAACCGTCTCGAGTGTCATTCTCAAACTCGGTTCTAGTCTCTACTACACACTTCACTCTGGCGGATGGAGCTTTTCGAGCAAGCGGTCGGATCACACTCACCGAGGCGCTACCTCAAAATCTCTGATTCATGGGTAAAGGTGGCCATTTTGCAATCATCAAGTCTTTCTCATCCCATCGACTCGTGGGATGGAGTTTGAGAGGCCGTCATAGTATCACCCTTTATACTCTCTCTCAAGTCATAAGATTTAGAGATATGGATCGAGTGGTTTTCAATCATGGCACGCCCATCATACTCGTCCTAGGTCTATACTTTTATCCAAGCTTTAAGGATTAGAGTAAGTCGAGCAAACAGTCGAAAGATGTTTTCCAAAGCTTGGCGTTCCTCTGATCAATCTATGGGAGGAGTGATTGGCAACGAACTTCGGGTACCTGCATCATTCATATCGCATGAGTTAGTCATGTCAATAACTCAGGAAGCATGTAAAAGTAGATCACATAATTGAAAAGTAAGCATATCAAAGGGCATTGCTGCCTCCTTTATTTGGATTCATGTAATCTGATGGTGTCGACCATAGGATTGAGCCATGTAGACGGTCGAATTGCAACCATCTGGGATTAGATTCCGACCTTGCAATGTAAAGATCAATGCACATTTGTGTTGAAGTTTGCCACTCGTGAATCAAGGAGTTAATGGTCCACCTTGAGCTATACAACTTTCCTCAGATGGAGGGCATGGCTTTGTAAACGATCATTTCAATCGGGTCAGTTATGGATTTGCTCCACAACTCTATATGCGAGTGTTAAAAATATGATCGGTATCAAATCCTGGGTACCTTGATCGGGGTCTTGGAGTGACAAGGTTGCATCTCATTTGAATCGCCTTCTTTCCCTCATGTCTAGGGCAAGGATTGAGTGTCATGTAGTCATGTTTGTACTACTAATAGTAACACACCATTACATTGGTGCTAGGACGGTAACTGGCAGGAGAACAATGGATCTATGCTTATAGAAACTTTATGATTTCTCGCTAGGAGGTAGGATATGGATGCTAGGTAGATACTCATATCTCATCCATCCTTTGATATACCTTTGATCCTACATCGGGGATAAAAGTTGGCGCATAGACAATCAATCCACATCCAAGGTTAAGTGTTCCAAACCTTTAGCTCGCCAAATGAAACGACCAGAATTTCTGTACCCTTTGAGTCGACTAATCATACCACACATCCAACCCAAATTGCACAAAAATACGAATCTTTTTAGAAAGAGGTTAGAGGATGAGAAATAGAAAGAAAGAAAAGTTAGAATAGAAGAAAAAAACAAAGATCACAAACTCACAGTGGAACAAATAAAATATATTAGATAACATAAACTTTGAAACACAAACCAGTAACTTTATATACATACCATCATCAGAGCACAACAGTTATCTCTGGAACAGTTATAAACACCTGTTTCCAGATACAACATAGTACACAGCGGAAAATATGATAGTCTATAGCAAACTGGTGAAGCCTTCTGCTTCAAGCTCCTTCAAGTGAATATGTACAACCATGACTACTTGACTACCTGTACAAATTTGGGAACCCAAGAGTTTAGGGAAAACAAAAACAAAATAAACTCTGGGTCAGTCATGGGACTGGTGCGAGTAAACTCCAACCATTTGTTTAACTTTCAAAATCCTTTCGAAAGAAATGATAATTGTAAGACCCATCCACACATAAACACGGATGGATTTTACCTTACGATAATCAAAATATTTTTGATATCAAATCCAATGATATTATAATAATGTCTACATCAAATAAATAGAATCTAGCGGAACGTTTGCATCTCACGCTCCATATAATAATATAAAGTCAAAAACCGCAGGGCGCCTATTGGAGATTGGATTTCCAACATGACAAGGTATGGGACCATCTGTCGATAGTGTATCTCTAGAGGCGAATACACTGGGTTCAACAAGAACGTCTTGCAACCCGGCCCTCACATGACCGACCACTCATTTCGCTTGAGTGTATCGAATGTATATCACCAACGGTTGGGATCACCAACCGTTTCCCGAAAGGGACAGCATCGATAAATTAAAGAAGCAAATGGAATTTCTCTAGATAGGTGATTATACATCCTCATGGGAGCGACCCACATAGCCATGCTGCCTGCCCGATTTTTGTCAATTCGCGGTTGTGAGGCTTGAGGTTTAAATTACCTTCTAGAACATCTGGCCACCATTCACTTTGAATGCCACATCGTCATACCCACCAAAACACAAATTGATTTCCCTAAAAATACCACGGGTATAAAGGTAAGAGAATGAATTCCTCCGCAACCAAACGTAAGTACGTTTGAAGAGATCAACTTACGCGATCCGTTAGATATACTCTGTCAGACATTCGTCCATTCACGTTGTCCTGGGACTGGACAAACCTAGGGAACTATCCCGTTAACAGGATAGCCCTTGCATAACTCCGTCTTCAATTTATTTTCATCATATTTGGTCGCAACGCTAACGCCCATACAGAGTGGCTTCCAGATAATGAATCTGTTCCCGGTCTCTCCGTATTGACGATGGAAAAATGGTCAAAAACTTCGATAGTTGGTGATTTAACTATCAAAGAAAAATAAGTGTGCAACCAACGATCTTATTTCCAGGTAGGAATTCGATCGATCAATCATCAATCAACATTGGCCCCTTTAACTAAATTCCTTATTATATTATTATTTACAATTCCCATTTTCCATCTTTCGTATTCTTTTGAAACTCGATTCCCCCTCTCGATTCTTTGAAAAACCTTTTCAATATATTATATTTCCTTTACTCGAGAAATATTTCTTATTCCAGTTAGAAAACATTTCTAAATATTCGCGAATCCTTATTTTCTATATTCAAAAAATATACATTATTAATATTGGAGAATATTTCTGAATTCCCTTTGTTAATTCCTCGTTGACCAATTCATTTCATTTTAACAACAGCGTTACAAGCGTTGTTTCCAAATATTTGATTTATAAAACATTTCTTTTAACAACAGCGTTACAATCGCTGTATAGAACACTTATTATAACAATAACGTTAAGATCACTATTAAAACAGTTATTATAATGGCAGCGTTGAAATTCCTATTTAGATTTACCATAACATATATTATAACGGCAGCGTTTAAAATTGCTATTTAAAAATATTTGGTTTATCAAAATGCAACTTGTATTTATTTATTTAAATAAATAAGTAAATAAATAAAGAATTATTAAATTTGCTTCAAATGGAAAGTAAGCTAACTACTTCCCTAAATTCAAGATAATCCAATTTCAATAAATAACTCTCTTTCGAATAATCTATATTCAATTTATATACTGGACTTTACCATTTGAGGTAGATTAAAATTCCAAATTCACATTTGAATTCATTATTTCCAAATCACTACTAAATTCCTTTATAACCCCTCCAGTCCGCGAAACGTATCACACTTTATTTTAT
The DNA here is from genome assembly GCA_030737875.1 of Allium sativum. Taxonomy (NCBI): domain Eukaryota; kingdom Viridiplantae; phylum Streptophyta; class Magnoliopsida; order Asparagales; family Amaryllidaceae; genus Allium; species Allium sativum. Next base: position 180,465,765 of record CM060924.1, on the reverse strand, counting down.
AAACTAAACCCATCGTTTCCCCTTTTAAAACGATTACCCATTTCCTTTTCATTTAATTTCAAATCTGGATTTCATACTTCCAATCTAAATTCCTTTATATGTATTTCATTCGCAAAATATTTCCTTTAAACCATTTTTTACCTAAATCATGAATATATTTCTTTTATATATAATCAAATCAGTTTGATTTTCATAATAAAAATAATAATATTTTAAACCCAACTTCTATTTAATGTCTATTCAGAATAATTCATATAAGTCTCATTTCCTTTTATTTAATCATCTAAAATCTCTTTCAACATTTCCTTAATAATTTCTAAGTTTACATCTCATTTCAAATATTGGCTTCAAAACCCATTTCCACTTCGCTATATAAATTCAATGTATCCAATGATAAATAATTCAATTCATATATATGTTCATTCATAAACAAATTCTTGATTCATCCATTCAAACAGGTTTTCTATTTTCAACTCTATTCAAAATTTTGAATTTCTATTTTTGAAAATATAATTCCTTTTTAACACTCAAATTTCCTTTTCTATATTTGAAAATATTTTATGGTATTTAAATACCAAAATTCTAGATCAGGGTAGCTCAACCACAACAAAGTCAATCACCGACTATATATCACACCACACATCAAAATCAAGGAAAAACAGTAATATTAATATTGAGGAACCCAGTTGGGTCCCTCCAACCTGTTTCCCTGCATCACAGATGTTAATCAACATTAATTAATAACAGAAATAATTATCGATCAACTATATACCCATATCAACCATTCAACCAATTTTATCAACCATTTATTCAAACAACCATCACACAGTATAAAATTACTAGAAATAAATTAAAACTCGTTTATATAAAAATATAAACGAGTCATAGTTAGTGAGTTTACTCACCTGGTGCGCAGTTGATGATTTTGTGCGGTTTATACAATTTCAAACGGACGTTTGAAATTGTATAAAATTCCAGTTGGCTCTGAATCTCCCCGGATTATCTTAACAAAGTGGTATTCTCTGATATGATTCCATCGACACTTATTTTGCAAAATTCTGTTGACATATAAATAAGTTATAGTCATTACAATTTAAGTATAAATAAATATAATTTAATATTACTTCCTTCTAGATTGAATCATTTTATGTTACCTTAATCCTTTTTTTATATAAAATAACGTTCTTATCCCAATGTTTATACTTTTGAACATCACAGGTGTTAAGTACAAGGTAGTTATCCCAATTTTAAATGAGTTAAATTTACTTAATCACCTATATTAACTAATAAAAATTAAACCTGTTAATTACCATAATTATACCCAATTAATCTGGGTTCAACCGTGAATAATGTTCTGCCTCCAAATTCGTAATTACTTCGACAGAACACACTCCCTCCATTTCCTTGCCAGCGTCCAAATATTGTAATAACCATGCCCTCATTCTAACAATGCAAATTATTCTGTCCAAAAGTGCCATAGCCGAAACTGTTGCTTCCCTCATCTCCTAAACATTTTGATAGTCAAATTCCTTTACTAGCTCCATCTAAAATTCGTACTAGACTAAAATGCCACCACGCCATACTCCTTTCTTCCAGTAAACCTTGCCTGTGCCATCCATCTTGCGCCCGAAGTTCTCTTCTACCCTATCACAATATGAACAGTTGAAATACCTCCTTCCAATTGAAAATCCGCATCATTCATCATATCCTGTACCAAAGCTTTCTACTCCTCCTATTCAAAATATCAACTCCTGCTTCCCAGTAAAACTACCTATTTTCGATTCCATCAATTCCTTCTCCTCACGTTTCAAACTCCACGCATCCCTTCAACCACTTCACTGACGTCACCTCTTCTTGAGCAGCAGCACCTAAAACTAGCGAAAATGTCCATCTCTCCTCAGCCAAAACGCGGCTCCAGGTCCAACTTAGCTGCTAGTCATGACCACATGACGATTTGCTTACTGTTTTTTTTAAAAAAACCATCGAACCCTTCCTTCAACTTCCGCTCACAAGCTGGATCGTCAGAGATCCTCCTGTGACCGCCACGAGATGGCCAGCCGCCCCCATACTTCCAGCGCCAACCCTTGAATAACAGTCTGATGCTGCCAACTCTGGTAACAACTCTCCAAAGCCGACGCTTGACTTAGAACAGCGCCACTTTGATTTTGTTCGAACCCATTAGGTATTACGAACTCGAAGATTTTGCTGTTAGGTTTCAATGAATCTTGCTTTGTGATTTAAGAATATCATGTGATTTGTTTTGGGAATTTTGTGATAGCTGAAGGGAAGGGAATAATGAAAAGGGGATGGCTTGGTTTGTTATTTAAAGATTTGGGTACCGTGATACCCATGGTATTGGAGACAGCGTGCTATGCATGGTTCGTTAGTTACTTGCCTTGGCATTCACGGAACTTGATTTGCTTGGTACGCACGGATACAAGAATTTGGAGGCACGAATGGTTATAGCTTGGTCATAACTTGACATTTATAAGACACACTATTGCATGAACTACATGACCACCATTTAAATTTGTTCGCATATCATTCGCTAGCCCAGATCAGAAATTTACAGTTTACTTAAAAACACATTTTTGACATGTATAATCACGTATTGAGTATAGGATGAGTGAATTCCATTACTATTTAATTACAACCATGTATTATCTGTGGTGTAATTGAGGCATCATGTGGGTGCAGGTAGGTAGCCATGCGTTTTGATACACAATATATAGGATAGTGGAGTCCATGTTATTAGATTAGTATAGTGCACCCAATTATACAAAATTTGATTCGCATATGAGCCATTACGGATAAAAATATGATCGTGACAAGTGATGTGCCATGATCCCAAAAATATAATAATATCGGTAGTTTAAGTCATATTATGAAGCCACAAAATATTAATATAGGATGCAAAATACTCCAAATAAAAAGTTGCATATTTAATTAATTAAAAATTACAGAAAAATTCAAAAAATTAAATTATAACTACACCTCAAAAGAACCTTGCCCAAATTCGTAACCAATATTTAAATAACTGTTACTACATATATACGATTCCACAACGACTATTTGAATATTTGATTTGGGCATAACTTTTTATTTCCGCTATGAAATCTGGATTTTTCACATTCGTTGGAAAGATATTTTCAAACAAATTCAAATATTTCTTGTTTCGCTAAAATCCGATTTATTTTGAATCCTGTACATTCATTTGAAATTTGAAATCGAATATTCAAACTATCGCGCCATTTTGTACCTGTTTTAAATTATATTATAAATTATACGTTTAAATATCGATTTATTAAATAAATTCCTATCTATAATTCAAATAAAATATTTAAAACAAATTTAAATATTCAAAACTCAACGGTTGAAAATCCGGGTCGTTACATTCCTTCCCCCTTAAAATAATTTCGTCCTCGAAATTGCTAAGGTAGGAAAAGATGCTATATGCCCTACCAACTAGGTCCGAAATTCCTTTTTGTTCAATTCTTAACTTTAGTTTAACTGGACCAATTTATTTCAACTAAAATATAAATTTATTCTTACTAACAAAATTTTCAAAAATTCTGAAAATTTTCTAACACTTTAAATTCTGAAAAATTTTGGCAGCATCTCCTCTGCATGGCTCAATCGGTACAACCACAATTCACCTTTCTTGGCCTTCTCCAATTCCAAAAGAAAATCAAAAGGCCAAGCGGCTAGCCCCATAGGCTCATAAAATCATCAAACCCAAGTAATATTGTAAACGTGTACCTTTTTGTCGGGCATAATTCTATTGCTTGCATTTGCTTCCATTCGGTATCTGCTCAGCATACATATATCCCTTTCCGGTTGGTTTCAAATCAATTTAACTCCCAACTTTTAACTTTCTTCTCTAATCGACTTCTGATTAGTTCACTTTCATTATATTAATTCAAATCTGGTTTCTATTTAAGTCAATCCACTTATCATAATTGAATCCAAATGATTCAACCTCAATTAACAACACCCAATATTTTTTCAACTTGCTCATTTATAAGTCGAATTCATATTGATAATTCGAATCTCAACATTCCTCATTATTTAATTCCCTTCGGAATTATTTCTAATTCAATCTAATTTTATATAAATCTTAACCTAAGTCAAATTTCAATTCATTTGATATATCTTACCATTCCAATCTATTCAACTTATACAAGTTAAATTTTTATTTCAGAATTCAAATTCCCGGGTTTTATTTCAAATTAGTTTGAAATCATATACATCTATATACATATATTTATAATTAACCCAATTCAAAACATTTGAATTTCTAAATCATCTTGTCCTTTTCAAACCAATTTTTCATTCCCAAATTACTATGGTAGCAATCCATCACTCAGAAACTTGAAAATGAATACCGATAATGTCGCAACCCATTATCAGAATTATTTTCTTGCCACTGAAGTGATTTCAGTGCTTAGTCACTTTTAAATCCATTTAAAACATTCTTATTCAAAAACACCTTCAAAGTAATATTATATTACTGAAAAAATACTTTAGGAAATATTTATAAACATCCAAAATTCAAATTCTGGTTTTAATTTAATTTTAGTTTATCTTGGTTTTATAACCATTTCAATATTTCACAATTCCATTTGATTGTAATAATAATCAACACATTCATATATATTAATTCAGAAATTATTCCTTTTATATCAAAATAAGTTTATTTTTTTAATTTTATTATTATTATTTTTTTGCAAAATTATATTATTAACCCATTTTTAAAACAATACTGCGTCGAATTGTTCTGTTCAAGAGTTTAGAAACACCTATCGATACATTTGTACATCCTGTATCGACCAGAATTCATAAATCACTCAAAGAACCAACCAACACAATATAAAACAATTTTTATATCAAATCTACAAATACGCTCACTCATATATATACTCAAACTCAACCTAGGGTATTTCTAATCCCATCTCTATTGAGTCACGCCACAGAGCCAAGGTTACTACTCAACCTTCATCTCTGATACCAAATAAAACGACCCGAATTTCTGTACCATTTGAGTCGACTAATCATACCACACATCCAACCCAAATTGCATAGAAATACGAATCATTTTTAGAAAGAGGTTAGAGAATGAGAAATAGAAAGAAAAGTTAGAATAGAAGAAAAAACGGAGATCACAAACTAACAGCGGAACGAATAAAATATATTAGATAACATAAACTTTGAAACACAAACCAGTAACTTTATATACATACCATCATCAGAGCACAACAGCAATCCCTGGAACAGTTATAAACGTGTGTTTCCAGATACAACATAGTACACAGAGGAAAATATGATAGTCTATAGCTAACTGGTGAAGCCTTCTGCTTCAAGCTCCTTCAATTGAATCTGTACAATCTCGACTACTTGACTGCCCGTACAAATTTGGGCACCCAAGAGTTTAGGGAAAACAAAAACAAAATAAACTTTGGGCCAGTCATGGGACTGGTGCGAGTAAACTCCAACCATTTGTTTAACTTTCAAAATCCTTTCAAAAGAAATGATAATCGTAAGACCCATCCACACATAAACACGGATGGATTTTACCTTACGATAACCAAAATATTTTTGATATCAAATCCAGTGATATTAAAATTATGTCAACATCAAATAAATAAAATCAAGCGAAACGTTTTCATCTCACGCTCCATATAATAATATAAAATCGAAAACCGCAGGGCGTCTATTGGAGATTGGATTTCCAACATGACAAGGTATGGGACCACCTGACAATAGTGTATCTCTAGAGGCGAATACATTGGGTTCAACAAGAACGTCTTGCAACCAACCCTCACATGTCCGACCACTCATTTCGCTTGAGTGTATCGAATGTATATCACCAACGGTTGGGATCACCAACCGTTTCCCGAAAGGGATAGTATCGATAGATTAAAGAAGCAAATGGAATTTCTCTAGATAGGTGATTATACATCCTCAAGGGAGCGACCCACATAGCCATGTTGCCCGCCCGATTTTTGTCAATTCCCGATTGTGAGGCTTGAGGTTTAAATTATCTTCCAGAACATCTGGCCACCATTCACTTTGAATGTCACATCGTCATACCCGCCAAATCACAAATTGATTTCCCCAACAGTACCACGGGTATAAAGCTAGGAAAACGAATTCCTCCGCCACCAAACATAAGTACATTTGAAAAGGTCAACTTACGCGATCCGTTAGATATACTCTGTCAGACATTCGCCCATTCACGTTGTCCTGGGACTGGACAAACCGAGGGCACTATCCCGTAAACAGGATAGCCCTTGCATAACTCCGTCTTCAATTTATTTTCATCATATTTGGTCGCAACGCTAATGCCCATTCAGAGTGGTTTCCAGATAATGAATCTGATCCCGGTCTCTCCGTATTGACGACGGAAAAATGGTCAAAAACTTCGATAGTCGGTAATTTAACTATCAAAGAAAAATAAGTGTGCAACCAACGATCTTATTTCCAGGTAGGAATTCGATCGATCAATCATCAATCAACATTGGCCCCTTTAAATCAATTCCTTATTATATTATTATTTACAATTCCCATTTTCCATCTTTCATATTCTTTTGAAACTCGATTTCCCCTCTAGATTCTTTGAAAAACCTTTTCAATATATTATAATTCCTTTACTCGAGAAACATCTCTTATTCCAATTAGAAAACATTTCTAAATATTCACGAATCCTTATTTTCTATATTCAGAAAATATGCATTATTAATATTGGAGAATATTTTTGAATTACCTTTCTTAATTCCTCGTTGACCAGTTCATTTTATTTTAACAATAGCATTACAAGCGCTGTTTCCAAATATTTGATTTATAAAACATTTCTTTTAACAACAGCATTACAATCACTGTATAGAACACTTATTATAACAATAGCATTGAGATCGCTGTTAAAGCAGTTATTATAACGGTAGCGTTAAAATTCGAATTTAGATTTACCAAAACATATATTATAATAGCAGCATTTAAAATAGCTATTTACAAATATTTGGTTTATCAAAATGCAACTTGTATTTATTTATTTAAATAAGTAAGTAAATAAATAAAGAATTATTAAATTTGCTTCAAATGGAAAGTAAACTAACTACTTCCCTAAATTCAAGATAATCCAATTTCAATAAATAACTCTCTTTTGAATAATCTATATTCAATTTATATACTGGACTTTACCATTTGAGGTAGATTAAAATTCTAAATTCACATTTGAATTCATCATTTCCAAATCACTACTAAATTCCTTTATAACCCCTCCGGTCCATGAAACGTATCACACTTTATTTTATAAATTAAACTCATCGTTTCCCCTTTTAAAATGATTACCCATTTCCTTTTCATTTAATTTCAAATCTGGATTTCATACTTCCAATCTAAATTCCTTTATATGTATTTCATTCACAAAATATTTCCTTTAAACCATTTTTTACCTAAATCGTGAATATATTTCTTTTATATATAATCAAATCAGTTTGATTTTCATATTAAAAATAATAATATTTTAAACCCAACTTCTATTTAATGTCTATTCATAATAATCATATAAGTCTCATTTCCTTTTACTTAATCATCTAAAATCTCTTTAAACATTTCCTTAATAATTTCTATGTTTACATCTCATTTCAAATATTGGCTTCAAAACCCATTTCCACTTCGCTATATAAATTCAATGTATCCAATGATAAATAATTCAATTCATATATATATTCTCATTCATAAACAAATTCTTGATTCATTCATTCGAACAGGTTTTCTACTTTCAACTCTATTCAAAATTTTAAATTTCTATTTTTGAAAATATAATTCCTTTTTAACACTCAAATTTCCTTTTCTATATTTGAAAATATTTTATGGTATTTAAATACCAAAATTCTAGATCAGGGTAGCTCAACCACAACAAAGTCAATCACCGACTATATATCACACCACACATCAAAATCAAGGAAAAACAGTAATATTAATATTGAGGAACCCAGTTGGGTCCCTCCAACCTGTTTCCCTGCATCACAGATGTTAATCAACATTAATTAATAACAGAAATAATTATCGATCAACTATATACCCATGTCAACCATTCAACCAATTTTATCAACCATTTATTCAACAACCATCACACAATATAAAATTACTAGAAATAAATTAAAACTCGTTTATATAAAAATATAAACGAGTCAGAGTTAGTGAGTTTACTCACCTGGTGCGTAGTTGATTATTTTGTGCGGTTTATACAATTTCAAACAGACGTTTGAAATTGTATAAAATTCCAGTTGGCTCTAAATCTCCCTGGATTAGCTTAACAACGTGGTATTCTCTGATATGATTCCATCGGCACTTATTTTGCAAAATTCTGATGATATATAAATAAGTTACAGTCATTACAAATTTAAGTATAAATAAATATAATTTAATATTACTTCTTTCTAGATTGAATCATTTTATGTTACCCTAATCCTTTTTTTATGTAAAATAACGTTCTTATCCCAATGTTTATACTTTTGAACATCACAGGTGTTAAGTACAAGGTAGTTGTAACGACAAGAAATTTCGCTCGATCTGAATCGATCATTAAACCGACCAAGACCGTTCGAAACCCCTGATCGTTTGAGAACAGGACAAATCAGAACGCAGACGGAAGAACATTTCATTGTATATTACAACAATTCCATCAGATACAAGAATATATAGAGTATAAATGAATAAATTACATTCAACAAAAATATCAGAGATTACAATAAATTATATAGCAACGGAAAATAATACAAAGCACAACTGAAGGTAATATACGGATACAGAGCTTTCCGGATATCATTCCAGCTGTAAACCAGGATCCTGTGAATATAAATCTGCAAAACCAAAACTACTAGCTGCCCATGTAGAAAATAGGGGCACCCAGAGTTTAGGTTAAAACAATAAACTCCAGGTCAGTCATGTGACTGGTGTGAGAACTAAAACAGTTATTTAAAACTTTACTTTAAAAGAGAGTAATTCAAGGGACCACGCCGTATGACACGGAACGGGTTTCCTCCCAATAATACCAGTGCATAAAACAAACAGCGCAATGCTAAATAAAGAAAAATGAAGCTATTATAAGACCCAGGTCCCATCACACAATGCAACGCAAGCTGGAGGATAGGGTTTTTACCTTATAACAGCCAAAGCATGCTTGATATGTTAAAAACACATTATTTGATATTATAATAAGTGTATAGTTACAAAACAATTTCAATCATAAATATCAATTCTAGGCGGCATGAATGACCCATACCACTATGTCGCCATACTAGGTTCTACAAATAAAACCGCAATATCACATATTGGAAATTGGATTTCCGTCATGAGTCGAGGCAAGGGGCAAGCTCCTCTCCGATTCGAGACACTCTAGCAAATGCCTCAGGACCCCACTATGATCCTTGGATCTTCAGGACCGGTCCTCACCTAACTTTGGAGGATTAGTTATTCCTGAGCACACGTTTCCCGGTCCTTACAAACCTATATCCGAGGCGCCTCGCATTCCAACAACCACATGGGTGAAAAGTATATAAATGTCAGGGCTGGTAGGTCACTGACACCACCACTAGCTAGAAAGAAACGTCGTGCTCTCCCTGCAGTCACTATCCCGTTTTTGACTCATACCGAGGTGTGAGGCTCACGAATTTATGTTATACACAAAGCTGCGCCACACAGGTCGTGCTTTGATCACCAACCACAAGACTTTGCATTTCAACAGAAGCCTTGATCAATTGCCACTTACGCGTGCCACACTGGCAATTCACTCCATGCGACTGATGTCCATCGATATACAACCTCTGAGCTCGTACGTCTCAGAGAAGGGCGTTAAGAAAAGGAATAAATCCTCTGCCGCCAAACAGATGTATATTTAATAGAGATCAATCAACATAGAACAAAATCCAATGTCAGACACACAATCCATTTACAAGTTCGTTCTGGGTCTGAACGAAACCGGAGGCACTTTCCTCGCATATCCATCCATCTCCAAGTACGTCTGGACGATCACCAACTGATTCCCTCATCTTGGGTGTACAGCCCAATCAAGATCATCAGTAATGAACCAAACGATGTGAAGACTTCCGGTCTTCAACCATCGTCTTCATCTTCGACATATCGTCGAATCGGTTATTCAGAATGGGTATAAACCCGACCTTTCCGAATAACCCACATATATAATAAACAAATGTTACACAAATACAACGAACGCCTCATTCCAATTCAGAATATTCTTTTATTCAAATTTTCACACTCTTAGGGAAAGGTTCCCATTAATTTTATCAAAGATAAATTCTGCTAAATTTATTCTTTAATCTTCCTTTGGATATCATTTCAAACCATGTCATGGTTTTCCGAACTAGTCGGGATTAGCGAACCTCACCGAAGTAATTATTTATTTTATTTCCTAATCCCAACCTATTCATCCCATGGAGAAAAACTGGTAATACTCCATATCTAACACCACAGTATTATCGGTAAAATTAATTACCATTTCACGTTCAAAAATAATTAAAGATTTAACTATCGCTTTGGAGCAAAACTGGTGGTACTCCATTCTCGATCACCTTTCAGATTTGATAATTTAAATTATCAATTCACATTTCAATCTAATTAAAGATTCATTAAAACTCCACTTAGTTTTAATCTTTACAAAAATCAATAACCTGTCTTTAACTGGGTTAAAGAACCAATGTCATCTAAAACACGATTCACGATAAACCCAAAATCACACTCTATTGTTAATCGGGTTAAAGAACAGGTGTTGTTCAAAACTACCTATGGAAATTTTGCAAACGACCTCCTATTCGAAATATCAACTCCTGCTTCCCAGTAAAACTACCTATTTCCGATTCCATCATCTCCTTCTCTCACGTTTCAAACTCCACACATCCCTTCATCCACTTCACCGACGTCACCCTCTTCTTGAGCAGCAACACCTAAAACTAGAGAAAATGTCCATCTCTCCTCAGCCAAAACGTGTCTCCAGGTCCGACTCAGCTGCTAGTCATGACCACATCACGATTTGCTTAGTGTTTTTTTAAAAAAAACCATCGAACCCTTCCTTCAACTTCCGCTCACAAGCTGGATCGCCGTAGATCCTCCTATGACCGCCACGAGATGGCCAGCCGCCCCTATACTTCTAGCGCCAACCCTTGAATAACAGTCCGATGCTGCCAACTCCGGTAATAACTCTCCAAAGCCTACGCTTGACTTAGAACAGCGCCACTTTGATTTCGTTCGAACCCATTACGTATTACGAACTCGAAGATTTTGCTGTTAGGTTTCAATGAATCTTGCTTTGTGATTTAAGAATATCATGTGATTTGTTTTGGGAATTTTGTGATAGCTGAAGGGAAGGGAAGAATGAAAAGGGGATGGCTTGGTTTGTTATTTAAAGATTTGGGTAGCGTGATACCCACGGTATTGGAGACAGCGTGCTATGCACGGTTCGTTAGTTACTTGCCTTGGCATTCACGGAACTTGATTTTCTTGGTACGCACGGATACAAGAATTGGGAGGCACGAATGGTTGTAGATTGGTCATAACTTGACATTTATAAGACACACTATTGCATGAACTACATGACCACCATTTAAATTTGTTCGCATATCATTTGCTAGCCCAGATCAGAAATTTACAATTTACTTAAAAACGCATCTTTGACATGTATAATCACGTATTGAGTATAGGATGAGTGAATTCCATTACTATTTAATTCCATCTATGTATTATCCGTGGAGTAATTGAGGCATCATGTGGGTGCAGGTAGGTAGCCATGCGTTTTGATACACAATATATAGGATAGTGGAGTCCATGTTATTAGATTAGTATAGTGCACCCAATTATACAAAATTTGATTCGCATATGAGCCATTACGGATAAAAATATGATCGTGACAAGTGATGTGCCATGATCCCAAAAATATAATAATATCGGTAGTTTAACTTATATTATGAAGCCACAAAATATTGATATAGGATGCAAAATACTCCAAATACAAAGTTGCATATTTAATTAATTAAAAATTACAGTAAAATTCAAAAAAATAAATTATAACTATGCCTCAAAAGAACCTTGCCCAATTTCGTAACCAATATTTAAATATATTTAAATAACTGTTACGGCATATATACGATTCCACAACGACTATTTAAATATTTGATTTGGGCATAACTTTTTATTCCCGCTATGAAATCTGGATTTTTCACATTCGTTGGAAAGATATTTTCAAACAAATTCAAATATTTCTTGTTTCGCTAAAATCCGATTTATTTTGAATCCTGTACATTCATTTGAAATTTGAAATCGAATATTCAAACTACCACGCCATTTTGTACTCGTTTTAAATTATATTATAAATTATACGTTTAAATATCGTTTTACTAAACAAATTCTTATCTATAATTCAAAAAAAATATTTAAAATAAATTTAAATATTCAAAACTCAACGGTTGAAAATCCGGGTCGTTACACCAAACTATGGGCAAGACTGAGGCGGTCAGTCATGCAAGCTTATGATTTATCGGCTTTGAATTGGATGATATAATTGCAAGCAATCCATGCTCGAATCTCCAATCGCCCCCAGCGTATGGGGAACGAGTTACTTGACAAATAATCGATGAAAGGAGTGGAATTGTGAATCTTCGCTTTCCAACACCAAAACATCGTCCATTAAAAGTTTCATTCATGTAGATCTCCCATCTAGTTAGGAATCTGATTAGTGATTTTGTCGAATCATTCAAGGCAATGAATTCAGCAATGGGGCAGTTTCTTCGTTGGATGTCGTCCTCCTACATCCCAAATCTTCGTCCTCTCCGGAATCTATGTCTTCGGGCAGATCATCGGGCAACTGTTTCTGCGTTGTCCCCTTTGCTTGCTAATCCCATGCCTTCTTCAAACTCCATCCCATCGGAACCAGAAGCATTTTTGGTTTTCGGCCCTCTCTGTCGCGTAGCATATTCCATTCAGCCAAATACCAGGCACTCCTAGTGACTTAGTCACCATGGTCCATTCCCACTCCAGCTTCGATTGGGACTTTTAGCAATAGACACTAGGCTGCACTGTGAGCTCTGAACTCTACTGGTGCTGGTCGTCTAGACCTTGATTAGGTAGGTTTATATACGGCAGCTGTAACAATCCGCACTCCGAGGGATCGATTTTTTTTTCAAAAATCTCAATCTATCGAAACCCAAGTTGGTTTGCTCTGGTATCCTGCAGAAAAGACAGAGACATGAAACATGTCAGTGTTCGGAAAACATCTCACAGCGTAAGGAATAAAATATAATATAATTAAAACATAGTTTTACCTTAATAATAATACTGCTAAACCAGTATCCAAAGCTATACAGTCTCTGTCATGAACCTAACCTGTGAAAGTTGTGAGGAGGGGGGATCAGAACATAAGTCCTGTGTGACTGGATTTAAATTATACTTCTGGATAATCCTACATATACCATTCAATTACATTTTCTAATTTATTGGGTTATCTGTGTTATTAGCATTCAAGGCTTACATACGTCGCACCCATCTACTCCCTAGTAGATTAACCTAATATAGTGTATATGTAGCTACCCCCAACAAAAGTACAACCCACGGTACCCTACTCGCACGGTCTCCACCGTTTCATCGTAAGAATATAGCAGTCTACGCTCAAATGTTGTACGAATTTCTGTATATATGTCAACGCTACGTCTGCAAAGAACCACTACTTCTATATTACGTAAGCGTTCGGACTGCCATCTTTGAACCATTCGATCGAACTAGGTTCCATCCTCGAATAATACACTTTAGTCTTATGATACACCGCCCAGAGCGACATGAGTGTACCTAGACTTTCCCACGTACGTATCGTCAATCGTTCTCGATGTCTATTGCACATGTTCTCTATATGTGCGCCCGAGTCCTGTGGCAGGGCTAATCAAGAAACACGAACTCGGTCAGGAGCTTTTAGATATCTGCCGATTGCAGATGCTTAAGTCTGCTTTTACAGTGGCTTTGGTCCCACGAGACCCCTCCCTCAACTAATGAAAGGCACCCAAGAATATCAAGAATGAGAACATAACCCCGACCCCATATGCCCTTCAAACCTATTGGCCAACCTCACCCATAACTAGATAGCAAAGTATATGGTCTTTTGAAGTTCTCCGCCTTTCCGCTTTACGTACTGACTGAAGATGGTAGATAGATGAGTTGTTATCACGGGGCACTAACTGGTCTCGCCAAATCACGCTGGTCCATCTTAGTCTTTTGATTGCCCCTTATTATTGCAATCAAGGCATACTCATTGGTTCACCTACGCAGACCTAACCTATGTGAGTACAGGCGGATCATCTGCCACTTACAGAGCAATACCAAGAGTACCCTACGTCCTCGAAAGTTGCGTGCTTCTTAACCCAGTCCGTTGGAGCCTACAAGAAAATCTAGATGGACATGCGCTCCTCTTTGTGTCTTTTAACACCCTGATGATCTACCCCTTATGGTTATTCATCCTCTAACGTATGGACTGGTCCAAGCGCCTCAGTTTTTATATGTCATTAGACCCTACGTCTAACCATTAATGACACGCTTGCGCCACCTCGTGAGTTTTCTCATTTAACTTGGTTATTCTCCTTCACGTTGACTTCCTTTTCAAGTTTACGAAGTTACCCTCGCTTATTAATTCAATTTGTAGCTTAACCCATTTAAGTTTATTAATAAGCCTACAACATGTTGTTCTCATAATCTATTCATTATTCCATCCCATGGTTACCATAACATGTTCTACTTAATTTATAATTAAGCACATCTTAATTCACAGATACATTAGTAAGAGAATAATTTCATTTTTCCCTATCATTCCTTATAACTTATCTTATTACATAAATTATAATTCCCACTTGTCCCTAAGACAAGTTTACTATTATCTTTCCTTTTCTTGAGTTTATTCATAATAGGTTATTATCATTCCCCATTCGTTCCCTTTTCATTACAGTTATAATTATCTTTCATTCAATTTCATTTATTACAATTAATGGTATTCGTCAGTCTTGCCATTTACATATTTTCATGTATGTGTATATATTTGTACTAGACCTCTCACATTAAGTCTACACTTGTGGATGCTGGATTTTCCGGGCTTGGTCCGGGCAGTCTTCTACCACAAGTTGACTTAACCTCGTGTCTTAGCACAACTACTTTTTTCATTTATGCACTTAGACCCCTCACATTAGGTTCAACATTAGTGGCCCATGGATATGCCGGTCGGGTCTGGGCAGAGTTCCACCACTAATGCAACCTAACCTTGTGTCTTAGTACTGTTTCATATATACGCACTAGACCTATCACATTAGATTCACCACATGTGGTTGCTGGATATGCCGGTCGGGTCCGTACCACAAGTGAAATCTAACCTCGTGCCTAGGCGCGGTTCAGTTTTAGGCATATTCATCTCTATTCCATTATTTATGTTCATATCAATTTGCGCCTTCAATTTAAAGTCTTAAAACATAATATATGTTTATTCCCCAATTCAAGTTTATGCTTATAATTCTACCAATAAGTTATGCCTATAATTTATATGCATAATTTCCATTTCACATTCATAGTTCTAATTCAATTTATATGCATAATTTATAATTCACATTCATAATTCCAATTCAATTTATATACATAATTTCCACCATAGTTATGCCATTAACCACATCATAATTTATGCGCCCAAATCTCTCAATATGAGTCGCATGTCTTTCTACATGTAATTAATAATACGTAGATCTCAAATAGTGCATCTTTTATCCAGTGTCTCAATTATCCTAATTTATAGGTTCATAAAATGGATCTATACAATAGTATTCATCTTAAACATTCAAATAAATGTACATCTCAACTGATTGAACATAATTTTCATTTTAGCGCAATTATCCATCGCATCAATTAACTTTTTCAATACATTCATTATAAATAGCCATGGGGAATGATTAAACGATAAACATACTATTATTCACAAGGGATAATTTAAACTCACTCACCTTTAAGCTTTCCCCAAATTTTTGATCTGATCCGTTCTATCATCCATGGTTTTCCTTTTCCCTTTAATTTGATTCACGACCTAACGACCATGCATTTATTATTTCATGAAAAGAGAAGGGAAAGAGAAATAATTTAAATAGATTGGTTCTTAAAGGTTTACCTTGCTTTCATGATTCAATAGTCTTTTTATTAACATTGATTCCCTCTTCCAGATCTGAATTCTTAATCCTCCTAGGCTAACATTTTAATTATAGAATAGATTTGAGAAGAGAGAGAGAGAGGGAGCCATGGCAGAGCTCCAACGTAGCCGTCGAATTATGATGTTTAAGGTTAGGTCTAGGGCTTATTTATAGGTGCTCAAGACCTTATAGTACACGCAGCGCTAAGTCAGCATTAAACCCAGTTAAGAAAATAGTCCAGGTTCGCTGATGAATCTAGCCAAATCTTATCATACACGCAATGCTGAGTCAGCATTGGGTCCCACAAGCTGTTTTGGCACAGAAAATTGAATTTCGAATGTTTGAATTATTTTGGCATAGAAATTTGATTTTCGAACTTTTGAATTTCTGGAATTTATTTAACTGTTTTATTCACATGAAATATTCTTATATGTATACACTCCTCTAACGTTTGTTTTACACGTATATATATATATATATGCACAACTTTCGTTTTAATTTCAAAATTTAACGATGTTGCACCGTTATTTGATTCTTACCATATTTCATTGACTGTAGCCTTATCTTGAATTTTATCTTTCATATACATATATTTCTGCATATATATATATATATATATATATATATATTCTCATATATATACATATATTTTCTTTTATTTCCTTATATATACGTTCTTATCCTTTCAAATTTTGAATTTATATACGTACATATATTTGCATGTTCAGTTGGCTCTCTCTAAAACAAAGATTAAAATTATGCCGCCGCCGGCATTTTTACCCCTGACCCCTATATTAAAAATACAATGCCTTAACCAACTGAGCTATGAAGTCTTTTGTTAATAAATCTTGGAACAATGATAATTATTGTTCTCATCTTACTTCTCTTTTTCATATTAGTTACAATACTTAAATTAAACCATTGCATGAATCTTTTTCTTTTATTTTTCTTTTAATGTTAATGCATTATGTTTGCAAATCAGTGCATGCAACATATTTATATTGCATGCAACCAATCCTTTCTTTCTTTTAATGCATGCATTACCTTTTTTTTTTCAGTGCATGTATTTATTAGATACAATCCTTATTTTATCATTTATTTTATTACCTCTTCTGTTACATATATCGTTAACGTATTATTTTTTTCCATCTCTTCCACTAATTTAAATTGCGCATCACCATTATTTATATTTCCATGCATATAAATATTTCTCATTACATTAAAAATGCGGGGTGTTACATTCCCCACCCTTAAAGAATTTCATCCCCAAAATTCGATAGGGGTAAAATATATATAATCCTTGCATCAAACCATCACGTGTGCATCCAATTTTTTGCAAACATTATGCGCAAGTGCAAAGTGAAATACATTATAGTAATATATGTATGCCTAATTGGTACCACCTATATGTATGCAAAGTTTTAAAAACTCTTTCAAAACATGACGCTCACATCCTTAATATACTTTCAGTTCTATATGAATGCAATATTTTTGAAAAATCAAAACATTTTTCACTCAAATTTTCCCACACTCTTACAGAATAAGAGCATAGTTCATCCATTTGTTGCATCCAAAATCCAACGAACCATCATTAAATTCAAAATTTAGAAAAATCTAATTTTCTAAATTTGATTTCTTATGTTACAAAAAGTTATAAAACGGAAAATTTTACTTCTTCCGTTTTTCTTTTATGTACCTTTTCTAGTTGTACTTAGATTTTTATGTAGCTATTCTATAAAGATTTCCTATTTTCCTACACAAGTACAACTACATAAGAAAATTTTCTCTTCTTTTTCAACTTATCTTGGAAAATTTTCATTTTTGTTCATCTTTTCTTAAGATTTTCATTTTCTTTTCCCGTCACATTTGTTGCTTTACTGAATTTGTTGTTTTCTTCTTAGTTAAGCTATTCTCTTTCTTAGCTTATTTTTTTTCTCATTAAGCTTTTCCATATTTCGACATCCTACATAGCTACTATCAAGGGCCAAGAATCATAAGACCATTTCACTAAAGAAAAGTCCAACCACAAACTCTCAACACTTACTTGCCCTTCCACTATCTAGTAGTCACTACTAGTCTTTGCTGTGTATTACTGGCCTACACTTTTTTTTTCAAGCAACAATCCTAGGCTTCACAATGCTTATGCATTCTACGTGAATTTGTTTTTGCTATTCCAAGATAGTCCTTGCTATTTACTTCCTTACCTCTAACCTTTGCCGCCTTTCCTAGGTACTAATCCTTATCTGCTCCATTTTTTTTCAAAACATGGTTTGGCCTCTCTTTTTATTAAATTTTTCTTCCAAAAATTAAAAGTGGTAAAACTTTATTTTATTTTCCAAAACTTACTTTTGCCAAGCCATAAAAACATGTCACAACAAAAATGCAAAACATTTTTTTCAAATCACAAAATTGGAGTAGACAAGGACAACTATCGGGTTACAATGTTTCTACCTATAATGTTAATTTTGGATGCTTTCCACAAGGTGCAAACGTCTACTCTATTCTTACTCTCTACAATTTATTTTGTCCACCTAACAAAATTTCTTTTAAATCAATAAACAATTGTTAACAGAATAGAAATTTCAAAACTTCCTTTTACAAAGTGCAGCATTTTGTATGCTTTACTTATTAATCCTTTCATATATTAAAATATGAAAACTAGTGGACTATTCATGCTTTATAATGTACATTTTTTTATGAGGGAATTCTTTTAAAACAAGAAATCATTATTTTACAAAGTATACCCTACTTTACTTTAAAACGCAATATACATTTTCAAATATGTTTTTCTACATATTTTCTTCAAACATCAAAAATACTTTTAAGATTAAAACTTGAAAACACCACAAACTCTTTCGCCAAAACTTTTATAATATCAAGTTCTTAAAAGTTAATTATTGGGTTAGACTCGAAGTGGGTCTCCAACTCAACTAGGCTTTCCTAGACACTTCTGAACTCACTACTTTGAAATACTAACATTTCAGTTTCTATCATATGGGATACATCTTTTCTAATACCAATCATATTGTACACTTTCTACCCAAACTACCTAAGGGTCCAAAGTATTTACGTTCATTCCTTTAATGTACAAAACCGATATCCCAACTCTTTCATATTTTACTTTCTCTACTTAGTGGGCTTCTTTATGGATCTAGGTTTATATATATACATAATATATTTATATTTTTAAAATAAAATGAAATATGCTCACTCATCATTTATATAGGAATACTAAACCGAAGCTCTGATACCAGATGTAACAACCCGCATTCCGATGGATCGATTTTTTTTCAAAAATCTCAATCCATCAAAACCCGAGTTGGTTTGCTCTAGTATCCTGCAGAAAAGACAGAGACATGAAACATGTCAGTGTTCGGAAAACATCTCACATCGGAAGGAATAAAATATAATGTAATTAAAACATACTTTTACCTTAATAATAATACTGCTAAACCAGTATCCAAAGCTATACAGTCTCTTTCATGAACCTAACCTGTGAAAGTTGTGAGGAGGGGGGGGGTCAGAATATAAGTCCCGTGTGACTGGATTTAAATTATACTTCTGGATAATCCTACATATACCATTTAATTACATTTTCTAATTTATTGGGTTACCTGTGTTATTAGGGTTCAAGGCTTACACACGTTGCACCCATCTACTCCCTAGTAGATTAACATAATATAGTGTATATGTAGCTACCCCCAACTAAGGTACACCCCATGGTACCCTACTCGCACGGTCTCCACCATATCATCGTAGGAATATAGTAGTCCCTAATCCTACGGCCGAATGTCGTACGGATTTCTGTATATATGTCAACGCTACGTCTGCAAAGAACCACTACTTCTATATTACGTAAGCATTCGAACTGCCATCTTTGAACCATTCGATCGAATTAGGTTCCATCCTCGAATAATGCCCTCTAGTCTTATGATTCACCACCAAGAGCGACATGAGTGTACCTAGACTTTCCCACGTACGTATCGTCAATCGTTCTCGATGTCTATTGCACATGTTCTCTATATGTGCACTCGAGTCCCGTGGTAGGGCTAATCAAGAAACACGGAACTCGGTCGGGAGCTTTTAGATATCTGCCGATTGCAGATGCTAAGGTCTGCTTTTACAGTGGCTATGGTCCCACTAGACCCATCCCTTAACTAATGAAAGGCACCCAAGAATATCAAGAATGAGAACTTAATCCCGGCCCCCTATGCCCTTCAAACCTATTGGCCATCCTCACCCATAACTAAATAGAAAAGTATATGGTCTTTTGGAGTTTTCCGCCTTTCCGCTTTACGTACTGACTGAAGATGGTAGGTAGACGATGCGTTGCTATCACAGGGCACTAACTGGTTTTACTGAATCACGCTGGTCCATCTTAGTCTTTTGATTGCCAATTATTATTGCAATCAAGGCATACTCATTGGTTCACTTACGCAGACCTAACCTATGTGAGTACAGGCGGATCATCTGCCACTCACAGAGGAATACCAAGAGTACCCTACATCCCCGGAAGCCGCGTGCTTCTTAATCCAGTCCGCTGGAGCCTACAAGAATATCTATATGGACATGCACTCCTCTTTCTATCTTTTAACACACCGATGATCTATCCCTTATGGCTATTCATCCTCTAACATATGGACTGGTCCAAGCGCCTCAGTTTTTATATGTCATTAGACCCTACGTCTTACCATTAATCACGCGCTTGCACCACCTCATGGGTTTTCTTATTTAACTTGGTTATTCTCCTTCACGTTGACTTCCTTTTCAAGTTTACGAAGTTACCCTCGCTTATTAATTCAATTTATAACTTAACCCATTTAAGTTCATTAATAAGCCTACAACATGTTGTTCTCGTAATCTATTCATTATTCCATCCCACGATTACCGTAACATGTTCTACTTATTTATAATTAAGCACATCTTAGTTCACAGATACATTGACTTATCTTATTTCATAAGTTATAATTCCCACTTGTCCCTAGGACAAGTTTACCTATTATCTTTCCTTTTCTTGAGTTTATTCATAATAGGTTATTATCATTTCCCATTCGTTCCCTTTTCCTTACAAGTGTAATTATCTTTAATTCAATTTCATTTATTTCCATTTATTACAGTTAATGGTATTCGTCGGTCCTGCCATTTACATATTTTCATATATGTGTATATATATGTACTAGACCTCTCACATTAATTCTACACTTGTGGATGCTGGATTTGCCGGGCAGGTCTGGGCAGTCTTCTACCACAAGTTAACTTAACCTCGTGTCTTAGCACAACTACTTGTTTCATTTATGCACTTAGACCCCTCACATTAGGTTCAACATCAGTGGCCGCTGGATATGCCGGTCGGGTCCGGGCAGACTACCACCACTAATGCAACCTAACCTCGTGTCTTAGCACCGTTTCATATGTACGCACTAGGCCTCTCACATTAGATTCACCACTTGTGGTTGCTGGATATGTCAGTCGGGTCCGGACAGACTTCTACCACAAGTGCAATCTAACCTCGTGCCTAGGCGCGGTTCAGTTTTTGGCATATTCATCTCTATTCCATTATTTATGTTCATATCAAATTGCGCCTTCAATTTAAAGTCATAAAAAATAATACATGTTTATTCCCCAATTCAAGTTTATGCTTATAATTCTACCAATAAGTTATGCCTATAATTTATATGCATAAATTCCAATTCACATTCATAATTCCAATTCAATTTATATGCATAATTTATAATTCACATTCATAATTCCAGTTCAATTTATATGCATAATTTCCACCATAGTTATGCCAGTAACCCCATCATAATTTATGCCCCCAAATCTCTCAATATGAGTCGCATGTCTTTCTACATGTAATTAATAATACGTAGATCTCAAATAGTGCATCTTTTACCCAATGTCTCAATTATCCTAATTTATAGGTTCATAAAATGGATCTATACAACAGTATTCATCTTAAACATTCAAATAAATGTACACCTCAACTGATTGAACATAATTTTCATTTTAGCGCAATTATCCGTCACATCAATTAACTTTTTCAATACATTCATTATAAATATCCATGGGGAATGATTAAACGATAAACACACTATTATTCACAAGGGATAATTTATACCCACTCATCTTTAAGCTTTCCGCAAATTTTTGATTTGATCCGTTCTATCATTCATGGTTTTCCTTTTCCCTTTAATTTGATTCACGACCTAACGACCATGCATTTATTATTTCATGAAAAGAGAAGGGAAAGAGAAATAATTTAAATAGATTGGTTCTGAGAGGTTTACCTTGCTTTCATGATTCAATAATCTTTTTATTAACATTGATTCCCTCTTCCATATTTGAATTCATAATCCTCCTAGGCTAACATTTTAATTTTAGAATAGATTTGAGAAGAGAGAGAGAGAGGGAGCCATGGCAGAGCTCCAGCGTAGCCGTCGAATTATGACGTTTAGGGTTAGGTCTACGGTCTTATTTGTAGGCGCTCAAGACCTTATCATACACGCAGCGCTGAATCAGCATTGAACCCAGTTAATAAAGTAGTCTAGGTTCGCAGATGAATCTAGCCAAATCTTATCGTACATGCAGTGCTGAGTCAGCATTGGGTCCCACAAGCTGATTTGACATAGAAATTTGAATTTCGAATGTTTGAATTATTTTGGCGTATAAATTTGATTGTCGAACTTTTGAATTTCTGGAATTTATTTAACTGTTTTATTCACATGAAATATTCTTATATGTATACATTCCTCTAACGAACGTTTTACGCATATATATATATATATATATATATATATATATATATATATATATATATATATATATATATATATATATATATACGCACAACTTTCGTTTTATTCTCAAAATTCAAACCATATTGCACCATTATTTGATTCTTGCCATATTTCATTGTCTGTAGCCTTATCTTGAATTTTGTCTTTCATATACATATATTTCTTCATATATATATATATATATATATATATATATATATATATTCTCATATATATATACGTATATTTTCTTTATTTCCTTATATGTACATTCTTATCCTTTCAAATTTTGAATTTGTATATGTACATATATTTGCATGTTCAGTTGGCCCTCTCTAAAACAAAGATAAAAATTATGCCACCGCCGGGGTTTGAACCCCCGACCTCTATATTACAAGTCCAATGCCTTAATCAACTGAGCTATGAAGTCTTTTGTTAATAAATTTTGGAACAATGATAATTATTGTTCTCTCCTTACTTCTCTTTTTCATATTAGTTACAATACTTAAATTAAACCAATGCATGAATCTTTTTCTTTTATTTTTCTTTTAATGTTAATGCATTATGTTTGCAAATCATTGCATGCAACATATATACATTGCATGCAACCAATCCTTTCTTTCTTTCAATGCATGCATTACCTTTTTTTAGTGCATGTATTTATTACATGTAATCCTTATTTTATTCTTTATTTTATTACCTCTTCTGTTGCATATATCGTTAATGTATTAATTTTTCTGTCTCTTTCACTAATTTAAATTGCTCATCACCATTATTTATATTTCCATGCATATTAACAATTCTAATTATATTAAAAATGCGTGGTGTTACAGCAGCATGGCTTGTAGGGTCTCAAGAGGTACTTGAGCTGGGGCGCCATAGTATGTTGACTTAACTCTTTCTCGGGAGAAACAAATCATCATCAATGCGCTTGATAACATATAGATGTTGTGAACCGTAGGACATATGTCTTTTATCACATCATATAATTGAATGGTAGCTTTGTGATGTTAGGATCCTTAGTTGCTCTCTAATATCCAATAATTGAGAATCATGGTCGCTAAGACTATATGAATTATCTTCGAAGCAATGCCCAGACTATTCCATATAACCGTTATTTGGGAATCCACTGAATCGACAGGTTTAAGTTGTACAAATCAGGTGATCACTACTTGTTCGGGAACAACATCAGTTGCATTGGTGAAATCTATACACCATCGGAGCTCTGGAAGAGGAGGCTGTCAGGAAACAATCATTGTCTTGTACACTATCATAGCCATCATGCTGAATCTTTTCAATGCTCCTCACATTGAATAACATCAGTAAATAGGTGTTATGGCTCTAAGAGAATCCTAGCATTGCCAATTTTCTATCGATATCCTCAGACTATCTACTGAATCTTGGTTGATAAGCGTTGGTGATAATTGTAGGCCAAAATATATTCTGAGCCAAATGTGAGCAATCAACGGATCCGGGCATAGCGCCGGTTTGGGTCCATGCCCCTCAGTCCCGATTCTTTCAATTTGGCAGACCGTGCCTTCTTCGAAATGATCAAAAAATGCATTTTTTCCATAAAGCGACACTTTTTCAGGTCAGATCGTGACCTCTATTCACCATCACTTATTTGGGTCGCTGTTCGCTATTATCCTCCAGTTTGCGGTTCAGATCATAGCTTCAATTTGGATCGTCCTAACCTCTCCGAGTCGGGTCATGGAGGTCGCTCCGAGTCGGTTTGTGATAACTCTTATGGCCCGGGCCTGATCTCCTTGGGGTCGGTGACACACTCACATGCTAGTCCAAGCTTCCATATAAGCACGGGTCGGGTCGCGGCATTGTCTTCTGGTTGGATCGGGTGTATGTCACCAAGCAGGCTTAAATATATTAGGGCAGATCCCGACTCGTGACTTAGGCCAGTTTTCTAATTGACCCCTTAAGCTTGGCAGATCCATATATACACTGAATGCCTCCTATAATTTATACATTCCCCCTGCCACGTGTCCGGCTGGCACAATTCACACCTTATATGAATGCACTTACTTGATGGATACATGACCCACGTATTATAAGTACAACGATCCAGGCTTGCTTCACTAGTCTACATGGTCTAAATTCACACGGTCCTGTTTTGCTAGCGACTCATGTTCTTATAGTTAGCGATCCAGGAAGTAAGCACAGACTGGCGATCCATGCAGCTTGCTTATGAATGGTACGATTCACGTGTTATCGTTTATAGCTGGTTCACGCCTCACACTTTATTGAATACAGTCGATCCATGGATACCCAAACAGGTCCAAGCAATCATACGATCTGAAGCCCTGATCTGAACCATGAAATGAAAGCAGTTTCTTCAATACGAAATGAGTGCAGCTTCTTCAATTAGATTTTCGAGGTGATCCAATCCCATGTGATAAAGATGCTACTGGTTCAATACATTCACGATTTCTTCAATCCCAGATGCTTCGAACCAATTGGAGGCGGTACAAATCTGAGCCGTAAAGGCTTATACATCTATGTAGCCAGTGAACCATTCAAACCAAATACGGATCTCCCCTCAATAAAATACGGTATTTGTTAGTAGATGAGAAGATCTATGATTTAGAATCAGTCCATTCTCAGTGAAAGCACCTAAATGTTAGATCAAAAAATGGTCCAAACACCCAAAATGTCATATTTAGAGCATAGTATATGAAGAAATTACCAAAAAAATAGAGAATACGCAAGACAACGAGATTTTTATAGCAGTTCGATGTTAACGAGCCTACATCTACTTCATATTTTCTCATTTCACTCATAGATTACAATTACAATAAATATTGCCCTCAAACACTCGAATTCAATGAATAATTCTCTCTGAATTCATTGATTTTAATTGAAGGAGATGGTAATTATTTGTGGAGAAGTGTTGACCATGATAGCTATGGACAAGGAGATGCCAAAAGTCCTCCGAAAATGAGCCCATCTTCATGTATTTATAGGCATGGAAGGCCATGGATCGGGCGCCCATGGCACCATCAGAGAAACTTTGGAGTTAGTTATGAGAGAGTGGAGACGTACTTCAGATAATGGGATGACACATGTGCATTGATCTGGTTTAATATGCTAAAGAATAGGTCTTTTTTGAAGATCTGAAGTCCAGGTCTTTTCCGACTCTCAACTTATCATGCACCAGGTGTAGGGAGAATTCCAAGCCTTAGGGACATGACTCACGTTGTATTTGACCCAGGTTCGAGAGTTGCTCGCTAACTTCGACCACTTTGTCATCACGCACATTCCTCGAGAAAAAAATGAAAGGGCAGATTCATTAGCCGAATTGACAAGCTCCGAGGATCCACAGCTTATGGGGTTCACCCTGGTCGAGGTGCTCAATTCTCCGAAAATTAAGCAGATACAAACCGAGGTGGTTATGAATGCCGAAACCAAACCTGAGTCTTGGATGACCTCGATCAAGAATTACCTATAATACAGGATCCTTCTAGGATGCTATAAAGAAAGACGAGTGCTTACCCGCCATTCAGCCCGCTACCTTCTTATGGATGAAGTGCTCTACCGCAGAGGTTTCTCTTTCCAGTTGCTCAGGTGTGTAGCCCACAATGATGCCATCCAAGTGTTAACTAATGTACATGAAGGGGAATGTGGCCACCATACTGAAGGGCAAACCCTAGCAAGAAAAATATTCAGATACGGTCATTATTAGCCCATGCTCAATCAAGATGCTGCAGACTATGCTCGCAAGTGCGATAAGTGCCAGCGCTTCTCAAAGATCCCAAGATCCCCGCCTACAGAGTTGACATAAATGATCAGCCCATGTTCACTCACCATATGGGGAATTGACATCGTTGGAACTCTTTCAATGGCCAGAGGCGGGGTACGATATGCTGTCGTCGTAGTTGATTATTTTGCCAAGTGGGCAGTGGCCGAAGCTCTTGCCATAATCACCACCAAGAAGATGATAAACTTCGTTGTTCGCAACATCATTACCCGATATGGGGTCTCTCAAGCTATCATTTCCGACAATGGCACTCAATTCGATAGCGCTGAATTCAAAGCCTTTTGTTAGCGGCACAACATCGAAAAAAGGTTCTCAGCAGTGGCTCATCCTCAGGCCAATAGGCAAGTCGAAGTGGTTAACAATGTAATTAAACCCATCATCAAGAAGAGCCTGGAAAAGGCTAGGGGCATGTGGGCGGATGAACTCCCTATAGCCTTATGGGCATACCGAACCACCCCCAAAATGGCAACCGAACACACTCCTTTCGCTCTTGCCTACGGATCCGAAGTTGTCGTCCCCATTGAGCTCGAGCTTCAATCTCATCGAGTTACTTACTACGATCCGAAGACAAACCAAGACTTACTTTTGGAGTCACTCGACTTGCTAGAGGAAAAGAGGAGCGAAGCTGGTCTCAGGGCCGTCGCCTAACGACAATGAGTGGCCCGGTACTTCAATTCTAGGGGTCGTCATAACAACTTCAACATCGGCGACCTCATCTTAAAACGGTTTTTTCCTCCACCAATAGGCCTCGCTCCTCGTTAGGAAAGCCCGTACTCTATACAACGAAAACACAGCGATGGAACTTTCAAACTCGCAACTGTGGACGGAGATGAACTCCAAAGGGCTTGGAACAACGAACATTTCCGCCGCTACTTTACATAATGTAGTACAAAATTGTTTATGCTTTCCAACAATGTTTTTTTTCCAAGCAATTCAAAGCATTGTAAAGGCTATTACTGCCAAAATTATTAATAGAAATGATGTTCAACTTCCTATCTCTTTTTGTTTACTCCGCGCATGACACATTTGATTAGTCCTGACAACAAGCTTGAGTGCAAACATTCGATCGTCGTATCGTCACCCCGAGGACGGGAGCCGGTGCCGCCATCCAAGCCTGGAGCTTACGTCGAAGCCAAACAACACTGGCTACGACTGGCACACCAAGCATGGGTGCAATGCTACTCAAGTCGCTGGCCCGCGACGCGACCGAGTATAAATAACCACTAACTCGAACCTTGGCCCCGCGCCGAGACCGAGGATAAATCGTGCTGTGCCCAAGTCCCAAGCGACTTAGGGTCACCCAACAGCCAGCCAGGAGTGATGCAAATTTCTCCCCTGACTATGGGTGCCAGTCGAATCTTGGCGCAGCATCGAGACCGACCTTAAATCGTTTCTTCCCCGGAGCTCTCAAGGCTAAGGGGTAGCCCATGGACACGATCGGACCCTACGGACAGATGATTCGGACTTCTTTTTTCGCTGAATAAACGACGCCTACTGCTCGCAACAACCCGAACGAACAATAGGAGAGCCACCCATCGGACTACTCGACGTCCTACGCCTTCGCTCTATATGGGACTCACTCCGAGTAGCCCAAAACAGCAGGAGACTAGCCTGGTTTCACAAACTACGGGTTTCCTGAGCTGAGGGAGACTTACTGAAACCAGCGCTTTATCTCACCCTCCGGAATAATTTACCCAGAGCGCGGTCCTCGATCGCTTGTGTGTTAAGTGTAACGATAAGTACGCTTATGCAAGTATGGGATGTTGGAAAATATGAGAAGAACATCCAAACACTCGACATAAATTGCGATCTTTACTAATTCATATTCTATTTCCACACACACACACACTAATCATACCACATGTCTAATATCTTTCTTTGCTAATGATAGGGTGTACATGAAAACCACACCATTTCTTGAAAAACCAAAAGTAAGGGCCGTACTCGCATAAACTATCAGCCTACACTACCAAAGTAACGGTAACTTCTACTTAAGTTACTAACACTAATCATGTCTTTTCTTCTTGTGCTTGTGCTTCTTCTTTGTAGATTCAGCACTCGACGGTTCTTCCCCCGCGTCAGGCCTCTTCTTTCCTGATCCGCTCCTTCCTCCTTGGCCCTTCTGAGGAGTAATCGACTCATGAGAATCCAAGCGGCTCCTCTCATCCGCGCCGTCGCCACTTGAGATCTCTGTGACATCAGTAGGTGCGGTATGCGGTATCGGCCTGGGTATATTCCCAGCAGCAAGGGTTACCACAACATAACACTTCCCCGGGATCTCCTTGGCTTCCCGCTTCGCCTTCTCCTTAGCCTCCCTGGCAGCCCATCGCTCAACCAGATTCTGGGACTTATGCGTCGTAGTTTCATCGGCCTTGGGTTTATCATATGTTTCAATGGCCCTCAGTTGGGCTTCGTCACCGTCCTTCTTCTTCTGGGCCTCGTCAGCAACCCTCTTCTTCTTCGCCTCTTCATCGGCCTTCCTTTTCTCAGTCGCCTCGGTGGTTCCCTTCTCAATATCTTGGCTGGCCTTCATTAGGACCTCCTTCCTGCCAGCCTCGTCTCGCCTACGCTTTTCCTCCATCTCCTCGCACTTGGCCACTATCTAACCCTTTAATCTATCCACCAGGTCTGCCATCGAAGGCACATCGGCTTCCACTGGACCTCTTGCATGGGCACTTTGTCCATTGACCACCTTTCCTTCCTCGATAAGGCCTTCATAAAGACTGGATGTTATCCTTATAACCGAGTAGGTGTCCAACTGATCGCTGCCTTCTCCAAATTACATTCCCGCAGGACCTGGTCTAGATTCGGTCGCTCGCGGGATCATGGGGGCGGAGCCCAATGTTATGGTCAGTCTTGGAGTGGCTACACAGTAAAAACACAACCTTTTAGTCTGCAAATTCAGTAACCACGTCATTCTCGAGGATACATGGTAAAGGGAATTTACCTTCAGTCAGGGATGGTGTAGAAAGGACGGGAAGGGTGCTCGTCACGACGGGTAAGGTAAATCTTGTCTCTCCAAGCCCTAGATGCTCAAGGTTGTACTCGGTTGAAACCCGAGCTAAGGCTGTGAGATCGTTTGCCACAGCAGATTCAAGAGCCAATGGCCGATATGAGCTTCCCTCTCCAAATATCTTCGCTACCACCACACTCTCAGTCATGGTGGACTTTCCTTTTTCAGTGGTGATCTTCGCCAACCTCTCTCTCTCTCGGCATCCTCTAGTAGAAACTTCTTCCCCTCCTCTATCTTTGCACGCTCCTCATCGGTCAGGAGGTCAATCATAAGTTGGCGTTCATCCAAAGTGCTCACATCTACTTGGCGCAAATAAGCTTTATATGGGACCAACCTCTCCTAGGTCTGAGCTAGTTCACGGGAGTATCATCGACCCACGAAAGTCCACGAAATCTCAGAACCTTAACATACATATTTCAGATATCCTCCACCAAGGACGATTCTACCCGGAACTCCATGCCTTCCAGCTGCTCCCTCAATTGCTCAACTTCCATTAGATGTTCGGCCCTCAGTCCATCAACCGTGCTCAACATGTCTTTGTTGCTGGCCTTCGCGTATTCCTTCGCCTTTCTCATCTCCTCAAGCTGCCTCTTCAAGCTGTCATTCTCTGCTCTTAAAGCAGTATTGTCATTCTAGAGCTGGGTGACTCACGAGTTATCTCTTTCCAAATTAGCACGTGCTTTATCCACCTCGGCATTTTCCCTCTTTAGGGTCATGTTCTCGGTGGTTAGATCAGCTACGGTCTCTGCAAAAGAAGAGCGGGAATGATCATCCTCCCTCTTGAGCATCTCATGTGCTTCCTTCATCTCAACTGCGACGACGAGACCCCCGAGTTAATATTCAAAGGTACAAGTATAAGCAATAGTATGTCTATGATACAAAAGGCAAACTCACTAATTTCTGTGTTCAAATTGCCAACAGTGGTCCGTTCGGCATCAATGGTCAGTCTCTGGTTGGTGAGCTCCAAGTTTTTCCTCCCAATCAGCTCCGAGAGATGAAAAGAGTAGCTAGTAAGCTCGTTGGCTTGGTGATATGTGGCCCTCACATGCATCTATATCTCCTCAGATTCCCTGGCAGGAGGGGACAGAGATCAGGAAGTACCGCCAGCTCATCAAACTAATGTCAAGGGAAAGTCTTTTTCAACCACGCCCTCCATTCATCCCCGGAAAGCCCTTGTCTCTCAAACTCCGCTAAATCTTGCATCCTAGTTACAGTTGCCCTCTCCGGTTTTGGTGGGCCAAGCAGCCGCTCCCTCATTGAAACAGGAGCCGAAAGTGCTATATGTGAAGGAGTTGTTGAGGACAAGTGCCTGGAACCTCTTGAATCAAGACGAGAATCTCCCACAGACACCCGAACTGGAGGAGGAGATCGCCGAGATCGATCCCTACCCCGATGTTCACTGCCACGATCCAGGGAAGGAGGAGTGTCATATAAATTGGTCTCACTTCTAAAGCCCTCGAAGAAAGTTTTCCTAGGGCATCGGTGGTCTCCGTATCCATAACCTCGTCCTCCACGCCCTATAGCCATATCACATGTTAAAGGAAAGAATCAAAAGTCAGTCAAGTCGCACGCTCAGACGAACCTCTGTGCTATGCAGTGTTTATGAGTGTATGCCCTAAATGTTCTCTCAACAATCCAATTGAGGTCCGCTCGAAGGAATTAACCCCTCCTCCGCAAGAGCTAGCTCTTCCATGCTTGCTGTAACCGGCCATGGGAATAATTCTAACTCAAGTTTATTCAAGCCATCTAACTGGCCCTCATCCTCGAGCGAGGAGATGGTTCCAAAAGAAGTCACCGGTGGCAGTGGCCTGATCGACGCCCCTACCCCTGCCTCTTCTGCTGGAGGTGGGATGGGTGCGCTCAATGGGTCCTCATCTCCAGCCATGAGCACTTCACCATGAGCCCTGTCAACACCGACACCTCCTTGGGACTTGACAACCTTTTTCAGTTTCAGCCCAGCAAGGGTCAGCTTTCTCTTCTGACCAGGGACCGCAGGACCTTTCACCACCTTCTCTTTTGGCCCATTACTTGCAACTGTAGGCCTGATTATAGCCCGATCGCCAAGAAACAGCCCAGCGAGGCGAAGGTACTCTAGACTTTTCATTGTTTCAGTATTACAGAACTTAGCTGGGATCGCTCGTAGAGCATTAAGGCATTGCCGATAATCATCATCGGCAGGCACCTCAGGATTCCCTGCTATGACAAAAAATGAGACATGGGACTCAAGAACTTTACAATAAGAGGTGGAGTTCAAGAGTACTTACTCCCTTCAGTCCATCTCCTTGCAAACTCGAGAGAAAAACGCACGAAGAACCACTCGTACTTGAACATGGAGGGCCTGGGCCATTTCCCGACAAAGAATTTGGTGACAGATAACACTTCCAGGAACCATTGGGAGGGCGATGAACTAACCGTTCTCCTAAGATGGAAAAAGTACCGAATGTCTTCCCCGGTAGGTTCCAAATACAAATACTCATGATAGAGAACATAGGTGCCTAGGAGCGAGGAATAAGCATTCAGATGCAGTTGCAATAGGGCAAGGCGGAAATAGCACAACATGTCCCGAATGAAGTCAATAGCTGGGGGCACACACCCAGCGAAACAAGCTTGTCTGTTCCAAGCAGTAAAACCCTCGGTGGCACATGAGCCCAGCCACCCTCTCCCGGTGCACTGACATCATGCACCGGTATGTTGAACCATAGCGCCATTTTCCTAACGGCGGTAGCATCCAGGCGCGATGGTACCGAATCTATCAAGTTTTCCATAATAACTGCATCGGGCAACATGGCCGGGGCCACCAGAGTCGCCGGTGCATCCCCACTAATAATGTCCACATTCTCAACCTCCTCATGTATGACCGAAGAATGTTGTCTCTCTGTTTGTTCTCCGTGTTCGGACACTTCAGGTAAGCTACTTGTTTGGGAAGGAGTGGATCCTTCAGTAGTCTCAAGCTCACTGTCAGTCAAGCTACCACTATTGGTAGAATCGGATGTATGTGACTATGGCGGGGAAGCCTTGGCTTATAGGGTCTTTCTAGTCTTTGATCTTGTCTGCATCGCTAGATGTACTTTAACACACTAGTGTTAGACATCACAGTAGAATAACCTGCACTCCTCGTGTAGTTAAAAACTAACATGGGCGTGCGGTGTTATGCAAATTCAGGATACACAGAAGAAGTACAAAATAGTCCAACAGGCCAGTCACAGGCCAAATATATGCTCTATCCTATGTGAAGTGTCAAAATGTGTGCAATAATGCAGTTATGTAAACAATGCGGAAGAACGAAGGCATGAAACACTGCTTCAAGGACCGAAGCCTCGAGCCTCTCATTGGGGTTCGAATGCTCGAAACCCACCACGGGTTTGAATACTCGAATCCCCTCGAGGTTTGAACAGTAAAACCACGCCATGGTTTGAGCAAGCAAACCACGACAGGGCTTGAAAGCTCTAGCCCTATCAAGGTTCGAAAACTTGAACCTCGTCAGGTTTCAAAATTTCGAACCTTGACATGATTCGAAAGTTTGAACCCTCTATGGTTCGAAAATTTGAACCCCATGGGGTTCGAGAGCTTAAATCGCATCGGGGTTCGAAGGCTCGAGCCCCGGTGAGGCTTGAGAGTTCGAATCCCTCCGGGTTCGAGAACTCGAATCCCATCGGGGTTTGGAGCCTCGAGCCCCAGCAGAACTCGAGAGCTTAAACTCCGTCGCTCGACCCAGGTCTGATACTTTCCTTCGGCGCTCGCCGCCCCAGCGCCTTCCTCTCCTCCGCACGTGCCTCCGAAGCTCTCGAGACCCATTTGTTTTTCATGTGAAATTCCTAAGTATAGAAAGCTTGGAGCTCAGGCGTGAATGGCAGTCAAGTTCAAAATAAAGAAGAGAGGAATGAATGAGAGGGCTTTTTTATAAACAAAAGGAAATGTCCCTTATTATTCCCGACGTTTCGACTCCCCTGGGTTCGAAATCTTGAACCTCCTAGGTTCGAAATTTCGCACCTCAGGGTATGAAATTTCGAACCTCCGGGGTTCGAAATCTCGCACCCTCAGGGTATGAGATTTCAAACACTCTGGGTGCAAAATTTCTTACCTCTGGGTTCGAAATTTTGTACCCGTGCAAAGGAAAAAAAATCTTGTGTGTCAATGACATTATACTCGCATGTATGTGTTCCACGCTCATGCGTACTGATCAACGTGAACACGTAAGGACGATGGACTGCGAGTATTTAGCGACGTAAATACATTACCGCATTTGACGATAGCTTGTTCGCAATTCCGTAGTGAACGAACCGAACAACTAACACATGTCTTTCTTTAATTTACAGGACCGGTCAATAACTCAACTACTACCTCAACCAATGCAAAGCACATCATGTCAAGACAAGACGTACTTTGGAGGAAAAATGTTAATCGGCTTTTTGGTCTGGTTCCCAAAAGTACATGAGACATGCTTGACTCAACGTATCGCGTGGAGCTAAAGCCGAGAGAGTTTCCCAAGAGCCAAAAAAAAGGTTGAAGAGGGATTGCGCCAACGTAAACCTCACAACTCCCCTAACATATTTTTGAACCAAGGCTTCAAACCTCCAGGAGTTGCAAGCCCAAATCTTGAACCCCGAGCACCCATTCATGTAATCTTCGTACCCTCCGGGGCACGAATTTCGCATCCCTCAGGGTGCGAATTTCGTACCCCTAAGGGGTACGAAATTCGTACCCAATAGCGCATGAAATTTGTGCCCCTCGGGTATGAATCTCGTACCCTCAGGGGGTACAAAATTCATACCTAGTGGGGGTATGAAATTCGAACCCCTCGAGGTACGAATTTCGTACCCCCAAGGGGTGCAAAATTCATACCCAACAGGGTACGAAATTCAAACCCCTTAGGATACGAATTTTGTACCCCCATGTGGTGCGAATTTCGTACCCCACGGGGTGCAAAATTCGTACTCCAAGGAGGGGTTTGAAAAATATTCAGGCACGTGGGTCAGATATGAAATTATGAGTGTGGTCCCCTATTTCTACCTACTCCTACCTACTCCTGCCTCACCTCTCTCCTATTAATACCCCTTGGCCTCACACTTTAAAGGGGCTGGAATTCTATCACTTAGACCTCTAAAGAGCTTCAAGAGCCTCTTTAATGGTATCTCCTCTTCAAGGAAGAAGGACTAAATTGCCTTTTTCCCAAATATTTGCATATGATGACTATGACTCCATATGACTCGAAAGTGAATGTAATGAGATATCATAAGATAGTCTCAACTTTGTAACCCTTTGTGATAAATAATATTCCAATGAATCTTCAAAGTGGACATAGGCCTCTCTCGAGGCCAAACCACTATAAATCTCTCGTGTTACTTACCGCTTTCCGCACTTAATTACACGACCAAAATAATAATTCCTAGTAATTGGAATCTTGGGTGTTTACGACATTTTTTGCCATCAATACTCGACTTGGTGGCAATTTCGAGGTGAGGCGCGACTTTTCCAAGAATCCGATTGTTTTTTATATCGGTATCGTTCAAATTTAGGGAAAATGATTTCAATTTTTGTTTGCACCTTTTCTTTAATGTACTGCTATGATGTCAGGCAACTGCAATTCGATCTTTGGTGATAATGAACTGGGGATTTTGGAGCGTGGATTGGGGTTTAAGGTAATTGTTGAGTTCTCCTAGATTTTTCTAGGGATTTTCACACTGAAAAATTGTCAATGATTTGTTTCCTATAGCTTGCGTTAATGGTGAAAGTCGTGGGTTTTAGGAGGGAGGGTTCGAGCTATTCTCTGGTGATGACAGTGAGTTGAAATTGAGGGTAATCCTTTTTAATCAATAAATTCTAATTTTTGGGTTTAATTTGTATAAAATCTAAATGATGATAACTTGTTAGATTTAGATAAGGGAGTTGGTTCGGGTATCAAATCCTGAAGCTGATTCGAAATCGGGAATTCCTAAATGGGATTAGAAGGTAATTAATTTTAACAATTTATTTATTTATTTCGTTTAATTTTTATATGACAAAAAATCGTATAATAAAATGTATTTAATTTATATAAAGTGGGTAAATCATAAAATAAAATTCATAATTTGCAGATCTTATAATATGTAATTCATTTGGAGTCGATGAGCGTTTACTAGATTTTAATTTAAATCGAATGGTATTCATTTAAATTTAAATTGGGATATGTTGCAAATAAAAATCACGGTGAGTAATCTCACTCTCTGGATTTTATTTAAAATAATTTCTATACGATATTTGTTGGTTGATTGGTTGCATTGCTATTTATTTATAAATTGTGGTTATTGAATATATTAGTTATTTAGGCTTGGTGTTTGTGGTTGTGATATATATATACACACACATTGGTGGTTGGATATTTCCCGTAGTACCATTATCGGATGCCCGTAGTATCATTAGCGGATGACCTTATGTGCCCTACAATATGATAGATCCTGCCTTGAAGTAGGATGGGTATTATTTATGTTGACTAATGTTTATGGATGCAGGAAAAAAGATTTGAGGGATCCAGCTGGATTCCTCAAAACATTATTATTTGTTTGTTTTCATATATATATTTCATATATGTTGTGTTAAAAAATTGTGTTAGAAAAACCTGTGATTGATAATTAGGTGTTTTGAATGTTTGAAATATCACTGGGCCTAAAATGTTGATTTATAAAATATCATGAAAAGGGATTTTGGGATTTAAACAGGGAAATCTATTATTCTAAAAATAGAATTTGAATTTCGAAAAGGCTAAGAAGTATTAACTTGTTTTGAATAATCAAACAAGTAATGAAATTTATAAACGTTGTTTATAAATTAAATAATGCCGGAAGTAAAGAAATTTATAAATGATGTTTATAAATTAAATATTGCTGTGAACTAAAGTAAATTTATAAACTATGTTTATAACTAAAATGGAAAAATTATCATTTGGATAATTTGGGAAGCCTAAATTTTAATGTGAATTTACAAAGGAAAACTGAAATTAGTTCAAAGAAAAATGATAAATATATTCTGATATTTAGAATGTAAATTGAATTAAAATAAATCGGTGTGGATTTATGATTTGAATTCGATTAGATCGAACTTATATAAATAAATATTTTTAGGAAAAATATTAGGATTGTGTTAAATAGAAGTTCAAATTTTAATATGAAAATAGATTCGCTGTATATATAAGTTATAATTAAATAAAATATTCCAGAATAGGGATTGGGTCTCAAATGGACCTGAAATAGGAAACTTGTTATTAATTTTAAAACAAGGAAGTTAAATTTATAAACGATGGTTATAAATTAAGCGAGATAAGTGATCACTAGATAATGTAGAAGTGTAAATTCAAGTATGAATTTAAAAATGAATTGGAAATCATTCAAAAAGGGGACGACTGATTTTATTTCGAATTTCGGAAAATAAATTGAATTGAGATAAATCCATGTGATTTATAATTAGAATTTGATTTTTC
Source organism: Allium sativum (assembly GCA_030737875.1). Classification (NCBI taxonomy): domain Eukaryota; kingdom Viridiplantae; phylum Streptophyta; class Magnoliopsida; order Asparagales; family Amaryllidaceae; genus Allium; species Allium sativum. The sequence goes on along the minus strand of CM060924.1, from coordinate 180,428,540 downwards.
GAAATTTATAAAATAATTTACTCCTAAAGGAATTGGGATCTTAAAATAAATAGAGTTGTAAATAAATTTACAATTGAGTTATAAAAATCGACGATTTAGAAAAAATCAAAATGTTTAACTTAGATTTGGAAAGCCGATCTTATATATATATATATAATAGATAAGAATAGAGTTGAAATTTATAAATTAAACAAAGTTTAAACGCTTATATTTAAATATAATTAAAATGAACTCGCCGCAGTGCGGTAGTTTGTAAATTAGCGTTTCAAACTTCAACTGAGTATATATAACTCAATTTAATTCGGAATTCTTTAAAACAAGAATCATCAGGACCGATATGATAATAGGTTTCTAATGGAAGAGAAAAAAAATCTGGATTTTGTCAATTTGATTTTGAGTTATGTCAAAATCAATTTTCCAGAAAAATAGTGCCATAACCATTATAAAACCATAATGGTTTATTTAAATAAATAAAAGGGTTTTAAGTAAATAAAAATATGAATTTCCGTTGGAAAAATCTAGACTCGAGATATAAAATAAACATGAACTAAAGTGGAGTAAGTGAACTGATTTTTAAAACAAAAATCAGATTTTAATTGTTGAATAGAATTAACTAATTTGAAGAATAATTATTTAATCTAGTTGTGAATCGAAATTGGGCGTTGGAGAAGTGAATGGGGTTTATGAATTTATATTCGAAATCGAATATGAAACTCGAGTTGAAAATGGAATTAGATTGAGTTCATAAGTAAAATAAATATATTTGAACGTGATATGTTCAAATAAAAAAATGAAATAGACAAAAGAGCTAATTAACAAATAAATTAGCAAATTGAATTAAAAATGATTGGATTGAGTTGGAATCAATTGGAAATGGACGTATATGGGTTAGATAGATATGGTATGAAGTGTATGAAGATTATAATCTGTGTGCTCGACAAAAAGGTACACGTTTAAGTTCGATATGAGTTTTTATGCGCTGAATCGTCAAGCCACTTGGCTTTTTGATTTTATTTTTTGTTTGGAAAGGGCCTAGAGAGGTGAGTTGTGGTTTGAGCTATTGACCGGTACAAAGGAGATGCTGGCGAAATTTTCCGAAAATTTAAGGAGTTAGAATATTTTTAAGAAAATCTGATAACTAGAAATCAATTAATAGATATATGTAGAATTCGATAAGGAAACGAACTTAAATTAGAATATTATAAACAAAAAGGAAATCTATAACTAAATCTAGTAAAAATAGAAAGAGAAACGTATTCGCGTTTTAAAAATGGATAATTGGTTGATTATTCGAGGTAAGTGGCCTTGTCTGTTTTGAAGTTAAGGGTGTTTTCAGTTAAGGTCAAAGAGGTAATTATACCCCAACTTGATTGATTTCATTATTACCCGATAAATAGTAAGATTCCATCTCGAAGATTAATGTTTGAATATGATTTAGTTGAATGCAGTATTTTAGGACATTGTAACAATGTTTACGTAACATTCGTTTTAACCCCGATAAGTGGAATTTTGGAAATATAAAAATAAATATTTCCAATGAATGGTCGTAAAAGGGTGAAGTACTTGGAATGTTTTCCAATCATTAATAGATGATATTTTCTAAGTATAGAAAATAAAAGAAGGCGATATATGGAAATGTTTTCCAAATAGCGTAAGAGGCTAAGATGATTATTGAAAATACTTGGTTAACAAATACTGATAAAGAAATGGAGAAGTGATTTAATTAATGGAATATTAATTAAGGGGCCTAATGATTGTTTGATGCTTTGAATGGATGTTTGTTTTTCTTCGATAGTTAAATAACCGACTATTGAAGTATTTGTCAATATCATTGTCAATGTGGAAGACCAGTTTAACTATTATCCGAGAACCACTCTGTATTGGCAGTGGCGTTACGAATCAGATTATATGAAGATAATCGAAGACGGAGTAAAGTGCAAGGGCTTTTTCTATTAATACTAGATAGAAATTTCCTAAGATGGATTAATGGAAATTGTGCCTTCGGTTTGGTTCAGTCCCAAAACGAAGTTGTATGGACGAGTGTTTGACAGAGTATTTCCAATGATCGCATAAGTTGGTCAGTATAAATATATATGGTATCGGAGAATTTATTCTCTTAGCATAATATCCAGATTATATCTGTGAAAATCAATTAATGGTTAATGGAACAGAACAATGTGACGTTCAAAGTGATTGTGCTATTAATGAAAAGTTAGTAAGCGTAGCCTCAGGCCTCAACAACCGGGAAATGACAAAATTGGGCATGCAGCATGGCTAAGTGGGTAGCTCCTAATTAGGGTGTGTGATCTTATCACCTATCTAGAGAAATTCATTTCATTCTTTATTCTATTCGTTGTTGTCCCATTCGGGAAAATAATTACTGATCCCAATCGTTGGTGATATACATTCGATACACTCAAGTGAAATGAGTGGTCGGTCATGTGTGGTCGGGTTACAAGACATTCTTGTTGAACCCAGTTTATTTTTCTCTAGAGATGCACTATCGGAAAGCGGTTCCATACCTTGTCATAGCTGGAAATTCATTACCCAATAAGTGCTCATGGTTTTGATTGTATATTATATATGTGGAGCGTGAGATGCAAACGTTCCACTAAATTGTTATTTATTTGATTTAGACACTATTATAATATCAAAAGAGTTTTGATATAAAGATTTTCATTTCTTTGAAAAGGATTTTGAAAGTTAAATCAAGTGTTTTGGATTGTCATAAGGGAAAAACTCGTTCCATGTTATATGGCCTGGTCTTATGAGATATTGTTTATTTTCTCAAACTATTTTAAATTGTTTACTCATACCAGTCCCATGACTGACCCAGAGTTTATTTTGTTTTGTTTTACCCTAAACTCTTGGGTGCCCAAATTTGTACGGGTAGTCAATTAGTTCAAGTATTTACAGATATATTTAGGGGAGCTTAGAGTAGGAGGCTTCAGCATAATATAGTATTGTTATTTTCGTTGTGTTGTATATGTAATGTACTCTGATGATGTATGTAAGTACAAATTTTGTATTTCAAAAGCTGATACATATATATGTATGTATTATATTTTCTTCCACTGTGATGTGAGATTCTGTGTTGTATTTATGTTCTTCTTCTATCTTTTTCTTCTTATTTCATAATGATTCGTATTTCTATGCAATTTGGGTTGGACGTGTAGTGTATTTAGTCAAGTCAGATGGTACGGAAATTCGGGCCGTTACAATATGTGAGTGCGTATATATTATTAATGAAGGTAAGTAATGTTCTAATTTAAAATGAGTATAACGTATTAATTCTAGAGATGATACACGTTTAAAATTAAAAGCGTGTTGGAATTGGAAGAAAATTAACGCGTAGGTTACAAAACAAAAAATAAATATAAAGTTAAAAATAACGTTTGAAATCTTGTGTAAATATACATAAATAAATTTCAAAGTATATGCTTATATTAATCGGGCGTTTGAATTTGGAATTTAAATGCAAGTCAAAACCGAAAAAGAGTGAAGTAAAAATACAAAAACAGATAAGCCGCACGTTGTGAATTAATTTCACGTTAATTAAATAATGGGTCAATTGCACACTACATATCTTTTTTTAACTCTCGATATACATGCGCGCACACACACACATTTATCTTAATTATGCATGGACTATATGTGTTTTGACAAAATAGCAAATAATGTTCAAATTCTGTATTTAATGTTTCTGCTTATTAGACATTTATAGAAGGTTTCTATTTTATATATATATATATATATATATATATATATATATATATATATAGTAAGGCACATTGTTGCAATAAATTAATATGAATTTGAATTGCCTTAAATATGTATATATGTATAGAAGTCTTTAAGTTCATATACCATGGAGAATTTATTACGTATTTACAAATTAATTGGGCGTTGAATGACACATAAGTTGTAACGACCTGCATTCTACGCATTAGAGGATCGTAGAATATTTATTTCATTTTCATATGAGATCGTATAGTCGTGTAATTTTGGGGAACGACTATTGGGGTCATGTCCCATGTTCACGATTTTTGCCAATTTTTAAATGACCGTTTTGCCCCTAGCGAATCTTTTTTCGCCTATAACTTTTGATTGTTATGGAGTTTTGACCTGAAACCACTTCTATTGGATTTGAATGATGGTTTACCTTTCCGTAGAGTGGTCATATGTGCCAAACGGAATTACTGTTGGGGAGATATGGCTGAAATAAGGTTTGGAGGATGAAAAACAGCTTAACCGGGTCTAATTAGAGTGATTAGCAGCTAGGCCCATAACCCATTTTGGGAATATGGTTATGAGAGGGCTAATAGGGTTAGGGAATTCAGTTTTTATTCATTTTTACAGCCACCACTTACCTCTCTTCAACCCTAACAATGGCCTCCACCTTCTAGATTCATCCCAAATCGCTTTTTAATCGCGTATTATCTTAATCTACACCAAATCAAGGAAGATTGGTGCCAAATCAGAGTTGGAGCTCTGTGTTGCATTGGAAAACGACCCACAACTGTAGAGTTTCATATCTAAATTTTATTTGTGGATAAGGTGAGTGATTTGCATTGTTTTTCAATAATTACGGCTAATTAGAGGTGATTAGTGATAATTAGTGAAATTATGGCTCAGAAAAATCTGGAAAAATTTGTTAAATTCTTAAATATTATTTTAGGGATCTGATAGAAATTTGGGTTAATTTGGATATGTTTTGCTAATTGTATACTTAAATCATGATTAAGGGGAAAATCATGCTTTTTGGGTATGTTTGATCCATATTTACATATTAAATTGTTGTTTATGTTCATTATATATGTTTCTATTACTGTTTGGAATGATTTGTGATTGCATAGAAAAGTTAGATTGACCGAAAACGTCGTTGTATGGCGTTAATAGCTCGTTGGAAGTGTTGCAGGAATTCAGATCGGATGGGAGAATAGAGGGCAGGATCGGATCGCCCTATGGGGTCGTGGGACACCATCACAAACCAAGCATTTTCCACGAACTGAATCATCTGCATGAAGTCATCGAGCACCATCATGAATCGAGCTGAACCGCTTGCACATGAAGAACCCGAACCGGATATTCCCCACGAACCAAGAAGCCAGCTCCGGACCGAACCGAAGAGGAATCACGAACTTAACTGACCAAGACCTTGGAGCTCATGATCCGAACCATGGGAGGAAGGATACCACGACCTGAATCGGTGGGGGAAGCCGACCCGACCCGATGCGTTGACCACGAACCGACCCGGTGTTCATGAATGGGAAAGAGGCAACCACGACCGGTTCAAACCGCCTCAGAAGGACCGAACCGGATGAAGACTGAACCAGAGACGACCAAAACTCGAGATGCAAAGATAGTCCAAATGGGAAGTAGAACTCAGGATTCAGATGGGAACCAACGAGTTAACTTCCTGAGTTGGATTTTGCTACGGGACGTGCGCTAAGGTGTTATCGATGTCTATAGCTTTGACTCACCACTAAGGAATGAATTATTGGCTATAGATCAGTGCAGTGGAGTTGTTATGACTCCATGGGGGCAAAGTGATCGTAGCAGGGCTACGAGCCAGTGCAGTGGAGTTGTTATGACTCCATGGGGCAGAGTGGACATAGCAAAGTATTAGTGGTTACGGATTAGTGCAGTGGAGGTGTCATGACTCCGTGGGGGCAGAGTGATCGTAACAAAGAATTGGGTGATCAAAGTGGTAGATATCGTATGCTTTACGCACTGAGTGAGAGATGTGAGGATGATTAGTATGTTTAATGTTTTGCTATCACCATGACATGCACACCCCCCCCCCATTATTTTCGCACCTTGTGTAGTGTCACCTTAGAGTATTATACATCGTATTGTGCTAACTCTTTGGTTGGAGGTCCAGGTTCAGGTATGGTTATGTATACCAGTTATTGTTCTGTTTTGTTGCTTATTGCTCATACCAGATTTTTATGTCTCTTCTTATTACTCTAGGTACTCTTATACGGGCAGACTAGAGACAGGCCACATGATTATGCACGAGTAGCTGTACCGGAGATGAGCAGGAGGCTCCCACGTATGATATTTATATATATATATGTATATTTTCTCCATGTGTTGTTGCTGGTCTCTACTTTGGGCATTAGTAGTGTACCTCTTTCTTTTGCTTTAGAGACATTATTTCAAAGTTGTAATAATGTTGGTTTGGATGATAAGCTGTATTTTGGATTTCTGCTGCTATGATGGTTTAGTTTTCAGCTTATGCACTGTCTCGCCTGTTTTATGTCAAAGTTATGTTATTATTATATTTTATCCCATGCGCCGTGAGACAATCTACAGGTTCATTATTTGTTCAAATTTCTTTCTTTTCCTTTCTTTGGCGACTGTCCTATGCTAGTGGGGCATTGACACAGCGCAACTCCATCGGAAATGTCGGCTGGTGTGGGGTGGGCTGTCACACTTGGTATCAGAGCTCTAGGTTGCGTAGTTAACCTAGGGAAAGACACCAGAGAGAGATAGTATGCATATGAAAGAGCGTATTTGTGATATTTTGGTTTTCAAAAGCTATATATATACTATTAGTATATCTAAGGATGGAGTCGCACTACACTATCACCACTGAAGAGATGGTTAATCATTTTCTCCTTACAGATTGAACAATGAGCCGATATACGAGGAATACTGGTCTAGGAGCCAATCATAGGAAAGCTCCTGGTATGTGGATGATGTTCACTGACTTCATGAGAGAGAAGCTTAGGGATGTTTAGAGGGCAGCTCCTAATGATGCAAATGGTGGTGGTGCAGCGGTGTAGGCGCCTAGGGCTGATTTCGCCAAGCTCTGTAAGGACTACACTAGTCTTGGTGGGAATCCATTCCATAGAACGGAATCGGCTATAGAAGTTCAGGATTGGCTTGATAGCTGTGAGCGCATCTTCGAGGATCTGGGAATCGAAGACGCGATGAAGAGGAAGCTAGCTTCCTGCCAGCTGCAAGGATAGGCTACGAATTGGTGGAATGCTATTAATGCAGCTACCCGTGAGGATCAAGTTACTTAGGATCAGTTTAAGACCCGATTCAGTGATAAGTTTATCTCAGCTGCCCAGAAGTTAAAGTTTTTTTGGGAAGTTCTTGGTGCTTAAACAGAATGGTAGGGCAGTCTCAGAGTATATTGTTGAATTCAATACTTTATCGAAGTATGGATTATCTCTTATCGATACTGCCGAGAAGAAGAATGAGAAGTTCATAACTGGTTTAGATTAGTAACTGGGAGAAAGGCTTATAAACGATATTCATGAGACTTTTGAATCGATTGTTGAGAAAGCATTGAGATCAAAGAGCCTTTATCCTAAGCCCAAGGCTGAAGTTGTTGTTGCATCTGCAGAGGGGCCAAAGCCGCAAGCAAGTGGTGGAGGCAAGAATAATTCTTAGAATAAAAAGAAGCAGAGTCAAACCAAGGATGGTTATAAAAAGAAAGATAAGAAAGATGTTGAGTGCTTTAGCTGTGGCAAGAAGGGCCACTATGTCAAAGAATGTCGAGCAAAGCCAGCGGAGGAAGTGCTTCAACTGCGGCCAAGTGGGACATCAGAAGGATAAATGTCCGCAACTTCCTAAAGAGAAGTAGATTGTGAAAGCATATTCCATTAATGTTGTTCCTTCTTCGTCGAATGCCCCAACTGCGGTGGAGAAAGGAAAGAATGTCATCTTTCAAGGTATGCTTTCAATTTATGGCATTCCTGTTCGAGTATTATTTGATACTGGGCTTCCCATTCCTTCATATGTAGTGACCTGGTAGATAGCTTGGAATTGAAACCTGAGATAGTCGATAGACCTTTTGTGGTGACGAACCCGATTGGTGGTTCGACTAGCCTTAATATGATTTATCGAAATTTGGTCTTATCGAGTGATGGATGTATGTTTGCTTGTGATTGCTTTGTTTTGGGCTTTACTGGGTTTGCCATTATTTTGGGAGTCGATTGGCTCCAAAGATTTGGGGTGGTGATAGACCGTGAGGGATTTTCGGTGACTATTAGGGCGGATGATGGGTGGAGGGTAGTGTTTTGTGGACTACCTAGTGGTGAGGTGATGGCTAGTTTTCTAAATTCCGTCGACATTCTGCAGGATGAGTTATCAGGGGTTCCCATTGCTAGCCAGTATCCGGATATCTTCGAGGAAGTGACCAGACATCCACCACACCGAGAGATTGAGTTTCGTATTGATTTAGTGAAAGATGCCAGACCTATAGTAATGCCACTTCATCGTAAGGCGCAAAGGGAGCAGCGAGAGCTCGGGGTGCAAGTAAGCGATCTTTTGAAGAAGGGATTTATCGGAAGGAGTGTCTCTGAGTGGTGAGCACCATTTGTATTTTCTACCAAGGCAGATGGTTCCCTTCGTTTATATGTGGACTACCGCCAGTTGAATAAAGTGACTAGGAAGAATAAGTATCATCTTCCACGGATAGATGATGTGTTTGATCAACTGGAAGCAGCAAGGGTGTTATCCCAATTGTACCTCGCGACTGGATTTCATCAGCTCCGGGTAGCAGCTGAGAGTATTCCTAAAATGGCATTTCGGACGCCGTCTGGATTCTATGAGTGGTTGGTCATGCCATTCAGGTTGACCAATGCACCAACATATTTTATGGATCTTATGAATAGGGTATTCAGGGATCAATTTAATAAGTTTGTTCTTATGTTCGTAGACAATATCTTGGTTTATTCGAGGACAGAGGAAGAACACAAGGAACATTTGAGAGTAGTGATGGAGGTGTTAAGAAAACACCAATTGAAAGAGAAGTTTTCTAAGTGTCACTTCTGGAGGGGAGAAGTGAGATTCTTGGGCCATGTTGTTTCAGAGAATGGTATTGTCGTGGATACTGCAAAGGTGGCCACGGTGCAAGATTGGTCTATTCCCAAGAATGCAATAGACATGAGAAGCTTCTTGGGATTGGCTGAATATTATCGTAAATTTATCCAAGACTTCTCCAAGGTAGCGGCACTGTAACTCAGTTGACTAAGAAGAATCAAGCTTTCGTCTAGGACGAAAGGTGTGAGAATGCATCCAAGAGTCTAAAGGAAAAGTTGACGCGTGCGCCAGTGTTAGTCATTCCTAAAGGGAATGAAGAGATGACAGTATACACGGATGCATGTGGTACCAGACTAGGCGCTATATTGATGGAAGGAGGTAGGGTTGTAGCTTATTCTAGTCGGCAACTGAAATCACATGAGAAAAGATATTCAACCCATGATTTGGAATTGGCAGCGATCGTATTCGCTTTGAAGATGTGGATACATTATCTCTTGGGAGAAAGATTCGAGTTGTTTATCGATTATAAATCATTTAAAGTATCTTTTCTCTCAGAAGGATCTAAATCTTTGTCAGCAGAGATGGTTAGAATTCTTGGCTTCCTATGATTTCGATATCGCATATACACCAGGAAAGGGCAATGCAGTAGATGATGCATTGAGTAGGAGACATGCCAGTTTAGGGGCTATGTTTCTAGAATGGAAGCAACTGGAGTATATCGCTGGGTATGATTTCAGACCAAAGTGCGAATTGGATCTAGAAATGCTAGCAAATTTGACGATCAGACCCACTTTGGTTGAGCGGATTGGTTGCAGTCAGAGGGACGATCCTAACCTATTGGAAATCATCTCCAAGTTAGAGATGGGTATCGACAGTGAGGAGATGAACAAGTATGGGCTTGATCGAGATGGATGGCTTAGAAAGAATGAGAGACTAGTTGTGTCCATTGTCAGTAAATTGAGAGATGAAGTGCTTAGAGAATGTCATCACTCAAAACTGACTATACATCCCGGTGGTAATAACATGTATCGAGACATGAAGCAGACCTACTACTGGGAAGGGATGAAAAGAGATGTTTGGAAGTTTACCTCCAAATGCATGAATTTCCAGCTAGTTAAAGATGAGCAAAAAAAACCTAGTGGTTTGTTAAAACCATTGGAAATTCTGGAATGGAAATGGGAACAAGATTAAATGGATTTTATTGATGGGTTGTCGAGGGCTAGATCGGGTCATGATAGTATTTGGGTGATTGTAGATCGATTGACCGAGAGTGCAAGGTTTATACCAGTCATGTCGAACAGAACGGCAGCTAAGTTAGCGGAATTGTATATGAAATGGGTAGTGAGATTTCATGGAGTACCCAAAGGCATTGTGAGTGACCGAGATCCATTGGTTACTAGTGGATTTTGAAAAAGCTTATAAGAGGCTTTAGGATCAGAATTACATCCCAGTACCGCGTACCGTCCTCAAACCAATGGTCAAACAGAGAGGGTGATTCGAGTATTAGAAGATCTCTTGAGAGCTTGCATATTAGATTTTGGAGGGTCATGGGATAACCATTTACATCTGGTTGAGTTCGCATATAATAATAGTTATCAGTCCAGTATTGGTATGGCTCCATTTGAAGCTTTGTACGGAAGACCATGCAACTCACCGTCATGTTGGTTGGAAATTGGTGATAAATTCGTACTTGGGCCAGATGTAATAAGAGAAACTTCAGACAAGATCATGGTTATCCAACAACGAATGAAGGCTACCCAAGGTAGGCGGAAGAGTTATGCTGATAAGAGGTGAAGACAATTAAAATTCTCCGTTGGCGACTTGGTGTTTGTCAAGATTTCTCCGTTAAAGAGCGTGATTCGATTTGGTAGGAGAGGTAAGTTAGCACCAAGATTTGTTGGTCCATTCCTAGTTCTCGAACAAGTTGGGAATTTAGCATATAAGGTTGGATTACCTGACAAGGTGACAGTAGTTCACAATGTATTTCATGTTTCCCAGTTAAGGAAGTTCGTACACGACCCTGGTATGACTATTTCACCGGATCAGTTGGATGGCATCGAAGTAGAACCCAAGGCAGTTGGGAACCGCAGGCTGATCCGTATTGTCGAGTACGATACAAAGCAAATTCGAAGGAAGACGGTGCAACTAGTCAAGGTCCAGTGGGGTGATAACGAGAATGACTGTACATGGGAAACAGAGGAGAGCATAAGGAAGTTGTATCCAAAGCTCTCTACCTGGTAAGATTTTAATGACCATTTAGTTATCCCCTTGTTAGTAAACCGCATGCTAGGATAGGCTTGTTATGTTGTTATGTATGTTTGGTTGTTTGTAAATGGTTGATAGGCATGCGGGACCGATTGTTGTTTTCTTAGTTAAGGAATTTCAGGGGCGAAATTTCTTAAGCAGGTAGAGCGTAACGACCCGCATTCTATGCATCGGAGATCGTCGAATATTTACTTCATTTTCATATGAGGTCGTATAGTCGTGTAACTTTAGGGAACAACTATTGGGGTCATTTTCCATATTCACGATTTTTGCCAATTTTTAAATAACCTTTTTGCCCCTGGTGAATCTTGTTTCGCCTATAACTTTTGATTGGTATGCAATTTTTACCTGAAACCACTTCCGTTGGATTTGAATGATGGTTTACCTTTCCGTAGAGTGGTCACATGTGTCAAACGGACTTACCGTTTGGGAGATATGGCTGAAATAAGGTTTGGAAGGTGAACAACAGCTTAAACGGGCATAATTAGAGTGATTAGCAGTTAGGCTGAAAACCCATTTCGGGATTAGGGTTATGATAGGGCTGATAGGGTTAGGGAATTCAGTTTTTATTCATTTTTACAGCCGCCACTTACCTCTCTTCAACCCTAACAATGGCCTCCACATTCGAAATTCATCCCAAATCGCTTTTTAATCGCGTATTAGCTTAGTCTACACCAAATCAAGGAAGATTAGTACCAAATCAGAGTTGGAGCTGCTGTGTTGCATTGGAAAATGACCCACAATAGTAGAGTTTCAGATCTTTGTTTTATTTGTGGCTAAGGTGAGTGATTTGCATTGTTTTTCACTAATTACGGCTAATTAGGGGTGATTAGTGATAACTAGCGAAATTATGGCTCAGAAAAATCTAGAAAAATTTGTAAAATTCTTAAATATTATTTTAGGGCTCTGATAGAAATTTGGGTTAATTTGGATATGTTTTGCTAATTGTATACTTAAATCATGATTAAGGAGATTAAGGGGAAAATCATGCTTTTTGGGTATGTTTGATCCATATTTACATATTAAATTGTTGTTTTGGTGTTTATGGTTGATTATACATGTTGCTATTACTGTTTGGAATGATTTGTGATTGCAAAGAAAAGTTAGACTGGTCGAAAATGTCGTCATATGGCGTAAATAGCTCGCTGCAAGTGGTGCAGGAATTCATATCAGATGGAAGAACAGAGGGCCGGATCGGATCGCCCTATGGAGTCATGGGACACCATCACGATCCAAGTCATTTTCCCCGATCCGAACCGCCAGCATAAAGTCATCGAGCACCATCACGAATTGAGCTGAACAGCTCGCACATGAAGAACCCGACCCGAATGTTCCCCACGAACCAAGAAGACAGCTCTGAACCGAACCAAAGAGGAATCACAAACTTAACTGACCATGACGTTGGAGCTCACGATTCGAACCACGGGAGGTAGGATACCATGACCCGAACCGATGGGGGAAGCCGACCCGACCCGATGTGATGACCACGAACCAACCCGGAGTTCACGAATGGGAAAGAGACAACCATGACCGATCCAAACCGCCTCAGAAGGACCGAACCGGATGAAGACTGAACCAAAGACGACCAAAGCCCGAGATGCAAAGGTAGTCCAAACGGGAAATAGAACTCAGGATCCAGATGGGAACCAACGAGTTAACTACCTGAGTTGGATTTTACTACGGGACATGTGCTAAGGGGTTATCGATGTTTATAGCTTTGACTCACCACTGAGGAACGGATTATTGGCTATGGATCAGTGCAGTGGAGTTGTTATGACTCCATGGGGCAAAGTGATCGTAGCAGGGCTATGAGCCAGTGCAGTGGAGTTGTTTTGACTCCATGGGGCAGAGTGGACATAGCAAAGTATTAGTGGTTACAGATCAGTGCAGTGGAGCCCTCATGACTCCGTGGGGCAGAGTGATCGTAACAAAGAATTGGGTGATCAAAGTGGTAGATATCGTATGTTTTACGCACTGAGTGAGAGATGTGAGGATGATTGCTATGTTTGATGTTTTGCTATCACCATGACATGCACACCCCTCCCCATTATTTTCACACCTTGTGTAGTGTCACCTTAGAGTATTGTACATCCTGTTGTGCTAACTCTTTGGTTGCAGGTTCAGGTATGGTTATGTATACCTGTTATTGTTCTGTTTTGCTTCTTATCGCTCATACCAGACTTTTGTCTGACCCAGAGTTTTATGTCTCTTCTTATTACTCTGGGTGCTCTTAAACGTGCAGACTAGAGATAGGTCAGGTGATTATGCACGAGTAGTTATACCGTAGACGAGCAGGAGGCTTTCAGATATGATATATATATATATAGGCTTTCAGGTATGATATATATATGTATATATATATATATAATCTCCCTGTGTTGTTGTTAGCCACTACTTTGGGCATTAGTAGCGTACCTCTTTCTTTTGCTTTAGAGACAGTATTTCAAAATTGTAATAATGTTGGTTTGGATGATAAGCTGTATTTTGGATTTTCGCTGCTATGATGGTTTAGTTTTCAGCTTATGCACTATCTCGCCTGTTTTATGTCAAAGTTATGTTATTATATTTTATCCCATGTGCTGTGAGACATTCTACGAGTTCCTTATTAGTTCAAATTTCTTTCTTTGGCGACCGTCTCGTGCTAGTCGAGCACTGGCACAACGCACTTTCATTGGAAATGTCGGCTGGTGCGGGGCGGACCGTCACATAAGTCAATTAATATGGTTTAATAGAGAATTATTTTCTAATATTATTAGTGATGTTGATTTTATAACTTAGCACATCTTTATTAGTCTGTTTTCAAACTTAAGATGACACGGCTTGATCGTTGTAGATTGAAAACCTAAAATCTAAAGGTTTTGGGTTTCCTACATCTACTATAAATATACCTCCAATCCTGCCCTATTTTTCACAACCGCATTCTTATTCTCACTCCTCCTATATATCAATATCTCCCTCTAAAAAATGAAGTTTTGAAATAAATTAAAATAATACACATACTCTGGAAGTTGTTTGTACATAGATTCTGGAATTCTATCAGGAACATCGAAACAACTATTTTGGTGAGATTATATTGTGATTATCTAGATTTTGGACAAGTAAAAGAAAAATATATATAATAGTAGTTTTAGATATTCTCATATCTGAATTATTCATAACCTATTTATAGATTCTAAATATTTACAGTTTGTTTCAGATTCAGATTGGCTCTATTTTCTTTTTGTAAATTCTTCAATTTATTTCTACAATTTCTATTCATATTTTTGTAAACTTTGGTGTCAGATCTCTTTTCCCTTTTCTATTTCTAGTTTGTAGTTTGTATGGGTTACGTCAAAATATACCAAAGTGGCATATGAATACGAATGAATTAGGCATGGATCTATATGCCTAATAACCTATGGTGGATTTTTTTCTTTTTCTTTTATTCTACGTTTGGATTGGGGTAAAACAAATTGAATTGAAATAATCAAAATTGAGGCTAAATTGGATATGTTGACAACTGCAATTAAAAAAGGAATAATTGAATTAAATCTGATTTGAACTGTATAAATGCATTTTAACAAAATATGACAGAAATTGGACTAAAATCAGTAATTTGCATAAATGTGATAATTTGAGATCATAATAAACATTAGGGCTATCAATGAATTGTGTCGGGGCAGGTCAAGTCGGGTTCAGGTTAATTTATAATGGGTCGGGTCAACCTGTTTGTCAAACATGTCATTTTTACCAACCCTAACCCAATCTGGTTATAAACAGGTTGACCCCACCCGACACAATCCATGTAACCTGTTAAACGAAACGAGTAGGGTCAGGTCGAGTCGTGTCAGTTTTACCCGTTTGACCCATTGGCAAATATTTCCCACTAATATAAACAACAAAAGAACCAAATCACCAATAGGAAACATTATTGCATAATCACCAACATGCAGCAAGTTACAAAATCATCAATTGGCAACAATTTACAAAATCACCAATAGGCAGCACATATAAAAAGCATGAAATCGCCATATCCAAAAATTATTCTATATATATAATAATATTCGAGCATACTGCATTAATAAAAGAGTAATAGTTTAGAAGAGATGCTGTTGTTATAAGTAAAATATTACTAACAACACACAAGAAAAAATTCGTAAAATATAATAGCTTACATAGGAATATATGAGCATACCGATTACTGCGTACATAAAAGACTAACGCTAACACCATATATAAAAGACTAACGGTGTAACATCCGTGATTTTTGACCGTCCATATCGACAATGATCCTTAATTGTCGATTTAAACGAATTAAAAATATGGATAGTTATTGGGGTTAAAGAAGAAGAAGAAAGAAGGAACAAATATAGAATCTCGCAGCGGAAGGATGAAATATAATAAATAAATAACAGTTCATAAAGTACATTTTATTATATTTACAACAATTATCAGGGTAAATAACATAACACATACCAATATTTTTTTCAGCGGGATAATAATTTTAATACGTCTGTTGAGCTCCATCTCCATCTTCTTAAATGTATCTTCAAGCAAGGAAAATCTTCGCTAACTGCAACTTGGTCTGACCCGAGCGTATTGCATAAAAAGAAACACAACAAACACTCAGATCAGAACTAAATCATTCGCATATTAGTTAAATCAAATTTCATGTAATAATATGAATGCAATAACTTAAGAGATGTTACAAGAATTTCCATCTCCTAAGGATCCGTCAAACTAATATCATACAATATAATACGCTATTATAATAATGTCTATGGTTAAATATAACATATTAAAATAGCGTAAGCAGGATTACATTTTTACCCTTACACTGTTTATAATACTGTAGTCTATACAGATACTGTAAAGTCCACAATACGTAGTGGCTATCAGAGGGCACTCCATAGGTATGGCACAAATCAAAGTCGTAAGGGGGCTCGATCAGGATAATATGACAAGGCACACGAGGAATGCCCAGAGTAGGAGTATACTAGTTGCATGCCTGGACTGGTGGTAACGCATAGCTGCAACTACCGCCCACTTCGAACAACACTTCGAAATCACGGATGCACATCAAATCAATCAAACCGAGGGACTATAATAATAAAGGAAGAAGTGTTGCCGATGGAAGTAGCTAACCCCACTTGGTCACGGTATAGCCATATTTTAGTCATTTTAATTATGACCCGAAGGTCAAGGATATCCATCATCGTTCTCTTTCTTCAAATCCAGTAATCGCCTCCAAATCCATCCAACACCATTTCTGGAACTCCACCGCGTACAAAGTTGTTAAAATGGTTTTCAGTATTGACAGAGAGTATGACAATATCCGATCCCGGTCTCCTTAACAACCAATCGTTTACATTTTTCACACCGGTCGGTTCTTTTACATTTTGAAGAGGTTCATACTTCATATCAAATATCAGATTTTCAAAATCATTCAATATTCAAGATAGAATATTATTAATACTAAAATCACCATTTAAACCAATCAAAATCCTGAAACAATTCCAACCTTAATAATTTGAATATTAAAATACTTAACAATATATTTAAAATAGTTTAGATATATAATTGAAATAGTTTGAAAATAAATAGTTTGTAATTAAAATAGAATTTATCAAATTTATTAAAATATATAGTTAAAACATTAAGTAATTTATAATATAAATAGTTAATTTTAAAATGATTTGTTTAAAATAATTTATAAAACAAAATAGTAATAAAGTAAAATAGTTTATAAAGAAAAATAATTATTATTAAAATAGTTTATAAAATGATTTGAAATACTATAGTTGGAATTAGAATCGTTTCTCTAACATTTTAAATTAAACTTGAAGTCAAATTTCAACTTCAATTCAACCAACTCAATTTTCAATAATTCCATCAATAAAACTTCCAATTTACATTCATTTCAGTTCGATCAAATTAATTTAACTAGTTACATTCCAAATCAGATTCTCATTTTCAATGATTTCAATGTATGGCAAATATCGAGTTCACAATTCATATATAATTCAAATCAATGTTGATTCATAATAAAATTCAAAGGTGGGTTAAACCATTCAATTTCAATAAATTCGATTTACATTATATTTCACTTTTTGTTTAGCATCAGTTATAATACAAATTTATTTCCCCCTATTTTTTCAAAATTCAAGGTTCAAGTTCAAAGGAAATAAATTATAAAACATCGCTTATATTGTCTTTAAAACAATATTTCAAAATTCATGGTTAAAACAAATTTTATTTAACCGACCGGCGTCTGTATATAATTTTCTATCCTATGGCCAAGTGATACTTAAATTTTAGATTTAGTATTTTGGGAAAGGATATATATCATTTCAATCCAAATCAAGGTCATAGGTATTTATCATTTTAGCCTACATTCTTAATTCATTTCAATGATTAATCCCGGGTTTATTCGATGCCCGTAACATCTGGGGTAATGATTGGGATTAATCAGCACAAACAAATGGTCATATATGAATAAATGTGAATAACAGGTAAATTCACACAATTAATATCAATATGTCAAACATATCAAATTCAAGTCATTCATCACATCAATACATACAAGCAGTCAAATATCGCATAAATTTACCAATTATCAGGTGTCAGATTTTAAAACAGTAATTAAATGTCAAATTTTAACTTAACTGTAAAATTTAATCTAACAGTCAAATTAAACTACATTATCGATGCAAATCTATATACATATGCAATTTAAACTTTCAAACATCAATCCAAACAATCATATCATGACATAATATTATTTAACAAATATTAGAATACTTTAGTTAAGCGTGAGCGGATTAAATCACTCACCTTGGTTTCAAACGAGATTGAAATCCAATTTTTAGCCCAAAATTCAATGTTTTCAGAATCAGCCCAAACTAGTGGCATCGCGAAGAGCTCGTCGATACGATTCCAACGCAACAAACCACGTGTCATTCTGAATTTGTAACAACCCGAAAATCTGGGCCAGTTTAAAATTTTTATTTTGGCAATTTTAGCGAATTTTGAATATTTAAAATGAATTATTTTAAGTAATATCGACGAAAATTTATTTTGAATATAATTCGAACGTATATATTATACGCGTCGTCGTTAGAATATAAAAAATTATATATAATTATAAATAGAATTGAAAATGGCGCGGTAGTTCGATAATTCGATTTCAAACTTCAATTGAATGTACCGGGTGCAAAACAATCCGGATTGTAGTGAAACCAAAAATAATGGAATCTAATTGATAATATCTTTCCAACGAATCCGACAAATCGAGATTTCATATCGGGAATCAAAAGATATGTCCAGTTGAAAATTCTGAATAGTCGCTATGGAATTCAGGCCCTTAAAAATGGACATTTTGCAAACGACCTCGGATTTCGACGAAACCAGTTTTGTTGGGTCCGTGATGTAAAGTTATTGCTAGGTTTCAAATTTCATAATTTTTCGAATCAATATGTGAGCGTGGCAAAGGAAAACGCGTTCGACCAGTTTCAGTTGATTTTAATCAACTGGAAATTGGCCATTTTTCAAACGGTCTCAGAATTTGACGAAATTAGTTTTGTTAGGACCGTATCGTCGATACGAAGCTAGAAATAATTTTTCTAGAATTTTCGAAGTCAGTATGTGGCCCCGGTAAATTAAAGTGTACGTTCAAATTCAATATATACTGTTTCATATTTTGAATTTGATAAAAACTGATCGTAATAGCCGAACTGGCTTACAAGACATATCCCATTGTGTTCGGAATGGGGGTAATTAGCTGGGGGTGACAGTCGTTGGGTCTCGTTCGGAGATCGAATGAAAAGTCAACATAAATGGAGAAAATAATATTAATTTATTATATATATTTTATAAATTCCAATTCACCCCCTTTATCCTCCCTTCTCTCTCATTTTCAGTTCAGAAGAAAAAGAAAATAAAAAAAAAAGAAAAAACCCTTGATCCCCTTTTCCTGCTCGTCGCCCCCTTCGTCGAAGGCGCCACCACCAGAGGGCCCCGCCGCCGCGCAACCCTCCTCCAGCCCTCCTTCTCCCTCCGACACCCCGTTCCCTCTCTCCCCTTCCCTCGAATTTGAATACTCCGATTACCCTAGCCGACACCGGCTAGTGGGGCGCCGCCTCTGACCATCCCCCACCATTTCCGATGCACCCGGCCCCCTGCGGACCCCCAGCCATCCCCAACCGCCACCTTGGAAGACCACCACGCGCCAGTGAACACCCCCCCCTCCAACGATCAAAATGTGTAAGTCTTCCCTTTTAATATTCAGTAAAGGAGATTTTCATTGTATAAAAAAAAGTGATTTTTTAATTAAATTAAAGATTTGACTTTTTTTTTCTTATGTAGATTTAAATTAAAAATATGATTTTTACAATTTAGATTTGAGATAAAAATTTGATTTTTATATATAAAGCCTAGATTTTTATAACGTTTTCATGAGTGTGAAGACTTGAGTTTTATAATGTTTCATGATCATAAAGACTTGATTTTTATTATGTTTACATTATGATAAAGTACATATTTTAATTAAGATGAAGTTTAGATTTTTTTTTTATTTAAATCAAGATTAGATTTTTATCATATAAAAGTATAGATTTTTATCGCAATAAGATTTTGTAAATCGAAAAAGATTTGATTTTTATTTGAAAAGATTATATTTTTATTAGAGAAAAGGTTTGATTTTTATATATGCACATAGTGAATGAAGAAAGGATTTTTATAGTATGACCAACATTATAAAAATAAGATTTTTATCTATGAAGTAGAGTTATAAAAAAATATGATTTTTATATATTGAATAGCGAAGTAAAAATTCGATTTTTATATATTGAATAGCGAAGTAAAATTCGATTTTTCCATATGTAGTGGCTACAGCAACGAAGATGGGATAACGATGAAGATTTCTATCAATGAAGTGCCGTGGAGCTGGATAGCTATATGTGAGAATTTCTCACCTTTCAATTCTTTTTCTAGTTATATATATATACTAGGATGCAGACGGTGCTTAGTAGCACCCGACACAATCGTCCACAGACCATGGACTTGTTTGTTTGGTTGCATAGATTAGTTGAATTATTTGTTTGAATTGAATTGTTGGGTGAGATGAAATTGATTTGATTGATGTGTGAATGGCGTGGGCCTTCACTAGACCGGGGATAAGGCTAGGCCTCGTCCCGTTTCTAGTATCGTGCCGTTATGCCGCCGAAATTTTCTAAAATATGTTAGAAAATAAAATATCATTTTATCGTGTAAATGAATACTAGAAATTCATATGTTGGAATAAAATGTTTTATCGTTAAAAATATAATTTTTAACGTGAATATGAATATAGTGAAAGTGAATAAATAAATATTCATTTACAAACCAGACGGTTTGTTTATGTACACTTATTTGAAGGATATTGATTGGGTCGATAAATTTTACACATCGCCCAACAACACAAATAAAATAGGTGTTTGATTGTTTGAAACCCCACACGGGTGTTGGGATGAAATTTGAAGTTCACTCATCCTGATTGATTGAATATGTCGATCTATTGATTCACAGGCTGTTATAAGCGTTAGATATCTATATTTGATGCTTATACAGTGTAGTGCACTTTGGTTGATGGTTGATTAGTTTTCAATGTTATTATACATGTGATGTATGAAAATCCATGTAATTAACTTTATATGGTAATTGATTGGGCCTCATTCCAATTAAAAAAAAATAAAGAATAATATAAAATAAAAGTTCATGTGTTGACAGTACTCATTCATTGAGATTGGTCATGTGTTGAACGAAATATTTTAATATTAAAATTTACATCTTTATCGATATAAAATAAAAGTTCATGTGTTGACAGTACTCATTCATTGAGATTGGTCATGTGTTGAACGAAATATTTTGATAATAACAACTATTTTGAAAATAGAAATTTATGAAGCCGTGTTGATTAGATTAACGCCATTTTGACGTGAACGATATTTATATCGATTTTATTCATTTCGAAGTGAATTGAATATATAACGATTTCGAAATGAATTGAATATATAACGATTTCGAAATGAATTGAATATATAACGATTTCGAAATGAATTGAATATATAACAATTTCGAAATGAATTGAATATGTAACGATTTCGAAATGAATTGAATATATAACGATTTCGAAATAAATTGAATTGAAAACGATTTCGAAATGAATTGAATTGAAAACGATTTCGAAATGAATTGAATTGAAAACGATTTCGAAATGAAATGAATTGAAAACGATTTCGAAATGAATTGAATTGAAACCGATTTCGAAATGAATTGAAAACGAATTCAAATTGAATTGAAAGCGAATTGAAATGAATTCAAATTGAATTGAAATTTGAATTGAATAGAAATGAATTTTAAAACGAATTTATAAAGTAGAATTCAATTTTGATTTGAATTGAAATGGAAGTTGAAATTGCTTTTGAAACGAATTTAAAACTATTTATATAATTCATTTTAAATAGAAATCGACGAAATATATATTATATATATTATATATAATATAATGGCCTGAATAGAACGCGCCGCGCCGCGGCAGTTCGTGAATTTCGACCATTTATTTCAAACGGACATTACGGGAGATCCGACCATCGGATTCTCCTAAAACCGGAACCGTTGGGTTCGTATCGAAAAGAGCTTTCTAATGAGTATTAGAAATTTGAAATCTAACGGTTGGATTTGGAATTATGTCCAAATCAAATTTGAAAAAGGTCGCTGTAAGTGCAGTTCGATGGCCATTGATGGAAATCGACTGTACGGGCCTTGATAAAATTATTAAAAATAGTAATAATTTGTGTAAAATCATAAGAAATGATTTGTGAAGAATTGGGATGAAAAACTCCATATTTGAAAAAATAAAAATAGATTTTTATCGAAATGAACTAGTTTTGAACTAGAATTATAATTCTATTTATTTTTAAATAAATAAATTGAATTCGAAAAGGGTTTTAAAAATAACCAAAATTCCAATGATTGCATTGGAGTGGATTTGAATCGAAATTGTCTTCGGAATATTTCGATGTTGGAATTCGTGATTATACAGGTGTTGTTATGGAAATTTGAAAGATATATATTTATATCGTTATTTCCAATACGACATTTGTTAGTCGTAGAATTTGATATTGAATATAAGCCGATATATTTTTCTATTCAGAGCCTTGTATTGAATGTCAAATGTGATTTGGGTTTGTCGTGAATGGTGTCTTCACTAACACTGTTCTTGAACCCAGTTGAGAAAAGATTAAATCTTTTTATTCAGATTTAATGAAGTGTACCAATTAAATAACATTTAATTGGAATTGAATTGATATTGATTTTTGGGTTTATCGTGAACAGTGTTTTAAATAACACTTATTCTTTAACCCGATAATTAATGAATGTGACTTTGGGTTTATCGTGAACCGTGTTTTTAAATGACACGGATTCTTTAACCCAGTTAACGATTAAAACTAAGTGGAGTTTTAATGAATCTTTAATTAGATTGAAAAGATCGAAAATGGAGTATCACCAGTTTTGCTCCAGGCGATAGTTAAATCTTTAATTAGATTTGAACGTGAAATGGTAATTGAATTTACCGATAACACTGTGGTGTTAGATATGAAGTATTACCAGTTTTACTTCATGGGATGAATAGGTTGGGATTGGGAAATTAAAACAAATGATTACTTCGGTAAGGTTCGCTAATCCCGACTAGTTTGAATTGATATTCAAAAGTAGATTAAAGAATAAATTCAAGAATTTATCTTTGATAAAATTAATGGGAACATTTCCCTATGAATGTGAAATTTAGAAACTAACTGTCGGTTGGCCAAGCAGAATGGTTTTCTGGATATTGATCTGATGTTGGTTTCGGCCTTCGGGGTTAATATTTAGGGAATTATTCTCTTGATTAATTTACGGTTAGTGACTAATGAATTGAAATGAGGCGTATGTTGTGTTTGTGTAACACTTTTATAATATATACGCGAGTTATTCGGAAAGACCGGGTTTATCCCATTCTGAATAACTGATACGACGATAAGTCGAAGATGAAGACGATGGTCGAAGACCGGAGGTCTTCACGTCGTTTGGGTGATAACTGATGATCTTGATTGGGCTGTACACCCAAGAAGATGGAAACAGTTAGTGATCGTCCAGACGTACTTGGAGATCGATGGATATGCGGGGTACTAGGTGCCTCCGGTTTCGTTCAGGCCCAGAACGGACTTGTAAATGGACTGTGTGTCTGACATTGGATTTCATTCTGTGTGACTGATATCGGTTGCATAGAGTGGTTTGCCTGTGTGGCATGCTAAGATGCAAATGATCAAGGCTTCTGTTGAAAAGCAAAGTCTTGTGGTGATGATCAAAGCACGGCCTTTGTGGCGTAGCTTTGTGTAACGTTTACTTCGCGAGTTTCGCACCCGGTATGAACCAAAAACGGGAGAGGACATCAGGGAGGACTTGCGTTTCTTTCTAGCTAGAAGTGGCGTCAGTGGTTTTACACGCCCTGACGAGTTTGACTTATGTGGTTGTTGCGGTTGCGAGGCGCCTCGGTTATATCGGTTTCGGCCGAATGCATTCTGGTCGGCTGACGGACCAGACTTACACCCCATAGGGTGGGGAGACGTATTGTTCAGGCATAATAATCCACTCCGTGTGGACCGGCCCTGACGATCCAAGGGGCAGTTGCGGCTGTTCCTGAGGGGCGGGCTAGAGCGTCTCGAATCGATTGAGGACTATCTTTTGCCTCGGTTCATAGATGGAAATCCAATTTCCAAATACGTGACTTTGCGGTTTTAGTTGTAATCCTATATATGGCAACATAGTGGGATGGGGCGCTTATGCCGCCTATGATTGATACTTATGATTTGAAGTTGTTTTATACACTATGCACTTATTATAGTATCAAATGATTTGTTTTAAACGTATCAAGCATTCTTTGGCTGTTATAAGGGAAAACCCTATCCTCGACTGCGTTGCATTGTGTGATGGGACCTGGGTCTTATAACAGCTTCATTCTTCTTTATTTAGCATTGCGCTGTTGTTTTATGCACTGGTATTCTTGGGAGGAAACCCGTTCCGTGTTATACGGCGTGGTCCCTTGATTTACCTAATGATTTAAAATAAAGATTAATAACTGTTTTAGTTCTCACACCAGTCACATGACTGACCTGGAGTTTATTGTTTTAACCTAAACTCTGGGTGCCCTTATTTTCGACACGGGCAGCTAGTAGTTTTGGTTTTGCAGATTTATATTCACAGGATCCTGGTTTACAGCTGGAACGATATCCGGAAAGCTTTGTATCCGTATATCTCTTCTAGTTGTGCTTTGTATTATTTTCCGCTGCTATGTATTTAAATGTAATTTGAATCTCTGATATTTCTGTGTAATATTCATTTATACTCTGTATATTCTTGTAATCTGATGCACTGTTGTAATATATAGTGAAATGTTCTTCTGTATGCGTTCTACTTTGTCGTGTTCTCAAACGATAGGGCGTTTCGAACGGTCTGGGTCGGTTTAACGACTGGTTCGGACCGAGCGAAATTCCTTGCCGTCACAGTTGGTATCAGAGCCTTGGTTTACAGAGCTCGAGAACAAGACACCTTAGAACCATACGAAAGAATTCATCAGATATTGGATTAGTAATATCCAATTAGAACGACTCGTTAGAGATAGGATCAGTAGTATCCTAGAACGAGTGTGAAGAGTATATTTTTCAAATGAAAACAATTTTGTTTTGAAATTTAAACCATTTTAAAACGTATTTGACTATTTATTTATTTTGAATATGGACAATCGAGTATATAAAGATTTCGCATATACGCGTCATGAACGTATATTCGAAGTTTTAATATACTGGATAGATATAGAATCATACTCTAGTAGCCCGAAGATGATGCTGATGATTGACTAGTTGTCATTAGTATTCATGTTCGAGTAACGAAGGTGTGATTATCTATATATTTCCATTAGACTGGTGTGAGAACCAAAACTAATATAGTTAGAACACATTGTTGTGAATTGGCATTAAAAACATGATTTTTGTATATGTATCAAATTATGAATTTGAAACTCTAATTCACTAATTGATTGATGTTTGTGTTGTTTGTTTAGTTTGTTTGATAATTTTGAACCATTATGCCTAACTGAATCAAATATTGACTTGTATTGAAATTTGGTCGCATTTGCTTGCATATACATGTATATCATTGAACAGGTCATAGCAAGGAGGCTAGAGCAGAGAATAAAATTTGTTTGCCCGACAAATAGGTACATGTTTACTACATAATTTCCTGTTTTGTTTGGGTGATGATGATTTTGTGAGCCTATTGGCTAGCCGCTTGGCTTTTTCTTTTTCTTTTTGAGATCTGAAGGACCGGGGAAGCTATTTGAAATTCCCCGATGCTCCCGGTGCAGGGGAGGTTATGGCGAAATTTTTCAAAAATTTAGGGAGTTAGCCAAATTTTTGAAAATTTGAAAATTCTCAGAAACTAAAGAGTTGGAGAATGGAAGCCAGATCGAGCGTAGAGTTGAATAATCAAACCACTTTCGACTTCGTTCCTTTTCGGGGACGAAAAGTTTTAAGTGGGGGAGATTGTAACAACCCGAAAATCTGGGCCAGTTTAAAATTTTTATTTTGGCAATTTTAGCGAATTTTGAATATTTAAAATGAATTATTTTAAATAATATCGACGAAAATTTATTTTGAATATAATTCGAACGTATATATTATACGCGTCGTCGTTAGAATATAAAAAATTATATATAATTATAAATAGAATTGAAAATGGCGCGGTAGTTCGATAATTCGATTTCAAACTTCAATT
The DNA here is from genome assembly GCA_030737875.1 of Allium sativum. NCBI lineage: Eukaryota > Viridiplantae > Streptophyta > Magnoliopsida > Asparagales > Amaryllidaceae > Allium > Allium sativum. The sequence continues at coordinate 180,402,665 of CM060924.1, read as the reverse complement.
GAATGTACCGGGTGCAAAACAATCCGGATTGTAGTGAAACCAAAAATAATGGAATCTAATTGATAATATCTTTCCAACGAATCCGACAAATCGAGATTTCATATCGGGAATCAAAAGATATGTCCAGTTGAAAATTCTGAATAGTCGCTATGGAATTCAGGCCCTTAAAAATGGACATTTTGCAAACGACCTCGGATTTCGACGAAACCAGTTTTGTTGGGTCCGTGATGTAAAGTTATTGCTAGGTTTCAAATTTCATAATTTTTCGAATCAATATGTGAGCGTGGCAAAGGAAAACGCGTTCGACCAGTTTCAGTTGATTTTAATCAACTGGAAATTGGCCATTTTTCAAACGGTCTCAGAATTTGACGAAATTAGTTTTGTTAGGACCGTATCGTCGATACGAAGCTAGAAATAATTTTTCTAGAATTTTCGAAGTCAGTATGTGGCCCCGGTAAATTAAAGTGTACGTTCAAATTCAATATATACTGTTTCATATTTTGAATTTGATAAAAACTGATCGTAATAGCCGAACTGGCTTACAAGACATATCCCATTGTGTTCGGAATGGGGGTAATTAGCTGGGGGTGACAGTCGTTGGGTCTCGTTCGGAGATCGAATGAAAAGTCAACATAAATGGAGAAAATAATATTAATTTATTATATATATTTTATAAATTCCAATTCACCCCCTTTATCCTCCCTTCTCTCTCATTTTCAGTTCAGAAGAAAAAAAAAAAAAAAAACCCTTGATCCCCTTTTCCTGCTCGTCGCCCCCTTCGTCGAAGGCGCCACCACCAGAGGGCCCCGCCGCCGCGCAACCCTCCTCCAGCCCTCCTTCTCCCTCCGACACCCCGTTCCCTCTCTCCCCTTCCCTCGAATTTGAATACTCCGATTACCCTAGCCGACACCGGCTAGTGGGGCGCCGCCTCTGACCATCCCCCACCATTTCCGATGCACCCGGCCCCCTGCGGACCCCCAGCCATCCCCAACCGCCACCCTGGAAGACCACCACGCGCCAGTGAACACCCCCCCCCTCCAACGATCAAAATGTGTAAGTCTTCCCTTTTAATATTCAGTAAAGGAGATTTTCATTGTATAAAAAAAAGTGATTTTTTAATTAAATTAAAGATTTGACTTTTTTTTTCTTATGTAGATTTAAATTAAAAATATGATTTTTACAATTTAGATTTGAGATAAAAATTTGATTTTTATATATAAAGCCTAGATTTTTATAACGTTTTCATGAGTGTGAAGACTTGAGTTTTATAATGTTTCATGATCATAAAGACTTGATTTTTATTATGTTTACATTATGATAAAGTACATATTTTAATTAAGATGAAGTTTAGATTTTTTTTTTATTTAAATCAAGATTAGATTTTTATCATATAAAAGTATAGATTTTTATCGCAATAAGATTTTGTAAATCGAAAAAGATTTGATTTTTATTTGAAAAGATTATATTTTTATTAGAGAAAAGGTTTGATTTTTATATATGCACATAGTGAATGAAGAAAGGATTTTTATAGTATGACCAACATTATAAAAATAAGATTTTTATCTATGAAGTAGAGTTATAAAAAAATATGATTTTTATATATTGAATAGCGAAGTAAAAATTCGATTTTTATATATTGAATAGCGAAGTAAAATTCGATTTTTCCATATGTAGTGGCTACAGCAACGAAGATGGGATAACGATGAAGATTTCTATCAATGAAGTGCCGTGGAGCTGGATAGCTATATGTGAGAATTTCTCACCTTTCAATTCTTTTTCTAGTTATATATATATACTAGGATGCAGACGGTGCTTAGTAGCACCCGACACAATCGTCCACAGACCATGGACTTGTTTGTTTGGTTGCATAGATTAGTTGAATTATTTGTTTGAATTGAATTGTTGGGTGAGATGAAATTGATTTGATTGATGTGTGAATGGCGTGGGCCTTCACTAGACCGGGGATAAGGCTAGGCCTCGTCCCGTTTCTAGTATCGTGCCGTTATGCCGCCGAAATTTTCTAAAATATGTTAGAAAATAAAATATCATTTTATCGTGTAAATGAATACTAGAAATTCATATGTTGGAATAAAATGTTTTATCGTTAAAAATATAATTTTTAACGTGAATATGAATATAGTGAAAGTGAATAAATAAATATTCATTTACAAACCAGACGGTTTGTTTATGTACACTTATTTGAAGGATATTGATTGGGTCGATAAATTTTACACATCGCCCAACAACACAAATAAAATAGGTGTTTGATTGTTTGAAACCCCACACGGGTGTTGGGATGAAATTTGAAGTTCACTCATCCTGATTGATTGAATATGTCGATCGATTGATTGACAGGCTGTTATAAGCGTTAGATATCTATATTTGATGCTTATACAGTGTAGTGCACTTTGGTTGATGGTTGATTAGTTTTCAATGTTATTATACATGTGATGTATGAAAATCCATGTAATTAACTTTATATGGTAATTGATTGGGCCTCATTCCAATTAAAAAAAAATAAAGAATAATATAAAATAAAAGTTCATGTGTTGACAGTACTCATTCATTGAGATTGGTCATGTGTTGAACGAAATATTTTAATATTAAAATTTACATCTTTATCGATATAAAATAAAAGTTCATGTGTTGACAGTACTCATTCATTGAGATTGGTCATGTGTTGAACGAAATATTTTGATAATAACAACTATTTTGAAAATAGAAATTTATGAAGCCGTGTTGATTAGACTAACGCCATTTTGACGTGAACGATATTTATATCGATTTTATTCATTTCGAAGTGAATTGAATATATAACGATTTCGAAATGAATTGAATATATAACGATTTCGAAATGAATTGAATATATAACGATTTCGAAATGAATTGAATATATAACAATTTCGAAATGAATTGAATATGTAACGATTTCGAAATGAATTGAATATATAACGATTTCGAAATAAATTGAATTGAAAACGATTTCGAAATGAATTGAATTGAAAACGATTTCGAAATGAATTGAATTGAAAACGATTTCGAAATGAAATGAATTGAAAACGATTTCGAAATGAATTGAATTGAAACCGATTTCGAAATGAATTGAAAACGAATTCAAATTGAATTGAAAGCGAATTGAAATGAATTCAAATTGAATTGAAATTTGAATTGAATAGAAATGAATTTTAAAACGAATTTATAAAGTAGAATTCAATTTTGATTTGAATTGAAATGGAAGTTGAAATTGCTTTTGAAACGAATTTAAAACTATTTATATAATTCATTTTAAATAGAAATCGACGAAATATATATTATATATATTATATATAATATAATGGCCTGAATAGAACGCGCCGCGCCGCGGCAGTTCGTGAATTTCGACCATTTATTTCAAACGGACATTACGGGAGATCCGACCATCGGATTCTCCTAAAACCGGAACCGTTGGGTTCGTATCGAAAAGAGCTTTCTAATGAGTATTAGAAATTTGAAATCTAACGGTTGGATTTGGAATTATGTCCAAATCAAATTTGAAAAAGGTCGCTGTAAGTGCAGTTCGATGGCCATTGATGGAAATCGACTGTACGGGCCTTGATAAAATTATTAAAAATAGTAATAATTTGTGTAAAATCATAAGAAATGATTTGTGAAGAATTGGGATGAAAAACTCCATATTTGAAAAAATAAAAATAGATTTTTATCGAAATGAACTAGTTTTGAACTAGAATTATAATTCTATTTATTTTTAAATAAATAAATTGAATTCGAAAAGGGTTTTAAAAATAACCAAAATTCCAATGATTGCATTGGAGTGGATTTGAATCGAAATTGTCTTCGGAATATTTCGATGTTGGAATTCGTGATTATACAGGTGTTGTTATGGAAATTTGAAAGATATATATTTATATCGTTATTTCCAATACGACATTTGTTAGTCGTAGAATTTGATATTGAATATAAGCCGATATATTTTTCTATTCAGAGCCTTGTATTGAATGTCAAATGTGATTTGGGTTTGTCGTGAATGGTGTCTTCACTAACACTGTTCTTGAACCCAGTTGAGAAAAGATTAAATCTTTTTATTCAGATTTAATGAAGTGTACCAATTAAATAATATTTAATTGGAATTGAATTGATATTGATTTTTGGGTTTATCGTGAACAGTGTTTTAAATAACACTTATTCTTTAACCCGATAATTAATGAATGTGACTTTGGGTTTATCGTGAACCGTGTTTTTAAATGCCACGGATTCTTTAACCCAGTTAACGATTAAAACTAAGTGGAGTTTTAATGAATCTTTAATTAGATTGAAAAGATCGAAAATGGAGTATCACCAGTTTTGCTCCAGGCGATAGTTAAATCTTTAATTAGATTTGAACGTGAAATGGTAATTGAATTTACCGATAACACTGTGGTGTTAGATATGAAGTATTACCAGTTTTACTTCATGGGATGAATAGGTTGGGATTGGGAAATTAAAACAAATGATTACTTCGGTAAGGTTCGCTAATCCCGACTAGTTTGAATTGATATTCAAAAGTAGATTAAAGAATAAATTCAAGAATTTATCTTTGATAAAATTAATGGGAACATTTCCCTATGAATGTGAAATTTAGAAACTAACTGTCGGTTGGCCAAGCAGAATGGTTTTCTGGATATTGATCTGATGTTGGTTTCGGCCTTCGGGGTTAATATTTAGGGAATTATTCTCTTGATTAATTTACGGTTAGTGACTAATGAATTGAAATGAGGCGTATGTTGTGTTTGTGTAACACTTTTATAATATATACGCGAGTTATTCGGAAAGACCGGGTTTATCCCATTCTGAATAACTGATACGACGATAAGTCGAAGATGAAGACGATGGTCGAAGACCGGAGGTCTTCACGTCGTTTGGGTGATAACTGATGATCTTGATTGGGCTGTACACCCAAGAAGATGGAAACAGTTAGTGATCGTCCAGACGTACTTGGAGATCGATGGATATGCGGGGTACTAGGTGCCTCCGGTTTCGTTCAGGCCCAGAACGGACTTGTAAATGGACTGTGTGTCTGACATTGGATTTCATTCTGTGTGACTGATATCGGTTGCATAGAGTGGTTTGCCTGTGTGGCATGCTAAGATGCAAATGATCAAGGCTTCTGTTGAAAAGCAAAGTCTTGTGGTGATGATCAAAGCACGGCCTTTGTGGCGTAGCTTTGTGTAACGTTTACTTCGCGAGTTTCGCACCCGGTATGAACCAAAAACGGGAGAGGACATCAGGGAGGACTTGCGTTTCTTTCTAGCTAGAAGTGGCATCAGTGGTTTTACACGCCCTGACGAGTTTGACTTATGTGGTTGTTGCGGTTGCGAGGCGCCTCGGTTATATCGGTTTCGGCCGAATGCATTCTGGTCGGCTGACGGACCAGACTTACACCCCATAGGGTGGGGAGACGTATTGTTCAGGCATAATAATCCACTCCGTGTGGACCGGCCCTGACGATCCAAGGGGCAGTTGCGGCTGTTCCTGAGGGGCGGGCTAGAGCGTCTCGAATCGATTGAGGACTATCTTTTGCCTCGGTTCATAGATGGAAATCCAATTTCCAAATACGTGACTTTGCGGTTTTAGTTGTAATCCTATATATGGCGACATAGTGGGATGGGGCGCTTATGCCGCCTATGATTGATACTTATGATTTGAAGTTGTTTTATACACTATGCACTTATTATAGTATCAAATGATTTGTTTTAAACGTATCAAGCATTCTTTGGCTGTTATAAGGGAAAACCCTATCCTCGACTGCGTTGCATTGTGTGATGGGACCTGGGTCTTATAACAGCTTCATTCTTCTTTATTTAGCATTGCGCTGTTGTTTTATGCACTGGTATTCTTGGGAGGAAACCCGTTCCGGGTTATACGGCGTGGTCCCTTGATTTACCTAATGATTTAAAATAAAGATTAATAACTGTTTTAGTTCTCACACCAGTCACATGACTGACCTGGAGTTTATTGTTTTAACCTAAACTCTGGGTGCCCTTATTTTCGACACGGGCAGCTAGTAGTTTTGGTTTTGCAGATTTATATTCACAGGATCCTGGTTTACAGCTGGAACGATATCTGGAAAGCTTTGTATCCGTATATCTCTTCTAGTTGTGCTTTGTATTATTTTCCGCTGCTATGTATTTAAATGTAATTTGAATCTCTGATATTTCTGTGTAATATTCATTTATACTCTGTATATTCTTGTAATCTGATGCACTGTTGTAATATATAGTGAAATGTTCTTCTGTATGCGTTCTACTTTGTCGTGTTCTCAAACGATAGGGCGTTTCGAACGGTCTGGGTCGGTTTAACGACTGGTTCGGACCGAGCGAAATTCCTTGCCGTCACAGAATTCGTATGAAGAAGTTATGCAAGTTTTAGTGGTTGAAATTTAAAAAATAAAAATAAAAACAAAAATTGGAAGAAAAATGGCACAAAATATTCAAGACCTGCCACATCAGCACTCTAATACATGTGCCTCCTTTCTCTTCCATGCTCCTTAAATTCCAGGAAAGAAAATACCGTAACCCATCTTCAACGGAAAAACAAAATCACGCCCCTCCCTTTTATCCACCGTTTGTCGATCCAACTACCCCATGAGATGCGCCACCATTTGCTCTACTTGCGCCTTGAATTTGGGCCCACACAGTGGCGCCTCCACTTCGAAATCCACGCCTAAAGGTGCTACGTTTCTGGACAAATTCCGGCGATTCCTTGAAGCAAACCATATCATCATCCGTACGGATGTGAATATCTTCTCGAGTCATTTATTAAGTTTTGAATTTCACTGAGCGGATTGTAAGATATTGAGGATCAATGATTAGGTAATTTTCGGCCATAGAAATTGAAGTCGGCGGCTGAAGTATTTAGGGTTTAGAAATGAATAAAATAATATAAATTGCATCGTTAAGCGTGTTTTAAAGTCAAAAACTGAACTATGTCCAAATTAGGCCGGCTTACTGCCTAACAATAGGTTTTAAGGCCTTCTGAACGCAATGGGACTAGTGGGGAAGCCAAATTCCGAAGTTTATAACAATTTCACTTAAAATGTCATATTTTTAATTAAATAACGTACGAATTTCAATGTTCATTAATTTTTATTCAAATCAAAATAAAATTCATGTAAACTTATAAATCAAAATTTTATTATTGCGATTACAATTATCGTTAAATTTAGCAGTTCAATTATGTTTTCAACATCAAATTTCAAAATTAAATCATCAAATATTATTTATAACCATATAATATCAAAATCATATTAAATAAAATAATTCAATTTACCGCAAAATCTTGGGATGTTACATTCTCCCCAACTTAAAAACTTTTCGTCCTTGAAAAGGAACGTAGAAATGAAGTGGCAAAATAAAATTGAAATAATACAAAATTTCCACCAAAATTAGAAAATTTTAACTTATACCAAACTCACATTTTCACAAAATTTTCAAAGTAATAAATTCACGAAAAATTTCGGTAGAGTCCACTTTGTATGGTTAGGTCCGGAAAACAATAATATATATAATCATAAATATAAATCTCATCTCAATGATGAGGCAACCCAAAATGAAGAAAACAATATGAAATGCCAAAATACGATATGTAAACTCGATATACGTACCTTTCATTTGCGTTATTAGCGATTTATTTATTTTTAGGCAGTAATAGCAAATTTTTATGCGCAAGTGTAACTAATGCAAGCAAATTGTTTTCAGTACCTACTAACACTCAGCAATATATAGAAGAAATAATATTTATATGTTTATAGTAAATACACATGAATTAGCAAATGCAACTAAAACATAAATAAAATATCCAATCAAATATATTCATTCAACTAAGCAAATCTATAGAATTTTTCAATGTCGCTATTTTATTTGTATGGTTTCATTGTTTACTTCACTTTTAAACAATTCATATTTTCATTTGTTATATTTCATTCTCAAGTTCATTTCCAAATTCAACACTTGGTTTATTATATTTATTACTTATTAATTACCCAAGCCACAAGTTGTTTCCATTTTACTTAAATGAAAAAATTATCCAATACATATTTAGCTGACTGACATCGAATTATGTTTCATATTTAATTTCAATTTCCTTCAACAATTCTATCGACTTTATTATCATCCATTTTATTATAATTAAATTTTAAATTGCGAATATCCCTAGCACTGTTTTTCTGAAATTTTGGTTCACATATATCTTGATATTTACAAGTTGAAATTTAAAATTTTCTCTTTCATTAGGTAAATATAATCCAACAGGACCAGATGATTCTTGTTTCAAAGAATTATGACTTATTTTGGATTATATACATTCATTAAAACTTCAATTCGGAAAATTACGAACTGCCGCTGCGCGACGAGCTTGTTTTAATTAAATTAAATTTATTCATTCAACCTTCGTTAAGTTTATAAATATAAGCCTATTCACTTATATTTTCACGAAACAAATACTAATATCAAAACATTTCAGTTTATTACCAATTAGTGCACTTAATTTTTTTTCGTTAATTCATATTACTTAGCATAAGATAACTAAGTATATATCGTTTATTACATAATTTAAATTTTATTTATACCAACCAAAATTTTCCACTTTGATTTTCCATTCTTATACTTGTGCCTTAATTAATTGCTTATTCTTATAACACTCAACTTCTTAGTCAATTGGTAAGTTATTCATGTTATAGAACAAAATTGATTATTACCCAAGTTTCAGTGGTTACCGTTCATTTTAGTTTATTATCCAATTCTTAAGAAATTTTATTTTAATTATAACTCTCTTAATATTCAGAAGTTTCAATTCATTATTTTAAGATTTCAAGAATTTTATTTTCGGGTTGTTTTTTTTCAATTTTTTTTTAATATAATATATCGTTTACATAAAACCATACTATAAAAGGGATTTAAATAAAGTTCAATTTCGTAAAACAAAATACAGAAGTATAAAATGTCTCCCTACTTAGACTCTTGAAAATAAACATCGATGATGCGTGCACTCATCACCGAAATCATTTCCAAGGACAAGAGGGTAAAAACTTTTTTTTCAATAATTCATTTGAAACAATTTCTATATGAAACACTTTTTTTAAATATAAATATATTATCTCAAACCATTTGCAAGTAAATGTTACAAAATCACACGAAATCAAATTCTCAAATTCATATTTTACTTCTTATTTCATTACCAATAAATTTCAATATTTGATTATTATTTTTAAGTCATTCAATAATCAATGGTTCTAATTATTAATTAATCGAATGATAAATGATGAAAAATTAATATTATCATCAACCAAATCAAATTTCATATATTTTCAAATAATTCTATGTATATATAAAATATAATTTAAAACAATATTATGTCGGTAAGCACTGTTCGAGTGTTTAGATATCCCTATCGATTCCTTGGCGTCCCAAGTACCGACCAGAATTCATAAATACTCAACAGAACAACCAACACAATACAAAACCATTTTTATGTCAAAATACAAATACGCACTCTCACATACACTCAAACTCATTCTAGGGCATTATTTCCCTATCTCTAATGAGTTAATCCCAAATAGAGCCAAGGTTTTCGCTAAACCAAAGCTCTGATACCAAATGTAACATCCGTGATTTTTGACCATCCAAATCAACAACGATCCTCAACTGTCAATTTAAACGAATTAAAAATACAGATAGTTATTGGGGTTAAAATAAGAAGAAGAAGAAAGAAGGAACAAATATAGAATCTCTCAGCGGAAGGACAAAATATAATAAATAAATAAATAACAGCTCATGAAGTACATTTTATTATATTTACAACAATTATTAGGGTAAATAAACATAACACATACCAATATATTTTTTCAGCGGAATAATAATTTTAATACGTCTGTTGAGCTCCATCTCTATCTTCTTAAATGTATCTTTAAGCAAGGAAAATCTTCGCTAACTGCAACTTGGTCTGACCCGAGCGTATTGCATAAAAAGAAACACAACAAACACTTAGATCAGATGTAACGACCCAAGGATTTTCGACCCCGAAAATCGACATAAAATCACCATGTCGACTATTCATGTATCGAAAACACTGGATTGTCAATAGAAAGAAATTAGAGGGTGAGAATAGAAAGAAATATCAAAATAGAAGAAAGAAGAAGAACAACACATCAGAATCTCACAGCGGAACGAATAAAATATAATATAACAAATCTCTTTATACAAAAAAACTGTATATACATACCAAGCATCAGTGTACAACATATATCAGACACAGTGGAAAAATATATGTATATAACTAACGGTGAAGCCACCTGCTTCCAGCTCCTTAAACTCCAAGCGAAACCTAACCTGGAACATACTCGGTCTGACCCGAGCACATTTAAAGCTAAGCAAAATACACCGGGTCAGTCTGGAATACTATCAGTGATAAATTCACAGAACACACAACTTGTTTAACTTTGGAAAATCCTTATTGAAATCAAAGGATAATAGTAAGACCAGTCCACACATAAACACGGACGGTTTTTACTTTACTATAACCCCAAACGTTTTTGAAATCATAACTTATTCTGATATTATTATAGTGTCTAAATACAAATAAATATCAATCTAGAGGAACGCTTGGATCTTACGCTCCACATATATAGTATACAAACGAAACCGCGGGCACTTATTGGATATTGGATTCCAACCTTGACAAGGTATGGGACCACCTTCCGCATGTGTATCTCTAGAGGCGAATACATTGGGTTCAACAAGAACGTCTTGCAACCCGGCCCACACATAACCGACCACTCATTTCGCTTGAGTGTATCGCCGACGGTTGGGATCAGCAACCGCCTCCCGAAAAGGGACAACATCGAAATATAGATTTAAGAAGAAAATGGAATTTATCTAGATAGGTGATCATACACCCTAATGGGAGCGACCCACATAGCCATGCTGCCTGCTCGATTTTTGTCATTTCCCGGTTGATGAGGCTTGAGGCCAGAACTTAACTTTAAAACATCTGGTCATCATTCACTTTGAATGCCACATCGTCAGATCTGCCAGATCACACTGATTGACGTCCACAAAAATAATCTAGTTTATTTGGCTAGAGAATAACCATTTCTCCGCCATCAACCATGGTACGTTTGGAGAAATCAACGCATGTAATTCTTTTGGAAATACTCTGTCAGACATCCGTCCATACAAGTCATCCAGGAACAGGATGAACCGAAGGTACTCTCCTACTGCATCTCATATAGGAATCACCCCATGGATCAGTAGCGAGCAGTCCTTGCAACCCGTGGATTTCAACCACGACAGAATCACAAACCAAATAACTCTGGTTGCAAGCCAGAGAAATTCGACAAGTAGTCCTTTTGCTTATGAAGATCTACGGTCTTCACTTGCTCCGTCTTCAATTGACGTCTTCACGTATTTGTTGGTCGGAATGGTTTTCGAATATAAATTCGATCATGTTCTTTCCGTACCAACAACCGTATTGGTCAGGTTTTGATAGTCGGTGTTTTTAACTATCAAATAACAAATGTGTTCATAAAATGATCTTGCTAATTCGATAGTTGACATGACTTGGCCTTTTTAACAAAATCTTTAATAGCTTTTAGATCTTCTAATAAATTCAAAACATTTATTTTTAATTACTTTAACAAAATACTTTATACATTTTAGAGAATGCGTACATAAATGTAATTAACTTTCCATTTCCATCACCACATCTTTCACTCGTTTCAAACCAATAGCCTTCCTCGACAATAACGAAGCCATTCAAGTCGGGGTATTTTATTTATCTCTCAGACCTTGATCGACAACGTTCTTATCTCAGGATGAATACCAGTTCGTAACTTAAACCCTTATAAAAATCTTGTTTACCATCTCGATTTCAAATATGGTTTTATAAACCATTTCTTATATTTGAAATCCATGTTCAATAATCTCTTTACTTAATTCCTTTAATTAATTAAAAATTCACCAAAACAAACATATAACTTAAAACATTATTTCACTCATAAACTTTGAGTTTATATAAGAATCCCACATCATATAATATGTTTCCATCTTCTTTACAATAAGGCTTTTTAACTTGGATTGTTATTTCAAAAACCCATTTACAAATAATTAACACAATCTCATTTGTATGTATTTCCCTTTACATTTCAATTACGCCTTTTCGCTCAAGTAAATCCTTTAACCTTTAAGGTTATCATTTTGGTTTAAAAACCGTTTTAAAACCTTGTTTGGATTTTCCCCCCTTATCACTCATACAAATTCCTTTACCACCTTTCCAACTACTTAGGTTTTATTCTAAAACCATCATTACATTTCATCTATTTCTAATATATATCTATCTTCCATAATAATTTCCTTCAATTGAATTAACATTATATGATTTAAAAATTAAGGAAAACCTTACTTAAATTCCCACATTTACTTGCCAATTCCATTTACCACCCTTGTTTGAAATTTGGATTATACATCACTTTAAAAACTCTTATTGTCCTCTTTGACCCAATCTTATCGCCCCTTAATCACTTATTAATTGATTTCCCATTTAAAAGGTCATAGCTTAAATTATTATTAATTAAAATAGTAATTATCCTTAATATTAACCATATTAGAAATGGTTAACTTTGATATTAATTAAAAATAGGATTTTTATCGTCTTGAAAGCTTAATAATAATCAATTTTATTAACACTAACCACTTCAATGATTTCTTTAATTCTTAGTTAATCGACGATTAACTAATTACTTTCCACTATTCATTAACTTAACTTATATTTCAGAAATTTAAATCAAATTACTTTTCATTTGTCCATTTCACTCAAAACGGTTGATTTTATCGACCGTACACCTCAGTTAGCAGTTAACTGATTTCAATTGCCATTCCCCTTTTAAATTAATTAAATAACTTAATTAATTAAAAATCCCATTTAATTGGTTTAAAAACAATTATTTCTATTTGCCAACCCGTAGGTAAATTCTATAGTTTCTGCTACCGTTTAACTTGAATAAACCATTTCAATAAATTCTCTTATAAACTCGATTAAATTATTTATTTATAAATTTCTATTTTAATTATTTATATAAAATGACTGAAGAGCTTCAGTCCAGTTATAAAATAATTTATAACTTTAAAACTGCGTTGTTTCACCGAACGGTAAACCGACGTCTAAAACAACACATTTTAGGCCATTCACTGCCAATTACCAAATCAACACTGTCAGATGATTTTAAACACAACACAGGTGAATATTTATTCAACCATCATGCTCAAACAGGTTTTTCTAACATATGGGGTTCAATCAATTCAAATATCAACAATATAAAACAAACAAACAACATATATAATATTTGAGGAACCCGGTCGGATCCCTCCAACCTGTCCTTCCCTGCCTCACAGCTCGTTATACATTTCATAATAATATATGAAATAAATTTCAACCATCTATAATTTAAAACGATGAAACATAAATGATAGCAACTAATCAAACAATAACCAACCAACAACAACCAATTAAATAGTTTATATTTTTAAAGGTAAATTATATTTTAATATGAATTTACCACATCACAGGATTCCAGAAGGTGTGAGAATTAACTCACCATATTATTCAGTCGACGGTTGACGCGTTTGTTTCTTTAAATCTTGAACGGACGTTCAAAATTTGCTGAAATTTTAACTTCGTCAGATCAGTGCCTAGTCAGTGCCATCGCCTAGGCCTCGTCCCTGCGATCCCAACGGATCCAGTTTCGTTAAATTTTGTTATTGTATGAGAAGGTTATCGCCATTTCAAGTTTATATAAATTATACGATAATTAATTAAGTTAAATTATAAATAAATTAAATAATTTAAATACCTTAACTAATTCGATAGCTACATCATAATCAGAGTAAAAAAAATATCCGCCTTCCTCAGTTTGTCTTCCTGAACCCGATACCCCATCTCCCTGAAGCCACCAACCCCAAAACACGACCTACAACTTCCCCCGCCAGCACCTGCTTCCGCCACCGGACCGTACGAGTCCTCCACCACCAGAACCGCCGTTGAGAGCAGCCCCCACGGCCATCACCTCGAGACCAGAAACTTCCTCCATCGCCTGCAATTGCTCGACAACCGAATTCCATTCAACCCGCAATTGACGTCGCCATAGTTCACCAAAACCGACCGGACGACCCCCATCAGAACCGCGTTCCATTACTGCTTCCCTACCCTTCATCAACCACCACACGTTGCTGACCCACGGCGCAAAAAAACAATAAAATCCGCCCGTCACTTCAAAAAGTAAACCCAAAACCACGTTCTCCGTTCATCTACCTAGTTCTCTCACCTTCGACCACCAGAGGTCATGCCACCACCGCTAAAACGAAGCCCTGTCTCTCCTCTACAAAACCCCCAAGGTCCCGGCCTCTCAAATTGATCCATTTTCTTTGATTCTGCAAAGAACGAAACTGTCCAGTTTGGGTTTTTGGATGATTCCGACCACCTAACTCAACGAAACCTCCCCAATTTTCTCCAGTAGCTAGATAACATCCCGATCTATCACTTTGCTTCAGGTCCCCCTAGCAAATTCTTCACGAATTAGAAGATATAAATTGTTTTGTTGTGGTTTTTTTATTTGCAAAATGTGGCTGCTGGAAAAATGCTTCGACGGGATGGACTGAAAATTGAGCTGAAATATAGTGTATATATAGAAGAAAAATGATATTAGTTATGTTGATGTGACGAACGATATTTTTCTTCGTGTCTATCGCTATTTTAAACGTTGTTTATTGGCTCTTGTGCTCACGTACAAACCCCGTTCGTGACACGAATGGACGACATAGTATAATTTGACGTTACGGTCCTATTGAAACTTGTTTCGTCGAATTCCGAGTCCGTTTGCTCGAACGACCCTCGTTCACGTTCAAATGGTCGTTTTTATTTGTATTTTATTTTTCCACGCTCACAAATTAATCCCGATTGACGCGCCACTTGAAACCTAGCAATAATTTACTGTTGCGGTCCCAATAAAATTTGTTTCATCGAAAACGAAGGTCGTTTGAATAAAGTCCCTTTTATAACTGCCCAATTCAGATAAAATAAACCAATTTTAAAATACCTCAATATAATAATATTAAAATATTGAAATTGTCCATATACGACCAAAATATCGTATAGAACCAAGATAATATATCCCGGGTTGAATTTGATGCCAAATCGATATTATAAAAATTTAAAAACCCCTTTATTTATATAAATAACGATATAACATATAAAGGAAATTCCACAACGACCTTTTCAAAATTTGATTTGGACATAAAATAAAATCTACAACACGAAAATTCGATTTCTCTCTTTCAATAGAAAAATATCATTGAACAGATTCGGACGTTTCTCGTTTCGAGAAAATCCGACTCATATTGGGTCTTGTACAGCCGCTTGAAGTTCAAAACGCCAAATTACGAACAACCGCGCCGCTGCAGCTCGTTTTATAATTAAATTATAAATTAAACGTTATAACGTCTTTTTATAAACGAAATCGCCACTATAATTTCAGCACGAACGATATTAAACCATTTTAATTCGCCCGTTCACATTATACAGCAAAATCAACATTTTCCAAATATCCCGAAAATAAAATATTATTATATTTTTAATATAATTTAAATAATCAAAATAAAATGGTTAAAATCGATTATTTAAATTCACATAAATATTTTAAATAATAAAATAATTCAAATAATTGGCCAGAAAATACGGGACGTTGCATTCCTTCCCCCTTAAAATAATTTCGTCCTCGAAATTGCTAAGGTAGAAAGAACATTACAGCCTATTATCTTTACAAAAATATCAAATTTTAACTCGATTTTATTTCCAAAACAAATCTAATCGGTTTTAAAAACAATTTAATCCAAATAAAAGAATTTCTCAAAAATCTTCAAAAATTTTCTAATACCTTAATTTTGGAAAAATTTTGGCGGAGTCTCCTCCTGTACAGAGGACATCTGCAATATCGTATGTTCAAGAAATAAATATACCTCGACCAAAACGGTCGGAAAAATTCAAAATCCAAACAAAACCAAAATTTCATATTTTCGCAGGTGTACCTTTTTGCGAGCGTTATTATACGATAAGCGATATTTTATACTTGAGCTTGCTTAATTATAATGCAGCTCTATTCAAACTGGATTCAATTAACTTCAGAATTTTCTCTTGGATGAATTTTAATGCAGAATTGGCACTTCTGCACCTGTTTCTCAACTCAAATGAATATCATTAGTCATCACAACAATATCATTTATGTTCAAAATATCCATCTCATTCATATCATTCATATCAGCCAATTATACACATAATTCAATCCACACGAGATTATAATCACGTCTTAGCAATTGATCTCTTTAATTATCCATTCAAATTTATTTATCTGGATTGATTTATTCGAATTATTTATTTCAGATTGGTTTTCAACCAAATTAATTCATGTTCAAGTTTATATCCATGAGATCTAGCACACCATCCAAACATATCACACAATCAACATTAACAAATCAATCGATTGCCCATACTATAATAATTTATAAAATCCTTACCTTTATTATTTATAAAATATATTGGGAAAAAATAATTTCAAAAATAATTTTATATCAAGTTACAAGTACGCGCTCTCGTATATATACTCAAACTCAATCTAGGGTATTACTAACCCCATCTCTATCGAGTCACGCCACAGAGCCAAGGTTATCACTAAACCATTAGCTCTGATACCATTGTAATGACCCAAGGATTTTCGACCCCGAAAATCGACATAAAATCACCATGTCGACTATTCAAGTATCGAAAACACTGGATTGTCAATAGGAAGAAATTAGAGGGTGAGAATATAAAGAAATAAATATCAGAATAGAAGAAAGAAGAAGAATAACACATTCAGAATCTCACAGCGGAACGAATAAAATATAATATAGCAAATCTCTTTATACAAAAGAACTGTATATACATACCAATCATCAGTGTACAACATACATCAGACACAGCGGAAAAATATCTGTATATTACTAATGGTGAAGCCGCTTGCTTCTAGCTCCTGAAACTCCAAGCGAAACCTAACCTGGAACATACTCGGTCTGACCCGAACACATTTGAAGCAAAGCAAAATACACCGGGTCAATCTGGAATACTATCAGTGATAAATTCACAGAACACACAACTTGTTTAACTTTGGAAAATCCTTATTGAAATCAAAGGATAATAGTAAGACCAGTCCACACATAAACACGGACGGTTTTTACTTTACTATAACCCCAAACATTTTTGAAATCATAACTTATTCTGATATTATTATAGTGTCTAAATACAAATAAATATCAATCTAAAGGAACTCTTGCATCTCACGCTCCACATATACAGTATACAAACCAAAACCGCGGGCGCTTATTGGATATTGGATTCCAGCCTTGACAAGGTATGGGACCACCTTCCGCATGTGTATCTCTAGAGGCAAATACACTGGGTTCAACAAGAACGTCTTGCAACCCGGCCCACACATGACCGACCACTCATTTCGCTTGAGTGTATCGAATGTATATAACCGACGGTTGGTATCAACAACCACATCCAAAAAGGGACAGCATCAAAATATAGATTTAAGAAGCAAATGGAATTTATCTAGATAGGTGATCATACACCCTAATGGGAGCGACCCACATAGCCATGCTGCCTGCCCAATTTTTGTCATTTCCCGGTTGATGAGGCTTGAGGCCATAACTTAACTTTAAAACATCTGGTCATCATTCACTTTGAATGCCACATCGTCAGATCTGCCAGATTACACTGATTGACGTCCACAAAAATAATCTAGTTTATTTGGCTAGAGAATAACCATTTCTCCGCCATCAACCATGGTACGTTTGGAGAAATCAACGCATGTAATTCTTTTGGAAATACTCTGTCAGACATCCGTCCATACAAGTCATCCAGGAACAGGATGAACCGAAGGTACTCTCCTACTGCATCTCATATAGGATCACCCCATGGATCAGTAGCGAGCAGTCCTTACAACCCGTGGATTTCAACCACGACAGAATCACAAACCAAATAACTCTGGTTGCAAGCCAGAGAAATTCGACAAGTAGTCCTTTTGCTTATGAAGATCTACGGTCTTCACTTGCTCCGTCTTCAATCGACATCTTCACGTATTTGTTGGTCGGAATGGTTTTCGAATATAATTTCGATCCTGGTCTTTCCGTACCAACAATCGTATTGGTCAGGTTTCGATAGTCGGTGTTTTTAACTATCAAATAACAAATGTGTTCACAAAATGATCTTGCTGATTCGGTAGTTGACATGACTTGACCTTTTTAACAAAATCTTTAATAGCTTCTAGATCTTCCAATAAATTCAAAACATTTATTTTTAATTACTTTAACAAAATACTTTATACATTTTAGAGAATGCGTATATATATGTACTTAACTATCCATTTCCATCACCACATCTTTCACTTGTTTCAAACCAATAACCTTCCTCGACAATAACGAAGCCGTTCACGTTGGGGTATTTTATTTACCTCTTAGACCTTGATCGACAACGTTCTTATCTTAGGATGAATACCAGTTTGTAACTTAAACCCTTACAAAAATCTTGTTTACCATCTTGATTTCAAATATGGTTTTATAAACCATTTCTTACATTTGAAATCCATGTTCAATAATCTCTTTACTCAATTCCTTTAATTAATTAAAAATTCAGTAAAACAAACTTATAACTTAAAACATTATTTCACTCATAAACTTTGAGTTTATATAAGAATCCCACGTCATATAATCTGTTTCCATCTTCTTTACAATAAGGCCTTTTAACTTGGATTGTTATTTCAAAAACCCATTTACAAATAATTAACACAATCTCATTTGTATGTATACCTTTACATTTCAGTCACACCTTTTCGCTCAAGTAAATCCTTTAACCTTTAAGGTTATCATTTTGGTTTAAAAACCATTTTAAAACCTTGTTTGGATTTTCCCCCCTTATCACTCATACAAATTCCTTTACCACCTTTCCAACTACTTAGGTTTTATTCTAAAACCATCATTACATTTCAATCTATTTCTAATATATATCTATCTTCCCTAATAATTTCCTTCAATTGAATTTACTTTATTTGATTTAAAAATTAAGGAAAACCTTATTTAAATTCCCACATTTACTTGCCAATTCCATTTACCATCCTTGTTTGAAATTTGGATTATACATCACTTTAAAAACTCTTATTGCCCTCTTTGACCCAACCTTATCGCCCCTTAATCACTTATTAATTGATTTCCCATTTAAAAGGTCATCGCTTAAATTATTATTAATTAAAATAATAATTATCCTTAATATTAACCATATTAGAAATGGTTGACTTTGATATTAATTAAAAATACGATTTTTATCGTCTTGAAAGCTTAATAATAATCAATGTTATTAACACTAACCACTTCAATGATTTCTTTAATTCATAGTTAATCAATGATTAACTAATTACTTTCCACTATTCGTTAACTTAACAAATATTTCAGAAATTTAAATCAAATTACTTTTCATTTGTCCATTTCACTCAAAACGGTTGATTTTATCGACCGTACACATCAGTTAGCAGTTAACTGATTTCATTTGCCATTCCCCTTTTAAATTAATTAAATAACTTAATTAATTAAAAATACCATTTAATTGGTTTAAAAACAATTATTTCTATTTTGCAACCCGTAGGTAAATTATATAGTTTCTGCTACCGTTTAACTTGAATAAACCATTTCAATAAATTCTCTTATAAACTCGATTAAATTATTTATTTATAAATTTCTATTTTAATTATTTATATAAAATGACTGAAGAGCTTCAGTCCAGTTATAAAATAATTTATAACTTTAAAACTGCGTTGTTTCACCGAACGGTAAACCGACGTCTAAAATAACACATTTTAGGCCATTCACTGCCAATTACCAAATCAACACTGTCGGTTTAAAAAACACAACACAGGTGAATATTTATTCAACCATCACGCTCAAACAGTTTTTTCTAACATATGGAGTTCAATCAATTCAAATATCAACAATATAAAACAAACAAACAACATATATAATATTTGAGGAACCCGGTCGGATCACTCTAACCTGTCCTTCCCTGCATCACAACACGTTATACATTTCATAATAATATATGAAATAAATTTCAACCATCTATAATTTAAAACGATGAAACATAGATGACAGCAACTAATCAAACAATAACCAACCAATAGCAACTAATTTATATTTTTAAAGGTAAATTATATTTTAATATGAATTTACCACATCACAGGATTACAGAAGGTGTGAAAATTAACTCATAATATTATTCAGTCGACGGTTGACGCATTTGTTTCTTTAAATCTTGAACGAACATTCAAAATTTACTGAAATTTTAACTGCGTCAGATCAGTGCCTAGTCAGTGCCATCGCCTAGTCCTCGTCCCTGCGATCCCAACGGATCCAGTTTCGTTAAATTTCGTTACTGTACGAGAAAGTTATCGCCATTTCAAGTTTATATAAATTATACGATAATTAACTAAGTTAAATTATAAATAAATTAAATAATTCAATTACCTTAACTAATTCAATAGCCACGTCATCATCAGAGTAAACAAATACGCGTCTTCCTCAATTTGTCTTCCTAAACCCGATACCCCATCTGCCTGAAGCCACCAACCCCAAAACACGACCTACAACTTCCCCCGCCAGCACCTGTTTCCGCCACCAGGTCGTACGAGTCCTCCACCACCAGAACCACCACTGAGAGCAGCCCCATGGCCATCACCTCGAGACCAGAAACTTCCCCATCGCCTGCAATTGCTCCACAACCGAATTCCGTTCAACCTGCAATTGATGTCGCCACAGTTCACCAGAACCGACTGTATGACCCCCATCAGAACCGCCTTCCAACACCGCTCCCCTACCCTTCATCAACCACCACCCGATGCTGACCCACGGCACCGGAAAACTATAAAATCCGCCTGTCACTTCAAAAAGTAAACCCAAAACCATGTTCTCCGTTCATCTACCTAGTTCTCCCACCTCCGACCACCAGAGGTCACGGCACCACCGCCAAAACGAAGCCTTGCCTCTCCTCTAAAAAAAACCCAAGATCCCGGCCTCTCAAATCGATCCATTTTCTTTGATTTCTACAAAGAACAAAACTGTCCAGTTTGGGTTTTTGGACGATTCCGACCACCTAACTCAACGAAACCTCCCCAATTTTCTCCAGTAGCTAAATAACATCCCGATCTATCACTTTGCTTCAGGTCCCCCAGCAAATTCTTCACGGATTGGAAGATATATATTGTTTTGTTGTGGAGGGGTTGTCTGTAAAATGTGGCTGCTGGAAAAATGCTTGGACGGGATGGACTGAAAATTGAGCTGAAATATAGTGTATATATAGAAGAAAAACAATATTATTTATGTTGATGTGACGAACGATATTTTTCTTCGTGTCTATCGCCATTTTAAACGTTGTTTATTGGCTCCTGTGCTCACGTACAAACCCTGTTCGTGACGCGAATGGACGACATAGTATAATTTGACGTTACGATCCCAATGAAACTTGTTTCGTCGAATTCCGAGTCCTTTTGCTCGAACGGCCCTCGTTCACGTTCAAATGGACGTTTTTATTTGTATTTTATTTTGCCACGCTCACAAATTAACCCCGATTGACGCGCCACTTGAAACCTAGCAATAATTTACTGTTGTGGTCCCAATAAAATTTGTTTCGTCGAAAACGAAGGTTGTTTGAATAAAGTCCCTTTTATAACTGCCCAATTCAGATAAACTAAACCAATTTTAAAATACCTCAATATAATAATATTGAAATATTGAAATTGGCCATATACGACCAAAATATCGTATATAACCAAGATAAAATATCCAGGGTTGAATTTGAAGCCAAATAAATATTATAAAAATTAAAAAACCCCTTTATTTATATAAATAACGATATAATTTATAAAGGAAATTCCACAGCGACTTTTCAAAATTTAATTTGGACATAAAATAAAATCTACAACATGAAAACTCGAATTTTATCTTTCATTAGAAAATATCATTCAACAGATTCAGATGTTTGTTGTTTCGAGAAAATCCGACTCATATTGGGTCCTGTACAGCCGTTTGAAGTTCAAAACGCCAAATTACGAAATGTCGTGCCACTGCAGCTCGTTTTATAATTAAATTATAAATTAAACATTATAACGTCATTTTATAAACGAAATCGCCACTATAATTTCAACACGAACGATATTAAACCATTTTAAATCGCCCGTTCACGTTGCACAGCAAAATCAACATTTTCCAAATATCCCTAAAATAAAATATTATTTTATTATTAATATGATTTAAATATTCAAAATAAAATGGTTAAAATCAATTATTTAAATTCAAATATTTATTTTGAATAATAAAATAATTCAAATAATTGGCCAGAAAATATGGGACGTTACATCAGAACTAATTCATTCTCATATTATTTAAATCAAATTTCATGTAATAATATGAATGCAATAACTTAAGAGATGTTACGGGAATTTCCATCTGCTAAGGATCCATCAAACTAATATCATATAATATAATACGCTATTATAATAATGTTTATGGTTAAATATAACATATTAAAATAGCATAAGCAGGATTACATTTTTACCCTTACACTGTTTATAATACCGTAGTCTATACAGATACCGTAAAGTCCACAATACGTAGTGGCTATCAGAGGGCACTCCATAGGTACGGTACAAATCAAAGTCCTATAGGGCTCGATCAAGATAATCTGCTAAGGAACACGAGGAATGCCCAGAGTAGGAGTATACTAGTTGCATGCCCGGACTGGTGGTAACGCATAGCCGCAACTACCGCCCACCTCGAACAACACTTCGAAATCACGGATGCACATCAAATCAATCAAACCGAGGGACTATAATAATAAAGGAAGAAGTGTTGCCGATGGAAGTAGCTAACCCCACTTGGTCACGGTATAGCCCTATTTTAGTCATTTTAATTATGACCCGAAGGTCAAGGATATCCATCATCGTTCTCTTTCTTCAAATCCAGTAATCGCCTCCAAATCCATCCAACACCATTTCTGGAACTCCACCGCGTACACAGTTGTTAAAATGGTTTTCAGTATTGACAGAGAGTATGACAATATCCGATCCCGGTCTCCTTAACAACCAATCGTTTACATTTTTCACACCGGTCAGTTCTTTTACATTTTGAAGAGGTTCATACTTCATATCAAATATCAGATTTTCAAAATCATTCAATATTCAAGATAGAATATTATTAATACTAAAATCACCATTTAAACCAATTAAAATCACCATATCAAATATCAGATTTTCAAAATCATTCAATATTCAGGATAATATGGCAAGGCACACGAGGAATGCCCAGAGTAGGAGTATACTAGTTGCATGCCTGGACTGGTGGTAACGCATAGCTGCAACTACCGCCCACTTCGAACAACACTTCGAAATCACGGATGCGCATCAAATCAATCAAACCGAGGGACTATAATAATAAAGGAAGAAGTGTTGCCGATGGAGGTAGCTATCCCCACTTGGTCATGGTGTAGCTCTGTTTTAGTCATATTAATTATGACCCGAAGGTCAAGGATATCCATCATTATTCTCTTTCTTTAGATCCAGTAATCGCCTCCAAATCCATCCAACACCATTTCTGGAACTCCACCTCGTACACAGTTGTTAAAGTGGTTTTCAGTATTGGCAGAGAGTATGACAATATCCGATCTCGGTCTCTTTAATAACCAATCGTTTACATTTTTCACACCAGTTAGTTCTTTTACATTTCGAAGAGGTTCATACTTCGTATCAAAGTATCAGATTTTCAAAATCATTCAATATTCAAGATAGAATATTATTCATACTAAAAACTCCATTTAAACCAATTAAAATCTTGAAACAATTCCAACTTTAATAATTTGAATATAAAAATGGTTCACAGTATATTTAAAATAGTTTAGATATATAATTGAAATAGTTTGAAAATAAATAGTTTGTAATTAAAATAGAATTTATCAAATTTATTAAAATATATAGTTAAAACATTAAGTAATTTATAATATAAATAGTTAATTTTAAAATGATTTGTTTAAAATAATTTATAAAATAAAATAGTAATAAAGTAAAATAGTTTATAAAGAAAAATTATTATTATTAAAATAGTTTATAAAATGATTTGAAATACTATAGTTGGAATTAGAATCGTTTCTCTAATATTTTCAATTAAACTTGAAGTCAAATTTCAACTTCAATTCAACTAACTCAATTTTCAATAATTCCATCGATTAAACTTCCAATTTACATTCATTTCAATTCGATCAAAGTAGATTAACTAGTTACATTCCAAATCAGATTCTCATTTTCAATTTATGGCAAATATCGAGTGTGACGGCCCGCCCCGCACCAGCCGACATTTACTCCAAAAGTGCGCTGTACACATGTCCAGCTAGCACGGAACGGGTCGTCAGAAGGAAAAAGGAAGAAGGAAATGAACATACAAAGAACCTGTAGAATGTCTCACAACGCATAGAATAAAATATAATAACCACATATTTGACATAAAACAGGAGAGACAGTGCATATGCTGAAAACAGAACTAAGCATCATAGCAGTGGAAATTCAGAATACAGCTTATTACAACTTTCAAACTGTCTCAAAGCAAAAGTAAGATAAATGAGGTACACTACTAATGCCCAAGTAGCGACCACCAATGACACAGGGAGAATGTGTATATATATATTACGTGGAAGCCTCCTGCCCGCCTCCGAATCAGCTACTCGCACATCACCAGCTAACCTGTCTCTAGTCTGCTCGTGTGAGCACCCAGAGTAATAAGAGGAGACATAAAACTCTGGGTCAGACATAAAGCCTGGTATGAGCGATAAGCATCTAAAGTGAACAATAACAGGTAGACTAAAACATACCTGAACCTGGACCTGCAACCAAAGAGTTAGCACTACATACTGTACAACACTCTAAGGTACCATATCAAACAGTGTAAAGATACGGAGGTGGGGGAGGTGTGCATGTCATAATGATGGCAAACAATCAAACATAGCATCCTTCCTCACATCTCTCACTCAGTGCGTAAAGCATACGATATTCACCACTTCGATCACCCAACATACCTTGCTACGATCACTTTGCCCCATGAAGTCATAAATGGCTTCACTGCACTGATGACGTAGCCACAAATCCTTTGCTATGTCCACTTTGCCCCATGGAGTCACAAGAACCCCACTGCACTGGCTCATAGCCTTACTAATCCTTACTATGTCCACTCTGCCCCCATGGAGTCACAGGAACCCCACTGCACTGGCTCATAGTCTTACTACGCATCACCTTGCCCCTCAGGTCATAATGACCCTACTGCACTGATAGCGTAGTCTTGCTACCATCACCTTGTCTCTCAGGTCATAATGACCCTACTGCACTGATAAGTAGCCCATCATTCCTTTTTAGTGGTGAATCGAAGTTATGAACGTCGACAACTCCTTAGCACACGTCCCGCAGCAAAGTCCAACCGTGAAGTTAGCTCGTTGGTTCCCACTTGGATCCTGAATCACAACTTCCCATTTGAACTACCTTTGCATCTCGGGTTATTGGTCTTCTTTCTTGTTTGGGTCGGCTGGTCAAGCATCTTTCATCCTGGTCGGTTTTCATCATCCCTGGTCGGTCGGTTTTGTTCCCCCCTGGTCGGTCGCATTTCACCAAGCCTGGTCGGTCGGTTTTGTTTCCCCCCTGGTCGGTCGCATTTCACCAAACCTGGTCGGTCGGTTTTGTCCCCCCCCCCCCCCCGGTCAGTCTAACTTTCACCATCCCTGGTCGGTCGTTCTGGAGCTTGGGTCGGTCGGTCTCCTTCACCATCTCTGGTTGGTCGTCCTCCTTCATTCCTGGTCGGTCAAAATCTCCCCTGGTCGGTTATCTCGACCCCAAACCTGCACCATTTCAGCAAGCTATTCTCGCCTCTCGATGGCGTTTTCGACCAATCTAACACTTCTAATCAACCACAAAGCATATCATACAATCATAGGAACATAGGGAATCAACCACAAGCACCAAAACAACAATATGACATATCAAAATGGATCAAACATGACCAAAACCCCATATTTCCCTTTAAGCATGTTTTAAGCAAAACTAATGATATGATTAGCAAAACTTAACCAAATGGAACCAAATTTATAACAGAGGTCTAAAACATCATTCCGAATTTTATAAACATTTTTCCAGAATTTTATCACGTTTAAATTCGCTAATTAACACTAATTACCCCTAATAAGCCATAATTAGTGTAAAACTATGCAAATCACTCACCTTAGCCACAAAATAAACTAAGATCTGAAATAATTCTCTGATTTGATGTGAATCTCAATGCCAAACAGCAGCTCCTTTGTTGATTTGGTGAAGATCCTCCTTGATTAGGGGTCGCTAAGACAAATCCTTGACCAAAAGATGATTTGGAGGTGATTTAGAGGTTGGAGGCCATTTTTAGGGATCCTTGGTGATAAGTGGAGGCTAGAAAACTGAAATGGAATGATTCTCCATCTCATTTCAGCCCTCCCATAACCCTAATCCCGAAATGGGTTATGGGCCTACTCACTAATCACCCGATTTGGCCCGGTTAAGCAGTTTTTTCACACTCCAAACCTTGTTTCAGCCATATCTCCCAAACGGTAAGTCCGTTTGGCTAATGTGACCACTCTACGGAAAGGTAAACCATCAAACGAATCAAATGGAAGTGGTTTCAGTTCAAAATTCCTTTCCAATCAAAAGTTATGGCCAAAACAGTACCAACTAGGGGCAAAATGGTCATTTAAAAATCGACAAAAATCATGAACATGGGAAATGACTCAAGTGGATGTTCCCTAAAGTTACATGACCATACAACTTCATATGGGAAAGAAATAAATATTCTACGATCCTATGATGTGTAGAATACGGGTCATTACACTCTCCCCCCCTTAAGAAATTTCGCCCCCGAAATTCCCTAATCAAAACACACACAAAGGTTCCCGCATGGCTATCAATCATAAAACAACCATCAAACATGCAAAACAAATGAATAAGTCTATCCTAGCATGCGGAATAACTAAATCGCAAAGTAAATCTTATCAGGCAAAGAGTTCTGGATATGCCTTCCTAATGCTCTCCTCTGTCTCCCAAGTACAATCATTCTCGTTCTCGCCCCACTGAACCTTGACTAGCTTCACCGCCTTCCTTCGAAGTTGCTTCGTATCGTGCCCCACAATACGAATCGGCTTGCGGTTCCCAATCGCCTCGGGTTCTACTTCGAAGTCTTCTAACTGATCAGGTGAAATAGTCATATCTGAGTCGTGAACGAACTTCCTTAGTTGGGAAACATGAAACACATTGTGAACTCCTGCCATTTTCTCTGGTAAGCCAACTCTATATGCCAAATTCCCGACTAATTCAAGAACAAGGAATGGGCCCACAAATCTTGGTGCCAACTTGCCTCTCCTGCCAAATCGTATCACGCTCTTCAACGGAGAGATCTTGACAAACACCAAGTCACCAACGAAGAATTTCAAGTCTCTTCTCCTCTTATCAGCATAACTTTTCTGCCTATCTTGGGCAGCTTTCATTCGTTGTTGAATGATCTTAATCTTATCTGAAGTTTCCCTCACCACATCTGGTCCAAGCATAAACTTCTCGCCAGTCTCTATCCAACATGATGGTGAGTTGCACGGTCTTCCGTACAAAGCTTCATATGGAGCCATACCGATACTGGATTGGTAGCTATTATTATATGCAAACTCTACTAGATGCAAATGGTCATCCCATGATCCACCAAAATCCAATATACACGCTCTCAAGAGATCTTCCAATATACGATTCACCCTCTCCGTCTGACCGTCGGTCTGAGGATGATATGCGGTACTGAGATGTAATCCTGACCCTAGAGCCTCTTGTAAGCTTTTCCAAAACCCACTAGTGAACAACGGGTCTCGGTCACTCACAATGCTTTTGGTACTCCATGAAATCTCACTACCCACTTCATATACAATTCGGCCAACTTAGCTGCCGTCCTGGTCGATTTGACTGGTATAAATCTTGCGCTCTTAGTCAATCGATCCACAATTACCCAAATGCTATCATATCCCGATCTAGTCCTTGGTAAACCATCGATGAAATCCATCGAGACTTGCTCCCATTTCCATTCGGGAATTTCTAATGGTTGCAACAACCCACTAGGCTTCTTTTGCTCGGCTTTAACTAGCTGGCAATTCATGCATTTGGATATAAACTTCCCAACGTCTCTTTTCATCCCTTCCCAGTAGTAAGTCTGCTTCATATCTCGATACATCTTATTACCACCGGGGTGTATAGTCAGTTTTGAGTGATGACATTCTCTAATCACTTCATCTCTCAAACCATTCACGTTGGGCACAACTAGTCTTCCATTCTTCCGAAGCCATCCATCTCGATCAAGCCCATACACATTCATCTCCTCATCGATACCCATCTCTAGCTTGGAGATGATTTCCAATAGATTAGGATCGTTCCTCTGGCTAGAACCAATCCACTCTATCAAAGTGGGTCTGATCGTCAAACTAGCTAGCATAACTGGATCCAATTCGCACTTTGGTCTGAAATCAAACCCCGCAATATACTCCAGTTGCTTCCATTCAAGAAACATTGCCCCTAAGCTGGCATGTCTCCTACTCAAGGCATCGGCTACCGCATTACCTTTCCCAGGTGTGTATGCGATATCAAAATCATACGAAGCCAAGAACTCTAACCATCTCTGCTGACGGAGATTCAGATCTTTTTGGGAGAAGAGATACTTCAACGATTTATGATCGGTAAACAACTCAAATCTTTCTCCCAAGAGATAGTGTCTCCACATCTTCAGTGCAAATACAATTGCTGCCAATTCCAAATCATGGGTAGGATACTTCTTCTCATGCGGCTTTAACTGTCGACTAGCATAAGCTACAACCCTACCTCCTTGCATCAATACAGCACCTAGTCCGGTACCACAAGCATCCGTGTATACCGTCATCTCTTCATTCCCTTTAGGAATGACTAACACTGGCGCACGCGTCAACTTCTCCTTTAGACTCTTGAAGGCACCTCACACACTCCATCCCAGACGAAGGACTGATTCTTCTTAGTCAACTGAGTCAACGGTGCTGCAATCTTGGAGAAGTCCTGGATAAACTTACGATAATATCCAGCTAATCCCAAGAAACTTCTTACATCTGTAGCATTCTTGGGCGTAGGCCAATCCTGTACCGTAGCCACCTTCGCAGGGTCCACGGCAATACCATTCTCTGAAACAACATGACCCAAGAATCTTACTTCCCTTCTCCAAAAATGACACTTAGAGAATTTCGCTTTCAATTGGTGTTTCCTCAACACCTCCATCACTATCCTCAAGTGTCCCTTGTGTTCCTCCTCTGTCCTTGAGTAAACAAGGATATCATCTACGAACACAAGAACAAACTTATTCAACTGATCTCTGAATACTCGATTCATAAGATCCACAAAATAGGCTGGTGCATTAGTCAACCCAAATGGCATAACCAACCACTCATAAAATCCAGACGGCATCCTAAATGCCGTTTTCGGAACACTCTCATCTGCTACTCGAAGCTGATGAAATCCTGTCGCGAGGTCCAACTGGGAGAACACTCTAGCTCCTTCCAGCTGATCAAACAAATCATCTATACGCGGTAGAGGATACTTATTCTTCCTCGTCACCTTATTCAACTCGCGATAGTCCACACACAAACGAAGGGAACCATCTGCCTTAGTGGCAAACACAACTGGTGCTCCCCACTCGGAGACACTCCTTCTAATAAATCCCTTCTTCAAAAGATTGCTGACTTGCACCCCAAGCTCTCGCTGCTCCCTTGGTGCCATACGACGAAGTGGCATCACTATAGGTCTGGCATCTTTCACTAAATCAATACGGAACTCAATCTCTCGGTGTGGTGGAAGCCCGGTCACCTCCTCGAAGACGTCCGGATACTGGCCAACCACGGGCACATCTGACAACTCATCCTGCGGGATGTCGAGGGAATTTACAAAACTAGCCATAACCCCATCACTAGGTAGGCTACCAAACACTACCCTCCGCCCATCATCCGCCCTCACTGTCACCAAAAAGCCCTCACAGTCTACCACCACCCCGTATCTTTGGAGCCAATCGACTCCCAATATAATGCCATACCTAGTAAAGCCCAAAACAAAGCAATCACATACAAACATACATCCATGACTCGATAAGACCAAATTCCTGCAAATCATACTAAGGTTAGTCGAACCACCAATCGGGTTCGTCACTATCAATGGTCTATCAACTATCTCGGGTTCCAGTCCCAACCTATCTACCAGGTCACTAGATATGAAGGAACGGAAGCCCCAGTATCAAACAAAACTCGAACTGGTATATCATAAATAGAAAGCATACCTTGAATAACAACATTCTTTCCTTTCTCCGCCGCAGTTGGGGCATTCGACGAAGAAGGAACAGCATCAATAGCATATGCTTTCACAATCTGCTTCTCCTTAAGAGGTTGCGGACACTTATCTTTCTGATGTCCCACTTGGCCACAGTTGTAGCACTTCCTTTCCGCTGGCTTGGCCCGACATTCTTTAGCATAATGGCGCTTCTTTCCATAGCTGAAGCACTCAACATCCTTCTTGCTCTTTTTCTGGCCACCTTTTGATTGGTCCTGCTTCCTCTTATTCTGAGAATTATTCTTGCCTCCACCACCTACTTGCGGCTTTGGCCCTTCTGCAGATGCAGCCTCAGTCTTTGACTTGGGGTAAAGACTCTCTGATCTCAAAGCTTTCCCCACAATCGATTCAAAAGTCTCATCGATGTGGTTAATAAGCCTTTCCCCCAAGTACCCATCCAAACCAGTAATGAACCTCTCATTCTTCTTTTCAGGAGTATCAATAAGAGACAGTCCATACTTCGACAAAGTGTCGAACTCAGCAATATAATCAGAAACTGCCTTTCCGTTCTGCTTAAGTTCCAAGAACCTCTTAAACAACACTGACTTCTGGGCAGTTGGGATAAACTTCTCGCTAAAGCGAGCCTTGAACTGATCCCAAGTAACTTGATCCTCTGGAGTAGCTGTTCTGATAGCATTCCACCAATTCATCGCTCGCCCTTGCAGCTGACGAGACGCTAGCCTTCTCTTCATCGTATCCTCAAGACCCAAGTCATCAAAGATACGGTCACAGCTATCCATCCAGTCCTGAACATCCGTGGCCGACTCCGTTCCGTAGGACGGCTTTCCACCAAGATTAGTGTAATCCTTGCACAACTTGGCGAAATCGACCCTAGGCGCCTGCACTACTGGGCCAACACCAACTCCGGGATTGGGAACTGCCCCTTGCACTTCTCTAAGCATATCTCTCATGAGGTTAGTAAACATCGCCCTCATGTCAGCGGCATTCACTTGGTTGGTCCCTCTACCAGCACCCCTCGTGTCTCGGCTCATCGTTAATCTGTAAAAAGGGAAACGATTAACGACCCCATAGTGGTGCTAGTGCAGTGCGACTTCATCTTTATACTACTAATAGTATATATACATAGCTTTTGAAAAACCAAAGAAATCACAAATACGCGCTCTCATATACGCAATATCTCTCCCTAGTGTCTTTCCCTAGGTTAACTACGCAACCTAGAGCTCTAATACCAAGTGTGACGGCCCGCCCCGCACCAACCGACATTTACTCCAAAAGTGCGATGTACACATGTCCAGCTAGCACGGAACGGGTCGTCAGAAGGAAAAATGAAGAAGGAAATGAACATACAAAGAACCTGTAGAATGTCTCACAGCGCATAGAATAAAATATAATAACCACATATTTGACATAAAACAGGAGAGACAGTGCATAAGCTGAAAACAGAACTAAGCATCATAGCAGCGGAAATTCAGAATACAGCTTATTACAACTTTCAAACTGTCTCAAAGCAAAAGTAAGATAAATGAGGTACACTACTAATGCCCAAGTAGCGACCACCAATGACACAGGGAGAATGTGTGTATATATATATATATATATATATATATATATATATATATTACGTGGAAGCCTCCTGCCCGCCTCCGAATCAGCTACTCGCACATCACCAGCTAACCTGTCTCTAGTCTGCTCGTGTGAGCACCCAGAGTAATAAGAGGAGACATAAAACTCTGGGTCAGACATAAAGCCTGGTATGAGCGATAAGCATCTAAAGTGAACAATAACAGGTAGACTAAAACATACCTGAACCTGGACCTGCAACCAAAGAGTTAGCACTACATACTGTACAACACTCTAAGGTACCATATCAAACAGTGTAAAGATACGGAGGTGGGGGAGGTGTGCATGTCATAATGATGGCAAACAATCAAACATAGCATCCATCCTCACATCTCTCACTCAGTGCGTAAAGCATACGATATTCACCACTTCAATCACCCAACATACCTTGCTACGATCACTTTGCCCCATGAAGTCATAAATGGCTTCACTGCACTGATGACGTAGCCACAAATCCTTTGCTATGTCCACTTTGCCCCATGGAGTCACAAGAACCCCACTGCACTGGATCATAGCCTTACTAATCCTTACTATGTCCACTCTACCCCATGGAGTCATAGGAATCCCACTGCACTGGCTCATAGTCTTACTACGCATCACCTTGCCCCTGAGGTCATAATGACCCTACTGCACTGATAGCGTAGTCTTGCTACCATCACCTTGCCCCTCAGGTCATAATGACCCTACTGCACTGATAAGTAGCCCATCATTCCTTTTTAGTGGTGAATCGAAGTTATGAACGTCGACAACTCCTTAGCACACGTCCCGCAGCAAAGTCCAACCGTGAAGTTAGCTCGTTGGTTCCCACTTGGATCCTGAGTCACAACTTCCCATTTGAACTACCTTTGCATCTCGGTTATTGGTCTTCTTTCTTGTTTGGGTTGGTTGGTCAAGCATCTTTCATCCTGGTCGGTTTTCATCATCCCTGGTCGGTCGGTTTTGTTCCCCCCTGGACGGTCGCATTTCACCAAGCCTGGTCGGTCGGTTTTGTTTCCCCTCTGATCGGTCGCATTTCACCAAACCTGGTCGGTCGGTTTTATTTCCCCCCCCCCTGGTCGGTCTAACTTTCACCATCCCTGGTCGGTCGTTCTGGAGCTCGGGTCGGTCGTTCTCCTTCACCATCTCTGGTTGGTCGTCCTCCTTCATTCCTGGTCGGTCAAAATCTCCCCTGGTCGGTTATCTCGACCCCGAACCTGCACCATTTCAGCAAGCTATTCTCGCCTCTCGACGGCGTTTTCGACCAATCTAACACTTCTAATCAACCACAAAGCATATCATACAATCATAGGAACATAGGGAATCAACCACAAGCACCAAAACAACAATATGACATATCAAAATGGATCAAACATGACCAAAACCTCATATTTCCCTTTAAGCATGTTTTAAGCAAAACTAATGATATGATTAGCAAAACTTAACCAAATGGAACCAAATTTCTAACAGAGGTCTAAAACATCATTCCGAATTTTATAAACATTTTTCCAGAATTTTATCACGTTTAAATTCGCTAATTAACACTAACCCTAATTAGCCATAATTAGTGTAAAACTATGCAAATCACTCACCTTAGCCACAAAATAAACTAAGATCTGAAATAATTCTCTGATTTGATGTGAATCTCAATGCCAAACAGCAGCTCCTTTGTTGATTTGGTGAAGATCCTCCTTGATTAGGGGTCGCTAAGCCAAATCCTTGACCAAAAGATGATTTGGAGGTGATTTAGAGGTTGGAGGCCATTTTTAGGGATCCTTGGTGATAAGTGGAGGCTAGAAAACTGAAATGGAATGATTCTCCATCTCATTTCAGCCCTCCCATAACCCTAATCCCGAAATGGGTTATGGGCCTACTCACTAATCACCCGATTTGGCCCGGTTAAGCAGTTTTTTCACACTCCAAACCTTGTTTCAGCCATATCTCCCAAACGGTAAGTCCGTTTGGCTAATGTGACCACTCTACGGAAAGGTAAACCATCAAACGAATCAAATGAAAGTGGTTTCAGGTCAAAATTCCTTTCCAATCAAAAGTTACGGCCAAAACAGTACCAACTAGGGGCAAAATGGTCATTTAAAAATCGACAAAAATCATGAACATGGGAAATGACTCAAATGGATGTTCCCCAAAGTTACATGACCATACAACTTCATATGGGAAAGAAATAAATATTCTACGATCCTATGATGTGTAGAATACGGGTCATTACATCGAGTTCATCATTCATATATAATTCAAATCAATCTTTATTCATAATAAAATTCAAAGGTGGGCGAAACCATTCAATTTCAATAAATTCGATTTACATTATATTTCACATTTTGTTTAGCTTCAGTTACAATACAAATTTATTTCCCCTTCTTTTTTCAAAATTCAAGGTTCAAGTTCAAAGGAAATAAATTATAAAACATCGCTTATATTGTCTTTAAAACAATATTTCAAAATTCATGGTTAAAACAAATTTTATTTAATCGACCGGTGTCCGTATATAATTTTCTATCCTATGGCCAAGTGATACTTAAATTTTAATTTTAGTATTTTGGTAAAGGATATATATCATTTCAATCCAAATCAAGGTCATAGGTATTTATCATTCCAACCTACGTTCTTAATTCATTTTAGTGATTAATCCTAGGTTTATTCGATGCCCGTATGAGACGACCCCAAATCCCGTTCCGACGGAGACAAGGGTTATCTTTGGAATATAACACAGAAACAGATAAT
Organism: Allium sativum; assembly: GCA_030737875.1. Classification (NCBI taxonomy): domain Eukaryota; kingdom Viridiplantae; phylum Streptophyta; class Magnoliopsida; order Asparagales; family Amaryllidaceae; genus Allium; species Allium sativum. The sequence goes on along the minus strand of CM060924.1, from coordinate 180,367,783 downwards.
AGCAGAACAGAATAATTAAATACACCAGATAATGAACAATAGAATATACTGGATAAACGTAATCATCAGAGTTACACAGTATACAGGATCTTACTTAGTACAAATACAGTTCAGCTATACATAAATGTCTACAGCGGAAATAAACAAAATATGTACAATAGGAGATGAACAGCATAAAAAGAGATAAATAATAGAATCCATCTTCAGCTCCAGCTATCCAGAAAGAACCAGCTAAACCTGAATACAAGGCTGCCCGTGTAGAAAAAGGGGCACCCGAGTTTGAAAGTGAAACAAACTACGAGTCAGTCATGGGACTGGTATGAGAAATCTACTCAACACATTTATAATATGGCCAATCACAGGACCACGCCACTTTCATGGAACGGGTTTACTCCATTGGATTGCCAGTGCTTTAAAAACAAATCATTCTTTTTAAACATCGCTATGCTCTTTACAAAAATGAAGCCATTATAAGACTCAGTTCCCATCACACAATGCAACGCAAACCGGAGGATAGAGTTTTACCTTATAATGGCCAAAATATGGTTGATACGAATAAAACAAAAGCAATTGATATTATTACTAGTGTTTACATGTTTCAAAACAACTTCGAATCATAACTATCAATCATAGACGGCATGGGTACCATATATCATGTCGCCATATATATATATACAATCAAAACCGCACGATGTCGTATTTGGAAATTGGATTTCCATCATGAACCAAGGCAAAAGATAGTCCTTACCGAATTCGAGACTGCCTAACCCGAGCCTCAGGAACAGCCGCAACTGCCCCTTGGAGCGACATGGCCGGTCCACCGATGTGGATTATTATGCCTGAACAATACGTTTCCCTGCCCTTTGGGGCGTAAACGAGCCAACGAATGACTCCATCGGACCCGGATCGTCCGATCAAACCGAGGCGCCTCGCAACAACAACAACCACACAGGTGAAAAGTATATAAATGTCAGGGCTGGTAGGTCACTGACACCACCCTAGCTAGGAAGAAACGCATGCCCTCCCTGAGGTCCTTCTCCCGTTTCTGGTTCATACCGGGGTGTGAGGTTCGCGATTTCACGTTATACACAAAGCTACGCAACACAGGCGGTGCTTTGATCATCACCACAAGACTTTGCTTTTCAACAGAAGTCCTGATCATTTGCCACTTAGGCATGCCATACTAGCAATTCATGCCATGCGACTGATGTCCATCGATATACAACCTCTGAGCTCGTGCGTTTCAGATAAGGGCGTTAAGAAAAAGAATAAATTCTCCGCCGCCAAACAGATGTATATTTAATAGAGATCAATCAACACAGAATAAAATCCAATGTCAGACACACAGTCCATTTACAAGTCCGTTCTGGGTCTGAACAAAACCGGAGGCACTAAATATCTCGCTAACCCATCGATCACCACGTACGTCTGGACGATCACCACTCATTATCCATATTTCGGGATGCCTCCCAATCAGGACCTCGGTTACCATCCAAACGAGGTGAAGATCTCCGGTCTTCGACGATCGTCTTCATCTTTGACTTTCAATCGTCGGTCAATTATTTGAAATGAGAATTAACTCGCCTTTTCAAATAATTCACGTATTTTTAGAATTTCAAATCAATTTATTTCAATGGTTAAATCAATCGACAACACCAACTTGTTCTTTAATGTATTTTTCACACCAAACACATTCAACCATCAAAAGTCACATAAATCGAGCAAATTCAGTTTATTTCCATTCCATATCGTTTATGATATTTTATAACAATTTATCACTATTTTTATTTATTTTAAAATAGCCAATTTACTCAAAACGACGCTTCGGGCCATAACGCGGCCGTGGCGCTGTTTTTCTTCAGATTTGATTTACACATATCTGAAAATCTAACTGTTGGATCTTCACAAAATTTACATCATTAGAAAGGTCTTTTCAAAACGAATCCAATGGTTCCAGTTTCGGGAAAATCCGACGGTCGGATCTCCCGGTACAATCGTTTGAAGTTTCGATTTCAAAATACGAACTGCAGCGTCGTTATTCGATTAAATATAATTATATATATATAAATATAATCGATTCTGGCGCTGTTTTTCTTCAGATTTGAATTAAACATTCCGGATAATCCAACCGTTGGATTTTTACAAAGTTGGTGCCGTTGGAAAGATTTTTCCAAAGCGAACCCAACGGTTGCGATTCCAAGAAAATCCGATGGTCGGATCTCCCGGTATAATCGTTTGAAATCATGGTTTCAAAACACGAACTGCGTGGCCACGTTTCGTTTTAATTTTATTTATATATTTATATAAATATAGTTCATTCGACAATTTCAATATCGTTTTCCCTTCAAATATTTCACTAACGCCTTTAAATTTTGGAAAATTTCGCCATAACCTCCTTTGTACAGGAGGGGCTGGAAAATTCCCAAATAGCCACACGGGCGTCTCATGTCAAAAAGAAAACGCCAAGCGGCTAGCCAACCGGCTCATAAAATCATCACCCAAACAAAACAGTAAATGTGTACCTATTTGTCGGGCACAAAATTTTATTCCTCTTCTCTAGCCCCTTTGTTATAACCTGTTCAATAAATATGCATGTACATATATACAGTTCTTATCACTTATCATTTTCCATTCAACTTCATATTTGATTCCATTTGGTTTAAAAACACCATTCATTCTAATGTTGCATGCATAGGTAAAAATCACATCATTAGCTAATTAATGAATATTTCAACTCATACAAATTTATTTGAACGAGTTGCTATTTTTAACACTTCACATTTCAACAATTCATGTATATAATAAAAATGTGGTTTTTATTGTAAAACAATTTATTCCAAAACACTATTATTTTATATAGTTTATATAGGTGATAAAAATAGGATTTTTATTGTAAAACAATTTATTTCAAAACAGGATTATTTTATACATTTCATATTGATGTTAAAATTGGGATTTTTATTATAAAACAATTTCTTTCAAAATATGAATACCCTTCAACACATGAATTTCAATTCAACGAATGAATATCGATTCAACACATGAAGGTTTTCTATAGTTTATATATATAGATAAAAATGTGATTTTTATATTTAAAACACGAATACCATTCAACACATGAATTTCAATTCAACGAATGAATATCGATTCAACACATGAAGGTTTTCTATTCAACGAATAAATATAGTTTCAGCAAATGAATATAATTCAAACACATGAATATTATTCAAAATTTCTGCAGCATAACGACAGGGTAGTTAAAACCGGGACCGTCCCTAGTACGGCTCCTCGCTCTACCTTAAAACCTCGCGGTTTTTGACAATGGGGATCATGCATCTAGTTCGCATGCAGACGGCATGTATATATTTATTTCATTTCCACAAACTAATCCTATGTGGTTTCAACCAAATATTTCTCAACCACAAACGGGTATTTTTCAACCACAATCAATCAATATCAACCACAAAAAATCCCAAACAACCATTCGCTATCAATCAATTTTCACACCAATCACAACCAATAAATATCGTCCATGGTTTGTGGACGAGGGGCGAATATATATATATATGTATATATATATATATATATATATATATATATATAGCAATTCACTTCTATTTCAACACATATATAATTTTTACAACGCATATACCACTTATACATCGAACATACAACTTATACAACGCTTATACATGAAGTGTACAACGCTTATATAACTCATACATCGAATATATAATTTATACATCGTCGTTTCCATATCGTTTATAAATTAGAAATCTCACATTGGGTTCCACTCCACCAAAAATAGCAGAAGGCTCAGAAAAATATGCGGTCTCTTCTAGAATGTAGAAGACGTCCTCACGGTCACGATGTTTCCTGTTTCATCGAATTTCGTTAACGAACGAAAAAGATATGATTTTTCGAAGTTTGCAACGGTTTTAAACTGTTAAAATCAGTTTTTAGTTTAAACAGTCGTTACCTTTCTGAAATCTTCAAAACTAGGTTTGAAGTTTTCGTGCAATCCGTGAATCAATAGCTCGATCGGGCTACGCCGTGTCGAAGAGGGAGGAGAGGCACTCAGGCGCCGGGGGGGAGATGGCCAGTTCGACGCTGGCAGGAAGCGGCGGCGGCGGTTGGAAGCTCGGAACTTTCGAGCTCGATATCTCTTTGAATGATGCACGAAAAAATACAGACTATATAAGGATTTGAAGATCTTCTTGAGCTCTTCAAAATCTTCAACTGGAGGAGGGGCTAATTTTGTCTGGTTTGGTCGGAAATTGGATAGGAACGGCGAGGAGGGTTTTCGCCGTCGATCCGCTGTTACGGGGAGAGAGAAAAAGGATTTTTCTATTTTTTTATTTAAATTCTGATTGGTCGGTAGATTTCATAAGGGGTTTTCTAACGCGACCACCAATCCAAACCCAACGATTGTCGTCCTTAGCATTTTACCCCCATTCTGAACACAATGGGATATGTTTCGAAGGCCCATTCGAATGTTTCAGTCAGTTTTCCTTCAATTTAAAATATAAAACATTCAATATTTAATTTGAACGTACATTTCAATTTTCCAGGGCCTCAAACTGATTCGAAAAATTCCAGAAAAATAAATCTAGCTATGTTTTGATGATACGGTCCCAACAAAACTAGTTTCGTCGAATTCTGAGACCATTTGCAAAAAGGCCTATTTCTGGTCGATCCAATTTAACTGTAATTGACCAAAACACATTTTCCTTTGCCAAGCTGACATACTAGCTTCAAAAACTATGAAATTTGAAACCTAGCGATAACTTCACATCCCAGATCCAACAAAAGTGGTTTCGTCGATTTCCGAGGTCGTATGAAAAATGGCCAATTTCACAGGCTATATAAATTCCATGGCGACCTTTCTGAAAATTCATTTGGCCATAACTTTTGCTTTCCGTAATGAAAATTCGATTTTTCAGATTCGTTAGAAAGGTATTCACTAATAGATTTAAATATTTTTGGTTTCACTAAAATCCGTTTTGTTTTGCACCCGGTACAGTCCGACAAAGTTTGAATTCAATTTTTGAAACTGCAGCGCCATTTCAGGCCTTGTTTATAATTATAATTAATTTTATTCATTTTCAATTGTCGATTCAAACTCAGTTTTCATTGCTATTATTTAAAATATTTATTTTAAATATTTAAAATCCATTATTTTAGCCAATTTCAAAATTTTAAATTGGTTCAGATTTTCTGGGTCGTTACAATCTCCCCCACTTAAAACTTTTCGTCCCCGAAAAGGAACAAAGTCGAAAGTGGTTTGATTAATCAACTCTACGTTCGATCTGGCTTCAATTCTCCAACTTTTCAGTTTCTGAAAAATTTCAAATTCTTCAAAAATTTGGCTAACACCCGGAATTTTCGAAAAATTTCGCCATAACCTCCTTTGTACGGAGAGAGGTTTGGAAATTTATTGGGCCGTATTAGGTACCCAATAAATCCTAATAAGCATACACATATTTATAGTGATATATTCTGGTGTTTACAGGGGAGCATGTACTGATAATAACTCCAGAGAATAAATTCTCGTCACCCTGCCCCGTGTGGGAAATAAATAGTCCATGTGCCGTATCTAATAACTAGAGAGACGTGGTTATTGTCAACTCCAGACCCGGGTGGGGTTTTTATTAATCTGGCAATTTAATCGTTACAATTTAAATAGTCCATATCAGTCATCAGTTCAACTTGAAAAATATAGTCATCGCCATACAAGCCTCTCGCTCGTATGGTAAATCTTCCACCTCGTCACACAAGCTCCAAATGCTTATGTGGTATATGATGAAGTATGCCTATCTTCTGCAGTATGCCATGTAATGTAGTTCAAAATTAATTGTTACTATCCTATGGCGACATTTATTATTTCACACAGAAAAACCAGCACTCCGCATCCAATGACATTCACAGGAGTTGATATAATAATATTTCGCATCCAACTCATTAAGGATTACCTATTTGTCGGGCACGCAAATAAAATCTTTACTCAACAACTAATCCATTTACCTGCTCAAATATATAAAATGCACATGTATATATTTCTATCTATTTCCTAATCAGTTAAATGTGTGATTTAAATGAATAAGTTCTACCATTATTCTTATTAATTAAATTAGCTATCGTTTCAATAATCTAATTAATCTAATTTACTATCACACAACACAAACAACTTATCCAATTGTTTTCAACTTTTCAGAACTATACAAATTAACTCCTATTCTCCTTTAAAATCATTCAGACTATAGAATTAAAAGTGCACATTCATGGAAAGAAAATAACAACAGAATAGAGAACTAATTGGTAATGCAAAGTATGGTAAGTATACCTTGCACCGGAGTCAATCAGAGATATCTACTCGGCATCTAGGATAGGCTTTCTGAATGCTCTCCTCAGTTTCCCAAGTACAATCTCGCGGATCTCCACTCCATTGCACTTTGACTAAGTGAACCTTCTTGTTCCTCAGTTCTTTGGTTTCTTTGCCGATAATCTTTAGCGGCTCTCTTCTCACAGCCAATTCTGAAGTAATTTCAATATCCTGCTGAGCTGCTTCTTCCACGATCAAGTCTGGATCATGAACGTGCTTTCGAAGTTGAGACATATGAAATACATCATGAACTCCAGGCAACCAGTCAGGAAGTTTGACCCTATAAGCGAGAGTTCCGATCCGTTCCAGAATAGGAAACGGACCAATGAATTTGGGCGCCAACTTTCCAGTTTTACCGAACCGGATAACTCCTCTCATCGGCGATACTTTCAAATATACGTAGTCGCCAACAGCAAAGGATATATCTATTCTTCTTCTTCTATCGATATAGCTCTTTTGTCGGCTTTGAGCGGCCAGTAATCGCTTCTTAATAAAATCGACTTTGTCGGCAGCTTCTCGGATCATATCAGGCCCCAATACAAGTCTATTACCGGGTTCGACCCAGCAAGCAGGAGATCGGCACGGTCTACCATACAATGCTTCGAATGGCGACATTGTCAGACTCGCCTGGTAGCTGTTGTTATAAGAGAATTCAGCCAAATGCAGATGGTCTTCCCATGATCCACCAAAATCTATAACACAAGCCCGCAATAGATCTTTTAAAATACGATTCACCCTCTCAGTCTGACCGTCTGTCTGAGGATGATAAGCGATGCTTAAGTTCAACTTCGTTCCCAGCTCGAATTGAAATGCTTCCCAGAATTTGCTAGTGAATATTGTATCCCTATCACTGACTATACTGAGCGACACTCCATGCAGTCTAACTATTTCCCTGAAGTATATCTGAGCCAGACTCTGAGCAGTTTTGTTTGATCTGACAGGTATGAAATGGGCGGTCTTCGTGAAGCGATCTTCGATCACCCAAATACTGTCATTCCCTTTTCTGGTTCTGGGCAGACCATCAATGAAATCCATAGAAATATGTTCCCACTTCCATCCTGGAACGTCTAGCGGTTGTAATAATCCAGCTAGTTTTTGTTGGTCGCTTTTGACTAGCTGGCAAGTAGGGCATCGGCTAACATATAAAGAAATGTCCCTTTTCATCGACTTCCACCAGAATGTGCGTTTGATGTCGTTATACATTTTGGCTACTCCCGGATGGATACTAAGTTTTGACTTGTGGCATTCATCCAGTACTTCCTTCCGAAGCTCAGGAATGTTAGGGACACAGATTCGACCTTTCAGCCTTAGAAACCCCTCCTCATCAACTTGAAAACTCGAGGGCTCGCCTTTCTGAATTATCTCTCTGATCTTCTGAATGAAGTGATCATCCTTTTGAAGAGCAGATATTTTATGTAGCAATGAAGTCGTGATAATAAAACTGGTGATCATTTCATTCTTTCGGCTTAACGCGTCGGCCACGACATTGGCTTTTCCTGGAGTGTATATAATTTCAAAGTCATATGCTGCAAGAAACTCTAGCCAATGTTGCTGCCTCAGATTCAAGTCTTTCTGGGTAAACAGATACTTTAACGACTGGTGATCTGTAAACAGTTCAAATCTCTCACCCAGAAGATAGTGTCTCCAGATTTTCAAGGCGAATACTATAGCCAATAACTCAAGATCATGAGTTACGTAGTTCTTCTCGTGCGGCTTCAGTTGACGGCTAGCATAAGCAATCACTTAGCCTCTTTGCATTAACACTGCGCCAAGGCCTTCTCTAGAAGCATCGGTCCAGACTTTCAAATCCTGGTTGCCATCGATGATGGTTAACACTGGAGCAGTCGTTAGTCTTAATTTTAGCTCTTCAAAAGCCTCCTCACTTTCTGGAGTCCACTTGAATTTAGAGTGCTTCTTTGTAAGCTTCGTTAAATGACCAGATATCTTCGAAAAGTTTTTAACGAACTTCCGGTAATAGCTAGCCAATCCGAGAAAACTGCGGACTTCAGTGGGGGTGCTGGGTTGTTTCCAATTTTGAATAGCCGTGATTTTACTTGGTTCCACAGCGATTCCTTCTTTCGATACGACGTGGCCCAGAAATTTCACTTCATCTTGCCAGAATATACATTTGGAAAACTTTGCTTTCAATACATTCCTTCTGAGGATTTCTAACACTTGTTCCAAATGCTTTTCATGTTTGGCCTTTGATTTAGAGAAGATTAGAATATCATCAATAAAAACCAGAACAAATTTATTCAATACTCCTCTGAATACTCTGTTCATCAGATCGACGAAATAAGCAGGAGCGTTACATAAGCCGAACGGCATTACTAACCACTCGTAGAATAAGTCGGGACCTCTAAATGCTGTCATTGGAACACACTCTTCGGCAATTCGAAGTTGATGGAAGCCTGTAGCTAGGTCCATCCTTGAAAATACTTGTGCGCCATTTAATCGATCCAACAAATCATCAATCCGCGGCAACAAATATTTGTTCTTTATTGTCTGTTTGTTCAGATCACGATAATCCACACACAGACGTAGAGTACCGTCAGATTTTGGGACAAACACCACTGCTGCACCCCAATCAGAGAAACTTGGCCTGATCAGACCTTTCCATACTAGCTGTCGTGTTTGATTGTCTAATTCCTCTTTCTCTTTCAAGGACATTCTTCGAATAGCATGAACTACCGGCCTTGCATTCGGAATTAAAGCAATTTCGAAATCTATTTCTCTTTGCGGAGGTAAGCGAACAACTTCTTCAAACACATCCGCATAATTTTTGACGACAGGAATGTCTTTGATGAGGTCAGAAATATTCTCTGTGACCTCAGGGATATTTTCTATTTGAGTTGGAGAAACATCGAGAGCTGACCAGAAATCTTTTCTATTTGAAGTTGGCCTTCACATGGTATGGTTATATAATTCCCCGATTGGGCCCTTGCTTTAACCACTCTCTCGGCGCATCTAACCTCAGCTCCATATTTGGTTAGCCAATCCAACCCCAATATAAGATCAAACTCCTTAAAATTCATGACGATGGAGATAGTAGGGAATTTATAGCAGGAAAAAGGGACAGGTACTGCACAAACCCAACTGAGATCGATGGAACCCCCAACCGGATTTTGGACAGTCATTGGGTCTTTGAGTTTTCTCAATTTCAAATCCAACTTCCTAGCTGCATTCTTTGAAATAAAGCTTCGTGAAGCGCCGTTGTCAAACAGTACTTTAACTGGAATATTTTTGACATTAAGTGTGCCTTCTAAAACATCAGACCCTCCCTGCCTATCTGAGGGTGCTGAGGTTTCTGCCACTTCATTTACCTGAGCCTCATTGGTCTTTTTCGACAGCCAGCAGTCTTGCTTTACGTGACCAGCTTGATGACAAAGATTACACTTTCTATTTTCTTTAACCTTGTTCTTTGATTTAGATCCCTCCTTCTTTTGCAATTTCAAGGACTTACATTTCCTGGACAAATGACCTTTTTGATTGCAGTTTGAGCATGTGGCAGTCGTTGCCGGTTCTTTTTCAGATTCAGCCCTTTTTCTATTGGCACTGGGCTTCTTACTGACATCCGACTTTGCACTGGCCTCAGGATGATCAGTTTCAGATTCAACCTTATCGCTAGAGCTGACTTCCACCTCGTCGCGTAACATGCCCTTCTTATGGAGATCTTCATACTGATAAGCCATATAAATCATTTCTGAAAAAGGGAGCTTCACATGCACCGTTACTTTATTCTGATATTTCCTTTGAAGCCCGTAAATAAATCTCAGATTCTTTCTCTTCGTATTCTGAATTAGATGGGGAGCAAAGTGAGAAAGTTTGTTGAATTTCTTATGATATTCTGGGATAGTCATATCACCTTGTATCAGATAAGAAAATTCATCGCATAATCGTTCAGTCGCTTCTGGAGGAGTAAATCTTTCCAGGAAAATCACTTTGAATCTATCCCAGGTGATATCACTTTCTGGATTATCCTTAATAACTGAATCCCACCAGAACAAAGCTTCGTCTTTGAGTGCCCAGGAGGCCAGTAATCTTTTCTGGTCATCCCTCAGCTTTAATCCTTCAAAGATTTTCTCAACCGAACGAATCCAGGCTTGTGTCTTCATAATAGATTCTTCGCCCGTGAACGGCTTTCCACCCAGATTTCTGTATTTCATATATAGGGCTTCGATATCCGGGTCAGTATCACTTCTTCTGTTTCTGGCACTCATTTTCTAGTTCTTCTGCAAATAGCAGATCAAGTGTCAGGTCAACAGAAAAGATATTTCAAAATATAGAGACAAATACTTGAATGTAAATGTGTCTATCTAGGTGTTATTTCATTCTGATACTCATGCTAGGATACTACTGATCCTATATGTAATGAGTTACCCATCCTAGAACACTACTGGTTCTATTTCTGACGAGTTCGTTAATATGTTATATTCCAAAACTAAGCTTAACCAAAGCTCTGATACCACGTGAGACGACCCCAAATCCCGTTCCGATGGAGACAAGGGTTATCTTTGGAATATAACACAGAAACAGATAATAGCAGAACAGAATAATTAAATACACCAGATAATGAACAATAGAATATACTGGATAAACGTAATACTTAGTACAAATACAGTTCAGCTATACATAAATGTCTACAGCGGAAATAAACAAAATATGTACAATAGGAGCTAAACAGCATAAAAAGAGATAAATAATAGAATCCATCTTTAGCTCCAGCTATCCAGAAAGAACCAGCTAAACCTGAATACAAGGCTGCCCATGTAGACAAAGGGGCACCCGAGTTTGAAAGTGAAACAAACTACGAGTCAGTCATGGGACTGGTATGAGAAATCTACTCAACACATTTATAATATGGCCAATCACAGGACCACGCCACTTTCGTGGAACGGGTTTACTCCATTGGATTGCCAGTGCTTTAAAAACAAATCATTCTTTTTAAACATCGCTATGCTCTTTACAAAAATGAAGCCATTATAAGACTCAGTTCCCATCACACAATGCAACGCAAACCGGAGGATAGAGTTTTACCTTATAATGGCTAAAATATGGTTGATACGAATAAAACAAAAGCAATTGATATTATTACTAGTGTTTACATGTTTCAAAACAACTTCGAATCATAACTATCAATCATAGACGGCATGGGTACCATATATCATGTCGCCATATATATATACAATCAAAACCGCACGATGTCGTATTTGGAAATTGGATTTCCATCATGAACCAAGGAAAAAGATAGTCCTTACCGAATTCGAGACTGCCTAGCCCGAGCCTCAGGAACAGCCGCAACTACCCCTTGGAGCGACAGGACCGGTCCACCGATGTGGATTATTATGCCTGAACAATACGTTTTCCCGCCCTTTGGGGCGTAAACGAGCCAACGAATGACTCCATCGGACCCGGATTGTCCGATCAAACTGAGGCGCCTCGCAACAGCAACAACCACACAGGTGAAAAGTATATAAATGTCAGGGCTGGTAGATCACTGACACCACCCTAGCTAGGAAGAAACGCATGCCCTCCCTGAGGTCCTTCTCCCGTTTCTGGTTCATACCGGGGTGTGAGGCTCGCGATTTCACGTTATACACAAAGCTACGCCACACAGGCGGTGCTTTGATCATCACCCCAAGACTTTGCTTTTCAACAGAAGTCCTGATCATTTGCCACTTAAGCATGGCACACTAGCAATTCATGCCATGCGACTGATGTCCATCGATATACAACCTCTGAGCTCGTGCGTTTCAGAGAAGGGCGTTAAGCAAAAGAATAAATTCTCCACCGCCAAACAGATGTATATTTAATAGAGATCAATCAACACAGAATAAAATCCAATGTCAGACACACAGTCCATTTACAAGTCCGTTCTGGGTCTGAACGAAACCGGAGGCACGAAATACCTCGCTAACCCATCGATCACCACGTACGTCTGGACGATCACCACTCATTATCCATATTTCGGGATGCCTCCCAATCAGGACCTCGGTTACCATCCAAACGAGGTAAAGATCTCCGGTCTTCGACCATCGTCTTCATCTTCGACTTTCAATCGTCGGTCGGCCTTTTCAAATAATTCACGTATTTTTAGAATTTCAAATCAATTTATTTCAATGGTTAAATCAATCGACAACACCAACTTGTTCTTTAATGTATTTTTCACACCAAACACATTCAACCATCAAAAGCCACATAAATCGAGCAAATTCAGTTTTTTTCCATTCCATATCGTTTATGATATTTTATAACAATTTATCGCTATTTTTATTTATTTTAAAATAGCCAATTTATTCAAAACGACGCTACGGGCCATAACGCGGCCGTGGCGCTGTTTTTCTTCAGATTTGATTTACACATATCTGAAAATCTAACCGTTGGATCTTCACAAAATTTACATCATTAGAAAGGTATTTTCAAAACGAATCCAACGATTCCAGTTTCGGGAAAATCCGACGGTCGGATCTCCCGGTACAATCGTTTGAAGTTTCAATTTCAAAATACGAACTGCAGCGTCATTATTCGATTAAATATAATTATATTTATATATATATATATATATACATATATAAATATAATCGATTCTGGCACTGTTTTTCTTCAGATTTGAATTAAACATTCCGGACAATCCAACCGTTGGATTTTTACAAAGTTGGTGCCGTTGGAAAGATTTTTCCAAAGCGAACCCAACGGTTGCGATTCCAAGAAAATCCGATGGTCGGATCTCCCGGTATAATCGTTTGAAATCATGGTTTCAAAACACGAACTGCGCGGCCACGTTTCGTTTTAATTTTATTTATATTTATATAAATATAGTTCATTCGACAATTTCAATATCGTTTTCCCTTCAAATATTTCACTAACGCCTTTAAATTTTGGAAAATTTCGCCATAACCTCCTTTGTACGGGAGGGGCTGGAAAAATTCCCAAATAGCCACACGGGCGTCTCATGTCAAAAAGAAAAAGAAAAAGCCAAGCGGCTAGCCAACAGGCTCATAAAATCATCACCCAAACAAAACAGTAAATGTGTACCTATTTGTCGGGCACAAAATTTTATTCCTCTTCTCTAGCCCCTTTGCTATAACCTGTTCAATAAATATGCATGTACATATATACAATTCTTATCACTTATCATTTTTCATTCAACTTCATATTTGATTCCATTTGGTTTAAAAACACCATTCATTCTAATGTTGCATGCATAGGTAAAAATCACATCATTAGCTAATTAATGAATATTTCAACTCATGCATATTTATTTGAACGAGTTGCTATTTTTAACACTTCACATTTCAACAATTCATGTATATAATAAAAATGTGGTTTTTATTGTAAAAATATTTATTTCAAAACAGTATTATTTTATATAGTTTATATAGGTGATAAAAATAGGATTTTTATTGTAAAACAATTTATTTCAAAACAGGATTATTTTATACATTTCATATTGATGTTAAAATTGGGATTTTTATTATAAAACAATTTCTTTCAAAATATGAATACCCTTCAACACATGAATTTCAATTCAACGAATGAATATCGATTCAACACATGAAGGTTTTCTATAGTTTATATATATAGATAAAAATGTGATTTTTATATTTAAAACACGAATACCATTCAACACATGAGTTTCAATTCAACGAATGAATATCGATTCAACACATGAAGGTTTTCTATTCAACGAATAAATATAGTTTCAGCAAATGAAAATAATTCAAATACATGAATATTATTCAAAATTTCGGCAGCATAACGGCAGGGTAGTTAAAACCGGGACCGTCCCTAGTACGGCTCCTCGCTCTACCTTAAAACCTCGCGGTTTTTGACAATGGGGATCATGCATCTAGTTCGCACGCAGGCGGCATGTATATATTTATTTCATTTCCACAAACTAATCCTATGTGGTTTCAACCAAATATTTCTCAACCATAAACGGGTATTTTTCAACCACAATCAATCAATATCAACCACAAACAATCCCAAACAACCATTCGCTATCAATCAATTTTCACACCAATCACAACCAATAAATATCGTCCATGGTTTGTGGACGAGGGGCGTATATATATATATATATATATATATATATATATATATAGCAATTCACTTCTATTTCAACACATATATAATTTTTACAACGCATATACAACTTATACATTGAACGTACAACTTATACAACACTTATACATGAGGTGTACAACGCTTATATAACTCATACATCGAATATATAATTTATACATCGTCATTTCCATATCGTTTATAAATTAGAAATTTCACATTGGGTTCCACTCCACCAAAAATAGCAGAAGGCTCAGAAAAATATGCGGTCTCTTCTAGAATGTAGAAGACGTCCTCACAGTCACGATGTTTTCTGTTTCATCGAATTTCGTTAACGAACGAGAAAGATATGATTTTTCGAAGTTTGCAACGGTTTTAAACTGTTAAAATCAGTTTTTAATTTAAACAGTCATTACCTTTCTGAAATCTTCAAAACTAGGTTTGAAGTTTTCGTGCAATCCGTGAATCGATAGCTCGATCGGGCTACGCTGTGTCGAAGAGGGAGGAGAGGCGCTCAGGCACCGGGGGGAGATGGCCAGTTCGACGCTGGCAGGAAGCGGCGGCGGCGGTTGGAAGCTCGGAACTTTCGAGCTCGATATCTCTTTGAATGATGCACGAAAAAATATAAACTATATATGGATTTGAAGATCTTCTTGAGTTCTTCAAAATCTTCAACTGGAGGAGGGGCTAATTTTGCCTGGCTTGGTCGGAAATTGGATGGGAACGGCGAGGAGGGTTTTCGCCGTCGATCCGTTGTTACGGGGAGAGAGAAAAAGGATTTTTCTATTTTTTTTATTTAAATTCTGATTGGTCGGTAGATTTTATAAGGGGTTTTCTAACGCGACCACCAATCCAAACCCAACGACTGTCGTCCCTAGCGTTTTACCCCCATTCCGAACACAATGGGATATGTTTCGAAGGCCCATTCGAATGTTTCAGTCAGTTTTCCTTCAATTTAAAATATAAAACATTCAATATTTAATTTGAACGTACATTTCAATTTGCCAGGGCCACAAACAGATTCGAAAAATTCCAGAAAAATAAATCTAGCTATGTTTTGACGATACGGTCCCAACAAAACTAGTTTCGTCGAATTCTGAGACCGTTTGCAAAATGGCCCATTTCTGGTCGATCCAATTTAACTGTAATTGACCAAAACACATTTTCCTTTGCCACGCAGACATACTAGCTTCAAAAATTATGAAATTTGAAACCTAGCGATAACTTCACATCCCGGATCCAACAAAAGTGGTTTCGTCAAATTCCGAGGTCGTATGCAAGATGGCCAATTTCACGGGCTATATAAATTCCATAGCGACCTTTCTGAAAATTCATTTGGCCATAACTTTTGCTTTCCGTAATGAAAATTCGATTTTTCAGATTCGTTAGAAAGGTATTCACTAACAGATTTAAATATTTTTGGTTTCACTAAAATTCGTTTTGTTTTGCACCCGGTACAGTCCGACAAAGTTTGAATTCAATTTTTGAAACTACAGCGCCATTTCAGGCCTTGTTTATAATTATAATTAATTATATTCGTTTTTAATTGTCGATTCAAACTCAGTTTTCATTGCTATTATTTAAAATATTTATTTTAAATATTTAAAATCTATTATTTTAGCCAATTTCAAAATTTTAAATTGGTTCAGATTTTCTGGGTCGTTACACCGTAATAGCTGGGGTAATGATTGGGATTAATCAGCACAAACAAATGGTGCATATGAATAAATGTGAATAACAGGTAAATTCACACAATTAATATCAATATGTCAAACATATCAAATTCAAGTCATTCATCACATTAATACATAAAAACAGTCAAATATCGTATAAATTTACCAATTATCAGGTGTCAGGTTTTAAAACAGTAACTAAATGTCAAATTTTAACTTAACTGTAAAATTTAATCTAACAGTCAAATTAAACTACATTATCAATGCAAATAAATATAAATATGCAATTTAAACTGTCAAACATCAATCCAAACAATCATATCATGACATAATATTATTTAACTAATATTAGAATACTTTAGTTAAGCGTGAGTGGATTAAATCACTCACCTTGGTTTCAAACGAGATTGAAATCCAATTTTTAGTCCAAAATTCAACATTTTCAGAATCAGCCCAAACCAGCGGCATAGCGAAGAGATCGTCGGTACGATTCCAACGCAACAAACCACGTGTCATTCTGAATTCGTATGAAGAAGTTATGCAAGTTTTAGTGGTTGAAATTAAAAAAACGTAAAATGGAAGAAAAATGGCACAAAATATTCAAGACTTGCCACGTCAGCACTCTAATACCTGCGCCTCCTTTATCTTCCATGCTCCTTCAATTCTAGGAAAGAAAATACCGTAACCCATCTTTAACGGAAAAAAAAATCACGCCCCTCCCTTTTATCCACCGTTTGTCGATCCAACTACCCCATTAGATGTGCCTCCATTTGCTCTACTTGCGCCTTGAATTTAGGCCCACACGGTGGCGCCTCCAACCTGAAATCCGCGCCTAAAGGCGCTACGTTTCTGAACAAATTCCGGCGACTCCTTGAAGCAAACCATATCATCATCCATATGGATGTGAAGATCTTCTCGAGAGCTACGATTTCATTTATTAAGTTTTGAATTTCGCTGAGCGGATCGTAAGATATTGAGGATCAAAGATTAAGGAATTTTCGGCCATTGAAATTGAATGCGGCGGCTGAAGTATTTAGGGTTCAGAAATGAATAAAATAATATAAATTGCGTCATTAAGCGTGTTTTAAAGTCAAAAACTGAACTGTGTCCAAATCAGGCCCGCTTACTGCCTAACAATAGGTTTTAAGGTCTTCTGAACGTAATGGGACTAGAGGCGAAGCCCAATTCTGAAATCTATAACAATTTCACTTAAAATGTCATATTTTTAGTTAAATAACGTACAAATTTCAACTTTCATTAATTTGTATTCAAATCAAAATAAAATTCATGTAAACTTATAAATCAAAATTTTATTATTGGGACTACAACTATTGTTAAATTTAGCAATTCAATTATGTTTTCAACGTCAAATTTCAAAATTAAATCATTAAATATTATTTATAACCATATAATATCAAAATCATATTAAGTAAAATAATTTAATTTTTCGCAAAATCTTGGGATGTTACAAACGGTATAGAAGTGATAAAACATATTATTGGGTTTGGCGGGTCAAAATCCGGTTAGGGGGTCAACCCTAAACCCACCCATTTATAAACGGGTCAAATTCGGGTTGACCCGAAAATGACCCGCCAACTAAACAGGTCGGGTTAACCTGCTAATTTCCGTGTGGGTTTCGAGTAATGTAGGAAATTAACAGCCCTAATAAACATGTATAGTTTATTTGCAGTTTTGATATGACTATAATTGATTTGAAAAGACAGTTAAGCTTAATATGTATACATTGATTTACGGTGGTTAGGTAAATTATGAGCCTAAATTTGAAACATTAGGCTTTAATATGTAAATATTGATTTACGGTGACTGGGTAATTGACGGGCCTAAAAAGAAAACTTTAATATTGTAGTTAGGCCTTTATATATACATACTGATTTACAGTGGTTTGGTAAATTATGAGCCTAAAATTATAACACTAGACTTTAATTTGTATATATTGATTTATGGTTATTGGGTAAACTATTGGGCTAATAAACTAATAAAATTTAGGTAGGGGCCAAATCAAGGATTGGGGGATTTGAGCTAAATTATTTGTTGGTTGGGGATCCGTTCAATGTAGTATACCTTTTTATCACTTTTATTCTCAATTAAGAGGCAACGGCATGCACCATATTATGTTGTGGATGTAAGTTAGTCCAATTGAAGGGCTTGATGTGTTCCGGCAGATTGTTGTGTGTGCAATGGTCCGATTGGGAAAAATAAGTCACTTTAACACCTATGGATAAGGTTATGTCATTTGCTGATGGGCCGGGGCCTGATAAACCCAAATCCATAGTAGGCATTGATTAACCATGATTTTTTGCAGCTAATCATTTGGGTAGTATTACGACATTTCTTCCTAATTAATTTTATTGTTCTGAATTTGTAGAAGTGCAAAACAGTCATCATTACTAAATCTTATGAATGAGAATAGTCAACCTTTTATTCTCTGTCTTATTTTTCACTTTTAGGTGTACACAGAAACTTACCCTCTTATGATACTAGAACTACAGTTTTATCTATTTTTCTTTGGCTTATCAATCATGTTAGTAATCACTACAGCTCACCGGACTTTTGGTCTGACCTATTTCTCCTTTACTTCTTTCCTTTTTCTTTCCCCTAAGCTCTCAAAGAGGAAACACATAGTTGGATTGCTTAGTTGGTTCTTTCTTGGAAATTCTTACTGGAGATGTATTATTTTCCTTCTTCCTTTCGTTTTCACGGTTGTGTTCTATTTGGGGATATCTTTAATATATGTGCACTCTGATGTTATTTCATTTATGATTAAGATTTGAGACATGGTAAAATGAGACAATGTGGTTATGTTGGAACAAAGGGTTATATCGTCTTAATGTAAATTGTCTTCTTCTCCAGCTGTAAATTTTAATTGCTTATGTATTATGGAATCTTAGTTTCTGTGATGTTTTTCTCTTTATACCTATAACTCTCCATATTTCTTAATGGAATTCTATATTCTATACTAAGATAACGTTAAAGGGTGTGGGGCATTACATTTGGTATCAGAGCCAAAGGTTATGAGATCACTGATTTTTTTTAAAGTAAGCATTTTTGAAGAAAACATATTTTTCAAAAATCAAAAGTTATTTTTGGAAATAATAATATATCCCTCTAGTCAGTTATAATCTTCCTTGGACTCTTTCGAATTCTGAATCTCTATCCTTTTTTGTTGAGTTATCTATAAGGCGACCTATCTAAACTTTTCCATGTATAAAAACCTCAAATCTATAATGACCTGACTTTTCTGTACTATCTATGCAGACATTTTACTAAACATGTCTAACTCAAAAGGCTCAGAAAAGCGGTTGTTAATAGAAAGAAGTTAGGGGGTGAGAAAAGAATGAAAGAAATATCAGAATAGAAGAATAAGAAAATCAGAGTCTCACAACGGAACGAATAAAATATAATATATCAAAACTCTTTACACAAAAATAAACTGTATATATATATATATGACATACAATCAGAGTACATATACATTTCAATACAACACACACAGCGGAATAAGTTAATACCAAAAAATATGGATATACATCTTGAATCCAACTTCCCCTCTGAAGCACCAAGCGAAACCTAACTTGAAAATATTCTCAGTCAAACCGGAGCACATTTGAAGCGAAGCAAAATCAACCCAGATTAGTCTGGAATACTTTCAGTGATAAATTCATATTACAAACAACTGTTTAACTAATTAAAATCCTTTGAAAGAATGGAATCTCGTAAGATGCGACCACACGTAAACATGGCACGTTTTTTACCTTACGATAACCAAAACACGTTTTATATAAAAATCCAGTGGTATTATAATAGTGTCTATCAAACCACAAATAAATAAGAATATACGCGGAAAGCTTGCATCTCACTTTCCAACATAGTTGGTATACAGCTAAAAATGTACATCTCATATTGGAGTTTGGATTTCCAACATGACAAGATATTGGACCACCTCTCGATTAGTGTACTCTAGAGGGGATACACTGGGGTACAGCAAGAACATCTTGCAACCGGGCCACACATGACCAACTACTCATTCAAATTGTGTGTATTGAATATGTTATCACCCTATGGTTGCGCAACCATTGTCTTCCCGGGAGATAAAGAATCAAAGAAGAAACAAATGAATTTTTCTCTATATGGTGACAATACACCCTAATAGGAATAACCCACATAGCCAAGCTGCCTGCTCGATTGCTGACATTTCCCAGTTGACGAGGCTTGAGGTCACGATTTACCTTTTAGAGAACATAACATTACTTTGAATGCCACATCGTCACATCCATCAAATCACTAATTGACATCCACAAATGTACTTTCAATGTTAACACTACTACAAAATAGGTCAGTTGCATCAGTTGTTTACCCACTGCTGCAACAGTTCAGCAAATGATGCATATGCAACCGATGCAATAAGATTAAAAAAATTACATTGGTTTCAGAACCAATGCAACAACTCTAATTTTCCAATTGTTGTTAGCAATAACCGAAGCAAATGAAAGGTTTTCGGCTAAAAACTAGTTACTATGTTGCATCTGTTTCTGGTAATAACTGGTACTACAATATATTTTTGCACCGTTTACTACCACCAACCGATGCAATATATGGTATATTGCCTTTGACCCATCCTTATTTTGCATCAGTTGCTTATGACCGCTGATGCAAAATATCACTCTGCTACTTCAAATATCGGTAACTGATGCAAAAAACTATAGTCATAACAAATAATTATTGTACGCAATATTATACTCATTCAAATCAAATTGATGACAAAGGCAGATTGAGTAAGATACAAAAAATATATTTCAATTATAGTGTCCATAATCCATACCAAAAAGTGATTCATAAATTCTCATTTTTGTACAATAATTATAACATTTGATATGTATAGTCATTTAGAAGCAATATAGCCTAGACTATGAAGTACCATAATACAACAACACTTTCGACATCATTCTTCACTTCGATCCAAAACAAGAATTTGAGTTAAGATACTATATTAAATGTCAATAAATAAATATACATTTGAAATAAAAACATACAGTTATGTCCCAACCGGTTATCGAAAACTAAAAACAAACAAGCTGCAATAATAAACTAATTTAAAGCATAAATTTTTGAAAATACAGAACATTTCCAGGAACATGTAGGCATGCTAGCACGCTGTCAGTAGTATAATATCTCTCAGTTATTCATACCAAGTAATCAGGACCAGCACGGAAAATTCACAACTAATTCACACTTGCATGACAAAATTTAGGCATTTCACTTTATCATTTGTAAAAGACACTACTCTATATAACTCATAATAAGACAATATAGTATGAAAAAAGTGATTTTATGTAACAACCCAGGGATTTTCGACCGCGAAAATCGACATAAAACTCATGTCAACTATTCAAGCATCGAACACACCAGCTCATTTATAGAAAGATGTTAGAGAGTGAGAATAGATAGAAAGAAGTTTAGAATAGAAGAAGAAGAAAAACATAAATACAACATCAGAGTAAACACGAATTTCACTGCGGAGCGAATAAAAATATTATATAACATAACTTTGAAATAAAACCAGTATCTATATATAATACTATTATCGGAGTACAACACTTATGACACAACGAAAGTAAACAACAGTTATATAATCCTGAAGCCTCCTACTCCAAGCTATCCAAGTATATCTGAAAAATCCCGACTACTTGACTGGTTGTACAAATTTAGGCACCCAAGAGTTTAGGGTAAAACAAAACAAAATAAACTATGGGTCAGTAATGGGACTGGTGTGAGTAAACTCCAACCACTAGGTTTATATTTTAAAATCCTTTTTAAAAGACGGATAATGGTAAGACCAATCCACAAATGGTTACGTTATGATAAACCAAAAACATTTCTTTAAAATCAAAACTCTTCTGATATTATAATAATGTCTAAATCAAATAAATAGCAATCTAGCAGAATGCTTTCATCTCACGTTCCACATTCATAATATATATTCAAAAACCACAGGCACTTATTGGGAAATGGATTCCAACTGGCAAGGTATGGGACCACCTTCCGATAGTGTATCTCTAGAGAGGAATTCACCGGGTTCAACAAAAACATCTTGCAACCCAGGCTAAACATGACCGGTCAGTCATTTCGCTTAAGTGTACCGAATGTATTATCACCAACGGTTGAGATCATCAACGTTTCCCGAAAAGGACAACATTGAAATAGATTAAAGAAGTAAATGGATTTTCTCTAGATCACGTGGCAATACACCCTACTTGGATGTGACCCACTAAGCCATCCAACCTACCTGATTTTATACCATTTCCTAGTTATGAGGCTGGAGGTCATAACATATCTTTTTAACAGATCACACAGATATTTACTTTGAAAGCCACATCATCATACACGCTGTAATAACTCGGAACTTCAGAACCATTTTAAAAAAATTATTTAAGCTATTTTAATGGATTTTGAATATTTAAAATGATTTATTTTAAATAATAATGACTAAAAAATTATTTAAATCGAAGTTAGAATGAATAATTTTATTTTAATTATATAACGAGCCTGAAATGGCGCGGTAGTTTGAAATTTTGATTTCAAATTAAAGTACAGAATTCAAAATAAATCGGATTTAAGAAAACCAGAAGTATTTGAATCTGTTTAATTATATCTTTCTAACAAATGTGAAAAATCAAGATTTCATAACAAGAATTAAAAGTTATGTCCAGTTTAAAATTGAAAATAGTCTCTATGGAATTTATATATTTTTTATATAATATATAGCCCTTAAAAATAGCGGTTTTGCAAATGACCTCCATTTTCGATGAGACCACTTTTGTTAGATCCGGAATGTCAAATTATTGCTAGATTCCAATTTTCATAATTTTTGGAATTAATATGTGAGCGTGGCAAAAGAAAATGTGTCTTGTCAATTTCAGTCAAATTGGATTGACCTGAAAATGACCATTTTTCAAACGGTCTCCAAATTCGACGGAATTAGTTTGATTAGGACCGTGTCATCAAAACAAAGCCAGATATAATTTTTCTGGAATTTTTGGACTTAGTATGTGGCCTCGGTAAATTAAAATGTTCGTTTAAAAATTCAATTTATTGATTTATATTTTAATTTAAAGAAAAACTGATCGGTACAGTCGAATTAGGCTACGAAACATATCCCATCGTGCCCGAAATGTGGGTATTTGGCTTGAGGCGATAGTCGTTGGGTTCGATTTGGAGTTGAGATGAAATAGAACAAATTAGTGAATTAAATAATAATTTATACTTTAGTATAGATATAAATTATTTTCGCCAAACCCTAAAACTGTCGTTATCTTCCTGAGCCGCCAATTAAAGAATTCAATGGCCGACATCTTCCAGGATCCCTCCCACAAAATCGCCAAATCCCCTAATTAAAATGAGGATTTTTCAACTCCAGACTTCTTCCTCTCAATGAAATCAATAACTTGAACGATCATGATTGGGTATAGGGAGCAGTGGCGATCAGATTTCGGCCTTAAAAGGTGCTGCAATTGGATGGGTTTTTCGAGGCTAGGCGGACTGCGAATTCCACTGGGTGACGGCCCGAAGGTCAGAGGCGGTGGTGGCTTCATGGTAAGGTGATCTGATGTGGGTCCGATGGGGTATTTTAGTGGCAACAGTGGATAATTTTGGTGAGCGATGGGTTTCATGAGCAGCTTCATACGAGAAGACGCCTGGAAGTAGAAGATACCTGGGGGAAACTAAATGAAGGGTTAGCCGCCGTTATTAAGGAAGTCTAATTGAGGTGTAATTAACTTCTAGTTAATGATATTTATATATATTCGAAATTATAAAATATATAGCATTGTTTTAAAATTGATTTAATAAAATATAAAATAGCATTGATTTTAAAGAAAATATAAAACATAATTGTTTTTATAAAATATAGAATAGCATTATTTTCAAAATATTGTTTTTATAAAATATAGAACAACATTGTTTTCAAAATATTATTTTTATAAAATATAAATAGCATAGTTTTAGAAATATAAAAAAATCTGATATATATATATAGCGGTATAAAAATGTGAAATCTTTATAAATGAAATAATATAGAATAAAAATGTGATTTTTATTATATGTAACATTGAAATAAAAAAAAGTAATTTATATATATATATATATATTTATTTATATATAGTATCATTTTAAAAATGTAATTTTTATATAAATACAAAAAAAAAAGATTTTCATATATATAACTTTGTTTTAAAATATATAAAAAGTATTGTTTTAAAAATGAGATTTTAATAAAAAGATCATTATGTTTGAAAATAAAAAGAGCATTATTTTTGAAAATAAAAATAGCATTACCTTTGTAAATATAAATAGCATTGTTTTAAAAATATAAATAGGATGATTTTTTTTTACAAAATAGCATTATATAAAAATATGATTTTTATATATAACATTAGTATAAAAATATGATTTTTATACATATAATGTTTGAAATAAAAATATGGGGTTTTATACATTAATGTTTGAATATAAAAATATGATTTTAAAATATAGATTACATAATATAAAAATGGCATTTTAAAATATGTAGCATATAAAAATGGGATTTAAAAAATAAGAAATAACACAATATAAAAATATGATTTTTAAATAGAGATAGAATTGAAATAAAAATGTGATTTTTGTTTATAAAGATCGTTGTTTAAAAATGTGATTTTTTACACAAACCGCGTGAAACAGATTGCGATGGAACCGACTGGAAGCAAGACAGAATCCAAACTATCGTCTGTTAAAGAATGACGGAGTCGAAACCAAAGGTGAGAACTCCTCACAGAAAATTCTGATCAGTTATTTATTTATTTTCATAACTGAAAAATATATAGAATTGCCAGTATAGATTTTTATCATTTTAATTATTATAAATTGTATAAGGTGCATGTTAGATTACCTTCCTCGTCTTCAGACCATGGACGATTTAAATTGACTGCATTGTGTGTTGTTTGTGATGTTGAAATGTTTAACATATTAAGAATAATGTTAACTTTAATATGGTAGTTGAAATTAAATCATAAATATTCATTTATAATTTGAACAGTGAAAATTGGTTAAATAGAAAATAATTCAAACTAAATTAGAATTGGTCAAATTTATTAACAAATGATTTATTTAAACAAACTGTTGTTGTTTGAAAACCCCACACGGGTATTGGGATGATATTTGACATACACTTGTCCCAATGTTTTGTTGTATGTCAATCGATGGATTGACAGTCTGTGATGAGCATTATTTATTTTATTTTAATGCTCACACAGTTGTAAATTTCGCTTTGGATGTGAATGGACTGTTTGATGATTATCTATCATTATTGTTGCATACATGCGATGTATGAAATCCATATAACTGTAATCATATGGCAATTGATTGAATCGCATTCCGATTCAGAAATAAAGAACATTTTTTAAAATAAACAACATTTTTAAATAAAGGACATTTTAAAATAAAGAATATTTTTAAAATAAAGAATCTTTTAAAATAAATAATATTTTAAAGTAACGAATATTTTAAACTAATATTAAGTGAAGAATAAAATTATAATTTTTATGTCCGATTTTAGATGGACAAAAAAAATGTGAAGCGGAGTTAAGTAGCAAACACTATTTTAACCCGGACGGGTTTATCGATTGATTTATTCATTTTAAAACGTATATCGAAAAGAAGTGATTTCAAAATCTAATATTTTGAAAATATTATCATTTTAATATGATAAAGATATAGAATATTCAATTTTGATTTAAAATTGAAAAAGAAGTTAGAATCGTTTTAAAAGGAATTTATAAATATTTTATAAATACGATTTAAATGGAAATTGACGAAATATATTATATATATATATATATATATATATATATTTAATGGCCTGAATAGAACGCGCAGAGACCGTTCGCAAATTTCAACCATTAACTTCAAATTGATGTAACGGGAGATCCGACCGTCGGATTCTCCTAAAATCGGAACCGTTAGGTTCGTATTGAAAAGAGAATATAAGAAGTTTGAAATCTAATGGTTAGATTTGGAATTATGACCAAATAAATTTCAGGAAAGGTCGTTATGGATACAGTACGGTGGCCGTTATTGGAAACCAACTATACGGGCCTTGATAAAATTATTAAAAATATGGAAAAATTATGTAAAATCATAATTAATAATTTGGAAAGATTTTGGATGAAAAATTCTAAGTTTGAAAAGATAAAAATGTATTTTTATCAAAATGAACTAGTTATTTACTAGTATAATAATCCAATGTTTCTAAATAAACAAATTGGATTTATAAATGATTTAGAAATAACCAGAATTTTTCCAATATATAAATTGGAATGTATTTGAATGGATTTTATCTTCGGAATATTTTGATATTGGATCCCATTATTATATGGATGCTATGAGGAAGTTGGAAGATATAAATATAAATATATATATATATATATATATATCATTATTCCCAATACGATATTTGTAAGTTTCGGAATTTGATATTGAATATAAGCCAATATAATTTCTATTCAGAACCTTATATTTAATATCGAATTGGATTTTGGGTTTGTTGTGAATGGTGTCTTTAATAACACTGTTCTTAAACCCCGTATGAAAAGAATATGTAACACCCCACATCCGTTAAGGCCACTCACAAAGGGAATGCCTTAACTTCAGTGGAGCATTATGGGTACTGGAACAGAAATATTACAAGACAGACATAATTAAAACAGCGGAAGGTAAAGTGGAAGTACTTCAAATCATTTATTAAATATAATTATTTACAATAAAAGCCCATCAACTTCCAATACCCAATTACATAGCTAAAATATCTGCTTTGCTCAAAAACAAAGAAGCATGAAATTAAATTGTAGTATTCCCCAATAAAGCAAAGCAAGCCATAGCCAAGAGAAATCCAAGCAGTACATGAAAGAGCCTTGGAGCTTGGTAAGATCCGAACTAAGCTGTATTCCCACCCTGCGAACCTAGGGGGAAACGAAAGAAAAAGAGGCGAAACAAACAGGGTCAGTCATAAAGACTGAGTAAGTTCTAGTGGCTTTCAGCATAAAAACAGGTGAAGATAATATGGCATAAATAAACTGAAAGTAAATATAAGCATGATGACAAGGTAAGCTACAGGCACGATGAATCAAGTATAACATTCCATGCTTCCTATCAAGAGTATCATCACAAGGTTTCTACCAAGTATCACATTGCAAGGTTTCTATTAAGTATAACATTGCAAGATTTCTAAGTTTCACCATTCCACTATTTTCTTTGATTTCCTAAATTCTCTGCACCAACGGTACTAGTACCCCAACCCGTATCATCCTTTCCATGTATATGTACAGTCCCTTGCCGTATATCGTACGGGTTTCATCATGTATTTCTATACTACTTCAACGTAGTGCCACCATTCTTGAAATCGTTCGGACTGCCACCCTTGTTCTGGCTAGGTTTCCTTTCATGAATTATCGTGTGTTCAACGAGGGTTTATGCCACCTAGGACCACTAGGGATTATGCTACCTATTGAACGTTTCCTATATTGGATTAGGGTTTATGCCACCTAGGACCACTAGGGATTATGCTACCTAACGAACAACACCCTTTT
This sequence comes from Allium sativum, assembly GCA_030737875.1. NCBI lineage: Eukaryota > Viridiplantae > Streptophyta > Magnoliopsida > Asparagales > Amaryllidaceae > Allium > Allium sativum. The sequence goes on along the minus strand of CM060924.1, from coordinate 180,340,025 downwards.
TCCACGTAACGATCTATTAATCAATCGGCTCACTAGAAGTCCTAGCTTGTTCATGTGTTTGTGTCATACGGCCCAATCACGAAATGTAGTCACCTGTGCTAGGTCCACCATAGGGTGTATCAAGCCCTAGGGTGCCAACCACCGGCACGAATCAAGCATGCATAGTGTAAACCTACTGGTGCCCAATGCCTACTTTTTCAACTCCGGACTACGTGCACGACCACAGTCCGCCTGAACCTACAATGGCGCACCAACTCAGTCGTCGTTCTGGTCGCTTACAATCAGCCCAGTAATCGTGCCCCACTTTGCCTAGTTCCAGGGTACCATGATACATCTAGTGGGTTACTGCTGAAAAGGACCACGTAACTAGGGTTTTCGTCCAGCAGGATAAGTGTTGTCATTTAAATTCGAGACTTAACCCCATTAGTCTAGCATGTCAAGTTGGTTAAGTGTGGTCATTCAAGTTTGTGACTTAACCCGTCTACGTGTCATGTCAAATTGTCTAAGTGTTGTCGTTCAAGTTCATGAATTAGCCCTACGAATCATGTGTCAAGTTGGTTAAGTATGTTCAAGCTGTTCATGACTTAACCCTACCAAATCATCGTGTCAAATTGGTTAAGAATATTCAAGCGGTTCATGACTTAAACCTATCAAGTCATCGTGTCAAATTGGTTAAGTATATTCAAGCGGTTCATGACTTAACCCTACCAAATCATCGTGTCAAATTGGTTAAGTATATTCAAGCGGTTCATGACTTAACCCTATCAAGTCATCGTGTCAAATTAGTTAAGTATATTCAAGCGGTTCATGACTTAATCCTATCAAATCATCGTGTCTAATTGGCTAAGTATATTCAAGCGGTTCACGACTTAACCCTATCAAGTCATCGTGTCAAATTGGTTAAGTATATTCAAGCGGTTCATGACTTAACCCTATCATGTGTCATTAATTCATTAATGCACCCAACCTCTCACATTAGACTAGTTGTTGTGGTCACTGGATTCGCTGGGCGGTTCCGGGCAGATTTACACCACAACCTAGTCTAACCTCGGGTCTTAAGCGCGATATGACCAACTGCCCTCATTGGATCCTATTGTTTGCAGTCATTGGATTCGCAGGGCGGTTCCGGGCAGATTTACGCTGCAAACTCAACCCAACCTCGAATTGGCCCTTTTCAAGTTCATTCTAATGTCATGTTCAAGTTCCATGTCATGTTCGTGTTTAGTTTAATGGCGAGTTTCATGTCAAGTTTCATATTTTTACTTATGCCTATTATCAAGTTAATGATTCATATTCATAACCAATTCATGTTTCAAGTTCATAAGCATGCTTATGTGCCTTCTAGATGTCCAATACATACCAACTACCCAAAACCCAACTTAGGCGCGTGCATATTAAACTTTCTCCAAGTCATAAATTATCATATATGTTTCTACTCCAAATTTTACATAATTAACATATGCCCAAGTTTTAGGTTACATGTCAGTTTTACATATGCCCAATTCATACCAAATTTACCTATGTTCTATTCATGCCGTTTTACATGTATGCCAATTTTTATGCCATTTTACCATATCAAGTTCTAGCCAAAATTACATGTATCAAGTTTTATACCCAATAAACCCAAATCATGATTCATGGTGTAGTTATCCCAAACTATAATCTTTTTATTACAATACATGTCGGTTGCCAAGTTCATAATACATGTTTATGCCAATTATCAAATTTACAATTGCTTTTAGGTTCAAAGTCCCAATTCTACTTATGCCCAATCATAAACCTAATCTTTTGATTTAATTTACATAGGCCCGAACTCGTGATTTGATTTACATGCTAATTCATTATGCCCACTTCATGCCAATTTAATTATGCCAATGGCCAAGCTTGCAATTTCAATTATATTGACAATATCCCAAATTTCCAATTTCATGTTATGCCATCAATTTTACCAAACATGTATATCCAATATAGACAACATTCCCATATTTCCCCGTATTCAATCGTACGCAAATCGCGGTTTAGGCCTAGGTCCGAAATTGACCTAGGTTCATCGAAAGAAAATAAATAGGGGAAGGTAGAATTTGTATAACAATCAGCATAGAGGGAAAACTGGCATAAAAACATCATCTCTGGCATAAAAGATAGATCTTGATAATAATATCAATATGAATCAAGAAAAACTGATTTTCAACAGACTGAATAGATCATAAGCTTGACATTAGAACGAACATAGAAAAGTCCCAAAACTCAAGATTCAGGAAGCAACAGAAATAGATCTGAATCAATAAACATACTTAAATCCAATTCCACTTTATTCCATGGCCATATTATAATTAAATGTTTAAATCTAAAAACAACTATAACTTACAGAGCATGGCTAATGAATTAAGAACTGAATTTGTTGTAGAGTGTTGCAGTGACGTTGTTGATTTATTGTCTTGAATCATTGTAGAAGTCTTAATCTTCGAATTGGATTGTGTATGAAAGCTTAGGAAATTGATTAGAGACGGCGGCCATGATCAAGAGGGATTTAAACAGCATTTTGATGTAAGAATGATTTGTTATGAATTAGGTAGGTCTTCGGATGTATTTATAGGGGTAGCAACTAGTTTAGGCCCCTAGATTAACCCTAGAATCAATCCGGACCATCAAAACACGTCTCAGGCTTCAAAAATGGGTTCTGGGTCAAAACAGGCCGACCAGGTCGACCTGTAAGGGGAGAGGTCGACCACATGGTCGACCTGGGGGGTAGGTCGACCCTAAGGTCGACCACATGGTTGACCTGGCCCCCAGGTCGACCCCTAGGTCGACCTGCCTGGTCCTGTGCTGCCTAAAATCTGCTGAATCTTCTACAGGCCATAACTTCTTCATCCGGACTCCGATTTTCGAAAACTCGGACTCTATTTCATGTAAAATTTCGAGACGAACGCAATGGCGTAATCCGTTTCCCTTAATTATTATTTTAAAAATTAATTCTGCCTTGATTTATTGTTTTAACACGTTATTAAAATTCGGGTTGTTACATTCTTCCCTCCTTAAAGGATTTCGTCCCCGAAATCTTCAAGTTAAGAAGAATGCATCCTATCATCCAATAAACCATCTACTCAACCATCATCCACAAGCAACCATTGTCCTTAAAAGATTTCTAATGCTATATGAACATATGCAGAAAGTGTGTGTATATGTTCCTTATCTAATACAAATGATCAGGCCTGATTGATCTTCCTAATGCAAAATATGTCTAGTGTCATGAATCCAACATGTATGCAAACAGTCCTAGTCACATAAACACTATATGTGTGCACAAACATCCATCCATATGTAACATCCATATGATAACACATTCAATTTCATTCATAAACAAGTATAAACACTCATGCATATGCAATATGAAAATGTGTCTGAGCCGATCTAGTGTCTAATGTGTGTTATGCAACCACGAGCAACCACTTGCAACCATTTGCAAACATCAACCATAACATGTTTCAATAACATGTTTACATCCAAAAGGGTTCTACCTAAGGTTCTCAAGATAGGATTGAGGAGATAAGCAAGATAAAACAAAGCATCTAGGAGAAGAAGTTAAAGATGTACCCCCAGAAGGTCTTGCTTGTGGGGCTTGCCCTTGCTTCTTAGGGCAGTTCTTGCTGATATGTCCAGTTTCACCACACTGAAAGCATGCTCCCATCTTCATCTTCTTCTTTCTACAATCCTGGGCTATATGCCCCTCAATACCGCAGAAGTGGCATTTTCTTTTCTCACGTGTCTTGTTATCCTTATTTTTGTTGTTGTTCTTGCCTCCTTTCTCGGAGTCTACCTTCTGGAAGTCTTCCTTCTCGTTCTGAGACTCATCCGCCTATCACTCATATCTTTCCTATATAACATGTTAACAAGCCTCACGAAAACTATCTCCATCATACAAAAAACCCTCTACGAATCTAGAAAGAAGAGTAGCCGTAGGTAAAAACTACTACGACTACAAATGGAGAAAAGTAAGGAAAAGAGATTCAAACAAGGAAACAAAGGATAGTGCTGATGGCTTTTGGGGAATGGCCTTTAAATCAAACAAGACTTTTCTTGAAAAATGCTTCTTTGTAAACGGATTTGAAAATAATTTCAGAAGGTTTTTTTTAACAACTTTTGCCTAGTCTGGTAACCTTCTGCTCTGATACCAAATGTAACACCCCACATCCGTTAAGGTCACTCACAAAGGGAATGCCTTAACTTCAGTGGAGCATTATGGGTGCTGGAACAAAAATATTACAATACAGACATATATAAAACAGCGGAAGGTAAAGTGGAAGTATTTCAGATCATTTATTAAATATAATTGTTTACAATAAAAGCCCATCAACTTCCAATACCCAATTACATAGCTAAAATATCTGTCTTGCTCAAAAACAAAGAAGCATGAAAATAAATTATAGTATTCCCCAATAAAGCAAAGCAAGCCAAGAGAAATCCAAGTAGTACATGAAAGAGCCTTGGAGCTTGGTAAGATCCGAACTAAGCTGTATTCCCACCCTGCGAACCTAGGGGGGAACGAAAGAAAAAGAGGCAAAACAAACTGGATCAGTCATAAAGACTGAGTAAGTTCTAGTGGCTTTCAGCATAAAACAGGTGAAGATAATATGGCATAAATAAACTGAAAGTAAACATAAGCATGATGACAAGGTAAGCTACAGGCACGATGAATCAAGTATAACATTCCATGCTTCCTATCAAGAGTATCATCACAAGGTTACTACCAAGTATCACATTGCAAGGTTTCTATTAAGTATAACATTGCAAGATTTCTAAGCTTCACCATTCCACTATTTTCTTTGATTTCCTAAATTCTCTGCACCAACTGTACTAATACCCCAACCCGTATCATCCTTTCCATGTATATGTACAGTCCCTTGCAGTATATCGTACGGGTTTCATCACGTATTTCTATACTACTTCAACGTAGTGCCACTATTCTTGAAATCCTTCGGACTGCCACCCTTTTTCTGGCTAGGTTTCCTTATCATGAACTATCGCGTGTTCAACTAGGATTTATGCCACCTAGGACCACTATGGATTATGCTACCTATTGAACATTTCCTAGATTCGATTAGGGTTTATGCCACCTAGAACCACTGGGGATTATGCTACCTAACGAACAACACCCTTTTTCCACGTAACAATCTATTAATCGATCGGCTCCCTACAAGTCCTAGCTCGTTCATGTGTCTGTGTCATATGGCCCAATCACGAAATGTAGTCACCTGTGCTAGGTCCACCATAAGGTGTATCAAGCCCTAGGGTGCCAACCACCGAAACGAATCAAGCATGCACAGTGTAAACCTACTGGTGCCCAATGCCTGCTTTTTCAACTCCGAACTACGTGCACGACCATAGTCCGCCTGAACCTACAATGGCGCACCAACTCAGCCGTCGTTCTGGTCGCTTACAATCAGCCAAGTAATCGTGCCCCACCCTGCCTAGTTCCAGGGTACCATGATACATCTAGTGGGTTACTGTTGAAAAGGACCGTGTAACTAGGGTTTCCGTCCAGCAGGTTAAGTGTTGTCATTTAAATTCGAGACTTAACCCCATCAGTCTAGCATGTCAAGTTGGTTAAGTGTGGTCATTCAAGTTCATGACTTAACCCGTTCATGTGTCATGTCAAATTGGCTAAGTGTTGTCGTTCAAGTTCATGATTTAGTCCTACGAATCATGTGTCAAGTTGGTTAAATATGTTCAAGTTGTTCATGACTTAACCCTACCAAATCATCGTGTCAAATTGGTTAAGTATATTCAAGCGGTTCATGACTTAACCCTATCAAGTCATCGTGTCAAATTGGTTAAGTATATTCAAGCGGTTCATGACTTAACCCTACCAAATCATCGTGTCAAATTGGTTAAGTATATTCAAGCGGTTCATGACTTAACCCTATCAAGTCATCGTGTCAAATTGGTTAAGTATATTCAAGTGGTTCATGACTTAACCCTATCAAATCATCGTGTCAAATTTGTTAAGTATATTCAAGCGGTTCATGACTTAACCCGATCAAGTCATCGTGTCAAATTGGTTAAGTATATTCAAGAGGTTCATGACTTAACCCTATCATGTGGCATTCATTCATTAATTCACCCAACCTCTCACATTAGACTAGTTGTTGTGGTCACTGGATTCGCCGGGCGGTTCCGGGCAGATTTACACCACAACCTAGTCAAACCTCGGGTCTTAAGTGCGATATGACCAACTTCCCACATTGGATCCTATTGTTTGCAGTCACCGGATTCGCCGGGCGGTTCCGGGCAGATTTACACTGCAAACTCAACCCAACCTCGAGTTGGCCATTTTCAAGTTCATTCTAATGTCATGTCCATGTTCAAGTTTCATGTCAAGTTCGTGTCTAGTTTCATGGTGAGTTTCATGTCAAGTTTCATATTTTCACTTATGCCTATTATCAAGTTAATGATTCATATTCATAACCAATTCATGTTTCAAGTTCATAAGCATGCTTACGTGCCTTCTAGATGTCTAATACATACCAACTACCCAAAACCCAACTTAGGCGCGTTCATATTAAACTTTCTCCAAGTCATAAATTATCATATATGTTTCTACTCCAAATTTTACATAATTAACATATGCCTAAGTTCTAGGTTACATGTTAGTTTTACATATGCCCAATTCATACCAAATTTACCTATGTTCAATTCATGTCGTTTTACATGTATGCCAATTTTTATGCCATTTTACCATATCAAGTTCTAGCCAAAATTACATGTATCAAGTTTTATACCCAATAAACCCAAATCATGATTCATGGTGTAGTTATCCCAAACTATAATCTTTTTATTACAATACATGTCGGTTGCCCAAGTTCATAATACATGTTTATGCCAATTATCAAATTTACAATTGCTTTTAGGTTCAAAGTCCCAGTTCTACTTATGAACAATCATAAACCTAATCTTTTGATTTAATTTACATAGGCCCGAACTCGTGATTTGATTTACTTGCTAATTCATTATGCCCACTTCATGCCAATTTAATTATGCCAATGGCCAAGCTTGCAATTTCAATTATATTGACAATATCCCAAATTTCCAATTTCATGTTATGCCATCAATATTACCAAACATGTATATCCAATATAGACAACATTCCCATATTTCCCCGTATTCAATCGTACGCAAATCGCGATTTAGGCCTAGGTCCGAAATTGACCTAGGTTCATCGAAAGAAAATAAATAGGGGAAGGTAGAATTTGTATAACAATCAGCTAGAGGGAAAACTGGCATAAAAACATCATCTCTGGCATAAAAGATAGATCTTGATAATAATATCAATATGAATCAAGAAAAACAGATTTTCAACAGACTGAATAGATCATAAGCTTGCCATGAGAACGAACATAGAAAAGTCCCAAAACTTAAGATTCAAGAAGCAACAGAAATAGATCTGAATCAATAAACATACTTAAATCCAATTCCACTTTATTCCATGGCCATATTATAATTAAATGTTTAAATCTAAAAACAACTAGAACTTACAGAGCATGGCTAATGAATTAAGAACTGAATTTGTTGTAGAATGTTGCAGTGACGTTGTTGATTTATTGTCTTGAATCATTGTAGAAGTCTTAATCTTCGAATTGGATTGTGTATGAAAGCTTAGGAAATTGATTATAGACGGCAGCCATGATCAAGAGGGATTTAAACAGCATTTTGATGTAAGAATGATTTGTTATGAATCATTCTAGGTCTTAGGATGTATTTATAGGGGTAGCAACTAGTTTAGGCCCCTAGATTAACCCTACAATCAATCCGGACCATCAAAACACGTCTCAGGCTTCAAAAATGGCTTCTGGGTGAAAACAGGCCGATCAGGTCGACCTGTAAGGGGGGGAGGTCGACCCTAAGGTCGACCACATGGTCGACCTGGCCCCCAGGTCGACCCCCAGGTTGACCTGCCTGGTCCTGTGCTGCCTAAAATCTGCTGAATCTTCTACAGGCCATAACTTCTTCATTCGGACTCCGATTTACGAAAACTCGGACTCTATTTCATGTAAAATTTCGAGACAAACGCAATGGCATAACCCATTTCCCTTAATTATTATTTTAAAAATTAATTCTGCCTTGATTTATTATTTTAACACGTTCTTAAAATTCAGGTTGTTACAGAATAAATACTTTAATTAAGATTATTATAGTTTCCAATTATATTTTGTGACGGCCCGCCCCGCACCAGTCGACATTTCCTCCGGTAGTGCGCTGTACTCATGCCCGACTAGCACGAAACGGTCGCCAAAGAAAGGAAAGAAGATGAAGGAACTAACAAAGAAACCTGTAGAATGTCTCACAGCGCATAGAACAAATTATAATAACAACATACTTGACATGAAACAGGTGAGATAGTGCATAAGCTGAAAACAAACTATCGTAGCAGCGGAAAATCCAAATACAGCTTATGTTCCACATCATCATTATTACAACTTTTCAAACTGTCTCTAAACGTAAAAGCAAGATAAGGGAGGTACACTACTAATACCCAAGTAGTGACCACCAACGACACAGGGAGAATATCTATCTATATATATATATATATATATCATACGTGGAAGCCTCCTGCTCGCTTCCGGATCAGCTGCTCGTGCATCACCAGCTAACATGTCACTAGTCTGCTCGTGAGAGCACCTAGAGTAATAAGAAGAGACATAAAACTCTGGGTCAGACAATGTCTGGTATGAGCGATAAGCAGCAAAACAAAACAATAACAGGTATAATCCAATTATACCTGAACCTGGACCTGCAACCAAAGAGTTAGCACTACATACAGCACAATACTCTAAGGTGCCACTAACATATGGTGTAAGAAATACGGGGGTGGGGTTGTGCATGCCATAGTGATGGAAAACAAATCAAACATAGCAACCATCCTCACATCTCTCACTCGGTGCATAAAGCATACGATATCCACTACCTTGGTCACCTATCCATTGGGCCATGACGGAATCCAATCCCATACAACTATCACTACAAACCCACTATCCGTCTCTCAGTGGTGAAGCAAAGTTATGAATATCGACAGCCCATTTGCACACGTCCCGCAACAAAGCCCAACTCATGAAGTCGACTCGTTGGTTCCCAACTGGATCTTGAGCTCTAACTTCTTATTTGGACTACCTTTGCATCTCGGGTTATTGGTCTTCTTCTCCAGATCCGTCTTCTTCCTTCACTTTGCTTCATATCGTACTCCCATCGGGTTCGGATCATCGTCATCACCCCTGGAGGATCGGGTCGGGGCCTTCAAGTCTAATCGCTATACACCGGTTCGGTTCGGAGGTGGCTATGTGGGTCGGGTCGGGGTGGCCTTCCTCCAGTGGTTCGGATCGGAGTCCACCATGGAAAACTCCTCTGGTTCGGTCCTTCTTCCCAAGCACTCCAGATCGGTTCGGGTCTCTCAAGCTTCTCCATGGTGCATCGGTTCGGGTCGGAGTAGCTTCATGCCCACGAGGGAGGATCGGGTCGGGTGTGAGCAACTCCCGTGGGAGGTGGTTCGGATCGGGCTCCTTCCTTCGATCCGATCCAGATCGGCAAAAATCCTGCAACTTCTTCCAGCGACTGTTTACGCCATTTGACGGCGTTTTCGACCAATCTAACACTTCTAGACAATCACAAATCATATCATACAGTCATAGCAACATGTATAATCATTCACAAACACCAAAACAACAATCCTAGCATGTAAAACAGATCAAACATTGCCATAATCCCATATTTTCCCTTAAGCATGTTTAAGCAAAGCTAATCGTAGGATTAACAAAACTTAACCAAATCAACCCAAATTTCTAACAGAGGCATAAAACATTATTTTCGAATTTTAAATATTTTTCCAGAATTTATTAATGCATAAATTCGCTAATCTTCACTAATTACCCTTAATTAACCATAATTAGTGAGGAACCATGCAAATCACTCACCTTAGCCACAAATAAACCTTAGATCTGCAATAAATCTCTGATATGGCGCGAATACCAATGCTACACAGCAGCTCTAATCTTGATTTGGTGAAGATCTCCCTTGATTTGATGTAGTTAAGCTCAATCCTTGATTAGAAAGTGATTTGGAGGTGATTTAGAGGTTGAAGGCCTTTTTTAGGGTTTCTAAGAGGTAAATGGAGGCTAGAAAACTGAAATGGAATGAAACCCGAACTCCTTTCAGCCTCCACATAACCCTAATCCCGAAAAGGGTTATGAGCCCATTCACTAATTACCCTATTTGGCCCGGTTAAGCAGTTTTTCACCTTCCAAACCTTATTTCAGCCATATCTCCCAAAAGGTAAGTCCGTTTAGCTTTTATGACCACTATACGGAAAGGTAAACCATCAAACGAATCTAACGGAAGTGGTTTTAAGTCAAAATTCCCTTCCAATCAAAAGTTATGGCTGAAACAAGATCAGCTAGCGCAAAACGGTCATTTAAAAATCGACAAAAATCATGAACATGGGAAATGACCCCAATGCTCGTTTCCCAAAGCCACATGACCATACGACTTCATATAAGAAAGAAATAAATATTCTACGATCCTCTGATGCGTAGAATGCGGGTTGTTACATTCTCCCCTCCTTAAGAAATTTCGCCCCCGAAATTCCCTAACCAAAACACACAAAGGGTTTCGCATGCCTTTCAGCCATAAAACAACAATCAAACATGCAAAACAAGTCTATCCTAGCATGCGGAATAACTAAATTACAAAGTAAATCTTACCAGGCAAAGAGTTTTGGATACGACTTTCTTATGTCATTCTCTACTTCCCAAGTACAGTCGTTCTCTCGCCATCGATTCCCATCTCTACCCTAGAGGAAATTTCTAATAGGTTGGGATCTTCCCTCTGACTGGAACCGATCCACTTAATCTAGATCGATCTAATCGTCAAGCTTATTAGTGTTTCTGTATCTAATTCACATTTAAGTCTGAAGTCATATCCCATGATATACTCTAGTTGCTTCCATTCCAGAAAAATAGCCTCTAAACTGGCATGTCTCCTACCCAAATGTATCAGCTATCGCACCCAGTCTGGTACTATGGCATTCGTCTACTGTCATCTGCTTAGGTAATCCAACCCTATATGCCAAATTTTCAACTACATTCCAAATGTCCTTTCAAGTCCAACTTGAGTCCTTCCTACATTCGTACTGCACGTCCAACGTACATTCACCTCCTAGAGGCAAACTAGACCCATCCAATGAACCTAGGTACTCCATTTATACTCGTACTGCACGTCCAATGTACATTCACCTTCTAAAGGTGAACTAGACTCAACCAATGAATCTAGGTAATCTACCTTCGAGTCCAAGTCCAACTTGAAGCTCCTATATCCGCTGAATCTTCAAGGTCAACGGACGCTCCACAATGCCCAACATACTTCAAATCTAACGTAAAGTATTTTACACCCGTCATATCACCATGATCAACGAATTTATACTATTTCCATTCAACAGGATCCTACAGGTGATACTCAAGAGAAGAAAGGTAGGAGCAAACACAACAACCATAGCATCCATCAAACAAATCCTATCTATCACCTGCTAAAGCCATGAATACGTCGATACCTGTATGTCTGGTCCAACCAACATCAATAACTAATGGAAACTCTGCCTCCAAACGGACTACCGTACGTCCAACGTACGTTTATCCTCCAAGGATAACTAGATCACGTCTAACGGATCCAAGGTAAGTGGACGTCCCCAGATACCCCTGCTTTTAGTCCGCCTGAAACACTCGAGTCCCACCCAAGTCTACCCATTATCTTGCTGCCCTCTCGAGTCCAACTCGAGCCCATCCAATTCCTTGCAGCCTTCTCGAGTCCAGCTCCAGTCAATGTATTACCCAAAAACTCAGACCCAGTCTTGAGTATCCATTACCTACAGACCCTAGTCCAACGTGAGTCGTCTCCGTATTCGTTGCAGCTCCAAGATCAACGAATACCTATTTTCTTTTACGAGTTCAAGTCCAACTTGAATCGTCCTAATCTTCGTTGCATCTTCCATGATTGACGAATACATCCTATTTCTTCAAAAAGAACATCAACATAAGGTCTTAAACAATCCATTACTTTGCATCTTTCTCGAGTCCCACTCGAGTCATCTCATAACCCTTTCGAGTCTAACTCGGGGCAGTCCATACCATCGAATAGTCTTATCCTGTCACAGCTGCCCATTACTCCTCGAGTAAACCAAGATATTATCCAATGAAAATCACAACAACTACTTATCTCTCATGCAAACCATCCTAGTCGAACTCGATATTCCCCAAGCACAAGCCCCAAAGGCCTAAACCAATATCAGACAAGCACCCAAGGAACATATCCTCCGAATTCGGACAATCCATGTGAAGTGATTTAGCAAAACAACTAAGCACTGGCGCACTCATTTGCCTCCCAGAGACAACTAGAACTTAATAAATGATAACCTCTCAGCTTCCTTAACTCCAGTTATCATCTTCATCATAAGGTAGGCGATCCAATACCACCTTTCGTCCATCATCCATTATAATGGTCGTCAAAGGCTCTTCACAATCTACTATCACTCTATACCTTTGAGGTCAATCGGCTCCCAAAATCAAGATAGACCTAGTAAAGCTCAAAATAAAGCAATCACAACAAACATACATCCATGACTCGATAAGACCAAATTATGACAAATCCTACAAAGGCTAGTCAAACCACCTATCGGGTTTGTCACTACTAAAGGTCTATCGACTAACTCAGGTTTGTCAAACAAAACTCGATCAAAAGCATCTTAAATAGAAAGCATACCTTGAATAACGACACCTTTTTCCTTCTGCGCCGCAGTTGGGGCATTCGACGAAGAAGGAACAACGTTGATAGCATATGCTTTCACGATCTGCTTCTCCCTAGGAGGTTGTGGAAATTCATTCTTGTGATGTCCCGCTTGGCCACAATTAAAGCACTTCCTTTCCCCAGGCTTTTCCTGGCAATCTCTGGCATAGTGGCCCTTCTTGCCACAGCTAAAGCACTCGCCATCTTTCTTATTTTTCTTATTCTGACCATCCATGGTTTGGTCTTGTTTCCTCTTGTCCAGGGAATTATTCTTGCCTTCACCGCCTGCTTGCGGCTTTTGGCTCCTCTGCAGATGCAACCTCAGTCTTCGACTTAGGGTAAAGGCTTTTTGACCTCAATGCTTTCCCCACAATCGATTCAAACGTCTCATCGATGTGGTTAATAAGCTTTTCCCCCAAGTACTGATCCAAACCTGTTATAAACTTCTCATTCTTCTTCTTGGCAGTATCTATTAGGGATAACCCATATTTCAACAAAGTGTCGAACTCGGCAATATACTCCGAGACTACCCTACCATTCTGCTTAAGCTCCAAGAACTTCCTAAACAATTCTGACTTCTGAGCAGCTGGAATAAACTTATCGCTAAAGCTACCCTTAAACTGATCCCAAGTAACCTGATCCTATGGAGTGGCTGTCTTAATAGCATTCCACCAATTCATCGCTCGCCCTTGCAGCTGATGAGACGCTAGCCTTCTCTTCATCGCATCCTCGATACCCAAGTCATCGAGGATACGATCACAGCTATCCAACCAATCCTGAACATCCGTGGCCGACTCCGTTCCATGGAACGACTTCCCACCAAGGTTAGTGTAATCTTTGCACAGCTTGGCGAAATCGACCCTAGGCGCCTGCACTACTGGACCACCACCATTACCGGCATGGGGAGTTTCCCCTTGCACATCCCTAAGCATTTCTCTCATGAGGTTCGTAAACATCGCCCTCATGTCATCAGCATTCCCATTATTGGCTCCTCTACCAGCACCTCTTACGTATCGGCTCATCGTTCAATCTGTAAAGAGGAAACGATTAACCATCTTCATAGTGGTGCTAGTGCAGTGCGACTTCATCCTTATCTATACTAATAGTATATATATATATAGCTTTTGAACGCCAAAGTAATCACAAATACGCACTCTCATATACGTACTATCTCTCCCTAGTGTCTTTTCCTAGGTTAACTACGCAACATAGAGTTCTGATATCAAATGTGACGGCTCACCCCACACCAGTCGACATTTCCTCCGATAGTGCGCTGTACTCATGCCTGACTAGCACGGAACGGTCGCCAAAGAAAGGAAAGAAGATGTAGGAACTAACAAAGAAACATGTAGAATGTCTCAAAGTGCATAGAACAAAATATAATAACAACATACTTGACATAAAACAGGTGAGACAGTGCATAAGCTGAAAACAAACTTTCATAGCAGCGGAAAATCCAAATACAGATTATGTTCAACATCATCATTATTACAACTTTTCAAACTAAGGTAAAAGCAAGATAAGGGAGGTACACTACTAATACCCAAGTAGTGACCACCAACGACAGAGGGAGAATATCTATATATATCATACATGGAAGCCTCCTGCTCGCCTCCGGATCAGCTACTCGTGCATCACCAGTTAACATGTCTCTAGTCTGCTCGTTAGAGCACCCAGAGCAATAAGAAGAGACATAAAACTCTGGGTCAGACAAAAAGTCTGGTATGAGCGATAAGCAGCAAAACAAAACAATAACAGGTATAATCCAATTATACCTGGACCTGGACCTGCAACCAAAGAGTTAGCACTACATACCGCACAATACTCTAAGGTGCCACTAACATATAGTGTAAGAAATACGGGGGTGGGGGTGTGCATGTCATAGTGATGGCAAACAAATCAAACATAGCAACCGTCCTCACATCTCTCACTCGGTGTGTAAAGCATACGATATCCACTACCTTGGTCACCTATCCATTGGGCCATGAAGAAATCCAATCCTGTACAACTATCACTACAAGCCCATTATCCCTCTCTCAGTGGTGAACCAAAGTTATGAATACCGACAACCCCTTTGCACACGTCCCGCAGCAAAGCCCAACTCATGAAGTCGACTCGTTGGTTCCCAACTGGATCCTGAGCTCTAACTTCTTATTTGGACTACCTTTGCATCTCGGATTATTGGTCTTCTTCTCCAGATCGGTCTTCTTCCTTCACTTTGCTTCGGATCGTACTCCCATCGGGTTCGGATCGTCGTCATCACCCCTGGCGGATCGGGTCATGGCCTTCAAGTCCAATCGCCACACATCGGTTTGGTTCGGAGGTGGCTATACGGGTCGGGTCGGGGTGGCCTTCCTCCAGCGGTTCGGATCGGAGTCCACCATGGAAAACTCCTCTGGTTCGGTCCTTCTTCCCAAGCACTCCAGTTCGGTTCGGGTCTCTCAAGCTTCTCCATGGTGCATCTGTTCGGGTCGGAGTAGCTTCATGCCCACGAGGGCGGATCGGGTCGGGTGTGAGCAGCTCTTGCGGGAGGTGGTTCGGATCGGGCTCCTTCCTCCGATCCGATCCGGATCGGCCAAAATCCTGTAACTTCTTCCAGCGACTGTTTACGCCATTCGACGGCGTTTTCGACCAATCTAACACTTCTAGACAATCACAAATCATATCATACAGTCATAGCAACATGTACAATCATTCACAAACACCAAAACAACAATCCTAGCATGTAAAACAGATCAAACATAGCCAAAATCCCATATTTTCCCTTAAGCATGTTTAAGCAATGCTAGGATTAACAAAACTTAACCAAATCAACCCAAATTTCTAATAGAGGTATAAAACATTATTTTCGAATTTATAAATATTTTTCCAGAATTTATTAATGCATAAATTCACTAATCTTCACTAATTACCCTTAATTAACCATAATTAGTGAGGAACCATGCAAATCACTCACCTTAGCCACAAATAAACCTTAGATCTGAAATAAATCTCTGATATGGCGCAAATACCAATGCTACACAGCAGCTCTAATCTTGATTTGGTGAAGATCTCCCAATATTTGATGTTGTTAAGCTTAATCCTTGATTAGAAAGTGATTTGGAGGTGATTTAGAGCTTGGATGCCATTTTTAGGGTTTCTAAGAGGTAAGTGGAGGCTAGAAAACAGAAATGGAATGAAACCCTAACTCCTTTCAGCCTCCACATAACCCTAATCCCGAAATGGGTTATGGGCCCATTCACTAATCACCCTATTTGGCCCGGTTAAGCAGTTTTTCACCTTCCAAACCTTATTTCAGCCATATCTACCAAACGGTAAGTCCGTTTATCTATTATGACCACTCTACGGAAAGGTAAACCATCAAACGAATCTAATGGGATTGGTTTCAGGTCAAAATTCCTTTCTAATCAAAAGTTATGGCCGAAACAAAATCAGCTAGGGCAAAACGGTCATTTAAAAATCGACAAAAATCATGAACATGGGAAATCACCCCAATGGCTATTTCCCAAAGCCACATGACCATACGAATTCATATAAGAAAGAAATAAATATTCTATGATGCTCCGATGCGTAGAATGCGGGTTGTTACATATTTAGTAATTGAAATAAAATGAAATGTGAATTGGGTTTATTGTGAACTATGTTTTTAACGACATTCGTTCTTTAACCCGATTAATAGTGAAATTATAATTTGGAATTTATAAATCTTTTATTAAGATTTGAACAGAAATTTTCTAAAGTAAAGTTTACCAATTTAATACATTAAATTGGAATTGAATGGAATTCGATTTGGTAATAATCAAGATGAGCTTCTGTGAAGGAAGACCGTTACTATATATGAAATTTAAAAAGCTTTGCCATTATTCCATTTATATTATTAGTCTGACATGGGAATTTATATCGATTATGTACTGTTATGATTTCCGTGTAGATTCCATTTTGGAAAGAAGACGAATTTGGGTTTATCGTGAAAAAAGTTTCAAAATAACATTTGTTCTTTAACCCAGTTAAAGATAAGATTAATTTCTCAAACTTGAATAATCATTAAGTAATGATTTTTGAGATTAAAACTAAACTAGAGTTTTAATGAATCTTTAATTATATTAAAATGAGAAAGAGGTAATTAAATTTATCGAATTCATGAAATGGTCGAAAATGGAGTACCACCAGTTTTACTCCAGGCGATAGTTAAATCTTTAATTAGATTTGAACGTAAAAGGGTAATTAATTTTACCCAGAACACAGTGGGTGTTAGACATTGAGTGCTACTATTTTTTCTCCATGGGATGAATAGGTAGGAATGGAAAAATAATAAATGATTATTGTGATAAGGTTCGATAATCCCGACTAGTTAATAAAATCTTTTGAAATTGATATCAAAAGGAAGATTAAAGAGAAAACTTAAATGAATTTGTCTTTGATTAAATTAATGGGAACCTTTCCCTAGTAATGTGAATATTTTATTAAAATAATATCCTGAATTGAAATGAGGCGTATGATGTGTTTTTAAAGCACTTGATTATTGATTAGAAAATACGCGAGTTATTCGGAAAGACTGGATTATCCTATTCTGGATAATTTATATGACGACTAAAAGTTGACAATAAAGACGACGGTTGAAGACCGGATTTCTTCACATCGTTTGGATGATTACTGATGTCTTAATTGGGCTGTACACCCAAGACAAGGTAATAAGTGGTGATCGTTTAGATGTACTTGGATACGTTGGATATGCGAGGACCTCTCTCCTGTATTGGACATATGGGACGAGGAATAAGGTGCCTCCGGTTTCATTCAGACACAGAACGGACTTGTATATGAATGTGTGTCTGACATTGGATTTCATTCTGTACTAATTGATTTCTATTAAATATATATTTGTTTGGTGGCGGAGAATTTATTCTTTTGCTTAACACCCTTCTCTGAGACGTACGAGCTTAGAGGTTATATATTAGTAAACATCAGTTGTATGATGTGAATTGTCAGTGTGGCATGCCAAGATGCAAATGATCAAGACTTTTGTTGAAAACCAGAGTCTTGTGGTTGATGATCAAAGGACAACTTTAATTAGCATAGCTTTGTGTATAGCGTTAATTCGCGAGTCTCACACCCCGGTATGAGTCAAAAACGGAATGAGGACCGTAGGGAGGGCATGCGTTTCTTTCTAGCTAGAAGTGGTGGCATGGTATGGAGCCCAGACATTTTTACTTATGTGGATGATGAAATGATGCGCCTCGGATATAGAGTCTCCAATGGCTCAGAGATAGGTCCAATAGGACCGGGAAACGTATTGTTCGGGAATAACTAATCCACTAAAGTATGTATGGACCGGCTCTGCCGCTAACTAGGGATCGCCAACGTCCGAGTCCTGAGGCATTTGCTAGAGTATCTCGAAATCGGTGAGGATGATTCCTAGCCTCGACTCACGATGGAAATTCAATTTCCAATACGCGATTTTTCAATTTTAATTGTAGAACTAGTACGATGACATAATAGGATGGGGTATTATGCCGTCTATGATTGATACATTTATATTTGAAGTTCTTTTGACAATATACACTTATAGTAATATCAAAATAATTTGTTTTAAATGTACCAAGCATGCTTGGCTATTATAAGCAAAAACTCTATCCTCCGGCTTGCGTTGCATTATGTGATGGGACCTGAGTCTTATAATAGCTTCATTTTTCCACAAAGCATTGCGTTGTTTTATTGAAAAACCGGGATTTATGTGGAGAAAACCCATTCCGTGTTATACGGTATGGTCCCATGTTTTCCCAACCTTTAAAGTAAATATTTAATAACTGTTTTAGTTCTCACACCAGTCCAATGTCTGACCTGGAGTTTATTGCTTTAACCTAAACTCTGGGTGCCCTTATTATCCACATGGGCAACTACTAGTTTTAGTTTTGCAGATATTTCTTTTCCAGGATCCTGGATTTACAGCTGAAGCTATATTCAGAAAGCTCTGTATCCGTGTATTTCTTTCAGTTGTGTTATGTATTTTTCCGCTGCTTTGTAATTTAAATCTCTGATATTGTATTTCCAATGTGTAATATTTATTCATACTATGATATATATGCTTGTACTCTGATGTAATTGTTGTAATAGCAATGAAATATTCTATTTTTTATGTTCTGATGCATCGTGTTCTCAACTCAATCCAGGCTTTCTCATAAGAGGAACTTTGGTCGCTTCATTTGGTATCAGAGCTTTGGTTTACATAGCTCGAGAACAAGATACATTAGAACCGAACGAAAGAATTCATCAGAGATTGGATTAGTAATATCCAACGAGAATGACTCGTTAGAGATAGGATCAGTAGTATCCTAGAACGGTGTGAAGAGAGTTATTTTTTAAAATAAAAATGAAAATCAATTTTATTTTGAAAATTTAAACCCTATTATACGTATTTGAGTATTTTATTTTATATTAAATTTGGACAATCGAGTATATGAATATTTCGCGTATATGTCTTGCAAACGTGTATACAAAGCCTCAAATATACTGGGTATATATAGAATCACACTCTAGTCGCCCAGGGATAATTCTGATAATGCTGCAGCATTATCAGTATTTATTTTCGAGTTCCGAAAGTTGGATATCTATATATCTATATATTTCCAATTGACTGGTGTGAGAACCAAAACATAGTTAGAATTCTTTGTTGTGATTTGACACTAAAAATATGATTTTTGAATATGTATAAAAGTATATGTTTGAAAAGCTAATCAACTAACTGATTGATGGTTGTATTGTTTGATTATTAGTTTAATTAATAAAATTGTCGTAACAATATGTGAATGAAAGTTAAATTTAGCCAAATTGAGGCAAATATTGAACTGAATTGAAAATTGATTAGAATTACATATATGTACATGTGTATATAATGAACATGTCATAACGTGGAAGCCAAGGAAAGGAAAAAATTGTTTGTCCGACAAATAGGTACATATTTACTGTATTCATTTGGGTTTGATGACTTTATGAGCCGATTGGCTAGCCGCTTGGCTTTTTCTTTTGAATGATGAGGGCCTTGTGATGCAAGTTGTGGTTTTAAATATCGACCCATACAAAGGAGATTATTGCGAAATTTTTCGAAAATTTAGGGTATTAGCCAAATTTTTGAGAAACTGGAAAATTCTTAGAAACTGAAAAGTTGAAGAATGAAAGCCATAATGAAAGTTGAGTTGGTTAGTTAAACAACTTTCAGCTCCATTCCTTTTCGAGGACGAAAAGATTTTAAGTCGGGGAGATTGTAACAACCCGGAATTTCAGAACCAATTTAAAATTTGTATTTTAGCTATTTTAATGGATTTTAAATATTTAAAATGATTTATTTTAAATGAAAACGACTAAAAATTTATTTAAATCGAAATTAGAACGAATAATTTTATTTTAATTATATAACGAGCCTAAAAATGGCGCGACAGTTTGGAATTTTGATTACAAATTTCAAATGGATGTACATAATTCAAAATAAATCGGATTTCAGTAAAACCAGAAATATTTGAATCTATTTAATTATATTTTCCTAAAGAACGTGAAAAATCAAAATTTCATAACGAGAATTAAAAGTTATGTCCAGTTTAAAATTGAAAATAGTCGCTATGGAATTTATATATATCTTATATAATATATAGCCCTTAAAAATAGCCATTTTGCAAACGACCTCTGTTTTCGACGAGACCACTTTTGTTGGATCGGGAATGTCAAATTATTGCTAGATTCTAATTTTCATAATTTTTGGAATTAATATGTGAGCGTAGCAAAAGAAAATGTGTCTTGTCAATTTCAGTCAAATTAGATCGACCAGAAAATGACCATTTTTCAAACTGTGGCAACTGGGAATTTCGCTCGATCTGAATCGATCGCTAAACCAACCAAGACCGTTTGAAACCCCGAATTGCTTTGAGAACAAAACAAATCAGAACACAAACAGAAGAACATTTCATGGTTTATTACAACAATTCCATCATAATACAAGAATATACAGACTACGAATAAATATTACACATTTGATAAATATCAGAGATTTAAATTACATTTAAATACATAGCAGCGGAAAAATAATACAACACACAACTGAAAGAAATACACGGATACAGAGCTTTCTAAGTATCATTCTAGCTGTAAACCAGGATCCTGTGAATATAAATCTGCAAAACCAAAACTACTAGCGGCCTATGTGGAAAATAGGGGCACCCAGAGTTTAGGTTAAAACAATAAACTCCAGGTCAGTCATGTGACTGGTGTGAGAACTAAAACAGTTATTTAAAACTTTACTTTAAAAGAGAGTAATTCAAGGGACCTCGCCATATAACACGGAACGGGTTTCCTCCCAAGAATACCAGTGCATAAAATAAACAACACAATGCCTTTTGGAAAAATGAAGCTATTATAAGACCCAGGTCCCATCACATAATGCAACGCAAGCCGGAGGATAGGGTTTTCCCTTATAATAGCCAAATAATGCTTGATACGTTTAAAACAAATCATTTGATATTATTATAGGTGTATAGTGTCAAAACAACTTCAAATATAAATGTATCAATCCTAGATAGCATAACATCCCATGCTACTATGTCGCTAATTACTAGGCTCTACAAATAAAACCGAAATGTCACATATTGGAAATTGGATTTCCGTCATGAGTTGAGGCAAGGGGTAAGCACCTCTCCGTTCGAGACACTCTAGCAAAAGTCTTAGGACCACACACATTGATCCTTGAACCTCCAGGGCCGGTCCTCTCTTACTTTTAAGGATTAGTATTCCTGAACACACGTTTCCTGGTCCTATAGGACCTATATCCGAGGCGCCTAGCATCCAACAACCACACAGGTAAAAATAATATGAATGTCAGGGCTGGTAGGTCACTGACATCACCCTTAGCTAGAAATAAATGTCGTGCACTCCTTGGGTTCTTATCCCGTTTTTGACTTATACCGAGGTGTGAGGCTCGCGAATTAACGCCATACACAAAGTTGTGGCACATAAGATGTGCTTTGATCATCCACCACAAGACTTTGCTTTTCAACAGAAGCCTTGATTATCTGGCACTTAGGCATGCCACATAGGCAATTCATGCCATGCGATTGATATCCATCTATATATAACCTCTGAGCTCGTACGTCTCAGAGAAGGGCGTTAAGCAAGAGAATAAATTTCCGCCGCCAAATAGATATATATTTAATAGAAATCAATCACACTGAATAAAATCCAATGTCAGACACACAGTCCATTTACAAGTTCGTTCTAGGTCTGAACGAAACCGGAGGAACCTCATTCCTCGCATATCCATCGATCTCCAAGTACGTCTAGACGATCACCAACTGATTCCCTCCTCTTGGGTGTACAACCCAATCAAGATCATCAGTGATCATCCAAACGATGTGAAGACCTCCGGTCTTCAACCACCATCTTCATCTTCGACTTATCGTCGAATCGGTTATTCAGAATGGGTATAAGCCCGGCCTTTCCGAATAACCCGCGTATATAATAAACAAATGTTACACAAACACAACATATGCCTCATTCCAATTTAGAATATTCTTTATTCAAACATTCACATTCTTAGGGAAAGGTTCTCATTAATTTTATCAAGGATAATTCTTCTAAATTTATTCTTTAATCTTCCTTTGGATATCATTTCAAACCATGTTAAGGTTTTCCAAACTAGTCGGGATTAGCGAACCACACCGAAGTAATTATTTATTTTATTTCCCAATCCCAACCTATTCATCCCATGGAGCAAAACTGGTAATACTTCACATCTAACACCACGGTGTTGTCAGTAAATATTAATTACCATTTCACGTTCAAATATAATTAAAGATTTAACTATCGCTTTGGAGCAAAACTGGTGATACTCCATTCTCGTTCACTTTAATCTAATTAAAGATTCATCAAAACTCTACTTAGTTTTAATCTTCCCAAAAATCAATATCCTGTCTTTAACTAGGTTAAAGAACCAATGTCACCTAAAACACGGTTCACGATAAACCCAAAATCACTTTCCATTGCTAATCGGGTTAAAAACAGGTGTTATTCAAAACACCGCTCATGATAAACCCCAAAAACCAATTTAAATCCAATTCCAATTAAATACTGATTAACTGGACAATTTCACTAAATCGTAATTAAAAGATTTATTCTTTTCTAAACTGGGTTCAAGAACAGTGTTATTTAAGACACCATTCACGATGAACCCAAAATCCCGTTTGATATTAAATACAAAGCTCTGAATAGAAAATATATCGGCTTATATTCAATATCAAATTCTGAAACCAACAAATATCGTATTGGAAATAACGATATAAATATATCTTTCAAATTTCCATAACCATATCCGTATTATCACGAAATCCAACATCGAAATATTCCGAAGATAATTTCGATTCAAATCCATCCTAATTCGTATATTGGAAATTCTGATTATTTTTAAATTCACTTCAAATCCAATTTATTTATTCAAAAATATTGGATTATAATTCTAGTTCATAACTAGTTCATTTCGATATTTTTATCCTTACAAATGTGGAATTTTTCATCCCAGTTCTTTCCAATTCATATATTATGATTTTACACAAATTATAAATATTTTTAATAATTTTATCAAGGCCCGTACAGTCGATTTCCAATAATGGTCGTCGAACTGCACTTACAGCGACCTTTTCCAAATTTGATTTGGACATAATTCCAAATCCAACCGTTAGATTTTAAATTTCTAATATTCATTGGAAATCTCTTTTTGATACGAACCCAACGGTTCCTATTTCAGGAGAATCCGACGGTCGGATCTCCTGTAATGTCAACTCGAAGTCAATGGTTGAAATTCGCGAACTGCCGTGGCGCGACGCGTTCTATTCAGGCCATTTAAATATATATATAATATATATATTATATATATTTCGTCGATTCAATTCTAAACGTATTTTATAAATCGTTTTAAATTCGTTTTCAAAAATATTTCAACTTCATATTCAATTTTCAAAACAATTTCAACTCCATATTCAATTTTAAATCAAAATTGAATATTCCATATCATTAATATACAAATGATAATATTTTCAAAATATTAGGTTTTGAAACACTTCCTTTTCTATATTCATTATAAAAACGAATATAATCGATATAAATATCATTCGTGTCAAAATGGCGCAAATCTAATCAACACGGCTTTATATATTTCAATAACTTCGTTATTCTATTCAACAAATGAATATTTTAATTTTCAACACATGAATATATATTTCTTTCAACACATGAATATTCTCAACACAAGAGTATCGTCAACACATGACTATTTTTGTTATTTAATATATTTTATAAAATTATGATTTCTATCGTTTAATTCTTAATCAAACTCCAACCGTAAATTAGTAAGAGAACGATTCCCTAAGTATTAACCCCGAAGGCCGAAACCAACATCAGATCAATACCCAAGAAACCACTCATCTTAACTAGTTTCCAGCTAGTTTCTAATTTTATATATGATAAAAATGTGAATTTTTATTGTTAAAATATTTCGTCCAACACATGATAAGTTTCAACACATGAATATTCTCAACACATGAGTATCGTCAACACATGACTATTTATTCTATTCAACACATGAATCTTTAATTTATAATATTCTTTATTTTCCAAATTGGAATGAGACCCAATTAATTACCATATAATGTTAATTATACGGATTCCATACAACACATGTATATAATAACAATGATAAATAATCAACCATCATCCAAAGTGCACCACACAATTGCATAAGTATTAAATATAAACAATTAACGCTTACATAGTCTGTCAACCAATCGATCGACATACAACTAAATAATTGGGATTAATGTACGCCAAATATCATCCCAACACCCATGTAGGGTTTCAAATCAAAAAATACTGAATATTATTTGTGCAGTTGGGCAATGTGTAAAATTTATCGTCCCAATCAATATCCTTCGAATGGGTGGACATAAACAAATCGTTTGATTTGTAAATGAATATTTATTTATTCACATTCACATTAAAAATTATATTTTTAACAATAAATATTTTATTTCAACACATGAATATATTTCCATCTATTCCACATCACAATCAATTTTCACCACACAACAAAATCAAACAAGTCGTCCATGGTCTGTGGACGATGGGTGTCGGGTGCTGCTAAGCACCGTCTGCATCCTAATATATAATTTTAACTAGAAAACAACAATTAAAGTGAGAAGTTCTCACCAACTAGCTAAACCAATTCACCACGGCTCTTCATATGTAGGAAATCTTGCCGTGTCCGCCTTTTTTCACTTTCGTTGCCCGTATCCACTACATATATATAAATTGCATCTATATATTGTTGCTATGTATATAAAAATCACATTTTTATAACTACGCTATATGGATAAGAATCACATTTTTATACTGCTATTCATATAATAAGATCATATTTTTATCACGCTATTCTCTATGTAAAAATCACAATTTTATATATAAAGATCGTATTTTTATATAATCTATTTCTTATATAAAGATCGAATTTTTATTTCGACGCTATAAAAATCACATTTTTATTTCAACATATATATAATAAAATCAGATTTTTATTTCGCTACACATATAAAAATTATATTTTTATTTTCTCTATTATATAAAAATTCTATTTTCAATCCGCTGCTTATAGATAAAAATTGAATTTTTCTATCGCTACATATATAAAGATCAAATTTTTATTATCTATATATTATAAAAATCAGATTTTTATTATCTCTATATTATAAAAATCATATTTTTATAATATCAAAAATCATAGCTTTTCCCTTTCTAAAAATATAATCATTTCTACTTCAAAGATCTAATCTTTATCTACAAAAAAAAACTAATCAATTGTAACGTCCCGCCCTAACCGACATTTACTCCAAAAGTGCGCTGTACACATGTCCAGTTAGCACGGGACGGTTGTCAGAAGGAAAGGAAGAAGACGAAGAAACAACAAGGAACCTGTAGAATGTCTCACAGCGCATAGAACAAAATATAATAACAACATACTTGACATAAAACGGGTGAGACAGTGCGTAAGCTGAAAACAAACTATCATAGCGGCAGAAAATCCAAATACAACTTATGTTCCACATCATCATTATTACACTTTTCAAACTGTCTCTAAAGGTAAAAGCAAGATAAGGGAGGTACACTACTAATGCCCCAGAAGTGACCACCAACAACACAGGGAGAACATCTATATATATATATATATCATACGTGGAAGCCTCCTGCTCGCCTCCGGATCAGCTACTCGTGCATCACCAGCTAACCTGTCTCTAGTCTGCTCGTTTAGGAGCACCCAGAGTAATAAGAAGAGACATAAAACTCTGGGTCAGACAAAAGTCTGGTGTGAGAAATAAGCAGTTAAACAGAACAATAACAGGTATACTAAACCATACCTGAACCTGGACCTGCAACCAAAGAGTTATCACTACATACTGTACAACACTCTAAGGTGCCACTAACTTATGGTGTACAAGCATACGGGGGTGGGGGTGTGCATGTCATAGTGATGGCAAACAATCAAGCATAGCAACCATCCTCACATCTCTCTCTCAGTGCGTAAAGTATACGATATCCACCACTTCGATCAACCAATACTTTGCTATGATCACTCTGCCCCATGAAGTCACAACGGCTTCACTGCACTGATCCATAGCCATTAATCCTTCGCTATGTCCACTTTGCCCCATGGAGTCGTACACACCCCACTGCACTGGCTCATAGCCTTACTAATCCTTTACTATGTCCACTCTGCCCCATGGAGTCGCAACGGCTCCACTGCACTAGCTCATAGTCTTACTACGATCACTTTGCCCCTCGAGTCATGATGACTCTTCTACAATGATACGTAGCCCGTCATTCCTTTTCAGTGGTGAATCGAAGTTATGAACGTTGACAACTCCTTAGCACACAACCCGCAGCAAAGCCCAATCATGAAGTGAACTCATTGCTCCCCAACTGGATCCTGAGCTCTAACTTCCATTTGGACTACCTTTTCATCTCGGGTTATTGGTCGTCACCGGATCGGTCTTCATTTAGTTCATGATTATCATATAGGCTCGGGTTCATCTCAATTCAAAGCACCCTCTTCAGATCGGTTCGTATTGGATGACCTTCCCACATCGGTTCGGATCGAATGGCCTCCCCCATCAGTTCGGATCGGATGACTTCCTCCCATCGGTTCGGATCCTTCTCCCTAAGCACTCCAGATCGGGTCGAGCCTCTCGAGCTTCTCCATAGTGTATTGGTTTGGGTCGGAGTGGCACAGGAGTGGCACACAAGGGGCAGGTCGGGTCGGGGTTCGGGTCCAGATCGTCTCGTGGATACAACAACTTGGAGGGCGGTTCGGTTCGGGCTCTTTTCTCCAATCCAATCCGGATCGGCCAAATTCCTGCACTTCTTTCCAGTGAATGTTTACGCCACTCGACGGCGTTTTCGACCATTCTATCTATTCTAATCAATCACAAAGCATATCGTACAGTCATAGCAACAAGTAGAAGTGACCTCAAACACCAAAACATCAGTATGATAGGTTAAAATGGATCGAACATAGCCAAAACCCATATTTCCCCTTAAATGTGCTTAAGCAAAACTAATGATATGATTAGCAAAACTTAATCAAATTAACCCAAATTTCTAACAGAGGTCTAAAACATTATTTAAGAATTTATAAGTATTTTTCCAGAATTTATTAGCGTATAAATTCGCTAATCAACACTAATTACCCTTAATTAACCATAATTAGTGAGGAACTATGCAAATCACTCACCTTAGCCACAAATAAACCTTAGATCTGAAATAAATCTCTGATATGGCGCGAATACCAATGCTAAATAGCAGTTCTAATCTTGATTTGGTGAAGATCTCCCTTAATTTGATGTTGCTAAGCTTAATCCTTCATTAGAAAGTGATTTGGAGGTGATTTAGAGGTTGGAGTCCATTTTAGGGTTCTAAGAGGTAAGTGGAGGCTAGAAAACTGAAATGGAATGAAACCCTAACTCTATTCAGCCTCCTTATAACCCTATTCCCGAAATGGGACATGGGCCCATTCACTAATCACCCTATTTGGCCCGGTTAAGCAGTTTTTCACCTTCCAAACCTTATTTCAGCCATTTCTCCCAAACGATAAGCCCGTTTTCCACATGTGACCACTCTACGGAAAGTTTAACCATCATCCGAAGACAATGGAAGTGGTTTCAGGTCAAAACTCCTTTCCAATCAAAATTTATGGCCGAAACAAGATCAACTAGGGGCAAAATGGTCATTTAAAAATCGGCAAAAATCATGAACATGGAAAATGACCCCAATGGTCGTTTCCCAAAGCCACATCACCATACGACTTCATATAAGAAAGAAATAAGTATTCTACGATTCTCCGATGCGTAGAATGCGGGTTGTTACATTCTCCCCCTCTTAAGAAATTTCGCCCCCGAAATTCCCTAACCAAAACACACAAAGGGTCCCGCATGCCTATCAACCATAAAACAACAATAAAACAAGCAAAACAAGCCTATCCTAGCATGCGGAATAACTAAATTGCAAAGTAAATCTTACCAGGCAAAGAGTCCTGGATACGTCTTCCTAATGCTCTCCTCTGTCTCCCAAGTACAGTCATTCTCGTTTTCGCCCCACTGAACTTTGACTAGCATCACCGCCTTCCTTCGAAGTTGCTTCATATCGTGCTCGACAATATGAATCTGCTTGCGATTCCCAACCGCCTCGGGTTCCACTTCGAAGTCCCCTAATTGATTAGGTGAAATAGTCATATCTGGGTCGTGCATGAACTTCCTTAGCTGGGAAACATGAAATACGTTGTGAACTCCTGCCATTTTCTCTGGTAATTCAATTCTATATGCCAAATTCCCAACTTGTTCGAGAACTAGGAATGGGCCAACAAATTTTGGTGCCAACTTGCCTCTCCTGCCAAATCGTATCACGCTCTTCAACGGAGAAACCTTGGCAAACACCAAGTCACCAACGGAGAATTTTAAGTCTCTTCTCCTCTTGTCAGCATAGCTCTTCTGCCTATCCTGGGCAGCCTTCATCCGTTGTTGAATGATTTTAATCTTATCTGAAGTTTCCCTTACCAGATCTGGTCCAAGCACAAACTTCTCGCCGGTCTCTATCCAACATGATGGTGAGTTGCACGGTCTTCCGTACAAAGCTTCATATGGAGCCATATCGATACTGGATTGGTAGCTATTATTATATGCAAACTCTACTAGATGCAAATGGTCATCCCATGATCCATCAAAATCCAATATACAAGCTCTCAAGAGATCTTCCAATATACGATTCACCCTCTCTGTCTGACCATCAGTTTGAGGATGATACGTGGTACTGAGATATAATTACGACCCAAGAGCCTCTTGTAAGCTCTTCCAAAACCCACTAGTAAACAACGGGTCTCGGTCACTCACAACGCTTTTAGGTACTCCATGAAATCTCACTACCCACTTCCTATATAATTCTGCTAACTTAGCTGACGTTCTGGTCGATTTGACTGGTATAAATCTTGCACTCTTGGTCAATCGATCCATAATTACCCAAATACTATCATGTCCCGATTTAGTCCTTGGTAAACCATCAATTAAATCCATCGAGACTTGCTCCCATTTCCATTCGGGAATTTCTAATGGTTGCAACAAACCACTAGGCTTCTTTTGCTCGACTTTAACTAGTTGGCAATTCATGCACTTGGATATAAACTTCCCAACGTCTCTTTTCATCCCTTCCCAGTAGTAAGTCTGCTTCATGTCTGGATACATCTTATCACCACCGGGGTGTATAGTCAGTTTCGAGTGATGACATTCCCTATGCACTTCATCTCTCAAACCATTCACGTTGGGTAAAACTAGTCTTCCATTCTTTCGAAGCCATCCTTCTCGATCAAGCCCATACAAATTCATTTCCTCACCGTTGATATTCATCTCTAACTTAGAGATGATTTCCAATAGATTAGGATCGTCCCTCTGGCTGGAACCAATCCGCTCAATCAAAGTGGGTTTGATCGTCAAACTAGCTAATATCTCTGGATCCAATTCGCAATTTGGTCTGAAATCATACCCTGCGATATACTCCAGTTGCTTCCATTCAAGAAACATAGTCCCTAAACTGGCATGTCTCCTACTTAAGGCATCAGCTACCGCATTGCCTTTCCCAGGTGTATATGCAATATCAAAATCATACGAAGCCAAGAACTCTAACCATCTCTGCTGTCGGAGATTTAGATCCTTTTGAGAGAAGAGATACTTTAACGATTTATGATCGGTAAACAACTCAAATCTCTCTCTCAAGAGATAATGTCTCCACATCTTCAACGCGAACACGATCGCTACCAGTTCCAAATCATGGGTAGGATACTTTTTCTCAGGCGGCTTTAGTTTCCGACTAGCATAAGCTACAACCCTACCTCCTTGCATCAATACATTACCTAGTCCGGTACCACAAGCATCCGTGTATACCGTCATTTCTTCATTCCCTTTAGGAATGACTAATACTGGCGCACGCGTCAACTTTTCTTTTAGACTCTTGAATGCTTTCTCACACACTACGTCTCAGACGAAGGCTTGATTCTTCTTAGTCAACTGAGTCAATGATGCTGCTATCTTGGAGAAGTTCTGGATAAACTTACGATAATATCCAGCTAACCCCATGAAACTTCTTACGTCTGTTGCATTCTTGGGCATAGACCAATCCTGTACCGTAGCCACCTTCGCAGGGTCCACGGCAATATCTTTCTCTATAACAACATGGTCCAAGAATCTCACTTCCCTCCTCCAGAAGTGACACTTATAAAATTTCGCTTTCAATTGGTGTTTTCTCAACACCTCCATCACTATCCTCAAATGTCCCTTGTATTCTTCCTTTGTCCTTGAGTAAACAAGGATGTCATCTACGAACACAAGAACAAACTGATTCAACTGATCTCTGAATACTCGATTCATAAGATCCACGAAGTATTCTGGTACATTGGTCAACCCAAATGGCATGACCAACCACTCATAGAATCCAGATGGCGTCCTAAATGTTGTTTTCGGAACACTCTCAGCCGCTACTCGGAGATGATGAAATCCCGTCCTGAGTCCAACTGGGAGAACACCCTTGCTCCTTCCAGTTGATCAAACAAATCATCTATCCACGGTAAAGGATATTTATTCTTCCTTGTCACCTTATTCAACTCGCGATAGTCCACACACAAATGAAGGGAACTATCTGCCTTAGTGGCGAACACAACTGGTGCTCCCCACTCAGAGACACTTCTTCTGATAAATCCCTTCTTCAAAAGATCGCTTACTTGCACCTCAAGCTCTCGCTGCTCCCTTGGTGCCATACGACGAAGTGGCATCACTATAGGTCTGGCATCTTTCACTAAATCAATACGGAACTCAATCTGTTGGTGTGGTGGAAGCCCGGTCACTTCCTCGAAGACGTCC
Organism: Allium sativum; assembly: GCA_030737875.1. NCBI lineage: Eukaryota > Viridiplantae > Streptophyta > Magnoliopsida > Asparagales > Amaryllidaceae > Allium > Allium sativum. The sequence continues at coordinate 180,308,724 of CM060924.1, read as the reverse complement.
GGATACTGGCCAACCACGGGCACGTCTAACAACTCATCATGCGGGATGTCGAGGGAATTTATAAAACTAGCCATTACCCCATCATTAGGTAGACTACCAAACACTACCCTCCGCCCATCATCCGCTCTAACTTTCACCAAAAAGCCCTCACAGTCTATCACCACCCCATATCTCTGGAGCCAATCGACTCCCAATATAATGCCATACCTAGTAAAGCCCAAAACAAAGCAATCACAAACAAACATACATCCATGACACGATAAGACAAAATTTCGGCAAATCATACTAAGGTTAGTCGAACCACCAATCGGGTTCGTCACAACCAACGGTCTATCGACTATCTCGGGTTCCACTCCCAACCTATCTACCAGGTCACTAAATATGAAGGAAAGGGAAGCCCCAGTATCAAACAAAACTCGAACAGGTACATCATGAATAGAAAGCATACCTTGAATGACGACATTCTTTCCTTTCCCCGCCGCAGTTGGGGCATTCGACGAAGAAGGAACAGCATTAGCATAAGCTTTCACAATCTGCTTCTCTTTAAGAGGTTGGGGATATTTATCCTTATGATGTCCCACTTGGCCACAGTTGTAGCACTTCCTATACGCTGGCTTGGCCCGACACTCTTTGGCGTAATGGCCCTTCTTACCACAGCTAAAGCACTCAACATCTTTCTTGCTCTTTTTATGGCCATCCTTAGTTTGGTTCTGCTTCCTCTTGTTCTGAATTTTATTCTTGCCTCGACCACCTGCTTGCGGCTTCATCCCTTCTGTAGATGCAACCTCAGTCTTTGACTTAGGGTAAAGACTCTCTGATCTCAAAGCTTTCCCCACAATCGATTCAAAAGTTTCATCGATGTGGTTGATAAGCCTTTCCCCCAAGTATCCATCCAAACTAGTAATGAACTTCTCATTCTTCTTCTTAGGAGTATCGACAAGGGATAATCCATACTTCGACAAGGTGTCGAACTCAGCAATATAGTCCGAGACTGCCCTACCATTCTGCTTAAGCTCCAAGAACTTCCTAAACAATTCTGACTTCTGAGCAGTTGGGATAAACTTGTCGCTAAAGCGAGCCTTAAACTGATCCCAAGTAACATGATCCTCTGGAGTGGCTGTCTTAATAGCATTCCACCAATTCATCGCTCGCCCTTGCAACTGACGAGACACTAGCCTTCTCTTCATCGCATCCTTGATACCCAAGTCGTCGAAGATACGATCACAGCTATCCAACCAATCCTGAACATCCGTGGCTGACTCTGTTCCGTGGAACGGCTTCCCACCAAGGTTAGTGTAATTCTTGCACAGCTTGGCGAAATCGACCCTACGCGCCTGCACTATTGGACCACCACCATTACCGGCATTGGGAGTTGCCCCCTGCACATCGCTAAGCATTTCTCTCATGAGGTCAGTAACCATCGTCCTTATGTTAGCAGCATTCCCATTATGGGCTCCTCTACCAGCACCTCTTGCGTATCGGCTCATCGTTCAATCTGTAAATAGAAAACGATTAACCATCTCCATAGTGGTGCTAGTGCAGTGCGACTTCATCCTTAGCTATACTAATAGTATATATATAGCTTTTGAAAACCAAAGTAATCACACTTACGCACTCTCATATACGTACTATCTCTCCCTAATGTCTTTTCCTAGGTTAACTACGCAACCTAGAGCTCTGATACCAAATGTGATGTCCCACCCCGCACCAACCGACATTTACTCCAAAAATGCGTTGTACACATGTCCAGTTAGTACGGGACGGTCGTCAGAAGGAAAGGAAGAAGACGAAGAATCAACAAGGAACATGTAGAATGTCTCACAGCGCATATAACAAAATATAATAACATCATACTTGACATAAAACTGGTGGGACAATGCGTAAGCTAAAAACAGACCATCATAGCAGCGGAAAATCCAAATACAACTTATGTTCCACTTCATCATTATTACACTTTTCAAACTGTCTCTAAAGGTAAAAGCAAGATAAGGGAGGTACACTACTAATGCCCAAGTAGTGACCACCAACGACACAGGGAGAACATCCATATATATATATATATATATCATACGTGGAAGCCTCCTGCTCGCCTCCGGATCAGCTACTCGTGCATCACCAGCTAACCTGTCTTTAGTCTGCTCGTTTAGGAGCACCCAGAGTTATAAGAAGAGACATAAAACTCTGGGTCAGACAAAAGTCTGGTGTGAGCGATAAGCAGCTAAACAGAACAATAACAGGTATACTAAACCATACCTGAACCTGGACCTGTAACCAAAGAGTTAGCACTACATACTGTACAACACTCTAAGGTGCCACTAACATATGGTGTACAAGCCTACGGGGGTGGGGGGTGCATGTCATAGTGATGGCAAACAATCAAGCATAGCAACCATCCTCAGATCTCTCACTCAGTGCGTAAAGCATACGATATCCACCACTTCGATCACCCAATACTTTTCTATGATCACTCTGCCCCATGAAGTCACAACGACTTCACTGCACTGATCCATAGCCACTAATCCTTTGCTATGTCCACTTTGCCCCCATGTAGTCGTACACACCCCACTGCACTGGCTCATAGCCTTACTAATCCTTTACTATGTCCACTCTGCCCCATGGAGTCGCAACGGCTCCACTGCACTGGCTCATAGTCTTACTACGATCATTTTGCCCCTTGAGTCATGATGACTCTACTGCATTGATACGTAGCCCGTCATTCCTTTTCAGTGGTGAATCGAAGTTATGAACGTCGAAAACTCCTTAGCACACCTCCCGCAGCAAAGCCCAATCATGAAGTGAACTCATTGGTCCCCAACTTGATCCTGGGCTCTAACTTCCATTTGGGCTACCTTTGCATCTCGGGTTATTGGTCATCACCGGATCGGTCTTCATTTAGTTCATGATTATCATATAAGCTCGGGTTCATCTCAATTCGTAGCACCCTCTTCAGATCGGTTCGGATCGGATGACTTTCCCCCATCGGTTCGGATTGGATGTCCCTCATCGGTTCGGATCGGATGACTTCCCCCCATCGGTTCGGACCCTTCTCCCCAAGCACTCCAGATCGGGTCGAGCCTCCCGAGCTTCTCCATAGTGTATTGGTTCGAGTCGGAGTGGCACACAAGGGGCAGGTCGGGGTTCGGGTCTAGATCGTCTCGTGGATACAACAACTTGGAGGGCGGTTCGGTTCGGGCTCTTTTCTCCGATCCGATTCGGATCGGCCAAATTCATGCACTTCTTTCTGGCGACTGTTTACGCCACTCGACGGCGTTTTCGACAATTCTATCTATTCTAATAAATCACAAAGCATATCGTACAGTCATAGCAACAAGTAGAAGTGACCTCAAACAACAAAACATCAATATGATAGGTTAAAATGGATCAAACATAGCCAAAACCCATATTTTCCCTTAAGTGTGCTTAAGCAAACTAATGATATGATTAGCAAAACTTAATCAAATTAATCCAAATTTCTAACAGAGGTCTAAAACATTATTTAAGAATTTATAAGTATTTTTTCAGAATTTATTAGTGTATAAATTCGCTAATCAACACTAATTACCCTTAATTAACCATAATTAGTGAGGAACTATGCAAATCACTCACCTTAGCCAAAAATAAACCTTAGACCTGAAATAAATCTCTGATATGACGTGAATACCAATGCTAAACAGCAGCTCTAATCTTGATTTGGTGAAGATCTCCCTTAATTTGATGTTGCTAAGCTTAATCCTTGATTAGAAAGTGATTTAGAGGTTGGAGGCCATTTTTAGGGTTTCTAAGAGGTAAGTGGAAGCTAGAAAACTGAAATGGAATGAAACCCGAACTCTTTTCAGCGTCCCCATAACCCTATTCCCGAAATGGGTTATGGGCCCATTCACTAATCACCCTATTTGGCACGGTTAAGCAGTTTTTCACCTTCCAAATCTTATTTCAGCCATTTCTCCCAAACGATAAGTCTGTTTTCCACATGTGACCACTTTACGCAAAGGTAAACCATCATCCGAAGACAATGGAAGTGGTTTCAGGTCAAAACTTCTTTCCAATCAAAAGTTATGGACGAAACAAGATCAACTAGGGGCAAAATGGTCATTTAAAATGGCAAAAATCATGAACATGGGAAATGACCCCAATGGTCGTTTCCCAAAGCCACATGACCATACGACTTCATATAAGAAAGAAATAAATATTCTACGATTCTCCGATGCGTAGAATGCGGGTTGTTACATCAATTCATTTCACATCGCTATTTTATGTATAAAATCTTATCTTTATAACTCTACTATATATTTTCAAATCAAAGTATATTCATATATTTTTTCTATACTAAAAATCTCATTTTTATATGATTAAAAATCATATCTTTTTATTTTCAAAATCATGTATTTCCATTTTTAAACGTCCTATCCTTTTCTAAATAAATAAATAAAATAAAAAAACAAATCATTATTTATGTAAATAAATAAAAATCAAAATCAGAAAGCATACCTCGATTGGAGGATTTTCTACGCGGTTTGAATTAGAGGAGGGCGGTGAAGCAGTTGCTGACTGGAGGTGGTCGGAGGGAAGGGCGGTGGTGCGGTGGGGTGCTGCGACATCGATGGCGGGTCTGGAGGCTAGGGGAGGAGTCGCGATAGGAAGAAAAAGGGGGGCGCGATTTTCTCAAATCGATTTAGGGGGGTGGTTCGTCGTTGATGGAAGGGGAGGGGGAGCTAGAGGGCAGCGGGGCTCGCCTGAAAGCAACGGCGGCGCTCCCCGCGTTGGCGGCGAGGTTGAAGGGCATCGGAGGGGGCTTCGGATTTTTTTCCTTTTTTTTATTTCATTATAACTGAAGAGAGAGAGGGTAGAGAGGATATTATATATTATTATTATTATTATTTTCAAAAAGCAACTTTTTATTTCGATCTCCAAACGAGACCCACCGACTATCGTCCATAGCTTATTACCCCCATTCCGAACACAATGGGATAGGTATCGCAACCAATTTCAACCGTTTCAATCAGTTTTCATCAAAATCAAAATATAAGTCTATATATTGAATTTGAACGCGTATTTCAATTTACCGGGGCCACGTACGGACTCTAAAAATTTCCGAAAAAATATTTTATAGCTTTGTATTGACGATACAGTTCTAACAAAACTAATTTCGTCAAATTCCGAGACCGTTTGAAAAATGACCATTTTCTGGTCGATCGAAATTAAATGAAACTGTTAAAACACGTTTTCCTTCGCCACGCTCACATATTGATTCGAAAAATTATGAATTTTGGAGTCTAGCAATAATTCGACACCTCGGGTCCAGCAAAAGTGGTTTCGTTGAAAACAGAGGTCGTTTGCAAAATTTCCATTTTTAAGGGCCAGAATTCCATTGCGACTATTCTGAATTTTAAACTAGGCAAAACTTTTTATTCCCGCTATGAAATTTCAATTTATCGGATTCGTTGGAAAGATATTCTCAAATAGATTCTAATAATTTTGGTTTCACTAAAGTACGGTTTATTTTGAATCCTGTACATTCATTTGAAATTTGAAATCGAATTTTCAAGCTACCGCGCCATTTCCAATTCCTTTTATGATTAAAATAAAATATTTATATTCTAACGACGCTCTATATAACTATATACGTTCTAATTCTATTCAAAATAAATTTCTCGTCGTTATTATTTAAAATAATCCATTTTAAATATTCAAAATTCATTAAAATTGCCAAAAAAAAAAATTTAAATTAGCTCAGAATTTCCGGGTTGTTACACAAACGGTCTCCAAATTCGACGAAATTAGTTTGATTAGGACTGTATCATCAAAACAAAGCAAGATATAATTTTTCTGGAATTTTTGGAGTTTGTATGTGGCTTCAGTAAATTAAATTGCATGTTTAAAAATTCAGTTTATTGATTTATATTTTAATTTAAAGAAAAACTGATCGTTACAACCGAATTGGGTTACGAAACATATCCCATCGAGTCCGGAATGGGATATTTGGCTCGGCGAGATAGTCGTTGGGTTCGATTTGGAGTTCAGATGAAATAGAACAAATTAGTGAATTAAATAATAATTTATACTTTAGTGTGTATATATATATATATATATATATATATTATTTTCACCAAACCCTAAAACTATCGTTATCTTCCTGAGCCGCCAATTAAAGAATTCAATGGCCGATGACTTCCAGGATCCCTCCCATAAAATCGCAAAATCCCTTAATTCAAATGAGGATCTTTCAACTCCAGACTTCTTCCTATCAATGAAATCAATAACTTGAACGATCATGATCGGGTATAGGGAGCAGTGGCGATCGTATTTTGGCCTTAAAGATGCTGCGCTTGGATGGGTTTTTCAAGGCTAGGCAGAGTGCGAGTTCCACTGGGTGGCGGCCAAAGGTCAGAGGCGGTGGCGACTTCACGGTGAGGGGATCTGATGTGGGTCCGATGGGGTATTTTGGCGGCGACAGTGGATGGTTTTGGTAAGCGATGGGTTTCGTAAGCAGCTTCATACGAGAAGAACCCTGGAAGTAGAAGATGCCTGGGGGAAATTAAACGAAGGGTTAGCTGTGATTAAGGAAGTCTAATTGAGGTGTAACTAACTAAGTTATTAAGTTAATGATATTTATATATATTCGAATTTATAAAGTATATAACATTATTTCAAAATTGATTTTATAAAATATAAAATAACGTTGATTTTAAAGAAAAAATAAAATATAAATGTTTTTATAAAATATAAAATAGCATTTTTCAAAATATTTTTTTTATAAATTATAGAATAGCATTGTTTTCAAAATATTGTTTTTATAAAATATAAGTAGCATAGTTTTAGAAATATAAAAAAATGTTATTTATATATATATATAGCTGTATAAAAATGTGAAATCTTTTTAAATGAAATAATATAGAATAAAAATGTGATTTTTATTATATGTAACATTGAAATAAAAAAAATTAATTTTTATATATGTACATATGTATAGTATTGTTTTGAAAATGTAATTTTTATATAAGTACCCAAAAAAAATGATTTTCATATATATAACTTTGTTTTAAAATATATAAAAAGTATTGTTTTAAAAATGAGATTTTAATAAAAAGAGCATTATTTTTGAAAATAAAAATAGCATTATTTTTGAAAATAAAAATAGCATTACTTTTGAAAATATAAGTAGCGTTGTTTTAAAAATATAAATAGGATGATTTTTTTTAGAAATAGAATTATATAAAAATATGATTTTTATATATAACATTTGTATAAAAATATGATTTTTATACATATAATATTTTAAATAAAAATATGGGGTTTTATATATTAATGTTTGAATATAAAAAAATGATTTTTAAATATCGATTACATTATATAAAAATAGGATTTTAAAATATATAGCATAAAAAAGGGATTTTAAAAAAAATAACACAGTATAAAAATGTGATTTTTAAATAGAGATAGCATTGAAATAAAAATGTGATTTTTATTTATAAAGATCGTTGTTTAAAAATGTGATTTTTTTACATAAACCGCGTGAAACAGATTACGATGGAACCGACTGGAAGCAAAATAGAATCCAAACCATCGTCCTCTAAAGAATGACGGAGTGAAAACCAAAGGTGAGAACTCCTCACTAAAAATTCTGCACATTTGTTTGTTTAATTTCATAACTGAAAAATATATAGAATTGCCAGTATATATTTTTATCAGTTTAATTATTATAAATTGTATACGGTGCATGTTAGATCACCTTCCTCGTCCTCAGACCATAGACGATTTAAATTTAATGTATTGTGTGTTGTTTTTTATGTTGAAATGTTTAACATATTAAAAATAATGTTAACATAAATATGGTAGTTAAAATTAAATCATAAATATTCATTTATTATATGAACAGTGAAAATTGGTTAAATAGAAAATAATTCAAACTGAATTAGAATTGGTTAAATTTATTAACCAATGATTTATTTAAACACACTATTGTTGTTTGAAAACCCCACACGGGTATTGAAATGATATTTGACATACACTAGTCCCAATGTTTAGTTGTATGTCAATCGATTTATTGACAGTCTGTGATGAGTGTTATTTATTTATTTTAATGCTCAAACAGTTGTAAATTTCACTTTGGATGTGAATGGACTGTTTGATGATTATTTATCATTTTTGTTGCATACATGCGATGTATGAAATCCATATAACTGTAATTATATGGTAATTGATTGAGTCGCATTCCGATTCAGAAATAAAGGACATTTTTAAATAAAGGACATTTTAAAATAAAGAATATTTTCAAAATAAAGATTATTTTAAAATAATGAATATTTTAGAATTATATTCAGCGAAGAATAAAATTATGATTTTAATGTCCGATTTTGGATGGACAAAAAAAAGTGAAGCCGAGTTAAGTAGTTAAAGCCATTTTAACCCAAATGGGTTTATCAATCGATTTATTCATTTTAAAATGTATATCGAAAAGAAGTGATTCCAAAATCTAATATTTTGAAAATATTACCATTTTAATATGATAAAGATATAGAATATTCAATTATGATTTAAAATTGAAAAAGAAATTGGAATCGTTTTAAAGGGAATTTATAAATATTTTATAAATACAATTTAAATGGAAATCGACGAAATATATATTGTAATGTCCCGTAATTTTCACAATATAATAATTAATTTATTTAATTATTTAAATAGTTAATTTGAAATTTAAATGGTTTTTAAATTAAATAATATTGAATATTTAATTTATATAAATAATAGAATTATATATTTGATTTCGAAATGGTCGAAAATAGTGAATTAACGATATAGTGTGAATTGCAATATTCAAAATATAAATTTCAATTTAAAATTGAAGTACGATAACGAATATATTTCATTAACGAAGTTAGAGCGTATAATTTATATTATAATTATAATCGAGCTCGAAATGGCGCTGCAGTTCGCTATTTGGCGATTTGAACTTCAACTGAATATACAGGGTCCGTTTTAAATCGGATTTCTGTGAAACAAGAAACGTTCGGAGCCGGCGAAGTATATTTTTCTAATGAAAGAGAAAAAATTGGGATTTCATTGTGTAGATTTTGATTTATGTCCAAATCAAATTTTAGAAAAGTCGCTGTAGAATTCCTTTATAATTTATATCGATTTATTTATATTTTTGAAATGGATTTTTAATATAAATCGAAAATCGATGTAACACTGGATTTGGAATATCGAGTTATAAATCCAATTGGAGCTGTATGATATTCTAGTGTGAATATATACGATAATATATATTTATTTATATTTAATGTAATTATTTTTAAATATATTTATACATTTAAATGGGTTATTTAGAGCTTTAAAAATAGCCAGTTTTGCAAACGAACTCCATTTTCGACGAAACTAATTTTGTTGGATCCGCAATATTAAATTATTGCTCGATTTCAATTTTCGTGATTTTTGAAGTCAGTATGTGTCCGTACGGAATTTTAATGTGAAAAACAATCTGTATTTCGATGGTTAAAAATACGCTGTGTGAGCAAACGGAGTCGGAATTCGACGAACCCAGTTTCATTGGGTCCGTAATGTCGAACTAAAGGTGTATGTTCATTTTCGTGATTTTTGAATATTATGTGTGATCATACGAATTTTTAGAAGACCAATACAGACAGTAGCTCATTATAAATCAATTAAATAATTGAATATAAAATATTATTTCTATCCTATAAGTACCCACTTCTTCTAAACCTAATCTCACTACTTCTCTGGTCAATCAAAATTGCGCTGCCACTCTTCCAAAATTGTTTCAGCAAACGCAAGTTTTGAAAAATCAAAACAAATAGGATAAAATCCTATAAATTACTTACCCTATATTTTCCGACTCCCTGTGTTTCGATCTTCAATCCTATACCTGATTTCTTGAGTGTGATATTGTTTTCTGAGTTGCTCGAATTGGATAAATAGGCTAGGATTTTATCTAGTCAAGGTTTGGCAATGCTGGTGGTTAAATCGAAGGTGGTGCAGGGTTCTAGGGCACGAGGCAAGAACGTTGGTGGAGTTTTGGAGCGTTCGGCGTATTTTTTAGTCACACTGTAGCAGTGCGATGGGATCGAAGGGACGACGTAGAGTATGGTGTGGAGTACACGGGGAGATAGGGTTTTCGATCAGGAGTGTTATGGTATAATTGGTTTTGGTTTTTGTGGAGAAAAACGGGAGAATGAGGCGTTCAAGGATGAGGAAATGGCCGACTTCAATGTTCTGGAGTTCGATCCGTTAACGGGGAAGAAGGAGGAAATATCGGTGGGGGTCTGGTAAATGGAAATGGGTTTGGGCCTTAAGGTATATGGTGAGCCCAATCGAAATGAGAAATTGCGTTTTATTTAAATCTAAAATATGTATTAACTTGTAAATGCAATATCTTCGTCATACGATATCAGAATTGAGCGAAACAAGATCCGCTAGGATCGTATGGACGGTGGCAACACCATGGAACCGACCGGGAGTAAATTGGAGCTCGTTTGGATTTATGGTGAAATTTAATGCCTGAATCAAATCAATGACCAATTATCGTTATTTAACAATAACCGTCCAATGTGAGTAAACCTCACTAACTCTGCTCAATTTATATTTTTATAAAATATTTTTAGAATCTATAAATGATGTTGTTTGTTGTGTGTTGGCTGTTTGGTTGAACTGCTAGTTAATTGATTGAAAATATAGATAACGATGTTTATAAATCGTTAATCGAATATTGATTCTGTCATCAGAATACTTCATATTCATGTTATTTATGTTGATTAACATCTGTGGATGCAGGGAAATAGGTCGGAGGGACCCAACTGGGTTCCTCAACATTTATTTTACTTTTTTTCATATATTGTGATATATGATGTGATTTATAATCTGTTGTTGATTATGTGTGTTTGATCATTGTTATTTGGTACTTTTAAATACCAAAGGAAATACAAGAATGTGAAAAGGGAAATTTCAAACTATAATTTGAAATAAAATATTTAGATAAAATCAAAGGATTTTATATAAAAAGGAAATTTTCAAAGTGTATATTGAAATAAAAGTATTCGTATAAAATCAAAGTATTTTATAACAAGAAATGTATGAAGTGAATATGGGATTTTGGGATTTTATAAATTTAAATGGACTTATTAGAAGAAGATATTTGAAAATTAAATAAAAGACTTCTGTATGAAGTTAACAACAGTTATATGGAAGTTTGAAAGACCGATTTGGTTAAAATACTAAATGAAAGTAATAAGAAGTAAATAAAAAGCTTTATAGAGTAAATATTATATTTAGGAAAAACAAATATAATTGAAAGGAAATATTTCGGAAATCAAATTGAAATATAAAAGAAATTATTTGGGGAAATAAATAAAATTATAAAGGAGAATTGGCAAGATATAAAAGAACAACGAGAAGATGGTTTCAAAGTAGATTTAAAATAGAAATACGTTTTAATAGATAAATTGAGAAGATTTATTTATAAATAATATTTTATAAATTAAGTAAAATATTTACCATTTGGTAAATGGAATATATAAGTCCGAACTTATATAGAGAAGTAGAATTGGGTTTTAACATCGATATTTTAAATAGAACATGAACTCAACATTTATAAAGAATTTATAAATGAGTATTAAGTGTTAGAATAAAAAGAAAATTTCGTATAAATAAAGCTATAAATAAAAGTAAATGAAATTTGGAAAATGAGGTATTATTTTGAAATACGAAATCAAACTAAATAGATTATATAAAAAGGAATATCATTCACATTTGATGTGAATAATGGAATTAAGTAAAGGTTTTGCAAATAAAAACATTTGTAAAGGAAAGTGGATTTTTGAAATAAAAATTAAACAGAAATGGAATTTCAAATGGTTAGAGATAGATAACTTGTTGAATAATGAAAACAAGTGTTGTGATTTATGAACAATGTTTATAAATGAACTAAAATATATCAGTGGATAATTGAGATTTCAAATTCAACGGTTGATAAAATGGGAAATTTGGAGTTGTTTTGGAAAGGGAATGATGAAATCCATTTCGATACTCGAAATGTAAAAAGGGATTAAATAAAATCCGTAAAGATTTGTAGTTAGAATTCAACTAAGCCAATGTTTTTAAAAATGATTTATTTGAAGAAATTATATATTGAATAAATCAGGATTTTACAAGGAAATTAGTATTCGGTTGGAAACCGATATTTGATTATCAAATATAAGTTATTCAAGAGTGATTATCGAATATAAGTTATTCGAGAGAGATTATCGAATATAAGTTATTCAAAGAAGAGAGTTAATCGAATATAAGCTATCCGAAAGGAAGAATTATCGAATATAGTTATTCGAAGAGAGATTATCGAATGTAGTTATTTGAAGATAGATAATCGAATATAGTTATTCGAAAGGGGAGTTACAGAATAGAGATTATTCGAGAGAGAATTGTAAGTTGAAATTCGATTATATCGAATTAGGGAAAGTACTAATTACTTTCCGTTTTAAAACCAAGATTTATTTATTCATTAATAAATTAGTTATTTGTTTATTTATCCAAATTAATAAGGAAGAGTTATATTTAAGTTATTTTATTTCAGAAGTATGGGATTATAACACCATCGTTATAGTCAAATGATTTTGGTAAAAGAAGTGGATTCGTAAATAGAATGCAAGAGTTACGTAAGGAAGTTGGTTAAAGATTTAAATGGGTGAACTTTGTCTATTTTGAGATTTGAAATGTTTTCCAGTTAAGGTCTGAGAGGTAATTGTATGTAATAACCCGGAAATCCGAGCCAATATAAAAATTTTATTTTGGCAATTTTGATGAATTTTGAATATTTAAAATGAATTATTTTAAATAATAATGACGAGAAATTTATTTCGAATAGAAATAGAATGTATATATTTATATAGATCGTCGTTAGAATATAAAATTTTTATTTTAATTATTAAGGAAATGAAAATGGCGCGGTATTTTGAAAATTCGAATTCAAAGTTCAAATGGATGTACAGGATTAAAAATAAACCGGATTTTAGCGAAACCAAAAATATTAGAATCTAATTGAGAATATCTTTCCAATGAATCTGAAAAATTGAACTTTCATAGTGGGGATAAAAAGTTATGTCCAATTGAAAATTCAGAATATCCACGATGAAACGACCCGAACTTCCCCGGTCTCCGAAGAGAAGAGAAAGAACGAATTGTTTTGAGAACACGACAAAATAGAACTCAGACAGAAGAACATTTCATTGTATATTACAACAATGCCATCAGATTACAAGAGTATACAGAGTATAAATGAATATTACACAGAAATATCAGAGATTTAAGTTATATTTAAATACATCGCAGCAGAAAATAATACAATACACAACTAGAAGAGATATACGGATAAAAAGCTTTCCGGATATCGTTCCAGCTGTGAACCAGGATCCTGTGAATATAAATCTGCAAAACCAAAACTACTAGCTGCCCGTGTCAAAATAAGGGCACCTAGAGTTTAGGTTAAAACAATAAACTCCAGGTCAGTCATGGGACTGGTGTGAGAACTAAAACAGTTATTAATCTTTATTTTAAAGTTAGGTAAATCAAGGGACCACGCCGCTAACGCGGAACGGGTTTCCTCCCAAGAATACCAGTGCATAAAACAAATAGCGCAATGCTAAATAAAGAAAAATGAAGCTATAATAAGACCCAGGTCCTATCACACAATGCAACGCAAGCCGGGGGATAGGGTTTTCCCTTATAATAGCCAAATATGCTTAGTACGTTTAAAACAAATCATTTGATACTACCATAAGTGCATAGTGTATAAAACAACTTCAAATCATAAGTATCAATCATAGATGGCATGGGTACCATATATCATGTCGCCATACTAGTTCTACAATTAAAACCGCAAATGTTGCGTATTTGGAAATTGGATTTCCAACTATGAACCGAGGCAAAAGATAGTCCTCAACCGATTCGAGACTGTCTAGTCCGAGTCTCAGGAACAGCCGCAACTGCCCCTTGGATCGTCAGGGCCGGTCCACCGATGTGGATTATAATGCCTGAACACTACGTTTCTCCGCCCTATGGGGCGTAAATGAGCCAACAAATGACTCCATCGGACCCGGATCATCCGATCTAACCGAGGCGCCTCGCAACAGCAACAACCACATAAGTCAAACTCGTCAGGGCGTGTAAAACCACTGACGCCACTTCTAACTAGAAAGAAAACGCATGTCCCCCTGAGGTCCGTCTCCCGTTTTTGGTTCACCACCGGGGTGTGAGGCTCGCGAATTCACATTACACAAAGCTATGCCACACAGGTCGTGCTTTGATCATCACCACAAGACTTTGCTTTTCAACAGAAGCCTTGATCAATTGCCACTTAGGCATGCCACACAGGCAATTCACTCCATGCGTTTGATATCCATCAATATATAACCTCTGAGCTCGTACGTCTCATAGAAGGGCGTTAAGCAAGAGAATAAATTCTCCGCCGCCAAACAGATATATATTTAATAGAAATCAATCACACAGAATGAAATCCAATGTCAGACACACAGTCCATTTACAAGTCCATTCTGGGTCTGAACGAAACCGGAGGCACCTAGTACCCCGCATATCCATCGATCTCCAAGTACGTTTGGACGAACACCAACTGTTTCCATCTTCTTGGGTGTACATCCCAATCAAGATCATCAGTAATCACCCAAACGACGTGAAGACCTCCGGTCTTCGACCACCGTCTTCATCTTCAACTTATCGTCGTATCAGTTATTAAGAATGGGATAAACCCGGTCTTTCCGAATATCTCGCGTATATTTTAAATAAGTGTTACACAAACACAACATACGCATCATTCCAATTCATCATTCACTAACCGTAAATTAATCAAGAGAATAATTCCCCAAATATTAACCCCGAAGGCCGAAACCAACATCGGATCAATATCCAGAAAACCCTTCTGCATAGCTAACCGACAGTTAGTTTCTAAATTTCACATTCATAGGGAAAGGTTCCCATTAATGTTATCAAAGATAAATTCCTTGAATTCATTCTTTAATCTTCCTTTTGAATATCTATTCCAACTAGTCGGGATTAACGAACCTTACCGAAGTAATCATTTATTTTAATTTCCCAATCCCATCCTATTCATCCCATGAAGTAAAACTGGTAATACTTCATATCTAACACCACGGTGTTATCGGTAAATTCAATTACCATTTCACGTTCAAATCTAATTAAAGATTTAACTATCGCCTGGAGTAAAACTGGTGATACTTCATTCTCGATCTTTTCAATCTAATTAAAGATTCATTAAAACTCCACTTAGTTTTAATCTTTGACTGGGTTAAAGAATCAGTGTCATTTAAAACATGGTTCACGATAAACCCAAAATCACAACACATTTCAATCAGTCCCTAACCGTAAATTAGCAAGTGAGCAATTCCCTAAGTATTAACCCCGAAGGCCGAAACCAACATCAGATCAATACCTCTGAAACCATTCAACTTAACTAATCTCCAGTTAGTTTCTGATTTTCTTAACTCCTTTAGGTCTAAGAATAGTATTATTGAAGATACCGTTCACGACAACCCAAAATCATATTTCATTAATTATCGGGTTAAAGAAAAAGTGTTATATAAAACACTGTTCACGGTAAACCCAAAAATCAATACCAATTCAATTCCAATTAAATATTATTTAATTGACACACTTCATTAAATCCAAATAAAAAGATTTAATGTTTTCTCAACTGGGCTTAAGAACAGTGTTGAGGAAGACACCATTCACGACAAAACCAAATCACATTTGATATTAAATACAAGGCTCTGAATAGAAAATATATCGGCTTATATTCAATATCAAATTCTACGACTAACAAATGTCGTATTGGAAATAACGATATAAATATATATCTTTCAAATTTCCATAACAACACCTGTATAATCACGAATTCCAACATCGAAATAATCCAAGGACAATTTCGATTCAAATCCCTTCCAATTCAATTATTGGAAATTCTGGTTATATTTCAAGACCATTTCAAATTCACTTTTTTTGTTTAAAAATAAATAGAATTATAGTTCTAGTTCAAAACTAGTTCATTTCGATAAAAATCTACTTTTATCTTTTCAAATATGGAGTTTTCATCCCAAATCTTCACAAATCATTTCTTATGATTTTACACAAATTATTGATATTTTTAATAATTTTATCAAGGCCCGTACAGTCGATTTCCATCAATGGCCATCGAGCTGCACTTACAGCGACCTTTTCTAAATTTGATTTGGACATAATTCCAAATCCAACTGTTAGATTTCTAATTTCTAATATTTGTTAGAAAGCTCTTTTCGATTCGAACCCAACGGTTCCGGTTTTAGGGGAATCCGACGGTCGGATCTCCCGCAATATCCGTTCGAAGTCAATGGTCGAAATTCGCGAACTACCGCTGCGCGTTCTATTCAGGCCATTATATTATATATATAATATATACTTCGTCGATTTCCTTTTAAAATGTGCTTTATCAATCGTTTTAGATTAATTTTCAAAACGGTTTCAACTTCATATTCAATTTCAAATCAAAATTGAATTTTCCAATATAAATTCGTTTCAAAATTCATTTCAAATTGATTTCAATTCAAATTCATTTCTATTCAATTTCAATTCGAATTCATTTCTATTCAATTTCAATTCGAATTCATTTCTATTCAATTTAATTCGAATTTCAATTCTTTTCAAAATATCAGATTTTGAAATCACTTTCGATATTCAATATAAAATGAATAAAATCGATATAAATATCGTTCACGTCAAAATGGCGTCAACCTAATCAATACGGCTTCATATATTCCTATTTTCAAATATTCTATTTCAAATATTTCTATTTTAAATATTTCTTTTTCAAATATTTCTATTTCAAAACTTTCTTTTTCAAAATTGGAACGAGGCCCAATCAATTACCATATAATGTTAATTATATGGATTTTCTACAACACATGTATACAATAACAACGATGAATAAGCAACCATCATCCAAAGTGCATTCTACACTGTATAAGCATCAAATATAAATATTTAACGCTTATAACAGTCTGTCAATCAATCGATCGACATACAACTAATTATTGGGATTAGTGTACGTCATATATCATCCCAATACCCTTGTGGGGTTTCAAACAATCAAACACAGATTTTATTTGTGCAGTAGGGCGATGTGTAAAATTTATCGTCCCAATCAATATCAGGCAAATGTGTGTATATAAACAAATCGTCCGATTTGTTTTATTGTTATTTCATTTCATATACACGTTAAAAATTCTTTTTTTTTAACTATAAAATATTTTCCACTATAAAATATTTTATTTCAATTATATAAATATTTTATTTCACTTCACATCACATCACACAATCAACTACACATCAAAATCAAACAAACAAGCATACAAGCCGTCCATGGTTTGTGGATGACGGGTGTCGGGTGCTACTAAACACCGTCTACATCCTAGTATATATTTTTAACTAGAAAACAAAATTAAAAGGTGAGAAGTTCTCACCAAAGCTATCCCAACTCCACGACACTTCTTATGTAGAAATCTTCGCCGTTCTTTGCTGTTGAACTGCTGAATCATCTGGATTCGATTGAAATTCCACCGCAGTCCTTTTCACGCTGTTCAAATAAAAATTATACTTTTATTGCTTCATTTCAATAAATAAAAATCATATTTTTATTTCTTCTTCATATATATTATCGACGCTTCATTCTATATAAAAATTATATTTTTATATTTCTACTTCATATATAAAGATCGAATTTTTATTATCATAACTATATAAAAGATTATATTTTTATACTTCTACAATATAAAAATCGTATTTTTATACATCTACAATATAAAAGATTATATTTTTAATACTCTACTATAATAAAAATTATATTTTTATACTTCTACAATATAAAAGATTATATTTTTAATACTCTACTATAATAAAAATTATATTTTTATACTTCTACAATATAAAAGATTATATTTTTAATATCTAAATTATATAAAAACCAAATCTTTATATCTTCTATAAATTAAAAATCATATTTTTAATATCTCTACATTATAAAAATTCGATTTTTATCCTTCTTCTACATATATAAAAATTCGATTTTTATATAATATAAATCAGTTTTTAAATCAAATCTATAGGTGTTTCAAACCGAAATTAATCCAATGTTTTGTATATATTTAAAACTGAAAATAAATTCTAAATGAAATTCTTACTTTGATTGGAAGTGGGGGAGGTTTACTGTAGCGCGTTGGAGATGGGTGGCTCGAGGTGTAGCTGAGGCGGCGGATTGGGTAGG
The DNA here is from genome assembly GCA_030737875.1 of Allium sativum. Lineage (NCBI taxonomy): Eukaryota > Viridiplantae > Streptophyta > Magnoliopsida > Asparagales > Amaryllidaceae > Allium > Allium sativum. The sequence goes on along the minus strand of CM060924.1, from coordinate 180,290,390 downwards.
GTTTTCAGGGGGGCGGCGGCTTCCAGTCGTTTGGGTTGGGTTAGGGGGGCTGGCGAGTCTCGAATGGAGGAGAAGAAGAGGCGGAGGAGCAGGAGCAGGAGGAAGGGGAGATGGAGATGGCGGCGGAAGGCGTGGGTCGTGGAGGTCACACGATGGAGGGCGGCGTGATTATCGAAGGAGAGAAGGGAGAGCTGGGGGGAGAAGGAGGGTTGGACGGCGGCTGGCCCTGGGCGGCGCCTGATGGCGCGGTGACACTCCGATGGGAGGAGCGACGGCGGCTCCTCCCCCTCTTCCCTCTTTTTTTTTCCTTCTTCTGATTTGTGAATAAGTGAACGGGGAAGAAAAGAATAGAGGGGGGGTTATTAAAATTTATATTATTTAATTTATTTTTCACTAAAAGGTTGACTTTTCTATCGATCTCCAAACAACACCCAACGACTGTCACCCCTAGCTAATTACCCCTATTCCGAACACAATGGGATATGTATCGTAGGCTGATTCGATCGTTTCGATCAGGTTTCGTCAAATTTACATTTAAATCATTATATTGAATTTTAAACGTACATTTCAATTTACTGGAGTCACATACTAACTCGAAAATTCCAGAAAAATATTTTCTAGCTTCGTATTGACGATACGGTCCTAACAAAACTAGTTTCATTGAATTCCGAGACTGTTTGAAAAATGGCCATTTTCCAGTCGATTAAAATCAACTAAAAGTGGTCAAACGCGTTTTCCTTTGCCACGCTCACATATTGATTCAAAAAATTATGAAATTTGAAACCTAGCAATAACTTTACATCACGGATCCAAAAAAGTGGTTTCATCGAAATTCGAGGTCGTTTGCAAAATTTCCATTTTTAAGGGCCTAAATTCCAATAGCGACTATTCAGAATTTTCAACTGGACATATCTTTTGTTTCCCGCTATGAAATTTTGATTTTTCGGATTCGTTGGAAAGATATTCTCAAATAGATTCTATTATTTTTGGTTTCACTAAAATCCGGTTTATTTTGCACCCGGTATGTTCATTTGAATTTTGAAATTGAATTACCGAACTACCACACCATTTTCAATTCCTTTTATAAATATAATAAATATTTATATTCTATCGACGACGTATATAATATATACGTTCTAATTCTATTCAAAATAAATTTCTCATCGTTATATTTTTAAAATAACTCATTTTAAATATTCAAAATTCGCTGAAAATGCCAAAATAAAATTTTTAAACTGGCCCAGATTTCCGGGTTATTACAATCTCCCCCACTTAAAACTTCTCGTCCCCAAAAAGGAATAAAGCCGAAAGTTGTTTTACAAATCAACTCAAATTCCAGTATTTTCACTACGGCTTAAGTTCTTCAACTTTTCAGTTTCTAAGAACTTTTCAAATTTTTCAAAAATTTGGCTAACACCCTAAATTTTCGAAAAATTTCGCCATAACCTCCCCTGCACCGGGAGCACGGGAAAATCCTGAAATTGCCATACAGGCCCTCTGATCTCAAAAAGAAAAAGAAAAAGCCAAGCGGCTAGCCAATCGGCTCATAAAATCATCATCACCCAAACAAAACAGTAAATTATAGTAAACATGTACCTATTTGTCGGGCAAACTAATTTTATTCTCTGCTCTAGCCTCCGTGCTATGACCTGTTCAATGTAAGTACATGTATATGCAAGCAAATGCGATAGATTTCCAATACAATTCACTGTTTGATTCAATTGGGCTAAATGGTTAAAAATTGTAATAAATCAACCAATAATCAACAACACAACCATCAATCAATTAGTTGATTAGCTTTTGAAATTCATAACTTTGATACATAGTCAAAAATCAAATTTATGACGCCAAATCACAACAATAGGCCCTATCTAATTTTGGTTCTCACACCAGTCTAATGGAAATATATAGATATCACACCTTCGACACTCGAATATAAATGCTGATGATGATGCACCATCATCAGGGTTATCCCCGGGTGACTAGAGTGTGATTCTATATCTATCCAGTATATTAAAACTTCGAATATACGTTTGCAAGGCGCATATGCAAAATCTTTATATATTGGATTGTCCAAATTCAATATAAAATAAATATTCAAATACGTATACAACGATTTAAATTTCAAAACCAATGGGTTTTCATTTTTAAAAATATACTCTTCACACTCGTTCTAGGATACTACTGATCCCATCTCTAAAGAGTCATTCTCATTGGATATTGCTAATCCAATATCTAATGAATTCTTTCATATGGTTCTAATGTGCCTTGTTCTCTAGCTTTGTAAACCAAAGCTCTTATACCACGATGAAACGACCCGAACTTCCCCGGTCTCCGAAGAGAAGAGAAAGAACGAATTGTTTTGAGAACACGACAAAATAGAACGTAGACGGAAGAACATTTCATTGTATATTACAACAATGCCATCAGATTACAAGAATATACAGAGTATAAATGAATATTACACAGAAATATCAGAGATTTAAGTTACATTTAAATACATCGCAGCGGAAAATAATAAAATACACAACTAGAAGAGATATACGGATACAAAGCTTTCCGGATATCGTTCCAGCTGTAAACCAGAATCCTGTGAATACAAATCTGCAAAACCAAAACTACTAGCTGCCCGTGTCAAAATAAGGGCACCCAGATTTTAGGTTAAAACAATAAACTCCAGGTCAGTCATGGGACTGGTGTAAGAACTAAAACAGTTATTAATCTTTATTTTAAAGTTAGGTAAATCAAGGGACCACGCCGCTAACGCGGGGTTTCCTCCCAAGAATACCAGTGCATAAATCAAATAGCGCAATGCTAAATAAAGAAAAATGAAGCTATTATAAGACCCAGGTCCTATCACACAATGCAACGCAAGCCGGGGGATAGGGTTTTCCCTAATAATAGCCAAATATGCTTAGTACGTTTAAAACAAATCATTTGATACTACCATAAGTGCATAGTGTATAAAACAACTTCAAATCATAAGTATCAATCATAGACGGCATGGGTACCATATATCATGTCGCCATACTAGTTCTACAATTAAAACCGCAAATGTCGCGTATTTGGAAATTGGATTTCCATCTATGAACCGAGGCAAAAGATAGTCCTCAACCGATTCGAGACTGTCTAGTCCGAGTCTCAGGAACAGCCGCAACTGCCCCTTGGATCGTCAGGGTCGGTCCACCAATGTGGATTATAATGCCTGAACACTACGTTTCTCCGCCCTATGGGGCGTAAATGAGCCAACAAATGACTCCGTCGGACCCGGATCGTCCGATCTAACCGAGGCACCTCGCAACAGCAACAACCACATAAGTCAAACTCGTCAGGGCGTGTAAAACCACTGACGCCACTTCTAACTAGAAAGAAAACGCATGTCCCCCCTGAGGTCCGTCTCCCGTTTTTGGTTCACCACCGGGGTGTGAGGCTCGCGAATTCACATTACACAAAGCTATGCCACACAGGCCGTGCTTTGATCATCACCACAAGACTTCGCTTTTCAACAGAAGCCTTGATCAATTGCCACTTATGCATGCCACACAGGCAATTCACTCCATGCGTTTGATATCCATCAATATATAACCTCTGAGCTCGTACATCTCAGAGAAGGGCGTTAAGCAAGAGAATAAATTCTACGTCGCCAAACAGATATATATTTAATAGAAATCAATCACACAGACTGAAATCCAATGTCAGACACACAGTCCATTTACAAGTCCGTTCTGGGTCTGAACGAAACGGGAGGCACCTAGTACCCCGCATATCCATCGATCTCCAAGTACGTCTGGACGATCACCAACTGTTTCCATCTTCTTGGGTGTACATCCCAATCAAGATCATCAGTAATCACCCAAACGACGTGAAGACCTCCAGTCTTCGACCACCGTCTTCATCTTCGACTTATCGTCGTATCAGTTATTCAGAATGGGATAAACCCGGTCTTTCCGAATATCTCGCGTATATTTTAAATAAGTGTTACACAAACACAACACACGCCTCACTCCAATTCATCAGTCACTAACCGTAAATTAATCAAGAGAATAATTCCCCAAATATTAACCCCGAAGGCCGAAACCAACATCAGATCAATATCCAGAAAACCCTTCTGCTTAGCTAGCCGATAGTTAGTTTCTAAATTTCACATTCACAGGGAAAGGTTCCCATTAATTTTATCAAAGATAAATTCCTTGAATTCATTCTTTAATCTTCCTTTTGAATATCTATTCCAACTAGTCGGGATTAACGAACCTTACCGAAGTAATCATTTATTTTAATTTCCCAATCCCATCCTATTCATCCCATGAAGTAAACCTGGTAATACTTCATATCTAACACCACGGTGTTATCGATAAATTCAATTACCATTTCACGTTCAAGTCTAATTAAAGATTTAACTATCGCCTGGAGTAAAACTGGTGATACTCCATTCTCGATCTTTTCAATCTAATTAAAGATTCATTAAAACTCCACTTAGTTTTAATCTTTGACTGGGTTAAAGAATCAGTGTCATTTAAAACACGGTTCACGATAAACCCAAAATCACAACACATTTCAATCAGTCCCTAACCGTAAATTAGCAAGTGAGCAATTCCCTAAGTATTAACCCCGAAGGCCGAAACCAACATCAGATCAATACCTCTGAAACCATTCAACTTAACTAATCTCCAGTTAGTTTCTGATTTTCTTAACTCCTTTAGGTCTAAGAACAGTATTATTGAAGATACCGTTCATGACAACCCAAAATCACATTTCATTAATTATCGGGTTAAAGAATAAGTGTTACATAAAACACTGTTCACGGTAAACCCAAAAATCAATACCAATTCAATTCCAATTAAATATTATTTAATTGGCACAATTCATTAAATCCAAATAAAAAGATTTAATCTTTTCTCAACTGGGCTTAAGAACAGTGTTGACGAAGACACCATTCACGACAAACCCAAATCACATTTGATATTAAATACAAGGCTCTGAATAGAAAATATATCGGCTTATATTCAATATCAAATTCTACGACTAACAAATGTCTTATTGGAAATAACGATATAAATATATATCTTTCAAATTTCCATAACAACACCTGTATAATCACGAATTCCAACATCGAAATAATCCAAGGACAATTTCAATTCAAATCCCTTCCAATTCAATTATTGGAAATTCTGGTTATATTTCAAAACCATTTCAAATTCACTTTATTTATTTAAAAATAAATAGAATTATAGTTCTAGTTCAAAACTAGTTCATTTCGATAAAAATCTATTTTTATCTTTTCAAATATGGAGTTTTCCATCACAAATCTTCACAAATCATTTCTTACGATCTTACACAAATTATTGATATTTTTAATAATTTTATCAAGACCCGTACAGTCGATTTCCATCAATGGCCATCGAACTGCACTTACAGCGACCTTTTCCAAATTTGATTTGGACATAATTCCAAATCCAACGGCTAGATTTCTAATATTCGTTAGAAAGCTCTTTTTGATACGAACCCAACGGTTCCGGTTTTAGGAGAATCCGACGGTCGGATCTCCCGCAATATCCGTTCGAAGTCAATGGTCGAAATTCGCGAACTGCCGCGGCACGGCGCGTTCTGTTCAGGCCATTATATTATGTATATAATATATACTTCGTCGATTTCCTTTTAAAACGTGCTTTATCAATTGTTTTAGATTTATTTTCAAAACGGTTTCAACTTCATATTCAATTTCAAATCAAAATTGAAGTTTCCAATATAAATTCGTTTCAAAATTCATTTCAAACTGATTTCAATTCAAATTCATTTCTATTAAATTTCAATTCGAATTCATTTCTATTCAATTTCAATTCGAATTCATTTCTATTCAATTTAATTCGAATTTCAATTCTTTTCAAAATATCAGATTTTGAAATCACTTTCGATATTCATTATAAAATGAATAAAATCGATATAAATATCGTTCACGTCAAAATGGCGTCAATCTAATCAATACGGCTTCATATATTCCTATTTTCAAATATTCTATTTCAAATATTTCTATTTTAAATATTTCTTTTTCAAATATTTCTATTTCAAAACTTTCTTTTTCAAAACTGGAACGAGGCTCAATCAATTACCATATAATGTTAATTATATGGATTTTCTACAACACATGTATACAATAACAACGATGAATAATCAACCATCATCCAAAGTGCATTCTACACTGTATAAGCATCAAATATAAATATTTAACGCTTATAACAGTCTATCAATCAATCGATCGACATACAACTAATTATTGGGATTAGTGTACGTCATATATCATCCCAATACTCGTGTGGGGTTTCAAACAATCAAACACAGATTTTATTTGTGCAGTTGGGCGATGTGTAAAATTTATTGTCCCAATCAATATCAGGCAAATGTGTGTATATAAACAAATCGTCCGATTTGTTTATTGTTATTTCATTTCATATACACGTTAAAAATTCTTTTTTTTTAACTATAAAATATTTTCCACTATAAAATATTTTATTTCAATTATATAAATATTTTATTTCATTTCACATCACATCACACAATCAACTACACATCAAAATCAAACAAACAAGCATACAAGCCGTCCATGGTCTGTGGACGACGAGTGTCGGGTGCTACTAAACACCGTCTGCATCCTAGTATATATATTTTTAACTAGAAAACAAAATTAAAAGGTGAGAAGTTCTCACCAAAGCTATCCCAACTCCACGACACTTCTTATGTAGAAATCTTCGCCGTTCTTTGCTGTTGAACTGCTGAATCATCTGGATTCGATTGAAATTCCACCGCAATCCTTTTCACGCTGTTCAAATAAAAATTATACTTTTATTGCTTCATTTCAATAAATAAAAATCATATTTTTATTTCTTCTTCATATATATTATCGACACTTCATTCTATATAAAAAGTATATTTTTATATTTCTACTTCATATATAAAGATCGAATTTTTATTATCATAACTATATAAAAGATTATATTTTTATACTTCTACAATATAAAAATCGTATTTTTATACTTCTACAATATAAAAGATTATATTTTTAATACTCTACTATAATAAAAATTATATTTTTATACTTCTACAATATAAAAGATTATATTTTTAATAATCTTCTATAATAAAAATTATATTTTTATACTTCTACAATATAAAAGATAATATTTTTATTATCTAAATTATATAAAAACCAAATCTTTATATCTTCTATAAATTAAAAATCATATTTTTAATATCTCTACATTATAAAAATTCGATTTTTATCCTTCTTCTACATATATAAAAATTCGATTTTTATATAACATAAATCAGTTTTTAAATCAAATAAAAATCAGTTTTTAAATCAAATCTATAGGTGTTTAAAACTGAAATTAATCCAATGTTTTGTATATATTTAAAACTGAAAATAAATTCTAAATGAAATTCTTACTTTGATTGGAAGAGGGGTGGTTTACTATAGCGCGTTGGAGATGGGTGGCTCGAGGTGTAGCTGAGGCGGCGGATTGGGTAGGGTTTTCAGGGGGGCGACGGCTTCCAGTCGTTTGGGTTGGGTTAGGGGGGTTGCGCGAGTCTCGAATGGAGGAAAGAAGAGGCGGAGGAGCAGGAGGAAGGGGAGATGGCGGCGGAAGGCATGGGTCGTGGAGGTCACGCGATGGAGGGCGGCGCGATTATCGAAGGAGAGAAGGGAGAGCTGGGGGGAGAAGGAGGGTTATTAAAATTTATATTATTTAATTTATTTTTCACTAAAAGGTTGTCTTTTCTATCGATCTCCAAACAACACCCAACGACTATCACCCCTAGCTAATTACCCCTATTCCGAACACAATGGGGTATGTATCGTAGGCTGATTTGATCGTTTCGATCAGGTTTCATCAAATTTACATTTAAATCATTATATTGAATTTTAAACGTACATTTCAATTTACTGGAGTCACATACTAACTCAAAAAATTCCAGAAAAATATTTTCTAGCTTTGTATTGACGATACGGTCCTAACAAAACTAGTTTCGTCGAATTCCAAAACCGTTTGAAAAATGGCCATTTTCCAGTCGATTAAAATCAACTAAAAGTGGTCAAACGCGTTTTCCTTTGCCATGCTCACATATTGATTCGAAAAATTATGAAATTTGAAACCTAGCAATAACTTTATATCACGGATCCAACAAAAGTGGTTTCATCGAATTCTGAGGTCGTTTGCAAAATTTCCATTTTTAAGGGCCTGAATTCCATAGCGACTATTCAGAATTTTCAACTGGACATATCCTTTGTTTCCCGCTATGAAATTTAGATTTTTCGGATTCGTTGGAAAGATATTCTCAAATAGATTCTATTATTTTTGGTTTCACTAAAATCCGGTTTATTTTGCACCCGGTATGTTCATTTGAATTTTGAAATCAAATTATCGAACTACCACGCCATTTTCAATTCCTTTTATAAATATAAATAAATATTTATATTCTATCGACGACGTATATAATATATACATTCTAATTCTATTCAAAATAAATTTCTCATCATTATTTTTTTAAAATAACTCATTTTAAATATTCAAAATTCGCTGAAATTGCCAAAATAAAAATTTTAAACTAGCCCAGATTTCCGGGTTATTACATAGTCGCTATGGAAAATATAGCCCTTAAAAATAGCCATTTTGCAAACGATCTCTGTTTTCGACGAAACCACTTTTGTTGGATCCGGGAAGTCAAGTTATTGCTAGTTTCCAAAATTCGTAATTTTTCGAATCAATATGTGAGCGTGGCAAAGGAAAACGCGTTTGACCAGTTTCAGTTTATTTTAATCGACTAGAAAATGGCCATTTTTCAAACGGTCAATTTGACGAAATTAGTTTTGTTAGGACCGTATCATCAATACGAAGCTAGAAATAATTTTTCTGGAATTTTTCGAGTTAATATGTGACCCCAGTAAATTGAAATGTGCGTTCAAATTCAATATATAGATTTATATTTTGATTTTGACGAAAACTGATCGTAACAGTCGAATTGGCTTACAAAACATATCCCATTGTGTTCGGGATGGGGGTAATTAGCTATGGGCGACAGTCGGTGGGTCTCGTTTTGAGGTCGAAATAAAAAGTTGCTTTTTGGGAAGATAATAAAATAATAAATAAAATTTATAAGCCCCGTACCTACCCTTGGCCCCCCTTCTCTCCTCACTTACTGTTCAGTACAGGAAATAAAAAGAAGAAGAAAAAAAAAACCGCACCAATCCCTCTCGTCGCCCCCTCCCCCATCGATCCACCGCCGCCCACTCCGTTTGCCCCACCACACTCCGGCGCACCGCTCTCCCTTTTCCCCCTCTCTACGGCCATTCCCCCTCTGTTGCTCCTCCCTCTCTCTCCCCGTGAACCCCAAAATGGCCCAAACCCTAGAAGCCGCCACCGAGACCCCTGAGCCACCACCTGCGCGTGCGCACACCCCTCCTCCGATTGAAAGGCCACCGTCTCCAGCTGACTAAACCCCTCCTATTCGCTGTGATGTATTTTTAATATTTTTTGTTTTAATTTATTTTCAATGTTTAAATTAGTTTAAGTATGTTAAGGTTTTTAATTCATAACAGAAAAATTTGGATTTTTCTTCATACAAATTAAAAATAAAGTTATGATTTCTGTTTTAAATAAAGCTATAATTTTTAACGTGTTTAAAGGAAGTTTAGGTTTTTATATAACATAAAGAGGTGATTTTTATATATGTGAGAAGATAAAAATGTGATTTTTATATAATGTATAGAATAAAAATATGATTTTTATGTCATAGGAAGAATTAAAATATGATTTTTATTTATGTAGAGTAATAAAAATATAATTTTTATTATATTATTAGCGGTATAAAAATAGAATTTTTATCTATATAGTAGCTGTATAAAAATAGAATTTTTTTCTATATAGTAGCGTTATAAAAATAGAATTTTTATCTATATAGTAGCGATATAAAAAAGTGATTTATATATATATAGCAAGTTATAAAAATGTGATTTTTAATATAAACTTCGTGAAATAGACCGCGTTGGAAGCACGATGAAGATTTTCTACACATGAAGAGTCGCGGTGTTTGGTTTAGCTAATCGGTGAGAACTCCTCACCTTTAATTTATATCTAGTTTGAAATATATACTAGGATGCAGACGGTGCTTAGCAGCACCCGACACCCGTCGTCCACGGACCATGGATAACTTGTTTGTTTGATTGTTGTGTTGTGAAATTTTATTGTGTGATGTGGAATGGAATAAAATATTTTATAGTGGAAAATATTTTATATTTAAAAATATAATTTTTAACGTGTATATAAAATAAGTAGTAATAAACAAATCAGACAATTTGTTTATATACACTGATTTGACTAATATTGATTGGGACGATAAATTTTACACATCGCCCAACTGCACAAATAAAAATCTGTGTTTGTTGATTTGAAACCCCACATGGGTATTGGGATGATATTTAACGTACACTAATCCTGATTGTTTAGTTGTACGTCAATCGATTGGTTGACAGACTGTGTAAGCATTAATTATTTATTTTTAATGCTTATGCAGTTGAGTGTGCACTCTGGATGATGGTTGATGATTTATCATTGCTATTATATACATGTGTTGTAGGTTCCATATAATTAACGTTATATGGTAATTGATTGGGCCTCATTCCAATTTGGAAAATAAGAAATATAAATTCATGTGTTGAATAGAATAAAAATTCATGTGTTGATAGAATAAAAATTCATGTGTTGAATAGAAAAATAAATAAATAAATATTCATGTGTTGAATAGAATAAATATTCATGTGTTGAATAGAATAAATATTCATATGTTGAAAGGAAGTATAAATTCATGTGTTGAATAGAATAAAAAATCATGTGTTGAATAGAAATATAAATTCATGTGTTGAATAGAAATATAAATTCATGTGTTGAATAGAAATATATATTCATGTGTTGAATAGAAACAAATAAAATAAATATTCATGTGTTGAATAGAATAAATATTCATGTGTTGAATAGAAGTATAAATTCATGTGTTGAATAGAAAAATAAATATTCATGCGTTGAAGAAAATATTCATTTGTTGAATAGAATAACGAAGTTATTGAAAAATATAAAGCCGTGTTGATTAGATATGCGCCATTTTGACGCGAACGATATTTATATCGATTATATTCGTTTTTATAATGATTATAGAAAAGGAAGTGATTTCAAAATATAACGTTTTGAAAATATTATCATTTATAGATTAATGATATGGAATATTCAATTTTGACTAGAAATTGAATATGAAGTTGAAATCATTTTGAAAACGAATTTAAAACGATTTATAAAATACATTTTAAAAGGAAATCGACGAAATATATATAATATATATATTATATATATAATAGCCTGAATAGAACGCGCCACGCCGCGGCAGTTCGCGAATTTTGACCATTGACTTCGAATGGATATTACAGGAGATCCGACCGTCGGATTCTCTTAAAACTGGAACCATTGGGTTCGTATCGAAAAGAGATTTCTAACGAATATTAGAGATTTGAAATCTAACGGTTGGATTTGGAATTATGTCCAAATCAAATTTGGAAATGGTCGCTGTAAGTGCAGTTTGATGGCCGTCGATGGAAATCGACTGTACGGGCCTTGATAAAATTATTAAAAATAGTAATAATTTGTGTAAAATCATAAGAAATGATTTGTGAAGAATTGGGATGAAAAATTCCAAATTTTAAAAGATAAAAATATATTTTTATCGAAATGAACTAGTTTTGAACTAGAATTAAAATCCATTTATTTTTGAAATAAATAAAATGGATTTAAAAGGGTTTTAAAAGTAACCAGGATTTCCAATAATTGAATTGGAATGTATTTGAATCGAAATTGTCTTTGGAATATTTCGATGTTGGATTTCGTGATTATACAGATATTGTTATGGAAATTTGAAAGATATATTTATATCGTTATTTCCAATACGATATTTGTTGGTCGTAGAATTTTATATTGAATATAAGCCGATATATTTTCTATTCAGAGCCTTGTATTTAATATCAAATGGGATTCGGGTTTGTCGTGAATGGTGTCTTCATTAACAGTGTTCTTAAGCCCAGTTGAGAGAAAGATTAAATCTTTTATTTAGATTTAATGAGGTGTACCAATTAAATGGTATTCAATTGGAACTAAATGTGAATTGATTTTTGGGTTTATCGCGAACGATGTTTTAAATAACACTTGTTCTTTAACCCGATAATTAATGGAATGTGATTTTGGGTTTTTAGTGAACCGTGTTTTGAATGGCATTGGTTCTTTAACCGAGTTAAAGACATGATATGATTTCCCAAGTTAAATAATCATTGATAGTGATTATTGGGAAGATTAAAATCAAGTGGAGTTTTAATGAATCTTTAATTAGATTGAAATAATCGAGAATGGAGTATCACCAGTTTTGCTCTAGGCGATAGTTAAATCTTTAATTAGATTTGAACGTGGAATGGTAATTGAATTTACCGATAACACCATGGTGTTAGATATGAAGTATGACCAGTTTTACTTCATGGGATGAATAGGTTGGGATTGGGAAATAAAATAAATGATTACCTCGGTGTGGTTCGCTAATCTCGACTAGTTTGAATTGATATTCAAAGAAGATTAAAGAATAAATTTAAAGAATTTATCTTTGATAAAATTAATGGGAATCTTTCCCAAAGTATGAGAATATTTGAATAAAGGAATATTCTGAATTGGAATGAGGCATATGTTGTGTTTGTGTAACACTTGTTTATTATATACGCGAGTTATTTAGAGAAACCGGGTTTATCCCATTGTGAATAACTGATTCGACGTGGTGTCGAGGATGAAGACGATGGTCGAAGACCGGAGGTCTTCACATCATTTGGGTGATTACTGATGATCTTGATTGAGTTGTACACCCAAGAGGAGGGAATCAGTTGGTGATCGTCCAGACGTACTGGGAGATCGATAGATATGCGAGGTACCAGGTGCCTCCGATTTCGTTCAGACCTAGAACGAACTTGTAAATGGACTGTGTGTCTGACATTGGATTTTTATTCTGTGTGATTGATTTCTATTAAATATATATCTGTTTGGCGGCGGAGAATTTATTCTCTTGCTTAACGCCCTTCTCTGAGACGTACGAGCTCAGGGGTTATATATTGATGGATATCAATCGCATGGAGTGAATTGCCTGTGTGGCATGCCTAAGTGGCAATTGATCAAGGCTTCTGTTGAAAAGCAAAGTCTTGTGGTTGATGATCAAAGCACCGCCTGTGTGGCATAGCTTTGTGTAACGTTGATTCGCGAGCCTCACGCCCCGATTGTGAACCAGAAACGGGAGAGGACCTCAGGGAGGGCATGCGTTTCCTTCTAGCTAGGGTGGTGTCAGTGACCTACCAGCCCTGACATTTATATTATTTTCACCTGTGTGGTTGTTGCTGTTGCGAGGCGCCTCAGATATATCGGTGACTTTGTGGAGCCGATGGAGAAATTTGGCTCATTTACGCCCCAAAGGGCGGGGAAACGCAGTGTTCAGGCATTTTAATCCACATCGGTGGACCGGCCCTGATGATCCAAGGGTCACTCGAGCTCTGATCCTGAGGCTCGGACTAGACAGTCTCGAATCGGTAGAGGACTATCTTTTGCCTCAGTTCACAGATGGAAATCCAACTTCCAATACGTGGCATTTGCGGTTTTAATTATAGAGCCTAGTATGGCGACATGATATATGGTACCCATGCCGTCTATGATTGATATTTTTGATTGAAATTGTTTTATACACTGTGCACTTATAATAGTATCAAATGATTTTTTTTAAACATACCAAGCATGTTTGGCTATTATAAGGGAAAACTCTATCCCCCGGCTTGCGTTGCATTGTGTGATAGGACCTGGGTCTTATAATAGCTTCATTTTTCCAAAAAGCATTGCGCTGTTTTGTTATATGCACTGGTATTCTTTGGAAGAAACTCGTTTCGTGTTATACGGCGTGGTCCCTTGATTTATCTAACTTTAAAAATAAAGATTAATAATTGTTTCAGTTCTCACACCAGTCACATGACTGACCTGGAGTTTATTGTTTTAACCTAAACTCTTAGTGCCCTTATTTTCCGCTCGGGCAGCTAGTAGTTTTGGTTTCGCAGATTTATATTCACAGGATCTTGATGTACAGCTGGAACGATACTCAGAAAGCTCTGTATCCGTTTATTACTTTCAATTGTGTTTTGTATTATTTTTCCGCTGCTAATGTATTTAAATCTCTGATATTTCTCTGATGTATTATATTTGTTTATACTCTGTATATTCTTGTATTCTGATGAAATTGTTGTAATATACAATGAAATGTTCTTCTGTTTGCATTCCGATCTGTCTTGTCCTCAAAGTATCCACTCTTTCCTTCACGGGGAAGTACGGGTCTGTATGGTTTGAATTAGCTTAGTGATGTTTTATTTAAACATCTTTTTAAATCAAATGAAGGAGTTTTGGCAATGTTTTCCAAATAAAAATCAGAAATGCTTTCTAACATAGAAAATAGGGAATGGAGCAAATATGGAAATGTTTTCCAATGATTAATAAAGTATATTTTCTAAATTTAGAAAATAAGAATTTACAAATATATAGAAATGGGAAATGAATAAATTAATGATAAATTAAATTAAAGGAGATAAGTGTTGAATGTTGATTGATCGATTGAATTTCTATCTGGAAATAAGATAGTTGGTTGTACACCTATTTTTCTTTGATAGTTAAATCACCGACTATCGAAGTTTTTGACCATTTTTCCGTCGTCAACACGGAGAGACCGGGATCAGTTTCATTATCTGAAAACCACTCTGTATGGAGGTTAGCGTTGCGATCAAATATGATGGAGATAATGAAGACGAAGTTATGCAAGGGCTACCATGTTTATAGAATAGTGCCTTCAGTTTGTCCAGTCCCAGGACAACGTGAAAGAACAAATGTCTGACAAAGTATATCTAACGGATCGCGTAAGTTGATCTCTTCAAACGTACCTACGTTTGGTAGCAGAGGAATTTATTTCTCTTAGCTTTATACCCGTGGTATTTTTGGGGAAATCAATTTGTGATTTGGCGGGTATGACGATGTGGCATTCAAACTGAAGGGTGGTCAGGTGTTCCAATAGATACGTTATGACCTCAAGCCTCATTAACCGGGAAATGACAGAAATTGGGCAGGCAACATGGCTAGGTGGGTCGCTCCCATTAGGGTGTATATCACCTATCTAGAGAAAATCCATTTCATTCTTTTATCTATTTTCAATGCTGTCCCTTTTCGGGAAACGGTGGGTAGCTCCTAACCGTTGGTGATATACATTCGATACACCCAAGCAAAATGAGTGGTCGGTCATGTGTGAGCCCTGTTGCAAGATGTTCTTGTTGAACCCAGTGTATTCGCCTCTAGAGATACACTATTGGCAGGTGGTCCCATACCTTGTCATAGTCGGAATCCAATCTCCAATAAGCGCCGCGGTTTTGTTTGTATACTATATATGTGGAACGTGAGATGCAAGCGTTCTGCTAGATTGTTAATTACTTGTGATTAGACATTATTATAATATCAGAGTAGCATTGATTTCCAAAACTGTTTTGGGTTATCGTAAGGTAAAAACCATCCGTGTTTATGTGTGGATCGGTCGTACGATTATCATTTCTTTTGAAAAGGATTTTGAAAAGTTAAACCAAATGATTTGAGTTTACTTACACCAGTCATATGACTGACCCAGAGTTTATTTTATTTTGTTTTCCCTAAACTCTTGGGTGCCCTAATTTGTACGGGCAGTCAAGTAGTTGGGATTTACAAATATAATAGGAGGAGCTTGGAGCAGGAGGCTTCAGCAGCATTATATAGTTATTGTTTAATTCCGCTGTGATGTAAGTGTTGTGCTCTAATATACAAATACAGATTTATGTTTCAAAGTTATGTTGTGTATTATATTTTATTCGTTCTGTTGTGAGATTCGTGTTACTCTGATGTGTTTTGTGTTCTTCTTCTTCTATTCTAATTTTCTATCTTATATATTCTCACCCTCTAACTTCTTTCTATAAATGATCAGGTATTTTCGATGTCTGAATAGTCAACATGGTAGTTTTGTGTTGATTTTCGGAGTCGAAAATCCCTGTTCATTACATATATAATATTATATATATATATATATATTTGATGGCCTAAATAGAACGTGCCGCACAACGACTGTTTTGTGTTGATTTTCGGAGTTGAAAATCCCTGTTCATTACATATATAATATTATATATATAATGGCCTAAATAGAACGCATCGCGCAGCGACTGTTCGCGAGTCGAAAATCCCTGTTCGTTACATTTATAATATTATATATATATATAATGGCCTAAATAGAACGCACCGCGCAGCGACTGTTCGCAAATTTCGACCATTAACTTCAAATTGATGTTACGGGAGATCCGACCATCGGATTCTCCTAAAACTAGAACCATTGGGTTCGTATCGGAAAGAGCTTTCCAATGAATATAAGAAGTTTAAAATCTAACAAATAGATTTGGAATTATGTCCAAATCAATTTCAGAAAAGGTCGCTATGGATGCAGTTCGATGGCCATTATTAGAAACCGACTGTACGGGCCTTGATAAAATTATTAAAAATACGGAAAATTTATGTAAAATAATAATGAATAATCTAGAAAGATTCTGGGTGAAATATTCTAAGTTTGAAAAGATAAAAATGTATTTTTATCGAAATGAACTAGTTATTAACTAATATAATAATCCAATGTTTTTAAATAAATAAATTGGATTTGTAAATGGTTTTGAAATAACTAGAATTTTTCCAATATATAAATTGGAATGGATTTTATCTTCAAAATATTTCGATATTGGATCCCGTTATTGTACGGATATTGTGTGGAACTTGGAAGATACATACATACGTACATACATACATATACATACATACATATATATATCGTTATTCCCAACATGATATTTGTTGGTTTCAGAATTTGATATTGAATATAAGCCAATATAATTTCTATTCATAACCTTATATTTAATATCGAATTGGATTTTGGGTTTGTCATGAATGGTGTCTTTAATAACACTGTTCTTAAACCCCGTATGAAAAGAATAAATCCTTTAATTAAGATTATTAGGGTTTCCAATTATATTTAGTAATTGGAATAAAATAAAATGTGAATCAGGTTTATTATGAACTATGTTTTTAACGACATTCGTTCTTTAACCCGATTAACAGTGAAATTATAATTTGGAATTTATAAATCTTTTATTAAGATTTAAATGGAAATTTTCTAAAGTAAAGTTTACCAATTTAATACAATAAATTGGAATTGAATGAAATTTGATTTGGTAATAATCAAGATGAGCATCTGTGAAGGAAGACTGTTACTATATATGGAATTTAAAAGGCTTTGCCGTTATTCCATTTATATTATTAGTCTGACATGGGAATTTATATCCATTATGTACTGTTATGATTTCCGTGTAGATTCCATTTTGAAAAGAAGATGAATTTGGGTTTATCGTGAACAATGTTTTAAAATAATATTTGTTCTTTAACCCAGTTAAAGATAAGATTAATTTCTCAAATTTGAATAATCATTAAGTAATGATTTTTGAGATTGAAACTAGACTAGAGTTTTAGTGAATCTTTAATTAGATTAAAATGAGAAAGCGATAATTAAATTTATCGAATTCATGAAATGATCGAAAATGGAGTACCACCAGTTTTACTCCAGGCGATAGTTAAATCTTTAATTAGATTTGAACGTAAAAGGGTAATTAATTTTACGCAAAACACAGTGGGTGTTAGATATGGAGTGCTACTAGTTTTGCTCCATAGGATGAATAGGTTGGGATGGGAAAATAATAAATGATTATTGCGATAAGGTTCGATAATCCCGACTAGTTAATAAAATCTTTTGAAATTGATATCAAAAGGAAGATTAAAGAGAAAATTTAAAAGAATTTATCTTTGATTAAATTAATAGGAACCTTTCCTTAGTAATGTGAATATTTTATTAAAATAATATCCTGAATTGGAATGAGGCATATGATGTGTTTTTTATAGCACTTTATTATTAATTATAAAATATGCGAGTTATTCGGAAAGACCGAGTTATCTCATTCTGAATAATTTACACAACGATTAAAAGTCGACAATGGAGACGATGGTTGAATATCGGAGTTCTTCACATCGTTTGGATGATTACTGATGTCTTGATTGAGCAGTACACCCAAGACAAGGTAATATGTGGTGATCGTTCAGACGTACTTGGAGACCGACAGATATGCGAGGACCTCTCTCCTATATTGGACATATGGGACGAGGAATAAGGTACCTCCAGTTTCGTTCAGACCCAGAACGGACTAGTAAATGGATGTGTGTCTGACATTGGATTTCATTCTGTACTAATTGATTTTTGTTAAATATATATCTGGTTGGTGGTGGAGAATTTATTCTTTTGCTTAACACCCTTCTCTAAGACGTACGAGCTTAGAGGTTATATATTGATAGACATTAGTTGTATGGCGTGAATTCTCAGTGTGGCATGCCAAGATGCAAATGATCAAGACTTTTGTTGAAAAGCAGAGTTTTGTGGTTGATGATCAAAGCACAGCTTTAATTAGCATAGCTTTGGGTATAGCGTTAATTCGCGAGCCTCACACCCCGGTATGAGTTAAAAACGGAATGAGGATCGCAGGGAGGTCATGCGTTTCTTTCTAGCTTGAAGTGGTGTCATGGTATGGAGCCTAGACTTTTTTACTTATGTGGATGATGGAATGAGATGCCTCGGATATTGAGTCTCCAATGGCTCAGAGATAGGTCCGATAGGTCCGGAAAACGTATTGTTCAAGAATAATTAATCCACTAAAGTATGTGTGGACCGGTCCTACCGCTAACCAGGGCTCGCCAGCGTCTAAGTCCTGAGGCATTTGCTAGAGTGTCTCGAAATCGATGAGGATGATTCCAAGCTTCGACTCATGATGGAAATCCAATTTATAATACGCGACTGTTCGATTTTAATTGTAGAACTAGTATGGCGACATAGTACGATGGGGTACTATGCCGTCTATGATTGATACATTTGTATTTGAAGTTGTTTTGACACTATACACTTATAGTAATATCAAAATAATTTGTTTTAAACGTACCAAGCATGTTTGGCTATTATAAAAAAATTATACCCTCCAGCTTGCGTTGCATTGTGTGATGGGACCTATGTCTTATAATAGCTTCATTTTTCCAAAAAGCATTGCGTTATTTTATTGAAAAACTGAGATTCATGTGGAGAAAACCCGTTCCGTATTATACGGCGTGGTCCCATGTTTTCCAGACCTTTAAAGTAAATATTTAATAACTGTTTTAGTTCTTACACCTGTCCCATGGTTGACTTGGAGTTTATTGTTTTAACTTAAACTCTGGGTGCCCTTATTTTCCACTGGGCAGCTAATAGTTTTGGTTTTGCAGATATTTCTTTTCTAGGATCCTGGATTTACAACTGAAGCTAAATTCAGAAAGATCTGTATCCGTGTATTTCTTTCAGTTTTGTTATGTATTATTTTTCCGTTGCTTTGTAACTTAAATCTCTGATATTGTGTTTCCAATGTGTAATATTTATTCGTACTCTGATATATATTCTTGTACTCTGATGTAATTGTTGTAATAGCAATGAAATATTCTATTGTTTGTGTTCTGATGCGTCATGTTCTCAACTCAATCCAGGCTTTCTCGTAAGAGGAAGTTTGGGTTGTTTCACCTGCCAAATCACAAATTGATTTCTCTAAAAATACCATGGGTATACAGCTAAGAGAAACGAATTACTCCGCCACCAAATGTAAATACGTTTGTAGAGATCAACTTACACCATCTATTAGAAATACTCTATCAGACATTCTTCCATACGAGTTGTCCTGGGACAGGAAAAACCAAAGGCACTATTCTGTAAACCCATCTTAGGAAATTTCTACCTAGGATTTACTGGAACCGCCCTTGCATAAACTCCGTCTTCAATTATCTTCATCATATTTGATTCGCAACGCTAATCCCCTCGCGGAGTGGTTTTCAAATAAATCTGATCCCGATCTTTCTGTAGTGATGACGGAAAAATGGTCAAAACTTAGATAGTCGGTTATTTAGCTATCAAAGGAAAACATCCATACACACAACGATCTTATTTCCAAATGGAAATTTTATCGATCAATCATCAATCAACATTTTTCCCTTTTAATTAATTTATCTTTAATTTATTCATTTCCCCATTTCCTGTTTCGGTATATTCATAAATTCTTATTTTCTAAATTTAGAAAATATATGTTATTAACATTGGAAAACATTTCCATTTATTATTCACGCCTCATTATCCTTCCCCATTCATCAGTTCCTGACTGTAAACTAGCAAGAGAGTAATTCCCTAAGTATCAACCCTAAAGGCCGAAACCAACATCAGATTGATACTCAGGAAACCATTCTACTTAACTAATCTCCAATCAGTTTCTAATTTCCTTAACTCTGTTTCTTAACTTCTTATTAAATCCTTTGCTTACGCAACTCTCGGATTCAATTTACAAATCCACTTCTTTTATGAAAAACATTGATTATAACTATAGCGTTATAATCCCTACTTACGAAATATCTAACTCCAAAATATAACTTTTATTTGTTAATTTGAATAATTAAACAAAACTAATTTATTAATAAATAAATAAATCTTAAAAAAATGAAGAGTAAATAGTACTCTCCTACATTCAATATAGTCGAATTCTAATGCATAATTCTCTCTAGAATAATCTCTATTTGATAGCTCTCCTTCGAATAATTGCTATTCGATTAATGTTCCGAACTTCGGAATAAATTACCGTTTAAGGCTAACTCAGTTTCCATTTTCATTCTGAATTCACCTTTGAATTTATTACTTCCAATTCTTTAACCATTTCTTTTTATAATCGTTTTAATCTGCAAAAAGTTTGCTTTAACAACACTTATCCACTTTAAAATGTGAATATTATTCCTTAACAAAAATTGAACTTGTTTTATCAAATCAAAACTTTATTTTAACTTATAAATAATATTACAGGTTCAAATTATGTTTATTGAGTCATTTTATAAGTCCACAACTAATCTATTTTATTTTAACGCAGATTCTTATCTTATTCAAAATCCTATTTAAATTCGTATGTCAAAATCCAATTTCCTTTTTAAATATTTTTATTTGCATAATATTTATTTTAATCCATTTTTCACATTGAACATGGATAACATTTCTTTTATATAATCAATTCAGTTTGATTTCGCATTTACAAATAATATCCCATTTTCAAATTATATTTATACTTACATTTATAGAATTATTCATACAAAATCCTATTTTTATTTCCAATCACCTAAATTTCCTTTATAAATCCCTTTATAAATGTTAAGTTTACATTCCATAAAATATCGATGTTAAAACCAATTTTACTTCTTAATATAAATTCATACTTATATATATTCACTTTATCCAGTAATAAATATTTTAATTAATTTATAAATATCGCTTACAAATTAATCCTCTTAATTTATCTGTTAAAACCAGATTTTTATTTAAAACCATTTTATATGTAACTTTTCATAATTCTTTTATATCCTACCAATTCCCTTTTTATAATTCTATTAATTTTCCAAATATTTCCTTTTTATAAAATCTATTGATTTTATAAAATACTTAAATTCAATACTCACTTCAAATTTTACCTTTTTATAAAATCGTTTGATTTTATATAAATATTTTTATTTCAATATACACTTTGAAGTTTCTCTTTTTACATTCCAGTATCACTTATGGTATTTAAAATACCAAATAAAAAGACCTGTGCCATCCAAATACATCAAAATCAATCACGGATTATATATATCACAATATAAAAAAGCAGTATTATATATATTAAGGAATATAGTTGGATCCCTCTAACCTGTTTTCATGCATCCACAGATGTTAATCAATATAAATACCACGAGTTTTATATCGACATGAAATGTTTGGATAAAGAAAATCAATATTTAATTAATGATTTATATACATAACTATATCTATATTTTTAACCAACTGATTAGCAATTCATCCAAACAACCATCACACAGAAATCAATCATCATTTATCAATACTAAATTACGTTTACAAAAAATATAAACTGGACAGAGTTAGTGAGTTTACTCTTTTTGGTCGTTTAATGATGATAAACTGTCGTTGATTTGATTCAGGCGTTCTATTTTACATTAAATTCCAACGAGTTCTGAATTGCTCCAAACTTCACAGGCTCGTAGTATTTTCCGATACGGTCCCATCGACACTTGTTTTGTCAATTTCTGATAACGTATGAAAAAATTATATATTTTACAAGTTATATATATGAATTAAACACATTTGATTTTTAATTAAATATTAATTATCTTAAACCATCCTTAATCAGGTCATTAACTTTATAATCCGTTGCCGCGATAACCCCTGCTGCTTCACTCATTTTTCATCATGGGTTTCCATCTTCTACAATTAGCCTTTCTCAGCATGGATTTTTAAACTAAATTACCAAAACATCTCTTACCCTAAATCATGTGTGAACTCTTCTTCCCTTCTCATGTATTCGAAACTATCATCGCAAAAACAAATCCAACATCGACCAATCCCTTCACTCCCCAATACTTCACGATATCTCATAAACCCATCACCATTATGCTTCACTTCCCGCAAACCTTCACCTCCACCCAACAATGAAGATCTCGCACCGTCTATAACTTTCGCATCCTCTAGTTCATGTCATATGTACACAGTAATCATTGACAAAAATTCTCTTAAATTGCCAAAAGAAATCACATTGGTGCGGTTCCACCCCTCAAATCCAAATATGATAACCAGAATCCAATACGATGCTTCAACAACCCAAAATAGATTAACCCTACCTCACGTGATACTCGCTGGAAAATTTGCATCAATCCAAACATGAACCGCACCCTTTGAAACCCATACTATGTGGAAAATAATTACCCCAGGAATCCATATACACCGCTCTTTTATTTTTGGAATTTACTTTGATTTTTAATCTATTTTTAAAGCTGCAATTTTGTTTTTGTGATGAGAAAACATGGCGGCTGATGTTTTGAGTTGGTGTTGACCAAAGAAAGATTAAATTAGGTTTTGGATAGTATATTTATAGGATAAAATAGCATACAAAGTAAGATTCATAAACTTTATATTAATTTACACCGTATCGCTACTTGTATTCAACAATTAAAATTTCTTAGATCACATACAATTTCCAAAGTTGACAAAAAATGGATATACAGCTATATTTCGACATTACAGACACAAAGAAACTTGTTTCGTCGAATTCCGAGTTCATTTGCTCACATAGCGCATTTTTAATGCTAAATATTGATTGTTTTTTACATTAAAATAGTGCACGGCCACATACTGACTCCAAAAATCTTTTTAATAATATAATGATTTAGATTATTTTCATTAAAAATATTATTATTATTTTAACAATAATAATTATTATTGTTAATATATTATTATTATTATATTATTATTTTAATAATTTTAAAATAAAATATTAAATAACATTAAGAATATTAAAATAAAATAATAATAATATTTTATTATTTTTTTAACAATAATTTAATATTATTAAAATAATATTAATAATATTATTATTATTTTAATAATAATAATATTAAAATAATAATAATAATAATAATATTTTAATAATAATTTAATATTCCAGATACAACAAAATTATTTTCGTTGAAAACGGAGGTCATTTGCAAAAATGGCTATTTTCTAAGGTCTAAATATATCAATAAAATATTAGTATATTGAAAAACAATTTAATTTAATATTAATGTTATCGTATATATACCCCAATAGAATATCATATAGCTTCAAAATAAACATATCTGAATTTATAACTCAATATTTCAAATCCAGGTTAAATCGATATTCAATTTATAATAATATTCCTTTTTATTATATAAATAAATCATTATAAATTATAAACGAATTCCATAGTGACTTTCTGAAAATTTGATTTGGACATAACTTACAATCTAGAAGATGAAGTCTCCATTTTTCTCTTTTATTAGAAAAATATAGTTCACTTGATTCGAGCGTGTCTTATTTCACGGACTACCGCGACGTTACGTGTTCGTTTTAAATTATATTAAAATTAATATGTTTCAACTGTTGTTTATTAAAAATATTCACTATTATAATTAAATTCTAAGCTGAATTAAATCTTATAAATAATCCAATTCACACAATATTTCGAATTCTTCTATTTTCGACTATTTCGGAATTTAAAATTTATTATCCCACTATTTATATTAATTAAATATTCAATATTATTTAATTCAAGTCATTATAAATTACCAAATCAACATTTAAATATTTAAATTGATTAATAATTTAATCACCAAAAATCTAGGATGTTACACTTTGGTTAGATTTCAGTGCAGTTGATTAAAATACGTTTAATGAAGCACACTGTGACACCCCACGTCCGTTAATGCCACTCATTAAGAGTATGCATTAAGTTTCGTGAGGCATTATAGGTAAACAAAAACATTACAAGATAGATATAAAATAGCAGCGGAATTTAAAACTTTATTAATAATAAACCATCGTAGTTCAAAACATAGTCACATCATATGTCTGGAACATAAAACCCGATACATCATTAAAATTTCTGTCTTGTACTTAAAACATCAAAGTACAATAATGAAAGAAGCATAATCACCAAAACACAGCCATAGTAGAGAGATATGAAACCAAGTCGTACAACTAAAACAACTCCAAGCAAGATGAAAGCAGAGTCCTGATCAAGCTTGAGTATTCCCTCCCTAAGAACTTTGGGAGGGAAACAGAAGAGTAAGAAGAGGAAACGAAATAGGTCAGACATAAAGTCTGGTGAGTCCAGTTACTTTTAGCATATAAATAAGTAAAAGAGTCATAATAGGCATATAAAGTGGATAAGAGAGAGGTAACAACATATAAGACAAGTATGAGAAGGTAAACAGGACAACTGGATAGATTAAATAGCGCTTCTCTAACACTTTCCTTTTTCTCTGCGCCGATACTAGTATAACCAAAATGAGATGATCCCAACAACTATAAGATGGTAGACTTAGTCGTACTTCTAGTGAGAAATTTAACCCCATATAATCAACATGCAGCCCAACATAATGGAATTACCCCTAAGGATAATAACGGTCTCCTAAACATACCGGAGTCTAGATGTACCCTAATTACTACCCCAATCCATCGGCTCCCTACTCCGTAGATACCCTGTGCTGGCCCCACAGTAGGATGTATCACTTCCCAAAGTGGCAACCCTTCGTTTTCAGGACATGCACAACCATATCTACTGATGTCACGGCGTCTTAGCCACCTCTTGTCTGGACCCATGCACGCACATGACTCCATCATAACGTGCCACCCACACTACCCCTACGTTTGGATCTCCTACAATCAGCCCAGTAAGCATCCCCACTAGGCTTTCCACAGGTTATGCTATACCAGAGTAAACAATTGCATAACCCCATAGGTTAAGTTTGTGGGCCTATATATAAATATTACCCACCACACCAAGATTCACATAAGCCACCCACTATTTCAAGCAAGTTTACTTAACCCCTACTCAAGTTATCATGTTCAGGTAATCCCTATGGATTCAAACGGGTTAAGTACTACAGGTTAACAGGTTATCCCCATTCGCGTTAACTTCTTTTTAAGTTGCCAAGTTCCACTTGCTTAATAACTTCATATATATATATATATATATATAACTTAATCCATTTAAGTTTACTAATGATCCCCATCACATGTTATTCTTTAGATTGTAATTAACGAAAGTGATCTACAATCTTTTACCCTTGGATTGTAATTAATGGAAGGAATCTTACAATCCCTTTTTATTATTCATTGTCTGATTCCATGGTTACAATAACATGTTTTACTCAATATGTAATTAAGTATACTTCACCTGTTTTCTGTTTAACAAATCACTATAACTTGTCGTTGTTTACTTATTAACTTATTTTCCTTAACTAAGGTTTACTAATAAGCTTCCCTTCCTTTTGTTATAACTTATGTTATAATTTCCACTTGTCCCTAGGACAAGCCTGCCTGTTATATAATATTCACAAATAAGTACCTGATTATAATAGGTTACTATCCTTCCCCGTTTACTCCAGTTTATTACCATTTATCCATTTATGTTTATAATGCGCTAGATCTCCCACATTAAGCCTACAACTTGTGGATGCTGAATATGCAGGGCGGGTCCGGGCAGACTTCTTCCATAAGTTATGCTTAGCCTTATGTTTTAGCATGTCACGTGTTTATGCACTTAGACGCCTCACATTAGATTCACCACTTGTGGTTGTTGGATATGCCGGGCGGATTCGGGCAGACTTCTACCACAAGTGTAGTCTAACCTTGTGTCTAAGCGCGGTTACAGTTTCTATTTATTGTAAATCTAGGCATGTTCATTCTATAACAATTATTCCTACTTTATTACAGGTTTTCATGCCCTTTTCCCAAGCCATGTTCATCATGTATCATATGCCCCAAATTCAGATCTTTTGTCACAGTTTGGTTTTATGCCCCAAATTCAGATCTTTTATGAAAGTTTGGTTTATGCCCCAAATTCTTATTTATGTATTTCATTCAATTTATGCCCAAATTTCCTAATATAATTTATGCCCTAATTTTACCATTTTCCCCTCGTTCCCAATTTAACGCGTTCGCATATTTTGGCGGCATGCCTAGGCTCGAAGGTAGCCTGGCTATAAAAATAAAAGGGAAAAGATAATGGGAAGAGGACAGAAATGATCATACTAACAAGATTGACATATAATGGTAGAAATAGGCATAAACATATAGTGCCATAATGACAAGATAGGCATATAGGAATATATATATGATGAACATGTGACAATAGAACTTATTCTAACATAACAGGGACCTCATAAACAGGCATGATAAGATCTAAATAATGAATTAGATAACCAACTAAGAACATATCTAATTTAGCCACAAACATAATAGGAACAGGCATGGTGTGATCTAAATAATGAATTAGATCTACAAACAATGACAGATCTAACATGATAAATAAGTATAGGCTTAGATCTAGTTCATAGTCATGTCAGAATAACTTAGATACATAGGTTATAGAAGATTTGATATGATTCAAATAGTCACAGGCTTAGATCCAAGTTATAGTCATGTCATCATTAACTTTTTAATTATTTAGATCTAAAATTAACATAGACTCACTGTGATTGGATCTAGGAAAATAGAAGAAAGATTGCAGATATCGAATCACAGATCTCTAAACTTGAATGACTTGATTGTTGAAGAAAAAGATTTGATTTAATCTGGGCAGAGGCAGCATCTAGTTCTCTATTGTTTTTGAATGAATAAAACACTGAGAATAGTGTCTTATTTATAGCCTAGGCGTCACGAATCTGGTCAGAAAACAAGTCCATGTACACAGAAATGATCCTGCTTCGGATCTAGGGGCGTCGACATGGGTGTAAACGCTCCTTTAAAAGTCGCCACACCCTTTTTTGCTTTTTATTTCCTTCTGACAATAAAACCAAATGAAATCTATATTTCCCCTTCTCATGAAATCAATTCAAACTGATCCTTTATTTTTAAAAAAAGAAACCGAATTCGTTTAAATTCTCGAATTCAAATCACCCTACTTTTCTCCACATGCTAGAATTTGTGAAGCTCGATCATTGCTGGGGAAGTTTTGGGGGCACTGCGATTTTGATTCGAGTGCTAGACCAGTGGTCGAAGTTAGCGCGATGGTGGAGGGCGTCGACAGTCAGAGCACTTGCGATTTCAGGGGGTGAGGTTGTTTTGAACGCGAGTTTGAGTTTGTGATGTGAGGTGGCTCAAGCAAGTCGAGTTCGATGTTGTTTGTGAAGTAGGGGTTCGGTCGTGGTTTGTTTTGAGTTTGGAAATGGAGTTCGACCTATGTTGAGGAGGAGCGACAGTCTTTTGATCTTGAAGGAGTTGATTTAGTTGTTGTGAGGAGCAGGGGATGCTCGATGAGATGTTGTAATGATCATGGCGAAACAGAAAACTGGAGATGGGTTGAGTAGTACTGGCAAATCTGCAGTAATTGTTGGCAACAACTTTGAGATTTTGAACATTTTTTTGTGTGAAGACAATGAAGCCAGACAGATAAAATTGTAGTCAGTCCAAACAAGTTTTTGTTAGTCATGACAAATTCTAGAGTTAAAAAGAAAGCTAAACAAACTAAGAGTAGTAAAGATAGCAACATACAAATTCATAAACTGGATGATAATATTTTTGACAATGTTAGCCGCACAGAAGGAATTCACAAGGAAGATGAAGTTATTCATAGGTTTACAAGTTCCAATATTGTGAAAGGTAATGGTAGTAGTCGGGTGGCATATTAGCAGTAAGGTATTTATTTCTACCAAAGTTACATACATAGAATCATTTAATTATTGTTAAAAATTAATTTAAATAAATAAATGATTTATCGATAAAGATAAAAATCAATTATTAAGATACAAAATAAATTCATTCGAGATCATTCGAGTTGATTTGCTAGTCACGCGATGCTAAATTTAAATGGATATTCAACAAGGGAAAAACCAAGGTGAGTAAACTCACTCTCTGATTCGATTATAATTTATTATAATCGAATTTTTATTTAATACAGATATTTATATGTTGTTTGTTGGTTGATTAAACAAAATTTCTATTTCAACAATTTATTTGAAACTTGATTCCAATTTTGTATATATTTTATTTTATAACTTATATATATATAATTTATTTTATTTTTAATTCTAAATTATAGTTTCTATTAAATACATTCCAGTATCCCTTCTGGAAATAATTTATTTTTATAAATTCGACATAGTCGAATTCCAACCATAAATCCTTATGGATTTATTCTAATTCAGTTTATTCCAAACATCGGAATAAATATCATTATTTCCTTTTGAAATGATTCCAAATTATAAATCCCTTTTAAATTCATACTTGAATTTAAATTTATAGATTATCCACTGAAAATTCCCTTTCTTTATTTATAAACATCGTTTATAAATTTCACTTCTGGTTTTAAATATTGAAACCAGTTTCTATTTCAAAATTTCATTTGAAATCCGATTTCCACTTCAGAAAATAAACTTCCCTTTTTAAATTCGTACTTGAAATTAAAATTTAATATTATCAAATGATAATATTTCTTTCCATATATAAACATTTTTTTATAATTCAATTACTTGTTTTTATTATTTAAATAAGTAAATATTTTCTAACCCATTTAAAATTCCATTTCTATTTCGAAAATTAAATTTTCCTTTTTAAATCTAAAAATCCCTTTTGTATAATATTTTTAAATATCAATATTTAGGGCCAGTGATATTCAAACATCCAAAACACACAATTTCCAATCGAAGGTTTTCAAACACATTATATCATTATAATATATATGGAAACAAACAATAATAAATTTTTGAGGAATCCAGTTGGATCCCTCCAACCTGTTTTCCTGCATCCACAAATGTCAGACTACATAAAATACCGATCCTGCTTCAAGACAGGATATCGCGGTATAGAAGGTCATCCACTCATATATCGTGGAGCGATAGGGTCATCCGCTAATGATACTGCGGGCATCCGCTAATGGTACTGCGGGAAATAATTTTCCAATAAACAGCAATGCAATTTAACAAGGAAGCTAATTTATAAACAATGTTTATAAATGTGATGAAATAATTTTCATCGAGTAATTTTGGAAATAGATTTCCAAATGTAAGAAATGGAATAAAAGGTGAGATTTAAACAGAGTTGTTGTATTACAAACTTTTATCTGTCTCAAGATAAAAACGTTGTTGATCAAGCTATGAGAGGTAGTTAAAATACCCCAACTTAAATAACTTCACTATTATCAAGGGATAGTATTTGTTTGTAATGGTAAAGGATGTTTAATTTATTATTTTCATAAAAGGAATTTATAATTGAAATTCAATGGTATCGATATTTTATAATTCCATGTGAATTGGAATTGAATATAGAAATTTGAGTTTCGAATAAATTATAACTGGGTTGTGAAGGTGAAATGAAATAATCAACGAGTTTGAATAACCTTAATTGTTAAGATAGATTTGTATAACGGGCTTGTATTCTTTAAAAATATTGAAAATGGAGTTGAAATTTATTTTATAAATGAAGTTTAAACGTTTATATTTAATTTAATTAAAACGAACTCGCCGCAGCGTGGTATTTCGTAATTTGACGATTCGAACTTCAATTGGTAATATATAACTCAATATAAGCCAGAATTTGATGAAACAAAAAATGTTCGGACTTACAAAATGATAGTTTTCTGATGGAAGACAAAATTCTGGATTTCGTTTTACAGATTTTGAGTTATGTTAAAAACAAATTTTCAGAAGAACAGCGCCATAATTGTTTTTAAATTATAATGGTTTATTAAATAAAATATAAGGATTTTGGGTAAATAAAAATGCGAATTTCCATTAGAAAAATCTAGATTTGAGTTATTAAATAAATATGAACTCAAGCGGAGTAAGTAAGGTAATTTTTGATATAAAAATCATATTTTTATTTATCAAATGAAGTTAACTAATTTCAAAAGAAATTAGTTAATAGAGTTTTGGGGCCGAACTTAACTTTGTTAAGTGAGTTGAATTCATTAATTGGAATTGGGAATCCGAGTATGAAACGTGAACTAGAATTAGGAAGCGAGCAAGGATTTTGAGTTTGATTTGTATGCAAGAAAATACAAATATATATGAACGAGATATGTTCAATTAAAAGTAAATGAAACCAAGAGGCTAATTACAAAATTTAATTAGAGAATGTAAAGCGAGTTATGTAAAAAGAGATGACTTGATTGAAATGAACTGGAAATGATCGTGTATATACGTTAAACAGGTATGGGATGAAGAGTATGAAGAGGGTATGAAGATTATAATATAAGTACCTGACAAAAAGGTACTTGTTTCAATTTTGATATGAGATTTTATGAGCCTATTGGGCAAGTCGCTTGACTTTTTGACTTTCTTTTTGAATGGAAAGGGCCCAGAGAGGCGAGTTGGGATTTGAGCTATTGACCAGTACAAAGGAGGTGCTGGTGAAATTTTTTGGAAATTTAAGGAGCTAGAATATTATTGAGAATATTGATAACTAGATATCAATATGTCGATATATATAGAATTCGATAAGGAATTTGGAAAATAGTTAATGGATGAATATTAATTAAAAAGGTCCAGTGATTGTTTAATGGATGTTTGTTTTCCTTTGATAGTTAAATCACCGGCTATCAAAGATTTTTGACCATCATTGTCAATACAGAGAGATAGGTTGGATTTACAATTCGAAAACCACTCCGTATAGGCAAAAGCATTGCGAATTAGAAATTCTGAAAATAGTTGAAGACAGAGTGAAGTGCAAGGGCTTTTTTCTGTTAATCCTATGTAGAAATTTCGTAAGATGGATTAATGGAAATTGTGCCTTCAGTTTCGTTCAGTCCCAGAACGAACATAAATGGATGAATGTGTGACAGAGTATTCCTAACGGATCACATAAGACGATTTTTTCAAGGTATTATTTCTAGTGGTGGAGTAATTCGTTTCTCTCAGCTCTTATACCCGTAATATTTTTGAGAAGATCAACCAGTGATTTGACGGGTTTGACGATGTGACTTTCAAAGTGAATGGTGACCAGATGATCTAAAAAGGTAACAAAACCTCAAGCCTCACAACTGGGAAATGACAAAAATCGGGCAAGCAGCATGGCTAGTTGGGTCACACCCAAGCATGGCGTATAATCACCGATCCAGAGAAATATTCAATTTGTTCTTCTTTCAATGTCGTATCTTATGGGTTACGGTTGCATGGACAATAACCGTGGGTGATAATACATTCGGTACACTCAAGCTAATTGAGTGGCTGTAACAACCCTGAATTTTGGGCCAATTTAAAATTTATTTTAAGTGATTTTAATGAGTTTTGATATTTAAAATAATCTATTTTAAATAATTTTGATTTAAATCGAAGTTAGAATGAATAATTCAAATTTTTTTAAAAAAAAAAAAGAGTTAGAAATAGCACGGTAGTTTGAAAAGTCAAACTTGAACTTTGACTGACCGTACAGGATGCAAAATTTAACGGATTTTAGTGAAACCCAAAATATTAGAATCTATTTAAAAATATCTTTCCAACGAATCCAAAAAATCGAAATTTCATAGCGGAAATCAAAAGTTATGGCCAATTCAATTTTTAGAGGGTCGCTATGAAATTTATAAGGGTCAATAATGCTACTTTTCACATATGTAGGAATTTCGACTCGAAACCACTCCC
The DNA here is from genome assembly GCA_030737875.1 of Allium sativum. NCBI lineage: Eukaryota > Viridiplantae > Streptophyta > Magnoliopsida > Asparagales > Amaryllidaceae > Allium > Allium sativum. The sequence goes on along the minus strand of CM060924.1, from coordinate 180,257,946 downwards.
ATTGAGTTCGAAATGATGTTTTTGCATTGAAAAACAGTAAACACTTATATATTTCGAGTTTCAGAAATTATTTGTTTAAAAATGTATTTTTAATATTAAAAATACTAGCCTTAAAAATAGTCATTTTTCAAACAGTCTCAGAATTCGACGAAAATAATTTTGTTGGATTCGTATCATCAAAACAAAGCTAAAAATGATTTTTTGGTAATTTTTAGAATTAAAATATAATTATAATTGATTTTTCAGTGTAAACGGGCAAATTTTTGACTTTAAAAATTCATTAAAAATTCATACGAGCTCAGAATTGAACGAAATTAATTTTCATAGGTCCACAGCATCAAAACATAGCTAAATATATTTTTCGAGAATTTTTGAAGTTAATTTGTGACCTCGGTGAATTTTCATGTACGGTATACATTAAAATATTAATAAAATAATATAATTATTCCAAAACTCATAATAAATTTCGGAATTGGGTCCTGTAACATGTTCCATTGCGTTCAGAAGGCCTCAAAACCTTAAGAACTGTAACAACCCGTATTTTCAATAACCTGTAATAATGTAAATCGAGGCAGAATTTAATTCTAAAATCTGAATCAAGGGAAACGGGCTATGCCATTACGTTCGACTCGGAAAAATACGCGAAATAGAGTCTGAGTTTTCGAAAATCGGAGTCCGTATGACCCGATTAAGGCCCAACGAAGTTTTCAGAAAATTCAAAGTGAAAACAGATTTCAAATTCAAGTTTGAATTTGGAAAATTTGGGCCAGTTTGGGCCAGGCGGGAAAATTCCCGCCAGAGCACCCAAGTCGACAGCCCTGTCGACTTGGGAGTCGACTTGGTTGGACCCAAGTCGACTTGGCTGTCGACTTGGTCCAGCCGGGCTGTTTAGCCTGGTGCACCATTTAGAGATTGTGTTGAGCTTGGGGGCCAGATTCGGTTTTAAGGGCTGAGATTGGAACTAGGTTTTAATCCTAAGGCTAGAACTAGTCCTAATCTCTATAAATAAGGCCCTAACCTAACCCTAAATCATCATTATTCATTCTAGTAACTAAACTATGGCAAAATCAATCCTCTCATGGCCTCCACTCTCTTCATAAAATTCCTAAATAAATTCCTAAGTGATTTTCCATGCATACAAGTGTTTTCAAACTTGTATGAGCATCATTAGCTTGCATTCAAGTCAAGTTTCTATATTTGCATCATAAAGAAAGAGTTTTGATCATTTTGGCTCAAGGGTTTTTGTGTTAGAGCTTGCATTTTGGGTCTATTTGATTGCATAAGGGCTTTGTCATATCTTTTGTGCCTTCATAAGTATTGTAAGCCCTATTCTACTTTCATACTTAACTCTAAAGTTAAATGTATGATATGCAAGTTTATATGCAAGTTTACTATGCTATGATATGCAAGTTTATCATGTTGTGATATGCAAGTTTATATGCAAGTTTGCTATGCTATGATATGCAAGTTTATCATGTTGTGATATGCAAGTTTATATGCAAGTTTACTATGCTATGATATGCAAGTTTATCATGTTGTGTTATGCAAGTATGCCATGTCATGATATGCAAGTTTATCGTGTTATGTTATGCAAGTTTGATATGCAAGTTTGTCATATGATATGCAAGTTATGTTATGCAAGTTTGGGTTGAACATTTTGTTCATGCTATCATGTTATGCAAGCTTATCTTGGGTTTATGAACATAAAGCTTCAAGCTTTATGCCAAAGGTTGCATTTTGGCAACATGTAAGTTATCATGTCTCTTATGATAACTTGCATGTGAGGCTAGATGCGAACTTATGGCCATTTCTACATGTCATTTAGCACCATGTATCACCAATATGCCAAGTTTGGTTTTATGCATGCTTTTGAGGCCTAAAAATGTAATATGCAAGTATATGAACATATGTCCATTTCATATGCCACCATGTTGAACTTGTGGCTTCAACACCTTTATGTCGTGATTATGCCAAGTTCCCTCTTTCTATCCTTTATGCGCTATGGCGATATGTAAGAGATGGGATTGCGTTTGGGGTTGGGTAAACTTAAAAGACATAAAACATAAGCTTGGGAATTTACCTATTAAGTTAGGTCTACCCATTGGGAATTTACCTATTAAGTTAGGTCTACCCAATTGCTTGAAAATTTGTAACATGTTTTGGAAACACGATGGACATGACACTTAGAAATAAGTGTGACCAACTCGAGGTTGGGTTGAGTTTGTAGCGTAAACCTACCCGGAACCGACCGGCTTAACTAGTTGCTACAAACAATAGGACCCAATGTGAGAAGTTGGTCATGTGGTACCTTGAACCCGAGGTTAGACCAAGTTGTGGTGTAAAGCTACTCGGAACCGACCTGCTTAACTAGTAACCGCAACAAAGTCTAATGTGAGAGGTTAAGGCGCATTAATTAATTAATGCCTCATGATTAGGGTTAAGTCATGGTCCACTTAATACTTAACCAATTTGGGCTTGGTAGATTAATCAGGGTTAAGTCGTGAACTCATAGTTACACTTAACCAAGTTAATCCATGATTAGCAAGAGGGTTAAACCGTACTTAACCCACTAGAAAAAAATTCTAGCAATGGGGGCCCACTCCAGCAGTAACCCCAAGTTTGTATCATTAAAACCCTAGGGGCTAGGCTAGGGAGGGGGCACGATTACTGGGCTGGAGGTAAGCGACCAAATAAACGACGGCCGGGTGGTACGCCGATGTAGTTCCGGACGGACTATGGTCGTGCACGTAGTCCGTATTTGGAGAAGTCACCCATGGGTACCAGTAGATCGAGACTGTGCACTCATGTTTATGGTGTCCAGGGGTTGGCACCCTAGGGCTTGATACACCCGAAGGGTGGACCCGGCACAGTTCGACTACAATTATGTTTGGGCCGTATTGACACCAACACGTGACGAGTTAGGCTTATAGGTAGCCGATCGACTAGACCGTTTGGTTAGACCTTGTATTAGGGTCATTTCATGTTATTGGGCCAAAGCTTGGGCCAAGGGATCAATACTTGTTTATTCAAGTCATGTTAGTTTACTAGTACACCTGTGGTGCAAAACCTTAATCCTGATTATGCGATGACACCATTATCTACCTTGTTAGTTAATCATCATGCTAATATGTTGTTATCCTTATGTTCATCCCTGCTTCTCATGCCAGTTAACTTTATCAGTTTACATTGATTGTAGTAGGGCTTACTCAGTCTTTTTGACTGACCTGTTTTCTTTTGCCTCTTTTCTTCCGTTCCCCCCCCCCCCCCAGGTTCTCAGGGAGGGAATATTGGAGCTTAGCTGGATTTCTGATCGCTTGCTTGTGGGATTTTAGCTCATGTACGGTCTTGACATGAAGCTAGCTATGGTTATCACTTATTTTGGGGATAGTACTTATGTATTTCAGTTTTTCAGTAATGTTGTTTTTATCTAGACTTGTGTATTTGGAAAGTTAACATTATGTCGTACCAGACTTGTTTTGAAATGGTTTGAAAATCTTCCGTTGTTTTATCTATGTTATTTACTCTGTTTACATATATACATATGTTCTTGTTCTGCCTTGATATATCATTATGCATGTTTACCTAATTCAAACGCCCCTCCAAAGTCAGAGTGCTTGCAAGAGTCACCCTGGCGGAGGTGGGGTGTTACATTTGGTATCAGAGCATATGGTTTACGAGAAGGAACAAAAAGGTTTTTAGAAAACTTTTGGAAAACTATTTTCAAAACAAAGTATAAAGTATTTTCCAAAGAAAAGTCTAGTTTATTTTAAAGGCTATTCCCCAAAAAGCCATTAGCAAAATTCCTTCGTTTTTCTCCATTCTGAATCTATCTTTTTCTTCGTTTTCGGTATGGCCAATAACTTTGCCACTCCGGAGGGAGTACACGTACCTGTTTGGTATAGGAGACTTTTGGAGGCTAGGGCGACCGAAGCCGGCCCCGCCGATGTTTCTCCTCCTCCTCCTCCGGTAGTTAATGTTCCTCCTCCTGTCGCTGAGGTTCCTCTTCCTCCTCCCCCTCAGCATCCACAAAAGGATTTCGCGGAGATTTGCAAAGACTTTAAGGCGATGGGTTGCAAGAATTTCATTGGAACCGAGACTTATGTAGAGGCAAGGAATTGGTTGAAAGAAACCGAAGATCTTTTTACCTTCTTTGATATAGATGATCGTAGGAAGGTTTTATTAGCAGTGTGGTTGCTAAAGGAAGAAGCTGCACGTTGGTGGGTGGTCACCACCGCTACTAGGCCAATTGAGACTTGGGATGACTTTCGGGGAAAGTTTGGACTAAGGTTCCTATCACTGAAGCAAGGGGACATGACTATTAGGGAATACATAGATAAGTTTAATCAACTGGCTCGGGTCGGTTTAGACTTGGTTAACACGGCTCCGAAGAAGGCCCTATACTTTGCTCTAGGATTAAACGAGCCATTACATGGTTTAGCCATGACTCATATACCCTTGGGGGCAACTTTCGAGAGTTTGGTGAATATGACCCTACTCAATGAAGAGAATAGGAGTGACAAGAAGGAGATCAAGATGAATGATACTCAAGCCAAGAAGACTGATTCCCAGTGGAAAGGAAATCAGGGTAATCCAAGCGGTCAGAGCAGTCAAGGCAATAAGAACAAGAACAAGAGTCAAGGCAACAAGGGGAACAACAACAAGGGCAATAACAAAAAGGGAAAGTGCTATTATTGCGGTTTAGTTGGGCATCTTATTAAGGAGTGTAAGAAGAGGAAAAGGAATAATGGTGAATGCTTTTTCTGCGGTGAGACTGGACATTTCACTAGGGATTGCCCGAAGAAGCGAGGGCAAGGCCAGGGTCAGACTCAGCGTGCTGGACCTTCGGGAGGGCAAGTTCATGCTCTCAATGCCGCTCTAGTTCCCGATCGAGGTAGTATTTCTGTTGAAAGCCTTGTATATATTTCTGATTTTTCAGTTCGTACCTTGTTTGATTCTGGTGCATCGCATAGCTCTATTTCATCTGGTTTAGTTGATAGTTTGCACCTAAGTACTAGTCTAGTTAATGATCCCGTGTGTGTTTCAAATCCAATTGGGGGTTCCGCCCATTTGTCTATTATCTAGGTGGATTTGAATTCTCGCGTGATGCTTATATTCTCGGTTTCATGGGGTATGGGTTGATTTTGGGCATGGATGGGTTGTCCAGTTTTGGAGCCATTCTTGATTTTTGAGCATAGGGTTGTGAGGCTCATGACTCGCCTCGGTAATACCCTAAGAATTTCTAGTAACCCTATGAGTCCCGTCATGTTGTGTTATCTTGAACCCCTCGACTCGTCTATCGATAGTTTGCAATCGGTGAGGGTGGTCCGAGAATATCCTGATATCTTGGGGGAAGTGAAGGGGGTCACCCCTAAACGAGAGATAGATTTCCGCATTTATCTGGTTGATAATGCCAAGATAGTTTTGTGGCCGGTTAGGCACATGGCCCCGCAAGATGAGAGTTAAGAAAGCAAGTCAAGGAGTTGCTTGAGAAGAACTTCATTAGATGAAGTATATCTGAATGGGGAGCGCTTGTAGTATTTACTACCAAGGCAGATGGTTCTCTTCGACTTTGTGTTGATTATCGTGAGTTAAACGAAGGGAATAGACAACCATTGCCAAGGATCGATGATTTGTTTGATCAGCTTGTAGGAACATCTGTTTTCTCTGGATCTTGCTACTGGATTCCATCAGCTCAGGGTAGCTGAAGATAGTATAGACAAGACTGCGTTCAGAACTCCAGATGGATTCTTAGAATGGCTGGTCATGCCATTCGGTTTGACTAATGCACCCGCCTACTTCGTGGACTTGATGAGTAGGGTGTTCAGGGAGTTCTTGAACAATTTTGTCGTGGTCTTCGTAGATGATATTCTGATCTTCTCTAAGGATGAGGAAGAGTACGCAAGGCATCTCGTGGAGGTGATGGATACGTTTAGAGCGCATCAGTCGAAGGCCAAGTTCTCCAAGTGTCATTTTGGAGAAAAAGGAGTTAGATTTCTTGGGCACATAGTTTCTAAGCAAGGCTTAGTGGTGGATCCTGCTAAAGTGGTCGCGGTTCAAAACCGAAAAGCTCCGACAAGGACAATTGAAATAAGAAGTTCTCTCAGTTTAATTAGTTAGTTAGCGTCCCTTGAGCTTAGACCTACCCTTCTGGATCAAGCAGGGACTTCGCAGAAAGAAGACCCGCAGTTAGTCGAGATCATGGACAAGTTGATTCGAGGCGAGATGTTAAGACACCTCGCTATAGATAACAAGGGATGGCTAAGACGCGATGAGAGAAAGAAGGTTCTTGAAGATGCACATCACCCGAGGAGGTGGCCGAGTTTGTCCCAAGGTGCATGTTGTGCCAACAGGTTAAAGGCCAAGTCATAAAAGCCCGGTGGGCTATTATATCCATTGGAAGTCCCCGCAATGGAAGAGGGAAAGACGTCACAAAGGATTTCGTGGATGGACTGCCTAGGTCAAGGAAAGGGAATAAGAGCATGTGGGTCATATTAGGTAGACTCACGAAGAGTGCTCATTTCACTCCGGTAAAGAGCGAAAGGACTGCATCATAGCTAGCGACAGTTTACTTTCAAGAAATAAAGCGGTTGCACGAGGTTCCCTAAAGTATAGTTAGTAACCAGGACTCAATCTTCACTAGCCAGTTTTGGGATAGTCTACGGGAAGTCATGGGCAAGCGACTGAATCTAAGTACGGTCTATCATTCACAGGCGGATGGTTCATTTCGTTCAAGCATGAGTTATAGAAAATCATGTTGGTAAGAGCAATTGGCAACGTGGATTGGTATTTCCAAGAAAAGTTCTGCTGTGTGGAATACTTTGTAGTAAGTAAACGAGATCCAGGATTCACTAGTGAATTTTGGAGAGCTTGCATGAAACCATGAGGTCATAGTTATGTTTAAGACAAGAATGTTAGAAGAGTAAGTGAAAAAGGAAGACGAGAGGCGACAATGAAATGTGTTCCAACTCATATTTGGGAATAAGAGTTAAGAAGCTAAGAAATCATGAAGTAAAAGACGGTCAAAGCACAGTGGAGTTAAGCTCAAGGAAATGTGACTTAGAAGACTGAAGGCTAGATACGCGCATCATATCTCTTTTTAAGAGCATATCCTTGATCCTTGTTTTCCTGTGGAACTTACTCGCATATTATCTTTTTATGTATATCCTCTCGGTCCCATTTTCGGTCCTATTTCTGTCGGGAGGTATGACTTATTGGCTAGTAATACATGTCAGGGTTTGAAGGGGGTCCGTTAGGTTGACTAAACCTTTTGGGCTTTTATAGGATATGGGTTGGGTTAGGAAGGGATTTCTTGTAATCCGAAAGAGGAGTATATCCTGCTTATCTTCCCGATCTCTTTGTAGCATATCTTTTGCTATCCATGTTTGTCTTGATTATCTAGTTTATCGTGTTAATATTGTCATGAGAACCTTAGGTAGAAACCCTTTGGATGAAACATGTGTTTGAAACATGTTATGCTTGATGGTTGCAAGTGGTTGCAAGTGTTTGCAAGTGGTTACTCGTGGATGCATTATACACGTTAGGCACTAGATCGGCTCACACACTCCTCATATTGCATATGCATGAGTGTTTACGCTTATTCATGGATGAAAATTTTTGTGCTATCACATGGATGTTGCATATGGATGTATGTTATGTGCACACATATAGATGTTATACATTATGTTAGGAATTGCATACATATGGATTCATTTCACTAACATAATTTGCATTGAGGATATTTGCATTAGATAAGGACATATACACACACCTTTGCATATGTTCATACAACATTTAGAATCTTGTAAGGACAATGATTGCTCGTGGATGATGTTTTGAGTAGATGGATGTTGGATGGTAGGATACGTTCTTCCTAACTTGAAGATTTCGGGGATGAAATCCTTTAAGGAGGGGAGAATGTAACAACCCGTATTTTCAATAACCTGTAATAATGTAAATCGAGGCAGAATTTAATTCTAAAATCTTAATCAAGGGAAACGGGCTATGCCATTGTGTTCGTCTCGGAAAAATACGCGAAATAGAGTCTGAGTTTTCGAAAATCGGAGTCCGTATGACCCGATTAAGGCCCAACGAAGTTTTCAGAAAATTCAAAGTGAAAACAGATTTCAAATTCAAGTTTGAATTTGGAAAATTTGGGCCAGTTTGGGCCAGGCGGGAAAATTCCCGCCAGAGCACCCAAGTCGACAGCCCTGTCGACTTGGGAGTCGACTTGGTTGGACCCAAGTCGACAGCCATGTCGACTTGGCTGTCGACTTGGTCCAGCCGGGCTGTTTAGCCTGGTGAACCATTTAGAGATTGTGTTGAGCTTGGGGCCAGATTCGGTTTTAAGGGCTGAGATTGGAACTAGGGTTTAATCCTAAGGCTAGAACTAGTCCTAATCTCTATAAATAAGGCCCTAACCTAACCCTAAATCATCATTATTCATTCTAGTAACTAAACTATGGCAAAATCAATCCTCTCATGGCCTCCACTCTCTTCATAAAATTCCAAAATAAATTCCTAAGTGATTTTCCATGCATACAAGTGTTTTCAAACTTGTATGAGCATCATTAGCTTGCATTCAAGTCAAGTTTCTATATTTGCATCATAAAGAAAGAGTTTTGATCATTTTGGCTCAAGGGTTTTTGTGTTAGAGCTTGCATTTTGGGTCTATTTGATTGCATAAGGGCTTTGTCATATCTTTTGTGCCTTCATAAGTATTGTAAGCCTTATTCTACTTTCATACTTAAACTCTAAAGTTAAATGTATGATATGCAAGTTTATATGCAAGTTTACTATGCTATGATATGCAAGTTTATCATGTTGTGATATGCAAGTTTATATGCAAGTTTGCTATGCTATGATATGCAGGTTTATCATGTTGTGATATGCAAGTTTATATGCAAGTTTACTATGCTATGATATGCAAGTTTATCATGTTGTGTTATGCAAGTATGTCAGGTCATGATATGCAAGTTTATCGTGTTAAGTTATGCAAGTTTGATATGCAAGTTATGTTATGCAAGTTTGGGTTGAACATTTTGTTCATGCTATCATGTTATGCAAGCTTATCTTGGGTTTATGAACATAAAGCTTCAAGCTTTATGCCAAAGGTTGCATTTTGGCAACATGTAAGTTATCATGTCTCTTATGATAACTTGCATGTGAGGCTAGATGCGAACTTATGGCCATTTCTACATGTCATTTAGCACCATGTATCACCAATATGCCAAGTTTGGTTTTATGCATGCTTTTGAGGCCTAAAAATGTAATATGCAAGTATATGAACATATGTCCATTTCATATGCCACCATGTTGAACTTGTGGCTTCAACACCTTTATGTCGTGATTATGCCAAGTTCCCTCTTTCTATCCTTTATGCGCTATGGCGATATGTAAGAGATGGGATTGCGTTTGGGGTTGGGTAAACTTAAAAGACATAAAACATAAGCTTGGGAATTTACCTATTAAGTTAGGTATACCCATTGGGAATTTACCTATTAAGTTAGGTCTACCCAATTGCTTGAAAATTTGTAACATGTTTTGGAAACACGATGGACATGACACTTAGAAAATATAAGTGTGACCAACTCGAGGTTGGGTTGAGTTTGTAGCGTAAACCTACCTGGAACCGACCGGCTTAACTAGTTGCTACAAACAATAGGACCCAATGTGAGAAGTTGGTCATGTGGTACCTTGAACCCGAGGTTAGACCAAGTTGTGGTGTAAAGCTACCCGGAACCGACCGGCTTAACTAGTAACCGCAACAAAGTCTAATGTGAGAGGTTAAGGCGCATTAATTAATTAATGCCTCATGATTAGGGTTAAGTCATGGTCCACTTAATACTTAACCAATTTGGGCTTGGTAGATTAATCAGGGTTAAGTCGTGAACTCATAGTTACACTTAACCAAGTTAATCCATGATTAGCAAGAGGGTTAAACCGTACTTAACCCACTAGAAAAAAATTCTAGCAATGGGGGCCCACTCCAGCAGTAACCCCAAGTTTGTATCATTAAAACCCTAGGGGCTAGGCTAAGGAGGGGGCACGATTACTGGGCTGGAGGTAAGCGACCAAATAAACGACGGTCGGGTGGTAGGCCGATGTAGTTCCGGACGGACTATGGTCGTGCACGTAGTCCGTATTTGGAGAAGTCACCCATGGGTACCAGTAGATCGAGACTATGCACTCATGTTTATGGTGTCCAGGGGTTGGCACCCTAGGGCTTGATACACCCGAAGGGTGGACCCGGCACAGTTCGACTACAATTATGTTTGGGCCGTATTGACACCAACACGTGACGAGTTAGGCTTATAGGGAGCCGATCGACTAGACCGTTTGGTTAGACCTTGTATTAGGGTCATTTCATGTTATTGGGCCAAAGCTTGGGCCAAGGGATCAATACTTGTTTATTCAAGTCATGTTAGTTTACTAGTACACCTGTGGTGCAAAACCTTAATCCTGATTATGCGATGACACCTTTATCTACCTTGTTAGTTAATCATCATGCTAGTATATTGTTATCCTTATGTTCATCCCTGCTTCTCATGCCAGTTAACTTTATCAGTTTACATTGATTGTAGTAGGGCTTACTCAGTCTTTTTGAATGACCTGTTTCCTTTCGCCTCTTTTCTTCCATTCCCCCCCCCCCCCAGGTTCTCAGGGAGGGAATATTGGAGCTTAGCTGGATTTCTGATCGCTTGCTTGTGGGATTTTAGCTCATGTACGGTCTTGACATGAAGCTAGCTATGGTTATCACTTATTTTGGGGATAGTACTTATGTATTTCAGTTTTTCAGTAATGTTGTTTTTATCTAGACTTGTGTATTTGGAAAGTTAACATTATGTTGTACCAGACTTGTTTTGAAATGGTTTGAAAATCTTCCGCTGTTTTATCTATGTTATTTACTCTGTTTACATATATACATATGTTCTTGTTCTGCCTTGATATATCATTATGCATGTTTACCTAATTCAAACGCCCCTCCAAAGTCAGAGTGCTTGCAAGAGTCACCCTGGCGGAGGTGGGGTGTTACAAGAACGACAGTAAGCGGGCCTAAATCGGAGTTCGGACCAAAACGGGTCTTAACGGGCTAATTACATAATTAGTTAACCCTAATATATTATTATAATATTCGGAATTACTGTTCATCCTTCTTCCTACAGCCGCATCTTCTTCATTTCTGAACCCATTCATGGCCGATTCTTCAAACCCTCATAACTCTTTCATTTCTCAACGAAAATTAGCGTGTGAGTACTCATTTCGAAGCTCTTCGCGAGCTCTTCGATCTCCGACAAGAATCACCTCAAACCATGCACTGTAGCGCCGCCACCAAGCCCTCAAAGCCGCCGCCGTTTTCTGTCGACCGGGCCCCACGCCGTCGACCGCACCTCACCACCTTCAGGCCGATCAAAGATCTCTCGTAGCCGGTCCTTCTCCAACAAACGGCTCGTCGTTTCGTCAACTACAACTCCAGAAAATCGCAATCAAAGTTTTGAACGTTCTAAGGTAATTTTCGCTTCAGATTTCCCCACGCTTTTAAGTGTTGCACGGCCAGTTGTTAAAAGCCTGAATTTGATTTTTCATATGAATTTTTATTCGAATCATTCCAGATCTGAAATCAAATTGAATACGAACACCGGATCTGATTGAACCCGAGTCATCTTTTCAGACTAGACCACTGTGAGAATTTTATTTTTATTTAATTTAATTTATTTTATTATTATTTTTATGATTATTAACAGAAGAACTGATACGACATGATATTTAAACATAGATCTAAATCGATCATAACATATGACGTGAAATCGGAATTGTCTATAATGTTATGTGATTAGACCTGAAATTTCAGGTTTAAATCTGAATTATAAATTAATTAAAATTATTTATATGTTCTTTATTTAATTACACCGTGTTGATTTTACTAATGCCCAGTTATAACATCACCTTGTAATCACCTGGATGCTAGTTATTGGATTTGGATTTGTGGTTATGTTTGGATGTGTGGTCATGCGATGTGATGAAAATTTACAATTTATTTGATGCAAATAAATTAAGAATGCTACTTGTGATGAATGCTACTTGTGATGAGATTTATATTCTCTTCTTATGTAAAATTGAAATGGGGAAAAAGTAACATTATTTTGATATTAATAATAAGTAACTTACATTGTTGAGAGATTAACATCATTTTTGATGTTAATAAGAAGCATTTGCAATGCATGAAGATTAACATTTTTTTTTTAAAAATGTAAGTAAAAAGTAAAGTTCACCACATTTGTAAATCAACATTTGTAATGTTAACGTTATAAAACTCACCACTTATGTAAATTAACATTTTTAATATTAATATTATAAAAATTACAACGTGGGATGAAATTAATATTTTTAATGTTAATGATAAGTAATTCAATGTATGATAAAATTAACATTATTTAATGTTAATAATAAGAATACTTACAACGTATGAAAATTTACATTATTTATTTTTAATGTTTAACCATATGATGACATTAACATTTTAATGTTAATATTAAAAGGTAATTTAACCGCATGTATAAATTAACATTTTTAATGTTAATATTAAAAAGAAATTTCAATTTACATATTATTTGGTGCAAATAAAATAAGAATGCGACTAGTGTTAGATTTTACATTTTATTATGTAAAATTGAAATGTAGGGAAATTTAACATTTTTGTTAATGTTAAAAATTAGAAATTTCAACGTATGACAAATTTAACATTTTTGTTAATGTTAAAAATTAGAAATTTCATCGTATGACAAATTTAATATTTTTGTTAATGTTAAAAATTACATCGTATGAGAAATTTAACATTTTTGTTAATGCTAGAAATAAGTAGTTTCATCGTATGTTAGTTAACATTTTATTTCATGTTAATATATTTAGAAATTTCATCGTATGTCAAATTTACATTTTATATGTAAATTATAAAATGAAATTATATGGTTTGTTAAAATTACATTTTTCTTTCTTTGTAATTAAAAGGTGAATTTTCTCGTATATCAAGATTCACATTTGTAGACGATAGGACGTTGACATGAACCAAAATTTACATTTTTTAATTGTAAATAAAAAGTAGGATTTTGCGGTGAAATAAAATTTTCATTTTTCTAAGGTGAGTTAGAACATGAATTAACATTTAAATGGTAGTTACATTTATTTTAATGTAAAATAAGATGTGGTTTGCACCGTATGATTAAGCTGACATTTTATGCGTAATTAAAATGTGAATTTATATTATATGATAAGAATTACATTTTCCAATTGAATGTATATATGAATTTACACCGCAAGACAAAATTTACATTTGTAAATATAAAATAGGAATTCACCGCAAGATGAAATTAACATTTTTATGTTAGTAATAAAAAGTAATTTCACCGTATGTCCATTTTACATTATTTTTAATGTAAATTATATAGTAATCACAACATAGGATAATTTTGCATTATTTTATAATGTAAATAAAAAGGGGATTTACACTGTAGGAAATTAACATTATTTATAATGTTAAGATAAAAGAATGATATCGTAGGATAAGTGACATTATTTATGATATTAATAAAAAGAAAATTTACCGTAGTATAAGTGACATTATTTATGATGTTAATAAAAAGAAAATTTACCGTAGGATAAGTTACATTATTTTATAATGTAATTTAAAGAAATTCAGACTACATGAAATGAAATACATTTTTTATATGTATTTTATGAAGGAATTAAGACCTCATGAAATAAAATACATTTGTATATGCATTTTATGAATGAGTTAAGATCGCATGAAATAAATTACATTTTATTTTATGAATGAAATTAGTCCGCATAAAGTAAATTACATTTTTACATGTAATTTATGAATGAATTTTCATCATATGAAATAGATTACATATTATTATGTAAATTTGGAATGAATTTAACCCGCATGAACGAAATTTCATTTTATTCTATGAAATGAATGTATGGATTTACATTGTAAACAAAGATTACATCTTTATAATGTAAATAAAAAGTAGGATTTACATTTGTAAATAAAATTTATATTTTTATATGTACTTAAGAACGATGAAATAAAATTTACATTTTACCGTAAATTAAAGAAATTAAAGGAATTAAAAAGGAAGAATTCACCATTCAAGTATGATTTACAATTTACTATATAAAAAGGAATAAAAGGATGAAGATTGAGAATATTCATTATAATAAAGATTTAAACGGTTTATGTTTATATATTTATATATAAATGTAATTAAAACTAAACGAATAGGGCGTGGTAGTTCGCGTTTTGAAATCGAACTTTTAAATGACTATACAAGAAGATCCGACCGTCGGATTTCCTTGAAACTGAAACCGTTAGGACCGTCTTGGAAAAATCTTTCCAACGATATATATTACGTTAAGATCCAACGGTTAGATTCTGGTAAATGTGAAAATCAAAATTGGTTGAATTCAGCGCCATAGTCGCCCATGGACTTAAGGCGTCGTTATATAAAAATTTAATTATTTTAAATAATTAAAATAGGAATGAAGCGTTAATAAAAATAATTATTAATGTGTAAGAAAGATTTTAAATATATATATATATGTATATATACGAGGATTATTTGGAAAGCCCAAGTACATCTCATTCCAAATAATTAAACGACGTTAATAATCCAAGATTGGAAGACGGCGATAGAAGACCGTCAAATCTCCACATCGAATGGACGATGATGACTGTTGCATTAGAATGGCTCGCTACCATGATAAGGTAATAGTAGGAGTTGCCCAGACGTAGTGTTGATTTGTACGGGTTTGGCTTTCGCTCAGACCCAGAGCATAAGCTTATAAATGGATCGTGTGTCTGACATCGTACTCCATTATATATCATGTTATTAATCTTCTGTCAAATGTATGGATGTTTGGTGGCGGAGAATTTATTCTTTTGCTTAACACCCGTTCATATATTTCGGCAAAGGATTGGTAGTGTGATATGGAGTGATGATGTGGCATGCTAAGATGCAATGATCAAGGCTTTGTTGAAAAGCAGGCCTTGTGGATGATGATCAAAGCATAGTCTGTTTAGGCATAGCTTTGTGTATATCGTGACTTCGCGAGCCTCACACCCCGGTATGAGTCAAAAACGGGATATGGACCGTAGGGAGTGCACACGTTTCTTTCTAGCTAGAGTGGTGTCAGTGACCTACCAGCCCTGACATTTTACTTATGTGGATGATGGATTTTGAGGCGCCTCGTTTTTTTTATAGGCCGTTGGTGGTCATACTATAGGTCCAAAGGGTCCGGGAAACGTGTGTTCAAGCATAACTAATGCACTGCCCATAGGCGGGGACCGGCCCTACCGCATCCAAGGGTTCACTGCGGGGAATCCTGAGGCATTTGCTAGAGTGTCTCGAATCGGAGAGGAGCTTGCCCCTAGCCTCGACTCATGATGGAAATCCAATTTCCAATACGACCTTGCGGTTTTGATTGTAGAACTAGTATTGGCGACATGATATATGGTACCCATGCCGTCTAGGATTGATACTTATGATTGAAATGTTTTCATTTAAAACATATACACACCAATAATACTATCGTCTTTACGTATCAAGCATCTTTTGACCATTATAAGGTAAAACCCTATCCTCTGGTGTGCGTTGCATTGTGTGATGGGACTTGGGTCTTATAATGGTTTCATTTTTCCAAAAAGACATTGCGTTGTTTAACGAATTACTTTATTATGCACGGCAATCCATTGGAGTAAACCCGTTCCGCGTTAGCGGCGTGGTCCTTGGATTTGCCTTATTACTATTAGTTAAACTATTTAAGAATTCTCACACCAGTCCCACGACTGACCTGTAGTTTGTTTCAGTTTGCAAACTCGGGTGCCCTCTTTCCGCACGGGCAGTCGAGTAGCCTTTTGCAGATATAGTTAAGCAGGATCCTGGATTGAAGTCTGAAGCCGGGTCCAGAATATTGATGGCCTTCCGCTGAGATTAGTTCTGCTGCAATGTATTTAATTTAATTTAAATGTTTCTTCCGCTGTATTATTTATCGATGTACTCTGATATATTCTGTACTCTGATGTAACATTTATTATTGATGTTATAAAAGTCTGTGTTTTTGTTCTGATATGTTGTATCCCCAAAGTTAAAGTATTCGTAGATTTTCACCTTTTGGGTCAGACCTGTGTGGTTTATGGTCGATTCAAAGGGTGGGAATTTGCGGGTCTTTACAGTTGGTATCAGAGCTTTGGTTAGCTCAAATCTTTGGGGTACAACTCATTAGAACTGAACAAAAGACTCATCAGAGATTGGATTAGCAGTATCCAATAAGAATACTCATTAGAGATAGGATCAGCAGTATCCTAGAATGAGAAAACTCATTAGAGATGGGGTTAGTAACGCCCTAGAATGAGTTGGGAGTAGCAAGCCTATAATATACGTATTTGTGATTAATTATACTATATTTTGGAAAATACGATTTTGAATATATAAAAGATTATGTATTTGAAAGTTAATCAACTATAAAATTATTCAAACCAATAAGAGTGGAAAAATGGGTAGGATAATTAAACACTTTTAGCTTCGTTCCTTTTCGAGGACGAAAAGTTTTTAAGTGGGGGAGACTGTAACAACCCTGAATTTTGGGCCAATTTAAAATTTATTTTAAGTGATTTTAATGAGTTTTGATATTTAAAATAATCTATTTTAAATAATTTTGATTTAAATCGAAGTTAGAATGAATAATTCAATTTTTTTTTTTAAAAAACAAGAGTTAGAAATAGCACGGTAGTTTGAAAAGTCAAACTTGAACTTTGACTGACCGTACAGGACGCAAAATTTAACGGATTTTAGTCAAACCAAAAATATTAGAATCTATTTAAAAATATCTTTCCAATGAATCCGAAAAATCGAAATTTTATAGCGGAAATCAAAAGTTATGGCCAATTCAATTTTTAGAGGGTCGCTATGAAATTTATAAGGGTCAATAATGCTACTTTTCACATATGTAGGAATTTCGACTCGAAACTACTCCCATTGAGTTCGAAATGATGTTTCTGCATTGAAAAACAGTAAACACTTATATATTTCGAGTTTCAGAAATTATTTGTTTAAAAATGTATTTTTAATATTAAAAATACTGGCCTTAAAAATAGTCATTTTTCAAACAGTCTCAGAATTCGACGAAAATAATTTTGTTGGATTCGAATCATCAAAACAAAGCTAAAAATGATTTTTTGGTAATTTTTAGAATTAAAATATAATTATAATTGATTTTTCAGTGTAAACAGGCAAATTTTTTACTTTAAAAATTCATTAAAAATTCATACGAGCTCAGAATTGAACGAAATTAATTTTCATAGGTCCACAGCATCAAAACATAGCTAAATATATTTTTCGAGAATTTTTGAAGTTAATTTGTGACCTCGGTGAATTTTCATGTACGGTATACATTAAAATATTAATAAAATAATATAATTATTCCAAAACTCATAATAAATTTCGGAATTGGGTCCTGTAACATGTTCCATTGCGTTCAGAAGGCCTCAAAACCTTAAGAACGACAGTAAGCGGGCCTAAATCGGAGTTCGGACCAAAACGGGCCTTAATGGGCTAATTACATAATTAGTTAACCCTAATATATTATTATAATATTCGGAATTACTGTTCATCCTTCTTCCTACAGCCGCATCTTCTTCATTTCTGAACCCATTCATGGCCGATTCTTCAAACCCTCATAACTCTTTCATTTCTCAACGAAAATTAGCGTGTGAGTACTCATTTCGAAGCTCTTCGCGAGCTCTTCGATCTCCGACAAGAATCACCTCAAACCATGCACTGTAGCGCCGCCACCAAGCCCTCAAAGCCGCCGCCGTTTTCTGTCGACCGGGCCCCACGCCGTCGACCGCACCTCACCACCTTCAGGCCGATCAAAGATCTCTCGTAGCCGGTCCTTCTCCAACAAACGGCTCGTCGTTTCGTCAACTACAACTCCAGAAAATCGCAATCAAAGTTTTGAACGTTCTAAGGTAATTTTCGCTTCAGATTTCCCCACGCTTTTAAGTGTTGCACAGCCAGTTGTTAAAAGCCTGAATTTGATTTTTCATATGAGTTTTTATTCGAATCATTCCAGATCTGAAATCAAATTGAATACGAACACCGGATCTGATTGAACCCGAGTCATCTTTTCAGACTAGACCACTGTGAGAATTTTATTTTTATTTAATTTAATTTATTTTATTTTATTATTATTTTTATGATTATTAACAGTAGAACTGATACGACATGATATTTAAACATAGATCTAAACCGATCATAACATATGACGTGAAATCGGAATTGTCTATAATGCTATGTGATTAGACCTGAAATTTCAGGTTTAAATCTGAATTATAAATTAATTAAAATTATTTATATGTTCTTTATTTAATTACACCGTGTTGATTTTACTAATGCCCAGTTATAACATCACCTTGTAATCACCTGAATGCTAGTTATTGGATTTGGATTTGTGGTTATGTTTGGATGTGTGGTCATGCGATGTGATGAAAATTTACAATTTATTTGATGCAAATAAATTAAGAATGCTACTTGTGATGAATGCTACTTGTGATGAGATTTATATTCTCTTCTTATGTAAAATTGAAATGGGGAAAAAGTAACATTATTTTGATATTAATAATAAGTAACTTACATTGTTGAGAGATTAACATCATTTTTGATGTTAATAAAAAGCATTTGCAATGCATGAAGATTAACATTTTTTTTTTAAATGTAAGTAAAAAGTAAAGTTCACCACATTTGTAAATCAACATTTGTAATGTTAACGTTATAAAACTCACCACTTATGTAAATTAACATTTTTAATATTAATATTATAAAAATTACAACGTGGGATGAAATTAATATTTTTAATGTTAATGATAAGTAATTCAACGTATGATAAAATTAACATTATTTAATGTTAATAATAAGAATACTTACAACGTATGAAAATTTATATTATTTATTTTTAATGTTTAACCATATGATGACATTAACATTTTAATGTTAATATTAAAAGGTAATTTAACCGCATGTATAAATTAACATTTTTAATGTTAATATTAAAAAGAAATTTCAATTTACATATTATTTGGTGCAAATAAAATAAGAATGCGACTAGTGTTAGATTTTACATTTTATTATGTAAAATTGAAATGTAGGGAAATTTAACATTTTTGTTAATGTTAAAAATTAGAAATTTCAACGTATGACAAATTTAACATTTTTGTTAATGTTAAAAATTAGAAATTTCATCGTATGACAAATTTAATATTTTTGTTAATGTTAAAAATTACATCGTATGAGAAATTTAACATTTTTGTTAATGCTAGAAATAAGTAATTTCATCGTATGTTAGTTAACATTTTATTTCATGTTAATATATTTAGAAATTTCATCGTATGTCAAATTTACATTTTATATGTAAATTATAAAATGAAATTATATGGTTTGTTAAAATTACATTTTTCTTTCTTTGTAATTAAAAGGTGAATTTTCTCGTATATCAAGATTCACATTTGTAGACGATAGGACGTTGACATGAACCAAAATTTACATTTTTTAATTGTAAATAAAAAGTAGGATTTTGCGGTGAAATAAAATTTTCATTTTTCTAAGGTGAGTTAGAACATGAATTAACATTTAAATGGTAGTTACATTTATTTTAATGTAAAATAAGATGTGGTTTGCACCGTATGATTAAGCTGACATTTTATGCGTAATTAAAATGTGAATTTATATTATATGATAAGAATTACATTTTCCAATTGAATGTATATATGAATTTACACCGCAAGACAAAATTTACATTTGTAAATATAAAATATGAATTCACCGCAAGATGAAATTAACATTTTTATGTTAGTAATAAAAAGTAATTTCACCGTATGTCCATTTTACATTATTTTTAATGTAAATTATATAGTAATCACAACATAGGATAATTTTGCATTATTTTATAATGTAAATAAAAAGGGGATTTACACTGTAGGAAATTAACATTATTTATAATGTTAAGATAAAAGAATGATATCGTAGGATAAGTGACATTATTTATGATATTAATAAAAAGAAAATTTACCGTAGTATAAGTGACATTATTTATGATGTTAATAAAAAGAAAATTTACCGTAGGATAAGTTACATTATTTTATAATGTAATTTAAAGAAATTCAGACTGCATGAAATGAAATACATTTTTTATATGTATTTTATGAAGGAATTAAGACCTCATGAAATAAAATACATTTGTATATGCATTTTATGAATGAGTTAAGATCGCATGAAATAAATTACATTTTATTTTATGAATGAAATTAGTCCGCATAAAGTAAATTACATTTTTACATGTAATTTATGAATGAATTTTCATCATATGAAATAGATTACATATTATTATGTAAATTTTGAATGAATTTAACCCGCATGAATGAAATTTCATTTTATTCTATGAAATGAATGTATGGATTTACATTGTAAACAAAGATTACATCTTTATAATGTAAATAAAAAGTAGGATTTACATTTGTAAATAAAATTTATATTTTTATATGTACTTAAGAACGATGAAATAAAATTTACATTTTACCGTAAATTAAAGAAATTAAAGGAATTAAAAAGGAAGAATTCACCATTCAAGTATGATTTACAATTTACTATATAAAAAGGAATAAAAGGATGAAGATTGAGAATATTCATTATAATAAAGATTTAAACGGTTTATGTTTATATATTTATATATAAATGTAATTAAAACTAAACGAATAGGGCGTGGTAGTTCGCGTTTTGAAATCGAACTTTTAAATGACTATACAAGAAGATCCGACCGTCGGATTTCCTTGAAACTGAAACCGTTGGGACCGTCTTGGAAAAATCTTTCCAACGATATATATTACGTTAAGATCCAACGGTTAGATTCTGGTAAATGTGAAAATCAAAATTGGTTGAATTCAGCGCCATAGTCGCCCATGGACTTAAGGCGTCGTTATATAAAAATTTAATTATTTTAAATAATTAAAATAGGAATGAAGCGTTAATGAAAATAATTATTAATGTGTAAGAAAGATTTTAAATATATATATATATATGTATATATACGAGGATTATTTGGAAAGCCCGAGTTCATCTCATTCCAAATAATTAAACGACGTTAATAATCCAAGATTGGAAGACGGCGATAGAAGACCGTCAAATCTCCACATCGAATGGACGATGATGACTGTTGCATTAGAATGGCTCGCTACCATGATAAGGTAATAGTAGGAGTTGCCCAGACGTGGTGTTGATTTGTACGGGTTTGGCTTTCGCTCAGACCCAGAGCATAAGCTTATAAATGGATCGTGTGTCTGACATCGTACTTCATTATATATCATGTTATTAATCTTCTGTCAAATGTATGGATGTTTGGTGGCGGAGAATTTATTCTTTTGCTTAACACCCGTTCATATATTTCGGCAAAGGATTGGTAGTGTGATATGGAGTGATGATGTGGCATGCTAAGATGCAATGATCAAGGCTTTGTTGAAAAGCAGGCCTTGTGGATGATGATCAAAGCATAGTCTGTTTAGGCATAGCTTTGTGTATATCGTGACTTCGCGAGCCTCACACCCCGGTATGAGTCAAAAACGGGATATGGACCGTAGGGAGTGCACACGTTTCTTTCTAGCTAGAGTGGTGTCAGTGACCTACCAGCCCTGACATTTTATTTATGTGGATGATGGATTTTGAGGCGCCTCGTTTTTTTATAGGCCGTTGGTGGTCATACTATAGGTCCAAAGGGACCGGGAAACGTGTGTTCAGGCATAACTAATGCACTGCCCATAGGCGGGGACCGGCCCTACCGCATCCAAGGGTTCACTGCGGGGAATCCTGAGGCATTTGCTAGAGTGTCTCGAATCGGAGAGGAGCTTGCCCCTAGCCTCGACTCATGATGGAAATCCAATTTCCAATACGACCTTGCGGTTTTGATTGTAGAACTAGTATTGGCGACATGATATATGGTACCCATGCCATCTAGGATTGATACTTATGATTGAAATGTTTTCATTTAAAACATATACACACTAATAATACTATCGTCTTTACGTATCAAGCATCTTTTGACCATTATAAGGTAAAACCCTATCCTCTGGTGTGCGTTGCATTGTGTGATGGGACTTGGGTCTTATAATGGTTTCATTTTTCCAAAAAGACATTGCGTTGTTTAACGATTTACTTTATTATGCACGGCAATCCATTGGAGTAAACCCGTTCCGCGTTAGCGGCGTGGTCCTTGGATTTGCCTTATTACTATTAGTTAAACTATTTAAGAATTCTCACACCAGTCCCACGACTGACCTGTAGTTTGTTTCACTTTGCAAACTCGGGTGCCCTCTTTCCGCACGGGCAGTCGAGTAGCCTTTTGCAGATATAGTTAAGCAGGATCCTGGATTGAAGTCTGAAGCCGGGTCCAGAATATTGATGGCCTTCCGCTGAGATTAGTTCCGCTGCAATTTATTTAATTTAATTTAAATGTTTCTTCCGCTGTATTATTTATCGATGTACTCTGATATATTCTGTACTCTGATGTAACATTTATTATTGATGTTATAAAAGTCTATGTTTTTGTTCTGATATGTTGTATCCCCAAAGTTAAAGTATTCGTAGATTTTCACCTTTTGGGTCAGACCTGTGTGGTTTATGGTCGATTCAAAGGGTGGGAATTTGCGGGTCTTTATAGTTGGTATCAGAGCTTTGGTTAGCTCAAATCTTTGGGGTACAACTCATTATAACTGAACAAAAGACTCATCAGAGATTGGATTAGCAGTATCCAATAAGAATACTCATTAGAGATAGGATCAGCAGTATCCTAGAATGAGAAAACTCATTAGAGATGGGGTTAGTAACGCCCTAGAATGAGTTGGGAGTAGCAAGCCTATAATATACGTATTTGTGATTAATTATACTATATTTTGGAAAATACGATTTTGAATATATAAAAGATTATATATTTGAAAGTTAATCAACTATAAAATTATTCAAACCAATAAGAGTGGAAAAATGGGTAGGATAATTAAACACTTTTAGCTTCGTTCCTTTTCGAGGACGAAAAGTTTTTAAGTGGGGGAGACTTTAACAACCCTGAATTTTGGGCCAATTTAAAATTTATTTTAAGTGATTTTAATGAGTTTTGATATTTAAAATAATCTATTTTAAATAACTTTGATTTAAATCGAAGTTAGAATGAATAATTCAATTTTTTTTTTTAAAAAAAAAAAGAGTTAGAAATAGCACGGTAGTTTGAAAAGTCAAACTTGAACTTTGACTGACCGTACAGGATGCAAAATTTAACGGATTTTAGTGAAACCAAAAATATTAGAATCTATTTAAAAATATCTTTCCAACGAATCCGAAAAATCGAAATTTCATAGCGGAAATCAAAAGTTATGGCCAATTCAATTTTTAGAGGGTCGCTATGAAATTTATAAGGGTCAATAATGCTACTTTTCACATATGTAGGAATTTCGACTCGAAACCACTCCCATTGAGTTCAAAATGATGTTTCTGCATTGAAAAACAGTAAACACTTATATATTTCGAGTTTCAGAAATTATTTGTTTAAAAATGTATTTTTAATATTAAAAATACTGGCCTTAAAAATAGTCATTTTTCAAACAGTCTCAGAATTCGACGAAAATAATTTTTTTGGATTCGTATCATCAAAACAAAGCTAAAAATGATTTTTTGGTAATTTTTAGAATTAAAATATAATTATAATTGATTTTTCAGTGTAAACGGGCGAATTTTTGACTTTAAAAATTCATTAAAAATTCATACGAGCTCAGAATTGAACGAAATTAATTTTCATAGGTCCACAGCATCAAAACATAGCTAAATATATTTTTTGAGAATTTTTGAAGTTAATTTGTGACCTCGGTGAATTTTCATGTACGGTATACATTAAAATATTAATAATATAATATAATTATTCCAAAACTCATAATAAATTTCGGAATTGGGTCCTGTAACATGTTCCATTGCGTTCAGAAGGCCTCAAAACCTTAAGAACGACAGTAAGCGGGCCTAAATCGAAGTTCGGACCAAAACGGGCCATAACGGGCTAATTACATAATTAGTTAACCCTAATATATTATTATAATATTCGGAATTACTGTTCATCCTTCTTCCTACAGCCGCATCTTCTTAATTTCTGAACCCATTCATGGCCGATTCTTCAAACCCTCATAACTCTTTCATTTCTCAACGAAAATTAGCGTGTGAGTACTCATTTCGAAGCTCTTCGCGAGCTCTTCGATCTCCGACAAGAATCACCTCAAACCATGCACTGTAGCGCCGCCACCAAGCCCTCAAAGCCGCCGCCGTTTACTGTCGACCGGGCCCCACGCCGTCGACCGCACCTCACCACCTTCAGGCCGATCAAAGATCTCTCGTAGCCGGTCCTTCTCCAACAAACGGCTCGTCGTTTCGTCAACTACAACTCCAGAAAATCGCAATCAAAGTTTTGAACGTTCTAAGGTAATTTTCGCTTCAGATTTCCCCACGCTTTTAAGCGTTGCACAGCCAGTTGTTAAAAGCCTGAATTTGATTTTTCATATGAATTTTTATTCGAATCATTTCAGATCTGAAATCAAATTGAATACGAACACCGGATCTGATTGAACCCGAGTCATCTTTTCAGACTAGACCACTGTGAGAATTTTATTTTTATTTAATTTAATTTATTATTATTTTTATGATTATTAACAGTAGAACTGATACGACATGATATTTAAACATAGATCTAAACCGATCATAACATATGACGTGAAATCGGAATTGTCTATAATGCTATGTGATTAGACCTGAAATTTCAAGTTTAAATCTGAATTATAAATTAATTAAAATTATTTATATGTTCTTTATTTAATTACACCGTGTTGATTTTACTAATGCCCAGTTATAACATCACCTTGTAATCACCTGGATGCTAGTTATTGGATTTGGATTTGTGGTTATGTTTGGATGTGTGGTCATGCGATGTGATGAAAATTTACAATTTATTTGATGCAAATAATTTAAGAATGCTACTTGTGATGAATGCTACTTGTGATGAGATTTATATTCTCTTCTTATGTAAAATTGAAATGGGGAAAAGGTAACATTATTTTGATATTAATAATAAGTAACTTACATTGTTGAGAGATTAACATCATTTTTGATGTTAATAAGAAGCATTTGCAATGCATGAAGATTAACATTTTTTTTTTTTAAATGTAAGTAAAAAGTAAAGTTCACCACATTTGTAATGTTAACGTTATAAAACTCACCACTTATGTAAATTAACATTTTTAATATTAATATTATAAAAATTACAACGTGGGATGAAATTAATATTTTTAATGTTAATGATAAGTAATTCAACGTATGATAAAATTAACATTATTTAATGTTAATAATAAGAATACTTACAACGTATGAAAATTTACATTATTTATTTTTAATGTTTAACCATATGATGACATTAACATTTTAATGTTAATATTAAAAGGTAATTTAACCGCATGTATAAATTAACATTTTTAATGTTAATATTAAAAAGAAATTTCAATTTACATATTATTTGGTGCAAATAAAATAAGAATGCGACTAGTGTTAGATTTTACATTTTATTATGTAAAATTGAAATGTAGGGAAATTTAACATTTTTGTTAATGTTAAAAATTAGAAATTTCAACGTATGACAAATTTAACATTTTTGTTAATGTTAAAAATTAGAAATTTCATCGTATGACAAATTTAATATTTTTGTTAATGTTAAAAATTACATCGTATGAGAAATTTAACATTTTTGTTAATACTAGAAATAAGTAATTTCATCGTATGTTAGTTAACATTTTATTTCATGTTAATATATTTAGAAATTTCATCGTATGTCAAATTTACATTTTATATGTAAATTATAAAATGAAATTATATGGTTTGTTAAAATTACATTTTTCTTTCTTTGTAATTAAAAGGTGAATTTTCTCGTATATCAAGATTCACATTTGTAGACGATAGGACGTTGACATGAACCAAAATTTACATTTTTTAATTGTAAATAAAAAGTAGGATTTTGCGGTGAAATAAAATTTTCATTTTTCTAAGGTGAGTTAGAACATGAATTAACATTTAAATGGTAGTTACATTTATTTTAATGTAAAATAAGATGTGGTTTGCACCGTATGATTAAGCTGACATTTTATGCGTAATTAAAATGTGAATTTATATTATATGATAAGAATTACATTTTCCAATTGAATGTATATATGAATTTACACCGCAAGACAAAATTTACATTTGTAAATATAAAATAGGAATTCACCGCAAGATGAAATTAACATTTTTATGTTAGTAATAAAAAGTAATTTCACCGTATGTCCATTTTACATTATTTTTAATGTAAATTATATAGTAATCACAACATAGGATAATTTTGCATTATTTTATAATGTAAATAAAAAGGGGATTTACACTGTAGGAAATTAACATTATTTATAATGTTAAGATAAAAGAATGATATCGTAGGATAAGTGACATTATTTATGATATTAATAAAAAGAAAATTTACCGTAGTATAAGTGACATTATTTATGATGTTAATAAAAAGAAAATTTACCGTAGGATAAGTTACATTATTTTATAATGTAATTTAAAGAAATTCAGACTGCATGAAATGAAATACATTTTTTATATGTATTTTATGAAGGAATTAAGACCTCATGAAATAAAATACATTTGTATATGCATTTTATGAATGAGTTAAGATCGCATGAAATAAATTACATTTTATTTTATGAATGAAATTAGTCCGCATAAAGTAAATTACATTTTTACATGTAATTTATGAATGAATTTTCATCATATGAAATAGATTACATATTATTATGTAAATTTTGAATGAATTTAACCCGCATGAATGAAATTTCATTTTATTCTATGAAATGAATGTATGGATTTACATTGTAAACAAAGATTACATCTTTATAATGTAAATAAAAAGTAGGATTTACATTTGTAAATAAAATTTATATTTTTATATGTACTTAAGAACGATGAAATAAAATTTACATTTTACCGTAAATTAAAGAAATTAAAGGAATTAAAAAGGAAGAATTCACCATTCAAGTATGATTTACAATTTACTATATAAAAAGGAATAAAAGGATGAAGATTGAGAATATTCATTATAATAAAGATTTAAACGGTTTATGTTTATATATTTATATATAAATGTAATTAAAACTAAACGAATAGGGCGCGGTAGTTCGCGTTTTGAAATCGAACTTTTAAATGACTATACAAGAAGATCCGACCGTCGGATTTCCTTGAAACTGAAACCGTTAGGACCGTCTTGGAAAAATCTTTCCAATGATATATATTACATTAAGATCTAACGGTTAGATTCTGGTAAATGAGAAAATCAAAATTGGTTGAATTCAGCGCCATAGTCGCCCATGGACTTAAGGCGTCGTTATATAAAAATTTAATTATTTTAAATAATTAAAATAGGAATGAAGCGTTAATAAAAATAATTATTAATGTGTAAGAAAGATTTTAAATATATATATATATATATATATATATATATGTATATACGAGGATTATTTGGAAAGCCCGAGTTCATCTCATTCCAAATAATTAAACGACGTTAATAATCCAAGATTGGAAGACGGCGATAGAAGACCGTCAAATCTCCACATCGAATGGACGATGATGACTGTTGCATTAGAATGGCTCGCTACCATGATAAGGTAATAGTAGGAGTTGCCCAGACGTAGTGTTGATTTGTACGGGTTTGGCTTTCGCTCAGACCCAGAGCATAAGCTTATAAATGGATCGTGTGTCTGACATCGTACTCCATTATATATCATGTTATTAATCTTCTGTCAAATGTATGGATGTTTGGTGGCGGAGAATTTATTCTTTTGCTTAACACCCGTTCAAATATTTCGGCAAAGGATTGGTAGTGTGATATGGAGTGATGATGTGGCATGCTAAGATGCAATGATCAAGGCTTTGTTGAAAAGCAGGCCTTGTGGATGATGATCAAAGCATAGTCTGTTTAGGCATAGCTTTGTGTATATCGTGACTTCGCGAGCCTCACACCCCGGTATGAGTCAAAAACGGGATATGGACCGTAGGGAGTGCACACGTTTCTTTCTAGCTAGAGTGGTGTCAGTGACCTACCAGCCCTGACATTTTACTTATGTGGATGATGGATTTTGAGGCGCCTCGTTTTTTTTATAGGCCGTTGGTGGTCATACTATAGGTCCAAAGGGACCGGGAAACGTGTGTTCAGGCATAACTAATCCACTGCCCATAGGCGGGGACCGGCCCTACCGCATCCAAGGGTTCACTGCGGGGAATCCTGAGGCATTTGCTAGAGTGTCTCGAATCGGAGAGGAGCTTGCCCCTAGCCTCGACTCATGATGGAAATCCAATTTCCAATACGACCTTGCGGTTTTGATTGTAGAACTAGTATTGGCGACATGATATATGGTACCCATGCCGTCTAGGATTGATACTTATGATTGAAATGTTTTCATTTAAAACATATACACACTAATAATACTATCGTCTTTACGTATCAAGCATCTTTTGACCATTATAAGGTAAAACCCTATCCTCTGGTGTGCATTGCATTGTGTGATGGGACTTGGGTCTTATAATGGTTTCATTTTTCCAAAAAGACATTGCGTTGTTTAACGATTTACTTTATTATGCACGGCAATCCATTGGAGTAAACCCGTTCCGCGTTAGCGGCGTGGTCCTTGGATTTGCCTTATTACTATTAGTTAAACTATTTAAGAATTCTCACACCAGTCCCACGACTGACCTGTAGTTTGTTTCACTTTGCAAACTCGGGTGCCCTCTTTCCGCACGGGCAGTCGAGTAGCCTTTTGCAGATATAGTTAAGCAGGATCCTGGATTGAAGTCTGAAGCCGGGTCCAGAATATTGATGGCCTTCCGCTGAGATTAGTTCCGCTGCAATGTATTTAATTTAATTTAAATGTTTCTTCCGCTGTATTATTTATCGATGTACTCTGATATATTTTGTACTCTGATGTAACATTTATTATTGATGTTATAAAAGTCTGTGTTTTTGTTCTTATATGTTGTATCCCCAAAGTTAAAGTATTCGTAGATTTTCACCTTTTGGGTCAGACCTGTGTGGTTTATGGTCGATTCAAAGGGTGGGAATTTGCGGGTCTTTACAGGCCGGTCATGTGTGGCCGGGTTGCAAGATGTTCTTGCTGAACCGACGTGTATCCCCTCTAGAGTACACTGATCGGAAGGTGGTCCCATACCTTGTCATAGTTGGAATCCAATCCCCAATAAGCGCCCTGCGGTTTTTGATTTTATACTATGTACGTAGAGCGTGAGATGAAAGCGTTCTACAATTTGTAATTTACTTGATTAGACATTAGTATAATATAAGTAGATTTTGATATCAAAATGTTTTGGTTATGGTAAGGTAAAAATCGTCCATGTTTATGTGTGGGCTGGTCTTACTATTATCCTTTTCTTTCAAAAGGTTTTTCAAAGTTAAAAAATATGGTTGGAGTTTACTCACACCAGTCCCAAGACTGACCCAGAGTTATTTTGTTTGTTTTACCTAAACTCTTGGGAGCCCAAATTTGTATGGCCAGTCAAGTGTTTTCAAGATTTTACAGATGCACTTGGAGGAGCTTGAAGCAGGAGGCTTCACCATTAGATATTTTAGAGTTATTTTCCGTTGTATCAAATGTTGCATTGTACTCTGATGATGATATGTATATATGATACAAAAAATTTGTATTTTAAAGGTTATGTTATATCACATATTTTATTCGTTCCGCTGTGAGATTTTGTTTTTTTATTCCTGTTCTTCTTCTATCTTTTTCTTCTTTTAACCCTAGTGACTCATAATTTTTTGTTATTTGGGTTGGACAAGTGTGGTATTCGGTCAACTCAAATAGCACGGTCGGGCCGTTACAAAAATGGCACAACAGCAGCACTATCACTAACAAGATCAAACTACTAACAAGACAATTCAAGCAAACATTGAAGAACCCAACAGTTGTAGTGTACCATCACAGACCTAGGTCGAGACGCCAAAAAACATACCATTAGGGAGTTGCTGCTCTTGCTTAACCTCTGCGTCAGTGTCAAAATCCTTTTCCAGTCCTCAGACCACCAGTTGAATAACTAAAAGATCTAGTAGTTACCAAAAATTTCCTAGGAACTGAGAACGTGAGGATGTTAGTAGCGGCTATAAGGAGAGTCGTGCCGTGAAAATGAGGTCGAGGACGTAGGGGTTTTCTAAATCCTAAATCCATAATCAGAAAGCTTGGACAAGAAGATGGAAATAGGGGAAATCATGGAAAATCATGCTGGGAGAAATCAAGGGTGGGTAAGTGGAGGCGAGAGTGAGGATTGAAGAATTCAGAAGAGAAAGTATGTGAGAAGAAAGTGAAATGAAGAAAAGAGATATTCCCTTATCGCCATTTAAAATATTCCTGAAGCTTCGATTCCCCTGCCACCTGCTCCGAAGCTCTGAAGTTTTGTTCTTTTTCTTTGGAAAAGCCGACCGGTTTTTAAGGTGACTGCAAACCCCTTTTATTATAACTAATAATAAAAAACAGAAAGTATATGTGATTGTTAGTAAACAATCAGCTATTCGGTTTTTTAGGTGGACTGCACACCACATACGAAATTTAAAATGTTTCACCCACTCTACCTAAACAGGCTAACAGCACTGGAGCTAGCTTATCTTGTAGACTACAAATAGAAAGATAAATAGGAGCTTGACTAAATATTTAGACTACTAAGCGCTAACAGAGAGGTTAGTTCCTATCAGCATCACCTGGTGAAACTTCTTGAATGGTCTCAGAAAAATGGGTAGCCAGGTCCGTAACAAAGAACGGAGAAAGCTCAGAATATAGATGTCGCCTATCCCATGCTGAGTCATGAAGTAATTGCTCGTTGTTTCTTCCATTAACACCTTCGTTTGCTAAACTAAGCCCTTCACCTACCACCTGGTACACTAACTTTCGTGCTTCATCTTCCTCATCAACATGAATGCAAAACTTCCTTCGCTTAGCTTGTGTTTCATTCCAGTATTGGTGTGAGTTAGAACCTTCTGTGTCTTGTTCTAGTCAAAAGTCTGATTTTCATTTGGTGCTTTGTTTGTTGATTATCGCCGCATAACTAGGAGATGGTATGACAACGGGCATGATTTTTGGGACCCAAACCATAGGAGGAGCTCACCGTAGTGGAATCTTCTCAGGCTGAATATTATCACTTGAGACGGAACATTTCTCAGAAATGTGACCAAATGATTTGCATGCTCTACAAATCTCGGGTTGCCATTTGTATGTCACATCAACGTAATAACAATGGTCTTCAATGCATACCTTCAACTGCTTTGGAAGCGGCTTGTCTGGAGTTATTTCAATCAATGCTCTCGCAAACATAAGGTTCCTTATGGCTACGGTGTTAGCATCAAAACATTTGAGTTTACCAATATGGCACGCTAGCCAATTGACCCCAATAAGAGGTTGAAGTGTAGATGGGACATTGTTAAATTAGGCCCACACTAGGATAGAGAGAACCTGAACTCTAGCTATGTCCACAGATGCATTCCAAGGAGTGGTAATAAATGGTTTTCCTCTATTAATAGCTGGATTTGCTTCCAAGACCCTGTTCTTTTCTTCTTTACAAGAGAACTTTAAATAAAACATATCATTAACCAAAATAATCTGAAGTTGTCCTCTAAGCCGCCATGCTCCACAGCACGCAATTTGCATATCAAAGTTCGGTAGCTTGGAATCTAAGACGAACCCAACAACGTGGTCTTTCCAAAATGAATCAGACTTATTAACTATTTCCAGCGGGGGAGATGGTCCAGATACTGGGTCTGGGACTGTGAAGTGTATAGGTTCGTAAAAGCCAGCACTGTTTAGAGGGGTATCGAACATGGAGGTACAGTGAGCCTTTGTAGGCCTATTAATAGATCGAGCACCATGAAAGCTTGCTGATAAATAACAACGACGAGCTTCAGGTATAGAAGAATTCATTCCAACATCTACAGGCTCGACACCTCTTTCAACACTAACATCATAAGTAGGAATTCCCGTATTGTTCTGAATTGGAGATTATGCATATTCCTGTTTATCAGATCTGTTTTATTTTGTGTAGATCTATCTTATTCTTGTTTATCAGATCTGTTGCATTTTGTGTAGATCTATCTTATTGTAAATATTCTGTATCACTTCCTTCTTTCTGTTCTATAGCCAGGCTACCACGAGCCTGAGCCAAATCTCTTAAGAGATTGACGCACGAACACTAAAATTGGAGAAAATAATGAATGATGCATAATTGGACATGACTAATTTGTAAATGATTTAAGAAATGGGCATATGTTGTAATTTAAGATCTAGATCTAGGCATACTATATATGACGGTTTATGATTTGGAAGAAGGAGAATTATTGTATGACAACATATGACTTGTAATTTGGTAACATAATGCATGATCTGATTTTGAGGACATAATATATGTTGTAAATTTAAGATCCAGATTTAGGGGCATATTTTATATGACGATCTATGACTTGAAAGAAAAAGGATATATGATTTAGGCGTAAAAGGTCTATATTAAAAATAGGATAACTATTAATTGTGAATACGCCTAAATGGGGATTTTGGATATTTACATACGCTGAAATCAAAGGCTATAATTTGGCATAATTCATATCATGATTTGGGGTTTTTGGAGAATATTCTGTACTATATAAATTTAACTAGAAATTTGGGACATATGTGATACATTGAATTATGACCGTAATTTAGGCATGTAAAAATTAGGCATAATTTTATAATTGGGCGCGGTAGGTCAATGGAATTTTAAGGGATGATTAAATCTGTTAAATTGCCTAATCTGCTAAATCTGTTGAAAACTGAATACGGTAATTTAGGTATGAAATCTATAGGCTCAATCTAAAATTGGGAAAAACATGTTAATATAACTTTGAATAATATGATGTAACTTGTAATGAAGTTAATTTGTTGAATTGGCATAATTAGTCTGATATTGGCATAATCTGTAATGGAATACATTGGCTAAAAAAATAAGAATGTCGAGACTCGAGGTTAGACTCGGTTTGCGGTAGAAGCCTGCCCGGACCCAACTGGCTTAACCAGCAACCGAAAACTGTCAGTTTAATGTGAGAGGTCGTAGGCATAAAGATGCTTAGACACGAGATTAGGTCTGGCTTGTGGCAGAAGTCTGCCCGGAACAGCCCGGCACATCCAGTGGCCACAAGATACCGACCTAATGTGAGAGGTCTGTGCATTAATATTTAATTAATGCAAATCTAAGATAAATGTGATATCTAAAACGTGTTGGGTGGATAGGGTTAAAACAACTGGATTGAGGAATCTAATAAACCCATTTGAAAGTCTATAGGCCCAATACAAGGTTAGGTGAAACAATCTGTAAGTCTGGTAATCTGTAATCTGATCCATTAAGTCTGAAAACTTGTTAATCTGTATATCTGATCTGTTAGTCTAAAAACTTGTTAACTTATATGTCTGATCTGAGAACTAGTTAATCTGAACTTTGTACATCTGAAATCTGTAAGTAAGTTAATCTGAAATCTGTTAGTTTGGGGACATAAGGTTAGGAGGGGCAATTACTTGTGTCATCTTTTGTTTGGGACCAATATTAGTCAGTAACCCTTTCTGGTATCAAAACTATGACACAACACTAGGTAGGGGTCCAGGGCATGCTTACTGAACTAATTGTAAGAGGTTCATTCTGATAATGGCGAGGGGTGCTGATGGTGCATTCCAACCGGGTCATGTGCGTGCATGGATCCGGTCTGCTCTGAGGATGTAAGACACCATGACATCTATAAATAGGTCTGTGTCTATATGTTGCCACTTTAGGGAGTGATACACCCTTCTGTGGGGCCGGCACAGGGTATTTATGTATTAGGGAGCCGATCGCTGGGGTAGAATTTAGGGTACACTTAGTCATGTCTGTTTCTGTTGGGGTACCATCTGTTTCTGTTGGGGTGGTAACACCTGTCTATTTCTGTGTGGTACCGTCTGTTGGGGTGGTCAAGGCCCATTACTAGTGTACACCTAATTCTAACATTCTGTTTCCGTAGGGAATATTCCGTCTCTGATTCTGTTTCTGCTTCTGTCTCTATACCGTCTGTCTTTGTTCGGGCGGTAAAGGCCCATTACTAGCATTCTGTTTCTGTACATTTGTCTCTGTTAGGGTGGTAAAGGCCCATTAATAGCATCGTGTTTCTGAAAAGATCGTTCTATTTTCTGTTTAGATATTAGGACAACAACTAGTTCTGTTATACTAGTATTAGTGCAGAGAAGTGAGAAAACCAAGTAAGATGCTTAGTTTAACCTATATCATTCTGCCTCTTCTGTTAACCTGCTACTCCTGTTATGGTTATCTCTCATCCAGTTTTATTTGCATGTCATGATACTATTATCTTTTTATATGCTGAAAGTCACTGGACTCACCAGATGTATGTCTGACCTAGTTTGTTTCGCCTCTTTTCTTCCATCCCCGCCCCCCCAGGTTCTCAGGGTGGAAGCATAGGAGCGGATTCAGGTTCCATCTGCTTGAAGTGCTAGAAGTGCTTGAAATATCACTTGGCTTTTATTCTACCTATTTATGGCATTCTCTGTTGGGGATTATGGCTTTAAAATTATGCATTTTGAAGGATTTTTTATAAGACTGATATTTGTGTACTTGGGTTTTGGTATTATGATGTAACCAAACTTATTTTTGTTTCTGTTGTAATAATGTTATAAAATTTTCAAGTACTACTTTACATATCTGTCTTGTAAATTTCTGTTTTGTTTACTTATAACATTCCACCGAAGTTAAGGCATTCCCTTTATGAGTGACCTTAACGGAAGTGGGGTGTTACACTTGGTATCAGAGCTGAAGGTTACCAGATTTGATAAAAAAATTTTGAAAACTATTTTTTTAAAAAAAGGGTTAAGGAAATATTTTCAAAAGTAGAGTTTATTTTGAAAAACATAATCCCCAAAAGCCATATATCTGTCTTTCGAATTCTCCATTTTGAATCTCTTCATTTTCTTTTTAGCATGTCTGGATTACTCGAGATACACGAGGGCATACCGATACCAACTTGGTTCAGAAGGTATCTGGAGGCTAGGGCCACCACCGCAGGCCCAGCAGACGTTCCTCCTCCTCCTCCACCTCCCCGCATTGATACTTTTTCGAAGATATGCAAAGACTTTCGGACAACGGGCGGGAAACCTT
Source organism: Allium sativum (assembly GCA_030737875.1). NCBI lineage: Eukaryota > Viridiplantae > Streptophyta > Magnoliopsida > Asparagales > Amaryllidaceae > Allium > Allium sativum. Next base: position 180,222,583 of record CM060924.1, on the reverse strand, counting down.
TTCACGAATCAGAGACGTTTGTTGAAGCTCGAAATTGGCTTAAGGAGCTGGAAGATTTGTTTGGTATCTTCGAGATAGAAGACGGAAGGAAGGTCCAATTGGCTGCTTGGTCAATGAAGGACGAAGCCTCATTTTGGTGGGAAGTCATAAATGAAGACCGTCCGGTGGAGACATGGAGGGATTTCAGGCATAGGTTCGAGATGAAATTCCTCTTGCAAGCGAAGAGAATTTATACATGGAGAGGTTCTTAGTATTGAAGCAAGGGAATTTATCAGTAAAGGAGTACGTCAACAAGTTCAATCAGTTGGCGAGATTCGGCTTATACTTGGTGAACACACCTGAGAAGAAGGCCTTAAGATTCGTTAAAGGTTTGAATAAGCCGCTACATTGGTTGGCTATGACCTACATTCCTATGGGGGCTACCTTCGAGAAATTGGTTGACATGGCGTTAATGCATGAAGAGGAAGCCAAAAGTGTGAAGAAAGAGGAAAAGCCCGAAGGACCACAGAACAAGAAAGTGTGGCCCAAAAAGGAAACACAAAAGGAGGATGAAAATTCTGAAGATAAGAAGGAGAAAACGTACTTTACTTGTGGAAGCTTGACTCATCTGAACAAGGATTGCAGAAAGATGAAGGGCACTTGCTTCAACAGTGGAGAAATGGGACACTTCACTAGGGACTGCCCAAAGAAACATGGGCAAGGGCAGAGGGCCGAACCTACTTCTGGAGGGCAGGCAAATGCTCATGTAACTGGTAAATAGGGTAGAGATAGGAAAATTTATGTAGAAGGATTAATTTCCTTATCCGATTATTGAGATAAAACTCTTTTTTATTCTGCATTTTGATTCTGCAATTGAGACTCTGCACTTTAATACTAGTCTTGTTTCTGATCCCGCTATAGTCTCAAACCCCAAGAGGGTTACGACTCATCTGTTTGTGATAAGTTGGGGTTTGAAGGTATCTGTTTTAAGTGTTAAGCTGACTGTGACGCATACATTCTGGTTTTTGTGGGATATGGTGGGGTTTTACCATGCTTATCTTCCTAAGAATCATTTGATAATCTGATCTATACCAGTAGTCTATAAGTATCTGAATATTTCTGAAATGGATAAGGGTTTTTACTCGAAGCGTGAAATAGATTTCCAGTTTTGACATTGTTTAATGGGAATAATTCTCTGAGTGTCAATCTGATGTTGATTTTGGTCTTCGGGGTTGATACTTAGGGATTTATTCTCTTAGCCGATGTCTAATGGGAACAGAACTTTTGTACTTGCTTCTATCACTCGGCTGTATCCTATCGATCGATTCTTCGACCTTTAGGTAGAAATTAATGGGTGTAAACATGTGTTTGAGACATGTTATGTTTGATGGTTGCAAGTGGATGCAAGTGGTTGCTAGTGGTTGCTCGTGGATGCATGTACACACACAAGGCACTAGATCGGCTCAATAATACTTTCATACTGCACATGGACATGTGTGCATTTTTCAATTTTTGTGGATGCAAAATGATTGACTCATCATATGGATGTTGCATTTGGATGAATGGTTATGCACTCATATAGAAATAAAGCGTATCAAATAGGATTTCTTGCATACATAATTGGACTCATGGCACTAATATAATTCGCATTAAGGAGGTTAACTGAATCAGTAGACCGCCTGATCTTTGCACCAGATAAGGGACATATACACACACTTTTGCATATGTACATACAACATTAGAAGTTTTCTAAGGACAATGGATGCTTGTGGATGATGGTTGAGTAGATGAATGATTGGAGTAAGACACATTCTTCTTAACTTGAAGATTTCAGGGACGAAATCCTTTAAGAAAGGGAGAATGTAACACCCCGTATTTTCTGTAAACATAAAAGTAACAAAACAAAGTATACTTAATTTTTAAAATAAGAATTAAGGGAAACGGGGTATTCCATTGCGTTCGTCTCCGAATTCTGCTTGGAATAGAGTCCAAGTTTGCATAAATCGGACTTCGCATGAAGAAGTTATAGCCTTCGGAAGATTCAACAAAAATTCAGAATTTACATAGAAAAATACCCGGGCAGGTCAATCTGGGGGTCGGCCTACCCAGGTGGTCGACCTGGGTCATAGGTCGACCAAGGGGTCGACCTCCCCCCTACAGGTCGACCTGTTTTGGCCCAGATCCGATTTTCTTTGGCTCGTGACGTGGTTTTGGCTGTTCTGATGGTCCGAATTGGTTTTAGGTTGATATCTAAGGCCCTAAACACTTCTGTTCTCCTATAAATACATCCCTAAGCCAAAACCTAAATCTCTTACATTATTCTCTAGCCTCCATTGCTCTCTTCTTCTCTAAAAATAAATCAATGGCGTCGCTACCCTGCTGAAACCTAAGCTAGAACTAGTACTTCTTCTTCTTCCAATCTGAATAGGATTAAAGATAACAAATCAACGCCTACATCAACGGAAAGCTAAATCAACTCTAGAAAATCATATCCCAGAATTGTTCTTCTCTTTCTTAAACCACGAATTGTGAGTATAGTTATTTTCAGATATGAAATTTAGTTATGATCTTGACATGGTTATAAATCTGAATTGGAGATTATGCATATTCCTGTTTATTAGATCTGTTTTATTCTGTGTAGATCTATCTTATTCTTGTTTATCAGATCTGTTGTATTTTGTGTAGATTTATCTTATTGTAAATATTCTGTATCTCTTCCTTCTTTCTGTTCTATAGCCCGGCTACCATGAGCCTGAGCCAAATCTCTTAAGAGATTGACGCTCGAACGCTAAAATTGGGGAATATAATGAATGATGCATAATTGGACATGACTGATTTGTGATTGATTTAAGAAATGGGCATATGTTGTAATTTAAGATCTAGATCTAGGCATACTATATATGATGGTTTATGATTTGGAAGAAGAAGAATTATTGTATGACAACATATGACTTGTAATTTGGGAACATAATGCATGATCTAATTTTGAGGACATAATATATGTTGTAAATTTAAGATCTAGATTTGGGGGCATATTTTATATGACGATCTATGACTTGAAAGAAAAAGGATATATGATTTAGGCGTAATAGGTCTATATTAAAAATAGGATAACTATTAATTATGAATACGCCTAAATGGAAATTTTGAATATTTACATACGCTGAAATCAAAGGCTATAATTTGGCATAATTCATATCATGATTTGGGGTTTTTGGAGAATATTCTGTATTATGTAAATTTAACTAGAAATTTGAGACATATGTTATATATTGAATTATGACCTAATTTGGACATGTAAAAATTAGGCATAATTTTATAATTGGGCGAGGTAGGTCAATGGAATTTTAAGGGATGACTAAATCTGTTAAATTGCCTAATCTGCTAAATCTGTTGAAAACTAAATACGGTAATTTAGGTATGAAATATGTAGGCTCGATCTAAAATTGGGCAAAACATGTTAATAGAACTTTGAATGATCTGTTGTAACTTGTAACAAAGTTAATTTGTTGAATTGGCATAATTAGTCTGATATTGGCATAATCTGTAATGGAATACATTGGCTAAAAAAATAAGAATGCTGAGACTCGAGGTTAAACTCTGTTTGTAGTAGAAGCCTACCCGGACCCAACCGACTTAACCAGCAACCGCAAACTGTCAGTTTAAAGTGAGAGGTCGTAGACATAAAGATGCTTAGACATGAGGTTAGGTCTGGTTTGTGGCAGAAGTCTACCCGGAACCGCCCGGCAAATCCAGCGTCCACAAGCTACCGACCTAATGTGAGAGGTCTGTGCATTAATATTTAATTAATGCAAATCTAAGATAAATGTGACACCTAAAACGTGTTGGGTGGATAGGGTTAAAACAACTGGATTGAGGAATCTAATAAACCCATTAGAAAGTTTGTAGGCCCAATACAAGGTTAGGTGAAACAAACTGTAAGTCTGGTAATCTGTAATCTGATCCGTTAAGTCTGAAAACTTGTTAATCTGTATATCTGATCTGTTAGTCCGAAAACTTGTTAACTTATATGTCTGATCTGAGAACTAATTAATCTGAACTTTGTACATCTGAAATCTGTAAGTAAGTTAATCTGAAATCTGTTAGTCTGGGGACACAAGGTTAGGAGGGGCAATTACTTGTGCCATTTGTTGTTTGGGACGCATATTAGTCAGTAAACCTTTCGGGTATCAAAACTATGACCCAACACTAGGTAGGGGTCCAGGGCATGCTTACTGAACTAATTATAAGAGGTTCATTCTGATAATGGCGAGGGGTGCTGATGGTGCATTCCAACCGGGTCATGTGCGTGCATGGATCCGGTTTGCTCTGAGGACGTAAGACACCGTGACATCTGTAAATAGGTCTATGTCTATAGGTTGCCACTTTAGGGAGTGATACACCCTTCTGTGGGGCCGGCACAGGGTATTTATGTATTAGGGAGCCAATCGCTGGGGTAGAATTTAGGGTACACTTAGTCATGTCTGTTTCTGTTGGGGTACCATCTATTTCTCTTGGGGTGGTAACACGTGTCTGTTTCTGTGTGGTACCACCTGTTGGGGTGGTAAAGGACCATTACTAGTGTACACCTAATTCTAGCATTCTGTTTCCATAGGGAATATTCCGTTTCCATCTCTGACTCCGTTTCTGCTTCTGTCTCTATACCGTCTGTCTCTGTTCGGGCGGTAAAGGCCCATTACTAGCTTTCTGTTTCTGTACATCTGTCTCTCTTAGGGTGGTAAAGGCCCATTAATAGCATCGTGTTTCTGAAAAGATTGTTCTGTTTTCTGTTTAGATATTAGGACGACATCTAATTATGTTATACTATTATTAGTGCAGAGAAGTGAAAAACCAAGTAAGAAGCTTAGTTTAACCTATATCATTATGCCTCTTCTGTTAACCTGCTACTCCTGTTATGGTTATCTCTCATCCAGTTTTATTTGCATGTCATGATACTGTTATCTTTTTATATGCTGAAAGTCACTGGACTCACCAGACGTATGTATGACCTAGTTTGTTTCGCCTCTTTTCTTCCGTCCCTCCCCCCCTCAGGTTCTCAGGGTGGAAACATAGGAGCTTGATTCAGGTTCCATCTGCTTGAAGTGCTAGAAGTGCTTGAAATATCGCTTGGCTTTGATTCTACCTATTTATAGCATTCTCTGTTGGGGGTTATGGCTTTAAAATTATGCATTCTGAAGGATTTTGTATAAGACTGATATTTGTATACTTGGGTTTTGGTATTATGATGTAACCAAACTTATTTCTGTTTCTACTGTAATAAAGTTATAAATTTTTCAAGTACTACTTTATATATCGGTCTTGTAAATTTCTGTTCTGTTTACTTATAACGTTCCACTGAAATTAAGGCATTCCCTTTGTGAGTGACCTTAACGGAAGTGGGGTGTTATAGGAGCTAAGATTAGACCAAACTCTAGCAAGTTACATGAGTGAGCAAACACTAAACATCCCTTAGCAGTTACATTACTCACATTACATTATAAGAATTACATGGAAACTTTCCTTAAGTCCAATACTGACTCATCCAAAGAAGGACCACCCTACTACGTAGAGCTGAGTTGAAGACACAAAGCTTACTCCTAGTAAGAGGAGTGCTTGGATCTTTGTGCATAGGTGATCGAGTAATATCTGCAGCATCAGCAATTATCGAGGGGGTGAGGCTTGTAAGCCGTAGGAGGAAAGATGTGTTTATATGGATGGTCCTGCCTAGGATTATCTCTTTGCTAACCTGAGGAGATTATGGATAACATGGAAGCTTCATGGTCACTGGAGATAGTAGCGGCATTACAATTTCCGGTTGCCTTCACTTTAGATAGTTTGTGGGTAAGGCCTGTGCTATTTAGAAAACCAGGTTTAAAACTGAAATTTGAGTTTATTTTTGAGGGAAATACAGTGAAAGGAATGTCTCTCGAATTCCATTACATCATTTAGTATTGCCTGCATGGCATCTTCCTTGCTCATTCCCTACTCACTCTCAATGTGGTAAGACTTGGCATTGTTTATGTCATCTAACCTTGGTATTTTGTTTTTGTTGTTACTTCCTTCAACACCCATTGTTCGTTTACCTTTTTCTTTGTTTCCAAGACTGGCCTTGCTTAACATTGCATTGTTAGAACTAGCCTCGGGTGCATCCAGGCTTGTTACATTAAGCACATTATCAGGGGAAACCACCTTTTGTGTATCAAGTAACTTACCAACTTCTTTCTCTTGAGATACTGACTGAGCTATAATTTTTCATATAGGCTATTGAGAATGTCAAATCTATTACCAACAACAACATTATTTTTACCAAAAGCTATCAAGCCACCATCAATTTTTAGTTTCACAGTGTCACCATCTATTCATTTACATTTACTTGGGTTCCTAACCGGATGCTCCATGACCTTATAGCTGCTTCTAAAAGGCATTTGCCTAGGTTGTTTTCTAATGGAAGCAGTACAACCAACATTTCCATCTTGCTTCTGATTACACAACACTTCATTTTCCTTGATTACACTCTCTTTACCAACACTACTTCTAACTTTCTCTACTGGACTTTCCTTCCTAATACTACTTGGGCACTTTTCAGTTTTATGTCCAAAGACCTTACAACTAGAGCAGATGTCAGGTTTTTAGAGGTAAGTACCTGTCATTTCATGCTCGGTTCCATCACCTAAGAGAACCATGAAAGAATTTGTCAAGTTAATATCAGGAGTTATTTCCACCAAACACTTTGCATATTCTAGCCTGTTAAGACACTTAGTAGCTTGGTCCATACACAAAAACTTTCTAACCCGAGATGCAAGCCAACAAATTGCTAGCCTAGTGCAAGTTACAATAGGAAGATTCATCATCTTAATCCAAACTGGCACTTATCTAATCCCTTTACCAAAATTTGTCATTGTCACATCCCATTTCTTAACTATAAATACTTTATTTCTAATTACAATGGGATCAACCTCCATTATTCTTTTTCTACCCTCAACATCAGCTGGGAGGAAAAAGAAAACGTTACCATTAGATTTTACCTTGATTGGTCCGCGAGGTTTCCAGTGCCTTTTCATATGAGTGAGAACGATTGTATACAACAAGGGGACATCAAGAAAGAAGCCAGTTAGATATTCATGCCACACTTCAATGCTTGCTTGAGCGATCTCTTCCGTTGGCACTACGCTTTTCCTAGAGTATTCGAGTGTAATCGGAGGTGGTGAGTAATCTGCAACATTGCGTATTTTAGATGCAAAAAGCGATGACCACTCTACCAAAAGTAAAGGAGGGTCAGTTGGGGTTTGGGGTAGAGGATAAAATAGGGGAGGCGGGACAGTGGTAGGCGGAATTGTGTCAGGCGGAGGGTTCGGCATAAGAAGGGCTCGAGGAGGAGGAGGAATCTGCTGATTTGTGAGGCAAGAGGTGTTAGGCGGTGTTGTCGCCATTTAAACCTTTTTATGTTATGTTGTTCAACACTTTTGATACTAGGCAAATTCTATTCGAACCTCCTAAAATGCTGAGTTGCCCCCCACTTAGACCAAAAATCGTGATGATGAAATTACCCTTTTGTTTGCTTATTTTTTTTGTAGCTTCAGCCTCCTTCGCATTGCCAGTGCGAGCTTCCTTAGCGTACCACGTAGAGGCACTGCGTGTATGTTAGCAAACCTCGCACTGACAGTGCGAGGTTCCTTATAGTTCCACGCAGTGTCGCTACGTGATACGCTAAGGAACCTCGCACTCGCAGTGCGAGGGAGGGTAAATTGGTCTTTTTTTAAAACACAGGGAGCAACTCAGTAGAAAGGGAGGGACTTGTGATTTTTCTCAATTTGGGGGGGGGGCAACTCAGCATTATAGGAGGTTCAAATAGAATTTGGCTTGATACTATAAAAAATAAGATTTATAGTATCCTTTTTTTAAAATCCGTAGTATCATTAACCTAAACATTTTTTTCAGCGCTTTTTTTCATTTCTTTCTTTTGTTTTTCTTTCTCTTATTTGTAGATTTTGTTCTTCATTTACTCTTTTTTTTTCTTTTTGATTCATTTGATTCAATTGCGGTTTAATCTGAATCTTCTATCTGAGTTTGTACAAGCAGTTCAATGTCGACTTGAGGGAGTGTTGTGGTTCAACTTGGGTTGTAGTGTCAATTTGTTGCCTTTTTATTGGACTGTAGTATCATTTTATCGAGGCTCAACTGGGGTTTGATTACGTTCAACAGGTATTTGCGTTTCAACTTGCAGTTCAAATTGTTGTCGATTTTCACATGAATTTTTTCTTGTAGTAAGATTTTGTGTACGATTAGAGAAGATAGTGTTGATTTAGTTTAGAATGCCATTGATGTTAATTTCGTTTTGTTTTGGTAAATTAGGAGAAACAGATTTGGTACAAAGAGTGGGATGGAAAAGTGATGTTACGAGAGGAGAGAAACAGTTATCGTGCTTTTAGGTTGGGCTTTTTGTCTTTTTGATTAAAATTTGATGTTAATGTTCTTACATCTAATTTTTTAAAACAATATTTTTCCCCTTGCAGCTGAGTATAAAACCTTCATATAGGCATTTAAATATTTTTAACATAGGCAAATTGTTTATAGCTATAGAAAACTCTGGAGTCAATGTGGTTTACAACCTTTACAGCTAATGCCCTGCAAAACCTCGACTATAGCCCGTAGCAATGTTTAATTGCTATGTTATTTCAATTTAGCACCGACAAGTAGTAGATTCACAAGCTCCACTACTTTTCAGCTATGCTCACTAAATCAAGGTTTTTTACTATTCGCTTTAGCAATATTATTATGTAGAGAATGATTTGATTGTTTATCTTTTTTTTTTAAATAAGTCTAGTATAAAGAGCTTAATATTAAGATGTAAGTGTCCAACATATGATGGAAATCTATTAACTAGGTTATTAGTTTCTTCTATATAAATAATGTGACAATGATAATTGATTAATTTTAAATATTTGATTTAGCATCTAATGAACTTTTTTCTATCTCCGTCGTGTCCCTGCTATTTCCTCGCTTAAACCTCGCTATATATCTTTTTCCACATTTACCGTTATAAAATTTTTAAGCACCTTAACTATACATTTTACAACACTATGTCTACACTTCCGTGTATTACTATGTTTTCAAGTTATTAATATAAATAATAAGAATAGTTCAAACCTATGTATTAATCGTTGCTTACAATTTGTAAAAGTAGATCCACTATAACGAATCCAAGGACCGTCTTATAATAAAGAAAAGCTTCGAACACCTGGTGGTGTTAACATTAAAAAAAAATAAACTGCAAAAATTGCTAACACAACTTAGTCAAACACGCATAGAGCACAAGATTATTTTTTAAACTGGTATTAATATACAAATTTGAGTAGTATGAACGATAATATCTTGGCAAAGGGGTCTGGCAGAATCGAACCTATGACTTCTTGCATCCTGCTTCTATGCTCTAACTAGCTAAGACAAGGATGTTTGTCAAAGCATAAGAATCATATTATCACTATTGTCTTCTTGATGGAAAAAACAGTTTTTATCATTTCAATAATATCACCAAATTATTTTTCTAGTAAACCACCTTAACTAACAAAAACTTTAATATGCACGAAAAACTAATAAGCAATTCAGAGCATACAGGAAAAACAACCGCATTACAAGCCTTACCTACTATGTCAAAGTCCGGATAATATATGTAAACTCCTTGCCCTATGCATCATAGATTTTATATGCAATCTAAGAAAATTTTAAGCTTTTGTTAACATCATCACCAATCTTCTTCTGGTCCACTGCTTGAGATGTCTCCACTTTGTTACATTGTACACATGCATGCTCTAGTTCATCAACAAATAAAGAGTTGTGTCCCATTTAGGCCATAAATTAGGTAACTTTGAGCTAGTTGTGACAAAGTTGATGATGACAGGTTGATTAGGTTCCAAAACTTCGGACTACTATTGTTCAAAGAAAATCATGAGAATGAATATTATTCACGAAGACGGAAAAAAATATTGTCACTATTTTTTGTTGAAGTCTACCCTTCCTATATGCTTTATTTCTCTTAGTAAATATATGGTTATATCTATTAAAAATATGCAGTTTATTGAGCATTCACTCTTGCTTATTTTTAGAAAAGTTGTTGGAAATGTGCTATTTGATGTTGTAGATATTTGGGAGATGTGAAAATGAGTTTTATTCAAATAATTTAATCTCGTTACAGACTTATGTATTTGTATATACTTGTTTGGGATTATAGAATACATGGCCTAAATGCTATTATAATACAGTGTATGTACCTATAATAAAATTCAATAATAATAGAAAGGCGGTGATTCATTTCTCTTTACACCCTCTCTCAAGCCTAACTTCACGAGTTGGGATTTGGGGAGATAGTCCATGGCTTCCGCAGCCTCTTATAAAATTTACCTCTTTCTTCATAAAATTTCTCTGATTTTCTTTTTCTTGGATGATCTCTCCTCTAGAATAGTTCTCACCACTTAATTAAGGGTCATCTGCATCCTTTGTTGCATGTCTGCAACCATTGGTGGTAGATCTGCTACAATCGATTTGTTTATGATGATATCGTGATTTTAATGGCTTTCATGGAGCTTTTGCTGCACGAGTCGGCCTTTCTGATGACTGACATATGCTTACTTCGCTAGCCCACATTTTATCTTTGAGTCTTTCAAAACTTTGTCCTGATGATCGCTTCTCTAATGTCAACGGTCTGGTAAGTAGACGGTACGTGATTCACTTGAAATTTTCCTTTCATTACCAATTCTTTGACAAATTAGATATCGAGTTCCATATATTTGGCTCTAGGGTGTAATATTGGATTACTAGTTACGGCTATTGCGATGAAATTATCACACCAGATTGTTCCTTTATCTGTTTGAATCCTTAATTCACTTGAAGTGAGTGAATCTAGCTTATCTTAGCTATAAAATCTTGATGTGCTTTGATATTCTGCCTCTGTGCTTGATCTAGATACTATATTTGGTTTCTTTTCACAACATGAAATAAGATTTTTCCTTAAAATATACAATATCCAATTATTTATTTCCTGTCATAATAATCACTTGCACAGTCAACGTCTGCATATCCATTGATACTGAGTCTGTTGTTTGATTTCATGACTAAGCTTGATTAATTATTCCCTTAAGTTATCTTAGCATTTGCTTGACAGCTTTCCAGTGTTTACTTAGGGGCTTTTGCATGAATACACTACTTTATTTAAACTTTATGAGATGTTTAGCCTTGTGATGGTAAAATATTGAAGTGCTCCTACGATACTTGTGTATTATTTTTCATTAAAGATATATGCTACCTTTTTCTTTGCTAAGATATAAATGGTTGCCATTGGTGTAGGAAGTGAGTTTTCTTGGTTCATTTTTGATTTGATAAAAATTTCTTAAATGAATATTCTCTAATTTAAGCTCAGCTCATTGTCAGTTATTCTTGTCACCCTAAGGAAATAGCCTAAGTCTCCTAAAACTTTAATGGAGAATTCACCGTTTAGGCATTTAGTAATGCTCTTTATTTCACTATTACTTGTAATTATGAAATCATCAACATAAATTAGTATATAAGTAATAGTGTTAGTGTTGAATTAACAAATAGTGAGTTGTTAGATTTTATGGAGTTGTAGCCAAGTGTGGAAAGAGTTGATTGTAGTTTATCAAACCAGACACTAAGTGCTTGTTTGAGTCCATATATTGCTTTGTTCGGTTTATCGACAAGGTCTTATTTTTCTTTTTGCTTGAACTCTTGAGTCTGCTCTATGTAGACCTCTTCCTACAATACACCATTTAAAAACACATTGTTTACATATGGTTGCTTAATAGTCCAATTCTCGTACAAGGAAATTGTTGGTATAATTTTGAGGTATGTTAGTTTCACAAAAGGTGAGATTGTTTCATTGAAATAAATTCCACACTCTTGTGAATAGCCTTTTGCAAGTAACCTTGCCTTTGTGACACCCCACACCGAGGTCCACCATAGTAAAAAGCATTAAAGAGTAAAGCCATCTATTAGAGCAGATAATAAGGCTGGTTATGGGCAATCATATGTAATTCTGTATTAGACGAGTATTGAATACGTAAATTGGGTGTATAAATTTTCCTTTTTTACTTCAAAAGGATCGACATACTCAATACTTCTAATGTAAATTGTGATGGTTAAGGATCACATTAAGAGGAGTGTACAACTCATTATGGTTAACAGATCATAGAACAGTTATATATAGATACTGATGGAACTTCGGTTGCAATTCATTTCAAATAAATGAGATTCAACCTAAACAAATCAGGATCTTTTGAATAATTCGTAAATCGAGCTTCATACCTTTCGGTGTCTTCATGATTTCAGGAGATTGAATTGAATCTGGAGATTGAATCGAACCTTAGCGTGACTGGAGAAGCCGCCGCCTCTAAAGAAGTCCACACGAACACGTTCTTCGATTTGTCAAACGAATCGAAGGGAGGAGAGGATAACCGTGCTAGCCGCCATTACCAATTTTGTTTTTTTAGGGTTATTTTGATCTGTCGGTTGAAAAAATAAAAGGGCCTCTGCATTCCTTATAAAAGGAAATAAAACCCTTTCTAATGTATATGCGTGTACTACAAAATAGGGATCAAATCCTTGTAACCATTCAACCAAAATATCAACGGTTGATATTTTATTTTACCCAAAAACAAAACCAGTCTTCCCCTTACAATGTTCTAAGCGTGTGACCCTATAGGTTATTACAACGTTGGTAATGATTTTAAATCGTATTTAAATCATAAACAGTGATTGGCATCTAGCAATACGTCGCTGCTACCCAAGCTATAATAAGATCATCGATTCGATACAACCTTTCCGTGATCAGTGTATCAATGTAATATAATCCTTTTAACCAATATATCCAGAATTAAACTAGAGTCATGGATCGTATCATCCTCGTTATAATTTAATCTGTTTTCCTTGATCGATGAGTAGACTATTTTAAAACAAATCAATATTTGAGCATGGCCATGCATTTCACAGTCTCACTCAATCAAGAGGCCCATGGATATCACTACGAATATATCGTAGGATTAAATTTCCATCTAGATCATTCATAATTTTCATTTGATTCGAGATATATCCAATAATCACCGTTATCATTACTCTGTTACGAAATAACTTTAGATGACATCAAAACACAAATATCCTCGAATAAAATTATAATGATTTCAGGTCTGAGGACCATTACATCACTGTCATTATGAGAACAACTTATGATACTGTTGATTATATTCCATGTAGTTATCTCACGGTGGGTCAGCCCAATACGCTATTCTCCAATACATATTTATATCTTGACTTTAATATCACGTATATTAATGATCAATGAGATATGATCATCTGTCAATCAATATACTAGTCTCAACGTTTTATTGTTGTCCTATATAAACAATAAAAACTATATAAACAATAAAACCCGACTAGGGACATTTAAGAATTATAATACTTATCACATTATATAATCTCAAGTTCAGTCTTACTCGAACTATATATTTCCATATTATTATTCTAAGGACTTCTATTAAATTATTATTTATATTACGCGGTAAATACAATATAATAGAATAATATTTTATTCCAAATAAAATAATAACATCAACAGTGTTATCAATCTCATAAAATGAATTGCCTCTAGGGCACAAACTCTAACAATCTCCCACTTGCACTAGAGTCAATCATTTATGTATCGTATACTTATGAAACTAGTGTGACTATTAAACTTCTGCTGCGACAGAGTTTAATTCAGTAGGTCTGCAACATTACAACTTTTGTAACTTTGCAGATATGTGTATTTCTTCTGTGAACAACTTCACATAAGAATTATATTTCTTAAAATATATGTTTGGATTGATGATGAGTTTAATGTTTTAGGCCTGAGCAACAGCCATATTGTTATCGCAATGTATATCATTCGATCAACAATGAATTAAGTTCAATCATGAACTTCTTAATCCAAACATTTTCATTCTAAGAATCGGTATTTATTTCTTGTTTTAAAACTAACATTATTTACAATAATTAATGTGTTATCTATTAACATTAAAATTATTGTGTCACTCCCACACAATTTCTTGTCTCCACAAGATTCAATGGTATTTTGTGGTTCTTGAGACATTTCGAATTCTATTTCATTCTTATCGGTATCTTAAAGACTGGTTCCTTTTGAAAGGATACCAATTCGAGCAATAAACCTCTTATTCTCTAAGGATTTATAGAAATAATATCCTTTTGGATACTCCACAAAATAATTATCAGATTTGGATTTGATCTTATCAAAGGCAAGACGTTTAGTAAACGCTTCACATCCCAAATCTTCATAATAGACACACTGAAACATTTTCTAGTTTATATCTTATATCGCGTCTTCATAATCGTTTGAGTAGGATTAAATGCAGTTGTTCAAAATTTAATTTATTGGAAGATCTATATGACTTATTATTGATCGTACTATATCTTATAAGGTGCGATTTTTCTTGCCAGACACACCATTTCAATATAGTGTTCTAGGTAGACCGAGTTGTGAAACAATTTCAAACTCATTCGGATAGTCATTAAATTTATTGGCTTAAATATTCTCTTTCGAACTGTTTGAAAAGTATTTAATTTCTATTAAAATTGGTTTCTAACTTCACTTTGAATTCTTTGAACTTTTCAAAGGATTCTGATATGTATTTCATAAGATATACATATCTATATCTACTTATATCATCAGTAAATATAATGAAGTAATAAAACCTGCCTCCAGTTTGTGTATTCATTGCTCCATATATATCATTATGTGTGAGACCCAATACTTATCACGCATTCACTGTGTCAAGTGAAAGGTGATTCGGTTATTTTGCCTAATAAACAAGATTTGTATTCTTCATATAATTCAAAATCAAATGATCTCAAAATTCCCTCATTATGGAGTTTTGATACACTCTCTTGTTTATACGGGCTAACTGGTAATGCTAAAGGTATGCCGGATTTAAATCATTAAATTTAAACCACTCTACATTTATGTCAACTACACCACAGTTAAGGATTTATAAAGATCATTAACTATTTGTGAAATTAAATAGATATTTCATTTTAAATAAAATGAATAACAATTGTTCTTTTATTATAAATGAAATTCAAACATGTCTAAACAAGATCTATTATAACATTTATTTTAAGTGGAATTTCATAATAACAATTATTTTATTTATTTAATTAAGCCAATATATACAACAAGACTGAATTTCCTATGGATAATCCAGCAACATTTGCTTCATATTCAATCGTAAGTCCACTTGTTGTTTTATCAAATTTCTACTTATTTTGCAATTTCTATAACTTCACATACATTTATGTTATTCATATCTGGTATCTAATATTAGAAATGTATAAGTAGATTATTATAACATTTATACCTTATTTAATTGAAATCATATTTTAACTTATTTTAGATCCTCTCTTTATTTCTAAAACAATTACATTTAATTTTATTCGAGGACAATCCTCAAACTTCAACGTCAGTCAAGAAATTTGATTTAATCTAATTTATCCTTCTTAAGGATTAATTTAAATTATCAGAGTAATTTATTATTTAATATCTACAATAGATAATAAATAAGGACTGATTCTTAATATTCATTTAATAAAATATAAAATTTTGACAATCAAAATTTATATTAATATAAATGTATTATTTAAACTAAAATACGCTCCCACTCAAATTAACATCCCTCTGTTTATATATACATATCGGTATATATATATATATATATATATATATATAACGGTGTTCCAAGATCCATATATAATCATGCCTTGACCTAGCTTTGGCTAAACTCAAAACACAACCTTTTAGGTAGACATCTTATGTTAATTATATCGTCTATATAACTCTTGGATCGCATGTTGAACATTTTGTCCAGTATTATTCATTTGCTCAAAATATAAAATAATTCATGCTTTTGTCTCTAAGGCCATAATCGTATTATGCAGCCTAGTTAAGTCAGACCGAATAATAGGTTGGAGCACCACATTTTACTCCATCGCATATAACCAAAACAAAAGATGCACAACGCTTTGGCGTTAGTTACAGCCAATTATCTTGGACAGTGATGAGTATATTATTGGAAGACTTCACCATGAACTTAATATAACAATAATTTGTTTTAGAGGAAATTTATAACTCGTAGCAAGAAAATGTCATTAGTTTTATTTACATATATCAAAATATACGTATTTTACACACAGTAAGATTAATTGAATTTAAATAAAAATACACGAAATTCATATATGTGTATTTAAATTCAATGTTATGGAAATCATACGTATATTTCCTTTGAACATTTCAAAATATACATTGATATGAGACTCATATATGTTATACTCATAATTGTGATATGAGATTTCATGTATCTTATTCATTGCAAATGTATGTTAACCAAGCCAAAACTATTTCAGGACCCGTTTGTACATAATGATTCTAAACCATATAATGTATAATAGATTCTATATGTAATTCATAACTACAGTACTACATGAAACATAAACCATACTCATCCATTAAGCAAACACAGATTCAACTATATCAACTAGTATGCATTGAACCGGTTTTATATAGATTCAGACAATAAAGAATGATGCAATCTTATACATAATATTAAAATTACATCTTAAGCACAAAACATTTAAAATATGTGCATCAGACAAACAATATATCAACATATACTCATTCCTGATTTTCGAACTAAATTACACCTGATATATTTACATGTTACATAATATATAAAATCATACAGCTCAAATAAGAAACACGCTTCCTCGTTGTCTTATTGAATTATACATTATGTATACATCAAAATGCACTATATACACAAACATTTTGAGAATGATAACAAGTCTCACTTGTTCGTCTCAACTAGCTTGTTGCTTTATATGCTGAAACAATTTCAGAAGTCATGTTGCCTGCCCTGTCGAAACGGTTTCAAATTATAGGGTTAGGCTCACATAAACACATCTAATGTATTTAATAGTGCACAACTGTAATGAGAATCAAAATTCACACACATGTAGTAATTAACCAGCTTATATTTTGATCCAGTGTATTATAGTTTTAAAAAAAATGCTTATATGATTCAAGCAATCTTTATTTATAAATCAACATTTATAGAATAATCTATAACTTAGATTTATACATGTATATGCGTACATTAATATAAGCCCCTTATTTACCCTTTTGCCTGTACATGTTACAAAAACATAACTGCAAGTATTTATTAGGTCCATCATCTACTTGAATGTAAACAGTGTCAGAGTGGGTCATTTATATATATAAACATATATCAAATATATATGTATATATGCACAACACTGTTTAAATACAATTCCATACTCTGTTACATATATATATGTCATACATACATATATGTATATGAAAGGTGTAGGCAGTTTCAATCTATATTGCATACTGCCATATATATGCATGTTTCCAAGTGTGTCATCTACTCATGAATCAACATTCTTAACTGATAATATTAAGACCATTGCAGTATAATTTGATAACCGAGACGACTCAAAGGCATCATGTTAAAATGCCGTGTGAAAGTGCATAATCTTTTGATATATCTATATATAACAAAGTTGACCGCATATCAAAACCAATATATTACATTCAGTAAGTTTTAAACTGATCATTTTATATATTTGTCAATACATCAGTTCAATTTTCTGTTTAACAGAAAACACTTTCAATCCAAAACTTACTTTTAGATGAAGAAAGGGAATTTACAAATTTCAATTATTTCTAAATCATGTTTATAACAGTGATACATCATCATGTATCTTAGCAATAAAAGGATACTGCATTTGTTATGAACATGGTTTTGAAAGTTTATAATTATGGTTCGACATAACCATTCATTTACAAATAAATTGAAAACATGGTAGACCAAATATATAAAAAATGTAATTCCAAGTCAGGTCCAAAATAAAATCATCAAGTTTCAAAACTGTAAATGGCTAAAGATTTAAAAAAATAATAATTAATGAGTCAATCAGCAAATCTAATTTGCTGTTACTAGAACAATTCTTGGCAATGGTGTTTGATAACTTATATTAACAAAGTTTTAACGATGCAATATTAAACTAGCAGCATAGTATACATTAATATGTATATTCATACATACATTATATATGTGGATCCTGGCAGTTTATAAAATTAAATTTTATCTATGACTGCCAATAAAGCATAAAACAGAGCATTGCATATTTCATATTGAAATTATCCATTTACGTTCCAAAACTCTTGATATCATTGGAGGAATAAAGTGAATACAGTATTTAAATACTATCATCTATAGTGATAGCATAAAGGCAAATGGTAAATCATATTTACTACAGCCTTATAATATATTATTAATATACATGCATTAATATAAATGCATAAACATCATTTTTAAACAATTTTAACCAGGTTGTATTAGTATTTACATCTATGCTATTATATATGTAAACTTATCATACAAGCAAATACAAGTATTAGCCAGTTCAAAACCTATTCTATTACCAACAGTTTATGCAAAATGTTGTATATCTGTATATACAACACAATCCCATCAATATAGGAAAAATAAGGTCTGGTAAACAAAATTATACTAGAAAGCTGCATGTGTATATTCTTTTTATGCCTTAAACAAATGAATATAACAAATCAAATTTATCTGAATTCATATAATGTTTAAGAGAGATTATAAGTGAATATATATATATATATATATATCTCATAATATATATATAATGATCTGAAAGTCAACATATCCATGATTAATATTACAAAATGCAAAATTACATTCAGGTATGAATCTTGTATTCGATCATTTGATTAATAATCAAACTTACACCTTTCAGATCAAAAGAAAACTGTGAGAACCCGTTACTTCCCCGTTAAGGAAAGAGTGGATACTTTGAGAACAACACACAAAAGAACGCAGACGGAAGAACATTTCATTGTTATTGCAACAATACCATCAGATACAAGAATATACAGAGTATAAATGAATAAATTACATTTGATAAATATCAGAGATTACAATAAATTACAAAGCAGCGGAAAATAATACAAAGCACAACTGAAGGTGATATACGGATACAGAGCTTTCCGGATATCATTCCAGCTGTAAACCAGGATCCTGTGAATATAAATCTGCAAAACCAAAACTACTAGCTGCCCGTGTCGAAAATAGGGGCACCCAGAGTTTAGGTTAAAACAATAAACTCCAGGTCAGTCATGTGACTGGTGTGAGAACTAAAACAGTTATTTAAAACTTTACTTTAAAAGAGAGTAATTCAAGGGACCACGCCGTATAACACGGAATGGGTTTCGTCCCAAGAATACCAGTGCATAGAATAAACAACGCAATGCTTTTTCGAAAAATGAAGCTGTTATAAGACCCAGGTCCTATCACACAATGCAACGCAAGCTGGAGGATAGGGTTTTACCTTATAACAGCCAAACATGCTTGGTACGTTTAAAAACAAATCATTTGATACTATAATAAGTGTATAGTGTCAAAACAATTTCAATCATAAATATCAATCATAGACGGCATAGCATCCCATGCTACTATGTCGCCATACTAGGCTCTACAAATAAAACCGAAATATCTCGTATTGGAAATTGGATTTCCGTAATGAGTAGAGGCAAGGGGCAAGCTCCTCTCCGGTTCGAGACACACTAGCAAATGCCTCGGGACTACACACTCTGGGTAACCCCTGGATGCTTCAGGGCCGGTCCTCTCTTACGTTTGAGGATTGGCAATTCCTGAACACACGTTTCCCGGTCCTTACAGACCTAAAATCGAGGCGCCTCATCCAACAACCACATAGGTGAAAAGTATATAAATGTCAGGGCTGGTAAGTCACTGACACCACCAAAGCTAGAAAGAAACGTCGTGCTCTCCCTGCAGTCCTTATCCCGTTTTTTGACTCATACCGAGGTGTGAGGCTCGCGGATTCACGTTATACATCAAGCTACGCCACAAAGGTCGTGCTTTGATCACAAACCACAAGACTTTGCTTTTCAACAGAAGCCTTGATCTATGCAACTCAGCGTGCCACACAGGCAATTCATGCCATGCGATTGATATCTATCGATATATAACCTCTAAGCTCGTACGTCTCAGAGAAGGGCGTTAAGCAAGAGAATAAATTCTCCGCCGCCAAACAGATATATATTTAACAGAAATCAATCAACACAGAATAAAATCCAATGTCAGACACACAATCCAATTACAAGTTCGTTCTGGGTCTGAACGAAACCGGAGGCACTTTCCTCGCATATCCATCCATCTCCAAGTGCGTCTGGACGACAACCAACTGATTCCCTCATCTTGGGTGTACAGCCCAATCAAGATCATCAGTAATCACCCAAACGATGTGAAGACTTCCGGTCTACAACCACCGTCTTCATCTTCGACATATCGTCGAATCAGTTATTCAGAATGGGTATAAACCCGGCCTTTCCTAACAACCCGCGTATATTAAAAACAAATGTTACACAAACACAACATACGCCTCATTCCATTTCATTAATCACTAACCGTAAATCAGTAAGAGGGCAATTCCCCAAATATTAACCCCGAAGGCCGAAACCAACATCAGATCAATACCCAGGAAACCATTCTTCTTAACTAACCTACAACTAGTTTCTAAATTTCAATTCTTAGGGAAAGGTTCCCATTAATTTTATCCAAGATAAATTCTTCAAAATTTATCCTTTAATCTTCCTTTGGATGTCGTATTAAACCAAATTATGGTTTTCCAAACTAGTCGAGATTAGCGAACCACACCGAAGTAATTATTTATTTTATTTCCCAATCCCAACCTATTCATCCCATGAAGCAAAACCGGTGATACTCCATATCTAATACCACGGTGTTATCGGTAAAGTTTATTACCATTCCACGTTCAAATCTAATTAAAGATTTAACTATCGCTTTGGAGCAAAACTAGTGATACTCCATTCTCGCTCATTTTCTAAATTTGATAATTTAGATTATCAATTCACATTTCAATCTAATTGCAGATTCATTAAAACTCCTTTTACTGGGTTACAGAACTAATGTCATTTAAAACACAGTTCACGACAAACTCAAATCACATTCTATTTATTATCGGGTTAAAGAACAAGTGTCATTTAAAACACCCTTCATGATAAACCCACTAATCGATTCTATTTAAAACCCATTTCAAATCCAATTTATTTATTTAAAAATAAATGGGTTGTTTTTTTAGTTCTAAACTAGTTCATTTCGATAAAAATCTATTTTTATCTTTTCAAATATGGAGTTTTTCATCCCAATTTTCCCCAAATCATTTCTTGTGATTTTACACAAATTATTAATATTTTTAATAATTTTATCAAGGTCCGTACAGTCGATTTCCATCAACGGACATCGAACTGCACTTACAACGACCTTTTCCAAATTTGATTTGGACGTAACTCCAAATCCAACCGTTAGATTTCAAATTTCTAATATTCGTTAGAAAGCTCTTTTCGATACAAACCCAACGGTTCCGGTTTTAGGAGAATCCGACGGTCGGATCTCCTGTAATATCCGTTCGAAGTCAATGGTCGAAATTCGCGAACTGCCGCGGCGCGACGCGTTCTATTCAGGCCATTATATTATATATATAATATATATTTCGTCGATTTCTATTTAAAACGAATTTTATAAATAGTTTTAAATTCGTTTCAAAAACAATTTCAACTTCCATTTCAATTCAAATCAAAATAGAATTTTTTTTTTCTTATAAATTCGTTTTAAAATTCATTTCAATTCAATTCAAATTTCAATTCATTTTGAATTCACTTCAATTCGTTTTCAATTCAATTCGAATTCGTTTTCAATTCAATTCGAATTCGTTTTATATTCAATTCATTTTGGTTTTCTATTCGATTCAATTCAAATTGGTTTTCTATTCGATTCAATTCAAATTGGTTTTCTATTCGATTCAATTCAAATTGGTTTTCTATTCGATTCAATTCAAATTGGTTTTCTATTCGATTCAATTCAAATTTAAAAACGAATATAATCGATATAAATATCGTTCGCGTCAAAATAGCGCATCTCTAATCAATACGGCTTTATATATTTCAATAATTCCGTTATTCTATTCAACAAATGAATATTTATCCTATTCAATACGTGAATCTATATTTTTGTCAACACACGACTAATCTCAACGAATGAGTACTATCCACGTGTGACTCTTTTTGTTATTTAATATATTTTATATAAAAATTATGGTATCTATCGTTTGATTTGAATCAGACTCCAACTGTAAATTAGTAAGAGAACGATTCCCTAAATATTAACCCCGAAGGCCGAGACCAACATCAGATCAATATCCAGGAGATCACTCATCTCATCTATTTTCCAATTAATTTCTAATTTTATATATGATAAAGATGTAAATTTTATTGTTAAAATATTTCGTTCAACACATGACTAATCTCAACGGATGAGTACAGTCAACACATGAACCTTTATTTTATAAAGAAGCAAATTTTATTGTTAAAATATTTCGTTCAACACATGACTAATCTCAACGGATGAGTACGGTCAACACATGAACCTTTATTTTATTATATTCTTTATTTTCCCGATTGGAATAAGGCCCAATCAATTACCATATAAAGTTAATTATATGGATTCCATACAACACATGTGTATAATAGCAACGATAAATAATCAACCATCATCCAAAGTGCACTACACTGTATAAGCATCAAATATAGATATCTAACACTTATAACAGCCTGTCGATCCATCGATCGACATACAACTAATTATTGGGATTGGTGTATGCCGTATTTTATCCCAATACCCGTGTGGGGTTTCAAGCAATCAAACACAGATTTTATTTGTGCAGTTGGGCGATGTGTAAAATTTATCGTCCCAATCAATGTCCTTCAAATAGGTGTACATAAACAAACCGTCCGGTTGGTAAATGAATATTTATTTATTCACATTCACGTTAAAAATTATATTTTTAACGATAAAATATTTTTAACTATATAAATATTTTATTTCCTTTCAACACAAGAATATTTTATTATTCAATCATCCCACAACACAATCAATTTTCACAACATATCAATCAAACAAACAAGCCATCCATGGTCTGTGGATGATGGGTGTCGGGTGCTGCTAAACACCGTCTGCATCCTAGTATATTTTATAATATAACTAGAAAAAGAAAATTTAAAAGGTGAGAAGTTCTCACCAAAGCTATCCCAACTCCACACCACTTCATATGTAGGAAATCTTCACCTTTCCGTCTTTTGTCACTTTCGTTGCCCGTATTCACTACATATATAAAAATCGCATTTTTACTTTGCTATTCAATATATAAAAATCGAATTTTTACTTCGCTATTCAATATATAAAAGTTGAATTTTTACTTCGTTATTCAATATATAAAAATCGAATTTTTACTTCTTTGTTGCTATGTATATAAAAATCCTATTTTTATAATCACGCTATATGGATAAAAATTCTATTTTTACACCGCTACTATATAAATAAAAATTCTATTTTTATCCCGCTATTCTTCATATAAAGATTTCGCCCTTTCAAATATAAAGATTTCGCCTTTTCAATTTCAAAAATCTAATCTTTTCTATTTTAAAAATCTAATCTTTTCTATTTTAAAAGTCTAATCTTTTCTATTTTAAAAATCTAATTTTTATGTCATTTATATAAATAAAAATCCTCCCTTTCATACAAAATCAAATCCTTTTTAAACTCTATATACATATAGAAAATCAAATCTTTGTTTCAAATCTACTCTATAAAAAATCAGATTTTTACATACAATGTTTTATCTAACTTAATCATTGTTTAATCAGCAAATAAATTAATTGCTTTCAGTAAAATCAATCTAAAACTCACTGTATTTGATTTACTTAGAGGAGGGGATGTCCACGTCGGTTTGCGGATGCTGGAGGAGGCGCAGGCCGTCGAGAGGGCGGATGGTTGTCGCGTGGGTGGTGCTCTCGTCAGTGGCGGGGCCCAGGCGACTGGAAAGGGGCGGTTTCAGCTAGGGTTCCTCGCATGGACGAGATGAGAGCGACGGAGGTGGGATCGGAGGGCGAGGAGCAGCGGCATCGACGGTCGGTGGTCCTGACAAGGGAAGATGGAGGGGGTGCGGCCGAAGTTGGAGGAGGGGAGGCGCGCCTCTGGGCGGCGGCGGGATCGATTCGATCGCGAGTCATTTTTTCTTTTGATTCTGATTTTAAATCGGGGGGGGGGGGGGCGCTGAGAAGGTAAAGGAAGAGGGAGAGAGATTTTTTTAATTATTTAATTTCAAAAAGTTGACTTTTTCATACAACCTCTAAACGAGGCCCACCGCCTGTCGTCCATAGCTAATTACCCCCATTCCGAACACAATGGGATATGCCACGTAGGCTGATTCGATCATTTCGATCCGTTTTCGTCAAAATCAACATATAACTATATATATTGAATTTGAACGCGTATTTCAATTTACTGGGGTCACATACTAACTCTATAAAACCCAGAAAAATATTTTCTAGCTTCGTATTGACGATACGGTCCTAACAAAACTAGTTTCGTCGAATTCTGAGATCGTTTGAAAAATGGTCATTTTCCAGTCGATTAAAATCAACTGAAACTGGTCAAACGCGTTTTCCTTTGCCACGCTCACATATTGATTCGAAAAATTATGAAATTTGAAACCTAGCAATAATTTGACATCGCGGATCCAATAAAAGTGGTTTCATTGAAATCCGAGGTCGTTTGCAAAATTTCCATTTTTAAGGGCCTGAATTCCATAGCGACTATTCAGAATTTTCAACTGGACATATCTTTTGATCCCCGCTATGAAATTTTAATTTTTCGGATTCGTTGGAAAGATATCATCAATTAGATCCTATTATTTTTGGTTTCACTAAAATCCGGATTGTTTTGCACCCGGTACGTTCAATTGAAGTTTGAAATCGAATTATCGAACTACCGTGCCATTTTCAATTCCTTTTATAATTATATATAATTATTTATATTTTAACGACGACGTATATAATATATACGTCGAATTCCATTCAAAATAAATTTCTCGTCGATATTATTTAAAATAATCTATTTTAAATAATCAAAATTCGCTAAAATTGCCAAAATAAAAATTTTAAACTGGCCCAGATTTTCGGGTTGTTACAAAAAACATAAAACCAAATATATAACAGTCAAGATTTTAATGTTCATGAATCAAACTGTTTTTGATCTTCTTTCAGGTAAAAGGATCAAAAAAAAATCTTTTTTGAAAATTTTGTCTCAACAAATTTCCATATCAATGATTTCAGTAAATCAAGATAACCTGAAAAACATCTTACTGACTTGTAATCAATAAAACCAATTTTGATCCTGTGATGAAACTGTATTATAAATTCGGGTCAAACATACTTATCAATCAAACAGTTTTCATAATAAGCTCAACCCTGTTTACTCGTATAAACAGATCTAAACACTATTGGATATTAAATCTACATATATCTAGATTTATTAATTTAAAAAACCAGTAAAATTCAAACAGAATCAATATCTGATATTAATTCGTTTTAAAATGAACCAAATTTATTTCAAAATAAACTGATTCAATAATGTCAATAAAATAATCCTGAATCACATTCTGTTATATATGAATTCAATATCTGATCTAAATATAACTTTAGACATATTCCCATATATGAACAATGTAACCAACGTATTGACTTCAGAAGTCAAAAGGCAAAGCCAAAAGTAGATATTTTGGACATAAAGTGATTTCATTTTTAAACCAGAAGTAATGACCAAAATCTTTCCAGAGAATCGTTCCAGATTTTATATCAAATGCATATATATAATATTATAAAGAAACGATTTCTAATAAATTTATATGATGTCCTTCTTCCAACAGTGTTCATAACATCATCGGATTTAGCAATGTTTACACCATACAGAAAACCCTAATTTTACTCAACCTACAAATTAAACAAGGAACCTCGCTCTGATACCATTGATGGAACTTCGGTTGCAATTCATTTCAAATAAATGAGATTCAACCTAAATAAATTAGGATCTTTTGAATAATTCGTAAATCGAGCTTCATACCTTTCGGCGTCTTCATGATTTCAGGAGATTGAATTGAATCTGGAGATTGAATCGAACCTTAGCGTGACTGGAGAAGCCGCCGCCTCTAGAGAAGTCCACAAGAACACGTTCTTCGATTTGTCAGACGAATCGAAGGGAGGAGAGGATAACCGTGCTAGCCGCCATTACCAATTTTGTTTTTTTTAGGGTTATTTTGATCTGTCGGTTGAAAAAATAAAAGGGCCTCCGCATTCCTTATAAAAGGAAATAAAACCTTTCTAATGTATATGCGTGTACTACAAAATAGGGATCAAATCCTTGTAACCATTCAACCAAAATATCAACGGTTGATATTTTATTTTAACCAAAAACAAAACCAGTCTTCCCCTTACAATGTTCTAAGCGTGTGACCCTATAGGTTATTACAACGTTGGCAATGATTTTAAATCGTATTTAAATCATAAACAGTGATTGGCATCTAGCAATACGTCGCTGCTACCCAAGCTATAATAAGATCATCGATTCGATACAACCTTTCCGTGATCAGTGTATCAATGTAATATAATCCTTTTAACCAATATATCCAGAATTAAACTAGAGTCATGGATCGTATCATCCTCGTTATAATTTAATCGGTTTTTCTTGATCGATGAGTAGACTGTTTTAAAACAAATCAATATTTGAGCACGGCCATGCATTTTACAGTCTCACTCAATCAAGAGGCCCATGGATATCACTACGAATATATCGTAGGGTTAAATTTCCATCTAGATCATTCATAATTTTCATTCGATTCGATATATATCCAATAATCACCGTTATCATTACTCTGTTACGAAATAACTTTAGATGATATCAAAACACAAATATCCTCGAATAAAATTATAATGATTTCAGGTCTGAGGACCATTACATCACTGTCACTATGAGAACAACTTATGATACTGTTGATTATATTCCATGTAGTTATCTCACGGTGGATCAGCCCAATACGCTATTCTCCAATACGTATTTATATCTTGACTTTAATATCACGTATATTAATGATCAATGAGATATGATCATCAGTCAATCAATATACTAGTCTCAACGTTTTATTGTTGTCCTATATAAACAATAAAACTCGACTAGGGACATTTAAGAATTATAATACTTATCACATTATATAATCTCAAGTTCAGTCTTACTCGAACTATATATTTCCGTATTATTATTCTAAGGACTTCTATTAAATTATTATTTATATTACGCGGTAAATACAATATAATAGAATAATATTTTATTCCAAATAAAATAATAACAACAACAGTGTTATCAATCTCATAAAATGAATTACCTCTAGGGCACAAACTCTAACAGATACAACCACGAAAATACAACATATCCATGTGCAATAATTACGAACGGTTGTACGTAAACCATATAAAATACATATCCAAGAGTACAAATGTACAATGAATCAAATGGACTACCATGACATGAAACAGCTTCGTGAGATAATCCGAAGGAGAAACTACAAGACCCAGGACAATCACCTGCTAAACCTAAAACAGCTCGGTTTGAGCCCAGCATTAGCATACATAGGTCAGTCTAGTTACAAGTTAGTATAATAATAGAGTGAAATGAAATATCAACAAATATAAATTCCTTCTCATCCGAGTTGGTACCACAGAGACCCAGATGAACACGATTGACATAGCACTATGGAAAAGGTTACACCTAAGTGTACCCTAGCGATAGACTAGGCACCCCTTGTCAACATTGAATAATCACCAATGCTTAGGGTATCGACTTTGTCAAGAGTCGAAAAACGTAACCCAAATGAGTCAAAGAACATAACATAACTAAATGCCACTAACAACGTGTGTGAACTCAAGTGAGTTTATAATTCCAACAAAGCCAAAAACAACAAACGCCAATCACCAAAATAATTGGATTTAAGATCCAAAACCATAAAACATAAATATATGATTATATGATCAAGTCATCAAAAGTGAAGTGGACCCAACATTGTATATAAAAATAAGGATCCAATATCACAAACACCAAGTAAAATATGATCGTAAGATCATTCTCATCAAAACATCAATATTGGGATCTAACCAAAAATTCATCAATTGTATCTACCTAGAGTTCAACATTAGCACCACAACAACAAATTCATAAATAATATAATAGTTATTATAATAATTCTGATTTGAGAAATCAAAGAAGTTCAAGTGTAAGTAGCTCTATGACAAGCTTAGCCAAGTGCCAATTAGTATGTTAGGCCTAACTATGCATCTTTCACTGCATAAAACAAACAACTTTGTACGTACTTTTACATACGCATGGGACCGCAACCCTTAACAACAATCAACCGTACATATTATCATATGTATGGGACCACAACCGCCAACAACAATCAATACAGTACGCATTTACGTACGTACAGGACTGCAACCCATGACAATAATCAATTCTGTACGCATTTTCAGCCGTATGGGATCACAACTCCTGATACTAGCTCAACAAACAACAATATGTATTATAGACTCTCAGTCGATAACCTAGGCAGTGGAAATCGTGCATCCCATACCATATGTTCTCACCACCTGTTTACTACCAGCTAGCCAGCTCTACAATGAAAAAAAAACAAAAATCCACAATTATCAGAGTCAACATGTCAATAGCTTCAATTAGATGATCTTGGAGTTAACCGATTTCATATATTGTCTTGTCCTATACCACGAGTTTTACAATATTGTTTAACTTCCATTACGTTTTCTCAAAGGGTGCATAAAAGTGTAGTTTTTATATAGGTAAATACATGGGTTTCAATAACGGGTTTATAAAATGGTTCTCATAAACCAATTGATTTCTTTCTTAAAATCTTATAACTTTATAACATTGTCTTAAGGCCATTTTAATACAAAAACTAAAGTCATAAAATTATTTTAACCTCAAAACTATAGAGAAAACGATATTTATTTACTTAGGAAAAATCAATTCCAAATCGTGCACAGTATATGAAACGCCATCGAAAATCATCTCAAAATTCAACAAGTTCATCAATGAAAACCTTCATGAATCCAACCATAGAATGATCTTAATATGTATACTTAGTTTGCCAAGTTTAAAGTGGTGGAAAACTTGGTAAAACAGCTTCAGATGTACACTAAAACTCAAGACTAAGCACAAACGAAGTTATAGGAAAACCCGTTGAAGCAATAAATAAGTCTTACGCAAATTACATAGAGTGGGCCGACCCACAATTTAACTGCGTTGACCCCTGGGTCGACCCAGGGAGTAGGTGGGCCGACCCACTTTACGAACTTTCCAATATGATGAAATCCTGCTTTGTTTTCGATTTCAAGCCAAAATCTGAAATAATTGAAACAGATTTTGCAATATGCAAGGGACAAATAGGCAAGATCATGATTCCGACAACAAAATAAAACATGAAATTTACGAAACCAATTAGAAGTGAAGCAAGGAAAGAGCCTCAAATATTAGTCTATGAAAGGATAAATTACTGTTAGTTTATATTCACTTATAGTAAGCTATCCCAACTGCTATAGAGAATCCAAACAACAATTTAAACATCAAAAACATTGTAAACTAGAAGATTGTGAGCGCACACTCACCTGATGTAGGATTTGTGATTATTCACAGCTCAAACTGGATGAAAGATAGAAGATTTATGCACCCCAACATGCAAACCAATGAATTTACTATGAATCTCCATTTCCAAATTACATAGATTGATTGTTAGTATTCCCTATAGGAGATGGCCACCAGATCGAGTTGAAGATAGGCAAGCTCTTCTAATAATTATTGGGAGATTTTGATTCTAAGAGGATGGAAGGGAGCAATAAATTTTTCCCTGTATTTCCATTTCAGGAAGAAGGAGGAAAAGTCCCTTAGAAAAAAGAACTTATTGCCCGAATATTCTAGGATTTTTTTCCTTTACTAAAACCACTTAAAGCCTAAAACTAGGTAATTAAACTCAAGGTAATACAATTAAGCTAATTAACATTTCTTAAGCCTTATTAAACATAAATACTTTTATTTTTACATAGTTAGGCCATATTTTCACCGTTATCTCACATAATCAACATGTTTTGTCAACAAGCATATTATTAAATTGGTAAATAACCTTTTTAAAACTTTTTAAAGTCTTCAAATATAATATTAACCTTTTCAACCAATTCCATGCTTAACACAAAACATGATACTTTTATTCAAGCTTGTGAAAATTTATATATAATCAATGAATAAATGATTTCAAATACTTTACTTTATACACAAATCACTTCAAACACTTGAATATTCTTATTTTCTATATTTAATAAAACTTTGCAATAAAATTTACATTTTATATTTATTCTCATGTAAATTTCTTCAATTCATTTAATGCCAACAACACACAAAAATCCATTTTTCAAACACTGCTTTGGACACAAGAACAATTCTATTTTGATTAGAAATACAACATGCATTTAAAAATACAATCCAAGATTAATTATACCCTTAGAAAAACTTTATACATTTATTGAAAATATACTTTTATGTAAATACAGATTGTTAAACAACATTGTACGTTTTCAATATTTACTATTGTCATCAATTTACAAATTGTCAAATACTGATTGGGATAAAAACTGAAATATTTAATTTACTCCAAAACACACACATATATCAAAAACCCCAAATTCATCATTTTCATATTTTTAAAGTGTTATGAGTTGGCCCCTTAGTCTCGTATTTTGTTCTTCTCTAGATTAAATTAATAAAACATATTATAATTTATTTAGCCCGGGTGCCTAAAAACCCGACTTATTATAGACTCCCCTCCTAAAGAAATTGTGTCTTCACATTCCTTAAGAAATATATCAATGTAAATTTTCTTTCTTAACAACTCGACTCAATTTTTTTTTTATTTTAGGCAAAGTCGATTAGGTTGAGTGGCCCTACCACTTTTATTGATATGCTAAGTATAATACAAGGTAACAAAGGGAGAAAACAAGCAAAAAAAATACAGAGTTCACAAGGATATCAACTACTAACTATAGAAGACAACACACATAATTACAAAGACAAAATGCTAACTGCGTAGCTCAAAAATCCCTGGATCATAACTAAATTTGAGGAACTTCAGTCTATCTCTAATGTCACGCCACATTTGGTGATTCCAAAGTGAGTAGTCCATCGTTTGAGCATTGTCAAAAGTGTACGAATTTCGTTTGTGCCATATTGCATGGGTAATCTTCTTGAGCAAAAAATTGTTGAGTCTAGTTCTCGGCCTTTTGGTGCCAGTATTTCTTTTGAAGAAGCTCCACTGCTCATTACTTGTTAAGGGGAAGTTGAATTGTCCAACGTGTTTCATAACTTCACTGCACAGCTGATGCACTGCACCACATTCAAAAAATAGGTGCTGGATACTTTCATTAGTAGCTCCACATAGTTTGCAAGTAGTCTGAACTTCCATGCTGAGATCCATCAGTCTGTCTTTAGTTAGTAAAGCTTGGTTGATCACTTTCCATAAAAGCAAGTTCTCTCTGGCGTTGTTTTCTCTCTTCCACACCTTCTTATACCAACTGCAAAAAGGCAGAGTAGTAAGTTCTAATAATTTAATATACATTGATTTAATGTTGAAGCTCTCACCTTTCCAATTCCGTAAAGTAGAGTGACGTGATACCGTAAACTGTTATGCTCATTAATCTTGTTCCAAAGCATTTGGACATTTTGAAACGAAGTGGTGGGCAAGCAAATCTCCCACCAAAGTATCACTGTGCACACCAGATCCTTGTTTTTCAAGATAAGTTATATTTTCGTTCATAATAAAATCATGATCGAGCCAAGGATCTTCCCAAAACTTGATCTTATCGTATGCAGCAAACCCAAATTTGAAGTGAGGTAGAATCTTATTTTTTAAATTGTTGGTGCTTTTCTAGGTCCAGCTAAATCCTTGAAGCGTTCTTAAAGACCAAATCCTTTGATCCTTAAGGACATGTTTCAGGGACCAACAGATCCAAAGACTAGAATTTTTGTTAAGAATACCATCAGTGTGCCTAACTATAGCAGCAGTGTTCCAAAGTTTGGTATTACTTATTGCTAACCCACCTTTATCAATTAGACGAGTAATTTTTGAAAATGAAATTGGCGCAAGGTACTTAGCGTGAATATTGCCTTTCCAAAAGAATTTCATGCAAGTAGAACGTATCATATTGTAAAGCTTATTAGGAAGAATATAAGTGCGAAACCAGTAAACTTGCATAGAGATAATAACAGATTTAATTAGAGTGAGCCTACCAGCTTGACTAAGAAATCTGGTAGACCAACAATTCAGTCTTCTAGTTATTCTGTCAAATAAAGGAAGACATTGATAAGCTGTGATTCTCGAAGTTGCCATTGGCAACCCAAGATACAATAAGTTTGTTTCACTACAAGTTATACCAGTAACTTCCTGAATTTCAGATATGCGCATCTGGCTAACTCCAGCAATCATGATGTTCAATTTTTCATAGTTTTTTTTAAGACCAGTTAACAAGTAATTTTTTTAAAGAGTTTCCATAATATTAGTTATTGTTTTATCATTCGGCTTGCAAAACACAATCAAGTCGTCTGCAAACATAAGGAGCTGATATATGGATTTGAACATTTCATATGTAAATAAAAAAGATCAGTAGCAACCAAATTATCTAACATTCTAGTTAGCATTTCTAAAACCATAATAAATAAGTAATAGGATATAGGATCACTTTGTCTGATACCTTGTTTGCTCCCAAAAAATCCTACTAGAGATCCGTTAACATTGACACAGAAATGAGCTGTGCTAATACAAGAGTAAACCCAAGCCGTAAAGCTAGCGGAAAATTCATGTAACTAAGGATTCTAATAATAGAGGACCACTAAATGGTATCAAAAACTTTCCTTATGTCAAGCTTAATCATCGCTCCAGGAGAAATGTTTTGAGTGCTATAACCTTTGATAAATTCATGAGCTAACAGTACATTGTCAAGAATATTCTTATTAGGCAAAAAAGCGGACTGATTTTCAGATATGATAAAAGGGAGAACATGCTTTAGCCTATAAGCAATAATTTTTGAAATGCATTTACATATAGTATTATATTAAGAAATAGGTCTAAACGCATTCACATTATTAGCATTCTTCATTTTGGGAATGAGAGCTATGATAGTATTATTGAAAGAATGGAACATATTAGCCTTTTTTAAAAACTATTTGATAGCATTGCAAACATCATTGCTTACTACACTCCAACACTTAGTATACAAAACAACATTAAGCCTATCGGGACCACCACACAAGTGTTTGTTGAGAGAAAACATGGCTTGTTTAATTTCAGCATTAGTTATAGTTGTACATAGGAAAAATTTCATGTTAGGGCTTATTTTAGGTAATAACATAGGATTAATCTCATCAATTTGAGGGACAAACTTATCCATATTATCGAAAAGATCAGCAAAATAATTGACAAATGCATTTTGAACAGAAATAAAAGTGTTATGTACATGCCCATGCCGATCCATAATAGTATGAATGGTTTCTCTAACTTGTTTAGCTTTGAGAATTACATGGACGTACTCAGAGTTCCTATCGTCATCTTCATACCATTTGATTTTGCTTTTTTGTTTTTCATCATAGATTCCATGAGTAGAGATTCTTGGCACTGGCAAGAGATGTCATGTTCAATTGGAAGAAGAGCTGATTGAGAGGTTTACGAAGCATACTGGCCTGGATTTGCTCAAGTTGCCTCTCGAGAGCATGCGACTTCAAGCTACCACTACCAAAAATCTTGACGGATGATATTTTTAAATCATTATTGATAGCTTTATGTTTTTTGTAAAGTATGAACATATGATTTTCGTAGCAACTAATTTCCCAAGCTTTTCTAACAATGTCATGAAAGTCACTTTGCTTAGTCCAAATGTCAAAGAATCTAAAAGATGGCTTTCTTACAGTAATATGTTCATTCAAGTGTAATACTTGTGGTGAATGGTCAGAAAGGATAGGCATAGCTAGCTCATTAAATAAACTTGGCCAAGTATGAAGTGCAAGAGCATTACAAAAAGAATGGTCAATTTTAGAACAGGTGTGAATGCCATTTCTATTACAGTTATTCCAAGAGAAGTCCGGACCACTAGAATTAATTTCAATCAACTCAGCATTCATAATGGCCATGTTTATGTGACTTATTTCAGTGAGAGAAACAGAAGAACCACCTACTCTATCTTGAATTTTAAAAGGAGAAATGAAATCTCCACATATCATCCATGGTAAATGGTTCTGTTTCAAGGTGGGCATAACTTGAAAAGATTCTCTCTAGCAGCCATAGAATTATGCGCATACACAATAGTAAAGTAATTAGCGTGGTGGAGGGAATATGCAAAATATGGTAGTGTAAAAATTGGTTGCACGATCCTATTCTAGTAAATAGATGAATAGACGGATCAAACATAACTGAAATTCTACCGTAACTAGCATCCTCTAAATTATGTAACATATGCCAATTCGGATTCACGTACCTGGTGGCTTTGATTGAAAGATCTTCATTAAGTTTTGTCTCTAGTAGAGCTAGAGTAGATAGGTTGTATTTCATGATCATGGTCTTGATCTATCAAGTTTAATCTGCTTGTGTGCTCCTCTAATATTCCATGTGCATATATTATGTATCATAATTAAACTCTAGATGTTTTTCAAAACTCCTTGACATAGATCTGGTCTTGACCATGTTTGCATCAGCTCCTCCAACAACTCCTGCCAGTGGTGTATTGCATTTATTTTCTTTTATGCTCAGGGCTTCCTTGTTTTTTTTGTCCAATATGAACAAGTGTGACTCCATGGCTTAATTGAATCCAACAGGAGGAGGGATATTGCTGTAAGGATTCACTACTTTCTTAGCAGAGTTGCTTTTTACATTTTCATTTGTTTTACCTTGGATAAGTTTTTGCCTTGAATTTCTTGACTGTTAGGTTCACTTGTTTGGTTGGTTCCAGTGGTACAAACATTGATGGTAGCCAGTTGAGGCATGAGAAGAGTATGTCTGGCTCAAATTCTGTGTCAGTGAATATGTAAGGTTCATCATGATTGTTTGAGACTACCGGATTCGACGAGACTGGTATGGTTACTTTGATGTTATCTTCATTAATCATGTTTTCATCTTTCCTTGGAGAGACTTCACTCGTCATATCCATCGTCTTAGTCGTTGTTGCTTGTTGACATATTTCCTTAGCAGCTACATTGACAAGAGCAGGAGCCTCATCCTCATTGGTAACTACATGGACAAGAGCAGGATCTACATCTTCAATGACAGCACCAGAGGAGCTAGATTTGGTGAATGGAGGATCTTTAAGAGTCGCATTGTTCGGCTGAGAAGGAATGTTGACTGCTAACTGATTTTGGAACACTTGTACAAAATTCTTGCACAAAGACGACTGTTGCTTTCCATTCTCCATATTGACGCTGGTTATTACTTCAATATCAGTAGAGATAGTTCCATCTTTATTAGAGAGAGCACTAAACCTATTCTTGGATAACAGTGGGATTTGTGATAGCAATGTTTTTCCAGCATGCTGGTCTTGAGAGTTTTTATCGTGTATTTCTCCTTCCTCTGGCACATAATCTGCAAGCTAAATTCTTTCCTTTTATATACTGATTTTTGAGGAGTGTAAGCTTTAGCAAAACTATTTGCTCTATGAGACTTGAAAGAAACTTTGATTTTGTTCCTTTCAACCCTTTGCCATGGTGCTTCTTTCCTGATTGGGATTCTTTTCTCTTGATAACTACCCTTACTGCTAACTGGTTGAGGCACAAAAGTGTTAGCATGTATTTCCATTGTTTTTTGCTTGTTCAGCTATCTTGTTAGGTTGACCTTTATAGCTATTTCCTTGAGAGTTTTCCTTTTGTTTGTTTGCTTCACAATCTTCGGATCTGTTCCCGAAAACACAACAATGGGTGCAAACAAGTGGTTTCCATAAATAATTAACTCTGACTCTCTGTGTCCCCCCGTCATGTAGCGTAGTTAAGAAATCTTCGACAAGGTCCTTATCTGGTTTAATTCAATCAAACATTTGGCATAATGTAATCTTTCGAGTCTCTCTGTAGTTTCATCAAAACAAATCAGCTTGCCGAGCCTACAGGCTAACCAGTTTATACCATAATGTGACCATGAAAAAAGTGGAATATTGGTGAAGTATACCCAAACTGGAACTAATTTGATCATGCCATGGGCATTGCTTACACTGGGATCATACGATGTTATGATAAAAAGTTTACTCTGAATTAAGGGTTGCTGACTCATAAGTGCTTTATCTTTATCTTCTTCACAAGCAAAGTGAAACATGAATAGGACTCCGTCAGATTTAATCTTCAAATCCCCTTTGGGCCTCCATACCGATCTACATTTCTGATCCACTGCTGTATACGACGGCGGCTTATCGAGGAAGAAACTGACTAAAACATCTTTCCATATTGTTGTGCCTGCATAAATAACAGCTGTGGTATTTTCTAAAGATCCATCAACGTAGGTTGGTTGAATATCAACGGGTTTGTACTTCCGGCATTGCGTTGGTAAACGCAGTGAGAAAGAAGTCCAAACACGTTGATTATTTACTCTGTGGTTGATCTGCGGTGAAGTCGAAACATTACTCAAAGGATTTCCAATAGTTAAGCCCGTTGGATTGATCGAAGAAGACGGTCAGTAAGAGACAGCGGGAACAGGAAGGGAAAAGCTTAGGGTTTGGATAGGATTGAGGGGGTTTAGCAAGGATGGGTCTAGGGGCGTAGGAGGCGGATTGATCTGAGGAGGGAAACTAGAGGACAGCAACGTCGAGTCAGGAGGAGCTAGAGGAGGCTCAGATAGATATAGTGAAGCTGGAGGCGGTTCAGAATGTGTTGGAGGAGGTTCGATAAGGTCTGAAGGTGGTGGAGGTGGAATAGATTGAGTTGGAGGAACGGAGGTTGGAGAAATGGAATGGCTTGTAGTGGAATGCGTAATCTGGGGGAGAAGAGGCTCTGCCATTAAAGAGACCATTGTAGTTATTGATTTTTTGACTCGACTCAATTTTTATCTATAAGGAAAATATTTAGTTCATACAACAAGCCATAAGACTATCAAACTCTTTTTCTTTAACATCCATTACTCGTCATGATGTGATAATTATATATATATATATATGTGTGTGTGTGTGTGTCTCACTCAAACTTAAATTCTTAGCTTAACAACATATTGCTACACTTCAAAACTTATAACACATCTTTTACATAGTAGATTATTTGAGATACCCACTGTCTCCAACCGATTTCAAGTCGATAGAAATGTTGCCACACCATTATTTAACTAATAATTTCACTAAGCAATAGTTGCTAATTTGATTGTAATATCAAATAGCCTTGCCATTTGTTGTTTAATATTTCCAACTTGATGGCTACAACCATTCATCAACTTGATTATAAGGGAGAGTATACTAGAAATACCGCTAGTGTTTACGATCGTTCTAAATTTCAAGCCACTTCAAATTTAGGAAACTCCAATTTTTGACTTCATTAAACTCTCTAAAGCACAATATTTCATTGAATAGTGCTTTAATTTGTTTCGAACAATATTAAACCACTCATTCAAATTTTTTTATCTAACTACTTGGCTGCAATGTCGACACTAGATCACTATCGCCTTGCCATCGAACGTTATTATTTCCAACTAATGTAACGGTTTAATACCATCGTCATGGATAATTCACTTTATTTTAATGGAAAGTTTACTCTATAATCCCAATTAGAATGTGTTCAATCATCTTGTATAAGTGTTTATGGAATTCTTGTCGATATCGTTTGCAAGACATATCGATTAGAACTCCTTAAAATACTCAATGAAAACTCAATATAGAGGATAATCAGTCATATTCTTAATGCATATATGGTTGCTTCTATTTATTAGTTTCATTACTACTCATGATAGAAACAGCGAAGCCCTACACTCCTTCATTTATTTATTAGAGTTGCATTCCAAGTCAAATAATCTTTAAATAATCATTTAATCATCAATGTTAATTACTACTCCTTAATCCCTCTTTAAGATTTTATTAACTTTTTGCATAGCTGAAACAATCCACTTTTTCCCGCTGCATGCTCTAATCTATTGCTAGAATAGAGTTTCCACCCTTATATAAATCTTGAATTTTATTCATTAACCCATCGCCAAACCAACTATTTGATACAATTATCCAATTAAGCATAAAAAATGAATGGGGTTTGAAAGTTTCTCAAAAATTCAAAACCTAAGGACAAACTAACGAAAGGATCAAAGGAAGGAAACTTCTTATCAAGATAAACTACAAAAGATTGGACAACCACCTTGGAATATTATGGAATGAAATAAGGATTTCGAATCACATTCCGGAAACTTGGGTCTTTACTCGACTCCATTAATAAGAATCATGAGAAAAGCATAACAACAAGAATGAAGAAGTAGCACAAGTGTTATCCTTCTACACTATGACATATGTACTGTTCCGGTTTTGTTCTATATTTATTGTATTTTCTTCTGAACCTCTGATCAGATACCAACTATGACACCCCACCCCAAGACCCATCTTAATGAAAAGCATTAATGGGTAATGCCACTTTTAGAGCAGAGAATAGGGTTTGTTAGGGGTAACCATTCGTAATGATGTATTATACAAGTATTCAATACGTCGAGTACAAATTTTCCTTTTGTTATTTCAAGAGGATCGATATACTCAATACTTCTAATGTGAAATTACGATGGCTAAAGGACGCATTCAGAACAATATACAACTCATTACAGTCAATAGATCATAGAACAATTACATATAGGTACAATTCATCCTCCAAATCCAAGCAAGGTGAGTGTGCGCTCATAAATTTCTAGTTTACAAAGTTTCGAATGTTTATTGTTGGGTTTTGCTCATCGTTGATGATAAAGTGCATTTACTGTAACTTCGTTTCTTTCCATGAATCATATGTTTCCAAAACTGGATTTATTCAATTTTGAGAGCTTAGATATATGTCATCCCTTAATAGATTCATGCAATCTTTGTTCCATTGTATTGCCTAGTATTTTTAGTTTTTGCATGTAACGTTTGGTTGAGTTCAGTTGATGTTTGATGGCCTGAAAATGTTGTCAAAGCCAGTATTTTGATCAAGTTGGGTAACCTGAGAGAATCGTGATCTGGGTTGACCCATGCAGTGATATTTTCGAAGGATAAAAGCCTGCCTTGCTTTGAGAACGGTGTTGGTTACATGATGCTTTAGCTTACATTTCCCATGACATTTCCTGATCGATATCACCTCATTATTGCATATTTAAAATTAGCATTCCAAGCGAATGCCATAGCTTATCTAAACACTAATCTATAATGGTTATTGTCGAAATATTGATTGTGCTTTATGTTGATTTTGATTGATGATTCCTTATACGAGCATGTATTTTCTACTAGTTTTCTAAATGGATATAAATAGTGTTCTAACTATAGCTATGAGCCGAAAAGGATATCCTGGTTTTGGACTTTCTAACAAATTGTCTCAGAGCAATAGTATGACCATACTTTGGAAATTACAAACATTTTCAAAGAAAGAAATAAATGGATTTCGAAGTTACTTTAGAAACCATTTTTGTAAATAATATTTTATTTTTACAAATTAAAAACACACATTTCTGCACCCATTAGGATATACGTATTTGTGATTAAACGATATAGTATACTTCATGGTATGGGACACGAAGGCATATTGTATCGGTTAATTATAGGCCCGTCTAATTGAAGCAGATGACTTGGTGTTCAGATGATCTGATATATCTGCTGATTGTTGTTCTGATGTTTTCTGGTGTGGGATGAGCAAACAGTAAACCAGTAGTGAGAACATATGGTATGGACACATAGTTACCACCGCTAGGTTATTAGTCATAAGTCTATGAGACATCTCATTGTTATTGCCAGTATTAGACCCTCGGGTCAATTAAGCTCTAATTCTGGATAGATCCATTATCCTATTGTATTTTGGGTAGATCCAACAGTTGTACTTCTGGATAGCTCCAATGCCATGTTGTAATTCTGGGTAGATCTCACATCGTTGTTGAAATTTTGGGTAGATCCAATAGTTGTAATATTGGGTAGATCCAAACATTGTACTTTCTAGGTAGATCCAAATATTATAATTTTGGGTAAATCAAAATATGGTACTCGACTAAACTATTTGCTCAACTGTTGTTTGATGAGTGATGCTTTGATGCATTCGACCTTAAGGTTATATATATTGATGTTTTAGTGATAAGGATGCTTATCTACATGTTATGATATTGGATCCACTTTACTTTTGATGACTTGGTCATATGACCATACATTTGTGTTTGATGATTTTGGATCTAGAATCTATTTATTTTGATGATTTGGTATTTGTTGTTATTGGCTTGGTTGGAATTATAAACTCACTTGAGTTTACATACATTGTTAGTCGCATTTGATTATGTTAAATTATCCAACTCATTTGGGTTTACGTGTGTTGACTTTTGAGCTTAATGGTTGTTCAATGTTGATACCGAATATCAAGTCCATCACTAGGATACACTTAGGTGTAACCTTCTCCTTGATGTTATATTGATATGGTTCATTAATGTCTCTACGTTCCATCTGGGATGAGAAGGAATCTTTATTTGTTGATATTTCATCTCGCCCCGTTATTATTACTAACTTATAGACTAGATTGACCCATTGTGTTAATACTTAAGTCAGATCGAGTTGTTTTAGGTTTAGAAAGTCGTTGACTTTGATCTTTTAGTTTCTCCTTTAGGCTATCTCATGAAGTATCTCGTCGTTGTAGTCTATTTGATTTATAGTATAATTATTCTATAGGAGATGTATTTTATATGGTTCATGTACATTCATTTGTAAATGTAGCACATATATATGTTGTATTTATGTGAATGTATCTATTTGTAATTATTCCATGATTTGAAATCTATAATGTGTTGTATATTGTTCTGAATGCGATCCTTAGCAATCATAGTTTCATACTAGATGTGTTGGGTACGTTGATCCACCAAAATAATAAAAGAAAATTTTAGCCACCTAATCAACGTATTTTATACTTGTCTAATGCGAAATTATGGATGGTCTCCCCTAACTAGCCATATTCTCCTCTCTAATAGACAACATTACTCGTTAATGCTTTTTATTAGGGTGGATATCGGGGTAGGGTGTTGTAGTTGGGTCAACCCAGGAAGATAATTGGTCGATCCACCCAAAAGCATTTCTCCAGGCTGTGTCGATCCTTGTTGAGCTGTGTTCGTGCGCTATTTTCCAGTGGGTCGAAGTCCTTTTGTGCTATGTATTGGGCCACTAAAAGCCCACTTTGCTGCATCTTTTGCAAGTGCTACATGTGATGTTTGCAGCATTAAGCTGAAGCTAATTCAACCCATTTCAATTGGCTGATTGTTTGTCGTATTCCCTTGATGTTGTGTATCATAATTGGTTTATATTGATTATTGTGCAAGGAACCTACATCATGTGCACATTTTAACTGAAGGAAAATTTGGTTCGAATTCATGTCAATAAATGAAATTTAAACCAAATTACTACTGGATCTACTTGATAATTTATAAATCGAGAAATATACCTTTAAAGCTTCATCCTTTAATCCATGCGTTTGATTTGAGACTTAGTTGATTCGAATCAAAGCCCCCAAACTAGCAAGCCTCCATAGTTGTCCACGAACACATGATCTCAACGATGTCTAACAAAATCGAGAAGAGGAATCGATGGTGCTAGCCGATTTAGGGTTTTAGGTTTTCTTAATTTTTTATTTTTCGTGGTTTTTGGAAAAGATTGATAAAATGAAAAAGGTCGGCCCTTTTCCTTTAATGTAACCCACTAAAAAATCTAAATTAAATAAGACTTTTAAACCCTTATACCATTTCAATATTAGAGAAAAGGTCAACACTTTGATTTCCTGTAACACCCCGCCTCCGCTAGGGTCACTCGCAAAGGAATGCACTAGCTTTAGAGGGGCATTATTGGTAAACATGCACAGAAATATCACAAGACAGAACATATAAAATAGAGGAAGTAAAATCAAACTTTCATAACATGAATAAATAAGGTCTAAAGCCTTTTACATCAGAGTACATCAAAACCTGTCTTGCAATAGTAAAGAAGCATAAAGACATTTTCATAAATTATTCCCCAAGTAAAAACAGTAAAGTAGCCATTAGCCAAGAAAAGTCCAAGCCATCCATGATGACCTTCAAGCAGAAGAAGTCCGAACTAAACAACAGTATTTCCTCCCTGTAACCTGGGGGGGAAACGGAAGAAAAGAGGCGAAACAAAACGGGTCAGTCAAAAAGACTGAGTAAGCCCTATCTACTATTAGCATAAAAACTAGTAAAGTTAACTGACATGAGAAACTGAGATGAACATAAGCATGATAACAAGATAGATAAGCTAAATCAAAATAACTGGATGAACTACTGAACTCAGATAAACTAAGGTGTCATGATAAATTACGATGTCAAGATAAAACAAGGTATCACATCGTTAGGTTTCTATCAAGTATAATATCCCCAAGATATCTGTCACGTATAACGCCCCGTGATATCTATCCTGTATTTTAGCTCTGCACCTACCGTACTAGTATCCCCACCGTGTCATGTGTTAACCAAGAATGACCCTCACTCAAAAGTCGTGTAATGGTCCATGTCAACCTAATATATCGCATATATAGGTTACTCAACTTGTATGTTTTATTCCATGTAAATGTTCAGTCCCTTGCCGTAGACCATACGGGCTTTCCCATGAGATTCTATATTACTTTAACATAGTTCCATGATCCTTAAGATCGGTTTGGACTGTTACCCTAAACCTAGCTAGGGTCTTCCAACATGAATTATTGTTTGTACAACTAGGACTTATGCTACCTAGGGCTGCTAGGGATTATGCTTACCTATTGCACGTTTTCGTATCTCGGTTTGGGTTCAACCACCTAGGGCCACTAGGGATTACGCTAACCGCCAACCGCGCCCTTTTTCCCACGCATTCATCGGGAATCGCTTTTCCATGACTGTATGCACATGTATCACATCGTGTCATCCGAGTCCTGTCACAGGGCAAATCAAGAAATACAGGACTCGGTCGGGAGCTTTCGATTTATCTGCCGATGCAGATGCTAAGGTCTGTTTTTCTTATACGTGGCTATGGTCCCACGAGACCACTCCCTCAACTAGTGAAAGACAAGACAGGATAAATCCTGTATGAGAACACAACACTGGCCAACCCACATCCAAGCCTTACCGCAACCATAATTAGATAGCAATTATGGTCTTTTGGGTGTTCTCTGCCTTTCCGTACGTACACGCTTGACCAAAGATGGTAGGTAGCCTGACGAAATGCTATCTAGGGTACGACCGTGTATCGTCGACTATCCCCTATCCATCCCCGTCTTTAGGTCGCTCGTATAGCAACCAAGGCATACTCTTGGTTCTTCTAACGCAGACCTTAACCTCTCATGAGCCTAGTATAATCACCTGGCAGCTCATAGAGGGATACCAAGAATATCCTCACGTTCCCCGAAGCCGCTGCTTCGTTACCCAGTTCGCTGGAGCCTTTATCTAAATCAGATACTTGCTCCTACTCGTATACTTAAAACGATGACCTACCGTATCAGGTTACTCATCTATTTATGAACTGGTCTAAATTTCCTTGACTAAGAATCATTACTTAGTTATTCTTCAACTAAGGTTTACCACTTAGCATTGTTCCCGTTATCCTTGTTAACTACGGTTATCCACCTAATCCTCAGAACTAGGGTTTACATAATGGATTAAGTGTCACTTAAGTTCATGACTTAACCCATCTACAAATCCTGTCAAAATTGGCTAAGTATCCAAGTTCAAGGCTTAACCCTACAAACCATGCTCAAGTTGGTTAAGTATATTAAGCAATTCACGACTTAACCTTGTCCAATTATCATTCTAGATTGGTTAAGTATATATTAACTTGACCCTATCAATTTACTTAGTCAAATCGGTCAAGTGTATTCAAGCGATTCGTGACTTAGCCTTATCATGTTTTCACGTTATATTGGTTAAGTATTGGTTAACTTAACCACAATAAATTAACGAGTTAGATTGGATAAGTATAGGTCACTTAACCACATCAATTCATCATGTTTAGATTAGTTAAGTGTTTAACTTAACCCCATTAAACTACCAAGTGGGATTAATTAAGTCTAGGCTAATTTAACCCCATCCGATTTCCATGTTTAGACTAGTTGAGTCTAATCTTAACCCCATTCGTTAACCGTATTTTTCGGTTAAGCGTCATTAAGAAAACTTACTTAACCTTACCAGGTTATCGCGTTGGATTGATTAAGTGCTGGTTAACTTAACCCCATCCACTAGTCATATAAAAATGGTTAAGTGTCATTAGGCAAATCAAGTTACTTAACCTACCCAACCTTGTCATGTTTTGTTAAGTATCATTAGCCTAATCAAATTACTTAACCCATTTGTCCATGTCATATTTGGTTAA
Source organism: Allium sativum (assembly GCA_030737875.1). NCBI lineage: Eukaryota > Viridiplantae > Streptophyta > Magnoliopsida > Asparagales > Amaryllidaceae > Allium > Allium sativum. Next base: position 180,177,912 of record CM060924.1, on the reverse strand, counting down.
GAGTCATTAATCAAATTAACTTAACCCTATCATGTGGCATTAATTACTTAATGCACCTTCACCTCTCACATTAGACTTTGTTGTGGTTACTAGTTAAGCCGGTCGGTTCCGGGTAGCTTTACACCACAACTTGGTCTAACCTCGGGTTCAAGCACAACATGACCAACTTCTCACATTGGGTCCTATTGTTTGCAACTACTAGTTAGGCCGGTCGGTTCCGGGTAGTTTTACGTTGCAAACTCAACCCAACCTCGAGTTGGCCACACTTATATTATCTAAGTGTCATGTCCATCATGTTTCCCAAAACATGTTACAAGTTTTCAAGCATTTGGGTAGACCTAACTTAATAGGTAAATTCCCAAAGGGTAGACCTAACTTAATAGGTAAATTCCCAAGCTTATGTTTTTATGCATACTTACATGTCAACTTCCATGTTATATTTCAAGTCATGTTTTCAAGTTGTATTTTCATGTCATTAGAAATTACCCATAACATAACCCAACGCTTTTAAACTCGCATATACGTTCGCGACAACGTAATGGATTAAAAGAAGAGACTTGGCAAAGGCATGACAAAAATGGATATTAAGCCACAAGTTAATCATGGTGGCAAATGAGGCACAAATGTGTTCATTAACTTGCATGTTACATTCTTAAGCCTCAAAACATGCATAAACCCAAACTTGGCACATAAGCGAATCATGGTGACAAAAGATATGGAATGATGACTAGTAACTCGCATATATCATCATATAAGGGTTATGACTTCATATGCAAGTTGACATAAAGGTTATGAGGGTTCTCATGTTGCCTAATGCAACATTTCAACATAAAGGTTGTAGCTTTTAGCTCACAAGATCAAGATAATGACTTCATAAACTTGCATGACATGATAGCATGTATCACACTCAATGATCAAACCCAAACTTGCAACATGAACATTTAACTTCATAGTTAATATCTAAGAGTAGGGAAAGGGCTTACATTGCTATGAAGGCACAAAAGATATGACAAAGCCCTTATGCAATCAAATAGACCCAAAATGCAAGCTCTAATATAAAAACCCTTGAGCCAAAATGATCAAAACCCTTGCTTTATGATGCAAAGATAGAAACTTGACTTGAATGCAAGCTAATGACACTCATACAAGCTTGAAAACACTTGTATGCATGGAAAATCTCTCATAGAAACCATTTAGAAATTTTATGAAGAGAGTGGAGGCCATGAGAGGTAAAATTTTGCCATAGTTTAGTTGCATGAATGAATAATGAGGATTTAGGATAGGTTAGGGTCTTATTTATAGATTAGGCAAGTGTTTTAGGCCATAGGATTAAACCTAGATTCAATCCAAGCCATCAAAGCATGTCTTGGGGAAGAAGTCAAGTGTAGGAACCATCTAGGGCCTTTAGATTAAAGATGAACCATGAGAACCATCCAAATGCAAAATCTGCATTTGAGCGAATCGGCCCACGGGTTGACAGCCAAACACCCTGGATTAACCCCTAGTCGACCCAGCGGGCTCGGGTCGACCTCAAAAATCGGCCGGTTCGGTTATTCCCCTCTCCCAATTCGCTGTTTTGAACATTTTTGCATATTTATTTATTTAATTTTCAATTATATATATATATCAATATATATATATTTCTCTGCGCAACCCATTTCACTTAATTAAGTATACTTTAATTTGGGAATTTTTTGTGAAACTTCGCGAGGCCATATCTTGGTCATACGGACTCCGATTTTCGAAAACTCGGACTCTATTTCGCGTATTTTTCCGAGACGAACGCAATGGCATAGCCCGTTTCCCTTGATTCATATTTTACAATTTAATTCTGCCTCCATTTATGTTATAACAGGTTATTGAAAATACGGGTTGTTACATTATCCCCACCTTTTAGGATTTCGTCCCCGAAATCTCCAAGTTAGGAAGAACATATCCTACCATCCATCATCCATCTACTCAAAACATCATCCACAAGCAACCATTGTCCTTAGATGATTTCTAATGCTGTATGAATATATGCAAAACGTGTGTGTACATGTTCCTTAGCTAATGCTAATGATCAGGCCTGAATAATCTTTCTAATGCAAAATATGTATAGTGCCATGAATCCAACATGTATGCAAATAGTCCTAGTCATATAGATACTATATGCGTGCACAATCATTCATTCATATGCAACAACCGCATGATAATACATTCGATTTCATCCATAAACAAGTATAAATACTCGTGCATATGCAATATGAAATGTGACCGAGTCGAGCTAGTATCTAATGTGTATTCGTGCATCCACGAGCAACCACTTGCAACCATATCAATCATAACATGTTTCAAATACATGTTTACATCCATAGGGTTCTACCTATAATTCCCTGAAACAGGGTCGAGAAGATAAACAGGTCAAACTCCTTACAGGGTTTGTAACGGAGAATAGGACCGAGAGGATGTCCACAAAAGATAGCCTACAAGTAAGCTCTACAGAAAACAGGGATCAAGGATATACTCCCAAAAAGAGATATCATGCGCGTATCTAGTCTTTGACCATCAAAGTCGTCTTTTAACTTCGCGATTTTGTAGCTTCTTATTCCTGTTTCCATAACATGAGCTGGAACTCATTTCTTCGTCGTCTCTCGTTCCACTTGCACTTATCCTTTTCCTAGAATACTTGACGCAAACATGACTGCGTACTCATGATCTCATGCAAGCTTTCCAAAATTCACTAGTGAATCTTGGATCTCGTTTATATACTATAAGGCATTCCATGTAGAAGAACTTTCTCTTGAAAGTAAACAGATGTCAATCAGGTTATCATGCGCACTTACTAGGGTGATCTCTATAACCCATGCATAAATGAAGTAAACCATCTGTCTTATTGGCGAACACCACTCGATCGGGCTTCAAAATTCCAATAAAGGCATCAAGGGATTCTAAGTAACTAGTCATGACAGAACCTCAAAAAGGTTACCCGATACTTCGAGGGCATTACCAAGGCTAGTCAAAAGGTCTAACTACCCTCCTATCAAAACCGAGAGTGGCACCCCCTACTGGATAACCACTTCATCCCTAGAATCCATCCATAGCTTATAAACATAAGCATTATTTCCAAACTCAACACTTGGCATAGACATTCCCAAATCCAAACAAGTCATGTATAAATGGACTGATTCTCCAATAGGACTTTGAGACAAAAATGGGATTCTCTATTACGCTAGTACTTAAGGTGCAGAGACTCATCTATCGAAGCAGACTTAAATGATATGAACAACGAAGTCCTAACGGGATGATAGAGAAGAAAAGCTAAACATTTAACAAGATCGTTACCCTCCTTCCGAGGTACTCTAGAAATAAGAGCATACTACTGCCCTCCCGATGATCTTGTCCTTGTCCCATAATACTTAACTATCCGCCCCGTTTTACCATGCCAAAGGTACTCTCTCATCATGGGTTTCATTGTTCATCTTTCTCCCTCCTTTGAGGACTAAGCCATACCAACAAGTTGCTCATCCTTAAGCTCGTATCCTTTATCCTTCTTTCTCACGATCCTTTCTTATAACGCGGCCACTGGTCTCTCGAGAACCACCTCCATCGTATGGAAAGCACTTTCGTAGGTAGAAAAGACTAGTCGCAGTTAAAACTACTGTGACTACAGATGGAGGAAAGAAAGGAAAAGAGACTCAATTAAGGAAACAAGGATAGTGCTAATGGCCTTTGGGGAATAGCCTTTTTCTTTTAAAAGAAAATTTTCTTGAAAAATGCTTCTTTGTAAACGGTTTTTTTTCAAATAGTTTTCAGAAGGTCTTTAAAAACTTTTGCCCAGTCTGGTAACCTTCTGCTCTGATACCACGTGTAACACCCCGCCTCCGCTAGGGTCACTCGCAAAGGAATGCACTAGCTTTAGAGGGGCATTATTGGTAAACATGCACAGAAATATCACAAGACAGAACATATAAAATAGCGGAAGTAAAATCAAACTTTCATAACATGAATAAATAAGGTCTAAAGCCTTTTACATTAGAGTACATCAAAACCTGTCTTGCAATAGTAAAGAAGCATAAAGACATTTTCATAAATTATTCCCCAAGTAAAAACAGTAAAGTAGCCATTAGCCAAGAAAAGTCCAAGCCATCCATGATGACCTTCAAGCAGAAGAAGTCCGAACTAAACAACAGTATTTCCTCCCTGTAACCTGGGGGGGAAACGGAAGAAAAGAGGCGAAACAAAACGGGTCAGTCAAAAAGACTGAGTAAGCCCTATCTACTATTAGCATAAAAACTAGTAAAGTTAACTGACATGAGAAACTGAGATGAACATAAGCATGATAACAAGATAGATAAGCTAAATCAAAATAACAGGATGAACTACTGAATTCAGATAAACTAAGGTGTCATGATAAATTACGATGTCAAGATAAAACAAGGTATCACATCGTCAGGTTTCTATCAAGTATAATATCCCCAAGATATCTGTCACGTATAACGCCCCGTGATATCTATCCTGTATTTTAGCTCTGCACCTACCGTACTAGTATCCCCACCGTGTCATGTGTTAACCAAGAATGACCCTCACTCAAAAGTCGTGTAATGGTCCATGTCAACCTAATATATCGCATATATAGGTTACTCAACTTGTATGTTTTATTCCATGTAAATGTTCAGTCCCTTGCCGTAGACCATACGGGCTTTCCCATGAGATTCTATATTACTTTAACATAGTTCCATGATCCTTAAGATCGGTTTGGACTGTTACCCTAAACCTAGCTAGGGTCTTCCAACATGAATTATTGTTTGTACAACTAGGACTTATGCTACCTAGGGCTGCTAGGGATTATGCTTACCTATTGCACGTTTTCGTATCTCGGTTTGGGTTCAACCACCTAGGGCCACTAGGGATTACGCTAACCGCCAACCGCGCCCTTTTTCCCACGCATTCATCGTGAATCGCTTTTCCATGACTGTATGCACCTGTATCACATCGTGCCATCCGAGTCCTGTCACAGGGCAAATCAAGAAATACAGGACTCGGTCGGGAGCTTTCGATTTATCTGCCGATGCAGATGTTAAGGTCTGTTTTTCTTATACGTGGCTATGGTTCCACGAGACCACTCCCTCAACTAGTGAAAGACAAGACAGGATAAATCCTGTATGAGAACACAACACTGGCCAACCCACATCCAAGCCTTACCGCAACCATAATAAGATAGCAATTATGGTCTTTTGGGTGTTCTCTGCCTTTCCGTACGTACACGCTTGACCAAAGATGGTAGGTAGCCTGACGAAATGCTATCTAGGGTACGACCGTGTATCGTCGACTATCCCCTATCCATCCCCGTCTTTAGGTCGCTCGTATAGCAACCAAGGCATACTCTTGGTTCTTCTAACGCAGACCTTAACCTCTCATGAGCCTAGTATAATCACCTGGCAGCTCATAGAGGGATACCAAGAATATCCTCACGTTCCCCGAAGCCGCTGCTTCGTTACCCAGTTCGCTGGAGCCTTTATCTAAATCAGATACTTGCTCCTACTCGTATACTTAAACGATGACCTACCGTATCAAGTTACTCATCTATCTATGAACTGGTCTAAATTTCCTTGACTAAGAATCATTACTTAGTTATTCTTCAACTAAGGTTTACCACTTAACATTGTTCCCGTTATCCTTGTTAACTACGGTTATCCACCTAATCCTCAGAACTAGGGTTTACATAATGGATTAAGTGTCACTTAAGTTCATGACTTAACCCGTCTACAAATCCTGTCAAAATTGGCTAAGTATCCAAGTTCAAGGCTTAACCCTACAAACCATGCTCAAGTTGGTTAAGTATATTAAGCAATTCACGACTTAACCTCGTCCAATTATCATTCTAAATTGGTTAAGTATATATTAACTTGACCCTATCAATTTACTTAGTCAAATCGGTCAAGTGTATTCAAGCGATTCGTGACTTAGCCTTATCATGTTTTCACGTTATATTGGTTAAGTATTGGTTAACTTAACCACAATAAATTAACGAGTTAGATTGGATAAGTATAGGTCACTTAACCACATCAATTCATCATGTTTAGATTAGTTAAGTGTTTAACTTAACCCCATTAAACTACCAAGTGGGATTAATTAAGTCTAGGCTAACTTAACCCCATCCGATTTCCATGTTTAGACTAGTTGAGTCTAATCTTAACCCCATTCGTTAACCGTATTTTTCGGTTAAGCGTCATTAAGAAAACTTACTTAACCTTACCAGGTTATCGCGTTGGATTGATTAAGTGTTGGTTAACTTAACCCCATCCACTAGTCATATAAAAATGGTTAAGTGTCATTAGGCAAATCAAGTTACTTAACCTACCCAACCTTGTCATGTTTTGTTAAGTATCATTAGCCTAATCAAATTACTTAACCCATTTGTCCATGTCATATTTGGTTAAGAGTCATTAATCAAATTAACTTAACCCTATCATGTGGCATTAATTACTTAATGCACCTTCACCTCTCACATTAGACTTTGTTGTGGTTACTAGTTAAGCCGGTCGGTTCCGGGTAGCTTTACACCACAACTTGGTCTAACCTCGGGTTCAAGCACAACATGACCAACTTCTTACATTGGGTCCTATTGTTTGCAACTACTAGTTAGGCCGGTCGGTTCCGGGTAGTTTTACGTTGCAAACTCAACCCAACCTCGAGTTGGCCACACTTATATTATCTAAGTGTCATGTCCATCATGTTTCCCAAAACATGTTACAAGTTTTCAAGCATTTGGGTAGACCTAACTTAATAGGTAAATTCCCAAAGGGTAGACCTAACTTAATAGGTAAATTCCCAAGCTTATGTTTTTATGCATACTTACATGTCAACTTCCATGTTATATTTCAAGTCATGTTTTCAAGTTGTATTTTCATGTCATTAGAAATTACCCATAACATAACCCAACGCTTTTAAACTCGCATATACGTTCGCGACAACGTAATGGATTAAAAGAAGAGACTTGGCAAAGGCATGACAAAAATGGATATTAAGCCACAAGTTAATCATGGTGGAAAATGAGGCACAAATGTGTTCATTAACTTGCATGTTACATTCTTAAGCCTCAAAACATGCATAAACCCAAACTTGGCACATAAGCGAATCATGGTGACAAAAGATATGGAATGATGACTAGTAACTCGCATATATCATCATATAAGGGTTATGACTTCATATGCAAGTTGACATAAAGGTTATGAGGGTTCTCATGTTGTCTAATGCAACATTTCAACATAAAGGTTGTAGCTTTTAGCTCACAAGATCAAGATAATGACTTCATAAACTTGCATGACATGATAGCATGTATCATACTCAATGATCAAACCCAAACTTGCAACATGAACATTTAACTTCATAGTTAATATCTAAGAGTAGGGAAAGGGCTTACATTGCTATGAAGGCACAAAAGATATGACAAAGCCCTTATGCAATCAAATAGACCCAAAATGCAAGCTCTAACATAAAAACCCTTGAGCCAAAATGATCAAAACCCTTGCTTTATGATGCAAAGATAGAAACTTGACTTGAATGCAAGCTAATGACACTCATACAAGCTTGAAAACACTTGTATGCATGGAAAATCTCTCATAGAAACCATTTAGAAATTTTATGAAGAGAGTGGAGGCCATGAGAGGTAAAATTTTGCCATAGTTTAGTTGCATGAATGAATAATGAGGATTTAGGATAGGTTAGGGTCTTATTTATAGATTAGGCAAGTGTTTTAGGCCATAGGATTAAACCTAGATTCAATCCAAGCCATCAAAGCATGTCTTGGGGAAGAAGTCAAGTGTAGGAACCATCTAGGGCCTTTAGATTAAAGATGAACCATGAGAACCATCCAAATGCAAAATCTGCATTTGAGCGAATCGGCCCACGGGTTGACAGCCAAACACCCTGGATTAACCCCTAGTCGACCCAGCGGGCTCGGGTCGACCTCAAAAATCGGCCGGTTCGGTTATTCCCCTCTCCCAATTCGCTGTTTTGAACATTTTTGCATATTTATTTATTTAATTTTCAATTATATATATATATATCAATATATATATATATATATATATATATATATATATATATTTCTCTGCGCAACCCATTTCACTTAATTAAGTATACTTTAATTTGGGAATTTTTCGTGAAACTTCGCGAGGCCATATCTTGGTCATACAGACTCCGATTTTCGAAAACTCGGACTCTATTTCACGTATTTTTCCGAGACGAACGCAATGGCATAGCCCGTTTCCCTTGATTCAGATTTTACAATTTAATTCTGCCTCCATTTATGTTATAACAGGTTATGAAAATACGGGTTGTTACATTTCCCTTCTATTGTGAATGGTTCATATCCCTTTCAAGTGTTCTTATGTGTGACCCTATAGGTTATTACAACATTGGCAATGATTTTAAATTGAATTTAAATCATAAATAGTGATTGGCATCTAGCAATACGTCGTTGCTACCCAAGTTATAATAAAATCAATGATTCGATACAACCTTTCCGTGACCAGTGTATCAGTGTTATATAATCCTTTTAACCAATATATCCTGGATTAAACTCGAGGCATGGATCGTATCATCCTTTTATAATTTAATCCGATTTTCTTGATCGATGAGTAGACTGTTTAAAACAAATCAATATTTGAGCACGGCCATGCATTTCACAGTCTCACTCAATCAAGAGGCCCATGGATATCACTACAAATATAAACATATATGTTGTAGGGTTAAATCCCATATAGATCATTCATAATTTTTCATTCGATTCGAGATGTATCCAATAATCACCGTTATCGTTACTCTGTTACGAAATAACTTTAGATGATATCAAAACAAAAATATCCTCGAATAAAATTATAATGATTTCAGGTCTGAGGACCATTACATCACTGTCACTATGAGAATAACTCGTGATACTGTTAATTATATTCCATGGAGTTATCTTATGGTGGGTCAGCCCAATACGATATTCTCTAATACGTATTTATATCTTGACTTTAATATCATGTATATTAATGATCAATGAGATGTGATCATCAGTCAATCAATATACTAGTCTCAACGCTTTATTGTTGTCCTTTATAAATAATAAAACTCGACTAGGGACATTTAAGAATAATAATACTTATCTCATTATATAATCTCAAGTTCAGTCTTACTCGAACTATATAATTCCGTATTATTTTTCTAAGGACTTTTGTTGTGTTAATACTTTTATTACGCAGTAAATATAACATAACAGAATATATATTTTATTCCAAATAAAATAACAACATCAACAATTATATCAATCTCATCAAATGGGTTGCCTCTAGGGCATAAACTCTAACAATCTCCCACTTGCACTAGAGTCAATCATTTATGTATCATTTACTCATGAAACCAGTGACTATTAAACTCCTGCTGCGACAGCGTTTAATTCAGTATGCCTGCAACCTTACAGATTTTGTAACTTTGCAGATATGTTCATATCCTCTGTGAACATTTTCACATAAGAATTATATTTCTTAAATATATGTTTGGATCAATTATGAGTTTAGCGTTTTAGGCCTGAGCAATAGCCACATTGTTATCGTAATGCAAAATCATTGGATCTACAATGAATTAAGTTCAATCATGAACTTCTTAATCCAAACATTTTCTTTCTTAGAATCAGTATTTATATCTTGCTTTAAAACTAACATTATTCACAATAATTAATGTGTTATCAAATAACATTAGAATTATTGTGTCACTCCACTCAATTTCTTGTCTATACAAGATTTAATGCCATTTTGTGGTTCAATATATTTCGAATTCTATTTCATTCCCATTGGTATCTTAGAGACTGGTTCTCCTTTAAATGCATACCAATTTGAGCAATAAACGTTTTACTCTCAGAGAACTTATAGAAATAATATCCATTTGTTTCTTGTGGATATTACACAAAATAGTTATCTGATTTGGGTCCGATCTTATTGGAGGAAGGACGTTTAACAAACTCTTTACATCCCAAATCTTTGCATTAGACATACTAGGACATTTCCTAGTCCATATCTTATATGGCGTCTTTAAATCGTTTCAGTTGGATTTAATACAATTGTTCTAAATTTAATTTATTGGAAGATCTATATGACTTATCATTAATCGTACTATATCTTATAAGGTGCGATGTCTCCATTCTGATACATCATTCTAATATGATGTTCTAGGTGGAGTGAGTTGTGAAACAATTTCAAACTCATTTTGATAGTCATTATATAGTTGGCTTAAGTATTCTCTTTGATCCTTTCAGAGAGAATTTATTTTCTATCAAAATTGGTTTCTAACTTCACTTTGAATTCTTTGAACTTTTCAAATGATTCTGATATGTGTTTCATAAGATACACATATCTATATCTACTGATATCATTAGTAAATATAATGAAGTAATAAAACCTACCTCTAGCTTATGTATTCATTGCTCCATATACATCATTATGTATGAGACCCAATACTTATCACTTATTCATCGTGTCAAGTAAAAGGTGATTCGGTTATTTTGCCTAATAAACAAGATTTGCATGCTTCATATGATTCGAAATCAAATGATTTCAAAATTCCATCACTATGGAGTTTTGATATACTTTCTTGTTTATATGGGCTAACTGGCAATGCTAAAAGTATGTTGGATTTAAATCACTAAATTTAATCCATTCATTATTAATGTCAAGTACATTATAGTTAACGATTCATAATATTCATTAACTACTTGTGAAATTCCATAGATATTTCATTTAATTAAAATGAATAACAATTATTCCTTTTATTGCAAATGAAATTCAAACTTGTCTTAACAAGATTTATTATAACATTTATTTTAAGTGGAATTTATTGTTTTATTTATTTAATTAAGCCAGTATATACAACAAGAATCAACCTACTATGGATAATCAATCAACATTTGCTTCATTTCCAATTGTAAGTCCACTTGTTCTTTCTATCAGATTTCTACTTATTCTGTAATTTCTGTAAATCAACATACATTTATGTGATTTATATCTAGTACCTAATACTAGAAATGTATAAGTAGATTATAATAACATTTATATCTTATTCAGTTGAAGTCACACTTCAACCTTTTATTTTAGATCTTTGGTATTTGCAAAACAACTGTGTTTAGTTTGTTTGAGGACAATCCTCAAATTTTAATGTTAATCAAGAAATTTGATTTAATTCAATTTATCCTTCTCAAGGATTAAATTAAATTATCGGAGTTATTTATTATTTAATATCTATATTAGATAATAAAATAATAATTGATTCTGTAATATTTATTTAATACAAAATTTTGGCAGTCAAAATTTATATTAACATAAATATATAATTTAAACTAAAATACGCTCCCACTCAAATTAACATCCCTCTATTTATATATATATATATATATATATCATTATATCCATATAATGGTGTTCCAAGATCCATATCTAGTCATGCCTTGACCCTGCTTTGGCTGAACTCAAAACACAACCTTTTAGGTAGACATCTTATGTCAATTATATCATATATAATTCTTGGATCGCATGATGAACATTTAATTCAGTATTATTCATTTGCTCAAAATATAGAATAATTCATGTTGTTGTCTCTAAGGCCATAATTGTATTATGCAGCCTAGTTAAGTCAGACCCAATAATAGATTGGAGCACCACATTTTACTCCATCGCATATAACCAAAATAAAAGGTGCACAATGCTTTGGCGTTAGTTACAACCAGTGATTCTGGACAGTGATGAGTATATTATTGGAAGACTTCACCATGACTTAATATAACAAAATTATTTGCTTTAAAGGGAATTTATAATTCGTAGTGACGAACAATATCAAAGTTATTTACATATATGAAAATATACGTATTTTATATTCATAATATAAATTGGATTTAAATAAAATATACGAATCAAAAATATATATATTATATTTAGATCCAGTGGAGTATATAGATTTCAAGTCTATTTCCTTTTGAACATTTCAAGGTAAACGGTCTTGAAATATTATATCAATATAACCAGATATGGATAATACAATATAAATGGTATTGGACATTTCAACATAGGCATTGAACACTTCTATGTAACCTATATATACATCTCAATATGAATGCGTACACACATTTGCATATAGCTTGTTATTCTTGGAATTCATGTTCTAAACAGTATGCATATATCCATATATATATATATGTGTGTGTGTGTAAGTATAACATAGGTAGGAGATGATACAATTACACATTCTATTTCCAGTATAGGGGAATTAATCCACAAACATTTACATCCAGATTAATGACCCAGTTTGATTTCATGGCTAAAATAAAATTAATGGGCATACAGGCAATGTAAATATAGTGGTCAAGATAGAACATGCCAAATTTGATACAGAATACACAACAATATACATGAATGTACAGAGTTAGATCCTATTATAAAGATACACATTGTCTTTATTACAAATGAATACAGTCATTTAATCCTTATTAAACATCATTTCATATGAAATACAATGCTAATAATAAAACATACATGTACATTGTGGAAATTTGATATGTTATTATGTATCTTTATACATAATATCACAAATCTAATCTCTGCATAACTGCCAATTGTTTTCACCAAACTTGAACATCGACATGTACAAAGCTATGCCATCTTTTGATATTGTGTTGCTCTCCCTTATATACTGAAACAATTTCAGTACCTGTCAAAACAATTTTTGACATACAAGGTTAGGTAGATTAAACATATTATATATACATCATATGTACACACTCCAACTTATCAGCAAACATATTAGATCAGAATCTACTGTTTGCAAGTTTAGTGATCCAATTTCGTATGAGCAAGTCATATAAATCTATGTTTATAAATGTGCTCATTCGAATGCTATATTAACTTGTTAATATATATATATATATATATATATATATATAAGGATCGATTTGTACATTTCATATATCATCCCAAGTTTCATAAACTTGTAATATGCTAATGATATCATAATGTCAAACAATCCAATCATTAAAACTTGTTTGTTGTTGCAATAAGGTCACAATTGAAATGGTATTTTCAAACACCATTTAAATCTGATGTACCAAAGACACAACAGTGTTTAGTGTAAATCATTAAGCCAACATATGTTTTACTACCCAGTTTTCATCCACCAACTCACAAATGCTTGTAACTCATGATTTAATTGTGAATATATATATATATATATATATATCTGTGTGTGTGTGTGTGTATATACAGTTTTACATTAGCAAGTTTCTTAGAATCAAATCCAAAGAAAATATAATGATTCATTTAACCAAAATCTGATTTTTCAGATTCTAAATTGAAACTGGCTCAAAAATAAAAAGATCTTGGTATGCACATGTTATATAGGTGATAAATGCAAGTGTTAACATGTGCCTGCAAATAGATCACATACTGATCATATTAGTATGTTTCTATAGATCTTATTTTAGATTCAAACATTTTGAAATGAGACATGGTTAATATATGTACAAGCTACAACTAAAACTTATTAATCATCCAGCATATTGTTATAGATCTAAAACCATATGAGAGACAATATGGACATGGCATTTTAAAACGAATCTGATAATTAACAATATATGTAATCATGCTACTTAAAACATGTCCAGTTACATATATACATGTAATGTGGTCTACCATGTAAACATTTAACAGGATGTGGGAAACATGATAAACAGTTATCATCCTTTTACATAATATGCAAATCGAATTTGCAAATACTACTGTTAGTGATCAATAAGCAGTAAATCCTACCATAATCACTGAACTTGATTTAAGCATATAAGTATGTATATAATGGTCAATATACATTACTATCATGTATATTCTGACATACATAATAAAATTCTGACTAAATCAGTTAATATCATGCTTCTATAATTAACAAAGTAATTTATTTAACATGTAATTAATGTCTTTGATCAAATCAATATATATGTCACAAGAGTTTGTATGATGATCTGTTAATCATGTGAGCAATTCAGGCAATATACACATAACAGTATAAATGTAGCTAACATATCTTCATAACTAACCCCTTTTAAGTATTTAATATTTATATGTATATCAAATATACATATATTCTGGTGTATTGTAACCCTTGTCTTTAAATAATCAATCAGTATTGATACAGATTTTAAAGTTAAGATCTGTTAAATCATATACACATCAACATACAATAAAGTAAGTATGTGTTGACTGTATAACTATTACTTAAGTTGCAAGTTTAAAGATAAAATAACACTTATTCTACCCCTAATTATTATTTCTATAATATGCATCTTAATTTGTGTTTTACAATATAATAAGACATTATTATAAACATATATAAATGTACAGGTATACCAGTACATTGCAGGAGAATCATAATTTTGAAATCTGTTAATGTACACGATACAATTCCTGGTATTTATAACTTAATCCAGAATTAACATATCAAGATCATTCATCTTACTGCATACAATATGCATATATACATATATCTAATCTTATAATAAGGATCCATACTATGTCAGGTCTCACAAAACTAAATTGAATGATCTCAATTATCCAACTTATCTTGATATTAATAAGTCATACTTATCATCATCTTTGCATCAAATCTAACATACCAATGAAATATTTTAGATAAATCATGGCTGCAAAACAAATGCAGTAGTTACATAGTCTGTTATATTAAAACAGATCAACAATCTTACATGTTAATCTTTACAAAAGATTTTACTTTGTATATATAGATCAAAATCAGGATTATAATATATATATCATAATATATATACATTGACCTGAAGGTCATAATGTGTCCATGATCAATGTCACAAACTTGCAAAACAAAAGGAATTCGACAATGAATCTCGTATTCAATCATATCATCATAAAACAATTTTGTTCCTTTTTATCAAAAGCATATCTGTGTATTATTACGATTGAGACTAATTTGATTAAATCAACAAAAATATATATTTAAGTAATTCTTCCTAACAAATCAGATTTGTCAAGTCAGAAACCAAATATTAACACAACTGATTTTGGGTACGGGCAAAAATAGTACATGTACTGATCATATCTTTATATACAGATAATGTCAAAATTGTATCCAAATTTGTTTAATAAAGCATACAAGGCAATAGTTGAACTAGATACATACATATCTTATATCATCCAATATGATAAATCAGACCTGGATCTTAGCTAACATTAATATCATGTATATATTAATTTAAGATCCATCTCAGATTTATAGCAATATTAAATCTGGGTTTATCCTTAAAATGATTTCATACCAGAATTAACATAAGATGGTTTAAAAAATTTAAACCATAGTTAAAACAACTAAATTGTTCCAGAAATCCATTTATTTATTTTGTATAATATACAAAGCATTTCCAATGAAACAATTTCATCTAAGACTGGATTTATGTAAAATTATCTTAACAACTGTGTTCATAATACTATCGTTTTTTTTTGATAAAATCAAACATATCGAAGCCCTAATCGTGCTCAATATACAAATTATCATGAACCCTAGCTCTGATACCATTGAAGGAAAAATTGGTTCGAATTCATGTCAATAAATGAAATTTAAACCAAATTACTACCGGATCTACTTGATAATTTATAAATCGAGAAATATACCTTTAAAGCTTCATCCTTTAATCCATGCGTTTGATTTGAGACTTAGTTGATTCGAATCAAAGCCCCCAAACTAGCGAGCCTCCATAGTTGTCCATGAACACATGATCTCAACGATGTCTAACAAAATCGAGAAGAGGAATCGATGGTGCTAGCCGATTTAGGGTTTTAGGTTTTCTTAATTTTTGATTTTTCGTGGTTTCTGGAAAAGATTGATAAAATGAAAAAGGTCGCCCCTTTTCCTTTTATAATGTAACCCACTAAAAAATCTAAATTAAATAAGACTTTTAAACCCTTATACCATTTCAATATTAGAGAAAAGGTCAACACTTTGATTTCCCTTCTATTGTGAATGGTTCATATCCCTTTCAAGTGTTCTTATGTGTGACCCTATAGGTTATTACAACGTTGGCAATGATTTTAAATTGAATTTAAAATCATAAACAGTGATTGGCATCTAGCAATACGTCGCTGCTACCCAAGTTATAATAAAATCAATGATTCGATACAACCTTTCCGTGACCAGTGTATCAATGTAATATATTCCTTTTAACCAATATATCCTGGATTAAACTCGAGGCATGGATCGTATCATCCTTTTATAATTTAATCCGATTTTCTTGATCGATGAGTAGACTGTTTAAAACAAATCAATATTTGAGCACGGCCATGCATTTCACAGTCTCACTCAATCAAGAGGCCCATGGATGTCACTACAAATATAAACATATATGTTGTAGGGTTAAATCCCATATAGATCATTCATAATTTTTCATTCGATTCGAGATGTATCCAATAATCACCGTTATTGTTACTCTGTTACGAAATAACTTTAGATGATATCAAAACACAGATATCCTCGAATAATATTATAATGATTTCAGGTCTGAGGACCATTACATCACTGTCACTATGAGAATAACTCATGGTACTGTTAATTATATTCCATGGAGTTATCTTATGGTGGGTCAGCCCAATACGATATTCTCTAATACGTATTTATACATTGACTTTAATATCGCGTATATTAATGATCAATGAGATGTGATCATCAGTCAATCAATATACTAGTCTCAACGCTTTATTGTTGTCCTTTATAAACAATAAAACTCGACTAGGGACATTTAAGAATAATAATACTTATCTCATTATATAATCTCAAGTTCAGTCTTACTCGGACTATATAATTCCGTATTATTTTTCTAAGGACTTTTGTTGTGTTAATACTTTTATTACGCAGTAAATATAACGTAACATAATATATATTTTATTCCAAATAAAATAACAACATCAACAATGTTGTCAATCTCATCAAATGGGTTGCCTCTAGGGCAAAAACTCTAACATTAATAGTATTGATTTTATTACATGTTTTATTTTAAATTTATATAGCTTTTAGACAATATTTTTAAGGATTTACTTTTTATATTGAACCGTCTTAAAGCAATAGTATAAAACTCTATTTTCCAATATATATTTTAAAGAAATAAACTAAATGCTTTGGAAACTGTTTTATGAACTTGCTTTCCTAAAAATCAAGTATTTTCAATATATATATATAAATATACATATATGTATATTACACACTATTTGTACCTTTGAGAATATGAGTATGAAAATTAAATGATATAATACATCACGCGGTATTGGACACGTCGATTAATTATATTGGTTAATTTTAGACTCGTTCATCGAAGTAATTTGCTAACTTTTGAGCGTGAAATGGGTCTTGGGGTGGGATGTCACATTACCCGAGACCCACCCTAATAACGAGCATTAATGTGTACTACCATATATTAGAACGTAGAATAGGGCTCGTTAGGGGTAACCGTCCATAATTCCGTAGTACACGACCATTGAATACGTCGGTTGGGTGTATAAATGTTCCTTTTCTTATTTCAAGAGGATCGACATACTCAATACTTCTAACGTGAAATTATATATGATGACTCAGGATTATATTCAGAACAATATACAACCCATTACAGTTAACAAATCACAGAACAACCACATATAGATACAACCACAGAAATATAACATATACATGTGTTACAACTATGAATGGTTGTACATGAACCATATAAAATACATCTCTAAGAGATGAATATATAATGAATCAAATGGATGACCACAACACGAAATAATTTCATGAAGTAATCCAAAGGGTAAACTGTAAGACCTTGGACAACCATCTGCTAAACCTGAAATAGCTCGGTTTGACCTGAACGTTAACACACACGGGTCAGTCTAATTTACAAGTCAGTATAATAATAACAGGGTGAAATGAAATATCAACAAATATAAATTCCTTCTCATCTGAGATGGAACCACAGAGACACAGGTGAACATGACTGGGAAGTTAAGGCGTTTACCAGAGGTGCAAAAAGCGTAGCAAGGATAAAGCAGGGAAGTAGCAGGGATATAACAGAGATGCAATAAGGTTCAATATATATGAAACATAATATTTAGAATTAATTAATTGTCATTCTTACATTATATGTGTTGAAAAAACTAACATTAATCAATCTTATAAAACAAAATCAAAGAATATAATGGTTACACATGCTAGATTTAATGTCTATAATATATTTCTATAATATATTGAACACTTATGTCTTAAAATTAGCTCCTTACATTAACTTTGTTGAATTTTTAAAAAGAACTAGTCAAATCAAGCTCGATATATTAATATTGCGAAAGCGGGTGCTAAAAAGCCTTGATTTAGTGGATCCAGCGGGAAATATAGGGCTAAAAGTGGATCTACTGTTCATCAGCGCTAAATTGAAATAGCATAGCAGCTAAAGAGCGCTATGAGCTATAACAAGGATTTTATGGGGATATAGCGGGGCTTTAACAACATAGGAACACAATCAACATAGCACCCAGGAGAAGGTTATACGTAAGTATGTCCTGGTGATGGACTAGATGCCCCATGTCAACATTGAATAATCACGGTTAACCGACATTTTGGCCAGGTTATCAGAAGCAGTCGAGGCCCACATGACTCGACCCATTGCATGGTTCAACGGCTGTAAGTGTTGCCAACGTCCTTAAGAATCAAGCCAAGATGGAGTCACACGAGAACAGTCGTCGTGGCTCGTCAGACAGCTCTCAAACAGTACAAGTCGTTGAAAAAGTGTATGCACTCAGAACTGTGTGATTGTATCAAGCAAATCATGATCCTAGCACTAGAAGACATGAGTCGGGCCACTGGTAGAATTTTGTATCCCTCGGATGCGAAATTCATCAACATTAAGGATCACCTGCTCGGCACGTGCCGAACACCTCCAAAAGCTTGCGCAACCCACACTGATCGGTTTTAGAATCCAACCTTGGCTCCACCTAGCTTCGCATCCTATGCGTCACATCACCATGCTTCGCATCCCGTGTCTTGCATCATTATGCTTCGAATCCCGTGCCTCGCATCACCGTGCTTTGCATCCCGCGCCCTGCATACCACACTCCACGTCACCATGCCCCGCATCATCATGCTCCGCGTCAGTGTGCTTCGCATCCTATGCCTCGCATCACCATGCTTCGCGTCACCATGCTCCGCATCCTATGTCTCACATCACCATGCTCTGTGTCACCATGCTTCGCATCACCACGCTCGACATCCTATGCCTCGCATCACCACGCTCCACATCTTATGCCTCGCATCACCATGATCAGCATCACCATGCTCTGCATCCTACGCTTCACATCCTATGCTTCACATCACCATGCTTTGCGTCACCATACTTCGCATCCTATTCCTCGCAGCACCATGCCTTGCATCACCACGCTCCGCGTCACCATGTTTCGCATCACCACGCTCTGCATCCCATGCTTCACATCATATGCCTCCCATCACCACGCTTTGAGTCACCATGCTTCACATTCTACGCCTCGCATCACCATGCTTTGCACTCCGTGCCATGCCTTCATTTCGCATCCCTGCATGCAAAATCGCTTTCATTTCTCATCCCTACATGGGACACGAAATTTCACATCTCTAGATGAGGTGCGAAATTTCGCATTCCTCCTGGGTTGCAAAATCATCTCCGTTTTGCATCCCTATATGGGATGTGAAATCGACTCCATTTTGCATCCCTCCTGGGATGTGAAATCTCATCCATTTCGCATCCTTACATAGGATGCCAACTTTCACATCCCTCCATAAAATGTGAAATCACCTCCATTTCGCATCCCCCACTTAGGAGGCAAAATCCCACTCCTTTTTTCTCTTTTCGTACTCCCTTTTTCCCTACTACCATATCTCACCTACTCCCACCTACTCCATTCCCTATAAATACCCCCTACCTCGTTCTTCAATGGGGTTGGCATTTGTTTGGCTTGAGACCTTCGGAGGACCTTGGACACCATAAATGGCAGCATATCCTTTCGGGAGAAGAAGACCACGGACCTTCGAATTTTCTAGCACATCCGGACCAGCGATTTCCCGGTACACCGCCCGGACCCCGGAACCTTTTGACTTTGCCCGTACCCTGGAACCTTCGGACTCCGCCCAAACCTCGGAACCTCCCGAATCCACACGGACCTCGAAACCTTCCGACTTCTCCCGGATCCTAGAACCTCCTGAATCCACCCGGACACCTAAACCTCCCGACTCTGCCCGAACCTCGAAACCTCCCGGCTCTGCCCAGACCGTGGGACCTCCCAACTCTGCCCAGACCGTGGGACCTCCGGACTCCGCCCGGACCGTGGAACCTTCCGACTCCGCCAGAACCTCGGAACCTCCCGGCTCCGCTCGGAGCCTGGAACATCTCGACTCTTCCGGGACCTCGGAACCTCCTGACTTCGCCCAGACCTCGGAACCTCCCGACTCCGCACGGACCTCGGAACCTCCTAACTCCGCCCGGACCTCGAAATCTCCCGACTCAGCTTGGACCTCAGAACCCCCCGACTCCGCTCGGACCTCAGAACCTCCCGACACCGCCTGGACCCCGGAGCCTCCCGACTTCGTCGGGACCTCGAAAACTCTCGACATCGCCCAGGCTTTGGAAACTCCTGACATCGCTCAGACCTCGAAACTTCCTGACACATCTCGTACCTCGAAAACTACCAACACCGCCCGAACCTCTGAACTTCCTAACACATTCTGTACCTCATAATTTCCAACCTCTCCCGGGCAGTGGAGAATCTCGACAACATGGATCAATATAACTTCATTATCATTGTATTTACTTGTAATGATGTCTACCAATGTACTCTTTTGATAACGAATAAAATCAGCAAAGCCTTGAAAGTGGATGTAGGTTCAATCTGAGCTGAACCACTATAAATTACTGTGTACTTTACTTTCCCTCACAGTATTACAGCATCTCACATACTTTTCCACTTTGGACATTTAGTTTCAAATTTTTGGGACCTTGGCGACCATTTTGGGCGTCAACATTTTGGCGTGCCATGAAGGGGAAAGTAAAGCGCACATCTACGTTCGACTTTCTATCACTTCCTTCGAGGAATCAAAACCTCGCGTTTCCTTTTACTTAATCACCAAGACTTGTGACGCTACTTAAGTTTTCTCACACTCACCGACCAAGCCTATCGATAATGATGGACAAAGGAATGAACCCCATGGCTGGATCTTCCACTGTAAATCCTGATTCAGAATTTCCTCCTTAACCTCGACTCACTAAAGCTCCGACCAATCTTTGTGCTCCCAACCTCAACACATTCGTCGAACGAGCTCAGTTCAATGAAATGTTAAGAAAATTGAGTAAATGATGCCTTGTCGACAAAATCCACATGTACATCAGGTTAGCACAACAACTTCAACAATATGCTCAGCGAGACATTCTCCGCCTTCAGGTAGACTTGGGCATTCAGCCTCTGCTAAACTACCTTTCATCGAGCTCCATCCCTATTTCTATTCAGGATACCTCCCGCTTCAAGTGCTTCTGATTGACATAGAAATGTGTTTATTTTATGCTCCTATTTCTTATCTTTTGTATATAAATAAATATTACTTGGGTATTGTTTTGTTACTTTTGCAGATATTCCAACCCAGCCCGCATGCAACCAGAAATGTAGAGAAATAGAATTCAATTTGCTGTGTATTTGCATTTTGAAGAATTGTAGATGAAGATATCACGTCTAGTTGCTGTTGGACAAGAAAAGGATTGATAACAAGGCTTTGCACATCACAAATCAATGAAGGAGTGTCAAGGAAGCAAGAGGAAAAGAGAAAAGGCCCAAATTTGCTTTAATTATCTAAGGCCCATTTATGTTTCTCATTGTAAAGTGATGTAATGACCAGGCCCAGTTATCATTAGGGTTAGGGTTAGGGTTTGGCTATCTACCCTATATATACCCTTGTAATGGCATTGTAGCCACCATCCTATCATATATCTCATTCTATTCTCTTCTTCATTAATAAAACTCATTTTTCTTTTTATTTTATGCAATTTTCTATTTCTTAGCAATTAGTGTTGTCTACACGATTAGATTCGGTAGAACACTATTTGTATTTTGCAGTTCTTTTCATTAGTGATTGACCGTCTGATTAGATTCAGCGGTAATCCTAATTTTATTTCCTGTTGTTATTTATATTCTGCACTTTTATTTTCTGTATTTTAATCGCGTTCATAGGTTAAATTGGATTTGATTAGATTTGAATTTGATTCATAGTTTCATTGCTTTTCCATTGAAATTGTGATTTGATCGTCGGTTCAGTTAGATCTGTTCTGAATCAAATTACAGTTTTAATTTTGTTTTGTTTTATTTTCAAAATGAACCTCCAAAGTTTTGTCTAACTCGCCCAAGAGATTAGATAAATAATTTGATTTAATTCACCTCCCTGTGTTCGACCTGTATGCTACACACCTGTATGCTTGCAGAATTTATTACAAATGTCGCGCTTTTCTAATTCATAGACTAGCGTCGATCAAGTTTTTGGCGCCGTTGCCGGGGAGGTAACGATTAAATTTTATTATTTATTTAATTTCCGATTCGTGTTAGTTTCTATTTTTTTTTATATTATTGTTTTCTTGTATATATAGAAAAAATATATCTCAATTAGTGATGTGGCGTATCAATTGCATTGGTACTGTCATGAACTAAACAAGAGAGAGAAAAAAATATTGGATAGATCTCATTCATATTATTTCCTTCCTCTTTTTAATTTCTTTTCCTTTATATTTTTCCCTCTGCTATTTCAAAAAAAAAAAAAAAAAACTTGCTTGTTTTTCCAATTCTTTCCTTTCTTTATTTTCTTTCTATCTTTTTTACATTTGCTTTCATTAAAAAAAAAGGGGGGGGGGTTCTTTATTAGTTGATTTTGCATCAAATATTGGTGTTATAATCATCTAAACAAGAAAAAAAAATCTTGCCATTTTTTTTATTTGTTTCCTCTTTTCAACTTCTTTTCTTTTTGTTCATCTTTTTCCATCTATTTCTTTCCTTTGTAAAATTTGTTTTCTTCTTTGCAATAAAAAAATCTTGCCAATTTTTCTTTTATTTGTTTCTTTTTTTTCCCCCAATCAATTTCTTTCTTTTTACAATTTCTTTCCTCTTTTCAAAAAAAAAAATTATTCTCTTTTAGATTCTTTCCTTTTTGCCTTGTAATTAATTCTCTACTATAATAATTAGATCCCTTCCCCCTTTTGCAATTTTTTCCCCTTTTACATCACTTTCCTTTCTTTTCCTTACAAATTTCACAAAAAAAAAGCTTTCAATTTTGCTTTATTTCTTTCCCTCTTTCAACTTTCTTCCCAATCTTCCACGATCTGCCCCTTTCACAATTTCACAAAAATTCAAATAAACAAAAAAAAAACAAACAAACAAACTTTCTATTCTCTCTTCATTGCCGTCTTCACCTCATCGTACATAAAGTCTCCACAATCAGTAGGTCAAGACTACATCAACCAATACTCCACCGTACTTCATCCTCTCTTCACCAAAACCGCCATTTTTACCCCTTACATCTCCTCTGTCGAAGTTTTCATCACATCAGCCTTCCACGCAAAACACAATCCCTATCACACATCGCAGCACTCCTGCCAAACCAAATTCGATTAACCCTACCTGATCCGAAATTTGAACAACCGTGAACCGCAAAAAGCACCATCGCAAAAACCAACCAGATTCGATAGAAAGGGGGGCCGAATATTTGGCTTGAATCAGGCATTAAATTTTGTTTTGACAAATTCGATTTTGATTTATAGAATAGGGGGCGAGATTCCTGTATTTGATTTTTTTTTTTTGGGTGCTTCCTGAGGATTTCGAGGGGTATAAAATAATTGACTTGCCTTTAGTTTGGTGGAAATCCACGCAAGGATAGAAGGCAATTTGTTTCCCTATTTCCCTTTCTGGTCACGATTTGTTTAATTGGAAATATATATTGTGAGGGGCGTGAGTGTTTTTGGGTTTGATTCCTTGTATTTTTGAAGTATTCATCTAGCGTTTTATTACCCGTTGGATTTGTGGTTACCGAGTAAAAGGGTGCCTTTGTTTTGTGAGAACATATAATAAAGAGGGGCGTGATTCTTGCATTTGATTGTTTCTTTGGGAACATTTATTTGTTTGGAACGCAATTGTAGTGCGTGGTTTCACAATTTTGAGTGCCTGGCCATTTTATTTGTTTTATTCAAGTTCAAGGGTTAATTTTTTTTCCTTACATCTAAAAAAAAAAAGGAATTTCAAATCAAAAATCAAGCGTGAGAAAAGTGTTCGAACAACAGACTTGAAAATCAAATACGCAGGAGTCGAGCAAGGCAAACACAAAAATTTCAATCGCTGAAACTACTCAAATTTCTGGATGGACTGCCATACCCCACAGTAATATTTTTTGAACTCTACAGGTGCTCTGTGCTGCTTTGAAAAATATAGAAATTGCTTGTAAAAATCTTCTGCAGGGGCAGTGGCTTGCTTGTACAATTTTTTTTAATTCTGCTATTGTTCTGTGACTGTTCTGTGTCTGTTCTGTGATTGAAAATTGTGAATCTGTTTGTGAGGAACGAAATTACATACCTTATATCATCGCTCTCATCGTTTTTTCAACAATAAAATTTGGATTTTCATAATAATATAATTGAAAAGTTGTGTTTTGTGAAGTTGACTGTCTCGTATAATTAGATCGCGGATATATAGTAGTTCAATTTATTGAACTATTAGCAAAAGAGGTTGCATACTACCCGTAAAACATTGGTCGTATCCCTTAGTTTTATACTATACGTGAACGGCCATAAGACACTCTTCCCCCTTCTAATTGAGTCGGTTAATTAATAGAGCACAGCTTAGTATTTTATATTATTTTGAAGTGAGAATAATTTCTGTCTTGTCGTGACTTCTTTGAAATGTCTGATTCAAAAAAATCCTTGAGAGAATTGTGGGATAATAATCGTAGTAGACGTCCGCTTGAAGAATATGAGTATGAATTACAACACATGAGACAAAAATTTTCGAAATTTCGTGAGCCCAATGCCAACAATTTTCAAAATTTTCCAAATAACCAACATTTTCAAAATCATGATTATGATCGAAATTGCGATTTCAATTCAAATTTCAATAATTTCGATTATGGGCCAGATCCGCATCAAAATAGCTTTGAATCCCAAGACAGCTTTGATCCACAACAATATGGGGTTGTAAACCAAAATTTCCAAAATTACAACCCATATCCACATCTTGAGATTAACCAAAATTGCAACTTTCCCTCGAATTTCAACAATTTTGGTTACGAACCTAATTTTTAAAATCAAAATGATTTCCAATATCAATGTCAATTTTCTGAAAACTCAGATAATTTTGAGAATCAAGAAATCCAAAACGAGAGCTCGCAAATCAGCGATCGTCTTAACATTCTTAGAGAGAGGGAAGAAAGACTAAATAAAAAGGCTGATGAACTTCTTTGTTTATTGACATCTTTGAAAGAACAACGAGAGCAACACAATCAAATTCAAACAAGCGATGAATCAGAAGATAATCCATTCTTTACTGACATTGAAAATTTTCAAATAACGACTTTGGAAATTGAGAATAATCATCTTGATGAAGTTTTTCAAAATTCAACAAATGATTTGGACTTCAACTTTTTTCAGAAAAAAGATTTAAGCTTAGATTTTGACCTTCCTCTTTCAGACTGCGAGAAACTTGAAATTCTTGAAATTGAACAAAATGAAAATGTTGAATTTTTCAAAAACTCAGAGTTGGAGAAGAATTTCAATGAACATGAATTTTTTGGATTGAATGAAGAGGAGTTGCCGAATAAGGATGAAACAGAATTAGGCCACGAATCCAAGTTTGAAAATTTTAAGATTTCAAATGAACTTGAAATTGTCAGTGTCGAAAATACATTGTCAGTTAATGATGAGAAATGTGATCACATAGTCTTGAACAACACTCAGATTTCAGATTTCAGATTTCACTGAATTTATATACGATCACAAATTTTTGAAAAATTACACTGATAAATTTGTTGAACACATGAACTATTTTTGGAATGTTAGCTTTTTTGAAAAACTTCATGTTAGGACGACCCTGGATATTTATATCCTGGACTATAAATCTAGGTTTAAAGATGAGATGGTTTTCAAAAACCTTTGCTTATTAGAAAATATGCCTAGACACAGTGGAAATGGGACTCATAGGGCTAGAACCAAGTGTGGGGGAAAAAGATGGTGGTATTCTTTGCACCGCGTGCACCGCAAACACATATATCATTGTACAGATGATCCATTCTTACATATAGTTAGATTGCATTTCATTCTGCAAATAATTTTACATTTAATCCATCTTTGGGTACGATCTTTCAAATTTAGGAAACGTTCACAGTGTGGACACTGTTTAGTTCAAGTGTGGGGGGGGGGGGGAGTCTGCATTTCATCCATTTTCATTTTTTTTTTTTATTTTCAGCCATTTAAGTAGGACCATCATACATTTTAGATTGTAGTAACATACCATAATTTTTTTTTTTGGAAAATACGACTCATTTTCAATTGATATAACAAAATAAGTTTACAATTTTTAGCCAGTTGATATTATTTTTTTCTCTCAACTTAGACCGAATAAGAAATATAATGAAAAGTTTAATTTTGAGGGATAATAGTGTAACCGGTACATAGGGAGATTCTTAGGTGATGGCCATGAAATCTATTCTATATTGTAGACTTTGTTTAAATAAGTGGAGGACTTAAAATACTTATATTGGCTTTTCAAATCTTTAAAACTAAGTTGTGTTAAGTTGAATTCGCGTAACTCTTTTTTTGTGCTTATATTTTCGATAATAATAATAATAGTATTCCAAGGGTATCCAACATTGCTTGTATATCGAGCGTTGGTGTGCAAACCCGCCAAGCTCTATCTGACACGTTGTTGACAAAGTCAGCGTTGGAATATCTTGGTCTCATTTTATGAGATTGGACACCTAAGGATTACCGACACGTTGTTGACAAAGTCAAAGTCGGCCTGCACAATCCGCTAAGCTCTTTACCTACTCTCCGTTAGTCCGCGAGGCAGTGCATGGGTGGTGAACCTTGGTCTTTTTAGTTAGGTGTATGTACTTAATCATAAATCTTAAAATTTTATAGAATAAAGAATAAACGATGATACCCAAACACTTCTTGACCTTATTGATTTGACTAGCCATACATGAGAAAATTAGAATACCACTTTGCAAACTGTGCCAGGCAAACTAAGAATTTATTTCATGGCTGCACTATGTTATCGACCGAACTAACTGGCCAAACTGGAATTTAACATTTGAAAACTTGATTTATATTGAAAATTTGTGACAAGTTGAGGTATCTAAAATAAAATTAACTGATTAGAAATTGTTAACTTAAATTGTTGTACCACTTTACTGAAACAAGTCGTGTTTTCATTTTTCGTTTTTTGCATATGTCCATTGCATTCATGTAGTTTCATTAGAATCATAGCATACTGCATTTGGATTTTGTGGGTAGTATCCGCTGAAAACCCTCACGAGACACCACTCGTCCTACTAGGGACACCTAGAGGTTTAACGGCTTGTTGCATACGCTCAATGCAATCGTGTTTCCTACGAAAGTGTGACCTATCTAGTCTAGTTTTTCATTTTTGTTTTACTCGAGGACGAGTAAAAGATAAGTGTGGGGGTATTTGATTGACATAGAAATGTGTTTATTTTATGCTCCTATTTCTTATCTTTTGTATATAAATAAATATTACTTGGGTATTGTTTTGTTACTTTTGCAGATATTCCAACCCAGCCCGCATGCAACCAGAAATGTAGAGAAATAGAGTTCAATTTGCTGTGTATTTGCATTTTGAAGAATTGTAGATGAAGATATCACATCTAGTTGCTGTTGGACAAGAAAAGGATTGATAACAAGGCTTTGCACATCACAAATCAATGAAGGAGGGTCAAGGAAGCAAGAGGAAAAGAGAAAAGGCCCAAATTTGCTTTAATTATCTAAGGCCCATTTATGTTTCTCATTGTAAAGTGATGTAATGACCAGGCCCAGTTATCATTAGGGTTAGGGTTAGGGTTTGGCTATCTACCCTATATATACCCTTGTAATGGCATTGTAGCCACCATCCTATCATATATCTCATTCTATTCTCTTCTTCATTAATAAAACTCATTTTTCTTTTTATTTTATGCAATTTTCTATTTCTTAGCAATTAGTGTTGTCTACACGATTAGATTCGGTAGAACACTATTTGTATTTTGCAGTTCTTTTCATTAGTGATTGACCGTCTGATTAGATTCAGCGGTAATCCTAATTTTATTTCCTGTTGTTATTTATATTCTACACTTTTATTTTCTGTATTTTAATCGCGTTCATAGGTTAAATTGGATTTGATTAGATTTGAATTTGATTCATAGTTTCATTGCTTTTCCATTGAAATTGTGATTTGATCGTCGGTTCAGTTAGATCTGTTCTGAATCAAATTACAGTTTTAATTTTGTTTTGTTTTATTTTCAAAATCAACCTCCAAAGTTTTGTCTAACTCGCCCAAGAGATTAGATAAATAATTTGATTTAATTCACCTCCCTGTGTTCGACCTGTATGCTACACACCTGTATGCATGCAGAATTTGTTACAAATGTCGCGCTTTTCTAATTCATAGACTAGCGTCGATCAGCTTCCGACTTAGGTCTAACTCCGGTCGGCAGGTCAAGGCTCAACCCATAGTTGTGCAAGGCTGACCCACTTCAGCTCAGAACTTGCCACCTACCTATGCATTTCAAACCAGCCCTAAGATCCAGATTGCAGACCACAGGAGAGTCGGACAACCAGGGTCGAAGATTCTTTAGGCCAAGATGACGTTCATCCTAGGAGACGTCTAAGGCTGCCCACTCATGGGTCGAATCATGACCGCTGCATCTCGGCTGAGATTCAAACTCTCGTTCCTGCTAGCCTACTTCGTAGTACCCTGAAAGAATCTCGGGATCATGTCACCGACTATTGGGAAATCAGTGCGAGACATAACCCTTTCACTCAAGATGTGTTTAACGCTGAATGGCCCCGGCATTTCAATATGCCACAAATAAAACTTATTCAGAGGATTCAGACCCTTGAGAATTCATACACCACTATGAGCCTCGTGTAGATTCTGCTCACGCTCAAACGACGTAAAGTGCAAGTGTTTCCTCGTCTTTCTTGAGGCTGTACCCCTCTTGTGGTTCACTCGATTTCTGCCAAGAACCATATCAACCTTTTTCCAGCTAGCCAAAGGTTTAATCAATTAGTTCGGCACACACATCCGTCATGGCCCCGACGAAACTCTAACAAGCTACCTCAAGAGATTCGACAACGTCTTGGTGGGCGTCGGAGACTTGAGCCCTCGGTCTATCCTCGATCAAATCATCGAGGGCGTGATCCCTAATTCTGAATTCGGAGCATGGGTCAACCATGAACAACCTAAAAATCTGGAGATCTTCTATGAGAAAGCCAACTACTTCCTACGCCAAGAGCTAGCACAAAGGAATCGAACTTCTCACCTTAGCAACTTACCTCGAATTGAAGCCCAGAGCTCCAACGAATCCAACCCCATCGCTCCACGCAATCCTGCTCAAACTGGCAACGTCAGAGGTAGTCGCAACAGTAAAGAAAGCGTCTCCGACTTCCATCTTTCCGCAACTACACTCCTCTCAAGACACCCCCAAGAACATCTACCTTACAAAATTTGCAACCCGAAAAATGCCTAAGCATGTCGTGTCGATCAGGAAAAAAAACTAGTGACTCATTCATGAAACCAAGCGTGCCAACCCCTTTTTCCATTTTCGCATCCTAAGCCAAGGATGATTTCGCATCCCCGTGATGTGATACGATCAAGTAGAAAAGTTGAATTTGCCCGTGTTGCTCAGGGGATTTCGAATCCCAAGACTCGCATCTACCTCCCAAAAAAGGAATTTGCATCCCAACTTGCCAAATCACGAAACCATGGGTCGATCCGATGGAAATAGCTGATCGAGACAGGATGCTCACTGCTTTTCTATTGTTGAGCCTTAAATAACGTATCACTTAAAGGGATAAGAAATTGTATCCCTATAAGGATATGATTTCATGTCCCTATAAGGATATGATTTCATATCCCTAGAGGATACAAAATACGTATTTTCGCATCCTAAGGGATACGAAAATCTTGGGCCACCCATGTTTTTTTCGAATTGAAAACGGTGTCGAGGTTGAGGTGCGCAAGGAGATCTGGGTTAATCCCCCGTGCTGATCACTACGTTTTTGTAATGCCAAGTCCATTTATCAAGTATGTCAGGCCTGGCACGCGCACGTGGAAATCCAAGTTTTCCTCATGCTGATCAGCTGTTTTGAGCATGTCAGATCTTAGTTTCTACCAAATGCCATGTTTTGAGTGTCGTAAGTCGCGCAAGCTTTTTTATGTGATTGTGCCATAACAATCAGTTGTTTTTGAGTGCGCGAAACCAAAATTTACCAGAATCAATAAATTTTTCCACGACGAGTTTTGCCATGTGATCAGGTCGACACGGTCAAGAACTTTGAGCTAATCGGACTGAGTCGGTCACGTATTTTTACCATGCGTTTTTCCAAGTTTATTAACAATGATTTCGTGAATTAACGCTATTTCCAATTTTTTCTGAACACGTCGCAACTTTGATCAAATCGCTTTATGTTTTCTGACGATGTTCTCGAGACTTAAGCGTGTTGCCAACCATAATCTTGACATGTGAGTGCTTTGCCAAAAAGTCGGTCAATACTTTGCCCCCCAAAACATGTCATGTTTAATCGAAAGAAGATGTGTTTTGTGAGTAAACCAGAAATCTAGGAATCCAGGAACCAAAGCCGAGAGAAGTTCGAAGCGAGCTTCTATAACAAAAAAACCGAAGAGCCGCAAGTGCGCCAAATTGTATTAATCAGAAAATCAAAGCCAATGAACTAGAAATCCACAATCGCACAGGATCATATTAATCATAAACCCAGAAAACCTGAAATCTAAAGAAAGCCGACGATCGCTCTGGATCGTTATTTGATAAAATAACTAGAATAACCATAGCCAGAAAATCGGAAAAAACCCGAAATCTATAAATCCAGAGTAGCCAATAACCATATAGACAGATGAGCTCAAGGCGGCATTGCCGGAGCAAGACGACCAAGAATAGCTAGAATAGTTCAAGATGGCCTTACTGGAGCAAGATGACTAAGGAAAGTCGGAAGAGAAATATAACGAACGCTGAGGTCGTATCCGAATAGAAATCCAACGACTACTGAGATCGTATTTTGATAGATCATTGAGTCCGGAATACATGAGATCCAGAGATTTGAAGTCATGGGCTTGCTAAGTCTTGCTGGAACAAGCTGCAAAAAAGGACTTTGTACTTGGCGGACTAAGTTATGTGATATTATGTACTTGATGGGATAGATTGTTAAGATTCCCGTGCTAAGAGGGTTAAGATAAGGAGCTCCCATGCTTGGTGGACTGATTCGGGTACTTCTTATGCTTGATAAAACCATTTGGAGAATCTTAACACCTGATAAACTCAGTTTTTGGAAAGTCATGAACTGGAGTCCAAACTTGCAAAGCAGAGTTTGCAATTTACACCTGACTAATCAAGTGGGGACCAGAGTCCGAATATTATGCTTGACTGATCGAGTATGGATACAGGTCCCGAATTTTATACTGGATTGATCTAGTGTGGAGTTGGAGCCCTATCTTTACACTGGACGAATCCAGTGAGGAGCTGGTTCCTTATTTTTAAAGTGGACAGATCCAGTATGGAGTCAGATCCCTATTTTTATACTACACGGATCCAGTATGGAGCCGAAGCCCTATTTTTATACTGGACAGATTCAATGTGGAGGCGGAGTTCTATTTTTATATTGGATGGATCCAGTGTGGGAGCCGGACCCCAAAGACATTTTTTATTGATAGCATGGAAGTACAACGGTTGATAATCCAACCCAGAGTACGACTGGAGACCGTAAGATGGTTCTGTGCGTTCGTGGAATGACGTTGCCGCTTTAGTTACATGTAAAGAGAGTTAAAAAGGTGAGAATTCACCAATAACGAGGACAAACATAAGTGTTAGACCGGGGTCCGGAGAAGCAAGAGAATCTGTAGGTTCGGATTAGTTGATGACAATGCCTTGGGGGCGTCCAGGCCTGCCCCATCCTGAGATGTAGTGGGAGGTCGAGCATGCGATGTTGTTGTTGTAGGATTCTTGACGTACTATGGAAGTTCGCCATGCCTGACGTGTGCCTCGACGATATCGCAAAACTGCCTGTAGTGGTCGGTATCATGACCTAACAGCTCACAAAAAAGGTAATACTTGTAAGAGCTTGCTTGACTCGGAGTCGAGTCCTTCTTAGAGGGTTTTCGGAAAGGTGCGGTTTCGTGGATGTCGAGATAAATCTTTTAGGCCATGAGTGAGTTCGGTGTATATCGGGAACTTTGGCTCAAAGTGAGGTCATGAGTTCTGATTGTCCTAAGGTTTACCTTTTCCTTCTTCGACCGCAGAAAGCCATGCGCTTGCTGTAGAGTTGATTTGATGTACAGATTTTTTGGTCAAGGGATTCTTCCTTCCTCAGAACTCTTTCTGCTTCATAGTAGAATTTGGCAAGGTCCCTTGGCGGGTCCTATCGTAATGAAATTTTGAAGTCTGTTTTGTTAAGAATGCCGGAGACGGCGACTATTAGAACCATGGACGGATCTGGTCTATCAACAAAGGTCGCCGCCATGTTGAATCTTTCCAAGAACTTACGCAGAGTTTCACTTGTCCTCTCCCTAACTGCTGTTAAAGTCAAGACATTCCTTGGTTGAGCGATATGAACTCTGAATTTCTCGACAAACTTTCAAACCAAGACATTCCAGCTGCTAATAGATTCTGGTTCCAACTGTCTAAAACATAAAACAACGACGTCTGCAACAAAGTGGGAAACACTTCGCCATGACGCTATCTGAAGCTGAATGTACTTCCGTATGGTGCATGTAGCACATAAGATGAACTATAGGATTCTTCCTACCATCGAAAGCTTCTAACACCGGCAATTTGAAGTCTAGTGGATTTTGAGAATTCTGATGTCCTGAGAGAAGGGGCTGCGAGTAATACAGTCACAACTTGCATGGGAGCCCCGCCCGCGCATAGCGTCGAATAACGTCGGCGACTTGACTTTCAGTGCTCATACCAAGAAACTGATTAAAATTATGTAAATTTACGCTGATGCCCCAAGCGTTGAGTCCAACATTAGCGAATTGTCGAGCACAAAGCAAAATATCTAGCTCGATTGTAATTTAAGGTGCCTTGACTGGCAAAAATCATAAAATTGGAACTACGGGAATTCCTATGTCCAAAGCTACACTCCGTGGCACTTGAGCGGCATTACCAATGTCTGATCCTGAAACATGATTAATCACAATCTGAGCTGAACCTGGTACGAGATTCAGGGTGATGCCCCCGAGCCTAGCTGATTCGGTAGCTGTCTGCAGATTGGCATCGACACGGGGTTGTTCTTTGGGAATTGCCCCAAGTCCCGAGCTAATCCTTGCGGAACACTAGCACTTGTTCCGATCATGTTTCTTTGGCCTGACTGCATCATAATTCCTTCGAGTCGAGCTAGAAGAGTGTTCATGGTAGCTTCCCGTCGACGGAAAATGTTCTTCCTGCATTTCCAAGCATGAAGTAAGATCCTTACTCAAATCTTTGATGATTTCATCGATGTCATCGCGAGTTACGTAGTTTGAAGGATGTCCGGTCGTGGAGACTTCCTGACTTTCCTCGACACATGCTCCTTCCGAGCGAGCTAACTGTTTCCTCTTAACCATGATGGAATTCGAGAGAATTCCGAGAAAATCTGATAATGAAAGCCAGAGCAGAAGTTGAAGTTGTGTGCCCCCTACCTGACATGCCAAAGTGTTGATGTGAGAAATTGGTTATTTGCGTACGCCAACTCCCGAGTATAAGTTTAGGCATAAACTTATAATCTTAATATCCAAAGATAGAGAAATGTAAAGGGAACACACAACTTTTATAGTGGTTCCGCAATAACGCTTACGTCCACTTCATAGTAATCATTCATCATAATATTGTCACTTACAAAGTTTGTACAAGTTCGGATAATTTGTGTATACAAAGTGGTACAGTTGAATAACTATAGCTTGTTAATTCACAACATTGACCAAAATGCCCTTCTTCTTCTTTGTTGAGTCAAAGTGTGCATTAATTTCCAAGAAATGGCTTCAATGTCCAAAAGTATGAAAAATGCCTAAAAGCATGACAAAAGTCCAGTTGAATGTCCAAAAGTTGTAGGCAAACATTTAGAAGTCCTATTAATGTCTAATACCCATTAAGATGATGATGGCAGCCATCAATGGTGCTTGAGAACTCCAATCTCATATGTCAAAGTGTAGTAGAAGTCCAAAAATGCCAGCCTCTTTGAATGCCAAGCATGGGGGTATTTATAGGTGAGTTTTCGGGGAATCAGCCTGAATTTCGTATCCCAAAGAGTTGCAAAATTCGCATTCCAAAAAGGTAGCCAAAATCTGAGTTGAAACCAAAATTTCGCATCTCGAAGCTGTCAAATTTCGCATCTCGAAAACCCCGAGCACGTCATGTCGATCAGGAAAAAACTATTGATCCGCTCGTGAAACCAAATGTGCCAAGCCCCTTTGCCATTTTCGCATCCCAAGCCAAGGACGATTTCGCATCCCCGTGATGCGATACGATCAGGCAGAAAAGTTGGATCTACCCATGTTGCTCAGAGGATTTCAAATCCCAAAACTCGCATCCGCCTCCCCCAAAGGAATTCGCATCTTAATTTGCCAAATCACGAAACCATGGGTCGATCCGATGAAAAAATAGCTGATCTAGACGGAGTGATCACCCCTTTTCTATTGTCGAGCCTTGAACAACGCATCCCTTGAAAGGATACGAAATACGTATTTCGTATCCCGTAGGGATACAGAATACATATTTTCATATCCTAGGGGATACAAAAATCTTGGGCCACTCATGCTTTTTTACCAAATTGAAAACGCTATCGGGGCTGAGGTATGCCAGGAGTTTTGGGGTGATCCCCTGTGCTGATCACTACGTTTTTGTGATGTCGAATACATGTGTCAAGTATGCCAAGCCTGGCACGCGCACGTGGAAATCATTGTTTCCACTATGCCGATTAGTTGTTTTCCGTGTTCCAGATCTGAGTTTCTACCAAATGCCAGATTTCGAGTGTCGTGAGTCGTGCAAGCCTTTTTACGTGATCGTGTCAAGTCGATCAGCTGTTTTGAGTGTGCGAAACCAAAATTTATCAGAATCCATATATTTTTCCACGACGAGTTTTGCAACGTAATCGGGTCGACACGCTCAAGGATTTTGAGCTGATAAGACCGAGTCGATCACGTATTTTTATCATGCGTTTTTCCAAGTTTATTAACGACGATCTCGCGACTCGACGCTATTTCCAACATTTTCCGAACACGTCGCGAGTTCGACCAAATCATTTTGTGTTTTTCGACGATGTTCTCAAGACTTGAGTGCGTTGCCAACCATAATCTTGACATGTGTCTGTTTTTCCAAAAAGCCGGCCAATGAGGGCATAAATTGTATTCCATAAACGACATTCCTTTCACCTTTTAGCCATTTGTTCCATAATATTAATACGAATTCCATCCAAGCACGATGTAATAGGTAATTCCCTTTCGTCTGAAATCCAACTATTAAAACTTTCATCCACGTTAGAGCTATATTCCCATATCGTTTGCCCGGAAAAAATAAGTCAACCCACTAATCAAATGATTTGTCTTTCAAAAAAATTCACAGCTGCAATACCACCAATTTACAAAAATTTAGAATATGCATCATCAAACTCATACACATTAAATGCTGTAGAACATGTCTAAAACAACTCAGCAATTGAAATGTTCACATTCCTTGACTTAACTGTTGAGAGCAAATTTTGTTCCATATGAAGGTAACAAGAACTATGAAATGCCATTGGAAAAACCTCACGAACACTTGAAATTAAACCTTGATGGTGATCTGACATAAAAACCGAACTCGGATTTTCTTGAAGCATTTCCTTTAATTGACTTAAAAACTGTCTCCAATTGTCAACATTTTCTATAGAAAATACAGTCGTTGCTAAAGAGAAAAAACCTACGAAAGAAATTCCATAATAAAAAAAAAAAATAAACAAAATTCTTGATCATAATAAAAACTGCTATCATCTAAAATTAAAAAGTGCTACCTAATAGCTGTAACACTATAAACCGATACGTACAAAACTGCTACCTAATAGTTGTAGAGTAAAAAACTGATACTTCAGACATACAAAACCGCTACCTAATTATTGTAATACTAAAAACTGATACCATCAAATATACAAAACAAATACCTAATAATTGTAACACAAAAAACCGATACCATCCAACATAAAAAATTGATACCTAATAATAACTAAAAATACTGATACTACAACAAAACAAATTGATATTCACAATAAACATTGTAACATAAAAATGATCCTACCAAACACTTAAAACTGAAACTAATGATCAACATATAAAATAAAAACACACTTCAAATTAACAAATAATAACATCGTACCTTGGTACCATTCTTTGCAGTAACACCCCATCAATACACATGGCCTTCCTTTTAAATGAGTCCCATCTAGAAATATCATAGGTCAACAATACTTGAACCAAGAATACGAGCACCTAGACCGACAAACACTCTCTCAAATTGATTTGTATAAGGATTAACATCCATGTCAACATTAGAACCCAGGTTATGATTCTTTAATGCATCTAAATACAAGCTCAAATCATTATAAGACATCGCATCACTACCGTATAATTCCATTAAAGTAAGTTGCTTTCCGCAGTAGGCAAAAGAGTAAGGCAATTGAAGATTAAACTCTCTACGACAATTAGCAATGATATCTTTAGGTTTCTTGCTTAGATGATCTCAAATATCATCTATTATCAGAGATTTAACAAATGAGCTAGAAAGATGAGGATTATTCAAATTTCTAAGCGCACCACCATAATAATGCTCAACAACCAAATTCCGAATAAAAACCTACTAAGATGCCCAT
Organism: Allium sativum; assembly: GCA_030737875.1. NCBI lineage: Eukaryota > Viridiplantae > Streptophyta > Magnoliopsida > Asparagales > Amaryllidaceae > Allium > Allium sativum. Next base: position 180,140,720 of record CM060924.1, on the reverse strand, counting down.
AATCACAAGAACATGCACTTTAAAGGGACATCCAGTTGAAGATGAAGAGAAAACTGCCGCAATCTTAATAGAACTATTCTTCAGAAAACGTAACTCATGTCCCATTTGAATTTTATATGCCATTAAAAGTTCTCTAAAATCATTGGTACCTCCAAAATAAAAACCAATAAAATCGGAAGTTTATAATGTAAAACCTCTTTTCATCATGTCTTTCAAATAATTTTTCCTATGCACAAATATGTTTGAACCCAAAGTTCCACTAGACAAAGAATTGAAACATTAGTTGAAAGTGAAAGAGAACTATCACTGATGTTTTCCACTTAAAAATCCTTCATCTTAAGAGCAAAACCCAAAAAAAAAAAAAAAAAAAAAAAAAAAAAAAAAACTATTTTTATGTAGCTGAAAACAAACAATACTTTGAATATTAGAATCGGTGTCAACACTAATAGTTTTATTCTCAAGCGCATAGCTAATCTCAGTCAACATACGGCTGAGACCAATGCCGACATATTTTATTCCTCAAATCATAAATTGAGCAATCAACGGACAACTGAGTGCTAAAAGAGAAATCATTAAAGACAACTATAATAAGAAGACTACTTTCACCAATGCAGAAAAAAATATAATTAAAAAAATTCAATTAGCAAAGCAAACAACTTAAAACTGCTACGCACATAACAAAGTTCTGGCACCCACAGACATAAAACTGATACTTAAAAACTGTTATAATCTTAAAACAAAAAAATTAAACAAAACTGATACAAAAACTGTTTGTATCACAGTTTGATTGATTAAAATACACAAAGTTCAATTCAACAGGTTTTTTTTAATCGAAAGCAACAATACAAACTACATGATAAATACAACACAAAAAATACAAGAACACATATATTACAGAGTTACTGCACCAAAACTGATACGTAGTAAAATAAAAACTGATACCTAAAAACTGAATAAAGCAAATTTAAAACGAACCTGCTTGTACTATCAATAGAAGCCATTAATCAGCGATCGAAACAGAAATACCTGATCGTAATATTTTAGAATAAATTACAACGATTACGATAGAAAAAAAAACTAGTTGATGCAAAACAAGAAAAAATAATTAACCTAATCTGAGCAGACGGGACTGATTTTCCAAGTCGATATACGCGATTGATATCAATCATTGAAGACGATGTTCGAGATTGATTGAGATGTGCACAAAAACAAAATTGAAATTTCAAAACATGCAAGATCGAGAAAAATACGACCGAACAGATTAAGGAAGAAAAAAGAAAACCACGTGCGAGAATTATGGTTTTTAAAATTAACAGTGTAATGTTCTTGTGATTAAATTTTTACTGGGTTGTCCTTAAACATAAAAAAACATTAATTTTTGTCATAATCAATATTTTCCTGTTCTAGAAATTTATAAACAACCTAATTTGTTTTCCCCATATTGCGCTAGAATTAAGTAATCAACCTGCATAGCTTTCTCCAACAACTTAGAAATCTCTATGTTTATACCCTGGAAACTTCACCATCCACCGTGTAAAAAATATGTGTGCGTCTTGGGCTAAATGCATAATACACAATGTCAGACATTATACCTGCAAAGAAATACATCAAAAACTCAACATTATTAAAATACCTCACCAGTTCGTTCATGTAAGTTTGTTCCCAAACTTGTTGCCCTTGAATAACAACTTCAAAATACAATCATTTGAACAGGATTAAAAAAAGGTACGATTTTTCATCTGTCTGAGAAGAATGCTTATTTTACAGCCTACGTTTTATCATTGAAGGTATTAGAGATAACAGAAATGTTTGCATAAATAAAATAAAAGAACAACAATAATTTTGCAATGCATTGAATTCTTTTTGCATATACTCCTCGACTGTATGCGTAAACTGGATGATAAAGACATGGAGTAAGTACCAATCAAACAGCATAGTTAAAAATATTATGATTATCACTTAACAAAGCGCGTCCTCGTGTGTTAGTGCAGAAGTTTCATTATCACGGCTTCCTCTCAATGCTCTGCTAATTTACAGATGCGATGCATGCATTTCTGATGATATACTGCTTTCATATACTTTACCCATCACTTAAACAGTAATCAACGCCTAACAGCTTCTCGCACATCATTCCAAATTGGAAAATGCAACATTTTCTTCTAGCAATAACCAAACATGCACTCTGTCCTTGCACAAAACCGCTCATCTACAGGCCAGCAAATGGTAGTACAGAGACGAAATGCAGTGGACGTTGATGCAGCGACCCGTGCACAGTCTAACCTCCTCCTCCACCATCTCCATCACCAATACCTCCACCGCCTTTTTCTTCATCTCCACCTTTGCCAGTTTGTTCACTGTAATAATGAACATTGCTACATTTGATTAAATTTCAAGTTATTCGGTTTATAAACTATGCTGAGATCCACCTCTATTCCATGAGTACTTGTTCAGGAAAAGAGACGAGGCTGTTCTATTCGGTAAGATATATAATGGGGTTGATTTATAAACCAAAACTCACGGCTTCGAGCTGAAAATGAAGCTATATTAAATCAATTGCATTACGTTCAACAATGCATTAAGGAGGTACTCCCAGAAACAAAACCAAAAGAGTTTCATGAGTAGGATCCACAATTGTGCCACACTTACCAATTTGAACTTCGCTTCTTTGTTAACCCATCGCTGTCTCAGCTATGCTACCAAATGCTTAGCCTCTCTCCATTGCTCTTGTGTATTGTTCCAGTTGCCTCGTCCGATGTCAATGTCGTTTCTATGACCAATGGTGGAGATTTGTATATCCTTCTTATCAAAAAAATTGGAAGTTGATTTGAACTCCATCTCAATCTTCATTACATTGAGAATTGTCAGTTTAGTTAGGAAAGTCATACATATTAATGCACATAAATATAGTGAATAAGAAGAAAGGAAACATAAACGTGAACTCAATATACCTTTGCATTAACAAAATTTCATAATAACCATTTGGAGACAGAAGATGAAATATTTATGCTGTACATATGGATTATGCATAGATAGATGTACGTGCAGGCGAGCATAAAACCAGTTCAGTTTTGTTGATTTTATTCAAGACATTCAAACATATCACATCACAGTGCAGCCCTAGTATAGGCTACAGCTATATACCATAGTCATATCATACATAAATAAATAAACTATAAATAGATGCACTTATACAGTTATACATACACTATTTCACCAAAACGAAGGCCTAGAAGTCCATTCATCCAGCTTACCTAGATGCCACTCTTGAATCAAGCAGTCATACTAACTGTACTCTACCAAAACGTGATTCCTTAGAACTTTGGCCTAAAGAAACTCTATCTTTGCCTCAGTCTAAGAATCATTTGATATATCTTTCAATAGTACAGTATCATAACCAATCAAGCATGTACAAAAGTGACTGGTATGTCAAATAACACAACACAATGTTTATTCTTCTAAATAAAATTGTAAATTTTCAAAGCAAATGGAGATGGTTTTGTGTAGCTTACGGTAGGGTAGGGGTGCTGCAAAACAAGGGTGCCACGGAACGCTCCTCTCTCTCTCTCTCTCTCTCTCCATATACATACAATCATACATACATACATACATACATACATACATACATACATATATAAACACACACACACACACACATATTATTTGGACAATAAGTTAGACACAAAGCCTCAACCTTGGGTTTTTTGTCTTTATATGAAGAGATTGAATTAATGTGGTGATCCAATGGTGCAAATCAATTATGTCACCTTTTATGTCAAAATTTTGTGCCTAAATAGACTTTTCATACACACACACACACACACACACACACACACACACACACACATATATATATATATATATACACACACATACATACATATATATTGAAAATGGGTAAATTTTTATTGATTAGCCCAAATAGCCGGCTCGGCCCATAGGTACACAGTCCGTATAAGCAACCGGGTCAACACATAATATAATAAAAATCGCTTACCCCTTTACTTCGACATTCTCTGCAAAAGTAAAAAAGAAAACAAAATCTAAATTAATTAGGTTCAGCACTGCTCATGACGGACGTAAATTCTTTTTGCACCTTCCTTCAATCGCTGCCTTCCAGTCTCCCCAATTGCAATAGTTCTCATTCCGTTGACCTGGTAAGGAGTTTCGGTTTGATTCTTCCTGTGCAAATTGCTACTTCTGTACTAATTGCATTCGAATTTACTAACACATCATTCATCTTCTTCTTGAAAGCACGGGCGTTTCTTTCTCTCCATGTATGTCACACTGTGGCTGCGAGGCAAATCTTGCCAACCTCTATCATCAGTTGAGACACTTAACTCCCATCATTCAGGTAATTTATCTCCTCCTCTAAATCACCTATTTGTTCGGAATTAAAGCATTTCAGTTTTTGTATAGCCCATAGTCAACGGCTAAATTGGCACTTGAAAAATAGATGATTTAGGGTTTCTGATGCATTGTTACATAACACACATCTGTCGTCTTCAATGATACCCCAACCAAAGAGTCTGTCTTTAGTGGGTAGCCTACCCAGAATTGCTTTGTACATAACTTGTGTCATTTTTGGTGGACATGAGTGAGACCATGCCACCTTACTCGAGCCTATACTTGGATGGACTTGCCTTATGCTCTCCCACACATTTTTAAGTTTGAAATGACCATCTGTCCACTTCCATGTGTCTGCTTCTCTGTGTGCAAATATAGGTTCTGCCCTGAGTTCCTCTTCCAGATTTCTAGCAATTAGGCTGTTTTCACTATATCCTAGAACCATTTGAAATAATGGTATTCATTGTTACGTTTGGTGCACCATAAACAGAGAACCCATCCCAACCATATATGTCAATCAGACTTAACCCATTGAGCCATGGGTCACGCCATAAGTCTGTTGTGAACCCATTGGCAATTTCTCTTTGAATTCTGTCTTTGAGTTCACTTCTAAGTTTTAGGCAGTTTTTCCACACACAACAAATGCATTGTTATCAATATTGGAGGTCCAAAATTTCCTTTTCATGTATCTAGCCCGCATCCAGACAGCCTATAAATTTTCAGATGATACAAGTTTTCAAGCTAGTTTAAGCCCATAAGCCTTTTTAAGCTCAAACAGTTTTTCAGCCCAACACCGCCTTCCTTTTTGGGCCTGCATAAAAGATTGTAGCTAATTTTATGCAGCCCACCCTTCCAGATATAATTTGCACATACAGAGTTGATCTTTGCAATCGAACAGTCTGGTATTTGGAATGTTTGCAACCAAAACCTGACCTTTAATGTGATCAGTGTGCACCAGTTCTACCCTGCCTGCAAAAGACAACAACTTAGACCTCCAACCCTGTAGCTTGTCACGAATGTCATCTACTAGCTTGCCACATTCTGCATCTGTTATTGTATTGTTCGAAAGTGGCACACCCAAATACTTGACAGAGAGAGTACCCTCTTGCACTCCTAGTCTCTCAAGAAACCCTTGTTTTTGGCTGTAGAATTTGTTAAAATAACACTTTGTTTTTAGCTCATTTACTTTCAGCCCTACCCAGCTTTCCATCTTGTCGAAAAAGCCTTTGAGATGGTCAATAGCTGTGCTGGAAGCTTTGAAAACCACTAATAAATCATCAGCATAAATGAGATGTGTAACTTTAGGTTGATGATTATAGATGGGTAGAATCTGCTTATATTCAGTAGCTAGTTACATTTGTAATGTGAACCACTTCATGGCTACTGCAAATAGATAGGGTGATAGTGGGTCCCCCTGCCTGATTCCCCTGGAACTGGGTATGAATCCCTGTGGCACTCCATTTATCATGATAGAAAATGTAGGAGAATTCAGGCAAAATTCAATTAAGTTGACCAAATTTGCTGGAATCCCCATAGCCCTGAGCATTAGGGCTGTCAATTTCCTACACGACCCGTGACCCAACCCGAAACCCGCACGAAAATTAGCAGGTTAACCCGACCTGTTTAGTTAGCGGGTCATTTTCGGGTCAACGCGAATTTGACCCGTTTATAAACGGGTGGGTTTAGGGTTGACCCGCTAACCCGATTTTGACCCGCCAAACCCGATTATATGTTGTATCTCTTCCATACTGTTAGTCTTTTATGTATACTGTTAATGTTAATCTTTTATGTATGCAGTAATCAGTATGCTCGTATATGTAAGATGTTATATTTAACTAATTTATTCTTGTATGTTAATAGTTATATTTTACTTATAACAACTGTATCTCTTCCATATTGGTAGTCTTTAATTTATGTAGTATGAGAATATATACTTATGTATAGAAAAGGATTTTTGGATATGATGATTTCATGCTTTATGTACGTATTGTCTGTTGGTGACTTTGCAACTTGTTGCATGTTGATGATTATATAACAGTGTGCATGTTGGTGATTTGGCTCTTTTGTTGCTTATATTAGTAGGCAATATCTATCAATGGGTCAAATGGGTAAACTCGACCCGACACGACTCATTTAGTTAAACGGGTTACGCGGGTTGGGACGGGTCAACCCGTTTATAAATGAGTCGGGTTAGGGTTGGGAAAATATGACCCGTTTAATAAACGGGTTAACCCGACCCGTTTATAAATCAACCCGAACCCTACTTGATCCGACCCGAACCCGACCCGACACGACCCATTGACAGCCCTACTGAGCATGTAGATGAAGAAATTTTTGTTCACTCTGTCGTAGGCCGTATGCAAGTCAATTTTTAAGCAAATCTTATTTGCTCCTTTTTTGTTAAAATCTCTCACCAACTCGTGTGCCATGAGTGAATTTTCTGATATGAATCTGCCTTTGATGAAAGCACTCTGGCATTAAGAGATTAATGCTGGCAACACACTACTTAGTCGATTGCATATTATTTTACTCATGATTTTGTATACCACATTACAATATGCAATAGGCCTATATTCTTCAATTCTGGTTGGGTTCTGAACTTTGGGAACGAGGGAAATAAACATATGGTTTATTTCTCTAATGAATTCACCAGTGTCAAGTGCTTCTTGAAATGCAGCTAACATGTGATTTTTCAGGTCTTCCCAATGCAGTTTGAAGAAGACTGCCCTCATGTCGTCAGTGCCTGGACTGGAGTCGTTGTGAATGGAGAAGACAGCAGCCTCCAATTCCCCATGCTCATCTCACCACCCAGTCTCAATCTGCCAGTGGTGTTGAGCTTCCTACGACACTCAGTATTGGGTAAGTCTTCGTTATAGTTGCCATTGAAAAGCTCTGTATGGCAGTGTCTTCTAATTGTTTATTTGTTGCATCGAGTCACCCTGTTCATTTAAACAGTGAAGAAAGTTATTATAGTGTTTCCTCTGAGCCATTTTAGTGTAAAAAAATAGTGCATTCGTCTCCCTGTGTCAACCGCTTTTCTTTTGCTTTATGTTTGATGTCTATCGATTTAATCTCCAGTGCTTTCTTCAGTTGACCCTGCATGTCAAAAAAATCATTAGTTAGGCCTTCATTCATGGTGTCTGCATCTAACAACATTTGTGTCTTCTCCAATTGTTCTTGTAAGTTCTGGATATGTTCACCCTCGTTAGGTCTTGTTTTGTTCAATCTGAGTTTGCATTGCTTGAGTAACATAACAAGTTTGAACGTATTGTTGCCATCAGGAATGGAAATATGATTGAAGTTGGTCGATGTTTGGTAACCCTGTATCAAATGTCAGTGATTGGCACATTTGAAGGGTTTACCTCTTGGATTATAAGCTTCATTGAAACGAATTAAAAGAGGGGAGTGGTCACTAGTGGAGGAGGCTAACACTGATGCATTGAGACTGCTGATACGGTTTATCAAATTTGTCTTGAAGATATTTTCTTAGCCTCACCACTTCTCCATGTGTACTGTAGGCCAGAATTAGGTAGTTCTGACAGACCACTGACCAACACGCAGTTGTTGAATTCAGCAACTTCGGAGAGCTTGAGAGTAAGCCCATCGTTCTTTTCACTAGTTTGTAATACTGCGCTGAAGTCACCTAATACCAACCATGGGGATTGAATATTTTTGGAGTTGTTAATAATAGTCCCCCAAAGCTTTGTTCTTTCTGCTGCCAAATTACTTGCATAGATAAAAGATATGTATAATTCTAGTCCACCAACGTTGTTTGCACGAATAGCAACTTGTTGATCATCGTAGTACACTGACACACACTTCCAGCAAGACATGTCCCAAAAAAACACTATGCGACCTTTTTAGGATGTACTTAGATTATCACAAAGGTCCCACATGTTGCCCATGCGTAATTTAAGTAATCTAAGTTTTCTTGCGTAATTATTCTCTAAAACAGCTATGATAATGGTCTTATACTTATCCCTGAAGTTGTAGAGGTCTAACTGACGAGTATCGTTGTTAAGACCTTTGACATTCCAACATAGTATCGACATTAAAGTTTAGTGGTTTTGCTGCTTGTAACTGGAGTTGTCCCCACTAAAGCACTTTTAAATGTAGCTGTCTTACCTGCTTGCGTGAATTGTGCATTGTAGTTAGCGTTAACTTCAGTAAGTTCATCTACATTAATTTCATCACTGCTTTCCTCTTCAGACTCCTCTATACAAGTTTCCGGAGCCTGAATATCATTTAGAGAGTCTGGTTCCTTATCCACCTCCACTACTTCAATGGACTCCACATGATGATCAACTAGAGATGGGTTATCTGCCTTAGCCTGATCCAGTGCCTGACTTTGATTTTGATATGTACGAGATGCTCCAAATGATTCAGAGCCCCCCACATTAGGCTGTGAAGTAGTACTATCGGTAGTGGCTGCAGCAATACTAATTTCAACGTGTACAACACTTTTTGGAGAAGCTGGATTTTTGGATGTACTTGCATTAGCTATTTTACTTTTCCTTACCCAAACTTCCTCTGTAGTGTTTGTAATGTTTAATGTAACTGTGCAATTTGTAACTAAATGCCCAAAACATTTGCACGTTGTGCATTTTGGTAAGACAAACTCATACTCTATTGCCTGTTCATATGTGTTGCTATTTTTATCGTAGGCTTTGATGAACCTAGGAAGTTCTGAATCTGCTGTAATTTCGATTAGAACCTTAGCATAACTGATTTTCTTGATCAGTTTAGTGTCTTCATCAATCTCCAGTGGTTTTCCTATTATGCTTGCCAGTTTACATATGCATCTTGTGTTCCATAGGGCAAGAATTGGGAATTTGACCCAAATCGGATATGCAGTTAGCATTTCTTTTTCAAAATTAAAATCTGCCTTCCATTTCCATATAAAAATAATTTTACTGTCCATGAACCAAGGCCCCCCTTTCAAGATTCGCTCGTAGTCCTCTTTCAGTTGAAATTTGATCAGAAGAAAACCATTTTCATGAGGAAAAACATCCCACGCCCCTTTGGGTTTCACATTCTCTTGATGTATGCATTGAAATAAACAAATATGGTCTTTTACCTGCCATATAGGCATAGATCGAGTTTTCTCAGATCTTGTTTGATTCAGCATAGTCCAATTCGTTTATTACTTAATATTTGGCATCACCAGTTCGCCGTGGTTCAAAATACATCACATCGCCTAAGATTTTGAGTTTTGAATCAAAGGTCCCAAGAACTAGGGTTTCGCGAGTTGGGTCGTTGAGTAATAAAGGGAGACTGGCGTGGGACGTCAGCAAACGTCTGCTTTCCCCTTTGCCGGACCTCCTGCCGACCACTGCCTCCTTCGTCTTCTTTTTCAGTTAGGGTTTCTGGACGGATGGATGAGAATATATATATATATATATATATATATATATATAGGGTTGTTAGGGGCGGCTATTGGGACACAAAACTAGACACAAACATAAAGACACAGAATCTTGATCATTGGATCTTTTTGTCTTTATGTGCAGAGGTGGAATTCAGGGGAAGATCCAATGGTGTAGATTTTGTGTCCCCTTATTTGTCTATTTGTTGTGTTCAAATAGACTTTCCCATATATATATATATATATATATATATATATATATAAGGCACACTTTAGAGCACCTCTATTTTGATAGCACCCCAATTGCCCCTTGTTTATGTATACTCATTTATATTTAAATAAGTTAGTGGGTGGAGAACGAGCTAGTGGAAGGAGAGAGAAACAAAAATGTGTGGTGGAAATGAGGAGGTTATATGGGTGCTACACTATTTGGAGTGTTCTTGATCTTACCTCATATATATATATATATATATATATATATATATATATACATACACACACATACACACATATATATATATATAAGGAGCGATCAGGGGCACCCCTGTTTTGCAACACCCGGTTGCATACTTGCATCCCCTATCCGTTCGTTAGCTACAACGATCCAAATCCATCGAGAATTTGTAGATGTTCAATCCACAAATATATAATGATCTATCCAAAATTTGAGTTCGTTCCGACATTAGTAACATTTTCAAAAGCATAGCTCAATTATTCACCGTTCAGACATTTATTTAAACCGTTAAATTAAAACATCAAATATATTATTATATGAATGTCAGAATAAGCTCAAATTTTGGATAGATGCTAATATATATGTGGATTGAACATCTACAAATTCTCTTGGATTTGAATCGACGTAGCTCACGGTAGGTAGGGGTGCAACATGGATGTTGCAAACAGGGATGCCCCCGATCATATACATATATATATAGAGAGAGAGAGAGAAGGAAAGTCTATATGAACATAAAAATTAGACACAAATGGTGGCACAATGAATCTCCACCATTAGATTGCCCCATGATTTCCACCTCTTACATAAAGACAAACTGATCAAGTTCAGATTATATATATATTATATATATAATATATGTATTGTTTTGTGTCCCAACAGATATATATATATATATATATATATATGAAAATTCAGATATATATATATACACACAAGGCCGGCCCGTTGGGCTAGGTTGCCCAAGGCCAGAAAAAGGAAGAATAACGTGAAGGGCAACAGCAAGGAAAAAATTTGCCTTTTGCTTCCAGCAGACTTTGATCCTGCAACACATTGCCCTCAGTAAACTTCTCTTGCCACTGAGCCCAATCTGTACACATAAAGTTTCCAAGTGCTGCAAGTATTTAAAGTGTTTAAAGTTCCCTTCTCCCCTCTACTTACCCCCACCAGGGTGGGTTGTCCAATTCGTCGGCCTCATGGGTCTTGCCCATGAGCCGGGGCAGTATATATATAATTTACACACTTAATAGCCACTTATAATTATTGTTTATAAATATATGTTGCTATTTATAGAAAAAACTTGTGTCTGGTGCCATGAGCATACCATACCATTCATAACTATGAAGGTCAACGTACAAACAATGCTGTATAGACCCAAGAATTATAATTTGGTTTCTTGATTGCTTGAATGAAGAAATTGTAAAAGGATAATAGCAATACAAATTTAAGAGTTATATAACAAATCAGCACCATAAAAAAAATTATTGCTTAATTTATTTTAATACATTAATACAATAATGTGTACATACCAGAACTGCAGAATTTCTGCAAAAGATCGTGGAAGTATATTGTTTGCATGAATAGGTGGTGTGCATTCAGGCCCGGTCCTTTACACAAGCAAGTAAAGCAACCGCTTGGGGCACCCAGAAAGCTAGGGTACCATTCGATCTACCATCATATACAGAAAAAAAGTGATTCAATAACAAAACGTGGATATCGAATCAATCAACAATCGCCGATACAGACTACGATCTCAAGGCGGCGGCGATCCAAATACCGGTTCCCCAATTCCACGCAGGCAGAGGTTGAGACGCAGCAAGCATGCATAGGTGACGGCAGTTTCAGTTGAACCAACGTTGAAGGAAAAATGTATACAACATTAGCCGCAAACCATAATTAGTATAGAAGTTCCAAATTTGCAAACTCTCTAGATATGGTCGGTTCAAATAGCCAAAGTTTGTTTACGTCATCTATTGCTGAAATAGAAATATCACAAGGTTATTACTACCTAGAGACGGGATCGCTCTCCACATCATTATACATTATTCTGAGTTGCCTAAGTTTACCTTTCAGATCAATGATGTTTAGTTTTTCAGTATGTAAAATTAGCTTCCACTCACATTAGTTTATCACAATATGTTCGGTGGTTTTGTCCATGTACAAATTGTTATTCGTGAATGTCTTATGGTTTTCTTCCTATTGTTGCTAAAAATAGTAATGCAGTAATGCATTTTAGTGAACACAAGGACATGTAATAACTCATGAAGCATGAACCACTGTTTACAGTACCATCTTCTGATTAAGTCTGACTTGAACGTCCTGTCATTATAAGCTAAACAGCTAAAATTACTCAATTAATTAAATATAAAATATATTGTTGTTATAAGGACTCAAAATATAGCAGCATTTTAGAGAAAATGAACTTGTAGCAAGTATATATGCAAAATTTATAATACATACAAAACTTATATAACATAATAAATCAAGTTTTATAAGCAGTATTAGTGGACGTGTATGCGCAGTCAACCCCTACTAAAGCGTATAGAACTGCAGATATAAAACACAATTATTCAATATTTTTGTACAGAAACAACATAAGTCAACACTCAAGCATTATTTCATACTACTTCCAAAAAAAATCATTTATGTAAACAACAAAATGTTTTATTAAAATATAAAAAAACATCAGCAACGCTAAGTTTCGTGAACATTGTGTCTTCCATTCTTTATTTTGGCCTCCCCTGCATGAATCAAATAAAAAAATTCACGTCTCATTTATTACACCACTGTTCCAAATAAGGAATGCAATTATTGTATTTCAAGTACACATCTACAATAAGATGAATATTAAAACATGGAAAATTAGGGAATATTTTATCGAGTAAAGAAAATTCCGACGTCATCGGTGTGTCTCATTAGAGAATTCTACTCTTAACTACATCAAGTCATTTCTACGCATCCGGATAACAGTTTCTTCCAACCTGGACAAATATGTGGTAGTGGTGCTTCATCTTTCAAGTGAACCATCATAAAGTGGTTTCCACCCATCAAAGCAATTGGTATTACTATGTGTACATCTTTTGGATTCATTCTTAATAGCAAATATGTTATGTATTGTTCTGGGAAATAAACACAAAGCATGCAATTGAATAACGTTGCAAATAAGCGTCCCGTATCCGGAAAACTCAACCAATATTTTTTGTTTGCATATTGACCAAAATAAGCTAATGCAGATTCAACTTGTTGATATCTGTTCACACCACCTAACAATTCTTGTGTAAGCGTAATTCCTTTAACATGGTTACTCGCACGATTTTCCATGAATCATCGTCTTCAAAACCCAACAGTCGTGCACAACAACGATATCCACAGTGTCCGTCTAGGGGAACATCTTCCACACTTTCAAATACATGTTCTTTAAGTGATGGACTAAAATATTTGAATGCAAATTCAGTAGGTGACAACTTATCATCGGAATTAGTAATCTTGTACATTTGTTTCTTCTGTGTCGCTATTAATAGTAGTATTTTTTTTTTAGTTTTTTTCGCTCCTATATTTGTGCATACTCAAAAGCAAATTTATCACGCTTTGTACTATTGATTTTTGTGAAGTTCTTTTTCTTTTGCCGCGTCCTTTGAGCTTTGTATCCTTCTTTGGTGGTTACATATCGCAGATTAACTATCCTGAAAGTACAAAGATGGAACCACCAAAGAAGGATACAAAGCTCAAAGGATGCGCCAAAAGAAAAGAGAACTTAACAAAAATCAATAGTACAAAGCGTGATAAATATGCTTTTGAGTATGCACAAATACAGGTGGAAACAAAAAAAAAACTCAAAAAAAGAAAAATACCTACTGTTAATAGCGACACACAGAAGAAACAAAGGTACAAGCTTACTAATTCAGATTATGAGTTGTCACCTACTGAATTTGCATTCAAGTATTTTAGTCCACCACTTAAAGTACATGTATTTGAAAGTGTGGAAGATGTTCCCCCATACGGACACTACGGATATCGTTGTTGTGCACGATTGTTGGGTTTTGAAGACGATGATTCATGGAAAACCATGCAAATAACCATGCTAGAGGAATTACGCTTGCACAAGGAACAACATGCAAACTTGTTAGGTGGTGTGAAAAGATAACAAGTTGAATCTTCATTAGCATTTCTTGGTCAATATACAAGCAAAAAATATTGGTTGACTTTTCCGGACATGAGCCGCTTATTCGCAACGTCATTCAATTGTTTACTTTGTGTTTATTCCCCAGAACAATGCATAACATATTTATCATTAAGAATGGGTCCAAAAGATGTACACATAGTAATACTAATTGCTTTATGTGTGGAAACCACTTTATGATGGTCCACTTGAAAGATGAAGCGCCACTACCACATATTTATCCAGGTTGGGAGAAACTGTGTTATCCGGATACGCAAAAATGACTTGACGTAGTCAAGAGTATAATTCTCAAATGGGACACACCGATGACTTCGGAATTTTCTTTATTCGGTAAAATATTCCCTAATTTTTCATGTTTTAATACTCATCTTATTGTAGATGTGTACTAGAAATACACTAATTGCATTTCTTATTTGGAACAGTGGTAATAAATGAGACGTAATTTTTTTATTTGATTCATGCAGGGGAGACCAAAATAAAGAATGAAAGATACAATATTCATGAGACTTCACGTTGCTGGTGTTTTTTTATATTTTAATAAAGCATCTTTGTCGTTGTTTATATAAATGATTTGTTTTTTTCCGAAGTAGTATGAAATAATGCTTGAGTGTTGACTTATGGTGCTTTTGTACAATGACATTGATTAGTTGTGCTTTATATCTGCAGTTCTATACGCTGTAGTAGAGATTGACTACGCATATGTGTCCACTAACACTGCTTATAAAACTTGATTTATTATGTTAAATAAGTTTTATATGTATTTTTGTCTAAAACTTCACTGTAATTCCACTCAATATTGCTTTATACTTGCTACAAGTCCATTTTCTCTAAAATGCTGTTATATTTTAAGTCGTTGTAACGACAATATCTTTTATATATAATTAATTGAGTAATTTTAGCCATTTAGCTTACAATGACAGGAATTTCAAGTCACTACTTAATCAGAAGACGGTATTGAAAACAGTGGTTCATGCTTCATGAGTTATTACATGTCATTATGTTCACTAAAATGCATTACTTTAGTATTTTTAGAAAAATAGGAATAAAACCACAAGACATTCACGAATAACAATTTGCACATGGACAAAACCACCGAACATATTGTGATAAACTAATGTGAGTGGAAGCTAATTTCACATACTGAAAAACTAAACATCATTGATCTGAAAGGTAAACCTATGCAACTCAGAATAACGTGTGATGATGTGGAGAGTGATCCCGTCTCCAGATAGTAATAACCTTGTGATATTTCTATTTCAGCAACAGATGACGTAAACATACTTTGGCTATTTCAACCGACCATATCTAGTGAGTATGCAAATTTGGAACAACCTTTATACTAATTATGGTTTGCGGCTAATGTTGTATATAGCAGAATATTAGAAAATGAAGTAAGATAGTAGCAAGCTGCATCAGTTCATATAGCTTTGAGCTGCCAAATTTTGATTCCTTATTTGATGGATATGTTGCATATATTTAATAGAGTGAAAGTTATTGTTGGTTGCAGTATGAAACAATAGGAAAAAGGCCAGTAGCTTGCTTTGTTAATAGTCTAGTTGGCAAGAATATAATCACAATCGGCTGAGTTGAGAATATCATAATACACTGGAAAATTGAGCGCCATTCCAGTCCTTATACAATAGGTAATGGGCAACTCAACCAAAGTAATATCCTGCTTTTGGTGTAATCAAGTAAAGACAATATATACTTCTCCGATTTACATCTGTACCCAAGAATGAGGAAAAAACCGTAACATAAAAAATAAATTGGATGGATGAACTAATCAATTTTAAATAATTATAGTCACCATAAAATTAGGTACTAATCCTAAAAATTAGGTGGATTAACTAATACGCATGGTGGATAAGAATAAAATTTCTCTTTGATATACATATCTTGAAATTTTAAGGAACAAATTATACAATACCATATTTGTTTGTTTTCAAGTTATATTCTACCGTCACATACAAAATTAGATTCCACATGCCTAATCCATGAAGACATAATTGGAAACATATTTTCCTACTCTGTCAACTCTCATTAACTCAGAAAATGTTAAGTTTTGATATCGTGCTTTTTATAAGGTGATAACCAATTAATAAATTTATATTTTAAAACAAGAAAACAAAATGGTCCAGAGTGGAGAATGTCCATGTATGAAAGTACTTAATACACTTACATGAAAAATAAAATTCCTTAGCATGTAAGAGAACGCATTGGATAACACATAAAAATGGTGCATTCAATAAGTAATTAAAAAAAGGATAGAGAGGCATCTGATGAGCAGTCAACTTCTGGAGTTAACTGGATTAGATGATTACAATGAAACATAGCTGCAAAGAGTCATTGAGAGAGTTAAGAATAACCAAGGTAGTTGCGTCATATTAATAAACATGACATCTTAACTCAAGCTTTTTTAGCATACCATCATCACCGTTGAATCTAACTTGAATTTTGTTTCTACGTTAATTTATGCTGCCTTATACTTTGAGTACATACAATCCAATGTAATTTACCTACTAACTACAAAAGGAAGCCAACATCAAGTCAACATTGTATCTCATCAAAGAAACATTCCGAGGAAGTATATTATAAAATGCAAAAAATTGTGTTTTGCTGAGCTTTTCCAACAACCGTAATAAGAGCCACAAAAGTTGAAGATATTATAAGCTTTATTATATTTTATATGTCTAGAAAGTATTTTTCTATTTACATACGAGTTGTTTTACTGTTTTATAGATAGAATAGAGTTGGTCCAAATAGTTCTTCATATATATATTAGCACATTTTGGTGTTTGCGCACGCTTCTCATTAGAGCCGAAACTGTCGATGACCTGAGATATATATATACAAAACCTCATATATCATATATGATGTCTTTGATTTAATTACTTTTCATTACTACACAAAACCTCCTATATAATGCATTGTAGAAACAATCATTTTGGTCCGTCACTTATGGCTCTTTCATCTTTGCTTAAGTTAATGAATCATTACAATTATAGGTGCATGTCCATATTTTACATGTCAATCTCATCTAACCACTCCAAAGTTTAATCAAATAACAATAAGAATAATTACGTAGAAAAGCCACAAAGATAACCTTGTTACTTAAGGCTTCGTTTGTTTTTTAGATGAAAACCACAAATATTTACATGATAAAATTGCCGTTACCGTAAATTGTGAAAAACAACCATCGCTTTGTTGACAATTTATTAATTTGAAGTTTCTATCATGCGTACACATGGAATGTTCAATGGAAGAAATAAAAAACATAGTCTCCATGACAGTTAATAACGAAACTAAAAATTATGCTAGAGAAGATCAATAATTTCATCACGTAAATTTACCATAAACACTTGTGATCGGGATGAAAACATTTATGTGTGACTTGAAGGAGCTTGTGGAGGCTCTTGATTGTCAATTTCAACAGTTGTTTCCTCAGAAAAAATTATGCTATAGTCTTCTTCTTCGGCTTATAGGAATAACTTATCAAGTGAAACACGATGCAAAAAAAATTATGTACCGTCATACATGCAACAACTATATCTCGTTGAACAAAAAATTATACGGAGGCATTCTAACCAATATAGAAAACCTTTTTTCAATACACCAAAACTTCTTCGAAGACATTTCTGGGTTGAGAATGTGCATGATTTCTTTTTAGTTGTTGCATTATTATTTACTTTTTAGCAAGTCATTGTTGCATTATTATTTCTGTAGCTTTTCAACCAATAACACATGTTGCGACAAGGTTTAAGAAAGCCTCTTGTGTTTGTATATGTTGCATCGCAGAGTTGGTACATATCTATGAAAAAAATTTAACCAATAATCGATGTAATGTTAGAAACGTATATATGTAAAATGACTTACATAAAGGAGGCATAAAAAAATTATTAGTGGTATTGCGAATTATTTCATTAAGAATTCTTGAATCATGTACTACTCCCTCCCATCATGCCATAATGAATACACATTTTATACCAAAATCACATACTGCTATGACGCTCTGAGTTTAACAATCTACATGTCCTCTGTCTCTGGATGGAACTTGATCAAGAATTGGTACATTTGCATCTATTAAAGTACCATCTAGTGCTCCATCTGCTCCTCTAAAAGGTTCTTCTCTTAACTGAACATGAGATCTTATATTATCAACAGGCTTGTCAAATATTGGTGAAATAATCACATCTCAAACGAATTCTTTCATGGCTACCAAAACTTCATGAAAATACTTGTTCATTGTTTGACCTGAATGTTGATAACGGTATCATACAATTCCAGTTCTATCATTGTGACTTATGATAGAAATAAACATTGTCATTTTCTCTTCGATATCTATATACTTGCTATCTCGAAGCCAATTTTTTTGTCGAATGTAACATACATAGTTGTACAAATGATGACTTATCTATTATGAATTCATCATACAACAATGGACGGATCTATCATTAGCTCTTACATATATTTTTTCCTAGAAAGAGATGAAGTCAAAAAAATTTGACGAGTATTTTCTGTGAGTCTCTTCCTTCGTAAGATCATAAGTAGCAGCAATTTCAAATTTGTACATGCACAGATAGTTGTAATTCCGCGGTTAGTTGAAAATGACAACCGTATGATTCACAGTTGTCTTGGATTCAAATGTGCGCATAAATGGCTCGGACAAAATACCAACTTGACAACTCATTGATAACTTTACTACATGGACCAAAACGTATGCTTAACATACTTCAACAAAGTATAACATATTCCAGCACACGAAAAACATATTACAGGCTAAAGGGATAACACCCAGAAAATATGATATTGTTATATTAAAACAAGACAAAAACAAAGATATACTGCGTATGAAAATATATGACACTAGATAACCAGATAGTCATTCAACCGAAACAAAACATTTGGTACACATTAAAAGAGAAAAAAACAAGTCCTAAAAATCGAACTTAAGTCCATGTAGTTATTATCATTCGTTCACTTCTTCAAAACACACTAAACATAGCAAACTCCAAATCAAACAAGCATTCATACTTATAACTCAAGACTGTAATCAAGAATTCAACTTTCACGATCATAATCTCTTAGTCTATGAAAATTGTCCTAAAGTGGGTTTCTCACAAAATAATATTTTAGCTTTGACGTATCCATGTTAGGATAAGTAATAACACATCTATGTTTTTCAAATCTTTCAAAACAATGATTACGTCATTCAAAGTTGATCCTCCGGTGGCCTCCTTTCTTTCAATTTACTTTTTTTATAACTCCAATTAAATCTTTAATTTGGTTATCGATCCTGTCACCACCAACATTTTTACCTTTTTTCTTTTTTCTTTTTAGATGGGCAAGATGTAGCCTTAGCAGAACGTCGTGACCAGATTCACTATCAAGTGAAGCATCACCCTCCACATTAACTGCCCAACCTCAAAGTACTCATCAACTCCAAAATTATGCAAATCAGTTTTATCCCCTTTTGCGACTCCATCACCTATTACATGAGTTTCTCTTTAGTCATCATCGTCTGTGTTGTTATCATTACTAGGTGCTGGATCATTACTAAATGGTGGATCCACTGATGCAGACGACCATGCAAATGTTTCATGTGCAAGAATTGATTCAAAATTTTCCTTGAGTAGTTGAACTTTTTCTAAAGGATTATTGCGAAATTTTGTTGCTTTAGAGTATTGTTGTGCAGTGAAATATATGTATTATGTCAATATAAACATGCATATTATAAAATAAGATAATTTTAGCAAAATTGTGAGCATATGTAACATACCTGCTTCAGTGACCTCATTCCATTTTTCGGAATGGAGGAGAAAATACGGTATTTGTACCAGCATTGAATCCATGTCCAGGTAGCCTAGTTATTTTTGCCCATAGTCCATAATCAACCGTTAAATAATCATAACAATTTTTAAACTTATTGTGATCGTAGTTGACCCTCCATTTTGTGTTGAATTCATTTTAAGTGAAACTTCTTTGTGCCCCTGATTATTCACTTCTCTCAAGCAAGAAAATGTTTTTTCATTTCATCATTTCGTGAAAAAGCAACTCTACTCTCTGCAGTCACAGCTGCCTCATTGTTCAAGGTGTTTCTACTAGAGCATCACAGTTCAAATAATTACTTGATGTTACATTGAATCATTGCCTCCATATTTTGCATATTATGTAGTCCCCTTCTGTTTAATAACCTAGCAACTGGAAAGTGAATAATAGTGGGGTATATGTAAAAAGGTAACTTTGCATATTTGTTACTTGATTTTTACGTAAAATAGTAACTCGGTTTACTCCTCCACTGTTTGCATGTAATGAAAGATAAGACTTCATTTTCAATGATTATACCTTCAGCATGAATCAAATAATGCATAAAGTGTACTTTGCCGAAAGTTTTTTTTTTTTTGGGTATGTTATACACGTGTAATAAATTCTGTATTTTTTCAAATTAACATAACTCATTTACTTTGTAACATCAAGTAAGAAATAATACGTGATAGGCAAATGTTGGTGTTAATATGTTTTTTTGGGGTTAGATGATACAAGTATTCTGTCACAGTTGATGTATCATTTAGCTATTATGTTATCGCAAATCTAATATTCATTAATCTATAGGAATGACATCAAGTATAAGCTCTAATAGATATACCTTGAACAATGAAGCAGCTGTGATTGCAAAGAGTAGAGCAACTTTTTCACGAAATGATGAAATGGAGAAATATTTTCTTAAGTTGTGTTTGAGAGAAGTGAGTAGTTAGGGACGCATAGAAGTTTCACTTTTCCCGGATTCATGGAAAAGACTGGAAAATGAATCCAATACAAAATGGAGAGTCAACTACGATCACAAAAAGTTCAAAAATTGTTATGATTATTTAACGGTTGATTATGGACCATGGGCAAAAATAACTAGACTATCTGGACATGGATTCAATGTTGATACAAAAATGGAATGAGGTCACTGAGGCTGGTACGTTACATATGCTCATAATTTGCTAAAATTATCTTATTTTATAATATACATGTTTATATTAACATAATACATATATTTCACTGCACAACAATACCCAAAAGCAGCAAAATTTCGCAATATTCCTTTAGAAAAAAAGTTGAACTACTCAAGGAAATTTTTGAATCAACTTTTGCACATGGAACATTTGCATGGTTGTCTGCATCAGTAGATCCACCACCATTTAATAATGATTCAGCACCTAATAATGATAACAACACAAACGACGATGATCAAAGAGAAGCTCATGCAGTAGGCGATGGAGTCGCAGAAGGAGATAAAGCTGATTTGCATAATTTTGGAGTTGATGAGTACTTTGAGGTTGTGGCAGTTAACGAGGAGGGTGATGCTTCACTTGATAGACGTTTTGCTAAGGCTACAGCTTGCCCATCTAAAAAGAAAAAAAGCTAAAGTGTTGATGGTGACATGATCTATAACCAAATTGAAGATTTAGTTGGAGTTATAAAAAAGCAGATTGAAAGAGAGGAGGCCACCAGAGGATCAACTTTGAATGACGTAATCATTGTTTGAAAGATTTAAAAAAAAAATGTTATCACAACTTAGATACGTTAAAGCTAAAATGTTACATTGTGAGAAACCCGATTTAGGGACAATTTTCATGGATGAAGAAAGTATGATCGAGAAAGTTAAATTCTTAAACTATAGTCTTGGGTTATAAATATAAGTACTTGTTTGATTCGAAGTTTGCTATGTTTAGTGTGTTTTGAATAAGCAGACGAATGGTAATAACAACGTAGGCTTAAGTTTGATTTTTCGGACTTGTTGTTTTTTTCATTTTAATGTATACCGAATGTTTTGTTTCGTTTGAATGACTATCTGGCCATTTAGTGTCATATCTTTTCGTACATAACATCTCTTTGTTTTTGTCTTGCTTCAGTATAACACTATCATGTTTTCTGGGTGTTATCACTTTAGTCTGTAATATGTTTTTTGTGTCGTGGAATTTGTTATCCTTTGTTGGAGTATGTTAACTATACGTTTTGGTCTATGTTGTGAAGTTATCAATGAGTTGCCAAGTTGGTATTTTTATCCGAACCATTGATGCACACATTTGAATCTAAGACAACTGTGAATCATACGGTAGTCATTTTGCTTCAGTATAACACTATCATGTTTTCTGGGTGTTATTCCTTTAGCCTGTAATATGTTTTTTGTGTCGTGGAATTTGTTATCCTTTGTTGGAGTATGTTAACTATACGTTTTGGTCTATGTTGTGAAGTTATCAATGAGTTGCCAAGTTGGTATTTTTATCCGAACCATTGATGCACACATTTGAATCTAAGACAACTGTGAATCATACGGTAGTCATTTTCAACTAACCACGGAATTACAACTATCCGTGCATGCACAAATTTGAAATTGCTGCTACCTATGATCTTATGAAGGAAGAAGACTCGCAGAAATACTCATCAATTTTTTTTTTTTTTTTTTTTTGACTTTATCTCTTTCTAGGAAATGCAAGAGCTAATGACATGTCCGTCCATTGTTATGTATAACAAATTCAGAATGGATAAATCATCACTTGTACAACTATATCGTTACTTTCGACAAAAAAATTGGTTTCGAGATAACAGGTACATAGATGTCGAAGAGAAAATGGCAATGTTTCGGTCCATCATAAGGCACAATGATAGAAATTGAATTGTAAGATATCGTTATCAACATTCAGATCAAATAGTAAGCAAGTATTTTCATGAAGTTTTGATAATCATAGAAGAATTCGCTCGAGACGTCATTGTTTCACCAGACTTTGACAGGCCTCTTGATAATATAAGATCTTATGTTTAGTTAAGAGAATGTTCTAAAAGAGCAGTTGGAACACTAGATGGTACATTAATAGATACAAATATATCAATTCGTGATCAGGCTCCATTCATAGGCAAAGGACAAAGAAAGTGTTATCAGAACGTCATGACAGTATGTGATTTTGATATAAAATTTGTTTACGTCGTGGCAAGATGGTAGCATATGGTTCAAGAATCCTTAATGAAACAATTCACAATCACGCAAATAATTTTCCTATGCCTCCTTTATGTAAATTATTTTACATATATACATTTCTAACATTACACTAATTATTATTTAATTTTTTTCATATATATGTACCACCTCTACGATGCAGCATATACAAATACAAAAGGGTTTCTCACACCTTATCGCAACACACGTTATTGGTTGAAAAACTATAAAAATAATAATGCAACAGCTAAAAAGGAAAGATTCAATCATGCACATACTCAACCTAGAAATACTATCGAAAGAAATTTTGGTGTATTGAAAAAAGGTTTCTTATATTGGTTAAAATGCCTCCGTACAATTTTTCTGTTCAACAAGATATTGTTGTTGCATGTATGGGGCAGTACATAATTTTTTGCGTCGTGTTTCACTTGATGATAAGTTATTAATACAAACCGAAAAAGAAGATTATAGCGTATTTTTTTTGAGAAAGCAACAGCTGAAATTGACAATCAAAAGCCTCCACAAGCTCCTTCAAGTCATACGGAGGTGTTTTCATTTCAATCACAAGTGTTTATGGAAAATTTACGTGATAGAATTGTTGATCTTCCGTAGCATATTTTTTAGTTTGACTATTAAATGTCACAAAGACTGTTTTTTATTTCTTCTGTTGAACATTCCATGTGTATGCATGATAAAAAGTTCAAATCAATAAATTGTCAACAAAAGCAATGATAATTTTTCACAATTTACGGTAAGGATAATTTTGTCATGTAAATATTTGTATTAGCAATTCTATTTACTATTCATCACATAATCAAACATTGTATCTTTCATTCAGTGTTCAACATTCAGGTCTCAGCCTTCAGCATTCAGTTTTCAATTTTCAGCATTCAGCTTTTAAACAAACATGCAATTCCGCTTTGCACATGTTCTTGGTTCAAGATCTAAACGAACACTGGTTATCATATCAAACAATTTTTTTTATATACTTAAACCAATAACGATCTAGAACAGTCAAAAACAGCGTTCAAAGTTTCAAACATGTACTTTGATGCTAAACCCGAGGGACAAATTTGCATCAGTATACCGAACAAATAAAAATGATGACAGCAAGTGGCTATGCTTTCATACATTTATTAATATGCCAACTACAATATTAGTCCATCCGTTTCTAAATATAAGATGTTTCAAGAGGTTTGGTGTGTTTCAAAATATAAGATGTTTAAGGTTTTAATGCCCACTTTATTCGCGATTCATAATAAACGATGAAACTTTTTACGCATTTATTCATGTTTCAACCACGATCTATGCATGAAAAGAAGCTAATTTAAAAGAAAGACTTGATTTGAGTATGAAATATAGCACTATTAATTGATGCTTTAACTCTTAACAAGTAAAAAATCTTACATTAAGAAACGGAGGAAGTATTAAGGATGATAGTACTAAATGTGACATGTGTCTCCATTAACCTTAAATTACATTTACATCTTATACTTTTCTAACTACAAAATTCACATCTGTACTGATAATAATTCATCAACTCACCACTACTCTTTTCAGCATATTTGGTTCCTTCACTGTTGTAAGTTCTTTTGTAAAGTGTCATCGGTTTTATGCCCAAAACTGTACTAACGCATACAACTGGGTGTAATTGGAATAAGATTATAGTAAAAGATAACCAAAAACTGTGAGTCAAGCTGCTGAGATGATGCATTGAGAATTATGTATATAGCTGGAGAATTGAAAAGTGCTACGGATATAAACAGCAAGTTTCAAAGTTTTCAACATGCATCACAACAGCACAGCAGTAAATAACGATCTAGAACAATCAGAAACAACAATAACCACTAAACATAAAGTCATATAAGTGTAGTAGAAGCAATATCAGAGAAGTACCTTGTATGCACAGAGCATTACAAAAAATAAAAAGTATGGAGTACCTTGTAATATGACTGACGGGAGAACACTGACGAACGATGAGATGCGAATGCTGAAGGAGATGATGCGTTTATATGGTGTCTAAAAGGGCAGTCGAAGGAAGAAAAAATCGTTCAAATTCAGAACTATTAAAAAGCGATATTTTACTGCTGATCGCTTTTGCTTAGTTGACCCTGTAAACCGCTGAAATATTCTTCCACACAAACAGGTCATTAGCTTATTAACGGCTGAATAAATATTCTTTCAGCGCTATCAGCACCTCTCGCTGCAAACAAAAGCAACCTAACTCTTTATTCACTCAATGAGATCGTTGAGGTTTAGGTTAATGCTAATGTAATAGTTTACTCTAATAATTGAAAATGAAATAATAGTAGTAGTTGAAATCTTATAAGCAAGCACCAACCTCCGTTGCATATTCCATCTTTAGAATCAGATTCATCACACGAAGTCTTGATTGCCGCTTGACACCACGTCCCCTGCATCAGGCCTCTCGTCGTGCAGTTTCTAAATCCTTTCGGGCTCATTACTTTCGAGGTCGGGAAATAGTGCCAGAGGATAAGATATTACAGTTTAATGAATGGGCTAACCATAGTCGATGACTCGATTACGGGTAATCGACATCCAAAGTTGGAGAAGACAACGGATCTAACACGGGAAAATTGACTTACGCAATTTTGCAATCGTGAGGGAAGAAAAACCAAATAGGGGATGAATCGAACAATAGCGGTGACAAATCAAATTCAGGATTTAAACAAGGGCTTTGTTTTAATTACACACGTGTAAATTTATTTTTGTTAAGAGGCAACGCACGTATTACTTTTAATAAAAACAGTAGCATTAGAACATCTTTTCTGTCTTTATAACAAACTTAACAAAAACAACGAAAACAGTTATACTCTACCGTGTTTGCACACTAAAAACGGTTATACTCTACCGTGCTTCTTCTTTAGATTAAGAGTAATTTTGTCTTACTATTGTGTATTGTTAAGGGGTGTTTAGATTGTAGTGTACTCCCCTTAACAAAATTTTAAAAACTAAAATTTGTGTCATCCCTTACCCAAAAACGAGAAGTCATTAACAAAGCCAGATAATCAGGAAGAAACCAAATTGAGAGGGGAAATAGGAGTTACGCATAATTGAAACGTTGATGGCATTGGATAACTCAAAAGGACCGTCAAAATTAATGTTACTGGAATGAACTTACGTTGTTATATGGATTTTTATAGCCTAATTTTTCAAAAATAATACAAATTAAGCATTGTTTTTGAAAAAATAATTTAAATTTACTTCTTGTCACCGCAGCGTTGAGTTAGTCAGAATAAACTGACACAATCTCAAATTGTGTGGGTACACATGTACACTGGCGCAATATAGAATTGCGTCAGTATATTTTTTGTTATTAAATAACGTTTCTTACGAGGCGCAATCTCGGATTGCGCTAGTTAGACGCAATCCCAGAATGCGCCCCGTAACTTAATACAACAACCTCCGACCCTTCTTCCTCTTTCATTAAAAAAAAAACAAATCCTTCACTAAATCATCAACTTTACCTATAATCTTCTACATATAAACCATTTACAGGTATCGATTCCTATCATTATATTTAATTTGTCAAATTAGGTATTTGTAATTTTTAAGGATTATGATTTTGGGTGTGTTATTGCTACTTATAGTTGATTTGTAGTTGTTTAATCTTTATATTAGGTGATTACTTACGCGTATTTTTGAGGTTGAAAACATAAGTTAATGGTCTCAGCTATGTTTTATTAAGTTGAAAATGATTGGTTGGTATGAATGTGGTATGTATTGTGTAGCTCAGAAACTAGTGTTTTAACAAACTCATTCACCTGGGATGCATGTGTAACAAAATTAACACTACTTAAAACTCTAAATACCAAAATAAAAATAAAATCAAAGTGTACTAATAAAAACCATACCTATGAAGCAATAACAAACTTAAACCGTTAACGTACAAGCAGATCTGTAAAAATCGTTTGCCCGTAATGAAAAAAATTGGATGTGGAAAAATAATATTTTAGGATTTTGGTTTTTTGTTTGGAAGGGAAGGAGGATGATGTGAGAGAAAGAAAAGGGAGATGGTTGGTAATATGCTTTTTGGGGCGCAATATGGGATTGGGCCTAACTGACGCAATCTGAGATTGCTCCCCGTAAGAAACTTTATTTTTCTAAAAAAAAAAAAAATACAGTGGTGCAGTCCTGAATTGCTCCGGTGTACACGTGTGCCGGCGCAATTTAGGATTGTGTCAGTTCATTCTGGCCAACTCAGCGCTGAGTTGGCCCGAAGTAGACTAAATTTGATTTTTTTTCGAAACAGAGCTAAATTTATAATATTTTTGAAAATGTAAACTACATTTAAAAAAATCCTTGTTATATCAGTAGTAGAGATATAATAATATGAATTGTTGACTCGATGTTTGCATTATTTACTATTTTACTAATTAGTTCGGATTTATTTCTACTCTCAAAGCGGATGAACTTTGATATGTACCCATCTAGCGGTGGATGATCCATATTATGTGATTATATGTTGTATAAGATGTAAGGGACAAATTGGAGGAATCCAACTGGATACCTCATCACACTTGATTTATCTACAATATATGTAGATGTGTTGATATATGAATTGTGATGAAGGAGACAAGCTGAGGTATCCAACAACGTTCCTCAATATGATTGTTATGTTATTTATGTTCATACGACTGATACGTGAACAATTGAAAATTAAACCTCTTTGTGGACTCTATTGGATTTTTATATGTTGAATCAAAAAGTGAATAAACTATTATATAATATATTAAGGTTGCCCATTTCACACGTTCTGGTGTGTTTAACATAAATGAACCGAATTGGAAATTTATATAAATCAGAATTGAAAATTAGGAAAGTAAGAAGTAATTGTTTTTGAAATTATAGAATATGCTTTTAATAATTTTTAATATAATTATTAATAAACCTATTTTTGTGTATAATATTTAAAACCTTATTTTCAAACATAGTTTTAAATGTAAAATTTAAAATCTATTTGGAAGCTATTTTGAAGTTACAATTTTATCATCGATTTCAAAACCAAATTATAAGCATTTCTAATTCATTTTATCAATATAAAGTTTGAAATATGTTCAGCCTTTTATAAAAGATTACGAGATTTTGGATTATAACACACGTTATAGTAAATAGATTTGCACAAATAAAAAAGTATATTACCTTGTTGAATAACTATTGGTACTTAGAACATTAGATTGAATGCTTGAAAAGGTAAAGACAAGTATCAAATAGTTTTGATTTTCTCATAAAAGGTGTTTTAGCAACACTTATTATTGAAACCTTGACTTATATTATAAAATGGAAATATATTATTTAAACCTTTTTTAATATACTTAAATTTTTAATAATGGGATTTTAAGGATAATAAAGAGAATTGAATATTTCTTGATAAAGATAGTAAAGAAGTTTAACATATAAAAAGAATGGGATCTTAGTAAACAATGTTTTTAACCTCTTTAATCATATGATTCATATTTTAAAGAAAGAAAACCTTGTCAATGATTTGCAAATATACTTATATCCTAGAGATAAGTATACGGGTACTTCTAAAGCATTTAAGACTGAATAGTGAAATAGTAGGATACAAGCGCATACCTTTTATAAGAAGAAATTAGACATATACACAAGTATAATAAAAGAAAATTAATCAAGTAGGATTTTTTATTAATAAATAAAACCTTATTAGATAAAATAAGTTTTACTAATAAAAAGATGTTTTAATTAATGAAAGATGAATTAAACATAATGAGATCGGAAGTAACTTATGTGACTTGATAGTGATTTGGATGTCTATCTATTTGTTTATGGAAAATATGCAAGACTTATTTTCCATATGCAATCTCTTACTTTGAGCTTGATAGTCGATTAGTTGACTATCAAACTTGACCAAAAATATATATAATTAATTTTAAGGAAACCGGGTTTGATAGGTGCTCTATTTATCGAGAATCTCTCCAAAACTAGTATATAAGTGGTATGAATTGGAAGTATATGTGAAGTGAAATCTATGTAGATATTCAAGATATGTCTGAGATGCTCGAACACGTGTAGATGTTTTTGATCTATTCAGGATGTGGGAATCCATTCGTGGACACGTTTTATTGACGAATCTGTGTGCGACTTTGAGATCTATTGATACCTGCGAATGCATATGTGATTCTGGGATATGTTGAGAAATTCATGTGTGATTCGAAGATCTATTGAGCTGTGGGAATCCAATTGGGGATTCCTATTTTATTCGAGTGGTGAAGACTCATGCGGAAAATTCCAAAAGTGGCATGGACTTCAGAAATGCCAAAAGACAAAGTAAGCTGCACGACCTGCACTACGCCATAAATGACCTAATGCAACAGAAAAAAATGTTGGACCCAAAAAATGTTGGCATGGGTCTTTGACAACATTTTTCGGGTGACGCAATTTTCACCGTTGTTGTAGACCTCAAAGGCAACATTTTGACTATCTACGGCAACATAACTAATATTGTTACAACAGACCCCTATTTAGTTCTATAGCAACATCCTTAGGTGTCTGTAGCGACATTCCAAAAGTGTTATAAATATTTATATTAATTTTTAAATATATATATAATATAACAAAAATGAGAATTAAATGCTACTACACAGAATTAAATATTCAAACAGTATTTTTATTCAAATAAATATTTTATTTAAATGTTTGAAATAATACATATTTCTAACTCCACCATTTGCAATTCACTGTTAATAACACAGTCAATCATATATACAGATATTCCTCAATACATCACTCAATTCACTCATTACATATACAGTTTCAATTTATACAGACACTAACACTAACAAATACATGCCGAGTCGAAGGCGAGCCGTCAGCGGGTCTGCGCACAGCGCCGGTGGGGGTCCGGGGCCCAACAGTCCCGGTGGCGATCGACCTAGCCAATTAGGTCGAACAAGTGGGAACCGCCCGGTTCATCCGATTTCGGAAGACCAAACCTTCTTTGAAAAACTACACACCAAGTCCATCATCACACAAAGCCGTAAACAACAACAACAACAAACATTAAACTTCAAAACTTCCACTTCTTTAATACACTTACATCCTCTCCGACCACAAACACCTTGTGTCCCCTTGCCTGCACTTATACTCCTTTAGCACCACCTCAAAACAGCATCAGTCGACCAACCACCTCAAAACTACTTGCCATCGACTATCCATTAAAAAGAAATATGGTTTAACAAATCGCAAATATACTTTGATTATTTGTCAACAATGGTCTGATAATTGTTACGTTATGAACTGCACCCAGACTACAACAGAAACTAAAAGACAACATGATTTAAATAGTGCAAATGTTCGCTTACCGCGAGAAGGTGCATTAAGATAATCAAATTATCCTTCAGACTAACAATTTCATCATCACTGCTACATTTGATCATTCCAACAATATATCCCCAAATAGCACCAGTAAGCAGGAGTTAAGACGAACTCAAGGCTGAGTTTCATCGCTCTCTTCATGAAGCTATACACAGGAACTAGGCTGCACATCTAAAAACAGATTGAAATAATATTCTCATTGAGAGAGGGAATGGTAGAGATGCACTTGTGGTGGTGTTAATTGCTGAAATTTTATTGCAAATGAATAATCAAGTTTGCATGCGGCATTTTACTTGGTGGTCATTGGTATTGATAAGTTGCTATATCTCTGGTTCATGAAGTGCAGCTTAGATCCATGAAGTATAGTGTTATCTTCATGCGAGTACAATGTTGTTTCCAGGTATAACTTTATTTCCATATATGTCGACCGCCTGCTACAGTTTGGACCTATGAAGCATGACCTGTTAATAGTTAAGATCATTGTACAGGCTGTAGTTTGTCATTTATTTAACTTAAGCTTTTCTCATCATTGGAACACAAATGCACTTGTTGAATCATGAATTTAACGGAAATATGTATCAATGATTTGTACTCGTTGGTATTGGGTTTGCCGTTACATAAAGTAGCATAAACTCCAAATGAATTTGAATAGCAAAAACAACGACTTTGATAGGTTTTGAAGAATGGAACAAGTGCTAGAGGCTTTGAAGCAGCATTACTGCAAACGCTTGGAGGATATGTTTCATAATCAAAATTTATCAATCCTAAAACACAAACAGATGCATGAAAACTGAAGAAAAAAATAACAAAGAAGGTAAAGATGCATTTGTCATATACATTACCCAAACTCCGTCACATCTGCCCCATCTAATGCCTTGCCGACATAAACCTTGCTCTAAGAACCCACGATAGCACCACCGTCCTTTCTCTACCTCCGGTAGTCACCAAAACCTAGCCACACAACTCCACTTCCGAGTCCATCCATCAACGTCTGAAGCAACCCAACCCTATTCGAACACTACAGAGACGATGAGATGGCATATACTAGACAAAATTTAGCCTAAAGATCCAAGCTTTTGTATTTTTGTAGATCCGAATCCTTTTTTTAAGAGTGGGTTTGAGATGAGCAGATTTGAGAAGTTGAAGATGATGAGAAGCTGAGAACGAACAGATCTAAGAAGTTGAGAAATGAGGAATGGAATGACTCACAAAAGTTAATTTCCTATTGGTAGTGTGGGATTTTAATGGATTGGTGAGGTATCAACTGTAGATGTTGTTTTCAAAAGGTAAATTAACGGATAGATATACATGTTTGTGTAGGTGCAGATTGATGACATGGCAAATGTTTATGGCTAAGGTAACACTGTATCAAAATGTTGCATCGTGTTACACGTGTTTAGCTAGAGCAACACATTTTTATGGCCAAGGTAACATAAAAAATAGAACGTTGTAGCAGGACTAAAATATTATAGCTATCATCACATTTTGGTTGACAACACCTTGCAAATTCGTTGCATTAGGCCGTTGGTGGCGTATTGCTGGCACAGTTTACTTTGTGGTACATTTTATTTAGAGATAGATATACGATGCTTAAAAAGTAGTTTTTGATCCTTATGATGGGGTTTCAGATCTGGCTTGAATACAAAGATCTCCATGGAAAATCCATTATGCAAACGAAGCTTAGCTGTTTTGAGGTTCGTTAATGTAGTGACCCGAAAATCCGGTCCAATTTGAGCTGACTAAATAACACAAGTCCAACCCCAAATTTGCACTGGAAATTCAAGAAACTAATAGAAAGAAGATAGAGGGTGAGAATAGATAAGGTAGAACTATTAGAATAGAAGAAGAAGAAGAAGATCATCATCATCAGAGTAACACGAATCTCACAGCGGAACGAATAAAATATAACATACTTTTGAAATACAAACAGTATATGTATACAATAACATTGCAAAGTACAACACAGCGGAAATAACTATAGCTATGTGATCCTGAAGCCTCCTGCTCCAAGCTCTTCCAGTATATCTGTAAATCCCGACTACTTGACTGCCCGTACAAATTTAGGCACCCAAGAGTTTAGGGAAACAAAACAAATAAACTCCGGGTCAGTCATGGACTGGTGTGAGTAAACTCAAATCATTTTAACAGGTATATGATATCTCATAAGACCACGCCGTGAATACGGAACGGGTTTTTCCCTTATGAGAATCCAACATCTTTAAAAAGCAGTATCACTGATATTATAATAATGTCTAAATACAATTAGATATCAATCTAGTAGAAACGCTTTCATCTCACGTTCTACATATATAGTATACAATCAAAACCGCGGGTGCGTATTGGATGATTGGATTTCCAACTATGAGAAGGTATGGAACCACCTTCCGATCAGTGTACTCTAGGAACGATACACTGGAGTTCAACAAGAACATCTTGTAACTCAGCCACACATGACCGACCACTCATTTCGCTTGAGCGTATCGAATGTACATCATCAACGGTTGGGATCAGCAACCGTTCCCGTATATATATGGGACAGCATTGATAGATTAAAGAAGCAAATGAATATTCTCTAGATAGGTGATTATACACCCTACTTCGGTGCGACCGACTTAGCCATGCTGCCTGCCCGATTTTTGTCATTTACCGGATGTGAGGCTAGAAGCTACGCTTACTTTCCATTTCATTGATAACACGATCACTCTGAATACCACATTTTCAGATCCGTAAATCATTAGTTGGGTTTATAAAAACAGTTTCTGGATTTTATGCGAAGGGAATAAATCCGTTGGCCACCATATATATTTGTATAGTCCAACTCATTCGATCATTGGAAATATTCTGTCAGACATTCATCCATATACGTTCGTTCTGGGACTGAACGAAACCGAAGGCACTATTCTGTAAACAGGACAGCCCTTGCATAACACCGTCTTCAATTATCTTCATCGTATTTGATCATAACGCTTATGTCAATATGGAGTGGTTCTTCGGATAATAATCCAACCGGTCTCTCCATATTTACAACGTAAAATGGTCAAAACTTCGATAGTCTGTGATTTAACTATCAAATGAAAACATGTCGGTGTACAAACAACGATCTTAATTCCAAATGGAATTATCGATCCAATCATCGAATATATATATATATATATATATATATATATATATATATATATATATATTCATATTTCCTTATTTCTACACTTAGAAAACATCTTTGATTTATATTTGGAAAACGTTTCCGAAACTCATTTATATGGATTTCAACTAACGCTGTATGAAACATCGTTACGACTACTAAATCCATAAGTCATTTATTACTTAACTGCATTACTAATCATCCTTTGTTATCGAACTTCAACTATTCCTTAGTCAATTTCGAAGTCAATCTAGTTGGGGTATAATTACCTCTCAGACCTTAACTGAACAACGATCTTAACCTTGCGATAGATAAAGCTCATCACTTCAATTTTTAAAACCATTTGCTTACGCAAATTCTCGGATTCAGATTACGAATCCGCTTCCTTTATGAAAACATTTATTATAACCCTAACGTTATAAATTTTACTTCTGAAATATCTAACTTATAAGTCTAACATTTATTTCTTACTTTGATTAATTTATCTAACAACTAATTTATTTATAAATAAATAAATCCTGATTTAAAAACCGGAAAGTAAATAATACTTTCCCCGAATTCGATATAACCGAATTCGCCGTATAACTCCCTTTCGAGTAATCTCTATTTGATTAACTCTTCTTCGAATAACTAATATTCGATAAACTCTCTTCGAATAACTTATATTTGATCAACTCATTTCAAATAGATTATATTCGATTATCTCTTTCCGGTTAATTCTATTTAATTAACTCTTATCTCGAACAACTAATATTCGATTAACTCTAATTTGTTTAACTCTATTTCATTACTCCTATTCGAATAACTAATATTCGAATAACCCTTTTTGATTAACTCCTTTTTATTTAACTCTAATTCGAACAACTAATATTCGAATAACTCTATTTGCTTTACTCTTACTGCTTAACTCTTATTTGATTAGCTCTACTGAATTAACTCTATTCTGAATAACTAATATTCGATTTGACTTCATCCTTAATAACAATGTATGTTTTAACTCTAATCGATTAACTCCAGTTGATTATTCTAATCGATTAACTCTATTGAACTAACTCTATTTCGAATAACTAATATTCGATTAGCTCCATTCGCTTGACTCTAGATCGCAGCGATCAAAATGGTTACGCCTGATTCCCTCAGGAAACATCCGACCACCGTAGGCTATCTGCAGCCCTGCGAATTACGCTAGCAGTCGTGCTAAATGGTACTTACCCTAATTAACTATGTCTGTTTTATCTCTATCTCGAATAACTATATTCGATCGACTCTAATTGAATAACTAATATTCAATTAACCCTGATTCGATTAACTCTAATTCAATTAATCCTATTTGTTTAACTCATATTCGATTAACTAATCTTCGACTAACTAATAGTCGATTTACACTTATTTTCTTAACCAAAATTCGACTAACTAATAGTCGATTAACTTACTTCGACTAATTCGATTAACTTTTATTTGATTATCTCTAATCGATTAACTTTATTTGTTTATCTCTAATTGAATAACTGATATTCAATAAACTCTTTCAAATAACTAATTCGATTAGCTCCTTTGAATACTAAATTCGATTTAACTCTATTTGATTATCTCTTTTATATCTCGTCAATTTCCTTTTTATGACGTTTATTTTCCGTTACAACTATTCCCTTTTTTATAACTTCTAATTACCGTTACAAATATTTCCTATTTATAACTTCTATTTACCGTTACAAATATTTCCTATTTATAACTTCTATTTACCATTACAAATATTTCCTATTTATAACTTTTTATTTATCTTCTAAATAAATATTCCTTTATTCTATTTATTTTCTAAATAAATATTTCCCTTTTCAATTGTATTTATTTTCTAAATAAATATCCCTTTTATAAAAGTGAATATTAGGCTCACATCCCTATTTTGAAACTTAATTAGGCTCACATCCGGTCATAAACTTATTGTAAATTAGGTCCCTATTTTTTGAAAAGTCGTAAAAAAATATAAAAAAAATATAAAAAAATCACGTAAATTCGTATTTAAATAAAACATGTAAACACTAAAAAATTCAGAACAAAAAACCATCAACGAAGGCGTCAAAAATCAAAAAAACCAAAAAAAAAACGAAATTTCCAGTTAAACGCATAATAGTATGCACATATATCACTTTCCTGCATACATCCGTGCATATTTTTCACTACATACATCTTCGTTGATTTTTATTCATGCAAATAAATGCATACATGTGCGCAAAAATTTCAAATACTTGCATACATTTGTGCAGGTTTATTTTCAGATTTTAATCTGAAAACAGCTTACAGAAAAGCTGCATACATATATGCAATTATAAGTAATAATTGCATAAATGTATGCAACTATTTTTTTTCGATTTCCGTAGATTCCTGACATTATTTCCATATTTTAGAATTTTTTTTTTATCAACGTACGCACATTTTTTTAAAAAAAATTCAAAAAGGCGGAAAACATAAAATAGGGGGCGGGTTTAAAAATTTTCAGAACTTTGTTTTTTTTTTATAAATTAGGTCCCTACTTTTCATCCTATAAAAATGTTGCACACATGTGTGCATTTTTTTGAGAAATTTGCACATTTGGATGCAAATAAAAATGAACTGAAAAATTATGTTAAATCTATCCGCTGGAAGAACTGTAATAATTGCATATATGCATGCAATAAAATCAAAAAGGTGCATAATATTATGCATTTAACTGCAGTTTTTTCTGTTTTTTTGCTGTTTTCTTCTTTCTGACATTATTTTTTTTGTTTTTTGAACTGAATTTTTTTTATAATGCGTAATATATTTTATTACTAATTTACGAATTTTTTTTATTTTTTTTAATTATTATTTTTAAGTTTTGAAAACAGGGACCTAATTTACAATAAGTTTATGACCGGGTTTTTTTTATATTTTGAAACTTAATAGGGACCTCTAAAAAACGCACCCTTTATAAAACTCTATTTGTTTTATAAATACTTCCTTTTATAAAACCGTGTTCGTTTTATAAATACTTTATTTTCAAATTGTTTCCTTTTATAAAATCGGTTGATTTTATAAAACTCCTTTATTTCGATATACACTGAAATATTCCTTTTTCCTATTCTCTTTGTTTTATCAACATTTTTCCCTTTTATAAAACTCTATTCGTTTTATAAATACTTTCCTTTTATAAAACCGTGTTCGTTTTATAAATAATTTCCTTTTATAAAATCCTGTGATTTTATAAAATTCCTTTATTTCAATATACATTGAAATATTCCATTTCACAACTCAGGGTTTCTTATGATATGTAAAATATCGAATAACAATGATTAATATCATTCTCACACACATAATCCAGAACAGATTATATAACACATCATATAACACAATATATGAAAACAGTAAAATAATTGTTGAGGAATCCAGTCGGATTCCTCCAACCTGTCTCCCTGCATCCACAGATGTTACACAGTATAATATATATCATATTTCATTTTGAAATGAAATATCCTGCTGTACAGAACCATATTTGATTAACAGTACATAGATTAACTATAACTACGTTTTCAATCAAATCTATTTAACAGTCCAGTTTAACAATCAATAAATAAAGTACAATTTATATTAAAATATAAATTGAGGAGAGTTAGTGAGTTTTACTCACTTTGGCAGTTCATCGTTAAAGAACGATAAACTGTTATTTGATTTGAATCAAATAGTTTACTTCGCCATAATTTCAAACTAGCTCCCATCCACTCCCCGTCAGTTCCAGTGCGTAGTGTCCGTCCATATAATTTCGGATGCAGTTGTTCCGTTCCATTCTGGTCGTAGACGTACAACTTATTAACCGTCTATCACAACAATTTAACCATAAAATAAATTTCTAATTACTAGTTTATAAATCCCAAATCCCTTTTAATTTAATAAACCAATTTACTTAATCCATTTTATACTGATTACTTGATTAATCTTAATTACTTAGACTATAAACTCTAACTACACTTTACAATAACTTAAGCGTAATCAAATTAACCCTAATCATATCTAAATTACGCATAGTTTAATTAACCAAATT
The DNA here is from genome assembly GCA_030737875.1 of Allium sativum. Taxonomy (NCBI): domain Eukaryota; kingdom Viridiplantae; phylum Streptophyta; class Magnoliopsida; order Asparagales; family Amaryllidaceae; genus Allium; species Allium sativum. The sequence continues at coordinate 180,103,067 of CM060924.1, read as the reverse complement.
TTAACTTTCATTAAGCCTAATAAATTTATACTTAAATCCTAATTAACAAAGGATTTACACTAATTACATGTGTTAGAAAATGGCACAGGCGCTATTCCTTCTTTGCTCTGGCTCCCATCGTAACTGCTGCTCGCTTATGAAAGTTCACGACATCAACTGCTTCACCACATAATTATCACGCTCAAAACATCCAGTCCAACACCTCCCAGTGACTACCCCTTAGCTGCTCCAGCCCCCTCCTTCATCCCGAGCTCACCAAATTCAGATCGACAATAATGACCCAGCAACCATCCTTCATTACTTAAAACCGTGAGCCCCTTGGAAAACTCACAACCACCCAACACCATCTCTCCAACCCAAACTGCATAGCTGAAACAAATCACCCCGTTCACATGGATATACCCACAACCAAATTCATGTTTTAAATTCCCTGTAGCTCCTTACATACTTCACCGACACCCACTAAGACCACCAACGTCCATCGCTTCCCTTCCTCGTCACTCAGTTGAACAACCATCATCTACAGCAGAGCCACACTGAAAACATGGCCAACATCCCCTTCGTTTTACTGCTACAACGAAGACCATCCTCTTCATTACCACGTCAGTCACTTTCCCAACAAACCATGTAGCTGCTTCTTCAACCAATCGTTGACCAACACCAACGCTAGCCAGCTCGCCAACCCTTCAACAACACTTTCGGTTCCGCTCCCTCTTCCAGAACCCTTCGAAGCTGCTGAGACATTTCCCTACGAAAACAACTCGGCCCCGAACTCCTCCACTACAATCCCTACGCCATCAGTAACAAATCGTGAAGCCTCCCCTTCGCCGAAGCCCTTCCCAGTTCGTCGCCGTGTCTGAAACGCGGCCCACCAGATCCGTATGATTTTCCAGAAAAACTTGCACTCGAACCCATAAAAACCGAGATTATATCGTGAGAAACTTCCCAGTATTTCATTTAGTACCGAATTAGATTTCGATTTCTTTGAGGGGATTTCGCGTTTGAGATGGAGAACAGAAGTGGCGGCGGAAAAATCTTTGCTGAAGTCGATTAGGTCTTAGTGGTTGGGGGGTTATTTATAGGGTATGTTTTCGATTTCCTTGGTTATCTAACCTCTACGTGGCTTAAAATTAGCCATAAAATTTGAAGGGATGTCGGCAGACAAATAATGTATATATATATATTCTTATGCGGTACCCTTTCCCTTTGCTCCCAAATTTTAGAATATAAAATCTAATGTATCTTGTTTTCATAAAATTTCCTTCACGTACCGACTAAAATAAAGGTACCGTTGTATCGAGCTCGGTGCCACAATCCCAAAAATATAATAATACCGGTAGATTAACTCATATTGTGAAACCCAAAAATATCGTCACAGGGTGCAAAACACTCCAAATAAAAAGTTGCTTAATTAATTAATTAAAAATTACAGTAAAATTCTAAAAATTATTTTATCACTGTTTCCCAAAAGAACCTTGTTTAAATTCACAACCGATCTCTAGTTATATCGAATAATCCGTTACGGTCGATAAACGATTCTATAGCGACTATTTTAAAATTTGATTTGGACATATCTCAAAATCTACACGACGAAATCCTGATTTTTCTCTTCCACTAGGAAGATATACTCCACCAGCTCCACGCGTTTCTTGTTTCACAGAAATCCGAATTAAAATGGCTTCTGTATATTCAATTGAAGTTCGAATCGCCAAATAACGAACTGCAGCGCCATTTCGAGCTCGATTTTAATTATAATATAATTATACGTTCTAACGTTGACGATTAAATAATATATACGTTATTTAAATAATTAAATAAGTTAATTATTACACCGTCAAATATCCGAGTCATTACATTCTTCCCTACTTAAAATAATTTCGTCCTCGAAATTGCTAAGGTAGAGGACGACCCTATCTACTGGATAAATATTTATCAGTTTACCCCTTTACTTCAGTTTCAACTGAACTAATTAATATCGACTAAAATATAAATTTATTCCGACTAACTAAAATTTTCAAAAATTTTGAAAATTTTCTAACGCCATAATTTTTCAGAAAATTTCGCCATAACCTCCTTTGTACAGCCCTATCGGTAAAACCACAACTCGCCTCTCTAGGCCTTCTCCAACCCAAAAGAAAATCAAACAGCCAAGCGGCTTGCCAAATCGGCTCATAAATCACCAAACTCATATGAAATATAAACTTGTACCTTTTTTGCCGGGTATATCATTATATCATTCCCATCGGTTACCAGTTCTGCATATACCATGCCATCCAAATCAACTCCAATCAGTTTACTCTCAACTAAATCATTTGGTTATATCCAAGCCAAATCACATTTCAAACTCAAATCCATTATTGATCCCACAATCATTACTTAACAATCTGATTCCATTTTGTTTAACTTAGTTAGAGTTAAATCCTAATTTACTTATTCACCTTCACCATTTTAATCCATTTAACTTCATAAGTTAAATTAAAATTTTCAGAATTTAAATTCCTGGGTTTATTACAAATCAATTTTGAAATCATAACACCAATTCAAAACTTTTGAATTTCAAAACAACTTGTTTTATCAAAACAATTCAAAACAAAATTTTTGGTAGTAATCTATCACTTTGAAACTCGAAAATCACACTGGTGATGTGTACACCATCATCAGAATTATTTCCCAGCGATCGAAGTGAGTTCAATACTATATTTCTCTCTCAAATTTGAAAACAAATTTCAAACTCTCCCAGGAACTTAAAATTTCCTTATTAAAATACCAAATCTGATTTAAATTCAGATTTACTTCATCTTATTTGACATACTTTACTTTTATGAATTTTGATTAGTTATTTATAACTATTTCACCTTTTTATAGTTCAATTCGTTTATACTAACAACCCATACAACCAATTATACTATGGTAATTTCAAAACATATCATGTTGGTTCATCGTATTCGAGTGTTTAGAAACCCTTATCGATGTTGTGGTGCCCCACTATCGACCAGAATTCATAAGCCACTCAACCAATAAAGCTCCACAATATAAAACAATTTTTTATATCAAATAACAAATACGTTCACTCGTATATATACACTCAATCTCAGTCTAGGGTATTACTAACCCCATCTCTACTGAGTAACGCCACAGAGCCAAGGTAATTCGCTTAACTTAAGCTTTGATACCAACTGTAGTGACCCGATGAAAATACGGTAGGCTTTTCAACCATCCCTTCATCCCCCCAAAGCAGCAAGGTAATACCCCAACGTGGCCTACAGAGGTACCCCAATACCATATTTTACGGCCAGCCTTTCGACTTCACAACCAACCCTACCAAAGGGACATGTAGGAGTAAGAGTCTCCCGTTCGCCACCTAACGAAAAGCGAGAACCCCCTATCATGCGACACATGCCTAAGCACGCAACATGGACTGGTGTGAGTAAACTCAAATCATTTTAACAGGTATATGATATCTCATAAGACCACGCCGTGAATACGGAACGGGTTTTTCCCTTATGAGAATCCAACATCTTTGAAAAGCAGTATCACTGATATTATAATAATGTCTAAATACAATTAGATATCAATCTAGTAGAAACGCTTTCATCTCACGTTCTACATATATAGTATACAATCAAAACCGCGGGTGCGTATTGGATGATTGGATTTCCAACTATGACAAGGTATGGAACCACCTTCCGATCAGTGTACTCTAGGAACGATACACTGGAGTTCAACAAGAACATCTTGTAACTCAGCCACACATGACCGACCACTCATTTCGCTTGAGCGTATCGAATGTACATCACCAACGGTTGGGATCAGCAACCGTTCCCGTATATATACGGGACAGCATTGATAGATTAAAGAAGCAAATGAATATTCTCTAGATAGGCGATTATACACCATACTTCGGTGCGACCGACTTAGCCATGCTGCCTGCCCGATTTTTGTCATTTACCGGATGTGAGGCTAGAAGCTACGCTTACTTTCCATTTCATTGATAACACGATCACTTTGAATGCCACATTTTCAGATCCGTAAATCATTAGTTGTGTTTATACAAATAGTTTCTGGATTTTATGCGAAGGGAATAAATCCGTTGGCCACCATATATATTTGTACAGTCCAACTCATTCGATCATTGGAAATATTCTGTCAGACATTCGTCCATATACGTTCGTTCTGGGACAGAACGAAACCGAAGGCACTATTCTGTAAACAGGACATCCCTTGCATAACACCATCTTCAATTATCTTCATCGTATTTGATCACAACGCTTATGTCAATACGGAGTGGTTCTTCGGATAATAATCCAACCGGTCTCTCCATATTTACAACGTAAAATGGTCAAAACTTCGATAGTCTGTGATTTAACTATCAAATGAAAACATGTCGGTGTACAAACAACGATCTTAATTCCAAATGGAATTATCGATCCAATTATCGAATATATCTATATATATATATATTCATATTTCCTTATTTCTACACTTAGAAAACATCTTTGATTTATATTTGGAAAACGTTTCCGAAACTCATTTATATGGATTTCAACTAACGCTGTATGAAACATCGTTACGACTACTAAATCCATAAGTCATTTATTACTTAACTGCATTACTAATCATCCTTTGTTATCGAACTTCAACTATTCCTTAGTCAATTTCGAAGTCAATCTAGTTGGGGTATAATTACCTCTCAGACCTTAACTGAACAACGATCTTAACCTTGCGATAGATAAAGCTCATCACTTCAATTTTTAAAACCATTTGCTTACGCAAATTCTCGGATTCAGATTACGAATCCGCTTCCTTTATGAAAACATTTATTATAACCCTAACGTTATAAATTTTACTTCTGAAATATCTAACTTATAAGTCTAACATTTATTTCTTACTTTGATTAATTTATCTAACAACTAATTTATTTATAAATAAATAAATCCTGATTTAAAAACCGGAAAGTAAATAATACTTTCCCCGAATTCGATATAACCGAATTCGCCGTATAACTCCCTTTCGAGTAATCTCTATTTGATTAACTCTTCTTCGAATAACTAATATTCGATAAACTCTCTTCGAATAACTTATATTCGATCAACTCATTTCAAATAGATTATATTCGATTATCTCTTTCCGGTTAATTCTATTTAATTAACTCTTATCTCGAACAACTAATATTCGATTAACTCTAATTTGTTTAACTCTATTTCATTACTCCTATTCGAATAACTAATATTCGAATAACCCTTTTTGATTAACTCCTTTTTATTTAACTCTAATTCGAACAACTAATATTCGAATAACTCTATTTGCTTTACTCTTACTGCTTAACTCTTATTTGATTAGCTCTACTGAATTAACTCTATTCCGAATAACTAATATTCGATTTGACTTCATCCTTAATAAAAATGTCTGTTTTAACTCTAATCGATTAACGCCAGTTGATTATTCTAATCGATTAACTCTATTGAACTAACTCTATTTCGAATAACTAATATTCGATTAACTCCATTCGCTTGACTCTAGAACGCAGCGATCAAAATGGTTACGCCTGATTCCCTCAGGAAACATCCGACCACCGTAGGCTATCTGCAGCCCTGCGAATTACGCTAGCAGTCGTGCTAAATGGTACTTACCCTAATTAACTATGTCTGTTTTATCTCTATCTCGAATAACTATATTCGATCGACTCTAATTGAATAACTAATATTCAATTAACCCTGATTCGATTAACTCTAATTCAATTAATCCTATTTGTTTAACTCATATTCGATTAACTAATCTTCGACTAACTAATAGTCGATTTACACTTATTTGCTTAACCAAAATTCGACTAACTAATTGTCGATTAACTTACTTCGACTAATTCGATTAACTTTTATTTGATTATCTCTAATCGATTAACTTTATTTGATTATCTCTAATTGAATAACTAATATTCAATAAACTCTTTCAAATAACTAATTCGATTAGCTCCTTCGAATACTAAATTCGATTTAACTCTATTTGATTATCTCTTTTATATCTCGTCAATTTCCTTTTAATGACGTTTATTTTCCGTTACAACTATTCCCTTTTTTATAACTTCTAATTACCGTTACAAATATTTCCTATTTATAACTTCTATTTACCGTTAGAAATATTTCCTATTTATAACTTCTATTTACCGTTACAAATATTTCCTATTTATAACTTTTTATTTATCTTCTAAATAAATATTCCTTTATTCTATTTATTTTCTAAATAAATATTTCCCTTTTCAATTCTATTTATTTTCTAAATAAATATCCCTTTTATAAAACTCTATTTGTTTTATAAATACTTCCTTTTATAAAACCGTGTTCGTTTTATAAATACTCTATTTTCAAATTGTTTCCTTTTATAAAATCGGTTGATTTTATAAAACTCCTTTATTTCAATATACATTGAAATATTCCTTTTTCCTATTCTCTTTGTTTTATCAACATTTTTCCCTTTTATAAAACTCTATTCGTTTTATAAATACTTTCCTTTTATAAAACCGTGTTTGTTTTATAAATAATTTCCTTTTATAAAATTCTGTGATTTTATAAAATTCCTTTATTTCAATATACATTGAAATATTCCATTTCACAACTCAGGGTTTCTTATGATATGTAAAATATCGAATAACAATGATTAATATCATTTTAACACACATAATCCAGAATAGATTATATAACACATCATATAACACAATATATGAAAACAGTAAAATAATTGTTGTGGAATCCAGTCGGATTCCTCCAACCTGTCTCCCTGCATCCACAGATGTTACACAGTATAATATATATCATATTTCATTTTGAAATGAAATATCCTGCTGTACAGAACCATATTTGATTAACAGTACATAGATTAACTATAACTACGTTTTTAATCAAATCTATTTAACAGTCCAGTTTAACAATCAATATACAGCAGTCAATAAATAAAGTACAATTTACATTAAAATATAAATTGAGGAGAGTTAGTGAGTTTTACTCACTTTGGCAGTTCATCGTTAAAAAACGATAAACTGTTATTTGATTTGAATCAAACAGTTTACTTCGCCATAATTTCAAACTAGCTCCCATCTACTCCCCGTCAGTTCCAGTGCGTAGTGTCCGTCCATATAATTTCGGATGCAGTTGTTCCGTTCCATTCTGGTCGTTGACGTACAACTTATTAACCGTCTATCACAACAATCTAACCATAAAATAAATTTCTAATTACTAGTTTATAAATCCCAAATCCCTTTTAATTTAATAAACCAATTTACTTAATCTATTTTATACTGATTACTTGATTAATCTTAATTACTTAGACTATAAACTCTAACTACACTTTACAATAACTTAAGCGTAATCAAATTAACCCTAATCATATCTAAATTACACATAGTTTAATTAACCAAATTTTAAATTTCATTAAGCCTAATAAATTTATACTTAAATCCTAATTAACAAAGGATTTACATTAGTTACATGTGTTAGAAAATGGCATAGGCGCTATTCCTTCTTTGCTCTGGCTCCCATCGTAACTGTTGCTCGCTTATGAAAGTTCACGGCATCAACTGCTTCACCACATAATTATCACGCTCAAAACATCCAGTCCAACACCTCCCAGTGACTACCCCTTAGCTGCTTCAGCCCCCTCCTTCATCCCGAGCTCACCAAATTCAGATCGACAATAATGACCCAGCAACCATCCTTCATTACTTAAAACCGTGAGCCCCTTGGAAAACTCACAGCCACCCAACACCATCTCTCCAACCTAAACTGCATAGCTGAAACAAATCACCCCATTCACATGGATATACCCACAACCAAATTCATGTTTTAAATTCCCTGTGGCTCCTTACATACTTCACCGACACACACTGAGACCACCAACGTCCATCGCTTCCCTTCCTCGTCACTCAGTTGAACAACCATCATCTACAGCAGAGCCACACTGAAAACATGGCCAACATCCCCTTCGTTTTACTGCTACAACGAAGACCATCCTCTTCATTACCACGTCAGTCACTTTCCCAACAAACCATGTAGCTGCTTCTTCAACCAATCGCTGACCAACACCAACGCTAGCCAGCTCGCCAACCCGTCAACAGCACTTTCGGTTCCGCTCCTTCTTCCAGAACCCTTCGAAGCTGCTGAGACATTTCCCTACGAAAACAACTCGGCCCCGAACTCCTCCACTACAATCCCTACGCCATCAGTAACAAATCGTGAAGCCTCCCCTTCGCCGAAGCCCTTCCCAGTTCGTCGCCGTGTCTGAAACGCGGCCCACCAGATCCGTATGATTTTCCAGAAAAACTTGCGCTCAAACCCATAAAAACCGAGATTATATCATGAGAAACTTCCCAGTATTTCATTTAGTACCGAATTAGATTTCGATTTCTTTGAGGGGATTTCACGTTTGAGATGGAGAACAGAAGTGGCGGCGGAAAAATCTTTGCTGAAGTCGATTAGGTCTTAGTGGTTGGGGGGGTTATTTATAGGGTATGTTTTCGATTTCCTTGGTTATCTAAGCTCTACGTGGCTTAAACTTAGCCATAAAATTTGAAGGGATGTCGGCAGACAAATAATGTATATATATTCTTATGCGGTACCCTTTCCCTTTGCTCCTAAGTTTTAGAATATAAAATCTAATGTATCTTGTTTTCATAAAATTTCCTTCACGTACCGACTGAAATAAAGGTACCGTTGTATCGAGCTCGGTGCCACAATCCCAAAAATATAATAATACCGGTAGATTAACTCATATTGTGAAACCAAAAAATATCGTCATAGGGTGCAAAACACTCCAAATAAAAAGTTGCTTAATTAATTAATTAAAAATTACAGTAAAATTCTAAAAATTATTTTATCACTGTTTCCCAAAAGAACCTTGTTTAAATTCACAACCGATCTCTAGTTATATCGAATAATCCGTTACGGTCGATAAACGATTCTATAGCGACTATTTTAAAATTTGATTTGGACATATCTCAAAATCTACATGACGAAATCCTGATTTTTCTCTTCCACTAGGAAGATATACTCCACCAGCTCCACGCGTTTCTTGTTTCATAGAAATCCGAATTAAAATGGCTTCTGTATATTCAATTGAAGTTCGAATCGCCAAATAACGAACTACAGCGCCATTTCGAGCTCGATTTTAATTATAATATAATTATACGTTCTAACGTCGACGATTAAATAATATATTCGTTATTTAAATAATTAAATAAGTTAATTATTACACCGTCAAATATCCGGGTCATTACAGTTAATATGTTGTCGAATATAACCAATGTAACCATTCTAGCTATCTGATATGATTTATATTTTACACTCTAAACATTATCTATTATGTCACTATGTTCACTATTTTAAATCTTGGAAATGTTACCCCAAATTTCGTCCGATATCTCGTTTTGGAGTCCTCCCGAAACAAAACAGCAAACTCATTATAGATCTCGCTTTGAATATATCGTCCTATATATTGCAATATCAAACGATATATTGATTGAGACAAGATATTGAAATATCAGTCAAGATCTTGGCTTTTCTGTTTAAAATTTAAATTCGTACCTGAATCAAAACATTAATTAAAAAAACTCAAATATGGTCACGATTTTAGAGTTTATGCCTTAGAGGCAATCTATTTGATGTGATTGAGTAACATTATTGATGATATGTTTTATTTTAATAAATGATTTTATTATGTTATATTTACTACATAATATAAATATTAACATAATAAAAGTCCTTAGAATAATGATACAGACTTACATGGTTTCAAGTAAGTGACTTGGACATGAGATTGCATAATTATGGTATGTACCGTGATTCTTAAAAGTCCCTAGTCAAGTTTCATTGTAAATAGGACCACAATAAAACATTAAGACTAGTATGTTAACTGAATGATGATCATATCTCATTGATCACTAATGTATGAGATATTAATGTCAATACATAAATACAAGTTAGAGAATACTGTATTGGGCAGACCCAACATGAGAAATCTTCATGGAGCATAATTAAAAGTGTCGTGACAATGATGTAATGGTCCTTAGACCTGAAATCATTATAATTTTATACGAGGATTTGTTGCTTTGATATCATTAAAAATTACTCCTAACAGGGCAGATAATAAAGGTGATTATTTGGTACATCTTGAATCGATTGAAAAATCGTGAATGATCTAAATGAAATTCAACCCTACAATATAAGTAGTGATATCCATGGGTCTCTTGATTGAGTAAGACTATGAAATGTATTCCGTGCTCAAATACTGATTTTTAACCACAGTCGATTATGGGTAATCGACATCCAAAGTTGGAGAAGACAATAGATCTAAAACGGGAAAATTGACCTACGCATTTTTGTAATCGTGAGGGAAGAAAAACCAAATAGGGGATGAATCGAACAATAGTGATGATGAATCAAATTTAGGATTTAAAGAACTGAACTTGAGTATCGAGATAATTAGGAAGAAACCAAATCGATAGGGAAAATAGAAGTTACGCGTGATTGAAACGTTAATGGCATTTGGATAATTCAAAGGACACTTTTCACGATTAACCTACTTTCGAAAAACAATTACACATTTGGTATGTTTCAAAACTTAATTACAGAAATCGACCTGTTTTCGCTAGACATACATTGGCTAACTTCCAAAATTTTAGATCTGTTTTGACCAGGCAAAGTTGGCAAACTTTCAAAGTTAGTCAATACATTTACACATGAAAGTGAGATGTTGTCAGCAAGTCCATGGGCCTGTGAGTATATTACCAAAAATTTACTGACACTACTACATGTTTAGGGAAATTCCACTATAACTGATGGTGATTGTGCTAGAAACAACGACTGTATATGATGCTTTTGTTTGGTGTAATGAATCATATTGTACATGCTTGAATTTATTGCTTGTTTGTTTATAAGTTGATGCCTTGGGTATCAAGGCATTTTAATGTTTAGCAATTAAACATGTTGTTTGGAGTAGTTATTATGATGTGAATGCACACAGTTATAAATTATTTTACTTTAACGTGTTCTGTTGTAATGCATACTCAAAGTATTCATGTTATATTTCAACATGATGACGTGTTCTGAAGGCAATTCATACTGTTAACGTATTTAGATTAATGTGTTTTTTTGTTATATTTCATACTGGTATATTTCATAGGGTGCGTTTTTTACAAGTCCCTATTAAGTTTCAAAATTAGACTCACATTCGGTCATAAACTTATTGTAGATTTAGTCCTTATTTTTCGAAAATTCAGTAAAAAAAATATATGAAAGAATCACGTAAATTCGTATTTAAATAAAACATGTAAACTCAAAAAAAAAAGATCAAAAAACCATTAAACAACGCATAAAAAACAAAAATCAGCGAAAATGTAGTTAAATGCATATATCTATGCAAATATTGCATATTTTTGCATACAAATGTGCAGAAAATCACTCACATGCAAATCAGTTAACATTTATTTGCATTCACGCATACAGTAAAACAGAATAAGTGCACATATGCGTGCAACAATTTGCAAAAAAAAAAAAACCAGTTAAGTTTTCTTCATGCAATACATGTATGCAATTATGTCAAGATAGATGCACACATGTATGCAAGTTTCTGTCCAGATTTTCAATAGAAAACAACGTATGCAATAGTTGCATACATATGTGCAACTATAATTAAAAGTTGCATACATATACACAACTTTTTTTTTACGTGGACTTCCGAGAATATTTCCAGAATTTAGAATTTTTTTATCTTACAGCGCATTTTTTGTTTCAAAAAAACATAAAAGGCGAAAAGAAAAAATAGGGGGCGATTCCTAATGTAAAACTATGACTGGATGTGAGCCTAATTAAGTTTTCGTTTAGGGATGTGTCCCTAATTTTCATTATTTCATACTCATAGTAATCAGTGTATCTCTCGTTTTGTTGTAATCCTTCTTCCCTGCTTGGTTTTTTCTGGATGTCATGTTTTACATTTTGGGCTAATATACTGATTGGTGGAAGTTGTACTATAAATGATTATATATGATGTCGCACTTTCATGCATAAATTCATTGGTTAACTTTCAAAATTCGTCAATAGGCGAATTTTGAAGTTCACCAACGTATGCTTGGTCAAAACAGGCCTAAAATGCGCTAGCTAACACTCAAAATTCGCCAATAGGAGAACTTTGAAACTTCGCCAACACATGTCTGCCAAAAACATGCCTATTTCTGTAATTAAGTTTGAAACATGGCTACACGTGTAATTGTTTTTGAAAAGTAGCCTAATCATGAAAATTTTCCTAATTCAAAAGGACCGTCGAAATTAATGGAATGAACTTACATTGTGATATGGATTTTTTTTTGAATTTAGCATATATTATCAAAAATATTAAAAATTTAGCCTTGTTTTTGAAAAAAAAAATCAAATTTAGTCTACTTCTGGCCAACTCAGCATTGAGTTGACCACAATGCACATGTGCAATTGGGATTGCGCCAGTGATTTTTTTTAAAGTAAAGTTTCTTATGGGGCGCAATCCCAGATTGCGCCCCGTAACTTAATACAACAACCTCCAACACTTCTTTCTCTTTCATTTCTTAAAAAAAACCAGATACTTCATTAAATCATAAACTTTACCTACCACTTAAAGAATGACAAGCTCTTCTACACATGCACCATTTACAGGTATCAATCCCTATCAGTATACCTAATTTGTTCAAAAATTAGGTTTTTTGTAATTTTTGGGATTATGATTTTGGGTCTGTTATTGCTACTTGTAGTTGATTTTTAGTAGTTTAATCTTTATATTAAGTGATTACTTACTAGTTTTTTTGAGGTTGGAAACATAAGTTAATGGTTTTGGCTATGTTCTATTAAATTGAAAATGATTAGTTGGTATGAATGCAGTATGTATTGTGTAGCTCGGAAACAAGTGTTTCAACAAATTCGTTTAGGCTGGATGCTTGTATAACAAAATTAATACTACTTAGAACTCTAAATACCAAAAAAAAAATCTAAGTGTACTAGAAAAACCATACCTTTGAAGAAAAAGCAAGCTTAAACTGTTAATCTACAAGTAGATCTATAAAAATCAGTTGTTTGTAATGAAAAAAAATGGATGTGGAAAAATAATATTTTCAGATTTGGCTTTTTGTTGGAAGGGATAGAGGATGGTGTGAGAGAAATAAATGGTGGTTGTTTGGTAAAATACTTTTCGGGGGGCGCAATCCTAGATTGCACCAGTGTACACGTGTGTCGGTGCAATCTAGGATTGCGCCAGTTCATTCTGGCCAACTCAGCGTTGAGTTGGCCAGAAGTAGGCTAAATTTGAATTATTATTTTCGAAAACATGGCTAAATTTATAATATTTTTGAAAAAGTTGGCTACATTTTAAAAAAAAATCCTTGTTATATCAGTAGTAGAGATATAATAGTACGAATTGTTGAGTGGATGTTTGCATTATTTACTATATTTTACTAGTTGATTTGGATTTATTTCCACTCTCAAAGTGGATGACCTTTGATACGTACCCATCTAGCGTTGGATGATCCATATTATGTGATTATATGTTGTATAAGATGTAAGGGACAAATTGGAGGAATCTAACTGGATACCTCATCGCACTTAATTTATATATATATATATATATATATATATATATATATATATATATTTGTGTGTGTATGTGTGTGTCCGCGCGCGCGCTGATATCTGAGTTGTGATGAAGGAGACAAGCTGAGGTATCCAACAAGGTTCCTCAATATGATTGTTATGTTATTTACATTCATATGACTGATATATGAACAACTGGAAATTAAACCTCTTTATGGACTTTATTGGATTTTTATATGTTGAATCTGTTGAAAAGTGAATAAATTATTATACAATACATTAAAGTTGTCCATTTCACATGTCTTGATGTGGTTAACATAAATGAATCGAATTGGAAAGTTATATAAATCAGAATTAAAAATTAGGAAAGTAGGAATTAAATGTTTTTGAACTTATAGAACATGCTTTTAATAATTTTTAATGTAATAATAAATAAACCTATTTTTGTGTATAATATTTAAAACCCTATTTTCGAACCTATTTTTTAATGTAACATTTAAAATCTATTTGGAAGCTATTTTTAAGTTACAATTTTATCATATATATTTCAAAACCAAATTATAAGCATTTATAATTCATTTTATCAGTGTATAGTTTAAAATATGTTCAGTCTTTTATAAAAGACTACGAGATGATTTTGGATTATGACACACGTTATAGTAAATAGACTTATACAAAAAAACTACAAGCATATTACCTTGTTAAATAACTATTGGTACTTAGAACTTTAGATTGAATTCTTGAAAAGGTAAAGAAAAGTATAAAATAATTTTGATTTTGTCATAAACAGTGTTTTAGCAACACTTATTTTTAAACCCTTGATTTATAGTATAAAATGGAAATATATTGTTTAAACGATTTTGAATATACATAAATATTTAATAATGGGATTTTAAGGATCGTAAAGAGTATTGAATCTTTCGGGATAAAGATTGTAAAGAAGAAGTTTGACATATGAAAAAAAGGGGCTCTTAGTAAATAATGTTTTTAACCTCTTTAATCATATTTTAAAGAAAGAAAATCTTGTCAATGATTTGCAAATATATTTATAGCCTAGAGATAAATATATGAGTACTTCTAAAGCATTTAAGACTCTAAAGGAATAGTGAAATAGTAGGATACAAGCGTGTACCTTTTATAAGAAGGAATTAGAAATATACACAAGTATAATAAAAGAAAATTAATCGAGTAGGGTTTTTTATTAATAATTAAGATCTTATTAGATAAAAGAAGTTTTACCGATAAAAAGATGTTTTAATTAATGAAAGATGAATTAAACATAATGGATTGGAAGTAGATTATATGACTTGATAGTGATTTGGATGTATATCTATTTGTTTATGGAAAATATGCAAGACTTATTTTCCATATGCAATTTCTTACTTTGAACTTGGTAGTAGATTATCAAACTTGACCAAAATATATAGAATTAATTTAAGGAAACCAGGATTGATAGGTGCTCTATTTATCGAGAATCTTTCCAAAACTAGTATATAAGTGCTATGTTTTGGAAGTTTACGTGAAGTGGAATCTATGTATAGATTCAAGATATGTCTGAGATGCTCGAACACATGTAGATGTTTTTGAACTATTTAGGATGTGTGAATCCATTCGTAGACACGATATCTATTGAGGAATCTATGTGCGACTTTGAGATCTACAAATACTGTGAAAACCCGCAACTTCCCCGGTGAGGAAAGCGCGGATAGTTCGAGAAAAAGCACAACAGAACGTAGACGAAAGAACATTTCATTGTATATTACAACAATGCACCAGAATACAAGAATATACAGAGTATAAATGAATATTACACAGATATATCAGAGATTTAAATTACATTTAAATACATCGCAGCGGAAAATAATACAATACACAACTGAAGGAGATATACAAATACAAAGCTTTCCGGATATCGTTCCAGCTGTAAACCAGGATCCTGTGAATATAAATCTGCAAAACCAAAACTACTAACTGCCCGTGTCCAAAATAGGGGAACCCAGAGTTTAGGTTAAAACAATAAACTCCAGGTCAGTCATGTGACTGGTGTGAGAACTAAAACAGTTATTAATCTTTATTTTTAAAGTTAGGTAAATCAAGGGACCACGCCGTATAACACGGAACGGGTTTCCTCCCAAGAACACCAGTGCATAAAACAACAGCGCAATGCTAAATAAAGAAAAATGAAGCTATTATAAGACCCAGGACCCATCACACAATGCAACGCAGCCGGAGGATAGGGTTTTCCCTTATAATAGCCAAACATGCTTGGTACGTTTAAAACAAATCATTTGATACTATTATAAGTGCATATTGTATAAAATGTCTTCAAATCATAAGTATCAATCATAGACGGCATAAGCGCCCCATCCCACTATGTCGCCATACTAGGCTCTACAAATAAAACCGAAATACACGTATCGGAAATTGGATTTCCATCATGGTGGCTCCTGATTCGAAAGATCGATCGCGTAATGCAATTCCCCGCGGCTTACGTCCCAACAAGAGAAAACACCGTCTGCACATCCGCACATTTGGGACCAGAGTACCACCGCGGCTTACGTCCCAGCGAGAGTAAACACCGCCTACTCTATATATCCCTGAGCACTAGGCTCATCTCGGTCGACCGAATCCACGACACCACTAAGGTGCCCATCCACTAAAAAGCATACTGATCAAACCACCAGTTTACCACCATACCGGGGTGTGAGGCTCGCGAATCAACGCTATACACAAAGCCATGCTATATTAAAGCTGCGCTTTGATCATCATCCACCAAACTTTGCTTTTCGACAAAAGTCTGGATCACTGCATCTCAGCATGCCACACTATCAATCCATATCGTACCACTGATTTCTGCCAATATGTAACCTCTGAGCTCGTATGTCTCAGAGAAGGGCGTTAAGCAAGAGAATAAATTCCCCGCCGCCAAACAGATATATATTTAGTAGAGATCAACGAATACAATACAAAGGAATACAATGTCAGACACACCATCCATTTACAAGTCCGTTCTAGGTCTGAACGAAACCGGAGGCACTTTCCTTGCATATCCATCCATCTCCAAGTACGTCTGGACGACCACCAACTATTTCCATCCTCTTGGGTGTACAGCCCAATCAGGATTGTCAGTAATTATCCCAACGATGTGAAGACTTCCGGTCTTCAACCACCGTCTTCATCTTCGACATATCGTCGAATCGGTTATTCAGAATGGGTATAAACCCGGCCTTTCCGAACAAACCGCGTATATTAAAAATAAATGTTACACAAACACAACATACGCCTCATTCCAATTCATTAGTTACTAACTGTAAATCAGTAAGAGAGCAATTCCCCAAATATTAACCCCGAAGGTCGAAACCAACATCAGATCAATATCCAGGAAACCATTCTTCTTAACTAACCTTCAGCTAGTCTCTAAATTTCTATTCTTAGGGAAAGGTTCCCATTAATTTTATCCAAGATAAATTCTTTAAAATTTATCCTTTAATCTTCCTTTGGATGTCATTTCAAACCAAATTATGGTTTTCCAAACTAGTCGGGATTAGTGAACCATACCGAAGTAATTATTTAATTTATTTCCCAATCCCAACCTATTCATCCCATGAAGCAAAACTGGTAATACTCCATATTTAACACCACAGTGTTATCGGTAAAATTAATTACCATTTCACGTTCAAATCTGATTAAAGATTTAACTATCGCTTTGGAGCAAAACTGGTGATACTCCATTCTCGCTCATTTTCTAAAGTTGATAATTTAAATTATCAATCCACATTTCAATTTAATTGAGGATTCATTAAAACTCTTTTTACTGGGTTAAAGAACTAGTGTCATTTAAAACACAGTTCACGATAAACCCAAATCGCATTCTATTTATTATCGGGTTAAAGAACTAGTGTTATTTAAAACACAGTTCACGATTAACCCAAATCGCATTCTATTTATTATCGGGTTAAAGAACTATTGTTATTTAAAACACAGTTCACGATAAACCCCCGAATCAATTCTATTTAAAACCCATTTCAAACCCGATTTATTTATTTATTTAAAAATAAATGGGTTTTAATTTTAATTCAAAACTAGTTCATTTCGATAAAAATCTATTTTTATCTTTTCAAATATGGAGTTTTTCATCCCAATTTTTCCCAAATCATTTCTTATGATTTTACACTAATTATTACTATTTTTAATAATTTATCAAGGTCCGTACAGTCGATTTCCATCAACGGCCATCGAACTGCACTTACAACGACCTTTTCCAAATTTGATTTGGATGTATCTCCAAATCCAACCGTTAGATTTCAAATTTCTAATATTCGTTAGAAAGCTCTTTTCGATACGAACCCAACAGTTCCGGTTTTAGGAGAATCCGACGGTCGGATCTCCCGTAATGTCCGTTTGAAATAAATGGTCGAAATTCACGAACTGCCACGGCGCGGCGCGTTCTATTCAGGCCATTGTATTATATATATAATATATATATTTCGTCGATTTCTATTTAAAACGAATTTTATAAATAGTTTTAAATTCGTTTCAAAAACAATTTCAATCTCCATTTCAAATTCAAATCAAAATTGAATTTTCTATTATAAATCCTTTTTACTTTCATTTCTATTTGATTTCAATTCAACTCGATTTTAATTCGATTCGAATTCATTTTCTTTTCAATTCGATTCTATTCGAATTTGTTTTCTTTTCAATTCGAATTCAATTCGTTTTCTATTCAAATTCAATTCATCTTCTATTCAATTCAAATTCAATTCATCTTCTATTCAATTCGAATCAAATTCGTTTTCTATTCCTTTCAAATTAAATTCGTTGTATATTCTATTGAAATCAAATTCGTTATATATTCAATTGAAATCAAATTCGTTTTCTATTCCATTTAATTCAAATTTCATTTCAACATATTCGATTTAGAAATCACTTTTCAATATTCATTTTAAAGTGAATAAAATCGATATAAATATCGTTCACGTCAAAATGGCGTCAATCTAATCAACACGGCTTCATATATTTCTATTTTCTAATATTCTATTTCAAATATTTCTTTTTCAGATATTTCCTTTTTAAATATTTCTGTTTCAAATATTTCTATTTTTAAAATATTTCGTTCAACACATGACTAATCTTAACGGATGAGTACTGTCAACACATGAACCTTTATTTTATATTGATAAAGATGTAAATTTTATTATTAAAATATTTCGTTCAACACATGACTAATCTCAACGGATGAGTACGGTCAACACATGAACCTTTATTTTATATTGATAAAGATGTAAATTTTATTCAAAATAAATTTCTCGTCGATATTATTTAAAATAATTCATTTTAAATGTTCAAACTTCGCTAAAATCGCCAAAATAAAAATTTTAAACTGGCCCAGATTTTCGGGTTGTTACAAATACATGTGAATGCATATGAGATTCTGGGATCTGTTGAGGAATTCATGTGTAATTCAAAGATCTATTGAGCTGTAGGAATCCAGTTGAGGATTCCTATTTTATTCGAGTGGTGAAGACTCATGCAAAAATTCCAAAAGTGACATGGACTTCAGAAATGCCAAAAGTCAAAATAGGCAGCACGACCTGGCACAATTGCATTTACTTTATGGTACATTTTATTTAGAGATATACAATGCTTAAAAAGTAGTTTTTGATCCTTATGCATGGGGGTTCAGATCCAGCTAGACTACAAAGATCTCCATGGAAAACCCATTATGCAAATGAAGCTTAGTTGATTTGAGTGTTCCTTAATATGTTGTCGAATATAACCAATGTAACCATTCCAGCTATATGATATGATTTATATTTTACACTCTCGACATTATCTACTATGTCACTATATTCACTATTTTAAAACATGAAAATATCGCCTGAAATCTCGTCCGATATATCATTTTGGAGTTCCCCCGAAACAAGACAACAAACTCATTATAGATCTCGCTTTAAATATATCGTCCAAGATATTGCAATATCAGACGATATGTCAACCGAGATGAGATATTGAAATATCGATTAAGATCTTGGCTTTTCTGTTTAAAATTTAAATTTGTGCCTGAACCAAAAAATTAATTTAAAAAACTCAAATATAGTCACAGTTGTTATAGTTTATGCCCTAAAGGCAATCTATTTGATGTGATTGAATAACATTATTGATGTTATGCTTTATTTGAATAAATGATTTTATTATGTTATATTTATTGTGTAATATAAATATTAACATAACAGAATTCCTTAGAATAATGATACGGATTTTGTTAAAATTGGTGATACGCAAATCACAATTTTGGGCAACAAAAAATCTTACATATTTTGTGGAGAGATTTGTTGTTAGATTTTATGGAGAGATTTGTTGCAAGATTTTATGGAGAGATATTGGTTGCTATATTTGCGGGATAATTAAGGCAAGGATTATTTGGTGCTTATCCAAATAAATTTATGACATATATGAAGATAATTTGGATGCCAAATTTACTTGGGTATGAAGCAATTCACTCTATAAAAAGTCTAGCTAACATCTTCATTAGGCGTGGAAAATTTGCCATTATTCTTCATTGTCTTTCTCCTCAAATTTTTAGCCATTAGATATTCTCTACCTATTTCACAATAAGGTAATTGGTCCAAGTTGTAATTGTTTGTAACGATAGTTGAGATCGATTGTAAACAATTTTTATTGGTGAATTAATAAAGAGGGTGGTTGGGTGGAATATCGTGTGCTCATATTTCCAATATTTTTATGGTGTTGTTTATTTTTATTTTCAATCACATTCATCTTCAAGTTATTGGGTGATAAGGATCCTATTTTTCTTGGCATTTTGTCAAACTTCCACTGCGTACAAAACCCCACCAGTTTGGTATCAGAGTCAGATCATCGCATAGCTTGGAGTGTTTGTTGGATTGAAAATTGGAGATGTCGGAGATGATGATGTTTTCGAAGATGGCTATTTTAAGTGGGAAGAATTGGGGTATATGGAAGCCGAAGATGGAGGACATTCTATATCTCGATGATTTGCATGATCCCATTGATGGAGATGGGTTGAAGCCCTCGAATATGGATGAGGGAAAGGGGAAGAAATTGGACAAAAAAGGCGATTGCGCTGATTCGTCAATATTTGGATGATTCTGTATTCCACCATATGGCTAGTTGTGAATCCGCGAAGGCGTTGTGGGACAAATTAGTATCTTTGTATGAGTCGAGGAGTGCTTCAAGTAAGGCTTTTCTGGTTCGAAAGTTGGTGCAACTTCGATTGGATGAGGAGAAGTCTGTTGCAGAGCATTTCAACGAATTTCAAGATGTGACCAATCAGTTGGCAAACATGAAGGTCAATTTTGATGATGAGTTGTAGGCTCTTTTGTTGATGAGTTCTCTTTCGGAAAGCTGGGAGACTTTGGTTATTTCATTGAGTAATTCCAATGTTAATGGAACTATCTCTTTGGAAACGGTTCGAAGCAGTCTTTTGAATGAGGAGCTAAGGAGAAAAGGGTCGGAGTTGAAATCGGTTCAAACTGAGGCGATGGTAGCTAGGGACTCGGGGAAAGATACAAGAAGGAAGAAGAAAGGTGATAATGATAAAGGTGCTATATTTGTCATTATTGTGGTAAGAAAGGCCACAAACGCAATGATTGTTATGCTTATCAGAGGGATAAGAAGAAGGCGCAAGGTGATAATAATAGTGATTTGGCACAAGCAAGTTTTGCTACAGGTACCGAAAGCGATTCTTCATATGATGTCCTATTTAGTGTTGTGGAGCCTTGGAAGATGGATTCAGGAGCCAGTTTTCATATATGTTGTGATGTGAAAAGTTTTTCTTCATATGAGAAGAGTGTTGACTTGATAAAGATGGCCAATGGAGTAGAGCTACCAATTTGTGGAGTTGGATCTGTCAGGTTTCAGATTCATGATGGAGTGGTGAGAGAAGTGGCCGGTGTAAGGCACATACTCACTTGTTCGCATAACCTCATATCTCTCGGTCAGCTAGATCGCCACGGTTGCACTTATGAGACTCGAGGTGGAGTTTGAGAGTGAAGAAGGGTGGTCGTGTGATGATGCGAGGAGTTTTAGAGGAGGGAAACCTATATAGTTTGGTCGGTTCGGTGGTCAACATTGGAAGGCAGGTGACAGTTGAAGAGCCTAGTCCACAACAAGGTGGAGAGGGTAATATGGTCACTTCTGATGGTCCTAAGGTGGAGGATCATGGTATCGACAAGGGTCTAGATGTTGATGATGCTTGAGCGTTCCCGGAGATGAAGAGATCATGTCAAGCGAAAGACGAATGTCGAGTTGTGAAATCCATAAAGACGAGATGGAGGTCTTTGTGGTATTACAAACTCTTTTTGAAGATCGCT
Source organism: Allium sativum (assembly GCA_030737875.1). Taxonomy (NCBI): domain Eukaryota; kingdom Viridiplantae; phylum Streptophyta; class Magnoliopsida; order Asparagales; family Amaryllidaceae; genus Allium; species Allium sativum. Next base: position 180,081,118 of record CM060924.1, on the reverse strand, counting down.
ATTGGCGTGATGCACGGATGAAAGAGGTGCATCATTAGTAGGCGATAGTGGAGGTTTGTATATTAATTGAGTAAAGAAGGTTGAAAGTGAGAGCTAATTTGGCTGGTTTTGAGGAGATGTTGTGATTTGGTATCAAAGTGGAGTGTTGAAATTGGTGATACGCAAATCACAATTTTGGGCAACAAATAATCTTACATATTTTTTTAGAGAGATTTGTTGTTAGATTTTATGGAGAGATATTGGTTGCTATATTTATGGGATAGTTAAGGCAAGGATTATTTGGTGCTTATCCAAATAAAAATATGACATATATGAAGATAATTTGGACGCCAAATTTACTAGGGTATGAAGCAATTCACTCTATAAAAAGCCTAGCTAACATCTTCATTAGGTGTGGAAAATTTGCCATTATTCTTCATTGTCTTTTTCCTCAAACTTTTAGCCATTAGATATTCTCTACCTATTTCCCAATAAGGTTATTGGTTCAAGTTGTAATTGTTTGTAATGATAGTTGAGATCAATTGTAAACAATCTTTATTGGTGAATCAATAAAGAGGGTGGTTGGGTGGAATATCATGTGCTCATATTTCTGATATTTTTGTGGTGTTTTTTTTTCAATCGCATTCATCTTCAAGTGATTGGGTGATAAAGATCCTACTTTTCTTGGAGTTTTGTCAAACTTCCACTGCGCACAAAACCCCAACAGATTTATATGGTTTCAAGTAAGTGACTTGAACATGAGATTGTATAATTATGGTATGTATTGTGGTTCGTAAAAGTCCTTAGTCAAGTTTCATTGTAAATAGGAAAAAAATGAAACATTGAGACCGGTATGTTAATTGGCTGATGATTATATCTCATTGATCATTAATATATGAGATATTAATGTCAATACATAAATACATGTTAGAGAACAGTGTATTGGGAAGGCCCAACGTAAGAAATCTTCATGGAGTATAATTAAAAGTCATAAGTAATTCTCACAGTGACAATAATGTAATGGTCCTTAGACTTGAAACCATTATATTTTTATACGAGGATTTTGTGCTTCGATATCATCAAAAGTTACTCCTAACAGGGTCAACAATAAAGTGATTATTGGGTACATCTTGAATCGATTAAAAAATTATGAATGATCCAGACGGAATTCAACCCTATAATATAAGTAGTGATATCCACGGGCCTCTTGATTGAGTAAGACTACGGAATGCATGTCGTGTTCAAATACTGATTTGTTTTTATATTGTCTACTCATAGATCAAGATAAAAGGATTAAATTATAAAGAGGATGATACATTCCATGCTTTGAGTTTAATCTTGGATATAGTAGTTAAGAGGATTAAATTACATTAAGACATTGGTCACAGACAAGGTTGTACCGATTCACTGATTTTATTATAATTTGGGTAACTACGATGTATTAATAGATGTCGCTCACTGTTTATAATTTAAATGTAATTTGACATTATTGCCAATGTTATAATAACCTATAGGGTAATACACTAAGAACGTTAAACTGGGAGAACAATTTTGAGCGATTAAAATATAAAGTAGTTGATATTTTAAATTCGCAAGAGAAAGGTAATCCACGTTTTTCTCGTCTAATCTGGTATGCTTATTTTAAAAGGAGACTTCTCTCTCTTTTAAAATAAGATGTGAGAAATCTAAATTAAACAGAGAGAAACTTCGGTCTTATTGGCTAGTACCTCTTCTTTCATCTGAAATTTGTAAGACGATAAATGGAGTGTCTGTGCGGATACTGTAGAGACGTCATCCATAAGGGTAGCGACGTAGCATTCACAGTTCGTTGCATTCGGGTTTTCATCACCATCATGTATTTCTGCATAAACAAAATTGGTATGCATTTCTCCATTTACTTATTTTGCTTGGATCCTGACTTATGGGTTTTGATAATTGATTTTCGCTGCAAATTCGTTAATAAAAACCTAACAATGGTATTAAAGAGACTTGCAGAATGATTCATTGAGTTTGATTTTGTATTTGGTTTTGCATCTATAATTCCTTGCAAAATTAATTGGTATTGTGAATTTATTTTTCAAAAGCAATCCTTATTATTGAAAACAACCACAAAAACTCTCTCTTATATGAATGACGTTGAGAACATCGATGCAAGAGTATAAATTCATTGTTATATAAATTCGTTTTTAACGAAATAAATATCGTTATAAAAATAATACTTAACATGCTTAATATGTGTTCTGTCTTGTTTAATGTTATTTTATGAAACTTAACATGCAGACAGTATTGATTCATGTTGCTTACTAATATTGTTCATGCTAAATATATATTCGAACGAAGCTCATGGTTTAATGAATATTAATTAGATGTTTATTTTATCTTGGTACTGGTACTGACCACCCCTGTTAAATCATTTTCATTAATATTTGAATCAATAAACTAAATTGATATAGAGTATTCACTTCAAAAATATGCTTTCTCCTCTGATGTATCCTGACACCAGAATGACTTTTAAGTCATTGTAAACATTTCAAAATTGGTTGACTATGTTATACTTTACAAGATTAAAATAACTTTGTAAATTGAGTTTGATCTATTAATTTAAGTTAGATATCTTATTCACAGCTGGGACCTCTTGAGTTTCTTATATTTACATGATATAAAGTTTGGTTCACAACTATGTACCATATCTAAATCACTGTTGTGTATTATTTGTATACAATAATGTCTGAATATTGCAAATATGATTTGTAGTTACACTCACCTTCGTAATACACATTTTGAAATGCACTAACTACTACAAATATGATTTGTTGTTACATATATTCTATACCATAATAATTCAGTTGTGCATTTCTAGTGACAAAATCCCTCAAAATATTACATATTATGTCTGAATTTAGATGTCTTCCATTAAGTAACACTCATCAATGGATGTAAGTTATGCCAAAGCATTAGGAAACTATTTATTATGATTATATGCGATAGAGTAACTGTGATACTCAAACTGGTTAAAATTGGGTCTGACATAACTAGATAGCCATAATAAGATTATGGGCTTAGAGACATAAAGCATAAAAAAGTTCATTAAATGGAAATGAACAAAATTTGTTCATCATTCTATCCAAGAAATATATAAATGATATATAATTGACATGAAATGTCTACCTAAAAAATAATGTTTTGGGGATTAGTCAAAGCTAACTCAATACATAATTAATATGGGTCTTGTCTCACTAAAATATCTAAATAGATGTATTTTATTGACAGAGAGGGCTATCAATTTTAGTGGGAACATGCACTTATATGTATTTGTATGAGCATGCACTTGTATATTATTGTATGAGTAGTTACTACATAAATAGTTACCAATCACGTCACAATATATACATATATATACATACATACATATATATATATATATATATATATATATATATATGGGAAAGTCTATTTGAACACAACAAATAGACACAAATAAGGGGACACAAAATCTACACCATTGGATCTCCCCCTGAATTCCACCTCTCCACATAAAGACAAAAAGATCCAATGATCAAGATTCTGTGTCTCTATGTTTGTGTCTAGTTTTGTGTCCCAATAGCCGCCCCCTATATATATATATATATATATATATATATATATATATATATGTGTGTGTGTGTGTGTGTGTGTGTGTGTGTGTGTGTGTGTGTATGTGTGTGTGTGTGTTCTGCAATATCATTCATTATATTTATTTATCACATGTAGATACTGAATGGAAAGCGATACAAATAGCTTATCATTGAGATTGGTCCTTGAGAAGGAAAAACTGCATGGAATCAATTTTCTTGAGTGACATCGAAATTTGAGAATTGTCCTCAAATAAGAAAGAAAATTAAATGTACTTGGTAGGCCTATTCCAGAGGCGCTTGCAAGTACAACAGCTCGAGCAGAGTTAAATGCCTACAAGAAGCATCAAAATGATACTCTTGATGTCAATTGTCACATGCAATATCCAATACACAAGCAACATGAGTTGCTTGAAGCGTATGAGATAATCGAGCACCTTAAGAAACTATTTGAAGAGGATGCTCAACAAGAAAGAGATGACACAATAAAGGCTTTGTATCACTGCAAAATGGGTAAAAGAAAACCTGTTGGTCTACAAGTGCTGAAAATGGTCTACAGGTGCTGAAAATGATTGGATACATTGAGTATCTTGAAAGGTTAAACTTTCCGATAACTCCAGAAGCTCAAACTGATCTAGTTTTGCAATCATTAAACAACGGTTGTCCTTAACTCATGATGAACTATCTCATGAATGAAATATAAAAACCACTAACTGAGTTTTTGAGCATGTTGAAAACTGCTGAAAACAACATGAAAAAGGTATAACATGCTGCCATGATGATGGTACAAAAGGGGTTGCTAATGGAAAGGTTAGAGCCAAGAAAAAGAAAGTTAATAAAATTGCTGCCATGACCAATTTCAAAAAGGCACTGAAGCCTGAAGGTGGCATAGCAAAAGAAGGTGATTGTCACTATTATGGAAAGCCAGTTCACTGGAAACACAACTGTTATGCATATTTAGAAGATCTAAAAAGAAAAAGGAAAGTATGACATCAACTAAATCAGGTATAAATGTTATAAGTGTCAATTTATCTACTTCTACATCTTGTGTATTGGATATTGGATGTAGTTCACATATTTGTGTTAATTTGCAGGAAATGCAAAAGAGTATAAATTTGACAAAAGAGGAAGTGGACTTACCAGTTGGAAACGGAGAAATTGTTGATGCATTAGCTATAGAAAGTTGCCAGTTATCTTTGCCCAGTAGGCTTATATTAGAATTAAAAGACAGTCATTATGTGCCTTCTATTAGAATAAATATCATTTCTATTTCTTATTTGGACAAGCTTTCTTTTTCATTTGTAATAAAGGACAGTTGGTTCATTTTATTAAATGAAATTTTTTATTGAAGTGCACAAATGGTTAATGGTCTTTGTATACTTAACTTTGATATGCATGTTCATAGCATAAATATTAAGCGGATCAAACCAAATGATTTAAATCCAACATATCTCTAGCATTGTCGTTTAGGCCATATAAATAAGAAACGAATATCAAAGCTCCATAAAGATAGAATTTTGAATTCATTTGATTTTGAATCATATAAAGAATGCAAATCTTGTTTATTAAGAAAAATGACTAAAGCCCCTTTCACTGGACACAATGAATGGGTTAATGATGTATTAAGCCTTATACATAGTGATGTATGTGGACCTATAAGTGCATTAGCTAAAGGTCAGTTTTATTATTTCATTACATTTAGTGATGACTTCAGTAGATATGGTTATGTGTATCTTATGAAACATAAATCAAAATAGTTTGAAAAATTCAAGGAATTAAAAAATGAAGTTCAAAACATACTTGAAAAAAATATAAAGGCTCTTCGAACAGATCGGGGAGGAGAATATTTAAGCCAGGAATTCAAAGACAATCTAAAAGAGCGTGGAATTATATCACAACTCACTCCACCTGAAACACCACAATGAAATGGTGTGTTCGAAAGGGGAAATCACACCTTATTAGACATGGTAAAATCAATGATTAGTCATATAGATTTTCCAATAAACTTTTTAGGGTTATGCGTTTGAAATAGCTGCATTCATAATTAACCATGTTCATATTAAAATGGTTCTGAAGACACCATATGAGATATGGGATGGAAAATGCCATAGTGTGTCATTTATGAAGATTTGGGGATGTGAGGTGTTTGTTAAACATCTTGCTTCTGACAAGCTTGGACCCATATCCGATAAGTATTATTTTGGGATACCCAAAAGTAACAAAAGGATATTGTTTCTACAAACCTTCTGAGAATAATGTATTTATTGCTCGAATTGGTTTTTTTTAAAAAAGAGGATTAGTCTCTAAAAGTATCAATTGGAATAAAGTAGAACTTGAAGACACTCGAGAACCATAAGATACCATTGAACCTGAACTGAAAATTGAGCAGGAACCACAAACTATTACGGAAATTGAACGTGCTTAGATTACACAAGATATTCGTAGATCCGGTAGAATACGTCGTGAGCTTAATAGATATTTCAAATTTCTTATGACTTAAAGTGAGGACGTAATGCTAATAGTCCAAGATGAGCCCATCTCTTACCAAGAAGCCATGAATGGACCTGAATCTAAGAATGGATTGAAGCCATGAAGTCTGAAATGGACTCCATGTGTACCAAGCAAGCATGTACTTTGGTTGATCCACCTAATGGGGTAAAACCAATCGGGTGCAAATGGGTTTTCAAGAGGAAAACTGACATGGATTGTATAGTTATAACCTATAAAGGCCGTTTGGTGGAAAAAGTTTTTAAGCAAGTTCAAGGAGTTGACTACGATGTAACCTTCTCTCTAGTGGAAACGGTTAAAACCAAAAGGACTATGCTTGCAATTGCAGCTTTTCACGTTTACGAAATCTGGCAGATGGATGTCAAAGCTGTCTTTCTTAACGAAAATCTTATCGAGAGTGTGTACATGACACAACCTGATTGTTTTTTCAATCCAAAAGTTACTGGAAAAATATTTAAGATGCAACAATCAATTTATGGATTAAGGAAAGCATCTCGGGGTTGGAACCTTTGTTTTCATGAAACAATCAAAGAGTTTAGCTTCATTAAGAATGAAGATGAATCTTGTCTATACAAGAAGATAAGTGAAAGTAACATTGTATTTCTGGTATTATATGTTGATGACATATTACTTATTGGGAATGATGATAGTTCATTGCAAGCAGTAAAGAAATGATTGGGAAAGGGTTGCTCCATGAGAGACTTGAGCGAGGCAACTATATTTTGGGTATCAAGATCTATAAAGATAGATTAAGAAAGTTGATCGGCATAAGTCAGAGTACATATATTGACAAAATGCTTAAAAGTTTTGGCACGCAAGAGGCAAAGAGAGGATATTTACCCATGAAACATGGTATAACACTCTCTAATAACCAATGTTTTAAATCATAAGATGATACGGAACACATGAGAATAGTCCTTTATGCTTCGTAAATTGGATCAATCATGTATGCAATGTTATGCACTCATCTGGATGTTTTACACACTTTAAGTATGATAAGCAGATTATAATCTGATCCAGGTGGAAGTTACTGGGCAGTAGTCAAGAACATCCGTAAGTACCTTAAAAGGACTAAAGACTCAATCTTGATATATGAAGGTGAAGAGAAATTAAGGTAAAAGGTTACACAAATGTTATTTTCCAAACTGCTAAAGATGACTATAAGTCATGGTTAGGTTATGTATTTTCTTTAATGGTGGTGCTCTAAGCTAGAAAAGTTCAAAGCAAGAGACAGTAGCTGACTCGACAATGGGTGTAGAGTACATTGTTGCCTCTGAAGCAGTTAAGGAGGCAATTTGGATTAAGAAGTTCATTACTGAACTTAGTATTATCCCATACATGGTTGATCCAATAGATATGTATTGTGATAACAATGGGGCCATTGCATAGGCCAAGGAATTTTGATTTCATCATAGATCCAAACATATATTTAGACGATACCATCTCATTCAGGAAATTGTTGACATATGAGACATACATATCTGCTAAGTACCAACAGATAATAATGTTTAAGGTCCACTGACTAAAGGTTTGTCATAGTAAAAGAGCAGTAGTCACACTAGTTTCCTGGGTATACAATACATGAGTGATTGGCTCTAGTGCAAGTGGGAGATTGTTGGAGTTTATTGCCTAGAGGCAATCTATTTGTTGTCATTGAATAACATTACTGATGTTATATTTTATTTGAGTAAATGATTTTATTATGTTATATTTACTGCGTAATATAAAAGTCCTTAGAATAATGATATGGATTTATATGGTTTCAAGTAAACGACTTAAACATGAGGTTGTATAATCATAGTATGTATTGTGATTCTTAAAAGTCCCTAGTTAAGTTTCGTTGTAAATAGGACAACGATAAAACATTGAGACTAGTATGTTAATTGATTGATTATCATATATTATTGATCACTAGTATATGAGATATTAATGTCAATACATAACTACATGTTAGAGAACGATGTATTGGGCAGATCAAGCACGAAAAATCTTCTTGGAGCATAATTAAAAGTTTCATAAGTAGCTTTCATAGTGACAATGATGTAACGGTCCTCAGACCTGAAATCACTATATTTTTATACGAGGATTTTGTGCTTTGATATGATCAAAAGTTACTATTAACGGGATAGACGATAAAGGTGATTATTAGATACATCTTTAATTGACTGAAAAAATATGAATGATCTAGATGGAATTTAACCCCACAATATAAGTAGTGATATTCATAGTCCCCTTGATTGAGTAAGACTATGAAATGAAAGAGTCTATGCAGTGGTAAGATTGTATAGTATGGAGTATAAGCAGACTAATGTGCAGATAGCAGAATATTAGTAATAAATAAAAGTGACATGAAGATTTTATACTGGTTCGAACCTTCTTTCCACGTAAAGTCCCAGACTCCCTTCTGGAATTTCACTACTAATAACCCTCACTTAACCCGGAGGACTTGGTCTACAACTACCCGAACAACCGAATGAGATTTTGTGCCTCCACTGCTAAAGAGGTCTTCGACAATTCAAACGTTTTGTTGACTATTTGTGTTCATGATAACACTAATATGTCAAGTTAATGTATACTCTTTCCATAATCTTTCCTTGATGATAATATTGTAGTTCGTGAAAGAATATGGAAGGTTGAAAATGATTTGTAATCAATAAAAATATAGAAATAGAGTGTTCTTGCAAGTATGATTGCAACAGATTAGACAGAAAGAATTAGAATGGAAATTGATGAGTAAAATGTTTGTTTGAAATCTATTTATAATATACAAATAGTTGCAATCATTTACGAAGAGATTCGATGATTAGATATGAATTAAAAGTTGTGTCTCTTTGCTGGAAAGTTGCACTATTCGTATTCAGAGGTCTAATATAAAATTTCGGAAGTCTGCTTTTAATAAAATACATAGACAGTAAGGAAATAGGAAAATTCATTTCAGAACAGACGTTTGAATATTGTGTTGAATGTAATTTTTGCTTCAGCAGAAAAACGTCTGAATTAAAAAAATTAGACGTTTGTTTGAACGTGCATGTGAGTGTGTATCGCCAAAGAAGATTTTAACAAAATCTATACTAATACATACAGACTCTAAATAAATATAATCTTCAATTGAGCTCTTGAATATTTTTGTAGAATTTATTCTTGCAACACAAAATTAGTCGATATATATATATATATATATATATATATATATATATGTACATGTATAGTTGTCATAAGCAAAACGCTATAAAGCAAGATCCAACATTCTACCCTTTTTTGATAATGACAACTATATATGTAATTCCCCATGTCAATATGCATATATTATCTCCCCCTTTGTCATTGACAAAAAGGAGATATAACTGTAAAGCAATACACACGAATATACACAACACACAAACAACAACTTACACATCATAAGCAAAAGCGTATATTTCCACATACAGACATTCAGATGTCCACCACCATAGCAAGCACGTAATAATGTTTTGTGCCAAATTGACCAAAGTATCAAAAAATATTACAAACCATAAGAATAAAAAGTTTAATGCAAAAGTACCGTAAAGATCATACCAAGTTTACCAACTTTCCGAAGCATTCGTGCTTGGACCAAAACTAGTATCACCACCCTTGGGATCATCATGACCAGAGCTTGAGTCAAGTGCTTCTTCATCATTGGAATTGGTTGGCCACTGAAATGGAGCTGGATCATGAGCTTGAGAAGATTTTCGTCCGATATTGGAAATTTTATCCCAAATTTTATTGAGGAAGCCTTTCAAAGAGCCATCTTCTTATTGGTCTTATGCTCAAACGTCTTAAAATCTTGTTAAGTTTAGATTGGTTCCGAGAGGGCATTACCAATGCTTGTTTAGGCGGAAGATCAGGAGTTACAATTTGAATATCCCCTTCCTCTTCTTCTTCTTGTACAAGCCGACGACAATGACGAGATGATGACTCCGCTATTGTTGTTTCCGGTTGCGATGCAACGTGTTCTTACCAAGCTTGAAAGGACATGCATTCTAATGTTGATGTGTTGGGATCAATATCCATAAGTTTCAAGGTTTTTGGACCAATCTCTTTGATACCCAAGCTAGCAGTATCGGGTATCTCAACTCTGCTTTTGAAGAAGTATGCGAGTTATATAAGCACCGTAATGAATCGTCTTATACTTTCTCTTATATGTAATATCCACCCATTCATCAAGTATGATCTTAGTCGAATTAACTTGCTTGTTAGAGTAAAGAGCATATAATGCTTGAAAATCACGTTTATAAACTTTTTCGTAATTTCCTTTCCTTGGCTTAATAGTTCGGACTGATTCAAGGGACGTGCTTGGGGACGGAGATGAGTGAACGTAAGATCCTTCATGTTAATTAAAGCGTCAGATAAAAACTTATGGGATGTTTCATCTCTTTCGTCCATATTAACTTCAATAGTACTAATATCAACACCTTGCCAAGTACAATGTAGAATCTGTCCTAAACGTTGAATAGGTAGAAGAATTCGTTTTCCACAAACCATAGACCAAAAACAATTCGTTGTATTCCTTGGATAATTTAAATTTAAATTGACTAAGAAGATTTTGACTAGAAAAGGGTATATGTTAAAATTGTAATCGACTAAAGACTCGAAATTGAAGTGTCGAGCATATTGGAGAAGACGATAGTGAGAAAAAGCATCAAATTTTACAAATGCCCCTTCGATTTTTTTAGTTTTTCATGGATTTGTACCTTTCTTTAGCAATGTCATTCCATAGCCATTGCTGGATTTGATCGTCAGATGGAGGCATTGATTCTTGTTGTCTTGATCGTTTTGGTATGTTTGCCATTGATTTTGGTTGTGTGGAAGTGTTGATTTTTGAATTTTATGGAGTAATGGAGGCTAGATTATTTTTTTGTGGTGAAAACGGGAAAGTGAATAATGAATGGTGGAGATGAAGAGGTGATTAAATAGGTAGGGTCATGCCTTTTAAAAATCGATTTAGCAGGAAACATATGTCTGAAAATTAAAAATAGACATCCGTTTTTGTGAATTTTTCAACCCGCATGGAATTAGTTCATTTTAACCTTATTTCATATGTCTGTTTTTGGTTGTTCATACATCTTAATCTAAAGCAAAATTTTAATATATATGATTGCTCAAACGTCTAATTTATTTGAAACAGATGTATGTTTGCTGGAAATATTTTTCTTCTTGTTTTGTAGGAAAAATTTATTCATATTACCAAACTTATTATAAACTTAAGCTAGTAAAATTCATCTGTTTATATATATTTATTATATATATTAATGTGACTTTAGAGTTTTATCATTTTTTGTAATTCTTGAATTCAAATATTTTATTATATTAATATAATATTTTTGTTAACACATTTATTTAGCAGAAATAAACAATAATATGAATAACAAAAACATTAATTCTTGGAAGACGTGTCTTCTTTAGTGTTGATTCTTTACTCACCTCGTTAGCCATGTAGTTCTTGTCCCATGTATTTGGACTATAATGAGGTCTTTGTGGTGAGATCCAAGGACTCATGGGGCATTTGGTGTACGATACGAGGAAGATGGATCCAGTGGATTAACTAGACATGGTAAGGTTTCACTCACGTATTTTTTCTTTGAGTTGCAGAATTTTAAACTAGTTTGTTCGGGAAAGCTCGAAAGTCTAGTTGTGACCTTTTGTTCAAAATACAATCCTCATTGAAGGTCTTTCTGTTGTCGTTGGTAATGATGAATTTCATCAATCTTCCTTTTTGTGTCTGGAGAGATAAATAACGCATGTTTGCTTTTCTTAGATTCCGGTGTAAACCTAGTTCGATAATTTTCCCATTTATAAAAAAGCTCGTGTTTGGTGTTGGCGTAGGAAGATGCGGTGTCGCTGCTGAGCCATCGATAGAAAATGTTATGTTGAAGGATGAATTTGATTTGTTGGAAGACTTTCTCAAATGAGGTTAAATTTCTTTTGAAAAATTTGGTATTTTGTGTTTCAACATTAACACATATATATAGGCAGGAATAACTAAGAAGTTTGTGGTGTAGAGTAATTTATTGTTTAGAACCAAAGATTAAATTTGTGGTTTTAAATTGTTTTAAATGAGTGACTTTAAGAACCTTAAATACTTAGCTTATATAGTTACAACATCATGCTTATAATCAGGTGACCCAAGTTCGAGTCTCATCTTTGTCATCATACATAAATGTCTTTAATTTTGTATTTTTTGTATTTTATATACTATATTATGATTTTTTGAAATATTTTTAAATATCTTTAAAAGACATTATACCTAATTCTCGGCGTAATTTAACAAATGAATTTTCTAATAGAGGTTTGGTAAAAATGTCAGCTATTTGATTTTCAGTAGAAATATGTTCTAAATTAATAATTTCTTTTTCGATATTGTCTCATTAAAAATGGCGACGAATATCAATATATGTACGAGAATACTTTACTGGATTTTTAGATAAATTAATTGTACTAGTATTATCATAGTTAATAGTTGATTTAGATAAATTTATTCCAAAATCTCTGAGAGTATGTTGCATATAAATAACCTGAGCACGTGCTAAATTTGCAGATATATACTTTGCTTCACATGTTGAGAGAGAAACACAACTTCGTTTCTTAATAAACTAAGAGACAAGTGATTTTCCAATGAAATGGCACGTACCGCTTGTACTTTTTCTATCAGTCCGAGATCCACCGAAATCAGCATCACTGAAAGATACTAATTTAAATGGACATTCTTTCGGATAGAAAAGGCCGAAGTCCTTAGTGATGTTAAAATATCGCAGAATTTGTTTTACCACTCTTAAATGTGATTTTTTAGGATTTTCTTGGAATCTAGCACACAAACGTACACTCATCATGATGTCTGGTCGACTCGCAGTTAAGTAAAGTAAAGATCCTATCATACTTCTATATAACTTTTGGTCAACACTTTTACCATTGTCATCTCTATCGAGATGAGCTGTAGTACTCATTGAAGTTGGTTTTTCGGAAGTGTTTTCCAATCCAAATCGTTTAATTAAATTATTATAATATTTTTCTTGGTTAATAAAAATTCCATTTGACAATTGTTTAATTTGTAATCCTAGAAATTATAATAGTTCTCCCATAGGATACATCTCAAATTCTCTAATCATGATGTCAGCAAATTCTTTACATAACTTCGAATTAGTTGATCCAAAAATTATATCATCGACATATATTTAAATAATTAAGATATCTTTATTAGAGTGTTTAATAAAAAGAGTTTGGTCTACTTTTCCTATTTGAAATCCCGAATCTAGTAAGTAGCTCTTAAGTCGTTCATACCAAGCACGGGGTGCTTATTTGAGACCATATAAAAAAAAATTAATTTATATACGTAATCAGAATATATCTCATGAAAAAATAATGGGGGTTGTTCGGCGTATACATTTTCTTTTATTAATCCATTTAAAATGCACTTTTTATGTCCATTTGGTAAAGTTTAAAATTATGAAAGCAGGCACACGCTAATAAAATCCGTATAGCTTCTAGTCTTGCAACAGGATCAAACGTTTCTTCGTAATCGATTCCTTCTTCTTGGTTATATCCTTGTGCTACTAATATTGCTTTATTTCGAGTAGTATTTCACAAATCACCTACTTTGTTTTTATAGACCGATTAGGTTCCAATAACTGATTGGTAATCAGGATGAGGAACTAATTCCCAACATCATTTCGTTCGAATTGATTTAGCTCCTCTTGCATTGCAATGATCTGATAATCGTCTGTTGATGCTTCTTTTGGGTTTTTCGGCTCAATAGTTGAAAGAAAAGCAACATGTCCCAATTGGTTTAGTTGAATTCTCATTCGAACTTGATAATCAATTTCTCCAATTATATTTTGTGCAGGATGGTCTCGTAAGATTCTAGGTGGGGATCTTAATTTGTTGTTATTGCTATGAATATTATTTTTATTATTTTCAAAATTTTTGTTTTCTGTGTTAACTATAAATTCTTTACCGTCTTTGATAAATGTATTTTCATTAAAGTTTTCATCAAATGATTCATGTAATGTTTCTTCTATAATATTTTTTCCTTTATTAAAAGCATGATAAGTCTTACTTTGTTCGGAGTATTCTAAAAATATTCCATGATCGTCTTTTGGATCAAAATTTTCGAGTTAATTTGTTGTATTTAGTATAAAACATTTTGATCCAAAAAATTTAAAATAAGAAATATTAGGTTTTCTTCCATTAAACAATTCATATGAGGTGTTTTTAGTTAGAGGTCGTACGGAAATTCGATTTAGTACATAACAAGCAGTTGTTATAGCTTCTGCCCAAAAATGCTTCGATAAAGTACTTCCATTTAATAAAGTTCTTGCGCATTCTTGTAATGTTCTATTTTTTTATACAACTCAATTTTGTTGTGGAGTTCTAAGAAATGAAAATTTATGATTTATTCCTTTGTTTTTACAAAATAATTCAAATGATTCATTTTCAAATTCACCTCCATGATCACTTCGAATGTTTTTTATTTTTAAATTTTTAATATTTTGAATTCTTTTGACAAAATTTTTGAAATGTTCAAAGGTATCACTTTTTTTTCATAAAAATGTTCACGTATATCTAGAGAAGTCGTCAACTATTACAAATGTAACAACCCATATTTTTCATTTAAATTTTTAAATTTAGAATGATTTATAAATAAAAAATTTGATGATTTAATTTTGTAAATTTACTTGTAAACTATTTATGCAATAAAACTAAATTTATTTTGATAATAGTAACTCGTATTGTTTGTAAATAAAATTTTGATTAAGTTTATACCTATAAATACTAAGAGTTGAAATAAATATAAAGTTATTTGAATGAAATAGATTGTTTAATTTAAGAATAAAATTTGAATTGAATTTGGTTAATAATCAAGAACGGAATTCAAATTAAATGAAATTTGATTTATATTGTTAATTTGAAATTAATAGACCTTTAAAATTCAATTTCGAGGTAAACAAACAAAAACTGTATATTTTAATATATTAATGAACTGATTAAAATTGTCTATTTGCATATCGATGAAATTAATTTTATTGAATCCAAAATGGTAAATTATTGTATGATCTAAAATTTCGTACCCATCAGAATTATCGTTTGCTCGTAATAATTTAAATAGTATAGAAATTTGTGTGTATAATTTAATTAGATAGTCAAGTTTTAGAAGAATCTGCTAAAGACTTTGGAATTGGGCTTTGAAACTTATTCCATTGCGATCATAAGGCGTCAAAACATAATGTTAGGCAGTAAGCGGACCTGATTTGGACTCAGTCCGAATTTTGGCTTAAGTACACGCAAAACAATGAATTTTATAATAAAATAATATATTCAAAACCCTAAAATCTATAGTTGTCGTTTATTTTTCGAATGGCCATAATTCTTCCAAACTTCTCGGCTTAATTTCTACAAATCCGATCAACGAAATCCAACAATTCAAAAACGAAATTCGAAGATCTTTGTGAGGGCTTCAAATCCATACGGTTGATCATAGGTTTTCGTATCTCGATTCACCAGATTTTGCCAAGGAAGTCAGCGCGGTTTCGAGGCATTTTGGGGCCGTTGGAGACCATTGCGAGTGGCGGATTTCGAGGCGTAGGTGGAGCAACTAGTGATGCATCTCGTGAAGTAGTTGGATCGTGGTTCGGCGGATTATGGGGTGATGCGTGACTTTGGTTTTGCAAGGAGTTGGGTACATTCCTGTTTCTGGAATGAAGATGGAGGAGAAAACATGGAGGAAGAAAGGTGAGTACCCAGTGCTGACGTGGCGTGATTAGATTGGTGCGGAATTTTTATTTAAATTTTGTTTTAATTTAAAATTCCAATAGTAAAATGTGTATAACTTTCTGCTACGAGGTCGGTTTTGGACAAAATAAATTATGTTGGAATCGTATCGACGAGCTCTTCGCGATCCCACTGGTTTGGACTGATTCTGAGACAGTTAAATTTTTAGGCTTATTTTGGATTTCAAACACGTTCCGAACCAAAGGTGAGTGATTAAACCCACTCACGCCTAACTAAAATATTCTTATTAGTTAAATTATTACACTACAAGAAAAACCGAAATTAGCGACAGATTTTTAGCAGCGGAAAATTCCGTAGCTAATTAGCGGTGGATTTCCGTGGGCTTTGTAAGAGAAAATATTTTGGATTTTATATGTCATCTTATTATAAATTATTACCGTCGAATACTAATTCTGTCACTAAATCAATGGAAATTGCAGCTCTTTACCGTCATATAATATTTAACGCTAAATTCCGTTGCTAATAGAGTCGTATTACCGTCGACATAATTTTGAAGCTATTTTCCTGCAGTTTTCCAAGAGATTTGAAACGAACTTTTATATTTATTATTTATAAAATGTTTTAAATTTGTGTTATTACTTAGTAAATAATTAGTAAATTTAAATTTTAAATAATTAATGTTAATAATACATTAGTAATTAATAATAAATAATAACTAATTTAAATGCCTTAACTCCTCTCTTTCTTCTCCATCTTAGATCCATGACCACCGTCCTTTGTTTTCTGTTATACTGACCCTCAGATTTTCCTTATTGTCTGCGCTTGTTACTTAGTTTCTTTTTCCTTGATAGCCTTCTTGTTGTTTCCTCCTCCTCCTGGCTAGCCCGCTTTCGATCCATTGACCTCCCTTATTTACAGTAAACTGCTTAAGAGGGGGATGATGGCTCACTGAATCTGGTATGTTTTTTGGTTTGTTTTGGGTTTGTATTGAGGTGGAGATGTCTGATAAGATTCATTGAGGAGGATCATGAAGTAAGTATTTGTGTATTTTAGTACTGTTTCTGGGTGGTTGTTCTACGTTGAGGCTTGGGATCTCTGGCTTGTTGCTAGTTTGGGTTCGGTTTTATTCTTGGATGGTTACGGTTGTTGAGATGAGTTTATAGGTACAGTGTCTTGGTTGTACGTGAGCAGCGTTACTTTTATTTTGTGTGTCATCTTGGAGTTTTGAAGTGTTGTGTGGTTTTAGTTCTAGCTTGGTTGCCTCTTGGTTTTCTGGATCTGAATGGAAGTATAAAAAGATATATGCCAATTGGAACCTTGTACTCATATATTCCAGTTTCTAAAATACAGTGATTCTTCACTCTGCATCCAGCTTCCTCTTTGCTCCTATTCAACTTCTGCCTATTCGATCTTCTGCATTTGTTCATGTGAAGGAGAGTTAGCTGTCTCTTTGTATCTGCTTGTTATTTCAGCCTCATTTTTTGCTGGTTATGTGTGTGCTATTCCACTTTTTCTGTCTTGACCAGAATTGATCTATATCCGCTTGCCTCACTGCTGTTGGCAAGTATATGAAGACTTAAAGCATCTGTTGTGAGAGTTAATCTACTGCCTTTGTAATCTAATGGGATATATGTACCTGACTGTATCTGTGTAGTAACTGATCACACCCTGCGTGGTGCTCTGATTACAGTTATTCTATTTGTATTGTGACAACATGTCTGTAGCAGATAAGCGGTTTGCTTATCTCCTATTTTATTTTGTACTCATTATTTGCTATAATGAAAAAGTGGTACGGTCCACTATAAAAACTGGCTGGCTTTGCCAAAAAAGAAAAACTATTGGAAGTAAATAAAATTCAACAGTTAATGCTGATTAATTTTTAAAAAAAAAATTAATGCTGATTAATTATTAATTACTATATAATATAAATAAGAGGTAATAGTAATTAATAAAATACATTGTTGTTCGATGTTTATTAAATTTGTTTTGATAATCAATGATTATTTAATAGTCTTTAATACGATTAATTAAATTAATATCAAGAAATTATTAATACATATTTGCTTTTAAGAAATTGATTGGTACGTATTATTTAATAAATAATTAGTAATTAAGAAAAAAAATGGTTTAAGTTTAAAAAATAAGAAGTTAAATATTAAAGAATTTCGAAATTCAAAAAATTCAAGCATTACCATACAAGTTATTATTTTCATGCATATTAATGTACTATTAAATATTAATAATTGATATGTGATAGTTAATATAAGTATATAATAGTTATTATAAATTAACATCTACTATTAATAATTAGTTGTTGGTAATCTATAATTAATAATAAATATTTAATTAGTTATTGGTAATCTATAATTAATAATATTTTTTTTCTTTTTTTGAAAACCCAGGAGAACCCGGCAGGGCGGTAAACTCCTGAGGAGGGTACGGTAAAGCTTGGATTAGCGGACGACTTTACCTTACCTACCTCAGGAGTTTACCGGCCTGCCGGGTTCTGCTGGGTTTTCAATTTTTTTTTATACTGGTGTATAATCTGATTTCAGTATATATGTTTCCTAAATTCAATAAGTATTGCAATTATCTCTAATATAATATGAGACAACACATCCTCAGTTTATACAATTCAAAGTTATATATATACAATGTATGTACATATACACACATACATAATATATATACACATACATTATATATATACATATATATGTATATATGTGTTTTTTTTAATGAATTTTCAGAATTCTTTACTTGGGCATATAAGATAAAAAGATCTTTTACCATGTTAATAAACAAACCGAAAACATAGCCTGCAAGGTTAAAGATTACCATCCTAATTACAGAAATAGCCAAGTCATAACAATCATAAAATGACGATTGCAAAAGACCCCAATTTTACAATGGTTATAATACCTATTGTAATGGGTGTTAATTTTACGACGATAATGGTCAAAATTTATCGTATTAAATAATATATATTAAATTCATGTTTGGCATTCCTGAACAATACCTATCACATAATACCTATTGTAATAGGTCTTAAATAGACGGCGTTCTTGAACAATTTAACAAGCACTCCTAGAACAAAGGTATACCGATTTAGTAACCATATCCCATTCATGTACATAAAGATTGATATAGACAATACTATATCATTATTTGATATATTTTTAAAAAAAATGGTTACAAGTTATGTTTTGATTTTCTAAATTGGTTGAACTGATAAACTAAACATATTTTTCAACTGTAAATTGCTATTCGTAGAGTCCCCAATTAATGTATAGTTTTTTTTACACAAATATAAGTTCTGATTTAACTGGTTATATTGGAGATAAACTTTATGGTACATTATCCTTTATAGACATTATTGGTAAACTTTAATCTATTAATTTATTGTTGCTACAACAAAATCACCTTTTTACAATGTTTTTTTCACAATGACTGATAATAAAACTTTGTAAAAGATGTAATTTTACAACGATTTTGACTAAAAGGTTTAAAAATCTTATGTTTTCAGAACATTTTGTTTAGAAACATTGTAAAATATAAACTTTTACAACGTTTTCATATGACACTGCAAAGCAGGAAGTTTTGACAACATTTACTTCTAATGATTATCTATTTACCTTTTAACAACTTTTTAAAAGGTTATAAAAAACATTGATTCTAACCAGATATTAAGTTACTACAAATTGTTTAGAAGTAATTTTACTTTATACATAGGTTTGTGGTAGAAAATTTAAATAGATTTATTATTGCTTAAAATACCATAGTAACAAATAATTTACAGTTAATAACAAATATTAAGTATAAAGTTAAATAATTTATAAATGGCAATTAATAATTAATAAATTATAGTTGAAAGCTTAGAAGGGTTAATTATCCATAATTTATAATAAAATGATTACAAATAAATAATTTATAATTTATAATTCATAGATATTGTTTATAATTAGTAGCTAAATTTAAATTTAATGTTTAATTATGATTAATTACGAATGGTTAGTAAATCACACATGATAATTTATTTTTTATTTTTTATTCACTGCAGGTTGAAACTCTTGGCTCCGAAGTTGATACTCTTGGCTCCAAGCAACGAATTTTTGGCTCCAAATTTGAAGCTCTTGGCTCCAACCGACAAAACTTTGGCTCCAGCCTAAAAATTTTACTTCGTAACCGCTGTTTTTACTGAACCTAAATTTTTTTGGCTCCTCCTCTCCTCTGCCGCTCTCTTCTTCTCTCTCTCTTCCTCTTCATCCAGATCTCCCCTTATCTGCACTTCCTCTCGCATCTACTCTTTTTCATTTCTGTCGCTCTTCCTGCCCTAGCTTTCTCCATGCCTCGGTTTTAACTGCTCTTTTTCACCCATTACCAATCGTTTTCCCAACTCCAGATCTAAAGGTGAATATCCTTCTCTATCCTTTTCCGTAAGCTCGGATGATCCATATGTATATAGGTCTAACGTGTATGCTTGATAGGTATCGTTTCTATGCAAGACCGTACCCTACCTTCCTCTTTGTGAATCGAGACTATTTTATCGCTGCCGTATTGAGGTTTGGTAATTTTGTGGCCTATCCTAATTGTATCGATCAAATTTTATGTGTGTCTTGTATTGTCTGCTTTTGTATCTCCTTATGGATCTTGTTGGTAGATCTTTATTCAGGTTCTGGATCTTCTTTTTTCTTATGTTGGGTTTTTGGGTGAGGATGGTACATCATTGTTCTTTCTTTTGATGCTCTACTTTCCCACCTTGCTGAATGTTGGTCAGGGGTTTGGATTTGTGCAATCTCTTGTTTTTCTTTACTGTCCTTGCTTATGTCGTTTTTTCAGTAGGATGGAAACTGTGTTATGGTGATGGCCTTCCTTACTGAGGTGCTACTTTGTCTTAAAACTGCTGAATTTTTGTTCTAATGAAATGTCCTTGTCATGGTGTCTTCAAGTCATCTCGGTCGTTGTCATGTTGGTGTGTAGTTCGACATGTATCAGATCATGGTTTGTCTTGTGGTGTTGCTTATGTCAACTCTAGTATGATGTATCTTTCCTTATGTTAATCTCTCAGGCTATAAGTTGAATTGCAGTGCTTGCTATGCCTCTATCCTTTTCCTTACTTGAGAAGTAACTGCAAATATCGAGTCTTGTGCAGATTTCTAAGACATAGATGATGTTCCTCTTGGTAAATTTTGCAGCTCCTTTCCTGATGCTATTTGTGTCTGCTGTGTGATTCTTATGTGCTTGTAATTTCTACTAGAGTAATATGTCAGTTATTTATATGTGCTTCACTCCTGGTTGGAGCAAGTATTGTGAAAAAAAACTTGTTATGAAGTTGGGAACTAGTTATGACACTTAGCAGATCATATGACTGCTAATATGAAGTTAGACATAGTTGGATCAGCCCAGAGCACTTAGATCATGAGTGATTGCATGTTTATTATCATATGCAGTAATAGATATACCACTAATATGTGCAAATTTTAATATGCAGAGTTTTACTTGGTTGTTCAGTGAGAATGGCATATAATTGATGTGCTGCTACCAATTGATGTACACAGCAAGGATCAAAAGGGCGGAAGAAGCATACATAAACATCTTTTTAAAGGAATAGTACTATATTTTACTAGATCAGTATATGTGTTTTGGCTTTATCATTTTGTATCGTACTATATATTGAAATTATTACTTGGATATGTGTTGTATGTTTTAATATGTTATAAGTTTGAGTGTATTGTATCGAGCATCCATAAATATGTTAGAAATTTGTGTATGTAATTTTATTTCGCTTAGATTTTATGAATGTGTTTTTAGTTATTACATTGTGATATTTATTTTCAGTAATGGATTATCACATAATACATATTGATAATGGAAATATATATATATATATATATATATATATATATATATATATATATATTGGCAGATCATAAGGGGAATAGCGGTGGATTACCAACAAAGAAAGTGAAGTTAAGTTTATCCCAATTTACTTTCCGTCGCTAATCCCTTGGCAATTAGTAAGGGTTTACCAACACCTTTTATAAATGATAATTTATTATAAATTAATTATCCGTCGGTAAATAAATTAAAATAAAATTATTAAATAAAATTATATTTTTATTAAATAACTAGTAAAATGACGGAAACTACCGGAAAACTCATGCTATATTCCATCGCTAAAATTGACACAATTACTGTCATGGTTTTACCGACCACCAAATTAAGCAGGAAATCCATCGCTAAGATCAATTTAGCGATGGATTAGAAGCGGATATTGCCGTCGCTATTTGCTGATTTTCTTGTAGTGATATCATGTCATGATATGATTGAATTTATTGGTGTTTGGTAGTTTAAATTGCATATTTATATTGATTCACATCGATTGTGTAGTTTAATTTGACTGTTATATTAAATTTTACAGTTAACATAAAATTCAACATTTAATTGGCAGTTTAAAATCTGGCATTTGATAACTAGTAAATTTATACGATATTGAACTGTTTGTATGTATTGATATGATGTATGGTTTAGATTTGATACATTTGACATATTGATGTTTGTTGTGTGAATTTATCCGTTATTCACATTAATTTGGATATGACCATTGTTTATGTTAATTAATCCCAGTCATTTACCTTGGATGTTATGGGCATCAAATAAATCCATGATTAAATGAATTAAGAACATAGGTTGAAATGATAAATACCTATGACCATGATTTGGATTGAAATGATATAGATCTTTTCCCGAAATACTAAAATTAGATTTTAAGTATTACTTGGCCATAGGATAGAAAATTATATATGGACACTGGTTGGTTAAATAAAAATTGTTTTAACCTTGAATTTTGGAATATTGTTTTAAAGACAAAATAAATGGTATTATTAAACAATTTTCTTTAAATTTGAACTTTCAGATTTGAAATTTTAAATTTTAAATTTGAAAGAATTCGTAAATGGGGATAACTGAAGCTAAAAACTGAATTGAATATGAACTAAATTTATCGAAATTGAATTGTTTATCCATCTTTGATATTTACTTTAAATTAACTTGATTTATAGTAATAACTGAATTGTGAACTCGAGATTTTTACAAGCGAATAATTCAAAGTGAGAATTATAATTGAAATTCAATTATTTGAATCGAATTACTAAATCGAATTGTTTGAAATCGAACTGTTGAATCGAATTGAAATATAAATGGGAAGTCAAATCCTTTTGAATTAAGATATCGAAATTTAGTCGAATTAATTTGAAACTGGAATATGATTTCCAGTTTGGTTAAATTTTGAAGAAACGATTCTAATTCCAACTATAATATTTTAAACCATTTTATAAACTATTTTAATAATATTACTTTTCTTTCTAAACTATTTTCCATATAACTATTTTATTTTTATTAACTATTTTAAATAAACCATATTAATAATTAAATATTTATTTTATAAATTATTCTATATTTTAACTATAGATTTTACTCAAAACAAAAATTCAATTTTAAATACAAGTTATTTATTTTGAAACTATTTCAATTATATATCTTAACTATTTTAAATATATTTTTAACTATTTTAATATTCAAATTATTTTAAAGTTGGAATTGTTTCAAGATTTAAGTTTGGTTTCAAATGGAGATTTTAATATGAAATATTCTATCTTGACTACTGAAACGAGTTTTAAAGCAAAATATGATATTTTGGTATGAAGTATGAACATCTTTGAAATGTAAAAGAACTGACCGGTGTGAATAATGTAAACGTTTGGTTGTTAAAGAGACCAGGATCAGATATTGTCATACTTTCTGCCAATACCGAAAACCACTTTAACAACTGTGCACGCGGTGGAGTTCCCGAATGAAGTAGGTTGATTTGTAGGCGATTACTGGATTTGAAGAAAGAGAAAGATGATGGATGTCCTTGACCTAAAACAGGGCTATACCGGACCAACTGGGATTAGTTACCTCCATCGAAACACTTCTTCCATTATTCCTGTAGTCCCTCGGTTTGATTGATTTGATGCGCTCCGTGATTTGGAAGTGTTGTTCGAGGTGGGCGGTAGTCGCGGCTATGCGTTACTGATCGACGCTTTCTATGAACTAGAAAAGAGCGAATTTTATAATAATACTTCAAGCGTACAGATCATGTGATATGCAGGTCGAACACAGGGAGGAATTTTAAATTTTATTATTTATATATTTCTTGGGCGAGTAAGACAAATCTTGGAGATGGGTTAAAGTTGAAATCACAATTTAGTTCAGAACAAATCTAATTGAACCGATAACTAAATTTGTAATTATCAATAAAAACAAGAAAAATTGCAAGTGAATTACTTACAGATTTGAATCTAATCGAATCTATAACCAATTCAAGGATTAAAAATGAAACAGATTACTGAAGTAAAAAAAACTGCAGAAAGGAAATAAACAAACAAAATTAAAATTAGTATTACCGTTGAATCTAATCAAACAGTCAATCACTAATGAGGAAAATAGTTGCAATAGCAAATGTGTTCTAGCAAATCTAATCGACTAGACAACACAAATTGCCATGAAAATAAAAGAATGCAAAAAAATAAAAGAGAACTTTATTAATGGAGAAAAGAAGTACAGAATAATGGACTGTTGTTTACAATGGATACAAGGTGTATTTAATGGAATGTAGTCCCTTTCTATGAGAATAATTACGCCAAGATTGAATCCCTTGAAACAATTTATTTACAAATAAAAGTGATATGATATAATGGTTGAGATATTCCTTGAAGATATTCCTCCTTGATTATTGACATGTGGCAGCTTGATTGGATTTTCTTTGGCAATTATTCATTCAAATCTTCTTTTATATGGAAGTTGAAAATAAATGATTTGATTTGAGAAGAATATGCTTATTCCTTAAAATCTTTATTAGTGCATACATTATATATATACATATGAATATATATATACACATATAACATATCACTATTCCATATATTATTCCGAGCAAAGAAGGCAGTGTCTGTATAAATCCATGCTCCCTTTTTCAAAAAAAATAGGGCTTGCCAAGGATCGAACTCAGGCCACTCTATACAAATTTGTATGTCTTTACCAGTGAGCTACAATTTCTTTTGCAATTGAGATAGCTTTGATACTATGAAGTATATTTTTCTTTGTAGTTGGCATTAATTGAAATGAAGGAGACATTTATTGAACCTGTGAAAACACACGGAAAAATACCCGAAGTAATATCTATTTATTTACAAAAGATAAGATATAAGAGCATAAAATAAACACATTTCTGTGCTAATCAAATACCCCCACACTTATCTTTTGCTTGTCCACGAGTAAAAAAATGAAAAACAAAACTAGGATGGTCATACTTTCGTAGGAAACACGATTGCATTGAGCATATGCAACAAGCCGTTAAACCTCTAGGTGTCCCTAGTACGACGAGTGGTGTCTCGTGTGGGTTTTTAGCGTATACTACCCACAAAATCCAAATGCAGTATGTTATGGTTCTAATGCAACTGCATGAATGAAACAGATAAATGCAAATAAAAATAAATGAAAACACGACTTATTTCTGGAAAGTGGTACAACAAATTAAGTTGATAATTTCTAGTCAGCTGATTTTACTTTAGATACCTCAACTTATCATAAATTTTCAATGTAATTCAAGTTTTCAAATGTTATGTTCTAATTTGGCCAGTTCGTTTGATTGAAACATAGTGCAACCATGAAACAAATTCTTAGTTGTTTGTCACAGTTCTGAAAGTGGTATTCTAATTTCCTTGTGTATGACTAGCCAAATCAATAAGGTCAAGAAATGTTTGGACATCATCGCTTATTCTCTATCTTTATAAAAGTTAAAATTTATGATTAAGTTCATACACCTAACTTAAAAGACCAAGGTATACCACCTATACACTGCCTTGCGGACTGACGGAGAGTTGCGACAGAGCTTAGCGGATTGTGCAGACCGACGCTGACTTTGTCAACAACAGGTCGGTAATCCTTAGGTGTCCAACTCATAAAATGAGACCAAGAGATACCAACGCTGACTTTGTCAACGTCGGATAGAACTTGGCGGGTTTGCACACCAACACTAGATATACAAGCAATGTTGGATACCCTTGGATTACTATTATTATTGAAAATATAAGAACAAGAGAGATTACGCGAATTCAGCTTAACACAACTTAGTTTTAAAGATTCGAAAAGCCAATATAAGTATTTTAAGTCCTCCACTCATTAAACAAAGACTACAATTTAGAATAAACTTCATGGCCATCTGTAACACCCCGTGAATTCTATAACGCTGAGCTTCACAAATTAAAGTATAATTAATTCTAAATGAAAGAATTAAGGGAAACGGGTTACGCCATTTCATTCGTCTTGGAATTCTGCTTGAGATAGAGTCCGAGTTTGCGCGAATCGGACTCCATATGTAGGAGTTATGGCCTTCGGAAGTTTCAGAATCAAATTTAAATTCAAACAGCTCAGTTTAATTTCAAAATTTCGAATTTCAGGTTCAAACTGGGATGGGCAGGAAAATTCCCGCCAAGAGACCAGGTCGACCATAGGGTCGACCATGGTGTCGACCTAGTCACCCCAGGTCGGCCACAATGTCGACCTGGTCCCCCCCAGGTCGACCATAGTGTCGACCTGGGTGCCGACCTGGCTGGCCAGGTCTGGCTCTAGCTCGAATTTCTGAGGCCCTGTGTGTCACTAGGGCTGACGTGTGACCTCTTGATTGGCTCTCTGAATTTTGAATGGCCTAGATTCCTCCTATCTTCATCTGATGGCTCAAAACAACTTAAAAATCTATAAATACACCCTAACTCTCAACTGAAAATTCACACAAAAATATGAGAAAGGAGTCGTCATGCTGCTAGGGAGGAATTGAACATAGCCATCAAGAGAAAAGCCTAGAGACGATTCAAACTAAGAAGATTTAAAGTTTAAATCAAAAGTTTTCAATGCAACGTTAGTCTACCCAAAGGAGCGCATTTCAATTTCAGAATTCAGAATCCAGAATTCAAGATTCTGCATTCGTTGTAAGTATAGTGACCTTTCAGAATATGAATAAGAATTGCGATGTGATTCGATGTGAATGAAAATAGAATTGTGTTATTGTATTGTATAAAATTCTATGTGTTTTGATGATTCTATCATGACTTGTGTATTGACATTTGTGGCATAAATTGATTGATGCAAGCCTATTGAACAATTGTATATGAAAACAATGACACTTGCAAGTTTGTGGCAAAAGAATAGAACTAATCCCTTTATGTATATGTCGATGGCATGGACTATGTATATTCCCTTAGTCTAAATTAGAATTTATGTAAACATGATTTAGACTTGAAACCTGTTATGTCTACATGACCCAAAGCCTATGTTATCACTTTCATGTTCGTTTGCAAGTATAATTGGATCTGTGTTAAGCATCGTTTGGGTTTCATACATCATGCGAGTTCATGTTTATTTGCAAGTGAAATTGGATCTATGTTAAGTATCGTTTGTGTTTCATAAACTATGCAAGTTCATGTTGAAATAGGCTATGTGAATTAAATGTTATAATTGGACCTTTTAGGTGAATATACATCATGCTAGTTATGTGTTTGACATTATGCCAAGTTAAACATATTTAAACACAAGTTGTAAACTATGCCATTTCATATATCACTTACTTAGTTGTACTTTGATTTGAATGCAAGTTCACATGACCCATCATTTATGTTAGTATCGCTAAATTGCAAGTTCATGCGCCACACACCCTTATATGTTGTCAAATATTACATGTTCTTAATTTTCCCTTTTCTGACGCTTATAAAGTTGGGCTGAATTGTGTCGAGCCCAACATTTGTTATAATGTTGCGAACGTATAAACGGGGGTAATAACGTTGGGTGTTAAACATGAAAATATATGTTGGCATGTTTGGCACATGCCAATGACAATGACATTTAAAGCGGTATGAATTGTTATACCCAAAAATAATAGATATGACATTTACAAATATACATTTGAGAAATAATAAAATATGTAAATTTAGAAAACACGACGTGCTTAACCCGAGGTTGGATTGAGTTGTGATGTAAACTTGCCCAGCTGTCCAGTAGTCACAACAATACCTATCCAATGTGGGTGGTTAAGCATTGAGCCCAATAAAGACCCGAGGTTAGACTGAGCTACGGTGTAAACCTGCCCGGAACTGTAACGACCCGGGGAAAAGAACGACAATCGGGTTCTCGACAACAATACATAAACTCGTATCACTTGCCAAAACCCAAGTATCGAACCCCCAGATTGTCATGAGAAAGAAATTAGAGGGTGAGAATAGAAAGAAAGAAGTATTAGAATAGCAGAAAGAAGAAAAACACATCAGAATCTCACAGCGGAACAGATAAAATATAATATCAAATCTCTTTATACAAAGAACTATATAAAACATACCAATCATCAGAGTACACAAACATTAGTCACAGCGGAATAATAACTTTGAATAGCTAGCGGTGAAGCCGCCTGCTTCCAGCTCCTGAAACTCCAAGCGAAACCTAACCTGGAACATACTCGGTCTGACCCGAGCACATTTGATTTAAAACAAAATACACCGGGTCAGTCTGGAATACTATCAGTGATAAATTCACATAACACACAACTTGTTTAACTTTGCAAAATCCTTTCGAAATCAAAAGGTAATAGTAAGACCAATCCACACATAAACACGGATGGTTTTTACCTTACTATAACCCAAAACATTTTTGAAATCAATATCTTTCTCTGATATTATCATAATGTCTAAATACAAGTAAATAATAATCTAGAGGAACGCTTGCATCTCACGCTCCACATATATAGTATACAATCGAAAAAAAACGTGGGCGCTTATTGGATATTGGATTCCAACTTGACAAGGTATGGGTCCACCTTCCGCACGTGTATCTCTAGAGGCGAATACACTGGGTTCAACAAGAACGTCTTGCAACCCGGCCCACACATGACCGACCACTCATTTCGCTTGAGTGTATCGAATGTATACCACCGACGGTTGGGATCAGCAACCGTCTCCCGACAAGGGACAGCATCGAAACATAGATTTTAAGAACAAATAGGATTTCCTCTAGATAGGTGATCATACATCCTAATGGGAGCGACCCACATAGCCATGCTGCCTGCCCGATTTTTGTCATTTCCCGGTTGATGAGGCTTGAGGCTAGAACTTTATCTCTATAACATCTGGTCATCATTCACTTTGAATGCCACATCGTCAGATCCGCCAGATCACGCTTGATTGACGTCCACAACCATACTCTAGCTATCTGGCTAGAGAATAACCCTTTCTCCGCCATCAACTATCGTACGTTTGGAGAAATCAACGCATGTAATTCCTTTGGAAATACTCTGTCAAACATCCGTCCATACAAGTCATCCAGGAACAGGATGAACCGAAGGTACTCTCCTACTGCATCTCATATAGGAATCACCCCATGAATCAGTAGCGAGAAGTCCTTGCAACCCGTGGATTTCAACCACGACAGAATCACAAATCAAAATAACTCTGGCTGCAGGCCAGAGAAATTCAACAAGTAGTCCTTCCGCTTATGAAGATCCACGGTCTTCACTTGCTCCGTCTTCAATCGACGTCTTCACGTATTTGATGGTCGGAATGGTTTTCGAATATAATTCGATCCCGGACTTTCCGAACCAACAATCGTATTGGTTGGGTTTGATAGTCGGTGTTTTAACTATCAATTAACAATAGTGTGAACACAACAAGTTTTCTGATTCAGTATTTGACACAACTCGACCTCTTTAAAATATATTTAACCAAATTCCCTTTTGACTAACTTTAACAAATTTACTTTGGTTGGTTAACTCTAACTTGACTGACTCGACTTATTTAACTCGACAAACTTGACTTGATTACTTCTATTAACTAATACTCGACTTAACTCCATTCGCTCGACTCTAGATCGCAGCGATCACAATGGTTACGCCTGATTCCCTCAGGAAACATCCGACCGCCATAGGCTATCTGCAGCCCTGCGAATTACGCTAGCAGTCGTACACGATGGAACTTTTTCCTAGATAACTTTGTTTGACTAACTCTAACTATATTCGATCAACTCTAATTGAATAACAAATGTTTAATATAATTTTAAACCACTTATTCTTATTTCCTTTGGAACCATCATTGCAATATTATTTAATTCCCAAAATCTTGCATTAGAGTTCGATGTACCTCGTATAGGGTAAAACAATTTCAACAACTTCACTTACTTCAAACTAATACTGTTCCTCGATAATAGCGAGGCCAACCGAGTTGGGGTATTTTAGTTACCTCTCAGACCTTGGTCAACCCGTTCTTATCTCGGAATAACGTCAGTCTATCACTTAACCATTTTCCCAAATCTTATTTACCTTATCGATTTCAAATCGATCCCATAAATTGTTTCTTACATTTGAAATCTTCTTTTAAAGTCTTTTACTTAATTCCCTTATCTAAATTAATATCCATTAAAACATCACTTTAACTTCAAATATTCTTCCACTTAAAACCTTTTGATTTATAATATAAATCCCTCGTCACATAAATTGATTTCATTTACTTGGACATTTTATAATAAACCTTTATCGCCTCTTTGGCTAAACCTCATCGTCATTTGATCACTGGTTAAATGAATTCCATATATTAAATCTTGTTGAAACTTGGATTTTACAAATCCCTTTTATAAATTCTTACTTGGCCTTAAATTGATTTCACCACTTTAAATTATTTGAAATTTAAAGAATAACTTGCTTTAACATCTACTATATCAAAATATAGTTAACTTTAATCTTAACCCAAAATAGCATTATTATCATGTGTACGTGCTTACTCGATAATAATCCAGGTTATTAACAATAACCAATTCAATTATCCCTTTAGATTATAGTAAATCAAAGATTAACTAATATCCAACTCTACTCCTTACACTTTAACGGATATTTAAACCAATATATATCCCTTTGTCTATTTTACTCAAATACGGTTGATTAACCAACCGTACACATCAGTTAATAATTAACTGAATTCAAATTGTCATTTCCCTTTTCTTAAATTAATCAAATAACTTAATTGATCAAAAATCAATTTTTAATTGTTTAAAAACACATTGCCTAACTTAACCAATGCATAGGTAAAACCTTGGGTTTTTCTCGGCTGTCAAACTGCTATAAACCCTCCCCATAATCCCCTTGAAAGCTCAGTTAAAACATATTTAATAAATTCCCTTTTTAAATAAATTAATTAACTAACTTAATTAATTTAAAACACTATCTAATTGTTTTATAAACGATCATTCTCTTTTACCAATCCGTTGGTAAACCCTTGACTTTTCCCTTTTAATTGGTTAAACCATTTAACTAATTTTCTTTATAACTCGATCCAATATATTTATTTTAAATTTCCAATTTAATCACTTATATAAAATAATGGAAAACCTCAATTTGGTTATAAATAAATTTATAACCTTAAAATCACATCAACTCACTGAGTGTCAACTGACGTCAGAAATAACATATTGATGCCTTTCACTGCCAATTACCAAATCAACGCTGTCAGTTGATTTTAAACACAACACAGGTGGATATAATTTCAACCATCACACTCAGACAGGTTTTGGTGTTAATCAGGGTAAACAGTTCATATATATGCACAACAATCAAAAATACAGTTTATTTGAGGAATCCGGTCGGATCCCTCCAACCTGTCCTTCTCTGCATCACAGATGTCAGTTGGTAACAATATGCGAATTAAACAATTTGCAGAATATAAATAACTGCAACCATCAACCAACAACAAGCAACTTGCATCCATCGCATCCAATCAGTCAATTTAAACTGTTAACTGTAACTATAATTCACCGTGACTTTACCACATCACAGTATTCCAGAAGGTGTGAGAATTAACTCACCAGAGTTGGTTCTGGTCGACGGTGGACGCGTTTGTCGCTTTTAATTTGGGACGACCGTTCCAAAATAGCTGAATTTTCAATAGTGTCGGATTGACTCCTAGTCAGTGCCATCGGATAGGTCTCGTCCCTGCGATCCCAACGGATCCAGTTTCGCTGAAATCCGTTAACGTATGAGAAAGTTATACTCGTTTAAAGTTTAGATAAATATACGATTTATAATTAACTAATTTATTGATTAAATAAAAACTTTAATTACCTTTAATCACCGCCACGTCAGCATTAGCATAACAGATTAACGCGTTTTCAGCCTTCTCCCTTCTCACACCCGATGCCTTCTTCACGTTCCTTCACCTTCACCAACACCGGAAAAAATCCACCCACCGCCGTCGCTAGGCACAACCGGACCCCACATCTCCGACGCCACCAGGACCGCCGTTAGCTCCTCCGCCTCCTCCAGTGACCGCTGGCCCCACAACCTCCTGACGTCGCCGGAAACCCACAAAACCCGAACAACCAACAACCTTCAATTTTCCCGTCCATGGACCACCGGAATTCTCCTGACCACCACCAGAGGGACCGCCGCACATCCCTGCTCCGACCAGCACCATCACCTCCACCCAGATCCGCCTCCAGCGCCCTGATTTTGGCCGAAACCCTTCACCACTTCAAAACCAAACCCAAAAATTACCACTCCACGTTCATCTCTCGATTTCTCTCACCTCCGACCACTAGAAATCTTGAGACCACCGCCAAATCGAAGGTCTATCTCCCCTCTTCGAAAGCCCTAAGGTCTCACCACCTCAAATCAACCCAGGCGCTCGAATTTCAGCCAGGAACAAAGACAGGTCTTCGCTGTTCATCGCGTTTTCCCGCCACTTCAGGCGACCGTTGGTGCTGGATTTTTCCGTGGAGGTAGATCTTGACTGGATCTACAACATTGCCTTTGGTTGCCATAGCAAAATCATCATGGATTGAAAGATATAAACAGATTTGCGATGGAGGGTCTTTTTGCAAAATGACATGAAGAATTCTGAAATGGAGGCTAGGGTTTGATGGAAAGGGGTTTATATAGTTGTAATTTATATTATTTTAAGTCGATGTGATGTCTGACAATGACTGACGATTTTTATTTCGTGCCTATCGCGTTTTCGAACGTCGTTTATTCGCTGCTGCGCTCACATACGAACCCCGTTCGAGTTGCGACTGGACGGCATAGTATATTTTGATGATACGGTCCTAACGAATCTTGTTTCGTCGAATTCCGAGTCCGTTTGCTCAAATAGCGTTCGTACACGTTCAATTTG
The DNA here is from genome assembly GCA_030737875.1 of Allium sativum. Taxonomy (NCBI): domain Eukaryota; kingdom Viridiplantae; phylum Streptophyta; class Magnoliopsida; order Asparagales; family Amaryllidaceae; genus Allium; species Allium sativum. The sequence continues at coordinate 180,048,039 of CM060924.1, read as the reverse complement.
ATCGATTTATTTTACATTTTATTTTGCCACGCTCACAGAATAACCCCGATTGACGCGCCGTTTGAAAATCTGGCAATAATTTACTGTTACGGTCACAACAAAATTTGTTTCGTCGAAAACAGAGGTCGTTTGAAAAATGTCCCTTTTGAACTGGCCAGTTTCGAATAAAATAACCCAATTTTAAAATACTTCAATATAATAATATCAAAATATTGCAGTTGGCCATACACGACCAGAATTTGATGTATTACCAAGGAAAAATATCCCGGGTTGAATTCCAAAGCCAAATTGATACTCAAATATTTAAAAACCGTTATTTTATATATATGCAGCGCTATATATATAAAGGAATTCCTGGCGCTGTTTTTCTGAGAATTTGATTTGGACATAAAACAAAATCTACACGACGAAAACTGGATTTTTCTCTACCATTAGAAAGATATCGTCAAACCGGTCCCGACGTTTCTTGTTTCGATGAAATCCGACTTATTTTGAACCCGGTACGACCAATTGAAGTTCAAAACGCCAAATCGCGAACTACCGTGCCGCTGCAGCTCGTTAATTAATTAAATTATAAACTATATATATTCGTCGTCGTTTTTAAAACGAATTGTCACTAATATTTCAGTATAAACAATATTTGACCACTTTAAACTGTCGGATCACAGTATATTTCAATTTCGACAATTTCCCATATTTTGGAAATTAAAATAATATTTATTATTTATTTTATATAATATATTCACAATAAAATCGTTAAATTCGATTATCCAACCTCAAACCAATATTTTAAATATTTAAAATAATCCAATTAAATTGGTAGAAAAATACGGGTCGTTACAGGAACCGACCGGCATATCTAGTAACCGTAGCAATACCTGTCTAATGTGAGTGGTCTGGTGCTCCTAAGAGGCTAAGGACAGGTGGTAGGGTTAAGTTAACTATAACACTTAACCAAGTTCAACATGTTAACAAGAAATTGATGGGTGGGGGTTAGGTAAATACAGACACTTAACCACTTAACATGTTTGACTAGAAAAATCCTGGTAACGAGGGACCCATTTCAGCAGTAACCCAATTTAGGTATCAACGGTACCCTGAAACTAGGCAGGGTGGAGCACGATTACTGGGCTGATTGTAAGCGGTCAAACGTCGGCGGTGGGTGCACAGTGCAGGTCTAACGGAGTGCCGGGCGTGCACACACTTCGGAGCAGACAACCAGGGCACTGGGGACACCAGTAGTATAACCTATGCCTTCTAGAATTTGTGTCGGGGTCGCCACCATGGGTCTTTATACACCCCATGGTGGGACCAGCATAGGTATCTACAATTTTTGGGGGGCGTATGACACATGTTAACGCGAGTAGGAGCCGATCTTTTGAAAATGGGGATCACTTCACCCTCACCATGGGGTGCCTGTTAGAATAAACTCAAGTAGATGCAGAGATATAGTATGGGTGTGATATTACATTCGACACTCCCTTAGCTTGTGACAACATCCTATTTTCAGTATATGTCTATCATGCCCTTTTCTTATTCACATACTGAAGAGTTACTAGATTTACTCAGGCTTTATGTCTGACCTTATTTTCTTTTCGTCTTCTTTTCTTTCGTTTCCCCCCTAGGTCCACAGGGAGGAAACAGCTCAGCTCAGTTAGTGCAAGCTCCAAGAATGTAGATGTATGATTTGGGTCTCTTTTGCTCGGACTATGGCTTTGGATATCACTATGGGGATTTTTGTCACTTTATTTATGTTTTCTGCTTCTTTAATTATCAAGACAGTAATGATGTTGTAATGTTGGAAGTATTTTGAGACAATTATGGAATTTTGGTTTTGAACACATATTGCTGAAATAAAAGTCTGTTTGGTTTTCCGCTGTTTAAAATATGTGTATTTATATCTGTCTTGAGTTTATTTGTGGCTTTTACTTATAAACCTCCACCAAAATTAAGGCATTCCCTTTTGCGAGTGACCTTAACGGAGGTGGGGTGTTTCACTTGGTATCAGAGCATAGGTTTACCAGACAAGATAAAAGTTTTTGAAATTGTTTTCAAAAGAAAGTTTAACTAAGCATTTTCAAGAAAAAGTGTTATATTTATAAAAGACAAAATCCCCCAAAGCCATGTGCTCTATCTATATCTCTCTATCCTTCGTTTTGAATTTTTCCCTTTCTGTTTCAGCATGTCTGGAGACCTTAACCTCCCGGAAGGAGTGCTGATTCCAGGCTGGTTTGGGAGGTACTTAGAAGCAAGGGCCAATGGCGCGGGCCCAGCAGACATCCCTCCACCAGTGGCTGCGGTTCCGCCTCCTCCTCCACAACCTCGTGGAAATGCCTTCGCAAAAACATGTAGAGACTTCAAGGCAATGGGTGGAAAAGATTTTTATGGGACAGAATCCTTTGTAGGGGCAAGAAACTGGCTAAAGGAGACTGAGGATCTGTTTGTCATCTTTAGAGTGGATGACAGGCAAAAGATACAACTAGCGGTATGGTTTCTTAAGGATGAGGCTTCCTATTGGTGGGAAGTTACCAATGCTCAGCAGGCGGTGGAAACATGGGAAGACTTCAGGACAAGGTTTGAAATGAAATTTCTCTCCCAAGCAGAAAGGAGCCTGCAAATGGAGAAGTTCCTAACTCTGAAACAGGGAAGCATGACGAACAGGGAATATGTTAATCAGTTTAACCAGCTGGCCAGATTTGGGTTAGACTTAGTAAACACCCAACACAAGAAGGCACTTCTCTTCGTCAAGGGTTTGAATGAGCCTCTACACAGCCTTGCCATGACCCATGTATCCACAGGAGTGACTTATGAAAGCTTGGTGGACATGGCGTTGCTACACGAGGAAGATCACGGTAAGAAAAAAGTTAAGGTGGAAGAGAAGAAAGAGGGTCTACAAGCAAAGAAAACAGACTTCAAGAAAGGAGGAAAGAACAATAAGCCCCGTGAGAAGAGAAGGTACAATTTCTGTGGCATTATGGGCCATATATCAAAAGACTGCCGGAGAAGAAAGGCGAAGATGGGTGGTTGCTTCCATTGTGGAGAGACTGGGCACTAAGCTAAGGACTGCCCAAAGAAGAAAGGGCAGGGACAAAAAGCTGGATCCACTTCAGGGGGTCAGGTTCATGCGCTAGTGGCACCTTAACAAGAAAGAGATAGTAATATTTCTGTAGAAAGTGTAGTCTATCTTTATGATCATCCAGTTCGTACACTTTTTGACTCTGGCGCATCACACTCTTTTATTTCCTTTGCCTTAGTAGAATCTCTGCATCTAGACACTAGTATGGTAGAAGATCCCTTAGTAGTTTCAAATCCAATTGGGGGCTCCGCTTACTTGTCAATGGTTTGTTTGGGTTTGAAAATCTCTATTCTCAGCGTTGAGTTTAGTTGTGATGCCTTTGTCTTAGGCTTCTCGGGATATTGTTTGATCTTAGGCATGGACTGGTTATCTAGTAATAGTGCCATTCTTGATTGTGAGAAAAGAGTAGTTAGGCTCTTGACTCGGCTTGGTAACACTCTAGAAATTTCTTGTAATCCCTTGAATGATGTTATGCTAAGTTATCTAGAGTCGCTTGATGCTTCTGATGAGAATTTGCAATCAGTGAGAGTAGTCCGGGAATATCCGGATGTCTTTGAGGAGGTGAAAGGCTTACCTCCGAGGCGAGAAATAGACTTCCGCATATATCTTGTGGATAACGCAAAGCCTGTAGCTTTACCTGTCAGACACATGGCTCCAAATGAGAGAAAGGAGCTCAGTAAGCAGGTTAAAGAACTTCTCGAAAAGGGGTTCATTAGACGAAGCATTTCGGAATGGGGTGCTCTAGTGGTGTTCGCAACTAAAGCGGACGGTTCGCTTCGCCTTTGCGTCGACTATAGGGAGTTAAACAAATTGACCAAGAAAAATAGGCACCCACTTTCCCGAATCGACAATTTGTTTGATCAACTTGTAGGTGCAACGGTCTTCTCCCAACTTGATCTGGCAACTGGGTTCCATCAGCTAAGAGTAGCTGAAGATAGTATTGATAAAAAGACATTCAGAACCCCAGACGGTTTCTTCGAGTGGCTTGTCATGCCTTTCGGCTTGACAAATGCACCCACTTATTTCGTAGACCTAATGAACAGGGTGTTCAGAGAATTCCTCAACAAATTTGTGGTGGTCTTCGTAGATGATATCTTAATCTTCTCAAAGAATGAGGAAAAGCACGCCCAGCATCTGAAAGAAATCATGGAAACTCTTCGAGCTCATCAACTAAAAGCCAAATTCTCCAAGTGTCACTTCTGGAGAAAAGAAGTAAGATTTCTGGGGCATATAGTGTCCAAAGAGGAGTTGGCTGTGGACCCCGCAAAAGTGGTGGCAGTGCAAGATTGGAAGACACCAAGAAATGCAACCGAAGTTCGAAGCTTTCTTGGGCTAGCCGGTTTTTACCGAAAGTTTATTAAGGATTTCGCGAAAATCTCAGCCCCACTCACAAGGCTAACAAAGAAGAATCTGGCGTTCACTTGGAATTTGGATTGCGAATTTGCTTTCCAACGATTAAAAAGGGCTCTCACAACAGCCCTAGTTCTGACTTTGCCAGATGGAAGAAAAATGTTCACAGTATACACAGATGCATGTGGAACGGGACTAGGCGCTGTTCTAATGCAAGAAGGAAGAGTGGTAGCTTATGGCGGAAGACAACTAAAAGTTCATGAAAAGAACTACCCAACCCACGATCTTGAGTTAGCCGCCATCGTCTTTGCACTTAAGTCTTGGCGCCATTATCTCCTAGGTGAGAAGTTCGAATTATACACTGACCATAAATCGTTGAGATATCTCTTCTCGCAGAAGGATCTTAACTTGAGGCAGCAAAGATGGATGGAGTTTCTTGCCTCGTATGACTTTGAAATTTTCTATACTCCTGGCAAAGGCAACGTAGTAGCAGACGCGTTGAGCCGAAAGAAACTGACCTTAAGCCCTCTCTTTGTGGAAAGGCAAAGCTTGGAGTATATAGCCAGTTTTAACTTTAGGCCCTCCTCAGATTTTGTACTGGGTTTGATAGCATCTCTCGAAGTACGCCCTACTCTCTTGGACTCAATAGGGGCTGCACAATGTGAAGACCCTCAGCTTGTTGAGGTGATTGATAAACTAATTAGGGGTGAGACTTCTAGTCACCTCAGTAGGTACGCCATCGATGATAAGAGTTGGCTGAGGCGAGATGGAAGATTATGCGTCCCACAAGCAAGGGAGTTGACAAAGAAGGTTCTCGACAAAGCACATCATTCCAAGATGACCATACACCCTGGCGGCGATAAGATGTACAAGGATATAAAAAGGACTTTCTTTTGGAACGGCATGAAACAAGATGTGGAAGATTTTATTTCTAAGTGCATGACCTGCCAACGGGTCAAGGCGGAACAAAAGAAGCCTGGAGGACTACTTCATCCTTTAGAGGTCCCACAGTGGAAGTGGGATAGTATTTCAATGGACTTCATTGATGGATTACCTAGGTCGAGAAAAGGCAACACTAGCATTTGGGTAATAGTGGATAGGCTTACTAAGAGCGCCCATTTCATACCTATCAAGAGTAGAAGGACTGCCACATCTCTAGCATCTATTTATCTCAAGGAAATAGTTCGACTCCATGGGATACCCTCCAGCATTGTTAGTGACCGAGACCCTATCTTCACAAGCGAGTTTTGGCAGAGTCTACAAGAAAGTGTAGGCACACAGTTATGTCTGAGACCGACGGCCAGACGGAAAGGGTGAATAGAGTTTTAAAGGATCTTTTGAGACTTTGTGTCCTCGACATTGGAGGGACGTGGGAGGATCACCTTCCTTTAGTGGAATTTGCCTATAACAACATCTACCAAGCTACCATAGGTATGGCGCCCTTCAAAGCCTTGTATGGAAGACCGTGCAAATCACCAACTTGTTGGTACGAGTCTACAGATAAGCTTATACTTGGACCAGATATGATTCGAGAGACTTCGGAGAAAGTGGACTTGATACGTAGGAGAATGAATACTGCCCAAGACAGACAGAAATCCTACGCCGACAAAAGAAGGATCGACCTTGAGTTTGAGGTTGGGGACAGGGTTTTCCTTAAGGTATCACCTTTAAGGAACGTCGTTCGTTTTGGATCCGCCGGAAAGCTAGCACCAAGATTTGTAGGACCGTTTCCTATCATCGAGAAGGTTGGAAAGATGGCCTATAGATTAGAGCTACCCGAGAGACTGGCCGGAGTTCACAACGTCTTTCATGTTTCTCACCTCTGGAAGTGTTTGCATGAGTCAGCGGAAGTGGTGGAACCTAGCATTCTAGAAGAAGCCGAAGTGGAACGTGAAGCAACTGTGAGGAGAGTTCCAACCCGCATCTTAGGAATGGAAGTGAAAAAGCTACGCAACCGCGAAGTCAAACTCGTTAAAGTTCAGTGGAGCGACGCCGAGGAAGACGCGACTTGGGAAACTGAGGACAGAATACGCGCTGCCTACCCTCTTCTTTTTTAGGGTACATCTTTGATCTCTCTCTTTTTCCTTAAGTTATGCTTTATCTATCTTTTAGGTATATCTCCTCGGTCCTTTTCCTAACTCCTTAGGTAGAAAACAAATGGATGCAAACATGTATTTGAAAACATGTTATGGATGATGGCTGCAAATGGTTGCTAGTGGTTGCTCGTGGATGCATATACACACACACCCTAGGTTATAGATCAGCTCAATCACTTCATATTGCATATGCATATGTGTATTCTCATTTGTATATGGTTGAAACTTGATATGCTATCATATGGTTGTCGCATTTGTATGAATAGTTGTGCACTCATGTAGAATTATGAGTAGGAAAATTTTGCATACATATTGGATTCATGACACTTACATGATTCGCATTAAGAAGGTCAACTGAATCAGTAGACCGCCTGATTTCTGCATTAGATAAGGACATATACACTCACTATGCATATGATCACGAAGCATTAGAATTCTTTTATGGACAGTGGATGCCTGTGTTTGTTGGTTGAGTAGATGGACTGTTGGATGGTAGGACATACATTCTTCCTAACTTGAAGATTTCGGGGACGAAATCCTTTTTGGGGGGAGAATGTAACACCCCGTGAATTCTATAATGCTAAGCTTCACAAATTAAAGTATAATTAATTCTAAATGAAAGAATTAAGGGAAACGGGTTACGCCATTGCGTTCGTCTCGGAATTCTGCTTGATATAGAGTCCAAGTTTGCGTGAATCAGACTCCGTATGAAGGAGTTATGGCCTTCGGAAGTTTCAGAATCAAATTTAAATTCAAACAGCTCGGTTTAGTTTCAAAATTTCGAATTTCAGGTTCAAACTGGGTTGGGCGGGAAAATTCCCGCCCAAAGCCCTGGTCGACCATAGGGTCGACCATGGTGTTGACCTGGTCACCCCAGATCGACCACAGTGTCGACCTGGTCCCCCCCCCCAGGTCGACCAAAGTGTCGACCTGGTCCCCCCAAGGTCGACCTGGCTGGCCAGGTCTGGCTCTGGCTCGAATTTCTGAGGTCCTGTGTTTCACTAGGGCTGACGTGTGATCTCTTGATTGGCTCTCTGAATTTTGAATGGCCTAGATTCCTCCTATCTTCATCTGACGGCTCAAAACAACTTAAAAATCTATAAATACACCCTAACTTTCAACTGAAAATTCACACAAAAATATGAGAAAGGAGTCGTCATGCTGCTAGGGATGAATTGAACATAGCAGTCAAGAGAAAAGCCTAGAGACGATTCAAACTAAGAAGATTTAAAATTTAAATCAAAAGTTTTCAACACAACGTTAGTCTACCCAAAGGAGCGCATTTCAATTTCAGGATTCAGAATCCAGAACTCAAGATTCTGCATTCGTTGTAAGTATAGTGACCTTTCAAAATATGAATAAGAATTGCGATGTGATTCGATGTGAATGAAAATAGAATTGTGTTATTGTATTACATAAAATTCTATGTGTTTTGATGATTCTATCATGACTTGTGTATTGACGTTTGTGGCATAAATTGATTGATGCAAGCATATTGAACAATTGTATATGAAAACAATGACACTTGCAAGTTTGTGGCAAAAGAATAGAACTAATCCCTTTATGTATATGTCGATGGCATGGACTATGTATATTCCCTTAGTCTAAATTAGAATTTATGTAAACATGATTTAGACTTGAAACCTTTTATGTCTACATGACCCAAAGCCTATGTTATCACTTTCATGTTCGTTTGCAAGTATAATTGGATCTATGTTAAGCATCGTTTGGGTTTCATACATCATGCGAGTTCATGTTTATTTGCAAGTGAAATTGGATCTATGTTAAGTATCGTTTGTGTTTCATAAACTATGCAAGTTCATGTTGAAATAGGCTATGTGAATTAAATGTTATAATTGGACCTTTTAGGTGAATATACATCATGCTAGTTATGTGTTTGACATTATGCCAAGTTAAACATATTTAAACACAAGTTGTAAACTATGCCATTTCATATGTCACTTACTTGGTTGTACTTTGATTTGAATGCAAGTTCACATGACCCATCATTTATGTTAGTATCGCTAAATTGCAAGTTCATGTGCCACACACCCTTATATGTTTTCATATATTACATGTTCTTAATTTCCCCTTTTCTGACGCTTATAAAGTTGGGCTGAATTGTGTCGAGCCCAACATTTGTTATAATGTTGCGAACGTATAAACGGGGGTAATAACGTTGGGTGTTAAACATGAAAATATATGTTGGCATGTTTGGCACATGCCAATGACAATGACATTTAAAGCAGTATGAATTGTTATACCCAAAAATAATAGATATGGCATTTACATATATACATTTGAGAAATAATAAAATATGTAAATTTAGAAAACACGACGTGTTTAACCCGAGGTTGGATTGAGTTGTAATGTAAACCTTCCCGGAACCGCCCGGCTGTCCAGTAGTCACAACAATACCTATCCAATGTGGGTGGTTAAGCATTGAGCCCAATAAAGACCCGAGGTTAGACTGAGCTACGGTGTAAACCTTCCCGGAACCGACCGGCATATCCAGTAACCGTAGCAATACCTGTCTAATGTGAGTGGTCTGGTGCTCCTAAGAGGCTAAGGACAGGTGGTAGGGTTAAGTCAACTATAACACTTAACCAAGTTCAACATGTTAACAAGAAATTAATGGGTGGGGGTTAGGTAAATACAGACACTTAACCACTTAACATGTTTGACTAGAAAAATCCTGGTAACGAGGGACCCGTTTCAGCAGTAACCCAATTTAGGTATCAACGGTACCCTAAAACTAGGCAGGGTGGGGCACGATTACTGGGCTGATTGTAAGCGGTCAAACGTCGGTGGTGGGTGCACAGTGCAGGTCTAACGGAGTGCGGGCGTGCACACACTTCGGAGCAGACAACCAGTGCACTGGGGACACCAGTAGTATAACCTATGCCTTCTAGAATTTGTGTCGGGGCCGCCACCATGGGTCTTGATACACCCCATGGTGGGACCAGCATAGGTATCTACAATTCTTGGAGGCCGTATGACACATGTTAACGCGAGTAGGAGCCGATCTTTTGAAAATGGGGATCACTTCACCCTCACCATGGGGTGCCTGTTAGAATAAACTCAAGTAGATGCAGAGATATAGTATGGGTGCGATATTACATTCGACACTCCCTTAGCTTGTGACACCATCCTATTTTCAGTATATGTCTATCATGCCCTTTTCTTATTCACATACTGAAGAGTTACTAGATTTACTCAGGCTTTATGTCCGACCCTATATTCTTTTCATCTTCTTTTCTTTCGTCCCCCCCAGGTCCATAGGGAGGAAACTACTCAGCTCAGTCAGGCTCTGTACAAGCTCCAAGAACGTAAATGTATGATTTGGGTCTCTTTTTCTCGGACTATTGCTTTGGATATCACTATGGTGATTTTTGTCACTTTATTTATGTTTTCTGCTTCTTTAATTATCAAGACAGTAATGATGTTGTAATGTTGGAAGTATTTTGAGACAATTATGGAATGTTTGGTTTTGAACACATATTACTGAAATAAAAGTCTGTTTGGTTTTCCGCTGTTTAAAATATGTGTATTTATATCTGTCTTGAGTTTATCTGTGGCTTTTACTTATAAACCTCCACCAAAATTAAGGCATTCCCTTTGCGAGTGACCTTAACGGAGGTGGGGTGTTTCACCATCACCTACGAATCTCCCTATGTACCGTTTACACCAATATCCCTCAAAATTCAACTTTTCATTATATTTCTTATTCGATCTTAGTTGAGAGAAAAAAAACTATCAATTGACTAACAATTGTTAATTAATTTTATTGTATCAATCTAAAATGAGCCATGTTTCAAAAAAATTGGCATGTTGCTACGATCTAAAATGCATGATGGTCCTATATGAAGAAAAAATAGAAAAAAGAAAAAAAACGATGTAATACAGACTCCCCCCACACTAGAACTAAACAGTGTCCACACTGTAAACACGTTTCTTAAAATTGAAAGATCGTACCCAAAGGTGAATGAGATGCAAAATTAGTTGTAGAATGAAATGCAGTCTAACTATATGTAAAAATGAATCATATATACAATGATATATGTGTTTGCAATGCATGCGATGCAAAGAATGCCACCAACTTTTCCCTCTACATTTGGTTCTAGCCCGATGAATCCCATTCCCACTATGTCTAGGCATGTTTTCTAATAAGCAAAGGTTTTTGAAAACCATCTCATCTTTATACCTAGATTTATAGTCCAGCAGATAAATGTCCGGTGTCATCCTGACATGAAAATTTTCAACCAAGCTAACATTCCAAAAATAAGTCATGTGTTCAACAAATTTATCAGTGCAATTGTTCAAAAATTTGTGATCGTATATAAAATTAGTGAAATTTGAATTCTGAGTGTTGTTCAAGACTATGTGACCACATTTCTCAATTTCATTAATTGATAACGTATTTTCGACACTGATAATTTCAAGTTCGTTTGAAACGTCAAAATCAAAATTTTTGAATTTGGATTGGTGGCTTGATTCTATTTCGTTCTCATTTGGCAACTCATCCTCATACAAACCCAAAAATTCATGTTCGTTAAAATCCTTCTCCAATTTTGAGTTTTTGAAAAAAATCAACATTTTCATTTTGTTCAATTTCAAAAAATTTAAGTTTCTCACAGCCTGAAAGAGAGAGATAAAAATCTGAGCTTAAATCTTTTTCCTGAAAAGAATCAAAGTCCAAATCATTTGTTGAATTTTGAACAACTTCATTTAGATCATTATTCTCAATTTCCAAAGTTGTTGTTTGAAAATTTTCGCTGTCAGTAAAAATTGGATTATTTTCTGATTCAATGCCCATTTGATTTTGTTGCTCACGTTGTTCTGCAAAAGATGTCATTAAACAAAGAAGTTCATCCATCTTTTTATCTAGAATTTCTTCCCTCTCTCTAAGAATGTTAATATGATAATCTTCAAAATCATTGATTTGAGAGATCTCGTTTTGGATTCTTTGATTCTCAAAATTATAGTCCATATCTGTTTCACGATCAATATCATTTCCAATGTGGTGGTTGTTTGAATCTTCAGAAAAATGACAATGATATTGGGAATCATTTTGATTTTGAAAATTAGGTTCATAACCAAAATGTTAAAGTTCGAGAGAGAATTGCAATTTTGGTTATTTTCAAGATGTTGACATGGGTTATAATTTTGAAATTTTTTGTTTTCAACCCCGTATTGATGTGGAACAAAGCCATATTGGGATTCAAAGCTATTTTGATGTGGATGTGACCCATAATTGAATTTTGAATTGAAATCGCAATTTCGATCATATCCATGATTTTGAAAATGTTGGTCATTTGGAAAATTTTGAAAATTGTCGACGTTGGGCTCACGAAATTTCGGAAATTTTTTCCTTATGAGTTGTAGTTCATACTCATACTCTTCCAGGGAATGAGTTCTCAGGTAATTATCCCACATTTCTTTTAAGGATTTTTTTGAATTAGACATTAGAATGAAGTCAAGGCAAGACATAAATTATTCTCACTTCAAAATAGTATAAAATACTGAGTTGTGCTCTATTAATTAACTAACTCAATTTGAAGGGGGAAGAGGGTCTTTTGACCATTCACCTGTAGTATAAATACTAAGGGATACGACCAATGTTTTATGGGTAGTATGCAACCTCTTTTGCTAATAGTTCAATAAATTGAACTACTATATATCCGCGATCCAATTATACGAGACAATCAACTTCACGAAGCACCACTTTTCAATTATATTATTTTGTAAATCAAATCAAGTTTTATAATTGAAAATCAACGAGAGTGATTAGTTTTGGAAATTCATGTCTAACAAACAGATTCAGAAATTTCAATCATAGAACAATCACAGAATAATAAATGCAGAAATTAAAGAAATTGTACAAGCAAGCCGCTGCCCCTGCAGAAGATTTTTACAAGCAATATCTATATTTTTTCTTTGCAGCAGAGCACCTGTAGAGTTTAAAAGATTTTACAATGTGGGTATCGTTGTCCGTCCAGAATAATTGAGTAGTGCTAGCGACTCAAATCCACTATTTGCAAATTGATTGACCTCTGAATTTTTGTTTATTGCTTGAATCCTTTTCCTTCACTGCTGGTCTTTGATTTGAAACCTCTTTCTTTCTTTCTTTTTTGGAAGAAAAAAAATGAAAAAACTAAATGGAATTAAAACAAAAACTGGACTAAAAATAAAAAAAAATATCGAGGAAAAAAAAACTAAACTAATGACACTAAAGTTGCCTACTTAAAGAAATAGAAAAGAAAAAGAAAGCAAAATAAAAATAAAATAAAATCTCAACCAACAGCTCGTGTATTACAAAAGACTTGGCCAAACCAAAACCATCAATCACATTTGCGGATACTAAATATCAACAAGTACCCGTCCAGTTTTTTTTAAAAAGGAAGAAAACGCAGTCAAAAACTAAAAGAAAGGCAAGAATCAAAAATCAAGTTCCCAGAAGAAGAAATAAAATCTCACACCCTCCTTTAAAGTAATAAAATCTCACGCCCCTCCTTAATATATAATAAAATCACAAACTCTATCTCCCATCAACCAAAAGAATGTGGAGTCGAACAGAAATCAATAAGGGCTTGCACCTCTTTTTTTTTTCTTTCTTCTAAATTCATATTAAAGCTGTTCGGATCTCGATTATCAGAGGGTAATCAGGGTTTTAGGGTTCAAATTGGGTTTCTACGGTTTGAATCGGTTGTGGAGGGTGATGCTTGTTGCAACGGTGTGACGATGGACTGTGTGAGTCTGTTGAACGTGGTATGGCATATTGGGAGATGGAGTATAGGGAGTTGCGAACTGGAATTGCAGGTTTTTGGGAGATTTCGGATCTGGCTTGCAATTTGGGTCGCTGTGATTTGGAATTTGAACTGTAAAGGTTTGTGAAGATGATTGTTTTGCTGATAAAGATTGATTTTTGCAACGCTGGTTGTTGAGGTGGGTGACCATGCGGATGTTGGCAGAGGTTTCCATCGCGAGGAGAATGGTTCTCTGACTTGATGGAGGGGATGCTTTGGATGTGACATGGAAGTGATACTGATGCTTGCGTCAATGGTTGATTTGGATGGCCTGTATTGCATGAAGATGGAACTGTTGAGGGTGATAGCGAAGAACTGGACGGTGTGTTTGTAGTTTTTGCTGGGATGATTTCCAATGGGGTGCTGCTTTTGTGTATGTCGGTGGTTATATGGTATGGAAGAAGACTACAGATGGCTTAGTTTTGTTGAAGTGACGCTGAATGATGGATGGAGTTTGTGGTTTACGGCAGATGAGGGAGGTTTTGTTGTGGTGAGAACTGGTTGGTGGCAGTTGTGCTTTTCGTGAACGGGCACAAGGGATGGTTTATGGACGGTGGCTGATCGAAAAGGCAAATCAGACATTTGAAGGTGAAGATGAGAAGGGGATGTGGTGGGTATGGAATTTGTGATGGATGGAAAGGAAGGTGGTTTGAATTTGGCAAGGTTGAAAAAAATGGGAAAAATAGAAAAATTGTTTTCTTTCTTTTTTATCAGAAAATTGTAAAAGAGAAAAGTATGTGAGATATCAGGAAGGAAATTTGACGTTTTTTATTTTTTTGTGAAAAGGAAAAAGATGTGAAGATTAGAAAGGGAATAAGAACAAGGAAACAAATTTAAGAAAAAGAAGCAAGGTTTTTTTATCTTCTTGTTTAGTTTGTGATAGTATCGATGTAATTGATATACCAATTCACCAGTCAAGAAATTTTCTTCTATATATATATAAGAGAACAAAAGGAAAAAAAAACTAACACGAATCGGAAATTAAATAAATAATAAAATTCAATGATTACCTCCCCGACAATAGCGCCAAAAACTTGATCGACGCTTTCTATGAACTAGAAAAGCGCGATTTTTATAATAATACTGCAAGCGCATAGATCGTGTAATATGCAAGTCAAACACCGGGAGGAATTTTAAATTTTATTATTTATATATTTCTTGGGCGAGTTCGATAAATCTTGGAGATGGGTTAAAGTTGAAATCACAATTTAGTTCGGAACAAATCTAATTGAACAGATAACTAAATTTGTAATTATCAATAAAAACAAGAAAAATTGCAAGTGAATTACTTATAGATTTGAATCTATTCGAATCTATAACCAATTCAAGGATTAAAAATGAAACAGAGTACTGAAAAAAAATTGCAGAAAAGAAATAAACAAACAGAAATAAAAATTAGGATTACCATTGAATCTAATCAAATGGTCAATCACTAATGAGGAAAATAGTTGCAATAGCAATTGGGTTCTAGCAAATCTAATTGACTAGAAAACACAAATTGCCATGAAAATAAAAGAATGCAGAAAAATAAAAGAGAACTTTATAAATGGAGAAAAGAAGTACCGAATAATGGACTACTGTTTACAATGAATACAAGGTGTATTTATAGGAATGTAGTCCCTTTCTATGAGAATAATTAGGCCAAGATTGAGTCCCTTGAAACAATTTATTTACAAATAAAAGTGATATGATATAATGGTTGAGATATTCCTTGAAGATATTCCTCCTTGATTATTGACATGTGGCAACTTGATTGGATTTTCTTTGGCAATAATTCATTCAAATCTTCTTTTATATGGAAGTTGAAAATAAATGATTTGATTTGAGAAGAATATGCTTATTCCTTAAAATCTTTATTTGTGCATCCATTATATATATACATATGAATATATATATATACACACACACACACATATATAACATATGACTATTCTATATATTATTCCAAGCAAAGAAGGTAGTGTATGTATAAATCCATGCTCCCTTTTTCAGCAAAAAATAGGGCTTTCCAAGGATCAAACTCAAGCCACTCTGTACAAATTTCTATGTCTTTACCAGTGAGCTACAACTTCTTTTGCAATTGAGATAGCTTTGATATGGGGAAGTATCTTTTTCTTTGTAGTTGGCCTTTAATTGAAATGAAGGAGACATTTATTGAAACTATGAAAACACACACAAAAAATACCCAAAGTATTATTTATTTATTTACAAAAGATAAGAAATAAGAGCATAAAATAAACACATTTCTGTGCTAATCAGTTACCACCTGTCCAGGCGTGCAACTAGTGTATTCATACTCCAGGCATTCCTCGTGTGCCATGTCATATTATCCTGATCGAGCCCCCTACGACTTTGATTTGTACCGTACCTATTGATTGCCCTTTGATAGCCACTACGTTACTATGGAATTTACGGTATCTGTACAGACTATGGTATTATAAACGGTGTAATGGTAATCCAGCTTACGCTAATTTTAATATTTTATATTTAAGCATAGACACTATTATAATGGCATATTATATTATATAATATCTAGTTTGATGGATCCTTAAGAGATGGAATTTCCCGTAACATCTCTTCAGTTATTGCACTCATATTATCACATGAAATTGATTTCACTAATATGAGAATATTTTAGTTTTGATCTGAGTGTTTTTGTCTTCTTATTTATGCTCGGGTCAGCCTGAGTTTCAGTTATCAAAAACACGGTTTTGAGGATGAAGATGGAGCTTGCTAGAAGTATTATTATTTTTTCCATTGCAAATATTGGTATGTTTATGATAGTTAACTCTGATAATTGTTGTAAAATAAAATCAAATGTATGTTTTAACAGCTTCATGAACTGTTATTTATTTATTAATTATATTTTGACCTTCTGCTGTGAGATTCTGTTATTGTTTTTCTTCTTTCTTCTTTTAATCCCAATAACTATCTGTATTCTGATTTGTTTAACTCAACATTTGAGGATTATTGTCGATTTGAACAGTAAAAAATGTGGGTCGTTACATGTGGTATCAGAGCTTTGGTTTACCGAAAACCTTGGCTTTATTTGGGATTAACTCATTAGAGATAGGGTAGTAATACCCTAGAATGAGTTTGAGTGCATATGAGAGAGCGTACTTGTAATTTCAAAATAAATATGGTTTTGTATTGTGTTGATTTGTTCTGTTGAGTATTTATAAATTCTGGTCGGTACTTGGGATGCCAATGCACCGATAGGGATTTCTAAACACTTGAATAGGACTTATTGACATAATATTGTTTTGAGTTATATTTTATCTATATAAAGAATTATTTGAAAATCTATGAATTTTGATTTTTGTTGATTATCATCATTTATTGTTCGATTAATCAATAATTAGAACTATTGGTTATTGGATGGTTTAAAAAAATGAAATGTTGAAAATTTAAGTGGTAATGAAATACGAAGTTAAATATGGATTTGAGAATTTAACTTTGGGTGGTTTTGCAATATTGAATTAAAAATGATTTTTTTATGTCATTATATTTTAAATGTTGTTTCATATAGAAATTATTTTCAATGAATTTTAGAACTAAGTGTATACTGCCCACTTGTCTTCGAGAAATGATTTTAGTGATGAGTGCATGCATCATCGACGTCTATTTTCAAGAGTTTGAGTGGGGTGATCGCTTAGAACTTTTATGCTTGTTTTGGGAAATTGAATTTTCATTTAAATCTTTTATAGTTTTGTTTGATATAAAAGATATAATATGTTGGAAATAAACCCGAAGTTAAATTCATAAGTTCTAGAATAATTGAAGAAATGAACAAACATGAAACTTTATGAAACTTCTAAATTGTGAAATAAGAAAATGAGCCTAAGGGAGTTATAACTAAAATAAAACCCTTGAGAATTTTAAATGATGGATTGAAACGAATTGTAACCATTGAACTTGTGTAATAATCAATTCTTTTCTATAGCATGAATAACTTACCAATTAATTAAGAAGTTAAAATGCTATAAGAATAGACAATTAAATAATATACAAGTAATTGAAAGGATAATGAAGGTGAAATTAAAATTTTGATTGTTTTTAAATATAAATAAAATTTAAGTTATGAAATAAGCAATATATACTTAGTTAAATTAAATTAAATGTATTGATATAGATGGCTGAATGTTTGACGATTTATGATAGTCGATATTTTCAAGTGGAATAAATGTTTAAGTAGTTTGTGAAAATATAAGTGGATTGGTTTATAATTTATAAATTTAATGATGGTTAAATGAATTAATTAAATTAAATTAAAACAAGCTCGTCGCGTAGAGGTAGTTCGTAATTTTATGAATTGAAGTTTAAATGAATGTATAGGATCCAAAATAAGTTGGAATTCTTTGAAACAAGAATCCTTCAGATCTATTTGAGTATAGTTTTCTAATGAAAAAGAAAATTTTGGATTTCAACTTGTAAATTTTAAGATATATGTAAATAAAATTTCTAGAAAAAAACCGGTATGGTAGTTCCTGATTTAAAACTGAAATATTAATAAAATGGATGTTTATAATATATAATTTGAGATATAATGAGTTAAAATTGGTCTTGAATTTTTTTGAACCTGTTAAGTTGAGTATAATGAACATGTTAGTGTTTATACATTTAAATAATATTAGAATATGTTGAAATTTGGAATAACTGAATTATAAACATATACGAAATAGATTATGCCTATAGCAAGAAAATTTAAACTATAATATTGACATTTGAAAATATGGAATTTACACAATTGGAATGAACCAAATGATTCGTACAAATAATATATTGATATTGAGATTTTGTTATTTTGCTTGTTTGCATGATTTTGATCGTTGGACGTTTAACTTGTCGCTTTGACTGTATTTACCATTTTATACATGTTTATTTTAGTATATAGATTTATTTCTTATATATATATATATGTTCTTATTTGGATACTGAGTGTTTTAGTAGGTACCGACGACACTTAATTGCTTTTGGAACCACTTGTGCGTAATCTTGCTATTGCTTGCTTGAAATAAGCTAAATCGCTAATAACGCCAATAAAAGGTATGTATCTTGGATTATATATTATGTTTGGATATTATATATTATTTCCCATGTTTTGGGATGCTTCATCACTTAGATGGGATGTATATTTTTGATATTATATATATTGTTATTTTTCGGACCCCTTCGTACAAAGGAGACTCTGCCGGAATTTTCCGTGAAATCTAGACTTAGAAAATTTTGTGAAATTTGTTTTCGAACTCATGTTTTCTATATATTTAAGCAAATATTTTCTAATTTTAGTAGGAATTTTATATTATTTTAATTTTATTTTGCCACTTCATTACTACGTTCCTTTTCGGGGACGAAAAGTTTTAAGTGGGAAGAGTGTAAGAACCCGTATTTTTCAAATATTTAAATTATTAAATTTAGTATGATTTTTGAATATTTATGGTTATAAATAAAAATTGTAAACTTAATTAAACTGTTTATGTAATATATATTGACAATAGTAACTCGTATTGTCTGTAAATAAAATTTTGATTAAGTTTATTCCTATAAATACTAGGAGATGAAATAAATATAAAATTATTTGAATGAAATAGATTGCTTAATTTAAGAATGAAATTCGAATGGAATTTGGTTAGTAATCAAGAATGGAATTCAAATTAAATGAAATTTGATTTATATTGCTAATTTGAAATTAATAGACCTTTAAAATTCAATTTAAAAGGTAAATAAACAAAAAATGTATATTTCAATATATTAATGAACTGGTTAAAATTGTCATTTTGCAAACGTTCTTGGAATTCGATTAAATTAGTTTTATTGAATCCGTAATGGTAAAGTATTGTATGATCTAAAATTTTATACCCATCAGAATTTTCGTTTGATCGTAAAAATTTAAATCGTGCAGAAATTTGTGGTATAATTTAATCAAATAGTCGAGTTTTAGAAGAAACTTCTAGAGACTTTGGAATTGGGCTTTGAAACCTATTCCATTAAGTTCAAAAGGCGTCAAAACATATTGTTAGGCAGTAAGCGGGCCTGATTTGGACTCAGTCCGAGTTTTGGCTTAAATACACGCAAAACGATGAATTTTATAATAAAACAATAAATTTAAAACTCTAAAATCAAATTTAATACTCTAAAATCTTTGGCCACCATTTATTTTTTGAATGGCCATAATTCTTCCAAACTTCTCGGCTTAATTTCTATGAGTCCGATCAACGAAATCCAATAATTCAAAAACGAAAAACGAAGATCTTTGTGAGGGCTTCAGATTCATACGGTTGATCATAGGTTTCGTATCTCGATTCACCAGATTTAGCCAAGGAAGCCAGCGCAGTTTCGAGGCATTTGGGGGCACTGGAGACCACAACGAGTGGCGGATTTTGAGGCATAGGTGGAGCAACTAGTGGCGCATCTCGTGGAGTAGTTGGATCGGGGTTCACGTATTATGGGGTAATGCGTTACTTTTGTTTTGCAAGGAGTTGGGTACATTCTTGTTTCTAGAACAAAGACGTAGGAGAGAACATGAAGGTAGAAAGGTGAGTACCCAGTGCTAACGTGGCATGATAAGAATTGTGGGGAATTTTTATTTAAATTTTGTTTTAATTTAAAATTCCAATAGTAAAACGTGTATAAGTTTCTACTACGAGGTCGGTTTTGGACAAAATAAATTGCGTTGGAATTGTATCGATGAGCTCTTCGCGATGCCACTGGTTTGGACTGATTCTGAGACAGTTAATTTTTGGGGCTTATTTTGGATTTCAAACACGTTCCGAACCAAAGGTGTAACAACCTGGAAAATTAGAACCAATTTAAAATTTTTATTTTAGCAATTTCAATGAATTTTGAATATTTAAAATGATTAATTTTAAATAATAACGACTAGAAATTTATTTTGAACAGAATTAGAATGTATAAATTTATTTAAATCAAAGTTTGAATATAAATATTTATTTTAATTATAAAAGGAATTGAAAATGGCGCGGTAGTTTGAAAATTCGATTTCAAATTTAAAATAAATGTACAGGATTCAAAATAAAACGAATTTTAGTGAAACTAAAAATATTTAAATCTGTTTATAAATATCTTTCTAACGAATCTGAAAAATCGAAATTTCATAGCGGGAATCAAAAGTTATGGCCAGTTGAAAATTTTGAATAGTCGCTATGGAAATATAGCCCTTAAAAATAGCCCCTTTGGCATTATCAAAAAGAAATTCTAAAAGTACTCCCCCTAAACCCTATAACTGTCCAAATAATTCCTATACTAAATCTATAATCATAAAAAACTCCCCCTAAATCCTATATCTATCTATACATATTCTATTATAATATTGTATATAAATATCCCTGATTCTATGATACCTTTATATCTCCCTCTAACTCTATGATTCTAAGCCTACAAGATTATAAATCCCCCTAAAATTATGACTATACTAGTCTAATAGAAGAATAATAAACAAGGCAATCTAATCAATGTTTATAATCAATTCTAACAATCAATCCAAACAATCAATTCGAGCAATTAATTCAAGCAAGCAATGTAAGCAATCAACCAAATTAATCAAATTAAATAATATATGTTAATAAACACTTCTGGGACCTTTAATTAAACCTAGATACTATAAAACTCCCCCTTAAACTAATACGAGACTAAACCTCCAATTGTTAGGGGACATCACCAACCAGTGGCCTAGCCTATACTTTAGTTCCCTTAAAACTATAATAGGACCTTAATCTAGACTTAGACATAACTTTGATAAGATATCCTTAAAATTATGATATAAGTAAAGTAATTCAATCCTATCAATGAATCAATTTAAGCTTTGTTGTCTCAAAACATCAACTCAAACATGAAACTAAACATTTATTGTAACTTCTATCTATCCTAAAACCTATAAAGCTCCTATCAACTATAAATTCATAAGTATATTTCTAACAAACCTATCAACCACTAATGAAATTTAACCATGTCAAGTAAGTAAATCAAGTTATTCAAGTCAAACAAACAAACCAAATAAGTCAATCAATTCAATCAAATTAATCAAGACAAAGTAAATATGTTATGTATTTAATTAATAATCTTATATTTCTAATGAAAAAATTTCATACTATATAATTGTTATGTGTGGAGCTAAAGTTAACATGTAATGCAGTGTGTGAAGTATGTTGATTATAATGTAGTATGAAATGTATGTCATATGCAAAACAATATGAAATGCAACTTATGGTGTGAATAATCTTGATTTGAAATGCAATTGTAATTTATAATGATGAATGATATGAAATAAGATGTATAATAATAATATGCAGAATAATTTGGTGATAATAACTATTTAGGTAAATTATATTCAAAGTACTATCTAACTAGTATAAATTATTTGAATCAAATAAAGTTAATGTTAATTTCTAGACTTAGGTTAATTATATTAATGAAACTGATTAAAAGAATAATAAAGATAAGAGTTTAATTAAAAATATATTCATGATAAGTAGTAAAATATTCAGAAAAATCATGAATTTAAATAATATTAGTAGGGTAAATATTGTAAAAATTAAAGATCTTTCTAAAGAGAATATAAAATTTGTATAATATAAAGTAAGCTATATAAACATATATTCGTAAGTATATATAAAACTAATTTAAAAAGAACTTAAAATTTAATTTATGAGATATACATTAATATTTTGATACAAATCAATTTTAAATTTAAACTTTAGAAATCAAAACATATTTATTTGCTAAAAAACCATTTATACTTTAGAAGGAAACATTATAAAGTAATCTATAAAACTTCTTATATTTAAACTACTTAAAAAAATCATGTATATATATTTCTTTATTTTAGGTAAAATATACAAGTTTTATAAATCTTAATAGGAAGTCAAAATAAGTATTAGGTTAGAAATAGTATTTGTGATAATGTAACCCAAAATTGGTATGAAATCATAAGAATAATATATAAATTAAACTATGCATGTTTAAACTATATAAAAGATGAACAAATTTATATTTTATAACAATATCAAAAAGTTATATTAACTCTGTATACCATATTAACCATGTTTATATAATTTTATTAAATTATATATTTTAATATATATTTTGAAACGTGATATAAGAAAATAAGTATATAGATAAAATTAATAACTAGAATTTTAACTAGCATTTTCTAATTGAAAAAGATGGAGGGAAGTTTGAAAGTTTAAGTCTTTGAGATGAAAATTTTGAATTTCATTCTGTAGGCTGATATATTAACATATAGATATATGTGTGTTAGACATATATGTGTTATTTCAAAGAGAATGTGGTTTTGTGACTTTGGTTTTAAAATATCGATTTATATTTCAGGTTTAACTATTTCCTAAAATAATATTAATCCTAGCAAACATCCAAAATTTATTATATTATTTTATTGATTTTATTATAATTATTTTTGAATTTCAAATTTGAATTTTAAAGTTTAAATTTCAAATTTAAAACAAAGCAAAGCAAGAAAAACATCCATTCAACCAAAAATTTAAAAATTATTTAAGGCGTACCCGGTTTTTAAATCCATTTCTTCAATATTCTTTGGATTCTGAATTTATCTTCTAGAATTTGATGATGAGATCTGCTCTATTGCGACGGACTCGTTTTTCTGATCAAGATAGTGTATTCATTTGCTGAATTTGAACACCATATAAGAAAGATATTGAAGATTTAGTAGTTCAACCAGTTTGGCGCCAAAATTTGAATTTGAATTTCGAATTTTGAATGAATGGACACTTCTACTACTATATAAATGCCCAAAAGTCATATCTCTTCATAATCACTTCTCTTCTTCTTCTCGTTTTTCATTTTTAATCAAACTTTCAAGAGGCATAACTTCTTCATTTCTTGACGGAATTAGACGAAATCAGCGGCTAATCGAAGAGAAATCCAAGGACTACGATTAGTAACAGTTCGGGTATGAATTTGGATGGTATTGGGGTGCAGCAAATTGAAACAGTAATAGATATGTATAAAATCCCGTAATAGTTTTTCAGTTTTTCATAGCCAACTTCAAATAGCCATATCTCACTCAATTTTGATCGGAATTTGACGATCTACCCATCAAATCGACCGCGAGAACGAGAAATACAATCTGGAAAAGGATTTGAGACAAAATAGTCTAACTTGTGGATGCAACTTGAAGATAACCATCGATAGTTTTGGTTCCTTCTCTCTTTATTCACAAAAAATTTGTTTGATCATTACTTGATCAATTCTTGACAGAATCTCATGAAATCAGCTACATTACGAAGCAAATGAAGAGAAGTATAGCATGAAGATAAGTTGTAGATGAAAATTCAAAATTTTAAATTGGTCTGGTACCCATTTTTTCTGATTTACATTACATATGTATGTATGTATATATATATATCTACTTCTTCTTGATGTCTCTTCACCACCTGTCGTTACTCCTTCTTTTGATTTCTTTTCCGAATTTGAATTTTCAATAGCCACCATTTCGGAATTTGAATTGCCAACAGCCATGTCACCCATCTTTTCGGAGTTTGAATATCCAATAGCCATATAACACATCTTTTCCTATAAAACAACACAACTTTTTAAGTAATCAAATAACTTTTCAAGTAATTCAAATGTCTTTTCAAATAATCAAACGACTTTTCAAAATAACTAGCTACAATAATATCATAAAGGTTTTGTAACATATCCATAGATCAAAATTTAAAAA
The DNA here is from genome assembly GCA_030737875.1 of Allium sativum. Classification (NCBI taxonomy): domain Eukaryota; kingdom Viridiplantae; phylum Streptophyta; class Magnoliopsida; order Asparagales; family Amaryllidaceae; genus Allium; species Allium sativum. Next base: position 180,023,994 of record CM060924.1, on the reverse strand, counting down.
CATTTCAAATTTCAAAAATCAAATCATAGTAACTTGATTTTTCAATAAAATTAAATGCAGACTCATCTAATACTTGATTTTTCAATAAGGAAAATCAAACACTAGAGGGGGGTGAATAGTGTTTGTAAGAATTTAAATCTAATGTTAACTACGAGATGAATTTAACACCACAAACACAATCACAGACATAAATTCAGATACAAATGCAAAATAAACAGAAATTAAAATACAGAAAAGGAAAGAACACACCGGATTTTATACCGGTTCGGATCACTCCTACGTCCAGTCCCGCACAACGCTGGATTATGCAGAGTTTTATTACTATTTCCAATAGTCAAATACAACCTCCTTGATTTCACAGCTCAATAAGGAGACATCGACTCCTATCCCTTGATTTCACGGCTCAACAAGGGCACACTGACTCATATTCCTTGATTTCACGGCTACAAGGATACACCGATTCCTCTTTGACTTACAAAGAGGGTTTATTCAACCCAAGAAATTACAAAACAGCCCTATAACTCTTGAATAGTACTTGGCTCAGAGAGTAGAGAGAAGAAGTTTGATCAAAACAGAAGTGAATTTGGCAGAGAATAAGTGTAACAATCATAAAAATGATTAAGAATAATGGTGGGATGAAAGAGTATGAAGTTAGAGAAGAAGATGTGTTAAAAAATTCAGTTTTAACCTCTTTTTATAGAGTATGAAGGGTTGCAACGGTTCTGAAGCGTTTCAAATAGTGAAAAGACACTTCCCTTCAAAATTAGAAAAAATAGCTATTATATGTCGACATACACTTTTTGCTATGTCGACATACTCATGTGTATTATTCATTTTCAAAACGTTTTCAAGTATTTTGATATAAAACTAATTCTGGAAATTCTTGAGTAAAATTCTAGTGTTGTAAATTAATATTATATGATAGAAAATCATATGAAAACATACTTTCAAACTATTTAAATGTATTTATAAAATTATATGATTTTGAACTATATATAAAGTATAAAAAAAATTAATTTTAAAAAACAAAGAAGAATAAAAATAGAAACAAATAGAAAAACAAAATAGATAGAATTGAGGATAAATAGAAAAACAAAATGGGGAGGATTGAGAATAAAAATAAATATTTGAAAATTAGAATTTGAATCTGAACCTGGAGTGCTATTTAGAGTCTTATAAAATCTAGACTCTATAAATATATTAATCTTGAACTCTTGAACTCTTGAAATCTTGATTACTCATGACTCTTGAAATTTCTCTAATCTTTGAATCTCTATCATCTTTATAACTGTACAGTCTTCAATAATATTTCCTGTATATAATTCCTGCACATATATATATATATATATATTTTCTATACAAAAAGTGTTAGCATATATTTTATAATCAATGATAATTGAAATAAGGTTGTTGTCATCAAAACTCCATTTTCCAACATAAAGTATGTAATGTTTGTAAGCATATCTTTGTCTTTAGTCATGTGTTTTGAGCAACCACTGTCTAATATCCATTTTCTTCTTTTGAGTGGGATCTACAAGAAATTTTTATAAACACATTGGTACCCACTTTTTAATAGGATCCTAAGTGTTAGATCTTAGGAAACCAAACCCAAGTGGGTTCGGTATCCCTTTTATAAAAATAGTTTTTATTGTTATGAATAGTTTCCATACACAATTTGATATGTTTGTTACTAATTAAACTATTGTTTGTTTTTGCAATGCATATTTTGATTTCCATTTTCCTTTTAGTCCGTTTTGGTATACTTAGTGATACCTTATTTTTCAATACTACGTTATGTTTTGAATCATTATTCCTCTTAGGATTAGCATTTTTCTTTGGAGGAATTTTTGATTATTTATTAAAACCTAATCCATTTTTATTGGAAGAAGATTGAGAATTTTCTATGATTTTTGATAAATTCTCTCTTCTTTTATTAAAGTTAGAAATATTTTTGGAAATGCTATCTAGTTTGGTTTGAAGACTGGTATTTTCTAAATCTACTTGTTTAATTTTAGTTTTTAAATCGTGATTTTCAGAAATAATAGCACCGTTCTTTGCATTTTGAGTTTCAATTTCTTGAATCAAAAGTGAAAGTTGCATCTCTTAATTAGAGAGATATTCTTGAACCTTTTCAAGTTCTTCTTCTAGAATTTTCTTCTCATATTTCAGCATATCTCTTTCAAATTCAGCTTTATTTTGATTTTCATGAGCTTCCTTAAGTTTCTTTTTAAGAAATTTTGTAGTGTTTAAAAAGTATTTACTTTGATTAAATCATCATAAGATAAATCACTAACCTCAATGTTTTGAGCCATGAAGCATACATTTGCTTGTTCGTCATTGCTGTCGCTATCACTATCTGATGAGGATGAATCCAAATTGTCCCATGTTATAGAAAAATCTTTCTTTTTGAATTTATCTTTCTTTTTCTTGTTATTGAAAGTTTTCTGATTTTCCTTCTTTTGTTGCGGACTATCTCTTTAGTACCTCTTTGATTATATAGAAATCATGTACATTCAAAGATAACACCTTTTATCCATCCAAATCTACATAAACAATGAAATATATATTATAATCAGTTTGTTGTATAAGTGTGTCTGAATGGTTTCCATTTTATGGAATTACACATGGAAGTATAATCCATATTAAATGGAAATATATATTATGGTTGTTGTAGCAATACATGTGATTTATTTGCCACAAATAAAGTCATAAAGGAATAATAACTATTGTAACCATCGTTGATTTGGAAAAAATAATTTGAATTAGGTGGTCATGCCTAAATGGTTAAAATTTAAAAATGATGACTAGGAATAGAAATTGTAACTCCAATTAAGGAAATAAATAACCCTGCACATAAATATATAAATATATATATATATATATGTATATGTATAACAAGAATAAATCAAACTAAAGTAAAACAAAAGTGTTTAAGGAGTTACAATAGTTAAATTAGAAATAAAAAGGGACTGTTATATAATGGACATTTATTAGTTTAATTAATGTCTTAGGAAATTATGACCGTTAGATTCATAAATGACATGGATTCTAATTAATGGTAATAAATGGCATTTAAGGGTTTAATTTGTGCCTTAGGAAAAATATGACTATTATGGTATAAATGGTAATAACCCTAATAAATATCAATAAATGAAATTAAAAGGGGGTTAATGGGTATTGGTTGTCGTTTTAAATAGTAAGTCCAATAAGGAAATAATTAATTAAACATCCTAGAATAGGAAATGTGTATGTTTTTCCTTGTTCTATTCCAGTTTATTTAGAATTAAAATATTTAGGTATTAGAATTGGCCTTAATAGGTTAATGATACGAGATCGGTTGCCTTATTCGACAGAGGTATGCACTTTCCACCAGTCGAATATATGTCCAACTGATGTGAGGCGTCATTGGCCATAGGAACCTGTGACGATTATTAGTTTGCATAATGCGTATTATTTCCAAATTTAAAGTTTGCTTCATGAGCGAGGTCTTAAGTGGATGTAGGGCTCTCCTCCCATCCAAAAGAAGAAACCAAAAAGGGAATAATTTAATTACATGGATTGATTTGGGAATCAAGGTCTCAAGTGTTTAGATCAAACTTTGAAAAGGTATTAAGTGATCGCATAGTCCACCTCCCATAAATGAAAGCATTAAAGACTGATTAGGTATGAGTTTGATAATCTCCACGATTACTCTACATCCCTAGAGTCTTAAATGGCTGGGTTGAGGGTCCACCCAGGGAATAAGTTTTAAATGACCACTAGGAGATACCATAGGTCAACCTATCCTAAGGGGAAGTATTAAGTGGTTAGGATGTTATCCAATAAGGTCAGCTAGATAGTAACAAGGGAATACACTATAAGGAGGTCTTAAATTATGTTTAACGTCTACCTATCTTACTGGTCTTAAGTGACTGCTTACTATATCTCGCCTTATGTGGAGCATGGGTTTATTTGTGTGAATGACGGAAGCCTAGTATTAGTAGGACCTATGCTACTGTCCTCTAATTTTTATTAGTTGGGCTAAACTACCTAAAAGACCTTAAGTGATCGATGGATCCACCTTGGGTCATAAGTGATCGGTAGGATCCACCCTTATACCATATTGGTAAGGAGCCTATTAAGTGGCTATATATATATCATAATATACCTTATATATAGTATTAGTAGTTGGAAAGCCCGCCTCTTAGTTTTAGTTGTAGTTGAGTGGTGGTTTAGAAGACTTCATAATTACGCGTAAACGTTCTATCTCAGTATCGTTATCGTTTGGGAATGCTACCTTGGGTATGGTAGTTAGTTGTCGTGCATAATGTTTACAAGGTTAAATTAGAATTACTAGCCTTGTTGGATATATGTCTCTAGTTGAACCAAACGGGATACACCTGTATATTGTAGATAATGGTATACTCTTTCTACTCACAAAAACTTATTGTTATGACCCCTTCCTTATTACAATCTTCCAGGTTATCTCGAGAAGATCAGGTCTTAACAGTGTGTTCAAGTTTGTTTTTCGGTTCTCATTCTCTCTCATGCTCGATATTGACGTTGTTGACGTCAAAAGTTGGTCACTAGTGACGATCAACCCCCGATCGTGCGTATAACACATGAGTAACAATCACATATTACAGTAAAGTAAGTAAAAACAGGGAACATGCAAAAATTTTATAGTGGTTCGATGAAAGATGCTGCCTACATCCACTTTATATATTGATTTGCTTTTGATTACAAGTACACTATATTTTCTTTTTGAAGAAAGTGGAAGAATTGGCTATTTTTGGAGTTAGCCATGGAACTTGTATTTGAGAGAGGAAATTTCCAAGAGAAGTTGGAGTAGAGAAAAAGGTCCCGTTCTATTTTGAGCATGGAGGTATTTATGGGTGAAGAGAGGCGTTGGGCGAACTGCAATGTGGCCTGCCTTTTCGGCGCAGCTCGGACACGTGGAGCTTGATCATTTGAAATTTTTGCGATGGTGGGACCCGATCTACTGCTGATTAATAGTAACCCCGAAAATTATGGCTTTTGTGGCGCTCGAGATGAGGTGTATCAAAACTAGAGCCTTGGCCGGAAGTGGTTGACCGCCTTTAATGCCTTGAGAATCCGGCTAATGAATGACTTGTCTGGATATTTCCATGTAGATCTAGAGATATCTGATCGATCTGACCTTTAAGGAGATGTTTGACTCGGTCTGTCTGGAAGTGCGATTATATCGGGGCATGAGATGTCGTTGCTCGAGGGAAACTGGCTCGGGCCTAGTTTTATTTGGGCTTTCTGGAGAAGGGATCGACCGATGGGGTCGGTAGGCGTGTTTTTCGACATTCGATCCGTTGAATTGTGACATATTTTGCCAAAAAGTGGGTCAACACTTTGCCCCTCAGTATGCATCCTTCTTGATAAAGGAGGTGTGTTCTGAATATTGCATCGGAGTCCAATGTGTAGGAAGCTATGGTTGCGCCGAACCATATTAAGGCCAGAAATTTGACGATCCCAACGGTTGTATTAAGACCAGAAAACCAATGATCGGTGTAGATCGTATTAAGGCCAAAAAACTGACAACCATCGAGGACCATATTAAGGCCGAGAATGCTACGAAAGTAGTCGACAACTTTGGTCGCAAGGTCCAATACCTATAAAGGTTGTATAGCCCATTCTCGGTTTAGAGATGGCTTTGCATTTGATTGGGTGAGTATTAACCACACTCGACTTAAAGAGTTGGCAAGTAGTAATCATAGTTGGCTTAGAGGAGTGGCGAGTACTAACCATACTCGGTTTACGGAGGTGGCGAGTATTAACTATACTCGGCTTACGGAGGCGGCAAGTATTTACCATACCCGACTTATAGAGGTGGCGAGTATTAACCATACTCGGCATATGGAGATAGCGAGTACTAACCATACTCGGCTTATGATAAGTGGTAACCGTGCTCGGCTTATATAATTTTACTCATACTTGGCTAGTGGAGTCAGACATATGCAGTGATGGGTAAGCGAGACTTAACTGTCTGTCACACTTCTGTTGAGAACTTGTGTAGTTTTGGCGGGTGGCGGGTGCATCCGACTTAGGGAAGAGGTGTAACACCCCAAAATTTTAAGGAACACTATAATGATAAACTAAAGAATACTTAAATAAATATTGGGAATCAAGCCATTGTGTTCATCTCGGAATTCTGCTTAAGATAGACCCCAAGTTTGCGCAAAATGGACACCGTATGAAAAGGATATTAAGGTTTGAAGTTTGTATACATATAAGCATAATATATGTAAATAAACAAATCCATAAATCAAAATCAGGTAGCGGAAAAAGGGGGGAATTCGGTTAGGGGTTGACCACGTACCCCATGGGTGTCGATCCATGGGTCGACCCCTACATATAGGGGTGACCCCTGGGTCAACCCCAGCCAGATCTGGGCAGATCCTTTTCTATGTACGTGGACTCGTTTCTTGACCAGGTTTGTTGACTTTAAGCTATAAATAGGACCTCATTTCTGTTGTTTTATTCACCCAAAAACAATGGAGACAACGAGGTGCTACCCTAACTTAAATTAAAATAGCATATTCTTCTGCAACAAGTTATACGTATTCAAAAACCTCTGCTTCAACATCAACAATCACTTCTCTGTTCTTTAGATCTAGTCACAGTGAGTTTATGTTATTTTTAGATGTAAACATGTAAAAGTAACCCTGACATGTTTATAAGTCGGATCAAAATTGGTGCTTGTTAATAACTTCAATCATAGCTAATCATATCTGCTATTACTTGTTCACCTAATTTACTGATTAATTTTCATATGCCTATTCCTGATATGCATGTTTTGTTATCATGCCTAATTTTTTCATCATATGCCTATTCTGCTATTATGCCTATTTCTGTCACCATATGCTTATTCAGTTAGTATGCCTATTTCTGACATAGTATGCCTGTTCTCTTCTCTCCCTCCTTCCCTTTTTATTTTTATAGCCAGGCTACCTTCGAGCCTAGGCCTATCGCTGAAATATGCGAATGTACGAAATTGGGAACGGTTGAGGATGATAAATTGCGGCATAACTTATATGGTAAAACATGATTGGTATTTGGGGTATAATCTACACCTTGATCTAAAACTTTAATTTGAGGCATAACTTATCAAATTGGGATTTAGGGCATAACCTTGGATAAACATGAAAAATGGTTTAATAATGAACATGCCTAGATTTACGGTAATTAGAAACTGTAACCGTACTTAAACAGGAGGTTAGATTACACTTGTCGTAGAAGTCCGCTCGGAACCGCCGAGCTTATTCAGCGTCTACAAGTGGTCAATCTAATGTGAGGGGTCGAGTGCACAAATGTACACGTAATGGTGCTAACATGAGGTTAAGTCCGACTTGCGGTAGAAGTCTGCCCAGAACCGCCCGACATATCCAGCATCGACAAGTGGTAGACTTAATGTGAGAGGTCTAGTCCATTAATATCCATAAACTGAAATATGATAATAACTTGTTAACTGGAAATACTTAACCTGTTTAAAATCTGTGGGGGTTACATGAACCTATCGAATTGGGTAGAAGTTAAGTAAACTTGCTTGAATCAGTGGGGGTTACGTTAATCTTGTTAAAGCCCGACAAACTTAACCTGTATTACATGTTTGGGTTATGCAACCTTGTTGAAATATTAGGCATAACCCGTCAAAATCCTAGTAGTGGGGATGCAAGCCTAAGGGGTAGCTTGTATCATTTGTCGTGTGGGACCCGTATTAGTCAGTAACACATCATGGTATCAAACGGGTAACCCCGAACTAGGTCGGGGTCAAGGAACGCTTACTGAGTTGATTATAGGAGGTTCATATCGATGGAGGTGTCGACAGCGCGGGACCCAATGGAGTCATGTGCGTGCATGGTTCCGGCTTCCTCGGGAAAATTAAGATGTTGTGACATCAGTAGATGGATGTGCATCTCGTTAATTAAGATGTTGGTTTGCGCAGAGTTTTATTACTATTTCCAATGGTCAAGTACAACCTCCTTGATTTCACGGCTCATAAGGAGACACCGATTCCTACTTCCTTGATTCATGGCTTACAAGGACACACCAACTTTTATTCCTTAATTTCACGGCTCACAAGGACACACCGACTCTTATTCCTTGATTTCACAGCTACAAGGTGAAATGACCCGAAATCCCCCTTACGGGAATCACAGATTGCTTTAAGAACAAGCCACATCGGGACACAAATAGAAGAACATTTCATTGTTAATTACAACAAATCCATCAGAATACAAGAATAAACAGAGGATAAATTAATATTACACATTCACTAAATACCAGAGATTACAATACATTATTGCAGCGGAAAAATAATACAATACACAACTGAAGGAGATATATGGATACAAAACTTTCCGGATATCATTCCAGCTGTAAACCAGGATCCTGTGAATATAAATCTGCAAAACCAAAACTACTAGCTACCCGTGCGGAAAATAAGGGCACCCAGAGTTTAGGTTAAAACAATAAACTCCAGGTCAGTCATGCGACTGGTGTGAGAACTAAAACAGTTATTAAAAACTTTACTTTAAATCAGATATATCAAGGGACCACACTATATAACACGGAACGGGTTTCCTCCCAAGAATACCAGTGCATATAACAAAACAGCGCAATGCTTTTTGGAAAAATGAAGCTATTATAAGACCTAGGTCCTATCACACAATGCAACGCAAGCCGGGGGATAGGGTTTTCCCTTATAATAGCCAAACATGCTTGGTACGTTTAAAACAAATCATTTGATACCATTATAAGTGCATAGTGTATAAAACAACTTCAAATCATAAGTATCAATCATAGACGGCATAAGTGCCTCATACCACTATTTCGCCATATATAGGTATACAATCAAAACCGCATGATGTCATATTTGGAAATTGGATTTCGATCTGTGAACCGAGGCAAGGGATCGTCCTCACCGCTTCGAGACTGTCTACCCCGAGTCTCAGGATCAGAGCTTGAGTGAACCTTGGAGCGATAGGGCCGGTCCACCGATGTGGATTAAAATGCCTGAACATTGTGTTTCCCCGCCCTTTGGAGCATAAATGAGCCAAATGACTCCATCGGCTCCACATAGTCACAGATATATCTGAGGCTCCTTGCAACAGCAATAACCACACAGGTGAAAATAATATAAATGTCAGGGCTGGTAGGTCACTGACACCACCCTAGCTAGAAAGAATCGCATGTCCTCCCTGAGGTCCTCTCCCGTTTTTGGTTCACAACCGGGGTGTGAGGCTCGCGAATTAACGCTACACAAAGCTATGCCACACAGGCGGTGCTTTGATCATCAACCACAAGACTTTGCTTTTCAACAAAAGCCTTGATCATTTGCCACTTAGGCATGCCACACAGGCAATTCGCACCATGCGACTGATGTCTATCGATATAAAACATCTGATCCCATACGTCTCAGAGAAGGGTGAAGTAAGAGAATAAATTCCCCTTCACCAGGCAGATGTATATTTAATAGATATCAATCAACACAGAGCAAAATCCAATGTCAGACACACAGTCCATACAAGTCCGTTCTGGGTCTGAACGAAACCGGAGGCACCTTGTACCTCGCATATCCATCGATCTCCAAGTACGTCTGGACGATCACTAACTGATTCCCTCCTCTTGGGTGTACAACCCAATCAAGATCATCCGTAATCACCCAAATGATGTGAAGACCTCCGTTCTTCGACCATCGTCTTCATCCTCGACACCACATCGAATCAGTTATTCAGAATGGGCTAAACCCGGTCTTTCTGAATAACTCGTGTATATAATAAATAAGTGTTACACAAACACAACATACGTCTTGTTCCAATTCAGAATATTCTTTTATTCAAATATTCTTATACTTTGGGAAAGGTTCCCATTAATTTTATCAAAGATAAATTCTTTAAGTTTATTCTTTAATCTTCTCTTGAATATCAATTCAAACCAAATTATGGTTTATCCAAACTAGTCGGGATTAACGAACCTTACCGAAGTAATCATTTGTTTTAAATTTCCCATCCCAAACTATTCATCCCATGAAGTAAAACTGGTAATACTTCATATCTAACACCACGGTGTTATCGGTAAATTCAATTACCATTTCACGGTCAAATCTAATTAAAGATTTAACAATCGTCTAGAGTAAAATTAGTGGTACTCCATTCTCGATCATTTCAATCTAATTAAAGATTCATTAAAACTCCACTTGGTTCTGATCCTCCCAGAAATCAATATCACTGATTGTTTAACTTGGAAAATCATATCTTGTCTTTAACTGGGTTAAAGAACCAATGTCATTTAAAACACGGTTCACGATAAACCCAGAATCACATTCTATTCCATCAGCCTTTAACCGTAAATTAGCAAGTGAACAATTACCTAAGTATTAACCCCGAAGGCCGAAATCAACATCAGATCAATACCCAAGAAACCATTCAACTTAACTAGTCTCCAGTTAGTTTCTGATTTTCTTAACTCCGTTGGGTCTAAGAACAGTATTATTAACGATACCATTCACGACAAACCCAAATTTCATTTGATATTAAATACAAGGCTCTGAATAGAAAATACATCGTCTTATATTCAATATCAAATTCTACGACCAACAAATATCGTATTGGAAATAACGATATAAATATCTTTCAAATTTCCATAAAAATATCTGCATAATCACGAAATCCAACATCGAAATATTCCAAAGACAATTTCGATTCAAATCCATTCCAATTCAATTATTGGAAATTCTGGTTACTTTTAAAACCCTTTCAAATCCAATTTATTTATTTCAAAAATAAATGAATTATAATTCTAGTTCAAAACTAGTTCTTTTTGATAAAAATCTATTTTTATCTATTCAAATATGGAATTTTTCATCTCAATTCTTTCCAAATCATTTCTTATGATTTTACACAAATTATTACTATTTTTAATAATTTTATCAAGGCCCGTACAGTCGATTTCCATCAGCGGCCATCGAACTGCACTTACATTGACCTTTTCCAAATTTGATTTGGACATAATTCCAAATCCAACCGTTAGATTTCAAATCTCTAATATTCGTTAGAAAGCACTTTTCGATACGAACCCAACAGTTATGGTTTTAGGAGAATCCGACAGTCGGATCTCCCGCAACGTCAATTCGAAGTCAATGGTCGAAATTCGCGAACTGCCGCAGCGCGGCGCGTTCTATTCAGGCCATTATATATAATATAAATATATTATATATATTTTGTTGATCTCCTTTTAAAACGTATTTTATAAATCATTTTAAATTCGTTTTCAAAACGATTTCAACTTCATATTCAATTTCTAATCGAAATTGAATATTCCATATCATCGATATATAAACGATAATATTTTCAAAATGTTATATTTTGAAATCACTTCCTTTTCTATATTCATTCTAAAAATGAATATTATCGATATAAATATCGTTCACGTCAAAATGGCACATATCTGATCAACAAGGCTTTATATTTTTCAATTACTTCATTATTCTATTCAACACATGAATATTTTCTTCAACACATGAATCTATATTTCTTTCAACACATGAATATTCTCAACACATGAGTATCGTCAACACTTGACTATTTTTATTATTTAATATATTTTATAAAATTATGATTTCTATCGTTTAATTCTTAATCAGACTCCAACTGTAAATTAGTAAGAGAACGATTCCCTAAGTATTAATCCCGAAGGCCGAAACCAACATCAGATCAATACCCAGGAAACCACTCATCTTAACTTGTTTCCAGTTAGTTTCTAACTTTATATATGATAAAGATGTAAATTTTAATGTTAAAATATTTTACTCAACACATGAATATTTTCAACACATGAATGTTTTCAACACATGAATATTCTCAACACATGGGCATTGTCAACGCATGACTATTTTGTTTATTCAACACATGAATGTAATTTATTTTCTAAATTGGAATGAGACCCAATCAATTACAATATAATATTATTTATATGGATTCCATACAACACATGTATATAATAGCAACGATAAATAATCAACCATCATCCAGAGTGCATTCTACACTGTATAAGCATCAAATATAAATATTCAACGCTTATAACTGCATGTCAACCAATCGATCGACATACAGCTAATTATTGGGATTAGTGTATGTCCAATTTCATCCCAACACCCATGTGGGGTTTCAAATAATCAAACACAAATTTTATTTGTGAAGTTGGGCGATGTGTAAAATTTATCGTCCCAATCAATATCAGTCAAATCGGTGTACATAAACAAATCGTTTGATTTGTAAATGAATATATATTTTATTTCAACACATGAATATATATTTGATTTCAACACATGAATATATATTTTATATCACAACCAACAGTCAATTTTCACAACACAAACAATCACACAAGTCGTCCATGGTCTGTGGACGACGGGGAGCAGTTTATATATGCAGTTATAAATTAAATAACTAAACAGAAATTTTTTGTGAGGAGTTCTCACCTTGGGGTTCCTCTCCGCCATTTCATTTTTGAATTTCTGAATGGCTTGGATTCGCCCGACATTCCAACTCAACCATTTCACACTGTTTACAATAAAAATCGCATTTTTATTCTTGAACTATTCATATAAAAATCACATTTTTATTCTTCTCCTTATATAAAAATCATATTTTTATAATCTCTATTATATAAAAATCATATTTTTACATCTCTACTTCGTTATAAAAATTATATTTTTATATCACTCTTCTTCTAACAAAGATTATATTTTTATTACTCTACATGAAAAAAAATCATATTTTATTATTCATATCAAAATCGTATCTTTATCTTGTTATTTCATATATATAAAAATCGAATTTTTATAATTTCAACATCATATTTTCCTTCTAACTAAAAATATATTTTCCATACGATAAAAAAAAAAATCTACATAAAAATTATATTTTTACTTTGCTATTTATGTATAAAAATCAAGCTATATATTCTTAAAACAAATTCTATTTATTTTTTTAAAACAAATTCAGTTTATATTAATAAAACAAATCCTGTTTATATTTCTAAAACAAATCCTGTTTATATTTTTAAAACAAATCCTGTTTATATTTTAAAAATATATCTTGTTTATATTTTTAAAAAATATCTTGTTTATATTTTTAAAACATATCTTGTTGTATTCTTCAACAATTAAATTCTAGTGTATATTTTCAACAATTTGTTTTTTAAACTAACGTATATAAAAAAACACATTTTGCACAAGGTTATTTATATAAGAAAAATCGTATTTTTAAAACAACGGTATATAATAAAGTTCATATTTTTAAACAATGCCTAATTATTTTAAAAACCATACTAATTTTATTATGTATTACAATGCCATTTTAATTTAAAACCATACTATTTTAAATAAATTTCAGATTTTAAACAATAATATTTGCACATTATTTTCAAATTTGCAAAACAATGATATATAAATTATCTTCAGATTTTCTAAAGCAATGATATTTTTCTGTTTTACTGATTTGAACAACGTTATATAATTAACCTCATTAAACAATAAAAACTCACTGCTGTACATCTTTCTGATAATAGTCGCAACTCCCTCGATGCCTAGGGCTCGCCGTTGCTTCGCCTGGAGGCTGCCGGAAGATCATCGGAGGTTGCCACTATTCCGCCGTCGCGAGCCGCCCCACCTCCACCAACCACATCCATTTCGAAGCCCCCAACCGCCATGAAAACCTCTTCGAGCGGCGACACTTCGAGCAGCTCGTTCCCCCAAAACACAGCATGAGAATTTACCCAACCACCATGGATTTGAAGAGTTTGGGAAGTACTGTGATTTTGTCTTTTGTAGTGTGGGAATTCGTTGCAAGAATCGGGAGGAATCGAAGGGGGAAGTTTCGAAGTGGTTTCCGCCGTTATCACGAGGAGCTGCTGCGGGTTTGGGGAGAATTAGAATTAGGGTTATAAAGATTTCTATTGGCTCGTTTAATATTTTATTTATTTATTTAATTCTTCAAACCCCAAAAATATTAGTTTTTACCACCGAACCTCAAATCAAACCCAACGACTGTCACCCCTAGGTAATTACCCTCATTCCAAACACAATGGTATATGTTTCGTAACCCAATTTGGTTGTTACGATCAGTTTTCATCAAAATTAAAATATAAATCAGTATATATTCAATTTAAACATACATTTTAATTTACCAGGGCCACATACTGACTCTAAAAATTTCAGAAAAAATATTTCTAACTTCGTATTGACGATACGATCCTAACAAAACTAATTTCGTCAAATTTGAAGACCTTTTGAAAAATGGCCATTTTCTGGTGTATCCAAATTGACTGAAACTGTTCAAACACGTTTTCCTTTGCCACGCTCACATATTAATCCCAAAAATTCTGAATTTTGGAATCTAGCAATAACTTGACATCCCGGATCCATCAAAAGTGGTTTCGTCGAAAACCGAGGTCGTTTGCAAAATTTCCATTTTTAAGGGCCAGAATTCCATAGCGACTATTCTGAATTTTCAACTGGGCGTAACTTTTGATTCCCGCTATGAAATTTCAATTTTACAGATTCGTTGGAAAGATATTCTCAATTAGATTCTAATATTTGTGGTTTCGCTAAAATCTGGTTTATTTTGAATTCTGCACATTCATTTGAACTTTGAAATCAAATTTTCAAACTACCGCGCCATTTTCAATTCCTTTTATAATTAAAAATAAATATTTATATTCTAACGACGATCTATATAAATATATACGTTCTAATTCTATTAAAAATAAATTTCTCGTCGTTATTATTTAAAATAATTCATTTTAAATATTCAAAATTCATCAAAATTGCTAAAATAAAATTTTTAAATTGGCTCAGATTTCCGGGTTCTTACAATCTCCCCCACTTAAAACTTTTCGTCTCCGAAAAGGAACGAAGCTGAAAGTTGTTTAACTAATCAACTCAACTTTCATTGTTTCCATTACAGCTTAAGTTCTTCAACTTTTATAAGAGCTTTTCAAATTTTTCAAAAATTTGGCTAACACTCTAAATTTTTGAAAAATTTCGCCATAACCTCCCCTGCACCGGGAGCTTCGGGATATTTCAAATAGCCTCCCATGACCCTCACCAATCCAAAAAGAAAAAGAAACAGCTAAGCGGCTAGCCAATCGGCAAGCCAATCGGCTCATAGAATCATAAAAAACCCAAGAAATACAATAAACATGTACCTATTTGTTGGGCAAACAATTTTATTCCTCTTCTCTAGCCTCCTTGCTATGACTTGTTCAATGTAAGTACATGTATATGCATGCAAATGCGATAAATTTTCAATACAATTCACTATTTTGTTCTATTTGGCTAAAGGTTCGACATTCATTTAATCAAAACAGTAATCAAACAACGCAACCATCAATCAATTAGATGATTATCATTTAAAATTCATAATTTTGATATATAGTCAAAAAATCACATTTTTGATGCCAAATCACAACAATAAGCCTATCTAATTTTGGTTCTCACACCAGTCAATTGGAAATATATTAATATCACACCTTCGAAACTCGAACATAAATACGGATGATGTCATGACAATCATCAGTACCATCTCCGGGCGACTAGAGTGTAATTCTATATCTTTCAAGTATATTAAAACTTCAAATACACGTGGATCGGACGTATATGCAAAATCTATATATACTTGATTGTCCAAATTCAATACAAATAAATATTCAAATACATTGAATAAGGTTTAAATTTTCAAAACAAAACTTGTTTTCAATTTTAAAAATATACTCTTCACACTCGTTCTAGGATATTACTGATCCTATCTTTAACGAGTCATTCCTATTGGATATTCTAATCCAATCTCTGATGAATTCTTTCGTATGGTTCTAATGTGTCTTGTTCTCGAGCTTTGTAAACCAAAGCTCTGATACCACGATGAAACAACCCGAAATCCCCTTATGGGAATCACGGATTGCTTTGAGAACAAGCCACATAAGGACACAAACAGAAGAACATTTCATTGTTAATTACAACAATTCCCTCAGAATACAAGAATATACAGAGGATAAATTAATATTACACATTAACTAAATATCAGAGATTACAATACATTACTGCAGCGGAAAAATAATACAATACACAAATGAAGGATATACAGATAGAAAGCTTTCCGGATATCATTCCAGCTGTAAACCAGGATCCGGTGAATATAAATCTGCAAAACCAAAACCACTAGCTGCTCGTGCGGAAAATAAGGGCACCCAGAGCTTAGGTTAAAATAATAAACTCCAGTTCAGTCATGTGACTGGTGTGAGAAGTAAAACAGTTACTTAAAACTTTACTTTAAATCAGATATATCAAGGGACCGCACCGTATAACACTGAATGGGTTTCCTTCCAAGAATACCAGTGCATATAACAACACAGCGCAATGCTTTTTGGAAAGTGAAGCTATTATAAGATCCAGGTCCTATCACACAATGCAACGCAAGCCGGGGGATAGGGTTTTCCCTTATAATAGCCAAACATTCTTGGTACGTTTAAAACAAATCATTTGATACTATTATAAGTGCATAGTGTATAAAACAACTTCAAATCATAAGTATCAATCATAGAAGGCATAAGTGCCCAATACCACTATGTCGCCATATATAGGTATACAATCAAAACCGCACGATGTCGTATTTGGAAATTGGATTTCCATCTGTGAACCGAGGCAAGGGATCGTCCTCACTGCTTCGAGACTGTCTAGCCCGAGTCTCAGGATCAGAGCTCGAGTGACCCTTGGAGCGATAGGGCCGGTCCACCGATGTGGATTAAAATGCCTGAACACTGCGTTTCACCGCCCTTTGGGGCGTAAATGAGCCAAATGACTTCATCGGCTCCACATAGTTACCGATATATCCGAGGCGCCTCGCAGCAGCAACAACCACACAGGTGAAAATAATATAAATGTCAGGGCTGGTAGGTCACTGACACCACCCTAGCTAGAAAGAAAAGCATGTCCTCCCTGAGGTCCTCTCCCGTTTTTGGTTCACAACCGGGGTGTAAGGCTCGCGAATTAACGCTACACAAAGCTATGCAACATAGGCGGTGCTTTGATCATCAACCACAAGACTTTGCTTTTTAACAAAAGCCTTGATCATTTGCCACTTAGGCATGCCACACAGGCAATTCGCACCATGCGACTGATGTCTATCGATATACAACCTCTGATCCCGTACGTCTCAGAGAAGGGTGAAGTAAGGGAATAAATTCCCCTTCACTAGGCAGATGTATATTTAATAGAGATCAATCAACACAGAGCAAAATCCAATGTCAGACACACAGTCCATACAAGTCCGTTCTGGGTCTGAACGAAACCGGAGGTACCTTGTACCTCGCATATCCATCGATCTCCAAGTACTTCTGGACAATCACCAACTGATCCCTCCTCTTAGGTTTACAGCCCAATCAAGATCATCCGTAATCACCCAAACGATGTGAAGACCTCCGGTCTTCGACCACCGTCTTCATCCTCGACACCACGTCGAATCAGTTATTTAGAATGGGCTAAACCCGGTCTTTCTGAATAAATCGCGTATATAATAAATAAGTGTTACACAAACACAACATACGTCTCATTCCAATTCAGAATATTCTTTTATTCAAATATTCTTATACTTTGGGAAAGGTTCCCATTAATTTTATTAAAGATAAATTCTTTAAATTTATTCTTTAATCTTCTCTTGAATATCAATTCAAACCAAATTATGGTTTATCCAAACTAGTCGGGATTAACGAACCTTACCGAAGTAATCATTTGTTTTAAATTTCCCATCCCAACCTATTCATTCCATGAAGTAAAACTGGTAATACTTCATATCTAACACCACGGTGTTATCGGTAAATTCAATTACCATTTCACGTTCAAATCTAGTTAAAGATTTAACTATCGCCTGGAGTAAAACTGGTGGTACTCCATTATCGATCATTTCAATCTAATTAAAGATTCATTAAAATTCCACTTGGTTTTAATCCTCCCAAAAATCAATATCACTGATTGTTTAACTTGGGAAATCATATCTTGTTTTTAACTGGGTTAAAAAACCAATGTCATTTAAAACACGGTTCATGATAAACCCAAAATCACATTCTATTCCATCAGTCTTTAACCGTAAATTATCAAGTGAACAATTCCCTAAGTATTAACCCCGAAGGCCGAAACCAAAATCAGATCAATACCCAAGAAACCATTCAACTTAACTAGTCTCCAGTTAGTTTCTGATTTTCTTAACTCCGTTGGGGTCTAAGAATAGTATTATTAAAGATACCATTCACGACAAACCCAAATCTCATTTGATATTAAATACAAGGCTCTGAATAGAAAATATATCGGCTTATACTCAATATCAAATTCTACGACCAACAAATATCGTATTGGAAATAACATTATAAATATCTTTCAAATTTCCATAACAATATCTGTATAATCACGTAATCCAACATCGAAATATTCCAAAGACAATTTCGATTCAAATCCATTCCAATTCAATCATTGGAAATTCTGGTTACTTTTAAAACCCTTTAAAATCCAATTTATTTATTTAAAAAATAAATGAATTATAATTCTAGTTCAAAATTAGTTCATTTCGATAAAAATCTATTTTTATCTTTTCAAATATGGACTTTTTCATCTCAATTCTTTCCAAATCATTTCTTATGATATTACACAAATTATTACTATTTTTAATAATTTTATCAAGGCCTGTACAGTCGATTTCCATCAACGGCCATCGAACTGCACTTACAACGACCTTTTCCAAATTTTATTTGGACATAATTCCAAATCCAACCATTATATTTCAAATCTCTAATATTCGTTAGAAAGTTCTTTTCGATACGAACCCAACGGTTCTGGTTTTAGGAGAATCCGACAATCGGATCTCCCGCATCGTCAATTCGAAGTCAATGGTCGAAATTCGTGAACTGCCGCAGCGCAGCGCGTTCTTTTCAGGCCATTTTATATATAATATAAATATATTATATATATTTCATCGATTTCCTTTTAAAACGTATTTTATAAATCGTTTTAAATTCGTTTTCAAAACGATTTCAACTTCATATTCAATTTCTAATCAAAATTGAATATTCCATATCATCGATATATAAACGATAATATTTTCAAAATGTTATATTTTGAAATCACTTCCTTTTCTATATTCATTCTAAGAACGAATATAATCGATATAAATAACGTTCGCGTCAAAATGGCGCATATCTAATCAACACGGCTTTATATTTTTCAATTACTTCATTATTCTATTCAACACATAAATCTATATTTCTTTCAATACATGAATATTCTCAACACATGAGTATCGTCAACACATGACTATTTTTATTATTTAATATATTTTATAAAATTATGATTTCGATCGTTTAATTCTTAATCAGACTCCAATCGTAAATTAGTAAGAGAACGATTCCTAAGTATTAATCCCGAAGGCCGAAACCAACATCAGATCAATACCCAGGAAACCACTCATCTTAACTAGTTTCCAGTTAGTTTATAACTTTATATATGATAAAGATGTAAATTTTATTGTTAAAATATTTTACTCAACACATGAATATTTTCAACACATGAATGGTTTCAACACATGAATATTCTCAACACATGAGCATTGTCAACACATGACTATTTTGTTTATTCAACACATGAATGTAATTTATTTTCTAAATTGGAATGAGACCCAATCAATTACCATATAATATTATTTATATGGATTCCATACAACACATTTATATAATAGCAACGATAAATAATCAACCATCATCCAGAGTGCATTATACATTGTATATGCATCAAATATAAATAGTCAATGCTTATAACAGCATGTCAGTCCATCGATCGACATACAGCTAATTATTGGGATTAGTGTATATCCAATTTCATCCCAACACCCATGTGGGGTTTCAAACAATCAAACACAGATTTTATTTGTGTAGTTGGGCAATGTGTAAAATTTATCGTCCTAATCAATATCAGTCAAATCAGTGTACATAAACAAATCGTTCGATTTGTAAATGAATATATATTTTATTTCAACACATGAATATATATTTGATTTCAACACATGAATATATATTTTATATCACAACCAACAGTCAATTTTCACAACACAAACAATCACACAAGTCGTCCATGGTCTGTGGACGACGGGAAGCAGTTTATATATGCAGTTATAAAATAAATAACTAAACAGAAAATTTTAGTGAGGAGTTCTCACCTTGGGGTTCCACTCCGCCATTTCATTTTTGAATTTCTGAATGGCTTGGATTCGCCCGACATTCCAACTCAACCATTTCACGTTGTTTACAATAAAAATCGCATTTTTATTCTTGAACTGTTCATACAAAAATCACATTTTTATTCTTCTCCTTATATGAAAATCATATTTTTATAATCTCTATTATATAAAAATCATATTTTTACATCGCTACATCGTTATAAATATTATATTTTTATATCACTCTTATTCTAACAAAGATTATATTTTTATTACTCTACATGAATAAAAACCATATTTTTTTATTCATATCAAAATCGTATCTTTGTCTTGTTATTTCATATATATAAAAATCGAATTTTTATAATTTCAACTTCATATTTTCCTTCTAACTAAAAATATATTTTCCATACGATAAAAATCAAACCTTTTTCTATATAAAAATTATATTTTTACTTTGCTATTTATGTATAAAAATCAAGCTATATATTCTTAAAACAAATTCTATTTATATTTTTAAAACAAATCCAGTTTATATTTCTAAAACAAATCCTGTTTATATTTCTAAAACAAATTCTGTTTATATTTTTAAAACAAATCCCGTTTATATTTTTAAAACATATCTTGTTTATATTTTTAAAACATATCTTGTTTATATTCTTCAACAATTAAATTCTAGTTTATATTTTCAACAATTTGATCTTTAAACTAACGTATATAAAAAAACACATTTTGCGCAATGTAATTTATATAAGAAAAATCGTATTTTTAAAACAATGATATATAAATAAAGTTCATATTTTTAAACAACGCCTAATTATTTTAAAAACCATACTAATTTTATTATGTAAAACAATGCCATTTTATTTTAAAACCATACTATTTTAAATAAATTTCAGATTTTAAACAACAATATTTGCACATTATTTTCAGATTTGCAAAACATTGATATATAAATTATCTTCAGATTTTCTAAAACAATGATGTTTTTTTGTTTTACTGATTTGAACAACATTATATAATTAACCTCATTAAACAATAAAAACTCACTGATGTACATCTTTCTGATAATAGCCGCAACTCCCTCGATGCCTAGGGCTCTCCATTGCTTCGCCTGGAGGTTTCCAGAAGATCATCGGAGGTTGCCACCTGTTCCGTCGTCGCGAGCCGCCACACCTCCACTAACCACATCCAGTTCGAAGCCCACATCCGCCGTGAAATCCTCTTTGAGCAGCGACACTTCGAGCAGCTCGTTCCCCCAAAACACAGCACGAGAATTTACCCAACCACCATGGATTTGAGTAGTTTGGGAAGTACTGTGATTTTGTCTTTTGTAGTGTGGGAATTCGTTGCAAGAATCGGGAGGAATCGAAGGGGGAAGTTTCGAAGTGGTTTCCTCCGTTATCGCGAGGAGATGCTGTGGGTTTGGGGAGAATTAGAATTTGGGTTATAAAAATTTCTATTGGCCCGTTTAATATTTTATTTATTTATTTAATTCTTCAAACCCCAAAAATTTCAGTTTTTACCACCGAACCTCAAATCAAACCCAACGACTGTCGCCCCTAGGTAAATACCCCCATTCCAAACACAATGGGATATGTTTCGTATCCCAATTCAGCTGTTACGATCAGTTTTCATCAAAATTAAAATATAAATCAGTATATATTCAATTTAAACATACATTTTAATTTACCGGGGTCACATACTGACTCTAAAAATTTCAGAAAAATTATTTCTAGCTTCGTATTGACGATACGGTCCTAACAAAACTAATTTCATCAAATTTGAAGACCTTTTGAAAAACGGCCATTTTCTGGTCGATCCAAATTGACTGAAACTGTTCAAACACGTTTTCCTTTACTACGCTAACATATTAATCCCAAAAATTCTGAATTTTGGAATCTAGCAATAACTTGACATCCCGGATCCAACAAAAGAGGCTTCGTCGAAAACCGAGGTCATTTGCAAAATTTCCGTTTTTAAGGGCCAGAATTCCATAGCGACTATTCTGAATTTTCAACTGGGTGTAACTTTTGATTCCCGCTATGAAATTTCAATTTTTCGGATTCGCTGGAAAGATATTCTCAATTAGATTATAATATTTTTGGTTTCGCTAAAATCTGGTTTATTTTGAACCCTGCACAGTCATTTGAACTTTGAAATCGAATTTTCAAACTACCGCGCCATTTTCAATTCCTATTATAATTAAAAATAAATATTTATATTCTAACGACGATCTATTTAAATAACGTTCTAATTTTATTAAAAATAAATTTCTCGTCGTTATTATTTAAGATAATTCATTTTAAATATTCAAAATTGCCAAAATAATTTTTTTAAATTGGCTCAGATTTCCGGGTTATTACAATCTCCCCCACTTAAAACTTTTTGTCCCCGAAAAGGAACGAAGCTGAAAGTTGTTTAACTAATCAACTCAACTTTCATTGTTTTCATTACGACTTAAGTTCCTCAACTTTTCAGTTTCTAAGAACTTTTCAAATTTTTCAAAAATTTGGCTAACACCCTAAATTTTCGAAAAATTTCACCATAAGCTCCCCTGCACCGGGAGCTTCGGGATATTTCAAATAGCCTCCCATGGCCCTCACCAATCCAAAAAGAAAAAGAAACAGCCAAGTGGCTAGCCAATCAACTCATAAAATCATCAAAAACCCAAGAAATACAATAAACATGTACCTATTTGTAGGGCAAACAATTTTACTCCTCTTCTCTAGCCTCCTTGCTATGACCTGTTCAATGTAAGTACATGTATATGCATGCAAATGCGATAAATTTTCAATACAATTCACTATTTGGTTCAATTTGGCTAAAGGTTCAACATTCAATTAATCAAAATAGTAATCAAACAACACAACCAACAATCAATTAGTTGATTATCATTTCAAATTCATAATTTTGATATATAGTCAAAAAATCACATTTTTGATGCCAAATCACAACAATAAGCCTGTCTAATTTTGGTTCTCACACCAGTCAATTGGAAATATATCAATATCACACCTTCGAAACTCGAACATAAATACGGATGATGTCATGACAATTATCAGTACCATCTCCGGGCGACTAGAGTGTAATTCTATATCTATCCAGTATATTAAAACTTCAAATACACGTGGATCAGACGTATATGCAAAATCTATATATACTTGATTGTCCAAATTCAATACAAATAAATATTCAACTGCGTTGAATAAGATTTAAATTTTCAAAACAAAACTTGTTTTCAATTTTAAAAATATAATCTTCACACTCGTTCTAGGATACTGCTGATCCTATCTCTAACGAGTCATTCCTATTGGATATTCTAATCCAATCTCTGATGAATTCTTTCGTATGGTTCAAATATGTCTTGTTGTCGAGCTTTGTAAACCAAAGCTCTGATACCATGATGAAACGACCCGAAATCCCCCTTACGCGAATCACGGATTGCTTTGAGAACAAGCCACATCGGGACACAAATAGAAGAACATTTCATTGTTAATTACAACAATTCCATCAGAATACAAGAATATACAGAGGATAAATTAATATTACACATTCACTAAATACCAGAGATTACAATACATTACTGCAGCGGAAAAATAATATAATACACAACTGAAGGAGATATACGGATACAAAGCTTTCCGGATATCATTCCAGCTGTAAACCGGGATCCTGTGAATATAAATCTGCAAAACCAAAACTACTAGCTGCCCGTGCGGAAAATAAGGGCACCCAGAGTTTAGGTTAAAACAATAAACTCCAGGTCAGTCATGTGACTAGTGTGAGAACTAAAACAGTTACTTAAAACTTTACTTTAAATCAGATATATCAAGGGACCACAGCGTATAACACGGAACGGGTTTCCTCCCAAGAATACCAGTGCATATAACAAAACAGCGCAATGCTTTTTGGAAAAATGAAGCTATTATAAGACCCAGGTCCTATCACACAATGCAACGCAAGCCGGGGGATAGAGTTTTCCCTTATAATATCCAAACATGCTTGGTACGTTTAAAACAAATCATTTGATACTATTATAAGTGCATAGTGTATAAAACAACTTCAAATCATAAGTATCAATCATAGACTGCATAAGTGCCCCATACCACTATGTCGTCATATATAGGTATACAATCAAAACCGCACGATGTCGTATTTGGAAATTGGATATCCGTATGTGAACTGAGGCAAGGGATCGTTCTCACCGCTTCGAGACTGTCTAGCCCGAGTCTCAGGATCAGAGCTCGAGTGACCCTTGGAGCAACAGGGCCGGTCCACCGATGTGGATTAAAATGCCTGAACACTGCGTTTCCCTGCCCTTTGGGGCGTAAATGAGCCAAATGACTCCATCGGCTCCACATAGTCACCGATATATCCGAGGCGCCTCGCAACAGCAACAAACGCATAGGTGAAAATAATATAAATGTCAGGGCTGGTAGGTCATTAACACCACCCTAGCTAGAAAGAAACGCATGTCCTCCCTGAGGTCCTCTCCTGTTTTTGGTTCACAACTGGGGTGTGAGGCTCGCGAATTAACGCTACACAAAGCTTTGCCACACAGGCGGTGCTTTGATCATCAACTACAAGACTATGCTTTTCAACAAAAGCCTTGATCATTTGCCACTTAGGCATGCCACACAGGAAATTCGCACCATGCGACTGATGTCTATCGATATACAACCTCTGATCCCGTACGTCTCAGAGAAAGGTGAAGTAAGGGAATAAATTCCCTTTCACCAGGCAGATGTATACTTAATAGAGATCAATCAACACAGAGAAAAATCCAATGTCAGACACACAGTCCATACAAGTCCGTTCTGGGTCTGAACGAAACCGGAGGCACCTTGTACCTCGCATATCCATCGATCTCCAAGTATGTCTGGACGATCACCAACTGATTCCCTCCTTTTGGGTGTACAGTCCAATCAAGATCATCCGTAATCACCCAAACGATGTGAAGACCTCCGGTCTTCGACCACCGTCTTCATCCTCGACACCACGTCGAATCAGTTATTCAGAATGGGCTAAACCCGGTCTTTCTGAATAACTCGCGTATATAATAAATAAGTGTTAGACAAACACAACATACGCCTCATTCCAATTCAGAATATTCTTTTATTCAAATATTCTTATACTTTGGGAAAGGTTCCAATTAATTTTATCAAAGATAAATTCTTTAAATTTAATCTTTAATCTTCTCTTGAATATCAATTCATACCAAATTATGGTTTATCCAAACTAGTCGGGATTAACGAACCTTACCGAAGTAATCATTTGTTTTAAATTTCCCATCCCAACCTATTCATCCCATGAAGTAAAACTGGTAATACTTCATATCTAACACCACGGTGTTATCGGTAAATTCAATTACCATTTCACGTTCAAAACTAATTAAAGATTTAACTATCGTCTGGAGTAAAACTGGTGGTACTCCATTCTCGATCATTTCAATCTAATTAAAGATTCATTAAAACTCCACTTGGTTTTAATCCTCCCAAAAATCAATATCACTGATTGTTTAACTTAGGAAATCATATCTTGTTTTTAACTGGGTTAAAGAACCAATGTCATTTAAAACACGGTTCACGATAAACCCAAAATCACATTCTATTCCATCAGTCTTTAACCGTAAATTAGCAAGTGAACAATTCCCTAAGTATTAACCCCGAAGGCCAAAACCAACATCAGATCAATACCCAAGAAACCATTCAACTTAACTAGTCTCCAGTTAGTTTCTGATTTTCTTAACTACGTTGGGTCTAAGAACAGTATTATTAAAGATACCATTCACGACAAACCCAAATCTCATTTGATATTAAATACAAGGCTCTGAATAGAAAATATATCGGCTTATATTCAATATCAAATTCTACGACCAACAAATATCGTATTGGAAATAATGATATAAATATCTTTCAAATTTCCATAACAATATGTGTATAATCACGAAATCCAACATCGAAATATTACAAAGACAATTTCGATTCAAATCCATTCCAATTCAAGTATTGGAAATTCTGGTTACTTTTAAAACCCTTTCAAATCCAATTTATTTATTTCAAAAATAAATGAATTATAATTCTAGTTCAAAACTAGTTCATTTCGATAAAAAACTATTTTTATCTTTTCAAATATGGAATTTTTCATCTCAATTTTTTCCAAATCATTTCTTATGATTTTACACAAATTACTACTATTTTTAATAATTTTATCAAGGCCCGTACAGTCGATTTCCATCAACGGCCATCGAACTGCACTCAACCTTTTCCAAATTTGATTTGGACATAATTCCAAATCCAACCATTAGATTTCAAATCACTAATATTCGTTAGAAAGCTCTTTTCGATACGAACCCAACGGTTCCAGTTTTAGGAGAATCCGACGGTCGAATCTCTTGTAACGTCAATTCGAAGTCAATGGTCGAAATTCGCGAACTACCGCAGCGCGGTGCATTCTATTCAGGCCATTATATATATAATATAAATATATTATATATATTTCGTCGATTTCCTTTTAAAACGTATTTTATAAATCGTTTTCAAAACGATTTCAACTTCATATTCAATTTCTAATCAAAATTGAATATTCCATATCATCGATATGTAAACGATAATATTTTCAAAATGTTATATTTTGAAATCACTTCCTTTTCTATATTCATTCTAAAACTGAATATAATCGATATAAATATCGTTCGCGTCAAAATGGCGCATATCTAATCAACACGGCTTTATATTTTTCAATTACTTCATTATTCTATTCAACACATGAATATTTTCTTCAACACATGAATATTTTCTTCAACACATGAATCTATATTTCTTTCAACACATGAGTATCGTCAACACATGACTATTTTTATTATTTAATATATTTTATAAAATTATGATTTCTATCATTTAATTCTTAATCAGACTCCAACCGTAAATTAGTAAGAAAACGATTCCCTAAGTATTAACCCCGAAGGCCGAAACCAACATCAGATCAATACCCAGGAAACCACTCATCTTAACTAGTTTCTAGTTAGTTTCTAACTTTATATATGATAAAGATGTAAATTTTATTGTTAAAATATTTTACTCAACACATGAATTTTGTCTACACATGAATGGTTTCAACACATGAGCATTCTCAACACATGAGCATTGTCAACACATGACTATTTTGTTAATTCAACACATGAATGTAATTTATTTTCTAAATTGGAATAAGACCCAATAAATTACCATATAATATTATTTATATGGATTCCATACAACACATGTATATAATAGCAATGATAAATAATCAACCATCATCCAGAGTGCATTCTACACTGTATAAGCATCAAATATAAATATTCAACGCTTATAACAGCCTGTCAATCAATCGATCGACATACAGCTAATTATTGGGATTAGTGTATGTCCAATTTCATCCCAACACCCATGTAGGGTTTCAAACAATCAAACACAGATTTTATTTGTGCAATTGGGCGATGTGTAAAATTTATCATCCCAATCAATATCAGTCAAATCGGTGTACATAAACAAATCGTTCGATTTGTAAATGAATATATATTTGATTTCAACACATGAATATATATTTTATATCACAACCAACAATCAATTTTCACAACACAAACAATCACACAAGTCGTCCATGGTCTATGGACGACGGGGAGCAGTTTATATATGAAGTTATAAAATAAATAACTGAACAGAAAATTTTAGTGAGGAGTTCACACCTTGGGGTTCCACTTTGCCATTTCATTTTTGAATTTCTGAATGGCTTGGATTTGCCCGACATTCCAACTCAACCATTTCACGCTGTTTACAATAAAAATCACATTTTTATTCTTGAACTGTTCATATAAAAATCACATTTTTATTCTTCTCCTTATATAAAAATCATAATTTTATTATCTCTATTATATAAAAATTATATTTTTATATCGCTACTTCGTTATAAAAATTATATTTTTATATCACTCTTCTTCTAACAAAGATTATATTTTTATTACTCTACATGAATAAAAAACATATTTTTTTTATTCATATCAAAATCGTATCTTTATCTTGTTATTTCATATATATAAAAATCGAATTTTTATAATTTCAACTTCATATTTTCCTTCTAACTAAAAATATATTTTCCTTATGATAAAAATCAAACCTTTTTCTACATAAAAATTATATTTTTACTTTGCTATTTATGTATAAAAATCAAGCTATATATTCTTAAAACAAATTCTGTTTATATTTTTAAAACAAATCCAGTTTATATTTCTAAAACAAATCCTATTTATATTTCTAAAACAAATCCTGTTTATATTTTTAAAACAAATCCTGTTTATATTTTTAAAACATATCTTGTTTATATTTTTAAAACATATCTTGTTTGTATTTTTAAAACATATCTTGTTTGTATTTTTAAAACATATCTTGTTTATATTTTTAAAACATATCTTGTTTATATTCTTCAACAATTAAATTCTAGTTTATATTTTCAACAATTTGATCTTTGAACTAACGCATATAAAAAAACAAATTTTGCACAAGGTTATTTATATAAAAAAAATCGTATTTTTAAAACAACGATATATAAATAAAGTTCATATTTTTAAACAACGCCTAATTATTTTAAAAACCATAATAATTTTATAATGTAAAACAATGCCATTTTATTTCAAAACCATACTATTTTAAATAAATTTCAGATTTTAAACAATAATATTTGCACATTATTTTCAGATTTGCAAAACAATGATATATAAATTATCTTCAGATTTTCTAAAACAATGATGTTTTTCTGTTTTACTGATTTGAACAACGTTATATAATTAACCTCATTAAACAATAAAAACCCACTGCTGTACATCTTTCTGATAATAGCCGCAACTCCCTCGGTGCCTATGGCTCGCCGTTGCTTCGCTTAGAGGCTGCCGGAAGATCATCGGAGGTTGTCACCTGTTCCGCCGTCGCGAGCCGCCCCACCTCCACCAACCACATCCAGTTCGAAGCCCCCATCCACCGTGAAATCCTCATCGAGCGGCGACACTTCGAGCAGCTCGTTCCCCCAAAACACAGCACGAGAAATTACCCAACCACCATGGATTTGAAGAGTTTGGGAAGTACTGTGATTTTGTCTTTTGTAGTGTGGGAACTCGTTGCAAGAATCGGGAGGAATCCAAATAATTCCTATACTAAATCTATAATCATAAAAACTCCTCCTAAATCCTATATCTATCTATACATATTCTATTATAATATTGTATATAAATATCCCTGATTCTATGATACCCTTATATCTCCCTCTAACTCTATGATTCTAAGCCTACAAGATTATAAATCCCCCTAAAATTATGACTATACTAGTCTAATAGAAGAATAATAAACAAGGTAATCTAATCAATGTTTATAATCAATTCTAACAATCAATTCGAGCAATTAATTCAAGCAAGCAATGTAAGCAATCAACCAAATTAATAAAATTAAATAATATGTGTTAATAAACACTTCTTGGACCTTTATTAAACCTAGAAACTATAAAACTCCCTCTTAAACTAATACGAGACTAAACCTCCAATTGTAAGGGGTCATCACCAACCAGTGGCCTAGCCTATACTTTAGTTCCCTTAAAACTATAATAGGACCTTAATCTAGACTTAGAAATAACTTTGATAAGATATCCTTAAAATTATGATATAAGTAAAGTAATTCAATCCTATTAATGAATCAATTTAAGCTTTGTTGTCTCAAAACATCAACTCAAACATGAAACTAAACATTTATTGTAACTTCTATCTATCCTAAAACCTATAAAGCTCCTATCAACTATAAATTCATAAGTATATTTCTAACAAACCTATCAACCACTAATGAAATTTAACCATGTCAAGTAAGTAAATTAAGTTATTCAAGTCAAACAAACAAACCAAATAAGTCAATCAGTTCAATCAAATTAATCAAGACGAAGTAAATATGTTATGTATTTGATTAATAATCCTATATTTCTAATAAAAAATTTTCATACTATATACTTGTTATGTGTGGAGTTAAAGTTAACATGTAATGCAGTGTGTGAAGTATGTTGATTATAATTTAGTATGAAATGTATGTCATGTGCAAAACAATATGAAATGCAACTTATGGTGTGAATAATCTTGATTTGAAATGAAATTGTAATTTATAATGATGAATGATATGAAATAAGATGTATAATAATAATATGCAGAATAATTTGATGATAATATCTATTTAGGTAAATTATATTCAAAGTACTATCTAACTAGTATAAATTATTTGAATCAAATAAAGATAATGTTAATTTCTAGACTTAGGTTAATTATATGAATGAAACTGATTAAAAGAATAATAAAGATAAGAGTTTAATTAAAAATATATTCATGATAACTAGTAAAAAATTCAGTAAAATCATGAAATTAAATAATATTAGTAGGGTAAATATTGTAAAAATTAAAGATCTTTCTAAAGAGAATATAAAATTTGTATAATATAAAGTAAGCTATATAAACATATATTCGTAAGTATATATAAAACTAATTTAAAAAGAACTTAAAATTTAATTTATGAGATATACATTAATATTTTGATACAAATCAATTTTAAATTTAAACTTTAGAAATCAAAACATATTTATTTGCTAAAAAACCATTTATACTTTAGAAGGAAACATTATAAAGTAATCTACAAAACTTCTTATATTTAAACTACTTAAAAAAAATCATGTATATATATTTCTTTATTTTAAGTAAAATATACAAGTTTTATAAATCTTAATAGGAAGTCTAAAAAAGTATTAGGTTACAAATAGTATTTGTGATAATGTAACCCAAAATTGGTATGAAATCATAAGAATAATATATAAGTTAAACTATGCATGTTTAAACTATATAAAAGATGAACAAATTTATATTTTGTAACAATACCAAAAATTTATATTAACTCTGTATATCATATTAACCATGTTTATATAATTTTATTAAATTATATATTTTAATATATATTTTGAAACGTGATATAAGAAAATAAGTATATAGATAAAATTAATAACTAGAATTTTAACTAGCATTTTCTAATTGAAAAAGATGGAAGGAAATATGAAAGTTTAAATCTTTGAGATAAAAAATTTGAATTTCATTCTATAGGCTGATATATTAACATATAGATATATGTATGTTAGACATATATGTGTTGTTTCAAAGAGAATATGGTTTTGTGACTTTGGTTTTAAAATATCGATTTATATTTCAGGTTTAACTATTTCTTGAAATAATATTAATCCTAGCAAACATCCAAAATTTATTTTATTATTATATTAATTTTATTATAATTATTTTTGAATTTCAAATTTGAATTTTAAAGTTTAAATTTCATATTTAAAACGAAGCAAAGCAAGAAAAACATCCATTCAACCAAAAATTTAACAATTAATTAACGCGTACCCGGTTTTTAAATCCATTTCTTCAATATTCTCTGAATTTTGAATTGATCTTCTAGAATTGATGATGAGATTTGCTCTATTGCGACGGACTCGTTTTTCTGATCAGGATAGTGTATTCATTTACTGAATTTGAACACCATGTGAGAAAGATATTGAAGATTTAGTAGTTCAACCAGTTTGGCGCCAAAATTTGAATTTTGAATGAATGGACACTTCTACTACTATATAAACGCCCAAAAGTCATATCTCTTCATAATCACTTCTCTTCTTCTTCTTCTCGTTTTTCATTTTTAATCAAACTTTCAAGAGGCATAACTTCTTCATTTCTTGACGGAATTGGACGAAATCAGCGGAAAATCGAAGAGAAATCCAAGGACTATGATTAGTAACAGTTTGGAAATGAATTTGGATCGTATTGGGGTGCAGCAAATTGAAACAGTAAGAGATATGTATGAAATCCTGTAACCGTTTTTCAGTTTTACATAGCCAACATCAAATAGCAATATCTCACTCAATTTTGATCGGAATTTGACAATCTACCCATCAAATCGACCGCGAGAACGAGAAATACAATCTGGAAAAGGATTTGAGACAAAATTGTCTAATCTGTGGATGCAACTTGAAGATAACCGTCGATAGTTTTGGTTCCTTCTCTCTTTATTCACAAAAAAATCGTTTGATCATTACTTGATCAATTCTTGACGGAATCTCATGAAATCAGCGACATTATGAAGCAAATGAAGAGAAGTACAACATGAGGATAAGTTGTAGATGAAAATTCAAATTTGTAAATTGGTCTAGTACCCATTTCATTTCTGATTTACATTTCATATGTATGTATATATATATATATCTGTTTCTTCTTGATGTCTCTTCACCAACCGTCGTTACTCCTTCTGGTTTCTTTTCGGAATTTGAATTTTCAATAGCCACCATTTCGGAATTTGAATTGCCAGCAGCCATGTCACCCATCTTTTCGGAGTTTGAATATCCAATAGCCATATAACACATCTTTTCCTGTAAACAACACAACTTGTCAAGTAATCAAATAACTTTTCAAGTAATTCATATGTCTTTTCAAATAATCAAACGACTTTTCAAAATAACTAGCTACAATAATATCATAAAGGTTTTGTAACATATCCATAGATCAAAATTTAAGAACATTTCAAATTTCAAAAATCAAATCATAGTAACTTGATTTTTCAATAAAATTAAATGCAGACTCATCTAATACTTGATGCAATACATGAATTTAAACTAGTGTTCAAAATTAGCCATTTATCATTTCCAAAAATCAGATTATGAACTTTTTGAAAAACCTTGCTCTGATACCAATTGACAGGGACTGCGGAATGGATTGTTAAGGCAAAGCAAACACTAGAGGGGGGTGAATAGTGTTTGTAAGAATTTAAATCTAATGTTAACTACGAGATGAATTTAACACCACAAACACAATCACAGACATAAATTCAGATACAAATGCAAAACAAACAGAAATTAAAATACAGAAAAGGAAAGAACACATCGGATTTTATACCGGTTTGGATCACTCCTACGTCCAGTCCCGCACAACGCTGGATTATGCAGAGTTTTACTACAATTTCCAATAGTCAAATACAACCTCCTTGATTTCACAGCTCAATAAGGAGACATCGACTCCTATCACTTGATTTCACGGCTCAACAAGGGCGCACTGACTCATATTCCTTGATTTCACGGCTACAAGGATACACCGATTCCTCTTTGACTTACAAACAGGGTTTATTCAACCCAAGCAATTACAAAACAGCCCTATAACTCTTGAATAGTACTTGGCTCATAGAGTAGAGAGAAGAAGTTTGATCAAAACAGAAGTGAATTTGGCAGAGCATAAGTGTAAGAATCATAAAAATGATTAAGAATAATGGTGGTATGAAAGAGTATGAAGTAAGAGAAGAAGATGTGTTAAAAAATTCAGTTTTTACCTCTTTTTATAGAGTATGAAGGGTTGCAACGGTTCTGAAGCGTTTCAAATAGTGAAAAGACACTTCCCTTCAAAATTAGAAAAAATAGCTGTTATATGTCGACATACACTTTTTGCTATGTCGACATACTCATGTGTATTTTTCATTTTCAAAACGTTTTCAAGTATTTTGATATAAAACTAATTCTGGAAATTCTTGAGTAAAATTCTAGTGTTGTAAATTAATATTATATGATAGAAAATCATATGAAAACATATTTTCAAACTATTTAAATGTATTTATAAAATTATATGATTTTAAACTATATATAAAGTATAAAAAAAAATTAATTTTGAAAAACAAAGAAGAATAAAAATAGAAACAAATAGAAAAACAAAATAGAGAGAATTGAGGGCAAATAGAAAAACAAAATGGAGAGGATTGAGGATAAAAATAAGAATTTGAAAATTGGAATTTGAATCTAAACCTGGAGTGCTATTTAGAGTCTTACAAAATCTAGACTCTATAAATATATTAATCTTGAACTCTTAAACTCTTGAAATCTTGATTACTCATGAGTCTTGAAATTTCTCTGATCTTTGAATTTCTATCATCTTTATAACTGTACAGTCTTCAGTAATATTTCCTGTATATAATTCCTGCACACACATATATATATTCCATACAAAAAGTGTTAGCATATATTTTATAATCAATGATAATTTAAATAAGGTTGTTGTCATCAAAACTCCATTCTCCAACACAAAGTATGTAATGTTTGTAAGCATATCTTTGTCTTTAGTCTTGTGTTTTGAGTAACCACTGTCTAATATCCATTTTCTTCTTTTGAGTGGGATCTACAAGAAATTTTTATAAACACATTGGTACCCACTTTTTAATAGGGTCCTAAGCGTTAGATCTTAGGAAACCAAACCCAAGTGGGTTCGGTATCCCTTTTATAAATATAGTTTTTATTGTTATGAATAGTTTCCATAAACAATTTGATATGTTTGTACCTAATTAAACTATTGTTTGTTTTTGCAATGCATATTTTGATTTCCATTTTCCTTTTAGTCTGTTTTGGTATACTTAGTGATACCTTATTTTCAATACTACGTTATGTTTTGAATCATTATTCCTCTTAGGATTAGCATTTTTCTTTGGTGGAATTTTTGATTATTTATTAAAACCTAATCCATTTTTATTGGAAGAAGATTGAGAATTTTCTATGATTTTTGATAAATTCTCTCTTCTTTTATTAAATTTAGAAATATTTTTAGAAATGCTATCTAGTTTGGTTTGAAGACTGGTATTTTCTAAATCTACTTGTTTAATTTTAGTTTTTAAATTGTGATTTTTAGAAATAATAGCAACATTCTTTGCATTTTGAGTTTCAATTTCTTGAATCAAAAGTGAAAGTTGCATCTCTTAATTAGAGAGAGATTCTTGGACCTTTTCAAGTTCTTCTTCTAGAATTTTCTTCTCATATTTCAGCGTATCTATTTCAAATTCAGTTTATTTTGATTTTCATGAGCTTCCTTAAGTTTCTTTTTAAGAAATTTTGTAGTGTTTAAAAAGTATTTACTTCGATAAAATCATCATAAGATAAATCACTAACCTCAGTGTTTTGAGCCACGAAGCATACATTTGCTTATTCGTCATTGCTGTCGCTATCACTATTTAACGAGGATGAATCCAAATTGTCCCATGTTATAGAAAAAGCTTTCTTTTTGAATTTATCTTTCTTTTTCTTGTTATTGAAAGTTTTCTGATTTTCCTTCTTTTGTTGCGGACTATCTCTTTAGTACCTCTTTGATTATATAGAAATCATGTACATTCAAAGATAACACCTTTTATCCATCCAAACCTACATAAACAATGAAATATATATTATAATCAGTTTTTTGTATATGTGTGTCTGAATGGTTTCCATTTTATGGAATTACACATGGACGTATAATCCATATTAAATGGAAATATATATTGTGGTTGTTGTAGCAATAAATGTGATTTATTTGCCATAAATAAGATCATAAAGGAATAATAAATATTGTAACCATCGTTGATTTGGGAAAAATAATTTGAATTAGGTGGTCATGCCTAAATGGTTAAAATTTAAAAATGATGACTAGGAATAGAAATTGTAACTCCAATTAAGGAAATAAATAACCCTGCACACACACATATATATATATATATATATATATGTACAATAAGAATAAATCAAACTAAAGTAAAACAAAAGTGTTTAAGTAGTTACAATAATTAAATTAGAAATAAAAAGGGACTGTTATATAGTGGACATTTATTAGTTTAATTAATGTCTTAGGAAATTATGACCGTTAGATTCATAAATGACATTGATTATAATTAATGGTAATAAATGACATTTAAGGGGTTAATTAGTGCCTTAGGAAAAATATGATTATTATGGTATAAATGGTAATAACCCTAATAAATAGCAATAAATGAAATTAAAAGGGGGTTAATGGGTATTGGTTGTCGTTTTAAATACTAAGTCCAATAAGGAAATAATTAATTAAACATCCTAGAATAGGAAATGTGTATGTTTTTCCTTGTTCTATTCCAGTTTATCTAGAATTAAAATATTTAGGTATTAGAATTGGCCTTAATAGGTTAATGATGCGAGGTCGGTTGCCTTATTCGACAGAAGTATGCACTTTCCACCAGTCGAATATGTGTCCAACTGATGTGAGGCGTCATTGGCCATAGGAACCTGTGACGATTATTAGTTTTCATAATGCGTATTATTTCCAAATTTAAAGTTTGCTTCATGAGCGAGGTCTTAAGTGGCTGTAGGGCTCTCCTCCCATCCAAAAGAAGAAACCAAAAAAGGTATAATTTATTTACATTGATTGATTTGGGAATGAAGGTCTCATGTGGTTAGATCAACCTTTGAAAAGGTATTAAGTGATCGCGTAGCCCACCTCCCATAAATGAAAGCATTAAAGATGATTGGGTATGAGTTTGATAATCTCCACGATTACTCTGCATCCCTAGAGTCTTAAGTGGCTGGATTGAGGGTCCACCCAGGGAATAAGTTTTAAATGACCACTAAGATATACCATAGGTAAACCTATCCTAAGGGGAAGTATTAAGTGGTTAGGATGTTATCCAATAAAGTCAGCTAGATAGTAACAAGGGGATACACTATAAGGAGGTCTTAAATTATGTGTAATGTCTACCTGTCTTACTGGTCTTAAGTGACTGCTTACTATATCTCGCCTTATGTGGATCATGGGTTTATTTGTGTGAATGACGAAAGCCTAGTATTAGTAGGACCTATGCTACTGTCCTCTAATTTTTATTAGTTGGGCTAAACTACCTAAAAGGCCTTAAGTGATTGATGGATCCACCTTGGGTCATAAGTGATCGGTAGGATCCACCCTTATACCATATTGGTAGGGAGGCTATTAAGTGGCTATACATACATATATATATATATATCATAATATACCTTATATAGTGTTAGTAGTTGGAAAGCCCGCCTCTTAGTTTTAGTTGTAGTTGAGTGATGGTTTAGAAGACTTCATAATTATGCGTAAACGTTCTATCTCAGTATCGTTATCGTTTGGGAATGCTACCTTGGGTATGGTAGTTAGTTGTCGTGCATAATGTTTACAAGGTTAAGTTAGAATTACTAGCCTTGTTGGACATATGTCTCTAGTTGAACCAAACGGGATACATCTGTATATTGTAGATAATGGTATATTCTTTCTACTCATAAAAACTTATTGTTATGACCCCTTCCTTATTACAATCTTCCAGGTTATCTCAAGAAGGTCAGGTCTTAACAGTGTGTTCAAGTTTGTTTTTTGGTTCT
This sequence comes from Allium sativum, assembly GCA_030737875.1. Lineage (NCBI taxonomy): Eukaryota > Viridiplantae > Streptophyta > Magnoliopsida > Asparagales > Amaryllidaceae > Allium > Allium sativum. The sequence continues at coordinate 179,986,489 of CM060924.1, read as the reverse complement.
CATTCTCTCTCATGCTCGATATTGACGTTGTTGATGTCAAAAGTTGGTCACTAGTGACGGTCAACCCCCGATCGTGCGTATAACACACGAATAACAATCACATATTACACAAAAGTAAGTGAAAACAGGGAACACGCAGAATTTTTATAGTGGTTCAGTGTAAGAAGGTGCCAACATCCACTTTATATATTGATTTACTTTTGATTATAAGTACACTATATTTTCTTTTTGAAGAAAGTGGAAGAATTGGCTATTTTTGGAGTTAGCCACGGAACTTGTATTTGAGAGAGGAAGTTTCCAAGAGAAGTTGGAGTGGAGAAAAAAGACTCGTTCTATTTTGAGCATGGAGGTATTTATGGGTGAAGAGAGGCGCTAGGCGAACTGCAATGTGGCCTGCCTTTTCTACGGAGCTCGGACATGTGGAGCTTGATCATTTGAAATTTTTACAGCGGTGGGACCCGGTCTACTGCTGATTAATAGTAACCTCAAAATTATGGCTTGCGTGGCACTCGAGATGAGGTGTATCAAAACTAGAGCCTTGGCCGGAAGTGGTTGACCGCCTTTAATGCCTTGAGAATCGGGCTAATGAATGACTTGTCTGGATATTTCCACGTAGATCCATAGATATCTGATCGATCTGACCTTTAAGGAGATGTTTGACTCGGTCTGTCTAGAAGTGCGATTATGTCGGGGCATGAGATGTCGTTGCTCGAGGGAAACTGGCTCGGGCCTAGTTTTATTTGGGCTTTCTAGAGCAGGGATCGACCGATGGGGTCGGTAGGCGTGTTTTTCGACATTCGATCCGTTGAACTGTGACATCTTTTGCCAAAAAGTGGGTCAAAACTTTGCCCCTCAGTATGCATCCTTCTTGATAAAGGAGGTGTGTTCTGAATATTGCATCGGAGTCCAATGTGTAGGAAGCTATGGTTGCGCCGAACCATATTAAGACCAGAAATCTGACGATCCTAATGGTTGTATTAAGACCAGAAAACCAATGATCGGTGTAGATCGTATTAAGGCCAAAAAACTGACAACCATCGAGGACCATATTAAGGTCGAGAATGTTACGAAAGTAGTTGAAAGATCGGCTTTGCATTTGATTGGGTGATTATTAACCATACTCGACTTAAAGTGTTGGCAAGTAGTAATCACAGTTGGCTTAGAGGAGTGGCGAGTACTAACCATACTCGGTTTACGGAGGTGGCGAGTATTAACTATACTCGGCTTACGGAGATGGCGAGTATTAACCATACTCGACTTATAGAGGTGGCGAGTATTAACCATACTCGGCATATGGAGATGGCGAGTACTAACCATACTTGGATTTTGGCAAGTGGTAACCGTGCTCGGCTTATATAATTTTACCTGTACTCAGCTAGTGGAGTCGGACATATGCAGTGATGGGTAAGCAAGACTTAACTGGCTGTCACAATTCTGTTGAGAATTTGTGTAGTTTTGGTGGGTGGCGAGTTCATCCGACTTAGGGAAGAGGTGTAACACCCCAAAATTTTAAAGAACACTATAATGATAAACTAAAGAATACTTAATTAAATATTAAGAATCAAGCCATTGTGTTCATCTCGGAATTCTGCTTAAGATAGACCCCAAGTTTGCGCAAAATGGACACCGCAAAATGGACACCATATGAAAAGGATATTAAAGTTTGAAGTTTGTATACATATAAGCATAATATATATAAATAAACAAATCCATAAATCAAAATCACGTAGCGGAAAAAGGGGGGAATTCGGTTAGGGGTTGACCACGTACCCCATGGGTGTCGATCCATGGGTCGACCCCTACATATAGGGGTGACCCCTGGGTCGACCCTAGCCAGATCAGGGCAGATCCTTTTCTATGTACGTGGACTCGTTTCTGACCAGGTTTGTTGACTTTAGGCTATAAATAGGACCTCGTGTCTATTGTTTTATTCACCCAAAAACAATGGAGACAACGAGGTGCTACCCTAACTCAGATTAAAATAGCCTATTCTTCTGCAACAACAAGTTATACGTATTCAAAAACCTCTGCTTCAACATCAACAATCACTTCTCTGTTCTTTAGATCCAGTCACAGTGAGTTTATGTTATTTTTAGATGTACACATGTAAAAAGTAATCCTGACATGTTTGTAAGTTGGATCAAAATTGGTGCCTGTTAATAACTTCAATCATAACTAATCATATCTGCTATAACTTGTTCACCTAATTTACTGATTAGTTTTCATATGCCTATTCCTGATATGCATGTTTTGTTAGCCTAATTTTGTCATCATATGCCTATTCTGCTATTATGCCTATTTCTATCACCATATGCTTATTCAGTTAGTATGCCTATTTCTGACATAGTATGCCTATTCTCTTCTCTCCCTCCTTCCCTTTTTATTTTTATTGCCAGGCTACCTTCGAGCCTAGGCCTATCGCTAAAATATGCGAACGTACGAAATTGGGAACGGTTGAGGTCGATAAATTAGGGCATAACTTATATGGTAAAACATGATTGGTATTTGGGGTATAATCTACACTTTGTTCTAAAACTTTAATTTGGGGCATAACTTATCAGATTGGGATTTAGGGCATAACCTTGGATAAACATGAAAAATGGTTTAATAATGAACATGCCTAGATTTACGGTAATTAGAAACTGTAACCGTACTTAGACAAGAGGTTAGATTACACTTGTCGTAGAAGTCTGCTCGGAACTGCTTGGCATATTCAGCGTCCACAATTGGTCAATCTAATGTGAGGGGTCGAGTGCATAATTGTACACGTAATGGTGCTAACACGAGGTTAAGTCCGACTTGTGGTAGAAATCTGCCCAGAACTGCCCGACATATCCAGCGTCCACAAGTGGTAGACTTAATGTGAGAGGTCTAGTCCATTAATATCCATAAACGAAAATATGATAATAACTTGTTAACTGGAAATACTTGACTTGTTTAAAATCTGTGGGGGTTACATGAACCTGTCGAATTGGGTAGGAGTTAAGTAAACTTTCTTTAATCAGTGGGGGTTACGTTAATCTTGTTATAGCCCGACAAACTTAACCTGTATTACATGTTGGGGTTATGCAACCTTGTTAAACTATTAGGCATAACCTCTCAAAATCCTAGTAGTGGGGATGCAAGGCTAAGGGGTAGCTTGCATCAATCGTCATGTGGGACCCGTTTAGTCAGTAACCCATCATAGTATCAAACGGGTAACCCCGAACTAGGTCGGGGTCAGGGCACGCTTACTGAGTTGATTATAGGAGGTTCGTATCGGTGGATGTGTCGACAACGCGGGACCCAATGGAGTCATGTGCGTGCATGGTTCCGGCTTCCTCGTGAAAATTATGATGTTGTGACATCAGTAGATGGATGTGCATCTCGTTAATTAAGATGCTAGATTGCGTAGAGTTTTATTACTATTTCCAATGGTCAAGTACAACCTCCTTGATTTCACGGCTCATAAGGAGACACTGATTCCTACTTCCTTGATTTCATGGCTCACAAGGACACACCAACTCTTATTCCTTGATTTCACGGCTCACAAGGACACACCGACTCTTATTCCTTTATTTCACAGCTACAGGGACACACCGATTCCTCTTTGACTCAACACAAACAAGGTTTATTCAACCCAAGCAATTACAAACAGTCCTGTAACTCTTCAATAGCACTTGATTCAGAGAGTAGAGAGTAGAGAGGCAGAGTATAAGTGTAAAAATCATAAAAACGATTAAGAATAATGGTTTAGAGAAAGAGGATGAAGTTAGAGAAGAAGAGATAATTAAAAATTCGATTTTAACCCTTTTTATAGAGTATGAATGGTTGCAACAGTTCTGAATCATTTCAAATAGTGAAAAGACACTTCCTTTCAAAGTTGAAAAAAGTGACAGTTATATGTCGACATGGAGTTTTTGTTATGTCGACATACTCCTTTGAAAATTTAAATTTTCAAATATTTTTAAAATGTTTTTGATATAAATATAATTCTGGAAATTCTTGAATTAAAATATAATGATATAATTTAATATAATAAACTAGAAAAATATATGAAAACATAATTTTAAATCATATAAACATATTTATAATTTTATAAGGTTTTAAACTATATAAATATAAAGTATAAATATAAAAGTTAAGCTTGAAAAACAAAGAAGAATAAAAATAGAAATAGAAACAAATAGAAAAATAAAATAGAGCGGATTGAGGATAGAATTGAAAACCAGAATTTAAAAATTTGAATTTGAAACCGGAGTGCTATTTAAAGTCTTACAAAATCTGGACTCTATAACTATATTAATCTTGAACTCTTGAAATCTTGATTACTCATGAGTCTTGAAATTTCTCTGATCTTTGAATCTCTATCATCTTTATAACTGTAGAGTCTTTAGTAATATTTCCTGTATATAATTCCTACACACACACACATATATATATTCTATACAAAAAGTGTTAACATATATTTTATAATCAATGATAATTGAAAGAAGGTTGTTGTCTTCAAAACTCCATTCTCCAACAGTTGCCACTTTAGGAAGTGATACATCCTACTGTGGGGCCAGCACAGGGTATTTACATGATAGGGAGCCGATCGATTGGGGTAGTAATTAGGGTACATCTAGTCTTGCTTATTTAGAAGCCCATTATTCTTGTTGGGGGTAACACTTGTCATCTATGTTGGGTTTTCTGTTATTCTTGTTGGGGGTAAAACCCATCACTAGAAGTACATCTAAGTCTACCATCTATTCCTGTAGGGATCATCTTGTGTCTGTTATACTATATTGGTGAAGAGAAAAGTATTAGAGAAGTGCAATATGATCTGTTCTGTTTATCCTGCTCATTCTGTTATACCTATCTTATGGTACTATTATCTCTCATCCAGTTTATATGCCTGTCGTGATGCTTTTACTTATTTATATTCTAAAAGTAATTGGACTTGACAAACTTTATCTATGACCCATTTTATTTCCCCTTCTCTCTCTTCCATCCCCCCTAGGTTCTCAGGTGGGAATACTCAGGCTTGATTTGGATTCTCTGTTTCATTCTGCTTGGAGCTGCTTAGATGTACCGCTTTGATTTCCTGTCTTCTCGGATATGGCTATATTTTGGGGACTACGCTTTTCATATATTATTGTACTCTGATGATTTTAGTACAAGACAGAAGTTTTAAATTGATGTAATAGGTTTTCTGTATTTCAAACTTATGATGTAACTGGGTTTTGGACCACGATGATTTCTATTAATAAAGTTTTAAATTCCACTATTATTTTATATATGTCTTGATGTTTCTGTTTTTGTTTACCTATAACGAACGTGGGGTGTCACAAGAGGCGAGTATCTTCCATACTCGGCTTAAAGAAATCTGACCATACTCGGCTCGAGGAGTAGGCTTAGACATGGTGGCAGGCTTTGACTGTGTCTTACATACGGTGGCTTAGCACTGACCATATTCCGGTCGGCGAGCGTCATTCATGCTCGACTTAAATCATTTAAACATAGTCCATGTTTGCAAAAGAAAGTTTATTATTGCTAAGGGCTATTGCAAGGAAATGAAAAAAAATTCTAGATGGGTGATAACTGAATCCAAAGCATGACTAGGAGCTAAATCCTAACCTTGTACATGTGTTCTTCATTATACCCATTTTATTGAAAGAAACAAAAATACATTCGAAAGAAGAAATCTAAATCTCATTAATTTATGATGATGCCATGATTGCTAGGCTTAGGGTCCTTTTCATTTCTGGGAGCTCAAGGACCGACCTGAGGAGTTTCGACAGAAGATTGTGGCGGCATTGCCCATGTGGTTTTCTTGACATACTCGGGCAATTCCCCCCGCCTGACTCTATCCTCGATGAGATCGCGCAAGTGCCTGCATTCACTGGTGTTGTGACCAGCAATGTTGTGAAACATGTGTTGAGACAAGATTTTGATCGATGCCGACATATAAAGGTGCAATGAAGATCATTTCATAAAGATAACGGTTTTTACTTTGAGTCATGTTAGAAATATGTTAAAATCTATCCTTAAAGTATAACACGAATGCACAAAGTAATATCATATATTTGTTGCTGAAATCTGTATATTTGAGGAATTGAAATGTAACAGAAAAAGCCCAAACGGTCCAGGCTCCGACCGGGAAAGACTGCAGAGTGATATAGACTGTAGACCGAGGTCCTCTGGTCCACAGCCATAAAACGGTCGACCGCCCAAAAAGGACCTGTCGACCAGTTATGCTGTGTTTTTAAAACATAAACTAAAACGGTTGACCGTCCAAAAAGGACCAGTCGACCGGTTAATCTGTTTTTGCACATAACGGCTATTTTCTGGAAGTTTTTATTTTTAATTAATTTCAACCAGTCGACCGGTGGTTTTTGACCTGTCGACTGTTTTCGAACAGAGGCAACTTTTCGAATAGTCACTTCCATTTCTCCAAGAGTTGCTTCTCTTTCTCTTCACTAACGATCATGACTGTTGTTTGTAACTTTTCACAAATGGTTACAACTGTTTATTTCTTATATAAACATCATGATTTCATCATTTTATAAAACCGAATCATTCTATATTCTCTCTAATTTTTGAATTGCATTTTCATATTCTTTGCAAAACAAAAGCTCTCCAAATTTCAAATACTTGTTGAATCCTTGAATCAATTTAATATCATTTGATTCAACAAGCATTCTACTTCCTTAAATCTACGCATTCAAAGTATATACTCGAGGATCAGATTATAGGAAGATTGTACTCAAACTGTTGACTATCCGTGTTGAATCAAGAACACAAAGCAGAAGTCAAAACCACTGTATTAGTTGAAGTCCAATGTGTGATCAGGCAAGTGTTGAAGTCCTCCGTGTTGTAAGAGGCAAGTTGTGAAGTCCTCGTGTTGATAGAGGCGTGAAATCCCGTTCGGCTGCTCGGGTGTTGTATACCTGTTCCTCCGGGTGAAGTGAGGTTGTTGATAGTGAATTCCAGAAGGAGTCTGGGACTGGACGTAGGACGGGAAGTCCGAACTAGTATAAAAATTCCTGGTGTGATTTTTCTATTTTTACTGCATTTACTAACGTACAATTCTGTCCTTGTTTATTACTTCATACTTAACTATTGTTCGTCATATTACACGATCCTTGTGTGTATTATTACTTGACAAGTACACACACACACACACTTTCAACATGCAGTGTTTTCCAGAGTCGAGCTCTTTCTGGGTCGGCTCTCTTCAAGGAGGTTTTGGGAAAGGCAGATATCCTCGTAAATCAAGGTAAATGTCGAGCATGGGAGGAATTGAGCTTGGTGTACTGATCGTACTTGTTCTCTCTCCGAAGGCATACATTGCCCTCATTCTTTTCCGAGACCTTTCCTCTTCCTTTATTCTGGCCATTGGTGTTGGATGGACCTCCATCTTTGGTGGCAAGCATCTCGAGGCTTTCCATATTAATGCTTGCGTCTTATTTTTGGAGGAACCACTTGGCCTTGGCTTAAAAGTCTTCAATGTACTCTGGAGGATCCCTAGATAAAGACATCCTAAATTCTGATCGGTTATGAACACCTACAATGGCGGCCATAAGCACCATCAACGGCTCGGGTCGATCGACTGATGCTACGACCATGTTGAAACTTTTTAGGGAGGACTAGAGGGTTTTGTAGGATCTCTATTTGATAGAGGTCAGAAACATGACACTCTATGGTCAAGAGATATGAACTTTGAACTGCTCGATGAAGCGGGTGGCTAGCATGTTCCAGCTGCTGATCGACTCTATTGTTGGCTGCCGAAACTACATGTCGGTTATATCTGTGAGGAAGATGGGGAAGAACTTGGCCATAACGTTGGTCGATGCAGAGAGTGCTTCCACGTGACGCATATACCACATAAGATGTATGGTCGAGTCGGTCCGACCATTGTAGGGCTCTATGGCCGGAAACTTAAAGTCTGGAGGATTGCATGAATTTCTGATTTCCCTGGTGAATGGGGTGTAGTGGATATCATCTATATCTTTTGAGAAGAAGTTCCCCGGGTGAAGCGTATGATAATACTTGCAAGCTGGCTTCCTGTAACGATCACGAGATTTTTGACCCCGAAAATCGACATAAAACATAATGTCGACTAATCAGACATCTAAAACACCGGATCATTTAGAGAAAGAAGTTAAAGGGTGAGAATAGAAAGAAAGAAAATTAGAATAGAAGAAGAAGACAACTGAATTGAATCAGAGTAAATACGAATCTCACAGCGGAACGAATAAAATATATTATAACATAACTTTGAAATACAAAACTGTATAGATACATACCATTATCAGAGTTCAACTCATAACATCACAGCAGAAATAAACTTTATATATAACTAATGTTGAAGCCTCCTGCTCCAAGCTCCTCTGAGTATACCTGTAAAATCCTGACTACTTGACTGCCCATACAAATTTTGGCACCCAAGAGTTTAGGGTAAAACAAAACAAAATAAACTCTAGGTCAGTCATGGGACTGGTGTGAGTAAACTTCAACCATTCGGTTTAACTTTGAATAATCTTTTTGAAAGAAAAGGATAATAGTAAGACTAGCCCACAAATAAGCATGGACGGTTTTTACCTAACTATAACCCAAAATATTTTCAGAAATCAATACTTTTCTAATATCATAATAGTGTCTAATCATAAGTAAATAAAATATAGCAGAATGTTTGCATTTCACGCTCCATATATATATATAATATAAAATCAAAACCGCGGGCTCTTATTGGAGATTGGATTGCGACTGACAAGGTATGGAACCACCTGCCGATAGTTATCTATAGAGAGGAATACACGGGGTTTAACAAGAACGTCTTGCAACCCGGCCACACATTATTGACCACTCATTTCTCTTGAGTGTATCAAATATATTGTCACCTACGGTTGCTAGCAACATAACCGTTCCCGGGAGATACAGAAGTGAATATTCTCTAGATGGTGATAATACACCCTAATGGGGGCGACCCACATAGCCATGCTGCCTGCCCGATCTTTGTCATTTCCCGGTTGATGAGGCTTGAGGCTATAACGTATCTCTTGACAGGTCACACCTTCACTTTCTTTGAATGCCACATAGTCATACCCGCCAAATCACAAATTGATTTCCAAAAATATCACGGGTATAAAAAGCTAAGAGGAACGAATTCCTCCGTCACCAGACATAATACTTTTAAGAGATCAACCGTTCGTGATCTATTAGGTATACTCTGTAAGACACTCGTCCATACAAGTTGTTCTGGGACTGGACAAACATAAAGCACTATTCTGGAACAGAACGACCCTTGCATTTCACTCTGTCTTCAATTGTCTTCAGCATTATCAAATTCGCAGCACTTATGCCTATACATAGTATCCAACCGGTCTCTCTGTATTGACTACGATGGTCAAAACACTTCAATAGTCGGTTATTTGACTATCGAAGTAAAAACAACATCCATTCAAATGTACAACTAAACATCACACCATCACTGGTCCTTTTTATTTAACATTAATTTTCCGGTTTCCCATATCATACCATATATTTCCCAAATCCCGTTTTATCCTTTCCCACTTCTTGGAAAACATTCCCAGTTATTATAAACTCTCATTATCCCATGTTCCAGAAAATGTATGTTATTAACGTTCGAAACATTTCCATTGTTTTCACATTCTTTATTTTCTATACTTGGATAATATACCCTATCTACATTGGAAAAATATTTCCAATTTTATTATTAACATTTTAATCAGCCGAACATCCACTTTTAAAACATTATTCACTTTAAAATGTGAATATCATCCCTATTATATAAATCTGAACACGTTTATCGAATAATCTCTTTATTCAAGTAATAATTACCCTGATCTTGTTTACCGAAATCTCTTTCATAATTTAATATGCCCATTCTACTTTATAAACTCTGTTTCTAAGTCAACTCCTCGTTAAATCAATATCAAGTTTATAACTAAATATTGATTACATATTGTAACGACCCGGAAAATATGAACCAATTTAAAAATTTTAAATTGGCTATTTTAGTGGATTTTAAATATTTAAAATAAATATTTTAAATGATAGCGATGAAAAGTAAGTTTGAATCGACATTTGAAAACGAATATAATTAATTCAAATTATAAACAAGGCATGAAATGGCGCGGTAGTTTCAAAATTTAAATTCAAACTTTGACTGACTGTACCAGGTGCAAAATAAAACGGATTTGTGTTAAACCAAAAATATTTAAATCTGTTAGTGAATACCTTTCTAACGAATCTGAAAAATCGAAGTTTCATAGAGGGAAGCAAAAGTTATGGCCAAATGAATTTTCTGAAAGGTAACTATGGAGTTTATATAGCCCGTGAAAATGTCCATTTTGCAAACAACCTCGGAATTCGATGAAACCACTTTTGTTGGATCCGGGATGTCAAATTATTGCTAGGTTTCAAATTTCATAATTTTTGAAGCTAGTATGTGAGCGTGGCAAAGGAAAACGTGTTTTGGTCAATTACAGTTAAATTGGATCGACCAGAAATGGGCCATTTTCCAAACGGTCTCAGAATTCGACGAAATTAGTTTTGTTGGGACCGTATCATCAAAACATAGCTAGATTTATTTTTCTGGAATTTTTCGAATCAGTTTGTGGCCCTGGCAAATTGAAATGTACGTTCAAATCAAATATTGAATGTTTTATATTTTAATTTGAAGGAGAACTGACTGAAACAGTCGAATGGGCCTATGAAACATATCCCATTGTGTTCGGAATGGGGGTAAAACGCTAGGGACGACAGTCGTTGGGTTTGGATTGGGGTTCGTGTGTGAAAGGGGGTATTTTCGAAATTTAAATATATATATATATATATATATTAATAAAAAATCCTATTGGCTAGCCACTCCTTCTTTCTTCCCCGTTACCTCGCAGCGAACGGCGGAAACAAGCTCAGAACTTCTCGATCGTTTTCCGGCGAATTCACGCACCAAAACCCCCTGCCACTTCGACGTTTTCTGAAGATCTCCCCCCCTCTTCAAATCAAAACAAACCCCACCTCAAATCGTTGTGTATTTCTCGAGATTGAGCTCTCCAAAGTTTCGCCATTCGCAGTCCGATTGCTCCTCCCTCAGACCTCCGAGTTCGACGCCGTCAGCACCCCAGGCGCGCCTCTCCTAGCCCTTCAAGGTGGCGTAGGCCGATTGTCATATAGTTGCGCGGATTTCGAGAAAAGTGCAAACCTAGTTTTGAATGAACGTGTGAGGAAACGGCTGAAACTATTTAGTAGCAGTTTAAAGCGCTACAGTTTTTGATTTCACTATAAAAATCATATCTTTTTCGTTTCTTGACGAAATTCAGTGAAACAAGAGACAGTGGACTCGTGTGGACGTCTTCTACATTCTAGAAGAGACCGCATATTTTTCTGAGCCTTCTGCTATTTTTGGTGGAGTGGAACCCAATGTGAGATTTCTAAATTATAAACGATATGGAAAACGACGATGTACAAATTATATAGTCGATGTATGAGTTATATAAGCGTTGTACACCTCTTGAATAAGCGTTGTATAAGTTGTATGTTCGATGTATAAGTTATATATGTGTTGTAAAAATTATATATGTGTTGAAATAGAAGTGAAATGCTTATATATATATATATATATATATATATATATATATATATATATATATATACGCCCCTCGTCCATAAACCATGGACGATATTTATTGGTTGTGATTGGTATGAAAATTGGTTGATTACAAATGGTTGATTAGAATTGTTTGTGGTTGAAATTGATTGATTGTGGTTGAAAAATACCCGTTTGTGGTTGAGAAATATTTAGTTGAAACCACATAGGATTAGTTTGTGGAAATGAAAAAATATACATGCCGCCTGCGTGCGAACTAGATGCATGATTCCCCATTGTCAAAAGCTGCGAGGCTTTAAGGTAGAGCGAGGAGCCGTACTAGGGATGGTCCCGGTTTTAACTACCCTGCCGTTATGCTGCCGAAATTTTGAATAATATTCATGTGTTAGAATTATTTTCCTGTGTTGAAACTATATTCGTGTGTTGAATAGAAAACCTTCATGTGTTGAATCGAAATTCATTCGTTGAATAGAAATTCATTTGTTGAATGGTATTCGTGTTTTAAATAAATTGTTTTAACAATGAAAAATCACATTTTTACTCTATACATACAAACTATAGAAAACGTTCATGTGTTGAATCGAAATTCATTCGTTGAATAGAAATTCATGTGTTGAATGGTATTCGTGTTTTAAATAAATTGTTTTAACAATAAAAATCACATTTTACTCTATATATACAAACTATAGAAAACATTCATGTGTTGAATCGAAATTCATTCGTTGAATAGAAATTCATGTGTTGAATGGTATTCGTATTTTAAATAAACCGTTTAACAATATAAAAATCACCTTTTTATTGTATATATACGAATTTTGAATAACATTCATGTGTTGAATAGAAATTCATTCGTTGAATAGAAATTCATGTGTTGAATGGTATTCGGGTTCGAAAGAAACTGTTTTATAATAAAAATCATATTTTTATCATCTATATAGACTATATAAAATAGACGTGTTTAGAAATAAATTGTTTTATAATAAAAATCATATTTTTATCACCTATATGAACTATATAAAATAATCGTGTTTCGAAATAAATTGTTTTACAATAAAAATCACATTTTTTTCTATATACATGAATGGTTAAAAATAGCGAAGTGTTGAAATAATTGTCGGTTGGATAAAAATATCATTTTTATCAAATGTATGAACAGAATATAGTTTTGGAATCGAAGAATCGGTATATATATATAAATAGAATTGAAATATATCGAATAATGAAGCTGCAGTTCGTGTTTTGAAATCGTGATTTCAAACGATTAGTGCGGGAGATCCGACCATCGGATTTTCCCGAAACTGAAACCGTCGGATTCGCTTTGGAAATATCTTTCCAACGACACCAACTTTGTAAAGATCCAACGATTGGATTGTCTGGAATGTTTAGTTCAAATCTGACGAAAAACAGCGCCGGAATCGATTATATTTATATATATATATATATATATATATAATTATATTAAATCGAATAACGACGCTGCAGTTCGTATTTTGAAATCGAAACTTCAAACGATTATATCGGGAGATCCGACCGTCGGATTTTCCCGAAACTGGAACCATTGGATTCGTTTTGAAAAGATCTTTCTAATGATGTAAATTTTGTGAAGATCCAATTGTTAGATTTTCAGTTAAGTGTAAATCAAATCTGAAGAAAAACAGCGCCACGGCCGCTTTATGGCCTGAAGCGTCGTTTGAATAAATTAGCTATTTTGAAATAAATAAAAATAGCGATAAATCGTTATAAAATATTATAAACGATATGGAAGTGAAATTAAGAAACTAACTGAAGGTTGGCTAAGTCGAATGGTTTCCTGGATTTTGATCTGATGTTGGTTTCGGCCTTCGGGGTTAATATTTGGGAAATCGTTCTCTTACTGATTTACGGTTAGTGAGTAATGAACTGGAATATGGCGTATGTGTGTTTGTGCTGCCCTTGTTTATTATATACGCGAGTTGCTTAGAAAGACCGGGTCTATCCCATTCTGAATAACTGAATCGACGATAAGAAATCGAAGATGAAGACGGTGGTCAAAGACCGGAGATCTTCACCTCGTTTGGATGGTAACTGATGTTCTGATTGGGAGGCATCCCGAAATATGGATATTGAGTGGTGATCATCCAGACGTACGTGGAGATCGATGGGTTTGCGAGGTATATAGTGCCTCCGGTTTCGTTCAGACCCAGAACGGACTAGCAAATGGACGGTGTGTCTGACATTGGAATTTATTCTGTGTGATTGATAGCCATCAGTCGCATTGTGTGAATTGCCTGTGTAGCATGCTAAGACGCAGTGATCAAGGCTTCTGTTGAAAACAAAGTCTTATGGTGATGATCAAAGCACCGCCTGTGTGGCGTAGCTTTGTGTATGACGTGAATTCGCAAGCCTCACACTCCGGTATGAACCAGAAACGGGAGAGGACCTCGGGGGGACGTGCGTTTTCTTTCTAGCTAGAAGTGACGTCAGTGGTTTTACACGCCCTGACGAGTTTGACTTATGTGGTTGTTATTGTTGCGAGGCACCTCGGTTATATCGGTCGATCTAGGACCGATGGAGTCATTCGTTGGTTCATTTACACCCCAAAGGCGGAGAAACGCATTATTCAGGCATTATAATGCACTCCGTGTGAACCGGCCTTGACGATCCAAAGTACGGTTGCGACTGTGCCTGAGACGCGGGCTAGATAGTCTCGAATTTGGTAAGGACTATCTTTTGCCTTGGTTCATGATGGAAATCCAATTTCCAAATACGTGACTGTGTGGTTTTGATTGTATACCTATATATGGCGACATAGTGGTATGGGGCATTAATGTCGTTTATGATTGATACTTATGATTTGAAATTGTTTTTGAAACATATAAACACTAGTAGTAATATCAAATGCTTTTGTTTTATTCGTATCAAGCATATCTTGGCCATTATAAGGTAAATACTCTATCCTCCAGTTTGCGTTGCATCGTGTGATGGGAACTGAGTCTTATAATGGCTTCATTTTTATAAAAAGCATTGCGATGTTTAAAGATTTACTTGTTTTAAAGTACGGTTTGCGTTCCATGAAAGTGGCGTGGTCCTGTGATTAGCCATATTTTAATTGTGTTAAGTAGATTTCTCATACCAGTCCCATGACTGACTCGTAGTTTGTTTCACTTTCAAACTCAGGTGCCCCTTTTTCTACACGGGCAGCCTTGTATTCAGGTTTTAGCTGGCTTTCTCTGGATAGCTGGAGCTGAAGATAGATTCTACCATTTATCTCTTTTTATGCTGTTCAGCTCCCATTGTACATACTATGTTTGTTTCCGCTGTAGACATTTATGTATAGCTAAACTGTATTTGTACTAAGTATGATCCTGTATACTGTGTAACTCTGATGATTATGTTTATCCAGTGTATTATTTGTTCATTATCTAGTGTATTTATTTATTTATGTTCTGTTGTTATATGTTTATGTGTTATATTCCAAAGATTACCCTTACCACCGTCAGTACGGGGTTTGGGGTCGTCACATCGTGGTATCAGAGCTTTGGTTAAGCTTAGTGCTGGAATATAACATATTAACGAACTCGTCAGAAATAGAACCAGTAGTGTTCTAGGACGGGAAACTCATTACAGATAGGATCAGTAATATCCTAGTATGAGTAAAGCAGAATGAAATACACCCCAATAGACACATTTACATTTGAAGTATATGTTTCTATGTTTTAAAATACCTTTTCTGTGACCTGACACTTGATCTACCATTTGCAGAAGTACTAGAAAAATGAGTGTCAGAAACAGAAGAAATGCAAAACCCGATCTAGAGGCTCTATTAAAGAGATATTGAAATCTGGGCGGAGCACAATTCTCGGGCAATGAATCTATTATTCAAACTCAAGCTTGGGTGAGCTCTGCTGAAAGAATATTTGAGCGTTTCCAGCTGAGAGATGACCAGAAAAGGTTAGTGGCATCTTGGGTGCTCAAAGAAGAAGCTTTAATCTGGTGGGAAACAATTATCAAAGATAATCCAGAAGGTGATATCACCTGGGATAGATTCAAGGAGATTTTCCTAGAAAGATTTACTCCTCCTGAGGTGACGGAGCGATTATGTGATGAATTTTCTTATCTGATACAAGGAGATATGACCATTCCAGAATATCATAAGAAATTCAATGAACTTTCTCACTTTGCTCTTCATCTGATTCAAGATCCAAAGAGGAAGAATCTGAGATTTACTTTCATGACCTGCAAAGAAAATATCAGAATAGTGTGATGAGGAATGTGAAGCTCCTTTTTTCAGAAATGATTTATATGGCTTATCAGTATGAAGATCTCCATAAGAAAGGTATGTTGCGGGACGAAGAGGAAGTCAGTTCTAGTAACAAAGTGGAGTCTTTGATTGATAGTCCTGAGGTAAGTAAGAAACTCGGAGCTAAAAGAAAAAGAGCTAAATCTGAGAAGGAACCAGTAACAACTGCCACATGCTCTAACTGCAGTAAATAGGGGCATCTGACCAGGAAGTGTAAATCCTCGAAGAAACGAAAGAAAGATGGGTTTAAATCCGGCAAAAAGCTCCAGGAAAGTAAAAGATGCAATCAATGCCATCGGTTTGGTCATGTAAAACAAGAGTGCCTGCTGTTAAAAACAGCCAAAGAAGCTCAGGTAAATGAAGTAGCCGAAGTGCCTGCATCTTCGTCTGCTCAGGAAAGGCCAGATGTTTTGGAAGGCACGCTTACTGTCAAAGATATTCCAGTTAGAGTATTGTTTGACACAGGCGCTTCGCGAAGCTTTGTTGCAAAGAATGCGGTTAAGAAGTTGGATTTGAATTTGAAGAAGCTCAAGGAACCAATGACTGTCCAGAATCCGGTTGGGGGTTCCCTCGATCTCAGTTGATTTTGTGGAGTGCCGGTTTCTTTTTCTCGTTATCGGTTTCCTACTATCGCGGTCGTCATGAATTTTACAGAGTTTGATCTTATCTTGGGGTTAGACTGGTTGACTAAACATGAAGCTGAGGTTAAATGCGCCGACAGAGTCGTTAGGGCGAAGATTAAATCAGATTATTATATAACCATTCCCTGTGAAAGTCAGAATTCTAATAGAAAGGACTTCTGGGCAACTTTGGATGTTTCTCCTGCTCAAATAGAAAATATCCCTGAAGTCACAGAGAATATTCCCGACCTAGTGAAAGATATTACCGTCGTCAAGAATTATGCAGATGTGTTTGAAGAGGTTGTTCGCTTACCTCCGCATAGAGAAATAGATTTCAAAATTGCTTTGATTCCGAATGCAAGGCCGGTAGTTCACGCTATTCGAAGAATGTCCTTGAAAGAGAAAGAGGAATTAGACAATCAAACTCGACAGTTAGTATGGAAGGGTCTGATCAGGCCTAGTTTCTCTGATTGGGGTGCAGCAGTGGTGTTTGTCCCAAAATCTGACGGTACTCTACGACTGTGTGTGGATTATCGTGATTTGAACAAACAAACAATAAAGAATAAACATCCATTGCCGTGAATCGTTGATTTATTGGATCGTCTGAATGGAGCCCAAGTATTCTCAAGGGTGGACCTAGCTACAGGCTTCCATCAGCTTCGAATTGCCGAAGAGTGTGTTCCTATGACAGCATTCAGAGGTCTAGACTTATTCTATGAGTGGTTAGTAATGCCGTTCGGATTATGTAACGCTCCAGCATACTTCGTCGATTTGATGAATAGGGTGTTCAGAGGAGTTTTGAATAAGTTTGTTCTGGTTTTTATTGACGATATTCTAATCTTCTCTAAATCAAAGACCGAACATGAAAAACATTTGGAACAAGTTCTAGAAATTCTCAGAAGGAATGTATTAAAAGCTAAACTGTCCAAATGTATATTCTGGCAAGATGAAGTGAAATTTCTTGGCCACGTAGTATCGAAAGAAGGAATTGCTGTGGATCCAAGTAAAATCATAGCTATTCAAAACTGGAAGCAGCCTAGTACTCCTACAGAAGTCCGCAGTTTTCTCGGATTGGCTAGTTATTACCGGAAGTTCGTTAAAAACTTTTCGAAGATATCTGGTCACTTAACGAAGCTTACAAAGAAGCACTCAAAATTCAAATGGACTCCAGAGTGTGAGGAGGCTTTTGAAGAGCTAAAGTTAAGATTAACGACTGCTCCAGTGTTAACCATTATCGATGGCAATCAGGATTTAAAAGTCTGGACAGATGCCTCTAGGGAAGGCCTGGGTGCAGTACTAATGCAAAGAGGTCAAGTGATCGCTTATGCTAGCCGTCAGCTGAAGCCGCACGAGAAAAACTACGTCACTCATGATCTTGAGTTGTTGGCTATAGTATTTGCTTTGAAAATATGGAGACACTATCTTCTGGGTGAGAGATTCGAACTATTTACCGATCACCAGTCGCTAAAGTATCTGTTTACCCAGAAAGACTTGAATCTGAGGCAGCAACGTTGGCTAGAATTCCTTGAAGCATACGATTTTGAGATTTTATACACTCCAGGGAAAGCCAATGTCGTCGCAGATGCGATGAGTCGAAAAAATGTAATGATCGCCAGCTTTATTATTGCTACTTCCTTGGTTGACAAAATATCTATTCTTCAGTAAGAGGATAATTTTATTAAGGATATGATCAAAAGGATTCAGAAAGGCGAACCCTCGTGTTTGCAAATAGATAACGACGGGACCCTGAGATTGAAAGGAAGGATTTGTGTTCCCGACATCCCCGAGTTAAAAATGGAAGTGTTAGACGAGTGTCACAAATCCAAGCTGAGTATCCATCCCGGTGTGGCCAAGATGTATAACGATCTCAAGCGAACATTCTGGTGGAAGGCTATGAAAAGAGATGTTTCAATATATGTTAGCCAATGCCCTACTTGCCAGCTAGTCAAAAGCGACCAACAGAAACTGACTGGATTGTTACAACCGCTGGACGTTCCAGGTTGGAAGTGGGAACATATTTCCATGGACTTCATAGATGGTTTGCCCAGAACCAGAAAAGGAAATGACAGTATTTGGGTGATCGTAGATCGCTTCACGAAGACCGCCCATTTCATACTAGTCAGATCAAACATAACTGCTCAGAGTCTGGCGCAGATATACTTCAAGGAAATTGTTAGACTATACGGAGTGCCGATCAGTATGGTCAGTGATAGAGATCCAATATTCACTAGCAAATTCTGGGGGGCATTCCAAGTAGAACTGGGAACGAAGCTAAACTTGAGCACCGCCTATCATCCTCAGACAGATGGTCAGACTGAGAGGGTGAATCGTATTTTAGAAGATTTATTGCGGGCGTGTGTTCTTGACTTTGGTGGATCATGGGAAGACCATTTACATTTGGCTGAATTCTCGTATAACAACAGCTACCAGGAAAGCCTGACAATGTCACCATTCGAAGCATTGTATGGTAGACCGTGCCGATCTCCTGCTTGTTGGGTCGAACCCGGTAATAGACTTGTATTGGGACCAGATATGATCCGTGAGGCTGCCGACAAAGTCGATTTCGTTAAGAAACGATTACTCGCTACTCAAAGCCGACGGAAGAGCTATGCTGATTCGAGAAGAAGGGTTTTGGCTTTTTCTGTTGTTGATTATGTGTATATAAAGGTTTCTCCGATGAGGGGAGTAATTCGATTTGGTAAAACTAGAAAGTTGGCGCCCAGATTTATTGGTCCATTCCCTATTCTTGAACGAATTGGAACCCTCGCTTATAGAGTTAAATTGCCTGATTGGTTGCCTGGAGTTCATGATGTATTTCACATATCTCAACTTCGAAAGCACGTTTATGATCCAAACTTAATCGTGGACGAAGCAGCTCAACATGATATCGAAATTACTCCAGAATTAGCTGTGAGGAGAGAGCCGCTAAAGATCATTGGCAAAGAAACCAAAGAACTGAGGAACAAGAAGGTTCACTTAGTCAAAGTGCAATGGAGTGAAGATCCGCGAGATTGTACTTGGGAAACTGAGGAGAGCATTCAGAAAGCCTATCCTAGGTGCCGAGCGGATATCTCTGATTGACTCCAGTGCAAGGTATATTTACCACACTTTGCATTACCAATTAGTTCTCTACTCTGTTATTATTTTCTTTCCATGGATGTGCACTTTTAATTCTATAGCCTGAATGATTTTAAAAGAGTATAGAAATTGATTAGTATATTTTTGAAAAGTTAAAAACAATTTGCTTGTTGTTTGCATTGTGTGATAGTAAATTGGATTAATTAAATTATTGAAACGATAGTTAATTTAATTAATAAGAGAATGAATGGTATGATTTATTCGATTAACTCACACATTGAACTGATTTAAAAATAGATAGAAATATATACATGTGCATTATATATGTTTGAACAGGTAAATGGATTAGCTGTTGAGTATAGAAATTATTTGCGTGCCCCACAAATAGGTAAACCTTAATAAGTTGGATATGAAATATTAATATATCAACTCCTGTGAATGCCATTGGATGCGGATTGTTCTGTGTGTAATAATAAACATCGCCATAGGATAGTAACAATTAATTTTGAACTACACTACATGGCATACTTCTTGAAGATAGGTATACTCCATCATATACCACATAAGCATTTGGAGCTTGTGTGACGAGGTGGAAGATTTACCATACGAGCGAGAGGCTTGTATGGCGATGACTATATTTTACAGGTTAAACTGATGACTGATGGACCATATAAATTGTAACGGTAAATTGCCAGAATAATATAAACCCCAAACAGGTCTGGAGTTGACAATAATCACGTCTCTCTAGTTATTAGATACGGCACATGGATTATTTTTTCCCACACGGGACGAGGTGACGAGAATTTATTCTCTGGAGCAATTAAAATACACACTCCCTCAGGCTTTGACAGGGTGACGAGAATTTATTCTCTGGAGTTATTATCTATACACGCTCCCTTGTAAACACCAGAATATATCACTATAAATATGTGTATGCTTTATAGGATTTATTGGGTACCTAATACGGCCCAATAAGTTTCCAAACCCCTCCCCGTACAAAGGAGGTTATGGCGAAATTTTTCGAAAATTCCGGGTGTTAGCCAAATTTTTGAAGAATTTGGAAATTCTCAGAAACTGAAAAGTTGGAGAATGGAAGCCAGATTGTAAGTAGAGTTGATTAATCAAACCACTTTCGACTTTGTTCCTTTTCGAGGACGAAAAGTTTTAAGTAGGGGAGATTGTAACGACCCGGAAAATCTGAACCAATTTAAAAATTTTAAATTGGTTATTTAAGCGGATTTTAAATATTTAAAATAAATATTTTAAATAACAGCGATGAAAAGTAAGTTTGAATCGACATTTGAAAACGAATATAATTAATTCAAATTATAAAGAAGGCCTGAAATGGCGCGGTAGTTTCAAAATTTGAATTCAAACTTTGACTGACTGTACCGGGTGCAAAACAAAACGGATTTGAGTGAAACCAAAAATATTTAAATCTGTTAGTGAATACCTTTCTAACGAATCTGAAAAATCGAAGTTTCATAGCGGGAAGCAAAAGTTATGGCCAAATGAATTTTCTGAAAGGTCGCTATGGAGTTTATATAGCCCGTGAAAATGTCCATTTTGCAAAGACCTCGGAATTCGACGAAACCACTTTTGTTGGATCCGGGATGTCAAATTATTGCTATGTTTCAAATTTCAAATTTTTTGAAGCTAGTATGTGAGCGTGGCAAAGGAAAACGTGTTTTGGTCAATTACAGTTAAACTGGATCGACCAGAAGTGGGCCATTTTTCAAACGGTCTCAGAATTCGATGAAACTAGTTTTGTTGGGACCGTATCATCAAAACATACACTACAAGAAATATAAGCTTTTACAGCACTCAAAAGGGTTTGTCGGATGAACGTTATTCAAAAGAACTGGAAAAAGAAAGGTAAATTAACTTGTGAACGCTATACCATATCAGTCGGAACTGCTGATTATCGATGAAAAGAGATGGGGTACATCTCAATTTTATTTTCGTTCCCTCCCTTTTTTTCCCCTGACTCGTCCTCTGATGTTTGCCCTAAAACTTAATAAACAAATGATGAATTTACATCGCAATTTTTATCCAAAATTAATTCGATGTCTCACCAAATCACGAATAGATCGCCAATTTTTTTCTCTTTTGTAACCTAGGCTTTCTACGATCCTTTATTCTTCTTAATTATGTTTGCAGGAACTGGAGCAAAAATTTCTCTCGCTCTTCTCTTATTGGTTACAGGTACTAACAAATTCAAATTTTAATTTCTAATTATTTGTTTTTTATTGTTTCAATGTTGTTTGTTTTATGCTATCGACATTTCTTTGTTCTCCGACGCTATTGATTTGTCCATCCTTGCTGGTACCCCAGAATTTCACTTGAAATTTATCTTGTTCTTTGCGGAAAAGAATATGAATAATATGTTTAAAAATTTGGGAGAAGCCAATGCAAATACATACGTACAGTAACCCTTTTTGATAAAAGTCAACCATAATTTCTACCAATACGCTTTTGAGTATAAAAAAAAATAAACGAGGAAATCATACTCATGGTCTCTATTGTTATATGTGGCTGTTAATGAAAATTGACATAACAGAAATTACTTTCAAATATTTCGATCATAAATCGTTTGAAATGATGCTTTTATTGTGCCTAAAAGTGAAATTAATTGTTGTACCGATGTACAACTTAACTGTTGACATTTACAAGTCAGCACAAAAATGTTGTTTACAGGTCTAAATATGATTCGAATGATATAAAAAATGAATCTTCCCTACTAAACTTTCGAACTCATTCCTTAGAATGGAGGAATTATTTGGTTAAGCATTTTATACGCCTTCTATTTTCTAACATTTTGTCTTGACATTATGACAAGACTAAGCATATTTTTTACATGGTTTAGTATGTGTTATTAATGTACTACCATGATTTCTAATAATAGTTATGCCGATTAGAAATGATCAGGCTTCATAATATTATGTATAAGCTTGAACAAAAACAACGAAGGAATCTAAGCCATCCTAGAGAATTGATTAATATTAAATGTCACTTAGTAAACAAATTGTAAGAGTGTAGTGGATAAAATTTCCACACCCGAATCGTTTGATATAAAATTAATTCAAACATAACACTCACAATTTACTAATGTTATTTAATTTGGGAGATCGAATCCTTCATTTCCAGCATGTCCACTTATATTGTAACTGTCCATTAATTATAAAAGTTGTTTTTTCAAACATGTAAGTGAATGGTTTAGATTTGATTGTTAATTTTAGGATATGTGGATCAAAATGTTAGTTAGGTAGGCACTTTGGTCAAATTTGAACAATTGCCGACAAATTTCCTCGGTATCGAATCTAAAAAAGTGATAGCGCAAGGCCACAAAATAGGATGAACATTTTTCTCAAATGTTCCTTGGAATTTATCATGGATAGGACGATAGTTTCACTTAGTTGTTTTGAACACAATTCATTGTATTGATAGTGAAGTTCTTTATTTGCTTATTATCATATTAGAAAAGTATCACAGAATGAACTAACTTACAAGCCTATGATTTCATATTGTAACTGGCTATAAAATCTTTATTTTCTATGTTAGATGTTTCTTTATTCATGTTTGAAATCAAACATACTCTTCTTTGTATATGGAACTCACATTTTTGGAGCTTGAAGCTTGCAGGGCAGAAGCATTAGAGACATGCACATTAGGAACTTGTACATGTTCCATATCAGTTAAGTTCTAGGAATAAACTGCACCTTGATTCATGTCGGAAATATTATAAGATAAGAAGGATTAGATTGAAAGGGTGCATGCACTTCATCATTAGAAAATTCAAGGGAGAGGACAGACACATCAGCGAGGGAATGAAAGTTAGTGGCAGAATGAACATGCTGGGAAAGCGCAGTACAGTCAACAAGGCCAGTGAAAGCAACACTAGGGCAAGACAGAGCTTGTGAAAGAAAATTTGATATGATAGATTTAGAATTAGCGGCCAAAGGAACCAAGGATGCATGCATATGAACACGACTCACAGAGAAGGCAGCTTAACCAGATATAGCCACTTGGGACTGTGGATTTTGACTGCACCAAAGGCAGCGACATGAAGAAATGGAGCTAAAGCTGGAGCTTGTGAGCAAAAAAACTAAACCAGATACATATGTCAGCAAAATATCCTTGGACTAACAAACTACAATAGAGTCAGCACGGCACGATTGAGGGCATGAGTACGAACATCGAAAATTGAAGGAGCGGCCTAACTAGCTGAGATCACTTTTGGCATCCCAGGATAGCTTGAAGTATTGTTTCTAATATAAGCTTTTCACACAAGTTAATCACAAAACTGCGAATTGTAGGTTGTCTACGATTATGTATTTCACATAACCTTTTCACACAAGCTTGGCTCCTTTGATATTCAGCCAAAGGACACTAGGGAAAACACGATAGGAAACATAGATGAGAAAAACAAGATCTGCATTGGAGAACATGAAGGTCTACAAATTTTTCCCCGTTTCAACTCCCGATGCATCTGATATAAGCTCGGTAAAGGTAAATATTTGCATTTTTGATATTTACTTCTCTCTTATGTTTATAAGCACCAATACAGATAATGTTTTGATTCACGCAAGTTAAGGGATATTAGAATTCACCCCTTAAAATTTCCATTATTCTTTTCCTACATGAATCACATAGTCCATTACGTTAGTTTACAGTCCAATGTCATATAAACTACTGAGCCTAATGCAAACTCAGAAATGAAAATTTGAGTAAAGTACAAGTGACAGTTCAAATGAAAACTAAAGTATTGCATGGTTCTTATCGATGGAACCTGAGCATAAGATGAAACACTACACTTGGATTCCTTCCTATATGAATCTTCTTTGTTGCCTAACCATGATCCCTATGCCATGAAACCTTAATCAACCATATCCAAATTTTCTAGAATGTCCAGAATAGGAAATTGCATCCCTTGAATTCAAGTCTGTCCCCAATCTGGTTATGAAAATCCATAGTGAATTTGGTGTTAGTCTAACACCAAATTTGTAGCGTTACCCATGTGAATTCTCACATTGTAAAAGCTGGACTGGATTCTCTTTGCGATAAAGTAGCTGGAGAGAACTCGATTTATATAAAATTTGGTAATTTATAGTTAGCATGGTCTTGATTCTTAGATCTGGGAATATGCAGAACTCCTTTCTTTTTACCATGCAAGACAGAAGTTTGGTTTCAAGTGGAATATTTTTCCTCTTAAAGCATACATTGTTGTCGTCGCACTTCGTTTAAGAGGAAAAACAGGCGAGGGATACGCATCCAAGTCTCGCTAAAATTATGCATGTTTTTTCCCCTAATCTACCCTTTTGGGATAAGTATCTACAAACAGCTAAGAGTTAGTAGGAACAATGGCTTCAGCCATTTATTCTTACAAGTGAACTGGAGAAATCAGTACGATAAATGTTGCAACTATAGAGTTCTATGGTAGTACATGATGTTATACCACAAATTATTGAAGCTGCAACAGAAGAAGTTTAATCATATTTAACTATATATGAATGTTGTTTCAGTTGAAATTATTTCTGAGTATAGCCAGTAAAATCAACATGAAAACAGGTGCCCACCATACATAATATTCTTTACCTTCCTTGCTAGCGTAAATTGCATAGTGATTTTTTCTAAATTTTGACATTTATCTGTAAAGCTTTATGTTTGGCATTGTCTTTGTCAAAACAGTCTATTATTTCACTTATTGTTTATGTATAAGAATAGTACAACCAATGATCAATCTTGTGGCTCAGTGATCTATTCCAATTTTGTACCTTTTAAAAAACATTGATTTAACAACATCAGCTGTTAATTTTTTTTAGATGGGAGATAGTCCTGTCTTCATCTTATATATAAGACTCTAAATATATGGATAAAATTTGATCATACGAGCATAATTAGAATTATTAATCCTTGAGAATCGATTAATATAAAATTTGAAACAAAATCATAGGCCTATGATATAATACACCATTAATATAAAAAAACTTTATAATAAATAGTAACCAGTCGAGTCTTACTCAACCAAAACATAATAAACCCACCCAGATAATTTCACCTTTCATTCTTTTTCAATTTTTATACAACGGCCTGGAACCAAATTTCTTACCTGGTTCTGAATTTCCTCTGGCCGGTAACCATCCAGTGTTGCATGCAGACAGGTACCTCATATCATGATTAAATACCTGTAGATAATAGTGGTTTTACAACACAACAATGAATTTAATGTTATTTGGTGTATCTAGTCAATTTTAAACAGGTATATTTCCCTGGGTTATATAAATAATTTTTAGTGCTTGTTCAATTAGTAAAATTAACGAACTGCCGTTAATGGCCGAATGGTGGCCGGAAGCACAAAGCTGGGTGCTTTTAGCATCACACTTAACATAACTTACAATATTAAATCCAATACATCGGATTCACTGATCCTTACATCGTCGTGAATTTCTTTGTTTGTTTTTTCGGATTATTGTTTTTGCTGAAATTAACCTTTAGGCCGTACAGGTCGAAAGTTCATGTTTTTTACGGTTGAATTGCAGTGCGGTCCAGTTCAGTTCTCTAAACCATGAATAGAAGTTTGTAAATAGAAAACTAATGTTCTCTTTAAGCAGTTTCAACTGCGATAATTAGGAACCCAATATGCGTATTACACTTCTAACAGCTGAAGTTGTCCGTTCAATTTCTTAAATATATTCTCTGTTGCCTGTATGTCTTTATGGTGCTCTGATTATATGTAATTTCCAAGGATTGGATCTCATACCATGAGGCCATGCTGTGTAATATGGACATCACATATAGTAGACAAACCATGGTCCATATTACTCAAACCCAAACCTACGTGTCTGTAATTATCGGAACCTTGGTTAAGCCAACTGCCCCTCTCTCAACCTTAACGTCAATGGTTGACACAACACATCAGGACAATAAAACTACAGTCAAAAGCAATATGAACGTACAACATATGATCCATAAAGCTTCAATGATATAGGTATCTTATTATCTGAGAATATGCATGTTTTATTTTCTAAATAAGTAAAGTTTGGGCAAGAAAATCTATGGTGAATTTTGTTGGAGATCAGGTTAAGGAGAATATTTATTGGTGTGATAACATATGTGGGGCGTATAGTTTTGTACCAAAACTTCATAATTAATATTGTATAGCATAAGGGCTGAAAATGAGCAGATACTATAGGTTTACATGTTTTTAAATAGATGATTCGATCATTCATTGAATATTTGACTGAGATAGTTATAGTACTCATCCTTCCCAGTCCGTGAACCAAATAGTCAGTTGGTCTTGGTGCATATTCTACCTAGGTCGACAATAATATTGAGGTTTGTTCTGAAATGTATTCTCGAATTTGACCCTTTTTTGTTAGCTAGAATGGTCTACGGATTTTCAAAGTAGCAGCAATGCATTTTTGTGCCTGTAAAGAATCCATTCTACTCTCAAACCAGGTATTAACATGACAGCATTAGCCATTGGCCGAGATCAAACCTTCTATCTGCAAACTACATGTTATTGTATACCCATTTGCATCATATATCAAATTA
Organism: Allium sativum; assembly: GCA_030737875.1. Taxonomy (NCBI): domain Eukaryota; kingdom Viridiplantae; phylum Streptophyta; class Magnoliopsida; order Asparagales; family Amaryllidaceae; genus Allium; species Allium sativum. The sequence goes on along the minus strand of CM060924.1, from coordinate 179,959,362 downwards.
TTTATACTCTAGTAGATTTGAATTTGTATATCTGTGAAACAGAGTGAGGATTGATGAGAAGTATGGTACAAGCTGAGACAACGAAACAATTTGATGATGTAGTATGATACGTTGCCCCGTAATTTATTTGCCAATTCCGAAGTATTTGCGCTGAATATCCAATGAAAGCAACAATAGTTTACTGAACAGGTGATTTAATCTCATGTTTGCTTGGGTTATAATTATATATGCATATCTAACAGAGTACTTTGTCTGGGCATAACAATGTGCAACTTGTAGCTATTATACGCTATAGGACTAGGATGTTACATGTACCAACAATCATTCAATTTACGACGTACATTTGTTTAAAAAAAAGCACACCTGGGAATAGAACTTTATGTCAAAGTTCTATTAGGCTGTGATATTTTATCTGTGTAGGGAAGATAGACGGTAGATATTTACTATATTTTGAAATGATGAAAAGATGTTTCATCGACCGTCCTATGATGTTGCATGACACTTGTAAGTAAATGTATTGACTTGAACAGTAGATTAATTGATATTATAGTTACCAAATACCTTAAACATGAATAGTACCAAAGCGACCAAAGCTAGGTCTGAGATATTATAGTTACCAAATACCTTAAACGTGAATAGTACCAAAGTGACCAAAGCTAGGTCTGAGTATGCGTTGTCCGACAATGATTTGGTAAACGGTAAATTTTTAACTTAAGGAGTGAACCATGGAGTTCATTAATTGGCATTTTCAATTAGAGTTTGTGTAGAAGTTAGTTTGGATGTAGGTTTGGTTTTATTTTACTTTGCTATTATTAGTTAAAAATCATTTTAACATAAAATTCAATAACCCGTCCATGTAAAACAACTAACATTTTGATTGAAATACAAGAACTGGTCGATTAGCTAGGTCTGAGATATTATAGTTACCAAATACCTTAAACATGAATAGTACCAAAGTGACCAAAGCTAGTCTGAGTATGCGTTGTCCGACAATGATTTGGTGAACGGTAAATTTTTAACTTAAGGAGTGAACCATGTAGTTCATTAATTGGCATTTTCAGTTAGAGTTTGTGTAGAAGTTAGTTTGGATGTAGGTTTTATTTTATTTTACTTTGCTATTATTAGTTAAAAATCATTTTAATATAAAATTCAATAACCCGTCCATATAAAACAACTAACATTTTGATTGAAATATAGGAACTGGTTGGTTTATTTATAAATACGGACCAAAATAGTCTTACATCAACCTTTAACCCTTATAATTTCTTAAGAATAATCGGCTGTACATTTTTATTACTTACATCAGCATGAATTTGTTTATTTGTTTTTTCGTTATAGTTTTTGCTGAAATAGCATATTTCTATTTGTCCTAACATTGATTATTGTTTTTAATTACATTTCTTTATTTGTCTTTTTAGGTCATGTTGCAGTTTAATCGGTTCGGAAAAGCATGATAGCAATTCATCAATCCTTCAACATTTTTTATGAAGACATTTGAAATCAAATTTGTAGCTAATAACTATTGTGTGATATGGAACAAAGCTATATTTCTTTCGTTTCTTTTGTAGTATTTAGCGGTTATTTAGTATACTATGTTGTAATTGACAAATTATTTGAATGATATGTATACAAATTTATTGGTATAATTTACATATATGTTGTCTATGAAAGAAAAAAAAATATTTATATAAGCAAGAGAAATATATATATATATATATATATATATATATATATATACATATAGAAGATGAGAAAGAGGGTTGGGAGGGCCATAAAATTGATATATAAATTCACAGCGTTTCAAAAACGTTGTGATATAGAAAACGCTGTAGTAAGTAGTTTCCTAAACGCTATAAAAAGTCAACGTGAAATGCTATAGTAAGCAATAGAGTGCACATCCATAAATGCTATACAATGTCAACAAGAAACGCTGTATTAAGTAACACAAATGCTACAACTGCCCAAGCCAAAACGCTATCCAGAAGTCCAATTAACGCTATAGTATGTTAAATTTGGTTTAGAATTTCCTATTTGATAGCAGTTAAACGCTATAACAGTAATACTTTGCATAGCGTTTTACCTAGTGCTGTATAAAACAAAAGGCCTACCATAGCATGTCGTTATACAGCGTTCTCTAAATCGCTATATTATCCTATCATAGTGTTTTTCAAACGCTATAAAAAGCCTTTTTTGTTGTAGTGATAGCTAGATTTATTTATCTGGAATTTTTCGAATCAGTTTGTGGCCTTGGCAAATTGAAATGTACGTTCAAATCAAATATTGAATGTTTTATATTTTAATTTGAAGGAGAACTGACTGAAACAGTCGAATGGGCCTACGAAACATATCCCATTGTGTTCGGAATGGGGGTAAAACGCTAGGAACGACAGTCGTTGGGTTTGGATTGGGGTTCGTGTGTGAAAGGGGGTATTTTCGAAATTTAAAAACATATATATTAATAAAAAATCCTATTGGCTAGCCACTCCTTCTTTCTTCCCTGTTACCTCGCAGCGAACGACGGAAACAAGCTCAGAACTTCCTAATCATTTTCCGGCGAATTCACACACCAAAACCCCCTGCCACTTCGACGTTTTCTGAAGATCTTTCCCCCCTCTTCAAATTAAAACAAACCCCAACTCAAATCGTTGTGTATTTCTCGAGTTTGAGCTCTCCAAGGTTTCGTCGTTCGCAGGCCGATTGCTCCTCCCTCAGACCTCCGAGTTCGACGCCGTCAGCACCCCAGGCACGCCTCTCCTAGCCCTTCAAGGTGGCGTAGGCCGATCGTCATATAGTTGCGCGGATTTCGAGAAAAGTGCAAACCTAGTTTTGAACGAACATGTGAGGTAACGGCTGAAACTGTTTAATAGCATTTTAAAGCGCTGCGGTTTTTGACTTCACTATAAAAATCATATCTTTTTCGTTTCTTGACGAAATTCAGTGAAACAAGAGACAGTGGACTCGTGTGGACGTCTTCTACATTCAAGAAGAGACCGCATATTTTTCTGAGCCTTCTGCTATTTTTACGTGGAGTGGAACCCAATGTGAGATTTCTAAATTATAAACGATATGGAAAACGACGATGTATAAATTATATAGTCGATGTATGAGTTATATAAGCATTGTACACCTCTTCAATAAGCGTTGTATAAGTTGTACGTTCGATGTATAAGTTATATATGCGTTGCAAAAATTATATATGGGTTGAAATATAAGTGAAATGCTTATATATATATATATACGCCCCTCGTCCACAAACCATGAACGATATTTACTGGTTGTGATTGGTGTGAAATTGGTTGATTACGAATGGTTGATTAGAATTGTTTGTGGTTGAAATTGATTGATTGTGGTTGAAAAATACCCGTTTGTGGTTGAGAAATATTTGGTTGAAACCACATAGGATTAGTTTGTGGAAATGAAAAAAAATATACATGCTGCCTGCGTGCGAACTAGATGCATGATTCCCCATTGTCAAAAGCTGCGAGGCTTTAAGGTAGAGCGAGGAGCCGTACTAGGGACGGTCCCGGTTTTAACTACCCTGCCGTTATGCTGCCGAAATTTTGAATATTATTCATGTGTTAGAATTATTTTCCTGTGCTGAAACTATATTCGTGTGTTGAATAGAAAACCTTCATGTGTTGAATCGAAATTCATTCGTTGAATAGAAATTCATGTGTTGAATGGTATTCGTGTTTTAAATAAATTGTTTTAACAATGAAAAATCACATTTTTACTCTATATATACAAACTATAGAAAACATTCATGTGTTTAATCGAAATTCATTCGTTGAATAGAAATTCATGTGTTGAATGGTATTCGTGTTTTAAATATATTGTTTGAACAATAAAAATCACATTTTACTCTATATATACAAACTATAGAAAACATTCATGTGTTGAACCGAAATTCATTCATTGAATAGAAATTCATGTGTTGAATGGTATTCGTGTTTTAAATAAACTATTTTAACAATATAAAAATCACCTTTTTATTGTATATATACAAATTTTGAATAACATTCATGTGTTGAATAGAAATTCATTCGTTGAATAGAAATTCATGTGTTGAATGGTATTCGGGTTCGAAAGAAATTTTTTTATAATAAAAATCATATTTTTATCATCTATATAGACTATATAAAATAGTCGTGTTTAGAAATAAATTGTTTTATAATAAAAATCATATTTTTATCACCTATATGAACTATATAAAATAATCGTGTTTCGAAATAAATTGTTTTACAATAAAAATCACATTTTTTTCTATATACATGAATGGTTAAAAATAGCGAAGTGTTGAAATAATTGTCGGTTGGATAAAAATATCATTTTTATCAAACGTATGAAAAGAATATAGTTTTGGAATCGAAGAACCGATATATATATATAAATAGAATTGAAATATATCGAATAATGAAGCTGTAGTTCGTGTTTTGAAACCGTGATTTCAAACGATTAGTGCGGGAGATCCGACCATCGGATTTTCCCGAAACCGAAACCGTTGGGTTCGCTTTGGAAATATCTTTCCAACGACACCAACTTTGTAAAGATCCAACGGTTGGATTATCTGGAATGTTTAGTTCAAATCTGAAGAAAAACAGCGCCAGAATCGATTATATATATATATAATTATATTAAATCGAATAACGACGTTGCAGTTCGTATTTTGAAATCGAAACTTCAAACGATTATACCGGGAGATACGACCATCGGATTTTCCCGAAACTGGAACCGTTGGATTCGTTTTGAAAAGTTCTTTCTAATGATGTAAATTTTGTGAAGATCCAACGGTTAGATTTTCAGATATGTGTAAATCAAATCTAAAGAAAAATAGCGCCACGGCCGCGTTAAGGCCCGAAGCGTCGTTTGAATAAATTAGCTATTTTGAAATAAATAAAAATAGAGATAAATCGTTATAAAATATTATAAACGATATGGAAGTGAAATTTCGAAACTAACTGAAGGTTGGCTAAGTCGAATGGTTTCCTGGATTTTTATCTGATGTTGGTTTCGGCCTTCGGGGTTAATATTTGGGAAATCGTTCTCTTACTGATTTACGGTTAGTGACCAATGAACTGGAATATGGCGTATGTGTGTTTGTGTTGCACATGTTTATTATATACGCGAGTTGCTCAGAAAGACCGGGTCTATCCCATTCTGAATAACTGAATCGACGATAAGAAATCGAAGATGAAGACGGTGGTCGAAGACCGGAGATCTTCACCTCGTTTGGATGGTAACTGATGTCCTGATTGGGAGGCATCCCGAAATATGGATAATGAGTGGTGATCGTCTAGACGTACGTGGAGATCGATGGGTTTGCGAGGTATATAGTGCCTCCGGTTTCGTTCAGACCCAGAACAGACTTGCAAATGGACGGTGTGTCTGACATTGGAATTTATTTTTTGTGATTGATAACCATCAGTCACATGGTGTGAATTTCCTGTGTGGCATGCTAAGACGTAGTGATCAAGGCTTCTGTTGAAAAGCAAAGTCTTGTGGTGATGATCAAAGCACCGCCTGGGTGGCGTAACTTTCTGTATGGCGTGAATTCGCGAGCCTCACACTCCGGTATGAACCAGAAACGGGAGAGGACCTCAGGGGGGACGTGCGTTTTCTTTCTAGCTAGAAGTGGCGTCAGTGGTTTTACACGCCCTAACGAGTTTGGCTTATGTGGTTGTTACTGTTGCGAGGCGCCTCGGTTATATCGGTCGATCCGAGACCGATGGAGTCATTCGTTGGCTCGTTTACACCCCAAAGGGCGGAGAAACACATTGTTCAGGCATTATAATCCACTCCGTGTGGATCGGCCCTGACGATCCAAGGTACGATTGCGGTTGTGCCTGAGACTCGGGCTAGACAGTCTCGAATTCGATAAGGACTATTTTTTGCCTTGGTTCATGACGGAAATCCAATTTCCAAATACGTGACTGTGCGGTTTTGATTGTATACCTATATATGGCGACATAGAGGTATGGGGGCATTAATGCCGTCTATGATTGATACTTATGATTTGAATTTTTTTTTGAAACATATAAACACTAGTAGGAATATCAAATGCTTTTTTTTATTCGTATCAAGCATATCTTGGCCATTATAAGGTAAAAACTCTATCCTCTGGTTTGCGTTGCATTGTGTGATGGGAACTGAGTCTTATAATGGCTTCATTTTTATAAAAAGAATTGCGATGTTTAAAGATTTACTTGTTTTAAAGCACTGGCAATCCAATGGAGTAAACCCGTTCCATGAAAATGGCGTGGTCCTGTGATTAGCTATATTTTAATTGTGTTAAGTAGATTTCTCATACCAGTCCCATGACTGACTCGTAGTTTGTTTCACTTTCAAACTTGGGTGCCCCTTTTTCTACACGGGCAGCCTTGTATTCAGGTTTTAGCTGGCTTTCTCCAGATAGCTGGAGCTGAAGATGGTTTCTATCATTTATCTCTTTTTATGCTATTTAGCTCCTATTGTACATACTATGTTCGTTTCCGCTGTAGACATTTATGTATAGCTGAACTGTATTTGTACTAAGTATGATCCTGTATACTATGTAACTCTGATGATTATGTTTATCCAGTGTATTATTTGTTCATTATCTGGTGTATTTATTTATTTATGTTCTGCTGTTATCTGTTTATGTGTTATATTCCAAAGATTACCCTTGCCACCGTCAGTACGGGGTTTGGGGTCGTCACACATATCCTATTATAATTTGCTGGTTTAAAACTAAAGATTAATTATCTTATCAGATTATAATTCCTAAAATAATTTCCTTTACTGCATTCGATGTCGTCGAATTATAGTTCCAATTTCTAATAGTGTAATTTCATTCTAATCCTATTCCAACATCGAAATGATGTCATCGTTTTCTGAAACGATTCTCCAATTTCTCTTTCTAACCTTATTCTTATATTTCTTTGTACAAACATCGTTGCTTATTACTTTAGAATAAGTGGATTTCAAACCAAACTGTTTACATTCCCTAGGGAGTAGTGCTATATATAAAAATCACGCTTAAGCTTGGTCAACAACGCTAATTTATCGTTATAGTTCAAAAAATTTCATACGTTGTAATATTCCCCCTTTTATAACTAATGCAATACGCTGTAATATTCCTCCTTTTATAACTAATGCAATATGCTGTAATATTCCCCCTTTTATGACAAATCTCGAAGTCTCTGTCCGTTACAAACTAATACCATCCCTCGATAATAGTGAAGTCGTTCAAGTTAGGGTATTCTATTTACCTCTCAGACCTTGATCGACAACGTTCTTATCTTAGAATAGATATAAGTCCATAACTCTAAACTCTTTATTACTTATAGTATCCCTCAAACTGTATTTATTGTTTTATTTGGAATATGGTTTTATAACCCCATATTCATACTTCGAAACCTCTGTTGTTTATGACTATCTATATTAAACATTAACTCTTCACTTTAACTTCATTCCATAGTTCTATTTATAACTTCTTTACCAAGATCCATTGACGTTCTTTGTCTTCTGACGTTTTACTTTTATTTGAATCATCATACTTAATTCAAGTAACATCTTATTATAAACTCAATATCCTCTTAAATGAAATCCATTTAAGAAACAATTATTTAATTAAAAATAATTAAATAATATTTACTTTATCATTGCTGAAGTAAAACAGTTTACTTCGTTATTACTTTAAAATAGAATGGTTGTTTACTTTAACCAACCTTAACTAATTATATTAGTTTAATAATCCTTTAACTTCATTAAAAAGATAATTAATAATTATGAAATCTTATTAATTTTAATAATTAATTTATAAGCTATTATTATTAGATTAATTGAAGATCAATTAATCAAATAATTAATTCCAACAAAACAGTTGGTCTAATCAACTTCAAACCATCAGTTCTTCAAACCATCAGTTCATTTGTTAACTGATCTTAATTACTCATGACCATTAGATTAATACAATTAATCTAATAGTATTACTAAAATGTTTGTTTTAAAATAATTATCCAAGAATATTAACTTGCTGGATAATTACAGTTCCACTTGTTCATAATATCAAACAAATCATTTTTGTTTACACTATAAGACTAACTATAAGATGTTTATAATAAATCTTCTATTATAATTTAAATCTCTGATTTAATTATAAAAGTATAACTTTTATAATTTAACATTGCTAATTTATCTGACAACCAATCAGTCCTTAACAAAAGACAAATTTATGGTCATCTGCTGCCATTTTCTAAATCGATGTCGTCAATTGATTAAATCAAAATAAATGTTGAATTTCCATTCAACATCAATATCCATACAGGGTTTCAATGTCATTTGGGTTCAAACAGTGCATATATGAATAATATAAAACAAACAGTACATATAAATATTGAGGAATCCGGTCGGATTCCTCCAACCGGTTTCCCGCATCCACAGATGTTAGTCAACATAATTAACCCTAATTCCATACCAGGGAATATTATAATCGATGGAATCAGTATCCAATATATGCAACAATATATATTTCAACCAATTCAATTGTAATCTACCTATACGACCATCACACATCATTCAACCATTAGTTATCACTAGTAAAATCTAATTATAATATTTTAAATAGAACAGAATTAGTGAATTTACTCACCTTGCGCGTTAACCGTTAAATAACGATTTGCGTTAGTCGATTATGTAAGGCGTTCAGTTCTGCTCTGAACTCAATGTGCTTCAAATTGCTCCAACCCAACTTCATAGCATTGCCAGCTTATACTTCTGCCACTAATCATCGGCTCTGGACCTCCCTTATTGCAACGTCAAATCTTGCTTGAGTATATGGCATTTACGGATGTCCAAGCTTCTCTTTTCTTCCACATACACGGTTCTACTTACCCCGTTTCATCGCGGCTTCCGGCAAAACTTTGATTCCATTTCTTACTTGTGTACCTTAACGCCACCTTCGAGTCCTCCGTTAAACCGTCGCTACTCCTACCAATTGTCAAATCTTGCTTGAGTATATGACATTTACGGATGTCCAAGCTTCTCTTTTCTTCCACATACACGGTTCTACTTACCCCGTTTCATCGTGGCTTCCGGCAAAACTTTGATTCCATTTCTTACTTGTGTACCCTTAACTCCACCTTCGAGTCCTCCGTTAAACCGTCGCTACCCCTACCAATTTTCATGAATGTCTGCTCCTGTCCCCATCTTCTATTTTTATATATATAAACTGGCTCCACCTTTTTATTGTCGGCCAATACACTCCACATCATACGTCCCGCCAACCTACTGTAAACAACTTGCAGGACCTCCAACAGTTTTCCGTCTTCTTTCCCGTCTCAATTGTTTCAATGCAAAAACCCCCTTGCCTTATGGTTCACAGACCAATCATCACGCATAGGCGCATGATAACAAACTCTTCCCTTACACGCCATACCATCCATGTCCCATGAGATCACCCACGTACTCCATTTCAACACCACTCCTCTCATATTCACGTTGTTGCACATATGCTTTCATCACATCCCCTTCCAACGTAAGTGCTTCCCCCCTCTAACATCCATGCAACAGCGTGAGCACCTCCCCTTGCTTTCCATCCTCACGCATGTATCACTCCCCTCACCGCTCATAACATTGTTTTCGCATTTCTCCACAAATAACACTGCACATCACATACACCATCTCCCCTCTCACATGTAGTACTCCTTCCATGCCAAGACTCACGCCCCTACATCCCTCCCATAACCCCGTGTACCAAGAAACACACATGTACACACTCACGCCTACCATAATTTCCCATTTTTTCCTTTCTGTTAAAACAAGACTTCTGTTCATGCCATTAACAATATCTTCAGACTCCTCCACCTTACAAGTTCTACTTCCCGCCACAACCTGAGATACTCCGGCCTCTACCAAGTAAACCAGGTCGACCAAGTGTCCTTGCTGCTACAGTGAGACCGGTGGCTTCCTCCATAACTCTACTCGCCTCACAGTCGCCTCACCTTTATCTTATACGCTCTGATCCCAGCAACTTCCTCTCCTTCGGATTTTCACCTCTCCAGTTCGTCGGCATATATTTTGTTTAGTGTGGGATATTGAGATTTTCTTTTTGTTGAATGAATGAATATTCAAGCTCACGTTTTGGTTAAACGTGGAGACATGAATTCCGTATTTATCTGGGAAGAAATAGTTCGTGGGTGCATTTATAGGATCCAATTCCTTTTCTGCCTAGTAATAGGCATGCTATAGTACTAGGTATATGGTAAATGTTGAATTAAATTTTCCATGCGCATTCTAGTTGGTTTGTACTCATAGTTTGATAGTCTGCACGATATACATATGAGACTTAGGCGCTAAGGTATGTATCTTTGTTTTTATTTTAGATTTAGGTAGGTTAAATTTTCAACGTTTGCATGTTCGTGATTTGAAAACACTTGCTGGCTGAAATACTTAACCCTGAAGTTATACAAATATATCTATATACCTACATAGTTTGGTGTATAAAATAAAAACTCATGTATATGTACTTTTTGCTTAGGTAGCTAGGCCAAGGATGGTTGAAGACCATTTTATTATCTTTTGATTTGAATTTTCGAACCATATTCATTGTTTTCTTTCATTGATTGATTGGAAGGATCGGATGGGGTGCATGCTGTATATAGATAGGAGGAGGGTGATACACGAAAGGCTAGGAGAGATATTTAATAGTGACATTAGGTTAGGCTTGTATTGAAAAGTATGGTCTGAAGTCAAAGTATGGCTTGTATTAAATGGTGATGGGTTTCACATTTCATTTTGTTACTTTTGATTTTAATGGACGATGGGTTGGCAAAGATATTTTTGGGCACACACAATCTCTTATTTATTTTATGTTTAAACTTTTAGTGCACCTCATCATATAAGGTTTTGTTCGTATTCTAGCTGATATAGAAAAAAAATAAAAATACAGTCGTGTCTAGCAAGATGTCACGATCCCAAAAATATAATAATATCGGTAGGTTAACTTTTATTGTGAAGCCCCAAAATATTGATATAGGGTGCAAAATACTCCAAATAAAAAGTTGCGTATTTAATTAATTAAAAATTACAGTAAAACTCTAAAAATTAAATTATCACGTCTCAAAATAATCTTGTATAGATTTGAAACCGATATTTAAATATATTTAAATAATCGTTATGGCCATAAACGAATATGCCGCTGTTTTTTTGAATATTTAATTTGGACGTAATTTGCAATCTATAATCTGAAATTTCGATTTTTTACTTCCATCAAAAAAGTACAGTTCAATAGATTCCAACGTTTCTTGTTCCGAGGAAATCCGATTAATTATGGGTCTAGTACACTCAGTTGAAGTTCAGAACGTTAAATTACGATCTGCCGCAGTATTACGGGCTCGATTATATTTAATATATATTTTTATACGTTCAACTTTGTTTTAATTAATATATAAATCCACTTATATCACGAATTCAATATTTAAACTGATTCAAATATTCAAATACAAACCGTTAAAAATGCAGACGTTACATTCCTTCCCTCTTAAAAGAATTTCGTCCCCGAAATTACTAAGGTAAATGCTACAATCCAGATTATAACCAAGTTAAAAATCTTTTATTTAATTTCTTAAATTCAATTTTCAACTGAACCGATTAATTCTAATTAAAATTTTAATTTCTTCTTATTAACGAATACTTTCAGAAATTATGAAAATTTCCTAATAGCTTGAATTTTTCGGAGAATTTCGCCACCATCTCCTCTGCACGGCTCATTCAGTGCTCCTACAACTCGCCACTCCGGGCCTTTTCCAAATACAAAAGAAAACAAACAGCCAAGCTGCTTTCCAAAAATATCTCATAAATCTCATACTCGAATATAATGTAAACTTTTACCTTTTTGTTGGCATTTAACTCTATCTCTGCCATTTGCTATCACTTTAACATATATCCAAGCATCCTTGGTAGATCTCCCATCAATCCATTCTCAAACCAATCTTTCGCTTTTACTAAGCCAAATTTCTATGTCATCTCCAATTCTTGCTCAACAATCAAATTCTACCCTAGATTATCTCTAATCCAACCCAATTTTATTCAACTTAGTTAAATTTCTATTTATTTACTTCATAAGTAAATTTTATTTTCCAGAATTCAAATTCCTGGGTTTTTATTTCAAATCATTTTGAAATCATATATATTACAAATAATAATATCCATTCAAAACATTTGAATTTCCTAAACAACTGACTTTCTCAAAACAATCCAAAATAAATCTTTGGTAGTAATACGTCACTTAGAAACTCGAAAATGAACACTGATAATGCAGCCATCATCATCAGAATTTATTTTCCAGCTGCCCAAGTGAGTTCAATACTATATAACTTCCAAAACTTATTTTTCAAACACTTTTATCTTGAAATTTACTTCCAAATATCCTTTCCAAATGCTTGAAATCCATTTCCAAATCTCTCAAGGTCTTAAAATTTCCATATATTTAATCCAAAATTCATTTACTAGCACTTCTCCAATTTTCCAGAAATTTAATTCCAATTCTGATTTAAATTCAGATTTAATCCATCTGATTACACTTATACAAATTCCCGTGGGTTATTTATAACCATTCCAATTATAATATGATTCGAATATATTAACAAATCAACACATCTAGTATATATTATAATAATTTCAATATATATACTTCTTTTATTTCAAAATATATTTTTGGAAAGATTAGTTTATTTACCCTTTTTCTAAACATACTGTGTCAAATTGCTCTATTCAAGAGGTTAGAAACACCTATCGACATAGTTTGCATTACTATTTCAACCAGAATTCATAAACCACTCGACTAACCAGTCAACACCATATAAAACAGTTTTTATATTAATTTACGAATATGCGCTCATATATATACACTCAAACTCAATCTAGAGTATTACTGACTCCATCTCTATTGAGTCACGCCACAGAGCCAAGTTAATCTATTTGCCTTCAGCTCTGATACCACTATGAGGACCACGAGATTTTCGACCCCAAAAATCGACATAAAACATAATGTCGACTAATCAGACATCGAAAACACCGGATCATTTAGAGAAAGAAGTTAGAGGGTGAGAATAGAGAGAAAGAAAATTAGAATAGAAGAAGAAGACAACTGAACTGAATCAGAGTAAATACGAATCTCACAACGGAACGAATTAAATATACTATAACATAACTTTGAAATACAAAACTATATAGATACATACCATTATCAGAGTTCAACTCATAACATCATAGCGAAAATAAACTTTATATATAACTAATGTTGAAGCCTCCTGCTCCAAGCTCCTCCGAGTATACTTGTAAAATCCTGACTACTTGACTGCTCGTACAAATTTGGGCACCCAAGAGTTTAGTGTAAAACAAAACAAAATAAACTCTGGGTCAGTCATGGGACTGGTGTGAGTAAACTTCAACCATTCAGTTTAACTTTGAATAATCTTTTTGAAAGAAAAGGATAATAGTAAGACCAACCCACAAATAAACATGGACGATTTTTACCTTACTATAACCGATTTTTTTTTTCAAAAATCAATACTTTTCTGATATTATAATAGTGTCTAATCATAAGTAAATAAAATCTAGGCAAACCCTTGCATCTCATGCTCCATATATATATATAATATACAATCAAAACCGCGGGCTCTTATTGGAGATTGGATTCCGACTGACAAGGTATGGAACCACCTGCCGATTGTGTATCTCTAATGAGGAATACACTGGGTTCAACAAGAACGTCTTGCAACTCGGCCACACATGACCGACCACACATTTCTCTCGAGTGTATCGAATATATTGTCACCTACGGTTGCTAGCAACATAACTGTTCCCGGGAGATACAGATGTGAATATTCTCTAGATGGTGACAATACACCCTAATGGGGGTGACCCACATAGCCATGCTGCCTGCCCGATTTTTGTCATTTCCCGGTTGATGAGGCTTGAGGCTATAACGTATCTCTTGATAGATCACACCTTCAATTTCTTTGAATGCCACATAGTCATACCCGCCAAATCACAAATTGATTTCCAAAAATATCACGGGTATAAAAAGCTAAGAGGAAGGAATTCCTCTGCCACCAGACGTAATACTTTTAAGAGATCAACCGTATGTGATCTATTAGGTATACTCTGTCAGACACTCGTCCATACAAGTTGTCCTGGGACTGGACAAACATAAAGCACCATTCTGGAACATAACGACCCTTGCATTTCACTCCGTCTTCAATTGTCTTCAGCATAATCAAATTCGCGGCGCTTATGCCTATACATAGTGGTTTTCAGATAGTATATCCAATCGGTCTCTCTGTATTAACAACGATGGACAAAACACTTCAATAGTCGGTTATTTAACTATCAAAGTAAAAATAGCATCCATTAAAATGTACAACTAAACATCACACCATCACTGGTCCTTTTTATTTAACATTAATTTATCGGTTTCCCATATCTTTCCATATATTTCCCAAATCCCGTTTTAGCCTTTTCCCACTTCATGGAAAACATTCCCAGTTATTATAAACTCTCATTCTCCCATGTTCCAGAAAATATACGTTATTAACGTTCTAAACATTTCCATTTTTTTCACATTCTTTATTTTCTACACTTGGATAATATACCCTATCTACATTGGAAAAATATTTCCAATTTTATTATTAACATTTTAATCTGCCGAACGTCCACTTTTAAAACATTATTCACTTTAAAATGTGAATATCATCCCTATTATATAAATCTGAATACCTTTATCGAATAATCTCTTTATTCAAGTAATAATTACCCTTATCTTGTTTACCGAAATCTCTTTCATAATTTAATATGCCCATTCCACTTTATAAACTCTGTTTCTAAGTCAACTCCTTGTTAAATCAATATCAAGTTTATAACTAAATATTGATTACATATCCTATTATAATTTATTGGTTTAAAACTAAAGATTAATTATCCTATCTGATTATAATTCCTAAAATAATTTCCTTTACTGCATTCGACGTCGTCGAATTATAGTGCCAATTCCTAATAGTGTTATTTCATTCAAATCCTATTCCAACATCGAAATGATGTCATCGTTTATGAAACGATTCTCCAATTTCTCATTCTAACCTTATTCTTATATTTCTTTGTACAAACATCGTAACTTATTACTTTAGAATAAGTGGATTTCAAACCAAACTGTTTACATTCCCTAGGGAGTAGTGCTATATATAAAAATCAGCTTAAGCTTGGTTAACAACGCTAATTTATCATTATAGTTCAAATTTTGTCATACGCTGTAATATTCCCCCTTTTATAACTAATGCAATACGCTGTAATATTCCCCCTTTTATAACTAATGCAATACGCTGCAATATTCCCCTTTTTATAACTAATGCAATACGCTGTAATATTTCCCCCTTTTATGACAAATCTCGACGTCTTTGTCCGTTACAAACTAATACCATCCCTCGATAATAGTAAAGTCGTTCAAGTTGGGGTATTCTATTTACCTCTCAGACCTTGATCGACAACGTTCTTATCTTAGAATAGATATAAGTCCGTAACTCTAAACTCTTTATTACTTATAGTATCCCTCAAACCGTATTTATTGTTTTATTTGGAATATGGTTTTATAACCCCATATTCATACTTCGAAATCTCTGTTGTTTATGACTATTTATATTAAACATTAACTCTTCGCTTTAACTTCATTCCATAGTTCTATTTATAACTTCTTTACCAAGATCCATTGACGTTCTTTGTCTTCTGACGTTTTACTTTTATTTGAATCATCATACTTAATTCAAGCAACATCTTATTATAAACTCAATATCCTCTTAAATGAAATCCATTTAAGAAACAAATATTTAATTAAAAATAATTTAATAATATTTACTTTATCATTGCTGAAGTAAAACAGTTTACTTCGTTATTACTTTAAAATAGAATGGTTGTTTACTTTAACCAACCTTAATTAATTATACTAGTTTAATAATCCTTTAACCTTCATTAAAAAGGTAATTAATAATTAAGAAATCTTATTAATTTAATTAATTAATTTATAAGCTATTATTATTAGATTAATTGAATATCAATTAATCAAATAATTAATTCCAACAAAATAGTTGATCTAATCAACTTCAAACCATCAGTTCATTTGTTAACTAATCTTAATTACTCCTGACCATTAGATTAATATAGTTAATCTAATAGTATTACTAAAATGTTTGTCCTAAAATAATTATCCAAGAATATTAACTTGCTGGATAATTACAGTTCCACTTGTTCATAATATCAAACAAATCGTTTATGTTTACGTTATATGACTTACTATAAGATGTTTATAATAGAACTTCTATTATAATTTAAATCTCTGTTTTAATTATAAAAGTATAATTTTTATAATTTAACTTTGCTAATTTATCTGACGACCAATCAATCCTTAACAAAAGATGAATTTTTGGTCGTCTGCTGCCATTTTCTAAATCGATGTCGTCTATTGATTAAATCAAAATAAATGTTGAATTTCCATTCAACATCAATATCCATACAGGGTTTCAATGTCATTTGGGTTCAAACAGTGCATATATGAATAATATAAAACAAACAGTACATATAAATATTGAGGAATCCGGTCGGAATCCTCCAACCGGTTTCCCGCATCTACAGATGTTAGTCAACACAATTAACCCTAATTCCATACCAGGGAATATTATAATTAATGGAATCATTATCCAATATATGCAACGATATATATATTTCAACCAATTTAATTGTTATCTACCTATACGACCATCACACAACATTCAACCATTATTTATTACTATTAAAATCTGACTATAATATTTTAAATAAAACAGAGTCAGTGAATTTACTCACCTTGCACTATAACCGTTAAATAACGATTAGCGTTAGTCGATTATGTAAGGCGTTCAATTCTGCTCTGAACTTAACGTGCTTCAAATTGCTCCAACCCAACTTCATAGCATCGCCAGCTTATACTTCTGCCACTAATCATCGGCTATGGACCTCCCTTATTGCAACGTCAAATCTTGCTTGAGTATGTAACATCCCAGAATTTTTGACTAAGGTTGATTGGATTTTTTTTAATATAATTTTGGATTTTCTGAATATGAATTTAATTTTATAAGGTTTGAATATAAATTTTTATTTTTGAATAAGTATCTTGTTTTATTTTATATGATTTTGTGTAAGAAAAACTTATTTTAAAAGTTATATTTGATTTATAGGGTTTTATGAATATTAATGATTAACGGTATTTTCTAACGTTAATATAAGAATATGATTTGTTATTTTTGAGATTCCACAAGAATGATTTTTATTTTATATCAAGAGAATTAATAATGATGTTTATGTAATTTTATAAGTATTTTTTATCATTTGTTAGTATTTATTTTTACCATTTGTTAATATATATTATGGAAAAATACATAGATAAATAGTTTTGAATTGTTAATAAGTTATATATATGTTTTTTTACCTTAAGTGATAAGGTGTTACATTTATTGGTATAACTAAAATTTGACCTCATTTATAGGTGTTACAAAAGTGTTACTAAGATAAACTAATTTTAAATTAACCCTTACGATAAGGATTAGATGATGTGTCCCTCTTAGGTGTCATGATGCATGGAGTTATTCATGGTATGGTGCCAAGTAGCCTTATATGTGTAATGCATGTATGAGATTTGTTTCATGAAGAAGGCAAGTGTCCCTTATCAAAATTCCTATAATACCCTTGAAAACATCTCTATATAAGGAAGGCCTAAGACCCTACACTTCAACACTTCAGTATACAGACTTCTTCCCGTACTCTTCCTTCTTTCTATTTTCTGTTGTTCATTTCCTGTAAGGAAAAATATGCATTTCCATTCATATAAAAATCCACTTCTCTCAAAAAGTACATTGACGTATTGGAATTCCATTGATAAACGAGAGAGAAATCACGTAATTACAGAGAATGTGAGGAATTGGGTTCAAAACTTTGAAAAATTAAATCTCTCAATCCGAGAGGAATGGATCCATGCCGTCAGCACCGTTGCGATCAACAAGGGACATAGTATTTTTGGTGCGAGTTTGGTTCGATTCTGCATCGATGATTGGAATTGTTCAAAACTAGGTTTAGAGTTCGTCGGAGAATCAAGTGGAGATAGGATAATCGGAGAGTGGCGTGATGATGAGGACGAAGTGGGTTTTGTTGTGGTATAATTGGGCAGATATCGGTGCATTATTGGATGGTGCGACATTAAGGGGCATGCGTTTTTCTGTGCAGCAGCTCACGGATATGGGTGATCGGATTTTTCCTCGGGTGATCGGAGTTGAGGTAAATGGGTGCGCTGAGGTGAGGACGTGAAGAGAGACTTGTGGGTGAACTCAGAATGAAGTTCGGTGGAGTGTTTGATTCATATATGTGCACCCCGTGCATGTTGAATTAGGTTCGGCTGCAGGAGCTTCACGCAAGAAAATTTGGAGGAGGGGAAGAGGAAGCACACGGGTCGGGTCATGAATGCAAGGAGCAATTGGGCTTTTGGGCCAAATGATTTTGGGTATGGTTATTTTAATTTCTAATTTATAATAGTGTAAACTTTAAACACTCGTATTTCACTCGTTTTTAATATGATTCGCTCGCCGTCATAGGCATTAGAATCATATCAAAAAATAGAATCCGTTAACATATAATATTGGTAAATTTTGTTAAGTATAAAGTAATATAAAAATAAAATGAATGTCCATACATATATATATATATATATAACGATATATATAACGAGCGTTGTTATTAATTCGATTTCGATATAAAAAATTAGCAGAAAATTCCAGCTGCTAATGGAAGTGGATTGAGAGAAGTACGAGTGACGATGGCAGTGTTCGTTGGCATGTTCGTTCTAGTATTAAAGATTTTGGAGCTAGTATGGTGAGAACTTCTAATTTAAATATTTATTTGAATTAGTTAGTTATGATTATATGATATTATTTATAATGATAACTGTGTGATGGATGTTGATGTTTGAATGGTTGTTCATGAATTAGGTAATACTCTGAACACTAGTAAGCATTATTGACCGTAACGCTTGTGCACAGTTAAATGTTTGTTGTGATGAATGAATTCGTATCCATCTGATCATATGGTTCATTGGATAAATATGATTGCATTGCATGATATTACACACAACACACACCATGGTTGTGGAAAAATATGGGTGATCGATTTAGAATCTCCTTCCAATATATGATTTTTTATTATTTAATTATTAAATAATATTATAAATTATGTTTGAATCTCGATATCAAAACTGTTTGGGAAGTTAGATAATTACAAATTGATATTCGTAAAAATGAAGATTATTTAGAAAATACTTTTCAACTAATTATAAGTTATTAACCTTTGAATTGAAATTTATTTTGAAAATTGATTTGGGCTGTATATTCGAACATTTATTTTATATAAGCAGTTGATCTTATTATTTATAACGATTATCCTATAAATTTTGAAATGATTGAACAATATGGGAGAAATGTATTAAATCATAATTGGAAATTTAATTTGAACTGTTAAACTGAATAAACGACATTCGTATAACATGAGACGGTTTTGGAATATGATTTGAATCATGTATTTAACATGATTTTAACCGTTATATAGAATGAGTTTTGGGAAATATATTTGTTAAGTATTCAATTTAATTAGATATGAAGATTTGAATAGGGTTTTGAGATAGCGATGCTTTGGAATTGAAATAAAAATATAATCCATTTGGGAAAGATTTAAACGATTTATATTTAGATCGTTATATAGAGTTAATAGAATACACTACAATACGACAGTTTATTAATATCGATTTAAATTTTCAAATGGCTGTTTTAACAGCAGTACTTTTGGTAACACTTCCAAATGTTGTTATTGGTTTTGAAATTTATAGGCGTGAACCATTATTTGACTATAAGACTGATTTATAAATAGCTTCGAAGGTTATTAAAGTATTGGAAATATTTATATAGAATTGAAATGGGTTTTCCAATTCTAAAAAAATTGGATATGGTTAGAGATAAATAGTATTGGAGATACTTATATAGAATTGAAATGGGTTTTCCAATTCTAAAAATTGGATATGGTTGGAGATAAATCTTCGGATGTTTGATATTAATTCGGTACATGAAAACTCTTATTATCTGAGGAATTTAAAAGGTAATTCACCATTATTCCACTTATAATATGAGTTGGATACAGAGATTAATATTGAAGATAAGTTGATGGTATTTCTATCCAAATCAAATGTCAAAGAGTTGAATAAATCTTTTAATTAAGATATGGGTTCCTCCAATCTGATTGAAATAAGTTAGATAGAAATAATCTTCGATATTTGGTATAAATTTCGTGATGTAAACGTATACTGTCTGAGGAATTTGGAAGATATTGTTATTTCGTTATTCCGCTTATAAAATTCGTTGACTATGAGAATTTATATCGAATATAAGTGGATAAATTTCTGTGTAACTTATGATTCAATATCGATTGATTTGGGTTTTGTCGTGAATGGTATCTTCAATAATATCATTCTTGAAACCCAATGAGACTGAGTTGTGGAAATTCATATAGTAATTAGGGATTTAATCAAATCTTCGATTTGAGAAAATTAAATAAGAAATTGAAGCAAAGGTATAATCTTTGATTTCAAAGAAGAGTTTAAGATGATAACGAGATGTATGAAATTAAAGTAATTCAAATCTTGAGTCATAAATGAATTTGGAAGGAGATTTGAATTGAAAAGCCTGTGTGAACTATAGCCACTGTTTTAAAGTACGCTTATTACTTGGAAAGACCGGGATCGAGTATATGTTCGAAAACCATTCCAAGTAATAATACGATGCTATGAAGCAATTCAAGACTTGGTAAACGACGAATAAAGATCGGGAATATTTGAATTGTTGAGATTGATTGCTGATGTCTCGATTTGGGTAAGCCACCCAATACGAGGTTGTGAGTGGCATGAGACGTGAACATATTTGAATATTTTCGGGTTGTTGTTGTAATGTCCCAGATTTTTAGCCGTTTTATAGTAAATATTTAAATCAGTTTTAAATATTTAATTTAAATTATAAATGAATTTTATATTGGATTATCGATATAATATGGTTATTTTAATTATACGTTCAGATTAAATTTTAGATTTTTATTCAGTTCAGTTCATAATAATATTACAATGTTGAAAAGACAGTGGTTACGTTAAAATAGCGGTTCGGATTTACGGGTTAAAGACCACAAGATATTTTAATTAAAAATTCAAATTATAATATTTTCAGTGTTTTATCAGCCGACCTATAAACATAGGCTACCATACAGTATACATCACGCAAATTATTTTCTTCTTCTCGAGCAGTAAGATTTGTCTCCTTGTTTCGTTATCAAGCAGACATGATTTTTATGGGGTATGGTACGAGTGTTTCCCATTCCTTCACTTATAAATACCGCAATTCCTTTCTTCCTTTCTGCTCAAAACCAAAAACCGAATCCTCCTGAGAAAAAATAACATAACCGAACCCAAATCCTTCAAATCAAAATCGAGTTCATCCTTGGAAGTCGCGATTTGTTTGAGGCCTCTGAAGCTCGATGCCAACTCGAAGAATTTCTGGATCGCGCGAATTAGAGGAAGTCGCGATGGGAAAGTGGTTCCATTGACGAATAGATTGTGGAGTTCGATGCTGAGAAGCGTCGTCTGCCTCATGGTGCTCGATGCCTAGTAGGGGTACGCGAGTTCAGTAAGGTGGTTTTGGGGTTGTTGCAATGGAATTTAGGATTTCGCAGTTGAAACTGGTGCGATGAGTTGGGGATAAGGAGCTCGGATCTGAATTCGATGCTGATGTTGTTTGGTTGGAGGAGGACCGTAGCTGGTATGAGGAAGTAAATGGAGGAGGACCATAACCTGTAGCTTGGAGTATGGCAGACGATGTTGTGAAGTTCCTCATGAAGCTATTCAAAATGGAGGAGTTCGAACTTATTTCAGTAGTAAAGGGTTCGAATATATTACAGTAGAGAAGCAGGATTTAAAATGGCTTAAGGTAATTCTTTTTTTTAATTAAATTTTTGATTACATTTAAATTTGTTCGATAGTTTAAATTAAATGCCTTATTTAATTTATACAAGATATTTTCGAGTGGAATCAATCGAGAAATGCGTAGCTCCAAAATACACAATTCAACATTTAAGAATTGAAATCAGAATGGATCGAAAATAAAAACCCCGGTGAGTAAATCTCACTCACCTTTAGAATTATTTTTATTTCATTAAAAATAATTGTTTGTTGCTTGTGTGAATGCTTTCTGGTTGTTATATATATATTAGTTATTTAGGCTATATATATATATATATTGGGTTGATTGATTGGTTGGATTCCCGCAGTCTCAGTAGCGGATGCCCGCAGTTTCATAGCGGATGATTACCCTATACGCCCCACGCTATGATTAGTGGATGACCTTCTATACCACGATATTCTGCCACGAAGCAGAATGGGTATTATTTATGTGCTAACATCTGTGGATGCAGGAAAACAGGTTGGAGGAATCCAACTGGATTCCTCAAAAATATATTATTTGTTTGTTGTTTGTTTGATTTCATATATATTCATATATGATGTGTTAAAAACCAAATGATTGAAAATTGGGTGATTTGATTGTTTTAAATATCACGGGGCCAATTAAAAGGATATTTGAGATTTTAAAAGGGAAAATTCTATTTTAAAATAGAATTTGAATTTTAAATGGAATAAAAATATAAAACTTGTTTTTGAAAAATATAACAAGTAGTTCCTTTATAAACGAAGTTTATAAATAGTTCTTTTATAACGAAGTTATAAATGAAGTAAAAAGAATTTCATTTGATAATTCAGAAATAGAAATACAAGTGTGAAATTGGAATGGGAAATCTATCTTCAAAGAAAAATAGAAATATCTATTTCAAAAGGAATTGAAGTCGAGACTTGTTTAAAGAAATTGGATATAAGAATTCAAATAAAAACAGACTTTGAAATATAGAATTTCAAAGAAGAATTGAATAGAATTTGAAATATAGAATTTCAAAGAAGAATTGAAATATGAAATTTGAATAGAGATTTGAATTGGAATTCAAATATGAAATTTGGATAGAGATTTGAAATGGAATTCAAACATGAAATTTGAATAGAGATTTGAATAGAGATTTGAATAGAAATTCAAGTATTAAATTTGAACAGGGAATTGAATATAGAAATTCAAGTAGAAATTTGAATATGGAATTTCAAAATAGAATTTGAAATAAACTTTGAAAATAGGATTTCAAGGTAGGATTGAAATAGGATTTTCAAAATAGGAAATCCAAATAGTTTTGAAATAGAATTTGAATTCAAGGGAATTGAAATAGAATTTGAATTCAAAGGAATTCAAATGGGATTGGAATAAAGGAAATTCAAAAATGGAATTTCAAATAAAAGAAAATGTAATTTGAAATATTGGAAATTTCAAATAAGAGAAAATGGAATTTGAAACATTTAGAATTTTAAATAGAATTTAAATGGAGTTTGAATATTTGAATTTCAAATAGAATTAAAATGGAGTTGGGATATTCGAGAATTCAAATAGACTTTAAATATAGGAATTGCAAACGGATTTGAAAATGGAGTTTAAATCCTGAATTGGAATTCAAGAGATACAAATTAGATTTTGAATCCAAAGAGATATAAATATTGAATTTGAATTCAAGAGAAAATTAAATATGGTATTTGAATTCAAAGTGAATTTTAATAAGGGATTTGAGATGAAAATAGATTTGAATATAGAATTCAAATGGAATTTAAATTATGGATTTGAATATATGATATATATATCAGAAAGGGAGTTGAATTTTATTTAAACAAAGTTTATATATATATAGCGAACTCGCCACGGCGCGGTAGTTCGTAAATTGGCGACTCGAACTTCAATCGAGTATATAGAACTCAATTGAAGTCAGAATTCTTTGGAACAAGAAACGTCAGGATCGATTTGATGATAGCTTTCTAATGGAAGAGAAAAATCTGAATTTCGTCGTATAGATTTTAAGTTATATCAAAATCAAATTTTCAGAAAAGCAGCGCCAGAATCGTTTTAAAACCATAATGGTTTATTTAATGTTATAAAAGGATTTTAAGCGGGAAAAAAAAATTCCGAATTTTCTATTTAGAAAATCTCAGAGTTGAGTTGTAAAATATATGCGAATTCAAGTTGTGTAAATGAATATGATTTTTGAAACAGAAACCAGATTTTGATTTATTGAATAGAATTAACTAAATTGAATAAAAATTAGTTAATGAGATTTCGAATGGATATTGGGGTTTGAATAAGTAAATTCGATTTGAAAATTTATATTCGAAATAAAAAAGGAAACTAGAATTGAAATTGAAATTCAATTTGGTTGTGAGCAAGTTAAACAGTTTATTTGAACGTGTTATGTTCAAACAAAGAAGTGAAATAGGCAAAATAGCTAATTAAAGAATAAGTGGCGGAACTGAATTCAAACGATTAGATAGTGTTGAATTGAATTGAAAACAGGTGAACATGTGTTAGACAGGTACATGATGAAGTATATGAAGATTTTAATTTGTGTGCCCAACAAAAAGGTACATGTTTTAATTCATATATGAGATTTTATGCGCCGTATCGGCAAGCCGCTTGGCTTTTTCTTTTTCTTTTTGAGATGAGAAGTTACCGGGAAGCTATTTGAAATTTCCCGATGCTCCCGATACAGGGGAGGTTATGGCGAAATTTTCCGGAAAATTAAGGAGTTAGAATATTTTTAAAGATATTTTGATAGTTAGAAATCATTGTATCGACGTATAGAATTCGATAGGTAAGTGAATATGAAAATCGAATATTGAAAACAAAATCTATAAATTAGAAATAGAAAGCGAACTTTATACATGTTTTAAAAATGAATAATTGGATTGTATAGTGTGTTTATTCGAGGTAAGTGGTTTTGCCGTTTTGAAGTTGAGGATGTTTTTCAGTTAAGGTCTGAGAGGTAATTTTACCCCAACTTGATTGATTTCATTTTTAATGGATAAATAGCAAGACCCAGTCTCGAAGAGAAGTGTTTGGAAAAAAGAGTTAGTTGAATAAAATATTTTGGGTTGTGGTAACGATGTTTTACACAACATTCGTTTTAAACCCAAATGATGGGATTTTGGAAATATAACAGTAAATATTTCCTGAGTATAATTAAATAGTCGGAATAAAGATAAGTGATTGAAATTGTTTTCAATTGCAAATAGAGACATTTTCTAATATATAGAAAATAAAAGGAGTTAATATTTGGAAACGTTTTCCAAATGGCATAAGAGGCAAGATGATTATTGAAAATATTTGGTTAACAAATATGGATAGAGAAAATAGAGAAGTGGTTTAATTAATGAATATTAATTAAAGAGCCCAGTGATTTGTTTGATATGTTGGATGAACACTTGTTTTATTCGGTAGTTAAATCACAGACTATCGAAGTTTTTGACCATCGTTGTCAATATGGAGAGACCGGTTGGATTATTATCCGAAGAACCACTCCGTATCGGCATAAGCGTTGCGAACCAAGTATGCTGAATATATTGAAGACGGAGTAAAGTGCAAGGGCTTTTCTATTTATAGAAATTGTGCCTTCGGTTTCGTTCAGTCCCAGAACGAACGTATATGGACGAATGTCTGACAGAGTATTTCCAATGATCAAATGGGTTGGTCTGTATGAATATATATGGTTGCAACGGATTTATCCCTTAGCATAATATCCAGAATATTTGTGCAAACTCAACTAGTGATTAACGGATCTGACGATGTGGCATTCAAAGTGATTGTGTTATCAATGAATGGTAAGTATGCGTAGCCTCAGGCCTCAACAACCAGGAAAGGACAAAAATCGGGCAGGCAGCATGGCTATGTGGGTCGCACCCATTAGGATGTATAATCACCTATCTAGAGGTTCATTTAATTTCTTATTCTATTCGATGCTGTCCCAGTCGGGAGACGGTTGCTGATCCCAACCGTTGGTGATATACATTCGATACACTCAAGCGAAATGAGTGGTCGGTCATGTGTGGGCCGGGTTGCAAGATGTTCTTGTTGAACCCAGTGTATTCCTCTCTAGAGATACACAGTCGGAAGGTGGTTCCATACCTTGTCATGTTGGAAATCCAATCTCCAATAAGCGCCATGCGGTTTTTGATTTTATACTATGTATGTGGAGCGTGAGATGCAAGCGTTCTGCTATTTGGTTATTTACTTGATGTAGACATTATTATAATATCACTAGATTTTCGTATCAAAGTGTTTTGGGTTATAGTAAGGTAAAAACCGTCCATGTTTATGTGTGGGCTGGTCTTACTATTATCTTTTCTTCCGAAAAGGGTTTTGAAAGTTAAACAAGTGGTTGGAGTTTACTCACACCAGTCCCATGTCTGACCCAGAGTTTGTTTTGTTTTGTTTTTCCTAAACTCTTGGGTGCCCAAATTTGTACGGGCAGTCAAGTGTTTCAGGCTTTTACAGATACACTTGGAGGAGCTTGAAGCAGGAGGCTTCAACGTTAGTTATTTAGAGTTACTTCCGCTGAATCAAATGTTATGTGTACTCTGATGATGGTATGTATATATGTACCAAACAGATTTGTATTTCAAAGCTTATGTTATATAATATATTTTATTCGTTCCGCTGTGAGTTGTGATCTTCGTTTTTCTTCTATTCTAATATTTCTTTCTTTCTATTTCTCATCTTCTAACTTCTTTCTATTAATGGTTCGTATTTCTGTGTTATTTGGGTTGGACGTGTGGTGTATTTAGTCAACTCAGATAGCTCAGATTTGCGGGCCTTTACAGTTGGTATCAGAGCTGGTTGCTTAATTGGTACGGATGATAGGGGGTTCTCGCTTCGCGTTTGGTGGCGAACGGGAGACTCTTACCCCTACATCTCCCGACAATGTGGGTTGGTCGAGTCGAGAGGCTGGCCGTAAAAGCAGTTCTGAGGTATCTCTGTAAGCCACGCTGGGAGGTTAGCCCAGTGCCGAGGGAGGAGAGGATGGTTGAAAAGCCTACTCGAATCCCGTGGTCGTTACAGTTGGTATCAGAGCTTAGGTTGAGCGAATACCTAGGCTTTGGTGGAAATTTGCTCATTAGAGATAGGGTCAGCAGTGCCCTAGAATGAGTTGAGTGTATAATACGAGAGCGCGTATTTGTAAATTGATATAAAAAAGTTGTTTTATATTGTGTTGGCTAGTCTGTTGAGTGGTTTATGAATTCTGGTCGGATAGTGAGACGCCACAAAGTCGATAGGAATTTCTAAACACTTGAACAGAAGATTGAACACGATATTATTTTAAAGTGGGTGAATGAAATTATTTTACCCAAAATTTTATTTTGATATAGAAAGAATAATTTTTGAAATTATTATATTATATGGATGTGTTGATTGATATCATTATAATCAGATAAGATTATAAAAATTGAAATGGTTATTTATAACCAAACTGAATTTGTATATGAATGAAATATATACAAATGAGATGAATTAGAATTAAATTCAAACCAGAATTAAGAATTCAAAATCCTAGGAAGTTGAACAATATTTTTCAAAGTAATTAAAATAATATAGTTTTATTTTGAAAGGGTTTTTGAATGAAAATCATTTTGAATTGATTTTTAAAATGATAAAGCACTGAACTCACTTCAATGGCTGGAATATAATTCTGATGATGACTGCAGCATCATCAGTGTTCATTTTCGAGTTTCTAAGTGATGGATTGCTACCTTAGAAATATTTTGATGGAAATTGGTTTGAAAGAAAACAGGTTTAGTTGAAAAATTCAAATATTTTGAATTTGAAAAGATTATAAATATATGTACATGTTTAAGTGATTTCAAAAGGATTTGAAATGAAAACCCTGGGATTTGGATTCTGGAATTAAAATTTAACTTAAGCAAGTTAAATGGTTCAGGGTGAATCAATTGACTAGAATCAATTTGAATTAGTTTAACAGAACATACATTGGATATAAATGGATTGATTGTAGATCATTCAAATTAAATGAAGGAAGACCGAAAGTTTTGGTGGAATTAAATTTGTTGAAATATGAGGAGTTGAGTCTCAACATAAGTGAACTTTTGAAAAGTAATAGATTTGTACCATTTTTCCTACCTTAGCAATTTCGAGGACGAAATTATTTTAAGGGGGAAGGAATGTAATGTCCCAGATTTTTAGCCGTTTTATAGTAAATATTTAAATCAGTTTTAAATATTTAATTTAAATTATAAATGAATTTTATATTGGATTATCGATATAATATGGTTATTTTAATTATACGTTCAGATTAGATTTTAGATTTTTATTCAGTTCAGTTCATAATAATATTACAATGTTGAAAAGACAGTGGTTACGTTAAAATAGCGGTTCGGATTTACGGGTTAAAGACCACAAGATATTTTAATTAAAAATTCAAATTATAATATTTTCAGTGTTTTATCAGCCGACCTATAAACATAGGCTACCATACAGTATACATCACGCAAATTATTTTCTTCTTCTCGAGCAGTAAGATTTGTCTCCTTGTTTCGTTATCAAGCAGACATGATTTTTATGGGGTATGGTACGAGTGTTTCCCATTCCTTCACTTATAAATACCGCAATTCCTTTCTTCCTTTCTGCTCAAAACCAAAAACCGAATCCTCCCGAGAAAAAATAACATAACCGAACCCAAATCCTTCAAATCAAAATCGAGTTCATCCTTGGAAGTCGCGATTTGTTTGAGGCCTCTGAAGCTCGATGCCAACTCGAAGAATTTCTGGATCGCGCGAATTAGAGGAAGTCGCGATGGGAAAGTGGTTCCGTTGACGAATAGATTGTGGAGTTCGATGCTGAGAAGCGTCGTCTGCCTCATGGTGCTCGATGCCTAGTAGGGGTACGCGAGTTCAGTAAGGTGGTTTTGGGGTTGTTGCAATGGAATTTAGGATTTCGCAGTTGAAACTGGTGCGATGAGTTGGGGATAAGGAGCTCGGATCTGAATTCGATGCTGATGTTGTTTGGTTGGAGGAGGACCGTAGCTGGTATGAGGAAGTAAATGGAGGAGGACCATAACCTGTAGCTTGGAGTATGGCAGACGATGTTGTGAAGTTCCTCATGAAGCTATTCAAAATGGAGGAGTTCGAACTTATTTCAGTAGTAAAGGGTTCGAATATATTACAGTAGAGAAGCAGGATTTAAAATGGCTTAAGGTAATTCTTTTTTTTAATTAAATTTTTGATTACATTTAAATTTGTTCGATAGTTTAAATTAAATGCCTTATTTAATTTATACAAGATATTTTCGAGTGGAATCAATCGAGAAATGCGTAGCTCCAAAATACACAATTCAACATTTAAGAATTGAAATCAGAATGGATCGAAAATAAAAACCCCGGTGAGTAAATCTCACTCACCTTTAGAATTATTTTTATTTCATTAAAAATAATTGTTTGTTGCTTGTGTGAATGCTTTCTGGTTGTTATATATATATTAGTTATTTAGGCTATATATATATATTGGGTTGATTGATTGGTTGGATTCCCGCAGTCTCATTAGCGGATGCCCGCAGTTTCATAGTGGATGATTACCCTATACGCCCCACGCTATGATTAGTGGATGACCTTCTATACCACGATATTCTGCCACGAAGCAGAATGGGTATTATTTATGTGCTAACATCTGTGGATGCAGGAAAACAGGTTGGAGGAATCCAACTGGATTCCTCAAAAATATATTATTTGTTTGTTGTTTGTTTGATTTCATATATATTCATATATGATGTGTTAAAAACCAAATGATTGAAAATTGGGTGATTTGATTGTTTTAAATATCACTGGGCCAATTAAAAGGATATTTGAGATTTTAAAAGGGAAAATTCTATTTTTAAATAGAATTTGAATTTTAAATGGAATAAAAATATAAAACTTGTTTTTGAAAAATATAACAAGTAGTTCCTTTATAAACGAAGTTTATAAATAGTTTTTTTATAACGAAGTTATAAATGAAGTAAAAAGAATTTCATTTGATAATTCAGAAATAGAAATACAAGTGTGAAATTGGAATGGGAAATCTATCTTCAAAGAAAAATAGAAATATCTATTTCAAAAGGAATTGAAGTCGAGACTTGTTTAAAGAAATTGGATATAAGAATTCAAATAAAAACAGACTTTGAAATATAGAATTTCAAAGAAGAATTGAATAGAATTTGAAATATAGAATTTCGAAGAAGAATTGAAATATGAAATTTGAATAGAGATTTGAATTGGAATTCAAATATGAAATTTGGATAGAGATTTGAAATGGAATTCAAACATGAAATTTGAATAGAGATTCGAATAGAAATTCAAGTATTAAATTTGAACAGGGAATTGAATATAGAAATTCAAGTAGAAATTTGAATATGGAATTTCAAAATAGAATTTGAAATAAACTTTGAAAATAGGATTTCAAGGTAGGATTGAAATAGGATTTTCAAAATAGGAAATCCAAATAGTTTTGAAATAGAATTTGAATTCAAGGGAATTGAAATAGAATTTGAATTCAAAGGAATTCAAATGGGATTGGAATAAAGGAAATTCAAAAATGGAATTTCAAATAAAAGAAAATGTAATTTGAAATATTGGAAATTTCAAATAAGAGAAAATGGAATTTGAAACATTTAGAATTTTAAATAGAATTTAAATGGAGTTTGAATATTTGAATTTCAAATAGAATTAAAATGGAGTTGGGATATTCGAGAATTCAAATAGACTTTAAATATAGGAATTGCAAACGGATTTGAAAATGGAGTTTAAATCTGAATTGGAATTCAAGAGATACAAATTAGATTTTGAATCCAAAGAGATATAAATATTGAATTTGAATTCAAGAGAAAATTAAATATGGTATTTGAATTCAAAGTGAATTTTAATAAGGGATTTGAGATGAAAATAGATTTGAATATAGAATTCAAATGGAATTTAAATTATGGATTTGAATATATGATATATATATCAGAAAGGGAGTTGAATTTTATTTAAACAAAGTTTATATATATATAGCGAACTCGCCACGGCGCGGTAGTTCGTAAATTGGCGACTCGAACTTCAATCGAGTATATAGAACTCAATTGAAGTCAGAATTCTATGGAACAAGAAACGTCAGGATCGATTTGATGATAGCTTTCTAATGGAAGAGAAAAATCTGAATTTTGTCGTATAGATTTTAAGTTATATCAAAATCAAATTTTTAGAAAAGCAGCGCCAGAATCGTTTTAAAACCATAATGGTTTATTTAATGTTATAAAAGGATTTTAAGCGGGAAAAAAAAAATCCGAATTTTCTATTTAGAAAATCTCAGAGTTGAGTTGTAAAATATATGCGAATTCAAGTTGTGTAAATGAATATGATTTTTGAAACAGAAACCAGATTTTGATTTATTGAATAGAATTAACTAAATTGAATAAAAATTAGTTAATGAGATTTCGAATGGATATTGGGGTTTGAATAAGTAAATTCGATTTGAAAATTTATATTCGAAATAAAAAAGGAAACTAGAATTGAAATTGAAATTCAATTTGGTTGTGAGCAAGTTAAACATTTTATTTGAACGTGTTATGTTCAAACAAAGAAGTGAAATAGGCAAAATAGCTAATTAAAGAATAAGTGGCGGAACTGAATTCAAACGATTAGATAGTGTTGAATTGAATTGAAAACAGGTGAACATGTGTTAGACAGGTACATGATGAAGTATATGAAGATTTTAATTTGTGTGCCCAACAAAAAGGTACATGTTTTAATTCATATATGAGATTTTATGCGCCGTATCGGCAAGCCGCTTGGCTTTTTCTTTTTCTTTTTGAGATGAGAAGTTACCGGGAAGCTATTTGAAATTTCCGATGCTCCCGATACAGGGGAGGTTATGGCGAAATTTTCCGGAAAATTAAGGAGTTAGAATATTTTTAAAGATATTTTGATAGTTAGAAATCATTGTATCGACGTATAGAATTCGATAGGTAAGTGAATATGAAAATCGAATATTGAAAACAAAATCTATAAATTAGAAATAGAAAGCGAACTTTATACATGTTTTAAAAATGAATAATTGGATTGTATAGTGTGTTTATTCGAGGTAAGTGGTTTTGCCGTTTTGAAGTTGAGGATGTTTTTCAGTTAAGGTCTGAGAGGTAATTTTACCCCAACTTGATTGATTTCATTTTTAATGGATAAATAGCAAGACCCAGTCTCGAAGAGAAGTGTTTGGAAAAAAGAGTTAGTTGAATAAAATATTTTGGGTTGTGGTAACGATGTTTTACACAACATTCGTTTTAAACCCAAATGATGGGATTTTGGAAATATAACAGTAAATATTTCTTGAGTATAATTAAATAGTCGGAATATAGATAAGTGATTGAAATTGTTTTCAATTGCAAATAGAGACATTTTCTAATATATAGAAAATAAAAGGAGTTAATATTTGGAAACGTTTTCCAAATGGCATAAGAGGCAAGATGATTATTGAAAATATTTGGTTAACAAATATGGATAGAGAAAATAGAGAAGTGGTTTAATTAATGAATATTAATTAAAGAGCCCAGTGATTTGTTTGATATGTTGGATGAACACTTGTTTTATTCGGTAGTTAAATCACAGACTATCGAAGTTTTTGACCATCGTTGTCAATATGGAGAGACCGGTTGGATTATTATCCGAAGAACCACTCCGTATCGGCATAAGCGTTGCGAACCAAGTATGCTGAATATATTGAAGACGGAGTAAAGTGCAAGGGCTTTTCTATTTATAGAAATTGTGCCTTCGGTTTCGTTCAGTCCCAGAACGAACGTATATGGACGAATGTCTGACAGAGTATTTCCAATGATCAAATGGGTTGGTCTATATGAATATATACGGTTGCAACGGATTTATCCCTTAGCATAATATCCAGAATATTTGTGCAAACTCAACTAGTGATTAACGGATCTGACGATGTGGCATTCAAAGTGATTGTGTTATCAATGAATGGTAAGTATGCGTAGCCTCAGGCCTCAACAACCAGGAAAGGACAAAAATCGGGCAGGCAGCATGGCTATGTGGGTCGCACCCATTAGGATGTATAATCACCTATCTAGAGGTTCATTTAATTTCTTATTCTATTCGATGCTGTCCCAGTCGGGAGACGGTTGCTGATCCCAACCGTTGGTGATATACATTCGATACACTCAAGCGAAATGAGTGGTCGGTCATGTGTGGGCCGGGTTGCAAGATGTTCTTGTTGAACCCAGTGTATTCCTCTCTAGAGATACACAGTCGGAAGGTGGTTCCATACCTTGTCATGTTGGAAATCCAATCTCCAATAAGTGCCATGCGGTTTTTGATTTTATACTATGTATGTGGAGCGTGAGATGCAAGCGTTCTGCTATTTGGTTATTTACTTGATGTAGACATTATTATAATATCACTAGATTTTCGTATCAAAGTGTTTTGGGTTATAGTAAGGTAAAAACCGTCCATGTTTATGTGTGGGCTGGTCTTACTATTATCTTTTCTTCCGAAAAGGGTTTTGAAAGTTAAACAAGTGGTTGGAGTTTACTCACACCAGTCCCATGACTGACCCAGAGTTTGTTTTGTTTTGTTTTTCCTAAACTCTTGGGTGCCCAAATTTGTACGGGCAGTCAAGTGTTTCAGGCTTTTACAGATACACTTGGAGGAGCTTGAAGCAGGAGGCTTCAACGTTAGTTATTTAGAGTTACTTCCGCTGAATCAAATGTTATGTGTACTCTGATGATGGTATGTATATATGTACCAAACAGATTTGTATTTCAAAGCTTATGTTATATAATATATTTTATTCGTTCCGCTGTGAGTTGTGATCTTCGTTTTTCTTCTATTCTAATATTTCTTTCTTTCTATTTCTCATCTTCTAACTTCTTTCTATTAATGGTTCGTATTTCTGTGTTATTTGGGTTGGACGTGTGGTGTATTTAGTCAACTCAGATAGCTCAGATTTGCGGGCCTTTACAGTTGTTCTATTCAGACCCAGAACGGATTTGTATGGATGGTGTGTCTGACATTGAAATTGACCGCATAGCACTGATTTCCGTTAATGCATATCGGATTTGTGGCAATATATTATCCTCGTCTCTAAGTCATATGAACTTAGAGGGTATGCATTGATTGAAATCAGTGATATGTCGTGAATTGTCAATGTGGCATACCCGAGTTATGAAACGAGTTAGTGATGATCAAAGAATGGCTTATCAGAGTATATCTTTGTGTATGACGTGACATCGACAAACCTCACACCCCGGATTGATGAGGAACTAGTGGTTAGGTTTTATAATTATATATGAATTGATGATGAAGCTGCAGCAGTGGGAAACCACTTATGAACTTGGGGAAATTGGGTATGTTCGGGGGGCCGTGTTTGGTCGAAAACTATTGATCTGCCCTAACGATGTGTAGTTGGTGTCCGTGATGGACGAAAAAGCCATGAGGCACTTCGTTTCGTATCTCTGATTAATCTTTCGTGCCAGGAACCATCAAGTTGGAAACCCAATCCCCAATTACGAGCCATACGGTTTTTGATTGTACATATATACAGTGACATAATATTATGGGTATTATGCCGTCTAGGATTAATACATTTATTAGTGAAATTTTTTTCCACACTATATGATAATATAAAAGAGGACTTTCACGTATAAAAGCATTTTTGGTTATCATAAGATAAAACTCGCTCATCCGGTGTGCGCTTGCATTGTGTGATATGGGACAAGCTTATGATATCTTCATTTTTCCTAAAGTCATTGCAAACTTATATGCACGGGTATTCACATGGAGTAAACCCGTTCCGCGTCAGCGGCATGGTCCGGTGAAATTCCCAACTTTAAAATAAATCCTAAAAAGCAACTGTTTTATGTTCTCACACCAGTCCCATGACTGACCTGGAGTTTATTGTTCCTTCCTAAACTCTGGGTGCCCACTAATTTCCACACAGGCAGCTAGTGTTTAGTTTTACAGTTATAGATCGTTGGAGCAAGATTCAGAGCGCTTTCTAGGTTAGAGTTCACACTAGAGTCTGGAGCTTCCGCTATAATATACTGCTTCTTCCGCTGAGAGTATATTTATATTTTTCTTCCGCTGTATATGTTGTAACTCTGATATTCCATGTAAGTCTGATGTAATATTGTATTATATAATGGAAAGTTCTGTTATTTTTGTTCAATCTATGTATGTACCCATAACAATTCGTCTTTGTGAACGGTTTTAGTTGGTTTAATTACCGGCGAGAACTAGGCAAAAAGGCAGGTCGTTACAGTTGGTATCAGAGCTGAGGTTATACAAAGCTATGGGGTACGACATATTTGAACAAAAGATAGGACTCATCAGAGTTATATTATCTCATTAGAGATAGGGTTAGAAATGCCCTAGAATGAGGTTCCGGAATATGATGATCAAGAGAGCGTACTCTAAAAATAGATTATTTTGAAACAAAGTAAAGTGTTTTAAAGAACGAAATCATTTTGAAAGATAGCTTTAGTAAGAAAGTTTTGAATATTTTACTCGACAGCATGATTGGACTATCCAGTATGTAAGGATTTTGAATATACGTTTAATCAACGTATATGCGAAGCCCAATATATACTAGACAGATGTAGGGTCACACTCTAGTCGCTCGAGGATGATTTTACTGATGACCATGGCACCATCAGTAGTTATTTTCGAGTTTCGAAAGTGGGATGACTATATGGTTTCAATTAAGACATCGAGGAATACTTGAACCATTTCGATATGTTAGAAATATTAAAAGGAATATAATGAAAGGACAATATGTTATAGATGCAAAACCAACTATTTTGATAATAAAAAAAGGTGTATTGTAGAAATAAACTATACTTAAGAATTAGAAAGAACACGGAAGTGTGAAAATCCATTAAGAAATTATATCAATACCACTCCTTAAAGAAAGCTGAAGATGATTTAGACTTAAGTTAAGAGTTTGTTTAAAGAAATGATTTTGACTTAAGTTAGGAATGAGTTTAAAAAGTTAATTTAAATCGTAACAAACTTCGAAGTAGAAAATTTGGATCTTTGAAGAAGTGAGTTCTGAAAATGTTAAGATTAATATTTGAAACAACCCTAGCTTGAACATGCATATGCATAATCAGAGTGCGCAGAGGAAGCGTGATGGTATTTTAAATAAAACTGTTTTAAGAGATTTTCCGGCTAGTTGATTAAGGAAAATTTACTAAACAAGATTTGATATTTAAACGAGAATGAAAAAGAGATAATATATATTTTGAATTTTAAAGTGGATTTAGAAAAAGTGTTATTCGATTAAGTGAATATGACAACTAAAATATGAATATTAAATGAGTATAAATTTAACTTATAAATGGGTTAATATGAGATTGGAAACGATTGGAATAAAAAAATTGAAATAGAATGAGTATTTCGGAAATATAATTCCATCTCTTCCCTTGTCACTGGGTTTTGCTCGACCCATTGTCATCTTTTGAATATCACCCCGAATTGTCATACTTGAAATTTTTACTGTTCAGCTTTATTTCTGAATTCTACCTTTTTGCCCTGCACCTATAAAGCCATGGACAAGTGAATTAATTTAGATTTGAAACCAGTATTTTGAATTGCCTCTTAAATTGAACTTGAATATGTATTAAGAGCAATAGAAATTCTAATACTGAATTTAGCCAAGATGATATTTTGCAAGATAATTGAATATTAGAAAAAAAATTGAGAACTTGCATTTAAATTTCTAATTTAAGCACTTATAATTGATAAGAAAACCATGGGTTCTGTAAGAGTAAGTTAGAAAGATAATTTCCAAACTTCAAAATCTTCTTAGGGCGTAGACCTCTAAGTACTAGATGATATCTATCCTAGTTTCTCCTTAATGATAGTGGTAGCAGCTCTGAGTCTAACTCATAGAATTAGATTATAAACAAGACTTGTGAGGACCCCAGTAATCACGAGATCATAGAAGTTTCCTTAGAATCTACCTTTAGTGAGAATCAGACAGAGTACCCTGAGAATAATATGAGCCGTGGTTCTAACCATTACATTTCTGATATGTTGAGAAAGAAATTGGAACTTAAATTTTGTAAGGAAATTTAAATTTACTCGACTTCCTTTTCGAGGACGAAAAGTTCTGGGGGGGGGGGGGGGGGTTGAATGTAACATCCCAGAATTTTTGACTAAGTTTGATTGGATTTTTTTATATAATTTTGGATTTTCTGAATATGAATTTAATTTTATAAGTTTTGAATATAAATTTTTATTTTTGAATAAGTATCTTGTTTTATTTTATATGATTTTGTGTAAGAAAAACTTATTTTAAAAGTTATATTTGATTTATAGGGTTTTATGAATATTAATGATTAATGATATTTTCTGATGTTAATATAAGAATATGATTTGTTATTTTTGAGATTCCGCAAGAATGATTTTTATTTTATATCAAGAGAATTAATAATGATGTTTACGAAATTTTATAAGTATTTTTTTTTATCATTTGCTAGTATTTATTTTTACCATTTGTTAATATATATTATGGTAAAATACATAGATAAATATTTTTGAATTATTAATAAGTTATATATATGTTTTTTTTATCTTAAGTGATAAGGTGTTACATTTATTGGTATAACTAAAATTTGACCTCATTTATAGGTGTTACAAAAGTGTTACTAAGATAAACTAATTTTAAATTAACCCTTAGGATAAGGATTAGATGATGTCTCCCTCTTAGGTGTCATGATGCATGGAGTTATTCATGGTATGGTGCCAAGTAGCCTTATATGTGTAATGCATGTATGAGATTTGTTTCGTGAAGAAGGCAAGTGTCCCTTAAATACCCTTGAAAACATCTCTATATAAGGAAGGCCTAAGCCCCATTTTCATGTACACTTCAACACTCCAGTATACAGAATTCTTTCCGTACTCTTTCTTCTTTCTATTTTCTGTTGTTCATTTCCTATAAGGAAAAATATGCATTTCCATTCATATAAAAATCCACTTATCTCAGTTCGTTCTCATTTAGCTTGAATGATCCACGCGAATAATGTTCGAATTGTTGTTTTCGATTTTTAGAAATTGATGGATTGGAATTCCGTTGATAAACGAGAGAGCAAATCACGGAATTACAGAGAATGTGAGGAATTGGGTTCAAAACTTTGAAAAATTAAATCTCTCAATCCGAGAGGAATAGATCGATGCTGTCAGCACAGTTGCGATCAACAAGGAACATAGAATTTTTGGTGCGAATTTTGTTTGATTCCGCGTCGATGATCGGAATTGTTCAAAACTAGGTTTAGAGTTCGTCGGAGAATCAAGTGGAGATAGGAGAATCGGAGAGTGGCGTGATGATGAGGACGGAGTGGGCTTTGTTGTGGTATAATTGGGTGGATATCGGTGCATTATTGGATGGTGCGACATTAAGGGGCACGCCTTTTTCTGTGCAGCAGCTCACGGATATAGGTGATCGGATTTTTCCTCGGGTGATCGGAGTTGAGGTGAATCAGTGCGCTGAGGTGCGGACGTGAAGAGAGACTCGTGGGTGAACTCAGAATGAAGTTCGGTGGAGTATTTGATTCATATATGTGCACCCCGTGCACGTTGAATTGGGTTCGGCTACAGGAGTTCACGCAAGAAAATTTGGAGGAGAGGAAGAAGAAGCATGAGGGTCGAGTCTTGAATGCAAGGAGCAATTGGGCTTTTGGGCCAAAGGATATTGGGTATGTTATTTTAATTTCTAAGTTATAATAGTGTAAACTTTAAACACTCGTATTTCACTCATTTTAAATCTGATTCGCTCGCTGCAGAGGCATTAGAATCATATCGAAAAATAGAATCCATTAACATATAACATTGGTAAATTTTGTTAAGTATAAAGTTATATAAAAATAAAACGAATGTCCATATATATATATAAAGATATATATAACGAGCGTCGTTATTAATTCGATTTCGATATAAAAAATTAGCAGAAAATTCCAGCTGCTAATGGAAGTGGATTGAGAGCAGTACGAGTGACGATGGCAGTGTTCGTTGGCATGTTCGTTCTAGTAATGAAGATTTTGCAGCTAGTATGGTGGGAACTTCTAATTTAAATATTTATTTAAATTAGTTAATTATGATTAGATGAGATTATTTATAATGATAATTGTGTGATGGATGTTGACGTTTGAATGGTTGTTCATGAATTAGATAATACACTGAACACTGGTAAGCATTACTGACCGTAACGCTTGTGCACAGTTAAATGTTTGTTGTGATGATTGAATTCGTATCCATCTGATCATATGGTTCATTTGTATAAATATGATTGCATTGCATGATATTACACACAACATACACCGTGGTTGTGGACAAATATGGGTGATCGATTTAGAATCTCCTTCCTATATATGATTTTTATTATTTAATTATTAAATAATATTATAAATTAATCTTGAATTTCGATATCAAAACTGTTTGGGAATTTAGATAATTACAAATTGATATTCGTAAAAATGAAGACTTTTTAGAAAATATTTTTCAACTAATTATAAGTTATTAACCTTTGAATTGAAATTTATTTCGAAAATTGATTTGAGTTATATATTGGAACATTTATTTTATATAAGCAGTTGATCTTATTATTTATAACGATTATCCTTTAAATTTTGAAATGATTGAACAATTTGGGAGAAATGTATTAAATCATAATTGGAAATTTAGTTTGAACTGTTAAACTGAATAAATGATATTCGTATAACATGAGACAGTTTTGGAATAAGATTTGAATCATGTATTTAACATGATTTTAACCAATATATAGAATGAGTTTTGGGAAATATATTTGTTATGTATTCAATTGAATTAGATATGAAGATTTGAATAAGGTTTTGAGATAGCGATGTTTTGGAATTGAAATAAAAATATAATCTATTTGGGAAAGATTTAAACGATTTATATTTAGATCGTTATATAGAGTGAATAGAATACACTACGATACGACAGTTTATGAATATCGATTTAAATTTTCAAATGGCTATTTTTAATAGTAGTACTTTTGGTAACACTTCCGAATGTTGTTATTGGTTTTAAAATTTATAGGCGTGAACCATTATTTGACTATAAGAATGATTTATAAATAGTTTCGAAGGTTATTAAAGTATTGGAAATATTTATATAGAATTGAAATGGGTTTTCCAATTCTAAAAAAATTGGATGTGGTTGGAGATAAATAGTATTGGAGATACTTATATAGAATTGAAATGGGTTTTCCAATTCTAAAAATTGGATATGGTTGGAGATAAATCTTCGGATGTTTAATATTAATTCGGTGCATGAAAACTCTTATTATCTGAGGAATTTAAAAGGTAATTCACTGTTATTCCACTTATAATATGAGTTGGATACGGAGATTAATATTGAAGATAAGTTGATGGTATTTCTATCCAGATCAAATGTCAAAGAGTTGAATAAATCTTTTAATTAAGATTAGGGTTCTCCAACCTGATTGAAATAAGTTAGATAGAAATAATCTTCGATATTTGGTATAAAATTTCATGACGTAAACATATACTGTCTGAGGAATTTGGATGATATTATTATATCGTTATTCCACTTATAATATTCGTTAACTACGAGAATTCATATTGAATATAAGTGGATAAAATTTCCGTGTAACTTATAATTCAAAATCGATTGATTTAGGTTTTGTCGTGAATTGTATCTTCAATAATATCATTCTTGAAACCCAATGAGATTGAGTTGTGGAAATTCATATCGTAACTGGGAATTTAATCAAATATTTGATTCGAGAAAATTAAATAAGAAATTGAAGTGAAGGTATAATCTTTGATTTCAAAGAAGAGTTTAAGATGATAACGAGATGTATGAAATTAAAGTAATTCAAATCTTGAGTCATAAATGAATTTGGAAGGAGATTTGAATTGAAAAGCCTGTGTAAACCATAGCTATTGTTTTAAAGTACACTGACCGGGATCGAGTATATGTTCGAAAACCATTCCAAGTAATAATACGACGTTATGAAGCAATTCAAGACTTGGTAAACGACGAATAAAGACCGGGAATATTTGAATTGTTTAGATTGATTGCTAATGTCTCGATTTGGGTAGGCCACCCGATACGAGGTTATGAGTGGCATGAGACCTGAACATATTTGAATATTTTCGGGTCCGTTCAGACCCAGAACGGACCTGTATTGATGGTGTGTCTGACATTGAAATTGACCACATAACACTGATTTCCGTTAATGCATATCGGATTTGTGGCAATATATTATCCTCGTCTCTAAGTCATATGAACTTAGAGGGTATGCATTGATTGAAATCAGTGATATGTCATGAATTGTCAATGTGGCATACCCGAGTTATGAAACGAGCTAGTGATGATCAAAGAATGGCTTATCGAAGCATAACTTTGTGTATGACATGACATCGACAAACCTCACACCCCGGATTGATGAGAAACTGGCGGTTAGGTTTTATAGTTATATATGAATTGATGATGAAGCTGCAGCAGTGGGAAACCACTTATGAACTTGGGGAAATTGGGTATGTTCGGCGGGCCGTGTCTGGTCGAAAACTGTTGATCTGCCATGACGATGTGTAGTGGGTGTCCATGACGGACGAAAAAGCCGTGAGGCACTTCGTTTCGTATCTTTGGTTGACCTTTCGTGCCAGGAATCATCAAGATGGAAACCCAAACCCCAATTATGAGCCATACGGTTTTTGATTGTACATATATACGGCAACATAATATTGTGGGTATTATGTCGTCTAGGATTAATATATTTATTTGTGAAATTGTTTTGCACACTATATGATAATATAAAAGAGGACTTTCACGTATAAAAGCATTTTTGGTTATCATAAGATAAAACTCGCCCATCCAGTGTGCGCTTGCATTGTGTGATATGGGACGAGCTTATGATAGCTTCATTTTTCCCAAAGTCATTGCGAATTTATATGCACGGGTATTCACATGGAGTAAACCCGTTCCGCATCAGCGGCGTGGTCCGGTGAAATTTCCAACTTTAAAATAAATCCTAAAAAGCAACTGTTTTATGTTCTCACACCAGTCCTGAGACGACCCGAACTTCCCCGGTAAGGAAAGCCCGGATTGAATTGAGGACAACACACAGAAGAACGCAGACAGAAGAACATTTCATTGTTTATTACAACAATTTCATCATAATACAAGAATATACAGAGTACGAATAAATATTACACAGAAAATATCAGAGATTACAATACATTACACAGCAGCGGAAAATAATACAATACACAACTAGAAGTAATACACGGATACAGAGCTTCCCGAGTATCGTTCCAGCTGTAAATGAGGATCATGTGAATAAAAATCTACAAAACCAAAACTACTAGCTGCCCGTGTAAAAATAAGGGCACCCAGAGTTTAGGTTAAAATAGTAAACTCCAAGTCAGTCATGTGACTGGTGTGAGAACTAAAACAGTTATTAATCTTTATTTTAAAGTTAGGTAAATCAAGGGACCACGCCGTATAAAACGGAACGGGTTTCCTCCCAAGAACACCAGTGCATAAAACAAACAGCGCAATGCTAAATAAAGAAAAATGAAGCTATTATAAGACCCAGGTCCCATCACAAAATGCAATGCAAGCCGGAGGATAGGGTTTTTACCTTATAATATCCAAAGAATGCTTGATACGCTAAATTTCATGTTTTAATTCTTAATCAAACTCCAACCGTAAATTAGTAAGAGAACGATTCCCTGAGTGTTACCCCCGTAGGCCGAAAGCAACATCATACTAATACCCAGGAAACCACCCATCTTAGCTCGTTTCCAGTTAGTTTCTGATTTTATATACAATCATAAATATCAATCATAGGCGGCATAAGCGCCCCATCCCACTATGTCGCCATTTATAGGATTACAACTAAAATCGAAATGTCACGTATTGGAAGTTGGATTTCCATATGGGAACCGAGGCAAAAGATAGTCCTCTACCGATTTCGAGACGCTCTAGTCCGTGTCTCAGGCAAGTACTCAGTCAAGCCTTTGGAGCGATAGGGCCGGTCCACCGATGTGGATTAAAATGCCTGAATACTGCGTTTCCCCACCCTTTGGGGGTGTCAATGAGTCAACGAATGACTCCATCGGCTTCACATAGTCACCGATATATCTGAGGTGCCTCGCAACAGCAACAACTACATAAGTCAAACTCGTCAGGGCGTGTAAAACCACTGACGCCACTTCTAGCTAGAAAGAAACGCATGTCCTCCTTGAGGTCCTTCTCCCGTTTCTGGTTCACAACCGGGGTGCGAGGCTCGCGAATCTACGCTACAAAAAGCTATGCCACACAGGCCGTGCTTTGATCATCAACCACAAGACTTTGCTTTTCAACAGAAGCCTTGATCATTTGCATATTAGCATGCCACACAGGCAATTCACTCTATGCGTTTGATATCCATCAGTATATAACCCCTGAGCTCGTACGTCTCAGAGAAGGGCGTTAAGCAAGAGAATAAATTCTCCACTGCCAAACAGATATATATTTAATAGAAATCAATCACATAGAATAAAATCCAATGTCAGACACACAGTCCATTTACAAGTTCGTTCTGGGTCTGAACAAAACCGGAGGCCCCTAGTACCCCGCATATCCATCGATCTCCAAGTACGTCTGGACGGTCACCAACTGATTCCCTCCTCTTGGGTGTACAGCCCAATCAGGATCATCAGTAATTATCCAAACGACGTGATGACCTCCGGTCTTCAACCACCGTCTTCATCTTCGACTTATCGTCGTATCAGTTATTCAGAATGGGATAAACCCGGTCTTTCCGAATAACTCGCGTATATAATAAACAAGTGTTACACAAACACAACATACGCCTCATTCCAATTCATCAGTCACTAACCGTAAATTAATCAAGAGAATAATTCCCAAAATATTAACCCCGAAGGCCGAAACCAACATCAGATCAATACCTAGGAAACCATTCATCTTAGCCAACCTACTGTTAGTTTCTAAATTTCACATTCTTAGGGAAAAGTTCCCATTAATTTTATCAAAGATAAATTCTTTTAAATTTATTCTTTAATCTTCTTTTGAATATCGATTCAGCTAGTCGAGATTAACGGACCTTACCGAAGTAATCATTTGTTTTAATTTCCCAATTCCAACCTATTCATCCCATGAAGTAAAACTGGTCATACTTCAAACCTAACACCACGGTGTTATCGGTAAATTCAATTACCGTTTCACGTTTAAATCTGTTTAAAGATTCAACTATCGCCTGGAGCAAAACTGGTGATACTCCATTCTCGATCTTTTCAACCTAATTAAAGATCCATTAAAACTCCACTTAGTTTTAATCTTTGAGTGGGTAAAAGAATCAGTGTCATTTAAAAACACGGTTGTGAAAACCCGCAACTTCCCCGTAAAGGAAAGCGTCGGATAGTTCGAGAACAAACCACAACAGAACACAAACAGAAGAACATTTCATTGTATATTACAACAATGCATCAAATTACAAGAATATACAGAGTATAAATGAATATTACACAGAAATATCAGAGATTTAAATTACATTTAAATACATAGCAGCGGAAAATAATACAATACACAACTAGAATGAGATATACGGATACAAAGCTTTCCGGATATCGTTCCAGCTGTAAACCAGGATAATGTGAATATAAATCTGCAAAACCAAAACTACTAGCTGCCCGTGTCAAAATAAGGGCACCCAGAGTTTAGGTTAAAACAATAAACTCCAGGTCAGTCATGTGACTGGTGTGAGAACTAAAACAGTTATTATTCTTTATTTCAAAAGTTAGGTAAATCAAGGGACCACGCCGTATAACACGGAACGGGTTTCCACCCAAGAATACCAGTGCATAAAATAAAC
This sequence comes from Allium sativum, assembly GCA_030737875.1. Lineage (NCBI taxonomy): Eukaryota > Viridiplantae > Streptophyta > Magnoliopsida > Asparagales > Amaryllidaceae > Allium > Allium sativum. The sequence goes on along the minus strand of CM060924.1, from coordinate 179,914,412 downwards.
AGCGCAATGCTAAATAAAGAAAAATGAAGCTGTTATAAGACCCAGGTCCCATCACACAATGCAACGCAGCCGAGGATAGGGTTTTCCCTTGTAACAGCCAAAGAATGCTTGATACGTTTAAAACAAATCATTTGATACTATTATAAGTGTATAGTGTATAAAACAACTTCAAATCATAAGTATCAATCATAGGCGGCATGGGTACCATATATCATGTCGCCATACTAGGCTCTACAAATAAAACCGCAAATGTCACGTATTTGGAAATTGGGTTTCCATCTATGAACCGAGGCAAAAGATAGTCCTCAACCGATTCGAGACGCTCTAGCCCGTGTCTCAGGCAAGTACTCAGTCAAGCCTTGGATCCTCAGGGCCAGTCCACCGATGTGGATTAAACTTAAACCCTGAACATACGTTTCCCCGCCCTATGGGGCGTAGGTGAGCCAACTAAATGACTCCATCGGTTCGAGAACGACCGATCAATCCGAGGCGCCTCGCAACAGCAACAACCACATAAGTCAAACTCGTCAGGGCGTGTAAAACCACTGACGCCACTTCTAGCTAGAAAGAAACGCATGCCCTCCCTGACGTCCTCTCCCGTTTTTGGTTCATACCAGGTGTGAAACTCGCGAAGCAAACGTTACACAAAGCTACGCCACAAAGGCCTTGCTTTGATCATCACCACAAGACTTTGCTTTTCAACAGAAGCCTCGATCAATTGCCACTTAGGCATGCCACACAGGCAATTCACTCCATGCGTTTGATATCCATCGATATATAACCCCTGAGCTCGTACGTCTCAGAGAAGGGCGTTAAGCAAGAGAATAAATTCTCCGCCGCCAAACAGATATATATTTAATAGAGATCAATCACACGGACTAAAATCCAATGTCAGACACACAGTCCATTTACAAGTCCGTTCTGGGTCTGAACGAAACCGGAGGCACCTAGTACCCCGCATATCCATCGATCTCCAAGTACGTCTGGACGATCACTAACTGTTTCCATCTTCTTGGGTGTACAGCCCAATCAAGATCATCAGTAATTACCCAAACGACGTGAAGACCTCCGGTCTTCGACCATCGTCTTCATCTTCGACTTATCGTCGTATCAGTTATTCAGAATGGGATAAACCCGGTCTTTCCGAATAACTCGCGTATATTTTAAATAAGTGTTACACAACATAATATACGCCTCATTCCAATTCATTAGTCACTAACCGTAGATTAATCAATAGAATAATTCCCCAAATATTAACCCCGAAGGCCGAAACCAACATCAGATCAATATTCAGAAAACCATTCTGCTTGGCTAACCGACAGTTAGTTTCTAAATTTCACATTCATAGGGAAAGGTTCCCATTAATTTTATCCAAGATAATTTCCTGAATTTATTCTCTAATCTTCCTTTGAATTTCGATTCAACTAGTCGGAATTAGCGAACCTTACCGTAGTAATCATTGGTTCTAATTTCCCAATCCCAACCTATTCATTCCATGAAGTAAAACTGGTAATACTTCATATCTAACACCACGGTGTTATCGGTAAATTTAATTACCATTTCACGTTCAAATCTAATTAAAGATTTAACTATCGCCTGGAGCAAAACTGGTGATACTCCATTCTCGATCATTTCAATCTAGTTAAAGATTCATTAAAACTCCACTTAGTTTTAATCGCTAACTGGGTTAAAGAATCAGTGTCATTTAAAACACGGTTCACAATAAACCCAAAATCACATTCCATTAACTATCGGGTTAAAGAACGAGTGTTATTTAAAACACTGTTCACGATAAACCTGTAAAACCCCGTAAATTCACGAACTGCCGCGGCGCGGCGCGTTCTATTTATTTCAACCATTTATTTCAAACGGACATTACGGGAGATCCGACCGTCGGATTTTCCTAAAACCGGAACCGTTGGGTTCGTATCGAAAAGAGCTTTCTAACGAATATTAGAAATTAGAAATCTAACGGTTGGATTTGGAATTATGTCCAAATCAAATTTGAAAAAGGTCGCTATACGTGCAGTTCGATGGCCATTGGTGGAAATCGACTATACGGGCCTTGATAAAATTATTAAAAATAGTAATAATTTGTGTAAAATCATAAGAAATGATTTAGAAAGTATTGGGATGAAAAACTCCTTATTTGAAAAGATAAAAATAGATGTTTATCGAAATGAACTAGTTTTGAACTAGAATTATAATTCTATTTATTTTTAAATAAATAAATTAAATTTGAAAAGGGTTTTAAAAATAACCAGAATTTCCAATGATTGCATTGGAGTGGAATTGAATCGAAATTGTCTTCGGAATATTTCGATGTTGGAATTCGTGATTATACGGATGTTATGGAAATTTGAAAGATACATATTTATATCGTTATTTCCAATACGACATTTGTTAATCATAGAATTTGATATTGAATATAAGCCGATATATTTTCTATTCAGAGCCTTATATTGAATATCAAATGTGATTTGGGTTTGTCGTGAATGGTGTCTTCACTAACACTGTTCTTGAACCCAGTTGAGAAAAGATTAAATCTTTTTATTTAGATTTAATGAAGTGTACCAATTAAATAATATTTAATTGGAATTGAATCGATATTGATTTTTGGGTTTTGTAACACCCCGTATTTCAGTTAATGCTAAAATTCACTAATTGCAGAATAAATAATCGCAAATATGAGAATTGAGGGAAACGGGCTGCGTTATTGCGTTCGTCTCGGAAAAATACGCGAAATAGAGTCCGAAATTTTGTAAATCGGAGTCCGTATGGCCCAGTTATGGCCCAATGAAGTTTGCAGAAAATTTAAAGTTAAAAACAGATTTAAAATTCAAATTCAGATTATAAAAATTAGAACTAGCGGGGCAGGCGGGAAAGTTCCCGCCCTAGCCATGTCGACAGGGCTGTCGACAGGCCTGTCGACTGGGAGGTTGACTGCCCTGTCGACTTGCCTGTCGACACAGGGTGCCGAGCCAGATGGCCTGGGTGCACCAGGTCTGGTTTTCTGGCTAGGGCTGGGCTGTGTTCTAGAGACTTCCTAAATCTGACGGACCTACTCTAACCTAGGGTTAATCCTATGGTCTAAAACACACCCTAATCCTATAAATACACCCTAATGCAAGCCTAATCCATACTAAAAATAGAAATGATGGCCTCATGCCGCCAAAATCAAACTTAAGAGGAGCCTCCACTAGTTTATGAAGGAAGTTGCAAGCTAATCAACCTCTAATCATCATCTCCTTCAAATATTGCAACTAGTTCTACTTCATAAGTTTGCTAATCTTGGTTTTGGTGAGTTCCTATGCCTTTAGCAAGTAATTGCTAAACTAATTAGGATAGGATATTAGGAGGCTATGGATGTAAATGTGGATTATGCAAGTTGTGGTTGTCATATGTTATAAGTTCATATGTAAACTTGCCTCTTTTTATGATATGATGTGTCATGTAAGTTCATATGCAAGTTATATGCAAGTTTATATGCAAGATCATATGCAAGTTGGTCTCTTTTTATGATATGCATAACATATGTGAGTTTGCCTTTGTGATATGACATGATATGCAAGTTTATAAACAAGATTTATGTGCAAGTTAGTCTCTTTTTATGATATGCACAACATATGCAAGTTTGCCTTTGTGATATGACATGATATGCAAGTTTATAAACAAGATTTATGTGCAAGTTAGCCTCTTTCTATGATGTGCATAACATATGCAAGTTTGCCTTTGCGCTATGACATGGTATGCAAGTTCGTATGCAAGTTCGTATGCAAGTTCATATGCAAGTTTTATGCAAGTTCATATGCGAGTTCATATGCAAGTTCATATGCAAGTTCATATGCAAGTTTTATGCAAGTTTATATGCAAGTTCATATGCAAGTTTGTCTCTTTTTATGATATGCATAACATATGCAAGGTTGTCCCTATGTATGACATGTTATGTAAATGAATTACGTGGGAAACGATGGGGTTAATATGCATGATTATAAAAAGGTGTAAAGTTGTTATGATTAAGCATAACATAAAATGAATGGACATAATTGGGAATTTACCTATTAAGTTAGGTCTACCCACATTATGGAGTTGGGAATTTACCTATTAAGTTAGGTCTACCCATACTATGGAATTGGGAATTTACCTATTAAGTTAGGTCTACCCATATTCTTAAAAATGTGTAATTAATTAGGGATAATTAATTATGGGGGTGATTAATTAGGTGTAATTAATCAACTAAGACACGAGGTTGGACCCTTTTGTAGCGGAAGTCTGCCCGGAACCGACCGGCCATCCAGCAGCTACAAATGATAGGCCCAATGTGAGAGGTCTTAGTCATAAATTAAATACGTGATTAAAGTAAGGACACGAGGTTAGACCTTTCTATGACAGAAGTCTGCCTGGAACCAACCGGCATATCCAGCAGTCATAAAAGATGGTCTAATGTGAGAGGTCTTTATGAGGTCATGATCTTAATTAATTAATTAAGAAACACTTAACCATATTAGCATGTAGAGGGACATGAGGGGTTAAGTGGGTGCCTTGGGTGGCATGTGGAAATCTAGTGGTTGCCTTGGGTGGAAATAGAAAATACGATTAGAATACTTAACCAAAGTGGAACATGTAATTAAAACATGAATAAAGGGTTAAGTGGTATACACTAGAAATAACAAGCTTAGGTGGTAGCTTGTGGGGGGCCCATTTCAACCAATATCCCAGACGTATCTTAGTGGGCTCGACTCTAGTCGAGTGACGGGACACGCATACTGGGCTTGACTATAAGAGGCCAAAACCGGGGTAGCGGTGGCAACGCGAGTCCAACGGGTTTCATCTGCGTGTGTGGACCCGGGATGGTAGGTAAGACGTTGTTGCATCGTGTAGATATAACCCGTGCACCATTTGTTGTATCGGGCTAGCCACTTTGGGGAGTGATACACCCCATTGTGGGGCCAGCACGGATATCTACGGTAGGGAGCCGATCGCTTGGGAGTAGTGGGTACACCTAGTGGAGATAGGGGCAGACGGCACCTATGTAGTGAGCTAGGGGTACACGAAACTACTGGGTAAATTTTCTAAGTCCTTGCGAGGGATCAACCTTTAAGTAGGAATGACTGGTGTGGTGCAGTGTAGTAATTATCCTTGGGTGGGTAAATGCGTCTTTTTCGTTGTCTTAGTTCACTCTAAGTCTGATTGGCTACTGAGTGTAGTCATTTATCCCCAGTCACACCGTACCAAGTTATATCACATCCTTATTACTTTAATGATTACATTGTTAAAGCTATAGGACTCGCTCAGACTTATGTCTGACCCCGTTGTTTTTATCTTTTTCCCAACCCTCAGGTTCTCAGAGTGGGCCCAGCACGAGTGGGCTTTGATCAGGCTGCTTTTATTACTCTCTTGGAGCTTGGACCCTAGATGTAGAGCTCAGCTTACCCTTTTCTTTTATGGCTATCAGTTCATGTATTGGGATTATGTATTTTTATTTAGCAGGATGGATATTTGTACTTGACTTCTATTATGGTTTTGTGATGTAACCAGACATGTTTTATTTTCCGCTGCAATTGGAATGATGTTTTAAATTCTCAAGTATTACTTACATCTATCTTGCTGTAATTACTCTGTTCTATATTCACTCAAGATACTCCACCGATGTTATGGCATTCCCTTAGAGAGTGACCATAGCGGGCGTGGGGTGTTACACGTGGTATCAGAGCAAAGGTTACCGGAACAGATAAAATTTTTAGAAAACTATTTTTCTAAAAACATTTTTGGAAGAGATATTTTCAAAAACATGTCTTTTAAGAGAAAAGTTTTTGAAAGAAAAGCATAATCCCCAATAGCCATATCTTTATCCTTCGAATTCTCCGTTTTGAATCTTTCCTTTTTCGTTTCAGCATGGCTGAGGATCTTAACTTTCCGGAGGGTGTGACGATACCAGTATGGTATAGGAGATTGATGGAGGCTAGGGCCACCACTGCGGGTCCAGCAAATGTTCCTCCACCAACCGTAGCACCCGACCTTCCTCCTCCCCCTCCTCCTCGCACGGATACTTTTGCTAAGACTTGCAAGGAATTCAAAGCTATGGGAGGGAAACCTTTTCAAGGATCTGAAACTTTTGTGGAGGCTAGAGATTGGCTTAAGGAGGTGGAAGAGTTGATAGATATCTTTGAGATGGAAGAAGGAAAGAAAGTCAAGTTAGCTGCTAGGTTAATGAAGGGAGAGGCCTCATTCTGGTGGGAGGTCACTAATGGAGAACGCCCCGTTGACTCTTGGGCGGATTTTAGGCAAAGATTTGTGGCAAAGTTTCTCTCAAGGGCAGAGGAAAACTTGTATATGGAAAGATTCTTGACTCTAAAGCAAGGAAATCTCTCAGTGAAGGAATATGTCAACAAGTTTAATCAATTGGCAAGGTTTGGCCTAGACATGGTGAATACACCGGAGAAGAAGGCTTTGAGGTTCGTGAAAGGCTTGAATGAACCAATGCATGGGTTGGCTATGACTCATATCCCTATGGGGGCCACCTTTGAGAAGCTAGTTGACATGGCACTCATGCATGAAGAAGAGAAGGGTCCTAATGCTAATAAGGCACCCGAGAAGAAGGGAGATCAAAAGAGACCTCAGCAACAACAGCAAAACAAAGGTGGGAAAGGCAACGGTGGCAAGGGGAAGAAGAAGTGCTTCAATTGTGGGATACCAGGCCACATAAGCAAAGATTGTAGAAAGAAGAAGAAGACTGGTTGCTTTCACTGTGGCGAAGTGTAACACCCCATGCCCGCTATGGTCACTCTCTAAGGGAATGCCATAGCATCGGTGGAGTATTTGAGTGAATATAGAACAGAAAAATTACAACAAGACAGATATAAATAGTACTTGAAATTTAAAACATCATCTCATAACAGCGGAAATAAACATGTCTGGTTACATCATAAAACCACAATAAAAGTCAAGTACAATATCCATCAAAATAAAGAAGTACATAATCCCTCTCTCTCATACAATAGCCAAGACAAAAGAAAAGATAACTGGATAACTGGAGCTTTACATCTATCCAAGCTCCTAAAGACTGGAACAGCAATCCGATCAAGCTCCACTACTGCTAGGATCCACCGTAGGACCGGAGGGTTGGGAAAAAGATAAAAACAACGGGGTCAGACATAAGTCTGAGCGAGTCCTATAACTTTAACAATACAATCATTAAAGTAACCAGAGAAGACATAAACTTGACATACAGTAATGTCTGGGGATGAATGGCTACACTAAGCAGCTTGGTAGACTCAGGATAAACTAAGATAACTGTAAAGACGCATCTACCCACCCAAGGATAATTACTAACTGCACCACACCAGTCATTCCTACTCAAAGATTGATCCCACCCAAGGACTTAAAAGAAAGATATAACTAGTAGTTTCATGTACCCCTAGCTGACCACATAGGTGCCGTCTGCCCCTATCTCCACTAGGTGTACCCCACTACTCCCCAATGATCGGCTCCCAACCGTAGATACCCGTGCTGGTCCCACAGTGGGGTGTATCACTCCCCTAAAGTGGCAACCCAATACTATCAACGGTGCACGGCTTATACCTACACGATGCAACAACGGCTTATCTACCAGCCCGGGCCTACACACGCATATGAAACCCGTTGGACTTGCGTTGCCACCGCTAACCCGTTTTGGCCTCTTATAATCAAGCCCAATATGCGTGTCCCGTCACTCGACTAGAGTCGAGCCCACAAAGATACGTTTGGGATATTGGTTGAAATGGGCCCCCACAAGCTACCCACCTAAGCTTTTCCCTTTTATCTAGTGCATCCCACTTAACCCTTTAATCATGTTTAATTACATGTTTCCACTTGGTTAAGTATTCTAATCGTATTTTCTATTGCCACCCAAGGCAACCCACTAGATTTCCACATGCCACCCAAGGCACCCACTTAACCCCTCATGTCCCTCTACATGCTAATGTGGTTAAGTGTTTCTTAATTAATTAATTAAGATCATGACCTCATAAAGACCTCCCACATTAGACCGTCTTTTATGACTGCTGGATATGCCGGTTGGTTCCGGGCAGACTTCTGTCATCAAAAGGGTCTAACCTCGTGTCTTTACTTTAATCACGTATTTAATTTATGACTAAGACCTCTCACATTGGGCCAATCATTTGTAGCCGCTGGATGGCCGGTCGGTTCCGGGCAGACTTCCGCTACAAAAAGGGTCCAACCTCGTGTCTTAGTTGATTAATTACACCTAATTAATCACCCCCCACAATTAATTATCCCTAATTAATTACACATTTTTCATAACATGGGTAGACCTAACTCAATAGGTAAATTCCCATGGGGTAGACCTAACTCAATAGGTAAATTCCCACTTATGTTAATTTATTTTTTTATGGTATGCTTAATCATACCCAATCATACTTTTATTAACATATTTATTACCCCATCGTTCCCCACGTAAATCGTTCTCATTTCACGACATAATAAAGGGAAAGATCCATCACAAATATCATGGGTTTAGCATATAACTTTGTCATGGGTTAAGAGGATGTCAACTTACATTTATGAACATATATTAACCCAACTACATTTAACCCAAACTTGCATATTATCATACACATATCTTGCATAACATGTTGAACTTGCATATAAGCATTCTCATAACTTGCATAACATGCATTTAAGCATACACATAACTTGCATAAGCATTCACATACTTGCATAAGCATCCACATACTTGCATAAGCATGCATAACTTGCATATCATGTTAAACTTGCATTTAAGCATACACATAACTTGCATAAGCATTCACATACTTGCATAAGCATCCACATACTTGCATAAGCATGCATAACTTGCATATCATGTTAAACTTGCATTTAAGCATATACATAACTTGCATATGAACTTGCATAACAACCTACACATAACTTACATAACATCATACACATAACTTGCATAACTCACTTTGTTAAACATGCATAAATCCACTTATTAAATATGCATAAACCCACTTATTAAACATGCATAAACCCACTTGTTAAACATGCATAAACCAACATATTAAACATGCATATCATTACAAATGATTCAAACTCACTAATCCGCATTCAAGACCATAAGTCTCATTACACCCAATCTACTTACTTTAGCAATTGATGTTAAAGTGATAGAAACTCACCAAACCCAAGATTAGCAAACTTATGAAGTGGAATTAGTTGCTAAATATGAAGATGGTGATGATTAGAGATTGATTAGAGAGTGATTAGCTTGCAACTTCCTTCATAAACTAGTGGAGGCTCTTTCAAGTTTGATTTTGGCGGCATGAGGCCATCATTTCTATTTTTAGTAAGGATTAGGGGGGGTTTAGGGTGTATTTATAGATTAGGTGAGTGTTTTAGGCCCTTAGATTAACCCTAGGTTAGATTAGGTCCGTTAGATTTAGGAAATCTCTAGAACCCAGCCCTCCAAGCCAGCCTAAAATCCAACCTGGTGCACCCAGGTTCTCTGGACGCCGCGCCCATGTCGACAGGCAAGTCGACAGGCAAGTCGACCCCCCTGTCGACAGGCCTGTCGACAGCCCTGTCGACATGGTTAGGGCGGGAATTTTCCCGCCTGGCCCCGCTGGTTCTATTCCAAAATCTGAATTTGAATTTTTAAATCTGTTTTTAGCTTTAATTTTCCTGCAAACTTCTTTGGGCCATAACCGGGCCATACGGACTCCGATTCTCGAAAACTCGGACTCTATTTCGCGTATTTTTCCGAGACGAACGCAATGACGCAGCCCGTTACCCCCAATTCCCACATCTGAGATTATTTATCCTGTAATTAGTGAATTTTTGTATTAACTAAAATTCGGGGTGTTACATTCTCCCCTCCTTAAAGGATTTCGTCCCCGAAATCTCTAAGCTAAGGAGAATGCATATCCTACCATCCAAACAACCATCTACTCAAACCATCAAACACGGGCATCCATTGTCCTTAAAACAATTTCTAATGATGTATGAGCATATGCAAAGAGTGTGTGTATATGTTCCCTATCTAATGTATGAACATATGCAAACCATGATAGTGCCATGCATCCATTATGTATGCGAGAGAACTCTATCGACACATACAATATCTACATGAGTGCACAATCATTCACCAAAATGCATCATCCAAATGATAACACAATCATTATACATCCATCAATATAGCTTCCTACACACAATTTTTATGCAATATGCAATATGAAGTGACTGAGCCGATCTAGTGCCTAGAGTGTGTGTATATGCATCCACGAGCAACCACTAGCAAACACTTGCATCCACTTGCATCCATCAACCATAACATGTCTCAAACACATGTTTCAACCATAGGTTTACCCTATCTAAAGGTCAAACAGTACAAACGAGAGGACATACTAAAGATAAGATAAGCACTAGACAACGATAGAGGAGACAGTAAAGACATACCCTCAAAAAGAAATGGGTACAATGAACGCATCTTCGCTTCCGTCTCCCAAGTTGCGTTGCTCTCATCTTCTCCCCATTGCACTTTGACTAGTTGAACCTCTCTGTTTCTCAACTTTCTAGTCTCTGACCCAAGGATGCAGGTAGGAGCTCGTCGAATAGTCGCATCACGCTCTACTTCCACTTCTTTAAGCAAGCTCGGCTCTACCACCTCTGCGGTCTCATGTAAGCACTTCCTCAAATGGGACACATGGAATACATCATGTACACCACTAAGTCTGTCGGGCAACTCCACTCTATATGCCATCCGTCCGATCCTTTCCTTAATAGGAAACGGCCCCACGAACCTTGGTGCTAGCTTCCCCACAGATCCAAAGCGAACCACAGTTCGTAACGGAGACACTTTGACGAAGACCATGTCCCCGACTTCAAACTCAAGATCCGTCCTCCTCTTGTCCGCATAAGATTTTTGCCTATCCTGCGCTGCTTTCATCCTTCTTCGAATCAAGTCAATCTTCTCAGAAGTCTCCCTAATCATATCAGGCCCAAGCAAGATCTTATCCGTAGATTGCCACCAACATGCAGGTGATCGACAAGGCCTTCCATAAAGAGCTTCGAAAGGAGCCATACCAATACTGGACTGAAAGCTGTTATTATATGCGAACTCCACCAATGGAAGATGCTCTTCCCATGTACCTCCAAAATCTAAGATACAAAGCCTCAAAAGGTCTTCTAGAACACGATTCACCCTCTCAGTCTGGCCGTCCGTCTGAGGATGATATGCGGTGCTCAGACACAATTGAGTCCCCACTGCTTCTTGCAAACTTCTCCAGAACTCGCTAGTGAAGATAGGATCTCGATCACTCACTATGCTAGAGGGTACCCCATGCAATCGAACTATCTCTCGAAGATATACTGAAGCTAGCCATGGAGCGGTCCTCTTGCTCTTCACAGGTATGAAATGGGCGCTCTTAGTAAGTCTGTCTACCACCACCCAAATTCCCGTATTACCCTTTCTTGATCTGGGTAACCCGTCAATAAAATCCATCGAGACGCTATCCCACTTCCATTGCGGAACTTCCAATGGGTGAAGCAACCCACCTGGTTTCCTTTGCTCCGCCTTCACTTGTTGGCACACCAAGCATCGAGCGACATACTCGGCCACATCTTTCTTCATACCGGCCCAGAAGAAAACCCTCTTCATGTCTTGGTACATCTTGTCCCCACCGGGATGAATAGTCATCCTAGAACGGTGTGCATCATCAAGAATAACCTTCCTCAAACCCTCGTCTTGCGGTACACAAAGTCTACCGTCTCTACGCAAGCACCCCCTATCGTCTAGGGTGTACCTACTCAAATGGCTGGACGACTCCCCCCTTATGAGCCTCTCTACCAACTCAACCAACTGCGGGTCGTCCCTCTGTGCTTCTCCAATCCGTCCCAAAAGAGTAGGTCTAACCTCCAAGGAAGCTAGCAAACCGGGTACATAATCAATGGAAGGTCTGAAATCAAACATCGAGATAAATTCCAAGCTTCGTTGTTCTACGAACAATGGACTCAAGGACAACCTTTTTCTGCTCAAGGCGTCCGCCACCACGTTATCCTTGCCAGGGGTATACGCTATCTCGAAATCATAGGATGCTAAGAACTCCATCCACCTTTGCTGTCTCAAATTCAAATCCTTTTGAGAAAACAAGTACTTCAATGATTTGTGGTCAGTGAACAATTCGAATCTCTCACCAAGAAGATAATGGCGCCAAATCTTAAGCGCAAAAACAATAGCGGCCAACTCTAAATCATGGGTAGGGTAATTTTTCTCATGCACTCTCAACTGCCTTCCACCATAGGCTATCACCCTTCCCTCTTGCATTAAGACTGCGCCTAGTCCTGTCCCACAAGCATCGGTATAGACAACAAATGGCTTGCTCCCATCTGGCAACACTAAAACTGGAGCAGTGGTTAAAGCTCTCTTTAACCGTCGGAACGCATCATCACAATCTACGTCCCATGTGAAAACAAGATTCTTCTTCGTCAAGCGGGTTAATGGGGCTGATATCTTTGCGAAGTCTTTGATAAACTTCCTATAATAACCCGCCAGCCCGAAGAAACTTCTTACTTCGGTAGCATTCTTCGGAACCTTCCAATCCTGAATTGATACTACCTTCGCGGGATCCACAGCTATCCCTTCCTTGGAGACCACGTGCCCCAAGAACCGCACTTCCTTCCTCTAGAAGTGACATTTTGAGAATTTAGCCTTAAGGCTATGTGCTCGAAGAGTCTTCAATACCTCCCCAAGATGTAGGGCATGCTCTTCTTCACTCTTAGAAAATACTAAGATATCATCAACAAAGACCACCACGAATTTATTAAGGAACTCCCTGAACACCCTACTCATCAAATCAACAAAGTATGCAGGGGCGTTCGTCAACCCAAATGGCATCACCAGCCACTCATAGAAACCATCTGGAGTCCTAAAGGCAGTCTTGTCTATGCTATCCTCAGCCACCCTCAACTGATGAAACCCCGTGGCTAAGTCCAACTGAGAAAATACTGAAGCGCCAACCAACTGATCGAAAAGATCATCAATCCTCGGCAATGGGTGTCTATTCTTCTTTGTGAGCTTGTTGAGTTCTCTATAGTCTACACAAAGTCTGAGGGACCCATCCGCCTTCGTAGCAAATACTACTGGAGCACCCCACTCCGATATACTCCGTCTTATGAACCCCTTCTCAAGCAACTCCCCTACTTGCTTATGGAGTTCCCTCCTCTCGCGAGGAGCCATGTGGCGCCCTGGTAAAGATACAGGTTTAGCATTATCCACCAGATATATTCGGAAGTCAATCTCCCGCTTCGGAGGTAAGCCCTTCACCTCCTCAAACACATCCGGATATTCCCGGACCACTTTAACAGATTGCAAACTCTCGACCGAAGCGTCAAGCGATTCAAGATAACTTAGCATAACAGAATCCATGGGATTACAAGAAATCTCGAGAGTGTTACCTAAGCGGGTCATGAGCCTAACAACTCTCCTTTCGCAATCCAGAACGGCACCATTACTGGATAACCAGTCCATGCCCAAAATCAACCCATAGCCCGTGAAGCCCAACACAAAAGCATCACATCTAAACTCAATGCTAAGTATAGAAATCTTCAAACCCAAACATATCATGGACAGATAAGTGGAGCCCCCAATTGGGTTTGAAACAACCAAGGGATCATCTACCAGACTGGTGTCTAAGTGCAGTGACTCAACTAAAGATGATGAGATAAACGAATGCGATGCGCCTGAATCAAACAATGTACGGACAAGATGATCAAATAGAAAAACCAGACTTTCAACGGAGATAGTTCTACCTCTTTCCTGAATCGGTGGAACCGCGAGAGCCTGTACTTGCCCCCTAGCCTGACCCGGTGCCATAAGAGCTTGCACCTGCCCTCCTGAGGTAGATCCCGTCCTTTGCCCCTTCTTAGGACAATCTTTCACTAGATGCCCTGCTTCGCCATAGTGGAAGCAGCCAGTCTTCTTCTTCTTGCGACAATCCTTGCTTAGGTGGCCAGGTGTCCCACAATTGAAACACTTCTTCTTCTTGCCCTTGCCACCGTTGCCTTTCCCACCTTTGTTTTGTTGTTGTTGCTGAGGTCTCTTTTGATCTCCCTTCTTCTCGGGTGCCCTATTAGCATTGGGACCCTTCTCTTCTTCAAGCATGAGTGCCATGTCAACTAACTTCTCAAAGGTGGCCCCCATAGGGATATGAGTCATAGCCAACCCATGCATCGGTTCATTCATGCCTTTCACGAACCTCAAAGCCTTCTTCTCCGGTGTATTCACCATGTCTAGTCCAAACCTTGCCAATTGATTAAACTTGTTGACATATTCCTTCACCGAGAGATTTCCTTGCTTTAGAGTCAAGAATCTTTCCATATACAAGTTTTCCTCCGCCCTTGAGAGAAACTTTGCCACAAATCTTTGCCTAAAATCCGCCCAAGAGTCAACGGGGCGTTCTCCATTAGTGACCTCCCACCAGAATGAGGCCTCTCCTTTCATTAACCAAGCAGCTAACTTGACTTTCTTTCCTTCTTCCATCTCAAAGATATCTATCAATTCTTCCACCTCTTTAAGCCAATCTCTAGCCTCCACAAAAGTTTCAGATCCTTGAAAAGATTTCCCTCCCATAGCTTTAAATTGCTTGCAAGTCTTAGCAAAAGTATCCGTGCGAGGAGGAGGGGGAGGAGGAAGATCGGGTGCTACGGTTGGTGGAGGAACATTTGCTGGACCCGCAGTGGTGGCCCTAGCCTCCATCAATCTCCTATACCATACTGGTACCGTCACACCCTCCGAAATGTTAAGATCCTCAACCATGCTGAAACGAAAAAGGAAAGATTCAAAACGGAGAATTCAAAGGATATAGATATGGCTATTGGGGATTATGCTTTTCTTTCAAAAACTTTTCTCTTTAAAGACATGTTTTTGAAAATATCTCTTTCAAAAATGTTTTTAGAAAAATAGTTTTCTAAAAAAAAAAATTATCTGTTCCGGTAACCTTTGCTCTGATACCACGTGTAACACCCCATGCCCGCTATGGTCACTCTCTAAGGGAATGCCATAGCATCGGTGGAGTATTTGAGTGAATATAGAACAGAAAAATTACAACAAGACAGATATAAATAGTACTTGAAATTTAAAACATCATCTCATAACAGCGGAAATAAACATGTCTGGTTACATCATAAAACCACAATAAAAGTCAAGTACAATATCCATCAAAATAAAGAAGTACATAATCCCTCTCTCTCATACAATAGCCAGGACAAAAGAAAAGATAACTGGATAACTGGAGCTTTACATCTATCCAAGCTCCTAAAGACTGGAACAGCAATCCGATCAAGCTCCACTACTGCTAGGATCCACCGTAGGACCTGAGGGTTGGGAAAAAGATAAAAACAACGGGGTCAGACATAAGTCTGAGCGAGTCCTATAACTTTAACAATACAATCATTAAAGTAACCAGAGAAGACATAAACTTGACATACGGTAATGTCTGGGGATGAATGGCTACACTAAGCAGCTTGGTAGACTCAGGATAAACTAAGATAACTGTAAAGACGCATCTACCCACCCAAGGATAATTACTAACTGCACCACACCAGTCATTCCTACTCAAAGATTGATCCCACCCAAGGACTTAAAAGAAAGATATAACTAGTAGTTTCATGTACCCCTAGCTGACCACATAGGTGCCGTCTGCCCCTATCTCCACTAGGTGTACCCCACTACTCCCCAATGATCGGCTCCCTACCGTAGATACCCGTGCTGGTCCCACAGTGGGGTGTATCACTCCCCTAAAGTGGCAACCCAATACTATCAACGGTGCACGGCTTATACCTACACGATGCAACAACAGCTTATCTACCAGCCCGGGCCCACACACGCATATGAAACCCGTTGGACTTGCGTTGCCACCGCTAACCCGTTTTGGCCTCTTATAATCAAGCCCAATATGCGTGTCCCGTCACTCGACTAGAGTCGAGCCCACAAAGATACGTTTGGGATATTGGTTGAAATGGGCCCCCACAAGCTACCCACCTAAGCTTGTCCCTTTTATCTACTGCATCCCACTTAACCCTTTAATCATGTTTAATTACATGTTTCCACTTGGTTAAGTATTCTAATCGTATTTTCTATTGCCACCCAAGGCAACCCACTAGATTTCCACATGCCACCCAAGGCACCCACTTAACCCCTCATGTCCCTCTACATGCTAATGTGGTTAAGTGTTTCTTAATTAATTAATTATGATCATGACCTCATAAAGACCTCCCACATTAGACCGTCTTTTATGACTGCTGGATATGCCGGTTGGTTCCGGGCAGACTTCTGTCATCAAAAGGGTCTAACCTCGTGTCTTTACTTTAATCACGTATTTAATTTATGACTAAGACCTCTCACATTGGGCCAATCATTTGTAGCCGCTGGATGGTCGGTCGGTTCCGGGCAGACTTCCGCTACAAAAGGGTCCAACCTCGTGTCTTAGTTGATTAATTACACCTAATTAATCACACCCCCACAATTAATTATCCCTAATTAATTACACATTTTTCATAACATGGGTAGACCTAACTCAATAGGTAAATTCCCATGGGGTAGACCTAACTCAATAGGTAAATTCCCACTTATGTTAATTTATTTTTTTATGGTATGCTTAATCATACCCAATCATACTTTTATTAACATATTTATTACCCCATCGTTCCCCACGTAAATCGTTCTCATTTCACGACATAATAAAGGGAAAGATCCATCACAAATATCATGGGTTTAGCATATAACTTTGTCATGGGTTAAGAGGATGTCAACTTACATTTATGAACATATATTAACCCAACTACATTTAACCCAAACTTGCATATTATCATACACATATCTTGCATAACATGTTGAACTTGCATATAAGCATTCTCATAACTTGCATAACATGCATTTAAGCATACACATAACTTGCATAAGCATTCACATACTTGCATAAGCATCCACATACTTGCATAAGCATGCATAACTTGCATATCATGTTAAACTTGCATTTAAGCATACACATAACTTGCATAAGCATTCACATACTTGCATAAGCATCCACATACTTGCATAAGCATGCATAACTTGCATATCATGTTAAACTTGCATTTAAGCATATACATAACTTGCATATGAACTTGCATAACAACCTACACATAACTTACATAACATCATACACATAACTTGCATATGAACTTGCATAACTCACTTTGTTAAACATGCATAAATCCACTTATTAAATATGCATAAACCCACTTACTAAACATGCATAAACCCACTTGTTAAACATGCATAAACCAACTTATTAAACATGCATATCATTACAAATGATTCAAACTCACTAATCCGCATTCAAGACCATAAGTCTCATTACACCCAATCTACTTACTTTAGCAATTGATGTTAAAGTGATAGAAACTCACCAAACCCAAGATTAGCAAACTTATGAAGTGGAATTAGTTGCTAAATATGAAGATGGTGATGATTAGAGATTGATTAGAGAGTGATTAGCTTGCAACTTCCTTCATAAACTAGTGGAGGCTCTTTCAAGTTTGATTTTGGCGGCATGAGGCCATCATTTCTATTTTTAGTAAGGATTAGGGGGGGTTTAGGGTGTATTTATAGATTAGGTGAGTGTTTTAGGCCCTTAGATTAACCCTAGGTTAGATTAGGTCCGTTAGATTTAGGAAATCTCTAGAACCCAGCCCTCCAAGCCAGCCTAAAATCCAACCTGGTGCACCCAGGTTCTCTGGACGCCGCGCCCATGTCGACAGGCAAGTCGACAGGCAAGTCGACCCCCCTGTCGACAGGCCTGTCGACAGCCCTGTCGACATGGTTAGGGCGGGAATTTTCCCGCCTGGCCCCGCTGGTTCTATTCCAAAATCTGAATTTGAATTTTTAAATCTGTTTTTAGCTTTAATTTTCCTGCAAACTTCTTTGGGCCATAACCGGGCCATACGGACTCCGATTCTCGAAAACTCGGACTCTATTTCGCGTATTTTTCCGAGACGAACGCAATGACGCAGCCCGTTACCCCCAATTCCCACATCTGAGATTATTTATCCTGTAATTAGTGAATTTTAGTATTAACTAAAATTCGGGGTGTTACACGAAGCAGGGCATTTAGTGAAGGATTGCCCTAAGAAGGGGCAAAGGACGGGATCTACCTCAGGAGGACAGGTGCAAGCTCTTATGGCACCGAGTCAGGCTAGGGGGCAAGTACAGGCTCTCGCGGTTCCACCAATTCAGGAAAGAGGTAGAACTATTTCTGTTGAAAGTCTGGTTTTTCTATTTGATCATCCTGTCCGTACATTGTTTGATTCAGGCGCATCGCATTCGTTTATCTCATCATCATTAGTTGAGTCACTGCACTTAGACACCAGTCTAGTAGATGATCCCTTGGTTGTTTCAAACCCAATTGGGGGCTCCACTTATTTGTCCATGATATGCTTGGGTTTGAAGATTTCTATACTTAGCATTGAGTTTAGATGTGATGCTTTTGTTTTGGGCTTCACGGGCTATGGGTTGATTTTGGGCATGGACTGGTTATCCAGTAATGGTGTCGTTCTTGATTGCGAAAGGAGAGTTGTTAGGCTCATGACCCGCTTGGGTAACACTCTCGAGATCTCTTGTAATCCCATGGATTCTGTTATGCTAAGTTATCTTGAGTCGTTGGACGCTTCGGCCGAGAGTTTGCAATCTGTTAGAGTGGTCCGGGAATACTCGGATGTGTTTGAGGAGGTGAAGGGCTTACCTCCGAAGCGGGAGATTGACTTCCGAATATATCTGGTGGATAATGCTAAACCTGTATCTTTACCAGTGCGCCACATGGCTCCTCGTGAGAGGAGGGAACTCCATAAGCAAGTAGGGGAGTTGCTTGAGAAGGGGTTCATAAGACGAAGTATATCGGAGTGGGGTGCTCCAGTAGTTTTTGCTACGAAGGCGGATGGGTCCCTCAGACTTTGTGTAGACTATAGAGAACTCAACAAGCTCATAAAGAAGAATAGACACCCATTGCCGAGGATTGATGATCTTTTCGATCAGTTGGTTGGCGCTTCAGTATTTTCTCAGTTGGACTTAGCCACGGGGTTTCATCAGTTGAGGGTGGCTGAGGATAGCATAGACAAGACTGCCTTTAGGACTCCGGATGGTTTCTATGAGTGGCTGGTGATGCCATTTGGGTTGACGAACGCCCCTGCATACTTTGTTGATTTGATGAGTAGGGTGTTCAGGGAGTTCCTTAATAAGTTCGTGGTGGTCTTTGTGGATGATATCTTAGTATTTTCTAAGAGTGAAGAAGAGCATGCCCTACATCTTGGGAAGGTGTTGAAGACTCTTCGAGCACATAGCCTTAAGGCTAAATTCTCTAAATGTCACTTCTGGAGGAGGGAAGTGCGGTTCTTGGGGCACGTGGTCTCCAAGGAGGGGATAGCTGTGGATCCCGCGAAGGTAGTATCAATACAAGATTGGAAGGTTCCGAAGAATGCTACCGAAGTAAGAAGTTTCTTAGGGTTGGCGGGTTACTATAGGAAGTTTATCAAAGACTTCGCAAAGATATCAGCTCCTTTAACCCGCCTTACGAAGAAGAATCTTGTTTTCACATGGGACGTAGATTGTGATGATGCGTTCCGACGGTTAAAGAGAGCTTTAACCACCGCTCCGGTTTTAGTGTTGCCAGATGGGAGCAAGCCATTTGTTGTCTATACCGATGCTTGTGGGATAGGACTAGGCGCAGTCTTAATGCAAGAGGGAAGGGTAATAGCCTATGGTGGAAGGCAGTTGAGAGTGCATGAGAAAAATTACCCTACCCATGATTTAGAGTTGGCCGCTATTGTTTTTGCGCTTAAGATTTGGCGCCATTATCTTCTTGGTGAGAGATTCGAATTGTTCACTGACCACAAATCATTGAAGTACTTGTTTTCTCAGAAGGATTTGAATTTGAGACAGCAAAGGTGGATGGAGTTCTTAGCATCCTATGATTTCGAGATAGCGTATACCCCTGGCAAGGGTAACGTGGTGGCGGACGCCTTGAGCAGAAAGAGGTTGTCCTGGAGTCCATTGTTCGTGGAACAACGAAGCTTGGAATTTATCTCGATGTTTGATTTCAGACCTTCCATTGATTATGTACCCGGTTTGCTAGCATCCTTGGAGGTCAGACCTACTCTTCTGGGGCGGATTGGAGAAGCACAAAGGGACGACCCACAGTTGGTTGAGTTGGTGGAGAAGCTCATAAGGGGGGAGTCGTCCAGCCATTTGAGTAGGTACACCCTAGACGATAGGGGGTGCTTGCGTAGAGACGGTAGACTTTGTGTACCGCAAGACGAGGGTTTGAGGAAGGTTATTCTTGATGATGCACACCGTTCTAGGATGACCATTCATCCCGGTGGGGACAAGATGTACCAAGACATGAAGAGGGTTTTCTTCTGGGCCGGTATGAAGAAAGATGTGGCCGAGTATGTCGCTCGATGCTTGGTGTGCCAACAAGTGAAGGCGGAGCAAAAGAAACCAGGTGGGTTGCTTCACCCATTGGAAGTTCCGCAATGGAAGTGGGATAGCGTCTCGATGGATTTTATTGACGGGTTACCCAGATCAAGAAAGGGTAATACGGGAATTTGGGTTGTGGTAGACAGACTTACTAAAAGCGCCCATTTCATACCTGTGAAAAGCAAGAGGACCGCTCCATGGCTAGCTTCAGTATATCTTCGAGAGATAGTTCGATTGCATGGGGTACCCTCTAGCATAGTGAGTGACCGAGATCCTATCTTCACTAGCGAGTTCTGGAAAAGTTTACAAGAAGCAGTGGGGACTCAATTGTGTCTGAGCACCGCATATCATCCTCAGAAGGACGGCCAGACTGAGAGGGTGAATCGTGTCCTAGAAGACCTTTTGAGGCTTTGTATCTTAGATTTTGGAGGTACATGGGAAGAGCATCTTCCATTGGTGGAGTTCGCATATAATAACAGCTTTCAGTCCAGTATTGGTATGGCTCCTTTCGAAGCTCTCTATGGAAGGCCTTGTCGATCACCTACATGTTGGTGGGAGTCTACGGACAAGATCTTGCTTGGGCCTGATATGGTTAGGGAGACTTCTGAGAAGATTGACTTGATTCGAAGAAGGATGAAAGCAGCGCAGGATAGGCAAAAATCTTATGCGGACAAGAGGAGGACGGACCTTGAGTTTGAAGTTGGGGACATGGTATTTGTCAAAGAGTCTCCGTTACGAAATGTGGTTCGCTTTGGATCTGTTGGGAAGTTAGCACCAAGGTTCGTAGGGCCGTTTCCTATTAAGGAAAGGATTGGACGGATGGCATATAGAGTGGAGTTGCCCGACAGACTTAGTGGTGTACATGATGTATTCCATGTGTCTCATTTGAGGAACTGCTTACATGAGACCGCAGAGGTGGTAGAGCCGAGCTTGCTTAAAGAAGTGGAAGTAGAGCGTGATGCGACTATTCGACGAGCTCCTACCCGCATCCTTGGGTCAGAGACTAGGAAATTGAGGAATCGAGAGGTTCAACTAGTCAAAGTACAATGGGGAGAAGACGAGGGCAACGCTACTTGGGAGACGGAAGCGAAGATGCGTTCATTGTACCCGTTCCTTTTTGAGGGTATGTCTTTTAACTTCTCCTTTATCGTTTGTCTAGTACTTATCTTATCTTTAGTATATCCTCTCGTTAGTACTTTTGACCTTTAGATAGGGTAAACCTATGGTTGAAACATGTGTTTGAGACATGTTATGTTTGATGGATGCATGTGGATGCAAGTGGTTGCTAGTGGTTGCTCGTGGATGCATATACACACTCTAGGCACTAGATCGGCTCAATCACTTCATATTGCATATTGCATAAAATTGTGTGTAGGAAACTATATTTATGGATGTATAATGATTGTGTTATCATATGGATGATGCATTTTGGTGAATGATTGTGCACTCATGTAGATATTGTAAGTGTCGATAGGATTCTCTCGCATACATAATGGATGCATGGCACTGTCATGGTTTGCATATGTTCATACATTAGATAGGGAACATATACACACACTTTTTGCATATGCTCATACATCATTAGAAACTGTTTTAAGGACAATGGATGCCCGTGTTTGATGAATTGAGTAGATGGTTGTTTGGATGGTAGGATATGCATTCTCCTTAGCTTAGAGATTTCGGGGACGAAATCCTTTAAGGAGGGGAGAATGTAACACCCCGTATTTCAGTTAATGCTAAAATTCACTGATTGCAGAATAAATAATCTCAAATGTGAGAATTGGGGGAAACGGGCTGCGTTATTGCGTTCGTCTCGGAAAAATACGCGAAATAGAGTCCGAAATTTGTAAATCGGAGTCCGTATGGCCCAGTTATGGCCCAATGAAGTTTGCAGAAAATTTAAAGTTAAAAACAGATTTAAAATTCAAATTCAGATTATAAAAATTAGAACTAACGGGGCAGGCGGGAAAGTTCCCGCCCTAGCCATGTCGACAGGGCTGTCGACAGGCCTGTCGACTGGGAGGTCGACTGCCCTGTCGACTTGCCTGTCGACACAGGGTGCCGAGCCAGATGGCCTGGGTGCACCAGGTCTGGTTTTCTGGCTAGGGCTGGGCTGTGTTCTAGAGACTTCCTAAATCTGACGGACCTAATCTAACCTAGGGTTAATCCTATGGTCTAAAACACACCCTAATCCTATAAATACACCCTAATGCAAGCCTAATCCATACTAAAATAGAAATGATGGCCTCATGCCGCCAAAATCAAACTTAAGAGGAGCCTCCACTAGTTTATGAAGGAAGTTGCAAGCTAATCAACCTCTAATCATCATCTCCTTCAAATATTGCAACTAATTCTACTTCATAAGTTTGCTAATCTTGGTTTTGGTGAGTTCCTATGCCTTTAGCAAGTAATTGCTAAACTAATTAGGATAGGATATTAGGAGGCTATGGATGTAAATGTGGATTATGCAAGTTGTGGTTGTCATATGTTATAAGTTCATATGTAAACTTGCCTCTTTTTATGATATGATGTGTCATGTAAGTTCATGTGCAAGTTATATGCAAGTTTATATGCAAGATCATATGCAAGTTGGTCTCTTTTTATGATATGCATAACATATGTGAGTTTGCCTTTGTGATATGACATGATATGCAAGTTTATAAACAAGATTTATGTGCAAGTTAGTCTCTTTTTATGATATGCACAACATATGCAAGTTTGCCTTTGTGATATGACATGATATGCAAGTTTATAAACAAGATTTATGTGCAAGTTAGCCTCTTTCTATGATGTGCATAACATATGCAAGTTTGCCTTTGCGCTATGACATGGTATGCAAGTTCGTATGCAAGTTCGTATGCAAGTTCATATGCAAGTTCATATGCGAGTTCATATGCAAGTTTTATGCAAGTTCATATGCAAGTTTTATGCAAGTTTATATGCAAGTTCATATGCAAGTTTGTCTCTTTTTATGATATGCATAACATATGCAAGGTTGTCCCTATGTATGACATGTTATGTAAACGAATTACGTGGGAAATGATGGGGTTAATATGCATGATTATAAAAAGGTGTAAAGTTGTTATGATTAATCATAACATAAAATGAATGGACATAATTGGGAATTTACCTATTAAGTTAGGTCTACCCACATTATGGAGTTGGGAATTTACCTATTAAGTTAGGTCTACCCATACTATGGAATTGGGAATTTACCTATTAAGTTAGGTTTACCCATATTCTTAAAAATGTGTAATTAATTAGGGATAATTAATTATGGGGGTGATTAATTAGGTGTAATTAATCAACTAAGACACGAGGTTGGACCCTTTTGTAGCGGAAGTCTGCCCGGAACCGACCGGCCATCCAGCAGCTACAAATGATAGGCCCAATGTGAGAGGTCTTAGTCATAAATTAAATACGTGATTAAAGTAAGGACACGAGGTTAGACCTTTCTATGACAGAAGTCTGCCCGGAACCAACCGGCATATCCAGCAGTCATAAAAGATGGTCTAATGTGAGAGGTCTTTATGAGGTCATGATCTTAATTAATTAATTAAGAAACACTTAACCATATTAGCATGTAGAGGGACATGAGGGGTTAAGTGGGTGCCTTGGGTGGCATGTGGAAATCTAGTGGTTGCCTTGGGTGGAAATAGAAAATACGATTAGAATACTTAACCAAAGTGGAACATGTAATTAAAACATGAATAAAGGGTTAAGTGGTATACACTAGAAATAACAAGCTTAGGTGGTAGCTTGTGGGGGGCCCATTTCAACCAATATCCCAGACGTATCTTAGTGGGCTCGACTCTAGTCGAGTGACGGGACACGCATACTGGGCTTGACTATAAGAGGCCAAAACCGGGGTAGCGGTGGCAACGCGAGTCCAACGGGTTTCATCTGCGTGTGTGGACCCGGGATGGTAGGTAAGACGTTGTTGCATCGTGTAGATATAACCCGTGCACCATTTGTTGTATCGGGCTAGCCACTTTGGGGAGTGATACACCCCATTGTGGGGCCAGCACGAATAACTACGGTAGGGAGCCGATCGCTTGGGAGTAGTGGGTACACCTAGTGGAGATAGGGGCAGACGGCACCTATGTAGTGAGCTAGGGGTACACGAAACTACTGGGTAAATTTTCTAAGTCCTTGCGAGGGATCAACCTTTAAGTAGGAATGACTGGTGTGGTGCAGTGTAGTAATTATCCTTGGGTGGGTAAATGCGTCTTTTTCGTTGTCTTAGTTCACTCTAAGTCTGATTGGCTACTGAGTGTAGTCATTTATCCCCAGTCACACCGTACCAAGTTATATCACATCCTTATTACTTTAATGATTACATTGTTAAAGCTATAGGACTCGCTCAGACTTATGTCTGACCCCGTTGTTTTTATCTTTTTCCCAACCCTCAGGTTCTCAGAGTGGGCCCAGCACGAGTGGGCTTTGATCAGGCTGCTTTTATTACTCTCTTGGAGCTTGGACCCTAGATGTAGAGCTCAGCTTACCCTTTTCTTTTATGGCTATCAGTTCATGTATTGGGATTATGTATTTTTATTTAGCAGGATGGATATTTGTACTTGACTTCTATTATGGTTTTGTGATGTAACCAGACATGTTTTGTTTTCCGCTGCAATTGGAATGATGTTTTAAATTCTCAAGTATTACTTACATCTGTCTTGCTGTAATTACTCTGTTCTATATTCACTCAAGATACTCCACCGATGTTATGGCATTCCCTTAGAGAGTGACCATAGCGGGCGTGGGGTGTTACAGGTTTATCGTGAACAGTGTTTTAAATAACACTCGTTCTTTAACCCGATAATTAATGGAATGTGATTTTGGGTTTATTGTGAACCGTGTTTTAAATGACACTGATTCTTTAACCCAGTTAGCGATTAAAACTAAGTGGAGTTTTAATGAATCTTTAACTAGATTGAAATGATCGAGAATGGAGTATCACCAGTTTTGCTCCAGGCGATAGTTAAATCTTTAATTAGATTTGAACGTGAAATGGTAATTAAATTTACCGATAACACCGTGGTGTTAGATATGAAGTATTACCAGTTTTACTTCATGGGATGAATAAGTTGGGATTGGGAAATTAGAACCAATGATTACTACGGTAAGGTTCGCTAATTCCGACTAGTTGAATCGAAATTCAAAGGAAGATTAGAGAATAAATTCAGGAAATTATCTTGGATAAAATTAATGGGAACCTTTCCCTATGAATGTGAAATTTAGAAACTAACTGTCGGTTAGCCAAGCAGAATGGTTTTCTGAATATTGATCTGATGTTGGTTTCGGCCTTCGGGGTTAATATTTGGGGAATTATTCTCTTGATTAATTTATGGTTAGTGACTAATGAATTGGAATGAGGCGTATGTTGTGTTGTGTAACACTTATTTAAAATATACGCGAGTTATTCGGAAAGACCGGGTTTATCCCATTCTGAATAACTGATACGACGATAAGTCGAAGATGAAGACGATGGTCGAAGACCGGAGGTCTTCACGTCGTTTGGGTAATTACTGATGATCTTGATTGGGCCGTACACCCAAGAAGATGGAAACAGTTAGTGATCGTCCAGACGTACTTGGAGATCGATGGATATGCGGGGTACTAGGTGCCTCCGGTTTCGTTCAGACCCAGAACGAACTTGTAAATGGACTGTGTGTCTGACATTGGATTTTAGTCCGTGTGATTGATCTCTATTAAATATATATCTGTTTGGCGGCGGAGAATTTATTCTCTTGCTTAACGCCCTTCTCTGAGACGTACGAGCTCAGGGGTTATATATCGATGGATATCAAACGCATGGAGTGAATTGCCTGTGTGGCATGCATAAGTGGCAATTGATCGAGGGTTCCGTTGAAAAGCAAAGTCTTGTGGTGATGATCAAAGCAAGGCCTTTGTGGCGTAGCTTTGTGTAACGTTTGCTTCGCGAGTTTCACACCCGGTATGAACCAAAAACGGGAGAGGACGTCAGGGAGGGCATGCGTTTCTTTCTAGCTAGAAGTGGCGTCAGTGGTTTTACACGCCCTGACGAGTTTGACTTATGTGGTTGTTGCTGTTGCGAGGCGCCTCGGATTGATCGGTCGTTCTCGAACCGATGGAGTCATTTAGTTGGCTCACCTACGCCCCATAGGGTGGGGAAACGCATGTTCAGGGTTTAAGTTTAATCCACATCGGTGGACTGGCCCTGAGGATCCAAGGCTTGACTGAGTACTTGCCTGAGACACAGGCTAGAGCGTCTCGAATCGGTTGAGGACTATCTTTTGCCTCGGTTCATAGATGGAAACCCAATTTCCAAATACGTGACATTTGCGGTTTTATTTGTAGAGCCTAGTATGGCGACATGATATATGGTACCCATGCCGCCTATGATTGATACTTATGATTTGAAGTTGTTTTATACACTATACACTTATAATAGTATCAAATGATTTGTTTTAAACGTATCAAGCATTCTTTGGCTGTTACAAGGGAAAACCCTATCCTCGGCTGCGTTGCATTGTGTGATGGGACCTGGGTCTTATAACAGCTTCATTTTTCTTTATTTAGCATTGCGCAGTTTATTTTATGCACTGGTATTCTTGGGAGGAAACCCGTTCCGTGTTATACGGCGTGGTCCCTTGATTTACCTAACTTTTAAAATAAAGAATAATAACTGTTTTAGTTCTCACACCAGTCACATGACTGACCTGGAGTTTATTGTTTTAACCTAAACTCTGGGTGCCCTTATTTTGACACGGGCAACTAGTAGTTTTGGTTTTGCAGATTTATATTCACAGGATCCTGGTTTACAGCTGGAACGATATCCGGAAAGCTTTGTATCCGTATATCTCATTCTAGTTGTGTATTGTATTATTTTCTGCTGCTATGTATTTAAATGTAATTTAAATCTCTGATATTTCTGTGTAATATTCATTTATACTCTGTATATTCTTGTAATCTGATGCATTGTTGTAATATACAATGAAATGTTCTTCTGTTTGTGTTCTGTTGTGGTTTGTTCTCGAACTATCCGACGCTTTCCTTTACGGGGAAGTTGCGGGTTTTCACAGTTGGTATCAGAGCTTTGGTTTACAAAGCTCAGAGAACGAGACACATTAGAACCATACGAAAGAATTCATCAGATATTGGATTAGTAATATCCAATGGGAATGACTCGTTAGAGATAGGATTAGTAGTATCCTAGAACGAGTGTGAAGAGTATATTTTTAAAATGAAACAAATTTTGTTTTGAAAATTTAAATCAATTATTCGTATTTGATTAGTTGTTTAGATTGATTTTGGACAATTCAGTATATAAAGAATTTGCATATACGCCTTACAAACGTATATTCAAAGTTTTAATATATTGGATAGATATAGCATCGCACTCTAGTCGCCTGAAGATGATATTGATGATAGCGATCGCATCATCAACATGTATGTTCGAGTTTCGAAGGTGTGATTTTCTATATATTTCCATTAGACTGGTGTGAGAACCAAAACTAATATAGCTAGAATACATTGTTGTGATTTGGCATCAAAAACATGATTTTTTGTATATATATCAAATTATGAATTTGAGACCCTATTTCACTAATTGATTGATGTTTGTGTTGTTTGTTTATTTGGTTGATAATTTTGAACCATTACGCCTAATTGAACCAAATATTGAACTATATTGAAAATTGGTTGCATTTGCTTGCATATACATATGCTTATATTGAACAGGTCATAGCAAGGAGGCTAGAGCAGAGAATAAAATTTGTTTGCCCGACAAATAGGTACATGTTTACTACATAATTTACTGTTTTGTTTGGGTGATGATGATTTTATGAGCCTATTGGCTAGCCGCTTGGCTTTTTCTTTTTCTTTTTGAGATCTGAAGGACCGGGGAAGCTATTTGAAATTCCCCGATGCTCCCGGTGCAGGGGAGGTTATGGCGAAATTTTTCAAAAATTTAGGGTGTTAGCCAAATTTTTGAAAATTTGAAAATTCTCAGAAACTGAAAAGTTGGAGAATGGAAGTCAGACCGAACGTAGAGTTGATTGATCAAACCACTTTCGACTTTGTTCCTTTTCGGGGACGAAAAGTTTTAAGTGGGGGAGATTGTAACAACCCGGAAAATCTGGGCCGGTTTAAAATTTTTATTTCGGCAATTTTAGCGAAATTTGATTATTTAAAATAGATTATTTTAAATAATATCGACGAAAAATTTATTTTGAAAATAATTCGAACGTATATAGTACGCGTCGTCGTTAGAATATAAATATTTATATATAATTATAAATAGAATTGAAAATGGCGCGGTAGTTCGATAATTCGATTTCAAACTTCAATTGAATGTACCGAGTGCAAAATAATCCGGATTTTAGTGAAACCAAAAAATATAGGATCTATTTGAGAATATCTTTCCAACGAATCCGAAAAATCAAAATTTCATAGCGGGAATCAAAAGATATGTCCAGTTGAAAATTCTGAATAGTCGCTATGGAATTCAAGCCCTTAAAAATAGACATTTTGCAAACGACCTCGGATTTCGACGAAACCAGTTTTGTTGGGTCCGGGATGTAAAGTTATTGCTAGGTTGTAAATTTCATAATTTTTCAAATCAGTTTGTGACCCCGGCAAATTAGAATGTACGTTCAAATTTGAAAATTAAATGTTTTATACTTTAATTTGAAGAATAACTGAATGTAACAGCCGAAATGGCCTACGAAACATATTCCAGTGTGTCCGGGATAGGGGTAATTGGCTAGGAGCGACAGTCGTTGCGTTTGGTTGGGAGTTCGAATCGATAAACAACTTATTTTTGAATTAAAGATTAATTTATATAATATATATAACCCTTTAAAAACTAGGAAACCCTATTTCCCCAATCGTTCGACACAGCCGCCAAAGTCCCTTTCCTCTTCACAACGAAATACGAGATTTATAAAAATCAGAAAGAAAATCAAAATAAAATCTAAAAATCTTCAAATAATTATATTTGGGATCGCCATAAGCTCCTCTTCAATTTGATGCTTGTTCTGTTAAGTTCGAATCCCTTTTGGACTGCTTGGGTTTCGACTAGGGCTAGCGGACGGGATTGATTGAGGGCCACCGGAAGTTGCGCAGGCGAGGACGAAGGGGCGGCTTGAGGCGGAGGTTGATGGGGAACGGTCGGATTCGGTCCTGGTGGCTCACAAGTGGCACGGTGGGTGGTTTCTCCCCTCCGACTATGGGTTCAGCGAAAATGAGGAACAGTAAGTTCATTTTTAGTTAAATATTTTAATTAAATAGCATAGTTTTAGAAAATCTGAAAGGTATATATAAATTATTGATTTTAAAGTCTGAAATTATATATATATAACACTGTTTAAAAATATAATGTTATGAAAATGTGGTTGAAAATGAAAATATATATCGTTTTAAAAATATAAAAACATGATCTTTATTATGAAGTTAGGAAAATAAAAATACGATTTTTATCATGTTGAAGGCGAAGTAAAAATATGATTTTTATTTAGATAACTTTGCTTTAAAACTGTGATTCTTATATAGGAAGTAGCAACGTGAAAATATGATTTTTGATTAGGTAGAAGAAATAAAAATATAATTTTTATATGATGTAGAGATATAAAAATATAATCTTTATTATATGAACACCGGTATAAAAATAGAATTTTTATCTATATAGTAGCGGTATAAAAATGTGATTTTTTTTACATATGTAGTGAAAGCGGACAATGAAAGCGACAAAGGGCGAGAATGGCGATGATTTCTAAAAGAAGAGTCAAGATGATTGGATAGCTTTCGGTGAGAATTTCTCACCTTTCAATTTCATTTTCTAGTTATATATATATATACTAGGATGCAGACGGTGCTTAGTAGCACCCGACACAATCGTCCACAGACCATGGACTTGTTTGGTTGGTTGCATAGATTAGTTAGATGATTTGATTTGAAATTGAATTGTTTGGTGAAATTGAATTATTTGGTGAAATGAATGGATTGATTGATGTGTGAATGGCGTGGGCCTTCACTAGACCGGGGATAAGGCTAGGCCTCGTCCCGTTTCTAGTATCGTGCCATTATGCCGCCGAAATTTTCTAAAATATGTTAGAAAAATAAAAATACCATTTTATTGAATAAATGAACTGAATAGAAATTCATATGTTGAAATAAAAATATTTTATCATTAAAAATATAATTTTTAACGTGAAGTGAATAAAATAAAATATTCATTTACAAACCGAACGGTTTGTTTATGTACACCTATTTGAAGGACATTGATTGGGTCGATAAATTTTACACATCGCCCAACTGCACAACTAAAATCTGTGTTTGATTGTTTGAAACCCCACACGGGTGTTAGGATGAAATTTGAAGTTCACTCATCCTGATTGATTAAATATGTCGATCGATCGATTGACAGGCTGTTATAAGCGTTAGATATCTATATTTGATGCTTATACAGTGTAGTGCACTTTGGTTGATGGTTGATTATTTTGTAATGCTATTATATGTGTGTAATGTATGAAAATCCATATAATTAACTTTATATGGTAATTGATTGGGCCTCATTCCAATTTGAAAAATAAAGAATATTATAAAATAAAGGTTCATGTGTTGATAGTACTCATCCATTGAGATTGGTCATGTGTTGAACGAAATATTTTAGTAATAAAATTTATATCTTTATCAATATATAAAATAAAGGTTCATGTGTTGACAGTTTCATCCATTGAGATTGGTCATGTGTTGAACGAAATATTTTGATAATAACAACCATTTTGAAAAAGAAATATTTGAAATAGAATATTTGAAAATAGAAATTTATGAAGCCGTATTGATTAGATTGACGCCATTTTGACGTGAACGATATTTATATCGATTTTAAACGATTTCGAAATGAATTGAATTGAAAACGATTTCGAAATGAATTGAATATATAAACGATTTCGAAATGAATTGAATTGAAAACGATTTCGAAATGAATTGAAAATATAACGATTTCGAAATGAATTGAATATATAACGATTTCGAAATGAATTGAATTGAAAACGAATTCAAATTGAATTGAAAGCGAATTGAAATGAATTCAAATTGAATTGAAATTTGAATTGAATAGAAATGAATTTTAAAACGAATTTATAAAGAAGAATTCAATTTTGATTTGAATTGAAAAGAAAGTTGAAATTGCTTTTGAAACGATTTTAAAACTAATTATATAATTCATTTTAAATAGAAATCGTCGAAGTATATATTATATATATTATATATATAATATAATGGCCTAAATAGAACGCGCCGCGCCGCGGCAGTTCGTGAATTTCGACCATTTATTTCAATCGGACATTACGGGAGATCCAACCGTCGGATTCTCCTAAAACCGGAACCGTTGGGTTCGTATCGAAAAGAGCTTTCTAACGAATATTATAAATTAGAAATCTAACGGTTGGATTTGGAATTATGTCCAAATCAAATTTGAAAAAGGTCGCTATACGTGCAGTTCGATGGCCATTGGTGGAAATCGACTGTACGGGCCTTGATAAAATTATTAAAAATAGTAATAATTTGTGTAAAATCATAAGAAATGATTTAGAAAGTATTGGGATGAAAAACTCCTTATTTGAAAAGATAAAAATAGATGTTTATCGAAATGAACTAGTTTTGAACTAGAATTATAATTCTATTTATTTTTAAATAAATAAATTAAATTTGAAAAGGGTTTTAAAAATAACTAGAATTTCCAATGATTGCATTGGAGTGGAATTGAATCGAAATTGTCTTCGGAATATTTCGATGTTGGAATTCGTGATTATACGGATGTTATGGAAATTTGAAAGATACATATTTATATCGTTATTTCCAATACGACATTTGTTAATCATAGAATTTGATATTGAATATAAGCCGATATATTTTCTATTCAGAGCCTTATATTGAATATCAAATGTAATTTGGGTTTCTCGTGAATGGTGTCTTCACTAACACTGTTCTTGAACCCAGTTGAGAAAAGATTAAATCTTTTTATTTAGATTTAATGAAGTGTACCAATTAAATAATATTTAATTGGAATTGAATCGATATTGATTTTTGGGTTTATCGTGAACAGTGTTTTAAATAACACTCGTTCTTTAACCCGATAATTAATGGAATGTGATTTTGGGTTTATTGTGAACCGTGTTTTAAATGACACTGATTCTTTAACCCAGTTAGCGATTAAAACTAAGTGGAGTTTTAATGAATCTTTAACTAGATTGAAATGATCGAGAATGGAGTATCACCAGTTTTGCTCCAGGCGATAGTTAAATCTTTAATTAGATTTGAACGTGAAATGGTAATTAAATTTACCGATAACACCGTGGTGTTAGATATGAAGTATTACCAGTTTTACTTCATGGGATGAATAAGTTGGGATTGGGAAATTAGAACCAATGATTACTACGGTAAGGTTCGCTAATTCCGACTAGTTGAATCGAAATTCAAAGGAAGATTAGAGAATAAATTAAGGAAATTATCTTGGATAAAATTAATGGGAACCTTTCCCTATGAATGTGAAATTTAGAAACTAACTGTCGGTTAGCCAAGCAGAATGGTTTTCTGAATATTGATCTGATGTTGGTTTCGGCCTTCGGGGTTAATATTTGGGGAATTATTCTCTTGATTAATTTACGGTTAGTGACTAATGAATTGGAATGAGGCGTATGTTGTGTTGTGTAACACTTATTTAAAATATACGCGAGTTATTCGGAAAGACCGGGTTTATCCCATTCTGAATAACTGATACGACGATAAGTCGAAGATGAAGACGATGGTCGAAGACCGGAGGTCTTCACGTCGTTTGGATAATTACTGATGATCTTGATTGGGCTGTACACCCAAGAAGATGGAAACAGTTAGTGATCGTCCAGACGTACTTGGAGATCGATGGATATGCGGGGTACTAGGTGCCTCCGGTTTCGTTCAGACCCAGAACGGACTTGTAAATGGACTGTGTGTCTGACATTGGATTTTAGTCCGTGTGATTGATCTCTATTAAATATATATCTGTTTGGCGGCGGAGAATTTATTCTCTTGCTTAACGCCCTTCTCTGAGACGTACGAGCTC
Organism: Allium sativum; assembly: GCA_030737875.1. Lineage (NCBI taxonomy): Eukaryota > Viridiplantae > Streptophyta > Magnoliopsida > Asparagales > Amaryllidaceae > Allium > Allium sativum. The sequence goes on along the minus strand of CM060924.1, from coordinate 179,880,819 downwards.
AGGGGTTATATATCGATGGATATCAAACGCATGGAGTGAATTGCCTGTGTGGCATTCCTAAGTGGCACTTGATCGAGGGTTCTGTTGAAAAGCAAAGTCTTGTGGTGATGATCAAAGCAAGGCCTTTGTGGCGTAGCTTTGTGTAACGTTTGCTTCGCGAGTTTCACACCCGGTATGAACCAAAAACGGGAGAGGACGTCAGGGAGGGCATGCGTTTCTTTCTAGCTAGAAGTGGCGTCAGTGGTTTTACACGCCCTGACGAGTTTGACTTATGTGGTTGTTGCTGTTGCGAGGCGCCTCGGATTGATTGGTCGTTCTCGAACCGATGGAGTCATTTAGTTGGCTCACCTACGCCCCATAGGGCAGGGAAACGCATGTTCAGGGTTTAAGTTTAATCCACATCGGTGGACTGGCCCTGAGGATCCAAGGCTTGACTGAGTACTTGCCTGAGACACGGGCTAGAGCGTCTCGAATCGGTTGAGGACTATCTTTTTCCTCGGTTCATAGATGGAAACCCAATTTCCAAATACGTGACATTTGCGGTTTTATTTGTAGAGCCTAGTATGGCGACGTGATATATGGTACCCATGCCGCCTATGATTGATACTTATGATTTGAAGTTGTTTTATACACTATACACTTATAATAGTATCAAATGATTTGTTTTAAACGTATCAAGCATTCTTTGGCTGTTACAAGGGAAAACCCTATCCTCGGCTGCGTTGCATTGTGTGATGGGACCTGGGTCTTATAACAGCTTCATTTTTCTTTATTTAGCATTGCGCAGTTTATTTTATGCACTGGTATTCTTGGGAGGAAACCCGTTCCGTGTTATACGGCGTGGTCCCTTGATTTACCTAACTTTTAAAATAAAGAATAATAACTGTTTTAGTTCTCACACCAGTCACATGACTGACCTGGAGTTTATTGTTTTAACCTAAACTCTGGGTGCCCTTATTTTGACACGGGCAGCTAGTAGTTTTGGTTTTGCAGATTTATATTCACAGGATCCTGGTTTACAGCTGGAACGATATCCGGAAAGCTTTGTATCCGTATATCTCATTCTAGTTGTGTATTGTATTTTTTTTCCGCTGCTATGTATTTAAATGTAATTTAAATCTCTGATATTTCTGTGTAATATTCATTTATACTCTGTATATTCTTGTAATCTGATGCATTGTTGTAATATACAATGAAATGTTCTTCTGTTTGTGTTCTGTTGTGGTTTGTTCTCAAACTATCCGACGCTTTCCTTTACGGGGAAGTTGCGGGTTTTCACAACGGTTCACGATAAACCCCAAAATCACATCACATTTCAATCAGTACCTAACCGTAAATTAGCAAGTGAGCAATTCCCTAAGTATTAACCCGAAGGCCGAAACCAACATCACATCAATACCCCAGAAACCATAAAAATTAACTAATCTCCAGTTGGTTTCTGATTTTCTTAACTCCTTTAGGGTCTAAGAACAATATTATTTAAGATACCGTTCACGACAACCCAAAATCACATTACATTTCAATCTGTCCCTAACCGTAAATTAGCAAGTGAGCAATTCCCTAAGTATTAACCCTGAAGACCGAAACCAACATCAGATCAATACCCCAGAAACCATTCAACTTAACTAATCTCCAGTTAGTTTCTGATTTTCTAACTCCTTTTGGTCTAAGAACATTATTATTGAAGATACCGTTCACGACAACCCAAAATCACATTCCATTAATTATCGGGTTAAAGAACAAGTGTTATTTAAAACACTGTTCACGATAAACCCAAAAATCAATACCAATTCAATTCCAATTAAATACTATTTAATTGGTAAACTTCATTAAATCTAAATAAAAAGATTTAATCTTTTTCTCAACTGGCTTAAGAACAGTTTTAATGAAGACACCATTCACGAAAACCCTAATCACATTTGATATTAAATACAAGGCTCTGAATAGAAAATATACCGGCTTATATTCAATATCAAATTCTACGACCAACAAATATCGTATTGGAAATAACGATACTAACATATCTTTCAAATTCCCATAACAATATCTGTATCATCCCGAAATCCAACATCGAAATATTCCAGAAACAATTTCAATTCAAATCCATTCCAATTCAATTATTGGAAATTCTGGTTATTTTCAAAACCATATCAAATCCAATTTATTTATTTTAAAAATAAATTATTATTCTAGTTCAAAACTAGTTCATTTCGATAAAAATCTATTTTTATCTTTTCAAATATGGGATTTTTCATCCTAGTCCTTCCCGAGTCACTTCTTATGATTTTACACAAATTATTGATATTTTTAATAATTTTATCAAGGCCCGTACAGTCAATTTCCATCAACGGCCATCGAACTGCACTTACAACGACCTTTTTCAAATTTGATTTGGACATAATTCCAAATCCAACCGTTAGATTTCAAATTTCTAATATTCGTTAGAAATCTCTTTTCGATACGAACCTAATGGTTCCGGGTTTAGGAGAATCCGACGGTCGGATCTTCGTAATATCCATTCGAAGTCAATGGTCGAAATTCGCGAACTGCCGCGGCACGGCGCGTTCTATTCAGGCCATTATATTATATATATAATATATACTTCGTCGATTTCCTTTTAAAACGTATTTTATAAATCATTTTAAATTTGTTTTCAAAACGATTTCAACTTTTTTTTCAAATTCAAATTGAATTTTCCCTTACAAATTCGTTTTAAATTCATTTCAAATTGATTTCAATTCAAATCGATTTTTAATTTAATTTCAATTCATTTTCAATTCAATTTGAATTTCAAATTAATTCAATTTCAATTCGAATTCAATTCTATTCAATTTTAATTCGAATTCATTTCTATTCAATTTCAATTCGAATTCATTTCAAAACGATTTCAATTCTATTTCAATTTAATTCGAATTTCAATTCTATTCGAATTTCAAGTCATTTCAGTTTATTTCGAATTTCAAATCAATTTAATTTAATTTGAATTTCAATTCATTTAATATTCATTTCAATTTGAATAAAATCGATATAAATATCATTCACGTCAAAATGGCGCAAATCTAATCAACACGGCTTCATGTATTTCTATTTTCAAATATTTCTTTTTCAAATATTTGTTTTTCAAAACTGGAATGAAGCCCAATCAATTACCATAGATTTTACTTCTATGGATTTACATACAACGCATGTATACATCGACAATGACAAATAATCAACCATCATCCAAAGTACATTCTACACTGTATAAGCATCAAATATAAATATTTAATGCTTATAATAGTCTGTCAATCAATCGATCGACATACCACTAATTATTGGGATTAGTATATGTCATATATCGTCCCAATACCCGTGTGGGGTTTCAAACAATCAAACACAGATTTTATTTGTGCAATTGGGCGATGTGTAAAATTTATCGTCCCAATCAATATCAGTCCAATGTGTGTATATAAACAAATCGTCCGGTTTGTTTATATTTATTTATTCACATTCACGTTAAAAATTATATTTTCAACTATAAAATATTTTTAGCTATATAAATATTTTATTTCTTTTCACATCACATCACGCAATCAACTACACATCAAAATCAAACAAACAAGCATACAAGTCGTCCATGGTCTGTGGACGATGGGTGTCGGGTGCTACCAAACACCGTCTGCATCGTAGTATATATTTTAACTAGAAAATTAAATTAAAAGTGAGAAGTTCTCACCGACTAGCTTATCCAAACGCCACGACTTTTCTTATGTAGGAAATCTTCATCGTTCTCCTCTTGTCACTTTCATCGTCCACATACGCTACATATATAAAAATCAAATTTTTATCTTCACCCCATATATATAAAAATCAAATTTTTATCTTCACTTTGTTATAAAAAATATATTTTTATATTGCTCTTCTCCTAATAAAGATTATATTTTTACTACTCTACATGAATAAAAATTATATTTTTAATATTCCACTAGTATAAAAATTATATTTTTAACCTTTCTATATTATAAAAATTATATTTTTATTTTCTCTATTATATAACAATTCTATTTTTAATACTCTACCTATATAAAAATAATATCTTTATTATCTTTCCTATATAAAAATCATATTTTTATTCTTTCTAAAATATAAAAATCGTATTTTTATTAGTATACAATCAAAATCAAACCCTTTGTGATGCAAAACGATGGGTATATATTTTCCTTCATTTAAAAATTAGATTCCTAACGTGGTTAAACTAAGCTAAGTATTTTAAATAAATTAAAATAAAATAATATAAGGACTTACAGCGAAAAGGGGATGAGGGGTTGAACTAGCGGCCACAGGAGGAGGCGCAGGCGGAGGAGAAGGGGGACGAGGCAGATTGAGGAGGGGGGTAGCAGCGCGTTACGGTAGGTGGGGGGTAGCACCGCGTCGCGCAGGGGGGGGGGGGGGGGGGGTAGCAGCGTGTCGCGCAGTTGGATGGTGGGTAGCAACGGCGGTGGCGGCTCCGACCGGGGGGGGGCACGCGATTTTTTTTATTTCTGTAATCGATTGAGAGAGTGAGGAAGTGGAGGGGGTAAAGGGAAAGAAGGGGGTACATATATATTTTTTATTTTATTTAATTATTATTTTTATTTCTCAAAAAGCAACTTTTATTTTTGACCTCTAAACGAGACCCACCGCCTGTCATCCATAGCTAATTACCCTCATTCCGAACACAATGGGATATGTATCGTAAGCTGATTCGATCGATTTTCTTCAAAATCAAAACATAACTCTATATATTGAATTTGAACGCACATTCCAATTTACCGGGGCCACACACTAACCAGAAAAATTCCCGAAAAATTATTTCTAGCTTCGTATTGACGATACGGTCCTAACAAAACTAATTTCGTTGAATTCTGAAGCCGTTTGAAAAATGGCCATTTTCCAGTCGATTAAAATCAACTGAAATGGTCAAAACACGTTTTCCTTTTCCACGCTCACATATTGATTCGAAAAATTACGAATTTTGAAACCTAGCAATAATTTGACATTACGGATCCAACTAAAGTGGTTTCATCGAAAACCGAGGTCGTTTGCAGAATTTCCATTTTTAAGGGCCAGAATTCCATAGCGACTATTCTGAATTTTCAACTGGGCATAACTTTTGATTCCCGCTATGAAATTTTGATTTCCTGGATTCGTTGGAAAGATATTCTCAATTAGATTCAAATATTTTTGGTTTCACTAAAATCCGGTTTATTTTGCACCCGGTACATTCATTTGAACTTTGAAATCGAATTATCGAACTACCGCGCCATTTTCAATTCCTTTTATAAATATAAATGATTATTTATATTCTAACAACGATCTATATAAATATATACGTTCTAATTCTATTCAAAATAAATTTCTCTTCGTTATTATTTAAAATAATTCATTTTAAATAATCAAAATTTGCTAAAATTGCCAAAACAAAAATTTTAAATTGGCTCGGATTTCCGGGTTATTACAATCTCCCCCACTTAAAACTTTTCGTCCCCGAAAAGGAACGAAGCCGAAAGTTGTTTAACTAATCAACTCAACTTCCAGTATTTTCATCACGGCTTAAGTCCTTCAACGTTTCAGTTTTTAAGAACTTTTCAAAATTATCAAAAATTTGGCTAACACCCTAAATTTTCGAAAAATTTCGCCATAACCTCCCCTGCACCGGGGACTTCGGGATATTTCATATAGCCTCCCATGGCCTTCTTCAATCCAAAAGAAGAAAAAGCCAACCGGCTCACAAAATCATCATCACCCAAACAAAACAGTAAATTTTGGTAAACACGTACCAATTTGTCGGGCAAACAATTTTATTCTTCTGCTATAGCCTCCTTGCTATGACCTGTTTAATGTAAGTACATGTACATGCATGCAAATGCGATAAATTTCCAATACAATTCACTATTTGATTCAATTTGGCTAAATGGTTCAAATTTTAATTAATCAAACAATAATCAAACAACACAACCATCAATCAATTAATTGATTATCATTTCAAATTCATAGTTTTGATACATAGTAAAAAAAACCTTTTTGATGCCAATTCACATCAATATATCCTATCTAATTTTGGTTCTCACACCAGTCTAATGGAAATATATAGACACCACACTTTCGAAACTCGAACATAAATGCTGATGATGTGGCCACATCATCAGAATCATCCCCGGGTGTCTAGAATGTGATTCTATATCTATCTAGTATATTAAAACATCAAATACACGCGGATCAGACGTATATGTAAAATCTTTATATACCTGATAGTCCAAATCAATATAAATAAATATTCAAATACGTATAATTGATTAAAATTTTCAAAACAAAATTTGTTTTAATTTTAAAAATATACTCTTCACACTCGTTCTAGGATACTGCTGATCCCATCTCTAACGAGTCATTCCCATTGGATTTAATCCAATTTCTGATGAATTCTTTCATATGGTTCTAATGTGTCTTGTTCTCTGAGCTTTGTAAACCAAAGCTCTGATACCAAAATGAGACGACCCGAACTTCCCCGGTAAGGAAAGCCCGGATTGAATTGAGGACAACACACAGAAGAACGCAGACAGAAGAACATTTCATTGTATATTACAACTATTTCATCAGAATACAAGAATATACAGAGTATGAATAAATATTACACAGAAAATATCAGAGATTACAATACATTACATAGCAGCGGAAAATAATACAATACACAACTAGAAGTAATACACGGATACAGAGCTTTCCGAGTATCGTTCCAGCTGTAAATCAGGATCCTGTGAATAAAAATCTGCAAAACCAAAACTACTAGCTGCCCATGTCAAAATAAGGGCACCCAGAGTTTAGGTTAAAACAATGAACTCCAGGTCTGTCATGTGACTGGTGTGAGAACTAAAATAGTTATTAATCTTTATTTTAAAGTTAGGTAAATCAAGGGACCACGCCGTATAAAACGGAACGGGTTTCCTCCCAAGAACACCAGTGCATAAAACAAACAGCGCAATGCTAAATAAAGAAAAATGAAGCTATTATAAGACCCAGGTCCCATCACATAATGCAACGCAAGCCGGAGGATAGGGTTTTACCTTATAATAGGCAAAGAATGCTTGATACGCTAAATTTCATGTTTTAATTCTTAACTAGATTCCAGCCGTAAATGAGTAAGAGAACGATTCCCTGAGTGTTAACCTCGTAGGCCGAAACCAACATCAGACTAATACCCAGGAAATCACCCATCTTAGCTCGTTTCCATTTAGTTTCTGATTTTATATACAATCATAAATATCAATCATAGGCGGCATAAGCGCCCCATCCCACTATGTTGCCATATATAGGATTACAACTAAAATCGAAATGTCACGTATTGGAAGTTGGATTTCCATATGGGAACCGAGGCAAAAGATAGTCCTCTACCGATTTCGAGACGCTCTAGCCCGTGTCTCAGGCAAGTACTCAGTCAAGCCTTTGGAGCGATAGGGCCGGTCCACCGATGTGGATTAAAATGCCTGAACACTGCGTTTCCCCACCCTTTGGGGTGTCAATGAGTCAATGAATGACTCCATCGGCTTCACATAGTCACCGATATATCCGAGGCACCTCGCAACAGCAACAACCACATAAGTCAAACTCGTCAGGGCTTGTAAAACCACTGACGCCACTTTTAGCTAGAAAGAAACGCATGTCCTCCCTGAGGTCCTTCTCCCGTTTCTGGTTCACAATCGGGGTGCGAGGCTCGCGAATCTACGCTACACAAAGCTATGCCACACAGGCCGTGCTTTGATCATCAACCACAAGACTTTGCTTTTTAAAAGAAGCCTTGATCATTTGCATCTTAGCATGCCACACAGGCAATTCACTCTATGCGTTTGATATCCATCAGTATATAACCCCTGAGCTCGTACGTCTCAGATAAGGGCGTTAAGCAAGAGAATTAATTCTCCACCGCCAAACAGATATATATTTAATAAAAATCAATCACATAGAATAAAATCCAATGTCAGACACACAGTCCATTTACAAGTTCGTTCTGGGTCTGAACGAAACCGGAGGCCCCTAGTACCCCCCATATCCATCGATCTCCAAGTACGTCTGGACGATCACCAACTGATTCCTTCCTCTTGGGTGTACGTCCCAATCAGGATCATCAGTAATTATCCAAACGACGTGAAGACCTTCGGTCTTCAACCACCGTCTTCATCTTCGACCTATCATCGTATCAGTTATTCAGAATGGGATAAACCCGGTCTTTCCGAATAACTCGCGTATATAATAAACAAGTGTTACACAGACACAACATACGCCTCATTCCAATTCATCAGTCACTAACCGTAAATTAATCAAGAGAATAATTCCCCAAATATTAACCCCGAAGGCCGAAACCAACATTAAATCAATACCCAGTAAACCATTCATCTTAACCAACCTACAGTTAGTTTCTAAATTTCACATTCTTAGGGAAAAGTTCCCATTAATTTTATCAAAGATAAATTCTTCTAAATTTATTCTTTAATCTTCTTTTGAATATCGATTCAGCTAGTCGGGATTAACGAACCTTACCGAATTAATCATTTGTTTTAATTTCCCAATCCCAACCTATTCATCCCATGAAGTAAAACTGGTCATACTTCATATCTAACACCACGGTGTTATCGATAAATTCAATTACCGTTTCACGTTTAAATATGTTTAAAGATTTAACTATCGCCTGGAGCAAAACTGGTGATACTCCATTCTCGATCTTTTCAATCTAATTAAAGATTCATTAAAAATCCACTTAGTTTTAATCTTTGACTACGTTAAAGAATCAGTGTCATTTAAAAATACGGTTCACGATAAACCCCAAAATCACATCACATTTCAATCAGTCCCTAACCATAAATTAGCAAGTGAGCCATTCCCTAAGTATTAACCCCGAAGGCCGAAACCAACATCAGATCAATACCCCAGAAACCATTCAACTTAACTAATCTCTAGTTGGTTTCTGATTTACTTAACTCCTTTGGGTCTAAGAACAGTATTATTGAAGATACTGTTCACGACAACCCAAAATCACATTACATTTCAATCAGTCCCTAACCGTAAATTAGCAAGTGAGCAATTCCCTAAGTATTAACCCCGAAGGCCTAAACCAACATCAGATCAATACCCCAGAAACCATTCAACTTAACTAATCTCCAGTTAGTTTCTGATTTTCTTAACTCCTTTGGGTCTAAGAACAGTATTATTGAAGATACCATTCACGACAACCCAAAATCACATTCCATTAATTATCGGGTTAAAGAACAAGTGTTATTTAAAACACTGTTCACGATAAACCCAAAAATCAATACCAATTCAATTCCAATTAAATATTATTTAATTGGTACACTTCATTAAATCTAGATAAAAAGATTTAATCTTTTTCTCAACTGGCCTTAAGAACAGTGTTAATGAAGACACCATTCACGACAAACCCAAATCGCATTTGATATTAAATACAAGGATCTGAATAGAAAATATACCGGCTTATATTCAATATCAAATTCTACGACCAACAAATATCGTATTTGAAATAACGATATTAATATATCTTTCAAATTCCCATAACAATATCTGTATCATCTCGAAATCCAACATCGAAATATTCCAGAGACAATTTCGATTCAAATCCATTCCAATTCAATTATTGAGAATTCTGGTTATTTTCAAAACCATATCAAATCCAATTTATTTATTTTAAAAATAAATTATTATTCTACTTCAAAACTAGTTCATTTCGATAAAAATCTATTTTTATCTTTTCAAATATGATTTTTCATCCCAGTTCTTCCCGAGTAACTTTTTATGATTTTACACAAATAATTGATATTTTTAATAATTTTATCAAGGCCCGTACAGTCGATTTCCATCAACGGCTATCGAACTGCACTTACAACGACCTTTTTCAAATTTGATTTGGACATAATTCCAAATCCAACCATTAGATTTCACATTTCTAATATTCGTTAGAAAGCTCTTTTCAATACGAACCCAACGGTTCCAGATTTAGGAGAATCCGACGGTCGGATCTCCCGCAATATCCGTTCGAAGTCAATGGTCGAAATTCGCGAAATGCCGCGGCACGGCGCGTTCTATTCAGGCCATTATATTTTATATATAATATATACTTCATCGATTTCCTTTTAAAACGTATTTTATAAATCGTTTTAAATTCATTTTCAAAACGATTTCAACTTCCTTTTCAAATTCAAATTAAAATTGAATTTTCCCTTACAAATTCGTTTTAAATTCATTTCAAATTGATTTCAATTCAAATCGATTTTTAATTCAATTTCAATTCGTTTTCAATTCAGTTTGAATTTCAAATTAATTCAATTTCAATTCGAATTCAATTCTATTCAACTTCAATTCGAATTCATTTCTATTCAATTTCAATTCGAATTCATTTCAAAACGATTTCAATTCTATTTCAATTTAATTCGAATTTCAATTCTATTCGAATTTCAATTCTATTCGAATTTCAAATCATTTCAGTTTATTTCGAATTTCAAATCAATTTAATTTAATTCGAATTTCAATTCACTTTAATATTCATTTCAATTTGAATAAAATTGATATAAATATCGTTCACGTCAAAATGGCGCAAATCTAATCAACACGGCTTCATATATTTCTATTTTCAAATATTTCTATTTCAAATATTTCTATTTCAAATATTTCTTTTTCAAATATTTCTCTTTAAAAACTGGAATGAAGCCCAATCAATTACCATAGATTTTACTTATATGGATTTTCATACAACGCATGTATACATCGACAATGACAAATAATCAACCATCATCCAAAGTGCATTCTACACTGTATGAGCATCAACTATAAATATTTAACGCTTATAACAGTCTGTCAATCAATCGATCGACATACCACTAATTATTGGGATTAGTGTATGTCATATATCGTCCCATTACCCGTGTGGGGTTTCAAACAATCAAACACAGATTTTATTTGCGCAATTGGGCGATGTGTAAAATTTATCGTCCCAATCAATATCAGTCAAATGTGTGTATATAAACAAATCGTCCGGTTTGTTTATATTTATTTATTCACATTCACGTTAAAAATTGTATTTTCAACTATAAAATATTTTTGGCTATATAAATATTTTATTTCTTTTCACATCACATCACGCAATCAACTACACATCAAAATCAAACAAACAAGCATACAAGTCGTCCATGGTCTGTGGACGATGGGTGTCGGGTGCTACTAAACACCGTCTGCATCCTATTATATATTTTAACTAGAAAATTAAATTAAAAGTGAGAAGTTCTCACCGACTAGCTAATCCAAACGCCACGACTCTTCTTATGTAGGAAATCTTCATCGTTCTCCTCTTGTCACTTTCATCGTCCGCATACGCTACATATATAAAAATCGAATTTTTATCTTCACCCCATATATATAAAAATCAAATTTTTATCTTCACTTCGTTATAAAAATTATATTTTTATATTGCTCTTCTCCTAATAAAGATTATATTTTTACTACTCTACATGAATAAAAATCATATTTTTAATATGCCACTAGTATACAAATTATATTTTTAACCTTTCTATATTATAAAAATTATATTTTTATTTTCTCTATTATATAAAAATTCTATTTTTAATACTCTACCTATATAAAAATAATATCTTTATTATCTTTCCTATATAAAAATCATATTTTTATTCTTTCTAAAATATAAAAATCATATTTGTATTAGTATACAATCAAAATCAAACCCTTTATGATGCAAAACGATGGGTATATATTTTCCTTCATTTAAAAATCAGATTCCTAACTTGGTTAAACTAAGCAAAGCATTTTAAATAAATTAAAATAAAATAATATAAGGACTTACAGCGAAAAGGGGATGAGGGGGTGAACTGGCGGCCACAGGAGGAGGCGCAGGCGGAGGAGAAGGGGGACGAGGCAGATCGAGGAGGGGGGTAGCAACGCATCGCAGTAGGGGGGTAGCAGCGCGTCGCGCAGGGGGGGGGGGGGGGGGGTGGGGTAGCAGCGCGTCGCGTAGGTAGAGGGGGGTAACAGCGACGGTGGCGGCTCCGACGGGGGGGGGGGCGGCGCGCGATTTTTTTATTTTATTTCTGTAATCGATTGAGAGAGTGAGGAAGTGGAGGGGGTAAAGGGAAAGAAGGGGGTATATATATTTTTATTTTATTTTATTTAATTATTATTTTTATTTCTCAAAAAGCAACTTTTATTTTCGACGTCTAAACGAGACCCACCGTCTGTCGTCCATAGCTAATTACCCCCATTACGAACACAATGGGATATGTATCGTAAGCTGATTCGATCGTTTCGATCGATTTTCGTCAAAATCAAAACATAACTATATATATTGAATTTGAACGCACAATCCAATTTACCGGGGCCATACACTAACTGGAAAAATTCCCAAAAAATTATTTCTAGCTTTGTATTGACGATACGGTCCTAACAAAACTAATTTCGTTGAATTCTGAAACCGTTTGAAAAATGGTCATTTTCCATTCGATTAAAATCAACTAAAATGGTCAAAACACGTTTTCCTTTGCCACGCTCACATATTGATTCGAAAAATTACGAATTTTGAAACCTAGCAATAATTTGACATCACGGATCCAACAAAAGCAGTTTCGTCGAAAACTGAGGTCGTTTGCAGAATTTCCATTTTTAAGGGCCAGAATTCCATAGCGACTATTCTGAATTTTCAACTGGGCATAACTTTTGATTCCTGCTATGAAATTTTGATTTCCCGGATTCGTTGGAAAGATATTCTCAATTAGATTCAAATATTTTTGGTATCACTAAAATCCGGTTTATTTTGCACCCGGTACATTCATTTGAACTTTGAAATCGAATTATCGAACTACCGCGCCATTTTCAATTCCTTTTATAAATATAAATAATTATTTATATTCTAACGACGATCTATATAAATATATACGTTCTAATTCAATTCAAAATAAATTTCTCTTCGTTATTATTTAAAATAATTCATTTTAAATAATCAAAATTTGCTAAAATTGCCTAAACAAAAATTTTAAATTGGCTTGGATTTCCGGGTTATTACAAGTCCCATGACTGACCTGGAGTTTATTGTTCCTTCCTAAATTCTGGGTGCCCACTAATTTCCACACGGGCAGCTAGTGTTTAGTTTTACAGTTATAGATCGTTGGAGCAAGATTCAGAGCGCTTTCTTGGTTGGAGTTCATGCTAGAGTCTGGAGCTTCCGCTATAATATACTACTTCTTCCGCTGAGAGTATATTTATATTTTTCTTCTGTTGTATATGTTGTAACTCTGATATTCCATGTAACTCTGATGTATTATTTTATTATATAATGCAAAGTTCTGTTATTTTTGTTCAATATATGTATGTACCCATAACAAATCATCTATGTGAATGTTTTTAGTTGGTTTAATTACCGGCGAGAACCGGGCAAAAATACGGGTTGTTACAGAGTATATGACTTTTTGGATGTCTAAGCTTCTCTTTTCCGCCACATACACGGTTCTACTTACCCCGTTTCATCGCGGCTTCCAGCAAAACTTTGAATCCATTTCTTACGTGTGTACCCTTAACGCCACCTTCAAGTCCTCTGTTAAACCGTCGCTGCCCCTACCAATTTTCATGAACGTCTGATCCTGTCTCCATCTTCTCTTTTTTTATATATAATATGTCTCCACCTTTTTATTGTCGGCCAATACACTCCACATCTCAGGTCCAGCCAACCTACCGTAAACGACTTGTAGGACCTCCACCAGTTTGCCATTTTCTTTCCTGTCTCACTTGTTTCAACGCAAAAACCCCTTCACCTTATGGTTCACAGACCAATCATCACGCACAGGCGCATGATACCAAACACTTCCCTTACACGCCATACCATCCATGTTCCAAGAGATCACCCACGTACTCCATTTCAACACCACTCCTCTCATATTCAGGTTGCTACACATATGTTTTCATCACACCCCCTTCCAACATAAGTGCTTTCCTCTACCATCCATGCAACAACATGAGCACCTCCCCTTACTTTCCATCCTCATGCATGTATCACTCCCCTCACCGCTCATAACATTGTTTTCGCATTTCTCCACAAATAACACTGCACATCACATACACCATCTCCCCTCTCACATGGAGTACTCCTTCCATGCCAAGACTCATGCCCCTACATCCCTCCCGTAACCCCATGTACCAAGAAACACACATGTACACACTCACGCCTACCATAATTTCCCATTTTCCCCTTTCTGTTAAAACAAGACTTTTGTTCATGCCATTAACAATATCTTCAGACTCCTCCTTATAAGTTCGACTTCCCACCATAACCCGAGATACTCCGGCCTGTACCAAGTAAACCAGGTCGACCAGGCTCTTTGCTGCTACAGTGAGACCGGTGGCTTCCTCTATAACTCTACCTGCCTCACAGTCGCCTCACCTTCATCTTATACACTCCGATCCCAGCAACTTCCCCTCCTTCGGATTTTCACCTCTCCAGTTCGTCGGTATATATTTTGTTTAGTATGGGACATTGAGATTTTCTTTTTGTTGAATGAATGAATATTCGAGCTCACGTTTTAGTTAAACGTGGAGACATGAATTCCATATTTATCAAGGAAGAAATAGTTCGTGGGTGTATTTATAGGATCCAATTCCTTTTCTACCAAGTAATAGGCATGCTATAGTACTAGGTAGATGGTAAATGTTGAATTAAATTTTCCATGTGCATTCAGGTAGGTTTGTACTCCTAGTTTGATAGTCTGCACGATATACATATGAGACATAGGCGCTAAGGTATGTATCTTTGTTTTTATTTTAGGTTTAGGTAGGTTAAATTTTCAACATTAGCATGTGCATTATTTGAAAACACTTGCTGGCTGAAAAAGTTAACCCTGAAGTTATAAAAATATATCTATATACCTACATAGGTTGGTGTATAAAATAAAAACTCATGTATATGTACTTTTTGCTTAGGTAGCTAGGCCAAGGATGACAGAAGACCATTTTATTATCTTTTGATTTGAATTTTCGAACCATATTCATTGTTTCCTTTCATTGATTGATTGGAACGATCGGATGGGGTACATGTTGTATATAGATAGGAGGAGGGTGATACACGAAAGGCTAGAAGAGATATTTAATGGTGATGGTAGGTTAGGCTTGTATTGAAAAGTATGGTCTGAAGTCAAAGTATGGCTTGTATTAAATGGTGATGGGTTTCACATTTCATTTTGTTACTTCCGATTTTAATGGACGATGGGCTGGCAAAGATATTTTTGGGCACACGCAATCTCTTATTTATTTTATATTTAAACTTTTAGTTCACCTCGTCATATAAGGTTTCGTTCGTATTCTAGCTGCTATAGACAAAAATAAAAATACAGTCGTGTCCAGCAAGGTGTCACGATCCCAAAAATATAATAATATCGGTTGGTTAACTTATATTGTGAAACCCCAAAATATTGATATAGGGTGCAAAATACTCCAAATAAAAAGTTCCATATTTAATTAATTAAAAATTACAGTAGAATTCTAAAAATTAAATTATCACTATGTCTCAAAAGAATCTTGTCCAAATTCGAAACCGATACTTAAATATATTTAAATAACCGTTATGGCCATAAACGAATATGCCGTTGTTTTTCTGAATATTTAATTTGGACATAACTTGCAATCTATAATCTGAAATTTTGATTTTTCACTTCCATTAGAAAAGTACAGTTCAACAAATTCCAACGTTTCTTGTTTCGAAGAAATTCGATTAATAACAGGTCTTCTACACTCAGTTGAAGTTCAGAATGTTAAATTACGAACTACCGCGATATTATGGGCTTGATTATATTTAATATATATTTTTAAATGTTCAACTTCGTTTTAATTAATATATAAATCCACTTATATCACGAATCAGTATTTAAACTGATTTAAATATTCAAATACAAACTGTTAAAAATGCATGACGTTACACTTCCATCTCCGAAGAGCCATTGCCATGAATCTAGCTCTACATTTGGAAGAACTCCAGTACTAGGGTCTGCCGAAAGCATGCTCGGAAGGGTGGCCGTTGGCTGGGCTCGACCTCCAAGAGTTGAGTGAAGGTAAGGGTGAGGGTTCATTGCAGTTTTGGGGCCTGGTTTAGCCACTGTGGGGATTGCCCGATCGTTATTGGACTGAACTATATCTGCTCCTACTGGGTTAGTCCGAGTTTGGTTAGCAGCAAGTCGACCCAGCATAGCATGTGATGTTTGGGGATCTTCGGTGCCCCCCCGAAGAGATGTTAGAAGGGTTTGTATAAGCATTTTCCTCTGTCATGCTGAGAAACGGTATGGTAGAGTGATCTTCCTGGTTCGAAGGGAAGGCTCCATGAGCTCTTCGTTGGAGGGGAGAAGGCATAAGACAAGTCTATGGTAAGATGTCGGGTTGTAATCAGAATGGAACTGATCCTAGTCGACCCAACTGCTGTTCGGTTGATCTAGGGAGTTGAGTTGTTCCCTGGAGTGGAGGCAAAATGGTCGAACAACCTAGATCTTGATCTCAGGCCTCCTGTGAATATGCAACTACGGCTGCGTCGATCGCTGGAAGTAATGCTCCTGGCAGTGGTCGATCGAGAAGTGAAGTCGAGCCAAAAGGAAGAAAAGTTATGGCCTAATCTGCGACTTGTATTTGTGCATACCAAGATCAGTTGCTGCCCCAACTTCGCCCGATGGAGGAATTGATGTTGAAGCGTTAAATCCCTTTTCCATCCGAGTGAGGAGGTTATTCATCAACTATTGTTGTTGTTCTAGGAGGTTACCCTGAGATGTCATCTGGCCTCTGAACTCGGCAATATTCCTGTCCATGTCGTCCAGAGTAAGATATCGGGACATGTCTTCATGAGAGGAGGCTTCCTGACTTGCTTCTGCCGCGTTTGTTTCGGATGCATCAGCGTTTGTGGAACGAGAAGATGTCCCTTAATCCGCTTGTTCGCCATTGATCAGAAATTACTGAAGGTCGTGGGGTATGTCGGTGCATGCCCCTTTTTGGCGCGCTAGTGTTGACATCAAAAGTTGGTCACTAGTGATGGTCAACACCCGATCGTGCGTAGAACACATGAATAACAATCACAGATTATGGTAAAGTAAGTAAAAACAAGGAACACACAGAATTTTTATAGTGATTCGACGAAAGGTGGTGCTTATGTCCACTTTATATATTGACTTGCTTTTGATTACAAGTACACTATATTTTCTTTTTGAAGAAAGTGGAAGACTTGGCTATTTTTGGAGTTAGCCGTGAAACTTGTATTTGAGAGAGTAAGTTTCCAAGAGAAGTTGGAGTGGAGAAAAAAGTCCCTTTCTATTTTGAGCATGGAGGTACTTATAGGTGAAGAGAGGCGTTGGGCGAACTGCATTATGGCCTGCCTTTTCGATGGAGCTCGGACACGTGGATCTTGATCGTTTGAAATAGTTGCGGCTTTGGGACTCGGTCTACTTCTGATTAATAACATCCTCGAAAATTGTGGCTTGCGTGGCACTCGAGATGAGGTATGTCAAAAGTATAGCCTTGGCTAGAATTGGTTGACCGCCTTTAATGCCTCGAGAATTGGGCTAATGAATAACTTGTCTGGATATTTCCACGTAGATCCAGAGATATCTGATCGATCCGACTTTTAGGGAAATGTTTGACTCGGTCGGTTCGAAAGAACGATTATATCGGGGCATGAGATGTCGCTGCACGAGCGAAACTGGCTCAGGCCAAGTTTTATTCGGGCTTTCTGAAGTAGGGATCGACCGCTGGGGTCAGTCGGTGAGTTTTTCGACATTGGGCTTCACTCCGTTGAAATGTGACATCTTTTGTCAAAAAGTGGGCTATAGACATTGTGACTTGTTATAAGTAGTTGCCCGAGTTGAGACTATTCTATCCTTTTTCATTTCCACTGTGAGTTATTTTATTGTTCCTTGATTATGCCCTTGCTCATTTATTTGCAGGTACCAAATTTACATGCTCCATGCTTGAATGGGTTTGAATTTTTAGTTTTGTCAAAATTTGGGCTAAGAAATGTGTGGGGTGTTACAGAATTGATGAACTTATGGGTAGATCCAAATAAAGGCGTTTAATGATAATGATCTTATGATCATATTTTACTCTCTTTTTTGGTGATGTTGGATCTTTATCTATATGCCATGATGTCGGATCCACTTACTTTTGATGACTTGATCGAATGATCATATATTTGTATTGGATGGTTTTGAACCTGGAATCCATTTACTCTGATGATTTGGTGTTTGTTGTTATGGGCTTAATTGGAGTTATATAAACTCGCTTGAGTTCACATACGTTGTTAGTTGCATTTTATTACGTTCATTTACTTGACACATTTGGGTTTATGCATGTCAACTTTAGATGAAGTCGATACTTTATGCTTTGATGGACATTCGATACTAACACTGAGTATCTTGTCCATCGCTAGGATATACACTTAGGTGTAACCTTTTCCTTGGTGCTTTATTGATTGTGTACATACATGTCTCAGTATAGTTCCATTTCGAAAGAGAATGAATTTATATTTGTTTTTATTTTACCCCATTATTATACTGATTTGTAAGCTAGACTGACCCATGTGTGTATGCCTCAGGTCAGACCGAGTTGTTTCAGGTTTAGGTATTGTGCTTGGTATTTATCCATGCCACTACTGGACTATCTCTGTTGTTGCTGCTTCCTAGTTGTGTATACTTGAGTTAAAGTGTATCCATTCACTTGTATCATGTTGTATAAGAAATGTTTCATGTTTAACCATTCGAACTTGTAGTATATGTATTTCTTGTATTCAGTTGTTGTAATATTATGTAATCTATTCTGTGAACTGTGATTGTGTATGTAATACACTGTGTTCAGAGCTGATCATATAGCCATCGTGGAATTGTATTATACCAATATTAAGTATGTCGAGCCACATGAAAAAAATAACATTATCGACGTACTTAAGACTTGTTAATGCAAATTTACGAATGGTCTTTCCTAACAAGCCTTATTCTCTGCTTTAATAGATGGCATTACTCGTTAATGCTTTTATTAGAGTGGGTATCAGGGTGGGAAGTTACAAGCACCACCAAGCACAATACGGGAATCAAGGATAGAATGAAGTTGGCTCCGTCGCTTAGCAGCATAGTTTCTTGCAAAGTACAACACAAAAATATATTGGGGGATGGAAATTCATTGTGTGTTGCATATTATAATTGTTTTTGATACAAACTGAACTAACCATTGTAGTGCAGGAGCATAGGGTTAGCCAGGTTTCGTAGTGTGATTCTAACAAGAGGAAAACCCATTCCACTATGCAGCATGGTCTCATTAGATATCGATAGTGTCGGATAGAAAAATTGGTATTTACACCAGTCTTTTTTATTAATTCGAAGTTTGCTTTTCCCCTCTAACTCTGGGATACTCAATTGAGTAGACTAATGATTAAGGTATTTCAGGTATCTTTTTTGAATAAGCTTTCGGATGCGAGCAGGAGGCTAAAGCTATTTAGGAGTTCCAATGTGTTTTGCTTTACCTTTTGGATTGAATGTACCGACATGTTTTAGACTGCCATTATTTATACTCTGATCATCCGAGAAGGCATATTTATATGTTGTTCTTGGGGTTATTTTATAATAAATTATATTTTCTCTGAACGGGCTGCGCGAAGGGCAGTATGAACGAATTTTTTTAACAATGAATGTGTAATACCCCCACACTTTTCTGCGCCCAAATATCTACAAAATCGAAACTTAAACAGATCCAAGCGTGGGGCATGTATATCTGGTACCTGCAATAAATGAGCATGAGCATAATCAGAGTACGATAAAAGAAAACTCACAACGGAAACAAAATAGGATAATAAGTATTAACTCAAGTAATTACCTTTTTCTAAGTAAGTCACTTTGCAAATATGAAGCATGAGAAAGAATGAGAACCGAAAGCCAAACTTAAACACCTGTGAGAACCCCGACCTTCTCTAGGAAACCTGGGAGGCTGTAATGAGGAGAGGGTCAGAATAACAAGTTCTGGTGACTATGAAATTTACAACACAGATTATAATAGATAGATGTATCCCGTTTGGTTCAACCCAAGTTGTATGCCTAACCAGGTTAGTGATTCTAGCCCAAACTAGTAAATGTTTACGCACGACTTTGCTACCCTTCCCAAAGTAGTATTCCCAAAGTATGATACCGACATAGGGCATTTACGCATATTTTTAGCAGGTTACCTATATCAAGATATGTCTACGCAACCCGCAAGATTTACACAAACACTGAGTATCTAACCAATGAGGTGGATATCCAAGTCAATCGCTCATTAGTGTCTTTAGGTGAAGACCCAACGAGGTGGCATTCTCGGTCACATATGGCCATATTAAAGGTGGATTCTTATGATCTCTTATAACCCTGAGGTGGACATTAGCCCTTTAAGACCCCATCCTAGTACGTCTACGTTCTTATTGTATATACTCTCACATATAATATGAGAAGTAGTATTGCGAACGTTACTACTTAACCGATATTACCTGGTAGGACACTTGTGTCGCTTAAGACTTCCCTTTGACAGTTGGTGAGCATGCAATGGCCACATATCTTTCATATACCAATCATGTCCTTAGTTGAGCACTTACAAGCTTCTAGTGGAAGATGACATCCCCCATGAACTATCCTACTCCGTTACCGCTTATTCTTAACCACTTTTAGAGAAGGAGGACCCATAGACTTACTTCAAATCTAATAAGGGTGGATCCCAAGACCTTGGTTCCTCTCCAAGGCATAAACCTTCGGAAGGGATCCTAGTCCTAACCACTTAAGACCTAAACTAGATAAGAAGAGAATCATCCACTTAAGACCTTCTCAAGGTGTAGTAAACCTGCCTATTTTCACATGCAATAGACTTACATATATATATATATATATATATATATATATATATACACACACACACACACTCACGCACTTCATTATCGTCATGGGTTCATCTGGCTAATAATAGTTTACATTATTAACCTACTAAGTCCAACTTCTATTTTCAACTACAAGTTCTATTAATATAATTAAGGAAGGTTATATCCTCTTTTACTTAGGATATTTATTTGATTACTTCCCTAATTGGACTTAGTATTTAAACACAATCAATACCCATTATTCCCTTTATGACACCTTTTTTCTTTTACTTCTATATTTATTGCCCTTTATGACCCTAATAGTCATATTTTCCTAGGGCAACTATTTATCAGTCTCAAGGTGTATGTTTGTTGTACCCCAATTAGGCAAATTTCTATTCTTATTTATTTACTTATTGGTTGACTATTATATATATACACACACACACACACATACATACGTACTAGGCCTCTTACATTAAGTTGACTACTTGTGGATGGTGGATTTGCCGGTCTGTTCCGGGCAGACTTCAACCACAAGTTAAACTTAACCTCATGCCTTGGTACATTTATTTTGATGCATTAGACCTCTCACATTAAGCTGACTACCTGTGGTTGCTGGATTTGCCGGTCGGTTCCGGGTAGGCTAATATCACAAGTGAGCTTAACCTCGTGTCTAAATGCGATTATAATTCAAATTTCTTAATTGGGGTGTACAACATTTATCCTAAATAAATTTTATGAATTGTAACCATTGTAGTATCATATTCACTTTCCCCATTTAACATTTGGTTACGATTGTTATTTATTGATTTGCAATCCTATTTATAACAATTAATTATGTTAATTGCTACAAATGGTCACTACGAATATATTCATTTAATATGGAATACAATTTACATTATATGATTCCATAAATGAATACTATACAAACATTCAAACCTTCAAACATTTAATACAATGTATATTTTACCATTTTACGCTGATTTGGATGGATAATATCTATATATTTTTATTTTATGTTTTCGTACGGTCAACGTAGTTATCTTTTATTATTATTATTAATTTTTATTTACATGATTTGGTTTAATCAATAACCAAACATTCCTTTTTTATATTCAATATTTTCAAAAGGTTCCAAATCTTACAAAAAGATCTTTAGCCGTAATTATTGTAAATTATGCCTAATTTGTAGAATTGTCACATTTCAAATTCACAAGATATATATATATATATATATATATATATAGAGAGAGAGAGAGAGAGAGAGAGAATAGTCGATGCAAACTACGTACAAATATTTATTTTTGTATCTATACGTGCGTTTGCACCACTTTTCCTTTTTAATTTATTGGTCATACCTCTTATGAATTCAAAATGACATCTTTTTGTTCAAATGGCATATTTGCAATAATTAAGCCAAAACCCAACAATATCGAATGCAAGTAGGTAAAATTACAATCTCATAATTTAACAATCATATCTTTCCAAATTTACATAATTAGCCAATTTCATATTTTTTTTCCAAATTCACATATTTTACATATTCAACACTAAACTAAAGATCTGGAATGCAACTACATCTAATTTGCATTTAATGGGACTGATTTCTAGACCTACAGTGTTATGCAATGTCTACAATACATTCTATAACATAACTAGAATATATTCCATGACATAACTGTAGGAATATGTGTAAACAAGTTTAAGAAATCCTACGATTCATTTTATGCATGCCACAATGTACAATTCACAAATTTTACACTTTTTATAACCAGATCTGATGGGTGTCAATTTAATTACAACAATTTATTTATCAGATTTGATAGGCATAAAAATTGAATCTATTACAAACAAGATAAATACATTATTATAAAGTGAAAATTTGCGTGAAGGGCTTCCGATTGTAGCCCAATTATTTTAAAGGACACGACTTTGAAAGAATAAGTTTCAAGGACAAAAAAATGGCGCGGCCGTTATTTCGCAACTTAGTTGGCCCTAGTTGATCTTCATCAAATAGGCAATTTTCAAAATCGATTCGTGAATCAAACGAATCGATTGACCGATTCGATTTTATTTCTACAGCCACAACTTATCATGCTTTAAATGAATCAGAGTATATTTTAATTTTAGGTCAACAACATCTCATGCTTCAAATGAATCAGTTGTTCGATTTTTAGTCATGTTATTGTCAGGCGATTGCGTGTATCAGGTTATATGTTTGTAAGCTTGTTCGATTTCAAATGCACAGTGACATAAGGATAAAATTTTGAAGAAGATGATGGTCTGGACCTTACTAAACTAAACAGTAGCTGCAAAATAGAAAAAGCTATGAGTTGTTATGTTTGGTCAGACTGTTTATCATTGCACTAAACTGGAAATCATGATTAAAACGAACATAAAACATCAGCCAATGAATGAGTTTTCCATATGGGTGTTGTTTATATTCAAATGATAAATTGATTGTGTGTATAAATACATATTGAAACTGTCTGTAAGATAAAAATACGGAAATGTCCAATTAATTTCACTTAACAAGTTGTTCTTCTTTGTCTAAAGAAGATAAAGGTATTTATCCTTTTCTAAAGAAATAAAAATATATACACATTTAGCTGTTTTTTTCTTGTATACTGTGTACTAGTATTGTAAGCACACAGTATACAAAAAAGGTTAAAATATATCAATATGATATAGGCCATTCTTGCAAGTTTTTATTCATTTTCTGAAAAAGATAAAAATATTTATCTTTATCGATGTTCTAAAATATGAATAAGTCTTAGGATTATAACATTAAAGTTAAGGTGGAAATTTGCGTGAAGGGCTTACTAGTCAGGACCAATTTTTTTAAGGTAAAAATATGTAAATGTCATAATTAGTAATTGATTTTACTTAAAAGTTGTTAATTGCAGTCATTGTTTTCTCCATGTTTGCTTCCATTGATTCTTTCTTGTTGCTGCTTGTCACAGTTGTCGGTTTACATAAAAGATCTCAATGTAGAAATATTTGTGATATATACTTGGTTTTCGTCTGCTGTATTTGGTTCTTGTCTATTGTGTTAATTGTTTTATAGGCTGAGACTGCGATAGTGTAGTTGTTTTATAGGCAAGAAGCAACATAATATAAATGTTGTAGTTAGCTATTGCTACACACGTTTGAAGCTGTGTGTATTGAAATAATGTTGTTTTAAAGCATTGTGTTTATTTGAAGTTTCTTGTTTTCTGCTTGTACTCAGCAAGCGCTTTAGTTATCTATGTGTGGCTGTGATTCACATCAACAATTTATACCTCCTCCTACTTGCAGTATCATTTTATCTAGACTGAAAAAAAGATATATGCATATATCTTTTTCACAAAACAGATAGCAATATATGTTGTTATATTATATTCACAAAAGAAACAACAATGTATATTGAAATCTAATAATATACCACACTTACACAAATAGTATGAGATTTATACAAATAGTAATTGAGTGACATATCATTTATGCTAGCAAACAAAACATAATTAAGCATTCACAACAAAAAAATTTGAGAAAGATAAATACATTTATCTTTTCATTAATATCCCACTTTTTTTTATCATTAGCAAGCCTAAAGCTTCCAAACAGCTTCAAAAGCAAAATACACTATAAAAATGCCACTATATACAACTTAGTATGAGTCTACACTTATAGTGAAAAGATACAATTTGTTATGGAAACCCTTATGTATATTTAGACTTCACCGTGCAGTCTGTTGCTGAAGGGGCAGTGTTATGTGAAGACAGTTGAGAAGTTTGCTACACCGAGTATGCCTCGTATCTTGTCAAAGGAAAGTACTGTCATGAGATGGCCCTTGGAATTGTCATTGCATGCATCAAGAGTCATGCAAATCGGTATAAGCAGTACATTGTTCAAGTCCTCTCACTACATATAGACTTTTTTGCATTGGTATAAGCAGTACATTTGAAGTGAACTTACTACATTTACATTCCTTTTTTGCATTGGTTTTCTATAATGAACATGCAAAAAACTGGGTGGTTTATAATAATGTATACAAAAATAGCAAAGAGACACTGAATGCATGAACTGAACTGTAATTGAAATCATCTCACTACAATGGTGCTTGTAATTGAGCTGATGTATAAAACTGTTATCTAATGTAAAGAAAAAGATAAATGTTTTTATCTTTTTAGTTGTTTAAGCATAAATCATCATATAAATTTCCAGTTAGTCCATACGCCAGCAAAAACTAGTAATTAATCTCACATACCAACAAAATGGAGGCAGAAAACAAAAGTTATAAGGTAGAAAAATAATTTTCACAAAACTAAAAACTGTGTATACCAAATAACAATTAAAATTAAAAAAATGCATATAACAAAAATTAATTAGAAACATCTGAGCAACAATACAAAATACATAATTATTTGCCAAACATAAAACAGTGTTTTTTTATTAAAAGATAGATAAAATTATCTTTTATAAATCTAAAATAAAATAAGATATTCTACTAAACATTTAAAAATTGTTAATTAAAAAAATGAAATTTTGTAATTAAAAGTTTAGTTTTATCATTAAAATTGCATGTTTGCAACTAACAATTAACACATGACATACATATTCAATTATCTTTTTTAAATCTAAAATTCAGTTTTGAAAAGATAGATGCAACTATCTTTTCTAAATCTGAAATAAAATAAGATATTCTACTAAACATTCAAAAATTGTTAATTACAAAAATGAAATTTCTTAACTAAAAATTCATTTTTATCATTAACTTTGCATATTTGCAACTAACAATTAACACATGACATATATATTCAATTATCTTTTTTAAATCAGCAGTTCAATTTTGAAAGATAGATACAAGTATCTTTTCTATATTTGAAATGAAATAAGATATTCCTCTAAACATTTTTAAATTGTTAATTAGAAAAATGAAATTTTGTAATCAAAGGTTCAGTTTTATCATTAGCATTGCATATTTGCAACTAACAATTAACACATTACATATATAATCAATTATCTTTTTTAAATCTGAAATTTAGTTTTGAAAAGATAGATGCAACTATCTTTTCTAAATCTCAAATAAAATAAGATAATCTACTAAACATTTAGAAAAAAAATTACAAACATGAAATTTTGTAATTAAAGGTTCGTTTTTATCATTAACATTGCACATTTGCAACCAACAATTAGCACATGACATATATATTCAATTATCTTTTTTAAATACAAAATTCAGTTTTGAAAAGATAGATGCAACTTTTTTTAAAATCTGAAATAAAATAAGATATTCTACTAAACATTTTAAAATTGTTAATTACAAAAATGAATTTTTGTAATCAAAAGTTCAGGTTTATCATTAACATTGCATATTTGCAACTAACAATTAATACATGACATATATATTATCTTTTTTAAATTTGAAATTCAGTTTTGAAAAGATAGATGCAACCATCTTTTCTAAATCTAAAATAAAATAAGATATTCTACTAAACATTTAAAAATTGTTAATTACAAAAATGAAGTTTTTTTAATTAAAAGTTCATCTTTATCATTAACTTTGCATATTTGCAACTAACAACTAACACGTGACATATATATTCAATTATATTTTAAATCTGAAGTTCAGTTTTGAAAAGATAGATACAACTATCTTTTCTAAATCTAAAATAAAATAAGATATTCTACTAAACATTTAAAAATTGTTAATTACAAAAATGAAATTTTGTAATTAAAAGATCATTTTTATCATTAACATTGCATATTTGTAACTAACAACTAGCACATGACATATATATATTAAATTATCTTTTATAAATCTGAAATAAAATAAGATATTCTACTAAACATTTTAAAATTGTTAATTACAAAAATAAAATTTTGTAATGAAAAGTTCAAATTTATCATTAACACTGCATATTTGCAACTAACAATTAGCACATGACATATATATTCAATTATCCTTTTCAAATTTGAAGTTCAGTATTGACAAGATAGATACAACTATCTTTTCTAAATATGAAATAAAATAAGACATTCTACTAAACATTTAAAAACTGTTAATTACAAAAGAAATTTTATAATTAAAAGTTCATTTTTACCATTAGTATTGCATATTTGCAACTAACAATTAGCACATGACATATATATATATTCAATTATCTTTTTTAAATTTGATGTTCAATTTTGAAAAGATAGATACAACTATATTTTCTAAATCTAAAGTAAAAAAAGATATTCTACTAAATGTTGTTGAATGAAAAAAATATTACTTGTTTTAAAAAATAAATGTATTTATCTTATTTCCTACATTATCAATATAAAGTTGATGTATGGCTTTAAAAAGGTAAATGTATATATCTTTTAATTGTTTATAATATTTTAATAAGACAAACACAATTATCTTTTTAAATAAGTTATATGTTTTAATAAAAACTAATATACATATTAATTTTTTAACTAAAATTATGAAATTATATTTTTGTATATACTTACAAGTTTTTTTTTAAAAAACCTACTTATTTTTTAATGCATATATAATTATCAACATTACTTTATGTAATAAAGTAGAAAATGATATATATATATATTGTTATCTTTTAAACAGTTTACGTTTTTCCCATAAGATTTATATATAATGGTATTTTCAATAAGATTGTAAATCTATTTTTTTTTTTTTTGCAAGGCCTACGGGGTTGAGTGGACCCCTACCACTTTTATTATTGCACCGGAGAAAGAACAAAAAATACAACACACACAAGAGGACATAAAAACACAGTACAATAATCACTAGAAAACGAGACAAAACACAAAATTACAGGACTAAGAAGAACTTAATTTTCCATTTATAAACAACTGCACCAAAAGATAAGTATATTTATCTTTTAAGTAAATTATGTTTCAAAATAAATTGCATTGTTTTTTTCAATCATTTTCTTTTTGCCTCAAATTAATTGATCATGCAGAT
Organism: Allium sativum; assembly: GCA_030737875.1. Taxonomy (NCBI): domain Eukaryota; kingdom Viridiplantae; phylum Streptophyta; class Magnoliopsida; order Asparagales; family Amaryllidaceae; genus Allium; species Allium sativum. Next base: position 179,852,956 of record CM060924.1, on the reverse strand, counting down.
GATCATTAAAATTTTATATTAAAGTTGTACTTATAGTACACAAATCAAAAACTGCTAATATATACACAACATTAACAACAATACTCCATGCCTTCAAACTCAAAATCCTATCTCTTCAAACAATATGGTACAAACTAATAAACATAAAACAGTGCCTTTACATGAAAAGATAAATGCAATTATCTTTTAAAACCTTTACTATTGAAAAAGTGTTGAATTGGTTTTTATTAAAAAAAGATAAATATATGTTTATGTGTCTGTCATTCTTTATGTGATCCAACTGATAAACTAGTTATGTTGCTTCATTTACCTTGAAAGATAAATACATATATCTTTTTAAACTATTGAATGAAATATATGTATAACATTGAAATGACTGTGCAATTATCTTTTTAAACTGATAAACTGTCTAATAAGGTAACATTAATAGTTTTTTTATATGTTTAATGCACGACAAATATCTTTTCTACATGTTTAATTTCAGTACTTAGTGAATACAAACAATTGATGAACAATATCTTCAATCAGCAATCATTAAATACACTTTAAAGCATGTGCAGAATTTTTTGCAATTAAAGTTGATATATTTATCTTCTTTTACATGCTGAATTGTTTTTTAAAGGATTTTGTTATTATAAATAAAAGAGAGAATATATATAATATATATATATATATATATCTTTTCTATACAAACTTGCAAAGCCTTCAAACAATAACTAATTACATCCTATTTCTAGCTAACATAAAGTTTGCATGCACGTACAAAATTAATTTTAAAACACTAAACGCTTAGGAATAATTTAGGGCTTTGGGGTTTTAGGGATTCACGAATCGGCTTAGGTTTGGATTTTGAAGGTCAACTGTATTGAGAAATAGGAGACAATCGTTAAAAGGAGAAGTAAGTAGACTAAATTTTTTTGTGGAGGATCATCAAAAAATAGGAGACGTTAGTCAAAAAGAAGAAGATGGTAAAAATAGACGCGACCGTGGAAATTTGTCCTAGAAATTAATTGTTTTGAACCTGTGTTCTAGAAACTAATTGTTTAACTAAAGGAGGTCCTTATTGTATAATTCCCCAATATAAATGTATATGTAAATTTCTCACTCACCTTATAGCTTCGAAATTCAATATTTGAACCTCTTTAGGCTTATAATTCTTATAAATCTACAATTTATCTAGAAAGGGGAAAATTCTAGAACTGTAGAAATATAAGAAAAAGGGAAGAGAGTGAAGAATATGATTTGGAGCGTCACTTTGCATTCCTTTCCATTAGATCTGCTTGCCATGTTTTTGTATGTAATTTGCATCAACTATTCAAAAATAAAAATACATTCATATGTTTCTTGTGATTTGGAAATATGTCAATTTCACGGAATAGACATTATTTACAATGATTACGGCTAACGGTCCTTGTGAGACTTGAAACCCTTTTGGAAAGATTGAATATAAAAGGGAATATTATTGGGTTTGTTGAGTTTTTGGCTTAAGCATTGTAAATTATGTCGTTTTCCTCATTTTTAAATAAAGAGGCATTATTTTAGAATCACAAGAAGTATGACAAAAAGTGTTAAAAAGGGAAAAGTAGTGCAAAAGTACATATAAAAATAAATACATGTTATGGTATGTAATTTGCATCGACTATTAATTCCAAAATAAAAATACATTTTAGAGAAGGTTGGGTTCTCAGAGAGGTTTGAGTTTGGTTTTCAGTTCTCGTTCTCTCTCATGCTCGGTATTGAAAAAGTGACTTACTCTGAATAAGGTAGTTGTTTGAGTTAATACTAATTTATCCTAGTTTGTTTCTGCTGTGAGTTATTTTATCGTACTAATTATGCTCATGCTCATTTATTGCAGGTACCAGATATCCGCTCTATGCTTGGATGTGTCAAGTTTTGATTATTTTGGTCAAAATTTGGATGCAGAAAAGTGTGGGGTGTTACATTTTTGATGAAAATTTTCATACTTCTGTGTTATTTGATGTTATGATTGAATAACATTCGATTTTTGTTCCCCCAAAAGTTAAAACTAGATATTACTGCAACATCTGTAGCGTTGAGCTTTCGGTCATGGAGAATTGGTGTTACGCAACGATTTTAGATTGGAATTTGTATATATTGTTTGACATATTTTACGATATATTTGTTCAATCCCAACTCAATAAATTTTAAAAGAACAAAAAAGATTAGTTCAATGTTTTTAAAATTACAAATTGTAAAATGGGGAAGGCATCAAAATGACGTCAATATTTTCTAATGCCTTTATACGTCATTATATCCGAGATATAAATAAATAACATTCAAGATATTCTCAATTTTATTATACATGCTCAAATAAATACAGATTCCCAAAATCAAAATGGATAAGATTTGTTCCTTTTACTCTTTTTAATTTTGTATTTTCATTAATATAAAAGTGTAAACAATACATGTATATTGTAAAAAATAATCATTTCAAAAATATCAAAGTTAACACACAAAATGTAAATGACATTTTCTTGTTTTTCGTGTTTTGAGAAATGATGAAAGGAAGAGGGACAATTCATCTTTCTGTCATCTCTCAGTACAAGAACGACTTCATATAGTGATGATAAATAGCCGTCGGTGGATGGCTATTACCGTGGCTAAAAGTCATCGCTATATAAGCTGATGCTAACAAAATAGCGTAAACAAGAGCGACGACTTTGGTCACCCTATCTGCTATGGTTGGAGATGACAAATGAGGACATGTGGCTTTTTTGTGGACCATTCAGGTGTCGTCACAAGCCGTCACTAGCCTTAGTAAATTATTTGTAGCAAGCCATCGCTAAATGTGGCTAAACTGGGTACATAGGCCATAGCTAGCAGTAACTTTGCGTGATTGATAAGTTGTAGTAAGCCGTCACTAGCCATCGTTAAAATGAGTGTGTGTTTCTGTTCTCTATTTATAATGCTTCCCTCAAACCACCCATACACAATTCTATTCACTCCACAACTCATATACGATCAATTCCACAATTGAACATGTCATATGTCACTACAAGAAATTTGTCCATTCACAGCATTGAAAAAACGCTGTGATAGCCTTTAACAACGTTTTGATGAACGTTGTTTATCGACAAGTTATTATAGGTCAGGAAAATATCACAATACATACTGAAACGCTGTAGAAAATTGACATACTACAACGTTTCAAATGTGTTGTTCTTATGTTTGTACAACGTTTTATATCGTTTCAGAAATGTTGTCATCTTCCCTTTTCTACAGCGTTTTTCCACATATCATAACATTTTTGGAAGTTTACATGTTCTTTATTCTACAGCGTTTTGTCATAGATCACAATGTTTTTTTTTTTTTTTTTTTTTTTACATCTATCACATCATTTACGTATTGTGGTATCAAAATATTTATGCACATACATATCACCAGCATGTAAATATATATCAACCAACTAATATCAATGACATGTTCGAATCAAATACAAAAGCTACCATATAAACATATAAACGTTAATCCTTTACATAAATTATATAACACAGTATTAATACCCAAAGACTTCATCAATAAACCAAGTTTACATAATTTCCACAAACAAAAATAACACCATAAAACTAAATTTACACAATATCCGTCGAACAAAGTCACGATATCTATAAATAAAACAAAATATCCATAAAACAAGTTTGCGCCGAATACCAACAAAACGAACAACTAAAAGTTACTGCTTTCTCCAAAATCAGTTGCCACAAGCGGTAATTAGTACAAAATTGCTTATTTGTGTCGCCTTATTTGCATCGATTTAGCTAAAAACAGTAGCATATATGGTTATGTGCCACTGTTGTATTTACAAACCGTAGCAGGTTGTTGGGAAAATTATATAAAAACATATTTGTGACGGTTTTGTTAAAAAACAGTAGAAAATATTTACAATTTGCGATCGTTATATTTATATTTGTGGCAAATAAAATGAGACTAGAAGTTGTGAATCTTCTATTTATGATTATAAATAAAAGATGGTCAAACATAAATTTTTAATTGGGTCCCTTCCTTACCACCAACTTCACCTTTCCTTAACCTATTCTTTTTGTGTCCTGCTATTCACACCTCCGTTCCCTCTTCCGGCCACCACGCTCGTTCGGTTGTTCACCGCCGAATGACAATTCCTTGAATTTTACACTGTCCCACGGTCGTTTGCAGCCGACGAACATGAAGGAGATTCGGTTGTTTGCAACTGAATGCAATTGCATGGTGGCCGGAAGAGGGAACGGGGGTGTGAATAGCAGGACACTTTTTTTTTTCCCAATCATTGCTTAACAAAAAAAACTGAACAAAATCTCGCAGTCTCCTCCATATTTCGATTGATCAAAATCACACCTCCAATTCCTCCACCTGGTTTCAATTCACTAAGAAGAACAAAAACATGAAGCTTTTCGTCGAGGAACTAGCAATGAAAATGAAGGAGGCGGTAGAAAAGGAAAGAGATAAAATGGATGCGGTGATCGTGTTTCCATCCATGCCTTAAGTGATGAGGCTGAACAAGTGCGGGTCGTTTGGCATGTCGCAGCCGGGACAGTCGAAAAGCCAGTTCATCCAGCTTTTCAAAAAGAAGAAAAGCTCAGATGGATTTTTCAAAAACATCTTGAAATTAGTGAGAACTTAGCCAAAGGTTTTTAAGTATTTGCCAAGTGATAAAGCACAGGATGCCAGGCTGTACCGTTTGAGTTTGTAGTTCTGACTTGAGGAGTCACCTGAGAACTTGGAGAATTATCTGAAGATAGTGTCAGGAGAATATGTGAAGGATGAAGGTGATGCTCAAGGGGATGAAGGTGCGGTATTCGGATCCGGTTTTATTTTTGGACGGTATGGTTTGGCACCCGGTGGCACCGTGCATGTGTGAGGATGTGAAGGCATGTCTGAACTAGTACGAGACTAGAAGATATGTGAGTGATAAGCTGAAGAACCCGAATGCGCCAGTTGTGGGGCTGGTGCTATAGAGAAGTCATGTTGTCCGGGGGGATGGAAGGTATTACGTGGTTGTCGTAATGGAGTTGGAGGCCAAAGGGGCAATGTCATACCTATATTCGCTGATGGGCTTGATTTTTCAGGGCCGATTGAGAAATACTCGATTAACCCGATTGCCAATAAGCTGTTTATGGACTCTCTGATTTATTTTACTGAGTTTGCGGTTGTGGGTGGCCTGGCTAGGCAGGATCATCCTAAGGCAATCGAGACATTGACGATGCTTGATGTTCTTTACCTTGTGGCACTTCCTTTGGTACAAACTACGGAATAATACTTCGGGGCTGCATCCTATTCTAGCGACATTATAAGTTGCCTTGCCAGAAATTTGATGGGGGTATGGAGATCATTGTTTTCTCTGGTGGGGATCCTATGATAGGTATTTCACACGATTAATTTCAATTATTCTTATTTGGCATGCATATTCTCTGCTTGCAGGCTGAAATATGGAGTTGCTGCACTTGCTTTAAGTCTGAACACATCTTGGCGGATTACAATGTTTTTAATGTTTGATATGTTGTTTTCGGAGGCTATCCTAATCCATGGAATGGATTTATAATTGATGCAGTTTACAGACTTTGGGACTTCCTTAAGCTTTCTGCTGGCGCTGGAGTTATGATTTGGTAAGGATTCGGTACTCACTTAATTCCCTGGATAAGTCCATTACGCACAAGGGCATACACGCGCATACATGTTGAAAAAATATGAGTGGTAGACTAGGCACTATGTAGATTCCTGTTCAAATAGACTTGTATTGCCATTAAAAATCCAACACTTTCACCTCTTATTTGAAATAAGCTATTTCCATCTTAGTATTATGGTAATGAGTTTCCACGTTTCTTGTAGCCTAACAGTTGTATATTTTCAGTGTTCACCTAATAACCCTCTTCATAGATGTCTTGGTATCTAAATGTAGACAAGTTTAAATATGTAGTTTGAAGTTGAACTTTGAAGTAAACAACGTATCAACAAAGCATTAACATATTTGACCTCTGAAATAATTTCTGCTAAGAAAAACACAATAAAGGTTTCTCCTATGAATCTTAGCGACTGGATTATGATTATTATCTTCTGAGAAATTCAGTGTATTATAACCCAGACAAATTTCTTAGAAGCTTAATGTGTTTACACATGCAATTTGGAAATGTGGTATTATAGAAGCTTAATATTGTTGGCTGGGAATCTGAAAAATGCAACAGTTGCAGTGGATGCTTTATTTATATGGTAAATTATGTACACTGCTAACTTTGCTATATAATTCTTTTCCTTGAACCTGAAAACTAGTACATAAAAACAAATCAAAATTTCATCAAATCTTCAACATGAGCGTTGATGGTTGGCTGGAGATGATTCCTACATCATTCATTGCAGGAATTGGGTATGTCATCATATAAACATATTCTTGTTTGTTTTTCGCATACTGTTCCCCCATCGTATGCATAAGGATGGGTTTTCGGATTTCCGTTGACTCATCCACTGCCTAAGATAGGCCTTGACTAATGGACAGTCGATGATTTCAAAATTTTGCAAGTAGTTTGCCCATTAGAATATGCTTCCGTTCTAGTTTTTCAGCAAGGCAGTTGATCTTATTCGGTTACGTTACCGTATGATACAACTACTTCAACACCTAAACCCAGTTAGCATGCCTACATGCATGAACATGTGCACGTTGTAGTATATTTGTCCTGGAATTAGGCTTATCATTTCTTTGTATATTGTATACGATGCCTATGAATAATTTATGCAACACATGCGATATACATCCATGTATGTGGATAATCAGATTTATGCTATGACATTAGTTATTGTATATGATTATTCGTGTATGCAGATCATATATTATACGATATCTGTGTTTGTCTACTTCCTTGCCTTATTTTGAAAGTCTGTATAAGAACAAGTTTGAAATGCAGTAAATGTTTATCAGTTACAAAACAAAAAATGTACAGCGGAAAATGACAAACCCGAGTAAGGTGAAGATCCTTTCCTTCCATGTTTGAAACAACTTCCAAATATCTACGATATAGTGACATTTGTATATTATTACAGATGTTATGACATTAAATGTACCATTGAAAACGAAAAACGTATTACATTACATGTAATGAATGAATGTTATGACATTGTATGATTACGAGGGGGGGAAATCAAACAAGGTTTGGTGGGCTACAATAACTTGAATGTTGGATCTAAAGATTACCGTGACATGGTTAAGGTTAACACGCTTTATGAGAAATTACTACTCATCTCACAAGATCTAAATCTCTTATCTAAATATAGGGATTGTTGTAGCCTACCCAAACTTTATTGAGTGCATGATTTGATGGTTTGTGGAATGTCAGTTACATTTGGTTACCAGTTGTAAAAATATATGTTTGCTGTAGTGATCACATATTATATTGATATTCTGTGCCTACCTTTTTAGTTGTCTTTTTTCCTTCATCAAAAAATCTGTTTCCTACATTGAAAATGTACATATCCTTTAAGAATGATTATGGGCTTAGTTGGCACAATCATCATTCATTATGCTGGTTTTTTATTTCTTTTACAGAAATGCTAGTATACCCGAAATACATTTTGTCAAAACCTGCGAATACAGACAGGAAATGCGGAGGGACCACAGGTGAATTGACGTGATTAACCCCATGAATTACATACTTTTAACTAATTCGTATTATTTGACCGCTTTCTGTTCGGTCATACTAGCAGTTCTCTTTCTTTTATGATACTATTTATGTTGTAAAAAAATATTTTAGTACCGGATCTACACTATAATGAACCCACAGGGTAAACAACCAATGAAAGCGAACTAGCAGATTTTTAATGATGACAGTTTTTTTATTTAGAAATAACCTTGCATGGGATAAAGTTAGTTTATCTATTGTGACGACCGCCCACAACTTCTGCACTTAACAAGTGAAATAATGCGCTGAAAGACATGCCAGGAAGTTGTGGACGATCATTACGGTAGAATAACACAAGCAAAACATGTCGTATAAATCACAACGCAAGGATAAAATATAATAGAACATATACAACAGGCATATAATAGTCAAGAAGGTTTGAGCAGAAAATTAAACCTTTTCATATTGTTGGATCTAGATTAACCCTAGAGGAGGGGGGGGGGTGAATATGGTTTATCACAGTTTTTCGCTGAGTTAAAAATCTAATGGGATAATAAATAATAAACAGATCATAGAATGCAGTAGAAATAAAAAGCAGAAAGGAAATAACACACAGAGATACCCAGCTTCAGCAAAACCCTGCCTACAGCTGCATTCCTAAGGTTTCTACAAGGTGATAGAACAGATCCCGCTTACAAGACCATGTAAACTCGCACTCCCTGCTCCTGTACTAACCCTACGCTCAAAACCCTAGACTGATTTAATCCCCTAGATCAGATTTCCCCTGATTACAATCCCGTAACCAGTTACCCTAGTTTTTACAGACTCTAGTAAACTGCCAGTTAACACCCTAACTGGATACACCTAGATTTTGCAGACTCTAGAATTGTTTGGACGAATTTAAAAACAAAAAGAAAATACAACACAAAATTAAAAACATATAAAATAAAAAACCCTAGGACTTAAAAATAAGGTCATCCCCTTTTTAAAGCATTAGCTAGGTTAAGTCCGCTAGCTTAAGTCCGGTCCACCCTTTTATTTCTTTTTACCCGTTCTCTTTGGAAAAAGTATGGCGACAGCTAGGGTTTTGGAAATCCTCCCAAATCCAGGTCGATTCGATGATGAAATCGATGTTGTTCTTCAGTCTGGCTTCGATTGTTGCTGCTTTCTTGTTCAACGATTTGGGAATGAGTTCGAACCCCTTTGAAAACTCGTGAGTTTCTCTGAATTTATTTTTAAGCTTGAAATTGTTGTTGTGTAGATTCGATGCTCCCTTTGCCAGTGATGTATTGGTGAAATTATATAGGGTAAAATTAGAAACCCTACAACTCTGATTTCGACAATATGAATTGATCTGATTGTCCCCTAATTTGTGCGGTTTCCTCTTTTTGACAATCCCGATTTAAAAAATGGATTTCTTGACTTTGAATTGAAAGAGAATCTGGAAATGACAAACTTGTTTTCCTTGTGGCCCCTTGAAATTTTGCCTTGCGTGTTCTCTGGAATGAAATTGAATTTTGAAAAATATACTTGTCCACAATTGTCGAATTGAATACTTTCCTCAATTAATTAATTAGCTTCTGGAATTTCATTTGTGAGATAAAAACCATTCCAGGGAAAAATGTTGCTTGCCAAATTTGTTGTGCACCATTCTGGAACTAAACTTGCAATTTTCTTTTTGTTGCCTAGTTTGAATTCAATCAGTTTATCCTTTACACGATTTCTTTGGTTTGACTTTCCATTCATGATGATTGATTCCTGACTCATGCTGATTTTCCGTTAATCAACTAGACATTGTTTATTTGCCATGAAACATTCCTTTGATTGCTCGGCTTAATTGATGAAATTTGTTGTCCAAAACTAGAAACCTGAATTCTGAAAATAAATCAGAATTGTTTGACGTCGAGGTTTCAAAATGTCTAATAAACTGTTTTGTATTTTTGCCAATCTGGTTTCTGAAAATCTACATGATTAGTTCTACTTCATGAATACATTGGAAAAACTTACTTGTTTTATGTTCATTGCCCTTTTTCATTAGATTGCTGCTATGCTGTGAACTCCTCCTTGACATTTGCACATGCTTTGATTTCATGTAAACAAAACAAACATTTGCATGCTGAATAGTTTGCCAAAAAATGTTTCCTAAAAATCAATTTGTTGCTAAGATTAATGGTGAAAATCCGGATGGAAAACTAATGCTCCTTTTGAATTGCTGTCTAATTTGAACACTAATTTCTTGCCTCAATATTGGAACTTGAGCCATGCATTGTTTTCTGATTTTACCATATCTATAGTGCTCGATCATGTACATATGCAGTTTACACACACTTGACATGGTTGCACCCATTTTTACACTGTCTCGACCATTCTTGCATTTCCACCATCATGGTCTTGTAACTAATTTACTCCTATGCTTGTTTCACTTGCATGACATGCACACTTGAACTGTTTGTGTGTCATCATCCTGCACTTATCTTTGACCACAATGCATTGATCCTATTAGTACATGCTGTTAGCATTCTTCTTGCTGTGGTGCTTGATCTTGTTTCGCTAGAAATGCTAGCATGCACTAACCATTCATTTACATGTGTTTTGCTATGTACACAATCTCATGTTGAACCATATTGCATGCCACCTTGTTTCACCTGAAATTCGTACTTGTGTGTTTATGTAACCATGCAGACACCCCCATATATGCTATGTAGCTCCTTCTTGTCCTAGCAACAACAATGATGTGTACACCATGCACACAGAAAACTACTACCTTGTTTACATGTTTGAAATGCACCTCTTGATCACTTTGTATACATACATGTTGATTCCCATTGCTGTTTGCCATTGATGTTGAGCTGCACCATTTGTTTGACTTGTCTCGACCATACTTCATCCATGTATATATGATGTTGAGTCAATATTCATGTATACTGATTCTGCCTTATATTTGTGTGTATTTCTGTGTACACATGAACATGCAACAGTACTTGAACATGCTACTGCACATGAACAACCAATTCTGCCTTGTGTGTGATCACTTTAACATGCTGACCAATTCATTGATGCTTTGTCACACATATACTTCCAGTCTTGAATGCACCATGCTATTGATCATGTGACACTCTATATGAACCTGCCTGAAATGCCTTTGACCACTTTTGTATGTTTGTATTTGAATTCCACGCTGGCTTGACCATGCCATGTTTACTTATCCATCTCACTGTGTTGAGCTTGGTCCATGTGACTGCTCCACAACTGCTCACTACTAAATTCTGATTGGTGAGGCAGTGTACACGTGTATATTTATACACGTGTGTATGTGCAGCTATCAGAAAATATTTCTTGTCCCTGTACTATACATATACAAACTTACTAGGCACAGATGAATCAGATCAAGTCATGAAAAATAATGAGAAACACACCAGAAAACTGAGGCAAACAAAAATTTAAAATTAAAATTTATATTCACATGTATTTTGAAAATTATTTTTGTTCCACATACTGTGTTTGTGTGTTTCTGTATATGACAGGTATGAAGATGATGACTGGACTGACTGTGAAGACAGAAGACTGAAGACGGTGAATGAAGCAGTGTCAGAAAATGTGTCTGTATATGAAAGTCAAAAAGTATGTATACATGATTTGTATAGACAAAGTGACTGTATGAGTGTTGTAGAGAGAATTGTACGGATATATGAAATAAACAAATTTTGTTTGAAATGAAATATTATTTTATTGTCTTCAAACGAATTTGTCTATCGTATTCAGTTTATATACAAGTACAATTTCATGTGAAGTGTTAAAAAGTGGAGTTATAAATAGTAGTACTGTTTGAAAAATTGAAATATAATATTTAAACTTAAATATAATACTGTATGAATATATGAATGTCTGTACAGTCGTATTCTATATAAATATTATATTCCTGTTTGTAATGTATATATAAAACAATAGAATAACAAACACATTTATAATAATATATTTGTTTGCTATCATCAAACAAAAAATCATATAATTGTGTATACAACTGCGTTATATACAACAATCTCCCCCTTTTGATGATGACAAACAAATATGAAGATTTTGAAAAAAATAAATGTGTTTGATTGTGAAGAACATAACTCCCCCTATTTTAATGCTCCCCCTACAACAGAAACTCCCCCTATAACAGTGCATGTCGAATGATTTTTCAATAGTAAAAATATTCATAAAATATTCACTCATAAATCAAAATCTCAACCCATTCTCCCCATTTTGTTATCATCAAAAGGATACAAAAATTAAAATATAGATGAAAAATGACTAAAAATATAATTTCAGCTTAAGAGGAAAAACAGTTATCGTAAATCTCAATCAGTCAAACAAAAATCATAATAAACTAAGAACTGGTGGCATATTTCACATTGTAGAACGATGGATTTACAATGAATTTTATAAAAATTAGGAGAGTTATAAAAATATGAATTTCAGTTATTTCCAAAAGATTTTATAAAAATGTAGTTAAAAAATAATGACGGATTTGGACTATAATTAATAATTCAATTTGAGTGACAAAATCAAATACTCTCAAATCCCAATAGCTATCAATCAACAAATCATAATACGTCATAAGATATTAACACATTTCACAGATTAGAACATGGATTGATAGGCTGGTTTTCACATACCAAGGAGAAATTCATATTAATTTCTATTTATAGCACAATATTTCCTTTTCTTTTATTAAGAGCACACTGACCACGTATAACCAGAGCTTGGATTTTTAAATGAGGTCAGTCGCAGCTTAAATTAGAAGTTATCTCTTAACCATGTTTGATCAGAGCTTGGATTTTTAAATGAGGTTAGAGACACACTTATATATTAATTATATATTTATTATTTTCAGTTTCAAAACGAAAAACTCCTCAGTATATAAAACCAAAAATGGATGATAGAAATGCGGTAGGTACAGAAATGGTTTGTGAAATAAATTTCTAAATTAATTATATTATGAAATATGCTCGACTGTACCGGGATTATTGAAAATTTTCAATTATCACTAATTCTGAATAATGACATTGTCCAATTTCTATCACATATATTTCCACTGTTTATTCAAGAAGATTTTTATAAAAAATATATTAAACTCTCCACATTAATATAAAATTATCATGATGGATGGAATGATGATAGATAAAGGAGATGGTCATGAAATAATTGCCAATTCAAAGATATTATAATAACTGTTCAACCATCATGAAAATCTAAATATAATCTCCACTTGCTGTGAAATATACTGTAGTCACAATTCATCACAATTTCAAAATCTGATAATGATTTTGATGATTTATAAATACAGTTCAATTTGGATATTGATTTCAATTTCTGAATGAATAATCAATAAATAATTTTAAAATTGAAAATCAACTACAAGAGGGATATGGAGACCTATACAAAACAAGAGGGATTGATAATATATACAAAAAAAAAATTCAGCACTACCGATACCAATTAGTGTCTCTATTAATGATGAGGATTATAAGATAACATTGGAGACAAACCAAGATATCACAAACAGAAGAAATTTAAAGCCCAAGCAGACAAGATAACAAATTAGGCACAATAATTTCATTTATCAGAGCAGCGGTCACAAAACAGACAGTTATTTGAAAACATTTTTCAAAGACAGTAGCAGAGCAGCACAGAAACCAATAGAATAGCAGACTTGTCAGTAGATATTTCTGATGGTCACAAGATATATTCCATGATCCAAGATTATAAAAATATTGTTTATTTTAAATCATTTGATGGAATATGAAAATATTAGAATTTAATGAATCAATCACACCAGATTATTAATTTCAGATTCAAGATATGTATGTGATTCAATAAATCAATAATTTCAAATGATTTTAAACAGACAAATATTCAAATCAAATAATCATGAAATAACAATGAATTTTAAGACCAGATTTTCAAAGAAATGTTCACAAGTATTTCTGACAAGCTCAAAGAAAAATTCAGATCATTTACATCAGGTTTGATAGATATTCATGATCTAGAATAATTTATTTGAAATCACTTGAATCAATGTCAAATTTTGAAATATAATGAATCGGTCACACAAGGTTGATAATTTCAAATTTAGGAGGCGTGTGATTATTCAAAATATCAATAATTTCAGATGATTTCAAAAAAACAAATTCCAACCATAATGATCATGAATAACAATGATTTTCAAGATGTATCAATGAGATTCAAGAAAGATTAAAATTTCAAAGCCAATCTGAAAATCAATGAAATTATCACAACTGATAAATAGCAGAGTGCTGTAATGAGTATAATATTCCAAGCTTTTCTAAATTGAATTTGAAGAAACTCAAAACAACAAAGGTGTGTGAAATTCCATTAAACTTTCAGACCTTCAAAAATTTAGAATTCGTATTAATAGTGTTCAAGATATAACAAGAATACGTTAACACCGTTAGGAATTCAAAAAACAGAAAAGATAATGAAAATAAACAGAAGGGGTAGAAAGAGGAATAAACAAAGAAAAAAAATAAAAACTGAGAATATTTACAAAGATGAGTTTATAGATTATACCTGAAATCGATGTAAGCAAATGAATCTCTAACTCAACAGATCTTGGCTAAAGGAACTATAAATGATACAGAATTATAGACCAGCTTGATTTCAAATTTCCTTTCAGCACAGCAGTTCCTCAGCCACCTTCGGTACCTAACAGTTTAGAGAATCGAGTGGTCTAACAAATTTTTTAAAACCACTCACAGTTTTGTTCACAACTTTAGGTAACCAAATTTGTTTATATAACAATCCATTTGAATCTACCTTTGTGCCCTTAGGAACCCAAATCTGTTTAAATTTAGTCCAAGTTGTTTTATTTCTTTTTGGGATCCAAGAATGTTTAAATGGATTGATACAAAAAAAATTCTCATCTCGATTACAATTAAAAATCCTTTGAAAGTATCAGAATTTAAAATTTTAAATCGACTCTTTTCAAAATGATTTGAAGGATTTTTAAAATCATTTAAGTTCCGATTTTCGAAAACATTAATTTTCTCAAAGCCAAGACCACATTTATTTCCAACAGAAACTTGGTTTTGTAATAACATATTCAACGATTTTTCCCCATTAGAAAATTTATCCAAAGTTGATTCTAATCGTTGAATTTTGGATTTAAGACCGCTATTTTCTTTTATCAAATTTGAGCAATGATTTATAGCGATCTTCTGTTCAGTATTGGATTGTTTCAAAACCAAATTTTCATTTTCAAGTAGTTTGATTTTGGTGTTGGACTCAAAGTTTTCAGATTCAAATTTAATTTGTTTTTCAAATTCAAGTTTCTTGAGATTTTCAAGATCACTCAAAATCAGATCTATTTTCAACAAACTATTATTTTCAGCAATTTCATGTTTGGAATTTTTGGCAGCCTTAAAATTTATAAATTCCTTTTGTAAACAATTGTTTGCATCTTTCAGCTCAATCTCGTTATCTTTTAAAATCCAAATTTCCTCTTCAAGTCTTTGTATATTATTATTGAGATGAACGAGATCAGTTTTTAATTTCAAACAATTTTCACAATTAGAATTTTCAAATTTTATGACATTTGACAGTTTTAATTCCAAACAATTAATTTTGTTGGTCAACTCATGATTCATAGATTTCAAAGATTTATTTTTCAGTTGTAGTTTATCAACAGATTTGGTTAAATCAACACAAAAATAAACCAGATCTTCATATGAGAAATTTCTCATTTCATCGTCTGTTGAATCTCCATCAACTGATCCATCTGAATTTTCATCTGTGAGGCCAGGTAAGCATAATCTGAATCTGAGTTGACATTTCGGGGTTTTGAGCTGCTGTTGTCAATTTGTCCATACTTCGTATTGAGAGTATTCCAGATTTCCTGCGCAGTCAAACAATGAGAGATAAGATCAATTTGATTATTACTAAGATAAGAATAGAGAATATGCATGACATGAGCATTTATAACTATATTTTTCTTATCTAACATATCACCCATATTTATAATAATATTCCAATATTCATAATTAACAGATTTTAAATAGAATTAGATTTTCGATTTCCAAATTAAAAAATCTGTACCATTGAAAATAATTGGAATATCAGTGGACTGACTCTCTATGGACTGACAACTAGTAGATACCATGACTCTAGAGTTAATGGAAATACCTGCTCTGATACCAATTGTTGGATCTAGATTAACCATAGAGGGGGGTGAATATGGTTTATCACAATTTTTCGCTGAGTTAAAAATCTAACGGGATAATAAATAATAAACACATCATAGAATGCAGTAGAAATAAAAAGCAGAAAGGAAATAACACACAGAGATACCCAGCTTCAGCAAAACCCTGCCTACTGCTGCATTCCTAAGGTTTCTACTAGGTGATAGAACAAATCCCGCTTACAAGACAATGTAAACTCACACTCCCTTCTCCTGTACTAACCCTACGCTCAAAACCCTAGACTGATCTAATCCCCTAGATCAGATTTTCCCTGATTACAATCCCGTAACCAGTTACCCTAGTTTTTACAGACTCTAGTAAACTGCCAGTTAACACCCTAACTGGATACACCTAGATTTTACAGACTCTAGAACTGTTTGGACGAATTTCAAAACAAAAAGAAAATACAATACAAAATAAAAAACATATAAAATAAAAAACCCTAGGACTTAAAAAAAGGGTCATTCCCTTTTTAAAGCATTGGCTAGGTTAAGTCCACTATTTTAATTCCGGTCCACCCTTTTATTTCTTTTTGCCCGTTCTCTTTGGAAAAAGTATGGCGGCAGCTAGGGTTTTGGAAATCCTCCCAAATCCAGGTCGATTCGATGATGAAATCGATGTTGTTCTTCAGTATGGCTTCGATTGTTGCTGATCTCTTGTTCAACGATTTGGGAATGAGATCGAACCCCTTTGAAAACTCGTGAGTTTCTCTGAATTTATTTTTAAGCTTGAAATTGTTGTTGTGTAGATTCGATGCTCCCCTTGCCAGTGATGTATTGGTGAAATTATATAGGGTAAAATTAGAAACCCTACAACTCTGATTTCGACAATATGAATTGATCTGATTGTCCCCTGATTTGTGCGGTTTCCTCTTTTTGACAATCCCGATTTAAAAAATGGATTTCTTGACTTTGAATTGAAAGAGAATCTGGAAATGACAAACTTGTTTTCCTTATGGCCCCTTGAAATTTTTCCTTGCGTGTTCTCTGGAATGAAATTGAATTTTGAAAAATATACTTGTCCACAATTGTCGAATTGAATACTTTCCTCAAATTAATTAATTAGCTTCTGGAATTTCATTTGTGAGATAAAAACCATTCCAGGAAAAAATGTTGCTTGCCAAATTTGTTGTGCACCATTCTGGAACCAAATTTGCAATTTTCTTTTTGTTGCCTAGTTTGAATTCAATCAGTTTACCCTTTGCACAATTTCTTTGGTTTGACTTGCCATTCATGATGATTGATTCTTGACTTATGCTGATTTTCTGTTAATCAACTAAACATTGTTTATTTGCCGTGAAACACTCCTTTGATTGCACGACTTAATTGATGAAATTTGTTGTCCAAAAATAGAAACCTGAATTCTGAAAATAAATCAGAATTGTTTGATGCCGAGGTTTCAACATGCCTAATAAACTGTTTTGAATTTTTGCCAATCTGGTTTCTGAAAATCTGCATGATTAGTTCTGCTTCATGAATACATTTGAAAACTTACTTGTCTGTGTTTATTTCCCTTTTTCATTAGATTGCTGCTATGCTGTGAACTCCTCCTTGACATTTGCACATGCTTTGATTTCATGTAAACAAAACAAACATTTGCATCCTGAATAGTTTGCCAAAAACCATTTCCTAAAAATCAATTTGTTGCCAAGATTAATGGTGAAAATCTGGATGGAAAACTAACGCTCCTTTTGAATTGCTGTCTAATTTGAACACTGATTTCTTGCCTCTATATTGGAACTTGAACCATGCATTGTTTTCTGATTTTACCATATCTATAGTACTCGATCATGTACATATGCAGTTTACACACACTTGACATGGTTGCACCCATTTTTACACTGTCTCGACCATTCTTGCATTTCCACCATCATGGTCTTGTAACTAATTTACTCCTATGCTTATTTCACTTGCATGACATGCACACTTGAACTGTTTGTGTGTCATCATCCTGCACTTGTCTTTGACCACAATGCACTGATCCTATTAGTACATGCTGATAGCATTCTTCTTGCTGTGGTGCTTGATCTTATTCCACTAGAAATACTAGCATGCACCAACCATTCATTTACTTGTGTTTTGCTGTGTACACAATCTCATGTTGAACCATATTGCATGCCACCTTGTTTCACCTGAAATTCGTACTTGTGTGTGTATGTAACCATGCAGATACACCCATATATGTTGTGTAGCTCCTTCTTTTCCTAGCAACAACAATGATGTGTACACCATGCACACAAAAAACTACTACCTTGTTTACTTGTTTGAAATGCACCTCTTGATCACATTGTATACATACATGTTGATTCACATTGTTGTTTGCCAATGATGTTGAGCTGCACCATTTTTTTGACTTGTCTCGACCATACTTCATCCATGTATATATGATGTCGAGTCAATATTCATGTATACTGATTCTTCCTTGTATTTGTGTGTATTTCTGTGTACACATGAACATGCAACAGTACTTGAACATGCTACTGCACATGAACAACCAATTCTGCCTTGTGTGTGATCACTTTAACATGCTGACCGATTCATTGATGCTTTGTCACACATATACTTCCATTCTTGAATGCACCATGATGTTGATCATGTGACACTCTATATGAACCTACCTGAAATGCTTATGACCACTTTTGTATGTTTGTATTTGAATTCCACGGTGGCTTGACCATGCCAAGTTTACTTATCCATCTCACTGTGTCGAGCTTGGTCCATGTGGCTGCTCCACACTACATTCTGATTGGCGAGGCAGTGCACACGTGTATATTTATACACATGTGTATGTGCAGCCATCAGACATGATTTCCTGTCCCTGTACTATACATATACAAACTGACTGGACACAGACGAATCAGATTAAGTCATGAAAAATGATGAGAAACACACCAGAAAACTGAGGCAAAAAAAATTTAAAATTAATATTTATATTCACATGTATTTTGAAAATTATTTCTGTTCCATATACTGTGTTTGTGTGTTTCTGTATATGACAGGTATGGAGATGATGACTGGACTGACTGTGAAGACTGAAGACAGTGAATGAAGCAGTGTCAGAAAATGTGTCTGTATATGAAATTCAAAAAATATGTATACATGATTTGTATAGACAGAGTGAGACAGAGTGACAGTATGAGTGTTGTAGAGAGAATTATACGGATATATGAAATAAACAAATTTTGTTTGAAATGAAATATTATTTTATTGTGTTCAAACGAATTTGTCTATCGTGTTCAGTTTATATACAAGTACAATTTCATGTGAAGTGTTTAAATAGTGGAGTTATAAATAGTAGTACTGTTTGAAAAATTGAAATATAATATTTAAACTTAAATACAATACTGTATGAATATATGAATGTCTGTACAGTCGTATTCTATATAAATATTATATTCCTGTCTGTGATGTATATATAAAACAATACAATAACAAACACATTTATAATAATATATTTGGTTGTTATCGTCAAACAAAAAATCATATAATTGTGTATACAACTGTGTTATATACAACACATATCACCATGAAATATCCATATATCATTGGATAACACTATAAGAGTCTGTACAAGGTATCTAACTACAAGTCACTGGGAGAATAGATCAACATAGTAGCGGAATAAAAACAATAGTAGGTAGTAGGAAACTAATACGCAATCCTCCAGCTCGTCATCGCTCAGCAGCATTGTCCTCATCAATATCAACTACCTGTCACCTGCTACTCAGTCTTCCCATCCAAACGATGGATGAACAACCCAAGGTAATAAGAGGAAACATAAAACCTTGAGTCAAATAACAGTCTTGATGAGCAATAAAACAACTGTCTAACATCATCAATAAAGTATATGAGAATAGGAAGATTAATCATCTAATCTACCAATCATATCATCAGAGAAGAACCCAACCCATCTCCTCCATATCCGACGGTGATAGCCTTTACAATAATCAGATAGAAACAAATACTACATTTATGGCAATCAGTTATCAAGCGTATATCATCCTAATCGATATTGACATCACCCAAGCACAAGCCTTGAAGGCCTAAACCGACATCAGATAAGAACTCGAGAGATATCTCCTTCGACGTTGAATGATCTACACGAGACGATACAAGCAAAGCAATCATCATCCATGACTCTGACTATCACCGCCAATCCTGCTTTGAAACCATCGTTGATCGTATAACCGGCTCAACATCATGCCATCTGTCAAGGGTTAATGGTAAACCCCGGTTCTATCAAAAACTCCATACTCCATCATGACTCATATATCTAGGACCATCATGACTTCTAAGGGTGCTCAACCATATAACTGGTCTTGTAGGCACCCCTATTATACCCCTGATCTGAGTCCGCTAGAACCTACGACAACGGTAAGTACTCGGCCTTTAATATCTCTAATCATCATCGACAACCATTCATAAGCACAAATCATCTTGAGCATCCATTATCCACGAGCTCAAATCATCTTGAGTTGTCTTCACATTCATTGCATTTCGTCGATCAACGAACACTTTAACACACTTCGAACATTCCCCCTTGAATTCGCTTCGAAGCCACGATCATCATCGAGCAAAAACATACATCATTCGGTCAATATTCGATTCACAGCTTTTCATCCTTTGCTATGTATAACCTTCCACAGCGTTCAGGCTCCTTTCACAGCGTTTTAAAAATGCTACTGATCCATTACCAAACGCTGCCGACCCGACTTCTTACTTTGGACCAACTCATTAATACAAACGACTTGACTCCATGTCTTGGACGACCTGAACCATCTTAAGCGACCCGCCCTCATAAACGACCCGACCACTTGAACGATTCGACCACTTGGACGACCCGATCACTTGGACAACCCGATAACTTGGACAACCTGATCACTTGGACGACTCGATCACTTAGATAACCCGATCATGTGCCAACGACCCGACCACTTGAATGACCCGATCATGTGCCAACGACCCTCGACCCATCAACACTAGCCGACCCATTAACACATGTATATGAACAAACTTTGGTTCTAACGACCAGACTTCATGCCATGTCATCAACGACCCCACTTCTACCTCGAACGGCCCGAACGTCTTGACCCATCTTTTCTTGCGTAATAAGTCAAACGACCCGACTCCAAACTTGGCCGATCTATCTCCAATCCATCACCAAATGACAACATCGGTGCAAAAAACTCATTCAAATCGATCAACTTCAATGATTCAATCAGCAACACTTTGTGCAATCATCAAACAACATTATCACAACAAGTATCATCATACATTCCTTTAGAATTCACTAAATCATGATAAAATAATGAATGAGCAAATTAGTGGATCTAAATTTTGCAAAAACGTATGAATTAACATAACAATTACAGATTTAAGTTGCTAGATTAGATCCTATAGTGATTCAGATGGAAACATACTTACTATGATGTAGATATAGGTGAAAACAACTTTTTCGTTCTCAGTCCAGTATCATGACGTGGAATATTAGAGGTATGAATACTGACGACAAACTCAGTCCAGTATTCACACTTTTTCGTTCTCACAAGCTTTCGATTTTGAGCTTGGTTGAGAATAAACTATCAACTGATAATATAATTAAGTTGAGATCGAGATTTCCACAATGGAGCCTTCTACACAATAATGATACTGGCAGTAAAGGGCGTATACTTGTCCTACTCGACGATACTATATGGAAATATGATATCCTCACAATATCACCACAGTATATTACTTTTCAGCTTATTAATCAAGTTTTTTATGTAATTGTACCTTTGTGTATGCCAGTAACTCTTTTACTGAACGACAACAACTATGGGAATTATTAAGACATGACACTTCTGTTATCCGGTTGCCATGGTTCGTTTTAGGGGATTTCAATAACGCGCTCAACGTTATGGACAAAAAAAGGGGGACTACCTATTCCTTTTTCCTACATTCATACTTTTAAATGTTGTCTCTACAATTGCGGCCTAATTGAATCTACTTTGCAGGGATGTAAGTTTACATGGCGACGCCGGGGTGTCGCAACAAATATTAATAAAGTTCTCGTCAACTACGACTTTATGACAGCTTTTCCTAATTTCAGAACCGTAGCGCTGCCGTCAGCGTTTAGTGATCACACGCCTATTTTATTGAACTTCCACACACAAACCAAACAACAAAAAGGGTTGCCATTTCGTTATGTTAATAACTGGTGTTTTCTCCCAGGTTATGTACAGTGTATACTACAAGGCTACGAATCTACTACTTAGGGGTTGGTGGCCTACCAGTTCATTCATAAGATTAAAACTATGAAGGGAAATTTAAAAGCATGGAACAAGTTGAGAGATAAGAATAACCAAATCAACAAACTAAAGGAAGACTTTAATTTGGCTTTTCTACAACTTGATCAAGATCCCGATAACATTCTGTTATATGTAATGGTGCATCAGATAAGTACAACCTTAACAGAGAAGCTTCAGAAGCAGCAGTTATTATTACAGTAGCAAAGCAAGGTGCTCTGGCTTCAGCAAGGGGACAGTAGTACAAAATTCTTTTATGCAAAAATGTCCATGCGTAAACAAAGAAATAAAATTCAAGCTTTGTTAAAGCCGAACGGAAGTTATATTTGTGATCATGAACAAATCAAGAACGAAGCCATTTCATATTATCAATCTCTGTTTAAAGGTCATGTTACGCACGATTTTCCAGCTATATCAGTTCGAAAAAAGATAAACATTGAAGGCAAAAGATACTTAATTTCAGCTGTAACCATGGATGAAATCAAAGCAGCTTTATACTCCATTGATGATGCTAAGAGTCCGGATCCAGATGATTTCTCTTCCAAGTTCTACAAATTGCACTGGGACCTCATGAAAAAAGATTTATTCCATACGATCAATGAAATATATCAAACAAAGAGACTACCTCTCGGTTTGAACCATAATTTCATTATGCTGATTCCCGAAATAGATATGCCATAAACAATTGCAGATTACCGTCCTATTTTGTAACGACCCGCATTCTTCGCATCGGAGGATCGTAGAATATTTATTTCTTTTTCATATGAAGTCGTATGGTCATGTAACTTTGGGAGACGACTTTTGGGGTCATTTCACATGTTCATGATTTTTGCCGATTTTTAAATGACCGTTTTGCCCCTAGCTGATTTTGTTTCGGCCATAACTTTTGATTGGAAAGGAGTTTTGACCTGAAACCACTTCCATTAGATCTGGATGATGGTTTACCTTTCCATAGAGTGGTCATATGTGAAAAACAGACTTATCGTTTGGGAGATATGGCTGAAATAAGGTTTAGAAGGTGAAAAACTGCTTAACCGGGCCAAATGAGGTGATTAGTGAATGAGCTCATAACCCATTTCAGAATTAGGGTTATGGGGAGGCTGAAATGAGTTAGGTTTTCATTCTATTTCAGTTTTCTAGCCGCCATTTACCTCTTAAAACCCTAACAATGGCCTCCACCTTCTAATTTCATCCCAAATCGCCTCTCCCCCCCTTTTCCGAACCGACCCGATCGTGAATGTGAAGACCACGAGCTGGAGGACTGCTCGCACCTGAAGCCCACGACCCGAACCCCTTCCACGAACTGGTGCACCCTGATCCGAACCCTGCTTGCACCCACGAGAAGGAAGCCATGACTGAACCACACCTTTCCTCCGATCCGAACCGGGGAACATGGCATGGACCACGAACCGGTGACCAAGAGGGAGGAGCACGACCTGGCTGCCCTATCCGAATCGAAGCATTTCGATTCGACCCGTATGGAGTAAGCCGAATTGAACCAAGAGGAGGAGTCACGAGCTGATCCATGTATCACGACCCGAACCAGATGTGCATCGTGACCGAACCGATCCGGAAAAGACCAAAACCCGAGATGCAAAGGTAGTCCAAATGAGAGGTTGTAACTCAGGATCCAGTTTGGAACCAACGAGTTAACTTCATGATTGGGCTTTGCTGCGGGACGTGTACTAAGGAGTTATCGACGTCCATAGCTTTGATTCACCACAAAGACGGATGTCAGGCTACGGATCAGTGCAGTGAGGTAGTTATTACTTCATGGGGCAGAGTGATCGTAGCATGACTATGAGACAGTGCAGTGAAGTCGTCATGAATTCATGGGGCAAAGTGGACATAGCAAGGACTAGTGGCTATGGATCAGTGCAGTGGAGTCGCCATGACTCCATGAGGCAGAGTGATCATAGAAGGATTTGGGTGATCAAAGCGGTGGATATCGTATGCTTTACGCACTGAGTGAGAGATGTGAGGATGGTTGCTATGCTTGATTGTTTGGCATCACTATGACATGCACATCCCCTCCCCCATATCTTTACACCATATATTAGTGTCACCTTAGAGTACTGTACATCTTGTTGTGCTAACTCTTTGGTTGCAGGTTCAGGTATGGTTTAGTATACCTATTATTGTTCTGTTTTGCTGCTTATCGCTCATACCAGACTTTTGTCTGACCCAGAGTTTTATGTCTCTTCTTATTACTCTGGGTGCTCTTAAACGGGTAGACTAGACACAGGTTAGCTGGTTGTGCACGAGTAGCTGTCCGGAGACGAGCAGGAGGCTTACACGTACTATTCTATATATTGTCCCTGTGTCACTGCTGGTCACTACTTTGAGCATTAGTAGTGTACCTTTCCTTTGCTTTAGAGACAGTTTTAAAGTTTTAATAATGATGAAATGGAACATGAGCTGTATTTGGATTTTCCGCTGCTACGATGTTTAGTTTTCAGCTTATGCATTGTCTCGCCTATTTTATGTCAAAGTATGTTATTACTATATTTTATTCCATGCGCTGTGAGATATGATACAGGTTCCTTGTTGGTTCAAAATTCCTTTCTTTTCCTTTTTTTGGCGACCGTCCCGTGCTGGTTGGGCATCGGTACAACGCATTTCAGGTAAATGTCGGCTGGTGCGGGGCAGACCATCACATATTTCTTGTGCAAATGTGCTTTACAAAATTGTTACCAAAATATTATGTAATCAACTTAAAATATTTCTACCCTCATTAATTGCAGAGAACCAATCGTCGTTTATACCAGGAAGAAACATTGGTGAAAATGTGTTGCTGGCTCACGAACAGGTTAGGGACTTTGCCAGACAAGGAAAAGGGAAGATGTGTATTAAAGTTGATCTTCAAAAAACGTACGATACAGTAAATCGTGGTTTTGTTTGTCACATGCTTACGACAATGGGTTTTCCAGACGCTACTATCCAGCTTATACATGAATGTATAACTACCTCAACGTTTTCTATTATGATCGACGGTAGACCATACGGATTTATAGATTCTAACCGAGGCCTTCGACAAGGGGACCCGCTCTCAACCTACCTATTCTGCATAGCCATGGAATATTTTTCGCTACTTATGGAGGAAGGTGTGTTATGTGGTCAACTTATTCCTACTACTACAATGAAGCCTAACATATCTCATCTACTCTATGCTGACGATGCGATGATTTTTCTTGTTGCCACTATTGGAAATGCAACTTATATGACTCAGATTTTTAATGCTCCCGCCCAAACCATAGGTCTACATGTTAATCAAACCAAATCACATGTCTACTACAACAAAGGCATAAGGAAAAATGCTGAAATATCTGCAATTTTAAGAATAGAAAAACATAGTTTACTTGTCAAGTACCTTGGATGTAACGACCCGTATTTTTGGTCGATTTATTTTAAATATTTAGTATGGTTTTAAATATTGAATCTTTAATATAAATGGTATTTTATTGGGTTTTCGATTAAATAATCGAAATACGATTTATTTGGATTTTATATAATCATCGTAATTCGAGAATTTAAAATAATTTAATTCGAAGTTAGAATTAAATCAAAAAAATTCAGATGATCAGTATTAATTGTATTTGAATATAGATGGTAATAAAAGTATTTTTATTATCAGAGAATTTATTTGTTTTTGAATTTAAAATATAATATATCGATTTAATATGGTTATTTATATATACACATTCAAAATAAATTTCAGAAAATATTCTGTTGAGTTCAGTATAACGCTATAACATTAGAACGACGGTCGGTACGCTAAAATAGCGGTTCAAGATTTTTAACTATGAACCCCGAGATAATTATAATGGATAAGATCGAAATCGAATCAAAAAAATCAAATCGATATCTTTTTAAAAAGTATAAAGGATCTCTTTATATCGAATCAATATCAAATCAAATTAATTAGAAAATCTTTTCAAATTAAATACAAAGATCTGTTGTGTACTTCCTGTCCCTCTCCTTCTTCTATAAAATCGCGATGGCCCTCCCATTTCTCCTTTCTATTTTTCTTCTGTTCATTTCCCTCAGATAAATAAAAATGCCCGCACTCCCGTAAAATCTAGTTGACATCGTTCAAAGCAAAATAAGGAGGTATTGAATTCAATCTCGAATTCATGTATGTGGTTTGTGAGCGAAGTAAGGGGTGCGAACGGATGTCTGGAGGATCGCGATAATTACTGTCGCGACATCGAATTGGGTTTTAGATCTTGTTGAGCATCGATTTTCAACAAAGAGGGGACCGCGAATCAATCGTGTTTGGTCCTAGCAATAAAAAGGGAGAGTCGCAATTTCTTCTGAGGATGAACAGTGGATGCGAGCTCGATTTTTGGGTGTTAACAGTGGATTTTTGGAGAGTCGATCTTTGTTTTTTTGGATAGTAGAGGTGCGAGTGTATCAGGGAATGGCAACAAGTCATGGTTGTGTAAATAGCAGGCTTCAGCCTTGATTTGTTGTGTTTGAGAAGATGCAAATTAAGGTAATCTTCTAATTAGATTTATTACCTTAGTTAATTAGATTATCTTTTTAGTTAAAAAATTAAAATAGCCTTAACCTTTTATAGGATATCAGAATTCAAGAAAAGGAAATCGATTTCGTTGGAACCATATGGAAATGCAGTTGTGGAAGGAGGTATATAAGCAGCTAATTTAAATTTAATTAAGGTAATTTAATTAAAATGTTGTAGTTAGTAAATTAATAAAATTTAACTCGTGTAAATAAAAATGCGATATCATATTTACCTTAGATCTGAAGTGAATGCGACAATAAGCGCTGGGTCTGAATGAACGGGATGGAGTTAGCAAGAATTTTAAATTCAATCGATGGTTCAATTTAACTTGAAAGATATCAGAATGGATCGGAAATTTATCGCTATTTCAAATAAATCACGGTGAGTAAATCTCACTCACCTTTTATTTAGAATTATTTTTATTCGTTAAAAATAATTGTTTGTTGCTTGTTTGAATGCTTTCTGGTTGACGCAAATATATTAGTTATTTAGGGTTGACTATTATATATATATATTGGGTTGATGGTTGGATTGATTCCCACGGTATCATTAGCGGATGCCCGCGGTACCATTAGCAGATGATTACCCTATACGCCCCACGCTATGATAGTGGATGACCTTCATACCGCGATATCCTGCCTCGAAGCAGGATGGGTATTATTTCTGTTGACTAACATCTATGGATGCAGGAAAAACAGGTTGGAGGGATCCAACTGGATTCCTCAAAAATATATTATCTGTTTGTTTGTTTGTTTACACCTATACTGTCATATATGATGTGTTAGAAACCTTGTCAATTAAAATTGGTTGTTTTGATTGTTTGAAATATCACTGGGCTTAAATGTTGATATTTTAAAAATATCGAAAAAGGGAATTTCCAGAGTTAAAAAGGGGAAATTCTATTTTTCTAAAATAGAATTTGAAATTTGAATGGAATAAAAATATTAACTTGTTTAAAAGGAATAAAACAAGAAATTCATTTATAAACGAAGTTTATAAATGAAGGGAAGAAAATTATCATTGGATAATTCAGAAATAAATTATAAGTTTGAATTTGAAAAGGGGAAAAGCTATTTTTTCAAAATAGAAATATCTATTTCAAAGTAAATTGAAATCGGGACTTGTTTAAATATATAAACAAGTAAAATAAATAGGTTTTGTAAATAAAAAGGGAAAAAATTATCATTTGGATAATTTGAATATCTAAATTCAAATGTGAATTTAAAAATAGAAGTGGGAAAAATCGTTTTAAAGAAATAAACGATTGAATTTATTCTGATGTTCAGAATATAAATTGAACTAAAATAAATCCGTAAGGATTTATGATTTTGAATTCGATTAATTCGAATTAATTCAAATAGAATTTGAATATATAGGAATTGAAATAGAATTTGAATTCAAAGGAATTCAAATGGATTTGAATAAAGAAAGTTCAAATGAAATTTAAAATATCGAGATCTGAAAATAGAATTCAAGTGAAGTTTAAATATAGGAATTCAAATCGAAGTGAAATGGAGTTTAAATATAGAATTCAAATAGAGTTAAAATAAGAATTTCAAGCAGAATTCAAATGTATTTTGAATATTTGAGATTTCAAATAGAATTTAAAAGGGATTTGAATATTTGAAATTTCAAATAGAATAAAAATGGAGTTTGAATATTAGGAATATAAAATATAACTTTAAAATGGAACTAGAATTTCAAAATAGAAATCAAAATAGAACTTCAAAATGGAATTAGAAATTCAAATAGAAATTGAATATAGAAATTTAAACGAAATGTGAGTATAGAATTTGAATAAGAAAAATTCAAATAGAATTTGAATATAGAATTCAAATAGAATTCAAATGTAATTTGATTATAGAATTCATATAGAATTCAAATGGAATTTAAAATATATCAGAATGAAATTGAAATTATTATAGATGAAGTTTAAACGTTTATATTTATAAATATAATTAAAACGAACTCGCCGCAGCGCTGCAGTTCGTAAATTGGCGATTCGAACTTCAATTGAGTATAAAGAATTCAATTGAAGTCGAAATTCTTTGAAACAAGAAATATTAGGAACGATTTGATAATAGTTTTCTAATGGAGAAGAAAATTCTGAATTTCGTCGAATAGATTTTGAGTTATGTCAAAATCAAATTTTCAGAAAATCAGCGCCATAACCATTTAAAAACCATAACGGTTTATTTAATTTTATAAAAGGATTTTAAGCGAATAAAATACGAGTTTCTATTTAGAAAATTTCAGATTTTGAGTTGTAAATATATGTGAACTCAGGTGGAGTAATGAATTGATTTTTGAAACTGAAATCAGATTTTTGATTATTGAATAGAATTAACTAATTCGAATGGTAAATTAGTTAATGAGATTTTGAATTAATATTGGGCTTTGAATAAGTGAATTTGATTTGAAAATTTATATTCGAAATTGAAAAGGAAACTAGATTTGAAATTGAAATTCAATTTGGTTATGAGCAAGTTAAATATTTTGTTTGAACATGTATGTTCAAACAAAGAAGTGAAATAGGAAAAATTGCTAATTAAAGAATAAATGAGAGAAACTGAATTCAAACGATTGGATTGAGTTGAATTGAATTGAAAACAGATGAGCATGTGTTAGACAGGTATGGGATGAAGTATATGAAGATTTTAATTTATGTGCCCGACAAAAAGGTACATGTTTAAATTCATATATGAGGTTTTATGCGCCGTATCGGCAAGCCGCTTGGCTTTTTCTTTTTCTTTTGGATTGGTGAGGGCCATGGGAGGCTATTTGAAATATCCCGATGCTCCCGGTACAAAGGAGGTTATGGCGAAATTTTCCGGAAATTTACGGAGTTAGAATATTTTTAAGATAATTTGACAGTTAGAAATCAATGTATCGATATATATAGAAGTCGATAAGTAAATGAATTTAAAAATAGAATATTATAAACAAAAAGGGAATCGATAAGCTGGTAATAGAAAGAGAAACATATATACTTTTAAAAATGAATAATTGGTTCTTATAATGTTGATTATTCGAGGTAAGTGGTTTTGTCTGTTTTGAAGTTAATGATGTATTCAGTCAAGGTCTGAGAGGTAATTATACCCCAACTTGATTGATTTCATTTTTAATTGATAAATAGCAAGATCTAGTCTCGAAGAGAAGTGTTTGAATAAGAGTTAGTTGAATAAATTTTTTTGGGTTGTTGTAACGATGTTTTACACAACATTCGTTTTAACCAAAGTGGTGGAAATTTTGGAAATATAAATATTTCCTGAGTATAATTAAAGTAGTCGGGAAAGAGATAAGTGATTGAAATTGTTTTCAGTTTCAAATAGAGATATTTTCTAAATATAGAAAATAAAAGAAGTTAATATTTGGAAACGTTTTCCAAATGGGGTAAGAGGCCAAGATGATTATTGAAAATATTAAGCTAACAAATATTGATAAGGAAATGCAGTGGTGATTTTAGTAATGAATGAAATAATTAGTAAAGGCGTAGTGATTGTATGATGTTTTGAATGGATGTTTGTTGTTTTACTTCGATAGTTAAATAACCGACTATCGAAGTGTTTTCCAATATCGTTGTCAATATGGAGAGACCGGTTGGATTATTATCCGTGAACCACTCTGTATTGGCAGTAGCGTTGCGAATCAGATTATACGAAGGTAATCGAAGACGGTGTAAAGTGCAAGGGCTTTTTCTATTAATAGAATTTGTGCTTTCGGTTTCGTTCAATCCCAGAAGGAATGTAAATGGACGAATGTCTGACAGAGTATTTCCAATGATCGAATATGTTGGTCTGTATAAATATATATATGGTGGCAACGGATTTATTCCCTTAGCATAACATCCAGAATGTATTTGTGCAAATCAATGAGTGATTAACGGATCTGACAATGTGGCATTCAAAGTGATAGTGCTATCAATAAATGACAAGTAATCGTAGCCTCACGCCTCAACAACCGGGAAATGACAAAAATCGGGTAGGTTGCATGGCTATGTGGGCGCTCCCATTAGGGTGTATAATCACCTATTTGGAGATTCATTTAATTCCTTATTCTATTCGATGCTGTCCCATTCGGGAAACGGTTGCTGATCTCAACCGTTGGTGATATACATTCGATACACTCAAGCGAAATGAGTGGTCGGTCATGTGTGGGCCGGGTTGCAAGATGTTCTTGTTGAACCCAGTGTATTCCTCTCTAGAGATACACTAGCGGAAGGTGGTTCCATACCTTGTCATAGTCGGAATCCAATCTCCAATAAGCGCCTGCGTTTTTGATTTTATATTATATATGGAGTGTGAGATGCAAGCGTTCTGCTATTTGGTTATTTATTTGATTTAGACACTATTATAATATCACTGGATTTTCATATCAAAGTGTTTTGGGTTATAGTAAGGTAAAAACCATTCATGTTTATGTGTGGGCTGGTCTTACTATTATCTTTTCTTTCGAAAGGATTTTGAGAGTTAAATAAATGGTTGGAGTTTACTCACACCAGTCCCATGACTGACCCAGAGTTTATTTTGTTTGTTTTCCTTAAACTCTTGGGTGCCCAAATTTGTACGGGCAGTCAAGTAGTCTGGATTTTACAGATTCATTTGGAGGAGCTGGAAGCATAAGGCTTCACCAGTTAGCTATAGATTATCATATTTCCGCTGTGTACTATGTTGTTTCTGGAAATAGGTGTTTATAACTATTCCTGAAATAACTGTTGTGCTCTGATAATGGTATGTATATAAAGTTATTAATTTGTATTTCAAAAGTTATGTTATATAATATATTTTATTCGTTCCGCTGTGAGATTTGTCTTCTTTGTTTTCTTCTATTTTAATATTTCTTTCTATTTCTCATCCTCTAACTTCTTTCTAATAATGATTCGTATTCTGTGCAATTTGGGTTGGACGTGTGGTGTTATTAGTCAACTCAGATAGTACGGATTTGTGGGTCGTTACATTGGAGTTCCTCTGACATCTGATTATATCCATACGATGCATTGTTCACCCCTGTTAACCAAGATCATTAATAAGTTCAAAGGATAGGATTGTAGTTTTTTAACAATGGCTGGCAGAGCTGAGCTTATACACAGTACAATAACTCCTATTCTTATGTATTGGCTGCTGATATACAATTTACCAGCCTCAGTGTTGAAGAAAGCAAATAAATTATGTGCATATTTTTCTAGAAGGGTAAATTGCATGGAATATCGTGGGATACACTGTGTAGACCTATGGTTGAAAGCGACATAGGTCTACGTAAGTTTGCTGACTTAAACACTACTACATGATTAAAACTACCTTGGAAATTATTCACAGAATGTTCATGGTCGAGTTGGATGCGAGCGACGTACCTAAAAAATATGAATTTCTGGACTGCTCCAATTAACAACAAGTTTTCGGGAACTATGAAATCAATTTTCAGACAACGAGATATGGCCGCATAAATTATGACTAGAATTATAGTGAATGGTGAACAAACAAATTTATGGTTTGATCCATGGATAAATCATAAATCGTTAGTGGATCTAATTGGTTGGAGTCGTGTGCATGTGACATCTAGTAGCGACTACAAAGTTAGCCGTATTCTACATAACTGACAGTGGAAAACACATTTGTTATCTGAAACTAGGGAAGTGGCACATCAAATAACACAAGTCCCTGTGCCGTCGGATTAGAATCAGGACTATTGGCAAATAACAACTACCAACAATTTCAAGTTTTCACATGTTTGGGATGCTATTAGGGAACACAAAGAACAGGATCAGAACCTTAAGCTTGTATGGAATGGTAAAGTGGCAAAGAAGTTCTCCTTTACAACATACATGGCGTATCTAGGTCGCTTAGCAACTACAGATTGATTGAGTACCCGGGGAATTACTGTTGACAGCTTATCTGCTCTATGTGGTAAATATAATGAAAGTCATGATGATATTTTCAGCAATTGTGAATATTCGGCTTACCTTTGGAATCATTTATGCTTCAAATTGGAAGTGGTAATTATAATGAAAGTCATGATGATATTTTCAGAGGTTCAAGTTAGCCGAGATCGAGATTCGTCTTCAGTTTGAATGCCGGTATACATCAAGCAAACTCCAAAGTGATGAAAAATTACTTCTTCAACAATGGGGCGTGGACCTGAAAGATGCTGGATAAGCTTTTAATGTCTTCTCGCTATTTTATGGGGCATTTGGGTTAGACCGGTTGTTTTCCGATTATAAGTGGTGGTGTGTTTTCTTGTTTGGTCTTGGGCTTTATGGAGCCCACATAGGCTTGTTTTTTCTTATTTTAGAGTTTGTTTTATATTATGATGTACAGAGCTCTATAATAGCTGATGTCGCACTCTTTTTCCTTACTGCGATGGTAAGGTTTTTTTAAGGAGGCGAATCATGCTATTGGTTCTTCGACGTCATTAATAAAGAACAGTCTTTCAAAATAAAAACTTGAAATGATGAAAAATAAAATCAAATAACCCATATACTTGATTGAATCCATGCGAGAGATGCTTATCACTCACTAAATCTTCAAAATATATTGAAAACCTATAATCCGGACATCAAAGAGCAATAAAGAACGACCTTCGAATCAATTATTTCGATGCGATCTACCTTTTTTCGATGTTGATCTTCGATCTTCTTATCTAGATATATGATTTTAGCGGAGGAGATAAGTATTTGATTGAGCATGGAGGATCTAGCTCAACCAAATGAGAGAAATGAAGAATCTAAACTATTCTCCATGTCTCTATCCCCCTATTTGTAGCCAACATCCCAAGCCTTAGCGGGCCCTACAAATCAGCCCACTAATTACCAATTAGCTTAGACAAAAATCGTGTAGCACTAAAACAGCGATTCCTCCCAAACCGCTGAACCAAATCTCTTATCTGACCACTCTTGGAATTGGAAACATCATTTCCTTTTCAATAAAATCGATCTCAGCACTTGATTCGATCACAGTCAAAAGTTATTCACTGTACAAAACCGACAAGGGAAAAATGGTCATAAATAAAACTGGTAAAAATTATGGATATGTCTCATATCCTCATAAACAACATATCAAAATATGGGAATGAACCAATCCTCAGGGAATTATATAAAAATATTTTACGATCCTCTGATACTTTAAATGCGGGTCGTTTTATCTATATAAAGAGTAACATGATAAAAAAGATTTATGATGGTGAATTGTTTGCGTGTTTAATTTGTATTATGGTACACATGCCATTCATATTTTCATTTTTTATATGTTGTCTTATATTTTGTCATTAATGTATTCCTATATGCTATATTAAAAACCAAAGTGTACTAAGAGACTACTTTTACATATGGAAAGGTTGAACTAGGTCAATCTGTAGAGGGCTATTTACTGATGCTTTTCCCGCACTCAATGGCTTTCTTTGTTGTATGGATTAGACCAGCTAGTGACTGATGCTTTCTACAAGGTATAGGCATCGGCATCAGCATCAGCACAACAAGGGAAACACAAAGCACACCACAGATCTCAGCTTCTTTAGAAGGCGAGCTCTGTGAGCCTCATGAAGGCCAAACCCAGTTATAAATATTGTATTATAAATAGATGTCCATACAAACAGAAGCTAATACAATTTTAACATTTTGCTCATAATTCAAATCTGTATTCTATATTCAGGATTCTTCATAAAAATTCATCAATTCAATTTACAAAATCAAATTAACGTAATTCTGTTAATTTACTTCAGAAATTATAATATGCAGTTTCCATAGATTTAACATATTTCCTTTGTGTTGTTTAAATGTCTTTTGGACTGAAACAAAGCAAGTATAAAAAAGGACAGAGCACCAACTTTCATCGACATAACAAAGGAAGCGCATGTAGCATTAAATTCAGAAACTGGAAAGATAAAGACTATAAGGACATATGTACGAATGTATGTATAGTTATATTATGACGAATGTTATGAACTGGGAAGAGTACTGAAAATAAAGGCGTCATGAAACCAACACTTGTTTTCTAACATTTTTTGGGGTAGTTAATGGAATAATAATAATATTTATCACAAACGTGTACTCTTGGACTGGTCTAGGGGGTTATTTCCCCAAAATTCACAACCTCCTGTACCCAACCAATCAAAGCCCTTAATTATCATTTTTTTGCAATTAAGTCAGAAATAAAAAGAACGTTTAATTGTGAAAGGTGGAAATCAGGAGATCCTGATTGGTAGAGTATAGAGGGATAGGGGATTTGATTTGATTTCTTTGACGGTCTTTACATTTAAGTTCACATAAAGAAAAAGGCTGGCTATGTCATAAATGGGATATGTACGTAGAACCTTAAGTTCTCTGTTACTTTGTGCAATGCCAACTGGAACAAGGCTACTTATATATACCTAGATCGTGGCATTATTAATGATGCCCAAAACATAATAAGTGAGGGAAGGGACTATGCATGTAATCAAGCTATACTATACTTCTATGCAATATGCATTATTAATCAACGCACAAATGCTTAGGGTGCGTTCTCGGCGAACGAAAACGGGGCATCTGAGCGTGGCATTTGAGCGGGAAATGTGAGCGTGGTACTGTAGCGAACGGGGAATGTGTTTTTAGCTATGAACGGGGTATTTGAGCATGGTATCTGAGCGAGGTATTTAATTGTTAAATTAATGGTTTTGATTTAATTAAATTCTAATTGCATCAAACAAAACAACAACATTTTTCATAAAATAAACGACTACATTTTTCATAAAACATAAAGAACACAAGAAGACTGAAATTAAAACAAGTACATGAAAATCTAAAATAAACGAAGATGAGGTAATAAGCTCAACTCCGCTGAAATAAACCCAGATATGCCCTCATCGGTAAGCTCCTGAACAATATCCACATTCCGCGCATCATTGCGGAAAATCCTCAGAATCTCCTAAAGCTCCACACGCGTACCAGATCCCTGAACAAGCTCCAAGCAACGAGTCGGTCATAAACGAGCTGGCACGCTCTACCTGTCTGTGCCTAGAGGGCTGACCAGAAGGGGGATTGCCCGAAGCCATCCAACCAGTATAGAAACCCGCGTTGGCAGGGGAGAAAGAAGCAGCTGGCACAGGCATTGGTGGAGGTGCTGGTGCAGTAGGAGGTGCAACCTGAGGAATCAGATACGCACAAGTATCTTTGCGCAAACAACCCTCGAACATAATGTCCTGCTCTCGGAACTTCAACGGCGAGTTCTTCCTGAATTTTCTGTATGGTTTGCCACCGCCGGTACTCCAAAAATCATCAGGACCGTCCAGATAATCGAACTCTGCATTCCATGCACCGCCAGGTGTTCTTAGCAGTCTGTCCCAATCGCGAAAAGTGCGCTTTAAGTTTTCCCATTTATTTTTGATCTGGGTTTCTGTGAACTCCAGATTAAAACGGTCGTTCATTGTTGCCGCGACTGTTGCGTAGAAACCACTGACGCTTGTATCGCGATCGGCTATAAACTCAACACAAATATTTATGAAAGCGGACTCCCGGTCGTCCGTCCAATTCGCAAATGGCTGCGAGGTAGCAATGGTGGAAGAGGATGCCATCTGCGTAAACAAATTTTTTTTTTAGAAAAACTCGTAAAAAACATATGTTGTATAAAATTGAAAAAGAAACACAACGGTATAAAAAAATACCTAATTTGCAGCTTCAAATTGCTTGAAAAATTCGATTTTTGGGGGTTTAGAGGAGTGTTTTCGGATTATGAAGAAAGAAAATGGGGGGGGGGGGGTGCTGTGTTTTATAGGCGATGAATCGATACGTTGGAAAATTAACCGTTGGCGTCCGACGCGTCCGACGCCAACGATTAATTTTTCAACGTTCAAGAATCGTGGAATTTGGAAGGAGTAAAAGTTGTTGGCGTCCGACGCATTGGACGCGCCAGACGCCAACAAAAACTTGAGCATGCCAAAAAAATGCTGCGAACACACCCTTACTACATATATACAATTGATAATTCTAATGAAATCTTCAATACCTGCACAAATCTCAGCATATCCCTTCTTGTTTCACTTTCTGGACAAAGCCAATCCTCAATTGGAAAACTTGAATTTCAAACCGGGAGATTTAAGCTTTCAGGTACAAAATATGCATCAAATCATGATTCAAGTTTTTTAAACCACCAAAGCTGAATTTCAAAAAACACCAGAGCATGTTATCTAAATAGAGAATTTCAAACCTGAATTTCAAAATACGCATCATGATTTGAGTGTACCTGAATTTCAAGCCAGCATTGAACCGAGAGTTATCATGATTCAAGCTTTACCAGTCGAGAAAATATACATCATGCAATTTTTTTACCAGACAAATATCGTCAAATATACATCGTGCAATTTTTTTAACAAATGCTTCTAACAAAATAAAACTAAAATGATTACTTCACTTTTGTATGACTACATTAATGTACTTCTATAATTTTTACACATAAATAAACAATAATTACCAACAAATATACAAAGTTCATATTGAGGAAAAAGTTTTTTTTCATTACCAACATCCTATTCTATAAGATTTTCCTTGTTTATGTACAAAAGAACTTTTTTTTATTTATTTTACTAAAAATAAAGCTGTTCTTGCATCTCAGTGTTGGTTTGGCACATGGTTGTTAAGTATAGCGTGTAATTTCTTGCATATTTAACTAATTTGAGCAAATATTACATAGCAGCTCAACAACCTTCCTTATATCAGGGTGCCTATTTCCTTGATATAACTTGTACTGTTTATCTTTTATCAAATTGGAGCCATTGCTTACTATATACTTTATATTGAAACAACATTGAGAATGCTAAGACCTTTTTATGGGACTTGTGTATCAGACACGGTCCTCATGGTAACTAGACCGCTATTCTAAGCAACATGCAGCATATTGTTTCAAATGACTCCACCAAATGTACCATATTCTACACTGAGAAAATGCCACAGACAGGTTTCAACTAATACTTATAAGTTTTTTTTAACTTTTTTTTATATTTTTCTGATACTTTTCTTGTTTAATTTGATTGATTAGTGTTTGTAGAGGATGTATCAAAAGATTCTCAAGCTCACTTTTGGTAATTAGTGCTTGGTCAATCCATTGGCTCAGTATCAGTTCAAGTAAGTTTCTTAGTAATAATCATAATTAAGTATGAAATTTCACATCATGTAGGAAAAGTTTTATTTGGCTTTGAGGTGTCCAGAATCCAAACTTCAGATGCAAATTCATATTGGTCCTCGGCTTAATTATTCCATTAGTTTATTTGTTGTTGGATTCTTGTTGACATGTGGCTCATTCTTGTGTCTAAAAGTTAGATTTCTTCCATTACCTTGTATACCTACTATTTCACCATCAACATCCTTTATTGTTGTATGCATTACTTAACATTATTAATTATGTTTATGAATAGACAAACATCATTTCAAAATATATGAGGCAGCAAAATAAAAAATATACATCAATTATTGTAAGCATAAGAGCAAAAAAGGAAGTTTCTTGTTTTTGTTTCACTGAAAATAAAGAATGTTTTTTGCTAGTTATATAGAAATGTAAACTAGAATTAATAGTAGTTGGGTGGATAGTTCCCCAAAACGGTTAATTATATCATATACTCAACTCTCTGTGCATGGTGACAACATTATTCATTAGTTTGAATTTACCTCCTAACATAGAAAACATGGCTATGCTTTTTTCATTTATCTGAAAACATTATGCACTGAGGAAGAATTGCAACATTTATATCTAATCTGGCATTGTCAAAAATCCAACTGAGTTTTGAACATATTTGTCTTTTGGTTCAATTACATATGCACTAACTTACAAGCCAAAAGAACCACGAAGGAAAAGAAGAAGCTTGAGATCTCCTGTAGTTATGGCTGCCAAGTCCTTCCTTAATCCAATTTTCGACAATAACCCCAATCGAAAGGGGGATTCTTCCTCTCCTCCCCTTCTCTCCACCAATCCCTCTTCTAGTCTTCCTCAATCTTCTCCAGATTTCTTGGTCGATGATGATGGGTTTACTAGGGTAGTCAATCGAAAGAAGAACCCTAAATCTTTCTCAAAACCTAATGTTTCTGCCAATCTTAGACGGGGGCGAGTAAATCGAGTGCACACATTCTGCAAGGGGCGGGTAAATCAAGTGAATACCCAACTAAATCGAGACATAAACCATTCCCGGCTTCTAATGGTGAAAGATTTCAATCAAAAATGGAATTCAATCAAGAGATGTTAACAGTAATGGTCAAGATTCACTACAGCAAGTCAATAGAGTTCTGCCTAAAGACCTAAATACATCTTCATGGGCGGATATGGTGAAGACTGGGGGCCAAGACTCCAAATTTGTTCTAGACTTTATTCCTTCTGTGGAGGGTATCAGAGAGAAGATCATTGTTATTTCTTAGGAGACCAGTATTAGAACAGAAGGAAAGTGGGGGTTGTCTGTTGTTGCCTATGTATTTGGCAAACGCCCCCCTTATCACCACTTCAGGGCTTTTGTAGTCCGAACGTGAAATCCTATAGGTTCATTCGAAATTTTCACTCGTGAAAATGGTTTTTTCATATTAAGGTTTACTAATAGCGAAGATTGTGAAAAGATCCTCCAAGGAGGGTCATATTTCATCAACGGAAAACTAATAATCTTAAAAAGATGGACCAAGAAATTAATCTTGGATCGGGATTTGCTAAGTACGATGCCAGTATGGATACGCCTCCCTGAACTAAATCTAAGGTTATGGGACAAGGAGATGTTTAGCGCAATAGCAAGCTTAGTTGGCACTCCGCTGAAAATGGATGAGCAGACTGCCAAAGAAACTCGTCTGAATTACGCCCGCATTCTTGTTGAGATCAGAGCGGACGCCGATCTACCCAACGAGGCATCGGTGTACATGCATGATGGTGAACTTATCTCTCAGCCAATCACGTATGAACTAATTCCGGATAGGTGCAAAACATGTAAATGTTTTGGACATTCATTTGATAATTGTATTCACAATCAAAATTCAATAGTGGATCCTAAAGAACCCACAAATCTTGAATCTAATTCTGAACCCATTAATTCTAGAATTAATTCATACGTATTCCCTCGCTCTCCTACCAATCTTGCAAGCACATCGACACCCCATGCGTTAGATGCTATGAATATAGACTCAACTGAGAATAACATTGCTGAAGTGGGTGTTACGGATCTGCCCTCATCAAAACGTTTGATAAAGTCTAGATGTTCTCAAGAGCTCAATTCAACCCAGCAAGTCATTACGACTGCAAGTTCAATGCAAAAATTGCAGACTGACAAGGGTCCAAATGAAACAGAGGTGGGTATTGAAAATACTCCCTAAGTTCACATGGAACAACTTTCAGACACCAGCAGAAATCAAAACATCGCAGAGGGGTGCAAAAATTCAGTGGTCATTGAGTCCCCCCCAAAGGAGAACCCAAGTTTAGTTACAGTTTCTGAAAATATCAATTTAAAAGGTAAAGAAATTAATTGCAGTGAACTATTAGGTGCAGACCCTATTTTCACTGATTCAAGCCTGCTAGCTCCTGGACTTGCACCTATCAAGCTCTCTTCTATCACTGTGGATAACATTCAGAAAGCTATCAACACGTTGGTTGCTCCCAAGCCATCAAAACCTGCATCACCAATTAAAAAAAGAAGAAGTGCACTACTAAAAGCCTTTCAGATATCACAACAGTAGAGGACACAGAGGACGCTGCAGATCATGAGTGTAACGACCGTGAATTTCGCTCGATCCGAATCAGTCGCTAAACCGACCCAAACCGTACGAAATTCCTGATTGTTTTGAGAACACAACAAATTAGAACACAAACGGAAGAACTTTTCATTGTATATTATAACAATTCCATCAGAATACAAGAATATACAGAGCATAAATAAATAAAATACATTCAATAAATATCAGAGGTTATAATACATTACATAGCAGCGGAAAATAATACAATACACAACTAGAAGTAATACACTGATACAAAGCTTTCTGAGTATCGTTCTAGCTGTAAATCAGGATCCTGCGAATATAAATCTGCAAAACCAGAACTACTAGCTGTCCGTGTCAAAATAAGGGCACCCAGAGTTTAGGTTAAAACAATAAACTCCAGGTCAGTCATGGGACTGGTGTGAGAACTAAAACAGTTATTAATCTTTATTTTAAAGTTAGGTAAATCAAGGGACCACGCCGTATAACACGGAACGGGTTTCCTCCCAAGAACACCAGTGCATAAAACAACAGCGCAATGCTAAATAAAGAAAAATGAAGCTATTATAAGACCCAGGTCCCATCACACAATGCAACGCAAGCCGGAAGATAGGGTTTTTACCTTATAATAGCCAAAGAATGCTTGATATGTTTAAAACAGATTATTTTGATAGTACTATAGGTGTTTAGTGACAAAAACAATTTCAAATCATAAGTATCAATCATAGACGGCATAAGCGCCCCATCCCACTATGTCGCCATACATAGGATTACAACTAAAATCGAAATGTCACGTATTGGAAGTTGGATTTCCATCTGTGAATCGAGGCAAAAGATAGTCCTTTACCGATTCGAGACGCTCTAGCCTGCCCCTCAGGACCCAGACTCAGGTGGGCCCTTGGATCGTCAGGGCCGGTCCACCGATGTGGATTAAAATGCCTGAACACTGCGTTTCCCCACCCTATGGGGTGTCAATGAGTCCAATGACTCCATCGATCCCGGATCGACCGATATATCCGAGGCGCCTCGCAACAGCAACAACCACATAAGTCAAACTCGTCAGCACGTGTAAAACCACTGACGCCACTTCTAGCTAGAAAGAAACACATGTCCTCCCTGAGGTCCTTCTCCCGTTTTTAGTTCACGACCGGGGTGTGAGGCTCGCGAATTCACGTTACACAAAGCTATGCCACACAGGCCGTGCTTTGATCATCCACCACAAGACTTTGCTTTTCTGCAGAAGCCTTGATCATTTGCCACTTAGGCATGCCACACAGGCAATTCACTCCATGCGTTTGATATCCATCAATATATAACCCTTGAGCTCGTACGTCTCAGAGAAGGGTGTTAAGCAAGAGAATAAATTTTCTGCCGCCAAACATATATATATTTAATGGAAATCAATCA
The DNA here is from genome assembly GCA_030737875.1 of Allium sativum. Lineage (NCBI taxonomy): Eukaryota > Viridiplantae > Streptophyta > Magnoliopsida > Asparagales > Amaryllidaceae > Allium > Allium sativum. Next base: position 179,811,201 of record CM060924.1, on the reverse strand, counting down.
CACCGAATAAAATCCAATGTCAGACACACAGCCCATTTACAATTTTGTTCTGGGTCTGAACGAAACCGGAGGCACCTAGTACCCCGCATATCCATCGATCTCCAAGTACGTCTGGACGATCACCAACTATTTCCATCTTCTTGGGTGTACAGCCCAATCAAGATCATCAGTAACCACCCAAATGACGTGAAGACCTCCGGTCTTCGACCACCGTCTTCATCTTCGACACCACGTCGAATTTGTTATTCAGAATGGGATAAACCCGGTCTTTCTGAATAACTCGCGTATATAATAAACAAGTGTTACACAAACACAACATACACCTCATTCCAATTCGGAATATTCTTTTGTTCAAATATTCTTATACTTTGGGAAAGGTTCCCATTGATTTTATCAAAGATAAATTCTTTAAATTTATTCTTTAATCTTCTTTGAATATCAATTCAAACTAGTCAGGATTAGCGAACCACACCGGAGTAATCATTTATTTTATTTCCCAATCCCCACCTATTCATCCCATGAAGTAAAACTGGTAATACTTCATATCTAACACCACGGTGTTATCGGTAAATTCAATTACCATCCCACGTTCAAATCTAATTAAAGATTTAACTATCGCCTGGAGTAAAACTGGTGATACTCAATTCTCGATCTTTTCAATCTAATTAAAGATTCATTAAAACTCCACTTATTTTTAATCTTTAACTGAGTTAAAGAATCAGTGTCATTTAAAACACGGTTCACGATAAACCCAAAATCACATTCCATTAATTATCGGGTTAAAGAACAAGTGTTATTTAAAACACTATTCACGATAAACCCAAAATTCAATACCAATTCAATTCCAATTAAATATTATTTAATTGGTACACTTCATTAAATCTAAATAAAATTATTTAATCTTTTTCTCAACTGGGCTTAAGAACAGTGTTAATGAAGACACCATTCACGACAAACCCAAATCACATTTGATATTAAATACAAGGCTCTGAATAGAAAATATATTGGCTTATATTCAATATCAAATTCTACGACCAACAAATATCGTATTGGAAATAACGATATATATATATATATCTTTCAAATTTCCCTAACAACATCTGCAAAATCACGAAATCCAACATCGAAATATTCCGAAGACAATTTCGATTCAAATCCATTCCAATTCAATTATTGGAAATTCTGGTTATATTTCAAAACCATTTCAAATTCACTTTATTTATTTCAAAAATAAATAAATTATTATTCTAGTTCAAAACTAGTTCAACTCGATAAAAATCTATTTTTATCTTTTCAAATATGGAGTTTTTCATCCCAATTCTTCACAAATCATTTCTTATGATTTTACACAAATTATTACTATTTTTAATAATTTTATCAAGGCCCGTACAGTCGATTTCCATCAACGGCCATCGAACTGCACTTACAACGACCTTTTCCAAATTTGATTTGGACATAGTTCCAAATCCAACCATTAGATTTCTAATTTCTAATATTCGTTAGAAAGCTCTTTTCGATACGAACCCAATGGTTCCAGTTTTAGGAGAATCCGACGGTCGGATCTCCCGTAATATCCATTCGAAGTCAATGGTCGAAATTCACGAACTGCCGCAACGCGGCGCGTTCTATTCAGGCCATTATATTATATATATATTATATATTTCGTCGATTTCCTTTTAAAACGTATTTTAAAAACCGTTTTAAATTCGTTTTCAAAACGATTTCAACTTCATATTCAATTTCAAATCAAAATTGAATATTTCCATTTTAAATTCGTTTTACATTCATTTCAAATCGATTTCAATTTGAATCGATTTCACTTCAATTCAATTCGTTTGAATTCAATTCAAAACGATTTCATTTCTATTTCAATTTAATTCGAATTTCAATTCTATTCGAATTTCAAATTATTTCAATTTATTTCGAATTTCAAATCAATTCAATTTAATTCGAATTTCAAATCATTTCAATTTATTTCGAATTTCAAATCAATTCAATTTAATTCGAATTTCAATTCACTTCAATTTAATTTGAATTTCAATTCACTTCAATTTAATTCGAATTTCAATTCACTTCAATTTAATTCGAATTTCAATTCTATTTAATATTCATTTCAATTTGAATAAAATCGATATAAATATCGTTCACGTCAAAATGGCATCAATCAAATCAACACGGCTTCATATATTTCTATTTTCAAATATTCTATTTCAAATATTTCTTTTTCAAATATTTTTATTTCAAAACTGGAATAAGGCCCAATCAATTACCATATAATGTTAATTATATGGATTTTCTACAACACATGTATAAATCAGCAATGAAAAATAATCAACCATCATCCAAAGTGCATTCTACACTGTATAAGCATCAAATATAAATATTTAACGCTTATAATAGTTTGTCAATCAATCGATCGACATACAACTAATTATTGGGATAAGTGTATGTCATATATCATCCCAATACCTGTGTGGGGTTTCAAACCATCAAACACAGATTTTATTTGTGCAGTTGGACGATGTGTAAAATTTATCGTCCCAATCAATATCAGTCAAATGTGTGTATATAAACAAGTCGTTCGATTTGTTTATATTAATTTATTTCATCTCATATACACATTAAAAATTCTATTTTTAACTATAAAATATTTTTCACTATAAAATATTTTATTTCGTTTCACATCACATCACACAATCAACTACACATCAAAATCAAACAAACAAGCCGTCCATGGTCTGTGGACGACGGGTGTCGTGTGCTACTAAGCACCGTCTGCATCCTAGTATATATTTTAACTAGAATAGAAAATTTAAAGTGAGAAGTTCTCACCGACTTGCTAATCCAAACACCTCGACTCTTCTTATGTAGAAGTCATCGCTGTTCTCGCCTTTCGTCACTTTTGTTGCCCGTTATAGCCACTACATATATAAAAATCGAATTTTTACTTCGCTATTCAATATATAAAAATCGAATTTTTACTACTTCTATAATATAAAAATCATATTTTTAATCTTCCCATCATATAAAAATTATATTTTTATTCTTTCTATAATATAAAAATTATATTTTTAAACAACTAAAAATCGTATTTCTATATAGCTATTATATATATAAAAATCACATCTTTATATGATTTAAAAATCAAATCCTTCATAATCTAAAAATCGCCTCTTTTATAGACTGAAAACCGTATGTTTCATAATATAAAAATCTTGCCTTTTTATCCTTATAAAAACATTATGAAAATCATATTATATATGTAAAAATTGAATTAGTATATGCTATTACATAAAAAAAACTGATTTTATTTAAACTAATTATATAGAAGTAAATCAAGGGAGAAATAAAAATAAGTAAACTTACAGTAAGAAGGAAGGGGGGGTCTTCGAATCGGGTAGAGGAGAACGGGCGAGAGGGAAGGGAGGGGGGGTTCTTGGCGCTGCGTCGCCGGAGAGGGGGGGGGGAAGAAATCCTCGTCGCTGGTGGGGCTTTGCGGTGAGGGCTCGCGGCGGTTTCTGCTCGCCGAGGGGGCTAGGGAGCGGGAAGAAAAAGGGAAAAGGGGAAAGAACAGGGAGGGGTGGAGGAGAATCGAGAGGAGGGGGAAGGAGGAGCACGAGGGGGGGTGTGGTGGAGATGGCCGACGGCGAATCAATCGGGGGGGGATTTTATAATAATTTTTTTCTCTTTTTTTTCTGAATGAATATAACGGTGGGGAGGGGAGCTGAGATAATAGGGTGAGGGAGGAGGAAAGGAAATTATATTATTTATTTAATTTATTTTAATCACTAAAAAGCAACTTTTTCTTTCGAACTCAGAATCGGACCCACCGACTGTCGCCACTAGCTAATTACCCCCATTCCGAACACAATGGGATATGTATCATAAGCTGATACGACCGTTTCGATCAGTTTTTGTCAAAATCAAAATATAACTATATATATTGAATTTGAACGCACATTTCAATTTACCGGGGCCACATACTAACTAGCAAAATTCCCGAAAATTATTTTCTAGCTTCGTATTGACGATACGGTCCTAACAAAACTAATTTCGTCAAATTCTGAGACCGTTTGAAAAATGGTCATTTTCCAGTCGATTAAAATCAACTGAAACTGGTCAAACGCGTTTTCCTTTGCCACGCTCACATATTGATTCAAAAAATTACGAAATTTGAAACCTAGCAATCCTTTGAAATCGGGGATCCAACAAAAGTGGTTTCGTCGAAATCCGAGGTTGTTTGCAAAATTTCTATTTTTAATGGCCGAAATTCCATAGCGACTATTCAAAATTTTCAACTGGACATATCTTTTGATTCCCGCTACGAAATTTTGATTTTTCGGATTCGTTGGAAAGATATTCTTAATTAGATTCAATTATTTTTGGTTTCACTGAAATCCGGTTTATTTTGCACCCGGTATGTTCAATTGAAATTTGAAATCGAATTATCGAACTACCGCGCCATTTTCAATTCATTTTATAATTTAAAATAATTATTTATATTCTAACGACGATCTATATAATATATACATTCGAATTCTATTCAAAATAAATTTCTCGTCGTTATTATTTAAAATAATTCATTTTAAATATTCAAAATTCATTTAAATTGCAAAATAAAAATTTTAAATTGGCTCGGATTTCCGGGTTGTTACAATGAGTTCAGGAAAAGGTATATAAAGAAGAATTCAAAATGGGAGAAGCAGTTAAAAACTTCTGATAACACCAGTTTTAAAAAGAGTGGTAAACAGAAGGAGGTTAAAGTGTGTAACAACCCGTATTTTCAATAACCTTTTATAACATAAATGGAGGCAGAATTGAACTGTAAAATCTGAATCAAGGGAAACGGGCTATGCCATTGTGTTCGTCTCGGAAAAATACGCGAAATAGAGTCCGAGTTTTCGAAAATCGGAGTCCGTATGACCAAGATATGGCCTCGCGAAGTTTCACGAAAAATTCCCAAATTAAAGTATACTTAATTAAGTGAAATGGGTTGCGCAGAGAAATATATATATATTAATATATATATATAATTGAAAACTAAATAAATAAATATGCAAAAATGTTCAAAACAGCGAATTGGGAGAGGGGAATAACCGAACCGGCCGATTTTTGAGGTCGACCCGAGCTCGCTGGGTCGACTAGGGGTTAATCCAGGGTGTTTGGCTGTCAACCCGTGGGCCGATTCGCTCAAATGCAGATTTTGCATTTGGATGGTTCTCATGGTTCATCTTTAATCTAAAGGCCCTAGATGGTTCCTACACTTGACTTCTTCCCCAAGACATGCTTTGATGGCTTGGATTGAATCTAGGTTTAATCCTATGGCCTAAAACACTTGCCTAATTTATAAATAAGACCCTAACCTATCCTAAATCCTCATTATTCATTCATACAACTAAACTATGCCAAAATGATTCTTGATCATGGCCTCCACTCAAAACCCTAGCCTCCATCCTCTTGTCATAAATTATATCTTCATTTCTATGAGAGGTTTCATGATCATGTGAGTGTTAGAGAGTCTCTATGTTAGTATGAGAGCTTCTCAAGTTGATTTCAAGGCTAAAGCTTTGACCTTTGTTCATCAAGATGGGGTTTTTATTGATTTGGAGCTTTCATCTTTGGGTTTTTGGATGATGGCATGCATAGGCTTTGTCTCAATCTTTAATTTAATCGATTTGTGCCTTCATAGCAATGTAAGCCCTTTTCCTACTCTTAGATATTAACTATAAAGTTAAATGTTCATGTTGCAAGTTTGGGTTTGATCATTGTGTATGATACATGCTATCATGTCATGCAAGTTTATGAAGTCATTATCTTGATCTTGTGGGCTAAAAGCTACAACCTTTATGTTGAAAGTTGCATTATGCAACATGAGAACCCTCATAACCTTTATGTCAACTTGCATATGAAGTCATAACCCTTATATGATGATACATGCGAGTTACTAGTCATCATTCCATGTCTTTTGTCACCATGATTCGCTTGTGTGCCAAGTTTGGGTTTATGCATGTTTCTGAGGCTTAAGAATGTAACATGCAAGTTAATGAACACATTATGTCTCATTTGCCACCATGTTCAACTAGTGGCTTTATACCCCCTTTCGTCATGCCTTTGACAAGTTCCTTCTTTGAATCCATTATGCGAGTTTAAGAGCGTTGGGGTCACATTGTGGGAAAACATAATGACATGAACATGATTTGGGTAAATGGGTATAAACATGACAACATGTAACGTTAAATATGACATGTGTTTATACTTGAAAAACATGACTTGAAATATAACATGGAAGTTGACATGTAAGTATGCATAAAAACATAAGCTTGGGAATTTACCTATTAAGTTAGGTCTACCCTTTGGGAATTTACCTATTAAGTTAGGTCTAACCAAATGCTTGAAAACTTGTAACATGTTTTGGAAACATGATGGACATGACACTTAGATAATATAAGTGTGACCAACTCGAGGTTGGGTTGAGTTTGCAACGTAAAACTACCCGGAACCGACCGACCTAACTAGTAGTTGCAAACAATAGGACCCAATGTGAGAAGTTGGTCATGTTGTGCTTGAACCCGAGGTTAGACCAAGTTGTGGTGTAAAGCTACCCGGAACCGACCGGCTTAACTAGTAACCACAACAAAGTCTAATGTGAGAGGTGAAGGTGCATTAAGTAATTAATGCCACATGATAGGGTTAAGTTAATTTGATTAATGACTCTTAACCAAATATGACATGGAAAAATGGGTTAAGTAATTTGATTAGGCTAATGATACTTAACAAAACATGACAAGGTTGGGTAGGTTAAGTAACTTGATTTGCCTAATGACACTTAACCATTTTTATATGACTAGTGGATGGGGTTAAGTTAACCAACATTTAATCAATCCAACGCGATAACTTGGTAAGGTTAAGTAAGTTTTCTTAATGATGCTTAACCGAAAAATACGGTTAACGAATGGGGTTAAGATTAGACTCAACTAGTCTAAACATGGAAATCGGATGGGGTTAAGTTAGCCTAGACTTAATTAATCCCACTTGGTAGTTTAATGGGGTTAAGTTAAACACTTAACTAATCTAAACATGATGAATTGATGTGGTTAAGTGACCCATACTTATCCAATCTAACTCGTTAATTTATTGTGGTTAAGTTAACCAATACTTAACCAATATAACGTGAAAACATGATAAAGCTAAGTCACGAATCGCTTGAATACACTTGACCGATTTGACTAAGTAAATTGATAGGGTCAAGTTAATATATACTTAACCAATCTAGAATGATAATTGGACGAGGTTAAGTCGTGAATTGCTTAATATACTTAACCAACTTGAGCATGGTTTGTAGGGTTAAGTCTTGAACTTGGATACTTAGCCAATTTTGACAGGATTTGTAGACGGGTTAAGTCATGAACTTAAGTGACACTTAATCCATTATGTAAACCCTAGTTCTGAGGATTAGGTGGATAACCGTAGTTAACAAGGATAACGGGAACAATGCTAAGTGGTAAACCTTAGTTGAAGAATAACTAAGTAATGATTCTTAGTCAAGGAAATTTAGACCAGTTCATAGATAGATGAGTAACCTGATGCGGTAGGTCATCGTTTAAGTATACGAGTAGGAGCAAGTATCTGATTTAGATAAAGGCTCCAGCGAACTGGGTAACGAAGCAGCGGCTTCGGGGAACGTGAGGATATTCTTGGTATCCCTCTATGAGCTGCCAGGTGATTATACTAGGCTCATGAGAGGTTAAGGTCTGCGTTAGAAGAACCAAGAGTATGCCTTGGTTGCTATACGAGCGACCTAAAGACGGGGATGGATAGGGGATAGTCGACGATACATGGTCGTACCCTAGATAGCATTTCGTCAGGCTACCTACCATCTTTGGTCAAGCGTGTACGTACGGAAAGGCAGAGAACACCCAAAAGACCATAATTGCTATCTAATTATGGTTGCGGTAAGGCTTGGATGTGGGTTGGCCAGTGTTGTGTTCTCATACAGGATTTATCCTGTCTTGTCTTTCACTAGTTGAGGGAGGGGTCGCGTGGGACCATAGCCACGTATAGAAAAACAGACCTTAGCATCTGCATCGGCAGATAAATCGAAAGCTCCCGACCGAGTCCTGTATTTCTTGATCTGCCCTGTGACAGGACTCGGATGGCACGATGTGATACATGTGCATACAGTCATGGAAAACGATTCACGGTGAATGCGTGGGAAAAAGGGCGCGGTTGACGGTTAGCGTAATTCCTAGTGGCCCTGGGTGGTTGAACCAAAACCGAGATACGAAAACGTGCAATAGGCAAGCATAATCCCTAGTAGTCCTAGGTAGCATAAGTTCTAGTTGTACAAACGATGATTCATGTTGAAAGACCCTAGTTAGATATAGGGTGACAGCCCAAAACGATCTTAAGGATCATGGAACTATGTTACAGTAGTATAGAATCTCATGGGAAAGCCCGTATGGTCTACGGCAAGGGACTGAACATTTACATGGAATAAAACATACGATTTGAGTAACCTATATATGCGATATACTAGGTTGACATGGACCATTACACGACTTTTGAGTAAGGGTCATTCATGGTTAACACATGATGCGGTGGGGATACTAGTACGGTAGGTGCAGAGCTAACAGACAGGATAGATACCATGGGATGTTATACGTGATAGATATCTTGGGGATATTATACTTGATAGGAACCGGACGATGGGATACCTTGTTTTATCTTGACATCGTAATTTATCATGACACCTTAGTTTATCCGAGTTCAGTAGTTCATCCTGTTATTTTGATTTAGCTTATCTATATTGTCATCATGCTTATGTTCATCTCAGTTTCTCATGTCAGTTAACTTTACTAGTTTTTATGCTAATAGTAGATAGGGCTTACTCAGTCTTTTTGACTGACCCGTTTTGTTTCGCCTCTTTTCTTCCGTTTCCCCCCCAGGTTACACGGAGGAAATGCCGTTGTTTAGTTCGGACTACTTCTGCTTGAAGGTCATCATGGATGGCTTGGACTTTTCTTGGCTATGGCTACTTCACTGTTTTTACTTGGGGAATAATTTATGAAAAAGTCTTTTATGCTTCTTTACTATTGCAAGACAGGTTTTGATGTACTCTGATGTAAAAGGCTTTAGACCTTAATTATCGATGTTTATGAAAGTTTGATTTTACTTCCGCTATTTTATATGTTCTGTCTTGTGATATTTCTGTGCATGTTTACCAATAATGCCCCTCTAAAGCTAGTGCATTCCTTTGCGAGTGGCCCTAGCGGAGGCGGGGTGTTACATTTGGTATCAGAGCAGAAGGTTACCAGACTGGGCAAAAGTTTTTAAAGACCTTTTAAAAACTATTTGAAATTTTTTACAAAGAAGCATTTTTCAAGAAAATTTTCTTTTAAAAGAAAAAGGCTATTCCCCAAAGGCCATTAGCACTATCCTTGTTTCCTTAATTGAATCTCTCCTCCTTTCTTTCCTCCATCTATAGTCACAGTGGTTTTAACTGCGACTAATCTTTTCTATCTATGAAAGTGCTTTCCATGTGATGGAGGTGGTTCTCGAGAGACCGGTGGCCGCGTTATAAGAAAAAGAGGATAAAGGATACGAGCTTAAGGATGGGCAACTTGTTGGTATGGCTTAGTCCTCAAAGGAGGGAGAAAGATGAACAATGAAACCCATGACGAGAGAGTACCTTTGGCATGGTAAAACGGGGTGGATAGTTAAGTATTATGGGACAAGGACAAGATCATCGGGAGGGCGATAGTATGCTCTCATTTCTAGGGTACCTCGGAAGGAGGGTAACGATCTTGTTAAAGGTTTAGCTCTTCTTCTCTATCATCCCGTTAGGACTTCGTTGTTCATATCATTTAAGTCTGCTTCGATAGTTGAGTCTCTGCACCTTAAGTACTAACGCAATAGAGAATCTCATTTTTGTCTCAAAGTCCTATTGGAGAATCAGTCCATTTATTCATGGCTTGTTTGGATTTGAGAATGTCTATGTCAAGTGTTGAGCATGGAAATAATGCTTATGTTTATAAGCTATGGATGGATTCTAAGGATGAAGTGGTTATCCAGTAAGGGGTGCCACTCTCGGTTTTGATAGGAGGGTAGTTAGACTCTTGACTAGCCTTGGTAGTACCCTCGGAGTCTCGTGTAACCTTTTTGAGGTTCTGTCATGACTAGTTACTTAGAATCCCTTGATGCCTTTATTGGAAATTTGAAGCCCGATCGAGTGGTGTTCGCCAATAAGACGGATGGTTTACTTCATTTATGCATGGGTTATAGAGATCACCCTAGTAAGTGCGCATGATAACCTGATTGACATCTGTTTACTTTCAAGAGAAAGTTCTTCTACATGGAATGCCTTATAGTATATAAACGAGATCCAAGATTCACTAGTGAATTTTGGAAAGCTTGCATGAGATCATGAGTACGCAGTCATGTTTGCGTCAAGTATTCTAGGAAAAGGATAAGTGCAAGTGGAACGAGAGGCGACGAAGAAATGAGTTCCAGCTCATGTTATGGAAACAGGAATAAGAAGCTACAAAGTCGCGAAGTTAAAAGACAACTTTGATGGTCAAAGACTAGATACACGCATGATATCTCTTTTTGGGAGTATATCCTTGATCCCTGTTTTCGTAGAGCTTACTTGTAGGCTATCTTTTGTGGACATCCTCTCGGTCCTATTCTCCGTTACAAACCCTGTAAGGAGTTTGTCATGTTTATCTTCTCGACCCTGTTTCAGGGAATTCTAGGTAGAACCCTATGGATGTAAACATGTATTTGAAACATGTTATGATTGATATGGTTGCAAGTGGTTGCAAGTGGTTGCTCGTGGATGGGCGAATACACATTAGATACTAGCTCGACTCGGTCACATTTCATATTGCATATGCACGAGTGTTTATACTTGTTTATGGATGAAATCGAATGTATTATCATGCGGTTGTTGCATATGAATGAATGATTGTGCACGCATATAGTATCTATATGACTAGGACTATTTGCATACATGTTGGATTCATGGCACTATACATATTTTGCATTAGAAAGATTATTCAGGCCTGATCATTAGCATTAGCTAAGGAACATGTACACACACGTTTTGCATATATTCATACAGCATTAGAAATCATCTAAGGACAATGGTTGCTTGTGGATGATGTTTTGAGTAGATGGATGATGGATGGTAGGATATGTTCTTCCTAACTTGGAGATTTCGGGGACGAAATCCTAAAAGGTGGGGAGAATGTAACAACCCGTATTTTCAATAACCTGTTATAACATAAATGGAGGCAGAATTAAACTGTAAAATCTGAATCAAGGGAAACGGGCTATGCCATTGCGTTCGTCTTGGAAAAATATGCGAAATAGAGTCCGAGTTTTCGAAAATCGGAGTCCGTATGACCAAGATATGGCCTCGCGAAGTTTCACGAAAAATTCCCAAATTAAAGTATACTTAATTAAGTGAAATGGGTTGCGCAGAGAAATATCTATATATTAATATATATATAATTGAAAATTAAATAAATAAATATGCAAAAATGTTCAAAACAGCGAATTGGGAGAGGGGAATAACCGAACCGGCCGATTTTTGAGGTCGACCCGAGCTCGCTGGGTCGACTAGGGGTTAATCCAGGGTGTTTGGCTGTCAACCCGTGGGCCGATTCGCTCAAATGCAGATTTTGCATTTGGATAGTTCTCATGGTTCATCTTTAATCTAAAGGCCCTAGATGGTTCCTACACTTGACTTCTTCCCCAAGACATGCTTTGATGGCTTGGATTGAATCTAGGTTTAATCCTATGGCCTAAAACACTTGCCTAATTTATAAATAAGACCCTAACCTATCCTAAATCCTCATTATTCATTCATACAACTAAACTATGCCAAAATGATTCTTGATCATGGCCTCCACTCAAAACCCTAGCCTCCATCCTCTTGTCATAAATTATATCTTCATTTCTATGAGAGGTTTCATGATCATGTGAGTGTTAGAGAGTCTCTATGTTAGTATGAGAGCTTCTCAAGTTGATTTCAAGGCTAAAGCTTTGACCTTTGTTCATCAAGATGTGGTTTTTATTGATTTGGAGCTTTCATCTTTGGATTTTTGGATGATGGCATGCATAGGCTTTGTCTCAATCTTTAATTTAATCGATTTGTGCCTTCATAGCAATGTAAGCCCTTTTCCTACTCTAAGATATTAACTATAAAGTTAAATGTTCATGTTGCAAGTTTGGGTTTGATCATTGAGTATGATACATGCTATCATGTCATGCAAGTTTATGAAGTCATTATCTTGATCTTGTGGGCTAAAAGCTACAACCTTTATGTTGAAAGTTGCATTATGCAACAAGAGAACCCTCATAACCTTTATGTCAACTTGCATATGAAGTCATAACCCTTATATGATGATACATGCGAGTTACTAGTCATCATTCCATGTCTTTTGTCACCATGATTCGCTTGTGTGCCAAGTTTGGGTTTATGCATGTTTTTGAGGCTTAAGAATGTAACATGCAAGTTAATGAACACATTATGTCTCATTTGCCACCATGTTCAACTAGTGGCTTTATACCCCCTTTCGTCATGCCTTTGACAAGTTCCTTCTTTGAATCCATTATGCGAGTTTAAGAGCGTTGGGGTCACATTGTGGGAAAACATAATGACATGAACATGATTTGGGTAAATGGGTATAAACATGACAACATGTAACGTTAAATATGACATGTGTTTATACTTGAAAAACATGACTTGAAATATAACATGGAAGTTGACATGTAAGTATGCATAAAAACATAAGCTTGGGAATTTACCTATTAAGTTAGGTCTACCCTTTGGGAATTTACCTATTAAGTTAGGTCTACCCAAATGCTTGAAAACTTGTAACATGTTTTGGAAACATGATGGACATGACACTTAGATAATATAAGTGTGGCCAACTCGAGGTTGGGTTGAGTTTGCAACGTAAAACTACCCGGAACCGACCGGCCTAACTAGTAGTTGCAAACAATAGGACCCAATGTGAGAAGTTGGTCATGTTGTGCTTGAACCCGAGGTTAGACCAAGTTGTGGTGTAAAGCTACCCGGAACCGACCGGCTTAACTAGTAACCACAACAAAGTCTAATGTGAGAGGTGAAGGTGCATTAAGTAATTAATGCCACATGATAGGGTTAAGTTAATTTGATTAATGACTCTTAACCAAATATGACATGGACAAATGGGTTAAGTAATTTGATTAGGCTAATGATACTTAACAAAACATGACAAGGTTGGGTAGGTTAAGTAACTTGATTTGCCTAATGACACTTAACCATTTTTATATGACTAGTGGATGGGGTTAAGTTGACCAACATTTAATCAATCCAACGCGATAACTTGGTAAGGTTAAGTAAGTTTTCTTAATGACGCTTAACCGAAAAATTCGGTTAACGAATGGGGTTAAGATTAGACTCAACTAGTCTAAACATGGAAATCGGATGGGGTTAAGTTAGCCTAGACTTAATTAATCCCACTTGGTAGTTTAATGGGGTTAAGTTAAACACTTAACTAATCTAAACAAGATGAATTGATGTGGTTAAGTGACCTATACTTATCCAATCTAACTCGTTAATTTATTGTGGTTAAGTTAACCAATACTTAACCAATATAACGTGATAACATGATAAAGCTAAGTCACGAATCGCTTGAATACACTTGACCGATTTGACTAAGTAAATTGATAGGGTCAAGTTAATATATACTTAACCAATCTAGAATGATAATTGGACGAGGTTAAGTCGTGAATTGCTTAATATACTTAACCAACTTGAGCATGGTTTGTAGGGTTAAGCCTTGAACTTGGATACTTAGCCAATTTTGACAGGATTTGTAGACGGGTTAAGTCATGAACTTAAGTGACACTTAATCCATTATGTAAACCCTAGTTCTGAGGATTAGGTGGATAACCGTAGTTAACAAGGATAACGGGAACAATGCTAAGTGGTAAACCTTAGTTGAAGAATAACTAAGTAATGATTCTTAGTCAAGGAAATTTAGACCAGTTCATAGATAGATGAGTAACCTGATACGGTAGGTCATCGTTTAAGTATACGAGTAGGAGCAAGTATCTGATTTAGATAAAGGCTCCAGCGAACTGGGTAACGAAGCAGCGGCTTCGGGGAACGTGAGGATATTCTTGGTATCCCTCTATGAGCTGCCAGGTGATTATACTAGGCTCATGAGAGGTTAAGGTCTGCGTTAGAAGAACCAAGAGTATGCCTTGGTTGCTATACGAGCGACCTAAAGACGGGGATGGATAGGGGATAGTCGACGATACATGGTCGTACCCTAGATAGCATTTCGTCAGGCTACCTACCATCTTTGGTCAAGCGTGTACGTACGGAAAGGCAGAGAACACCCAAAAGACCATAATTGCTATCTAATTATGGTTGCGGTAAGGCTTGGATGTGGGTTGGCCAGTGTTGTGTTCTCATACAGGATTTATCCTGTCTTGTCTTTCACTAGTTGAGGGAGGGGTCGCGTGGGACCATAGCCACGTATAGAAAAACAGACCTTAGCATCTGCATCGGCAGATAAATCGAAAGCTCCCGACCGAGTCCTGTATTTCTTGATCTGCCCTGTGACAGGACTCGGATGGCACGATGTGATACATGTGCATACAGTCATGGAAAACGATTCACGGTGAATGCGTGGGAAAAAGGGCGCGGTTGACGGTTAGCGTAATTCCTAGTGGCCCTGGGTGGTTGAACCAAAACCGAGATACGAAAACGTGCAATAGGTAAGCATAATCCCTAGTAGTCCTAGGTAGCATAAGTCCTAGTTGTACAAACAATGATTCATGTTGAAAGACCCTAGTTAGATATAGGGTGACAGCCCAAAACGATCTTAATGATCATGGAACTATGTTACAGTAGTAAAGAATCTCATGGGAAAGCCCGTATGGTCTACGGCAAGGGACTGAACATTTACATGGAATAAAACATACGAGTTGAGTAACCTATATATGCGATATACTAGGTCGACATGGACCATTACACGACTTTTGAGTAAGGGTCATTCATGGTTAACACATGATGCGGTGGGGATACTAGTACGGTAGGTGCAGAGCTAAAAGACAGGATAGATACCATGGGATGTTATACGTGATAGATATCTTGGGGATATTATACTTGATAGGAACCTGACGATGGGATACCTTGTTTTATCTTGACATCGTAATTTATCATGACACCTTAGTTTATCTGAGTTCAGTAGTTCATCCTGTTATTTTGATTTAGCTTATCTATCTTGTCATCATGCTTATGTTCATCTCAGTTTCTCATGTCAGTTAACTTTACTAGTTTTTATGCTAATAGTAGACAGGGCTTACTCAGTCTTTTTGACTGACCCGTTTTGTTTCGCCTCTTTTCTTCCGTTTCCCCCCCAGGTTACAGGGAGGAAATGCTTTTGTTTAGATCGGACTACTTCTGCTTGAAGGTCATCATGGATGGCTTGGACTTTTCTTGGCTATGGCTACTTCACTGTTTTTACTTGGGGAAAATTTATGAAAAAGTCTTTTATGCTTCTTTACTATTGCAAGACAGGTTTTGATGTACTCTGATGTAAAAGGCTTTAGACCTTAATTATCGATGTTTATGAAAGTTTGATTTTACTTCCGCTATTTTATATGTTCTGTCTTGTGATATTTCTGTGCATGTTTACCAATAATGCCCCTCTAAAGCTAGTGCATTCCTTTGCGAGTGACCCTAGCGGAGGCGGGGTGTTACAAAGTGGACAACAAGAAGCTCAGTAGTCCACCATAGATTCCATATCCTTTTTTTTATGGATATCATAGCTTGGAATGTCAGGGGTCTCAATTCCCCTGAAAGGCAACTTGACCTTGCCAATTTTTTGAATTTGCATAAGCCTAGTATAATTGGTTTACTTGAGCATAAGTTAAGTGATTATAAAATCAATGATCTGCAGGTTAAAAGTCTTTCAAATTGGAGATTATCAATAATAATCTGATGGGAGGAAATTGTAGGATTATGGTATTACATAATCCTATCATTCAGAATCTCATCAGTTTTTTTATTGACCAACGGTATATTCACTGCACTTATAAGAATAAGGGCGGTCTGGTTATCAAGATTACCTTTATCTATGCTTTAAATTTTGAAAATGAAAGACTTTTTTTATGGAATTGTATTGAGCAGATTAGCCATACTATTAACAGCCCTTGGATGTTAATTGGGGATTTCAACTCTATTTTTCATAACTTTGAAAAAAGGGGTGGCAACCCTATTCCTTTTTCTAAACTGGAAAAGATTGCCAATTTTTTGATGAAAACTGGATTAATAGAACCACATATTCTTGGCAATAAATTCACCTGAAAATCAGGTGAATTTAGAAATATACACTGCAAGCTGGATAGGTTCTATTTATTTAATCAAGAGTTCATTAACCTCTTTCCTAATGTTAATTGTTGTACTCTTCCTCAAAATACAAGTGACCACACACCTATTCTTGTATCTTTTACCATGGACAAGAGATTAGCTGGCAGTTTTCATTTTAGATTTGTGAATGGCTGGGTTTATGAGAAAGATTATAAGGATGTTGTTTCTATGTGTTTTAACAACAATTTTTATGGTACTGCTCAATACAAATCCAATAAAACTTTGCAGATGGTTAAATATGGTCTTAAAAGTTGGAATATTTCTAGAAATAGAAATGACATCAAATCTATCAGGGATGATTGTGAAAGATTGCAAAATGAACTTGATAGTAATAGCTTAGACAAGGATTTGGCTGAGAATTTTTTATTGCTCAAGCCAATTTGATTAATGCTCTCCATATTAGTTCTGTTAATTTAAAACAGAAAGCCAAGGTGGACTGGTTAACAGCTTGTGGTGAAGCTAGTAAGTTCTTCTACACTAGGATGTCCAACAGGAAAAACAGGAATAATATTGGTAAACTTATTGATAATAAAGGCAAAATAATTAATGAAGCCTCTTCTATAGAAAAAGAGGCTATTAAATATTTAACTCTTTATATAACACTTCCTGTTATTCTAATATTTTTCTTGATGTTGATTTTAAGTTTACTATTAACAGCAATAGCACTGATATCCTATTAGCTCCTGTTAGATAGGAAGAAATCAAAAATATTATTTTTAAAGCTGATATTGACAAGAGTTTAGGCCCAAATGGATTTAGTGCCGAATTTTACAAAACTCATTGGGAAGAATTGAAATCTGTTTTGTGTAATTCAGTTACAGAATTCTTTAATTCTGGTAAAATACTGAAGAACACAAACCATACATTTCTTACCTTGATACCTAAAGTAGAATATCCTTCTAGGCTGGATGAGTACAGACCAATAGCATGTTGTAATTTTATTTACAAAATTATTTCTTCCTTGCTTTGTAATAGGTTAAAATGCTTTCTTAAGTTCATTATTTCTGAAAACCAGAGTGGCTTTATTCCTGACAAATTAATTTCTGAAAATTCCTTATTAGCTCATGAGTTAATTAGGAATTTTAATATGAAGAATAGTAATCTAATGTGTATCAAAATTGATCTTCATAAAGCATTTGATAAAATTAATAGAAATTTTATCTTCTATATTATGCAGAAAATGGGGTTTGATGAGTAATTTTGTGCTCTGATTAAGGAATGCATTAATAATGTGACTTATTCTGTCATGGTTAATGGTTCCCCCAAAGGCTTTATACATAGCAATAAAAGAATAAGGCAGGGTGACCCTTTATCACCCTACTTATTTTCTATTGTTATGGAATATTTTTCATTGCAAATGGAAATTGAAGTGCTAAAGGGGAACATTAAGCTTATTAATAGAGTTAAGCCACATATTACTCACTTGTTATACGCTGATGATATGCTCATGTTTTTAAAAGCTGATATGAAAAGTGCTACTGCTGTATTTAGTATTTTTGTTAATATGGAAAAATATATTGGTCTAGCTGTTAACCTTAATAAGAGTAAAATCTATTTTAGCAAAGGTGTTTTAATAAAAGTGGAAATTCTGCATCTTTTGAATTTTAAAGAGGGCAAGCTGTCTGTCAAGTACCTTGGCCTTCCATTAAGCATTAATCAGATTAATGATAAAGATTGCATTAAACTTTTAGATATGATTCAGGGTAGGCTAGATGGGTGGTCTAGTAAATTGCTCTCCCTAGCTGGTAGGGTAGAGCTAACTCACACTATCATCACTGCTATGATCATGTATTGGGTGCAATCACATAACATCCCTGGTGGTGTCATTCATAAAATTGAAAAAATTTGTTTTGATTTTATTTGGAGAGGCAAGCATCACAAGGTTGCTTGGGATAAGGTGTGTAAGCCTGAAAAATTTGGTGGATTAGGGATTAGAAATATTAGAAATATTGCTGAAGTTTGCAAGTTTAAATTGTTTTGGAAATTTTTGGATGGTAAATCTCTTTGGGCTAGATGGATGAGTGCTAAATATTTAAAAAATAAAAACTTTTGGTTAGCCAGAAAAGAGATTCACCATTCCTGTGTTTGGAAAAATATTCTGGATTGCAGGGATATTGGCAGAAATCTTTTAATTAGAAAAATTAAAGATGGCAGCCAAACCAGTTTATGGTTTGACCCTTGGATTAGTGGTAATTCTCTCATTAACCTCCTTGGGTGGAACAATTTATATACATTAGGGGGGTTGATGACAAAGTGCATGATATCATTAAAAATAATTGTTGGAGCTTTCTTAGTAACCCTACTGCTCATATTTTTAAAACTGCTATTTTGGAAATTCAAATTGATCAGAGCTGTTATACGGACCATTGGAATTGGTTTTTGTGCTCTAAGGATAAATTTTCTTTCAAAAAAGTTTGGGAGTTTTTACAAGGAATAGAGGTGGAGGTTGATTTGTATAAAATTATTTGGAATAAATCAAATTGTCCTAAAATGGCACATTGTGCTTATTTTTCTCTTTTAGATAAACTCCCAACCAGAGAAAATTGTTGCAAATGGAATAAGGACTCTGGAAATACTTGTATCCTTTGTAGAAAAGAGGTTGAAAGCTCCAATCATTTGTTTTTTTATTGTGATTACTCTAAGTACATTTGGATTAATGCCAAATGCACTTTGGGGTTCAATCAAAGTTATGCTGCTTTGAATATAAGAGATAGTATGGATTATATTTTGAAAATTTTAAAGCCCAAATCCACCAAATTTAATAGAGCTTGTGTTCTCCTAACAGCTTCTATTTATTATATTTGGAGAGAGAGAAACCATAGATTACATACTGGTAAAGAAATTAATTGCTATCAAATCTGGAATACTATTCTACATTATAGTGATATTGTCATGAAAAAAGGTAACAGATATAGACAAGAAAACTTTCACAATCAAGCATCTCATAATAGTAATGTAGATGGAGATGAGCAAGTTGAAGAATTTTTACTCAATGGCAAGCAACTTCCCATTAAAAAGTGCTCTGATTTTCTTACTAGTGAAAGTTATCTCTGTCATGCTAATAGTCCTCAGCACTGCAAAGGGAGTAAACATGCCATTAGTGATTTAAATTTTCCTGTTTCTAATAATAGGAATAATAATGCATTGCATATACCCGTTGTAGGGAACAGAGATAATCTTCCTACTAGCATTTCTTCAGTTAGTCCAAATGGTGTTTTGGCTACATCTGACATCCTACCAGGAGTATCCACCAACTATAAATGCAAATCACAGCATTGTGAGGGAGGTAGACATTATTCTGGTTCATTAGTGGGTGATTTTTTTATATAAATCAAATAGTAATACTATGGTTATACCTGTTTCAGAGAGTGGACACTCCAGTAGTGATCCAGATCGTAGCAAACCCATGGACAAGAAGAAATCAGAAGAAAAGTTAATACTTTTGCACATAATTGGGAATAATCACTATAAGAGCAAGCTGAATAACCAGATCTATCACTTAACTGTCTGGTCAGAAGGCGAGAGTAGCAGCGCTAGTCCTTTGGAGGGCAACAGTGGCTCATTATGTCTGAAGAGAAGCTTCGAGAGCATGAAGAGTTCAGATCTGAAAGAAGAGAACCCAACTGCCTTCATCGAGCTACAGAATCTTCACATGGAAGACCAGAACTTTCATTTGAAAGACTGGAGTAAATCGCAAGCTTGAATCCAGTGAGAAGAGAAGAGAAATCAACGAAGATATTATTTGGAATCTTCCTTAATGACAGAGAGGATGTTTCTCCTATTGAGCTCGCCATTTTTAAGTGTTGTCTGGAGCTTGATAGGGTTTGTTGTGTTTGAGTGGCAGCTAGGGTTTGCTTACCCTATATCTGTTATTTGGGTGTCAGGCTGTACATGTTTATTTGGGCTTTGGGCCTATTTTTTTCTGTTTCAAAAAAGTAAAATACATATGCACTATTATCACCATGTTAATTTGAATCGTACTTAAGTTTGAACAAATACTTATATTTTAATCAACCTTTATGTAATTACAATGAACAAATATACAGTTCGTTTATGCAAGTTTGTGACTTTTGATCTATCATGCATTCTATACAAATAACTCATGTGTTTTTCATTTCTGTCCAAAAGAACTGATTTTGGACTTATGATTCAAGTTTTATATTATAATCCAAATGAACCTTGTGATTTTATTACTTGATGTGACTTAGGGATAAAGTATAGTTGTCAAAAACCGATTGCTAAATAAGAAAATAAAATCTGCATATGAAACCTTTTACATTGGCTTTCACTAAGACGCGATTCAGTTTGATTGCAGCATAACCTACCATATATGTCAAAATGAACTCACTTTTTGGTGGTAATTATCTTTCCTTATTATGAAAATACATTTATGGTTAATAATCGAGTTTACATGAACATGAGAATGCCTGACATTAGATGCATTGGAGCTTCTGCTATAAAATATAACAGCTGCATTTTCTAACTTACCCCAAATATTCAACATTGGCCATCTGCATTTTGAAGTTAAATTAGAATATATGGAACAATAGTGAATTTACTACTTTTTGGGGCTGTCGTGGCCCAGATGTAATTCATTTAGTAATGAAAGTTAAAAGTCTGGAATTCAAAATTATAAACTGTCATGGACTAATATGCTATAAAGATATGTGCTTTGAGAAAAGATGGGATGGGTTTAGTAACTTTAGTTATAGGTTCTAGTGTAGTTTCTTCCTGCTGTTACCCATTTGTGCAATTTTTTATTTTCCTGTTGTTGGAAAGAATAGAATGAAACAATAATGTATAAGCTTATTTTCTATTTAGAAACTACAAATGAGTCCACATTGATATCAGGGTTTTAGGTTAGATACTTAATAAATTGATAATTGACATTTAGGAAACATAGGTCATAAAACTACTGATATACAAAAAATACAGGAACATTTAAGGACTGGCTAGGTTTATTGGGATATGAAACTTTGATCATCTAGTTATTTATGTTCTTTGGTCCTTTACTCGTATTGGAAATGTATTCGCTTAATTTGAAGTGTACTTTACATATACATTTTTTTTTTCAATTTGATGATGTTGAAGATGCTACAAATTTCTAGAGAAATGGCTTCAAAGATTTTGTAATGGAAGAACTTTATTACTATGAAGTTTTTGGTACAAGTTTTAGTACATAGTTGTAGTACTTGTTGTAGTACATATATATAATGTGCCTCTTCTCATATTTATAGGCACCTTATTACAATTTTTTATTAATAGAGTTTTCTAGATACAACATTCTAGATTTATCAAGTAACATATTTAATGACAATACATAAGGCAACTTATTAATATCTTTAGAATTCTCTAGAAATTTGTTGTATCTTCAACATTCTTTAGAATTCTCTAGAAATTTGTAGCACCTTTAACACTCCTCCTTGATGCAAATTTCGGGTACTCCAAGCATAGTTCGAAGTTTCTCAAATCTTGCTCTTGGCAATACCTTTGTGAAAATGTCTGCAACTTGCTCTTCTGTCCTGCAGTACTTGTATTCTTTTGTAGTGCTATCCAAACTTTATATTTTACGTGTTTCGATAAAAATAGAGATATTATCCAGATTTTCTTTTTTGTTTTCTTCTTTTGTGGAGACATCAGCTTACTATGTAGTGCATACCTATGCACTGTACATTTTCTAGCTATATCTGGTGCATATGAGAACGAAGTAGCGCTACGCATCAGAGATCTTACTATGTCTTCCCAATTTCTTTTTTCTTTTTTCCAAGTATCCATCGTTTTTCATGACGTTGTATTGTGTTTTGCGCCAATTGAGAGACTTATTTCCTCCGTTACAGTTTTAGCACTATTTTGTCCAGTTTTGAAATCAATTTCTTCTTTGATCTCTATTGTTGTCTCATGAACATAACCTGCAATATTCTTCATTGCAGTCACTTGCATTTCTTCAGCAGTTATTTTTCCTTTAGCAGGTGCTTCTTTTTCTCCGTTGTTTTGCACTGCTCTTTTTTCAACATGATTCGTACCTTTGACTTTCTTCTTCATCGAATTTCTTCTCCTCTTCTACTCCAAACTTTTCAGCTTCAATATCAGTCTCCAGTTCACTATTCTTCTTGTTTTCTTCTATTATCGTTGTGTCATTCTTTCCATATATTTCTTTCAATAGATTCCATGACTCTTTTACAGTATATTCTCCAGTGATATGATTCAATGCTACTTCATCGACGTTCTGACTCATCACAACATGAGCTTGAAGATCTTTCTATCTCCAACTTGTAAATGATTTTTTTTTCTTCCTCTGTCATATCTTTGATATTTTTTGGCCATTCATAGCCACTTTCAATGATCTCCCATTAGAGATCAATTCTTCTTTCTTTTTGTTACTCTGTTCTTTAAAGTTTTCTTTTGTGAGAACAAACGACGACGAAAAAAGTAGAAATGCCATAGCTTATTATGGTTGGAATTTTTCTCCGCCCAATATGCGAACAAACGAAGCTCTGATACCACTGTTAGTAGTTGTTGTAGTGGAAAATAGTTGAAATAGTAGAAGGTGCTACAAATTTCTAGAGAATTCTAAAGAATGTTGAAGATGCAACAAATACATAAGGATTCTAAAGAATGTTACAAATTTCTAGAGAATTCTAAAAATTTGCATCAACTATTTCAACTATTTTCGGGACATTGTCAAGCTAATATGAAGATCGCTGTAAATGGAGCATGACTTTGGTATCATTGGTTGTATTGGTTAAGCATTATGTTAGATTAATAAAGACCAGTTCAGCTAAGTTTTGATTAAAAAAAAAGCTTGTTACTAGTTGTAGTAGTGGAAAATAGTTGAATAGTTGAAATAGTTGAAATGGTGGAAGTAAAGTTTTAATAATGCAACAATTTTATTGCTTGTAGTTGTAGTATAAGTTTTAGTACATAGTTGTAGTGCTTGTTGTAGTACATAGATATAATGTGTCTCTTCTCATATTTATAAGCACCTTATTACAATTTTTTATTAATAGAGTTTTCTAGATACAACATTCTAGATTTATCGAGTAACATATTTAATAACAATACATAAGGCAACCTATTAATATCTTTAGAATTCTCTAGAAACTTGTTGCATCTTCAACATTCTTTAGAATTCTCTAGAAATTTGTAGCATCTTCAACACTCTTCCTTGATGCAAAATTCGGAACTCCAATCATTATTTGAAGTTGCTCAAATCTTGCTCTTGGCAATGTCTTTGTGAAAATGTCTGCAACTTGATCTTCTGTCCTGCAGTACTTGTACTCTTTTGTATTGCTATCCAGTCTTTATATTTTACATGTTTTGGTAAAAATAGAGATATTATCGAAATTTTCTTTTTTGTTTTCTTCTTTTGTGGAGACATCAACTTACTATGCAGCGCATACCTATGCACTGTACATTTTCTAACTATACTTGGTGCATATGAGAACGAAGTAGAGCTACGCATAGGAGATCTTACTATGTCTTCCCAATTTCTTTTTTCTTTTTTCCAAGCATCCATCGTTTTCCATAACGTTGTATTGTGTTTTGTGCCAATTGAGAGACTTATTTCCTCCGTTACGGTTTTAGGACTGTCCTGTCCAGTTTTGAAATCAATTTCTTCTTTGATCTCTGATGTTGCCTCATGAACATAACCTGCAATATTCTTCATTGCAGTCACTTGCATTTCTTCAGCAGTTACTTTTCCTTTAGCAGGTGCTTCTTCTTCTTCGTTGTTTTGCACTGCACTTTTTTCAACAGGATGCATAGCTTTTGCAAGTATACTTTCTTCTTCATCGAATTTCTTCTCCTCTTCTACTCCCAACTTTTCAGCTTCAATATCAGTCTCCACTTCACTATTCTTCTTGTTTTCTTCTATAATAGTTGTGTCATTCTTTCCATATATTTCTTTCAATAAATTTCATGAATCTTTTGCAGTATATTCTCCAATAATATGATTCCATACTACTTCATCGACGTTCTCACTCATTATAACATGAGTTTGAAGATCTTTCCATCTCAAACTTGTAAATGGTTTTTTTCCTCCTCCGTCATATTTTTAATATCTTTTGGCCATTCGTAGCCACTTTCAACGATCTCCCATAACCTTTATGAGATCGATTCTTCTTTCTTTTTGTTATTCCATTCTTCAAAGTTTTATTTTGTGAGAACAAACGATGACAAAAAAAAATGTCATAGCTTATAATGGTTGGATTTTTTTTTGCCCAATATGCAAACGAACAAAGCTCCGATACCACTTGTTAGTAGTTGTAGCAGTGGAAAATAGTTGAGTAGTTGAAAATAGTTGAAATGGTGGAAGTAAAGTTTTAATAATGCAACAATTTTATTGCTTTTAGTTGTAGTATAAGTTTTAGTATATAGTTGTAGTACTTGTTGTAGTACATTGATATAATGTGCCTCTTCTCATATTTATAGGCACCTTATTACAGTTTTTTATTAATAGAGTTTTCTAGATATAACATTTTATATTTATTGAGTAAAATATTTAATAACAATACATAAGGAAACTTATTAATATCTTTAGAATTCTCTAGAAATTTGTCGTATCTTCAACATTCTTTAGAATTCTCTAGAAATTTATAGCATCTTCAACATAAATACATACATAATTTGTAGCATCTTCAAACAATACATAAGGATTTGTTTAGCCGGTCCCCTAAAAAAAACTTGTTTTTAGTTGTAGTAGTGGAAAATAGTTGAATAGTTGAAATGGTTGGATGAAAAGTTTAATGGAGAAATGACTTCAAAGATTTGTAATGGAAGAACTTTATTACTCTGAAGTTTTTGGTACAAGTTGTGGTACTTGCTGTAGTACTTGTTGTAGTACATGGATATAATGTGACTCTTCTCATATTTATAGGCAAGTCAAGCTAATTATTTATTATTAGAATATTCTAGATACCACATTCTAGATAAAACAAGAAATACTTATTTAATAATACATAAAGCAATTTGTTGACCTCTTGATAATTCTAGAAATTTGTATCATCTTCAATACTTTAGAATTCTCTAGAAATTTGCAGCACTCTCAATACTCCTCCTTGATGAAAATTTCGGATACTCCAAGCATAGTTCGAAGTTCCTCAAATCTTGCTCTTGGTAGTGTTTTTATGAAGATGTCTGCAACTTGTTCTTCTATCCTGCAGTACTTGTACTCTTTCGTATTGCTATCCAGTCTTTATATTTTCTACATGTTTCGGTAAAAATAGAGATATTATCCAAATTTTCTTTTTTGTTTTCTTCTTTTGTGGAGACATCAACTTACTATGCAGCACATACCTATGCACTGTACATTTTCTTACTGTACCTGGTGCATATAAGAACCAAGTAGAGCTATGCATTAGAAATCTTACTATATCTTCCCAATTTCTTTTTTCTTTTTTTCTAAGCATCCATCGTTTTCCATGATGTTGTATTGTGTTTTCCGCCAATCGAGAGACTTATTTCCTCCGTTACAGTTTTAGGACAGTCCTGTCCAGTTTTGAAATCGATTTCTTCTTTGATCTCTACTGTTGTCTCATGAACGTAACCTGCAATATTCTTCATTTCAGTCACTTGCATTTCTTCAGCAGTTTTCCTTTAGCAGGTGCTTCTTCTTCTTCGTTGTTTTGCACTGCTCTTTTTTCAACAGGATCTGTAGCTTTTGCAAGTACACTTTCTTCTTCATCGGATTTCTTCTACCTCTTCTACTCCCAACTTTTCAGCTTCAATATCATTCTCAAGTTCACTATTCTTCTTGTTTTCTTCTATTATTGTTGTGTCATTCTTTCCATATATTTCTTTCAATAAATTCCATGATTCTTTTGCAGTATATTCTCCAGTAATATGATTCCATGCTACTTCATCGACGTTCTTACTTGTAGTGACCCGAAAATCCGGTCCAATTTGAGCTGACTAAATAACACAAGTCCAACCCCAAATTGCACTAGAAATTCAAGAAACTAATAGAAAGAAGATAGAGGGTGATGATAGATAAGATAGAAACTTAGAATAGAAGAAGAAGAAGACAAC
The DNA here is from genome assembly GCA_030737875.1 of Allium sativum. NCBI lineage: Eukaryota > Viridiplantae > Streptophyta > Magnoliopsida > Asparagales > Amaryllidaceae > Allium > Allium sativum. The sequence goes on along the minus strand of CM060924.1, from coordinate 179,784,743 downwards.
AACAACAACATCAGAGTAACACGAATCTCACAGCGGAACGAATAAAATATAAAATAACTTTTGAAATACAAAGTAATAACTGTTTATACATACCATTTTCAGAGTACAACATATAACATCACAGCGGAATAAATAATAGCTATCGACTGCTGAAGCCTCCTGCTCCAAGCTCTCCATGTGCATCTGTAAATCCCGACTACTTGACTGCCCGTACAAATTTAGGCACCCAAGAGTTTAGGGAAGACAAAACAAATAAACTCCGGGTCAGTCATGTGACTGGTGTGAGTAAACTCAAATCATTTAAACAGGTATATGATATCTCATAAGACCACGCCGTGAATACGGAATGGGTTTTTCCCTTATGAGAATCCAAACATCTTTGAAAAGCAATATCATTCTGATATTATGATAATGTCTAAATACAAATAGATATCAGTCTAGTAGAAACACTTGCATCTCACGTTCTACATATATAGTATACAATCAAAACCGCAGGTGCGTATTGGATGATTGGGTTTCCAACTATGACAAGGTATGGAACCACCTTCCGATCAGTGTAATCTAGGAACGATACACTGGAGTTCAACAAGAACATCTTGCAACTCAGCCACACATGACCGACCACTCATTTCGCTTAAGTGTATCGAATGTACATCACCAACGGTTGGGATCAGCAAACGTTTCCCGTATATATATGGGACATCATGGATAGATTAAAGAAAGCAAATGAATATTCTCTAGATAGGTGATTATACACCCTACTTCGGTGCGACCGACTTAGCCATGCTGCCTGCCCGATTTCTGTCATTTACCGGATGTGAGGCTAGAAACTACGTTTATCTATCTTTCATTGATAGCACGATTACTTTGAATGCCACATTATCAGATCCGTTAATCATTAGTTGGATCTGTACAAATAGATTCTGGATATTATGCGAAGGGAATAAATCCGTTGGCCACCATATATATTTGTACAGTCCAACTCATTCGATCATTGGAAATATTCTGTCAGACATTCGTCCATATACGTTCATTCTGGGATTGAACGAAAACGAAGGCACTATTCTGTAAACAGGACAGCCCTTGCTTAACACCATCTTCAATTATCTTCATCGTATTTGATCACAACGCTTATGTCAATACGGAGTGGTTCTTTGGATAATAATCCGACCGGTCTCTCCATATTAACAACGTAAAATGGTCAAAACTTGATAGTCTGTGATTTAACTATCAAATGAAAACATGTCGGTGTACAAACAACGATCTTAATTCCAAATGGAATTATTGATCCAATCATCAATCATATATATATTCATATATATTCATATTTCCTTATTTTCTAAGACTAGAAAATATACATTTTCAACATTGGAAAACATTTCCAATCCTCATTTACGCATCACTATCATTCCACAACTATTAGTCCCTAACTGTAAACTAGTAAGAGAACAATTCTCTAAGTATAAACCCCGAAAGCCGAAACCAACATCAGATCAACACTCAGAAAACTATTCAACTTACTAATCTCTAGTCAGTTTCTAATTTTTGTTTAACTTCACTTCTTAATTTCTATATTCGATTAACCCCTTTTGATAAACTACGTTTGATTAACTCCTTTTGATAAACTACGTTTTCCGTTACAACTATTTCCCTTTTTTAACGTTTACTTACCGTTACAAATATTTCCTATTTACAACTTCTATTTACCGTTACAAATATTTCCTATTTACAACTTCTATTTACCGTTACAAATATTTCCTATTAATAACTGTTTATTTATCTTCTAAATAAATATTTCTTATTTCTATTTATTTTCTAAATACTTTCCTTTTATAAAACCGTGTTCGTTTTATAAATAATCTATTTTCAAATTGTTTCCTTTTATAAAATCGGTTGATTTTATAAAACTCCTTTATTTCGATATACACTGAAATATTCCATTTTCACAACTCAGGGTTTCTTATGATATGTAAAATATCAAACAACGATGATCAATATCATTTTAGCACACATAATCCAGAACAGATTATATAACACATCATATAACACAATATATGAAAACAGTAAAATAATTGTTGAGGAATCCAGTCGGATTCCTCCAACCTGTCTCCCTGCATCCACAGATGTTACCCAATATAATAAATATCATATTTCATTTTGAAATGAAATATCCTGTTATACAGAACCATATTTGATTAACAGTACATAGATTAATTATAACTACGTTTTCAATCAAATCTATTTAACAGTCCAGTTTAACAATCAATCTACAGCAGTCAATAAATAAAGTACAATTTATATTAAAATATAATTTGAGGAGAGTTAGTGAGTTTTACTCACTTTGGCGCGTTAATCGTTATATAACGGTTTGCGTCGATAGCCCTGATCAGTTCTAGAAAATTCTATTCATCAGCATGATTCCGTCAGATCTTGGTTTATTCGACTCTAATTTCGTATCATGAACGGCTGATAGTTTCATGGTTATCATCTAATTTTCTTAATGTGCCCGAGCCACTGTCTAAATATTATTCTTCGTTCGCGCTCCTTTCCCTTTGATTTAAAGATATGAAATAGTCGGCAATTCTGACCTTTGGGATTTTCTTTTCTTTACTTTAAATTAAAATGGGCTTCATCCAAAATAGCTCGGCCCATCCATACTTGTCCGAGCCCAAACCCGCTGAAAGAAAATCCCCTTCTTCTCCAATACATTATCGAGCTCCAGAAACATTCACTCCTCCATAGCCGCACTCACAAATGCTTCTACCACCCTCATTCTATCACCATGTTCCCACTCCAAGCCCAATATAAATCTAACTGGTATTACCCAAAACATTCTCTTCTCAATTTTGTTCTACTCACGTTAAAAGATCAAACTCGAACGATCAGCTCGGAATCCGTTCCCACTCCTCGGTTTCGTGTATTTCTTCTATCGCCACACATTTCTTATGTGCACCGTCCCCCTGCAACTAAAATCCCCATCTCGTTTCGTCTTCAACGGATCACGGCAATTAAAAGAATGAAACTCAGTACCTTCCTTGCTCTAGGAACTCACGTAGCCTGCTCCTTCATTCCCAAACATTTCTGACTTCTTCTTGCTTCAAAAACCACAGTCCATCTTTCACCTACTGAGATCTGCACCCTCCTTTCCCAATAACCATCGACATATTTTCACCACAGAAACCCACTAGAATTCGCAACCACTACAGCAGGTAACGACAGATTTTGAAATCGTATTCACCCAAAAACATCTTGCGCTCAACTGCCATCTCACGCTCAACCATCCCCATCTGTATACCTCTCCTGTCATTCCTCCTTTCTTCTCACTCTTCCACGTCCATTTCTCCCATCCTCCTTCCAGTAAGCCGACCCCCTAAATGACCGTAAGAATTTCAGTCCGCCCTCACCACCCTCACACCCAACACAAACTCGCACGGTCCAGGAAATCCCGCACCAGTCCACGCTTTGAACTCCCTTCCATTTCCGTGAAACAACCTTCCACAACACAGCAGCACCCAAGGAACGAATCCTCCTTAACTCGAATTGCTACTGCTCCTTCCTCCTTGTATTGATTTTTGCAAGTGGATTTTCCCTTCTTTTTTTTCCATTTCGGTTTCGAAGAACACTGCGGCGGATATTTGGATTTTGAGCAAAATTAGGTTTAAGTGGGGATATTATATAGGGTTTTAGAATTTGAAGACGTGGCCTTTGTTGTTGCCGTAGGAATTAAATGGTTCGATTTAGTTTTGAGGGAGAACGAAATGTAATGGCGGCTACAAATTGTTTCAGGAGTTAGAACGAAATGTCTTAGGTTATAAGGAAGAGTTAAGTGTTACTTATAGGCATTTGGTTTTAGATATTTTCAGTGGATATTTTGGATTTGTGGCTTGCAGTGATTTTCTTTAGTCTTTAAGTAATAGGGGGACGCAAAACGATTTGGTAGGCTTTGATGTGAACATAAGACGTAGAGTTGTTTGGGCCATATGTTTGTTTTAAGTTTCGCTAAATTCTGATACCCCATTATATAAAGCTTCATTCATATACAGACTGTTATTGACGAAAATAAACATACCGCTGTTATAGACACTGTGTCATGATCCCAAAAATGCAATAATGCCGGTAGATGAACTCATATTGTGAAACCTCGAAATGTCGATACAAAGTGCCAAATACTACAAATAAAAAGTTGCTTATTTAATTAATTAAAAATTACAGTAAAATTCTAAAAATTAAATTATCGATAGGTCTCAAAAGAATCTTGTCTGAATTCAAACCCTATCTCTAGTTATATCGAATAAACCGATATGGTCGATAAACGATTCTATAGCGACTATTTCAAAATTTGATTTGGACATATCTCAAAATCTACACGACGAAATCCCGATTTTTCTCTTCCACTAGAAAGATATACTCCACCAGCTCCGCACGTTTCTTGTTTCACAGAAATCCGATTTAAAACGAATCCTGTACACTCAGTTGAAGTTCGAATCGTCAAATTACGAACTGCAGCGCCATTTCGAGCTCGGTTTTAAATTATAATATAATTATACGTTCTAGCGTCGTCGATTAAATAATATATTCGTTATTTAAATAATTAAATAAGTTAATTATTACACCGTCAAATATCCGGGTCATTACATTCTTCCCCACTTAAAATAATTTCGTCCTTGAAATTGCTAAGTTAGAGGACGACCCTATCTATTGGAATTCCTAAGATTTGTTTACCCCTTATTTCTGATTTCAACTGAACCAATTAATATTGACTAAAATATTAATTCCTTCCGACTAACCTAAATTTTCAAAAATTCTGAAAATTTTCTAACGCTTAAATTTTTTGGAAAATTTCGCCATAACCTCCTTTGTACAGCCCTATCGGCAAAACCACAACTCGCCTCTCTAGGCCTTCTCCAACCCAAAAGAAATTCAAAATGCCAAGCGGCTTGACAAATTGGCTCATAAATTCCAACTCATATGAAATATAAACTTGTACCTTTTTGCTGACCATATCATTATACCATTCCCATTGGTTATCAACTTAACATATACCAATGTCATTCCAATCCATCTCCTGTCAGTTTTTATCCTCAAACTCAAGCAATTGCTTATACTCAAGTCAAATTCCATTTCAAACTTAAGTACAATTCTTGATTCCAAATCCTTATAAAATCAATCAACTTACTCGATATCATCCCAATATAATTCCATTTTATATATAACCTTGTCCAAGTTTAATTCAAATTAATTTATTCACTTTCAATATTTTAATCTATTTAACTTCATAAGTTAAATTCAAATTCCAGAATTTAAATTCCTGGGTTTATTTCAAATAAATTTGAAACCATAATACCAATTCAAAACCTTTGAATTTTTAAACACTTGTTTTCCTTAAACAATTCAAAAACAAAATATTTGGTAGTAATCCGTCACTTAGCAACTCTAAAATGAACACTGATGATGTGGCCACACTCATCAGGGTTATTTCCCAGTTTATCGAAGTGAGTTCAATACTATAACACTTCCAATTTGAAAACATTTTCAAAATCTCCCAGGAACTTAAAATTAACTTATTTTAATTCCTAATCCTGATTTAAATTCAGATTTAATTCTTCTTATTTCATATACTTTACTTATATGAATTCTGATTAGTTATCTATAACCATTTTGCCTTTTTATAATTTCTTCCGATTATACTAACAACCAATACAACCAATTTTACTATGTTAATTTCAAAACATATCATGTTGGTTCATCGTATTCGAGTGTTTAGAAACCCCTATCGATATTATGGTGCCCCACCATCGACCAGAATTCATAAGCCACTCAACCAATAAAGCTCCACAATATAAAACAAATTTTTATATCAATTACAAATACGTTCACTCGTATATATACACTCAATCTCAATCTAGGATATTACTAATCCCATCTCTACTGAGTTACGCCACAGAGCCAAGGTAATTCGCTTAAGTTAAGCTCTGATACCAACTGTAGTGACCCGAAAATCCGGTCCAATTTGAGCTGACTAAATAAAACAAGTCCAACCCCAAATTGCACTAGAAATTCAAGAAACTAATAGAAAGAAGATAGAGGGTGAGGATAGATAAGATAGAAACTTAGAATAGAAGAAGAAGAAGACAACAACAACATCAGAGTAACACGAATCTCACAGCGGAACGAATAAAATATAACATAACTTTTGAAATACAAAGTTACAACTGTTTATACATACCATTTTCAGAGTACAACATATAACATCACAGCGGAATAAATAATAGCTATCGACTGCAGAAGCCTCCTGCTCCAAGCTCTCCAAGTGCATCTGTAAATCCCGACTACTTGACTGCCCATACAAATTTAGGCACCCAAGAGTTTAGGGAAGACAAAACAAATAAACTCCGGGTCAGTCATGTGACTGGTGTGAGTAAACTCAAATCATTTAAACAGGTATATGATATCTCATAAGACCACGCCGTGAATACGGAACGGGTTTTTCCCTTATGAGAATCCAAACATCTTTGAAAAGCAATATCATTCTGATATTATGATAATGTCTAAATACAAATAGATATCAGTCTAGTAGAAACGCTTGCATCTCACGTTCTACATATATAGTATACAATCAAAACCGCAGGTGCGTATTGGATGATTGGGTTTCCAACTATGACAAGGTATGGAACCACCTTCCGATCAGTGTACTCTAGGAACGATACACTGGAGTTCAACAAGAACATCTTGCAACTCAGCCACACATGACCGACCACTCATTTCGCTTAAGTGTATCGAATGTACATCACCAACGGTTGGGATCAGCAAACGTTTCCCGTATATATATGGGACAACATTGATAGATTAAAGAAAGCAAATGAATATTCTCTAGATAGGTGATTATACACCCTACTTCGGTGCGACCGACTTAGCCATGCTGCCTGCCCGATTTCTGTCATTTACCGGATGTGAGGCTAGAAACTACGTTTATCTATCTTTCATTGATAGCACGATTACTTTGAATGCCACATTATCAGATCCGTTAATCATTAGTTGGATCTGTACAAATAGATTCTGGATATTATGCGAAGGGAATAAATCCGTTGGCCACCATATATATTTGTACAGTCCAACTCATTCGATCATTGGAAATATTCTGTCAGACATTCGTCCATATACGTTCATTCTGGGATTGAACGAAAACGAAGGCACTATTCTGTAAACAGGACAGCCCTTGCTTAACACCATCTTCAATTATCTTCATCGTATTTGATCACAACGCTTATGTCAATACGGAGTGGTTCTTTGGATAATAATCCGACCGGTCTCTCCATATTAACAACGTAAAATGGTCAAAACTTGATAGTCTGTGATTTAACTATCAAATGAAAACATGTCGGTGTACAAACAACGATCTTAATTCCAAATGGAATTATTGATCCAATCATCAATCATATATATATATTCATATATATTCATATTTCCTTATTTTCTAAGACTAGAAAATATACATTTTCAACATTGGAAAACATTTCCAATCCTCATTTACGCATCACTATCATTCCACAACTATTAGTCCCTAACTGTAAACTAGTAAGAGAACAATTCTCTAAGTATAAACCCCGAAGGCCGAAACCAACATCAGATCAACACTCAGAAAACTATTCAACTTACTAATCTCTAGTCAGTTTCTAATTTTTGTTTAACTTCACTTCTTAATTTCTATATTCGATTAACCCCTTTTGATAAACTACGTTTGATTAACTCCTTTTGATAAACTACGTTTTCCGTTACAACTATTTCCCTTTTTTAACGTTTACTTACCGTTACAAATATTTCCTATTTACAACTTCTATTTACCGTTACAAATATTTCCTATTTACAACTTCTATTTACCGTTACAAATATTTCCTATTAATAACTGTTTATTTATCTTCTAAATAAATATTTCTTATTTCTATTTATTTTCTAAATACTTTCCTTTTATAAAACCGTGTTCGTTTTATAAATAATCTATTTTCAAATTGTTTCCTTTTATAAAATCGGTTGATTTTATAAAACTCCTTTATTTCGATATACACTGAAATATTCCATTTTCACAACTCAGGGTTTCTTATGATATGTAAAATATCAAACAACGATGATCAACATCATTTTAACACACATAATCCAGAACAGATTATATAACACATCATATAACACAATATATGAAAACAGTAAAATAATTGTTGAGGAATCCAGTCGGATTCCTCCAACCTGTCTCCCTGCATCCACAGATGTTACCCAATATAATAAATATCATATTTCATTTTGAAATGAAATATCCTGTTATACAGAACCATATTTGATTAACAGTACATAGATTAATTATAACTACGTTTTCAATGAAATCTATTTAACAGTCCAGTTTAACAATCAATCTACAGCAGTCAATAAATAAAGTACAATTTATATTAAAATATAATTTGAGGAGAGTTAGTGAGTTTTACTCACTTTGGCGCGTTAATCGTTATATAACGGTTTGCGTCGATAGCCCTGATCAGTTCTAGAAAATTCTATTCGTCAGCATGATTCCGTCAGATCTTGGTTTATTCGACTCTAATTTCGTATCATGAACGGCTGATAGTTTCGTGGTTATCATCTAATTTGCTTAATGTGCCCGAGCCACTGTCTAAATATTATTCTTCGTTCGCGCTCCTTTCCCTTTGATTTAAAGATATGAAATAGTCGGCAATTCTGACCTTTGGGATTTTCTTTTCTTTACTTTAAATTAAAATGGGCTTCATCCAAAATAGCTCGGCCCATCCATACTTGTCCGAGCCCAAACCCGCTGAAAGAAAATCCCCTTCTTCTCCAATACATTATCGAGCTCCAGAAACATTCACTCCTCCATAGCCGCACTCACAAATGCTTCTACCACCCTCATTCTATCACCATGTTCCCACTCCAAGCCCAATATAAATCTAACTGGTATTACCCAAAACATTCTCTTCTCAATTTTGTTCTACTCACGTTAAAAGATCAAACTCGAACGATCAGCTCGGAATCCGTTCCCACTCCTCGGTTTCGTGTATTTCTTCTATCGCCACACATTTCTTATGTGCACCGTCCCCCTGCAACTAAAATCCCCATCTCGTTTCCTCTTCAACGGATCACGGCAATTAAAAGAATGAAACTCAGTACCTTCCTTGCTCTAGGAACTCACGTAGCCTGCTCCTTCATTCCCAAACATTTCTGACTTCTTCTTGCTTCAAAAACCACAGTCCATCTTTCACCTGCTGTGATCTGCACCCTCCTTTCCCAATAACCATCGACATATTTTCACCACAGAAACCCACTAGAATTCGCAACCACTACAGCAGGTAACGACAGATTTTGAAATCGTATTCACCCAAAAACATCTCGCGCTCAACTGCCATCTCACGCTCAACCATCCCCATCTGTATACCTCTCCTGTTGTTCCTCCTTTCTTCTCACTCTTCCACGTCCATTTCTCCCATTCTCCTTCCAGTAAGCCGACCCCCTAAATGACCGTAAGAATTTCAGTCCGCCCTCACCACCCTCACACCCAACACAAAATCGCATGCTCCAGGAAATCCCGCACCAGTCCTTGCTTTGAACTCCCTTCCATTTCCGTGAAACAGCCTTCCACAACACAGCAGCACCCAAGGAACGAATCCTCCTTAACTCGAATTGCTACTGCTCCTTCCTCCTTGTATTGATTTTTGCAAGTGGATTTTCCCTTCTTTTTTTTCCATTTCGGTTTCGAAGAACACTACGGCGGATATTTGGATTTTGAGCAAAATTAGGTTTAAGTGGGGATATTATATAGGGTTTTAGAATTTGAAGACGTGGCCTTTGTTGTTGCCGTAGGAATTAAATGGTTCGATTTAGTTTTGAGGGAGAACGAAATGTAATGGCGGCTACAAATTATTTCAGGAGTTAGAACGAAATGTCTTAGGTTATAAGGAAGAGTTAAGTGTTACTTATAGGCATTTGGTTTTAGATATTTTCAGTGGATATTTTGGATTTGTGGCTTGCAGTGATTTTCTTTAGTCTTTAAGTAATAGGGGGACGCAAAACGATTTGGTAGGCTTTGATGTGAAGATAAGACGTAGAGTTGTTTGGGCCATATGTTTGTTTTAAGTTTCGCTAAATTCTGATACCCCATTATATAAAGCTTCATTCATATACAGACTGTTATTGACGAAAATAAACATACCGCTGTTATAGACACTGTGTCATGATCCCAAAAATGCAATAATACCGGTAGATGAACTCATATTGTGAAACCTCGAAATGTCGATACAAAGTGCCAAATACTACAAATAAAAAGTTGCTTATTTAATTAATTAAAAATTACAGTAAAATTCTAAAAATTAAATTATCGATAGGTCTCAAAAGAATCTTGTCTGAATTCAAACCCTATCTCTAGTTATATCGAATAAACCGATATGGTCGATAAACGATTCTATAGCGACTATTTCAAAATTTGATTTGGACATATCTCAAAATCTACACGACGAAATCCCGATTTTTCTCTTCCACTAGAAAGATATACTCCACCAGCTCCGCACGTTTCTTGTTTCACAGAAATCCGATTTAAAACGAATCCTGTACACTCAGTTGAAGTTCGAATCGTCAAATTACGAACTGCAGCGCCATTTCGAGCTCGGTTTTAAATTATAATATAATTATACGTTCTAGCGTCGTCGATTAAATAATATATTCGTTATTTAAATAATTAAATAAGTTAATTATTACACCGTCAAATATCCGGGTCATTACATTACTCATCACAACACGAGCTTGAAGATCTTTCCATCTCAAACTTGTAAATGATTTTTTTCTTCCTCGGTCATATCTTTGATATTTTTTGGCCATTCGTAGCCACTTTCAATGATCTCCCATAATCCTTTAGAGATCGGTTCTTCTTTCTTTTTGTTACTCCATTCTTCAAAGTTATCTTTTGCGAGAACAAACGACGAAAGATATAGAAATATTGCCATGGCTTATAATGATTGGAAATTTTTCTGCCTAATATGCGAATGAACAAAACTCTGATACCACTTGTTCGTAGTTGTAGTAGTGGAAAATAGTTGAACAGTTGAAATAGTTGGATGAAAAGTTTAATGTAGAAATGGCTTCAAAGATTTGTAATGGAAGAACTTTATTACTTTGAAGTTTTTGGTACAATTTGTGGTACTTGTTGTAGTACATGGATATAATGTACCTCTTCTCATATTTATAGGAAAATCAAACTAATTATTTATTATTAGATTATTCTAGATACAACACTCTAGACAAAATAAGAAATACTTATTTAATAATGCATAAAGCAATTTGTTAATCTCTTGAGAATTCTAGAGATTTGTATCATCTTCAATACTTTAGAATTCCCTAGAAATTTGCAGCACTCTCAATGAAAATATAAGTCCCACATCGGAAAATATAAAACTAAGATCCTGGATATAAACTAAGATGTTCCCCATCACATTGCCAATTGGTTTTGTGATAACTTGGGGTTCTCCAACATGGTATCGAGCCCAGGATATGAACTAATTCAACTAGTACGTATGTGCTTAACCTCCATACGTCCGCCACTCCATCCAAAAAAATAACTATGATGATAATGTAGATGGTTCTAATACGCCACACGTGAAGGGGGAGTGTTGAAAATATAAGTCCCAAATCGGGAAATATAAAACTAAGAACCTGGATATAAACTAAGATGTTCCCCATCACATTGCCAATTGGTTTTGTGATAACTTGGGGTTCTCCAACATGGTTCCATTGCAAGAAGTAGTGGGTCAAAGCAATGGAAGAAGAGATAAAAATGATTGAGAAAAATAACACTTGGGAACTTGTAGATTGTCTTAAAGATAAAGAAATCGTTGGAGTAAAATGGGTTTATAAGACAAAGATAAACCTAGATAGCTCAATACAAAGACACAAGGCAAGGCTCGTTGCAAAGGGCTACTCACATCAATATGGAGTTGACTATAATGAGACATTTTATCCAGTTGCACATCTTGATACAGTTAGAGCTTTAGTTGCTCTTCCCGCTCAGAATGGATGGAATGTTTTTCAACTAGATGTCAAGTCAGCCTTCCTAAATGGAGTACTTGTAATGGCCCGCAAATCCGTACTATCTGAGTTGACTGCATACATCACACGTCCAACCTAAATATCATAGAAATACGAATCATTTTTTATAGAAGAAGAACAGAAATAACAACACAGAATCTCACATCGCAGCGGAACAAAATATAATATATCATAACTTTTGGAATACAAAATTTTCTGTATACATATACATACTATTATCCGAGTATCACTATCAGAGTATAACACTTACAACACAGTGGAAATAACAATAACTAGATAACGCTGAAGCCTCCTGCTTCCATCTCCTCCAAGTAAATCTGTAAAATCCTGAACTACTTGACTGCCCGTACAAAATTTGGGTACCCAAGAGTTTAGGTAAAACAAAACAAAATAAACTCTGGGTCAGTCATGGGACTGGTACGAGTAAACAGTTTAAAACAGTTTGAGAAAATAAACGATATCTCATAAGACCACGTCGTATAACACGGAATGGGTTTTTCCCTTATGAGAATCCAAAACACTTGATTCAACTTTCCAAATCCTTTTGAAAGAAACGATAATCTTTATATCAAAACTCTTTTGATATTATAATAGTGTCTAAATCCAATAAATAGAAATCTAGTGGAACGTTTGCATCTCACGTTCCACATAATATAATATACAATCAAAACTGCGGGCACTTATTGGGTAATGCATTTCCAACTATGACAAGGTATGGAACCACCTTCCGATAGTGTATCTCTAGAGGAGAATACACTGGGTTCAACAAGAACATCTTGTAACCCGACCACACATGACCGACCACTCATTTCGCTTGAGTGTATCACCAACGGTTGGGATCAATTACCATTTCCTGAATGGGACAGCATCGAATAGAATAAGGAATTAAATGAATTTCTCTAGATAGGTGATAATACGTCCTAATGGAAGCTACCCACATAGCCATGCTGCCTGCCCGATTTTTCTCATTTCCCGGTTGTTGAGGCCTGAGGCTACGATTACTTATCATTTACTGATAGCACAATCACTTTGAATGCCACATTGTCAGATCCGTTAATCACTAATTGATTGTACAAATATATTCTGGATATTATGCTAAGAGATAAATCCTCCGCCACTATATATATTTATACAGACCAACATATTCGATCATTGGAAATACTTTGTTAGACATTCGTCCGTATACGTTCGTTCTGGGATTGAACGAAACCGAAGGCACAATTTCCATTAATAGAAAAAATCCTTGCACTTTACTCCATCGTCGATTATCTTTATATAATCTGATTCGCAACGCTACTGCCAATACGGAGTGGTTCTCGGATAATAATCCAACCGGTCTCTCCATATTGACAACGATATTGGCAAACACTTCGATAGTCGGTTATCTAACTATCGAAGAAAAACAAACATTCATTCATAGCATCAAACAATCACTGGGCCCCTTAATTAATATTTTTATTAATTAAATCACTACTCCATTTCCTTATCAATATTTGTTAACCAAATATTTTCAACAATCATCTTGGCCTTTTTCGCTATTTGGAGAATATTTCCAAATATCAACTTCTTTCATTCTCTATATTTAGAAAATATCTTTTATTTATAATTGGGAAACATTCCAATTACTTATCTCTTTCACGACCGTTCATTTCTACACACAGGAAATATTTATTTATTATATTTCCAAAATTCCACTTACTTGGGTTAAAACGAATGTTGTGTAAAACATCGTTACAATAACCCAAAACATTGCATTCAACTAACTCTTATTCAAACATTTCTCTTCGAGATTTATTTATCGGTTAAAAATGAAATCAATCAAGTTAGGGTATAACTACCTCTCAGACCTTGACTGAAAACATCATTAACTTCAAAATAGGCAAGACCAATTTCCTCAAATACTCAACACCATAAAAACCAATTATTCATTATTAAACCCATATACGTTTATCTTTCTAATTTTATCAGATTTAATTATAGATTTTCTTTTTGTTTATAGTATTCTATTTTCAATTCCGTTTCCTTATCGAATTCTATGTATATCGATACATTGATTTCTAACTATTCTTAAAAATATTCTAACTCCTTAAATTCCCGGAAAATTTTTCCATAGCCTCCTTTGTACTGGTCGATAGTTCAAACCTCAACTCGCCTCTTTAGGCCCTTTCCATTCAAAAAGAAAATCAAAAAGCCAAGTGACTTGCCGATTCGGCGCATAAAAACTCATATGGAATTTAAACATGTACCTTTTTGTCGGGCATTCGAATTATAATCTTTGTACACTTCATATCATACCTGTCTAACTCATATACGTCCATTTCCGTTTATTCTAACTCAATCTGGTCATTTTAACTCAATTCGCTAATTTATTCTTTAATTAACTCTTTTGCCTATTTCACTTTTTATTTGAACATATCACGTTCAAATATAAATTTATTTGTTTATAAAACAATCGAATGCCATTTCTAATTCAAGTTTCATATTCGATTCCGAATATGAATTTACAAACCCCTTTTTCTGATCCAAAGTCCAATTTCGATTTAAAATTCCATTAACTAATTTTTCTTCAAATTAGTTAATTCTACTCAATAATTAAACATCTGATTTGATTTTGTTTCAAAAATCATGTCATTACTCCACTCGAGTTTAGATATTATTTATAACTCAAAACCTAGATTTTTCTAATGAAGATTCGTATTTCTATTTGCTCAAAATCCTTTTATAAATTTAAATAAACCATTATGGTTTTATAATGGTTATGGCACTGTTTTTCTGAAAAATTGATTTTGACATAACTCAAAATCGATATGACAAAATCCAGATTTTTCTCTTCCATCAGAAAACTATTATCAAATTGGTCCTGACGATTCTTGTTATAAAGAATTCCGACTTAAATTGAGTTCTATATACTCAATTGAAGTTCATAACGCCAAATTACGAACTATCGCGCTGCGGCGAGTTCGTTTTAATTATATTAATATATATAAATGTTTAAACTTCGTTTATAAAAATTCTAACTACATTCTAATATATTTTAATATATATTAACCTAACTTTCCCAACTCAGCTTAAAAATTCTGATTAGTCTCTACTTGTCCATTTTTCATTTCTCGGTTATAAATTTATTTATAACTCGATCTGCTATATAAATTTCCAATTCCGTTAGGAATAAATTACTTTATAAAATTCGATGAAATCGAATTCCCAATATAATTTCTTAGACTAATCTCAATTCATTTTTATATTCCGAATATTGAAATAAAACCCGTCGTTCCCTTTCTGAAATGATTTCCAATTCACAGATAAATTCATATTTGAATTTAAATTTCTAAATTATCAAATGATAATTTATTTTCCTTAATTTATAAATGTTGTTTATAAATTTAACTTCCTTGTTTATAAAACAAGTTTCCATTTCGATTCTATTTCAAATTCTATTTTCAAATTCATACTTGAATTTAAACCTCTAAATTATCTAATGATAATTTATTTCACTAGATTTTTAAATATTGTTTATATTACCTGTTTATATATTTAAAGAAGTCTTGTTTCAAATCCATTTGAAAATTTTAATTTCTACTTTGGGAAAATAAATTTCCCTTTTTAAATTCACACTTGTATTTACATTTTTCCCAATTAAACAATTTTCATTCATTTTACTTCATTTATAAACATCGTTTATAAATTCACTTCAGTCCCCTGATTATTTAATTTATAAACACCGTTTATAAATTTACTTCAAATCCCACATCATTAATTTATAAACATCGTTTATAAATTCAATACTTGTTTTATATATTAAAACAAGTTAATATTTTTACAGCCTATTCTTAATTCAAATTCTATTTTTGATAAATAGATTTTCCCTTTAAATCTCAAATATTGTTTTCACGATATTTTTATATATCAACATTTTAGCCCAGTGATATTTAAACAATCAAACCACTCAATTATCAATCAACACATCATATATGATAATATATATAAAAACAAACAAATAATAATATTATTGAGGAATCCAGTTGGATCCCTCCAACCTGTTTTTCCTGCATCCACAGACGTTAGCCAACATAAATAATACCCATCCTGCTTCGAGGTAGGATATCGTGGTATAGAAGGTCATCCACTATCATAGCGTGGGGGTGTATAGGGTCATTCGCTAATGAAACTGCGGGCATCCGCTAATGGTACTGCGGGAACTATCCAATCACCAATATATATATATATATATATATATATATATATATATAATAACCACAAACACCCATCCTAAATAACTAATATATATTTAATAATAGCCACAGTAATATTTTAGTGCATGCAAACAACCAACGAATAATTATTTTAACGAATAAAATAATTCTAAATAAAAATATGAGTGAGATTTACTCACCATGGTTTATTTGCATTTCGTTTTAATTCTCTGCTCGTTAACTTTAAAGATGTGATTCCAACTCGACTTGCCTTGCATAATTTAACCTTGTAACAATTGAAATTTTCTTTTATTATTTTCTAAGAACATACCTATATATGTGTATATATATATATATATAATTTAATTGATATAACTATGAGTTGGTTTTAAATTTGTTACCTTGAAGAAAATCTAATCCACTACGACCGCTACCTTCCTTATGGACTCATCAGAACATCGACACTTCATGAAAATACCACATCCGTTCTTGTCATCTCCTCCTCCCCGACGCTATGTAAAACAATTATACCCTTCACTTTGAAACTCAACCAAGCCTCTCAAAACTGTTACAGTAATGATTTTACATCATTTCCATTTCCACTAATGATATTGCCTTTTTCAGTACTCCCATTACTGTATACTGTATGAACAAATTACAACTTTTATATGCTAATAGAATATTAATTGATTTGCTAGTTATTAATTAAATAAATAATTTACCCTAATACACGCATAAACTGACTTCTCCCCAAATTCAGATTGTTATCCTCACACACTGATCCTCCTACTGCTTACAACCAAAGTCCAAAATTCCTGCGCATTCCATCTTCACCATCGGACTGCCACACCACTCAATCACCTCGACCTCCCCCAATCTTCACTGTAAATTTCCCATTAGTTGATTCCTTAGTACAGTTTACTCTAATAACCTTCGATCCACCCTTGACCTTCCCAGAAATCAATGATGCACTCCAGAACACCACATCGAGCTCCACCTTCTCTGTTGCAACTTCGACCCATAACAGACCGCAACTTCGACTCCAAGCCTTAATTCACATGCGACTCCAAACTTCATCACGATCCCCTCTCAAAAATAGTGACTTCCAGCTTACTATCGAATTTACAGTAGAGCTGCAACATTAACAATCTCCAAAAAAGCTCAGCCTCTAATTCGACTGTTTGAAGTCGAGACCCCTAACTCCCATTCGTACGAAGAGCAGTTGCGCTCTCCCATTGGCCATCGAATCGGATTCCAATTCGCATCTTTTTCTTTCCTTTTTCAGAGTGGAGTTCAATTTGAAAAGAGGGAGAAAGGGAATTTCAATTTTGTCTCGAATCCCTAAGATGAACGAATAAAAGAAAGAGGAAAACAAATAAAAGAAGGGGTATCAGTGGTTTTTAAACAAATAAGAAGGAACAAATTTTCTTTCTGATTTCTTCTTAGGAATTGCTTTTGATTTTTCAGTAAATTTGTGAAGAGGGATTTCGGGTTTTCCTGAGAATGAAATGTATAAGAAAGAAGATTGGGGTGGTATCAGCTACATTATAAATAATAAGAATTGGTGTGTTAAAGAAGCTAAATTAGGTAGTGTGTCCTATAAGCTAACAATTTATTATTTTATCAGTTTACGTAACTTGAGTATGAAGTAACACACTAAAACTGCCATAAATGAGCTCCGATTTCTATGAAACTTGACACACTGCTATGGTTTGGCGTTCCGGACCCAATAAAATTAGTTTCGTCAAAAACCGAGGTCATTTGAAAATTAATTATTCTTAAATACCATATTAAAGCGATAAAATTTTATTTTAAATTCAAAAAAAACAATTTCTCGATAATAAATTTTTGTTATCATTTAATTGTATACAAATAAAAATGCTATAAATTATTTGAGTCAATTGGTCTTAGATTTAAATTTCGAATGAATTAGTTCAAATTCCCGTATTACGATAATTATATATATTCGTGTTAAATCGTATTTCGATTATGAAATCGATAACTCAATATAAAAATTGATTTATATTATCAACTCAATATTTAAATCCATATTAAATATATAAAATTAACCGACAAAAAATCTGGGTCGTTACAGTATTAGAAGAAGAGATCTATGTGGAGCAACCGCAAGGCTTCGTAAGTAAGGGCAATGAAGACAAAGTGCTAAGACTAAGAAAAGCCTTATATGGCCTGAAGCAAGCACCTCAAGCATGGTACAATAGAATTGACCAATACTTCATTAATCAAGGATTTAGGAGGAGCAAGAGTGATCCAATATTATACATCAAGACACAAGGTCAGTATGATACTCTCATTGTCTCTCTATATGTGGATGATCATATCTACATGGGAAACAATACGAAGATGATAACTGCATTCAAAGACGACACGATGAAAACATTTGAAATGACCGATCTTGGCTTGATGAATTACTTCCTTGGCATCGAGGTGAAACAACATAAGGAAGGTATATTTATCTCTCAAAAGAAATATACCGAAGAACTATTAAAGTAATTTAGAATGAATGGTTGCAAATCAGTAGCTACTCCACTCGTAACAAATGAGAAGTCGCAAAAGGATGTTGGAGCCCCAGAAGTTGATGCATCACGCTACAGAAGTTTGATTGGAAGCCTATTATTTCTTACTGCTACGCAACCGGATATCATGTATGTTACAAGTCTTTTAACAAGATTCATGCAGAATCCAAGCCAGATTCATCTTAGAGCAGCTAAAAGAGTTTTAAGATATTTACAAGGAACAAAGGAGTATGGAATATGGTACAAAACCATGACCAACTCAAAGTTGCTTGGCTACACTGATAGTGATTGGGCTGGATCAGTAAAGCACATCAGGCTATGCTTTTTCACTTGGATCAAGAATATTCTCATAGGCATCGAAGAAGCAAGCAACAGTTGCACAATTAATAGTAGAAGCATAATATGTGGCAGTACCTGAAGCAACAAGCCAAGCTATGTGGTTACGGAGAATACTTGAAGATATGGGTGAACATCAAAGACAACCTATTACAATCTACTGTGACAACAAATCAGCAATAACAATGACAAAGAATCCAGTCCATCATAGTCGAACTAAGCATATAGCTATCAAGTATCACTTTATCCGAGATGCAGAAGCGGCAAAAGAAATTTAGCTCAAGAACTGCAGGACAGAAGATCAAGTTGCAGACATATTCACAAAGGCACAACCAAGAGCAAGATTTGAACAACCTCGAACTATGCTTGGAGTATCCAAAATTTGCATCTAGGAGGAGTGTTGAAGATGCTACAAATTTCTAGAGAATTATAAAGAATGTTGAAGATGAAACAAGTTTCTAGAGAATTCTAAAAATATTAATAAGTTGCCTTATGTATTGTTATTAAATATGTTACTTGATAAATCTAGAATGTACTATCTGGAATATTCTAATATTAAATTATCATTTTGAGATGCCTATAAATAGGAGAATGGGAACATTGTAATGTTGTACCAAAATCTTCAAAGCAATAAAATTCTTCCATTACAAAATCTTTGAAGCCATTTCTCCATTAAACACTATTTCAACTATTCAACTATTTTTCACTACTATAACTACTAACAGATTATTTCCCTGCATGTTGTTGTATGCTTGTGATTATGTTCCTGCTACCGCAGAGGATGTTTATTTGATTGCATTCAGCTAATTGGCACATGATTGCCTGCATACATGTTCACAAAAGCATCTAACTTGCACTTTGTGAATTGCAGGGTTTGAAGCATATAATGTGCATGGATGAACAAGAAGAAGGCAATTGGAACTTGGTACTTCATGTTCAAAATTTTGTTTTCAAACTATGTCTGTGCATTTTACTCAATTGACTGGCGATGTAAGTCAATTATATATCATTTATCTAAAATACACAGGATGCCTTGTTTGTATCGTTAATCGGTGACAAATGTATGCATTAGTACGTAGAAAGTAGAAATTGGCTTTGAAGAAATAACAAAAGAAAGGGTCTACATCGTTATATGTTTCAACCTACCAGGTACTTCGTTCCCTCCTCTTTCAGTATTCCCTAACTTATACCTTTTAAGATGTATTGAATTTAACTAAGTTCAACAAGAAAATGAAAGGAATATTCATGAAAGTTACAAAGCATAATATATACCAAATTTTGTCTGGACGCTAATTTGAATAAAAAAAAAGTTGGTTATACTGGACTGAATGGCTTGACGACTTAGTTATTTCTACCTGTGACGACCCCAAACTTCCGTTGTTCGAAAGGAAGGATAATCATAGGAGTATAACATAATTACAACAATAACAGATCTAATATAATAACATAACACATAAATCATTGCAGTAGAAATAAGAATGTCATCACAAGATAACATTAAAGACATCAGAGTTTGCAGTTACAGGATACACTTAGCAAATAGAAGTCTCAACAAAGAAAGAAATAAGTCTCAACTCCATCAAATACATCAAAGATCAATAATGTCTAAATGTCTCAAGTAGCAATAAAAAGATAAAAAAGAAAAGGTTCTTCATCTTCTTCCTTAAGCAAGCTCCAATCCAGAATGTGTCTATACCTAAACCTGTCACTTGGCTGCCCGTATGAAAAGAGGGCACCCGAGTTTGCAAAGTGAAACAAACTACGAGTCAGTCATGGGACTAGTATGAGAAATCTTCCTTAACTAACAATATGGCTAATTACAGGACCATGCCGCTAACGCGGAACAAGTTTACATCATTGGATTGCCAGTGCATAGGTTTAATAATTTTTATTTCAAAAACAACGCAATGCTTTTTAGAAAATGAAATCATTATAAGACTCAAGTCCCATCACACAATGCAACGCAAACCGGAGGATAGAGTTTTACCTTATAATGATAAAAAATGCTTGATACATAGAAAATAATATTTTAATATTATTGTTAGTGTCTAATCAGTTTCAAAAATACTTCAAAGTAAATGTATCAATCCTATATTGCATAGTACCTATGACGACCCGCCCCGCACCAGCCTGCATTTCCTCCGAAGGTGCGCTGTACACATGCCCGACTAGCACGGAACGGTCGCCAAAGAAAGGAAAGAAGAGAATGAACTAAGAAGAAACCTGTAGAATTTCTCACAGCGCATGGAACAAAATATAATAATAACATAATCTTGACATAAAACATGCGAGATAGTGCATAAGCTGAAAACTAAACCAACATAGCAGCGGAAATCCAAATACAGCTTATGATCCAACTTCATCATTACAACTTTAAACTGTCTCTAAAGCAAAAGAAAGCTAAAATAGAAGATGCACTACTAATGCCCAAGCAGTGATCTTCAACAACAAAGGGAGAATATCTATATGTATCATACGTGGAAGCCTCCTGCTCGTCTCCGGATCAGCTACTCGTGCATACCCAGCTAACCTGTCTCTAGTCTGCTCGTGAGAGCACCCAGAGTAATAAGAAGAGACATAAAACTCTGGGTCAGACAAAAAGTCTGGTATGAGCGATAAGCAGCTAAACAGAATAATAACAGGTATACTAAACTATACCTGAACCTGGACCTGCAACCAAAGAGTTAGCACTACATACCGTACAATACTCTAAGGTGCCACTAAAAAGATGGTGTAAAGAATATGGGGGTGGGGGTGTGCATGTCATAATGATGGCAAACAAATTAAACATAACAACCATCCTCACATCTCTCACTCAGTCCGTAAAGCATACGATATCTACCGCTTCGATCACTAGACCCATCGAAGTAGTGACGGAGTTCAACTTGTACAACTACTGCCACTACCAAGCTTACCACATGGAGTCATGACCAAATCTTTACAAATGACCCCAGTTCATTGGTCTATAGCTCTTTAGTCGTACCTAGGCCACTGTGGCCCTGAATCCGTTCACGTACTCCCTACACATAGTGATCCAAAGTTATAGACATCAACAACTCCTTAGCACACGTCCCGCAGCGAAGCCCAATCATGAAGCTCACTCATTGGTTCCCAACTAGATCCTGAGTCGAAGCTCCTCATTTGGACTTCCTTTGCATCTCGGGTTTTGGTCAAATTGGAGTTGGTCTTCAGAAAGTCATCGCGTAGTAGTAATAGCACTCGGTTCGGATATGCATAGTGCTCCAGTCCTCATCGGTTCGGTTCGGTCTAGTGCCTCTTAGTATGTTCCTGGGTGCGATTCGGTTAGGATGTTCCCCATTAGCTCGGTTCGGTTCGGATGTTCCCCATTAGCTCGGTTCGGTTCGGATGCCCTCTATCTGGGTGCGGCTCGGTGGTTGCCTCCTCGTTCGGTTCGGTGGTTGCTCCCTCCTAGATATCCGATCTGATCCCATCCCTCTCTATTCGCCCGATCTGATCCCGTCCCTCTCCATTCGCCCGATCCGATCCTATCCTTTTGGTCCCTCCGATCAGATCCCCTGTCCAACTCCAACTCTAAGCAAATGGCCTTCCTTCTGGCCAAGCCCCTTATGCTAAGTTCCAATCCAAATTGAGTCCCCTTGCCTGGTTCCCCTATCCGATCCGAGCCCAAAAATCCGATCCGATCCGGTTCGAAACCCTGCATATTTCTTGCAACTTTCCAGCGATTGTTTACACCATTCGACGGCGTTTTCGACCAATCTATAACTTCTAGACAATCACAAAGCATACCATACAGTCATAGCAACATGTATAATCATTCACAAACACCCAAACAATAATCATAGCATGTAAAATGGATCAAACATACCCAAAACCCCATATTTTCCCTTAAGCATGTTTAGGAAAAATTAATGATATGATTAGTAAAACTTAACCAAATCAAACTAAATTTCTAACAGAGGTCTAAAACATTATTTAAGAATTTATAAATATTTTCCCAGAATTTATTATTGTATAAATTCGCTAATCTTCACTAATTACCCTTAATTAACTGTAATTAGTGCAAAACTATGCAAATCACTCACCTTGGCCACAAATAAAATTTTCAGAACTGAAACCTCGCTGATTTGGGTGAATACTGACATCTAACAGCAGCTCTAATACTGATTTGGTGAAGATCTTCTTTAATTTGGTGTTTCTAAGCCTAATCCTTGATTAAACGATGATTAGGGATGATTCTAGATGTTGGAGGCCATTGTTAGGGTTCCAAGGATGAAAGTGGCGGCTGAAAAATGAAAATAAGATCGTTCTCTAACTGATTTCAGCCTCCTCATAACCCTAATCCCGAAATGGGTTATGGGCCTTCTTGCTAATCACCCTAATTAGGCCCGGTTAAGCTGTTTTTCACCTTCTAAACCTTGTTTCAGCCATATCTCCCAAACGGTGAGTCTGTTTGGCTATAATGACCACTCTACGGAAAGGTAAATCATCAAACGAATCTAATGAAAGTAGTTTCAGGTCAAAATTCCTTTCCAGTCAAAAGTTATCGTTAAAGCAAGATCAGCTAGGGGCAAAACGGTCATTTAAAAATCGGCAAAAATCATGAACATGGGAAATGACCCCAATAGTCATTTCCCAAAGCCACACGACCATACGACTTCGTATGTGAAAGAAATAAATATTCTGCGATCATGCGATTTGTAGAATGCGGGTCGTTACGTTCTCCCCTCCCCCCCCCCCCTTAAGAAATTTCGTCCCCGAAATTCCTTAACCCAAAACATACAAAGGATCCCGCCTGCCTACCAGTCATATACAACAATTCAATCGTGCAAAACAAACAAAACAATCCTAACCTAGCATGCGGAGAACTAAATCGAAACTGAAATCTTACCAGGCAATGAGTTCTGGATACGTCTTCCTAATGCTCTCCTCTGTTTCCCTAGTACAGTCATTCTCATTCTCGCCCCACTGAACTTTGACTAATTTCACCGCCTTTCTTTGAAGCAGCTTTGTATCGTTCCCAATAATACGCATAGGCCTTCGGTTCCCAACCGCCTCGGGTTCAACTTCGACATCATCCAACTGATCAGGTGAAATAGTCACATCTGGGTCGTGTACGAACTTCCTTAACAGGGAAACATGAAACACGTTATGAACTCCTGCCATCTTGTCTGGTAATTCAACTTTATATGCTAAATTCCCAATTTGCTCAAGAACTGGGAATGGACCAACAAATCTTGGTGCTAACTTGCCTCTCCTGCCAAATCGTATCACGCTCTTCAACGGAGAAATCTTGACAAACACCAAGTCGCCAATGGAGAACTTTAATTCTCTTCTCCTCTTATCAGCATAACTCTTCTACCTATCTTAGGCAGCCTTCATTCGCTGTTGAATGATCTTGATCTTGTCTGAAGTTTCTCTTATCACATCTGGTCCAAGCACAAACTTATCACCAGTTTCTAACCAACATGACGGTGAGTTGCACGGTCTTCCGTACAAAGCTTCAAATGGAGCCATACCAATACTGGACTGATAACTATTATTATATGCAAACTCTACTAGATGCAAATGGTCATCCCATGATCCACCAAAATCCAATATGCAAGCTCTCAAAAGATCTTCTAACACTCGATTCACCCTCTCTGTCTGTCCGTCCGTTTGAGGGTGATACGTGGTACTGAGATGTAATTCTGATCCTAACGCCTCTTGTAAGCTCTTCCAAAATCCACTAGTGAACAACGGATCTCGGTCACTTACAAAGCCTTTGGGTATTCCATGAAATCTTACTACCCATTTTATATACAGTTCCACTAACTTTGCTGCCGTCCTGTTTGACTTGACGGGTATAAATCTTGCACTCTTGGTTAATCGGTCCACAATCAACCAAATGCTATCATGGCCCGACCTAGTCCTCGGTAAACCATCGATGAAATCCATTGAAACTTGCTCCTATTTCCATTCTGGAATATCTAATGGTTGTAACAAACCACTAGGCTTCCTTTGCTCAGCTTTAACTAGCTGTAAATTCATGCATTTGGATCTAAATTTCCCAACGTCTCTCTTCATCCCTTCCCAGTAGTAGGTCTGTTTCGTGTCTCAGTACATCTTGTTACCACTGGGATGTATAGTCAGTTTTGAGTGATGACATTCCCTAAGCACTTCATCTCTCAATCCATTGACATTGGGTACAACTAGTCTTCCATTCTTTCTAAGCCATCCATCTCGATCAAGCCCATACTTGTTCATCTCTCCGTCGATTTCCATCTCTAACTTTGAGATGATCTCCAATAGATTAGGATCGCTCCTCTGACTGGAACCAATCCGCTCAATCAAAGTGGGTCTGATCGTCAAACTTGCTAAAATTTCTGGATCTAATTCGCACTTTGGTCTAAAATCATACCCCGCGATGTACTCCAGTTGCTTCCATTCCAGAAACATATCCCCTAAGCTGGCATGTCTCCTACTCAATGCATCAGCTACCGCATTGCCCTTTCCTGGTGTATATGTGATATCGAAATCATAGGAAGCCAAGAATTCCAACCATCTTTGCTATCGGAGATTTAGATCCTTCTGAGAGAAGAGATACTTTAACGATTTGTGATCGGTAAACAGCTCAAACCTTTCTCCCAAGAGATAACGTCTCCACATCTTCAACGCGAACACGATCGCTGCTAATTCCATATCATGGGTAGGGTATCTTTTCTCGTGCGGTTTCAATTGCCAACTTGCATAAGCTACAACCCTACATCCTTGCATCAATACAACACCTAGTCGAGTACCACATGCATCCATATATACCATCATCTCTTCATTCCCCTTAGGAATGACTAACACTGGTGCGCGCGTCAACTTTTCCTTTAGACTCTTGAATGCATCCTCGCACTTTTCATCCCAGATGAAAGCTTGATTCTTCTTGGTCAACTGAGTCAACGGTGCTGCTATCTTGGAGAAATCTTGGATAAACTTACGATAATATCATGCTAATCCCAAGAAACTTCTTATGTCCATTGCATTCTTGGGCGTAGACCAATCCTGTACCGTAGCCACCTTCGCAGGATCCACGACAATACCATTCTCTGAAACAACATGGCCCAAGAACCTCACTTCCCTTCTCCAGAAGTGACACTTAGTAAACTTTGCTTTCAATTGGTGTTTTCTCAACACCTCCATCACTATCCTCAAATGTTCCTTGTGCTCTTCCTCTATCCTCGAGTAGACCAAAATATCATCCACGAACACAAGGACAAACTTATTCAACTGATCTCTGAATACCCTATTCACAAGATCCACAAAGTATGCTGGGGCATTGGTCAGCCCGAATGGCATGACCAACCACTCATAAAATTCAGACGGCGTCCTAA
This sequence comes from Allium sativum, assembly GCA_030737875.1. Taxonomy (NCBI): domain Eukaryota; kingdom Viridiplantae; phylum Streptophyta; class Magnoliopsida; order Asparagales; family Amaryllidaceae; genus Allium; species Allium sativum. The sequence goes on along the minus strand of CM060924.1, from coordinate 179,758,247 downwards.
ATGTCGTTTTAGCTATACTCTCAGCTTCCACTCTAAGCTGATGAAATCCTGTCGCGAGATCCAACTAGGAGAATACTCTCACGCCACTCAACTGGTCAAACAAATCATCTATCCGCGGTAGAGGATACTTATTCTTCCTCGTCACTTTATTCAATTCACGGTAGTCTACACACAATCGAAGGGAACCATCCGCCTTGGTAGCAAACACAACTGGTGCTCCCCATTCAGAAACACTCCTTCTGATAAATCCCTTCTTCAAAAGATCGCTGACTTGCACCCCGAGCTCTCGCTGCTCCCTTGGTGCCATACGACGAAGTGGCATCACTATAGGTCTGGCGTCTTTCACTAAATCAATACGGAACTCAATCTCTCGGTGTGGTGGAAGCCCGGTCACTTCTTCGAAAACGTCCGGATTCTGGCCAACCACGGGCAAACCTGAGAACTCACTATGCGGGATGTCGAGGGAATTTAGAAAACTAGCCATTACCCCATCACCGGGTAGACCACCAAACACTACCCTCCGCCCATCATCCGCTCTAGCTGTCACCAAAAAGCCCTCACAGTCTACCACCACCCCGTATCTTTGGAGCCAATCGACTCCCAAAATAATGCCAAACCCATTAAAGCCCAAAACAAAGAAATCACAAACAAACATGCATCCATGACTCGATAAGACCACAATACGACAAATCATGCTAAGGCTAGTCGAACCACCAATCGGGTTCGTCACTACAAAAGGTCTATTGACAATCTTGGGCTCCAATCCCAACCTATCTACCAGGTCACTAGATATGAAAGAACTGGAAGCTCCGGTATCAAACAAAACTCTAACAGGAACATCATAAACAGAAAGCATACCTTGAATAACGACATTCTTTCCCTTCTCCGCCGCAGTTGGGGCATTCGACGAAGAAGGAATAGCATTAAGGGCATATACTTTCACCATCTGCTTTTCTTTAGGGGGTTGCGGACACTTGTCCTTGTGATGTCCCACTTGGCCACAGTTGAAGCACTTCCTATCCGCTGGCTTGGCCCGACAATTACTAGCATAATGGCCCTTCTTTCCACAGCTGAAGCACTCAACATCCTTCTTATTCTTTTTCTTCCGGTCATCCTTAGTCTAATTCTGCTTTCTCTTATTCTGAGAACCATTCTTGCCTCCACCGCTTACTTGCGGTTTTGGCTCCTTAGCAGATGTAACTTCAGTCTTCAACTTAGGGTAAAGACTTTCTGATTTTAAAGCTTTCCTCACAATCGACTCAAACGTCTCATCAATGTGGTTAATAAGCCTTTACCCCAAGTATCCATCCAAGCCATTTATGAACTTCTCGTTCTTCTTCTCGGTAGTATCTATTAGGGATAACCCATATTTCGACAAAGTGTCGAATTCGGCAATATACTCCGAGACAGCTCTGCAATTCTGCTTGAGTTCCAAGAATTTCTTAAACAACACTGACTTCTGAGCAACTGGAATGAACTTATCGCTAAAGCGAACCTTAAACTGATCCCAAGTAATCTGATCCTCTAGGGTAGCTGCCTTTATAGCATTCCACCAATTCATAGCCCGTCCTTGCAGCTGACGAGATGCTAGCCTTCTCTTCATCGCATCCTTGATACCCAAATCTTCGAGGATACGCTCGCAGCTATCCAGCCAATCCTGAACATCCGCAGCCGACTCCGTTCTGTGGAACGACTTTCCACCAAGACTAGTATAATCCTTATTCAGCTTAGCGAAATCGGCCCTAGGCGCCTGCACTATTGGACCACCACCATTACCACCATTGAGAGCTGCCCACTGCACATCCCTAAGCATCTCTCTCATGATGTTAGTAAACATCGTCCTCATGTCAGCAGCATTCCCATTATTGGCTCCTCTACCGGTACCCCTTGCGTATCGGCTCATCGCTTAATCTGCATAGAGAAAACGATTAACCATTTCTATAGTGGTGCCAGTGCAGTGCGACTTCATTCTTAGCTATACTAATAGTATATATATATAGCTTTTGAAAACCAAAATAATCACAAATACGCGCTCTCATATACGTATTATCTCTCCCTGGTGTCTTTCCCTAGGTTAACTACGCAACCTAGAGCTCTAGTACCAAGTGTGACGGCCCGCCCCGCACCAGCCCACATTTCCTCCGAAGGTGCACTGTACACATGCCCGACTAGCACGGAATGGTCGCCAAAGAAAGGAAAGAAGAGAATGAACTAAGAAGAAACCTGTAGAATGTCTCACAGTGCATGGAACAAAATATAATAATAACATAATCTTGACATAAAACAGGCGAGACAGTGCATAAGCTGAAAACTAAACCAATATAGCAGCGGAAATCCAAATACAGCTTATGATCCAACTTCATTATTACAACTTTAAACTGTCTCTAAAGCAAAAGAAAGCTAAAATAGAAGATGCACTACTAATGCCCAAGCAGTGATCTTCAACAACACAAGGAGAATATCTGTATATATCATACGTGGAAGCCTCCTGCTCGTCTCCGGATCAGCTACTCGTGCATACCCAGCTAACCTATCTCTAGTCTGCTCGTGAGAGCAGCCAGAGTAATAAGAAGAGACATAAAACTCTGGGTCAGACAAAAAGTCTTGTATGAGCGATAAGTAGCTAAACAGAACAATAACAGGTATACTAAACCATACCTGAACCTGGACCTACAACCAAAGAGTTAGCACTACATACCGTACAATACTCTAAGGTGCCACTAAACAGATGGTGTAAAGAATACGGGGGTGGGGGTGTGCATATCATAATGATGGCAAACAAATCAAACATAACAACCATCCTCACATCTCTCACTCAGTGCGTAAAGCATACGATATCTACCGCTTCGATCACTAGACCCATCGAAGTAGTGACGGAGTTCAACTTGTACAGCTATTGCTACTACCAAGCTTACCACATGGAGTCATGACCAAATCTTTACAAATGACCCCACTTCATTGGTCTATAGCTCTTTAGTCGTACATAGGCCACTATGGCCCTGAATCCGTTCACGTACTCCCTACACATAGTGATCCAAAGTTATATAAATCGACAACTCCTTAGCATACGTCCCGCAGTGAAGCCCAATCATGAAGCTCACTCATTGGTTCCCAACTAGATCCTGAGTCAAAGCTCCTCATTCGGACTTCCTTTACATCTCGGGTTTTGGTCAAATTGGAGTTGGTCTTCAGAAAGTCGTCGCGTAGTAGTAATAGCACTCGGTTCGGATATGGATAGAGCTCCAGTCCTCATCGGTTCGGTTCGGTCTAGTGTCTCTTAGTATATTACTGGGTGCGGTTCGGTTAGGATGTTCCCCATTAGCTCGGTTCGGTTCGGATGTTCCCCATTAGCTCGGTTCGGTTCGGATGCCCTCTATCTGGGTGCAGCTCGGTGGTTGCCTCCTCGTTCGGTTCGGTGGTTGCTCCCACCTAGATATCCGATCCGATCCCATCCTTCTCTGTTCGCCCGATCTGATCTCGTCCCTCTCCATTCGGCCGATCCGATCCTATCCTTTTGGTCCCTCCGATCCGATCCCCTATCCAACTCCAACTCTAAGCAAATGGCCTTCCTTCTGGCCAAGCCCCTTATGCTAAGTTCCAATCCAAATCGAGTCCACTTGCCCGATTCCCCTATCCGATCCGAGCCCAAAAATCCGATCCGATCCGGTTCGAAACCCTGCATATTTCTTGTGACTTTCCAGCGATTGTTTACGCCATTCGACGGCGTTTTCGACCAATCTATCACTTATAGACTATCACAAAGCATACCATACAGTCATAGCAACATGTATAATCATTCACAAACACCAAAACAATAATCATAGCATGTAAAATGGATCAAACATACCCAAAACCCCATATTTTCCCTTAAGCATGTTTAGGAAAAACTAATGATATGATTAGTAAAACTTAACCAAATCCAACTAAATTTCTAACAGAGGTCTAAAACATTATTTAAGCATTTATAAATATTTTTCCAGAATTTATTAGTGTATAAATTCGTAATCTTCACTAATTACCCTTAATTAACCGTAATTAGTGCAAAACTATGCAAATCACTCACCTTGGCCACAAATAAAATTTTTAGAACTGAAACCTCGCTGATTTGGGCGAATACTGACGTCTAACAGCAGCTCTAATACTGATTTGGTGAAGATCTTCTTTGATTTGGTGTTGCTAAGTCTAATCCTTGATTAAACGGTGATTAGGGATGATTCTAGATGTTGGAGGCCATTGTTAGGGTTCCAAGGATGAAAGTGGCGGCTAAAAATGAAAATAAGATCGTTCTCTAACTGATTTCAACCTCCTCATAACCCTAATCCCGAAATGGGTTATGGGCCTTCTTGCTAATCACCCTAATTAGGCCCGGTTAAGCTGTTTTTCACCTTCTAAACCTTGTTTCGGCCATATCTCCCAAACGGTGAGTCCGTTTGGCTATAATGACCACTCTACGGAAAGGTAAACCATCAAACAAATCTAATGGAAGTGGTTTCAGGTCAAAATTCTTTTCCAGTCAAAAGTTATGGTCAAAGCAAGATCAGCTAGGGGCAAAACGGTCATTTAAAAATCGGCAAAAATCATGAACATGGGAAATGACCCCAATAGTCGTTTCCCAAAGCCACACGACCATACGACTTCGTATGTGAAAGAAATAAATATTCTACGATCCTGCGTTGCGTAGAATGCGGGTCGTTATAGTACCCCATCCTACTATGTCGCCATATATAGGTTTACAATCAAAACCATAATTTCATATTGGAAATTGGGTTTCCATCATGAGTCAAGGCTAGGGACGATCTCCTTACCGATTCGAGACACTTTAGCAATGTCTCAGGATCACACCTACGGGCAACCCTTGGATACTACAGGGCCGGTGAACAAATACTTTAGTGGATTGGCAATTCCTGACCACACGCTTCCCGATCCTATTGAACCTATAAAATGGTCACTATCAACCAATATAACCGAGACGTCTCATTCCATCAACCACATAACTAAAATGTCAGGGCTTGCAAAACCCTGATACCACTTCTAGCTAGAAAGAAACGTGTGCACTCCCTGCGTTCCCTTGTCCCATTTCTGACTCTTACCGGGGTGTGAGACTCGTGAGTAACGTTACACACAAAGCTATGCCAAAATAGGCTATGCTTTGATCATCATCCACAAGGTTCTGCTTTTCAACAAAAGCCCCAATCAATTGCATCTTGGCATATCACATTGACAATTCACGCCATGCGATCGATAACTACCAATATATAACCTCTGAGCTCATGCCTCTCAGAGAAGGGTGTTAAGCAAGAGAATAGATTCTCCGCCACCAACAGATATATATTAAATAGAAAGCAATTTACATGGAATGAAATCCAATGTCAGACACACATCCATTTACAAGTCCGTTCTGGGTCTGAACGAAAACAGAGTCACCTTATTCTTCGTCCTGTATGTCCAATACGGAAGAAAGGTGCTCGCTTATCCGGACAATCAACAAGTACGTCCGGACAACTACCACTTTAACCCTTTACTGGGAATGTTGGGCATCAGTAGTTATCCTTTCGATGTGAAGATCGTCGGTCTTCAATCGCCGTCTTTAAGATCTTCGGTTTAAATCGTCGTGTAATCATTTGAAATTAGATTAAACGCGGTCTTTTCAAATGATTCTCGCATATATATAGTTCAAAAACATTTCATATCGGTAATAGTTTTTAATAACGATTTATTGCTATTTTTATATATATGAAAATAGCTTAATTAATTTAACGATGCTTCAGGTCAATAGGCGGCCCTGGCGCTGTTTTTATCAAAATTTGATTTACACTTATCTCGAAATCCAATCGTTGGATTTTAACAAAATTTATATCGATGGAAAGATCTTCCCAAAGCGGTCCTAACGGTTCCAGTTTTGGGAAAATCCGACGGTTGGATCTTTCGTTATAATCGTTTAAATTACGATTCCGAAATTCGAACTACCGTGCGCGATTCGTTTAACTTTAATTTATATATATATATATATATAATTATATATATAAATATAAACCATTCGACGATTCCACTAACGTGTTTAATATGCCAAATAAAAGAATTTTTTTATTGGCTATCATATCTACGTATTGTCAAACAAAATACATTTCATTTACATGAAAATTGAACCAATGACAAGTTAACTTTGCATATAAATCCTAATATATGCAATGTAAATATAAATGTCGTTTTAACTATGCATATAAATTCTAATATATGCATTGCAAATAAAAATGTAGTTTTAACAATGCATATAAGTTCTAATATATGCAATGTAAATATAAATGTAATTTTGACAATGCATATAAATTCTAATATATGCAATGTAAATATAAATGTAATTTTAACAATGCATAAAGATTCTAATATATGCAATGTAAATATAAATGTAGTTTTGACAATGCATATAAATCCTAATATATGCAACGTAAATATAAATATAATTTTGACAATGCATATAAATTCTAATATATGCATTGCAAATAAAAATGTAGTTTTAACAATGCATATAAATTCTAATATATGCAATGTAAATGTAAATGTGATCAGTCAATATTTCCAATAATCAAACTTTACATTAAAAATTATGATTTTAATGTTTCAACACTCTTATTCAAACATGAACAATTTTTATATGAATTATTCTTTTATAAAAATGATATTTTTAATGTTAACATGCCTTTGTTTCAAAAATGAACATTTTCTAATGATTTATTTATTTCATTAAAAACAAAGTTTTTAATGTAAACATGTTTTATTTTAAAACATGCATGTTTTTCTAAATTCTATTATTACATTAAAAAGTGAAATTTTAATTTAAAACATGTTTTACTTTAAAACATGTATCTTTTTCTATATTTCTATTATTACATTAAAAAGTGAGTTTTTAATGTAAAATATGTTTTCCTTTAAAACATGTACATTGACCAATTTTCTAATATTACATTAAAAGTGAATTTTTAATGTATAACATGTTTTCATTTTAAAACATGAATCTTTTCCTATATTTCTATTATTACATTAAAAAGTGAGTTTTTAATGTAAAACATGTTTTCATTTTAAAACATGAATATTTTCTATAGTTCTATTATTACCTTAAAAATGAATTTTTAATGTAAAACATGTTTTCATTTTAAAACATGAATATTTTTCTATATTTCTATTATTACATTAAAAGTGAGTTTTTAATGTAAAACATGTTTTCCTTTAGAACATGTACATTTTCTACGTTTTAAAATTACATTAAAAATGTGAACTTTTTAATGTAATCATGTTCTTATTTTAAAAACATGAACATTTCTATTTTTAAATTAGTTCCAAAAAATGATAGAAATTTATATTTCATTTTTGTTGAAAGTTCTAGTTCAATCAAAATGGCAAAAGTGATATTTCATTTTGATTGAAAATTCTAATTCAATCAAAAAGACAACAATGATAAAAATTTTGATTCAACAAAATGTATAAAATGTGATATTTCATTTTTAGTGAATCTTCTTGTTCAACACAATGGTAAATTTGATACCTCATTTTTTTGTTGGAAAGTCTTAGTTCAACAAGATGGAAAATTTGATGTTTTCTATTTGTTGAAAATTCGAATTCAACAAATAGACAAAATTTGAAGTTTCTTATTTGTTGAAAATTCTAATTCAACAAATAGCCAAGAATTGATGTTTTCATACTCAACGAAAATTCTAATTCAACAAATAGACCCAAAATTGGTGTTTTCATATTTGTTGAAAATTCTAATTCAACAAACAGAGATAAAAATGGTGTTTTCATATTTGTTGAAAATTCTAATTTCAACAAATAGATAAAAAGGGTGTTTTCATATTTGTTGAAAATTCTAATTTCAACAAATAGAAAAAAAGGGTGTTTTCATATTTGTTGAAATTTCCAATTTCTCAAATTGACAAAAATTGTTGTTTTCTTACTCATTGAAATTTTTAGTTCAACAAATTGAAAAAATTGATATTTCATTTTTTTTCGTAACGATTTGATTTAAACCAAAAATGTTCATTTTTGTTTTGGCCAATTTAATTTAAACAAAAATGACAATTCCAACGCAACTATTCTAATCTTGACAACAATGATGATTCTTGTCCAATGATTCTAATTTGATCATCTTATCTAAACAAAAATTATACATTTTTGTTTTACTCAATCTATCACTACAAATTGATCTATATGTCTCTAAATTTTTTATCATTACAAATCAATATGTTTTGACAATTATATCACCACACAACATCACCAAACCACAGATCTGTACATTTCATTCAGCACAAAACAAATCATGAATAACAACAAAAAGGAATTAACTATAGTTTGGTGACAATAAAATCAGAATTATTTCTAATTATTAAAAAAAAGAAATAAATAGATTTCTCACAGTCGTTTAAATCTGAATGGTTCAGATCTGAAATTTTGGCCAAAATTTGATCAGCTCAGAAATGGTTCAAGTCAGTCCTGGAGCGTAGATCTCAGACTCACAATCGTAACACTTCAGAAATCGATCAATTTTGAGTTCATATGAATAAGATTGTTTAAGTCGATAACATTTTAAAAATAATAAATTAATTAGTTAAATAAACAAGACCTTCTTCTTCCTTCTAGACAAAGGCTGCCGAGTTTTCTTACTTGTTCGAACCTAGGTTTTAATTCTTTGATCAAATTTGCAAACTTGAAGACGATCAGAAACCACCACGACGTCGAGCATGGGGAAGCGCACGCGAGGGCCCTACCTTGGCCAACTCGATCGTGCCAGGAGGTGCGGTAGTTTAAATGCCGGGACTTCGGGGCGTCGGTTCTCGGAGTTCGTGCCACCAGGGAAAGATCAAACCGTACAGAGCTGAAGAGTGAATGGAGCACAACGATATTGTCTTAAGAACCTTGGTCTAAATTGTAGGATTAGAAGAAGTTAGGGATTTAAATATGGAGAGAATCGACCATTGAAAAAGAAGGAAGTGGCGGCCGTGAATTTGGTATTAGGGTTTAGCGTATTCCACCGTATTTTATACAGTATATTTTATATTAATTAATTGTTTAATAAAAGAATAACCCGTTAATCTATACGGACTCCAAATCTAGCCCCACAAAAGTTGTTCCAACCTAATTGCCCCTATTCCGGAACCAATAGGCTAGGTCCCGTCAGCCAAAACATTGTTTTTTCCTTAATTTAAAAATTAAATCCTTTGTTTAATTAATTCGATCGTACATTTAAATTCATTGGTGCCACATACGGACTCCAAAAAATAAATCTAGCTATGTTTTGACGATACGGTCCCAACAAAATTAATTTCATTGAATTTGGAGACCGTTTGAAAAATGACCTTTTTAACGGTCGATTAAATTCAACAGAAATTTTAAAATTAGAGTTTAATTTACTACGCTCACAAATTAATTCCAAAAATTTTGGAAAATTAAACTTAGCAATAATTTGACATTCCAGATCCGACATGTAGTGACCCGAAAATCCGGTCCAATTTGAGCTGACTAAATAACACAAGTCCAACCCCAAATTGCACTTGAAATTCAAGAAACTAATAGAAAGAAGATAGAGGGTGAGGAAAGATAAGATAGAACTAATAGAATAGAAGAATAAGAAGAGCATCATCATCAGAGTAACACGAATCTCACAGAGGAACGAATAAAATATAACATAACTTTTGAAATAAAAACAGTTATGTATACAATAGCACTTATCAGAGTACAACACTTACAACACAGCGGAAATAATAATAGCTATAGAATCCTGAAGCCTCTTGCTCCAGCTCTTCAAGTATCTGTAAAATCCCGACTACTTGACTGCTCGTACAAATTAGGCACCCAAGAGTTTAGGGAAAACAAATAAATAAACTCCGGGTCAGTAATGGGACTGGTATGAGTAAAACAGTTTAAAAACAGTTTGAACAAGTAAATGATATCTCATAAGACCACGTCGCATAACGGAACGGGTTTTCCCTTATGAGAATCCAAAATATCTTTATATCAAAACCTTTTGATATTATAATAATGTCTATCAACCACAATATAATAATCATCTAGCAGAAACGCTTTCATCTCACGTTCTACATATATAGTATACAAATCAAAACCGCACACACGTATTGGGTAATGGGTTTCCAACTATGACAAGGTATGGGACCACCTTCCGATCAGTGTACTATAGGAACGATACACTGGAATTCAACAAGAACATCTTGCAACTCAGCCACACATGACCGACCACTCATTTCGCTTGAGTGTATCGAATGTACATCACCAACGGTTGGGATCAACAACCGTTCCTGTATATATATGAGACAGCATTGATAGATTAAAGAAGCAAATGAATATTCTCTAGATAGGTGATTATACACCCTACTTCGGTGCGACCGACTTAGCCGTGCTGCCTGCCCGATTTCTGTCATTTACCGGATGTGAGGCTAGAAGCTACGCTTACTTTCCATTCATTGATAACACGATCACTTTGAATGCCACATTATCAGATCCGTTAATCATTAGTTGGTTTATAAAAATATCCTGGATGTTATGCTAAGGGATAAATCCGTTGCAACCATATATATTTATACAGACCAACCCATTCGATCATTGGAAATATTCTATCAGACAGTCGTCCATTTACGTTCGTTCTGGGACTGAACGAAACCGAAGGCACTATTCAGTACATCCATCTTAGTCCATTGTTATCTAAGATTATACAACAGCCCTTGTACTTTACACCGTCTTCAATATATTCAGCATACTTGATTCGCAACGGTTATGCCAATACGGAGTGGTTCTTCGGATAATAATCCAACCGGTCTCTCCATATTAACAACGTAAATATGGTCAAAACTTGATAGTCTGTGATTTAACTATCAATGAAAACATGTCGGTGTACAAACAACGATCTTATTTCCAAATGGAATTATCGATCAAATCACCCAACATATATATATATATATATATATTTCCTTATTTTCTATGATTAGAAAATATACGTTATTAACATTGGAAAACATTTCCAATTCTCATTCACGCATCACTACCATTTCACAACTATTAGTCCCTAACTGTAAACTAGTAGGAGAACAATCCTCTAAGTATAAACCCCGAAGGCCGAAACCAACATCAGATTGATACTCAGAAAATGATTCAACTTACTAATCTCTAGTCAGTTTCAAATTTTTGCTTAACTCTATTTTGATTTAACTCCAGCTGATTTACTCTAACTAGTTAACTCTAATTGGTTAACTCTAACTGATTAACTCTAACTGATTTACTCTAACTGGTTAACTCTAATTCGAATAACTTATATTCGATTAACTCCTTTTAATAACGTTTATCCATTTATAAAGATTTACTTTTAGTAACGGTTCTTCACTTTAAAAATGTCATTTTTATAACGTTTCTCCACTTATAAAGATTTCCTTATAACAACGTTTAATCACTTATAATGATTTCCTTATAACAACGTTTAATCTCTTATAATGATTTCCTTATAATAGCGTTTTCCTTTTTATAGCGTTTCCTTTTTATAGCGTTTTCCTTTTTATAGCTTTTCCTATTCCATTATAAATAATTTCCTTTTTATAACATCCTATTCCGTTATAAATAATTTCCTTTTTAATTCTATTTATTTTCTAAATAAATATTCCTTTATCACTTCACTTCTATTCATTAGATCCTCATTATAAATTGGTAAGTGAATAAATTTCTCAGCGTTAATCCCGAAGGCCGAAACCAACATCAGATCAACACTTTGAAATTTACCCAATTCAATCAACGTATAACAAGTTCTAATTACTCAAAAACCATACCCTATTCTCTTTACCCTTTTTAAATCAATTTTTATTTATTTTCTAAATAAATATCTCTTTTATAAAATTCTTTGATTTTATAAATATTTCTATTTTCAATATACGTTTTGAAAATCCCCTTTTTAAAACCCAGTATTTGTTAGAGTATTTCAAATACCACATGTCAATGATCAACGTCATCCAAACACACATAATCAATAGTAGATTATATATCACATCATACACCACAGTATATGAAAACAAAACAGTATTATATATATTGAGGAACCCAATTGGGTCCCTCCAACCTATTCCCCTGCATCACAGATGTAAAACAACACGAGTATAAAATATTCTGATAAATAGAATCAATATTCGATTAACGACTTATATATATATCGTTATCGATAATTTCAACTAACTGACTAGCAGTACAATCAACCAAATCAACACACAGCAATCAACAGATAATTATCAGTTCTAAGAATACGTTATAAAATTATAACTGTTTAGAGTTGGTGAGTTTTACTCACTTTGGCAGTTCATCGTTAAAGAACGATAAACTGTTATTTGATTTGAATCAAACAATTTATTTCGCCATAAATTCATACGAGCTCCACTCCACTTCTAGTCAGTTCCATGGTGTAGCTCTTGTCCATACGGTCCCAATGGATCTGACCATTCAGAATTCTGATAACGTATGTACAAGTTATTAACATTTTAAGATAATACAAATTAATTTAATAATTAACTAATTATCTTAACTTAATTAATTATTTTATCTAAAATTAATTAACCTTAAGTGCACATGATTAACTTAAGTATATTTAACTAACCTAAAATATGAATTAACTACCTAAGTATAATTTAATTAACTTAAGGATAAATAAATTAACTTAAGTGTAAATTTATCTTAAGTACCAATTAATTCCAATTAACCTCTAATTGTCAATTAATTAACTTGAGTATTAATTAGACCCTAATTATCAATTTATTTACTTAAGTATAAATCATTTATCCTAATTATAAACTAACTTAAGTTTAAACAAATTAACCTAAGAATAAATTTACTTATGTTTAAAGTAATTAACTCTTTAATTATATATGTTAAATATATTACTTTGTGTAAGATTATCGAGCCAAACCAATACTTCGTTCTGCCCGACTTTTGATGCTTCCTTCCATACTTCTGTCTTCCATTGTTCAATAGATTAGCCCGACCTTTGTTACTTTTGAATCTTGTTACCCACCTCATTTTATCTTTTACATTTCGCGTTAAAACCATGTTGCATGATCCCCTCTTTTTATAAGATGTTAGGCGGCCCATCTCCCTTTTGAGATGAAAACAAGGCCCAACGTCCATGCTTCAAGTTCAAAAAGGCTGCCTCCTATTTTCTTCTTCTTCCCCTTTCAACGTTGACTTCCTTTTCACGGTTGTCACAGTATGCCACCACTCCTTCACAACTACATCGCCTGACCTCCATATCAGTACAAACAAAACCCAATATGGCAACACCACACGCAAGTGTCATTTTACAATTCTCACTCTCCCTTCCCTTCTAACTGACCAACATATAATGCACCCTCCACCCAAACCATACTTCCTCAAACATCACGAACTAAACACACCACCGAACTTCAAATAAAAATCACCCAGAAGAACCATTCAAATATATACAATAACCTTCGAACTCTCAAAACACAGTACCTGCTTCTCAACGTCCAGCAGTGAACTCCCCCTCCATCCTCCATTCACGTTTCCAATTTCTAACACCACGCACACACTTCATCTTCCTCGAATTCACTTTGCTCCTCCCAGTAATCTTCGAACAACCATATACACATTTACCAACTCATATCCCCTTACCTCATCTACTATTATCCCCTCGCAAAAACTTGCGACTTCAGCTACCTCACAACGCCACAGTGCGAAGATCGACATCCAACCTTCCCGAAATCTCCAACTCCATGGTCTCCATCCACCCTGACATCGCATCACAGTCGAGATGAACCAGCTTCGTTGCTTTAAACCTTGAACTCCAGAAATTTGCAAACCACTCCAGATATGTGGAAAACTCCAACCCGTTCCAGCTGAATAAATCGAACAAGATTCGGTTCGAATCCAGAAAATGGTACACAGAAATGAAGATCGGGTTGTAAGGGTTTCCATGATACTCGTTTTGAGATTTATGGATTTATTTTCGAATTGTTTGAGGATTTCTTTGATCGGTTCTTGGCTGAGGTATTTTCGCGTTTTGAAGAAGAGGAAAACAAAACAGCGGCCAGTTTTAGGTATTGAAGAAAAAAGATGGTTTGAGGGTTTAGTGAAAATGGGGTATTATATAACCTAAGGAGATGGGAATATTCCAAAGAATATTCTATTTATATTTTTATCGCTATGTGTTCTTATCGAAATGAATTTCGTATGATCACATACGATACCCGTGAATCATGAAAACTGGCATACAGCTACCTCTCGACCTTACGGTCCCAACGAAACTGGTTTCGTCGAATTCTGACTTCGTATGCTCACACAACATATTTTTAACCGTCAGACTACTGACTGGTTTACACTCTAAAAATCCGTACGGCCACATAGTGACTCTAAAAATCACAAAACTTGACATCTAGCAATAATTTGATGTTGCGGATCCAACAAAATTAGTTTCTCCAATTCCGACTTCGTTTTCAAAAGTGACTATTTTTAAAGCTCTGAATGACCTTTTTAAATATATAAATATATTTAAATAAAATATTAATAAATTTATATTATCGTATATATTCACAATGGAATATCATACAGCTTCAGAAAATTATATACTTGATATTCCAAGTCTAGATTGAATCGATATTCAATTTATATTGAAAAATCCGTTTATAACGTAAATAAAGCGTTACGAATTATAAAGGAATTCCACAGCGACTTTTCTAAAATTTGATTTGGACGTAAATCAAAATCTACACGACGAAATCTCGATTTTTCTCTTTCACTAGAAAAATATACTTCACCAGCTCCTAACGTTTCTTGTTTCACAGAAATCCGACTTAAAACGGCTTCTGTATATTCAGCTGAAGTTCGAATCGCCAAATAGCGAACTGCAGCGCCATTTCGAGCTCGGTTTTAATTATAATATAATTATACGTTCTAACGTCGTCGATTAAATAATATATTCGTTATTTGAATAATTAAATAAGTTAATTATTTCACCGTCAAAAATCTGGGTCATTACATTCTTTCCCCCTTAAAATAAGTTTGTCCTCGAAATTGCTAAGCAAGAAGACGACCCTATCTACTGGGTATATATTTATCGGTTTACCCCTTAACTTCAGTTTCAACTGAACCAATTGATTTCGACTAAAATATTAATTTATTCTGACTAACTAAAATTTTCAAAAATTCTGAAAATTTTCTAACATCCGAAATTTTCTAAAAATTTCGCCATAACCTCCTTTGTACTGGTCGATACGTCAAATCACAACTCGCCTCTCTAGGCCTTCTCCAACCCAAAAGAAAATCAAATAGCCAAACGGCTTGCCAATTCGGCTCATAAATCACCAAACTCATATGAAATATAAACTTGTACCTTTTGTCGAGCATACCATTCATATCCTTTCATTTGTTACCACTTCAACATATACCCATGTCATTCCAAACAAATTCTAATCAGTTTATTCTCAATTCCAATCTTTCACTTATACAAGACAGATCTCATTCAACTCCAATATCAACTTTCAACCCCTTAACTCATCAACTCAATGCCATTTCAAATTATTCTATAATCAAATTCAGTTTTAATTCAACTTAGTTCAAATTAAATTTCTAATTTGTTTATTCACATTTACTAGTTCATCTGTTTAACTCATAAGTTAAATTCAAATTTTAAATGCCTAGGTTTATTTCAAATCCATTTGAAATCATGATACCAATTCAAAACCTTTGAATTTCTAAACCACTTGTTTTCTCAAAACATTTCAAAACAAAACCTTTTGTAGTAATCCGTCACTTAGAACTCGAAAATGACACTGATGATGTGGCCACACTCATCAGGGTTATTTCCCAGCGATCGAAGTGAGTTCAATACTATAACGTTTTCAGATTGAAAAACATTTTCAAAATCTCCCAGGAACTTATATTTTCCTTGTTTTAATTCCAATTCTGATTTAAATTTTCAGATTTTATTCTTCTTATGTCATATACTTTACTTATATGAATTCTAATTGGTTATCCATAACCAATTTAATTTTATAATCTTACTCGATTATAATAACAACCAACACAACCAATTATACTATGTTAATTTCAAAACATACCATGTCGGTCCATCGTATTCGAGTGTTTAGTAACCCCTATCGATACAGTGGATCAGACTGATCGACCAAAATTTACAAACTACTCAACCAATAAAACTCCACAATATAAAACAAATTTTTATATTAAATAACATATACGCGCTCATATATATACACTCAAACTCAATCTAGGGTATTACTAACCCCATCTCTACTGAGTCACGCCACAGAGCCAAGGTAATTCACTTAACTTAAGCTCTGATACCAACTGTAGTGACCCGAAAATCCGGTCCAATTTGAGCTGACTAAATAACACAAGTCCAACCCAAAATTGCACTTGAAATTCAAGAAACTAATAGAAATAAGATAGAGGGTAAGGAAAGATAAGATAGAACTAATAGAATAGAAGAATAAGAAGAGCATCATTATCAGAGTAACACGAATCTCACAGAGGAACGAATAAAATATAACATAACTTTTGAAATAAAAACAGTTATGTATACAATAGCACTTATCAGAGTACAACACGTACAACACAGCGGAAATAATAATAGCTATAGAATCCTGAAGCCTCCTGCTCCAGCTCTTCAAGTATCTGTAAAATCCCGACTACTTGACTGCCCGTACAAATTAGGCACCCAAGAGTTTAGGGAAAACAAATAAATAAACTCCGGGTCAGTCATGGGACTGGTATGAGTAAAACAGTTTAAAAACAGTTTGAACAAGTAAACGATATCTCATAAGACCACGCCGCATAACGGAACGGGTTTTCCCTTATGAGAATCCAAAATATCTTTATATCAAAACCTTTTGATATTATAATAATGTCTATCAACCATAATATAATAATCATCTAGTAGAAACGCTTTCATCTCACGTTCTACATATATAGTATACAAATCAAAACCGCACGCACATATTGGGTAATGGGTTTCCAACTATGACAAGGTATGGAACTACCTTCCGATCAGTGTACTCTAGGAACGATACACTGGAGTTCAACAAGAACATCTTGCAACTCAGCCACACATGACCGACCACTCATTTCGCTTGAGTGTATCGAATGTACATCACCAACGGTTAGGATCAGCAACCGTTCCTGTATATATATATATGGGACAGCATTGATAGATTAAAGAAGCAAATGAATATTCTCTAGATAGGTGATTATACACCCTACTTCGGTGCGACCGACTTAGCCGTGCTGCCTGCCCGATTTCTGTCATTTACCGGATGTGAGGCTAGAAGCTACGCTTACTTTCCATTCATTGATAACACGATCACTTTGAATGCCACATTATCAGATTCGTTAATCATTAGTTGGTTTATACAAATATCCTGGATGTTATGCTAAGGGATAAATCCGTTGCAACCATATATATATTTATACAGACCAACCCATTCGATCATTGGAAATATTCTGTCAGACAGTCGTCCATTTACGTTCGTTCTAGGACTGAACGAAACCGAAGGCACTATTCAGTACATCCATCTTAGTCCATTGTTATCTAAGATTATACAACAGCCCTTGTACTTTACACCGTCTTCAATATATTCAGCATACTTGATTCGCAACGGTTATGCCAATACGGAGTGGTTCTTGGGATAATAATCCAACCGGTCTCTCCATATTAGAAACGTAAATATGGTCAAAACTTGATAGTCTGTGATTTAACTATCAATGAAAACATGTCGGTGTACAAACAACGATCTTATTTCCAAATGGAATTATCGATCAAATCACCCAACATATATATATATATATATATATATATATATTTCCTTATTTTCTATGATTAGAAAATATACGTTATTAACATTGGAAAACATTTCCAATTCTCATTCACGCATCACTACCATTTCACAACTATTAGTCCCTAACTGTAAACTAGTAAGAGAACAATCCTCTAAGTATAAACCCCGAAGGCCGAAACCAACATCAGATCGATACTCAGAAAATGATTCAACTTACTAATCTCTAGTCAGTTTCAAATTTTTGCTTAACTATATTTTGATTTAACTCTAACTGATTTACTCTAACTAGTTAACTCTAACTGGTTAACTCTAACTGATTAACTCTAACTGATTTACTCTAACTGGTTAACTCTAATTCGAATAACTTATATTCGATTAACTCCTTTTAATAACGTTTATCCATTTATAAAGATTTACTTTTAGTAACGGTTCTTCACTTTAAAAATGTCATTTTTATAACGTTTCTCCACTTATAAAGATTTCCTTATAACAACGTTTAATCACTTATAATGATTTCCTTATAACAACGTTTAATCTCTTATAATGATTTCCTTATAATAGCGTTTTCCTTTTTATAGCGTTTCCTTTTTATAGCGTTTTCCTTTTTATAGCTTTTCCTATTCCATTATAAATAATTTCCTTTTTATAACATCCTATTCCGTTATAAATAATTTCCTTTTTAATTCTATTTATTTTCTAAATAAATATTCCTTTATCACTTCAGTTCTATTCATTAGATCCTCATTATAAATTGGTAAGCGAATAAATTTCTCAGTGTTAATCCCGAAGGCCGAAACCAACATCAGATCAACACTTTGAAATTTACCCAATTCAATCAACGTATAACAAGTTCTAATTACTCACAAACCATACCCTATTCTCTTTACCCTTTTTAAATCAATTTTTATTTATTTTCTAAATAAATATCTCTTTTATAAAATTCTTTGATTTTATAAATATTTCTATTTTCAATATACGTTTTGAAAATCTGTAATATCCCGCGTTTTTGGCCATCAAATATTTAATTTAATTTATTCTAAATATTTTATTTAGAAAATAAATGGATTTTTATATATAATTCGTTATTTAAATGGAGTTTGAACGTTAATTTATTTATAAACGAGCTCGAAATGGCGCTGCAGTTCGCTATTTGGCGATTTGAACTTCAACTGAATGTACAGAGTTCGTTTTAAATTGGATTTCTGTGGAACAAGAAACGGGTGGAGCTGATGGAGTATATCTTTCTAGTGGAAGAGAAAAATCAGGATTTCGTCATGTAGATTTTTAGATATGTCCAAATGAAATTTTTGAATAGTCGCTATAAAATCGTTTATCGACCTTATCGGTTTATTCGATATAACTAGAGATCGGGTTTGAATTTAGACAAGGTCCTTTTGGGAAGTAGCGATAATTTAATTTTTAGAATTTTACTGTAATTTTTAATTAATTTAATAAGCAACTTTTTATTTGGAGTATGTGGCACCCTGTATCGACATTTCGGGGTTTCACAATATGAGTCCATCTACCGGTATTATTACATTTGTGGGACCAGAGCACATCACTCATTTAAATGGTATTTTTGTTTCTGTCCATAACAGTCCCTACGTGAACAGAATATTTCGTAGTGGGGTACGCTATGTTTTTAACTTAAAACAAACTAAACTGAATGGTTAACTGGTCAAACGGACTCAGAATTCAACGAAACAAGTTTCATACGAAACCTTAGGAAGAGGTCTAGTGAAACGTCAAGGCCTCATATTTTTAGGATTTTTTCTGGAATTGTTAGAAATTATTGCTCGGTGTTTTTCATCGATATTTTCTAAGGGATTTTCGCAAACGGTGTCGGAATTCGATGAAACTTGTCCCATTGGGTCCGGAATATTTTTTTATGCTAGGATTACCTATTTGTTTGGCAAAAACGGAGGGTTTATGTAGGTAACTTGACGAATTTCTCTATGCAAAACATGGAACAATATAATAATAATATAAACATGTACACTTCTTTATATAAGGCACCAACGCAACCTTATATTGTATTTTTGATGTACGCTATTCCTTGCACTCCAAGCCTATAACCTTGCTTTTCTTTTCAGTACCATATGTAATTTTATTTTATTTTCTTGTCTGCTAATTTTCCACCGTGCCACACTGTTCCTTTCTTGCGCTCAAACAAAGTTTTCTTTGTCTTCAAATATACAACACCGTGCCGACCAAGTTTTGGGTAATCCCACCTATAGACAGCTCACCTACGACCGAAACATATATAATCAAATCTATAAACAAGATTTCCACCTATCTCATCAAATAAAATAGCTGGGCATATTTTCAAATCCATACCAAAGCAGCTTCAGAACAACGAGTGGTTCCATCAAGGATCTGCAAACCTAATGTAACAACTACCTAACATGAAATCCAATTGAAATGAAAACACATGGTTAAAAAGAGAAATGGGTACGGTGCCTTCAAACCGTGGGGACAAAGGAAACCAATTTCAACGTCTACAGTCTACTACCTATATTGCACAGTTACTAATACTTGGCACCCAAGTTTGCAATACTATAAATATACACCTAAAACACTACCGCTCTCATCACTCTCCTCTCTGTAAACCAAATAAAGTTCCTCACTGAAAAACTCAAAACCTCATATACGAAACGCTTAATACTGCTCATCACTTTCGTGGCTCATTTCGAGGGGTTACAACGTGGAAGGTGAGCATGGTTTGGGACGGTTTGGGTAGGGAGAGGTACTGAAAGTCCAAAGTGAAGGAATGAGCAACGTTAGTATGAGGAAATGGTGAATAATACCTGACAGAGGAGCTTGCGGGTTTTACCGAATGAAAAGCAATGGTAGATGCGAGGGTGTTATCCGGAGTATGGTTTCATTGGACGGTGAAGGGAAGCTGATGAGGGTTTCACCGTGATTCATGCCTTGAGAGCGAAGTGACGCGGGAGCCTACTGTGAAGAAGCTTACGGTATTTCTTTTGAATGGAGCTGAGTTTCCATGGGAACAACTATAGCCTGATCTCGGTTTAAATTGTTTGGGCCGAGTAAAGTCGGTAAGCCCAAATTATTTAATTGAATTTAAGTTTTGTGTTTAATTTAAATATGTGTTTACTTATAAAAATAACAACTTATCCACACGTTGTTATAATAACGAACCATCTGTTGCGTTGGAATCGGGGGAGGACACAAGCTACACTATGAAGTTGGTTCAGAACCCTTCGGAGCTCGTTTGCATTTAGGGTGACATAATACGTCTGATATTGAACCATCGACCGTCTACCGTATTGACGGTAAACGACCAAGGTGAGTAAATCTCACTAACTCTGAGCACTTTATATTTTTATAAAGTATTTTTAGAACTGATAATTATTGGTTGAATTGCTGAGTGTTGATTGTTTGGTTGAACTGCTAGTCATTTGATTGAAAATACCGATATAGTTATATATATCGTTAACCGATGTTGATTTTGTTTATCAGAATACCTCATATTTAAATGAAATTGATGTGAATTATATCGTGTAACATCTGTGGATGCAGGGAAATAGGTCGGAGGAATCCAACTGGATTCCTCAACATTTATTTACCGTTTTTCATATATTCTGATATATGATGTGTTATATCATCTGTTGTTGAACCTGTGTGTTTGGATGATGATTGAACCTTTTGATTTGGTATTTTTATACCATAAGTGATACTAGAAAGTGAAAAGGGATTTTCAAAGTTTATTTTGAAAATAAATTTTTTATATAAAATCAATAGATTTTATATATAATAGGAAGAGAATTTCATGAGAGAAAATGATTATAGAATCAAAGCATTTATTAAAAAACAAATATTGGTGAAATCAAATAGAAGGGAAAATATTGGTGAAATCAAATAGAAGGGAAATATTTGTGAAATGATTACAAATAGAAATAAAAAGGGAAACATTCGTAAAAGTATTTACAAATGGAATTGAAAAGGGAATATTCATGTAGGGAATAAAGAAAAGTTGACAGAAGTACTTATTTGTTAAATAAATAGAAAAGTTAAAAGAAATATTTATTTGTTGAATAAATAGAAAAGTTAAAGGGAATATTTATTTGTTAAATAAATAGAAGCGAAAAGAGAATAGTTATTTGTTGAGTATACGAATAGAAAAAGAATCTATTCAAGGGAAGTAATTCAAAGGAATTATTCCAAAGGAATTATTCAAAAGAGAAAAGTCAAAGGGATTAATTCAAAAGAGTTAATCAACTAGAGTTAAACAGTTGGAGTTAAACTGTTAGAATTAAACAGTTGGAGTTAAACTGTTAGAGTTAAACAGTTGGAGTTAAACTGTTAGAGTTAAACAGTTGGAGTTAAACTGTTAGAGTTAAAGTTAAACTGTCAGAGTTAAACCGTAAAGTTAAACAGTTAGAGTTAGTTAGTTAGAATTAACTAGTTAGAGTTATTCAGTTAGAGTTATCCAGTTAGAGTTATTCAGTTAAGATTAACCAGTTAGAGTTAATCAGTTAGAGTTAATCGTTTTGAGTCAAATCGAACTAGAGTTATTCAAATATAGTAATCGAATAAGGGTTAATTGAATATTAGTT
The DNA here is from genome assembly GCA_030737875.1 of Allium sativum. Taxonomy (NCBI): domain Eukaryota; kingdom Viridiplantae; phylum Streptophyta; class Magnoliopsida; order Asparagales; family Amaryllidaceae; genus Allium; species Allium sativum. Next base: position 179,735,824 of record CM060924.1, on the reverse strand, counting down.
ATTCAATTAGAATTGATCGAATCTAATTATTCGAGATAGAGTTAAAAATAGACAAAGTTATTTAAGGATGAATTTCCATTTAGCACGACTGCTAGCGTAATTTGCAGGGCTGCAGATAGCCTACGGCGGTCGGATGTTTCCTAGAGGAATCAGGCGTAACCATTGTGATCGCTGCGATCTAGAATCAAGCAAATAGTGTTAAATCAAATAGTAATTAATCAATAGAAGTTAATTAAGTCGAGCTAGTCGAGTATTAGTAAATTAAGTAGGGTTAGTCAAAAAGGGAATTAATCGAATATCACCTATTCGAAGTAGAGTTATCGAATATAGTTTATTCGAGAAGAGTAATCGAATATAGTTCGTTCGAAGTGTGTTAAATCGAATATAGTTATTCGAAGGAGAGAATTATCGAATATGGTTTATTCGAAGTGAGATTTTCGAATATTAGTTATTCGAAGAAAAGGATTACGAATATTAGTTATTCGAATAGGGGAATCGAATATAGTTTATTCGAAAGAGAATTATCGGATAGTGATTATTCGAGAGTGAATCATACATGGAAATTCGATTATATCGAATCAAGGGAAGTAATGTTTACTTTCCATTTCAAATCAAGTTTTAATTATCTGTTAATAAAGTAGTTGGTTGTTTATTTATCCAAATTAAGATATGGAAATATATTTAAGTTAACATATTTTGAAAGCATGGAATTATAACATTTATAGTTATAATCAAATGATTCAGTAAAGGAAGTGGATTCATAAGTAGAATCCGAGAGTTCGCAAGGAAGTTTCTTAAAGAGTGAAGTTTGAACTTTGTCTATTTCGAAGTTAGAAATGTTGTTCAGTTAAGGTCTGAGAGGTAATTATACCCTAACTTGATTGACTTCGTTTTTAACTAAGAAGTGGATAAGGTTCGAGAGTGAAAGGGGTTAAGTGAATTTAGTTAATGAGCGAAATGGTTGGTGTTGGCATAGCGATGTTTATTCAAACATCAGTTTAAACCCAATAAAGGAGATTTGGAAATGTCTTCCAAATGAAAATCAGAAATGTTTTCTGAATACAGAAAATGAGAAATGGAATTGTTTTCCATTGTTAATAACGTATATTTTCTAAATATAGTAAATAAGAAATATAGGAAAACAAGAATAAGGAAAAGGGTAAATTTATGATAATTTGATGATGAATGATGATTGATCGATAGAATTTCCATCTAGAAATAATATCGTTGTTTGCACACCGACATGTTTTTATTTGATAGTTAAATCACCGACTATCAAAGTTTTGACCATTTTAACGTTGTTAATATGGAGAGACCGGTCGGATTATTATCCAGAGAACCACTCCATATTGGCATAAGCGTTGCGAATCAAGTATGCTGAATATATTGAAGACGGAGTTATGCAAGGGCTATCCTATTTACAGAATAGTGCCTTCGGTTTGTCCAGTCCCAGGACAAACGTGTATGGAAGAATGTCTGACAGAGTATATTCAAAGGATCGCGTAAGTTGATCTCTTCAAACGTACTTACGTTTGGTGGCGGAGGAATTCGTTTCTCTTAGCTGTATACCCGTGGTATTTTTGGTGAAATCAATTTGTGATTTGGCGGGTATGACGATGTGGCATTCAAAGTAATGGAGGTGGGATCTGTCAAAAGATACGTTATGACCTCAAGCCTCATCCACCGGGAAATGACAAAAATCGGGCAGGCAGCATGGCTATGTGGGTCGCACCCATTAGGATGTATGATCACCTATATAGAGAAATTCCTTTTGTTCTTAAATCTATCGATGCTGTCCCTTATCGGGAGACGGTTGCTGATCCCAACCGTTGGTGATATACATTCGATACACTCAAGCGAAATGAGTGGTCGGTCATGTGTGGGCCGGGTTGCAAGATGTTCTTGTTGAACCCAGTGTATTTGCCTCTAGAGATACACGTTCGGAAGGTGGTCCCATACCTCGTCAAGTTGGAATCCAATCTCCAATAAGTGCCTGCGAGTTTGATTGTATATTATATATGTAGAGCGTGAGATGCAAGCGTTCTACTAGATTTTAATTACTTGTGATTAGACATTATTATAATATCAGATAATATATGATTTCCAAAGTGTTTTGGGTTATCGTAAGGTAAAAGCCATCCGTATTTATGAGTGGATTGGTCTTACGATTATCTTTTCTCTTGAAAAGGATTTTGAAAGTTAAACCAAATGATTTGAGTTTACTCACACCAGTCCCATGACTGACCCAGAGTTTATTTTGTTTTGTTTTCCCTAAACTCTTGGGTGCCCAAATTTGTACGGGCAGTCAAGTAGTCAGGATTTACAGTTATGCTTGAAGAGCTTGGAGCAGGAGACATCAAGATTTTTCTAGCTATTGATTATTCCGCTGTGATGAAAGTGTTGTACTCTGATAATGGTATGATATACATATACTACTTTGATTTCAAGATATGTTGTCTATTATATTTTATTCGTTCCGCTGTGAGATTCGTGTTACTCTGATGTTGTTGTGTTCTTCTTCTTCTTCTGTTCAAATTTTCTATCTTATCTATCCTCACCCTCTAATTTCTTTCTTGGACTATCCGGTAATTTCGACTTTTGATTGTTCGATAGGTGTTATATATCGGATAACCAAGGTCGTCTTTTCCCGGGTCGTTACAGTGGTATCAGAGCTGAAGGTTAAGTATTACCTTGGCTCTGTGGCGTGATTCAGTAGAGATGGGGTTAGTAATACCCTAGACTGAGTTTGAGTGTATATATACGAGTGAACGTATTTGTTATTTGATATAAAAATGGTTTTATATCGTGCAGATTTATTGGCTGAGTTGTTTATGAGTTCTGGTCGATCAGTTTGATCCACTGTATCGATAGGAGTTTCTAAACACTCAAGTACGGTAAACCGTCGCAGTATGTTTTGAAAGAGGGTAAATGAAATAATTTTACCCAAATTATATTTTGATATAAAGGAAATATATATATTTGAAGTATTATAGTATATTGGATGTGTTGGTTGATTATAATTGAAATGGTTATATAAGTAACCAATTAGAATTCGTATAATATAAAAGCAGATTTATTAAATCTGAAATTAAAATCAGAATTGGAATTAAAATTCCCAAAAGTAGGAAAGGTGGTTGCAAATGAACTTGAATTGCATATATGAGAATTTTAAAATCCTGGGATATTTTAAATTGTTTTGCGAGCATCGTGGTTGGTATTTTGAAAAAAATTTCAAAATGAAAGTGTTTAAATATGATTTTGGAAAGTTATATAGTATTGAACTCACTTTAATAGCTGGGAAATAACTCTGAGGATGCTGGCCACATCGTCAGTGTTCATTTCAGAGTTCTAAGTGACGGATTACTATCAAAGAGATTGTTCTTGAATTGTTTTTGAGAAAAACAAGTTGTTTTGAATCCTAAAAAGGAATATTTGATTTTTGAAAGAGCTAAACTATTTAAAAACTCTCAGGGAGATTGTTTGAACAAAAACAAAATTAAATAGAAATTCGTGAAAGCAAATATGAACTAAATCGAAACCAATTAACTGGAAATTGAATCGGGATATAATATATCGAGTAGAATCAGATTTTGAATTGGGAGACAGGAATCTGAAATGGTATTGGACTGGTAAGAAAGAGTTTGGATTGATGGAAGTTGGGTTAAGAATGAGATCTGGCTTGAATGCCTGAAGGATTTGGTTTTGAGGATAAAGTTGGAATTTTGTTTAGAAATGCATTTGTATATGCTGACAGGGTGGCAGACGGGAAGGATATAATGATATGCCCAACAAAAAGGTACACGTTTATTTTTATATGGGTTTGGTGATTTATGAGCCGATTTAGCAAGCCGCTTGGCTGTTTCATTTTCTTTTGGATTGGAAAAAGGCCTAGAAAGGCGAGTTGGAGTTGTACCGATTGAGCCGTACAAAGGAGATGCTGGCGAAATTTTTCGGAAATTTAAGGTGTTAGAAAATTTTCAATATTTTTGAAAATATTTATTTACAGTATTGAATTGGTTTTAATTTAAACTAAATCGGATTTGGAAATTAACGGGTTTGTAGCATTCTTTCTTACCTTAGGAATTTCGAGGACGAAATTATTTTAAGGGGGAAAAAATGTAATATCCCGCGTTTTTGGCCATCAAATATTTAATTTAATTTATTCTAAATATTTTATTTAGAAAATAAATGGATTTTTATATATAATTCGTTATTTAAATGGAGTTTGAACGTTAATTTATTTATAAACGAGCTCGAAATGGCGCTGCAGTTCGCTATTTGGCGATTTGAACTTCAACTGAATGTACAGAGTTCGTTTTAAATTGGATTTCTGTGGAACAAGAAACGGGTGGAGCTGATGGAGTATATCTTTCTAGTGGAAGAGAAAAATCAGGATTTCGTCATGTAGATTTTTAGATATGTCCAAATCAAATTTTTGAATAGTCGCTATAAAATCGTTTATCGACCGTATCGGTTTACTCGATATAACTAGAGATCGGGTTTGAATTTAGACAAGGTCCTTTTGGGAAGTAGCGATAATTTAATTTTTAGAATTTTACTGTAATTTTTAATTAATTTAATAAGCAACTTTTTATGTAACGACCCGCGTTCTACGCATCATAGGATCGTAGGATATTTATTTCTTTCACATACGAAGTCGTATGGTCATGTAACTTTGGGAGACGACTATTGAGGTCATTTTCCATGTTCATGATTTTTCCCGATTTTTAAATGACCATTTTACCCCTAGTTGGCACTGTTTTGGCCATAACTTTTGACTGGAAAGGAATTTTGACCTGAAAGAACTTCCATTGGCTTCGGATGATGGTTTCTCTTTCCGTAGAGTGGTCACATTAGCCAAACAGACTTACCGTTTGGGAGATATGGCTGAAACAAGTTTCAGATGGTTAAAAACAGCTTAATTGGGCTTAAACGGGTGATTAGCAGCTAGGCCCAAGGGGAATTTCGGGTTTAGGGGCATATAGGGGCTGATTAGGGTTAGAGAACATTTCTTTAGACATTTTCCAGCCGCCACTTTCATTTCTCTTGACCTAGCCATGGCCTCCATTCTCTAAATCACTCTAAAACACCCAAAAATCACTTCCTAATCAAGGATTAAGGCTTAGAGGCATCAAATTAAGAAGAAAAAGCACCAAAGCAAGATTAGAGCTGCTGTTGGACATCAGTATTCGCCCAAATCAGAGGAGTTTCAGTTCTGAGAATTTTGTTTGTGGCCAAGGTGAGTGATTTGCATAGTTTTTGCACTAATTACGGTGATTAAGGGTAATTAGTGAAGATTAGCGAATTTATACGTAAATAAATTCTGGAAAAATTCTTAAAATTCTAAAATAATGTTTTAAGGCTCTGTTAGAAATTTGGGTTAATTCCGATGTGTTTTGCTAATCGTATGCTTAAACATGATTAAGAGGGATTATAGGAAAATGTGAGGTTTTGGCCACTTTTGATCCATTATGATTCATTTAAATTGTTGTTTGTTGCTTGCGGTTGCTGTTATATGTTGCTATGACTCTTTGGTATGCTTTGTGATTAATCCCAATAGTTAGATTGGTCGAAAACGCCGTCGAGAGGCGTATAAACAGTTGCTGGAAAGTTGCAGAAAGCTGCAGGGTATCTAACCGGATCGGATCGGGTAGGGGATCGGATCGGGTAGGGGATCGGATCGGACATATCCGAACCGGACCGGGGCGTGGTACTTTCTGGAGCATGACGTGAAGAGGCAACAAGGAAGGCGTGGTCGGATCGGAGGGGCGTAGCGTGGGATCGGAAGGAACAAGGAGGACTGAAGTGGAAGAAAGAGGAGCATGGATACCATATTCCGAACCGAATCGAGAGCAATACACGAACCGAACTGATGCTGACGAAACGGAGACGGAGACACTCAAGCCATGGGGTATCCGAACCGAACCGCTTCAGAGCTCCGAACCGAACCGCATGAGGGAGAGCTCCGAACCGAACCGCATGAGGGAGAACTCCGAACCGAACCGCATGAGGGAGAGCTCCGAACCGAACCGCATGAGGGAGAAGGACCCGAACTCAGAGGAGGGTGGCACTCCGAGCCGAACCGGGAAACGTATCCGAACCGAACCGAGCATGGGGAACCAGACGTGTACTTTTACTACTTCGTGATGACTCTTCTGAAGACCAACTCCCATTCGACCAAACCCGAGATGCAAAGGAAGTCCAAATGAGAAGTTAGAGCTCAAGATTCAGATGGGAATCAACGAGTTCGCTTCATGGTTGGGCTTTGCTGCGGGACGCGTGTTAAGGAGTTATCGACGTCTATAGCTTTGGACCACTATGGTAGGAGGTGCGAAGGCGGATTCAGGGCCATTATGGCATCGGTAGAACCAAGGGCTACGACCAATGAAGTGGGTCATTGAAATGTTTGGTCATGACTCCAAGTGTTTGGCTTGGTCACAGCAGGGTTTCTACAAGTCGGGATTCGTCGTTACCTCAGTTTGTCTAGTGTTCCAAAGTGGTAGATGTCGTACGCTTTACGCACTGAGTGAGAGATCTGAGGATGATTGCTATGGATGATTTGTCTGCTATCATTGTGACATGCACACCCCACCCCCCGTATTCTTACACTATTTATTATGGCACCTTAGAGCATTGTACGGTATGTGGTACTAACTCTTTGGTTGCAGGTCCAGGTTCAGGTATGGTTTAGTATACCTGTTATTATTCTGTTTAGATGCTTATCGCTCATACCAGGCTTTATGTCTGACCCAGAGTTTTATGTCTCCTCTTATTACTCTGGGTGCTCACACGAGCAGACTAGAGACAGGTTAGCTGGTGATGCACGGGTAGATGATCCGGAGACGAGCAGGAGGCTTCCACGTAATATATATAGTATTCTCCCTATGTTGTGAAGATCACTGCTTGGGCATTGTTGGTGTATCTTCTACTTCAGCTTTCTTTTGCTTAGAGACAGTAAATTTGGAAAATTGTAATAAGCTGTATTTGGATTTCCGCTGCTTTGATGATTGATGTTGATTTTAGTTATCAGCTTATGCACTGTCTCGCCTGTTTTGTGTCAAGTATGTTATTATTATATTTTATTCCATGCGCTGTGAGACATTCTACAGGTTTCTTGATTAGTTCATTCTCTTCTTTCCTTTCTCTTGACGTCCGTCCTGTGCTAGTCGAGCATGTGTACAGCGCACTTTCGGAGGAAATGCAGGCTGGTGCGGGGCGGGCCGTCACACTTGGTATCAGAGCTCTAGGTTGCGTAGTTAACCAAGGGAAGTTATCAGGGAGAGATAATATACGTATACGAGAGAGCGTATTTGTGATTATTTTGGTTTTTAAAAGCTATATATATATATATTATTAGTAGTATAAGGATGAAGTCGTACTGCACTAGCACCACTATGGAGTCGTTAATCATTTCCTTTTTCAGATTGACGATGAGCCGATATGTTAGAGGTACCGGTAGGGGAGCCAATAATGGGAATGCTGCTGACATGAGGACGATGTTTACTGACCTCATGAGAGATATGCTTAGAGATGTACAGAGGGCAGCTCCCAATGGTGGGAATGGTGGTGGTCCAATGGTGCAGGCGCCAAGAGTCGACTTCGCCAAGCTGAATAAGGATTATACTAGCCTTGGTGGGAAGCCGTTCCACGGAACGGAGTCGGCTACGGATGTTCAGGATTGGGTGGATAGTTGCGAACGTATCTTCGAGGATTTGGGTATCGAGGATGCGATGAAGAGAAAGCTAGCGTCCCGTCAGCTGCAAGGGCGGGCAATGAATTGGTGGAATGCTATAAAGGCAGCTACTCCCGAAGATCAGATTACTTGGGAGCAGTTTAAAGCTCGCTTTAGTGAGAAGTTCATTCCAGCTGCTCAGAAGTCAATGTTGTTTAAGAAGTTCTTGGAGCTCAAGCAGAATGGCAGAGCTGTCTCGGAGTATATTGCTGAATGTGACACTTTGTCAAAATATGGGTTATCTCTTATTGATACTGCCGAGAAAAAGAATGAGAAATTCATAACTGGTTTGGATCAGTACTTGGGGGAAAAACTTATTAACCACATCGATGAGACGTTTGAATCGATTGTGGGGAAAGCTTTAAGATCGGAAAGTCTCTACCCTAAGTCGAAGACTGAGGTTGCATCTGCAGAAGAGCCAAAACCACAAGCAAGTGGTGGAGGCAAAGGTGGTTCTCAGAATAAGAGAAAGCAGAATCAGGCTAAGGACGGCCAGAAGAAAAAGAATAAGCAAGATGTGGAGTGCTTCATCTGTGGTAAGAAGGGCCATTATGCTAGTAATTGTCGGGCCAAGCCAGCGGATAGGAAGTGCTTCAACTGTGGCCAAATGGGACATCACAAGGACAAGTGTCCACAGCACCCTAAGGAAAAGCAAATGGTGAAAGCATATGCTCTTAATGCTATTCCTTCTTCGTCGAATGCCCCAACTGCGGCGGAGAAGGGAAAGAATGTCGTCATTCAAGGTATGCTCTCTGTTTATGATGTTCCTGTTAGAGTTTTGTTTGATACCGGAGCTTCCAGTTCTTTCATATCTAGTGACCTGGTAGATAGGTTGGGATTGGAGCCCGAGATTGTCGATAGACCTTTAGTAGTGACGAACCCGATTGGTGGTTCTACTAGCCTTAGCATGATTTGTCGTAATGTGGTCTTATCGAGTCATGGATGCATGTTTGTTTGTGATTGCTTTGTTTTGGGCTTTACTGGGTTTGACATTATTCTGGGAGTAGATTGGCTCCAAAGATATGGGGTGGTGGTAGACTGTGAGGGCTTGTTGGTGACAGCTAGAGCGGATGATGGGCGGAGGATAGTGTTTGGTGGTCTACCCAGTAAGGGGGTATTGGGTAGTTTTCTAAACTCCCTCGACATTCCGCATAGTGAGTTGTCAGGTTTGCCCGTGGTTGGCCAGTATCCGGATGTTTTTGAAGAAGTGACCGGACTTCCACCACACCGAGAGATTGAGTTCCGTATTGATTTGGTAAAAGATGCCAGGCCTATAGTGATGCCACTTCGTCGTATGGCACCAAGGGAGCAGCGAGAGCTCGAGGTGCAAGTCAGCGATCTTTTGAAGAAGGGATTTATCAGAAGGAGTGTTTCTGAATGGGGAGCACCAGTCGTGTTTGCTACCAAGGCGGATGGTTCCCTTCGTTTGTGTGTAGACTACCGCGAGTTGAATAAAGTGACGAGGAAGAACAAGTATCCTCTACCGCGGATAGATGATTTGTTCGATCAGTTGAGTGGCGCAAGAATATTTTCTCAGTTGGATCTCGCGACAGGTTTTCATCAGCTTAGAGTGGAAGCTGAGAGTATAGCTAAAACGGCATTTCGAACGCCGTCTGGATTTTATGAATGGTTGGTTATGCCGTTTGGGCTGACTAATGCCCCGGCATTTTTTGTGGATCTTATGAATAGGGTATTCAGAGATCAGTTGAATAAGTCTGTTCTTGTGTTCGTGGATGATATTTTGGTCTATTCGAGGACAGAGGAAGAACACAAGGAACATTTAAGAGTAGTGATGGAGGTGTTGAGAAAACACCAATTGAAAGCAAAGTTTTCTAAGTGTCACTTCTGGAAGAAGGAAGTGAGGTTCTTGGGCCATGTTGTATCAGAGAATGGTATTGCCGTGGACCCAGCGAAGGTGGCTACGGTACAAGATTGGCCTACGCCCAAGAATGCAACAGATGTAAGAAGTTTCTTGGGGTTAGTGGGATATTATCGTAAGTTTATCCAAGGTTTCTCCAAGATAGCAGCACCATTGACCCAGTTGACCAAGAAGAATCAAGCTTTTGTCTGGGATGAAAGGTGCGAGAATGCATTTAAGAGTCTAAAGGACAAGTTGACAAGCGCACCAGTGTTAGTCATTCCTAAGGGGGATGAAGAGATGACGGTATACACGGATGCCTGTGGTACCGGACTGGGTGCTGTATTGATGCAAGGCGGTAGGGTCGTAGCTTACGCAAGTCGGCAATTGAAACCGCACGAGAGAAGATACCCTACCCATGATTTAGAATTGGCAGCGATCGTGTTCGCGTTAAAGATGTGGAGACACTATCTCTTGGGAGAAAGATTTGAGCTGTTTACAGACCATAAGTCGTTAAAGTACCTCTTCTCTCAGAAAGATCTGAATCTCCGTCAGCAGAGATGGTTAGAGTTCTTAGCTTCCTATGATTTTGACATCGCATATACACCGGGAAAGGGCAATGCGGTGGCTGATGCATTGAGTAGAAGACATGCCAGCTTAGGGGCTATGTTCCTTGAATGGAAGCAACTGGAGTTTATCGCGGGGTTTGATTTCAGACCAAAGTGCGAATTGGATCCAGAAATGTTAGCAAGTTTGAAGATCAGACCCACTTTGATTGAACGGATCGGCTCTAGTCAGAGGGACGATCCTAACCTATTGGAAATCATCTCCAAGTTAGAGATGGGTGTCGATGAGAAGATGAACAAGTATGGGCTTGATCGAGATAGATGGCTTAGAAAGAATGGAAAGCTTGTTGTACCCAATGTCAATGGATTGAGGGATGAAGTGCTTAGAGAATGTCATCACTCAAAGCTGACTATACACCCCGGTGGTAATAAGATGTATCGAGATATGAAACAGACTTACTACTGGGAAGGAATGAAAAGAGACGTTGGGAAGTTTATATCCAAATGCATGAATTGCCAGCTAGTTAAAGCCGAGCAAAAGAAGCCTAGTGGGTTGTTGCAACCATTAGAAATTCCCGAATGGAAATGGGAGCAAGTCTCGATGGATTTCATCGATGGTTTACCAAGGACTAGATCGGGATATGACAGCGTTTGGGTAATTGTAGATCGACTGACTAAAAGTGCAAGGTTTATACCAGTCAAATCGACCAGAACGGCAGCTAAGTTAGCAGAATTGTATATGAAGTGGGTAGTGAGATTCCATGGAGTGCCTAAAAGCATTGTGAGTGACCGAGACCCGTTGTTCACTAGTGGGTTTTGGAAGAGCTTACAAGAGGCTCTAGGGTCAGAGTTACATCTTAGTACCGCATATCATCCTCAGACCGACGGTCAGATGGAGAGGGTGAACCGTATTTTGGAAGATCTCTTGAGAGCATGTATATTGGATTTTGGTGGATCATGGGATGACCATTTGCATCTAGTAGAGTTTGCATATAATAATAGCTACCAATCCAGTATCGGTATGGCTCCGTTTGAAGCTTTGTACGGAAGACCATGCAACTCACCATCATGTTGGATAGAGACTGGCGAGAAATTTATGCTTGGACCAGATGTGGTAAGAGAAACGTCGGATAAGATCAAGATCATTCAACAACGAATGAAGGCTGCCCAAGATAGGCAGAAGAGTTATGCTGATAAGAGGAGAAGAGACTTAAAATTCTCTGTTGGCGACTTGGTGTTTGTCAAGATTTCTCCGTTGAAGAGCGTAATACGATTTGGCAGGAGAGGCAAGTTGGCACCAAGATTTGTTGGCCCATTCCCTGTTCTTGAGCTAGTTGGGAATTTGGCATATAGAATTGACTTACCAGAGAAGATGGCAGGAGTTCACAACGTATTTCATGTTTCCCAACTAAGGAAGTTCGTTCACGACTCAGATATGACTATTTCACCTGATCAGTTAGAGGACTTCGAAGTAGAACCCGAGGCGGTTGGGAACCGCAAGCCGGCCCGTATTTTCGAGCACGACATGAAGCAACTTCGAAGGAAGGCGGTGAAGTTAGTCAAGGTTCAGTGGGGCGAGGACGAGAATGATTGTACTTGGGAGACAGAGGAGAACATTAGGAAGGCACACCCAGAACTCTTTGCCTGGTAAGATTTTGATTTCGATTTAGTTTTTTTTTTCGCATGCTAGGATAGGCTTGTTTGCTTGTTTTGCATATTTGATTGTTGCATATGGTTGTTAGGCATGCGGGATCCTTTGTATGTTTTGGGTTAAGGAATTTCGGGGGCGAAATTTCTTAAGGGGGGGAGAGTGTAACGACCCGCGTTCTACGCATCATAGGATCGTAGGATATTTATTTCTTTCACATACGAAGTCGTATGGTCATGTAACTTTGGGAGACGACTATTGGGGTCATTTCCCATGTTCATGATTTTTCCCGATTTTTAAATGACCATTTTACCCCTAGTTGGCACTGTTTTGGCCATAACTTTTGACTGGAAAGGAATTTTGACCTGAAACCACATCCATTGGCTTCGGATGATGGTTTCTCTTTCCGTAGAGTGGTCACATTAGCCAAACGGACTTACCGTTTGGGAGATATGGCTGAAACAAGTTTCAGATGGTTAAAAACAGCTTAATTGGGCTTAAACGGGTGATTAGCAGCTAGGCCCAAGGGGAATTTCGGGTTTAGGGGCATATAGGGGCTGATTAGGGTTAGAGAACATTTCTTTAGACATTTTCCAGCCGCCACTTTCATTTCTCTTGACCTAGCCATGGCCTCCATTCTCTAAATCACTCTAAAACACCCAAAAATCACTTCCTAATCAAGGATTAAGGCTTAGAGGCATCAAATTAAGAAGAAAAAGCACCAAAGCAAGGTTAGAGCTGCTGTTGGACATCAGTATTCGCCCAAATCAGAGGAGTTTCAGTTCTGAGAATTTTGTTTGTGGCCAAGGTGAGTGATTTGCATAGTTTTTGCACTAATTACGGTGATTAAGGGTAATTAGTGAAGATTAGCGAATTTATACGTAAATAAATTCTGGAAAAATTCTTAAAATTCTAAAATAATGTTTTAAGGCTCTGTTAGAAATTTGGGTTAATTCCGATGTGTTTTGCTAATCGTATGCTTAAACATGATTAAGAGGGATTATAGGAAAATGTGAGGTTTTGGCCACTTTTGATCCATTATGATTCATTTAAATTGTTGTTTGTTGCTTGCGGTTGCTGTTATATGTTGCTATGACTCTTTGGTATGCTTTGTGATTAATCCCAATAGTTAGATTGGTCGAAAACGCCGTCGAGAGGCGTATAAACAGTTGCTGGAAAGTTGCAGAAAGCTGCAGGGTATCTAACCGGATCAGATCGGGTAGGGGATCGGATCGGGTAGGGGATCGGATCGGACATATCCGAACCGGACCGGGGCATGGTACTTTCTGGAGCATGACGTGAAGAGGCAACAAGGAAGGCCTGGTCGGATCGGAGGGGCGTAGCGTGGGATCGGAAGGAACAAGGAGGACTGAAGTGGAAGAAAGAGGAGCATGGATACCATATTCCGAACCGAATCGAGAGCAATACACGAACCGAACTGATGCTGACGAAACGGAGACGGAGACACTCAAGCCATGGGGTATCCGAACCGAACCGCTTCAGAGCTCCGAACCGAACCGCATGAGGGAGAGCTCCGAACCGAACCGCATGAGGGAGAACTCCGAACCGAACCGCATGAGGGAGAGCTCCGAACCGAACCGCATGAGGGAGAAGGACCCGAACTCAGAGGAGGGTGGCACTCCGAGCCGAACCGGGGAACGTATCCGAACCGAACCGAGCATGGGGAACCAGACGTGTACTTTTACTACTTCGTGATGACTCTTCTGAAGACCAACTCCCATTCGACCAAACCCGAGATGCAAAGGAAGTCCAAATGAGAAGTTAGAGCTCAAGATTCAGATGGGAATCAACGAGTTCGCTTCATGGTTGGGCTTTGCTGCGGGACGCGTGTTAAGGAGTTATCGACGTCTATAGCTTTGGACCACTATGGTAGGAGGTGCGAAGGCGGATTCAGGGCCATTATGGCATCGGTAGAACCAAGGGCTACGACCAATGAAGTGGGTCATTGAAATGTTTGGTCATGACTCCAAGTGTTTGGCTTGGTCACAGCAGGGTTTCTACAAGTCGGGATTCGTCGTTACCTCAGTTTGTCTAGTGTTCCAAAGTGGTAGATGTCGTACGCTTTACGCACTGAGTGAGAGATGTGAGGATGATTGCTATGGATGATTTGTCTGCTATCATTGTGACATGCACACCCCACCCCCCCCCCCCCCCCGTATTCTTACACTATTTATTATGGCACCTTAGAGCATTGTACGGTATGTGGTACTAACTCTTTGGTTGCAGGTCCAGGTTCAGGTATGGTTTAGTATACCTGTTATTATTCTGTTTAGATGCTTATCGCTCATACCAGGCTTTATGTCTGACCCAGAGTTTTATGTCTCCTCTTATTACTCTGGGTGCTCACAAGAGCAGACTAGAGACAGGTTAGCTGGTGATGCACGGGTAGATGATCCGGAGACGAGCAGGAGGCTTCCACGTAATATATATAGTATTCTCCCTGTGTTGTGAAGATCACTGCTTGGGCATTGTTGGTGTATCTTCTACTTCAGCTTTCTTTTGCTTAGAGACAGTAAATTTGGAAAATTGTAATAAGCTGTATTTGGATTTCCGCTGCTTTGATGATTGATGTTGATTTTAGTTATCAGCTTATGCACTGTCTCGCATGTTTTGTGTCAAGTATGTTATTATTATATTTTATTCCATGCGCTGTGATACATTCTACAGGTTTCTTGATTAGTTCATTCTCTTCTTTCCTTTCTCTTGACGTCCGTCCTGTGCTAGTCGAGCATGTGTACAGCGCACTTTCGGAGGAAATGCAGGCTGGTGCGGGGCGGGCCGTCACATTTTATTTGGAGTATGTGGCACCCTGTATCGACATTTCGGGGTTTCACAATATGAGTCCATCTACCGGTATTATTACATTTGTGGGACCAGAGCACATCACTCATTTAAATGGTATTTTTGTTTCTGTCCATAACAGTCCCTACGTGAACAGAATATTTCGTAGTGGGGTACGCTATGTTTTTAACTTAAAACAAACTAAACTGAATGGTTAACTGGTCAAACGGACTCAGAATTCAACGAAACAAGTTTCATACGAAACCTTAGGAAGAGGTCTAGTGAAACGTCAAGGCCTCATATTTTTAGGATTTTTTCTGGAATTGTTAGAAATTATTGCTCGGTGTTTTTCATCGATATTTTCTAAGGGATTTTCGCAAACGGTGTCGGAATTCGACGAAACTTGTCCCATTGGGTCCGGAATATTTTTTTATGCTAGGATTACCTATTTGTTTGGCAAAAACGGAGGGTTTATGTAGGTAACTTGACGAATTTCTCTATGCAAAACATGGAACAATATAATAATAATATAAACATGTACACTTCTTTATATAAGGCACCAACGCAACCTTATATTGTATTTTTGATGTACGCTATTCCTTGCACTCCAAGCCTATACCCTTGCTTTTCTTTTCAGTACCATATGTAATTTTATTTTATTTTCTTGTCTGCTAATTTTCCACCGTGCCACACTGTTCCTTTCTTGCGCTCAAACAAAGTTTTCTTTGTCTTCAAATATACAACACCGTGCCGACCAAGTTTTGGGTAATCCCACCTATAGACAGCTCACCTACGACCGAAACATATATAATCAAATCTATAAACAAGATTTCCACCTATCTCATCAAATAAAATAGCTGGGCATATTTTCAAATCCATGCCAAAGCAGCTTCAGAACAACGAGTGGTTCCATCAAGGATCTGCAAACCTAATGTAACAGCTACCTAACATGAAATCCAATTGAAATGAAAACACATGGTTAAAAAGAGAAATGGGTACGGTGCCTTCAAACCGTGGGGACAAAGGAAACCAATTTCAACGTCTACAGTCTACTACCTATATTGCACAGTTACTAATACTTGGCACCCAAGTTTACAATACTATAAATATACACCTAAAACACTACCGCTCTCATCACTCTCCTCTCTGTAAACCAAATAAAGTTCCTCACTGAAAAACCCAAAACCTCATATACGAAACGCTTAATACTGCTCATCACTTTCGTGGCTCATTTCGAGGGGTTACAACGTGGAAGGCGAGCATGGTTTGGGACGGTTTGGGTAGGGAGAGGTACTGAAAGTCCAAAGTGAAGGAATGGGCAACGTTAGTATGAGGAAATGGTGAATAATACCTGACAGAGGAGCTTGCGGGTTTTACCGAATGAAAAGCAATGGTAGATGCGAGGGTGTTATCCGGAGTATGGTTTCATTGGACGGTGAAGGGAAGCTGATGAGGGTTTCACCGTGATTCATGCCTTGAGAGCGAAGTGACGCGGGAGCCTACTGTGAAGAAGCTTACGGTATTTCTTTTGAATGGAGCTGAGTTTCCATGGGAACAACTATAGCCTGATCTCGGTTTAAATTGTTTGGGCCGAGTAAAGTCGGTAAGCCCAAATTATTTAATTGAATTTAAGTTTTGTGTTTAATTTAAATACGTGTTTACTTATAAAAATAACAACTTATCCACACGTTGTTATAATAACGAACCATCTGTTGCGTTGGAATCGGGGGAGGACACAAGCTACACTATGAAGTTGGTTCAGAACCCTTCGGAGCTCGTTTGCATTTAGGGTGACATAATACGTCTGATATTGAACCATCGACCGTCTACCGTATTGACGGTAAACGACCAAGGTGATTAAATCTCACTAACTCTAAGCACTTTATATTTTTATAAAGTATTTTTAGAACTGATAATTATTGGTTGAATTGCTGAGTGTTGATTGTTTGGTTGAACTGCTAGTCAATTGATTGAAAATACCGATATAGTTATATATATCGTTAACCGATGTTGATTTTGTTTATCAGAATACCTCATATTTAAATGAAATTGATGTGAATTATATTGTGTAACATCTGTGGATGCAGGGAAACAGGTCGGAGGAATCCAACTGGATTCCTCAACATTTATTTACCGTTTTTCATATATTCTGATATATGATGTGTTATATCATCTGTTGTTGAACCTGTGTGTTTGGATGATGATTGAACCTTTTGATTTGGTATTTTTATACCATAAGTGATACTAGAAAGTGAAAAGGGATTTTCAAAGTTTATTTTGAAAATAAAATTTTTATATAAAATCAATAGATTTTATATATAAAAGGAAGAGAATTTCATGAGAGAAAATGATTATAGAATCAAAGCATTTATTAAAAAACAAATATTGGTGAAATCAAATAGAAGGGAAAATATTGGTGAAATCAAATAGAAGGGAAAATATTGGTGAAATAAAATAGAAGAGAAATATTTGTGAAATGATTACAAATAGAAATAAAAAGGGAAACATTCGTAAAAGTATTTACAAATGGAATTGAAAAGGGAATATTCATGTAGGGAATAAAGAAAAGTTGACAGAAGTACTTATTTGTTAAATAAATAGAAAAGTTAAAAGAAATATTTATTTGTTGAATAAATAGAAAAGTTAAAGGGAATATTTATTTGTTAAATAAATAGAAGCGAAAAGAGAATAGTTATTTGTTGAGTATACGAATAGAAAAAGAATCTATTCAAGGGAAGTAATTCAAAGGAATTATTCCAAAGGAATTATTCAAAAGAGAAAAGTCAAAGGGATTAATTCAAAAGAGTTAATCAACTAGAGTTAAACAGTTGGAGTTAAACTGTTAGAATTAAACAGTTGGAGTTAAACTGTTAGAGTTAAACAGTTGGAGTTAAACTGTTAGAGTTAAACAGTTGGAGTTAAACTGTTAGAGTTAAATCGTTAAAGTTAAACTGTCAGAGTTAAACCGTAAAGTTAAACAGTTAGAGTTAGTTAGTTAGAATTAACCAGTTAGAGTTATTCAGTTAGAGTTATCCAGTTAGAGTTATTCAGTTAAGATTAACCAGTTAGAGTTAATCAGTTAGAGTTAATCGTTTTGAGTCAAATCGAACTAGAGTTATTCAAATATAGTAATCGAATAAGGGTTAATTGAATATTAGTTATTCAATTAGAATTGATCGAATCTAATTATTCGAGATAGAGTTAAAAATAGACAAAGTTATTTAAGGATGAATTTCCATTTAGCACGACTGCTAGCGTAATTTGCAGGGCTGCAGATAGCCTACGGCGGTCGGAGGTTTCCTAGAGGAATCAGGCGTAACCATTGTGATCGCTGCGATCTAGAATCAAGCAAATAGTGTTAAATCAAATAGTAATTAATCAATAGAAGTTAATTAAGTCGAGCTAGTCGAGTATTAGTAAATTAAGTAGGGTTAGTCAAAAAGGGAATTAATCGAATATCACCTATTCGAAGTAGAGTTATCGAATATAGTTTATTCGAGAAGAGTAATCGAATATAGTTCGTTCAAAGTGTGTTAAATCGAATATTGTTATTCGAAGGAGAGAATTATCGAATATGGTTTATTCGAAGTGAGATTTTCGAATATTAGTTATTCGAAGAAAAGGATTACGAATATTAGTTATTCGAATAGGGGAATCGAATATAGTTTATTCGAAAGAGAATTATCGGATAGTGATTATTCGAGAGTGAATCATACATGGAAATTCGATTATATCGAATCAAGGGAAGTAATGTTTACTTTCCATTTCAAATCAAGTTTTAATTATCTGTTAATAAAGTAGTTGGTTGTTTATTTATCCAAATTAAGATATGGAAATATATTTAAGTTAACATATTTTGAAAGCATGGAATTATAACATTTATAGTTATAATCAAATGATTCAGTAAAGGAAGTGGATTCATAAGTAGAATCCGAGAGTTCGCAAGGAAGTTTCTTAAAGAGTGAAGTTTGAACTTTGTCTATTTCGAAGTTAGAAATGTTGTTCAGTTAAGGTCTGAGAGGTAATTATACCCCAACTTGATTGACTTCGTTTTTAACTAAGAAGTGGATAAGGTTCGAGAGTGAAAGGGGTTAAGTGAATTTAGTTAATGAGCGAAATGGTTGGTGTTGGCATAGCGATGTTTATTCAAACATCAGTTTAAACCCAATAAAGGAGATTTGGAAATGTCTTCCAAATGAAAATCAGAAATGTTTTCTGAATACAGAAAATGAGAAATGGAATTGTTTTCCATTGTTAATAACGTATATTTTCTAAATATAGTAAATAAGAAATATAGGAAAACAAGAATAAGGAAAAGGGTAAATTTATGATAATTTGATGATGAATGATGATCGATCGATAGAATTTCCATCTAGAAATAATATCGTTGTTTGCACACCGACATGTTTTTATTTGATAGTTAAATCACCGACTATCAAAGTTTTGACCATTTTAACGTTGTTAATATGGAGAGACCGGTCGGATTATTATCCAGAGAACCACTCCATATTGGCATAAGCGTTGCGAATCAAGTATGCTGAATATATTGAAGACGGAGTTATGCAAGGGCTATCCTATTTACAGAATAGTGCCTTCGGTTTGTCCAGTCCCAGGACAAACGTGTATGGAAGAATGTCTGACAGAGTATATTCAAAGGATCGCGTAAGTTGATCTCTTCAAACGTACTTACGTTTGGTGGCGGAGGAATTCGTTTCTCTTAGCTGTATACCCGTGGTATTTTTGGTGAAATCAATTTGTGATTTGGCGGGTATGACGATGTGGCATTCAAAGTAATGGAGGTGGGATCTGTCAAAAGATACGTTATGACCTCAAGCCTCATCCACCGGGAAATGACAAAAATCGGGCAGGCAGCATGGCTATGTGGATCGCACCCATTAGGATGTATGATCACCTATCTAGAGAAATTCCTTTTGTTCTTAAATCTATCGATGCTGTCCCTTATCGGGAGACGGTTGCTGATCCCAACCGTTGGTGATATACATTAGATACACTCAAGCGAAATGAGTGGTCGGTCATGTGTGGGCCGGGTTGCAAGATGTTCTTGTTGAACCCAGTGTATTTGCCTCTAGAGATACACGTTCGGAAGGTGGTCCCATACCTCGTCAAGTTGGAATCCAATCTCCAATAAGTGCCTGCGAGTTTGATTGTATATTATATATGTAGAGCGTGAGATGCAAGCGTTCTACTAGATTTTAATTACTTGTGATTAGACATTATTATAATATCAGATAATATATGATTTCCAAAGTGTTTTGGGTTATCGTAAGGTAAAAGCCATCCGTATTTATGAGTGGATTGGTCTTACGATTATCTTTTCTTTTGAAAAGGATTTTGAAAGTTAAACCAAATGATTTGAGTTTACTCACACCAGTCCCATGACTGACCCAGAGTTTATTTTGTTTTGTTTTCCCTAAACTCTTGGGTGCCCAAATTTGTACGGGCAGTCAAGTAGTCAGGATTTACAGTTATGCTTGAAGAGCTTGGAGCAGGAGACATCAAGATTTTTCTAGCTATTGATTATTCCGCTGTGATGAAAGTGTTGTACTCTGATAATGGTATGATATACATATACTACTTTGATTTCAAGATATGTTGTCTATTATATTTTATTCGTTTCGCTGTGAGATTCGTGTTACTCTGATGTTGTTGTGTTCTTCTTCTTCTTCTGTTCAAATTTTCTATCTTATCTATCCTCACCCTCTAATTTCTTTCTTGGACTATCCGGTAATTTCGACTTTTGATTGTTCGATAGGTGTTATATATCGGATAACCAAGGTCGTCTTTTCCCGGGTCGTTACAAAATCCCCTTTTTAAAACCTAGTATTTGTTAGAGTATTTCAAATACCACATGTCAATGATCAACGTCATCCAAACACACATAATCAACAGTAGATTATATATCACATCATACATCACAGTATATGAAAACAAAACAGTATTATATATATTGAGGAACCCAGTTGGGTCCCTCCAACCTGTTCCCCTGCATCACAGATGTTAAACAACACGAGTATAAAATATTCTGATAAACAGAATCAATATTCGATTAACGACTTATATATATTAATCGTTATCGATAATTTCAACTAACTGACAAGCAATTCAATCAACCAAATCAACACACAGCAATCAACAGATAATTATCAGTTCTAAGAATACGTTATAAAATTATAACTGTTTAGAGTTGGTGAGTTTTACTCACTTTGGCAGTTCATCGTTAAAGAACGATAAACTGTTATTTGATTTGAATCAAACAATTTATTTCGCCATAAATTCATACGAGCTCCACTCCACTTCTAGTCAGTTCCATGGTGTAGCTCTTGTCCATACGGTCCCAATGGATCTGACCATTCAGAATTCTGATAACGTATGTACAAGTTATTAACATTTTAAGATAATACAAATTAATTTAATAATTAACTAATTATCTTAACTTAATTAATTATTTTATCTAAAATTAATTAACCTTAAGTGCACATGATTAACTTAAGTATATTTAACTAACCTAAAATATGAATTAACTACCTAAGTATAATTTAATTAACTTAAGGATAAATAAATTAACTTAAGTGTAAATTTATCTTAAGTACAATTAATTCCAATTAACCTCTAATTATCAATTAATTAACTTGAGTATTAATTAGACCCTAATTATCAATTTATTTACTTAAGTATAAATCATTTATCCTAATTATAAATTAACTTAAGTTTAAACAAATTAACCTAAGAATAAATTTACTTATGTTTAAAGTAATTAACTCTTTAATTATATATGTTAAATATATTACTTTGTGTAAGATTATCGAGCCAAACCAATACTTCGTTCTGCCCGACTTTTGATGCTTCCTTCCATACTTCTGTCTTCCATTGTTCAATAGATTAGCCCGACCTTTGTTACTTTTGAATCTTGTTACCCACCTCATTTTATCTTTTACATTTCACGTTAAAACCATGTTGCATGATCCCCTCTTTTTATAAGATGTTAGGCGGCCCATCTCCCTTTTGAGATGAAAACAAGGCCCAACGTCCATGCTTCAAGTTCAAAAAGGCTGCCTCCTGTTTTCTTCTTCTTCCCCTTTCATAGTTGACTTCCTTTTCACGGTTGTCACAGTATGCCACCACTCCTTCACAACTACATCGCCTGACCTCCATATCAGTACAAACAAAACCCAACATGGCAACACCACACGCAAGTTTCATTTTACAATTCTCACTCTCCCTTCCCTTCTAACTGACCAACATATACTGCACCCTCCACTCAAACCATACTACCTCAAACATCACGAACTAAACACACCACCGAACTTCAAATAAAAATCACCCAGAAGAACCATTCAAATATATACAATAACCTTCGAACTCTCAAAACACAGTACCTGCTTCTCAACGTCCAGCAATGAACTCCCCCTCCATCCTCCATTCACGTTTCCAATTTCTAACACCACGCACACACTTCATCTTCCTCGAATTCACTTTGCTCCTCCCAGTAATCTTCGAACAACCATATACACATTTACCAACTCATATCCCCTTACCTCATCTACTATTATCCCCTCGCAAAAACTTGCGACTTCAGCTACCTCACAATGCCACAGTGCGAAGATCGACATCCAACCTTCCCGAAATCTCCAACTCCATGGTCTCCATCCACCCTGACATTGCATCACAGTCGAGATGAACCAGCTTCGTTGCTTTAAACCTTGAACTCCAGAAATTTGCAAACCACTCCAGATCTGTGGAAAACTCCACCCCGTTCCAGCTGAATAAGTCGAACAAGATTCGGTTCGAATCCAGAAAAGGGTACGCAGAAATGAAGATCGGGTTGTAAGGGTTTCCATGATACTCGTTTTGAGATTTATGGATTTATTTTCGAATTGTTTGAGGATTTCTTTGATCGGTTCTTGGCTGAGGTATTTTCGCGTTTTGAAGAAGAGGAAAACAAAATAGCGGCCGGTTTTAGGTATTGAAGAAAAAAGATGGTTTGAGGGTTTAGTGAAAAGGGGGTATTATATAACCTAAGGAGATGGGAATATTCCAAAGAATATTCTATTTATATTTTTATCGCTATGTGTTCTTATCGAAATGAATTTCGTATGATCACATACGATACCCGTGAATCATGAAAATTGGCATACAGCTACCTCTCGACCTTACGGTCCCAACGAAACTGGTTTCGTCGAATTCCGACTTCGTATGCTCACACAGCGTATTTTTAACCGTCAGACTACTGACTGGTTTACACTCTAAAAATCCGTACGGCCACACAGTGACTCTAAAAATCACGAAACTTGACATCTAGCAATAATTTGATGTTGCGGATCCGACAAAATTAGTTTCTCCAATTCCGACTTCGTTTTCAAAAGTGACTATTTTTAAAGCTCTGAATGACCTTTTTAAATATATAAATATATTTAAATAAAATATTAATAAATTAATATTATCATATATATTCACAATGGAATATCATACAGCTTCAGAAAATTATATACTTGATATTCCAAGTCCAGATTGAATCGATATTCAATTTATATTGAAAAATCCGTTTATAACGTAAATAAAGCGTTACGAATTATAAAGGAATTCCACAGCGACTTTTCTAAAATTTGATTTGGACATAAATCAAAATCTACACGACGAAATCTCGATTTTTCTCTTTCATTAGAAAAATATACTTCACCAGCTCCTAACGTTTCTTGTTTCACAGAAATCCGACTTAAAACGGCTTCTGTATATTCAGTTGAAGTTCGAATCGCCAAATAGCGAACTGCAGCGCCATTTCGAGCTCGGTTTTAATTATAATATAATTATACGTTCTAACGTCGTCGATTAAATAATATATTCGTTATTTGAATAATTAAATAAGTTAATTATTTCACCGTCAAAAATCCGGGTCATTACACGACAAAAGTGAATTCGTAAAAAACGGAGGTCGTTTGTATAATAGCCTTTTATACGCGCTATAAATTATACTATATTCCATAGCGACTATTATGAATATTCAACTGGTTATAACTTTTTATTCCTGCTATGAAATTTCAATTTTTCGGATTTGTTGGAAAGATATTTTTAAACAAATTTAGATATTTTTGATTTCACTAAAATCCGTTAAATTTTGAATCATGTACATTCAGTCAAAGTTTAGATTCAAAATTTCAAACTATCGTGCTATTTCTAATTCCTTTTAAAATTAAAATAAATATATTCGTTCTAACTTCGATTTAAGTAAATTTTTAATCGTTATTATTTAAAATAAATTATTTCAACTATTCAAAATTCATTGAAATAGCCAAAATAAAAAATTTAAATTGGTTCTGATTTTCCGGGTTGTTACACTACCCAAATTTTAGATTATCTTGTTAATGGTGCTATAACATGACTTGCTGTTAGAAAGTAGTTCATGATTTAGCTGTCATAAATATAATCCACTCTATGAAAGTAGTATGTTTGCTTGCTTCTATCTCTTTTTTTTGGTATTTGTATGTTTTTCATTATGGATCATTTCCGGTCTATTGATTATTAGAATGCAATTCAACATTTTTTTTACAACAGACTACTCAAAATAGGGGAGAAGTGTCACTTCAGCTTTGGATATTTCTCCATTACTCTAGTGGCAGAATATTTAGGGACATATCAGCCCATGCTATAGTAAAATCGAGCAAGCACTTTCATCAAGTTGGTTTCCGAACTAAGTGCACCACGATGAATATTCAAACGAAAGTTTGAATTTTTATTTGACTAGGCATCCTGGAAAAGATAATTCATTGTTATTATGAAGTTAATGGTAAATTACGTAACATATGAATTTGTGTTAAATATGGTAAATCTTACCATTGTTATTATTTTGATTTATTCATGCAGCCTTGTTTGCGTTATGTTCACTTGTATAGTATATGCTGAACTGAGTTATATGGATTGTTATCTAAGTTCATATGCATATTAATTCTATGATATTAGTAGTTTTTGTTTCTTTGAAATACAAGTTTGGGTGAAGTAGCAAAAAAATTGTTATTTGCAACAGTTAATGTTAAAAATCATCGCAAAAAGACGAATTTTAAAGTACAAGCAAGCCTACTGCGATGGCTACATAGAAAAAGTCGCAAAAAAATACTACGGTGTCTATTAAAAACAGTCGCAAATTTTTTTTGCTACGGTTTTTATATAAAAACCGTAGCTAAAAGGTATAGTTTTGAAACAAAGCAACATTTATTTGCGACTACTGTTACTAAAAACTATCGCAAATTCTTCATATTATGCGACTGCTTTTTCAAAAGACTGTCGTAAGGAATCATATTATGCGACGGTTTTTTAACCGTCGCAAAAGGTTTATTCTTTTTCTGACGGTTGCAGTTGCTACGGTTGTAGATTCATCACAAATGGCAATAAACAACCGTCGCAAATGAACTGTTTTGTAGTGGTGGGTCTTATTGTTGAGGAATCTTCGGAAGCGCCTAATGATATTTCGATTATAGCCGAATGCACAACATTGCCCATCTCTGATACATATACACGTGTTCATGTTAGCATTTGGTCATTCTTCCACATTAATAAGAAAACAATGCTTGACAACAAGAAAAAAGAATACAAGAAGGAGCAAGTCGAAGATAACAACATGGGATATGCACGAGATTGAAGAAAGATAGGTCAAAGACATGCACATCTGACATAAGTGTGTCAGATGTCTGAAAATTATATCAGATGTCTGAAATAAGACCCAGGAAACTATCTAAAGTGCATCCAGATGTCTGATATTACATCGCAGACGTCTGAATTTTTCCTCAGACTGAAAGATAAAGTCCAAAGAAACACTTAGACGTTTGAATAACTTTTTAGACGTCGGATGTTGATCTTTGTTAACATAATTGCTTTTAATAAAATTATTTAATATTTATAAATCTTAGTTAACTAATTATTATAAATCTTAGCTAATAATTATTATTGCTAGTATTATTATAGAATACTTGGTAATATTTTATATTTTTATATACTTAGTTAACCTTTATAAACTAAACTTCTTAATTTTTATTAAATTAGTAAACTTAGTTAATTTTTTATAATAGTTAGTTAATTTTTATAATACTTAGTTAATTTTTAATTATTGTTATTATTATTATAGAATACTTGGCAATATTTTATATTTTTATATACTTAGTTAACTTATAAACTAAACTTCTTAATTTTATAAATTAGTAAACTTAGTTAATTCCTTATAATAGCTAGTTAATTTTCATAATACTAAGTTAATTTTTAATTATTGTTGTTATCATTATAAAATATTTGGTAATATGCTATATTTTCATTTTCATATACTTAGTTAACTTTTATAACTAAACTTCTTAATTTTTTAAAAATTAGTAAATTTAGTAAATTTTTATAATAGTTAGTTAATTTTTATAATACTTAGTTAATTTTTAATTATTGCTATTATTATTATAGAATACTTGGTAATATTTTATAATTTTATATACTTAGTTAACTTTTGTAAACTGAACTTCTTAATTTTTATTAATTAGTAAACTTATTTAATTTTTTATAATAGGTAGTTAATTTTTATAATACATAGTTAATTTTTAATTATTGTTGTTATTATTATAAATTATTTGGTAATATTTTACATTTTCATATACTTAGTTAACTTTTATAAAGCAAAATTCTTAGTTTTTAAAAAATTAGTAAACTTAGTTAATTTTTTTATAATAGTTAGTTTATTTTTACAATAGTTAGTTAATTTTTAATTATTGCTATTATTATTATAAAATACTTGGTAATATTTATATTTTTATATACTTAGTTAACTTTTATAAACTAAACTTCTTTATTTTTATTAATTAGTAAACTTAGTTAATTTTTTATAATAGCTAGTTAATTTTTATAATACATAGTTAATTTTTAATTATTTCTGTATTTATTATTATAAATATTTGGTAATAATTTACATTTTCATATACTTAGTTAACTTTTATAAAGCAAACTTCTTAATTTTTAAAAAATTACCAAACTTAGTTAATTTTTAATTATTGCTATTATTATTATAAAATACTTGGTAATATTTTATATTTTTATATACTTAGTTAACTTTTATAAACTAAACTTCTTAATTTTTATAAAATTAGTAAACTTAGTTAATTTCTTATAATAGTTAGTTAATTTTTATAATACTTAGTTTATTAATTATTATTATTATTATTATTATTATTGTAGAATACTTGGTAATATTTTATATTTTTTACATACTTAGCTAACTTTTATAAACTAAACTTCTGTACTTCTATAAATTTAGTAAACTTAATTAATTTTTTATAATAGTTAGTTAACGTTTATAATACTTAGTTAATTTTTAATTATTGCTACTATTATTATAAAATACTTGGTAATATTTTATATACTTAGTTAACTTTTATAAACTAAACTTTTTAATTTTATTAAAATTAGTAAACTTAGTTACTTTTTTATAATAGTTAGTTAATTTTTATAATACTTAGTTAATTTTTAATTATTTCTATTATTATTATTATAGAATACTTGGTAATATTTTATATACCTAATTAACTTTTATAAACTAAACTTATTAATTTTTATAAAATTAGTAAACTTAGTTAATTCTTTATAATAGTTAGTTAATTAATTTTATAATACTTAGTTAATTTTTAATTATTGCTATTATTATCATAGAATACTTGGTAATATTTTTTATTTTATATACTTTGTTAACTTTTATAAACTAAACTTCTTAATTTTTATAAGATTAGTAAACTTAGTCAATTTTCATAATAGTTAGTTAATTTTTATAAGTTTATTTAATTTTTTATAAATCTAAGTTAATTTACTACGACTATAAATTTTATTGTTATTGTTGTTGTTATTATTATTATTATTATAGGAGTTTAGTTATGTTTTGTATTTTTATATACTTTGTTAATCCTACTGTGGTGACATTCTTTATATGAGAAAGTATGAGGTAGTATTAGTATTACATCCTACTATGGTGACATTTTTAATATGTTAATACATAGTACTATAAATAAGGAATTTACGGAAAGGGGTTTGGCGGCAATAGGCGTTCCACTTTTTTCAGCTGTGTACTCCTTCATCGGAGAATCTACTACATGGGTTAACCTGGAAAAGAAGCAACCTAGTTAACCTAAAATATAATACAACAGATATATTAGTTTCTCTGAAGAAATGAAGCAACCCGGTTAACCAAAAACCACTCAAAATCGATGCTTCCATGGTCTCCGACAAAACAATTTAAAAAAATCCCTAGAAATAAACTATATTAATTATTATAAATGCGCATTTCAAGTGTCAGTTATGTCCTGAAACAACCTAAACTATCGACTATGGTCTCCGCCGGTCGATAAAAGGAAAATAGAAACAACAACAAATTTCAGACGTCTGAACCTATTTTTCAGACGCCTGGTCTGGTTCAGATATCTGAAAATAGGTTTCATACGTTTGAAATGGATTTCGGCCAACACCCTGAGACCATTTCAAACGTCTGAAATATATTTTAGACTTCTGAAAATGTTTTCGGTCAATTCCTAGGCAAGTTTCAGCCAATCATTATAAACATTTCTATAAGATAATAAATCATTAGTACCCACATTTTAATAATATACAAAAATTACAATTGTAAGATTAAGCGGTATCAAGGCTAAAAGCTTACAGTTGTAAGCATATCATAGAATTCCTTTAGAACCTGAACCTGAAAATAAACAAAATAATAAGAATGATGCTTTAATACGGGAAGCTGGATATTAAAATATTTCACTTACGCCGATCCGAAATTACCTTATAAGCTGCTTTGGTGTCTTTGATCAAAGCCATTACATTGGGAGTGTTTAATACCCCATTTAAACTATGTCTATGGTACACAAATTGTGAAACAAACTGCATTATAAAAACTAATGTGTTTACAAATTCTAGAACTATATATGTTTATTTACCTGAATGGATTCTGTTTCCACACTATAATCTTCACCAATTTGGTATAAAGGAATTATGAGAACACAGTTGTAGTAGTTGATGATTACCTTCGTAAGCCTAGTCACATAAATTGCAGCCAACGCTGTAGCTAATAAGCCAAGGTCTAAGGTTAGTAGCTGATCATTACCTCGAGGCATACATGGAATTATCAACAGCATTATAAAACTATTTTTCCTGACTTCTTGATCTAAAGTCAGGCATATATATGTTCAAATTTGGAAACGATAAAGTCAGGCATACATGCCAAACTGTATTAATGCCAGCAATAGTATAACAACACATATGCAATTATGATGACAGAATGTAGCATCGATTTAAAATATAAAATAAAATATAGGATGAATGGTAATTATATAAATCAAAAGTAAAATATATAAACTGTAAATACAAATGTAGTAACATGGCAGTCTGACCTCTAAAAGCGCACACTACAGAAAACCTGAACGATCCACACAAAATTTTATTAAGCTTACCTGAATGTTCAGTAAATATGAATATGCAAAATAAGCAAGCATCCACCGGTAAGCTTGTGTGCTGTAGAGTTGAAAGCCATGAGCTTTATGGAAAACTTCATCAGGAACTAATGCAGCACCACTGGTTCTGCTAACTTTGCGGTTTGACAGTACTTATACCATATATTTTGAGTACTTATATTGTTTTCTGCTGCCATTTTCTTTCATAAGAAAAAACCAAAATTAGGTCATCCCAAAATTCTCATTCAACCACAGTGCTAAAAATTACAAAAATATTACAAATAAACATGGTTTGATGTGAGAAATAAGATTATGTAATCCGTTCGCACAGATTTGATCGATAAGAATGTCAACTTTTAGTATTGTTTACTATAATTGAAAATATCTAACACCGCAACCTACGAAGTTCAAACCAGCATTTTCTAAAAAATACTAGAGACTGAGATAAACATCTTTGTAGGTGGTGGCTTAGCCAAATATCAAGCAGAATTAGAGAAGTTGATTTTTGAATTTTGGGGAATAAGTGTTTTCATTGTTTTAACACAAAATAGAGGAAAAAAATCAAAGCCTGCAGTTGATTATTTTGAAGTCAAATTAAATGTATTTTGTTTATAATCAGTGCTAAGGCATTAATCAATGCATGAAGATCTTCCAAATTAATTTAAGGAAATATATATATACACATATAAATAAAGTCACAATTTTTTCCTGTTGTATGTCACATATATAATCTTCAATATATACTGCCGCATTCTTTATAAACTGCTAATCGGACTTGCCAAAATACTCCTCTACTTCACATAAATCTTTTAGACTAGTGCTTTCGGTTTCATCTTTAACAATTACTCTATCATGTTATGACAATATATATAGTGCTCATATTGAAGAGACATTTTACTTTGGACTTTTCTATATCACACCAGAAGACACAACTATTTTGCCATTCTACAGGCTTTCAAATGAATTATTCAAACAAATAGTAGGAAATGGATATGGATGTATAATAGAACCCACAAACAAATTTGAGTACTTGTCCCGGAGTTATGTGTATTATTTATCAATTAATTTGCTAAGAGATGAACTATTTGGTTCCATTTTTTAACATAGCTGAAACAAAATTGTTTTATTCCACCAGTGAGATATCAATAAAACCAAAATGTTTGATTTTATCCACTGAACATGAGCTCAAATAAACCCAACATTTCTATCTCAATCCAAAATCCAAGAAGTTCGCAATATCAAATTTCCTAAAAATGTCCAAACCTACAATTTACAACAAAACTGAGTTGAACACTGTATCTTTCGCATTTTAATATAATGGAACTATAGTTTTTTGTTGCTAGGTCAACCCACATCTTGTTAGTAATGGTATAGCATTAACGACAACACAATAATCCATTAAATTCAATACTAATGCAACTTAAATACAATCCATTAAATTCACTGCTACAAAAATTTAGTTAACATGTAAAGAGAAAAAACTCATACCCAACTCCTTTAGATCTCCTCGAGTTCCAATCCATAATCAATCGCACATCTCTAACCTACAAGACATAAAAGTCAGTGTTAATATTTTTTCTGCCCAAAGAATTAAACTTGTAGAGCAAGCCCATATTGTGTTGATATGCTTGCAAAAAGAACCACAAAAGGATTGCAGTCTTGTTGAATGACAAGCCAACTTTTCCACACATTACTCACCAAAATTAAAATGTTAAGCCACAATATGATAGGCCCACTGATGGCATGGGAGAATTTACTGTAGTAAGGAGAAAATATACCTCAGTGCAGTTGTTATGTTATTTGCAAGTGTTAATGACTTCTCAATAGTTTTATTCTTCGTTCAAAAGTCAACTTAGAAGAATTAACACAATTTGGACAACCATATAGGAATACCTTTATCACTGCATAAGGAAAAAGTACCTGGTGTAGCATGATATATGTTAATTTTAGAACATTGTCACAAGAGTGTGTTATGTCAAACAAGAAGCTTAAACCTAACAAATTAGAAACAGACATCAACCACAGATAGTCATAAAAGGGAAGAAACGGAAGAATAGTTTCCCAAACCTTTCCCTCTTTGGAAAAAAATTCATAAACATCTCTCTCTGTCTCCTTTAAGGGCATCTACAGTTAGAAAAGGAAATACTTTAGCTAATGTTGAAACATAACCTGTAACATCCGGGATTTTCGACAAAACAATGTCGACTTAAACAACTCAAAAATACAGATAGTTATTGGGATTTATATAAGAAAAAGAAGGAAGAAGAAAAACAAACACAGAATCTCACAACAGACACCTAACTAAAATATTTGATTGTTAATTAAATCAAAATTTATGTTAAGACAACAAAGTGAATCGCCAATACGAAAAAATGGCTTCTTGCGAATTTTGGCATCCTGCGAATTTCTGATTAGCGCTACCTCTCTCCGATGCCTTGCTGCCGTTCCGTCTCCCCTAAATCCACAAGCCCAGCTTCTAGAATGCGATCTGGCAGAGCGTACAATTCTGACTCTTCATCCGCCAGATCTCGTCCGCTTTTGATCAATGCGACTTCTGTTCTGCCGGTCATCCTCTCAGCTGAAGCTTCCCTCCAACGATCGCCAGTCTCTGGCCTCCCAGGTAACCACTCTAATTCACCTGTCTCGGCCTTGCTTGCGAGTAATGATAGTGCTAGGTGGAAAGATCTTTCGGTCCCTGTTTTTTGTAATTTTGAATGTAATGATATAGGTGCCGTCAACACTGATGTGTTAGCGAAGGATGTGAGTGGTGTTGGTCCATCTTCTGGTATGAACGCCACTGAAGTTTCAGTTGGTAAACAATGCACTCCAACTGTATGTCATAATGACAAAACGAAGGTAGCTGAAGAAATACCTTGCTCTACTCTTGTGAACCCACCCAAAGCTCCTTGTTGGAAGTCCTTATTCAACGTCCTCCCCTTAGCTGCGGGAAACTACTCTCCCCAAGAGAATTTTGAAACTAAAATAGTTAATGGTCGGAGTGTTATGCCTGAAGACGTTCATCAAGTTGGTGCAAGCTACTGGGCCGATTATCTGGTTGGCTTTTTCCTTGACTCCTCTCCACCTTACCAAGTTGTTCGTGAAAAATGTAACCGTTTTTGGTAGTTAAGGGGTAAGCTACAAGTTCAGTTCTTCGACTCTATGTTTTATCTCAAATTTGGTAACCAAGCGGATAAGTTGAGTGTGCTTGAGCGAGACCCTTTGGTTATTGAGGGGAAGCCCTTTATTATCACACCATGGACTGTCACTGTTGCTAAAGTGCGTGAGCAAATTCTCTTGATTCCGGTTTGGGCCACACTTTCCAAAATATCTTCTGTACTCCAACCCCTCATCAGTCTCAACTAGCTAGCTAGCTTGATTGGTAAGCTCCGATGTTTTGATTCCAATACCATTGCAAGAAAGAGTATGAAATATGCATGGGCTCTTATTGGAATCTCGCCAATCATGCCGTTGCCTGATAAGTTAAAAGTTACGCTTGTGGATGGGTTTGATGTTGACATTGATGTATCGTATTCATGGCGTCCAGAGATCTGTTCGAAATGTAAGTCCTTCGGACATAATGATGAATCGTGTACTTCTCCCCCTGCGGATATCTCGGTGATCGTTGTTAAAGTTCCTCTCTGCAAGCCTAAACTTGTATGAAAGCCGAAATTGAAAGTTGCTGTCTCTCTGTCACCTAATGTTGTTTCTAGTTCTAATGTTGTCTTGGAGGATGATCCTGCTTCGGCAGACAACGCTGCTTCGGCAGGTACTGATGTACCACAAGATGCGGACCCTGCTGACTACACTGCTGTCGTTGCTGCTTCGGCAGCCAACACTGCTTTGGCAAAGACAATTGTATCTCAAGATGCGGACCCTGCTGAATTTGCTGTTGACATTGCTGCTTCGGTAGTATGTGATGTTTCTGCTCCGAACATTGATGCTACAGACACAGTCGAGGATGAAATTCATTGGATTCCGTGTGAGTCAGCGTGGGTACATATAAAAACGGACATGCGTTATCAACCGGAATCAGATTCCTTTTACTCATATGTTAGTGGAGATGCTGGAGAACAAAGGTACCTATGGTACAGTAGGTTTGGCGAGGATTTAGTTCTGGACAAGGAAGGAGATGATGGTGCTGCCAATGAGGAAATTCTTAAAGATAAAACCTGGGATAGACGCTATATATACAACAGGCAATCGGTTTCTTATTTCTCTGATCTTGCTGCTCTTTTTGTACCGTTCAGGAATGTTTTTGGCCCATGCGATGTGGAAGGGGACTAGGCTCCTCATTCGCACTTTGTAGTCTTGGTAATTAGTCAAGCTCCTGTTTAAATAGGGTGGACGGAACACATTAAACTTCGTAGGCGGTGGACGATCCACCTTAAAAATCGATTTAGCTGATTGTTAACCACAATCACTTGTAATTCACTGTTTTTTTATTATTGGTTATAATAAAAGGTGTTTGCGGTCACCTTAAAACCGATCGGCTTTTCCAAAAAAAAATTTATGTTAAGATATGATTGTTTTGTTTGTTGTTTGATTGTTTAAACTGCTTATTTGTGTTAATCGGTATAGACAGTATAATTTAATTAATTGTTGTTATAAATTATATAGTTAGAATTTAATTTCTCATTTAAAAACCTCATACCTGATAGCTAGTACACTGATATTTTATTGAACTGTTTAGATATATTGATTTTGATGGATGTCTTGAAATTATATATTTAATGTATTGATATGTAATTCATCTTGTTATCAACATTGTTTGTATATGTTATTGATTTTGTTGATTAATCCCAACCATTACCCTAGATGTTACGGGCATCAAATAAACTCGGGATTAATCATTAAAATGAATTAAGAACGTGGGTTGAAATGATAAATACCTATCCTGATTTGGATTGAAATGATATATATCCTTTCCCAAAATACTAAAATTAAAATTTAAGTACTACTTGCCATTGGATAAAAAATTATATATGGACACCGGCTGGTTAAATAAAAATTGTTTTAACCTTGAATTTTGGAATATTGTTTAAAAGACAAAATAAATGATATTATTAATCGATTTTTTTTGAATTTGAACTTTGAGCTTTGAAATTTAAATTTTAAATTTTTAAGGAATTCTTAAATGTGGATAACTGAAATTAAAACTGAATTGAATATGAAATAAATTTATTGAAATTGAATTGTTTATCCATCCTGGATATTTACTTTAAATTAACTTGATTTATAGTAACAATTGAATTGTGAACTCGAGATATTATAAACGAATAATTCAAAGTGAGAATTATAATTGAAATTCAATTATTTGAATCGAATTATTAAATCGAATTGTTTGAAATCGAACTATTGAATCGAATTGAAATATAAATAGGAAGTAAAATCCTTTTGAATTAAGATATCGAAATTTAGTCGAATTGATTTGAAACTGGAATATGATTTCAGTTTGGTTAAATTTTGAAAAAACGATTCAAATTCCAACTATAGTATTTATAAACTATTTTTATAATAATTATTTTCTTTATAAACTATTTACCTTATAATTGTTTTATTTTATTACTTATTTTAAATAAACCATTTTATAATTTACTATTCATTTTATAAATTATTTTAATATTTTAACTATAGATTTTACTAAACCTGAAATTTCTATTTTAAATACGAATTATTACCTTTCAAACTATTTCAATTATATATCTAAACTATTTTAAATATAGTTTTAACTATTTTAATAATCAAATTATTTTAAAGTTGGAATTGTTTCAAGATTTTAGGTTTGGTTTTTTATTACGAAATATTCTATTATGGCTATTGAAATGAGTTTAATGAAAATATGATATTTTGATATAAAGTACGAACCCCTTTGAAATGTAAAATAACCGACCGGTGTGAAAAATGTAAACGATTGGTTGTTAAAGAGACGGGGATCAGATATTGCCATTCTCTCTGTCAATACTGAAAACCACTTTAACAACTGTGTATGCGGTGGAATTCTAGAATGAAGTAGGTTGATATGGAGGCGATTACTGGATTTGAGGAAAGAGAACGATGATGGATGTCCTTGACCTTCGGTCATAATTAAAATGACTAAAACAGGGCTACATCGTGACCAAGTGGGGTTAGCTACCTCCATCGGCAACACTTCTTCCTTTATTACTATAGTCCCTCGGTTTGATTGATTTGATTGATTTGATGCGCATCCGTGATTTGGGAGTGTTGTTCGAGGTGGGCGGTAGTCGCGGCTATGCATTACCACCAGTCCGGGCATGCAACTAGTATATTCCTACTATGGGCATTCCTCGTGTGCCTTGTCATATTATCCTGATCGAGCCCCCTACGATTTTGATTTAACATTGGCGTATCACGATGCATCCCTATCCGCCGACATACTAGTGTGTTATATGCAAATTGTACGACAACGGTATAAACAGTGTAAGGGTAATAATGGTAATCCCGCTTATGCTATTTTAATATTTTATATTTAACCATAGACACTATTGTAATAGCGTATTAAATTATATAATATCTAGTTTAACGGATCCTTAGGAGATGAGAATTCTCGTAACATCTCTTAAGTTATTGCACTCATATTATCGCATGAATTTGATTTAACTGATATGACAATATTTTAGTTCTGATCCGAGTATTTTTGTCCTTTCTTTTGTGCTCAGGTCAGCCTGAGTTTCAGTTATCGAAGATGTTCTTTTGAAGATGAAGATGGTGCTTGCTAGATGTAGCAACCCGTGCTTCCCGGCTGGCCTAAACCGAACAAGAAGGCAGACTGCTTCGAGAACAAGACAAATCGGAACATAAACAGAAGAACATTTCATTTCTATTACAACAATTTACATCAAAGTACAAGAATATATATCAGAGTATAAATATTACACAGAAAAATATCAGAGATTAAAATACATAGCAGCAGAAATAAAATGTATAAATACAATGCGTAGCAGAAAATACAATAACAAATACAACCAAAAGAAATACACGGATACAGAGCGTTCTGAATATAGCTCCAACTATAAATCCAGGATCCTGTATAAATAAATCTGCAAAACCAAAACTACTAGCTGCCCGTGTGGAAAATAGGGGCACCCAGAGTTTATGTTAAAACAATAAACTCCAGGTCAGTCATGGGACTGGTGTGAGAACTAAAATAGTTATTTACTTTGAAATAAGGTAAATCAAGGGACCACGCCGTATAACACGGAACGGGTTTACCTCCAAGAATACCAGTGCCTAAAACAAACAGCGCAATGCTAAATAAATAAAAATGAAGCTATTATAAGACTTAGGTCCCATCACACAATGAACGCAGTCGAGGATAGAGTTTTATCTTATAATAGCCAAATATGCTTGGTAGGTTTTAAAACAAATCTTTTATTATTACTATAAATGAAGAAATCAGCTTCAAATATAAATGTATCAATCATAGACGGCATGAGCGCCCCATCCCACTATGTCGCCATATATAGTATACAACTAAAACCGCAAAATGTCATATTGGAAGTTTGGATTTCCATACTGGTGGCTCCTGATCCGAAAGATCCATCGCGTAGTACAGTTCGCAACGGCTTACGTCATAGGCATGTGAAAACGCCGTAATGCACATCCGCACTATCTAGGAAACAAGTTACCGCGACTTATGTCTAAGCATTGGAAACCACCGCTAACTCTATCCATCTGGTAATCAGGAGGTGTGCCCTATCCTTACTGGTGTGGAGCGACCACACCCAGTAACCTCTGTCGACCGAATCCATAACAACCCGTAGGATTTCTATCCTCATCTCTAAAGTATACTGATCTAACCATCAGTTTACCACCATACCGGTATGTGAGTCCCGCGAATTAACGCTAAACAAAGCTGTGCTATATTAAAGCTGTGCTTTGATCATCATCCACCAAACTTTGCTTTCCAACAGAAGTT
This sequence comes from Allium sativum, assembly GCA_030737875.1. Lineage (NCBI taxonomy): Eukaryota > Viridiplantae > Streptophyta > Magnoliopsida > Asparagales > Amaryllidaceae > Allium > Allium sativum. Next base: position 179,698,805 of record CM060924.1, on the reverse strand, counting down.
TGGATCACTGCATCTCAGCATGCCACACTATCAATCCATACTGTACCACTGATTTCTGCTGATATATAACCTCTGAGCTCGTACGTATCGGAGAAGGGTGTTAAGCAAGAGAATAAATTCTCCGCCACCAAACAGATATATGTTTAGCAGAGATCAACGAATATAGTATAAAGGAATACAATGTCAGACACACCATCCATTTACAAGTCCGTTCTAGGTCTGAACGAAACCAGAGGCACCTTATTACTCGTCTCGTATGTCCAATACATGAGAAAGGCCCTCGCATATCCGTACAATCAACAAGTACGTCCGAACGGCCACCACTGTAGCACCTTCAAGGTAGCTATTCCAATCATAGGCATCGGTAGTAACCCATCCATTCGATGTGAAGATCGTCGGTCTTGTACCATCTTCAATCTCTTCGACTTTTCGTCGTCGTATCAGTTATTCAGAATGGGTTAAACCCGGTCTTTCCGAATAACTTGCGTATCTTATAATCAAGTGTTATAACAACACATCATACACCTCATTCCAATCCAGAATATTCTTTTATTCAAATATTCACATCTTTAGGGAAAGGTTCCCATTAATTTTATCAAAGATAAATTATTTTAAATTTATTATTTAATCTTCCTTTGGATATCATTACAAAAGATTTCCTTATCTTTTCAATTCTAAACCAAACTGAGGTTTTCCAAACTAGTCGGGATTAGCGAACCTTACCGAAGTAATCATTTGTTTATTTTCCCAATCCCAGCCTATTCATCACATGGAGCAAACTGGTAATACTCCATATCTAACACCACGGTGTTATCGGTAAAAATTAATTACCATTTCACGTTCAAATCTAATTAAAGATTTAACTATCGTTTGGAGCAAAACAGGTGATACTCCATTCTTGATCATTTTCTTGAATTGATAATTTTAATTATCACATTCACTTTTTAATCTAATTAAAGATTCATTAAAACTCCTCTTAGTTTTAATCTTTGCAAAAATCAATATTAATGATTATTTAACTTTAGGAAATCGAACATGACGCATCAACAATCGACACCGTACCAGTGATTTCTGCAGATATATAACCTCTGAGCTCGTACGTCTCAGAGAAGGGTGTTAAGCAAGAGAATAAATTCTCTGCCACCAAACAGAAACATATTTAGCAAAGATCAACGAATACGGTATCGAAATACAATGTTAGTATGTAATCATGTCTTTACCTGGGTTAAAGAACCAATGTCATTTAAAACATAGTTCACGATAAACCCAAAATCCCATTCCATTAACCATGGAATCTTCACTGAAACAGATCAATATATAATCAATATCAATTTCCATATCCGACTAATAATATAAATGGAATAATGACAAAGGCTTTTTAATTCCATATGTATTAACAGTCTTCCTCCACAGAAACTCACTTCGATTATTACCAAATCGAATTCCATTCAATTCCAATTTAATATATTAAATTGGAAATCTTTACTTTGGAAAATTCCATTAATCTTACTTAAAAGATTATAAATTCCAAATCATATTCTTCACTGTTAATTGGGTTAAAGAACAAGTGTTATTTAAAGCACCGTTCACGATAAACCCAAAAATCCAATTCTTTTTATTCAATTCCAATTAAATATTAATTAATTGGAAAACTTCACTAAATCTTAATTTAAAGATTTATTCTTTTCTCAACTGGGTTTAAGAACAGTGTTAATGAAGACACCGTTCATGACAAACCCAAAATCCAATTTGATATCAAATATAAGGCGCTGAATAGAAAATATATCGGCTTATATTCAATATCGAATTCTGAAACCAACCAATATCTTGTTGGGAATAACGATATATGTATATATATCTTCCAAATTCCTCGACAATATCCATATAATCACATAATTCAATATTGAAATATTCCGAAGATTATTTCCACTCAAATCCATTCCAATTTATTCTTTGGAAATTTCTGGTTATTTTAAAACCATTTTCAAATCCAATCTATTTATTTCTAAAAATAAATAAATTATTATTCTAGTTAATAACTAGTTCATTTCGATAAAAAAATATTTTACCTTTTCAAAAATGGAATTTTTCATCCAAAATCATTCCAAATCATTTATTATGATTTTACATAATTTTTCCATATTTTTAATAATTTTATTATCGCCCGTACAGTCGGTTTTTAATAACGGCCACCGAACTGCATCCATAACGACCTTTTCTGAAATTGATTCGGACATCTCTCCAAGTCTAACCGTTAGATTTCAAATCTCTTATATTCATTGGAAATCTCTTTTCGATACAAACCCAACGGTTCTAGTTTTAGGAGAATCCGATGGTCGGATCTCCCATAACGTCCATTTGAAGCTAATGGTCGAAATTCGCGAACGGTCGCTGCACGACGCGTTCTATTCAGACCATTAAATATATAATATATATTATATATATTTCATCGATTTCCATTTAAAACGAATTTTATAAATCGTTTTAAATTCATTTTAAAAACAATTTCTACTTCCATTTCAAATTCAAATCAAAATTGAATTTTCCATTATAAATTCGTTTTAAATTCATTTTATAACGATTTCAATTTGATTTTCAAATTTAAATCAAAATTGAATTTTCCATTATAAATTCGTTTTAAATTCATTTTAAAACGATTTCCAATTTTTTTCAAATTCAAATCAAAATTTAATATTCCATTTTAAATTCGTTTTGAAAAAATTTCAACTTGATTTTTCAAATTTAAATCAAAATTGAATATTCCTATATAAATTCGTTTTAAATTCATTTTAAAAATATTTCAATTTGATTTTCAAATTCAAATCAAAATTGAATTTTCCATTACAAATTCGTTTATAATTTCATTTCAAATTGATTTCAATTCCATTTCAATTTTAAATCAAAATTGAATATTTCATTTTATTATAATATTAAAATGATAAATTTTCAAAATATCAGATTTTGAAATCATATTTCGATATTCATTATATAATGTATAAAATCGACAGAAAATCCCGTTCGTGTTAAAATGGCGTTTAACTACTTAACACGGCTTCACATTTCAATATTCACTAAATATTATTTTAAAATATTCGTTAATTCTGAACTGGAATCAGACTCAATCAATTACCATATAATTTCAGTTATATGGATTTCAACGTCACATGTATACACTACTAACGATAAACAATCATTAAAAATTCATACAACATCCAGAGTGCATTTTACAACTATATAAGCATTAAAATAAATAAATAACGCTTATACAGTCTGTCAATCCATCGATTGACATACCACTAATTATTGTGATCGGTGTATGTCAAATATTATCCCAATACCCGTGTGGGGTTTTCAAACAACAAATACTGTTTATTATTTGTGCGATTGGGTGATGTGTAAAAATTATCGTCCCAATCAATATAAGATAAATACGTGTATATAGACAAACCGTCCGGTTTGTAAATGAATATTTACTTTATTTCCATTTCATAATAATTTATATATTTATTTTATATAAATAATTTTTATATACAGTTCATATATAGTTTTTATATACAACAATAACCATCCCAATCACAACAAACAAACAATCAATTGGTCTGTACAATAAATAGTGTCGGGGGATTCTAAGTCCCGTCTGCATCCTAGTATATATTTACTGCAAACTAATCTGAGTGTGACAGAGATCTCACATTCGTTTCCACTCCTCCGTTCTTTTATTCTGAATTTCTTTTCTGTTTTGAATTTGAATTTTCCTGAAATTCTAATCAGCTCCATTTCCATTTTGGTCGATACAATGTTGTTGTGCTCACTGATACGAGTGCAACGCAACTGACGGTTCGTAAATTGGATCATGTACGAGCTGGATATTGAATTTTAAACATTGGATAGTTTAATCGTCATTAGCTTAAGATAATTAATAATATAATTAACTTAATTATTATTTAAACCTTTCTCTTCCATCTGCCTCGTGATAAAACGTCCAAACCCATCGTCCTCGTCGTTGACCACTTCTACACCGCCACACACGGCACCAACCTCCAATCCAAGCACGCCACACGAAAGCCACGACCACCTCCTCCTCACGCCACCAACAGCGTCTAGTTCGGTGATCCGATTAACCATGAAAACCGCCTCGAACACACCCACTTTGAGCAAGGAATTCGAATGCCACACATAACAGAATACGATCATCCCCGTACTAGATTAACACCCTCTCCTCCCTCTTTAATTTCTGTTTTGAAATGAGGTTGTAATTTGAATTGGATAGAAAAAAATTGGGGATTAAAGTTTGACAAATCGCAGCCCTTGAAATCGTTCTGGCGGCTAGGGTTTTAACGAGAGAATGAGGGTTTTTTTCATATTTATATATATTTGATTATTATTTTAATTCCAATTTTTACTTATTTATCCTTTGAACTCCAAATTAAACCCAACGACTGTCGTCCCTGGCTAAATACCCTCATTCCAGACACAATAGGATATGTTTCGTAAGCCAATTCTAATGTTTTGATCAGTTTTTCTTTAAATTAAAATATAAATCAATATATATTGAATTCAAACGTACGTTTTAATTTACCGAGGCCACATAGTGAATCCAAAAATTTCACAAAAATAAATCGAGCTATGTTTTGACGATACGATCCTAACAAAATTAACTTCGTCGGATTTGGAGACTGTTTGAAAAATGGCCTTTTCTGGTCGATCCAATTCAAATTTAAATTGTCAAAACACATTTAATTTACTGCACTCACATATTAATTCCAAAAATTATGGAATTTGAAACCTATCAATAATTTGACATTCCAGATCCAACAAAAGTGGTTTCGTCGAAAAAGGAGGTCGTTTGCAAAATGGCTATTTATTATATTATATTAAATTCCATAGCGACTATTTTAAATTTTAAACTGGACATAACTTTTTATTCCCGCTATGAAATCTGGATATTTCATATTCGTTGGAAAGATATTTTTAAACAGATTCAAATATTTCTTGTTTCGCTAAAATCCGATTTATTTTGAATACTGTACATTCATTTGAAATTTGAAATCGAATTTTCAAACTACCTCGCCATTTGAAACTCCTATTTATAATTATATTAAATTTAATCTTTCTAACTTCGATTTAAATAAATTTATACGTTCTAATTCTATTCAAAATAAATTTCTAGTCATTATTATTTAAAATAAATCATTTAAATATTCAAAATTCATTAAAATTGCTAAAATAAAAATTTTAAATTGGTTCTGAAAATCCGGGTTGTTACACTAGACGTATTATTATTTATTTCCGCTGCAAATATTGATATGTTTATGATAGTTCGCTCTTAATATTGTTGTAAAATAAAATCAAATGTATGTTTTAACAGCTTCATGAACTCTTATTTCTTTATTATGTTTTATCCTTCCGCTGTGAGATTCTGTGTTTGTTTTTCTTGTTTCTTCTTTTTCTTATATAAATCCTAATAACTATCTATATTTTTGATTTGTTTAAGTTGACATTGAGGATTATTGTCGATTTGAAGGTCAAAAATCCCGGATGTTACATAACCAGTCGACAATTACGCACAAATATAATAAAGAATAATTACAAAATGGCTGAGCATTACTTAAAAAGCAAAAACAGCCCTCTGATCTCTTTCAAGTCAGCTTAAGGTTCCAAGGTGCCTTTTTATCCTTGTATCTCCTATGGAAAAATGATAATTGAGCACTAAATCCAAGAATGTAGACAAGGTATGTTATTAAATGACCATGTTCAAAAATGTGCAAATCTGATAGTATATTTCAGCCAAAAACAACACCAATAAAGCATGGGTTGTGAAGAACAAAAGACTTGGTGTATCATTAAGAACATGCTAAAAGATCTAGAAAAAAGAAGTAAGGAAAGATCAAATAATGTATGACAATGGAAAATAAATCAAGATAGAGAAGTCTGTAATCAAACCTCAGGTTTAATCAGGATAGAGAAGTCTTTCTCTTCAACTGCAGGCGCAGTGGCAAAAACGGCAAGGGCTGCAGAAGGTGCAACAGCACCACCAACTCCTAACAAATGGGTAGAATTCAGTTTTCACTAAATTTACATAAAATCTTTATATATATATATATATATATCTGTGTGTGTGTGTGTGTATACACGCATCTAGGTGCTTGCATATTTGAAAATCAAGTTCATACATTTCTATAAACTATGTTTTCACTACATCTATATATCAAGTTTTAACAATAAGCTGTGACGACCCAAACTTCCCAGTAGAGGAAAGGCTGGATTGCCTTGAGAACAACACACATCAGAACACAAACTGAAGAACATTTTATTGCTGATTACAACAATTACACCAGAGTACAAGAATATTACAGAGTATGACTACTTATAACAATATAGAAATACAATAGTATCAGATTTCTTAATTACATTTAGTTAGCAGCGGAAAATAATACAAATATACAACTGGAAGAAATACACGGATATAGAGCTTTCCGAATACTGCTTCAACTGTAAGCCAAGATCCTGTAAATTTATCTGCAAAAGCTACTCGACTGCCCGTGTGGAAAATATGGGCACCCGAGTTTGCCAGTGAAACAAACTACAGGTCAGTCATGGGACTGGTATGAGAAATCTTAACTTAACTATCTAATAATAAGGCTAATCACAGGACCACGCCACTAACGTGGAACGGGTTTACTCCATTTGGATTGCCTGTGCCTAAATAAAGTAAAACGTTAAACAATGCAATGCTTTTTAGAAAAATGAAACCATTATAAGACCCAAGTCCCATCACACAATGCAACGCAAACCGGAGGATAGGGTTTTTACCTTATAATGGTCAAAAGATGCTTGATACGGTAAAACGGATTTAGTATTAGTGAGTATATATGTGGATATATATATATATTTCAAAAACAATTTCAATCATAATGTATTAATCATAGACGGCATAGTACCCCATCCTACTAAGTCGCCATACTAGTTCTACAATCAAAACCGCAAGGTCGTATTGGAAATTGGATTTCCATCATGAGTCGAGCCTAGCGGCAAGCTCCTCTCCAATTCGAGATACTCTAGCAAATGCCTAAGGATCCCCCGTAGTGAACCCTTGGATCTTCAGGGCCGCTCCCCGTCTATCGGCAGTGGATTGGTTATGCCTGAACACACGTTTCCAGGTTCCTTTGAACCTATAATATGACCACTATCGGCCTATAAAAATCCGAGGCGCCTCAAAATCCATCATCCACATAAGTAAAATGCCAGGCCGTGTTAAAGCACTGACACTACCACTAGCTAGAAAGAAACGTGTGCACTCCCTGCAGTCCATGTAATAACCCGGAAAATGTGAACCAGTTTAAAATTTTTAAATCAGGTTATTACCAAGAAATTTGAATAGTTGAAATAGTATATTTCAATAAAATATAGAATTGTGTATAATATTGTAGTTTGAAATTTTGAATACAAACTTGGTCTGACTGTACCGAGTGGAAAATATAACGGATTTTGACGAAATTGAAAATATTTAAATCTGTTTATCAATACCTTTCTAACGAATCTGAAAAATCGAAATTTCATAACGGAAATCAAAAGTTATGGCCAATTGAATTTTCAGAAAGGGCGCTATATAGTATATATAGCCCTTGAAAATTGAGATTTTGCATACGACCTCGGAATTCGACGAAACCACTTTTGTTGGGTCCGGGATGTCAAATTATTGCTAAGTTTCAAATTTCATAATTTTTGAAGCTAGTATGTGAGCGGGGCAAAAGAGAACGTGTTTGGCCAAATTCTGTTAAAATGGGTCAACCTAAAAATGGCCGTTTTTCAAACGAGCTCAGAATTCGACGAAACTGGTTTTGTTAGGACCGTATCGTCAAAACAAAGCTAGATTTATTTTTCTGGAATTTTTCGATTCAGTTTGTGGCCCTGGCAAATTGAAATGTACGTTTAAATTAATTATCGAATGTTTTATATTTTAATTTGAAAAATAACTGACTGTAACAGTCGAAATGGCCAATGAAACATATCCCATTGTGTCCGGAATAGGGGTATTTAGCTAGGGGCGACAGTCGTTGGGTTTAAAAAGGAGTCTGTTTGCAAAAACACTATTTAAAAATTTTCTATAAATTCTGGCCAATAGGAAATTTTCTTTTAAAAAAAAACCCTAAAAACCCTAGCCGCCAGGACGAAACGGACGATCCCTGTTGCTCCACGCTTCCCCTCCCTTTTCCGATCGCCACAGGCAATGCTAGGCCGAGCATCCACCACCAGTCGACAGCCCTTCGCCTCCTCTCCACATTCGACCCAACGCCGCCCCCTCTCGTCAGCTCCTTCGCTTGAACGACGTCGAGAAAGTCGTCGCCTTCCCGGAGCCGCCGCCGCCTCGATTCGCCATCGCACCCCCTCAAACTACCAGCGCCAGAAAGCTCTTCCCTCCCTCGACGACGTCCAACAGTCTGATCATCCTATAGAGCTACGAATCAAGAGAAAAATCCAAACCTAGAATTGAGCAGGTTTGTAAACTAACGGCTTAAATAATTTTAAACTGTTTTAACACTATAAAGCGTTGCAAAACTTTGAAAAATAATATCTTTTTCGTTCTTCAACGAAATTCGATGAAACAGGAGACACCGTGACCGCAAGGAGGCTCTCTACATTCTAGAAGAAGCCGCGGATTTTTTTGACCTTCCTACGATTTTTAGCACCGCAATAACCAATGTGAGGAATCTAAATTATCTGTGTGAATGAAATCGCGTTGTATAAATTATATAAGCGAAGTGTAAATTATATACGCATTGTATACCTCATGTACATGTGTTGTATAAGTTATATTAGCGATGTATAAATTATACAAGCGTTGTTTGAAACATATATGCTTTGAATTGTGATGAAATGCAAGTGAATTATTATATATATATATATATACTCCCCTCGTCCACAGACCATGGACGATATTTATTACTTGTGATTGACGTGATATTATATGGTTTGACGAATGGTTGGAAATAATTGTTTGTGGTTGATATTATGGTTGAAAAATACCTTTGTGGTTGAAAAATACCCTCTTGTGGTTGAAACAAAATAGGATAGGATTGTGGAATTGAAATTAAAACATGCCGCCTGCGTGCGAACTAGATGCATGATCCCCATTGTCAAAAACCGCGAGGTTTTAAGGTAGAGCGAGGAGCCGTACTAGGGACGGTCCCGGTTTTAACTACCTTGCCGTTATGCTGCCGAAATTTTCTGAAATATTTATGTGTTAGAATAATTTTCATTCATTGAAATTATTTACATATGCTATATCGAATATTCATGTGTTGAGTTGCAATTCATTCATTGAGTTGAAATTCATGTGTTGAATATTATTTGAATTTAAACAAATGGCTTTAGCAATAAAAATCACATTTTTATATATATACAAACGATATCGAATATTAATGTGTTGAATATTATTTGAATTTAAAAAAATGGCTTTAACAATAAAAATCACATTTTTATATATATACAAACGATATCGAATATTCATGTGTTGAGTTGCAATTCATTCGTTGAGTTGAAATTCATGTGTTGAATATTATTTGAATTTAAACAAATGGCTTTAGCAATAAAAATCACATTTTTATATATATAGAAACGATATAGAATATTCATGTGTTGAATTGCAATTTGTTCATCGAGTTGAAATTCATGTGTTGAATGTTATCATCTTTTTAAAAATAAAATGAATCGAAAATGAAAACTATATTTTTATAGTGAATAAGAAGTGTTAAAAATACACATGTGTCGAATAAATATTTTTGATGATAAAAATATTCCTTTTATCATGTATACGCTTAGTTAAAAATAAACACGTGTTGAAATAAATAATAGTTTGCTAGAAATATTATTATTAGCTTTGTTCTGCATATATATACATGTGTTGAACAGGAAAAATGGATTAGCTGTAGAGTAAAGAAACTATTTGCGTGCCAGACAAATAGGTAAACCTTGATGAGTTGGCTGCGCAATTTTATTTTTATATCAACTCCTGTGAATGCCATTGGATGCGGAGTGCTGGTTATTCTGTGTGAAATAATAAATAACGCCATAGGATAGTAACAATTAATTTTGAACTACACTACATGGCATACTTCTTGATGATAGGCATACTTCATCATATTCCACATAAGCAATTGGAGCTTGTGTGACGAGGTGGGAGATTTACCATACAAGCAAAAGGCTTGTATGGCGATGACTATATACTACAGGCTGAACTGATGACTGATATGGACTATATAAATTATAACGATAAATTGCAAGATTAATAAAAACCCCACACGGGTCTAGAGTTGACAATAATCACGTCGCTCTAGTTATTAGATACGGCACATGGACTATTTATTTCCACACGGAAACGGGGTGACGGGAATTTATTCTCTGGAGTGATTATCAGTACATGCTCCCCCGTAAACACCAAAATATATCACTATAAATATGTGAATGCTTTTTAGGATTTATTGGGTACCTAATACGGCCCAATAAATTTCCAAACCCCTCCCCGTACAAAGGAGGTTATGGCGAAATTTTTCGAAATATTAAGGCGTTAGTGAAATATTTGAAGTGAAAACGAAGTGGAAATTATAAAATGAGCTATAGTGAAATTATAGATTGAACTATATTTGTATAAATATAAATATAATGAAAATTAAAAGGAATAGAGGCCGTGCAGTTCGCGTTTCGGAATCGTAATTTGAAACGATTAGTACGAGAAATCCGACCATCGGATTTTCCCGAAACCGCAATCGCTGGGTTCGCCTTGGAAATATCTTTCCAACGGCACCAACCTTGTAAAAGTCCAACGGTTGGATTGTCCGGAATGTTTAATACAAAATAGAAGAAAAACAGCGCCAGAATCGTTTATATTTATATATAAATATAATTAAATTTAATCGAATAACGACGCTGCAGTTCGAATTTTGAAACCGTAACTTCAAACGACTAGTGTGGGAGATCCGACCGTCGGATTTTCACGAAACTGGAACCGTTGGGTTCGCTTTGTGAATATCTTCCCACTGATATAAACTTTGTAGAAATCCAACGGTTAGATTTTCCGATATGTGTAAAACAAAATAGAAGAAAAACAGCGCCAGTGCCACGGCACGACCTGAAACGTCGTTTAATTGAATATGGCCATTTTTAAATAAATAAAAATGGCGAAAAACCGTTATAAAATATTATAAGCAACATAGGTTGCAAATAAACCAATAGGGCTTGAATTGTTTTATATTTGATGGTTGTATGTGTTTGACGCGTAAATAACACTAAATAACTGAAAGATGGATGTCGAATAATATAACCATATAGAGAATCGATTTAAATTCTAATGACGTGGATTATTTGAAAAGGCCGAGCTAACCCTCATTTCAAATAATTTATCGAGCAATTCGAATTGGAAAATGCAAAGACGATTCAAGACCAACGATCTTCGTATCGGTTTGATGGGCGCTACTGAGGTTCCTAACCGGAGTAGCTACCGGAAAGGGACGGAAGTAGTAGCCGTCTGAACGTATGTGTTGATTGGACGGATATACGAGGAATTTGACGCCTCCGGTTTCGTTCAGACCCAGAACGGACTTGTAAATGGACTGTGTGTCATACATTGGATTTTGTTCTATACTGATTGATCTCTGTTAAATATATATCTATATGGCGGCGGAGAATTTATTCTTTTGCTTAACGCCCTTCTCTGAGACGTACGAGCTCAGAGGTTATATATCGATGGAAATCAATCGTATGGAGTGGACTGCCTATATGGCATGCCAAGATGCTGTGATCAAGGCTTCTGTTGCAAAGCAAAGTCTTGTGGATGATGATCAAAGCAAGGTCTACGTGGCCTGGCTTTGTGTATTTCGTAGATTCGTGAACCTCACACCCCGGTATGAGTTAAAAACGGGATACGGACCGCTGGGAGAGCACGACGTTTCTTTCTAGCTATGGTGGTGTCAGTGACTTACCAGCCCTGACATATATATCTACTTTTCACCTTTGTGGTTTTTGGAATGCGAGGCGCCTCGATTATAGGTCTGTAAGGACCGGGAAACGTGTGTTCAGGCATAATTAATCCTCTAACGTAAGTGAGGACCGGCCCAGCCGCATCCAGGGGTTGCCCAGAGTGTGTAGTCCCGAGGCATTTGCTAGAGTGTCTCGAAGCGGAGAGGAGCTTGCCCCTTGCCTCGACTCATGACGGAAATCCAATTTCCAATACGAGATAACGGATTCGATTGTAACTTATATATGACGACATAGTGGCATGGGACACTTATGCCGTCTATGATTGATATTTATGATGCTATTCGCTTTTGAAACATATATGCACTAGCAGTAATATCGAATGATTTCGCTTTATACGTATCAAGCATATTTGGCTATTATAAGGTAAAACTCTATCCGCCGGCTTGCGTTGCATTGTGTGATGGGACCTGAGTCTTATAATGGCTTCATTCTTTCTAAAAGCATTGCGTTGTTTTAAAAGAATTTACTTTGTTTTTAAATGCACTAGCAATCACTGGAGTAAACCCGTTCCGCGAAAGTGGCGTGGTCCTATGATTTGCTATTACTGTTTTTTAACTGTTAAATAGATTCCTCATACCTGTCCCCGTGACTGACTCGTTGTTTGTTTCACTTTGCAAACGCGGGTGCCCTTATTTTCACACGGGCAGCCTAGTACACAGGTGACAGGTGGTTTTTGGTTCTGCACTGCTGCATAGAGTGCATTTTTGGCTCATGGCGAGGCTGCCTTCACAGAGACGACTTTGACCTTTTCCGCCATTACTATACTTATGTTAGGATTCCGCCACAGGCGATGCAGACTGATTTATTTTCTGCATTTCTTATTATATGTATATGTATTCCGCCTCCGGCGGTGTAGACTGATACCCTTATTATGTCTCACTGCATGTATGTATTCCGCCTCTGGCGATGATGACTGATCACTTCCCTTTTTATTTACTAAGTATATCCCACGTTATGCTATTCTGATATTCCTACATGCTGTGATTCCGCTGTCATATCCATGTAAAATTATTTTACTTATTGTTTCTGCTATTATCTGTACTCTGCTATGATGATTAATGTGTTATTTCCTAATAATTATCCTTAATACCGCCCCTCGGATTTTGGGATTGTCACAGTTGGTATCAGAGCTTTGGTTAACCTTAGTTCCGGGATCTAACACATTAAACGCCTCGTCAGAATAGAATCAGTAGTGTTCTAATGCGAGTAGCTCGTTAGAGATAGGATTAGCAATGTCCTAGAATGAGCTAAGCAGATTAGCAAAACAATTTGATTAGTACATCATCATTATCTTTCCTTGTATTCCCTTGCTTTATCATTTATGAAAATTATCAAATCTGTGAGCTTGACTCTTTTCTTGCTTATACAGTACTCTTAGATGGCTACGCGAGGAGCAGCAGCTAGAGGAGGCCGTGGAGGCCGAGGAGATGCAGCAGGAGGACGGGGGAATATCCCCGTAGTTGTGGAAATCCCTATTATTCAGCCACCAGCACCAGAAGACTTTGAGCTAGATAAAGTAGCAAAGAGGTACAGAAATCTTGGGGGAAAACCTTTTACAGGCACTGGCACAGTGACCGAGGCAATAGCTTGGCTGAAAACCTATGAGAAAATCTTCGAAGGCATGGGTATGGGAATTAACAACAAAGCCCGACTTGGCATTTGGCTCCTTCAGGAAGAAGCAGAGCTGTGGTGGGATGCCATTACCTCTGGGGATGCAGCTGGTACTATCCGGACTTGGGAGCAGTTCAATACTTTGTTCAATGAGAAGTTTGTACCGGAACAGGCTCTTGAGAGGATGAGAGAGCAGTTTGCTAATCTCCAGCAAGAAGACCTCTCTATTCAGGATTATCTAAATAAGTTCACCCAGTTATCGCGCTATGCTCCTGAACTGATTTTAACCAACAAAGCCAAGAATAAGAGGTTCATATTTGGGCTGAAGCGTAAGTACCACGATAGAGCTATGAGCAACATCAAACTCTCCTTTACAGAACTTGTAGAGATGGCTTGCAACTCCGAAGACATGGATGAGAGACATGCTAGCCAAGACCGCGCTAAAAGCCAAGCAGGGAATAAGCGCAAGGCTTCGACAGACCAACCCGAATCTAGCATTACCACGGCCGCTACTCAAAAACCCGCAAAGATCCCGAAAGGAAACTGCTACAATTGCGTGAAGCCCGGTCATTTCTCTAATGTATGCAAGGCCCCAAAGAAGCCAAAGGCCAATGACTCAGCCGAATGCTACAACTGCCACAAGAAGGGGCACTACAGCAGGAACTGCCCTCTGAAGCAGAATGCACAGGTGGCCCATGTCTATGACGGGAAGACCCCGCCAGCTATCATGGATGGATCAGGTAAACCCGATGTCTTGGGAGGTACCCTTACCATTAAAAATATTCCTGTTTCTGTACTTTTTGATACTGGTGCATCACGTAGCTTCATTTTTGGTAAAATTGTTCATAAGTTAAAATTGAAACAAAGAATACTAAAAGAACCGATTAAAGTTCAAAACCCGATAGGAGGTTCTGTTAGTCTCAGTTTATACTGCAGAGTGCCTATCTCTTATTCACGTTACAAGTTTCCCATCCACTTAATTGTTATGGATTTATCGGAATTCGATGTTATTCTCGGTTTGGAATGGTTAACCAAATATAGGGCCGAAGTTATATGTGCCGAAAGAATTGTTAAAGTCGAAACGAAGCTTGGACCTATATATATACCATGTCATGGCTCAGAAATTAATCGAGCAGAATTTTGGTCTTCTTTAGAAATTACTCCCCCTTCAATAGAAAAGATACCGGTCGTGAAAAACTACGCGGATGTGTTTGAAGAAGTAGAAAACTTACCGCCGCAAAGAGAAATTGAATTTAGAATTGATCTGATTCCGAATGCCCGACCAGTAGTACATCCAATAAGAAGAATGGCCCCGAAAGAAAAAGAAGAGCTAAGTAGTCAAGCCCAAGAATTACTTTGGAAAGGTCTGATCAGATCAAGCTTTTCAGCGTGGGGAGCCGCAGTAGTATTTGTCCCGAAATCAGACGGTACTCTAAGACTTTGCGTCGATTACAGGGATCTCAATAAACAGACACTGAAGAACAAATATCCTTTGCCCCGAATAGACGATCTGTTAGATCAATTAAATGGAGCAACCGTATTCTCCAGAATGGACCTAGCTACAGGGTTCCACCAATTGCGTATAGCCGAAGACTGTGTTCCTTTGACAGCCTTCAGGGGTCCCGATTTATTCTACGAATGGTTAGTAATGCCGTTCGGCTTGTGCAACGCTCCAGCATACTTCGTTGATCTTATGAACAGAGTGTTCCGTGGTGTATTGAATAAATTTGTTCTAGTCTTCATCGATGACATTCTAATCTACTCTAAGTCGGAAGAAGAGCATGCAAAACATTTAGAACAAGTGTTGAAAATTCTATGGAGAAATGTCTTAAAAGCTAAATTTTCTAAGTGTGTCTTCTGGCAGAATGAAGTTAAATTCCTTGGCCATGTCGTGTCAAAAGAAGGAATTGCTGTAGATCCAAGCAAAATTACAGCGATTCAGAACTGGAAACAACCTACTACCCCCACTGAAGTTCGAAGTTTCCTTGGATTGGCTAGTTATTATCGGAAATTCGTTCAGGATTTTTCAAAGATATCAGGAGTATTGACAAAGCTTACAAAGAAGCATGAGAAATTCAAATGGACTCCCGAATGTGAAGAAGCTTTCCAAGAGCTAAAACTGAAGTTGACGACTGCTCCGGTATTGACAATAATAGAAGGTAACCAAGACTTGACTGTATGGACAGATGCTTCTATTAGAGGGCTAGGCGCAGTGTTAATGCAAAAAGGCCAAGTGATCGCATATGCCAGCCGTCAACTAAAGCCGCATGAAAGAAACTATGCAACTCATGATCTTGAGTTATTAGCCATCGTGTTCGCTTTAAGAATATGGAGGCATTATTTACTGGGCGAGAAATTCGAACTATTTACCGATCATCAATCCTTGAAATATCTGTTCACTCAGAAAGATTTAAACCTGAGGCAACAGCGTTGGTTAGAATTCCTTGCAGCATACGATTTTGAAATTCTATACACTCCGGGGAAAGCCAATGTTGTAGCAGATGCGCTCAGCAGAAAGAATGAAATCATTGCCAGTTTTATCATTACTTCTTCCTTAGAAGATAAGATTACTATTCTACAGAAGGACGATGAATTCATTAAAAGGATTAGCCAGCGGATCCAAGAAGGAAAACCCTCAGATTTTAGCCTTAATAGCCAAGGGGTCCTAAGATTAAAAGGGCGAATTTGTGTGCCTGGAATCCCAGAGCTTAGAAGAGAAATACTTGATGAGTGCCACAAGTCCAAGTTAAGTATCCACCCCGGTGTGAGCAAAATGTATAACGATATCAAACGCACATTCTGGTGGAAGGCGATGAAAAGAGATATTTCAATATATGTTAGCAGATGCTCCACTTGTCAGCTAGTTAAGAGTGATCAGCAGAAATTGGCTGGATTATTACAACCAGTAGAAATTCCAGGATGGAAGTGGGAACAAATCTCAATGGATTTCATCGATGGCCTGCCGCGAACTAGAAAAGGAAACGACAGTATATGGGTAATCGTAGATCGCTTCACGAAGACTGCCCATTTTATACCTATCCGATCCAACAGAACAGCTCAAAGTTTAGCACAGATTTACTTCAAAGAAATAGTTAAACTACATGGAGTGCCACTCAATATAGTCAGCGATAGAGATCCCCTGTTTACTAGCAAATTCTGGGAAGCATTCCAGGATGAATTGGGAACCAAATTAAATCTAAGCACCGCTTATCACCCTCAGACAGACGGCCAAACTGAGCGGGTGAATAGAATTTTAGAAGATTTACTACGGGCTTGCGTTAACGATTTTGGAGGCTCATGGGAAGATCATTTACATTTAGCAGAATTATCTTACAACAATAGCTATCAAGCAAGTTTGGGAATGTCTCCATTTGAAGCATTATACGGTAGACCATGCAGATCTCCTGCATGTTGGGTAGAACCTGGCAACAGACTTGTGTTAGGGCCCGATATGATTCGAGAAGCATCGGATAAAGTCGATTTCATTAAGAAGCGATTAAAAACCGCACAGAGCCGACAGAAAAGTTATGCTGATGCGAGAAGAAGGGATATATCGTTTGCCGTTGGCGATTATGTATATTTAAGAGTTTCTCCAATGCGAGGGGTAATCAGATTTGGCAAGACTGGGAAGTTGGCACCGAGGTTTATTGGTCCCTTTCCTATACTTGAACGGATTGGAACTCTTGCATATAGGGTTTCATTACCTAATTGGTTGCCTGGTGTGCATGATATGTTCCACGTGTCTCAACTCAGAAAACATGTTCATGATCCCGACCTTATTGTGGAAGAAGCAGCGCAACATGATATTGACATAACTCCAGAATTAGCACTCAGCAGAGAGCCATTAAAGATAGTTGGCAAAGAAACCAGAGAGCTAAGGAGGAAAAAGATTCATTTAGTCAAAGTGCAGTGGAGTAGTGATCCTAGAGACTGTACTTGGGAGACTGAGGAAAGCATTAAACAAGCCTATCCCAAATGCAGAGTGGACATCTCTGACTAACTCCGGTGCAAGGTACCTTTACAATACTTTGCATTTACATTTTATTTCCTGCTTAACTGTTATTTCCTTTTCGAGGATGAAAAGTTTTAAGTGGGGGAGATTGTAATAACCCGGAAAATGTGAACCAGTTTAAAATTTTTAAATCAGGTTATTACCAAGAAATTTGAATAGTTGAAATAGTATATTTCAATAAAATATAGAATTGTGTATAATATTGTAGTTTGAAATTTTGAATACAAACTTGGTCTGACTGTACCGAGTGGAAAATATAACGGATTTTGACGAAATTGAAAATATTTAAATCTGTTTATCAATACCTTTCTAACGAATCTGAAAAATCGAAATTTCATAACGGAAATCAAAAGTTATGGCCAATTGAATTTTCAGAAAGGTCGCTATATAGTATATATAGCCCTTGAAAATTGAGATTTTGCATACGACCTCGGAATTCGACGAAACCACTTTTGTTGGGTCCGGGATGTCAAATTATTGCTAAGTTTCAAATTTCATAATTTTTGAAGCTAGTATGTGAGCGGGGCAAAAGATAACGTGTTTGGCCAAATTCTGTTAAAATGGGTCGACCTAAAAATGGCCGTTTTTCAAACGAGCTCAGAATTCGACGAAACTGGTTTTGTTAGGACCGTATCGTCAAAACAAAGCTAGATTTATTTTTCTGGAATTTTTCGATCCAGTTTGTGGCCCAGGCAAATTGAAATGTACGTTTAAATTAAATATCGAATGTTTTATATTTTAATTTGAAAAATAACTGACTGTAGCAGTCGAAATGGCCAACGAAACATATCCCATTGTGTCCGGAATGGGGGTATTTAGCTAGGGGCGACAGTCGTTGGGTTTAAAAAGGAGTCCGTTTGCAAAAACACTATTTAAAAATTTTCTATAAATTCTGGCCAATAGGAAATTTTCTTTTTAAAAAAAAACCCTAAAAACCCTAGCCGCCAGGACGAAACGGACGATCCCCGTTGCTCCATGCTTCCCCTCCCTTTTCCGATCGCCACAGGCGACGCTAGGCCGCGCCACAACCACCAGTCGACAGCCCTTCGCCTCCTCTCCACATCCGACCCAACGCCGCCCCCTCTCGTCAGCTCCTTCGCCTGAACGACGTCGAGAAAGTCGTCGCCTTCCCGGAGCCGCCGCCGCCTCGATTCGCCGTCGCACCCCCTCAAACTACCAGCGTCGGAAAGCTCTTCCCTCCCTCGACGACGTCCAACAGTCTGATCATCCTATAGAGCTACGAATCAAGAGAAAAATCCAAACCTAGAATTGAGCAGGTTTGTAAACTAACGGCTTAAATAATTTTAAACTGTTTTAACACTATAAAGCGTTGCAAAACTTTGAAAAATAATATCTTTTTCGTTCTTCAACGAAATTCGATGAAATAGGAGACACCGTGACCGCAAGGAGGCTCTCTACATTCTAGAAGAAGCCGCGGATTTTTCTGACCTTCCTACGATTTTTAGCACCGCAATAACCAATGTGAGGAATCTAAATTATCTGTGTGAATGAAATCGCGTTGTATAAATTATATAAGCGAAGTGTAAATTATATACGCATTGCATACCTCATGTACATGTGTTGTATAAGTTATATTAGCGATGTATAAATTATACAAGCGTTGTTTGAAACATATATGTTTTGAATTGTGATGAAATGCAAGTGAATTATTATATTATATATATATATACTCCCCTCGTCCACAGACCATGGACGATATTTATTGCTTGTGATTGATGTGATATTATATGGTTTGACGAATGGTTGGAAATAATTGTTTGTGGTTGATATTATGGTTGAAAAATACCTTTGTGGTTGAAAAATACCCTCTTGTGGTTGAAACAAAATAGGATAGGATTGTGGAATTGAAATTAAAACATGCCGCCTGCGTGCGAACTAGATGCATGATCCCCATTGTCAAAAACCGCAAGGTTTTAAGGTAGAGTGAGGAGCCGTACTAGGGACGGTCCCGGTTTTAACTACCCTGCCGTTATGCTGCCGAAATTTTCTGAAATATTTATGTGTTATAATAATTTTCATTCATTGAAATTATTTACATATGCTATATCGAATATTCATGTGTTGAGTTGCAATTCATTCGTTGAGTTGAAATTCATGTGTTGAATATTATTTGAATTCAAACAAATGGCTTTAGCAATAAAAATCACATTTTTATATATATACAAACGATATCGAATATTCATGTGTTGAATATTATTTGAATTTAAACAAATGGCTTTAGCAATAAAAATCACATTTTTATATATATACAAACGATATCGAATATTCATGTGTTGAGTTGCAATTCATTCGTTGAGTTGAAATTCATGTGTTGAATATTATTTGAATTTAAACAAATGGCTTTAGCAATAAAAATCACATTTTTATATATATACAAACGATATAGAATATTCATGTGTTGAATTGCAATTTGTTCATCGAGTTGAAATTCATGTGTTGAATGTTATCGTCTTTTTAAAAATAAAATGAATCAACAATGAAAACTATATTTTTATAGTGAATAAGAAGTGTTAAAAATACACATGTGTCGAATAAATATTTTTGATGATAAAAATATTCCTTTTATCATGTATACGCTTAGTTAAAAATACACACGTGTTGAAATAAATAATAGTTTGCTAGAAATATTATTATTAGCTTTGTTCTGCATATATATACATGTGTTGAACAGGAAAAATGGATTAGCTGTAGAGTAAAGAAACTATTTGCGTGCCCGACAAATAGGTAAACCTTGATGAGTTGGCTGCGCAATTTTATTTTTATATCAACTCCTGTGAATGCCATTGGATGCTGAGTGCTGGTTATTCTGTGTGAAATAATAAATAACGTCATAGGATAGTAACAATTAATTTTGAACTACACTACATGGCATACTTCTTGATGATAGGCATACTTCATCATATTCCACATAAGCAATTGGAGCTTGTGTGACGAGGTGGGAGATTTACCATACAAGCAAGAGGCTTGTATGGCGATGACTATATACTACAGGCTGAACTGATGACTGATATGGACTATATAAATTATAACGATAAATTGAAAGATTAATAAAAACCCCACACGGGTCTAGAGTTGACAATAATCACGTCGCTCTAGTTATTAGATACGGCACATGGACTATTTATTTCCACACGGAAACGGGGTGACGGGAATTTATTCTCTGGAGTGATTATCAGTACATGCTCCCCCGTAAACACCAAAATATATCACTATAAATATGTGAATGCTTTTTAGGATTTATTGGGTACCTAATACGACCCAATAAATTTCCAAACCCCTCCCCGTACAAAGGAGGTTATGGCGAAATTTTTCGAAATATTAAGGCGTTAGTGAAATATTTGAAGTAAAAACGAAGTGGAAATTATAAAATGAGCTATAGTGAAATTATAGATTGAACTATATTTATATATATATAAATATAATGATAATTAAAAGGAATAGAGGCCGTGCAGTTCGTGTTTCGGAATCGTAATTTGAAACGATTAGTACGAGAAATCCGACCATCGGATTTTCCGGAAACCGCAATCGCTGGGTTCGCCTTGGAAATATCTTTCCAACGGCACCAACCTTGTAAAAGTCCAACGGTTGGATTGTCCGGAATGTTTAATACAAAATAGAAGAAAAACAGCGCCAGAATCGTTTATATTTATATATAAATATAATTAAATTTAATCGAATAACGACGCTGCAGTTCGAATTTTGAAACCGTAACTTCAAACGACTAGTGTGGGAGATCCGACCGTCGGATTTTCACGAAACTGGAACCGTTGGGTTCGCTTTGTGAATATCTTCCCACTGATATAAACTTTGTAGAAATCCAACGGTTAGATTTTCCGATATGTGTAAAACAAAATAGAAGAAAAACAGCGCCAGTGCCACGGCACGACCTGAAACGTCGTTTAATTGAATATGGCCATTTTTAAATAAATAAAAATGGCGAAAAACCGTTATAAAATATTATAAGAAACATAGGTTGCAAATAAACCAATAGGGCTTGAATTGTTTGATATTTGATGGTTGTATGTGTTTGACGCGTAAATAACACTAAATAACTGAAAGATGGATGTCGAATAATATAACCATATAGAGAATCGATTTAAATTCTAATGACGTGGATTATTTGAAAAGGCCGAGCTAACCCTCATTTCAAATAATTTATCGAGCAATTCGAATTGGAAAATGCAAAGACGATTCAAGACCGACGATCTTCGTATCGGTTTGATGGGCGCTACTGAGGTTCCTAACCGGAGTAGCTACCGGAAAGGGACGGAAGTAGTAGCCGTCTGAACGTATGTGTTGATTGGACGGATATACGAGGAATTTGACGCCTCCGGTTTCGTTCAGACCCAGAACGGACTTGTAAATGGACTGTGTGTCAGACATTGGATTTTGTTCTATACTGATTGATCTCTGTTAAATATATATCTGTATGGCGGCGGAGAATTTATTCTTTTGCTTAACGCCCTTCTCTGAGACGTACGAGCTCAGATGTTATATATCGATGGAAATCAATCGTATGGAGTGGACTGCCTATGTGGCATGCCAAGATGTTGTGATCAAGGCTTCTGTTGCAAAGCAAAGTCTTGTGGATGATGATCAAAGCATGGTCTACGTGGCCTAGCTTTGTGTATTTCGTAGATTCGTGAACCTCACACCCCGGTATGAGTTAAAAATGGGATACGGACCGCTGGGAGAGCACGACGTTTCTTTCTAGCTATGGTGGTGTCAGTGACTTACCAGCCCTGACATATATATCTACTTTTCACCTTTGTGGTTGTTGGAATGCGAGGCGCCTCGATTATAGGTCTGTAAGGACCGGGAAACGTGTGTTCAGGCATAATTAATCCTCTAACGTAAGTGAGGATCGGCCCAGCCGCATCCAGGGGTTGCCCAGAGTGTGTAGTCCCGAGGCATTTGCTAGAGTGTCTCGAAGCGGAGAGGAGCTTGCCCCTTGCCTCGACTCATGACGGAAATCCAATTTCCAATACGAGATAACGGATTCGATTGTAACTTATATATGACGACATAGTGGCATGGGACACTTATGCCGTCTATGATTGATATTTATGATGCTATTCGCTTTTGAAACATATATGCACTAGTAGTAATATCGAATGATTTCGCTTTATACGTATCAAGCATATTTGGCTATTATAAGGTAAAACTCTATCCGCCGGCTTGCGTTGCATTGTGTGATGGGACCTGAGTCTTATAATGGCTTCATTCTTTCTAAAAGCATTGCGTTGTTTTAAAAGAATTTACTTTGTTTTTAAATGCACTAGCAATCACTGGAGTAAACCCGTTCCGCGAAAGTGGCGTGGTCCTATGATTTGCTATTACTGTTGTTTAACTGTTAAATAGATTCCTCATACCAGTCCCCATGACTGACTCGTTGTTTGTTTCACTTTGCAAACGCGGGTGCCTTATTTTCACACGGGCAGCCTAGTACACAGGTGACATGTGGTTTTTGGTTCTGCACTGCTGCATAAAGTGCATTTTTGGCTCATGGCGAGGCTGACTTCACATAGACGACTTTGACCTTTTCCGCCATTACTATACTTATGTTAGGATTCCGCCACAGGCGATGCAGACTGATTTATTTTCTGCATTTCTTATTATATGTATATGTATTCCGCCTCCGGCGATGTAGACTGATACCCTTATTATGTCTCACTGCATGTATGTATTCCGCCTCTGGCGATGATGACTGATCACTTCCCTTTTTATTTACTAAGTATATCCCATGTTATGCTATTCTGATATTCCTACATGTTGTGATTCCGCTGTCATATCCATGTAAAATTATTTTACTTATTGTTTCTGCTATTATCTGTACTCTGCTATGATGATTAATGTGTTATTTCCTAATGATTATCCTTAATACTGCCCCTCGGATTTTGGGATTGTCACAGTCCATATCCCGTTTTTGACTCATACCGGGGTGTGAGGCTCGTGAAGTCACGATATACACAAAGTTATGCCGTAATAGGCTATGCTTTGAGCATCCCACAAGGCCCTGCTTTTCAACAAAAGCTTTGATCAGTTGCATCTTGGCGTGCCATATTGACAATTCACGCCATGCGATCAATCACTGTTAATATATACCAGGGTGTTAAGTAGAGAATAAATCATCCACCACCAAACAGACATACATTAGCAGAAATCGATTTAATTCACATGGAACGAAATCCAATGTTAGACACGCATCCATTTACTAGCTTATGCTCTGGGTCTGAGCGAAAACCAAATCCGAACAATCAACAATAGTCCGGATGGCCACCACTGAAACCCCCTCAAGGTAGCTACTCCCATCAAGGGTCTCTGTAGCAACACATCCATTCGATGTGAAGATCATCGGTCTTCAATCACCATCTTCATCTTCGACTCTTCATCGTCATAGTAATTATTCAGAATGGGTTAAACCCGGTCTTTCCGAATAACTCACGTACTTTATAATTAAAATTCAAGTACTATAAAAACACATCCAACGCCTCATTCCAATTCAGAATATTCCTTTAAATAAAATATTCAAATTATTCAATCAAAGATAAATTCTTTACATTTACTCTTAAATCTTTCTTTAAAGATTTACCAAAACTTCAATTGGGTTTAAATACCAAAAATCATTATTCAATTATTATTTGAGTCTAAGAAATTAATCTTAACTTTAACTGGGTTAAAGAACTAATGTCATTTAAAACATAGTTCATGGTAAACTCAAAATCATCTTCCATTAAATATGGAATTTCACTGAAATCAAAGCAATATATAATCGTTATAAATTTCTGTATCCGACCAATAATATACATGAAATAACGAAAAAGCCTTTTAAACTCCATATGTAGTATCGGTCTTCTTTTACCGAAGCTTATCCCGGTTATTATCAACTCGAATTCCATTCAATTCCAATTTAATATATTAAATTGGAAAACTTTACTTTTGGATAATTTCCATTTTAAATCTAAATAAAAGATTTACAAATTCCAAATTATATTCTTAATGTAAATTGAGTTAAAGAACAAATGTCGCTAAAAACACCGTTCACGATAAACCCAATTCACATTCCTTTTATTTCAATTGTTAAATTAAATTGAACACTTTAATAATCTAAATTAAAAGATTATTATTTTAATATGGGGTTTAAGATCAGTGTTATTTAAGACACTATTCACGACAAATCCAAAATACAATTTATTTAATTTCATTTCAATTAAATGTTAACAAGTTGGAAAACTTCATTAAATCAAAATTTAATGATTTATTCTAGTTGATAACTAGTTCGTTTCAAATAAAAATATATTTTTCTAAAATATATTCTTTTTCTAAAATATACTTAAAATATTCTTTCTTTAGAATATTCTTTATTGGGATGTGACTCAATCAACCTCCATATATTGCATGAAATCAACAATTATGATAAATAATTATCAAACATCCAAATGATAACCAAAGTGGAATTTATAACCGTGTGAGCATTAAAGTAAATAAATAACGCTCATCACAGACTGTCAATCCATCGATTGACAAATAACTAAATATTGGGATTTGTGTGTATCCATTATCATCCCAATACCCGTGTGGGGTTTCATCCATCAAACAAATAGTAAATTATTTGTGCGCTTGGGCGATGTGTGAAAATTATCGACCCAATCACATAAACAGGTCGGTTGACTCGTAAATGGAAGTGTAATACATAGTTTGAATATACTAGCAATATATTTAACACATCAAACATTTCAACATCACAGACATATGTTTCAATACTTTTTATTGTGAACAAATGACAATAAAAATCTACTCTTTCATTTCAATTCTTTTAAAAGCGACAAAAATGTCTCTTTTATTCTAATTCTTTTAAAGTGACAAAAATGTTGAAATTTTGTCTAATTCCTTTCAATGTACAAAACATGATAATTTTGTCTGATTCATTATAATGTACAAAATATGATAATTTTGTCAAATTCAATTCTGATGTACAAAATATGATAATTCTGTCAAATCTTTTAAAATAAACAAAAATGTTATTTTTGTCTTCATTCTTTTAAAGTAAACAAAAATACTAATTTTACTTTAATCCTTTTTAATGATCAAAATGTACTCTTTCTTCTTTGTGAACCAAAAATGTACTTTTGGTTTTAATCCTTATTAATGATCAAAAATGTAAACTTCCTTCATAATGACAAAAATGTATATTTTGGTTAAACCCTTTATTATGACAAAAATAATTATTTTTGTTTCATTCCTTATAATTGATAAAATGTGTATTTTCACTTCATTCTTTTTAATGTGACAAAAGTGTCCATTCTAATTCATTCTTTTTATTTTGCCCAAAAATGAGCATTTCATATTCATTCTTTTTATTTTGCCCAAAAATGAGCATTTCATATTCATTCATTTTATTTTTAACAAGTGACAATAAAAAAAATTAGGCTTTTATTTCCATTCTTTTTATTGTTAGCAAGCGACAATAAAAATCTTAACCTTATTTCTATTCTTTTCAATGCTAATAAGTGACAATTAAAATCTTACCCTTTGTTTCCATTTTTTCAATGCTAACAAGAATGATAATCTTGTCTATTTCTTTTAAATAAACAAAATGTCATTTTTTTTCCTAATCCCTTTAATTACCAAAAATGTATATTTTGGTCAAACTCTTTTTAATGACCAAAAATGGTTATTTTGGTTTAACTCTTTTTAATGTACAAAAATGTTTATCTTAGTCTCATTCTTTTAAATGAGAGAAATGTCTATTTTAAATACCACATAAAAATGCAATCCTTCAATCTTATTCTTTTAATGAGAATAATATTACATAAAAATGTCTCTTTTTATTTCATTCCTTTCAATTGACAAAAGTGGATATTTTTATCTCATTCTTCTTTACTGATAAAACTGAATGGTTTGTTTACATTTTTCCGAATTAGACAAAAATGAATGTTCTCAATTTATTCTTTTTAAAGTAACAAAAATGGATGTTTTTGTTTTATTCTTATAAAATGACCAAAAAGAAAGTTTTATTCTCATTCTCATAAAATGAACAAAAAGGATGTTTTAACAAAAATGCTATTTTAACACAAATCATTCTTTTGACAAAAATGTTATTTTCTTTGCAAATCTTTATTTTGATAAGAATGTTAATTTCTTTCTAATCTTTCTTTTGACCGAAAAGGTTATCTTTATCCAATCCCTTTAAAATATACAAAAATGTAATATTTGTTCGCTAATCAAGTTCAACACAAAAAATGTAATATTTGTTCGCTAATCAAGTTTAACACAAAAAATGTAATATTTGTTCGCTAATCAAGTTTAACACAAAAAAAATGTAATATTTGTTCGCTTTGTCAATTTTGATTCACAATAATGACATGATTTATATTATCAATTTTTTTATACAACAAAATTGACATTTTATTTCTATCATAACATGATTCCACCAAAATGATATTTTTAATATAACATGACTATCCCTTTATACAAAATAAAAATGTAATTTTTATTGATCAACATATATTTTTCACAAACATGAATATTTATAAATACAATAAAAATTTGATTTTTATTGTAAGCAAAGTCTAGATCCACATGATTCAATCCAATTTATTCATCACAATCACAAACAAATCAACATTGAATAATGCATACCACATCAACATGAAATTTAAATAGAGAATGAATAAAAATTTCATGATAAAATAAATAATTAATTTTAATTTAAAAAAAATAGAAATCTCACATTGGTTTGAATCTGAGTGGTTCAGATCTGAAATTTCCTGAAATTTCAACATGCTCGGTTTCAACTCTAGTCTGTTCCATTACGAAGATCTTAAATTTACGATTTCAACGGTTCGAAAATCGTTTGATTTCGATCATCTGACAAAAAGATATGCACATTAATAGCTTAATCAATTTTATAAATTAATTAATTAATGATTTAAAATTCTAATTACATTTCATTGTTGAAAATTACTGCCGCTCCCTTTCTTCTTCTTTCTCGTTATTACGTTATTGTCTGCTAACATAGAAACCCATATGTCGACTTCGTCCCTTCACCATCGCACCAGAACCGAGACGCCGGGACCCCATCTGAGAGTGCCACGCCGACCGCCAACCCACCACCTCCTTGCGCCCCCGACACGAGCCAACTCGGTGGGCCTCCCTCGCCAGAATTCAAGCCCGAACCGGCGGCCTTTGAGGCCAAATTACCCCCTCCACGTCGAGCTAGAGAAGATTACCTTCGTACCGAATTAACGAGCTTGCAGAGCTCTTAAATTTGGTGCCAAAGATTGGTTTCAATTTGTAATGGATTGAAAGATATTAGCGTAGAGAGCTTTCTGGCCATTTAAAGTTAGAGATGGCGGCTGGAGTTTAGAGAATTAGCGTTATACAGTATAGCGTATTTATACATGTATTTCTAATTTAATTTTTATTTATTTATTTCCAATAAATCTTGTTTAACGTTACGAACTCCGAATCGAACCCAACGAGTGTTGCCCCTAGCTAACTACCCCCGTCCCGGACATAATGGAACATGTTTCGTAACCCAGTTCGGCTGTTACGATATGTTTTTCTTTAAATTTAACTATAAATCAGTTAATTATTAAATTCAAACGTACAATTTAAATTACCGGGGCCACATACAAATTCTAAAAATTACAGAAAAATTATTTCTAGTTATGTTTTGACGATATGGTTCTAATGAGACTAATTTCGTCGAATTCTGAGACTGTTTGAAAAATGGCCATTTTCAAGTCGATTAAATTTGACTGAAACTGTCAAAACACGTTTTCCTTTGCCCTGCTCACATACTAATTCGAAAAATTATGAAAATTGAAATCTAGTAATTATTTGATATTCCGGTTCCAACAAAAGTGGTTTCGTCGAAAACCGAGGTCGTTTGAAAAATGACTATTTTTAAGGCCAATATATTTAATATTAAAAATACATTTTTAAACAAATAAATTCCAAAACTCAAAATATATAAGTGTTTACTGTTTTTCAATGCAGAAACATCATTCCAAACTCAATGGAAGTGGTTTCGAGTCGAAATTTATTCATATGTGAAAAGTAGCCTTTCGGGCCCTATATAATGTATATATAAATTCTACGACGACCTTCCTAAAAATTGAATTGGCCATAACTTTTGATTTTTAAAACGAAATTTCAGTTTTTCAGATTTGTTGGAAAGATATGATTAAACAGATTTAAATATTTCTGGTTTCATTCAATTCTGATTTATTTTGAATCCTGTACGTTCAATCAAATTTCAAATTCAAAATTTCAAACCGCAGCGCTGGTTTTAAACTCCTTTTATAATTAAATTGAATTTATTCGTTTTAAAATAAATTTTTAGTCGTTCCTAGTTTAAAATAAACTATTCTAAATATTCGAATCCATTAAAATTTCTAAAATAAAAATTTTAAATTGGCCCCAAAATTCTGGGTCGTTACATAAGCTTACACCAGATGATGAAGAAATGCAAAAACAAAAAAAAAACATTATTTGCTTACTATAACAAAAAGAATTTCAATGTCTTGCTGCTTCTTTGCACCTCTTCATTTACCTATAATAAATAAATAGAGCAATTAGCATATTAACAAATCAGATTATTGAAGAGAATCGTCGTAGACTTAGAAATAGTCGGAGACTTAGGAAACGTCGGAGAATCAACACAGCTAACCAAATTAACAAATTAACTTTCGGTATTACACAAAAATTACCTCAAATCAGATTATTGAAGAGAATCGTCAGAGAATTTCAAATGAATGGTGCTTTTAACTATTGAGTGAACTCAAATTAACAACGACGGCTTAATCGATTCAACGAACGACTAGGCGATAGAAAAATATGAAGAAGATCGGAGGCGATTCGGGATGGTGGGAGCGATTTGGGATGGAGGAAGCGATTTGTATTCTAAGGAGCTGCTTTGTTTATTTTCAATGAAATAGGAAAAGGGGCGGCCAAAGGGGGGAAACAAAAATGAACGCGTGAAACAATTAAACAGCGATCTAACCAGTTATATTATATTATTTTTAAGTTATATGTTATAAATAGACAGCACGTGGTCCTAATCATTGTAATCATGAGTTATTAATAACCATTTTTGTTGTAGTGTGTACTCATATTCATAACTCAAACCAACATATATATTATAAACCAACAAATATACCATAAACTAACTAATAAATCATAAATAAACGTTAAACATTTCAAAAAAAAACCATGACATCCATTACCATCGTAACAAAACATATCCACAACATCATGTCTGCAAAAAACACCATATCCATAAACCATCGCTAACAAGCAAATCTATAACCATAATATTTATATTTGCATATGCTAGAAAAAAATCAAATAGGACATGTACCTACTCGTTTACACCATCATCGTCGTCGTCCTTATCATCCTTGTCATTCCCATCACCTGACCCAACCTCATCCCAAGCATCCTCCCATGCTCAGATAAAAATGCAGTGATCCGCTCATCGAGCATAGCAATATGACGAATCTTCCTCCAATCCTGCATCTCAGCCATCTACTGACGGAGCATGGCGATCTCCTATTCCTATTGTGATCTCTTATAAGATGCCTAGGTCGTCGCTACCTGTAATATTTTATATTTTGAGTTTTTTTTTATACTATTCTACCAAGGTTGATGTAATGATCTCAAATAACACAAATTCAATATAACATTACGTATAATCATAAGCAATTAACACATAACCATCATATATCCAAATTTACCATAAGTCAGTATATCCACCAAGTATATATTTTTCTATAGATTCATATTTTATTTTATTAAAATCCTTCCATTTTATTAAATAAATCGCTATAGTTCAAAACTACCATACCACGATTCTTTTAGAAATTTGATTTTGACATAATACAAAATCTACCGGATGAAATATCAATTTTCTCTTCCATTAGAAAATTATAATCCAATAGATTCGGAAGATTCTTGTTTCAAAGAATTTCTATTTATATTGTATCAAATACACTCATTCAAAGTTCAAATCGTAAAGTTATGAACTGCCACTGCACGACGAGCTCATTTAATTATATTTATTTTATATGTTCAATCTTTGTGTAATTAAAATGTAGACATCAGTAGCGATTTAATTGTTAACATAATATGAATTAGTAAAATATAAAATTTTGCATAATATAAACTGTCAACTTCTACTAAAATTATCATCAACTAATTTACAATATATATCGATCGATTTCAAGTTGATAATCATCTAGTTAAATTCCCAATTGGGTTTAATCATATTATAAAATCAACCAATAACATACGATTATCATCCAACCACTAGTTATATCATCAAATCACCTAGTATATTATATTATCGTCGACTAATACATAAGTCATTCATTTCTAAATGAAAATCACCTAAATTTCTAACATATGAAATTATCTACAATTTTAAATTAACTACAAATCTACAACTATATTAAACCATTACTAATTAACATATGCAAACACACTATCATCAACATATAACAATTTAAGGTTAGAAATATACCTCAATCAGCAAAATTGGAAGGAGTTTGAAAGAAGAAAGGAGTGGGGGATTGCTGGGATGCTGGCTCTGCAGGGAAGGGCGGCGGCGGCAGCTTAGCTTTTTTTTTTTTTTTGAGTGAAATCGCATGAAAGAATTAGAGAGAAGGGAAAATGAGAACGATCGAGGAGGGTTCTTGGGTTTTAGCCAAGCATGTGTCGGCTAGCGACGGTTGGCGACAACCACTTTTTTTAGACCGTCGCTAGTCACCGCATGCACACGCCACTATATCAGGCCTTTCTAGTAGTGTCTCCAACCTCTTAGTCATTCTCTCCACCCTCTTTCCATTTCCTTCACCTTCCCTCCATTGTTTTCCTTTTTTATAATTAATATTGAAAACTCAAAGAACAAAATATATAAACAAGGGACTGTTTGGCTCAGATCAATGTTAAGTTTCAAAATATAAAAAAAAAACTCCTAGTCTAATCACTATAAGAGGAACAATGGATTCCAACGGCAGGGGGATGTTAGCGGCTATTGGAACGCCGTTGGAAGTCGTTGGCATACGAATCATGTTAGAGTTTATGCCCTAGAGGCAATCCATTTGATGTGATTAATAACATTATTGATGTTATTGTTTTATTTGGAATAAAAATATTTTGTTATGTTATATTTATTGTGTAATATAAAAATTAACATAATAGAAGTCCTTAGAATAATAATACAGAACTATATAGTTCAAGTAAGTGAGTTGAACTTGAGATTATATAATATATTAAGTATTATAATTCCTAAATGTCCCTGGTCAAGTTTTATCGTTAACAAAGAACAACAATAAAAAATTGAGTCTAGTATGTTGATTGACTGATGATCACATCTTGTTGAATATTAATATACTTGATATTAATGTCAAGACATAAATACGTATTGGAGAATAGCATACTGGGCTGACCCACCGTGAGAAAACTACATGGAATATAGTTAACAATATCATAAGTTATTCTCACAGTGACAACGATGTAATGGTCCTCAGACCTAAAATCATTATAATTTTATTTAAGGATATTTTTGTTTTGATATCATCAAAAGTTACTCGTAACAGAGTAGACGATAAAGGTGATTATTGGACACATGTCGAGTCGAATGAAAATTATAAATGGTCTAGATTGAATTTAACCCTACAATATATTCGTAGTGATATACATGGGCCTCTTGATTGAGTGAGACCGTGAAATACATGGTCGTGCTCAAATATTGATTTGTTTTAAATAGTTTACTCATCAATGAAGATAAACGGATTAATTATAAAGAGGGTGATACGTTCCATGCCTCAAGTTTAATTCTGGATATACTGCTTAAAAGGATTATATTACATTGATACACTAGTCACAGAAACAGTTGTATCGAATCGATCATCTTATTATAATTGGGTAGCAGTGACGTATTGCTAGATACCAATCATTGTTTATAATTTAAATACGATTTAAATTATTGCCAATGTTATAATAACTTAAAGGGTCACATACAAAGAATGTGATAAAGGAGAAATTTTATGGGTCAAATAAGATATCAATCTATTGATTATTTTATTTGAATTTGGAACTTGTATTCTGGTAAATACCTATTCTATAATTTAAGTTTGTTTTTAAAAGTATTTTGATTCTTTTATAAAACACGACAAAACTAAATCAAAAAACAGATAGGTCATTATTTTCCCCATTACAACTTTTCATAAAAACCCTAAACCAATGGCGGCTAGCATCGCCTTTCTCCTCTTCTCTTCGATCTGTGTGCAATTGAAGTGAATCATGTTCATGTGGACTCCTCTAGAGGCTCAACGATTGGAGGGCTCTCAATTTGATTCTTCCATATCATTTCTGTTTCGAAGTTGATATGGTTCCTAGGATCCAACGTATCGGGTCTTGACGTCAAAAGTTGGTCACTAGTGAAGATTAACCCCCAATCGCGTGTAGAGCACACGAATACTGATTATAAAATGTAGAAAAAATAAAGGAAACAAAGAGAACACACAGAATTTTTATAGTGGTTCGGAAAGACGGTGCCTGCGTCCACTTTATATAAATTACTTTTGCTTTTGATTACAAGTACAATGCTTTTTCTATTTGGAGAAAAGAGAGAAGGCGGATATTTTCTCTTCCAGATAGTGTTTTTCTGGGAAGAAGAAGATGTATGAGCCAAAAAAGAAAGGTTAGAGAAGTCTTTCCAAATCTCTTTCATCCTCTTTGAGCTTTGAGGTATTTATAGGCGGGGATAACAGCTTGGGCTATTGTGACATGGCCCAGTCTTTCTGGAAAAGCTTGGACACGTGGAGTTCATCACTTGGTTAGAATAGCGGCTGAAGACTGATTACACTATTCGTAAATAGTATCCTCGGAAGTTGTGGCCGACGTAGAATCCACGGTGGGGTATATCAAAAGTAGAGCTTTGTCCGGATATGGTTGACCGCTTTTTCTTCCTTGAGAGTCGGGCCACGTATTTGAACAACTCAGCTGGATATTTCATGTAGATCTGAAATACTCGGCCGATACATCTTGTGCGAGAGCGGTTCTCTCAGTTGACTGGGAGAGCGAGTCTTCCGGGGTGAGATATCGGCTTGATTGGCCCGATATGCGGCTGCTTCGGGCCGAGCTTCTACGGGTCTTCCTCGAACGCGATCTGTCTAACTCGATTGGTTGCGTGTTTGGGCTTCGATTTGGCACGCTGCTTCTTTTACCAAAAAGCGGGTTAACATTGGGTATAAAATTTTAATCCCAAATTATATAAGTTTTGATTTATTTTTCTTGCTTAGATCCTAATTTTTAGTGTTAAAACACAAAATGGAACCCGACTTGATCGGTTTTTCCTTACAATGGTATAGAGCTAAGTTTTTGTGAGAAATTATAGACTGAACTTTGTTTTGGGTTTATCCATGTTTGTAACTTCGTATGCATTACAATTTCATAAGCAAGTTTTACACCGAATTGATTACTAGGGTTTACAATATTGGTTTGATTATGAAATGAAAAACCGTTTCATTTAATTATGAATTGATACCAGATATCAATTCTGTTTACTGAATCTAATTCAGTTAAATAGTGAATACATCTATATGATCTAAAGCAGTGTACTAATCTTCTTATTAAAATAAACAATACTAAACTTATTATCAAAGTATTTGATTAATAAGTATACATGTCCAGATTTTATCATAAATATTCTTCTCTTGGTCAAATTTAATTTTACTGATTAATGAATCAGTACGATAGCTTTCAGATTAATTTTGATTTAATGAAACCATTCATATAGAAATCTGTTAAGAAGATTTTTAGATTTGATCTTTGTACCTGGAAATGAAATCAAAATTTGTTTGGTTTATGAACATTAAAATCCTGATTCTATTTTTTATATATATATATATATAGGGAAAAAAAATTTAAGGACAAAAGCCCACTAAAATTTATCCATAAGGACAGCCGCCTAATATTTTATCCTAAAGGACAACACACTGGAAAAAAATTCGGCCGCTTCTTTCTTCTTCTCTCCTCTTGCGCATCAGTCATCACGAAATACAAAAAACATGAAATCATGAATTGCAAAATCACAAATTTCAGAATAAAACAAAAACGAAATTTGAAATCGAACTCAAACATCACGAAATCGAAATCGAATAGAAAAGCATTCGAAACAAAAATCGCGAGAAACAAAAACCCTAGAAAAAATAATTGTCGAACAACATAAATCCATTCGAAATCACAATTAAATTGAATAGTAATATTTTTCTAACGATGGAAAACGCAGTTGAAGAAGTTGAAATTGTTGAAATAATTTTTTCGTGATTGGAAATGTTTTTTTTTTATCGTTAATAGTATAGCAGTTCGTAGGTATCATTTTTCTATTTTCTTAGTTATCATTTTTCCTGTTTTAACTTTAAAACATAGCAGCAGTTTTTAGTTATCATTTTTCTATTTTTTTAGTTATCATTTTTACTGTAGTTTATGTGTTATGTTAAACATCAAAGCAGTTTTAAGGTATCATTTTTATATTTTTTAAGGCATCATTTTTAGTGTAATTTCTGTGTTATGTCAAACATTACTGCAGTTTGAAGGAATCATTTTTATATTTTTTATGGTATCATTTTTACTGTAATACAACAAAAAATCACATGAAAAAAAACTTAACACGGTTAAAACATTAAAACTGATACTCAAAAAAATAGAAAACTGATACCTAATAACTGATTCAATGTTTTGAAGAAAAACTAATGAAAAAATATAACAAACAAATGAATACCTACAATATTAAAAAACTGATATTCATGAACTCTGAAAATGAGAAAAACTTTAACTTAGCCGTACCAACTTATAAAACTGATAACAAAATATAACATAAAACATAACAGTTTGATTGAATAAAACATATAAAATGATACCTCAAAAAATAGGAAAATGATACTTACAAACTGCATCAATGTTTTTAAGAAATATTAATGCAAAAATTGTTTACATCACAGTTTGATTGAATAAAACGAAATACGTTTGACTGAGTGACGAAGTTGATGCAAAAAAACAGTTTCAAAATTAACACAGCAATAAAATCACGTCAAAACAACACATAACACAGTTAAAACAGAAAAAATTATACCTTAAAAATTAGAAAAATGATACCTAAATAATGATGCAATGTTTTGAAGATAAAATAATGGAAAAAAAATTATATCACAGTTTTATTGATTAAAATGGAAAAAGTTCGACTTAGTTTCAAAGCTGATACAACAATATAACTTCAAAATTAACACAGCAACAAAATCTCCTGAAAAAACATGAAACACAGTTAAAACGGTAAAAATGATAACTACAAAAATAGCAAAATGATAACTAAAAACTGCTGCTATGTTTTTAAAGTTAAAACAGGAAAAATGATAACTTAAAAAATAGAAAAATGATAACTAAAAACTGCTGCTACGTTATAAAGTTAAAAACAGGAAAAATGATAACTACAAAAATACAAAAATGATACCTACGAACTGCTGTACTGGTAAAATAAAAAAAAAACATTTCCAATCTAAAAAAATTGTTTCAACAATTTCGACTTCTTCAATTGTGATTTCCATCGTTTGTAAAATATTTTTATTCCATTCAATTCTGATTTCCATTGGGATTTTGTTGATCGACATTTTTTTTTATTTTTTAGGGTTTCGAATGATTTTCTTCTCGATTTTGATCTTGTGATGGTTTCCTTTTATTTCGAATTTCGATTTTAGTATTTTCCGAAATTCATGATTTCGCGTTTTCTGATTTCGTGATTTAAGATGAAATCGAGAATGACGTGAGAGAGGGAGAAGTTGAAAGTAGCGGCCGACGTGAGAGAGGGAGAAGATAAAAGTAGCGGCCAAAATTATTTTTCAATGTATTGTCCTTCTGATTAAAATTTTAGTGGGCTGTCCTTATGGATAAAAAGGCCTTCAGTTTTGTCCTTGTAAATATTTTCCTGATATATATATATATATATATATATATTGATCATAAGAGATAGTTGATTGTTGATAGATTGATTGAATAAAAGATTCATAGTCAATTATTTTTGTTTTTGCATCTTCATGATATTGATCATGAATACTTAATGAACTTCAGTCATAATATATATATATATATATGTATATATATATCATGATACATACATTTTAGTCCTGATTTTAATCAATATATGCAAATCAGAACCCTCTACAAAGATTTAACATCTAAAATATTTGATCAATTATGTTGTGACAGACTATAGTTAAGGACTGCTTATCATTTATCTTAAATATCTCCAAGAATGTATGAATTGGATCGAGTTGAAAAACAAGTATGAATTGTTAATCACTTGAGATAAATTAAGACACTCAATTTGGTTTTGTGAAAACTAATATTATCTGGATCCTAATTATAACACAATATATATGCATCATGTATATTATAAGCTGCATAACTTCTATTTACATGTCTTCATATATATGTAGAAACAATTGAATGAAATGGTATTGGATGACATGTTCATATATATATATATATATATATATATATGTGTGTGTGTGTGTGTGTGTGTATGATGTAAATACGCATTCATTTATTGATGTATGTAGTTGGATCTACAAATACATATTAATTGATAGACTTAGTAGGTACATGAATCAATAATAAAATAATTGTTATTTTACTGTGGTTCATGTATGGTCTATAATAGTTACATAAATAGTATATGATGGCAAGTTTAACCTGCTTAATTCATTAACGTATATAAAATTATAATTTAGGCAGAGACCCATGATTTGATTCATGATCTAAATTTGTGTGCAAATTCCTATGCTTACAGCAATATCTATGTAACACATATTAAGATGTGTAGTTACACATTTATTGAGATTGGGTCTAATATTATACTGCCCAGAAAATATTGAAGCTTAACTAAATTCTCATCCTTGTAAATATATGCCTAGTAGATGGTATTAGCAAATGATACACAATTTGATTGATGGTCTGAATTTGCTAATGACATCAGTATTGTATAATCAATTCAGTACTACATTTTTTTCTTAAGAATGTATTTTGTTGCTTGATACCATTAAATATATATTAATATCTGAAATTGTTTTCGATTAGAAATTTTGTATATGTATTAAACTTGTCATCTGATGGTAACTGAATAATGATTTAAGTCATTCAAAACTTTGAGTTGTCAGTTTTAGGAAAGAGCAATCTGGCCATGATTCAAATGTTGAATTTGTATAATTCCGATAAGTGATTGGATTTGAAGTGATCTTTCTTAAACAATAAATATGAATTTATCAATTTGATTGATTTATTCAATTGTTTAAGACATGAAATACGTACTTGCCAGGTTCTAATATTATTATTTAATTGAAAGATATGTTATAATTTTGCCAATATTAATGAAATTATATTGTATATATATTGACATACATGCTTTTGAATCAGTCACTGCAAAATAAGATTGGTTCCTTGACTGGCTTATACTTGGAAAAATGAATTTGTTTATGTGATTATTCTATTTATAAATAAAAATCAATGCTCTGTAGGATAAGTGTGATTTATTGGTGAATATGATTCATTGCTTAAATCAGTATTAAATTAAAACATGTTTTGATGAACTCATGTATGTTTAAGCATGCATTTGAACAGTTCTTGACTGGTTTTAACAAAAGGATAATTCTTATAACAAGCCGAATACATGTATGAATAGTTCGTTAATTTAATGAACTATTTTCTAAATCAGTTACCACCATATGTAGTAGCTTGTTCATATTTGATTATTACTGAAACTAATATATTGATCAGCTAAAATCCCCATGCATGAGATGCAATGAAGCATACATATCGCATTTATGAAATGTCATATGAGTATAAGTGTAAGCAATTCATATATAGTAATAGCCTATGTAGCAGATATATATATGTGTATATATATAATTCATGATCTTAAGTAAAATCATCATGTCCCCTTGTTTTCATAATACATTTATATAAAACCTTGGCTCAGACAATATTATATAAATATATTTGATATATTTTGATATTGTGCTCATGTTCAAAACCATCGCTGCAAATTTGATTTGAAGTTGGAATTTGAAAAAATAATATATTGTATATTAATATATGTATACTATATTAAATCTTGGGATGCACCTGCCACTGCAAGTATAACTTGTTGGATTCTTTTCAGTATACATCTTAAGATAACAATATAGATGAAGCAGGAAATACATAATATTGTTGAGTTGAAATTGGTATAGTTTATATTTTGATCTGCTATTATATTGATAATTGCATTACAGGTTTGACCTGAAGGGGGAAGAAGGATAGCTTTGCACACTAAAATTATTTCAGTGGGAGCATCATCAAAGTTTCAGTGAGCAACATCATCATTAAATAGTACACTGAAATTGTTTCATTGGGATATGCGCTGAACATGTATATATGTAAATACATTTTACAAGTTTGACTTGAAATGTTGATGTATATATATGTTTTGTAATATGAGACACTGGTGCTAAATGCAAATATCTGAAATATGTATGAATTAATTCAGTTCACATTATGTTGCAGACGTAATGTGATATATATGTATTTTCATTAACAAATGTTATTAGTTTAAATTTTAGGATTAAATGCAATGTTGGATATGTGTAGATCCATACATTTCAATAGTTTTAGTCTGAAATGTTCTGTCTAAAGTGATTATGTAATTGATATATGTATGTAGCTGTCTTGAATATGATCTTCATTGTATTTATACTTAATTGATTACGTGTATTTATAAAATTATGAATAAAGGACTGGTATATTGTACACACTTACATATACGACCAGTTTATATTTATCAGTGAGCATGGCTTACATGTTACATATGCTGACCTAGAATGTTGACACATTTAAAGAAAATAGACATGCTTGACATAGATATATATACATACATATATATATATGCAGTTAATTTATATTATTAATGTAAAATTCATATATTTTGATATATGTAATTAGCTCTGATATTGCTCGCCATTACGAATTATAAATTCCCTTTAAAGCAAATTTTGCTATATTAAGTGATGGTGAAGTCTTCCAATAGTACACCCATCAATGCCAGTCTCATTGGATGTAGGTAATGATAAAGCATTGTGCATCTTTTTATTTTTCTTATATGCGGTAGGAGTAATTGTGGTACTTCGACTGTATTATTGGGTCTGATTTAACTAAGGCTGCATAATAGATTATGACCATAGAGACAATAGCATGAATTATTCTATATTTTGAGAAAATGAATAATACTGAACAAAATGTCCATCATGCGATCCAAGAGTTATATACACGATATAATTGACATAAGATGACCACCTAAAAGGTTTTGTTTTAGGGCGTAGCCAAACTTGGTCAAGGCATGACTAGAAATGGATCTTGGAACATCATTATATATATTGATATATATATATATATATATATATAAAGAGGGATGTTAATTTGAGTGGGAGCATATTTTAGTTTAAATTATACATTTATGTTAATATAAAATTTTGATTGTCAAAAATTTGTATTTATATTAAATAAATACTACAAAAGCAGTTATTTTTTAGTATCTACTGTGGATATTAAATAACATATAACTTCGATAATTTAAATTAATCCTTGAAAAGGATAAATTGAATTAAATCAATTTCTTGACTTACATTGAAATTTGAGGATTGTCCTCAAACAAATTAAATGAAATTGTTTTACAAATATCGAAGATCTAAAATTAAAGTTGAAGTGTGACTTCAACCGAATAAGATATACATATTATAACAATCTTCTTATACATTTCTAGTATTAGATACTAGATATGAATCACATAAAGGTATGTAAATTTACAGAAATTGCAAAATAAGTAGAAATTTGATAAAATGACAAGTGGACTTACGATTGGAAATGAAGCAAATGTTGCTGGATTATCCATAGGAAGTAGATTCTTGTTAGATATAATGGCTTAATTAAATATATAAAATAATTGTTATTCCATTTAAAATAAGTGTTATAATAGATCTTTTTTAGACAAGTTTGGATTTTATTTGTAATAAAAGAACAATTGTTATTCATTTTATTTAAATAAAATCTCGTATGGAATTTCACAAATAGTTAATGATTTTTATAAATCCTTAACTATGATGTACTTAACATAAATACTGAGCGGTTTAAATTTAATGATTTAAATCTGGCACACCTTTAGCATTGTTAGTTAGCTAATATAAACAAGAGAAGTATATCGAAAACTCCATAATGATGGAATTTTGAAATCATTTGATTTCGAATCTTATGAAGAATACAAATCTTGTTTATAACGCAAAATAGCTGAATCACCTTTCACGTGACACAGTAAATGGGTGATAAGTATTGGGTCTCGTACATAATGATGTATATGGAGCAATGAATTAACAACCCGGAATTTCTGAACCAACTTAAAATTTTTATCTTAGCTATTTTAATGGGTTCTTAATATTTAAAATTATTTATTTTAAATAATAACAACTAAAAAAAAATTTAAATCGAAGTTAGAACGTATAAATTTATTTTAATTATAAAACGAGCCTGAAATGGCCCGGTAGTGTGAAAATTCTATTTTAAACTTTGAACGAATATACAGAATTCAATATAAGCCAAAATTGGACGAAACAAGAAACGTTAGAATCTGTTTAACAGTAATTTTCTAATGAATGTAAGAAATTGAGATTTCACTTTATAAATTGTTAGTTATGTCTTGTTTAAA
The DNA here is from genome assembly GCA_030737875.1 of Allium sativum. Classification (NCBI taxonomy): domain Eukaryota; kingdom Viridiplantae; phylum Streptophyta; class Magnoliopsida; order Asparagales; family Amaryllidaceae; genus Allium; species Allium sativum. Next base: position 179,657,331 of record CM060924.1, on the reverse strand, counting down.
ATTCAGAACATTTGCTATGGAACTTATATATATATATATAGCTCTTAAATATAGCCATTTTGCAAACGACCTCCGTTTTCGATGACACCGCTTTTGTTGGATCTGGAATGTCAAATAATTGCTAGATTCCAATTTTCATAATTTTTGGAGTTAGTATGTGGCCGTGAGCAATAAATGGTGAATCAAACACTCATTTAGGCCTGAAAAAGGGCTTTTTGAGCAAACGGACTCGGAATTCGATGAAACCAGTTTTTTGGGACCGTATCGTTAAGACATAACAGAATGACAATTTTTATCACCAACAGATTTCGTGTGCGGTCGTGGCATCGATAACTGTAGAATGGAGAAAGCGTGAACTAGAGGACTAATATAGAATCATACAATACTACTATATAATATCTTTTCCTCCACAAACCCTTATTCTTTCCATTATTTTAAAATTGGGCAGCCTACCTCTCCCACTTCAAAAACATTTTGCAAAAAAGATCCCGAACACAAAATAATTTATATCTTCCAATTCGTCAACAATTGCCAAAACACATTGAAACAATGTGTAGCTCATAATGATCTCTACTTACCACAAAATTCCATGGCCTATCGTCGCACAGATTCGCCGGAATCGACAGTCAATGTCAGAAACTGACTTTCAGTTTTGGGTGTTTTCTGGCCAAACGATCGAGTGTTGGGTGATGGAACTTGAGAGAAAGTTGTAGACAAGAGGGAGATGAACAACATTGCTTCACATTATTTCACCTGAATCAGGCCGTGGTGGCCGAAATTTGTGCATGAACTTCGACGTCAAACTGGGAGGAGCAGTAATCGGATATTTGCCAACGGCGGCCGCCACAGGCATTTTCTGGCGATGGTCTTCAAAGGTAGATGGTGCGGCGTGGTGAGGCAAAGTGGGGAGGTGCGCGACGCTGGCTCTCGGTTGTGGCGCCGGATTTTATCATGAACGGAAATTGGGTCTAACTTGAAATTATGGCGAACGATGTCGATTTGGGGCTGGTGGCGTACAACGGTGACGCGACATGGACTGGGCAAGGCGGCGGTGGGGTCGGCCGGACCTCCGGTGGCCTGAGGCGGCGGTGGCAGCAACCTAATGGTGGAGAACGACGGTGAACGTTTTGAAAAGGGTAATTAGTTTTAATTTATTTAATTATTTAGTCAATGTTTTAAACGTTAATAACTTTTTGGTACAAACTCCAAATTGCATGAAACTGCATCCGTTGCGATCGTGGAGTCGAGAGCTTCGCAACAACACTAATTGAGTCCAATTTGGAGCAAGTTAGGATTTGGGGCAAATTCAAACCCAAATGGTACCAAAATCATCAGTTAAAGACTGACGGATTGGAAACCAAAGTGGGAACTCCTTACTCAAACTATTTACATTCAGTTATTATATCATAGGTTGTAGACAGGGCTTAGTAGCTCCTGACACTACTTTTTGTACAAACCTTGGATGATTTGTGTGATATGATTGTGTTGTGGAAGAATTGATTGTATTGTGGAATTATTGGATTAATTGATTGTTGTGTATGGCACGAGCCTGTATCAGGAGATGGATAATGCTAGACATTATTCCGGTTCTAATATCGCGCCATTATAATGCCCATTTTTTCTGAAATTGAAATATATATAAATTATTTGTATAAAAAATATATAAAAATTTCATAAAAAGAAATTGAAATAAAAATTCATTTACAAGTCGGACGGCTTGTTTATGTACACCTATTTATCTGATATTGATTGGGATGATAAATTTTACACATCGCCCAACTACACAAATAATAATCAGTATTTGTTGGTTGAGATGATATTTGACATACACTAATCCCAATGTTTAGTCTAGTTGGGTTTGTTGAAAAAGAAAAAGCCAAGCGGTTAGCCAATCGGCTCATAAAATCATCAAACCCCAATAAATACAGTAAACATGTACCTATTTGTCGGGCATACAATTTCATTCCTCTTCTTACCTTCCATGCTATGACCCGTTCATTATATACACAAGTACATATATGCAATTATAATCAATTTTCAATTCGATTCAATATTTGATTCAATTTGGCTAAAATTTACCTTTCATTCTCCTTTTGGTTTTATTATTCCAATATTTTAATTAGTTGAACTAATAATCACACAACACAACCAACAATCAATTAGTTGATTAGCTTTTCAAATGTATAAGTTTTATATATACTCAAAATCATATTTTTTGTGTCAAATCATAAACAATAAATTCTAGCTATGTTTTGGTTCTCACACCAGTCAATTGGAAATATATAAATATCCCACCAACTCGAAAATAAACTATTGATGCTACGTAGTCATCAACAGAATCATTCTCGGGTGACTAAAGTGTAATTCTATATCCATCCAGTATATTTGAGAGTTCGAATATACGTTCATGACGCGTATATGTAAAATTTCCATTTACTCGATTGTTCAAAATCAATATAAAAATAAAATAAAATACTCAAATACGTATAATAAGATTTAATTTTCAAAAATAAATTTGTTTTAAATAAATATTATTCTTCGAACTCATTCTAGGGCACTACTAACCCTATCTCTAACGAGTTATTCTTATAGGATATTACTGATCCTATCTCTGATGAATTCTTTTATTTGGTTCAAACATGTCTTGTTCTCGAGCTCTGTAAACCAAAGCTCAGATACCACGTTTAAACGACCCAAACTTCCCCTATCGGGAAAGCCCGGATTGCTTTGAGAACACGACTCATTAGGACACAAACAAAAGAACAGGTCATTGCTATTACAACAATTACATTAGAGTACAAGAATATATCAGAGTATGAATAAATATTACACAGCGGAAAAATAATATCAGAAATTAAAAATTTACATAGCAGCAGAAAATAATACATAAGTACAATGCGTAGCGGAAAATAACAACTAACACAACTGAAAGAGATATACAGATACAAAGCTTTCCGAATATAGCTCCAACTGTAATCCAGGATCCTGCAAAAAGAAGCATCTTCAAAAACCAAAACTTTTTGCTGCCCATGGGGAAAATATGGGCACCCAGAGTTCATGTAGAAACAATAAACTCCGAGTCAGTCATTGGACTGGTGTGAGAACTAAAACAGTTATTAACTTTTTACTTTAAAAGTTGGGAAATCATGGGACCACGCCGTATAGCATGGAACGGGTTTACTCCACATGAATACCAGTTTAAAACATAAAACAATGCAATGCTTTTGGAAAAATGAAGCAATTATAAGACTCAGGTCCCATCACATAATGCAACGCAAGCCGGAGGATAGAGTTTTCCCTTATAATAGCCAAACATGCCTAGTACGATTAAAACAAATTATTTTGATATTACTATAAGTGCATAGTGTCAAAATCAATTTCAAATATAAATGTATCAATCATAGACGGCATGGGTACCATATATCATGTCGCCATACTAGTTCTACAACTAAAACCGAAAAGTCACGTATTGGAAATTGGATTTCCATCTATGAGTCGAGGCAAGGGATGCCTCCTCACCGATTTGAGACACTCTAGCAAATGACTCAGGATTACACACCGCGGGGCAACCCTTGGAAGCAGCTGGGCCGGTCCACACATACTTTAGTGGATATGTCATTCCTGACACACGTTTCCCAGTTCTATCGGACCTATCTCTGTGCTACTAGGGACTCAATAATCGAGGCACCTCATTCCATCATCCACATAAGTAAAATTGTCTGGGCTTCATACCATGACACCACCCCTAGCTAAAAAGAAACGTTGTGCACGCCCTACGGTCACTATCCCGTTTTTGACTCATACCGGGTGTGAGGTTCACGAATTAATGTTGTACACAAAGCTATGCTATTTTAAGCCATTCTTTGATCATCAACCACAAGACTTTGCTTTTCAACAGAAGACTTGATCATTTGCATCTCAGCATGCCACACTGACAATTCACGCCATGCAACTGATGTCTATCAATATATAACCTCTAAGCTCGTACGTCTCAGGGAAGGGTGTTAAGCAAGAGAATAAATTCTCCGCCACCAAACAGATATATATTTAATAGAAATCAATCAACACAGAATGAAATCCAATGTCAAACACACATCCATTTACAAGTTCATTCTGGGGCTGAACGAAACCGGAGGCACCTTATTCCTCGTCCCATACGTCCAATACAAGAGAGAGGTCCTCGCATATCCGGTTGATCTCCAAGCATGTCTGGACTATCACAACTTATTACCTTCTCTTGGGTGTACAACCCAATCAAGACATCAATAATCATCCAAAAGATGTGAAAATCTCCGGTCTTCAACCACTGTCTTCTTCGACTTTCAGTCGTATCAGTTATTCAAAATAGGATAAACTCAGTCTTTCCGAATAACTCGCATATTTTATAATCAATGATCAAGTGCTACAAAAACACATCATACGCCTCATTCCAATTCAGAATATTCTTTTATTCAAATATCCACATTTTTAGGGAAAGATTCCCATAAATTTTATCAAAGATAAATTCTTTTAAATTTATTCTTTAATCTTCCTTTGGATATCCATTTTCAAAAGATTTTATTTTATCCTTTAACAATTTCCAAACCAAATTAAGGTTTATTAACTAGTCGGGATTATCGAGCCTTACCGAAGTAATCATTTATTTATTAATCCCAATCCCATCCTATTCATCCCATGAAGAAAAACTGGTAGTACGCCATGTCTAACACCCACTGTGTTATTGGTAAAATTAGTTACCGTTTCCCATTCAAATCTAATTAAAGATTTAGCTATCGCTTGGAGCAAAACTGGTGGGACTCCATTCTCGATCATTTCATGAATTCGATAAATTTAATTATCCCTTTCTAATTCCAATCTAATTAAAGATTCATTAAAAACTATAGTTCAGTTTTAATCTCAAAAATCATTACTTAATGATTATTCAACTTTAAGAAATTAATCTTGTCTTTAACTGGGTTAAAGAGCCAATGTCATTAAAAACACAGTTCACAATAAACCCAATCCTCTTCCATAAAAATGGAATCTCCACGAAAAGCAAATCAATATATAATCAATATAAATTTCCATATCAGACTAATAATATGAATGGAATAATGGCAAAGCCTTTTAAATTCCATATATAGCAATGGTCTTCCTTCACAGAAGCTCATCTCGATTATTACCAAATCGAATTTCATTCAATTCCAATTATATATATTAAATTGGAAAACTTTACTTTGGAAAATTTCCATTAAATCTTAGAATAAAGATTTATAAATTCCAAATCATATCATCACTATTAATTGGGTTAAAGAACAAGCATTATTTAAAACATCGTTCACGATAAACCCAAAAATCCATTCACATTTCAATTCCAATTAAATTAATTAATTGGTAAACTTCATTAATCTTAATTAAAAGATTTATTCTTTTCTCATCTGGGTTTAAGAACAGTGTTATTAAAGATATCATTCACAACAAACCCAAAATCCAATTCGATATTAAATACAAGGCTCTAAATAGAAATTATATTGGCTTATATTTAATATCAAATTCTGAAACTAACAGACATCGTATTTGTAATGTCCCGGGTTTTTATATCGCTAACATGAATATTAATTGATCATGAGTACGTATTTACAAATACGATTTAACATCCAGACTTTGAAATTTCAAAACATGTTAACCTGTGAATAATAGCATTTATAGATGCATATATTACAGCATTTACCAAAACCCATTTTTTTTACAATCATGTATGATAGCATGAAATTGACAGCATTTGTTTAAATTGATTTTTACACATGTATGGATAACAACACTTTTACATAGCAAGTTTTACAATGCCATTTTATTCACATGTTTGTTCATTTTTTCAAAAGATTTAGGATTTAAGTTTTTGCAAAATTTTGATTTGAAAACTTGTGACACTTGAGTTAAACATGCCAAAATCCTTTTCTCTTTTGTCAAAAGCAAGTTCAAGAGCCATTTCTTGTTCACATGTTCATAAACCAAAACATGTTAATACCATTTCTTTGTGCAAGCATGTTTTCATTTATATGTGTGTATATATTTGTGAAAACAACCTACACTAGTAAGAGAGGATCTAGAGAAATATGAGCACATGGCCAAATCTTTTTGCATCTAATATTTTCAGTTTCAAATCCTTCTCTTTTGTCACAAGATTTCTGAAAATTTGTCACTTCCTTTGCATTTTCAAAAGCATGTTCACTTGTCATAAAACATGTGCCAAGGATCTTGCCAAATCTTGCATATGTAGAATCTTACCTACACTAGATCTACACTAAAACCATAGATTTTCCATGATATTTCTATGTTAAATCATCACATAGCTGAGCTCAAAGGAGTAGAAAAATTTCAAGATTTTGTATTGCCTTTGAAGGCAAGTAAAAGTATTTTATGTTTTGTTGTTAAATCAAGTTTTCATGTGAGATTTTGGGGTAGAAACCCAAGGGAAAAACTGAACCTATATGATACGAGAATGAATACTAAAAATTTGTTTAAAACCAAGGAAGATGTAGTGAAGATCATGGTTGTACCATTTGCATTTAAGGTGATATATCATAGAAACAAATAGGAAAAGAGGATGTGCATGTGCAAGTGTTTTCAAGGTGATGTTTGGCTGAGATAAGACATGTGCATGAGGTGGTGGTGTTTTGATTTGGCAAGAGAAAAAGATTTTTCTTTTGAGTTGTCTTTCATTTGTCAAAAACAAATCTGAAATTTGATTTTATACACCATATTTTATGATCTTTCTACCACTATATAAAGGCCACAAGCACACACATTTTCTACACAACACAAGCACTTGTATTTGATCAGTAAAGGAGAAATAAAGCTAAGGGAATAGGCATTTCTAGGTGAGTAGAACTGTTCTAAGATTTCTGTTTTAAATTTCCTGCAGTTTTACTATTTTGAACTATGATTTAAACATTGGATCCTTTTGTATTCTTGTTCAATAATATGGTATGTATGGGTTGCTTATTTGGATTGATGTAGATCCATTGATTGTTAAATAAAACCTTAAGGACCAAAGTGTTAAAGAGGGATATTGTTGACATTGTTTTCCAGGCCTGTTACTTGTGTTTGAATACAACAAATCCTAACTGATCAGCAAATATATGTTACTGGGATTAGAATAAGGTGTCATACTTGTTTTAAACCCTTACATAATCATTCAATGATTCAAAATGAAACAAATCTTGGCCAATTCTTTACTGTATTTAAAAACAGAAATATACAGGAAGCTCTCTATAATCACAAAATCAAGTGGATTTTTAAATGGCTCAAAAACTTGATTTGATCACATGAATGGAATGATAGATAAAAATCAGGATTTTTAAAAGAAGTTTCAAGATTTTTAGCAGTGAGAATAAGGAGAATTTTAGAATTGTTCAAAAGGGGGATTTTGGTCAAATTCAGGCGACGGCGATGATGGTAGGCCTTGGCAACGTGGGTGGAGGAGCGTAATAAAGTGAGGATCATAGGAAAAATACTATTAGATTTTTCCATAACATGAATTGAAGGATTTAACTCGATTTGGGGTTTTGTCTGTGTCTTGGTTCATGGAATTTGGGGGCGTCGTGTGGGGTCCACACTGGATCGAGTGGGCTGGAACTGGGAGGGGAGGAGCTGGCGTGGTCAGGGAGTTGGTCCGAGGAGGCGCAGGCACTTCAAATAGGCGGAGGTGGCAGCAGTTTGATTTTCTTTGGATAAGGCTTTTTGGAAAAAAAGAAAAAAAAAGGGAAAACACTGTAGCGCCGGAGTTGGCCAGGTCTGGTGGTGGCATTGGCTTCCTGAGGGGAAGTAGGGTCTGCGTTAATGGAGTGGGAGGTGGTACAGGTGGTGGATCGGCGGTGCATGTGCACGTGTGTGCATGTACAGATGAAGGGGGAAGAAGATGATCGGGCAAGGATTGGTCATGGGGTTTTGGTGTTGAACGAGGTGAAATTCATGAGGGCTGGAGACTTGGTAGCTGGTACTTTGGCAAGTACCAGAGTGGCATTTGGTAATGGGTTGGTGCGCGTGTGCAAAGGTATGATCGGGGAAAAAACCAAGGGATCTTGGAAGGTAGCACTTGGTAGTTTAGGAAAGTGATCAGGCAAAGGGGTATCGTGCAAAACACTGGTGGCCAGGCTCGTTTTCCTGAGCGCACACCAGGGTTTTAGACCCGATACTTTTACCAAACATGGTACTTTGCCATTTTCAGTTTTAAACAAGGATTTTGAATATATTTTAAATTTAAATTAGTTTTAAATTAAATAATGGTTTGAATAAAAAGAGAAAATAAATATTTAAATAAAAATGGAATTTTTATTTAAACAAGAAAAGAAATAAGTGAATCAGGATAAAGATACAGTTTTTGTCAAGGACTGAAATTTAAATACAGAAACTGTAATTTAAATTAAATTATAAATTTAATCTATAAATATAATTAGAAATTATTTTCTAATGAAATATTCAAACTGTGAAGTCAACAAAAGAAAGTCGATCAAGTGAAAAAAGATCAGATATGGTTTGGCATAAGTCGAGAAGTCAGCATAGAAGATGTAATTTTATTAAATTTTAAATTTACTTTATAATTTAAATTAGAATTTATTTTAGAATGAAATATTTAAGATTTTAAACAAAACAATGTAGAGAAACCGTATGTAACACATACGCTAGATTTGTCAGTTTTAACTGTAATCTAAAACCCCTGGTATAAGAAACTGATCGTGAACAGTTCTGTACTTTATTAAACAAGAAATGTAAACAATGTTTTTAATCGTGTTTAGATTGAGAAATTTTTATTAGTATGAAAGAAGAAGAACTAGATCAAGAATAAGAAATCAAAGGGAAAACTTGACAAAAACGATACAAAGTGTAAAAGTTGTAAAATAGATTATAGATCATAAATTTAACTCATTTGTGAATAATTAGATTAAAGAGTGATCATGATAAATAAATTTTCTAAAGAAAAATGTAAGTATTTCTTTTCAAAATTTGACGAACAAAATGGGAAGAAAGAGTGTGTGCGACGCACACGCTAAAACTATCCATTTGTAAGATATGATAAAATTTACCAGATAGAGGCCAGATGATCATATACTGCGTAGTTTGACTGTGATTATATATGTAAATTAGATTATAATCATGTCAGATAAATAATTTAAAAAGAAAATGTTCGTTATTCATTTCAAAGAGGCCGAAATAAATATTTCACTTTGATTTGATTATATGCCACGCGTCAGAGATTTTTAAATTGAAGACGGCGATATACAAGGACTATTCTTGAATAGCGCCTTCGGTTTGTCCAATCCTAGGACAACTTGTATGGACGAATGTCTGACAGAGTATTTCCAAAGGGATCACGTACATTGTTTTCTTCAAACATACCGGTTGCTGGCACATAAGGGAAACTTCTTTAGCCTGACAACTAGAGTATTTTTGTGGAAATCAATTAGTGATTTCCGATTGATTTGAAGATATGGCATTCAAAGAAAATAAATAGTGATAATGAAAAGGTAAGTCTAGCCTCAAGCCTCACACCCAGGAAATGACAAAAATCGGGCAGGCAGCATGGCTATGTGGGTCGCTCCCATTAGGGTGTATAATCACCAATCTAGAGAAATTCCTTTTACTTCTTTAATCTATTTCGATGTTGTTCCTTTTCGGGAAACGGTGGTTTGAGCCCAACCGTTGGTGATATACATTCGATACACTCAAGAGAAATGAGTGGCGGTTATGTGTGGGCCGAATTGCAAGACGTTCTTGTTGAACCCAGTGTATTCGCCTCTAGAGATACACGATCGGAAGGTGGTCCATACCTTGTCATAGTTGGAAATCCAATTTCCATAAGCGCAAAGCGGTTTTTATTTGTATACTATATAGGAGAATGTGAGATGCAAGCATTCTTCTAGATTCTAATTTATTTGTGAAAACTAATATACACTATGATAATATCTGATTTCAAGTATACAAAGTGTTTTGATCTCATAAGGTAAAAACCCGTTCCGTATTCACGGCGTGGTCTTATGAGATATTTTATTTCTTTACCTGTTTTAAAACTGTTTACTCATACCAGTCCCCTGACTGACCCGGAGTTTATTTTCTTGTGTTTCCCTTAAACTCTTGGGTATTCATAACACTTGTTATGAATAGACAAGTGAATCAGGATTTGGATAACACTTGAGAAGTTGGAATGGAGACTTCCTGTGTGCTGATCATATCTACTGTAAAATTAAGTATGCAAGTTAGTCATCTATGATATGTATAATTAAAGATGTACTATGAATGGCTTGTATCACCAGATTCAGTATGCTCTGATGTAATATATTCCGCTATGTAATATTATGAAGTATTATCTTTTGTAAAAGAATTCCGCTATGAGATTCTGATGTTTCTGTGATTTTATCTTCTATCTATTCTTATTCTTATTAATGGCACTACTTCCGATGTGTTCGAAAGTTGGGTCGTTACAGTTGGTATCAGAGCCAGGTTACTGATTACCTAGGCTTTGGGTGAGTGTGAGAGAGCGTATATTTGTAAATTTAAAATGAATTTAAATCAACTTGGATGGTATACCTAAGTTAGTTATATCCAATCAAGTCTGGGGTGACGACCTATTATATTCAGGTGATTAAGATGAGTAACCAAGGACGAAGAGGTCGAGCTAGTGGAATTCCCACTATTACTGGTCGTAATACTGGATCCTAGGATCAAGGGGAGACTGTGGAAGAAGTTGCACCAGTCCAGAAGGATAAAAGCTTTGCAACTATCTATAAGGAGTTAATTAACTAGGGTCAGTCTTAAGATATATTAAATATGAGTGAATTAAATTGGAATAATATCCCATCATATTGATACCAGAAATCAAGTTAGAATTATGATTTGGATTTCCTGAAATTAAGGCTGGACTTAAGTATTCATTGGATATGGACCCAGGAGATGTGAACTGGTTGATGTGTGAAATTAAAACATATTTGAGAGTCCCGAAATGGAGATAATTAACTAAGTGAATGAAGATTGTGGGAAATACTTAATGGAGTTAAGTAAATTGACCGATGAGTTAAAAAGGGAATTTGGATAGATATTTTTGGTTGTGAATAGGAAAATTGCTGATGTGTGTTAATTATTTATATGTAAGTCGATAACTCTAATCTACAGTTTACAAATTTCGAGGACGAAATTTTTATAAGGGGGGTAGATTGTAATGTCCCGGGTTTTTATATCGCTAACATGAATATTAATTGATCATGAGTACGTATTTACAAATACGATTTAACATCCAGACTTTGAAATTTCAAAACATGTTAACTTGTGAATAATAGCATTTATAGATGCATATATTACAGCATTTACCAAAACCCATTTTTTAACAATCATGTATGATAGCATGAAATTGACAGCATTTGTTTAAATTGATTTTTATACATGTATGGATAACAACACTTTTACATAGCAAGTTTTACAATGCCATTTTATTCACATGTTTGTTCATTTTTTCAAATGATTTAGGATTTAAGTTTTTGCAAAATTTTGATTTGAAAACTTGTGACACTTGAGTTAAACATGCCAAAATCCTTTTCTCTTTTGTCAAAAGCAAGTTCAAGAGCCATTTCTTGTTCACATGTCCATAAACCAAAACATGTTAATACCATTTCTTTGTGCAAGCATGTTTTCATTTATATGTATGTATATATTTGTGAAAACAACCTACATTAGTAAGAGAGGATCTAGAGAAATATGAGCACATGGCCAAATCTTTTTGTATCTAATATTTTCAGTTTCAAATCCTTCTCTTTTGTCACAAGATTTCTGAAAATTTGTCACTTCCTTTGCATTTTCAAAAGCATGTTCACTTGTCATAAAACATGTGCCAAGGATCTTGCCAAATCTTGCATATGTGGAATCTTACCTACACTAGATCTACACTAAAACCATAGATTTTCCATGATATTTCTATGTTAAATCATCACATGGTGGAGCTCAAAGGAGTAGAAGAATTTCTAGATTTTGTATTGCCTTTAAAGGCAAGTAAAAGTATTTTATGTTTTGTTGTTAAATCAAGTTTTCGTGTGAGATTTTGGGGTAGAAACCCAAGGGAAAAACTGAACCTATATGATACTAGAATGAATACTAAAAATTTGTTTAAAACCAAGGAAGATGTAGTGAAGATCATGGTTGTACCATTTGCATTTAAGGTGACATATCATAGAAACAAATAGGAAAAGGGGATGTGCATGTGCAAGTGTTTTCAAGGTGATGTTTGGCTGAGATAAGCCATGTGCATGAGGTGGTGGTGTTTTGATTTGGCAAGAGAAAAAGATTTTTCTTTTGAGTTATCTTTCATTTGTCAAAAACAAATCTGAAACTGATTTTATACACCATATTTTGTGATCTTTCTACCACTATATAAAGGCCACAAGCACACACATTTTCTACACAACACAAACACTTGTATTTGATCAGTAAAGGAGAAATAAAGCTAAGGGTTTAGGCATTTCCAGGTGAGTAAAACTATTATAAGATTTCTATTTTAAATTTCCTGCAGTCTTACTGTTTTGAACTATGATTTAAACATTGGATCCTTTTATATTCTTGTTCAATAATATGGCTTGTATGGGTTGCTTATTTGGTATGATGTAGAACCATTGATTGTTAAATAAAACTTTAAGGACCAAAGTGTTAAAGAGGGATATTGTTGACATTGTTTTCCAGACCTGTTACTTGTGTTTGAATACTACAAATCCTAATGGATTAGCAAATATATGTTAGTGGGATTAGAATAAGGTTTAATACTTGTTTTAAACCCTTACATAATCATTCAATGATTCAAAATGAAACAAATCTTGGCCAAAGTCTTTACTGTATTTAAAAACAAAAATATACAGGAAGCTCTCTGTAATCACAAAATCAGGTGGATTTTTAAATGGCTCAAAAACTTGATTTGATTACATGAATGGAATGATAGATAAAAATCAGGATTTTTAAAAGAAGTTTCAAGATTTTTAGCAGTGAGAATAAGGAGAATTTTAGAATTGTTCAAAAGGGGGATTTTGGTCAAATTCAGGCGACGACGATGATGGTAGGCCTTGGCAACGAGGGTGGAGGAGCGTAATGAAGGATCATAGGAAAAATACTATTAGATTCTTCCATAACATGAATCGAAGGATTTAATTCGATTTGGGGTTTTTGTCTGTGTCTTGGTGCATAGAATTTGGGGGCGTCGTGTGCAGTCCACACTGGATCGAGTGGGTTGGAACTGGGAGGGGAGGAGCTGGCGTGGTCGGGGAGTTGGTCGGAGGAGGCGCAGGCACTTCAAACAGGAGGAGGTGGCAGCAATTCGATTTTCTTTGGATCAAGCTTTTTGGAAAAAAAGGGAAAACACTGTAGTGCCGGAGTTGGCTAGGTCTGGTGGTGGCGTTGGCTTCCTGAGGGGAAGTGGGGTCCGCGTCAACGGAGTGGGAGGTGGTACAGGTGGTGGATCGGCGGTGCATGTGCACGTGTGTGCATGTACAGATGAAGGGGGAAGAAGATGATCGGGCAAGGATTGGTCATGGGGTTTTGGTGTTGAACGAGGTGAAATTCATGAGGGCTGGAGACTTGGTAACTGGTACTTTGGCAAGTACCAAAGTGGCGTTTGGTAGTGGGTTGGTGCGCGTGTGCAAGGGTATGATCGGGGCAAAAACCAAGGGATCTTGGAAGGTGGCACTTGGTAGTTTACGAAAGTGATCGGGCAAAGGGGTATCGTGCAAAACACTGGTGGCCAGGCTCGTTTTCCTGAGCGCACACCGGGGTTTTTGACCCGGTACTTTAACCAAACATGGTACTTTGCCATTTTCAGTTTTAAACAAGGATTTTGATTATATTTTAAATTTAAATTAGTTTTAAATTAAATAATGGTTTGAATAAAAAGAGAATAAATATTTAAATAAAAATAGAATTTTTATTTAAACAAGAAAAGAAATAAGTGAATCGGGATAAAGATACAGTTTTTGTCAAGGACTGAAATTTAAATACAGAAACTGTAATTTAAATTAAATTATAAATTTAATTTATAAATATAATTAGAAATTATTTTCTAATGAAATATTCAAACTGTGAAGTCAACAAAAGAAAGTCGATCAAGTGAAAAAAGATCAGATATAGTTTGACATAAGTCGAGAAGTCAGCACAGAAACTGTAATTTTATTAAATTATAAAATTAGTTTATAATTTAAATTAGAATTTATTTTAGAATGAAATATTTAATATTTTAAACAAAACAAGGTAGAGAAACCGTATGTAACACATACGCTAGATTTGTCAGTTTTAACTGTAATCTAAAATCCCTGGTATAAGAAACTGATCATGAACAGTTCTGTACTTTATAAAACAAGAAATGAAAATAATGTTTTTAATCGTGTTTAGATTGAGAAATTTTTATTAGTATGAAAGAAGAAGAACTAGATCAAGAATAAGAGATCAAAGGGAAAATTTGACAAAAACGATACAAAGTGTAAAAGTTGTAAAATAGATTATAGATCATAAATTTAACTCATTTGTGAATAATTAGATTAAAGAGTGATCATGAGAAATAAATTTTCTAAAGAAAAATGTAAGTATTTCTTTTCAAAATTTGACGAACAAAATGGGAAGAAAGAGTGTGTGCGACGCACACACTAAAACTATCCATTTGTAAGACATTATAAAATTTACCAGATAGAGGCCAGATGATCATATACTGCGTAGTTTGACTGTGATTATATATGTAAATTAGATTATAATCATGTCAGATTAATCATTTAAAAAGAAAATGTTCGTTATTCATTTCAAAGAGGCCAAAATAAATATTTCACTTTGATTTGATTATATGCCACGCGTCAGAGATTTTTAAATTGAAGACGGCGATATACAAGGACTATTCTTGAATAGTGCCTTCGGTTTATCCAATCCCAGGACAACTTGTATGGACGAATGTCTGACAGAGTATTTCCAAAGGGATCACATACGTTGTTTTCTTCAAACGTACCAGTTGCTGGCACAGAAGGGAAACTTCTTTAGCCTGACAACCACAGTATTTTTGTGGAAATCAATTAGTGATTTCCGATGGATTTGACGATGTGGCATTCAAAGAAAATAAACAGTGATGATGAAAAGGTAAGTCTAGCCTCAAGCCTCACACCCAGGAAATGACAAAAATCGGGCAGGCAGCATATGTGGGTCGCTCCCATTAGGGTGTATAATCACATATCTAGAGAAATTCCTTTTACTTCTTTAATCTATTTCAATGTTGTTCCTTTTCGGGAAACGTGGTTTGAGCCCAACCTTTGGTGATATACATTCGATACACTCAAGAGAAATGAGTGGTCGGTCATGTATGGGCCGAGTTGCAAGACGTTCTTGTTGAACCCAGTTTATTCGCCTCTAGAGATACACGATCGGAAGGTGGTTCCATACCTTGTCATAGTTGGAAATCCAATTTCCATAAGTGCCAAGCGGTTTTTATTTGTATACTATATAGGAGAATGTGAGATGCAAGCATTCTTCTAGATTCTAATTTATTTGTGAAAACTAATAGACACTATGATAATATTTGATTTCAAGTATACAAATTATTTTGATCTCATAAGGTAAAAACCCGTTCCGTATTCACGACGTGGTCTTATGAGATATTTTGTTTCTTTACCTGTTTTAAAACTGTTTACTCATACCAGTCCCCTGACTGACCCGGAGTTTATTTTCCTGTGTTTCCCTTAAACTCTTGGGTATTCATAACACTTGTTATGAATAGACAAGTGAATCAGGATTTGGATAACACATGAGAAGCTGGAATGGAGACTTCCTATGTGCTAATCATATCTACTGTAAAATTAAGTCTGCAAGTTAGTAATCTATGATATGTATAATTTAAGATGTACTATGAATGGCTTGTATCACTAGATTCAGTATGCTCTGATGTAATATATTCCGCTGTATAATATTATGAAGTATTATCTTTTGTAAAAGAATTCCGCTGTGAGATTCTGATGTTTCTGTGATTTTATCTTCTATCTATTCTTATTCTTATTAATGACACTACTTCTGATGTGTTCGAAAGTTGGGTCGTTACAGTATTGGGAATACCGATATCTGTATCTTCCAAATTCCTCAACAATATCCATATAATAACGGAATCCAATATAGAAATATTCCGAAGATTATTTCAATTCAGATCCATTCCAATCCATTCCAATTCATATATTGGAAAATTCTGGTTATTTTAAAACCCATTTACAAATCCAATTTATTAATTTCGAAACCCTTAGATCACTAATCTAGTTAATAAATAGTTCATTTAGATTAAAAAAATATTTTTATCTTTTCAAAACTGGAATTTATCACCCAAATTGTTTCCAAATCAGTTATTATGATTTTACACAGTTTTTCCATATTTTTAATAATTTTATTAAAGCCCTTACAGTCGACTTCCACAAACGGTCATCGAACTGCATTTACAACTACCTTTTCCAAAATTGATTTGGACATATTTTAAAATCCAACTGTTAAAATTCAAATCTCTTATAATCATTGGAAAGCTCTTTTCTATACGAACCCAACGGTTTCGGTTTTAGGAGAATCCGACAGTCAGATCTCCCGTTACGTCCATTTGAAGTTAATTGTCGAAATTCGCGAACGGTCGTTGCGCGGCGCGTTCTATTCTGGCCATATATGTATAATATATATATATATATATCATCAATTACAATTCCAAACGTATTTTATAAATCGTTCATATATTCATTTCAAAATGATTTCAATTCATTGTCCGTTTTAAATCTAAATTGAATATTCCATATCATCTTAATATTAGAAGGATAATATTTTCAAGATATCAGATTTTGAAATCAATTCTTTTTCGTATTCATTATCAAATGAATAAAATCGATTGATAAACCCGTTCGGGTTAAAATGGCGTTTCTTACTTAACTCGGCTTCACATTTCGAAATTTTTGTGTCCGTCCAAAATCGGACATCAAAATCATAATTTAAACCTTCACTGAATATTATTTTAAAATATTCATTAGTTTAAAATATTCTTCATTTTAAAATATTCTTTATTTCTGAATCGGAATTCGACCCAATCAATTACCATATGATTTCAGTTATATGGATTTCATACATTGCATGTATGCAACAATAATGATAAATAACCATCAAACATTCAAAAATCATACAGAGTGCGTTCTACAAGTGTATGAGCATTAAAATAAATAAATAATGCTCACCACAGTCTGTCAACCCATCGATTGACATACGACTAAACATTGGGATAAGTGTATGTCAAATATCATCCCAATACCCATGTGGGGCTTCAACCAACAAATACTGATTATTATTTGTGCAGTTGGGCGATGTGTAAAATATATCATCTCAATCAATATCAGATAAATAGGTGTACATAAACAAGTCGTCCGACTTATAAATGAATATTTCAATTTCATTTTATGAAAATTTTATATATTTTTTATATAAATAATTTATATATTTCAGTTTCAAAAAAAATCGGCATTATAACGGCGTGATATTAGAACCGGAATAATGTTTAGCATTATCCCTCTCCTAATACTGGCTCGCGCCATATACAACAATCAATCAATCCAATAATTCCATAATACAATCAATTCTTCCAAAAAACAGTCATATCACACAAATCATCCAAGGTTTGTACAAAAAGTAGTGTTAGGAGCTACTAAGCCTTGTCTGCAACCTATGATATAATAACTGAATGTAAATAGTTTGAGTGAGGAGTTGTCACTTTGGTTTCCACTCCGTCAGTTTTTAACTGATGATTTTGTACCGTTTGGGTTTGAATTTTCCCCAAATCCTAACTTGCTCCAATCTGAACCCAGTTAGGGGTGCTGCGAAGCTCTCGACTCTACGATCGCAATGGATCTAGTTTCATGCAATTGGGAGTTCGTATCAAAAAGTTATTAACGTTTAAAACATTGACTAAATAATTAAATAAATTAAAACTAATTACCCTTTTCAAAACATTCACCTTTGTTCTCCACCATCATGTTGCTACCGCAGCAGCCTCAGGCCACCGGAGGTCCGGCCGACCCCACCGCCGCCTTGCCCAGTCCATGCCGCATCACCGCTGTCAGTTGCCAGCCCCAGATCGACGTCGTTCGCCGGAATTTCAAGTTAGACCCAATTTCCGTTCTTGATAAAATCTGGTGCCACCACCGAGAGCCAGCGTTACACACCTCCCTAGTTCGCCTCGCCACGCTGCACCATCTACCTTTGAAGACCATCGTCAGAAAATGCCTGTGGCGGCCGCCGTTGGCAAAAATCCGATCGCTGCTCCTCCCAGTTCGACGTCGAAGTTCATGCTCAAATTCCGGCCACCACGGCCTGTTTCAGGTGAAACAATGTGAAGCAATGGTGTTCATCTCCCTCTTGTCTATAAGTTCCCCTCAAGTGCCATCACCCAACACTCGATCGTTTGGCCAGAAAAAACCCAAAACCGAAAGTCAGTTTCTGACTTTGACCGTCGATTTGGGCGAATCCATGCGACGATAGGCCATGGAATTTTTATGGTAGTTAAAGATCATTGTGTGCTACAACATTGCTTCAATGTGTTATGGCTAATTGTTGACGGATTGAAAGATATAAATTTTTGTGTTCGGGGGCTTTTTTGCAAAATGTTTTTGGAGTGGGAGAGGACAGCTGCCCAATTTTAAAAGAATGGAAAGAATGAGGGTTTGTGGAGGAAATGATATTATATAGTAGTATTGTACAATTCTATATTAGTCCTCTAGTTCACGCTTTCTCCATTCTACAGTTATCGATGCCACGACCACAAACGAACTCCATTGGTGGTAAAAATTGACATGCTGCTATGTCTTGACGATACGGTCCCAAAAAAACTGGTTTTGTCGAATTTCGAATCTGTTTGCTTAAAAGCCCTTTTTCAAGCTTAAATGGCTGTTTGAATCACCATTTATTGCTCATGGCCACATACTAGCTCCAAAATTATGAAAATTGGAATCTAGCAATTATTTGACATTTCGGATCCAACAAAAGTGGTTTCGTCGAAAACGGAGGTCGTTTGAAAAATGGCTACTTTTAAGGGCTACATATTATATTAAAATATATATAAATTCCATACGACTATCCTGAATTTTAAACTGGACATAACTAACAATTTATAAAGTGAAATCTTAATGTCTTACATTCGTTAGAAAATTACTGTTAAATAGATTCTAACGTTTCTTGTTTCGTCCAATTTTCGCTTATATTGAATTATGTATAATCATTCAAAGTTTAAAATCGAATTTTCAAATTACTACGCCATTTCAGGTTCGCTTTATAATTAAAATAAATTTATATGTTCTAACTTCGATTTAAATAATTTTTTAGTCGTTATTATTTAAAATAAATCATTTTAAATATTCAAAACCCATTAAAATAGCTAAAATAAAAATTTAAGTTGGTTCAGAAATTCCGGGTTGTTGCAATCTCCCTTACTTAAAATCTTTTCGTCTTCGAAAAGGAACGGAGCTGAAAGTTGTTTAACTAACCAACTCAACTTTCATTATGGCTTTCATTCTTCAACTTTTCAGTTTCTAAGAATTTTCTAATTTCTCAAAAATTTAGCTAACACCCTAAATTTTTGAAAAGTTTCGCCTTAACCTCCTTTGTATGGGCTGATCGGTAAAACCACAACTTGCCTCACAGGGCCCTCATCAATACACTAGTACATATGTACCAGTGTGTTTATTGAAAAAGAAAAAGCCAAGCAGCTTCCCAATTGGCTCAAAAAATCATCAAACCCCAATAAATACGGTAAATATGTACCCCCTAAACTAGTATTCATGTGGAGTAAACCTGTTCCGTGTTATACGGCGTTGTCCCATGATTTCCCAACTTTTAAAGTGAAGAGTTAATAATTGTTTAAGTTCTCACACCAGTCCCATGACTGACTCGGAGTTTATTGTTTCTACCTAAACTCTGGGTGTCCATATTTTCCCCACGGACAGCTAGTAGTTTTGGTTTTCGTAGATACTTCTTTTCGTAGGATCCTGGATTACAGTTGGAGCTATATTCGGAAAGGTTTGTATCCGTATATCTCTTTCAGTTGTGTCAGTTGTTATTTTCCACTACGCAATGTACTTATGTATTATTTTCCACTGCTATGTAAACTTTTATTCTCTAATATTATTTTTCTGTTGTGTAAATATTTATTCATACTCTGATATGTTCTTGTACTCTGATGTAATTGTTGTAATAACAATGAAATGTTCTTTTGTTTGTGTCCTGATGAGTCATGTTCTCAAAGAAATCGGGCTTTCCCGATAGGGGAAGTTTGAGTCGTTTCAAAATACATAAGCTATAGGAAGGTTTTATTACTTAATTATATTCACTGATTATGTCAGTAGATAAAGATATTTGTATCTTATGAAAAACAAATCAGAATCCTTTGAAAAGTTCAAAGAATTCAAAATAAAGTTCAAAAACTAGTTTGGATAGAAAGTAAATTCTCTTCAAACAGATCGAGAGAATATTTTAAGCCAATAAATTTAATGACTATCCAGATGAGTTTGGAATTGTTTCACAACTCACTCCACCTAGAACACCATACTAAAATGGTGTGTCTGAAAAGAGAAATCGCACCTTATATGATATGGTACGATCAATGATAAGTCATATGGATCTTCCAATAAATTAAGTTTAGAACAATTGCATTTAATCATACTAAAATGTGTGTGAAGACACCATATAAGATATGGACGAGAAAATGTCCTAGTGTGTCTAATGCGAAGAATCGGGATGTAAGGCGTTTATTAAACGTCCTTCCTCTGAAAAGATCGGACCCAAATCATATAATTATTTTGTGGAATATCCATAAGAAACAAACGGATATTATTTCTATAAATTCTCTGAGAATAAAATGTTTATTGCTCAAATTGGTATCCTTTATAAAGGAGGTATCTTTCATAAAGCAGAGCCAGTCTCTAAGATACTGATGAGAATGAAATAAAATTCGAAATGTCTCGGAAACCACAAAATACCATTGAATATTGTACACATAAGAAAATGAGTGGGAGTGACACAATAATTCTAATGTTATATATTGATAACACATTAATTATTGTGAATAATGTTAGTTTTAAAACAAGAAATAGATACTGATTCTAAGAAAGAAAATGTTTAGATTAAGAAGTTCATAATTGAACTTAATTCATTGTTAATCCAATGATTTACATTTCAATAACAATGTGGCTCTTGCTCAGGCCTAAAACCTTAAACTCACTATCGATCCAAACATATATTTAAGAAATATAACTCTTATGTGAAGTTGTTCACATAGGAAATAAACACATCTGCAAAATTGCAAAAGTTGTAATGTGCAGACCTACTGAATTAAACTCTGTTGCAATAGAAGTTTAATAGTCACGCTAGTTTCATGTGTATATGATATATGAATGATTGATTCTAGTGCAAGTGGGAGAATTTTAGAGTTTATGCCCTAGAGGCAATCCATTTGATGTGATTAATAACAGTATTGATGTTATTGTTTTATTTGGAATAAAAATATTCTGTTTTGTTATATTTACTGCGTAATATAAATATTAACATAACAGAAGTCATTAGAATAACAATATGGAATTATATAGTCCAAGTAAGTGACTTGAACTTGAGATTATATATTATATTAAGTATTATAATTCTTAAATGTCTATAGTCAAGTTTTATGGTTTACAAAGGACAACAATAAAACGTTGAGTCTAGTAAGTTGATTGACTGAAGATCACATCCCATTGCTCATTAATATACGTGATATTAATGTCAAGACATAAATACGTATTGGAGAATAGCGTATTGGGCTGACCCTCCGTGAGAAAACTACATGGAATATAATTAATAGTATCATAAATTATTCTCATAGTGAAAGTTATGTAATGGTCCTCAGACTTGAAATCGTTATAATTTTACTCGAGGATATTTGTCTTTTGATATCATCAAAAGTTACTTGTAACAAAGTAGACGATAAAGGTGATTATTGGATACATATCGAGTCGAATGAAAATTATGAATGATCTAGATGGAATTTAACCCTATGATATATTCTTAGTGATATCCATGATCCTCCTGATTGAGTGAGACTGTGAAATGCGTGGTCGTGCTTAAATATTGATTTGTTTTAAACAGCCTACTCATCAATCAAGATAAATGGATTAAATTATAAAGAGGGTGATACATTCCATGCCTTGAGTTTAAATCTGGATATACTGCTTAAAAGGATTATATTATATCGATGCACTAGTCATAGAAAAGGTTGTATCGAATCAATCATCGTATTATAACTTGGGTAGTAGTGACGTACTGCTAGATGCTAATCATTGTTAAAAATTTAAATATGATTTAAATTATTCCCAACGTTATAATAACTTAAAGGGTCACACACAAAGAATGTTATAAATTAGAAATTTTATGAATAAAATATCAATATATTGATGATTTTATTTGAATTTGGAACTAGTATTCAGGTAAGTACCTATTTTATAGTTTAAGTTGTTTTTAAAAGGATTTTGATTATTTTATAAAACACGGCAAAACTAATATATATATATAAACACGTGATATTAGATAAAAAAACAGATAGATCATTATTTTCCCGAATACAATTTTTCATAAAAACCCTAAATCAATGGCGTCTAGCATTGCCTTTCTCCCTTCTCTTCGATCTGTACGACAAATCAGAGTGAATCATGTTCGTGTGGACTCCTCTAGAGGCTCGACGATTGGAGGGCTCTTGATTCGATTCTTCTATGTCTTTTCTGTTTCGAAGTTGATATGGTTCTTGGGATCCAACGTATCAGGAATAAAATTTTAATCACAATTTATATAAGTTTAGATTTATTTTTCTTGCTTAGATCCTAATTTTAAGTTGTTAAAAAACAAAATGGAACCCGATTTGATCGGTTTTTCCTTGCACATCAATGGTTTTCAACGTCTTCCAATGCCATCAATGGATACTTTCCAAGGTTTCCAATTGTGAACCTTGGCCACGTATCTTTTTTGCTTGACCAGCTAGTCATTGGAAACTGTTGAAAAATGTTGAAAAACGCCGTTGAAAGACGTTAAAACACATGAACCTGCAAGTCATTGCCAACCGTTGGAAGCCATTGGAAATCTAGGTATATTTGTTTTCCAGAATTTAAACTACTTGCTTCCAGCCACACAATATATATATATATATATATATATATATATATATATTCATCTAAACTGCTCCATTTCGAGAATATACATCACACTCCCAATCACATATATCCGAAATATAGTATTATACCAAAATCAAACACAAAACATGTCAATATATACAAAAACCATGTCAAAACCATCTCCACCAACCAAGCATCAATATATACAAAAAACCGTGTCCAAACCATCAACACCAACCAAGCATCAATATATACAAAAAAACACCATGTCTAAACCATCTCCAAACCATCATCACCAACCACGCATCAATATATACAAAAAACCATCATAGTGTATCAAGCATAGTCCTCACTCACTCTCGAAGCGTATATAACATCAAAACAAACTAACCTCAACTCTCTCCTACGGAAGATGAAGATGGTATACCATACAAGGTTATGAAATCCGCTAGACGCTGGTTAAGCTGCTCAATCTGCTCTTCGCGGCGGCGATCACGTTCATGAAGCTCTGCAATCTGGGTTCGTAGTTGTGCGATCTCCTCCTTGTCCTGAGCCATCTGGTACTGCTGCTGAGATGACAACATGTATATAATTTTATATTTTCATTGTTGCATAATAGCAATTCAAGTAAATTTCAGTTTTTATTATAAATTTTAGTTTATATTACCGCTAGATTGCCAAAACCATAGCGTCAGTTCCGAGTAGGTGGATCCATGACTGCATCAAAAAGCCTATCCTTATCCTCGATATACAACTCGGTCCTCCTAGTCTCCTCAAGCATATCTATCCTCTGTTGCTGAAATTTATCATGTTAAACAAAACAAAATTGAATTTAGATAACACTATTTTAATTAAATTATAACTTCAAGTTAACTATGTTATACTTACATATGCTTCACACAACTTGGCATCGTGGACCCAAGAGTAAGAAACTGAGCATGTGTCGTCAATCTGACTCAATGCATGTGTATCCTGAAAAACATCTCTGTACGACACAGGAACACCATGCTGTTTCTCCTGAAATAAGCATATATATATATATATATAAAACTAGAACTTATAGTTAAATCAACTATAACTTTTAACAACTTAATTATAAATTAAAGTCTTTAACTATGTAATTAATAAATATATCAGGTCCTCGCGATGATGCTGGAATGACTTGAAACCACCGCGATGTGTAACCCTGTTCTTGCTCCTATTTACTGCATTTTTTGCAGACTTGGCCTATATATTTAAAATAAAAAATGTTTTATTCTAATTTATAAATTAATTGAGTAGAACAATTTAAATTAAATATGTAGTAAATTTACCTGAAACTCCTCATTATTATTCCAATAAGCCTACAGCTTGTCCCATTTCTTACCTGTAACAACCTGGAATTTCTGAACCAATTTAAAAAATTTATTTTAGCTATTTCAATGAATTATAAGAATTTAAAATGATTTATTTTAAATAATAATGACTAGAAATTTATTTAAATCGAAGTTAGAACGTATAAATTTATTTTAATTATAAAACGAGCCTAAAATGGCGCGGTAGTTTGAAAATTTGGTTTTGAACTTTAAATGAATGTACAAAATGAAATATAAATTGGATTTCAGTAAAACAAGAAACGTTAGAATCTATTAAACTATATCTTTCTAATGAATGTAAGAAATTGAGATTTCACTTTAAAAAATTGAAATTTATGCCCGGTTTAGAATTCAGAATAGTCGCTATGGAATTTATATATATATTATTATATATATAAATAGCCTTTAAAATTGGCCATTTTGTAAACGATCTCCGTTTTCGACGAAAGCACTTTTGTTGGATCTGGAACATCAAATTATTGCTACACTTCAAATTTCATAATTTTTGGAATTAATATGTAAGTGTGGTAAATTTAAATGGGTTTGGTAATTTCAGTTTGAATTTAACCGACTGGAAAAAGGGCCATTTTTCAAATGGCCTCCAAATTCAACAAAATTAGTTTGGGTTTCGATTGTATCGTTAAAACAGAACTAGATTAATTTTTCTATAATTTTTGGAGCCAGTATGTGGCCCTGGTAAACTAAAATGTATGTTTAAAATTCAATATATATTGATTTATATTTTAATTTCGATGAAAACTTATCAAAATAGTAAAAATGGCTTACAAAACATATCCCATTGTGTCCAGAATGAGGGTATTTAGCAAAGGCGACAGTCGTTGGGTTTGATTTGGAGTACGGGAATTAAACAAGATATTTTCGAATTAAATAATAATATTTAAATATATAAATACCTCCTTTTACCCAGTCAAACCCTAATTCCCAAAACCCGCCTCCATCGTTCGAACGGCGATTATTGCTATGAATTTCATATCCAAATTTCGTCCAATCCACCAAACGGTTTCAAAAACTTAATGAACCTAAATCATAGTAACTTTTCTGCATTTCAAATCCATGTAAGGAGGATCGAAATTCATTCAGTATTTTGAGAGATTTTAAAGGGCTCGGCTTTCAAGCAGAATTGGGGATGACTGGGGGCACCGGACTTCGAGGCGCTTTAGGCGCTGGTGGATGGCGGCACGGCAGTTGAGGGGGGGTGCTCCGATGGGGTTCTGGTGGTCATAGATGGCGGCGGCGGTTTTGGTTTGGTGAAGATGGGTTTACACGGGTTCAGGTTTTCACGATAAAGGTGGAAGAAGGAATACAATGTAATTAGCTTAGTTAAATTATTAATTATGTTATGAAATGCAATAAAAATCATATCTTTGTCATACGAGGTCCAAATCCGACGAAATCAGTAGCGTTGGAATCGTCTCAACACGATCTACATTTTAGAACTAACTAGAGCAGAAACGGAGAAAATTAGAATTTGAGGCAGATTCAAATCTGAACAGAAATAAAATCTTTAAATAAAGAATGATGGAGTTGAACCAAATGTGAGAACTCCTCACTAAATTATATTTTATCATGTTATTGAATTCATGAATAAACATATATAGAATTGACAATGTAGATTTTACCAGTTTCAATCATCATAAATGGTATACGGTGCATGTTAGCTCACCTTCCTCGTCCACAGACCATGGACGATTTAAATTGACTTTATTGTGTTTTGTTTGTGATGTTGTGATGATTAACATATTAAAAATAATATTAACATTAATGTGTTAATTGAAATTAAATTATAAATATTTATTTATAATTTAAACATTGAAGATTGGTAAATCAGAAAAATAATTCAAATTGAATTAGAACTAGTTAAATTAATTAACCAATGATTATTTGGAATAGACTGTTGTTGTTTGGAAACCCCACAAGGGTCTGGGGGCAGTAATTTATTCACATCTCCCCTGAATTTAATTATATGTCAATCGATGGGTTGACAGACTGTGATGAGCATTATTCATTTATTTTAACGCTTATACAGTGGTAGAATACACTCTGGATGATGTGTGGATGTTTAATGATTATTTACCATTATTGTGAATACATGCGATGTATGTAAATCCATATAAATATATTTATGTGGTAATTGATTGAGTCTGATTCCAATTCAGAAATAATGAATAGTTTTAAATGTTATCCACTATAATTTTAAAATATTATCCAATTTAGTTTTAAAATATTATTCAGTATAGTTTTATAATAATATTCATTATAGTTTTAAAATAATGTTTAGTAAAGGATCGAAATATGAATTTTGATGTCTGATTTTGGATGGGTATAAAAATATTGAAATTTGAAGCCGAGTTAAGTAGTTAAACGCCATTTCAACCCGAACGGGTTTATCGATCGTTTTATTCATTTTATAATGAATATCGAAAAGAATTAATTTCAAAATCTGATATTTTGAAAATATTATCATTTTAAATATTATAATGATATAAAATATTCAATTTTGATTTAAAATTGAAAATGAAGTTGAAATCACTTTAAAATGAATTCATAAATGATTTATAAAATATGTTTTAAGTGGAAATAGACGAAATATATAATATATATATTTATTATATATATTTAAATGGCTTGAATAGGATGCACCGCACAGCGACCGTTCGCGAATTTCAACCATTAACTTCAAATTGATGTAATGGGAGATCCGACCGTCGGATTCTCCTAAAACTAGAACCTTTTGGTTCGTATCGAAAAGAGCTTTCCAATGAATATAAGATATTTAAGTTTGAATGGTTGGATTTCAAATTATGTCCAAATTAAATTTAGAAAAGGTCGCTATGGATGTAGTTCGGTGGCCGTTATTGGAAACTGACTGTAAAGGCCTTAATAAAATTATTAAAAATATGGAAAAATTGTGTAAAATCATAATAAATTATTTGGAAAGATTTTGAAATAAAAATTCCAGTTTTGAAAAGATAAAAGATAATTTTATTTGAATAAACTAGTTATTAACTAGAATAATAATCCAATTATTTATAGAAATAAATAAATTGGATTTGGAAATGGTTTAAAATAACTAGAGTTTTCCAACGAGCAAATTGGAATGGATTTGAATGGAAATAATCTTCAGCATATTTCGATATTGGATTCCGTGATTATACGGATATTGTTGAGGAATTTGGAAGATATATATATATATATCGTTATTCCCAATACGATATTGGTTGGTTTCAGAATTTAATATTGAATTTAAGACGATATAATTTCTATTTAAAGTCTTGTATTTAATATCAAATTGGATTTTGGGTTTGTCGTGAATGGTGTCTTTAATAACACTATTCTTAAACCCAATTGAGAATGGAATAAATCTTTTAAGTAAGATTTAAAGAAGTTTACCAATTAATATAATTGGAATTATATGGAAGTTGATTTTGGTTTCGTCATGAACTTTGTTTTAAAATGATATTTGTTCTTAAAACCCAATTAACAGTGAAGATATGATTTGGAATTTATAAATCTTTTAATTAAGAATTAATGGAAAATTTCCAAATTAAAGTTTTCCAATTTGATACATTAAATTGGAATTGAATGGAATTCGATTTGGTAATAATCGAGATGAGCTTCCGTTAAAGAAGACCGTTACTATATATAGAATTTAAAAGGCTTTGCCATTATTCCATTTTGTATTATTAGTCTGATACAGAAATTTGTATCGATTATACATTGATCTGTTTTTCCGTGATGATTCCATAGTTAATGGAAAATGATTTGGGTTTATCGTGAACTGTGTTTTAAACGACATTGGTTCTTTAACCCAGTTAAAGGCAAGATTAATTTCTTAGAGTTGAATAATCATAAAGTAATGATTTCTGATATTAAAATCAAGTTGGGGTTTTAATAAATCTTTAATTAGATTGGAATGTGGATGAGGTAATTAAATTTATTGAATTCATGAAATGATCGAGAATGGAGTACCACCAGTTTTACTCCAGGCAATAGTTAAATCTTTAATTAGATTTGAACGTGAAATGGTAATTAATTTTACTGATAACACAGTGGGTGTTAGATATGGAGTACTACCAGTTTTGCTCCAATGAA
Organism: Allium sativum; assembly: GCA_030737875.1. Taxonomy (NCBI): domain Eukaryota; kingdom Viridiplantae; phylum Streptophyta; class Magnoliopsida; order Asparagales; family Amaryllidaceae; genus Allium; species Allium sativum. The sequence continues at coordinate 179,628,686 of CM060924.1, read as the reverse complement.
TGAATAGGTTGGGATTGGGATAATAAAAGAAATGATTACTTCGGTAAGGCTCGATAATCCTAACTAGTTTTATAAACCTTAATTTGGTTTACAATTGTTAAGAGATACTACAAATCTTTTGAAATTGATATCCAAAGAAAGATTAAAGAAATAGTGTAAAACTTATCTTTGATAAAATTAATGGGAACCTTTCCATAAAGATGTGAATATTTGAATAAAAGAATATTCTGAAATGGAATGAAGCATATGATATGTTTTTATAGCACTTGATTATTGATTATAAAATACGCGAGTTATTCGAAAAGACCGGGTTTAACCCATTCTGAATAATTAATACGATGACTAAAAGTCAACGATGAAGACGATGGTTGAAGACCCGAGTTCTTTACATCGTATGGATGATTACTGATGTCTTGATTGGGACGTACACCCAAGACAAGGTAATTAGTGGTGATCGTCCAAACGTACTTGGAGATCGACCGGATATGCGAGGACCTCTCTCTTGTATTAGACATATGGGACGAGGAATAAGGTGCCTCCGGTTTCGTTCAGACCCAAAACGGACTTATAAATGGATGTGTGTCTGACATTGGATTTCATTCCGTGTTGATTGATTTCTATTTAATATATATCTGTTTGGTGGCGTAGAATTTATTCTCCTTCTTAACACCCTTTTCTGAGACGTACGAGCTTAGAGGTTATATATTGAGAGACATCGGTTGTATGGCACGAATTGTTAGTGTGGCATGCTGAGATGCAAATGACCAAGGCTTTTGTTAAAAAGAAAAGTCTTGTGGTTGATGATCAAAGCACGGCTTTAAATAGCATAGCTTTGTGTATAGCGTTAATTCGCGAGCCTCACACCCGGTATGAGTCAAAAACGGGATCGTGACTGCAAGGAGTGCACGACATTTCTTTCTAGCTAGGAGTGGTGTCATGGTATGGAGCCTAGACATTTTACTTATGTGGATGATGGATCGCGAGGCGCCTCGGATATTGAGTCCCTAGTGGCTCAGATTTTTTGCCCCATAGGGCAGGGAAACGTGTGTTCAGGAATAACTAATCCACTGAAGTAAGTGTGGACCGGCCCTGAAGATTCAGGTGCAGTTGCGGCTGAATTCTTAGGCACGGGCTAGAGTGTCTCGAATCGACGAGGGGCCATCCCTGGCCTCGACTCATAGATGGAATCCAATTTCCAATATGTGACTTTTCGGACTTAGTTGTAAACCTATATGATGACATAGTGGGATGGAGCGTTAATGCCGTCTGTGAATGATACATTTATATTTGAAGTTGTTTTAATACTATACACTTACACTAGTAACAAAAATGATTTGTTTTAAAGCGCATCAAGCACGTTTGACTATTATAAGGTAAAACTCTATCCTCAGGCTTCCGTTGCATTGTGTGATGGGACCTGAGTCTTATAATAGCATCATTTTCCAAAAAGCATTGCGTTGTTTTATTTTAAACTGAGATTCATGTGGAGTAAACCCGTTCCGTGACATACGGCGTGATCCTATGATTTCCCAACTTTTAAAGTAAACTTTTAATAATTGTTTTAGTTCTCACACCAAGCCCATGACTAGCTCGGAGTTTATTGTTTTAACCTAAACTCTGGGTGCCCATATTTTCCACACGAGCAGCTAGTAGTTTTGGTTTTCGCAGATATTTCTTTTCCGAGGATCCTGGATTACAGCTGGAGCTATATTCGGAAAGCTTTGTATCCGTATATTTCTTTCAGTTGTGCTAGTTGATCTATTTTCCGCTACACATTGTATTTATACAATTCAAATTTCTGTTGCTATGTATTTTAATCTCTGATATTATTTTTCTGTTGTATAATGTTTATTCATACTCTGATATATTCTTGTACTCTGATGTAATTGTTAATAGCAATAAAATGTTCTATTGTTTGTGTTCTGATGCGTCGTGTTCTCAAAGCAATCCGGGATTTCCCATCAGGGGAAGTTTCGGATCGTTTCATTGTGGTATCAGAGCTTTGGTTTACAAAGCTCGAGAACACGACACATTAGAACCAAACGAAAGAATTCATCAGAGATAGGATTAGTAATATCCTATAAGAATAACTCATTAGAGATAGGGTTAGTAATACCCTCGAATGAGTTTGAAGAGTGCTATCTCTAAAAACAAATTTAGTTTTGAAAAATATATCTTATTATACGTATTTGAATATTTTAATTTATATTATATTTGGACTATCGAGTGTAAGAAGATTTTGCATATACGCCTTGCACACGTGTATGCGAAGTCTCAAATATACTAGGTAGATACAGGATCACACTCTAGTCACCCGGAGATGATTCTGATGATGGAGCTCCATCATCAGTGCTTATGTTCGAGTTTCGAAAGCGGGATATCTATATGATTCCGATTGACTGGTGCGAGAACCAAAACTTAGATAGAGTTTATTGTTTGTAATTTGACACTAAAAATATGATTTGTGGAGTATATAAAAGTTATATATTTGAAAAACTAATCAACTAATTGATTGTTGGTTGTGATGTTTGATTATTAATTCAACTAATAAAACCAATATGACAATGAAAGGTAAAATTTAGCCAAATTGAATTTATTATAGAACCGAATTGAAATTTGTTCGAATTGGATACATATGCATGTATGTATGCTGTAGAGGCCAGGTTATGGAAGCTAAGAAGAGGAATAAAATGTGTACCTGGAAAATAGTTACATGTATTGTATTTCTTAGGTTTTGATGATTTTATGAGCCAGTTGGCTAGTCGCTTGGCGTTTTCGATTTCTTTTTGATTGATGAGGGCCCTGTGAGGAAAGTTGCGATTCTACCAATCAGCCCGTACAAAGGAGGTTATGGCGAAACATTTCAAAAATTTAGGGTGTTAGCCTAATTTTTGAAAAATTTGAAAATCCTTAGAAACTAAAAAGTTGAAGAATGAAAGCAAAATGAAACTTGAGTTGGTTAGTTAAACAACATTCAACTCCATTCCTTTTCGAGGATGAAAAAAATTTATGTGGGGGAGTTTGTAACAACCCAGAATTTCTGAACCAATTTAAATTTTTTATTTTAGCTATTTTAATGAATTATAAGAATTTAAAATGAATTATAAGAATTTAAAATGATTTATTTTAAATAATAATGACTAAAATTTTATTTAAATCAAAGTTAGAAAGTATAAATTTATTTTAATTATAAAACGAGCCTAAAATGGCGCGGTAGTTTGAAAATTTGGTTTTGAACTTTAAATGAATGTACAGAATAAAATATAAATCGGATTTCAGTAAAATAAGAAACGTTAGAATCTATTTAACTATATCTTTCTAACGAATGTAAGAAATTGAGATTTCACTTTATAAATTGAAAGTTATGCCCAGTTTAAAATTCAGAGTAGTCGCTATGGAACTTATATATATTTTATTATATATATAGCCCTTAAAAATAGCCATTTTTGCAAACGGCCTCCGGACGGCCTCCGTTTTCGACGAAACTACTTTTGTTGGATCCGGAATGTCAAATTATTGTTAGATTTCAAATTTCATAATTTTTTGAATTAATATGTGAGCGTGGAAAATTTAAATGTGTTTGGTAATTTCAGTTTGAATTTAATCGATCGGAAAAAGGGCCATTTTTCAAACGGCCTCCAAATTCGACGAAATTAGTTTTGTTAGGGCCATATCATCAAAACATAACTAGATTAATTTTTCTGTAATTTTTGGTGTCAGTGTGTGACCCCGGTGAATTAAAATATACATTTAAAATTCAATATATATTGATTTATATTTTAATTTTGATGAAAACTGATCAAAACAGTAGAATTGGCTAACGAAACATATCCCATTGTGTCCAGAATGGGGGTATTTAGCTAGGGCGATAGTCGTTGGGTTTGATTTGGATCACGGGAATTAAACAAAATATTTTCGAATTAAATAATAATATTTAAATATATAAATACTTCCTTTTACCCAGTCCAACCCTAATTCCCAAAACCCGCCTCCATCGTTCGAACGATGATTATTTCTCAGAATTTTAAATCCAAATTTCGTCCAATCCACAAAACGGTTTCAAAAAATTAATGTACCTAAATCGTAGTATTTTCTCTGCTCATCAAATCCATGTAAGGAGGATTGAAATTCATTCAGTATTTTGAGATATTTTGGCCCTCAAAGGGCTTGAATTTCGAGCAGAACTGGGGATGACAGGGGGTAGCGGACTTTGAGGCGCTTCTGGCGCTGGTAGATGGCGGCACGACGGTTGAGGGGGGGTGCTCCGATGGGGTTCTGGTGGTCAGAGATGGCGGCGGCGGCGGTTTTGGTTTAGTGACGATGGGTTTACACGGGTTCAGGTTTTCACAATAAAGGTGGAAGAAGGAATACGATGTAATTAGTTTAATTAAATTATTAATTATTTTAATTAAGTTATGAAATGTAATAAAAATCATATCTTTGTCATACGAGGTCCAAATTCGACGAAATCAGTTGCGTTAGAATCGTCTAAACGGGATCTACATTTCAGAACTGACTAGAGTAGAAATGGAGCAAATTAGAATTTGAGGCAGATTCAGATCCGAATAGAAATAAAATCTTCAAATAAAGAATGACGGAGTGGATTTTTACCAGTTTTAACCATCATAAACTGTATACGGTGCCTGTTAGCTCGCCTCCCACGTTCATAGACCATGGACGATTTTAATTTATGTGTTGTGTTTTGGTTGTGATGTTGTGACTATTAACATATTAAAAATAATGTTAAAATTAATGTGGTAATTGAAATTAAATTATAAATATTTATTTATTATTTAAACAATGAAAATTGGTAAATTAGAAAAATAATTCAAATCGAATTATAACTGGTTAAATTAATTAAACAATGATTATTTTGAATAGACTGTTGTTGTTTGGAAACCCCACACAGGTCTGGGGATGGTAAGTTATTCATATATCCCCTGAATTTAATTATATTTCAATCGATGGGTTGACAGACTGTGATGAGCGTTATTTATTTATTTTAACACTTATACAGTGGTAGAATACACTCTAGATGATGTGTGGATGTTTAATGATTATTTATCATTATTGTGAATACATGCGATGTATGGAAATCCATATAAATATATTTGTATGGTAATTGGTTGAGTCTAATTCCAATTCAGAAGTAACGGATAGTTTTAAAATATTATCCAGTATAGTTTTAAAATATTATTCAGTATAGTTTTATAATAATATTCATTATAGTTTTAAAATAATGTTCAGTAAAGGATCAAAATATGAATTTTGATGTCTGATTTCGGATGGACACGAAAATATTGAAATGTGAAGCCGAGTTGAGTAGTTAAACGCCATTTTAACCCGAACGGGTTTATCAAACGTTTTATTCATTTTGTAACGGATATTGAAAAGAATTGATTGCAAAATCTGATATTTTGAAAATATTATCATTTTAAATATTATAATGTTATAAAATATTCAATTTTGATTTAAAATTGAAAATGAAGTTGAAATCGTTTTAAAATGAATTTATAAACGATTTATAAAATATGTTTTAAATGGAACGAAATATAATATTATATATATATTTAAATGGCTTGAATAGGACGCGTCGCGCAGCGACCGTTCGCGAATTTCGACCATTAACATCAATTGATGTAACGGGAGATCCGACTTTCGGATTCTACTAAAACCGGAACCATTGGGTTCGCATCGAAAAGAGCTTTCCAATGAATATAAGAGATTTAAGTTTGAATGGTTGAATTTCAAATTATGTCCAAATCAAATTCAGAATACGTCGCTATGGATGCAGTTCGGTGGCCGTTATTGGAAACTGACTGTAAAGGCCTTAATATAATTATTAAAAATATGGAAAAATTATATAAAATCATAATAAATGATTTGGAAAGATTTTGGATGAAAAATTCCAATTTTGAAAAGATAAAAGATATTTTCATCTGAACAAACTAGTTATTAACTAGAACAATAATCCAATTATTTTTAGAAATAAATAAATTGGATTTGGAAATGGTTTAAAAATAACCAGAGTTTTCCAACGAGCAAAATTGGAATGGATTTGAATGGAAATAATCTTCGGAATCTTTCGATATTCGATTCCGTGATTATACGGGTTTTATTGAGGAATTTGGAAGATATATATTGTTATTCCCAGTACGATATTGGTTGGTTTTAGAATTTGATATTGAATATAAGCTGATACAATTTCTATTTAGAGCCTTGTATTTAATGTCAAATTGGATTTTTGGTTTGTCGTGAATGGTGTCTTTAATAACACTATTCTTAAACCCAATTGAGAACGGAATAAATCTTTTAAGTAAGATTTAAAGGAGTTTACCAATTAATATAATTGGAATTATATGGAAGTTGATTTTGGGTTCGTCGTGAACTGTGTTTTAAAATGACGTTTGTTCTTAAACCCAATTAACAATGAAGATAAGATTTGGAATTTATAAATCTTTTAATTAAGATTTAATGGAAAATTTCCAAAGTAAAGTTTTCCAATTAAATATATTAAATTGGAATTGAATGGAATTCGATTTGGTAATAATCGAGATGAGCTTCCGTAAAAGAAGACCGTTACTATATATGGAATTTAAAAGGCTTTGCCATTATTCCATTTATATTATTAGTCTGATACAGAAATTTATATCGACTATACATTGATCTCTTTTTCCGTGAAGATTCCATAGTTAATGGAAGATGATTTGGGTTTATCATGAACTGTGTTTTAAACGATATTTGTTCTTTAACCCGGTTAAAGACAAGATTAATTTCTTAAAGTTGAATAATCATAAAGTAATGATTTTTGATATTAAAACCAAGTTGGAGTTTTAATAAACCTTTAATTAGACTGGAATTGTGGATAAGGTAATTAAATTTATTGAATTCATGAAATGATCGAGAATGAAGTACCGACAGTTTTACTTCAAGCGATAGTTAAATCTTTAATTGGATTTGAACGTGAAATGGTAATTAATTTTACCGATAACACAGTGGGTGTTAGATATAGAGTACTACCTCCATGGAATGAATAGGTTGGGATTGGGATAATAAAAGAAATGATTGCTTCGGTAAGGCTCGATAATCCCGACTAGTTTTATAAACCTTAATTTGGTTTAGAATTGTTAAGAGATACTGCAAAACTTTTGAAATTAATATCCAAAGAAGATTAAATAAATAGTTTAAATGAACTTATCTTTGATAAAATCAATGGGAACCTTTCCCTAAAGATGTGAATATTTGAATAAAAGAATATTCTGAATTGGAATGAGGCGTATGATGTGTTTTTATAGCACTTGATTATTGATTATAAAATACGCGTGTAACGAACCAGATTTTTCAACGTTTTAAAATTTTAAAAACTAATTTGGATTTGGTGTTTAAGAAATTTATTTTGTTTATAAATTGAAACCTAATCTAGTTTATTTTGGTTTATGCATATTTTGTAAGTAAAAATTAAATTTCGATACTTTGTTTGAACTAGAATGGTTTTATTTAAATTTAGCGTTTTTAGTATTTTATCTTGTTGTTTTATTATTTGTACACTTCTATTTTATCTTTATTTGATATTTTAAACTAATTTATTTTATTTGTCATGAATTTTATTTAATTTGAGCATTTAAATAATTTTATTCTATTTAAATTCGGTAAGGAATTGATTAGATATGTATTCAAAAATTTAAATACTAGTTTAGGATGTATTGTTGTATGTATATGGTATTATTGAGGGTATATATATTTAATATATTTGTCTAAATTAGGTTTACACTTGTAAATTGGCTAAAAATAGGTTGACACTTGTTTAATTTGTTCTGAGAATCGACACGTGTCCGTGTTTTTCCTTTCCATCACTTCTTTACTTTTCCCTATCCCTTTATTTATTTACTTCAGCCGATAGTATTCCATCCCCAAAATCAATTAAGCCTCCTTTCCCAAAATTTATTTACTCACATGGCCCTCGTTCCCAAAGAATCGCATCGCCATGTTGTTGCTCATCAACGACGATCGAACCTCGCGCCCGCCTGCTAATCGCCACGCCCCTTCAATCCGTGACCGCTGTCTTCCTTCATGACATCGCTCCGCCACGCAAATGAACCCATCTGTCTCTCCCCAAAACCGCAACCATCACCATCGTACTCCGCGACTCCAAAGCCGATAGCTTTCCACCACTCGTCGCTTCCGGCACTTCACCATGTTCCAGCAGCCTTCGCCCTCACCTCCATCAAACCTCCAGTCAGCCTGCTAACCTCCCTTCATCCATCGCTTAGCTCGTGGCCTCCTCCTTTCCCCGAGTTTGCTGTTGTTCGCTACATCGAACCAACACAGTCCCCAAGCCGAAGTCCATTAGCGTAACCGAACTTGCTGAGCCACCGTGAAGCACTGCGTCACCACCATTTTTACCCTCCGATGTTCCCTTACCTGAAATCCATTCCGCAACCGTGCCTACGCCGACCAAAGGTAAGTAACCCTTACGATTAAGCTTATTTCAAGTTCGTTACTTCAAAATTTTACTGAGTATAAATCATTCTGGGCTTGTTTGTTACTGCATGTCACCCAAATGACTTAGTTTGATTTGTTGCTTGATTGGTGCTTTGTCGTGAACGTGTTTGCATTGTTTCTTAGAATTGAACATGAATTTGGGGACTTATATTAAGTGGGTATGAATGGCTGAACTATGTAAAATGTTGCATTTGCTGTTTTGAATATTATCCAGTATAATATTATTAAGGTTAGTAATCATCATGTGTTTGTAAATGGGAGAATATTAGTTGGTATTTTTAAAAGAAATATGTTGTGATGTTGAGTTGGTTAGGTCATCATTCCATTTGCATATGGTTTTTCAATAACTCTAAACTAATATAAGTACTGGGTTCTAGTAAGCTGGGTACTTCCCTTACATAAAAACTTTACTGAGTCAACAAGTAAACTTTGGAAACTTAGTTGTCTTGTTAACAACAGTTAATTAGAACCGGAAAATAGAAATTCATAAGTTCATGCATGGATTTACTATAGGAAATTTCCACTACTACATGTATTCGATTTTTCGATTACATAAGTGTTGGTTGTCGCCTGCTATTTTATATTATTGCTTATAATTCATGCGTGGGTTTGGTCACTTTTGTTAGGGATATAGGTCATGTTCGAACATGCAAAACATCCCATACATGCTGTTTTTTTCCTAATTGCACTCTTCACCTTTCAAACAGAATAAGCTTTGAATGTCCATAGCATCCCTGGAACATGTTATTCTTGCTTTATTCACAGGCAACACCATCTATATGTTAATGGACAAAATTGTTATATTTAAACAAATATATGTTACTCAGTCGGGAATGATTTTCTATAAACTGTTATGTAAATATTCGCATGAATTTGTGCTTACTGTATGACTTTTATGGGTATAACAATTTAGACCATGTTGACATTCCCTTTTCATGCAGAGACAAAACAGTAAATGGTCAATAATACACTTATCTATTTGACAAAAATATACCATACATAGTTTGCAGCATCTTGCTTACAGGGGTCACGCCTTACACCTGGGAACACTTCCCTAGGTCACCTGTTTGTTATGACTATGGTGTTATTTCGGTAGTTCACTAGTTTTACTCAAATATATCGATAAGACCAAACTAAATATATTTATGTGTTTATCTAAATGTGCTAACTTGAAATAAGTTTAATCCTGACTCGGGTGTTCTGTGTATTTTGCATGGAACGCTCGGGTCAGGTCCTAAGTGTTCCAAGCTTGAAGTTTTCAGCTCGCAAAACTGGTGAAGAACGTGAAGACGCAAGACGCACATGTGCGCGTAACGCCCAGCTGAACCGTAAACTTTTATTCTTTTAAAAAAAAATTCATGAATGTATATTATTTTTCCGCTGTACAAATTTTTGTAAAAACTCTGATATGTATAAAAAAATATTCCACTATAATTATTCTTTTATATGATTCTGTGTTTATTATGTTTAACTTGATAAGCTAAATAACTATCTGTCTTTGTGAACGGTTCGAGTTATTTTAAATACCAACTTGAAGCGGTCAAAAAGGCAGGTCGTTACGGTGGTATCAGAGCTTTGGTTTGACAAGCCCAGCTTGTCAGGTTTAAAAACTCATTAGAGATAGGATAGCGATATCCTAGAATGAGTGGAACTAACACAAGAATTGCTGTTGAGAGAGCGTATTTTGAAAATAAAAATTATTTTGAAACTTAATAAAGTGTTTTGAAAGCGTAAATATTTTGAAATATAATTTATAATATGAGTTTTAAGTATTTATTGACGTCGAAGTTGGACTTTTGGGTATGTACCGATCTTGAATTTACGCCTAGCTAACGTATATACAAAATCCAATATGTACTAGACAGATATAGAATCACATTCTAGTCGCTTGAAAATAATTCTGGGATGATTGCGACATCATCAGTATTTATTTTCGAGTTTCAAAAATGGGATGACTGTATGGTTCCGATTTAAACGTCGAGAAATACTTGAAATTGTTTAGATAAGTAATTGGAATTGTTTGGATAAACATTAAAAAAAATGTTTGATAGAATATTTCGAATTAGAATGGATAAGCGGAATAAATAAGTAGAGTATGAACTGAACTTGAAATTGAATTAATATAAAATTGGAGATCATTGAGATAAGATTGAATAATTCCAATAAAATGTTTTGATAAGGTAATGTGAACTTGCGTAAATAAGCGGGATTTAAATAAAGTGATGTATTCATTAATGTAGACGGAAACTGCAAATGAATTTGGATAAAATTCAAAATTAAACTAGAACAAAATTGAGCTTGATTAAGTGTCTGAAAATAAAAAAAATTCGCTTTGCTTGTTGTGTTTGTTTTCCCTTGATCAGACGTCATCTTTCGCTTATCGAATTCGAACCGTTCGTGCTTGAAATTTTGAAACTGTCAAATTCTTATCCTTTAATCCTTGGTGGAAATCCATTGTCAAGTTATCATGGTTGTCGGAAATATGAATATAAGCTAAGCGAATTAATTAATTATTTCCTAATGGAATATGAATAGAGTGCTTTGAAAGTACTTGTTGTAAGAATAAATGGCTGTCGATATTTAATTGAGATGTATGGTGAACGGAAGAAAGTCGAACCATTAAAATAAAAATAAGAAGCGTATTCCAAATTAAGATAAATTGTGGAATAAGATGAAGGAAGTCATAAGTAAGAAGATCATGTGAATAAACTTAAGGATATGATTCCGGAAAATTTTGATATTGATTTCTAAGGTTTAAAAAAAAAAACTAGTGGTATATACTAGTATTTTCGAAATGGTTGAAGCAACTTCCTGAAATATTTAAAAAAAAAACGAAAGGAGAACCCATTTTGTCTCTAGGAAATAATTTCAATGATAATTTTTTGTTGTTTGAGTTTATTTTCGAGTCTCAAAGTGGGGGAGACCACTTTGGTAGCTTTGTTCAAACAAAATTTGATTTGTGAAACATGATGTGATATGTAAATATGTTGTAACGACCCGCAAATCCATACTATCTGAGTTGACTAATAACACCATATGTCCAACCCAAATTGCACAGAAATACGAATCATTATTAGAAAGAAGTTAGAGGATGAGAAATAGAAAGAAAGAAATATTAGGATAGAAGAAAAGGAAGATCACATACTCACAGCGGAACGAATAAAATATATTATATAACATAACTTTTGAAATACAAATAAGAAACTTTATATATATACCATCATCAGAGCACAACAGTTATTCCTGGAACAGTTATAAACACATGTTCCAGATACAAACATAGTACACAGCGGAAATATGATATTCTATAGCTTATTGGTGAAGCCTCCTGCTTCCAGCTCCTCCAAGTGAATCTGTAAAATCCCGACTACTTGTCTGCCCGTACAAATTTGGGCACCCAAGAGTTTAGGGAAAACAAACAAAATAAACTCTGGGTCAGTCATGGGACTGGTGTGAGTAAACTCCAACCGTTTGTTTAACTTTAAAAAATCCTTTCAAAAGAAAAGATAATAGTAAGACTAGCCCACACATAAACATGGACGGTTTTTACCTTACTATAACCCAAAAACACTTTGATACGATAATCCAGTGATATTACAATAATGTCTACATCAAATAAATAACCAAATAGCAGAACGCTTGCATCTCACGCTCTACATATATAGTATAGAATCAAAAACCGCAAGGCGCTTATTGGATATGGGATTCCAACTATGACAAGGTATGGGACCACCTTCCGATGATGTATCTCTAGAGGCAAATACACCTGGGTTCAACAAGAACATCTTGCAGCCCGGCCCACACATGACCGACCACTCATTTCGCTTGAGTGTATCGAATGTATATCACCAACGGTTGGGATCAGCAACTGTTTCCCGACTGGGACAACATCGAATAGAATACGGAATTAAATGAATCTCTAGATAGGTGATAATACACCCTAATGGGAGCGACCCACATAGCCATGCTGCCTGCCCGATTTTTGTCATTTCTCGGTTGTTGAGGCCTGAGGCTACGATTACGTTCTATCCATTGATAGCACAATCACTTTGAATGTTACATTGTCAGATCCATTAATCACTAATTGATTTGCACAAATATTTTGGATGTTATGCTAAGGGAATAAATCCGTTGCAACCATATATATTTATACAGACCAACCCATTTGATCATTGGAAATACTCTGTCATACATTCGTTTATTTACGTTCGTTCTGGGATTGAACGAAACCGAAGGCACAATTTTTATTTATAGAAAAATCCCTTGCAATTCACTCCATCTTCGATTATTTTCATATAATCTGATTCGCAATGCTACTGCCAATACAGAGTGGTTCACGGATAATAATCCAACCGGTCTCTCCATATTGACATCGATGGTCAAAAACTTCAATAGTCTGTGATTTAACTATCGAATAAAAACAAGTGTTTCGATAGTCAATGATTTAACTATCGAAGAAAAACAAGTGTCCATCCAACATATCAAACAAATCACTAGGCTCTTTAATTAATATTTCATTAATTAAATCTCTTCTCCATTTCCCTATCAATATTTGTTAAACAAATATTTTCAATTATCATCACGGTCTCTTACATTCTTTGGAAAACATTTCTATATCTCGCCTTCTATTATTTTCTACACTTAGAAAATATATTCTATTTGAAATTGAAACAATTTCAATCACTTATCTCTTTCCTGACTATCTTAATTATACTCAGGAAATATTTACCTTTATATTTCCAAAATTCCATCACTTGGGTTAAAGCGAATGCTGTATAAAACATCGTTACAACAATCCAAGATATTTTATTCAACCAACCCTTTTTCAAACACTTCTCTTCGAGACTGGATCCTGATATTTATCAATTAAAAATGAAATTAATCAAGTTGGGGTAAAATTACCTCTCAGACCTTGACTGAAACCATCCTTAACTTCAAAACGGCAAAACCACTAACCTCGAATAAACACACTATAAAACCCCAATTATTCATTTTTAAGCGTATATATGTTTCTCTTTCTATCTCCAACTTATCGATTTCCTTTATGGTTATAATATTCTATTTCAAATTCGTTTCCTTATCGGATTCAATATATATTGATATATTGATTTCTAACTATCCAAATTTCTTAAAAATATTCTAACTCCTTAAATTCCGGGAAAAAATCGCCATAACCTCCCTTGTACCGGGAGCTTCGGGATATTTCAAATAGCCTCCCATGGCCCTCACCAATCCAAAAGAAAAAGGAAAAGCCAAGTGGCTTGCCGATACGGCGCATAAAACCTCATATATGAATTTAAACATGTACCTTTTTGTCGGGCACATAAATTAAAATCTTCATATACTTCATCCCATACCTGTCTTAATACATGTTCACCTGTTTCAATTCAATTCAACTCGATTCAATCGTTTGAATTCAGTTTCGCTCATTTATTCTTTAATTAGCTATTTTGCCTATTTCACTTCTTTATTTGAACATAACATGTTCAAACAAAACAACTAACTTGCTCATAACCAAATTGAATTTCAATTTCAATTCTAGTTTCCTTTTTGATTTCGAATACAAATTTTCAAATCGAATTTACTTATTCAAAACCCAATATCCATTCGAAATCTCATTAACTAATTTCTATTCAATTTAGTAAATTCTATTCAGAAATCAAAAATCTGATTTTTGTTTCAAAAATCATTTCACTTACTTCACTGGAGCTCACATTTACTTTATATCTCCAGTGTGGATTTTTCTAATGGCAAATTCAGAATTTATTTCTTTAAAATTCCTTTATTTATTTAATTAAACCATTATGGGTTTAAAACGATTTTTGGCGCTGCTTTTCTAAAAATTTGATTCTGACATAACTCAAAATTTATACGACGAAATCCAGATTTTTCTCTTCCATTAGAAAACTATTATCTAATCGATCCTGACGTTTCTTGTTTCAAAGAATTCCGATTTCAATTGAGCTTTGTATACTCAATTGAAGTTCGAAACATAAATTTACGAAGTGCAGCGCTGCGGCGAGTTCGTTTTAATTATATTTGTAAATATAAACGTTTAAACTTCGTTTATAATAAATTCCACTTCATTCTGATATATATTTAATGTATATCAAATTGTCCCAATTCAACATAGCATTTCCGATCTACTTCACTTCTATTTGAAATTCTATATTCAAATTTCAATTCACTTCTATTTTTTTCCAAATTCTATTTGAATTTCCATATTCGAATTTCCTTTATTCAAATCCCATTTGAATTTCTACGTTCAAATTAAATATTTGAATTTCATATATTCAAACTCCACTTGAACTTCTATATTCAAATTCCCTTTGAATTTTCTATTTGAATCCTATATTCAAATTCCATTTCACTTCTAATTTCAAATTCTATAGTTAAACCCCATTTGAATTTTATTTTCAAATCTCTATAGTTAACTCCATTTGAATTTTATTTTCAAATCTTTATAGTTAACTCCATTTGAATTTTCTTTATTCAAATCCATTTGAATTCCTTTGAATTCAAATTCTATTTGAATTCTTTTGAATTCGAATTTCTGTATATTCAAATTCTATTCAAATTCAATATATTCAAGTTCTATTCAAATTCTATATACAAATTCTATTTAAATTTTCTATATACAAATTCTATATTTGAATCTTCTTTGAAATTCTATATTCAAATTCTATATTTAAATTCTCTATTCAAATCCCGTTTGAATTTCTATATTCAAACTCCATTCAAATTCTATATTCGATTTCTATTTTTAAATTCACATTTGAAATTAAATATTCGAATTATCCAAGTGATAATTTTCCACTTTTCATTTACAAGCACCATCTTGTTTTCTTTTTAAAACAAGTCTCGATTTCAAATTTATTTTTAAATTTCTACTTTGAAAAAAAATAATTTCCCTTTTCAATTTCACACTCATATTTTTATTTCTGAATTATACAATGATAATTCTTTTTACTTCATTTATAAACTTCGTTTATAAAAGAACTATTTATAAACTTCGTTTATAACAGAACTATTTATTTTATGTTTCAAAACAAGTTAATATTTTTATTCCATTCAAAATTTCAAATTCTATTTAAAAATAGAATTTTGCCTTTAAATCTCAAATATCCCTTCCATGATATTTTAAATAAATTAACACTTAGCCCAGTGATATTTAAAACAATCAAATCATCCAATTTTCAATCCTTTGATTTTTAACACGTCATATATGAATACATTAAATCAAGCAAACAAACAAACAGATAATATATTTTTGAGGAATCCAGTTGGATTCCTCCAACCTGTTTTTCGTGCATCCATAGACGTTAGTCAACAGAAATAATACCCATCCTGCTTCGTGGCAGGATATCGCGGTATAAAAGAGGATCCACTTATATACGTGGGCGTAGGGTCATCCGCTAATGATACTGCGGGCATCCGCTAATGATACTGCAGGAACAATCCAATCACCAAACCAATATATATATAATAGTCAACCCTAAATAACTAATATTTTTAAATCAACCAGAAAGCATTTCAAACAAGCATCAAACAATTATTTTCAACGAATAAAAATAATTCTAAATAAAAGGTGAGTGAGATTTACTCACCGTGGTTTTATCTGCTGAATATCCATTCCAGTTTTTCTGAATTTAAATCGATTGTTCGGATTATACTGAAAATCTAGCGGACTTCGAGGCAAATCCTTTTTTATTGTACAACATTCATCGCTATGCTTTTTAGCACACTTCCCTTTGCCAAAAACTTAATCATGTTTGAAATCTTCCTTCTCCACGCTGCCTCACTAAACTTCTCATCAAGGTCATATATACCCAACCACCCAACTCGTAACAGAATCAGCTCCGTCCTCCATATCGCAAAACATGACAACTACAACTCCCACCGACAGATCGCTACCAGGTAAAAATCACAAACTGCGTATCCCTCTTCAAATTTCCAAATTCCAATTCAACCTCGTTTAAAACTTTACTGAACTTGTACTCAGAACAATGTCGCCCTCTACATAGATCGAACCATCACTTCCTCAAAAGAACAAAGATTGAATTTACACCCTCCAGCTCATAGCCGAATCCTCTTTTACCTTATCCAAAATAATCGTACTCCCAGTTCACCATACCGCTGAATCCATTCTTTCATCTGCTCTTACCTCATCCATCCAATGATACTTCGCACCTTCGTTTAGTAGCAGACAACACAAGCTCCACCTGCAACTAACTGGCAACCCTCGTTCTCCCTAATTCCACCCAACAACTTCGACTTGCCCTATATCAGAATGGCCAACACGACTTCGACCCTGACATCGCGAGACCACTGCGTTCATCCTCTTCCTAATCGAACTCTAAACTTTGACCTCAAACACATCTCGCGTCGCACCCCTCATCAGTTCGATTTATCAATGACTATAGGATTTATCCATTCGATTTTTAAATTGTAAAGGAATCGCGATTCCCTTTATTTGATTGATAGCTCGATTTTGGTTTATATTGAGGAATGAATTAACAGTAAAAAGAGCGGTGGCCACTTCCATTACCAAGCATCGATAGCCTTATTTCAGAGGAACTGAAATGAAAAGAAACAAATGGGAGTCATCGCGATTTATAGAAGAAAGAGGGGACAGGAAGTACACAGCAGATCTTTGTATTTATTTAAAAAGATTTTCTCAGTAATTCGATTTGATTCTGATTCGATATAAAGAGATCTTTCATTCTTTTTAAACAGATATCGATTTGATTTTCGATTCGGTTTCGATCTTATCCATTATAAATATTTCGGGGTTCACAGTTAAAAATCGTGAACCGCTATTTTTAGCGTATCGACCGTCGTTCAAATATTATAACGCTATTTTGGATTGAACAGTGTATATATTCTAAATTTTAATTTTTGAACGTATATTTAAAATAACCATATTAAATCGATATAATATGATTTAAATTCAAAAAAAAAATTCTCTAATAATAAAATATTTTTATTATCATCTATATTCAAATACAATTAATACTGATCATCTGAATTGTTTTGATTTAATTCTAACTTCGAATTGAATTATTTCAGTTCTTGTTTTTCGATGATTATCAAAATAAATCGTATTTTCGATTATTTAATGATAACCCAATAAAATACCATTTATATTATAAATTCAATATTTAAAACCAAACTAAATATTTAAAATAAACTGTTCAAAAATCTGGGTCGTTACATTCTTCCCCCCTTAAAATAATTTTGTCCTCGAAATTGCTAAGATAGGAAAAATGGTACAAATCCATTATTTTTTTAACAATTCACTTATGTTGAAACTCAACTCCTCATATTTCGATAATTTTAGTCCCAACCAACTTTTGGTTTTCATATATATACTCACATTCATTTTTATCTGAATGATTTACAATCAATTCACATTCCATTCATATTTCACTTATGTATATTCGAATTCATTCAAATTGATTTTAAACCAATTTATTCACTTCAATCCATTTAAATTTTCACATTCCCGGGATTTCATTTTAAATCCGTTAGAAATCACATATATATTTATTTCCATCTCAAATTCAAAACATTTGAATTTTCAAACCACTTGTTTTCTTTCAAAACAAATTTTCCATCAAAACTTTTCTAAGGTAGCAATCCATCACCTAGAAACTCGAAAATGAACACTGATGAAGCTGCAGTCCTCATCAGAATTATTTTTCAGCCACTGAAGTGAGTTCAGTGCTTTATCACTTTCAAAATCCATCTAAAATGATTTTTATTAAAAAATCCCTTTCAAGACAAAGCTATATTATTTAAATATACTTTGGAAATATTTTCCAACTTCCCAGGATTTTAAATTCTGAATTCTGGTTTGAATTCAATTTTAATTCATCTCAATTGTATATATTTCATTCATATACAATTCTATTTAGTTCTATATAACCATTTCATTTCTTATAATCTCATTTGATTAGAATACTAACAACCAACATGTAACACCCCGAATTTTAGTTAATACTAATATTCACTAATTACAGAATAAATAATCTCAGATATGAGAATTGGGGGAAACGGGCTGCTTCATTGCGTTTGTCTCGGAAAAATACGCGAAATAGAGTCCGATTTTTCGAGAATCGGAGTCCGTATGGCCCAGTTATGGCCTAATGAAGTTTTCAGAAAATTCAAAGTTCAAAACAGAGTTAAAATTCAGGTTCAAATTTCGAAATTAGGGCCATTGGGCGCAGGCGGAAAAATTCCCGCCTAGCTAACCAAGTCGACAGCCCTGTCGACTGGGCAGTCGACTTGGCTAGGACCAAGTCGACAGCCCTGTCGACTTGTGTGTCGACAGGGGGTGCTCGGCCAGTTTGGCCTGGTGCACCATTTTAGGGTTTGGCTGTGTTTTGGGGCTGTTTTCTGGAAGCTTCCGAGATCTGATGGTCCTAAACTAATTTAGGGTTAATCTAATGGCCAAAAATACTTGCCTAATCTATAAATACACCCTAAGTCTACCCTAATTCATACTAAAAATAGATTCAAGGGCCTCATGCCGTCAAATTAAAACTAGAAGGAGCCTCCACCAAAGTTGAGAGGAAGTTGGCATCTCAAATCAACTCTAATCAAGTTCTAATCCACTCTAGCAACTTAATCTTCCTCATTGGAGTGCTAATTAGTTATTTGTGAGTTCCTATGCCTTTAGCAAGCAATTGCTAAACTAATTAGGATAGGATATTATGAGGCTATGGTTGTAAATGTGGATCTATGCAAGTTGTGGTTGTCATATGCTATATGTGCATGATGATTAGTTTGCAAGTTTATGCTATTTGTTAGTTATGCAAGTTCATATGCAAGTTTATATGCAAGTTCATATGCAAGTTTGTCTCTTTTTATGATATGCACAACATATGCAAGTTTGCCTCTATGTATGACATATTATGCAAGTTCATATGTGGGTTTATATGCAAGTTCATATGCAAGTTTGTCTCTTTTTATGATATGCACAACATATGCAAGTTTGCCTCTATGTATGACATATTATGCAAGTTCATATGTGGGTTTATATGCAAGTTCATATGCAAGTTTGTCTCTTTTTATGATATGCATAACATATGCAAGTTTGCCTCTATGTATGACATATTATGCAAGTTCATATGTGGGTTTATATGCAAGTTCATATGCAAGTTTGTCTCTTTTTATGATATGCATAATATATGCAAGTTTGGGTTAATGATTTATGCTAGTTGGGTTTAATGTTATGATGCAAGTTGACACCTTTTAAACCCATGTTAATGCTAATGTTATGATAAGTGGAACCCATTATAATTATGATGAATCTTCCCATTTATATGCCATGTTGTGTGAACGAATTACGTGGGGAACGATGGGGTTAATATGCATGTTAACAAAATGGTGTGAAGTTGGTATGATTAAGCATGCCATAAAATGAATGGACATAATTGGGAATTTACCTATTAAGTTAGGTCTACCCATATTATGGAGTTGGGAATTTACCTATTAAGTTAGGTCTACCCATACTATGGAATTGGGAATTTACCTATTGAGTTAGGTCTACCCATATTCTTAAAAATGTGTAATTAATTAGGGATAATTAATACAAATTATGGTGGTGATTAATTAGGTGTAATTAATCAACTAAGACATGAGGTTGGACCCTTTTGTAGCGGAAGTCTGCCCGGAACCGACCGGCAAATCCAGCAGCTACAAATGATTGGCCCAATGTGAGAGGTCTTAGTCGCAAATCAAATACGTGATTAAAGTAAAGACACGAGGTTAGACCCTTTTTATGACGGAAGTCTGCCCGGACCCAACCGGCATATCCAGCAGTCATAAAAGGTGGTCTAATGTGAGAGGTCTTTATGAGGTCATGATCTTAATTAATTAATTAAGAAACACTTAACCAAATTAGCATGTAGTGGGGCATGAGGGGTTAAGTGGGTGCCTTGGGTGGCATGAGGAAAACTAGTGGGTTGCCTTGGGTGGCAATAGAAAATACGATTAGTAAACTTAACCAAAATTATAACATGTAAGTGAACATGGTTAAAGGGTTAAGTGGGATTCACTAGTGGGGGCTAATCTTAGGTGATAGCTTGTGCCAAGTGATGGGGGGCCATCTCAGCCAATATCCCAAACGTATCTTTGTGGGCTCGACCCAAGTCGAGGACGGGACACGCATATTGGGCTTGACTATAAGAGGCCAAAACGGGTTAGCGGTGGCAACGCAAGTCCAACGGGTTTCATATGCGTGTGTGGACCCGGGCTGGTAGGTAAGACGTTGTTGCATCGTGTAGGTATAAGCCGTGCACCGTTGACATTATCGGGTTGCCACTTTAGGGGATGATACACCCCCACAGTGGGACCAGCACGGGTATCTACGTTGGGGAGCCGATCGAATGGGGGGGTAGTGGGTACACCTAGTGGAGATAGGGGCAGACGGCACCTATGTAGTCAGCTTGGGGTACACGAAACTACCGTTAAGTTTTACTAAGTACTCTTAGTGGGATCAACCTTTAAGTTAGTAATGACTGGTGTGGTGCAGTGTAGAAATTATCCTTGGGTGGGTAAATGCGTCTTTATCGATATCTTAGTTCATTCTAAGTCTGATTGGCTACTGAGTGTAGTCATTTATCCCCAGTCACACCGTACCAAGTTATATCATACCCTGATTACTTTAATGATTGTATTGTTAAAGTTATAGGACTCGCTCAGACTTATGTCTGACCCCGTTGTTTTTATCTTTTTCCCAACCCTCAGGTTCTCAGAGTGGGCCCAGCATGAGTGGGCTTTGATCAGGCTGCTTTATTACTCTTTTGGAGCTTGGACCATAGATGTAAAGCTCAGCTTATCCTTTCCTTTATGGCTATCAGTTCATGTATTGGGATTATGTACTTTTATTTATCAGGATGGATATTTTGTACTTGACTCTTATTATGGTTTTGTGATGTAACCAAACATGTTTTACTTTCCGCTGCAATGAAATGATGTTTTAAAATTTTCAAGTATTACTTATGTCTGTCTTGTTGTAATTTTTCTGTTCTATATTCACTTAAAATACTCCACCAATGTTATGGCATTCCCTTAGCGAGTGACATAGCGGGTGTGGGGTGTTACACGTGGTATCAGAGCTGAAGGTTACCAGAACAGATAAATTTTTTAGAAAAACTATTTTTCTAAAACATTTTGGAAGAAGTATTTTCAAAAACATGTTTTTGAGAGAAAAAGTTTTTGAAAGAAAAGCATAATCCCCAATAGCCATATCTTTATCTTTTGAATTCTCCATTTTGAATCTTTCCTTTTCCGTTTCAGCATGGCTGAAGATCTTAACATTCCGGGTGTGACGATACCAGTATGGTATAGGAGATTGATGGAGGCTAGGGTCGCCGCTACGGGGTCAGCAAATGTTACTCCACCACCCGTTGCACCCAATCTTCCTCCCCCTCCTCCTCCTCGCACGGATACATTTGCTAAGACTTGCAAGGAATTCAAGGCTATGGGAGGGAAATCTTTTCAAGGATCAGAAACTTTCGTGGAAGCTAGGGATTGGCTTAAGGAGACGGAAGAGTTGATAGACATCTTTGAGATGGAAGAAGGAAAGAAAGTTAAGTTAGCTGCTTGGTTAATGAAGGGAGAGGCCTCGTTCTGGTGGGAGGTCACTAATGGAGAATGCCTTGTTGACTCTTGGGCAGATTTCAGGCAAAGGTTTGGGGCTAAGTTTCTCTCAAGAGCGGAAGAAAATCTGTACATGGAAAGGTTCTTGACTCTAAAGCAAGGAAATTATCGGTGAAGGAATATGTCAACAAATTTAATCAATTGGCAAGGTTTGGTTTGGACATGGTGAATACTCCGGAGAAGAAAGCTTTGAGGTTCGTTAAAGGCTTGAACGAACCGATGCATGGAGTCGCTATGTCTCACATCCCTATGGGGGCCACTTTTGAGAAGCTAGTAGACATGGCACTTATGCATGAGGAAGAGAAGGGTCCCAATGCTAATAAGGCACCCGAGAAGAAAGGAGATCAGAAGAAACCTCAACAGCAACAGCAAAACAAGGGTGGGAAAGGCAACGGTGGCAAGGGAAAGAAGAAGTGCTTCAATTGTGGGACACCAGGCCACCTAAGCAAAGATTGTCGCAAGAAGAAGAAGACCGGCTGCTTCAACTGTGGCGAAGCAGGGCATCTAGTGAAGGACTGCCCTAAGAAGGGGAAGAGGACGGGATCTACCTCTGGAGGACAGGTGCAAGCTCTTATGGCACCAAGTCAGGCAAGGGGGCAAGTTCAGGCTCTCGCAGTTCCACCGATTCAGGAGAGAGGTAGAATTATTTCCGTTGAAAGTCTAGTCTTTCTGTTTGATCATCCTGTCCGTACTTTATTCGACTCTGGCGCATCGCATTCGTTTATCTCATCATCATTAGTTGAGTCACTGCACTTAGACACCAGTTTAGTAGATGATCCATTGGTTGTTTCAAACCCAATTGGGGGCTCCACTTATTTGTCCATGATGTGTTTGGGTTTGAAGATTTCCATACTTAGCGTTGAGTTTAGATGTGATGCTTTTGTTTTGGGCTTCACGGGCTATGGGTTGATTTTGGGCATGGACTGGTTATCCAGTAATGGTGTCGTTCTTGATTGTGAAAGGAGAGTTGTTAGGCTTATGACCCGCTTGGGTAACACTCTCGAGATCTCTTGTAATCCCATGGAATCTGTTATGCTAAGTTATCTTGAGTCACTTGACGCGTCGGTCGAAAGTTTGCGATCTGTTAGAGTGGTCCGGGAGTACTCGGATGTGTTTGAGGAAGTGAAGGGCTTACCTCCGAAGCGGGAGATAGACTTCCGAATATATCTGGTAGACAATGCTAAACCAGTATCTTTGCTAGTGCGCCACATGGCTCCTCGTGAGAGGAGGGAACTCCATAAGCAAGTGGGTGAGTTGCTTGAGAAGGGGTTCATAAGACGAAGTATATCGGAGTGGGGTGCTCCAGTAGTTTTTGCCACGAAGGCGGATGGGTCCCTCAGACTTTGTGTAGACTATAGAGAACTCAATAAGCTTACAAAGAAGAATAGACACCCATTGCCGAGGATTGATGATCTCTTTGATCAGTTAGTTGGCGCCTCAGTGTTTTCGCAGTTGGACTTAGCCACGGGGTTTCATCAGTTGAGAGTGGCTGAGGATAGTATAGAGAAGACTGCCTTTAGGACTCCGGATGGTTTTTATGAGTGGCTTGTGATGCCATTTGGTTTGACGAACGCCCCCGCATACTTTGTTGATCTGATGAGTAGGGTGTTCAGGGAGTACCTTAATAAGTTCGTGGTGGTCTTTGTAGATGACATCTAGGTCTTTTCCAAGAGTGAAGAAGAGCATGCCCTACATCTTAGGGAAGTGTTGGAGACTCTTCGAGTGCATAGCCTTAAGGCTAAATTCTCTAAATGTCACTTTTGGAGGAAGGAAGTGTGATTCTTAGGGCACGTGGTCTCTAAGGAAGGGATAGCTGTGGATCCCGCGAAGGTAGTGTCCATCCAAGATTGGAAGGTTCCGAAGAATGCTACCGAAGTAAGAAGTTTCTTAGGGTTGGCGGGCTACTATAGGAAGTTTATCAAAGACTTCGCGAAGATATCAGCTCCATTAACCCGCTTAACAAAGAAGAATCTTGTTTTCACATGGGACGTAGATTTTGAGGATGCGTTCCGACGGTTAAAGAGAGCTTTAACCACCGCTCCAGTTTTAGTGCTACCAGATGGGAGTAAGCCATTTGTTGTTTACACCGATGCTTGTGGAATAGGACTAGGCGCAGTCTTAATGCAAGAGGGAAGGGTAATAGCCTATGGTGGAAGGCAGTTGAGAGTGCATGAGAAAAATTACCCTACCCATGATCTAGAGTTGGCTGCTATTGTTTTTGCGCTTAAGTCTTGGCGCCATTATCTTCTTGGCGAGAGGTTTGAATTGTTCACAGACCACAAATCTTTGAAGTACTTATTCTCTCAGAAGGATTTGAATTTGAGGCAGCAAAGGTGGATGGAATTCTTAGCGTCCTATGATTTTGATATAGCGTATACCCCTGGCAAGGGTAACGTGGTGGCAGATGCCTTAAGCAGAAAAAGGCTGTCCTTGAGTCCATTGTTCGTGGAATGGCAAAGCTTGGAGTTTATATCGATGTTTGACTTCAGACCTTCAGTTGACTTTGTACCCAGTTTGCTAGCTTCCTTGGAAGTTAGACCTACTCTTTTGGGACGGATTGGTGAGGCACAGCGAGATGACCCACAGTTGGTTGAGTTAGTAGAGAAGCTCATAAGGGGGGAGTCGTCCAGCCATTTGAGTAGGTACACCCTAGATGATAAGGGGTGGTTGCGTAGAGACGATAGACTTTGTGTACCGCAAGACGAGGGTTTGAAGAAGGCTATTTTAGATGATGCACATCGTTCAAAGATGACCATTCATCCCGGTGGGGACAAGATGTACCAAGACATGAAGCGAGATTTCTTTTGGGCCGGTATGAAGGAAGACGTGGCCAAGTATGTCTCTAGATGCTTGGTGTGCCAACAAGTGAAAGCGGAGCAAAAGAAACACGGTGGGTTCCTTCACCCATTGGAAGTTCCGCTATGGAAGTGGGATAGTGTCTCGATGGATTTTGTCGATGGATTACCGAGATCGAGGAAGGGTAATACGGGAATTTGGGTTGTGGTAGACAGACTTACTAAGAGCGCCCATTTCATACCCGTGAGAGTAAGAGGACTGCTCCATGGCTAGCTTCAGTTTACATTCGAGAGATTGTTAGATTGCATGGTGTACCTTCTAGTATAGTGAGCGATCGAGATCCTATCTTCACTAGCGAGTTTTGGAAGAGTTTGCAAGAGGCGGTAGGGACTCAGTTGTGTTTGAGTACCGCATATCATCCTCAGACGGACGGCCAGACCGAGAGGGTGAATCGTATTTTAGAAGACCTTTTGAGGCTATGTATCTTGGATTTTGGAGGTACATGGGAAGAGCATCTTCCATTGGTGGAGTTCGCATATAATAACAGCTTTCAGTCTAGTATTGGCATGGCTCCTTTCGAAGCTCTCTATGGAAGGCCTTGTCGATCACCTACATGTTGGTGGGAATCTACGGATAAGATTTTACTTGGGCCCGATATGGTTAGAGAGACTTCGGAAAAGATTGATTTGATTAGAAGAAGGATGAAAGCGGCGCAAGACAGACAGAAATCTTATGCGGACAAGAGGAGGACGGATCTTGAGTTTGAAGTTGGGGACATGGTCTTTGTCAAAGTGTCTCCGTTACGAAATGTGGTTCGCTTTGGATCTGTTGGGAAGTTAGCACCAAGGTTCGTAGGGCCGTTTCCTATTAAGGAAAGGATTGGACGGATGGCATATAGAGTGGAGTTGCCCGACAGACTTAGTGGTGTACATGATGTATTCCATGTGTCACATTTGAGGAAGTGCCTACATGAGACCGCTGAGGTGGTAGAGCCGAGCTTGCTTAGAGAAGTGGAGGTAGAGCGTGATGCAACTATTCGACGAGCTCCTACTCGCATCCTTGGGTCTGAGACTAGGAAGTTGAGGAATCGAGAGGTTCAACTAGTCAAATTGCAATGGGGAGAAGAAGAGAGCAACGCTACTTGGGAGACGGAAGCGAAGATGCGTTCACTATACCCATTCCTTTTTGAGGGTATGTCTTTTAACTTCTCCTTTATCGTTTGTCTAGTACTTAACTATCTTTAGTATGTCCTCTCGTTAGTACTTTTGACCTTTAGATAGGGTAAACCTATGGTTGAAACATGTGTTTGAGACATGTTATGATTGATGGATGCATGTGGATGCAAGTGTTTGCTAGTGGTTGCTCGTGGATGCATATACACACACTCTAGACACTAGATCGGCACAATCACTTCATATTGCATATAATTGGGTGTGTAGGTAGCTATATTTATGGATGTATAATGGTTGTGTTATCATATGGATGATGCATTTTGGTGAATGATTGTGCACTCATGTAGATATAGTATGTGTCGATAGGGTTCTCTCGCATACATATTGGATGCATGGCACTATCATGGTTTGCATATGTTCATACATTAGATAGGGAACATATACACACACTTTTTGCATATGCTCATACATCATTAGAAATTGTTTTAAGGACAATGGATGCCCGTGTTTGATGGATTGAGTAGATGGTTGTTTGGATGGTAGGATATGCATTCTCCTTAGCTTAGAGATTTCGGGGACGAAATCCTTTAAGGAGGGGAGAATGTAACACCCCAAATTTTAGTTAATACTAATATTCACTAATTACAGAATAAATAATCTCAGATATGAGAATTGGGGGAAATGGGCTTCGTCATTGCGTTTGTCTCGGAAAAATACGCGAAATAGAGTCCGAGTTTTCGAGAATCGGAGTCCGTATGGCCCAGTTATGGCCTAATGAAGTTTTCAGAAAATTCAAAGTTCAAAACAGAGTTAAAATTCAGGTTCAAATTTCGAAATTGGGGCCATTGGGCGCAGGCGGAAAAATTCCCGCCTAGCTAACCAAGTCGACAGCGCTGTCGACTGGGCAGTCGACTTGGCTAGGACCAAGTCGACAGCCCTGTCGACTTGTGTGTCGACAGGGGGTGCTCGGCCAGTTTGGCCTGGTGCACCATTTTAGTGTTTGGCTGTGTTTTGGGGCTGTTTTCTGGAAGCTTCCGAGATCTGATGGTCCTAATCTAATTTAGGGTTAATCTAATGGCCAAAAACACTTGCCTAATCTATAAATACACCCTAAGACTACCCTAATTCATACTAAAAATAGATTCAAGGGCCTCATGCCGTCAAATTAAAACTAGAAGGAGCCTCCACCAAAGTTGAGAGGAAGTTAGCATCTCAAATCAACTCTAATCAAGTTCTAATCCACTCTAGCAACTTAATCTTCCTCATTGGAGTGCTAATTAGTTATTTGTGAGTTCCTATGCCTTTAGCAAGCAATTGCTAAACTAATTAGGATAGGATATTATGAGGCTATGATTGTAAATGTGGATCTATGCAAGTTGTGGTTGTCATATGCTATATGTGCATGATGATTAGTTTGCAAGTTTATGCTATTTGTTAGTTATGCAAGTTCATATGCAAGTTTATATGCAATTTCATATGCAAGTTTGTCTCTTTTTATGATATGCACAACATATGCAAGTTTGCCTCTATGTATGACATATTATGCAAGTTCATATGTGGGTTTATATGCAAGTTCATATGCAAGTTTGTCTCTTTTTATGATATGCACAACATATGCAAGTTTGCCTCTATGTATGACATATTATGCAAGTTCATATGTGGGTTTATATGCAAGTTCATATGCAAGTTTGTCTCTTTTTATGATATGCATAACATATGCAAGTTTGCCTCTATGTATGACATATTATGCAAGTTCATATGTGGGTTTATATGCAAGTTCATATGCAAGTTTGTCTCTTTTTATGATATGCATAATATATGCAAGTTTGGGTTAATGATTTATGCTAGTTGGGTTTAATGTTATGATGCAAGTTGACACCTTTTAAACCCATGTTAATGCTAATGTTATGATAAGTGGAACCCATTATAATTATGATGAATCTTCCCATTTATATGTCATGTTGTGTGAACGAATTACGTGGGGAACGATGGGGTTAATATGCATGTTAACAAAATGGTGTGAAGTTGGTATGATTAAGCATGCCATAAAATGAATGGACATAATTGGGAATTTACCTATTAAGTTAGGTCTACCCATATTATGGAGTTGGGAATTTACCTATTAAGTTAGGTCTACCCATACTATGGAATTGGGAATTTACCTATTGAGTTAGGTCTACCCATATTCTTAAAAATGTGTAATTAATTAGGGATAATTAATACAAATTATGGGGGTGATTAATTAGGTGTAATTAATCAACTAAGACACGAGGTTGGACCCTTTTGTAGCGGAAGTCTGCCCGGAACCGACCGGCAAATCCAGCAGCTACAAATGATTGGCCCAATGTGAGAGGTCTTAGTCATAAATTAAATACGTGATTAAAGTAAAGACACGAGGTTAGACCCTTTTTATGACGGAAGTCTGCCTGGACCCAACCGGCATATCCAGCAGTCATAAAAGGTGGTCTAATGTGAGAGGTCTTTATGAGGTCATGATCTTAATTAATTAATTAAGAAACACTTAACCAAATTAGCATGTAGTGGGGCATGAGGGGTTAAGTGGGTGCCTTGGGTGGCATGAGGAAAACTAGTGGGTTGCCTTGGGTGGCAATAGAAAATACGATTAGTATACTTAACCAAAATTATAACATGTAAGTGAACATGGTTAAAGGGTTAAATGGGATTCACTAGTGGGGGCCAAGCTTAGGTGATAGCTTGTGCCAAGTGATGGGGGCCCATCTCAGCCAATATCCCAAACGTATCTTTGTGGGCTCGACCCAAGTCGAGGACGGGACACGCATATTGGGCTTGACTATAAGAGGCCAAAACGGGTTAGCGGTGGCAAGGCAAGTCCAACGGGTTTCATATGCGTGTGTTGACCCGAGCTGGTAGGTAAGACGTTGTTGCATCGTGTAGGTATAAGTCGTGCACCGTTGACATTATCGGGTTGCCACTTTAGGGGATGATACACCCCACTGTGGGACCAGCACGGGTATCTATGTTAGGGAGCCGATCGAATGGGGGGGTTGTGGGTACACCTAGTGGAGATAGGGGAAGACGGCACCTATGTAGTCAGCTAGGGGTACACGAAACTACCGTTAAGTTTTACTAAGTACTCTTAGTGGGATCAACCTTTAAGTTAGTAATGACTGGTGTGGTGCAGTGTAGAAATTATCCTTGGGTGGGTAAATGCGTCTTTATCAGTATCTTAGTTCATTCTAAGTTTGATTGGCTACTGAGTGTAGTCATTTATCCCCAGTCACACCGTACCAAGTTATATCATACCTTGATTACTTTAATGATTGTATTGTTAAAGTTATAGGACTCGCTCAGACTTATGTCTGACCCCGTTGTTTTTATCTTTTTCCCAACCCTCAGGTTCTCAAAGTGGGCCCAGCACGAGTGGGCTTTGATCAGGCTGCTTTATTACTCTTTTGGAGCTTGGACCATAGATGTAAAGCTCAGCTTACCCTTTCCTTTATGGCTATCAGTTCATGTATTGGGATTATGTACTTTTATTTATCAGGATGGATATTTTGTACTTGACTCTTATTATGGTTTTGTGATGTAACCAAACATGTTTTACTTTCCGCTGCAATGAAATGATGTTTTAAAATTTTCAAGTATTACTTATGTCTGTCTTGTTGTAATTTTTCTGTTCTATATTCACTTAAAATACTCCACCAATGTTATGGCATTCCCTTAGCGAGTGACCATAGCGGGTGTGGGGTGTTACACAACACATCCATATATTATGTAACGAACCAGAAATTTTCGGTATTTAAAAATTGGTAGTTCACTTAATTCAGTGTTGAAAATTTATTTATATACTTGATATTCAACTTTATTTAAATCCAGTTTGTTTTCAAAATTTGTTTTGAATTATTTTGTAAATTGAAAATAAAGAACTATCTTTGAAATTGGTTTTGAAATGTTATTTTAGGCATGCATTTGAACTTTGTATAAAACTTGGTATTATAAATGGTATTTATACATAGAATGATTATTTAATAAAGGGGCCACTTGTTCAAATTCTACAACAACATATACCACGTGTTCCCTTTGTTTTGAGAATTTTCACCGCGTGTCCCTTATTTTCTACGTGTCCTTCCTTATTCTGAACGGTGCCTCCCCTTTTATTTTCATTCTTCCTTCTTCCTGTTTTGTTCCACCGAAAATCCTTTCTTTCCCCAAATCCATCTTTATACCAAATTCGAGAAATCATGGTTGCCAATCATCTCGTCGCCCTCCTAGCTGTGCTCGCCCTCTTCTCCTTTAAATCGAGCACCTGCTTTGCACCACCTTGCGCCGTCACTGCCTGTCCACCTCGCCTGACCGGAACCCAACGATGTTCACCCATCCGCCTCTTTCCCCTTCACCAGCTGGACAAAGTCGAGGTCTTCCCGCATCTGTACTCTCGAACTCAAATTGTTTTCTCTCTCATCGATGGACCCGTAACCCGCACCAAAGCTGAAGGCTGTTGCCGCTGTCCGCAACAGCTGTATATCTTCTCCATTATCTAAATGTAAGTCTAACTTATGATTACACTTTTGGCATGTTTTCTACTTCGAATTCACCAAGTATAATTGGTTTGGCTACTATTCTAAATTTTGGGTTGGTCACTTGATGCATTATTGTGGGATTCACACTAGGCTCCAAATATTATTTGCGCATAGACTCTAAAAAAAAAAAAATCTATGCAGAGATCCTAAACTACTAATGAACTTAACAGATTTGTTTACCTACAGTAGTTACTCAAATTCGGTTTGTCAGTAAATGCATGTTTTCTTGAACTGCTTACATGCCATTGTGTTTCCCTCATCTGTCCTCAACCATGATAGTTTACACTTGGGTTTATAAATATATATACACACATGGCCACATTCGGTGTTTGATTGGGTTCCTCTACCTTAAATATGCATGCGTGGACTATCTATCCGCATGCAGCATAGTTGAATTTTTGGTTTCACCTGTTTATGTGAATTGGGTACATAACATAATTCATTTTAAACACTTGGGTTAAGGAAAGATTTATGCATGTCAGGTTGCAACTATATTTACCCACCGGTTCATACATTGTTAGTTCAACACCTTATAGGTTCATGCTACAGCATATGCTTCTTTTTTCATTTTGGTAATAATATCTTTATCATATATACAAAAAAAATTCAGCTACGCATATGTTGCCATGACCTTTTACTCTAACCAAGGCTGTATGTACATGGACTGTCGAACCTTGCTACCCAGGCAACTCACGTGTTCACCGGGGTACAATCATTCAATTTTGTACATACATTAATTGCTTCTAGTACCCTCAATTGTGTTATTTCTTTGCTGGAAGTTACCCTTGTAGTCGTGCATGCTACATATGTGTCCTCATCAGTCCTTATTGTGTTGCTTTACAATTAGTATTGAAAAAAAAATCCATGCCACAACTGGTTAAGACTCCATGTTTAGTTTTGGAACCCCCGGATGGCTTTAGACTTGCTACATGTAGATTTATGGACCACTGTTGACATTACTTGAATTTATTAATACATGGCGCATGCAACCTTGTCCTTGAATTTGCGAGAGTTGCTACCATGAGTATAGGCTTATGTGTGCTGTTCTAGTTGTTACTGGGTACTTGATTATTTTAACTACCTTAAGTCATTCAGTTTAGCCCATTCATTTTATCATAATTAGCTTTTGTGCATCATGGATCCTTTGTGAGTAAGCTAGTTAATGCTTAGAAGAAGATGCCACTCTCATACATAATATATATGGCTATTCGACTGTAACCCTTGGCATGCATATTGTTCTGTCAAGCATGCGATAGCGCTGAATTTCAAACATGTTAATAACCATGCCATGTGTTTTGTCTTGTGTGATGCATGCGTCCATTCGATCCGCTATGGTAAGAATTTCGGCAGTTCTTTGATTTAGAAACTCGAGTTTATGTAATAAATTGTAGGATAAACAATTATACTTAGTGTTTATCGAAGTGTGCTAACTTGAAATAAGTTTAATCCTGACTCGGGTGTTTTGTGTATTTTGCATGGGACACTCGGGTCAGGTCCTAAGTGTTCCAGGCTTAGAGTTCAGCTCGCAAAAGAGGAGAGGAACGTGAAGACGACTCGCAAAGATGCATGCCGCGCTACGCTCGCGCTACACTCGATAAAGGTGTAAATATGTTCATTTAAAATTTATGTATAAATTTACATTATTCTTCCGCTGTGTAAATCAATTGTAAAACTCTGATATTTTTATGAAATTTTGTTCCGCTGCAATATTGTACTCAGTGATTCTGCATTTATTCTATTTAAACTGTGTAAGCCAAATAACAATCTGTCATTTTGATCGTTTCACGTTGGTTTAAATATCGACTTGGAGCGGGCAAAAAGGCAGGTCGTGTAGTTGGTATCAGAGCTTTGGTTCATACAAAGCTTGGCTTATCTAGTTTAAAATGGAATTGACACTAGAATCAGCGGATTTCGAAGAATAAATATTTTTGGAAGGATTTTCGAAAATAATGTATTTTTAAAAGAAGATTTGGAAATAGAGTATTTTAAGAAATATTTTCGGAAATAAAACTTCTTTAGGCTCCTTACGATGAAGGTTCTCGAAGTCGTTCGCTGAGTGTTCGAAAATTATAAAGGAAAATGAAAAAAAAAATTGAAAATTTCAAGATAATTGAAATAAAAATTTCCAAACTTTATGAAAGATACATATAAGGATGTAGATAATTCAGAAATTTTTGATTTGGAAGGAATTTAAAGTGTAATGGAAATGGTTGCGAGAATTTTATTGACGTCGATATTGGACTATCAAGTATGTACGGATTTTGTACATACGCCTAGCTAACGTATATATGAAATCGAAGATGTACTAGATAGATATGGAATCCCATTCTAGTCGCTGGAGGATTATTCTGATGATGATGGCCACATCATCGGACATTTATTTTCGAGTTTCGAAAGTGGGATGACTGTATGATTCCGATCTAAACGTCGAGAAATACTTGAAACCGTGTAGATAAATGTTGAAAATGTTTGGATAAATTTTAATAAAACGTCGTGATAAATTAATATGAAGAGATAAGTGGAACTTAAATAAATAAATCTTCGTCGTTGTTGTTGTGTTTGTTTGCCTTGACCTGACGTCATATGTCGCTTATCATCTCTTCGATCTATTCGAGCTTGAGTTTGTCCAATCTTGTTCTTGAACCCTTCCTTTTGTCTGGCGTCGATAAATCTATAGAAAGTGGGCTTTGAAACTCCAATTTTTAGGTTTTTGTTTCAAAGTCAATGTTTTGGGATTGGTTTGTAGAACAATACTTGTGGAACATGCTTAATCAGAGAGCGTAGCGGAAGCGTGATGGTACTTTAAATAGAAATGTTTTTAGAGATTTTTCCGACTAGTTGAACAATGTGATATGATATTTGAAATGAGAATGATTATTCGGTCCTATATTTTTGTGTAAAGGATTTCCAAATATGTCTTGAATTATTTTGGAACTAATATTTTGAAAGGAAATAATTCGATTATTTGAAATTTGATACGATTTCTATGAATGATTTATGAAGTTTTAGTTTGGAAATTTGAAAAGCTTACTTGATTTGAGAAGATATTAAGAAACCGTATTGATTGAACTTGTTTTCCAAATACTTGGATATGATATTAGTTTATAGAAGTGGTTTATAAACAAAAGGAAATTTCGACGACTTGAATCCCGATATTTGAAATGTTTTGAAAAACAACAATATTATGATTGAAAGTATTTGCGAATTATTGTTACGAAATGATTATACCTTCGGGATATGAAATGATTTGATATGAACCATGGAATTGGGTAACCCGTGACTGAAGAAAGGGTGTGTGTGATTTGGGATTTTTGAGTCCTTATGATGGTCGGCTCCGGGGAAAGGAGAGACGTCATATATATATACTATTTCGTGCGATAGGTCGTTCCCGAGTAACCTTGTCATGGGAAAGAACTTCCCGAGGAAATGGAACATATATATTGATATTGATTTTATCATAATATGTTTGAAGTTTTTGAAAGCGTTTTGGTTTTGAGATCCCGAAGTGAAGTATTATTCCCTATATGAAAGAAATGTGTAGTATTTCAAATGATTTGAAATAAAAGCGGGATGTTGAGTCGGACAAATCATTTCAAACTTGGTTTTCATTTTTCGATCTCTCCTTTTCGAGGACGAAAAGCTTTAAGTGGGGGAGATTGTAACGAACCAGAAATTTTCGGTATTTAAAAATTGGTAGTTCACTTAATTCAGTGTTGAAAATTTATTTATATACTTGATATTCGACTTTATTTAAATCCAGTTTGTTTTCAAAATTTGTTTTGAATTATTTTGTAAATTGAAAATAAAGAACTATCTTTGAATTTGGTTTTGAAATGTTATTTTAGGCATGCATTTGAATTTTGTATAAAACTTGGTATTATAAATGGTATTTATACATAGAATGATTATTTAATAAAGGGGCCACTTGTTCAAATTCTACAACAACATATACCACGTGTTCCCTTTGTTCTGAGAATTTTCACCGCGTGTCCCTTATTTTCTACGTGTCCTTCCTTATTCTGAACGGTGCCTCCCCTTTTATTTTCATTCTTCCTTCTTCCTGTTTTGTTCCACCGAAAAACCTTTCTTTCCCCAAATCCATCTTTATACCAAATTCGAGAAATCATGGTTGTCAATCATCTCATCGCCCTCCTAGCTGTGCTCGCCCTCTTCTCCTTTAAATCGAGCACCTGCTTTGCACCACCTTGCGCCGTCACTGCCTGTCCACCTCGCCTGACGGAACCCAACGATGTTCACCCGTCCGCCTCTTTCCCCTTCACCAGCTGGACAAAGTCGAGGTCTTCCCGCATCTGTACTCCCGAACTCAAGTTGTTTTCTCTCTCATCAATGGACCCGTAACCCGCACCAAAGCTGAAGGTTGTTGCTGCTGTCCGCAGCAGCTGTATATCTTCTCCATCATCTAAATGTAAGTCTAACTTACGATTACACTTTTGGCAAGTTTTCTACTTCGAATTCACCAAGTATAATTGGTTTGGCTACTGTTCTAAATTTTGGGTTGGTCACTTGATGCATTATTGTGGGATTCACACTAGGCTCCAAATATTATTTGCGCATAGACTCTAAAAAAAAAACTATGCAGAGATCCTAAACTACTAATGAACTTAACAAATTTGTTTACCTACAGTGGTTACTCAAATTTGGTTTGTCAGTAAATGCATGTTTTCTTGAACTGCTTACATGCCATTGTGTTTCCCTCATCTGTCCTCAACCATGATAGTTTACACTTGGGTTTATAAATATATATACACACATGGCCACATTCGGTGTTTGATTGGGTTCCTCTACCTTAAATATGCATGCGTGGACTATCTATCCGCATGCAGCATAGTTAAATTTTTGGTTTCACCTGTTTATGTGAATTGGGTACATAACATAATTCATTTTAAACACTTGGGTTAGGGAAAGATTTATGCATGTCAGGTTGCAACTATATTTACCCACCGGTTCATACATTGTTAGTTCAACACCTTATAGGTTCATGCTACAGCATAAGCTTCTTTTTTCATTTTGGTAATCATATCTTTATCATATATACAAAAAAAAATCAGCTACGCATATGTTGCCATGACCTTTTACTCTAACCAAGGCTGTATGTACATGGACTGTCGAACCTTGCTACCCAGGCAACTCACGTGTTCACCGGGGTACAGGCATTCCATTTTGTGCATACATTAATTGCTTCTAGTACCCTCAATTGTGTTATTTCTTTGCTGGAAGTTACCCTTGTAGTCGTGCATGCTACATATGTGTCATCATCAGTCCTTATTGTGTTGCTTTACAATTAGTATTGAAAAAAAATCCATGCCACAACTGGTTAAGACTCCATGTTTAGTTTTGGAACCCCTGGATGGCTTTAGACTTGCTACATGTAGATTGATGGACCACTATTGACATTACTTGAATTTATTAATACATGGTGCATGCAACCTTGTCCTTGAATTTGCGAGAGTTGCTACCATGAGTATAGGCTTATGCGTGTTGTTTTAGTTGTTACTGGGTACTTGATTATTTTAACTACCTTAAGTCATTCAGTTTAGCCCATTCATTTTATCATAATTAGCTTTTGTGCATCATGGATCCTTTGTGAGTAAGCTAGTTAATGCTTAGAAGAAGATGCCACTCTCGTACATAATATATATGGCTATTCGACTGTAACCCTTGGCATGCATATTGTTCTGTCAAGCATGCGATAGCGCTGAATTTCGAACATGTTAATAACCATGCCATGTGTTTTGTCTTGTGTGATGCTTGCGTCCATTCGATCCGCTATGGTAAGAATTTCGGCAATTCTTTGATTTACTCGAGTTTATGTAATAAATTGTAGGATAAACAATTATACTTAGTGTTTATCGAAGTGTGATAACTTGAAATAAGTTTAATCCTGACTCGGGTGTTTTGTGTATTTTGCATGGGACACTCGGGTCAGGTCCTAAGTGTTCCAGGCTTAGAGTTTAGCTCGCAAAAAAGGAGAGGAACGTGAAGACGACACGCAAAGATGCATGCCGCGCTACGCTCGCGCTACACTCGATAAAGGTGTAAATATGTTCATTTAAAATTTATGTATAAATTTACATTATTCTTCCGCTGTGTAAATCAATTGTAAAACTCTGATATTTTTATGAAATTTTGTTCCGCTGCAATATTGTACTCAGTGATTCTGCATTTATTCTATTTAAACTGTGTAAGCCAAATAACAATCTGTCGTTTTGATCGTTTCACGTTGGTTTAAATATCGACTTGGAGCGGGCAAAAAGGCAGGTCGTTACATATTATAATTTCAGAAAATTATTCCTTTTCTATCAAAATAGAATTTTAGGTAAAATTATTTCATTTACCCGCTTTAACACAATACTATGTCAAATTCCCTGTTCAAGCATTTAGAAATTCCTATCGACTTCGTGGCGTCCCACGCTTCGATCAGAATTCATAAACCCCTCAACAGACTAACCAACACAATATAAAATAACTTTTATATCAAATTACAAATACGCTCTCTCGTATATACATACACTCAACTCATTCTAGGGTACTACTGACCCTATCTCTAATGAGCACATGCCACACAAGCCTAGGTATTCGCTTAATCTATGCTCTGATACCAACTGTAACGACCCGCAAATCCATACTATCTGAGTTAACTAATAACACCACACGTCTAACCCAAATTGCACAGAAATACGAATCATTATTAGAAAGAAGTTAGACGATGAGAAATAGCAAGAAAGAAATATTAGAATAGAAGAAAATGAAGATCACATACTCACAGCAGAACGAATAAAATATATTATATAACATAACTTTGAAATACAAATCAGAAACTTTATATATATACCATCATCAGAGCACAACAGTTATTCCTGGAATAGTTATAAACACCTGTTCCAAATACAAACATAGTACCCAGCGGAAATATGATATTCTATAGCTAATTGGTGAAGCCTCCTGCTTCCAGCTCCTCCAAATGAATCTGTAAATTCCCGACTACTTGTCTGCCCGTACAAATTTGGGCATCCAAGAGTTTAGGGAAAACAAACAAAATAAACTCTGGGTCAGTCATGGGACTGGTGTGAGTAAACTCCAACCATCTGTTTAACTTTCAAAAATCCTTTCAAAAGAAAAGATAATAGTAAGACCAGCCCACACATAAAAATGGACGGTTTTTACCTTACTATAACCCAAAAACACTTTGATACGAAAATCCAGTGATATTATAATAATGTCTACATCAAATAAATAACCAAATAGCAGAACGCTTGCATCTCATGCTCCACATATATAGTATAGAATCAAAAACCACAAGGTGCTTATTGGAGATTGGATTCCAACTATGACAAGGTATGGGACCACCTTCCGATGATGTATCTCTAGAGGCGAATACACCTGGATTTAACATGAACATCTTGCAACCCGGCCCACACATGACCAACCACTCATTTCGCTTGAGTGTATCGAATGTATATCACCAACGGTTGGGATCAGCAACCGTTTCCCGACTGGGACAGAATCGAATAGAATAAGGAATTAATTGAATATCTAGATAGGTGATAATACACCCTAATGGAGCGACCCACATAGCCATGCTGCCTGCCATATTTTTGTCATTTCCCGGTTGTTGAGGCCTGAGGCTACGATTACGTTCTATCCATTGATAGCACAATCACTTTGAATGTCACATTGTTAGATCTGTTAATCACTAATTGATTTGCACAAATATTTTGGATGTTATGCTAAGAGAATAAATCCATTGCAACCATATATATTTATACAGACCAACCCATTTGATCATTGGAAATACTCTGTCATACATTCGTTCATTTACGTTCGTTCTGGGATTGAACAAAACTGAAGGCACAATTTTTTTAATAGAAAAAGCCCTTGCAATTCACTCCATCTTCGGTTATTTTCATATAATCTGATTCGCAACGCTACTGCCAATACAGAGTGGTTCACGGATAATAATCCAACCTGTCTCTCCATATTGACATCAATGGTCAAAAACTTCGATAGTCTGTGATTTAACTATCGAATAAAAACAAGTGTTTCGATAGTCGATGATTTAACTATCGAAGAAAAACAAGTGTCCATCCAACATATCAAACAAATCACTGGGCTCTTTAATTAATATTTCATTAATTAAATCTCTTCTCCATTTCCCTATCAATATTTGTTAAACAAATATTTTCAATTATCACCACGGTCTCTTACATTCTTTGGAAAACATTTTAATATCTCGCCTTCTATTATTTTCTACACTTAGAAAATATATTCTATTTGAAATTGAAACAATTTCAATCACTTAACTCTTTCCCGACTATCTTAATTATACTCAGGAAATATTTACCTTTATATTTCCAAAATTCCATCACTTGGGTTAAAGCGAATGTTGTATAAAACATCGTTACAACAATCCAAGATATTTTATTTAACCAACCGTTTTTCGAACACTTCTCTTGGAGACTAGATCCTGCTATTTATCAATTAAAAATGAAATCAATCAAGTTGGGGTAAAATTACCTCTCAGACCTTGACTGAAACCATCCTTAACTTCAAAACGGCAAAACCACTAACCTCGAATAAACACACTATAAAACCCCAATTGTTCCTTTTTAAACTTATATATGTTTCTCTTTCTATCTCCAACTTATTGATTTCCTTTATGGTTATAATATTCTATTTCAAATTCGTTTCCTTATCGGATTCAATATATATTGATATATTGATTTCTAACTATCAAAATTTCTTAAAAATATTCTAACTCCTTAAATTCCCGGAAAAATTCGCCATAACCTCCCTTGTACCGGGATCTTCGGGATATTTCAAATAGCCTCCCATGGCCCTCACCAATCCAAAAGAAAAAGGAAAAGCCAAGTGGCTTGCCGATACGGCGCATAAAACCTCATATCTGAATTTAAACATGTACCTTTTTGTCGGGCACATAAATTAAAATCTTCATGTACTTCATCCCATACCTGTCTTAACACAAGTTCACCTGTTTCAATTCAACTCAATTCAATCGTTTGAATTCAGTTTCGCTCATTTATTCTTTAATTAGCTATTTTGCCTATTTCACTTCTTTGTTTGAACATAACATGTTCAAACAAAACACCTAACTTGCTCATAACCAAATTGAATTTCAATTTCAATTCTAGTTTCCTTTTTGATTTCGAATATTAATTTTCAAATCGAATTTACTTATTCAAAACCCAATATCCATTCAAAATCTCATTAACTAATTTCTATTCAATTTAGTTAATTCTATTCAGAAATCAAAAATCTGATTTCTGTTTCCAAAATCATTTCACTTACTTCGCTGTAGCTCACATTTACTTTATATCTCCAGTATGGATTTTTCTAATGGAAAATTCGGAATTTATTTCTTTAAAATTCCTTTATTTATTTAATTAAACCATTATGGGTTTAAAACGATTTTTGGCGCTGCTTTTCTAAAAATTTGATTTTGACATAACTCAAAATTTATACGACGAAATCCAGATTTTTCTCTTCCATTAGAAAACTATTATCTAATCGATCCTGGCGTTTCTTGTTTCAAAGAATTCCGACTTCAATTGAGCTTTGTATACTCAATTGAAGTTCGAAACAACAATTTACGAACTGCAGCGCTGCGGCGAGTTCGTTTTAATTATATTTATAAATATAAACGTTTAAACTTCGTTTATAATAAATTCCACTTCATTCTAATATATATTTAATGTATATCAAATCAATTTGTCCCAATTCAACATAGCATTTCCGATCTACTTCACTTCTATTTGAAATTCTATATTCAAATTTCAATTCACTTCTATTTTTTTTCCAAATTCTATTTGAATTTCCATATTCGAATTTCCTTTATTCAAATCCCATTTGAATTTCTACGTTCAAATTAAATATTTGAATTTCATATATTCAAACTCCACTTGAACTTCTATATTCAAATTCCCTTTGAATTTTCTATTTGAATTCTATATGCAAATTCCATTTCACTTCTAATTTCAAATTCTATAGTTAAACCCCATTTGAATTTTATTTTCAAATCTCTATAGTTAACTCCATTTGAATTTTATTTTCAAATCTCTATAGTTAACTCCATTTGAATTTTCTTTATTCAAATCCATTTGAATTCCTTTGAATTTAAATTCTATTTGAATTCTTTTTAATTCGAATTTCTGTATATTCAAATTCTATTCAAATTCAATATATTCAAGTTCTATTCAAATTCTATATACAAATTCTATTTAAATTTTCTATATACAAATTCTATAATTGAATCTTCTTTGAAATTCTATATTCAAATTCTATATTTAAATTCTCTATTCAAATCCCGTTTGAATTTCTACATTCAAACTCCATCAAAATTCTATATTTGATTTCTATTTTCAAATTCACAATTGAAATTAAATATTCGAATTATCCAAGTGATAATTTTCCACTTTTCATTTACAAGCACCATCTTGTTTTCTTTTTAAAACAAGTCTCGATTTCAAATTTATTTTTAAATTTCTACTTTGAAAAAAAATAATTTCCCTTTTCAATTTCACACTCGTATTTTTATTTCTGAATTATCCAATGATAATTCTTTTTACTTCATTTATAAACTTCTTTAAAAAAGAAATATTTATAAACTTCGTTTATAAAAGAAATATTTATCAACTTCGTTTATAACAGAACTATTTATTTTATGAGTCAAAACAAGTTAATATTTTTATTCCATTCAAAATTTCAAATTCTGTTTAAAAATAGAATTTTGCCTTTAAATCTCAAATATCCCTTCCACGATATTTTAAATAAATTAACACTTAGCCCAGTGATATTTAAAACAATCAAATCATCCAATTTTCAATCCTTTGATTTTTAACACGTCATATATGAATATATGAAATCAAGCAAACAAACAAACAGGTAATATATTTTTGAGGAATCCAGTTGGATTCCTCCAACCTGTTTTTCGTGCATCCACAGACGTTAGTCAACAGAAATAATACCCATCCTGCTTCGTGGCAGGATATCGCGATATAAAAGGGGATCCACTTATATACGTGGGCGTAGGGTCATCCGCTAATGATACTGCGGGCATTCGCTAATGATACTGCGGGAACAATCCAATCACCAAACCAATATATATAATAGTCAACCCTAAATAACTAATATTTTTAAATCAACCAGAAAGCATTTCAAACAAGCATCAAACAATTATTTTCAACGAATAAAAATAATTCTAAATAAAAGGTGAGTGAGATTTACTCACCGTGGTTTTATCTGCTGAATATCCATTCCAGTTTTTCTGAATTTAAATCGATTGTTCGGATTATACTGAAAATCTAGCTGACTTCGAGGCAAATCCCTTTTTATTGTACAACATTCATCGCTATGCTTTTTAGCACACTTCTCTTTGCCAAAAACTTAATCATGTTTGAAATCTTCCTTCTCCACGCTGCCTCACTAAACTTCTCATCATGGTCATATATACCCAACCACCCAACTCGCAACAGAATCAGCTCTGTCCTCCATATCGCAAACCATGACAACTACAACTCCCACCGACAGATCGCTTCCAGGTAGAAATCACAAACTGCGTATCCCTCTTCAAATTTCCAAATTCCAATTCAACCTCGTTTAAAACTTTACTGAACTTGTACTCAGAACAACTCACCCTCTACATAGATCGAATCATCACTTCCTCAAAAGAACAAAGATTGAATTTACACCCTCCAGCTCACAGCCGAATCCTCTTTTACCTTGTCCAAAATAATCGTACTCCCAGTTCACCATACCGCTGAATCCATTCTTTCATCTACTCTTACCTCATCCATCCTATGATACTTCGCACCTCCGTTTAGTAGTAGACAACACAAGCTCCACCTGCAACTAACTGGCAACCCTCGTTCTCCCCAATTCCACCCAACGACTTCGACTTGGCCTATATCAGAATGGCCAACTCGACTTCGACCCTGACATCGCGATACCACTGCATTCATCCTCTTCCTAATCGAACTCTAAACTTTGACCTCAAACACATCTCGCGTCTCACCCCTCATCAGTTCGATTTATCAATGACTATAGGATTTATCCGTTCGGTTTTTAAATTGTAAAGGAATCGCGATTCCCTTTATTTGATTGACAGCTCGATTTTGGTTTATACTGAGGAATGAATTAACAGTAAAAAGAGCGGTGGCCACTTCCATTACCAAGCATCGATAGCCTTATTTCAGAGGAACCGAAATGAAAAGAAACAAATGGGAGTCATCGTGATTTATATAAGAAAGAGGGGACAGGAAGTACACAGCAGATCTTTGTATTTATTTAAAAAGATTTTCTCGTTAATTCGATTTGATTCTGATTCGATATAAAGAGATCTTTCATTCTTTTTAAACAGATATCGATTTGATTTTCGATTCGGTTTTGATCTTATCCATTATAAATATTTCGGGGTTCACAGTTAAAAATCGTGAACCGCTATTTTTAACGTACCGACCGTCGTTCAAATATTATAACGCTATTCTGGATTGAACAGTGTATATATTCTGAATTTTAATTTTTGAACGTATATTTAAAATAACCATATTAAATCGATACAATATGATTTAAATTCAAAAACAAATAAATTATCTAATAATAAAATATTTTTATTATCATCTATATTCAAATACAATTAATACTGATCATCTGAATTGTTTTGATTTAATTCTAACTTCGAATTGAATTATTTCAGTTCATGATTTTCGATGATTATCAAAATAAATCGTATTTTCGATTATTTAATCGATAACCCAATAAAATACCATTTATATTATAAAATCAATATTTAAAACCATACTAAATATTTAAAATAAACTGTTCAAAAATCTGGGTCGTTACATATGTATATTTTGAATAATCGAAAGAAAAACCCAGAACTGAATCTCGAATATGAGTTGAATGATATACATCCTATTGTATTAGAATAATATAATATGTATATCTCGAATGAATATCTCGAAGAAAACTACTGAATCTAAATTTCAAATAAATTGAGTAGAAGTCGATTTTTTGGCTTATTAATAAATTTGAATATTTTGAGCAAGATTTAAATTTTGAGTTATATTTTATAAGCTCAAAAGAATTTGAATGAAAATTGAATAATTAATTCAATTTGGAGTATTATGGAAATTGAGATTTGGGTTTTAAACTTGATGGAAATCAAAAATGAAAATGGAAACTCAAGCAAGGGGGATAATTTGAACCTTGGGTCTGACTCGAAATGTAAATGAATTGAATCTGAGGTTAAAGCGAGTTTAATCTCA
Organism: Allium sativum; assembly: GCA_030737875.1. Taxonomy (NCBI): domain Eukaryota; kingdom Viridiplantae; phylum Streptophyta; class Magnoliopsida; order Asparagales; family Amaryllidaceae; genus Allium; species Allium sativum. The sequence goes on along the minus strand of CM060924.1, from coordinate 179,584,685 downwards.
AAATTGAAAATCAACAATGGTTAAGAAATTGGAATTTGAATAATTGATTCGGATTGGATTGTTTTTGAAAGTAGTATTCATTATAAAACTATTTTATTTGAAATTATGGTATTATATTTAATTATATTATTTAAATTATTTTGTTACAAGCCTAATTATCTAAACCAATTTATTTATTTCAAACCATTTGCAAAACATATATAATAATTTAACTTATTTTCCAAAGCTATTTATTTATTTAAATCTATTGTATATTAAGCTAGTTATTTACAAAGCATATTTATTTCAAACCCAGTTTAAAATTTATCTATTTATTTAAGTTAATTTCACATCAAGCTGTTATTTTTCCAAAATAACTTTTACGTAACTTAGTTATTTTGATAAACGTATATATCAATCCGAACAAATTAAGATCCAAAATGATCGAATATATAGATTTAATTGAATATCGATAACCGTAATGGGAAACCCAAATTGAGTATGAATGTTGATAATGAATCAAAATTGAAAATGTGGATTTAAAATTTGGAATGATATCGAATACTTGAATCGCATTGAAATGAATTTAATTTGATCGTGAAACGAAATTTTAAATATTATCGATATACAGATATTTTGATATGAAATCTGAAACTTGTATATATGAAGTTATATAAGTATGGGATTCGAAAATTATTGATTTGGAATATAATTGATGTGAAACTGATAATCTTATATAATGGATTTATATGACAATGACGTACTAGAAAATGAGATTTGGAAATCTTATGTAAATGGACATTTATATAAGTGCGATATATCGAAACATGAAATGAAGTACCATGCATATAGTATCCTATGTTTCAAATTAAGATACGGGAAGTACCTTCTTACGACTAGCGAACCTATTTGGTAGGTATTTCATGTGATGATTAGGTTGCGCGGACGTAAAACTTGTATGTTTCCTTCAAACTCGTCTGCATAACGAAATTCGCAGGGCTGGGAGTGCCTACGGCGGCGGATGTTTCCTTGGGGATCCAGGCGGAACCATTGTGTTTGCTGCGATTTATGGTCGAGTTGTGATGGTGAAATCCTAAGGGCTGGGAGCACCTACGGGTACAGATGTTTCCTGGGGGATCCAGGCGAAACAATTGTGTATCTGCGGTCCAACTTGAGATATAAAAGCGTACGGTGGCAGTGATTGCCGAAACTGGTTGCACTCAGCGAGTATCTCAGGTTTTCTGATTTCTTTTAGATGCCTTCTGTTGATTTTCTCAGGATGAAATTTGCAGGGAAGCGACTTCCTATGGGTATGGATGCTACCTAGGGGATCCAGGTGTAACCATTGTGTATCTGCGATTCATGAGTAGTTTTAACAATTGGCATCGGTTGGAACTTCCAATATCTATTTTAAGGATTTTAAGTATTTTCACTGGGAGTTGAAACAAGTATATATTTAGTACTTGGGGATTTTTAGACATGCGTCGGTACCACGTATGGCTAATTTTTTTTAAGAACAGAGGTAGACTTGTCAGACTTCGAGTTATCAAGTATTTTCAAACTCTAAATAACAAATCGATAACTTGAAATTAGAGCTTGTATAACCTCAACTCAATGAATCTAGTAAGGGGAATTTTAAATGGTTTCCAAGTCCACAGCTTTGAATATTATATATAAATTTTTCCGCTTTACTTATGTCCAAATTTGAAATTTGGAAAATCAAAGTTTTGAAATTAATCAAGTTGTATATAAATCTTATAATCTAATCAAGTACATAACCCATCGATGAGTGTTAAATAAATTGGAAATAAATAATCGACTTGAATTTATGTTTAACATGAATAATAAAAGGCAGTTAAACTATTTCGCTTAAAGTATGTTTTGAATAAAATCAAAGTTCACTTAAGAAATTTGAAGATGATTTAAAATTATGACAAATGTCTAAGTGGGGGAGAAGACCGTTTTTTCCCACCTGAAACTAGAATGAGTCAAATGAGAACTTCTAAACGAATAATCACTTGCGATACAGTAGAAATTTTTCGAGTACACCATGATTGAACTGCCTTGACTTTCTTATCTTGGACTTGTTGAACCAGACTATTTGATCATAAGTTGCCTTCAACTTTGAGCTCAACGAATATTTTGAACTTGAACCTTCATGTTGTTAGCTGTCTATTCTGAACCCGAAGTTTCAGGTTTATCTCTATTTGACTTGATCATATGAATTCAATACATTGTTCCCATGACCTTTGATCATGTATACCCCGTATGTCATATATCGAAAGAAGCTTAGATTAACTTTGAACTGAATAAATTTTAGATTTGCAACAATAAACGAATAAATACCCAAGTTGATGTTGTCCAAAGTGTTATGTTAACAAATATATTAATATATGAAACAATGAAATTTGATCTAAGGAAGTTGATATGACTTATATAAGTACAAACGATATTCTAAAGCTTCGATTGAAATTTAAAGGCTTGAATTTGTATGAAATCTAGTTGAAAGGCCATTATGAAAATCGTATTGATCAAATTTGATTCCAATTGTTGAATGAAATTGGTTTTCCAATTATGTTGGACATGATGAATAGTTTATAAAAATAGTATGAACATAGAAAATTTGACGACTTGAATCCCGAGATTGTGAAAAGATTTAAAAAAAACGATTACAATACTATTCGAAAGTATTTGTAAATTATTATGATTACGAAATGATTTATAACTTCGGATATGAAATAAAATGATTCGTTACTAAGATTCGAGTAACCTGTGACTAAAGAAAGGTATGAAGTGGGTGTAAACCCTTAATGATTGTCTACTCTGGGGTCCGGAGAGACATCATTATTCGAAATCGATACATGCGTAGGCCGTGCATAGTGGCCTTGTAACAGGAGAAACTTCTCGACCTAGGACATAAAGGTTTTGTGTCATTTATCGTAAATTATTTGAATTTTCGAAATGATTTTTGGATTTTAAAAATCCCGAAGCTAGTATAATTCAGTATAAAAGAAAATGTAGGATTCCAACGATTTGAAAATAAACCAGGATGATAAGTCGAAGAAATTATACCATGTTTTGACTTCCAAATTTTGCAATTCTATTGTTATTTGGTTTTAACAACTTCTCCTTTTCGAGGACGAAAAGCCTTAACGGGGGGAGATTGTAACGAACCATATTTTTCAATGTTTTAAAATTTTGAAAAATAATTTGGATTTGGTATTTAAGAAATTTATTTTGTTTATAAATTGAAATCTAATCTAGTTTATTTTGGTTTAAGCATATTTTGCAAGTGAAAATTAAATTTTGATACTTTATTTGAACTAGAATGGTTTTATTTAAATTTAGCATTTTTAGTATTTTATCTAGTTGTTTTATTATTTGTACACTTCTATTTTATCTTTATTTGATATTATAAACTAATTTATTTTATTTGTTTTGAACTTTTGAATTTTATTTAATTTGAGCATTTGAATAATTTTATTCGGATTTAATTCAGTAAGAAATTGATTAGATATGTATTCAAAAATTTAAATACTAGTTTAGGAAGTATTGTTGTATGTATATGGTATTATAGAGGGTATATATATTTAATATATTTGACTAAATTAGGTATACACTTGTAAATTGGCTAAAAATAGGTTGACACTTGTTTAATTTGTTCTGAGAAACAACACGTGTGTCCTCGTTTTTCCTTTCCACTACTTCTTTACTTTTCCTGATCCCTTTATTTATTTACTTCAGTTGACAGTAATCCATCCCCGAAATCAATTTAGTCTCCTTTCCCAAAATTTATTTACACTCATGGCCATCGTTCCTAAAGAATCGCATCGCCATGTTGTTGCTCATCGCCGACGATCGAACCGTGCCTACACCTGCTAATCTGCGTCGCGCCCCTTCAATCCACGACTGTTGTCTTCCTCCTCTGACATCGCTCCACCTCGCAAATGAACCCATCTGTTTCTCCCCAAAACAGCAACCATCGCCATCGTACTCCGCAACTCCAAAGCCGTTTTCTTTCCACCACCCGTCGCTTCCGGCGCTTCACCATGTTCCAGCAGCATTCGCACTCACCTCCATCGAACCTCCAGTCAACCAGCCAGCCTCCCTTCATCCATCGCCTGGCTCGTGGCCTCCTCCTTTCCGTGAGTTTGCTTCTATTCGCTACATCGAACCAACGCAGTCACCAAGCCGAAGTCCACCAACGTAACCGAACCTACCGAGCCACTGTGAAGCACCGCATCACCACCATTTTTACCCTTCGTTGTTCCCTTGCCTGAAATCCATTCCGCAACCGTGCCTACGTTGACCAAAGGTAAGTAACCCTTACGATTAAGCTTATTTCAAGTTCGTTACTTCAAAATTTTACTGAGTATAAATCGTTTTGGGCTTGTTTGTTACTGCATGTCACCCGAATGACTTAGTTTGACCTGTTTCTTGATTGGTGCTTTGTCGTGAATATGTTTGCATTGTTTCTCTGAATTGACCATGAATTTGGGGACTTATATTAATTGGGTATGAATGGCTGAACTATGGAAAATGTTGCATTTGTTGTTTTGAATATTATCTAGTATAATATTGTTAAGTTCTATAGTCATCATGTGTTTGTAAATGGGAGAATATTAGTTGGTATTTTTAAAAGAAATATGTTGTAATGTTGAGTTGGTAAGGTCATCATTCCATTTGCATATGGTTTTTTCAGTAACTCTAAACTAATATAAGTATTGGGTTCTAGTAAGATGGGTACTTCCCTTACATAAAAACTTTACTTAGTCAACAAGTAAACTTTTGCAACTTAGTTGTCTCGTTAACATCAGTTAATTAGAACCAGAAAGTAGAAATTCATAAGTTCATGCATGGATTTACTATAGGAAATTTCCATTACTACGTGTATTCAATTTTCCGGTTACATAAGTGTTGGTTGTCGCCTGCTATTTTATATTATTACTTATAATTCATGCGTGGGTTTAGTCACTCTTGTAAGGGATATAGGTCACGTTCGAACGTGCAAAATATCCCATGCATGCTGTTTGTTTCCTAATTGCACTCTTCACCTTTCAAACAGAATAAGCTTTGAATGTCAATTGCATCCCTGCAACATGTTATTCTTGCTTTATTCACAGGCAACACCATCTATATGTTAATGTACAAAATTGTTATATTTAAACAAATATATGTATACTCAGTAGGGACTGATTTTCTATAAATTGTTATGTAAATATTCGCATGAATTTGTGCTTGCTGTATGACTTTTATGGGTATAACAATTTAGACCATGATGACATTTCCTTTTCATGCAGAGACAGAACAGTAAATGGTCAATAATACACTTATCTATTTGAAAAAAATATACCATACGTAGTTTGCAGCATTTTTCTTACAAGGGTCATGCCTTACACCTGGGAACACAACTGTAGGTCACCCATTTGTTATAACTATGGTGTTATTTCGGCAGTTCACTTGTTTTACTCGAATATATTGATAGGACCAAACTAAATATATTTATGTGTTTATTGAAGTGTGCTAACTTGAAATAAGTTTAATCCTGACTCTGGTGTTTTGTGTACTTTGCAACGAACGCTCGGGTCAGGTCCTAAATGTTCCAGGCTTGAAGTTTTCAGCTCGCAAAACTGGTGAGGAATGTGAAGATGCAAGACGCACATGTGTGTGCAATGCTCGGCTGAACCGTAAACTTTTATTCTTTTAAAAAAAATTATGAATGTATATTATTTTTCCGCTGTACAAATTTTTGCAAAAACTCTAATATGTATAAAAATTTATTCCGCTGTAATTATTCTGTTACGTTATTCTGTGTTTATTATATTTAACTTGATAAGCTAAATAACTATTTGTCTTTGTGAACGGTTCGAGTTGGTTTAAATACCGACTTGAAGCAGTCAAAAAGGCAGGTCGTTACAACGCGAGTTATTCGGAAAGACCGGGTTTAACCCATTTTGAATAATTAATACGACGACTAAAAATCGACGATGAAGACGGTGGTTGAAGACCGGAGTTCTTCACATCGTATGGATGATTACTGATGTCTTGATTGGGTTGTGCACCCAAGGCAAGGTAATAAGTGTTGATCGTCCAGATGTACTAGGAGATCGATGGGATATGCGAGGACCTCCCTCCTATATTGGACATATGGGACGAGGAATAAGGTACCTTCAGCTTCGTTCAGACCCAGAATGGCCATGTAAATGGATGTGTGTCTGACATTGAATTTCATTCTATGTTGATTGATTTCTATTAAAAATATTCTGTTTGGTGGCGGAGAATTTATTCTCTTGCTTAACACCCTTCTCTGAGACGTACGAGCTTAGAGGTTTTATATTGATAAACATCAGTTGTATGGCGTGAATTGTCAGTGTGGCATGCTGAGATGCAAATGATCAAGGCTTTTGTTGAAAAGCAGAGTCTTGTGGTTGATGATCAAAGCACGGTTTTAAATAGCATAGCTTTGTGTATAGCGTTAATTCGCGAGCCTCATATCCGGTATGAGTCAAAAACGGGATCGTGACTGCAGGGAGTGCACGACGTTTCTTTCAAGCTAGGAGTGGTGTTATGGTATGGAGCCCAGACATTTTTACTTACGTGGATGATGGATTGCGAGGCGCCTCCGATATTGAGTCCCTAGTGGCTCCGATTTTATGCCCCATAGGGCAGGGAAACGTGTGTTCAGGAATAACTAATCTACTGAAGTAAGTGTGGACCGACCCTGAAGATTCAGGTGCAGTTGCAGCTGAATCCTGAGACACAGGATAGAGTGTCTCGAATCGGTGAGGAGTCATCCCAGGCCTCGACTCATAGATGGAATCCAATTTTCAATACGTGACTTTTCGGACTTAGTTGTAAACCTATATGGCGACATAGTTGGATAGGGAGCTCATGCCGTCTATGATTGATACATTTATATTTGAAGTTGTTTTAACACTATACACTTATAGTAATACCAAAAATGATTTGTTTTAAAGTGTATCAAGCATGTCTGGCTATTATAAGGTAAAACTCTATCCTTGGGCTTCCGTTGAATTGTGTGATGGGACCTGAGTCTTATAATAGCTTCATTTTCCAAAAAGCATTGCGTTGTTTTATTTTAAACTGAGATTCATGTGGATTAAACATGTTCCGTGACATACAACATGGTCCCATGATTTCCCAACTTTTAAAGTAAAGTTTTAATAACTGTTTTAGTTCTCACACCAATCCCACGACTGACTCAGAGTTTATTGTTTTAACCTAAACTCTGGGTGCCCATATTTTCCACACGGGCAGCTAGTAGTTTTGGTTTTCGCAGATATTTCTTTTCCCAGGATCCTGGATTACAGCTGGAGCTATATTCGGAAAGCTTTGTATCCGTATATTTCTTTCAGTTGTGCTAGTTGACGTATTTTCCATTACACGTTGTATTTATATATTTCAAATTTTCGCTGCTATGTATTTTATCTCTGATATTATTTTTCCGCTGAATAATATTTATTCATACTCTGATATATTTTTGTACTTTGAAGTAATTACTGCAATAGCAATGAAATGTTCTTTTGTTTGTGTTCTGACGTGTTGTGTTCTCAAAGCAATCCAGGCTTTCCCGTAAGGGGAAGTTTCGGGACGTTTCATTACCGCTCATCCAATCCAATCTTTTCCTACCTGATTTTGTGCTATTCGTTGTTTCTTTGTAATTTTTGGCTACTTTGTTGTTCCAGTGGCGCTTGACGAGGTCCATATCGGTCCCCTGGAAATCCACTGCTCCCTACATTTTTTTTAAAATAGCATAAATTCGACTGATCAAATAGGAGCACGACTACTTAATGTAATAAATGATATACCACACGTACCAGAAAATCCAGCCAGATTGTCTCCTTGACAATGTCGGGTATCGATGTCCATGTGGGACAACATGCAGTCATACGAGCCTGATAAGCGCGTTTTGATATATTCAAGACTGTGTTGGAAGGCTCTAGCTCAAAACCCTTGTGTTAAACGAAAAAAAAAACATTTCATGGCTACTGTATATATATTTATATAATTTATTTTACAAAAAATAAATTTATTCTAGAAACCTAATACTTGCCCTCTGTTGGCTTTCGGCTTAAGCCACACCGCAAGACGTGCTAGCTCGTACGGTGGACCACTGCCATCGCCACCTACTGGAGTACCGTGTGAAGTCATATATGTTACAGACAACAATATTACATAACATAAAAGGGCTATGTAAATCAAATAATATGACATAACATAAGACTATGCGTCATAAATAATATGACATGACATAACATAAAATTACCACATTATTACAAACAGTATAACATGACATAACATAAAATTACCTTTTTGAAATGAGGATTATTGGCTAGTCCTCATCACTTTCGGATTCTGACTCTATTTCCTCCTTTATATATGGTTCATCTGTAGCCTCAAATACTTCAATTAATTCATTCGATTCATCGCTCAGAGATCCAAACTCTGTTTGATCATCGGTTATTACTATTCCACTATTTTACTCGACATCTGCATGATAAGCTTGTTCGTCGAGAATATTATGTCCGTCAAATGTAAACCTTTCCTTTGTTTTAAAAATAGCCGACAAATCTATTTTGTCTCTTCTTATAGATGGATAAGGAGCGCAATATACTTGAATATCTTGTTTGTCAAGTACAAAAGAATCGTAGTTATAATAACGCGGAGTATGTTTTATTTCTATAAGATTATATTTTGGGTGCACATTGATTCCAGAACCTGGAAAGTTGCTGAACCAGTTGCATTTAAACAAAAATACTTCTTCCACGGGTCGTGTGAAATATGTCAATTGCAGAATCTGGGTTAGTGCACTATAAAAATTGTTTATATGGTCATTCAGATCATCATTACCTTTAAAAATTACACCGCTGTTGTTAGTTAGTTTTTCAGCACCTTATTCTTTAGTATTAAGCTTATATCCATTGACAAAGAATATTGGATATGTCTTGACTTTCCTTTGTGGTCCCATTGCTAAATGTTCCGATCCTTCATCCACAACACAGTTTGTTCTATCAAAAACATAATTATTAAACCAAGTAGTGAATTCTTTGTTGATATCGCCGTTTGGATGTAATGATTCATAAATGCTGCAATTATAGGACATATGTTACATTATGATTAAAAATACAGTACTATATAGATGATATAAGTTCATTACCAAACGAACAACGCAACTTTAGTGCAATTGAGAAGAATATATTGATGCTGCATTATAATCTCTGTCATCCAGCCATGCTTCTATACATCTACCAGAAGGCCAACCATATTTTTCGTAAATAGATAAATTCGGTTGACAATCATCTAAATCAACGCCTTCATCATTGTGCTTAGTACTTTCAAATGATATGTTCACATGATCACTAAAATAATGAGTGAAAAAAACGGAGCTTCTTCTTTGATCTATGATTTGCAAATTGAACCTTCAACTCGAGCTTTCTATCTCACTTTTTTCTTTAGATGATTTAAATATCTATTTAGAATTATTGTAAATTATATTTTTAAACATTTCATTAACCAATATTTAATTAACTGAATATTAATGTACTTTTCAAATGGATACATCCATCCATATTGAACAGGCCCTCGAAGACGTGCTTCTAATGGAAGATGACTAGGTAAATGCTCCATAACATTGAAAAATCCTATAGGAAATATTTTTTCCAGTTTGCAGAGAAACATAGGGATTTCTTCCTTTAGTTTATGTAGACGATCAATTTTTAATGTAGTAAAACAAAGCTCTTTATAGAATAGACTAAGTTCTGTTACAACATTCCAAACTTTTACGGGTAACAATTCTTTGAAAGCGACGGGCAACAAATTTTCCATCATAACATGACAGCCGTGGATTCTCATCCCACTAAGTTGTTGTTTTTATAATCGACACGTCTACGAATATTAGAATATATACTATCTAGGAATTTTAATCCTTCCACCCATTTTAGAAGTATTTTAACTTGATTGTTGTATAGTTCATAGCACGCTTTTTTTTTTGGTGTCATTTGGCTTTACATGAAGCTAAAGACGATTGTATATTACTCAAATATCACGTATTGATTTCAAATCATCTTTCGTCTTCACTTTGACATTCAAAATTGTATTAAATACATTGCCAAATACGTTTTTGTCATTATGCATCACGTCAATATTATGTCGAATTAGAAGATTTTTTTCAATAAGGCAACTCCTAAAATATGCTTTGTTTGCACCAATTATGAATCAATGATTTACCTTGAATTTATTTCTGTACTCTGGTTTCATGTATCTTTGGATATTCCTTTACAAGTTCATAAATGTAACACCCCACCTCCGTTAAGGTCACTCACAAAGGGAATGCCTTAACTTTGGAGGAGCATTTTAGTAAACAGAACAGAAACTTACAAGACAGATAAAACAGTACTTGAAATTTTTTAACTTTATTACAGCGGAAACAGAAATCAATATGGTTACACCCTTTCAAATCTCAGAATTCAAGTACAAAATATCAGTCTTGTACAAAAGCCTTCAAAATGCATGGTTTAAAATCATAATCCCCATAGAACGGAAGCTATACAGAGCCAAGCCATACTTTAAGCACTTCAAGCAAAGAGAAATCCGGGTCAAGCTAAAGTATTCCCTCCTTGGATAACCTGGGGGGAAACGGAAGAAAGGAGGCGAAACAACAAGGGTCAGACAAAAAGTCTGGCAAGTCCAGTGACTTTCAGCATATGAACAGATAATAATAATATGACATTAACATAAAACTGGATGAGAGATAACTGTAACAGGTGTAGCAGATATAACAGAAGAACAGAATGACATAAACTATTGCTTTACACTTCTCTGCACTAATACTTGTATAACAGAATTAGGTGTCACCCTAATGTCTAAACTGAAACAGGAACGGGTACAGAATAATTTAACAGAAACAAAATGCTAATAATGGGCCTTTACTACCCGATCAGAAACAGACAGAAGCAGAAACAGATTAATCCCTACGGAAACAGAATGTAGAATTAGGTGTACACTAGTAATGGGCCTTTACCACCCGAACAGACGGTACCACGCAGAAACAGACAGGTGTTACCACCCAACAGAAACAGACGGTACCAACAGAAACAGACAGAACTAAGTGTACCCTAAAACCCTACCCCAAGCGATCGGCTCCCTAATACATAAATATCCTGTGTCGGCCCCACAGTAGGGTGTATCACTCCCTAAAGTGACAACCAATTGGCACAGACCTATTTACAGATGTCATGGCGTCTTACATCCTCAGAGGCAGACCTGGATCCATGCACGCACATGACCCGGTTGGAACGCACCATCAACACCCTTCGCCATTATCAGAATGAACCGCTTATAATTAGTTCAGTAAGCGTGCCTGGACCCTACTTACTGTTGGGTCAAAGTTTTGATACCAGAAAGGGTTACTGACTAATATGGGTCCCAAACAACAGATGACACAAGTAATTCCCCTCTTAACCTTGTGTCCCCAGACTAACAGATTTCATCTTAACTTGTCTACAAGTTTCAAACATACAAAAAGTTAGGTTAACTAGTTCACAGATCAGACAATCAAGTTAACAGGTTTTCAGACTAACGGATCAGATGTTCGGATTAACAGGCTTACAGATTAACTGGTTCCAGATTATCTAACTTTGTATTGGGCCTACGGATTCACGAAACGGGTTCATCAGATTCATTGGTCCAATTGGTTTAACCTTACCCAACACGTTTTAGACATCATAATTATCTCAGATTTTCATTAATTAAATATTAATGCCCAAACCTCTCACATTAGACTGACAGTTTGCGGCTACTGGTTAGGTCGGTTGGTTCCGGGCAGGTTTCTGTCGCAAACTGAGTCTAACCTCGGGTTTCAAGCACGTTATGACTAACTTCTCACATAAGAACCTATTGTTTGCGACCACTGGAATATGTCGGGCGGTTCCGGGCAGAATTACGCCGCAAACTCATTCTAACCTCGAGTTAGCCATTTTTATCTTTGCGGCCAATTAATTAATGATTTACCATTTATACCCACGCCTAATATACATGTCAATTATTCATAACTATAGCCAATTCAGATTATGTCAATAGCGGACTAATTATACCAACTCAACAGATATAGCAGATAACAGATTTCTCAGGTTAGGCGACTTAGCAGATTTAGTATTTTCAACAGACTTAGCAAATGACAGATTTGCCAGATGAACAAATCTAGCAGACTAGGCAGTAGAGCAGAACTAGCAGATTAAGCAATATAACAGAACTAGCAGATTAGGCAATGTAACACAACTAGCAAATTAGGCAAATATAACAAATTTACTTATTTCTTAAAGTTTCATACCTTGCCTAATTATAAACCTTGCCTAAGTTCACGTGCATAAATAATAGTCTTGATTCACAATATTATCATGTACCCTATGTTTGTATTAAATTTACATAGCACAGATTATGGTCATAAATTTACCATATATCATATGTTCCAAATTTTTATTAAACTTGCATAGTACAGAAGATCCATATAATTTATACCAAATATAGCCATAGATTGCTATGCATGTCATATATCCCAAAGGTCCCTTACTTAGGTGTTTATTTACACTAATAGATATCCTACTTTCATGTAAATCTTTATACCTAGGCCATATTCTCTTTATCCCAAATCATGTGTTCAATACAGTCTATATTTATGTTCAATTATATACCTTTTTATGTCATGTCCACAAATCATGTGTTCAATACCTTTTTATGTTATAAATATAACATGTCCAATCATATGTCTCAGATTCATGTTCTAGCTACAGTCCATGTTCTTTCCTCAAATTAGTCACCTATTGGTCATGCCCAATTTATGCATCATTCATTTTACTGTCCCAAACATTTTAGCGCATGTTAATCTCTTATGAGATTGGCTCAGGCTCGTGGTAGCCTGGCTATAGAACAGAAAGAGGAAAGAGGTACAGAATAAGATAAATCAAATCAGAACAGAACAGATATAATCTCAGATTCAGATTCACAATTCATGTCAAAATCAGAATTAACGTTTATAGCGGAAAATAACTATACTTGCCTTGATTGGATTAAAGAAAGAACTTTAGTTGCTGCAGAATTGTTGCAGAAGCTTTTATCTCAAATTTGAATTGAATTGCTTAGGTTGATGTTGATTAGCTTCTAGTTTTGATTCCAGCAGAGTAGCGATGCCATTTTTTATTTTTATTAGAACAGAGGCAGAGAAGATGCAGAATAGAATTGTGTGTAGAGGAGGCTAGGTCTTAGGATGTATTTATAGGTGTAGTTAGATGTTTTAGGCCTTTAGATAAACCCTAAAACAGATCAGAACCGTCAGAATTCGTCACAGACTCACCAAAACAGCCCAAAAACCCATCCAGATGCACCCTGGCCGACCCCCAGGTCGACACCCAGGTCGACTCCCCAGTCGACCTGGGGGGGAGGTAGACCCCTAGGTCGACACCCAGGTCGACTCCCCAGTCGACCTGGTCTGGGCGGGAATTTTCCCGCCTGGCTCGTTTTCTGCATTTTTGAAATCTGTTTCGTTTTTCTGATTTTTCGTGAAACTTCTGAGGGCCATACCTCGGTCATACTGACTCCGATTTACGAAATTTCGGACTCTATTTCGCGTATTTTTCCGAGACGAACGCATCCGCGAAACCCGTTTCCCTTAATTCTCATATCTGTAATTAGTTATTCTTTAATTAATATTAACAGAATTACGGGGTGTTACATTCTCCCCTCCTTAAAGGATTTCGTCCCCGAAATCTTCAAGTCAAGAAGAATGTATATCCTAATCATCCAAACAACCATCTACTCAACCATCAAACACAGGCATCCATTGTCCTTATAGACTTCTAATGCTTCCATGTTTAAATGCACAGTGTGTGTATATGACCCTATCTAATGCAAAATCAGGCGTTCCACTGATTCAGTTGACCTCCTTTATGCGAATTATGTCAGTGCCATGAGTCCAATATGTATGCAATTTTCCTATTTGGTACATATCATTTCTATATGAGTGCACAACCATCCACTCATATGCAACATCCATGTGCTGATTCAACCATTTTGCATCCATAAAAATTTTAAAATGCTCACACATCCATATGCAGTATGAGAGTGCTTTCGAGCCGATCTAGTGCCTAGTGTGTGTATATGCGTCTACGAGCAACCACTAGCAACCACTTGCATCCACTTGCAACCATCAAACATAACATGTCTCAAACACATGTTTACACCCATTAGGATTCCTATCTATAATTTGAACATTCGATCCATAGGATACAGTCGAGTGATGGAAGCGAGTACAGATAAAACAAAAACTTGATTCCTATCAGACATTGGTTGAGAAAATGATTCCCCTAAGTATCAACCCCGAAGACCGAAATCAACATCAGATTGACACCCAGAGGGTTACCCTCTTTAGACGATGTCAAAACTGGAAATCTTATCAGAAGTATTCAGATATTTACAGACTACTAGTACAGATTAGGTTCCCTAATGATTCTTTGGAAGCTAAGCATGATAAAATCATATCCCACAAAAACTCAGAATATATGCGTCATATTTGACGCCTAACACAGATATCCCTCAAACCCCAATCTCAAACAGATGAGCCATAATCCTTATGGGTCTGAGTCTACAGCGCAATTCAGAAATAATACTAGTATTAAAGTGCAGAGTATCGATTACAAAATCAAAATACCAAAATCAGAAAAAGTCTTAACTCCATAATCAGATAAAGAAATTAAACCTACTATAGAAATTTTCCTATTTCTATCCTAGCCACTAGCCTCAAGAGTGTTCGCCTGCCCTCCTTGTGCTCGCTTCTTCGGGCAGTCCCTAGTGAAGTGTCCCATCTCCCCACAGTTGAAGCAAGCGCCCTTCCTTTTTCTGCAATCCTTGTTTAGATGAGTCAAGCTTCCACAAGTAAAGCACTTTTTCCCCTTCTTGTCTTCAGACTTATCATCCTTCCTTTGTGTTTCCTTTTTGGGCCCCACTTTCTTATTCTGTGGTTCCTCCTTCTTTGTCTCTTTCGGGCCCTTGTCTTCCTCGTGCAGTAGTGCCATATCCACCAATTTCTCGTAAGTTGCTCCCATGGGTACATGGGTCATGGCTAGGCTGTGCAGTGGTTCGTTCAATCCTTTAACAAAGCGGAGAGCCTTTTTATGCTGAGTGTTGACTAAATCCAATCCGAACCTAGCTAGTTGGTTGAACTGGTTGACGTATTCCTTGACCGTCATACTTCCTTGCTTAAGAGATAAGAACTTTTCCAGTTGTAAACTCCGTTCAGCTTGCGAGAGAAATTTTTTCTCAAACCTTGTTCTGAAATTCATCCATGTCTCAACCAGCTTCTCGGCGTTAGTGACTTCCCACCAGTAGGAAGCTTCGTCTTTGAGCAGCCATACCGCCAACTGTACCTTCTTCCTATCGTCCACCTCGAAGATAACGAATAGATCCTCAGTTTCTTTGAGCCAATTCCTCGCTTCTACGAATGATTCAGTTCCTTTGAAATCCTTCCCACCCATGGCCCTAAAATCTCTACAGATCTTTGAGAAAGCAATTGCACGAGGGGGTGGGGGAGGGGGATCATTTGCTGGACCTGCAGCGGCGGTCCTAGCCTCAAGATATTGACGAAACCAACCGGGTACATGAACACCCTCTGGTATCTCAGATGCTTCAGACATGCTGAAACGAAAAAGGAAAGGTTCAATACAAAAAGGACTGAAAGAAAGATATATGGCTCTTGGGGATTATGTTTTTCAAAATAAGCTTTATTTTTGAAAATACTTCCTTTCAAAACCCTTTTGAAAACAGTTTTCAAAAACTTTACCCAATCTGGTAACCTTCAGCTCTGATACCAAGTGTAACACCCCACCTCCGTTAAGGTCACTCACAAAGGGAATGCCTTAACTTTGGTGGAGCATTTTAGTAAACAGAACAGAAACTTACAAGACAGATAAAACAGTACTTGAAAATTTTTAACTTTATTACAGCGGAAACAGAAATCAATATGGTTACACCCTTTCAAATCTCAGAATTCAAGTACAAAATATCAGTCTTGTACAAAAGCCTTCAAAATGCATAGTTTAAAATCATAATCCCCATAGAACGGAAGCTATACAGAGCCAAGCCATACTTTAAGCACTTCAAGCAAAGAGAAATCCGGATCAAGCTAAAGTATTCCCTCCTTGGATAACCTGGGGGGAAACGGAAGAAAGGAGGCGAAATAACAAGGGTCAGACAAAAAGTCTGGCAAGTCCAGTGACTTTCAGCATATGAACAGATAATAATAATATGACATGAACATAAAACTGGATGAGAGATAACTGTAACAGGTGTAGCAGATATAACAGAAGAACAGAATGACATAAACTATTGCTTTACACTTCTCTGCACTAATACTAGTATAACAGAATTAGGTGTCACCCTAATGTCAAACTGAAACAGGAACGGGTACAGAATAATTTAACAGAAACAGAATGCTAATAATGGGCCTTTACTACCCGATCAGAAACAGACAGAAGCAGAAACAGATTAATCCCTACGCAAACAGAATGTAGAATTAGGTGCACACTAGTAATGGGCCTTTACCACCCAACAGACGGTACCACGCAGAAACAGACAGGTGTTACCACCCAACAGAAACAGACGGTACCAACAGAAACAGACAGAACTAAGTGTACCCTAAAACCCTACCCCAAGCGATCGGCTCCCTAATACATAAATATCCTGTGTCGGCCCCACAGTAGGGTGTATCACTCCCTAAAGTGACAACCAATTGGCACAGACCTATTTACAGATGTCACGGCGTCTTACATCCTCAGAGGCAGACCGGGATCCATGCACGCACATGACCCGGTTGGAACGCACCATCAACACCCCTCGCCATTATCAGAATGAACCGCTTATAATTAGTTCAGTAAGCGTGCCCGGACCCTACTTACTGTTGGGTCAAAGTTTTGATACCAGAAAGGGTTACTGACTAATATGGGTCCCAAACAACAGATGACACAAGTAATTCCCCTCCTAACCTTGTGTCCCCAGACTAACAGATTTCAGCTTAACTTGTCTACAAGTTTCAGACATACAAAAAGTTAGGTTAACTAGTTCACAGATCAGACAATCAAGTTAACAGGTTTTCAGACTAACGGATCAGATGTTCGGATTAACAGGCTTACAGATTAACTGGTTCCAGATTATCTAACTTTGTATTGGGCCTACGGATTCACGAAACGGGTTCATCAGATTCATTGGTCCAATTGGTTTAACCTTACCCAACACGTTTTAGACATCATAATTATCTCAGATTTTCATTAATTAAATATTAATGCCCAAACCTCTCACATTAGACTGACAGTTTGCGGCTACTGGTTAGGCCGGTTGGTTCCGGGCAGGTTTCTGTCGCAAACTGAGTCTAACCTCGGGTTTCAAGCACGTTATGACTAACTTCTCACATTAGAACCTATTGTTTGCGACCACTGGAATATGTCGGGCGGTTCCGGGCAGAATTACGCCGCAAACTCATTCTAACCTCGAGTTAGCCATGTTTATCTTTGCGGCCAATTAATTAATGATTTACCATTTATACCCACGCCTAATATACATGTCAATTATTCATAACTATAGCCAATTCGGATTATGTCAATAGCGGACTAATTATACCAACTCAACAGATATAGCAGATAACATATTTCTCAGGTTAGGCGACTTAGCAGATTAAGCAAACTAGCAGATTTAGTATTTTCAACAGACTTAGCAAATGACAGATTTGGCAGATGAACAAATCTAGCAGACTAGGCAGTAGAGCAGAACTAGCAGATTAAGCAATATAACAAAACTAGCAGATTAGGCAATGTAACACAACTAGCAAATTAGGCAAATATAACAAATTTACTTATTTCTTAAAGTTTCATACCTTGCCTAATTATAAACCTTGCCTAAGTTCACGTGCATAAATAATAGTCTTGATTCACAATATTATCATATACCTTATGTTTGTATTAAATTTACATAGCACAGATTATGGTCATAAATTTACCATATATCATATGTTCCAAATTTTTATTAAACTTGCATAGTACAGAAGATCCATATAATTTATACCAAATATAGCCATAGATTGCTATGCATGTCATATATCCCAAAGGTCCCTTACTTAGGTGTTTATTTACACTAATAGATATCCTACTTTCATGTAAATCTTTATACCTAGGCCATATTCTCTTTATCCCAAATCATGTGTTTAATACAGTCTATATTTATGTTCAATTATATACCTTTTTATGTCATGTCCACAAATCCTGTGTTCAATACCTTTTTATGTTATAAATATAACATGTCCAATCATATGTCTCAGATTCATGTTCTAGCTACAGTCCATGTTCTTTCCTCAAATTAGTCACCTATTGGTCATGCCCAATTTATGCATCATTCATTTTACTGTCCCAAACATTTTAGCGCATGTTAATCTCTTATGAGATTGGCTCAGGCTCGTGGTAGCCTGGCTATAGAACAGAAAGAGGAAAGAGGTACAGAATAAGATAAATCAAATAAGAACAGAACAGATATAATCTCAGATTCAGATTCACAATTCATGTCAAAATCAGAATTAACGTTTATAGCGGAAAATAACTGTACTTGCCTTGATTGGATTAAAGAAAGAACTTTAGTTGTTGCGGAATTGTTGCAGAAGCTTTTATCTCAAATTTGAATTGAATTGCTTAGGTTGATGTTAATTAGCTTCTAGTTTTGATTCCAGCAGAGTAGCGACGCCATTTTTTATTTTTATTAGAACAAAGGCAGAGAAGAAGCAGAATAGAATTGTGTGTAGAGGAGGCTAGGTCTTAGGATGTATTTATAGGTGTAGTTAGATGTTTTAGGCCTTTAGATAAACCCTAAAACAGATCAGAACCGTCAGAATTCGTCATAGACTCACCAAAACAGCCCAAAAACCCATCCAGATGCACCCAAGCCGACCTGGCCGACCCCCAGGTCGACACGCAGGTCGACTCCCCAGTCGACCTGGGGTGGGAGGTCGACCCCTAGGTCGACACCCAAGTCGACTCCCCAGTCGACCTGGTCTGGGCGGGAATTTTCCCGCTTGGCTCGTTTTCTGCATTTTGAAATCTGTTTCGTTTTTCTGATTTTTCGTGAAACTTCTGAAGGCCATATCTCGGTCATACTGACTCCGATTTACGAAATTTCGGACTCTATTTCGCGTATTTTTCCGAGACGAACGCAATCGCGAAACTCGTTTCCCTTAATTCTCATATCTGTAATTAGTTATTCTTTAATTAATATTAACAGAATTACGGGGTGTTACAATAAATATCTTCACTTGACTATACCTTAGGTGGTCTCAAAGTTTCATGCCTATTAGCTGTAAAAAAATCTTATCTCTTCTAAAAGGATGACTAATATGAAGAAAACATCTATGACAGTCAAACCATGAAATTTTCTTTCCGTGAGGTAAAGAAAATGCTCTTGTTTCTTCTATGTAGTAAAGACAAGCTAGACGACCAGTCGTACTTCAACTTAAAAGCATTGCATACGTAGCAGAATCGATAATTGTCCATGACACAGAAGCATACATGTGAAAGTTCTTTTTTTGCAAAAATATCATATGTTTCTACTCCATCGTACCACAATTTTTTTAAGTCTTTAGTCAATGGTTGTAAATAAACATCGATTCCTTTTACCGGATCATCAGGACTAGGGACGACAATTGTGAGAAACATATAAGGAGTTTTCATACACATCCATGGAGGTAAATTATAAGGTGTGATAATTATAGGCCAGGACGAATATTTAGCACCAAATTGATAAAATCGTGAAAATCCATCCGTACACAAACCAAGTCTAACATTACGACTCTCGGATGCAAAATGGGATACTTGTGGTCAAAATACTTTCATGTTTTCCAATCAGCTGGGTGTGTTAACGTACCTTTCTTCTGTGTTCCCACACTATGCTATCTCATATGTTGCGCGGTTACAGAAGATGCATATAACCTATGAAGCTTAGGAATAACAAGTAAAATGCATTCGTTTATACGAGACTTCCTTTCACTTTTTCTTTCTTGGTTGTATCTTTCCTGATTACATATTTTACAATTCTTAAGGTTGATATCGTCCTTCTAAAATAGCATGCATCCCTTTAGACATGTATCTAATTTTTTCATACGGTAAACCAAAAGCCAACATCATTTTTTTACTTTATAATGATTTTTGCACATTAAATTATTGGAAGGCATATGTCGCTTCGTAGCTTGTACAACGGCTGTAAATTCAACTTCTGTGAGGTTGTATTTAGATTTCATCGCAATATATTCAGCAGTTACTGATAATTGGGTTCCGCTTTTACAGCCTTCCTAAAGGGGTTTCTTCGCGGCATCTAATAAATCATATATTTTTTAGCTCCAACTTTTGGTTCTTCTTCATCGTTACCATCGTCATCAGTAAATTGTTGAACAGGGAACATTGAATGTGCAGCATCTTCAATCATATGTTTTACGAGATTCGTTGTAGCGATTTCATTATTCACTACCTCCTCAACTTGTACAGAAGTAGATGGTAACGGTTCTCCATGATGATCCCAAACCAAATAGTTTGGCACAAAACCGTACTGACACAAATGAACTCTAACCATTTGCAGTATCAAATGCTTTAATAATTTGCATTTACTACATGGACAAAAAAATTCGACGTCATTTTCGTTGTTACTCACCATTAATAAATGGTTCATTTATTGTGTCATCGGCTTCTCTTCGTTTGTATATCCAGCTTTGATCAATAAAATAATTGTCCATTTTCCTAAGTAGATATATAATTAAAAAGTATGATAAAATTTGCATTGACATTTTATTAAAACATTTATTAATTCATAATTTACACTTTTGCTAGTGGGTCATCCTCCCATTACAAATACAATAACATAATTAAATCGCGTAAATCATTTCAATTTAAATGATTCAACAAAATTTCGGCAGCACTTCACTTTAGGTCCTTGAATTGTACATAATTACGTGTACACAGGGAACATAAAGGAAGCGCTTTCAAAATTTTGAGAATCGTTTAAACTGAAATGATTTACGAGATTTAATTTTGTTATTGTGTTCGTAACTAGTCCAACATGAAGGAAAAATCCAACAAATATTGTATATGATGAATATAACCGTTCTATTAGCAAAACAAACATTCTCGTAACAATCATATATAATACTTATCAGACAGAGCCGAAAACTCTCTAAGGCTTTATATATGTATATAATATATTACGATTGGTGCTCTTCAATCTCTAATTATACGTTTATGTATTTTATCACATATACGTGTATTTTCAACATTCAATCGAACTAACCGTACGTTATATATATACACACACACACATACATATATATATATATATATATATAACTAAATATCGTTTTCGATAAATTTTTATAAAACATAAACTTAATTATTTCCATTTCCACTAAACGTTTTCGATAAACTAAATATCGTTTTTGATGAATTGGGCCTCAATTAATTTAACCTATGCATATATTAATTAACAGCATTATACGTACAATACTATACATGCATATATACATACAACAAAAATTAATTAAACCTAAATTAGCAACATAATTAATCAATCTATATATACATACATGTATTAACAGCACTACACATACAAACACACAATCTAACAAACAAATTAAGCTTAAACTAGCAAACCTAGGGTATTAAATAAAATTAGCGCTTCATACCTTGAAAATTGGGGATGAATTGGAGCTTAGAGAGGAGGAGAGAGGGTCTTGAATGCGTTGGAGAGAGTAGCGGCAGCTATAGTGGTGGCCGATTTCAGAAATAGGGGAGAAAGGATTAGGGAAATTGGAAAATGTTGAGGCAGAAATCGAATGGAAGGAGGAAGAAAGCAAGTCGGGTTTTTTCTGCTCAACTAAGCAACGGCCTCCAATGTCATTGTAACCAATGGCTTCCCACGGTTTTTGTTTTTAATGCAAAGAAAAATCCAGAATTTAGCTTCCGTTGAAAGCCGCTAGAAGGCGTTTGGGGGAGGGAGGGTTGGCGGTCGTCGCCCCCCTCCGTTGCTATATCCTCTGTTTCTTACAGTGAATTTTTTTATAAACTAGGTTACTGTTTTTCGGAAATCAACAAAAATAACAACGTAGAAATTTACCAAAATTCAAATTTTAAATTAACACGTAATCATCATCGTATTCATGCATTAAAACTACAAAAAAACGATTCAAAAAAAATTCATGCTACCAAAATTTTCTACAAATTTCCGTATAATTGCTGACATTGCAGCAATTATACCAAAAAATTGCAGAATTTTATGCAATTTTTGATGATTTGTGTGAAAAATTCAAACTCAAAGCATATATTTATTAACACATTCAAGTATTGCAGTAAACTCAGCAGAAATATAAAATAAATTGAATATAAATGAGAAATATTTCATTTCTAGTAAATTGCTGCAAATGATTTCAATATATGAACTGATGTGTCAAAAAAGTTATTTCACGTTGTTAAACCGAATGTCCAGTTTCAATTTAACTTTGCGATTACCCTATTTTTTTTCTCTACCATTAATTTATGTTGGTTCTCTCTTAGCAACGTGCCTGTTTTAGGGATATTTCACACTAGTTTTTTTAAGGGGATTGTTAAAGGGACTCCATATTTGATTAAGGGGAGGATAATTTTATATGGACTCCAACTTAAGTTTTTTTTGTTAATGGGGGGTTTGGTTTATTTTTTTTCAGAAAAAAAGAGACATAAATACCCCGGGCTTGTCACTTATGTTAAACTCTAACTTACTAAATTCAGCGCAAGTAATAAACATGCGAATTACTAAAACTCAATTACACAAATTCGATACAACATATTAGATCAAAATTTATGTTTATGCATTTGTTTTAAATTAATCATACCAATTCCAATGTGAAATTATAATTAATTACCTAATTTGATGTCTTTTGATCACGAATGAAACTTTCTTATGTTTCTGTTACAATAACTATATCCATTTTTTTATGTGCACTGTTAAATTATAAGCATTAATTAAGGTTTAAGTTTTATGGTTTATATTAACGAGGATTATAGAGGGTTAATATTAGAATTTTAATTTGTATGTTTAAGGGAGACTAATTTATTCTGTCCTCCCCATAACAATTATACAATAAACAAAAATTGGTCCTCCCCTTAATCAAATATGGAGTCGCTTTAACAATCCCCTTTTTTAATTAAAACCACCAGTCTAGCTAGTTTTGCCCATATAGGTAAAATTTACTTTTTCATCACCTTTACATTGAAGTCCGCTTTTATTTTCATTGTCTCGTACTTGTTGCGTATGTTCAGATTGTAAAACAACTACTTCCACCTAGTTTTCACATGACAAAACCTTGTCTAGGGTTGGAGATGCTCTAATTGAAGAATCTGTGACAAATTGAAGGCGTCGATGTTTCATTGACTCAAGTTTTCAATAGTTTAAACAAAAAGAAGGTGATTTATTTGGTCAGTCATGATATCAAATCTTACAAAACTGAAAAGCTGAAGTTGCTCAAGTTAAATGCAATATGAGTTTGTTGAAACTATTGTAATGTATGTCACCATGACACTACTAACAGTGTTAGTGATGTGTGGCTGAGATTGCCCCTTGAATTTCTCTTGTTAAATCTCAGCCACTCACCACTAACACCGTTAATGGTGTCATGGCGACACTGTTAAATAGTGTCAACAAACTAGCACTCAGTTAAATGCGTCAGAGACAAATAACCGAAGTTTTATACGTACTGATTTGATGGCTTGTTTTCAAAATTCTCGAGGTATGTATTGTTTTGGAATTTCTTTTATCGTTAATACATTTTTTGTTTAGGAATTTTGGACTGTGTTCGCTCATAATCGAGATCAATTATGCTCAATCCTCTAATATCAGAGTAACAAATAATAAAAAAGGCATGTTTTCTTTGAATAAATTTTCGTACTTTCATGCCATTTTTTCCTTCATCCAAATTATAATAGTAGACGAAGATTAATGCATGCCAAATTGTGATAATAGATTGGAGAAAATTTAGGTTATTTCTATTTGTTATTAGTAGAAACTTATATATGCTTACTTTTTTACCTTTTTTGATAATATAGTGATCACGTTAAGTTATATTTTAGCAAATATGTTATAACCCAAGTTATATGCAAACATCCATCACTCTTAAGTACATCCCCATGAATATTTTGTATTTTCCATGGCAGTAAGTGCTCTTTAGGCAAAGGATTCGTTGTCAAAATCAAAGTTATTATCTTTAATCATAGCTCGATTATTTTGTCAATTCTTTAATTTCTAATGTGCGCATATGGATTGTAATTTGAATCCATAATCATGCGATTTTATTTTATTTTATTGGTAAAAATGTAATATTAGTGGTATTTGAGAAATAGATCTGCTTTCAAATAGATTGAACCTTTCATGCTAGCTAGAATTACATTCAAGAATATAAGAACTTTCTTAGTATTCTGGATCATTGCTTAAACTAATACATACAATGCAGAATCCACTTGTTTTAACAAACTCTTCTTCCTCTCTATCACACCATATATACCCTTAGATATTATCAGACATCTCCCAAATATATACGCAAGGTACTATATATCTTTCATTTATTCAATTTCTTTTGTTATTTATACCTGTTTCCTTTTCCACTTCCATGTAAATATTTCGTCCACTTTATTTATTCGGTTCATTACAACTTTGCTTTGTGAGATGTTGTATGTTGTACGGATTTTGTTATATTTTCTTTGATGGTTTTATGTCATTGGTCTTCGATCAGTGTACATTCACACGGTTGTTTAGGCTAGTACTTGAGCGTTAATGATGGTATGTTCACATACATTTTGGAGATTTACTATATATTTCACTATGTAAAGGTTAATGGTAAGATGGTGGTTGTGTATTATGGCAAAATTCTTTGTTTCATATAGTTTGTCTATTTTGTCACGTAAAAGGAAACATCATCTTTTATAATGAAAATGATTATTAAGGTAGATATAGTTGATTATTTTTATCTATAGATCTTATTGTGGTGTTATACTACAGTCTAAATGTGAAGGAGCAAATAGAGGATGAAGTTTTTTTTTACGTATTTATAATTTAATTTTTATACTTTAGACATTGTGATGTATAAATGTATTGGCTATGTAAACATAACTTCTGTTTAAATTTTTGTTTGTGTGACATGGTTTAAGTAGCATCAATAATACTTCAAATGTTTTATCGATTATATTACCCTTTTTGTTGTTTTTGTAATATTGTTTTGTTACTTGATATATATATAGGAAAGACTAAATGGACACAAAATATTGACACAAAATTAAACATACAAAATCTGAGCCATTTGTTCTCCCTTGAATTCCACATCCACATTTTGTGTACACAAGTTTGTGTCTCAATAGCCTCTACATATATATATATATATATATATATATATATATATATGTATGTATATATATTGTGGGTTGAGTATTATCAAAATCAATGTATATGATGTTTAGATTGATAGTTAGAAACATAGCAAAAATGTAGGAAACCCACTTCGAAAATGTTGTAAAAATGGCAAGATTTTTTTTTTAAAAAAAAAATGTGTTTTAGAAACGACATCGATAAGATGTAAAAAAAAATAGCGTAGAAATAAGTTAAAAAAGGGCGTTGGAAAAGCATTGGAATTTTAATTTCCATATTAGTTTTACCAATGCCAAAATTTTGTTGGGAAAGCATTGAAAATTAGTTTTCCGATGCCATACAGACTCCATTTTAGCATCTGAAAATTTGTTTTCTATGCAACATTATGGTATGGGTCATCCCAAATGGTATGGAACTACCTATATATAATAGCAATCATCATACCTCGATCTCGAGATGAAGAGATATTCTAAGACAATGTGAGACGAAATCATGTAAACAATCTCTTATGAGCCATAGTGCTCCTTTGTGGCATATATTCATCTTTGATGCAACAAAGATATCAAGTAGAATATCAAATCACTTTACATTTGTTCGATCTCTTATTTCCTCTACTACATTGCATGGGATGTGAATAGTAATAGGGAGAGCGATAGATCATTCAAGAAGTGGTGCGACTGTTATATCGCACTAGTTATAGTTCTTTTGTCCTAAATAAGTTATTTTTTTCCTAAAACAGCAAACAAGGCCCAAGGCCCATATAAATAAGATGGGTACCAAACCTACAACCAGGTTTAAACCCATATAAGCTCTTAATATAGCATTTACTCTTTTACATTATCAAACCCTAGCCGTCGACTTTCATTTCTCATCATAAGAGAAAATTCATAAAATGGTGATCTACTATTAAAATTTTCACACTTCAAATCTTCTTTCTACAAACAAAAATCAAAGAGTTCGTTGATGGAGGATTTCAGCTTCCTTCTTCTTCCCATCGATTGAATGGCGGCTCCTCAAATGTGGTCTTATGCTTTTGCTTTAGTCAGATCTGACTGCTTATGGTTTGTTTGTGGCTACACTCATCCTTTTTCCAAACAAACAAGTGATGTATCTTATAATTGATGCTACTTTTGTAGTAGTTTCCATTAATTACTTAATTGCTAATCAATTGCCTTGTTATCATAGAACTCTAATTAAAAATTATCTCGAGTTGAAAGAGCGGTAGTCTCTTTCCAAATCGAATATTCTTGGTTTATTTATTTGTTTATCTAGCCGTGTACCTTCTCGAGTACAAAATTTCTCTTCTGTATAGAAACCACTTTTGATTTGGAACTGAGTTCGATCACCATCATGCTCCACCATGTGCGAACTTGCTCCTAATTATGCTATTTTGCCATGGGATATGTTTGACATATACTCCCACCTTGTAAGTATGCTTCAATATGTTGCTTATAGTTTTCTACCTTTCGGTGTCTTAGCTTACTATATTTATAATTTTTGAATGCCTATTTGTTTTGTAGTAGATAGTTTAAGTTTCTGATTAGATGATTTTCCATAATTGCAATTGTCCATTTTTTTGTTTATGTAGTTTTAAATTTCTTCATTTACAGATGTGTAAGATTATTAATGTTAGGGTTATGCATGGTTCACTGAATTCCTTTGATTGGACTTGTAGTTTTGTTGAATGTATTGGAAATTTCTCTGATATGTTGCATTGATTTGATTTGGCTGAATTTTATTTTTTCTTTGGCATTGAACCACATATTCCTGGTGTAAACACAATAAAAATATGGATATGGATGCTCAATATTTCTTGCTTTATTTTTGCAAAAGAGGCATTTAATTTCATCTTTTTATTCCATTTGTAACCTTTGTCCCTGGTTAGAATGTAATTTATTAAAGCAAAACAAGCACAATGTAACATTTTCGGATAATTTGCTTCATTCCATACGTCATTGCGCCACTCTAATTCAACTTCATTTCCATTAATATATTCCCATATTTTTTACGATAATTTGCCTTCTGAAATATGTTTCCAAAACCATGCATCTTTTGTATATTCATATCAATTGGTATTTTTTTAATAGTTGCATTAAAGATTGAACATGCTCAGTGTAAGACAATATTCTAGCTATGATTTTTTATTATGGTTTATACATTTTCATTTACTTCAAATGCGTAGATAGTGTTCCAGTCTAAAATGAATTATCACAAATCCATGGATCAAACCATAGGCTATTTTGTTTTCGATCCTGTAATTTTCTTTCAATAAATTTCAACCATTTTTCTACATTTAAATATATTTTTTTCATGCAAAATAATGACGATTTCGTGACAGTAAAAGAAAAAAAATTGTTTTTCAGATATTTTTCCTAAGTTCATTTTTCTCATAGTGATTTTCTTTTCAGAAATTTCCAAAATAATTAACATTACATGCTTCACTTAAACTTTGATGTGTCTTAGTCTCAATCCTCCTGATTTTTATTTTTGCAACTTTACGATACTTTCCACTTTAAATAAATTGCACACATCTTATTTTTATTTTTATTTTGTGAATTGCTTTTACTATAGAGTTGTAAGATTAAATCTAATACACAATTTTCTGAATTGCTTTTTTAAAAACATAAAAGAAGTAAGGCCTAAAGCCCGGAATAACGGGTAAGAAACCCGATCCCAATTACAAAAAGCAAACCCTAGCCTTCAACACAATCGAAACTAAACAAAACTACCATACCAAAAAAATGGCAGAAGGAAAGAGAAAAACTTTCGAAACTTCTGCACAAACTAGGGCTTCAAGGCGGCTTCCAGATGAAAGTTCTCATTTGATTTTTTTCTTTTGATGGAGAACATCGAAACTAAAATTACAAGGACTCTTACCGGAGTCTTCACGATTCTTCAAATCAGCGCTTTGATTGATAAAATCATTGTTTTCCTCCAGATCTGTGATAAGGGGAAGCGATAGCCTTTTATTAGGCTGATTGCAGCTTGAAGTATCCTTCATCTCTTTAGAAAAGCTGCTCTCCCCTTCACTATAAGTAGGTAAGTGATAAATCTGATCGTTAATCAAGCTTTTGAAGTGATTGTCCTTAAGTCTATGCAAATTGTAGAACTGCTTATCTCTTTTCCTTTTTTGCAAGGACAAAACACCATCTGGATCACTGCTAGAAGGAAGGTAGTCTTTGTGTCCTGCATTAGGTAAAAACCATCATAACTATTCAAAATATTAGCATTCTTAGATCTATGCTTAAATAAATTTGGCCACTTCCCTTACAGAAACCATTCCTGTTGCCACAACTGAGACAACGGCCTCCAATTAGGAACTCAAAGTGGATGTTACGTCCCCAACTTCCACAGTCTCCCTTATAATATGGATTGGAGTTAAAGTGAGAGTTGCTGGATTTTCCAAAATTATGCATCCCATTTAGTAAGAAATCTTCGACTTGCTTTTCATAATCAGTGTCTTTACTGAATTTGGTTTGATTGGTGATAGCATAATTATCTTGCCCGATAGCTTTTTTGATTATAGTTTGACTATCAACTATGTTTTTCCAAAGTTGATTGCTGCTAATTTCCTTGTTGAGATGCAATATTTTGTTTCTCTCACTCCATAAGTAGTAAATCGCCGCAGTTAAAATGATACAAGCCCTTTTGAATAGTCTTGTTCCCTGAATATAGTCAATGTTATCACTGGTATTTAAAGTAGGAAAATATTGAGTGAATCCCAATGAGCATTTGACATTAAACCAAATGTGATGGGAATAAATACAATCAAAAAACAAATGATTAGTGCTTTTCAATCACTTTTGCAAAAAAGCATGTAGTTTCAAATCTTTGTTCCATTTTTGCAATTTTCTCTAGTAGGGAGCTTATCTAGAAGTGCAAGAATGGGTCATTTTAGGACAATTCGATTTACACCAAGTTACCCTATGCCGGTTGACTTCTAAAACGTCGTGTGACCTGTGACTTAGAGTAGGATCTTTCTATATGGAATACGCGGAAGTAGATACGATAAACTAACTTGACTAATACAATAGTTATGCAAACAAATATTAAATAATAAATGATATCACAGATAAGTAAATGCATTAAGTAAAGTGACACCAGGAATTTTATACTGGTTCAGACTTTCCGTCCTACGTCCAGTCCCAGACTCCTTTTGGAATTCTACTATCAACACTCTCTCTTCACCCGGAGGAACAGGTTCACAACAATCCAATCCCCAACAAGAATCAATCCAAGCCCCAACAAGGATTTCTCTCCTGGGCACCGACACAGGACTTTAACAAACAAAAAGAGTTTGACTTCTGCTTGTGTTCTTGAGCAACACTGAATATCCAACGATTGAGTACACCCTTCTTACAATCTTATCCTCAAGTATATAACGTGTATGTGAAGATAGAAGGAACTATATTACTTATTGAATCAAGAGATTTGAAATAAATTCAAAGATTCAAGAAGTAATTTGAATATTTGAGAAGCTTTTAGAATGCAAGAGAGTATAGAGTTTAAGATCAGAAACTATAAGAAGATTTTGTGATTTGTAAATCATGTTAGTTATATATAGGGCTATCAACGGACACTTTTGGATGTGGATAGTGCCATATCTGCACCCGCATCCGAAACCATTTTTGGATATCGGATATCTGCATCCGCGGATATGGACGGATATCAGATAATTATCTGCTCCGCCAACGGTCGATAAATCAATGAACATAAATGAATTTTTTTTAGCTTAATATTAAGCTTTTTCAACCCAGTTGATTGCTAATGTGCTAATAAATAAATATGATGATGAAGAGTTTCGGCGAAAAGAAGCAACCATTTCTATTATAAATGAAGAGAAATCTCTTCATGAAAGATAGTGACCTTTCAGAAAATGTGGCCCTTGTAAAATATGACCGTTGGAAATATGATCATTGTAAAATATGGCCGCTGTAAAATATGACCGTTGGAAATACGAAGTGTCTTTTCGTGAAGTGTCTTTTCACGAAGTGTCTTTTCGCGAAGTGTCTTTTCGAAGTGTCTTTTCGCGAAGTGATGAAGTGTCTTTTCGTGCAATCAGTGTCTTTTCGCACAGTGTCTTTTCACGAAGTGTCTTTTCATAAGTGCATTTGTGTACGTTATATATTTGAGGATAGATTTTAACAATATATAACACATCTAAGACACAATTAAATAGATAATCATAATCTATCACTTTTCCTTTGATCTTCGCTTCTTCCTTGTCATGAATCAAAAACTTGTGAACTACTAACTTCCACCTCATCTCCTTTAATAAACTCCTAGATTTTTCTAAAAGAGAATTTATCTTTTGAACTCATTTTTCAAATCCACTTGTCGTTAAAAATACTATGATCAATACATATATTTTGAGTAGCTTATTTGAAAATAGAAGCAACTTGATTGTTTTAAATATTCCAGCAATTGTTTTGTATAATCTTCTGAATAGAACATTCAGCACCCCCAAGAGATACAAGTTATTTCATTTAAGGTGGTTGATCAGTGAATTACAAAAAATCTGAGGGTCAAACCACAAGCTATTTTGACTGCCATATTTAATTTTTCTCTCAATTAACTTGACACCCATTTCCCTGATATCTAAATGTTTTTCCAAACATAAGAGTGATGATTTTTTTTGCTACTAGTCCAGAAATTTTTGTTTTTGAGATACCTGGCTTTCATCCATCTTGCCAAATGCCCACAAGGATTTACGTTCCAAAAATTTCCAAAACAACTTAATTTTGCACATCTCAATAAGATCTCTAATATCTCTAAGGCCAAGCCCCTAATTTTTTTTTTTTTTTTTTTGCTTGCAGACTTTGTCCCATGAAATTTTGTGATGCTTGCCTTTTCAAATAAAACTAGCACACATTTTTTCAATTTTCTAAGTAGCTTGTAGGGATGTTATGTGATTGGATCCAATAGATGATAACTGCAGTGATGACAATATGAGTTAATTCCATTCTACCAGCCATAGATAGTAGCTTATTGGACCATCCCTCTAATTTTTAATTGTGAATAATAGCAAAGATTCTTTGTAGAACAGTCCCTTTCATTAATATGATCGATGCTAAGGGGAAACCCTAATATCGACGTAGTTTCATAGAGTCATTCGGTCTGAATGCTTGGCAGGAAGATTCCCTTCAGTAAACTTCAAGAGATTGGGAATTTCTTCTTTGTAAATAGAGTCCTTACCAAAGTAAATCTTGCTTTTTTCTCATTTGCTTTTAAACCAACATGCTTTTCTAGATTATCAAAAAACTGTTTAATAGTTTTTGCACACCTTTTATCTGCTTTCACAAATAAAAGCATATCATCTGCATCTAAAAGATGAATAATACGAGGCTTGTTTCTATTGATAGGTTTGACGTTGCCACTCAGTAATTCAATTTCCATTTGCATGGAAAAATATTACATAAAAATAGAGAATAAGTAAATAGACAAAATGTCTCCTTGTCTTATTCCTCTATTGTTGTGAATGAACCCTTTAGGGGATCCATTTATCATGACTAAGTATATAACATTATTAATGCAACCCTTAATTAAGGCACATAATTTTCCGTTAAAGCCCTTCTACTTCATACTATATATATTATAAAGTTTCTATTAATTTTGTCAATTGCCTTATGTAGATCAATTTTAATGCACATAAGATTTTTGTTTTTAATATTAAAGTTTCTTATAAGCTCGTGCGCTAATAAAGATTTTTCAGAAATAAGCCTCCCAGGAATAGATGTATTTTAATTTTCAAAAATAAGAAATTTGAAAAAATAAATTATTGGATATACCTTCATCCCCTTGAAGCACACATATATTCATGACAACATATTAATTGTAATAGAAGAAATCTCTTGTTATTACATGTCGCCAATCTCATGTATATACTCATCTATTTAAGTTATCATGCGATGTGAGATTAATTTCGAATTCAATTTACGCATCCACTCTCATACAATATGAGTCACACCTAACACTTACTTTTTTTTAGTACGGTACAAAGGGCACTATGCTTATGCTACGGGCTACCACGGTACAGTCGACCAAGCAGTGTTTGGCCGGTGTAGCCAGCCGAACTTGTTGAAAAACAAAAACAAAAAATTGTTCGGTGGTAGTCCTTAGTATAAATCTCGGTACCCTTAGCATCACATTTTTTTTATTTTTGTGAATTGATTTTACTGTTATGTTGTAAGATTGATTCTAATACATAATGGTAGTAGTGGTGATTTTGTGTTATCTGAGATGAGAGAAAATCACGTGGACCGAAGTATAAGGATGTCTTGGGTGCCAAGCCATTCAACATAAGGTGCACAAGCATTTAGTTTGCAATTAAGTCCTTACTCATAAAATGTTTGGATTACTTTGCAAATTTTTAAGCATTATGATTAGGTTGGCACACTGGTACATCATTGTTTTGGTTCAACTGATTTTCCCCAATCTCTAATAAGTTTGATGTTATAACCTAAGCCTATGATATCAAATTGAAAATGTACATGTTCTTGTTCTACATCAATTGACCAAACCTATGTAGATGGATATCTTAACCTAGTAAAAAATTGATAGCTGTATTCACTTCATCCACACTAAAGAAATACCATATATGAATATAACTAGACACGTATCTTTATTAATGGTAGGCTTAGAATCACGAACTTTTAGTTCGACCATGAAGTTCCAACAATAGCCTTATATATAACTTTTTAAACATTAAATTGTTACTTCATATGATCTCCCCACTAAACTAGATGTGCTTTTTACAATTACTTAAAACTTCTTCAGACTTAGATCTCGATTCCAATTATTTTGGATAGGAATTTTCAAATGTAAGATCATTATATTTAATAATAATTATAATATTTTTAACATCTTGCCTTTTGGTATCAATGTGAACTACCAAAAATGTATTTTTAGTAACTTATAAATAATATCTAACTTTTTTTTTAATTGAAAGGGCTACTCTACAAATATTATTAAATTTTAGTATCATTTAAAAATAAAAACATAACAATTAAAGCTCATTCAAAAGTTTGTTCTTTGTTAATTAATAATACAAATAAAAATTAAACTGAAAAAAATTGATATTGCAACTTCAGAATAAAAATTCAAATCATCTATACATGTTTTCAGCAAAACAAAAATATAACAAAATGTCATGCAAATCATTTTCTTTTGAAATTTTTAAACATATTCATTCTATTATATATAAAGTTCAATATTTGACCACTGCTATTTTGTTCTCTGATTCATCTCAAACCAAATAGAGCATTTCCCTTTATCGGATTTGAACCAATGACTTACGCCTTACCATGGCGTTACTCTACCACTGAGTTAAAAGGGCCTGCTCAATTCATGACTTAGCCATTTTCTCTTATGAGTCTACTGCATTTCGTACTAATATTTCATTATTCTCCCTTCAAATTTTTTACATTTTCTAGTTAACATAACCTAACAGTCATGCCCTTTTTGTTTTCCTACATTCACTCTTTTATTTATGACATTACTCTAAACATCCTTGAATTAAAAATATATACTCATTAATTTATTCTACAATCAAGGGACTAGACAAAAACCCTCTGCCAAGTTTCTAGATCTAAGGAATAAACAAATATAATAATATATTGCAAATTTAAGGGAAAAATCAAAATCCTTCATTCAATTTTTAGAATTTAGGAAAATACAAATTTGTTGTTTCACTTGTAAACTCTTTGGCCTTAGATGCAAATTCATCATCGCCTTGAAATTAAAGATCAAAGTCGAACTATTATGTTCTTTTATGAGATTTGTTTTTCTCGATAATGTTAAGCATAGAAATTTTAATATTTATATTTTTGTATTCTAAAGTACCGTTGTTTGATTCAAAAAAAAAACCTTAGATTTATTCTTACTTCATAATACGTCAGTTTAATTTGTCTATTTCCGCACCTATATTAGATTGTCAAATCAATTTTGAATAAACAGGGTATGTTCTCTGTTCTCTCTCTCTCTCTCTCTCTCTCTCTCACACACACACACACACACACACACATATATACATACATACATACATACATACATATATATATATATATACATATATATATAGTTCAATATATGACCCTTTCGTTCGTAGTTACTCCAAACATCCTTGGATTGAAAATGCTTACTCAATAATTCAATCTGCAATTAAGAAGGAAAACAAAAATCCCTTACCAAGTTTCTAGATGTAGGAGAAAAAGGTACAAACTCACTAATCTATCATAAATTTCAGGGAAACACCAAAACCCTTCATCAACTTATTTCATTTCGTTTATAACTACTATTTCAATTTCATATAGAAAATTTGTTAGTTTTGTTGCACCGGAGTTTTATCCTAGGCTCTTGGGGAGGTATTGTGTTTATACTAAAATTGTCCAGAGGATAAATGTAGTACTATTAAGTTCTCTAATATTATTATCTTATAAGAGTGCTGTAAAATATTTTATTAATGATATAGATAGTTGTTGTACTAAAATATCTACAAATTCATTACTTCGTCATTTAAAACTAATATAGTGACAACAAGGTTGTTATGAGGTATGAAAAATGTGTAGAAAATACTTATAAGCACAAATATTGTTACTCAAATAAGTTTTATTTATTAGTATTCATTGGCTAAATCACCGTTGCTATTTTAATAAGCGTTGTTTTCTATTTTCAGATTTGCTCAAATTTACTCTTCATGGATACATTTTTTTTTTCACTACGTGTCAAATTACTACTACTACAATTACTAATTTTCTATAAACTGTTAACATCCCTTTTTATTTTCATGGTTCCAACCTTTTTAGGGTGATTTTAATATCTCCATGAGATGTACCATTATAAACTTGCACCATATTTGATAAACATAATAGAAATATTGTAATGTTAAATTTTCAAATAGTATTCGAATATTCTATTAAATATATTTTGATTTGTGAAACCAATTAAATATAGCGCTTCACTATAGTGCTTGAAAATAACTATTCTAGCTCCAAATGTAAAGTAAATAGTGATAAACCAGCCAATTTTTATTGCCATCTGATTATACAACACTAAATGAATAAAATTCCTAATATTTATCGATGAATTTGTTAAAGTAGCATCTATTGAAATATAATATTTTTGAAACGATGAATTTAAAATTTATAGCAAAGCTTAAATAAAAGAAAACTACTTAACAACCTAAATTAAAATACTACAGTTTTATATAAATTTATATAAGCATCAGTGGCCGAACCTACCATGCATTCTTTTATTAATTATAAGGAAAAAAATTATAATTCATCCATGCATATCGACTTAGATGTCTCCCTGTTTGCTTTACAACATACATTCAAGAATACACGATATATTAGAATAAACAAATGATCAGATATAGAGTGCAAGAAAAATTGGAAATGGTTTTTGAAGTGAAACCACATATCAATTGTAAAACAATCTCCAAACTTGAATGATAATTGTTTTAAGAAAAATCTTGTGCAAAGTAAGCTCGCACTAACACAATATGAACAACAATAATTCACGAAAAAAAATGTATTAATTATAATCACAAAAACTGTATTATAATCACATGTGAAGCAACTGTCATAACGCTTGTGAAACTATAAACGGAGAATCATTAAAACTTCTAAATGTACATCACAGACAAATCACCATAGGCAACAAAAAGATCTAGAAATTTATGCTCAGCAACTACTCGCCATATAACATTCAGAAATGTTTATAAACTATCTTAAACACAAACCATTTCACTTTCAAACCCAGACTTAACTTACACATGTGCATATAGCCAACTCAGTTTTATACCGTTGCTGTACAAAGATTTTTACACCCGCTTCTTCATCACTTTGTTCCTTGCTGTGCTACACCAGATTTATATACACCTCCCTGTGTGATCAATATTTTTCCTCTGTTTTCATTGAATAACCAAGCTGACCTCTTCTATTTCTCTCTGCGGAAAAAATAATAATCAAAAATAGGTCAAACGTAAGGTCACATTAGCATATATCCATGTTAAAGGCAATTTGAGATAATGTGCATCTTCCTAGGATCTTAAGGCCGGATTTTTGTGTGTTTTTCCATTTACACTTGAGAAGAGATCTGAAGTCATTAGGTAGGTACCTCCATCCGCAACAAGTCTCTCTACACGGGGAACAATATGTTTTCCGTATGTAAATTTCTTCAAAGTATTCAAGTGAACTTTGATTCTAGAGAGAATAAGTTCACGCTGCTCATCATTGCATGTTTCCAATATTTTCTGCACCACATAGTTGCCAAACTGGTCTTTCATCATTACCTAACATACGTAGCCAAAAAAATCAACATAAAACCAGCAATTAAGATGTGATTAATCTCCAAGATAAGGTAATTAAAGACTACTTATAATTATTATCAATAGCACAAATTAATTGTACATGAAGAAAGAACTGACCTGTAGTGGCACATTTTCATCGGTGTTGCCCAACATCTCAGTTATTAATAATTGACGATCAGCTGGCGTACCGAAAGTAAAGCATTTTTCAACCACATTAGAAGCAAATTTCTGTTGACTCATCTCCACTATATGCCCAGCCAATGTCGTTATTATTGCTGATCGCTCACTAGGCTTTCCATGTTCCAGTATATGCTGTTACAACGCAGCAAGTAATGTTACAGTGACTCTATAATTGGAAGATGCACAAGAGAAAATAACAATGTGCACTTTAATGAACATGGAAAATCATAATGTCATGGTCACCGCTTTGTTCCTTTTTATCATGTGCTGCGCCAAAGAGCTGTTTTGTTAAGGGCAATGTCTTATGTTTTCTACTTTTACTTTAGGTAGCGTTGTTTAGGTAGTACCGTGTGATTTTCAGTGTTTCTCGACGAAGAAAGAGTAGTTCTACAAACTTCACATTAATTTACTTGTCACCTTAAAGGGAAAAAAGGAAAAAATAATAAAAGATGAACTAAAAAAATGTGTGCTGCTTTACCTTTTCAGTGAACATTTTTTAATAAGGGTTTTCCGATGATACCTAACCAAATTTACCAAATGTGTGGTTTTTACATTAAGAGAGATTTAAAGTACATCACATGCAATTTTGATATTAAGAGACTTAGTAAGTACACAATTTTAATATTAAGAGAAATATTAAGAACATTTATATGAAGAGAAACTCTCTGCATTCATTTACTTGTTACCTCTGATAACAAAATTTGTTACTCCTATTTTTACATTTTACACTCTCTAGAAGAGATTTTACATGAGACTTCACCCCATTTACAATGTCACACTTGCAAAAACCTACATTATGTTTTTTAATAGCATGCTACTTCCAAAGATAGCGATGAAGGTAGCGGAAGTACAAGTACATTCATCACCGCCATGTATTTTGGCTATCATATTTTTACACAATCACCGTAGAATATTAATAAACAACTAATGCTAAACTACCAGATAGGATTCACATATGATCAGGGGCGAATCTATATGTGGCCTGAGGGGAGCAGCTGACCCCCCTGAAAAATTAAGCAACCAAAAATATTTTACATGTTATTAGTAAAAGTATGTTTGGTTAAGCATTTTGATTTACATTATACACATACTTCTGCCCCTCCTTATGTTTTGATCCTCCTAGATTTGACGGTTAGATTCGCCCCTGCATATGATACCAATATTTGTGTTGTTTATGCAAGAATGCTAAACTATATAATGCTGTGCACGTGTATCACTGCATTTTTATAATGTTAAGTTGAAAATTATAAGGTATGCGTGGAATGTCATTTAGAGTGCATGCTTGGCTTGTTTGGGACTGAAAAAACATGCATTTAAGGACAAAATTTGAGACTGCTTCAAAAGAATACTTATTTAAGTACAAGTTTGAATACAAACTTATTTCAAAAATTAGGTTTTATATGAATCCACGGTTTTAATCTCCTAATCCATCCACAAAAATAGCATTCGTTAACATTAACATATTTTAAAAAAATGATTAGTTTACCCATCATGCATATTTCTTTCTTCTTATCTTTTATATCATAAGTCACCCTTTTTTTCTATTACACAAATAAAGGTAATTCAGATCTGTAAGATATGATTATCGTGGATAAAAAAATATACTCTTATTTATTGGTGACCCTAGACCTTTTATGTCTTCTGATATTATACAAGAGTTCAAATTTTAAATTATTCAAGCTTATAAGGATATGTAGATGGTATCTTCTAATTTTATTGTGCTTCAACTAGACAGTATGATTTTGCGTATAACGTAATAAATGTGTAATCTTCTGTATATATATTATATTCCATGTGTACAGAAATAGAATTATACAAAGCAACGTATTAAGGAAATGAATAAAGTTAAGAATATTCTGTAAGTTAATCCACAAATAATTTGTGGATTAACTTAATGAGATTATATTGTGGACTAACTAAAAGAAATCGTGGATGGAAGTAAGATTTACCATTATGAAAATAAGCCTAGTTTTATTTCAGGGAAAAGCGAAAAGCACAAAATAGTTAATTTTTCTGTATAAATAAACTGAACTTGCGTTCTTTACACTTTTAAAAGTGCTTAAGCACAAAATCCAATCAAATGAAAACAAGGCACACCGTTTTGTAATAACTTTAAATTGATGTCTATGTAGAATACTAAAGAACCAAACAAATGTTACTAAAACAAATTGGTAATATGAACAACGGTCTCATAGTATATATATAATATATACATGAAACATAACACA
Organism: Allium sativum; assembly: GCA_030737875.1. Lineage (NCBI taxonomy): Eukaryota > Viridiplantae > Streptophyta > Magnoliopsida > Asparagales > Amaryllidaceae > Allium > Allium sativum. Next base: position 179,545,511 of record CM060924.1, on the reverse strand, counting down.
AATTGCTCAATATGAGACAAGACTAACACCACCTCTGCACATGTGACATCACTGGCCACGATGTGATCAAGCCATACGAACCGAAATCAAACTCTGATACCATGTGGAATACTAGAGAACTAAGCAAGTGTTCCTAAAACCAATTGGTAATAGAAATAACGGTTTCATAGTATATACAGAGGAAACTATACACAAATTGCTCAATGTGGGACAAAACTAACAGCCAATACTTGGAAAAGGTATATTTATGAGATAATACTTGGAATAAGTTTACGTATGATGCTTAGTTCCAAATTTGTCCTGCATTTAAACGTTGCATTTTTTTTATAAGTTTGATCAAAGAGACACCTTATCTTTTTGAATAACCACAAACCTGGATAACATAATTTCCAAATGGATCCAGAGCCAGTTTGCAAACACATGTCAAGATCTCATCCATGATAATTTTCAGCGTTTTAGAATCACGACAGTGCTCCACAACTCTCTGCAAATTACAAACAAAAATAAATATTTTACAGGGATAGAATTAAAAAATACAAACCAAAGCAAGAGCCCACATGACTGTAATGAACAAACCTGTACTGCACGACATCCGTATGCGTGAGTAGATAATGTTTTAATATTGCCATAGAAAGAAGTGATAATAAACTGGATTGCTTCCTCAGGAACAAATTCAATGCATTTTTGGATTACATGATTCCCATTCTGATCTATTACACACATCAAAACATGTCCTTCGAGCTCAGCAACAAGTTTGATCTGCTGGTCATAGTTGGTGAACTGTACTGCCTGCCAAAAATATCTCACTTGATACATGCCACCAATCATATATCGTATTATACAAACGAAGTAAAACGTACCTTTTGAATAACTCGACAACCATAAGTATGTAAACTGAAGTCCAGTACACGAGTGTATAGCTTATCTGCCAATTCTCTGATATGCTGTCTATCTCCATGCTCAAAAAACTAAGCAAAAAAGATTATTAGTACAGAAACTAAAGGTAAAGCTAATCAACAATCAATATGTTCAATCCTGATATCATAGAGCCACCTTCTGTATTACATAGTTCCCAAACACATCAGTTATTAACAAGAAAGCATTCTCAAGTGTCTCTTTGAAAATCATGTTTTTTTCGTCTGCTGAAGCGGTTTCAAGTTTCTGTTGTATAAATCGGCTCCCAAACTGATCAGTACTGAGCAAGCAAATAATGTTGCACATTAGTTCATGTGAATATACCCTACATCTTGTTAGATTATGCTAGAGTAAGGGATGTTGAGTCAAAAAATGAGCATTATTAGAATTATACCTGAACTCTCGTACAAAGCCAATGATGTCAGGAAGCTCAAGATGGACATCCTTGTTGTTCCTGAGCTCTTCCAGTGAAGCCAAAGGGAAAATCTTACCTGAATTTCCATTGGCACTCCGAACTCGAAACCCCACAGCATCACCTCCGTAAGTATTAACTGTACTAGGGTTAGAATGCAAATTTTCCACAGGGAATCTTCCTGGGTTTAAAGCAGGAGCCATGTACATGTGATCATTTTGTCCAAGCAAATGGGCATCAAATCGTCTTGCTCCATGTTCATATATTCTTGGACTACCTTTTTCTGATTTAAAAAATTCCACAGCCTTGATGTATTTAGCATATAGAAGATCCTCAACATCTCTATAACTACTTGAAGTGGTCAAGTTTGAATTTGTAAAAAGAGGCGGTGAATAAGAAGATGGATAACCTCTAATTAGATCTGAGCTAGAAGTCATTGAAGGGCTCGGAAAGTATGAAGAACTGAACAATTGAAGATTAGAATTTGATAGGTATGATTGATTTAAACTTATAGAAGCTTCACCTTCAGAATTTCTTAAACCATGTAAAACTGTGTGTCCAGAATCAATCTGCGAAGCACCACTTGATAAATTCAATACTCGGAAAGCAGACATAATGTCTTCAGAATCAGGTGACCTTGTAGGATGGCTGCCAATTCCAGGAAATATTTGTGTAACAGCGGATGAGTAAGTTTGAGCTTCCGCATATTGACTACTAGTGCTAGGGTCATCCTACAAAAAGTACAGATATCCGTTAGTGTAGAACACACGCACACAAACAAAACCAAACACACAAACAACACCCCCCCCCCCCCCTCCTCTCTCACACACAGAGAAATGACCTGCAGTTTCTACAGCATGGATATCATATAAAAATTAAGAAGGTTATGGATAAAGGTATAAGAGGATGAGGTTTTGCAATTCATTCTGACTAATGGTTCATTTATGCAGTGTGATACGAATAAAGAGTACAGTAATAATGGCTTTGAGTGCAAATATTTCAGAGACTATTATTATACACACACTTATTGCCAAAATTAGTACATCGACAAGAGTGGCACATGCGTGCATAAAAATATCATTAGAAATAATACAATTTATAATTATGCAGATAATAATAAAAAGGGGAATTTTCGAACATGTAAACAGGGCCTAATGTGTGAATGTAAAATAAAATTGTGGAAAGTAATTTAAAAGGTATGATCCTGAGAATACAATAAACATAAACTGGAAAAATAGAATAAAAAAAAAACATTTTGACAAAACTGAAATTCAAAATGTGCTCTCATCCAGATACATCAAATTTTCCAAATAAGAAAAGAATATTTATGATCATAACTATGGCTCAACCTCATTACCACTTACAAATACCATAAATATTGAGAAAACTTTATGACCAGACTAAAATTTAGGATAATATTTTTTTTCTCGTAAAGATCGTTTATATATATATATATATATATATATATATATATATATATATATATATATATATATATTAATTTGCATAAGCTATATCATCTTGCACATATATAAAGTGCCCGTAAATTAATCAAAAAGTGGGACTGGAATGCAGCATAACAAAACATAAGCTTGATATAAATGGATGCAAAAAACACGATGACAATTGATAGAACAGCTTGCTGGTGAAACGTTAAGTCAGCTTCTAGGAGAAATGGATCTTTAATGTGAATCCCTTTTGTAGTTTTGGTTGAGGTTTGCCATAGTTAATAGTAATTTTGACAAAAGCAATCCTAACAAGATGAGGAAAGAGTGATTTCAAATAACATCACATAACATGGAGTCACCAAAGAAGCTTAGTAATTCCATCACAGCTAAATTGAGAGTTAAAACACTTGACACTGTACAAAGGTACAAGATTTATATTTTGTGTAACACTAAATTTGTACATAAACTGCGCTCTTAATTTATTTTACATTTTATAGGCTGAAAGTGATGATGCCTCAAAGCTATGAATGAAGAAATCTAAAGAGGAGATGTGAATCAACAAGCCTAAAGAAAAAACGTGAATCAAAACCTGAAAATATTGAGCCAGAGATATGAATCCAAATGCATACAGAAATCATACATCAAAATGCCTAGAGAAAAGCTTCGTCACAAACGAATCAAGATGCTTGAAGATAAAGTGTCACAAATGAATCAATATGGTTGAAGATAAAGCGTCACAAATTATACAACAAAACCTTTTTTTTTTAAGAAAACGCGTAAGATTACGAGCTAAGCATATTATAATTGCTATGGTAACTTATTGGCATTTACATTTACTTAATATATGCTTAACCTACATCTCAGGTTTCAATATCAAATTATCATCACACGTATTTATCGTAGCACTTTATATAAGATAAGTGAAAACAAAAAGGCACCAAAGTTTACAATTTTCAACTACAAATTGTTATTGTGCGGAAACTAGATTTATTATTCATAATAATTATTAATTTTCAAAATGTATTTTACATTTGTTTTTCAATCAAGAAGTCAAACATAACGAGTTCAATTCGTAGCTAATGATAATAAAAAGATTAATATGACTTAAACAGAACTAATTAATTATCAAAATCATGCACAAACACACCAACTTCAAATATATAATACCTCCAGATATGTAACATGAAAACAGTATCAAACTTAACCACCTTTCACACATAGATTAAAACCAGACGTGTACTATTCCTTTTCAAAGGACCTTGATACAATTAAAGAAAGAAAGAAAGAAAAATTCTGTGCAATCAAGAGTTTACTCAAACAGAGTATAGGACTTAAATGCAAATATTATCAATATATACTGTTTATGACAAGTTATCAAAATGGGAGACACATCATAAATCATAAAGTTCAAAATTTAAATCAAAATGATATATAAGTCGTAAATTGTAAGTTTAAAAGGTCCACATTTTAAGGTTTGTACTTTGTACACACCTTGAAATTGATTAAGATGTTTGGAATTTTACATCTAAACATAAAAATTAGTGTTTTCTTTCGTTTGATTTCTATTTTGTTTAGAAAACACTTGAATCGGAATTGTGGATTTAAACAAGATATTGAACATATAAACATGAATTGAATCATTTTTCCCAACCACGGTTTTAAATGAGTTTGAGTCGCAATGCAAATTGAATCAAAACAAAAGAGATCCCATCTAAAACGGGATTTAAATCGTAAGTTTTTATGATTTTTGATAACAATGACGATGGGAAATATCACAAACTTCGTTGCACTTAAGCAACCCAAAGTATTCTCAAAGGGAACGGCTATTGGAACGCAAAATTAAACACAAAATAAGACACACAAGTAGTGAATCATTGGATTTGTTTGTTTTTATGTGGAAGAAGAAATTCATGGGAAAATCTAGTGATTGAGATTTGTTGTGTTCAATTTTGTGTCATCATTCTGTGTCCAAAAAGAGTTTCCCATTCTCAAATGCTATGATTAAGATATTTTTATATCGACTAATATGACATTTTCTGTTTCTTTCATGTTTGATATTCAAGCTAGCTAATAGCTTTTTATAACTAATGTTCTTAAGAAACCTTATGTTTTTATTTATTATATATATATATATTTTTTTTTTTTTTTGCTGATAAAATATTAGTTACAATGTTGATTTTAAATGAACTCAATGACTACGTCTTTATCGACATCATCACAAATTTTGCATTCCATATAATTTTAACGTGGGAGTAATTTACTCAAGGGATTTCGATATTCCAACAGTACAATTCTTATGTATACTTCGCTATTGCAGTTCCTTCTTTTTTTAATTCTGCGATGGTGAAGGCGTAGACATCAATGATGCTCATGAAGCCTAGATTAAATGTAGCTTAGGTGACAACAAGACATAGATATGGAATTGGTCCTCCAGGAAATAAATATGTAACTACTAAAAATAACAAAACTGATTGGTATAATATTAACCATCCAAATATGAATATGTTGTTATTAATATCATAATCATAATTCTATTCTGTCAAATGATATTTAGTAAGTTAACATATCTTTATAGTTTTCCGACATGTATTACACAAAGAGGTCAGAAAAGCAATTTAGTCTAACCTCAATAATTATAGGTTAATGGGGATGGGTACATATGAAATTATGAATTGATAGAAACGTAACATTCTCTTTTTTAGAATAGTGATTACCAACTCTTACAAGTAAGCTAAGAATGGATGTCGCTAACCAAATCCAATCATGCTGGTATGAAGCACAAAAATCCTATCAACATATATTTATGAGGACGGCTATTTAGATATAAAATTAGACACGAATTGAAAGATATATAATCTCGACCGCTGGATCTTTTTGTCCCTATATGGAGGGGCAAAATTCAGGGGCGATCCAATGGTTGAGATCATTTGGTCAAAATGTTGCGTCTAAATAGACTTTCCCTATATTTATTTAACATAAATATGTTCAAAAATAAAATAAATTGTGTTAGCATGTCAGTTATTCTACATGTACAAAAAAATAAAATGTCTCCACACTTCAAAGCGGAAATTAGTGCTCACTAGCGCATGAGAGGAATTTCAAAGTTAAGCATAACTGAAACATAATGTTAGCACAAAATTGTTCTTGCAAATATATTTTCTTTAGCGGCATATCGTAACGACACTAACTTTTCATGCTGAAGCGTAATAAAAAACAACTTCTTGATTAATTTTATTTATTATTATAGGTAATCTGTTTCATGATGAATTTCTGACTAGCAAACGATGCTTATGTACGAATACAACAAACACGAGTTTCAAAATTTAAGTATAGGCGGAGGGGTTCAAAATTGAACATAAAAGTAAGCGTAACAATTTCACTAAAACCAGATCAAAAAGATTCTCATGTGAATATAATGTCATCACTTTGAATATCTTTGAAAAAAATAAAACAACTTAAAATTTGATCCATTATCGCAGGACTAGTTGGTAGAGTATATGTCACGTTTGCACATATGAGTTAGCATAGGCTGCATCAAGACATGCTTTTTTTGGTAAAATTAAGTATATAATACATTGTAACCATTTTGTACACCGGAAAATAGTGTCAACAGGAAAATAGTGTCAAAGATAAAATTAAAGAAAAATTTAGGCACAAGGACAAGAGACCAGAAATTTAGGCTAAAGGACACTTTTTAGTGTAAAATAGAAAATAATGGTGGACCCCTGAATTCCTTGATTTACACTAAAAGGTGTTTAAAAGTGGATTGATTAGGTAATCCAGCGAAATTTTAACGGTTAGCCATATATTGAAAATTAGCAATAAAATTGACATTGACATCAAGGCTGCACTTCAAATAACTACCAGATCTTCTAAGAAAATATCTATACAAAAAAAACACATTTTTTGCTTTACCTATCATGAAAAAATGTCCAAGTTGAATACAATAATTCTATAACATGACAAGGATCAGTATAATTTAGATTTAAGCAAGCCTTATAATTATTATTATGTGCATGTGTGTGTGTGTGTGTGTTGATCAAGAGTTAGATTCAAAAATTAGGGCTAGAAATTTAATTAGATTTTTTTTTGAGAGAGAATGATAATATATCACTACATAACAAATATACATTTCAACTGGTTATTGTTTATTTCGACCTAACTTAAAATTTATATTTCAAATTCAGATTTATTATACCATGTTAACATAAAACTCTTACATAAATATTTATTTCTAATGGTTATTTTTTATTCAAATTTGCGAAGCGTGTGCCGTAACACTTGTATTGAATTAACATCCTGTTTATCATGAGGAATTGCTTGATGATATTGTACATAACGTGGACACACATGTCATTAATTAATTATGTTTATATTTTAAGAGCTTTTGGTGTATTATGTTTATAATTTAAGATCCATGAACTGAATTTTGTTTGCAAATTATGATGATGAGTGTAAAAAGAAAAGACTGATAATAAATATGAGGGATACATTTACAGGCATTGATAATGGGATAGGAGTATGCAGCATCATTGTGATTCAAGATCACCGTCTCTATTCTATTAATCTAGCATTTACCAACCAACGACCTAAAGCTATAAATGTTGTATGTTTTATTATACCATACATCTTCCTAGATCAAAAGATGTATGCAAAAAATTAATATTTTCCATAAAAAAATTAAAATCTTAAAATTTGATTATCGTAATCAAATCTTTCTCCTCATAATTTGATTTTTAAATTCTAGTTCAGGACCCAATTGAAATTACTTTGGTTGAAAATCAATCAGACTATGCTGAAATAAAGTATCATTGAACCTTTTTTGAAGCTGGAATACAAGTTTTATTGTCTTCTATAGAGGATAACAAGGAAACAATAGAAAATATACTATGTTTTAAATGAAAAAACTTAAACATGAAATAAATTTCAGAAAAATATAAATTTTCTTGTAATGACAAAAAAAGGAATTAATACATTTACATACTTAATGATATCAAAATCAATTTCAAAAATATGAAATTTTATTACTATAAGAAGTGAATCAACATTTTGACTCACATGATTGTTCTATCTGAGATATTTAGCACACAAGCATGCAAACTGTTGACTCTTTGAACTTACGAATTACAACTTAAATCCAATTTCGATTTAAAGTTTAAACTTTGCAGTTAACGATTTGAATCCCATTTCGGATCTCTTGATCAAAATCATAGTTCAAAGTTCAAACCCAGCATCTTTAATTTGTCAACTTGGCACCTAACCACATAGCCAGGCCTAAGACTAGTTTATTATGCTGTTTCTAAAAGAGACATACATATTTTTCAATCTCATATTCAACCAGAAGTAAAAGAGTATATCTTTCCGATCAATGAACTCACACTAGTTGCAAATGATAAGAACGTTTTTGGTAGTAAAATTATTCGAAGAATTGATTAGTTGCTTTTCCTTTTGAAAAAACAACTTGGTGCAAAATATTTTCGAGAAAATACGAAAACCTCGCATTTAATATAACTAGTTTATGTTCCACAGCCCACACATACTATATGTCCTAATGCAGCAATACTCTTTATAAGACTAGATGGATAAAACTCCAATTATACCCAAAAAAAAAAAGTTATCTTTTTTAAGAATTATAACATAAGACATATTAACTGTTTAAAGGTTACTATTTCTCCTTTGCTTCTAATGGTATACAGTCTCATGTATAACTGCCATTTTTAACTGATTGTCCAATTTTACCTCATATTTCACTTGATGATCCATGTACTTTAACTATGAGGCATATATATAAGTCTTCTTGGTATCGTGTCTATGTTATTATAAAGTTCTGTGATCCATTATGCAAAAAATCATATTGCATGAAAGATGCTTACATCTTAGTTTCTTAGTAATGAAGCTACCATATAGTCTTTGTTGCATTAACGTTTTACATGTCACTTCATATCATAATGTTTAGGCTATATTTTGGTGGATGTTCTATTTTATTTTAAAAAAAGTAATTCTTCAGTTATTAGCGCAGGGATTCTTTTCTTTCTTTCTTAAACAATAAACATTAAAAAATTATCAGTATCATGGGACTCAGCAATCCGAAGATTGATTGTAGTTCCTAAACGTTTGCGTAAAAACAATTTCCGTAGACAACATTTTCAATGCGTTATGAGAAACAGCAATGATGTATAATTTTCAAAATTAAATAAAACTTTTTCTATACCCAAAAATTAATAATAAAGCAATATATTTTCACAAACAAAAAATAAATAGCATAAAACAATCGAAGTTTCTACAACATCACCTCAAGAATTTCATCCAAGCTTTGCTGCATAACCGGTGGCAATCCAAGTACATCATCATCTTCGCCGCTAAGCCACTCACTATTTCTACAACCACCATTAAAATTGTAGCTACGATTATGTTCAAAAAACCGACTTGAACCAACGTTGTCGTTGAACCCACCCAATCCCCGCTGCGATCTCCAGTCCTCTTCAGACAGAACAGGAAGCGGGATTCCTGGGCTCCAGTTCCCAGGATTGTAATAATAACAAGAAGCGTAACGAGGATCATTACTGAATCCGCTCAAATTCAGATGATTAACAGCGTTCAGTGATCCTTCCACCATAGGCGGCGCTGATCCACCTCGATGAAAGCTTACGCCCTCGCCATACCAATCGTTGAAAGGTGGCAAGATGGGCCTTTTACCTTCCATCGATCCCAGGAGCAATCAAAATCAAATCTTTCGAGAATTATTTGCTGACAAACTTAATAAATGAGAAGGGTTATTAAAGGCTGGAATTTTATGTGACATAAATTAAGTGATACCAGTACGATGATATCTATAGGGATTTGAGCGCCTAGAACCCTAGTTAAAGATTTAGTACTCTATCAGGGATTATAATTTAGCTAATGACGGTGCATTAATCCTGCAATAATCAGTAAAAATTTAGCTAAAACGACCTGCTGCAAAAAATGAGCGAAGGGTGCAGTGGTTATTTCAAGTGCGAGAAATTTGACTCGTGTGCTTGATATTCGAGGAGGAGTTGCCACATAGGATGGAAATTTGAAGCATTTTTTCTTTGTACATGAACTGGGTCCCCAGCTGTAAATGCTTACGGTTTGTATTCCCCGTGTGGTTGCGACCGTTTTTCTAAATTCTATCACAAGCTCGCGCTTTTCTCGCACGTTTGAAATTTGAAGTAAAAATAAAATAAATTAATCAAATCAATCTAAAAACCAGTCATGCTTAGATGAAAAAAATAATAATAATAACTTACTAAATCAAACAGCATAATAAAAAATAATATTTTTTATTGATCAAGAGCATTTTTATTGACAACCCAAAAAAACACAGGTGAAATTCGACAAGATTTTACAGCATCTATTCAGGAAATTTGGCGAGGGTGTGGTTGAGTTTCACCCTTAAATTTGACAAATAACAGTCGAAAATGAAAAAAAAAAAAAAAAAATGAAAAACGGTGGATGTATAATTTTGTTTTCGAATGTGTCCCCCTCCTCATTATTTTTGAAGTGTCAATAACAATGTTGTTCTTAAATATACTGATTTTTTATTAAAAAAATTACCAATTTTAGATGGAGGAGTAAAGAACGATAAATAATGTAAATGAAGTTGCATATGAACTAACAAAAGTGATTTTATTTGTTTTATATCTTCAACGTTAATTTCAAGTTATAAGCTTGTAATCCTATTTGTAAATATGTTCAACAAATATTGTATATAGTTTATATTGCTTTTGTGCCATTTTTTTAACGGAAAAAAAATTATAAAGCAAATAATAGTATTCAATACAACCATAATTTATTTAATTGAGAAATATAATAGAGAATAAAGCAGATACCAATTTAGTAAAAACATGCAAAACCTATGCAACACATTTTCAGGTGAACTTTAGAATGTATTATATCACCTTGTAAAACCAGATGATCAACTATTATAGTTTTTCTAACTTATAGCGAAAATAGCGTGTTACTTGAAATTCTCGTAAGCATGGACTGGTCTAGCACGCGTTTTTCTAGTAACCTGTACATAACAAGGCACGTCAATCTTATCTTTCGACACATGAACCTCCACGGTCTAGCACTTTAATCACCTCCGGCTTAAAATATTATTGGCATGCACGTGCATCTCAAGCTCCAGCCTATATCCCATTAAGCCTCAACCGATTAACATGGTTCTCTTAATGAAATTCTCGTCCAACACTATCTTAAGCGTCAAACATACAATGCTCCTGCAAACATCAGTAGGTGACGATGCCACGTAAGCACCATGGCGCATAAAGCATTCCTCCACGATCGAGTGGCCTGCCCGTTTAATCAGCCATCGGACAGGTCCTTTGTTCGTTTAAAACACCATTTGCCTACAAGCACTAGTTCCTTGGCGACACAATCATGGTTACAAACATTGAATCCCTACTCTCTGGAGAAGCTTAATTTGTGTGCATTGTTCCTCTAAAAAGACTAGCATAAACGAGACTGCTTGCTTGATAAAAGCATCACGGCGCAATAGCTACCCCAAGCCATTTGATATCACCGAAGCACATCTGCAACAATCGCTTTTTTGTTGGAACTGGACCATCCACAGTGGATGTAATGAGTTGTCTGTAATTTTCTATTAGACCTTTGTTAGGCTTATGAAGTCTAATTTATTTAGAAAAAATTTAAATTTCTTTTGAGCAAAATCATTATTTTATTTAAATTTATAAAATAATATTGTTTTATTTAGCTTATAACTTGAAATTAACGTTGAAGATATAAAACAAACAAAAGTCACTTTTATTAGTTCATATGCAACTTCATTTACATTATTTATCTTTATTTATTCCTCCATCTAAATTTGGTTAAAAAAATTAGTATATTTAAGAACAACATTGTTATTGATACTCCAAAAATAATTAAGAGATGGGATACGTTCCAAAACAAAATTATACATCCACCGTTTTTTAGTTTTTTTTTTTTCATTTTCGACTGTTATTTGTCGAATTCAAGGGTGAAACTCAACCACACCCTCGTTGAATTTCCTGAATAGATACGGTAAAATCTTACCGAATTTCACTCGTGTTTTTTGGGTTGTCAATAAAAATGCTCTTGATCAATATAAATTATTATTTTTTATTATGCTGTTTGATTTAGTAAGTTATTTATTTTATTTTCAGTTTTTTTCCATCTAAGCATGACTGGTTTTAAAATTGATTTGATTCATTCACTTTATTATTACTTCAAATTTCAAATGTGCAAGAAAAGCATGAGGTTATGATAGAATTTAGAAAAACGTTCGCAACCACACGTGGAATACAAACCGTAAGCATTTACAGCGGGGGACCCAGTTCATGTACAAAGCAAAAGCGCTTCAAATTTCCATCCTATGTGGCAACTCCTCCTCGAATATCAAGCACACGGGTCAAATTTCTCGCACTTGAAATAACCACTGCACCCTTCGCTCATTTTTGGCAGCAGGTCGTTTTAGCTAAATTTTTACTGATTATTGCAGGATTAATGCACCGTCATTAGCCAAGTTATAAGCTTGTAATCCTATTTGTAAATATGTTCAACAAATGTTGTATATAGTTTATATTGCTTTTGCGCTTTTTTTTAATGGAAAAAAATCTAAAGCAAATAATAATATTTAATACAACCATAATTTATTTAATTGAGAAATATAATAGAGAATAAAGTAGATACCAATTTAGTAAAAACATGCAAAACCTATGCAGCACATTTTCTGGTGAACTTTAGAATGTATTATATCACTTGTAAAACCAGATGATCAGCTATTACAGTTTTTCTAACTTATAGCGAAAATAGTGTGTTACTTGAAACTCTCGTAAGCATATATTGGTCTAGCATGCGTTTTTCTAGTGATCTATACATAACAACGCACGTCAATCCTATCTTTCGACACGTGAAACTCCACGGTCTAGCACTTTAATCACCTCTTCCATGAATATTATTGGCATGCACGTGCATCTCAAGCTCCGGCCTACATCCCATTAAGCCTTAACCGATTAACATGGTTCTCTTAATGAAATTCTCGTCCAACACCATCTTAAGCGTCAAACATACAATGCTCCTGCAAACATCAGTACGTGACGATGCCACGCAAGCACCATGGCCCATAAAGCATTCCTCCACGATCGAGTGGCCTGCCCGTTTAATCAGCCATCAGACAGGTCCTTTGTTCGTCCAAAACACCATTTGCCTACAAGCACTAGTTCCTTGGCGACACAATCATGGTTACAAACATTGAATCCCTACTCTCTGGAGAAGCTTAATTTGTGTGCACTGTTCCTCTAAAAAGACTAGCATAAACGATACTGCTTGCTTGATAAAAGCATCACGGCGCAATAGCTACCCCAAGCCATTTGATATCACCAAAGCACATCTACAACAATCGCTTTTTTGTTGGAACCGGACCATCCACAGTGGATGTAACGAGTTGACTGTAATTTTCTATTAGACCTTTGTTAGGCTATTGAAGTCTAATTTATTTAGAAAAAAATTAAATTTCTTTTGAGAAAAAACATTATTTTATTTAAATTCATAAAATAATATATTTTTTTATTTAGTTTGTGTTATATTATACATACGTAGTGCATTTATAACATATCAATCCGAGTAAGGTATAACATGTCTATGTATACACGTGGAGGTTTACACAGTTGGCACGTTTGCTTATCTATATATACAAATATATTATTCAAATGTATGTTTATAAACTTTTAATCATACGTGTTACAAATACATCTTTATACGTAACATATATATTTTATTTTATTTTGTATATATTTATATTTATATCTAAAAACATAAAATGAAAATTTATATTTTATAAATGCATGGTATGTGAATAAATTTAACTCATTCAAAAATTGTACTAAATTAAAAAAAAATTATATATATGTATAATTTTTTCACACAAATACATACATATATATATATTAGAATATTATATATATTTATGAAAAATTAATATATATAATAAATAATGTGATATACATAAATGCAAGTATATTAAAATTTAAAATCGTATTATTTTTTGAAAATTTTAAAATCAAAATATATATATACATATTAAGTCTAAATGCATAAAATGCCTTACGCAGGACCTAATTTTTTTAGAATATATATAATTAAATATCTATATAAATATGTTAAATTAATTACAATAGAATAAGATTACTTTAAAACTCTAAAATTTTCAATAAAGTTCTAAATCATGATTTTTTTGTTTTGAAAATATATTTTGTAACTTTAAAGAATATTAAATTTAGGTTTGCATTTAACTAACATTTAAATACTAGAAAAGAAATTGCCCAAATTATATTATATGGTAATCTAACTATATAAATTATAAAACATAATTTTAATTATATATATTATAATTAGTTTGCATGATTAGTTAATTTTAATATTATCTAAAAATAATATAAATATTATTTTGTTACTTTTAAAAATAATTTGTGTAGTGTAATAAAAAAATAAAATTTTATGACCATATTTTTATAAAGTACAAAATAAGACATACATTATAAACTATATATATGTTTAAATATTATTTATTATATTATTAAAATAAAAGATTTTTTGATAAACATAGTTAATAAAGGAGAAGGGTTATAAAAGGCTTGATTTTTATTTATGTAACATGTAAAGGAAGTGATGCCAGTACGATGATATATATAGGGATTAATTTTAGCGCCTAGAACCGTAGTTAAAGATTTAGTAGTCTATTAGAGATTATAATTTGGCTAATGACGGTGCATTAATCAGTAAAATGTTAGCTAAAACGACTTGCTGCCAAAAATGAGTGAAAGGTGCAGTGGTTATTTTCAAGTGCGAGAAATTTGACCCGTGTGCTTGATATTCAAGGAGGAGTTGCCACATAGGATGGAAATTTGAAATGTTTTTGCTTTGTACATGAACTGGGTCCCCCGCTGTAAATGCTTACGGTTTGTAATTGGATGCGGAAGGATCTATGCAGGTTTTTTGATAGTTTTGAGAAGAGAGGCAGACTAACTAAAAAGTAACGGCAGGGGGCTATGCAGCCTATGATGGTCTACCCGGTTTACATTCCCCGTGTATTACGAACGTTTCCCAAGTACTGTCATAAAACCTCAAGCTTTTCTCACTCATTTAAAATTTGAAGTGGAGTACCACACAACGGTCCGAAACCAATCGTTTGATAATATAATTTAAAAGAATTTTTTGTTGTATTTTTAAATTAATCGATTAACACCTAATTGATTTAAGAATTTGCTGTGTTTTTTAAATTTTGTTACATTTTTGAATAATCTAATATGGATCGATCAAAAGATATTGTAGTAGAAATAGGATATTAACGGTTGATCTGAAGTTGATTTGAAATAGGATATACAACAAAAAAATTCTTTTAAATTATATTATCAAACGGTCAGTTTCCCCACTATTGTGCGGTTACACTAGTTACTTTAAATTTTAATTACTCCACTTTAAATTTTAAATGAGTGAGAAAAGCTTGAGGTTTTATGACAGTACTTGGGAAATGTTCGTAATACACGGGGAATGTAAACCGGGTAGACCATCATAGACTGCATAGCCCCCTGCCATTACTTTTTAGTTAGTCTGCCTCTCTTCTCAAAAATATCAAAAAACCCGCATAGATCCTTCCGCATCCAATTACAAACCATAAGCATTTACAGCGGGGGACCCAGTTCATGTACAAAGCAAAAATGCTGCAAATTTCCATCCTATGTGGCAACTCCTCCTCGAATATCAATCACAAGGGTCAAATTTCTCGCACTTTAAAATAACCACTACACCCTTCGCTCATTTTTGGTAGCAAGTCGTTTTAGCTAAATTTTTACTGATTAATGCACCGTCATTAGCCAAATTATAATCTCTAATAGAGTACTAAATCTTTAACTAGGGTTCTAGGCGCTAAAATTAATCCCTATATATATCATCGTACTGGCATCACTTCCTTTACATGTCACATAAATAAAAATCAAGCCTTTTATAACCCTTCTCCTTTATTAACTAAGCTTATCAAAAAATCTTATTTTAATAATATAATAAATAATATTTAAACATATATAGTTTATAATGTATGTCTTACTTCATACTTTATTGGAGCTTTCTATTAAACATCGATGATATTCTCTAGTGAAAATAATTTTGCAAATTTATCACGTTTTTATTTTATGTTCGACCTTAAATTAACCAATAGATACTACTAGGTCAGTCATTTCATAGTTGTCCAATAACTATCGGTATATAACCCCTTAGTGCCGCCAATAACATGAGTAATTTACTACTTAATATTTAGGAAGCATCATATGCTCTAGTCTTAATGGAAATATCGATGTCCATTCATGATACACCTTGATCAGGAATATTCAAACTTGTTATTTATTTCGACCTTGATAAATTGCTCATTAAAACACTTTGTAACTACCATAATAAATTATATCATTTGCGGATCTTTATTGAATGTACTTTTTAATTATTTTAATTAATTGATATAACATATTATATCAAGTATATAATAGAACGAAAACATTTTTTATTTCAAACAAAATTGATTCATCGAGTTTAATATATGTAACAAATTACATAATTGCCTCTAACGCATACCTCTAGCTCTATCATTTTCCCACTTATAATTATGGCCTAACTTCTCAGTTTTATCAAATTCAATTGGGCAGTCCCTTAGTGAACGAGTATGCTATTATATTTTAATTATTTATTGTATCGATCGACTCTGCTTGACGTTGATAAGCTATTTTTATCATGTAGAGAAATTCTAATAATGTCTCTTGGATTCGAGGGAGATCTAAGTTTTGTTATGAACTATATTGTAACATTGTTATCATATAACAATAGTATGAGATTCTCAACATTTGGAATTACTCTCAGCTCAAATGTAAATTTATGCATTTCATTTATATTTTTATTTCGATTATTCAAGGCAATGTACTTAGGCATTTTTAATTGAGTCGGCTATAATCTTTCCTTTTGAAAAATTTCTAACTTTAAGTTTCTTAGCTTGAATTTATTATTGATATATGATAATTAGAGTCTAAACAATCCTTCATAAGGAGTTTGTTATTTCTGTAATCAATTCTCTAGCATTTCATAAATGCATGAGAACTCTTCAAATAACCAATCAATAATATCAATTTGAATTTTATATTTTCTTCATGTATCATATACATAAACGAATTATAATATCATAGATGACATAACATGTATGATAACTTCAATTGATAATGCATAAGTAATCTAACTTACATGATATGTAAATATTTAATACGGTGTCATTGCATATCAATTTAAGATAGTATTTTTATACTTCTAATAAAAGACATCGTTGCAACGAGTCGTTTAATGATTGGATATTTAAATATTTTATTTAAATATTAATCATTAAGTGAATGGCGGTTCTAAAATTCATATACAGTCGAATTAGGATTTGAGACCACTTCCATTTAGTTTGGATTGATAGTGGGAACTTTTTAGAGTATAAACATCGATATATTTCATCGGATGGATTTTTAGCTGGTGGCTTGAGATCGATTCATGAATCGATCCAAAAAGATAACTTTTGCATGTTATGCAATTAGGTCCTGAAACCTTTTACATTGATCTCAGAATGGCTTACCTAGAGTTTCAAGGAGCAAAAGGATGGGTCTTGGTGATTTGGATCATGGTTAGGAGGAGAGGAGGTGAGTGATTACTTTTCATACTTACTAATTACGGTGTATTAGACTATAATCACCAATAAAAAATATGGAAAAATGCTCATAAATCATGAATAGTTATGTAATTATACATATATAAGTTTTGGCATCATTTGGATCATGTTTATGAAACTAAGAAATCCGGTTAGGCATGCTCCAAATGCTTCGGTTCAGCGTAGAGCTGGATCAACCAACTACTCAGATTTGCATGAAAGTTGGTAGAGACGATAAGGAAGGTCCTCTAATGTTGCACAACAAGTTTCAAGTCATTTGAACTCCGGGTTATCAAGTGATGGTGTAAGAAAAGTATTTAGTTACGCACATTTAGTTTGGTGAATTCGGTTTGGCGTAGGTTCAGTTTAGCGAGGACCAACTTCAAATGGGCATAACTTTTCATACGAAGCCCTTTTTTGATGTCGATTTTTGCATTGAACTCATGGTGAAGAGCTTTACATTTTAGAAAGAGTATATTCAAATAGGAGCAACTTCAAGTTGGGGCTCTACGAATAGGCACAGGCTATTACAAATGACTTGGACAAGTGCCTTAGCCAACTGACTTGGACAAATGACTTGCTCGGATGACCTGATGATGAGCTTAGATTCGATACGAATGCCGGACGTTTTCACTTGATGTATATTTAACTAATTTTGTTTAAATACATGATTAGAGTGGTTGTTATCGACTATTATGGAGTGGTCAATACCAACTACCATTGACGTTGGCCACTTTGGCCAACATGACGTGGACGATGATATAGTACTGAGGAGCATGATTTAATGGTTCGTTCGATAATGGGTTCGACACGATAGCTCTTTAATCAGTGGTGTTTGTGTGAGGAAATGTGGTGCTTACACAAAGGTTCATTATTCGACGATGGTGGTTTCACTATAGAAGGTGAGGCTTTGAGTTTCTCAAGACGCAAAGTAGATGATGGTAAATCGAAGTTGAAGTTGTTGGAAAATGCGAATTAAGGATCTTAAAGCAAACTTAACACCAGAGGGCGAAGGGGGAAGGGTGAATAGTGTTTAGTGGACTTTTATACTTTTTATGTAGTATTTTTCATTAATTAGAAACAGATGCAAATCAAAAATATATAACAATCACAGAATCAAACACAAATGCAGAATAAAAAGTAAAAGCAATAAAAGAAAAAACGCACCAGGATTTTTATACTAGTTTGAAGTTACCCCATGTAACACACTGCATTTTTATTAAATAATAAAATAAAATTTTGAAACTTTTTCAAAATTTGGTCGTGGAATTAGCGTCATTGTGTCTATGACGATTTTCTGATCAATTTAGACCTATAGTTTGCAGAAAATGGATTTAAAATGAAAAAAGTATATTTGAATGAAGTTTTAGAACAAACTGAAAAAGAAGATATAAGAAGAACACATATAAGAACAAAGGCTACCAATGTTTTTAGTCTTGTGAACAAAAGACTAAGTAGGTGAATTGGTAAGACATACACTTTCCAAGGTGGAGGTTAGGAGTTTGAGTCCTGTCAACGTCACATTTTTTATTTTGGGGGGACGGTTAAAGAAATGTATGCTCTAAGAGAAATATATATATAAATGTACATATAAGGAAAATTATATATATATAGGTAAATATAAATATATAATATATATACACATGTATATGTATGTATGTGTGTGCGTGTATATATATACATATATACATATATATATACATATATACATATATAAGTAACCTGCAATCAATCAAATTGAGTAAGAAATAAATGACGTTATAACGTCGTTTGAATTTTGAAAAGGAATGAAGATTGTGCATAAATATATACGCATAAACTCATAAATTGAAATTAAAGTGTAGTTTAAGTGCAAAAAGTAATAAATATGTAATGAATGAAAATATGTAATGAATGAAAAATAATAAGAGAATAACTGCATTTGAAATTTGAATATATATTAAAAAGGAGGAAACAATGAATTAATAGCGTTAATAATGACATTAGTTGAGCAACTATTAACAGACAATGATTTGAAGTGTTATATGCATATATATTGTAGCGACTCGAACTTCCCGACCGGCCTAAACCGAACAAGAAGGTGAACTGCTTTGAGAACACGACAAATCAGATTGCAAACAGAAGAATATTCCATTGCTATTACAACAATTACATCAGAGTACAAGAATATAACAAAGTATGAACAAATATTACATATTTGATAAATACCAGAGATTTACAAATTACAATGCTGCGGAAAAATAATACAAAACACAACTGAAAGAAATACACGGATACAGAGCTTTCCGAATATAACTCTAGCTGTAAACCAAGATCCAGTGAAAATAATATCTACAAAACCAAAACTACTAGCTGCCCGTGTGAAAAATAGGGGAATCCATAGTTTAGGTTAAAACAATAAACTCCGAGTCAGTCATGTGACTGGTGTGAGAACTAAAACAGTTATTAGCTTGATTTTAAAGTTAGATAAATTAAGAGACCACGTCGTATAACACGAAACGTGTTTAATCCCAAGAATGCCAGTGCATAAAACTTACATTGCCATGCTAAATAGAAAAATGAAGCTATTATAAGACTCAAGCCCCACCACACAATGCAATGTAAGCCGGAGGATAGAGTTTATACATTATAATAGCCAAAAATGCTTGGTACGGGAAATTTCATATTTTATTATTACTATAAGTAAAGAAATCAACTTCAAATATAAATGTATCAATCATAGGCGGTGTAGGTACCCATATATTACATCACCAAATATATATTTACAACTAAAATCATGGAATCACGTATTGGAAATTGGGTTCCATCTATGAACCAAGGCAAGCGATCCTCCTTACCGATTCGAGACTGTCTAGCCCGAGTCTCAGGATACAGCCGCAACTGCACCTACGGTTAATGACAGGGTCGGTCATCCGTCGATGATTGGCAATACCATAAACTATATGTTAGCCTGCTCTATGGGACATAAAATCTGGTCAGTATGTCGACCATAACATCCATCGATCCCGTAGTGACCGATATATCCATCGATCCAGTAGTGACCGATATATCTGAGGCGCCTCTCTATCCATCAAGTAATAATAAGCAACATTCACATGAGTAAACAGTTTGGGCTCCATACCATGACATTACTCCTAGCTAGAAACTAACATATGTCCATTTCCCTGAAGTCCTTATCCCGTTTCTGGTTCATACTGGGGTGTGAAGCTCGCGAATTAACGCTACGCAGAGCTATGCTATTTAAAGTCGTGCTTTGATCATCAACCACAAGGCTCTGCTTTTCAACAAAAGCCTTGATCACATGCCACTCATCATGCCACACTATCACTCCATACCGCACCACTGATTTCTGCCGATATAAAACCTCTAAGCTCATACGTCTCAAAGAAGGGTGTTAAGTAAGAGAATAAATTCTCCACCACCAAACAGATATATATATTTAGCAGAGATCAATGAATAAAGTATAAAGGAATACAATGTTAGACATACTATCCATTTACAAGTACGTTCTGGGTCAGAACGAAACCGGAGGCACCTTATTCCTCGTCCCATATGTCCAATACAGGAGAGAGGTTCTCGCATATCCGGTCGATCTCCAAGTATGTCTGGACGATCACCACTTATTACCATGTCTTAGGATGCCTCCCAATCAAGACATTAGTAATCATCCAAACGATGTGAAGACCTCCGTTCTTCAACCACCGTCTTCATCGTCGACTTATCGTCGTATCAATTATTTAGAATGGGATAAGCCCGGTTTTTCCGAATAACTCGTGTATCTTGTAAACAAGTGCTATAAAAACACAACATATGCCTCATTCCAATCCAGAATATTCTTTTATTCAAATATTTTTTCACAATGTAAATCAAATTAAGGTTTTCCAAACTATTCGGGATTAGCGAACCTTACCGAAGTAATCATTTATTTTATTTCCCAATCCCAACCTATTCATCCCATGGAGCAAAAATGGTAGTGCTCGATATCTAACACCACGGTGTTATCGGTAAAATTAAGTGTCATTTCTCGTTCAAATCTATTTAAAGATTTAACTATCGCCTGGAGCAAAACTGGTGATACTCCATTCTCGATCATCTCCCAAATTTGATAATTTAAATTATCACATTCTCATTTCAATCTAATTAAAGATTCATTAAAACCCAACTTAGTTTTAATCTCCAAAAATCATTATGTAATGATTATTCAAATTTAGGAAATAGATCCTGCCTTTAACTGGGTTAAAGAATCAATGTCATTTAAAACACAGTTCACGATAAACCCAAAGTCACATTCCACTAATTATGGAATCTTCACGGAAAACAGATCATTATATATAATCGATTTAAAATTCCATATCCAACCAATAATTTAAATGGAATAACGACAAAGCCTTTTTAAATTCAATTTATAGTAATAGTCTTCCTCCATAGAAGTTCACTTCGATTATTACCAAATCGAATTCCATTCCATTCCAATTTATTTTATTAAGTTGAAAACTTTACTTTGGAAAATTTCCTTAAATCTTAATAAAAAGATTTATAAATTCCAAATCACATTTCATTGTTAATCGGATTAAAGAACAAGTGTTATTTAAAACACAGTTCATGATAAACCCAAAAATCCAATTTCATTTCGATTCCAATTAAATATTAATTAATTGGAAAACTTCACTTAATCTTAATTAAAAGGTATATTCTTTTATCAACTGGGTTTAAGAACAGTGTTATTTAAGACACTGTTCACGACAAACCCAAAATCCAATTCTTTTATTCAATTCCAATTAAATATTAATTAATTGGAAAACTTCACTAAATCTTAATTTAATGATTTGTTCCTTTCTTAACTGGGTTCAAGAACATTGTTATTTAAGACACCGTTCACGACAAACCCAAAATCCAATTTAATATTAAATACAAGGCTCTGAATATAAATTATATCGGCTTATATTCAATATCAAATTCTAAAACTAACGGATATCGTATTGGGAATAACGATATCTGTATCTTCCAAATTCCCTTAACAATATCCGTATAACTATGCAATACAATATTCGAAATATTCCGAAGATTAGTTCCATTCCTATTTATTCATTGGAAAATTCTGGTTATTTTTAAAACTATTTCATATCCAATTTATTTCTTTAAAATATTGGATTATTATTCTAGTTAATAACTAGTTCATTTTGATAAAAATATATTTTTATCTTTACAAACGTGGAATTTTCATCCAAATTCTTTCCAAATCATTTATTATTGTTTTACACAAATTATTAATATTTTTAAAATTTTATTAAGGCACTTACAGTCGATTTCCATAAACGGTCATCGAGCTGCATTTACAGCGACCTTTTCCAAATTTGATTTGGACATAATTCCAAATCCAACCGTTACATCTCAAATCTCTTATATTCGTTGGAAAACTCTTTTCGATATGAACCCAACGGTTGTTGATTTAGGAGAATCCGACGGTCGGATCTCGCGTAATGTCAATTCGTCGCGAACGGTCGATGCTCGGCGCGTTCTATTCAGGCCATTAAATATATATAATATATATTATATATATTTCGTCGATTTCCATTTAAAACGAATTTTATAAATCATTTATAAATTCACTTCAAAACGATTCTAACTTCATTTTCAATTTTATATCAAAATTGAATATTCCATATCACTAATATATAAATGATAAAATATCATATTTTTGAAATCGTTTCCTCTTCGATATTCATTATAAAAAATGAATAAAATCGATATAAATATCGTTCGCGTTAAAATGGCGCAAATCTAATCAATACGGCTTCACATATTTCAATAATTTCGTGTCCATCCTAAATCGGACATCAAATTCACATTTTAATCCTTCACTGAATTTTATTTTAAAATATTCTTTATTTTAAAATATTCGTTATTTCCAAATTGGAACAAGACCCAATCAATTACCATATATTTTATATATATGGATTTCATACAACACATGTATATAACTACAATGATACACAATCAACCATCATCCAGAGTGCATTACACAACTGCATAAGCATTAAATATAAATAATTAACACTTACAACAGTCGGTCAACCCATCGATTGACATACAACTAAACAATTGGGATTAGTGTGCGTCAAATATTATCCTAATACCCGTGTGGGGTTTCAATCAACAAATACAGAATTTTATTTGTGTAGTTGGGCGATGTGTAAGATTTATAGTCCCAATCAATATCAGTTAAATGGGTGTACATAAATAAACCGTCCGATTTGTAAACGAATATTTATTTTCTTTTCATGATAATTTTATGCCATTCATATATACGTTAAAAATTACATTTTTAACGATAAAATATTTTATTCAACACATGAATATTTTATACAGTTCATACATTCAATAAGATGACATTTTTACTGTTCAAACATTTTATTCAACACATGAATACAATACAGTCAATTCAATCCAAACAAACATGAATGGTTTGTATAATCAATGGTGTCGGGTGCTACTAAGCACCGTCTGCATCCTAGTATATATTTTACTATAAAATAATTAGAGTGAGAAGGAGTTTTCACAGTCGGTTTCCACTCCGCTAGTTTTATTTCTGAATTCCTGAACAGTTTGGATTTTCCCGAAATTCCAACGTGCTCCGTTTCAGCTCTAGTCAGCTCCATTGCGTAGCTCTCGCTGATACGAGCGCAACGCAACTTGTTTCATCGAATTTGGATCTCGTATGAAAGAGTTACAATAATTTTTACATTAATTACAACTTTTATACAATTAAATATAATTATTTAAATCATTAACACTAATTACTTTAAATTAATTAATCCCTCCTCTGTATTTCCTCACCCCATCTTTTTCCAGATCGAACTCGAGAAAGCTCCTCCCCTTTCCTCCTGTTGCGCTGCCACCACGACCATCTTTACCCCTATCAACCACCACTACCCTGACCGCCTAGGAAAGCCGCACCATCCCCTTGACCCTTAGCCAACTCGCCGCCACGTGGTGCCATAGAATTTCCACTGAACAACACGGTTTCCAGCAAGGAGAACGAACAAAATACACACCCATACTCGATCTCGACCGTTCAATTTGTAGATCGAAGGAAGCTCTTTAAATTTTGCTTTGAATGTTTTGTGAATAGTTGCATGAGATTGGAGAAACTAGCGAATGAATTTGGGAGGTTTCTGATCGCTCATACGTTGAATGGCGGCTGCGGATTTCTGATTAGGGGGCTAGGGTTTTAGTGGCCTTTTATCCTTTTTTTTTAATTTAATTAAATTCTAAAAAGTGAATTTCACATTCTAACCCCAAATCAAACCCAACGACTGTCGCCCCTAACCAAATACCCCCATTCCGGACACAATGGAATATGTTTTGTAAGCCCATTCGACTATTTTGACTAGTTCTTCTTTAAATTAAAATATAAATCAATGTATATTGAATTCAAACGTACATTTTAATTTATCGGGGCCACATACTGACTCCAAAAATTACAGAGAAATTGTATCTAGATTTTTTTGACGATGCAGTCCTAACAAAACTAATTTCGTCAAATTTGTAGACTGTTTGAAAAATGACCATTTTCTGGTCGATCCAATTTGACTTAAACTGTCAATACACGTTTTCTTTTACCACGCTCACGTATTAATTCCAAAAATTATGAAAATTGGAATCTAACAATAATTTGACATTCTGAATCCAACTAAAGTGGTTTCGTCGAAAACGGAGGTCATTTGCAAAATGGCTATTTTTAAGGGTTATATGTTATATTAAATATATGTGAATTCCACAGCGACTATTCTGAATTTTAAACTGGACATAACTTTCAATTTATATTATGAAATATGAATTTTTCACATTCGTTGGAAAGATATAATTAAACAGATTCAAATATTTCTAGTTTTACTGAAATCCGATTTATTTTGAATCCTGTACATTCATTTGAAATCAAATTTTCAAACTACCGCGCCATTTCAGGCTCTATTTATATTTAAAAGAAATTTATTCGTTCTAACATCGATTTAAATAAATTTTTAGTTGTTATTATTTAAAATAAATCATTTTAAATATCTAAAATCCATTAAAATAACCAAAATAAAAATTTTAAATTGGTTCTGAAAATCCAGGTTGTTACAATCTCCCTCACTTAAAATCTTTTCGTCCTCGAAAAGGAACGGAGTTGAAAGTTGTTTAACTAACCAACTCAACTTTCATTCTTCAACTTTTCAGTTTCTAAGAATTTTCTAATTTCTCAAAAATTTGGCTAATACCCAAAATTTTCGAAAAATTTCGCCATAACCTCCTTTGCACGGGGAGACCTTTAAAACCGCAACTAGCCTCACAATGCCCTCATCAATCCAAAAGAAAAAGAAAGGCCAAGCGGCTAATAAAATCATCAAACCCCAATAAATACAGTAAATATGTACCTATTTTCGGGCATACAATTTTATTCCTCTTCTTAGCTTTCATGCTATGACCTGTTCATGATATATACATGTACATATATGCAATTCCAAATAGTTTTCAATTCAGTCCAATATTTGATTCAATTTGGCTAAATTTACCTTTCATTCTCTTATTGGTTTTATCATTCCAATATTTTGATTAGTTAAACTTATAATCAAACAACACAACCAACAATCAATTTGTTGATTAAATTTTCAAATGCATGATTTTTATATATACTCAAAAATGTATTTTTGATGCCAAATCACAGTAATATATTCTAACTATATTTTGGTTCTCACACCAGTAAAATATATAAATATCCCACTTTTGAAACTCGAACATAAATACTGATGATGCCATGGTCATAATCAGAACCATCTCCGGGCGACTAGAGTGTGATTCTATATCTGTCCAGTATATTTGAGGCTTCGTATATACATTAGCTAGGCATATATTCAAAATCCTGATATACTCGATTGTCCAAATTCAATATAAATAAAATATTCAAATACGTATAACAAGTTATAAATTTCAAAACTTAAATTCATTTTTTATTTTAAAATAACACTCTTCCAACTCATTCTTGGGCATTACTAACCCTATCTCTAATGAGTCATTCCCATTGGATATTACTAATCTAATCTCTGATGAATTCTTTCATTTGGTTCTAACGTGTCTTGTTCTCGAGCTCTATAAACCAAAGTTGTGATACCAAACTGTAGCGACCCGAACTTCTCGGCTGCCCTAAACTGAACAAGAAGACGGACTGCTTTGAGAACACGACAAATCAGAACACAAACAGAAGAACATTCCATTGCTATTATAACAATTACATCAGAGTACAAGAATATAACAGAGTATGAATAAATATTACACATTTGATAAACATCAGATATTTACAAATTAAAATGTAGTGGAAAAATAATACAAAACACAACTGAAAGAAATACACGGATACAGAGCTTTTTGAATATAACTCCAGCTGTAAACCAGGATCCTATGAAAATAATATCTGTAAAACCAAAACTACTAGCTACCCGTGTGGAAAATAGGGGCATCCAGAGTTTAGGTTAAAACGATAACGTCCAAGTCAGTCATGTGACTGGTGTGGGAACTAAAACAGTTATTAGTTTGATTTTAAGTTAGATAAATCAAGAGACCAAGCCGTATAACACGGAACGGGTTTAAACACAAGAATACCAGTGCATAAGACATACAGCGCCATGCTAAATAGAAAAATGAAGCTATTATAAGACTCAGCTCCCATCACACAATGCAACGCAAGCCAGAGGATAGAGTTTTTACCTTATAATAGCCAAAAAGGCTTGGTACGGGAAATTTCATATTTTATTATTACTATAAGTGAAGAAATCAACTTCAAATATAAATGTATCAATCATAGGCGGCGTAGGTACCCATATATTACGTCGCCAAATATATATTTACAACTAAAATCGTGAAATCATGTATTGAAAATTGGGTTTCCATCTATGAACCAAGGCAAGCAATTCTCCTTACCAATTCGAGACTGTCTAGCCCGAGTCTCTGGATACAGCCGTAACTGCACCTGCGGTTAGCGACAGGGCCGGTCATCAGTCGATGATTGGAAATACCATAAACTATATGTTAGCCTGCCCTATGGGACATAAAATCTGGTCAGTATGTCGACCATAACATCCATCGATCCCTTAGTGACCGATATATCCATCGATCCCGTAGTGACCGATATATCTGAGGCACCTCTCTATCCATCAAGCAATAATCAGCAACATCCACATGAGTAAACAGTTTGGGCTCCATACCAAGACGTTACTCCTAGCTAGAAACTAACATATGTCCATTTCCCTAAAGTCCTCATCCCGTTTCTGGTTCATACCGGGATGTAAAGCTCGCGAATTAACGCTACACAAAGCTATGCTATTTAAAGCCGTGCTTTGATCATCAACCACAAAGCTCTGCTTTTCAACAAAAGCCTTGATCACGTGCCACTCAGCATGCCACAGTGTCACTCCATACCGTACCACTGATTTCTGCCAATATATAACCTCTAAGCTCATACGACTCAGAGAAGGGTGTTAAGCAAGAGAATAAATTCTTCGCCACCAAACAGATATATATTTAGCAGAGATCAACGAATACAGTATAAAGGAATACAATGTCATGCATGCTATCCATTTGCAAGTCCGTTCTTGGTCTGAACGAAACCGGAGGCACCTTATTCCTCGTCCCATATGTCTAATACAGGAGAGAGGTCCTCGCATATCCGGTCGATCTCCAAGTACTTCTGGACGATCACCACTTATTACCTTGTCTTGGGATGCCTCCCAATCAAGACATTAGTAATCATCCAAACGATGTGAAGATCTCCAGTCTTCAACCACCAGCTTCATCGTCGACTTATTGTCGTATCAATAATTCAGAATGGGGCAAACCCGGTCTTTCCGAATAGCTCGCGTATCTTATAAACAATTGCTACAAAAACACAACATATGCCTCATTCCAATCCAGAAAATTCTTTTATTCATTCTTTTCACAATTTAAACCAAATTAAGGTTTTCCAAACTTGTCGGGATTAGCGAACTTTACCGAAGTAATCATTTATTTTATTTCCCAATCCTTACCTATTCATCCCACGGAGCAAAACTGGTAGTGCTCCATATCTAACACCACGGTGTTATCGGTAAAATTAATTACCATTTCTTGTTCAAATCTATTTAAAGATTTAACTATTGCCTGGAGCAAAACTGGTGATACTCCATTCTCGATCATTTCCCAAATTTGATAATTAAATTATCACATTTTCATTTCAATCTAATTAAAGATTCATTAAAACTCAACTTAGTTTTAATCTCCAAAAATCATTATGTAATGATTATTCAAATTTAGGAAATAAATTCTACCTTTAACCGGGTTAAAGAACCAATGTCATTTAAAACACAGTTCACGATAAACCTAAAGTCACATTCCATTAATTATGGAATCTCGCTGATACGAGCGCAACGCAACTTGTTTCGTCGAATTTGGATCTCGTATGAAAGAATTACAACAAATTTTACATTAATTACAACTTTTATATAATTAAATATAATTATTTAAATCATTAACACTAATTACTTTAAATTAATTAATACCTCCTCTGTATTTCCTCACCTCGTCTTCTTCCAGACCGAACTCGAGAAAGCTCCTCCCCTTTCCTCCAGTTGCGCCGCCACCACGACCATCTTTACCCCGATCTACCACCACTACCCTGACCGCCTAGGAAAGCCGCACCATCCCCTTGACACTTGGCCAACTTACCGCCACAAAATTGCCACCGAACGGCGTGGTTTCCAGCAAGGAGAACGAACAAAACACAAACCTATATTCAATCTCGACCGTTCAATTTGTAGATCGAAGGAAGCTCTTTAAATTTTGCTTTGACTATTTTGTGAATCGTTGCATGAGATTGGAGAAATCAGTGAACGAATTTGAGAGGTTTTTGATCGCCTATACGTTGAATGGCGGCTGCGAATTTCTGATTGGGGGGCTAGGGTTTTAGTGGCCTTTTATCCTTTTTTTTTAATTTAATTAAATTCTAAAAAGTGAACTTCACATTCTAACTCCAAATCAAACCCAACGACTGTCGCCCCTAACCAAATACCCCAATTCCGGACATAATGGAATATGTTTCGTAAGACCATTCGACTATTTTGATCAGTTTTTCTTTAAATTAAATATAAATCAATGTATATTGAATTCATACGTACATTTTAATTTTTCGAGGCCACTTACTGACTCCAAAAATTACAGAAAAATTATACCTAGCTTTGTTTTGATGATACGGTCCTAACAAAACTAATTTCGTTGAATTTGGAGACCGTTTGAAAAATGGCCATTTTCTGGTCGATCCAATTTGACTAAAACTGTCAATACACGTTTTTTTTGCCACGATCACATATTAATTCCAAAAATTATGAAAATTGGAATCTACCAATAATTTGACATTCTGAATCCAACAAAAGTGGTTTTGTCGAAAACGGAGATCATTTGTAAAATGGCTTTTTTTAAGGGCTATATATTATATTAATATATATAAATTCCACATCGACTATTCTGAATTTTAAACTTTACATAACTTTCAATTTATATTATGAAATCTGAATTTTGCACACTCATTGGAAAAATATAATTAAACAGATTCAAATATTTCTGGTTTTACTAAAATCCGATTTATTTCGAATCCTGTACATTCATTTGAAATTTGAAATCGAATTTTCAAACTACCGAGCCATTTCAAGCTCTATATATAATTAAAATAAATTTATTCGTTCTAACTTCGATTTAAATAAATTTTTAGTCGTTATTATCTAAAATAAATCATTTTAAATATCTAAAATCCATTAAAATAACCAAAATAAAATTTTAAATTGGTTTTGAAAATTCGGGTTGTTACATATATGCGCATAAGTTTGAAATTCAAAAGTTGAATATACATTATAAATGAAAGAAAATAAATTGCATAAGCAGTATTCAGAAAGAAAAGAAACGTTATCAGCAACGTTAAACAAGAAATTAATATCGGCAAAAGTAAAGTTAATGTCCCAGGTTTTGGGTCTACCTAGACCATAAGGAGGTCGACCCATGGGTCGACACACTTTAAAGGTGGGTCGATATAGTAATGAGTCATTTAACGTTATATTTTCCACTTGTATGTCTCATATTTTATTTCATTTAATCCAAAAGATTAGAATCTCATGTACACCTATAAATAGACTAGCGGAGCCTAGCCTTCATCTCATATTTTTTGAGACGACGCCAGGGATCTGCCATTTTCTTCTTCTCCGAATCTTTCAGAAATTAGAATATTAATTTTTAGGATTTCCGATTCAAGACTGGAAGACAAAGATTATAGATCTACAATATAAGTGTTCAGATTTTTTTGTCTACGTGAGGTAAATTCTGTGAATCTGAATTATTAGTTTCTTTCTTTTAGCATCAGATTTGTAAATCCGTGGTCATTTCAATATTAGATTAAATTAGAAAAACCATGAAATAGCAGATTTGAATCAGATTCAAGAATTGGAAAGCAGTCGGGTGAGTGGATTTAAAATTATACCTTTTGGTAATGGTATATTTACCGTTTACATTCCCTGTAATTCTTAACGTGATAAATAATTGAAATTTGTGGTAATTGTGACATTATATATTTCTAAGTATGTTAAGAATATTTCTGTTGTACAAATCTATTCCATTAATCTTCTGTTTGGATTGAGAATTATTGTAATCCTAAAATTATGGAATTTACAATAATTATGGCTATGTTCTTAAGTTTGTTATTCAATGTCAAATTGGATATGTTGTAAACATAATCACAGTGAAATTGGGAATAATGGAAGAGAGGGAAAGAAAATCGAAATGAAATAAAGAATAAAAAAAAGAAGTAGAAAATAGAAGAGCCTAGATTCCAAAAGGAATTGGTATGCCTAATTTTGTATGGAAAATTTACAGGAATTCAAAATGGTATATGAAAAATAGGAATTAACATCAAGCTTGGAAAATAAAAAGGGGAAAATTAGTAGTGGACTGAGTTAGTTGGAATTTGGGAAAATGGGTACAATTCTGTATTGGTAAAATTACTAGGAATGTAGTCACAAGAAAAGCAAGGAAAAAAATATTAATATGAAATAGGGGTTCTTTTACCGTATTGCACACTAGTCAAATAAAATATACATGTATGTCCACGATAAAAATAAAAGAAATAGCTTGCAACTACGAATCTTAATTGATGTACATTATGGAAATATAACTTTATATCTTTTTTCTAGCCAAGGTAACGGGGTGTGCGAAATATTTTCCTGAAATAATGAGAATGTAAAACACAGTAAATAAATGAAGGTTACAACAATGAAAGCTTGGTTAATGTTAAGGGACCCAGGGAAAATGTGATGAATGGGGAATATAACCTATTATAATTAATTATTTGAATGGGAATGAAATATAATATGTAAGCTTTTCCTATGGACAAGTCGAATTATAATGTGAGTTATAATTAATAAGAAAAAGAAAACTTATTAATAAACCTTAGTTAAGAGAACTAAGTTAATAAGTAAACTCGCAACAACGATTGTGATAACAGTGTAAGATAAAGTTATGGTTAAATAAGAAAGAATAAAGTGGGCTTATTATTAGTAGACTTATAATTGGAAGTATTAAGTTTAATAAATGTAATAAATAATAAGCGGAAGTCCGCTCCGGCGACATAGGGTTGAATAAAGAAATCAAGCAGCCATTTATGAGCTAATGAACCAAGTAACTTGAATAAAAAGTAAACTATGGATAATCAAGTTAATTAGCAATGTGATTAGGTAAAGAAAGCACGTGATTAAAATATTAGACGTAGGATCTAATAACACGAGGGCATGAGGCACTTGGACTAGTCCGTACATATGTACGGGGTAGATCATCGTGGTGTCTAGACACACAAGAGGAGCACGTCCAATTGATTATTCTATGAGACTAGAGGGAAGCACATGGCTTGTGTAGGATGTGGTAGGTACCCCATGATGGTCCTCTATGGTAGGCTTCGGGCTGTACCCACAAAGGTTTATTTTGTACAATATCCAGTGAGTATACCTTGACTGAAACTATGGTATGACAGTCAAAAAGCTGTGGCGGATGACGTTGGGTGGTTCTGATTTGCCTCGCCAGTGGAGAGGTTGGTCATAACCAAATTAAGGATAGTAATCATCGGATACCCATCGTCGGCAGTCAATGAGATGTGGAAAGACTAGAGCTAAACCTACAAACCAACGATCTTTCACTATTGGGACATTTGGTTGCGGGACATGCCACACTAGATGTTATATTGGTTGATATGGCCACTTCACTTAGCTCTTAAAGAAGTCTTTCATTGGTTAAGGGAGAGGCCAGGATGGGGCCATAACCACTATGGAAAAGACAGACCATATGCGAATATATGTATTGTGGGCCTAATGATGCTGTCCTTTACAGATATTGAAAGCCCCAAAGCGAGTTTCGTGCATTGGATGCAGCCTTATTACGAACTCGGGTATAGTAGGCAGTACGTTCGTGTGAGGGTCTAGATACGCACACTGGGTAGTGTATTATAGATATTAGGGAATTACTCCATTATGAGACGTGATTCAACCTAGGAGTTCGAATATGAGGATCCATATGCTTGCGTGGCATAGTGATGGTGGTTCTGTGCGATTACATGGCGTAACGATATAGATTTCTGTATGTGGTTTGGCATATGATGGAGGTTGTACACACTTCCGTGGCGTTATGCCAGAGACTGTACCAGGGGGGTACCATGGGGAGTACCTTGAGATGTTGGGTATAGCTATATATACTATATTAGGTTTTATCTACTGAGGAGTAGATGAGTACGACGTGAGTGTAGATCCTTAAGAACTATTAACCTAAATAACCTAATAATGAACAAAATGTAACTGAACGGTATATGTAGGCTTATTTCAGAATGTATAATTTGTCCTCTCACCATTCTTTGTGTTCTGACCCCCTTCCTCATAACATACTTGCATGTTATATTTATGGCAGAGATTTGGTAGCCTTTGGACACTTGTTAGACAATGTTATTATTTTGGTAAGGCTATATTTGATTATTATATTCTATCCATTCCACTGTGAGATGTTTTATTAAGGTATGATATATTTATTATCTCAGTCTTTTCTACTGGATACGGGACAAGCCAACTTGAGCTTTGATAGATTGGAATTTTTGAAAGGAAATAAATCGGTTTGTCGAAATTCAGGTTATTACACCCCGCATCCAGTCCTACTCAACTCTGGGTTGATGCAAATTTATTTTCAATTATAATCTTCAAATACATTCCTTGATTTCATAGGCCACGAGGTACATCCCATCTGTTTCCGGAGTACAATGACACTCAATTATTTTTGGGCAACAATCACACCCATTTGACTTATACCGACTACAACCACCCCTTTCAAACTCGATTTTTTGAAGGAAGACTCGATACAATTTGATCTTGTGATCTTTTATTATAGAAGCTCCTATAACTCTGAATAGTAGTTGAAGTCTTAAGAGAGTTTGATAGAGAGTCAAACTATAATAGAATTGGTTTGATTCTTTTTGAAATTCGGCAGAGTTTGATTTTGGAATTTAGAAATTTAAGAGTAGAAATGGAGAGGAGAAAGGAGAGAAGAAGATAAATGAAATTGTTTGTGAAAATTTGACATTAGAAGCCTATTTCCAACAGTCATATCTTTTCAGGGAAGGATTCAAACCAATAGACACAACTTTTGAAATTCAAAATTTAAATATAATGGTAACCATGTCGACATGCCTAGTACCCTATGTCGAAATCCCTTAAGCAAAATTTGAAATCTGAATACTTTTGAAAATAATGTAAGTGATGTTGAAATAAATCAAGATAATTCTCGAGTTTAAAAATACTATTGTTCTATATAATAAAATAGTATAATAGAGTAAAAATATAAATTAAAAACATTTAGTTATAATTTACAAAAGTGCTATAAAAGTTAATTTAGTATTATAAGTATAAATATAGTAATTAATATTTATAGCTATAGACAAATAAGAAACTTAAAAACATAGTATATATATAAACCTACAAATATAAGTAAATAATAATATTAAAACTTAACTAATCATATATAATTAAAACTTAATATAAGTAAGAAAAACTAAAATGTTTAAATTAGGAGTTAAATTTAAAATCATAGAAATGTTTAAAAGATATATATTTATTTTAAATAGGAAGTAATTTTGAAATCAAAATTGAAAATAGGAAGATTTAAAATAATTAAAAATGATAAGAAATTTGAAATAGAGATTCAGTGTTATTACAGAGGTTTGACAATAAAATCTTGATTCTATAACTTATCTTGTTTTCTTAAATTGTAGTTACTCATGAGTCTTCAATCTTAAACTCTTCTCCTTCTTTGAAATCTTTATTCTTGAATCTTTAAAACTGTGTAGTCTTCGAATCAATACGTGTATATAATTCCTGCATATACACTTATATATATCCCTAGATAAAAAGTGTTAGCATATATTTTATAAAAATAACAGTTAAAACAAGGTTGTTGTCATCAGAACCATCATCACCAACATCTCAGTCCCTAATAATCTCCCTCTTTTTGATGATGACAACATTTATTTATAAAATATGCTTACCTAAGTCTTGATACCTCAATTACTCCCCCTTACTCCAATAATTCCTTCTGAAACTACTAACTCCCCTTGCTCTAAGCCTATTTTATAATTCTTCCCCATTGTCATCAATAAAAACTATATACTCATAATTAATCTACAATATTCCTCCTAAAACAAATACATGACTAAACCTAGCCTAAGAGCTAACTATAATACTCTTAGAAACATGATAAAACCGAATATAATCAATGTAAGGGAAGCAATAATAAAACTTGATTAATGATAAGTTAATATTTAAACAATCCAATCCAAAAAATCAATTAATATAAACTATCTTAATTTTTTTATTACAAACCATAAGTTAAATCAAATTCGAATTCAAATCAATCCAAACAAAACAAACCAAATTTAAATTTAAATTCGTACGTTTCTTGGAACTTCTGCCCATCCATCTTCCTAGAAGATTGGATCAGCCTTTAAAGCCTTTCATTCTTCATTTTCTTTGATAAAAGTTCCTATTGGATTATTATTTTCTTATTCTTTGTTGAGTGCAGAGATCATCCATTGTATGCTATCAAAATGCCTTTCTTGATCATCTGCATTTGACTCAAACCTAAGTGATGCTGATTACGAAGGATGATAAATAGAATATTCTTAAAGGAATTAAGAGTTTCTTCTAGATTTTCACTTAAACTATGAATTTGAGAAGCCATGGGATGATAAAACTGAAAATATAATAAATGGATATTAAAGAGGAATGAAAGGGTAAGTTTTTCCAGATACGGACAATCTCTTTTTATGTGACCTGGTTCATCATAGTTGAAGCATCTACTGTGGCTTGGAATCTCATTATTCTTCATAGAATTTTTGTGATCATTACTTATGAAATTATTCATCTTCAGGTATTTTAGAAATTTTCTAAAATTTTTGGTCATCAAGGTTATTTCTTCATCATTTTCGTTATCTAAGTCTGAGTCTTCATTTATTGCATTGAATGCTATTGTTCTCTTTTCCGATGACTTATTTTCCCTCCTTCCTAGCGTCTGCACTTCAAATGACATTAAATTTCCAATTATTTCTTTAATTTCATAGCAATGATATTATTAGCCTCTTCAATTGCTAGAGTTTTTTGATCCTATTCTGGAGTTAACGAATTTAGAATTTTTCTGACTTGGTCTTATATGGAATATATCTTTCCTAAGGCTATTAGCGAATGCACAATTTCATAAAGCCTGTAGTGCATATCACAGGTAGACTCATCCAGATTCATTTTAAATAATTGAAACTGATTAGTTAACATAGATATCTTGGTCTATCTAACTTTTCTTTTTTCCTTCGTGAGTCACTTGCAAATATTTCCAGATTCATACGCAGATTTATATACAAACACCCTATTAAATTCATTTCAATCAAGTGAAAAAATGAAGTATTCATGGCTTTGAATTATTTTGTGTAGTAGCCTTTTACTCAACATTCCATTATGCAAAATAAGTTGTGAGTTCAACATATTCTATTTTGTATGATATTCCATGTGTCTAATCCCGCTGATTGTAAATATATTTTCATTCTACAAGCTCAATATGCATTATTACTTCCATTAAATAGTGGTGGTCTACCAGTGGGGTGACCCTCTATAAATGAACAAGGATAGCTAGTGTTGGTTGTCATTTAAAACTTTTCAAAATTAGATTAAGAATACTTTGATAACCAATGCTCTAATACCAATTGTTGGGAAATGTAGATTAAGGATCTTAAGGCGAACTTAATGTTAGGACATGAATAGTTTTTAGTGGAATTTTATACTTTTTATGTAATTTTTTGATTTAATCAGAAGCAGATGCAAAACACAAATATATAACATTCCCATAATTAGACACAGATGCAAAATAAAAAGTAAAAGCAGTAAAAGGAAAAAACACACCAGGATTTTTATACTGGTTCAGAGTTACCCTACATCCAGTCTCACACAACTCTGGGTTGATGTAGATTTCTTTTCAATAATAATATTCATATAAACTCTCGGTTTCACAGGCTACTTGGTACACCCCACATGTTCCTGGAGTATAGTGAGACTCAATTGATTTCCAGGATATAATCATACCTAGTTGATTTATATGGGCTACAACCATACCTTTTCAATCCCGGTTTTTGGGAGGAAGATTCGATAGAACTTGACCTTGTGATCTTTTATTATAGAAACTCTTATAACTCCGAATAACACTTAAAATCTTTTGAGAGTTCGATAGAGAATCAAACCAGAATAGAATTGGTTTGATTATCTTTGAATTTCGGCAGAGTTTGATTATACAATTTAGTAAATTAAGAGTAGAAATGGAGAGGATAAAGGAGAGAATAAGATAAATGAAATTGGTTAGGAAAATTCGAAGTGAGAAGCCCATTTATAGTTGTTCAATAGTCATATC
Organism: Allium sativum; assembly: GCA_030737875.1. Classification (NCBI taxonomy): domain Eukaryota; kingdom Viridiplantae; phylum Streptophyta; class Magnoliopsida; order Asparagales; family Amaryllidaceae; genus Allium; species Allium sativum. The sequence goes on along the minus strand of CM060924.1, from coordinate 179,507,992 downwards.
TTTTTAAGAAAGGATCCAAACCTGTAGACATAAACTTTGAAATTTAAAATTCAAATATAACGACAACCATGTCGACATGCTTAATACCCCATTTCGACATCCCTTCGGCAAAATTTGAAATTTGAATTCTTTTGAAAATAATGTAAATGATGTTGAAATAATAAACATACTATTGTTCTATATAATAAAATAGTATAATAGAGTAAAAATATAAATTAAAAACATTTAATTATAATTTACAAAAGTGATATAAAAGTTAATTTAGAATTATAAGTACAAATATAAAAAATTAATATTTAAAGCTACAGATAAATAAGAAACTTAAAAATTTAATATGAAAACCTATAAATATAAGAAAATAATAATATTAAAATATAAGTAATCATATATAAATAAAACTTAATATAAGAAAGAATAACTAAAATATTTAAATTAGGAGTTAAATTTAAAATCCAATAAATGTTTAAAAAGATATTTATTTATTTATTTTAGATAGAAAGAAATTTCGAAATAAATATTGAAAATAGGAAGATTTAAAATAAGTTAAAAATGATAAGAGATTTGAAATAGTGATTCAGTGCTATTACAGAGTTTTAACAATAAAATCTTGACTCTATAACTTATCTTATTTTCTTGAACTCTTGGACTTTTGTTACTCATGAGTCTTCAATCTTGAACTCTTCTCCTTCTGTGAAATTTTTATTCTTGAATCTCTATGTATAGTCTTCAAATCAATACTGTATATAATTCTTGCGTATACACTTATATAAATATTTCTAGATAAAATGTGTTGGTGTATATTTTATAACAATAATAGTTAAAACAAGGTTGTTGTCATCAAAATCATCATCATCAACATCTCAGTCCCTAACAGAGGTTAATAGAGAGAGTCAGGGGCATGTGCTTGAGCTTGAAAACGCGTCGGTTGTCTATGCTTAGTCCCAACTGAGGATTTCATGTTGGATGCCATCGGAGTAGTTCCAACGGATAAGCTCTGCTGCGAATGACATGTGCAAGGGGATCATGGATACGAAAGGTTTTAGCGGATTCTCATGAAGATGAGGTAGTGGTGTGATGTCTATTTGGGGCTATGTTGGGTCCTTTTTTTCATATTAGAAGATTTATGACATTCACCTAGATGAGGTCCTTTCCATGGGCCATGCACGTTAGTACAACTTAGTTCCTAGCCTATCGAGTGGCGTAGATTTTAGTATTATGGAAACCAGGCATTATCATGTATCCAAAGCACAAATTGAGAGAATATGAGGATGGATGACGAATGCTATGTTTTTTAATTGTTTATCACTGATCTAGTTATCTAGGCATCCCTAGTATTCTGATGTAGAATACACCCATGATGACTATCATAGAGTAATACATACTTTATATGTGTTAACTCTGTGGACGTAGAGACATGTCTTGTATAATTCTTCGTACCCTCTGTTCCTTATTCTATGACCACGTTTTCAGTATCTTTCGATTTACTTATCACTCATACCAGACTGGTTTCTGACCCAAGGTTTTATGTCTCCTATTATTAACTTAGGTACTCATCGACGATGCTGATGAGTTGGCTAGGTGATAGGTATGAGAATTATCAAAGTGGCGCAGGTAGATTTGTAATGACTAGATTTTACGACCATAAGAAGTCGACACTAATACAACCACGGTATTCACGTGTCTAACATCCCAGTGTTGGAAACCAAATCATTAAGGATGAAGAAAGAAAAGATAGAACATATAATCTCTTAGCGGAATGAAAAGCCTATAATATAACCAAAAATTATTTACAAAAGAAAAGACGTTTATAAATACAACCGTCAAATATACATCAGATTACTAACCGATAATCCTTTGGATAGTTATATCAGTATGTCCTTACAACACTGATGAAACAGTAATGAATACAACGGAAATAACAAATACGAGAATACGTCATAGCCTCTAACTTTCCTCTTGAAAGCCCCAAAAAATATAAACTATCCTACAAATATACTTAGTCAAACTTGAGCATTATAATGAAATAACACCCGGATCAGTCTAGTAAACCAGCGTGAGAAACCACAAGTCAAAGTAAACTTTATTCTTTAAGTTGTAAAATCTTTTTAAACTAAGGGTATCTCGTAAGACCACACCACACGTAAACATGGACGGGTTTTTACCTTATGATAACCAAAACTCTTCATATCAAAATTTAGTGATATTATAATAATGTATACAATCCAAAAATAAATATTAATCATATTTGAAATTTTTTCATTAATTAAATTCTAGTATTTTAATTTTATGACTAAAAACATAAAGACATGCATTGGAGTTTGGATTACAAACAATGACTGGGTATTGGGGTACACCCACCACGTTGTGTCTAGAGAGTAATACTTAGGACTTCTCCTAGATCCCCTGCTAACATAGGACCAGCCCATCACTCAACTTAATGGTACTGAATATGCCATCAACCCAGTCGCTTTGCAACCCTTTTCCTATAAGCTCACACACTACCCAAAAGATAAATTCATGTGTATAGAACGGTGACAATCATATCCTACCTGGATGGACTCACTTTGCTCTGTTGCATCTCCCTTGAATGTGGCCATCCTCGATTGATGATGCTTAAGGCTACATTTATAGCTTGCTTACAAATTTTATTGTTAAAATGTTCATCACTTCCAAAACTTTTTAATTCCATCGCTCAACCAGATCGAAGTGGTTTTTGGATAACAAGGTCTGATCCTAGTCTTATCAAATCGACAATCGATAGATCAAAACTGGCCATGATTTGATAGTCAGTTATGTAACTATCAGCATATAACAACAATCATCCATGGATTTATTATCCAAAGAATTCCCTAAGTATCAGTTAATTAATTCGTTATTATTAAACCTCTTCATAACTTGGAAACCATTTTAATATACTTATCTAAAATCCATAAGTAATTCTATAGATTATTATTTCAGTACTTCACAATTATATATATACACATACTTATCGTATGTTCATAGAGTATTTTTCAACACTAAAAATATTCATATATGCATATCTTATCCAACACCAACCTAAGTATATGCACAAACATTGTATTCTCAATATCTGTGGAATATATTCAAATACCTAGCTGTCTAACACCGACCTAGGTACATTAACAAAACATGATTTTTATATTTGAATTTTTTTATATACCTATCTAAATGGTATAAGTATATTCACAAATCAATTTGGAAAGATAACTTACTTTTTTAAAAAAATTAACGGGTTAAACCCATTGATATTCAAAATAGTGTTTTGTTAAACTCTTATACAAAATTCTTAAGGAAGACGATTTATAAATTCCTTTACAAAACTTTACTAAAGTAATTTCTTTACGAAATATCGTTAACAAGGTAAACACTTTTTTAACATTGATAAAATACATGCATATCACATCTTATAAATTAATTAAATAATAAAAATTTAACAGTGTAAAATAATATAATAGTCTAAAATTAAACAATTTAATAAATAATAATTAATAATATAAAAATAACCTAAATTTAAAAAATTAAATATTAATATAAAATAATCTAATTAATGTAAAACAATTTAATATTATTAACAGAATATAAATATAAAACAATATATTGTTAAAAAATAAAATCCATTTAAACTTAATAAATATATAGTAATAAGTAAATTTTGAAATCTTATAAATTAGATCGTAATTAATCTACTTTAAAACAATATTATATAACTAACTTAGCTTTATTTTTAAACATTACTGAATAATTTTTTTTTTTGAGAACATCATATCTAAAATAAATAATGATTTATAAATGTTTGCTTCAAATAAACTTAATGACTACGATTATGCGATGATCACGTCTCTACCTCAGAGAATCCATTAGCAACCATAGCCAAACTTATAAATTTTGAACATTTGTTCATTAGGGCTTAATGCCTACCATAGTACCTATAAAAGTTACCTGCAATTCAATTCATTTTTCCAGTCAGTATTGATATTTACATGACATGCAAATATGTAAATAAATAATTAGCTATTAATTGGTAATATCACTCCATCACCATGAATAATGACAATTCTAAGTTAATATGCAAGTAGAGGAGGATTTGTTGTGCTCAACATATGCCATTACAAATGAATTCGTCCAATTTATCAAATGATGTTTATTTGGTTAAAGCATACACATTGGCATATATTTCATTTAACTACGTTATAACAAACATAAGTAAAACATCATTATCAATTCATACATGATCAACATTCAAAATAAAATTTGAAAACAAATAAATGCGAATAATTTCTAATGACAATTCGAGATATTATATCGTGATCCTAGATCAGATTCAAACAAACTAATAGAATTCTAAGATGCTATATAGCAATCCGAGATTTTGTTCAATTACCCATCCAATTTACCTAACCAAATATGCAATTCAACATATAACTAAACCAACCAAACCAATCAACTAACAATTCACACAGATAAGTAGAAGAAATATTTTATTTACTTAATAACACTAGTAGATCTGAAAGATGAGTTTTACTCACCATCACTCCAATAGTCTCTTTCACGTTCTGATTCCATTTAGAATTGAACGACTTTAGATTTATTTGAAAATTCACACAAGTTTAAAATCCTACCAATCCAATTCTACAATGTAGTGGACATCGATATGAGTCTAATGCAACTGACGGTGTATCGATCAGGTCTAATATGAGAAAGTTACCACTTTTATGATATTCTGATTATAAAATTATTTTAACAGCACTAGTCACTTTTAGTTAACTTAAATTACAAAGTTACCTTTAATCCTTTTTCTCCAACCTCTCTTTCCTGCTTCTCACACATACAGTAAATACGCCATCAAATGTCCTGATATCCACCACCATTATCTCCTTCATCCATTAATGATAAACCACAAAACCACAGCAATTGAGTTCTACTCCTCGAACTACACCATCCTAGTTTCTCAAGAATCCACCCACAAGCCTACAAAATAAATGACATTGAACACTATTGCCTTAACCCCTACAGATCGCAACATCTAAGACGCAATCGCACCTCTCCATTAGCTCACTACTAACATTTCTAGTCCCCGCAAGTTCAACGCCAACCATCGTATAGGTTAAATCCTCACCAAAAAGTGATGCCAGCTAAACTTGTTCTAAGAAATTATGGCTAATACATCAGATGCTTCAATTCAAAGCCGAGACCACCAAAAATACTAGCAATTATAGGTCTCTCACTTTTAACTCAAAGATCATTTTTTTTATTATTCGATTCTTGTTGGATTTTAGATTGATTTTCGAAATTCAAAATTCAAAAGGAAGATGATATTTAGATGCATTCTGGTTTAGAAGACATGAAAGAAGGGGTAGGAAGTCAAAATAAAGGTGGTGAGTTGTCTATATATAGAAGTGTTGCCTATATTATATTCTTGACTTTCAGAGTCATATTGCATAGACCTTTGACCAAATACATACTCTGATTTACCTAATGAAGATGCATATCATGCCCAGAACAACGATGAGACACCAGAAATTTAAGAATATACACTAGTTATTGGAATCAAGAAAATCACAAAATCACTGCTATTTCACTATAAAATCAAATTTCAAACCATTAAATGTTATACATTTATATGTGGATGATTGCATAATAAGTCCAATTGCCACGAAACTTGACATCTTACAATAATTTAGTATTTCGGATCCGAGGAAATTGATTTTGTCGAAATTTGAGTTAGTTTGTAAAATTCCTATATTCATACGTTAAATTAGAACGACTTATTTTTAGACGATATTAGTCGTCTAAATTTGACTGTAATAATTTCTTATTATCGTTCTAATCCGCGACAAAATTTTATCAGGTCTTTAAAATCCATTCTAATTCATATAAGATTCCAAATCCAATATATTCACAAAAAATTCAAAACTAAAATTAATATTTCACTACAAATCGATTAAATAACTCAAAACGTTTGAATTCAGGTAATTTAATTTACCAAATTAATATTTTAATATCCAAATAAATTAAATATTCTACCACTAGAAATCCAAGTTATTACATGATTAGAGGGAGATGACATCTATTTCTATTTATACTTGTATTGTTGCTGTTTATTCCATTGTGACACACTATAGAGCCTTGGTAGTGTATGATTCCAATTAAAGACGATTTATCAGCTGGGTTTACTTCACTTGTATAGACTGATGTACGGTTATATTTAACTGTATGAACCAATGTGCTCTGACTATGAGTTTATATAGTTATTACTATCTCGTCTATTTTATATCTGTGTTTGTTATTATTATATGTTACCTAATGCATTGTGAGATATACGACTGGCTCTTTGTTTCTGTATGGTGTTCCTTTCTTTCCTTTCTCTTCCAGTTTTTTCTCTTCCTTTCTATTTCTCTTCATTTCTTCTATTTCTTTACCTTGACAACAGTGTTGCATCGATTGGGTGCGTGTACATCGCATTATTAGATTATATGAGCACCGATGATATAGGACTATTATCATACATTTGATATTCGACTTTAAGTTGTATTGTTTAACCTAATCAAATCGAGAGTTAAAGTATATACAAGATATTACATATTTATATATATTTTGTTTTTCAATATATATATATATATATATTAATATGTATAGCATAGATTGTTTTGCACATGAGTGCTATTGGAATACTTTTCTATATTAGTGATTAATCGTTTAACCACTTATCTAAGACGATCCAACAAACGAAAAGTACTCCTAAATTACTCCACCCCTAAAGTTAGGAAACAAGCAGATTTAAGGACCGTTAGCCTCAATTTACAGTTGATGTTTCCGGTAATGGTATGAATTATCTGGGATGCCTTAATATCTATAATAGGTTATCAAGATCAAGTGCGACAAGTCGACTTTGTCGCACTGTATGGATACTTATGTGTCTATGTGGTAAACCATTCCTTGGAACGGAGTCAACTGCTCAGTTGAGTTGCGAGAGCTGTTTGGGTTCTTGCAAGAAGTTCTTCGATGGCTTGGAAATAGATGTTGAGGTGTATGAGTTTACTCATATGGGACTCCAGAACTGGTCGAGTGTCTTTATCGCTTCGCGTTCCTGAAATCGATTCGCTCGATACCGGTTCATAGTTCACTTCGAAGGGATTTGTATCGACTTCTTAATTAAAAGTCGATGAGTAATTCACCGATTTAGGCGACATATTTGTGTTGGTGAGTGTGACCGAATTAGATGTGCTATCAAAGTACAATTTATTCTCTCCATTGTCACTCCGAAGTTGAGATTTTGTGGTTAGGTTGAGAGACCAACTTGTAAGGTGATTGGTTTCATTCGACGAGTGAAAGATGGATTTTGGAAGTCGATCAAGGAAGCACACAACGTTCTATCTTATACCCAGTATTGAAGTTTGTCCTACTAGTAGGGACAAATCATGGAGGCAAATTTATTAATCGTCATTTCCATTTCATCGAGTGCTCCCTCGAAGAAAGAGAAGAGAAAATGACATAATCGTTGATATTTTTTAACCATGTCGTTTCCATACATGTTTTATTTTGATGTCAAGGTTCCATCGTTTCATCTGATCTTACGGGTTGATGGATGGACTGAGATTAGGACTCGTGATAATTGATTTATTTTTCTTGATTGTGACTTACCGTGTTGAGGGATTAATTATATTATATATCTGTACGATATCCCATGTTTGGTCCTCAAAAATTAAATACTGTGGGTGAATGCATCATATAGAATATTCAATTTCAAGCCTTGAGGTTGGGAGGAGTTATGACATAGACTGTCTGTACTTGGCAATATACATGGTTCGTCAAAACTTAAATTTTATTGATTCATGGCTACTTGTTTGCTAATTTGTTCACCTGTTGTCGATTGTTAAACTTAACTGGACTTAATATTTGAGTCCAACTATTTTTTATTGGTAGGATGTAGAATATCGGTGATAGTTAATGGTGATGATAGCGGGCTTGGACATTTTGCTCTTCAGTAGTGTGTCATCCTCGATTTAGTAATAGTAGACTGAGATATAGATCATTAATAGGTGAGTCGCTTATGATTGGACGATAGCGGGTGTTGGATCTAGATTAACCCATGAGGGGGAGGGGGTGAATAGGGTTTATTGAATTAATTCGAGATATTAAGAAATATCACAACACAGATTATAATAGAGAAGTATAAATGTAGAAATAAATAACATAGTTTTTACCCAGCTTCGGTAAACCCTGCCTACTGCTGTATTCCCAAGATTTTTAGTAGATATTAAAACATATCCCGCTTACAAACCCTGTGAACTCGCAACCCTGCTCCTGTTCTAATCATAGGCTCAAAACCTTAGACTGATCTTTATGCCCAAGATCAGATTTTCCACTAGCTACAAACCCGTAACCAGTAAACCTTAGTTATTACAAACTGTAGAAAACTGCTAGTTAAAATCCTATAACTAGATGACATAGTTTTACAACAAACTAAGAAACCCTAGTTTTACAAACAAACTAGAAAACCGTTGAATGATTACAAATGAAAATTAAAGTACAAAACAATATAAAATAAAACCAAACCAAAAGAAAAACAATAAATCCCAAGAATACAAAGCTTTTAAATAAAAAAGACTGGCCTTTTTGTTTCTTTATATCTTTGATAAGCTCGGCCGTCCCTTTCTTTATTTCATTTGCTCCTCCAAAATTGTCGGCTAGGGTTTCAAACATTCCTCCAAATTGCCTAGAATTGAAGGACTCGATTTTAGATGGTCTTGAATCTTGATTTCTTGGCGTCTGCTCCTCTTTGTCAATCAATTAGGAAATTGCTCTCGATCAAAACCCAAAAATGTGAGCTCTCTGATTTTTTTTGTTCTTTGCTTGAATTTTTTGCTTGTGGTTTCGATAAACTGGCCTATGATGAATTGGTTGTGGTATTTATAGGTTTTACAAAACCCTAACTCCTTATGGTTTCACAACGACTTTCTTTGATTTTGTTGCATTGCCTTATTTGAAATTTGGCTGAGATCGTTCTTGCATGATTTTGGCAGTATTGAATTTCTTGCACAAATTGATGTCGTTACCATTCATGTGAAATACTGGGAATTTCAGAAGTGAAACTTCCCCATTTTTCTTGATAATTTCTGAAAATAATTGAAAGGCTTGCCGAATATTTTCTCTTTGATTTGCTTGATTGGTCCCCATGTAAAATTTGGACAGACTTGAATTGATTTATGCCCAATAATGATTTCTGAAATTCATTCCGTTTTTGGAAACATACTGAATTGCATTTGCATATTTCTGGAAATCCATGAATCTGTTTTCATGCAATTTCTTGTTTACTGGAAATATAATTTGGCAAAATGAAAGCTTGATAGAATTCTGGAATGACTCATTGCTATGTTTGATTTCAAAAATCACTCACTATGATTTCTTGCCAAATATGTATTTTTGGAAATAATTTTCTGAATTTTATTTGTTTCCCCTTGAATTGTACAGTGTATATTTGGAAATCAATGTCAAATCTGAAATTGATTCTTTTCCCCCCAAAAAAATGATTGATAAATTCGAGAAACAATTCTGGAAAGTTTCTTTCCCATTATAAATTTGCTGCCAAATTTCGATTGCATGATATTTCTAAAAAAAACTTTGAATTGATTACTTGCCAAAAGGATTTTCTGAAGATGGCTGAAATGTTTTCATGCCATAGATTTTGCTTGTTGCATTTACATGAGTTTTGCACTAGTTTAATGTTCTTGCGAATTGACACTTGAGCTCTTGGATTTGAAACAGCAACCCAAGTATGTGCTTGCTCGACATTTTTGTGTATATTCTGTCACTTGCTTAACCCCGTCTTTGTTGTGCCAACTTTGACTTGGCTTTACACATGTTTCTTTGATATATTGTAACGACCCAGGGTTTTCGGCCTCGAAAATCAACATAAATACCTTACCATATCTTATGTCGATCCTCCAATACCGAGAACACCGGATTGTTAATGAAAGAATTTAGAGGGTGAGATAAGAAAGAAAGAAATATTAGAATAGAAGAAGAAGAAGAATCAACACAACACAGAGTCTCACATCGCAGCGGAACAAAATATAATACTGAAATAAATCTTTATTGAGAGCTTTTGAAAATACTCACAATATCAGAGTACAACACACATCTGGACAGTTTTGATAATCTATCCTCATATATATAATCACACAGCGGAATATCATTCATCTGAACATCTTCAGCGCGTCTCCGGACTTCTTAGTATCTGATAACCTGAATCTGTACACCTCGGTCTAACCCGAGCATTTACAAAATACCGGGTCAGTCTGGTGGACCAGAGTGAGATAAACTCGCACAGCATTAAGGTATCACACAACTTGATTTTAAAGTTAAAATCCTTTCGAAAGAAAAAGATAATCGTAAGACCGATCCACACATAAACACGGACGGTTTTTACCTTACGATAACCCAAATCAGTTTTCGAAATCAATATCTTTTCTGATATTATAATAATGTCTAAATACAAATAATTAGCAAATCTAGAGGAACGCTTGCATCTCACGCTCCCCGTATATAGTATACAATCGAAAACCGCGGGTGCTTATTGGATATTGGATTTCCAACTTGACAAGGTATGGGACCACCTTCCGCACGTGTATCGCTAGAGGCGAATACACAGGGTTCAACAAGAACGTCTTACAACCCGGCCCTCACATGACCGACCACTCATTTCGCTTGAGTGTATCGAATGTATATCACCAACGGTTGGACTCAAACCACCGTTCCCGAATGGGCAGAATCGATAGATTAAGAAACAAAAGGAATTTCTCTAGATAGGTGATTATACACCCTAATGGGAGCGACCCACATAGCCATGCTGCCTGCCCGATTTTTGTCCTTTCCCGGTTGATGAGGCTTGAGGCTAGAATTTCTTTTCGAACATCTGGCCACCATTCACTTTGAATGCCACATCGTCAGATCCGCCAGATATCACTAATTGACGTCCACAAAAAATACTCTGGTCGTTAAGCTAAGAGAAGTGCCCCTCTCCGCCACTAACAGAAATACGTTTGTAAAAATCAACGTACGTGATCCCTTTGGAAATACTCTGTCAGACACTCGTCCATACAAGTCATCCAGGAACAGGATGAGCCGAAGGCACCCTCCTACTGCATCCAATATAGGAATCACCCCATGGATCAGTAGCGAGAAGTCCTTGCAACCCGTGGATTCCAACCACGACCGAACCACAGTTCATCTCTAGGAGCTCACCAAAGATTATTAGCAGTCCTTCCGCTTATGAAAATCCACGGTTTTCAATGCTCCATCTCGACCATCTTCAAATATCTTCACGTATTTGTTGGTCAGAATGGTTTTCGAATATAAATCCGATCCCGGTCTTTCCATACCAACAATCGTATTGGTCTGGTTTGATAGTCGGTGTTTTAACTATCAAATAACACATGTGTCAATAAAATGATATCACTGATTCAGTGCTTGGCATGACTTGGCCTTTTTAAAAAAAATATTTAACAAAATCGTTAATCAATTCTAATATTTGACTTAACTCTATTCGCTTGACCCTAGATCGCAGCGATCACAATGGTTACGCCTGATTCTCTCAGGAAACATCCGACCGCCGTAGGCTATCTGCAGCCCTGCAAATTTCGCTAGCAGCCGTACGCAATGGCAACTCTTGTTGACTAACTACGTTTGATTAACTCTACTATATTCGATCAACTCTAATTAAATAATAGATGTTCGATAAAAATTTGAAATCAATATATTTATTCCTTTTTAAACCAATATTTCAATATTCCTTAATTGCCCAAATCCTTGCATTAGAGTTCAGTATTTCTTGTATAAGATAAAACAACTTCATCACCTTCACTCACACCAAACTGAGACCGTCCCTTGATAATAGTGAAGCCAACCAAGTTGGGGTATTTTAGTTACCTCTCAGACCTTGATCGACCCGTTCTTACCTCAGAATAATATTAGCTTTATCACATCATTATCGATACAAAATCTCGTTTCAAATCTCGATTTCAAATCTGGGTTATTCAACCTTTCTCTTTATATTTGAAACTCTTGTTCGAACATCTCATCAATTTGCCCCTTTAATGTATCATTCCAATTCAGATTCGCCTTACTAAATTTGAAACATTTAGTAAAAACACTTATTCAAATCTTTATACTTACCTACCAACTTTATTTACCAAGTTCGTCGAACACTTGGGTCATAAAACACTCCATAATCTCTTAATCGAATTCATCTCCACTAATTATTTCTTACTCGACTTTAAATTGAATTCACTTCTTTAAATCAATTTAAAATAAAAAGATAATTAGATTTACCATTAACCATATCAAATATAGTTAACTTGGCCCAAATCAAAAATAAGATTATTATTACTTTTCTTTATAAAATCATTTAAAAACCCATTTATATCTCAATTCGTAAATAATAAATATTCATTCCCTTTTTACAACTTTAATTCAAATAATAGATTTACAAATCTGTTTCCAGTTATAAAATATATTTTATAACTTAACTCGTCGATTTACCTGAGAGTAGATCGATATTTATAAAATGGTAAATTCACAGGCCATGTACTGCCAACCACTCAACAAATAATACCCATTGGTTTAAACCAAGCAACCGTTAAATTTCAGGTCAATATTCAACCATCAAAATCATTCAATAATGGTCTCATAACAGTTTGTAATGACAATTCAAAGTCAACCACAGCAACCAGTCAAACAATTCGTTTATTAAAAACACGTTTTCTTTATAAACGTGACCAGTGAGGTAAGTTACTTCTCTTGGAACCAATCGTTAAAAATAACGGTTTGGATTCACTGAAATTAAACGACGTTCAATCTCATCAGTTCAACAATAACTGAATATATATATCAGCAAACAGTCAATTTCTAGCAATCATAGCACGCAAAAATAAACACCCAGCTTATAAAATATAAGCGGGAAATAACTGAGTGAGATTAACTCACCTTTGAATTGATTTTGATAAATCATCTTGTTTTCAGTTGAATTGAACAACATCTCATTTTTCTGAAAAATCTAGCTGCTGCCTGCCCTACTCTGACCTCATCCATCGTGTAGTACACGTCTTCACGGTCCCGACATATTTCGTTTCGTCGAAATCTGATTTAATTTGCATTTTATATTAATATTTGAATCTTTATAAAAACTTTGAACTAATTAAAACCCTAAAAGAAATAAATAAAAAGAGGCCTTACCTTTAAACCGTTCAACCCAACCCAAATCAGCCCAAACCCGCCCCCCTTTCCACTTAAAACCCTAAAACGTCGATCCCCTTTAATCACTTCATAGCCGCCACAAAACTCCAGAAAAAGAAAACCCGAAACCCTTCCATGTCAAACCGATTCTCCCTCGTCCCTTTGCTTCGTTCGATCCAAGCCAGCGACGCTCCAGACTCCTTCTCCCTCTGCTTCAGTCACTCCGTACTTCCGAAGGGTCATCGAAGTTTCAAGGCCGAAGGCCGAACCCTAGTCGCCAACAAAAAGCTAAGTAACTCTTACTAAATTTTAATTTCAGTTTTTGATTTACTTCTTCTTTGAATTCGGTTCTATTCTTTGTTGTGTTCACATAAAAAAACGATTGTGGTTGGTATTTATACTTGCAGTTTACTGTAATATCGAATCATAGATCTCTTAGACTTAGTTGTGTCTAAACCCTAGGTGCTTACGTTTCTGCTATGATATGGTTGATGGGTACTGTGATTTTCGAATGGTTATATCCTAGGTTAGATTCACAGTTGCTCTATAATTTAGGCGTTTACTTCTTCATTCGGCTCTGCCATGAATTGTCGAACTGTGTGTGATTGATGTTTGATCTTTGCGTGGGTTCTTGACAGTGAACAGTTCGGTTTTGTGATGGGTATTGTGTATTGTCAATTTTTCTGTTTAACCTCTAGGTTCAGTTTTATAGATTCAAAGCATAAGCTATATATCCATAGCTGTACAGCTATGCCCTGTCCCATTTTATCTATAGATTTGATTTGAAACTCATATATAAAATATACATATACATCACAGATTTGATGTAGAAAAATGTACATATACATTTGGTTGATTGTGTCGTACACTTGCTTGATCCCCTTTTTGAATGATCTATGTTTTGTTCACATGGTCCTATCTTCTGTTATGTTAGATCGATTTCAGATCTGCCTTGTGATATTAAAACAAAATTATGTATTGACTGTCTTATAGCTGTACAGATTTGGTGCCATATTTATGTTCTGGTTTTTGTTCAGATTTATACACCAAGATCTGTATGGTTATTTCATTTTATTTTCTTTCTTTGAAATCTTCCACTTTATATGTACATTTACTTATTTTACTAGCTACTCATAGCTATGTTTTCATCTTTCTGCTCAGGTTTATCTTCTGCTGATGGAAGACATGTCCAGAGGAGATTTTTGTTATAAATTTTCTTTCATTTGTATATGAAATTTCCTGTACGTATATGGGTTGATTTGATAAATCAATATGTACATTATTTCTCTGTTCCTTTACTGTTCTCGGTTTTTTTTTTTTTTTGTATTGGAAATTTCATACTTACTATTTGGTGATGGAACAATGCAATGGGTGTACAAAGATTTCCTGATTAAAGTATTGACCAACAAGAAGTGATCGAACTTTTTGCAAGTGAATGGATTTGGTGTTCAGATTTTTAGTGTATGGCACAGTGTGTGTACATTGAATTCTCTGTATATATGAAACTGACTGTGTATGTATAAATATTTAATTGTTGTTTGCACTGTTTCAATGAAGGATTTTGTGTTCTGATGCTCACGGGAAATAAGACTGTTGTACTTGAATTCTTTTTTTTTCTTTTTCTTTTATATATATATATATATATATAAGAAGTTACGGTGGCTACTTTATAAAAATGCAATCCAATAGGACATGCACCTTGGGATTCACCAAATCGAGTATTTTACTTGGTATATCATCTACTAAGGTGCTGTATCATTTGATATTCATGTAGTACCATAGTCTACATAACTTGATTTTGAAGTTTTAATATTTATAGCCAATACGTTCCAATAAACAAGGTGTATGACCCATTTAGTCCTCAAGATGCATGACCAATAAATAAAGAAGAAATTGAAGAAACAAGTTACAACATCTTAGACTCCGTTTTAGTTTTCAAAAATATTCTCTAATGGTATTGTCGTAATAATCTATCCATTAATGACTTGTGATGTTCCATACTTTATTAGTTTAAACTCTTTATTGTTCAATGAGATCGTTATTGAATCGCATATAAAATATTCTAATTAAATGGCAGAAAATCCTGGGACGTTACATTCTTCCCCCCTTAAAATAATTTCGTCCTCGAAATTGCTAAGGTAAGAAAAGGCGTTACAAAACCATTAATTTCTAATTATTCCATTCAAACAACTATCATTCAATAACAAACAATTCCAAATTAACAATCAATCCACAACCAAATCAACTGAATTCACATTCAGTATTAATACTTTATTTTAGTTTCACAGATTTGAACATCAATCAGTTAATACCCGATTTATTTCTATTTGATTTATTCAAATTCCAAATTTAATTAATTAAATTTGCCCAAGTTAGGTTTCAATCCAAATTTCAATCAAATTTGAATTTCATTCATATCAATCAAACACACAAACCCATATCTCGATAATTTGATAAATTATTTCCTTTCTATACAAAATATAATTTGGGTAAAATTACTCTATTTACCCTCTTTTCAAAACAATACTGTATCCATTGTCAGTTCTATGCTTTTCAACACTTGAACCGATCAACAAACACAATACAAAACATTTGTAAATAAAATTCACAAGTACGCTCTCATATATATATATATATACTCATCCTCGATCTAGGGTATTTCCAACCCTATCTCCATCGAGTTACACCACAGAGCCAAGGTTATCACTAAACCAATAGCTCTGATACCACTGTAACGACCTAGGGTTTTCGGCCTCGAAAATCAACATAAATACCTTACCATATCTTATGTCGATCCTCCAATACCGAGAACACCGGATTGTTAATGAAAGAATTTAGAGGGTGAGGTAAGAAAGAAAGAAATATTAGAATAGAAGAAGAAGAAGAATCAACACAACACAGAGTCTCACATCGCAGCGGAACAAAATATAATACTGAAATAAATCTTTATTGAGAGCTTTTGAAAATACTAACAATATCAGAGTACAACACACATCTGGACAGTTTTGATAATCTATCCTCATATATATAATCACACAACGGAATATCATTCATCTGAACATCTTCAGCGCGTCTCCGGACTTCTCAGTATCTGATAACCTGAACCTGTACACCTCGGTCTAACCCGAGCATTTACAAAATACAGGGTCAGTCTGGTGGACCAGAGTGAGATAAACTCGCACAGCATTAAGGTATCACACAACTTGATTTTAAAGTTAAAATCCTTTCGAAAGAAAAAGATAATCGTAAGACCGATCCACACATAAACACGGACGGTTTTTACCTTACGATAACCCAAATCAGTTTTCGAAATCAATATCTTTTCTGATATTATAATAATGTCTAAATACAAATAATTAGCAAATCTAGAGGAACGCTTGCATCTCACGCTCCCCGTATATAGTATACAATCGAAAACCGCGGGTGCTTATTGGATATTGGATTTCTAACTTGACAAGGTATGGGACCACCTCCGCACGTGTATCTCTAGAGGCGAATACACAGGGTTCAACAAGAACGTCTTGCAACCCGGCCCTCACATGACCGACCACTCATTTCGCTTGAGTGTATCGAATGTATATCACCAACGGTCGGACTCAAACCACCGTTCCTGAATGGGCAGAATCGATAGATTAAGAAACAAAAGGAATTTCTCTAGATAGGTGATTATACACCTTAATGGGAGCGACCCACATAGCCATGCTGCCTGCCCGATTTTTGTCCTTTCCCGGTTGATGAGGCTTGAGGCTAGAATTTCTTTTCGAACATCTGGCCACCATTCACTTTGAATGCCACATCGTCATATCCGCCAGATATCACTAATTGACGTCCACAAAAAATACTCTGGTCGTTAAGCTAAGGGAAGTGCCCCTCTCCGCCACTAACAGAAATACGTTTGTAAAAATCAACGTACGTGATCCCTTTGGAAATACTCTGCCAGACACTCGTCCATACAAGTCATCCAGGAACAGGATGAGCCGAAGGCACCCTCCTACTGCATCCAATATAGGAATCACCCCATGGATCAGTAGCGAAAAGTCCTTGCAACCCGTGGATTCCAACCACGACCGAACCACAGTTCATCTCTAGGAGCTCACCAAAGATTATTAGCAGACCTTCCGCTTATGAAAATCCACGGTCTTCAATGCTCCATCTCAACCATCTTCAAATATCTTCACGTATTTGTTGGTCAGAATGGTTTTCGAATACAAATCCGATCCCGGTCTTTCCATACCAACAATCGTATTGGTCTAGTTTGATAGTCGGTGTTTTAACTATCAAATAACACATGTGTCAATAAAATGATATCACTGATTCAGTGCTTGGCATGACTTTGCCTTTTTTTAAAAAAATATTTAACAAAATCGTTAATCAATTCTAATATTTGACTTAACTCTATTCGCTTGACCCTAGATCGCAGCGATCACAATGGTTACGCCTGATTCTCTCAGGAAACATCCGACCGCCGTAGGCTATCTGCAGCCCTGCAAATTTCGCTAGCAGCCGTACGCAATGGCAACTCTTGTTGACTAACTACGTTTGATTAACTCTACTATATTCGATCAACTCTAATTAAATAATAGATGTTCGATAAAAATTTGAAATCAATATATTTATTCCTTTTTAAACCAATATTTCAATATTCCTTAATTGCCCAAATCCTTGCATTAGAGTTCAGTATTTCTTGTATAAGATAAAACAACTTCATCACCTTCACTCACACCAAACTGAGACCGTCCCTTGATAATAGTGAAGCCAACCAAGTTGGGGTATTTTAGTTACCTCTCAGACCTTGATCGACCCGTTCTTACCTCAGAATAATATTAGCTTTATCACATCACTATCGATACAAAATCTCGTTTCAAATCTCGATTTCAAATCTGGGTTATTCAACCTTTCTCTTTATATTTGAAACTCTTGTTCGAACATCTCATCAATTTGCCCCTTTAATGTATCATTCCAATTCAGATTCGCCTTACTAAATTTGAAACATTTAGTAAAAACACTTATTCAAATCTTTATACTTACCTACCAACTTTATTTACCAAATTCGTCGAACACTTGGGTCATAAAACACTCCATAATCTCTTAATCGAATTCATCTCCACTAATTATTTCTTACTCGACTTTAAATTGAATTCACTTCTTTAAATCAATTTAAAATAAAAAGATAATTAGATTTACCATTAACCATATCAAATATAGTTAACTTGGCCCAAATCAAAAATAAGATTATTATTACTTTTCTTTATAAAATCATTTAAAACCCCATTTATATCTCAATTCGTAAATAATAAATATTCATTCCCTTTTTACAACTTTAATTCAAATAATAGATCTACAAATCTATTTCCAGTTATAAAATATATTTTATAACTTAACTCGTCGATTTACCTGAGAGTAGATCGATATTTATAAAATGGTAAATTCACAGGCCATGTACTGCCAACCACTCAACCAATAATACCCATTGGTTTAAACCAAGCAACTGTTAAATTTCAGGTCAATATTCAACCATCAAAATCATTCAATAATGGTCTCATAACAGTTTGTAATGACAATTCAAAGTCAACCACAGCAACCAGTCAAACAATTCGTTTATTAAAAACACGTTTTCTTTATAAACGTGACCAGTGAGGTAAGTTACTTCTCTTGGAACCAATCGTTAAAAATAACGGTTTGGATTCACTGAAATTAAACGACGTTCAATCTCATCAGTTCAACAATAACTGAATATATATATCAGCAAACAGTCAATTTCTAGCAATCATAGCACGCAAAAATAAACACCCAGCTTATAAAATATAAGCGGGAAATAACTGAGTGAGATTAACTCACCTTTGAATTGATTTTGATAAATCATCTTGTTTTCAGTTGAATTGAACAACATCTCATTTTTCTGAAAAATCTAGCTGCTGCCTGCCCTACTCTGACCTCATCCATCGTGTAGTACACGTCTTCACGGTCCCGACATATTTCGTTTCGTCGAAATCTGATTTAATTTGCATTTTATATTAATATTTGAATCTTTATAAAAACTTTGAACTAATTAAAACCCTAAAAAAAAAAAAAAAGAGGCCTTACCTTTAAACCGTTCAGCCCAACCCAAATCAGCCCAAACCCGCCCCCCTTTCCACTTAAAACCCTAAAACGTCGATCCCCTTTAATCACTTCATAGCCGCCACAAAACTCCAGAAAAAGAAAACCCGAAACCCTTCCATGTCAAACCGATTCTCCCTCGTCCCTTTGCTTCGTTCGATCCAAGCCAGCGACGCTCCAGACTCCTTCTCCCTCTGCTTCAGTCACTCCGTACTTCCGAAGGGTCATCGAAGTTTCAAGGCCGAAGGCCGAACCCTAGTCGCCAACAAAAAGCTAAGTAACTCTTACTAAATTTTAATTTCAGTTTTTGATTTACTTCTTCTTTGAATTCGGTTCTATTCTTTGTTGTGTTCACATAAAAAAACGATTGTGGTTGGTATTTATACTTGCAGTTTACTGTAATATCGAATCATAGATCTCTTAGACTTAGTTGTGTCTAAACCCTAGGTGCTTACGTTTCTGCTATGATATGGTTGATGGGTACTGTGATTTTCGAATGGTTATATCCTAGGTTAGATTCACAGTTGCTCTATAATTTAGGCGTTTACTTCTTCATTCGGCTCTGCCATGAATTGTCGAACTGTGTGTGATTGATGTTTGATCTTTGCGTGGGTTCTTGACAGTGAACAGTTCGGTTTTGTGATGGGTATTGTGTATTGTCAATTTTTCTGTTTGACCTCTAGGTTCAGTTTTATAGATTCAAAGCATAAGCTATATATCCATAGCTGTACAGCTATGCCCTGTCCCATTTTATCTATAGATTTGATTTGAAACTCATATATAAAATATACATATACATCACAGATTTGATGTAGAAAAATGTACATATACATTTGGTTGATTGTGTCGTACACTTGCTTGATCCCCTTTTTGAATGATCTATGTTTTGTTCACATGGTCCTGTCTTCTGTTATGTTAGGTCGATTTCAGATCTGCCTTGTGATATTAAAACAAAATTATGTATTGACTGTCTTATAGCTGTACAGATTTGGTGCCATATTTATGTACTGGTTTTTGTTCAGATTTATACACCAAGATCTGTATGGTTATTTCATTTTTTTTTCTTTCTTTAAAATCTTCCACTTTATATGTACATTTACTTATTTTACTAGCTACTCATAGCTATGTTTTCATCTTTCTGCTCAGGTTTATCTTCTGCTGATGGAAGACATGTCCAGAGGAGATTTTTGTTATAAATTTTCTTTCATTTGTATATGAAATTTCCTGTATGTATATTGGTTGATTTGATAAATCAATATGTACATTATTTCTCTGTTCCTTTACTGTTCTCGATTTTTTTTTTTTTTTTTGTATTGGAAATTTCATACTTACTATTTGGTGATGGAACAATGCAATGGATGTACAAAGATTTCCAGATTAAAGTATTGACCAACAAGAAGTGATCGAACTTTTTGCAAGTGAATGGATTTGGTGTTCAGATTTTTAGTGTATGGCACAGTGTGTGTACATTGAATTCTCTGTATATATGAAACTGACTGTGTATGTATAAATATTTAATTGTTGTTTGCACTGTTTCAATGAAGGATTTTGTGTTCTGATGCTCACGGGAAATAAGACTGTTGTACTTGAATTCTTTTTTTTCTTTTTCTTTTATATTTATATATATAAAAGAAGTTACGGTGGCTACTTTATAAAAATGCAATCCAATAGGACATGCACCTTGGGATTCACCAAATCGAGTATTTTACTTGGTATATCATCTACTAAGGTGCTGTATCATTTGATATTCATGTAGTACCATAGTCTACATAAATTGATTTTGAAGTTTTAATATTTATAGCCAATACGTTCCAATAAACAAGGTGTATGACCCATTTAGTCCTCAAGATGCATGACCAATAAATAAAGAAGAAATTGAAGAAACAAGTTACAACATCTTAGACTCCGTTTTAGTTTTCAAAAATATTCTCTAATGGTATTGTCGTAACAATCTATCCATTAATGACTTGTGACATTCCATACTTTATTAGTTTAAACTCTTTATTGTTCAATGAGATCGTTATTGAATCGCATATAAAATATTCTAATTAAATGGCAGAAAATCCTGGGACGTTACATATATCCTCTGCCATGCTGAACCATTTGTTTTTATGCATAAATAAAATGCGTATGTGAAGCCAAACTGGCTCGACAGTGTGATCACCTGGCTTGCTTTTCTTGTGTATATTTACTGACCTGAATTTGAACCTTGCTGCCTGGAACATGTTTGAGTTGTGTACATACAGACTAATCACTTGAGCTTTTCCATGCTTCAATGGCTTGTTGCATTTGTGTCATTGTTTATTCATACTAAGTTGTGCCATCTCTGTTTTACTTTGGCATCAAATCATTGCTGAGTTCTTTGAATTTTGGACTCGACCCTGTTGCAGCCTTTGCTATTACTGGACATTGATGTTTGCACACTTGTTTATCGGCATAATGATTTGAACATTTGTGAATTTGAAATGTTGAAGTTAAGCGCTCGCATTGCATTGTGTCTTATACTTAAGGTATATGTGCACACATGTCCTTGCTTGAAAAATGAGCCATGATTAAATATGTATTGCTGGACCATGCTCAATGTGATGCATCATCATATTGGTCTTGCCTATGTATGCATATGTACATACATATATTCTATATACCCTTGACTTGTTCATTGACACTTGACCCATGCACCATGCATTTGTGAAGGACTTCACCTGAACATAACTTAATATATTTTTCCCTTGCTAACTGTATTGTCCCTGCACAAATATGTGTGTATACATACTCATGTATGTGTATACATGTACAGTGCCCGTGCATTATATATATATATATATATATATATATGTGTGTGTGTGTGTGTTTGTGTGTGTGTGTGTGTGTGAGCACTACAAACGATGTCTACATTGTGGTATTTACAGTGTATCACTGTGAATATCACAAGTTGTCTAGACACATATGGATGTCCATATAAACCAGATCAAGTCATGAAATATGATGAGAAACACACCAAAATTATGAGGTAAATAATTTTTTAAAATAAAAATTATATATGCTGGAGTTTAAAATCATTTTGTTCCAGATTACTGTGTGTGTTTCTATGGCAGATAAGCAGAAGACTGGACTTACTGAAAGCTGGCAGAAGACAGAAGACAAGTGTGTATGTATCAATGAATGTATGAGTGACAGAGAGAAATGTAGTGAGGAAACAATGTATATGTACGTTTGTACAACTGAGTAACTGAGTGAACTGTAATGATGAGCAATGCATACAAATGAAAATTAATATGAAATGTAATGTATTGTGCTTCAGTGAAACGTACAAATAGTGGAGTTATGAATTTGTACTATTGAAATGTTGAAATAAAATATTATATTTAAATAAAATAATATTTGAAATTTTAAATTTTTTTAGAGTAGTATTCTATTTAAATACGAATATTTATTTCCGTCTGTGATGTAGTATAATAGTACAATTACAAATACATTTGTAATAATAAATATATGTTTGTTATTATCAAACAAAAATCATGAAATTGTTAGATACAACAATCTCCCCCTTTTGATGATGACAAACGTAAAATAAGATTTTGGATATAATATTATAATAAATGTGTTTGACAGTGAATAATTGAACTCCCCCTATTTGTATGCTCCCCTACAACAAAACTCCCACTAGATATGTGCATGAGTGAAAAAATCCATAATTGAAAGTTTAGCATTAATATATTCAAAGAATATCCACTCATCGATCAAAATCTTAACCCATTCTCCCCCTTTTGTTATCATCAAAAGGATACACATTTCAGCTTAAGAGGAAGAACAATCATCATAAATCTCAATCAGTCAGACAAAAATCATAATATTCTAAGGACTAGTGGCAGATTTCACATTATAGAATGATTGATTTACGATGAAATTTATAAAAATGGAGAGAGTTTTAAAACATATTTTTCCAATACTTTTCTAATAAAAACTTTAAAAATTGAGCACAAAAAAATAGTGATGGATTTGTACTACAATTATAAATTCAATATAAGTGACGCAATCAAATATTATCAAATCCCAATAGCTATCAATCAACAAATCATAATATATTAACACATTTCACATATTAGAAAAATGGATTGATATGCTGGTTTTTACACACAAAGGAAAATTTCATATAAACTTTTATTTATTCAAATTATATTCTTTTTATTAATTTAAAAGTGCACTGAACATGCATAACCAGATCTTGGATTTTTAAATGAGGTCAGTTGCAGCTTAAATATAAGTAATCTCATAACCATGCTTGACCAAAGCTTGGATTTTTAAATGAAGTTAGAGAAACACTTATGAATATTTTAGTTTTATTATTTTCAAATCCAAAAGGAAAACTTCTCAGTATATAAAACCAATATGAATGATAGAAATATGGTAGGTACAGAAATGATTGTGAAATAAATTTCTAAATTAATAATATTATGAAATATGCTCAACTGTACCGAGATTCTTGAAAATTTTCAACTTATCTCTGTTTCTGAAAAATAATATAATCATAATTCCATCACAAATATTTCCACAGTTTATTCAAGATGATTTTTCAAAAAAATAAATATTATTAACCTCTCCACATTAATATAAAATCATGATGGATTTAGGAATAATGATAGATAAAGGAGATGTTCGTGAAATAAGCGCCAGTTCAAAAATATTATAAAAATTGTTTAATCATCATGAAGATGTAAATAAAATTTCCTCTTGTTGTGAAATATATTGTAGTCACAATTCATCACAATTTCAAAATTTTGATAAATTTCTAAATACAGTTCAATTTGGTTATTAATTTCAATTTCTGAATAAATAACCAATAAACGATTTTAAAATTGAAAATCATTTGCAAGAGAGAATTTAAAAGATTTATACAAGACAGAAGGAATTTAAAAAGATTTATGCAAGATGAAGATCAGAATAAAGAACAGAAACAGATGAGTGAGAAAATTATAATACACTTCTGATACCACTTGTTGTCTCCATTAACGAGAATTTTAGTATGGCACTGATGGCTAACAAGGGTATCTCAGAAAACAATATCCAATCACAAAGCCCAACCAATTAGATCAAATAATTTAGTTCCATAAATCAAAGCAACAAGACACACTAAGAATAAATTTCACAAGAAAGTTCTCAGATAATTTTCAACAAGTCCAAGAGGACAAGTCATGATTCAGCTCAGACTATTTTATCAGAGCAGTGGATGATACCAAAATAAGCAGTCACTAAAACATTTCTAAATCAATTTCTTTTATCAGAGCAGCACAATAATCAATTTAAAGCAGACTAGTCAAGAGAAATTTTCATAGATATTTCTGACAGTAACAAAAGATGAATCATGATCCAAGATTAAAAGTATAGTTTATTTGAAATCGTTTGTAGGAATATGAAAAATCTCAAGATTCAATGAGTTGATCACACTAGATTATAAATTTCAAATCCAAGATGTGTGTGAGATTCAAAAAATCAATAATTTCAAATAATTTCAAACAATCAATAATTCAAGCCAAAGGACCATGAAATAAAAATGAGTTTCAAAACCAGTTTTTCAAAGAATTTTTCACAATTATTTCTAATAATCACAAGTGAAAATTTTAGAATATTGACATCAAGCGTAAGAGATAATTCATGATCCAAAATTAAGAAACAATTTATTTGAAATCACTTGAATAGATGTAAATTCGTGATATACTGAATCAATCACACAAGATTAATAATTTCAAATCTAAGAAGTGTGTGAGATTCAGAATATCAGAAATTTCAGATGATTTCGAACAAACAAATGTTCAACTTAGATGATCATAAATAAAGATGAATTTCAAGATGTATCACAATGATTCAGGCCAAAAGTTTTTCAATTCAGAAATATTCAAGCCAATCCAAAAACTAATGAAATTATCACAACTGAAAATTAGTAGTGTGCTGTAATGAGTATAATATTCATGCCTTTCCAAAATGAATCAGAAGAAACTCAAGACATTAAAGGTGTGTGAAATTTCAGTATTATTTTAGATCTTCAAAAATTTAGAATTCAAATTAACAGCGTTCAAGATGTGACAAGAATATTTCAGCACTGTTAGGAATTCAAAACAAAATAAACTTCAAAACAATTGCAGAAATTTACAATTTTGAATTCAAGATCTGGGAATCATTAAAACATCAAAGTTTTATTCAAATGAAGCGAATTTCCATAAAATCATGAATTATGTAATTTGAAGTTACGAAAGTTTAAGAAGAAAGAAATATATAACAGTGTCAAATCAAAACAGAATAGTCAAAAGGAAAATAAATAGAAGGGGTAGAAGGAGGAATAAAATAAAAACAGAGAATATAAACAGGCAATGTGAGTTTAGAGATCATACCTGATTTTCAGTAGATGTTGTGGATCTCCAACTCAATAGACTTGGCTAAGGAACTTCAAATAATTCAATGATATGAAATAACAGGAATCCAGTTCTCTTTTGCAAAGCGGTTCCTCAGCCTCCTCCGGTACCAAACAGTTTAGGGGATCAAGTGGTCTAACAAAATTTGTAAAACCACTCTGAAGTGTGTTCACAACTTTGGGTACCCAAACCTGTTTGTATAACAATCCATCAGAATTTACTTTTCTGCCCTTAGGAACCCAAATTTATTTGAATTTGTTCAAAATCGTTTTATTTCCATTTGGGATCCAAGATTGTTTAAATGGTTTGTCAACAAACAAATTCTCATATTGTTTATGATTAAAAAATCCTTTGAAATGATCAAAGTTTAAATTTTCAGACGATCTTTTCCAAAACGTTTTGAAGGATTTTTAAAACCATTTGAATTCAGCTTTTCATACCCACCAATTTTCCCAAAGCTAAGACCATTCGCATTTCCAGAAGGAAATAAATTTTTCAATAGCATATTCAAATATTTTTCTCCCGTTGAAAAACATTTTAAACTCAATTCAAGAACGTTGATTATGGAGTTAAGATCAGAATTTCCTTTCATCAGATTTGAACAACTATTAATGCTGATCTTTTTCCTTCCAATACCATTTTGTTTCAAAATCAAATTTTCGTGTTCAAGCAGTTAGATTTTGGTCTTAGACTCAAAGATTTCAGATTCAAATTTAATTTGTTTTTCAAATTTATGTTTTTTGATTTTTTCAACCTCTTTTTCAAGCTCATTCAAGATTGAATCAGGTTTCTACAAATTTTCCTTCTCAACGATTTCATGTTTGGAATTTTTGATAGCCTTAAAAATTTTAAATTCCTTTTGCAAAGAATTATTTGTACTTTTTACCTCAATCTCATTATCTTTTTGTAATGACCCGGGTTTTTGACGACTTTGGTTATCGACATAAACTCAATGACGACTAACCAAACATCGAAAAATACCGGTCATTAATAAAAGAAGTTAGAGGGTGAGGAAAGATAAGATAGAAACTTAGAATAGAAGAAGAACACAACATCAGAGTAACACGAACCTCACAGTGGAATGAATAACATATAATAGATAACATATCCTTGAAATAAAATCAGTATATGTATACAATAACATTATCAGAGTACAACACTTACAACACAGCGGAAATAAACTATAGCTATATGATCCTGAAGCCTCCTGCTCCAGCTCTTCAAGTATCTGTAAAATTCCTGACAACTTAACTGCCCGTACAAAATTGGGCACCCAAGAGTTTAGGGAAAACAAAACAAAATAAACTCCGGGTCAGTCATGGGACTGGTATGAGTAAAACAGTTTAAAACAGTTCGAACAAGTAAACGATATCTCATAAGACCACGCCGTATAATGGAACGGGTTTTTCCCTTATGAGAATCCAAAATATCTTTATATCAAAAACCTTTTGATATTATAATAATGTCTATCAACCACAATATAATAATCATCTAGCAGAAACGCTCTCATCTCATGTTCTACATATATAGTATGCAATCAAAACCGCAAGCATGTATTAGGTGATGGATTTCCAACTATGACAAGGTATGGAACCACCTTTCGCTAGTGTACCTCTAGAAAGGAATACACTGGGTTCAACAAGAACATCTTGCAACCCGGCCACATATGACCGACCACTCATTTCGCTTGAGTGTATCGAATGTATATCACCAACGGTTGGTATCAGCAACCGTTTCCCGAATGGGACAGTATCGACAATAGATTTTTAGAAGTAAATGAAACTCTAGATTAGGTGAATATACACCCTACTTCGGAGCGACCGACTTAGCCATGCTTCCGGCCCGATTTCTGTCATTTACCGGTTGATGAGGCTTGAGGTTACGCTTCATCATCACATCAGATTCACTTCGAATGCCACATTGTCAGATCCATCGAAAATCACTAATTGACGTCTACAACAGTACATTACGTGTTAGCTAAAGAAGATTCCTGCTCCGCTTCCGCTCTTGGTACGATTGAAGAAATCAATGTACGTGACCTTTCTAGAAATACTCTGTAAAACATTCATCCATACAAGTCATCCAGGAACAGGATGAATTGAAGGTACTATTCAGTATATCCATCTTAGGCACTGTTATCTAAGATTTATACTACAGCCCTTGCACTTTACTCCGTCTTCAATTATCTTCGGCATATATGATTCGCAACGCTTATGCCAATACAGAGTGGTTCTTTGGATAATAATCCAACTGATCTCTCCATATTAACAACGTTAAAATGGTCAAAACTTCGATAGTCTGTGATTTAACCATCGAAGGAAAATACGTGTGCAAACAACGATATTATTTCCAGATGGAAATTCTATCAATCAATCATCAATCATATATATATATCCATATATATATATATATCCTCATTTCCTTATTTTCTGTGTTTAGAAAATATATGTTATCAACACTGGAAAACATTTTCATTGTTTATTTACATATCGCTATCATTTCCCAACTATCAGTCCCTGACTGTAAACTAGTATGAGAACAATCCCCTAAGTATTAATCCCGAAGGCCAAAACCAACATCAGATAGACACTTAGAAAACCATTCAATTTACTAATCTCTAGTCAGTTTCTAATCTTGTTTAACTCTATTTCGATTAACTCTAATTGGATAACTCTATTTGATTAACTCCTCTATTTATTTTCCAAATAAATAATCCTTTATTCTATTTATTTTCTAAATAGATAATCCTTTATTCTATTCATTTTGCTTAACATCTCTTTTATAACTTATTCAATTTTTAAGTCAATATCCCTTTATCATAACTTATTCATTTCCTAAATAAATAATCCTATTAATATCCTATTTATTTATTCTGAATGTTTCCTTTAACAACATTATTTATTTAACAAATAAATATGTCCTTTTCTTATTCTATTTATTCTAACCAATAATATTTCCTTTAATCATAACTATTTATTCTAACCAATAATATTTCCTTAAATTCTATTCTATTTATTCTAACCAATAATATTTCCTTTAATCTTAACTATTTATTCTAACAAATAAATATTTCCTTTATTTCTATTCTATTTATTTTAACAAATAAATATTTCCTTTAATCTTAACTATTTATTCTAACTAATAATATTTTCTTAAATTCTATTCTATTTATTCTAACCAATAATATTTCCTTTAATCTTAACTATTTATTCTAACCAATAATATTTCCTTAAATTCTATTCTATTTATTCTAACCAATAATATTTCCTTTATTTCAATTCTATTTATTTTAACAAATAAATATTTCCTTTATTATAACTTATCCTTCGATTTTATCATTATTTTCTTTTATAAAAATCCTTTTCCTTTTCTATATAAAATCCATTGATTTTATATAAATAATTCATTTTCAAAATACGCTTTAAAAATCCCCTTTCCCACATCCAGTATTTCTTATGGTATTTAACATGCCATATAACAACGATAAATATCGTCCAAACACATAATCAACAACAAATTATATATCACATCATATATCTCAATATATGAATCACAGTAAAATAAATGTTGAGGAATCCAGTTGGATTCCTCCAACCTGTTTCCCTGCATCACAGATGTTAAACAATACAGATAACATCAATTTCAGTTCCATATGATATATTCTGTTAAACAGAATCAATATAGAAATTCAACTAACTAACTAGCAGTTCAATCAAACAGTCAACACACAGTCAATCAGCCAATATTTAACAGTTCTAAAAATACGACATGAAATTATAAACTGTTTAGAGTTAGTGAGATTTACTCACATTGGCAGTTCATCGTTAAAGAACGATAAACTATTTGTTTGATTTGAATCAAACAATTTATTTTGCCATAAATTCAAACTAGCTCCAATCCATACCCAGTCAGTTCCATAGTGTTGTCCTCGTCCATACGATCCTAACGCGACCAGTTTCGCTGAATTTCGTTTCCGTGTAACAAAGTTATGTTAATTAGAAGTTTGTATATAATTTAAATTAAAAACAAAGACTACATTCCTTTATAACTTTTTATTGGGCCTCACCTTAAAATACTCCGGCCCATTTACTTCTGAACACCCAAATACCAACCGCATACTTTCTTCTTTATTTCAATCGTGCTCCAGGAAATAACGCCCACCTCCACTCCTTATTTCAAACTTTACTCCATGAGATTACAAAACAAAGTCCACCACGATTCATCTACTCGAACTCTCCATCTTCTGGACCTCATGCCTTCATTGTCTTACGCACATATATGTTCACACCGTCCTATACACGTACACACCCGTGTGTATATATATATATACACACACACAGTTCCACAACTCCACCAAAAGCTACAGTACCTTTTTTCTTTAAATTTCGGTGGTCCACTTCTAGTTCAAGACTCCACGTTCTTCATCCCTACACCAATGCAAACTCCACCTCATGTCAAAAGAACAGGGCGCTGCTCCCACTCTATTCCACTACGTGTTGATTACCACCGCTATCTCTTCCGCCCTCTGCCAAACACACCTACAATACCTCATCCCCGAGCCCTTCACGCTCATGCCATCCACGCTCTCATTTTTCAACCGCCAGCTTCACACTTGCCTCCACGTCCAAGCACTTCTACACTCCACCATCTCAACGCATAAGTCCTTTCCCCTGTTATCACACTCATCCACCCCATCTCCCTTTTAATACGTGAGCTTCTGTCACCCTTCAAAACGCGGTTCCAGGCCATCAACAAAAGAACCATCGTTAGTTTTGGGTTTTCGGATCCACCAGAAACGCAGGCGAGCTCCAGTTGCACGAAACAAATGGGAAAGCGGAACTCCTTCTCTCGTTTTTATCTTGTTTGATGAAGCGGATTCTCGTTTTAGAGATAATTGAAGTGGCAGGTTTTCTCATTTTGCTGAGGGGAAAAAGTGATTAGGTTAAGGGAATTTACGTGATTTTATAGGCAAAAAATTAGATATTTTCCTAGCTCATTTGGCTTGCTGTATTGTTTGTGTCCAAGAAAATGAGTAGGGGTTTTGAGGTGCATGTATCTATTTTTGGTTTATGTTTAAAAACTTCGTCTTACCCTGTTACGTAAAGTTATACTTACGTACGGACAGAAATGAAAATACCGTTGTGTCGAGCTCAGTCCCACGATCCCAAAAATATAATAATATCGGTAAATTAACTCAATTTGTGAAACCCCGAAATGTTGATTACAGGGTGCAAAATACACCAAATAAAAAGTCGCATATTTAATTAATTAAAAATTACAGTAAAATTCTAAAAATTAAATTATCACTACGTCTCAAAAGAACCTTGTCTAAATTCAAACCTGATCTCTAGTTATATCGAATAAACCAATACAGTCGATAAACGATTCTATAACGACTATTTTAAAATTTGATTTGGACATAAATCAAAATTTACACGACGAAATCCTGATTTTTCTCTTCCACTAGAAAGATATACTCCACCAGCTCCATACGTCTCTTGTTTCATAGAAATCCGATTTAAAACAAACCCTATACATTCAGTTGAAGTTCGAATCGCCAAATATTGAACTGCAGCGCCATTTCGAGCTCGATTTTAATTATATTATAATTCCACGTTCAAACTGTCATCGTTTAAATATATTCGCTAATATAATTCAACTCTAAACTGAAATATATATTTTAAATTTTCCCAGTTCACACGATATCGACATTTCGGCTAATTCTGATCATTCAGAATTAAATATATTATTAAATTATTATTTAAATTAAATATTCACCATTATTTAATTCGACGACCATTAAATCCTTTAAATCACTATTTAAATAATTAAATAAATAAATTATTATACCGCTGAAGATGCGGGTCATTACACTTTTAAAATCTGAATTTCCTTTTTAAACTTTTGAATGTTTTTATTGAGATGAACGAGATCAGATTTCAATTTCGAACAATTTTCGAAATGAGAGATTTTTTAATTTCATGACATTTGAAAGTTTGGATTCCAAACAGTTATTTTTGCTGGTCAACTCATGATTTTTAGATTTCAGAGATTTTCTTTTCCAATGGAGTCATCAACAGTTTTTGTTAAATCAGCACACATATAAACCAAATCTTCATATAAGAAACTTTTTGTCACATTTTTTGTTGAGTCTCCTCGACTGATCCATCTGAGTTTTCTTCTATACAACATGTTAAGCACAAATCTGTATCTAAGTTGACATTCTTGGATTTTGAGCAATTGCCGTCTGTTCGATACAAAACGTTGAGAGTTTTCCAGGTTTCCTATGCAGTCAAACAATGCGAGATACGGTTATATTGGTCATCATCAATATAAGAATATAAAATGTGAGTAGTAGGAGAATTAAATTCAGTGTCATTCCTATCGGCCATATCATAACCATTAATAAGAACATCCCAACATTTAATATCAACAGATTTTGATTTCCAATTTAAAAAATATGTACCATTAAAAATAGTTGGAAAACGACTGGACTGACAACTAGGGAACATCACAAATCTAGAGTTAATAGAAAAACCTGCTCTGATACCACTTGTTGGATCTAGATTCACCCTAGAGGGGGTAATAGGGTTTATTGAATTAATTCGAGATATTATGAAATATCATAACACAGATTATAACAGAGAAATATAAATGAATAAATAAATAACACAGTTTTTACCCAGCTTCGGCAAACCCTGCCAACTACTGCTTTCCTAAGATTTTTACTAGATATTAAAACAGATCCCGCTTACAAATCCTATAAACTTGCAACGCTACTCCTATTCGAATCCTACGCTCAAAACCCTAGACCAATCTTACTGCCCAAGATCAATTTTTCCCCTAGCTACAAACCCGTAGCTAGTTAACTCTAGTTATTACAGACACTAGAAAACTGCTAGTTAAAATCTTATAACTAGATGACCTAGTTTTACAACAAACTAGAAAACCCTAGTTTTACAGACAAGCTAGAAAACTGTTGGATGGTTACAAATGAAAAATAAAATACAAAACAATATAAAATAAAACCAAAACCAAAACAACAAAACCCTAGAATACAAACTTCTAAATAAAAAAGATTGGCCCTTTTATTTCTTTTAATCATTAATAAGCTCGGCCATCCCTTTCTTTATTTCATTTGATCCTCCAAAATTATTGGCTTGGGTTTCAGACATTCCTCCAAATTGTCGAGAATTGAAGGACTCGATTTCAGATGATCTTGGATCTTGATTGCTTGACGTCTGCTCCTCTTTGCCAATCAATTAGGAAATTTCTCTCGACTGAAACCCAAAAATGTGAGCTCTCTGATTTATTTTATTCTTTGCTTGAATTTGTTGCTTGTGGTTTCGATAAATCGACCTATGATGAATTTGTTGTGATATTTATAGGTTTTACATAACCCTAAACTCCCTCTGATTTCACAATGACTTGCTTTGATTTTGTTGCGTTCCTTTGTTTGAAATTTGGTCGAGATCATTCTTGCTTGATTTTGGCAGTATTGAGTTTCTTGTATAAATTGATGTCGTGACCATTTATGTGAAATACTGGGAATTACCAAAATGAAATTTGCCCTGTAACGACCCATATTTTTATAGTATAATAATTAATGTATTTAATTATTTTAAATAGTGAAATTTAAATGGCTATTTAATTAAATATTATTGAACATTTAATTAATATTAATAATTAAATAATATATCTAATTTTCGAAATAGTCGGAAATAGTAAAATTCGCAATGTTGTGTGAATCAAATGATTTATTTAATTTAATTCAGTTTAAAATTGAATTATAATAAGGATTCTATTATATAAATGGCGTTAGAATGTATAAATTATGTTATAATTATAATCGAGCTTTAAATGGTGCGGTAGTTCATAATTTGGCGATTCAAACTTTAAATGAACATACAAAATCCGTTTTAAGCCGGATTTCGGTGAAACAAGAAACGTTCGGATCTGGTGAACTATAGTTTTCTAATAGAAGAGAAAAATCAAGATTTCGTGTTGTAGATTGAGAGTTATGTCCAAATCAAATTTTCGAATAGTCGCTATAAAATTGTTTATAAAGCATAATGATAATTTATTTATTATAAGTTATTTATTTCGAATTTGGGCAAGATATTTGAGATGTAGTTATAATTTAATTTTAAGAATTTTATTGTAATTTTTATTTTGAAAAATAAGCAACTTTTTTATTTGAAGTGTTTTACCCCCTGTAGCAACATTTGTGGGACTTCACAGAATAAGGTAACTTGTCTATATTATTATATTTTTGGGATCATGACGCATCATTTGACATGATGGTATTTTTATTTTGGTCCGTAATAGGTCATCAGTGAATGGAATTTTACGAAATAAGGTGTGCTAAACTAAAGCTAAAATAAAAAGGACCATATAATATATAAATATCCATTCAAATTTCACTGAATTGGAAATATATATGTATTTATAGGACAAAATAAATCTGTGATGGGATTTCTAATACCTTGATGGTTAACAAGATTTATAATCCATGTATTTCAAAACATGGATATGTGCATATGTACCAATTTTAGTTGAGATATGTACATGCACTCAGTGTATCAACTCTATATATACACATGTCTGAGCTTGCTTCTGAAATGAGTCCATGAGATGTTTTCTACTGGCTCCTTCGTGGATTAAAAAGGTATAACTATTAAGTACATCAATGTTAACTAAAATCAAAATATGTATCAACGTGTACTGCATGAATGACCATGGGATTGACTAGAGAAAAATCTCTAACATCTTTACTAACTTACCTTAGCCATACTAATATACATCAACACTTAACTATTAAGAAATAGTACAGTTTTTCTCATCCTTAAACGCAAGCTTGTATTGTCACCTTTCCCACAAAAAAATCTCTGTACCCTAATTGACTTAGGCTAATAGATAGAAACCTATATATATATATATATATATATATATATATATATATATATATATGAATGTTATTTGTGTTCCTTCGCAGTGAAGCTTCCTACCCCATCAATTCAGTAAACAGTAAATTACTTAGCACCAAAGAATTCTCTATATATATATTACCATGCACTAGAGTCTTCGTTTTTTCTTTGCTTCAGCAAACCCACACCGTGGAAATCATCTTCAATGGTAATTTAAAATCAACCCTTTTAAGGCCTTAAAAATCTCAAGACTAATATATCTGAGCTTTCGGCTGGCTCATCAAACCTCGTATGCTCTATAAGGAGTTCGAAAACTTTTGGGTTCTTGACTGTATTTACAACCTGCGTTTTTTCTATTTTGCGTGTTATTGGAGTTATGGTGCTGGAACGCGAGGATGCGAAGTGAGGGGCATAGCTCTTGATGTGGACTGAGGGGAGTGATGCTGTAACACCCCACCTCCGCCAGGGTAGCTCTTGCAAGCACTCTGACTTTGGAGGGGCGTTTGAATCAGGTAAACATGCATAATGATATATCAAGGCAGAACAAGAACATATGTATATATGTAAACAAAGTAAATAACATAGATAAAACAACGGAAGATTTCAAACCATTTCAAAACCAGTCCGGTACAACATAATGTCAACTTTCCAAATAAACAAGTCTAGATAAAACAACATCAACTGAAAACTGAAATACATAAGTACTAATCCCCAAAAGAAGTGATAGCCATAGCTAGCTTCATGTCAAACCGTACATGAGCTAAATCCCACAAGAAAGCGGTCAGAAATCCAGCTAAGCTCCAATATTCCCTCCCTGAGAACCTGGGGGGGGGGGGAAACGGAAGAAAAGAGGCGAAAGAAAACAGATCAATCAAAAAGACTGAGTAAGCCCTACTACAATCAATGTAAACTGATAAAGTTAACTGGCATGAGCAGCAGGTATGATCATAAGGATACTAGCATGATGATTTACTAACAAGGTAGATAAAGGTGTCATCGCATAATCAGGATTAAGGTTTTTGCACCACAGGTGTACTAGCAAACTAACATGACTTGAATAAACAAGTATTGATCCCTTGGCCCAAGCTTTGGCCCAATAACATGAAATGGCCCTAATACAAGGTCCAACCAAACGGTCTAGTTGATCGGCTCCCTAAGCCTAACTTATCACGTGTTGGTGTCAATACGGCCCAAACATGATTGTAGTCGAACTGTGTCGGGTCCACCCTTCGGGTGTATCAAGCCCTAGGGTGCCAACCCCTGGACACCATAAACATGAGTGCACAGTCTCGATCTACTGGTACCCATGGGTGACTTCTCCAAATACGGACTACGTGCACGACCATAGTACGTCCGGAACTACATCGGCGTACCACCCGGCCGTCTTTTATTGGGTCGCTTACCTCCAGCCCAGTAATCGTGCCCCCTCCCTAGCCTAGTCCCTAGGGCCTTAATGATACCAATTTTTTGGGATTTACTGCGGATTGGGCCCCCCATTGCTAGGATTTTCTAGTGGGTTAAGTACGGATTAACCCTCTTGCTAATCATGGATTAACTTGGTTAAGTGTAACGATGAGTTCACGACTTAACCCCGATTAATCTACCAAGCCCAAGTTGGTTAAGTATTAAGTGGACCATGACTTAACCCTAATCACGAGGCATTAATTAATTTAATGCGCCTTAACCTCTCACATTAGACCTTGTTGTGGTTACTAGTTAAGCCGGGCGGGTCCGGGTAGCTTTACACCACAACTTGGTCTAACCTCGGGTTCAAGGTACAACATGACCAACTTCTCACATTGGGTCCTATTGTTTGTAGCAACTAGTTAAGCCGGTCGGTTCCGGGTAGGTTTACGCTACAAACTCAACCCAACCTCGAGTTGGCCACACTTATCTTTTCTAAGTGTCATGTCCATCATGTTTCCAAAACATGTTACAAGTTTTCAAGCAATTGGGTAGACCTAACTTAATAGGTAAATTCCCAATGGGTAGACCTAACTTAATAGGTAAATTCCCAAGCTTATGTTTTTATGTCTTTTACTTTTACCCAACCCCAAACGCAATCCCATCGCTTACATATCGCAATAGCGCATAAAGGATAGAAAGAGGGAACTTGGCATAATCATGACATAAAAGGTGTTGAAGCCACAAGTTCAACATGGTGGCATATGAAATGCACATATGTTCATATACTTGCATATTACATTTTTAGGCCACAAAAGCATGCATAAAACCAAACTTAGCATATTGGTGATACATGGTGCTAAATGACATGTAGAAATGGCCATAAGTTCGCATCTAGCCTCACATGCAAGTTATCATAAGAGATATGATAACTTACATGTTGCCAAAATGCAACCTTTGGCATAAAGCTTGAAGCTTTATGTTCACATACTCAAGTTAAGCTTGCATAACATGATAACATGATAAACTTGCATATCATAACATGACATTCTTGCACATCATAACATGGAATACTTGCATAACAAACTTGCATATCATAACATGGCATACTTGCATAACATAACATGATAAACTTGCATATAAACTTGCATATCACAACATGATAAACTTGCATATCATAGCATAGTAAACTTGCATATAAACTTGCATATCACAACATGATAAACTTGCATATCATAGCATAGTAAACTTGCATATCACAACATTTAACTTTAGAGTTTAAGTATGAAAGTAGAATAGGGCTTACAATGCTTAAGAAGTCACAAAAATATGACAAAGCCCTTATGAAATCAATCAAACCCAAAATGCAAGCAAAACCCTTGAGCCAAAATGATCAAAACTCTTTCTTTATGATGCAAATATAGAAACTTGACTTGAATGCAAGCTAATGATGCTCATACAAGTTTGAAAACACTTATATGCATGGAAAATCACTTAGAAATTTATTTAGGAATTGTATGAAGAGAGTGGAGGCCATGAGAGGATTGATTTTGCCATAGTTTAGTTGTAGGATAGATTAATGATGATTTAGGGCTAGGTTAGGGTCTTATTTATAGATTAGGCAAGTGTTTTAGGCCATAGGATTAAACCCTAGTTGCAATCTCAGCCCTTAAAACCGAATCTGGCCCCCAAGCTCAACACAATCTCTAAATGGTGCACCAGGCTAAACAGCCCGGCTGGACCAAGTAGACAGCCAAGTCGACAGGGCTGTCGACTTGGGTCCAACCAAGTCGACTCCCAAGTCGACAGGGCTGTCGACTTGGGTGTTCTGGCGGGAATTCTCCCGCCTGGCCCAACTAGCCCAAATTTTCAAATTCAAGTTTGAATTTGAAATCTGTTTTTACTTAGAAATTTTCTAAAAACTTCGTTGGGCCTTAATCGGGTCATACGGACTCCGATTTTCGAAAACTCGGACTCTATTTCGCGTATTTTTCCGAGACGAACGCAATGGCATAGCCCATTTCCCTTGATTCAGATTTTAGAATTAAATTCTGCCTCGATTTACGTTATAACAGGTTATTGAAAATACGGGTTGTTACATTCTCCCCTCCTTAAAGGATTTCGTCCCCGAAATCTTCAAGTTAGGAAGAACGTATCCTACCATCCAATCTCCATCTACTCAAAACATCATCCACGAGCAATCATTGTCCTTACAAGATTCTAAAAGTTGTATGAACATATGCAAAGGTGTGTGTATATGTCCTTATCTAATGCAAATATCGTCAATGCAAATTATGTTAGTGAAATGAATCCATATGTATGCAATTCCTAACATAATGTATAACATCTATATGTGTGCACATCACATACATCCATATGCAACATCCATGTGATAACACAAAAATTTTCATCCATGAATAAGCATAAACACTCATGCATATGCAATATGAGGAGTGTGTGAGCCGATCTAGTGCCTAACGTGTATAATGCATCCACGAGTAACCACTTGCAAACACTTGCAACCACTTGCAACCATCAAGCATAACATGTTTCAAACACATGTTTCATCCAAAGGGTTTCTACCTAAGGTTCTCATGACAAGATTAACACGATAAACTAGATAAACATGGATAGCAAAGAGAAAGATATGCTAACAAAGAAAAGAGATTGAGAGTGTACCCTCAAAAAGGAATGGATAAAGCCTACGCATCTTCTCCTCGGTTTCCCAAGTTGCGTTTTCTTCGGCTTCACCCCATTGAACCTTCACCAACTTGACCTCTCGATTCCTTAACTTCTTGGTCTCCGTCCCCAAGATACGAATCGGAGCTCTCCTCAAAGTAGCCTCTTTCTCCACTTCCACATCTTCCAGAACACTCGGCTCAACAACCTCTGCTGATTCATGTAAACACTTCCGGAGATGCGAGACATGAAAAACATCGTGTACTCCGGCAAGCTTCTCGGGCAACTTCACTCTATAAGCCATCTGCCCGATCCTCTCTATAATAGGGAATGGTCCAACAAACCTCGGTGCCAACTTCCCAACGGCTCCAAATCGGACCACATTCCGCAAAGGAGAAACCTTCACGAAAACCATATCCCCAACATCAAACTCCAAATCAGTTCTTCGCTTATCAGCATAGGATTTCTGTCGGTGTTGGGCCGCTTTCATCCGTCTCCGAATCAACTCGACCTTTTCGGATGTATCTCTGATCAGATCAGGCCCAAGTATAAGCTTATCTGTAGTCTCCCACCAACATGTAGGCGACTTGCACGGCCTCCCATATAAAGCTTCAAATGGTGCCATCCCTATGCTTGCCTGATAACTGTTATTATATGCAAACTCAACAAGAGGAAGATGGTCTTCCCAAGTACCACCAAAATCCAGAATACAAAGCCTCAACAGATCCTCGAGTACCCTATTCACCCTTTCGGTTTGACCGTCCGTCTATGGGTGATAAGCCGTACTTAGATTCAACCTCGTGCCCATAGCTTCTTGCAAGCTATTCCAGAACTGACTTGTAAAGATTGGGTCACGGTCACTGACTATACTAGAAGGGACTCCATGTAGTCTCACAATCTCACGAAGATATACAGACGCTAGCCAAGATGCGGTCCTCTTGCTCTTCACCGAAATGAAATGAGCACTCTTCGTAAGTCTATCCACAATAACCCAAATGCTCATATTCCCTTTCCTTGACCTTGGTAACCCATCGATAAAATCCATGGAAATACTCTCCCACTTCCAAAGTGGAACGTCTAGAGGATGCAATAGCCCACCGGGCTTCTTCGACTCGGCCTTAACTTGCTGGCAAATGATACATCTAGAGACAAACTCTGCCACATCCTTCTTCATCCCAGGCCAAAAGAAAATGCGCTTCATATCTTTATACATCTTATCTCCGCCCAGATGTATAGTCAACTTAGAGCGATGCGCTTCCTCCAGAACTTTTCTTACTAGATCTTCTACCATTGGAACACATAACCTTCCGTCTCTCCTCACCCAACCCTTGTCATCAATAGAATATCGAGCGAGATGACTAGACGCCTCTCCTCGAATCAGCTTATCCATAATCTCAACTATCTGAGGGTCTTCTCTCTGCGAAGCCCCAACTTGATCAAGAAGGGTAGGTCTGAGTTCCAGAGATGCCAAAGAACCGGTCATTGACTCAATCGCCAAAGAGAAATCAAAGGTTACCACATACTCTAAATTCTTCATCTCAACGAATAGAGGACTTAGGGTCAACCTTCTTCTACTCAATGCGTCTGCTACCACATTCCCCTTGCCAGGGGTATAAGCTATCTCAAAATCATAGGACGCCAAGAATTCCATCCATCTTTGTTGCCTCAGATTCAGATCCTTCTGAGAAAAGAGATACTTCAATGACTTGTGATCGGTATAAAGCTCAAACCTTTCTCCCAGAAGATAATGGCGCCAAGCCTTGAGTGCATATACTATTGCCGCCAACTCTAAGTCATGAGTGGGATAATTCTTCTCATGCACTTTGAGTTGTCTACCGCCAAAGCATATCACTCTTCCTTCTTGCATAAGAACAGCTCCTAACCCCGTGCCACATGCATCGGTGTATACTGTAAATAACTTCCCTCCATCGGGCAAAGCTAGAACAGGTGCTGATGTGAGGGCTCTCTTGAGCTTCTGAAAAGCAAGCTCGCATTCTATGCTCCAAGCAAAAACTAAATTCTTCTTCGTCAATTTAGTGAGAGGAGCGGAAATCTTCGCGAAGTCCATGATGAACTTCCGGTAAAAACCCGCGAGACCTAGAAAACTTCTCACTTCGGTTGCATTTCTTAGAGTCTTCCAATCCTGAACTGCAACTACCTTAGCGGGATCCACCGCTAAGCCTTGCTTAGATACTATATGCCCAAAGAATCTAACTTCCCTTCTCCAAAAGTGACACTTGGAGAACTTGGCCTTCAACTGATGCGCTCTAAGCGTATCCATCACCTCCATGAGATGCCTTGCGTGCTCTTCCTCATCCTTAGAGAAGATCAGAATATCATCTACGAAGACCACGACAAACTTGTTCAAGAACTCCCTGAACACCCTACTCATCAAGTCCACGAAATAGGCGGGTGCATTAGTCAAGCCGAACGGCATGACAAGCCATTCGAAGAATCCATCTGGAGTTCTGAACGCAGTCTTGTCTATACTATCTTCAGCTACCCTGAGCTGATGGAATCCCGTAGCAAGATCAAGCTGAGAGAAAACAGAAGCACCGACAAGCTGGTCAAAGAGGTCATCAATCCTCGGTAACGGGTGTCTGTTCTTCTTAGTCAGCTTATTCAACTCTCGATAGTCAACACAGAGTCGGAGAGAACCATCTGCCTTGGTAGCAAATACCACAGGCGCTCCCCATTCAGAGATACTTCGTCTAATGAAGTTCTTCTCAAGCAACTCTTTCACTTGCTTACTTAGCTCCCGCCTTTCACGCGGAGCCATGTGCCGAACAGGCAAAGAAACAGGCTTTGCATTATCCACAAGATAAATGCGGAAATCAATCTCTCGCTTAGGGGGCAACCCCCTAACTTCATCAAAAACATCCGGATACTCTCGAACCACTCTTACAGACTGAAGAGTTTCCATTGACGAGTCGAGTGATTCCAGATAGCACAACATGACGGGACCTCTCGGATCACAAGAAATCTCTAGGGTGTTTCCGAGGCGAGTCACGAGCCTCACAACCCTATGCTCACAATCGAGAATGGCTCCATATCTGGACAGCCAATCCATGCCCAATATCAATCT
This sequence comes from Allium sativum, assembly GCA_030737875.1. Lineage (NCBI taxonomy): Eukaryota > Viridiplantae > Streptophyta > Magnoliopsida > Asparagales > Amaryllidaceae > Allium > Allium sativum. Next base: position 179,466,137 of record CM060924.1, on the reverse strand, counting down.
GTATCCCCTGAAACCAAGAACATAAGCACTGCACAAGAACTCTAGACTCAGTATAGAGATCCTCAAATCCCCACATATCATAGACAAATGGGCGGAGCCCCCAATAGGATTTGAGACACAGACGGGATCATCTACCAAGCTAGTACTAAGGTGCAAACTATCAACAAGATCAGATGAGATAAAGCTATGCGATGCACCAGAATCAAACAAGGTACGAACTGGAAAATCAGAAATATATACAAGGCTCTCAACAGAAATACTACCTCGATCGGGAACTGGAGCGACATTGAGAGCATGAACTTGCCCTCCTTAAGGTCCAGCACGCTGAGTCTGACCCTGGCCTTGCCCTTGCTTCTTCGGGCAATCCCTACTGAAATGTCCAGTCTTACCGCAGAAAAAGCATTCACCATTCTTCCTTTTCCTCTTCTTACAATCCTTAATAAGATGCCCAACTGAACCGCAATAATGGCACTTCTCCTTGTTGTTCTTGCCCTTGTTGTTGTTCCCCTTGTTGCCTTGACCCTTGTTCTTGTTCTGATTGCCTTGACGGCTTTGACCACTTGGATTACCCTGATTTCCTTTTCCCTGGGAATCAGTCTTCTTGGCTTGAGTATCATTCATCTTGGTCTCTTTCTTGACATCTCCCTGAAGTAACGCCATATAAACCAAACTCTCAAATGTGGCCCCATGGGGAATAAGTGACATAGCCAATCCCTGCAACGGCTCATTCAATCCTCTAGCAAAACGAAGAGCCTTCTTCTGAGGAGTATTCACCATATCCAAGCCAAAACGAGCTAACTGATTGAACTTGTTCACATATTCTTTGACAGACATATCTCCTTGTTTCAAAGTTACGAACCTCTCCATTTGCAGATTCTCCTCAGCAGAAGATAGAAACTTAAGCATGAACCTTGCCCTGAAATCGGCCCAAGTCTCAACAGGCCTAGTACCATTGGTGACTTCCCACCAATAAGCGGCTTCATCCTTCATAAGCCAAACCGCCAACAAGACCTTCCTCTGATCGTCTATCCCAAAGATAGCAAATAAATCCTCGGTCTCTTTCAACCAATTTCTGGCCTCTACAAAAGTCTCAGTGCCTTGAAAGTTCTTGCCACCCATTGCTTTGAAATCTTTGCAAGTCTTTGCGAAGTCAACTTGGGGATGCTGAGGGGGAGGAGGAAGAGGAACCTCGGCGACAGGAGGAGGAGGAACATTAACTACCGGAGGAGGAGGAGGAGGAACATTAACTACTGGAGGAGGAGGAGGAACATCTGCAGGGCCGGCTTCGGTCGCCCTAGCCTCCAAAAGTCTCCTATACCAAACAGGTACGTGTACTCCCTCCGGAATAGCAAAGTTATCGGCCATACTGAAACGAAAAAAAAGACAGATTCAGAATGGAGAAGAACGAAGGAATTTTGCTAATGGCTTTTTGTGGAATAGCCTTTAAAATAATCTAAACTTTTCCTTGGAAAATACTTTATACTTGGTTTTGAAAATAGTTTTCCAAAAGTTTTCTAAAAACCTTTTTGTTCCTTCTCGTAAACCTGGCTCTGATACCAAATTGTAACACCCCACCTCCGCCAGGGTAGCTCTTGCAAGCACTCTGACTTTGGAGGGGCGTTTGAATCAGGTAAACATGCATAATGATATATCAAGGCAGAACAAGAACATATGTATATATGTAAACAGAGTAAATAACATAGATAAAACAGCGGAAGATTTCAAACAATTTCAAAACCAGTCTGGTACAACATAATGTCAACTTTCCAAATAAACAAGTCTAGATAAAACAACATCAACTGAAAACTGAAATACATAAGTACTAATCCTCAAAAGAAGTGATAGCCATAGCTAGCTTCATGTCAAACCGTACATGAGCTAAATCCCACAAGCAAGCGGTCAGAAATCCAGCTAAGCTCCAATATTCCCTCCCTGAGAACCTAGGGGGGGGGAACGGAAGAAAAGAGGCGAAAGAAAACAGGTCAGTCAAAAAGACTGAGTAAGCCCTACTACAATCAATGTAAACTGATAAAGTTAACTGGCATGAGCAGCATGTATGATCATAAGGATACTAGCATGATGATTTACTAACAAGGTAGATAAAGGTGTCATCGCATAATCAGGATTAAGGTTTTTGCACCACAGGTGTACTAGAAAACTAACATCACTTGAATAAACAAGTATTGATCCCTTGGCCCAAGCTTTGGCCCAATAACATGAAATGAGCCTAATACAAGGTCCAACCAAACGGTCTAGTCGATCGGCTCCCTAAGCCTAACTCGTCACGTGTTGGTGTCAATACGGCCCAAACATGATTGTAGTCGAACTGTGCCGGGTCCACCCTTCGGGTGTATCAAGCCCTAGGGTGCCAACCCCTGGACACCATAAACATGAGTGCACAGTCTTGATCTACTGGTACCCATGGGTGACTTCTCCAAATACGGACTACGTGCACACCATAGTCCGTTCGGAACTACATCGGCGTACCACCCGGCCGTCGTTTATTGGGTCGCTTACCTCCAGCCCAGTAATCGTGCCCCCTCCCTAGCCTAGTCCCTAGGGCCTTAATGATACCAATTTTTGGGGATTTACTGCGGAGTGGGCCCCCATTGCTAGGATTTTCTAGTGGGTTAAGTACGGATTAACCCTCTTGCTAATCATGGATTAACTTGGTTAAGTGTAACGATGAGTTCACGACTTAACCCCGATTAATCTACCAAGCCCAAGTTGGTTAAGTATTAAGTGGACCATGACTTAACCCTAATCACGAGGCATTAATTAATTTAATGCGCCTTAACCTCTCACATTAGACCTTGTTGTGGTTACTAGTTAAGCCGGGCGGGTCCGGGTAGCTTTACACCACAACTTGGTCTAACCTCGGGTTCAAGGTACAACATGACCAACTTCTCACATTGGGTCCTATTGTTTGTAGCAACTAGTTAAGCCGGTCGGTTCCGGGTAGGTTTACGCTACAAACTCAACCCAACCTCGAGTTGACCACACTTATCTTTTCTAAGTGTCATGTCCATCATGTTTCCAAAACATGTTACAAGTTTTCAAGCAATTGGGTAGACCTAACTTAATAGATAAATTCCCAATGGGTAGACCAACTTAATAGGTAAATTCCCAAGCTTATGTTTTTATGTCTTTTACTTTTACCCAACCCCAAACGCAATCCCATCGCTTACATATCGCAATAGCGCATAAAGGATAGAAAGAGGGAACTTGGCATAATCATGACATAAAAGGTGTTGAAGCCACAAGTTCAACATGGTGGCATATGAAATGTACATATGTTCATATACTTGCATATTACATTTTTAGGCCCCAAAAGCATGCATAAAACCAAACTTAGCATATTGGTGATACATGGTGCTAAATGACACGTAGAAATGGCCATAAGTTCGCATCTAGCCTCACATGCAAGTTATCATAAGAGATATGATAACTTACATGTTGCCAAAATGCAACCTTTGGCATAAAGCTTGAAGCTTTATGTTCACATACTCAAGATAAGCTTGCATAAAATGATAACATGATAAACTTGCATATCATAACATGACATTCTTGCACATCATAACATGGCATACTTGCATAACAAAACTTGCATATCATAACATGGCATACTTGCATAACATAACATGATAAACTTGCATATAAACTTGCATATCACAACATGATAAACTTGCATATCATAGCATAGTAAACTTGCATATAAACTTGCATATCACAACATAATAAACTTGTATATTATAGCATAGTAAACTTGCATATAAACTTGCATATCACAACATTTAACTTTAGAGTTTAAGTATGAAAGTAGAATAGGGCTTACAATGCTTAAGAAGTCACAAAAATATGACAAAGCCCTTATGAAATCAATCAAACCCAAAATGCAAGCAAAACCCTTGAGCCAAAATGATCAAAACTCTTTCTTTATGATGCAAATATAGAAACTTGACTTGAATGCAAGCTAATGATGCTCATACAAGTTTGAAAACACTTGTATGCATGGAAAATCACTTAGAAATTTATTTAGGAATTGTATGAAGAGAATGGAGGCCATGAGAGGATTGATTTTGCCATAGTTTAGTTGTAGGATAGATTAATGATGATTTAGGGCTAGGTTAGGGTCTTATTTATAGATTAGGCAAGTGTTTTAGGCCATAGGATTAAACCCTAGTTGCAATCTCAGCCCTTAAAACCAAATCTTGCCCCCAAGCTCAACACAATCTCTAAATGGTGCACCAGGCTAAACAGCCCGGCTGGACCAAGTCGACAGCCAAGTCGACAGGGCTGTCGACTTGGGTCCAACCAAGTCGACTCCCAAGTCGACAGGGCTGTCGACTTGGGTGTTCTGGCGGGAATTCTCCTGCCTGGCCCAACTAGCCCAAATTTTCAAATTCAAGTTTGAATTTGAAATCTGTTTTTACTTAGAAATTTTCTGAAAACATCGTTGGGCCTTAATCGGGTCATACGGACTCCGATTTTCGAAAACTCGGACTCTATTTCGCGTATTTTTCCGAGACGAACGCAATGGCATAGCCCGTTTCCCTTGATGCAGATTTTAAAATTAAATTCTGCCTCGATTTACGTTATAACAGGTTATTGAAAATACAGGTTGTTACAGATGCGGGTTTCATGGGTGGGACGTGTTGGCTGAGAGGAGGAGTACTGTACATTGGCAACGCGAGGAGTACTGTTGAAAAACGTTGGGGTGGCATGTTTTACTGAAGCATGCGAATTCGAATATAAGGGAAGAAGTTGTGTGAGTTGAGGGTGGACTGTATGTGTAGAAACGAAAGGGACGTGGATCATACAGGGAGTTGCGGTCATTCTTGTTTGAAGGGGAGGGAGCGAACTAAACATATGGAAAGGAAATAAAAAGGGAAATGAGATGGGAAAGTGGAGGACAGGGAAGTTGCTTTTTTTGGGTAAGGGGATGAACACGTTGACTTTGGAAGCAGCTGGCCTTAGAAGGATTCGCCCGCAAGGTCGAAGTCGTGATCCGTTCAGCAACACGGGGGGAGGGGGGAGTAGAGGTGGCAATCTGGTTAAACTTGTGGTGGTTAGAGAAGTCAGCGGTGGTTTTGGTTTGTCAAACAAGTAAGGTGGCATGACTGATGGTGTAGCAAGTGGCAAACACTTTTTTGGTGGCAGTCGCGAGTTGGTCATGGGTAAAATAGGAGGGTGGCACTCGGTAGGTTGTAATAAATGGTGAATGCGGAAATGGAATCCATCGATGAACGGAAGAGGTAGAGTATGCAGTGCTGTGTTCTGTAAACCGTTTGTGTTCTAATATTATATGGAAGGGAAGAAAACTATAGCAAACAAAACGAAATGGGCTGAACAATCTGGAAGTGGGCCGATGTGGCGAAACTTGATCCGTTACGATCGTATGAATGAGGGCTACGCAATGGAACTGATTTGGAGTGAATTGGAGCTCGTTACAATTTATAGCAAAATAAATTTTCTGATCTAAATCAACGATCGCTTATCGTTATTTAACGATAACCATCCAATGTGAGTAAATCTCACTAACTCTGCACAGTTTATATTTTTATAACGTATTTTTAGAATTGATAAATGTTGGTTGATTGTTGTGCGTTGTTCGTTTGGATTAATTGCTAATTGATTGGTTGGAAATATCGATACAGTTATATATATAAATCGTTAATTATATATTGATTCTGTTTATCAGAATATTTCATATAGAAATGAAATTGATGTTAATTATATTGTTTAACATCTTTGGATGCAGGGAAACAGGTCGGAGGGATCGAACTGGATTCCTCAATATTTATAATAATGTTTTCATATATTGTGATATATGATCTGTGATTGATTATAATGACACGGGTTTTGTTATTTGGTATTTTAAATACCATAAGGAATACTGGAATGAAAAAGGAAATAATCAAAGGATTTTACAAAAGGAAAAAATTATAAAATGTGTAACGACCGCCCATAACCCCTGCACTAAACAAGAGGAATAATGCGCTGAAAGGCGTGCCAGGCTGCTATGGACGATCATCATAGTAAGTGAACACATCGAAACCTGTCGTAGAACTCACAGCACAAGGATAAAATATAATAGAACATATACAACAGGTGATAGTAATGAGGTATCATATAGCAAACTTTTGAAACTCTTTCAACATCCAGAAAGATTATCCAACTGATATCCAAGTTTGTACATAAGGCCTCACTACAACTCTCAAGCAACTCAAACAGCGGAAACAGAAATACTAGATAGAATAAAACTGGTACGCCAGCCTCCTGCTCGTCATTGCTCAGCTTCCTCGTATCACTAAGCTCCATTACCTGTAACCTGCTACTTAGTCTGCCCATCCACAACCGGATGAACAACCCAAGGTAATAAGAGGAGACATAAAACCTCGAGTCAGACAATAGTCTTAGTGAGCGATAATACAGCTAACAAACTTCAACAAGAAAGCATATGAGAATGAGTAAATGAACAACTTATCTACCCACATCACCAGAGAAGAACTCAACCTTATCTTCCCCACATCGGACAGTGATAGCCTTTACCAAGCATTTCAACCATTAATCCATAGAAACCAGAACAATCATTTATCCATGGAAAACAGAAACAACCAACAATAGCAATCATGGCATCGAGATTATATATCTCATGTAAATCATCCTAGTTGAATTCAACATCCCTCGAATACAAGCCCCAGAGGCCGAAACCAATATCAGACAAGCACTCAAGGAACATCTACTTCGATGTTGGATAACCCACGTGAGATGGCACAAGCAAAACATCCAGCATGCATGACAGACTCTGGCTATCACCGCCAATCCTGCTTCAAAATCATCACTATCGTATGACGGCCAACCTTGCCATATGTCAAGGGCTAATGGTAACCCCAGTTCTAGCATGAACTCCATATGCCCAACCTTGACACTAGGCCTTTCCCCAACCAGAAAGACCCAGGGTACTCGACCAACAACCGGTCTTTTGGGCCTTTCAACGATACCCATCGTACCCCTGCTTTGAGCCTGCTAGAACTTACGACAACGATGACTTCTCGGCCTTCGCACCTCTAATCGTCCAACCTTGAAGATGTTTCATAGCTCAAGCAACCTTCTCGAGCAGCCATTATCCACCAACTCACGATCTTTGAGTTGTCTCCGCATTCGTTGTTCCACCTTGATCAACGAACACATTCATCACTTCGAGTCTTCCTACTTGAATCACCTCGAAGTCACGCCATCACCGAACCAAAACACATACTGCGCTGCGGCTAGGGTTCGGGGGGTTGCCCCCGAAAATATTTTTTTCAGACCTTTTTGGTTCGTACCCGAAAACGTACTTTTTCAGAAAACGACCCTGCCAAAACTGACCCGAACCTTGTTCCAGAATGACCAGCCAAAAACCGACCAGCCTTGCTCCAAAACGACCTGCCAAAAACTGACCAGCCTTGCTCCAGAACGACCCGCCTCCATGCAGCTTTGGATCGACTCGACCTCCTTGGGACCGACCAGCTTTGGATCGACCCCGTCAAGACCGACCAGATTTTGCTCCACCTGGCCGACCAGCTCCTTCAGAGCGACCAGGATTTGCTTCCAGTAAAACCAACCAGAATGCCACCATCTGAAACCGACCAGAATGCCACCATCTGAAACCGACCAGAAACACTTCTGCTCCTTCTGGACCGACCAGAAACACTTCTGCTCCTTCTAGACCGACCAGCTTAAACCGACCAGTTCCCTGACTTGCTTCCCAAGCCATACTATGACCGACCACCTCATTCCAGACCGACCCGACCAACTCCAGGACGACCAGAAACCTGCACATCTCCAATTCGACTCCGATTTCGACCAAAACTTCGCCAAACGACGAATCTGACGAAACCAGCTTATCCGATTCATCCAAATGCAATCACAAACATGTTATGCAACCAACAATATTCTCAATCTAACAATTTCCATCAAAACACATAAATTTCCCCAAAACATGATAAGTGAATCATATGAACATAAAAACGGATCTAACTTGCATAATCTTGAGAAAAATCATAAAATTAACCATTTAAATTATCTAGATCAGATCCTAAGGTGATTCATATATAAAATGGACTTAGCATGGTGTGGATCTAAGGAAAATAACATGGAAATGATGAAATTAACAACATAAGACCCATATACTTGCATGCATCCGAATGAGAGATGTAAATCACTCACCAATTCTTCAAATCGATGCAAAAACAATGAAATATGATTCCGATCAGCAAGCAACTTGCACAAAACCCTTAGATCCAATGAAATTCCCTTTCAATCGATGTTGATCTAGCCTCTTATGGTGTAGATCTTCGATTTCCCTCCTTGGATTTTGGAATTTTAATGGTGGAAAGATGTTAGAGGAAGGAGGAGATCAAAGCCTCCCCATAAGAGAATGGAAAATGCCAACCTTTCTCCATACCCCTTACCTCCTATTTATAGTCTCCACCCACCCTCTAATGGGCTTTCTCCAAATCAGCCCATTAGCCTTCCAAAACCTGAACAGCCAACTGAAAAACCTTAAAACAACGATTTCTCCCAAACCGCTGAACCGAATCCTTAATGTAACCACTCTACGGAAAGGGAATCATCAATTCCTTTCCAATGGCACAGGTCTCACCCTCTGATTCGACCTGAGTCAAAAGTTATGCCCAGTACAAGACTGACATGGGCAAAATGGTCACAAACAAAATCGGTAAAAATTATGGACATGTCACACATCCCCATAAGCAACATATCAAAAGATGAGAATGATCCATCCCCCAGAGAATAAAATAAAAATATTTTACGATCTTCCGATACGTAAAATGCGGGCTGTTACAAAATGAAAAGGGTTTTATAAAAGGAAATAATTATAAAATGAAAGGGGTTTCATAAAAAGAGAATTTTACATTAGGAAGGTTTAGACCCGTGCTTTGTACACGGGTGTAACATGATATTGATTAAGGGGAATTAGCGAGATATAAAAGAATTATAGGAATATTAATTTAAAGTAGATTTTAAATAGAATATGTTTTAACAGATAAATTGAGAAGATTAATTTATAAATAATATTTTATAAAATAAATAAAATATTTATCATTTGATAAATGGAATATATAAGTCTGAGATTTATATAGAGAAGTAAAATCGGTTCCAACACCGATATTTGAAATCGAATGTGGACATAGCAGTTGTAAAGGGTGTTATAAATAAGATTTTTACAAATATTCTATAAATAGAAGTATAAATAAAATTTGGAATTTTGATATTGTTTTTAAATACGAAATCAAACCTTTTGATTTGATAAAAGAAATATTTTTTCACATTTGATGTGAATAAGGGATCATAGTAAATATTTTGCGAAATGAAAATATTATAAAGGAAACTGGGTTTTGAAATAGGAATTTAAATTAGAGTTAATCGAATATTAGTTATTCGAAGAGAGTTAGTCGAATATTAGTTATTCGAATAGAGTTAATCGAACATAAGTTAATCGAATAGAGTTACTCGAATATTAGTTATTCGAATATAGTTAATCGAACATAAGTTATTCGAAGGGAGATTATCAAATATAGTTTATTTGAAAGAGAGTTAGCAAATATAGTTTATTCAAAAGAAAGATTGTCGAATATAGTTTATTTAAAAGAGAATTAACGAACAGAGATTTTTCGAGAGAGAATTTTACATTATGTAGGAAAGTACTATTTACTTTCCGGTTTTTAAATCAAGATTTATTTATTTAATAAATCACTTATTTATTTATTTAAATTAAGGTATAAAAGTTTATTTAGAGTTAAATATTTCTAAAGTAGGGATTATAATGTTATCGTTATAACCAATGTTTTTCATAAAAGAATTGGATTCTTGAACTGAATCCAGGAGTTGCGTAAGCAATGATTTGATAAGAAGATAAGAAATGGAGTTAAGAAATTTAGAAACTGATTGGAGATAAGTTGTTCTCTTTCTAGTTTACAGTTAGAGAGTGATAGATGTGGAAGGATAGTGATGCGTGAATAAGAAATGGAAACGTTTTCCAATGTTAATAACATATATTTTCTAAATTTAGGAAATAAGGATTTATGAATATATGGAAACGGGAAATGGGGAAATGAATAAATTAATGATAAATTAATTTAAAGGGAAAAATGATGATTGATGATTGATCGATAAAATTTCCATTTGGAAATAAGATCATTGTGTGTATGGATGTTTTCCTTTGATAGTTAAATAACCGATTATCAAAGTTTTGACCAATTTTCCGTCGTCAATACGGAGAGACCAGGATCAGATTTATTATCTGAAAACCACTCCGTATGGGCATTAGCGTTGCAAATCAAATATGATGAAGATAATTGAAGACGGATTTTTGCAAGGGCTGTTCTTGCAATCCTAGGTAAAAATTGCCTAAGATGGATTTACAGAATAGTGCCTTGAGTTTGTCCAGTCCCAAGACGACCTATATGGAAGAATGTCTGACAAAGTACATTTAATAGATTGCGTAAGTTGATCTCTTCAAACGTATGTACATTTGGTGGAGGAGGAATTCGTTTCTCTTAGCTGTATTCCCGTGTTATTTTTAGGGAAATTAATTTGTGATTTGGCGGGTATGACGATGTAACTTTCAAAGTAAATAAAAATGTGATCTATACGTTATGGCCTCTAGCCTCACAACTAGGAAATGGTATAAAATCGGGTAGGTCGCATGGCTAAGTGGTTAGCTACCAATTAGGGTGTATTGTCACCTAATCTAGAGAAATTCCATTTACTTCTATAATCTATTTCGATGTTGTCCCCTTTGGGAAATGGTTGATGATCCCAACCGTTGGTGATAATACATTCGGTACACTCAAGCGAAATGAGCGACCAATCATGTTTATCCTGGGTTACAAGATGTTCTTGTTGAACCCGGTGTATTCCTCTCTAGAGATACACTATTGGAAGGTGGTCTCATACCTTTCTAATTGGATTCCATTAACCAATAAGAGTCTGCGGTTTTTGATTCTATATTATATATGTGGAACGTGAGATGAAAGCGTTCCACTAGATTGCTATTTATTTGATTTAGACATTATTATAATATCAGAAGAGTATGGATTTTAAAAGAATTTTTTGGGTTATCGTAAGGTAAAAACCATCTGTGTTTATGTGTGGATTGGTCTTATGATTATTCTTTCTTTTAAAAAGGATTTTAAAAGTTAAACAAATGGTTGGAGTTTACTCAGACCAGTCACATGACTGACCCAGAGTTTATTTTGTTTTGTTTTCCCTAAACTCTTGGGTGCCCAATTTTATACGGGCAGTCAAGTAGTTGGGATTTTACAGATATACTTGGAGAGTTAGAGCAGGAGGCTGTGAATATAATATCTGCAAAACCAAAACTACTAGCTGCCCGTGTGGAAAATATGGGAACCCAGAGTTTAGGTTAAAACAATAAACTCCAGATCAGTCATGGGACTGGTGTGAGAACTATAGCAATTATTAGCTTGATTTTAAAGTTAGGTGAATCACGGGACCACGCTGTATAACATGGAACGGGTTTACTCCACATGAATTTTAGTTTAAAATAAAACAACGCAATGCTTTTTGGAAAAATGAAGCTATTATAAGACTCAAGTCCCATCACACAATGAACGCAGTCGAGGATAGAGTTTTCCCTTATAATAGCCAAATATGCTTGATACGCGAAATTTCATCTTTTATTATTACTATAAGTGAAGAAATCAACTTCAAAAATAAATGTATCAATCATAGGCGGCGTAGGTACCATTATATTATGTCGCCATATATATATATTTACAACTAAAACCGAATATCGCATATTGGAAATTGGATTTCGATCTATGAACCAAGGAAAGCGATCCTCCTTACCGATTCGAGACTCTCTAGCCCGAGTCTTAGGATACAGCCGCAACTGCACCTGCGGTTAGCGATAGGGCCGGTCATCCGTTGATGATTGGCAATACCATAAACTATATGTTAGCCTACCCAATGGGGCATAAAATAATCTGGTCAGTAATGTCGACCAGAACATCCATCGGTCCCGTAGTGACTGATATATCTAAGGCGCCTCTCTATCCATCAAGTAATAAGCAACATCCACACGAGTAAACAGTCTGGGCTCCATACCACGATGTTACTCCTAGCTAGAAACTAACATATGTCCATTTCCCTGCAGTCCTCATCTCGTTCTGGTTCATACCGGAGTGTGAAGCTCGCGAAGTAACGCTTTACACAAAGCTATGCCTAAATAAGTTGTGCTTTGATCATCACCCACAAGGCTCTGCTTTTCAAAAAAAGCCTTGATCATTTGCATCTTAGTATGCCACATTATCAGTCCATACCATACCATTGATTCCTGCCAATACATAACCTCTAAGCTCGTATGTCTCAGAGAAGGATGTTAAGCAAGAGAATAAATTTTCGCCACCAAACAGATATATATATATATATATATATATATATATATATATATATAGCATAGATCAATGAATACAGCATAAAGGAATACAACGTCAGACATACCATCCATTTATAAGTCCACTCTGGGTCTGAATGAAACCGGAGGCACCTTGTTCCTCGTCCCATATGTCCAATACAGAAGAGAGGTCCTCGCATATCCATCGATCTCCAAGTACGTTTGGACGATCACCACTTATTACCTTGTCTTGGGTGTATAACCCAATCAAGACATCAGTAATCATCCAAATGATGTGAAGATCTCCGGTCTTCAACCACCATCTTCATCGACTCTTGGTCGTCGTATTAATTATTCAGAATGGGTTTAACCCGGTCTTTCCGAATAATTCACGTATTTTATAATTAAGTGCTATAAAAACACATCATACGCCTCATTCTATTTCAGAATATTCTTTTAATAAAATATTCACATTATTAGGGAAAGGTTTCCATTAATTTTATCAAAGATAAATTCTTTTTAAATTTATTCTTTAATCTTCCTTTGGATCTCATTTTAAAAGATTTTATTTTATCTTTTCACAATTCTAAACCATGTTAAGGTTTATCAACTAGTCGGGATTAACAAACCTTACCGTAATAATCATTTATTTATATTTTTACATCCCAACCTATTTATCCCATTCTCATTTTAATCTAATTAAAGATTCATTTAACACTCTAGTTCAGTTTTAATCTCAAAAATATTACTTAATGATTATCCAAATTTCAGGCAATAAATCTTGTTCTTACTTAGGTTAAAGAACCAATGTCCTTTAAAACATAGTTTATGATAAACCCAAATCATTTTCCATAAAAATGGAATCTACACGGAAAATAGATCAATATAAAATCGATATAAATTTCCGTATCAAACTAATAATATAAATGGAATAACGGCAAGGCCTTTTTAAATTCCATATATAGTAACAATCTTCATTCACATAAGCTTATCTTGATTATTATTAAATCGAATTCCCTTCACCTCCAATTTATTCTATTAAATTGGAAAACTTTACTTTGGAAAAATTCTCATTTAAATCTTAATAAAAGATTTATAAATTCCATGTAAATCTTAATAAAAGATTTATAAATTCCATTTAACTATTGATAAAAGATTTATAAATTCCAAATTATATTTTCACTGTTAATTGGGATTAAAGAACAGATGTCGTTTAAAACATAGTTCACGATAAACCCATAATCAACTTTCATTTCAATTCTAATTAAACATTAATTAGTTAGTAAACTTTTCTAAATCTTAATTAAAAGATTTATTTTTTTCACACGGGGTTTAAGAACAATGTTATTGAAGACACCATTCACGACAAACCCAAAATCCAATTTATTTTATTTAATTCCAAATAAATATTAATTAATTAGAAAACTCCATTAAATCTTAATTAAAGAATTATTCTAGTTAATAACTAGTTCATTTCGTATATTTTTATCTTTTCAAATATGGAAATTTTCATCCATAATCTTTCCAAATTATTAATTATGATTTTACATATTTTTTCCTTATTTTTAATAATTTTATTATGGCCCTTACAGTCGGTTTCCAATAACGGCCACCGAACTTCATCCATAGCGACCTTTTCAAATTTGATTTGGACATAATTCCAAATCCAACCGTTAGATTTCAAACTTATTATATTCATTGAGAAGCCCTTTTCGATACGAACCCAACGGTTCTGGCTTTAGGAGAATCCGACGGTCGGATCTCCCGTTACGCCAATTTGAAGTTAATGGTCGAAATTCACGAACGGTCGCTGTGCAGCGCGTTCTATTCAGGCCATTAAATATATATAGTATATATTATATATATTTCATCAATTTCCAATTAAAACGTATTTTATAAATCATCTATATATTCGTTTTTAAAACGATTCCAACTTCATTTTCAATTTTACATCAAAATTGAATATTCTATATTTTTATCATATTAAAATGATAATATTTTCAAAATATTAAATTTTGAAATCACTTCATTTCGATATTCATTATAAAAAGAATAAAATCGTTTGATAAAAATGGCGTTCAACCGCATAACTATTTTTATTGTTCAAAAATATTATTCAACACATGAATATTTTATATGGTTTATACATTCAATAAAAATGATATTTTTATCGTTCAAAAATTTTATTCAACGCATAAATACTTTATATGATTTATACATTCAATAAAAATGATATTTTTATTTTTCAAATATTTTATTCTCATTTACATTTTAAAGATGACATTCTTAATGTACAAAAATATAATCCAACAAATGATTATTTTATTTTCATTAACATGTTAAAGGTGACATTTTTAATGTACAAAAATATAATTCAACAAATGATTATTTTAATTTCATTAACAAGTTAAAGATAACATATTTAATGTACAAAAATATAATTCAACAAATGATTATTTTAATTTCATTAACAAGTTAAATATGACATTTTTAATGTACAAAAATATAATTCAACAAATGATTATTTTAATTTCATAAACGAGTTAAAGATGACATTTTTAATGTACAAAAATATAATTCAACAAATGATTATTTTATTGTTTATACATACAATAAAAATGTGATTTTTATTGTTCAAACATTTTATTTTAAAATACTCTTTATTTTTAAAGATTCTTTATTTTAAAAATACACTTTATTTTTAAAATATTCTTTATTTTAAAATGTCCTTCAATTTCTGAATCGGAATGCGACTCAATCAATTACCATATAATTTCAGTTATATGGATTTCATACATCGCATGTATGCAACAATAATGATAAACAATCATCAAACAGTCCAATCACATCCAGGGTGAAATTTGCAACTGTGTGAGCATTAAAATAAAAAAATAACGCTCATCACTGACTGTCAATCCATCGATTGACATACAATTAAATATTGGGACTAGTGTGTGCCAAATATCATCCCAATACCCATGTGGGATTTTCAAACAACATCAGTTTACTTAAATAAATTATTGGTTAACAAATTTAACCAATTCTAATTCAGATTGAATTATTTTCTATTTAACGAATTTTCACTGTTCAAATTATAAATAAATATTTATAATTTAATTTCAACTACCATGTAAATGTTAACATTATTTTTAATACGTTAAACATTTCAACATCACAAACAACACACAATACAGTCCAAACAAACAATCATGGTTTGTACAATAAATAGTGTTGGGTGCTGCTAAGCACTGTCAGCATCCTAGTATTTAATGACTATAAAATAAATAGAGTGAGAAGGAGTTCTCACCTTGTTTTCCACTCCGTCATTCTTTAGCGGACGATGGTTTGAATTCCGTTTTGCTTCCAGTCAGTTTCATCGCAATATGTTTCACACAGTATACATATTAAAAATCATATTTTTAAAACAAAGTCTTTTATAATTAATAATCATATTTTTCATTATGTTATCTCTATATTAAAAATCATATTTTTATCACAATGATATTTATAAATAAAGATCACACATTTTATTTCAAAGTTGTATGTATAAAAACTATATTTTTACAATGCTATATATATATATTAAAAATCTTATTCCTAATGTTGTTATATTAAAAATAATATTTTTAAATTGAAGCTATTTTACTTTTAAAACAATGACATTAATATATTTCAAAACATACAAAAGAATAATTCTCGTTAATGGCGTCCTCCCTTCCTTCTTCTCCACCTTTCCTTTCAAAATTCCCTTCTAGATATTGGTCTTTCCTTCTTCCTCGCTCAGTTTCTCCCTCTTCGTCCTCTCCTCATCATCGCTCCTCTACCCCTTCTCTCAACAATCCTTCCTTTAAGCATGCTCGATCTTTCAATTCTAATTCTGTTTATTCTCATCCTTCTCATTTTCCTCATCGTGCCTCATCCTTTTGCCCACCTTCGTCTCGTGCTCAGTTTAATCCAAATCGTTTTCCTTCGCGTTTTGTCTCCTCTTCTTCAGCTGGTGTTCCTGCCCATAATCTGTCACGTCCGGTTCATAATCTGTCTCGTCCATTACACTCTAGTTCTTCTTTTCCTCCTTCATCTAACCGTTTTTCTGTTCTATCAGATCAACATACAGAAGTACCAATGAAGTCTTATGCTCAAGTGGCAGCGTCGCCACCTTCTACGTCGTCGAAACCGCCTCCTAAAAGAACGTTCAAATCACCTCTGCCAGAATTTGTCTCCATCCATCAGACAGTGGCTCAGCTGAAAAAAGAAAAGAGATGCTTACAATATGCATGCAAAGGTCACGTGGCAAACACGTGCAGAGACCCAAAAATTTGTTTCAAATGTGGTGCGTGCGGCCACTCTGTGTATAGTTGTCCAAGAAAGCACTTTTACGTTGGGAGCTCATCATCTTCTGCACCTAAAGCCATCAGTAATAAATCTAATTATCACGCTCGATGGATACCTAAGAAAGTTAATAACTCTGCAAATTCTGATTGTCAGCCATCACTTCGTAATGCCACCCGTCATCTTAATTACCATGTAAATTCAAATATTAGGAAATTTACTGATCCTAATATTCATCACTCACCAACTCAGTCTCCTCTTTCTCAATCCCCTAAACAAAAAATCTTCAGAATGGCGGATTCATCGAAATGCATTGTAGCCAAAACATTGACTGGAAAATGGAACATACAAACCCTTCATCATGCTCTCGAAGTTAACCTTGATATGACTATTGGCCGATGTCTATAATCTCTAATAGTTCCTTCCTGGTTTACTGTCCAACTTATGGTAAGAAAGATCATGCACTTTTACTTAAAATTCTGACCAAACCTGGAGCAGCAATATGCTTGGAAGCTTGGGATGAAGAGGAGAGAGAACCAGAGCCTGCATTGGAAACAGAGTCATGGGCTAAAGTGGTAGGATTTCCAGAATTTCTCAAGAACAACGATGATGTTGTGAAGGAAATTTTAAAACCTATGGGTAGGGTGCTTACTGTGGATGACTGTGACTGGTGTCACTTTGATCATAGAGATTTCCTGGTGAAGTTACAATTTTTCGAAGGAATAGGTTCAAAAAATGAATTTGCAGCCCGATTTAACAACAAAGTTATCAAGGTTCAACGTTGCAAACATGAACATCCAGGTTCAAGACCTGATCTTGTCTTCATTGGGAATGAGGAGGAGCAAGTTGTGCCTTGTATCCATAACTTTCAAGATTTTAGCTCAGATAATCGGGTGGATGCTATGATTGAAGAGGAAAAGATGTTACCACCATTTCCATCCGTTATTAGAGAAGTTAGTAAGAATTTCAACCTACCAGACTTTGATTCTCAAGAACAAAATAGACAAGATGAAGTAAATCAAGAAATGCATGTTGATCAGGATCTAAATTTGCATGTTGATCTGAATCCACCTTTCAACCAACCATCCTCTCAAGTCAATGCCTTGTCCTTGGTCCCTATTCAAACTACCCCTTTTGACATAAGCTCTATTCCCCCTACACAATCTCCTCCTCAACAACCGTGGTCTGATGATCAAGATTGGCCTCACTTCCTCTCTCCTATCTTTGTCCGTCGAAGTGGGAGGAGAAACAATCCTGAAGTCTCAGGTAGTTTTATAACCCCTGTTGTTTTTTCCTCTTCTAATAAACGTTTGAACAAAAAGATATCAAGCTGCATGGGTATGAATTTACGTGACTCACATTATAAGGCCATGCAAGCTTTAGAACAAGAGCGAATTAATAAGCATCAATGAAAGTAATAAGTTGGAATGTACGGGGATTGGGGGACCATTCAAAATTTCATGCTATTAAACTAGTTCTATCCCCACTAAATCTAGATATCCTTTTCCTTCAAGAAACCAAACTTTCTGATTGTTCGAATTTTTTCTTTAGCCTGATTGGCGGTTCTTCATTGACTGGTTGGACTTATGTCAGTGCTATTGAAACAAGAGGAGGTCTCATTACTGCATGGAATGAATCAGTGTGGGCTTTACATCAAACTTTTTCCTCCCAATTTTCTTTGCATGTTGCTCTTAATAATATTGCCTCCAATACAATCTACTTCTTTTCCAACATTTATGGTCCTCAAGACTCTTATGAAAGAATTTATCTTTGGGACCACTGTAAAGATATGTCATACTATTTTCAAGGACCTTGGGTAATAGGGGGGATTTTAACACCATAAGAAATGTCAATGAGAGGAAATGTAGATCTATTTCATCTGATTCTAATGCTTTCAACTCTTTTATATTTGATTGTTGTCTCATTGACCCCCCTATTTGTAATCGATCTTATACCTGGTCTAGCCGTAGTATTAATCCATCTCTTGCTAAGCTTGATCGTTTTCTCTTCAATCCATCTTGGGAGGAGACTCATCCTCTATCTTTTGCAGCTGGTCTTGTGTCCATCATTTCTGATCATTGCCCAATTAGTCTTGACTCAGGTTCCCTATCTAATCTCAAGCGTCCATTTAGATTTGAACGTTTATGGTTGCTTGAACCATCTTTTAAAGAATTTATCCAAACAGCTTGGGATCATCCCATCCAATCCAAATCGGCTACTCATAAAATTGTCCTTAAATTGAGATCTCTAAGAAAGTTGATTAACCCATGGGCCAAAAATGTGTAGGGTTCCATTTGTACTCGTATTTCGAATATTCAAGACTCCGTCTTAGATCTTAACATTTTGGAAGAAACTCGTCCCTTATCTGAAATGGAATATAATTCTTTAAAGAATCTTGAAAAGGCATTAGATAGATTGTTCAAACAGGAAGAAATTGGTTGAAAACAAAGATCTAAAGACAAATGGTTAGAAGAAGGGGACAAAAATATTGCTTACTTCCATAGAATCGCCAATGGAAGGAGAAGAGCTTCTTGCATTATTGAAATTTCTCATGAAGGCCATACATACTCAAATCCTGATGATATTCTTCTTCTTTTCTTTAATTTCTATCGTTCAATTCTTGGTCAATCAACCAGCGACCTACCATCTATTGATTGGAGCTCTCTTTATCCTTCTCCTGTATCTATTTCTATTGATCATCCATCCTCTGAAAAAGAAGTTTGGGCTGCCTTAAACGAAATGAACGATGATAAATACCCTAGGCCTGATGGTTTTGGGCCTGTATTTTTTAAATCGTTTTGGGCCATTATGAAAAAAGATATTCTAGACATGTGCAATGAATTTTGTGATAACCCTTCTCTTATTGCGCGTCTGAATTATGCTAACATTGTTCTTCTCCCCAAATTCTCTGGTGCTATCTCGCTTTTTGATTTTCGTCCCATTAGCTTATTAAACACCACCTTTAAAATTATTACTAAAACTCTTGCTAATCGTCTTCAGTCTGTTATTTCTGATCTTATTGGTGTTGAACAATCTGCCTTTATCCATGGATGCAACATTTTCGATTGTATTGCAGCTACTCAGGAGGTAATTTCATATTGTCACAATTCCAATACACCTGGTGTCCTCCTCAAATTAGATTTCTCAAAGGCGTTTGACTCTATGAATTGGGAATTTATTTTACAAATATTTAAATATAGGGGTTTCTCGAAGCGTTGGTGTAATTGGATTGAATGGATTCTTAAATCAAGTTACTCGTCTGTTTCCATTAATGGAAGTATTGGGGGATTAATTAAATCTAACAGAGGCTTGAGACAGAGAGACCCACTTTCTCCTCTTATATTTGTTCTGATTGCAGATGTTTTCAATCAGATGGTTAAGAGAGTGATTGCTCACAATCTATTCGATGGAACACATCTCCCTAATTATACCTTAGTTATTTCCAATCTCCAATTTGTTGATGATACAATCATCTTTTCTTCCCATGATCTTAATCATATTCAGTGTCTAAAAGTGGTACTCTATGTTTTTGAGCTTATTTCTGGAATTTCTATTAACTTTTCAAAAAGCTCTATTATAATGTTGGGGAATGCTTGTAATAACCCGGAAATCCGAGCCAATTTAAAATTTTTATTTTGGAAATTTTAGTGAATTTTGAATATTTAGAATGATTTATTTTAAATAATAACGACGAGAAACTTATTTTGAATTGAATTAGAATGAATATATTTATATAGATCGATGTTAGATTATAAATATTTATTTTTAATTATGAAAGGAATTGAAAATGGCGTTGTAGTTCGAAAACTCGATTTCAAAGTTCAAATGAATGAACAGGATTCAAAATAAACCGGATTTTAGTAAGACCAAAAATATTTAAATCTATTTGAGATATCTTTCCAACGAATCCGGAAAATTGATATTTCATAGCGGGAATCAAAAGATATGCCCAGTTGAAAATTTAGGATAGTCGCTATGGAATTCTTGCCCTTAAAAATGGGAATTTTGCAAATGACCTCGGTTTTCGACGAAACCACATTTGTTGGATCCGTAATGTCAAATTATTGCTAGATTTCAAAATTCATAATTTTTCGAATCAATATGTGAGCATGGTGAAGTTAAACACGTTTTAACAGTTTTACTCAATTTCGATCAACTGGAAAATGGGCATTTTTCAAACGGTCTCAGAGTTTGATAAAATTAGTTTTGTTAGGACCGTATCGTCAATACGAAGCTAGAAATAAATTTTCTGGAATTTTTAGAGTTCATATGTGGCCCTGGTAAATTGAAATGTGCGTTCAAATTGAATATATACTGATTTTTATTTTAAATTTAACGGAAACGGTCGAATTGGCTTTCGATACATATCCCATTGTGTTCGGAATGGGGGTAATTAACTAGGGGCGACAGTCGTTGGGTCTCGTTTGGAGTTTGTGTACAAAAGTACCTTTTTGGAGAGAAATTAAATTAATTAATTAATAAATAAATATTTCCCTCATCTCCTATTACCAAGTCAACCCCCCCCGTTGAAATTCATTTCAGAAAAGTAAAAAGAAAAAAAAACGGATCGAGGAACCTGTCGCCCCCCCCCCACCGGAGCCACCGCGCCTCCGGCGGATGCCGCCCCCTGCCGTCGAGCCTCCCCTCTCTCTGATCCTCTCCGCCATCTCCCTCTTCTCCTTCTTCCTCTCTTCTTCTTAAAACCCGCGATCCTCCTCCCAGACCTCCCTAACGCCACCACCTCCGCCTGCAACCACCCCCTCCCCTAGCGCAGGCGCGCACCTCCCCCCTCCCAGCCATTAGCGAATCCCTCCCTCTTCTTGAAGAAAAACACAGTAAGTTTTTACTGTATTTATTTAGTTCAATTCATTTAAAAATCTGATTTTTATTGAAGTAAATAGCTTACTTTTCATATATATAACTTCAAGAAGAAAAGGCGATTTTTATTCCGGTAATTATACGATCTTTAGTGTTGAAAGGTAATATAAAAATATGATTTTTCCTTATGAAAAGATTATATTTTTAATAATGATAAGGTTGTATTTTCATTACGAAAAGATTAGATTTTCAGAATTATAAAAATTCAATTTTCATATGTATGTAGAAAGGATAAAAATTCAATTTTTATATAATATAGATAATAAAAATATGATTTTTATATTATAGAAAGAATAAAAATATGATTTTATATTATAGAAAGAATAAAAATATGATTTTTATATTATAGAAAGAATAAAAATATGATTTTATACTATAGAAAGAATAAAAATATGATTTTTATATTATAGAAAGAATAAAAATATGATTTTTATATTGGTAGAAATATTAAAAATGTGATTTTTATATAATAGAGAATATAAAAATATTATCTTTATATATGCAGCGAAATAAAAATCTGATTTTTATTATATATATGTTGAAATAAAAATGTGATTTTTATAGCGATGATATAAAAATTCGATCTTTATGTAAGAAGTGGAAAAATAGAAATATAATTTTCATATAGAAAGAAGCGATGAAAAAAAAATATGAAGTAGAAATAAAAATAGGATTTTTATTTATTGGAATGAAGCAATAAAAATATAAGATTTTTATATGTGAAGTGCCATTATAAAAATGTGATTTTTAAAACAAACCTCATATTAAAAATGCGATTTTTACTATAAACAATGGGAAAAGGTTGCATTGGAATTTTGGGCAAATCGAAACCGTTTAGAATTAAAGAATGACGGAGTGGATCCCCAAGGTGAGAACTCCTCACTTTTAATTCTTGTTTTCTAGTTGAAATATATACTAGGATGCAGACGGTGCTTAGCACCACCCGACACCCGTTGTCCACAGACCATGGACGACTTGTGTGATTGTTTGCATTGTGAAATTTGACTATTGATTGTGATGTGAAAAGTATATATTCATGTGTTGAAAGAAAAATAATTTCATATGTTGAAATAAAATAATTTCATGTGCTGAAATAAAATATATATTCATGTGTTGAAATAAAATATATATTCATTTACAAATCGAACGATTTGTTTATATACACCAATTTGACTGATATTGATTGGGACGATAAATTTTACACATCGCCCAACTACACAAATAAAAATCTGTGTTTGTTGATTTGAAACCCCACACGGGTGTTGGGATGAAATTGGGCATACACTAATCCCAATAATTAGTTGTATGTCGATCGATTGATTGACAGGCTGTTATAAGCGTTAAATATTTATATTTGATATTTATACAGTGTAGAATGCACTCTGGATGATGGTTGATTATTTATCGTTGCTATTATATACATGTGTTGTATAGAATCCATATAATTAACATTATATGGTAATTGATTGGGCCTCATTCCAGTTTAGAAAATAAATTCATGTGTTGAATAGAAAATAAATTCATGTGTTGAATTGAAAATAAATTCATGTGTTGAATAGAAAATAAATTCATGTGTTGAATTGAAAATAAATTCATGTGTTGAATAGAAAATAAATGCATGTGTTGAATTGAAAATAAATTCATGTGTTGAATAGAAAATAAATTCATGTGTTGAATAGAAAGAAACATTCATGTATTGAATAAAAGCCATGTTGATTAGATTGACACCATTTTGACGTGAACGATAATTATATAGATTTTATTCATTTTTATAATGAATATATGAAAGAAAGTGATTTCAAAATTTAACGTTTTGAAAATAATATCATTTGCATATCGATGATGTAGAATATTCAATTTTGACTAGAAATTGAATATGAAGTTGAAATCATTTTGAAAACGAATTTAAAATGATTTATAAAATACGTTTTAAAAGGAAATCGATGAAATATAATATAATATATATATATATATTATATAATGGCTTGAATAGAACGCACCGCGCCGCGTCAGTTCGCGAATTTCGACCATTGACTTCGAATGGATATTACGGGAGATCCGACCGTCGGATTCTCCTAAAACCGGAACCATTGGGTTCGTATCGAAAAGAGCTTTCTAACGAATATTAGAAATTAGAAATCTAACAGTTGGATTTGGAATTATGTTCAAATCAAATTTGAAAAAGGTCGCTGTAAGTGCAGTTCGATAGCCGTTGATGGAAATCGACTGTACGGGCCTTGATAAAATTAGTAAAAATAGTAATAATTTGTGTAAAATAATAAGAAATGATTTATGAAGAATTGGGAGGAAAAACTCCATAATTGAAAAGATAAAAATAAATTTTTATCGAAATGAACTAGTTTTGAACTAGAATTAAAATCAATTTATTTTTGAAATAAATAAATTGGATTTGAAATGGTTTTAAAGGTAACTAGAATTTCCAATAATTGAATTGGAATGGATTTGAATCGAAATTGTCATTGGAATATTTCGATGTTGGATTTCATGATTATACAGATATTATTATGAAAATTTGAAAGATATATTTATATCATTATTTCCAATACGGTATCTGTTGGTCGTAGAATTTGGTATTGAATATAAGCCGATATATTTTCTATTCAGAACCTTGTATTAAAATCAAATGGGATTTGGGTTTGTCGTGAATGGTGTCTTCATTAACACTGTTCTTAAACCCAGTTGAGAGAAAGATTAAATCTTTTTATTTAGATTTAATTAAGTGTACCAATTAAATGGTATTTAATTGGAATTGAATTTGAATTGATTCTTAGGTTTATCGTGAACGGTGTTTTAAATAGCACTTGTTCTTTAACCCGATAATTAATGGAATGTGATTTTGGGTTTATAGTGAACCGTGTTTTAAATGACATTGGTTCTTTAACCCAGTTAAGGACAGGATGTGATTTCCCAAGTTAAATAATCATTGATATTGATTTTTGGGAATTTTAAAACCAAGTGGAGTTTTAATGAATCTTTAATTAGATTGAAATGGTCGAGAATGGAGTATCACCAGTTTTGCTCCAAGCTATTGTTAAATCTTTAATTAGATTTGAACGTGAAATGGTAATTGAATTTACCGATAACACTGTGGTGTTAGATATGAAGTATGACCAGTTTTACTTCATAGGATGAATAGGTTGGGATTAGGAAATAAAATAAATGATTACTTCGGTGTGATTCGCTAATCCCGACTAATTTGAACTGATATTCAAAGGAAGATTAAAGAATAAATTTAAAGAATTTATCTTTGATAAAATTAATGGGAACCTTTCCCAAAGTATAAGAATATTTTTGAATAAAAGAATATTCTGAATTGGAATGAGGCGTATGTTGTGTTTGTGTAACACTTATTTATTATATACGCGAGTTATTCAGAAAGATCGGGTTTATCCCATTTTGAATAACTGATTCGATGTTGTGTCGAGGATGAAGACGGTGGTCGATGATCGGAGGTCTTCACATCGTTTGGGTGATTACTGATGATCTTGATTGGGCTGTACACCCAAGAGGAGGGAATCAGTTGGTGATCGTCCAGACGTACTTGGAGATCGATGGATATGCGAAGTACAAGGTGCCTCCGGTTTCGTTCAGACCTAGAACGAACTTGTATGGACTGTGTGTCTGACATTGGATTTTGCTCTGTGTTGATTGATCTCTATTAAATATACATCTGCCTGGTGAAGGGGAATTCATTCCCTTACTTCTTCCTTCTCTGAGACGTACGGGATCAGAGGTTGTATATCGAAGGACATCAGTCGCATGGTGTGAATTGCCTGTGTGGCATGCCTAAGTGGCAAATGATCAAGGCTTTTGTTGAAAAGCAAAGTCTTGTGGTTGATGATCAAAGCACCGCCTGTGTGGCATAGATTTGTGTAGCGTTAATTCGCGAGCCTCACACCCCGGTTGTGAACCAAAAACGGGAGAGGACCTCAGGGAGGACATGCGTTTCCTTCTAGCTAGGGTGGTGTCGGTGACCTACCAGCCCTGACATTTATATTACTTTCACCTGTGTGGTTGTTGCTGTTGCGAGGCGCCTCGGATATATCGGTGACTATGTGGAGCCGATGGAGCCATTGGGCTCATTTACGCCCCAAAGGGCGGGGAAACACAGTGTTCAGGCATTTTAATCCACATCGGTGGACCAGCCCTGACTATCCAAGGGTCACTCGAGCTCTGATCCTGAGGGGCGAGCAAGAGAGTGTCGATTCGGTGAGGACTATCTTTTGCCTCGGTTCACAGATGGAAATCCAACTTCCAATACGTGACTTTGCGGTTCTGATTGTAGAACTATATATGGAGACATAGTGGTATGGGGCACTTATGCCGCCTATGATTGATACTTATGATTGAAATTTATTTTGACACTATACACTTACAGTACTATCGAAATAATCTGTTTTAAACCTATCAAGCATTCTTTGTCTATTATAAGGTAAAAACCCTATCCTCCGGCTTGCGTTGCATTGTGTGATGGGACCTGGGTCTTATAATAGCTTCATTGTTCTTTATTTAGCATTGCGCTGTTGTTTTATACACTGGTGTTCTTTGGAGGAAACCCGTTCCGTGTTATATGGCGTGGTCCCTTGATATATTTGATTTACAGTAAAGTTTTAAATAACTGTTTTAGTTCTCACACCAGTCACATGACTGACCTGGAGTTTATTATTTTAACCTAAACTCTGGGTGCCCCTATTTTACGCACGGGCAGCTAGTAGTTTTGGTTTTGCAGATTTATATTCGAGGACCCTGGTTTACAGCTGGAACGATATCCGGAAAGCTTTGTATCCGTATATCTCCTTCAGTTGTGTATTATATTATTTTTCCGCTGCAGTAATGTATTTAAATCTCTGATATTTATTGAATGTATTTTATTCATTCTTACTCTGTATATTTGTATTCTGATGGAATTGTTGTAATTAACAATGAAATATTCTTCTGTTTGCGTTCTTTTGTGTGTTGTTCTCAAAGTATCCGCTCTTTCCATACCGAGGAAGTTACTTGTCACTACAGTTGTATCAGAGCTTTGGTTTACAAAGCTCGAGAACAAGACACGTTAGAACCATACGAAAGAATTCATTAGAAATTGGATTAGTAATATCCAATGAGAATAACTCGTTAGAGATAGGATCAGCAGTATCCTAGAACGAGTGTGAAGAGTATATAAATAAAAGTGAAAACAAGTTTTGTTTTGAAAAAAAATTAAATTCAATTATTCGTATTTGAATATTATTTTTATATTGATTTGGACAATCGAGTAGATAAAGATTTTGCATATACGTCTGATCCACGGGTATTCGAAATTTTAATATACTGGATAGATATAGAATCGCACTCTAGTCACCCGGGGATAATTCAGGTGATGCGGCCGCATCATCAGTATTTATGTTCAAGTGCCGAAAGTGGGATATCTATATATTTCCATTAGACTGGTGTGAGAACCAAAGCTAGATAGGCTTATTGTTGTGATTTGGCATCAAAAACATGATTTTCTACATATGTATCAAAATTATGCGTTTGAAATGATAATCAACAAATTGATTGCTGGTTGTGTTGTTTGATTATTATTTGATTAATTAAATGTTGAACCTATAGCCAAATTGATCAAATAGTGAGTTGTATTGAAAATTTGTCGAATTTGCATATATATATATATATATATATATACATATACATGTACTTACATTGAACAGGTCATAGCAAGGAGGCTAGAGCAGAAGAATAAAATTGTTTGCCCGACAAATAGGTACATGTTTATTGTATTTCTTTGGGTTTGGATGATTTTGTGAGCCGATTGGCTAGCCGCTTGGCTTTTTCTTTTTCTTTTGGATTGAAGAAGGCCATGGGAGGCTATACGAAATATCCCGAAGTCCCCGGTGTAGGGGAGGTTATGGCGAAATTTTTCGAAAATTTAGGGTGTTAGCCAAATTTTTGAAAAATTTGAAAAGTTCTTAGAAACTGAAAAGTTGAAGAACTTAAGTCATAATGAAAGTTGAGTTGATTAGTTAAACAACTTTTGGCTTCGTTCCTTTTCGGGGACGAAATTTTTTAAGTGGGGGAGATTGTAATAACCCGGAAATCTGAGCTAATTTAAATTTTTTATTTTGGCAATTTTAGTGAATTTTGAATATTTAGAATGATTTATTTTAGATAATAACGACGAGAAACTTATTTTGAATTGAATTAGAATGAATATATTTATATAGATCGACGTTAGAATATAAATATTTATTTTTAATTATAAAAGGAATTGCAAATGGCGCGGCAGTTCGAAAATTCGATTTCAAAGTTCAAATGAATGTACATGATTCAAAATAAACAGGATTTTAGTGAGACCAAAAATATTTGAATCTATTTGAGAATATCTTTCCAACGAATCTGAAAAATAGATATTTCATAGCGGGAATCAAAAGATATGCCCAGTTGAAAATTCAGGATAGTCGCTATGGAATTCTGGCCCTTAAAAATGGGAATTTTTCAAACGACCTCGGTTTTCGACGAAACCACTTTTGTTGGATCCATGATGTCAAATTATTGCTAGGTTTCAAAATTCATAATTTTCTGAATCAATATGTGAGCGTGGTGAAGTTAAACGTGTTTTAACAGTTTCAGTCAATTTCGATCGACTGGAAAATGGTCATTTTTCAAACGGTCCCAGAGTTTGACGAAATTAGTTTTGTTAGGACCGTATCGTCAATACGAAGCTAGAAATAAATTTTCTGGAATTTTTAGAGTTCATATGTGGCCCCGGTAAATTGAATTGTGCGTTCAAATTGAATATATACTGATTTTTATTTTAAATTTAACGAAAACTGATCGAAACGGTCGAATTGGCTTTCGATACATATCCCATTATGTTCGAAATGGGGGTAATTAGCTAGGGGCGACAGTCGTTGGGTCTCGTTTGGAGTTCGTGTACAAAAGTACCTTTTTGGAGAGAAATTAAATTAATTAATTAATAAATATATATTTCTCTCATCTCCTATTACCCAGTCAAACCCACCCCCCTTGGAAATTCATTTCAGAAAAGTAAAAGAAAAAAAAACGGATCGAGGAACCCGTCGCACCCCCTCACCGGAGCCACCGCGCCTCCGGCGGATGCCGCCCCCTACCGTCGAGCCCCCCTCTCTCTGATCCTCTCCGCCATCTCCCTCTTCTCCTTCTTCCTCTCTTCTTCTTAAAACCCGCGATCCTCCTCCCAGACCCCGCTCCTAGCGCCACCACCTCCGCCTGCAACCACCCCCTCCCCTAGCGCAGGCGCGCACCTCCCCCTCCCAGCCGTTAGCGAATCCCTCCCTCTTCTTGAAGAAAAACACAGTAAGTTTTTACTGTATTTATTTAGTTCAATTCATTTAAAAATCTGATTTTTATTGAAGTAAATAGCTTACTTTTCATATATATAACTTCAAGAAGAAAAGGCGATTTTTATTCCGGTAATTATACGATCTTTAGTGTTGAAAGGTAATATAAAAATATGATTTTTCCTTATGAAAAGATTATATTTTTAATAATGATAAGGTTGTAGTTTCATTACGAAAAGATTAGATTTTCAGAATTATAAAAATTCAATTTTTATATGTATGTAGAAAGGATAAAAATTCAATTTTTATATAATATAGATAATAAAAATATGTTTTTATATTATAGAAAGAATAAAAATATGATTTTATATTATAGAAAGAATAAAAATATGATTTTTATATTATAGAAAGAATAAAAATATGATTTTATATTATAGAAAGAATAAAAATATGATTTTTATATTATAGAAAGAATAAAAATATGATTTTTATATTGGTAGAAGTATTAAAAATGTGATTTTTATATAATAGAGAATATACAAATATTATCTTTATATATGCAGCGAAATAAAAATCTGATTTTTATTATATATATGTTGAAATAAAAATGTGATTTTTATAGCGATGATATAAAAATTCGATCTTTATGTAAGAAGTGGAAAAATAGAAATATAATTTTTATATAGAAAGAAGCGATGAAAAAAAAATATGAGGTAGAAATAAAAATAGGATTTTTATTTATTGGAATGAAGAAATAATAATATATGATTTTTATACGTGAATTGCCATTATAAAAATGTGATTTTTAAAATAAACCTCATATTAAAAATGCGATTTTTACTATGAACAGCGGGAAAAGGTTGCATTGGAATTTTGTGCAAATCGAAACCGTTTAGAATTAAAGAATGACGGAGTGGATCCCCAAGGTGAGAACTCCTCACTTTTAATTCTTGTTTTCTAGTTGAAATATATACTAGGATGCAGACGGTGCTTAGCACCACACGACACCCGTTGTCCACAGACCATGGATGACTTGTGTGATTGTTTGCGTTGTGAAATTTGACTGTTGATTGTGATGTGAAAAGTATATATTCATGTGTTGAAACAAAAATAATTTCGTGTGTTGAAATAAAATAATTTCATGTGTTGAAATAAAATATATATTCATGTGTTGAAATAAAATATATATTCATTTTACAAATCAAATGATTTGTTTATGTACACCGATTTGACTGATATTGATTGGGACGATAAATTTTACACATCGCCCAACTACACAAATAAAAATCTATGTTTGTTGATTTGAAACCCCACACGGGTGTTGGGATGAAATTGGGCATACACTAATCCCAATAATTAGCTGTATGTCGATCGATTGATTGACAGGCTGTTATAAGCGTTAAATATTTATATTTGATATTTATACAGTGTAGAATGCACTCTGGATGATGGTTGATTATTTATCGTTGCTATTATATACATGTGTTGTATAGAATCCATATAATTAACATTATATGGTAATTGATTGGGCCTCATTTCAGTTTAGAAAATAAATTCATGTGTTGAATAGAAAATAAATTCATGTGTTGAATTGAAAATAAATTCATGTGTTGAATAGAAAATAAATTCATGTGTTGAATTGAAAATAAATTCATGTGTTGAATAGAAAATAAATTCATGTGTTGAATAGAAAGAAACATTCATGTATTGAATAAAAGCCGTGTTGATTAGATTGACGCCATTTTGACGTGAACGATATTTATATCGATTTTATTCATTTTTATAATGAATATATAAAAGAAAGTGATTTCAAAATTTAACGTTTTGAAAATAATACCGTTTGTATATCGATGATGTGGAATATTCAATTTTGACTAGAAATTGAATATGAAGTTGAAGTCGTTTTGAAAACGAATTTAAAACGATTTATAAAATATGTTTTAAAAGAAAATCGACGAAATATAATATATATATATATATATTATATAATGGCCTGAATAGAACGCGCCGCGCCGCGGCAGTTCGCGAATTTTGAACATTGACTTCGAATGGATATTACGGGGGATCCGACCGTCGGATTCTCCTAAAACCAAAACCGTTGGGTTCATATCGAAAAGAGCTTTCTAACGAATATTAGAAATTAGAAATCTAACTGCTGGATTTGGAATTATGTCCAAATCAAATTTGAAAAAGGTCGCTGTAAGTGCAGTTCGATAGCCGTTGATGGAAATCGACTGTACGGGCCTTGA
Source organism: Allium sativum (assembly GCA_030737875.1). Lineage (NCBI taxonomy): Eukaryota > Viridiplantae > Streptophyta > Magnoliopsida > Asparagales > Amaryllidaceae > Allium > Allium sativum. The sequence goes on along the minus strand of CM060924.1, from coordinate 179,434,938 downwards.
TAAAATTAGTAAAAATAGTAATAATTTGTGTAAAATAATAAGAAATGATTTATGAAGAATTGGGAGGAAAAACTCCATAATTGAAAAGATAAAAATAAATTTTTATCGAAATGAACTAGTTTTGAACTAGAATTAAAATCAATTTATTTTTGAAATAAATAAATTGGATTTGAAATGGTTTTAAAGGTAACTAGAATTTCCAATAATTGAATTGGAATGGATTTGAATCGAAATTGTCTTTGGAATATTTCGATGTTGGATTTCGTGATTATACAGATATTGTTATGAAAATTTGAAATATATATTTATATCGTTATTTCCAATAAGGTATCTGTTGTTCGTAGAATTTGGTATTGAATATAAGCCGATATATTTTCTATTCAGAGCCTTGTATTTAATATCAAATGGGATTTAGGTTTGTCGTGAATGGTGTCTTCATTAACACTGTTCTTAAACCCAGTTGAGAGAAAGATTAATTTTTTTTATTTAGATTTAATGAAGTGTACCAATTAAATGGTATTTAATTGGAATTGAATTTGAATTGATTCTTAGGTTTATCGTGATTGGTGTTTTAAATAGCACTTGTTCTTTAACCCGATAATTAATGGAATGTGATTTTGGGTTTATAGTGAACCGTGTTTTAAATGACACTGGTTCTTTAACCCAGTTAAGGACAGGATGTGATTTCCTAAGTTAAATAATCATTGATATTGATTTTTGGGAAGATTAAAACCAAGTGGAGTTTTAATGAATCTTTAATTAGATTGAAATGGTCGAGAATGGAGTATCACCAGTTTTGCTCCAAGCGATAGTTAAATCTTTAATTAGATTTGAACTGAAATGGTAATTGAATTTACCGATAACACTGTGGTGTTAGATATGAAGTATGACCAGTTTTACTTCATAGGATGAATAGGTTGGGATTAGGAAATAAAATAAATGATTACTTCGGTGTGGTTCGCTAATCCCAACTAATTTGAACTGATATTCAAAGGAAGATTAAAGAATAAATTTAAAGAATTTATCTTTGATAAAATTAATGGGAACCTTTCCCAAAGTATAAGAATATTTTTGAATAAAAGAATATTCTGAATTGGAATGAGGCGTATGTTGTGTTTTTGTAACACTTATTTATTATATACGCGAGTTATTCAGAAAGACCGGGTTTATCCCATTCTGAATAACTGATTCGATGTTGTGTCGAGGATGAAGACGGTGGTCGAAGATCGGAGGTCTTCACATCGTTTGGGTGATTACTGATGATCTTGATTGGGCTGTACACCCAAGAGGAGGGAATCAGTTGGTGATCGTCCAGACATACTTGGAGATCGATGGATATGCGAAGTACAAGGTGCCTCCGGTTTCGTTCAGACCCAGAACGAACTTGTATGGACTGTGTGTCCGACATTGGATTTTGCTCTGTGTTGATTGATCTTTATTAAATATACATCTGCCTGGTGAAGGAGAATTCATTCCCTTACTTCACCCTTCTCTGAGACGTACAGGATCAGAGGTTGTATATCGATGGACATCAGTCGCATGGTGTGAATTGTTTGTGTGGCATGCCTAAGTGGCAAATAATCAAGGCTTTTGTTGAAAAGCAAAGTCTTGTGGTTGATGATCAAAGCACCGCCTGTGTGGAATAGCTTTGTGTAGCGTTAATTCGCGAGCCTCACACCCCGGTTGTGAATCAAAAACGGGAGAGGACCTTAGGGAGGGCATGCGTTTCCTTCTAGCTAGGGTGGTGTCAGTGACCTACCAGCCCTGACATTTATATTACTTTCACCTGTTTGGTTGTTGCTGTTGCGAGGCGCCTCGGATATATCGGTGACTATGTGGAGCCGATGGAGCCATTGGGCTCATTTACGCCCCAAAGAGCGGGGAAACGCAGTGTTCAGGCATTTTAATCCACATCGGTGGACCGGCCCTTACGATCCAAGGGCCACTCGAGCTCTGATCCTGAGGGGCGGGCTAGAGCGTCTTGAATCGCTGAGGACTATCTTTTGCCTCGGTTCACAGATGGAAATCCAACTTCCAATACGTGACTTTGCGGTTTTGATTGTAGAACCTATATATGGCGACATAGTGGTATAGGGCACTTATGCCGCCTATGATTGATACTTATGATTGAAATTGTTTTTGACACTATACACTTATAGTACTATCGAAATAATCTGTTTTAAACCTATCAAGCATTCTTTGGCTATTATAAGGTAAAAACCCTATCCTCCGGCTTGCGTTGCATTGTGTGATGGGACCAGGGTCTTATAATAGCTTCATTGTTCTTTATTTAGCATTGCGCTGTTGTTTTATACACTGGTATTCTTGGGAGGAAACCCATTCCGTGTTATATGGCGTGGTCCCTTGATATATTTGATTTACAGTAAAGTTTTAAATAACTGTTTTAGTTCTCACACCAGTCACATGACTGACCTGGAGTTTATTGTTTTAAACTAAACTCTAGGTGCCCCTATTTTCCGCATGGGCAGCTAGTAGTTTTGGTTTTGTAGATTTATATTCACAGGACCCTGGTTTACAGCTGGAACGATATCCGGAAAGCTTTGTATCTGTATATCTCCTTCAGTTGTGTATTATATTATTTTTTCGCTGCAGTAATGTATTTAAATCTCTGATATTTATTGAATGTATTTTATTCATTCTTATTTTGTATATTCTTGTATTCTAATGGAATTGTTGTAATTAACAATGAAATGTTCTTCTGTTTGCATTCTTTTGTGTGTTGTTCTCAAAGTACCCGCTCTCTCCTTACCAGGGAAGTTACTGGTCACTACAATGTTGATCATCTTGGTCCATCTATCTCTTCCATCCTTAATTGTCCTATCCATAAGTTCCCAATTCAGTATTTGGGAATCCCCCTCAGACCAACTAGACTCCATAAATCTGATTGATTTCCTCTAATTCATAAGGTTGAGCAAAGGCTATCTTCCTGGAACGCTAACTCACTATCAACTGCTGGTCGTTTAGTGTTGGTTAAAGCGGTCTTATCTGCTTTGCCAACTTATTGGATGTCTTTTTACAAACTTCCTAAGTGGGTTATTTCGAAAATAGATTCGATTAGGAATGCTTTCCTTTGGAATGGAGGCAAAGTCAAAAAATTGGTTAACTGGCAAACTGTATGTTTACATACTAATCAGGGGGGATTGGGTATCATCAACCTCTCTAATTTCAATGTTGCTTTTTTTTTATCAAAATGGTTATGGCGAACAATTTCAGTGGGTTCCTTCATTTGGAAAGACTGGATTCTTTCTCTCTATTATTCCAGCAACCCTCATTTAGTTTTGTATTCTTCCCCCTCTGTTAGACCTTCCCCTTTTTGGTCAAATGTAATATCTTGTATTCCTCGAATCAAAAACTTGTTTCATGTTAAGATGGGGAATGGTGAAACTTGTTTATTTTGGCATGGTATTTGGCATGGCCATTTGCCACTTTATCAGATTTTTTCTCCTCTTTTTTAATTTTCCTCCAATGAGTTTTTTTCAGTTGCAGATTTGATTCAGCTTGGTCCCTCTGTGCTCTGCCCTTCAACTTTGTTTGATGTTCAAGTCCTTGATAACCTTCTGGATGCCTCTAATTTAATCCTCAATTCTCAATCTTCTTCCTCTCCAGATTGCTACCTTTGGGCTTTATCCCCTAGAAAAGGATTTTCTATGGCTTCAGTGTATAATTATATCAATTTTTCTGGAAGATTATTCTCCTTCCCAAGACTTTGGAAAATTCGATTGCCTCCAAAGATCCTTTTCTTTTCTTGGTGTTTGATTTATGGAAAAATTAATACCAGAGTTAAGTTACATAGACTTAGTTTGATTGCCAGCCCTCTCTATGCTTTTTGTGCAAATCATGAAGAATCTATTGATCACTTATTCTTTGATTGCGACTTTTCATTCCCTATATTTGTAGCCACTAGCTCTTATTTGCTTGGATTTGTGCCTAGTATTATTCCAGTGTTTGATTATTGGGAATATAATGCTGCTAATGAAGTTCTAGATTCCTTTTTAGCAATATTTTGTTGGTGCATTTGGAAAGAGAGGAATGCGAAGATTTTTAATAAACCTTTAAAACGGTTTGAAGGTTTATCCAGACTCATCATTTTCTACTTTAACTCTTGGTCGGGTCTACCTTCTTCTTATGGTAGATTCATGCTTGCTTTGCCAGCGTCAAACAGTCCAGCTGAATCAGTGGGCTCTAATCATGTTGATTCAAGTCCAGATTTGCATTAATTTGGATATGGTGCTCTGGTTTTCGTATGTTCTCTGTCAGTTTCATATTTTGGCTAGTTGTTGTTGTTATGCATGCTATATATGTTGTTTCTGTGTTGTTTTAGCTGTTGCTGTAAAGGTTTTAAGATGTGGACTACTGTATAATTATAGCTTTTAAACTCTACTATTATTAGCCACCAGTTGGGCTTGTCAACTGGATTATAAGTATTAATATTATGCTGAATCGGCTGTGTAGTCCAGTACTACACATCCGTTCTACTCAAAAAAAAAATTCAAAACAATGACATTAATATAATTCAAAACAATGACATTAATATATTTCAAAACAATGACATTAATATATTTTAAAACAATGTCATTAATATATTTTAAAACAATGTCATTTATATATTTTAAAACAATTCCTTTTTTATTTTTTAAAACAATTCTACTTTTATTTTTTTTAAAATAATTCTATTTTTTTTAAACAATTCTATTTTTATTTTTAAAAGCAATGCAATTTAATAGTTTAAAAACAATGTTACTTTTATTATTTAAAAACAATGTCAATTTTATTTTATAAAACGTTGTCAATTTTATTTTATACAACAATGATCTTTTTAATTTTAAAACAATGATTTTTTATTTTTAAACCATTGATCCTTTTATTTTTTAAAAGCAATGCATATATATAAGAAATTACACTGTCTTCTTGTATAAACCTCCAGTCTGTTCCATATTGTAGATCTCGATTACATGATTCCAACGGTTCTGATATCATCAAATTCTGTTTTCGTATGGCATAGATAAAAATTATACAAGTTTTCTGTAAATTAAAATTAATAAATATATTAATTAACCAAGTGATTAATGCTAATTACCACTCAATGTTAACTGTTCTTCTTCCATCGTGACAAAATTCGAATCCGATGAACCCAAAAACTTCGTTGCCAACATCAGAATGCCGCCCACCATTTACATCGCCGGAGATCGATCAAGCACCACTACATCGCTTGCCTACACGTCGTCATCCTCTGACCCCGACAATGGCGAACTCAATGCCTCTAACGCCTCGAAAATCGCACCTGAAAGCATTGCGTTTGCAGCTCAAAATCGGCCAATCTAGGTTATAACTTCAGATCTTGACCGTTAGATCGCAAGAGCTCGTTGTCCACTTTGATTTTCCTTTAGAAGTTATTATCTAATTTGGTGAATATCGAGAGAGATTAGGGATTTGTTTTCGGAGCTCTCTAGCCATCGATTTCCTGATACGGTGGCAGGTTTATTTGTTCTAGGGTTAGGAGTAAACTTAGGGGTATCTATATTATATTATTATTTAATTCATTTATTTCTAATTAATTCGTTTCGCGTCCGAACTCCAAATCAAACCCAACGACTGTCTCCCCTAGCTAAATACCCCCATTCCGAACACAATGGGATATGTTTCATAAGCCAATTCGACTGTTTCATACAAATTTTATCAAAATTAAGTTATAAATAAGTATATATTGAATTTGAACGCACATTTTAATTTACCTGTAACAACCGTTATTTTGACCGCCCCAAATCGGTGATTAAACCAACTCGAAGCGTTCAAAACGACTGATTGTTATTGCCTTATGGGGTTTAAAATGGAATTTAACACATAATCACAGACATAAAATATAACATTTTTGCAGAACGTAATATTGTTTTTTTATACAAGAAATATCAGAGTTTACAAAATTTCACACAGCGGGAAAATAAGATTTACTCATATATTATTGATTACCAAAACCGTATGCCAATAGAAATAGCTGACCAGAGATAATAAACATTAGAAAGAGCGATTTTATTTAGACATTATCATGGTAAAACGATTAATAAATTTCCATATAACAAAGAACGCAAAAGCATATGTAACAAACGGATCGACGGATTACAATATGAATTATTTGTAAGATCCTGTCCAAACCGACTCTATATTAATTAAACTGAACAAATATCTTGCAACCAGCGGTTTTACAAGAAGATCCCTTATGTGCTACACACACTCATGCAACTGTGGAGACAATCTTGAGTTGAATTTTTGATAGCCACCTACAAATCCAGAACTTCATTTTGTAATCCAGTATCTCAAATATCCATTGGTCAAAAGATTCTTCTTTAGAAATAACTAGTATTGGCCTTGTGTGCAAGATTGAATTTTAGATTGGCATTGTTAGTTACCAATAACAAATTGATAATAGTAGATGACGTGTTTTCCTTTATTCTATATAATTAGGCCAGTATGCTTATATCTTGTGATGGTGTTATATCCAGAAGAATGCAAGTGGTGCAACCTTTATCAAGTCAGAATGGATTGATAAATCCTCCTCCACGCAATTCTTGTTATTCATAAATTTTACTTCTAGTTTTTAGCCTTCTACTCATCACTTTCAACTAAACCCATCTTTATCTACTTCCAGTATGCCAAAACATACAAAGAGAAGTCAACTTGAATTCTAACACAAAAATAAATAAAAATGCACAATTTATTTACTACCTTATAATTGGTAATTAACATGTTGGACTAAATGAAAAGAAGAAAAAAAACTCAACAAAAGGACTAACATATTCCAAGTAGATAAAGAGCATAGAAAAGAGTCATGATACACTTCCAAGAAAAAGAAAAAAAACTAGAACGTTATTGAAATCAAAGTAATTGCCAATTGCCCACCCACTACACTTCCAGGAAAACTAGGATGTATTGCACATCTCACAACAGTGAACATTGCTTAATGCCTATGCTAACATTTGACGTCTTTTAGCAAGCTAAATGCAAATTTCTTCCTTGCAAGTTCTAGTATTACACTTATAATTTAATATTAACCATCAGAAAAGTCGAAGATCATCCATTTATGCTCCTAACTAGGACAAAATTACCCTTTTAGTCAGATCAACTAATCATTGTATGGTAAATATCTTAATCAAGTGAAATTCTACTGCATATTAGCATTTTGTAGAACATACAAAGAATACTTTACAACAGTGGAGAAGATGCAAATGAGTTTACCTCAAAATCAAGTTTCATTTAATATAATAAGTTTATATATTTCAAAAAATCCCATACCAGTTTTTCAACATTTGGACCCCTAGCAGAAATTTACAATATGACAGGACATATTTATGCATGTTTGAAGAATTTATTCTCAAACTGACTTGGATTCATGGTTATAATCAACAGTAACTCCATATTCAAGTTTTATATATACCATTGTACACTGAATTATAAATTTATATCCAAACAAGTTCACCTATATACCCAAATTAGAAACCCAATAAGTGAGCAAACAGTGAATACGATGCTCGAGTTGGAAAAAAAATTAAGTCACAAGTTTAACTTACTTTCAGATGATGAAAGAAAGAAGCGCAAGAGGAGGCTCCATAAAGACGAAGATGGCGGCGACGGTGTTGAGTTTTTGAGCATGGGTCTGCTTCCATTAAAAGGATGCTTGGTGGAGGAGAAGACCATCTTTTACTGATTCATTATTACCTGTGATTTCTGCCTTTTCAAAGTGATCGACGGTCTGATCCCCCGGCTCAGGACCACCAAGCAGAAATAATTCCATAGAAGACCAGGGTACTAGGTACAAATCAAGCAAACCAGTTGAATTTGTATCTTGAATATCATCAACAAAGTAACCACCAAACCGATCGCCATATAAGCAATAGTTGAAACAGATCTTAAATTGATAGGTCCATCATTCAAATGTGAAGATGCTTGCAATTCAATCGACATAGTTGCATGCAACATTGTCGATTCTGAAGGTTTCATTTTCTGAAACAGTTTCCACTTCATAATCAAGTTAAAAGCATCATGTCTAAAGTATTGCTTCCCATCAAAGGGAGAAGGAATCGTAGGCGACGGTTTTGGGCTGACGGACTGTAACACCCCGCATTTTTAATATAACTAAAAATGTATATATATATGCATAGATAGGTTAATAATGGTGTTGTACAACGAAAATTAATTAATACATGAAAGAGAAGGAAAGATTAATTCAATGATAGTGTACATAACAGAGAAGACAATAAAATAAGGATACTTAATTTAAATATCAGGAACTAAGTAAAACGGATATCACCATTGCGTTCGTCTCGGAATTCTGCTTGGAATAGAGTCCAAGTTTTCGAAAATCGGACTCCGTATGAAAGAGTTATGGCCTTCGGAAGATTCAATAAAAATTCAGAATTTACATAGGAAAATATCCAGGCAGGTCGACCTGGCGGTCGACTTAGGGCACTACAACAAAAAAATACTTTTCGCAACAGGCGATATTTGTTGCAGTAGACCTATTGCAACATGCCTGCGCCTGTTGGTATAGCCGAAGTTGCAAAAAGTCTGCAACATTTTCTGCCTGTTGCAATAAGATGTTGCGGTATACTTTTTTGCAACTGGCTTTTGCTGTTGCAACAGATCATTTTGCAACAGTATATGCCCGTTGCAATAGATCCATAAATCTGTAAAAATAATAATAATAATACAGCTTCTAGATATTACATATTAAATGTATTTGTTTTAGTAACAGTGTATATCACAAAATGAAATAAACAAATAAAAATTTTATTTTAACAAAGTTTTAATAGTACAAACAATTACAATAAAAGTTTCTACAATTTTCATGCACCACTCATGTATAACAATTTCTTCTCTCGCACAACACATTTTTAATAGTATTTTCTACTCATATTTCTACTTTATCGTAAATATAATATAACAAGAGAAATATCTTCAGTTCACTAGAACAAATCTGCAGTTCATACGCCAAGCTTGTTGTCGATCATGAACATGCAGTTCATGTTCATCTGTCACCACCTGTTCCTCAAACCCTCCTGGCCATAAAGGAAAATATAAAAATGAATGTTATATGACTATAAAAAAAGAGAAAAATATCCATAATGGTTGGATACTAAATGGAATTTTACCATTGTTCTTCCCTGAAATTCTGAAAATATGCTTTGCATTAAGTTTAAACTACCTGTATAATGCTTTCAATGAAATAAATAAAATTAGTATATCTTAAATGATTAAAAGCCAAAATGGAAACGACACATTAGACAATAATCATAAAAATAATTGAAGTTCTCAAGATTTTCAATGTTAATTGTAATAAAGAGGCCAAAAATAAATGCAATCTAAAGAAATGCTTCAGGGAATGAAGCAGAATCACGACGCTCGTCAAGCTGCATAAGAATATCCTTCGCATCAACAACCTATTACAGAGTTGACAATGAGTGACGTTAAATAATAATGTAGGAAGCACATTGCAAGTATCCATATTACTGAACGGTGATTTCAGTGGGAAGTCTATATAAATTCTGATAGAGTTGTGAAAAGCAATGTGAGTCAGCATGATGCTTTTGAGGTAATAATTTACACAGATGTAATAAAACTCACTGTAATGATAAAATCAAGCCTAACCGAAGACTCCAACTGATCATCAAGCCAAAGAATGGATGCAAGTGGAGCAGGATCGGCTAATGCTATTGTCTGAAGCAATATGTGATCAAGCCTGCACCAAATACACTAAACTTTATTATAGTAAGCAACACAAAAAATGACATTCAATTTGTTTATACTAGGGAAAGAGATAAGCATTGCAGAACTTACATACTGAGTTAAGTTCAGAATCTAATGAGGTTAAAAATTAACCATTATAACAATATTACGCTATAGTAATTCAATGTTTCACTGAACGTTTTGCTAATTATAACACCCAAATAGGGTATAGTTTACATTTTCAAGGGAGAAATTGTGAACATGGGTGATGTGCTCGGTGGAGCTATTTGTCTTGCTAGAAGTGTAATGGATCAACCCAAAAAATGAGACCAACACACTAGTGCTTTCACTACGCATCAAACATTGATGATATAACCCATGTAATTTCATTCAGTTTTCATCCCTGTAGCATTGCTAATCTATCATTTTCATGAAATCATACAAAGAACTTTTCCCATATATATATTATGACAATCATGTGCACAATACCTTTGACCCCACGATGTAAGTTTATCAACGTTTTATAAAACAAATACTCCAGGTGATAAAAAAGAACTGCCCTTGTCCACATAATGAATGATATGCCATTTACTAAAAAAGAACCTGCTAATGAGACACATGACATATTTTATGTCTGGCCTAGTTGCTACAGTAAGCTTCCAACTAGTTGCCTGTATATAGTAGCATCAACATCTACTCCTCCTTTAGTTAGCTATGCTCCAAGAACTATAGAATTCTTCACTGAATTGCAGTTCCAAATATTGAATCCTTTAGAACTTCCCTTGTATATTTGTTATGGTACAGCTCTATTCAAGTAAACCCAGAAGCAAAGCATTGCTGAAAACCACTATGATCAACTTAACCATTATCGAATATTACTTAAGACAATTTCACTTAGATAATACCCTATCACCAAAAAAGATCCAGAAAATCACACAGCCAAATCCGGTGACCTACACTGAATCAAACGCTTGCACAGGTCTAATGACTTAGTAGGAACATGACATAAGCGCCGAGGGATGCCTGAACAGTGACAGAGAGGAAAATAACAAGGCAACTCAACCCACCATTATCGCCGTGGGATGAACCAAGATGAAGCACCACAATCACTAATCCAGATAAAATCTTAGCAACCAGACAAACACATGACAACACTAATACAAAAAAGCTGACCTCCCCAGAAAACAAACTAAACAGAGCAAATCCAAGAGACAAGCAACTCAAAACTCAGCCTTAAAGAGAGACGCAAAGAACACCAGTGATTAAAACATAGACACACTCCAAACGATAATTATAACGTACCCAGAAAACCATCCAATTCAGCTGTTTGACAGTCACATTCGAGAAAAGGTAGAAAAGGACCACGAATCGTTTGAGTAGCCACGCTGGAATCGGCCACAATTGGTTCATTAGAGCCTGAGAATAGGACAATAGAGGAGTTACGCAATAGTTCTAAAAACATGAGGAGCGTATGGTTTAAAGAGAAAGGCGATTGGCAAAAAACAAGCAAGACGAAAGCTAGGCAAAACAAAAGAAAAATTTAAACCCGATTGGAAGAATTCATCAATTACCATGAAAGCTTAAGCGTATCCTAGCATCGAGAGGAGTATGAAGGCAGGACCCATGAAAGCTGCGCGATCTAGTTGATATTACTATGATTTTAGCGTTGTAGTATTGAGAATAGTAGAGAGTTGTTTTGAGGTTAAAGACGTCTGCCATGGAACGGGAGGAATGGATTTAGGGTTAAGGAAACATAGGCGGCTAGTGAATTTAGGAATGAAATTGTGGCGGGCCTTGAAATTTTGCTTGCCACCATCTCTTAATGAACTGTTGATAATCGAATGTTATTTGTACCAATTACATTCTTTTATTGTTGCTCGTTATATATATTCATGTGAACGGATCTGAAAGTGATGTTGCATAACAACGAATTTTTGCCAATTCCATTATAAATCAATGAATGAAAGTATTATTTTTGAAATTAATTATAAATATTTATAATAAACGTTAATCATAAACTTAACTATTTATCATAAATTTTTTATTATTTATTTGTTAAATCATATTATTAACTACTAGGCTTAATTATTAAATATTATTAATTATGTCGCGTTTCTTTGATTGGAATTTAAAGAATGTAATTATATTTAGCTATATTTCAATGTTTTTCAACATTATACATAATACTATTTCTTATAGTAATCGATTAACCAATTTGACCATTATTAGGTCACGTTGGTCAAGTCACACTTAAATATTTATTTCTACTTTGAAGTTCAATTATCGTAAGAAATAAAGATTCGCAAAGGTACTAACAAGTAGTTGTTTATACTTCTTAACTATGTTTATTATGTATATATTATTAATTATAAGTAATTGTTTATTTCTTCTTAATTATATTTAAATATTAAATACAATTTACGCACTATTAATAACTAATCAAGATAAATTATTAAAGTATTGATTCATATTAATTTATTATTATTACTTAATACTTATTACATTAAAACTAAATATTACTTATTACTCGTACGTTGTATTTAAAAATAATTATGTTTACCATTAGTTATTAATTATTATCCAATAGTTTTTTGTTATTTTTCCTATTATTTTAATAATCACTTATTTATTTTATTATTTTTAAATGTTAATTATTATTATTTTGTTAATTATTAATTATTATTATTTAATTATTAGATATAAATATCACTTTATAATACTTAAATTTTATTATTAATTATTAATTAATAAATATTAATCTTAAATATTATTTAATAACTAGTAGTTAATCATTTAATAGTAACTATTTAAAATTAATTAATAAAAGATAATCATTAAAAGCTTATACTTATTTTTAGTATGTTTGTAACACCTCGTGTATTTTATAACAGTGAAATTCACAAATTAAAGTATAATAAATTTCAAATCAAAATATTAAGGGAAACGGGATATGCCATTGCGTTCGTCTCGGAAAAATACGCGAAATAGAGTCCGAGTTTTCGAAAAACGGAGCCCGTATGACCAAATTATGGCCCGATGAAGTTTCAGAAAAATCAAATTTCGAAAACAGATTTGAATTTCAGCCCAATCAGAGTAGGCGGGAAAAGTTCCCGCCCAATTCACCAGGTCGACCTGGGGGTCGACCTGCCCCAGGCAGGTCGACTCTAGAGTCGACCTAGGGGTCGACCTACCCAGGCAGGTCGACTCTAGAGTCGACCTGGGGGTCGGCTGGGGAGTCGACCTGGCCCCTGAGCCAGGTCGAACCCAGCCCACCCTGGCTGGCCTGATCTGTGTTTGGTCGATTTTCTGAGCCTTGCCTTGTCACTAGGGCTAGGTGTCATCTCCTGATTGGCCTCTCCTTTGAACGAACGACTATTATTAAACCAAGCTTCATCGACGGTCTAAATCAACTCACAAACTCTATAAAAAGGACCTAAGACTAACCCTAATTCACACAAACTAAAATGGAGATGAGACCGTCATGCTGCTGAGGAGAGACTAAGGATAGCCGCCAGAAATTGGGAGACAATTAGGAGATAAATCAAAAGCTTAAAGCAACGTTAATTGAATCAAAGCAACGCCTACAACAAAGGATAGCATCTCCAATTTCAGAATTCAGATTCCGGAATTGAAGATTCGTCATACGTTGTAAGTAGAGTGCTATTCCGATGTGAATTAAATAATTGTGTTGATTTGTGTAAAGTATGAAATGGAATTGTGGCGATAATAATCTATATTTGTATGTTGCTTTGATTATAAACGATTTGGGAATGTTGTAGTACGCGATTTCATATTCGCAAGCATATGATTCATATTGAAAACTATGTGTTTGTGGTAGTTATTTATAACACCCATTTGGTAATTGCAAGTATATGGTTCATGTTGAAAGTAACAATTACTATATGTTGTAACAGTTTATTTGAGATTCATGCAAATATATGATTTACTGTTATTCCAACATGATGTATAATTTTATGGTCATCTTTAGTGTAATGGGATCCATTTGAGTATTATGATTCATATATGTTGGAATTGGCATCATGGTTCAAGTATAAAAATCATGCTTTTGTGATAGTGACAAAAACAAGCATCATTGTGAACTTGTATTAATTTTATGAACATGACTAAACTATGTTTGTTGTTATGCCTAATTGAAAAACATGCTTTTAGGCTTATGTTGTCAGCATAATCATATGATAATATATGTGACACATAAGTTACATTAGAATTACATTTGAATTACATTAGAATTACATTAGAATTACATTCCACTTGCAAGTTTACATAGATAGATTAAGAACCATGATTTAAGTTTAGGTATGTTTATGCTATAATTCTATGGATAGAACGATTCATGTTTAAGTATTTTCTATGCCATAATCATATGAATAGAATGATTCATGTTTAAGTATTGTTTATGCCATGATTATATGAATAAAATGATTCATGTTATGCCATGATTATGATGTTACAATTGCAAGTTTACATGTGCCTACTTTATGTTAACTGAATCGTTCGTTGCAAGTTCATGCGTTCACATTCCCCTTTTTCATGTTAACTTATAAACACCATGTTTTAAGCCTCCCCTTTTCATTTGGCTAAATTGGGTTTAAGTATTAAACCCAACACACCTTACATTGGAGCGAATGTGTAAAACGGGGGTAATGACGTTTGGGCTAAAAAAATAGAACATATGTGCTGGCATGTTTGACGCATGCCAACAACCTTGAAAAGAAATTAAGTGGCATAAATGAATTCTAATCAACAAAGTTAAATTTGAATAATGGGCCACAAATATTAAATATAAAAAGGAAAAGAGATAAAATATGTAAATGTAGAAAATACGATGTGCTTAACCCGAGGTTGAATTGAGTTGTGATGTAAACCTGCCCGGAACCGCCCGGCTGTCCAGTAGTCACAACAATACCTATCCAATGTGGGTGGTTAAACACGGAGCCCAATAAGGACCCGAGGTTAGACTGAGTTGTGGCGTAAGATTGCCCGGACCCAACCGGCAACAGGCAGCCACAACAATACCTGTCTAATGTGAGAGGTCAAGGCTTTAATAAGACAATTAAGGATGAGTCAGGATTGATGGGATTAAGTAAATTATATTAATACTTAATCAAAATGGAACATGCTAAACTAAACAGACTGATTGGGGGTTAGGTTTATAAAACACTTAACCAACTTAGCATGTTGGCTAGAAATAGAAAACCTAGTAGCGAGGGACCCTTTTCAGCAGTAACCCTACAAGGTGTATCAGGATACCCTGAACTAGGCAGGGTGGGGCACGATTACTGGGCTGACTGTAAGAGGTCAAATCGACGGCGGCGGTGCAGCAGTGTAGGTTCTAACGGGGTGCGGGCGTAAACACACTCCGGCGCAGAAAAATAAGGCACTGGGCACCAGTAGCATACTTGTGCATTCTAGGATTGTGTCGGGCCGCCACCATGGGACTTGATACACCCCATGGTGGGACCAACATAGGTAACTACAACATCAGGGGCCGTAAGACACATGTAACTATGCGAGTAGGAGCCGATCAGCCGAAAAAGGATCACTTCACCCTGATTATGGGTGCCTGTTGGGAACTAGTTTATATGGGTACAGAGATTAATATGGGATACAATAGTATTCAACCCTAGACCACTTAACTTAGTTTATAATGCTTTCCTATTTCCAGTTTATACTTATCATACCCAGTTCTTTATTCATAGACTGAATAGTCCTAGACTTACTCAGGCTTTATGTCTGACTCTACTTTTCTTTCGCCTTCTTTTCTTTCGTTCCCCCCCCCAGGTCCACAGGGAGGGAATACAGCAGCTTGACCAATTTTCACATCCATCTTGAAGAGAAAGAATGTATTGCTTGGATCTTTTCCGTTTGGACTATGGCTTTGGACAGCAATTATGGGACTTTTGCAGTTTATTTATGTTTTCTCTATGCTTCTTTAAATAATGTAATCAAGACAGTTATGAAGATGTTATGTCTTTGGAAGTATTGTAAGACAATTATGGCATGGCTTGTGTAACACGTATTTTAATGAAATAAAATTTGTTGTTGGTTTCTGCTGTTCAAAAATATGTGTTCTTATATCTGTCTTGTATATCTGTGACTTATACTTATAAACCTCCACCAAAATTAGGGCATTCCCTTTGAGAGTGACCCTAACGGAGGTGGGGTGTTTCACTTGGTATCAGAGCATAGGTTTACCAGACAAGATAAAAAGTTTTGAAAATTTATTTTTCAAAAAGAGATTTAAAGAAGCATTTTTAAAAGATAAAATATTATTTTATTTTAAAAAGGCAAAGTCCCTCAAAGCCATAGGTACTATCTCTTATCCTTCGTTTTGAATTTACCCTTTTTGTTTCAGCATGTCCGAAGAACTTAACTTGCCTGAGGGTGTACCAATACCTGGTTGGTTTAGACGGTTCTTAGAAGCAAGGGCCACTCAGCCAGGTCCTACCGTTCCTCCTCCCCAGCTGCAAGAAATCATCCAGCTGCAGCAGCACCTCTTCCTCCACCTCCTCCGCGGGGAAACACTTTTGCTAAGATATGTAAAGATTTTAAAGCTATGGGAGGAAAGGACTTCCATGGAACTAAGTCCTTCGTGGCAGCTAGGAATTGGCTGAAAGAAACCGAGGACTTATTCGTCATCTTTGAGGTAGAAGATAGGCAGAAAGTACAACTGTCAGTGTGGCTACTAAAGGGCGAGGCTTCCTAATGGTGGGAAGTCACTAATGTAGAAAGACCAGTGGAAACATGGGAGGACTTTAGGGCAAGGTTTGAGGCTAAATTTCTCTCAGACGCGGAAAGGAGTTTGCGGTTGGAAAAATTCTTATTTCTTAAGCAAGGGAACAAGACAGTCAAAGAGTATGTTAATCAGTTCGATGAGCTGGCTAGGTTCGGACTGGACCTAGTCAACACCCCGCACAAGAAGGCTCTCCGTTTTGTGAAAGGGTTGAATGAGCCATTACATAGTTTGGCCATGACCCATATACCCATGGGAGCTACGTATGAAAGGTTGGTACAGATGGCATTGCTGAACGAAGAGGATAAGGGCAAGAAGGAGACAAAGGCAGAAAGCTCTCAAGGGAAGAAAGAGGGTTTACAGCCTAAGAAGACGGACTTTAAGAAGGGCGGGAAAGACAACAAAGAGAAGAGGAAGTGTAATTTCTGTGGCAAAGTGGGGCACTTAGTGAAAGATTGCCGGAAAAAGAAGGCCAAGATGAATGGTGGGTGCTTTTCTTGCGGTGAGATAGGCCACATGGCTAAGGACTGCCCAAAGAAACAAGGACAGGGGCAGAGGGTTGGATCCACCTCAGGGGCACAAGTTCATGTGCTAGAGGCGCTACCTCTGCAACAGTGAGGTATAAATACTTCTGTAGAAAGTGTAGTTTTTCTTTATGATCACCCCGTTCGCACTTTATTTGATTCTGGCGCATCACACTCCTTTATCTCGTCTTCTTTAGTAGAATCTCTGCGCCTAAAAACTAGTATGGTAGAGGACCCCTTAATTGTTTCAAACCCAATTGGGGGCCTAGCTCATTTGTCTATGATCTGTTTGGGATTGAAAATTTCTATTCTAAGCGTAGAATTTAAATGTAGTGCCTTTGTTTTGGGCTTTTCGGGATATGGTTTGATTTTGGGCATGGATTGGCTATCCAGTAGTGGGGCCATCCTTGATTGTGAAAAAAGGGTTGTTAGGCTCCTGACCCAGCTCGGTAACACTTTGGAAATTACTTGTAATCCCTCGTATGCGGTTATGCTTAGTTATCTTGAATCGCTAGATGCCTCCGTTGAAAATTTGCAATCGGTTAGAGTGGTCCGGGAATATCCGGATGTCTTCGAAGAGGTGAAGGGCTTGCCTCCGAAGCGGGAGATAGACTTCCGCATATATCTTGTAGATAATGCAAAGCCCGTTGCGTTGCCCGTTAGACACATGGCTCCACGGGAAAGAAAAGAGCTCAGTAAACAGATTAAAGAGCTTCTAGAAAAGGGGTTCATTAGGAGGAGCATTTCAGAATGGGGCGCTCCAGTGGTGTTCGCTACAAAGGCGGATGGTTCACTCCGTCTATGTGTTGACTATAGGGAGCTCAACAAACTAACAAAAAAAAATAGGCACCCTCTCCCCAGAATTGACGATTTGTTTGATCAGCTTGTAGGAGCGTCTGTTTTCTCCCAACTCGATTTAGCGACCGGTTTTCATCAGCTAAGGGTGGCTGAAGATAGTATCGATAAAACGACATTCAGAACCCCAGACGGCTTCTTTGAATGACTTGTCATGCCTTTCGGCTTGACAAATGCACCTGCTTACTTCGTGGACCTGATGAGTAGGGTATTCAGAGTTTTCCTCAATAAGTTCGTAGTGGTCTTCGTAGACGATATCTTGATCTTCTCAAAGAATGAGGAAGAGCATGCTCAGCACTTAAGGGCAATCATGGAAACTTGGCGAGTCCATCAGCTAAAAGCCAAATTCTCCAAATGCCACTTTTGGAGAGAAGAAGTGAGGTTCCTTGGGCACATAGTATCCAAAGAAGGGTTAGCTGTGGACCCTGCTAAGGTAGTAGCGGTACAGGATTGGAAGACACCAAGAAACGCAACTGAGGTCCGAAGTTTTCTAGGGCTAGCAGGTTTCTACCGAAAATTCATAAGGGATTTTGCGAAAATCTCAGCTCCGCTCACAAGGCTGACCAAGAAGAATCTAGTGTTCAATTGGGACTTGGATTGCGTGTTTGCTTTCCAACGACTAAAAAGGGCTCTTACAACAGCCCCAGTTTTAACATTGCCAGATGGAAGCAAGATGTTCACAGTTTATACAGATGCATGTGGGACAGGGCTAGGCGCTGTCTTAATGCAAGAAGGAAGGGTAGTAGCTTACGGCGGGAGACAATTGAAAGTGCATGAAAAGAACTACCCGACCCACGATCTTGAGTTAGCAGCCATCGTCTTTGCACTCAAGTCTTGGCGACACTGTCTCCTAGGTGAGAAGTTCGAACTTTACACTGACCATAAATCGTTGAAATATCTTTTCTCGCAAAAAGATCTTAACTTGAGGCAACAGAGATGGATGGAGTTTCTTGCCTCGTACGATTTCGAGATCTCCTACACTCCGGGCAAAGGCAACGTAGTGGCAGACGCGTTAAGCCGAAAGAAACTAACCCTAAGCCCGTTGTTTGTTGAAAGACAAAGCCTAGAGTTTATAGCCAGCTTTGACTTTAGGCCCTCCTCCGATTTTGTACCAGGCTTGCTAGCATCTCTCGAAGTACGCCCGACTTTAGTGGACTCAATAGGGACAGCACAACGCGAAGACCCTCAGCTTGTGGAAACGATTGATAGGCTAATTAGGGATGAGACTTCAAGTCACCTCAACAGATACTTCATCGACGATAAGGGTTGGCTAAGGCGAGACGGAAGACTATGCGTCCCACAAACAAGGGATTTAGTAAAGAAGGTTCTCGAGGAAGCACATCACTCCAAGATGACGATACACCCAGGCGGAGATAAAATTTACAAAGACATAAAAAGAACTTTCTTTTGGAACGGCATGAAGAAGGACGTGGCAGATTTCGTTTCTAAGTGTATGGTGTGCCAACAGGTTAAGGCGGAACAGAAAAAGCCTGGCGGTCTGCTACATCCTCTAGAGGTCCCGCAGTGGAAGTGGGATAGCATCTCAATGGACTTCGTTGATGGGCTGCCTAGGTCTACTAGAGGCAACACTAGCATTTGGGTAATAGTGGATAGGCTTACTAAAAGCGCCCACTTTTTACCTGTCAAAAGTAAAAAAACTGCCTCATCCCTAGCATCTCTTTACCTCAAGGAAATTGTTCGACTCCATGGAATACCATCCAGCATTGTTAGTGACCGAGACCCTATCTTCACAAGTGAGTTTTGGCGGAGTCTGCAAGAAGCGGTAGGCACACAATTATGCTTGAGCACAGCCTATCATCCCCAAACCGACGGCCAAACAGAAAGAGTGAACAGAGTTTTGGAGGACCTTCTAAGACTGTGCGTCCTTGACTTCGGAGGGACATGGGAAGACCATCTTCCTTTGGTGGAATTTGCCTACAACAACAGTTATCAACCAACCATCGGAATGGCGCCCTTCGAAGCTTTATATGGAAGACCGTGCCGATCACCCACTTGTTGGTGGGAGTCTACTGATAAGCTCATACTTGGACCAGATATGATCCGAGAGACTTCAGAAAAAGTAGACTTAATACGAAGAAGGATGAAGATGGCCCAAGACAGACAAAAGTCCTACGCCGACAAGAGGAGGACCGACCTTGAATTTGAGGTTGGGGACAGAGTTTTTCTTAAGGTATCTTCGCTAAAGAACGTTGTTCGTTTTGGAACCACAGGAAAGCTAGCACCAAGGTTCGTAGGGCCGTTCCCTATCATCGAGAAAATTGGGAAAATGGCCTATAGATTAGAGCTACCCGAAAAATCGGCCGGAGTTCACAACGTCTTTCACGTTTCACATCTCCGAAAATGTCTACATGAGTCTGCTGAAGTGGTAGAGCCAAATATCCTAGAAGAAGCTGAAGTGGAACGCGAAGCAACCGTAAGGAAAGTTCCAACCCGCATATTAGGGACGGAAGTTAAGAAACTACGCAACCACGAAGTCAAGCTCGTCAAAGTGCAGTGGAGCGACGCCGAGGGAGATGCAACCTGGGAAACTGAAGCTAGGATACGCGCGGCCTACCCTTTTCTTTTCGAGGGTACATCTTTGATCTTTTCTTTTTCCTTAAGTTGCGCTTTTATCTATCTTTTTAGGTATATCTCCTTGACCCTATCTTTTCGGTAGAAACCCTTTGGATGAAAACATGTAATTGAAACATGTTATGGATGATGATTGCAAGTGGTTGCAAGTGATTGCTAGTGGTTGCTCGTGGTTGCATATATACACACACAATCTAGGTTTTAGATCGGCTCAATCACTTCATATTGCATATGCATATATGTTTGCATTCGTACATGGTTGAACTTTAATGTGTTATCATATGGATGTTGCATTTGTATGAATGATTGTGCACTCATGTAGAATCATGAATAGGAGGATTTTCATACATAATGGATTCATGGCACTTACATAATTCGCATTAAGGAGGTCAACTGAATCAGTAGACCGCCTGATTTTGCATTAGATAAGTACATGTACACACACACTTCGCATATTATCATGAAGCATTAGAAGTCTTTTAAGGACAATGGATGCTCGTGTTTGATGGATGAGTAGATGGGTTTTTGGATGTTAGGATGTACATTCTTCCTGAACTTGGAGATTTCGGGACGAAATCCTTTTAAGTGGGAGAGAATGTAACACCCCGTGTATTTTATAACAGCGAAATTCATAAATTATAGTATAATAAATTTCAAATCAAAATATTAAGGGAAACGGGATATTCCATTGTGTTCGTCTCGGAAAAATACGCGAAATAGAGTCCGAGTTTTCGAAAAACGGAGCCCGTATGACCAAATTATGGCCCGATGAAGTTTCAGAAAAATCAAATTTCGAAAACAGATTTGAATTTCAGCCCAATCAGAGTAAGCGGGAAAAGTTCCCGCCCAACCCACCAGGTCGACCTGGGAGTCGACCTAGGGGTCGACCTGCCCCAGGCAGGTCGACTCTAGAGTCGACCTGGGGGTCGACCTACCCAGGCAGGTCGACTCTAGAGTCGACCTGGGGGTCGACCTACCCAGGCAGGTCGACTCTAGAGTCGACCTGGGGGTCGACTGGGGAGTCGACCTAGCCCCTGAGCCAGGTCGAACCCAGCCCACCCTGGCTGGCCTGGTCTGTGTTTGGTCGATTTTCTGAGCCTTGCCTTGTCACTAGGGCTAGGTGTCAGCTCCTGATTGTCCTCTCCTTTGAACGAACGACTATTATTAAACCATGCTTCATCGACGGTCTAAATCAACTCACAAACTCTATAAAAAGGACCTAAGACTAACCCTAATTCACACAAACTAAAATGGAGATGAGACCGTCATGCTGCTGAGGAGAGACTAAGGATAGCCGCCAGAAATTGGGAGACAATTAGAAGATAAATCAAAAGCTTAAAGCAACGTTAATTGAATCAAAGCAACGCCTACAACAAAGGATAACATCTCCAATTTCAGAATTCAGATTCCTGAATTGAAGATTCGTCATACGTTGTAAGTAGAGTGCTATTCCGATGTGAATTAAATAATTGTGTTGATTTTTGTAAAGTATGAAATGGAATTGTGGCGATAATAATCTATATTTGTATGTTGCTTTGATTATAAACAATTTGGGAATGTTGTAGTATGTGATTTGATATTCGCAAGCATATGATTCATATTGAAAACTACGTGTTTGTGGTAGTTATTTACAACACCCATTTGGTAATTGCAAGTATATGGTTCATGTTGAAAGTAACAACTATATGTTGTAATAGTTTATTTGAGATTCATGCAAATATATGATTTACTGTTATGCCAACATGATGTATAATTTTATGGTCATCTTTAGTGTAATGGGATCCATTTGAGTATTATGATTCATATATGTTGGAATTGGCATCATGGTTCAAGTATAAAAATCATGCTTTTGTGATAGTGACAAAAACAAGCATCATTGTGAACTTGTATTAATTTTATGAACATGACTAAACTATGTTTGTTGTTATGCCTAATTGAAAAACATGTTTTTAGGCTTATGTTGTTAGCATAATCATATGATAATATATGTGACACACAAGTTACATTAGAATTACATTAGAATTACATTCCATTTGCAAGTTTACATAGATAGATTAAGAACCATGATTTAAGTTTAGGTATGTTTATGCTATAATTCTATGGATAGAACGATTCATGTTTAAGTATTGTCTATGCCATAATCATATGAATAGAATGATTCATGTTTAAGTATTGTTTATGCCATAATTATATGAATAAAATGATTCATGTTATGCCATGATTATATGATGTTACAATTGCAAGTTCACATGTGCCTACTTTATGTTAACTGAATCGTTCGTTGCAAGTTCATGCGTTCACATTCCCCTTTTTCATGTTAACTTATAAACACCATGTTATAAGCCTCACCTTTTCATTTGGCTAAATTGGGTTTAAGTATTAAACCCAACACACCTTACATTGGAGCGAATGTGTAAAACGGGGGTAATGACATTTGGGCTAAAAAATAGAACATATGTGTTGGCATGTTTGACGCATGCCAACAACCTTGAAAAGAAATTAAATGGCATAAATGAATTCTAATCAACAAAGGTAAATTTGAATAATGGGCCGCAAATATTTACATATAAAAAAGAAAAGAGACAAAATATGTAAATGTAGAAAATACGATGTGCTTAACCCGAGGTTGGATTGAGTTGTGATGTAAACTTGCCCGGAACCGCCCGGCTGTCCAGTAGTCACAACAATACCTATCCAATGTGGGTGGTTAAACACGGAGCCCAATAAGAACCCGAGGTTAGACTGAGTTGTGGCGTAAGACTGCCCGGACCCAACCGGCAACAGGCAGCCACCCTGTCTAATGTGAGAGGTCAAGGCTTTAATAAGACAATTAAGGCTGAGTCAGGATTGATAGGATTATGTAAATTATATTAATACTTAATCAAAATGGAACATGCTAAACTGAACAGACTGATTGGGGGTTAGGTTTATAAAACACTTAACCAACTTAGCATGTTGGCTAGAAATAGAAAACCTAGTAGCGGGGGACCATTTTCAGCAGTAACCCTACAAGGTGTATCAGGATACCCTGAACTAGGCAGGGTGGGGCACGATTACTGGGTTGACTGTAAGAGGTCAAATCGACGGCGGTGGTGCAACAGTGTAGGTTCTAACGGGGTGCGGGCGTGCACACACTCCGGCGCAGAAAAATAAGGCACTGGGCACCAGTAGCATACCTGTGCATTCTAGGATTGTGTCGGGCCGCCACCATGGGACTTGATACACCCCATGGTGGGACCAGCATAGGTAACTACAACATCGGGGGCCGTAAGACACATGTAACTATGCGAGTAGGAGCCGATCATCAGAAAAAGGATCACTTCACCCTGATTATGGGTGCCTGTTGGGAACTAGTTTATATGGGTACAGAGATTAATATAGGGTACGATAGTATTCGACGCTAGACCACTTAACTTAGTTTATAATGCTTTCCCATTTCCAGTTTATACTTATCATACCCAGTTCTTTATTCATAGACTGAATAGTCCTAGACTTACTCAGGCTTTGTGTCTGACTCTACTTTTCTTTTGCCTTCTTTTCTTTCGTCCCCCCCCCCCAGGTCCACAGGGAGGGAATACCGCAGCTTGACCAGTTTTCACATCCATCTTGAAGAGAAAGAATGTATTGATTGGATCTTTTCCGTTTTGGACTATGGCTTTGGACAGCAATTATGGGACTTTTGCAGTTTATTTATGTTTTCTCTATGCTTCTTTAAATAATGTAATCAAGACAGTTATGAAGATGTTATGTTTTTGGAAGTATTGTAAGATAATTATGGCATGGCTTGTGTAACACGTATTTTAATGGAATAAAATTTGTTGTTGGTTTCTGCTGTTCAAAAGTATGTGTTCTTATATCTGTCTTGTATATCTGTGACTTATACTTATAAACCTCCACAAAAAATAGGGCATTCCCTTTGAGAGTGACCCTAACGGAGGTGGGGTGTTTCAATGTTTTTCGCAACTGGCTTTATCAGTTGTAAAATAATACGGTTATTGCAAGTAGCGTAAACAGTTGCTAAAGATATTTATTTGCAACTGGCTAAGAAGCGCAGTTGCAAATAATATGTTTTTTGCAACTGTTACGGAAGCACAGTTGCTAAAAGTATGTTTTTGCAACAGGAAGGGAAGCGTAGTTGCTAAAAATATGCTTTTCGCAACAGAAATAAAAGGCTTGTTGCCAAATCGTACCTATCGCAACTGTCATGATATGTCTGTTGCTAAATATCATTTACTGCAATTGTCAATTATCGCCTATTGCAAATAGCTAGTTGCAATAGGGTATTTTTCTTGTAGTGGGGGTCGACCTTAGTGTCGACCTCCCCCCTGATTTTTTCCAGATCTAGGCAATGACGATTTTTGGTGTGCTGGATGGACCGGATGGCTTCTAGGGCGATCTAATGGCTCTAAAATACTCTCTACACCTATAAAATAGTGCCTAGACCTAACCCAATTCATAAACAATTCCTTCTGACACCTCCATGCCGCCAAACTTCAACCAAACATGGCCGCCGCCCCAAAACCCTAAATTAATTTACAAGTTCTTCATCAACTTTGGAGTTTAATCAAATCAAGTAGCAAAATTCTTCATCAACAATTCATGCTCCTCACCAATATCAAATAAGAAGATTAAATCAGCGCTCTACATTAACAAATCGTTTACTGTCCCCAATCCAAATAAGTTGAGTGGAATTATAATAAATTTGTTGTATAATAGTATTATTATCGTTCATCATTCCCCAGTTATTAATTTAATTCAAGATTCATGTTATAATAGTTGTTCCTTTTATCCTCCTTCCCCTTTTTATTTTTGGATCTAGGTTATCTCGAACCTAGACGAAAATCTTATTATGCATACGTGCGGTTGGAATATGGAAATGTTGGGCATAATCTATTTTATGCAATCGAGAAATATAATCTGTAATTTGGGGTTTGTGGCATAACAATTGTTGTTGCGAATATTGGGCATAATTTATTTTATGCAATCGAAGAATATAATCTGTAATTTGGGATTGGGGCGTAACAATTATTATTGCAAATATTGGGATAATTGGCAAAGTATATATATTGAGATTATTTAAATGGAATGAGTGGAAAGGATCTTGAAAATTGGTGATTTGGAGTAACTTACACTAAAAATATATAAAGCGTGAATTTGAGACTTGAAAATTGGATATGCCATTAAGATCCTAGAAACATAATTAAAAATGGAATATGTTGGACAAACCATGTTTTTTTTATGTAATTATGGAACTCGACGCATAACATGAAATTGACAATAATGGCATAACTTGAGCATGAACATGCTTGTGAATTGGTAATTGACATTTGATATCTAGAATGAACATGAACATGATCATGAACATGCTTGTAAATTTATAATTGGCCTATGACACCTAGAATAGACATGAATTGTAATTAAGTTGAATTTGGAACATATGACATGAATTTGGTGTTTGGGTGAAAGACGATTGTTAATGAACGCCTATGACACGAGGTTAGGCGCGTTTGTGGTGTAAGACTGCCCGGAACCGCCTGGCAAATCCAGCAACCACAAGCGGATGCCTAATGTGAGAGGTCAACAGAAAGAACTAGAGGCGTAACGGTTTATGACACGAGGTTAGGCACGTTGTGGTATAAGTCTGCCCGGAACTGCCCGGCAAATCCAGTAGCCACGAATGGACGTCTAATGTGAGAGGTCATACATCGTTACGGCATAATAAATAAATTAAGAAATACTAACCATAATAAGACATGTGGGTGACATGGGTATGGTTAGAGGGTTAAATGGGTGATATAAATGACATGTAAAACATGACTAAGGTAGACTTAACCATAGTAAGACATGTGCAAGACACGGAAACTATAATAAAGAGGGTTAAGTGGGACACGGGTGACATGTGAAACAAAAATTTAGATATGTTTAACCAAATGGGACCCGTAACGGTATCATAAATTAATTAAATTGGATAAAGTTTAGGTAACGGGTTAAGTAAATTGAAAGGTTAAGTCAAATCTAAAATTAATGACAAGAAATGGGGAATGATAAATAACCTATTATGAATAAACTTGAATAAGACAAGAAAGGATAATAGGTGGAAATTATAACTTATAGGACAAGATAAGTTATAGGAAACGATAAGGAAGATGAGATAACACTTAACCAATTTGACATGATATATGGGTAAGTTAAGTCAACATGAACTGATAGATAACACTTAACCAATTTGACATGACGCGTGGGTTGAATTGAATACGTGATTGGGGGTTAGGTCAACTTGAACACATGGGATAACTTAACCAATATAACAGTATCAAAGCAAGGAAAAGTGGGCAATGATAAGATTAAATAATAGATAAACTTATCCTAGGGATAACAAATGAATATGACTTAAGATGTAATGCAAGACTCGAAGGGTGGGACGACTTATACCATGAAATAAGTTAATCTAAGCTGGAAATGTGGGAAAGCACCCGTACACTATCATTTGATAAAGAGAACTTAAGTCATGCTTGAATTCATTGGTAAACCTTAGTTAAAAGGAACTAAGTAACAAACCTTAGTTAAAGAGAACTAAGTAACAAAGACTAAGCATCAAACCTTTGTTAAGAGAAGCAAGTAATAAACCTTAGTTAAGAGAACTAAGTAAATAACGAGAAAGAGAACTAAGTAGTAAACCTTAGTTAAGAGGACTAAGTTGTTACCCTTAGTTAAGAAAACGAACGATTAAGAGAACTAAGTAGTAAACCTTAGTTAAGAGAACTAAGTAGTAAACCTTAGTCAAGAAAGCCAAGTAGAACACGAGGAGGAGCGAACGTCCATCTGATCATGAAGAAGGCTCCAGCGAACTGGGTTACGAAGCACGCAGCTTCGAGAGAAAGTAAGGGTACTCTTGGTATCCCTCTGTGAGGTTGCAGATGATCCTCCTGGGCACACAGAGGTTAACGTCTGCGTTACAAGAGCCAAGGGTATGCCTTGGTTGCAATATAAGCAACCTAAAGTCTAGGATGGACCAGCGTGAGGCGGCGATATCTTGTTTAGCCCTGTGATAGCACGTCGTCGTATACCTACCATCTTGAGTCAATCGAGCACGTGAAGCGGAAAGGAGGAGAACTCCAAAAGACCATATACTTGCTATCTAGTTATAGGTGAGGTTGGCCAATAGGTTTGTGGGGCATAGGGGGCCTGCGTACAGTTCTCATTCATGATTTTCTTGGGTGTCGTTCTGTAACACCCCACCTCCGCTAGGGCCACTCACGAGTGATTGCACCAGCTTTGGAGGGGTGTTGTCTAGGTAAACATGCACGGAGATGTCACAAGACAGAACATATATAAATAAATAAGTAAAGCAGCGGTAGAAATTTATAAACCATAGTTAACCATTTCAAAACCAAAGTCAACTTACATCAAAATACTTGCTCATTATTTTCCAACTACCACAAGTCTAGAAACATAAACTGAAAATAACATAAAGTGAACTATCCCCAAAATAGATGTGGTGAAGCCATAGCAAGCTCAAGTCCAAACCGTACATGAGCTGTCAAGAAAGCAAGCCAAATGTCCAAGCTAAGCACTAGTGTTCCCTCCCTGAGAACCTTGGGGGGGGGAGGGGGAACGGAAGAAAAGAGGCAAAAGAAAAAGGGTCAGTCATAAAGACTGGTAAGTCCTACCTACTATTAGTATAAAAACTAATGAAGTTAACTAAACATGAGAAACTGAGATGAAACATAAAGATGGTAACTAACTGGCATGATAAATAGATAATAAGGTAGATCAAGTGTGGCATCGCATATACAAGGTTTAGTTTTGCACCAATAGTACTAGTATTCTAACCCATGTCAAGTATAAACAAGAAATGATCCCTTGGCCCAATATCATGAGATGACCCAAGTCAAGGTCCAACTATACGATCTATTCGATCGGCTCCCTATAAGCCTAACTCGTCGAGTGTCGGTGTCATACGGCCCAATCATGGAATGTAGTCAACTGTGCTAGGTCCACCCTAGGGTGTATCAAGCCCTAGGGTGCCAACCACTGACACGAATCAAGCATGCACAGTCTAAACCTACTGGTGCCTATGTCTGTTATTTTTCAACTCTGGACTATGTGCATGACCATAGCCCGCCTGAACCTGCACGGGCGCACCTACTCAGCCGTCTTTCTGGTCGCTTACAATCAGCCCAGTAATCGTGCCTCACCCTAGCCTAGTCCGTAGGGTATCGTGATACATCCAAGAGGGTTACTGCTAAAAAGGACCACGTAACTAGGGTTTCTAATGGGTTAAGTGTGGTTAACCATATCCAATCATGTTTCAAGTTGGTTAAGTGTATCCAAGTGGTTCATGACTTAACCCTATCATGTGGCATTAATTAACTTAATGCGCCCAACCTCTCACATTAGACTTTGTTGTGGTTACTGGATGTGCCGGGCGGGTCCGGGCAGATTTACACCACAACCTAGTCTAACCTCGGCTTTCAAGCGCGATATGACCAACTACTGACATTGGATCCTATTGTTTGTAGCCACTGGATTTGTCGGGCGGTTCCGGGCAGATTTACGCTACAAACTCAACCCAACCTCGAGTTGGCCACTTTATGGTTTTCTACATGTCATGACCACATTCAAGTTTTCAAGCATAATCAATTTTCATGTCATATTTCAAATCATGTTTTTCATGTCATTTCTAGTTCGCCTAACTACCCATAACGCATTCCCATCGCACGTAAATTCGCATCAATACAAATAGATCAAGAAATGGAACATAATAACATGACAAAGATGGGCATAAGGTGATAAAGTTGGTCATAAGTTAAACATGATGATATTTGAGGCAAAGGTGTTCATCACAACTAGCATATAGGATTATTGGCCTCAAAACATGTATGACATCAAACTTAGCAAATAGGGTGATAACATGATAATAGTTGACATAGAGTGATAAACTTGTGACTAGCATGTAGTTCAGCATCATAGGCAAGTTAACATCAAGGTTATAAGGGGTTCTATAGTGCATTATGTATAATCCCCAAATAAAGCTCATAACTTTCTACCCAAAAATCAAGATGAACGATACTAGGTTCATGATAGTTCCACAATCATAGATCAAAAGAATCATGAATGGATCTATGCATACAATAATAGACCCAAGACAAGTATTACAGAAAAATCTCATTTCAACTTGCTACATGTTCATATTAATTTCACAGTTTAAATCTAAGAGTAGAGTGGGGCTTACAAATCGTGGCTATGAGAACTAGAACAAAATAGAACAAGATAGAGACGTTGTAGAAGCTCTAGGAATGATGTAGCAACACTAGAAGCCTTGAGAATATAGGTAGCTCCTTTGATTTGATGGAGAAAGATTGCTCCTTTGCCTTAGCTCTAGTTTAGAACTCTCAAGCTCTCAACGATGAAGATGGAGGCCATGATTTAGGAGCATTTTGGCAGCACTTAGTTGTTAGGATGATTTGTGGTGGTTTAGGCTAGGTCTTAGGGTGTTTTTATAGGTGTAGAGACAAGTTTAGGCCATAGGATTAACCCTAATTTAGATCTGAACCATCAAATCCCGTCACAGGCCAACTGAACAGACCCAAAGGAGCAAACAGGTGCACCAGGCAAACATGGCCGACCAGGGAAGTCGACCCCCAGGTCGACACCCAAGTCGACTGGGCAGTCGACCTGGTGCTGGGCGGAAAATTTTCCCGCCCAATCTGTTTGGGGCTGAATTTGAATTTCGGGCTAAATTTTGAATTTTCTGAAATCTTCTATGGGCCATATCTTAAACATACGGACTCCGATTTAAGAAATTTTGGACTCGTTTTCCCGCATAATTTCGAGACGAACGCAGTGGCGTAACCCATTCCCATTGATTCTTAACTTATAATTTAATTCTGCCCTGATTTCTTGTTTTAACATGTTATAAAAATTCGGGTTGTTACATTCTCCCCACCTTAAAGGATTTCGTCCCCGAAATCTCCAAATTAGGAAGAACGTATCTTACCATGCATCATCCATCTACTCAAAACATTATCCACAAGTAATCATTGTCCTTAAAAGATTTCTAATGCTGTATGAACATATGCAAAAGTGTGTATATATGCACCTTTCTAATGCGAAAATCAGGCGGTTACTGACTCAGTAAACCTCCTTAATGCAGAATATGTTAGTGAAATGAGTCCATATGTATGCAAATTCCTCACATAATTTATAATATCTACATGAGTGCATATAACATTCATTCGTATGCAACATCCACGTGATAGCATAACAAGTTTCATCCATGAATAAGTATAAACACTCATGCATATGCAATATGAAAGTGTGTGAGCCGATCTTAGTGCCTAACGTGTATCATGCATACACGAGTAACCACTAGCAAACACTTGCAACCATTTGCAACCATCAAGCATAACATGTTTCAAATACATGTTTCATCCAAAGGGTTTCTACCTAAGGTTCTCATGACAAGATTAACGAAATAACAAGATAAACATGGATAGCAAAAGAGAGATATGCTAACTGGGAAAAGAGATTGAGAATGTACCCTAAAAAAGAAATGGATAAAGCCTACGCATCTTCTCCTCGGTTTCCCAAGTTGCATCTTCATCGGCTTCACTCCACTGAACCTTTACTAACTTGACTTCTCGATTCCTCAGCTTCTTGATCTCCATTCCCAAGATACGAATCAGAGCTCGCCTCAGGGTTGCCTCTTTCTCTACCTCCATGTCTTCAAGAATGCTAGGCTCAACTACTTCGGCTGATTCATGTAGGCATTTTCGGAGATGCGAGACATGAAAGACATTGTGCACTACAGCCAGCTTCTCGGGCAATTCCACCCTATAAGCCATTTGCCAAATCTTCTCGATGATAGGGAAGGGTCCTACGAACCTTTGTGCTAGCTTTCCAACTGCTTCCAAACGAACCACATTTCGCAAGGGAGAAACCTTCACAAAGACCATATCTCCAACTTCAAACTCTAAGTCTGTCCTTCGCTTGTCTGCATAGGATTTTTGTCTGTCTTGGGCCGTTTTCATCCGCCTTCGAATCAACTCAACCTTCTCGGATGTGTCCCTTATCATGTCGGGCCCAAGTATAAGCTTATCTGTCGTCTCCCACCAACATGTTGGTGACTTGCATGGCCTCCCATACAAAGCTTCGAATGGTGCCATCCCTATGCTTGCTTGGTAGTTGTTATTATAAGCAAACTCTACGAGAGGAAGGTGGTCTTCCCAAGTGCCACCAAAGTCAAGAATGCATAGCCTCAACAGATCTTCTAGTACCCTATTCACCCTTTCGGTCTGACCATCCGTCTGTGGGTGATAGGCTGTACTTAGATTCAATCGCGTACCCATCGCTTCTTGCAAACTATTCCAAAATTGGCTAGTGAAGATTGGGTCACGATCTCTAACTATGCTAGAAGGAACTCCATGCAAACGCACTATCTCTCGAAGATAAACAGATGCTAGCCATGATGCGGTCCTCTTTCCCTTCAAATGAGCCCTCTTCGTGAGTCTATCCACTATGACCCATATGCTAGTATTCCCCTTCCTTGATCTCGGCAATCCATCCACAAAATCCATAGAGATACTTTCCCACTTCTATTGCGGGACCTCCAATGGATGCAGTAGCCCACCGGGCTTCTTCGACTCGGCCTTTACTTGTTGGCAAACAATGCATCTAGAAACAAACTCTGCAACATCCTTTTTCATCCCAACCCGAAAGAAAATGCACTTCATATCCCGGTACATCTTATCCCCTCCGGGATGTATGGTCATCCTCGAGTGATGCGCCTCCTCAAGAACTTTATTTACTAAGTCTCCCACTTGTGGGACACATAATCTTCCATCACGCCTTAGCCACCCCTTGTCAACAATAGTATATCTAGAGAGGTGACTTGACATCTCACCACGAATCAACTTGTCCATGATCTCGACTATCTGCGGGTCTTCCCTCTGTGAAGCCCCAACTTGATCAAGAAGTGTAGGTCTAAGCTCAAGGGATGCTAACGAACCAGTCATCAACTGAACAGCAGGTGTAAAATCAAAGGTTGCCAAGAACTCTAGGCTCTTCATCTCAACAAACAAGGGACTCAAAGTCAACCTTTTTCTACTTAGCGCATCCGCCACAACATTACCCTTGCCAGGGGTATAAGCTATATCGAAGTCATATGATGCCAAGAATTCCATCCACCTCTACTGCCTTAGATTCAAATCTTTCTGCGAGAAGAGGTACTTGAGTGACTTGTGATCAATATATAACTCAAACCTTTCACCTAGAAGATAATGGCACCAAGATTTGAGTGGAAAGACGATCGCCACCAACTCCAAATCATGAGTGGGATAGCTCTTCTCATGAACCTTGAGTTGCCTACTCCCAAAGCATATCACTCTCCCTTCTTGCATCAGGACAACACCTAATCCTGTGCCACATGCATCGGTGTACATGGTAAACAACTTCCCTCTATCGGGTAATGTTAGAACTGGAGCTGTGGTGAGGGCTTTCTTGAGCCTTTGAAAAGCAAGCTCACACTCTATGTCCCATGCAAAGACTAAGTTCTTCTTCATTAACTTGGTGAGAGGGGCTGAAATCTTAGCGAAGTCCTTAATGAACTTCCTATAAAATCCTGCCAGGCCGAGAAAGCTTCTCACTTCAGTTGCATTCTTCGGAACTTTCCAGTCTTGTACCGCCACTACTTTAGCGGGATCCACAGCTATGCCTTGCTTAGAAACTATGTGCCCAAGGAACCGAACTTCCCTTCTCCAAAAATGGCATTTGGAGAACTTGGCTTTTAATTGATGAGCCCTAAGCGTATCCATAACCTCCTTGAGATGTGTAGCATGCTCTTCCTCGTCCTTAGAGAAGATCAGAATATCATCCACGAAGACAACCACAAACTTGTTAAGGAACTCCCTAAACACCCTACTCATCAAATCAACGAAGTATGCGGGTGCATTAGTCAAACCGAATGGCACGACGAGCCATTCAAAGAATCCATCTGGAGTCCTAAACGCAGTCTTGTCAATAATATCCTTAGCCACTTTAAGCTGATGGAATCCGGTGGCTAGATCGAGTTGAGATAAAACAGAAGCACCCACAAGCTGGTCAAAGAGATCATCAATCCTTGGTAACGGGTGCCTATTCTTCTTTGTCAGCTTGTTTAACTCACGATAATCAACACATAGACGAAGCGAACCATCCGCCTTAGTAGCGAATACCATAGGAGCACCCCATTCAGAAATGCTTCGCCTAATGAAATTTTTCTCAAGCAACTTCTTGACTTGCTTGCTAAGCTCTCTTCTTTCCTGCGGGGCCATGTGCCTAACAGGCAATGAAACTGGCTTGGCATTATCAACAGGATAAATAAGGAAGTCTATCTCGCGTTTAGGAGGTAACCCCTTCACCTCATCAAAAACATCAGGATATTCTCGGACCACCCTCACAGATTGAAGATTGTCAATAGCCAAGCCGAAGGACTCAAGATAACATAACATGACGGGATCTAGAGGGTTACAAGAAATCTCTAGGGTATTTCCAAGGCGAGTCATAAGCCTCACTACCCTATGCTCACAATCGAGAATGGCTCCAAAACTGGACAACCAATCCATGCCCAAAATCAACCCATATCCCATGAACCCGAGAACATAAGCATTACATGTGAATTCTACGGTCAAGATAGAAATCCTCAAATCCATACAAATCATAGATAGATGGGCAGAACCACCAATTGGATTTGAAACACTAACGGGATCCTCAACTAGACTAGTACTTAGGTGCAAACTTTCAACAATGTCAGAAGAAATAAAGGTATGCGATGCGCCAGAATCAAATAAAGTTCGAACAGGAAAACCAGAAATGTAAACAAGGCTTTCTACAGAAATAATAACTCGGTCCGGAGCTGGAGTAGTGTTGAGAGCATGCATCTGCCCTCAAGAAGGTCCTGCCCACTGAGTCTGTCCTCGCCCCTGTCCTTGCTTCTTTGGGCAATCCTTACTGTAGTGTCCAGACTCTCCGCAATGAAAGCATTCTCCCAACTTCCTCTTCTTCTTCCTACAATCTTTGGCTATATGTCCAGTGATCCCACAGAAGTTGCACTTCCTTGTCTCCCTTGCCTTGTTGTTGTTAGCCTTGTTACCCTTGTTGTTCTTGTTGTTTTTGTTGTTCTGGTTTCTCTGGTTGTTCTGGTTGCCTCCCCACTTGGAGTCCGCCTTCTTGGTTTGAGTCTCATTAAGCTTAACTTCTTTCTTGCCATTCTTATCATCTCCTTGAAGCAAGGCCATATCCACCAAGCTCTCAAAAGTGGCCCCCATGGGTATATGAGACATGGCTAAACCTTGCAATGGTTCATTCAATCCTCGAGCAAAGTGTAGAGCCTTCTTCTGAGGTGTGTTAACCATGTCTAAACCGAATCGAGCAAGCTGGTTAAACTTATTCACATACTCCCTCACGGTCATGTCCCCTTGCTTCAAAGATATAAACCTCTCCATTTGCAGATTCTCTTCAGCAGCTGATAGAAACTTAAGCCCAAACCTCATCCTAAAGTCGACCCAAGTCTCTATAGGCCTAGTGGCGTTGGTGACTTCCCACCAATAAGCAGATTCCTCTTTCAATAGCCATACTGCCAACAGAACTTTCCTACGATCTTCTACATCAAAGATAGCAAAAAGGTCTTCAGTTTCCCTTAACCAGTTTCTTGCCTCAACATAAGTCTCTGTCCCAACAAAATTCTTGCCACCCATCGCCTTAAAGTCTTTGCAAATCTTCGCGAAATCCGCTTGTGGACGCTGAGGGGGAGGAGGAGGAACCTCAGGTACGGGAGGAGGAGTGGGAGTGTTTGCTGGGCCGACTCCATTTGCCCTAGTCTCCACGTACCTCCTAAACCAAAGAGGTACCGGTATTCCCTCCGGGATGATAAAGTTATCGGCCATACTGAAACGAAGTAAAAGATAGATTTAGAACGAGGAAACGAAGGATAGTGCTAATGGCTTTTGGGGAATAGCCTTTTAAAATAAACTAGACTTTCCTTGGAAAAATACTTAATTGGTTTTGAAAATAGTTTTTCAAAAGGGTTTTTAAAACTTTTGTCCGGTCTAGTAAAACCTCATGCTCTGATACCAAATGTAATACCCCACCTCCGCTAGGGCCACTCACGAGTGATTGCACCAGCTTTGGAGGGGTGTTGTCTAGGTAAACATGCACAGAGATATCACAAGACAGAACATAGATAAATAAATAAGTAAAGTAGTGGTAGAAATTTATAAACCATAGTTAACCATTTCAAAACCAAAGTCAACTTACATCAAAATACTTAGTCATTATTTTCCAACTACCACAAGTCTACAAACATAAACAGAAAATAACATAAAGTAAACTATCCCCAAAATAGATGTGGTGAAGCCATAGCAAGCTCAAGTCCAAACCGTACATGAGCTGTCAAGAAAGCAAGCCAAATGTCCAAGCTAAGCACTAGTGTTCCCTCCCTGAGAACCTGGGGGGGGGGAACGGAAGAAAAGAGGCGAAAGAAAAAGGGTCAGTCATAAAGACTGGTAAGTCCTACCTACTATTAGTATAAAAACTAATGAAGTTAACTAAACATGAGAAACTGAGATGAAACATAAAGATGGTAACTAACTGGCATGATAAATAGATAACAAGGTAGATCAAGTGTGGCATCGCATATACAAGGTTTAGTTTTGCACCAATAGTACTAGTATTCTAACCCATGTCAAGTATAAACAAGAAATGATCCCTTGGCCCAATATAATGAGATGACCCAAGTCAAGGTCCAACCATACGATCTAGTCGATCGGCTCCCTATAAGCCTAACTCGTCGAGTGTCGGTGTCATATGGCTCAATCACGGAATGTAGTCAACTATGCTAGGTCCACCCTAGGGTGTATCAAGCCCTAGGGTGCCAACCACTGACACGAATCAAGCATGCACAGTCTAAACCTACTGGTGCCCATGTCTGTTATTTTTCAACTCCGGACTATGTGCACGACCATAGCCAGCCTGAACCTACACGGGCGCACCTACTCAGCCGTCTTTCTGGTCGCTTACAATCAGCCCAGTAATCGTGCCCCACCCTAGCCTAGTCCCTAGGGTATCGTTATACATCCAAGAGGGTTACTGCTGAAAAGGACCACGTAACTAGGGTTTCTAATGGGTTAAGTTTGGTTAACCCTATCCAATCATGTTTCAAGTTGGTTAAGTGTATCCAAGTGGTTCATGACTTAACCCTATCATGTGGCATTAATTAACTTAATGCGCCCAACCTCTCACATTAGACTTTGTTGTGGTTACTGGATGTGCCGGGCGGGTCCGGGCAGATTTACACCACAACCTAGTCTAACCTCGGGTTTCAAGCGCGATATGACCAACTACTCGCATTGGATCCTATTGTTTGTAGCCACTGGATTTGCCGGGCGGTTCCGGGCAGATTTACGCTACAAACTCAACCCAACCTCGAGTTGGCCACTTTATGGTTTTCTACATGTCATGACCACATTCAAGTTTTCAAGCATAATCAATTTTCATGTCATATTTCAAATCATGTTTTTCATGTCATTTCTAGTTCGCCTAACTACCCATAATGTATTCCCATCGCACGTAAATTCGCATCAATACAAATAGATCAAGAAGGGGAACATAACAACATGACAAAGATGGGCATAAGTTGATAAAGTTGGTCATAAGTTAAACATGATGATATTTGAGGCAAAGGTGTTCATCACAACTAGCATATAGGATTATTGGCCTCAAAACATGTATGACATCAAACTTAGCAAATAGGGTGATAACATGATAATAGTTGACATAGAGTGATAAACTTGTGACTAGCATGTAGTTCAATATCATAGGCAAGTTAACATCAAGGTTATGAGGGGTTCTATGTTGCATTATGCATAATCCCCAAATAAAGCTCATAGCTTTCTACCCAAAAATCAAGATGAACGATACTACGTTCATGATAGTTCCACAATCATAGATCAAAAGAGTCATGAATGGATCTATGCATACAATAATAGCCCCAAGACAAGTATTACACAAAAATCTCATTTCAACTTGCTACATGTTCATATTAATTTCATAGTTTAAATCTAAGAGTAGAGTGGGGCTTACAAATCGTGGCTATGAGAACTAGAACAAAATAGAACAAGATAGAGACGTTGTAGAAGCTCTAGGAATGATGTAGCAACACTAGAAGCCTTGAGAATATAGGTAGCTCCTTTGATTTGATGGAGAAAGATTGCACCTTTGCCTTAGCTCTAGTTTAGAACTCTCAAGCTCTCAATGATGAAGATGGAGGCCATGATTTAGGAGCATTTTGGCAGCACTTAGTTATTAGGATGATTTGTGGTGGTTTAGGCTAGGTCTTAGGGTGTTTTTATAGGTGTAGAGACAAGTTTAGGTCATAGGATTAACCCTAATTTAGATCTGAACCATCAAATCCCGTCACAGGCCAACTGAACAGACCCAAAGGAGCAAACAGGTGCACCAGGAAAACATGGCCGACCAGGGAAGTCGACCCCCAGGTCGACACCCAAGTCGACTGGGCAGTCGACCTGGGCTGGGCAGGTCGACTCCCCAGTCGACCTGGGGCTGGGAGGGAAATTTTCCCGGCCAATCTGTTTGGGGCTGAATTTGAATTTTGGGTTGAATTTTGAATTTTCTGAAATCTTCTATGGGCCATATCTTGGTCATACGGACTCCGATTTACGAAATTTCGGACACGTTTTCAAGCAGAATTTCGAGACGAACGTAGTGGCATAACCCATTCTCATTGATTCTTAACTTATAATTTAATTCTGCCCTGATTTCTTGTTTTAACATGTTATAAAAATTCGGGTTGTTACACGTTCATTAGTTGAGGGAGGGGTCAAGTGGGACCATAGCCACACACAGATAAAAACAGACCTTAGCATCTGCATCGGCAGATAACTTAAAACTCCCGACCGAGTTCCGTGTTTCTTGATTAGCCCTGCCACGAGACTCGGGCTGCACATATAGAGGACATGTGCAACTAGACATCGATAACGATTCACGACACGTACGTGGGGAAAGTCTAGGAACATATATCGCTCTGGATAGTGTGTCCTAGACTAGGGGCATCGTTCGATAGGTAGCATAATCCCTAGTTGGACATAGGTCGCGTAGACCCTAAATCTAAGAAGCAGGTAGCATAAACGCCAGTGGCCCTGGGTAGCATAAACCCTAGTTGAATCTAGGAAGCACTCGATTGTAAACCTTAGATTAGATATAGATGATACACGGAATCTATCAAGATCGAGAGTGGCAGTCCAAACGATTTCGAGAATGGTGGCACTACACTAAAGTAGTATAGATTTACATGATGAAGCCCGTACGACATACGGCAAGGGACTGTATTTATACATGGAAAGGATTAGACGAGTTGGGGTATCTACACATAATTTGTATTAGGTTAACCTACTAGTGGGACACGAGTATTGTAACACCCCGTATGTTGAAAAAATTGATATAATATAAAACAGGGCAGAATTAAATTTTAAAATCTGAACCAGGGGAAACCGGCTATGCCATTGCGTTCGTCTCGGAAAAATACGCAAAATAGAGTCCGAGTTTTCGAAAATCGGAGTACGTATGACCCAGATATGGCCCGAAGAAGTTTCAGAAAATTTAAAAACAGATTTAAAAACAGAAATATCAAATTTCAGAAGTGGCGGGAAAATTCCCGCCAGACCCAGGGGGTCGACCTGGGGGTCGACAGGGGAGTCGACCTGCCCACTAGGTCGACTGGGTAGTCGACCCTAGGGTCGACCCCGACCTCTCTGGTCGAGCCCAGGTGACTTGGGTGCATCAGCTTGGCTTTTGGGCTGTGTTTTGGTGGCTAGGACGAGATCTGACGGCTCTAATCTAATTTAGGGTTAATCTAATGGCCTAAAACACCTAACTACTCTATAAATACACCCTAAGACTACCCTAATTCATACTAAAAATAGAAACAATGTCGTCATGCCGTCAAAATGCAACTTGAAGGAGCCTCCACCAAATTGTAGAAGAAGATAGTCTCTCAAATCAACTACTAATCAACTCTAGCAACTTAATCTTCTTCTTGGGAGTGATAATCAACAAGTTGTAAGTTTTCTATAGCCTTAATGACTAATTATTGAAATGATTATGATAGGATATAATGAGGTTATGGCTATGAATGTGGATCAATGCATGTTATGCAAGTTATATGCTATGTGTTAATGATGTTATGCATGTTATGCAAGTTATATGCTATGTGTTAATGATGTTATGCAAGTTATATGCTATGTGTTTGTGATGTTATGCAAGCTATGCAAGCCATATACTACATGTTCATGATGTTATGCAAGTTATGCAAGTCATATGCTACATGGTCATGATGTTATGCAAGTTATGCAAGTCATATGTTACATGTTCATGATGTTATGCAAGTTATGCAAGCTATATGCTATATGATCATGATGTTATGCAAGTTATGCAAGTGTTCATGATGCTAGTTGCTATGATAAACATTGATCCACTATGACACCATGATTATGCAAGTTTGGTGTATGATTATATGCAAGTTCATATATGATATGTTATGCAAGTTTGGTGTATGATTGTATGCAAATCCATATATGACATGTTATGCAAGTTTGGTGTTTGATGATATGCAAGTAACATGTGCAAGTTTACACCTTAGTATGATATGCATACATATGCAAGTTAACCACTTTGTATGTCATACATACATATGCAAGTTTACCCCTTTGTATGACATAAGAAACTTATGCAAGTTAACCTCTTTATGACATGTGATTCATGCAAGTTTGGGTTGATTATTTATGCTAGTTGGGTTTGATGCTATATGCATGTTGACACCTGTAAACCCATGTTGATGCTTATGTTATGCAAGTTGAACCCATTATATTTGTGATGAATCTTCCCTTTTATGTCATGTTAGCGAATTACGTGGGGAACGATGGGGTTAATAAACATGTTAATGAAATTGTGTGAAGTTGGTATGATTATGCATACCATAAAGTGGATGGACATAATTGAGTCAATTATGTACATCGTTAAAGTTGGAATTAATTAGGGAAAATTAATTCGGGGGTGATTAATTAGGTGTAATTAATCGACTAAGACACGAGGTTGGACCCTTTTGTAGCGTAAGACTGCCCGGAACCGACCAGCAAATCCAGCGGCTACAAATGATTGGCCCAATGTGAGAGGTCTTAGGCACAAACTACATACGTGACAAGTGTAAAGACACGAGGTTAGACTCGGTTATGGCGTAAGGCTGCCCGGACCCAACCGGCAAATCCAGCTGCCATAAAAGATAGTCTAATGTGAGAGGTCTTTACAACGGTTACGTTTTTAATCAATTAAGAAACACTTAACCAGATAAGCATGTAGTGGGCATGAGGGGTTAAGTGGGTGCCTTGGGTGGCATGTGGAAATCAAGTAAGTGCCTTGGGTGGCATGAGGAAATCTAGTGGGTTGCCTTGGGTGGCAATAGAAAATACGATTAGATGACTTAACCAAGTGGAAACATATAATTAAACATGATTAAAGGGTTAAGTGGGACGCACTAGATAAATTGACAAGCTTAGGTGGTAGCTTGTGGGGGCCCATTTCAACCAGTAACCCATATGTATCTTATTGGGCTCGACCCATGTCGAGGACGGGACACGCGTACTGGGCTTGATTATAAGAGGTCAAAACGGGGTAGTGGTGGCAACGCGAGTCCAACGGGTTTCATATGCGTGTGTGGACCCAGGCTGGTAGGTAAGACGTTGTTGCATCGTGTAGGTATAAGCCGTGAACCATTTGTTGTATCGGGTTGCCACTTTGGGGAGTGATACACCCCATTGCGGGGCCAGCACGGGTAACTACGGTAGGGAGCCGATCGCTTGGGAGTAGTGGGTACACCTAGTGGAGACAGGGGCAGACGGCACCTATGTAGTCAGCTAGGGGTACACGAAACTACTGGGTAAATTCTCTAAGTCCTTGGGAGGGATCAACCTTTAAGTAGGAATGACTGGTGTGGTGCAGTTAGTAATTATCCTTGGGTGGGTAGATGCGTCTTTGCCGTTATCTTAGTTCATCCTATGTCTAGTTGGCTACTTAGTGTAGTCATTTATCCCCAGTCATCCCGTACCAAGTTTATATCATACCCTAATTACTTTAATAATTGTGTTGTCAAAGTTATAGGGCTCACTCAGACTTATGTCTGACCCCGTTGTTTTTATGTTTTTCCCCCTCAGGTCCTCAGGTTGGGCCTAGCACTAGTGGGCTTTGATCAGACTTCTTTATCTATCTCTTGGAGCTTGGACCGTGATGT
Organism: Allium sativum; assembly: GCA_030737875.1. Taxonomy (NCBI): domain Eukaryota; kingdom Viridiplantae; phylum Streptophyta; class Magnoliopsida; order Asparagales; family Amaryllidaceae; genus Allium; species Allium sativum. The sequence continues at coordinate 179,393,138 of CM060924.1, read as the reverse complement.
AAAGCCCAGCTTATCTTTTCTTTTATGGCTATTGTTTATGTAGTGGGATTATGTACGTATGTTTTTATCAGGATGGATATTTAGTACTTGACTCTTTATGGTGTTGTAACTAAACATGTTTACCTTCTGCTGCTATGAAATGATGTTTTAGATTTTCAAGTATTTATATCTGTCTTGTGTAATTTTTCTGTTCTATATTCACTTAAAATGCTCCACCGAAGCTAAGGCATTCCCTTAGTGAGTGACCTTAGCGGGTGTGGGGTGTTACACGTGGTATCGGAGCGAAGGTTACCAGAACAGATAAAACTTTTAGAAAAACTATTTTTCTAAAAACGTTTTCCGAAGAAGTATTTTCAAAAACATGTCTTTAAAGAGAAAAGTTTTTTTTGAAAGAAAAGCATAATCCCCAATAGCCATATCTTTATCTTTCGAATTCTCCGTTTTGAATCTTTCCCTTTTTCGTTTCAGCATGGCTGAAGATCTTAACTTTCCGGAGGGTGTGACGATACCAGTATGGTATAGGAGATTGATGGAGGCTAGGGCCGCCACTGCGGGTCCAGCAAATGTTCCTCCACCAACCGTAGCACCCGATCTTCCTCCTCCCCTTCCTCCTCCTCGCACGGATACTTTTGCTAAGACTTGCAAGGAATTTAAAGCTATGGGAGGGAAACCCTTTCAAGGATCAGAAACTTTTGTGGAGGCTAGAGATTGGCTTAAGGAGGTGGAAGAGTTGATAGACATCTTTGAGATGGAAGAAGGAAAGAAAGTCAAGTTAGCTGCTTGGTTAATGAAGGGAGAGGCCTCATTCTGGTGGGAGGTCACTAATGGAGAACGCCCCGTTGACTCTTGGGCGGATTTCAGGCAAAGATTTGTGGCAAAGTTTCTCTCAAGGGCGGAGGAAAACTTGTATATGGAAAGGTTCTTGACTCTAAAGCAAGGAAATCTCTCGGTGAAGGAATATGTCAACCAGTTTAATCAATTGGAAAGGTTTGGCATAGATATGGTGAATACTCCGGAGAAGAAGGCTTTGAGGTTCGTCAAAGGCTTGAATGAACCGATGCATGGATTGGCTATGACTCACATCCCTATGGGGGCCACCTTTGAGAAGCTAGTTGACATGGCACTCATGCATGAGGAAGAGAAGGGTCCCAATGCTAATAAGGCACCCGAGAAGAAGGGAGATCAAAAGAGACCTCAACAGCAACAAAACAAAGGTGGGAAAGGCAACGGTGGCAAGGGGAAGAAGAAGTGCTTCACTTGCGGGATACCAGGCCACCTAAGCAAAGATTGTCGGAAGAAGAAGAAGACTGGCTGCTATCACTGTGGCGAAGCAGGGCATCTTGTGAAGGATTGCCCTAAGAAGGGGCAAAGGACGGGATCTACCTCAGGAGGACAGGTGCAAGCTCTGAAGGCACCGGGTCAGGCAAGGGGGCAAGTTCAGGCTCTCGCGGTTCCACCAACTCAGGAAAGAGGTAGAACTATTTCCGTTGAAAGTCTGGTTTTTCTATTTGATCATCATGTCCGTACATTGTTTGACTCTGGCGCATCACGTTCGTTTATCTCATCAACATTAGTTGAGTCACTACACTTAGACACCAGTCTAGTAGATGATCCCTTGGTTGTTTCAAACCCAATTGGGGGCTCCACTTATTTATCCATGATATGTTTGGGTTTGAAGATTTCTATACTTAGCATTGAGTTTAGATGTGATGCTTTTGTTTTGGGCTTCACGGGCTATGGGTTGATTTTGGGCATGGACTGATTATCCAGTAATGGTGTCGTTCTTGATTGTGAAAGGAGAGTTGTTAGGCTTATGACCCGCTTGGGGAACACTCTCGAGATCTCTTGTAATCCCATGGATTCTATTATGCTAAGTTATCTTGAATCGCTTGACGCGTTGGTCGAGAGTTTGCGATCTGTTAGAGTGGTCCGGGAGTACCCAGATGTGTTTGAGGAGGTGAAGGGCTTACCTCTGAGGCGGGAGATAGACTTCTGAATATATCTGGTGGATAATGCTAAACCAGTATCTTTACCAGTGCGCCACATGGCTCCTCGTGAGAGGAGGGAACTCCATAAGCAAGTAGGGGAGTTTCTTGAGAAGGGGTTCATAAGACGAAGTATATCGGAGTGGGGTGCTCCAGTAGTTTTTGCTACGAAGGCGGATGGGTCCCTCAGACTTTGTGTAGACTATAGAGAACTCAACAAGCTCACAAAGAAGAATAGACACCCATTGCCGAGGATTGATGATCTTTTTGATCAGTTGGTTGGCGCTTCAGTATTTTCTCAGTTGGACTTAGCCACGCGGTTTCATCAGTTGAGGGTGGCTGAGGATAGCATTGACAAGACGGCCTTTAGGACTCCGGATGGTTTCTATGAGTGGCTGGTGATGCCATTTGGTTTGACGAACGCCCCTGCATACTTTGTTTATTTGATGAGTAGGGTGTTCAAGGAGTTCCTTAATAAGTTCATGGTGGTCTTTGTTGATGACATCTTAGTCTTTTCTAAGAGTGAGGAAGAGCATGCCCTACATCTTAGGGAAGTGTTGGAGACTCTTCGAGCGCATAGCCTTAAGGCTAAATTTTCTAAATGTCACTTCTGGAGGAAGGAAGTGATGTTCTTGGGGCACGTGGTCTCCAAGGAAGGGATAGTTGTTGATCCCGCGAAGGTAGTATCCATTCAAGATTGGAAGGTTCCGAAGAATGCTACCGAGGTGAGGAGTTTCTTGGGGTTGGCTGGCTACTATAGGAAGTTTATCAAGGACTTCGCGAAGATATCAGCCCCATTAACTCGCTTGACGAAGAAGAATCTAGTCTTCGCATGGGACGTAGATTGTGATGATGCGTTCCGACGGTTAAAGAGAGCTTTAACCACAGCTCCAGTCTTAGTGTTGCCAGATGGGAGTAAGCCATTTGTTGTTTATACTGATGCTTGTGGGACTGGACTGGGCGCAGTCTTAATGCAAGAGGGAAGGGTAATAGCCTATGGTGGAAGGCAGTTGAGAAAGCATGAGAAAAATTACCCTACCCATGATCTAGAGTTGGCCGCTATTATTTTTGCGCTTAAGATTTGGCGCCATTATCTTCTTGCTGAGAGATTCGAATTGTTCACTGACCACAAATCATTGAAGTACTTGTTTTCTCAGAAGGATTTGAACTTGAGGCAGCAAAGGTGGATGGAGTTCTTAGCATCCTATGATTTCGAGATAGCGTATACCCCTAGCAAGGGTAACGTGGTGGCGGACGCCTTGAGTAAAAAAAGGTTGTCCTTGAGTCCATTGTTCGTGGAACGACGAAGCTTGGAATTTATCTCGATGTTTGATTTCAGACCTTCCGTTGACTATATACCCGGTTTGCTAGCATCCTTGGAGGTTAGACCTACTCTTTTGGGGCGGATTGGAGAAGCACAGAGGGACGACCCACAGTTGGTTGAGTTGATAGAGAGGCTCATAAGGGGGAGTTGTCCAGCATTTGAGTAGGTACACCCTGGACGATAGGGGGTGCTTGCGTAGAGATGGTAGACTTTGTGTACCGCAAGACGAGGGTTTGAGGAAGGCTATTCTTGATGATGCACACCGTTCTAGGATGACCATTCATCCCGGTGGAGACAAGATGTACCAAGACATGAAGCGAGTTTTCTTTCGGGCCGGTATGAAGAAAGATGTGGCCGAGTATGTCGCTAGATGCTTGGTGTGCCAACAAGTGAAGGCGGAGCAAAAGAAACCAGGTGGGTTTCTTCACCCATTAGAAGTTCCGCAATGGAAGTGGGATAGCGTCTCAATGGATTTTATTGATGGATTACCAAGATCGAGGAAGGGTAATACGGGAATTTGGGTTGTGGTAGACAGACTTACTAAGAGTGCCCATTTCATACCCGTGAAGAGCAAGAGGACTGCTCCATGGCTAGCTTCAGTTTATCTTCGAGAGATAGTTCGATTGCATGGGGTACCTTCTAGCATAGTGAGTGATCGAGATCCTATCTTCACTAGCGAGTTTTGGAAGAGTTTGCAAGAAGCGGTGGGGACTCAATTGTGTCTGAGCACCGCATATCATCCCCAGACGGACGGCCAGACCGAGAGGGTGAATCGTGTTCTAGAAGACCTTTTGAGACTTTGTATACTAGATTTTGGAGGTACTTGGGAAGAGCATCTTCCATTGGTGGAGTTCGCGTATAATAACAGCTTTCAGTCCAGTATTGGTATGGCTCCTTTCGAAGCTCTTTATGGAAGGCCTTGTCGATCACCTACATGTTGGTGGGAGTCTACAGATAAGATCTTGCTTGGCCCCGATATGGTTAGAGAAACTTCGGAAAAGATTGATTTGATTCGAAGAAGGATGAAAGCAGCCCAAGATAGGCAGAAATCTTACACGGATAAGAGGAGGACGGATCTTGAGTTTGAGGTTGGGGACATGGTCTTTGTTAAAGTATCTCCATTACGAAATGTAGTTCCCTTTGGGTCCGTTGGGAAGTTAGCTCCAAGATTTGTTGGGCCGTTTCCTATTAAGGAAAGGATTGGACGGATGGCATATAGAGTGGATCTACCCGAGAGACTTAGTGGGGTACATGACGTATTCCATGTGTCACATTTGAGGAAATGCCTACATGAAACCGCAGAGGTGGTAGAGCCGAGCTTGCTTAAAGAAGTGGAGATAGAGCGTGATGCGACTATTCGACGAGCTCCTACTCGCATCCTTGGGTCAGAGATTAGGAAGTTGAGAAACAGAGAGGTGCGACTAGTCAAAGTGCAATGGGGAGAGGATGAGAGCAATGCTACTTGGGAGACAGAAGCGAAGATGCGTTCACTGTACCCATTCCTTTTTGAGGGTATGTTTTTTTAACTTCTCCTTTATCGTTTGTCTAGTACTTATCTTATCTTTAGTATGTCCTCTCATTAGTACCTTTGACCTTTAGATAGGGTAAACCTATGGATGAAACATGTGTTTGAGACATGTTATGTTTGATGGATGCGTGTGGATGCAAGTGTTTGCTAGTGGTTGCTCGTGGATGCATATACACACACTCTAGGCACTAGATCGACTCAATCACTTCATATTGCATATTACATAAAATTGTGTGTACGAAGCTATATTAATGGATGTATAATGGTTGTGCTATCATATGGATGATGCATTTTGGTGAATGATTGTGCACTCATGTAGAAATAGTATGTGTCGATAGGGTTCTTTCGCATACATATTGGATGCATGGCACTATCATGGTTTGCATTAAGGAGGTCAACTGAATCAGTAGACCGCCTGATTTTGCATTAGACAGGGAACATATACACACACTCTTTGCATATGTTCATACAGCATTAGAAACTTTAAGGACAGTGGATGCCAGTGTTTGATGGTTTGAGTAGATGGTTGTTTGGTTGGTAGGATACGTTCTTCTTGACTTAGAGATTTCGGGGACGAAATCCTTTAAGTAGGGGATAATGTAACACCCCGTATGTTGAAAAACTTGCTACAATATAAAACAGGGCAGAATTAAATTTTAAAATTTGAACCGGGGGAAACGGGCTATGAAATTGCGTTCGTCTCGGAAAAATACGCGAAATAGAGTCCGAGTTTTCGAAAATCAGAGTCCGTATGACCCAGATATGGCCTGAAGAAGTTTCAGAAAATTTAAAAACAGATTTAAAAACAGAAATTTCAAATTTCAGAAGTGGCGGGAAAATTCCCGCTAGACCCTGGGGGTCGACTGGGGAGTCGACCTGCCCACCAGGTCGACTGGGGAGTCGACCCTAGGGTCGACCCCTACCTCCCTGGTCGAGCCCAGGTGACTTGGGTGCATCAACTTGGCTTTTGGGCTGTGTTTTGGTGGCTAGGACGAGATCTGACGGCTCTAATCTAATTTAGGGTTAATCTAATGGCCTAAAACACCTAACTACTCTATAAATACACCCTAAGACTACCCTAATTCATACTAAAAATAGAAACAATGCCGTCATGCCGTCAAAATGCAACTTGAAGGAGCCACCATCAAATTGTAGAAGAAGATAGTCTCTCAAATCAACTACTAATCAACTCTAGCAACTTAATCTTCTTCTTGGGAGTGCTAATCAACAAGTTGTGAGTTTCCTATAGCCTTAATGACCAATTATTGAAATGATTATGATAGGATATAATGAGGTTATGGCTATGAATGTGGATCAATGCATGTTATGCAAGTTATATGCTATGTGTTAATGATGTTATGCATGTTATGCAAGTTATATGCTATGTGTTAATGATGTTATGCAAGTTATATGCTATGTGTTTGTGATGTTATGCAAGTTATGCAAGCCATATGCTACATGTTCATGATGTTATGCAAGTTATGCAAGTCATATGCTACATGTTCATGATGTTATGCAAGTCATATGTTACATGTTCATGATGTTACACAAGTTATGCAAGCTATATGCTATATGATCATGATGTTATGCAAGTTATGCAAGTGTTCATGATGCTAGTTGCTATGATAAACATTGATCCACTATGACACCATGATTATGCAAGTTTGGTGTATGATTATATGCAAGTTCATATATGATATGTTATGCAAGTTTGGTGTATGATTATATGCAAATCCATATATGACATGTTATGCAAGTTTGGTGTTTGATGATATGCAAGTAACACGTGCAAGTTTACACCTTAGTATGATATGCATACATATGCAAGTTAACCCCTTTGTATGTTATACATACATATGCAAGTTTACCCCTTTGTATGACATAAGAAACTTATGCAAGTTAACCTCTTTATGACATGTGATTCATGCAAGTTTGGGTTGATTATTTATGCTAGTTGGGTTTGATGCTATATGCATGTTGACACCTGTAAACCCATGTTGATGCTAATGTTATGCAAGTTGAACCCATTATATTTGTGATGAATCTTCCCTTTTATGTCATGTTAGCGAATTACGTGGGGAACGATGGGGTTAATAAACATGTTAATGAAATTGTGTGAAGTTGGTATGATTATGCATACCATAAAGTGGATGGACATAATTGAGTCAATTATGTACATCGTTAAAGTTGGAATTAATTAGGGAAAATTAATTCGGGGGTGATTAATTAGGTGTAATTAATTGACTAAGACACGAGGTTGGACCCTTTTGTAGCGTAAGACTGCCCGGAACCGACCGGCAAATCCAGCGGCTACAAATGATTGGCCTAATGTGAGAGGTCTTAGGCACAAACTACATACGTGACAAGTGTAAAGACACGAGGTTAGACTCGGTTATGGCGTAAGGCTGCCCGGACCCAACCGGCAAATCCAGCTGCCATAAAAGATAGTATAATGTGAGAGGTCTTTACAACGGTTACGTTTTTAATCAATTAAGAAACACTTAACCAGATAAGCATGTAGTGGGCATGAGGGGTTAAGTGGGTGCCTTGGGTGGCATGTGGAAATCAAGTAAGTGCCTTGGGTGGCATAAGGAAATCTAGTGGGTTGCCTTGGGTGGCAATAGAAAATACGATTAGATGACTTAACCAAGTGGAAACATGTAATTAAACATGATTAAAGGGTTAAGTGGGACGCACTAGATAAATTGACAAGCTTAGGTGGTAGCTTGTGGGGGGCCATTTCAACCAGTAACCCATATGTATCTTATTGGGCTCGACCCATGTCGAGGACGAGACACGCGTACTGGGCTTGATTATAAGAGGCCAAAATGGGGGTAGCGGTGGCAACGCGAGTCCAACGGGTTTCATATGCGTGTGTGGACCCGGGCTGGTAGGTAAGACGTTGTTGCATCGTGTAGGTATAAGCCGTGCACCATTTGTTGTATCGGGTTGCCACTTTGGGGAGTGATACACCCCATTGCGGGGCCAGCACGGGTACCAACGGTAGGGAGCCGATCTCTTGGGAGTAGTGGGTACACCTAGTGGAGATAGGGGCAAACGACACCTATGTAGTCAGCTAGGGATACACGAAACTACTGGGTAAATTCTCTAAGTCCTTGGGAGGGATCAACCTTTAAGTAGGAATGACTGGTGTGGTGCAGTTAGTAATTATCCTTGGGTGGGTAGATGCGTCTTTGTCGTTATCTTAGTTCATCCTATGTCTAGTTGGCTACTTAGTGTAGTCATTTATCCCCAGTCATCCCGTACCAAGTTTATATCGTACCCTAATTACTTTAATAATTGTGTTGTTATAGGGCTCACTCAAACTTATGTCTGACCCCGTTGTTTTTATGTTTTCCCCCTCAGGTCCTCAGGTTGGGCCTAGCACTAGTGGGCTTTGATCAGACTTCTTTATCTATCTCTTGGAGCTTGGACCGTGATGTAAAGCCCAGCTTATCTTTTCTTTTACGGCTATTGTTTATGTAGTGGGATTATGTACTTATGTTTTTATCAGGATGGATATTTAGTACTTGACTCTTTATGGTGTTGTAACTAAACATGTTTACCTTCTGCTGCTATGAAATGATGTTTTAGATTTTCAAGTATTTATATCTGTCTTGTGTAATTTTTCTGTTCTATATTCACTTAAAATGCTCCACCGAAGCTAAGGCATTCCCTTAGTGAGTGACCTTAGCGGGTGTGGGGTGTAACAAGTATAGCCTAGAGAGCTAATATCGCAAATAACCTAATAATCAAGAAAATATAACTGAACGGTATATGTAGGATTATACAGAAGTTTATTCTAAGTCCACTCACGTAGAACTTATGTTCTAACCCCCTCCTCATTACATACTTCCAGGTTAGGTTCATGACTGAGATATTATAGCTTTGGAAACTGGTTTAGCAGTATTGTTAATAAGGTAAAGCAATATTTGAATATTATACTTTATTTACTTCCATTAGGAGATGCTTTACGAGTTCTGACATGTTTCTTTATATCTGTCTTTTTCTGCAGGATACCAGAGCACCCAACTCGGGTTTCAATAGAATGGATTTTTGAAAAAAATCGGTCTGTCGAAATCCGGGTTGTCGCATCTGGTATCAGAGCTTCGGTTTAGTGATCTTAGGTAGATAATGAGTGAACGTATTTGTATTTTCTAAAATATAAATATATTATGTAACGAACTAGGATTTTCGTCTCCGAAAATCGACACAAAACCCAGCGTCGACTATTCAGACATCAAAAATACCAAGTCATTAATAGAAAGAAATTAGAGGATGAGATAGAAAAGATAAAATAATAGAATAGAAGCAGAAGAAGAACACAACTGAACATAATTAGAGTAAATACGAATCTCACAACGGAATGAATAAAATATATTATATAACATAACTTTGAAATACAAATCTGTTTTGAGTATACATACCGTTATCATAGTACAATACATCATATCACAGCGGGTGAAGCCTTCTGCTTTTAGCTCCTCCAAGTGTATCTGTAAAAGCCTGAAACACTTGACTGCCCGTACAAATTTGGGCACCCAAGAGTTTAGGGAAAAACAAACAAAATAAACTCTGGGTCAGTCATGGGACTGGTGTGAGTAAACTCCAACCATATATCTTAACTTAAAAAAAATCCTTTTGAAACCAAAAGGATAATAGTAAGACCAGCCCACACATAAACATGAACAGTTTTTACCTTACTATAACCCAAAACACTTTGATATCAGAATCCAGTGATATTATAATAATGTCTAATCAAGTAAGTAACCAAATAGCAGAACGCTTGCATCTCACGCTCTACAAACATAGTATAAAATCAAAAACCGCAGGGTGCTTATTAAAGTTTGGATTCCAACTATGACAAGGTATGGGACCACCTGCCGATAGTGTATCTCTAGAGACGAATACACTGGGTTCAACAAGAACGTCTTGCAACCCGGCCCACACATGACCGACCACTCATTTCGCTTGAGTGTATCGAATGTATATCACCAACGGTTGGACTCAAATCACCGTTTCCCGAAAAGGGACCGCATCGAAATAGATTAAAGAAGTAAAAGGAATTTCTCTAGATAGGTGATTATACACCCTAATGGGAGCGACCCACATAGCCATGCTACCTGCCCGATTTTTGTCATTTCCCAGTTGTGAAGCTTGAGGCTACGTCTATCCTTTAGAACATCTGGCCACCATACACTTTGAATGTCACATCGTCAAACCCATCATATCACTATTTGATTTTCCAAAAAATATTATGGGTATAAAAGCTAAGAGAAACGAATTTCTCCGCCACCAGACGTAATACCTTGAGAAGATCGTCTTATGTGACCGTTAGGGATACTTTGTCAGACATTCGTCCATACAAGTTGTCCTGGGACTGGACAAACAGAAAACACCATTCTGGAACATGACGACCCTTGCATTTCACTCCGTCTTCAATTGTCTTCAGCATAGTCAAACTCGCAGCGCTTATGTCTATACAGAGTGGTTTTCGGATAATATATCCAACCGGTCTCTCCGTATTGACAACGATGGTCAAAACACTTCGATAGTCGGTTATTTAACTATCAAAGTAAAAACAAACATTCATTCAAATGTACAACTACACATCACACAACCACGACCACTTTTTATTTAACATTTATTTCTATTATTCGAATTCCCATATCTTACCAAATATTTCTCAACCTCGTCTTAGAACTTTCACACTTCTTATAATTCATTTACACTTCTTTGGGGAAAACATAATTATCTTCTTATCACTTGAGATGAGTGAATTTCAAACCTTTCTAATGAATAGTGTTATATATAATAATCACGCTTAAGCTTGGTTAACAACGTTAATTTGTCGTTCTAGTAAAAACTTGCAATACGCTGTGGTATTCCCCTTTATCACTAATCCGACATCACAGTCACGCTTAAGCCTGGTCAACAGCGTTATTTTATCGCTATACTTCTAAGACTTGCAATGCGCTGTTATATTCCACTTTATACTAATCTCGACGTCTCTTTCCGTTACAAAAATCTTGACATCTCTTTCCGTTACAAAAATCTTGACATCTCTTTCCGTTACAAAAATCTTGACATCTCTTTCCGAAAAAATCTTGACATCTCTTTCCGTTACAAACAAATACCATCCCTCGATAATAATGAAGCCGTCCAAGTTGGGGTATTTTAATTACCTTTCAGACCTTGACCGACAACGTTCTTATCTTAGAATATATATAAGTTCGTAACTCTAACCTCTTATACTTTATAATCCGTCAAATCGTACTTCTGCTTTATTTTAAATATGGTTTTATAACGCCATATTCTTATTTTGAAAACTCGGTTGTTTATAATTATTTATCTTAAACATTAACTTTCCATTTCATCATCTCTATACAATTCCATTTATAACTTCTTTACCAAAACACACTTACGTTCTGTCTTTAGTCGTTTTACTTTTACTTGAATTTATATACTTAATTCAAGTAACATACCATTACAACTCCATGGCATCTTAAATGAAATCCATTTAAGAAACAATTACTTTAAAAATTAAATAATAATCATTCATTGCTGAAGTAAAACAATTTATTTCTTTATTATCCAAAAAGATTTACTCATAGGATAATTTACAACTTTTATCTCTTTATAACTTTATACAGATTGTCTAAAGCAATTGTTCATATTCACTTTATAAAAGTAACTACAAAGTATTAATTTATAATAGAAATTCTATTATAAATTTAAAACTTCACCTCAATTATGAAAATATAATTTTTATAAATTTAACCTCGTTGATTCGTCTGATGACAATTCAACATCTTAACAAAAGATGAAATTACGGTCGTCTGCTGCCATTTATTAATCAATACCGTCTATTGATTAAATCAAAACCATTGTTGAATTTTCATTCAATATCAATATCACACAGCGTTTAAATGTCATTTGGGTTCAAACAGTGCATATAAAACAAACGGTACATATAAATATTGAGGAATCCGGTTGGGTTCCTCCAACCGGTTTCCTGCATTCACCGATGTTAGTCAAAACAATATCCAACCAATGATGTGTACATATACAATGATGTATATCTATTTTAACCAATTAAACTGTATTTACCTAAACGGCCATCACACAACATTCAACCAATATTTAAAATATAATTAAAATATTTGAAGAAGAAATCAGAGTTAGTGAGTTTACTCACCTTTGCGCGTTAACCGTTAAATAACGATTTGACGCAAAAGCCCTTTTTTCTCTCATGTTTCCATCGTGCATGCCTAACACAAACCCATCGTCCACCCTGTAGCTCGTCTCCCCCATTCAAACATGACACCACCCCAGTTTTCACACGTCCTGCTCTTTCAGTCTTCACTATTTTCCGGACCTTCGTCCCTCCTTTCCTCTTCGTTACTTTATTAAACTTAGTTCTGTCATCATCCCCAAGCCATCTCTACTCAGTCTCCATCTTTCCATCATCACGGAAACAGTCCGCAACCCACTTATTTAAATGCTATGTAGATCAATAAAATAGGAAATCTCCTCGTCCCTATAACCGCAAACTAGTGAACTCCTTTACTAAATCCCATGCAAACTCATTTAAACCCCATGTGTAAGCTTTTCCAAACACACTTACCATATATACACCTCCCCGATATCAACTGGCCATCACCTCCTTCTCGTTCAAAGAAGTTCCGCCCTCCATATTCTTCAAAACACCCATATTCATAGTAATAACTTAAGCCCTCGCCACCGTCAATTCGCGGTTCCAGATCTCCGCCTGCTGGTACTAAGGAACCCGAACCCACATCTCTTCGGAGCACCACGGCTGGCCGACAGTGCTGTCGTGACTCACTGACAAGCTTGGTTCCTCTCATTTTAGTTTTGATTTTTGTATTTGAACCGGGGTTTGGATTTCATTGAACTGCGCTGGGAACAAATGAGTCACGAATGGGTATTTATAGAGCGAGAAGCCACTCCAGATTAGAACAAAGTCAAGTCTAAATTTTATAGGTGAGCATGGAGCATTGGTAGCTGATGGTTGTCAGCGTGGGGTAGTCATTGGGTAGCTGATATTTGAAATGGATGCGACTAAACAAAGCAGAAGATATTATAGCCTCTGTTATGAAACTTGAAGGAGAAGAAATAAGCCTAGAGCGTATTTTCCTTTCATATTCTAGCTGTTTCGATTGGAAATATTAGAATAGCTGTGTTATTTGACTAATCCCTACATGAGTTTTCATATCCGACTGTGTTGAGTTTTCATATCCGTAGTCTTCTCTTGAGTTTATAATTCAAAGTAGGGTAGCTGTGCAGGTTGCTTTTTATGGAGTGAACGTGGCGGCATGTCTCGCTGCTTTTGCATTTAGTTTTGACAAGGACTTGAAGGAGACAGGGTACGACCAGCTTAATCAACGAAAGGCAAAATGTTTAGGCCGAAGTGTATATTTCACCTTGAAAAATTGAAGTTTATACGCAATATATATTATTCAATATTTCATTCATATATGGCTTGCTACGGACAGAAATAAAAATATTGTCGTGTCCAGCGAGGTGTCACGGTCCCAAAAATATAATAATATCGGTAGGTTAACTCATATTTTGAAACCCAAAAATACTGTCACAGGGTGCAAAATACTCCAAATAAAAAGTTGCTTATTTAATTAATTAAAAATTACAGAAAAATTCTAAAAATTAAATTATCACTACGTCTCAAAAGAACCTTGTCTAAATTCGAAACTGATAGCTAGTTATATAAAATAAACCGTTACGGTCGATAAACAATTCTACAGCGACTATTTGAATATTTGATTTGGACATAACTCACAATCTATAACGTGGAATCTTGGTTTTTCACTTCCATTAGAAAGATACAGTTCAATAGATTCCAACGTTTCTTGTTTCGCAGAAATCCGGTTTATAATGAATTCCGTACACTCAGTTGAAGTTCAGAACGTTTAATTACGAACTGCCGCGATATTACGGGCTCGATTAATATGTATTTTTATACGTTCAACTTCGTTTAATTAATATATAAATCCACTTATATTACGAATTCAATATTTAAACTGATTTAAATATTCAAATACAAACCGATAAAATGCGGGACGTTACATATTATATATAAACCTAAATCCATATAGTAGCCACTAGACACGAAAAGATTTGGGATATCTAGTTTGTACACTATAGGAATGAACATAGGAATTTGGAAACCATTGGGTGGTTGGGAAAGTGTACAATATGACATGAAGCTAGAGAAAGAAAAATATCCCATAGGATGGAAATTAAAATATTAGTATTTCAGAGTAGTGAGTTTAGAAGTGTAACCTTAGAAACTAGAAAATGTTGAAAAATGAAAAATGGATTAGGAATATATATAGTCGAGAGAATTGAATTTGCGAAAGTGCCTAGGAAAAGCCTAGTGAGTTGAAGATCTGCTTTGATTCTAACCCAATAATGAACTTTTAAGAACTTGAATCTGTAAAAGAGTTTGTGGTGTTTTTCAAGTTTTAATCTTAAAAGTAGTTTTGATGTTTGAGAAATTATTTAGTGCATGTTGGGTTTTTAAAGTAAAGCGGGGTATATTTTGTAAAACAATGATTTCTTGTTTTAAAAGAATTCTCTCATTAAAAAGGTGCATAATATAGAGCATATATAGCTCGCTAGTTTTCATATTATATTATATGAAAGGATTGAAAAGAAAGTGTTGCTTTTTGTAAAAGAAATTCTATTCTGTTAACAATAAAATCTGATTATTGTTTTAAAAAGAAGTTTAGTTAGGTGAACAAAGTAAGAGTTAGAGTGTAAGAATAGAATAGATATTTGCACCTTAGCAGCCAAAGTTAACATTGTAAATAGGAACAGTGTAACCCATTAGTTGTCCTTGTCTACTCCATGTTTTTATGGTTTGGCAAAAGCAAGTTTTTGAGAAAAGAAAATAAAGTTTTGACACTTTTAATTTTTGAAAGAAAAATGTAATGAAAAGAAAGGAGGCCAAACCATGTTTTAAAAAGAATGGAGTAGGTAAGGATTAGTTCCTAGAATAGAATGAGAGAAAGTTAAGGCTATGAATTAAACAATTGGAATCAACTAGAGACTGGTTGAGTTGAGTGATTCTCTGAGTGTCAATCTGATGTTGATTTTGGTCTTCGGGGTTGATATTTAGGGAGTTGCTCTCTTGCCAATTTACAGTCAGGGATTAGCTAATACTAAAATAATGGAAAAATTTCCCGTAGAATGCATAAGCATTGAGAAACCTAGGTTTGTTGCTTGAGAAAAAGAAAAAGGATTGTTGCTTGAAAGAGAAGTATAGGCTAGTAATACATAGCATGGACTAGTGGTGACTACTAGGTAGTGAAGGGCAAGCAAGTGTATAGATCCTGTTGAGTGGACTCGTGACATAAGTCCTAATATTCTTGGCCCATAGTAGTAGCTGTGTAGGATGATGTTTGAGTTGAAAACGAAAAGGCTTATTTGAAAATGATAAACTTAAGTAATTTGATTAAGTCAAATAAGCTAAGAAAAAAACTAGCCTAACTAAAAAGAAAACAACAGAATCAATCAAGCAGCAAAACGAGACGGGAAAAGAAAATGGAAATCTTAAGAAAAAGATGAATAAATATGAAATTTTTCCAAGATAAGTGGAAAAAGAGAAGAAATTTTCTTGAGTGATTGTGATTGTGCTTGGATAGGAAAATAGGAAATCTTCATAGAATAGTCATATAAAAATCCAACTACGATTAGCAAAGAAAAACGAAGGATGTGAATTTTTCCGTTTTATACCTTTTCGTAACATAAGAAATCCAATTTGGAAAATTATATTTTTCTAAATTTCGAATTTAATGATGGATGGTAGGGTTTTGGATGCGACAATTGGGTGAACTATGCTCTTATTCTACAAGAGTATGGGAAAACTTGGATGAAAAATATTTTGATTTTTCAAGAATATTGCATTCATATAGAACTGCAAGTATATTTAGGATGTGAGCATCATGTTTTGAAAGAGTTTTTAAAGTTTTCATACATATAGGTGGATCCAAATTATGCATACATGATTTGCTATGATGTAATTCACTTTGCACATGTGCACAATGTTGCAACAACTGGATGAACACTAATTGGATGTTGCGAGGGATTTTCTATTTTGCTCTTATCGAATTTCGGGGACAAAATTCCTTAAGGATGGGAGAATGTAACACCCTGCATTTTTAATATAACTAAAAAGGTATATATATATATGCATAGATAGGTTAATAATGATGATGTACATTGAAAATTAATAAATACATGAAAGAGAAGGAAGGATTAATTCAATGACAGTGTACGTAACAGAGAAGACAATAAAATAAGGATACTTAATTTAAATATCAGGAATTAAGTAAAACAGACATCACCATTGCGTTCATCTCGGACTTCTGCTTGGAATAGAGTCCAAGTTTTCGAAAATCGGACTCCGTATGAAAGAGTTATGGCCTTCGGAAGATTCAACAAAAATTCAGAATTTACATAGGAAAATACCCAGGCAAGTCGACCTGGGGGTCGACCTTGGGGTCGACCTACCCAGGGAGGTAGACATGGAGGTCAACCTACCCAGGGAGGTCGACCTAGGGGTCGACCTTAGTGTCAACCTCACCCCTGATTTTTTCCAGATTTGGGCAGTGACGATTTTTGGTGTGTTGGACGGACCGGATGGCTTCTAGGGTGATCTAATGGCTCTAAAACACTCTCTACACCTATAAAATAGTGCCTAGACCTAACCTAATTCATAAACAATTCCTTCTGACACCTCCATGCCGCCAAACTTCAACCAAACATGGCCGCCGCCCCCAAAACCCTAAATTAATTTGCAAGTTCTTCATCAACTTTGTAATTTAATCAAATCAAGTAGCAAAATTCTTCATCAACAATTCATGCTCTTCACGAATAATCAAATAAGAATATTAAATCAGCGTTCTACATCAACAAATCGTTTACTTTCCCTAATCCAGTCAAGGTGAGTGGAATAATAATAAATTTGTTGTATAATAGTATTATTATCGTTCATCATTCCCCAGTTATTAATTTAATTCAAGATTCATGTTATAATAGTTGTTCCTTTTATCCTCCTTCCCCTTTTAATTTTTGGATCTAGGTTATCTCGAACCTAGACGAAAATCTTTTTATGCATACGTGCGGTTGGAATATGGAAATGTTGGGCATAATCTATTTTATGCAATCGAGAAATATAATCTGTAATTTGGGGTTTGTGGTATAACAATTGTTGTTGTGAATATTGGGCATAATTTATTTTATGCAATCGAGGAATATAATCTGTAATTTGGGATTAGGGCGTAACAATATTATTGCAAATATTGGGATAACTGGCAAAGTATGTATATTGAGATTATTTAAATGGAATGAGTGGAAAGGACCTTGAAAATTGGTGATTTGGAGTAACTTACGCTAAAAATATATAAAGCTTGAATTTGAGACTTGAAAATTGGATATACCATTAAGATCCTAGAAACATAATTAAAAATGGAATATGTTGGACAAACCATGTTTTTTATGTAATTATGGAACTCGACGCATAACATGAAATTGACAATAGTGGCATAACTTGAGCGTGAACATGCATGTGAATTGGTATTTGACATTTGATATCTAGAATGAACATGAACATGAACATGCTTGTAAATTTATAATTGGCCTATGACACCTAGAATAGACATGAATTGTAATTAAGTTGAATTTGGAACACATGACATAAATTTGGGGTTTGGGTGAAAGACGATTGTTAATGAACGCCTATGACACGAGGTTAGGCGCATTTGTGGTGTAAGACTGCCCGGAACCGCCCGGCAAATCCAGCAACCACAAGCGGACGTCTAATGTGAGAGGTCAACGACAAGAACTAGAGGCGTAACGGTTTATGACATGAGGTTAGGCGCGTTGTGGTATATGTCTGCCCAGAACCGCCTGGCAAATCCAGCAGCCATGAACAGATGTCTAATGTGAGAGGTCATACATCGTTACGGCATAATAAATAAATTAAAAATTACTAACCATAATAAGACATGTGGGTGACATGAGTTTGGTTAGAGGGTTAAGTGGGTGATATAAATGACATGTAAAACATGACTAAGGTAGACTTAACCGTAGTAAAACATGTGTAAGACACGGAAACTATAATAAAGAGGGTTAAGTGGGACACGGGTGACATGTGAAACAAAAATTTAGATATGCTTAACCAAATGGGACCCGTAATGGTATCATAAATTAATTGAATTGGGTAAAGTTTAAGTAACAGGTTAAGTAAATGGAAGGGTTAAGTCAAATCTAAAATTAATGAAAAGAAATGGGGAATGATAAATAACCTATTATGAATAAACTTGAATAAGGCAAGAAAGGATAATAGGTGGAAATTATAACTTATGGGACAAGATAAGTTATAGGAAACGATAAGGAAGATGAGATAACACTTAACCAATTTGACATGATATATGGGTAAGTTAAGCCAACATGAACTGATAGATAACACTCAACCAATTTGACATGACGCGTGGGTTGAAATGAGTACGTGATTGGGGGTTAAGTCAACTTGAACACATGGGAAAACTTAACCAATATAACAGTATCAAAGCAAGGAAAAGTGGGGAATGATAATATTAAATAGTAGATAAACTTGTCCTAGGGATAACAAATGAATATGACTTAAGATGTAATGCAAGACTCGAAGGGTGGGACGACTTATACCATGAAATAATTTAATCTAAGATGGAAATGTGGAAAAACACCCGTACACTATCATTTGATAAAGAGAACTTAAGTCATGCTTGAATTCATTGGTAAACCTTAGTTAAAAGGAACTAAGTAACAAACCTTAGTTAAAGAGAACTAAGTAACAAAAACTAAGTATCAAACCTTGGTTAAGAGAACCAAGTAATAAACCTTAGTTAATAGAACTAAGTAAATAACGAGAAAGAGAACTAAGTAGTAAACCTTAGTTAAGAGGACTAAGTTGTAACCCTTAGTTAAGAAAACGAACGATTAAGAGAACTAAGTAGTAAATCTTAGTTAAGAGAACTAAGTAGTAAACCTTAGTCAAAAAAGCCAAGTAGAACACGAGGAGGAGCAAACGTCCATCTGATCATGAAGAAGGCTCCAACGAACTGGGTTACGAAGCACGCGGCTTCAAGTGAACGTAAGGGTACTCTTGGTATCCCTTTTTGAGGTTGCAGATGATCCCCTTGGGCTCACAGAGGTTAAGGTCTGTGTTAGAAGAGCCAAGGGTATGCCTTGGTTGCAATATAAGCAACCTAAAGACTAGGATGGACCAACGTGAGGCGGCGATATCTTGTTTGGCCCTATGATAGCACGTCGTCGTCTACCTACCATCTTGAGTCAATCGAGCACATGAAGCGGAAAGGCGGAGAACTCCAAAAGACTATATACTTGCTATCTAGTTATGGGTGAGGTTGGCCAATAGGTTTGTAGGGGCATAGGGGGCCTGCGTACAGTTCTCATTCTTGATTTTCTTGGGTGCCTTTCATTAGTTGAGGGAGAGGTCAAGTGGGACCATAGCCACACACAGATAAAAACAGACCTTTGCATCTGCATCGACAGATAACTTAAAGCTCCCGACCGAGTTCCATGTTTCTTGATTAGCCCTGCCACGGGACTCGGGCCGCACATATAGAGGACATGTGCAACTAGACATCGATAACGATTCACGACACGTACGTGGGGAAAGTCTAGGAACATATATCGCTCTGGGTAGTGTGTCCTAGACTAGGGGGCATCGTTCGATAGGTAGCTTAATCCCTAGTTAGACCTAGGCCGCGTAGACCCTGAATCCGAGAAGCAGGTAGCATAAACCCCAGTGGCCCTGGATAGCGTAAACCCTGGTTGAATCTAGTAAGCCCTCGATAGTAAACCTTAGATTAGATCTAGATGATACACTGAATCTATCAAGATCGAGAGTGGCAGTCCAAACGATTTCGAGAATGGTGGCACTACACTAGAGTAGTATAGATTTACATGATGAAGCCCGTACGACATACGGCAAGGGACTGTATATATATATACATGGAAAGGATTAGATGAGTTGGGGGTATCTACTTATACGATGTATTAGGTTAACCTACTAGTGGGACATGAGTATAGCCTAGAGAGCTAATATCGCGAATAACCTAATAAGAAAGAAAATATAACTGAATGGTATATGTAGGACTATACAGAAGTTTATTCTAAGTCCACTCACACAGAACTTATGTTCTGACCCCTTCCTCATTACATACTTCCAGGTTAGGTTCATGACAGAGATGGTATAGCTTTGGATACTGGTTTAGCAGTATTGTTAATAAGGTAAAGCTTGAATATTATACTTTTTTTCCTTCCGCTATGAGATGCTTTACGAGTTCTGACATGTTTCTTTATCTCTGTCTTTTTCTGCAGGATACCAGAGCACCTAACTCGGGTTTCGATAGATTGGATTTTTGAAACAAAAAGTCGGTCTGTCGGAATCCGGGTTGTCACACGAACGGAGACCAGCCGCTAGTGGTGAACGCTGATGGACTGCGGTGAAAGGCATAACCTCTTTTTTTTAAAATTAGGTATGTAGAATTTCGGGAAAATTTTAATTTTTTTTGGGGAAAAATAAATTTCTCCAGAGAAAGAGAGAATGAAAATTGAAGGAGCCGTCCCCCCTTTTTTCCCCCAATGAAATGGTACGCTGCTTTTAATAACACCACAAAAGGGGAACGATGACATAAGTAACACAACCATGTAGACCATTTCAAGACGGCAAAGACACGTGTTTTAAATCCTCAACAAGCTTATACAAGTGGCCAATATGTTCAGCACCCCATTCTTTAATTCAAAATTTCTCAGATATGATTTGGAAAAAAAAACATTGGGCTGAACAGGGTAAGGGGTTTGAACGTTGCTGAATAAAAGAGCATGGTTGAACGGACATTACTAATGAACGATCTACAACGTTGTTCACTTATTTTAACATGTTATAAATTCAACCGCCACTAACCAACCGTAAGTTAAATTTTAATGCTACTGCAAAATACACAGATTTTATTTCACAAATTTTTCTCTCTTTTATTACGTCAACCGTATCCAACTATTATTGTATTGAAACAAATTTGCACTTAGCGAAAATAATAAAATAAATTGATGATTAAATTTAGAAATTCAAATTATATATATTCGAAACCATGCTTTAAAATAAAGTTGATCTCAAATTATCCAATTACAAAACTAAATTTACTTAATAAATAAATCAGTAGTTTAATTCAAACTTTGTAATTTGAAGTCACGCTCTAAAATATTTAATTCAAATCAACTTTAAAATAGATTTATATATTTAAGTTCTCAAATCATATTCCCAAATCATTCAAATAAATCCAACTTCAATGTGATAACATTTGTTTTTAAATGACATCCAAATCCTAAACACAACCATCTAATTTCAACGATTAAATTTTAATTTATTTTTAAATGCCAAAATTTTCTGACCCACTTCCAAAAATCTGGGTTGTTACAGACTTCCCCCCTTAAAGAAATTGCGTCCTCGCAATTTACTTATTCAACATAATTTTTTTTCCAACATAGCATCTTAACTTCTTCCCTTTAATTCAAGTATCCAACATGCAAAATTTGAAACTTCGGTAACCTTTCCCAACAAAAAATTTCCAATTCTTACCTCAAGTAAAGTACATATACTAGGATATCACTCCCTATTTTCAATATAGAGGTATCATATATAAATCAATACTATTCCATTCATAGTAATTTTAGAAAATGCGATGAAATTAAATAGGATATCATATATAACCCAATATGATATTAACCGATGTCACATGCAATACAAAAATCAAGTTGGGGTATCATACATGAATCAATGTGATATTCATAATAAATATCATATATAAACAACAAAATAACCAATCAAGTTAGAGCATCCTATAGTGAAATCTTCATATATCAGGATAATTTGATAAAATAAAACAAATTAGGGTACCACATATAAACTAATATGATACTGGTATGAATATAGTATGATAAAATGGATAAATCAATAAATTCTTCATTGCATTTATCATATATAAAACAATATGATAAAATAAATCAAAACAGAATATCACATATAAATCAATGCGATACTCATAATAAATATCTTATGATAACCAATTAGGTCGATAAAATTTTCATGGCATTTATCGTTTGTAAAACAATATGATAAATCGAATCAGAGTATCATATATAAATCAATACGATACTCATAACAATTATCATATATAAATCAATATGATAAATTAAATTAAAACATAGTATCGCATATAAATCAATGCGAAGCTCTCAACAAATCAAATATAAATTAATAGGATACTCATAATAATTAGGTCAGAGTATCATAAACCAATGAAATCCACAAGACATTTATCATATATAAAAACAATATGATAAAATAACCAAAACAAAGTACCATATATCAATCAATATGATACTCAAAAAAATAGATACTTATATTATCTTATGATACATAATCGAATCAATAAAATCTTCATGGCATTTGTCGTTTGTCAATCAAATCAGAGTATAAATCAATATAACAATTATCATATGTAAATCAATTATGATAATATAAACCAAATCAGAGTATCATATATAAATCAATATGATACTCATAACAATTATCATATATAAATCAATATGATGATATAATTAAATCAGAGTATCATATATAAATCAATACGATACTCATAACAATTATCATATGTAAATCAATTATGATAATATAAACCAAATCAGAGTATCATATATAAATCAATATGATACTCATAACAATTATCATATATAAATCAATATGATGATATAATTAAATCAGAGTATCATATATAAATCAATACGATACTCATAACAATTATCATATATAAATCAATATGATAATATAATATAATCAAATCAGAGTATCTTGTATAAATCAATACGATACACATAACAATTATCATATATAAATCAATATGATAATATAATCAAATCAGAGTATCATATATAAATCAATATGATACTCATAACAATTATCATATATAAATCAATATATTGTAAAATTAATCAATTATAGTAATGTAATAAAATATTAGGGCATTATGGGATAAATATAACTCGACTCATAACATACCAAAAAAACAGACGCTAATATTGGAAGATCACAGTGGTAGAGCTCGAGCGCGCATCGAGACATCAGCACCGTAATCCACTCATAGCGCCATAACACACCTGGCGATCAACCCAGGATAACCAAAACGGTCCAAGGCGAAGGCCGTAAGCTACCCGTTCATGACACTACACATGGGACCCCCATGCCTCCATCTGATGTAGTTCGTGACCCGCCAACCGGGAATCCCGATCAAATAAAAAAATGCCCAATATAGCAGACCGTCGACCTTTGGTGGTTGATGGGCGAATGAGTAACCATCGATTCAGGTAGCGAACCTGAATCAGGTCGGCGAAGATGGAGTTTTGGCCCATTGGTACAACAGAGTCCAATCTATCCCAATCCCAAAATCAAAAGTATTTTTCAAATATTATTTTATAATATATATATATGCCATGAAGTTCAAAGTGTTTATAATGTCAAAACACTTTATAAACATAGTCATGCTTTGAAAATATACCATCACATGCAAAACAAAATAATAATCACAATGTAAATTAAAAAAACAAAGGTAATATTCAATTTTATCATATATAAAGACAATATGATAAAATAAATCAGCTAGAGTATCATATATAAATCAATATGATATCCATAAGAAATATCATATATATAACAATATGACAAAATAAATCAAATCACATTAGTTGTGATATAGAACAAAAAGTATCGTCATACTGATGACATAAAGCATGTAAACTTAGAAAACACTTCAATTTAGTCATTGAAGTATATTTTCAAACAGTAATTACTCAAATATAACACATAATGTTACAAGTACATTTTAGGAAGCAAATCTCACAACGGAGAATATAAAAACAACTGAATATTCCATATGAGAAGTCGAGAGTAACCAGAAAAGTATTACCAAACGTCCCATGCCGCTTGGTATTACTAATCCATTTACTCAAAATCCTTGTCATACAGAATTTCTCAATGAAAATTATGTTTATTATTATTATTATTTTAAATCACCATACACTTGTCCAAGTAATAATAAGATTTAAATAATAAAAAGAAAATAATTAGTTTATACTTAGTTGTTTTATTATTTACTATCGTCGATAGTCTTACTTTACTTCTAACAACTAAACATTATGTCAAGGTTATAAATACCGACTCCAATCCGATCACATTTCAAAACCGATTTAGTTCTTACTTCGTCAACCGTACTCGAATAACATTCTAACTCCACTTTGTCAAGTATCTAAGTATTTTTCAAGAACCCATGATTATTACTCAGCTTGAATTTTAACCAAAATTTCCTTTTAAAATCACTTATATATTTTCTTCAAATTCTCATCAAAATATTTTATTCTTTCCAAAAAAAAATGCGCTCTCTCTAGAGCGATTCTAGTGTCAATTCCGCTCATTCTAGGGTGTTTCCACCCCATCTCTAATGATTTTTTAAACCCAATAAGCCACGTTTTATAAAAACCATAGCTTTGATACCAACTGTAACAGCCCGTCATTTCGACCGCCCCAAATCGGTGATTAAACCAACTCGAAGCGTTCAAAACGACGGATTGTTATTGACTTACGGGGTTTAAAATGGAATTTAATATAGAATCATAGACAGTTAATATAACATTTTCTCAGAACATAATATTTTTTTATACAAGAAATATCAGAGTTTACAAAATTTCACACAGCGGGAAAATAAGATTTACTCACACATTATTGATTACCAAAACAGTATGCAAATAGAAATAACTGAGCAGAGATAATAAACATTAGAATGAGTTACTTTATTTAGACACTGTCATGGTAAAACGATCAATGAATTTCCATGTAACAAATAATGCAAAAGCATATGTAACAAAAGGATCGATGGATTACAATATAAATTATGTAACGACCCGGAAAATCTGAACCAATTTAAAAATTTTAAATTGGCTATTTTAGTAGATTTTGAATATTTAAAATAAATATTTTAAATAATAACGATGAAAGGTAAGTTTGAATCGAAATTTGAAATTGAATATAATTAATTCTAGTTATAAACCAGGCCTGAAAGGGCGAGGTAGTTTCAAAATTTGAATTCGAACTTTGACTGACTGTACCGGGTGCAAAACAAAACGGATTTGAGTGAAACAAAAAATATTTAAATCTGTTAATGAATATATTTCTAACGAATCTGAAAAATCGAAGTTTCATAGTAGGAAGCAAAAGTTATGGCCCGTATCGTCAAACTATTGCTAGGTTTCAAATTGCAAACGACCTCGGAATTCGACGAAACCACTTTTGTTGGATTCGGGATGTTAAACTATTGCTAGGTTTCAAATTTCATAATTTTTGAAGCTAGTATGTGAGCGTGGCATAGGAAAATGTGTTTGGTCAATTTCTATTAAATTGGATCGACCAGAAATGGGCCATTTTTCAAACAGTCTCAGAATTCGACGAAACTAGTTTTGTTGGGACCGTATCATCAAAACATAGCTAGATTTATTTTTCTGGAATTTTTAGAATCAGTATGTGGCCCCGGCAAATTGAAGTGTACGTTCAAATTAAATATTGAATGTTTTATATTTTAATTTGAAGGAAAACTGACTGAAACAGTCGAACGGGCCTACGAAACATATCCCATTGTGTTCGGAATGGGGGTAAAACGCTAGGGACGACAGTCGTTGGGTTTGAATTGGTGTTCGTAGTGGAAAACACTATTTTAAAATTTATTAAAACCATGGGCCAATCAAAATTCTCCTTTCATAATTTTTAAAATAAATAAAATCAAAAAAAAAACCCGCTACCCTCAAGATTAACGGCGGAACCCTCTTCACCACTTCCCGACCGAATCGCCGCCGCCTCAGCCACCGTTAGCCGCCGCCACCACCAGATCTCGATAGCGCCCGCCTCCCTCTTCAAATCCGACCAACCACCACCCTCCATCGTCGCCGCCTCGACGAACACGAGCCCCCACAAAGTCAACGACTTCCCACCACCGCCGATCCCGATTCTGGCCATCGTAGGGGGCCCCACCACTGGTGCCAGGAAGCCTGCTCCGCCCTCTACAGCGTTGTACCCTCCGATTGTCCTACCTCCTCACGGTTTTCGCGAAAACTGCAAACCTAGTTTCGAACATTCAAAGGAAGGTACGACTGTTGTATTAATTAACTATATAATAGCACTTCTAAGCGCTACCATTTTTGATTTCACTGTAAAAATCTTATCTTTTTCGTTTCTTGACGAAATTCAGTGAAACAAGAGACAGTGGACTCGTGTAGACGTCTACTACATTCTAGAAGAGACCGCATATTTTTCTGAGCCTTCTGCTATTTTTGGTGGAGTGGAACCCAATGTGAGATTTCTAAATTAGAAACGATATGGAAAACGACGATGTATAAATTATATAGTCGATGTATGAGTTATATAAGCGTTGTACACCTCATGTATAAGCGTTGTATAGGTTGTACGTTCGATGTATAAGTTATATATGCGTTGTAAAAATTATATATGTGTTGAAATAGAAGTGAAATGCTTTATATATATATATATATATATATATATATATATATATATATATATACGCCCCTCGTCCACAAACCATGGACGATATTTATTGGCTGTGATTGGTGTGAAAATTGGTTGATAGCGAATGGTTGATTAGAATTGTTTGTGGTTGAAATTGATTGATTGTGGTTGAAAAATACCCGTTTGTGGTTGAAAATTATTTGGTTGAAACCACATAGAATTAGTTTGTGGAAATGAAAAATATATACATCCCGCCTGCGTACGAACTAGATGCATGATTCCCCATTGTCAAAAGCTGCGAGGCTTTAAGGTAGAGCGAGGAGCCGTACTAGGAACGGCCCCGGTTTTAACTACCCTGCCGTTATGCTGCCGAAATTTTGAATAATATTCATGTGTTAGAATTATTTTCATGTGTTGAAACTATATTCGTGTGCTGAATAGAAATTCATCTATTGAACGACATTCATGTTTTAAATAAATTGTTTTAACAATAGAAATCACATTTTACTCTATATATACAAACTATAGAAAACATTCATGTGTTGAATCGAAATTCATTCGTTAAATAGAAATTCATGTGTTGAATGGTATTCGTGTTCTAAATAAATTGTTTTAACAATAGATATCACATTTTACTCTATATATACAAACTATAGAAAACATTCATGTGTTGAATCGAGATTCATTCGTTGAATAGAAATTCATGTGTTGAATGGTATTCGTGTTTTAAATAAACTGTTTTAACAATATAAAAATCACCTTTTTATTGTATATATACGAATTTTGAATAACATTCATGTGTTCAATAGAAATTCATTCGTTGAATAGAAATTCATGTGTTGAATGGTATTCGGGTTCGAAAGAAATTGTTTTATAATAAAAATCATATTTTTATCATCTATATGAACTATATAAAATAGTCGTGCTTTGAAAGAAATTGTTTTATAATAAAAAAAATCATATTTTTATCATCTATATGAACTATATAAAATAGTCGTGTTTTGTAATAAATTGTTTTACATAAAAAATCACATTTTTAGTATGTACATGAATTGTTAATAATAGTGAAGTGTTGAAATAAATGTCTGTTGGATAAAAATATCATTTTTATCAAATGTATGAAAAAGAAATGGTTTTGAAATCGAAGAATCGATTATATATATATATATAATTAAAATAAATCGAATAATGAAGCTGCAGTTCGTGTTTTGAAACCGTGATTTCAAACGATTAGCGCGGGAAATCCGACCATAGGATTTTCCCGAAACCGAAACCGTTGGGTTCGCTTTGGAAATATCTTTCCAACGACACCAACTTTGCAAAGATCCAACGGTTGGATTGTCTGGAATGTTTAATACAAATCTGAACAAAAAACAGCGCCAGAATCGATAATATTTATATATATATATAAATATAATTAAAATAAATCGAATAACGACGTTGCAGTTCGTATTTTGAAATCGAAACTTCAAACGATTGTACCGGGAGATCCGACCGTCGGATTTTCCCAAAACTGGAACCGTTGGATTCGTTTTGAAAAGATCTTTCTAATGATGTAAATTTTGTGAAGATCCAATGGTTAGATTTTCAAATATGTGTAAAAGAAATCTGAAGAAAAACAGCGCCACGGCCGTGTTATGGCCTGAATCGTCGTTTAAATAAATTGGCTATTTTTAAATAAATAAAAATAGCGATAAATCGTTATAGAATATTATAAACGATATGGAATATGAAATTTAGAAACTAACTGAAGGTTGGCTAAATCGAATGGTTTCCTGGGTTTTGATCTGATGCTGGTTTCGGCCTTCAGGGTTAATATTTGGGAAATCGTTCTCTTACTGATTGATAGTTAGTGACTAATGAATTGAAATAATGCGTATGTTGTGTTTGTGTAGCACTTGTTTATTATATACGTGAGTTGCTCAGAAAGACCGGGTTTATCCCATTCTGAATAACTGAATTGACGATAAGAAATCGAAGATGAAGACGGTGGTCGAAGACTGGAGATTTTCACCTCGTTTGGATGGTAACTGATGTCCTGATTAGGAGGCATCCCGAAATATGGATAATGAGTGGTGATCGTCCAGACGTACGTGGAAATCGATGGGTTTGCGAGGTTATGGTGCCTCCGGTTTTGTTCAGACCCAGAATGGACTTGCAAATGGACTGTGTGTCTTACATTGGAATTCATTCTGTGTGATTGATAGAGGGCTTCTGTTTAAAAGCAAAGTCCTATGGTTAATGATCAAAGCACCTCCTGTGTGGCGTAGCTTTGTGTATAACGTGAATTCGCGAGCCTCACACCTCGGTATGAACCAGAAACGGGAGAAGGACCTTAGGGAGGGCATGCGTTTCCTTCTAGCTAGAGGTGGTGTCGGTGCTTAAACTGGCTGACATTTATACTATTTTTCACCTATGTGGTTGTTGCTGTTGCGAGACGCCTCGGTTATATCGGTCGATCCGGGACCGATGAAGTCATTCGTTGGCTCATTTACGCCCCAAAGGGCGGGGAAACGTAGTGTTCAGGAATAATAATCCACATCGGTGGACCGGCCCTGACGATCCAAGGCTTGCCTGTGCACATGCCTGAGACTCGGGCTAGACAGTCTCGAATTCGGTAAGGACTATCTTTTGCCTTGGTTCATGGCGGAAATCCAATTTCCAAATACCACATCGTGCGGTTTTGGATTGTAAACCTATATTTGGCGACATAGTGGCATGGGACGCTCATGTTGTCCATGCTTGATATTTATGATTGTGTATGGAATTAGAAAATAACTGTAAACGAGATAAGATGGATGGTTTCCTGGGTATTGGTCTGATGTTGGTTTCGGCCTTCGGGGTTAATACCTATGGAATCGTTCTCTTACTATATCAAATGATTTGTTTTGCTCATATCAAGCATATTTTGGTCGATATAAGGTAAAACTTTATCCTCCGGTTTGCGTTGCATTGTGTGATGGGACTTGAGTCTTATATCGGCTTCATTTTTATAAAAAGCATTGCGATGTTTGAAAGATTTAATTGTTTTGAAGCACTGGCAATCCAATGGAGTAAACCCGTTCCGCGAAAGTTGCGTGGTCCTGAGATTAGCCAAAGTATAAAATGTGTTAAGTAGATTTCTCATACCAGTCCCATGACTGACTCGTAGTTTGTTTCACTTGCAAACTCGGGTGCCCTTTTTTCTACACGGGCACCCTTGTATTCAGGTTTATGCAGGCTCTTTCTGGATAGCTGGAGCTGAAGATGGATTCTATCATTTATCTCTTTTTATGCTGTTCAGCTCCTATTGTACATATTATGTTTGTATCCGCTGTAGACATTTATGTATAACTGAATTGTATTTGTACTAAGTATGATCCTGTATACTATGTAACTCTGATGATTATTGTTTATCCAGTGATTATTTGTTCATTATCTGGTGTATTTATTTATTTCTGTTCTGCTATTATCTGTTTCTGTGTTATATTCCAAAGATTAACCTTGTCACCGTCAGTACGGGATTCGGGGTCGTCACAAATTATTTTTAAGACCCTGTCCAAACCGACTCTATATTAATTAAACTGAACAAATATCTTGCAACCAGCGGATTATCAAGAAGATCCCTTATGTGCTACACACACGCATGCAACTGTAGAGACAATCATGAGCTAAATTTTTGATAGCCACCTATAAATCCATAACTTCATTTTGTAAGCCAGTATCTTAAATATCCATTAGTCAAAAGATTCTTCTTTAGAAATAACTAGTATTGGCCTTATGTGCAAGGTTGAATTTTAGATTGGCATTGTTAGTTACCAATAACAAATTGATAATAGTAGATGACGTGTTTTCCTTTATTCTATATAATTATGCTGGTATGCTTATATTTTGTGATGGTGTTATATCCAGAAGAATGAAAGTGGTGCAACCTTCATCAAGTCAGAATGGATTGATAAATCCTCCTCCACGCAATTCTTGTCATGCATAAATTTTACTTTTAGTTTTTAGCCTTCTACTCATCACTTTCAACTAAACCCATCTTTATCTACTTCCAGTATGCCAAAACATACAAAGAGAAATCAACTTGAATTCTAACACAAAATTAAATAAAAACACACAATTTATTTACTACCATATAATTGGTAATTAACATGTTGAACTGAATGAAAAGAAGAAGAAAAAACTCAACAAAAGGACTAACATATTCCAAGTAGATAAGAGCATAGAAAAGAGTCATGATACACTTCCAGGAAAAAGAAAAAGAAAACTAGAATGTTATTGAAATCAAAGTAATTGCCAATTGGCCACCCACTACACTTCCAGGAAAACTAGGACGTGTTGCACATCTCATAACAGTGAACATTGCTTAATGCCTATGCTAACATTTGATCCCTTTTAGCAAGATAAATGCAAATTTCTTCCATGCAAGTTCTAGTATTACACTTATAATTGAATATTAACCATCAGAACGGTCGAAGATCATCCATTTGCGCTCCTAACTAGGACAAAAGCACCCTTTTAGTCAAATCAACTAATCATTGTATGGTAAATATCTTAATCAAGTGAAACTCTGCTGCATATTAGAATTTTGTAGAACATACAAAGAATACTTTACAATAGTGGAGAAGATGCAAATGAGTTTACCTCAAAATCAAGTTTCATTTGATATAATAAGTTTATATATTTCGAAAAATCCCATATCAGTTTTTCAACATTTGGACCCCTAGCAGAAATTTACAATATGACAGGACATATTTATGCCTGTTTGCAGAATTTATTCTCAAACTGACTTGGATTCATGGTTATAATTAACAATAACTCCATATTCAAGTTTTATATATACCATTGTACACTGAATTATAAATTTATAGCCAAACAAGTTCACCTCTATACCCAAATTGGAAACCTAATAAGTGAGCAAACAATGAAAACAATGCCCGAACCGGAAAAAAAATTTAAGTCATAAGTTCAACTTACCTTTAGATGACGAACGAAAGAAGCGCAGGCGGAGGCTCCATGAAAACGAAGATGGCGGCGACGGTGTTGAGTTTTTGAGCATCGGTCTGCTTCCATTAAAAGGATGCTTGGTGGAGGAGAAGACCATCTTTTACTGATTCATTATCACCATGTGATTTCTGCCTTTTCAATGTGATTGACGGTCCGATCCCCCGACTCATAACCACCAAGTAGAAATAATTCCATAGAAGACCAGGGAACTAGGAACAAATCAAGCAAACTAGTTGAATTTGTATCTTGAATATCATCAACAAAGTAACCACAAAACCGATCGCCATATAAGCAATAGTTGAAACAACTCTCAAATTGATAGGTCCATCATTCAAATGTGAAGATGCTTGCAATTCAATTGACATAGTTGCATGCAACATTGCCGATTCTGAAGGTTTCATTTTCCGAAATAGTTTCCACTTCGTAATCAAGTTAAAAGCGTCATGTCTGAAGTATTGCTCCCCGTCGATGGGAGAAGGAATCGCATGCGACGGTTTTGGGCTGACGGACGGAGACCAGCCGCTGGTGGTGGAGAACGCTGATGGACTGCAGTGAAAGGCACAACATCTTTTTCGAAAATTAGGTATGTAGAATTTGGGGAGAAATTTAACTTTTTTGGGGAAAAATATATTTCTCCAGAGAAAGAGAGAATGAAAATTGAAGGAGTTGTCCCCCCTTTTTTCCCCCAATAAAATGGTACGCTGCTTTTAATAACACCACAAAAGGGAAACGACGATCGAAGTAACACAACACGTGTAGACCATTTCAGGACGGCAAAGACACGTGTTTTAAATCCTCAGCAAGCTTATATAAGTGGCCAATATGTTCAGCACCCCATTCTTTAATTCAAAATTTCTCAGATATGATTGGGGAAAAATCATTGGGCTGAACAGGGTAAGGGTTTGAACGTTGCTGAATAAAAGAGCATGGTTGAACGGACATTACTAATGAATGATCTATAACGTTGTTCGCTTATTGTAACACGTTATAAATTCATCCTCCACTAACCATTCGTAAGTTAAACTTTAATGTTACTGCAAAATACATAGATTTTATTTCATAAAATTTTCTCTCTTTTATTACGTCAATCGTATCCAACTATTGTCGTATTGAAACAAATTTGTACTTAGCGAAAATAATAAAATTAATTGACGATTAAATTTAGAAATTCAAACTATATATATTCGAAACCATGCTTTAAAATAAAGTTGATCTCAAGTTATCCAATTACAAAACTAAATTTACTTAACAAAATCAATCAGTAGTTTAATTCAAACTTTGTAATTTGAAGTCACGCTCTAAAATATTTGATTCAAACCAACTTTAAAATAGATTTATGTATTTAAGTTCTCAAATCATATTCCCATATCATTCAAATAAATCCAACTTCACTGTGATAACATTTGTTTTTATATGACATCCAAATCCCAAACACAACCATCTAATTTCAACGATTAAATTTTAATTTATTTTTAAACACCAAAATTTTCTGACGCCCTTCCAAAAATCCGGGTTGTTACATTACCGAAGCCATATACTGACTCCAAAAATTCCAAAATAATAAATCTAGCTATGTTTTGATGATGTAGTCCTAACAAAACTAATTTCATCGAATTTGGAGACCGTTTGAAAAATGGCCATTTCCTGGTCTATCCAGTTCAAATTTAAATTACCAAACACATTTACATTTACTGCGCTCACATATTGATTCCAAAATTTTTGAAAATTGGAATCTAGCAATAACTTGACATTCTGGATTCAACAAAAGTGGTTTCATCGAAAACGGAGGTTATTTGTAAAATGGCTATATATTATATTAAAATATATATATATATAAATTCCATAGCGACTATTCTGAATTTTTAAATGGACATAACTTTCAATTTCCGCTATGAAATCTGGATTTTTCACATTCGTTAGAAAGATATAATTAGACAGATTCTAATATTTCTGGTTTTACCAAAATCCGATTTATTTTGAACCCTGTACATTCATTTGAAATTTGAAACCGAATTTTCAAACTACCGCGCCATTTCAGGCTCGTTTTATAATTAAAATAAATTTATTCGTTTTAACTTCGATTAAAATAAATTTTTCGTCGTTATTATTTAAAATAAATCATTTTAAATATACTGAATCCATTAAAATAGTTAAAATAATTTTTTTAAATTAGTTTAGAAATTTCGGGTTGTTACAATCTCCCTCACTTAAAATCTTTTCGTCCTTGAAAAGGAACGGAGCTGAAAGTTGTTTAACTAACCAACTCAGCTTTCATTCTGGCTTTCATTCTTCAACTTTTCAGTTTCTAAGAATTTTCTAATTTCTCAAAAATTTGGCTAACACCCTAAATTTTCAAAAAAATTCGCCATAACCTCTTTTGTACGAGTTGATATTTAAAACCGCATCTCGCCTCACAGGACCCTCATCAATCCAAAAGAA
Source organism: Allium sativum (assembly GCA_030737875.1). NCBI lineage: Eukaryota > Viridiplantae > Streptophyta > Magnoliopsida > Asparagales > Amaryllidaceae > Allium > Allium sativum. Next base: position 179,359,200 of record CM060924.1, on the reverse strand, counting down.
AAAGCCAAGCGGCTAGCCAATCAGCTCATAAAATCATCAAACCTAAACAAAACACTAAATATGTACTTATTTGTCGCGCATACAATTTTATTCCTCTTCTTAACTTCCATGCTATGACCTGTTCATTATATACACATATACATATATGCAATTTCAAACAATTTTCTGTTCAGTACAATATTTGGTTCAATTTGTCTAAATTTATCATTTATTTTCTTATTGGTTTTATCATTCCAATATTTATTAGTTGAGCTATTAATCACACATCACAACCAACAATCAATTAGTTGATTAATTTTTCAAATATATATAACTTTTATATATAGTCAAAAGTCATATTTTTTATTGTCAAATCACAATCAATAAATTCTAACTAGGTTTTGGTTCTCACTCTAGTCAATTGGAAATATATAGATATCCCACTTTCGAAACTCGAACACAAATACTGATGATGGAGCTCCATCATCAGAATTATCTCCGGACGACTAGAGTGTGATACCATATCTATCCAGAATATTAAAACTTAGAATATACGTTAATTACGCTCATATTCAAAATCTTTATATACTCGATTGTCCAAATTAAAATAAAATAATATACTCAAATGCATATTATAGGGTTTAAATTTTCAAAACAATTTTTTTTTTCATTTTTATTTTAAAATAACACTCTCCGACTCATTCTAGGATACTACTGATCCTATCTCTAATGAGTCGTTCTCATTAGATATTACTAATCCAATCTCTGATGAATTCTTTTGTTCGGTTTTAATGTATCTTGTTCTCGATCTCTGTAAACTAAAGCTCTGATACCAAATGAAACGACCCAAACTTTCCCGTAAAGGAAAGTTCGGATTGAATTGAGAACACGACAAATCAGAACACAAATAGAAGAACATTTCATTGCTTATTACAACAATTTCATCAGAGTACAAGAATATAACAAAGTATGAATAAATATTACACCATGGAAATACAATATCAGAGATTTAAATTATATTTAAATAACAGTGGAAAAATAATACAAAATACAACTGAAAGAAATACACAGATACATAGCTTTTCGAATATCACTTCAGCTATAAACCAGGATCCCGTGAATATAATATCTGCAAAACCAAAACTACTAGCTGCACGTTTGGAAAATATGGGCCCCCAGAGTTTAGGTTAAAACAATAAACTCCTGGTCAGTCATGGGACTGGTGTGAGAACTAAAACACTTATTAGCTTGATTTTAAAGTTAGGCGAATCACGGGACCACGCCGTATAACACGGAACGGGTTTACTCCACATGAATCTTAATTTAAAATAAAACAACGCAATGTTTTTTGAAAAAATGAAGCTATTATAAGACTCAGGTCCCATCACACAATGAACGCAGTCGAGGATAGAGTTTTCCCTTAAAATAGCGAAATATGCTTGATACGCGAAATTTCATCTTTTATATTACTATAAGTGAAGAAATCAATTTCAAAAATAAATGTATCAATCATAGGCAGCGTAGGTACCATTAATTACGTCACTATATATATATATATATATATATATATATATATATTTACAACTAAAACTGAATATCGTGTATTGGAAATTGGGCTTCGATCTATGAACCAAGGCAAGCGATCCTCCTTACCGATTTGAGACTCTCTAGCCCGAGGCTCAGGATACAGCCGCAACTGCACCTTCAGTTAGGGATAGGGCCGGTCATCTGTCGATGATTAGCAATACCATAAACTGTATGTTAGCCTGCCCTATGGGGCATAATATAATCTGGTCAGTAATGTTGACCAGAACATCCATCGGTCCCGTAGTGACCGATATATCCGAGGCACCTCTCTATCCATCAAATAATAAGCAACATCCACATGAGTAAACGGTCTGGGCTCCATACCATGACGTTACTCCTAGCTAGAAACTAACATATGTCCATTTTCCTGCAGTCCTCATCCCGTTTCTGGTTCATACCGGGATGTAAAGCTCACGAAGTAACGCTATACACAAAGCTATGCCTAAATAAGCTGTGCTTTGATCATCAACCACAAGGCTCGGCTTTTCAACAAAAGCCTTGATCATTTGCATCTTAGCATGTCACATTGTCAGTCCATACCATACCATTGATTTCTTCCAATACATATCCTCTAAGCTTGTATGTCTCAGAGAATGGTGTTAAGCAAGAGAATAAATTCCCCGCCACCAAACAGATATATATTTAGCAGAGATCAATGAATATAGCATAAGGGAATACAACGTCAGTCATACCATCCATTTACAAGTCCGTTCTGGGTCTGAACGAAACCGGAGGCACCTTATTCCTCATCCCATATGTCTAATACATGAGAGAAGTCCTCGCATATCCGTCGATCTCCAAGTACGTTTGGACGATCACCACTTATTACCTTGTCTTCGGTGTACGACCCAATCAAGACATCAGTAATCATCCAAACGATGTGAAGATCTCTGGTCTTCAACCACCGTCTTCATCTTCGACTCTTGGTCATCGTATTAATTATTCAAAATGGATTAAACCCGGTCTTTCCGAATAATTCGCGTATTTTATAAACAAGTGCTATAAAAACACATCATACGCCTCATTCCAATTTATAATATTCTTTTAATAAAATATTCACATTATTAGGGAAAGGTTCCTATTAATTTTATCAAAGATAAATTCTTTTTAAATTTATTCTTTAATCTTCCTTTGGATCTCATTTTAAAAGATTTTATTTTATCTTTTCACAATTCTAAACCATGTTAAGGTTTATCAACTAGTTGGGATTAACGAACCTTACCGAAATAATCATTTATTTATATTTTCACAGCCCAACCTATTTATCCCATTCTCATTTTAATCTATTTAAAGATTCATTTAAAACTCTAGTTCAGTTTTAATCTCAAAAATTATTACTTAATGATTATCCAAATTTCAGGAAATAAATCATGTTCGTACTTGGGTTAAAGAATCACAATTCACGATAAACCCAAATCATTTTCCATAAAAATGGAATCTACACGGAAAATAGATTAATATAAAATCGATTTAAATCTCCGTATCAGACTAATAATATAAATGGAATAATGGCATGGCCTTTTTAAATTCCATATATAGTAATAGTCTTTATTCATAGAAGCTTATCTTGATTATTATTAAATCGAATTCCCTTCAATTCCAATTTATTCTATTAAATTGGAAAACTTTGCTTTGCAAAAATTCTCATTTAAATCTTAATAAATGATTTATAAATTCAATGTAAATCTTTAATAAAAGATTTATAAATTCCATTTAAATCTTAATAAAAGATTTCTAAATTCCAAAATATACTTTCACTGTTAATTGGGATTAAAGAACAGATGTCGTTAGTTCACGATAAAGCCACAATCAACTTTCATTTCAATTCTAAGTAAACACTAATTAGTTAGTAAACTTTTCAAAATCTTAATTAAAAGATTTATTCTTTTCACACGGGGTTTAAGAACGGGGTTGTTGAAAACACCATTCACGGAAAACCCAAAATCCAATTTATTTTATTTTATTCCAAATAAATGTTAATTAATTGGAAAACTCCATTAAATCTTAATTAAAGATTTATTCTAGTTAATAACTAGTTCATTTCGATAAAATTATATTTTTATCTTTTCAAATATGGAATTTTTCATCCAAAATCTTTCCAAATTATTAATTATGATTTGACATAATTTTTCCATATTTTTAATAATTTTATTAAGGCCCGTACAGTCGGTTTCCAATAACGGTCACCGAACTACATCCATAGCGACCTTTTCTAATTTGATTTGGACATAATTCCAAATCCAACCGTTAGATTTCAAACTTCTTATATTCATTGGAAAGATCTTTTCGATACGAACCCAACAGTTCTAGTTTTAGGAGAATCCGACGGTCGGATCTCCCGTTACGTCAATTTGGAGTTGATGGTCGAAATTCGCGAACTGTCGTTGTGCGGCGCGTTCTATTCAGGCCATTAAATATATGTAATATATATATATTATATATTTCGTTGATTTCCAATTAAAACGTATTTTATAAATCGTCTATATATTCGTTTTTAAATTGATTCCAACTTCATTTTCAATTTTATGTCAAAACTGAATATTCTATATTTTTATCATATTAAAATGATTATATTTTCAAAATATTAAATTTTGAAATCGCTTCATTTCGATATTCATTAAAAAATGAATAAAATCGTTCGATTAAAAGGGCGTTTAACCACATAACTATTTTTATTGTTCAAAAATATTATTCAACACATGAATATTTTATATGGTTTATACATTCAATAAAAATGATATTTTTATCGTTCAAAATTTTTATTCAATACATAAATACTTTATATGGTTTATACATTCAATAAAAATAATATTTTTATTTATCAAATATTTTATTCTCATTTATATTTTAAAGATGACATTCTTAATGTACAAAAATATAATTCAAAAAATGGTTATTTTATTTTCATTAACATGTTAAAGGTGACATTTTTAATGTACAAAAATATAATTCAACAAATGATTATTTTACTTTCATTAACAAGTCAAAGATGACATTTTTAATGTACAAAAATATAAATCAACAAATGATTATTTTAATTTCATTAACAAGTTAAAGATGACATTTTTAATGTATAAAAATATAATTCAACAAATGATTATTTTAATTTCATTAACAAGTTAAAAATGACATTTTTAATGTACATAAATATAATTCAACAAATGGTTATTTTATTTGTTTATACATACAATAAAAATGTGATTTTTATTGTTCAAACATTTTATTTTAAAATACTATTTATTTTTAAAGATTCTTTATTTTAAAAATACTCTTTATTTTAAAAATATTCTTTATTTTGAAATTTCCTTTTATTTCTGAATCGAAATGCGACTCAATCAATTAACATATAACTACAATTATATGGATTTCATAGATCGCATGTATGCAACAATAATGATAAATAATCATCAAACAGTCAAATCACATCCAGAATGAAATTTACAACTGTGTGAGCATTAAAATAAATAAATAACGCTCATCATAGAGTGTCAATCCATCGATTGACATACAATTAAATATTGGGACTAGTGTATGCCAAATATCATCCCAATACCCGTGTGAGGTTTTCAAACAACATCAGTTTATTTACATAAATTATTGGTTAACAAATTTAACCAATTCTAATTCAAATTGAATTATTTTCTATTTAACCAATTTTCACTGTTCAAATTATAAATAAATATTTATAATTTAATTTCAACTACCATATAAATGTTAACATTATTTTTAATACGTTAAACATTTCAACGTCACAAACAACACACAATACAATCCAAACAAATAATCATGGTTTGTACAATAAATAGTGTCGGGTGCTGCTAAGCACCATCAGTATCCTAGTATATAATAACTGTAAAATAAATAGAGTGAGAAGGAGTTCTCACCTTGTTTCCTCTCCGGCATTCTTTAGCGGATTATGGTTTGAATTCCTTTTTGCTTCCAGTCAGTTCCATCGTAATCTGTTTCACGCAGTATACATATTAAAAATCATATTTTTAAAACAAAGTCTTTTATAATTAAAAATCATATTTTTAATGATGTTATCTCTATATTAAAATTCATATTTTTATGACAATGATATTTATAAATAAAAATCACACATTTTATTTCAAAGTTGTATAATATTCTTAATGTTGTTATATTAAAAATCATATTTTTAAATCGAAGCTATTTTACTTTCAAAACAATGACATTAATATATTTAAAAACAATGACATTAATATATTTCAAAATAATGACATTAATATATTTTAAAACAATGTCATTAATATATTTCAAAACAATGTCATTTATATATTTTAAAACAATTCTATTTTTATTTTTTAAAATAATTCTATTTTTTTTTTTTTAAACAATTCTATTTTTATTTTTTAAGACAATTCTATTTTTATTTTTTTAAAACAATTCTGTTTTTATTTTTAAAAATAATGCTATTTAATAGTTTAAAAACAATGTCAATTTTATTATTTAAAAATAATGTCAATTTTATTTTGTAAAACCTTTTCAATTTTATTTTATCAAACAATGATCTTTTTATTTTTAAAACAATGATCTTTTTATTTTTAAAACAATGATCTTTTTATTTTTTAAAAACAATGCATTTATATGAGAAATTACACTGTATTCTTGTATAACCCTCCAGCCTGTTCCATATTGTAGATCTCGATTCCATTATTCCAATGATTCTGAAATCATCAAATTCTGTTTCCGTATGGCATAGATATAAATTATACAAGTTTTACATAAATTAAAATTAATAAATATATTAATTAACCAAGTGATTAATGCTATTTACCATTCAACATTAACTGTTCTTCTTCCATCGTGATAAAATTCAAACCCGATGAACCCAAAAACTTCGTTACCAACATCAGAACGCCGCCCACCATTTACATCCCCAGAGATCGATCAAGCACCACCACATCGCTTGCCTACGCGTCGCCATCCTCCGACCCCGACAGTAGCGAACTCGGTGCCTCTGACGCCTCGAAAATTGCACCTAAAAGCGCTGCATTTGCAGCTCAAAATCGGCCAATCTAGGTTATAACTTCAGATCTTGACCGTTAGAACGCAAGAGCTCGTTGTCCACTTCGATTTTCCTTTAGGAGTTATTATCTAATTTGGTAAATATCGAGAGAGATTAGGGATTTGTTTTTGGAGCTCTGTAGCCATCGATTTCCTGATACGACGGCTGGTTTATTTGTTCTAGGGTTAGGAGTAAACTTAGGGGCATTTATATTATATTATTATTATTATTTTATTTATTTATTTCTAATTAATTCGTTTCGCGTCCGAACTCCAAATCAAACACAACGACTATCGCCTCTAGCTAAATACCCCCTTCCAAACACAATGGGATATGTTTCGTAAGCCAATTCGACTGTTTCATATAGTTTTTCTCAAAATTAAAATATAAATCAGTATATATTGAATTTGAACGCACATTTTAATTTACCGAAGCCACATACTAACTCCAAAAATTCCAGAAAAATAAATCTAGCTATGTTTTAACGATATGATCCTAACAAAACTAATTTCGTCGAATTTGGAGACCGTTTGAAAAATGGCCATTTTCTGGTCGATCCAATTCAAATTTAAATTACCAAACTCATTTACATTTACTGCGCTCACATATTGATTCCAAAAATGATGAAAATTGGAATCTAGCAATAATTTTACATTCTGGATCCAACCAAAGTTGTTTCGTCGAAAACGGAGGTTGTTTGTAAAACAACTATTTATTATATTAATATATATATATATATATATATATATGAATCCCATAGCGAATATTCTGAATTTTAAACTGGACATAACTTTCAATTTCCGTTATGAAATCTGGATTTTTCACATTCGTTAGAAAGATATAATTAGACAGATTCTAATATTTCTGGTTTTACTGAAATCTAATTTATTTTGAACCCTGTACATTCATTTGAAATTTGAAATCGAATTTTCAAACTACCAGCCATTTCAGGCTCGTTTTATAATTAAAATAAATTTTTTTCGTTTTAACTTCGATTGAAGTAAATTTTTCGTCGTTATTATTTAAAAATAATCATTTTAAATATACTGAATCGATTAAAATAGTTAAAATAAATTTTTTAAATTTGTTTAGAAATTCCGGGTTGTTACATTTCTAATCACGCATACGCTAACTCCGGACATACAACACATCAAAAAAATAACAGAAGACTTTTATAAACATCATAATAATGTTACATCAGAGTATATCGAAAAATAATACTACAGCGGAAGGTTAATTTACAATGCAGCGAAACCAATAAACTAACATAGCGGAAGACTATCAATGCTCTGGACATAGCTATAAGTTTCAATCTAGAATCCTGCTCAATAAATAAATATGTGCAAAACAAACCACTCGACTGCCCGTATGGAAATGGGGACCCGATTTTGCAAGTGAAACAAACTACGAGTCAGTAATGGGACTGGTATGAGAAATCCTACTTAACTTATTTAATAATAAGGCCAATCACAGGACTACGCCGCTAATGCGGAACGGGTTTTCTCCATTGGACTGCCAGTGCATAAATAAAGTATATCTTTTAAACAACGCAATGCTTTTTAGAAAATGAAGCCACTTAAGACTCAAGTCCCATCACACAATGCAACGCAAACCGGAGGATAGAGTTTTACCTTATAATGGCCAAAAATTCTTAATACAAATAAAATGAAAATCATTTGATATTATTATTAGTGTTTAGTCAGTTTAAAACACTTTTCAATATAAATATATCAATCCTAAACGGCATAGTACCCTATCCTACTATGTCAACATATATAGGTTTACAATCAGATCCGTAATGTCGTATTAAAAATTTGGTTTCCATCATGAGTTGAGGCTAGGGATGGCTCCTCCCGATTCGAGACACCCTAGCAAATGTCTTAGGATCACACCTTCGGGAAACCCTTGGATGCGGTAGGGCCGGTCCGCACATACTTTAGTGGATTAGTTATTCTTGAACAATACGTTCCCCCGTCCTATCGGACCTATCACTCAGCCAGTAGCGACCAATATCCAAGGCCTCACAATCCATCTTCCACGTAAGTAAAAATATCTGGGCTCCATACCATGACACCACTTCTAGCTAGAAAGAAACGCAAATTCTCCCTATGGTCCTTATCTCGTTTTTGACTCATACCGGGGTGTGAGGCTCGCGAAGTAACGCTATACACAAAGCTACGCTAATTAAAGCCGTGCTTTAATCATCAACCACAAGGCTCTGCTTTTCAATAAAATCCTTGATCATTTGCATCTTAGCATGCCAAATTGACAATCCACGCCATGCGACTGAAGTCTATCGATAAATAATCTCTAAGCTCGTATGTCTCAAAGAAGGATGTTAAGCAAGAGAATAAATTCTCCGCCACCAAACAGATTTATATTTAACAGAATCAGTCAACACAGAACGAAATCCAATGTCAGACACATATCCATTTACAAGTTTGTTCTGGGTCTGAATAGAATCGGAGACACCTTATTCCTCGTTCCATATGTCCAATAAGGAAGAGAGGTTCTCGCATATCCAGACAATCAACAAGTACGTTCGGAAAACTACCACTTTAAACCTTTCCTGAGAGCTAACCAATCCAGGGCATCAGTAGTCGCCCATTCTATGTGAAGATCGCCGGTCCTCAACCATCGTCTTCAATGTCTTCGACTTTAAGTCGTCGTATAATTATTTGAAATGAGATTTAACTCGGCCTTTTCAAATAATCCTTGAATACATATAATTCAAATCATTTCTTTCTTTGGTTAAATTTAATTCAATCCTACAGATTAATGTCAAATAAATCTAACCATCCTTATTACTTAATAAACCAAGGGAGATTGGTTTATTTTCATTCCATATCGCTGATAATGATTTATAACGATTTATCGCTATTTTTATTTATATAAAAATATCCCATTTAATTCAAACGACGTTTCAGATCATTACGCGGCCCTGGCGCTGTTTTTATTCAGATTTAAACTACACATTTCCCAAAATCTAACTGTTGGATCTTAACAAATTTAATATCGTTGGAAAGACCTATCCAAAGCGAACCCAACAGTTCCATTTTTGGGAAAATCCGACGGTTGGATCTCTCGGTATAATCGTTTAAAGTTACGATTCCAAAATGTGAACTACCTCGAGCGATTCGTTATATATATATATATATATATAATTCGTTCGACGATTCCAAAACCATTTATTTCCTTAAATGTAAATTTTTTACACTTCATATTCATATTAAAAATTATATTTTTAATGAACATACATTTATATCAAGACATGCAAATTTTATACACTTCACGTACATATGTTAAAAAAAACATTTTTAATGAACAAAAATATATTTCATTACATGTAAATTTTATACACTTTCTATTCATGTTAAAAAGAATATTTTTAATCAACAAAAATATATATAACACATAATTATTTTATTCTTCATTACAATGTTAAAGATGACATTTTTATCTAACAATAACATATTTAACATATGTCTATTTTATAACTTCGCTAATATGTTAAAGACGACATTTTTTTATCTAACAAAATGTAATCTAACACATGGTTCTTTTTATTGGTTTATACATACAATAAAAATGTGATTTTTATTGTTAAAACATTCTATTTCAAACTTGAATCTTTTTAATGATTCATTCATACAATAAAATTGTAATTTTTATTGTTGAAACATTTTATTTCAAACTTGTCTCTTTCTAATACTCATTCATACATTAAAAATGTAATTTTTATTGTTGAAACATTTTCTTTTAGACATGAATCTTTTCAATACTCCACTAACATGTTAAAGACAATATTTTTAATGAACAAAATATATTTAACCAATCATTTTTTTTTATAACTTTACTAACATGTAAATGACAATATTTTAATGAACAAAACATATTTAACAAATGATTATTTTTCTAACTTTACCAACATGTTAATGACAATATTTTAATAAACAAAACATATTTAACAAATGATCATTTTTCTAACTTCGCTAACATGTAAATGACAATATTTAATGAACAAAACATATTTAAAAAATGAACATTTTTTTAACTTCGCTAACATATTAATGGCGACATTTTTATCTAACAAATGTAAATTAACATGTACTTATTTTATACTTCACTAACATGTTAATGGCGACATTTTATCTAACAAAATGTAAATTAACATATAACTATTTTATACTTCACTAACATGTTAATGGCGAGATTTTTATCTAACAAAATATAAATTAACGTATAACTATTTTATACTTCACTAACATGTTAATGGTGACATTTTTATCAAACAAAATGTAAATTAACATATAACTATTTAATACTTCACTAACATATTAATGGCGACATTTTTATGTGACAAAATATAAATTAACATATAACTATTTTATACTTCACTAACATGTTAATGCCGACATTTTTATCTAACAAAATGTAAATTAACATATAACTATTTTATACTTCACTAACATGTTAATGGCGACATTTTTAACTAACAAAATGTAAATTAACATATAACTATTTTATACTTCACTAACATGTTAATGGCGACATTTTTATCTAACAAAAATATATTAACATATAACTATTATATACTTCACTAACATGTTAATGGCGACATTTTTATCAAACAAAAATATATTTTAATTTATGAATATTTTTTTTTTCTTCTCTAACCTCCTTGCTATGAACTGTTCAATGTATATGTATGTATATGTATGCAAATCCAATCTACTTTCAATTTAGTTCAACATTTGACTCGATTCGGCTTATTTTTACCTTTTCTCATTTTCATAGCATACTCTAGTTAAAAAAAACATTTTTAACTAACTAATAATAATTTCATTGCATATGAGTTTTATATGTTGCATACATAAGTTAAAAATCATATTTTTAACTAACTAATGAATATTTCATTTCATGACCATTTTATATATATCGCATATATATACCTTCATACAACACTATCATGTAATTTTAACCACGCATATATATATTTCCATATATCGTATAGGTATATTTTCATATAATGCCTATTCATATTTTCATATAATGCATATATATATATATATATATATATATATATATATATATTCACACAATGCTTATATAGTTTATACAACGCATATATATTTTCTATATGGCCTACATACGTAAAAAATCATATTTTTAACGAACTAATAATTTTCCTTTAGCATGACTATTTTTTATATAGCAAACTTACGTTAAGAAAATCATATTTTAACGATATAATGATTTTTCTATGACATGTCTATTTTATATGACTTATATATATATATATATATATATATATATATATATATATATATATGTGTGTGTGTGTGTGTGTGTGTGTGTGTGTCAAAGATAATATTTTCAATCAACTAGCATTTATTTCTAAGCATGAGTATTTTATATAACTCATATACATGTTAAAAATAATATTTTTAACAAACAAACATTTATTTCTAACACGAACATTTTATATGATTCTTACATACAATAAAAACGTAATTTCTACTGTTAAAACATTTTTATTCAAACATAAACATTTTTGTGATTCATACATACAATAAAAATATATTTTTATTGTTGAAACATTTTTATTCAAACATAAACATTTTTGTTACATACAATAAAATATACTTTTTATTGTTAAAACATTTTCTATTCAAACATGAACATTTTTGTGATTCATACATACAATAAAAATATAATTTTTATTGTTGAACATTTTTATTCAAACATGAACATTTTTGTGATTCATACATACAATAAAAGTATAATTTTTATGATTAAAACATTTTCTATTCAAACATGAACATTTTTGTGATTCATACATACAATAAAAATATAATTTTTATTGTTGAAACATTTTTATTCAAACATGAACATTTTTGTTGCAACCACAATCAATCATTCACAATCACAATCAATCAATCCCAATTTTATACAATGCATGTATGTATTTTATATAGCATATATATATATTGTTTTGAATTTAGAAATCTCACTGATGGTTTCCACTCCGCCAAAAGTTGAGACGAGCTCCAAATCAGTTTTGTTGTGAAGCTCTCGTCGATACGGTTCCAACGGATCCTGTTTCACTGAATTCCGAGTTCGTATGAGAAAGTTATGCTTTTTATAAAATTGCATGTACATATAAGTCATTAACAATTAAAATAAGTAATTGACCTCCTAACCTTCTATAATCTCTTCCTATAATCTCTCTTCTTCTCCAAACAGCCTCACACAATAGCCAACTCCAAAACGCACGCTGCTCATATTCATCATGACACTTTTTGTCTCCGAATCGCCTCAAATTTGGCCACAACCTGCTATTCTACCTCCTGAACACCAAAACAAACTCGAATTCTTGCATCGTTGCTTCTATTACACGAATTTATCAACCCTAGCCCGCATAAACCATACGCTGGTAAAATGCAGCGTACAAAATATTCTTGAACCTCTCCCATACTCATATCAAATCGAAGAGCAAGCTATAAGGATCACATATATATTTATCTCATGACTTATAGCTTTGTATTTTGTTTGATTTTGATTTTAAAAAAGGGGGAAACTAACATTGAAGAGAAAGGAGAGCGGCAAACTTATATTGAGAAATAGAATTTATGTTAAGGAAGTGAAAAAGATATTATATAGTAGAGAGAATTATTTTTTTAATGATTTTATATTTTATTATACTCAATTTTCGCTTATTTTCATCGTTTAAAAATCCGTGTGGTCACTTACGGATCCCGTTTTCAATGAAAATTGACATGTAGCTAATCTCTGATATTACGGATCCAACGAAACTAGTTTCATCGAATATTGAGTCCGTATGCACAAACAGCAAATTTTTAAATTCAAAATATTGTCTGTTTTCACTTTAAAAATCACTTTCAGACACATATTGATTCTAAAAATCATGATATTTGGAATCTTACCATTATTCGATGCTACAGATTCAAAAAAAAAACTTTATTGTCGAATGCCGAGGTTGTCTCAATATTGTTCCTTTGTAAATTGCTCAAATTAGCTTCAAAAATGCGATTTTAGCGTATCTTTTCTTCTTTATGCCAAAACGCTAACTCCAAAAATAATGGCCTTTTGGACTTAACCATTATTGGATGATACAAGTCCAAAAAAAAAATGAAATAGAATTCTGAGTTTCCTAGCGAAATTTCATTTTTTTAAGGGTTATGTGATGATTTTTAAAATCGAATTTTTAAAATTTCCAAAACAAAGCTTATAAATTAATTTAATAACTTTACTGAGTTTATTTTAAGTCAAATAAAATATAAAAAATAATTTTAAAATTAGCGCAAATTTTATTTAGCAAAAATAAACAATTTATATTTCCATATTCATTAAAATAGCATAAATCAAAATTTTAAATTGGTTCAGAATTTCCGGGTTGTTATAGTTTACTTTAATATAAAGATAACATTTATATTGGAATTATTATAGTATATTTGATGTGTTGGTTGTTATTATAATCGAATGAGATTATAAAAATAGAATGGTTATGTAAATAGCCAATCAGAATTCATATGTGTGTAATATATGAAATCAGATGGATCAAATCGGAATTTAGATAAGAACTGGAATTTAATTCCAGAAATTTGGAAAATTATTTGTAAATGGTCTTGGATTAAATGTATGAGAATTTTAAAATCCTAGGAGATTTGAATTGTTTTTCAAGCATTATGAATTGTATTTTGAAATATATTTCAAAATGGAAATGATTAAGAAATTGTTTTGAAAGGTGATATAGTATTTAACTCACTTCGGTCACTGGAAAATAATTTCGATGATGATCTACATCATCGGTGTTCATTTTCGAGTTTCTAAGTGACGGATTACTACCAAAGTATTCATTTTGAATTGTTTGGGGAAACAAGTTGTTTTGGTTCCGAAAAGGGATATTTGATTTTTGAAAATGAAAAATTGTTTAAAACTATCAAGAAAAGATTGTTTGAATTAAAACAAATTTAAATAGAAATTTGTGAAAGTAAACTGAAATTGAATTAAAGACAGATAAGTGAAAATTGAATTGAAATAAAAATCAAATTTGAGTTATGAGATAAAGTAACTGATTAGATAAATTAACCAGTTAATGAAATATATGGATGAAACTTAACGAGGTTAAGTATAATGGTTTAGTGAGTTAAGAATTTGAAACGGAATTTGGCTGGTATAAGCAAAGGATGTGGTTCGGATATAAGCGAATAATTGTGTTAAGGATAAATTAATTGAAGATCGATTGGGAATGAATTGATATATGTTGGATTGGTAACAGATGGGAATGATATAATGATATGCCCGACAAAAGGTACAAGTTTATATTCTATATTGGGTATGAGATTTTTGTGAGCCGAATTGGCAACCCGCTTAGTTGTTGGATTTTCTTTTGGGTTGGAGAAGGCCAAGAGAGGCGAGTTGTAGTTGTACCGATTGAGCTGTACAAAGGAGACACTAGCGAAATTTTTCGAAAATTTCGGATGTTAGAAATTTTTTAGGATTTTTGAAAATATTCGCTAATATAAATAAATTAATATTTTAGTGGAAATAAAATGGCTTAGTCAAAACTGAAGTTGATAAGTAAAACAAATATTTTTCAAACCAGTTAATAGCATTTGTTTTCTACCTTAGCAATTTCGAGGACGAAATTATTTTAAGGGGGGAAGAATGTAAGGACCCATATTTTACAGTATAATAATTAATTTATTTAATTATTTAAATAGTGAAATAAAAATTTAAATGGTTGTTTAATTAAATAATATTCAACATTTAATTAATATTAATAATTTAATAATATATTTAATTTTCGAAATAGTCAGAAATAGTAAAATTCGCAATGTTGTGTGAATCAGATGAATTAACTAATCTAATTCAGTTTAGAATTGAATTATAATAACAATTCTATTAAATAAATGGCGTTAGAACATATAAATTATATTATAATTATAATCGAGCTTGAAATGGCGCGGTAGTTCGCAATTTGGCGATTTGAACTTTAAATGAATATACAAAATCCGTTTTAAGCCGGATTTCGGTGAAACAAGAAACATTCAGATCTGGTGAACTATAGTTTTCTAATAGAAGAGAAAAATCGAGATTTCGTGTTGTAGATTGAGAGTTATGTCCAAATCAAATTTTCGAATAGTCGCTACAAAATCGTTTATAAAGCATAACGATCATTTATTTATTATAAATTATTTATTTCGAATTTGGACAAGATGTTTGAGGCGTAGTTATAATTAAATTTTAAGGATTTTACTGTAATTTTTATTTTGAAAAATAAGCAACTTTTTTATTTGAAGTGTTTTACACCCTGTAGCAGCATTTGTGGGACTTCACAGAATAAGCTAACTTGACTATATTATTATACTTTTGGGATCATGACGCATTGTTTGACATGATGGTATTTTTATTTTGGTCTGTAACTGCTCGTCAGTGAATGGAATTTTACGAAATAAGGTGCGCTAAACTAAAGCTAAAATAAAAAGGACCGTAGAATATATATATCCATTCAAATTTCACTGAATTGCAAATACATATGTATTTATAGGTCAGAATAAATTTGTGATGAGATTTCTAGCACATTTATGGTTAACAAGATTTATAATCCATGTATTTCAAAACATGGATATGTGCATATGTACTAATTTTAGTTGAGATATGTACATGCACTCAGTGTATCAACTCTATAAATACACATGTCTGAGCTTGCTTCTGAAATGAGTCCATGAGATGTTTTCTAATGGCTCCTTTGTGGATTAAAAGGTAAAACTAATATGTACATCAATGTTAACTAATATCAAAATATGTATCAACATGTACTGCATAAATGACCATGGGATTGACTAGAGAAAAATCTCAAACATGCTTTACTAACTTACCTCAGCCATACTAATATACATCAACACTTAACTGTTAAGAAATAGCACAATTTTTCTCTTCCTTCAACGCAAGCTTGTATTGTCACCTTTCCCACAAAAAATCTTTGTACCCTATTTGACTTAGGCTAATAGATAGAAGCCTATATATATGAATATTATTTGTGTTCCTTCGCAGTGAAGCTTCCTACCCCATCAATTCAATAAACAGTAAATTACTTAGCACCAAAGCATTCTCTCTATATATATTAGCATGCACTAGAGTCTTCGTTTTTTTTCTTGGCTTCAGTAAACCCACAGCATGGAAATCATCTTCAATGGTAATTTAGAATCAACCCTTTTAAGGCCTTAAAAATCTCGAGACTAATATATCTGAGTTTTCGGCTGGCTCATCAAACCTCGTATGCTCTATAAGGAGTTTAGAAACTTTTGGGTTCGTGACTGTATTTAGAACCTACGTTTTTCCTGTTTTGTGTGTTATTGGAGTTATGGTGCTGGAACGCGAGGATGCGAGAGGGGAGTGATGTAGGTTTCATGGGTGCGGCATGTTGGCGGAGAGGAGGAGTAATGCACATTGGCAATGTGAGGGGTACTGTTGAAAAACGTTGGGGTAGCATGTTTTACTGAAGCATGCGAATTCGAATATGAGGGAAGAAGTTGTGTGAGTTGAGGGTGGAGTGTATGTGCCGAAACGAAAGGGACGTGGATCATACAGGGAGTTGCGGTCGTTCTTGTTTGAAGGGGAGGGACGAACTAAACATATGGGAAGGACATAAAAGGGAAATGAGATGGGAAAGTGGTGGACATGGAAGTTGCGTGTTTTTGGGTAAGGGCGTGTTTTTGGGTAAAGGGATGAACACGTTAACTTTTGAAGCATCTGGCCTTAGAAGGATTAGCACTCCTGTAACCATAGGGTCGAAGTCGTGTTCCATTCAGCAACGCGGGTAGGTAGAGGTGACGATCTGATTAAACTTGTGGTGGTTAGAGAAGTCAACGGTGGTTTTGGTTTGTCAAACAAGCAAGGTGGCGTGACAGATGCTGTAGCAAGTGGCGAACGCTTTTCTAGTGGCAGTCGTGAGTTGGTGATGAGGGAAATAGGCGGGTGGCGCTAAGTAGGTTATAATAAATGGTAAATGCGGAAATGGAATCCATCGATGAACGGAGCAGGAAGAGGTAAAGTTTGCAGTGCTGTGTTCTGTTAACCGTGTGTGTTCTAATATTATATGGAAAGGAAGAAAACTGTAGCAAACGAAACAAAATGGGCTGAACAATCTGGAAGTTGGCCAATGTGTAAATGCGAAACAAGATCCGTTAGGATCGTATGAACGAGGGCTACGCAATAGAACTGATTCAGAGTGAATTAGAGCTCGTTACAATTTATAGCGAAATAAATTGTTTAATCTGAATCAATGATCGCTTATCGTTATTTAACGATAACCGTCCAATGTGAGTAAATCTCACTAACTCTGCACAGTTTAAATTTTTGTAACGTATTTTTAGAATTGATAAATGTTGGTTGATTGTTGTGTGTTGTTTGTTTGGATTAATTGCTAATTGATTGGTTGGAAATATAGATATAGTTATATATATAAGTCGTTAATTGTATATTGATTATGTTTATCAGAATATTTCATATAGAAATGAAATTGATGTTAATTACATTGTTTAACATCTATGGATGCAGGGAAACAGGTTGGAGGGATCCAACTGGATTCCTCAATATTTATAATACCATTTTCATATATTGTGATATATGATGTGATATATAATTTGTGATTGATTATTATGACACTGGTCTTGTTATTTGGTATTTTAAATACCATAAGAAATATTGGAATGTAAAAGGAATAATCAAAGGATTATGCAAAAGGAAAAAATTATAAAATGAAAAGGGATTTATAAAAGGAAATAATTATAAAATGAAAAGGGTTTTATAAAAAGAGAATTTTACATTAGGAAGGTTTAGACCTGTGCTTTGCACACGCGTGTAGCATGATATTGGTTGAGGGGAATTGGCGAGATATAAAAGAATTATGGGAAGAATAATTTAAAGTAGATTTCAAATAGAATATGTTTTAACAGATAAATTGAGAAGATTAATTTATAAATAATATTTTATAAATTAAATAAAAAAATTATCATTTGATAAATCGAATATATAAGTCTGAGATTTATATAGAGAAGTAAAATCGGTTCCAACACCGATATTTGAAATCGAATGTGGACGTAGCAGTTGTAAAGGGAGTTATAAATAAGATTTTAACAAATATTCTATAAATAGAAGTATAAATAGAATTTGGAATTTGGATATTGTTTTTAAATACGAAATCAAACTGTTTGATTTGATAAAAGATATTTTTTTTTCAAATTTGATGTGCACAAGGGATTTAAGTAAATATTTTGCGAAATGAAAATATTATAAAGGAAAATGGGTTTTGAAATAGGAATTTAAATTACAGTTTATCGAATATTAGTTATTCGAAGAGAGTTAGTCGAATATTAGTTATTTGAATAGAGTTAATCGAACATAAGTTATTCGAATGGAGTTAATCGAATATTAGTTATTAGAATAGAGTTAATCGAACATAAGTTATTCGAAGAAAGATTATCGAATATAGTTTATTCGAAAGAGAGTGATCAAATATAGTTTATTCAAAAGAGAGATTGTCGAATATAGTTTATTCGAAAGAGAATTATCGAATAGAGATTTTTCGAGAGAGAATTATACATTATGTTGGAAAGTACTATTTACTTTCCAGTTTTTAAATCAAGATTTATTTAACAAATCGTTTATTTATTTATTTAATTAAGGTATAAAAGTTTATTTAAAGTTAAATATTTTGAAAGTAGGGATCATAATGTTATCGTTATAACCAATGTTTTTCATAAAAGAATTGGATTCATGAACTGAATCCAAGAGTTGCATAAGCAATGATTTGATAAGAAGGTTAGAAATGGAGTTAAGGAATTTAGAAACTGATTGGAGATAAGTTGTTCTCTTACTAGTTTACAGTTAGAGACTGATAGATGTGGAAGGATAGTGATGCGTGAATAAGAAATGGAAACGTTTTCCAATGTTAATAACGTATATTTTCTAAATTTAGAAAATAAGGATTTATGAATATATGGAAACGGGAAATGGGGAAATGAATAAATTAATGATAAATTAATTTAAAGAGAAAAATGATGATTGATCGATAAAATTTCCATTTGGAAATACGATCGTTGTGCGTATTGATGTTTTCCTTTGATAGTTAAATAACCGACTATCAAAGTTTTGACCATTTTTCCATCGTCAATACAGAGATACCGGGACCAGATTTATTATCTGAAAACCACTCCATATGGGCATTAGCGTTGCGAATCAAATATGATGAAGATAATTGAAGACGAAGTTTTGAAAGGGCTGTTCTTGCGATCTTAGGTAGAAATTGCCTAAGATGGATTTACAGAATAGTGCCTTCGGTTTGTCCATTTAACACCCCGTATTTTCTATAAACGTATAAGTAACAAATCAGAGGATAATTATTTTTTATAATAAGAATCAAGGGAAACGGTTTGCGCCATTGCGTTCGTCTCGAAATTCTGCTTGAAAACGAGTCCGAGTTTGTGAGAATCGGAGTCCGTATGACCAAGTTATGGCCCTCCAAAGTTTCAGAAATATTCAGAGTTAAAAACAGCTCGAATTCGAATTCAAAATTCGAATTTCAAACGCAGAACAGACTGGGCGGGAAATTTCCCGCCCAGACCCAGGTCGACCGGGGAGTCGACTGGGCAGTCGACCCCCCGCCCACCCCCAGGTCGACTGGGGAGTCGACTGGGCAGTCGACCCCCTCCCCCCCAAGTCGACTGGGCAGTCGACCCACCCCCCCTCCCCCCCTAGACCAGGTCGACCTGGGTGTTGACCTGGTCCCCGAGCCCATTTTTGGGCCAGTGTTCGTTCTGATGTTTCCAGTCCGATTTCTATCCAGATTCATCTGCCTAAACCTATTTAAACAGCCCCAAACCTAGCCTTCTCTACACACAATTCTATTCTGCTTCTACTCTGCCTCTGTTTTAAATAAAAATAAAAATGGTGTCGCTACTCTGCTGGAATCAAAACTAGAAGCTAATCAACATCAACCTAAGCAACTCAATTCAAGCTTGAAACTTCAACAACGGTTAAAGAAGATCAACTAACGTCACTACAACTATCTTTCTTTTAGAATCCAATCAAGGCAAGTGCAGTTATTTTTCGATATAAACTTTAATCATAATTGTGACATGATTGTAAATCTGAATTTGAGATTGTGTATGTTCTGTTCTGATCTATTTTATTCTGTATCACTTCTTCTTTCTGTTCTATAGCCAGGCTACTACGAGCCTGCGCCAATCTCCTAAGAGATTAACGCACGAACGCTAAAATGTTTGGGACAAATAATGAATGTGGCATAATTGGACATGGCTAATCTGTGACTGATTTAAGAAAAAAGGACATAGGTTGTAAACTAGATTTAGATCTATGCATATTATGTGAATTGGAAGAAGAGGAACCATGGTATGTTAACATGTGACTTGAGACATTGGACATAACGCATATTTTGAATTAAGATCTGTTATTACTAGATTGTTGGGCATATTGTTTATATAACAATTCATGATTTGAAAGAGAATATGACTTAGGTGTGAAGACCTATATTAAGATTTGATAACTATCAAATGTGAATAACACCTAAGTAGGAGATTTTTGAATACATGACATGCATTGAAATCGATGGCTATATTTGGTATAATTTATATGTGAATCTTTTGTACTAGGCAAGTTGAACTAAATTGGGACATGTAAAATTATGACCGTAATCTGTGACATGTAAATTCAATGCAAACGTGGGGTATATGATCATAGTGTGAATCATGACAGCTATTTAGGCATGAAAACTTAGGCCAAATTTATAATTAGGCAAGATATGTTTGTGAAACTTTAAGGAATGATTAAATCTGTTATATTTGCCTAATTTGCTAGATCTGCTATATTTGCCTAATCTGCTAGTTCTGTTATATTGCCTAATCTGCTAGTTCTGTTATATTGCTTAATCTGCTAGTTCTGCTCTATTGCCTAGTCTGCTAGATCTGTTCATCTGCCAAATCTGTCATCTGCTAAATCTGTTGAGATTCCTAAACTGCTAAATCTGTTGAGATGCCAAATCTGTTATCTGCTAAATCTACTAGTTTGCTTAATCTGCTAAATCCTTTAAGTCGCCTAATCTGCAAAATATGTTATCTGCTATATCTGTTGAGTTGATATAATTAGTCTGTTATTGACATAATCTGAATTGGCTATAGTTATGAATAATTGACATGTATATTAGGCGTGGGCATAAATGGTAAATTATTAATTAATTGGCCGCAAAGATGAACATGGCTAACTCGAGTTTAGAATGAGTTTGCGGCGTAATTCTGCTCGGAACCGCCCAGCACATCCAGTGGCCGCAAACAATAGGTTCTAATGTGAGAAGTTAGTCATAACGTGCTTGAAACCCGAGGTTAGACTCAGTTTGTGGCAGAAATCTGCCCGGAACCAACCGGCCTAACCAGTAGCCGCAAACTGTCAGTCTAATGTGAGAGGTCTGGGCATTAATATTTAATTAATGAAAATTTGAGATAAATATAATGTCTAAAACGTGTTGGGCGGATAGGATTAAACCCACTAGACTAATGAATTTAGTTAATCTGTTCCGTGAATCTGTAGGCCCAATTGTGAAGTTAGACAAATCTGTAAATCTGTTAAATCCGTATATCTGATCCGTTAGTCTGAAAAACTTGTATGTGAACTAGTTGATCTGAATTCTATATGTCTGAACTTGTAAACAAGTTAATCTGAAATCTGTTAGTCTGGGGACACAAGGATAGGAAGGGAATTACTTGTGTCATCTGTTGTTTGGGACCCATATTATTCAGTAACCCTTTCTGGTATCAAAACTTTGACCCAACAGTAGGTAGGGTCCGGGCACGCTTACTGAACTAATTATAAGCGGTTCATTCTGATAATGGCGAGGGGTGTTGATGGTGCGTTCCAACCGGGTCATGTGCGTGCATGGATCCCAGTCTGCCTCTGAGGATGTAAGACGCCGTGACATCTATAAATAGGTCTGTTCCAATTGGTTGTCACTTTAGGGAGTGATACACCCTACTGTGGGGCCGACACAGGGTATTTGTGTATTAGGGAGCCGATCGCTTGGGGTAGGGTTTTAGGGTACACTTAGTTCTGTCTGTTTCTGTTGGTACCGTCTGTTTCTGTTGGGTGGTAACACCTGTCTGTTTCTACGTGGTACCGTCTGTTTCTGTTGGGTGGTAACACCTGTCTGTTTCTGCGTGGTACCGTCCGTTCGGGTGGTAAAGGCCCAGTTACTAGTGTACGCCTAATTCTACATTTTGTTTCCATAGGGATTAATCTGTTTCTGTTTCTGTACCTTCTGTGGGGTGGTAAAGGCCCATTATTAGCATTCTGTTTTTGTCTGTTTCTGTTGGGGTGGTAAAGGCCCATTACTAGCATTCTCTTCTACGGAAATTATTCTGCTCCTGTTTCTGTTTCAGTTTAGACATTAGGGTGACACCTAATCCTGTTATACTAGTATTAGTGCAGAGAAGTAAGATATAAATAAGAAGCATGGCTTAGTCTACATCATTCTGTTTCTGCTGTTTAACCTAAGTATATCTGTTGCTCATGTTACTGCCATATCTTATCTAGTTTTTCTTTCATGTCATTATTATTATTATCTGTTCATATGCTGGAAGTCAATGGACTTGCCAGACTTTATGTCTGACCCTTGTTGTTTCGCCTCCTTTTCTTCCGTTTTCCCCCCAGGTTTTCTAAGGAGGGAATACTCTAGCTTGATCCGGGTTCCTTCTGCTTGAAGTGCTTAAAGTATGGGTTGTCTTCTTCTGTAGGGATTATGATTTTAAACTATGCATTCTGAAGGTTTTTGTACTTGACTTCTGATATTGTGATTTGAAAGGATGTAACCAAGCTTATTTCGGTTTCTGTTGTAATAAAGTTATAAATTTTGCAAGTACCATTTATCTGTCTTGTAAGTTTTTGTTCTGTTTACTAAAATGCTCCACCAAAGTTAAGCCATTCCCTTTGTGAGTGACCTTAATGAAGGTGGGGTGTTACAGTCCAGTTCCAGGACGACTTGTATGGAAGAATTACTGACAGAGTATATTTAATCGATCATGTAAGTTGATCTCTTCAAACGCATGTACATTTAGTGGCAGATGAATTCGTTTCTCTCAGCTGTATCTCCATGTTACTTTTGGGGAAATCAATTTGTGATTTGGTGGGTATGACGATGTGACTGTAATGACCCGCATTGGCAGAGGTATTATAATTTATTTATTTAATTATATAAATAGTGATATAGTGAATTAAATGGTCGTGGAATTAAACAATGGTGAATATTTAATTAAAATAATAAATTAAATAATATATTTAATTCTGAAATAATCAGAATTGGCTGAAATGACGAAATGGTGTGAACCGGATCATCTATGATATTTAATTCAGCTTAGAATTGAATTAGATTAACGAATATATTATATAAACGACAGTTTGAATGTAGAGTTATAATATAATTCACATCGAGCTTGAAATGGCACTGCAGTTCGTAAATTGGCGATTCGAAATTCAACTGAATGTACAGGATTCGTTTTAAGCCGGATTTCTATGAAACAAAAAATGTGTGGAGCTGGTAGAGTATGTCTTTCTAGTGGAAGAGAAAAATCGGGATTTCATCTTGTAGATTTTGATTTATGTCCAAATCAAATTTTAGAAAAGTCGCTGTGGAATTCCTTTATAATTTATAAAGGAATTATTTATATTTTTAAAAAGGAATTTCATTTTAAATCGAATATCGATTTAATCGGGATTTGAAATATCAAGTTATAAGTTCCAGTAGTACTGTATGGTATTCCACTGCGAATATATATATACACGATAATATTAATTTATTAATATTTTATTTAATTATATTTAAATATATTTATTTATTTAAATGGGTCATCCAGAGCTTTAAAAATAGCCACTTTTGCAAACGAAGTCGGAATTCGACGAAACTAGTTTCGTTGGGTTCGTAATGTCAAACTATAGCTGCATGTCCAGTTTCGTGATTTTTGGATGTCACGTGTGATCATAGGAATTTTTAGAAGACGTATACACTTAACGATGGCTTAAAATTCAATATAAAAATATTTTAAAAATTTCCTATAAATATCCCACTACTTAGCCAAACCCTAAAAACATTCATTCTCTAGTCAACAGATCTTCTACCGCATCCATTTTCCTTCAACAGTAAAACCATGAGTTTGTAAAATCACAAACAAATCATACCAAAATCAATAAATCATGGGATTAGTGTTTTTGAGTTGCCAATGAGATTCACTTCTAATCTATACCCGATTTACTGGGTTCGACTACACTGATCATAGCTGTAATGTTTGGTGCGGTAGTTAGGGTTAGCTGTTGGGAAGGCTATAGGCGGTAGGAGGAGAAACCGTGGGTGGCGTCGGTCTTGTGAGGTAGAATGGAGCTCGCAGGAGATTTTTGGGTGGAATCGAACTATTGGGACGTCGATGTCTTCACTGTCACTGTCGGTTAAAAGCTGACGACGCGATGAGTAGGGTGGCGTCGAGTTCAGCCTTTTGGGTTTGGGAGGAAGGAGGTTGCGAAGAGAAGAGGAACGGTAGGCTTGGCTGTTGATTTCATGAATCATGGATTGAGTTGGAGCTTGAATGATCGAGAATGGAGGAGTAATACTGGAGTCGGGTTCAACAGTTATTGGGGAAGAAGGATTAAGTGCAGTTTGGGTTTCATAAGGGTTTAGTTGGGCCTATTTGAAGTGGTGAGGCCCGAAGTTTTAAATGAGTTTAAGGGTGTTAGGATTGTTGAATTATGGAGAGGAAAAGGAGGTAGAAGGGATTTAGATATTTGGCATGTGGAAGTTCCAAACGTACGGGTTCTGGAGATGGAGAATACGGAGGATGATGAGCGATGGTATTGAGAGGGGATGACATGGACACAAGGGTATAATCAATATTTAATTTAGTTAATTACCTTCTTAACGATATTTAAATTGTTTGCAAACTTGTATAATTCATAACGGTTGCATATGATATTAGAATCTGACGAAACAAGATCCGCTGGGATCGTATGAACGGTGGCTACACGATGGAACAGACTGGAAGTCCATCAGAGCTCGTTACAATTTATAGCAAAATAAATTGTCCGTCCGAATCAAGCGACGGTTATCGTTATTAATGATGATCGTCCAATGTGAGTAAATCTCACTAACTCTGAACAGTTTATAATTTCATGTTGTATTTTTAGAACTATTAAATATTGGCTGATTGACTGTGTGTTAACTGTTTGATTGAACTGCTAGTCAGTTAGTTGAATTTCTATATTGATTCTGTTTAACAGAATATATCATATGGAACTGAAAGTGATGTTGATTTTATTGTGTAACATTTGTGGATGCAGGGAAACAGGTTGGACTCAATATTTATTTTACTGTGATTCATATATTGTGATATGTGATGTGATATATAATCTGTTGTTGATTATGTGTGTTTGGACGATTTTTATCGTTGTTATATGGTATGTTAAATACCATAAGAAATACTGGATGTGGGAAAGGGGATTTTCAAAGTGTATTTTGAAAATGAATTGTTTATATAAAATCGATGGATTTTATATAGAAAAGGAAAAGGATTTTTATAAAAGGAAATATTTATAAAATCGAAGGAGAAGTTATAATAAAGGAAATATTTATTTGTTAAATAAATAGAATAGAATAAAGGGAATATCTATTTGTTGAATAAATAGAAAAGATAAAAGAACTATTTATTTAGGGAATAAATAGAATTATAAAAGAAATATTTATCTGGGAAGATAAATAGGATTGGAAGGTAATCAATATAAGTGAATAAACGCTGTAGAAGGTAATTATTATAAGTGAATAAACGTTGTAGAAGGAAATCATTATAAGTGAATAAACGCTGTAGAAGGTAATCATTATAAGTGAATAAACGTTGTTAAAAGGAAATCTTTATAAAGCATATAAAGTTGGTGAATAAGGGTAAATCGAAAAGTAGAGTTAATTGAATATCAGTTATTCAATTAGAGTTATCAAATTAGTTATTCGATAGGAGTTAGTTGAGATAGAGTTAGGCAAACTAAGTTAATCGAATATAGTTTATTCGAATAGAATCAAAGGGAAGTTATCAAATCTAGTAGAGTTAAAGGAGTTAATCGAGTATAGTTTAATCGAGTAGAGTTAAAGGAGTTATCAAATATAGTTTATCCGAAAGGATTTAAGTGCAAGAGTTAAATCAAATAGAGTTAATCCAATAGAGTTAATCGATTAGAGTTAAATCAATAAGGGTTAGTTGAATAGAGTTAATCGAATATAGTTTATTCGAAGAAAGGTTATCGAATGTAGTTATTCGAAATTCGAAGAAAGGTTATCGAATGTAGTTATTCGAATGGAGGAGTTATCGAATAGAGATTATTCGAAAGAGAATTTCGTAAGGAAGTTTGTTAAAGTTTTAAAGGATAAACCTTGTCTATCCCGAAGTTTAAACTGTTGTTCAGTTAAGGTCTGAGAGGTAATTATACCGCAACTTGATTGACTTCGTTTTTAACTAAGGAATGGCTAAGGTTTGATAGTAAGTAATGGTTAAGTGAATATAGTTAATAAGTGTAATGGTTTGAGTTGGCATCGTGATGGTTTGTTTAAACATCCGCCTAAGTCCAATGTACGAGTTTTGGAAATGTTTTCCAATAAGAACCAGAAATGTTTTCTAACATAGAAAACAAGAAACGGAAATGTTTTCCAGTGTTAATAAGATATATTTTCTAAATTTAGAAATTAGCAACTATGGAATATAGGGAATCAGGAGATGAAAAATGGACTAAGGAGATAAATGTTAAATGATGTCTGATTGATAGAATTTCCATCTAGAAATAATATCGTTGTTTGCACACGTGTTTTTCTTCGATAGTTAAATCACATACTATCGAAGTTTTTAACCATTTTAACGTTGTTAATATGGAGAGTCCGGTTAGATTATTATCCAAAGAACCACTCTGTATTGGCATAAGCGTTGTGAATCATATATGCCAAAGATAATTGAAGACGGTGTAAAGTGCAAGGGCTATTGTATAAGTCTTAGATAACAGTGCCTAAGATGGATGTACTAAATAGTGCCTTCAGTTCATCCTGTTCCTGGATGACTTGTATGGACGGATGTCTGACAGAGTATTTCCAGACGATCACATATATTGATTTCTCCAACCGTACCAAGAGTGGAAACGGAGAAGGAAACTTCTTTTAGCTAACACATAATGTATGGTTGAGGACGTCAATCGGTGATTTGATGGATTTGACGATGTGGCATTCAAAGTGAATCTGGTGTGATGATAAAGCGTACCTTATAGCCTCACATCCGGTAAATGACAGAAATCGGGCAGGCAGCATGGCTAAATCGGTCGCACCGAAGTAGGGTGTATAATCACCTGATCTAGAGTTTCATTTATTTCTAAAATCTATTGTTGATGTTGTCCCATTCGGGAAATGGTTGCTGATCCCTACCGTTGTTGATATACATTCGATACACTCAAGCGAAATGAGTGGTCGGTCATGTGTGGCCGGGTTGCAAGATGTTCTTGTAGAACCCAGTGTATTCCTCTCTAGAGGTACACTAGCGAAAGGTGGTTCCATACCTTGTCATAGTTGGAAATCCATTACCCAATACGAGCTTGTGGTTTTGATTATATACTATATATGTAGAACGTGAGATGAAATCGTTTCTGCTAGATGATTATTATACTGTGGTTGATAGACATTATTATAATATCAAAAGGTTTTTGATATAAAGATAATTTGGATTTTCATAAGGGAAAAACCCGTTCCTTTATACGTCGTGGTCTTATGAGATATCATTTACCTGCTTGAACTGTTTTAAACTGTTTTACTCATACCAGTCCCATGACTGACCCGGAGTTTATTTTGTTTTGTTTTCTCTAAACTCTTGGGTGCCCAATTTTGTACGGGCAGTCAAGTAGTCATGATTTACAGATATACTGGAAGAGCTTAGAGCAGGACGCTTCAGGATTATATAGCTATAGTTATTTCCGCTGTGTTGTAAGTGTTGTACTTTGATAATGATGTATATTCAAGTACAAATGTATATTTCAAGTTATGTTATATATATTATATGTTATTCGTTCCGCTGTGAGATTCGTGTTACTCTGATGTGGTGTTATTCTTCTTCTTCTATTCTAAGTTTCTATCTTATATTTTCCTCACCCTCGAATTTCTTTCATTAATGACCGGTATTTTCGATCCTTGGGTGATCGATATGTGTTGTATATCGGATAACCAAAGTCGACAAAATCCCGGGTCATTACAGTTGGTGTCAGAGCTTAAGTTAAGTGAATTACCTTGGCTCTGTGGCGTGACTGAGTAGAGATGGGGTTAGTAATATCCAAGATTGAGTTGAGTGTATATATACGAGTGAACCTATTTGTTATTTGATATAAAAATTTGTTTTATATTATGGAGATTCATTGGTTAAGTCATTTATGAGTTCTGGTCGATCAGTTTGATCCACTGTATCGGTAGGAGTTACTAAACACTCGAATACGATGGGTCGTCACGATATGTTTCGAAAAGAGGGTAAATTAAAATAAGTGTACCCAAGGTATATCTTGATATAGAGAAGATATATATATATATATATTATAATATAGTGGATATATTGGTTGTTATTATAATCGAGTAAAGATTATAAATTAAATGGTTATGTAAATAACCTATCAGAATTCATATAAGTAAAATACGTGAATTCAGATGAGTTAAATCTGAAATTTAAACCAGGAATTGATTTAAAATTTTGGAAAATTGGATAAGTGTTTGTAAATGGATTTGGATAAAAAAATAAGGAAAATTTATGATCCTGGGAGATTTTAAATTGTTTTACAAGCAGTGTTAATTATATTTTGAAATGAATTTCAAAGTGGAAATGTTTAGAAATGGTTTTATAGTATTGAACTCACTTCGATCGCTGGAAAATAGATTCTGATGATGACACTTGCATCATCAGTATTCATTTTCGAGTTGTAAGTGACGAATTACTACCAGAGATACTGTTTTGAATTTGTTTTGGGAAACACAAGTTGTGTTGAATTTCAAAATGGGATTTATAATAAAGAATGAATAAAGAAAGTTTGAAATAGTAATTGAATATAGAAATTCAAAGGGAGTTTGAATATATGAAATTCAATGGAAGTGATATAGAATTTGAATATAGAAATTCAAATGGGGTTTGAATATAGAATTCAAAAGGAATTCAAATATAGAATTTGAATATATGGAATTTGAATATAGAAATTCAAATGGGATTTATAATATAGAAGTGAAATAGAATTAGATTTGAATAGTATAAGTGATATAAAATTTGAATAGAAATTGAATAGAATTAACTAAGTCGAAGAGGAATTAGTTTATCGAGTTTTGAATTTGAAGTTGAACTTTGAAAGGTGAACTGGATTTGTAAATGGATATTCGAAATCGAATATAGAACTTAAATTTGAAATTTGGATTCAAATTAGTTAATAAACAAGTTAAAATATATTTGAACATGTCATGTTCAAATATAAAAGTGAAATAGACTAAAGAGTTAATTAACAAATTAATTAACGAATTGAGTTAAAACGGTCAGGTATAGTTAAAATAGATTGGGCAGGTATAAATATACATAAGATAGGTATGGATAAGGTATGAAGGTATATAAATAGAATGCTCAACAAAAAGATATGTATTTAATTCATATATGAGATTTTATGCGTCGTATCGGCTAGCCGCTTGGCTTTTTCTTTTCCTTTGGATTGGTGAGGGCCATGGGAGGCTATTTGAAATATCCCGATGCTCCTGGTACAAAGGAGGTTATGGCGAATTTTTCCGGGAATTTAAGGAGTTAGAATATTTTTAAGATAATTTGATAGTTAGAAATCAACGTATCGATATATAAGAAGTCGATAAGGAAACGAACTTAGAAATAGAATAGTATAATCAAAAAGGAAGACTAAGAATAAAATCTAGTAAGAATAGAAAGAGGAAGCGTATACGTGTTTAAAAGTGAATAAGTAGTTGTATGGTATTGATTATTCGAGTAAGTAGTCATATCTGTTTTGATGTTATAAATGTTATTCAGTCAAGGTCTGAGAGGTAGTTATACCCCAAATTGATTGATTTCATTATTAACAAATAAATAGTAAGATTTCAGCCTCGAAGATCATTGTTGAATAAGAGTTAGTGGAATATAGTATTTGGGTTGTCGTAACGATGTTTTACACAACATTCGTTTTAACCCAAATAAGCGTAAGCTTGGAAATATAATAAAGAATATTTCCTAAGTATAGAAATAAACGAGATCGGAAAAGAGATAAGTAATTGGAATATTTTCCAATTATAAATAGCATATATTTTCTAAAGTTTAGAAAATAAAGGAAGGCGATATTTGGAAATGTTTTCCAAATAACATAAAACGCCAATATGGTTATTGAAAATATTTGGTTAACAAATATCGATAAAGAAATAGAGAAGTGATTTAACTAATGGAATATTAATTAAGGGCTCAGTGGCATGTTCAAAAGGAAAATTTGATTTTTGAAAAGGGTAAACTATTTAAAAACTCCCAGGGAAAGACTGTTTGAATTAAAAACAAATTTAACAGAAATTTGTGAAAGCAAAATTGAATTAAAGTAAAGCCAGTATAGTGGTAACTGAGATTGAATTAGTAGGATATCAAGACAAATTGGATTATGAGATTCGAATTTGAAGTGTAAATTGATAATCATGTTAAGAGTTGGGAATCGAGAACAAAACTTGAGTTTGAAATGAAAATTTGGCTTGCTAAAAAGCGAATGGTTGTGTTGGAGATAAAAGTGATTTCAGAGTTTGATTGGGATAACTTTGGTATATGCTGAGTTGATAGCATATGGAAGTGATAGAGTTGATATGCCCGACAAAAAGGTACAAGTTTATATTTTGTATGGTATGAGATTTTGATGAGCCGAATTGGCAAGTCGCTTGGCTGCTTGATTTTCTTTTGGGTTGGAGATGGCCCAGAGAGGCAAGTTGGAGTTTGAGCTATTAACCAGTACAAAGGAGGTGCTGGCGAAATTTTTCAAAAAGTTAAGGTGTTAGAAAATTTTCAGGATTTTTGAAAATTTTCGTTGATAAGAATTAATTAATAATTTAATTGAATTTAAATTGGACCAGTTGAAAACTGGAGTTAAGAAGTGAACAAATATGTTCTAACCAGTCGATAGGGTCATCCTCTACCTTTTTGATTTTATTGTGTAACATTTGTGGATGCAAGGAAACTGGATTTCTCAACATTTATTTTACTGTGATTCATATATTGTGATATATGATGTGATATATAATTTGTTGTTGATTATGTGTGTTTGGACGATTTTTATCGTTGTTATATGGTATGTTAAATACCATAAGAAATACTAGATGTGGGAAAGGGGATTTTCAAAGTGTATTTTGAAAATCAATTATTTATATAAAATCGATGGATTTTATATAGAAAAGGAAAAGGATTTTTATAAAAGGAAATATTTATAAAATCGAAGGATAAGTTATAATAAAGGAAATATTTATTTGTTAAATAAATAGAATAGAATAAAGGGAATATCTATTTGTTAAATAAATAGAAAAGATAAAAGAAATATTTTTTTAGGGAATAAATAGAATTATGAAAGAAATATTTATCTGGGAAGATAAATAGGATTGGAAGGTAATCATTATAAGTGAATAAACGCTGTAGAAGGAAATCATTATAAGTGAATAAACACTGTAGAAGGTAATCATTATAAGTGAATAAACGTTGTTAAAAGGAAATCTTTATAAAGCATATAAAGTTAGTGAATAAGGGTAAATCGACAAGTAGAGTTAATTGAATATCAGTTATTCAATTAGAGTTATCAAATTAGTTATTCGATAGGAGTTAATTGAGATAGAGTTAGGCAAACTAAGTTAATCGAATATAGTTTATTCGAATAGAATCAAAGGGGAGTTATCAAATCTAGTAGAGTTAAAGGAGTTAATCGAGTATAGTTTATTCGAGTAGAGTTAAAGGAGTTATCGAATATAGTTTATCCGAAAGGAGTTAAGTGCAAGAGTTAAATCAAATAGAGTTAAACCAATAGAGTTAATCGATTAGAGTTAAATCAATAATGGTTAGTTGAATAGAGTTAATCGAATATAGTTTATTCGAAGAAAGGTTATCGAATGTAGTTATTCGAATGGAGGAGTTATCGAATAGAGATTATTCGAAAGAGAATTTCATAAGGAATTTTGTTAAAGTTTTAAAGGATAAACCTTGTCTATCCCGAAGTTTAAACCGTTTTTCAGTTAAGGTCTGAGAGGTAATTATACCTGTTAGACCAAAAATTGGGCCTAACACCCAAATGCAGATCGCAGATCACAAAATGCAAAAAAGAGTAAATAAAGAGGAGACACACAAGGTTTTTATAGTGGTTCGGCTGTAGATGTAGCCTACGTCCACTTTATAATCTTATTGTTATACTGACTGATTACAAGAATCAGTTACATGTAGACACACAATCCATGTGTTAATTGAGATTAGAAGAGGAGAATTTATGTGAAGAAGGGTGCAAAATCCATGCACTTCAGCAATGGTGGAAGCCGTGAAGAAGAATGGCCAAAAAGATCCTTGAAAATGCCTTCAAATGAGGTATTTATAGCCGTTTCCTGAAGGCGGTTCATGGGACACATGGCACGCATCCCAAAAATCTCAAAATATGGTGGAAAACGTCCAGATATCATCTTCAAATCGTCATATGACATGTGTAATAAGATCCATGCAAGTTGGAGTAAAAATAGCCTTGAGAATAGGTCAGAACAGGCTGTCCAGGAGCAGGTGCGGGGATCGGATCGAGGTGGGGTACGTGGCACACGATCCAGGATAATAGGAGCAAGATGTGGCATGAGAATAGGTCAAAACAGGGAGCGTATCTGCAGGTCGGAAGTTCGGATCGCGATCATGGGGTCGGATCGTGGTCTAGGAGTGCGACCCCTAGCAACGGATCGTGACCTAGGGATGCGACCCCTAGGATCGGATCGTGACCTAGGGGTGCGACCCGTAGGATCGGATCGCGACCTAGGGGGGCGACTCCTAGGATCGGACCGCGACTTAGGGGTGCGACTCCTAGGGGGGCGAACCGATGAGGGGCGATCCGAGAGTGCGTGATCCATACTTCGATCGTGTGCTGCTTCGTTGCTTTATCCAGGAAATTTCCAGTTTATACCAGTTTACGGAAACGGGCATATCTTTCAAACCGTAAGTCCGATTGAGCCAAACCGAAGCTCAAACTGAAGCTAACTCAAAGATCAACAAATGTTACAGAGCTCAGCTCCATAATCGTTGTTTTCGGGCCCAAAAGAGGTTGTCTGATAGGAGTTTCGGGCCTTTTTATGTTGAGGATGTGATTTTGACCAAATCTCTCAATGTCTTCTGACGTCGTTTCTATCGCTCGAACATGTTATCATTCAGGAATTCCATGTGTGATGGATTTTTCCAAAAAATGTGTCAACATGTTTGCCCCCCAGAACATATCTTGCTGGTTGAAGGAAGATGTGTTCTGGATAATCTGAAAAATCCAAATTCAGAATGCGACGATCACGCCGGATCGTATTAAGGCCAGAAAAATCCAAGAAGACCAAGAGTTTGTACCTGCAAGAAGATAAAACAAACAATGCAAAAATATTTCCTAGATGGCCTTACCGGAGTAAACCATCCGAGGAGATGTTAGAGGGGTTCCAAGACGGCCTTACCGGAGTAAGACGACCAAGGAAAAGCAACGAAGGTTCCAAGACGGCCTTACCGGAGTAAGACGACCAAGGAAATGCCATGAAAGTTCCAAGATGGCCTTACCGGAGTAAGACGACCAAGGAAATGCACATGAATGCTCCAAGACGGCCTTACCGGAGTAAGACGACCAAGGAAAAGCACATGAAGATTTGTTTATACTGGACGGATCCAGTTAGGAGCCGGAGCTCATGTTCATACTGGACGGATCCAGTTGGGAGCCGGAGCTCAATGCTTATTGCTAATTCATGAAAACGCAGCGGTCGTTTGCCGGACACGACTGGAGACCACAAGTAGGTTCCATGCGTGTGGGCTGATGTGACGGTTCTTATTACATGCAGGGAAAACAAAGGAGGGCGAGAAGTCGCCTAAAAACCTAAAAACATGAACTGTGAACCGGAGTTCAGCAAACTGAAGAGATCCGCTGAGTGGGATCAGCGAATGATAATCCCGCGATTGCTCGATCCAGGATCGTTACCTCTCTGGGGAATAGATGGTGGCAACGCAGGTGTAGGCGTTGTTGGTCGAGTGACATATTCGAGTAGCTCTCCTCGTCTGACCCGATCCTCAATAAGATCTCGCAGATGTCTACAGTCATCAGTGTTGTGACCGTCTATGTCGTGAAATATGCAATGTCTGCCAGAATTGCGTTGTGCTAGCGTCGGCTCCCTCTTGGGAGGTCTTGGATAGGAGGCAGCACCTCCTGTATCTATGTTTATGTTGCTTAGAGTATCATTCAGTTCAGTGTATTTGTCGTATCTGGACCCTCTCTGGGGTGGAGCATTACGATCATTCGTAGCAGGGGTTTTTCCTTTACCCTTGTCATCGCCTTTTCCAGGATTGGGCGGTTCTCCATCTCCGAGCATGTTGACTTCGAGGGTTTTCTTCTCGGAAGTTGCATCTTCTTCCCGCAGAAATCTATCTGCTTCAAGGTAGAATTCGCCGAGATTTCGTGGTGGATCTCTGTACAAAGACTTTTTGAACTCCGAGTTATCTAGAACGCCGGATACTGCTGCCATCAGTACCATCGATGGTTCGGGACGATCAACTGATGCTGCTGCAACGTTAAATCTTTCCAGGAATGAACGCAGAGTTTCTCTGGGCCTCTGCTTGATTGTGGTGAGTGACATGACGTTCTTGGGTCGTGCGATGTGGACACGAAATTGTTCAATGAAGCGTGCGACCAACATGTTCCAACTGCTGATCGATTCTGTTTCCAGCTGCCGAATCCACATGGCGGCTATGTCAGTCAGAAAGAGGGGAAAACATTTAGCCATGACGTTTTCTGATGTCGATTGAACTTCCATATGCCGTTTGTAACGCATCAGGTGCACGGTAGGATCTGTCCTGCCGTTGTAGGGCTCCAGTTGTGGAAGTTTGAAATCTGGGGGATTACGTGAATTCCTGATTTCCTGAGTGAACGGGTTGTGTTTGACGTCGTCCACGTCATTCTGATAGGTGCGACCTCTCGAGAGGCGTTGAATGAGATCTGCTAGTCGATTTCCTTCAAAAAGTTGTTGCAAATTGCCAAAATCAGAGCTGGTGCCCCCAGCGTTGAATGCAGGAGAGGTTGGAAGCTGTTGGTGAGCTGCCAGAAGTGGATCGTGGCTCGCGGATCGTGGATCGAGGGGAGCGACCCGACCCGGTTCGAGGAGGATGGTTCGTGAGGTAGGTTCATGAAGTCCAGCTCGTGAGGCCGGATCGTGGAGTAGGGGGGCGATCCGACTTGGTCCAGGAGGTAGATCACGAACTGGTTGTTGTTGAGCAGGCGGGAGCGAGTTGGTGGGATCGGTTCGTGAGCCTAGTAGTGTTCCATGATCCAGGTCGCGGTGCAGAGGTGTACCACGAGACGAGTTCTGCTGTTGAATGGGGGGGTTATCCCCGAGTCCATCTGTGACGCGAGTCGTGGTGAGCCCGATCTGAGGGTTTCGAAAAGAGGGCGATCCGACCCGATTCTGGTCAATTGCTGGAGCAACTTCTGCATTGTTTTCAGCGAGCTGAATGTTGGCCGGCCTTCCATCCATCCGAGAGAAGAATTGGTTGATCATTTCCTGTTGTTTCTGGAGGAGATCGTGCTGCTTTGCCATCTGGGTCCTCAATTCAGCGAGAACTCCATCCATCTCGTCTCTAGTCAGGTATGCTGATGGGTCTTCATGAGAGGAAGCTTCCTGGCTTGCCTCGTTCCTTGTGCCTTCAGCGTCATCGGCATGAGAAGAAGTTCCAGTCTTCTTCCTTTTGTTCGCCATTAAGTTTCCTTTCAAGCTAGAAGTTGAAGTTTTTGTGTGCACCCCTACCTGGCGCGCCAAAATGTTAGACCAAAAATTGGGCCTAACACCCAAATGCAGATCGCAGATCACAAAATGCAAAAAAGAGTAAATAAAGAGGAGACAATACCCCCAACTTGATTGACTTCGTTTTTAACTAAGGAATGGCTAAGGTTTGATAGTAAGTGATGGTTAAGTGAATATAGTTAATAAGTGTAATGGTTTGAGTTGGCATCGTGATGGTTTGTTTAAACATCCGCCTAAGTCCAATGTACGAGTTTTGGAAATATTCTCCAATAAGAACCAGAAATGTTTTCTAACACAGAAAACAAGAAATGGAAATGTTTTCCAGTGTTAATAAGATATATTTTCTAAATTTAGAAATTAGCAAATGTGGAATATAGGGAAACATGAGATGAAAAATGAACTAAGGAGATAAATATTAAATGATGTCTGATTGATAGAATTTCCATCTGGAAATAATATCGTTGTTTGCACAAGTGTTTTTCTTCGATAGTTAAATCACAGACTATCGAAGTTTTTAACCATTTTAACGTTGTTAATATGGAGAGACCGGTTGGATTATTATCCAAAGAACCACTGTGTATTGGCATAAGCGTCGCGAATCATATAGGCCAAAGATAATTGAAGACGGTATAAAGTGCAAGGGCTATTGTATAAGTCTTAGATAACAATGCCTAAGATGGATGTACTGAATAGTGCCTTCGGTTCATCCTGTTCCTGGATGACTTGTATGGACGGATGTCTGACAGAGTATTTCCAGACGATCATGTATATTGATTTCTCCAACCGTACCAAGAGTGGAAGCGGAGAAGGAAACTTCTTTTAGCTAACACATAATGTATGGTTGAGGACGTCAATCGGTGATTTGATGGATTTGACGATGTGGCATTCAAAGTGAATCTGGTGTGATGATAAAGCGTAGCTTATAGCCTCACACCCGGTAAATGACAGAAATCGGGCAGGCAGCATGGCTAAGTTGGTCGCACCGAAGTAGGGTGTATAATCACCTGATCTAGAGTTTCATTAATTTCTAAAATCTATTGTTGATGCTGTCCCATTCGGGAAACGGTTGCTGATCCCAACCGTTGGTGATATACATTCGATACACTCAAGCGAAATGAGTGGTCGGTCATGTGTGGTCGGGTTGCAAGATGTTCTTGTTGAACCCAGTGTATTCCTCTCTAGATGTACACTAGCGAAAGATGGTTCCATGCCTTGTCATAGTTGGAAATCCATTACACAATACGTGCTTGCAGTTTTGATTATATACTATATATGTAGAACGTGAGATGAAAGCGTTTCTACTAGATGATTATTATATTGTGGTTGATAAACATTATTATAATATCAAAAGGTTTTTGATATAAAGATAATTTAGATTCTCATAAGGGAAAAACCCGTTCCGTTATACGACATGGTCTTATGAGATATCATTTACCTGCTTGAACTATTTTAAACTGTTTTACTCATACCAGTCCCATGACTGACCCGGAGTTTATTTTGTTTTGTTTTCCCTAAACTCTTGGGTGCCCAATTTTGTACGGGCAGTCAAGTAGTCATGATTTACAGATATACTGGAAGAGCTTGGAGCAGGAGGCTTCAGGATCATATAGCTATAGTTATTTCCGATGTGTTGTAAGTGTTGTACTTTGATAATGATGTATATTCAAGTACAGATGTATATTTCAAGTTATGTTATATATATTATATGTTATTCGTTTCGCTGTTAGATTCGTGTTACTCTGATGTGGTGTTGTTCTTCTTCTTCTATTCTAAGTTTCTATCTTATCTTTTCCTCACCCTCTAATTTCTTTCATTAATCACCGGTATTTTCGATCCTTGGATGATCGATATGTGTTGTATATCGGAAAACCAAAGTCAACAAAATCCCGGGTCATTACAGTGACATTCAAAGTAAATAAAAGTGTGATCTATACGTTATGGCCTCTAGCCTCACAACTGGGAAATGGTATAAAATCGGGTAGGTCGCATGGCCAAATGGTTAGCTACAAATTAGGATGTATTATCACCTGATCTAGAGAAATTCCATTTACTTTTATAATCTATTTCGATGTAGTCCCTTTCGGGAAACAGTTGTTGATCCCAACCATTGGTGATAATACATTCGGTACACTCAAGCGAAATAAGTGACCGGTCATGTTTAGCCTGGGTTACAAGATGTTCTTTTTGAACCCAGTGTATTCCTCTCTAGAGATACACTGTCAAAAGATGGTCCCATACCTTGCCAATTGGAATCCATTAACCAATAAGAGTCTGCGGTTTTTGATTCTATATTATATATGTGGAACGTGAGATGAAAGCTTTCCACTAGATTGCTATTTATTTGATTTAGACATTATTATAATATCATAAGAGTATGGATTTTGAAAAGAATGTTTTGGGTTATTGTAAGGTAAAAACCATCCATGTTTATGTGTGAATTGGTCTTATGATTATTCTTTCTTTTAAAAAGGATTTTAAAAGTTAAACAAATGGTTGAAGTTTACTCAGACCAGCCACATGACTGACCCAGAGTTTTTTTTTTCCTAAACTTTTGGGTGCCCAATTTTATACGGGCAGTCAAGTAGTAGGGATTTTACAGATATACTTGGAGAGTTGGAGCAGGAGGCTCCAGGATTATATAGCTATTTTTATTTCTGCTGTGTTCTAAGTGTTGTACTCTGATAATAGTTTTGTATACAGATACTGGTTTTATTCCAAAGTTATGTTATATAATATATTTATTCGTTCCACTGTGAGATTCGTATTTAGTCTGTTCTATTGTTGTATTCTTCTTCTTCTATTCTAATTTTCTATCTTATCTATTCTCACCCTCTAACTTCTTTCTATTAATGATCTGGAATGTTCGATGCCTGAATAATTGACATGGATTTTATGTTGATTTTCTGGGTCGAAAATCTGGTTCGTTACATGCCCCATTTTGCTTGATAATTTCAGAAAATAATTGAAAGGCATGCCAAATATTTTCTCTCTAATTTGCTTGATTGGTCCCCATGTAAAATATGGACAGACTTGAACTGATTTATGCCCAATAATGATTTCTGAAATTCATTCCGTTTCTAGAAACATATTGAATTGCATTTGCATATTTCCGGAAATCCATGAAACTATTTTCATGCAATTTCTTGTTTACTGGAAATATAATTTGGCAACATGAAAGATCGATAGAATTCTGGAATGACTTATTGCTATGTTTGATTTTAGAAATCACTCAATATGATTTCTTATCAAATATGTATTTATGGAAATGATTTTCTAAATTTTATTTGTGGCATATAGAATTGTACAGTGTATATTTGGAAATCAATGTCAAATCTGAAATTGGTTCTTGCCCCCCGGCCCCCAAAAAATGATTGATAAATTTTGGAAACAATTCTGGAAAGTTTCTTTCCCATTATTATTTTGCTGCCAAATTTTGATTGCATGATATTTCTAGAAAAAAAACTTTGAATTGATTTTTGCCAAAAGTATTTTCTAAAGATAGCTAAAATGTTTTCATTCCATAGATTTTACTTGTTGCATTTACATGAGCTTTATACTACTTTAGTTTTCTTGAGAATTGGCACTTGAGCTCTTGGATTTGAAACAACCGCCCAAGTATGTGTTTGCTCGACATTTTTGTGTATATTCTATCACTTACTTAACCCCTTCTTTGTTGTGCCAACTATGACTTGGCTTTGCACATGTTTTTTTTATATATCCTCTGCCATGCTGAACCATTTGTTTTATGCATAAATAACATGCGTATGTGAAGCCAAACTGGCTCGATAGTGTGATCATCTGGCTTGCTTTTCTTGTGTATATTTACTAACTTGAATTTGAACCTTGCTGCCTGGAACATGTTTGAGCTGTGTACATACTAATTAATCACCTGAGCTTTTCCATGCTTCAATGGCTTGTTGCATTTGTGTCATTGTTTGTTTATACCGAGTTGTGTTCTTGTCCATCTCTGTTTTACTTTGGCATGAGTTCTCTTAATTTTAGACTCGATCCAGTTGCAGCCTATGCTATTACTGGACATTGATGTTTGCACACTTGTTCACCGGCATAATGCTTTGAACATTTGTGAATTTGAAATGTTGAATTTAAATGCTTGCATTGCATTGTGTCTTGTACTTAAAGCATATGTGCACACATGTCCTTGCTTGAAAAATTAGCCATGATTAAATATGAATTGTTGAACCATGGTCCATGTGATGCGTCATCATATTGGTTTCGCATATATATACATATGTACATACATATATTCTGTATACCCTTGACTTGTTCATGGACACTTAACCCATGCAGCATGCATGTGTGTCGGGCATCACCTGAACACAACTTGATATATTTGTTCCTTGCTGACTATATTGTCCCTACACAAGTATGTGTATATACATACACATGTATGTGTATACATGTATAATGCACATGCAATATATATATATATATATATATATATATATATATATATATATGAGCACTACAGACGATGTCTACCTTGTGGTATTTACAGTGTATCATTATGAATATCACAAGTTGTTTAGACATAGATGGATGTCCATATAAATCAGATCAAGTAATGAAATATGATGGGAAACACACCAAAATTATGAGGCAAATAAATTTTTGAAATAAAAATTATATCTGTTAGAGTTTAAAATTATTTTGTTCCAGATTATTGTGTGTGTTTCTGTGACAAGTAAGCAGAAGACTGGACTGACTGAAAGCTGGCAGAAGATAGAAGACAAGTGTGTATGTATCAATGAATGTATGAGTGACATAGAGAAATGTAGTGAAGCAACAGTGTATATGAACATTTGTACAACTGAGTGACTGAGTGAACTGTAGTGAGGAGCAATGCATGCAAATGAAAATTAATATGAAATGTAATGTATTGTATTTCAGTGGAATGTACAAATAGTGGAGTTATGAATTTGTACTGTTGAAATGTTGAAAAAAATATTATTTCTAAATAAAATACTGTTTGAATATTTAAATTCTTGTGTAGTAGTATTCTATTTAAATGTAAATATTTATTTCTGGCTGTGATTAGTATAACAGTACAATTACCAACACATTTATAATAGTAAATATATGTTTGTTATCATCAAACAAAAACCATAGAATTGTTAGATACAACAGCGGGTTGAGACAGTTTTCTAGTAATGAGTCATCATCGAAGCTCATAGCTTGAAAGTATTTGGACACATTTGATGAGATGAACAAATTGCAATTATATTTGAGTCAAGTTCCATATCGATTTGATTATAGTATTGAACCAGCATTTGTGCCTCTAAGGCGTATGATACCTTATGAGCGGGAAGCAAGCGAATATCTATTCCCGTTGCTTGGCTCTAGAATGCAGGTATGTTCTTTAGGTTGCAACTCCGAAAAGAATTTTATGGGTCGCTGGAAGGTGTATGCCAATTACAACGCTTCACAAACTGCTTTGATTATGATTGGCTGGTTATTCCATTTGGGATAACAAGTGAGTCAACATATTTTGTTGATTTCTTGGACCATTCTCCAAGATATCACTTGAAAGAGTTGCACTTGTGCTATTCGAATTTATATTCGCTTTCCTATGGATGTTAAGGGAGCACAAGTCCAAAGTTGATTAAATTGTAGGTGTTGGGAAAACACCGTCTTTTGGTTAGCTTGTTAGAGTTACACTTTTCATTGAAAAAAGAGAAGTGGTTGGGTCACATATTTTTAAGTATGACATCTTTATAAGTCCTGCAAGAATTTTCATGTTTTAAATTTCGAAGTTAACCCATGAGCGTATTGGTTTTTCGCTCCAAGTAGAAACGATAAGCCGGGACACAATTGGTTGCTTGGTTCAGTGCGGTGTTTTTTCGACTAGAAAGTTATTGCATTTTCATTGATATGCAGAACCCCATAAGGAGGAGCATTTGACCGATTCAAAGTCAATGGCGATAGAGTTCGTTTTGGGGGGATAGGACGCATTATTTATTAGCAAGGGGGTTATAGTTTTTTGGTGATGTAACTTCACTGGGATTTCTCTTCCTCGAGAGGCATCTCAACCTTTGCTAGCGACAACGACTTAAATTCTTTGCCTCCAACAATTTTGTTGTTTCCCATATATGTGTATGGGAGGTGCATTTGTTGTGTCTTGAGTCGGAGGTGTACCAATTTGGAAGTGATTTTACTCTTGTGAACCTCACTTCTATTTATTACTGGTTATGGTTTTATAACTCAAGGTGATGTTGTAACGACCCGAAAATCCGTACCAATTTGAGCTGACTAATATCCTACACATTCAACTCAAAGTGTACGAAAATTCAGATCATTAATAGAAAGAAATAAGAGGATGAGAAAGATAAGATGGAACTAATAGAATAGAAGAAGAAGAAGAACGCAACCGAGTAGAATCAGAGTAAACACGAATCTCACAGCGGAACGAATAAAACATAACTTTGAAAATACAAAACTGTATTATATGTACATACCATTATCAGAGTACAATACATCATATCACAGCAGAAATAATCTCTAAATAACTAAAACTGAAGACTCCTGCATCAAGCTCCTCCAAGCGTATCTGTAAAAGCCTGAAACACTTGACTGCCCGTACAAATTTGGGCACCCAAGAGTTTCGGGAAAACAAGCAAAATAAACTCTGGTTCAGTCATGGGAATGGTGTGAGTAAATTCCTACCATACGGTTTAACTTTGAAAATCCTTTTGAAACAAAAGGATAATAGTAAGACCAACCCACACATAAACATGGACGGTTTTTACCTTACTATAACCCAAAATATTTTGATATCAAAATCCAGTGATATTATAATAATGTCTAATAAAGTAAATAACCAAATAGCAGAACGCTTGCATCTCACGCTCTACATATATACTATAAAATCAAAACCCGTAGGGCGCTTATTGGAGATTGGATTCCAACTATGACAAGGTATGGGACCACCTGCCGATAGTGTATCTCTAGAGTCGAATACACTGGGTTCAACAAGAACGTCTTGCAACCCGGCCCACACATGACCCACCACTCATTTCGCTTGAGTGTATCGAATGTATATCACCAACGGTTGGGCTCAAACCACCGTTTCCCGAAAAGGGACAGCATCGATAGATTAAATAAGTAAAAGGAATTTCTCTAGATAGGTGATTATACACCCTAATGGGAGCGACCCACATAGCCATGCTTCCTGCCCGATTTTTGTCATTTCTTGGTTGCGAAGCTTGAGGCTACGTCTTTCTTTTAGAACATCTGGCCACCATACACTTTGAATGCCACATCGTCAAACCCATCAAATCACTAGTTGATCTTCCCAAAAATATTACGGGTATAAAAGCTAAGAGAAACGAATTTCTCCGCCACCAGACGTAATACCTAGAAAAGATCGTCTTATGTGACCATTAGGAATACTTTGTCAGATATTCGTCCATAAAAGTTGTCCTGGGACTGGACAAACAGAAAACACCATTCTGGAACAGGACGACCCTTGCATTTCACTCCGTCTTCAGTTGTCTTCAGCATAATCAACTTCGCAGCGCTTATGCCTATACGGAGTGGTTTCGGATAATATATCCAACCGGTCTCTCCGTATTGACAACGATGGTCAAAACACTTCGATAGTCGGTTATTTAACTATCGAAGTAAAAACAACATCCATTCAAATGTACATCTAAACATCACACAACCACGGGGGCTTTTATTTAACATTCGTTTTTATTATTCAAATTCCCA
Source organism: Allium sativum (assembly GCA_030737875.1). Classification (NCBI taxonomy): domain Eukaryota; kingdom Viridiplantae; phylum Streptophyta; class Magnoliopsida; order Asparagales; family Amaryllidaceae; genus Allium; species Allium sativum. The sequence goes on along the minus strand of CM060924.1, from coordinate 179,314,747 downwards.
TATCTTACTAGATATTTCTCAAACCCCGTTTTAGCACTTTCACACTTCTTGGAAAACATTCTCAGTTATTAAAACTCTTATTCTTATATATTCTTTGGACAAACATCGTTATTTATTACTTCCGAATAAGTGGATTTCGAACCAAACTATTTACATTCCCTAGGGAGTAGTGCTATATATAAAAAAAGCACGCTTAAGCTTGGTTAACAGCGCTAATTTAATCGTTGTAGTTCAAAAACTTGTCATACGCTGTAATATTCTCCTTTACAACTAATCTTGATGTAACAGTCACGCTTAAGCCTAGTCAACAACGTTATTTTATTGATATAATTCTAAGACTTGCAATACGCTGCCATATTCCCTTTTATATTAATCTTGACATCTCTTTCTGTCACAAACTGATATCGTTCCTCGATAATAGTGAAGCCGTTCAAGTTGGGGTATTTTATTTACCTCTCAGACCTTAATCGACATCATTCTTATCATAGAATAGATATACGTCTGTAACTCTAAACTCCTTATTACTTATAATATTCATTAACCGTATTTCTTGCTACATTTGAATAGGGTTTTATGACGCCATATCCTTATTCTGAAAACTTGGTTGTTTACATCTATTTATAGTAAACATTAACCCTTCGCTTCGTCTTCCTTAAACATTTCTCTTTAAACTTCTCTTATCAACAATCGATCCAGTCTTTTGTCTTTTTGGCAAATTTACTTCTTATTCGAATTATTATACCCAATTCAAACTTAATACAAACTTAATACTATCTTAAATGGAATTGCTTTGAGAACCAATTAATTTAATCAAATAGTGATTAACTTGATCATTTGTTGAAGTAAAACATTTTACTTCATTATTAATAAAAATACTAATTACATTAGTTCAATACTATTAAACTTCACTAATAAAAAAGGTAATTAAATCTTATTAATTTTGATTAATTTATTTCCATTAGATTGAAGACCAATTAATCAAATAATTATTTTCCCAATAAACATTTACTTATATTTATTTTATAAAAGGACCTATAAAATACAGTTTATAATAGAACTTCTATTATAATTTAAAACTTTGCCTAAAATATAATTTTTATAATTAACTTCGTTGATTTGCCTGACGACCAATCAACTTCTTACAAAATGATGTGTTTATGGTTGACTTTTGCTATTTTCTTAATCGATATCGTCTATTTATTGAATCAACATAACGTTGAATTTCCATTCAACACGGTTCAAACAGTGCATATATAAATCCAACAGTACATATATATATTGAGGAATCCGGTTGGATTCCTCCAATAGGTTTCCTATATCCATCGATGCTAGTCAAATCAGTATCAAACCATTGATGTATACATATGCAACGATATATATATATATATTTCAACTAATTTAACTGTAATTTATCTAAATGACCATCACACAGCATTCAACCAATATTTATAATATTTTAAAATAGATCAGTGTTAGTGAATTTACTCACCTTTGCGCGTTAACCGTTAAATAACGATTTGCGTTGGCTGATTATACCCGACGCTTCAATTGCCTAAAATTTTAACGTGCTCCAGATCACCTTCTACTGGTTGTATTGTGTAGCCTGCATTCCAATTGAAATGGTCCGCAGTCACAGTTTACCGCCACCGTCGTGCTGTTTCCATGAATCTCGGCATTACTCGGTGAAATGCGCTCACCACACCTTACCATCGCACACCGCAAAAGACAGTCCGTCACCTTCTCATGCATACGGCCATTTGATTCCCTTTTTGTTATGTTTATTTTTTTACCGACTTTAATGTTTTAAAATTTTCTCATTAATATTTTCTTTGAACACTCCATACTTTCTCCAGCTCGAATCGCAACTATCAGGGGCCATTACCTCATGTTATACTCTCTGTCCTCCCTCATTTCACCTTGCTTTTGAATATACTGTAATGGCCAAACCTGCCTCGCTCTCATCAACTTTCTTCTTCCCATTCGTTTGAATAACTTCCAGTTCGATGATCACATCAGGACCTGCGTGTGCGAAAACTTTGTCCTCCAGACCTCACAAATACTTTGCCTGCTACACTATAAACCTCGCCAACTTCATACAATACTCGATCTTTATTTTAGACGTGCCTTCTCCTCCTTTACACCATACTCTTTCTTCTTGAGCTTCTTTGATGTTCCCCTTCCCAACCAAATTAAAACGAGGACCAAAGAACTTGAAACACGTCTCTTTTCCTCACCCTGGCATTTGCGCTAAAAGCTCTCCACCCAGCATCATTCGTAGTACTCAAACTCCACTAGTGTTTTCACGTAATCCTCTCCCTACTTAATATAAACGCCACCTTTGCATATTCTACACGCCACCGTCATTTGCATTATAGTTTCATTCATGCTCCAATCCTTCAAAACAAAACCAACGCCCCTATGAAAATCTGAAACCGTCACACCCATCACGAACAAAACCGCTTCTGCCTTTTACTTGGCCATTCATGACACATCCTGCTACCGCAAATTCATCCCTTCTTTATATTTAATAGTGGTACCATGTTACAACGCAAACTAATGTATGCGCTAAGATTACCAAAGTTAAATGTCATACCGGGACGTGACCACTCCTTCAAGCCATCACCTCGCCTCATCAGAATAGCAGCAGCTACAATGGACTCAAAATTCCAGGTAATTATTCAACGCCATGATTGTATGTTGCTGCCATTTTCCGTGACTTTGAAGCATCCCAACCCATTAACTTTTCAAGGAAATGCCCAAACTATCTCTCCCTTCTCCTTTTTGAGTACTCGACCCTCACACTGTCCACGATCAACTCGACCCAGACTTCTGCCAGCTCCATCGATGCATTCCGCCACCATGCCTGAAAGCGTAGCCCACTTGATTATTGTAGACTGCAGTTGACAAAGAAGAATGCATCTTCAACGCACTGTCTTTTATTTTATTTTATTTTAATCGCCATTAGCATATCATATTGTAAGATATTCAGAGCAGGAAGGAAAGAATGTAGAGAGCAAAGGGGTGTTGGTTGTATGTATGTATATATATATATATATATATATATATATATATATATATATATATGCAGTGAAGTTCCTTGCCCCGCAAGGAGTTAGATGGCTTGGCACCCATGAAAGAATGTTGTTAGGCAAGCACGAAAGCAATCTGCGTGGCAGTAAAGGAACGCAATGTAGGTAGGATCTGCTGGAAGTAGGGGTTCAGGCCGTCACATTTATAGCTGGAAACAGGGTGGCATGTATTAGGTTTGCAGAGATTTGCTAAGACATAGCTTAGGTTAGGACATGAGGTTGATATTTCGATCTGTCCTTGTATTCTTGCCTTCTGCTTTTCCTTTTAAGCATATTTGCCTTAAGTTTTATTTGTTGGGTCACAGTAATTCCCATAGGTACCAGTACTTTGTACGCAAAGAAAAATGTAGGTGATGTTTGTTTTAGGTATATAGGCATATGGTGACTGTTTTAATTTACTATAGCCGAACTTGTCGCAAATCGCAAAGAGAAGCAAGCAAAAGATTTGAAACTGCCAGTTCCATGTGCTGCTTCAGTTTTTTTTTTTTTTTTTTTTTTTTTGATTCTCTTTTGCTTGCCAACTTGCGTTTTGGTTAACTAGTCTCCTACATGGCGTCTTTGTGTCGTTCATTCTTCTTTAATTTGTGTCATGTTTCCTTTTTATCCCCCCATTTTCCTTAAGAATATATTAATGCAAAACTTAAGTCCAATTTCAAGTTTTATCCTTAGATTTCGCTTCAGGAATACTGCATTGCTTTCTTCAGTTACTTCAGTGTTATAAGTGTTCTTTTCCGAGCAGCTACAGACAAAAATAAGAGTACACTCGTGTCCAGCGAGGTGCCACGATCCCAAAAATATAATAATACCGGTAGTTTAACTTATATTGTGAAACCCCAAACTGTTGATTAAGGGTATAAAATACTCTAAATCTTTTTGCATATTTAATTAATTAAAAATCACAGTAAAATTCTAAAAAATTAAATTATCACTACGTCTCAAAAGAATCTTCTCCAAATTCGAAACCGATATCTAGTTATATCGAATAAACTATTACGGTCGATAAATGATTCTATAGCGACTATTCGAAAATTTGATTTGGATATAACTCGAAATCTATAACGCGAAATCTTGGTTTTTCACTTCCATTTTAAAGATACAATTCAACAGATTCCAACGTTTCTTATTTCGCGGAAATCCAACTTATAACGGGTCATGTACACTCAGTTGAAGTTCAAAACGTTAAATTACGAACTGCAGCGTCATTATGAGCTCGATTATATTTAATATTTATTTTTATACGTTCAACTTCGTTTTAATATACAAATCCACTTATATTCCGAATTCAATATTTAAACTGATTTAAATATTCAAATACAAACCGATAAAAATGCGGGACATTACACTCCTTCCCCCTTAAAATAATTTCATCCTCGAAATTGCTAAGAAGTGAAGATAATCTAATTCTAACTCCTTACAACCTGCTTGGTTGAAATTTCTTACTTCACATCCCCATAACTCAATCCTTGGTTGATCCCCCATCAATCCATTCTCAAACCAATCTTTTGCTTTAACTAAATTTCTGTCTCAACCCCAATTCCATTTACTGATTTATTTCTCAAATCAGTTATCTTCATCTCCAAAATCAAAATTCGATTCTTATTCTCCAAGAATCAATTCATTTTAATAACTCGAATCTCCAATATTTCTCTTTTACAATTTCCATTCTGGATCGTTCCCAATTCAGTCCAATCTTGTTATCTTAGTTTAAGTTCTATTTTTACCATTTTAACTCCATATGTTAAATCTTTATTTCAGAAAATTTCCTAGGATTTATTTCTAATTAGTTTGAAATAATATATATTTACATATAATAATAGAAATTCAAAACATTTGAATTTTTAACAACTCGTTTTCTCAAAACAATTCAAAAACGAAATCTTTTGGCAGTAATCCATCACTTAGAAACTCGAAAACGAACACTGATGATGCGGCCGTCATAATCAGAGTTATTTTCCAGTGATCAAAGTGAGTTCAATACTATATATTTTCAAAACTTATTTTCAAACATTTCGATTTTTGAAGTTACTTCAAAATGTTCGAAAAACATTTTCAAATCACCCAGGATCTTAAAATTTCCTTATATAATTCAAAATCCAATTTCAAACAGCTTTCCCAGTTTCTAGAGTTTTATTTCAATTCTGGTTTTGAATTCAGATTTAGTTCATCTGATTTTACATATTACACTTATATAATATTTCGATTGGTTATTTATATAACCAACTCAATTATAATCTTATTCGATCATAATAATGATCACACATCCAATATATTATGATAATATTAAGTTATATACTTCTTTTTATCAAAATATATTTGGGTAAAATTATTTTATTCACCCAACTTTTAAAACAAAATTATGTCGAATTTCTCTATCCAAGCGTTTATAAATCCCTATCGGCCACGTCAGCTAAACACGTCGATCTGGAATTTATATACCACTCAACAGATCAATCAACATAATATAAAACAGTTTTTATATCAATTTACAAATACACGCTCAAATATATACACTCTGTAACGACCCGCATTCTACGCATCGTAGGATCGTAGAATATTTATTTCTTTCACATACGAAGTCGTATGGTCATGTAACTTTGGGAGACGACTATTGTGGTCATTTCCCATGTTCATGATTTTTCCCGATTTTTAAATGACCATTTTACCCCTAGTTATCACTGTTTTGGCCATAACTTTTGATTGGAAAGGAATTTTGACCTCAAACCACTTCCATCGGCTTCGAATGATGGTTTCTCTTTCCGTAGAGTGGTCACATTAGCCAAACGGACTCACCGTTTGGGAGATATGGCTGAAACAAGTTTCAGATAGTGAAAGACAGCTTAATTGGGCTTAACCGGGTGATTAACAGCTAAGCCCAAAGGGAATTTCGGGTTTAGAGGTATAGGAGGACTGATTAGGGTTAGGTTATCACCTTCATTTCAGTTTTGAGCCGCCACAAACCTCCTTGAGACCTTAGTAATGGCTTCCTACATCTAAAACACCCCAAATCACTCTCTAATTGAAGATTAGGCTTAGCAACACCAAATTAAGGAGAAAAAGCACCAAAGTAAGGTTAGAGCTGCTGTTAGACATCAGTATTCGCCCCAAATCAGAGGAGTTTCAGTTCTGAGAATTTCATTTGTGGCCAAGGTGAGTGATTTGCATAGTTTTTGCACTAATTACGGTAATTAAGGGTAATTAGTGAAGATTAGCGAATTTATACGTAAATAAATTCTGGAAAAATTCTTAAAATTCTAAAATAATGTTTTAAGGCTCTGTTAGAAATTTGGGTTAATTTCGATGTGTTTTGCTAATCGTATGCTTAAACATGATTAAGAAGGATTATAGGAAAATGTGAGGTTTTAACCACTTTTGATCCATTTTGGTTCATTCGAATTGTTGTTATGGTGTTTGTAATTGATGTTATATGTTGCTATGACAGTTTGACATGAATTATAATTGATTAGAATAGTTAGATTTGTCAAAAACGTCGTCGAATGGCGTAAACAAGTTGCTGGAAAAAGTTGCAGAAAGCTGTGTAGAGCTTCGGATCGGATCGGATGGGGGGGGGCTCGGATCGGACATGTGAACTGGGCAAGGAAATCCAACCCGAACCGGAGTTTAGCACATAGAAGACGTGGCAAGAAGGAAGGCCATTTCCTTAGGGTTGGAGTGGACAAGGGGATCGGATCGGAAGGGTAATAGAAGCCAAATCGGATCGGCTCAAGATGAAGGCTACGACTAGAGTAAGGCGAGGTGATCGGATCGGATCGGATTAGATAGGAACGAGGGAGCTGATTGGAAAAGGAGCATGAGCTGGAGGAGGACAGCATCCCGACCCGACCCGGAGGAGGAGGATCCCGACCCGACTCGGAGTGAAGCAACCGACCCGAACCAAAGGGAAGATGGCAAGGATGGAGGACCGACCCGAACCGACGCTACCGAACCGAACCGAGTTCTATGACTGTTACTGTACGACAACTTTTTCTGAAGACCCACTCCAATTCGACCAAACCCGAGATGCAAAGGAAGTCCAAATGAGAAGTTAGAGCTTAAGGTTCAGATGGGAATCAACAAGTTCACTTCATGGTTGGGCTTTGCTGCGGGACGCGTGCCAAGGAGTTATCGACACCTATAGCTTTGGACCACTATGGTAGGAGATACGAAGGCGGATTCAGGGCCATTATGGCATTGGTAGAACCAAGGGCTATGACCAATGAAGTGGGTCATTGAAATGTTTGGTCATGACTCCAAGTGTTTGGCTTGGTCACAGCAGGGTTTCTACAAGTCGGGATTCTTCGTTACCTCAGTTTGTCTAGTGTTCCAAAGTGGTAGATGTCGTAAGCTTTACGCACTGAGTGAGGGATGTGAGGATGGTTGCTATGGATGATCTGTTTGCTCTCATTTTGACATGCACACCCACCCCCGTATTCTTACACTATTTATTATGGCACCTTGGAGTATTGTACGGTATGTGGTACTAACTCTTTGGTTGCAGGTCCAGGTTCAGGTATGGCTTAGTATACCTGTTATTATTCTATTTAGATGCTTATCGCTCATACCAGGCTTTATGTCTGACCCAGAGTTTTATGTCTCCTCTTATTACTCTGGGTGCTCACACGAGCAGACTAGAGACAGGTTAGCTGGTGATGCACGGGTAGATGATCCGGAGACGAGCAGGAGGCTTCCACGTAATATATATAGTATTCTCCCTGTATTGTTGAAGATCACCGCTTGGGCATTGTTGGTGTGTCTTCTGCTTCAGCTTTCTTTTGTTTAGAGACAGTAAATTTGGAAAATTTGTAATAAGCTGTATTTGGATTTCCGCTGCTTTGATGATTGAGGTTGATTTTAGTTATCAGCTTATGCACTGTCTCGCCTGTTTTGTGTCAAGTATGTTATTATTATATTTTATTCCATGCGCTGTGAGATATTCTACAGGTTTCTTGATTAGTTCATTCCCTTCTTTCCTTTCTTATGATGACCGTCTTGTGCTAGTCGGGCATGTGTACAGCGCACTTTTGGAGGAAATGAAGGCTGGTGCGAGGCGGGCCGTCACACTTGGTATCAGAGCTCTAGGTTGCGTAGTTAACCTAGGGAAGTTATCAGGGAGAGATAGTATACGTATACGAGAGAGCGTATTTGTGTTTATTTTGGTTTTCAAAAGCTATATATATACTATTAGTAGTATAAGGATGAAGTCGTACTGCACTAGCACCACTATGGAGTCGTTAATCATTTCCTTTTTCAGATTGACGATGAGCCGATATGTTAGAGGTACCGGTAGAGGGGCCAATAATGGGAATGCTGCTGACATGAGGACGATGTTTACTGACCTCATGAGAGAGATGCTTAGAGATGTACAGAGGGCAGCTCCCAATGGTGGAAATGGTGGTGGTCCAATGGTGCAGGCGCCAAGAGTCGACTTCGCCAAGCTGAATAAGGATTATACTAGCCTTGGTGGAAAGCCGTTCCACGGAACGGAGTCGGCTACGGATGTTCAAGATTGGTTGGATAGTTGCGAACGTATCTTCGAGGATTTGGGTATCGAGGATGCGATGAAGAGGAAGCTTGCGTCCCGTCAGCTGCAAGGGCGGGCAATGAATTGGTGGAATGCTATAAAGGCAGGTACTCCCGAAGATCAGATTACTTGGGAGCAGTTTAAGGCTCGCTTTAGTGAGAAGTTCATCCCAACTGCTCAGAAGTCAATGTTGTTTAAGAAATTCTTGGAGCTCAAGCAGAATGGCAGGGCTGTCTCAGAGTATATTGCTGAATTTGACACTTTGTCAAAATATGGGTTATCTCTTATTGATACTGCCGAGAAAAAGAATGAGAAATTCATAACTGGTTTGGATCAGTACTTGGGGGAAAAACTTATTAACCACATCGATGAGACGTTTGAATCGATTGTGGGGAAAGCGTTAAGGTCAGAAAGTCTCTACCCTAAGCCGAAGACTGAGGTTGCATCCGCAGATGAGCCAAAGCCACAAGCTAGTGGTGGAGGCAAAGGTGGTTCCCAGAATAAGAGAAAGCAGAATCAGGCTAAGGATGGCCAGAAGAAAAAGAATAAGCAAGATGTGGAGTGCTTCAGCTGTGGTAAGAAGGGCCATTATGCTAGTAATTGCCGGGCCAAGCCAGCGGATAGGAAGTGCTTCAACTGTGGCCAAATGGGACATCACAAGGACAAGTGTCCACAGCCCCCTAAAGAAAAGCAAATGGTGAAAGCATATGCCCATAATGCTATTCCTTCTTCGTCGAATGCCCCAACTGTGGCGGTGAAGGGAAAGAATGTCGTCATTCAAGGTATGCTTTCTGTTTATGATGTTTCTGTTAGAGTTTTGATTGATACCGGAGCTTCCAGTTCTTTCATATCTAGTGACCTGGTAGATAGGTTGGGATTGGAGCCCGAGATTGTCGATAGACCTTTAGTAGTGACGAACCCGATTGGTGGTTCGACTAGCCTTAGCATGATTTGTCGTAATGTGGTTCTATCGAGTCATGGATGCATGTTTGTTTGTGATTGCTTTGTTTTGGGCTTTACTGGGTTTGGCATTATTTTGGGAGTAGATTGGCTCCAAAGATACGGGGTGGTGGTAGACTGTGAAGGCTTGTTGGTGACAGCTAGAGCGAATGATGGGCGGAGGATAGTGTTTGGTGGTCTACCCAGTAAGGGGGTATTGGCTAGTTTTCTAAACTCCCTCGACATTCCGCATAGTGAGTTATCAGGTTTGCCCGTGGTTGGCCAGTATCCGGATGTTTTTGAAGAAGTGACCGGACTTCCACCACACCGAGAGATTGAGTTCCGTATTGATTTGGTAAAGGATGCCAGGCCTATAGTGATGCCACTTCGTCGTATGGCACCAAGGGAGTAGCGAGAGCTCGAGGTGCAAGTCAGCGATCTTTTGAAGAAGGGATTTATCAGAAGGAGTGTTTCTGAATGGGGAGCACCAGTTGTGTTTGCTACCAAGGCGGATGGTTCCCTTCGTTTGTGTGTAGACTACCGCGAGTTGAATAAAGTGACGAGGAAGAATAAGTATCCTCTACCGCGGATAGATGATTTGTTTGATCAGTTGAGTGGCGCGAGAGTATTTTCACAGTTGGATCTCGCGACAGGTTTTCATCAGCTTAGAGTGGAAGCTGAGAGTATAGCTAAAACGGCATTTCGAACGCCGTCTGGATTTTATGAATGGTTGGTCATGCCCTTTGGGCTGACCAATGCTCCAGCATATTTTGTGGATCTTATGAATAGGGTATTCAGAGATCAGCTGAATAAGTCTGTCCTTGTGTTCGTTGATGATATTTTGGTCTATTCGAGGACAGAGGAAGAACACAAGGAACATTTAAGAGTAGCGATGGAGGTGTTGAGGAAACACCAATTGAAAGCAAAGTTTTCTAAGTGTCACTTCTGGAAGAGGGAAGTGAGGTTCTTGGGCCATGTTGTATCAGAGAATGGTATTGCCGTGGACCCGGCGAAGGTGGCTACGGTACAGGATTGGCCTACGCCCAAGAATGCAACAGATGTAAGGAGTTTCTTGGGGTTAGCGGGATATTATCGTAAGTTTATCCAAAGTTTCTCCAAGTTAGCAGCACCATTGACCCAGTTGACCAAGAAGAATCAAGCTTTTATCTGGGATGAAAGGTGCGAGAATGCATTCAAGAGTCTAAAGGACAAGTTGACAAGCGCACCAGTGTTAGTCATTCCTAAGGGGGATGAAGAGATGACGGTATACACGGATGCCTGTGGTACCGGACTGGGTGCTGTATTGATGCAAGGCGGTAGGGTTATAGCTTATGCAAGTCGGCAATTGAAACCGCACGAGAGAAGATACCCTACCCATGATTTAGAATTGGCAGCGATCGTGTTCGCGTTAAAGATGTGGAGACACTACCTCTTGGGAGAAAGATTTGAGCTGTTTACTGATCATAAGTCGTTAAAGTATCTCCTCTCAGAAAGATCTGAATCTCCGTCAGCAGAGATGGTTAGAGTTCTTAGCTTCCTATGATTTTGACATCGCATACACACCGGGAAAGGGCAATGCGGTGGCTGATGCATTGAGTAGAAGACATGCCAGCTTAGGGGCTATGTTCCTTGAATGGAAGCAACTGGAGTTTATCGCGGGGTTTGATTTCAGACCAAAGTGCGAATTGGATCCGGAAATGTTAGCAAGTTTGACGATCAGACCCACTTTGATTGAACGGATCGGCTCTAGTCAGAGGGGCGATCCTAACCTATTGGAGATCATCTCCAAGTTAGAGATGGGAGTCGATGAGGAGATGAACAATTATGGGCTTGATCGAGATAGATGGCTTAGAAAGAATGGAAAGCTTGTTGTACCCAATGTCAATGGATTGAGGGATGAAGTGCTTAGAGAATGTCATCACTCAAAACTAACCATACACCCCGGTGGTAATAAGATGTATCGAGATATGAAGCAGACCTACTACTGGGAAGGGATGAAAAGAGACGTTGGGAAGTTTATATCCAAGTGCATGAATTGCCAGCTAGTTAAAGCCGAGCAAAAGAAGCCTAGTGGGTTGTTACATCCCTTAGAAATTCCCGAATGGAAATGGGAGCAAGTCTCGATGGATTTCATCGATGGGTTACCAAGGACTAGATCGGGATATGACAGCATTTGGGTAATTGTAGATCGACTGACTAAAAGTGCAAGGTTTATACCAGTCAAATCGACTAGAACGGCAGCTAAGTTAGCAGAATTGTATATGAAGTGGGTAGTGAGATTTCATGGAGTACCTAAAAGCATTGTGAGCGACCGAGACCCGTTGTTCACTAGTGGGTTTTGGAGGAGCTTGCAAGAGGCGCTAGGGTCAGAGTTACATCTCAGTACCGCATATCATCCTCAGACCGACGGTCAGACGGAAAGGGTGAATCGTATTTTAGAAGATCTCTTGAGAGCATGTATATTGGATTTTGGTGGATCATGAGATGACCATTTGCATCTAGTAGAGTTTGCATATAATAATAGTTACCAATCCAGTATCGGTATGGCTCCGTTTGAAGCTTTGTACGGAAGACCGTGCAACTCACCATCATGTTGGATAGAGACTGGCGAGAAGTTTATGCTTGGACCAGATGTGGTGAGGGAAACTTCAAATAAAATCATGATCATTCAGCAAAGAATGAAGGCAGCCCAGGATAGGCAGAAGAGTTATGCTGATAAGAGAAGAAGAGACTTAAAATTCTCCGTTGGTGACTTGGTGTTTGTCAAGATTTCTCCGTTGAAGAGCGTAATACGATTTGGCAGGAGAGGCAAGTTGACACCAAGATTTGTTGGCCCATTCCCTGTTCTTGAGCTAGTCGGGAATTTGGCATATAGAATTGACTTACCAGAGAAGATGGCGGGAGTTCACAACGTATTTCATGTTTCCCAACTAAGGAAGTTCGTTCACGACTCAGATATGACTATCTCACCTGATCAGTTGGAAGACTTCGAAGTAGAACCCGAGGCAGTTGGAAACCGCAAGCCGGCCCGTATTGTCGCACACGACATGAAGCAACTTCGAAGGAAGTCGGTGAAGCTAGTCAAGGTACAGTGGAGCGAAGACGAGAATGATTGTACTTGGGAAACAGAAGAGGACATAAGGAAGAAGTATCCAGAACTCTTTGTCTGGTAAGATTTTATTAGCGATTTAGTTTTCCGCATGCTAGGATAGACTTGTTTGCTTGTTTTGCATATTTGATTGTTGTATATGGTTGTTAGGCATGCGGGATCCCTTGTATGTTTAGGGTTAGGGAATTTCGGGGACGAAATTTCTTAAGGGGGGGAGAATGTAACGACCCGCATTCTACGCATCGTAGGATCGTAGAATATTTATTTCTTTCACATACGAAGTCGTATGGTCATGTAACTTTGGGAGACGACTATTGTGGTCATTTCCCATGTTCATGATTTTTCCCGATTTTTAAATGACCATTTTACCCCTAGTTATCACTGTTTTGGCCATAACTTTTGATTGGAAAGGAATTTTGACCTCAAACCACTTCCATCGGCTTCGAATGATGGTTTCTCTTTCCGTAGAGTGGTAACATTAGCCAAACGGACTCACCGTTTGGGAGATATGGCTGAAACAAGTTTCAGATAGTGAAAGACAGCTTAATTGGGCTTAACCGGGTGATTAACAGCTAAGCCCAAAGGGAATTTCGGGTTTAGAGGTATAGGAGGACTGATTAGGGTTAGGTTATCACCTTCATTTCAGTTTTGAGCCGCCACAAACCTCCTTGAGACCTTAGTAATGGCTTCCTACATCTAAAACACCCCAAATCACTCTCTAATTGAAGATTAGGCTTAGCAACACCAAATTAAGGAGAAAAAGCACCAAAGCAAGGTTAGAGCTGCTGTAAGACATCAGTATTCGCCCCAAATCAGAGGAGTTTCAGTTCTGAGAATTTCATTTGTGGCCAAGGTGAGTGATTTGCATAGTTTTTGCACTAATTACGGTAATTAAGGGTAATTAGTGAAGATTAGCGAATTTATGCGTAAATAAATTCTGGAAAAATTCTTAAAATTCTAAAATAATGTTTTAAGGCTCTGTTAGAAATTTGGGTTAATTTCGATGTGTTTTGCTAATCGTATGCTTAAACATGATTAAGAAGGATTATAGGAAAATGTGAGGTTTTAACCATTTTTGATCCATTTTGGTTCATTTGAATTGTTGTTATGGTGTTTGCAATTGATGTTATATGTTGCTATGACAGTTTGACATGAATTATAATTGATTAGAATAGTTAGATTTGTCAAAAACGTCGTCGAATGGCGTAAACAAGTTGCTGGAAAAAGTTGCAGAAAGCTGTGTAGAGCTTCGGATCGGATCGGATGGGGGGGGCTCGGATCGGACATGTGAACTGGGCAAGGAAATCCAACCCGAACCGGAGTTTAGCACATAGAAGACGTGGCAAGAAGGAAGGCCATTTCCTTAGGGTTGGAGTGGACAAGGGGATCGGATCGGAAGGGTAATAGAAGCCAAATCGGATCGGCTCAAGATGAAGGCTACGACTAGAGTAAGGCGAGGTGATCGGATCGGATCGGATTAGATAGGAACGAGGGAGCTGATTGGAAAAGGAGCATGAGCTGGAGGAGGACAGCATCCCGACCCGACCCGGAGGAGGAGGATCCCGACCCGACTCGGAGTGAAGCAACCGACCCGAACCAAAGGGAAGATGGCAAGGATGGAGGACCGACCCGAACCGACGCTACCGAACCGAACCGAGTTCTATGACTGTTACTGTACGACAACTTTTTCTGAAGACCCACTCCAATTCGACCAAACCCGAGATGCAAAGGAAGTCCAAATGAGAAGTTAGAGCTTAAGGTTCAGATGGGAATCAACAAGTTCACTTCATGGTTGGGCTTTGCTGCGGGACGCGTGCCAAGGAGTTATCGACACCTATAGCTTTGGACCACTATGGTAGGAGATACGAAGGCGGATTCATGGCCATTATGGCATTGGTAGAACCAAGGGCTATGACCAATGAAGTGGGTCATTGAAATGTTTGGTCATGACTCCAAGTGTTTGGCTTGGTCACAGCAGGGTTTCTACAAGTCGGGATTCGTCGTTACCTCAGTTTGTCTAGTGTTCCAAAGTGGTAGATGTCGTACGCTTTACGCACTGAGTGAGGGATGTGAGGATGGTTGCTATGGATGATCTGTTTGCTCTCATTTTGACATGCACACCCACCCCCGTATTCTTACACTATTTATTATGGCACCTTGGAGTATTGTACGGTATGTGGTACTAACTCTTTGGTTGCAGGTCCAGGTTCAGGTATGGCTTAGTATACCTGTTATTATTCTATTTAGATGCTTATCGCTCATACCAGGCTTTATGTCTGACCCAGAGTTTTATGTCTCCTCTTATTACTCTGGGTGCTCACACGAGCAGACTAGAGACAGGTTAGCTGGTGATGCACGGGTAGATGATCCGGAGACGAGCAGGAGGCTTCCACGTAATATATATAGTATTCTCCCTGTATTGTTGAAGATCACCGCTTGGGCATTGTTGGTGTGTCTTCTGCTTCAGCTTTCTTTTGTTTAGAGACAGTAAATTTGGAAAATTTGTAATAAGCTGTATTTGGATTTCCGCTGCTTTGATGATTGAGGTTGATTTTAGTTATCTGCTTATGCACTGTCTCGCCTGTTTTGTGTCAAGTATGTTATTATTATATTTTATTCCATGCGCTGTTAGACATTCTACAGGTTTCTTGATTAGTTCATTCCCTTCTTTCCTTTCTTATGATGACCGTCTTGTGCTAGTCGGGCATGTGTACAGCGCACTTTTGGAGGAAATGAAGGCTGGTGCGAGGCGGGCCTTCACACACTCAAACTCAATCAAGAGTATTACTAACTCCATCTCTATTGAGTTACGCCACAGAGCCAAGGTAATCACTTAACCTTCAGCTCTGATACCAACTGTAACGACCCGGAAATCCGTACCAATTTGAGCTGAATAATATCCTACACATTCAACTCAAAGTGTACGAAAATTCAGATCATTAATAGAAAGAAATAAGAGTATGAGAAAAATAAGATAGAACTAATAGAATAGAAGAAGAAGAACACAACCGAGTAGAATCATTGTAAATGCGAATCTCACTGCGGAACGAATAAAACATAACTTTGAAAATACAAAATTGTATTATATATACATACCATTATCAGAGTACAATACATCATATCACAGCAGAAATAATCTCTAAATAACTAACACTGAAGACTCCTGCATCAAGCTCCTCCAAGCGTATCTGTAAAAGCCTGAAACACTTGACTGCCCATACAAATTTGGGCACCCAAGAGTTTAGGGAAAACAAACCAAATAAACTCTGGGTCAGTCATGGGACTGGTGTGAGTAAATTCCAACCATATGGTTTAACTTTGAAAATCCTTCTAAAACAAAAGGATAATAGTAAGACCAACCTACTCATAAACATGGACGGTTTTTATCTTACTATAACCCAAAATATTTTGATATCAAAATCCAGTGATATTATAATAATGTCTAATCAAGTAAATAACCAAATAGCAGAACGCTTGCATCTCACGCTCTACATATATAGTATAAAATAAAAACCCGCAGGGCGCTTATTGGAGACTGGATTCCAACTATGACAAGGTATGGGACCACCTGCCGATAGTGTATATCTAGAGGTGAATACACTGGGTTCAACAAGAACGTCTTGCAACCCGGCCCACACATGACCGACCACTCATTTCGCTTGAGTGTATGGAATGTATATCACCAACGGTTGGGCTCAAACCACCGTTTCCCGAAAAGGGACAGCATCGATAGATTAAAGAAGTAAAAGGAATTTCTCTAGATAGGTGATTATATATCCTAATGGGAGTGACCCACATAGCCATGTTGCCTGCCCGATTTTTGTCATTTCCTGGTGTGAAGCTTGAGGCTACGTCTATCTTTTGGAACATCTGGCCACCATACACTTTGAATGCCACATCGTCAAACCCATCAAATCACTAGTTGATCTTCCCAAAAATATTACGGGTATAAAAGCTAAGAGAAACAAATTTCTTTGCCACCAGACGTAATACCTTGAAAAGATCGTCTTATGTGACCGTTAGGGATACTTTGTCAAACATTTGTCCATACAAGTTGTCCTGAGACTGGAAAAACAGAAAACACCATTCTAGAACAAGACGACCCTTGTATTTCACTCCGTCTTCAATTGTCTTCACCATAATGAACTTCGCAGTGCTTATGCCTATACGGAGTGGTTTCGGATAATATATCCAACCGGTCTCTCCGTATTGACAACGATGGTCAAAACACTTCGATAGTCGGTTATTTAACTATCGAAGTAAAAACAACATCCATTCAAATGTACATCTAAACATCACACAACCACGGGGGCTTTTATTTAACATCCGTTTTTATTATTCAAATTACCATATCTTACTAGATATTTCTCAAACCCCGTTTTAGCACTTTCACACTTCTTGGAAAAATTCTCAATTATTAAAACTCTTATTCTTATATTTTCTTTGGACAAACATCGTTATTGAATTACTTCCGAATAAGTGGATTTCGAACCAAACTATTTACATTCCCTAGGGAGTAGTGCTATATATAAAAAAATCACGCTTAAGCTTGGTTAACAGCGCTAATTTAATCGTTCTAGTTCAAAAACTTGTCATACGCTGTAATATTCTCCTTTATAACTAATCTTGACGTAACATTCACGCTTAAGCCTAGTCAACAGCGTTATTTTATTGCTATAGTTCTAAGACTTGCAATACGCTGCCATATTCCCTTTTATACTAATCTTGACATCTCTTTCCGTCACAAACTGATATCGTTCCTCGATAATAGTGAAGCCGTTCAAGTTGGGGTATTTTATTTACCTCTCAGACCTTGATCGACATCGTTCTTATCGTAGAATAGATATACGTCTGTAACTCTAAACTCCTTATTACTTATAATATTCATTAACCGAATTTCTTGCTAAATTTGAATAGGATTTTACGACGCCATATCCTTATTCTGAAAACTTAGTTGTTTACAACTATTTATAATAAACATTAACTCTTCGCTTCGTCTGCCTTAAACATTTCTCTTTAAAATTCTCTTATCAATAATCGATCCCGTCCTTTGTCTTTATCGCAAATTTACTTCTTATTCGAATTATTATACCCAATTCAAACTTAATACAAACTTAATACTATCTTAAATGGAATTGCTTTGAGAACCAATTACTTTAATCAAATAGTGATTAACTTGATCATTTGTTGAAGTAAAACATTTTACTTCGTTATTAATAAAAATACTAATTACATTAGTTCAATACTATTAAACTTCACTAAATAAAAAGGTAATTAAATCTTATTAATTTTGATTAATTTATTTCCATTAGATTGAAGACCAATTAATCAAATAATTATTTTCCCAATAAACATTTACTTATATTTATTTTATAAAAGGACCTATAAAATACAGTTTATAATAGAACTTCTATTATAATTTAAAACTTTGCCTAAAATATAATTTTTATAATTAACTTCGTTGATTTGCCTGATAACCAATCAACTTCTTACAAAATGATGTGTTTATGGTCGACTGTTGCTATTTTCTTAATCGATATCGTCTATTTATTGAATCAACATAACGTTGAATTTCCATTCAACATGGTTCAAACAGTGCATATATAAATCCAACAGTACATATAAATATTGAGGAATCCGGTAGGATTCCTCCAATCAGTTTCCTACATCCACCAATGTTAGTCAAATTAGTATCAAACCAATGATGTATACATATGCAACGATATATATATATATATATGTATGTATTTCAACTAATTTAACTGTAATTTACCTAAATGACCATCACACAGCATTCAACCAATATTTATAATATTTTAAAATTGATCAAAGTTAGTGAATTTACTCACCTTTGCGCGTTAACCGTTAAATAACGATTTGCGTTGGCTGATTATACCCGGCGCTTCAATTGCCTAAAACTTTAACGTGCTCCAGATCACCTTCTACTGATTGTATTGTGTAGCATGCGTTCCAATTGAAATGGTCTGCAATCTCATTTTACCGCCACCGTCGTGCTGTTTCCATGAATCTCGGCATTACTCGGTGAAATGCGCTCACCACACCTTTCCATCGCACACCGCAAAAGACAGTCCGTCACCTTCTCATGCATACGGCCATTTGATTCCCTTTTTGTTATGTTTATTTTTTTACTGGCTTTAATGTTTGAAAATTTTCTCATTAATATTTTCTTTGAGCACTCCATACTTTCTCCAGCTCGAATCGCAACTATCAGGGGCCATTACCTCATGTTATACTCTATGTCCTCCCTCATTTCACCTTGCTTTTGAATTTACTGTAATGGCCAAACCTGCCTCGCTCTCATCAACTTTCTTCTTCCCATTCGTTTGAATAACTTCCAGTTCGATGATCACATCAGGACCTGCGTGTGCGAAAACTTTGTTCTCCAGACCTCACAAATACTTTGCCTGCTACACTATGAACCTCGCCAACTTCATACAATACTCGATCTTTATTTTAGACGTGCCTGCTCCTCCTTTACACCATACTCTCTCTTCTTGAGCTGCCTTGACGTTCCCCTTCCCAACCAAATTAAAACGAGGACCAAAGAACTTGCAACACATCTCTTTTCCTCACCCTGGCATTTGCGCTTAAAGCTCTCCACCCTAGCATCATTCGCAGTACCCAAACTCTACTAGTGTTTTCACGTAATCCTCTCCCTACTGAATATAAACGCCACCTTTGCATATTCTACACGCCACCGTCATTTGCATTATAGTTTCATTCATGCTCCAATCCTTCAAAACAAAACCAACGCCCCTATGAAAATCTGAAACCGTCACACCCCTCACGAACAAAACCGCTTCTGCCTTTTACTTGGCCACTCATGACACATCCTACTACTGCAAATTCATCCCTTCTTTATATTTAACAGTGGTACCATGTTACAACGATAACTAATGTATGCACTAAGATTACCAAAGTTAAATGTCATACCGGGACGTGACCACTCCTTCAAGCCATCACCTCGCCTCATCAGAATAGCGGCAGCTACAGTGGACTCAAAATTCGAGGTAATATTCAATGCCATACCCAGTATGATGCTGCCATTTTCCGTGACTTTGAAGCATCCCAACCCATTAACTCTTCACGGAAATACCCAACTATCACCATATTTCCCTTCTCCTTTTCGAGTACTCGACCCTCACACTGTCCACGATCAACTCGACCCAGACTTCTGCCTGCTCCATCGATGCAGTCCGCCACCATGCCTGAAAGCGTAGCCCACTTGATTATTGTAGACTGCAGTTGTCGAAGAAGAATACATCTTCAACGTACTGTCTTTTATTTTATTTTATTTTATTTTAATCGCCATTAGCGTATCGTATTGTAAGATACTCAGAGCAGGAAGGAAAGAATGTAGAGAGAAAAGGGGCGTTGGTTGTATATATATATATATGCATTGAAGTTCCTTGCCCCGCAAGGAGTTAGATGGCTTGGCACCCACGAAAGAATGTTTTTTGGCGAGCATGAAAGCAATATGCTTGGCAGTAAAGGAACACAATGTAGGTAGGATCTGCTGGAAGTAGGGGTTCAGGCCGTCACATTCATAGCTGGAAACAGGGTGGCATATATTGGGTTTGCAGAGATTTGCTAAGACATAGCTTAGGTTAGGACATGAGGTTGATATTTCGATCTGTCCTTGTATTCTTGCCTTCTGCTTTTCCTTTTAAGCATATTTGCCTCAAGTTTTATTTGTTGGTTCACAGTAATTCCCATAGGTACCAGTACTTTGTACGCAAAGAAAAATGTAGGTGATGTTTGTTTTAGGTATATAGGCATATGGTGACTGTTTTAATTTACTATAGACGAACTTGTCGCAAATCGCAAAGAGAAACAAGCAAAAGATTTGAAATTGCTAGTTCCATGTGCTGCTTCAGTTTTTTTTTTTTTATTCTCTTTTGCTTTGCCAACTTGCGTTTTGGTTAACTAGCCTCCTACATGGCATCTTTGTGTCATTCATTCTTCTTTAATTTGTGTCATGTTTCCTTTTTATCCCCCTTTTTTCCTTAAGACTATATTAACGCAAAACTTAAGTCCAATTTCAAGTTTTATCCGTAGATTTCGCTTCAGGAATACTGCATTGCTTTCTTTAGTTACTTCAGTGTTATAAGTGTTCTTTTCCGAGCAGCTACAGACAGAAATAAGAGTACACTCGTGTCCAGCGAGGTGCCACGATCCCAAAAATATAATAATACCGGTAGTTTAACTTATATTGTAAAACCCCAAAATGTTGATTAAGGGTGCAAAATACTCCATTTTTTTTGCATATTTAATAATTAAAAATCATAGTAAAATTCTAAAAAATTAAATTATCACTACGTCTCAAAAGAATCTTCTCCAAATTCGAAACCGATATCTAGTTATATCGAATAAACTGTTACGGTCGATAAACGATTCTATAGCGACTATTCGAAAATTTGATTTGGATATAACTCAAAATCTATAATGAGAAATCTTGGTTTTTCACTTCCATTAGAAAGATATAGTTCAACAGATTCCAACGTTCCTTATTTTGCGAAAATCCGACTTGTAGCTGGTCATGTACACTCAGTTGAAGTTCAGAACGTTAAATTACGAACTACAGCGTCATTATGAGCTCGATTATATTTAATATTTATTTTTATACCTTCAATTTCGTTTTAATACATGAATCCACTTATATTCTGAATTCAATATTTAAACTGATTTAAATATTCAAATACAAACAGATAAAAATGCGGGACATTACAGATGTGGTTCGAACCCGATCAAACTAGAGGTTCCATATGAAAGAGGCGTTGCTCGTTCTCGACATCATTAAAAGGAGTTGTTTAGACATCCATTTCAGGATGAATGTGCCGTTAGCTATCTAATACTAAATGGGATAAATCCAGTGGTTTCATATGACTAATTGAGATTCCCAAAAGGATGCAGGAATAATTATTGATGGTTTCCATCAATAAGTTGCCATGGAGTTGGGGATTGTATGGTGGAACTCAAGTGATACCTGATGCAATGATGAGAGATGCTGAATTTTTATTCCTTATTTTAAAATGGCAAGCCTAGTTGTCTAGTCATATATGGATAGAATATTGTATTGGATGTTTTATATTAGCTAGGTTAGTATCCTACATGCTAGGATAGGCATGGAAATTATTTTTGATGATTGTTATAATTTTTCCATGCATGTTTGATTATTGATGTTTGACATATCTATTTGTGCTTTATGGTTGTTAGGCACGTAGCGTAGTTGTGTTCTAGATTAGCTTAATTAACTCCATACATGACTTGACATGTTCATGTTAGATAAATTTTATTTATTTAGCATGCTTACATTTCTTGTTGATATCTCTACTATCTTGTTTTACCCTCTTTGTTATGTACATGCCCAGGTAGACAAAAGTAAGATTTGATATTTGGATGCTTACTCGGTTTTATTTGGATCTAAATGCTAAGTTTGCTCTAAAATGAGGTATATATTAGATGTAAAATTATGGTTTATGTCTTGATGCATTTTTGATGATTTTATACCCCAAATATGGAAAACCACTTTTTTGCTTTTGTTTTCTTTTGTAGGGATGAGTTATACTATAACGACCTAGATTTTTTATCGATAATTCTAAACATTTAATATTGTTTTAAATTTTGAATTGATAAAATAAATTGATTTGTTTATTGAGTTTATCGATTTAATAAATGACATACATTTTAATTTCGAATATATCGAATTGTTGTAATACGAAAACGAGAATAATTGAATCTAAATGATTCAGATGATCAATACAAATTCTATGTGAATATAAATGGATAATAATAATAATAATATCGAAGAGTTCATTTTTTGAATTTAAAATTATATTATATTGATTTAATATGGTACTTAAGAATAGTAAATTTACAATGACCTCGGTTTTGGACAAAGCCAATTTTATTGGATCCGGAACGTCAAAACATAGCAATGTGTCAAATTTTATCGCGATTGGAGTTCGTCTGTGGTAATTTTAACATGAAACTTCAGGCATAAGTATCATGAGGATATTATAATAATAAAATTATTGGATAAGCTCTAAATCAAATTGAAATCAAATATCTTTTATAAATCAAATCATATTGATTAAATTCAAATCGAATTTAATACACTATACTTGATCTTACCTAAAATCTATCCCCGAGTTGTACACCGCGCAGACCTATCTTCCATTTATAAATATGTGACCTTCCCTTACCATTTTTCCTCTTTGGCTATTGAAATCGAATTCCCTATTAATTTCATTTGCAAATCAAAATCGGACGAAAACTTCGAAATAAAATTAAAAATGGACACTGCCCAAATTCATTCCTTCGAGGCCGACCCCTTCTCCTCATTTGTTCGTTCATCTCCAACACTTAAAAATCGAAATACTCCTCATTTGTTCGTTCATCTCCAACACTTAAAAATCGAAATAAACCATCCCCTCCTTTACTCATTTCAGTATCAAATCAGATGAAGAAAATGGGGAGGGAATTAGAATCGAAACCCAACATTTTTTCTTTCCCTTAAAAATCAAAGTCGACGCCTTCTTCACTATTTTCAAAAATATGGATTTATTCAAATGACAATTTAAATTGGGAGCGCGATTTAGGGCAGCGAAGTCAAAATCTATTTTCGGGCAATCATTCGTCGATTCGAACTGGAGTCTGTGGGTGGATATTGTGGATGTGCAAGGGTCCGTGGCTCGCGAAGTGGAGGATTTGTGAAGCTCGGTGTTCGAAGGTGTCGCGATTTGGGGGTTTTGTGGCTGCGATGCATTTCAGAGAAGATGTCGAGTGATGAATTATAGTGATGTTCGAATAGCATTTGTGAGGAGCTGATCATTGGGAGGTATTGGTTGTGATTTCTGTGTGTTGCAGAGGGTGAGATGAGGGTATGAAGCAGTAGGGGAGTTCGAATGTGGGCTGGTGATAGTCGTGACTTTCGGGTGAAGGAGGTAAAGGGTTGCAAGGAGAGGTACGGGTTTGAAAGGAATTGTCTGGAGCGTGTTAACGGGTTCGTAATAGGAAGAAGAGGGAATTTGAACTGGTTACAACAAAAGGAAGAAGAGTTAAAATTATTTAAAGGTAATTAAATTTGGTAATTATTTATTTAAGTAAATGTTAAATATTTAGATTATAAAATATTTAAAAATATGTTTTTTGTCATACGAGGCCCGATTGGAAAAAATGAGGCACAATGGATTTATAGCTCCAAAATGTACGAGTGGGAGTGCATTTCGGGTTTTTTAAAATCAGCTATGAATGTTAAATTTAAATCGAACGTCATTCGATTTAATTTTAATTTGGGACGGATCATAAACAAAATCAAGGTGAGTAAACTCACTCTATGGATTCATTTATAATTTATTATAAACGAATTTTTATATATCCTACTAGTTGGTAGTTTGGATGCGTTGAAATATTATTATGGCTATTATATATATATATTAGTTATATTTAGGCTTGGTGGTTGAAATATATTAGTTATATTTAGGCTTGGTGGTTGGATATTTCTTGCAGTACTATTAGCGGATGACAATCTGTGCGCCCGGCAATATATATATTAGATGACCTTCTATACCGCGATATCCTGCCTTGAAGAAGGATGAGTATTATTTATGTTGTCTAACATCTGTGATGCAGGAAAAATAGGTTGGAGGGATCCAGCTGGATTACTAAACAATTTAATGTGATTGATTATTGGATGTTTGATTATTTCTAGACTTTTATATATTGATATTTAAAATGTCATGAAAGGGATTTTGCGATCTAAAAGAAAATTTTATTTTTTTCTAAATAGAAATTGAACTTCTAATGGGTTAAGAAAAATTTACTTATTTTTAATAATAAAAATAAGTAGCTAAATTTATAAATGAAGTTTATAAATAAAGAGAAATTATTATCAGTGGATAATTTAGGAATGTAAATTCAAGTGTGAATTTAAAAGGAAAATTTATTTTCCTAAAGTAGAAATTGAATTTCAAATGAATTTGAAATTAAAGACTTATTTAAAATAAAAACAAGTGGTATAAATTATAAACCATGTTTATAATAAAGATGAAAAAAAATATAATTGGATAAATTTGAAATTTTAAATTCAAGTATGAATTTAAAAGGAGAATCGGGAATCATTTCAAAAATTAAAAAAAATGAAATTTATTTTGATATTCGGAATGTAAAATTTAATTGGATAAATCTATGTAGATTTATGATTGAGATTCGACCGCATCGAATTTATAAAAATAAATTATTTCTAGAAATGATATTGGAATTTAATTAAATCGAAACTAAAATTTATAACGAAATTTGAAAACAGATTCTATATTTATATGTAAGTTATAGTAATATAATATTTCAAATAGGAATTTGGTTTCAAATGGATTTTTGAGATGGGAGCTTGTTTTAATATATAAAACAAGGAAGTTAGATTTATAAACAATGTTTATAAATATAGTGAAGTAATTATCATCGAATAATTTGGAAGTTAGATTCAAACGTTAATTTAAAAGAGACTTGGATATAGTTTCAAAAAGGGAACGATTGATTTTATTCCGGAATTCAGAATATAAACTAAACTGAGATAAATCAAAAGCATTTATAATTGGTATTTGATTATATTGAATTTTATAAATAATTTATTTCCAAAGGAATTAGAATTAAGTATAGAAGATTAAGTTATAATTAAATTTATAACTAAGTAATGAAAGAATTGACGATTTAGGATAATTCAAAATTTTAAGTTAGATTTGGAAAACTTGTTTAATTTATATTAAAAATATGGAAGAATGGAGTTGAAATTTATATAATAAACGAAGTTTAAATGTTTATATTTAAATATAATTAAAATGAACTCGTCGCAACGCGATAGTTCATAATTTGATGTTTCGAACTTCAATTGAGTATATAGAACTTAGTTTAAGTCAGAATTCTTTGAATCAAGAATCATCAGGACCTAATGAGTAACACTTTTCTAATGGAAGAGAAAAAACTGGATTTCGCCTTATGTTAGACCAAAAAGTGGTTCTAACACCCAAAATAGCAGTAATCCTGATGAAATGAAATCAAAACGTAAAAGAGAAACATATGATTTATAGTGGTTCGGCGTTAAAGAGCCTACGTCCACTTTCTACTCTTTGGATTGATGATCTAAATACAAATACAATAGTAGTTCTCACTCAATTTCACTCATACAATGCATAACTTCACTCAATGTTTATGGATTTTCACTTCAAATGGTGGTAATGATTTGAATATAGTGATGAAATTCGGTTGACAAGGGAGATTGGGCTCTGAATTTGCCAAAAATCCCCTTTCAAATGACCCTTGGTGGTGTATTTATAGGTGAAAATTGTCTTTGGACTGGCTCCGGTTCGGATGCACGTGGCGCTCATCCCTTAAAAATAGGGTTCGGATGGAACGAGATGAAGACAGCGTATCATGTTAGTGGTGAACGTGGGGGAAATGGCGCATAACCGCTCTGCATCTCTAGGGTTCGTGGGATGTTGCTGTTGTAGTTTCCTGCTTTAAGACCGGATTGGGATTTGCACAGGGGATTCGGATCGGTGGCCTCCGATCCGATCCGGTTATGTCTCCAATATGTCATTTTTTGACTCGTTCACTGCATATCCAAGAGGTTCGGGCTATACCCCTCCGAACCGAACCGATTTTTTGCCAGGAATTCCTTCTTCGTACCTCTTCACTGAACGATCACTTAACTTTGAGTAGCCTTGTTCACAATGTAGGCTAACATTTTGCCTCCTCGAAGTGCACTTCTATTGGAGATAGAGTGTGCTTCAAAATTGTCTTTTTATTGTCTTTTAAATCGAAGTTGTAGAATAATTGCAATCATTCATTTGTAAAGTTGTGACATCTTATTAGGCCGTGTCCCTTAGTGCTTATAAATATGACATTAGATGCTCGGACCATTCTGGTTACCTTTAATAATTTTGATATCTCATTTGCCATTCGCACCATCCTTCAAGGTAAACTCTTATAACCCTGTGCTCATGAATCTTTTATTTCACGTTGGGTTTACTTCTCGTATAAATCAAAATGAATGATCACACTTTGGTTCGACTCAGTTCCATCACGTCCAGCCCACATTCCAAATGCTGTTGCATTAATGGGATGAACGACCTTGGACTTATTTCTTGTTCGAATCGGATAAAAAAGTCATGTCGGTTGGGATACGAAAAGCCCTTCTACACGTGTATAAATCCATCACTTCTCCATTTTCTTTCACTTCTCTTTTTCATTTTCGCTTTCTCCAAAACCACCGGTGAAACCCTAATTTCCAAAAACTCTAGAATTCCTTCCAAACTTCTAATCAAGTTCATAGGTGTGTTTAGATATCTAACCTTTCTAATTTTAATTGATTTAAATTCGAACTTGGAAATAGTTTTAGGCGAATTCATTCGCTGCCATGTCGATTTTGGTGTCATGTCCCCTGTTCCGCCGCCATCGTCGTTGGTGGCGTCGTCGGCACCTTGAGACGGTGGCGGGGCAAACCTGATTCGTCACTGGAAGGGATTCACCATGAAAGCTTCGTATTGGATGGACTTCCATAAAAAAGGGAAATGGGCTTGATGTTACTGGAAAAGCGGAGAAGAAGAAGAGGGAGAAGAGAAGTAGGGGGCTGGTTCGAAGCAGGATGAAAGTTCTAACACTCCTTAGTCAAGTGGCATCGGTTCGAGTAAGGGAAGATGATGGTGGCTATGGAAGAAAGTTATTTAAACGGACAGGTCTTGGGGTGTTGGTGTGGTTCGGTTCGGTGTCAACCGATCCAATTACAGTCACTTTCCTTTAAGCCCATCCGATCTGATCCCTCTTTTCTCATGCTCCGAACCGATCCGCCTTGATGGAATACTCAAACTTGTCTGCTGGTAATCTGAACACCTGAACCAATCCGATCATTACACATATGTCCGAACCGAACCGAAGCTATCCAAATTGACGTACAAAAATGGCCCAACTAACTTAATCAATCATTGACCGCGGCCTGTAACTTTATGGACAATTAGGATAGAGCCCTTCTTAGTTGAATTTTTTGAACTATTGGCAAATACATAGTTGTCTTGCTCACCTTTGCATTGCATTCCTTTATACAATTATCTTGTATCATTGCATACACACTTGTGCATTTTAGCTTTACACACATGCACGGGGGTTACAGGAAATTTTACTCTAACTCCTACTATTGCTTCTTCAATAGCTTAGCAACCATGGCAGAAAGACGCTCATCTAGATTAGCAGAACAGAGAGATGCTGTCAGATCATTTGAAAATCCACCTGTCGAGGATGTATCTTCCACCTCAGATTCAGGATGGAATAGTGAGGGAGAAGATTATGAGATGGAAGCTCATAATAGTGAAGTATCTTCTGGAGGTGATGTCTCTCTAGGTGAGGAAGAGGAAGGAGGGGTAGGAGATAACCGCGCACCAGACGAATTTGAAAATGTCACTATTTTGGAATCGCCTAAAAATTTAGTCGAATCAACAATTGACAATGACTGACTTTTACGGATACGCCTAAAGTATGGGATTCTTCAAAGAGATACTCAGTTGCCTTCGAAAATAGATCGTCCCCATAATCCACCAGAAGGATATATGGCTATCACCAGATTAATGTGTCTAGTTGGGGCAATACCTCCGTTTCCGCCCTTTGTCGTCGATTTTCTGAGGCAATTGCGGATTGCCCCCATGCAACTGCATCCCAACTCCTACGCTTATTTGTACACCCTGTACATAGCCTACAAGGAGATTTTAGGCGTAGAACTTACTTTTGATGACGTTCGTTTCTTTTATAATTTCAGGCACCGGACCCAAGAGACTCCATCCTTTTCATACATTGAATCAGTTTCAAAAAGGAAAATTATCACCATCCCATATAGCAGCAAGGCTGGTGACTCAAAACCCGAATGGTTCTATATTAGACAACAACCTGGGTGTGCTAGGAGATGGCTCAAGTCAAGTAAGGCACCAACATTTTGGATTTCAACTTCAAATACTTGTGTCAACACATTAGATGACTCTTATTTTTATTCGCAGTTCCTAATCCAAAGCAAGTGATGGCCAATTATACCTCGATCGCTTGCACCAGCTACTCATTGGTGATCAAAAGTTTTTGACCATCAACGAAGTCCTTAAAGACGAATACCTCCATCGTCACGGGTTTTTATCTATTACCCACAGTATAGGCCATGGGAAAGGCCCTTATGTATACATACCCCCAGTCGATATTATCCCTGAGACGGGAGAAAGCTCGAAAGGTCCAACGGTACCCCTTAGGGACCCCCCCTTCTCCATCTTCGACTCAGGATGATGAACTAGCAAACATAGCTAAGAAAGATAGAGACAGATATATCACTCCTGAGGACGCGACTACCCCTGAAAGGCCAATTTCTCCAAAAGAGTTGCCGTCGGTTATTCCTTCAGGAGATAATACTATGGTGGATGACTTTATATATCGGGGTTTAGGAAATCTTCCCTTTCACGAGACCCTTTATACTGCAGAAAATTTAGCAACAAATCCTATTGCTCTCACTTTTAAGGAAGAAGTTACTCCAGTAAAGTCCGGGGACATTGCACATACTAGCATCAGTCCGGGCTCTAGTATGTTTGGGGGGAATCACTACTTAGGAAACACGTTGCATTCTAGTACTGCACGTCACAACACTTGAGTTTTATGTTAATGTTGATTCTAATATTCTCTCATTTCTTCTTGTAAGACAAATGGTGAGACAGCGTTACTATATGAGGGACGTTCGATCGAGTATGCCCCCAATGGATCCCGATGAGAGGCATGACCGACATGAAAGTAGGGGCAGAGATAATAGGAGGGACCGACCTCCAAGGCCCTATCGGTCTTTCCTTTCTCGATTCCCACACCGCAAAGACTCAGACAAATGTAAAAATCTGCCTTCTCGTCACAAGGAGGAGAAGTATGGCGTCAAACCTTCTGCCTCATCCAAAAATAAAGCTCCTCAAAACAGCTCTTCAAAGAAAGTACCTGATCCAACAGAAAAAACAAAAGGAATCAGGGAAAGAAACAGGAAAGGACAGGCCCATCATGAAACTTAAGCATCGCACTGTCAACATCACCACTACGAGGCCAGTTATTCTTAATGATGAAAACCAGGCCATATTGGAAGTTTGGAAGCAACAATTTCTCGATCACCGTTTCGGGCACATGCACTTCGTCCCAAAACTCACACCGGTAAATCTTGATTGGGCTAGCGACGTTAAGGCTTCCATAGACTTTTTAGACGAACAATATAAGTAGATGAAGAAGTATGCAAAGACTCTCTCCAAAATCATTAGCGATCTGGTGGCAGATGTAAAAACCATGGTCGATGCCGCCGAGTATGACGCAAGGGCTATCGAAAATTCTGAGAAAGATCTGGAGGATGCCCAAGCTAAACTTGCTCTTGCACAATGCAACGCAGATAATTATAAGAGGCAACTCGAAGAATTACAGAAGCTCTATCATTCTGAGCTTGTGTCCCTTAGTCAAGAGCGAATAGATTTAAAGAAGCAGGCTGAGGACTCTGAGAGCACTCGTCTCGCCCAAGAGAAAGCAGACTTAGTCAAAAAGAATGCAAATCTTGTGGCTAAATTACTGGAGGCTGAAACAAGGGCAGTTCTTGCCAAAGGGAATGCAAACACGACTTTGAAGCAAGTTGAGGAAGTCAATGAACGGCTTAAAGATGCTCAAAGGCAGCTGGATGAGAGTGGTGAAACTATGGTTGGATTTTTTGCTCAGGTGATTCGTCACCGAAATCTTGCTTGGCTTAAGGACTATCCTCTTCCCCTTGTGTATGCATGGGACCAATTGGTCGAATGGGAAAAAGCAGAACTTGGAGTTAATTTGATTGACGAGGATAAACTGATGGAGAAGTACTTGAGGGGCGAAGAGATAGCCTGCTTAGCTAAAGGGCGAAAACTTATTGTCGCCGTTATGGAGGAGAAAGAGCGTCAGGCCAAAGGAAAGGATACCCTTGAAGTTGGTTCTTCTTCTTCCACTATCGAGGCTGTTGTAGTAGAGGGGTATGATCCAGAAAGGCCAGAGATCCCTGGGGCTTCTTCCTTGGCTTCTACTATCGGATTGACTCCCGAAATTTCTACTGTTCAAGTGAGAAATCTGCTGAGGGTATTTCTACTTTTTCACCTCAGTTTGCCAAAGCTATCTCAACCTTTCGTCACATTATTGGACAAACAATTGAAGGACCCGCGTTTTCTCCTGAGTTAAAAACTGTTACTTCTCATTCTGTAGGTACCAAGCCAACTGAGAAAATGGATGATTCACAGAAGACAACTCCAGGTGAAGGGTTTACTAAAGAGACTCGGGAGAAACGTGATGAAATCACCGCTTCAAAGTCCGGAGAAGAAGCCGAGGGCAAGAAAGAGGAGGTTACTGATAAAGTTCCCGTGCCACCCATCACCGAGACTTCTCACCATGGGGAGATGATAGATGCTCTGATAGAAGATGACAATGACGAGGGACATAAAGATGAGGATGACGCTGTTGTGACTGAAGATTTGGGGAACGTTGATGACATGACTTTGGCTGAGATGAAGGCCAAACAGGACAAGCGTGTGCAGCTGAATGTTGAGGAAACAGACCCCGAAAGTCTTAAGCCTCTTGCGGTGGTGCCTCCCGGATCAAGGTTAGTTGTCAAACTTTCAACTCGTTCAATTACGGAGGAACTTGCTAAAAAATCTGCTATTAATCCCAGTGCTCCAATTCCTGGGAAGAAATCTGTTGACTCCATCACCCCAATTCTGGAGAAGAAGAAGCAAAAGTGCATTATTAGTGAAGCTGATAGAGAGGAGAAAGAAAAGCTTAAGGCCGCCAAGAAGGAGAAGCCTACTCCGAAGTTCAAATAAAGGGTGGCTTCATCTTTTGTTTTGTTTATCTCCTGGTCCGCTGTTGTTGTAGTGAGTGCGACCCTCGCATCTTTTGTTTTAGTTTTCCTGTGTAAATTCATGTATTTGTGAATAAAATAGTTTATTTCCTGCAATGTCCAATGTTTGAAAATTCATCATTTAAGTAAAAATGCAGATAAACAACATGCCATATTTAAAGTCACTACTACTTAGACGATAGACAATATATGCGGGGGACGTGCATGTGTATGTCCCCTATCAATCTTGAATGAATGGCCCGTCTAAAGCTCTGTTCGATATTGATTAGTTTTGATAGTTAGCTGCCCCCAACTCTCTGGTGGGGTCGATTTTCCTTTGTCGTAGATGCTTATTCTTTTTTCAATTTTATACTCTCCTATCGCATAATCAGGTTAGAGTGTCATCGAGGCGGTTTCTTTTCGGGTGCATCATCACGCCTCGGAGGACGTCATCTTCCCGTCCTTTAAACTCACTCTCAATTCATGAGAATTAGAGTTAGGAATGTCGTCTTTTCGCTCCTTCATTCTATTATGCAAACGGTCGTTTCGTTTGCTCCTGCACGTGAATTGTCCTCAATCTTATAAGCTTAATTTAATGTTTAGTATTTTATAATCAGGACAGAACAGTCACAGAATATAAGAATAGTGCAGGAAAAGTAAATGACACATGATTTTTTTTATAGTGGTTCAGCTAAGTCATAGCCTACATCCACTTTATAATCCTTTGTTCATATAAATAGACTTTTCAAGGCAAGTCGTGCCTTTTACATAGTTCATAAATACAAAAGAAAGCAATACATATCTAACTCATATATCGATGCAAATGCTGAGCATTCCAAGCTTTAGGAACTTCTTCACCATCCACGGTCGTTAACTTGAAGGCTCCCATTTCAAGTTTCCGTTGGATGGCATATGGTCCTTCCCACCTTGGGCCTAGATGGACTGAAGGTGGAAAGACTCGCATTAGTACTAAGTACCCTGGTTCGAAAGTCCTAAAGTGAACCTTTCTGTCATAATAACGTGCCACTTGGTCTTGATGCCTTGAAGCACGCAAGTCTGCTTCGTCCTTTTTTTCTTCAACCGCGTCAAGGGACTCTAGGAGGAGTGTTTTATTTGTCATTGGGTCATAGTATGTCACCCTATGAGAGGGGACTTTAAGTTCCATGGGGATCACCGCTCCTGATCCGAAGGAAAGTGAAAAAGGAGTATGGCCAGTAGCCATCTTAAAGGTTGTTCGATAGGCCCACAAAGCTAGCGGCAACTCATCCACCCACATGGCTTTGGCCCGCTCCAATCGCTTCTTAAGAATAGACTTAATGACTTTATTTACTACTTCAGCCTGTCCATTCGACTGCGGGTGAGCTACGCTGGTGTACCTCTTATCAATCTTATATTTGTGACAGAAGTTTCTGAACTAGACATTGTTGAATTGGGTTCCATTATCAGTGATAATGGTTTTCGGTATCCCAAATCGACAAATAATATTTCTGACCACAAAGCTTATCACCTTCCTTGCTGTGATCGTGGTTGAGGGTTCGGCTTCCACCCACTTTGTGAAATAATCCACGGCGATGATTGCGTACTTTGCTCCTCCTTTGGCGATTGGTAAAACTCCAATAATTTTGATTCCCCATATAGCAAACGGCCATGGGCTTACCATTGACTTAAGCTGAGTTGGAGGTGCTGTGGGGATTTTAATGAATCTCTGACACTTGTCACAGCGTCGTGAGTAATCAGCTGCATCTTTATTTATGGTAGGCCAAAAATATCCTTACTGCAATATTTTCTTTGCTAGGGTTTGACCCCTGGTATGATCTCCACACTCACCTTCATGTACTTCTCTTAGTACACGCTTGATGTCGTCGTGTGCTATACATCGTAACAAAGGCACAGAAAATCCTTGGCAATAAAGGACGTCGTCCTGTAAAATGTACCGTGCAGCTTTACGTGTTACAGCTCATCTTTCGCTCTTCTTCGATGGGAGAATTCTGCTCTTGAGGAAGTTTTTAATTGGTGTCATACATGACTCCCTTTTAGGCTCAACTTCTAAGGCTAATTCGATTTCCATTAGTTTGAAGCTTGGTGACTCCAATATCTCTATTGGAACCATTTCGGTTTCTTCAGGACTATCAGAACTCGCTAGCTTAGCCAGTCGGTCTGCTCTGAATATCTGCTCGTGGAATGTGTGTTATACGGTAATGTTCCAAGTTGCCCAGTAACTCCTCTACTTTTCCAAGATAAGTAACAAGTCGAGGTACCTTGGTCACAAATTCCTTCCGAACTTGGCAGACAACTATCTTGGAGTCATAGAATATATCCAATGTCCTTACTCCTAATTCCTTGGCGAGTTTCAGCCCGACAATCAGGGCCTCATGCTCGGAATCATTATTGGTGGCAGGAAATTCCAATCGTAGGGCGTAGTAAATGGATCGTCCTTCAGGAGTGATTAAAACAACTCCGGCGCTGGATCTTTGATCATTCTTGGCACCATCCGTAAATAACTTCCACGGACTAAGTTCTAACTCATGCTCTGAAGTAACAACTTTGTCATTCACGGTTTCTTCTTCAGGAATTGTGAATTCTGTATGAAGTCGGCCAAGGCCTGCCCCTTACTGACCTCCTTGGTTGGAAATTCAGATCAAATTGGCTCAATTCGATATTCCACTTAAGTAATCATCCTGATGCTTCGGGTCTTTGCAATACCTGTCTTAGAGGTTGATCGGTATATATAACTATCGGACGAGCTTGGAAATAATGTCGGAGCTTTCTGGAGGCAATCAAGAGGCTGTAGGCAAACTTTTCTATTTTTGGATAATTACGTTCTACAGCCGCCAACTTCTTACTCACATAATATACGGGCCTCTGGACCTTATCTACTTCTCGCACCAACGCTGTGCTGACAGCATGAGATGATACCACCAGATAGACGAACAGATCTTCATTATCCACAGGTTTTGACAATATTGGGGCTTTCTCCAGTAATTCCAACAAGTTTTGGAAAGCCTCCACACAATCTGGATTCCATTCGAAATCATGTTTCCCCCGCTTGATTAAGTTGAAGAATGGGACACACTTGTTTGTGGATTTGGAGATGAACCTGCTTAATGCGGCGACCTTCCCTACCAGGCTTTGAATGTCCCTAATCTTTCATGGTTCTTCTATATTTCTTATTGCCGCTATCTGGCTATGGTTAATTTCAATTCTTCAAGAACTCACTATGAAACCAAGAAACTTTCTAGATGCCACTCCAAACAAGCACTTTAAGGGGTTCAACTTCATTCCGTGCCTTCGTAAGATATCAAACATCTCCGCTAAATCTTGTGTATGACTAGAGGACTGCCTGGATTTCACGAGCATGTCATCTACATAGACCTCCATGGTTTTTCCAATCTGGTTATAGAACATTCGATTTAACAGACGCTGATATATGGCTTCGGCATTCTTTAGTCCGAACGGCATCACCACATAGCAATACAATCCCAATTTCGTTATTAAACTCGTATGCTTTTAATCCGGCACATGCATGATGATCTGGTTATATCCTAATATGCGTCCATGAAGGAAAGGAGATCGTGTCCAACTGTTGAGTCCACTAGCTGGTCAATCCTAGGGAGCGGGAAACTATCTTTTGGACCGCTTTGTTTAAGTCCAAAAAATCAATGCATGTCCACCATTTTCCATTTGATTTCTTGACCAAAACAGGATTCGATATCCACTTGGGATACACTGAATCCCTAATGAACTCGTTATCTTTCAACTTTTCCACTTCTTCTTTTAGGGCTGCCGACCTCTCCAGGCCTAATATATGCCTCTTCTGTTTAGCGGGTGGATGTTTTGGATTAATACTCAACGAGGGACTCATCACGGATGGAGATATCCCACAAATGTCAGCGTGGGTCCAGGAAAACACATCTAAATTTGCCTTCAGAAAGTCAGTCGATTCCTTCGCTCGGAATGGATCCAGCTGGGATCCAATCTTCAAAACCTTCATGGGATCAACGTCGCCAATGGGAATGTCCACTTTTGTTTCATTGGGAGTCGCCTTTCTATCCCCAGTCTCTTCATCCTCTCTGGGATTTATTTCCTCGGACAGTCCTCTGGGCAACTCCCTCTGGGTTGGTCCCTTTAATTGCTATGCTGAACCCTCCTAAGGAGGGGAGGAAGCGCCTTTAACATCAATACTTAATCCCTTAATAAACATCTTCAGTTCGGCCATGTATTATGCCCGTCCGGAGACCTGATCACCACTCATTACTCCCACCCTGGCTTCGGTTGGAAACTTTAGCAACAAGCACCAGGGTGCGATGCAAGCCCTGAATTCCGCAAGAGCCGGTCTCCCCAAGAAAGCATTATAGGGTGAGTCAATGTCCAAAACTACAAACTGAAGAACTCTTACTCTCTGACAGTCTCCTTGTCTCGGCGTCACTGATAATTCTATATATCCCAAAGGAGCCGTTGATGCCCCATTGAAGTCGCGAATCCATCCTTCACAAGGCTTCAAATCTTCTGGCTCGAGTTTCATCTGATCGAACGCTTTCTTGAAAAGAATATTGACTAAACTTCCATTGTCCACCAATACCTTATGAACTAGAGCAGGACCAATGGTAGTAATGATGACCAATGGGTCTTCAGTAGGTGATTGAACTCCAACATCGTCTCTATTACGGAACACCACATCATCGGACATCGTTTTCTGTTGCTTTACCGGAGCGATATCTTCGAGGTTATTGCATTCCTCCATATTGATGTGTTTAGCTGCATTAACATATTGGTCCATCGCTCTGTAACTATGGTTGGCTGGATGAGGCCCGTCTACTATGGTGTTGATGACAATTCCTTTGCCTTTCTATTGAGCTGTGGGTTTAGGAGCAGGTTGATTTTGGTTCGGGGTATTCCCCCCTGGCCCATATCTTTCGGAGCGACTTTATACTCGTCTAACTTTCCTCCTCGTAATAGATTTTCAACAACGTCTCTCAGATGCCGACATTCATTAGTTGAGTGTCTGTGAGTTCCATGAAACAGGCAAAATTTTCCTGTCGCGATCTCTTTTTAAGTTGAGTCTCTAGGTGGCGGCCTTTTATATTGTAGGACGTTGTAAGTATCTAGGTAGACATTTTCCAATGTGTCATTCAGCGGCGAATAGTTCTCAATAGTTTGGAATCGAGGTCTTTTACTAGAGATGTTTCCTCGGTTCCTATTCCTTCTATTTCCATTCCCATTCTTGTTGTTATTACCTTCGTTCTCGTTGCCAATGTTCACTTCAACCTTCCCCGAACTATCGTCGGACTGTTACTACGACATTGCTTTGAATATCTTCCTTAGAAAGCCCTTCTGATTTTATTTTTCTATTTTCATAGGCTTCCCCTGCCTTAAGAGAATACTGGCCTTTTCATAGAAAAATTCCCTAGCGCGAGGGGGGGGGGTCGGAGAGAAAATCCCTGAGTTCTGTGTCAGGGTCGACTCCCTCTATTAAGGCCATCAAAATAGTGGGTTCGTGAGGGTCACTGACTTCGGTAATAGCCAGTTGAAGCGATCTAAGTATTATTTCAAAGATTCACCTAGAGCCTGCTTAATCCTCGACAACTCAATGACGCTTTTAGATTTTCGAGCATGAAGTCAGAACTGGTTCATAAAGCGTTCACTTAGCTCTTTACAAGTTGATATCGACCGTGGGGGGAGTCGGGTGAACCACATCAACGCCACATCTTCTAGATAAACCGGGAAGGCCTTGCATTGTACAATGTCTGGAGCTGTTGTGGCATTCATGAACCATGCATATCTCATCAAATGTTGTCCCGGGTCGGCTCTCCCAGAATACCGATCCATCTGTGGCAAAATTTCATCGCTGGGGGAACTGAAAGTCTAGTATGTCATCTGTAAAGGGGGTGTAACTTCGTTCAATGCCTTAGTCCTCATTAGTATAGCATCGGCTATTGGCCATGATTTGGCGCACCATTGCCCATACATCAACATTCGTTAATGTTGGTTCAGGCTCTCTGGCCCTGATGTTTGGATTGCCCCTAGGCTCCTGACCAGGGGATGTTCTCCTGCTTCTAGCAGCAGCTGCCCTGCTCTGTTCCCTACGATCCCGGTCATTCACGGGAGGAAGGGGTTTGAGGAGTTGTCCTTGTATGGGATTGATAATATTAGGATCCCTGGGTAGGACGTGAGATCCACGCATGGGCAGCAGCATAGGCTCTCTTAGACTCCGGTCGTCAGGCCCTAGCACACGAGCAACATCTTCATGAGATCCCAAAGATCCAAAACAGCTGATCAAGATTTTTAGCT
Source organism: Allium sativum (assembly GCA_030737875.1). Classification (NCBI taxonomy): domain Eukaryota; kingdom Viridiplantae; phylum Streptophyta; class Magnoliopsida; order Asparagales; family Amaryllidaceae; genus Allium; species Allium sativum. Next base: position 179,276,891 of record CM060924.1, on the reverse strand, counting down.
CGCTCATACGGCCTTCTTTCACGAGGGCGCTCTTCATCCGAAGAGGATGACTGGTCTGCTGTGAGACGGCGAGTTGGAGAGGATTTTTTCTGCCTACGAAGTTCTCTAATTTCCCTACTCATAATTATCACGTTCTCTTGCATACGAAGACTGTCACGTTTGTGAGCTTCCAAAGCATCCCTTGTGCTCTCAAGCATATCCAGAAAGCGCGAAAAGTCTCCATGTGTGACTAGTGCAGATGGAGCGGGTTGTTCACTAGTCGTCGTGGCCGGTATCGGAGCATTGGTGGGTGCTCGAGTAGATGTACCAGTTTCAGTCGCATTCGGATCAGATCAGAGTAGGGTAGTAGAGCTGGATCAGTTCGGAGGGGGGTAGGAGCCGGATTGGATCGGTTTGAGTTATCAACCTGGTGCGGAGCGCCTGGTTCAGATCGGCCCGTTCCAAAGCTCTATCCCCGTGACCTCGTCACGACTATGGCCTGCTGGTCTTCGTTATCCTCATTCTCCCGAGAGCCTTATACTTCTTTCCCTTTTCCTTTGGCCATAATATCCAATTCCTTAGAGAGTAATCAACGAATACTTGAGAATGCCGAAAACAGAGGATTAACTTCTTTGAACTCGAGGGTCCAAATAGTAGAATGATAATCCCAAAAAGCGGAGAATTCAAAAAATTCTCAGTGAAAGTACCAAAATGTTTGACCAAAAAGTGGTTCTAACATCCAAACTAGTAGTAATCCTGATGAAATGAAATCAAAAAGTAAAAGAGAAACATACGATTTATAGTGGTTCGGCGTTAAAGAGCCTACGTCCACTTTCTACTCTTTGGATTGATGATATAAATACAAATACAATAATAGTTCTCACTCAATTTCACTCATACAATGCATAACTTCACTCAATGTTTATGGATTTTCACTTCAAATTGTGGTATGATCTGAATATAGTGATGAAATTCGGTTGACAAGGGAGATTGGGCTCTGAATTTGCTAAAAGATCCCTTCAAATGACCCTTGGCGGTCTATTTGTAGGTGAAAAATGTCTTTGGACTGGCTCTGGTTCGGATGCACGTGGCGCTCATCCCTTAAAAATCGGGTTCGGATGGAACGAGACGAAGACAGCGCATCAGGTTAGTGGGTGAACGTGGGGGAAATGGCGTATAACCGCTCCGCATCTTCAGGGTTTGTGGGCTGTTGCTGCTACAGTTTCCTTCTTTCAGACCGGATCGGGATTTGCACAGGGGATTCGGATCGGTGAACTCCGATCTGATCTGGTTATGTCTCCAATATGTCATTTTTTGACTCGTTCACTGCATAGCCAAGAGGTTCGGGTTATACCCCTCTGAACCGAACTGAGTTTTTTCCAGGAATTCCTTATTCGTACCTCTTCATTGAACGATCACTTAACTTTGAGTAGCTTAGTTCACAAAGTAGGCTAACACCTTATAAATTTTGAGTTATGTTAAAATCAAATTTCTAGAAAAATAGAGCTATAATCATTTTCGAACCGTAATGGTTTATTTAATAAAATAAAAGGATTTTAGGCAAATAAAACTTAGATTTCCATTAGAAAAATCCAGACTTGAGCTGAAGTATAGTAAATGGATTGATTTTTGAAAAGAAAATCAGTTTTTTAGTTATTGAATAGAATTAACTAATTAGAAGAATAACTAGTTAACAGAATTTTGGATTAAATTTGACTTTTGATAAGTGAATCGGATTTGTGAATTCATATTCGAAATCAAATATAAAACTTGAGTTGAAAGTGGAATTCTATTGGTATAAGAAAATTAAAAATATATATGAGTGCGATATGTTCAAATAAAAACGGGGGATTAGGCAAAAGAAAGAATTAGGGAATAAATTAGCGAACTGAGTTAAAACAATCGGATTGAGTTGGAATAAATTGAGAATGATTGGATATATATTAGACATGTATGGAATGAAGTGTATGAAGATAAATAAATTGAATGCTCGTTGAAAAGGTACGTATTAAATCAAATATTGGATTTTATGCACCAATTTGGCAAGCCTCTTGGCTTTTTGATTTTCTTTTTGGATGGAAAGGGCCCACAGAGGCAATTTGTAGTTGTACCGATTGAGCTGTACTAAGGAGACGCTGGCAAAATTTCTGAAAATTTAAGGAGATAGAAAGTTTTAAGAAAATTTAACAACTAAAATCAATTTAGTGATTATATATAGAATTTGGAACCAAAGTGGTTAATAGAATTTAACATGTTGTAATAGACGGTTTAAAATAAAATAGAAATGCATGAACTATAATGCTACTATTATAGTAAGTAATTTTCAAAATGGAAACGATTAAGATTTAATACGAGATTTAAATATAGTTAGTTAAATGCAGTATTTTGGGTTGTTAGAGCAATGTTTTATGCAACATTCATTTTAACCCAAGTAAATGCAATTTGGAAACATTTTCCAATAAAATAAGAAATATTTTCTATGTATAAAAAATGAATGATTCATGAGAAAAATAGTTTGAAAATATATCAGTAAGGATATTTGAAATGAATTAGGAAATGATTAAATTAATGAAATATTAACTAAAAAGGGCTTGGTGATTGTCTGGTGCTAATCAGTAATATTTTTATTTGGAAATAAGATCTTTGGATAAATATTTGTTTCTTCGATAGTTAAATAACCGACTATCGAAGTATTGATTAATTTAATAACATCTTTGTAAATACGGAGAGTCTGGTTGGGTTTATTATCTGAAAACCACTCTGTATAGGCATAAGCGTTGCGAATCAGATTATATTGAAGATAATCAAAGACGAAGAAAGTGCAAGGGCTTTTTCTATTAATACTAGGTAGAAATTACCTAAGACGGATTAATGGAAATAGTGTTTTCGGTGTGTCCAATCGCAGGACAACTTGTATGGCTGAATGTCTGTCAGATTATGCCTAACAGATCATCCATATTGATCTCTTCAAATGTATTACGTTGGTGGCAGAATACTTTGTTTCTCTTAGCTTTATTCCCGTGATATTTTTGTGGAAATCAATTAATGATTTGGCGGGTTTAACGATGTCGCATTCAAACTGAATGATGCTATGATGTTAAGAAGGTCAGATGTAGCCTCAGGCTTCACAACCGAGAAATGGTATAAAATTGGGTAGGTTGCATGGCTATGTGGGTTGCTACCATTAGGGATATTTGCTTCTTTATTTTATCGCTACTGTATGATTTCAGTAATGGTTGATGCTCCTAACCGTTGGGTTATAATACATTCATAACACTCAAGCGAAGTGAGTGGCTTGTCACGTTTAGCCTGGGTTGCAAGATGTTCTTATTGAACATGGTGTATTCCTCTCTAGAGATGCACCGCCGGATGGTGGACCTATACCGTTTCATAGTTGGAATCCATTCTCAAATAAGCGCCCATGGTTTTGATGGTATACTATGTATGGGACGCGTGAGATGCAAGCGTTCTGCCAAACTGCTATTTATTTGATTTAAACACTATTATAATATCAGAATAGTATGGATTTAAAGAATGTTTAGGGTTACTGTAAGGTAAAAACCATTCGTGTTTATGTGTGGATCGATCATACGATTATCCTTTCCTTTAAAAGGATTTTTAAAGTTAAACCAAGTGGTTGGAGTTTACTCACACCAATCCCATAACTGACCTAGAGTTTATTTTGTTTTGTTTTACCATAAACTCTTGAGTGCCCAAATCTGTACGGGAATTAAAGTAGTTCTAGTATTTACAAATACCCATAGAGGAGCTTGAAGCAGGAGGCTTCAGTGTTAGAAAGCCATGTATTATTTATTTCCGCTGTGATGGACAAATGTTGTTCTCTAATATTGGTATGTATATACTGTTAAAATTTTGTATTCCAAAAGTTGTTATATATATATATATAATATTTTGTTCCGCTGTGATGTGAGAATCTATGTTGTTATTTTTGATCTTCTTCTATCCTTTTCTTCTTTAACCCATAATGATTAATAGTTCAATGAAATTTGTGTAACAACCCGGAAATGCGAGCCAGTTTAAAATTTTTATTTCAGCAATTTTAGCGAATTTTGAACATTTAAAATGAATTATTTTAAATAATATCGACGAGAAATTTATTTTGAATAGAATTCGAACGTATATATTATATACGTCGTCGTTAGAATATAAATAATTATATATTATTATAAATAGAATTGAAAATGGTGCGGTAGTTCGATAATTCGATTTCAAACTTCAATTGAACATACCAGGTGCAAAACAATCCGGATTTTAGCGAAACCAAAAATAATGGGATCTATTTGAGAATATCTTTCCAACGAATCCGAAAAATTGAGATTTCAAAGCGGGAATCAAAAGATATTTTCAGTTGAAAATTCTGAATAGTCGCTATGGAATTCAGGCCCTTAAAAATGGGAATCTTGCAAACGACCTCGGATTTCGACGAAACCACTTTTGTTGGATCCGGGATGTAAAGTTATTGCTAGATTTCAATTTTCATAATTTTTCGAATCAATATGTGAGCGTGGCGAAGGAAAACGCGATTGACCATTTTCAGTTGATTTTAATCGACTGGAAAATGGCCATTTTTCCAACGGTCTCGGAATTCGACGAAACTAGTTTTATTAGGACTGTGCCGTCAATACGAAGCTGGAAAATATTTTTGGGAATTTATAGAGTTAGTGTGTGGCCCCGGTAATTTAAAATGTGCGTTCAAATTCAATATACATTGATTTATAATTTAAATTGAACAAAAACTGATCGTAACGATCGAATCAGCCTGCGATACATATCCCATTGTGTTCGGAAAGGGGGTAATTAGCTAGGGACAACAGTCATTGGGTTTCGTTTGGAGTTCGAACAGAAAGTCAACTATAGTGGAGAATTAAATAATAATAAATAATATATTATATATAAAACCCCCTCATCCCTTTCCTTTCTTTCATTCCCGTAAGCCCCTCTACTTTCAGAAAAACCATCGCGCCCTCCCCTCTACACCAAATCGATTTCCGCCGATGCTCCCCTTCCCCTCTATCGTCGACGTGCTGCGAAGGGAGACTGCCGCGCCTCCCCATCAGCATTCCCCCCTTTCTTCCTCCTCCTCACGCCGCTTCTCCCCCTCCTTCTCCCCGCGCCTACTCCTCCTCCTCTTCCACCTTCTCGCCCCCTCCCAGCGTCGATCCACACCCTAGCCGACCCCACCAGCGACGACTCCTCCGGCGAGCACCCCAAACCCAAACGCAGCCACCTCAAACCGCTGCAGACCCCCACTCCGACCGCCTGACGCCTGCGCCTCCCCCTTTCCAATTCACCGACGCAGCGAAACCCTAGGAAAAAATGCTGTAAGTATTTCTGAATTTAATTAGGTTAAAAATTTAATTTTTCTTTTTTTATTATGACATAAAGTTAAGATCTTTAGGTACAATAAGATGGGATTTTTATGAATCTAAAAATGAGGTTTTTATCGTATGAACCATAATATTTTACTGATAGAAAAAAATATGATTTTTAAAAAATAAATATCATTGTTTTAAATTTAATACCTAGCATTGTGTTTAAATTGTATATACTAGGAAGGTTTTAGAAAGAGAAAGATGGGATTTTTATCTAAAGTAAATATATGATTTTCCTTTGTATCTAAAGTAAAAATACGATTTTTTATAAAGCAAAGGATCGATAGGAAAAAAATGTGATTCTTATTCGGTTGAATAACATTATAAAAACATGATTTTTATAATATAAAAAGGTTAAAAGTATAATTTTTATATTGTAGAAGTATAAAAATATGATTTTTATATAGGTAAGATAGTAAAAATATCATCTTTATAAATATAGCAAAATAAAAATCTGATTTTTATTATATATACGTTGAAATAAAGAGGTGATTTTTATAGTGATGAAATAAAAATGAAATCTTTATATTTGAAAAGGCGAAATCTTTATATTTGAAAAGGCGAAATCTTTAGGTGTAAAATAGCGTGATAAAAATAGAATTTTTATCTATATAGTAGCGTGATAAAAATAGAATTTTTATCTATATAGTAGCGTTGTAAAAATAGAATTTTTATCTATATAGTAGCATTGTAAAAATAGAATTTTTATCCACAAAGAGTGATAATAAAAATATGATTTTTATATACATAGCAACAATATAAAAATGTGATTTTTATATATGTAGTGGCTACGGGCAACGAAAGTGACAAAAGGCGAGAACAGTGATGATTCTCTACCTTTGAAGTGTCGTGGAGTTGGGATATCTATTGGTGAGAACTTCTCACTCTAAATTTCTTTTCTAGTTATATATATATATACTAGGATGCAGACGGTGCTTAGCAGCACCCGACACCCGTCATCCACAGACCATGGATGGCTTGTATGCTTGTTTGATGTGTTGTGAAAATTGTTTGTGAAGTTGATGTGAAATCGATAATAAAATGTAGATGTGTTGAAATAAATTAATTATCGTTAAAAAAATAATTTTTAACGTGAATGTGAATAAATGAATATATATAAACAAATCGGCCGATTTGTTTATATACACTGATTTGACTGATATTGATTGGGTCGATAAATTTTACACATCGCCCAACTGCACGAATAAAAATTCTGTGTTTGTTGATTTGAAACCCCACACGGGTGTTGGGATGATATTTGGGTACACTAATCCCAATTATTTAATTATATGTCGATCGATAGGTCGACAGACTGTGTAAGCGTCGATTATTTATATTTGATGCTGATGCAGTAGTGTGGTGCACCTTGGATGATGGTTGATTGTTTATCATCGCTATTATATACATGTGTTGTATGGAATCCATATAATTAACGTTATATGGTGATTGATTGGGCCTCATTCCAATCGGGAAAATAATGAATATTATAAAAGAAAATTCATGTGTTGAATATAAAAATAGTCGTGTGTTGACAGTACTCATGTGTTGAGATTATTCATGTGTTGAATAGGATAAATATTCATTTGTTGAATAGAATAAAGAAGTTTTTGAAAAATATAAAGCCGTGTTGATTAGAGATGCGTTATTTTGATGCAAACGATATTTATATCGATTTTATTCATTTTATAATGAATATTGAAAAGTGATTTCAAAATTTAATATTTTGAAATGAAATTCAAATTAAATTAGATAAAAATTCAAATTGAAATTTTATTGGATCAATTTGAAATGAATTTGAATCGAATAGAAAATGAATTCGATTCGAATTGAATAGAAAATGAATTCGATTCGAATTGAATAGAAAGTGAATTTGAATTCGAATTGAATAAAAATGAATTCAAATTGAAATTGAATTAAAAACGAATTGAAATCGTTTTGAATGAAATTTAAAACGAACTGAAATTGACTTGAAATCAATTTGAAATGAATTCGAATTGAAACGAATTAGAATTTGAATTGAAATTAAACGAATTTGAATTCGAATTAAATAAAATTGAAATGAATTCGAACTGAATTGAAATCAAATCGATTTGAGATTGAAGATGAAGTTGTTTTTGAAACGAATTTAGAACTATTTATAAAATTGGTTTTAAAAAGGAAATCAACGAAATATAATATATATAAATATATATATATATATTATATGTATAATGGCCTGAATAGAACGCGCCGCGCCGCGGCAGTTCGTGAATTTCGACCATTGACTTCGAATTGACGTTGTGGGAGATTCGACCGTTGGATTCTCCTAAAACTGGAACCGTTGGGTTTGTATCGAAAAGTGCTTTCCAATGAATATTAGAAATTTGAAATCTAACGGTTGGATTTGGAATTATGTCCAAATCAAATTTGGAAAAGGTCGCTGGAAGTGCAGTTCGATGGTCGTTGATGGAAATCGACTGTACGAGCCTTGATAAAATTATTAAAAATATCTATAATTTGTGTAAAATCATAATATGTGAACTGGAAAGAACTGGGATGTAAAATTCCACATTTGAAAGGATAAAAATATATTTTTGTCGAAATGAACTAGTTTTGAACTAGAATTAAAATCAATTTATTTTTTAAATAAATAAATTGAATTTGAAAGTGATTTTAAAAATAATCAATATTCCCAATACGTGGATTGGAATGGAGTTGAATCGAAATTATCTTCAGAATATTTCGATGTTGGATTTCGTGACTATACAGATATTGTTATGGGAATTTGAAAGATATATTTTATATCATTATTTCCAATACGATATTTGTTGGTTTCATAATTTGATATTGAATATAAGCCGGTATATTTTCTGTTCGGAGCCTTGTAATTAATATCAAATGTGATTTGGGTTTATCGTGAATCGTGTTTTAGATGACATTGGTTCTTTAACCCAGTTAAAGGCAAGATGTTGATTTTTGAAAGGATTAAAACTAAGTGGAGTTCTAATGAATCTTTAATTAGATTGAAAAGTGAATTGATAATTTAAATTATCAAATCTGAAAGGTGATCGAGAATGGAGTAACACCAGTTTTGCTCCAATGCGATAATTAAATCTTTAATTAGATTTGAACGCGAAATGGTAATTAATTTTACCGATAACATCGTGGTGTTAGGAATGGAGTATCACCAGTTTTGCTCCATGGGATGAATAGGTTGGGATTGGGAAATAAAATAAATAATTACTTCGGTGTGGTTCGCTAATCCCGACTAGTTTGAAATGATATCCAAAGGAAGATTAAAGAATAAATTTGGAAGAATTTATCTTGGATAAAATTAATGGGAACATTTCCCTAAGAATGTGATTTTGTGAATAAAATAATATTCCGAATTGGAATGAGGCGTTCGTTGTGTATGTGTAACATTTGTTTATTATATACGTGGGTTATTCAGAAAGGCCGGGTTATACCCATTCCGAATAACCGATTCGACGAGATGTCAAAGATGAAGACGGTGGTCGAAGGCCGGAAGTCTTCACATCGTTTTGGTGATTACTGATGATCTTGATTGGGATGTACACCCGAGATGAGGGAATCAGTTGGTGATCATCCAGACGTACTTGGAGATGGATGGATATGCGAGGAAAGTGCCTCCGGTTTCGTTCAGACCCAGAACAAACTTGTAAATGGATTGTGTGTCTGACATTGGATTTTATTCTATGTTGATTGATCTCTATTTAATATACATCTGTTTGGCGGTGGAGAATTTATTCTCTTGCTTAACGCCCTTCTCTGAGACGCACGAGCTCAGAGGTTGTATATCGATGGACATCAGTCGCATGGAGTGAATTGCCAGTGTGGCACGCGTAAGTGGCAATTTATCATGGCTTCTGTTGAAAAGCAAAGTCTTGTGGTTGATGACCAAAGCACGGACTGTGTGGCGTAGCTTTGTGTATAACGTGAATTCGCGAGCCTCACAACTCGGTATGAGTCAAAAACGGGATACGGACCCAAGGAGTGCACGACGTTTCTTTCTAGCTAGGGTGGTGTCAGTGACCTACCAGCCCTGACATTTATAAATTTTTCACCTGTGTGGTTGTTGGATACGAGGCGCCTCGGATATAGGTCTGTAAGGACTGGGAAACGTGTGTTCAGGAATAACTAATCCTCAAAAGTAAGAGAGGACCGGCCTTGGAGGTTCCAAAGGATCAGAGTGGGGTCCTGAGGCATTGCTAGAGTGTCTCGAACGCGGAGAGGAGCTTGCCCCTTGCCTCGACTCATGACGGAAATCCAATTTCCAATACGTGATATTGCGGTTTTAATTGTAGAACTAGTACGGCGACATGATAGATGGTACCCATGCCGCCTATGATTGATATTTATGATTTGAATTGTTTTGACACTTTACACTTATAATAGTATCAAATGATTTGTTTTAAACATACCAAGCATGTTTGGCTATTATAAGGGAAAACCCTATCCTCCGGCTTGCGTTGCATTGTGTGATGGGACCTGGGTCTTATAATAGCTTCATTTTTCCAAAAAGCATTGCGTTGTTTTGTTATATGCACTAGTATTCTTGGGAGGAAACCCGTTCCGTGTTATATGGCGTGGTCCCTTGAATTACTCTCTTTTAAAGTAAAGTTTTAAGTAACTGTTTTAGTTCTCACACCAGTCACATGACTGACCTGGAGTTTATTGTTTTAACCTAAACTCTGGGTGCCCCTATTTTCCACACGGGCAGCTAGTAGTTTTGGTTTTGCAGATTTATATTCACAGGATCCTGATTTACAGCTGGAACGATGCTCGGAAAGCTCTGTATCCGTGTATCACTTTCAGTTGTGTTTTGTATATTTTTCCGCTGCTATGTAATTTATTGTAATCTCTGATATTTATCGAATGTAATTTATTCATTTATACTCTGTATATTCTTGTATCTGATGGAATTGTTGTAATAATAATGAAATGTTCTTCCGTCTACGTTCTGATTTGTCCTGTTCTCAAAACGATCAGGGGTTTCGAACGGTCTTTGTCGGTTTAACGATCGATTCAGATCGAGCGAATTTCTTTGCTGTTACATTTGGTATCAGAGCTTTGGTTTACAGAGCTCGAGAACAAGACACATTAGAACCATACAAAAGAATTCATCAGATATTGGATTAGTAATATCCAATTAGAATGACTCCTTAGAGATAGGATCAGTAGTATCCTAGAACGAGTGTGAAGAGTATATTATTCAAATGAAAACAACTTTGTTTTGAAAATTTAAACCATTTTATACGTATTTGATTATTTATTTATTTTGAATTTGGACAATCGAGTATATAAAGATTTCGCGTATAAGCGTCATGAACGTATATTCGAAGTTTTAATATACTGGATAGATATAGAATCACACTCTAGTCACCCGGAGATGATGTTGATAATGACCATGACATCATCGATATTTATGTTCGTGTTTCGAAGGTGTGATATCTATATATTTCCATTAGACTGGTGTGAGAACCAAAATATAGCTAGAATACATTGTTGTGAATTGACATCTAAAACATGATTTTTGACTATATATCAAAATTATGAATTTCAAACGTTAATCCACTAATTGATTGATGGTTGTGTTGTTTGATAATTTTGAACCATTTAGCCTAATTGAATCAAATATTGAATTGTATTGAAATTGGTCGCATTTGCTTGCATATACATGTACTTACATTGAACAGGTCATAGCAAGGAGGCTAGAGCAGAGAATAAAATTTGTTTGCCCGACAAATAGGTACATATTTACTATAATTTACTGTTTTGTTTGGGTGATGATGATTTTATGAGCCGATTGGCCTTTTCCTTTTCTTTTTGAGATCAGAAGGCCTGTATGGCAACTTCGGGATTTTCCCGTTGCTCCCGGTGCAGGGGAGGTTATGGCGAAATTTTTCAAAAATTTAGGGTATTAGCCAAATTTTTGAAAAATTTGAAAAGTTCTTAGAAACTGAAAAGTTGAAGAACTTAAGCCGTAGCCAAAATAATGGAAGTTGAGTTGATTTGTTAAACAACTTTAGGCTTCGTTCCTTTTCGGCTTCCATTGTTATGTTCCTTTTCGGCCATTGATTTAGGGAAGATTAGAATATCATCAATAAAAACCAGAACAAATTTATTCAATTAAATCACACGTTGAACTGATTAGAAAATAGTTAGAAATATATACTTGTGCATTATATATGTTTGAACAGGAAATTGGATAGCTGTTGAGTAAAGATTTTATTTGCGTGCCCGACAAATAGGTAAACCTTAATGAGTTGGATGCGAAATATTATTATATCAACTCCTGTGAATGCCATTGGATGCGGAGTGCTGGTTATTCTGTGTGAAATAATAAATGTCGCCATAGGATAGCAACAATTAATTTTGAACTACATTACATAGCATACTTCTGGAAGATAGGCATACTTCATCATATACCACATAAGCATTTGGAGCTTGTGTGACGAGGTAGAAGATTTACCATACGAGCGAGAGGCTTGTATGGCGATGACTATATTTTACAGGTTGAACTGATGACTGATATGGACTATTTAAATTGTAACGATAAAATTGCCAGATTAATAAAAAAAACCACACGGGTCTAGAGTTGACAATAATCATGTCTCTCTAGTTATTAGATACAACACATGGACTATTTATTTCCCACACGGGACGAGGTGACGAGGATTTATACTCTGGAGCATTTAAAATACACACTCCCTCAGGCTTTGACAGGGTGACGAGAATTTATTCTCTGGAGTTATTATCAATACACGCTCCCCTGTAAACACCAGAATATATCACTATAAATATGTGTATGCTTATTAGGATTTATTGGGTACCTAATACAGTCCAATAAATTTCCAAACCTCTCCCCGTACAAAGGAGGTTATGGCGAAATTTTTCGAAAATTCCGGGTATTAGCCAAATTTTTGAAGAATTTGAAAATTCTCAGAAACTGAAAAGTTGGAGAATGGAAGCCAGATCGAACGTAGAGTTGATTAATCAAACCACTTTCGACTTTGTTCCTTTTCGGGGATGAAAAGTTTAAAGTGGGGGAGATTGTAACAACCCGGAAATGCGAGCCAGTTTAAATTTTTTATTTTGGCAATTTTAGCGAATTTTGAACATTTAAAATGAATTATTTTAAATAAGTTTGACGAGAAATTTATTTTGAATAGAATTCGAATGTATATATTATATACGTCGTCGTTAGAATATAAATAATTATATATAATTATAAATAGAATTGAAAATGGCGCGGTAGTTCGATAATTCGATTTCAAACTTCAATTGAACATACCGGGTGCAAAACAATCCGGATTTTAGCGAAACCAAAAATAATGGGATCAATTTGAGAATATCATTCCAATGAATCCGAAAAATTGAGATTTCATAGCGGGAATCAAAAGATATGTCCAGTTGAAAATTCTGAATAGTCGCTATGGAATTCAGTCCCTTAAAAATGGGAATTTTGCAAACGACCTCGGATTTCGACGAAACCACTTTTGTTGGATCCGGGATGTAAATTTATTGCTAGATTCCAATTTTCATAATTTTTCGAATCAATATGTGAGCGTGGCGAAGGAAAACGCGATTGACCATTTTCAGTTGATTTTAATCGACTGGAAAATGGCCATTTTTCCAGTGGTCTCAGAATTCGACGATACTAGTTTTATTAGGACCGTGCCGTCAATACGAAGCTGGAAAATATTTTTGGGAATTTATAGAGTTAGTGTGTGGCCCCGATAATTTAAAATGTGTGTTCAAATTCAATATACATTGATTTATAATTTAAATTGAACGAAAACTGATCATAATGATCGAATCAGCCTGCGATACATATCCCATTGTGTTCGGAAAGGGGGTAATTAGCTAGGGATGATAGTCGTTGGGTTTCGTTTGGAGTTCGAACAGAAAGTCAACTATAGTGGAGAATTGAATAATAATAAATAATATATTATATATAAAACCCCTCATCCCTTTCCTTTCTTTCATTCCAGTAAGCCCCCTCTTCTTCCAGAAAAACCATCGCGCCCTCCCCTCTACATCAAATCGATTTCCGTCGATGCTCCCCTTCCCCTCTATCATCGACGCGCTGCAAAGGGAGACCGTCGCGCCTCCCCATCAGCCTTCCCCCCTTTCTTCCTCCTCCTCGCGCCGCTTCTCCCCCTCCTTCTCCCCGCGCCTGCTCCTCCTCCTCTTCCACCTTCTCGCCCCCTCCCAGCGTCGATCCACACCCTAGCCGACCCTACCAGCGATGACTCCTCCGGCGAGCACCCTAATCCCAAACGCAGCCACCTCAAACCGCTGCAGACCCCAACTCCGACCGCCTGACGCCTGCGCCTCCCCCTTTCCAGTTCACCGACGCAGCGAAACCCTAGGAAAAAATGCTGTAAGTATTTCTGAATTTAATTAGGTTAAAATTTTAATTTTTCTTTTTTTATTATGACATAAAGTTAAGATCTTTAGGTACAATAAGATGGGATTTTTAGGAATCTAAAAATGAGGTTTTTATCGTATGAACCATAATATTTTAGTGATAGAAAAAAATATGATTTTTAAAAAATAAATATCATTGTTTTAAATTTAATACCTAGCATTGTTTTTAAATTGTGTATACTAGGATGGTTTTAGAAAGATAAAGATGGGATTTTTATCTAAAGTAAATATATGATTTTCCTTTGTATCTAAAGTAAAAATACGATTTTTATAAAGCAAAAGATCGATAGGAAAAAAATGTGATTCATATTCAGTTGAATAACGTTATAAAAACATGATTTTTATAATATAGAAAGGTTAAAAATATAATTTTTATATTGTAGAAGTATAAAAATATGATTTTTATATAGGTAAGATAGTAAAAATATCATCTTTATAAATATAGCAAAATAAAAATCTGATTTTTATTATATATACGTTGAAATAAAGAGGTGATTTTTAAAGTGATGAAATAAAAATGAAATCTTTATATTTGAAAAGGCGAAATCTTTATATTTGAAAAGGCGAAATCTTTAGGTGTAAAATAGCGTGATAAAAATAGAATTTTTATCTATATAGTAGCGTGATAAAAATAGAATTTTTATCAATAGAGTAGCGTTATAAAAATAGAATTTTTATCTATATAGTAGCGTTGTAAAAATAGAATTTTTATCCATAAAGATTGATAATAAAAATATGATTTTTATATACATAGCAACAATATAAAAATGTGATTTTTATATATGTAGTGGCTACGGGCAACAAAAGTGACAAAAGGCGAGAACAGTGATGATTCTCTACCTTTGAAGTGTCGTGGAGTTGGGATAGCTATTGGTGAGAACTTCTCACTCTAAATTTCTTTTCTAGTTATATATATATATATATACACTAGGATGCAGATGGTGCTTAGCAGCACCCGACACCCGTCATCCACAAACTATGGATGGCTTGTATGCTTGTTTGATGTGTTGTGAAAAATGTTTGTGAAGTTGATGTGAAATCGATAATAAAATGTAGATGTGTTGAAATAAATTAATTATCGTTAAAAATATAATTTTTAACGTGAATGTGAATAAATGAATATTTATAAACAAATCGGCCGATTTGTTTATATACACTGATTTGACTGATATTGATTGGGTCGATAAATTTTACACATTGCCCAACTGCACAAATAAAAATCAGTGTTTGTTGATTTGAAACCCCACACGGGTGTTGGAATGATATTTGGGTACACTAATCCCAATTATTTAATTATATGTCGATCGATAGGTCGACAGACTGTGTAAGCGTCGATTATTTATATTTGATGCTGATGCAGTTGTGTGGTGCACCTTGGATGATGGTTAATTGTTTATCATCGCTATTATATACATGTGTTGTATGGAATCCATATAATTAACGTTATATGGTGATTGATTGGGCCTCATTCCAATCGGGAAAATAATGAATATTATAAAAGAAAATTCATGTGTTGAATATAAAAATAGTCGTGTGTTGACAGTACTCATGTGTTGAGATTATTCATGTGTTGAATAGGATAAATATTCATTTGTTGAATAGAATAAAGAAGTTTTTGAAAAATATAAAGCCGTGTTGATTAGAGATGCGTTATTTTGACGCGAACGATATTTATATCGATTTTATTCGTTTTATAATGAATATTGAAAAGTGATTTCAAAATTTAATATTTTGAAATGAAATTCAAATTAAATTAGATAAAAATTCAAATTGAAATTTAATTGGATCAATATGAAATGAATTCGAATCGAATAGAAAATGAATTCGATTCGAATTGTATAGAAAATGAATTCGATTCGAATTGAATAGAAAGTGAATTTGAATTCGAATTGAATAAAAATGAATTCAAATTGAATTAAATTGAAATTGAATTAATAACGAATTGAAATCGTTTTGAATGAAATTTAAAACGAACTGAAATTGACTTGAAATCAATTTGAAATGAATTCGAATTGAAGTAAATAGAAGGTAAATTCAAATTGAATTGAATTGAAACGAATTAGAATTTGAATTGAAACGAATTTGAATTCGAATTAAATAAAATTGAAATGAATTCGAATTGAATTGAAATCAAATCGATTTGAGATGAAGTTGAAATTGTTTTTGAAACGAATTTAGAACTATTTATAAAATTCCTTTTAAAAAGGAAATTGACGAAACATAATATATATATATATATATTATATACAATGGCCTGAATAGAACGCGCCGCGCCGCGGCAGTTCGTGAATTTCGGCCATTGACTTCGAATTGACGTTGCGGGAGATCCGACCGTCGGATTCTCCTAAAACCGGAACAGTTGGGTTCGTATCGAAAAGAGCTTTCCAATTAATATTAGAAATTAGAAATCTAACGGTTGGATTTGTAATTATGTCCAAATCAAATCTGGAAAAGGTCGCTGTAAGTGCAGTTCGATGGCCGTTGATGGAAATCGACTGTGCGGGCCTTGATAAAATTATTAAAAATATCTATAATTTGTGTAAAATCATAATATGTGAACTTGAAAGAACTGGGATTTAAAATTCCACATTTGAAAGGATAAAAATATATTTTTGTCGAAATGAACTAGTTTTGAACTAGAATTAAAATCAATTTATTTTTGAAATAAATAAATTGAATTTGAAAGTGAATTTAAAAATAATCAATATTCCCAATATGTGGATTGGACTGGAGTTGAATCGAAATTATCTTCGGAATATTTCGATGTTGGATTTCGTGACTATACAGATATTGTTTTGGGAATTTGAAAGATATATTTTACATCTTTATTTCCAATACGATATTTGTTGGTTTCAGAATTTGATATTGAATATAAGCCGGTATATTTTCTATTTAGAGCCTTGTAATTAATATCAAATGTGATTTGGGTTTATCGTGAATCGTGTTTTAGATGACATTGGTTCTTTAACCCAGTTAAAGGCAAGATGTTGATTTTTGAAATGATTAAAACTAAGTGGAGTTCTAATGAATCTTTAATTAGATTGAAAAGTGAATTGATAATTTAAATTATCAAATCTGAAAGGTGATCGAGAATGGAGTACCACCAGTTTTGCTCCAATGCGATAATTAAATCTTTAATTAGATTTGAACGTGAAATGGTAATTAATTTTATTGATAACACTGTGGTGTTAGGAATGGAGTATCACCAGTTTTGCTCCATGGGATGAATAGGTTGGGATTGGGAAATAAAATAAATAATTACTTCAGTGTGGTTTGCTAATCCCGACTAGTTTGTAATGATATCCAAAGGAAGATTAAAGAATAAATTTGGAAGAATTTATCTTGGATAAAATTAATGGGAACATTTCCCTAAGAATGTGATTTTGTGAATAAAAGAATATTCTGAATTGGAATGAGGCGTTCATTGTGTTTGTGTAACATTTGTTTATTATATACGTGGGTTATTCAGAAAGGCCGGGTTATACCCATTCTGAATAACTGATTCGACGAGATGTCGAAGATGAAGACAGTGGTCGAAGACCGAAAGTCTTCACATCGTTTGGGTGATTACTGATGATCTTGATTGGGCTGTACACCCGAGATGAGGGAATCAGTTGGTGATCGTCCAGACGTACTTGGAGATGGATGGATATGCGAGGAAAGTGCCTCCGGTTTCGTTCAGACCCAGAACGAACTTGTAAATGGATTGTGTGTCTGACATTGGATTTTATTCTGTGTTGATTGATCTCTATTAAATATACATCTGTTTAGCGGCGGAGAATTTATTCTCTTGCTTAACGCCCTTCTCGGAGATGCATGAGCTCAGAGGTTGTATATCGATGGACATCAGTCGCATGGAGTGAATTGCCGGTGTGGCACGCGTAAGTGGCAATTGATCAAGGCTTCTGTTGAAAAGCAAAGTCTTGTGGTTGATGATCAAAGCACGGCCTGTGTAGCATAGCTTTGTGTATAACGTGAATTCGCGAGCCTCACACCTCGGTATGAGTCAAAAACGGGATACGGACCCAAGGAGTGCACGACGTTTCTTTCTCGCTAGGGTTGTGTCAGTGACCTACCAGCCCTGACATTTATATACTTTTCACCAGTGTGGTTGTTGGATACGAGGCGCCTCGGATATAGGTCCGTAAGGACCGGGAAACGTGTGTTCAGGAATAACTAATCCTCAAAAGTAAGAGAGGACCGGCCTTGGAGGTTCCAAAGGATCAGAGTGGGGTCCTGAGGCATTGCCATAGTGTCTCGAACGCAGAGAGGAGCTTGCCCCTTGCCTCGACTCATGACGGAAATCCAATTTCCAATACGTGATATTGCGGTTTTAATTGTAGAACTAGTACGGCGACATGATAGATGGTACCCATGTCGCCTATGATTGATATTTATGATTTGAATTGTTTTGACACTATACACTTATAATAGTATCAAATGATTTGTTTTAAACGTACCAAGCATGTTTGGCTATTATAAGGGAAAACCCTATCCTCCGGCTTGCGTTGCATTGTGTGATGAGACTTGGATCTTATAATAGCTTCATTTTTCCAAAAAGCATTGCGTTGTTTTGTTATATGCACTAGTATTCTTGGGAGGAAACCAGTTCCGTGTTATACGGCGTGGTCCCTTGAATTACTCTCTTTTAAAGTAAAGTTTTAAATAACTGTTTTAGTTCTCACACCAGTCACATGACTGACCTGGAGTTTATTGTTTTAACCTAAACTCTGGGTGCTCTTATTTTCCACACGGGCAGCTAGTAGTTTTGGTTTTGCAGATTTATATTCTCAGGATTCTGATTTACAGCTGGAACGATGCTCGGAAAGCTCTGTATCCGTGTATCACTTTCAGTTGTGTTTTGTATATTTTTCCGCTGCTATGTAATTTATTGTAATCTCTGATATTTATCGAATGTAATTTATTCATTTATACTCTGTATATTCTTGTATCTAATGGAATTGTTGTAATAACAATGAAATGTTCTTCCGTATGCGTTCTGATTTGTCCTGTTCTCAAAACGATCAGGGGTTTCGAACGGTCTTTGTCGGTTTAACGATCGATTCAGATCGAGCGAAATTCTTTGCCTCTACAATTTGGGTTGGATGTGTGGTGTATTTCGTTAACTCACAAAGTACGGAAATTTGGGTCGTTACATTTGGTATTAATGCTTAGGTTGAGCGAACACCTAGGCTTTGGTGGGGGTTTACTCATTAGAGATAGGGTCAGTAGTATCCAAGAATGAGTAAAGTGTATATATACAAGAGTGCATATTTGTTGGTTGATATAAAAACTATTTAATATTGTGTTGATTGTAGCGAGTGGTTTATGAATTTTGGCCGGTACAGGAAGTACAACTGTATCGATATGTGTTTCTAAACACTTGAGCAGAGCAATTCGACGCAATATTATTTTAAAGTGGGTAAATGAAATAATTTTACCTAAAACTATATTTTGATATAAAAGGAATAATTTTCTAAAATTATTATAATGTGTGGATGTGTTAGTTGTGAGTAGTATAATCAAATGAGATTATAAACTTGGAATGATTATATACAACCAAATATGACTTGTATATGAAATATATACAAATGAGATGAATTAAAATTGGATTCAGAATTAGAAGTAAGAATTTAAAATCCTGTGTGTTTGGGAAAATATTTTTCTGAATGAATATAAAGTAATATAACATTACATTGAAGAATTTGAATGAAAACCATTTTTAAATGGATTTTGAAAGTGATAAAGCACTGAACTCACTTCAGTCGCTGGAAAATAATTTTGATGAGACTACAACATCATCAGTGTTCATTTTCAAGTTTCTAAGTGAAGGATTGCTACCTTAGAAAAGTTTATGATGCGAATTTGTTTGAAAGAAAAACATGTTGGTTTGGAAAATTCAAATGTTCTGAATTTGAAATGATTATAAATATATGTACATATTTATGTGACTTCTGAAGGATTTGAAATAAAAACATGGGAATTTGAATGTTGGAATTTAAATTTAACTTAAGTTAAATGGATTGAAATGGATAAATTGATTTGGAATTAATTTTAATTTAGCCAGGGATATAAGTGGCTATTTTATTAATCGAATAATACTAGATATATATATAGAGAAAATTGTGTTTGTCTTAAACAAAGTAAATAAATTGATTTTGAATCAATTTGAATGAATATTAATGAAATATGAGTTGAATGTGAATATATTGATTATAAATAATTTATATTTAAGGAATGTAAGCGTGTATGGTGTGCACATTGAATCAAAATCAAATTTTTGTTGGAACTATAATTTTTGAAATATGAAGAGAAGAGTTTCATCATAAGTAAGGGTTGAAATGATTTTGGGTTTGTAGCATTTTTCCTACCTTAGTAATTTGGGGATGAAATTCTTTTAAAAGGGGAAGAATGTAACGAACCAGATTTTTTGTCGATTAATTTTGAACATTTAATATTGTTTTAAATGTTGAATTGATAATATAAATGGATTTGTTTATCAAGCTTATCAATATAATAAATGATATGTGATTTAATTTCAAATATATCGAATTGTCATAATACGAAAACGAGAATAATTGAATTGAAGTTAAAACTGAATAGAACCGATTCAGATGATCAATATAAATTATATGTGAATATAAACGATAATAATAATAATAATATCGAGGAGCTGATTGTTTTGAATTTAAAATTATATTATATCTATTTAATATGGTACTTAAGAATAATAAATTTTCAAACGACCTCGGCTTTAGATGAAACCAATTTTATTGGATTTAGAATGTCAAACCATAGCAGCGTGTCAAATTTTATCGCGATTAGAGTTCGTTTGAGGTAATTTTAACATGAAACTTTAGGCGTAAGTTTCATGAGGATATTATAATAGTAAATTTATCAGATAAGCACGAAATCAAATCGAAATCAAATCAAATCTTTTATAAATCAAATTGTATTGATTTAAATTCAAATCGAATTTAATACATTGTACTTGAGCCAGCCTAAAATCTATCACCTAGTAGTACACCGCGCAGGCCCATCTTCCATTTATAAATACATGACCTCCCCTTACCATTTTTCCTCTTCAGCTATTGCAATTGAATTCAATCTTATTTTCATTTGCAAATCAAAATCGAATGGAAGCTTCGAAATAAAATTAAAAATAGCCACTGACCAAATTCAACCTTCGAAGCTGACCCCGTTCTACTCATTTATTTCATTCATTTCTAACACTTAAAAATCGAAATAACCTCCTCTTCCGGTACTCACTTCAGTATCAAATCGAATGAAGAAAATGGGAAGGGAATTAAAATCTAAACCCATCATTTTTCCTTACCCCTAAAAATCAAAGCCGATGTCTTCTTCACTATTTTCAAAAACATGGATTTATTCAAAAGACAATTTAAATTGGGTGCGCGATTTAGGGCATCGAAGTCAAAAATCCAATTTTGGGCAATCATTCATCAATTTGAACTGCCGTCTGTGGGTGGATATCGTGGGTATGCGACGGTCTGTGGTTCGCGAAGTGGAGGACTTGTGATTTTCAGTGTTTGGAGGTGTCATGATTTAGGGATTTGGTGACTATGATGCATTGTAGAGATGATGTTGAGTGATGAATTGTAGTGATGCTCGAATAGCATTTGTGAGGAGTCGATCATTAGTGGGTAACTTTTGTGGTTTCTGTGCGTGGTAGAGGGTGCGATGAGGGTATGAAGCACCAGGAGAGTTCGAATGTGGATAGGTGATAGTTGTGACTTTCAAGTGAAGGAGGGAGTGATTTGCGAGGGGAGGTACAGGTTCGAATGAACTGTCTGAAGCATGTTAACAGGTTCGTAATAGGAAGAAGAGGGAATTCGAATTGGTTACAACGGAAGGAAGAAGAGTTAGAATTGTTAAAAGGTAATTGAATTTGTTAATTATTTTTTTAAGTAATTGTTGAATATTTATATGGTAAAATGTTCAAAAAATATTTTACGTTTCGCTTGTACTTTTCAATGGCGACAGGAATCACATCCATTTTCCCTTTCTCTCTTCCTCTTCGCAATCTTTCTTTCAATTATTTTCCACTGCCTTCTTTCCGTTCTTCCATTGCTCCTTTTTTTTCCTGGTTTCACCATGTGTAAGTACAAGCGAAACCTAATTTCAATTCTCTATCTAAAACCTAGATCCCTAATTTCCCAAATCTCCTTTCCTCTTTTTATCCTCCTGAACAACCTCCCATGTTTGTCGACCCTTCCCTGATGCGGCGGCTTTACACTTCCTTTTGGCTACAACTTGTTCATCTCTATGGTTCTCGTCTTATGCTTGCTGTACAATTACTGTAATGTACAACATCGGGTGACCCCGCGAGTTTGAGCTCTTCGTTGCTGGGTAAGTATATTGTCCGACCTTTGTCTGGCCAAGCTAGTAGGTATGGGGACAGTGGGTGTGACATGGAATCATTGTCTTAGATTTTGTTGTATTGGACTGAGTTTTAGAGTTTTGGCTTGTCATGGTTGGGTTCATTTGGCTACCGCAGAGGACTGCAATAGCAGTAACTTCTGAAGCCGCTTGATGAATACGCGACTCACTATGCTACTGTCTGGATGCTCTGCCTTACCATTCCAACTGTGTTTGCCGAGGGGAGCGCTTCACTATCTCTAGCACGGTGAGCAATATATATTGGTGGATTTGCTTTTTGGATGGTATTTTGGTTGTGTTGGTTTCATTGGTCTCATTAGATATTCAATGTTAGTTGCAGTTTACGTTTTGGTAATCAGTTTACTCACAGTTGAGGTTTTGTTTTTGGATTGTTGTGAAGTTTTGTTTTTGTAAGTTAGGGATCTGTCTATGGAATTATTTCAGGTCACTCTAGTGTGTTGGTTCTTGTTGCGTTGGTTAGTTATGCTGGGTTATTTCAGCGACCTTGTTCAGATCCACAGGTGAAGCTTCGTTCTCGACGAAGCTGATGCTATCTGGCCATTTACTCCCTCCTTGCCATTCTGTTTCAGGGTCAACATGCTGGGCAGTTCAATTCATGTCATGCTTTTCTCATGTCAAGTTGCCTGGGGATGACATTGTTTGGTCACTGTCATTTGTTGGTGATGTGCTCGATGTAATGCGAGGTCACTGTCCTTACCTAAGATAAAGTTATGGAGTGTAGCTGGCTAGTCTGGTTTGGTTCTCGTGACAATGTCCTTTTTTGGACTAGTCACGTTAAACTATCTTTGAAGCCATGTTGTTTTGGGGATTTTCTCGAAATAATGTACTAATGGATTCACTGTTGGATGCTTGGCTATGTTTTATTACTGTAGTGAGGTTGTGTTTACATAGTGAATGGTACTAAGCATAGTTATTTTTCTGATTAGTTTATTTTTTGTATTTCGTTATGTAATTACTTCTTTGGAAGTATGTAATATTGTAGTCTAGTATATTAGCAAGCTCCATTGCTTTAAGCCTGTAAGGTAGAGCGGACGGAACATTTGATATTCCGTTAGCAGTGGACGGTCTACCTTAAAAACATATTAGTTGACTGCTAACTATAGTCACTTGTACTATATTGTAATTTTATTATTAGTCATAATAAAAAGTGGTACGTCCACTATAAAAACGACTTGCCTTGCAAAAAAAAATTTTAAAATATGTTTTTTTGTCATATGAGGTCCAATTTGAAAAAAAAACAAGTTACTATGGGTTTGTAGCTGCAAAATGTACAAGGTGGAGTGGATTTCGTTTTTTTAGTCAGCTATCAATGTTAAATTTAAATCGAACGTCATTGATTTAATTTAAATTTGGGACGGATCAGAAATAAAATGAAGGTGAGTAAACTCACTCTCTGGATTCGTTTATAATTTATTATAAACGAATTTTCATTTAATATATAATTTTTATATGTTGTTGATTGGTTGTTTGGATGCATTGAAATACTACTGTGGTTATTTTATTTTTAATTTTTGAAATTGGGTTTAATTTTATTTCTGGGCATTCCAGCCCAAATGAGAACGATGGCCCAAGGCCATGTTACACGTCGGTTCAAGAATATTCTGAATACTGAAAACTACTTTTCCAATGCAAAAGTAAGAATAATCAGAATGCAAATACATTTCAGATCTAAAGAAACCCTCTTCTTTTACTTTCATGGTGGTTGCTAAGCGAAAAAGCTCGTGCCTGTATCTTTGAGCGGAGCCGATGGCGGCAACAGATCCACACCTTGCCTACCATTTGTTTCAGGTTCCATTTCTCTGGTAAGCCCCTTTCTCTTCCTCAACCAAGCTAATTTTAGATCTTGAATTGCTATTTTACTGACTAATTCTACTGTCTTTTCCTTGTTCTTGGAAATTCAGTTGTTCCTCTCCTTTCATATACTCCATGCAGTAATTGTAAGAGCGACAGTGTGCCTTATGTATGCTTTGCCTGATGATTTCAAGGTGAGTGACAATTTCATGAATTTGAGTCTCTACCGTGGTATAATTTATAGCTTTACTACAATCTTCCCATATCCTTTTTGAAAACGTGCATTCAAAAAACAAATGCTTATGATTCTTCCCTGTAGATTTACATAGAATGCATACGTCATCTAAAGTGAGACCCCATCTAAAAAGACAATCTTTAGTCGGTAGTCTACCTTATAAGCACATCATGCCAATTTAGGTGCATTGCGCTTACACCAAATGGTCTTGCTCAATATTTTGATAGGGTTTTTCGGTCTTATGTCCTCCAAGACTTGTTTGATGTTAAAATCATTTCCTGTCCATATCCATATGTCATATATTCGATCTTCATGAATTTGCATGCTTTCAATAATTTGTCTCTGCTCTTGATTACAAGTAAAATTCAGACTCCATTGATTGTCATGAATAATAGAGTTCACCTTATCATTTGGGCAGCTGAATATTGAATAAGTGTCCCACCCGAGCATATCTCTAAAAGATTTGCCTTCTGTCCATAGGTCTTTCCACAAGTGTGTTTTATTGCCTTTGGCAATTTCTCTTCTACAGTGTTTAGCTAAGACATTACAAACTCGTAGTATAGCCTCCACATTGAGGAGGCATTGTTATCTTCTTTCATGGTTCAGAAATTCGCTCTTCTATTTCTCCCATTCATCCATCTAGCCTAGAGACCGTCATTGTTTACGATTTTCCAGGCTTGTTTCAATGTAAAAGCTCCTCTTATAACTTTGGTGATCCTTAAGCCCACTCCACATTCTTCTTTGGGTCTGCACAGATCATGAAATTTAATCTTGTGTAGCCCCCTCTCCAAATGAAGTAGCACATAATTTCTCTATCTTCTCAATATATGCACTGGACAATTGCAAGGTTTGTAGCCAAAAATTAACTTTTGCATGGATGACTATGTGAAATAATTCAATACGACGAACAAATTATAGTAATATGGAACTTCATCCATATAGTTTGTCTCTTCCACTTATAATAAGTCCAGTGCATTCTCTATCAGTGATTTTATTGGATGATAAAGGCACACCCAAATATTTCACTAGTAGTTCTCCCTCCTGCACATGTAGCACTTCTATAATTCTGGGTTTGATTCTACATGTCTTACTGAAGTAACATTTGGTCTTTAGTTAATTAACTTTCAAACCATAATATTTCTCCATGTTGCCAAATGTATCCTTGACCTTACCAGCAACTTCAAAATTCTATTTAATGCATATGAACAAATCGTTTGCATACAACAAGTGAATAATGCTTGGTTGAATGGTATGGATTCTCATTCGGATAGTTCCTGAAAAGAGAGGGAAAGCTGTAAGCGAGGCTTATTTGGGTCGTATTATAAATGCTCTATTTGAACGAACAAATTAATAAAAATAAACATGTAAGTTTGAACCCATTTCTTGTGACACACAATCTCCATTTGAAGCGTGAAAATTCCATTTCTATAGCAAATAGATAAGATGAAAGCGGATTGCCATGCCGAATCCACATGTTACTACTAATGAAGCCTTTAGGAACACCATTGATTAATTTAGAGTACGTAGGGGTGGTAGTACATTCACGTATGAGATTAACGGTTTTGTCTTGGAATTCCATACACTTGAGCATGTGTATAATAAAGTGCTTGTTAATCTTATCATAAGCCTTATATAGATCAACTTTCAAATACATTCGGTCAGCCACTTTCTTCTTGGAATTCCTGATTAATGAACGCACTCTGACATTCTGCAATTAAGTTAGAAAGGATCATTTTTATTCTATTACAAAGCACTTTGCTTATGATTTTGCAAATAACATTACAACATGCAATAGGCCTGTAATATGCAATTGGTAGGTTTATCACATTGGGGAATAAGGCATATGAGAGTATGATTAATTTCTTTCAAAATCAAACCAAAATTAAAAGTTTCTTGAATGGCTGAAATGATCTTATCTTTCAGGCCGTCACAGTGGATTTTGAAGAATTCAGATCCAAACCCATCGGGACTGGGTGAAGAGTCGATATGGATGGAAATACGAGCATCCCATATTTCCCTCTGGCTAACTCTACTCAACAACAATCTTCGTCCGCTAGCGTTTACCAGCCTCCGAGTTATAATTTGAGGTAATTCTTCTTCAGTATTTCCATTGTATAGCTCGTGAAAGTAATTTATGGTATCTTCCTCAAATTTACCCATATCAATACAATTATTTCCATTCTAATCATAAATTTGCATATCGTAATTTGAGTTTTTCCTGACTGACATTTTAATGTAGAAAATTTCCATGTTATAATTTGAGTTTTTCCTGACTGACATTTTAGTATAGAGAAACTTAGTGCACTCATCCCCTTCTGCCAACCACTTTTTTCGGCCTTTTGTTTCAATTCGATGGCTTTTATGTGTAGTAATCCCTTCAGTTTAGTTTGGGCTTCATAGTATTGCTTCCACGTAACATCTGAGTTATCATCTTCATATATTCTTTGCAACAGTTCCTCATTGAGCTTTTCAAGATTTATCAGTTCATCCTGGGCCTTGGGCCTGATTTTATTCCACTTTTTAAGTCTATCTTTAGCTCTTTTAAAGAATTTCAACAAGTGATATACATGACTGTTCTCTGATTGAACGAGGTCCGTAGTGTTAACTGCAATTTGATAACCTTCAATCAGGTGCCAATCATTTGAGTACCTGAAAGGCTTACCTTTAACATTTTTGTCTGCTTCTTTAAGGAGGATATGCAATGGGCAGTGATCACTGGTAGAATTAGGCAGAATATTGACTTTAATATCAGCAAATTTTCTCATGCATTGCACATTGATTAAAGCCCTATCTAATTTACAAACATTTTTTTCTAACTTTGCCACTTTTCCATGTGAATTTCAGACCTCCATGGATGGGCTTGATGAGCCCAACTGCAACTAAGTAATTTTTGAATTCTGACAACTGCATATCTCTCAGGGTAATCCCCTTTTTCTTTTCTTTTGCACATAAGATTGTGTTGAAATACCCCATAATAAGCCAATGATCATTAATTCTCTTAGATAATTTTATGATCTTCTCCCAAAGTGTAACTCTTTGACTTGCATAGACATTAGTAATACAGATGATTAATGCCCCAACGTTTGTCGCTTTAACAGTCAGTTGTTGTTTATCCTTGTCCATCAGTTTCATATCCAGACTGCTTTGACCCAAGCCAAAATAATTCTACATTTTTCCCTAGTACCATTATTGTTAAAAAGCATCCATTCACCTCCCAATTTTTCATCAAAATAGCTAATATTTTCATCATTCATTTTGCTTTCCAATATACCCATTATAGAAGGATCAAGGTTCCTTTTAAGATTATAAAGGTATAAAGCTCTGGTATCATTATTTAGACCTCTTACATTCCAACTTACTATGGACATTTAGGTTTGAGGGAGACACTGCTTGTGCATTAAAGTTCTTGCCCTTCTTTCCCACTATCTTGAACTGATCATCATGCTTTTTTTAGAGAGAAACGGGTGTGCAGCGTGGAGTTACACATCTGATTACCATAATATTAATAATAAGATATTAGGCTGGTTGATAGGACCAACTAGTGGCATAGTAGTTCTAGTTCATAAAAGCATACCAAAATACAATATTGTCATACAATACATAAGCATGCTAACATATACAAGAAGATAAGCAAAAAAAGGGTCGGCATAGAACTAGAGCGAGCCATCAAAGTTGAAATGCCGAGCTGCTGCCTTGAGTACAAGGAGAAGGTGGTGCAGGTAGTGTGAATCTAAAGCGAACTAGGCAGGCACAACCTGTCCATATATCCAACAAATATATGATGAAATTGCAAACACCGAGAAGACGTTTTTTAGGTTTATTGAACACATGGGCGTTTCTTTCTTTCCAAATACTCCAGTAAAAAATGGTAAGGAGAGAGTCTAGTTTGGTGTCTGGGGGGTTGAATTTCCAATGGTCGAAGAAAAAAGGGATGGGGGAAATGCACCCGAGCAAGAATGAGCTAACAACCACCCACACTGCAAAAGCGAAGTCACAGTCTCTGAAAACATGATCGAAAGTTTCATCATCGCGGGAGCACAGTGGACACTGTAGGTCAACGATGATGTTCATACATGAGAGTCTAACTTTGGTGTTATACGTGAGTGAATTAATCGCCATTGAAAGAAAATAATGTGAGGAGGCAAGTGACATCTCCAGACGCGGGAGAAAACAAAGCAGAGACCTAGGTGGGAGAGGGAATTATAGCAAGCTGATATAGAAAAGTTTTTAGATGGGCCTAAAGCCCAAATGTAGTGGTCACCGTGAGCTGAAAGCCTAGTCAAATGCAAAATGTTATTTACAGAGGAGGCTTCTACCAAAGTATCAAGCCCAAATAAAGTAGAAGGGTAAAGGATCAATGGGCCCAAATCCATGGCATTTTCTATGGAGACAATTGCAAATTGATTAAATGAAAATAAAGAAGGGTGAGATCGAGCAAGAGGGAATTGCTCATGCTAGATATCCAACCAAAAAAGGCAATTCTCGCCATTACCAATTTTCACATGAAAAAGTGATTTGATGCGAGGGATAATCGATAACACACTTGCCTAGAAAGGAGAGGGTCTAGAGTTTGGCGAGGAGTGAAGGACCAGGTTAGAGTTAGAGTTGTAATGGCAAGACAAGATCCAGTCTTTCCAGATGAAATTGCCAGGCGTAAGAATACGCCATAGCCATTTCGTCAGTAGTGCTGTATTTAATGAAGAAAGGTTGATGATATTAAGACCACCATGGTTATAAGGTTGACAAGCAGTTTTCCAATTAATAAGACATTTATCTTTGCCTCCATTCCAAAGGAAATAACTTCTAATAGCATCAATTTTGGTAATGACCCAGGATGGGAGTTTATGGAAAAACATCCAGTAGAGCGGAATAGACGAAAGAACAAATTTGACTAGGACAAGATGACCAGTCATCGATAAATATTTTGCTTACCACAATGCAATTTTGGATTCAATTTTGTTAATGAGAGGGAGCCAATCAGATCTAAGAGTTTTGATGGGCGGAGGGGGATACCAAGACAAGAGATAGGGAAAGAATCAAGTTTGCAATTTAAAAAGAGGAGATGGGAAGACCCAGATCAGAAGAATTGCCAAGCATGATGATAGAACTTTCGCTGAAATTGATAGAAAGACCAGAGATAAGTTCAAAGATGTATAGGAGGACTTTGAGACAGTGGATGTAGAGAGGGTTGGGAGAGTTGAATATGATGGTATCATCAGCAAATTGGAGTTGAGAGATGGAATAAGAGGAGTTTGGGAGGTTAATACCAGCAAAGAGATTATTTCTAGTAGCTGCTTCAACCATTTGTTAAAAACATCCGCTATCAGAACAAAAATCAGTGGCGATAGGTGGTCTCCTTGTCTCAGCCCTCATCTAGATTTGATATGACCACCTCGAGCTCCATTGATGAAGATGGTCGATGAACTAGTGTTCAAGATACATTCAATCCATTGACACCATTTGGGGGGAAACCACAGTGAGACATTAAGGCAAGAATGAAATTCCAATTAACTGAGTCAAAAGCTTTGGAGAAATCAAGTTTAAGCAAAACTCCCGACGACGAAGTGAAATGGCAAAAAGATATTACTTCCTGTGTGGCATCCACGCAATCCATAATGTTACGTCCAAGGATGAAGGCTGATTGTTTAATACCCATTAAAGAAGCAATAATAGATTGGAGACGACTGACGAGGACCTTAGTGATGATTTTAAAGTTGGTGTTGTGGAGACTGATAGGGCGGAAAGAGGAGAAGGTGTTAGCACCAGGGGTTTTCGGGATAAGGGTGATGTTGACATGGTTAATATTAGCGATGGAAGTAGGGTTAGATTGAAATTCGTCGCACATGTCCAAAACGTCAGATTTAATAGTGGGACAAAAATATTTGAAAAATAATGGGCCGAATCCATTAGGCCTAGGAGCCTTTTTATCTGCCATGTCCTTAAGAGCAACCCAAATTTCATCTTCTGTAAAAGGATGGCCAACGTGGATCAGTAGAGGGGAGGGGTAGAGGAGATTCCAGTCAATGTATTGAAGGGGAAGGGAGGGTTTACTTAGAATATTACAGTAAATATCAGTGAAGAAATGCCGGATATCCTAGGTATCTGAGAAGGTAGAATCGTTGTGGAGGATTTCTAAAATGAAGGTAGATCGTCGTCGACCATTTGCCAGGTGGTGGAAATATACTGTATTTTTGTCACCTTCCTCCAAGCATTTTGCTCTTGAACGTTATTTCCAACTAATTTGTTCTTGTTTTATGAGTCTTTCTAATTCTTTCTCTAGTTATTTCAGGGAGAGGGCTTCAGATTCGTTTAATAGGCGTGATTCTTCTAGAATGTTGAGGTTAAGGATAGCATCTTGAGTAGATGAGATGCGAGCTTTCAATGCACCCCAAATGTTTTTAGCCCGAGGACGAATCAATTTGCAGAGTGAACAAGTTTGAGGACAATGCGATTAGTGGTAGATAATTCATATGATGGTTGAGGCCAAATGTTGTGGATAAAATTTTCAAAAGAAGGCTCAAGAAACCATAGTTTTCAAATCTAAATGGGCGTTTTTGATTGTTGACCATTCCAGTGTCAAGCAGCAATGGGTAGGCCGTTAACAACAAAAAGCGGGGTGCAGATCTTCCTGGATGAGATTAAAAAGAAAACGGTCAAGTTTGGCCAAGGTGGGTCTAATCTACGACTAGACCAAGTGAAGAGTCGATTATTAATGGGTGGTTCAACAAGGGAGAAAAACTGGATGAAGGAATTGAAGAATGTCGAGTCATGAGAGAGGTTACCAGAATTTCATTCCATTGATGATATGGTTGTGTTGAATATAAGTTATGGGCCAATGATTTGGGTCGATAAGTCCTGGCAAAATTGCCAAACAGCTTCTCTGTCATGCGAGTTAGTAGGAACATAAACATTGGTGAAAGAAAAGATAATATCAGTTTGGGAGTGACGAAGCGACACGTGCAACACAGATGGGTAGGTGGTTACTTGGCAAAGGGACCACGTGGCTTCATTCCATGCTGTGATTAGGCCCCCACGAGTTTCATCAGCGTCTATATGGGCCCAGCCCAAAAAAAAGGCCCACAAATGCTTCTAATAAGTGCATGCGAAGGATCAGAAAGTTTGGATTCTTGTAGGAATAAAATATCAATTTTATGTGGAGAAAGGACAAGGTTGATGGTGTGGCGTTCGGCAGGTTCCCCCAAACATCTGGCATTCCATGAGATAACTTTCACTGGGATTGATTAATGCACTGTTGTTTTAGTGCATGGATGGAATTGTAGTGTTCATCACGCAAACTCACACCCATGCAATGTGCCAACTTTTTATTTAAC
The DNA here is from genome assembly GCA_030737875.1 of Allium sativum. Classification (NCBI taxonomy): domain Eukaryota; kingdom Viridiplantae; phylum Streptophyta; class Magnoliopsida; order Asparagales; family Amaryllidaceae; genus Allium; species Allium sativum. The sequence goes on along the minus strand of CM060924.1, from coordinate 179,245,308 downwards.
TCTTTATTTGCAGATGAAACAACAACAACTTGAAAAAACTACCCGAAGTTCCAGGGAGGGATCTGGTTCTGTTGATCCTGACGCTACAACAAACTGAAGCAGGCGTAAGGTGTGGCAACGTTAAGTCCTTTTGTTCTAGATCTGGCTAAGATGGTATTAGTTGATGAAGCGGAATAGATAGATCTAGATCTGCTAATGGATCCCATCTTGGCATTGGAAACCCACCAATATCCTGATTTAATAACACAAGCGAGGCATCTGGAGTGTCTACAAAATCACTATGATTTGAGGCAACATTGATAGCTGCTTCATCAAGCATAGCATCATAACTATTTACATTAACTTGATCCATTGGCTGATATTGATCACAAAATATGTAGTACTCATGATCATAATCTATCCCCAACACTAGAGTTTCAGCGCGTTTACATGGGTGGGTTTGATCCCAGAGATCTACAGTATGCATTACCGTTTTTCCATTATGATGCACCGCATAGTGGTTTGGGGTCGTAATGCCATCATAAAACTGCATTTTCACGTAAAGAAAGCGATGATCAATATACGACCAGTCACAATGATCCTCTTCTATAAAGTGACCCATTGACTTCAGGGCTTCGCGAATCGCTTCAGAGCTAGTCTTCAGGAACTCTAAAAAGCCACTGATCTTATCCTAAGTGACTGGTCCTAAGGTTGGTAGGGGGAATTCATCTGGGTCTGACCATGGTTGAATAAGTATGGAGTTACCGTCACTAGTTAGGACTTTGACGTGGAGAGCATGGTTTTTAACGGTGTAGTTGGGACAACTAATGAGGAAGGAGTTGTCGGAAATCACTCAAATGGGGCATTCTTCATAGTTAAGGTTCGTTGTTAGGGTTTGAGATAGGGTCTCCAAGGTTCACTGGCCGTCAATGATGATTGCGGTGAGGTATAGATAGGAGTTTGCAATGGTAAAGTTAGGAAATTTGAGTTTGGAGGGAGGAAGTGGGGAGGAAGAAGAGTTGATTTTTTTACGAGAAGAAAGAGAAGAGTGAGGAGAGAAGGGATTAACCGGAGAAAGTGGGTTTAAAGCTGAATTAGTAACTCGATGCGCGTGATGATTTGAATTATAATGAGACCTATTGTGCCACAGTCGACTGCCGGCTCTGCATATTCATATCATGATGGTATGTCATTTTGGAAGGGAGCAAATGGTTATCATTACTTCTAATTACCGATGAATTGCGTTTTTTCGAGCACTGCATGCATGAATGACCAAAAAAGCACAATAATAACATATTGTGTTGTTCCTACATGATTTAGCCACATGTCAATTACTTGCACAATGCAAATAGCGTTGTTCAGATGTCAAAAAGGTAACCATTGCATGAATTGATTTGAACATGGGAAGAAGGCGTCGGCGCTTCGGGGGTTGGAGTTGAGCGAAGGTTTAGATGGTGGTGAAGCCGCCACCTGAGCATATGATCTGGCAAAGGTGGAAGGGCTGGGCTACGATGGGCGACGAAGAATCGAAATGTGAGGAATAGTGGGTTTTGTGGGATTGATAGATGGATGGGATTGACGATGCAAATGAGCGGAGAGTTTTAGCGGAGGAGGGATAACGATAGGGGGTAAGGAGGCTTTGTAGGTGGAGGGGATGAAGTTGATTAGAGGACGAGAGTTGGGAGTTGAAGAGGACACCATGAAATGAACAGTTGTGTAACTGATCATCGTACTTGTCATTGTTTTTGGTGAGACTACCCACACTCTTGGTAGTACAACCTTCTTCGTCTGGTAAACTGAGATCAATAACTAACCCCTTCAATTCTGCTGTTGTTTCGGGATCTCAGTCCGGTGGACTGGAGGCAGTTTCATAGTTTTCTGCCTGAACTACCACCGTCTACAACTTCTCAGGTTGATCCACTTGCCGCACCACCTTCTCAGGAGCGCCTCAGGGTTCTGCAGCGTCTCACCGTTGATCTCTTCATTTGAAGTTTATGTAAATATTTGTAAATTAACTGCACTAGAACTAGGTTGGGGTTAAGCACTTTGTGTATGCTTGCCATTTCATTGGGATGTGTTGTCTCTATAATATTCTCTATAGATATTTTTGCCATCCACACTTGCTGAAAAGTGGTGGAACGTTGGCTGTCGGAGTGGCCAAACACTTATAAGTGCTGCAAATGGGGGTAAGTGCTTGTACTCAATATTTTGGATGTAAATATTGCCTTGCTTATCTTTGGCTCTTACTTGTTTCTAATAACACTGTATGCTTTGATCTCAAGAAGTACTCTGGCATACTTGAGTCTTTTAATATGTTTAGTGCACTCATCCGTAGTTAAGGGGTTGCCTACCAAACTCGTAATCTAGCTAATGCCTTTGGCATTCCATAGGGCTAGGTCCAGATTATGCAATAAAATCCAAATTGGATGCGTTTCAAGCATGTCACGCTCTAGTTTGATGTTTGGTTCCTATCTCTTAGTGAATATTAACTTGCTATACATGAACCACTGTAACGACTAGGTTTTTGTCGACTTTGGTTATCGCCATAAACTCGATGACGACTAACTAAACATCGAAAAATACCAGTAGTTAATGAAAGAAATTAGAGGGTGAGGAAAGATAAGATAGAAACTTAGAATAGAAGAAGAAGAAGAACACAACATCAGAGTAACACGAACCTCACAGCGGAACGAATAACATATAACATATATAACATAACTTTGAAATATAAATCTGTACTTGAATATACATCATTATCAAAGTACAACACTTACAACACAGCAGAAATAAACAATAACTATATGATCTTGAAGGCTCCTGCTCCAGCTCTTCAAGTATCTTTAAATCCCGACTACTTGACTGCCCGTACAAAATTGGGCACCCAAGAGTTTAGGGAAAACAAAACAAAATAAACTCCGGGTCAGTCATGGGACTGGTATGAGTAAAACAGTTTAAAAAATTTGAGCCATTAAACGGTATCTCATAAGACCACGCCATATAACGGAATGGGTTTTTCCCTTATGAGAATCCAAAATATCTTTATATCAAAAACCTTTTGATATTATAATAATGTCTATCAACCACAATATAATAATCATCTAGCAGAAACGCTTTCGTCTCACGTTCTACATATATAGTATAAAATCAAAACCGCAAGCACGTATTGGTAATGGATTTCCAACTATGACAAGGTATGGAACCACCTTTCGCTAGTGTACCTCTAGAGAGGAATACACTGGGTTCAACAAGAACATCTTGCAACCCGGCCAAACATGGCCGACCACTCATTTCGCTTGAGTGTATCGAATGTATATCACCAACGGTTGGGATCAGCAACCGTTTCCCGAATGGGACAGGATCAACAATAGATTTTTAGAAATAAATAAAACTCTAGATTAGGTGATTACACACCCTAATAGGCGCGACCTACATAGCCATGCTGCCTGCCCGATTTTTGTTATTTACCGGATGTGAGGCTAGAAGCTAAGCTTATCTTTTACATGCCACATCTTCATTCACTTAGAATGTAACATCGTCATACCCGCCAAATCACAAATTGATTTATCCAAAAACAACACGGGTATACAGCTAAGAGAAACGAATTCCTCCGCCACCAAACGTGAATATGTTTGAAGAGATCAACTTACGCGATATATTAGATATACTCTGCCAGACCTTCTTCCATACAAGTTGTCCTGGGACTGGACAAACCGAAGGCACTATTCAGTACATCCATGTTAGGCAATTGTTATCTAAGATTTATACAATAGCCCTTGCACTTTACTCCGTCTTCAATATATTCAGCATACTTGATTCGCAACGCTTCTGCCGATACGGAGTGGTTCTTCGGATAATAATCCAACCGGTCTCTCCATATTAACAACGTTAAAATGGTCAAAAACTTCGATAGTCGGTGAGTTAACTATCAAAGAAAAACAAATGTGCAAACAATGATATTATTTCCAGATGGAAATTATATCGATCAATCATCATTTAACATTTATCTCTCTATTTAACTTATTCATTTTTCATCTCCTGTTTCCATATATTCAACATTTCTTATTTTCTATATTTAGAAAATATAAATTATTAACAATGGAAAACATTTCCATTTCTTGTTTTCTATATTAGAAAACATTTCTGATTCTTATTTGGAAGACGTTTCCAAAACTCCTTCATTGGATTTAAACAGATGTTTTAAATAAAACATTGCTATGCCAACTCAAACCATTTACTAAATTGACTTAACCATCATTCACTATCAAACCTTACTATTCCTTAGTTAAGAAGGAAGTCAATCAAGTTGGGGTATAATTACCTCTCAGACCTTAACTGAACAACGTTTTAACTTCGGAATAGTCAAAGTTTATCTTTTAAACCTTTAACATACTTCCTTACGTAACTCTCTTTCGAATAATCTCTATTCGATAACTCTTCCCTTCGAATAACTATATTCGATAATCTCTCTTACGAATAACTAGATTCGAAAACCTTTCTTCGAATAAACTATATTCGATTAACTCTATTCAATTAACTATTATCAATTAACTCTATTGGATTAAGTCTTTTTGATTTAACTCTAATCGATTAACTCTTTTAAATTTAACTCTAATCGATTAACTCTATTTACTTAACTCCTTTTGAATAAACTATATTCGATAACTCCTTTAATTCTACTCGAATAAACTATATTCGATTAACTCCTTTCGAATAACCAATATTCGATTAACTCCTTTAATTGTATTCGAATAAACTATATTCGATTAACTCTTTTAATTCTACTCGAATAAACTATATTCGATAACTCCTTTCGAATAACCAATATTCGATTAAATCCTTTAATTCTATTCGAATAAACTATATTCGATTAACTCCTTTAATTCTACTCGAATAAACTATATTCGATAACTCCTTTCGAATAACCAATATTTGATTACTCACTTCGACTAACCAATATTCGATTACGCACTTCGAATAACCAATATTCGATTAACTCACTTCGAATAACCAATATTCGATAACTCCTCTTCGAATACATCATATTCGATAACTCTTCTCAAATGAACTATATTCGATTACTCTTCTCAAATAAACTATATTCGATTACTCTTCTCGAATAAACTATATTCGATTACTCTTCTCGAACAAACTATATTAGATAACTCTACTTGATTAACTCCATTTGAATAACTCTAACTGGTTAACTCTAACTGGTTAACTCTAACTGGTTAACTCAAACTGATTAACTCTATTCAATTAACTCTGACCGAATAACTAATATTTGATTAACTCATTTTGATTAACTCTTTTCACTTAACTCCTTTCAATTATTCCTCTGAGTTATTCCTTTTGAATTATCTCCTTTGAAATATTCCTTTGAATTATCCCCTTTGTAATATTCCTTTGAATTATCTCCTTTGAATTTTTTTTTGTTTTTTTTGTTTATTTAACAAATAACTATTCCCTTTTCAAATATATTTATTTAACAAATAAATATTTCTTTTATCTTTTCTATTTATTTAACAAATAAATATTTCTTTTATCTTTTCTATTTGTTTAACAAATAAATATTTCTTTTATCTTTCCTATTTATTTAACAAATAAATATCTCATTTATAACATTCTATTTATTTCTTATAAATAAATATTTCCATTTAATCTATTTGTAAATGTTTTACAAATATTCCCTTTTAAATTCCATTTGTAAATGTTTTACAAATGTTTTCCTTTTTATTTCTGTTTGTAATTGGTTTACAAATATTTCCTTTTCAAATCTATTTATTTAGCAAATAAATATTCCTATTATACTTCTATTTATTTTCCCAAATAAATATTCCTCTTTATGATTTTATTTATTTTCCCAATAAATATTCCTCTTTATAAAATCCTTTGATTTTACAAACAATTCCCTTTTATAAAATCCCTTGATTTTATAAATATTTCCCTTTTACAAAATCCCTTGATTTTATAAATATTTCCCTTTTAAATGCATTCTAATTCATTTTAGAAACAATTATCCCCTTTATATAATCCTTTGATTTTAGAAGTAAATTTCCTTTTTATAAAACCCTTTGATTTTATAAATATTTTATTTTCAATGAACACTTTGATAATCCCCTTTTTACTTTCCAGTATTCCTTATGGTATTTAACGTACCTTATACCAATGATCGGTATCATTCAAACATATAAAATCATCAACAGATTTCATATCACATCATATAACACAATATATGAAACAAAACAGTATTTTATATATTGAGGAACCCAGTTGGGTCCCTCCAACCTGTTTCCCTGCATCACAGATGTTAAACAACATAATTAACATCGATTTCATTTCTATATGAAATATTCTGTAAAACAGAATCAATATTTGATTAACGATTTATATATATATATCGTTATCTAATTCTTTCAACCAATACACAAGCAGTTCAACCAAACAGTTAACACACAGCAATCAACAACATAATTATCAGTTCTAACAACATGTTGTAAAAATATAACTATTCAGAGCTGGTGAGTTTTACGCACATTGGCAGTTCATCGTTAATGAACGATAAACTATTTATTTGATTTGAATCAAACAATTTATTTCGCCATAAATTCAAACGAGCTCCAATCCACTCCAAGTCAGTTCCATTGTGGAGCTCTCGTCGATACGATTCTGACGGTCCCCTTTATATTTCCTTGGCCCGTCACATACTTAAAGCCCAATAACAAATAACCAAGCTGTATCTTCCAAACTCCTCTTCCAGCAAAGAAATTTCCTCAACTCCAGTATTTATTCAAACCGCTCATGCCTTCCATTATTCCCCCATTTCTTTGATGCTTTCTAACTCTTCTGCATTCCACGATTACTCCATGACCGAAAACAAACTTGAACGCCCCGTTCCAGCATCAACTAAAACAACCCAACAGTAACACCTTCATGACCATAAACAAAAGAAAATCATGCAGCTAACCTCCTCACAACATCAACTTAAACCACCGTCCTCCCCTAACCTCTTCCACTCACCCAGACTTCGTCGGAACGACCCCCTCACATTCGCGACCGCAGACACCACAACTTCGAGTTCAAGAACCCACCAGCGAACCGCTTTGCCCTAAAATACGAACCCCAAAATACCAACGATGCTAGTTTCAACAATTATTGCTTTTAAAACCTCAAATCGAAACACACCAGGCCACGCCTGAACGAGACTTCGAATAAAAACCAAGTTCGAATCTTTCGAAAATCAGTGGAAAGGAAAGGAGCACTCAGGGAATTCGCTTATGTTGGTTCGGAGATTTTTAGGCTTTTATTTCTATTTATTTGAGGATTCTTTTTTCTGCGTTTTGGCTAAGAATGGGAAAACAGAAGTGGCGGCTTGTTTTGAGATGAAGTGTATTAGGTTAGGGATGGTTTTAAAGGTATTTATAGGAATATCCTTTGATCGATTTTTATGTGGCTGAGGGAAATTGAAAACGTGGTCTCGTTTTGGCCAGAGAAAGAATGAAAAAACAAAGGTTTGAGTCCCCCTTTTATCTGGTTAAGTATATAACATTGAACACCCCGTTACACACTACTTCCTATACGTACGAGCCATGAAAAACGAAAACAAAAATACCGTTGTGATCTGCGATGTGCTAGGATTCCAAAAATATAATAATATCCATAGATTAACTCATTTTGTGAAACCTCAAAATGTTGATTACAGTGTGCAAAATACTCCAAATAAAAAGTTGCTTATTTAATTAATTAAAAATTACAATAAAATTCTAAAAATTAAATTGTCACTACGTCTCAAAAGAACCTTGTCTAAATTCGAAACCGGTATCTAGTTATATCGAATAAACCGTTACGGTCGATAAACGATTCTATAGCGACTATTTTAAAATTTGATTTGGACATAAATCAAAATCTACATGACGAAATCTCGATTTTTCTCTTCCAATAGAAAAATATACTTCACCAGCTCTGAACGTTTCTTGTTTCACAGAAATCCAATTTAAAACGGCTTCTGTATATTCAGTTGAAGTTCGAATCACCAATTTACGAACTACAGCGCCATTTCGAGCTCGGTTTTAATTATAATATAATTATACGTTCAACTGTCGTTCAAATAATATATTCGTTATTCTAATTCAATTCTAAACTGAATTAAATATCACAGATGATCCAATTCACACCATATCGCCATTTCAGCCCATTCTGATTATTTCAGAATTAAATATATTATTTAATTATTATATTAATTAAATATTCAATATTATTTTCTTCAATGACCATTTAATCCTTTTAATCACCTTTTAAATAATTAAATAAGTTAATTATTATATCGCCGAAAATGCGGGTCATTACAACCATGGACCATTATCAAGAACTTTAGAGAAGTCATCAATTCTTGTGAATTTTATTAGATAAAACCCATTTTCTCTAGCGTAAGCATTCTAACTACCCTTGGGCTTCCATTCTCTTCTTATGTAAGCATTTAAGTGAACATAATATGGCCTTTTACCTATCAAAAGATGTGTATTGAGTTCATTCACATGTTGATGGCTTCGGTGTATATATCTTCATCAAGAGTAGCATATTCCCCTTCTTCTTCCTTCTCAACTTCAATATTCTGCACCCCTCCCTCGACCTTAGTATTTCCTTCTGGCACATCAATCCAATTTCTATTACCCACCTTAAAATTGAGATTTTAATCCCATGTCGTTCGTGCTCCATAAGATCCAGGTGCTGCGTGTCTTTCAGCTACCACACGGGCGAAGCTTGGCTGTTCTTTTTTCCTCTTCCCATCCAGAATCAGCGTTTTCCACTAATTTGTTAAGGTTAGGGTCTTTTCCTGAGGTGGTTGCCATTTTCGATTACCATTCATGGATATATATATATATATATATATATATATATATATATATAATGTGGCCGCTATATATATTAGCTATATTTAGGCTTGGTGGTTGAAATGTATTAGTTATATTTAGGTTTGGTGGTTGGATATTTCCCGCAGTACTATTAGCGGATGACACCCTATGTGCCCCACAATATATATAGTGGATGACCTTCTATACCCGATATCCTGCCTTGAAGAAGGATGGGTATTATTTATGTTGTCTAACATCTTTGATGCTAGAAAAACAGGTTGGAGGGATCCAACTGGATTCCTCAACAATTTAATTTTTTTTCATACATAATGTTATGTGATGTGATGAATATCCAGTGATTGATTATTGGATGTTTAAGATGTTTGAATATCGTTGCCTTATATATATTGTTTTTTAAAAATATCATGAAAGGGATTTTGAGATTTAAAAGGATTTTTTTTAAATAGAATTTAAATTTTGAATAGGTTAGGAAATATTTACTTGTTTTTAAAAATAAAAACAGTAGTTAAATTTATAAACAATGCTTATAAATAAAGGGATATAATTACCATTGGATAATTTAGGAATGTAAATTCAAGTGTGAATTTAAAAGGAAAAGTTATTTTCCCAAAGTAGAAATTGAATTTCAAATGGATTAGGAATATAAGACTTGTTTAAAATAAAAACAAGTGGTATAAATTATAAATGATGTTTATGATGAAAACGAAAAATGATCATTGGATAAATTTGAAATTTGAAATTCGAGTATGAATTTAAAAAGAGAAACGATAATCATTTCGAAAAGGAAACAATGAAATTTATTTCGATATACTGAATGTAAAATTTAATTGGATAATTCCGTATGGATATATGATTGGAATTCGACTACGTCGACTTTATAAAAATTAATTACTTTCAGAATGGACATTGGAATTTTATTAAGCAGAAACTGAAATTTAAAACTAAATATGAAAATAAATTCTATGTTTATATATAAGTTATAATAATATAATATTTCAAATAGGAGTTTGGTTTCAAATGGATTTTTGAAATGGGAGCTTGTTTTAATATATAAAACAAGGACGTTAGATTTATAAACAATGTTTATAACTTTAGTGAAGTAATTACCATCGAATAATTTAGAAGTTAGATTCAAAAATGAATTTAAAAGAGAATTGGAAATCATTTCGAAAAGGGAACGATAGATTTTATTCCGGAATTCAGAATATAAACTGAATTAAGATAAATCAAAATGATTAATAATTGGAATTCAATTATATTGAAATCTATAAGTAATTTATTTCTAAGGGAATTGGAATTTATTATAGAAGATTGAGTTATAAAGAAATTTATAATTGAATTATGCAAGAATTGGAGATTTAGGATAATTGGAAATTTTAAGTTAGATTTGGAAAACTGGTTTAGTTTATATTAAAAATATAGAAGAATGGAGTTGAAATTTATATAATAAATGAAGTTTAAACATTTATATTTAAATATAACTAAAACAAACTCGCCGCAGCGCAGTAGTTCATAATTTGACGTTTCATACTTCAATTGAGTTTATATAACTCAATTTAAGTCGGAATTCTTTGAAACAAGAATCGTTAGTACGTATTGAGTAATATTTTTCTAATGGAAGAAAAAATATGGATTTTGCCTTATAGATTTTTAGTCATGTTAAAATCAAATTTCTAGAAAAACAACGCTATAATCGTTTTTGAAACATAACGGTTTATTTAATAAAATAAAAGGATTTTAAGCTAGTAAAAACTAGATTTCTATTAGAAAAATCCAGACTTGTATTATAAAATAAATATGAACTCAAATGGAGTAAACGGGTTGATTTTTGAAACAAAAATCAGATTTTTAGTTATTGAATAGAATTGACAAATTAGAAGAATAATTAGTTAATGGAATTTTGGATTTAATTTGGCTTTGGATAAGTGAATCCATCGGCCTTAGTCGCAAACACAATGTCAGGGATTGAGATGGTGGCGATGATGAAAACAACCTTATTTTACTTATAATTGTTATAAAATACATACTAACACGACTATCTAGAATATATATATGTATATACAGGAAATATATGAAGGTATTGCGTTTTGAAGGCTGTATAGTTTAGAGAATCAAGATTTTAAATAAGAAGAAGAGTTCAAGATAGAAGACTCATGAGTAACAAGAGTTCTAGAGTTTAAAGAAAAAAGTAATAGAGTCTAGATTTCTAGTTAAAACATTGAAATAACAGTGAATCCGTATTTCAATTGTTCTCATTATTACTACCAAAGTCAACACGAAAACTAGATACCAACGAAGCGGTATTGGAGCACCACTGGCACCAAGAATGTGTTTTAGAAGCAGACAACCGACACTGGATCATTGAAGAAACTGATACCGAAAATAAAACGTGGAAGATTTGGTCAATATGGTAGCGATACCAACACATGAGGCAAAGGTTTGGTACCGATACAAAATGTAACAACCCGAATTCCGACAAACCATTTTTTTCTTTCAAAATTCCAATCTATCGAAACTCAAGTCGTTGCGCTCTGGTATTTTGTAGGAAAGACAGAGACATAAAATATGTCAGAGCTCAGAAAACATCTCACAGCGGAATGGATAAAATATAATATAATCAAAGTATAGCCTTACCGTATTAATAATACCGCCTAACCAGTATCCAAAGCTATAATGCCTCTCCCACAAATCTAACCTGCGAGTATGTTATGAGGAGGGGGTCAGAACACAAGTTCGGGTGACTGGATTTAAATTATACACTTTGGATAATCCTACATATACCGTTAAATCATATTTTCTTATTTATTAGGTTAGTTGGGTTAACAACACTCAAGGCTTAATTACACACACGTCGTACCCATTTACTTCCCAGTGGATTAACCTAATATAGTACATATGTAGCTACCCCTCAATACTAAGGTACACCCCATGGTACCCCACTCGCATGGTCTCCACCGTAATGCCACAGAAATGAACGCAGTCCCTCATCGTACGCCGGAGTGACGTACAGATCTCTACATAACAATGTTACGTTCCGCATATATCTGTCATTACTACGCTACATAAGCGTACGGATTGCCATCGTCGATCAAACTAGATTTCAAACTGGAGTAATGCCCTCAAGTCTACGATACACCACCTAGAGCCGACATGCATGTATCTAGACCGTCCCACATACTTATCGTCAATTGTAGCTCGATGCCTTAACCGCACGTCCTCTAATGTGCACAGAGTTCCGTGTCAGGGCGATACAAGAAACATGGAACTTGATCGGGAGCTTTTCCATATCTGTACAGGTCCATCTTTAAGAGCCTCTATATGCAGATATTCCTAGGGTCTGTTTTCACGGTGTCAGAGTACAATAATATACCACAAGTGAATCATGTGATTATAACAACAGTAGTCGTTATCCATTTTCTAACAAGTTTGTTCTCAACATGTAATCATTCCAACACTTCAACTGATTCAACATATGAATTATTTAGATTAACATCTCAACTTGTTATAACAGTAATTACTAATTATTCTGGAAAATTCAATTATACAAAATAGGGAATGGTAAACGATAACATATTATTATCTAAAATGCAATAGCTTAAACCCACTCACCTCATAAGCTTTCCAAATCCTGGATCTGGTCCAAATCTATCATTCCATGGTTTTACCCTAATTGGATTGAGAACCTAATAACCATGGATTTATAATTTTTAATAAATGAAAAAGGGAAGAAAAGAGAATTGAAAAATAGACCAGATCTAGGAATTACCTCACTTCGATAAGAGATATAAAATTAAAGTAGATTCGTTGTGATAGAAGAAAGCTTGCAGATCTCTAAACTTGAATAAATTGATTGTAGAGGAAGAAAAGACTTGATTTAATTTGGGCAGAGGAAGCATCCAGTTCTCCATTGTTTTTGGTGTGGAGAAACAAGTGAAATGAGGCCATATATATATAGCCAAAACCCCAAAAACCCTAATCTGCCAAAATCTGTCACAGGGGGATCAACACCCCCCTTAGGGGGTCGACATCCTTGGGCGGGAAATCTGCCACCTCCACGAATTTCGAAATTTGAACCGATTTTAGAATTTCTGAACCTATTTTTGAATTTTTGAACCTATTATATATATATATATATTCTTCCTGAAAAAATGGCAGACGCCTATGGGGACAACCTAAACCCTAACAGCAAAAACTCAGATCTAGGGTGGAAAGAGGTCAGAAAGAAGGCAAGCTTTGCAAACGTAGTTGCAAGCAAACGTCCACCTGCGCAAGGAAGTAAACCTCTCTTAGGTGGTCAAAATCTCAACTTTAAAGCTGGAAACCGAAATTGGAAAGACGTGCTAGCCAGAAACACTCAAATTGCTAGAAAAGTCTAGAAATTTGACGTTGGAAAGGACGAAGAGGGGGACTACGCGATGGTTGATGACCTAATCTACAATGAAGCGAACAACATGTGGATGAACTCGATTTACATATACTTGATAGGTAAACGCCCATATTACGTTCACCTAAATGCTTCCATAAGGAGAGAGTGGAATCCCAAAGGCTGTTGGAATGTTTTTGCAAGGGAAAACGACTTCTATTTGATAAAGTTTGTAAATGAGGAGGATTGCAACCAAGTGCTGGAGACTGGTCCATGGTTCATGGACGGCAGGCTCATTTTCATCAAAAGGTGGGAACCAAATCTCATGCTAGAGCGAGACATACTTGAAACGCACTTAGTTTGGATTTGATTACACAATTTGGACCTCACTTTATGGAATGCCAAAGGCATTAGTGAGCTTGCAAGTCTAGTTGGTAACCCACTTACCATGGATGAATGCACCAAACAGGATACCAGACTCAAATATGCAAGGGTACTCATTGAAATCAGAGCAGATAGTAATATTAAAAAACAAGTAAGAGCAAAAGACAAGAAGGGTAACACATACTTTCGGAGCATAGAGTACGAGAACCTACCACCCATTTACAGTACCTGCAAATGCTTTGGCCATTTTGATAGCCAATGTGCCACTACTTTTCAGCAAGTGTGGCATATGAAAAATCTTGGAGACAATACTACAGACGGTGAATAGCACAACAAAACAGGAGGCAATAACACTATGCCATCACCTAGCCTAACTACTAGCTTAGATAATACATAAATATTTACAGAGGATCAAATCACTGGCATGAACGACAAACAGGGGGAGTTGCAACAGCCGCCACAGGCCCAACTGGAGTAGAAGGCGGAGCTGGTATCTCAGGCAGAAAACCAGGGCATTCAAACCAATCAATAGGACCCAGTTCCTGAAACAGTAGCAGATTTGGCAAAGTTAGCTATTAACCTTAGTGAAACTGAAGAAGAAGGCAACACAAGCAATGGAGGAAGAAAATTCACTAATTCAAATGACAAATATGATGAGAAGTTCAGAAATGATGGAAAGGAAGGTAAGAACTTGTCTGGACAAGTGGTATCTCCTAAGAATTTGAGGAATAACTCACTCAAAAATAAATGTCAATCATAAGTTGGAATGTAAGAGGTCTACACAATGATACCCGTTCTTTAGACCTCTATGATCTTAGGAGGAGTCTTAACCCTTCTATTATGGGTATAATTGAGAGTAAAATGAATAATGAGAATGTTAATTACTTTGAAGAACAACTGGGAGCAGATTGTTCAATAATTCATAACAATGTTGCTGGTTTTAAAGGCAGAATTATTTTTGCCAGGTCCAAAACTGTTCGGGAAATAAATGTAAGGGATAAAGATGATCAGCAAGTGGCTATTTTGGCTACAAACACTGGGGGATTAGTCTTATGCATTACTACAGTGTATGCTAGCAATTTAGCAAGTCAGGGGGTTTCCCTTTGGGGGAAAATCTCTCAACTTTCAAAACAAATTACTGAACCTTGGTTAATCATGGGAGACTTTAATGTTGTTCTATGAGCTGAAGAGAAACAGGGAGGACTTACTCTCAGAGCAACACAACTTTCTGAATTTAACAACTGCTTGCTGGCTGCAGGGTTGATAGAACCAATCCATGGGGGACTGAAATTCACATTGAAAAGCGGAGAAGTCATGAAAATTGAATGTAAGTTAGAAAGAGCACTAATTAACATGCAGTGCAAGAGGAAATTTGCTGACATTATGGTAAATATACTGCCTAATTCAACAAGTGACCACTGTCCACTGCACATCATGCTTAAAGAAATGGAAAAATGGGAGAAAGGAAAACCTTTTAGGTACTCCAATGAATGGTATTTAATTGAGGGGTATCACTCAACATTTGTAATTGAGGACTTTACACAATCAGAAGATAGTCATCTTTATCACTTAGTGAAATTCCTCAAGAAAGCCAATGAAAGACTCAAACAATGGAACAAAATTAGGCCAAAAGAACAGGATAAATTGGCTGAACTAAAAAAGCTCAATGAGGAACTGCTGCTAAAAATTGATGGGGGAGACAATTCAGATGACATTTGGAGGCAGTATTATGACGGTCAAGAAAAATTAAAAGATCATTTGTACATCAAAGCAATCGAATTAAAAAAGAAGGCCAAGGAAAAGTAGTTGACTGAAGGGGATGAATGTACCAATTTTATTAATACTAAAATGGCAGTGAGGTAGAATACCAATTATAACTTACAAATGTATGACCAAGATGGTAACATGTGCATGGATATGAACAAATTTGAAGAAGATGCTTTGCATTAATTTTAGGATCTGTACAATGGCCAAACAGAAGAAAACTTACCACATGTTGCAACTCGCAGATTGGTAAACACGAGTGGCAGAAGATTGATGCTGTCCAGAGTAAGTGAGAGAGAGGTGTGGGATGCCATCAACTCTATTCACATCGATTCCTCTCCAGGTCCTGATGGGCTGGTCTCTAACTTCTTCATAATCCATTGGCACAATCTGAAAGATAAACTGACATTAGCTATTCAAGAAACATTTGAGTCAGGTAAGATACTGAAAGAAATCAATCATACATTTATTTGCCTTATCCCAAAATGTGATAAACCTACTAGTGTTGCAGATTACAGGCCTATTGCCTGCTGTAATGTCATTTACAAGATCATTAGCAAGGTACTATGCAATAGATTGCAGATGATTCTCCCAGATTTAATTGTTGAATGCCAAAGTGCATTTATAAAAGGCAGAAACATCTCTGAAAACTCCCTACTAGCTCATGAACTGATCAGAAATTTTAGTAAGAAGGGTGCTGATCGTATATGTCTAAAAGTGGACTTACACAAGGCCTATGACAAAATCAGTAGACATTTCGTCATACATATGCTTAAATGTATGTAATTCCCAGTCAAAACCATGGAGCTGATTAAAGAGTGCATCTTAAACCCCACTTTTTCTATCCTAATTAATGGGGTTCCTAAAGGTTTCTTAAGCAGCAACAGGGGCATCAGGTAAGGTGATCCACTATCACCTTACCTATTTGCAGCGGCAATGGAGTACTTCACACTTCAAATGGAGATAGCATGTCACAACAAATGGGTGCAGACTATTCACAACATTTAACCTAGCATTTCACATTTATTGTATGCAGATGACTTACTTATATGCATCAAGGCAAATTAGGGAGCAACTGGTCACAATAAAGACATATTTGCTAACATGGAGGTAAAGTGTGGTTTAAAAGTCAATGAATTAAAAACTAAGTGCTATTTTAACAAAACTTGTAGGAACAAGACTCAAGTACTTGAAGTGCTGAAAGTACAAAAAGGGGAACTCCCAGTGAAATATTTGGGGGTGCCACTGTCGTCGAACAAAATCACTAACAGGGAATGCACAAGTTTAATCACAAGCATCAAAGATAAATTGTATGGTTGGAGCTCAAGACTGCTGTCATTTGCTGGGAGAATAGAGCTGGTGCACACTGTTATTCATGCAAAAGTTAATTTCTGGCTTCAAACATTTCAACTTCCAGATGCATCAATTGAGAAGATAGAGAAGGTGTGTGCTGACTTTATATGGCGTGAGGGCTTACACAAGATCAAATTTGAAGAGCTGTGCAGACCAAAGGAGGAAGGTGGTGTGGGTCTTAGAAATATAAAGATAATGAGAGATGTTTTCACCTTAAAACAAGCATGGAAAATCATCAACAACATAGGATTATGGGCTAGGTGGATGAAAAAAGGATATTGCAGAGATAATTTTTGGGTAATGGAAGAAGACAACAATGCCTCTTCCACTTGGAAGGCTATCTTAAGTTTAGAAGCACCTTAGCCAAACATCGCAGGAGAGAAATTGCCAAAGGGAATGAAACAAATCTATGGAAGGACCCTTGGATAAATGGGAAATCACTAATTGATACACATGGGTGGGATACATATTCAGCCTACGGTTGTCCAAATGAATCAGTAAACACCATCATCACTAACAACCGATGGAATGTGAGCATTTCTTATAACAGAAAAGGATAGTTGAAAGTATGGAAATTCATGCAGACATACAGTATGATATATGGACATGGATGGGAGATGGTTTTAAAGTACAAAAAACATGGAATGACATCAGAACCAAAATGGCAAGCAAAAATTGGAGCAAAATTATATGGTGCAAGAGAAATGTACCCAAAATGGCATGTTGGGCTTACAAGGCTGTTTTAGGGAGACTACCAACGAAGGACATACTACATAAATGGGGCATAATTAATGAATCAACATGTGTTCTCTGCAAATCTACCGAAGAAACTCACAGCCACTTATTTTTTGAGTGCGAATTCACAAAGAAATTATGGAAAACGTGCTTTGCAACAGTGAATTACACCACAGATGAAATTAAATTACATGAAATTATTGCTAACCTTGAAGTGCTCAGGCAGGGCATATGTGAGATAACCAAAGAGAAGAGTGTCACTCTTACAGTTGATGTATAAAGTGCATGGAAGGAAAGAAACAACTGCATACATCAAAATAAAGAGAAGCTAGTTGAGCTCGTCGGCAAGCTTGTAGTTAAAGACTTAAACTTGGCACTACGAAGGAAGAGAGGAGATCTTACCACACAAAGGGGGACTTGCAGAAGTCGGAAAGGAAGACGAGGGTCAGCCGTCGCCAGTGGATCAGCTCCGAGGTACAAGCATGAGTTACTATGTGTTCCAGCCGCCATAGAATTGAAGGAGTTGAAGATCAGGGTTTCAGAGGAATTAGATCTGAACTTTACTTTTGTTATATTATCGTTTGTTCAGAGAAAAAGTATATGTATGTCGGCTAGTGTAATGTTAGCCAGATCAGGTTTGTATCAAGGCCTTGGGCCTATGTTCACGCTTTGGGCTGTAATGCCCAGAAATAAAAGTTTAAACCCATTTCAAATATATATATATATATATATATATATATATATATATATATATATATATTCTTCCTGCGTGTATACAAACTTCAAACCTTAATAACTTCTTCATACGGTGTCCGATTTACGCAAACCAAGTGTCTATTTTGACCAGAATTCTGAGACGCGCGTAATGGTGCAGTCTGCTTCACTTAATTCTGAATATTTAATTAAGTTATTCTTATTTTGTTATCTTAAGTTAAAAATGCGGGGTGTTACATTCTCCCACCCTTAGGAAATTTCGTCCCTGGAATTTGATAAAGGTAAAATCAATTAACCCCTCGCATAATATACATCCATCATGTGGGCATCCAATTTTTGCAGACATTGTGCACTTGTGCAAAGTGAAATACAACACAATAATGCATGTATCCCTAAGTGGTACCTCCTTTGTGTATGCAAAATTTTCAAAAATCCTTTGAAAATATGATGCTCACATGCTAAATATATTGGCAATTCTACATGAATGCAATATTTTGAAAATCAAAATACATTTTCATCCAAATTTTCCCCCACTCTTACTGAATAAGAGCGTAGTTCACCCAATTAGTGCATCCAAAATCCTTCCAACCAACTTTATTTTTTCGAATTTCGAAAAAATCTAATTTTCTAAATTCGACTTCTTATGTTATAAAAAGGTGGAAAATTAAAATTTTCACATCTTCTGTTTTTCTTTTATGTACCTTTTTCCAACCGTACTTGGATTTTATGTAACTATTTATAAAGATTCCCCATTTTCCTATCCAAGAACAGCCCACATAAGAAAATTTTCTTTTGTTAGTGATTTTCTTTTTCTTGGAAATTTTTATCTTTATCTATCTTTTCTTATAATTTATCTTGTTTGTTGCCTTACTGAATTTCCTGTTTCCTTTTTAGTTGTACCATTTCTCTTTCCTTAGCATATTTAATCATTTGATCTTAGTTTAAATTTAAATAAGCTTCTAGTCTTTCAACTAAAATAGGAGAACAAACACCCTACAAATCTACTACTAAGGGGCAAGAATATCCGGACTATGTCCTCCTCAGACAGAAAAGTCCAAACTATGGGATCCACGACAGTTTTACGTGTTACCTTAACTACCCAACAAGAAAAAAATAATGGAACGATTTTAACACGAATGCAGTAACGGGTTTTACCCCTAACATGAAAATTAGCAACAGGATTTAAACATTTACTTTCCCTTTACTATCTAGTAGTCACTACTAACTCTAGCTGTGTACCAATAATTATTTCAAGCAACACCCTAGGCTTTCCAATGCTTACGCATTTTACGGTAACTTACCATTTTTCCAAGATAATTCTCGCTATTTACTTCATAGCCTCAAAACTTTTCCTGTCTTCCCTAGGCACTAATCCTCACCTACTCCCTACTTTTATAACATGGTTTGGCCTTTCCATTTAAACTTTCTTCCAAAAATTTCAAAATGTCAAAACCTTATTTTCCTTATGAAAACTTACTTTTGCCAAACCATAAAAACTTGTCATCTTAAAAAAATGTAAATCATTTTTTTTTCAGATCACAAAACTAGAGTACATACGGACAACGATTTTCTCAATCAGGTTTATGATTTGTTCTTACCTATAAGATCAATTCAGTCTCTTCCTGCAAGGTGCAACCATCTACTATATTCTTAATTCTACAGCTTATTTTGTCCACCCAACAAAATTATCTTGTTAAAATAATTTATCAAAAAGGGTTGTCATAAGAATAGAGATTTCAAATCTTTCTTTATTAAAAATTCTTGTATGAAATATAACAAGAAAACTAGCGAGTTATACATGCTCTATAATATGCACCTTTTATTGAGAGAATTTTACTTTAGACAAAGTTTTTGCAAGAAATCACTATTTGCAAAATATACCCCATTTTACTTCAAAACCCAATATGTACTTCTTTACATATTTTAAAACTATAACTTTTAAGATTAAAACTTGAAAACACCATAAACCATTTTCCCAAAACTTTTGTAATTTCAAGCTATTAAAAGTTAATAATGGGGTTAGACTCAAAGTGGGTTTCCAATTTTTTAGGCTTTCCTAGACACTCCCCAAGGTCAATTCTCTCAACTATATATGTAACAACTCGGAAATTCTGAACCAATTTAAAAATTTTATTTCAGAAATTTTAATGGAATTTTAATATTCAAAATGATTTATTTTAAATAATAACAATTAAAAATTTATTTAAACGAAGTTAGAATGAATATTTTTTTTTTAAATATAAAAGGAGTTTAAAATAACGCGGTAGTTTGAAATTTTGAATTTGAACTTTGACTAAATGTACATGATTCAAAATAAATCGGATTTCATTAAACCAAAAATATTTAAATCTATTTAAAAATATCTTTCCAACGAATCTGAAAAATTGAAATTTCATTGCGGGAATAAAAAGTTATGGCCAGTTAAATATTCAGAATAGTCGCTATGTAATTCTAAATAATATATAGCCATTTTGCAAACGACCTCCGTTTTCGATGAAACCACTTTGGTTAGATTCGGAATGTCAAATTATTGCAAAATTCCAATTTTCATAATTTTTGGAATTAATATGCGAGTGTGGCAAAAGAAAACGTGTTTTGTCAATTTCAATTGAATTGGATCGACCAGAAAATGGCCATTTTTCAAACGATCTCCAAATTCGAAAAAATTAATTTTGTTAGTACCATATCGTCAAAACATAGCTAGATTTATTTTTCGGGAATTTTTGGAGTGAGTATGGGACCCCCGATAAATTAAAATGTACGATCAAATTAAATAATTAAATGATTTATATTTTAAATTGAAGAAAACAAGCTGAAAACGATCGAACGAGCTGATGAGACCTAGCCCATTGTGTCCGGAATAGGGGTATTTGGCTAAGTGGGACATTTGTTGGGCTGGATTTGGAACTATTAAGAATTAATGGGCTTTTTTGTGAATTAATGAATTAAATAATTAAAAGATTATAAATACCCTAAATATTAAATCCCTAATTTCATTTTAACAGCCGCCACTTATTGAAACCAATGGCCAAATTCATCCGAAATTAAATCCCCAATCATCCTCAATCCACACAGTTTCAATTCAAACTTATATAACAGAAATCAAAGACTCTTTTTCACTCTTTGAAATGATACGGTCAAGATTATACGATGTGGCTTGGTTTGTCCAGATTTGGAGCTCGAATTTCATGCATTTGGGGGAGGATATCAAGGCATAGAAGCCGTCGAGTACGACGGTGCTCTTGGGGAGGGCGCTGACATGTAGGCGCATTGAGTGGCGGGGTTGGATCCTCGGCAAGAGGTCTCTGGCGCAGTGCGGTAGGAGGTTTCTCAAATGAACGATGGGTTGTTTAACAGTGAGGAGGGATTAGGAAGGAGATGATTAGTGAAGAGGGTTAGGATAATTTAATTAATTAATTAATTAATTAAATTAGTTATTAAAGTAGTTAACTTTTAAAATGCTATAACTTGCTCATACGATTACATAATTCAGCAAACTAAATACTATTGGAATCGTGAAATCTGGATCTACCTCATGGAACAGATCAGAACAGAAAAGGAGCAAGTGGTGATTTTTGACTAAATTAAACGAACAGTTTAATTTAGTTAAAATAATAGTTATACAAACGATTTCTGAAACCGATCAAGGTGAGATTTCTTTTTAAATAATTAAAATTAATTAATTATTATCGCGTCTAGAAATTTCTACAAATACGTTGTTAAATTCAGTTTTTATTTGTACGTGATTTGATTTGGATTGATTGATGCTGTTGTGGTGATTTGTGATTTAATGGAGTATAATGTAAAAATAGAAATTGTAAACAAATAAAAATATTTCTTTTTATTTGTGATGTTGAAATAAAAATTGTAAACAAATAAAAATATTATTTTTATTTGTTATGTTGAAATTAGAATTGTGTAAACGAACAAAAATATCATTTTATTTTGCTAGGTTAAAAATAGTTTTGTATGCAAATAAGAATATCATTTTCATTTGTTATGGTTAAACACAGAATTTATATACAAATAAAAGTAGTCATTTTTATTTGTCAAGTTAAACATTGAATTTATATACAAATAAAAGTAGTCATTTTTATTTATCAAGTTAAACATTGAATTTATATACAAATAAAAGTAGTCATTTTTATTTGTCATTGTAAATATCGAAATTGTATACAAATAAAAATATTCAATTTTATTTGTCATGTTAAATATTGATATTTTATACAAATGAAAATATCCTTTTTATTTGTCATGTTTAAAATATAATTATTTTCAAATAAAAATTTCCTTTTTATTTGTCACTAGAAAACATTGAACATGTTATGTAAATAAATTATCTTTTTATGTTGTCATTTAAACATTGAAAACATGTCATGTAAATAAATTATGTTTTTGTATTGTCATTTAAACATTGAAAACATGTCATGTAAATAAATTATGTTTTTGTATTGTCATTCAAACATTGAAAACATGTCATGTAAATAAATTATGTTTTTGTATTGTCATTCAAACATGGAAAACATGTCATGTAAATAAATTATCTTCTTGTATTGTCATTTAAACATTGAAAACATGTCATGTAAATAAATTATCTTTTTATATTGTCGTTTAAACATTGAAAACAAGTCATTAAAATAAATTATCTTTTTATATTGTCATTTAAACATTGAAAACATGTCATGCAAATAAATTATCTTTTTATATTGTCATTAGAACATTGAAAACATGTCATGTAAATAAATTGTCTTTTTATTTCGTCATTAAAATAAGAAAATATGTCATTTAGTTAGAAAACATATTTTGTAAATAAATATTTCATTTAGTTAAAAACATATTTTGTAAATAAATATGTCACCTAGTTAAAAAAACATATTTTGTAAATAAATATGTCATTTAGTTAAAAAACATATTTTGTAAATAAATATGTCATTTAGTTAGAAAAACATATTTTGTAAATAAATATGTCATTTAGTTAGAAAACATATTTTGATTTTGTAAATAAATATGTCATTTAGTTAGAAAACATATTTTGTAAATAAATATGTCATTTAGTTAAAAAGATATATTTTGTAAATAAATATGTTGTTTAGTTAAAAAACATATTTTGTAAATAAATATGTCATTTAGTTAGAAAAACATATTTTGTAAGTAAATATGTCATTTAGTTAGAAAACATATTTTGTAAATAAATATGTCATTTAGTTAGAAAACATATTTTGTAAATAAATATGTCCTTTAGTTAGAAAACATATTTTGTAAATAAATATGTCATTTAGCTAGAAAACATATTTTGTAAATAAGTATGTCATTAAGTTAGAATATATTTTTGTCAAATAAAAATATCATTTAGTTAGAATATGTTTTTGTCAAATAAAAATATCAATTTAATCATGTTAAATTAGAATAAAAGAATCATATGTTTAAAAGTGTTTATTAGATAAAATATTTTTGGTTAGATTAAAATATTATTTTTAACATGTTAATGAAATGAATTAAATAGTCATGTCTTGAAAAATATGTTCGTGATGTTGTAATGTTTAACGTATTAAAAATAATGTTAACATTAATATGGTAGTTGAAATTAAATTGTAAATATTCATTTATAATTTAAACAGTGAAAATTGGTTAAACAGAAAATGATTCAAACAGAATTAGAATTGGTTAAAATTATTAACCAATGATTTGTTTATATAAACTGTTGTTGTTTGAAATCCCCACACGGGTATTGGGATGATATTTGTCATACACTAGTCCCAATATTTAGTTATATGTCAATCGATGGATTGACAATCTGTGATGAGCGTTACTTATTTATTTTAATGCTCACACAGTTGTGAAATTCACTCTGGTTGTAAATGGTTTGTTGAATAATTATTTATCATTATTGTTAAATATATGCGATGTATGAAAATCCATATAACTGAAATTATATTGTAACTGATTGAGTCGCATTCCGATTCAGAATGTTCTAAATAAAGAATATTCAAAAATAAAGAATCTTTTAAAATATAGAATATTTTAAAATAACGAATACTATTGAATAATATTCAGTGAAGAATAAAATTATGATTTTTATGTCCGATTTTCGATGGACACAAAAATATAAATATGAAGCCGGGTTAAGTATAGAAACGCCATTTTAACCTGAACGGGTTTATCGATTATTTTATTCATATTATAATGAATATAAAAAAGAAGTGATTTCAAAATCTAATATTTTGAAAATATTATCATTTTAATATGATAAAGATATAGAATATTCAATTTTGATTTAAAATTAGAAATGAAGTTAAAATCGTTTTAAAACGAACATATAAACGATTTATAAAATACGTTTTAAAAGGGAAATCGACGAAATATATATAATATATTATATATATATTTAATGGCCTAAATAGAACGCGCCGCGCAGCGACCATTCGCGAATTTCAACCATTAACTTCAAATTGATGTAACGGGAGATCCGACCGTCGGATTCTCCTAAAACAGGAACCGTTGTGTTCGTATCGAAAATAGCTTTCCAATGAATATAAGAGATTTGAAATCTAACGGTTAGATTTGGAATTATCTCCAAATCAATTTCAGAAAAGATCGCTATGGATGCAGTTCGGTGGCCGTTATTGAAAACCAACTATAAAGGCCTTAAGAAAAATATTAAAAATTATCTAAAATCATAATTAATAATTTGGAAAGATTTTGGATGAAAAATTCCATATTTGAAACGATAAATATATAATTTTATCGAAATGAACTAGTTATCAACTAGAATAATTCTTTAAATTAAGATTTAATGAAGTTTTCCAATTAATTAATATTTAATTGGAATTAAATAAAATAAATCGGATTTTTGGGTTTGTCATGAACGGTGTCTTAAATAACACTGTTCTTAAAACACGTATGGAAAGAATAAATCTTTTAATTAAGATTATTAGAGTTTCCAATCGTATTTGGTATTGGAATAAAATGGAATGTGAATTGGGTTTATTGTGAACTGTGTTTTTAACGACATTTGTTCTTTAACCCAATTAACAGTGAAGATATGATTTGAAATTTATAAATCATTTTATTAGATTTAATGGAAATTTTCCAAAGTAAAGTTTTCCAATTTAATAGAAGAAATTGGAATTGAATGGAATTCGATTTAATAATAATCGAGATGAGCTTCTGTAAAAGAAGACTGTTATTACATATGGAATTTAAAAGGCTTTTCTGTTATTTCATTTATATTATTAGTCTGATATGGAAATTTATATCGATTATATATTGATATGATTTCGGTGAATATTTTATATTTAATGGAAGATGATTTTGGGTTTATCGTGAACTGTGTTTAAATGACGTTGGTTCTTTAACCCAGTTAATGACAAGATTAATTTCTTAAAGTTGAATAATCATAAAGTAATGATTTTTGATATTAAAACCAAATTGGAGTTTTAATGAATCTTTTAAAAGAAGATTAAATAATAAATTTAAAAGAATTTACCTTTGATAAAATCAGTGGGGGCCTTTCCCTAATAATGTGAATACTTTATTAAAAGAATATTCTGAATTAGAATAAGACGTATGATGTGTTTTTATAGCACTTAATTATTGATTATAAAATATGCAAGTTATTTGAAAAGATCGGGTTTAACCCATTCTGAATAATTACTACGACGATTAAAAGTCGTAGAAGAAGACGGTGGTTGAAGACAAGAGGTCTTCACATCGTTTGGATGATTATTGATGTCTTGATTGGGAGGCATCCCAAGAGAAGGTAATAAGTGGTGATGATCCAGACAACTTGGAGATCGATGGATATGTGAGAACCTCTCTCCTGTATTAGACATATGGGACAAGCAATAAGGTGTCTCCGGTTTGGTTTAGACCAAGAACGGACTTGTAAATGGATGGTATGTCTGACGTTGTATTCCTTTATGTTGTATTCGTTGATCTCTGCTAAATATATATATGTGTTTGGTGGCGGGGAATTTTTCTCTTGCTTAACACCCTTCTTTGAGACGTACGAGCTTAGAGGTTATATATTGGCAAAAATCAATGGTATGGTATGGATTGACAATGTGGCATGCTAAGATGCAAATGATCAAGGCTTTTGTTGAAAAGTAGAGCCTTGTTGTTGATGATCAAAGCACAGCTTTATTTAGCATAGCTTTCTGTATTGCGTTACTTCGCTAGCTTCACACCCTGGTATGAACCAGAAACGGGAGAAAGACCCCAGGGAGAACATGCGTTTCTTTTTAGCTAGAAGTGGTGTCATGGTATGGAGCCAAGACATTTTTACTTATGTGGATGTACCTCAGATTTGAGTCCTTAGTAGCTCTTGATTTACGCCCCATAGGGTGGGGAAACGTATTGTCCAGGCATTACTAATCCACTAACATATGTGTGGACCGGCCCTGGAGCTCCTGAGGGCTTGACTGAGTACTTGTCCTAAGACATGGACTAGATTGTCTCGAATTTGGTAAGGACAATCCCTTGCCTTGGTTCATGATGGAAATCCAACTTCCAATACGTCACCATACGGTTTTGATTGTAAAACTAGTATGGCAACATAGTATATGGTAGCTATGCCATCTATGATTGATATATTATGATTAAAATTGTTTTTGAAACATATATACACTAATAATAATATCAAATCCATTTTATTGTATCAAGCATTTTTGACCATTATAAGGTAATACTTTATCTTCCGGTTTGCGTTGCATTGTGTGATGGGACTTGAGTCTTATAATGGTTTCATGTTTCTAAAAGGCATTGCGTTGTTCAACGATTTACTTTATTGATGCACAGGCACTCTAATGGAGTAAACCGTTCTGGGTTAGTGGCGTGGTCCTGTGATTAGCCTTATTATTATTAAATAAATTAAGATTTCTCATACCAGTCCCATGACTGACTCGTTGTTTGTTTCACTTGCAAACTGGGGTGCCTTATTTTCCACACGGGCAGTCGAGTGGCTTGTTTTGCAGATATTTATTGAGCATAATTCTGGATCGAAACTTAAAGCTGTGTCCAGAGCAAAGATAGTCCTCCGGTATGTTAGTTTATTAGTTCCGCTGCATTGTATTAAGTTTATTGTAAATTAATCTTCCGTTGTATTATTATTATTTATTGATGTATTCTGATATATTCTGTGCTCTGATGTTGCATTATTATGATGTAATAAAAGTCTTCTGTTATTTGTTCTGATGTGTTGTGTGCCCAAAGTTAGCGTATGCGGGATTCGAACGGTCGTGGTCGATTTTTGATCGATTAGGTCTGGGAGAAATCCGGTGATGTTACAGCTGGTATCAGAGCTTTGGTTAATTCAAATCTTTACGGTACAACTCGTTAAAACTGAACAAAAGACTCATCAGAGGTAGGATTAGAAATTTCTTGTAAAAGAATACTCATTAGAGATAGGATCAGTAGCATCATAGAATGAGAAAACTCATTAGAGATGGGGTTAGAAATGCCATGAGTTGAGAGTGACAAGCTTATAATTAACGTACTTATGATTATATATATAATCCGATCTTAGAAAATATGATTCTTGAATATATAAAAGTTATGTATATTTTAAAAGCCAATCAACTAATTGACTGATGATTGTGTTGTGTGATTATTAGTTCAACTAATAAAATTATTGAAACCAATAAATGAATGAAAGTTGAGTTGGTTAGTTAAACAACTTTCAGCTCCGTTCCTTTTCGAGGACGAAAATATTTTAAGTGGGGGAGATTGTAACAACCTGGAAATTCTGAACCAATTTAAAATTTTTATTTTAGAAATTTTAATGGATTTTTAATATTTAAAATGATTTATTTTAAATAATAACGATTAAAAATTTATTTAAATCAAAGTTAGAACAAATATATTTATTTTAAAAATAAAAGGAGTTTAAAAAAGCATGGTAGTTTGAAAATTTAAATTTGAACTTTGAATGAATGTACAAAATTCAAAATAAATTGGATTTCAGTAAAACCAAAAATATTTAAATCTGTTTAAAAATATCTTTCCAACAAATATGAAAAATTAATAACGGGAATAAAAAGTTATGGCCAGTTAAATATTCAGAATAGTCGCTATGGAATTTTAAATAATATATAGCCCTTGCAAATAACCATTTTGCAAACGACCTCCATTTTCGATGAAACCACTTTGGTTGGATCCGGAATGTCAAATTATTGCAAGATTCCAATTTTTATAATTTTTGGAATTAATGTGTAAACGTGGCAAAAGAAAACATGTTTTGTCAATTTCAGTTGAATTGGATCGACCAGAAAATGGCCATTTTTCAAACAGCCTCCAAATTCGACGAAATTAATTTTGTTAGGACCATATCATCAAAACATAGCCAGAATTATTTATCGGGACTTTTTGGAGTCAGTATGTGGCCCCGATAAATTAAAATGTACGATCAAATTAGATAACTAAATGATTTAAAAAAACTTTGGGGGCACGAAGACTATGTCTACTGCTCCTTTTCCCGCCCAGTCCCATCATACCTCATCAAACCCTAACCCTACCGTACTGTCCCCAGTCATCCCGCCCTCCGATCTTCCACCACAACCACATCCGATCCGTCCTCCTGACCCTACCTCCTCATCCACCTCCAGCATCTCTGCCCCATCTTCTTCTACTCCAACTGTGCTAAATGCCTCAGCTCTTCCAACTTCATCTTCCAAACCCATCTTGAACCCTCAATCCTCTGAACAGACTTGGACTTCTCTTTTTCAACGTCTTCCCAAAAATGCAGGAAAGTACAACCCTGTTCATATGGATATCATTTTCAATGGTGATAAAATGGTTCCCACCTCTGATATAGTGCAAGCAGGTGAGGAAATTTGGGGTAATTATGTCGTCGGCTTCTTTCTTGACCATCCTTTATCCTATACCACGGTCATAGAAATTTTAAAGGCCAGATGGAAGCTACGTGGCAGGATAAAGGTAAAGTCCGACGGTACTCTCTTTCTCTTTCTTTTCTCGGATGAACAAGATAAAGAACGAGTAATTAGTGGCGACCCTATTGTTATGAGGAATAAGCTCTTCATAATTAAACAATGGGACGCAAATGTTAGCAACATATGTGGTGTAATAAAAGCAGTCCCAGTTTGGGTGAGAATGTCGAATATTCCCATTTATCTATGGTCCAATAAAGGACTTAACTGGCTTGCAAGCAGAGTAGGGAAGTTGATATGTTTTGATAGTGCAACTGAATCCATGGAGCGTATTAATGAAGCAAAGTGTTTAATTGAAATAACTCCTAATGAAGAGTTAATGGAAACCTTTCCTGTACAGAATCTGGATGGTTCTACTCAAATGATTAAAGTGATTTATGTCTGGAAGCCAGACATGTGTGTACATTGTAAAGTGTTTGGTCACAAAACAATGGAATGCAAATTGAAACAAAAATCAGAAGGCAATGCAGAGACACGAGAAGGCAAAACAAAAAATCAAAATGAGGAAGTGGCGAGAGTAACTGGCTATGTCACAAAGAATAATGCAAAAGAAGGTAACAACAGAGCATGGTCTAGAGTTCCACCATATAAAAAAAATGGTTATGAACAGCAAAGTGTGCATGTGAACAAAAGCAAGGGAAGGATACATGAAAAAGATGCAAATAAAGGAAAAATGACTGAAAGGAAAAAATATGTGCAATACAGTGCTAACAACCAAAGTGTGCAAAAGGAGAAGCAGAAAGAAAGCAACAAATTCAGTGTGCTAAGTGAAATAGAAGAGGGAGAAATTGAGGACTGTGACGAGGAGGACATTTTGGAACAAATAAACGGAAATGAAGTTGACAAGGAAATGAAAACATGCAATGATAAAAACGTAGCAAATATGGACGAAGAGACAAACAAAATAAGGGAAACAAAGCAAGATAAGGGAAAAAACAAAGGCACTGAAGTATGTGGCAAAAAGAAAGGTGATGGTTTAGGAAAAAGAAATAAAACCACTACTCATGCATGCACTGAAGTTTTAGTGCATGGAAAATTTATTGCTCCCAACCAACCTCCTGATATCATTGTTATCAATAAACCCCACCATGCCAATTCTCTTCTCAAATCTAAACTTCGGCCCTTACTACCAGTACCTCCTGTTAATGTTCTGCTATCTTCCTCTCTTGCTGCGGTATCCCCTCCTCCTAAATCTCTCAAACCTATAAACTTAGCACCATCCCTTCAAGATATAATCATTGATCCACCTCCTGACCTTATCTTTAACCCGGCTTCTAATCCGTCATCACCTCCCCCTCCTGTGATTTGCAAAAAACATACCAAGAAAACAGGGAAAAAGGTGATCTTTCATGTGTCGGATATCAAAGCCAAAAAAAATAAGAAGAAGAAAAAGCCAAAGATTATGAAGTGTCTCTCCCCTACCCCTTCGTCCATCATTTCTCCAGTTACCTCTACGGCAATGTCGCCTCTTGAATCTGATACTGAATCAGAGGATTCTTATCTTACATTGCCTGGAAAAACCCCATCATCTTCTCCTAGAAGAACAAGAAGCTCTACGAAATCCCCAAGCAATGTTAAATGATACACAATGTTGCTGCATGGAATATTCGTGGCGCTCACAAAAAATCAAAACTTGATCAAATAAAAAATCTCATCCGTGATCACCGTCTATCTCTAATCTCTATTTCTGAAACAAAACTTAACAGTCTTCTATCTTATGATGCCGCTAAGTATATTAATCCTTCCTGGCACTTCATCACTAACCATCAGCATGCTCCTTATGGTAGATTGCTGATATTGTATGATCCTTCCATCTTCTCCGTCTGCCCTATCTTATTTGACTATCAGTTCATCCATACTCAAATCTCTCACATCCCAACGGCCTCTTCTTTCTACACCACCTTTATTTATGCAAGCAACTGCCCCTCTGTGAGGGATGATTTACATAACTACCTGCCGCATTTCTCCCAATCGACTCACCCTTGGTTGGTTATTGGTGACTTCAATTGCTCTTTCAAATCTGAACACAGAAGTGGTGGCATCCCTCTCTCTACATCTGATTTGGCCCCTCTGAACAATGCCATGCACAATGCAGCTTTAATTGAAATACCGTATAATGGATGTGATTACACATGGAGTAATAAAAGCACCACAAGCCCTAGAACGCTTACTAAGATCGATCATGGTCTGATGAACCCTCATACTCTCTCCTATTGGCCTGCTATCCATATCCACATCCCTATGCCTTTACTATCCGACCATTGCCCTCTCATCCTTAACTTTGGAGCAGCAGTTTTATTTAAAAAAGTAAATTTCAAATTTTTTGATGAATGGATATATAACACTAACATGTTACAGGTGGTGCATTCAGCTTGGATTATTTATACTTATGGAAATCCTATGCACAGTCTACAAAAGAAATTGAAGAATACAAAAGAAGCTTTGAAGATTTGGTCCAAGAACGTATACGGTACTGGTTGCAAATTATCCACGGAATTAGCAAAAAAACTTGAACAGGTGCAAATTCAAAACTTCAATCCCGGTGCTGATACTGCTAAATACATAGCGGAGAGAGATATTACTGAACAACTAGAAAGAGCTTTACAAATAGAAGCTAAAATGGTGCAACAGAAATTAAAGCGGAACTGGTCCACTTTTGGTGATAGAAACTCTAAATTCTTTCATGCCTCTCTGAAAATTCATCAATCTAAATCCCTTATTCACTCCATATATGATATCCATGGTCGGCTGCATAC
Source organism: Allium sativum (assembly GCA_030737875.1). Lineage (NCBI taxonomy): Eukaryota > Viridiplantae > Streptophyta > Magnoliopsida > Asparagales > Amaryllidaceae > Allium > Allium sativum. Next base: position 179,213,447 of record CM060924.1, on the reverse strand, counting down.
CTCTCCTAACCAGATTGATGATGCTTTCCTGGCATATTACACGGATCTAATTGGCAAGCAACCATTAGATCCGGACCTCACCTTCACCTCACATTTGTCACTTCCAACCTTACATCCTAGTATGCAACAGGCCCTCATATATCCTGTCACGGACGAAGAAATTAAGAACACCATTTTTTCAATGAGGAAGTCGGCGTCTCCAGGCCCAGACGGATTCACAGCCTCCTTTTATATCCATAGCTGGCACATTATTTCTAAGGATATATTAAAGGCTGTGCATAATTTCTTTGACAAAAATAGGATGCTGTCGTCCATAAATTCCACAAATCTGGCTTTGATACCTAAAATAACAAATCCTACATGTGTTTCCCACTTTAGACCTATAGCGTGCTGCAATGTTATCTACAAGGCAATTTCGAGAATTCTGGCTTCTAGACTCAAAGTTGCTCTAGAACCATTGATATCTCTCAACCAATCGGCTTTCCTACCTAATAGAAGCATCATTGATAACATTTTCTTGACACATGAATTACTGAATGGCTACTGCAGGAAAAATAAGTCTCCCCGAGGCCTATTAAAAATTGACATAAGGAAAGCGTTTGACACGGTAAATTGGAAAACTATCATTCATATAATGAAAAAAATGAATTTCCCATCAAAGTTTGTTACATGGATAAAATTGTGCATATCGACGGTGCGATATTCTTTAGTGTTCAATGCCCATACGGTCGGCTACTTTAAGGGATGCAATGGATTAAGGCAAGGAGATCCGATTTCTCCCTACCTCTTCATATTGGTTATAGAGATCTTAAATATGGAGATTGAGAGGCAAGTGGATCTGAAAAACTTCAAGCTTCATCCTATGTGCAAAATCCTCGGATTACCTCTCTTGCTTTTGCGGACGACCTGATGATTTTCACTAAACCTACGCCTGTCTCCCTGCATACCATAATGGACGTACTAGCATCTTTTCACTCTTTCTTCGGACTCAAACTAAATACTGAGAAATCCCAAATTTTATTAGCTAGTCTGACTACTGAACAAAGGGATGTTTGTTTAATATCACCAAGATGAAGTGTATGGATAGCTCTATGACTTATCTCGGAATCCCGCTGGCTACCAAAAGGATATCTACATCCCAATGCATACCTCTTTTCGAAAAAATCACTGCAGTTATGTCTCGCTGGGAAAACAGATATATATCGCATCCCGGTTGGTTAGTTATAATCAATTCTCTCATATTCTGGATAACTGTATACTGGTGCAGAACATTCTTGCTGCCATCAAAGCTGTTGACCATGCTTAGAACTGCAATGCGCAATTTTCTATGGACTGGCTCAATACATTCCAGAAAGTTGTCGCCCATTGCATTTCATAAATTGGAAAAACCAAAACATAAAGGAGGTCTTGGACTCAAAAACTTAGGCTCCTGGAACTATGCGGCCTTATCTAAACATTATGAAAGAAATGTTATTCGATCAAGATCACTATGGGTTGAATGGTGCATCAGCCATAATTTGAAAGCCGACGATATATGGTCAGTCTCACCAAAGCCTGCATGCAGCTGGGTGTGGAGGACCGTGCTGAAAGTACGTGATATAGTCCTTCCATCATCCTGTATTCTGCTAGCAGCGGAAAGTAAAGATACATTTTGGCATTCTCCTTGGATAAAAACAGGTATTGTGCTTGGGAAACTATTAACATACGACCAAATCGTGCAAAGCAATATTCCTCTCAATGCGCGCGCAACAGCCTATATATCTGAAGGTATGATCAGAATACCGCACTGCAGCAATGCTGCTGTGAATGGAATACTACAAACATACAATAGAACTCGTTATCAATTGCGGCAACATAGGGAGTATGTATGGACTGATGATCATAAACATCATGCTACTAGTCTGGTATTCTCTTCGCTCACGGCTCAAAACAATATGCCGAAATTCAAATGGTACAAGAGGATATGGAATAGGCATATGAATGAACGGATAAATTTCCATTGTTGGAGGGTGTATCAAAATGCATTACACACAAGGAGTAATTTGCGTGCAAAGGGGATAAACGTTCCTGCTGAATGTGTATTCTGCAGATCATATACTGAGGATACTCAACATCTTTTTTTCGGTTGTTCCTTCTCATATTCTCTGTGGGCCAAGATAAGAAAACGTGGAGGGATTCTAGGCCCTAACCGAAATAGCAAAGAAGAGTGGTACAGTGTTTACAAGGCGACTAGGTGGAAGCAAAGCTCTACATATGAATTGTTGATAATGTTCAAAGTAACGTTATCTGCAATTTGGCGTGAAAGAAATGAAAGAGTTTTCAACTCTCGCACAAAAACAAGACTGCAATTGTTCCATACAATATGCGCTGCTATTAGCAAAGAGATCACCTTGTCATCCTTCCATTTTGAGCCGGATGTACACCTTAGATGGTCTTAGTTTTTGCTCTCTTCCCCTGTATCTTTTCTATCTATGTATTTCTTGCATTTCCTATCTCCTATTTATATTGTAAGTTGCTCTTATATATATAAATAAATGGAAGGGGCCATTCAACCCCGCTGGCTTTGCCAAAAAAACTAAATGATTTATATTTTAATTTGAAGAAAACAAGCTGAAAACGATTGAATAAGCTGATGATATCTAGACCATTGTGTCCGGAATAGGGGTATTTGGCTAGAGAGGACATTCGCTGGGCTGGATTTGGAGCTATTAAGAATTAACGGGCTTTTTTATGAATTAATGAATTAAATAATTAAAAGATTATAAATACCCTAAATATTGAAACCCTAATTTCATTTTAACAGCCGTCGCATATTGAAACCAATGGCCAAATTCATCCGAAATTAAATCCCCAATCATCCTCAATCCACACAGTTTCAATTCAAACTTATATAACAGAAATCAAAGACTCTTTTTCACTCTTTGAAATGATACGGTCAAGATTATACGATGTGGCTTGGTTTGTCCAGATTTGGAGCACGAACTTCGTGCGTTTGGGGGAGGATATCGATGCATAGAAGTCGTCGAGTACGGTGGTGCTCTTGGCGGAGGGTGCTGACACGTAGGCACATCGAGTGGCGGGGTTGGATCCTCGGCTAGATGTCTCTGGCGTAGTGCGGTAGGAGGTTTCTTAAATGAACGATGGGTTGTTTAACAGTGAGGAGGGATCGGGAAGGAGATAATTAGTAAAGAGGGTTAGAATAATTTAATTAATTAAATTAGTTATTAAAGTAATTAACTTTTAAACTGCTATAACTTGCTCATACGATTACAAAACTCAGCAAACTAAATACCGTTGGAATCGTGAAATCCGGATCTACCTCATGCAACAAATCAGAATGGAAAAGGAGCTATTGGTGATTTTCAACTAAAGTAAACGAACAATTTAATTTAGTGAAAACAATCGTTATACAAACGATTTCTGAAACCGATCAAGGTGAGATTTCTTTTTAAATAATTAAAATTAATTAATTATTACCGTGTTTAGATATTTCTATAAATACGTTGTTAAATTCAGTTTGTTGTTGTACGTGATTTGATTTGGATTGATTGATGCTATTGTGGTGATCTGTGATTTAATGGAATATAATGTAAAAATAGGAATTGTAAACAAATAAAAATATTTCTTTTTATTTGTGATGTTGAAATATAAATTGTAAACAAAGAAAAATATCATTTTTGTTTGTTATGTTGAAATTAGAATAGTAAACAAACAAAAATTTCATTTTATTTTGTTAGGTTAAAAATAGATTCGTATGCAAATAAGAATATCATTTTCAATTGTCATGTTAAAAATAGATTTGCATACAAGTAAGAGAATATTATTTTCATTTGTTATGGTTAAACATAGAATTTGTATACAAATAAAAGTAGTCATTTGTATTTGTCATGTTAAACATTGAATTCATATACAAATAAAAGTAGTCATTTTTATTTATCAAGTTGAACATTGAATTTATATACAAATAAAAGTAGTCATTTTTATTTGTCATTGTAAATATGAAAATTGTAGACAAATAAAAATATTCATTTTTATTTGTCATGTTAAATATTGAAATTTTATACAAATGAAAATATCCTTTTTATTTGTCACTAGAAAACATTGAACATGCTATGTAAATAAATTATTTTTTTATATTGTCATTTAAACATTGAAAACATGTAATGTAAATAAATTATCTTTTTGTATTGTCATTTAAACATTGAAAACATGTCATGTAAATAAATTATCTTTTTGTATTCTCATTTAAACATTGAAAACATGTCATGTAAATAAATATCTTTTTATATTGTCATTTAAGCATTGAAATCATGTCATGTAAATAACTAATCCTTTTATATTGTCATTTAAACATTGAAAACATGTCATGTAAATAAATTATCTTTTTATATTGTCATTAGAACATTGAAAACATGTCATGTAAATAAATTGTCTTTTTATTTTGTCATTAGAATACGAAAATATTTTATTTAGTTAGAAAACATATTTTGTAAATAAATATGTCATTTAGTTTAAAAAACATATTTTGTAAACAAATATGTCATTTAGTTAAAAAATATATTTTGTAAATAAATATGTCACTTAGTTAAAAAAACATATTTTGTAAATAAATATTTCACTTAGTTAAAAAACATATTTTGTTAATAAATATGTCATTTAGTTAGAAAAATATATTTTGTAATTAAATTTGTCATTTAGTTAGATAACATATTTTGTAAATAAATATGTCATTTAGTTAGAAAACATATTTTGTAAATAAATATGTCATTCAGTTAGAAAACATATTTTGTAAATAAATATGTCATTCAGTTAAACAAACATATTTTGTAAATAAATACGTCATTCAGTTAAAAAAACATATTTTGTAAATAAATATGTCATTTAGTTAGAAAAACATATTTTGTAAATAAATATGTCATTTAGTTAAAAAAACATATTTTGTAAATAAATATGTCATTTAGTTAAAAAAAACATATTTTGTAAATAAATATGTCATTTAGTTAGAACAACATATTTTGTAAATAAATATGTCATTTAGTTAGAAAACATATTTTGCAAATAAATATGTCATTTATTTAGAAAACATATTTTGCAAATAAATATGTCATTTAGTTAGAAAACATATTTTGTAAATAAATATGTCATTTAGTTAGAATAAATTTTTGTCAAATAAAAATATCATTTGTTTAGAATATGTTTTTGTCAAATATAAATGTCAATATTATCATGTTAAATTGGAATAAAAGAATCATATGTTTAAAAATGTTTATTAAATAAATTATATTTGGTTAGATTAAAATATTATTTTTAACATGTTAATGAAATGAATTAAATAGTCATGTCTTGAAAAATATGTTTGTGATGTTGTAATGTTTAACGTATTAAAAATAATGTTAACATTAATATGGTAGTTGAAATTAAATTATAAATATCCGTTTGTAATTTAAACAGTGAAAATTGGTTAAATAGAAAATGATTCAAACAGAATTAGAATTGGTTAAAATTATTAACCAATGATTTATTTATATAAACTGCTGTTGTTTGAAAACTCGACACGGGTATTGGGATGATATTTGTCATACACTAGTCCCAATATTTTGTTACATGTCAATCGATGGATTGACAGTTTGTGATAAGCGTTACTTATTTATTTTAATGCTCACACAGTTGTAAAATTCACTCTGGTTGTGAATGGTTTGTTGAATGATTATTTATCATTATCTTTAAATACATGCGATGTATGAAAATCCATATAACTGAAATTATATGGTAACTGATTGAGTCGTATTTCGATTCAGAATGTTCTAAATAAATAATATTCAAATATAAAGAATCTTTAAAAATATAGAATATTTTAAAATAACGAATACTATTGAATAATATTCAGTGAAGAATAAAATTATGATTTTTATGTCCGATTTTGGATCGACATAAAAATATAAATATGAAGTCGGGTTAAATATAGAAACACCATTTTAACCCGAACGTGTTTATCGATCGATTTTATTCATTTTATAATGAATATAAAAAGGAAGTGATTTCAATATCTAATATTTGAAAATATTATCATTTTAATATGATAAAGATATAGAATATCCAATTTTGATTTAAAATTAAAAATGAAGTTAAAATCGTTTTAAAGCAAATATATAAACGATTTATAAAATACGTTTTAAAAGGGAAATCGAAGAAATATATATAATATTATATTTATTTATTTATTTATTTATTTAATGGCCTGAATAGAACGCGCCGCGCAGCGACCGTTTGCGAATTTCAACCATCAACTTCAAATTGATGTAACGGAAGATCCGACTGTCGGATTCTCCTAAAACCACAACTGTTGGGTTCGTACCGAAAAGAGCTTTCCAATGAATATAAGAGATTTGAAATCTAACGGTTATATTTGGAATTATGTCCAAATCAATTTTAGAAAAGGTCGCTACGGATGCAGTTCGGTGGCCATTATTGGAAACCGACTATAAGGGCCTTAAGAAAATTATTAAAAATATGGAAAAAATTATCTAAAATAATAATTAATAATTTGGAAAGATTTTGGATGAAAAATTCCATATTTGAAACGATAAATATATATTTTTATCGAAATGAACTAGTTATTAACTAGAATAATTCTTTAAATTAAGATTTAATGAAGTTTTCCAATTAATTAATATTTAATTGGAATTAAATAAAATAAATCGGATTTTCGGGTTTGTCGTGAACGGTGTCTTAAATAACACTGTTCTTAAACCCCGTATGAAAAGAATAAATCTTTTAATTAAGATTATTAGAGTTTCCAATGGTATTTAGTAATTGGTATAAAATGGAATGTGAATTGGGTTTATTGTGAAATGTGTTTTTAACGACATTCGTTCTTTAACCCAATTAACAGTGAAGATATGATTTGACATTTATAAATCTTTTTGTTAGATTTAATGGAAATTTTCCAAAGTAAAGTTTTCCAATTTAATAGAAGAAATTGGAATTGAATGGAATTCGATTTAATAATAATCGAGATGAGCTTCTGTAAAAGAAGACCGTTATTACATATGGAATTTAATAGGCTTTTCCGTTATTCCATTTATATTATTAGTCTGATACGGAAATTTATATCGGTTATATATTGATTTGATTTCTATGAATATTCCATATTTAATGGAAGATGATTTTGGGTTTATCGTGAACTGGATTTTAAATGGCGTTGGTTCTTTAACCTAGTTAAAGACAAGATTAATTTCTTAAAGTTGAGTAATCATAAAGTAATGATTTTTAATATTAAAACCAAATTGGAGTTTTAATGAATATTTAAAAAGAAGATTAAAGAATAAATTTAAAAGAATTTATCTTTGATAAAATCAATGGGGGCCTTTCCCTAATAATGTGAATACTTTATTAAAAGAATATTCTAAATTAGAATAAGGCGTATGATGTGTTTTTATAGAACTTAATTATTGATTATAAAATACGCAAGTTATTCGGAAAGACCGGGTTTAACCCATTCTGAATAATTACTACGATGATTAAAAGTCGAAGAAGAAGACGGTGGTTGAAGACCCGAGGTCTTCACATCGTTTGGATGATTACTGATGTCCTGATTGGGAGGCATCCCAAGACCATGTAATAAGTGGTGATCGTCCAGACCTACTTGGGGATCGATGGATATGCGAGAACCTCTCTCCTATATTGGACATATGGGACGAGGAATAAGGTGTCTCTGATTTCGTTCAGACCCAAAACGAACTTGTAAATGGATGGTATGTCTGACGTTGTATTCCTTTATGCTAAATTCATTGATCTTTGCTAATTATATATCTGTTTGGTGGCAGAGAATTTATTCTCTTGCTTAACACTCTTCTATAAGACGTACGAGCTTAGAGGTTATATATTGGCAGAAATCAATGGTACGGTATGGATTGACAATGTGGCATGCTAAGATGCAAATAATCAAGGCTATTGTTGAAAAGAATAGCCTTGTGGTTGATGATCAAAGCACAACTTTATTTAGCATAGCTTTGTGTATAGCGTTACTTCGCGAGCCTCACACCCCGGTATGAACCAGAAACGGGAGAAGGACCCCAGGGAGAACATGCATTTCTTTCTAGCTAGAAGTGGTGTCATGGTATGGAGCCCAGACGTTTTTACTTATGTGGATGATGGAAAGCGAGGTACCTCGGATTTGATTCCCTAGTGGCTCTTGATTTACACCCCATAGGGCAGGGAAACGTATTGTTCAGGCATTACTAATCCACTAACATATGTGTGGATCGGCCCCGGTGCTCCTAAGGGCTTGACTGAGTACTTGTCCTGAGACATGGGCTAGATTGTCTTGAATTTGGTAAAGACGATCTCTTGCCTTGGTTCGTGATGGAAATCCAACTTCCAATACGACACCATACGGTTTTGATTGTAAAACTAGTATGGCGACATTGTATATTGTAGCTATGCCATCTATGATTGATATATTATGATTAAAATTGTTTTTGAAACATATATACACTAATAATAATATCAAATCTGTTTTATCGTATCAAGCATTTTTTATCATTATAAGGTAAAAATTTATCCTCTAGTTTGTGTTGCATTGTGTGATGGCACTTGAGTCTTATAATGGTTTCATTTTTCTAAAAAGAATTGCGTTGTTCAACGATTTACTTTATTTATGCACTGGCAATCCAATGGAGTAAACCCATTCCGCGTTAGCGGCGTGGTCCTGTGATTAGCCTTATTATTATTAAATAAGTTAAGATTTCTCACGCCAGTCCCATGACTGACTCGTAGTTTGTTTCACTTGCAAACTCGGGTGCCCTTATTTTCCACAAGGGCCGTCGAGTGGCTTGTTTTGCAAATATTTATTTATTGAGCAGGATTCTGGATCGAAACTTAAAGCTGTGTCCAGAGCAAAGATAGTCTTCCGCCATGTTAGTTTATTAGTTCCGCTGCATTGTTTTAAGTTTATTGTAAATTAATCTTCCGCTGTATTATTATTATTTATCGATGTATTCTGATATATTCTGTACTCAGAAGTTGCATTATTATGATGTGTTAAAAGTCTTCTGTTATTTGTTCTAATGTGTCGTATGCCCAAAGTTAGCGTATGCGGGATTCGAACGGTCTTGGTCGATCTTGCGATCGATTAGGTCCGGGCGAAATCCGGTGACGTTACAATATATATTCCTAATCCATTTTTCACTTTTCAACCTTTTCCAATTTATAAGGTTTTCAAATGCACTAATCCAAAATGCTAACTTTATGGGATTCACCTTTCTTCCATACAAAGTATATTGTACACTGTCCATCCATATTACTTAAGGGTCTCATATTTCCATATTTATTCCTTTAGTGTACAAAGTAAACATCCCATTTCTTATCATATGGTACTCTTTCTATTTAGTGGGTTTCTCTATGGATCAAGGTATATATATAATATATTTATATTTTGAAAAAACAAATATGTTCACTCATTATTTATACAGGAATCCTAAACCTAAGCTCTGATACCAGATGTAACAACCCGAAATCTAACAGATCGATTTTTTTTCAAAATTCCAATCTATCGAAACTCAAGTTGTTGTGCTTTGGTATCCTGCCGAAAAGACAGAGACATAAAATATGTCAGAGCTCAGAAAACATCTCATAGCGGAATGGATAAAATATAATATAATCAAAGTATAGCCTTACCGTATTAATAATACTGCCTAACCAATATCCAAAGTTATAATGTCTCTACAACAAATCTAACCTGTGAGTATGTTATGAGGAGGGGGTCAGAACACAAGTTATGGTGACCGGATTTAAATTATACACTTTGGATGTTCCTACATGTATCGTTCAATCATATTTTCTTATTTATTAGGTTACTTGGATTAACAACATTCAAGGCTTACACACACGTCGTGCCCATTTACTTCCTAGTGGATTAACCTAATATAGTATATATGCAGCTACCCCTCAATACTGAGGTACACCCCATGGTACCCCACGTGCACGGTCTCCACCGTAACGCCATAGAAATGAACGCAGTTCCTCATCCTATGATGGAGTGACGTACGGATCTCTAAATAACAATGTAATGTTCCGTATATATCTGTCATTACTACGCTCCGTAAGCGTATGGATTGCCATCGTCAATCGAATCAGATTTCATACCGGAGTAATCCCCTCAAGTCTACGATGCACTACCCAAAGCCGACATGCATGTATCCGGACTGTCCCACATACGTATCGTCAATTGTAACTCGATGCCTTAACCGTACATCCTCTAATGTGCACCGAGTTTTGTGGTAGGGCAATACAAGAAACACGGAACTCGGTCGGGAGCTTTTCCATATCTGTACAGGCCCGTCTTTAAGAGCCTCTATATACAGATATTCCTAGGGTCTGTTTTCACGGTGTCAGAGCTCAATAATATACCACAAGTGAATCATGTGATTATAACAACAGTAGTCGTTACCCATTTTCTAACAAGTTTGTTTTCAACATGTAATCATTCCAACACTTCAACTGATTCAACATATGAATTATTTAGATTAACATCTCGGCTTGTTGTAACAGTAATTACTAATTATTCTGGAAAATTCAATTACAAAAAATCGTGAATTGTAAACGATAACATATTATTATCTAAAATGCAATAGCTTAAACCCACTCACCTCGTAAGCTTTCCAAATCCTGGATCTGGTCCAGATCTATCATTCCATGGTTTTCCCTTAATTGGATTCAGAACCTAATAACCATGGATTTATAATTTTTACTAAATGAAAAAGGGAAGAAAAGAGAAGAGAATTAAAAAATAGACCAGATCTAGGAATTACCTCACTTCGATAAGAGATCTAAAATTAACGTAGATTCACTTGATAGAAGAAGGCTTGCAGATCTCTAAACTTGAATAAATTGATTGCAGAGGAAGAAAAGACTTGATTTAATTTGGGCAGAGGAAACATTTAGTTCTGCATTGTTTTTTGTGTGGAGAAACAAGTAAAATGAGGCCATATATATAGCCAAAACCCAAATCTGCTAAAATATGCCGCAATGGGGGTCGACCCATGGGTTGACACCCCCATTGAGGGGTCGACCCAGGGGTCGACACCCCACTTAGGGGGTCGACACCTCTAGGCGGGAAATCTGCCGCCTCCTCGAATTTCGAATTTTGAACCGAATTTTGAATTTCTGAAGCTATTTTTGAATTTAAGAACCTATTATATATATATATATTCTTTCTACACGTATACAAACTTCAAACCATAATAACTTGTTCATACAGTGTCCGATTTATGCAAACCAAGTGTCTATTTTGACCAGAATTCCGAGATGAACGCAATGGTGCAGTCCGTTTCACTTAATTATGAATATTTAATTAAGTTATTCTTATTTTATTATCTTAACTTAAAAATGGGGGGTGTTACACAAAAGGAGATATCGGCAAGGCAATGCCGACACCATAAGCAGCAGACATAAATAACAGCTCAAGAAGTGGATAAAAAGTGGTTGACCAAAAGCATATGATCTGAAACACAGAATTAAGAAGAAGGGCATAAAGTCAAGATAGGAGGAAGCAAAGGACTATCAGTATCTGGTACCGATACCGACACTAAGAAATAACTTCAAAACCATCGGAAGGCATACCGAAAGCATGCTATCATAAAGCCTGAACTAAACCCAAGAATTCACTAAATTAATCTGAAGTCATAAGAAGAGGGGCTATCCACACTAATTTACTTAATGACGATACCGGAACAGATGAAGATTACAAAAGGAACGGAAGCATAAATGTAGAATTATGAAGACCTACTACCGAGACCGAAGCTTATCGCCAAAATCAAAAGTAACTATTGAAGCTATCTATAAATAGACTTGGTATTGATACATTATGAAAAAGCAGCATCAATATTAAGCTCCAAGAGTCCGAAAACGACACTCCGAAAGCATGATAGACCCGATAATGAAGTAGGATATACACCAAAAGCATCAATAGAGAGAAAGGCGGCCGAAACCATGTTGCCGGAACCGAAAAGCGGCTGAAACCCTATTGTCGCACCCGAAAGTGACTTCTGCTGAGTTGATGTCAAAAGGAGGCCAATTTTTCTATAAATAAGACCCCAGAGGTGTCATTTTTTAGGACATTTTTTCATTCGCCATTCTTGTAAACTTTTCTTGTAGAGTAAATCTTAATTTCTAAATCGATTTGTGGATTTTACTTAGACATTTCTATGTACCCAATAAAGTGATCAATAAAGAGTGAATCAATACTTGAGATCAAATGTCATGGGTTTCTTCATCATTTATGTTGCTCGTTTCTTCACGACAATGTTCCATGCATAAGCCAAATTACCCAAAATACCCTTCTACAGGTCGTTTAGCTTTCTAACTTGCATTGCGCTTAGGGAACCCTTATCCTAAGGTAACTGTTGGTCCTTGAGTCTCGTAAGAGTGATACTCACCTCTTTAAAGAAAGAGTAACTAATCTTCTGTCATAAGACCTTGATATCTACGAAATGGTAAACTATCTCAAGCTTGTAGAAACTAAATAATCCCTTTACTTTCCTTAGGTTCACATCCTTAGACCCGTTTCCGGTGTTGAAAAAAAACATCGTTAACATTTTGGCGCTAGAAGGAGGGCTTGAACTTCTGAACCTTTGGATAGACTTACCACATTCCTAACTGTGTTGTTCCATCCTGGATTGGACTAGGCTTTGAAGAAGCAAAACTATAGGAAAAGGGTCATAACAAGAATCTTTAGGATCTCATATGGCTATGTTAGATATTACTGATCTGAGGGAGATGGAAGAACATAGGCTTTGTAATAATCTAGAATTTTTAACCAATTTAGAATTGGAATTTTTATTACTTAATTTGAATTTGACATAAATATACATGGTTAAGAATATTTAATAATTTTGATAAGTTAGATGATAGATTTTATTTGAATTATAAATGAGAATGATTATTAATGAGTTGGATTTATTGATACTATTTGTCGTTCGATCGGATTTGTCAAATCATAACATGAATTAGTAGCATAAGAATTTAGCGTTTCCCTTTGTTTTCACTGCATTTAAGGGGAAATGCTGCCAAAAGTTCACCTTCTCTTCTTAAGACAAGTGTATGGACACTTGTAATTTTGCATGTAAGATTTCAAGCATGGTTTCCACTTGTCCCCCTATGTGTCTTTACCTCCTTACTCCTCCTTTCCTATATAAGGAGCACTTTACTTCATTTCTTATCATCCAGTTTCAATTTTCCTACCTTCCTTCTTCTTCCTCCTCCTCTTATAATATAAAGAAAGAAAGATTAGTGTGTGTGTGTATATATATATATATATATTGGTGAAGAAGATGTTGCGCCGAAATACTGCCCGATGGTTTGCTCAGCTAGGATCGCCTACCGTGAAGATTGGAAAGCTGTTTGGTGAGAACTCTTTAACAACTGTTTATATATTTAATTAGCAGTTAGACTAATTTAAATACAGTGATGAATTATTAGTGGTTAATAATGATTGATGTTTGTTGTGATGGATGATGGATGCGTAGTTTAGAACACACACTTTTAAACATTAGTGTTATAACGTTTATGCACGGTTATGATTTATTTAATTATGTCGATGATGGCTGCTGTAGATGTTTATAATGGTTGTTGATGCTGTTTTGCACACACTATGACACAACAAGTATGGTATCACGTTGGTGATCGACAAATCTCCTTCGTAATTAGAAGCAATATCATTATTGAAATTGAAGGTTAATAATTGGAAAAGACCATATGTATGAATTCATATATATTGATAAAGTTCATTAAATGAACAAATAAACACCGGAACATTCTAGGATGATAGAGAGGATAGTGTCTAGGCTTGGGTTTGGAAAATATAGTTTCCTGCTCTCCTTGGCTATCCCTAACTGATCCGATTAACGAGATGGTTAATTTGAAATTATTTGAATTTAGAAATGAATTGGAATTTGATTTATTAAGTAAAAAATAAAAGTTGAATTTTGAACCTAAAATAAATTTGGAAAGTCAATGTAAATTACTTTAAATGGATTTAAATGATTTACATGAGTACATAATGGTTTTCTAAGGTATTTTGAAGTACTGAAGAATAATTCTTATTTCGATCAAAATAGAGCTTGTCGCACAATGATAATTTGTGTATTTTAGTTACAAACTTTAAATGCTTATAACTTTTGCAATCTAAATCGGATTTCCAAGAAATGAAAAACATTTGATTTCCATCAACAAGAGCTTTCAAATGAGTGAAAGCAGAATTTAATTTCGAGTTATAATTTTCAAGTTATATTTAAAACCGTTTTGAAAAAGGTCGCTATAAGAGCAGCAGTCGATCATAATTATAAACAGTTATTTTAAATGTTTTAAAAATATGGAAAAAAATTGTAAAATCATAATGAATTATGTAAAAGTGTTTTGAATTGTAATGCTTAAGATTTTGCCAAGATAAACGATATTTTGATCAAAATAGTTAAGATAACTATTTTGTAACACTTTTGTAACACTTTTGAAAACACTATTGTAAAGCTTTCTTCGGAAACAATCTGTTTTGAAGTGTATAACCTGCAAACTGTTTTCTGAACTACAAGTAATCATTTGTAAATGATTGGTGGAATGTTTTCGAAGATTTAAAAGTATTGAAAATGTTTTATATGGAAATTAAATTGATTTATTTGATACTAAAATGGGGTTTTCAATTTTAAATAATTGGATATGGTCGGAGATAAATCTTCGGATGTTTGATATTAATCCGGTAGATGATGAATTTCACTATTTGAGGAATTTAAAAGGTAGTTCACCATTATTCCATTTATAGTGTGTGTTGGATAAAGAGATTAATATTAAGTATAAGTGGATGATATTTCTATCCAGATCTAATGTCAAAGAGTCGGATAAATCTTTTAATTAAGATATGGGTTTCCCAATTTGATTGGGATATGTTGGATAGAAATAATCTTCGGATATTTGATATGAAATTGTTTGTGTAAACGTATACTATTTGAGGAATTTGGAAGATATTATTATTATATCGTTATTCCACTTATATTATTTGTTGATTATGAGAATTGATATCGAATATAAGTAGATACAATTTCTGTGTAACTTATGTTCAATATCAATTGATTTGGGTTTTGTCGTGAATCATATCCTCAATAATATCATTCTTGAAACCCAATGATATTGAGTTATGGAAATTCATATCGTAGCTTGGGGATTTAATCAAATCTTTGATTGTGAGGAAATTTAAAATAAGGAATTGGGAAGGAAGTATAATCCTTTAGTTAAGATTACAGAATTGAATGTTGGGAAACCAACTTAATTGAAAACTAGAATTAAAATGTGGGGTAAGGGTTTTCAAAGGAAACTGGGTTTTTGATAATGAGTTATCAAATGAAAAATTAATTAAGGCTTTGAGGCTAAATTATCTTTGCTTTAAGGGATGTGTTTTAAAAGAGAAAGGCTAAATATGAATTTTGTTATAATTGAGAATGGATTTAAAGAAGTTTAATTTAACAAAATCCAAGATGGACAGAGATTTGGCTAAAAGCCTGTGTTTTCCGTAATTGTATTTTTTTAATTGCACTTATTATTTGGAAAGACCGGGATCGGAACTATGTCTGGAAACCATTCCAAGAAATAACACAATGTTGTGGAGCAATTGAAGACATTGGAGGCAACATTGAAGATCGGGACCCTTCATATCATATGGGTGACTTGCTGAATGTCTCGAATGGCTGGCTCTTATTCGTAGATGAATTTTATATATCAGTTAAGTGGCAAGAAGCCCGAACGTATGTGAAGGAATTCCATATTATTGTTTCGTTCAGACCTAGAACGGACATGTATGGATTGTGTGTCTGACATTGTAATTGACTGCGTAGCACTGATCTTTATTAATATATATATATATATATATATGTATATGTTTGGTGGCGGAAAATTTATCCTCTTTCTTAACACCCTTCTCTAAGACGTATGAGCTTAGAGGTTATATATTGATGGAAATCAGTGAAGCGTAGTGAATGGACAATGTGGCATACTTAGGTTATGTGAGGAGATATGGATTATCATAGCATGGCTTATTTAAGCGTAGCTTTGTGTATATCGTGACCTCGACAAACTTCACACCCCGGATTGATGGTAAACAGATGGTCAGATTTTTATGCTCGTTCTGTATGTTCGGTGCACCGGGACGTAATGATGAAAGGGTGCTATGAAGTCCCAAGTCTGGGACGTTGTTTGTTGGGTACTGTGATTCATGTATGGTGGGTTAGTATAACGAAGTTTGAGTCTAGACGTTATCCGCAAGTACTGGGATGATGCGCGCAAGAAAGTATGTGAGCCCACGAATGGCCTTTTGTACTAGGAACCATCATGTTGGAAACCAAATCTGCACTACGAGTCCATACAGTTTTGATTGTATAGCCTACTGGTTACCGGCAGGACTGTTAGTATAATGGGATGGGGCATTATGCTGGCTAGGATTAGTACATTTATTTGCGAAAAGGTTTTTCACACTATATATAGTAGTAAAAGAGGATTTTTACGTATGAAGGCATTTTTGGTTATCATAAGGCAAAACTCGCCCATTTGGTGTGCGTTTGCATTAAGTGATGTGGGACGAGGTTATGATAGCTTCATTTTTCAAAAAGTCATTGCTGATTTCTATACACTGGTATTCACATGGAGTAAACCCGTTCCGCATTAGTGGCGTGGTCCGGTGAATTACCTAACTTTAAAATAAACCCTAAAAACGACTGTTTTGAGTTCTCACACCAGTCCCATGACTGACTTGGAGTTTATTGTTCCCACACCTAAACTCTGGGTACTCATAATTTTTACACGGGTAGACTAGTAGTTTGGTTCGCATATTTAGCCTTGGAGTTAGTTGGAGCAGGATTCTGGTTTTAGCTGGAGCTATTATGTGTTGGAGCATTCGTATTCTTCCGTTGAGTTTAGTATCTTTTCCGCTGTGTAACCGATGTACTCTGATGTACTCCTTGTAACTCTGATGTAATATTATTTAATGATAATGGAAAAGTTCGTTTTATTTTGTGCAAATGTGTAAGTGCCCCTAACAATCCGTCTTTATGAACGGTTTAAGTTGGTTTAATTACTAGCGAAAACCGGGTAAAAAGCTGGATCATTACATTTGGTATCAGAGCTGTGGTTTATACAAAGCAATGGGGTACGACACATTTGAACAAAAGAAAAGACTCATCAGAGTTATATATCTCATTAGGGATAGGGTTAGTAATGCCCTAGAATGAGAATTTGGAGTATTATATTTGAGAGAGCGTATTTGAAAATATGAAATGGGTTTTGAAAAGTTATATTTTAAGACAGAAACATATTTCAGAAATATATGGTTAATTATAACCTGGATACTTATTCAAACGTTTAAGGTTAAGTTTACATTTTGTGATTACAATTACACATAAAATACTTCTTACGGCATGGTAATTAAGTCCCTTCCACTAATCAGGAAAATGATCCAAGTACAAATGCCTTTTGGATTTAATTTCACTATTGGGTAACATTTCGAAATATCGATAAATTTGGGTCAAATTTGTTAAGGTGACTAATCAATATGGTTAGAAATTAAAAATTAGAATATGAGTATTTTATTTGATGTTGAGGTTGGACTATCGAGTATAAGAAGATTTTGAATATACGTCTAGCTAACGTATATACGAAGTCTTAAGTATACTAGATAGATATAGAATCACACTCTAGTCGCTTGAAAATGGTTCTTTTGATGACTGCAGCATCATCAGTATGTATTTTCGAGTTTCGAAAGTGGGATGAATATATGATTCCGATTAACACATCAATATATAATTAAACCCATTTAGATAAGTGTTTGAAATTGTTTGGTAAATTGATGTGAACTTAAATAGAAAGGTAGGGCATGTAGTCTAGGATTGTCAATTAAAGAAGGGAAAAAGACCAGGTAAAGCAACACCACCCCTAGTCATAAGTGAAGAAGAAGGAACGCAAGAATTATGTAATCAAAGCAAGCTCTTTGACCCTTAGGGAATTATCTCTGAAAAGTAGGATGCATGAATAAATGTATGTATATGATGTTAATTATATATATATAAACTTCTTTTATAAATCTTTTTGATGTATTCTATCATATATTCAAATAGATCATATTCTAATGAAAAAGAGATTGAATTTAATTAAAGGTATAGATAGGAAGATTTGAATTATCGACGATTTTGGACAAGTCGATAAGTTCTAAAGTATATTGTGGCAACAAAAGGAACTGTTTAAGTGAGCATGAACACCTTATGAATTAAGTTTCACAATTGGATTAAAAGATATTTGGCAAGCGGGAATAGTAAGAAGAAATTACCCAAACTGAAACGTTTAGACAAGCTGAGTTCAGAGATGATCAAGTTTTTCGTGTAACGAATAATAGTAAATTTTGGAAACTGAATAGGAATAAGTTTCATAACCTTTGTATTTGTAAGATAAGATCTAAGAGAATAATTTATAACTCTGAAATTCTTTTTGAAAGCAATAAATGGTTGAGTATAAGTAATTGGCCCAGTAAACGATGAATCGAATATAATGGGTAACTGGAGGTTATCGTTGGAGGACATGTAGATATGGTTGTCCATAAATATGTGTGTTATAATATTCTACCTGGTATACTCATTATGAAACAGGGACCTTTGGTATAAAGAATTTTAATCTTGAGTTTGAAAATCTACAGATGTCGAATGAGTTGTTGCGATTCCCTTTCCTTTTCGAGGACGAAAAGTTTTAAGGTGGGTGAATGTAACGATCTAGAATTTTTAACCAATTTAAAATTGGAATTTTTATTACTTAATTTGAATTTAAATTTGAATTTGACATAAAAATATTTGGTTAAGAATATTTAATAATTTTGATAAGTTAGATGATAGATTTTATTTGAATTATAAATGAGAATGATTATTAATGAGTTTGGATTTATTGATACTATTTGTCGT
The DNA here is from genome assembly GCA_030737875.1 of Allium sativum. NCBI lineage: Eukaryota > Viridiplantae > Streptophyta > Magnoliopsida > Asparagales > Amaryllidaceae > Allium > Allium sativum. The sequence goes on along the minus strand of CM060924.1, from coordinate 179,194,464 downwards.
TCGATCGGATTTGTCAAACATAACATGAATTAGTAACATTAGAATTAAGTGTTGCCCTTAGTTTTCATAGCATTTAGGGAAAAATGCTACCAAAAGTTCACCTTCTCTTCTTAAGACAAGTGTATAGACACTCGTAATTTTGCATATAAGATTTCATGCATGGTTTCCCCTTGTCTCCTTATATGTCTTTACCTCCTTACTCCTCCATTCCTACCTTCCTTCTTCTTCTTAAGCTTATGCCCATGGTTCCCATGGCATAAGTCTTCCTCTTTTCCACCACCACCTTGCTGAAGTTCGTAGTCATCCTCCTCCTCCTCTTATAACATAAAGAAAGAGAGATTAGAGTGTGTGTGTGTGTGTTTGTATTGGTGAAGAAGATGTTGCGCCGAAATACTATTCGACAGCTCACTAAGCTAGGATCTCCTACCTTGAAGATTGGAAAGCTATTTGGTGAGAACTCTTTAACAACAGTTTATATATTTAATTAATAGTTAGACTAATTTAAATGTAGTGATGAATTATTAATGGTTAATGATGATTGATGTTTGTTGTGATGGATAATGGATGCGTAGTTTAGAACACACACACACACACGATTAAGCGTTAGTGTTTTAACGCTTATGCACAGTTATGATTTATTTAATTATGTTGATGATGGTTTCTATAGATGTTTGTGATGTTTGTTGATGCTGTTTTGCACACACTATGACACAACAACCATGGTATCACATTGGTGATTGACAAATCTCCTTCATAATTAGAAGCAATATCATTATTGAAATTGAAGGTTAATAATTGGGAAAGACCATATGTATGAATTCATATATATTGATAAAGTTCTTTAAATGAATAAATAAATACTGGAACATTCTAGGATGACCGAGAGGATAATGTCTAGGCTTGGGTTTGAAAAATATAGTTTCCTGCTCTCCCTGGCTATCCCTAACTGATCCAACGAATGGGATGGTTAATTTGAAATTATTTGAATTTAGAAATGAATTGGAATTTGATTTATTAAGTAAAAAATAAAAGTTGAATTTTGAACCCAAAATAAATTTGGAATGTCAATGTAATTACTTTAAATGGTTTTAAATGATTTACATGAGTATATAATGGTTTTCTAAGGTATTTTGAAGTACTGAAGAATAATTTTTATTTTGATCAAAATAGAGCTTGTCGCACAATGATAACTTGCGTATTTTAGTTACAAACTTTAAACACGTATAAATTTTGCTATCTAAATCGGATTTCCAAGAAATGAAAAACATTTGATTTCCATAAAGAAGAGCTTTCAAATGAGTGAAAGCAGATTTTAATTTCGATTTAAGATTTTCAAGTTATATTTAAAACCGTTTTGAAAAAGGTTGTTGTAAGAGCAGTAGTCGATCATAACTATAAACAGCTATTTTAAATATTTTAAAAATATGGAAAAAATTGTAAAATCATTATAAATTATGTTAAAGTGTTTTGAATTGTAAAGTTTAAGTTTTTGATAAGATAAACGATATTTTGATCAAAATAGTTAAGATAACTGTTTTGAAACACTTTTTAACGCTTTTGAAAACACTATTGTAACGCTTTCTTCGGAAATAATCTATTTTGAAGTTTATAACCTGCAAACTGTTTTCCGAACTATAAGTAATCATTTGTAAATGATAGGTGGAATGTTTTCAATATTTATAATTACTGAAAATGTATTATATGGAAATTAAATTGATTTATTTGATACTAAAACGGGGTTTTCAATTTTAAATAATTGGATATAGTTGGACATAAATCTTCGGATGTTTGATATTAATCCGGTAGATGACGAGTCTTACTATTTGAGGAATTTGAACGGTAGTTCACCGTTATTCCGTTTATAGTGTGAGTCGGATACAAAGATTAATATTAAGTATAAGTAGATGATATCTCTATCCAGGTCTAATGTCAAAGAGTTGGATAAATCTTTTAATTAAGATATGGGTTTCCCAATTTGATTGGGATAAGTTGGATAGAAATAATCTTCAGATATTTGATATGAAATTCTTTGGTGTAAACGTATACTATTTGAGGAATTTGGAAGATATCATTATTATATCGTTGTTCCACAAATAGTATTCGTTGATTATGAAAATTGATATCGAATATAAGTAGATACAATTTCTGTGTAACTTATGTTCAATATCGATTGATTTGTGTTTTGTTGTGAATCATATCTTCAATAATATCATTCTTGAAACCCAATGAGATTGAGTTATGGAAATTCATATCACAGCTTGGGTATTTAATCAAATCTTTGATTTTGAGGAAATTTAAAATAAGGAATTGCGAAGGAAGTATAATCTTTTAGTTAAGGTTACATAATTGAATGTTGGGAAACTAATTTAACTGATAACTAGGGTTGAAATGCGGGGTAAGGATTTTCAAAGGAAACTGGGTTTTTGATAATGAGTTATCAAATAGAAAATTAATTAAGGCTTTGAGGCTAAATTATCTTTGCTTTAAGGGATGGGTTTTAAAAGAGAAAGGCTAAATATGGATTTTGTTATAATTGAGAGTGGATTTAAAGAAGTTAAATTTAACAAAATCCAAGATGGAAGGAGATTTGGTTGAAAGCCTATGTGTTCCGTAATTGTATTTTTTTAGTTGCGTTTATTATTTGGAAAGACCGGGATCCGGATTATGTCTAAAAACCATTCCAAGTAATAATACGACATTGTGGAGCAATTGAAGATATTGGAGGCGTCATTGAGGACCGGGACCTTTCATGTCGTAAGGGGACTTGCTGAATGTCTCGAATGGCTGGCTCTCATTCGTAGATGAATTTTATATATCAGTTAAGTGGCAAGAAGCCCGAACGTATGTGAAGGAATTCTGGATTGTTGTTTCGTTCAGACCAAGAACGGACATATATGGATTGTGTGTATGACATTGTAATTGACTGCGTAGCACTGATCTTTATTACTATATATCTGTTTGGTAGCGGAGTATTTATTCTCTTTCTTAACACCCTTCTCTAAGATGTATGAGCTTAGAGATTATATATTGATGGAAACTAGTGAAGCGTAGTGAATGGACAATGTGGCATACTTAAGTTATGTGATGAGCTATGGATGATCAAAGAATGGCTTGTTTAAGCGTAGCATTGTGTATATCGTGACCTCGACGAACCTCACACCCCGGATTGATGGTAAACTAGTGGTCAGATTTTTATGCTCGTTTCGTATGTTTGGTGCACTGGGATGTGATGATGAAAGGGTACTACGAAGTCCCTAGTCTGGGACGCTATTTTTTGGGTACTCTGATTCATGTATGGTGGGTTAGTATAACGAAGTCTGAGTCTGGACATTATCTGCGAGTACTGGGATGATGCGCGCAAGAAAGTTTGTGAGCCCACGAATGGTCTTTCGTACCAGGAACCATCATGTTGGAAACCCAATGTCCACTACGAGCCTTTACAGTTTTGATTGTGTAGCATGCTGGTTACCGGCAAGACTGTCAGTATAATGGAATGGGGCATTATGCTGGCTAGGATTAATACATTTACTTGCGAAAAGGTTTTCCACACAATATATAGTATTAAAAGAGGATTTTCACGTATGAAGGCATTTTTGGTTGTCATAAGGCAAAACCCGCCTATCTGGTGTGTGCTTGCATTGTATGATGTAGGACGAGCTTATGATAGCTTCATTTTTCAAAAAGTCACTGCGGATTTTTATGCACTGGTATTCACATGGATTAAACCCGTTCCAGTGAATTACCTAACTTTAAAATAAACCCTAAAAACAACTGTTTTGAGTTCTCACACCAGTCCCATGACTGACCTGGATTATATTGTTCCCACACCTAAACTCTGGGTGGCCATAATTTTTACACGTGTAGCCTAGTAGTTTGGTTCACAGATTTATCCTTGGAGTTAGTTGGAGTAGGATTCTGGTTTTAGTTGGAGCTATTATGTCTTGGAGCATTCACATTCTTCTGCTGAGTTTAGTATCTTTTCTGCTGTGTAACCGATGTACTCTTATGTACCTCTTGTAACTCTGATGTAATATTATTTTAATGATAATTGAAAAGTTCTTTTATTTTGTGCAAATGTGTAAGTACCCCTAACAATTCGTCTTTATGAACGGTTTAAGTTGGTTTAATTACTAGCGAAAGCCGGGAAAAAAGCCGGATCGATACAGGCTTAGGTTGGAAGCCCTACAAATCAAAAACAAGGATAAGGAAGTAGAACCTTACAATCCCGATCGTTAAAGCATTAACCCTTTCCATATTGGAGCAACCCAGATCTTTGCTTTAAGAAACTTTACGTCAACGGAATATAACCTATTCACTCACATGAAGGAAGACATCCATGCACAGGCTAAAGGAACTATATTTGAGAAAAGAATGGTGAAGAAGTTCGATCAATCTACACCAAAAGGGACTAAGAAGGTTGCGTCTCATTTTGATAAAACAGCAAAATGAAAGCTTGAAGCTAAAGAGGAACCAATAATATTGAGTAACAAAAGGGTTAAGCTACGATGGCGAAAGTGGCTCTTTGAATCAAGGTTGCCCCAAGAATGCAAGCTCACTACATCAATCAAGAATGTTTACTTTCTAACAAAGCATGAGCTCAACTTTTGGCCATCATTAAAGAAGAGGCACAAAAATGAAGCTAAGTTGGGAGGACCTTACTGCTACTATCATATGATGAATAGGCATGAAGCCAGCCATTGTCGTATCCTGGAAGGGATGATCGCCAAGTTTTTCAACCAAGCCAACTGTATAGATATATATAAAGAAGACTTAGTCAACTACAACAATGGGCTCTTTAAAGTAAGATTGCCTACATAACTTAGGATATGGAAACCCTATAAAATTTTGGAATAACCCGAAATGGGTTAAATGAATTACAATGGTTGAAAACCCTTGTCACCGCCAAGATGGCCAGGGTAAGGCACACCTTGGAGAGGGGTGGTGTGTAAGCCTTTCTCTATGACTAAATTAGAACAGGCCAGGTTAAAGCATCAAAAGCATAAACTTCCGACCCACGCCAGAAATTGTTGGGATGGAGCATCTAAATTAGCAAGCCCTGCCTCTGCTTGCATAAGAGTACACCCTGTCTCTGCTATGAACTAAGAATGTCCTACCTCTGCTTGCAGAAGAGTATGTCCTACCTCTGCTTATGTTCCTCGTATCTCGTAGAAGGGAACAAAAAACCTTTATCCTCGCCTACGATGGCCAGGATAAGGCACCCTTTGGAGGGGGTGGAGTGCAAGGCTATATCACCACCTATGATGGCCAGGATAGAGCATCAAAAGAGTAAGCCTTAAAATCATGTCTACGATGGCCCGGTTAAAGCATCTAAGCCCTTCTGACCGCCTACGATGGTCAGGGTGAGGCGCCTCCTTGGTCCCTTCTTGTGAATAAGTTTTCCAAGCGCACTGGACGCACATGCCCAGAGAGTGGCCAACAAAGCACATACATCCTCTGCTTTAACAATCACAAGCCCGAAGAGTGGTTAAAGAAGCACTTACATCCTCTATTTTGCAAATAAACCCGAAGAGGGTGACAAAACTATAACTTACCAGAAGGGGTTCATGGTCTTCCATTGAATACCTGAATCTGGGTTATGGTTCGTATTTCTAGCTAATTCCAGATGTGGATATCTGGTCTTCTATTAAATACCTAAATCTGGTTTATGGTTCGGGACACATATTTTTACCAGATATGGATATCTGGTCCTCTGTTAGATCCCCGAATCTGGGTTACGATTTGGGCGTTCTAACTAATTGTTAGAAGTGGATTTCTGGTCTACTACTAAATACCTGAATCTGGGTTACAGTTCAGGACTTCTAATCATTTCCAGAAGCAGAACTCCGGTCCTCTCTCATTAATACCCAAATCTGTGTTTCAAAGCTTCTAACTGCTATTGCTAGATATGGATTTCTAGTCTTCTCTCATGGAATTCCCGAATACTGGTTTCGACGATCCTATTTATGTTTCCTAAAAAAAGAGTTCTGCGCTTCCACTTAATATCCTAATCGTGGTCAAGAGGCTTTAATTCTTATCCCTAGGAAAGGGGGCTGCTATCAATACTCGGGATCGTGACCCGAGCCTACTACCTTAAATATTTCCAACAAAGATCATGATCTTCCATCTTACTTAGGAAGATTTTCTTAACTCAAATCATTACTCATTATTCTGGTCTTGGATCCATTCCCAAATCGAGTGTATTTCAAGCATATAAAAGTAGACGAAGATTCTCCAACCCTTGTTTCAAGGAAGCAAGGATATTCAAACTCCAGTTACTATCCCCAAATAGGGGGCTCCAAATTATCTTGTTGTTTCCGAAAGGAGAATTTTCCTAATAAATACTCAACTAGGTACCTTGAGCCTTTCGAATAGGATCTTATGATAAAGGTTATGTTTTCCTCAACACCAAACACAGGGAGGAAATTTGAGAACACCTATTAAATAAAATGGCTATTCCCAAAACATGAAATATGAATAAACATCTCATTATATCGTGCATTCATTTATTGTTTGATTGCAATACAAATACTGTCTCACATAGAATAAGCATGTTGTCTTATATATCCTACAAAATTAACATCAAATAGCGTGTATCAAATTTGCGCAGGATTAAGCAATAAGGTTCCTGAAAAGGAGAATTTTCAGCAAAAGCACCAAATCAGGTATTAGGTGATATCCACACGAACTTATTTACAAAATCATTCCATAAGTTTCCATGTACAAAATATCATCACATCAAGTATCTTACATTTATATCATTCTAGTACCATGCAATAGTTATCAAATAGAAAAAGTTTTTGATAACTAGGCCCTTTAATTCGAGTTAGGATTCTTTAAAGCATATTCCAAGGATTTATTGCTTGCTTTAGTATCCTCCAATTCGACTTCTAATTCATTGATTCGTCGAAGTAATTTACTTATCTCTTTATCCGAATTGGTAGAAGGATTGGCTTTCGGTTGCCTTTCCAACTCAAGAATGGTTTCATCTTTCTTTTTCAGTCGACCTTCCAAAGTGGATATTTGTTCGTCCTGATTCCTAATTGTCACCTTGTGAAGATAATAAATCCTTTTGCATTTTGAAGTAGGAGCATCTTTAAAAATTCTCTTTAACTTTATAATTGCTAATGAGTCTTCTCCAAGTCGGGAAGGTGAAACTATAGGCTGACTACCCTATTCGCATGAAAGACAAAACACAGTCATTTACAAGTTATACCTCGAAGAATAATATTGATCAATATTAGTTTTCATTAGCAAATGAGTTTGCTACAAAAGTATGCACACATCAGGAGTTACAAAAATAATCGCATTTGGTCAAAGTAAATCTCTTATATATTAAAATCGATAAGTTAGAATTCTAAGTTTCTTCTAGAACGGCTCCCCATTCCTCACCTAAACAACCTAGGGGATGTCCATATTTCAAACAGTGGTAAAGGTTACATATTAAAGGATCACTTTAAAATTCATATGTTTCATTATGAAAAAGCAGAATAAAAGTTAAGCTCCTAGAGCCGAAACCAACACACCGGAAGTAGGATAGACCCGATAACAATGATCATTAGAGAGAAAGGCAACCGAAACCATGTTGCCGGAACCGGAAGGCATAAAAGCGGCTGAAACCCTGTTGCCGCATCCGAAAGTGACTTCTGCTGAGTTGATGTCAAAAGAGGGTCAATTTATCTATAAATAAGACCCCAGAAGTCTCATTTTTAAGGACTTCTTTCATTCCCCATTCTTGTAAACTTTTCTTACAAAGTAAACCCTTATTTCTAAATCGATTTGGGGATTTTACTTAGACATTCCTATGTGCCCAACAAAGTGATCAATAAAGAGTGATTCAATACTTGAGATCAATGTCATAAGTTTCTTCGTCATTTATGTTGATAGTTTCTTCAATGTTTCTTCACGACAATGTTCCATGCATAAGCCAAATTACCCAAAATACCCTTCTACAAGTCGTTTAGCTTTCTAACTTGCATTCCACTTAGATAACCCTTATCCCAAGGTAACTGTTGGTCCATGAGTCTCATAAGCGTGACACTCACCTCTTTGAAGGAATAGTAACTAATCTTCATACTTAAGACCATGATATCTAAGAAACGTTGAACTAACTCAAGCTTGTAGAAACTAAATAACCCCTTTAGTTTCCCTAGCTCCACATCCTTGGACCCATTTCTGGTGTTTCCAAAAATATCATTAACAGTTCCCTTTACTTACATTTATATATTCAGTTTTAAAGAATTTCTTATATTTATATTCATAGTTGTATATATGTTTAACTATCATTTTATATAGTTTCTAAATCATTCTTATATATGTTTTAAATCATTTTCATATGAGTTTTTAAAATATATTTTTACTTAAAATACTCTAGTTTAATATATATATATATATATATATATAAATAGTTTTCTTATTTTAAGATTCATTAAAATTTATTTAAGCATTACATGCCTTAGTTTAAAGATTTTATTGTCAAATTTTATGAAGGTATGTCGACATGGGTGACCCCCTATCAACATGGTGACCATTGGATTTAACATTCAAATTTTGAATAGATGTGTCTTTTGAATTCAAAAACATTCCTAAAAGGATTTGATTGTTGGGAGGCTATAAAAATGCTTTCAAAATCTATTTTTCTTAATTAAATTCATTATCTTCATCTTCCTTTATTTTCTCTCCATTAAAACTCTTAATTTCTTGAATTATATACTTATACTCTACCAAATTTTAAAGAAAATCATATCAATCTATTTCTAGTTTGATTCTCTACCACACTCTCTCAAAGATTCAAGTGATACTCAAGAGTTATAAGGTTTATGTAATCAAAGGTCACACGATCAAGTCCTATCGAGTCTTTGCTCCAAAACTTATACTAAAAAGGTGTAGTCGTATCCCATTCAAATCGACTAGGTATGACTATATCCCGGAAATCAGTTGAGTCTCATTATACTCCGGAAATAGGCAGGGTGTACCCATGGCCTTGAAATCGAGGGTTGTAAATTTTGATATAATTTGAAAAGAAATTTGCATCAACCCAGAATTGTGTGGGATTGATTGCACGGTAACTCTGAACCAGTTTAAAATTCTGGTGTATTCTTTTCTTTTACTGCTTTTTGTTTATTATTATTTGCATCTGTGTTTGATACTGTGATCATCTCATATCTGTGATTTGCATTTCATTCTAAACAAAAAAATGTTTCAAGAAATTTATAAATTCCATTAAACAGTATTCAACCCTCTAGTGTTTAATTTGTCTTAGGATCCTTAATCTGCATTACCCAACAATTGGTATTAGAGCATTGATTTTCAAATTTTTCATAATTTGAATTATTGACAAGTTTTTATGGAAACTAACAATGGTATTGTCAACATAAATATTTCTAGTACGTTTGCAAAGGGTTAGTCCACTATAACGCTACCACTGTTTAATAATAGTAATTATGCATATTAGGCTTATAAAATGTAAATTTATTTACAATCAATAGGACTAAACACTTGGAATATCACACAAACTGAATATGTCGAGCCCACTGTCAATTTTGCACAATGGACTAATTAAAAAAAGGCTACTGCAGAAAATAATTCAAAAGCCATGAATATTTTATTTTGTTCACTAAATGGAAATGAATTTAACAGAGTATCTATTTGTAAATCTGCATATGAAATCTTGAAATCTTTGCAAGTAACTCGTGAAGGAACAAGCAAAGTTAAACAGACCAAGATATCCATGTTAACCAATCAGTTTCGATTATTTAAAATAAATCCAAAAGAGACTATCTTTGATCTGTACTACAGGCTCCAAGAGATCGTGTTTTCACTAATATCCTTGGGAAAGATATATTCTGATGAAGATCAAGTCCTAAAAATTCTAAACTCATTAACTCTGTAATGAGATCAAAAGACTCTAGCAATAGAAGAAGCCAATGACATTAATGCTATGAAAATTAAAGAGCTAATCAGAAATCTAATGTCATTTGAAGTTTAGATGCAAGAAAGAAGGGAAAATAAGTCATCAGAAAATAAATTAATATCATTCAATGCAATACCAAAGATTTGGACTCAAACAGCGGTGATGATGAGGAAATAACTTTCGTGATAAGGAATTTCAAAAAATTTCTAAGATATAGAAAGAGGAATAATTTTAAACGAAGTAAGAACAGAAATTCGATGAGAAATAATCAGATTCTGAATAGCATCAAATGCCTTAATTATGATGAACTAGGCCATCTGAAGAGAGACTGTCCATATTCATAGAAACGAAATAATCCTTCACGTAATAATTCGTCAAAGAAAAGAAAAAAGGCTTATACATCTACTCTAAATGAATCAGATTCATCCTCTAGTGACGAAAAGTAGGGAAAGAATAATTCAAACATGTGCTACACAACAATTCACAAATCAAAAGGTATTAAAGATAGAATCTAAAATAGGTACGCCTTTAAAATAATTTTTGTTTGAATTAGTTGCTTAATCGTTGCTTACCTAAATGCCTTGTTAGAAAAATAAGATTTTAAACTTAAATTTATTATTTGAATTTAAAATTTTTAATATTATTTTAATAAAATAAAAATATTATTATAATAAATACCATATTAGGAAAGATATAAATAAGAATATAAAATATATATATAAACAAATAAAAAATAAAAAATCACATGTCCTTTGAAAATTCAAGAGACATGTCCACATGGCTAAGCCCTCTATTGTAACACCCCTAAGTCCCACATCGTGGAAGCCTGTGTGAAGTGGGTACTTATATAGTAGAGCCCATCTCTTACTAATGCCGAGGCCTTTTGAGAAACAAAACCCCACACCTATATGGTGGCAAAGTTGGGGACAATATCTTGCGTGAACGGAGGTGCGGGCTGTTACAGTGGTATCAGAGCCAATACCCAGCCGGAATTGTGGCTCCTGTGTGGACCACAGCGCCTGGGTGGTGTGTTTGTGAGCCAACGGGGATGTTGGGCTCTGTAGGAGGGGAGAATGTAACACCCCTAAGTCCCACATCGTGGAAGCCTGTGTGAAGTGGGTATTTATATAGTAAAGCCCATCTCTTACTAATGCCGAGGCCTTTTGAGAAACAAAACCCCACACCTATATGGTGGCAAAGTTGGGGACAATATCTTGCGTGAACGGAGGTGCGGGCTGTTACATCTATATGATGAGATGACACCGAATCCGCCTGCTTTCTGAACCGAATATAAACCACACAAGTCAGTTTGACAGGTAAGCATCCTCAGAATGTCCTGTGATAAAACAAATTTCCAATCTTCGATAGCCGATACTTAACACATCAACGGTGTTCATGTATCGCAAAATCAAATATCGCAAACTTGATTCATCGGGGTTTTATGAGAGCAAACACAACGGAACAAAACAAAATAAAATATTCAATATATATATATATATATATTTATCAAAATACTTATTTTCTGAAAATCAAGACTATAAATACGTCTCTCACATGTATACAATCCTCTAAACTCATTATATTGTATAACTGACCCTATCTCTAATGAGTCACTCGTCCTAGGATACTACTGATCCTATCTTTTATTAGTTATTCGTCCTGGGATACTACTGATCCTGTATTTGATGACTATTTACTCCATAGAGCCAAGATTTATCGCTAAACCAAAGCTCTGATAACAAATGAGATGACCCGGATCTTCGAAACAGTCAAAATTACCCAAATATTTGTTCTCTCTAAACTACTAATGAAAACTACCAACTTAATAATCAATATTTGACAAATATTCAACACTACTAAATGTATATGATAAAATTTTTGATTTAACAAAATATCAGAGATCTTTTTAAAAACTTGGCATGCTATAATACAAGAAAACATAAATAAATAAATAAATCTACCGCTGCACTACTCTGATGAGAGGACAATAGTAGTAGCTACTCCTGCAAACTCAATAAACAAGTCAAATGCATGCATAATAATATAGTAAGCAGGAAGATACAAGACCACAATATTAATAACAAACAACACTGTTATGTTATTTAAGGGGCTGCATCACTACCACATGTGACTGCCTACGTACCCCTATCTAATTGGGTACCTAATTAGATATAGAATCAAGCAAACGTAATTCTCGTATTGCAAATAGGAGACATGGAGCCTACGATGCACCAACAACAATGTAATTTCCAAAATACCCTTCAGGCTTAATCTTCATATTTAGATTCATAAAATCTATTGAACTTTATTATTTTCAAAATACATTCTTTTGAAAATAATCTCTTTGATCTTAAGATCCCGATTTCATTTCAAATCATTGAAATAATATATATTTCTTTCATATCAAATCATACTTCACTTCGGGATTTAAAAACAAAATCACTTTTGAAAATCACAATTATCTACAATCAAGCATATCAAAATATATGCAACCAGATCGGGAGATTTCTCCCGAAAATAAGGCAACTAGGTCCAAGCCTTCTCATCACATTATAATCTAAGTACGTACCTCTATCCCCAAAGCGAACCATTCTTTCACACAATGCCCAATATTTAGTTACCGGTTACCCGAATCATTGATAACATTATAAATCATTTTTATCCCGAAGTGATAAATCAATTCTCAATAATAATCAGAAATATCTTCAAATCATAGTGTTGTTTTCTAAATCACTTAAATATCGGGATCTCAGTCGTCAAAATTCACTTCGGTTATAAAACAATTTTTATAAACCATTTGTCTCATCTTCAAAATATTTATTTCTAAATATTTTCTATCTTGAAATAAAACATTTCATTTCTATTTTCTTATGAAATCTATCTTTTAAAACCATTCATTTCAGTTTTTGTTCATAATTTAAATGACTCAATATTGTTGCTAAACACCATTTTGTCAAATCGTGAAATTAATCATAAGGTGTTAGCAAACAAATATTTTTCTACCCAACCCAATGCTAAAATAGAAACAATTAACTGTTCATAAACTAGTCGAGCGCAATTAACACAATCAATCAAACAATAATAATCAACAACAAACGACAACACAACATTTGTCTAATTTAATAGCAAAACGGTGTTTGATTCTGCTAACAGGTTCACTAAAAATTATAATTATTTAATTATGTTAAACGAAATTAAATTCAGTCGCTAACATTTTTATCAATATTTTACGTTTAACCAAACGTATTTTAACTGGTGTGTTATGTTTGTCGATACGATTATAATGTCCGAAAACATGGGTTATACTGGTTACGTAATAATGAAACAACTGCATTTTCATTTAAGTCATTTTCACTTATAAATCGATCAAACCAGAAAATAAACAAGAGCTATTTAATCCTCACCCCCTTTTGCATTTAACAAATTAGCCCCTTGTCTTGGCTTACGCTCTGAAGTATGCACTGCCTTTTACTAAATTACCTGTACCACTACATGAATCACACAACCTAAGGCATGCCATGTCTTCGTTCATTGTCCCATGTATGCACATATCTCCATATACAAACACATATACGAGTACACCCGTCCTCTTAAACACATATACGCACAAACTAGTTGCATGCACACTAGACTCATGCATATAAAATAAACACAATTCACGCAGTGGCACCTGCACTAATACACATGCCTTATCATATGCACATTAAGATTAGGTAGGATACACAAGAAGCAACATCCATATATTCATGCCAATCTACGATGCAAGAAGCATGCATGCAAAAGCTGAATGGGAACAATGCAGACCTCCCATCTTATTGCATGAAAATGAATGCCTTCTGTTGCATTAAAAAAAAGGAATAAAGAGCAAAAGAAATATTACAGCTAAGAAGAGAATGTATGTGATGCGTGATTCCATTTTCAAAGAGAAATAAAGGAAGTGAAATTTATTCCTATGTTCCGTGCGTTTTTCTCTACAAAGAGAATGCAAAAATGAATGAGAGAATGTAAATTAAAAATTTGTCTTTTGTTAGAGTTTATGCCCTAGAGGCAATCCATTTGATGATATTAATGACATTATTGACGTTATATTTACTGCATAATGTAAATGTTGACATAATATAACTCCTTATAGTAATAATACAGAATTATATAGTTCAAGTAAGTGACTCATACATGAGATTATATAATATATTAAGTATTATATAATTCTTAAATGTCCCTACTCGAGTTTTATTGTTTATATAGGACAACAATAAAACATTCAAACTAGTATGTTGATTGACTGATGATCACATCTTATTGATCATTAATATATGTGATATTAATGTTAATACATAAATATGTATCGGAGAATAGCGTATTGGACTGACCCAACATGAGAAAACTACATGGAATATAATTAACAGTATCATAAGTTATTATCATAGTGACAGTGATGTTGGAGAATGGAGTTTTGATAACAACAACCTTATTTCAATATTAATTGAATATAAAATATATATACTAACATTTGTGTCTAGAATATACCTATATATACACATATGCATGATTTATGTGCAAGAATTAATACTGAAGACTATATAGTTTAAGAGTTTCTAGAGATTCAGAATACAGAGATGATTTAAGACACATGAGTAATCAAGAGTTCAAGATAAAATCAGTAATAGAGTCTAGTTTATGTAAGACTCTGAATAGCACTCCAGGTTCAAATTCAATTTATGATTTCAAATTCTATTTTATCCTCTCTATTTTACTTTCTCTATTTTACTTTTGATTTTAAACTTAAGCTTTATAAGTTTATATATTTATACTTTATATTTATATAGTTTTAAACTTTAATTTTATAAATATGTTTATATAGTTTATATTTATGGTTTCAAATGATTTTCTACTTTATAATATTCATTTATAACACTATGTTTTAATTCAAGAATTCCAGAATTAGATATATCAAAACACTTCAAAAATGCTCAAAATTCAATTTTACACAAGCTTATGTCGGCATACATTTATGCCTATGTCGACATATAACTGTCATAATTTTAATTTTGAAAGGAAGTGCATTTTCGTCATTTGTAATGTTAAAGAAGTGTTGCAACCTTTCAAATCTTATAAATAGGGGCTGATTTTGAATTTTTTCATCATTCTTCTTCTCCATCTTCATCTCCTTTCTTTACACCATTATATTTTCTTATTTTTATGATTTCTACACTTATACTCTGCCAAATTCAATTCTATTTACATAAACTTCTTCTCTTATCACTCTCTACTCATTACTCTTTGAATTGAAATGATATTGAAGAGTTATAGGGCTATTGTAATCGTTTGGGAAGTATTTGGTTAACGATGTTTCCTTGTAGTCATGAAATAAAGGAATCGGAGCGGTGTTAACCTTACAGCCATGAAATCAAGGGGAATATACTTGATCAAGGGTGTTTGGAATCGGTGTTAACCTTGTAGCTGTGAAATCAAGGGTGTTGTACTTGATATAGTAATAAAACTCTGCGTAATCCAACATTGCATGGGACTTGACATAGGAGTAATCTGAACCAGTATAAAATTCGGTGTGTTCTTTCCATTTCTGCATTTTATTTTTGTTTATCTTTGTGTTTGATTCCATGTCTATGATTGTTTCTATGGTGTGTGATTCATATAGTAGATCATATAAGTTTTAGATTTTGTTAAATTTCTTAAAAACACTATTCTCAAAAACACTATACACCCCTCCCCCTCTAGTGTTAGTTTTTCCTTAACGAGCCATTCCGATATCCCTAACGATCTGTATCATAGCAAGGTCTTTCAAAAAGTTCATAATCTGATTTTTGAATTTTTTTTGGCAAATTTTGAATTAATCGTTAACACTAGTGTCAATTCATGCATTGTAAGAATGTTGAAAGAGTCTGCATATAATTGTGTTGAAAAATCAAGTGATCTACTGAAATATTGTTCAATACAAGAAAAGATGTGTTCTATGGCTTTTGAAAATTCAAAATTTGAAAAAATGGGTAAAGTCGTTGTTGGTAATTCAAATTCTGAAATGGTCGCTATTGAAAATTCAAATTCTGAAAAGGTGGCTGTTGGAAATTCAAATTTCGAACTGGTGTGTTACATGGCTGTTGAGAATTCAAATTCTGGAAAGTAAATGGTGGAAATCAAAAAGGAAAAATTGATACTGGATAGTGGATGTTCAAGACATATGATGGGAAATCATGAATTTCTCAATAATCTGATATATGAAGACGATGGAATGGTGAACTTGGGAGATAACTTTAAAGGACATATTATTGGGATCGACAATGTCGGTAATTCTGAAACACCTACTATTTTTGATGCTTTATTAGTTAGGAATCTAAAATACAACTTACTAAGTATAAGTCAACTTTGCGATAAGGGTTATAAAATAAACTTTGAAAGGGATAAATGTTGTAACAACCTGCCATTTTTGACTGCCCCAAATCGGTGATTAAACCAACTCGAAGCATTCAAAATGACAGATTGTTATTGGCTTATAGGGTTTAAACAGAATATCACACAGAATCACAGACAGAAATAAACATCAATATCTCACACCGGAATTTATTTATACCAAAAATATTATAGTTAAAACAAAATTATATTTTACAGCGGAAGAATTTATAAATATAATACATAGATTTACAAAGAATAAAAGTTTATACCTTTAGTCAGGCTTTCACGCGTATGTGTCTTTCCGTACCTATCCTGTTTTGCAAGCTGAAACATCTAAAATCTGTAACCCACATATCTGACCCGAGCGTTTCATGCAAGAAAACAAAACACTCGAGTCAGGATTAATCTTTGTTCAAGTAAATCAACTACAATAAAATCTAAAATATAATAGTGAATCTCATCTGTTTATATAAATAAAATTGAGTGTGTCAATCCTCATGAGAAAACTGTCATCCACAACTATTAAAATAACCTATAACATATTTTATGAATAAGCCATGATGTCCTTTATGATATTTATTATATATATATATATATATTCAAATCAAGCAAGTGGACTTCTGGTGTTGAAATGACAAAATTTTGCATGCAAATGAATGCACTTTTTTTCTTCAGAATGTAGCAAATGGCGTTCAATGCATGACACAATAGGATTTCCTTATTTCGGCTACATGCCATTTAATAATAAAATAACTGTGATCAAAGTAATTCTGGTGCATAAAACATATATTAATGTATCAAGGATATTATTTATGTATTCTTGGATTAAATAATGGGTGACCAAACAAATGTGTGTGATTATAATATACACAACCAAGCATAGGAAAGGATAGAGGACGTTCCAAATTTGTAAGCCATAGGAGGTAAACCAATTCGAAAGCAAATGAAAGAGCACAAGGTGCTAGCAAAAGTGTAATGACCCGAATTTCCATACACTTTGAGTTGACTAATTACACCACACATCCAACCCAAATTGCACAGAAATACGAATCATTAAGAGAAAGAAATTAGAGGATGAGAAATAGAAAGATAGAAAAATTAGAATAGAAGAAAACGAAGAACATAAATCCCATAGCAGAACGAGTAAAATATATTAAATAACATAAGCTTTGAAATACAAATCAGTAACTTTTATATACATACCGTTATCAGAGCACAACAGTTATCTCTAGAACAGTTATAAATACCTGTTTCCAGATACAACATAGTAAACAGCGGAAATACGATAGTCTATAGCTAACTGGTGAAGCCTCCTGCTTCCAGCTCTTCCAAGTGAATCTGAAAAATCTCGACTACTTGACTGCCCGTACAAGTTTGGGCACCCAAGAGTTTAGGGAAAACAAACAAAATAAACTCTGGGTCAGTCATGGGACTGGTGTGAGTAAACTCCAACCACTTGTTTAACTTCCAAAATCTTTTCAAAAGAAATGATTATCGTAAGACCAATCCACATATAAACACGGATGGTTTTTACCTTATAATAACCAAAAAAATTCTTGATATCGAATCCAGTGGTATTATAATAATGTCTACGTCGAATAAATAGAATCTAGTGGAATGCTTACATCACATGTTCCATATATAATATAAAATCGAAAACCGCAGGGCGCTTATTGGAAATTGAATTTCCAACATGACAAGGTATGGAACCACCTTCCGATAGTGTATCTCTAGAGGGGAATACACTGGGTTCAACAAGAACGTCTTGCAACCCGGCCCACACATGGCTGACCACTCATTTAACTTGAGTGTATCAAGCATATTATCACCAACGGTTGTGATCAACAACCGTTACCGAAAGCACACAACATCGAATAGAATGAGAAGCAAATGAAATTTTCTCTAGATCAGGTGATAATACCCCTAATGGGAAAGACCCACATGGCCATGCTGCATGCCCGATTTATGTCATTTCCCAGTTGATGAGGCTTGAGGTCATGATTATCTTTCAGAACATCTTGTTATCATTTACTTTGAATGCCACCTCGTCAGATCTATCCATATATGTTGTCCTGGGACTGGACAAACCAAAGGCACCATTCCATCAATCCATCTTAGGCAATTTCTACCTAGGATTAATAGAACAGCCCTCGTGCTTTACTCCGTCTTCGATTATCTTCAGCATAAGTTGATTCGTAACGCTTATATCAATACAGAGTGGTTTTCAGATATTAAATCTGATCCCGGTCTCTCCATACTGATAACGTGGGTATAAAATAAATCAGAACTTTGATAGTAGGTGGTTTAACTATCAAAGAATCATCCAAACAATCAATGGTCCTATTTCCAAATGGGAATTCTAACGATCAACCATCAAACAACACTGTCCCCTTTTTAAATTAAATCTTTATTATATTATCATTTCCAATTCCCATTTCCCATCTTTCGTAACCCTTCAAAGCTCTATATTCTCTCTTGATTCTTGAAAAAACATTTCCAATATCCTAATTTCTTTATTTGAGAAATTATCTCTTATTTCAGTTAGAAAACATTTCTAAATATTCATGAATCCTTATTTTCTGTATTTAGAAAATATACCTTATTAATATCGGAAAATATTTCCATCTTCCATTTCTTAATTCTTCATTGACCCCAAATCATTTCATTTTCTATGTGTAGAAAATATCTCTTATTTTATTTGGGGAAACATTTCAAAATCCTTTAAATTAATCCAATGTTATAAAAACAACGTTATTATAACTCAATCCATTTATCATTTATTAACAAATCATATTGCTAACCAATCTTCACTATCGAACTTTAACCATTCCTCCATCAATCATGAAGTCAATCAAGTTGAGGTATAATTACCTCTCAGACCTTAACTGAATGACATTCTTAACTTTGAAGTAGTCAAAGCTGACAACTTCTAACAAAAACATCGCTTACACAACTCTCAGATTCAATCTAAGAATCCACTTCTTTTACGGAAAAAACATTGATTATAACGGTTACATTATAATCCCTGTATTTGATTTATAAAACATTAATTATAATGGTAGCATTAAAATTGCTGTTTAAATTTACAAACATTTATTATAACAGCAGAGTTATAATCATTGTTTAGACTCATAAGACATTTATTATAACGATAACATTATAATCCCTATTTCCAAATATTTGGTTTAAAAAAATATAACTTGTACTTATTTATTTCAATAAATAAATTAATAATTAAATAATTAAATTTGATTCAAACGGAAAGTAAAAATAACTACTTACCTAAATTTGATATAATCGAATTCCAATAAATAACTCTCTCTCGAATAATCTATATTCGATTATATTCCGAACTTCAGAATTTATCTACTATTTCAGATTAATTCAAATTCCAAATTCACTTTTGAATTTACCCTTTCCAAATCATTACCAAATCCCTTTAAAACCTCCTAGCCTACAAAATGTTATTTATATTCCAAATTTTGGGATAAAACTCATCGTTTCTTTAAAAACAATTATCCATTTCCCTTTCTCATTCACGTTCTAATTTGGATTCATATTCCAAATCTAAATTCCTTTATAGATATTTTATTTGCAAATAATTTGTTTTAAACTATTATTCGCTTTAACCGTGAATGTATTCCTTTTATATATAATCAAATATGTTTGATTTCATGCTCATAAATAATATATTAAACCCAAAAACTATTTATAACTTCTATTCAGAAGTTTTCATACGAATCTCATTTTTTATTCCAGTCATTTATAATTTCCTTTATAATTGGCTAAGTTCAAATCTCATTTCAAATATTGGTTTCAAAACTGATTTTCACTTTCCCATATAAATTCAGATTTGAATTTATAACTTATTTATAACATATTTTCTCCATTAACATGTTTAATTTCAACTCTATTCGAAATTACTTTTCTATTTTTGGAAATAAATTTCCTTTTTAAAACTCAAATTTCATTTTCTATATTTGAAAATATTTTACGGTATTTAAATACCAAAATTCTAGGGCCATTGATATTTAAACACAACAAGATCAATCACAGTTGAATATATCACAACATATGTCACAATCAACGCAAACACAATAATATAAATGTTGAGGAATCCAGTTGGATCCCTCCAACCTGTTTCCCTGCATCCACGTATGTTAATCAACATCAATAATATTAATTTCATATCAATGAGAAATATCATGGGTGAACAGAATTAATAATCGATATAACTATATCAACCATTCAACCAATTTTATCATCCATTCATTCAATCAAGCATCACATAGTATAAATTTACTAGAAATAAATTTAAAACTTGTTTAAAAATATAAACGAGTCAAAGTTAGTAAGTTTACTCACCTTGTTTCGAAGTTGACGGTTCTGCTTTTGTTTAGTTTTAAAATCAAATAGGCGTTTGATTCTATCATGAAATTCCAGTAGCTTAGTTCACCACCATGTCAGTTCTCCAATGAAGACCTCATCGCTATAATTCCAATGTGATCGCTCGCGTTCAATTCTGTTTTACGAAATAAAAATTATCCACGTTAAAGTTAACCTGATTTTAATTAAATTAATTAATTCCTTAAATTAAACCTCTCCAGAATTAATTACTCATTTTGTTAACTCAAAAGTTTCAGCCGACCACTCTTCTCGTCCGTTCACTCAATAGCTTTCGTATCAAATTTCACGACGCATGATCTCCCTTCGCCACCAATAATCTCTCCTCCTCAACCCTTAATTACTTATTAAAATAACCAACTGTTTCTCTCAGGGAAAAAAAAACAATCACGTCCCCTTCTTCATAGAATTTTATACCGCTACTTCCAGTATGCACCATCACAGAACCTCGTATTCCCTTCTTTCTTCACCGAGCTTCCTCCATAAACCATGAATTAACATACTGAGATCACCCATCTCCTTCTCAACTCGAGCTACACGCCCAACCACACAGCCAAAGTTCCTTCATATGAACTCCTGCTTTTTCGTTATACAAGACAGCCCCAAAATCTTTACACCCAGATGTTCCCCAGTATATTCACAAACCCATTTTTTTGACTTAATATACAATCCTTATTTTCCTCCGAAGTGAACCCCTCTCCCTTTTGTTTAAAACAAATCGAACCCATTCATGGGACTTCCCAAAGCCATGTGTATTACCTCCAAGGCCAGTACCACCACTGATCCCACTAATCTTTCCTCCTCCAATGAGAAGCCCACATTCTTCTTTCAGTAATTGCTCCTGCTTGTTTTCAAAACCCATAGCCAACATTACTTCCCACCCCTTCTCTTGAACCTGCTAATCCTAGTATAGGAATCCACCACAACCGATAATACTCCTCCACTTCTTCCCTTCCACACAACATTATTCTCAACTCCGACTTCGCCATCCTTTCCACCATCTCGCACTCCATCTGTTGACCCCACTCCAACGATCACCGTGACCATATTAGACACCAAGAACTCTACCGACCCTAGCCAGCTTCTCCGGTGTTCACTGACCATTCAGAAACCCAAAATTTAAACCCGCAACTTAGTTTTGAATTCGAAAAGTTCACTGACCTTCATCGGTGCCACCATGAGCCACCGTACAGCACTACCTCGCCACCGAAGGATGCCCCCACCATCCTCCTTCCAACACCATCAGTCTGGACCCTTAATTCGTCTGTAAACCCGCAAAATACCTATGCGTTCGAGAGCTTCCACTGGCAACCACCGGTCATTTCCGATGACCTAAATCCCTCTAATCAGAAGCTATAGGCGAGCTTCTCCCATCGTCCGACTTCCAGCAGCTCCGGATGCTTCTATGATCAGCGACGTCAAATCCCTTTTTTTATCGAGTTCGAATTTTTTTTGTTTACCAGAAGAAAACGTATCACTGTTTATATAAGCGAAAGAAGTGGGTGTCATTTTCAATAGCTACAGAGTATGGGGTAATATTTTCAATGATAGGCCTGTACGTATATTAATTTATGTCTGCATTTGATAAATTATCACATGCCTGCATTTATTTTTATACAGTATGGTCTTGATCTTTCCCATCTGTGCTGTAGTCTGATTCAATTAGCATGTGCGGAATTTTAAGGGTAACACAGTCGATGTTTAGTTTGATAGCATAAGGTACGACATGTCTCCTGTTTAGATGGTAAAAAATATGCTCAGATATGGTAGCTTGTGTATCACACTTGCAATATTTTGTATTGTATTGGCTACTTTGATACTTACTTCTTAGACTATGATATTGCTTATGCTACCTTGCACTACTCATTTTCATTTGACGTTTGTCTAACTGCGTTTTCTTACCAATGTTAAATCAGTAGCTTACCAATGTTAAATCAGTAGCTTACCAAATAGATCACCCAAAATAGTGTATATATATATATTTTCTTTCTAATAACTCAGCTAAAGTTTTTAACAACTTGTTTCATGGATTAGCTGCCATGTGAATCAGTTTATATGTATCAGATGTATGTAAAACTAAATATGAGAATAGAAACACTATTTCAGCTATCCAAGTTAATGTTTTGTTATTGATATTTCTAATTTTAGTTTCGAGATCTAATGAAGAATATTAAAAGATTTATAATCATGACACTATTTTAAAAAGGGTTAGGGATGATCTGTAAAGATTATTATTTTGATTTCTATTTGGAGGCAACCTCTATTTTTAGTGTCAAATTAACGTTTAACATTTACAACTCGTTTATTATACGTTCAAACTTCGTTTTTAATGAATAAATTACTTAGAAAAATCTGTTTTATAATTCAAAATAAAACAAAGTATTTGAAATCAATTTAAATATTTAGAATTAAATGGCTTAAAAATGCAGGTCTTTACATTCCTTCTCCCTTAAAATAATTTCGTCCTCGAAATTGGCAAGCAGTAAAAATGCTATAGCTCTTACTCCTCATAACCTACTTAGTTGAAATCTTATATTCCATACCTTCATAACCCAATTCCTTCCCGACCTTTGAATTGTCATACCAATACTCGACCATTCATAATTCTTTCCAAATGATCTATCCACCATTTTTGGACAATCCATTATTACATTCTTGTCTTCTATCCATATGCTCTTCCCCATATCCCCACCCATTCCAATTGATTTTAAATCCCTTTATCAATTTCATTATTCCACTTGAAATTTTATTAACCAATTCTGGTTTTCTTATTTCAATTATAATTAACAACTCAATTTTAAATTATAAAAAAAAATGAAAATTTTCTAACTCTTTAAATTTTCGAATTTTTTTGCTAGCATCTCCTTTGCACGGCTCAATTGGTACAACCACAAATCGCCTTTCTAGGCCTTCTCCAATCCAAAATAAAATCAAAAAGCCAAGCGGCTTGCCCCATAGGCTCATAAAACCATCAAACCCAAGTAATATTGTAAACATGTACCTTTTTGTCGTGCATAATTCTATCTCTTGCATTTGCATCCATTCGATATCTGCTCAGCATACATATATCCACTTCCAGTTGCTTTCAAATCTATCCAACTTCCAGTTTTTAACTCTCTAATCAACTTCTGATTAGTTCATTTCCATTTTATCAATTCAAATCTGATTTCTATTTAAGTCAATCCACTTATTATACTTGAATCTAAATTTTATCACAATTCAATTTCAATTCACAACATCCAATATATATTCAACTTGCTTATTCATAAGTCGAATTCATATTGATATTTCGAATCTCAACATTTTTCTTTATTTAATTTCATTCGGAATTATTTCTAATCCAATCCAATTTTGCATAACTTAAGTTAAATTTTCAATTCATTTGATATATTTTTACCATTTCAATCTATTCAACTTATACAAGTTAAATTTTAATTTCGGAATTCAATTTTCCGGGTTTTATTCCAAATTAGTTTGAAATCATATATATTTATATACATATATTTATAATCAACTTAATTCAAAACATTTGAATTTCTAAAACGTCTTGTCCTTTTCAAACAAAATTTTCATTTTCAAATTACTATGGTAGCAATCCATCACTCAGAAACTTGAAAATGAATACCGATAATGTCGCGACCCATTATCAGAATTATTTTCTCACCACTGAAGTGATTTCAGTGCTTAATCCCTTTAAAAATCCATTTAAATCATTATTATTCAAAAATACTTTAAAGTAATGTTATATTATTTTATAATATTTCAGAAAACATTTTCTAAACACCCGGAATTTAAATTCCAATTATGGTTTGAACTTAATCTTCGTTTATCTCATTTGTATACATTATCTGTATACAAATTATATAATCATTTCAATATTTCATAATTCCATTTGATTCTAATAACAATCAACACATTCATATATAATAATTCAAAAATTATTCCTTTTACATCAAAATATTTTTTTGGGCAAAACTATTTCATTTACCCATTTTAAAATAATATTGTATTGAATTGCTTTGTTCGAGAGTTTAGAAACACTTACTGATACAGGTGTACATTCTGTATCGAACAGAATTCATAAACCACTCAACAAACCAGTCAACACAATATAAAACGGTTTTATAGCAAATCCACAAATACGCGCTCAGATATATACACTCAAACTCAATCTAGGGTATTACTAACCCCATCTCTGTTGAGTTACGCCATAGAGCCAAGGTTACTACTCAACCTGGCTCTGATACCAAATGTAATGACCTGAATTTCCATACTCTTTGAGTTGACTAATTACACCACACGTCCAACCCAAATTGCACAGAAATACAAATCATTAAGAGAAAGAAGTTTGAGGATGAGAAATAGAAAGATAGAAAAAATTAGAATAGAAGAAAATGAAGAACACAAATCCCATAGCAGAACGAATAAAATATATTAAATAACATAAGCTTTGAAATACAAATCAGTAACTTTATATATATACCGTTATTAGAGCACAACAGTTATCCCTGGAACAGTTATAAACATATGTTTCCAGATACAACATAGTACACAGCGGAAATATGTTAGTCTATAGCTAATTGGTGATGCCTCCTGCTTCCAGCTCTTCCAAGTGAATCTGAAAAATCCCGACTACTTGACTGCCCGTACAAATTTGGGCACCCAAGAGTTTAGGGAAAACAAACAAAATAAACTCTGGGTCAGTCATGGGACTGGTGTAAGTAAACTCCAACCACTTGTTTAACTTCCAAATCTTCTCGAAAGAAATGATAATCGTAAGACCAATCCACACATAAACAAGGATGGTTTTTACCTTACGATAACCAATTTTTTTTATATCGAATCTTGTGGTATTATAATAATGTCTACGTCAAATAAATAGAATCTAGCGGAACGCTTACATCTCACGTTCTATATAAAATATAAAATCGAAAACCGCAGGGCGCTTATTGGAAATTGGATTTCCAACATGACAAGGTATGGAAACACCTTCCGATAGTGTATTTCTAGAGGGGAATACACTGAGTTCAACAAGAACGTCTTGCAACCCGGCTCATACATGGCTGACCACTCATTTAACTTGAGTGTATCGAGCATATTATCACCAACGGTTGTGATCAGCAACCGTTACCGAAAGCATACAACAGCGAATAGAATAAGAAGCAAATGAAATTTTCTCTAGATCATCTGATAATACCCTTAAAGGGAATGATCCTCATGGCCATTGTGCCTACCCGATTTCTGTCATTTCCCGGTTGATGAGGCTTGAGGTCACGATTATCTTTCAGAACATCTTGTCATCATTTACTTTGAATACCACCTCATTAGATCCATCCATATATGTTTTCCTGCGACTGGAAAAACCGAAGGCACCATTCTGTCAATCCATCTTAGGCAATTTCTACCTAGGATTAACAGAACAGCCCTTGCACTTTACTCCATCTTCAATTATCTTCAGCATAAGTTGATTCATAACGCTTATATCAATACAGAGTGGTTTTCAGACATTAAATCTGATCCCGGTCTCTCCATACTGATAACGGATGAATAAAATAAATCAAAACTTCGATAGTCGGTGATTTAACTATCAAAGAAACATTCATACAATCAACGGTCCTATTTCCAAAAGGGAATTCTAACGATCAACCATCAAACAACACTGGCCCCTTTTTAAATTAAACCTTTATTATATTATCATTTCCAATTCCCATTTCCCATCTTTCGTAACCCTTCAAAGCTCTATTTTCTCTCTTGATTCTTGAAAAAACATTTCCAATATCCTAATTTCTTTATTCGAGAAATTATCTCTTATTTCCGTTAGAAAACATTTCTAAATATTCACGAATCCTTATTTTTTGTATTCAGAAAATATACCTTATTTGTAACGACCACGGGATTTTTCGACTCCGAAAATTGACACAAAACCCAGCGTCGATTGTTCAGACATCAAAAATACCAGGTCATTAATAGAAAGAAATTAGAGGATGAGATAGAAAAGATAGAACTAGTAGAATAGAAGAAGAAGAAGGACACAACCGAGCAGAATCAGAGTAAACACGAATCTCACAGCGGAACGAATAAAATATAATATATAACAAAACTTTGAAATACAAAACTGTATTTGTATTTACATACCATATCAGAGTATAACTCATATACATCACAGCGGAAATAATCTTTAAATAAATAAAGGTGAAGCCTTTTGTTTCCAGCTCCTCCAAGTGAATCTGCAAAGCCTGAAACACTTGACTGCCCATACAAATTTGGGCACCCAAGAGTTTAGGGAAAACAAACAAAATAAACTGTGGGTCAGTCATGGGACTGGTGTGAGTAAATTCCAACCATACGGTTTAACTTTGAAAA
This sequence comes from Allium sativum, assembly GCA_030737875.1. Taxonomy (NCBI): domain Eukaryota; kingdom Viridiplantae; phylum Streptophyta; class Magnoliopsida; order Asparagales; family Amaryllidaceae; genus Allium; species Allium sativum. The sequence goes on along the minus strand of CM060924.1, from coordinate 179,167,379 downwards.
TCCTTTTGAAACCAAAAAGATAATAGTAAGACCAGCCCACACATAAACATGGACGGTTTTTTACCTTACTATAACCCAAAACACTTTGATATCAAAATCCAGTGATATTATAATAATGTCTAATCAAATAAATAACCAAATAGTAAAACGCTTGCATCTCACGCTCTACATATATAGTATAAAATCAAAAACCGCAGGGCGCTTATTGGAGATTGGATTCCAACTATGACAAGGTATGGGACCACCTTCCGATGATGTATCTCTAGAGGCGAATACACCTGGGTTCAACAAGAACGTCTTGCAACCCGGCCCACACATGACCGACCACTCATTTCGCTTGAGTGTATCGAATGTATATCACCAACGGTTGGGCTCAAACCACCGTTCCCGAATGGGCAGAATCGATAGATTTAGAAACAAAAGGAATTTCTCTATATAGGTGATTATACACCCTAATGGGAGCGACCCACATAGCCATGCTGCCTGCCCGATTTTTGTCATTTCCCAGTTGTGAAGCTTGAGGCTACGTCTATTTTCAAAAACATCTGATCACCATACACTTTGAATGCCACATCGTCAAACCCGTCAAATCACTAGTTGATCTTCCCAAAATATTACGGGTATAAAAGCTAAGAGAAACGAATTTCTCCGCCACCAGACGTAATACCTTGAAAAGATCGTCTTATCTGACCGTTAGGAATACTCTGTCAGACATTCGTCCATACAAGTTGTCCTGGGAATGGACAAACATAAAGCACCATTCTAGAACAGAACGGCCATTGCATTTCACTCCGTCTTCAATTTTCTTCAGCATAATCTAATTCGCAGCGCTTATGCCTATACGGAGTGGTTTCGGATAATATATCCAACCGGTCTCTCCGTATTGACAACGAGGGTCAAAACACTTCGATAGTCGGTTATTTAACTATCAAAGTAAAAACAAACATTCAATCAAATGTATATTTATCATCACACAACCATGGGCACTTTTATTTAACATTCATCATCGTCGAATTATAGTTCCCATTTCTAATAGTGTTATTTAACTCTAATCATATTTCAAACATCGAAATGATGTCATCGTTTTCTGAAACGATTCTCCACTACTCGTTCTTATATTTCTTTAGACAATCATCGTTACTTATTACTTTAGAATAAGTGGATTTCAAAACAAACTGTTTACATTCCCTAGGGAGTAGTGCTATATAAAAATCATGCTTAAGCTTAGCCAACAGCGTTAATTTAATGTTATAGTTCAAAACTCGTCATACGCTGTGATATTCCCCTTTTATAACAAATCTCGACATAACAGTCACGCTTAAGCCTAGTCAACAGCGTTGTTTTATCGCTATAGTTCAAATACTTGAAATACGCTGCTATATTCCACCTTATACTGATCTTTGACATCTCTTACCGTTACAAAAATCTTGATATCTCTTTTCGTTACAAAAGTCTTGACATCTCTTTATGTTACAAAATCTTGACATCTCTTTCTGTTACAAAAATCTTAACATCTCTTTCCGTTACAAAAATATTGACATCTCTTATTAAACATTCCTCTTCGCTTTGTCTTCTTTAGACAAATCCCTTATACTTTAATATCTTATTTAAACTAAATCAACTATTCGTTAATTTATTACATTAGATTAATCAACCCAATCTAATTTAATTAAATAACCAATTATTGATCAAAACGGTTTGCTTGGTAAATATTTAGCCATGATTAACCCACTAATCAATTCTAACAAATCTTTTCATTTTAAATAACATTTATTAATCCCAATAATTTTACTAGTATCGATTACTATAAAAATAATAATTTATTTCTAAATAATCTCGTTTACTATTAAATAAACAATAATCGATTCTAACAAATCTTACTTAATATGAAATAAACCATAATCTATTTGTAAATATCTCATTTAATTGTTCTTAGAACAATAAATCCTTGTTATAAATCATCAAGTTAATCTCCGCCTACTTACTTGTTAATCTTATTAATATAAGAATCCACTTTACCAAATCATTTAGTAAGTACGGTGAAACACGGGCTTCGCACACGGTGGGATATTGGTAAAACAATAGCGTTTAAAACAAATGATACATTTATGGTTGGTTGTTGCCACTTTCTTAATCGATATCGTCAATTGATTAAATCAAAATAACGTTTGAATTTCCATTCAACGCTAATATCAACACAAGGTTTCAAAAGTCATTTGGGTTCAAACAGTGCATCTATAAAACAAACAGTACATATAAATATTGAGGAATCCGGTTGGATTCCACCAACCGGTTTCCTGCATCCACCGATGTTAGTCAACAATTAACACCGATTCCATACCAGGGAATATTAGAATCGATGGAATCAGTTCAACCATGATGTGTATATATGCAACGATATATAATTCAACCAATTTGATTGTAATCTACCGAAGCGATCATCACACAGCATAAAACCAATATTATTATATTTTAAAATAGATCAAAGTCAGTGAATTTACTCACCTTTGCGCGTTAACTGTTAAATAACGATTTGCGGTCGCTCGATTTGATCAGCCGTTAAATTTTTCGATAATCCAACCGTGCTTTAAATTGCTCTAAACCAACTCGTAGCGTAGCTCGCTTCTGTACGATTTCAAAGTGACGGACTGTTTGTCAGTTCCATTTCAGATCCATCGCTGCATCCCTTCGCGAACTAGTAGCGCCGCATTTCTTTCTGCCATCTTTAGCTCTTCGTCTAAGTTGCTAGATCTGGTAACAAGGTTGCAAATCATAGAGAAAATACTTTCCATGTCTTTATCAGAGACACGGGGAACAACTTCAAAGCATTCTATTTCTCTAGTCACTTGTGGTTCTACAACCACGGCACCAGCATCCGCCCAAGCAAGCCCATAAGTGAATCGGACTAAAGCGAGTACCGGGTCTTCCTTTCTAAGTTACTGACGCACGCCATCTCACGGCTCCTTGCTGTGCACTCATATTAGCCAAAAGAAGAGAGAACTTCTTCATATAATGCAACCTCCACAGTACTCCTCCCTTATATATACTATACAACAAGTCCATTCAAATGCCCATTCTAAAACATTTGAGCTGCCATGCCTACTTGTGCCCCTTCTTTCCACTTTCTCACGTTCGCATCAACAGCTATACACAGTCCCCACCTTCAAAAATATCACACTTCCAAAATGATTTGTTACATGTCCATGCCTTCCTTCTCGGATCCCATACAAGCACACTATTCTCCTCTTCATGTAGGTATAAACCGCCAGTATATATACATATACCTTCCCAACTTTCCTGACTTCTTTCACAACAAAACACAAACGAGCGCTTTTCCTCCTAACACAAAACCGACTGCTAATGTAACTTCATCACGCTTTCACGTGTTTTATTTTATGTTACTATTCCCGCACCAAAACAATACATGCTCCAGATGGTGCAATACGCTTTTATCTCAAAACTTTGGTAGCCAAAACGTACTCCTCAGCCCTTCTAATTTTCTATTTCTGAAGCCATAATTAGCTTGAGTTTTTCTTACATTTTTTTTGAACGGTGTAAAGATGAGGGCATCAGGTTTATATAGAGAATGATACTTGCCAATCACGTATGAGAGTAAGTAGGGGTCAGTCTAGTTCCTATGCCTTGAAGCTTTAGGTATGCTCTGCCATGACATTTCACTTCGTTGCTTGTCTTCTTACTGCGAAAATTTGAGACGGGAAGCTGCATGATCTTAGGTTTGCAGACTTTTTCCCTCTTCCTTCGTTTCGAAGTAATAGGAGGAGCATAGGTCTGTATTTTCGTTTTTTGTGGTTTCTACTGTGGTACGAGTATTGAATTGTCAATTCTACAGCTAAGGGGGTAGGTGATTGTTTTACTTTGCGCTGAAGCTTTTGGAAGCTATAGGTTTGCAGACTGGAAATGGACATCACGCATATAGTGTATGGGTAGGTCATGAATTGTCGGTAGCCTGTCTATGTATCGAAAATACATTGCTGTTGCTATTCGGTGTGTTTTCTTATCAAAGAGTCAGCCATGGGTTTCTTCACAGTTAATAGAAGAGAGGGGTAGGACATCAGCTATGTACACAGAGCCTAGGATAGCCATTTATATATCACGTCATGTCTTATATATGGTGAAGTCGGTGGCCTAAAGGTCTTCTTTTTGTATGTATACGTGTAGAAAGAAATGACAAAATAATTAAAGCGTGGGATGTACGGGCTTCATTATCCTTTAGTGTTTATTTCCATCAAATTTACGTACACATCATGTTGCCCTTGCATTTTCTTTTTCCTTGCCATTTCATAACCGTATTATGTAACTTAGTATAGTTCCCGCAAGTTATGGTTTCATCTATGGTTTTAAATTAGTTGTTTTGAATGTTAAGCACCCTGGTGTTTCCAATTCTTTTTACGTAAGAGATGTTACGGACAGAAATAATAACACGATCGTGATGAGTGTGGTGCCACGATCCCAGAAATATAATAATATCGGTAGGTTAACTCATATTGTGAAACCCCGAAATATTGGTATAGGGTGCAAAATACTCCAAATAAAAAGTTTCGTATTAAATTAATTAAAAATTACAGTAAAATTCTAAAAATTAAATTATCACTATGTCTCAAAAGAACCTTGTTCAAATTCGAAACCAATATCTAGTTATATCAAATAAACCGTTAGGGTCGATAAACGATTCTATAGCGACTATTCGAAAATTTGATTTGGATATAACTCACAATCTATAACGCGAAATCTCGATCTTTCACTTCTGTTAGAAAAATATAGTTCAACAGATTCCAACGTTTCTTATTTCGAGGAAATCCGATTTATAACGAATCCCGTACACTCAGTTGAAGTTCAGAACGTTAAATTACGAAGTGCCGTGATATTTCGGGCTTGATTATAATTAATATATATTTTTATACGTTCAACTTCGTTTTAATGAATATATAAATCCATTTATATTACGAATTCAATATTTAAACTGTTTTAAATATTCAAATTCAACCCGATAAAAATGCGGGACATTACATTCCTTCCCCCTTAAAATAATTTCGTCCTCGAAATTGCTAAGATGGGAAAATGCTACAATCTCTGTTGTAAACAGGGAAAAAAAATCCTTTTGGTTTACTTCATAATTTTAGTTTCAACTGATCAAAATATTAATTCCCTTCTTCGTAACGAAAAGTTTCAAAATTCGGAAAATTTTCTAACACTTTAATTTTTCAGAGAATTTCGTCAGCCTCTCTGTTGCACGGTTCATTTGGTACTATTACCACACGCCACTCTGGCCTTCTCCCTTTATCGGGAATCCAACTTTCTCGTTTCCATTTGCAATCCATTCAGCATACCCAAATGCATCTCCAACTGATCTCCAGTCAGTTTATTCTCAATCAATAATTCTCTTACATCCCAACTCAAATTTCTTTTTCAAACTCCAGTTCAATTCCAATTCCAAATAATCAAATTTCCAAACCAAGTTTGGTTCCATTCCCAATCTCAATTCACAACTCAACTATTTTGCCAAGTCAAATCCTTATTCTAGTACGTTTTTCCCCTTACTTGGCTTCAATTCAACTCCACTTTTATTTGACTTATTTAAATTCTCTGTTTATTTACTTCATAAGTGAATTTTAATTTCAGAATTCAAATTCCTGGGGTTTTCATTTCAAATCAGTTTGGAATAATATATATTTATATATATTTAAACATATATAGCAATAGCAATTCAAACATTTGAATTCACGAACAGCTTATTTCAAAACAAAATCTTTGGTAGTAATCCGTCACTTAGAAACTCGAAAATGAACACCGATAATGGTCGACTTCATCATCAGAATTTATTTCCAGCGATCAAAGTGAGTTCAACACTATATCACTTTCAAAACTCATATTCAAATACTTTTATTTGAATTACTTCAAAAAAATCTTTTCGAAACTTGGATAATATTTCAAAATTTCCCCAGGATCTTAAAATTCCATATATTTAATTCAAATTTCATTTACAAACATTTTCATGTTTCAGAATTTTTATTCCAATTCTGGTTTAAATTTCAGATTCAGTTCATCTGATTTTACATATTATATTTATAAAATATTTCGATTGGTTATTTATATAACCAATTCAATTATAAATCTTATTCGATCATAATTATGATCACATATCCAATATATTATAATAATATCAAGTCATATACTTCTTTTTATATCAAAATATATTTCGGGTAAAATAATTTCATTTACCCTTTTCAAAACAATATTATGTCGAAATTCTCTATCCAAGCGTTTATAAATCCTATCGACCTCGTCAGCTAAACGCGTCGATCTGGAATTTATATACCACTCATCAGATCAATCAACACAATATAAAACAGTTTTATATCAAATCTACAAATACGCGCTCATATATATACACTCAACTCAATCTAGAGTAAAACTAACCCCATCTCAATTGAGTCACGCCACAGAGCCAAGGTAATCACTTAACCTTCAGCTCTGATACCACTGTAACGACCACGGGATTTTTCGACTCCGAAAATTGACACAAAACCCAGCGTCGATTGTTCAGACATCAAAAATACCAGGTCATTAATAGAAAGAAATTAGAGGATGAGATAGAAAAGATAGAACTAGTAGAATAGAAGAAGAAGAAGGACACAACCGAGCAGAATCAGAGTAAACACGAATCTCACAGCGGAACGAATAAAATATAATATATAACAAAACTTTGAAATACAAAACTGTATTTGTATTTACATACCATATCAGAGTATAACTCATATACATCACAGCGGAAATAATCTTTAAATAAATAAAGGTGAAGCCTTTTGTTTCCAGCTCCTCCAAGTGAATCTGCAAAGCCTGAAACACTTGACTGCCCATACAAATTTGGGCACCCAAGAGTTTAGGGAAAACAAACAAAATAAACTGTGGGTCAGTCATGGGACTGGTGTGAGTAAATTCCAACCATACGGTTTAACTTTGAAAATCCTTTTGAAACCAAAAAGATAATAGTAAGACCAGCCCACACATAAACATGGACGGTTTTCACCTTACTATAACCCAAAACACTTTGATATCAAAATCCAGTGATATTATAATAATGTCTAATCAAATAAATAACCAAATAGTAAAACGCTTGCATCTCACGCTCTACATATATAGTATAAAATCAAAAACCGCAGGGCGCTTATTGGAGATTGGATTCCAACTATGACAAGGTATGGGACCACCTTCCGATGATGTATCTCTTGAGGCGAATACACCTGGGTTCAACAAGAACGTCTTGCAACCCGGCCCACACATGACCGACCACTCATTTCGCTTGAGTGTATCGAATGTATATCACCAACGGTTGGGCTCAAACCACCGTTCCCGAATGGGCAGAATCGATAGATTTAGAAACAAAAGGAGTTTCTCTAGATAGGTGATTATACACCCTAATGGGAGCGACCCACATAGCCATGCTGCCTGCCCGATTTTTGTCATTTCCCGGTTGTGAAGCTCTACGTCTATTTTCAAAAACATCTGATCACCATACACTTTGAATGCCACATCGTCAAACCCGTCAAATCACTAGTTGATCTTCCCAAAATATTACGGGTATAAAAGCTAAGAGAAACGAATTTCTCCGCCACCAGACGTAATACCTTGAAAAGATCGTCTTATGTGACCGTTAGGAATACTCTGTCAGACATTCGTCCATACAAGTTGTCCTGGGACTGGACAAACATAAAGCACCATTCTAGAACAGAACGGCCATTGCATTTCACTCCGTCTTCAATTTTCTTCAGCATAATCTAATTCGCAGCGCTTATGCCTATACGGAGTGGTTTCGGATAATATATCCAACCGGTCTCTCCGTATTGACAACGAGGGTCAAAACACTTCGATAGTCGGTTATTTAACTATCAAAGTAAAAACAAACATCCAATCAAATGTATAATTATCATCACACAACCATGGGCACTTTTATTTAACATTCATCATTGTCGAATTATAGTTCCCATTTCTAATAGTGTTATTTAACTCTAATCATATTTCAAACATCGAAATGATGTCATCGTTTTCTGGAACGATTCTCCACTACTCATTCTTATATTTCTTTAGACAATCATCGTTACTTATTACTTTAGAATAAGTGGATTTCAAAACAAACTGTTTACATTCCCTAGGGAGTAGTGCTATATAAAAATCATGCTTAAGCTTAGCCAACATCGTTAATTTAACGTTATAGTTCAAAACTCGTCATACGCTGTGATATTCCCCTTTTATAACAAATCTCGACATAACAGTCACGCTTAAGCCTAGTCAACAACGTTGTTTTATCGCTATAGTTCAAATACTTGAAATACGCTGCTATATTCCACCTTATACTGATCTTTGACATCTCTTACCGTTACAAAAATCTTGATATCTCTTTTCGTTACATAAGTCTTGACATCTCTTTATGTTACAAAATCTTGACATCTCTTTCTGTTACAAAAATCTTAACATCTCTTTCCGTTACAAAAATATTGACATCTCTTATTAAACATTCCTCTTCGCTTTGTCTTCTTTAGACAAATCCCTTATACTTTAATATCTTATTTAAACTAAATCAACTATTCGTTAATTTATTACATTAGATTAATCAACCCAATCTAATTTAATTAAATAACCAATTATTGATCAAAACGGTTTGCTTGGTAAATATTTAGCCATGATTAACCCACTAATCAATTCTAACAAATCTTTTCATTTTAAATAACATTTATTAATCCCAATAATTTCACTAGTATCGATTACTATAAAAATAATAATTTATTTCTAAATAATCTCGTTTACTATTAAATAAACAATAATCGATTCTAACAAATCTTACTTAATATGAAATAAACCATAATCTATTTGTAAATATCTCATTTAATTGTTCTTAGAACAATAAATCCTTGTTATAAATCATCAAGTTAATCTCCGCCTACTTACTTGTTAATCTTTTTAATATAAGAATCCACTTTACCAAATCATTTAGTAAGTACGGTGAAACACGGGCTTCGCACACGGTGGGATATTGGTAAAACAATAGCGTTTAAAACAAATGATACATTTATGGTTGGTTGTTGCCACTTTCTTAATCGATATCGTCAATTGATTAAATCAAAATAACGTTTGAATTTCCATTCAACGCTAATATCAACACAAGGTTTCAAAAGTCATTTGGGTTCAAACAGTGCATCTATAAAACAAACAGTACATATAAATATTGAGGAATCCGGTTGGATTCCACCAACCGGTTTCCTGCATCCACCGATGTTAGTCAACAATTAACACCAATTCCATACCAGGGAATATTAGAATCGATGGAATCAGTTCAACCATGATGTGTATATATGCAACGATATATAATTCAACCAATTTGATTGTAATCTACCGAAGCGATCATCACACAGCATTCAACCAATATTATAATATTTTAAAATAGATCAAAGTCAGTGAATTTACTCACCTTTGCGCGTTAACTGTTAAATAACGATTTGCGGTCGCTCGATCTGATCAGCCGTTAAATTTTTCCATAATCCAACCGTGCTTTAAATTGCTCCAAACCAACTCGTAGCGTAGCTCGCTTCCGTACGATTTCAAAGTGACGGACTGTTTGTCAGTTCCATTTCAGATCCATCGCTGCATCCCTTCGCGAACTAGTAGTGCCGCATTTCTTTCTGCCATCTTTAGCTCTTCGTCTAAGTTGCTAGATCTGGTAACAAGGTTGCAAATCATAGAGAAAATACTTTCCATGTCTTTATCAGAGACACGGGGAACAACTTCAAAGCATTCTATTTCTCTAGTCACTTGTGGTTCTACAACCACGGCACCAGCATCCGCCCAAGCAAGCCCATAAGTGAATCGGACTAAAGCGAGTACCGGGTCTTCCTTTCTAAGTTACTAACGCACGCCATCTCACGGCTCCTTGCTGTGCACTCATATTAGCCAAAAGAAGAGAGAACTTCTTCATATAATGCAACCTCCACAGTACTCCTCCCTTATATATACTATACAACAAGTCCATTCAAATGCCCATTCTAAAACATTTGAGCTGCCATGCCTACTTGTGCCCCTTCTTTCCACTTTCTCACGTTCGCATCAACAGCTATACACAGTCCCCACCTTCAAAAATATCACACTTCCAAAATGATTTGTTACATGTCCATGCCTTCCTTCTCGGATCCCATACAAGCACACTATTATCCTCTTCATGTAGGTATAAACCGCCAGTATATATACATATACCTTCCCAACTTTCCTGACTTCTTTCACAACAAAACACAAACGAGCGCTTTTCCTCCTAACACAAAACCGACTGCTAATGTAACTTCATCACGCTTTCACGTGTTTTATTTTATGTTACTATTCCCGCACCAAAACAATACATGCTCCAGATGGTGCAATACGCTTTTATCTCAAAACTTTGGTAGCCAAAACGTACTCCTCAGCCCTTCTAATTTTCTATTTCTGAAGCCATAATTAGCTTGAGTTTTTCTTACATTTTTTTGAACGGTGTAAAGATGAGGGCATCAGGTTTATATAGAGAATGATACTTGCCAATCACGTATGAGAGTAAGTAGGGGTCAGTCTAGTTCCTATGCCTGGAAGCTTTAGGTATGCTCTGCCATGACATTTCACTTCGTTGCTAGTCTTCTTACTGCGAAAATTTGAGATGGGCAGCTGCATGATCTTAGGTTTGCAGACTTTTTCCCTCTTCCTTCGTTTCGAAGTAATAGGAGGAGCATAGGTCTGTATTTTCGTTTTTTTGTGGTTTCTACTGTGGTACGAGTATTGAATTGTCAATTCTACAGCTAAGGGGGTAGGTGATTGTTTTACTTTGCGCTGAAGCTTTTGGAAGCTATAGGTTTGTAGACTGGAAATGGACATCACGCATATAGTGTATGGGTAGGTCATGAATTGTCGGTAGCCTGTCTATGTATCGAAAATACATTGCTGTTGCTATTCGGTGTGTTTTCTTATCAAAGAGTCAGCCATGGGTTTCTTCACAGTTAATAGAAGAGAGGGGTAGGACGTCAGCTATGTAGACAGAGCCTAGGATAGCCATTTATATATCACGTCATGTCTTATATATGGTGAAGTCGGTGGCCTAAAGGTCTTCTTTTTGTATGTATACGTGTAGAAAGAAATGACAAAATAATTAAAGCGTGGGATGTACGGGCTTCATTATCCTTTAGTGTTTATTTCCATCAAATTTACGTACACATCATGTTGCCCTTGCATTTTCTTTTTCCTTGCCATTTCATAACCGTATTATGTAACTTAGTATAGTTCCCGCAAGTTATGGTTTCATATATGGTTTTAAATTAGTTGTTTTGAATGTTAAGCACCCTGGTGTTTCCAATTCTGTTTACGTAAGAGCTGTTACGGACAGAAATAATAACACGATCGTGAAGAGTGTGGTGCCACGATCCCAGAAATATAATAATATCGGTTGGTTAACTCATATTGTGAAACCCCGAAATATTGGTATAGGGTGCAAAATACTCCAAATAAAAAGTTTCGTATTAAATTAATTAAAAATTACAGTAAAATTCTAAAAATTAAATTATCACTATGTCTCAAAAGAACCTTGTTCAAATTCGAAACCAATATCTAGTTATATCAAATAAACCGTTAGGGTCGATAAACGATTCTATAGCGACTATTCGAAAATTTGATTTGGATATAACTCACAATCTATAACGCGAAATCTCGATCTTTCACTTCTGTTAGAAAAATATAGTTCAACAGATTCCAACGTTTATTATTTCGAGGAAATCCGATTTATAACGAATCCCGTACACTCAGTTGAAGTTCAGAACGTTAAATTACGAACTGCCGTGATATTTCAGGCTTGATTATAATTAATATATATTTTTATACGTTCAACTTCGTTTTAATGAATATATAAATCCATTTATATTACGAATTCAATATTTAAACTGTTTTAAATATTCAAATTCAACCCGATAAAAATGCGGGACATTACATTCCTTCCCCCTTAAAATAATTTCGTCCTCGAAATTGCCAAGATGGGAAAATGCTACAATCTCTGTTGTAAACAGGGGAAAAAATCCTTTTGGTTTACTTCATAATTTTAGTTTCAACTGATCAAAATATTAATTCCCTTCTTTGTAACGAAAATTTTCAAAATTCGGAAAATTTTCTAACACTTTAATTTTTCAGAGAATTTCGTCAGCCTCTCTGTTGCACGGTTCATTTGGTACTATTACCACACGCCACTCTGGCCTTCTCCCTTTATCGGGAATCCAACTTTCTCGTTTCCATTTGCAATCCATTCAGCATACCCAAATGCATCTCCAACTGATCTCCAGTCAGTTTATTCTCAATCAATAATTCTCTTACATCCCAACTCAAATTTCTTTTTCAAACTCCAGTTCAATTCCAATTCCAAATAATCAAATTTCCAAACCAAGTTTGGTTCCATTCCCAATCTCAATTCACAACTCAACTATTTTGCCAAGTCAAATCCTTATTCTAGTACGTTTTTCCCCTTACTTGGCTTCAATTCAACTCCACTTTTATTTGACTTATTTAAATTCTCTGTTTATTTACTTCATAAGTGAATTTTAATTTCAGAATTCAAATTCCTGGGGTTTTCATTTCAAATCAGTTTGGAATAATATATATTTATATATATTTAAACATATATAGCAATAGCAATTCAAACATTTGAATTCACGAACAGCTTATTTCAAAACAAAATCTTTGGTAGTAATCCGTCACTTAGAAACTCGAAAATGAACACCGATAACGGTCGACTTCATCATCAGAATTTATTTCCAGCGATCAAAGTGAGTTCAACACTATATCACTTTCAAAACTCATATTCAAATACTTTTATTTGAATTACTTCAAAAAAATCTTTTCGAAACTTGGATAATATTTCAAAATTTCCCCAGGATCTTAAAATTCCATATATTTATTTCAAATTTCATTTACAAACATTTTCATGTTTCAGAATTTTTATTCCAATTCTGGTTTAAATTTCAGATTCAGTTCATCTGATTTTACATATTATATTTATAAAATATTTCAATTGGTTATTTATATAACCAATTCAATTATAAATCTTATTCGATCATAATTATGATCACATATCCAATATATTATAATAATATCAAGTCATATACTTCTTTTTATATCAAAATATATTTCGGGTAAAATAATTTCATTTACCCTTTTCAAAACAATATTATGTCGAAATTCTCTATCCAAGCGTTTATAAATCATATCGACCTCGTCAGCTAAACGCGTCGATCTGGAATTTATATACCACTCATCAGATCAATCAACACAATATAAAACAGTTTTATATCAAATCTACAAATACGCGCTCATATATATACACTCAACTCAATCTAGAGTAAAACTAACCCCATCTCAATTGAGTCCCGCCACAGAGCCAAGGTAATCACTTAACCTTTAGCTCTGATACCACTGTAACGACCACGGGATTTTTCGACTCCGAAAATTGACACAAAACCCAGCGTCGATTGTTCAGACATCAAAAATACCAGGTCATTAATAGAAAGAAATTAGAGGATGAGATAGAAAAGATAGAACTAGTAGAATAGAAGAAGAAGGACACAACCGAGCAGAATCAGAGTAAACACGAATCTCACAGCGGAACGAATAAAATATAATATATAACAAAACTTTGAAATACAAAACTGTATTTGTATTTACATACCATATCAGAGTATAACTCATATACATCACAGCGGAAATAATCTTTAAATAAATAAAGGTGAAGCCTTTTGTTTCCAGCTCCTCCAAGTGAATCTGCAAAGCCTGAAACACTTGACTGCCCATACAAATTTGGGAACCCAAGAGTTTAGGGAAAACAAACAAAATAAACTCTGGGTCAGTCATGGGACTGGTGTGAGTAAATTCCAACCATACGGTTTAACTTTGAAAATCCTTTTGAAACCAAAAAGATAATAGTAAGACCAGCCCACACATAAACATGGACGGTTTTTACCTTACTATAACCCAAAACACTTTGATATCAAAATCCAGTGATATTATAATAATGTCTAATCAAATAAATAACCAAATAGTAAAACGCTTGCATCTCACGCTCTACATATATAGTATAAAATCAAAAACCGCAGGGCGCTTATTGGAGATTGGATTCCAACTATGACAAGGTATGGGACCACCTTCCGATGATGTATCTCTAGAGGCGAATACACCTGGGTTCAACAAGAACGTCTTGCAACCCGGCCCACACATGACCGTCCACTCATTTCGCTTGAGTGTATCGAATGTATATCACCAACGGTTGGGCTCAAACCACCGTTCCCGAATGGGCAGAATCGATAGATTTAGAAACAAAAGGAATTTCTCTAGATAGGTGATTATACACCCTAATGGGAGCGACCCACATAGCCATGCTGCCTGCCCGATTTTTGTCATTTCCCGGTTGTGAAGCTTGAGGCTACGTCTATTTTCAAAAACAACTGATCACCATACACTTTGAATGCCACATCGTCAAACCCGTCAAATCACTAGTTGATCTTCCCAAAATATTACGGGTATAAAAGCTAAGAGAAACGAATTTCTCCGCCACCAGACGTAATACCTTGAAAAGATCGTCTTATCTGACCGTTAGGAATACTCTGTCAGACATTCGTCCATACAAGTTGTCCTGGGACTGGACAAACATAAAGCACCATTCTAGAACAGAACGGCCATTGCATTTCACTCCGTCTTCAATTTTCTTCAGCATAATCTAATTCGCAGCGCTTATGCCTATACGGAGTGGTTTCGGATAATATATCCAACCGGTCTCTCCGTATTGACAACGAGGGTCAAAACACTTCGATAGTCGGTTATTTAACTATCAAAGTAAAAACAAACATCCAATCAAATGTATAATTATCATCACACAACCATGGGCACTTTTATTTAACATTCATCATCGTCGAATTATAGTTCCCATTTCTAATAGTGTTATTTAACTCTAATCATATTTCAAACATCGAAATGATGTCATCGTTTTCTGAAACGATTCTCCACTACTCGTTCTTATATTTCTTTAGACAATCATCGTTACTTATTACTTTAGAATAAGTGGATTTCAAAACAAACTATTTACATTCCCTAGGGAGTAGTGCTATATAAAAATCATGCTTAAGCTTAGCCAACAGCGTTAATTTAACGTTATAGTTCAAAACTCGTCATACGCTGTGATATTCCCCTTTTATAACAAATCTCGACATAACAGTCACGCTTAAGCCTAGTCAACAACGTTGTTTTATCGCTATAGTTCAAATACTTGAAATACGCTGCTATATTCCACCTTATACTGATCTTTGACATCTCTTACCATTACAAAAATCTTGATATCTCTTTTCGTTACAAAAGTCTTGACATCTCTTTATGTTACAAAATCTTGACATCTCTTTCTGTTACAAAAATCTTAACATCTCTTTCCGTTACAAAAATATTGACATCTCTTATTAAACATTCCTCTTCGCTTTGTCTTCTTTAGACAAATCCCTTATACTTTAATATCTTATTTAAACTAAATCAACTATTCGTTAATTTATTACATTAGATTAATCAACCCAATCTAATTTAATTAATTAACCAATTATTGATCAAAACGGTTTGCTTGGTAAATATTTAGCCATGATTAACCCACTAATCAATTCTAACAAATCTTTTCATTTTAAATAACATTTATTAATCCCAATAATTTCACTAGTATCGATTACTATAAAAATAATAATTTATTTCTAAATAATCTCGTTTACTATTAAATAAACAATAATCGATTCTAACAAATCTTACTTAATATGAAATAAACCATAATCTATTTGTAAATATCTCATTTAATTGTTCTTAGAACAATAAATCCTTGTTATAAATCATCAAGTTAATCTCCGCCTACTTACTTGTTAATCTTATTAATATAAGAATCCACTTTACCAAATCATTTAGTAAGTACGGTGAAACACGGGCTTCGCACACGGTGGGATATTGGTAAAACAATAGCGTTTAAAACAAATGATACATTTATGGTTGGTTGTTGCCACTTTCTTAATCGATATCGTCAATTGATTAAATCAAAATAACGTTTGAATTTCCATTCAACGCTAATATCAACACAAGGTTTCAAAAGTCATTTGGGTTCAAACAGTGCATCTATAAAACAAACAGTACATATAAATATTGAGGAATCCGGTTGGATTCCACCAACCGGTTTCCTGCATCCACCGATGTTAGTCAACAATTAACACCGATTCCATACCAGGGAATATTAGAATCGATGGAATCAGTTCAACCATGATGTGTATATATGCAACGATATATAATTCAACCAATTTGATTGTAATCTACCGAAGCGATCATCACACAGCATTCAACCAATATTATAATATTTTAAAATTGATCAAAGTCAGTGAATTTACTCACCTTTGCGCGTTAACTGTTAAATAACGATTTGCGGTCGCTCGATTTGATCAGCCGTTAAATTTTTCCATAATCCAACAGTGCTTTAAATTGCTCCAAACCAACTCGTAGCGTAGCTCGCTTCCGTACGATTTCAAAGTGACGGACTGTTTGTCAGTTCCATTTCAGATCCATCGCTGCATCCCTTCGCGAACTAGTAGCGCCGCATTTCTTTCTGCCATCTTTAGCTCTTCGTCTAAGTTGCTAGATCTGGTAACAAGGTTGCAAATCATAGAGAAAATACTTTCCATGTCTTTATCAGAGACACGGGGAACAACTTCAAAGCATTCTATTTCTCTAGTCACTTGTGGTTCTACAACCACGGCACCAGCATCCGCCCAAGCAAGCCCATAAGTGAATCGGACTAAAGCGAGTACCGGGTCTTCCTTTCTAAGTTACTGACGCACGCCATCTCACGGCTCCTTGCTGTGCACTCATATTAGCCAAAAGAAGAGAGAACTTCTTCATATAATGCAACCTCCACAGTACTCCTCCCTTATATATACTATACAACAAGTCCATTCAAATGCCCATTCTAAAACATTTGAGCTGCCATGCCTACTTGTGCCCCTTCTTTCCACTTTCTCACGTTCGCATCAACAGCTATACACAGTCCCCACCTTCAAAAATATCACACTTCCAAAATGATTTGTTACATGTCCATGCCTTCCTTCTCGGATCCCATACAAGCACACTATTCTCCTCTTCATGTAGGTGTAAACCGCCAGTATATATACATATACCTTCCCAACTTTCCTGACTTCTTTCACAACAAAACACAAACGAGCGCTTTTCCTCCTAACACAAAACCGACTGCTAATGTAACTTCATCACGCTTTCACGTGTTTTATTTTATGTTACTATTCCCGCACCAAAACAATACATGCTCCAGATGGTGCAATACGCTTTTATCTCAAAACTTTGGTAGCCAAAACGTACTCCTCAACCCTTCTAATTTTCTATTTCTGAAGCCATAATTAGCTTGAGTTTTTCTTACATTTTTTTGAACGGTGTAAAGATGAGGGCATCAGGTTTATATAGAGAATGATACTTGCCAATCACGTATGAGAGTAAGTAGGGGTCAGTCTAGTTCCTATGCCTTGAAGCTTTAGGTATGCTCTGCCATGACATTTCACTTCGTTGCTAGTCTTCTTACTGCGAAAATTTGAGATGGGCAGCTGCATGATCTTAGGTTTGCAGACTTTTTCCCTCTTCCTTCGTTTCGAAGTAATAGGAGGAGCATAGGTCTGTATTTTCGTTTTTTGTGGTTTCTACTGTGGTACGAGTATTGAATTGTCAATTCTACAGCTAAGGGGGTAGGTGATTGTTTTACTTTGCGCTGAAGCTTTTGGAAGCTATAGGTTTGCAGACTGGAAATGGACATCACGCATATAGTGTATGGGTAGGTCATGAATTGTCGGTAGCCTGTCTATGTATCGAAAATACATTGCTGTTGCTATTCGGTGTGTTTTCTTATCAAAGAGTCAGCCATGGGTTTCTTCACAGTTAATAGAAGAGAGGGGTAGGACGTCAGCTATGTACACAGAGCCTAGGATAGCCATTTATATATCACGTCATGTCTTATATATGGTGAAGTCGGTGGCCTAAAGGTCTTCTTTTTGTATGTATACGTGTAGAAAGAAATGACAAAATAATTAAAGCGTGGGATGTACGGGCTTCATTATCCTTTAGTGTTTATTTCCATCAAATTTACGTACACATCATGTTGCCCTTGCATTTTCTTTTTCCTTGCCATTTCATAACCGTATTATGTAACTTAGTATAGTTCCCGCAAGTTATGGTTTCATATATGGTTTTAAATTAGTTGTTTTGAATGTTAAGCACCCTGGTGTTTCCAATTCTGTTTACGTAAGAGCTGTTACGGACAGAAATAATAACACGATCGTGATGAGTGTGGTGCCACGATCCCGGAAATATAATAATATCGGTAGGTTAACTCATATTGTGAAACCCCGAAATATTGGTATAGGGTGCAAAATACTCCAAATAAAAAGTTTCGTATTAAATTAATTAAAAATTACAGTAAAATTCTAAAAATTAAATTATCACTATGTCTCTAAAGAACCTTGTTCAAATTCGAAACCAATATCTAGTTATATCAAATAAACCGTTAGGGTCGATAAACGATTCTATAGCGACTATTCGAAAATTTGATTTGGATATAACTCACAATCTATAACGCGAAATCTCGATCTTTCACTTCTGTTAGTTAAATATAGTTCAACAGATTCCAACGTTTTTTATTTCGAGGAAATCCGATTTATAACGAATCCTGTACACTCAGTTGAAGTTCAGAACGTTAAATTACGAACTGCCGTGATATTTCGGGCTTGATTATAATTAAAATATATTTTTATACGTTCAACTTCGTTTTAATGAATATATAAATCCATTTATATTACGAATTCAATATTTAAACTGTTTTAAATATTCAAATTCAACCCGATAAAAATGCGGGACATTACATTCCTTCCCCCTTAAAATAATTTCGTCCTCGAAATTGCTAAGATGGGAAAATGCTACAATCTCTGTTGTAAACAGGGAGAAAAAATCCTTTTGGTTTACTTCATAATTTTAGTTTCAACTGATCAAATATTAATTCCCTTCTTTGTAACGAAAATTTTCAAAATTCGGAAAATTTTCTAACACTTTAATTTTTCAGAGAATTTCGTCAGCCTCTCTGTTGCACGGTTCATTTGGTACTATTACCACACGCCACTCTGGCCTTCTCCCTTTATCGGGAATCCAACTTTCTCGTTTCCATTTGCAATCCATTCAGCATACCCAAATGCATCTCCAACTGATCTCCAGTCAGTTTATTCTCAATCAATAATTCTCTATCCTAACTCAAATTTCTTTTTCAAACTCCAGTTCAATTCCAATTCCAAAATAATCAAATTTCCAAACCAAGTTTGGTTCCATTCCCAATCTCAATTCACAACTCAACTATTTTGCCAAGTCAAATCCTTATTCTAGTACGTTTTTCCCCTTACTTGGCTTCAATTCAACTCCACTTTTATTTGACTTATTTAAATTCTCTGTTTATTTACTTCATAAGTGAATTTTAATTTCAGAATTCAAATTCCTGGGGTTTTCATTTCAAATCAGTTTGGAATAATATATATTTATATATATTTAAACATATATAGCAATAGCAATTCAAACATTTGAATTCACGAACAGCTTATTTCAAAACAAAATCTTTGGTAGTAATCCGTCACTTAGAAACTCGAAAATGAACACCGATAATGGTCGTCTTCATCATCAGAATTTATTTCCAGCGATCAAAGTGAGTTCAACACTATATCACTTTCAAAACTCATATTCAAATACTTTTATTTGAATTACTTCAAAAAAATCTTTTCGAAACTTGGATAATATTTCAAAATTTCCCCAGGATCTTAAAATTCCATATATTTAATTCAAATTTCATTTACAAACATTTTCATGTTTCAGAATTTTTATTCCAATTCTGGTTTAAATTTCAGATTCAGTTCATCTGATTTTACATATTATATTTATAAAATATTTCGATTGGTTATTTATATAACCAATTCAATTATAAATCTTATTCGATCATAATTATGATCACATATCCAATATATTATAATAATATCAAGTCATATACTTCTTTTTATATCAAAATATATTTCGGGTAAAATAATTTCATTTACCCTTTTCAAAACAATATTATGTCGAAATTCTCTATCCAAGCGTTTATAAATCCTATCGACCTCGTCAGCTAAACGCGTCGATCTGGAATTTATATACCACTCATCAGATCAATCAACACAATATAAAACAGTTTTATATCAAATCTACAAATACGCGCTCATATATATACACTCAACTCAATCTAGAGTAAAACTAACCCCATCTCAATTGAGTCACGCCACAGAGCCAAGGTAATCACTTAACTTTTAGCTCTGATACCACTGTAACGACCACGGGATTTTTCGACTCCGAAAATTGACACAAAACCCAGCGTCGATTGTTCAGACATCAAAAATACCAGGTCATTAATAGAAAGAAATTAGAGGATGAGATAGAAAAGATAGAACTAGTAGAATAGAAGAAGAAGAAGGACACAACCGAGCAGAATCAGAGTAAACACGAATCTCACAGCGGAACGAATAAAATATAATATATAACAAAACTTTGAAATACAAAACTGTATTTGTATTTACATACCATATCAGAGTATAACTCATATACATCACAGCGGAAATAATCTTTAAATAAATAAAGGTGAAGCCTTTTGTTTCCAGCTCCTCCAAGTGAATCTGCAAAGCCTGAAACACTTGACTGCCCATACAAATTTGGGCACCCAAGAGTTTAGGGAAAACAAACAAAATAAACTCTGGGTCAGTCATGGGACTGGTGTGAGTAAATTCCAACCATACGGTTTAACTTTGAAAATCCTTTTGAAACCAAAAAGATAATAGTAAGACCAGCCCACACATAAACATGGACGGTTTTTACCTTACTATAACCCAAAACACTTTGATATCAAAATCCAGTGATATTATAATAATGTCTAATCAAATAAATAACCAAATAGTAAAACGCTTGCATCTCACGCTCTACATATATAGTATAAAATCAAAAACCGCAGGGCGCTTATTGGAGATTGGATTCCAACTATGACAAGGTATGGGACCACCTTCCGATGATGTATCTCTAGAGGCGAATACACCTGGGTTCAACAAGAACGTCTTGCAACCCGGCCCACACATGACCGACCACTCATTTCGCTTGAGTGTATCGAATGTATATCACCAACGGTTGGGCTCAAACCACCGTTCCCGAATGGGCAGAATCGATAGATTTAGAAACAAAAGGAATTTCTCTAGATAGGTGATTATACACCCTAATGGGAGCGACCCACATAGCCATGCTGCCTGCCCGATTTTTGTCATTTCCCGGTTGTGAAGCTTGAGGCTACGTCTATTTTCAAAAACATCTGATCACCATACACTTTGAATGCCACATCGTCAAACCCGTCAAATCACTAGTTGATCTTCCCAAAATATTACGGGTATAAAAGCTAAGAGAAACGAATTTCTCCGCCACCAGACGTAATACCTTGAAAAGATCGTCTTATCTGACCGTTAGGAATACTCTGTCAGACATTCGTCCATACAAGTTGTCCTGGGACTGGACAAACATAAAGCACCATTCTAGAACAGAACGGCCATTGCATTTCACTCCGTCTTCAATTTTCTTCAGCATAATCTAATTCGCAGCGCTTATGCCTATACGGAGTGGTTTCGGATAATATATCCAACCGGTCTCTCCGTATTGACAACGAGGGTCAAAACACTTCGATAGTCGGTTATTTAACTATCAAAGTAAAAACAAACATCCAATCAAATGTATAATTATCATCACACAACCATGGGCACTTTTATTTAACATTCATCATCGTCGAATTATAGTTCCCATTTCTAATAGTGTTATTTAACTCTAATCATATTTCAAACATCGAAATGATGTCATCGTTTTCTGAAACGATTCTCCACTACTCGTTCTTATATTTCTTTAGACAATCATCGTTACTTATTACTTTAGAATAAGTGGATTTCAAAACAAACTGTTTACATTCCCTAGGGAGTAGTGCTATATAAAAATCATGCTTAAGCTTAGCCAACAGCGTTAATTTAACGTTATAGTTCAAAACTCGTCATACGCTGTGATATTCCCCTTTTATAACAAATCTCGATATAACAGTCACGCTTAAGCCTAGTCAACAGCGTTGTTTTATCGCTATAGTTCAAATACTTGAAATACGCTGCTATATTCCACCTTATACTGATCTTTGACATCTCTTACCGTTACAAAAATCTTGATAACACTTTTCGTTACAAAAGTCTTGACATCTCTTTATGTTACAAAATCTTGACATCTCTTTCTGTTACAAAAATCTTAACATCTCTTTCCGTTACAAAAATATTGACATCTCTTATTAAACATTCCTCTTCGCTTTGTCTTCTTTAGACAAATCCCTTATACTTTAATATCTTATTTAAACTAAATCAACTATTCGTTAATTTATTAGTTAGATTAATCAACCCAATCTAATTTAATTAAATAACCAATTATTGATCAAAACGGTTTGCTTGGTAAATATTTAGCCATGATTAACCCACTAATCAATTCTAACAAATCTTTTCATTTTAAATAACATTTATTAATCCCAATAATTTCACTAGTATCGATTACTATAAAAATAATAATTTATTTCTAAATAATCTCGTTTACTATTAAATAAACAATAATCGATTCTAACAAATCTTACTTAATATGAAATAAACCATAATCTATTTGTAAATATCTCATTTAATTGTTCTTAGAACAATAAATCCTTGTTATAAATCATCAAGTTAATTTCCGCCTACTTACTTGTTAATCTTATTAATATAAGAATCCACTTTACCAAATCATTTAGTAAGTACGGTGAAACACGGGCTTCGCACACGGTGGGATATTGGTAAAACAATAGCGTTTAAAACAAATGATACATTTATGGTTGGTTGTTGCCACTTTCTTAATCGATATCGTCAATTGATTAAATCAAAATAACGTTTGAATTTCCATTCAACGCTAATATCAACACAAGGTTTCAAAAGTCATTTGGGTTCAAACAGTGCATCTATAAAACAAACAGTACATATAAATATTGAGGAATCCGGTTGGATTCCACCAACCGGTTTCCTGCATCCACCGATGTTAGTCAACAATTAACACCGATTCCATACCAGGGAATATTAGAATCGATGGAATCAGTTCAACCATGATGTGTATATATGCAACGATATATAATTCAACCAATTTGATTGTAATCTACCGAAGCGATCATCACACAGCATTTAACCAATATTATAATATTTTAAAATAGATCAAAGTCAGTGAATTTACTCACCTTTGCGCGTTAACTGTTAAATAACGATTTGCGGTCGCTCGATTTGATCAGCCGTTAAATTTTTCCATAATCCAACAGTGCTTTAAATTGCTCCAAACCAACTCGTAGCGTAGCTCGCTTCCGTACGATTTCAAAGTGACGGACTGTTTGTCAGTTCCATTTCAGATCCATCGCTGCATCCCTTCGCGAACTAGTAGCGCCGCATTTCTTTCTGCCATCTTTAGCTCTTCGTCTAAGTTGCTAGATCTGGTAACAAGGTTGCAAATCATAGAGAAAATACTTTCCATGTCTTTATCAGAGACACGGGGAACAACTTCAAAGCATTCTATTTCTCTAGTCACTTGTGGTTCTACAACCACGGCACCAGCATCCGCCCAAGCAAGCCCATAAGTGAATCGGACTAAAGCGAGTACCGGGTCTTCCTTTCTAAGTTACTGACGCACGCCATCTCACGGCTCCTTGCTGTGCACTCATATTAGCCAAAAGAAGAGAGAACTTCTTCATATAATGCAACCTCCACAGTACTCCTCCCTTATATATACTATACAACAAGTCCATTCAAATGCCCATTCTAAAACATTTGAGCTGCCATGCCTACTTGTGCCCCTTCTTTCCACTTTCTCACGTTCGCATCAACAGCTATACACAGTCTCCACCTTCAAAAATATCACACTTCCAAAATGATTTGTTACATGTCCATGCCTTCCTTCTCGGATCCCATACAAGCACACTATTCTCCTCTTCATGTAGGTGTAAACCGCCAGTATATATACATATACCTTCCCAACTTTCCTGACTTCTTTCACAACAAAACACAAACGAGCGCTTTTCCTCCTAACACAAAACCGACTGCTAATGTAACTTCATCATGCTTTCACGTGTTTTATTTTATGTTACTATTCCCGCACCAAAACAATACATGCTCCAGATGGTGCAATACGCTTTTATCTCAAAACTTTGATAGCCAAAACGTACTCCTCAGCCTTTCTAATTTTCTATTTCTGAAGCCATAATTAGCTTGAGTTTTTCTTACATTTTTTTGAACGGTGTAAAGATGAGGGCATCAGGTTTATATAGAGAATGATACTTGCCAATCACGTATGAGAGTAAGTAGGGGTCAGTCTAGTTCCTATGCCTTGAAGCTTTAGGTATGCTCTGCCATGACATTTCACTTCGTTGCTAGTCTTCTTACTGCGAAAATTTGAGATGGGCAGCTGCATGATCTTAGGTTTGCAGACTTTTTCCCTCTTCCTTCGTTTCGAAGTAATAGGAGGAGCATAGGTCTGTATTTTCGTTTTTTGTGGTTTCTACTGTGGTACGAGTATTGAATTGTCAATTCTACAGCTAAGGGGGTAGGTGATTGTTTTACTTTGCGCTGAAGCTTTTGGAAGCTATAGGTTTGCAGACTGGAAATGGACATCACGCATATAGTGTATGGGTAGGTCATGAATTGTCGGTAGCCTGTCTATGTATCGAAAATACATTGTTGTTGCTATTCGGTGTGTTTTCTTATCAAAGAGTCAGCTATGGGTTTCTTCACAGTTAATAGAAGAGAGGGGTAGGACGTCAGCTATGTACACAGAGCCTAGGATAGCCATTTATATATCACGTCATGTCTTATATATGGTGAAGTCGGCGGCCTAAAGGTCTTCTTTTTGTATGTATACGTGTAGAAAGAAATGACAAAATAATTAAAGCGTGGGATGTACGGGCTTCATTATCCTTTAGTGTTTATTTCCATCAAACTTACGTACACATCATGTTGCCCTTGCATTTTCTTTTTCCTTGCCATTTCATAACCGTATTATGTAACTTAGTATAGTTCCCGCAAGTTATGGTTTCATATATGGTTTTAAATTAGTTGTTTTGAATGTTAAGCACCCTGGTGTTTCCAATTCTGTTTACGTAAGAGCTGTTACGGACAGAAATAATAACACGATCGTGATGAGTGTGGTGCCACGATCCCAGAAATATAATAATATCGGTAGGTTAACTCATATTGTGAAACCCCGAAATATTGGTATAGGGTGCAAAATACTCCAAATAAAAAGTTTCGTATTAAATTAATTAAAAATTACAGTAAAATTCTAAAAATTAAATTATCACTATGTCTCAAAAGAACCTTGTTCAAATTCGAAACCAATATCTAGTTATATCAAATAAACCGTTAGGGTCGATAAACGATTCTATAGCGACTATTCGAAAATTTGATTTGGATATAACTCACAATCTATAACGCGAAATCTCGATCTTTCACTTCTGTTAGAAAAATATAGTTCAACAGATTCCAACATTTCTTATTTCGAGGAAATCCGATTTATAACGAATACCGTACACTCAGTTGAAGTTCAGAACGTTAAATTACGAACTGCCGTGATATTTCGGGCTTGATTATAATTAATATATATTTTTATACGTTAAACTTCATTTTAATGAATATATAAATCCATTTATATTACGAATTCAATATTTAAACTGTTTTAAATATTCAAATTCAACCCAATAAAAATGCGGGACATTACATTATAAATATCAGAAAATATTTCCATCTTCCATTTCTTAATTCCTCGTTGACCCCAAATCATTTCATTTTCTGTGTGTAGAAAATATCTCTTATTTTATTTAGGGAAACATTTAAAAATCCTGTAAGCTAATCCAATGTTATAAAAACAACGTTATTATAACTCAATCGATTTATAATTTATTAACAAATCATATTGCTAACCAATCTTTACCATCGAACTTTAACCATTCCTCCATCAATCATGAAGTCAATCAAGTTGGGGTATAATTACCTCTCAAACCTTAACTGAACAACATTATTAATTTTGAAATAGTCAAAGCTGAAAATTTCTAGCAAAAACATCGCTTACACAACTCTCAGATTCAATCTAAGAATCCACTTCTTTTACGGAAAAACATTGATTATAACAATAGCATTATAATCGTGGTATTTGATTTATAAAACATTAATTATAATGGTAGCATTAAAATCGCTGTTTGAATTTACAAACATTTATTATAACAGCAGCGTTATAATCGTTGTTTAGACTTACAAGACATTTATTATAACGATAGCGTTATAATCGCTGTTTCCAAATATTTGGTTTATAAAAATATAACTTGTACTTATTTATTTCAATAAATAAATTAATAAGTAAATAATTAAATAATTAAATTTGATTCAAATGGAAAGTAAAAATAATTACTTACATAAATTCGATATAATTGAATTCCAATAAATAACTCTCTCTCGAATAATCTATATTCGATTATATACCGAACTTCGGAATTTATCTACTATTTCAGATTAATTCAAATTTCAAATTCACTTTTGAATTTACCCTTTCCAAATCATTACCAAATCCCTTTATGACCCTCCTAGCCTGCAAAATGTTATTTATATTCCAAATTTTGGGATAAAACTCATCGTTTCTTTAAAAAACAATTATCCATTTCCCTTTCTCATTCACGTTCTAATTTGGATTCATATTCCAAATCCAAATTCCTTTATAGATATATTATTTGCAAATTATTTTTTTAAAACTATTATTAACCGTGAATGTATTCCTTTTATATATAATCAAATCAGTTTGATTTCGTACTCATAATAATATATTAAACACAAATACTATTTAAAACTTCAATTCAGAAGTTTTCATATGAATCTCATTTTTTATTCCAATCATTTAAAATCTCGTTTATATTTTCCTTTATAATTGGCTAAGTTCAAATCTCATTTCAAATATTGGTTTCAAAACCGATTTTCACTTTCCCATATAAATTCAGATTTGAATTTATAACTTTTTTGTAACATATTTTCTCCATTAACATGTTTAATTTCAACTCTATTCGAAATTGCATTTCTATTTTTGGAAATAAATTTCCTTTTTAAAACTCAAATTTCATTTTCTATATTTGAAAATATTTAACGGTATTTAAATACCAAAATTCTAGGGCCAGTGATATTTAAACACAACAAGATCAATCACAGTTGAATATATCACAACATATGTCACAATCAATGCAAACACAATAATATAAATGTTGAGGAATCCAGTTGGATCCCTCCAACATGTTTCCCTGCATCCACATATGTTAATCAACATCAATAATATTAATTTCATATCAATGAGAAATATCATGGGTGAACAGAATTAATAATCAATATAACTATATCAACCATTCAACCAATTTTATCAGCCATTCATTCAATCAAGCATCACATAGTATAAAATTACTAGAAATAAATTTAAAACTTGTTTAAAAATATAAACGAGTCAAAGTTAGTGAGTTTACTCACCTTGTGTCGAAGTTGACGGTTCTGCTTTTTTTTAGTTTTAAAATCAAACAGGTGTTTGATTCTATCATGAAATTCCAGTAACTTAGTTTTGGATTCGAAGAGTTCACCTACCTTCAGACCTTCATCGATGCCACATTGAGCCACCGTACAACACCGCCTCACCACCGAAGTACGCCCCCACCATCCTCCTTCCAACACCATTAGACTGGTCCCTTAATTCGTCAGTAAACCCCCAAAATACCCATGCGTTCGAGAGCTTCCACTGGCAACCACCGGTCATTTCAGATGACGTAAATCCCTCAAATTAGAAGTTATAGGCGAGCTTCTCCCATCGCCCGACTTCCAGAAACTCCGGTTGCTTCTACGATCAGCGGCGTCAAATCCCTTTTTTTTTTATTGGGTTCGAAATTTTTTTTGTTTACCAGAAGAAAAAGTGTCACTGTTTATACAGGGGAAAGAAGTGGGTGTCGTTTTCAATAGCTACTGAGTATGGGGCAATATTTTCAATGATAGGCGTGTACGTATATTAATTTATGTCTGCATTTGATAAATTATCACATGCCAACATTTATTTTTATACAGTATGGTCTTGATCTTTCCCATCCGTGCTGTAGTCTGATTCAACTAGCATGTGCGGAATTTTAATGGTAACGCAGTCGATGTTTAATTTGATAGCATAAGTATGGCATGTCTCCTGTTTAGATGGAAAAAAATATGCTCAGATATGGTAGCTTGTGTATCACACTTCCAATATTTTGTATTGTATTGGCTACTTTGATACTTACTTCTTAGACTATGATATTGCTTATGCTACCTTGCACTACTCATTTTCATTTGATGTTTGTCTAACTGCGTTTTCTTACCAATGTTAAATCAGTAGCTTACCAAATAGATTACCCAAAATAGTATATATATATATATATATTCTAATAACTCAGTTAAAGTTTTTAACAACTTGTTTCATGGATTAGCTGCCGTGTGAATCAGTTTATATGTATCAGATGTATGTAAAACTAAATATGAGAATAGAAACACTATTTCAGCTATCCATGTTAATGTTTTGTTATTGATATTTCTAATTTTAGTTTCGAGATCTGATGAAGAATTTTAAAAGATTTATAATCTTGATACTATTTATAAAGGGTTAGGGACGATCTGTAAAGATTATTATTTTGATTTCTATTTGACGGCAACCTCTATTTTTAATGTCAAATTAACGTTTAACATTTACAACTCGATTATTATACGTTCAAACTTTGTTTTTAATAAACAAATTCCTTATAAAAATCTATTTTATAATTCAAAATAAAATAAAATATTTAAAATCAATTTAAATATTCAGAATTAAATGGCTTAAAAATGCAGGTCATTACAAAAAGGTTAAGTAAAAAGTGTGTCTATAATAACATAAAAATAGCTAGGGTAGGGACATGCAAGCATGTACATGGCGCACAAAAGAAGAAGCAACTAAGGCTAACAGGTTAAAGTAAGTAGCTTGGTTTGAAGCAGCTATAGCAAACCAAAACAAGTCCAGGTTCAATACATGTGCAGAAGAAGGACAAGGTCAAATGTGTCGATAATAAGGTTGCCTGTAATCCACAAAATGAATCCAAGCAGCATGTTTATTTGTCTACACACGTATGCCTAACGATTTGAAAACCAAAAGATAAAATATTGATGTATAGCCCATTTATACCATAGTGCTTATACTTCCTATTGCTCTAGGCTAATATATAACATGCATTAATACCTATCCTGCAAATTAGTTCACAAGCCAAAAACTTTCCTTGTATAGGAAGAGGTACCCAAATGCTATAATATGACTTCATTAATTGTCACAAAGAAAGAAACTCAAACAAAAATTCCTGAAAGATATGAATCACAAGTTATCCATATTCGCATCTCATTGAGCAGTTTGCTGACAATGAGATACATGTTCTAAACATACAACTTTAGTCATCAGAATTGGTTCGATTTCCATTATTACTAATTTAAAAAAAAAATCAAACAAAGCTCAAATTCAAACAACAACTAAAAAATGAAAAATGTTTCTTATATCCAAATAGGGTTTAACATCATGCGTTCAGGTCTAGCCAACGGCAGTAGTAGGGCTGATAATGAAGATAGCTAACCACACAAAGAAAAAAAAAGAAAACCCAGTTCATGTCATACGGATGAACACAAGCCCGCCTGTTATGGGTCACAACCAAATACACAAGGCCAACACAACAAACAGGAAATGGCAAAGTGCCAAAAGTTGTCATTAACAAACAACAGCATAAACGTAGAAATGACTAAGTATAAAAGTGTTATATACAGGAATGATGATCATGAAAATGCGCAAATGTGCATGAAATTGAACATACGCAAGGCACTAATTAATATACTTGAACATGATTAATCATGAGCGAACTCACCTTGAATAACACTGAGAAGGGAACGGACTTGGCTGCGGTAATGGCGCGAAATAGAGAAAGGGAGATCGAGGCTCTGAGAATTCGCGGTGGAAACATTGATGGTGGTCGCGAGCTTCAGGGGTCGGTTTGCTAAGCTACAGGCGGCGGACCCTGGTCAGACGTCGTCGACAATAGAAGAGGGTGGCGGAGTCCTTTGACCGAGGTGGGTTCGGCTTCGAAGGTACTAACAAGGAGAAATGTGGCTTGCAGTGAAGCCGAGGTGGTGAAAGCAAATGGTGGAGGGCAGGATAGAAGCGATGTTGACGAGGAGGGTGGGCGAACATTGGTGGCGATATATATATATATATATATATATGTATGTATGTATGTATGTATGTATGTATGTATATGTATGTATGTATGTATATGTATATGTATAGTTGTATACCTTAGTTATACAGTACATTATACACACACACACACACACACACATATATATATATATATATATTTGTGTGTGTGTATGTATGTATATATATATATGTAAATGTTCATACATACTTATAAATCTATGATACACTTGGTTTTAAGATGCTATTTGCATATTTATATTAATGTATATATAAAATACTAAATGGATTAAAAGCTTCAATAAATATGATTTACTATTTTCTTTTAATACTATTGGAATGAACAATAGTATTTAGATACTATATTTATTTATGTTTATTCGTAATTAGCTGAATAACTTTTTTAAATTTTTAAAATTTGAACCTAAGATGTACTGGTACATATATACGATACAAGTGTATGCTACTAATACATATGGATTTATATATATACACCATTCGATAAACATGTTATTTTATAGGAAGAAGTGTTTGAATCATTGTGTTCCTTTCCTAGAATCCTATACCAGTTGTTGTATAAAACTGACACAAATATGCATTCATATACATGACATTTCAGCTAATTCCAACCAGATTGGAAATGTGTGCATAGTTAGATAGTATGTGCATATTCAATTAATATATAAATGGTTAAACCTGTTGTATTTTGATATGTGCATTACTATTAAATTTCCTTTAGTCCAATTTTGCCTAGCACAATTGAGTGTTTTATAATAATGCATTATAGATAGTCCAAACATTTAAGTGTTCATATAACTTACTGAACCACTAATGATTATTTATTCATTTTTTCATCTTTTACATGAACTATGATGGATGTTAAGAACCTGAACAATAGCAAGTATGACCTACCATTTGTTTTATGTTGCATATATATATATATATATATATATATATATATATATATATATATATATATAGAGAGAGAGAGAGAGAGATAGAGACATATAAGTATATAGATACTAAGTTACTATTAAAATTGCTGCATAGATTATCATACTTGGATGAATAATCTGTTGTAGCCATTTATTAATAGCATATAATGGGTAAGAGGGAAAACACTGAAATGCATGTAATTCATATGGTTGGATACTAGAATTCCAAAAACCAGTTTAATTATACTGCTTAGCAATTATTAACAAACTGCAGTATAATATATACATATGCGTTTGAACATGTGATATATGTATACTTATAAAATAGAAACTGGTGTTCATAATGATGGATACTGCATATATGTTTTATTAGATAAAACAAATGGCTTATTTTATTGCATGCATGTACACGTAAAATATGGGTATTTAACTACTTTATAAATATTGATTTATATATATAGATTGCCTGGATTACATATGCATACTGAATAAATGCATATCTATGTTTGACATAATGCATACTAGTTAAATACAGTTGACTTCTCAATATTGTCTCTTTTCTTTCTGGTAGGTCAGTATGAAAGATACTGATATAATTTAAAAGAATTGAGGGATATGTCAGTGTGGCAAAAATGTTTTGCACCTGCATAGCCTTTTGAAGCAAAAATGTTTTTGCAACCTTATGAAGTAAGAATGATGTTGAAAATCTGCACAAACACTAATCTGACCTACTGTACCATTACATAGATTTTTTTAATTACAAAATGTTGATTTTTTTTTATTTCTGCCTATATGTAAAGCTATGAATTAGATGTACAAAGTGGTTGTAAAATTTGCACTGTCTGTATGTTTTATTCAGGTTCAAGGAACAAGCCATGTATATGTTTATAATTAGGCCTACGTTTTATTGCTGAAGTGCGTGAGTGTTCATTAGTATTGTATGATTTTTTATAACCAACCGATGTATTACCATATCAATGTTATGGAATCATTTTATGTACAAAATTTGATAAACAATACTGTAAAATGGTTACTCTGTTTTCAATACAATACATTGCTAAGTATATATATACATACAATGAAAAATTGTTGTATTATATATATATGTATATGTATATATATATGTTAGCCTACTTTGTGAACTAGGCAACACAAAGTCAAGAAACCAACAGTTGAAGAGTATTTCAAGTTATGCGACTCCGGTTCGGATCGGAAGAAAACACCACAATTCAGATTGATAACAGCGTATCGGTTCGGATCGGGTAAAATTCTCTGTTCGGATCGGATGTCTCTTACTGGATAAATTGGCAAAGCATACCTGATCGGATCGGAAGGCCAATGAATCTCAGGTGGATCGGAAAGCCGTCTGCTTGCCACGACTTCGGAGCGGAGCGGAGTATGATTAGAGAAGAAGAGACGTCCAAGCTACTCCAGTTCGGATCGGGTATTCCGATCCGAGCCCCCAACCTACACGTTTCCGACCCGCACCCTTGATCCAGGAAAATCTCCTATAAAGTCGCCTGGAGAACCGGACCGGATATGACTAATTCCTACCTCTAACGTCCATCTCATGGATGCGTTGTCCGCCTGATAGCCCATCCGAACCCGAAGAAAGAGCGATGGATGACACGTGTTCCGACCCGGATTGAATCTCAGGCAAATTCACACCTATAAATACCCTATCTGGAGACAAAGAGAAGGATCTTTTTTCAGCACTTTTGAGAATCCAAGTACCTCCATCATCCGAATTCCTTTACTCCCGGAAAATCCAAACCATCTTTCATTTCTTGTTTTAATCATTTGTAATCATTTGAGTGAACAAAAGTGAGTTGTGAGCGAATCTTACATTGCATTTGTAACTGAATTACTGAATATAGTGAAAACTAAGTGGACGTAGGCATTTCTTCGCCGAACCACTATAAATCTTGCGTGTTCTTTTTTTTTATTTCTGTTTTATTTTACCTTGTTTCCAATCAATTTGGGTGTTAGAACCACATTTGGGTCTAACAATATATGACATGACTATGTTAAGAAAGTGATTTTGATACTTCACATACAAGGGTAAATACAAAGATTTTGTTAGCCAAAGTTTTTTTTGAAATGTTCAAAAGAAATATGTAGGCATGATTCCTATATATCGTTCGATTTATATATATATATATATATATATATATGTATGTATGTATGTGTGTGTGTATGTGTGTGTGTGTGCGCGCATGTATAATATACGTATAAATACACACACACACACACATATATATATATAACACTTGATACGACTTACCATCTCGAATTATAAATCCCTTTAAACCAACTATTAATATTAAGTCATGGCGACATATTCTAATATATACACTCATCAATGTCAGAATCACCAGATGTAGGTAATGCCAAAGCGTTGTGCATCCTTTTATTTTGGTTATATGCAGTAGAGTAATTGTGATACTCGACTGTATTATTGGGTCTGTGTAACGACCCGGAAAATCTGAACCAATTTAAAAATTTTAAATTGGCTAAAATAATGGATTTTAAATATTTTAAATAATCACAATGAAAAGTGAGTTTGAATCGACGTTTGAAAACGAATATAATTAATTCTGATTATAAACAAGGGCTGAAATGGCGCTGCAGTTTCAAAAATTGAATTCAAACTTTGTCGGACTGTACCGAGTGCAAAACAAAACGGATTTGAGTGAAACCAAAAATATTTAAATCTGTTAGTGAATACCTTTCTAGCGAATCTGAAAAATCGAAGTTTCATAGCGGAAAGCAAAAGTTATGGCCAAATGAATTTTCAGAAAGGTCGCTACGGAAATTATATAGCCCGTGAAATTGGCCATTTTGCATACGACCTCGGAATTCGACAAAACCACTTTTGTTGGATCCAGGATGTGAAGTTATTGCTAGGTTTCAAATTTCATAACTTTTGAAGCTAGTATGTGAGTGTGGCAAAGGAAAACGTGTTTTGGTCAATTATAGTTAAATTGGATCGACCAGAAATGGGCCTTTTTGCAAACGGTCTCAGAATTCGACGAAACTAGTTTTGTTGGGACCGTACCGTCAAAACATAGCAAGATTTATTTTTCTGAAATTTTTCGAATCAATTTGTGGCCTTGGCAAATTGAAATGTACGTTCAAATTTAATATTGAATGTTTTATATTTTAATTTGAAGAAAAACTGACTGAAACATTCGAATGGGCCTTCGAAACATATCCCATTGTGTTCGGAATGGGGGTAAAATGCTAGGGATGACAGTCGTTGGGTTGGAATTGGTGTTCGTTAAAGAAAACCCTATTTTTCTAAATTATATAAATTTCGGCCAATAGAAAATTTTATTCATTAATAAAAATAAATAAAAAACACGGAAACCCCTCTCCTTTCTCGACCAACGGCGGCTGAGCCTTCCCCATTTCCCGACCAATTTCCGACCGATCCACGGCATTTCAGCACCTCCGCCAGTTGAAGCTTTTGAAGCCCTCCTCCTCCTCTACAAATCCGACTCGACCTCGTCACCCCTCATCGCTCTTAGCTCGAGAACCAATCCCTCAAACCCACCGTGTTTCGCCCCAAATTCCTCCATCGATCCTTCGTCGAGTTGAGCAGGACCACCCGGCGCGTGGAGCCCCTCCCAAGCCCTTCAACGTTGTATGGTCCGATCGAGTTGCAGCTGCAAGGATCGAGAGAAAATCGAAACCCTAGTTTCGAACCCCATCAGAAAGGTAACGACTGATTTTTAAATAAACTATTTAATAGCAGTTTAAAGCGCTACGATTTTTGTTTTCACTGTAAAAATCATATCTTTTTCGTTTCTTGATGAAATTTAGTGAAACAAGAGACAATGGACTCGTGTGGACGTCTTCTACCTTCTAGAAGAGACCGCATATTTTTATGTACCTTCTGCTATTTTTGGTGGAGTGGAACCCAATGTGAGATTTCTAATTTATAAACGATATGGAAAACGATGATGTATAAATTATATAGTTGATGTATGAGTTATATAAGCGTTGTATAAGTTGTACGTTCGATGTATAAGTTATATATGCGTTGTAAAAATTATATATGTGTTGAAATAGAAGTGAATTCCTATATATATATATATATGTATATATATACATACGCCCCTCGTCCACAAACCATGGACGATATTTATTGGTTGTGATTGGTGTGAAAATTGATTGATAGCAAATGGTTGATTGGAATTGTTTGTGGTTGATATTGATTGATTGTGGTTGAAAAATACCCATTTGTGGTTGAGAAATATTTGGTTGAAACCACATATGATTAGTTTGTGGAAATGAAATAAATATACATGCCGCCTGCGTGCGAACTAGATGCATGATTCCCCATTGTCAAAAACCACGAGGTTTTAAGGTAGAGCGAGGAGCCGTACTAGGGACGGTCCCGGTTTTAACTACCCTGCTGTTATGCTGCCGAAATTTTGAATAATATTCATGTGTTTGAATTAATTTCATTTGTTGAAACTATATTTATGCATTGAATATAGAACCTTCATGTGTTGAATCGATATTCATTCGTTGAATTAAAATTCATGTGTTGAATGGTATTCGTATTTTGAAATAAATTGCTTTATAATAAAAATCACATTTTTATCATCTATATGAACTATATAAAGTAACCTTGTTTTGAAAGAAATTGTTTTATAATAAAAATCCTATTTTTATTACCTATATAAACTATATAAAATAATAGTGCTTTGAAATGAATTGTTTTACAATAAAAATCACATTTTTATTATATACATGAATTGCTAAATATAGTGAAGTGTTGAAATAGAAGACAGTTAGATAAAAATATCATTTTTATCAAATGTATGAAAAGAATATATCTTTGAAATCGAAGAATCGATATATTTATATAAATAGAATTAAAATATTTCGAATAACGATGCTGCAGTTCGTATTGTGAAACCGTGATTTCAAACGATTATACCGGGAGATCCGACCATCGGATTTTCCTGAAATCGCAACTGTTGGGTTCGCTTTGGAAATATCTTTCCAACGGCACCAATTTTTTAAAAATCCAACAGTTGGATTGTCTGGAATGTTTAATTCAAATCTAAAGAAAAACAGTGCCAGAATCGATTATATATATATATATATATTAAATCGAATAACGAAGCTGTAGTTCGTATTTTGAAATCGAAACTTCAAACGATTATACCGAGAGATCCGACCGTCGGATTTTCCCGAAACTGGAACCATTGGATTCGTTTTGAAAATATCTTTCTAATGATGTAAATTTTGTGAAGATCCAACGGTTAGATTTTCAAATATGTGTAAATCAAATCTGAAGAAAAACAGCGCCACGACCGCGTTATGGCCCGAAGCGTCGTTTTGAATAAATTAGCTATTTTAAAATAAATAAAAATAGCGATAAATCGTTATAAAATATTATAAACGATATGGATGTGATTTAGAAATTAACTGAAGGTTGGCTAAGTCGAATGGTTTGCTGGGTGTTGATCTGATGTTGGTTTCGGCCTTCGGGGTTAATATTTGGGAAATCGTTCTCTTACTGATTGACGGTTAGTGACTAATGAATTGAAATGATGCGTGTGTATGTTAGTGTTGCACTTGTTTATTATATACGCGAGTTGTTCAGAAAGACCGGGCTTATCCCATTCTGAATAACTGAATCGACGATAAGAAATCGAAGATGAAGACGGTGGTCGAAGACCGGAGATCTTCACCTCGTTTGGATGGTAACCGAGGTCCTGATTGGGAGGCATCCCGAAATATGGATAATGAGTGGTGATCGTCCAGACGTACGTTGTGGTCGATGGGTTTGCGAGGTATATAGTGCCTCCGGTTTCGTTCAGACCCAGAACGGACTTGTAAATGGACTGCGTGTCTGACATTGGATTTTATTCTGTGTTGATTGATCTCTATTAAATACACATCTGTTTGGCGGCGGAGAATTTATTCTCTTGCTTAACGCCCTTCTCTGAAACGCATGAGCTCAGAGGTTGTATATTGATGGACATCAGTCGCATGGCATGAATTGCTAGTGTGGCATGCCTAAGTGTCAAATGATCAGGGCTTCAGCAAAGTCTTGTGGTGATGATCAAAGCACCGCCTGTGTGGCGTAGCTTTGTGTATAACGTGAATTCGCGAGCCTCACACCCCGGTATGAACCAGAAACGGGAGAAGGACCTCAGGGAGGGCATGCGTTTCTTTCTAGCTAGGAGTTGTGTCGGTGTTTTAACACGGCCTGACATTTTACTTATGTGGAAGATGGATAGCGATGCGCCTCGGATATATCGGTCGATCCGGGACCGATGGAGACATTCGTTGGCTCACTTACGCCCCATAGGGCGGGGAAACGTAGTGCTCAGGAATTTTAATCCACATCGTTGGACCGACACTGTCGCTCCAAGGGTCGATGCGTTTTGATCCTGAGGGGCGGGCTAGAGCATCTCGAATTCAGTAAGGACTATCTTTTGCCTTGGTTCATGACGGAAATCCAATTTCCGAATACGTGACTGTGCAGTTTTGATTGTATATATATGGCGACATGATATATGGTACCCATGCCGCCTATGATTGATAGTTATGATTCAAATTGTTTTTGAAACATATAAACACTAGTAGTAATATCAAATGCTTTTGTTTTAGTCGTATCAATCATATTTTGGCCATTATAAGGTAAAACTCTATCCTCCGGTTTGCGTTGCATTGTGTGATGGGAACTGAGTCTTATAATGGCTTCATTTTTATAAAAAGCATAGCGATGTTTAAAAGAATGATTTGTTTTAAAGCACTGGCAATCCAATGGAGTAAACCCGTTCCACGAAAGTGGCGTGGTCCTGTGATTAGCCATATTATAACTGTGTTGAGTAGATTTCTCATACCAGTCCCATGACTGACTCATAGTTTGTTTCACTTTCAAACTCGGGTGCCCCTTTTTCTACACGGGCAGCCTTGTATTCAGGTTTAGCTGGCTCTTTCTGGATAGCTGGAGCTGAAGATGGATTCTATTATTTATCTCTTTTTATGCTGTTTAGCTCCTATTGTACATATTTTGTTTGTTTCCGCTGTAGACATTTATGTATAGCTGAACTGTATTTGTACTAAGTATGATCCTGTATACTGTGTAACTCTGATGATTACATTTATCCAGTATATTCTATTGTTCATTATCTGGTATATTTATTTAATTCTGTTCTGCTGTTATCTTTTTATGTGTTATATTCCACGGATTACCCTTGCCACCGTTAGTACGGGTTTGGGGTCGTCTCAGTCTGACTTAACTAGGCTGCATAATAGGATTATGGCCTTAGAGACAAAGAGCATGCATTATTCTATATTTTGAGCAAATGAATAATTCTATGAACAAAATGTGAATCATTCGATCCAAGAATTATATGTACGATATAATTGACATAAGATGTCTACCTAAAAGGTTGTGTTTTGGGGATTAACCAAAGCTAGGTCAAGGCATGATTAGATATAGATCTTGGACCACCGCTATATATACATACATATATATATATATATATGAAAATTGGTACGCTCTATTAACTTCAAAGAAAAGTGCATAGCTAGGTTAGCAATTTAACCTGAATTACATCTAAAAACAAACATAAATTCAAAATACAACATGAATAACTATAAATGAAAATAATGAAAATACGACCCATGATGAGGTCAGAAAATCCCACTACAAGAGCTTGACCTGCTCTTCAACACAATAACTCCATGTTCCTTTCAGAGTCACAACCCTCTCGGTCATAACGGGACATATCATGTAGAAATTACCTAGTAAATAGCTTGAATAAGTCGTGACCATTTGCAATAGAATTCAACTATAGTTTCCAGTGGTGGCCTAATAATCTCCCTTAGGATTTTCTGTAGAAATAATTCAGTTCGTTGATCATGTACGCTAGGGTTGTAAAGTCTCCAACAAAATATACCATATGGATCTGATGCAAGTGGATATTTAACAAGTAACTGCACAATACTAATCTGCCTAAGCAACTTGATCATCTACATATGACTACTTATGGAAGTTAGCATTCACGGTGGGGAAAATTAAATCCAAATAGGAAATAACATAATCATCCATAAGCAAAACCATCAATAGTTCTCAATGTTAATTAAACTGCTATACGCATTCAATAGTTAAGAAATTGCCATTACAAAATCAAATTCCGACTGATGCACCCTATAAACTAACTGAAGAACGAGTATTCCTCATGTTCGTAGTAATATTTCAGAATACAACCAATCTAACTATCAGTGATGATACCAAAATTGATTCAAAATTATAAAATTGGTACACATAATTTTGAATAGTAATTAGAATCAACCTAGATTAAGCATGGTTTCTTCCTTAAAACGAATACCAATTTTGTGTAGAAAATATATACCAGTAGCCTGCGGAAAAGAAACATAAATCGACATTGCATTTGAATTGAAACAAGGAAGTAGATATAGTAGTTGGTGTTAATTTCTTTATGGGGTTTTATCCATAGAAACCGTGTTATTGATAAATCACCAAATCCAAAAGTCGATGCTAAAAGTTTCATGGAAATTTGTCAAATTAATCACCCACATCTTATCGTGGAGATTCAAAGTTCTAATTTCTTACCCTTAGTTGATCTACTCCGCGAATTTGATAACCGATTCCTTGAATCGGTTTATCAATATCATAAATCAGAAGCATCGCGAGTAGAGCAGATCTATCTTCCCATTTTTGTAGATCGAACTTCAACCGATCTATAGGAGGGATCGGTTAGGAGATAAATGAGTTTTTTGCTTTTAGATGTGAACGTTGAGTCCAGTAATCGCTGAAACCATGAATCTCGGATGGCTTGATTCCTCTTAGTTCGGATAGAAATTCAGATCTGCACCTTGTGAGAAGGGTCCAAGGAGAAGAAATATATAGAACTTATTGTGATTTACAGTAGAAAGACTGGGCTTTTTAATGGAAGGCCTATCAACGAACAGAAAATTTTCGTTGAATTTTTTTCTTGTGGGCCGCCTTTTCCTCTCTTTAGTAGAGAGAGAAAGAAAGTGGTTCACATATTATATATATACTGATATATATACATATATAAATAGAGGGATATATATAAATAGAGGGATGTTAATTTGAGTGGGAGCATATTTTAGTTTAAATTATACACTTATTTTATTTTGCAATATTCTCTATGTAATTTTGATTGTCAAAATTTATACAAATATATTGCAAAACTTCTACCTTAGTTTTACTATTTTTTATCTAATATAGATATTAAATGAAAACAACTCTGATAATTTATTACTAAAATTAATCCTCGAGAAGGATATATTGAAGGAAATCAAATTTCTTGACTAACATTGAAATTTGAGGATTGTCCTCAAACAAATTAAAAATGCAATTGTTTTACAAATATAGAAGATCTAAAATGAAAAATCGAAGTATGACTTCAACCGAGTAAGATATAAATGTTTTAACAATCTACTTATACATCTCTAACATTAGATATTAGATATGAATCACGTATACGCATGTGAATTTTGCAAGAATTGCAGAACAAGTAGAAATCTGACATAAGGACAAGTGGACTTACAATTGAAAATGAAGCAAATGTTGTTGCATTTTCCATAGAAGATGCTTCTTATCCTAAAACATCGGCTTAATTGAAGAAATAAAATATTATTTTGATAAAATCCATTTAAAATAAATGTTATGTTGTATCTTGTTTAGACAAGTTTAAATTTCATTTGTAATAAAAGGACAATTGTTGTTCATTTTATTTAAATGAAATATCTCATGGAAATGCGCAATTAGTTAACGATTTTATAAATCCTTAACTATGATGCGCTTGACATAAATACTAAGCGGATTGAATTTGATGATTTAAATCCAGTATACCTTTGGCATTGTCAGTTAGCCTATATGAACAAGAAAAGCATATCTGAACTCCATAATGATGGAATTTTGAAATCGTTTGATTTTAAATCATATGAAGAATGCAAATCTTGTTTATTAAGAAAAATAATTGAATCACCTTTCACTTCACACAGTGAATGGGCTAGTAAGTATTGGGTCTCAAACATAATGATGTGCATGGAGCGATGAATACATAAACAAGAGTTAGGCTATATTACTTCATTACATTTACTGATGATGTTAGTAGATATAGTTTTATGTATCTTATGAAACATAAATTAGGATCCTTTAAAAAGTTCAAAGAATTCAAAAATGAAGTTCAATACTAACTTTAAAATAAATAAAACTCTTTAAACAGTTTTAAGAGAATAATTAAGCCAATAATTTAATGACAATCCAAATGAGTGTGAAATTGTTTCACAACTCACTCCACCTAGAACACGATATTGGAAAAGTGTGTTTGAAAGGGGAAGTCGCACCTTATAAGGTGTTGTATGATCGATGATAAGTCATACAGATCTTCCAATAATTTTGGGATTATCTCCTTAAAATGATTACCTTCATTTTATTTGTAATCCTGCCTAAAAAGACTCTGAAGTCGCCATATAAGATATGGATTAGAAACACCCTAGTATGTCTTTTATGAAGATTTAGGATGTGAGTCGTTTGTTAAACGTCTTGCCTCTGACTAGCTCAGACACAAATCTGATAAGTGTTATTTTGTAGAATATCCAACAAAAGCAGAGGGTATTATTTTTATAAGTCCTCTAAGAATAACATGTTTATTGCTCGAATTGGTATCCTTTTGAATGGAGAGACAGTCTCTAAGTAACCGGTGGGAATAAAGTAGAACTTGAAATATCTCGGGAACCTCAAAATACCAATGAACCTTGTATAGACAAGAAATTAAGTGGGAGTAACACAATAATTCTATTGTTATATATTGATAACACATTAATTATTATGAATAATGTTAGTTTTAAAACAAGAAATAAATACTGATTCTAAGAAAGAAAATGTTTTGGTTAAGATGTTCATAATTGAACTTAGTTCATTATTGATCCAATGATTTACATTGTGATAACAATGGGGCTATTGCTCAGGCCTATAACCTTGATCTCATTATCGATCCAAACATGTATTTAAGAAATATAATTTCTTATGTGAAATTGCTCACATGGGAGATAAACATATATGCAAAGTTACAAAAGATTGTAATGTTGCAGACCCACCAACTTAAACTCTGTCGCAACAGAAGTATGATAGTCACACTAGTTTCATGAGTATATGATACATGATTGATTGACTTTAGTGCAGGTGGGAGATTGTTAGAGTTTATGCCCTAGAGACAATACATTTGATGAGATTAATAACATTGTTGACGTTATATTTTATTATGTTATACATACTGCGTAATATAAACGTTGACATAATATAAGTCCTTGGAATAATAATACGGAATTATATAGTTCAAGTAAGTGACTTGAGCATAAGATTATATAATATATTAAGTATTATATAATTCTTAAATGTCCCTAGTTGAGTTTTATTGTTTATATAGGAAAACAATAAAAAATTCAGACTAGTATGTTGATTGACTGATGATCACATCTCATTGATCATTAATATACGTGATATTAATGTCAATACATAAATCGTATTGAGGAACGGTGTTCTGGACTGACCCAACATGAGAAAACTACATGGCATATAATTAACAATTTCGTAAGTTATTCTCATAGTGACAATGATGTAAAGGTCCTCAGACCTGAAATCATTATAATTTTATTAGAGGATATTTGAGTTTTGATATCATCAAAAGTTACTTTTAACCAAGTAGACGATAAAGGTGACTATTGGATACATCTCGAA
This sequence comes from Allium sativum, assembly GCA_030737875.1. Taxonomy (NCBI): domain Eukaryota; kingdom Viridiplantae; phylum Streptophyta; class Magnoliopsida; order Asparagales; family Amaryllidaceae; genus Allium; species Allium sativum. The sequence continues at coordinate 179,124,182 of CM060924.1, read as the reverse complement.
TCAAATGAAAATTATGAATGATCTAGATGGAATTTAACTCTACAATATAAGTAGAGATATCCATGGGCCTCTTGATTGAGTGAGACTATGAAATGCATGGTTGTGCTCAAATATTGGTTTGTTTTAAATACCCTACTCATTAATCAAGATAAAAGGATTAAATTATAAAGAGGATGATACATTCCATGCCTCGAGTTTAATCTTGGATACATTGGTTAAAAGGATTATATTACATCAAGACACTGGTCACAAAAAAGGTTGTATCGAATCAAATATCATATTATGACTTGGGTAGCAGCGATGTATTACTAGATGCTAATCGATGTTTATGATTTTAAATAGATTTAAAATCATTGTCAACGTTGTAATAACATATAGGGTCACACAATAGAACGTTATAAAGGGTAAAATATTTTTTGGACAAATAAAATATCAATTTATTGATATTTTATTTGAATTTTGAACAAGTATTCGGATGGTTCCTATTTTTTGGTCAACGTCTGTTATTAATGGAATACTCATTTCCTTTTATTATAGACACGGCTAACCCTAAAAATTTATTCAATCAGATCAAATACTACACGAATTCATTTTCTCTAAAATCTAGAAAAACCATGGAAGCTAGTTACGCCTTTTTTTCTTCTTCTATTCAATCGATGAAGAAATGTTCGAGTGGATACCTCTAGAGGTAGGCTTGTTGTCGTGCTTTCGATCTAATACATTAATTCTATAGCGGCCTATCAAATTAGAGGCGAATCATCCTATTTGGTTGACAAATCCATGGAAGCTTTGAAGGTATTATTATTTTGATTTACTATATTATGCATAGATCCTACTATGATTTGTTAATTGTTAATAAATTAGGGTTTCTGATTAGATCGAATTTCCAAAAAAAAATGAATTTCTTGAGGAAGGAAAACATCCCTTCCCCCCTCCCCCCCCCCCCTCGGTTCATGCGTGTGCTTCTATTATATATATGGGAGGAACTACTTAAGAGCTAAGCAATGGAGAAAAAAGTGACTGATGTGAGAGGGTATGAGGAAGACAAGAGTGACAGAAACATACAACATCTAAGAAAAGTGAAATCTGTATATGTGTAAGTGTAATATATGATTTAAGTTAAAAAAATGTGGGTACCATGTTACGTAAAATTACATTCACCTACGAATAGCTAACGATAAAAATAAAAATACCATCGTATCGAGCAATGCGCCACGATCCCAAAACTATAATAAAATAGACAAGATAACTTATTTATGAAATTTTAAAAACACTGATATAGGATGTAAATACTTCAAACAAAAAGTTGTTTACTTTTTTAATTTGTCTTAAGAGAAAAAAGGAGACGAACCCGTACACATGTGCAAAAATGAGACAAAATTGACATTGCTGTTTTCGCACGCTTCGATCATAAAATCATTTATTCGGGACAATATACTTTCAAATTTTACGAAACGAAAAATAGTGTTATTCTTAGAATTCAATCTAGTATTTTTGGTTCAAATTCGCTCGAATTCTGACAAAGTTTTATTCAGAGTGATTAATTAAATGTTTAATTAAATTAATGTAAACGGAACGAACTTCCGTATTTTTCCACGAAATTCTTTTATACGCTTTGTCTAGTTAGACGTTTCTCAAATAATTAATAACGAATTTTTATTTTTATTTTACATTATTATTATTTATGATATATCGGTTGTCGCTACCGTAAATCAATCATAAAAAATTGAATCAAACGGAGCGATCGAACCTTGACGTTTTTAATATAAAATTGTTTAAATCACTTCTATATGAAAATAACAAAGATTAAAGATAAAGGTTTCATTATGAATTGATTTCACGTTTTAATTTCAAAACAAGTACATTCGAAGTTACATTTATCATTTAATTATTGTTTTAAAACCATTTTAAATTCAAATTCAACGATGCAAAAATGCGGGTTGTTACAGCCGACATGTATCTGCAAATTTGAAATTCAAAATTTGAATTTTCCTCCATCTTTTTCACCAAACCCAATGTTTTGAAAAGTTCTCTCTTGACCAGAGAACTTATCTAAAGAATCTCTATTTATCCACCTATTCTTATCATCTCTTTTACCTTTAATTCAAAATATCTTCATTATATTATATTCTTCACAAAACCTCTTTAATGGCTTCCTCTAGCATTCCAAACACCATAAGGTTGTCCAAGGCTACCAAAGCCTTCCTTTTCAACAACCGGAGGCTATCAAAGCTTACATAAACTATGTAAACTTTGGTAAAGTCGATATGGGAAATTTTGTTATTTTCAATGATTTTCCATCTTATGAATTCCCAACCATTTTTAATCCAAATGATGTTCTTAGTTTGATTGACTCTCGGGAAAATGATGAAGTTTCCTACCCATACCTTGTTAAAATGTTTTATGCCAATTTAAATTGTGGTTTTTATGAAGGGAATGAAAATAAAACTTGGAGTTGTGTTAAAGGTACACAAATAGTTTTAGATTGTGAAGTATTAGGCACTATTTTAGATTATAAGAGCATGGGAATGGATCTCTCGGATTTCAATGTCAATGAAAATGACCGAGAGACCTTTCACCATCTTTTTAAAAGTGATGAACATTTGTAATTCAAAATGATATTTTCGACCAAAGCCGAGAATTGTCAACCTACTCATCAACATATTATCACACCTCATTCAGGAAATTTCAACAATCCAATTATGAAAGCTTGTTAATATCCTTTTGATATTTTCGGAAATTTTGACATTAATTTGGCATAAGTGACTTTAGATGGATTTCGAGCAAAAAAATTTCAATGGGTGAAAATACGTTATAATATGAAATTTAACTCACAACTATTTTCAAATACTTATGAGTGGATTTCAAAGGAACAGAGTTTATTCGTAGAAACGTTTTTAATTCCGTAAACATATCTTTAATGATAATACCATTAATGTTTCAACTATATGAAACACTTTTGAAAAACAATGAAAGATTGGCTCGTGAAGATGAAGAAGATGACATGGAAATTGAAGAAGAAGAAGATGATAACACCTCCTTAGAAAATATTGAATATACCACAAATGTAACCAATCCTTCCAACAAAATCCTCCTCAACAACCAAAAGATTATAGCGGGCAATCAAAAAGCTTCAAAAAGATCATTAATAAGAAGATAAGAAAGATGTCCTCTAAATAACCAAGTTCACTGGAAAAGTTAGTAGGAAACTTGGTTTTTCCTCCTCTTCATCCTCCTTTATCGAGTTCTAGTTTATTATATTGTTGTATTCATTTCTATTTTCGTATTTCTATTCTGTATTATGTATTAGTTCATGTATCCTTATCAAATTATCAGTGAAGCTTGTATATTTATGTTTATTCCTTTTGAAACAATCATGGAATGAATAATAGTATGATAAAAACAAATATATATAAACCAAAACATAGCACAAATGACGATTTTTTTCAAAAACCAAAATCTAGAAGACATGTCCACATGGATAACCCTACATGTCAACATACAACTGCCAGAATTTTGAAATTGATTTGAATTTAAAATCTATCTTGACTATATTGTAACTATTCATTTTGAACGAATTCCAAAGCCTATAAAATACCTACTTCTTTAAGAAAAAAAATTATTTATCTATTTCTCCTTTATAATCTTTCTTATTTTATCAAATCCATGGCTTCTCCAATTCATAACTTGAGAGAAAATCTTGAAGAAACACTCAATTCATTCAAAAATATTCTCTTTACTATCCTCTGTATTCAATGTCACTTAGAATTAAGTCAAATACAGATGACAAAAGAACAAGAGAGACATTATGATGCAATTCGCTGGATGATTTCCTCTCTTACAAAAGATGAAGCCAACAACACGGAAGCTACACTCACCAAAGATAAAGAAGAATGGGATGCTATAAAGGCTGATCTAATCTTTGTTGGTGATGGATGGGTAGAAGTTCTAATAAACGCATGAATTTATTTTAAGTTTGGTATAGTTTGTGTAACAACTGCATATTTTACGTTAATATATTTAGATATTTTATTTAAATATAACATCGTTATTTGAGTGTATATATGAAATATAACTTTTTTGCAACTGGATGAATATTGATTCGAACCTACTTGAATTGAATTCAAAATGCCATTTACGATATTTAAAACTGTAAACGTCGATATATGCTTTGAGTTAGTGAAATTGGGGACTTTGGGTGGGGATGGGGTTAGTAAACCTAACCCATTAGCTCACTCCCTGATGACTCTCCTAACCCTCTCCTTATTATTTCGTTCCAAACACTTAGCAAAAATAGAAATGGGGAAAAGGAAAAGGAAATTAATATTCCTAAGCCCAATTTAAGGAAATTTGGGTCATCAGCTTTGCAAATTCGAGGAGAACTTTGGGTAACTTCATCTCCATCTTCTCCAACGTGTTCTATTTTCAATTTCTGAGATTTTCCAAAACCTAATTCTTAGGAAATTTGTTTATTTGTGTGTATATTGAAGCGTAGTGTTTTATCTTGGAAGATAGAGTGATCTAGCTTGGTTTTGCACCTTCTCATTGCTTCTTAAGTTCAATGGTGAGTTCTGGCGAACTCACATCTATGATCCAAGCTTATAGGGTTGGCTAGTGTGCTTTTGTCATGATTATGTTGTGTATTGATTGTGTGATTTTGATTGTTTGTGTGTGAACATTCCAATTTATGAGTTTAGAATTTGATAATACAAATTCTAGTTTAAGTCTATGTGTTGTGTTGACTCGTGTGATATTAGTAGTTTCAGTGAGCCTTGGAAGCCTCATTTATCACTTATATAATGTTATAAGCCTTCACTGTTTGCCCGAAACCATTAAATGTTTCTTGCTTAGGCAAACTAGTTCCCATGCAACAATTCAGACAGCTGAATCCTCATGGTTAACCGACTAGCCTGCTTTATTTTATAAAAATTAATATGAGAAACATATTCAACGGCTGAATGGCTTAAATTAGCGGGCTGAATATGAATTCAGATGGTTGATTTGAGTCAATCAGCCGGTTGAAGTTCAGAGACAGAGAAGTGTCTTTAGAATTCTAATTTAGACGGCTGAATTGATACTTCAGTTGGTTGAATTGGAAGTAAAGGCAATGATGGCCATTTTCTTGTGCTATTTCGAGTTATATCGATCCAACTTACTCCGGATTGATTCCTATCACTAAATTTGAGTCAGTGACTTCTTTGCTGGACTTTCCAATTACAAAGTTTTGATTCCATTTTGATGAATTTGAGTGTAAATCATGTTTGTGAGAGTTTGAGTTGTTTTGGCGAGTCTTAGAAGCTTCATTGTCACTTTGATAATGTTTTAAGCCTTCGTCATTAATGTGTGCTCGTCCGGAATCATTGGATATCGATTTTTCCTTCAAAACAATGAAATCAGCATTTCTAAGCAGATTCAACCAACTGAATGGATCAATTCAGTCGACTGAATTAATGTTTACTCTCGGGTGTGATTTTGTGTGCTGGTCAACTGATTGAATTTTCCACTCCATCGGCTGAATCAAAGTTCAGTCGAATTAATGGATAATTCAACTGGCTGAAGTTTAGGAAAGAAAAGTGTGTTTATGGAACAGATTCAGTCGGCTGAATCATAAATTCAACCGGCTGAATCCTATTTTTTGCTGTTGACCGGTGGCAACCAACAGTTAGGTTGTTCCAGGCTTATTCTCGGCCGAGTTTTGATCCATTTTCTCTTTTTCTTTGAATTTCCAGTTAATTTAATCTACTATTTCAGCAACTCGGTTAGATGGACTTTCGATTCATTCGTGATAAAAGATCTTATAATCATTATACATGGGATTTGATTCACGTTATTAAAACGTGAATATGAGATTGATTGTTCTTACAATCGATATTTTATGGGATTTTCCACTTCAAACTATAAAGGGTTTTATATTATTAGTAGATACCAAATCTTTTACTAATATGGTTTCTAATCCTACTTCATCATATAAGGTTATTTTACAAATTGTTTTCCTATCTATTAGTACGTATGTTATAAACCTTTTCCTCACTTGTATGAGAAATCCAATTAAATGGCTTAGTAAAATCAAGGATTATGAACCCTTGCGTTTTCATTGATGGTTAATTCTTAGACTCGTTTGATTGAAAACTGTGGCGATGATCGTTTCGTGTTTCTAATGTAATATACAACTTTTTCGTAAATAGTTGAGTAGAGCAAGTGGTTATGGGACATGTAGCTTAACTCTTATATTTACTAGATTGGAGTAATTAACATTATCCTCGATCTTCAGATCATTTTAAGGAACTTCGCTTTTGATGGATCTTCAGATCATTTTGAGGAACTTCGGTTCGTCTTTCGTGGCGATCTTCAGTTTCGCGGGGAACTTCGGTCCATCTTATGTGGTGTGTTTGAAGTTCTTTATATCGTTTTGGTCTAAGAACCAAATTGATGTTGTGATATCGTGTTATGAATTTTGTGATTGATTTGATAGGGGACATCCTTTCTTGTGAGTAGGTATGTAATGTAGAATGTGATATTCTCTCACGGCTCTGGGTTTTATTTGAGATATTTTGTGGACATTCTTGGGGTCTCACATTTACATGTGAACATTGTATATTTTGCGCAGATGTTATTACCTGTTTATATCTCTTATCCAATATTTGTTTATTGTGATAAGTACAGCTAGATTGATCCGTTTATTTTTTATTTTCTTATAAATAATACTTGGGTCAGAATGAGGTATTATTGGTGCTTCTTTATGACTTCTAGCGGGGGACCATTTCTTGACTTTTGGCAACAACATTAGCATTATAGTATTTTTGGGTTATATGTATATGAGTTTATTATGTATACATATTCTTTTGGCTAGAACATGTACCTATTCTTTTGTTGCATAGTGGATCGAGCATGACCACTATCTTTTTATTTATCCTTATGTGTTATATTCATATTTTTTCCGTCTTGGTGATGTGAATATCTTTGTCTAACTCTGATTATTTTGTTATGTATTTTATACTGATTTCAAATTATATATTCCCAATGTGTAATGGATTTGAACTTAAATTAGATGTATCATATTTTCTCATGAGGTTTAAAATGTAAAACCACATTATTCGACATGTTTAACACTCGTTCAAAACTACTATACATATGGTCGCTCCTCAACAACCTTACTGTAACGACCCAAAGATTTTCGGCCCCGAAATCGACATAAATACCTTTACCATACTCATGCCGACCTTCCAACGCCGAAAACACTTGAACATTTTATAGAAAGAAATTAGAGGGTGAGATAAGAAAGAAAGAAATATTAGAATAGAAGAAGAAGAAGAACCAACACAGAGTCTCACATCGCAGCGGAACAAAATATAATTCAGAAATAAATCTTTATTGAGAGCTTTTAAAAATACTTGCAATATCAGAGTACATCACATCTCTGGACAGTTATAATAATCTGTCCTCATATATAATCACACAGCGGAATAGCAATCCTATCACACATCTGAACACCTTCAGCTTGTCACTGGACTTCACAGTTCCTGATAACCTGAACCTGTACACCCCGGGCTAACCCGAGCATTTACAAAACACCGGGTCAGTCTGGTGAACCAGAGTGAGAAAAACTCGCACAATATTAAGGTATCAGACAACTTGATTTTTAAGTTTAAATCCTTTCGAAAGAAAAGGATAATCGTAAGACCAAATCCACACATAAATACGGACGGTTTTCACCTTATGATAACCCAAACCAATTTTGAAATCAATATCTTTTCTGATATTATAATAGTGTCTAAATACAAGTAAATATCAATCTAGTGGAATGCTTGCATCTCTAGCTCCATGTATATATATACAAACAAAACCGTGGGCACTTATTGGAGATTGGATTCCAACTACGACAAGGTATGGGACCACCTGCCGATCGTGTATCTCTAGAGGCGAATACACTGGGTTCAACAAGAACGTCTTGCAACTCGACCCTCACATGACCGACCACTCATTTCGCTTGAGTGTATCGAATGTATATCACCGACGGTTGGACTCAAACCACCATTTCTCGGATAGGGAGAGCATCGAAATAGATTAAAGAATGAAATGGATTTTCTCTAGATAGGTGAGTATACACCCTAATGGGAGCGACCCACATAGCCATGCTGCCTGCCCGATTTTTGTCATTTCCCGGTTGATGAGGCTTGAGGTCAGAACACATCTGGTCATCATACGCTTTGAATGCCACATTGTCAGATCCGGCAAATCACTAATTGACGTCCACAAAAATATTCTGGTCGTTAAGATAGAGAGGTGCCCCTCTCTGCCACTAACAGAGATACGTTTGTAAAAATCAACGTATGTGACCCTTAAGAAATACTCTGTCAGACATCCGTCCATACAAGTCATCCAGGAACAGGATGAACAGAAGGTACTCTCCTACTGCATCCAATATAGGAATCACCCCATGGATCAGTAGCGAGTAGCCCTTGCAAATCCACAGATTTCAACCACGACAGAACCCCAGTATATCTCCGGGTCGAATCAGAGATTGTAAGTGGTTCTTCCGTTTTATGAAGATCTATGGCCTTCACATGCTCCATCTCGATCGTCGCCTGATATCTTCCATATATTTTGTATTTATTGGTCGGAATGGTTTTCAAATATACATTCGATCCCGGTCTTTCCATACCAACAATCGTAAAAGTAAAATTTGATAGTCGGTTATTTAACTATCAAATAAACATCCATGAACTCATAAAAATAGATTCACTGGTCTGGTACTCAGCATCACTTGGCTTTTAAAATTTATCGCCCAACCTCCTTTTAATTCCGTTACTAGGTAAAATATCATCTCATATCATTTCCACTACTTTGGAAATCTTAACATACATTCTTCCCATTACCAACTAGTATTATCCTTGGATAGTCCCGAAGCCGTTCAAGTTGGGGTATTTTAATTACCTCTCAGACCTTGATCAACAACGTTCTTATCTTCAGGTAAATACGAGTTGTAATTCAAGAACAGATATTAAACACATCCCACTAGTTAAAATATCGCTTTACAGTACTCTTTATCTTTTGGAAATTTCTCTTTAAATATAATTAGTATCACTTAATTAAATAATTTCTTACTAAACATCACTTTATTTACTCTTGACTTATTCAAATGACTTTGTTTCACAAACTGAATTACAAATCCTATTCCAACCTTGTTTACCAAGCTCAAATTAAATCTATTTTTCTCAATCCCCTTTCTTTCAGGAAATTCCCTTTTAAACCCATTGATTTAACTTAATACCATTATTAAGTATTTCCAATTTAAAAACAACGCTTTAATTCACATTCCATTTATAAACCTTGTTTATAAGTTCCAGGTTTAATATAAACCCTTTATATCTCCATCTCTCTTTGCTTAATTCAAACGTCAGGTTGACCTTTCATTTAAGCTATGTATTTGCTTAAATCTTTTTATTGCTTCACTATAAAACTCAGCTCAAATAATATACCTTATCCTAGCTTCTTTCCAACACTCGACTACATTTTATTTCAAACTGGGTTACCTAAAATGTATTTAATTAGTGATTACTATAACAACTCATTTATTTCAATATTTATCATTTCAAATCAATTAACTCCAATATTTACTAGAATAATTAATAGATTTCTTTTTTAAAATCATACTAGGATTAACCAATTATTCATTTAATTATTTCACTAATTAAAAGTATAATTTAGTTAAAACAGACGTCTCGGTCAACTCAAAACACGATTACTCTTCTAACCCACCCCAGTTAATTAAAATAAAATTAATTTAAATGAATTCATTTAATTGTTCGCTTGACGTGATTAATGAAATACTTAACCCCTAAGTTATTTCCTACTTATTTATTTATAATTCTTATTAACATAAGAATTTGGTTTATAAAACCATTTCATAATTCCTTATAAACTTTAAATAAATAATAATTAAATATTTATTTCCTTTTTAAATAATTTTTCAATGTAATAACTTTCAAAACCTATTTTCATTATAAAATATATTTATAACTTAAATATTATCGATTTACTGTCGATAAAACCCATATTTTATAAATCGATTGATTTATAAGCCAAGTGATGTCAATTACTCAACCCATACCATCCATTAGTTAACATCGGAACAAATGTTGAAACATGGTTCAACAATCAATAATAATCAACCATTCCTTTTTATTTGACTGATAATTTTTACAACGATCATCAATCAATTAACAGCCAATTCAACCAATTCAAACAATTTCAAACACGTTTATAAACGTGACCAATCAAGGGAAATTACTTTATTTGGGTTAAATCATAACGATTGGTGTTCTACTGAAATTAAATGACCGTTTAATTTCATTTTTTGAATCAAAAAAAAAAATATAACTAACAAACGGTCAACCACTAACAATCAGAACATGCAGAATAAAAACCCAATTTATATAAAAAATATAAATGGGAAGAGCTGAGTGAGTTTAACTCACCTTGATTTAAATCCGTCGATAAACAGTCTGGTTTTTAGTCAAATTAAACTGACGTTTAACTCAACTAAAATTTTCAGTTGTTCCCGACCTTGACCAACTCTGCTCCATCTCGAAGTTCTCGTCTATACAGTGCCAATGCAACTGACCGCGCCAAAATCTGATATCGTATGTGGTAGAAATCACAAAAACAAGTCTTTAAAATAATTAAATTAGTCAAAACATGGGTTTTTCATATATTTAAATGGGCCTCTTACCTTTATACTTTGCCCATAACCTCTCCAACCCGCTTGCCCCCACTTTAAACCCTAACCATCGTAACCTTTAATTCATTTAGCTGCCTCCACCAATTTACTCCAGGACGAAAACCCTAATCCTCTTTTTAGATCAGCAAAATCGGAGATTTAGGGCGTCGCAACCTCTCCCGTATGCCACCACTTCTTCGTTCACTCGTCGTTCTTTATCTCTGGTTGTTCTGCTACCCGTATCAACCCCTCAGCAACCACCTCTTCGCTGATCGAAACCAAAGCCTTCCAGGAACGGAGCGGCTTCGACAGCAAATCCATCAACAAGTACCTCAAATTTGAGTATAGATAAGTATTTGAATTTTTTGCTTTCGGTATTGTTTGCTTTGATTTTTTTCCTCTGGTTTTTCGAATGGGTTTGTTTTTGTTTACTGTGTTGGTTTGTTCGGTTCTGGCATGACTGAAACACCTTTGCGCAACTCGTATTTATAGTGTTCTTGACTTAGATAAGATCAATGTCGTATCTAAGGCTAGCTACTACAAGCTTAGGCCATTGGTTTTGATTCCCTTTTCAGATTATGTGTACAGTGATGGAATGTGGCCGAGAATGTTGAATTCAATATCGGGTTGTATCAAATCTTGTATAGCTGTTATGAGTTGTCGAATTCAGTGATATGAAAACTGAGTGTTAGATTTTTAGTTTGAATTTTTAAATGTAAGAAAACAGTGAATTTGCATGTGAGATTTACTGTATATATACATGTGAATTTACTGTTTTGATTTGGCCGTAAGGATTTTGTGTAAACATATATATCAGTCCCTTCTTCTTATTGTGCAAATGTACATTCCTAGCTGTTCCTACTACTGTCCTATAATGTTCATCACAATTTCTTTGAGCTGTTTTGATGGGAATATATACTATTCTAACCATATTTTGTTTACTTTTCTTCTTTCATTTTCAGATCAAAACTGATATGATGGATTCACTGGATTCTTGAAATAACAAAAGGGCTGCTGATATTAAAAATGAAATCCTTTTAGTTGTTTGTATTTTTTTTGGCTTGTCATTGGGTTTGAAATCTGAAATTAACTGTACATGAATGTATAAATCCAGTTCTGTAAATTTGTTGAAATGTGTATATATATGTTTCGATTTGATGTATCAATCTGTATAGATTTGCTTAGCTGTTTCTTTGCATTTGCCGTTTTCTTCTGATTTGATGTTTACATTAACACTTACATATATTAATATAGGATCAATATAGGATCTGATGTATCAGAATGGGATTGAAGTAAGTTTATATAAATAATTACATATATGTTTGTTTAAATTGAATTTTCTTTAATCAGATTTCAGAAATTCTAAGATGTAGTGAAAACATTTCAAACCCAGTTTATTTGATAATGATGTAAATGATTATGGTTATGTAAAGGAGTTATTAAAATTTTGAACTTTGAAATGATTTAAATGTAATAGTATTAGTATAAGATATGAAATGAGAATCGAGATAGGAACCAAAGTAAACTGAAATGAGTTAGGCGAATTTAGACAAGGAGTCGATTTAAAAATCGTGTGTTTTGAAACAAGAAAGGGAGTGTGGCTAAGATATGACCAAATTATGTTGAGGTAAGTTTTAAATGAAGTTTTATATAGTACTTCAATTTATATTTTAAACACCTAAATTTAACGATAAATTAATATTATCGTATTTATTTAAACCCACATCTCAAATTTCAAAAAAATAAATAAATAGAATTCAAACTCGACATAAAAATCCAGGTTTTAAGTAATATTTTATTTACATAAAAATCCTTTAATATGAATAAACAAATCGTTATAATTTAAATACGATTTCACAGCGATTATTTGAAAATTTGAATTGGACGTAACTTGAAATTTATAAGCTGAAATCTCGATTTTTCTATTCCCTTAGAAAAATATAATCGAACCGGTTCAAACGTGTCTCGTTTCACATAAATCCAACTTATATCGGATCCTGCATATTCAGTTAAAGTTCAAATCGAAAATTTCGAACTACCGCGTCGTTTTGTGCTCATTTTAAATAATATATAAATATGTATATTCGAACTCTATTTTAATTAAATAAATTCGATTAGAAATCCATTATATCTCCAATATAATATATAAACAAATTTAAATATTCGAATTTAAATGGCCGAAAATCTGGGACGTTACACTTATTCTTCGGGTTAATTGACAACATTACTTATAATGTCCTTAGCTAACACGAGTATAGAAGTGGGCGCCATAGCTTGATTAATTTAAAACCTAAAGTTGAAATTATGGTTTGTAATAACAAGATTTGAATTGGTTCGGATTGATTGAATGCTTGTTTATATAATAAGTTTTTATTGGACTTCTTAGATTCTAACTTGATTATTAGTCTTAATATTGCCTTAATTTTTAGTTTTATATTACTTGCCTTATATTGATTATGGGAATACTAGATATTAGAACTATTCATTAGTCAAGATTAGTTTTAGACATTAGGTATTAGAACTATACTAGTATTAGATAATAATTTTTTGGGGAGTACTATAGGGTAATTGGAGATGTATAGGTTTTTGTTGATGACGAAGGGAGAGAATTATAAAATAGGATGTTAGAGTAAGGGGAGTTAGTTGTTTCAGAAGGAGATAATGGAGTAAGGGGGAGTAACTGGAGAATCAAGACATTAGGTAAGAATATTTCATAAACCAACATTGTCATCATCAAAAATGGGGAGACTGAGATGGTGGTGATGATAGTTTTGATGACAACCTTGATTTAACTATTATTGTCATAAAACATATACTAACACTATTATCTACAATATATATATATATGTGTGTGTGTGTGTGTGTGTGTTTATAGGAAATATATGGAGGTATTGATTATTGAAGACTATACAGTTTAGAGAACCAATATTTCAAAGAAAAAGATTTCAAGATAGTAGACGCATGAGTAACAATAGTTCAAGAGTTAAGAAATAAAAAGTAATAGAGTCTAGATTTCTTGTTAAAACCATGAAATAACACTGAATCCTTATTTTAGTCTTTCTCACTATGCTTAATATTCTTATCTTATTTTCAAACTGATTTCAAAATTACTTCCTTATTTAAAATCTATATTTCTTAGTTTTTAAATTTATTTTAACTCCTGATTTTAAAATATATCTTTTAACAGTTTAACTCCTGATTTATATATTTCTTATTTGTATGATGGTTTTTAGTTTTATATTAAGTATGAATTAGTCACTTAAGTTTTAATTCCCTTTACTTATATTTATATCTTCAGTTTCAAAGTATTTCTTATATTTATATTCATTGTCGTATATATGTTTTAGTATCATTTTATATAGTTTTTAAATCATTCTTATATATTTTTTAAATCATGTTCAAATAGTTTTTAATATACATTTTTACTTCAGATACTTTATTATAATATAGGAAAATAGTTTGTTTTATTTTATGATTCTCCAGAATTTATTTAAACATTACAAGCCTTAGTTTGAGATTTTTATTTTTCAAATTTTATGAAGGCATGTCGACATAGGTGAACACCCTGTCGACATTGTGACCGTTGGATTTCAAATTTAATTTTTGAAAAGATGTGTTTTTTGAATTCAAAACCATTCTGAAAGGATTAGATTGTTGAGAGACTATAAATAGGCTTCCGAAATCAATTTTTCTTAAATAATTCATTATCTTCTTCTTCCTTTATCTTCTCTCCACTAAAACTCTTAATTTCTTGAATTATATACTTATACTCTGCCAAATTTCAAGAATAATTCCATCAATCTCTTTCTAGTTTGATTCTCTACCACACTCTCTTAAAGATTCAAGTGCTACCCAAGAGTTATATGGATTATATTATCAAAGATCGCAAGATCAAGTTCTAATGAGTCTTTCCTTCAAAAATGATACTGAAAAGGTGTGGTCGTAGCCCGTTCAAATTGACTAGGCATGATTGTAGCCCAGAAATCAATTGAGTCTCACTGGTTTCCAAAAATAGGCGGGGAGTACCTCATGGCCTTGAAATCGAAGGTTGCAAATTTGTATATTATTCGAAAAGAAATCCACATCAACCCATAGTTGTATGGGACTGGATGTAGGGTAACTCCAAACTAGTATAAAGTTCCAGTGTGATGTTTCCTTTTACTGTTGTTTATTTATTATTATCTGCATCTATGTTTGTATGATCATCTCATATCTATGATTTGCATTTCAATCTGAATAACTCAAAAAGGTTTCAAGAAATCTATTAAATCCATTAAACACTATTCACCCCCTCTAGTGTGTAGTTTTCCTTTAGATCCTTAATATGCATTCCCTAAAACACAACTGGTGCACCAATTCGGATACGCTTCTACGAACGAACCCCTTACTAAAATGATCATTCACTTACACCTCTAGCTCTCGATGTTCCTTAGGCTCCATTTGTCTAAGAGGCATAAATACCAGTCAGGTCCATCCATTAAATAAATCTGGAACTCGATTTCATATTATGAGGGTTGTCCTTTGACCTCATCCGAGATATCTGAAAACTAACAAACGATTGGCGCCGATGACAATCCATTCTGCGGAATCACAAGCGAATATAAAAAGATGAATAGGACCCCGTGCTCTCAAACATAGTGTATCACAACTGTTTGCCGTTCCACGTTCCCAATTGTAACAACCCGCATTTTATGTATCGTAGGATCGTAAAATATTTTTATTTTATTCCCTGAGGGTTGGATCATTCTCATATTTTAATATGTTGCATATGGGATGTGTGGCATGTCCATAATTTTTACCAATTTTGTTTGTGGCCATTTTTCCCGTATCAGTCTTGTACAGAGCATAACTTTTGACCCAGGTTGAATCACGTTGTGAGACCTGTGCTATTGGAATGAAAATGATGATTGCCTTTCCATAGAGTGGTTACATTAAAGATTTGGCTCAACGGTTTGGGAGGAATCGCTATTTTAAGGTTTAACAGTTGGTTGTTCAGGTTTTTAAGCCATAATGGGCTGATTTGAAGATGCCCATTAGTGGGCTGGTGGAAGGCTATAAATAGGGGATGAGAGGTATGGGAAATAGTTTACTTTCCCCATTCTCTCATTTGGAAGAGCCAAGAGATCCTCTATTTCTCCATTTTTCCACCATTAAAGCTTACGAAATCAAAATTCTACACCATTTGAGGCTAGATCTACATCGTTTCAGGGGGGAGTTCATCAAATCAAGGAGTTTGTATCCAATTCCTTACTGTTTGGAATCTTAATTCATTGTTTTTGCTTTGATTTGGAGAATTGGTGAGTGATCTGCATCTCTCACATGGATTCAATCAAGTATATGAATATTTGGTCATGTTTTTCATCAAATTCAAGCATTTTCTCATAGATCTACACCTTGGTAAGTCCATTTTCATATGAATCGCTATAGGATCTGATTTAGAAAGTTTAAAACCGGCAATTCTTATGCTATTTCATATGTTTACGCAAGTTAGATCCATAATTTCTTCATATGTTCATTTATCATGATTTTGGGTGATTTAGCATAATTATTGATGAGATCGACATATTCATGTTGTTAATGATCTCAAAACATGTTTATGGTGGTAATTGATGAATAGATTTCGTCGAGATAGTTGATTGGAGAAATTTTGGTCGAAATTGGGCTTGAATTGGGGCTGTACAGGCCACGGGTCATGCATGCGAGTGGGTGGTCGTGCGTGCGAGTGGAGTGGTCGAGCGGATTATACAACGTAGTACAATGTGCAATACAATAGGAGGTCGGTCATGCAGGCTTCGGTCGCTCGCACGTTGATGGTCGGGTCGAGCATGGACTCGAGCATGGTCATGGAGGATGGTATTCCAGGTCGAGCAGTGTTGGTTCAAGCATGGTCGGGTCGGGCATGGCTTGGAGTCGGTCATCCATGTCCGGGTCGAGCGTGGTTGAGTGGAACAGAGTGGTTGGTCATGTCTTGAAGAAGTGACCGGGTCGGTCAACTATGGACTTGAGCAGACTTGGGTCGGCGCAGAGTTCAGGCCGAGCATGAAGGGTTGTGCAAGGAGGGTTAGTTGCACCAGGGGTCGGTCGTAACAGGGGTCGGTCGCACCAAGGGTCAGTCGCACAGGTTCAATTATGAAAAATTTGGCTTGGTGATGTTGTGACTTCGAAGTAAATTCAAGAAGGAATGTTCAAAGTTTTGAAAGGTGTTCATTAATCGGTGTAGAACAACAAATGAGGTGACAACTCAAAGGTCGTGAGTTGGTGGATAATGGTTGCTCAAGAAGGTTGCTTGAGTTAAGAAAAGTCATCGGGTTGGATGACTAGAGATGTGAAGGCCGAGAGATTATCGTTATCGTAAGTTCTAACAGGCTTGAAATAGGGGTACAATAGAGACGTCTAAAAGACCGGTTGTAGGTCGAGTACCCTGGGTATCGTTAAAAGGCCTGGTTGTCAAGGTTGGACAAACATACGTATCGTTGAAAGGCGTATGGAGTTTATGCTAGAACTATGGTTACCATTATCCCTTGACATATGGCAAGGTTGGCCGTCATACGATTAACAATGGTTTCAATGTAGGATTAGCGGTGATAGCCAGAGTCTGTCAAGGTTGATTAGTTGCCTTGTTTGAACTGTCTCATGTAGAATGTCCAATGTCGAAGAAGATGTTCCTTGGGTGCTTGTCTGATATTGGTTTAGGCCTCTGGGGCTTGTGTTTTAGGGATGTTGAGTTCGATTTTGATGGTTTTACATAAGATATAAAATTTGGATGTCATGAGTGCTTTGCCATGATTGAATGGATGTTTTGGTTTCCATGGATGTATGGTTGAAATGTTGTTGTAAAGGCTATCACTGCCTAATGTGGGGAAGACGGGGTTGAGTTCTTCTCTGATGTCGTGGGTAGATTAGTATTTTTATCTATACATTCGCATATACTTTATTGTTGATGTTTGTTAGTTGTTTTATCGCTCACTAAGACTATTGTCTGACTAAAGGTTTTATGTTTCCCTCTTATTAACATGGGCTGTTCATCCGATTATGGATGGGAAAACTAGGTCACAGGTGATAGCTTAGTGATGACGATGTTATCGTTCGGAGGCGAGCTGGAGGCTTATGTACCAGTTTTATTATTATCTATTATTTCTGTTTCCGCTGTTTGAGTTGTTCTATGAGTGTTGTAGTGAGGCTTTATGTACCGACTTTGATACTTCCTATAATGTTTGGATAATATTTCAGGATGTTGTGAAAGTTTCAAAAGTTTGTTATATGATGCTTCACTACTATTACCTGTTGTATATTTTCTAAGATATTTAACCTTGCGCTGTGAGTTCTACGACAGGTATCGATTGTGCTTACCTCCCTATGATGATCGTCAACAGCTTCCTGACACACCTTTCAGCGCATTATTCCTCTTTTTTAGTGCAGGGGTTGTGGGGGGTCGTCACACCAATTGTCACTTCGAGCCTCTCATAATCCACTATAACTACATATCTTTTGAGCCAGTCTATACCTAGAATAATCCCAAACCCTGCGAAGTTCAAAACAAAACAATCACACACAAAAGAGTAACCATGACTCGACAAAACTAGACCATGGCACAACATACAAGGACTAGACGAACCCCCTACTGGGTTAGTCCCAACCAATGGTTTATCTACAGTCTTAGGTTCTAAACCTAACTTGTAGACTATCTCATTACAAATAAAAGAATGTGATGCCTTAGTATAAAACAAAACTCGAACTGAAACACCTAGAAAAGAATGCATACCTTGCACCACAACACTATTCCCCTTCTCTGCTTCAGTCGAACCTCTCGTGGAAGATGGCACGACATCCAATGCATAAGCTTTCACAATCTTTTTATCCCTTGGCGGTTCAGGGAAGTTCTTCCTCAAATATCCAGGCTTATCGAAGTTCAAACACTTCCTATCCACCTTAAAAGCCTAACAATCTTTGGAGTAATAGCCCTTCTCATGACAGTTAAAAGTAGGTAATCTCACCCTTAGGTTTCTTTCGGCCATTTTTCCTTTGTTGTTACTGCTTTCTCTTTCCATTCCACTTTTTCTCATTCCCGCCACTATATTGTAGCTTCTACTCACCTTACTAGCTACAATAGCTTCTTCCTTACTCCAAAACAAACTCTCCTTCCTAAAAGCCTTCTCGACTAGTTTCTCATACGGATCCTCAATATGATCCACTAGCTGCTTTTCAAGACACATGTCAAAACCCATGATAAACTTGTTGTTCTTCTGATAAGGAGTCTCAATATACTAACAAGCATACTTAGATAAAGCTTCGAACTTCATTACATACTCAGCGATAGGCTTTCCGCCTTGCTTCAACTCAACAAAGCTCTTGGGATGTATCAACTTCTAGACTGTAGAAATGAACTTCTCCTCAGACTTAGTCCTAAACTGGTCCAAAGTGAATTATTCCTCTGGAGGCTCGAGAGTTATGGAGCTCCACCAATCCATCACTCGCCCTTGAAGTTGCCTCACACGATCTTTCTCTTTGTCGCATTGGTTATCCTTAAATCTCTGAAGCTGCGAACCTGTGTTGTTAAGCGCTTAGCGGTTCTGTAGCGGTAGAGGTGCAAAAAGGTGTAGCGGGGATAAAGCGGGGAAATAGCGGGAATATAGTGGAGGCACAAAAAAGTTCACTTGATGTAAAACCAAGTATTTGAAAATTAATTGATCATCTTTCTCACATTATACATGTACAAGAAAGTAATATTAATTAATCTTATATAGCGAAATCAACGAATATCATAGTTATGCATGTTAAATTTGAGGAGTGTAGTTGAACGTTACCATATATTAGGCACTTATAATTTAAATTTAGCCCTTTACCCTAAATTTATTGATTTTAAATAAAAGATAACTAGTCTAATTAAGCTCTATATATATTAATATTGCTAAATAGGACGCTAAAAAGCATTAATTTAGCGAATGCATCGGAAAATAGCGGGGCTAAAAGCGGATCTATTATTCATCAGCGCTAAATTGAAATAGCGTAGCGGCTGAGAGCGCTATGGGCTATAGCGGGGATATTGCGAGGCTTTGACTACATAGCTGTGAACACAAATATCAAACCAGTTTTGAATCTCAACAGTAGGCTCCATACCAAAAAAACGTCTTGCCACCTAGAGAAGTGTACTTCTTGCAGAGCTTAGCAAATTCAACAACCCTAGCTGCCTGCAAGGAGCACCACCCTCTACTGCTGCTTTTCATGTGGGTACCCTCCTTATGATCGCTGCCATCATGGCCTCGAACATAGAAGGATAATCGGGCGTAGCAGCTGTAGCTCCCGACTGCTATCCTCGCTTATGCCTCTAGTAGCAGGCTCATGCCTAGTAGTGTGTCTCGAAGTTCGACGACTCCTTCTAACGCTGACACAAGAACGATTAATCAACATTAGAGAAAGGCTAGAATGGCTCTTAAGTGCTTACTAACCTACTATACTATATTTTATAATATATAGTAATCATCCATTAGCAATTACAAGTACGTCTCCTTTCATACGTTTTTACGTCCGCAAACTTTGGTTAAGTTCGATTAATCGAAGCTTTGATACCAAATGTGACGACTGCCACATACTTCCTACGTTGATCTAATGTACTAGGCTAATATGGGACGATCATAAAGGAAAATGACTCGAAACAGAACCAGTCGCATAGCTCACAATGCATGAATAACATGTAATAGTAAATATACAATAGGACATAGTAGTGAGGCATAACGGTGCAGAAGATCTCATCTCCGTAAAAACACAGAATCTTAAGTACAATACATCCTAGTATGAATATCCGAGTACAATATGCCTTACTATATCCCTCAGAGTCTCTAAACAGAAAAGTGAAATAGTAACATGATATAATAAATTAGTACGCTAGCCTCCTGCTCATCATCGTACATCATCAGTGCCACTAATCCTATAACCTGTTACTCAATCTACTCATTGGCAACATCGATGAGTAGCCCAATGTAATAGGAGGAGACCGTTAACCATCCTTTTGGTCCAGTTCCCAAAAGTACACAAGACACGCTCAAGTCAACGTATCGCGTGATGTTAAAGCCGGGAGTATCGCCAAGGAGTTAGGGAAATAAGCCGAGAAGGGGTCACGTAGACAGGATCCTCGCCACTCCTCAAAACATTTCCAAACCAATGCCTCGAAATCTAAGACGCCTCGAAACTTGCTAACCTCGACTCCACCTAACTCAAACCAGCATCACTCGTACCCCTCAAGGTATGAATTTCGTAACCTTTGGGGTACGAAATTCGAACCCCATAGGGTACGAATTTCATACCTCACCAAGGGGTACGAGTTCCTGGGGCAGAGATAAAGGGATCGGAGCTTTTTGCAGCCTTCACTACGGGATCCGATAATTTTGATGTGGTCCCCTACTCCTACCTCCTCCTACCTAACCACTCCACTATAAATACCACCAAGCTCACACTTCAAAGGGGTTGGAATTTAGTTGATTGGACATCTCTTGAGATATCCAATTACCCTCTTTAATGGCATTCATGCTTTGAGGAAGAAGAAGGTAAAAGGTTTCTTTTCCCTTATATTTGCATATGGAAATTATGACCTCGTATAACTTAGAGATGTATATAAAAGATGTCATGAGATATTCTCAACCCTGTAACTCTTTGTTATTAATAATATTCCAGTGACTCTTCCAAAGTGGACGTAGGCCTCTCGCGAGACCGAACCACTATAAATCTCTTGTGTTATTTACTTATTTCTGCACTTACATTTCCACGCGAAACTATAATTCTTAAGTAACTAAGAATCTTGGGTGTTTACAACATATTTTTCCGTCGACAGAGACATAAAACCTTAAGTCAGACAACAGTCTTAGTGAGTGATAAAATAACTATCAACAATTATGTAGGATAATACAGAACAAATAGTTTAGGTCTCACCTAAGCTGTCCCTGCATCCAAAAAGTCAGAACATAATAATCTTATTATAATATGCTACACAAACACATAAAATAGACATGAGTCAGAATAAGAATTCTTAATCCCACTTCCCTTCAACGTCCTATGGTGATGTGAAAACCCGTAACTTCCCCGGTGAGGAAAGCGCGGATAGTTCGAGAACAAGCCACAAAATAGAACGCAGAAGGGAGAACATTTCATTGTATATAACACCAATTCCATCAGATTACAAGAATATACAGAGTATAAATAAATATTACACAGAAATATCAGAGATTTAAATTACATTTAAATGCATCGCAGCGGATATAATACAAACACAACTAGAAGGAGATATACGGATACAAAGCTTTCCGGATATCGTTCCAGCTGTAATCCAGGATCCTGTGAATATAAATCTGCAAAACCAAAACTACTAGCTGCCCATGTCAAAATAAGGGCACCCAGAGTTTAGGTTAAAACAATAAACTCCAGGTCAATCATGGGACTGGTGTGAGGACTAAAACAGTTATTAATCTTTATTTTAAAGTTAGGTAAATCAAGGGACCACGCCGTATAACACGGAACGGGTTTCCTCCCAAGAACACCAGTGTATAAAACAACAGCGCAATGCTAAATAAAGAACAATGAAGCTATTATAAGACCCAGTTCCCATCACACAATGCAACGCAAGCCGAAGGATAGGGTTTTTACCTTATAATAGCCAAGAATGCTTGATACGTTTAAAACAAATCATTTGATACTATTATAAGTGCATAGTGTATAAAACAACTTCAAATCATAAATATCAATCGTAGACGGCATAAGCGCCCCATCCCACTATGTCGCCATACTAGACTCTACAAATAAAACCGCAGAATCACGTATTTGAAAATTGGATTTCTATCTATAAACCGAGGCAAAAGATAGTCCTTAACCGATTCAAGATAATCTAGCCCATGTCTCAGGATCAGAGCTTGAGTGACCCTTGGATCATCAGGGCCAGTCCACCGATGTGGATTAAAATTCCTGAACACTGCGTTTCCCCGCCCTTTGGGGCGTAAGTGAGCCAACAAATTACTCCATCGGACCCGGATCGTCCGATCAAACCGAGGCGCCTCGCAACAGCAACAACCACATAAGTCAAACTCGTCAGGGCGTGTAAAACCGCTGATGCCACTTTTTAGCTAGAAGGAAACGCATGCCCTCCCTGAGGTCCGTCTCCCGTTTTTGGTTCATACCGGGTGTGAAACTCGCGAAGTAAACGTTACACAAAGCTACGCCACAAAGGCCGTGCTTTGATCATCAACCACAAGACTTTGCTTTTCAACAGAAGCCTTGATCATTTGCCACTTAGGCATGCCACACAGGCAATTCACTCTATGCGTTTGATACCCATCAGTATATAACCCCTGAGCCCATACGTCTCAGAGAAGGTTGTTAAGCAAGGGAATAAATTCTCCGCCGCCAAACAGATATACATTTAATAGAAATCAATCACACAGACTAAAATCCAATGTCAGACACACAGTCCATCTACAAGTTCGTTCTGGGTCTGAACGAAACCGGAGGCACCTAGTACCCCGCATATCCATCGATCTCCAAGTACGTCTGGACGATCACCAACTATTTCCATCTTCTTGGGTGTACATCCCAATCAAGATCATCAGTAATCACCCAAACGACGTGAAGACCTTCGGTCTTCGACCACCGTCTTCATCTTCGACTTATAGTCGTATCAGTTATTCAGAATGGGATAAACCTGGTCTTTCCGAATAACTCGTGTATATTATAAACAAGTGTAACACAAACACAACATACGCCTCATTCCAATTCATCAGTCACTAACCGTAAATTAACAAGAGAATAATTCCCCAAATATTAACCCCAAAGGCCGAAACCAACATCAGATCAATATCCAGAAAACCATTCTGCTTAGCTAACCGACAGTTAGTTTCTAAATTTCACATTCATAGGGAAAGGTTCCCATTAGCTTTATCAAAGATAAATCCTTTAAAATTATTCTTTAATCTACTTTTGAATATCAATTCAAACTAGTCGGGATTAACGAACCTTACCGAAGTAATCATTTGTTTTAATTTCCCAATCCCAACCTATTCATCCCATGAAGTAAAACTGGTAATACTTCATATCTAACACCACGGTGTTATCGGTAAATTCAATTACCATTTCACGTTCAAATCTAATTAAAGATTTAACTATCGCCTAGAGCAAAACTGGTGATACTCCATTCTCGATCATTTCAATCTAATTAAAGATTCATTAAAACTCCACTTAGTTTTAATCTTTAACGGGGTTAAAGAATCAGTGTCATTTAAAAACACTGTTCACGATAAACCCCAAAATCACATCACATTTCAATCAGTCCCTAACCGTAAATTAGCAAGTGAGCAATTCCCTAAGTATTAACCTCGAAGGCCGAAACCAACATCAGATCAATGCCCCAGAAACCATTCAACTTAACTAATCTCCAGTTAGTTTCTGATTTTCTTAACTCCTTTTTGGGTCTAAGAACAGTATTATTGAAGATACCGTTCACGACAACCCAAAATCACATTCTATTAATTATCGGGTTAAAGAACAAGTGTTATTACAAACACTGTTCACGATAAACCCAAAAATCAATACTAATTCAATTCCAATTAAATATTATTTAATTGGTACACTTCATTAAATCTAAATAAAAAGATTTAATCTTTTTCTCAACTGTGTTCAAGAACAGGGTTAATGAAGACACCATTCACGACTAACCCAAATCACATTTGATATTAAATACAAGGCTCTGAATAGAAAATATATCGGCTTATATTCAATATCAAATTCTACGACCAACAAATATCGTATTGGAAATAACGATATATATATATATATATCTTTCAAATTTCCATAACAACATCTGTATAATCACGAAATCCAACATCAAACTATTCCGAAGATGATTTTGATTCAAATCCATTCCAATTCAATTATTGGAAATCCTGGTTATTTTCAAAACCATTTCTAATCCAATTTATTTATTTTAAAAATAAACAAATTATTATTCTAGTTCAAAACTAGTTCATTTCGATAAAAATCTATTTTTATCTTTTCAAATATCGGATTTTTCATCCCAGTTCTTCACAAATCATTTCTTATGATTTTACACAAATTATTACCATTTTTAATAATTTTATCAAGGCCCGTACAGTTGATTTCCATCAACGGCCATCGAACTGCACTTACAGCGACCTTTTCCAAATTTGATTTGGATATAATTCCAAATCCAACTATTAGATTTCTAATTTCTAATATTCGTTAGAAAGCTATTTTCGATACGAACCCAACGGTTCCGGTTTTAGGAGAATCCGGCGGTCGGATCTCCCGCAATATCCATTTGAAGTCAATGGTCGAAATTCACGAACTACCGCAGCGCGGCGCATTCTATTCAGGCCATTATTTTACATATATAATATATACTTCGTCGATTTCCATTTAAAATGTAATTTATAAATCGTTTTAAATTCGTTTTCAAAACGATTTCAACTTCCTTTTCAAATTCAAATCAAAATTGAATTTTCCAATATAAATTCGTTTTAAATTCATTTCAAATCGATTTCAATTTGAATCGATTTCGATTCAATTTCAATTCGTTTAAATTCAATTCAAAACGATTTCATTTCTATTTCAATTTAATTCGAATTTCAATTCTATTCGAATTTCAAATCATTTCAGTTTATTTCGAATTTCAAATCAATTCAATTAAATTCGAATTTCAGTTCTATTCAGTTTAATTCGAATTTCATTTCTATTTCAATTTAATTCGAACTGGAATGAGGCCCAATCAATTACCATATAATGTTAATTATATGGATTTCCTACCACACGTATATAACAGCAACGGTAAATCATCAACCATCGTCCAAAGTGCGTTCTACACTGTATAAGCATCAAATATAAATATTCAATGCTTATAACAGTCTGTCAATCAATCGATCGACATACAACTAACTATTGGGATTAGTGTATGTCATATATCACCCCAATACCCGTGTGGGGTTTTCAAACAATCAAACACAGATTTTATTTGTGCAGTTGGGCGATGTGCAAAATTTATCGTCCCAATCAATATCAGTCAAATGTGTGTATATAAACAAATCGTCTGATTTGTTTATATTCATTTCATTTCAAATACACGTTAAAAATTCTGTTTTTAACTATAAAATATTTTAATTATATAAATATTTTATTTCATTTCACATCACATCACACAATCAACTACACATCAAAATCAAACAAACAAGCATACAAGCCGTCCATGGTCTGTGGACGACGGGTGTCGGGTGCTGCTAAGCACCGTCTGCAACCTAGTATATATATTTAACTGTAAAATAATTAGTGAGAAAAAGTTCTCACATTGGTTTCCACTCTTCCAGTGTTTTATTTCTGAATTTCTGTTCCGTTTAAATTTGAAATTTCCTGAAATCCTAACATACTCCGTTCATTTCTTAGTCTGTGTCATGTGGTGGTGTTCGACATTTCGGTTCCAACGGTTCGAAAATCGTCCAAATCTGTGTCCGTTTGTTCAAGATGTAAGAGTTTAAACATTTACACATTTAATTACATAATAACTTTAATTAAATAAATATTTAAATCCTAATTACTAATTAAAACACTAATCCCCTGTTAAGCCGTCGTTCCTCCTGGAAGTAAACATAACCCATCGTCGACTTAGAAGAAAATCCGGTGTCACCCTTCTAGAAGCCACCAGAACTCGATCGCCCATCACCAAACCGAAGCGCCAACCCCCACCTTCCTCCTCCCTGAGCACTGTCGCCCTCGAACACCCCCACCGCCTTGGAATTGCATGCGAACAACCGGCATTTAAACCCCAAATTCGATAAGGTCAAGCAATTATACTCCATCATCACCGTTGAATATATTCATCTCCCCTAGATCTTCGTTTTCCATTTGAAAGTTTCTGAAATCATTGAACGAGGAGAGAGATCTGGGGGAATTAATTCTGGAGCACAATCGTTGTTCGTTTTGGGAATAGCGGCGGCCTGGGTGAAAGTGAGTTAGGGTTTAATTTGATTGGCCCAAAATTGTTTATATATAATATTTTTTTAATATTTAAATTTCAAAAAGACTAGTTTATCATGGCGAACTCCAAATCAATTCCAACGACTGGCACCCCTAGCTAATTACTCCCATTCCGAACACAATGGGATATGCCTGGTAATCCAATTCGGCTGTTACAATCAGTTTTCGTTGGATTTAAAATATAAATCTTTATATATTCAAATTAAACGCACATTTCAACTTACCGGGGCCACATACTAACTCGAAAAATTCCAGAAAAATATTTTCTAGCTTCGTATTGACAATACGGTCCTAACGAAACTAATTTCGTCGAATTCTGAGACCGTTCGAAAAATGGCCATTTTCCAGTCGATTAAAATCAACTGAAACTGGTCAAACGCGTTTTCCTTTGCCGCGCTTACATATTGAATCGAAAAATTATGAAATTTGAAACCTAGCAATAACTTGACATCACGGATCCAACAAAAGTGGTTTCATCAAAAACAGAGGTCGTTTGCAAATTTTCCATTTCTAAGGGCCTTTATATATATTAAAATATATATAAATTCCACAGCGACTTTTCTGAATTTTAAACTGGACATATCTTACACTCTATAAAGTGAAATCTCAGTTTCTTACATCCGTTGGAAAGATATCGTTAAACAGATTCAAATATTTTTGGTTTCGCTAAAATCCGGTTTAATTTGCACTCGGTACATTCATTTGAAATTTGAAATCGAATTATCGAACTACCGCGCCATTTTCAATTCCTTTTTTATATATAAATATTTATATTCTAACGACGATCTATATAAAATATATACATTCGAATTATATTCAAAATAAATTTCTCGTCGTTTTTATTTAAAATAATTCATTTTAAATAATCAAAATTCATTAAAATTGCCAAATTAAAAATTTTAAATTGGTTCGGATTTCCGGGTCGTTACAATCTCCCCCACTTAAAACTTTTCGTCCCCGAAAAGGAACGAAGCCGAATGTTGTTTAACTAATCAACTCAACTTCCAGTATTTTCACTACGGCTTAAGTTCTTCAACTTTTCAGTTTCTAAGAATTTTTCAAAAATTTGGCTAACACCCTAAATTTCCGAAAAATTGCGCCATAACCTCCCCTGCACCGGGAGCATCGGGGAAATCCCGAAATTGCCATACAGGCCCTCTGATCTCAAAAAGAAAAAGAAAAAGCCAATCGGCTCATAAAATCATCATCACCCAAACAAAACAGTAAATTATGGTAAACATGTACCTATTTGTCAGGCAAACAAATTTTATTCTTCTGCTCTAGCCTCCTTGCTTTGACCTGTTCAGTGTAAGTACATGTATATGCAAGCAAATGCGACCAAATTTCAATACAATTCACTATTTGGTTCAATTGGGCTAAATGGTACAAATTTTAATAAATCAACCAATAATCAACAACTCAACCATCAATCAATTAGTTGATTAGCTTTTGAAATTCATAACTTTGATACATAGTCAAAAATCAGATTTTTGATGCCAAATCACAACAATAAGCCCTATCTAGTTTCGGTTCTCACACCAGTCAATTGGAAATATATAGAAATCTCACTTTCAAAACTCGAAAATAAATATTGGCGATGGTGCCCCGTCACCAGAATTATCCCCGGGCACTAGAGGGAATATATATCTACCCAGTATATTAAAACTTCGAACACACGTTTACAAGACATATATGCAAAATCTCTATATATTGGATTGTCCAAATTCATATAAATAAATAATCAAATACGAATAATTGATTTAAATTTCAAAACAAAAATCGTTTTCAATTTTAAAAATATACTCTTCACACTCGTTCTAGGATACTACTGATCCCATTTCTAACGAGTCATTCTAACTGGATATTACTAATCCAATATCTGATGAATTCTTTCATATGGTTCTAATGTGTCTTGTTCTCTGAGCTTTGTAAACCAAAGCTCTGATACCAACTGTGAAAACCCGTAACTTTTCCGGTGAGGAAAGCGCGGATAGTTCGAGAACAAGCCACAAAATAGAACGCAGATGGGAGAACATTTCATTGTATATAACACCAATTCCATCAGATTACAAGAATATACAGAGTATAAATAAATAGTACACAGAAATATCAGAGATTTAAATTACATTTAAATACATCGCAGCGGAAATAATACAAACACAACTAGAAGGAGATACACGGATACAAAGCTTTCCGGATTTCGTTCCAGCTGTAAACCAGGATCCTGTGAATATAAATCTGCAAAACCTAAACTACGAGCTGCCCATGTCAAAATAAGGGCACCCAGAGTTTAGGTTAAAACAATAAACTCCAGGTCAGTCATTGGACTGGTGTGAGGACTAAAACAGTTATTAATCTTTATTTTAAAGTTAGGTAAATCAATGGACCACGCCGTATAACACAGAACGGGTTTCCTCCCAAGAACACCAGTGTATAAAACAACAGCGCAATGCTAAATAAAGAACAATGAAGCTATTATAAGACCCAGTTTCCATCACACAATGCAACGCAAGCCGGAGGATAGGGTTTTTACCTTATAATAGCCCAGAATGCTTGATACGTTTAAAACAAATCATTTGATACTATTATAAGTGCATAGTGTATAAAACAACTTCAAATCATAAATATCAATCATAGACGGCATAAGCGCCCCATCCCACTATGTCGCCATACTAGGCTCTATAAATAAAATCGCAGAATCACGTATTTGGAAATTGGATTTCCATCTATGAACCGAGGCAAAAGATAGTCCTCAATCGATTCGAGACAATCTAGCCCATGTCTCAGGATCAGAGCTCGAGTGACCCTTGGATCGTCAGGGCCGGTCCACCGATGTGGATTAAAATTCCTGAACACTACGTTTCCCCTCCCTTTGGGGCGTAAGTGAGCCAACAAATGACTCCATCGGACCCGGATCGTCCGATCAAACCGAGGCGCCTCGCAACAGCAATAACCACATAAGTCAAACTTGTCAGGGCGTGTAAAACCACTGACGCCACTTTTTAGCTAGAAGGAAACGCATGCCCTCCCTGAGGTCCGTCTCCCGTTTTTGGTTCATACCGGGTGTGAAACTCGCGAAGTAAACGTTACACAAAGCTACGCCACAAAGGCCGTGCTTTGATCATCAACCACAAGACTTTGCTTTTCAACATAAGCCTTGATCATTTGCCACTTAGGCATGCCACACAGGCAATTCACTCTATGCGTTTGATATCCATCAGTATATAACCCCTGAGCCAGTACGTCTCAGAGAAGGGCGTTAATCAAGGGAATAAATTTTCTATTGCCAAACAGATATATATTTAATAGAAATCAATCACACAGACTAAAATCCAATGTCAGACACACAGTCCATCTACAAGTTCGTTCTGGGTCTGAACGAAACCGGAGGCACCTAGTACCCCGCATATCCATCGATCTCCAAGTACGTCTGGACGATCACCAACTATTTCCATCTTCTTGGGTGAACATCCCAATCAAGATCATCAGTAATCACCCAAACGACGTGAAGACCTCCGGTCTTCGACCACCGTCTTCATCTTCGACTTATAGTCGTATCAGTTATTCAGAATGGGATAAACCCGGTCTTTCCGAATAACTCGCGTATATTATAAACAAGTGTAACACAAACACAACATACGTCTCATTCCAATTCATCAGTCACTAACCGTAAATTAACAAGAGAATAATTCCCCAAATATTAACCCGAAGGCCGAAACCAACATTAGATCAATATCCAGAAAACCATTCTGCTTAGCTAACCGACAATTATTTTCTAAATTTCACATTCATAGGGAAAGGTTCCCATTAACTTTATCAAAGATAAATCCTTTAAATTTATTCTTTAATCTACTTTTGAATATCAATTCAAACTAGTCGGGATTAACGAACCTTACCGAAGTAATCATTTTTTTTGATTTCCCAATCCCAACCTATTCATCCCATTAAGTAAAACTGGTAATACTTCATATCTAACACCACGGTGTTATCGGTAAATTCAATTACCATTTCACGTTCAAATCTAATTAAAGATTTAACTATCGCCTGGAGCAAAACTGGTGATACTCCATTCTCGATCATTTCAATCTAATTAAAGATTCATTAAAACTCCACTTAGTTTTAATCTTTAACGGGGTTAAAGAATCAGTGTCATTTAAAAACACTGTTCATGATAAACCCCAAAATCACATCACATTTCAATCAGTCCCTAACCGTAAATTAGCAAGTGAGCAATTCCCTAAGTATTAACCCCGAAGGCCGAAACCAACATCAGATCAATGCCCCAGAAACCATTCAACTTAACTAATCTCTAGTTAGTTTCTGATTTTCTTAACTCCATTTTGGGTCTAAGAACAGTATTATTGAAGATACCGTTCACGACAAACCAAAATCACATTCTATTAATTATCGGGTTAAAGAACAAGTGTTATTTAAAACACTGTTCACGATAAACCCAAAAATCAATACTAATTCAATTCCAATTAAATATTATTTAATTGGTACACTTCATTAAATCTAAATAAAAAGGTTCAATCTTTTTCTCAACTGGGTTCAAGAACAGGGTTTATGAAGACACCATTCACGACAAACCCAAATCACATTTGATATTAAATACAAGGCTCTGAATAGAAAATATATCGGCTTATATTCAATATCAAATTCTACGACCAACAAATATCGTATTGGAAATAACGATATATATATATATCTTTCAAATTTCCAAAACAACATCTGTATAATCACGAAATCCAACATCGAACTATTCCGAAGATGATTTCGATTCAAATCCATTCCAATTCAATTGTTGGAAATCCTGGTTATTTTCAAAACCATTTCTAATCCAATTTATTTATTTTAAAAATAAACAAATTATTATTCTAGTTCAAAACTAGTTCATTTCGATAAAAATCTATTTTTATCTTTTCAAATATGGGATTCTTCATTCCAGTTCTTCACAAATCATTTCTTATGATTTTACACAAATTATTACCATTTTTAATAATTTTATCAAGGCCCGTACAGTCGATTTCCATCAACGGCCATCAAACTGTACTTACAGCGACATTTTCAAAATTTAATTTGGACATAATTCCAAATCCAATCGTCAGATTTCTAATTTCTAATATTCATTAGAAAGCTCTTTTCGATACGAACCCAACGGTTCCGGTTTTAGGAGAATCCGACGGTCGGATCTCCCACAATACCCATTTGAAGTCAATGGTCGAAATTCACGAACTACCGCAGCGCAACGCGTTCTATTCAGACCATTATATTATATATATAATATATACTTCGTCGATTCCATTTAAAATGTAATTTATAAATCGTTTTAAATTCGTTTTCAAAACGATTTCAACTTCCTTTTCAAATTCAAATCAAAAATGAATTTTCCAATATAAATTCATTTTAAATTCATTTCAAATCGATTTCAATTTGAATCGATTTCAATTCAATTTCAATTCATTTAAATTCAATTCAAAACGATTTCATTTCTGTTTCAATTTAATTCGAATTTCAATTCTATTCGAATTTCAAATCATTTCAATTTATTTCGAATTTCAAATCAATTCAATTTAATTCGAATTTCAGTTCTATTCAGTTTAATTCGAATTTCGTTTCTATTTCAATTTAATTTGAATTTCAATTCTATTCGAATTTCAAATCATTTCAATTTATTTCGAATTTCAAATCAATTCAATTTAATTCGAATTTCAGTTCTATTCAGTTTAATTCGAATTTCATTTCAATTCAATTTAATTCGAATTTCAATTCCTTTCAAAATATCTGATTTTGAAATCACTTTCGATATTCATTATAAAATGAATAAAATCGATATAAATATCGTTCACGTCAAAATGGCGTCAATCTAATCAACACGGCTTCATATATTTCTATTTTCAAATATTCTATTTCAAATATTTCTATTTCAATATTTCTTTTCCAATATTATATTTCAAAACTGGGATGAGGCCCAATCAATTACCATATAATGTTAATTATATGGATTTCCTACCACACGTATATAGCAGCAACGATAAATCATCAACCATCATCCAAAGTGCGTTCTACACTGTATAAGCATCAAATATAAATATTCAACGCTTATAACAGTATGTCAATCAATCGATCGACATACACTTAACTATTGGGATTAGTGTATGTCATATATCACCCCAATACCCGTGTGGGGTTTTCAAACAATCAAACACAGATTTTATTTGTGCAGTTGGGCGATGTGTAAAATTTATCGTCCCAATCAATATCAGTCAAATGTATGTATATAAACAAATCGTCTGATTTGTTTATATTCATTTCATTTCAAATACACGTTAAAAATTCTATTTTCAACTATAAAATATTTTAATTATATAAATATTTTATTTCATTTCACATCACATCACACAATCAACTACACATCAAAATCAAACAAACAAGCATACAAGCCGTCCATGGTCTGTGGACGACGGGTGTCGGGTGCTGCTAAGCACCGTCTGCAACCTAGTATATATATTTAATTGTAAAATAATTAGTGAGAAAAAGTTCTCACATTGGTTTCCACTCCTCCAGTGTTTTATTTCTGAATTTCTGTTCCGTTTGAATTTGAAATTTCCTGAAATCCTAACATACTCCGTTCCTTTCTTAGTCTGTGTCATGTGGTAGTGTTCGACATTTCGGTTCAAACGGTTTGAAAATCATCCAAATCTGTGTCCGGTTGTTCAAGATGTAAGAGTTTAAACATTTACACATTTAATTACATAATAACTTTAATTAAATAAATATTTAAATCCTAATTACCAATTAAAACACTAATCCCCTGTTAAGCCGTCGTTCCTCCTGGAAGTAAACATAACCCATCGTCAACTTAGAGGAAAATCCGGCGCCACCCTTCTAGAAGCCACCAGAACTCGATCGCCCATCACCAAACCGAAGCGCCAACCCCCACCTTCCTCCTCCCTGAGCACTGTCGCCCTCGAACACCCCCACCGCCTTGGAATTGCATGCGAACAACCAGCATTTAAACCCCAAATTCGATAAGGTCAAGCAATTATACTCCATCATCACCGTTGAATATATTCATCTCCCCTAGATCTTCGTTTTCCATTTGAAAGTTTCTGAAATCATTGAACGAGGAGAGAGATCTGGGGGAATTAATTCTGGAGCACAATCGCTGTTCATTTTGGGAATAGCGGCGGCCTGGGTGAAAGTGAGTTAGGGTTTAATTTGATTGGCATAATTTATTTATATATAATATTTTTTTAATATTTAAATTCCAAAAAGACTAGTTTATCATGGCGAACTCCAAATCAATTCCAACGACTGTCACCCCTAGCTAATTACTCCCATTCCGAACACAATGGGATATGCCTGGTAATCCAATTCAGCTGTTACAATCAGTTTTCGTTGGATTTAAAATATAAATCTTTACATATTCAAATTAAACGCACATTTCAACTTACCGGGGCCACATACTAACTCGAAAAATTCCAGAAAAATATTTTCTAGCTTCGTATTGACATTACAGTCCTAACGAAACTAATTTCATCGAATTCTGAGACCGTTCGAAAAATGGCCATTTTCCAGTCGATTAAAATCAACTGAAACTGGTCAAACGCGTTTTCCTTTGCCACGCTTACATATTGAATCGAAAAATTATGAAATTTGAAACCTAGCAATAACTTGACATCACAGATCCAACAAAAGTGGTTTCATCCAAAACCGAGGTCGTTTGCAAAATTTCCATTTCTAAGGGCCTTTATATATATTAAAATATATATAAATTCCACAGCGACTTTTCTGAATTTTAAACTGGACATACCTTACACTCTATAAAGTGAAATCTCAGTTTCTTACATCCGTTGGAAAGATATCGTTAAACAGATTCAAATATTTTTGGTTTCGCTAAAATCCGGTTTAATTTGCACCCGGTACATTCATTTGAAATTTGAAATCGAATTATCGAACTACCGCGCCATTTTCAATTCCTTTTATATGTATAAATATTTATATTCTAACGACGATCTATATAAAATATATACATTCGAATTATATTCAAAATAAATTTCTTGTCGCTTTTATTTAAAATAATTCATTTTAAATAATAAAAATTCATTAAAATTGCCAAATTAAAAATTTTAAATTGGCTCGGATTTCCGGGTCGTTACAGGTGATAGCTTACCCAGATAAAAATAGAAGAGAACTCTCAAATCAATCATAACATCCATGAACAAGAAATAACCTAGCTAACACCGACTAAAACTTTGAATGCATCGATACTGAATGATTGGCCATTGGCATCTGTCAAGGGCTAATGGAATCCTCGGTTATAGTCAGGCCGCCGCATGTCCCCTGTATCTTTGCTTTCTCGAGACAATTAGATCACTCCTCGAGCAATCCAACGTAAACAATCTCTCTGATCCTAATAGTGGTCCCTATGATACCCTTGCTTTGAGTCCGCTAGAACCTTCAACTATCAATTATTCCTTGGCGATTCCAATCTCAAAGCCATCCTAGACAACTACATGCTTTAGCTTGAGTCTCACTTGAAATAGTCCATTATCTCTCATGCTTGAGTCTCACTCGAGTCGATCCATCGCCTCATTACATCATCCCACGATTAGCAATCATCAATAAAATTTTAATCACCCCTACCTTAAGTCCATGATTGAAGAAATATCACCTTGCTGGTAACTACACCCATCCCATAGAAGTTTTCACAATCTAACTTCACCAACGAGCTCCAGAAGGCCAGTGCTTCACACTCCTAAAGCCTCGACCCTTGATTCTTCACCCAATGGATCGATAGTGGCCCATATGCTATGGATCAGTTCTGGTCCATCCACTTATCTAGTTTTTGGCTAAGTTCAAGATCGATGCACTCCCCTCCTCGAGTACTTCCCTCCGGTCCAATTTTGTAGCCTAACCCTTTCCGGATGAATTTCCCTATCAATCTATCAACGTATATTTGAGTGACTATCCTCCGGCTCATCCAAATCACACCAAAACTTGCACATGGCCTATTTTCCATCTCTAGAAGCCACACCCCAAGTTTCAGCACCCCTCGACTAAATATGATGGATCAGTATTGGTCTTTCGGCCATGGACCGGTGCCAGTCTATACATAGCATATTTCACGACGAAATTTTTGAGGCTTCGTTTCAACACCTCCGTAGCTCCTCCACAAAGTTTCTTCTGAATTCGGTCATCTAAACCTACGATTTTCTCTATTTAACAATTCTAAGCCTATGACACACAATTCTAAATGACTAAATCAATCAAAATCATAAAATTTAACAAACCAATCAACAATTCATTCAATTTCAACCATGGTCATTCATAAAAACATGAACATGTATGAAATATAGCACAAAAATCATGGATCTAGTACAACTGAGATCTTAATGGACATTAAACATGACTAATTTAACAACTTGCCTGTTTATATGATCAAATCAAATAGTTCTAGGGTTCTTAATATTTCAATTAGCATAGGTGATCATCTTTAGGTGATAATAACATGAATGATGTGAAATAATCCTAAATTAACCCATATTATCCATAGGATCCATGTGAGAGAGATATATCACTCACCAAAAACCTAGATCCGATGAATTACTGAAGATCTGGATAGCGAAGAGAACACTTGAATTTGATACAAAGCGATGAGATATAAACCCCTTTGATGCAGACCTTGCCTCAGATGCACTTTAGAATGATTAAGAAAAGAATTTAGGGTTTCTAGGGATTTGGTTGAACCGAAGGTTCACAGACGCTCAACCAAATGTTTGGGATAAGGAAAAAACTCTAATTCTCTCGTCAAACCCTCATATATATAGCTGCAGGTCATTAGCCTAATGGGCTCACTAATCAGCCCATTAGCTGCTAATAATTTGCTTAGATGAAAAATAAACTTAAAACAACGATATCTCCTAAACCACTAAGCCAAATCTTTAATGTAATCGCTCTACGGAACGGTCAACCACAGTCCTGATCTAATGAGACCGATTTTGTTACTTGTTTTTGTTCCTATCAAAATTTATAGCTAAAACAGTAAACCCGTGGGTAAAATGGTCACAAATAAATTCGGTAAAAGTCATGGGCATGTCTCACATTCCAGTGAATGACACATTAAATTTGAAAATGATTAGATCACCAGTGAATAAAATATAGTTATTTTATGATCCTCTGATACACAAATACGAGTCATTAAGAATGTTCTTGTCGCTTTTGTCATGATGGAACTCCGAGTGTTGTTGGACCTTGGATGTTTTCTTGGCACCTCATTTTGAGTATGTGCATGTTTTACATATGTTTTTTTGAGTTGATCATATTAATAACTCACAAAGAACTTGTAAATAAAATTCGTAAATAAAAGAGTTCCTTATGTTCTTTAAAAGTCTAATTCAAATAAACTCAAACCTTATTATAAAACAAAACAGAGTCAATTGTCTTAGGCATTTTGTTCCACTTTGGCTTTGTCCATCTAGGAATTAACCTCTAAAGGTCTAGTTTATGATCAAGTCCTTTTCGGCCCATTGTTCTTGGTAGGGATTGGAAATCCCTTGTGCTCTATCAAGCGAGGCATGTACGTATTATTCTAATTTCTTCTAACGTTTGAGTTTTTCATTGACACCCCTCAAATGATGGTAGTCATTAGTGTTCTGGCCGTACATTTCATGGAAATTGCAGTATTTACAACATTGTTTTTCCCTTCTCCGTTGATTCTATCGGAATGGGTTTTTGGTATTGGACTTTGTTGTAGGTTTGATGATAAATGTTGTCCACATAGTCATTGAGTGTAGTGTAACTTATTAAATAATTAAAACTTAATCGTTTCCTGGAATACTTCTTTATATCATGGCTATTTGCATCATTCTCACCTTACTTTGGAATATTCTGCACATTGAATTTGACCTTATTACAACTCACTCTGGTTCTCTTAAATACAACGTAGCTTTGAATTGTATCATGCAGTTGTTGGCAAGTTTATTCCACGTTTGCCTAATTTCTGCATGCCTCTTCCTTATGCAGATATTGGTTTTCCATATTGTGAATGAATTCTATAGTTGTGAGAGTTTTTCATTCAAGCCCGTCTTCAAAGTTAGTGTGGGGGTGAATGCTTCGAATGAGAGCCATATGGACAATGTCCTTTTGCGAATTGACAATCTTCTTAAAGGCACTACAAAATCTTCCTGGAAATTTTTTAGTGACTTTCAAACCCTTTGAAAGACGTTGGATATAGACATGACATCCTTGGTGTGAGCTATGTGTTAGTAGAATGTTCCATAAACTTTCTAGTTAATTGTTTTCAAAGGTCGGTACGATCTCGACAGTAGTCGAAAGAACCATAAATTAGTTATGACTTCAAAATAGACCAGGAAAAACTTGCACATCACCGCGTCTGCTATGCAACTATGATCATATGCTGATTATACCTATTTTTGAGATGTCATAGGTTAGTCTTGCCTAAATAAGTATCCATAACAGGCATATTTAATCGCCTCATCCATTTGGCGTTAAGGATGTCATCAGTGAAATGGTTTTTCCATGTATCATTTTCGTAGTCATCATCGACTTGCCTTTGTGTTCCTCTCATGATCTGCCAGAACATGGCAGTATAAACCAAAGTTTGGATATCTATCGATTGATGATGTTTGTGATCTAACTTGTTGTGGTGTAACTGGTCGGGTCGCCTTACCTGAACAATATCAAGATACTCGGTTTGAGGAGACTGGATAATTGTACCTTTATTCTGGTTGGCCCCGAAAGGGAATGTGAATTAACTTATAGTGATAAATGGTGTTGGCACCACTACATAGGGGATTATGCCTGACCCTTTAATAGGGGTAGGTACTAACTCCTTTATCGGGATCCATACGGATCAGGTGAAGACCTAAAGGGTTCATCCCCCTCATTTGTAGTGACGCCTATACTTTCTTTGCATGTCCGCATCTGTTAATTCCTATGTCTGTGGAACGATGAAGCCGAGGAGGTTAAAAAGTCGTAGCTAAGACAGTGTTGTTTTCCTATTCCTATTAAGATGTCGGATATTAACTTGAGTGGCTTGTTGTAGCTCTTGCATTAGATCTATGTTATTTTGGATCACGGTGTTCAACTATTTTCAGATCTCCATTAAGCGCTTCATTATGTCTTCTAATTGGGCTTCAGTGATTGGATTATCAACACTAAAGGTTGATACCACATCTGTAAATGTGGTAAGTTGATGTTCTGATTGAGGTTGTCCAATAGATGGTTCTCCATGATCATCACTAGTAATAGAGACTTCGGAAGTTAAAGTCTCCCTCCTAGCCATTGATTCAAGCTTCCTGCATTGAACTTTTCAAATTTGAATAGGGATGGAAACTTGAAGGAACTAGAGATTGAGAACTTGAGTTGCTCTCAGTGAAAGCACCAGAATGTTTGCATCAAAATTTGGCACAACATCCAAGAGTTCTATTAGAATGAAGAAGTTAAATGTGAAAAGATGCAGTAGACAACAAAAAACCACTGCACCAGAACAGCTAAATTCTAACACTTATAAGTATTTCAAATAATTTCAGCAACCCTTTTTAAGTTTTACGAATGGCATGTGAGTAATGGGCTGGCCAACTTTGTAATACGTATTAGTGTTACGAGTAGAGTCATTGCTAACGCTTATTAATGTTGGGACCATAAGATATAGTAACACTTATAAGCATTGGAAAACAATTATTTACAAAGATTTACAATGTTACCAAAAAGAAATAATCATACATTTATAAATGTTGCCATACATAAATTTCTTTTTTGATTTTATAGTTTTGAAACATTTATAATTGTTGCTAATCCAAGATATTGGTAACACTTATATGCGTTACAATACGAAATTAAGTTCTTTTTTTTACACAATCAATATTAAAGTTATTAAAACAAATGAATATAACATATGTTTCTAATTTCCATATCACATATATAATTCAACTTATCAATTCAATATAAGATTTATTACACTTCCATATCTCAAATTTAACAATGTCACACTACCATAATACTCAAATATGAGCTACATGCTTCCAATTTCAAAATATCATGATATCATGTTCAAACTACAAAATGCAAGATACAGTTTCACTAAAGATACACATAATTTTAGATACTACGAAGGAGAAACGTGGGCCATATCACAAAGCCTCCATTTGAAAATTCACATGTGTTTATTTCCTCATTGCCATTACATTCCAAATTATGCTTTTTCCTCCAAATTCAGTTTTTACCTCCTCCACCAATGCCAACAAATTATAATGCATTCATTTTTACACATATACCTTTACCATTTGACTATTTAATGTTTCTTGATAACTTAGAAAACTTTAACATACTTATATACCATATTTTTGAGATAATTATTTCAAACTGCTAATTCTTAAAGATTTAATTACATACTTAATCAGAGGTTCACATTCTAGGTTATCTCTAAACCACAGAACAAATTCCTGAAATTAAGAAATCATTTACTATAAATAAATTCCTTATATTTACTTTGATAAACATATATTATAAAAAGAGAAAAATGTCTTTAAACGATCATCTATCCTCAATCAATTTTACTCCACCAACGACCGAATCTTCACCAATATCACCTTCATCACCAACGATTCAAACTCCAATCCCACGACATGATCCAGTCTATAAATGGTCAAATTATCATACTAGTTATACACTGGATAACAAAAAATTAAAACAACTATGATCGTTTCTCCATCAACTAAAGAAAAGATAGACGATACTCATCATTAGCAACGTCAACAATTGGAGCTTCAACTCAAACTCTATTTCGATCAAAATGTCACAGCACATCGTTTAAGCTTTCTCGAACAAATCACTATAAAGTTTTATGGATCAATCAAAACAGATATACATGAACTTCTCCTCTTTCTTCTTCATCGTAGACTGCATGGAATCAAAGTCCAAAATGACCTCCATATTCACCAAATACTTAAGATAAAAACTATGTTGCTAATGAAGGAGCTAACAATGAGAAGAGTGAAACTCCAAGAAAATCTAAATCACCATCATCCAAAATAAAATTTAAACAAAATTTTGTATTAGGAAATACATCTTTTATTTATGTATGCATGATCTTCTATTAATAAATTGTTGTGTTTTGTAGTGCATAAAAGAAAAGATAAACCTTAAAGAGAAATGAGGTTTACAAATGGGTTCGGTCTGAATTTTCCTTGTTAATGGCGATTAGGGATAACCTTTCTTTCTCCACCTTCCATTTCTAACCTTCCACTTCGATCTCTACTCACATCAACGCATCTCTCTAACCGCTCCCCCTCCCCCCATCCCTCCACTTTCCTATCCCCTACTTTCTCCTGCATGAGGGAAATCCGAACCCTAATTTACGAATCTCATATCTGACCCATTTTCACTGTCTCCCTAACACTTTCGATCCTTCTCACTTACTTCTGTCAACCTTCTGCTAACTCAAGTCAGCGTTTCTCTTTTGTGGTGTGGTTTATCTTACCTTTTTTGTTAACCCCACTGCATTCGCTTCCTCGGTTCTGGTGTCGAGAACCTATGGTTTGGCTGGAGCTCCAGATCAGGTTGATCTGGTAGGATTCATTAAATTCATGTTCGATTTTGACTTGCTATGGTGGAGTTGTCTCGGATCTTACATGGAATAAGATGATTATCTTACTTCTTCTAGTGTTTCGCGACTCTACTCTCCCCAACCTAGTATGCTTTTTCTAATTTCTACCAAGCATGCAATGAAAATGGTGCCTTTTCTCTTACTTGGTAACCTAACATAGATGTATGGCGTATTTGGTTTGTGTATTAGTATTTGTTGGGCACTGCTTGGAATATTGATTGACGGTGTGTCATCTTGTATGATCTGGTTTGTTTGATTTGTTGTTAGTTTGGGTAGCTGGTAGTGTGTGTTTCATGGATTGTCACTTTTGGGAGACTGGTGATCTGGTTTTTGCGGCTTGGTTCTTCGGTCAGGCTTGTCATGTTTGCTCGATACTATCATTTTTTTTGCATCCTCCCTTGCTTTCTCGACGATAGCCTCAGTTAGGAGGAGCAATAGTGTTTTTGGGTGTCGAAGCATCTTCATCTTTGCTTGCAAGTCTGCGCATGTTATTTGCTATGCTACTCTTAAGTCACATCATGATGGAATTGCACTTTCTAGCTTGGTATGCTGCTTTGCAGTGCTAGATAGTAGGTCAGAATTAGCGTGTAAAGTTTGGTAGCTTGCGGCTCTACTATGCTTTGTGTTCTCATCTTTGGGTTGTGGGTTGCTTGCTGTACCTATCCATGTCACACATCCCCAGGGTATCTGTTCCTTTTTCTCTGTGTTTCTCTACCGTTAAGGGATACTTTAGTTTCTTTAATTGTATAGAGTATACTATTTGTTGTATGTAATATGTTATGTAATCTCACTTATTATGAAGTATGTAATTTACCTGTTTTTCTCTCTGCATGGAGTAAGGATTTAATCTGTAGTAGTCTAGTATTTTAACTAGCTCCTGTACTATAATCTAGAAAAGATACAGTGGACGACCCACTATAAATGTCGTGTGTAGTGGACATTCCACTTTAAAAACCAAATAACAGTATGACAATCTACCAAACTCCTGTAACTATTATAATTATTATTTGTTATAATAATAAGTGTTTCAGATCACTATAAAACCGATCGGTTTTGCTAAAAAAACCTTAAAGATAAACATTCAAATATAAAAAAAATCTGACACTCTTCTAGTTAAGATAAACAAACTTTCAGGTAACCAATCAACTAAGTCTCTTTAACCAGTCGACTAAATACTTCCTTCAATTCTTGGCTCCAAAATCATGCTTAATCGGTCGACTAAATCTCTTCAACCAGTCGACTAAATTTAAGGGCAAAACTCTCGGGTAAATTTTTCCTATTACTCAGTCGATTGAACGTAATGATCCAGTCAACTGAATCATTAAACCTGCTCTCGGGTCGTAAATCTGCAGTGTTCAGTCGACTGAATCTACCAACTTAGATGATTGAATCTGCTGAAAAATTACTATATATGTGTTGTCTCTTCCTCTTCCAAACTCATTTCACTTATTTACTACTAAAATTTTGAAAAACCTCTCAAACCTAACTCTCCAAAATCACTCATTACCTAAACGTAAGTTCAAAATCAATCATAAATAGCTCCCCAGAGACAAAGTGAAGCTTCTTCATCAACCGGACCATCAAAAACATATATTGTGTCATTGCTATTATGTCAAAAGGCCAAGGATGAATTCAAAAAGATGAATAACACTCGTATATTTGAAGGTTCATTCATGTAATTTCCTGATTTTGAATCATATGAAATACTTCCAATGATTCAAAATAGTGGTTTTGAATCTCTTCTTTCATATACACCTAACAACGTTAATAACCATGCCTTGCTTCTTAAACTTTTCTTTGCAAATACGAATCTTGAGCAACAAGAACCCCAGGATGAAAACACCATGCATACCAATATTTGTTGAGTGTATATTTATCTCACACCGGCTAGATTAAGTCAGATTCTTCAACGTTCATCCAAAGGAAAAGAATTATTTGGAAGAAAATATTATAGATTGGGTCGATATGAGATTAGTCATCAATTTCGTTTTGATGATCTCACCGAACTCAAAGCAATTAATCTACGACCAAAGGCTCAGTGATTCATCGTGCTTTAACTCATACAATTAATCCTCATACCAAGAGTTATGATCAAGTATATCATAGAGATTTTCAATCTTTATATGCAATTCGGGGAAACAAGAAGATTAATTGGGCACTACCCATAATAGAGGAATTTCTGTGTTTTAATCAATCCTGACTGCGTACTATGTACTGCGGAGCATACATCACTCATATTCTTACTAATTTACAAATCCCAACTCCTGAAATCAAGAATCTCACAATAGGTTATTTGGGTACTAAGACATTAAGGCTAATGCATCAACATATTCAAACATTTGAACAATGAACGAAACATATGGAAGACAATATGCCACAACTTCCATCTCTTTATAGAACCCATCCAACTCCTACACAACCTACCCAACCAACACCTGCCCTGGATCCTTCCTCAAGTCAGCAAGCTCAACCCCCAAGATCAGCCTCAAACTCAACCAAGAACTCAATATCCACCAGTTCTTGAGTGTGAAGAGATAAATCCCGATGGTCCAATAAAAAAACTCTTATTTCTCTTGCAAAGAATTAAAAGATCATAGCTATAATGTGTAGTCAACTCTTATCCATGATTGAAGCTGAGACGGTTATTTCAGATATCAAAAAAGATAAAATTGTTTCAAAGCTTAATGATATAATCTGTAGCATTCCATCCTCTTTTAACTCAACTGCACTAATAGACTTTGATCCTTCCCATGGCATATATTGGGGATTCGACGAATCAGACAAAGATGAAGATGATGGCAATAAGGAAGGAGATGGAATTGTTAAAAATGGTGGGGAAGATCCAAAGGAACGATTTTATTCTGTTTATATTTTGGTTTTTAATCTTGAAACTCTTTATTTAATCTTTTGGCTTAAAACAATGCATTTGTAAATATTCTTTCATGACTACTACTATGGGTTTGTACTTATTATGTGTGTGAACATTTTGATATGTTATTCTTATGACTTTGGAATGATTTATATTCACTACAATAGTTAC
The DNA here is from genome assembly GCA_030737875.1 of Allium sativum. Taxonomy (NCBI): domain Eukaryota; kingdom Viridiplantae; phylum Streptophyta; class Magnoliopsida; order Asparagales; family Amaryllidaceae; genus Allium; species Allium sativum. The sequence goes on along the minus strand of CM060924.1, from coordinate 179,079,770 downwards.
CTTACTATGACACATATGCATAGATCGATTTTTTTTTGAATTTATGGTGTGTATATTATAATTAAATTGTTATAATAATTATCTCCTTTTTGTTGATGACAAAGGGGGAGAAATCATATGTGTGCTAACAACTGAATGTAGAATGTAGCAAAGATTCAGGGTGAGAAAGCATACACTCAAGTGGAGATTATAAGTGTTTTCTCATTTCATATTCAAGTGTTGTCATCAATAAAAAAAAGTGGAGAATTTTGATTCAATAGATTTTGATCAATGACAAGATGAAAGAACAAGTCAACGTATCACAATCAAGGTGTCTAACAAACACATCTAAGACTCTAGAAGTACGTTAGTTATTTTATATTAAGTTGGGTCTTGTATTAGATTATAATGTTAAGACCTCACCTTAATTTTTTATTTTTAAATTTTCAAAAAAAAATCAAGTATATATAAGAATCTGGAAAATGCACAATTCAGTCGACTGGATTAACCAGCTTAGTTGACTAAATATGTGTGCATAGTTATGTGCATGTTCCAGATTCAGTCGACTAAATATACTTATTCAGTCGACTAAATCTGGTCAGATACAAAACTTTTATTTGCTTCTAGTTTGGTTGACTGACTATGAATATTCAGTCGACTGAACAAGTTCCAACTATCATATTTTGAAGAAAGATGATTATTTTTGAAGAGTTTCCGTGATCTTAAAAGTTTGCAACTCTCTGATTTCGATCATGAAACTTTACCAACAGCTGTAACTCTTCTTTCACCATATATAAATGCAAGAACAACATCTCAAACAACTTACTCGATCTCATTCTTATCTATTCTATTGAATTCAATTTCTTGCTCATTCTAATTGGTCAGTTCTTGCATTTTCGATCTCTTTGAATTCTTTTGTCCCAATTCAACAGAGATCAAATTCCTATTTTATCTCCACCTACTCACATTTCTTAATCTATAAACTCGAGGAGAATATTATAGGATGATGTACTTAATTCGTGGCAAATTAGCGTTGTGCTAGCACACAAACAAGTCATTCATTTTCTGGTAATAAGTCCCGGAGCTACAGATGAAAATTCTAAAGGTAATTCAGGCGGTGAAGTCCTATAAGCGAGTCCACGCAGAAAAATTCTAGCTGGTATAGTTTAGGTATAAAGAAGTCCTATAATGGCGGTAGAGACCTGTTCCTCAGAGTGAAGAGAGGGTTTTATAGTAAAAGTTGTAAAAGTATATTAGTGACTGGACGTAGGACGGTGCTCTGAACCAGTATAAAAATTCCTGATGTTCTTTACCTTTATTTAGAGCTTTTATATTGCCTATCTGTGATATCATTTATAGATATTTATCTTATTAAATATTTACTTGCATATATCAAAGTTAGTATATCATCCATTAGAACTTCCGCATTTAGTACACTACTCTCATTTCCATGTTAGTCGATCGTACAAGGACTTTTCAAATGTAACACCCCACACTTTTCTAAGCCCGACTTTCGATAAAAATCGAAACTCAAACCTATTCAAGAATGGAGAGCATAAATCCAGTACTTGCAAATAATGAGTATGAGCATAATCAGAGTAAAATAAAACTAATTCACATTGGAAATAAAATAAGATAATTAATACCGACTAAGGCGACTATTTAAAGCATATGGCCACATTGATATCGAGCATCAAAGAACGAGAATCGAAAACGAAACCGAACAACTGCCAAGCCCTTCCTTTCCCAAGCTAAACCTAAGAGTTGTTATGAGGAGGGGTCAGAACAACAAGTGTTGGCGAGTAGATAATGTATAACACTATCTACAACACAAAAATATATCTTGTTTGGTTAGAACCAAATCATATGTCTAACAAGGCTAGTTATTCTAACCTAACCTTACAAAGATTTATGCACAACAACAAACTACCATACCCAAGGTAGTATTCCCAAAGGCAACGATATCATAATATTGAGATTGAATGTTTACACATAAGTGTGAAGTCTTTAAACCACCATTCAAGCAATTACCAAGGACTAAGAGGTGACCTCCTAACTACTCATTAATCCGTAAGGAGTTTAATTATTTGTTTACAGCCACTTAAAACCTCACTATCAATATAAGATAAGGGTGGATCCTTTCGATCACTTAAGACCCAAAGCGGACCTATCGATCACTTAATACCTTACTCGGTTGTTTACTCTACAGTAGTATAAATTAGAGGACACTGGCTACTAGGTCCTACTAATTTATGGCTTCCGTCATTCACGCAGAAACCCAAGAACCCCGCATAAAGCAAGAGAAAGTAGGAAACCACTTAAGGTTTAGGCAGAAGCAGGACACCATTTAAGACCCTTCTAGATGACCCCCATGTTAATTAATATCTAGCTAACCCTATTAGATAATCCCCTAGCCACATAATACTTCCTACAGGATAGGACGACTCATGGTACCTCCTTAATTGTCAATTACCTAATCCCAAGGTCGACGCTAACCCTAGTCACTTACTACCTAAAGGAAGCAGACCTTGCGAAACTTGTACCCAATAACAATTTAATACTTCTTATTTATAGGGAGGCGAGCTATGCATTCACTTAACACCCTTTTGAGGGTGAATCCAATTACTTAATACCTCTATCTCAAAGCAGGCTTAAACTTATAAATATTTCTTAGAAGGTTTCCACATTTGGGCGGGAGGCGGGTCTTACATCCACTTAATGCCTCACACTTGAAATAAACCACATTTTATGAAATAATCTTCGCTATGCAATTAACGATCATCATTGTTTCCTATGGTTAATGGTATCGCACATCAGTTGCACGTAAATTTGACTGTTGGAAAGTGCAGACTTCTGTTGAATAAGGCAACTAACCTCGCATCATTAACCTACTAAGTCCAATCCTTGTTCTTAATTATATTAATTCTAGTTAACTAGAATAGAATAAGGAAAACCTATAACTTCCTATCTTCGTATGTTTAATTATACGTTTGCATATGGGACTTAACATTTATTACGCCAATCAATCCCCATTAATTCCTCTTTTGATTCCATTTATTTCTATTATCTAGACAATCTGCTATTTATGACACTAATGGTCATATTTTCCTAAGGCATTCAATATCCTACTAAATGTCATTTCATGGTTCTTGCTACAATGGTCACAAAAGTTTAATTTTCATTTATTATAGGATTTATTACCATACATTCATTCCCATAAAATGAAAACATTTCAAATTCAAGCACATGATAAAAAACAAACACTTATTTAATATAATCACGTCACTTGCGTAGATTAGGACAGATAAGATTAACATATATTTATACTTATAATTTAAACGCGGAGTTAACGTAGTAACTAATTTATACTTTATTATTATTTAATAATTATATTCTTGTTTAATCTAGTGACCAAGGCAACCTTTTTGTGTTTAATCTTGTTTTAAGATTCAAAAACTTATAAAAGGTTATTCACTATAATTATTGTAAATTCTAACGAAACCATTTAAAAGTGGAAAGTTGACATTACTTCAAATCCCAAGGAAACAGATTAATGTTTTATTAAGAACAGATGTTGTAAACTACGTACAAAAGTACGTGAATTTGCATATCTCTTTTTAATTGATTTATTTGTGTTCCTTGTAGATTTCAAATAATATCTTTTATGCAAAACGAACAAGAAAGAAAAAATTACAATAATCAGGTAAAACCACAGACAATATTAAACACAATAGGATAATTATTATTTTAACCAATACTACATAAAATATAAGACGACACAAAATCCAATGAATCGAGAATAAAACTATAAATCTAAAAATGGTTTTAGGAATGATATGTGTTTACAATAACCACTGACAAATCTAAGAATATTTGTAGGCAATATGATTGACATACCATTGAAAGACCTATAATTTACATTTAATATATAATCATAATATTTCACATTTAAAAAATAAACAAATCAGATAACTTTTAGGCATATAATTAAATTCAAAACCAACGAATTATATAAGTTTATTATAAACAACACCTGAAAGCTATCTAAACCTGAATCTAAGATAGTTTTTGGGCTTAAAATTATCAAATTCTATAGATATACAATTTATTTTCAAAAGGGGATTAACAAACATAGATTTAGATTGGTAGAGTTGAAAGAAAAATAGCGAAATAAGAAGGAAACTCAATAATATAAATTATCTAAGTGAAGAACCATCTCTTTTTCATATACTTGAGACTACTCTCTCTAATCTTATTAATCTGATTTGTACATGTTCATAATTTATGTTTTTTGAAGAAATATGAGGATTATAAATGACAATGCTTTGTTGTTGCCTCTAGAAAATATGAATAAGAGAGTGGGGATCTAGCCCTTTATTTATAGGCGTAGAAATGACACAAGATCATTAGATTTAATTTTATAAAGATCCTTCCATTTATATAATAAATTATATAACAAACCCTAGCAGCCACACTGATTGTATTAACCAATTAGTCGATATAGCGGTCAACCGCCCTAATCGACTGCCCGGTCGACCGCCCTAATCGACTGCCCAGTCGACCGCTTGGTCGACTTAGAAGTGAGGTGGCATGTGACACCCCACTGTTGAGACAAGATTTTGATTACATATAAAGGTGCAATGAAGATCATTTCATAGAGATAAGTTTTTAACTTTGAGTCGTGTTAGAAATATGTTAAAATCTATCCTCAAAGTATAACACGAATGCACAAAACAATATCATATCTTCGTTGCTGAAATCTGTATATTTGAGGAATTTAAAAGTCATAGAAAAAGCCCAAACGGTCCAGGATCGGACCGGGAAAGAGTGCAGAGTGATATAGACTGTGGACCGAAGTCCTCTGGTCCACAGCCATAAAACGGTCGACCGCCCAAAAAGGACCAATCGACCGGCTTTGCTGTGTTTTTTGAAACAGAAACTAAAACGGTCGACCGCCCAAAAAGGACCAGTCGACCGATTTATGTGTTTTTGCACATAACGGCTATTTTTCTGGAATTTTCAATTCAACCAGTCGACCGGTGATTTTTGACCTGTCGACCGGTCCGAAACATCAAGCTTTTTTTTTCTGAAGGGTTTCAATTTTCAATGGAAACGGATGCAATATTTTGTAGAAACTCTTCATGAAGGAATGCAAGTATTCTACACTATAAATAGACTTGAACTCATACTTTCAAATCACCGATTCTTGCTCTAAATTCTGATCTTACTTTCTAAATATTCTTGCATTCTAAAAGCTCTCAAATATTTCAATTGCTTATTGAATCATTGAAATTATTTCATACCTCTTCATTCAGTAAGTAATATACTTCCTTAATTCTACGCATTTAAAGTATATACTTGAGGATCAGATTATAGGAAGATTGTACTCAAACCGTCGACTATCCGTGTTGAATCAAGAACACAAAGCAGAAGTCAAAACCATTGTATCAGTTGAAGTCCTGTGTGTGATCAGGCAAGTGTTGAAGTTTTGTGTGTGATCAGGCAAGTGTTGAAGTCCTCGTGTTGTTAGAGGAGTGAAATCCCGTTCGGCTGCTCGGGTGTTGTGAACCTGTTCCTCCTGGTAAAGAGAGGTTGTTGATTAGAGAAAATCCAGAGAGAGGTCTGGGACTGGACATAGGACAGTGCTCCGAACCAGTATAAAAAGCCCTGGTGTGATTTTTCCATTTTTACTGCATTTACTATACTACTGTTCTGTGATTAGCTATTACTTTATACATGAATATTGTTTGTCATATTACACGATCCTTGTGAGTGTACTATACTTGACAAGTACACGCACGCACTTTCAATTGGTATCAGAGCCTGGTGTTCTAGAGATCGTAACAACATCCTAGAACAAATGGCAATAAAGAAATCTAGTCAGGGAATTAGAAAATGGAAGAGCAACAAAGAAGAATCAGGAGAGCAAGGAAACAAGTGTCTCATGGCTAAAGTCAGATCACAATCGGTATGTACAGATTCATTATATAAACATCTTTTGTTAGACCATGAAAAATTATTGAGACTCAATACATTCATTTTAGTAATGTCAAAAAATTACAAGTAAGAAAATTCCAAATTAAAAGAAGAAAACAATCGTTTGGTAAAACAAGCCAAATGTTTTGAAAATACCTTAGAAGAGCTTGTTTCTCAATAAGATTTCCTTCAAAAAGAAAATGAGCGACTAGAAGATAAAAACAATGTTCTTCTAAAGGAAATCGATCTTTTGCAAAATAGAAATATATCATTAGAAGATTCTTTAAATAATTCTAGTTCTTTAATTTCGTCTCTTGAAAAAGAGAATGGAGCTTTAACTGAAATGAATTTAGAATTATCTAAAGAATAAGAGATTTTAAAGGTGAATAATAATATTTTGCAAAATGAATTTTTTGACACAAAAGAAAATTTTGAAAAATTACAATCTCCTTTTAATTGAGAATCTCAAATTTTTGGTCTCAAAACTGAGAACGGTACTTTGAAAGAAAAAGTTTCTGAATTAGATAAGGAATTTGGTAATAACAAAATTTCCTTTGAAAATGTCACTCGCGACTTTAGAATCGAATTTGAAAAATGTACAAATAAGTTCGCGAAATTTAATAAAGGTCAAAATGATTTAAATGATATTTTATCCTGCTCTAGACCTTTACACGATAAAAGTGGTGTAGGATATAATAAAACCAATCATAGAAATAGTACTAGATATGCTTCTATGTACAATAAGAATATCACTACTAGTACTAATGCACATCCAAGACCCAATTATTATAGAAATTCGAATACTTCTATGACTAGCGGTATTTATAATAAATATAGAAGTACGAAAACGAATAACACTAGAAATTACTTAAGTATTTGGGTTCCTGTAAGTTGGAAAAACAGAGAAAAATATATCGATGATTATTTTGATTTAGTAGTTAATAATGAAAATTTTATCTTTAAAGGTTCCATTAAACCCTCTTGGGTATGGTTACCTTCCATCTAACCCATGGACCCAAAACAAAGCAAGTGGGTACCAAACTATATATGTTATATTTTTTGCAGCTACACCACAACAAAGAGAATGTTATTCTGTATCTCCTAAAGGTGCTATAATTATTTGTATTCTCTACTACTCTCGATTACTGTGCTTATTATGGTATTTATTCTTTTTAATTGATGACAAAGGGGGAGAAATATTTTCTCTTGTGATTATTCATATCATTCATGTTACATATACTATCATTTAAAAATATGTGCTTAACATGGTAATAGTATATGTGTGCTAACATTTGTTAATGCAGGAATCGAAAGGTAAGATTATTTATATTATGAACTAACAAATGTTGCAGAAATTTAGAGGGAGCTTTATATTTAGAAGGAGAAAATCCAAGATGTTGTCATCAATCAAAAAGGGGGAGAATGTTGAGACAAGATTTTGATCGATGCCAACATATAAAGGTGCAATGAAGATCATTTCATAGAGAAAAGGTTTTTTACTTTGAGTCGTGTTAGAAATATGTTAAAATCTATCCTCAAATTATAACACGAATGCACAAAACAATATCATATTTTCGTTGCTGAAATATGTATATTTGAGGAATTGAAAAGTCACAGAAAAAGCCCAAACGGTCCAGGCTCCGACTGGGAAAGAGTGCAGAGTGATATAGACTGTGGACCGAGGATCTCCAGTCCACAGCCATAGAACGGTCGACCGCCCAAAAAGACCAGTCGACCAGTTCTACTGTGTTTTTTGAAACAGAAACTAAAATGGTCGACCGCCCAAAAAGACCAGTCGACCGATTTATGTGTTTTTGCACATAAAGGCTATTTTTCTGGAATTTTCAATTCAACCAGTCGACCGGTGATTTTTGACCTGTCGACCGGTCCGAAACATCAAGCTTTTTTTCTGAAGGGTTGCTTCCATTCATCAAGAGTTTTCTCTTCAATTTTCAATGGAAATGGATGCAATCTTCTCTAGAAACTCTTCATGAAGGAATGCAACTATTCTACACTATAAACAGACTTGAAATCATACTTTCAAATCACCGATTCTTGCTCTAAATTCTGCTCTTACTTTCTAAATATTCTTGCATTCTAAAAGCTCTCAAATATTTCAATTGCTTATTGAATCATTGAAATTATTTCATATCTCTTCATTCAATAGGTAATATACTTCCTTAAATCTACGCATTCAAAGTATATACTTGAGGATCAGATTATAGGAAGATTATACACAAACTGTTGACTATCCGTGTTGAATCAAGAATACAAAGCAGAAGTCAAAACCATTGTATCAGTTGAAGCCCTATGTGTGATCAGGCAAGTGTTGAATTCCTGTGTGAGATCAAGCAAGTGTTGAAGTCTTCGTGTTGTTAGAGGCGTGAAATCCCTTTCGGCTGCTCGGGTGTTGTGAACCTGTTCCTCCGGGTGAAGCGAGGTTGTTGATTAGTGAAAATCCAAAGAGAGGTCTGGGACTGGACGTAGGACGGTGCTCCGAACCAGTATAGAAAGCCCTGGTGTGATTTTTCCATTTCTACTGCATTTACTATACTACTGTTCAGTGATTAGCTATTACTTTATACTTGAATATTGTTTGTCGTATTACACGATCCTTGTAAGTGTACTATACTTGACATGTACACGCACACACTTTCACCCACATCACTTAATGTCACTTATATGAGAATGCATTAGCTTCTATGAAGTGCAATAAGTATACAGTAACCAAATTTTCGCAAGACAGAATAATAATCGCAACAGAAAAATTAACTTTTATTATTAAATAAAAAGCAACACTTTTGAATCCCAGTTACAACATCATTTTTGTGATAGTTCTCAAATACCAATGCAATAGATAAAACCAACAAACTTATAAAGCAAATTATCAGAGTACAAAATATCAATCGCATATCCCTCTTTAATAGCCATATCAAAGTAGAGCAACAGTCGATGTAATACATAAAATTAGAAATCCAAGAATCTAAGCTAAATATCACGGTCAGTGTTGATCACTACCTTGAGAACCGGAGGGGAGAAAAGGAAGAGAGAGAGAGGAAAAAAACAAAATAGGTCAGACATGAAGTCTGGCGAGTCCAATGATTTTTAGCATAAGCACATATAAATGATATCAAGACAAGTAAATAATACTGGATGAGAAAGTACAGTACAAATAATAGGTAAGTGTGAAGTGAACGGATAACAAGATAAGACAGGAACGGTTAAGCTTCTCATTTATATATAAGAATAAATTTTCTGCACCAATACTAGTATATCAAGATTAGGTTTTAACCTAATTAATACCCATGTGATCGGCTCCCTATTATGTAAATATCATATGTCATCCCCGACAGAAGGGTGTATCAATTCCTAAAGCAACAACTTATAGGACACTGACCTGTTTGCTGGCATTACAGCGTCTTAGTTTCCCCAATAGGACCCATGCACGCTCATGGCTCCGCTAAAACATGCCCGTACCCACCTTCCTCTTTGAACCTCTTACTATCCAGTTTAATATAAGTGTGCCCTGGCCCCTACCTAGTATGAGGTCCCTCCTAAGATACCAACAGAGATAGTACTGATACGGGTTCTACACACAAATCGACACAATCCAGTCCCCCTAAGCTTGTGCCCCCAAGTAACTAGGATTTAAGAGTCCTTAAACCCGATACATCAACAGAACTAAGGAGCTCTTAGCTTATAAAATATCCATTTTAACTTAGCAGGTTTAAGTTTATTAATAAGCCTGGTTGTAAATGATATTTCTATGTTAATGTTATTTTGTGTACAACCCATTCCCCTATACAAGCACATGCCCAGATGTATATGTCCATTACAGTATTTCAGTTTACTTAGTTTACACCCGGTACTTACATTTTCATAACATGGTCTTTACTTAATCTTAAATTAAGTCTAGTCTGTTTAACATGTCTACATATTTCCCCTTTTACTATAATCCCCAAGTTTTACAGTCAAAAGTCCTCATATTACAATATTTCCCAATTTATCATTTTTATTGTCATTTCAATTATTTGAATTATGCGCAAATATAAGTGGTAAATGGCCCAGGCTTTCGGTGGCTTACGCTCAGTATAAATGAAAATAAAAGGAAGGAGAACAACATAATCAAACCCAAACGGTATAAAATAGGCATATAAAAGACTATAAATAGAAGAAAGACAGAAAGAAAAAAGGGATTAGGAAGCTAGATCTATACATGAACATAAATTAACTATAGATTTGAATAAAAGAACATGTATTAACTGTAAAGCTGAATTAATAGTAAAAGTACATATATAAGAAATAACATACAGGTACTGTTTATTCCAGATCCAAAACTATGCTCTGTCATAATACTTTTTAGATGTCAGATCTAAAAATAACATGGACTCACAGAGATGTAGGCTGTATACAGAAGTAGTCTTTGAAAAAGGGATGTTATTGATTGCAAATCTTGAATCTTGAATTTTCTTTTTAATTTATATATTTTGATAGCATCTTCCCATTTTTCTTAGTTTACTTTAGAATATAATCATGGAGAAAGAAAGGAAATGAAGAGAATTTGTGTGTAGGAAAAATGAGAGATAACCATATATTTGAAGATTAACCAAGCCAACCCAAACCGTTAGATATTAGGTTTTCAAATCCAACCATACAACTTAACAAACGAGCGTAACCTATAAAAACAGTCCAGATACAGAACTTCGTATTCAGCCTGCATGCTCGTGGGTCGACATCCCCACCTACCGTGTTGACCCATAGGTCGACTCCCTTAGACATAGGTTGACCAATGTATGGGTGGGGTCGGTCCATTCCCTTTCTTGCTGCACTAAACCTGCTATTTGAATTTTTAATTATATTTAATCTTTGAAAGCTCGTGACTTTTTCATATGTTATCCGATTTACGAAAACTCAGGGTCTATCTGATCCAAAATTCCTAGACGAACGCAACAGTAAAGTCGGTTATACTTACTTTTGAATATTTAAATAATTAATATTCAATTTCTTGCCTCTCTTATGTAGTTATGGTGTATTTAATTATGGGGTTCTACATTCTCCCCTACTTAAAGGATTTCGTCCCCGAAATCTCTAAGTTAAGAAGAATGTTATTATTTAAACAACCACCTACAACCATATACTCGTCCAACCACCACTGGTATCCGTTGTCCTTAAAAATTTCTAATACTTATATAAACATATGCAAGGGTGTTGTGCGTATATGTTCCTATACTAATTCAAAAATCAGGCCTTCGACTGATTCAGTTGACCTTCTTAATGCAATATCTGTCTGTGCCATGTATCCAATTTGTATGCAAAAGAATCCTAATATAACGTATAAGTTCTATATGCGTGCACAATCATTCATCAAAATGCAACATCCATATGGAGATTCAACCATTTTCATATGGAAAAAATTAAAATGCACACACATCCATATGCAATATGTAAGTGTTTGAGCCGATCTAGTGCCAAATGTGTGTGTATATGCATCCATTGGCAACCACTAGAAAACACTTGCAACCATCAATCATAACATGTCTCATACACATGTTTTCATCCATTAGTTTGCACCTAAGTATCGAGGATTCGAATGAAATGACAAATGTACTCGAATGATAGAAACAAATGCGAACTAAAAAACTTGGAAAAGAAATAAAGAACGTACCCTCAAAGAGAAAAGGGTAAGAAGCGCGAATCTTGTCTTTGGGTTCCCACGTCGCATCGTCGCGGTCTTCTCCCCGCTATATCTTCACTAATCTCAATATCATCAAGCGTGCTCGGCTCTACTGCCGCTGTTGTATCATGTAGACATTTCCTTAAATGGGAAACATGGAACACGCCATGAACTCCCGCCAGCCTCTCTGGTAGTTTAACCCTATAGCCATCTAACTTATCCTCTCAATTATAGGGAATGGCCCTACGAATCTCGGTGCCAACTTCTGAACAACATTTCTAAGAGGTGATACCTTGATGAAGACCATATCTCTATCTCAAATTCCAAATACGTCCTTCTCTTATCGACATATGACTTTTTCCTGTCCTGAGTTGCTTTTATCCATCGGCGAATAAAATCAATCTTCTCAGAGGTCACTCGAATCATCTCAGGCCCAAGTAAAAGTATGTCCGTAGACTCCCACCAACCTGTCAACAATCTGTAAGGTCATCCATAAAGTGCCTCGAAGGGTGTCATGCCTATACTTGACTGATAACTGTTACTGTAGGTAAACTCAACTAATGGGAGGTGCTCCTCCCAAGTCCCTCTAAAATCTAGAATACACAGTCTTAATAAATCCTTAAGTACCCTATTGACCATCTCAGTCTGAGGGTGGTATGTTGTGCTCAATCGTAACTGTGTACCTAGTGCCTCTTGCAAGCTCTTCCAAAACTCCCTCGTGAAGATGGGGTCACAATCACTTACTATACTGGAAGGTACCCTATGAAGTCGGGCTATCACTCTAAGGTATACCGACGCTAGCCAAGTTGTGGTCCTCTCGCTCTTGACAGGAACAAAGTGAGTGATTTTAGTAAGTCTATCAACTACCACCCAAATGCTGGTGTTGCCCATCCTTGATCTAGACAGTCTATCTATAAAATCCGTAAAGATGCTCCCCACTTCCATTGTGGGACATCCAAAGGTTGAAGCTATCTTCCAGGTTTCCTTTGTTCGGCCTTCACTCGCTGGAAAGTCAAATATCATCCCACAAACTCTGCCATGTCCTTCTTCATACTAGTCCAATATGGAAAACTCTCTTCATATTTCAGTACATCTTGTCACTACCTGGATGGATAGTCATCCGAGAGTAGTGGGCTTCCTCAACTAATCCCTAGCTCGGGGAACACAATGTCTTCTGTCTTGTCTTAGCAACCCTTTCTCGTCCACAAAATATCTACTTAGGTGACTAGAGGTCTCTCGTCCACTAAGCCTGTCCAAGATGTCTATTAATTGTGGATCTTCTTGCTGTGTAGATCTAATGCGCTCCATAAGAGTTGGTTGTACTATCAATGATGCCAATATACCAGGTATAAAATTCGTAAATAGGATAAAATCAAAGGTCGATATATACTCTAAGCTCTGCCTCTCTACGAATAGAGGACTCAAGGTCATCCTTTGCCTACTCAACGCGTCGGCCACTACATTACCCTTGCCTGGGGTATAAGCTATTTCAAAATCGTAGGATGCTAGGAACTCCATCCAACGTTGCTACCTTAAATTGAGATCCTTCTGCGAGAAAAATATATTTGAGCTTGTGATCCATGTATAGCTCAAATCTCTCTCCAAGTATATAATGTCACCAAGACATAAGTGCGAACACTATAGCAACCAACTCTAGGTCATGTGTAGGGTAATTCTTCTCGTGAGTTCTCAACTATCTACAACTATAGCATACTTCCCTACCTTTTTGCATCAATATGTCACCTAGCCCTATTCCACAAGCATCTGTGTAGAATGTAAACACTTTGCTACCAATTGGAAGAGTCAAAACAGGGGCTGATGTCAAAGCACTCTTCAATCTCTAAAAAACATCTTCGCAATCAATGCTCCAAACAAACACCAAGTTATTTTTCGTCAGTCGGGTGAGCAGGGATTATATCCTTGCAAAATCCTTAATGAACTTCCTATAATAACCCGCCAACCCTAAAAAACTTCTCACCTCCGTTGCATTCTTCGGAGCGTTCTAATCCTCAAGTACGACGATTTTAGTGGGGTCCATCGATATTCCATCCTTGGAGACAACATGCCCTAGCAATCTTACTTCCTTTCTCCAAAAGTTACACTTAGAAATTTTGCTTTGAGATGATGCGATCTGAGAGTGCGTAGAACCTCTCCTAAGTATATGGCATGTTCTTCCTTTTTCCTTAAGAAGATCAAAATATCATCCATGAAGACCACCACAAACTTGTTCATAAATTCTCTAAACACCTAACTCATCAAATCCACAAAATATGCGGGTGCATTGGTCAACCCAAAAGGCATGACCGGCCACTCAAAGGAACCATTTGGAGTTCTGAAAGCAGTCTTATCAATACTGTCATCCACTGCCCTCAGCTGATGAAATTCTATGGCTAGTTCCAATTGCAAGAAAACCAGTGCGCTTAATAGCCAATCAAACAAGTTGTCAATCCTCGAAAGTGGGTGCCTATTTTTCTTGGTGAGCTTATTCAACTCTCTATAGTCAATGCATAGACAAAGTGAGTCATCCCCCTTGGTTGCAAAGTCGACCAGTCTACACTTCCTTGGCTCTGTTTCATCTACATGCACCCTCTCTTCAACGGTGAACCAAAGTTATAGATATCGATAACACCTTTGCACATGTCCCGCAGCAAAGCCTAACTAATGAAGTTAACTCATTGGTTCCCATCTGGATCCTGAGTAATTACCTCTCATTTGGACTTCCTTTGCATCTCGGGTTTTAATCATTGTCTCGGTTCGGTTCGGTCCCCATTCAGTTCGTGGTTCGCGGTTCGTGCCCAAGCTCCTCGGTTCATGAGTCTCCGGAGTGGTTCGAAGTACTTCATAGCTCGTGGCTCACCCGAGTCCAGTTTGTGATGAGCATCGGGGTTGGGTCGTGGTAAAGCAACTGGTTCGGATCGGTCATGATGCCTCCTTCAGATCGGATCATGCTCTTCGGGTCGTGCTCCACTTCGGTTCATGGGTGCCTTCGGGGTCGGCCATGGGAAACTTTCTGGATCGGTTCATGTTACATAAGCCACGAGCCGCACCATGGTCACGACTGGGTCGATTCAAGGTTCTTGACCCGGTCCACTTCTTACAACAAGCTATTTACGCCACACGACAGCATTTTCAACCATTCCAACTTCCCTATGCACTCACAAATCATACTAAATAGTAGTAGCGTCATATAGAATCAATCAAATGTATTAAAACATCGATTACATGAAATATTTTAGATCAAACATACCCAAAAAGCATGATTTTCCCCTTAATCCCCTTAATCATGTTAACTATAAGATTAGCAAAATTAATCCAAATTAACCCAAATTTTCAATAGAGGCATAAAATAATATCTAAGAATTTTTACATGTTTTTCCATATTTTTATAATGCATTATTTCGCTAATTATCACTAATCATCCCTAATTAGTCGTAATTGGAGAAAAAAACATGCAAATCACTCAACTTAGCCACAAATAAATTGTAGATCTGAAAACTCCACTGATTTGGGTTGAGTTCCTATGTGTTCCAGTAGATCTATCTCGATTTCAATGCTAGTCCGCCTTAATTTTATGTAGTTTTGTTTAATTTGTGATTAGGGATGAATTTAGAAGGCAGAGGCCAATAATAGGGTTAGAGGAAGGTAAGTGGCGGCTGGAAAAATGAAAATGAATCATCCACTTACTCTTTTCAGCCCTCCCATAACCCTAATCCCGAAATGGGTTATGGGGCTAACCACTAATCACCTAATTAAGCCCGATTAAGCTGTTTTTCCATCTTCAAACCTTATTCCAGCCACATCTCCCAAACAGTAAGTCCGTTTGATTAATGTGACTACTCTACGTAAAGGTAAACCATCATCCGAATCCTATGGAAGTGGTTTCAAGCTAAAACTCCTTACCAATCAAAAGTTATAGGCGAAACAAGATTCGCTAGGGGAAAATGGTCATTTAAAAATTGGCAAAAAAATGTGAATGTGGAAAATGACCCCAATAGTCATTTCTCAAAGTTACATGACGATATTACTTCGTATGAAAATGGAATAAATATTCTACGATCCTCCGATGCGTAGAATGTGGGTCATTACACTCTCCCCCCTTAAGAAATTTCGCCCTAGAAATTCCTTAAGTACGAAAACATACAAAGGTGTCCCGCATGCCTATCAACCACTTACAAACAACTAATCATACATAATAACACAACAAGCTTTTCCTAGCGTGCGATTTACTAACAAGGGAATAGCTATATCGCGATCAAAATCTTACCGGGCAAAGAGTTCTGGATACGACTTCCTTATGCTCCCCTCCATTTCCCAAGTACAATCATTCTCATTATCGCCCACTGGACCTTAACCAATTTCACCGTCTTCCTTTGAAGTTGCTTTGTATCATGTCCGACAATATGAATCGTTCTATGGCTCCCAACTGCCTCAGATTCCGACTCGATATCATCCAACTGATCTAGTGAAATAGTCATATCAGAATCGTGCACAAACTTCCTTAATTGGGAAACATGAAATACGTCGTGAACTCCCGCCATCTTGTCTGGTAATCCAACTTTATATGCCAAATTCCCAACTTGTTCGAGAACGGGAAATGGATGAACAAACCTTGGCGCCAACTTAACTCTCTTTCCAAAATGAATCACACTCTTTAATAGAGAGATCTGGACGAATACCAGGTCGCCAACGGAGAATTTCAATTCTCTTCGTCTTTTATCAGCATAACTCTCTTCCTATCTTAGGTAGCCCTCATTCGCTGTTGGATAACCTTGATTTTATCTGAAATTTTTCTTATTACATCTAGCCAAGCACAAATTTTTCACCGGTTTCCAACCAACATGATGGTGAGTTGCACGACTTTCCGTACAAAGCTTCAAATGGAGCCATACCAATACTGGATTAAAAATATTATTATATGCGAACTCAACTAGATGCAAATGGTCATCCCATGACCTTCTGAAATCCAATATACAAGCTCTTAAAAGATCGTCTAATACATGATTCATCCTCTCCGTTTGACCGTCAGTTTGGGGATGGTATGCAGTACTGAGATGTAATTCTGACCCTAACGCCTGTTGTAAGCTCTTCCAAAACCCACTGGTAAATAACGAATCTCGGTCACTTACAATACCTTTGGGTACTCCATGAAATCTCACTACCGACTTCATATACAATTCTGCTAACTTAGTTGTTGTACTATTCGACTTGACCGATATAAAACTTGCACTTTTGGTCAATTGATCACCACCCAAATACTATCATGACCCGATCTAGTCCTTAGTAAACCATCAATGAAATCAATTGAGACTTGTTCCCATTTCCATTCGGGAATTTCTAGCGGTTGTAACAAACACTAGGCTTCTTTTGCTCGGCTTTGACTGACTGGCAATTCATGCACTTGGATATAAACTTCCCAACATCTCTCTTCATCCCTTCCCAGTAGTAGGTCTGCTTCATGTCTCGATACATTTTGTTACCACTGGGATGAATAGCTAGTTTCAAGTGATGACATTCTCTAAGCACTTCATCTCTCAATCCATTAACGTTGGGTACAACAAGCCTCTCATTCTTTCGAAGCCATCCCTCTCGATCAAGACCATACTTGTTCATTCTCTCGTCCTTGATACCCATCTCCACCTTGGAGATGATTTCCAATAGATTAGGATCGTCCCATCGACAAGAACCAATC
Source organism: Allium sativum (assembly GCA_030737875.1). Lineage (NCBI taxonomy): Eukaryota > Viridiplantae > Streptophyta > Magnoliopsida > Asparagales > Amaryllidaceae > Allium > Allium sativum. Next base: position 179,062,452 of record CM060924.1, on the reverse strand, counting down.
TTCTCAATCAAAATCGGTCTGATCGACAAGCTTGCTAACATCTCTGGATCCAATTCGCACTTAGGTCTGAAATCATATCCCACAATATACTCCAGTTGCTTCCATTCAAGAAACATATCCCCCAAACTGGTATGTCTCCTACTCAATACATCAGCTACCGCATTGCCATTCCCGGGTGTGTATGCGATATTGAAATCATATGAAGCCAAGAACTCCAACCATCTCTGCCGACGAAGATTTAAAGCCTTTTGAGAGAAAAGGTACTTTAATGACTTATGATCAGTAAACAACACGAATCTTTCTCTCAAGAGATAGTGTCTCCACATTTTCAACGCGAACACAATCGCTGCCAATTCCAAATCATGGGTAGGATATCTTTTCTCATGTCGTTTCAGTTGCCGACTAGCATAAGCTACAACCCTACCTCCTTGCATAAATACAACGCCTATTCCGGTACCACAGGCATCCGTGTATACCATCATTCCTTTGTTCCCCTTAGGAATAACTAACACTGGTGCGCACATTAACTTCTCCTTTAGGCTCTTAAATGCATTCCCACACCTTCCGTCCCAAGCAAAAGTTTGATTCTTCTTGATCAACTGAGTTAACGATGCCGCTATTTTGGAGAAGTCTTGGATAAACTTACGATAATATCCCACTATCCCCAAGAAACTTCTCACGTCCGTTGCATTCTTGGGTGTAGACCAGTCTTGCACCGTAGCCACATTCGCAGGGTCCACGGCAATACCATTCTCTGAAACAACATGGCCCAAGAACCTCACATCCCTCCTCCAAAAGTTACATTTAGAAAATTTCGCTTTCAATTAGTGTTTCCTCAACACCTCCATCACTATCCTCAAATGTTCCTTGTGTTCTTCCTCCGTCCTCGAGTAAACTAAGATATCGTCCATGAACACAAGAACAAACTTATTCAGTTGATCCCTGAATGCCCTATTCATAAGATCCACAAAATATGTTGGTGCATTGGTCAATCCGAATGGCATTATAAACCACTCATAGAATCCAGACGGCGTCCAAAATGCCGTTTTAGGTATACTCTCAGCTGCTACTCAGAGCAGATGAAAACCTATCGCGAGATCTGACTGGGAGAACACTCTCACTCCATTTAACTAATCAAACAAATCATCTATCCACCGAAGAGGATACTTATTCTCCCTCGTCACCTTATTCAACTTACGGTAGTCCACACATAATCGAAGGGAACCATCGGCCTTGGTAGCAAATACAACTGGTGCTCCCCACTCGGAAACACTTCTTTGGATAAATCCCTTCTTCAAAAGATCGCCCACTTGCACCTTGAGCTCTCGCTGTTGTCTTGGCGCCATATGACGAAGAGGCATCACTATAGGTCTGGAATCTTTCACTAAATCAATCCGAAACTCGATCTCTCGATGTGGTGGAAGTCCGATCACTTCCTCGAAGATGTCCGGGTACTCGCCAGTAATAGGCACATCTGATAACTCATCCCGTGGGATGTCGAGGGAATGTAGAAAACTAGCCATCACCTCATCACTAGGTAGGCAACCCAATACCATCCTCCGCCCATCGTCCGCTCTAATGGTCACTAAAGACCCCTCACAGTCTACCACCACTCCATACCTTTGGCGCTAATCGACTCCCAAAATAATGCCAAACCTAGTAAAGGCCAAAACAAAGCAATCACAAGCAAACATACATACATCCATGACTCGATAAGACCAAATTACGACAAATCATACTAAGGCTAGTCGAAACACTGATCGGGTTCGTCACAACTAAAGGTCTATCGACTATCTCGGGTTCCAATTCCAACCTATCTACCAGGTCACTAGATACGAAGGAATGGGAAGCCCCGGTATCAAACAACACTCGAACAGAAACATCATAAATAGAAATCATACCTTGAACAACAACACGCTTTCCCTTCTACGCCGCAGTTGGGGCATTCGACGAAGAAGTAACAGCGTTGATAGCATATGCTTTCACGATCTGTTTCTCCTTAAGGGGTTGTGGACATTCATTCTTAAAATGTCCCACTTGGCCACAGTTGAAGCACTTCTTTTCCCCTAGGTTTGCTCGACACTCTTTGGCATAGTGACCTTTCTTGCCACATCTATAGCACTCGATATCTTTATTATTCTTCTTTTTCTGACAATCCTTGGTCTGATTCTGTTTCCTCTTATTCCGGGAATTATTCTTGCCTCCACCGCTTGCCTGCGGCTTTGGATCCTTTGCAGATGTAACAACAACCTCAGTTTTTGACTTACAGTAAAGCCTCTCAGACCTCAATGCCTTTCCCACAATAGATTCGGATGTCTTGTCAATATGGTTTATGAGTCTTTCCCCTAAGTATTCGTCTAGGCCAGTTATGAACTTCTCATTCTTCTTCTCTTTAGTATCGATGAGAGATAATCCATATTTCGATAAAATATCGAACTCAGCAATATATTCCGAGACTACCCAACCATTCTGCTTAAGTTCCAAAATTTTCCTGAACAATTCTGATTTCTGAGTAGTTGGAATAAACTTACCACTGAAGCGAGTGTTAAACTGATTCCAAGTAACTTGATCCTCGGGAGTAGCTGCTTTAATAGCATTCCACCAATTCATAGCCCGTCCTTAAAGCTAGCGCGATGCTAATTTTCTCTTCATTGCATCATCGATCCCAAATCCTCGAAGATGAGCTCACAACTATCAATCCAATCTTGTACTTCTGTAGCCGATTCCGTTCCGTGGAACAGTTTTCCACCAAGACTAGTACAATCCTTGTAGAGCTTGGCAAAATCGGCTCTAGGCACCTACACTACCGCACCAGCACCATTAGCCGCATTAGGAACTGCTCCCTGAGCATCCCTAAGCATCTCTCGCAAGAAGGAAGTAAACATCGTCCTTATATCAGGGACATTCCTATTGTTGGCCCCTGAACCCGTACTGCTCGTATTTCGGCTCATTGTCCAATCTGTACAAAGAAAATGATTAACTAACTCCTTAGTGATGCCCGTGCAGTATGACTTCTTCCTTAGATATGCTAATAATTTATGAAAATCAAAATATCACAAATACGCGCTCTCATATACACATACTATCTCTCCCTGATGTCTTCCCCTAGGTTAACTACGCAACCTAGGCTCTTATACCAAGTGTGACGGCCCGCCCCGAACAAGCCGACATTTCCCCCAAAAGTGCTATGCTAATGCCCGACTAGAACGGAACGGTCGTCAAAGGAGAAGGATATAAAGCTATGAATTATCAAGAACCTGTAGTATATCTCACAGCGCATAAAATAAAATACAATAATAGCATACTTGACATAAAACAGGCGAAACAGTGCGTAAGCTGAAAACTTAAACCATCATAGCAGTGGAATCCAAAATACAGCCTATGATCCAAACCACATTATTACAACTTCAATATACTGTCTCTAAAGTAAAATAGAAAAGGTACACTACTAATGCCCAAATCAGTGACCAACAACAACACAGGGAGGATATATGTAAATAGTACGTGGTAACCTCTTGCTCATCTCCGGACAGCTACTCGCGCATCACCACCTATCCCGCCTCTAGTCTGCCCGTTTAGGAGCACCTAGAGTAGTAAGAAGAGACATAAATGAAACGACCCGAAAATCGCCCTTGCGGGAAATCACCGGATACGCTTACTTTGGGCTACAACACATCAGAACAACAACATCAGACTTTTATAAACATCATAACAATGTTACATCAGCGTACAGAATATCAGAGTGCATCGAATAAAATTACAGTGGAAGATAAATTACAATATTTTAATACATTAAACAGCGGAAGACTTCTATGCTTTGGAAACAGCTTTAGGCTTCGATTCAGAATCCTGCTCAAGAGATAAATATCTGCAAAAAGCTACTCGACTGCCCATGTGGAAAAGAGGGCACCCGAGTTTGCAAAGGTGGAAACAAACAACGGGTCAGTCATGGGACTGGTGTCAGAATTCTTAACTAATTTCACTAATAACGATGAGACAAATCCAAGGACCACTCCGCTAACGTGGAAAGGGTTTACTCCAATGGATTGTCATGCATAAATTAAAGTAAATCGTTAAACAACGCAATGCTTTTTGGAAAAATGAAACCATCATAAGACTCAAGTCCCATCACACAATGCAACGCATACCAGAGGATTGAGTTTGACCTTATAATGGTAAAAAATGCTTGATACGGTAAAAACGAATTTGATATTATTATTAGTGTATATACGTTTCAAAAACATTTCAAAGTAAATGTATCAATCCTAGGAAGCATAGCTACCATATACTATGCCTCCATACTAGTAATACAATCAAAACCGCATGAGGTCGTATTGGAAATTGGGTTTCCATCATGAGTCAAGGCTAGGGAGGATCTCCTTACCGATTCAAGACACTCTAGCTAATGTCTCAGGATTCCCCGCAGAGAACCCTTGGATAGCTGCAGGGCCGGTCCACACATACAACTTCGTGGATTAGTTATTCCTGAACACACGTTTCCCGGTCCTATAGGACCTATCATCTGAGGCGCCTCATTCCATCATCCACGTAAGTAAAATATCAGCCAGTTTAAGCACTGACACTACTTATAGATAGAAAGAAACGTGCTACTCTCCCTGCGTTCCCTTCTCCCGTTTTAGACTCAACCGGGTTGTGAGGCTCGCGAAGTAACGTTATAACCACAAGGCCTGCTTTTCAACAAAGCCTTGATCATCTTCATCTTGGCGTGCCACGTTGACAATTCACGCCATGCGATTGATAACTATTAATACACAACCTCTAAGGGCGTTAAGCAAGAGAATAAATTTTCCGCCACCAACGGTCGTACATTAATAGAAATCAATTTACATAGAACAAAATTCAACGTCAGACACACATTCCATTTATAAGCTTATGCTCTGGATCTGAGCGAAAGCCAAATCCGTACAAATCAACACTACGTCCGGATAACTACCATCTTAGCCCCGTCTTGGAAGCAAATCAATCAGGGGCCTCAACACTTGTTACTATTCGATGTGTAGATCGTCGGTCTTCAATCACCGTCTTCAATTCTTCCATTTAAAACGTCGTATGATTATTTGAAATGGGTATAACTCGGTCTTTTCAAATAACTCTCGCATATATAAATTTGAAGACCATTTCATATCATTGTTAATAATTTGTAACGATCTATCGCTATTTTTACTTTACTTTACATACACATCCTAAACACAACAATGTATATTTTCTTCTTCCATCCTTCAATTTACACAAAATGTATATTTGGTTTCATTATTTTTCTTCCTAATGAAAATCTATTCCTTAGAAATGTAAATTTCTAATCTTATTATTCACATTGAAAAATGTAAATTTCTATTCCTATTTTATTTACAATGAGAAATGTAAATTTATACTTCAATATATTATTATATTGAAAATGTAACATTTATTTCATATTATATTTCCTTTGTTTACATTGAAAAATGTAAATTCTTTTAAAAATATAACTTCGATTTCATTCTTATTTACATTGAAAAATGTAACTTCCTTTTACCTCCTCTAAAATAACGATAAAAATATATGATTTTTATTCTATTCTTATGATTTGATGGGAAATCCATTCTTTTAATTACATGTCAAATCTTGCTCTTTAATTTTGCAATGTAAATTTCTATACTTTAATTACATATAAAAATGTAATTTTATTTACTATGCAAATTCTTACTCTGTTATTACGTATAAAAATGAAGTTCAATTTTACATGTAAATTCTAAATCTTTAATTACATATAAAGATTTCCCTTCCAATTTACAATGTAAAATCTATTCTTTAATTATACAATAAAATATACTTTTAATTTGCAATGTAAATTCTCATCTTTATTTACATAACAAAAATGTGTTTATAAGGTATATTGAAATGTGTTTTATTTCATTACATTTTGCTAACGACAAATATTCCTATTTGTATATTCCATATTAATGTACAATGTACACACCATAATGTTTATTTTATTCTTATTCACATACACATCTATACATGCAATGTATATTTTTTTTACTTTTGGTTTTAATTACATAAAGATGAAATTTTCTCTTCTTTTAATAAAAGTGTAAACTTTTATTCTTTAAACATGACGGTGAAAATAATCTAATTTCTATTCAACACATAACGGTGAAAATAATGTCACTTTTTAATTTAACCATTTATATTTTAATATGGGCCAGACCTCTCACATTAGGCCTGCAACTTGTGGATGCTAGATAGGCCGGTCAGTTCCGGGTAGACTTACCCCAAAAGTCGGGCTTAACCTCGTGTCTTGGCCCAATTTGTATTTGCGCACTTGGACCTCTCACATTAGGCCCAACATTTGTGGCTGCTGGATATGCCGGTCGGGTCCGGGCAGACTTCCACCACAAATGTGACCTAACCTCGTGTCCAAATACAATTTTAGTTAATCATTATAATTGTTCTACTAAAAATATTATTTTACATGACACTTCTTAACATGACTGATGTTTTTAATTCACTGTCATTCTATAATAAAAGTGACGAATTCTAATGTCATATAAAGATGATATTTTATATGTAAATATATTTTCTATGAATTCTAATGACCTTATTAATCTAATGACCTTCTAGTTTTAATGACATTATATTTAACGGCATTTTAATCTAGTGATATTCTAGTTTTAATGACATTCTAATTTAATGACATTTTCAATAAACGACATTATAATATTTTAACATGAAGGGCAAGTTTATCCTAACATAAACGCCAATTCCAAATTTTCATAAAATTGACAAACTAAATTCCACATAAATAACAAATTAATTTTTACATAAATAACAAATTAATTTTCTCATAAATAATAAATTCAATTTAAACATAGATGAAAAATTTATCCTACATGACATATTTCTAATAAAAGTGGCATGTCTATCCTAATTAAACATTTTTGACTAAAATGATATTTCCTAACTAAAATGATATGTTTAACACAACATGATAAATTCTTACAAAAATGCTTGTTTAATTAGCAGAGATATTTTTCATATACGATAAGATTTTTTTTTTTTTGACACTCCATTCTAATGGCACTTCTATATAAATGAGGTTTTTAGCCTACATATACCTTAACCAAAAATGTTATTTTTAATTCTAATGCGGATTTCATAACAAGAAAGTTATTTTGATTCCATTGCGACATTTCATAACAATGATAGTTTTAACATCGCTAACATTCTACAAAAAATGATTACTTAGTTTTATTGGAAAAAAAATTTATTCAACAAAAATGAATGTTTTCTATGTTTTAACAATCTTAATATTTCATGTTAACATAAAAAAATTAAAAACTTTTCCAACCATACTTGTTGACATAAAAGAGTGATCTTTGTGATAAAAACTTCTAACATAAATGTTCTTTTAAATCTAACATAAATGTTCTTTTAAATTTCTAACAAAATGATCTTTTTATACTAATTCAACATGTCTAACAAAATGATAATTTCATTCTAATTCTAATTCAACCAAATGATAAAAATGGTTCTTTTCATTTTGTTGAAAATTCTAATACAACAAAACGATAAAAATAAGTTTCTTTCAATTCAATTCTTTTTATTGTAACTAATGACAATAAAATATATGTTCTTTTGTTTCCACTCAACTAATTAACAAAATGACACTTTTGTTTATTCTATTCCAAGAAACAAAAATGATGATTTTTGTTTCAATCTTTTCGTCACAACAAAATAATATATTTGTTTCCGACAAATTTTGTAACAAAGGTGACATATTTGTTTTCATCAATTTTATAATAACAAATTGACATATTTCTAATTCAACTAATTTAATGAACAAAAATATAACTTTTTGATTCAACTATAATCTAATTAACAAAATGTTAATCTTTGTTTAATCATAATCTAATTAATAAAAATGTTGATTTCAACACAACGTATACTGGAAAAATGAAAGTTTTATTTTGTCAATTTAGATTTAACATAAATGACATGACTATTTTGTCAATTCTAAATGACAAAAATATTTCATCAAGTTAACAGATCAACAAGCATCATCAACAATTTTACATCCAATCACGAACATTCAGCAAATTATTACAGCGCATGTGTAAGACTAAAATTATGATTAACAAATTATATTTAAATAAAGGAATAGAATTTCTCACACTGTTATTGAGTTCTGCGCTGTTCAGATCCAAATTTTGGTCAAAATTCAAGTTGCTCAGAATCAGGTCCAGTTAGTGTCATCGCGTAGATCTCGGTCTCACGATCGTGGCGCACCTGAAATCGTTCGATTTCGAGTCCGTACGAGCAAGATATGGTTAAATTAAGATTGGTAAAATTTTGAATTAAATTAATTAAATAATCAAAGGTTGAAAAAGTCAACCTTCCTCCTTCTCCCTCCATCACGTTTCAAGGCCGTTACTTTCATTATTATTGAACCCATTAGGTTCAAAACTAGGTCTCCACTTATCTCGGGATTGGTGAGGCTAGAAGTCGATCGGAAGGTGGCAAATCGAAGAGGAAGGAGAGGGCTACGTGCGCCGGAAGTGGTGGGGGTGCGGTGGGCCATGGTGGGCGCGGCGGGGCTGTTTTGAGCGCGGGTTTAGGTGCTTTCCCTCGAAATCCATGCACTTTTGGTCGATCATAACCGTATGGATCTGTAGATCTCTCCAAGAGCTTCGGATTGGTATATAATATGTTGAATTTCATTGAGCGGATCAAAAGTTATTGAGGAGGGAAGTTTCGGCCATTCTAGGCCATGTAAAATGTAAGTGACGACTGTGTTTTGGTAGGGAAGGGTTAGGGTTGAGGATTAAGGTGTATATTTATATTATTATATTAATTAATTACCCAATTAAGGCCCGATTTGACCCGAACTCAAAATTAGGCCCAACGACTGTCGTTCTTACCCATTAACTCCCATTCCAGACTCATCTAGCTATGTACCGCAGGCCAAAACGACTGTCTTGACCCAGTTTTCTTTAATTAAAAATATTTTCTTTTATTTTTATTCAATCGTACGGAAAAATTCACCGGGGTCACAAATAAACTTCAGAAATTCCCAAAAAATATATTTAGCTATGTTTTGACGCTGCGGACCTAGGAAAATTAATTTTGTTCAATTTTGAGCCCGTTTGAAGAATGACTATTTTCAAGTCGATTAAAATTGACCGAAATTGACAAAACTGAAATCTTTTTGCCACGGCCACAAATTAATTCTAAAAATTATGAAAAATTAAACTTAGCCATATTTTTGACATTCCAGATCCAACAAAAGTGGTTTCGTCGAAAACAGAGGTCGTTTGTAAAATGACTGTTTTTAAGGGCTATATATTTAATATTAAAAATACATTTTTAAACAAATCATTTTCGAAACTCAAAATATATAAGTGTATACTGTTTTTAAATGCAGAAACATCATTCTGAGCTCAATGGAAGTGGTTTCGAGTTCAAATTCCTTCGTATGCAAAAAGTGGCATTTTTGACCATTATAAATTTCATAACGACCTTTCTAAATTTTAATTTGGGCATAACTTTTGATTCCTGCTAGGAAATTTCAATTTTTCGGATTTGTTAGAAAGATATTTTTAAATAGATTCCAATATTTTTGGTTTCACTAAAGTCCTTTAAATTTTGCATCCTGTATGGACAGTCAAAGTTCAAGTTTGACTTTTCAAACTATCGCGCTATTCCTAACTCCTTTTATAATTAAAATTAAATTATTCATTCTTACTTCAATTTAAATCAATTTTTAATCACTACTATTCTAAATAAATTATTTTAAATATCATAAACTCATTAAAATTACTTAAAATAAATTTTTAAATTTACCCCAAAATTCAGGGTTGTTACAGTCTCCCCCACTTAAGAACTTTTCGTCCTTGAAAAGGAACGAAACTAAAAAGTGTTTAATTAACTAACTCATCTTTTTATTTTATTCTCAATTGGTTTCTATAATTTTATTAGTTGAACTAATAATTACACTACACAACCATCAATCAATTTGCTGATTAGCTTTTTAAATATTTATAACTTTATATATTCGAAAATCATATTTTCAAAGATCGGATTATATATATAATCAAAATACATTATTTATAAACTGGGCACTCTCAACTCATTCTAGGGCATTACTAACCCTATCTCTAATGAGTTTTCTCATTCTAGGATACTGCTGATCCTATCTCTAATAAGTATTCTTATTGGATATTACTAATCCAATCTCAGATGAGTCTTTTGTTCAGTTCTAATGAGTGGTATCCCAAAGATTTGAGATAACCAAAGCTCTGATACCAAAATGAAACGACCCGAAAATCGCCCTTGTGGGAAATCACCGGATACGCTTACTTTGGGCTACAACACATCAGAACAACAACAGCAGACTTTTATAAACATCATAACAATGTTACATCAGAGTACAGAATATCAGGGTACATCGAATAAAATTACAGCAGAAGATAAATTACAATATTTTAATACATTAAAAAGCCGAAGACTTCTATGCTCTGGACACAGCTTTAGGCTTCGATCCAGAATCCTGCTCAAGAGATAAATATCTGCAAAAAGCTACTCGACTGCCCATGTGGAAAAGAGGGCACCCGAGTTTGCAAAGGTGGAAACAAACAACGGGTCAGTCATGGGACTGGTGTGAGAATTCTTAACTAATTTCACTAATAACGATAAGACAAATCCAAGGACCACTCCGCTAACGCGGAACGGGTTTACTCCAATGGATTGTCGTGCATAAATTAAAGTAAATCATTAAACAATGCAATGCTTTTTGGAAAAATGAAATCATCATAAGACTCAAGTCCCATCACACAATGCAACGCAAACCGGAGGATAGAGTTTTACCTTATAATGGTAAAAAATGCTTGATACGGTAAAAATGAATTTGATATTATTATTAGTGTATATACGTTTCAAAAACATTTCAAAAATATTTCAAAGTAAATGTATTAATCCTAGGAACCGTAGCTACCATATACTATGCCTCCATACTAGTAATACAATCAAAACCGAATGAGGTCGTGTTGGAAATTGGGTTTCCATCATGAGTCAAGGCTAGGGAGGATCTCCTTACCGATTCGAGACACTCTAGCTAATGTCTCAGGATTCCCCGCAGAGAACCCTTGGATAGCTGCAGGGCCGGTCCATACATATAGCTTCGTGGATTAGTTATTCCTGAACACACGTTTCCCGGTCCTATAGGACCTATCATCCGAGGCTCCACATTCCATCATCCACATAACTAAAATATCAGCCAGTTTAAGCACTGACACTACTTCTAGCTAGAAAGAAACGTGCTGCACCCTCTGCGTTCCCTTCTCCCGTTTTAGACTCAACCGGGTTGTGAGGCTCGCGAAGTAACGTTATAACCACAAGGCCTGCTTTTCAATAAAGCCTTGATCGTCTTCATCTTGGCATGCCACGTTGACAATTCACGCCATGCGATTGATAAGTATTAATATACAACCTCTAAGGGCGTTAAGCAAGAGAATAAATTCACTGCCACCAACGGTCGTATATTAATAGAAATCAATTTACATAGAACAAAATTCAACGTCAGACACACATTCCATTTATAAGCTTATGCTCTGGGTCTGAGCGAAAGCCAAATCCGTACAAATCAACACTACATATGGATAACTACCATCTTAGCCCCGTCTTTGGAGCAAATCAATCAGGGGCCTCAACACTAGTTACCCATTCGATGTGAAGATCGTCGGTTGTAACACCCCACGCCCGCTATGGTCACTCTCTAAGGGAATGCCATAGCATCGGTGGAGTATTTTAGTGAATATAGAACAGAAAAATTACAACAAGACAGATATAAATAGTACTTGAAATTTTAAAACATCATCTCATAACAGCGGAAGTAAACATGTCTGGTTACATCATAAAACCATGATAAAAGTCAAGTACAATATCCGTCAAAATAAAGAAGTACATAATCCCTCTCTGATACAATAGCCAGAACAAAAAGAAAAGATAACTGGATAACTGGAGCTTTACATCTATCCAAGCTCCTAAAGACTGGAACAGCAATCCGATCAAGCTCTACTACCGCTAGGATCCACCGTAGGACCTGAGGGTTGGGAAAAAGATAAAAACAACGGGGTCAGACATAAGTCTGAGTGAGTCCTATAACTTTAACAATACAATCATTAAAGTAACCAGAGAAGACATAAACTTGACCTACGGTAATATCTGGGGATGAATGGCTACACTAAGCAGCTTGGTAGACTTAGGATAAACTAAGATAACCGTCAGGACGCATCTACCCACCCAAGGATAATTACTAACTGCACCACACCAGTCATTCCTACTTAAAGGTTGATCCCTCCAAGGACTTAGAAAATTTCCCCAGTAGTTTCGTGTACTCCTAGCCCACTCCATAGGTGCCGTCTGCCTCTATCTCCACTAGGTGTACTTATTAATTCTTACTCAGTAGTTTCGTGTACCCCTACATAGGTGCAACCACTACTCCCCAAGCGATCGGCTCCCCTACGTAGATACCCGTGCTGGTCCCACGATTGGGGTGTATCATTCCCCTAAAGTGGCTACCAGATAATATCAACAGTGCACGGCTTTATATCTACACGATGCAACAACGACTTACCAACCAGCCCGGGTCCACACACGCATATAAACCCGTTGGTCCCGCGTTGCCACCGCTAACCCGGTTTGGCCTCTTATAGTCAAGCCCAATATGCGTGTCCCGTCACCCGACTAGAGTCGAGCCCACAAAGATACGTTTGGGATATTGGTTGAAATGGGCCCTCACAAGCTACCACCTAAGCTTGCTATTTCTAGTGAATTCCACTTAACCCTTTAACCATGCCCCCTTACATGTTATAAATCTTGGTTAAGTCCTTTAATCATATTCTAATTGTCATACGAGGTACTCACTAGATTTTCACATGCCACCCATGGCACTTACTTAACCCTTTAATCATGTTTAATTACATGTTCTACCTTGGTTAAGTATTCTAATCGTATTCTCACATGCCACCCATGGCACTTACTTAACCCTTTAATCATGTTAATTACATGTTCTACTTTGGTTAAGTATTCTAATCGTATTTTCTCATGCCACCCATGGCACTTACTTAACCCTTTAATCATGTTTATTCCATGTTCTACTTTGGTTAAGTATTTTAATCGTATTTTCTCTATTGCCACCCAAGGCAACCCACTAGTCTCATCATGCCACCCCAAGGCACCCACTTAACCCCTCATGTCCCACTACATGCTAATATGGTTAAGTGTTTCTTAATTCATTAATTAAGATCATGACCTCATAAAGACCTCTCACATTAGACCGTCTTTTATGACTGTTGGATATGCCGGTTGGTTCCGGGCAGACTTCTGTCATCAAAAGGGTCTAACCTCGTGTCTTTACTTTAATCATGTATTTAATTTATGACTAAGACCTCTCACATTGGGCCAATCATTTGTAGCCGCTGGATGGCCGGTCGGTTCCGGGCAGACTTCCGCTACAAAAGGGTCCAACCTCGTGTCTTAGTTGATTAATTACACCTAATTAATCACCCCCATATTAATTATCCCTAATTAATATCAAATTTTCCATAACATAGGTAGACCTAACTCAATAGGTAAATTCCCATGGGGTAGACCTAACTCAATAGGTAAATTCCCACTTATGGTAATTTATTTTTATGGTATGCTTAATCATACCCAATCATATTTTTATTAACATATTTACCAACCCCATCGTTCCCTACGTAAATCGTTCTCATTTCATGACATAAATAAGGGGAAGATCATCACAAATATCATGGGTTTAGCATACAACTTTGTCATGGGTTAAGAGGATGTCAACTTGCATATATGAGCATATGTTAACCCAACTACATATACCCCAAACTTGCATATTATCATACACATATCTTGCATAACATGTTGATCTTGCATATAAGCATTCACATGACTTGCATAACATATTGCATATAGGCATCCTCACAACTTGCATAATATGTTAAACATGCATTTAAGCATACACATAACTTGCATAAGCATTCGTATTCTTGCATAAGCATTCACATTCTTGCATAAGCATTCACATACTTGCATATTAACTCTTAAACTTGCATAATGTGTCATCATGAACTTGCATATTAACAAACATGTAACTTGCATAGCATATCTCATACATGTAACTTTCATAGCATATTTTGCATATTAACATACATGTAACTTGCATAGCATATCTTGCATATTAACAAACATGTAACTTGCATAGCATATCTTCATGAACTTGCATAACATGTATATGATCCCATAGTCCACAACTTGCATATTTAGCATCATGTAAACATAACATACATCATACTAAACTTGCATAAACTTACATACTCAACATGCATAAACCCACTTGTTAAACACGCATAAACCAACTTATTAATCATGCATAAATCCACTTATTAAGTATGCATAAACCAACTTATTAAATATGCATAAAACAACTTATTCAATATGCATAAACATAGAAAAACATAGAGTAACATATCATTACAAATGATTCAAACTCACTAATCCGCATTCAAGACCATAAGTCTCATTACACCTAATCTACTTGCTTTAACAATTGATGTTAAAGTGATAGAAACTCACTACTAGCAATTTGCACTCCAAATGAAGAAGATTAAGATGCTTAGAATGGATTAGAGGTTGATTAGAGAGGTTGATTAGCTTGCTTTCCTCTTCATTGATTTGTGGAGGCCATGCTCTAGTTTCATTTTGCCATAGTTTAGTTACAAGATCTAATTATGAATGAATTAGGATAAGGTTAGGGTCTTATTTATAGGATTAGGTTGCATTTTAGACCCTTAGATTAACCCTAGATTGTTTTAGACCCGTCAGATCCAAGAAGCTTCCAGAACCAGCCCTCCAAGCCAGCCCAAGAACCTAAATTGGTGCACCCAGTTTTACTGGGCGTCGGCCCCCCTGTCGACAGGCAAGTCGACAGGCAAGTCGACCCCCCTGTCGACAAGCCTGTCGACATGGGTAGGGCGGGAATCTTCCCGCCTGGCCCCGCTTACTCTATTTTAAAATCTGGTTTTAAATTATTAAATCTGTTTTTATCTTTAAATTTTCTGCAAACTTCATTGGGCCTTAACTGGGCCATACGGACTCCGATTTTCGAAAACTCGGACTCTATTTCGCGTATTTTTCCGAGACGAACGCAATGACGCAGCCCGTTACCCCCAATTCCCACATCTGAGATTATTTATCCTATAATTAGTGAATTTTAGTATTAACTAAAATTCGGGGTGTTACATTCTCCCCTCCTTAAAGGATTTCGTCCCCGAAATCTCTAAGCTAAGGAGAATGCATATCCTACCATCCAAACAACCATCTACTCAAACCATCAACCACGGGCATCCATTGTCCTTAAAACAATTTCTAATGATGTATGAGCATATGCAAAAAGTGTGTGTATATGTTCCCTATCTAACGTATGAACATATGCAAACCATGATAGTGCCATGCATCCATTATGTATGCGAGAGAACCCTACCGACACATACAATATCTACATGAGTGCACAATCATTCACCAAAATGCATCATCCATGTGATAACACAATCATTATATATCCATAATATAGCTTTCTACACACAATTTTATGCAATATGCAATATGAAGTGATTGAGCCGATCTAGTGCCTAGAGTGTGTGTATATGCATCCACGAGCAACCACTAGCAAACACTTGCATCCACTTGCATCCATCATACATAACATGTCTCAAACACATGTTTCAACCATAGGTTTACCCTATCTAAAGGTCAAAGGTACTAACGAGAGGACTTACTAAGGATAAGATAAGCACAAGATATGCGATAAAGGAGAAGCGAAAGGACATACCCCCCGAAAGAAAAGGGTACCTCGAACGTATCTTCGCTTCCGTCTCCCAGGTAGCGTCGCTCTCTTCACCTCCCCTTTGTACTTTGACTAGTTGATCCTCTCTGTTTCTCAACTTCCAAATCTCTGACCCAAGGATGCAAGTAGGAGCTCGTCGAATCGTCGCATCACGCTCTGCTTCCACTTCTCTAAGCAAACTCGGCTCTACCACCTCTGCGGTCTCATGTAGGCACTTCCTCCCATGGAATACATCATGTACATCACTAAGCCTGTCAGGCAACTCCACCAATGGAATATGCTCCTCTCATGTACCTCCAAAATCCAAGATACATAGTCTCAAAAGGTCTTCTAAAACATGATTCACCCTCTCGGTCTGGCCGTTCGTCTGAGGATGATATGCGGTACTCAAACACAACTGAGTCCCTACCGCCTCTTGCAAACTCTTCCAAAACTCTCTAGTGAAGATAGGATCTCGATCGCCCACCATACTGGAGGGTACACCATGCAATCTAATAATCTCTCGAATATAAACTGAAGCTAGCCATGGAGCAATTCCTTTACTCTTCACAGGTACACAATGGGCGCTCTTAGTAAGCCTGTCTACTACCAACCAAATTCCCATATTACCCTTCCTTGATCTTGGTAACCTGTTAATAAAATCCTTCGAGATGCTATCCCACTTCCATTGCGGAACTTCCAATGGGTGAAGCAACCCACCTGGTTTCCTTTGCTCCGCCTTCACTTGTTGGCACACCAAGCATCGAGCGACTTACTCGGCCACATCTTTCTTCATACTGGCCCAGAAGAAAACCCTCTTCATGTCTTGGTACATCTTGTCCCCACCGGGATGAATGGCGTGCATCATCAAGAATAACCTTCCCCAAACCCTCGTCTTGCGGTATACAAAGTCTACCGTCTCTACGCCAGCACCCCCTATCGTCTAGGGTGTACCTACTCAAATGGCTGGACGACTCCCCCCCTTATGAGTTTTTCTACTAACTCAACCAACTTTGGGTCGCCCCTCTGTGCTTCTCCAATCCGCCCCAAAAGGGTAGATCTAGCTTCCAAAGAAGCTAGCAAACCGGGTACATAATCAACGGAAGGTCTGAAATCCAACATAGAAATAAACTCTAGGCTCCGTCGTTCAACGAACCACAAACTCGAGGACTACCCCCTTTTTTTTTTACTTAAGGTGTCCGCTACCATGTTACCCTTGCCAGGGGTATACGCTATCTCAAACCCATAGGATGCTAAGAATCCCATCCACTTTTACTGTCCTAAGACTATGCGCTCGAAGAGTCTCCAACATTTCCCTAAGATGTAGGGCATGCTCTTCTCCACCAGGATATCATCCAAAATCATCACAACTGTCTCCCACGCAGACCACCCTAGTCGAATTCGGCATCCCCCAAATGTAAGCCCCAAAGGCCTAAACCAATATCAGACAAACACCCAAGGGATACCTCCTTCGAATTCAGACGACCTTCGTGAGATGATACTAGTAAAAATGGCTAAATAATTAAGCCCTGGTCCAATTCTGGATGTTCTCGCCAGTCTTGCTCCAAAACCGTCGTTTATCCCAACCTGGCTCTGCTCAGCCTATTGAGCACATACGAAAACTTATTTCGCTCCTAGAAAAGACCAAAATGTCATCCATAAAGACCATCACAACTTATTTAGGTACTCCTTGAACACCCTTCTCATCAAATTAACAAAATATGCGGGGCGTATGTCAAACCAAATGGCATCACCAGCCACTCATAAAAAACATCTGGAGTCATAAAGGTAGTCTTTTCTATGCTATCCTCAGCCACTCTCAACTGATGAACTTCCGTGGCTGAGTCCACTACTAAAACACTGAGGTGCCAACCAACTGATCAAACAGATCATCAATCCTCGGCAATGGGTATCTATTCTTCTTTGTGAGTTTATTTAGTCCTCTTTAGCCTACACAAAGTCTGAGGGACCCATCCGCCTTCGTGGCAAAAACTACTGGAGCGCCCCACTCCCATATACTTCGTCTTATGAACCCCTTCTCAAGCAAATCGCCTACTTACTTATGGAGTTCCCTCCTCCCACGAGGAGCCATGTGGCACACTGGCCAAGCTACAGGTTTAGCCTTACCCACCAGATATATTCGGAAGTCAATCTCCCGCTTCGGAGGTAAGCCCTTCACCTCCTCATACACATCCGGGTATTTCCGGACCGCTCTAACAGATCGCAAACTTTAGACCGTCACGTCAAGCGATTCTAGATAACTTAGCATAACAGATTCTATGGAATTACAAGAGATCTCGAGAGTGTTACCCAAGCGGGTCATAAGCCTAACAACTCTCCC
This sequence comes from Allium sativum, assembly GCA_030737875.1. Taxonomy (NCBI): domain Eukaryota; kingdom Viridiplantae; phylum Streptophyta; class Magnoliopsida; order Asparagales; family Amaryllidaceae; genus Allium; species Allium sativum. Next base: position 179,044,216 of record CM060924.1, on the reverse strand, counting down.
TTCAAAATCAAGAACGGCAACCCTACTGGATAACCAGTCCATGCCCAGAACTAACCCATAGCCCGTGAAGCCCAACAAGCATCACATCTAAACTCAACGCTAAGTATAGCAACTTTCAAACCCAAACACATCATGGAGCCCAATTGGGTTTGAAACAACTAAGGGATCATCTACCAACTGGTGTCTCAGTGCAGTGACTCTACTAATAATGATGAGATAAACAAACTCAATGCGTCAAAATCAAATAAAGTACGGACAGGATGATTGATCAGAAAAACTAGACTTTCAATAGAAGTAGTTCTACCTCTTTCCCGCATCGCGAGAGCTTGAGCTTGCCCCCTTGCCTGAGTTGGTGCCAAAAGAACTTGCACCTGTCCTCCTGAGGTAGATCCCGTCCTTTGCCCTTTCTTAAGACAGTCTTTCACCAGATGTCCTGCTTCGTCACAGTGGAAGCAGCCAGTCTTCTTCTTCTTGCGACAATCCTTGCTTAGGTGGCCTAGTGTCCCACAATTGAAACACTTCTTCTTCTTGCCCTTGCCACCGTTGCCTTTCCCACCTTTGCTTTGTTGTTGTTGCTGAGGTCTCTTTTGATCTTCATTCTTCTCGGGTGCTTTAATAGCATTGGGACCCTTCTCTTCCTCATGCATAAGTGCCATGTCCACTAGCTTCTCGAAGGTGGCCCCCATAGGGATGTGAGACATAGCCAATCCGTGCATCGGTTCGTTCAAGCCTTTAATGAACCTCAAAGCTTTCTCTTCCGGTGTGTTTACCAAGTCCATGTTGAATCTCTCTAACTGATTAAACCTGTTAACATATTCTTTCACCGACAAGTTCCCTTGCTTTAAGTTCAAGAACCTTTCCATGTGCATGTTTTCTTCCGCTTTTGAGAGAAACTTTGCCTCAAACCTTTGCTTGAAATCCACCCAAGAGTCAATAGGGTGTTCTCCATTAGTGACCTCCCACCAGAACGAGGCCTCTCCTTCCATTAACCAAGCGGCTAACCTAACTTTCTTTCCCTCTTCTACTTCCAAGATTTCCATCAATTCTTCCGTCTCATTAAGCCAATCCCTAGCTCCCACAAAAGGTTTTCCTCCCATAGCCTTAAACTTCCTACAAGTCATAGCAAAAGTATCCGTGCGAGGAGGAACGAGTGCAACGGGTGGAGGAGGAACATTTGCTGGACCTGCAGCGGTGGCCCTAGCCTCTAACAACCTCCTATACCATACTGGTACCGCTACACCGTCCGGAAGATAAAGATCTTCAGCCATGCTGAGATGAAATAGGAAAGATTCAAAACGGAGAATTCGAAAGATAAAGATATGGCTATCGGGGATTATGCTTTTCTTTCAAAAACTTTTCTCTTTAAAGACATGTTTTTGAAAATATTTCTTCCAAAAATGTTTTAGAAAAATAGTTTTCTAAAAATTTTATCTGTTCCGGTAACCTTTGCTCTGATACCACGTGTAACACCCCACGCCCGCTATGGTCACTCTCTAAGGGAATGCCATAGCATCGGTGGAGTATTTTAGTGAATATAGAACAGAAAAATTACAACAAGACAGATATAAATAGTACTTGAAATTTTAAAACATCATCTCATAACAGCGGAAGTAAACATGTCTGGTTACATCATAAAACCATGATAAAAGTCAAGTACAATATCCGTCAAAATAAAGAAGTACATAATCCCTCTCTGATACAATAGCCAGAACAAAAAGAAAAGATAACTGGATAACTGGAGCTTTACATCTATCCAAGCTCCTAAAGACTGGAACAGCAATCCGATCAAGCTCTACTACCGCTAGGATCCACCGTAGGACCTGAGGGTTGGGAAAAGATAAAAACAACGGGGTCAGACATAAGTCTGAGTGAGTCCTATAACTTTAACAATACAATCATTAAAGTAACCAGAGAAGACATAAACTTGACCTACGGTAATATCTGGGGATGAATGGCTACACTAAGCAGCTTGGTAGACTTAGGATAAACTAAGATAACCGTCAGGACGCATCTACCCACCCAAGGATAATTACTAACTGCACCACACCAGTCATTCCTACTTAAAGGTTGATCCCTCCGAGGACTTAGAAAATTTCCCCAGTAGTTTCGTGTACTCCTAGCCCACTCCATAGGTGCCGTCTGCCTCTATCTCCACTAAGTGTACTTATTAATTCTTACTCAGTAGTTTCGTGTACCCCTACATAGGTGCAACCACTACTCCCCAAGCGATCGGCTCCCCTACGTAGATACCCGTGCTGGTCCCACGATTGGGGTGTATCATTCCCCTAAAGTGGCTACCAGATAATATCAACAGTGCACGGCTTTATATCTACACGATGCAACAACGACTTACCAACCAGCCCGGGTCCACACACGCATATAAACCCGTTGGTCCCGCGTTGCCACCGCTAACCCGGTTTGGCCTCTTATAGTCAAGCCCAATATGCGTGTCCCGTCACCCGACTAGAGTCGAGCCCACAAAGATACGTTTGGGATATTGGTTGAAATGGGCCCTCACAAGCTACCACCTAAGCTTGCTATTTCTAGTGAATTCCACTTAACCCTTTAACCATGCCCCCTTACATGTTATAAATCTTGGTTAAGTCCTTTAATCATATTCTAATTGTCATACGAGGTACTCACTAGATTTTCACATGCCACCCATGGCACTTACTTAACCCTTTAATCATGTTTAATTACATGTTCTACCTTGGTTAAGTGTTCTAATCGTATTCTCACATGCCACCCATGGCACTTACTTAACCCTTTAATCATGTTAATTACATGTTCTACTTTGGTTAAGTATTCTAATCGTATTTTCTCATGCCACCCATGGCACTTACTTAACCCTTTAATCATGTTTATTCCATGTTCTACTTTGGTTAAGTATTTTAATCGTATTTTCTCTATTGCCACCCAAGGCAACCCACTAGTCTCATCATGCTACCCCAAGGCACCCACTTAACCCCTCATGTCCCACTACATGCTAATATGGTTAAGTGTTTCTTAATTCATTAATTAAGATCATGACCTCATAAAGACCTCTCACATTAGACCGTCTTTTATGACTGCTGTATATGCCGGTTGGTTCCGGGCAGACTTCTGTCATCAAAAGGGTCTAACCTCGTGTCTTTACTTTAATCATGTATTTAATTTATGACTAAGACCTCTCACATTGGGCCAATCATTTGTAGCCGCTGGATGGCCGGTCGGTTCCGGGCAGACTTCCGCTACAAAAGGGTCCAACCTCGTGTCTTAGTTGATTAATTACACCTAATTAATCACCCCCATATTAATTATCCCTAATTAATATCAAATTTTCCATAACATGGGTAGACCTAACTCAATAGGTAAATTCCCATGGGGTAGACCTAACTCAATAGGTAAATTCCCACTTATGGTAATTTATTTTTATGGTATGCTTAATCATACCCAATCATATTTTTATTAACATATTTACCAACCCCATCGTTCCCTACGTAAATCGTTCTCATTTCATGACATAAATAAGGGGAAGATCATCACAAATATCATGGGTTTAGCATACAACTTTGTCATGGGTTAAGAGGATGTCAACTTGCATATATGAGCATATATTAACCCAACTACATATACCCCAAACTTGCATATTATCATACACATATCTTGCATAACATGTTGATCTTGCATATAAGCATTCACATGACTTGCATAACATATTGCATATAGGCATCCTCACAACTTGCATAATATGTTAAACATGCATTTAAGCATACACATAACTTGCATAAGCATTCGTATTCTTGCATAAGCATTCACATTCTTGCATAAGCATTCACATACTTGCATATTAACTCTTAAACTTGCATAATGTGTCATCATGAACTTGCATATTAACAAACATGTAACTTGCATAGCATATCTCATACATGTAACTTTCATAGCATATTTTGCATATTAACATACATGTAACTTGCATAGCATATCTTGCATATTAACAAACATGTAACTTGCATAGCATATCTTCATGAACTTGCATAACATGTATATGATCCCATAGTCCACAACTTGCATATTTAGCATCATGTAAACATAACATACATCATACTAAACTTGCATAAACTTACATACTCAACATGCATAAACCCACTTGTTAAACACGCATAAACCAACTTATTAATCATGCATAAATCCACTTATTAAGTATGCATAAACCAACTTATTAAATATGCATAAAACAACTTATTCAATATGCATAAACATAGAAAAACATAGAGTAACATATCATTACAAATGATTCAAACTCACTAATCCGCATTCAAGACCATAAGTCTCATTACACCTAATCTACTTGCTTTAACAATTGATGTTAAAGTGATAGAAACTCACTACTAGCAATTTGCACTCCAAATGAAGAAGATTAAGATGCTTAGAATGGATTAGAGGTTGATTAGAGAGGTTGATTAGCTTGCTTTCCTCTTCATTGATTTGTGGAGGCCATGCTCTAGTTTCATTTTGCCATAGTTTAGTTACAAGATCTAATTATGAATGAATTAGGATAAGGTTAGGGTCTTATTTATAGGATTAGGTTGCATTTTAGACCCTTAGATTAACCCTAGATTGTTTTAGACCCGTCAGATCCAAGAAGCTTCCAGAACCAGCCCTCCAAGCCAGCCCAAGAACCTAAATTGGTGCACCCAGTTTTACTGGGCGTCGGCCCCCCTGTCGACAGGCAAGTCGACAGGCAAGTCGACCCCCCTGTCGACAGGCCTGTCGACAGCCCTGTCGACATGGGTAGGGCGGGAATCTTCCCGCCTGGCCCCGCTTACTCTATTTTAAAATCTGGTTTTAAATTATTAAATCTGTTTTTATCTTTAAATTTTCTGCAAACTTCATTGGGCCTTAACTGGGCCATACGGACTCCGATTTTCGAAAACTCAGACTCTATTTCGCGTATTTTTCCGAGACGAACGCAATGACGCAGCCCGTTACCCCCAATTCCCACATCTGAGATTATTTATCCTATAATTAGTGAATTTTAGTATTAACTAAAATTCGGGGTGTTACATCGATCTTCAATCGCCGTCTTCAATTCTTCCATTTTAAACGTCGTATGATTATTTGAAATGGGTATAACTCGGTTTTTTCAAATAACTCTCACATATATAAATTTGAAAACCATTTCATATCGTTGTTAATAATTTATAACAATTTATCGCTATTTTTACTTTACTTTACATACACTCCTAAACACAACAATGTATATTTTCTTCTTCCATCCTTCAATTTACACAAAATGTATATTTGGTTTCATTATTTTTCTTCCTATTGAAAATCTATTCCTTAGAAATGTAAATTTCTAATCATATTATTCACATTGAAAAATGTAAATTTCTATTCCTATTTTATTTACATTGAGAAATGTAAATTTATACTTCAATATATTATTATATTGAAAATGTAACTTTTATTTCATATTCTATTTCCTTTATTTACATTGAAATATGTAAATTCTTTTAAAAATATAACTTATATTTCATCCTTATTTACATTGAAAAATGTAACTTCCTTTTACCGCCTCTAAAATGACGATAAAAATATATGATTTTTATTCTATTCTTATGATTTCATGGGAAATCCATTCTTTGAATTACATGTCAAATCTTGCTCTTTAATTTTGCAATGTAAATTTCTATACTTTAATTACATATAAAAATGTAATTTTATTTACTATGCAAATTCTTGCTCTCTTATTACATATAAAAATAAAGTTCTATTTTACATGTAAATTTTTAATCTTTAATTACATATAAAGATGTCCCTTCCAATTTACAATGTAAATTCTATTCTTTAATTATACAATAAAATATACTTTTAATTTGCAATGTAAATTCTTATCTTTATTTACATAACAAAAATGTGTTTATAAGGTATACTGAAATGTGTTTTATTTCATTACATTTTGCTAACGACAAATATTCCTATTTGTATATTCCATATTAATGTACAATGTACACACCATAATGTTTATTTTATTCTTATTCACATACACATCTATACATGCAATGTATTTTTTTTAGTTTTGGTTTTAATTACATAAAGATGAAATTTTCTCTTCTTTTAATAAAAATGTTATCTTTCATTCTTTAAACATGACGGTGAAAATAATATAATTTCTATTCAACACATAACGGTGAAAATAATGTCACTTTCTAATTTAACCATTTATATTTTAATATGGGCCAGACCTCTCACATTAGGCCTGCAACTTGTGGATGCTGGATAGGCCGGTTGGTTCTGGGTAGACTTATCCCAAAAGTCAGGCTTAACCTCGTGTCTTGGCTTAATTTGTATTTGCAAACTTGGACTTCTTACATTAGGCCCAACATTTGTGGCTACTGGATATGTCGGTCGGGTCCGGGCAGACTTCCACCACAAATGTGACCTAACTTCATGTCCAAGTACAATTTTAGTTAATCATTATAATTGTTCTACTAAAAATATTGTTTTACATGACACTTCTTAACATGATTGATGTTTTTAATTCACGTGCCATTCTTTAATAAAAGTGATGAATTCTAATGTCATATAAAGAGGATATTTTATATGTAAATATATTTTCTATGAATTCTAATGACCTTTTTAATCTAATGACCTTCTAGCTTTAATGACATTATAATTTAACGACATTTTAATCTAGTGATATTCTAGTTTTAATGACATTCCAATTTAATGACATTTTCAATAAATGACATTATAATATTTTAACATGAAGGGCAAGTTTATCCTAACATAAATGCCAATTCCAAATTTTCATAAAATTGACAAACTAAATTCCGCATAAATAACAAATTAATTTTTACATAAATAACAAATTAATTTTCTGATAAATAATAAATTCAATTTAAACATAGATGACAAATTTATCTTACATGACATATTTCTAATAAAAGTGGCATGTCTATCCTAATTAAACATTTTTGACTAAAACGATATTTCCTAACTAAAATGATATGTTTAACACAACATGATATATTCTTACAAAAATGCTGTTTAATTAGCACAGATATTTTTCATATACGATCAGAATATTTTTTTTGTCACTCTATTCTAATGGCACTTCTAAATAAATGAGGTTTTTAGCCTACATATACCTTAACCAAAAATGTTATTTTTAATTCTAATGCGGATTTCATACCAAGAAAGTTATTTTGATTCCAATGCGACATTTCATAACAATGATAGTTCTAACATCGCTAACATTCTAAAAAAAATGATTACTTAGTTTTATTGGAAAAAAATTTATTTAACAAAAATAAATGTTTTCTATGTTTTAACAATCTTAATATTTCAACATAAAAAAAATTAAAAACTTTTCCAACCATACTTGTTGACATAAAAGAGTGATCTTTGTGATAAAAACTTCTAACGTAAATGTTCTTTTAGTTCTAACATAAATGTTCTTTTAAATTTCTAACAAAATGATCTTTTTATACTAATTCAACATGTCTAACAAAATGATAATTTCATTCTAATTCTAATTCAACCAAATGATAAAAATGGTTCTTTTCGTTTTGTTGAAAATTCTAATACAACAAAACGATAAAAATAAGGTTCTTTCAATTCAATTCTTTTTATTGTAACTAATGACAATAAAATATATGTTTTTTTGTTTCTACTCAACTAATTAACAAAATGACACTTTTGGTTATTCTATTCCAAATAACAAAAATGATGATTTTTGTTTTCAATCTTTTCGTCACAACAAAATGATATATTTGTTTCTGACAAATTTTGTAACAAAGGTGACATATTTGTTTTCATCAATTTTATAATAACAAAATGACATATTTTTAATTCAACTAATTTAATGAACAAAAATATAACTTTTTGATTCAACTATAATCTAATTATCAAAATGTTAACCTTTGTTTAATCATAATCTAATTAACAAAAATGTTGATTTCAACACAACGTATACTGACAAAATGAAAGTTTTATTTTGTCAATTTAGATTTAACATAAATGACATGACTATTTTGTCAATTCTAATATGAAAAAAATATTTCATCCAGTTAACAAATCAACAAGCATCATCAACAATTTTACATCCAATCACGAACATTCAACAAATTATTACAGCGCATGTGTAAGACTAAAATTATGATTAACAAATTATATTTAAATAAAGGAATAGAATTTCTCACATCGTTATTGAGTTCTGCGCTGTTCAGATCCAAAATTTGGTCAAAATTCAACTTACTCAGAATCAGGACCAGTTAGTGTCATCGCGTAGATCTCGGTCTCACGATCGTGGTGCACCTGAAATCGTTTGATTTCGAGTCCGTACGAGCAAGATATGGTTAAATTAAGATTGGTAAAATTTCGAATTAAATTAATTAAATAATCAAAGGTTGAAAAAGTCAGCCTTCCTCCCTCTCCCTCCATCATGTTTCAAGGCCGTTACTTTCATTATTATTGAACCCATTAGGTTCAAAACTAGGTCTCCACTTATCTCGGGATTGGTGAGGCTAGAAGTCGATCGGAAGGTGGCAAATCAAAGAGGGAGGAGAGGGCTACGTGCTCCGGAAGTGGTGGGGGGTGCGGTGGGCCATGGTGGGTGCGACGGGCTGTTTTGAGCGCGGGTTTGGGGTGATTTCCCTCGAAATCCGTGCACTTTTGGTTGATCATAACCGTACGGATCTGTAGATCTCTCCAAGAGCTTCGATTTGGTATATAATATGTTGAGTTTCATTGAGCGGATCAAAAGTTATTGAGGAGGGAAGTTTCGGCCATTCTAGGCCATGAAAAATGTAAGTGGCGGCTGTGTTTTGGTAGGGAAGGGCTAGGGTTGAGGATTAAGGTGTATATTGATATTATTATATTAATTAATTACCCAATTAAGGCCCGATTTGACCCGAACTCAGAATTAGGCCCAACGACTTCGTTCTTACCCATTAACCCCCATTCCGAACTCATCTAGCTATGTACCGCAGGCCCAAACGACTGTCTTGACCCAGTTTTCTTTAATTTAAAATATTTTCTTTTATTTTTAATTCAATCGTACGGAAAAATTCACTGGGGTCACAAATTAACTTCAAAAATTCCCAAAAAATATATTTAGCTATGTTTTGACGCTGCGGATCTAGGAAAATTAATTTTGTTCAATTTTGAGCCCGTTTGAAAAATGACTATTTTCAAGTCGATTAAAATTGACTGAAATTGACAAAACTGAATTTTTTTTCCATGGCCACATTAATTCTAAAAATTATGAAAAATTAAACTTAGCCATATTTTGACATTCCGAATCCAATAAAAGTGGTTTTGTCGAAAACAGAGGTCGTTTTGTAAAATGACTATTTTTAAGGGTTATATATTTAATATTAAAAATACATTTTTAAACAAATCATTTTCGAAACTCAAAATATATAAGTGTTTACTGTTTTTAAATGCAGAAACATCATTCTGAACTCAATGGAAGTGGTTTTGAGTTAAATTCCTTTGTATGCAAAAAGTGGCATTTTTGATCGTTATAAATTTCATAGCGACCTTTCTAAATTTTAATTTGGGCATAACTTTTGATTCCTGCTATGACATTTCAATTTTTCGGATTCATTAGAAAGATATTTTTAAATAGATTCCAATATTTTTGGTTTCACTAAAATCCGTTAAATTTTGCATCCTGCATGGTCAGTCAAAGTTCAAGTTTGACTTTTCAAACTGTCGCGCTATTCCTAACTCTTTTTATAATTAAAATTAAATTATTCATTCTTACTTCAATTTAAATCAATTTTTAATCATTACTATTCTAAATAAATTATTTTAAATATCATAAACTCATTAAAATTACTTAAAATAAATTTTTAAATTTACCCCAAAATTCAGGGTTGTTACAATAAAACTATGGGTCAGACCAAAGTCTGGTATGAGTGATAGTAGCAAAATAAAACAATAACAGGTATAAAGAATCATACCTGAAACTGGACCTACAACCAAAGAGTTACCACAACAAGATGTACAGTACTCTAAGGTAACACTAACATATAGTATAAAATGGGAGTGTGCATGTCATGGTGATAGCAAACATCAAACATAGCAATCATTCTCACATCTCTCACTCAGTGCGTAAATTACACGATGTCCACCGCTTTGATCACCACTTCCACTGGGGCCATGACGATAACTCCGTACAACACTTGCTATGACCGTACTTCCCTGGTCTATAGTCAGTAACCTTATCCAGTCCACACATCCCTGGCTCTAGGTTAAGGGCCAACCATTCCACACTTCCCTGACTCTGGTTCGTCTACATGCCCCCTCTCTTCAACGATGAACCAAAGTTATAGATATCGATAACCCCTTTGCACACGTCCCGCGGCAAAGCCCAACTCATGAAGTTAACTCATTGGTTCCCATCTGGATCCCGAGTAATTACCTCTCATTTGGACTTCCTTTGCATCTTGGGTCTTGGTCATTGTCTTGGTTCGGTTCGGTCCCCATTCGGTTTGTGGTTCGCGGTTCGTGCCCAAGCTCCTCGGTTCGTGAGTCTCTGGATCGGTCTGAAGTACTTCACAGCTCGTGGCTTGCCTGGTCCGATTCGTGATGAGCATCCGGATCGGGTCGTGGTGAAGTAACCGGTTCGGATCAGTCATGATGCCTTCTTCAGATTGGATCGTGCTCTTCGGGTCATGCTCCACTTCGGTTCGTGGGTGTGATGACCCGAAACTGCCGTAGTACGAAAGCAATGATAATCATTGGAATTACAACAACAACAGATCTCAGATAACAGCATAACACATAAATCATAGCAATGGAAATAGAAATGTCATCAACATCACAACATTAGAACATCAAAGTGGCACAGTTACAAGATACAACTTAGCATATAGAAAGTCTCAGCAAATAGAAAATAAGTCTAATTCAACATCAAGTACAACATAGATAAATGATGTCTAAATGTCTCAAAGTAGAAATAAAAGATAAAAATGATCTTCGTCTTTTATCCATGAGCATACTCCAGTCCAGCACATGTCCACAATAACCCGAACCTGTCACTTGGTTGCCCGTGTGAAAAAGAGGGCACCCGAGTTTGCAAAGTGAAACAAACTACGAGTCAGTCATGGGACTGGTATGAGCAATCTTTCCTAACTTATCTAACAATATGTCTAATCATTGGACCACGCGCTAGCGTGGAACGAGTTTACTCCATTGGATTGTCAGTGCATAAATTAAATAAGTTTTTATTCAAAATAAAGCAATGCTTTTTAGAAAAATGAAATCATTATAAGACTCAAGTCCCATCACACAATGCAACGCAAACCGAAGGATAGAGTTTTACCTTATAATGACCAAACATGCTTGATACGTAGAAAATAATATTTAATACTATTATTAGTGTCTAATCAGTTTTAAAATACTATCAAAGTAAATGTATCAATCCTAGACGGCATAGTACCACATCCTACTATGTCGCCATATATAGATTTACAATCAAAACTGTAATGTCGTATTGGAAATTGGGTTTCCATCATGAGTCAAGGCTAGGGATGATCTCCTTACCGATTCGAGACACTCTAGAAAATGTCTCAGGACTCGGACGCTGTCGAGCCCTTGGATCCTCCAAGGCCGGTCCACAAATACTTTATTGGATTTGTTATGCCTAAGCACACGTTTCTCGGTCCTATTGAACCAATCAATTGGTCACTATCAACCAATATATCTGAGGCCTCGTAATCCATCATCCACATAAGTAAAAAATATCTGGGCTCCACACCATGACACCACCACTAGCTAGAAACAAAGGTGTGCACTCCCTGCAGTCACGGTCCCTTTTATGACTCATACCGGGGTGTGAGGCTTGCGAAGTAACGCTATACACAAAGACATGCCTAAATGGGTTGCGCTTTGATCATCAACCACAAGGCTCTGCTTTTCAACAAAAGCCTTGATCATTTGCATCTTGGCATGCCACATTGACAATCCACACCATGCGATCAATAACTATCAATATATAACCTCTGAGCTCGTGCGTCTCAGAGAAGGGTGTTAAGCAAGAGAATAAATTCTCCACCATCAAAAAGATATATATTAAATAGAAATCAATTTACATGGAATGAAATCTAATGTCAGACACACATCCATTTGCAAGTCCGTTCTGGGTCTGAGTGAAACCGGAGACACCTTATTTCTCGTCCGTATGTCCAATACGGAAGAGAGGTGCTCGCTTATCCGAACAACCAACAAGTACATCCGGAAAATACCACTTTTAACCCTTTATTGGGAGCTATCCAATCCCAGGCATCAGTAGTTGTCCATTCGATGAGAAGATCGTCGGTCTTCAATCACTGTCTTCAATATCTTCGATATAAATCGTCGTATAATTATTTGAAACGAGATTGAACTCGGTCTTTTCAAATAATACTCGCATATATATAATTTAAATCATTTCACATCATTAATATTATTTTACAATGATTTATTGCTATTTTTATTTATATAAAAATAACCCAATTTAATTTAACGACGCTTCGGGTCAATAGGCGGCCTTGGCACTGTTTTTACCCAAATTTGATTTACACATTTCTCGAAATCTGACTGGTGGGTTTTAACAAAAAAGTTATCGTTGGAAAGATTTCCCAAAGCGGATCTAACGGTTTTGTAACGAACTGGGATTTTCGACTCCGAAAATCAACATCAAACTACCATGTTGACCATTCAGACATCGAACATTCCAGATCATTAATAGAAAGAAGTTAAGGGGTGAGAATAGATAAGATATAAATATTAGAATAGAAGAAGAAGAAGAAACACCACACAGAGTCTCACATCGCAACGGAACAAAATATAATACCGAAATAATCTTTATTGAAAGATTTAAAATACTTACAGTATCAGAGTACATCATACCATGGGACAGTTATAATAGCCTGTTCCCATATACAACACACAGCGGAATAGTAGTAATATCATACGTCTGGACTCTTCCAGCTCGTCTCTTCACAGCAGTTGATAACCTGGACCTGTACAACCCGGCCTAACCCGAGCATTTACAAAACACCGGGTCAGTCTGGTGAACCAGAGTGAGATAAAACTCGCACAGTAATAAGGGTAAATCATCCAATCATGATTTTAGAGTTCAAAATCCTTTCAAAAGAAAAGGATAATCGTAAGACCAAATCCACACATAAACACGGACGATTTTTACCTTACGATAACCCAAACATTTTTGAAACCAATATCTTTTCTGATATTATAATAATGTCTAAATACAATTAAATAACAATCTAGTGGAACGCTTGCATCTCACGCTCCACATATATAGTATACAATCAAAAACCACGGGCGCTTATTGGAGATTGGATTCCGACTATGACAAGGTATGGGACCACCTGCCGATAGTGTATCTCTAGAGACGAATACACTGGGTTCAACAAGAACATCTTGCAACCCGGCCCTCACATGACCGACCACTCATTTCGCTTGAGTGTATCGAATGTATATCAACGACGGTTGGGATCAGCAACCGTCTCCCGACAAGGGACAACATCGAAACATAGATTAAAGAAGCAAATAGGATTTCCTCTAGATAGGTGATTATACACCCTAATGGGAGCGACCCACATAGCCATGCTGCCTGCCCGATTTTTGTCATTTCCCGGTTGATGAGGCTTGAGGTTTAGATTTACCTTCGAACACCTGGTCACCATTCACTTTGAATGCCACATCGTCAGATCCGTCAGATATCACTAATTGACATCCACAAAAATACTCTAGCAGTAAGCTAAGAGAACGGTGATTCCCCGCCAACAACTATAGCACGTTTGAAGAAATCAACGTACGTGACCCTTTGGAAATACTCCGTCAGACATCCGTCCATACAGGTCATCCAGGAACAGGATGAACCGAAGGCACTCCCCTACCGCATCCATATAGGAATCACCCCATGGATCAGCAGCGAGAAGTCCTTGCAACCCGTAGATTCCAATCACGACAGAATCACCGCTTTACTCTGCTTGCCAGGCAGAGAAGATTAGTGGTTCTTCCGTTTATGAAAATCCACGGTCTTCAATGCTCCATCTCGATCATCTTCTGATATCTTCACGTATTTGTTGGTCGGGATGGTTTTCGAATAAATTCGATCCCGGTCTTTCCGTACCAACAATCGTATTGGGCGGGTTTGATAGTCGGTGTTTTAACTATCAAAATATACAGTGTTTCAATCATGACACTCCAATGAGTTCCCTGGTTCGGTATTTAGCATCACTTGGCCTTTAAATTTTAAATCAAACTAGTTCACTTCTGTTAAATAAAACTTTTAACTCTTTAATATTGAAAATACGATATTTGAATAACTCTAATTCGATTTAACTCTAATTGATTAACTCTAATTGATTAACTAATACTCGACTTAAATCCATTCGCTTGACTCTAGATCACAGCGATCACAATGGTTACGCCTGATTCCCTCAGGAAACATCCGACCGCCGTAGGCTATCTGCAGCCCTGCGAATTACGCTAACAGTCGTACGAAATGGCACTCATCTTGAAAAAAACTATGTTTGACCAACTATAGCTCGAATAACTATATTCAATTTCCCACTTAAATCTTCCTTCCAATCATCTTTTAAATTCGGAAATCCATTAGTTTTAACAAAGAAATTTATAGCACATATGCTATAACAATAGCGTTATAATTACTATTTAGATTTACAAAACAACAGCGCTATAATCGCTGTTTAGGTTTACAACCCATTTACTATAGCAAAAGCGCTACAATCGCTATATTAGATTTACAAAACATATATTATAAAAACAGCGCTAAAATCGCTGTTTAGATTTTCAAAACATATCCACTAACGTCTCTTATGATTACCAACTAATACTATCTTCAGATAATCCCGATGTTGTTCAAGTTGGGGTACTTTAATTACCTCTCAGACCTTGATCAACAACGTTCTTATCCTCCGATAAACATAAGTTGTAATCAAAATCAATATTTCATTCCAGTCTCAAACAAATTCCATTTAACTATTGGATTTGGTTATACAACTCTATAACCCAGTTCTTTAACCAGATTCGCTTATTTCCAATCTCCTTTGATTTCATTTCACTTCAATTACCTTTGAAAAGTAATTGTCTAAAATATTATTAATTAAAATAATAATTTATTTCAATCATTTACTACACGAGTAGTTAATTTCTTTAATAACAAAATTAAACGGTAAATCCCTTTTTTAAACCTTGTTTAAATTTAAACAATATTTATTAAACTATTCAAATCAAAACACATCAATTTTGATAATCAAATTCCAATTCAAACGGTCGATTTAATTAACTCAAAACTCGATTATCTCGTTAATCGATTCCAATTAATCCTCACTTTAAATAAATTAAAAATATAATTAATTTAAATAATCCCATTAATTGTTTTCTTTACAAACAATTATCAAAGTTTAATCCTTCGATTCATTACTTGTTCTCATACTCGTAAATCTGATTAACGTCAGCATTTACTTTATAAAATAATTTAATAACAATCAAAGTCTTAAATAAATAAAACATATATTTAATTCCCTATTATAACTTTTATTCAAAATAATATATTCAAAATCCAACTCCGGTTATATAATAAATTTTATAACCTCATCTTTATCGATTTACCTGACGGTGAATCAATATTTATAACACGATTGATTTTATAGGCCATACACTGCTAAATACTCAACCAATACCGCTTATTGGTTTAAACACAACACAGATTGAATTCCCAGTCCAAATCAATAATCAAATCAATCAACCAAACAGGACAGTTCATATGTGAAAATATGAAATAAATAATATATTTGAGGAATCCGGTTGGATCCCTCCAACCTGTTCTTCCCTGTATACAAAATGGTTATCTCAAATCAGACTGTTCAGTTTTGTTTAACTGATAAACTAAATAATGACCATTTAACATCAACCATAAGCAATTCAAACAATTCAACCATTTAAACACGTTTATAAATAAACGTGACCAACCAAGGTGAGTCACCTTTATTGGAACCAATCGTTAAAAATAACGATTTGGTATTTCACTGAAATTAAACACAGTTTAATTTCATCAGTTAAATCAACCAACAAATGTATAACTAGCAAACATGCAATCATCAGCAAACAAAATAAAAACCCAATTTATATTAAAATATAAATGGGAAAAACTGAGTGAGTTTAACTCACTTTGATTTACTTGTCGCTGAGCGATTTGGTTTCAACTAAATTAAACAAATGTTTAATTTAACGAAAGATCTCCGCTATCTCTAGCTCTTGTTCAGACTTGTTCCAAAATGTAAGGTCTGCTCCCATAATTCCAACTTAGCCTGTTTGGTCCAGTTCAGGAAATATAACCAATATAATTTTACCATTTAATTAAATAACAAAATTTTATTATTTATTTAATTACTTTCGGTTATTACGGCAGGCCACTCTCTCCTTCAAGCACTCGAATACTGCTGCTTCGTTCCACTTTCGTCCAGTACCACGACTGTTATTCCTGGATTCTTGCCTAAATTTGCCCAATCCTGTTGATGAAACAGAAGTTATTTTAATTTTTAGTATACATTTTC
The DNA here is from genome assembly GCA_030737875.1 of Allium sativum. Lineage (NCBI taxonomy): Eukaryota > Viridiplantae > Streptophyta > Magnoliopsida > Asparagales > Amaryllidaceae > Allium > Allium sativum. Next base: position 179,027,633 of record CM060924.1, on the reverse strand, counting down.
ATTTACTTAAACTATTAACTTTCTAAAAAAAACATTTCAGGCTCAACCGTTGTTATTTTCCTTTGGATCAGAGGCTAACCGGTTTGATCAAATCCTTTACTGTTCGTTTTCGCGCTTCCCGTTACCTGCACACGTTATACCATCTTATATATGTTTTAAATAAATTATAACCAATTGCTTAATTACTTTCTTTATATAACTAATTACTTGTTTAAATAATTTGGTCGAACCAAAACAATTTCAGATGTTGAAACCACGGTCTGAACTGTTTTCCCTTCTCCTTGTTTCGCTGTTCTTCACTTCAATTTGATGCTGACCCTGCACCATTTAGATTCTTATAACACTATAATTATATTAACCATTTACGTTCTAATTATAAAGGTTAATTACTTATGGATTTAACGGTATTCAAGCCAACAGCTTCTGGTTGTCTTCGCCCTATTCCAGAAAGGTGCCGGTACCCTTGTAACTTTCCAATCCTAGCAACAATTTAGAATATTATTAACGTTAACGTTATATAAATATAATCATTAATTAATATAAGCTAATTACATTGATTATTAAACTGTAATTACTCTTATTACTTTTAACAAAAGATCAGGCAGATCGAAAACCACAGCTTCATCGTTTCGTTTCCAGGCTCCTCATTCAAAACTGCCTTGGTTCGCACCAAGTCCACAGCTGCTACACCGGTATTCGAGCCGCCGGAGTTCATCACCCCTACACCATTTGAAAGCCTGACCGATCCTCCTTCTATGTCCAGAAGATCTCGCAGCTCGAGGTCCTCATCATTTCAGAAACCAAGGTCGACATCAGCGCCTTCTCGTGGAGATTCCGATCACCAGAGAGGACATCTGCCGATCATCGCCGGTTAAAGCGAAGTGCTCGTCGAGCTGAAGGTCTTTGCGGTTGGAAGCTTGTTTGATTAACCCAAGAATTTGAAGAAAATAGGATCGAAGAACCAAAGACTTCGTTCGTTTTGAGGAGAAGAGGATGTCTGCCTATATAAATAGAAGAACAACGTGGTGGCCACGTAAAAATATGTATTTTTAAAAATTCATTTAGGTCTGCGGCTATGTTTATCGTAGCACGTGAGAAGGTAGAGATGTCACAATTACTTTGTCAGCACGTTTCTGAGATGGAAAGGAAAATACATAGGGGAGGAGGGTAGGTTCAGTGTGTTTTCGTTTCAGTCATAGGCTAGCTGAGGAGCCTGTTTGAATTTCATTTCATACGAAAAAGGCATAGGGTAATGAATTGATTTAGATAGGACATATCAGAAAATAGGTAGCATAGTTAGAATAGGATGTTGCTTTTAATAAAATATTATAATGTGAAACTTCATCGTAAAGTAGTTGATTAAACCTACTACAAACGTTTTCTGTTTACTGATAAAAAAACTATTCTTAGTGTAAAAAGATATTCCGGATCCAATGGGACAAGTTTCGTCGCAATCCGAGGTCGTATGAAATTTTTTCCTTTATGAAACCAGAAATGAACACGCGTTTAATTTTTCACGATCACCAGATAAATCGAATTAACTTGAAACTTTCAAATCCTACAATAATTCTTTGATACGAACTCAACGGCACTAGTTTCGTCGCATCCTGAGACTGTTTGCCCGATAGGCTGTTTTTACCCCGAACCGCCCTACCCTTTTAACGCCAAATTTCTCGATCTCTAAAAATAACAAACTATATACCTATCATGACTCTAATCGACGATACGAACTCAACGGAACTGGTTTCGTGGCCTAATTCGATTGTCTGCTCAAGTTACACTCAAATACTCCTTATATTTATTTGAATGCGCGCTATAGAATTTGAACGGGCGTTTACGGTTGTTGTGGTCACATACGACATCGGTTTTCCACGCCATTCACCACCGTACAATAATTTAACGTTACGGTTCCAATGAAACTGATTTCGTCGAAATCTGAGTCCGTTTGCAAAATGGCCATTTTAAAGGTCGATATTTCAAATAACGATTTCCACAGCGTTTTTTTTCCAATTTTGATTTGGCCATAACTTATTATTTATAATACGAAATCTGAATTTTCCTCTTTCATATGAAAATTATCGTCAATACGGTTCCAACGTTTCTTGTTTCACAGAAATCCGACTTATATCGGACTCTGTATTCTCAGTTGAAGTTCAAACTCGAATTTTCAAACTGCAGCGCTATATTTCAAGCTCTATTTATAATTATATAAATATATAACGTCGAACTTTGTTTAAATAGCGAATTAGATATTAATTCCATCGATATTTCAAATATAATATTTAAATTAAATTAAATTAAATTAAATTACATATTCAAGTGCCAAAAACACGGGTCGTTACAGGTTTCAGTTTTGGGAAAATCCGATGGTCGGATCTTTCGGTATAATCGTTTGAAGTTACGATTCCGAAACGCGAACTACCAGTGTGATTCGTTTAATTTTAAAATATATATATATATATATATATATATATATATATATATAAACCATTCGATGATTCCACTAACGTGTTTAATACGCCATATAAAAGAATGTTTTTTGGCATAACATATCTACATGTTCATAATGTCAAATAAATATGTATTTTATTTACATTCATTTCTACATGTTTCTAATGGCAAACAAGTATGTATTTATTCACATGACATCTTTGCTTATGACAAATAAAAAGATAATTTTTATTTTCATTATTCGTATGCAATTTCTATTTCTAACTTTAACAAATAAAAAGAAATATTTTATTTGTGTATAGTTTCAATGTATAACATGACACATAAAAATATTTATTTTAATTTGCATACAAATTCTGATGTATAACATAACATATAAAAATGTCTGTTTACTTTGTACACACATTCTAATGTATAATTTGACAATTAAAATGTCACTTTGATTTGCATACAAATTCTATTGTATAATTTGATGATAAAAATGTCACTTTGATTTGCATACAAATTCTATTGACAAAATGATTCTTTAATTTGCATACAAATTCTATTGTATATTTTGATGATAAAAATGATTCTTTAATTGGCATACAAATTCTATTGTATATTTTGACGATAAAAATGATTTTTTAATTTGCATACAAATTCTATTGTATATTTTGACAATAAAAATGATTCTTTAATTTGCATACAAATCCTATTGTATATTTTGACAATAAAAATGATTCTTTAATTTGCATACAAATCTTATTGTATATTTTGACGATAAAAATGTCACTTTGATTTGCATACAAATTCTATTGTATATTTTGACAATAAAAATGATTCTTTAATTTGCATACAAATTCTACTGTATATTTTGACGATAAAAATGACTCTTTAATTTGCATACAAATCTGATAGTATATTTTGACGATAAAAATGATTCTTTAATTTGCATACAAATCCTATTGTATATTTTGACGATAAAAATGATTCTTTATTTTGCATACAAAGTCTATTGTATATTTTGACGATAAAAATGATTCTTTAATTTGCATACAAATTCTATTGTATATTTTGACAATAAAAATGATTATTTTGACAATAAAAATGATTCTTTAATTTGCATACAAATTCTATTGTATATTTTGACAATAAAAATGATTCTTTAATTTGCATACAAATCCTATTGTATATTTTGACAATAAAAATGTCACTTTGATTTGCATACAAATCCTATTATATATTTTGATGATAAAAATGATTCTTTAATTTGCATACTAATTCTATTTCAACAAAATGCATAAAAAGTGATTTGTTCATTTTTATTGACAATTCTATTTCAACAAAATGATTAAAAATGATCTTTCATTTTTGTTGACGATTCTATTTCAACAAAATGATTAAAAATGATCTTTCATTTTTGTTGATAATTCTATTTTAACAAAATAATTATAAATGATAAATTCATATTGTTAACAATTCTAATTTAACAAAATGAATAAAGGTGATACTTCATATTATTAACAATTCTAATTTAACAAAATGAATAAAGGTGATATTTCATACTGTTAACAATTCTAATTTAACAAAATGAAAAAAGCAGATATTTTATATTGTTAACAATTCTAATTTAACAAAATGAATAAAGGAGATATTTCATATTGTTAACAATTCTAATTTAACAAAATGAATAAAGGTGATACTTCATATTGTTAACAATTCTAATTTAACAAAATGAATATTTTTGTTGTAACACAAATCTATTTGACAAAAATGTTATTTTTGTTTTAACACAAATCTACTTAACAAAAATGTTTTTTTTTTGTTTTAACTCAAATTTAATTAAAAAAATGCTATTTTAGTTTTAACTCAAATTTAATTTACGAAAATGCTATTTTTGTTTTAACTCAAATTTAATTAACAAAAATGTAATTTTTGTTTTGACACAAATCTATTTGCTAAAAATGCTATTTTTGTTTTGATTATTTAATTTCTACAAAAATGATATTTCTGTTAGACAGATGTAAATTTTGTTTCAACTAATTTATTTTGACAAAAATGACAAATTTGTTTCAACTAATTTATTTTGACAAAAATGACAAATTTGTTTCAGCTAGTTTATTTTGACAAAAATGACAAATTTGTTTCAACTAATTTATTTTGACAAAAATGACAAATTTGTTATTTTGAAAAAAATGTAAATTTTGTCTCAACAATTTTATTCAACAAAAATTGATATTTTTGTTTTCAACAATTTTATTCAACAAAAATTGATATTTTTTTTTTCAATAATTTTATTCGACATAAATTGATATTTTTGTTTTCAATAATTTTATTACAATTTATATTTTTGTTTTCAACAATTTTATTCACACAAACATCATCAAATCAATAGAACTACATAACAACATCAATTCCAGATCAAATCACGTATGATAATCAGTAGAATTTAACAGCGTATTGGTAATAACAAAATCATAATTAATTTATTTAAAAAAAATAGAATCCTCGCATTGGTTTTTAATTCTGTATAAACCAGAATTGAAATTTTTCCAAAATCTTATTTGCTCCAAATTCGTTCTAGTCTATCCTGAAATGTAGATCTCGGATTCACGATCCCAACGGTTCTGAAATTGTTCAAGTCTGTATTCATATGAACAAGTTTTGAATTTATTTGTGTTAATAATAATGTAAATTCAAATTAATTAAATAATTTAATTAAAAAATTCACCTTCTTCCTAAATCAGAAAACAGGCCGACGTGTTTTCCCTTTCTGTTCAATCCTAATGCTCAAGTTTTCACTCGACTCGAAGCGCCGGAGGACGATCGGTAGTGACACGTTGAAGGGGGGAGGGCAGTGCACGCAGGGGGACCCATGGCAGCAGGTGCGATCGCATCTAGGTGGCTGGGCAGCGCTCGAAACAGTGCAGGTTTGGGGTCCAGGAATTCGTCGGTTACTTGATGATGGGTGCTGTTATCCGTATGGATGTAGAGATGGGAAAAATCTCTACAATATTGTCTGAAGAATGGAGGGATTCTACTGAGTGGATTGAGAGAAATTGAGGAAGGAAAGTTCGAGCGTTTCAGGCCATTAATCGATGAGGGCGGCGGCTGCTCTATTTTCTTAATTAGGGTTTAGGTTAATGTATATTTATAATAAAATAATATTAAAATCCCTTAATTACTATATATGTGTTGTCTCTTCCTCTTCCAAACTCATTTCACTTATTTACTACTTAAATTTTGAAAATCCTCTCAAACCTAACTCTCCAAAATCACTCATTACCTAAATGTAAGTTCAAAATCAATCATCAATAGCTCCCAAGAGACAAAGTGAAGCTTCTTCATCAATCGGACCATCAAAAACATAGATTGAGTCATGGCTATTATGTCAAAAGGCCAAGGATAAATTCAAGAAGATGAATAACACTCGTATTTTGAAGGTTCATTTATGTATTTTTCTGATTTTGAATCATATGAAACACTTCCAATGATTCAAAATAGTGGTCTTGAATCTCTTCTTTCATATACGCCTAACAACGTTAATAACTACACCTTCCTTCTTAAACTTTTCTTTACAAATATAAATCTTGAGCAACAAGAACCCCAGGATGAAAACACCATGCATACTAACGTTTGTTGAGTGCATATTTGTCTCACACCGGCTAGACTAGGTCAGATTCTTCAGTGTTCATCCAAAAAAAAAGAATTATTTGAAAGAAAATATTATAGATTGGGTCGATATGAGATTAGTCATCAATTTTTTTTTTGATGATCTCACTAAACTCAAAGCAATTAATCTACGACCAAAGGCTTGTGTGATTCATCATGCTTTAACTCATAAAATCAATCCTCATACCAAGAGTTATGATCAAGTATATCATAGAGATTTTTAATCTTTATATGCAATTCGGGGAAACAAGAAGATTAATTATGCACTACCCATAATGGAGGAATTTCTATGTTTTAATCAATCCCGACTGCGTACTATGTACTATGGAGCATACATCACTCGTATTATTACTCATTTACAAATCCCAACTCCTGAAATCAAGAATCTCAAAATAGGTTATTTGGGTACTAAGACATTAAGGCTAATGCGCCAACGTATTAAAACATTTGAACAATGAAAGAAACATAAGGAAGACAATATGCCACAACCTCCATCTCTTTATAGAACCCATCCAACTCCTACACAACCTACCCAACCAACACCTGCCTAAGATCCTTCCTCAAGTCAGCATGCTCAACCCCCAAGATCAACCTCAAAATCAACCAAGAACTCAATTTCCACCAGTTCCTGAGCATGAAAAGATAAATCTCAATGCTCCAATAAAATAAATTCTTATTTCTCTTGCAAAGAATTAAAAGATCATAGCTATAATGTGTAGTCAACGCTTATCCATGATTGAGGCTGAGACGGTTATTTCAGATATCAAAAAAGATAAAATTATTTCAAAGCTTAATGATATAAGTTGTAGCATCCATCCTCTTTTAACTCTACTGCACTAAAAGACTTTGATCCTTCCTCTGGCATATATTGGGGATCCGACGAATCAGACAAAGATGAAGATAATGGCAATAAGGAAGGAGATGGAATTGTTAAAAATGGTGGGGAAGATCCAAAGCAATGATTTTATTCTATTTATATTTTGGCTTTTAATCTTAAAACTCTTTATTTAATCTTTTGGATTAAAACAATGCATTTGTAAATATTCTTTCATGACTACTACTATGGGTTTGTACTTATTATTTGTGTGAACATTTTGATATGTTATTCTTATGACTTTGGAAATGATTTATATTCACTACAATAGTTACCTTACTGTGACACGTATGCTCACATATGCATAGCTCGATTTTTTTTGAATTTATGGTGTGTATATTATATAACTAAATTGTTATAATAATTATCTCCTTTTTGTCGATGACAAAGGGGGAGAAATCATATGTGTGCTAACAACTGAATGTAGAATGTAGCATATACTCAGGGGGAGAAAGCATACACTCAAGGGGAGATTATAAGTGTTTGCTCATATCGTTTTCAATTGTTATCATCAATAAAAAAAGGGGAGAATTTTGAATCACGAGATTTTGACCAATGACAAGATGAAAGAACAAGTCAACATATCACAATCAATGTGTCTAACAAACACATCTAAGACTCTAGAAGTACGTTAGTTATTTTATATTAAGTTGGGTCTTGTGTTAGGTTATAATGTTAAAATCTCTCCTTAATTTTTTATTTTTAAATTCTCAAAAAAATTCAAGTATATACGAGAATCTGGAAAATGCACAATTCAGTCGACTGGATTAACCAGCTTAATCGACTAAGTATGTGTGCATAGTTATGTGCATGTTCCAGATTCAGTCGACTAAATATACTTATTCAGTCGACTAAATCTGGTCAAATACAATACTTTTATTTGCTTCTAGTTTGGTCGACTGAATATGAATATTCAGTCAACTGAACAAAGTTCCAACTATCATATTTTGAAGAGAGATGATTATTTTCGAAGAGTTTCTGAGATCTTAAAAGATTGCAACTCTTTGATTTTTATCATGAAACTTTACCAGCAGCTGTAACTCTTCATTCACCATATATAAATGCAAGAACAACATCTCAAACAACTTACTCGATCACATTCTTATCTATTCTACTGAATTCAATTTCTTGCTTATTCTAATTGCTCAGTTCTTGCATTTTCGATCTCTTTGAATTATGTTGTCACAATTCAACAAAGATCAAAATCCTATTTTATCTCCACCTACTCACATTTCTTTATCTATAAACTCGAGGAGAAGATTATAAGATAATGTACTTCATTCGTGACAAATTAGCATTGTGCTGGCACACAAACAAGTCATTCATTTTCTTGTAATAAGTCCTGGAACAACAGAAGAAAATTCTGAAGGTAATTCAGGCGGTGAAGTCCTATAAGCGAGTCCACGCAGAAAAATTCTAGCTGGTATAGTTTAGGTATAAATAAGTCCTATAACGGCGGTAAAGACTTGTTCCTTAGAGTGAAAAGAGGGGTTTATAATAAAAGGTGTAAGAGTATATTAGGGACTGGACATAGGACGATGCTCCGAACCAGTGTAAAAATTCCTGATGTTCTTTACCTCTATTTAGAGATTTTATATTGCTTATCTGTGATATCATTTCTAGATATTTATCTTATTAAATATTTATTTGCATATATAAAAGTTAGTATATCATCCATTAGAACTTCCACATTTAGTACACTACTCTCATTTCCATATTAGTCGATCATACTAGGACTTTTCAAATGTAACACCCCACATTTTTCTAAGCCTGACTTTCGGAAAAAATCGAAACTCAAACCTATTCAAGAATGGAGAGTATAAATCTAGTACTTGCAAATAATGAGTATGAGCATAATCAGAGTAAAATAAAACTAATTCACATTGGAAATAAAATAAGATAACTAATACTGATTAAGGCGACTATTTAAAACATATAGCCATATTGATATCGAGCATCAGAGAACGAGAATCGAAAACAAAACCGAACACCTACCAAGCCCTTCCTTTCCCAATCTAAACCTAAGAGTTGTTATAAGGAGGGGGTCAGAACAACAAGTCCTGGCGAGTAGATAATGTATAACACTGTCTACAATACAAAAATATATCTTGTTTTGGTTAGAACCAAATCATATTTCTAACAAGGCTAGTTATTCTAACCTAACCTTGTAAAGATTTATGCAGAACAACAAACTACCATACCCAAGGTAGTATTCCCAAAGGCAACGATATCATAATACCGAGATTGAATGTTTACACATAAGTGTGAAGCTTTTAAACCACCATTCAACCAATTACCAAAGACTAAGAGGTGACCTCCCAACTACTCATTAATCTGTAAGGAGTTTAATTATTTATATATAGCTACTTAAATCCTCACTATCAATATAAGATAAGGGTGGATCCTTTCGATCACTTAAGACCCAAGGCAGACCTATCGATCACTTAATACCTTACTCGGTTGTTTACTCTACAATAGTATAAATTAGAGGACACTGGCTACTAGGTCCTACTAATTTATGGCTTCCGTCATTCACGCAGATACCCAAGAACCCCGGATAAGGCAAGAGAAAGTAAGAAACCACTTAAGGTTTAGGCAGAAGCAGGACACCATTTAAGACCCTTCTAGATGACCCCCATGTTAATTAATATCTAGCTGACCCTATTAGATAATCCCCTAGCCACATAATACTTCCTACAGGATAGGACGACTCATGATACCTCCTTAATTGTCAATTACCTAATCCCAAGGTCGACTCTAACCCCAGTCACTTACTACCTAAAGGAAGCAGACCTATGCGGAACTTGTACCCAATAACAATTTAATACTTCTTATTTATAGGGAGGCGAGCTATGCAATCACTTGATACCATTTTGAGGGTGAATCTAACTACTTAATACCTCTATCTCGAAGCCGGCTTACACTTATAAATATTTCTTTTATGGTTTCCACATTTGGGCGGGAAGCGGGTCTTACATCCACTTAATGCCTCACACTTGAAATAAACCACATTTTAGGAAGTAATCCTCGCTAAGCAATTAACCGTCGTCGTTGTTTCCTATGGTTAGTGGTATCTCACATCAATTGCATATATATTTGACTATTGGAAAGTGCAGACTTCTGTTGAATATGGCAACTAACCTTGCTTCATTAACCTACTAAGTCCAATCCTTGTTCTTAATTATATTAATTCTAGTTAACTAGAATAGAATAAGGAAAACCTATAACTTCCTATCCTCGTATGTTTAATTATAAGTTTCCTTAATGGACTTAACATTTATTATGCCATTCAATCCCCATTAATTCATCTTTTGATTCCACTTATTTTTATTATCTAGAGAATCTGCCGTTTATGACACTAAGGTCATATTTTCCTAAGACATTCAATATCCAATTAAATGTCATTTATATCAGTCCCATTTAAATTCCAATCTAATTATTCTAACTCCCAAATATTACTATAAATTTAATTCTGTTGAATTCTTATTCGAATTTATTTTCATAAGTGTTTTTTTTATATATCTTCCAACGTGGATTTACAATCTTTAATCTTAAATACTAATTTAATTGTAACCATTTAGGCATATTTACCTTATTCAATATATTTCTCCAAACAAATATAGTCACAATACTTATTACCTTATTTATAACCTTTTATTATGCAACAATTTCATGGTTCTGGCTACAATGGTCACAAAAGTTTAATTTTCATTTATTATAGGAGTTATTACCATACATTCATTCCCATAAAATGAAAACATTTCAAATTCAAGCATATGATAACAAATAAACACTTATTTAATATAATCATGTCACTTACGTAGATTTGGACAGATAAGATTAATATATGTTTATACTTATAATTTAAACGCGGAGTTAACGTAGTTACTAATTTATACCATATTATTATTTAATAATTATATTCTTGTTTAAACTAGTGACCAAGGCAACCTTTTTGTGTTTAATCTTATTTTAAGATTCAAAATCTTATAAAAGGTTATTCACTACAATTATTGTAAATTCTGACGACACTATTTAAAAGTGGAAAGTTGACATTACTTCAAATCCCAATTAAATAGATTAATATTTTATTAAGAATAGATGTTGTAAACTACGTATAAAAATACATGAATTTGCATATCTCTTTTTAGTTGATTTATTTATGTTCCTTGTAGATTTCAAATAATATCTTTTATGCAAAACGAACAAAAAAGAAAAAATTACAATAATCAGGTACAACCACAAACAATACCAAACACAATAGGAAAATTATTATTTTAACCATTACTACATAAAATATAAGATGACACCAAAAATCCTACGAATCGAGAATAAAACTATAAATCTCAAAATGGTTTTGGGAGTGATATGTGTTTACAATAACCACAAACAAATCTAAGAACATTTAAAGGCAATATGATTGACATACTATTGAAAGACCTACAATTTACATTTAATATATAATCATAATATTTCATATTTAACAAAATAAACAAATCAGATAAATTTTAGGGATATAATTAAACTCAAAACCAACGTATTATATAAGTTTATTATAAACAACACCTGAAAGCTATCTAAACCTAAATCTGACATAGTTTTTAGGCTTAAAATTACCAAATTCTATAGATATACAATTTATTTTCAAAAGGGGATTTACAAACATAGATTTAGATTTGTAGATCTGCAAGAAAAATAGCGAAATAAGAAGGAAACTCAATAATATAAATTATCTAAGTGAAGAACCATCTCTTTTTGATATATTTGAATCTACTCTCTCTCCAGTCTTATTAATCTAATTTGTACATGTTCATAATTTATGTTTTTTTAAAGAAATAGGAGGATTATAAATGACAAAGCTTTATTGTTGCCTCTAGAAAATATGAATAAGAGAGTGGGGATCTAACCCTTTATTTATAGGCGTCGAAATGACACAAGATCATTAGATTTAATTTTTTAAAGATCCTTCCGTTTACATAATAAATTATATAACAAACCCTAAGAGCCACACTGATTGTATCGACCAATTGGTCCATACAGCGGTCAACTTCCCTAATCGATCGCCAGGTCGATCGCCCTAATCGACTGCCCGGTCGACCGCTTGGTCGACTTGGAAGTGAGGTGGCATTTGACACCCCACACCACCTAATTTCACCAATATGAGGATGCATTAGCTTCTATGAAGTGCAATAAGTATACAGTAACCAAATTTTTGCATGACATAATAATAATCGCAGCGGAAAAATTAACTTTTATTATTAAATAAAAAGCAACACTTCCAAATCCCAATTACAACATCATTTTTGTGATAGTTCTCAAATACCAATACAGTATATAAAACCAACTGTCTTATAAAGCAAATTATCAGAGTACAAAATCAAAAGCATATCCCTATTTAATAAGCATATCAAAGTAGAGCAACAGTCGATGCAATACATAAAATAAGAAATCCAAGAATCCAAGCTGAATATCACGGTCAGTGCTGATCACTACCTTGAGAGCCGAAGGGGGAAAAGGAATAGAGAGAGAAAAAAACAAAATAGGTCAGACATAAAGTCTAGCGAGTCCAATGATTTTTAGCATAAGTACAGATAAATAATACCAAGACAAGTAAATAATATTGGATGGGAAAGTATAGTAAAAATAATAGGCAAGTATGAAGTGAACGGATAACAAGATAAGACAAGAATAATTAAGATTCTCATTTATATATAAGAATAAGTTTTCTGCACCGATACTAGTATATCAAGATTAGGTTTTACCCTAATTAATACCCATGTGATTGGCTCCCTCTTACGTAAATATCCCGTGTCAGCCTCGACAGAAGTGTGTATCAATTCCTAAAGAGGCAACTTATAGGACACTGACCTGTTTACTGATGTTACAACGTCTTAGTTTCCCCAATATGACCCATGCATGCTCATGACTCCATTGGAACACGCCCGTACCAAACTTCCTCTTTGAACCTCTTACTATCCAGTTTAATATAAGTGTCCCCTGGCCCCTACCTAGTACGATGCCCCTCCTAAGATACCAATAGATATAATGACTGATATGGGTTCCGCACACAAATTGACATAATCCAGTCCCCTTAAGCTTCTACCCCCAAGTAACTAGGATTTAAGAGTCCCCAAAACCCGATACAACAAAAAACTAAGGACCTCTTAGCTTATAAACTATCCATTTTAACTTAGCAGGTTTAAGTTTATTAATAAGCCTGGTTGTAAATGACATTTCTATGTAAATGTTATTTTGTGTACAACCATTCCCCAGTACAAGCACATCCCCAGATGTATATGTACATTATAGTATTTCAATTTACTTAATTTAGACCCGGTACTTACATCTTCATAACATGGTCTTTACTTAGTCTTAAATTAAGTCTAGTCGGTTTAACATTTCTGCATATTTTCCTTTTTACTGTATTCCCCAAGTTTTACAATAAAAAAATCCTCATGTTACAATATTTCCCAATTTGTCCTTTTTATTGTTATTTCAATTATTCCAATTACGCGCAAATATAAGTGGTAAATGGCCCAGGCTTTCGGTGGCCTACGCTCAGTATAAATGAAAATAAAAAGAAGGAGAACAACTGAATCAAACCCAAACGGTATAAAATAGGCATATAAAAGACTATAAATAAATTAAAGAGAAAGAAAAAAGGGATTAGGAAGCTAGATCTAAATATGAACATAAATTAACTATAGATTTGAATAAAAGAACATGTATTAACTGTAAAGCTGAATTAACAGTAAAAGAACATATATAAGAAATAACATATAGGTACTGTTTACTCTATATCCAAAACTATTCGTTGTCATAATACTTTTTGGATGTCAGATCTTAAAATAACATGGACTCACAAAGATGTAGGTTGTATACAGAAGTAGTCTTTAAAAAGGGATGTTATTGATTGCAAATCTTGATTCTTGATTTTTTTTAAATTTATATATTCTGATAGCATCTCCCCATTTTTCTTAATTTACTTTAGAATATAATCATGGAGAAAGAGAGGAAATGAAGAGAATTTGTGTGCAGGAAAAATGAGAGACAACCATCTATTTATAGATTAACCAAGTCAACCCAAACCCTCAGATATTAGGTTTTCAAATCCAACCATACAACTCAACGAACGAGCCTAACATATAAAAACAGTCCATATACAGAACTTCGTATTTAGCCTACATGCTCGTGGGTCGATCCCCCACCTACCGTGTCGACCCAAGGGTCAATCCCCCTTAGACATGGTCGACCCAGGTATTGGCGGGGTCGGTCCATTCCCGTTCTTGCTGCACTTAACCTGCTATTTGAATTTTTAATTTCTGTTTAATCATTGAAAGCTCATAACTTCTTCATATGTTATCCGATTCACACAAATTCGAGGTCTATCTAAACCAAAATTCCCAGATGAACGCAATGGTAAAGTCGGGTTTACTTACATTTGAACATTTAATTAATTAATATTCAATTTCATGCCTCTCTTATATAGTTATGGTGTATTTAATTATGAGGTGTTACATTCTCCCCTACTTAAAGGATTTCGTCCCCGAAAACTCTAAGTTAAGAAGAATGTTATTATTTTAACAACCACCTGCAACCATATACTCGTCCAACCACCATAGGTATCTGTTGTCCTTAAAAATTTCTAATACTTATATGAACATATGCAAGGGTGTTGTTCATATATGTTCCTATACTAATTCGAAAATCAGGCGTTCGACTGATTCAGTCGACCTCCTTAATGCAATATATGTTTGTGCCATGTATCCAACATGTATGCAAAAGAATCCTAATATAACATATAAGTTCTATATGTGTGCACAACCATTCATAAAAATGCAACATCCATATGGTGATTCAATCATTTTTATCCACTGGAAAAAATCAAAATGCGCACACATCCATATGCAATATGTAAGTGTTTGAGCCGATCTAGTGCCTAATGTGTGTGTATATGCATCCACTGGCAACCACTAGAAAACACTTGCAACATCAATCATAACATGTCTCAAACACATGTTTTCATCCATTAGTTTCTACCTAAGGATCGAGGATTCGAACGGCAAGATAAATGTAATCGAACGATAGAAACAAATGTGAATTAAAAAACTTGGAAAAGAAAAAAGAACGTACTCTCAAAGAGAAAAGTGTAAAAAGTGCGAATCTTGTCTTCAGGTTCCCACGTCGCATCGTCGCGGTCTTCTCCCCACTATATCTTCACTAATCTGATTTCCTTGTTACGTAGTTTCTTAACCTTTAATCCAAGAATGTGGGTAGGAACTTTCCTAACTGACGCCTCTTTCTCAACCTCAATATCATCAAGCGTGCTCGGCTCTACTGCCTCTGTTGTATCATGTAGACATTTCCCTAAATGGGAAACATGGAACACGCCATGAACTCCTACCAACCTCTCTGGTAGTCTAATCCTATAGCCATCTGACTTATCCTCTCAACTATAGAGAATGACCCTACGAATCTTGTTGCCAACTTCCGGAAAACATTTCTAAGAGGTGATACTTTGATGAAGACCATATCTCTATCTCAAATTACAAATATGTCCTTCTCTTACCGACATATGACTTTTTCCTATCTTTAGCTGCTTTCATCCATCAGCGAATAAAATCAATCTTCTCAGAGGTTACTCGAATCATCTCAGGCCCAAGTAGAAGTATGTCCGTAGACTCCCATCAACTTATCAGCAATCTGCAAGGTCGTCCATAAAGTGCCTCGAAGGGTGTCATGCCTATACTTGACTGATAACTGTTACTATAGGTAAACTCAACTAATGGGAGGTGCTCCTCCCAAGTCCCTCTGAAATCTAGAATACACAGTCTTAGTAAATCCTAGAGTACCCTATTGACCCTCTCAGTCTGAGGGTGGTATGTTGTGTCCAATCGTAACCGTGTACTTAATGCCTCATGCAAGCTCTTCCAAAACTCACTCGTGAAGATGAGGTCACGGTCACCTACTATACTGGAAGGTACCCCCATGAAGTCGGACTATCTCTCTAAGGTACACCGATGCTAGCCAAGATGCTGCCCTCTCGCTCTTGACAGGAACAAAGTGAGTGATTTTAGTAAGTCTATCAAGTATCACCCAAATGCTGGTGTTGCCCTTCCTCGATCTATGCAGTTTATCTATAAAATCCATAAAGATGCTCCCCTACTTCCATTGTGGAACATCCAAAGTTTGAAGCAATCTACCAAGTTTCCTTTGTTCAACCTTCACTCGCTAGCAAGTCAAATATCAGCCCACAAACTCTACCATGTCCTTCTTCATACTAGTCCAATATGGAAAACTCTCTTCATATTTCAGCAAATCTTGTCGCTACCCAGGTGGATAGTCATCCAAGAGTGGTGGGCTTCCTCAAGACTGTCCTCAACTAATCCCCAGCTCGGGGAACTCAAAGTCTTCCATCTCGTCTTAACCACCCTTTCTCGTCCACAAAACATTTACTTAGGTGACTAGAGGTCGCTCGTCCACTAAGCCTGTCCAAGATGTCTGTTAATTGTGGATCTTCTGGCTGTGTAGATCTAATGTGATCCATAAGAGTTGGTTGTATTGTCAATGATGCCAATATACCAGGCATAAAATCCGTAGAGAGGATAAAGTCAAAGGTCGATATATACTCCAATCTCTGCCTCACTATAAATAGAGGACTCAAGGTCATCCTTTGCCTACTCAATGCGTCAGTCACTACACTACCCTTTCCTAGTGTATAAGCTATTTCAAAATCGTAGGATGCTAGGAACCCTATCCATCGTTGCTACCTTAAATTGAGATCCTTCTACGAGAAAAAAATATTTGAGCTTGTGATCCTTGTATAGCTCAAATCTCTCTCCAAGTCGATAATGTCGCCAAGACTTAAGTGCGAACACTATAGCAACCAACTCTAGGTCATGGGTAGGGTAACTCTTCTCGTGAGTTCTCAACTGACTACTACAATAGCGTACTTCCCTACCTTTTTGCATCAATACGACACCTAGCCCTGTGCCATAAAGATTTGTGTAGAATGTAAAATCTTTGCTACCAATTGGAAGAGTCAGAAAAGGGGCTGATGTCAGAGCACTCTTCAATCTCTAAATAACATCTTCGCAATCAATGCTCCAAATAAACACAAAGTTATTCTTCGTCAGTCGGGTGAGCAGGTCCAATAACCTTGCAAAGTCCTTAATGAAATTCCTATAATAACCCGCCAACCCTAAAAAACTTCCCACCTCCGTTGCATTCTTGGGAGCGTTCCAGTCCTCAACTACGACGACTTTAGCAGGGTCCACCAATATTCCATCCTTGGAGACAACATGCCCTAGGAACCTTACTTGGTTTCTCCAAAAGTGACACAAAGAAATTTTGCTTTGAGCTGAAGCGATCTGAGAGTGCGTTGAACCTCACCTAAGTATATGGCATGTTCTTTCTTTTTCCTTAAGAAGATCAAAATATCATCCATGAAGACCACCACAAACTTGTTCATAAATTCTCTAAACACCCATCTCATCAAGTCCACAAAGTATGTGGGTGCATTGGTCAACCCAAAAGGCATGAACAACCACTCAAAGAAACCGTTTGGAGTTCTAAAAGCAGTCTTATCAATACTGTCATCTGCTACCCTCTGCTTATGAAATTTTGTGGCTAGTTCCAAATGCAAGAAAACTGATGCGCCTACTAGCAGATCAAACAAGTTGTCAATCCTCGAAAATGAGTGCCTATTTTGCTTAGTGAGCTTATTCAACTCTCTATAGTCCACGCATAGACGAAGTGAGCCATCCGACTTGGTTGCAAAGTCGATTTGAGCTCACCAATCAGATATGCTCCATCTAATGAATCCTTTCTCGAATAGCTCCCATACTTGCTTGTTGAGCTCTGTCCTTTACTGTGACGACCCTCCCCAGACCAGCCGACATTATGTGCTATGCTAATGCCCGACTAGCACGGGACGGTCGTCAAAGGAAAAGGAATTGAAAATATGAATCATCAAGAACCTATAGTATATCTCACAGCGCATGAAATAAAATGTAATAATAATAAACTTGACATAAAACAGGCGAGATAGTGCATAAGATGAAAACTTAAACCATCATAGCAACAGAATCCAAAATACAGCTTATGATCTAAACCATTATTATTACAACTTCAAAATATTGTCTCTAAAGCAAAATAGAAAAGGTACACTACTAATGCTCAAAGCAGTGGCCAGCAACAACACAGGGAGAATATATGTAAATAGTACGTGAAAGCCGCCTGCTCGACTCAGGACAGCTACTCGCGCATCTCCACATAACATGCCTCTAGTCTGCTCGTTTAGGAGCACTCGGAGTAATAAGAAGAGACATAAAACTATGGGTCAGATGAAAGTCTGATATGAGTGAAAGCAGCAAAATAAAACAATAACAGTTATAAAGAATCATACCTGAACCTGGACCTGCAACCAAAGAGTTAGCACAACAAGATGTACAGTACTCTAAGGTAACACTAACATATAGTGTAAAATGGGAGTGTGCATGCCATGGTGACATAAAACATCAAACATAGCAATCATCCTCACATCTCTCACTCAGTGCATAAAGTATACGATATCCACCGCTTTTATCACCACATCCATTGGGGCCATGACGGCAACTCCGTACAACTATTTCTATGACCATACTTCCCTGGTCTATAGTCAATAACCCTACCCAGTCCACACACCCCTGACTGTAGGTTAAGGCCCAACTAGTCTACACTTCTCTGGCTCTGGTTCATCTACATACCCCCTCTCTTCAATGGCGAACCAAAGTTATAGATATCGATAACCCCCTTGCACACGTCCCGCAGCAAAGCCTAACTCATGAAGTTAACTCATTGGTTCCCATCTGGATCCTGAGTAATTACCTCTCATTTGGACTTCCCTTGCATCTTGGGTTTTGGTCATTGTCTCAGTTCAGTTCGGTCCCCATTCGGTTCGTGGCTCACGGTTCGTGCCCAAGCTCCTCGGTTCATGAGTCTCTTGGTCGGGTCGAAGTACTTTACAGCTCGTGGCTCGCCTGGGTCCGGTTCGTGATGAGCATCCAGGTCGGGTCATGGTGAAGCAACCGGTTCGGTTTGGTCATGATGCCTCCTTTAGATCGAATCGTGCTCCACTTCGTTTTGTGGGTGCCTTCGGGGTCGGTCGTGGAAAACTATCCGGATCGGTTCGTGTTACATAAGCCATGAGCCGCACCATGGTCACGAGCCGGGCCGGTTCGGGGTTCATGACCCGATCCGATTTCCTGCACTTCTTACAGAAAGCTATTTACGCCACACGACGGCGTTTTCAATCATTCTACCTTCCCTATGCACTCACAAATCATATTAAACAGTAATAGCATCATATAGAATCAATCAAAAGCATTAAAACATCAATCACATGAAATATTTAAGATCAAACATACCTAAAAAGCATGATTTCCCCCTTAATCTCCTAATCATGTTTAACTATAGGATTAGAAAACTTAATCCAAATTTTCAACAAAGGAATAAAATAATATTTAAGAATTTTTACATATTTTCCCAGATTTTTATAATGCATAATTTCGCTAATTATCACCAATCACCCCTAATTAGCCGTAATTAGTGAAAAAACATGCAAATCACTCACCTTAGCCACAAATAAATTATAGATCTGAAAATTCCACTGATTTGGGTTGAATTCCTATGTGTTCTAGCAGCTCTATCTCGATTTTAATGCTAATCCGCCTTAATTTGATGTAGTTTTGCTTAATTTGTGATTGGGAAGTGATCATTAGGGATGAATTTAGAAAGTGGAGGCCATTACTAGGGTTAGAGGAAGGTAAGTGGCGGCTGGAAAAATGAAAATGAATCATCCTCTAACTTTTTTCAGCCCTCTCATAACCCTAATCCCGAAATGGGTTATGGGCCTAACCACTAATCATCTAATTAAGTCCGGTTAAGCTGTTTTTTCCGTCTTCAAACTTTATTCTAGCCACATCCCTCAAACGGTAAGTCCGTTTGATTAATGTGACCACTCTACGGAAAGGTAAACCATCATCTGAATCCAATGGAAGTGGTTTCAGGTTAAAACTCCTTATCAATCAAAAGTTACGGGCGAAACAAGATTCGCCAGGGGAAAACAGACATTTAAAAATTGGCAAAAATCATGAATGTGGGTATGACCCCCATAGTCGTTTCCCAAAGTTACATGACCATATTACTTCGTATGAAAATGAAATAAATATTCTACGATCCTTCGATGCATAGAATGTGGGTCATTACACTCTCCCCTCTTAAGAAATTTCGCCCCTGAAATTCATTAAGTACGAAAACATACAAAGGTGTCCCACATGCCTATCAACCATTACAAATAATCAATCATACATAATAATACAAAAAGCTTATCTTAACATGTGATTTACTAACAAGGGAATAACTATATCGCGAATAAAATTTTACCAGGCAAAGAGTTTGGATACGACTTCCTTATGCTCTCCTCTGTTTTCCAAGTACAATCATTCTCATTATCGCCCCACTGGACCTTAACCAATTTCACTGTCCCCCTTCGAAGTTGCTTCGTATCATTTCCGACAATATGACGAATCACACTCTTTAATGGAGAGATCTTGACGAATACCAAGTCACCAATGGAGAATTTCAATTCTCTTCATTTTTTATCAGCATAACTCTTCTGCCTATCTTGGGCAGCACTCATTCGCTGTTGGATAACCTTGATCTTATCTGAAGTTTCTCTTATTACATCAGGCCCAAACACAAATTTCTCACCAGTTTCCAACCAACATGATTGTGAGTTCCATGGTCTTCCGTACAAAGCTTCAAATGGAGCCATACCAATACTGGATTGATAACTATTATTATATGCGAACTCAACTAGACGCAAATGGTCATCCTTTGACCCTCCGAGATTTAATATACAAGCTCTTAAGAGATCCTCTAATATGCGATTCACCCTCTCCGTTTGACTGTCAGTTTGGGGATGGTATGCGGTACTGAGATGTAATTCTGACCCTAACGCCTATTGTAAGCTCTTCCAAAACCCACTAGTAAATAACGGATCTCGGTCACTTACAATACCTTTGGGTACTCCATGAAATCTCACTACCCATTTAATATACAGTTCTGCTAACTCAGTTGTTGTTTTATTCGACTTGACCGGTATAAAACTTGCACTTTTAGTCAATCGATCCACAACCAACCAAATACTATCATGACCCGATCTAGTCCTCGGTAAACCATCAATGAAATCCATTGAGACTTGTTCCCATTTCCATTCGGGAATTTCCAACGGTTGTAACAAACACTAGGCTTCTTTTGCTCGGCTTTGACTGACTGGCAATTCATGCACTTGGATATAAACTTTCCAACATCTCTCTTCATCCCTTCCCAGTAGTAGGTCTGCTTCATGTCTCGATACATTTTGTTACCACCTGGATGAATAGTCAGTTTTGAGTGATCACATTCTCTAAGCACTTCATCTCTCAATCCATTAACATTGGGTACAACAAGCCTCCCATTCTTTTGAAGCCATCCCTCTTGATCAAGACCATACTTGTTCATTCTCTCTTCCTCGATACCCATCTCCACCTTGGAGATGATTTCCAATAGATTAGGATCGTCCCTTTGAGCGAAACCAACCTGCTTAATTAAAATCATTCTGATCGTCAAACTTGCTAACATCTTTGGATCCAATTCGCACTTAAGTCTGAAATCATATCCCGCAATATACTCCAGTTGCTTCCATTCAAGAAACATATCCCCCAAACTGTATGTCCCCTACTCAATGCATCAGCTACCGCATTGCCCTTCCCGGGTGTGTATGCGATATTGAAATCATATGAAGCCAAGAACTCTAACCATCTCTACTGACGAAGATTTAAATCCTTTGGAGAGAAAAGGTACTTTAATGACTTATGATCGGTAAACAACTCAAATCTTTCTCCCAAGAGATAGTGTCTCCACATTTTCAACGCGAACACGATCGTTGTCAATTCCAAATCGTGGGTAGGATGTCTTTTCTCATGTGGTTTTAGTTGCCGACTAGCATAAGCTACAACCATACCTCCTTGCATTAATACAGCGCGTAGTCCGGTACCACAGGCATCCGTGTATACCATCATCTCTTCGTTCCCCTTAGGAATAACTAACACTAGTGTGCATGTTAACATCTCCTTTAGGCTCTTAAATGCATTCTCACACCTTCCGTCCCAAGAAAAAGTTTGATTCTTCTTGGTCAACCGAGTTAACGGTGCCGCTATCTCTTGGAGAAGCCTTGGATAAACTTACGATAATATCCCGCTAACCCCAAGAAACTTCTCACGTCCATTGAATTCTTGGGCGTAGTTCAATCTTGCACCGTAGCCACCTTCGCAGGGTCCATAGGAATACCATTCTCTGAAACAACATGGCTCAAGAACCTCACTTCCCTCCTCCAGAATGACATTTAGAAAATTTCTCTTTCAATTGGTGTTTCCTCAACACCTCCATTACTATCCTCAAATGTTCCTTGTGTTCTTCCTTCGTCCTCGAGTAAACTAAGATATCGTCCATGAACACATGAACAAACTTATTCAGTTGATCACTAAATACCCTATTCATAAGATCCACAAAATATGCTAGTGCATTGGTCAACCCGAATGGCATTACCAACTACTCATAGAATCCAGACGGCGTCCGAAATGCCGTTTTATATATACTTTCAGTTGCTACCCGGAGCCGATGAAAACTTGTAGCGAGATCTAACTGGGAGAACACTCTCACTCCATTCAACTGATCAAACAAATCGTTTATCCGCGGAAGAGGATACTTATTCTTCCTCGTCACCTTATTCAACTCGCGGTAGTCCACACACAATCGAAGGGAATCATCAGCCTTGGTAGAAAATACAACTAGTGCTCCCCACTCGGAAACAGTTCTTTGGATAAATCCCTTCTTCAAAAGATCGCGCTCTTGCACCTCGATCTCTCCCTGCTCTCTTGGTGCAATACGATGAAGAGGCATCACTATAGGACTGGCATCTTTCGCTAAATCAATCTGAAACTCAATCTCTCAGTGTGGTGGAAGTCCGATCACTTCCTTGAAGATGTCCGGATACTTGCTAGCAATAGGCACATCTAATAACTCATCCCGCGAGATGTCGAGGGAATGAAGAAAACTAGCCATCACCTCATCACTTGGTAGGCAACCCAATACCACGCTCCGCCCATCGTCCGCTCTAATGGTCACCAAAGACCCCTCACAGTCTACCACTACTCCATATCTTTGGAGCCAATCAACACCCAAAATAACGCCAAACCCAGTAATGCCCAAAATAAAGCAATCACAAGCAAACATACATACATCCATGACTCGATAAGACCAAACCCAGTAATCCCACTTGGCCACAGTTGAAACACTTATTTTCCCCTGGCTTTGCTCGACACTCTTTGGCATAGTGGCCCTTCTTTGTAACAACCCGTAAAATGCGAGCCAGTTTGAAAATTTTTATTTTGGCCATTTTAGCGAATTTTGATTATTTAAAATGAATTATTTTAAATAATATCGACGAAAAATTTATTTTGAATAGAATTCGACGTATATATTATATACGTCGTCGTTAGAATATATAATAATTATATATAATTATAAAAGGAATTGAAAATGGCGCGGTAGTTCGAAAATTCGATTTCTAATTTCAAATGAATATACAGAATTCAATATAAGTCAGAATTGAACGAAACAAGAAATATTTGAATCTGTATAACTATATCTTTGTAACGAAGTTAGCAAACTGAGATTTCATCTTAGAAATAATAAGATACGTCCAGTTGAAAATTCAGAATAGTCGCTATGGAATTTATATATATTTTATATAATATATAGCCCTTAAAAATGGACATTTTGCAAACGACCTCGGATTTCGACGAAACCAGTTTTGTTGGGTCCGGGATGTCAAGTTATTGCTAGATTCCAAATTTCATAATTTTTCGAATCAATATGTGAGCGTGGCAAAGGAAAACGCGTTTGACCATTTTCAGTTGATTTTAATCGACTGGAAATTGGCCATTTTTCAAACGGTCTCAGAATTCGACGAAACTAGTTTTGTTAGGACCGTATCGTCAATACGAAGCTAGAAAATATTTTTTTGAAATTTTTCTAGTTAGTATGTGACCCCGGTAATTTGAAATGTGCGTTTAAAATTCAATATAATGATTTAAATGAAAATTCAAAAGGAAACTGATTGTAGCGATCAAATCAGCTTGCGATACATATCCCATTGTGATCTGAATGGGGGTAAAACGCTATGGACGACAGGCGGTGGGCCTCGTTTCGAGGTCATATGTAAAAGTCAACCTTTTGCGAAATTAAATAAATAAAAAATATATATATATATACTTTCCCTCCTTATCTCCCGCTTGTCCCCCCCCCCCCACGTTCATTTGATTACAACCAGAAAAAAAAAAAAAAAAGAAAAAAAAACCTAGCGATCAATCCACCCGCCGCCCCCCCACCTCGTCGCGACGCCGACGGAGAGCCCCCCCCCCCCCCCCGTCTCGACGTCTGCGAAGAAGCCGCGCCCCCCCTTGAAGCCCTCGACCCTCTCGCGAAGACGCCGCCATCGACGAACCGCACCACCTCGAAGCGCCTCCGATCTTCTTTCCCCCCCCCCCTCTCGGTAAGTTTTATTTTATTTATCTATTTTATTTTAATTCTGATAATATTATAAAAGAAATTAAAACTGATTTTTGTTTTTAAAATAAAGTAAAAACTGATTTATTTATAAAGTTAAAACTGAAATTTTTTATAAAGTTAAAAACTGAAATTTTTTAAAAAAAAGTAAAAAATGCATTTTTAAAAAGAAACTGAAAACTGGATTTTTAAATAATGTAAAAACAGATTTTATAAAAGGAAAAAAAAAACTGATTTGTTAGAACTTTAAAACTGAATTTTTAAAAGATTTTAAAAACTGTTTTTTTTTAAAAGTAACTAAAAACTGCATTTTTATAAAAGAGAAAAACTGATTTTATTTTGAACTTTAAAATAGGAAAAAGGTTTAATCTTTTAGTAGAAAAAGATTTGAACTTGCAAAAGTAAAAATCATATTTTTATATGTTGAAAGTCAAAGTAAAAATCATATTTTTATATGTTGAAAGTCAAAGTAAAAATCATATTTTTATATGTTGAAAGTCGAAGTAAAAATCATATTTTTATATATTGAATAGCGAAGTCAAAATTCGATTTTTATATATTAAATAACATAGTAAAAATTCTATTTTTACATGTGTAGAGAATACGGGCAAAAGCGACAAAAAGGCGAAGATTTCTATAAGTGAAGTGTCGTGCAGTTGGATAGCTATAAGTGAGAATTTCTCACCTTTCAATTTATTTTTCTAGCTATATATATATATATATATACTAGGATGCAGACGGTGCTTATTAGAAGCACCCGACACAATCGTCCACAGACCATGGACTTGTTTGTTTGGTTGTGTAGATTAGTTGGATTATTTGATTGAAATTGAATTGTGTGGTGAAATGAATTGATTTGATTGATGTGTGAATGGCGTGGGCCTTCACTAGACCGGGGATAAGGCTAGGCCTTGTCCCGTTTCTAGTATCGTGCCGTTATGCCGCCGAAATTTTCTAAAATATGTTAGAAAAATAAAAATATCATTTTATTTAAAGAATGAACTGAATAGAAATTCATATGTTGGAATAAAATGTTTTATCGTTAAAAATATAATTTTTAACGTGAATGTGAATAAATAAATATTCATTTACAAACCGGACGGTTTGTTTATGTACACCTATTTGAAGGACATTGATTGGGTCGATAAATTTTACACATCGCCCAACTGCACAAATAAAATATTTGTTTGATTGTTTGAAACCCCACACGGGTGTTAGGATGAAATATGTAGTTCACTCATCCTAATTGATTAAATATGTCGATCGATTGATTGACAGGCTGTTATAAGCGTTGAATATCTATATTTGATGCTTATACAGTGTAGTGCACTTTGGTTGATGGTTGATTATTTATCGTTGCTATTATATACATGTGTTGTATGAAAATCCATATAATTAACTTTATATGGTAATTGATTGGGCCTCATTCCAATCGTGAAAATAAAGAATATTTTGATAATAACAAAGATTTTGATAATAGAAATATTTGAAATAGAATATTTGAAAATAGAAATATGTGAAGCCGTGATGATTAGATTGACGCCATTTTGACGTGAACGATATTTATATCGATTGAAAACGATTTCGAAATGAATTGAATTGAAAACGATTTCGAAATGAAGTGAATTGAAAACGATTTCGAAATGAAGTGAATTGAAAACGATTTCGAAATGAATTGAATTAAAAACGAATTCAAAGTGAATTGAAAACGATTTCGAAATGAAATGAATTGAAAACGAATTCAAAGTGAATTGAAAACGATTTCGAACTGAAGTGAATTGAAAACGATTTCGAAATGAATTGAATTGAAAACGAATTCAAATTGAATTGAAATTTGAATTGAATAGAAATGAATTTTGAAACGAATTTATAAAGAAGAATTCAATTTTGCTTTGAATTGAAATGGAAGTTGAAATAGGTTTTGAAACGATTTTAAAACTATTTATATAATTCGTTTTGAATTGAAATCGACGAAATATATATTATATATATAATATAATGGTCTGAATAGAACACGCCGCGCCGCGACAGTTCGTGAATTTCGACCATTTATTTCAAACGGACATTGCGGGAGATCCGACCGTCGGATTCTCCTAAAACCGGAACCGTTGGGTTCGTATCGAAAAGAGCTTTCTAACGGATATTAGAAATTAGAAATCTAACGGTTGGATTTGGAATTACGTCCAAATCAAATTAGAAAAAGGTCGCTGTAAGTGCAGTTCGATGGCCGTTGATGGAAATCGACTGTACGGGCCTTGATAAAATTATTAAAAATAGTAATAATTTGTGTAAAATCATAAGAAATGATTTGTGAAGAATTGGGATGAAAAACTCCATATTTGAAAAGATAAAAATAGATTTTTATTGAAATGAACTAGTTTTGAACTAGAATTATAATTCTATTTATTTTTAAATAAATAAATTGAATTCGAAAAGGGTTTTAAAAATAACCAAAATTTCCAATGATTGCATTGGAGTGGATTTGAATCGAAATTGTCTTCGGAATATTTCGATGTTGGAATTCAGGATTATACAGATGTTGTTATGGAAATTTGAAAGATATATATTTATATCGTTATTTCCAATACGACATTTGTTAATCGTAGAATTTGATATTGAATATAAGCCGGGATATTTTCTATTCAGAGCCTTATATTGAATATCAAATGTGATTTGGGTTTGTCGTGAATGGTGTCTACACTAACACTGTTCTTGAACCCAGTTGAGAAAAGATTAAATCTTTTTATTTAGATTTAATGAAGTGTACCAATTAAAAATGATATTTAATTGGAATTGAATTGGAATTGATTTTTGGGTTTATCGTGAACAGTGTTTTAAATAACACTTGTTCTTTAACCCGATAATTAATGGAATTGATTTTTGGGTTTATCGTGAACAGTGTTTTAAATAACACTTGTTCTTTAACCCGATAATTAATGGAATTGATTTTTGGGTTTATCGTGAACAGTGTTTTAAATAACACTCGTTCTTTAACCCGATAATTAATGAAGGTGATTTTGGGTTTATTGTGAACTGTGTTTTTAAATGACACGGATTCTTTAACCCAGTCACAGATTAAAACTAAGTGGAGTTTTAATGAATCTTTAATTAGATTGAAATAATCGAAGTGGAGTATCACCAGTTTTGCTCCAGGCGATAGTTAAATCTTTAATTAGATTTGAACGTGAAATGGTAATTGAATTTACCGATAACACCGTGGTGTTAGATATGAAGTACTACCAGTTTTACTTCATGGGATGAATAGGTTGGGATTGGGAAATTAAAACAAATGATTACTTCGGTAAGGTTCGCTAATCCCGACTAGTTTTGAATTGATATTCAAAAAAATTGATTAAAGAATAAATTCAAGAATTTATCTTTGATAAAATTAATGGGAACCTTTCCCTATGAATGTGAAATTAGAAACTAACTGTCGGTTAGCTAAGTAGAATGGTTTTCTGGATATTGATCTGATGTTGGTTTCGGCCTTCGGGGTTAATATTTGGGGAACTATTCTCTTGATTAATTTGCGGTTAGTGACTGATGAATTGGAATGAGGCGTATGTTGTGTTTGTGTAACACTTATTTAAAATATACGCGAGTTATTCGGAAAGACCGGGTTTATCCCATTCTGAATAACTGATGCGACGATAAGTCGAAGATGAAGACGGTGGTCGAAGACCGGAGGTCTTCACGTCGTTTGGGTGATAACTGATGACCTTGATTGGGCTGTACACCCAAGAAGATGGAAACAGTTGGTGATCGTCCAGACGTACTTGGAGATCGATGGATATGCGGGGTACTAGGTGCCTCCGGTTTCGTTCAGACCCAGAACGGACTTGTAAATGGACTGTGTGTCTGACATTGGATTTTAGTCCGTGTGATTGATCTCTATTAAATATATATCTGTTTGGCGGCGGAGAATTTATTCTCTTGCTTAACGCCCTTCTCTGAGACGTACGAGCTCAGGGGTTATATATTGATGGATATCAAACACATGGAGTGAATTGCCTGTGTGGCATGCCTAAGTGGCAATTGATCGAGGCTTCTGTTGAAAAGCAAAGTCTTGTGGTGATGATCAAAGCACGGCCTTTGTGGCGTAGCTTTGTGTAACGTTTACCTCGCGTGTTTCACACCCGGTATGAACCAAAAACGGGAGACGGACCTCAGGGAGGACTTGCGTTTCTTTCTAGCTAGAAGTGGCGTCAGTGGTTTTACACGCCCTGACGAGTTTGACTTATGTGGTTGTTGCGGTTGCGAGGCGCCTCGGTTATATCGGTTTCGGCCGATGCATTCTGGTCGGCTGACGGGCCAGACTTACACCCCATAGGGTGGGGAGACGTATTGTTCAGGCATAATAATCCACTCCGTGTGGACCGGCCCTGACGATCCAAGGGGCAGTTGCGGCTGTTCCTGAGGGGCGGGCTAGAGCGTCTCGAATCGGTTGAGGACTATCTTTTGCCTCGGTTCATAGATGGAAACCCAATTTCCAAATACGTGACTTTGCGGTTTTAGTTGTAAACCTATATATGGCGACATGATATATGGTACCCATGCCGCCTATGATTGATACGTATGATTTGAAGTTGTTTTATACACTATGCACTTATAATAGTATCAAACGATTTGTTTTAACCGTATCAAGCATTCTTTGGCTGTTATAAGGGAAAACCCTATCCCCCGGCTTGCGTTGCATTGTGTGATAGGACCTGGGTCTTATAACAGCTTCATTTTTCTTTATCTAGCATTGCGCTATTTGTTTTATGCACTGGTATCCTTGGGAGGAAACCCGTTCCGTGTTATACGGCGTGGTCCCTTGATTTACCTAATGATTTAAAATAAAGATTAATAACTGTTTTAGTTCTCACACCAGTCACATGACTGACCTGGAGTTTATTGTTTTAACCTAAACTCTGAGTGCCCTTATTTTGACACGGGCAGCTAGTAGTTTTGGTTTTGCAGATTTATATTCACAGGATCCTGGTTTACAGCTGGAACGATATCCGGAAAGCTTTGTATCCGTATATCTTCTTCTAGTTGTGTATTGTATTATTTTCCGCTGCTATGTATTTAAATGTAATTTAAATCTCTGATATTTCTGTGTAATATTCATTTATACTCTGTATATTCTTGTAATCTGATGCATTGTTGTAATATACAATGAAATGTTCTTCTGTATGTGTTCTGTTTTGTCCTGTTCTCAAACGATAGGGCGTTTCGAACGGCCTGGATCAGTTTAGCGACTGGTTCGGACCGAGCGAAATTCCTTGCCGTCACAGTTGGTATCGGAGCTTTGGTTTACAAAGCTTAGAGAACAAGACACATTAGAACCATACGAAAGAATTCATCAGATATTGGATTAGTAATATCCAATGGGGATGACTCGTTAGAGATAGGATCAGTAGTATCCTAGAACGGGTGTGAAGAGTATATTTTTAAAAATGAAAACAAATTTTGTTTTGAAAATTTAAATCAATTATTCGTATTTGATTATTTATTTATATTGACTTTGGACAGTCCAGTATATAAAGATTTTGCATATACGCCTTGCAAACGTGTATTTAAAGTTTTAATATACTGGATAGATATAGAATCATACTCTAGTGGCCCGAAGATGATTCTGATGGTTGAGTACTCATCGTTAGAATTTATATTCGTGTGACAAAGGTGTGATATCTATATATTTCCATTAGACTGGTGTGAGAACCAAAAATTAGATAGGGCTTATTGTTGTGATTTGGCATCAAAAATCTGATTTTTGACTATGTATCAAAATTATGCATTTGAAAAGCTAATCAACTAATTGATTGATGGTTGTATTGTTTGATTACTGTTTGAATAATTAAAATTTGAACCATTTAGCCTAACTGAATCAAATATTGAATTGTATTGAAAATTGTTCGCGTTTGCTTGCATATACATATATATCATTGAACAGGTCATAGCAAGGAGGCTAGAGCAGAGAATAAAATTTGTTTGCCCGACAAATAGGTACATGTTTACTACATAATTTCCTGTTTTGTTTGGGTGATGATGATTTTGTGAGCCTATTGGCTAGCCGCTTGGCTTTTTCTTTTTCTTTTTGAGATCTGAAGGACCGGGGAAGCTATTTGAAATTCCCCGATGCTCCCATTGCAGGGGAGGTTATGGCGAAATTTTTCGGAAATTTAGGGTGTTAGCCAAATTTTTGAAATTTTAGAAAATTCTCAGAAACTGAAAAGTTGGAGAATGGAAGCCTGATCGAGCGTAGAGTTGATTGATCAAACCACTTTCGACTTTGTTCCTTTTCGGGGACGAAAAGTTTTAAGTGGGGGAGATTGTAACAACCCGTAAAATGCGAGCCAGTTTGAAAATTTTTATTTTGGCCATTTTAGCGAATTTTGATTATTTAAAATGAATTATTTTAAATAATATCGACGAAAAATTTATTTTGAATAGAATTCGACGTATATATTATATACGTCGTCGTTAGAATATATAATAATTATATATAATTATAAAAGGAATTGAAAATGGCGCGGTAGTTCGAAAATTCGATTTCTAATTTCAAATGAATATACAGAATTCAATATAAGTCAGAATTGAACGAAACAAGAAATATTTGAATCTGTATAACTATATCTTTGTAACGAAGTTAGCAAACTGAGATTTCATCTTAGAAATGATAAGATACGTCCAGTTGAAAATTCAGAATAGTCGCTATGGAATTTATATATATTTTATATAATATATAGCCCTTAAAAATGGACATTTTGCAAACGACCTCGGATTTCGACGAAACCAGTTTTGTTGGGTCCGGGATGTCAAGTTATTGCTAGATTCCAAATTTCATAATTTTTCGAATCAATATGTGAGCGTGGCAAAGGAAAACGCATTTGACCATTTTCAGTTGATTTTAATCGACTGGAAATTGGCCATTTTTCAAACGGTCTCAGAATTCGACGAAACTAGTTTTGTTAGGACCGTATCGTCAATACGAAGCTAGAAAATATTTTTTTGAAATTTTTCTAGTTAGTATGTGACCCCGGTAATTTGAAATGTGCGTTTAAAATTCAATATAATGATTTAAATGAAAATTCAAAAGGAAACTGATTGTAGCGATCAAATCAGCTTGCGATACATATCCCATTGTGTTCGGAATGGGGGTAAAACGCTATGGACGACAGGCGGTGGGCCTCGTTTCGAGGTCATATGTAAAAGTCAACCTTTTGCGAAATTTAATAATTAAATAAAAATATATATATATATACTTTCCCTCCTTATCTCCCGCTTGCCCCCCCCCCCCCGTTCATTTGATTACAACCAGAAAAAAAAAACCCTAGCGATCAATCCACCCGCCGCCCCCCCCTCGTCGCGACGCCGATGGAGAGCCCCCCCCCCCCCCCCCGTCTCGACGTCTGCGAAGAAGTCGCGCCCCCCCTTAAAGCCCTCGACCCTCTCGCGAAGACGCCGCCATCGACGAACCGCACCACCTCGAAGCGCCTCCGATCTTCTTTCCCCCCCCTCTCGGTAAGTTTTATTTTATTTATCTATTTTATTTTAATTCTGATAATATTATAAAAGAAATTAAAACTGATTTTTGTTTTTAAAATAAAGTAAAAATTGATTTATTTATAAAGTTAAAACTGAAATTTTTTATAAAGTTAAAAACTGAAATTTTTTAAAAAAAAGTGAAAACTGCATTTTTAAAAAGAAACTGAAAACTGGATTTTTAAATAATGTAAAAACAGATTTTATAAAAGGAAAAAAAAACTGATTTGTTAGAACTTTAAAACTGAATTTTTAAAAGATTTTAAAAACTGTTTTTTTTTAAAAAAGTAACTAAAAACTGCATTTTTATAAAAGAGAAAAACTGATTTTATTTTGAACTTTAAAATAGGAAAAAGGTTTAATCTTTTAGTAGAAAAAGATTTGAACTTGCAAAAGTAAAAATCATATTTTTATATGTTGAAAGTCAAAGTAAAAATCATATTTTTATATGTTGAAAGTCAAAGTAAAAATCATATTTTTATATGTTGAAAGTCGAAGTAAAAAATCATATTTTTATATATTGAATAGCGAAGTCAAAATTCGATTTTTATATATTAAATAACATAGTAAAAATTCTATTTTTACATGTGTAGAGAATACGGGCAAAAGCGACAAAAAGGCGAAGATTTCTATAAGTGAAGTGTCGTGCAGTTGGATAGCTATAAGTGAGAATTTCTCACCTTTCAATTTATTTTTCTAGCTATATATATATATATATACTAGGATGCAGACGGTGCTTATTAGAAGCACCCGACACAATCGTCCACAGACCATGGACTTGTTTGTTTGGTTGTGTAGATTAGTTGGATTATTTGATAGAAATTGAATTGTGTGGTGAAATGAATTGATTTGATTGATGTGTGAATGGCGTGGGCCTTCACTAGACCGGGGATAAGGCTAGGCCTTGTCCCGTTTCTAGTATCGTGCCGTTATGCCACCGAAATTTTCTAAAATATGTTAGAAAAATAAAAATATCATTTTATTTAAAGAATGAACTGAATAGAAATTCATATGTTGGAATAAAATGTTTTATCGTTAAAAATATAATTTTTAACGTGAATGTGAATAAATAAATATTCATTTACAAACCGGACGGTTTGTTTATGTACACCTATTTGAAGGACATTGATTGGGTCGATAAATTTTACACATCGCCCAACTGCACAAATAAAATATTTGTTTGATTGTTTGAAACCCCACACGGGTGTTAGGATGAAATATGTAGTTCACTCATCCTAATTGATTAAATATGTCGATCGATTGATTGACAGGCTGTTATAAGCGTTGAATATCTATATTTGATGCTTATACAGTGTAGTGCACTTTGGTTGATGGTTGATTATTTATCGTTGCTATTATATACATGTGTTGTATGAAAATCCATATAATTAACTTTATATGGTAATTGATTGGGCCTCATTCCAATCGTGAAAATAAAGAATATTTTGATAATAACAAAGATTTTGATAATAGAAATATTTGAAATAGAATATTTGAAAATAGAAATATGTGAAGCCGTGATGATTAGATTGACGCCATTTTGACGTGAACGATATTTATATCGATTGAAAACGATTTCGAAATGAATTGAATTGAAAACGATTTCGAAATGAAGTGAATTGAAAACGATTTCGAAATGAATTGAATTAAAAACGAATTCAAAGTGAATTGAAAACGATTTCGAAATGAAATGAATTGAAAACGAATTCAAAGTGAATTGAAAACGATTTCGAACTGAAGTGAATTGAAAACGATTTCGAAATGAATTGAATTGAAAACGAATTCAAATTGAATTGAAATTTGAATTGAATAGAAATGAATTTTGAAACGAATTTATAAAGAAGAATTCAATTTTGCTTTGAATTGAAATGGAAGTTGAAATAGGTTTTGAAACGATTTTAAAACTATTTATATAATTCGTTTTGAATTGAAATCGACGAAATATATATTATATATATAATATAATGGCCTGAAAAGAACACGCCGCGCCGCGGCAGTTCGTGAATTTCGACCATTTATTTCAAACGGACATTGCGGGAGATCCGACCGTCGGATTCTCCTAAAACCGGAACCGTTGGGTTCGTATCGAAAAGAGCTTTCTAACGGATATTAGAAATTAGAAATCTAACGGTTGGATTTGGAATTACGTCCAAATCAAATTCGAAAAAGGTCGCTGTAAGTGCAGTTCGATGGCCGTTGATGGAAATCGACTGTACGGGCCTTGATAAAATTATTAAAAATAGTAATAATTTGTGTAAAATCATAAAAAATGATTTGTGAAGAATTGGGATGAAAAACTCCATATTTGAAAAGATAAAAATAGATTTTTATTGAAATGAACTAGTTTTGAACTAGAATTATAATTCTATTTATTTTTAAATAAATAAATTGAATTCGAAAAGGGTTTTAAAAATAACCAAAATTTCCAATGATTGCATTGGAGTGGATTTGAATCGAAATTGTCTTCGGAATATTTCGATGTTGGAATTCAGGATTATACAGATGTTGTTATGGAAATTTGAAAGATATATATTTATATCGTTATTTCCAATACGACATTTGTTAATCGTAGAATTTGATATTGAATATAAGCCGGGATATTTTCTATTCAGAGCCTTATATTGAATATCAAATGTGATTTGGGTTTGTCGTGAATGGTGTCTACACTAACACTGTTCTTGAACCCAGTTGAGAAAAGATTAAATCTTTTTATTTAGATTTAATGAAGTGTACCAATTAAAAATGATATTTAATTGGAATTGAATTGGAATTGATTTTTGGGTTTATCGTGAACAGTGTTTTAAATAACACTTGTTCTTTAACCCGATAATTAATGGAATTGATTTTTGGGTTTATCGTGAACAGTGTTTTAAATAACACTTGTTCTTTAACCCGATAATTAATGGAATTGATTTTTGGGTTTATCGTGAACAGTGTTTTAAATAACACTCGTTCTTTTACCCGATAATTAATGAAGGTGATTTTGGGTTTATTGTGAACTGTGTTTTTAAATGACACGGATTCTTTAACCCAGTCACAGATTAAAACTAAGTGGAGTTTTAATGAATCTTTAATTAGATTGAAATAATCGAAGTGGAGTATCACCAGTTTTGCTCCAGGCGATAGTTAAATCTTTAATTAGATTTGAACGTGAAATGGTAATTGAATTTACCGATAACACCGTGGTGTTAGATATGAAGTACTACCAGTTTTACTTCATGGGATGAATAGGTTGGGATTGGGAAATTAAAACAAATGATTACTTCGGTAAGGTTCGCTAATCCCGACTAGTTTTGAATTGATATTCAAAAAAATTGATTAAAGAATAAATTCAAGAATTTATCTTTGATAAAATTAATGGGAACCTTTCCCTATGAATGTGAAATTAGAAACTAACTGTCGGTTAGCTAAGTAGAATGGTTTTCTGGATATTGATCTGATGTTGGTTTCGGCCTTCGGGGTTAATATTTGGGGAACTATTCTCTTGATTAATTTGCGGTTAGTGACTGATGAATTGGAATGAGGCGTATGTTGTGTTTGTGTAACACTTATTTAAAATATACGCGAGTTATTCGGAAAGACCGGGTTTATCCCATTCTGAATAACTGATGCGACGATAAGTCGAAGATGAAGACGGTGGTCGAAGACCGGAGGTCTTCACGTCGTTTGGGTGATAACTGATGACCTTGATTGGGCTGTACACCCAAGAAGATGGAAACAGTTGGTGATCGTCCAGACGTACTTGGAGATCGATGGATATGCGGGGTACTAGGTGCCTCCGGTTTCGTTCAGACCCAGAACGGACTTGTAAATGGACTGTGTGTCTGACATTGGATTTTAGTCCGTGTGATTGATCTCTATTAAATATATATCTGTTTGGCGGCGGAGAATTTATTCTCTTGCTTAACGCCCTTCTCTGAGACGTACGAGCTCAGGGGTTATATATTGATGGATATCAAACACATGGAGTGAATTGCCTGTGTGGCATGCCTAAGTGGCAATTGATCGAGGCTTCTGTTGAAAAGCAAAGTCTTGTGGTGATGATCAAAGCACGGCCTTTGTGGCGTAGCTTTGTGTAACGTTTACCTCGCGTGTTTCACACCCGGTATGAACCAAAAACGGGAGACGGACCTCAGGGAGGACTTGCGTTTCTTTCTAGCTAGAAGTGGCGTCAGTGGTTTTACACGCCCTGACGAGTTTGACTTATGTGGTTGTTGCGGTTGCGAGGCGCCTCGGTTATATCGGTTTCGGCCGATGCATTCTGGTCGGCTGACGGGCCAGACTTACACCCCATAGGGTGGGGAGACGTATTGTTCAGGCATAATAATCCACTCCGTGTGGACCGGCCCTGACGATCCAAGGGGCAGTTGCGGCTGTTCCTGAGGGGCGGGCTAGAGCGTCTCGAATCGGTTGAGGACTATCTTTTGCCTCGGTTCATAGATGGAAACCCAATTTCCAAATACGTGACTTTGCGGTTTTAGTTGTAAACCTATATATGGCGACATGATATATGGTACCCATGCCGCCTATGATTGATACGTATGATTTGAAGTTGTTTTATACACTATGCACTTATAATAGTATCAAACGATTTGTTTTAACCGTATCAAGCATTCTTTGGCTGTTATAAGGGAAAACCCTATCCCCCGGCTTGCGTTGCATTGTGTGATAGGACCTGGGTCTTATAACAGCTTCATTTTTCTTTATCTAGCATTGCGCTGTTTGTTTTATGCACTGGTATCCTTGGGAGGAAACCCGTTCCGTGTTATACGGCGTGGTCCCTTGATTTACCTAATGATTTAAAATAAAGATTAATAACTGTTTTAGTTCTCACACCAGTCACATGACTGACCTGGAGTTTATTGTTTTAACCTAAACTCTGGGTGCCCTTATTTTGACACGGGCAGCTAGTAGTTTTGGTTTTGCAGATTTATATTCACAGGATCCTGGTTTACAGCTGGAACGATATCCGGAAAGCTTTGTATCCGTATATCTTCTTCTAGTTGTGTATTGTATTATTTTCCGCTGCTATGTATTTAAATGTAATTTAAATCTCTGATATTTCTGTGTAATATTCATTTATACTCTGTATATTCTTGTAATCTGATGCATTGTTGTAATATACAATGAAATGTTCTTCTGTATGTGTTCTGTTTTGTCCTGTTCTCAAACGATAGGGCGTTTCGAACGGCCTGGATCAGTTTAGCGACTGGTTCGGACCGAGCGAAATTCCTTGCCGTCACAGTTGGTATCGGAGCTTTGGTTTACAAAGCTTAGAGAACAAGACACATTAGAACCATACGAAAGAATTCATCAGATATTGGATTAGTAATATCCAATGGGGATGACTCGTTAGAGATAGGATCAGTAGTATCCTAGAACGGGTGTGAAGAGTATATTTTTAAAAATGAAAACAAATTTTGTTTTGAAAATTTAAATCAATTATTCGTATTTGATTATTTATTTATATTGACTTTGGACAGTCCAGTATATAAAGATTTTGCATATACGCCTTGCAAACGTGTATTTAAAGTTTTAATATACTGGATAGATATAGAATCATACTCTAGTGGCCCGAAGATGATTCTGATGGTTGAGTACTCATCGTTAGAATTTATATTCGTGTGACAAAGGTGTGATATCTATATATTTCCATTAGACTGGTGTGAGAACCAAAAATTAGATAGGGCTTATTGTTGTGATTTGGCATCAAAAATCTGATTTTTGACTATGTATCAAAATTATGCATTTGAAAAGCTAATCAACTAATTGATTGATGGTTGTATTGTTTGATTACTGTTTGAATAATTAAAATTTGAACCATTTAGCCTAACTGAATCAAATATTGAATTGTATTGAAAATTGTTCGCGTTTGCTTGCATATACATATATATCATTGAACAGGTCATAGCAAGGAGGCTAGAGCAGAGAATAAAATTTGTTTGCCCGACAAATAGGTACATGTTTACTACATAATTTCCTGTTTTGTTTGGGTGATGATGATTTTGTGAGCCTATTGGCTAGCCGCTTGGCTTTTTCTTTTTCTTTTTGAGATCTGAAGGACCGGGGAAGCTATTTGAAATTCCCCGATGCTCCCATTGCAGGGGAGGTTATGGCGAAATTTTTCGGAAATTTAGGGTGTTAGCCAAATTTTTGAAATTTTAGAAAATTCTCAGAAACTGAAAAGTTGGAGAATGGAAGCCTGATCGAGCGTAGAGTTGATTGATCAAACCACTTTCGACTTTGTTCCTTTTCGGGGACGAAAAGTTTTAAGTGGGGGAGATTGTAACAACCCGTAAAATGCGAGCCAGTTTGAAAATTTTTATTTTGGCCATTTTAGCGAATTTTGATTATTTAAAATGAATTATTTTAAATAATATCGACGAAAAATTTATTTTGAATAGAATTCGACGTATATATTATATACGTCGTCGTTAGAATATATAATAATTATATATAATTATAAAAGGAATTGAAAATGGCGCGGTAGTTCGAAAATTCGATTTCTAATTTCAAATGAATATACAGAATTCAATATAAGTCAGAATTGAACGAAACAAGAAATATTTGAATCTGTATAACTATATCTTTGTAACGAAGTTAGCAAACTGAGATTTCATCTTAGAAATGATAAGATACGTCCAGTTGAAAATTCAGAATAGTCGCTATGGAATTTATATATATTTTATATAATATATAGCCCTTAAAAATGGACATTTTGCAAACGACCTCGGATTTCGACGAAACCAGTTTTGTTGGGTCCGGGATGTCAAGTTATTGCTAGATTCCAAATTTCATAATTTTTCGAATCAATATGTGAGCGTGGCAAAGGAAAACGCATTTGACCATTTTCAGTTGATTTTAATCGACTGGAAATTGGCCATTTTTCAAACGGTCTCAGAATTCGACGAAACTAGTTTTGTTAGGACCGTATCGTCAATACGAAGCTAGAAAATATTTTTTTGAAAATTTTCTAGTTAGTATGTGACCCCGGTAATTTGAAATGTGCGTTTAAAATTCAATATAATGATTTAAATGAAAATTCAAAAGGAAACTGATTGTAGCGATCAAATCAGCTTGCGATACATATCCCATTGTGTTCGGAATGGGGGTAAAACGCTATGGACGACAGGCGGTGGGCCTCGTTTCGAGGTCATATGTAAAAGTCAACCTTTTGCGAAATTTAATAATTAAATAAAAATATATATATATACTTTCCCTCCTTATCTCCCGCTTGCCCCCCCCCCCCCCCCGTTCATTTGATTACAACCAGAAAAAAAAAACCTAGCGATCAATCCACCCGCCGCCCCCCCCTCGTCGCGACGCCGATGGAGAGCCCCCCCCCCCCCCCGTCTCGACGTCTGCGAAGAAGTCGCGCCCCCCCTTAAAGCCCTCGACCCTCTCGCGAAGACGCCGCCATCGACGAACCGCACCACCTCGAAGCGCCTCCGATCTTCTTTCCCCCCCCTCTCGGTAAGTTTTATTTTATTTATCTATTTTATTTTAATTCTGATAATATTATAAAAGAAATTAAAACTGATTTTTGTTTTTAAAATAAAGTAAAAACTGATTTATTTATAAAGTTAAAACTGAAATTTTTTATAAAGTTAAAAACTGAAATTTTTTAAAAAAAAGTAAAAACTGCATTTTTAAAAAGAAACTGAAAACTGGATTTTTAAATAATGTAAAAACAGATTTTATAAAAGGAAAAAAAACTGATTTGTTAGAACTTTAAAACTGAATTTTTAAAAGATTTTAAAAACTGTTTTTTTTAAAAAAAGTAACTAAAAACTGCATTTTTATAAAAGAGAAAAACTGATTTTATTTTGAACTTTAAAATAGGAAAAAGGTTTAATCTTTTAGTAGAAAAAGATTTGAACTTGCAAAAGTAAAAATCATATTTTTATATGTTGAAAGTCAAAGTAAAAATCATATTTTTATATGTTGAAAGTCAAAGTAAAAATCATATTTTTATATGTTGAAAGTCGAAGTAAAAAATCATATTTTTATATATTGAATAGCGAAGTCAAAATTCGATTTTTATATATTAAATAACATAGTAAAAATTCTATTTTTACATGTGTAGAGAATACGGGCAAAAGCGACAAAAAGGCGAAGATTTCTATAAGTGAAGTGTCGTGCAGTTGGATAGCTATAAGTGAGAATTTCTCACCTTTCAATTTATTTTTCTAGCTATATATATATATATACTAGGATGCAGACGGTGCTTATTAGAAGCACCCGACACAATCGTCCACAGACCATGGACTTGTTTGTTTGGTTGTGTAGATTAGTTGGATTATTTGATAGAAATTGAATTGTGTGGTGAAATGAATTGATTTGATTGATGTGTGAATGGCGTGGGCCTTCACTAGACCGGGGATAAGGCTAGGCCTTGTCCCGTTTCTAGTATCGTGCCGTTATGCCACCGAAATTTTCTAAAATATGTTAGAAAAATAAAAATATCATTTTATTTAAAGAATGAACTGAATAGAAATTCATATGTTGGAATAAAATGTTTTATCGTTAAAAATATAATTTTTAACGTGAATGTGAATAAATAAATATTCATTTACAAACCGGACGGTTTGTTTATGTACACCTATTTGAAGGACATTGATTGGGTCGATAAATTTTACACATCGCCCAACTGCACAAATAAAATATTTGTTTGATTGTTTGAAACCCCACACGGGTGTTAGGATGAAATATGTAGTTCACTCATCCTAATTGATTAAATATGTCGATCGATTGATTGACAGGCTGTTATAAGCGTTGAATATCTATATTTGATGCTTATACAGTGTAGTGCACTTTGGTTGATGGTTGATTATTTATCGTTGCTATTATATACATGTGTTGTATGAAAATCCATATAATTAACTTTATATGGTAATTGATTGGGCCTCATTCCAATCGTGAAAATAAAGAATATTTTGATAATAACAAAGATTTTGATAATAGAAATATTTGAAATAGAATATTTGAAAATAGAAATATGTGAAGCCGTGATGATTAGATTGACGCCATTTTGACGTGAACGATATTTATATCGATTGAAAACGATTTCGAAATGAATTGAATTGAAAACGATTTCGAAATGAAGTGAATTGAAAACGATTTCGAAATGAATTGAATTAAAAACGAATTCAAAGTGAATTGAAAACGATTTCGAAATGAAATGAATTGAAAACGAATTCAAAGTGAATTGAAAACGATTTCGAACTGAAGTGAATTGAAAACGATTTCGAAATGAATTGAATTGAAAACGAATTCAAATTGAATTGAAATTTGAATTGAATAGAAATGAATTTTGAAACGAATTTATAAAGAAGAATTCAATTTTGCTTTGAATTGAAATGGAAGTTGAAATAGGTTTTGAAACGATTTTAAAACTATTTATATAATTCGTTTTGAATTGAAATCGACGAAATATATATTATATATATAATATAATGGCCTGAATAGAACACGCCGCGCCGCGGCAGTTCGTGAATTTCGACCATTTATTTCAAACGGACATTGCGGGAGATCCGACCGTCGGATTCTCCTAAAACCGGAACCGTTGGGTTCGTATCGAAAAGAGCTTTCTAACGGATATTAGAAATTAGAAATCTAACGGTTGGATTTGGAATTACGTCCAAATCAAATTCGAAAAAGGTCGCTGTAAGTGCAGTTCGATGGCCGTTGATGGAAATCGACTGTACGGGCCTTGATAAAATTATTAAAAATAGTAATAATTTGTGTAAAATCATAAGAAATGATTTGTGAAGAATTGGGATGAAAAACTCCATATTTGAAAAGATAAAAATAGATTTTTATTGAAATGAACTAGTTTTGAACTAGAATTATAATTCTATTTATTTTTAAATAAATAAATTGAATTCGAAAAGGGTTTTAAAAATAACCAAAATTTCCAATGATTGCATTGGAGTGGATTTGAATCGAAATTGTCTTCGGAATATTTCGATGTTGGAATTCAGGATTATACAGATGTTGTTATGGAAATTTGAAAGATATATATTTATATCGTTATTTCCAATACGACATTTGTTAATCGTAGAATTTGATATTGAATATAAGCCGGGATATTTTCTATTCAGAGCCTTATATTGAATATCAAATGTGATTTGGGTTTGTCGTGAATGGTGTCTTCACTAACACTGTTCTTGAACCCAGTTGAGAAAAGATTAAATCTTTTTATTTAGATTTAATGAAGTGTACCAATTAAAAATGATATTTAATTGGAATTGAATTGGAATTGATTTTTGGGTTTATCGTGAACAGTGTTTTAAATAACACTTGTTCTTTAACCCGATAATTAATGGAATTGATTTTTGGGTTTATCGTGAACAGTGTTTTAAATAACACTTGTTCTTTAACCCGATAATTAATGGAATTGATTTTTGGGTTTATCGTGAACAGTGTTTTAAATAACACTCGTTCTTTAACCCGATAATTAATGAAGGTGATTTTGGGTTTATTGTGAACTGTGTTTTTAAATGACACGGATTCTTTAACCCAGTCACAGATTAAAACTAAGTGGAGTTTTAATGAATCTTTAATTAGATTGAAATAATCGAAGTGGAGTATCACCAGTTTTGCACCAGGCGATAGTTAAATCTTTAATTAGATTTGAACGTGAAATGGTAATTGAATTTACCGATAACACCGTGGTGTTAGATATGAAGTACTACCAGTTTTACTTCATGGGATGAATAGGTTGGGATTGGGAAATTAAAACAAATGATTACTTCGGTAAGGTTCGCTAATCCCGACTAGTTTTGAATTGATATTCAAAAAAATTGATTAAAGAATAAATTCAAGAATTTATCTTTGATAAAATTAATGGGAACCTTTCCCTATGAATGTGAAATTAGAAACTAACTGTCGGTTAGCTAAGTAGAATGGTTTTATGGATATTGATCTGATGTTGGTTTCGGCCTTCGGGGTTAATATTTGGGGAACTAT
This sequence comes from Allium sativum, assembly GCA_030737875.1. Lineage (NCBI taxonomy): Eukaryota > Viridiplantae > Streptophyta > Magnoliopsida > Asparagales > Amaryllidaceae > Allium > Allium sativum. Next base: position 178,984,501 of record CM060924.1, on the reverse strand, counting down.
TCTCTTGATTAATTTGCGGTTAGTGACTGATGAATTGGAATGAGGTGTATGTTGTGTTTGTGTAACACTTATTTAAAATATACGCGAGTTATTCGGAAAGACCGGGTTTATCCCATTCTGAATAACTGATGCGACGATAAGTCGAAGATGAAGACGGTGGTCGAAGACCGGAGGTCTTCACGTCGTTTGGGTGATAACTGATGACCTTGATTGGGCTGTACACCCAAGAAGATGGAAACAGTTGGTGATCGTCCAGACGTACTTGGAGATCGATGGATATGCGGGGTACTAGGTGCCTCCGGTTTCGTTCAGACCCAGAACGGACTTGTAAATGGACTGTGTGTCTGACATTGGATTTTAGTCCGTGTGATTGATCTCTATTAAATATATATCTGTTTGGCGGCGGAGAATTTATTCTCTTGCTTAACGCCCTTCTCTGAGACGTACGAGCTCAGGGGTTATATATTGATGGATATCAAACACATGGAGTGAATTGCCTGTGTGGCATGCCTAAGTGGCAATTGATCGAGGCTTCTGTTGAAAAGCAAAGTCTTGTGGTGATGATCAAAGCACGGCCTTTGTGGCGTAGCTTTGTGTAACGTTTACCTCGCGTGTTTCACACCCGGTATGAACCAAAAACGGGAGACGGACCTCAGGGAGGACTTGCGTTTCTTTCTAGCTAGAAGTGGCGTCAGTGGTTTTACACGCCCTGACGAGTTTGACTTATGTGGTTGTTGCGGTTGCGAGGCGCCTCGGTTATATCGGTTTCGGCCGATGCATTCTGGTCGGCTGACGGGCCAGACTTACACCCCATAGGGTGGGGAGACGTATTGTTCAGGCATAATAATCCACTCCGTGTGGACCGGCCCTGACGATCCAAGGGGCAGTTGCGGCTGTTCCTGAGGGGCGGGCTAGAGCGTCTCGAATCGGTTGAGGACTATCTTTTGCCTCGGTTCATAGATGGAAACCCAATTTCCAAATACGTGACTTTGCGGTTTTAGTTGTAAACCTATATATGGCGACATGATATATGGTACCCATGCCGCCTATGATTGATACGTATGATTTGAAGTTGTTTTATACACTATGCACTTATAATAGTATCAAACGATTTGTTTTAACCGTATCAAGCATTCTTTGGCTGTTATAAGGGAAAACCCTATCCCCCGGCTTGCGTTGCATTGTGTGATAGGACCTGGGTCTTATAACAGCTTCATTTTTCTTTATCTAGCATTGCGCTGTTTATTTTATGCACTGGTATCCTTGGGAGGAAACCCGTTCCGTGTTATACGGCGTGGTCCCTTGATTTACCTAATGATTTAAAATAAAGATTAATAACTGTTTTAGTTCTCACACCAGTCACATGACTGACCTGGAGTTTATTGTTTTAACCTAAACTCTGGGTGCCCTTATTTTGACACGGGCAGCTAGTAGTTTTGGTTTTGCAGATTTATATTCACAGGATCCTGGTTTACAGCTGGAACGATATCCGGAAAGCTTTGTATCCGTATATCTTCTTCTAGTTGTGTATTGTATTATTTTCCGCTGCTATGTATTTAAATGTAATTTAAATCTCTGATATTTCTGTGTAATATTCATTTATACTCTGTATATTCTTGTAATCTGATGCATTGTTGTAATATACAATGAAATGTTCTTCTGTATGTGTTCTGTTTTGTTCTGTTCTCAAACAATAGGGCGTTTCGAACGGCCTGGATCAGTTTAGCGACTGGTTCGGACCGAGCGAAATTCCTTGCCGTCACATTCTTGCCACATCTATAACACTCGATATATTTCTTATTCTTCCTTTTTTGACCATCCTTGGTCTGATTCTATATTCTCTTATTTTGGGAATTTTTCTTGCCTCCACCGCTTGCCTGCGGCTTTGGCTCCTCTGCAGCTGTAACAACAACCTCGGTTTTTGACTTACGGTAAAGGCTCTCAGACCTCAATGCCTTTCCCATAATAGATTCGAATGTCTCATCGATATGGTTTATGATTCTTTCCCCTAAGTATTCATCTGGGCCAGTTATGAACTTCTCGTTCTTCTTCTCTGCAGTATCGATGAGAAATAATCCATAGTTCGATAAAGTATTGAACTCAGCAATATATTCCGAACTGTCCTACCATTCTTTTTAAGTTCCAAAATTTTCCTGAACAATTCTGATTTCTGAGCAGCTGGAGTAAACTTATCACTGAAGCGAGTGTTAAATAGATTCCAAGTAACTTGATCCTAGGGAGTAGCTGCTTTAATAGCATTCCACCAATTCGTAGCCCGCCCTTGAAGCTGACGCGATGCTAATTTTCTCTTTTTTACATCATCAATTCCCAAATCCTCGAAGATGCGCTCACAACTATCAAGCCAATCTTGAACTTTCATAGCCGATTCCATTCCAGGGAACAGTTTTCCACCAAGACTAGTATAATCCTTGTAGAGCTTGGCGAAATCAGCTCTAGGCGTCTGCGCTACCGCACCACCACCATTAGCAGCATTAGGAACTGCGCCCTGAGCATCCCAAAGCATCTCTCACATGAAAGGTATTAGACATCGTCCTTATATCAGGGACATTCCCATTGTTAGACCCTGAAACCGTACTCCTCGTATTTCGGCTCATCGTCCAATCTTTACAGAGAAAACGATTAACCATCTCCTCAGTAGTGCCCATGCAGTGCGACTTCTTCCTTAGATATACTAATAATTTTTGAAAACCAAATTATCATAAATACGTGCTCTCATATACGTATATTGTCTCTCCCTGATGTCTTCCCCTAGGTTAACTACGCATCCTAGGCTCTTATACCAAGTGTGACGGCCTGCCCCAAACCAGCCAACATTTCCGAAATGTGTCGTGCTAATCCCCGATTAGCATGGGACGGTCGTCAAAGGAAAAGAATTTGAAACAATGAATCATCAAGTACATGTAGTATATCTCACAGCGCATGGAATAAAATATAATAATAACATATTTAACATAAAATAGGCGAGACAGTGCATAAGCTGAAAACTTAAACCATCATAGCAGCGAAATCCAAAATACAGCTTATGATTCAAACCATCAGTATTACAGCTTCAAAATACTGTCTCTAAAGAAAAATAGAAAAGGTACACAACAAATGCCCAAAGCAGTGGATGACAACAACACAAGGAGAATATATGTAAATAGTTTGCGGAAGCCTCCTGCTCGTCTCATGACAACTACTCGCGCATCACCATCTAACCTGCCTCTAGTCTGCTCATTTAGGAGCACCCGGAGTAATAAGAAGAGACATAAAACTCAGGGCCAAACAAAAGTATGGTATGAGCGAAAGCAGCAAAATAAAACAATAACAGTTATAACGAATCATACCTGAACCTAGATGTGCAACCAAAGAGTTAGCACAACAAGATGTACAGTACTCTAAGGTAACACTAACATATAGTGTAAAATAGGAGTGTGCATGTCGTGGTGATAGCAAACATCAAACATAGCAATCAACCTCACATCTCTAACTCAGTGCGTAAATTATACGATGTCCACCGCTTTGATCACCACATACATTGGGGCCATGACAGCAACTCCGTACAACTATTGCTATGACACCATACTTCCCTGGTCTATAGTCAATAACCCTACCCGGTCCACACATACCTGGCTCTAGGTTAAGGGCCAACCAGTCCACACTTCCCTGGCTCTGGTTCGTCTACATGCCCCCTCTCTTCAACGGTGAACCAAAGTTATAGATATCTATAGCCCCTTTGCACACGTCCCGCAGCAAAGCCCAACTCATGAAGTGAACTCATCGGTTCCCATCTGGATCCTAAGTAATTACCTCTCATTTGGACTTCCGTTGCATCTCGGGTTTTGGTCATTCTCTCGGTTCAGTCCCCATTCGGTTCGCGGGTCATGCCTAAGCTCCTCAGTTCGTGAGTCTCTGGATTGGTTCGAAGTACTTCACAGCTCGTGGATCGCCTGGGTCCGGTTCGTGATGAGCATCCAGGCCAAGTCGTAGCGAAGCAACCGGTTTGGGTCGGTCATGATGCCTCCTTCAGATCGGATCGTGCTCTTCGGGTCATGCTCCACTTTGGTTCGTGGGTGCCTTCGGGGTCGATCGTGGAAAACTGGCCTGATCGGTTCATGTTACATAAGCCACGAGCCACACCATGTTCATAAGCCAGGTCGGTTCGGGGTTCATGACCTGATCCGATTTCCTGCACTTCTTACAGCAAGCTATTTACGCCACACGACGGCGTTTTCAACCATTCTAACTTACCTATGCACTCACAAATCATACCAAACAGTAGTAGCATCATATAGAATCAATCAAAAGCATTAAAACATCAATCACATGAAATATTTTAGATCAAATATACCCAAAAAGCATGATTTTCTCCTTAATGCCCTCAATCATGTTTAACTCTAGGATTAAAAACTTAATCCAAATTAACCCAAATTTTCAACAAAGGCTTATAATAATATTTAAGAATTTTTACATATTTTTCCAGATTTTTATAATGCATAGTTTCGCTAATTATCATTAATCACCCCCTAGTTAGTCGTAATTAGTGTAAAAACATGCAAATCACTCACCTTAGCGATAAATAAATTTTAGATCTGAAAACTCCACAGATTTTGGTAGAATTCCTATGTGTTCCAGCTCTATCTCGATTTTGATACTAATCCGCCTTAGTTTGATGTAGCTTTGCTTAATTTGTGATTAGGAAGTGATTAGGGATGAATTTAGAAGGTGGAGGCCATTACTAAGGTTAGAGAAAGGTAAGTGGCGGCAGGAAAAATGAAAATGAATCATCCTCTGATTCTTTTCAGCCCTCCCATAACCCTAATCCCAAAATGGGTTATGGGCCTAACCACTAATCACCTAATTAAACCCGGTTAAGCTGTTTTTCTATCTTCAAACCTTATTTCAGCCACATCTCCCAAATGGTAAGTGCACTTGATTAATGTGATCACTCTAGGAAAGGTAAAGCATCATCTGAATCCAATGGAAGTGGTTTTAGGTTAAAGTTCCTTACAATCAAAAGTTATAGGCGAAACAAGATTCTCTAGTGGTAAAACGGTCATTTAAAAATCAGCAAAAATCATGAATGTGGGAAATGACCCTAATAGTCATTTCTTATATGACCATATGACTTCGTATGAAAATGAAATAAATATTCCACGATCCTCCGAATCTTAAAATGCGGGTCGTTACACTTCCCTAGAAGCCATGTGGTACTGGTAAAGCGACTGGCTTCGCATTCTCCACCTAGTAAATCTAAAAGTCTATCCCATGCCTCGGAGGTAATCCCCTGACCTCATAAAACACGTCTAGATAATCCCCGACTATGGGTGCTGATCGAAGATCGTTTACAGAAGCATCAACTGAATCTAGGAAACTGAGCATATCTGACCCCCGTGGGTCACACAAAATCTCGAGAGTTCTCCCTTGGTACGTCAGAAGCTTAACAACTCTCCTCTCACAGTCTAGAATAAAGCCATACATGGCCAGCCAATCCATTCCTAGAATCAACCGATAACCCATAAAGCCAAGAACATATGCGTCGTTTTCAAACTCGACGCCCAAGGTAGAAATTCTCAAACCTTGACATATCTTAGAAAGATGAGTCATGCCTCCTATGGGGTTAGAGACTACGATGGGACCAGAAACAATACTAGTATGTAGGTGTACACTATCTACCAAAGAATTGGATATAAATGAATGAGAAGCCTCAAAATCAAAGAGAGTCCAAATAGGATAGTCAAAAAGGGACATTCGATAATGACTTTCCTACCTCGATCTGGTCCACTAGACTCAAGAGCATGCATTTTTCCTCCATACGATCCTTCCCTTTGTCCTTGCTTATTACAGAATTGCTTAGTGAAGTGTCCAACTTGAATACAAGTGAAACAAGCCTTCTTTGCTCTTTTACAATTTTTCACAAAATTTCCTAAAGCTCTGCAACCATGGGACTTAACCTCTATCTTGATTTGAGCCTTGTCAGGGTTTCCTCCTTACTTTTGCGCCCCCTTCTTGGGCCATAATTTCTTTTTGGCATTCTTGGATTGTGCTTCCTTGGTCTTGACTTGCTTCTTCTTCCCTTTACCGTCCTCGTGCATCAAAGCCAGGTCAATAAGACTGTCAACATTCGCCCCCATCGGGATATATGACAATGCTAGTCCTTGGAGAGGTTAATTCAACCCTCTCGCAAATCTAAGAGCCTTCTTATGGGGAGTGTTCACTAAGTCCAAACTGAATCTTGCTAATCGATTAAACTTGTTAACATATTCCTTTACTGACATACTTCCTTGTTTTAAAGCCAAAAATTTCTTCATCTGTATTTCTTCCTTTACTCGAGACAAGAACATCACCTCAAATCTCTGCCTGAAGTCATACCAAGTAGCTACTCCTATCCTACCCGTGTCACTTCCCACCAGTAGGAAGCTTCTCCAAGTGGTAAACTGTATCTTTCTTCTATCGTCGAACTCGAAAAGACCAAACACATTCTCTATTTCTCTAAGCCAATTGCGTACCTCAACAAACCTCTCAGTACCACGAAACGGTTTTCCTCTCATCGCATAAAAGTCCTTACAAAGCTTAGAAAAGTAGACTATAGGAGGAGGTGGGGCTACTGCGGCTGCTGCTGGGTGTGGGGCATCTCCTTATGCTTTGACAGGTGTCGTAGCTTCTAAATATCTACAAAACCATGTCGGTAGTGGAATGCCCTTAGGAAGATTAGGAACCCAAGACATGATGAAAAGAGAAGAAACAAGGATTCTAAAAAGGAATCAAGGGAATATTGTATATGACTAGTGGGGATATATTTTTCAAAAATAGGTTTTATTTGAAACATACTTTGCTTTTGAAAACATTTTCTCTGATCTTGTAACCTTTAGCTCTGATACCAAGTGTGACACACTACATCCTAAAATGTCAACCATATGTTGATTCATTATGTACCATGAAGCGCAGTAAGTATATAGTAACCAAATTTTCGTAAGACATAATAATAATTGCAGCAGAAAAATTAACTTTTATTGTTAAATAAAAAGAAACACTTCAAAATCCTAATTACAACATCATTTTTGTTGTAGTTCTCAAATACCAAATACAACAGATAAAACCAATTGTCTTATAAAGCAAATTATCATAGTACAAAATCTCAAAAGCGTATCCCTCTTTAATAGCCATAACAAAGTAGAGCAATAGCCGAAGCAGAAAAAATCAGAAATCCAAGATGAATATCACGATCAGTGTTGATCATTACCCTAAGAACCTAAGGAGGAAAAGGAAGAGAGAGAGAAATAAAAAAGGTCAAACATAAGGTCTGGCGAGTCCAGTGATTTTTATCATAAGCTCATATAAACGGTATTAAGCTAATACTGATGAGAAAGTACAGTAAAAATAATAGGTAAGTGTGAATGAGCGGATAACAAGATGAGATAAGAACATTTAAGCTTCTCATTTATATATAAGGATAAGTTTTCTGCACTGATACTAGTATATCAAGATTTGGTTTCTATGTAAAAGTAAATAAATACTGAAAAGAAAATTATATAAGAAATTAAAATAACTTACTGCCTTCATCAGAGTTTGGGGGGTCTGAACGTGGGCGTCGGAGTAGCTGATGGAGGCGGAGGACGTAAATAGCCAAAGCGTGGCAGAGGTCTGGTGGTGCGCTTGCTTTTGGGGTGGGTTTTCATCGGGGAAAAGGGGTCTTGAATGGAGCGCATTCGCGAGGAGGGGCGCCATCGCGAGGAGAAAGGGAGGAGGGGAGTGTGCCTTAAATCAGCGGTGGCTGCAAATGGCGTCGCGAGAGACGACATTCGGTGGTGCGTGTCACGAGGTAGTGGGGCGGTTTTTCAGTGGAGCGACAGACTGGGAGGTGCGAGGCGGAGAGAGGTGAACGGGCGACAGGCGAGGTCGTGGTGGGTGGCTCAGACGATGCGCGGCATCGACGAGCGCAGGTGGCGGCTCTGCCATTTTTTGAATCGGGGAAAGATTGAATCGGGTTTGGGGAAAATAGTTCTGACCCAAGAAATGTACTGGGGGGTTTAAATAAAAAAGAGTTATATTTATATATAATTATTTTATTTGATTCTCCTTAAAATTGACTTTTCTTTTGAATGTAATAGGGGGGTGGTGGTGCATGGCCGTTCTTAGTTGGTGGAGCGATTTGTCTGGTTAATTCCATTAACGAACGAGACCTCGGCCTGCTAAATAGCTACACGGAGTCATCCCTTCGTGGTTAGCTTCTTAGAGGGACTATGGTCGTTTAGGTCATGGAAGTTTGAGGCAATAACAGATCTATGATGCCCTTAGATGTTCTGGGCCGCACGCGTGCTACACTGATGTATTTAGCGAGTCTATATCCTTTGTTGACAGACACGGGTAATCTTCTAAAATTTCGTCGTGATGGGAATAGTATTGATGTGAATAGTATCAATGAACAGTGTCAGCGAATAGTAACTGGTAATATTATACCTTCTTCCTGGGGCTTTTAAAGCCTGAGCAGTCCTTACACCTCTTCTCTTCCTGGCTCTGATACCAAACGAACTCAGGACCTTCGGCTGCTTTTTACAATGATTAAAGTAATTGAGAACTTGATGATTATGAAACTAGAGATGTATTCGTGGCAGAGTAGTAGATGATTTTGGAACAAACAAAATTTTATTTCTAGCTTAATTTACAGAACACTCTGGCTTTTCGCCATTACAGAAATATACAAGCTTTAAATTTAGAAAAATACAACACTTAAAAACTCCTCTCTCACACTATCAACTACACACTTATTGGTAGTAGTAGTGACTGATTTCTCCTTCTTCATTAACCAGCATTTGTTAGTAAACTTGAGATAAGTTTTTCGCTGGTAGATTCCTTTTAGGATAGGCTTCATTGCTGGCACATTCTTTAGTCTAGACTTTATTGCTGGCACACCTTTTTAGGCTAGGCTTTATTGCTGGCACATTCTTTTAGGCCTTATTGATGGCAGATTAATTTTAGGCTTTATTGCTGGCTTCATTAACACCCTTCCTTTTAGAGATATGACATTATTGCTGGCATAAATAAGATTCCTTTTGTTTTGGCTTCTTCTGATATGATTGATTAATCTGGTCGGGAGAAATTTTCATGTGGCTTAAGCTTTCTTTCATCAATGATTATAACCTGATTATTAGGCAGTAGTAGATAAATATAAAGGATCCATCTTCCGTTACTCCATTTTGTACAACATTCAACATTATGTCATTGGCAATTTGCATGCAATCTTCCGTTTTTCTTGAATTTCTTCATGAACTTTGATCCGTAGAAAGACTAATATGATCTTTGTTGTCACTTTCGGAACTTAATGAAGTTTTAAGCTGGTCTTTTAATTCTCTTTTAGTGGAGCCAGCCATAAGCTCCTTTAGAAGTTCAGAAATATCTTTATTTGGTGATAACACTTCTGGAATTTTTACTGGTTCATGATTAATTAAACCAACATCTGAAAATATTGAATCTTTAAAGAATTCAAATTTATCCCACCATTTTATCATTGTTCTTCTTCCTAGATAAGGAATTTTGAAGGTTTCCCCAAGTTTTTGGAGTATTCTAGGGATTATAACTACATCCCATTTAACAATCCATGGTACTCGATAAAGTACTGCAAAGGATAAGCTATGATTTTTCATAGATGGGTTTTTCATAAATGCTTTTAACATCTTGGGGTAATATAATTGGATATAATCCAAAGTTTGAAAACCAAACTAAAAACCAGTTTGGAAAATTTAGAGATTTTTGGTCTCTGAATTGAATAAACCAGCTGTGTCTTTTTTGCTTGTTTTCATAGCAAAACGCTATTTCCCAAGCTTTGATATAATCAAAATAATTGAAATGGATTTTATTCCTATAAGGATTTCTTGTATCTAAAATAACCTCTTTGGATTTATATAAATCCCTATCCCAATGTTCTGGGAATAAAATTCTAATAATCGTAGCCTTAGAGAAGGCCCATTCTCCACCTGCTCTTTGGGTGGAGTTGTACTGACTGTGTTAAGATTAACACTTGTCTGTAGTATTGGTAATCTTTTGGATAAAGATACGGATCTGTAAAATTTCTTAAGTAAAACGTCATAACTTCTTCTGTAGTTAAATGACTATATTTCTTTTCAACTGGGGATACCCAAATAGTTGATGAGGGAATATATGGGTAAGCATATTTCTTTGATGAAGAGGCAACTTTGACTGCTAGATTGTAAGCATCTTTGCTTAGCTGCTTTTCAATTGGCACAATCTTTAAGACTTCTTCTCTAAGAGTTCGTTCATCTTTCTCAAAGATGGACTTATAAGCCGATCTGGTAAGAGCAGTTTTACTGCTTTCAGCCTTTTCTTTGCCTTTATTCATTTTTGCCCTGTAAAAATTCACGAGTTAAAAAGTCTGATAAAGAATTATCAGACCCTTTAATAAACTCAATGTCAAAATCGAATACTGATAAGATTGCTTGCCATCTGCCAAATATTTGTTTTGAAGCGATGTTTTTAACATCCTTTTGTAGAATTTCTTTTGCAGATTTACAATCTGTTCTTAATAAGAATTTTTGATTTAATAAATCACTTTCAAATTTTTGTATGCATAATACAATTGCTAGTATTTCCTTTTTAACCATAGAGTAATTAACTCTAGGTCCCTGCCAAATGCCAGATGTAAATCTTACTAAAGATTCTTTATTATTAGTTCTTTGTTTAAAAATGCCCCCATAACCTTTATTAGATGCGTCAGTTTCTACAATTTTTAATGCATTAGGATTAGGTATAGCTAGACAAGGAATTTCTTTAATTTTAGATTTTATTTTTATTACTGCCTTAGTATGTTCTTCAGACCAGGCAGGTGAATTTTTCTTAACCTGCAGAATAAAGGTTTAATATCATATGCTAAATCTTTGTAAAATTCTGAAACGTAATTTAAACTTCCCAAAAATCTTTGCAATTGATTTTTGTCTTTTATTTCATTTGGAAATTTTTCTGCAAATGCAATTGCTCTATCTATGGGAAATATTGTTCCTTCTTTGATGATATGACCGAGAAATCTAATTTCTGATTGGAAAAGTTTTATCTTTTTAGTTGATACTGCTAATCCAACCCTTTTAGTGACATTAATAAAGATATTTAAATGTTTAAAATGTTGGTCAATCGATTCTGAGAATATAAGAACGTCATCAATATATACAATAGTAAATGTTGTATAAGCACTGTATATATTATTCATAATTTTTTGAAATTCTGAAGGGGCATTTTTTCATCCAAATGGCATTACGTTCCGTTCGTAGTGTCCAAACGGGACGGAAAAAGCAGTTTTATACCTATCTTCTTCTTTAATTTGAATTTTCCAAAATCCTGATTTCATATCAAATTTTGACATAACTTTTGCTGAATAAAGCCTTGCTAACAAATCTCTTTTATTAGGAATTGGATATCTAATCCATCTTACTGCTTCATTTAAAGGTTTATAGTTTATTACTAATCTTGGGACACCTCGTTCTAGAGGGGTAGCATTTTCAACATAGAATGCAGAACAGCTCCAGGGGGTTTTAGAGGGTCTTATTAAGCCCTTTTCAAGTAATTCTTCTATTTCCTTTTTACAAATTTCTAAATGCCTTTGGGACATTGCAATTGGTCTTGCTTTAGTTGGGATTTGACTTTCTTTAAAGTCGGTTTCATAAGTTAAGTTTATTTCATGTTTTTTCCTTTGCCAAAATGCATTAGGGGTGTCAGCACAAATTGTATTTTCAATATAATTTTGTAAGGTTTTTACCTTTTGTTGTAATTGGGGTGATAATAAATTTTCTTTTACTCTTTTATAATTTATTTCCTCAGATAACGAATTCAAAAATTTCTCTTTTCTTTTAATACTTTTTTGCATAGAATCAATTTCGTGACGTTCAGGTTGTGAAACAAATTTAAATATTAATTCCTGATTATTAATCATGCTAGTAATTCCTTCTGTTGAAATTTTTGTTATAGGATATAGCAAATGTAAGAAGGGATTTCCTAGTATAACATCATGCGATAAATTATTAACCATTATAAATGGCATTTCTAGGCAAATGCCTTTATTACAAACGGCTGAATTTTGTAATCTATAATTAAACAAAAGTTTTCTGCCATCAGCAGCATTTAATATTTCTGTTGTTTTAACAAAATATTTTGAGGGTACACATCCTTCATTTATGCAGTTTAAATCTGCACCTGAATCTATCATTGCTTTTGTAGTAAAATAATATTCTTTATGAACTACAATAGTTACTTTTGAATGCCATTTGTGAGTAATTACTCTATCTACCATGTTTATAAATGTTAAGGAATACACTTCCTTTTCTTTTAAGATATTATTTTTTTGAGTATCTTCAGTTGGTGGTTTCACCTCTAGTAAAATTAATCTTTCCTTTAATTCTTTCATTTCTTGTTTGATAATTTTAACCTCATGTTGTAATTCTGCAACAGTAGTTTCAGCATTTGCTGAATTGATTTTGTTTGAGGTTTTAACTCTTTCTATTATTTCTTTTAGATTATAGGTTTCTGGATCTCTCAATTTGACTCCCTTATCTTTGGTTTTATCTTTATAAGATTCTAGATATTTTTTGAGCATATCTTTCTTTTGTTCTGGATCCGTAATTTTATCTATAATTTCTAGAACAAAATTTTCTTCTTTTGTTAACATAAACAACCCATTAGCCTTGAACAAGGCTTTGTAGTAATCACAATTTCCATCACAACTGTCAGACCCAGAATCATCTTTTGAATCACTTTCTATTTCGCTTTCAGTTTCTGATTTAAGTTCTGTAATAACAGACAATTTCAAATTTTCATGCCCTGAATCAGAACTTGTTATTAATAATTTTTTGAGTAAATTTTTTAAATCATTATCAATGTCGAGATTGTTGATTTTATTTTTCATCTTGCATTTATTTGCGTAATGACCTGGTGTTTTACATTTCCAGCATATTGGAACTTTTCTTTGTTTAGACATACTTGGTTCTTTTCTTTTATGCAATCTCCTTTTAGGAATTTTGCTGTTTTCTACATAATTTTCTTTCTGAATTTTTTTATTTTTGTAGAGTTTTCGCCTGGTTGGTTTTCTAATTCTTCTGTTTTCATTTATTGGTTTTTAGGGTTATAAACCAAGTTAATCACAGAAATCTCCTAAGACTTGTTTGCCTTGGATTTTAACCTTTTGTATTTGCTTATGCAATTTTATTTCATTGCATAAATTTATTCCTTCAGCGACTACTTCAGCTGCTAAGTCCCCATAAGTATATTGGCTGTAAGGAATGGTTCCATTATTCCTTTGTCTTATTCGATTTTTAACTCTTTCAGCAAAGAAATGAGGTAATCCCGATAAGAATTTTTCTTTCCAGACATCATGATTACTGTCATTTCTAGTAAATAATTTGGAGAAAAACACATCTTTGTACCATCTGAATTGTGATAAATTCTGACATCTTAAATTCATTAATTGCTCTTGAGTTTTATCAGTTTGAAGGGCCGTAGCTCCAATGAAATGCTTAGCTATTGTGAATAATAAAGTGTTTACGCAATCGGTTTTTATCGTTCCATCTTCCATTTTAGTAGCCGTGTATATATGTGCTTTAGCTTCATTCGATAAATGAAAATCACACTAACCTTTTAGTTGGCCCGTAAAACCTTGTGTTATAGCTTCAGCTATTCTATCATCTGAACTAACCTTCATTACACTTGCGGTTGCATACATTGTCATATGACTAAGTATAGTTTGTATTTGATACTTTGTATAACCGTCTATATTCCATTCAACAATATTTCTTCCATCAAATTGTGCTAGTTCATATGTTTCCTCATATAGGAGGTCTATGGGTGATGGCCTTGGATAATAAGGTTTATAATGCCTACTATTGCCATAATTTTTATAGTTAATTTTATTTACTTCAAAATCATCTTTTGTGTTTTCTTGTCTTACGTTTAAGAACATGTTTTGTAAACTATCAACATCATTGTCATTATCAGAATTATGTTGAAAATCATCTTCTTCTATCCTATTTTCAATAATAGGTGCAACTTGTTTTTCATTGACATTTAAGGCATCTAGTCTTTTCATTATTTCTTTGAACATTTCTGATTCTTCTGTTCCTAAATTCATTTCTAAATTTTGTGATAACCAAGGTTTAAATAAAACTTTCTCTGTATTATTTATTCCTGTAATTTTATTTTGCCTTTTATCAAATTCTTTTTCAATTCTCGTAAGTTGATTACCTATTGACTGTAGCGTTAAATTGGTAAAATTATTTTGTTCTATTATAGCATCAAATGTTTTTTTCTTTCCTATAAGGAGTAGCATAAAGTACTTCTTTATCAGGTTTTACTAAATTCAGTACTATTCCCGCTCATTACTGTTCACTGATATTGTTCACACCAGTACTCTTGCCGCTCGTTACTGTAGCAAAATCACTATTCACTTTTACTGTAGCAATTTTTAAATCCAGATTATTTAAACTATTGCTAGCTTGATTCTAAAACCCGATAAAATCTAGGTTCTTTAACTATTGTTTATCTTTGAAACCCGGGCCCTGTCCTTAAGTTGCGTTGATGTTATTCCCATTATTGTTGTGGATTGGCATTGAAAGGGAAAGTTAAACGTAAATCGTTGACAGTGATAAGGTAGATAATATGGAGAGGCTATCTAGAGCTTTATCTTTTAGAAGCAACAACAATAATGGTCTAGATAATCTAGATAGAGAAATTCTCAGTAAAAATAAGGAAATTACCATAAATGAGGATTTGGAATCTAGTTTAAATAATTGGAATATTCCAGCTTATTCGCCTTCAAAGATTTATAAAAAAAGCCGGAAGCTTTATTACCAAGACAGATTATATAATCAAAACAGTTGAACAAGCTATTCCTTTATCCGAGGGATATAGTTCTTTTGGTTTGTTTTCGAAAAAACTTTTGAATTTGCACAAAGAAAAGTTTAAGTTTATTCATGTAGGACTAATACAAGTCGCTTTAAAACCAGCGACAAGACTATGATTAAACATATCCGCTATTATTGCAGTAAGAGATAAAAGACACAACAAATTTCACGATTCCTTATTAGGAATTATAGAATCAACACTTTGCGATGAACCAATATATTTTTCATGTTTTCCAAATTTTACCATGTTTTAACAGACCCAAATCTACTTCAATCAATCTGTTTGGATATTAAAACTGAAGGGTTTAATATGAAACCAGGAACGCAAAATGTTATTCTTATTTATAGAATATGCTACAAAGTTATGAACACAATTGTTATTGAAACTAGAAATGTTCCTAAAACCCAAGAAACAACTACATTGTTTATAACAGATATCAGTAAAAGTAATGTTGTTATTCCAAAATCAATTAGCTGGAATGATATATCCTTGCCAGATAAATGGTTTCTAGAAGAAGCAAATGAACCTACAAAGGTAGAGAATAAAAAATTAAAAAAAATTATTGAATATCCTGATGGTGATGTTAAAATCAGATTTTCAAAAGATAGAATTGCACACCTAAAAATGGGTTCTACCTCTAAAATAGAGGAACCAAGGATCAGTAATGCAGATATAATCTCGTTAAATATAAATAATGAGAACGTAGTAATTAGAAATACCAAGGACGGGGTAAGTCAACCCGAATACAAAGTTAGCATACCTCCATCTAATCCAAGATCTCCAACCCCTTCAGATATGGGATATGATGAAGATAGATCTGTGTTTGGTATAAATACCTTAACTCTTAATGAAGAATTTGATTTTTCAGAATCTGAAATGTTAAAAGTTTTATTCGGAAGAAAACGAATATAAAAGAAAATGGTTTCTTATGAAAGATCCTAAAGAACAAAAAATGTGGATCAAAAAGTATAAAATGTTTTTAGAAAGAATGGGTGACAACTTTAAAGATGATTATGACCTCTTTATGGTAATAGACAAAATGTACAAATCCGAAAAATGGAAAGAAACTTTTCCAGATTTTAATGATTTTCCTAAAGTTGCAAATATAGACTCTAGTAAACATTGTCCTTATATCAGGGACATTTCCATTGTTGGACCCTGAAACTGTACTCCTCGTATTTCAGCTCATCGTCCAATCTTTACAGAGAAAACGATTAACCATCTCCTCAGTAGTGCCCGTGTAGTGCGACTTCTTCCTTAGATATACTAATAATTTTTGAAAACCAAAATATCACAAATACGCGCTCTCATATACGTATACTGTCTCTCCCTGATGTCTTCCCCTAGGTTAACTACGCAACCTAGGCTCTTATACCAAGTGTGACGGCCTGCCCCGAACCAGCCGACATTTCCCTGAAATGTGTTGTGCTAATGCCCGACTAGCACAGGATGGTCGTCAAAGGAAAATAATTTGAAACTATGAATCATCAAGTACATATAGTATATCTCACAGTGCATGGAATAAAATATAATAATAACATACTTGACATAAAATAGGCGAGACAGTGCATAAGCTGAAAACTTAAACCATCATAGCAGCGGAATCCAAAATACAGCTTACGATCCAAACCATCATTATTACAACTTCAAAATACTGTCTCTAAAGCAAAATAGAAAAGGTACACAATAAATGCCCAAAGCAGTGGCCGACAACAACACAGGGAGAATATATGTAAATAGTTTGTGGAAGCCTCCTGCTCGTCTCATGACAGCTACTTGTGCATCACCGTCTAACCTGCCTCGAGTCTGCTCATTTAGGAGCACCCAGAGTAATAAGAAGAGACATAAAACTCTGGGTCAGACGAAAGTATGGTATGAGCGAAAGCAGCAAAATAAAACAATAACAGTTATAACGACATACATGAACCAGGACGTGCAACCAAAGAGTTAGCACAACAAGATGTACAGTACTCTAAGGTAACACTAACATATAGTGTAAAATGGGAGTGTGCATGTCATGGTGATAGCAAACATCAAACATATCAATCATCCTCACATCTCTAACTCAGTGCGTAAATTATACGATGTCCACCGCTTTGATCACCACATACATTGGGGCCATGATGGCAACTCCGTACAACTATTGCTATGACCATACTTCCCTGGTCTATAGTCAATAACCCTACCCGGTCCACACATCCCTGGCTCTAGGTTAAGGGCTAACCAATCCATACTTCCCTGGGTCTGGTTCATCTACATGCCCCCTCTCTTCAACGGTGAACCAAAGTTATAGATATCGATAGCCCCTTTGCACACGTCCCGCAGCAAAGACCAACTCATGAAGTTAACTCATTGGTTCCTATCTGGATCCTAAGTAATTACCTCTCATTTGGACTTCCATTACATCTCGGGTTTTGGTCATTGTCTCGGTTCGGTCCCCATTCGGTTCGCGGTACATGCCCAAGCTCCTCGGTTCGTGAGTCTCTGGATTGGTTCGAAGTACTTCACAGCTCGTGGATCGCCTGGGTCCGGTTTGTGATGAGCATCCGGGGCAGGTCGTGGTGAAGCAATCGGTTCGGATCGGTCATGATGCCTCCTTTAGATCGGATCACGCTCTTCGGGTCATGCTCCACTTCGGTTCGTGGGTGCCTTCGGGGTCGATCGTGGAAAATTGGCCGGATCGGTTCGTGTTACATAAGCCATGAGCCACACCATGGTCACAAGCCGGGTCGGTTCGGGGTTCATGACCTGAGCCGATTTCCTGCACTTCTTACAACAAGCTATTTACGCTACACGACGACGTTTTCAACCATTCTAACTTCCCTATGCACTCATAAATCATACCAAACAGTAGTAGCATCATGTAGAATCAATCAAAAGCATTAAAACATCAATCACATGAAATATTTTAGATCAAATATACCCAAAAAGCATGATTTTCCCCTTTATCCCCTTAATCTTGTTTAACTATAGAATTAAAAACTTAATCCAAATTAACCCAAATTTTCAACAAAGGCTTATAATAATATTTAATAATTTTTACATATTTTCCCAGATTTTTATAATGCACAATTTCGCTAATTATCATTAATCACCACTAATTAGTCGCAATTAGTGTAAAAACATGCAAATCACTCACCTTAGCCACAAATAATTTATAGATATGAAAACTCCACAGATTTTGGTAGAATTCCTATGTGTTCCCGCAGCTCTATCTCGATTTTAATGTTAATCCGCCTTTGTTTGATGTAGTTTTTCTTAATTTGTGATTAGGAAGTGATTAAGGATTAATTTAGAAGGTGGAGGCCATTACTAAGGTTACAGAAAGGTAAGTGGCGGCTGGAAAAATGAAAATGAATCATCCTCTAATTCTTTTCAGCCCTTCCATAACCCTAATCCCAAAATGGGTTATGGGCCTAACCACTAATCACCTAATTAAGCCCGGTTAAGATGTTTTTCTATCTTCAAACCTTATTTCAGCCACATCTCCCAAACGGTAAGTGCGCTTGGTTAATGTGACCACTCTAGGAAAGGTAAACCATCATCTGAATCCAATGGAAGTGGTTTCAGGTTAAAACTCCTTACCAATCAAAAGTTATAGGCGAAACAAGATTCTCTAGTGGTAAAACGGTCATTTAAAAATCGGCAAAAATCATGAATGTGGGAAATGACCCTAATAGTCATTTCTTATATGACCATATGACTTCGTATGAAAATGAAATAAATATTCCACGATCATTTGAATCTTAAAATGCGGGTCGTTACACTTCCCTAGAAGCCAAGTGGTACTGGTAAAGCGACTGGCTTCACATTCTCCACCTAGTAAATCCTAAAGTCTATCCCATGCCTCAGAGGTAATCCCCTGACCTCTTAAAACACGTCTAGATAATCCCCGACTATGGGTGCTGATCGAAGATCGTTTACAGAAGCATCAAGTGAATCTAGGAAACTGAGCATAACTGACCCCCATGGGTCACACGAAATCTCGAGAGTTCTCCCTTGGTACGTCAGAAGCTTAACAACTCTCCTCTCACAGTCTAGAATAACACCGTACATGGCCAGCCAATCCATTCCTAGAATCAACCGATAACTCATAAAGCCAAGAACATATGCGTCGTATTCAATCTCGACGCCCAAGGTAGAAATTCTCAAACCTAGACATATCTTAGAAAGATGACTCATGGCTCCTATGGGGTTAGAGACTACAGTGGGACCAAAAACAATACTAGTATCTAGGTGTATACTATCTACCAAAGAATTGGATATAAATGAATGAGAAGCCTCAAAATCAAAGAGAGTCCAAATAGGATAGTCAAAAAGGGACCTTCGATAATGACTTTCCTACCTCGATCTGGTCCACTAGACTCAAGAGCATGCATTTGTCCTCCATACGATCCTTCCCTTTGTCCTTGCTTATTACAAAATTGCTTAGTGAAGTGTCCAACTTGAATAGAAGTGAAACAAGCCTTCCTTGCTCTTTTACAATTTTTCCAAAATTTCCTAAAGCTCTGCAACCATGGCACTTAACCTCTATCTTGATTTGAGCCTTGTCAGGGTTTCCTCCTTACTTTTGCGCTCCCTTCTTGGGCCATAATTTCTTTTTCGCAGCCTTGGATTGTGCTTCCTCGATCTTGACTTGCTTCTTCTCCACTTTACTGTCCTCGTGCATCAAAGCCATGTTAATAAGACTGTCAAAATTCGCCCCCATCGGGATATGTGACAATGCTAGTCCTTGGAGAGGTTGATTCAACCCTCTCGCAAATCTAAGAGCCTTCTTATGGGGAGTGTTCACTAAGTCCAAACTAAATCTTGCTAACCGAGTAAACTTGTTAACATATTCCTTTACTGACATACTTCTTGTTTTAAAGCCAAAAATTTCTCCCTCTATATTCCTTCCTCTACTCGAGACAAGAAAATCACCTCAAATCTCTGCCTGAAGTCATATCAAGTTGCTACTCCTGTCCTACCTGTGTCACTTCCCACCAGTAGGAAGCTTCCACAAGCGGTAAACTGTATCTTTCTTCTATCGTCGAACTCAAAAATACCAAACACATTCTCTGTTTCTCTAAGCCAATTGTGTGCCTCAACAAACTTCTCAGTACCACGAAACGGTTTTCCTCTCATCGCATAAAAGTCCTTACAAAGCTTAGAAAAGTAGACTATAGGAGGAGGCGGTGCTATTGTGGCTGCTGCTGGGTATGGGGCATCTCCTTATGCTTTGATATGTGCCGTAGCTTCTAAATATCTACAAAACCATCTCGGTAGTGGAATGCCCTCCGGAAGATTAGGAGCCCAAGACATACAGAAAAGAGAAGAAACAAGGATTCAAAAAAGGAATCAAGGGAATATTGTATATGGCTAGTGGGTATATATTTTTCAAAAAAAGGTTTTATTTGAAAAATATTTTTCTTTTGAAAACATTTTCTCTTATCTTGTAACCTTTAGCTCTGATACCAAGTGTGACACTCTGCATCCTAAAATGCCAACCATATGTTGATTCATTATGTACTGTGAAGCGCAGTAAGTATACAGTAACCAAATTTTCGTAAGATAGAATAATAATTGCAGCGGAAAAATTAACTTTTATAATCAAATAAAAAGAAACACTTCAAAATCCTAATTACAACATCATTTTTGTTGTAGTTCTCAAATACCAAATACAACAGATAAAACCAACTGTCTTATAAAGCAAATTATCATAGTAAAAAATCTCAAAAGAATATCCCTCTTTAATAGCCATAACAAAGTAGAGCAATAGCCGAAGCAGAAAAAAAAATCAGAAATCCAAGATGAATATCACGGTCAGTGTTGATCATTACCCTAAGAACCTAAGGAGGGAAAGGAAGAGAGAGAGAGAGAGAAATAAAATAGGTCAGACGTAAGGTCTGGCGAGTCCAGTGATTTTTATCATAAGCTTAGATAAACGGTATTAAGACAATACTGGATGAGAAAGTACAGTAAAAATAATAGGTAAGTGTGAATGAGTGGACAACATGACAAAATAAGAACATTTAAGCTTCGCATTTATATATAAGGATAAGTTTTCTGCACTGATACTAGTATATCAAGATTAGGTTTCATGCTAATTACTTCCTATGCGATTGGCTCCCTATTACGTAAATATCCCATGTCAGCCCCGACAGAAGGGTGTATCAATTCCTAAAGCGGAAACTTATAGGATACATACCTATTTACTAGCTTTACTGCATCTTAGTTTCCTAAATCGGAACCATGAGCGCTCATGACTCCGTTGGAACGCACCCGTACCCACCTTACTCTTTGAACCTCTTACTATCCAGTTCAGTATAAGCGTGCCGTGGCCCCTACCTAGTGTGAGGCCCCTCCTAATATACCAAAAGGGATACTGGCTGATACGAGGTCCATACGCAAATCGACACAATCCAGTTCATCTAAGCTTGTTCCCCTAAGTAACTAGGATTTAAGAGTCCCCAAAACCCTATACAAAAACAAAACTAGGGACCTCTTAGCTTATTAATTATCCATTTTAACGTAGCAGGTTTAAATTTATTAACAAGCCTGGTTGTAAATACATTTCTTTGTAAATGTTATTTTGTGTACAGCCCCTTCCCCAATACAATCACCTACCTATATGTATATGTACATTACAGTATTTCAATTTACTTAATTTACACCGGGTACTTGCATTTTCATAATATGTTCTTTACTTATTCTTAAATTAAGTCTAGTTTGTTTAACATGTCTACATATTTTCTTTTTTTACTGCAATCCTCAAATTTTACAATCAAAAGTCCTCATGTTACAATATTCCCCAATTTCTCGTTTTTGTAATCATTTCAGTTATTCCAATTATTCCAATTACGCGAAAATATAAATGGAAATGGCCTAGGAACTCGGTGGCCTTGGCTAGCATAAATAAAAGGAAAAAGAAGGAGAACAACAGAATCAAACCCAAACGGTATAAAATAGGCATATAAAAAACTATAAATAAATTAAAGATAAATAAAAAGGGGATAAGGAAAATAGATCTATACATGAACATAAATTAATTGTAGATCTGAATAAAAGAGCATGTATTAATAACTGTAAAGCTGAATTAACAAAAAAAGAACATATATAAGAAGTGACTTATTGGTACTGTTTATTCCGGATCCAAAACAATTCATTGTCATAATAATTTTTAGATATCAGATCTAAAAATAACATGGACTCACAGAGATGTAGGATGTATACTGAAGTATTCTTTGAAAAAGGGTTGTTATTGATTACATATCTTAAATATTGAATTATCTTTTTAATCTATATATTTTGACAGCATCTCCCCATTTTCTTAATTTATTTTAGAATATAGTCGTAGAAGAAGAGAGGAAACGAAAAGAATTTATGTATAGGAAAAACAAGAGATAACCATTTATTTATAGATTAACCAAGACAACCCAAACCGTTATATATTAGGTTTTCAGATCCAACCATACAACTCAACGAGCGAACCTAACATATAATATCTATCCAGATACATAACTTCGTATTCAGCATGCATGCTCATGGGTCGACCCTCCACCTACCGAGTCGACCCACGGGTCGACTCCCCTTATACATGGGTAGATCTAGGGGTCGACCCAGGTATAGGCAGGGTTGGCTAATTACCGCTACTTGTTGCACTTAACCTATGTTTGAATTTTAAATTTCTGTTTAATCTTTGAAAGCTCATAACTTCTTCATATGTTATCTGATTTACGCAAATTTGGGGTCTATCTGAACCTAAATTCCGATACGAAAGCAACAGTAAAGTCGGTTTTACTTAATTTTGAATATTTAATTAATTAATATTCAATTTTTTGTTTCTCTTATGTAATTATTGTGTATTTAATTATAGGGTGTTACATGGCTGGAAATATTTGTTGTTATATTTATATATTTTATTTACTTTCGTTCATTTTCGTATTTTTTCCTTCACTTTTTTTGGACTCCATTCGCGGAGTTCCAAAAAGTAAAGTTACCAGAATTCTGTCATAAACGAAACAGAGCATGTATCGTGGTCAAATTCCATCGATTGCAAAAATTTCATTTTTGATAATCTAATTAAACAAAATTAATTATCTTTAAAGTTCTGGGTTGTTATAAACAAGATCATGCGCAATTTGCTGCAACCGCCGTGGTGGCTCCCCATAATCCACCAGTAGTTATCGACTTGTCTAAGCTTTGTAAGGATTTCTCAAATTTAGTTTGTAAGACTTTTTTAGACACTAAGACTTTTGTAAAATTCCATACTTGGCTCAGAAATACATAGAGGATTTTTGGATTGCTAAAGCTAGGTGGGAAATAT
This sequence comes from Allium sativum, assembly GCA_030737875.1. Lineage (NCBI taxonomy): Eukaryota > Viridiplantae > Streptophyta > Magnoliopsida > Asparagales > Amaryllidaceae > Allium > Allium sativum. The sequence goes on along the minus strand of CM060924.1, from coordinate 178,961,298 downwards.
AGAGTTTCGTTGGCCACATGGAAACTAAAGAAGAAGCATCACGTTGATGGTAGATTGTTGAGGCCGACGGTTGAGACTTGGATAGGGATGGATGCCGAGGTTGATTTGAGAGGAAGTTCCTATTGCATCCATATAAGGGTATGCTTTTGGATCAAAACAAGGGGATCTTTTTATCAACAAGTATATAAATCATTTCAATGAGCTATCAAGATTCGAAATGGATTTTGTCAATACAACTAGTATGAAAGCTGGCAGATTTGCAAGAGGACTGAATCAACCTCTCCAAGAATCAGCTATGATGCATATTTCAATGGGAGCTACCTTTGAGGAATTAGCGGGGATGGCTCTAATGCATGAGGATAGAAAGGAAGAGGTCAAAGAAGTCAATGGAGAAGTTCCTAAGCAAGTTGGATCGAAAATAAATGGTTGGCAAACCAGAAAGGAAATAAGAAACAAGTTATTAGATCTTAGAAAGGACGGATCAAGAAAGAGGTCAAGTGTCACAGTTGCGGAATAATGGGACATTTCATCAAAGACTGTAGAAGTACCATGTTGAGTAGAAAGTGCTTTAACTATGGCCAATCAAGTGACCTTAGCAAGACGTGTCCACAGAAGACCGGGTAGGGTGCTCGTACGTCGGGGGGACATAATCATGTGTTAAAGGCAGCTCCAACCAGCTGTGGTCCAGATCGAGGTAGAAAAGTGATCGTAGAAGGTTTGTTTTCTATTTTCGACTTTCCTATTCGTATTTTGTTTGATCAAGAGCATCTCATTCATTTATTTCTAGCACCTTGGTCGATTTTTTGCACCTTGATGCTTCACTTGTCACTGACCCCGTAGTTGTTTCAAATCCAATAGGTGGTTCGACACACTTGTCTATTATTTGCAGGGGTTTGAAGTTTCAATTCTAGGCGTTGAGTTTGACTGTAAAGCCTACGTGTTGGGATTCTTTGGGTATGATATGATCTTAGGGATGGATTGGTTAGTTATGTACGTAGCTATCTTTTACTACGAGAGGAGGGTCGTTTTGTTGAAGACTTGTGGTGGCAAGACCCTTAAGTTTTCTTTCAACCGACGGGGGTCGGTCATGTTGAGTTTTTTGTATTCCCTAGATTCTTCTATTGACTACATTGATTATATACCCAGTGAGCACGAGTATTTGGATATTTTTGAGGAGGTGAGAGAGCTACCGCCTAGGCAAGAGATTGACTTTCATATCTATCTTAGTGAGAATGTGAAGCCTGTAGCATTGCCAGTTTGTCATATGGCTCCAAGGAATTGAGAGAGTTTAGCTAGCAAGTGGGTTAGCTTTTGGAGAAGATATTCATTAGATGAAGTATCTCCAAGTGGGGAGCACCATTCGCCATTGTTATGAAGGCGGACAGTTCTTTACGACTTTGTGTGGACTACAGAGAGTTGAATAATCTCATAAACAAGAATCACTGCACACTCCCTTAGACTGATGGCTCATTTGACCAGGTTCGCGCATCAGTATTTTCTCGATTTGATTTAGCCACTGGTTCCCATCAGATTCATGTAGCAAAGGATAGTATAAAGATGATGGTTTTTCGAACCCCTAATGGATTCTTCAAGTGGTTGGTTATGTCTTTTGAGCTAACCAAAGCACCATTATATTTTGTGGATTTGATGAGCAGTGTTCATGGATGTTCATATTAAGTTTGTTGTTGTATCCATGGATGATATTTTGATATTCTTGAGTGGCGAGGATGAGCACACCTTACATTTAGGAGAGGTTCTCCATACTCTCTGTGTGCATACTCTTAAGGCAAAGTTTACTTAGTGGCATTTCGGACGGAAGAAAGTGCATTTCTTGGGGCACAGGGTTTCGAAGGATGGATTAGCTATGGATCCCACCAAGAAAGCGGTGATACAATATTGGGAAACCCCTAAGAACGCAACAGAGGTAAGGAGCTTTCTAGGTTTGGGAGTATTATATAAAGTTTATTACAGACTTTGTGTAAATTTCAGCCCCGCTTACCTGTAACAAGAAGAATTAGTGTTCTCATTGGATGTAAATTATGAGTTTTCTTTCATGAGATTAAAGAAAGATCTTGTTAATGCATCAGTGTTGATGCTTCCAGATGGTTTGAAGACATTCACTGTGTATACCGATGCATGTGGGATTGGCTTGGGTGCAGTTTTGATGTAGGAGGGTAGGGTTGTGTGGTATGGAAGATGACAACTGAGGGTTCTTGAAAGGAATTGCCTTACATACGACTTGGAATTGGCCGCCATATTTTTTTCACTCAAGTCATGGAGGAATTGTCTACGAGTCGAGAGATTTAAGCTTTACATGGATCATAAGTCACTGAAATATTTATTCTCACAGAGGTACTTTAATCTGGGGCAACACGTTGGTTGGGGTTTTTGGCATTGTATGACTTTAGGATCGCATATACACCGAGCAAAGGGCAAAGGGAATGTAGTTGCAGATGCCTTAAGCAGAAAGAGCGCGTCGTTGAGTCCCTTGTTATTATTGTGGCAAAGCTTAGAGTTTATATCCACTTTTGATTTTAGACCATTTATGGACTATACCCCTAGATTGTTAGCAATTTTGGAGGTACAGCCTACTTTATTAGAGCATAGTGGGTCAAGGCAGTGAAAAAATCTTGAGCTAGTGGATATTTTGGATTAGATTGATAGAGGAGAAACCTCTAGACATATTCTTTGGTACTCTATCGATAGTAGGTGATGGTTGCACCGAGAAGACAAACTTTTGTTCCCAGCATGCGAGATTTGAGGATTGCGATTTTGGCTGAGGCACATCACTCTTGAATGACTATTCATTGGAGCGGTGATAAGATATTCTGTGACACGGAGAAGGTTTTCTACTAGACTAGCATGAAAAAGCATATGGCCGAATTTATGACAAAGTTTATAACATATCAACAGGTGAAAGTAGAGTAAAGGAAACCGGGTGGATTGCTCTAGCCATAGGACGTGCCACTTTGGAAGTGGGCGAGCATGTCCATGGAATTTATCAATGGGTTGCCTAGATCGAAGGAAGAAAACATCATAATCTGGATTATAATAGACCGATTAACGAAGAGTGCCCACTTCATTCAGGTCAAAAGAAATAGGGCATATTCATGTCTTGCTTTTGTTTATTTGAGAGAGATAGTGCAACTCAACGATGTTCCTACTAGCACAGTGAGCGACAGGGATCCTATTTTCACTACCGAGTTTTAGAGGAGTCTGTAGGAGACATTAGGGACGCAGCTTAGATTGACTAAAGCTACCACCCCCGGACCATTGGACCAACTGAGAGGGTGAACAAAATCTTAGAGGATTTATTAAGATTGTTTATCCTAGAATTTGGAGAGACATAGAAGGAGCATCTACCTTTTGGTAGAATTCGTGTATAATAATAGTTTCCAAACAAGCATTGGCATGGCTCCCTTAGAAGCACTATATAGACAACATTGCAAGTATCCTTCATGTTGGTGGGAGTCGACTGATAGATTGCTTCTTGGGCTAGACATGGTAAGAGAAACCTCTGAGACGATCGACTTGATAAGGAAAAGAATGAAAATGGCATAAGATCGATAAAAGTCCTATGTGGGTTAGAGGAGGACTGGTTTAGAGTTTGAAGTCGGGGATCTAGTCTTCGCAAAGGTATAACTACTTAGGAATGTGGTATTGTTTCGTTTTGTAGGCAAGTTGGAACCCAGATTTGTAGGACCATTTCCTGTTATGGAGTGAGTAGGGCAAATGGTTTATAGGGTTCAGCTACTCGAAAGACTTTCTGGAATACACGACGTATTTCATGTTTCACACTTGTGAAAGTACTTATTTGACTCAACAAGGGTGGCGGAGACGAGCATGTTGGAGGATGTGATGACTGAGAGAGAGGCATCCGTCCATCGAGCACCTACACTGCTTTTAGACCACGAGATCAAGAAGTTGAGAAATAAGTGCAACTAGTGAAGGTTCGATATAGAGGTGATACTAGAGAGGATAATGGGAACCTAAGGAGAAAATACGCATTTCTTATCCATTTCCTTTTGATGGTATGCTTTGAGTTTTTTCCATCATTAGCTTTGAATAGATTCTATCTTTCCTATCCTTTGATTCTGTAAATATTAGGATATAACCGATGGATGATTGGATATGGTTGAAACATGTTACTAGAGCATGTAATTTGGTTGTACGCAAGTGGATGCAAGTGTTTGTAAGCGAATGCAATGGATGCATATACACACAATGGAAATCCGCTAAGGAGGGAAGAATGTAACAACCCAATTTTTTAATACCCAATAATTAATCAACGAACTAATCAATAAAATAATAAGTTGCAAAACTATTAGAATTTGGCAATGGAAATTGCACCATTGGGTTCGTTTCAATTTTCTGGCCCAGTTACATATTTGGTTTGTGAGAAACAAACGTACAATTAACAAGTTATGACAATTTGAATTTCAGAAGAAAAATATATATGCTAGTGTCAGGTCGACCCAACCTTTAGGCAGGTCGACCCGTAGGTTGACCTTGGTCGTATAGGGATCGACTCGCTCTCTTTTCTAGGTCCGATTTCATTCTTGGCACGAAATCGACGAAGGAATCTGATTTTTCTAGTGTGTTTTGCTGAGTTGTCTCCTTTAGATTGGCCTATTTTCAATTCTAAGCCGATGTGGTAAGTTATGAAATATCCAATGGTGTTGTTAGCCTAGATTTAAATGATAAACCTAATGGCCTAGGATCCCCAACGTAACATATAAATCGACCTAAGTACCACCCTCATTCTTCACAACACTTTTTTTTTTCTCCTCTAAGGCCAGTCTTTTGTTTGAAGGACAAGCCCGAACAAAGTTTAAATTTTAGTGGAAAGAGGTACATAAATAAAAAATATTTATACATATATTATAGAGGCAGGTTCCAACAGGGCCAGGGAAGAACATTTTATCATGGTGAGTTTTATAATTATTTATAATTTTGGTATTTTAAAGTAAATAGGCTTTAGAATTGCTGTAGAATTTCTGTAGTTTTTCTTTATAATTTTATTAGAATTTTGTTTATTTTCTGTAAGTTTGTAGGTTTTTTTATTTCTTTTTGTAAGTATTTCTATAGTTTTCCAGTCTTTTTCTTACATTTTTTTACTTATTTCATGTTATACATACTATAAAATATCTTCTTTGTCTTCTTTCTCCTTTTCTACGTAAGATTTTGCAGTTTTTATGTTTATTTTTGGGTATACCCAAAACGTGATTGGATCTATAAGATTGACTAGTGCGTCTAATTTTATGCGACTGTCACGAAAAAAGAGGATTTAAGAATTGGGGCTGAATAAAAAAACGCAAAAAGCGAAGTCTAGACTCAACCCTCAATGGTGATGATTAGTCTCCGTCTGTTTCTTCCCCCCCCCCTCTCAGTCACTCTCTTTGTTTCTTTCAAATCCATCTCCTTCCCTAACGCTAATTCGACCTTCCTTCTCATCTAAACCCTAGTCATCTTTCGTTGTTGTGGATTGTGGTGACTCATACCCTATCCCTTATTAGATCTGGTTTTTCACTTTCGCCTGCTTCAAATTTTTTTTTCTGCAATTACTTTCCCTTATAACTTATCTTTTCGTTGTGGTCTCTCCATCCATCTTGCTTCTTCTCTGGAAAAAGGTATTTAGTTATATCGCGACCCTCTTTCTCTCTCTCAGTGCTAACTTTAGATCTGAACAGTGCATCGAAAGGCTGATTCTCGAGTCTGGATTGCTATTGCAATGAGCTGATGCACTGTTCATCTCTATTCTAGTGTTGTATTGTATTGAACTCTTTGGTTGGTTTGGATCGAATACTTTATGCCAGCATTTGGCTTGAGTTGTTCTTTGGGGTGTGCCCGACTTGTTTAGTGAGTTTGTGGTGTAGTGTTTTTGCAGTTACTTCTTCTTGTGTTTATGTTTTTTCTACATGGATCAGGTGGATAATGCCGCAGAATTGGGTTTGGTAGTGCTCAGGCAATTAAGTGCTATGGAAACCAACAAGTAATTTGAGAAGGGGTTGTAATTACCTGCGTGTACATCTCACATGAAAGTGTGAGGTGGAGGTAAGCTTTTGAAGTAAGTAATAGTAGGTAGCCAGTCATTGCTAGTTGCAAGTGATTGTCTCAGGTGATAGATTGTGAAAGTTAGGACTCTAATTGGTGTTGCAGAGTGTTGTTTTCTTTAGTCTGATCAGAGATAGTTTCGGCTACTAGTGTCTGTGTATGTGAATGTTTCATTGGGACAGGTTATTTAGCTAGTGTATGTAACTTGTATTTGGGAACTGCGTTTGCATCCTTAACACTTGTAATATATGTTTCCCAGATTTTTGTTCTGCATCTGACCATCATCCTGCATGGTGACTCTGTGGTCTATATATATGTGGGCTTGGTCTGGGAAGATGTTTGTAGCAGGTAGGCGATCTCCCTTTGTAATTATCATTTGTTGTAATGAAAAAGTGGCACTGTCCACTTTAAAAACCCTGTTGGCTTTGCCAAAAAAGAAAAGAAAAAAAAATTGGGGCTAAATTTGCAGATAATAAACATGTAGCACAAAAACTATGACAAATGGTAATTAGACAAAAATAGGCTACCAAATAATTATGACACGGGTCATGATGAAAAAAGGGAATGAATATATCTGCATTACATAATGATAGATCGTGCACAAAGAATCATAAAAAACAAATGTGATGCAAATATAATTGTAACATGAGGTTATAGTTGAACGAAATGACTTATTGTAGAAATGGACTTAAAAATGAAATTAAGTTTATAAGCATAATTTTATGGTGGCCTCGTAAATAGGCATCTACGGTCATTATATGGTTCTATGGTGTCCTCGTAAATAGACATTCTATTGTTATTCTATGGTTATATGGTGGCCTTGTAAATAGGAATTCTATTGTTATTTTATGGCTATGGTTTAATGGTAAATCTATGGGGGTCCCAATCAAAGAAGATTGCGCCATGTAGCATTTGTTTGTTGGAGATCATACCGGGCAACATTCCCTTATCACTGATGGTCTCACACGATGGAGGAGGATAAGGGACACTTATGCTGAGCTAGGTAGCAAGATGGTCCAAATGGAGGTAGACGCGTATGTGTTCTGGCGGTGCAATGTGCGTGCATTGAACCAATTGGGGAAAATAAGACATTGCAACGCCTACGACGATGACCATATCTTTTGCTAATGGATCAGACCTGTTAAGTCCGAGATCCATAGTAGGCATAAGTTATCATTTTATGGTTAATTAGCAACCGATCAATGGATAGTATAATGAAATTATCATAATAATAATTATCGTGTTCAGTAATCATGAATGTGTAAACAATCGAATAAGATAACAATCGCCCGAGCCCTTAATCCTTGTATATCATTCCAACATATTCACCTGATAGTTGTGCACATACACTTCCCTACACGACACTATAACTATTCCTCTGTCCATTTCCTTTACTTATCAATTGTTTTAACAATTATATAGACTTTATGTGTGACCAACTCTCCTTTTTCCTTTTCTTTTCTCCCCCCTACCAGGCTCATAGGGTGGTAGTGCTTTATGTGGATTTCTTGGAGTATTTCTTTTTAGAGACTCATATTAACTGCAAATGTATTCTCATTTTTCTTGTTTTATCTTATTCCATGACGTCGGTTGTGTTAATGGTTCTCTTGAGGGATACTTTTTATTGTACTCAAATTTTATGATTAAGGTGTATTTTCATGAGACATATGGTATTGGTGTTTTGAGGTAGATTTATGATGAGGTTTTGAAATAAATGTAATGTTTCTATTTTAAATTATTTTCTGCTGTGTTCACCATTTTTATCTTGTAAACATTAGTCTCTGTGATGTGTATATATATATATATATATATATATATATATATATATATATATATATATATATATATATATATATATATATATATGTCTTTATACCTACAACGCTTCATATTTATTAGCGGGACCCTAATTTAGGAAACATTAATGGGTGCGGGGTGTTTCATAATTCTTTAGCTAAATATGCCAGTTCAGGAGCAACACAATTTCTAAGTTTCGTTCTAGTAAAAGTTCTCATATACCACTAGAATTGATGAAATAGACATGGATTGGATTCAGTAAATCACTAGAGAACCAGAATCGTGAACGATGCGATCAAGGACTACGTGATAAACATAGTTCTTCCCAGAGATGCAAATGCGTGGAAGATTCCCCTTCGAAAGATGCCGAGATTTGTCATGCAAGACAAATGGTTACACAAAAGGGATTCTCCATGTCACTTCTATGATGTGTGACCCAACGATGAGGCATAAGAAATTTTCGTAGAGGTTCACAAAAGCAGTTGCGACTATCATTTCAAAGTACAAATGCTTGGGGAAAAGTTACGATACAGGTACTTGTAATCGGATCTTAATGGAGATGTTGCTAAACATACAAGGCATATGATAAAAATGCCAAAGACTCTCAAAGGTTATAAGATCCCCCTCATATGATCGAACGCAAATGGTAAATCCTTAACCGGTCTTACTCTGGAGCATGGAGTTACTTCGTGCGCAGCCAATGTCAAAAGGAGGAGCTAAATATGTAATAGTTGTCGTTGATTACATTACAACATGGGCCAAAGTGGAATTGCTTTCTACTATTATTATTAAGAAAGTAATTAACTGTTGATATCAAAAAATGACCTCAACACCAAAGTTGTCCTTAGGACACTTCACCAATAGGTATGATTTGAGAAATGGAGCCACGAAATGTAAAACAAGTAAAAACACGAGAAATTTAGAGTGGTTCGATCAATTTAGACCTACGTCCACTATATAAAGAGCTTTCATTATCATTTTGGAATTTATGAAGTACATGATGTCGCTTATATCACTCATTTTCCTCTCTCATAATAATCTTCTATTTTTTCTCTCTTTTTAGCTTTTGATTTCACTTGAGTTCACAGAGAAAATGGTGAGATTTTTTGATTTGTGTTGATAGTTATGCAGATCTTCAATCACTTGATCAATTAGGCAATCTTCGTTAGCTCGATGGTGAATTTGCATTGGATCTAAGCTTTAGAAAGAATTAATGAGGATTCTAGATCACTTGAGTTGAGTTTGAGAGACTTCTAATGGAGTTTGGAGAAGATTTGATCACTTTATTGTTGGATGAAGATAGATTGAGTTGGAGAAGCCATTAATGGAGCTTGGAGTGTTTGAGAGTGGTGGAGAAATGATTTAGACAGCCCTTCGAGTTGGAAAAATCGGTCCCTTGAATGGAGAAGTGGGCTATTTACAGGTATGGTTTGGTGGTAGTGGCAAAGTTGAAAATAAGGTGTGCAATCTTGGGTCAGTCATAAATTTATTTACGAAATTGCCACTGGGTATTATGACCGACCCATACTTTACATCTGTCACCATAAACAACCGACCCATCAGCAATTTTGACCGACCAGGTTTTTTTTTTTGAAACCGACACATGCTATACTTTGCCACCGCCAGGTTATATTTTAATGTGTCGACCCATCCTGGTTTACTAAAGCCGTTATATTTTATCAATAGCATGCAGATCCATGTTGCTTCATTTGTGCCTGCACTATTATTTTTACAACGTTGCCACCATCTTTTTAATACCGATGTAGTTTATTATATAAAACGCGTCCTGCTACTTCATGTAGTCTTTACATATTTTCATATGTCACATTTCTAACAACCAGTAGCTTGCTTCGCATGTATGGCCACGTGGCAAAGGGTTTTCATACTGATCCATATATGACTTCAAATATACGGATCTGTATATTGTTAGCATTCATATATATATTTGTACCCATGTTTGACCTTACCATGCTGAGGTATCATGATCCCCATTAACATATGAAGCTGCTCTTTGCGCAAAACGTGTTTGCATGTTTTACTAGATGTGCGCGTAACATACTTAGCTCAATGTTGAACTTCATGTTTTTTATTTTCCAGCACATGGTTGTTAAATGGTTCACTACCGTATGTTTGCACATGTGAATACTATTGTGTGTTTTCCTTTTGATGCCGACCCATGCAGGTGTGCATGCATTTGGTCATATGTGTGCTCCACGTTCTTCATACTGTGCTCAATTCAGCTACTAACTATTCTTTTCATTATAATGTTGCCATCTTTACACCATTCGCAGCAGGTTGACGCCCTGTGAAGCCATGTGTCATTGAGCTAGCCGACCCATGAATGACTTCAGACTGACCCTTGTGAACACTTTGTGATTGGCCAATTATTGCAATATTTGAAGTTGAACCATATTTAGAGCTTGTGACCGACCCGTTCCTATAGACTTACCCATATAGTTGAGACCGACCGATCCATTCGCACTGAGCCCGACCGATTATTTTTATGTCCGATCCATACCCAAAATTCATGCTCGATCAATTATTTAATTTACGTCTGACCCATATTAAAATACTACCTGGTCCATCGCCTTAATATAAATGATCTATCACTCTCGTGTGCAATAAAATATTATTTTTAGACCGTGGTTTATAGCGGAGCATTTGCCTCTCGAAATTTATATTTTTGCTTGTGAAAAATATAAACTTTGAAATGACTGCAATGATGAGAATTAACACACGTTGATAGACCATCTATACTTATTTTTGATGGATTGGAATTATATACATACATACACACACACACACACACACACACACATATATATATATATATATATATATATATATATATATATATATGGGTGGATCTCTTATTGAATTTCGGACCGTAACATACATTTTTACATGCATGTATGTATCAGATACTTTCTTGGTGTATTCAATTGGACAAATTTTTCGGTAGCGGATCGGATATGGGTTAATTTTGGAGGATCAGTTTCCTGATCACTGGTGTCTCTATTGTTGAATAGGAGGGCATACTATTAGGATCTGAGTTGGAACTTTGGTATCAAGCCGTATGGTCGATCTTATTGTTTTGCAGTTGAAACCAGTTCTCAACTCTACCGGTTTGGAGTTTGAAAGCATGGGTTTCACAATTATCTTTGAAACACTCGCAACTCAATGTCGTTGCAAAGATTTTTACCTTGTTAGGCAATTAATGATTTGTCTTCATAACAGATAACCCAAGCATGTCTTTTCATTGCCACGCCTTGTTCTGTAATAACAAAAAAACATTGCACGTTTTTAGGCAAATATTTTGCTATTGACTCCCCACATCGATAGCAGGTTAGTTAATCATTAAAAATTTAACTATGGCGAATTTTGTAATTTGAGCTGAACGATATATCTACACAGAATTGTTTCGTCTGATCAACTTATCGAATATTACCTGTGTAGATACAACATTCTAATCTGAATTCACGACGATGTTTGAAATCGACCAACTAGCACATAACGACTGTAGATTCCAAGTATCATCTGTTAATGACTTATATAATCTTGTACGACGGTTCATATGAAACATGTACCCGTTCAAATTGGAACTTCGAATTGAGTTTCTAAGGCTAGGGCAACTGCAGCTTTTGGATAGTAAGTGAATCAGTCTTTGGTTACTCCTCATCCTCTTGACAATTTGTCGGGAAGATGCTATTCTGTACTAACTCACTACGTTTTATAATCAAGTGTGCACTTATTTCGGCATTCCTGAATTTGTCGCAAATTTGCTTGGGAAATACGAATTTGCTGATTGTTTATTTTTAAGTCGGCTACAGTAGCCTAGTTGGATTCATAATTTTGAAGTGCCCCCCTCTTGGAGAAGTCTTTGGATTTAGTGCCCGCGCTCTGGGAGGTCTTTGGATTTAGGGCCCCTCTCGGGGAGGTCTTTTGATTTAGTACTTCGCTCGGGAAGGTCTTTAGATTTAGTTCCCCTGCTCGGGGAGGTCTTTGGATTTTGTGCCCCCGCTCAGGGAGGTCTTTGGATTTAGTGCCCTTGCTCGGGGAGGTCTTTAGACTTCACTCGAGAAGTGTTTGCTTACTATGGAGGGGTTTTTCTTTTTATATCGTTTCATGGGACTGGCGCCAGTTCCTTTGTTAGACACTTTACTTGGTAGGCTATCTTACTTTAGGAATTGGGGCCTTGGACCTCCAATTCGGGAGAGTGCCCTTTCGTCAAAAGTTACAACCCTCTCATTTGTTTGTCGTGGCTCTTGATCGCTATTTGAATCTTCGCTACTCTTCCTGTTCGCTTTTCAAGGCGGTGCTTTTCTATTTTTGCACTTATGCATGTTGATATTTGCAGTATTTGACGCCTGAACCAGCGTTGTTGGGGTCGCCATGCTTTGTCGGATTTTAAAGAAACAAGCGCTCGACAGATGACCTTGCATTAACCCATGCTAGAGTTTCGTTGCTTGGACCGAATTGATCATTTGATGTCTCTTGCCCCTGGGGAGTTGAAAAAGGATTCGTAGCTTTTGGATTTTTCACATATTGCTGCAGTTTGTTCTTCCTAATCAACTCCTCGATTAAGTTCTTCAAGTGTCAGCATTCATTAGTATCATGCCCAGGTTGATTGTAAAAGCGACAGAATTTTCCTGAATTCGCGGTTCTCTTAGAGATATTTTGTGATGGTGGTTCTGGATAGTGTTCTGCATCTTTGGTAGCGAGGTATATTTTCTCCGGAGTGTTATTCAAAGGCGTAAATGCAGTGGGTGTAAAGAAGCAAGTTTTCTTGCCATCTCGATTGTCTTTCCCGTCATTTCCTTTCTTTTGATTTCTAGGATTCTTCTGATTGTATTGAGTAGCATCGCTTTTGGGAGCTTCGAGAAGTTGGTTAACATCAATAATCTGAAGAGGCACAGGATTATTGTCCACTCTTATATACTCCTCTGCTTTTTTATGGAAATTTTCAAGCCTGTTTGGTTCTTTCATTTTAATCCATCTACCAAAATCGCTCTTCTCATCTATGGTGCCGATTAGAGACATTAAGATCATGCGGGGCTCGGGATTCCCTACTTCAAACAAAGCAGTGTTGAACCTCTTGAGGAAAGCTTTAACAGACTCTCCTGGATTCTGCTTCATTGATGTTAGAGAAATAACATCCTTAGCCTTAGTAGCTTGCAGGATGAACTGCTCCTTAAATTTCAGAGTCAAATCATCAAATCGGTCAACGGATTTAGGCGGCAGCCTCGTGAGCCATATTGATGCCACGCCTTCTAGATAAAGAGGGAAGCACAGGCATTTGATCTCGTCTATTTCTTTGGCTTCATTCATGTGCCATTCATATTTATATAGGAAGTGATTTGGATCAGAAGTCCCATTGTATGGAGGCAGGGTAGGATGAGTAAACTTCTTAGCGAACTCTGCTTTGAGAATCCGTTTAGTGAATGAATTTTTGCTGGGGAAGAAATCCCGTTCTCTCTCACAATTCTTGCGAGACATGTTATCTTTCATGATTTTCTTTACCATATCCACGATATATTCTTTCGAGTTGTATCGTTCCGCAGAGCGGACTTCGATCTCTTTGCCAGATTCCCGTCTTGGCGAGCGATCACCGTTAGAGGACCTAGGTCTTTTACCTCCATTATAGGGAGGTGCCCCATTGGTGGGACTTACAACTCGTTGGATATTTCGATCGGAGTGGCTTTTACTTTTCGGCATTGAATCCTGAACTTCATCTTTGTTCCTATTGCTTTCCCATCCATCGAGGCCTTCCATATTATTGTTACAATTATGATCAGAAGCTGCCGAATTGGTGTTCTCTTCAAGGTTGATATGAACCTTTTGAGGAGGAGTTGGATTTGCTTAAGCGTTTAGAAGAGCGTTCATTTTTTCATCAAAGCATCATTAGCATCCATCAAAGCTTTATTTGAAGTATCCATTCATTGGTTTAGCTTAGCCACAACGACATCTAGTTCAGCTCTAGTTACTCCGGCTCCACCAACCGAGCTTTCGCCAACTTCAAAATGGTTAGTTAGTGGCGTAGCTTCGTTTGCAATGTCGTTGGGTGCTCCAACGGTTTTACTTGCAGTCTTCTTTGACTTAGCCATTATCTCAAACAAGGATTTGAACATGGAAGAGAATTTGTCAATTGGCCAGGATCTTAGATTTAGAGAATCTATAGTAGAAGCAGGCTTGGAACTTCAATGCAAAGCTCTTAAGTTTGAGAGAAGTGTGAACATGGCCCCACGGTGGGCGCCAAATGTTGATATCAAAAAACAACCTCAACACCAAAGGTGTCCTTAGGACACTTCACCAATAGGTATGATTTGAGAAATGGATCCACGAAATGTAAAAACAAGTAAAAACACGAGAATTTTTAGAGTGGTTCAGTCAATTTAGACCTAAGTTCACTATATAAAGAGCTTTCATTATCAATTTGGAATTTATAAAGTACATGATATCGCTCATATCACTCATTTTCCTCTCTCATAATGATCTTCTATTTTTTTTCTCTTTTAGCTTTTGATTTCACTTGAATTCAAGGAGAAAACGGTGAGATCTCTTGATTTGTGATGATAGTTGTGTAGATCTTCGATCACTTGACCAATTAGGCAATCTTCATTAGCTCCATGGTGAATTTGCATTGGATATAAGCTTTAGAGAGAATTCATGGGAATTGAGGATCACTTGAGTTGAGTTTGAGAGATTTCCAATGGAGTTTGGAGAAGATTTGATCACTTTGATGTTCGATGAAGACATACTGAGTTGGAGAATCCATTAATGAAACTAGGAGTGTTTGAGAGTGGTGGAGAAATGATTTGGACAGCCCTTCGGGGTGTAAAATTCGGTCCCATGAATGGTGGATAAGTGGGCTATTTATAGGTGTGGTTTAGAGGTAGTGGCTAAGTTGAAAATATGATGTCCTGGTTTTGGGTCGGTCATAAATTTATTTATGAAAATGCCACTGGGTTTTATGACCGACCTATAATTTACAGCTGTGTACAACTGTCACCACAAACAACCGACCCATAAGCAATTTGGGTACCGACCGACCAGGATTTTTTTTGATACCAACCTATGCTATACTTTGCCATCGCCAGATTATATTTTAATGTGCCGACTCATCCTTGTTTACTAGAGTCGTTCAATTCTATTAGTAGCATGCAGATCCACGTGGCTTCATTTGTGCCTGCACTATTGTGTTTACAACATTGCCACCGTCTTTTTAATACCGATCCAGTGTATTATATAAAACGTGTCTTGCTACTTCATGTAGTTTTTACATAATTTCATATGTCACATTTCTAACAACCAGTAGCTTGTTTCGCATGTATTGCCATATGGCAAAGGGTTTTTATATCGATCCATATAAGACTTCAAATATACGGATCTGTATATTGTTAGCATTCATATATATATTTGTACCCATGTTTGACCTTACCATGCTGACTTGTCATGATCCCCATCAACATATGAAGCTGCTCTGTGCACAAAACGTGTTTGCATGTTTTACCAGATGTGCGTGTAACATACTTAGCTCAATGTTGAACTTCATGTTTTTTATTTATCAGCACGTGGATGTTAAATGGTTCGCTTCCATATGTTTGCACGCGTGAATACTATCGTGTGTTTTCTTTTTGATGCCGACCTATGCAGGTGTGCGTGCATTTGGTCATATGCGTGCTCCACGTTCTTCATACTGTGCTCAATTCAGCTACTAACTATTCTTTTCATTATAACGTTGCCATCATTACACCATTCACAGCAGGTTGATGCCCTCTGAAGCCACGTGACATTGAGCTAGCCGACCCATGAATGACTTCAGGCCAACCCTTGTGAACACTTTGTGACCGGCCCATTATTGCACTATTTGAAGTCGACCCATATTTTAGAGCTCGTGAACAACCCGTTGTTGTATACCGACCCATTGTTTTAGATCGACCCATATAGTTGAGCCCGACCGATCCATTCACACTGAGCCCGACCGATCCATGCTATTTTTATGTCCAATCCATACCCAAAATTCATGCCCGATCCATTATATAATTTACGCCTGACCTATATTAAAATACTACACGGTCCACCGCCTTAATATAAATGGTCTATCACTCTTATGTGCAGTAAAATATTATTTTTATATCGTGTTTTATAGCGGAGTTAAGATTTGCTCCTCAAAATTTATATTTTTGCTTGCAAAAAATATAAACTTCGAAATGACTGCCATGATGAGAATTAACACACATTAATAGACCATCTATATTTTTGATGGATTGGAATTTGTGTGTGTGTGTATATATATATGGGCCGAGCGCTTTTTGTATTTTAGGCCGTTACATATATTTTTACTTGCATGTATGTATCAGACACTTTCTTAATGTATTGAATTGGACAAATTTTTCGGTAGTGGATCGAATATGGGTTAATCTTGGAGGATCAATTTCCTGGTCACTGGTGTCTCTGTTGTTGAATAGGAGGTCATACTTTTAGGATCTTAGTTGGATCTTTGGGATCAAGCCGAATGGTAGATCTTAATGTTTTGCAGTTTAAAACAGTTCTCGACTCTACCGGTCTAGAGTTTGAAAGCATGGGTTTCGAAGTTATCTTTTAAACGCTCGCAACTCAGTGTCATTGCAAGGATTTTTACCTTGGTAGGCAATCAATGATCTGTCTTTGTAACAGATAACCCAAGAATGTCTTTTCATTGCTACGCCCTGTTCTGCAATAACAAAAAAAACATTGCATGTTTTTAGGCAAATATTTTGCTATCGACCGCACATCGATAGCAGGTTAGTTAATCATTAAAAATTTAACTATGGCGAATTTTTTGATTTGAACTAAACGATGTATCTACATAGAATTGTTTCGTCTGATCAATTTGTCAAATATTACCCGTGTAGATACAACATTCTAATCTGAATTCGCGACGATGTTTGAAATCGACTAACCGGCACATAACGACTATAGATTCCAAGTACTGTCTGTTAATGACTTATATAATCTTGTAGGACGGTTCATATGAAACATGCACTTGTTCAAATTGGAACTTCGATTTAAGTTTCTAAAGCTAGGGCAACTGTAGCTTTTGGATTGTAAGTGAATCAGTCTTCGGTTACTCCTCGTCCTCTTGACAATTTGTCGGGAATATGTTATTCTATGCTAATTCACTACGTTTTTTTAATCAAATGTGCACTTATTTCGGCATTCCCGAATTTGTCGCAAATTTGCCCGGGAAATACGAATTTGCTTATTGTTTATTTTAAGTTGGCTAAAGTAGCCTAGTTGGATTCAGAATTTTGAATTTGAAACCAGTTCCTCCGCTTGGGGAATTCTTTGGATTTAGTGCCCCCGCTCGGAGAGGTCTTTGAATTTAGCGCCCCCGCTCGGGGAGGTCTTTGGATTTACTGCCCCGCTCAGGGAGGTCTATGGATTTAGTGCCCCCGGTCGGGGAGGTCTTTACACTTCACTAGGGAAGTGTTTGCTTTACTATGGAGGGGTTTTTCTTGTTATATCATTTCATGGGACTGGCGCCAATTCCTTTGTTGCACGTTTGACTTGGTAGGCTATCTTAATTTAGGAACTAGGACCTTGGACCTCTAATTCGGGAGAGTGCCCTTTCGTCAAAAGTTACAACTCTCTCATTTGTTTGTCGTGGCGCTTGCCCGCTATTTGAATCTTCGCGACTCTTCCCGTTCACTTTTCAAGGCGGTGCTTTTCTATTTTTGTATTTATGCATGTTGATATTTGCAGTATTTGGCGCCTGAACCAACGTTGTTTGGGTCTCCATGCTTTGTCAGATTTTAAAGAAACAAGCGCTCGACGGATGACCTTGCATTAACTCGTGTTGGAGTTTCATTGCTTGGACCGAATTGATCATTTGATGTCTCTTGCCCCTGGGGAGTTGAAAAAGGATTCGTAGCTTTTGGATTTTTCACATATTGCTGCAGTTTGTTCTTCCTAATCAACTCCTCGATTAAGTTCTTCAAGTGTCGGCATTCATTAGTATCATTCCCAGGTTGATTGTGAAAGCGATAGAATTTTCCAGAATTTGCGCTCTCTAAGAGATATTATGCGATGGTGGTTCTGGATAGTGTTCTGAATCTTTGGTAGCGAGGTATATGTTCTCCAGGGTGTTATTCAGAGGCGAAAATTCAGTGGGTGTAAAGAAGCGAGTTTTCTTGTCGTCTCGATTATCTTTTCCGTTGTTTCCTTTCTTTTGACTTCTAGGATTCTTCTGATTGTATTGAGTAGCAGCGCTTTTGGGAGCTTCGAGAAGTTGGTTAACATCAATAATCTGAAGATGCACAGGATTATTGTTCACTCTATATACTCCTCTGCTTTTTTATAGAATTTTTCAAGCATGTTTGGTACTTTCATTTTAATCCATCTACCAAAATTGCTCTTCTCATCTATGGCGCTGATTAGAGAGATTAAGATCATGTGAGGCTCGGGATTCCCTACTTCGGACAAAGCAGTGTTGAACCTCTTGAGGAAAGCTATAACCGACTCTCCTGGATTATGCTTCATTGATGTCAGAGGAATACCATCCTTAGCCTTAGTAGCTTGCAGCCAGAACTGCTCCTTGAATTTTAGAGTCAAATCAGTCAAGGATTTGGGTGGCAGCCTCATGAGCCATAATGATGCCACGCCTTCTAGATAGAGAGGGAAGCACATACATTTGATCTCGTCTATTGCTTTGGCTGCATTCATGTGCCGTTCATATTTATATAGGAAGTGATTTGGATTAGAAGTCTCATTGTATAGAGTCAGGGTAGGATAAGTAAACTTCTTAGGGAACTCTGCTTTAGGAATCCGTTTAGTGAACGGATTTTTGCTGGGGGAGAAGTCCCATCCTCTCTACCTATCCTTGCGAGACATGTTATCTTTCATGATTTGCTTTACCATATCCATGATATATTCTATCGAATTGTGTAGTTCTGCAGAGCGGACTTCGATCTCTTTGCCAAATGCCCGTCTTTGCGAGCAATAACGGTAAAAGTACCTAGGTCTTTTACCTCCATTATTGGGAGGTTCCCCCTTGGCGGGACTTGCAACTCGTCGGGTATTTCGATTGGAGTGTCTTTTAGCTTTTGGCTTTGAATCCTGAATTTAGCTTCGTTCCTATCACTTTCCCATCCATCGTGGCCTCCCATATTATCGTTACGATTATGATCAGAAGTTTCCGAATTGGTGTTCTCGTCAAGGTTGACATGAACCTTTTGAGAAGGTGCTGGATTTGCTTAAGCGTTTAGATGAACGTTCATTTTTTCATCAAAGCATCATTAGCATCCATCAAAGCTTTATTTGAAGTTTCCATTCGTTGGTTTAGATTAGCCATAAGGCATCTAGTTCAACTCTAGTTACTCCGGCTCCATCAACCGAGCTTTCGCCAACTTCGTAACTGTAAGTTAGTGGTGTAGCTTCGTTAGCAATGTCGTTGGCTGCTCAAACGGTTTTAATTGCAGTCTTCTTTGACTTAGCCATTATCTCGAACAAGGATTTCAACTTGGAAGATAATTCGTCTATTGGCCTGGATCTTAGATTTAGAGAATCTATAGTAGAAGCAGGCTTGGAACTTCAATGCAAAGTTCTTAAGTTTGGGAAAGTGTGAACATGACCCCACGGTGGGCGCCAAATGTTGATATTAAAAAATGACCTCTACACCAAAGGTGTCCTTGGGACACTTCACAAATATATATGATTTGAGTAATGGAGCCACGAAATGTAAAAACAAGCAAAAATACGAGAATTTTAGAGTGGTTCGGTCAATTTAGACCTATGTCCACTATGTGAAGAGGTTTCATTACCATTTTGGAATTTACAAAGTACATGATATCGCTCATATCACTCATTTTCTTCTATCATATTGATCTTCTATTTTTTCTCTCTTTTTAGCTTTTGATTTCACTTGAATTCAAGGAGAAAACAGTGAGATCTCTTGATTTGTGATGATAGTTGTGTAGATCTTCAATCACTTGATCTATTAGGAAATCTTCGCTTGCTCCATGGTGAATTTTCATTGGATCTAAGCTTTAGAAAGAATTAATGGAGATCCGGGATCACTTGAGTTGAGTTTGAGAGACTTCTAATGGAGTTTAGAGAAGATTTGATCACTTTGTTGTTGGATGAAGATAGATTGAGTTGGAGAAACCATCAATGGAGGTTGGAGTGTTTGAGAGTGGTGGAGAAATGATTTAGACAGCCCTTCGAGGTGGAAAAATCGGTCCCTTTAATGGTGAAGAAGTGGGCTATTTATAAGTGTGGTTTGGAGGTAGTGGCAAAGTTGAAAATATAGTGTGCAGGTTTTGGGTCGGACATAAATTTATTTATGAAAATGCTACTGGGTTTTATGACCGACCCATACTTTACAGCCCTGTACAGCTGCCACTATAAATAACGGACCCATCAGCAATTAAGGTACCGACCGACTAGGATTTTATTGACAACGACCCATGTTATACTTTGCCTCCACCAGATTATATTTTAATGTGCTGACTCATCCTTGTTTACTAGAGCCGTTCAATTCTGTCAATAGCATGCAGATCCACGTGGATTCATTTGTGCCTGCACTATTGTTTTTAAAACATTGCCATTGTCTTTTTAATACCGATCCGGTGTATTATATAAAACGCGTCCTGCTTCTTTATGTAGTCTTTACATAATTTCATATGTCACATTTCTAACAACCATGTATTGCCATGTGGCAAAGGGTTTTCATATCGATCCATATATGACTTCAAATATACGGATCCGTATATTGTTAACGTTCGTATATAGTTGCACCCATGTTTGACCTTACCATGCTGACGTGTCATGATCCCCATCAACATATGAAAAAGGGCGGACCTAGGAATTAAGACTATGGTGGGCTAAATTTAAAACTGTTTTTCTTAAGTTGTAATGCAATTCTGCTTACTAATACAAATCAATAATCAGAAGAAGAAAAATTCAAAACAACAATAAGTAGATTCATATTTCATTTTCAATACATAATGTTTAGTTTATTCGTGCAGGACGGGTCTTCGCCGTGCTAAATACCTTAACTACAAAATCCAAATCAATCTTCCAACCAAAATCACGTTTTAAATAAAAGGACATGCAATAAGCGTAAATTCACCCAAGTAGCATTACATATCCACGATTTTAAAGAAACTAACTAACGCAATATTTTTCTTTAAATAATAATTAGTGTCAGTAACAAAGTAATTAATTTTTTAAAGAAACATATCATTCGTTTTCAAACTAAGTTTCCAACGGTTGCTAGACAAAAGCATAATTAAAAAAAAACTTTAAAAGTTGGTTTTCATTTTAATTTTCGTCTAAAATAAGTAGGTTTAACTATGATTTAGAGAAAAAGATCGAATATAATTTGATAGAATGTCTACAAATTGCAGTGCTATCACTAAATAAATTAGAAATTGCAATGGAATAGAACTTAACTCGCCTAGTACAGCCCTGAAATTATGTATGCAATAATACAATTTCAAATTATAGTAAAATTTGAGACTTAAGACATGAAAAGCCCAAAAATTAGGTTTTTTCATTCAACTTACTAATCTCATGTTCAATAATTTGCAAAAAGAATGAAAAAGCACCTGAATTGCTTACTGAATTGGTCTTACTATTACATATTGAGCATGAGGTAGAGTCGACTTGCGTTGAGACTTGAGAGAGAGAGAGAAATTCCTTCTGTCTTCAACGTTTTAACCGCGAGCGATTGCGGAAGTGAGAGACAAAAAATAAAACGGAAGAATGGAATGACTCGATGCAGATGGCATGAGCAATTAGAAGAGGAAGATGGGTTTTGTGTTCCTTCCGCTGGATTAGCGTATGAAAGTTTTTTTTTTACCCTGGGCTGCAGCCCTGCTCCGCCGAGCGCTAAATCCGCCGTTGCATATGAAGCTGCTCTTTGCGCAAAACGTGTATGCATGTTTTACTAGATGTGCGCGTAACATACTTAGCTCAATGTTGAACTTCACGTTTTTTATTTGCCAGCACGTGGTTGTTAAATAGTTCGCTTCCATATGTTTGCACACGTGAATACTATTGTGTGTTTTCCTTTTGATGCCAACCCATGCAGGTGTGCATGCATTTGGTCATATGTGCTACACGTTATTCATACCATGCTCAATCGGCTACTTACTTCATTATAACGTTGCCATATTTACACCATTCGCAGCAGGTTGATGCCCTCTTAAGCCACATGTCATTGAGCTAGCCGACCCATGAATGACTTCAGACCGATCCTTGTGAACACTTTGTGACCGACCCATTGTTGCAATATTTGAAGCTGACCCATATTTAGAGCTTGTTACTGACCCATTGTAAAACACCTACCATATAGTTGAGACGGACCGATCCATTTTCACTAGGCCCGACCAATCCATGTTATTTTTATGTCCGATCCATACCCAAAATTCATGCCCGATCCATTATATAATTTACGCTTGATCCATATTAAAATACCACCTGCTCCATCGCCTTAATATAAATGATATATCACTCTTGTGTGCAATAAAATATTATTTTTAGACCGTGTTTTATAACAGAGTTAACATTAACTTTATGACTAAAGGTATTATTTATAAGTTTGGGTATTTTAAAATATTGTCACTAATAATACAACTTAATTTGAAAGCGCCAAGTTTTAGAAAAACTATAAGCAATTCTAGGTTATGAAAACCTTTTTTATAGTAACACGTTGATTGGGAAAGGACCATGTCAAAGCAATAAAAAGATTATCACGTCCACCATAAAGAAGTGACTCATGAAAGCTAAAGAAGGCTAAGCTGATGAGCACATAAAAAAAGAGTAATAAGACATTTTGATGTCAAAGTCTATAATCGAAATTTCAAAATTGGAGATCTTGTTCTTGGGCGAGGAATTATAAATACCAACGTACTTGGGCCAAACTAGAAAAGGCCTTATGTGATTGGCAAGAAACTTTCAGGATGAACTTTCAAGCTCATGATATGGTTGCGTTTGAAGTTTAAGTGCAACTTTAGTTCACTGTACATGTACTGACCAAAGAGCAAACGGTACATGAATCAAAATCATTCAGCGGGATGTGAAATGTTAGGAGGCTATATTTAATTATTCTGTAGAACAGGTGTTGTAACAAAAGAAAGAAGCTTGAAAACGAATTTAAGGGAAGTCATAAAATACTGTTAAGCAACAGCAGAACATAAAGACCCAAAACAACCACAAACCAAACAATTACCTCTTATAAATGCCTCCATTCAAGAGCAATATTTTTTAAACAAATTTTCATATATATTATAACTTTTACTTTTAAACAAACTAGTACAAAGGGAACACCAAAAGCCCAAAATTATCTCAAAAACTAAGCAGTTTCACCAAAATGCACCATCTGGTCATTTTATTTGTTGTCGCCGATATTTCATTGCTTGAAAACGTTGTATTACAACATAATCTTTAATTGTTTTGGATATATCTTTTTCGATGTACGCAACCAGATTATCATTTAGCCATTCATCTCCCGTAGACGTCGGTTTTTGACAATTCCCATTGCGGAAAAAGCTCTTTCAACTGTTGATGTAGCTATAGGCAAAGTCATAGCAAGTTGCAAAAGTAAATATACCAATT
This sequence comes from Allium sativum, assembly GCA_030737875.1. Classification (NCBI taxonomy): domain Eukaryota; kingdom Viridiplantae; phylum Streptophyta; class Magnoliopsida; order Asparagales; family Amaryllidaceae; genus Allium; species Allium sativum. Next base: position 178,937,847 of record CM060924.1, on the reverse strand, counting down.
GAAATGTATTAGATCTCTTTAACTCCACCATTTTTTTGGAAAGATCTTCAATACAATTCAAATTCAAGAATCTTGCATTCACACGCATATCAATTATATAAGTTTGAAATTGACCATCCAATATTGAAATTTGTGATTCTGTGAATTCCCTTGGATAGAATTGAGCAACCTTCAATTAAGAATCTTTGTTAACAGATGAGAAAGAATCTTTAGGATCCAAACATGCTACACAACGTAATAATTCAGTAGTAGTCACCGTAAATCGACTATTTAATTTCAATAGTTGCATGTCAAGAGCAGTATAATACAAGCCCACTTGGTAGTGATGCACGTGTGTAACTTAAAATTGATCTCTTCTTGAACGACTGGGATTAATAAAAATTCCATTCATATCTAAAACTTTTATATTGTGCATTTCACAAAATTCATTAACTTCAGATAATAAATTACCCCACATACTCTCTCTCATTTCTTGCAAACATGTCTTTGACACATCAACCATATTCATCGCATTTACAATATCTTGTCCTTTCTTTGTAATGCTTGAGACAATTCATTGGTTATGCATGATACATTCTTCATCAAACGCATGTTAAAAAAAATTCAAAGGTGCTGGTTGCATCAAATAAAGCACTAGCTTCGGCTTTTTGTTCAGATCCCACTGCATATGTCTCCACCGACTTGATGACTATATTAACCACTGGAAATATATGTATCAAAATTATTATGGAAGCATAATGTGAACCTCATCTAGTAACTCTAGGTCGTTTGAGTCTAAGCTCTTGATGTTTTCCACGACCACTAGCAATTCATTACTATTAATTGCCTCTGAAACTTGAAGAGCTTGTTGTTCTCGAAGAATATCTCAACGTTTATAAGAAGCCCCAGCCATATTAAGTATATTTTTTAGGGTATTAAAGAAAATCCCTATTTGAACATGGTTTTTGGAAACTCTAAATAAAGTTAATTGGAATTGATGTGCAAAACAATGAATGAAATACGCCGAAGTGATGTTTTGTAAGATAAGAGTTTTGAGTCCATTTAATTCACCACTCATATTGCTTGCTCCATCGTAACCTTGACCACGAACTCTTGATAATGATAATCCATGTTTATTTAATACATGTTCAACTGCTAGCTTTAATGTTAAAGCTCTCGTATCAATAACATGAACGATGCCTAAAAACCTCTCCACCACACACCCATGAGAGTTAACATGTCGAATCACTAATGCTAGTTGTTCTTTGATTGAAATATATCTTGATTCATCAACCAAAATAACAAAATAAGAATCATTGAGATCTTTGATTATTACATTTGTTGTCTCCTCGGCAATACAGTTCGCTATGTCTTTTTGAATGTTTGGAGATACCATTCGATTGTTAGATGGAGCATCTTCTAGCATAGCTTTCTTTATTTTTTCATTATGATCCTAAACAAATTGTAAAATCTCTAACAAATTACCGCTATTGTTGGATTCATTCAGCTCATTATGTCATCGGAATGTCAACCCTTGTTGTTGTAAGAATTTGACATAATGAAGAGACGCTTTCAATCGGATGTTGTATTCATTAATTGTAGTTCAGAGAAACCATCAAGCAATGTACTAACATGTTGTTTTGTATTCATAAGGGCCTCACATTTGTGGCGAGCTTGGTTATGCAAACTTCCATGATCTCCAATATGTGTGTCCAATACAGATTTATTATTCCATGCTTGCCAACCTATTGTTACAAAACAACCACCTCAACTTTGATCACCTTGATATAGCTTAAACAAATAGCAGAACAAACAATACGCAACATTTTGTTTGATATTATATTCTAACCATTCTGGATATTGACTAAACCAATTCGGATTAAATCGTCTATTATCATTCGTCTTCGTATTTCTTGGAAAACAATGATTAAAAGGTTGACAAGGCCCCTTTAATCAGTAAGCTCTTCGGACATCTTCTTGACGATTTCCGTATTCAGAAATTCAGACTCTTTCTCCGGGATAGGTAGGATGGTTGGAAATATTTATTTCAATATCCATACGCTCTTTTTTAGACGAAGACTCTACCACATCATCATGTTGCATGCTTGAGTCTTCTGAAATGTAACACTTATCATAAGCATGTTTGTTCTAGTTTGCCCAATTATTTGGATTGACAATTCAACATTGACAATAATCGAATAATATGCCCAATTAAATTGATATACAAATAGAAAAACAATCAGTGGTAAAGATTAAAGAATCACATACTTGAAACTATGCTAAAATAATTTTTCATATTGTCCATCAATCTACCTATGATTCGGATTTAAACCTACAGATAAACAACCAAATTTCATTATTATGTAAATCACTTTGCACTTTTATATTTGTGAACCATTGAAATTGATTCATCATTTATTATATAACCAAGCGAAATTTTTAGCTCACACAGTCATTTTCACAAGCATCTCAACCCTATATTTCATCTTTAAATAGAAATGAGATTTATTCAAACCAAATAGGGTTTAACTGAAAATTATAAGCTGAGATTTAATAGGAAATTGTTATCATTAAATGCTGCTACACTAGGGTTCACAACTTTGTTGATTTGAATGATATATTTTGGGCGAATTTATTTTTTGATTTGAAACTAGGTTATAGAAGGTAGAGATGAAGTTGAGAGCAGCTGTAGGCTAGAGCGGAAGTGAGAACGCAAGGAAGAAAGAAACGATGTAGGCTGGCGGCAAGAAAGAAACGCGAGGCATGGGCTGAGAGTTGTTCAGGTGTGGCCCAATCAAAAATCCAGGTTGGGCCTGCTGTAGAAGCTTGGGTACATATTGCAAAGAGAAAATTATTGTTACGGACTGAGTGAACTATAGTTAGTGGTTAGTCTTGACGTAAAGCGTAGTTAATTAATTGGACATAGGTGGCTTAAAAGTCAAAGATTGGTGATCAATAGGGATGTTAATTTTAAACGAATGTCTATTTGTGTCCGTGGCCGAAATACGCATGTCAAATCTGTTTGATTTTTATTTCGGACACGAGTTAAGATAACAAAATTTATATTTAAAAAAAAAAAAAAATCACGTTTGATCCGTGTTCGTCTGAATTCCTTGTAATTCAGTGCATGGTTGAGGGAAACTCTAATAAAGTATTAAATTTAAATATAAATAGCCATGTTCATCCAGAACCGTTCGTGCTCATGTCCGAACAATGTATGTTTGTGTCTAACCAATTCCATTTAATATACGAGGTAAGAAAATAAAATTTATAAAAGAAAAAAAATTAGTTCGGTTCGTGTCCGATTCGATTTTATTTAAAACAAAAACTGAATTCATCTTCATTCAGTCTCGTCCGATCGATTTACACCCCTAGTGATATATAGGTAACAACCAATTCCAGTTTTATTTGAGATACCCTCTGTGAATTGGCTTTGGGAGAGAAAGATCAAGTAACCGACTATAAAAAGTGTTATAATATAGGGTCTAAACATGGGTCAACCAACATGTTTTGATTTGTATTGTTTTGGACTAGGTTTAAATGACTACTATGTGATATACATTTGAATCTAAATGCAATCTTCTTAAGTTATACATTCTTACGAACGTGATTAGTATTCCAAGGCATTTTTGGATTAAGATCCAAATAGCTTTAAAAAAACTATGATATAAAAGAAAATCAAAGCTTATATTAATGATAGTTATTTCTTAGATATAAAGTAGGTAAATTGAAAATTGCTGGCAGTACAATGTAAAATTTATAGTGAAATATGAATAGGTAGAAGAGTTAATAAAATGTTTAAGGTACCAATGCGTAAAGTGGAACTAGAAAAGCCTATAGACTATGCACACTAAGCAGCTTATTTATTGAGTTTCAAAATCCTTTGGTCTAGATAATTAGAAATCTTTTGCTTTGCTTCAGACATAAGAATAACATTCACACTGCAGTAATTTAATCTGCCTGATAGGAGGTTGTGATTGAAATTGAAGATAAAATAAACATATCTTTACAACTAAATCTTTTGTAAAATATTTAACATAAATGGGAACTAATATCTGTATTGAAATAAGTAATGGACGACTTCCTAACTAAAAAAAATTTGGAGTTAACCAAATTAAAAGCAAACACCTGTGATGAGACTAACGATATAAACAACACGGTAAATATAGTATTGCCATCAATTTTACATTGAGCTCCATCATATCATTCCACATGCATTTAACAAAACATGGTAAGTCATTTCAAACACAAAAGCAAACTAAACTATGGCACGTAACAAAATGTTACACATACATAAATATATAACACGCATGCGCGTGCACACATGCACTCTCATATGTATACACACACATATGTGTGTCTGTTTCTCTCTTTCTCTCTATATATATATATACAATCAAGGAGTCCCTCTGAATTTCAACCTTTCATTTGCATCCGAACCATAGCCACATATTTATGTTTAAATATGTTTGTGGAATTAGAGAGAGTGGAAATACTTGGTTGTTGTTGAGGGGCTTTTGGGGTGCTGTTGAACCTGCCATATATATATATATATATATCTATATAATAAAATTCCCCCCTAGACAAACCCTTAGACAAACAAGGAGACAAAGAGCGGCTGAGATTTAATCCCGCAAAAACAAATCCACCATCTAATTAAAACACATCCCATAAACATGTCATTATTCCATGAGCATTGAATAGGTTGATTTAATTCCACCCGCCTTAATTTGGTAATTAGATCTTATTTGAAAAGCTTATGACACATCAGCGCATTAATTCGGTAATTAAGGTCTATAAACACAATTAATTTCACACAATTTATTTTATGTAATTGGAGGTGAAATTGGAAAAAATTAATTAATTACAAAGTATGTACGTTTTTAATTCTTTTAAATCTGTTAACGTTCGAATTAAGAATTTATTGACAGTAAATGGGAAACATTAATAACGTTTAAAAGTTAATGCTCTCATTCCTTTTAAAAAATATCTTATTTGAAAAGCTTATGACACATCATCGCATTAATTTGGCAATTAAGGTAACTTATTAACGTTAAAAAAGGAATAAAATTTGAATAGACATGACTGTTACTACATATACCTTCATTTCGAATTGAATATTTCAACCCTTATCTATAAACACAATTAATTTCACACAATTAATTTTATTTAAAAAGGAAAAAAATTTGGAAAATAATAATTAATTACAAAGTATGTACGTTTTTAATTCTTTTAAATCCATTAACGTTCGAATTAAGAATTAAGAATTTCATAATTTGAATAGCCATGACAGTAATTGAGTGACTAATTAAACATCCATTTCTTTCATTCCTTCAGGTCGGGTGTAGTTTTGGAGGATCAAGAGTTTGACTACAAAATCATGGAGATTAAAGTCGAAGAATACGAGGTAAAATCATGAACATGTAATATATTTTTGGCACAATTATATTCTATATAATAAAATTCCCCCCCTAGACAAACCCTTAGACAAACAAGGAGACAAAGAGCGGCTGAGATTTAATCCCGCAAAAACAAATCCACCATCTAATTAAAACACATCCCATAAACATGTCATTATTCTTGCATGAGCATTGAATAGGTTGATTTAATTCCACCCGCCTTAATTTGGTAATTAGATCTTATTTGAAAAGCTTATGACACATCAGCGCATTAATTTGGTAATTAAGGTCTATAAACACAATTAATTTCACACAATTTATTTTATGTAATTGGAGGTGAAATTGGAAAAAATTAATTAATTACAAAGTATGTACGTTTTTAATTCTTTTAAATCTGTTAACGTTCGAATTAAGAATTTATTGACAGTAAATGGGAAACATTAATAACGTTTAAAAGTTAATGCTCTCATTCCTTTTAAAAAATATCTTATTTGAAAAGCTTATGACACATCATCGCATTAATTTGGCAATTAAGGTAACTTATTAACGTTAAAAAAGGAATAAAATTTGAATAGACATGACTGTTACTACATATACCTTCATTTCGAATTGAATATTTCAACCCTTATCTATAAACACAATTAATTTCACACAATTAATTTTATTTAAAAAGGAATAAAATTTGGAAAAAAATAATTAATTACAAAGTATGTACGTTTTTAATTCTTTTAAATCCATTAACGTTCGAATTAAGAATTAAGAATTTCATAATTTGAATAGCCATGACAGTAATTGAGTGACTAATTAAACATCCATTTCTTTCATTCCTTCAGGTCGGGTGTAGTTTTGGAGGATCAAGAGTTTGACTACAAAATCATGGAGATTAAAGTCGAAGAATACGAGGTAAAATCATGAACATGTAATATATTTTTGGCACAATTATGAAATTTAAATATGGCCATGTATTTGTCTTTCTACCAGGTTATTAATATTGATGATTTTTTTTTTTAGTTTGATTTCACATATGAGGTTCACGACGAAGTCAAACTTCATTTCGTACTGAGACTGTCAACCAGGTAAGATTCTTGAGATACTCTCCTTTTAGTAACTATTTATTTTGTAGGGAAGAAAATGCTACTGAAAAAGGTTGTAAAAATATCAAACATGTTTTAACACATTAAAAGCTCATTTTCTTATTATTTTCAACATGTGACTAATTAAACATCCATTTTTTCATTCCTTCAGGTCGGGTGTAGTTTTGGAGGATCAAGAGTTTGACTACAAAATCATGGAGATTAAAGTTGAAGAATTTGAGGTAAAATCATGAATATGTAATATATTTTTGGCACAATTATGAAATTTAAATATGGCCATGTATTTGTCTTTCTACCAGGTTATTAATACTGATGAATTTTTTTTTTTACTTTGATATCACATATGAGTTTCACAACGAAGTCAAACTTCATTTCGTACTGAGACTGTCAACCAGGTAAGATTCTTGAGATACTTTCCTTTTAGTAATCTATTTATTTTTTAAAATATGTGTGTATGGCTTGGTCGTTCTGAGGCTACTACTATTTTATGTAAATTATGCAAATAATATTTTATTATACCCTATGCTTTTGATTTAAGCTGAATGCATGAAACTCATAAAGCCTAGATCCGTACTCTATCAGTTTAGTTCCTTACCCAATTTCTTCAATAATGTACCCAAATGGGGTGTTCATATCTGATGTGTTAGAAATCAGTTATATTGGAATATGTTTTCGCATTTGTACACATAGATTTGTGCTCTAGCAGTCGCAATATATGGTAACTACTATTATTTGATATGTTGAGCTGCATAATGGTACCATAAATTTAAATATTGAGATACATAATGTTGCTTAATTGGTAGGTAATGAAACTAACCAATGTTTATAGCAATGTTATTACTTGCCAGTTTTTTCAATAAATTGATATATTAATGGTAGTGAGAAAGCAAGCAATGGTCTCTGTACAAGATGTTTTGTAAATTTATCCTTTCTATACATGCTTACCCATAACTATGTATTTATTGAGAGTTAAAGCCAATTCCTACAATATTATAACTTAAATTAGTGATATTTAGTAGTACGAATTAATTGCCAGCTCAGTGATCTTTTCAATATGTTTGCACTTAGGCTGCTACTCAATGAAAATGCTGATGTTGACCAGAAAAGGAGTATCCAACAAAGGGTGATAGTTTAATGGTATGATCTATTTTATGTACCACATATAAAATAAATTGATATATTAATGGTATGATCTTTCTCTTAGTCTATTGATATTGATGAAGCTAAGAGAACGCCAAATAAACTTCTAGAAATATTAAATAGTACCCTAGAGTTCATTTGGAAATTGGCTTGATTGATGCAATTTTAAGCACATGGTTTCAAAACTAGCTATAATTGTCATGATTTCAATCTTATTAAATAAATTTCCATAGTTGGACTGCTGTATTCTCTTTTTATAGTGAATTGTACATATCCGTGCCACTTGCCTAATATATAGCTCATTTATATAAATTTATATTTATATTAGTGGTTTAAGTATGGCTTATTCAAAATTGTAATTTAAGAAAAAACAGGATCATTCCTAAATCTTTAATGCTCATACGGAACCTCACAACTTTCCTTATTACATCTACTGTTTTTCATTCTTTTCTTATTATCTTCATTTCCTTTAATTTTCCAATGATTTCTTTCCATTATAATTTTGATCCTGCCTAGAATTCCCTCTTCGATTTCATCCATATTTTTTCTCTTTTATAATTCTTTTCCTAATATCACAACAGTCATTTATCGTTTTTTTAGTTTCTGTCAAAGCATCGTCAATTCATCAATTTATTGGTTCATTTCCAACAGTCCTAATATTTATTTACTGATTTATTTTAGATATTTACATACATAATTATCTAAAGAATCATCAAATTTTCAAGTGAGTAATTCCCTATATAAGGTAAAAAAAAACACTACTGGGCGGATTGCTTTGATTTAACCAAGATAATTGAAAGGGGTATTTTTTGCTACTTCAACCACGTAAAACCATATCCACTAATTATTTGGCATATAGATTTGTCTCTTTCAATATAATTATATGGCGATTCATTCATTCATACCGAATTTATGACAACCACATCTCAAGAGTAGCAAACTAACCTTTTTGTGCATCATTGCATCCAGTGGAACTGTTATAGCTATATAACTGTTATAGCTTATATAACTGGCATATTTGTCCACATTTTTAAATTCAAGCCTCCTCTTGAACCGTTAAATTGAAGAAAAGATTGCATTTTCAAAAAAATTAATAATTGTAGTTCTGATATTGCAGTTGATGAGTTTGTGTTGTCATGTTTTATTTGTTAGCCAATTTATTACATTTGCTAAATATGAGAAACAATCTACACGTTTGTCATTAGGTGGTAATTGCCAGTGGTGTTAGTTTGACGAAGTACTATTTACATTCTAATAATGATTTACATAATTAAAAACAAGATCTTTAGTGCCTGAATGGTGCATGCCTCAAAGAATCAGTAATAATTATGTGATTTTTCCCCCTCTTATGTAAAGGGATATAAAATAATTGGAGGAAAAGAGATTGCAAGCACGGGGAACAGCGAATAAGATGGGATAATAAATCTAAAGCAAAGAAAAGAAAGAACTATCATCAAATGATATCAAATAAAATGAGTACGTGTGCAAGATATGAAGAAGATGGTGGTAAGATAGAGGTTGAAGGCTAAAATGAAGTATCATATGATGTGAACGCTTCAGACATGCTAGCCAAAAGATTATAAATTCCTTCGATGAAATGCTAGACAGAAATGCTGTAGTTGAAGCAATCTGATGTTCATATGGATGTTAAATACAGAAATGCCAAGAATTGCAAAGCTGTACCATTTCCCTAATGGTACTGATAACTCTGTTAGTTTAATTACTTGCCAGCAAGCCAACAAAAATCAAATCTTATATTTTGTACCAGTATGTTATTATGGATAACATTGCTATAAACTTTGTACCAATATGTTGAGATACATATTTTGTACCCTGAGTTTAGTTTCATTACTTGCCAGCAATCACATAATGTTGCTTAATTCATCAATTAATGCATATATCTTTTTGTCAACTCAATAGAGACACACAAAATTTTATACTGTTTACCTTACGTGCAACCTGTCCCTACTCCCTATACATGCATTATTTACTTTTTGCTGCAAAATTTAGTTTACACAGCAGAATCCTAACACATACATATATCACTTACATTATGTATTTTGCCACTATATAATACGCTCTCACCGCTTATTGATACATGCAAACTAAAACACTTAAAGTCTATGCTCCCGTGCATCGCACGGGTTTCCACTCGTATATATATATATATATATATATATATATATATATATATATATATATATATATATATATATATGAAGTGTTCCAAGACCCTCTCATTTGGTAGTACCCCATTTGCACCTCATGTTAGTGGGAAAAGAGAGACCTGAATGTGTGGTGGAAATTAGAAGGCTGCAAGAGTGATGCTGATCTTATATATATATATATGTGTAAGTATGTAGGGTTGTCAATGGATACCCAAAAAATTCGAAATTCATCAGCATCCACATCCGAAAAGCGGATAAATATCTAATATCCGGAAAAACGGATGCGGATATAGGCACATCCACATTCGAAAATTATTCGTCCATTTTTTGTCACGATTGTAGCTTAAATTATGTGCATTTTAACATAATTAAATATACTAATTTATTATTTTGTAAAACTAAAAGTCTACTAAACTTACTCTAATTGCTCAAAAAAATATTATCATCATATTTATTTATTTTTAAAACTTTTGTAATCAATTGGGTTGAAAAAGCTTAAGATTAAGCTTAAAAAATTCATTTATGTTCCCTGATTTATCGACGATTTGCGGAGCGGATAATTATCCGATAATTTTCCGTATCCGCAAATAAAGGAAACAAATGAATCGGTGTCGCCTCTGTTAACAATATATTATATCGCATAATCTGTTATTTGGGCTTGTAAACGGGCTTGGCCCAAATTTCCTCTTTACATTTTATTTGTTGTATTATCGTTAAAACTGGTATATATAGATACCAGTACTCTGTACACAAGAATTAATTCAACAACAATAATTTTCTGATTTGCCTTTCCTCTCCAAAAATCATGTTACAATATCAGAAAATTCAATTTGGTATCAGAGCCATTCACAAATCTACGTTTAAAAAAAAAAGGAAGAAGGAAAACAAAAGAAATTTTGTTGCAGATTCATCAGATAATTTTCATCATTTGAATCCGACTCATCAAAGATCATTCTTGATCTCATCATTTGAGATTTTGCTCCTGAATTGATCAAATTACTGTGCCATGCCTAGAGTTAACTGGCTGCATCAGGGATTCAATCATCAAGAGAGAGGAAATCAAATCTGAAGCACTCTTCACCGATCATATTACTCTAGAAGTGTTCATAATCAAGAAAGAAAGCATCAAGAAAGCCATCAGAAGTTGCTTCAACCGAAAACTCGGTGTGAAGAACAAATAATTCTTCATTAAATCTTTCAGTGCTCAAGTTCTTGACCACAAACATACTTCTTGAGTAATCCAATTCTAAGTAAAGAGGTTTAGATTCACATTACCTCTTTTTTCTGCATTTATCCTCATTATATTTCTGGAATGGCAAATAGCAACACTGGATCAACCAGCACTTCAGGGACATCTGAGCCTGTAAATCCGAATCACCCTTCCAAGAATGTGATCAGTCTCAAGAGCCAACTAATCACCATTCCTCTTGATCAAAACAATTATCTTCTCTGGAAATTACAGGTTGAAACCTCACTTCAAGGATATGGTCTAGAAGGATACATCCTTGGCACAATTCCCATCCCACCAAAATTCAGAACTGATGCATCAAACACCATAGTTAGCAATGATGAATATACATCATACTACAGACAAGAAAGATTAATCAGTGCTAGGTTGTTATCTTCTATAAGTCCTACCCTAATGCCACAAGTTATTGGATGCAAGACTGCTAATGAAATATGGACTCCTTGTGAGAAAATCTTTAATACACAATCTGCAGCCAAATCCTTGTTCTATAAAAGACAACTTCAAAACTGCAAGAAAGATAATATGAGTATGAGCGAGTACTTAGCAAAAGTTAAAAACATTTGTGACATGTTAAAGGCCTCAGGAAGTAATATTGAAGAATCAGATCAGGTTCTTTCTATTGTAAATGGCCTAGGCGATGAATATGAGGCTGTAGTAGCCATTATTACATCACAAAAGATTACTCCACCACTGGATGATGTTCATGCCATGTTACTATCACATGAGGCAAGAATCTCTCACAAGAACTCTACTGAATCAGATTACTCACTCAATTATGCAGTTAATAATAGAGGCAGGGGGCAAGGAAATTATAAAAATAATAACAATCAAAGAGGAGGTTTCAATCCAAGAGGAAGAGGTAGAGGAAGATCATCAAACAACAATAACAAACCTAAATGTCAAATATGTGAAAGAATTGGTCACACTGCTCTTAAATGCTACTTCAGATTTAATTCCAACTACACTGGGAATCAGGGAAATAACAGTAGCAATGGGAACAATCCTAATGCTAATATGGCACAAGCTCAAATAGAATCATCAAATCAGACTAATGAAAAGCAGTGCAATCAAACTGAAGCAACCAATTCAGACACAACACTGGATGACAACTGGTTTCCTGACTCAGGTGCCACTAATCACATGACCAACAATTTAGATTATCTCAATCTTGGAAATAGAGAATACAAAGGTAAACAGTCTATAACCATGGGTGATGGCAAGTGTATTAGTATTTCACACACTGGTAATGCTTTATTAAGAGGTAAGAAACAACTGTTTTTACGCAAATTATTAAGGGTACCCAAAATTAGAAAAAATTTAATGAGTGTGTCTCAGTTCACTAAGGACAACAATGTCTACTTTGAATTTTATCCTAATTACTGTGTTGTCAAAGACATTCTAACACATGAACTTTTATTGCAGGGTGATGAATTTCATGGACTATACAAGTTCAAACTTGGAGGTCAATTACATCCTGTAATAGAAAAACAATGTCTTGTTTCTACTGTTCATGATCAAAGTAGTAACAGTAATACTTTTGATATTTGGCATCACAAGTTGGGTCACCCTAGTGTTAACATTGTTAAAAGCATTCTGGATGATAATAAAATTCCTTACAGTAATGTGAATTTACCATATATCTGTACACATTGTCAATTAGGTAAAAATCATAAACTACCATTTGACAACTCATCAACTGTTTACTCTAAACCATTTGATCTAATAGCCACTGACCTATGGGGTCCAGCTTCCATTACTGCTGATTTTGGGTATAAATATTATATCTCATTCATTGATGCTCACTCTAGATATACTTGGATCTATTTCTTAAAGTCTAAATCTGATACTCATGATGTTGTTCTAAAATTTCTCACCATGATAGAAAATCAATTTAATACTAGAGTGAAAATATTCCAGTCTGATGGTGGTACTGAATATAAAACCCTTGTCAAATACTTTGATAATAAAGGTATAATTCATAGATTGACATGTCCCTACACCTCAGAACAAAATGGTCTAGCTGAAAGAAAACATAGGCATATTGTTGAATGTGCTTAACCTTGTTGTCTCAAGCTTCTTTACCTTTAAAATTTTGGTCAGAGGCATTTAATACTGCTGTATACTTGATCAATAGGATGCCAACTAAAGTATTAAATAATGTCCGACCTATTGAAATGCTATACAAAGTTAAGCCAAATTATCATAAGCTAAAAGCCTTTGGTTGTCTATGCTTTCCTTATCTTAGGCCATACAATTCTAACAAACTCAATTTTAGATCAAAGCCATGCACATTTCTAGGCTATGCTGTTAAACAGAAAGGATACAGGTGTATTGATGAAAATGGAAGAATTTTCATAAGTAGACATGTCATGTTCAATGAAAATATTTTTCCTTATGCTCAGTCTAACATCAAAACCACCAATAAAGTTTTCACTGGAAAAACAAATATACCTGAAATCCCACTGTACTCTGAGTGCTCCCCAACAGCAAGTGATCAGATGGCTGCTAATGATCAAATCATACACATCACTGAGGATGATCAACTCAGCAATAATGAGCTCATCAGCCACGCCAATCCAACACCTGAACACAGTAACAATCAAATCTCAAGAAGCAGAAGTCAATCAACATCACCTGAAAGGTCTGGTGATCATTTACCTACCACTGAAGGCAGTACAGATCACACTGAACCACAAAGTGATCAACCACCCATTATCACTAGTCATCCTATGATAACCAGATCCAAGAGTGGCATATTCAAGCCAAAGGCTTATCTAACATATGAGAGCAATGAAGAACCAGCCACCTACAGTCAAGCAAGCAAATATAGTGAGTGGAATACTGCTATGAATGAAGAATTTAATGCTCTTGCCAAGAACCAAACCTGGACTCTTGTTCCTCAACCCAACAACAGGAATATCATAGGCTGTAAATGGACTTATAGAATCAAAAGAAATTCAGATGGTACTATTAACAGATATAAGGCCAGGTTGGTTGCTAAAGGCTTTATTCAAGAGTATGGATTTGACTACAGTGAAACCTTTTCACCAGTAGTCAAACCTACCACAATCAGACTAATTCTTACAATAGCTCTCAAGAATCATTGGAATATTCAACATTTGGATATCAATAATGCCTTTCTTAATGGCAAATTAAATGAAGAAATATATATGCAACAGCCTGAAGGATATGTTCAAGATCCCAAATTGGTGTGCAAACTCAATAAGGCAATCTATGGATTAAAACAGGCACCCAGAGTTTGGTTTGATAAACTCAAATCAACTCTGAATATATTGGGATACAGGCCCACTAAATCTGACAATTCTCTATTTATCAAAATTACTCAATCACTCACTGTTTACATACTAATTTATGTGGATGATCTAATCATTACAGGTAACAGTGGTGATGAAATAGAGAAACTTATCAGATATTTAAACAAGGAATTCTCCATCAAAAACCTTGGAGAAATCAACTATTTTTTGGGCATTGAAGCTAAGAGGACATCAAATTCAGAGATGCTATTAAATCAAAGAAAGTATATAACAGAACTACTGATTAAAACAGATATGTTTGAAGCCAAACCACAACCAACCCCTATGATTTCCAGTCAACACTACTCTAAAAACAGGGGAGAAAATATAAATAATGTCAAACAATACAGGAGTGTTGTGGGGGCACTACAGTACGCCACCATAACAAGGTCTGACATATCATTCAGTGTTAACAAGGTATCTCAATTTCTGCAGGAACCAAAGGATGAACACTGGAGAGCTGTAAAAAGGATCCTAAGATATCTAAAAGGCACTCTGGACTATGGGCTAATACTTAGGGGCAGCAAAGACCTAAACATCACTGGATATACAGATTTAGATTGGGCTGCAGATCCAGATGACAGAAGATCCATCACTGGATACTGCATCTACATGGGAGATAATCTAATATCATGGAGTTCTAAAAAACAGTCCACTATATCAAAGTCCAGTGCTGAGGCAGAATACATAAGTATTGCATGCGCTACAGCAGAAATTATGTGGATACAGTCAATACTAAGAGAGCTAGAGCTAAATAACACTTCAAAACCAATCATCTGGTGTGACAATCAAAGTTCTATATACATGTCTGCTAATCCTATACAACACGCTCGAACAAAACACATAGAAATTGATATACATTTTGTTAGAGAACAAGTCAAAGAAGGAAAGCTACAGATCAACTACGTACCTTCCTTTTATCAAAAAGCCGACATACTTACCAAGGCACTCTCAGCTAAGAATTTTACCAGACTTCGTGAAGAACTGAAGGTCAAGCACTGCTCAGCTCTGAAAGCTACGTCAAACTCATCAAGTGAAAGCAAGCAAAACTCATCGACATCAGATCTGAAAAGCGAACACTCAACAAAGACTCAATCGCAACCTTGGACAAAGACATATCACAAGGACGAGAGCAATAGACGCTTCTTTTGTATCAATTCAGATAGAAAAGCTCGAAGATACTTGGATGAAGGGAAACAGAATCCATTGACATCAGATCTGAAAAGTAAACACCCAACAAAGTCTCAACCTCAAACGTGAACAAAAACAAATCTCTAAGACAAAAAAAAAACGATAGAAGCTTACCTTGCATCAAATCAGACAGCGAAGCTCGAAGACACCTGGATGAAGGCATCGATTCATCTGAGCAAAATCAAACTTAGGGTTTCTGATAACCCTAGGTTTGAAGGGGGCAAATAAAGGAAACAAATGAATCGGTGTCGCCTCTGTTAACAATATATTATATCGCATAATCTGTTATTTGGGCTTGTAAACGGGCTTGGCCCAAATTTCCTCTTTACATTTTATTTGTTGTATTATCGTTAAAACTGGTATATATAGATACCAGTACTCTGTACACAAGAATTAATTCAACAACAATAATTTTCTGATTTGCCTTTCCTCTCCAAAAATCATCTTACAATATCAGAAAATTCAATTTCCGCGGATGCGGATATCCGATATCTGAAAATAGTATTCGTTGACAATCATATATGTATGTATGTACATGTGCATATACACACATACTCTTTTACCGACCACTTGCACTAAATTCAGTATGCAAAATCAAATTTGCCTACAAACTCCAATGAACTTCAAATTAGATATCTGCTCTCATACAAGTTTGGGTGTGCGTAAAAAATCAAATCAAGTAAGCCTAATTAGCCAAAGAAGATAATTAAACTGTTCCATAAAACAAACAAAGCAAACCTTGTTCTTCCATCAAATTACATCAAAACCCAGAATCTCAACACAATGAACCTCCTTGTATATGATATAATTGGTGCACAGTTTTCCTCAAAACTAAGTATACATTATTGCCTGACTTTTTTTTGTAAACTTCTCAAGTGTTTTTACTATATCTCAAAACACCAAACCTGCCTGTCTAATTTAATATATGTGCGATGAACTAATATTTTCAACTATTGAATGGTTAATGGAACAATTTCCAAATAGCAAACTCCTAGCATTATCATCCAAATTGGATCTACTAAGACAGTGCTACAAAACACTCTTTGTTGCATCAACTATAGCCATCTACAGGAATGAATTTGCTATTTTCACATTTTCATCATATACTATTAATTGTAGATAATGAGAGAAAAATTCTAAATAAGGATTTTTGTTTTTCTAGTTTTTGTGCCATGTTTGTTTGCATAATTTTAAGTTTATCATTATCATGAGGTGCAACGTTATATAAAAGGCGGAAACCAAGAAGATTAAGAAATATCGATATTAGTGTATGTTTACCATTGTAAATTTTTTTATTTAGAAATGGACCATTATACACACACACTCTACTTAGGTAACCCAGACTAGTAACATAAATGTATGCATACAAATATACACATATACTTGTAAGTACATATGTTTTGATCATCTAATTTAATGTTGTTTAGGTTTTTTGCTAAGCACATCAAGAGAATAAACATAAATCAAATTTGAAACTATTTTTCCATTTTTAACCATCCTAGTTGAATCATATTCGGATTTACACTTGGCAATATATCTAGGCCTAAAAGTGCTAGCCTATGAAAATAATATCTTTATATATTTTGATCTGCATACTGATATAATGTTCTATGATCATTTTTGTTGTACTTCGGTTGGCTATATGCAAAATATAAGCATTTATTATTTGCATGAGATGGTTTTTGAAGCAAACAATGTAATACAAAATATTTCCAATTTTTTCTATTTACATGCAAACATTGTAATAGACAATGTTACATGTGTAATGTGCAGGATAATATTTAGAGCGTCAGGGAACAAAAATTAGGAAGATACGGTTTGAAAATATGAAGATAAAACTCTTTGTCTTGAGCATAATCATTGCCTTAATCCTCATCGTTATCTTGTCCGTGTGCCATGGATTCAAATGTTAGCCCTAAGCCACCAAGGGAGCTTCATTGTTCATGCACTTGCACCTGCACAAGCACACACTACTCGCTCTGCATACTTATGCACATGGATAATTATTAATTTTCTTTTGAAAGTTTTTCTTCGTTTGTTTCTTTTCAGACCATGATTGCAGATGAATCACACTATATGAAAAATGCACAAGCTAAGCGAACAAATGATGTTGTCCCTATTATACAGGTCTGGAATCATTGCTTAGTATCCATGCATTTGTTAGGGTAGCAAAATTTGTGGATCTAAACTGTAGTATTGGGGGATTGAGAAACACTTGTCATGTTCTTCCCATCCCCAAATGCACACATAGATTGTTGTCATGTTTGTATAAAACACACAAACATGCACATTCGTGCGCATATGCATACGACATTGTATTAACATAACTGATAGTCCAATAAAATAAATGACAGTCCCACATAGTGATACTGTGATAGTATAAGCTGCTACACAGTTTTAATCATGTGGGTTTTTTTTACATGCACCTTACTACAGAAATTTAGATTTTTTTTTCTTTATGCCTTCCTCAAATTCTTAGCTTCACTAATAACAATTTTGTATTATAAATCTTTTAAGTATCATAAGTACAATTTGGATGTGAAATGATATCTCAGCTCCATTTTCTTCCTGCGTTTTCTTTGTAAGTATCTTCTGCAATTCTCTTTATCATGTCCAGTAGCAGATGTAATTATTTTATATATGTTTAGGAGGTTCCGTGTTACATAGTTTTACTTAGTGGCACGTATCTTTTTTCTTTTAAGCATTATAAACATCATTAAAGAATTGTCAATCTAATTGGCAGCCCAACAAATATCAAATGCACTTACAATTGCACTCCGGGACGGAGGTAGGTGTTTGGTGACCTAAGCTACATCCTAGGTGCTATTTTGTGGAAAAAAATAAAATAGAAAGAACTAGCCTAATATCCCAAAAAAATTCCCATTGTCTAATAAACTAAAATAAGAAGAAAGAAGGATCCGTTACTTCATTTCTTCTTCTCGCAGGCGCAGGCAGCGGAGCAAGCAAAAATCTTTCTCTTCCATCTACTACTCAAATCCATTCTGGATTGAAATAAGGTTAATTTCTGGATGAAAATTTCTTCTAATACCTTTTTAATCATTAATATCTCATCTTATGTTCATAGAGTAGTTGAAGACATCAAATTATTGTCAATTTGTATTCAGTTTAAAGCCTTGATTTGTTTAGTAATCGTTAATTTTATTTTATTCAAATTGAATCTATTTGTTGTATCCATTACCTATTCTAGATGTGAATCAAAATTGCTACTATATAACTTAAATAAGAAAATCTGATTGTTTATTATCGTCACTGTTGTTGAACTACTTTAAATTTAATGTATATAACTTCATGTTAGTTAATTTCCAGAAAACAAAAATAGATGTGCTCAATTTTATTTTTAGAAAACTTATCTAATTTAATCAATTTTTTTGTCTCTCCAACTTAGTCCAGGTTACAATGAAATCCTGGCTCTGTCCCTGATTGCACTACAACCATCCCATTACTATTATCAGGTATCCTTTCACGACAAGAAATAAAACAATATTTAATCCACTACAACAAAACAGCCCTTTTACAACGGGCAAAACCCGTTGTAATATGCATTTCACAACGGGCGTATGCCCGTCTTAATATGCGTCGTCGTAATAGCTCCTAACTATTTGACAACGGGCAATGACTGTTGTAAAGGACCGTTGTAATAAGTTGCTCTATCACGTGCAATGACTGTATGACAATGGTTATAAACCCGTTGTAATATCTAATAAATTACAAGTGGCTTTTGCCCGTTGTAATACAGTATATTACAACAGTCGTTGATCCTTGTAATATACTGTATTACAACGAGCAAAAGCCGCTTGTAATTTATTAGCTATTACAATGGGAAAAAGCCGCTTGTAATATACACCTATAGTATGTAACAAACTGCCATTTTTACCGTTTCAAGTCGGTAATTAAACCAACTCGGACCGTTCAAAACGACAGATTGTTATTTACTTATCAGATTTAAATGAAAAATACACACAGAATCACAGGCACAGAGTAAAACAACGGAGTTTTATTACATAAAATCAGAGTTACAAAAATATTTGACATACAGTGGAAGACTTATAAAATGTGTACATAAACTTTTAAATAAAAAGGTCTACACTTTCGGTCGAGCCTAGCGCGCGTGCATATGCGTCTTGCGTCTTTTCATGCCTCTCCAGTTTGCGAGCTAAAACTTTAAAATCTGCAACACTTGTATCTGACCCGAGCGTTCCATGCAAAAACATAAAACACTCGAGTCAGGATTAATCATTTATTCAAGTAAATTAACTTAAATAAGAACAAAATAAAATAGTTGATCCAAACTTATTATGTTTAGGATGTTTTGTTGCATAATTATTGTCAACATAGATACATGATCATGACAAATATATATTAAGCATAGATTATAATCTCATGAACAAGGCAGGTGTGCATAAATATAGATACGGCTTTAACTTAACATATAAAACATAAAATATGTATGTACTCAGCAAAATGGTGAAGCAGGGAGTAATATAGTTATATAATTTATAATGGTGACAGCATGCATTTGTAAAGGAGAGTTCCAACTTAAGGCTACAGGCCAAACTATATATGGAAACTTATATATGGACAATATCACTTAATTTTAAATGGTCAGCATCCACCATTAGGCAAACATGGATAAACGCCCAAGTAGTAGGCATGCATGTAACACAGAAGAAAACTAATCGAATTCGGACCACATACATTCATGCAGACATATGTGTTAATGAACAAAACATGAAACAATAAGATAACAAGGATGCGCATAAACTACAGTGGGCCTGGACATAAAAATTTCCGGAATGTTGTAAGTATGCTTGGTCTCTTTAACTACAATAGATGACTAACAATATATAATTTCCTTTAGCAACAACAAGTTGATTTAAGAACCAGAAATCAAGTTAAATGACTGTGGCAAAGAGTGTATTTACTTTAAAAGTATGACCATATGTATGCATAAACACATGTTAATATATGCATATCACATTCCATTGAGTTGATTTGCTAACTGCAAATTCTCATTTGAATCTCAAAAAACTTTATCTAACTACTTAGTCTTTTTTTTCTGACTGGTGTCACCTGACCATTTTAATATACCATTTTGGTGGTAGAAATATGATTAATTGCATTATGTGCAATGTTTACGTCACAAATTTCAATTTCGTTTCAAGTGAATATTTCTGCAATAAATATCATGCCCTGTAAAAATAAAAAAATCTGCCTCAGCTTTATGCATTTCCTGTACATCTCCGTTCGCCTTAGATTCCATTTTAGCTTGGCAGTTCCAACATCAATTTCGGTTGTTTTATACATCCCTCCTTAAAAGTTGCACATCCCTGTTGTTTGATTTTAGCTATACTATGTGTTATTCCAAAGGAAAAAAAACAAATTTTTAATATTATGCGTTATTTAGTTCGTGATTTCAAATTTGGAATAGTTTGATGGTTGTTTTGAAGCTATATGGTGTTTTAAAGATTATAATATATGTTTACTTTATAGATGCTTACATGTTGAAAATAAGTACCTACAACCTTTTTGTATATTATCAGTTTGGAAAATAGCTTAATGACAGGATGTATGTTTGGGCTTCTTTAGTTTATATTGTAATGGAACTGAATGACACTGTCTAAAGCCTCTCTCTCTCTCTCTCTCTCTCTCTCTCTCTCTCTCTCTCTCTCTTTATACATATATATATATATATATATACATATATATATATATATATATATATATATATATATATATATATATATATATAGACACACACACATACGTATGTATGTATGTATATATGCATATGTTAATGGTTTTCTATTTAAGTTGACTATTATGCTTGTAATATAGATTGTTTCGTTACACAACTCTTATTATGAAGGAAAAACTGTGTCATTGGCAAAATTATTCATTTTTTTTCTATGGACAGACTGAGTTTAACTTAACCTCCGTTGGCTTAGGTTACAGTTTGAATTTTGTTTTGCTTTTTGGACATGCAACATGGAGAAAAAGAAAAAAAATGCTACGTAGAAACTATTTAAGAGCTGAAACAAAGAGAAAACTAATCCACAAAATGGCTTCAATAAAAATTTCATGCCACAAAACTATAACCATGCTTACTTCATATGATTTGTTTTTATTTTATTTTTCTTGTTTTCTCGATATAGAGTCTGTCCTTTTTTAATAGTTTTAAGCAACCATCTTTAATTATTTTGTTTCAAAATCATTTTTCTCAAATTATGAAATTAAACTAAAGGAATAAAATTAACAACAGAGATGGTTTAATCAAGAATTTTTGAAAATAGACAATTCATCATGTTATCGATTGGTGAACTTAGAAAATAGACAATATCAAACTACAACCAAAGTCATTTTAAATTGCATAACACTTTAGCCCTTCCAAATGCATGATGTACATTATTTTGCTGATTATATGCTCCCTTTTGAAATATAGCTAAATTCTACACCATTGTATAAACTTATAGCTGCAATGAAATTCCATTTTGTTTGTTTTCTAATTAACATTTTATTTGACTCATTAATTGGGGGGGGGGGGTGTGTGTATGTGTGTGTGTGTGTGTGTGTGTGTGTATATATATATAAGTCATATAACTTTCCCACCATAAACTATGATTCTCAGTTACACTTAACATCTACCCTTCACTTAAAAGCTATAATCTTTAATGCTTAGTGATTGAAATGCCACTAGCCAATTATGCAAAACATAGCCGTAATGAAGAAAATGAATCGTATTACTGCTAGTCATATTTATTTTCTTTAAGGAACAATTAATATAATTTAATAATGAAACTGTTTTGTTTTATAATGTTTAATAGAGGAAAATAAGAAAGTAGAAGTTAAAGTTTAATAGAGCCAAAATCAGTGGCAAGTTTTTATATTGGTATTTATCACTGCTTTGACAACCAAAATTATATTGATGGAGAATTTACGATTCACAAAAAATAAGTTATGATGAAATGGATACATGGGTTATTTGTTTGTCGTGTGATATTAGGTCATCAAAACTCATGATATAAATTTTGTAAACAGTACATCTGATTTTACATATTGGTGGAAACACTGCAATGTAGGAAATTCTTCTTCTTATTATTTGACATGTTTAAAATGTAAAATGATTAAACAAAACATAAATGAGTGGACTTTATTTCCGTTGGGTTTTCAGGTTAGGATATTTATTAGCCAATGACTCTTTTCTATGAGAAAATATTTCATCATCAGAGTTTCTTCTACATTACTTTCAAATCTACAATCAAATGTAATCACTTGTTTAAGCCTGATCAAAGCACTATGCATTTGGAATTTATGTGTATTCTTGTTTAAAGTTAAACTATTTTTAAACAAATAGTGTTTGTTGTTTTGCTTAGAAGTGTTGGCTAATTATCAATATTTATAGGATATTTGAGCAACGATCAAGCTACTTTATTGATCTGCGATGAAGATGGTTTGTTGAAAAATGAAGATATTGCAATATTTTGATCAAGATAGTTACATGTGCATCTTGGATCGTTTGAAAGATACCTCCACATACAATGGTTTTCAGATATAAACTAGAATCAGACTTCTAATATGAATCATATAAGAGAATTATGATCTGAGTTATAGTTGAGTGTTATCTTTTACCTTCATGTTTCCATGAGTATTCTTCCAAGTATATTCATATTAGAAAGTGATGTATTTTTTAAGATTTCCGTAGCCTATTTAGAAGCTGTCTTGATTATTCACCTTTGGATTATTGGTATTTGAGTGACAGCATAAGTGTTAATGTATTCATATATCATATTTACATATATATATATATATATATGCATATAAATTTACTAAAATTCAAATTCATGTACTGAGTACTGTTTATTGATCCCTTTTCATAGTTGTGAAGATGAAGAATCAGGGCATTCCTGTGACATATGTTGTTCGAAAGAAAGGAAGCATGCGCACATCAAAAGAAAATCATGGATTCTATTGCTGAACAGGCAAGTGACCTTATTTTTTCTCTTTTATTTTTCTTCTTAAGTTGATTATCTATTGAATGGACACTAGCAGTTGCATGTAGTGGGTGGTTTCTTGCTTGGGAAAAACAGCAAGGTCAATGATGGATTCTTTTCAGTAGATTTTGGTGAGGTTAGAAATATAAAATAGTGTCAATGATGGCTGCTTGCCTGGAAAAAGCCTGCTCCTCCCAATCATGCAACAGCTAAGGTTTTTGTACTACTTCTAAAATAGAATTTCATAGCCAACAACATGCAGGCCATACAAGAATGCATGCTACACACAATAAAACAATTATACTAGGTTCCCATATCTATTAAACACAGTACAGGTGCAACAGGCCAACGTATGGGATGGTACCAAATTCCAAGTAAGAGACAGGGCTGAGTACACAACATGTTACAGGGAAGTGAACACACACGCAAGGCAGTGAAGAAATAATCCCAAACTAACTATTTTATTTCTTTTCCTATTGAATTTAAAATACCTGAACAAATTAATCATAAGTTGAAACTTACATTATATACCAGAGAAAGGTCGCAGGCGGGTTCTAGGTCCAGACGTGGTCGGAGCTGGAGGTCTTCGGTCAGATCTTCGGAGATGGGTTTCGATCTGAGTTGGAATTGGCGGATTTGTGGTGGAGCGACAGTAACGGAGGAGCGGTGGTGAGGCCAGGTGCACAGGCGGTCTTCGAGTGGGGAGTGGTGTTGGGTCTCTATCAGTGTACGAGTAGGCGACAGCTTACTTCGAAGGCATGAGGAAGACAGAGGAAGGCTGGACCGGAAATTCAATCGGTAGGGCTAAGAGAGGAGGAGGCGAACCAGACTCCGCTGTCGGCGGCAGGCTTCAGCCAACACTGGGACCATCGATTTCGATCTAGGGAAATTTGGTTCGCCATTTTTTTTATTTTGGGATTGAAAAAAAAAATTTGATTTGGGAACAAATGAATTCACGGCTGATAATGGAAATAAAAACATAAAGACAAATAAGGATGGGCATCGCTTGAACAAGGGAAAGGACGCGTGGTGTAATACTTCCGATGTTTTTGAAACATGGTGTGAATCTCTTTTTAACGAAGACAAGCGTACACTTTTTTTTTTCTAAATAAAGGAGCAAACTTATACACAATATTTTAAAGAGTATATTCAACTTATTATACAATGTACATAGAACAATACTAGCTTACTTACACAATATTAAATACACCATGATTTAATAAAACCCAATTCAACTAAATAACTTAAATTCGTAAGTCTAAAATAAAGTAGATCTAAAATTATAAATGGTTTCTTAATATGTGTTTACTTTAAATTCAAATCACAAAATAAATTATAAATAAATCTCAAGTTAAAATTTTAAATCGATTTTTATAATCTCTCAAACTACATATGCAACTAGTTTTAAAATATTAACATCATCTAATCTAGCCGACTATTTAGATTCAAAGATATAAAATTTTAAATTCACACTTCTAAAATGAATTAATTCTAAATCAAGTTAAAATAGACCAAATCTAAAATTATAAACAAATATCAATTTCTTAAATTCTAAATTCAAATTAATTTCATAATTTTAAACATAAAAAAAAAAAAATGGTTCATTACATACTACACACAGCACAACATATAAATGATAAATGTATCAGCAATAAACAGTAGCTGAAAATTTCTGTTAGATAAGAGCAAGTACCTGAGAAGCAATCCAAATAGTCGCTCTGATAGATCTAAGATGAAAATGTCAAAACGCGACATGAAAATGTCAAAATGCGACATGGACAGTGCATCCTTTTGCCAAACACGGTTGAAGCATCGTTGTCGGTCATTGTACTTGAATATAATATGACATACTAAATCACTTCCACCCACCCTCGATACACAACTAAGCAGACGTAATATTGTCAAAATAGATACATAAATAAAATAATTATAATGCAATTTGATTAAATCGACATAAGTATGAAGTCAAAAACAAGTATGATAAAATAGTGTTGCCAATTCTATAAAGATGAAAATAAATTACCTACTTCTCTCCAAAGCAGGCACAAAGGAGATGAATTCACGAAGAAAAAGTATGCGAGCAAGCAATTGAGTACAGACTATAATCCGCAAACAGGTATAATCGACAGGAACAGTATAGCGCATGCTTAAGATATGAAGAAGAAGAGACATGGTGCGATGGAGAATCTCGTCGGGAAGTTGCTGATTTACAGGTCACGATTTGGATTGGGTTGGCAATTTGGAGCCTAGGGGTTGCTTCCCAGAAGAACGAGAACTGCATTTGTGTAGATCTGATAGAGGACGAAATAAGTCGGTAACAGGATTATGTAAAATCCAACGATTCAGATTAAAATCACACGTATGTATAATCAAACTAATGGTTTTGC
Organism: Allium sativum; assembly: GCA_030737875.1. Lineage (NCBI taxonomy): Eukaryota > Viridiplantae > Streptophyta > Magnoliopsida > Asparagales > Amaryllidaceae > Allium > Allium sativum. The sequence continues at coordinate 178,911,917 of CM060924.1, read as the reverse complement.
TATTTAATCTTTTCAATGTAAATCAAAGAAATTTGAATATCGCTCAAATGAATAAATTGTAACCAAATATATCTACTTAAAAAATATTTTAAAACACTCATTTTTTTAAAACAATTTGAATATCAATGAAATTTTGAATATTTGATTTTTTTAAGTTTTGAACTTCAAATTGATTCTGGCCTTTTCAAATCAAGTTTTTCTTTTTTTTAAATGGTAAAAGTGATTATTTAATTTTATTTCTACATATTTTTTTTGTTTGTGACAATCAAATGAAATTTTAATTTTTTAGATTTCCGCAACTTTTTTAATATTCTTATATCATTTCTAACTTTTGAAACCTTTGGAATTTTTTTGAGTTTTTAGTTTGTAACACTTACAAGTAACTTATATCTTTTTTGTTATTCCTTTTTTTAATTATGGCTTATACCATTTAGTACAAGTTGTCAAATATAATGATTTTACCATGTCTTCAAATTTAAATTTTTGTTGATATCAAATACATCAAATGCATCAAAGACATTGTAATAATTGACATAAATGAAATTATATATATATAACAAATTTTATAAATGTGTTCTTAAACCTGATTATTGACCACATTTTTGAAAAATATTTTATGAACAAATCAAACCAAACATTTGTCCAAATAGTGTCGCAACAAAGTTTGTATTTACAATGCTTTTAAAATAAATGTTGTAAATGTTAGTGACATATGATTAATATAATATTATTAATGATTAATAAATATTAGTAGCATATGATTAATATGATAAATATTATTAGTAATGCAATATTATAGTTAGCAATTAGTAACATATGACTAATATATATAATATTATTAATGATAAATTATTAAATACTAATAAATAATAAATATTAATTTTTAAAAAGCATTGTGATTATTAATTGTTTATTATTGAAAACTCACAGTAGACATTTATTATAACGATTACAATCGGCATTTTTGACCGTTGTAAAATTGGCACCTGTTGCAACGGTCACTTTTTGCCCATTGTAAAATTGACATCTATTACAATGGACATTTTGGAAACGTTGTAAAATTGATATCTATTACAACGGGCCAAAAAGAACCGTTGTAATAGAGACCTATTACAACGGGCTTCAAGTGCCTATTGTAAAAAAGGCGTTGTATAGGGCATCTATTACAACGGTTCTTAATTGACCGTTGTAATAGCCCTCTATTACAACGGGCAGCCAATGTCCGTTATAAAAATGACGTTGTAATACATTGTTTTTGTTGTACTGATCGTCGTGCAGAAAGCTCAATATGCAGTACCACTTAGTGGAACTCGTGCATTATCTATATTGGAATTTTGGTGATACAATATTTCCAAAATTAATTAGATTTGGAAAATATTCAGGGTAATTTGGTTACCCATTTTGTGCAAGAAAGAAATGGAAAGGAATATTAAGGAGATAGGGATATTGGAGATATTCGCCATATATTTTGTTGTCATGTTTCATGGAAGAAGAAACGGAAAGAAATCAAATTGAAAAAAGAATTGATTGATGGAAAAAAGAAAAAGTTATTAGTCAATCATATAACAATAAAATTAATGGGAATATTAGTCTTCCATGAATTGATTTATTTACATAAATCAATTACTTCATCCCTAAGTAATTTCTCCTGTATATAAAGAGAGGCATAGAGGATGTTATTTTAATGAGATCATCTGTATTTCTTCGTTTTTTTGTTCTATGGTAAAACTCTATAATCTCTTGAATATTATTAAAATCGCTTCCCCATTGAAGTGGACGTACACTATCTCACGATAGTGGAACCACTATAAATATTGTGTGTTCTCTATTGCCTTTTTTTGTGATCTGTGATTGATAATCATTTCAATCTGTTTGTTCTATCACATCATTGCAAGATCCTATTGAGGTTTTTCCGCTAAAAGGGATTGATCACCCCTTACAACTAGTATCAGAGCTAGATTCCCAAAGAAGGTGTTTGGTAGAATGGCAAGGAAAGATGAAAATAGTATAAATAATATGTCAATGCCAGTAGTTGCTCCATACATCAGAGGCTCCTATGTGGCATCATGATCACAATTGACGATAGAGAAGTGGAATGGTGAAGGAGATTTTGAAAAGTGGCAGTGGATGATGAAAGCAGATTTGAGAAGAAATCGCGTTCATCGAGTAGTATTTAATACACAGACATTGCCTATCGATATTTCATCAGTGGAATTACAAGCGATGGAAGAATGGGCCTTTACTACTCTTCAACTTGCTATGGGAAAGAATGTAATTTCTGAAATCAGTTAGGAAACAACAACTAAAGACATTTGGAAGAAGTTGAAAGACCTCTGCATGAAGAAATCCATGAATAACCGTCTGATCCTATTGAAGATCTTCTTCACTTATAAGATGAAGGAAGGTTCTTCAATTAAGACACATCTAAGTGTGTCTGATGATCTACTGATGAAGATGAAGTCTGTTGAGTTGAAAATTGATGAAGAACAAAAAGCAATGGCTCTGTTGTGTTCACACCCAGAGCGACACACTGGTTTCGCTAACAGCCTTATCATCGTAGAGATACATTGAAATTAGATGATGTGAAGACAGGTTTGCTCAGTGAAGAGTTGACCGATCAGATGAAAGAGTTTGGTGTTGGTTATAGTAGAGGAGGAAGTAGTAGTTCAGGTTTATTGGTTGAGAGAGGAAGAGTAGAGAAGAAAGTGAAGAATAATAGAAGGCGTTCCAAATCTAGGAAGCCTCATTCAGAGAGTAAGTCTAAAGATGGAAAGTGCTATAATTGTAAGAAATCAGGCTATTAGAGAAGAGGCTATCCTGATTTGGAGAAGAAGACTAATGGTTCTTCATCTATTGAGATGGAGAAAGTTGGTAGCGATTTATTGACAGCGGTAGTAGCAGATGTTGTAGACCACTGGATTCTAGATTTTGGAGCATCATTTCACATGACTCCTAATAAGGATTATTTTTCTTCCTTCGATGCCAAAGAAGGAAGTTCTATTCTTATGGGAAACGATGTTCCATGTAAGTCTATGGGAGTTGGTTCAGTTCGCATTCACATGTATGATGGGGTTTTTCACACACTTTCAAATGTTCGCTATGTCCTAGGTCTTCGGAAGTCATTGATATCATTAGGCCAATTGGCATCATTAGGATGCAAGATAACCATTGTCAGAGATCGTTTGGTAATTTCTAGAGAGGCACTTGTATTGATGAAGGGTGTTATTGTGCGAAATCTATATTTGCTAATGGGTACCACTGTCCATGGAGAATTATGTGTTGTAGTCGATAGTTCTAAAAGTTTGGATGCTGCCGAGCTTTGGCATATGAGATTAGGTCATACTTCGGAGAAGAACTTAGAGTTGCTTTGTAAGAAGAAAAAGATCAAGGGAAAAATCTTCAACAAGTTGGACTTTTGCAAGGAGTGTGTATTAGCAAAGCAAACCAAACTTTCTTTTGGTGACGACATGCATACTTCTAAGAGGGTACTTGGTTATGTGCATTCAGATGTTTGGGGACCATACTCTACAGCTTTTATTGGTGGAGCTTATTATTTTGTTTCATTCATTGATGACTACTCGCGCAAGGTTTGGGCGTATTTATTGAAAGCTAAGTCGGAAGTATTTGAGAAGTTTAAGGTTTGGTTAGCTCTTGTTGAAAACCAAACAGGAAAGAAACTGAAGATTCTTAGGTCCGACAATGGTGGAGAATATGTCTTTAAAGAGTTCCTTGACTACTGCAGACAACATGGTATTAGAAGACATTTGACTACACCTGGTGATCCGCAATCCAATGGGGTTGCTGAGAGAATAAATATGACTCTACTTGAAAAGGCACGTTGCTTGATATCGACTGTGGGTATGTCTAAGGGTTTTTGGGCTGAAGCTATTTCGACTGCAGCACATATTATTAACTGGATTCCATGCTCAACCATTGATGGGAAGATTCCAGAGGAGTTATGGAGAGGTAAAAACACTTTATTAAGTTATTTTCGTATATTTGGATGTCCAGTTTATGTTCACAATATAGGACATGATAAGTTGGAGCCTAGGGCCTCTAAATGTGTTTTTTCTTGGTTATACGAATGGTATAAAATGATATAGAATTTGGAATCCAGTTACGAAGAAAGTTATACATTCTAGACATATGACTTTTGATGAGTCAACAATGTTTAAACCTTTGCAAGGTTTACCAGAGGGTTCAGATTCAATTGATGAGAAGCCTGAAAAGACCGAGATTCCCAGTTTTCAAACCCAAAGTAGAGCTATTACTATTGATAATAGTGACAGAGCAGTTGATGGTACATCACAAGATAGTCCATAGATTTCCTCTGGTAGTGATGGTGATGGTCATGAAGCTAGAGAGGATTCGGCTCTAGGTGGAGCTGAAGGAGATCGGGCGATATAACCATTCAGGCTATTCAGAGACCAAAGAGAGCTCCAATTAGATGTAGAGATTGGCTGTATGCAAATTTGAGCCTAGATGATCTGTTTGAGTATGTTTTACATGTAATTCATGATGAACTATTGAGCCTTGAAGAACCCATGAAATCGAGTGATAACTCAAATTGGAATTGTGCTATGGAAGAGGAGATACAGTCTTTGCAAAAGAACAAGACTTGGGATTTGGTACCACTACCTTAAGGAAGTCGAGCCATAGGTTGCAATTGGGTGTTCAAGGTAAAAGATGATGGTAGATACAAGGAAAGATTAGTGGCCAAAGTGTTTTCACAAAGAAAAGGGTTAGAGTATGATGAAATATTTTCTCTAGTTGTTAGACAAACTTCAATTTGAATCCTACTTGCAATAGTTGTTGCTCACGATTTGGAGTTAGAACAACTTGATGTGAAGACCGCTTTCTTGCACGGTGATTTGGAAGAAACCATTTACATGAAGCAGCCAGAAGGATTTATTATAGATGGAAAGTCGGATTGGGTATGCAAGTTGAAGAAATCTCTTTATGGTCTAAAACAGTTGCCTAGACAATGGTACAAAAGGTTTGAATCTTTTATGCTTCCACATGATTTTAATCGTAGTATTAAAGATGCATGTGTTTATTTCAAGAATTTAAAGAATAATAATTGGATGTATTAACACTACAACAAAAACACCATATTACAACTATAATTTTACAATGGTGGTAAAAACACTGTTGTAATTTTTTTTTTTTTACAACCGTCAATTCCCTAAAGTTGTAATAAACGTATTTTTAACAACTTTTTATTTTGTTAGTTGTAATAGATGTCTATTACAAACTTCATGTTTATAATATCTATATTTAATAACTAATTATATTAATATTTAATAATAATTAATAATCAATAATAAACTTAGGAATCAATAATATTTATTAATTATTATTAAATAATTAATATTTAATAAGTAGTAATTTATTTTTAATAGTTAATGTATGTTAACTGCTTATAAATCAATAATTAGTAACATACATTATAAGCTTTTAATAATTATTAATCGATTATATCTAAGTAGAAATTAGTAAAAGTTAAATAATAACTATTATTAATAAGTAATATTTGATTTGGTAGTAACTATTTCAGAAGTTTTAATAAATATAATCAACTAATAACAATTTTGGCTACTAAATAATAATAATTAATTTGAAATATTAAATAATTAATTATAAATATAATTATTAATGGATAGTAATTAGCTTTTAATTATTATTATTAAATATTTAATGATTGATAATTGGTAATATATACATAACAATTAACGAATAATTAGACTTCGTGCATTAGATAAAGTCTGTAAATAGTTCATGCCCCTTTTCATATAATCCCACTCGTCGTCATTTGTTGGAATTTTTGGTCTAACCATCAAATCTTGACTATCAAGCCTTGATGATCATTGTTAGTCATTGCGCCGCGACACGAGTTTGGGGGCATCTCCCCCGATTTTTTTTTCAAACTTAGATCGTACCTGAATTATTTTTCGAATTTAGATCGTACCCGATTTTTTTTCAAATTTAGATCATACCCAAATTATTATTTTTTAATATACATTTTGGCTTCGAATGTCGAGAGTGTTTAGCCAATCAAAGAACAATGAAATATTAAGTCAGAAAAAAATGAAATGTTACAACTTTTTTTGTTAGTGGTAAAAGATGCTTTTGATTTCAAAACAAAATCTGGTTTTTGGCTCCAAAATAAAATTTTCAGTGACAAATGTAAATTTTCAGCGCCAAACCCAAACATTAACATGTGTTTACCACTTATCTCCTTGGTAACCCAAAATTAACTTTCCCCAAATTTATGTTTCTTCGTATTCCTTCTTCCTCATCGAAAATTCTCGATCGATCCAGCCCTATCACCTGAAAAGCGGAGCTCTACGTCCTGATTAAGCCTTCGACTCTCCCTCCGCCATCGAACACCCTCCTCACAGCCCTACGTTGTGTCTTCTATTGCTCCTATTACTGCCTTGTTCCTCCTCACAACAAATCTGCACCATAGAGCAAGCCGACTTCGCACCCTAGCTTCCCCTCGCCTAAACCGACCACACATCTGAAACCTACGCTTGAGCCACTTCCATGTATCTTACTTTTTCAGAGAAGTTTATATACTGCAGAGCAGTAAGAACACAATTTACATAATGGCCATTGATGATATGGCCAATGAGCAAGGTAGCTTCATTTATTACTATTCAAACTAGATTACAATGTTTACTTGTTTATTTGTATGTGCAACAATATAATTGTGAATATAATTTATCAAGGGCCACTCCCAAGCTTTTGGGATGCCATAGGATAGATGCAGTGAGAGAAATGATTGTGGGACTAGGATTGCAAACTTTGAGGTTGGTATGTAAATGTATTAGAAATGGTGTTTGCACTGATCACACGTTTTTGTGGACTTAAGAAAATGGATAATAAGTTTTTACTTGCACATACTTAGGGTAAATATGGAGGGTGATGCATCTTATATTTTCCTACTAAGGAGCAGAGAGGAGTATGAAGATTATATGGCTTATTTGGACTAGGGGACTCCACAAAAATTATTTCAGTATGCTCTCTGCAAAGGTGATTTTCATTGTCTAATACTTCTAATGTTTTATTTGTTTATTTAGCGTAAGCCACACATTTTCCTTTATTATTACTTTCTTTTCTATTCCTGCTATAAAAAAGGCTTGAATTAAATGCAGCTATGAGGTTCAGTTAAAATTGCTGGAGCAATATATATGTGGAAGGATAAATTCGGACGTAGTCTTCTAATGTTTGCTATTATTTTGGCATGACGAGCCTGAAGGTATGATGTTCTATTATAAGTGCCATCCTTGCTAAGATCATACCAATGCTATTGGAATTCTGTTTGAATCACCCTAATATGAAATCATTATTGGTCAAATCTTCTTATTTATTTGCTTATTTAGAGTATACTTTACAGCTTTAAAACTTTATAACTTTCCATGGAAATCTATCTGAGGATTCTCAAGGCGCAAAAGAGCGAGAAAGGAACAATTTCATTAAGACAAGTTACAGGTGGTTGTTTAGTACAAAACTATGATGATAAGACTCCTAAAGATATAAAATTTGTAGTGAAATCAGAGACCATTCCAGATGAAAATGCAACTCATGATGCCGAGTTTGCTTGTCTTTGTGTCAAACACGTCAAGAGTAATGCTATAGTCATTGCTAAGGTTCGTTCTTCTTTGATGCTAGTGTATCACTATGAAGACAGATCAGTAATCTCATTTCATGTTTCAAATCCTGTGGCATTACGCAACAATCAAAACTTCAATTCGAAATAGCTCTCATACGAAACAAAAGTAAAATGGCACCCTTCTTTAGTAGCATACATACATGAGGAGGATCAAATGGCACCCTTCTTCGTAGCATACTACCGTCCATCACAAACTTTTGTTTAAATATTAGTCGGTTGCCTCTTTTCCATATTTCTGTATTATTCTTACTCTACCAGCTGAAGTAAGTGATCATAGCATCGAGGGCCGCCTAGGAGATAGTCTTTCTGCTCATTCCACTGATTTGTTTGACTAGTTTTCAAGGTATATATTGCATAATAACACGAACATTTATGTCGTGTGATGGAAACTTGATTTGCTGGTCTAGTTACAATTATTGGTGGTAATATTATTGTTATTACCACATATAATTTAAATGGTTGGGAGCTGTGTTAAGCCATGTTCTTTTCTATGTTATGCCAAAAGAATACACACACTTAAGCATCCATTTTTATATTTAGAAGGGCAGATGTAATCTGTTTCCAATTATGTTGCATCTCATGTATCCATAAATCTTTATCTCAACAATTCATTGTTTCCAATTTTGTTACATCTTATGTATCTATAAATCTTTTTTTTCATTTACAAGAAGATATATGTCATTTAAAATAAGTTTGCGTTTGTACTTTTTATACCAAGCTATTTATTTGTATGTATAATTGAGCTTTGTTGGTTTCATAGGTTTCGGAGGCAAATGAGCTTTGTAGATTTTAGAGGCAATTCCTGATGTGAATAGAAGATATGAGGATAACATTAGGTGGAGGCCAATTACGTTTCAGAGACAAATGAGCTTTGTAGATTTCATAGGCAAATGAACTTTGTAATTGCGTTAAAGGCTTTCGAAGGCAAATGAGGAGGACTATTGTAATTTTATACATTTTTATGTGGTATATGATTTGTATTTTGGATACAAAGTTGTGATTTTTATCAATGAATGGAACATGGTGCCTTTAAACTTACATCTATTTCTTATGTTATTTTTCTATTTGTTGTTGCAGATATATAATATATAGATTTTTATGCATATGATTTGTGGATATATTACAACTATAAAATAAAAGTTGTAATAAAATATATCACAATGGTTATAAACACTTGTAAAAATTATAACAAAAACGATGCATAACTGTTGTAATAAAGTTTATTACAATGGTGGAAAAAAGTTGTGAAATATACATATTACAACGGTGTTGCAACGGTGCAAAAAAGTAGTAAAAGATTTTAGTCTATTAAAACTTCTTAATACACAATGGTTAGCCCACCGTTGTAAAATGTATATTACAACGGTTTTCTACCGTTGTAATAGGGTCATTTTGTTGTAGTGATTTGCTTTTGTATGCGGATGATATGTTGATTGCTTCCAAGGATAAAGATGAAATTGATGAGTTGAAGTTGAAATTAAAAGAGAAATTCGATATGAAAAATCTTGGGGAAGCAAAGAAAATTTTGGGGATGGAAATCCAAATAGATAGAAAGCTTGGACTTTTGAGACTTACTCAAAATGAATATATTCAAAAGGTGCTTGCTCGGTTTAGTATGGATGAAGCAAAGGCTATCAGTACACCCATGCCTTTGCATATACAGCTTTCTAACCAGGGCCCTCTGATCTCAGAAAAGAACAGGGCCTATATAAAAAATGTGCCTTATGCGAGTGCGGTAGATAGCTTGATGTATGCTATGGCGTGAACTAGACCATACATTGCTCAAGCTGTTGGATTGGTTGTTAGATATACGGCAAATCCGGGAAAATCGCATTGGGAGGCAGTGAAGTACATTTTTTAGATATCTTAGAGGAACATCAGGTATGGGCTTGTTTTTTGTGGCAGAAATAAGGATTTTAACTTGGTCGGATTTTGGGATTCAGACTATGCCGGAGATAGAGATAGACGGAAGTCAACCTCAGGCTATGTGTTCACTCTTGTTGGAACAACTATTGGTTAGAGAGCGAGGTTGCAGACTATAGCTGCTTTGTCTACTACAGAGGCAGAGTCGATAGCTGCAGTTGAGGCAACTAAGGAGGCACTTTATTTGAAGAAGTTATTGTATGATTTGGGCTTCATACAAGATGCTTGTTTGCTGAATTGTGATAGTCAAAGTGAAACTCATTTAGCTGAAAATTTGGCCTTCGGTTCTAGAACAAAGCATATAGATGTAAGAGTCTTTCCTTATCTCTATGAATGAGGAGAAGTTAGTTCATCTTCAAAAGATTCACACAAGTGACAATGCAGAAGACATGTTTATGAAGGCGTTACATGCTACTAAGTTCGAGCATTGCTCGAACATGATTCACTTGATGAAGTGCTAGGTGCCACATGGTGGCACTATGGGGAAGAGAGTGACTTGGTTGAAGTCAAGAGAAGATGTGGTATTCATCTTGTATGAAGAGATAGGAGTTTGGTTGCACGATGTCTAAGCTGTTGAAATAAGACTCTATGTCCATATTCTCGAATCCGGGCTGGGATAGTGGCGCCCATTCCTCACCAGTTCCTGTAACATACCGTCTTTCTTCCCGGTTTTCGCCGGTAATTAAACCAACTTAAACCGTTTACAAAGGCGGATTGTTATGGGTACTAACATATATTGAACAAAACAACAGAACTTTTTATATCATGATACAATGTTTCATCAGAGTTACATAGAATATCAGAGTCACATACATATAGCAGCGGAAACATAAATATACTCTCAACGGAAGAAGCGATGTGATATAGCGGAAACTCTAACTTTAGCTCGAATCTCCAATCCAGAAAACGCTCCAACTCTTGCTCCAAGGGGTCTATAACTGTAAAACTAAACCTCTAGCTGCCCGTGTGGAAAATTAGTAGGCACCCAGAGTTTAGGAAAGAACAATAAACTTCAGGTCAGTCATGGGACTGGTGTGAGAACATAAAACAGTTATTTTAAGGATTTAATTTTAAAGTTGGGAGATTCACCGGACTACGCCGCTAATGCGGAACGGGTTTACTCCATGTGAATGTCCGTACATATAAATTCGTAATGTCCTTTGGAAAATGAAGCTATCATAAACTCGTCCCACATCACACAATGCAAGCGCACACCAAATGGGTGAGTTTTGCCTTATGATAACCAAACATGCTTTCATACGTAAAAATCCTCCTTATACTATTAGTGCATAATGTTGAAAACCGTTTTACAAATAAATATATTAATCTTAGCAAGCATAGTGGCTATGCCCACTTACATAGTTTACAAACAAAACGAAAGGCTCGTATTGGTTGTTGGGTTCCAATATAATGGTTCCTGACACAAAAGATCAATCCGGAACTAGGTGCAACCACACGGTTCATGGTTTTCATCCAGGCTCGGACACCAAACACCAGGTAAATCACCGGTTAACATCCAGACACGGACACCAAATATACCCCGTTATTTCCCGCAAGTTTCAAAGTAGATCTACCGCCGAAGCTTCCAAGTTTCAATAAAATGTATACAACCTACCCGCCAGTTTACCATCAATCCGGGGTGTGAGGTTCGTCGAAGTCACGATATACATAATGCTATCATCACTAGCTCATTTCATAGCTTGAGTATGTCACATTTTCAATTTACAACATGTCACTGATTTCTATTAATACATAACCTCTAAGACCGTAACTTAGAGACGAGAATAATCAATTGCCACAAATCCGATATATATTCACAGGAATCAGTGCTACGTGGACAAATTACACTGTCAGACACACAATCCATACAAGTCCATTCTGGGTCTGAACGGAACAAAATCCGAAAATCCTTGAATATATTCAGACCTCATGCCACTTATAACCTCGTTTCAGGTGTACGGCCTGATTCGAGACATAAATGTCAATTTATCCGAATAATCCAAAGATTCCTGGTCTTCATTTTTCACTTCCAATTCTTCAATAACGTCGTATTACCACTTGGAATGGTTTTCAGACTTAAGTCTAATCCCGGTCTTTCCAAGTAATAAGCGTATTTTAAAATAATTTATGGACTATACCGGTTTCAATCCAAAATCACCTTCCTAATGTTTATCAAGTTGCTTATGATAAAGTTGGATTATCTCAAATTCTTTAAATCTCATTACCATCTTAATTGCCCCTTTATACATCCTATACCCAAGATTTCTTTACTCATTTTTCCATTTCCAATTCTAAATTTGGATTTATTTAACTCACCAAAATCTTTCAAAATATTTCAAATCCTTTATAGTTTGAATTCTTGGGTTCATAAATTTCAACTAAATTACATTAAGGAAATGCAAAAGTGTTATAGCATAGACATTTATCCCACATAGGTTCAAATTCTTTCCAAAGTTCAAATCATTGAAATATGATTCATAAAAATTCCAAAACTCAATTGGGTTGAATTATATTTCAAATCCGATTTTAAATTGACCATCCCGTTCGTCGGATCAGTTAGGGATAGCCAGGGAGAGCAGGAAACTATATTTTCCAAACCCAAGCCTTAGACACTATCCTCTCTGTCACCCTAGAACGTTCCGGTATAAATATTATTATTGGAAGAAATGTCATTTGTATGGATATATTCGATAATGGTTTAAACATAAATTGTTAAATCTTCTTTAAAATCATATTAAAGTTCACATAGTTTCATTAAACAATTAATCCAATTTCCTTGGAAGCTAAATGTAATGCTACCCAACTTGTTAAATCGTCTAAACTTGCAAATGGTCTTAAAATAATGGAACCAAGGTATTAACTTGTTTTCTTTAAAATTAAAGCAACCAATGTATGAAACTTGTTTACTTTACAGTTAATGAAATCCATGTACTAAACTTGTTTACTTTAAAATTATTGAAACCAATGTATTAAATAAGATTTATGGAACCAATGTATTAATAAACATGTTTACTACATGCTTAAATTAAGTTTTCTTTAAATAAATAATTTTTGAATAGCTAATCCTTCACATAAACAACTATAACTCAACCTTTTTTTTATAGCTTAAAAATGGTTATGAACTAAGCATTTACATACAACTCAAAATCAAAAAAATTTAGGATATTGCCAAAATCATTTCATGCTTATGGAAGGTAGTTTAATTCTTCATGATTTTGTTTTTATTAAATTCAAGAGTTAACTTTTGTTTATTTATTTATTTAATAAAATTTCTATGCACATGAGGAAGAGATTGAAATCGAATACCCATATACACCACACTATGGGGTGTGATACAACAACATCAATTCATATGAGTACTAGTCCATTCATCAAAATTCAACAACCATCAAATTGTGCGCAAGCGTCTTATTGAATAACGCTTTGTGTTTGGTGTGATCTAGCTACAAACATCCATCACAAACAATAGTAGCCATTTAAATATCAAATAATTATAATTATAACTAATTATAACTAAGCACTTGACATGATTAACTATTTCGAAATAAATTTTTAAATAAATGTTCTCACCAATTTATCGCTTTCCAACCCTTCACCGTCAACACTCCTTACTGCGACAAGCCATGATTTGGTCTCATACTTCTTCCACGGACGTTGTACACAAGTTCTTGTTAACTAGCGCGTATATATATGTGTTCTTTTTAATACTTCTATTTGTGTTAATTCTCTCACCACAAGGAAGGTGGCAAACTGAACGAGAAAAGGGTGATGCAGGGATTTTGGTGTGGGATTTGGCTGAAGGCGACTGTTTTGAGAGGGGAAAGGTAGTGTGGCCTTGTGTGGTTAGAGAAAAGGTGGTGGAGATTTGTGGCGTGTTGTCTTCCAAAGGGAAAAATAGCAAGTTTGCGAAGAGGAGGAGCGAGGCCTATGATGGGTGCCTGCGGTCAGTTGAACTGCATGGAGAGGCAGCGGGTTTGGGTGGCGGTACACAGTTGCGGTGGCAGGTTAACGTGGAAACAGGGTGGCAAAACTTGTTCTGGAAGAGGAAAGAGAAAGAGATTTGAATGGATGGAATTATCAGATGAAGAGAAAAGGTAGGAGAAGAACTGGGTGCGTGTGAGGAAGAAACGAGATAAGGGGAGGAGTGTGGTAATCCGTGAGGATGAAGAGCTCCATTTATTTCTGCCATTCAAAATTATTTAATTTGTGTACAGTGTAGCTTCCTCTGTACATGAACAGTGCTAAATCTTTGGCCACTATTTATAAAATCTTTATGTATATATGGTAAGATTTGGACAGATTTAATCAGATATTTGTTGTCTACCACATCTCCTTAAAAGGAGGATATTTTAATTTGTTTCCTATGAATGTTGTATTAGGCTGATGCATGAATATTGTTTTTGTTATTGACTGAGCGTTATAGACTCAACCGTTACCGACCGAAATTTAAATTCAATTGGTCGCTAATTTATTCGTTTCCTTTATTATGTATTGATTATATTAATATATTTTTAGTTTAATTACACCGTTTATATTCCAAAATTCACTGCTTGCCTTCATCACATTAACTGTATTACAATCCATACAGTAATAAATTTAAACTTAATGGTTAAAACAAAATTTATCACTCTTAAAAATTTCAATTTTATAAGTTAAAATTAATTTAATCATTTTTTCTTTACACTATTTACTCAATGCTTTGATTTGAAATGAATTTATTTTAATGTTATTCTATTTTACACAAAATTCTTTACTCAAAATAATTCGTTTCTTTAATTAAATTTGCATTTATTTCACATTTTACTCATATCCATTCAATGCGCATTCTTATACAAATATGGTTAAGCTTTCCGGATTGATCACACGTGATCTTTCAAAGTTTCTTTATTTATTTATTTTTGGTAGTAACCATACCATAATTAATAAACTCAATCCTAGTGATTACTTAATTTCGGGATTTCTCTTTCTTAATGTATGCATATAAAGTTTGAATGTTTTCATTGCATTAATTGTCTGGTATTTTATTTGGCGACAAAGTTCTCTACTCAATTGAAAATTTTGTCTCAAAGTTAATTGCCTGTTTCCAAATAAATTCCTTTTCCCAAAATAAATCATTTCTCAAATGGAATTTATTTCAAATTTGACTTGGGTTCAAATGTCAAGTCTTAATTGTTCCAAATGGCTCATTATTTATTAATGTCATAAATTTTGACAATGTTTATATTGACATCTTATTCATAATGCACATTTATTTTTAGTGTGAACATTACATTAAATGACAGTGCAAATTCTAAGTTGAATCTCCAGCCTATATTTTTCCTTACTAAATTACAAGACCAAAATAAATTCTTAACAAAATAAAATTTCAAGTTAATTTTATTTCCATTATTGCGGTTCAAACTTGACAAAACGTTCTAAACTTACAATTACGAACACCAAATATATTTTAAAGGTGAATGTTGCGTTCAAGACAAAGTTTCAAATCTAGATTTAAAATATAGCATGCATATTCTTCTTTATCACATTTCATGATAAACATTAAATTCATTTCTTAAATTGCAAAATGAATTAATAATGGTGCAATTCTTCCCATAATGTTCATTTTCAAACAACAAGGAGTTTTTAACGCACAATATCCAAAATGGTCAGTGATGTAAATCACGTTTGTGGTTTCTTAAATATCATCCAACATAGACAAATTTTCAAATATTAACATTTAATTTTCGTTTAATCTAAATTTAATATATATTTTAAATGTCAAAATTTCTAGGTCGTTACAACCTCCCCCACTTAAAGCTTTTCGTCCTCGAAAAGGAGAGTTGTAAAAATTTGCTTAAAATAAATCTTATTTATAAAATTTATTAAGAACACATATTAACAAAGCTTATCACAATACTTTACAATTCCTAATAGGCTTAAATTTTTCAAAGGTTCTTAATAGAATAAACACAAAATTACCATACACTAAATTGGTAAAATTTCTTATATAAAAAAAATTTAAATCAGTGCATCAAATTTAAATAAGGAATTAGTTATAAAAATAACTTAAGTAAAACAGTTTAATTGATAAAATTACTTTGTAATATGTTGTTGTGGTAAAATAGGTTTTATAAAATTCAAAGGTTTAACATAAGGTTTTTTTTTTCTCTAGTACGTCAAGCGAGGACCTTTGAAACATTCATTCCAAACCACCATCACGCTTTTGTTGCATTATTCTGATTTAGTGTGTGTGTGTTTCACTTTTGAATTTAGGGCCTCCACTTCTACTTTCACTCTGACGAATAATTTTTTTGGAGAATTAACAACCAATTTGATTAACATAAGTATTCGTACATTCCGTCACAACTCATTCTACATTGATTTCTTAATCTTAATACATGCATTTCTTGGTCTTGCACTATTCTGACAGTTAATCCTAGGGATTGATTGATTTTCCTTCTTGCGCTACTTTTTGCGAAGACGTGGTTCCTCTCAATGGCCTTACTCCCTTCTCCACTAGACAATCCCTAACTTCATGTCCTTCCAGTCTACACCGATGACACCTCCTTTTCGTTGCAGGGTTCTTGATTCCTTTCTTTCTCTTAGGGCATTTATTCATGAAATGTCCAATTCTCTTACACTTGAAACAACGTATATCCCTTCGAATGACTTTCCTCTTCTTCTTAGATTTATTCGGGCAGAAAGCTGCAACATGGCCATTTTTAAAGCATCTATAACACTGGATATCTTTATGTTTTCTAAGCTTTTCTATCTTTTCTTCTTCCTTTCGAGCTAGTGTTCTTTTTGCTTGCTTTGGCATCATCCAAAATTCCATTTTGCTTTAAGTGGCAACCTAACATTTCAAAATGGTTATATCCCTTTTCTCGTTTTCCAAATTTATCAACTGGCTAATTTAGAATAAGTACTTATTACCTACCATATTCAAATTTTACAAATTCTAAAGTAGTTTAAGCTATTTTAATTTCATTTCTTTTTATTTCAAAATTCCAGTTTTTTTTACTAAATTTTTGTTTTAGTTCATTTTCAAATTAAATTTCTATATTAATTTATCAAATCATTTTACTAAGATTTATTTATTAAAAATATTTATCTATATGTTTTTAAGTACTCTTCGACGTTCCGACCAGAATTATATATTCATCCCACTTTCGAAACTCGAAAATAAATACTGATGATGCTGCAGTCATCAACAGAATCATCCCCAAGCGACTAGAGTGTGATTCTATATCTATCTAGTACATATAAGACTTCGTACATATACTGGCCAGGCATATATTCGAATTCTTCATATGCCGATAGTCCAATCGCAACGTCGAATAAAATACTTGAAAGTTCTGATTTCAATTTGTAATTCAAAATAATCTACTTAGTTTTCAAAGTAATTTAGGTATCAAAATACGCTCTCTCCATCGAAAATATTCCAGAATCTCATTCTAGGGCGTTCCTAACCCTATCTCTAATGAGATATTATAACTCTAATGAGTTCTATATTTTTGTTCAACATATGTTGTACCCTTAGCTTTGTATAACCAAAGCTCTGATACCATCTGTAACATACCGTCTTTCTTCCCTGTTTTCGCCGGTAATTAAACCAACTTAAACCGTTTACAAAGGCGGATTGTTATGGGTACTAACATATATTGAACAAAATAGCAGAACATTTTATATCATGATACAATGGTTCATCAGAGTTACATAGAATATCAGAGTCACATACATATAGCAGCGAAAACATAAATATACTCTCAACAGAAGAAGCGATGTGATATAGTGGAAACTCTAACTTTAGCTCGAATCTCCAATCCAGAAAACGCTCCAACTCTTGCTCCAAGGGGTCTATAACTGTAAAACTAAACCTCTAGCTGCCCGTGTGGAAAATTAGTGGGCACCCAGAGTTTAGGAAAGAACAATAAACTTCAGGTCAGTCATGGGACTGGTGTGAGAACATAAAACAATTATTTTAAGGATTTAATTTTAAAGTTGGGAGATTCACCGGACTACGCCGCTAATGCGGAACGGGTTTACTCCATGTGAATGCCCGTGCATATAAATTCGTAATGTCCTTTGGAAAATGAAGCTATTATAAACTCGTCCCACATCACACAATGCAAGCGCACACCAAATGGGCGAGTTTTGCCTTATGATAACCAAACATGCTATCATACATGAAAATCCTCTTTATACTATTAGTGCATAATGTTGAAAACCATTTTACAAATAAATATATTAATCTTAGCAAGCATAGTGGCTATGCCCACTTACATAGTTTACAAACAAAACGAAAGGCTCGTATTGGTTGTTGGGTTCCAATATAATGGTTCCGGACACGAAAGATCAATCCGGAACTAGGTGCAACCTCACGGTTCATGGTTTTCATCCAGGCTCGGACACCAAACACCAGGTAAATCACCGGTTAACATCCAGACACGGACACCGAATATACCCCGTTTTTTCCCGCAAGTTTCAAAGTAGATCTACCGCCGAAGCTTCCAAGTTTCAATAAAATGTATATAACCTGACCGTAAGTTTACCATCAATCCGGGGTGTGAGGTTCGTCGAAGTCACGATATACATAATGCTATCATCACTAGCTCATTTCATAACTTGAGTATGTCACATTGTCAATTTACAACATGTCACTGATTTCTATTAATACATAACCTCTAAGACCGTAACTTAGAGACGGGAATAATCAATTGCCACAAATCCGATATATATTCACAGGAATCAGTGCTACGTGGACAAATTACACTGTCAGACACACAATCCATACAAGTCCATTCTGGGTCTGAACGGAACAAAATCCGAAAAACCTTGAATATATTCAGACCTCATGCCACTTATAACCTCGTTTCAGGTGTATGGCCTGATTCGAGACAAAAATGTCAATCTATCCGAATAATCCAAAGATTCCCGGTCTTCATTTTTATCTTCCAATTCTTCAATAACATCGTATTACCACTTGGAATGGTTTTCAGACTTAAGTCTGATCCCGGTCTTTCCAAGTAATAAGCATATTTTAAAACAAGCTATGGACTATACCGATTTCAATCCAAAATCTCCTTCCTAATGTTTATCAAGTTGCTTATGATAAAGTTGGATTATCTCAAATTCTTTAAATCTCATAACCATCTTAATTGCCCCTTTATACATCCCATACCCAAGATTTCTTTACTCATTTTTCCATTTCCAATTCTAAATTTGGATTTATTTAACTCACCAAAATCTTTCAAAATATTTCAAATCCTTTATAGTTTGAATTCTTGGGTTCATAAATTTCAATTAAATTATATTAAGGAAATGCAAAAGTGTTATAGCATAGACATTTATCCCACATAGGTTCAAATTCTTTCCAAAGTTCAGATCGTTGAAATATGATTCATAAAAATTCCAAAACTCAATTGGTTTGAATTATATTTCAAATCCGATTTTAAATTGACCATCCCGTTCGTCGGATCATTTAGGGATAGCCAGGGAGAGCAGGAAACTATATTTTCCAAACCCAAGCCTTAGACACTATCCTCTCTGTCACCCTAGAACATTCCGGTATAAATATTATTATTGGAAGAAATGTCATTTGTATGGATATATTCGATAATGGTTTAAACATAAAATGTTAAATCTTCTTTAAAATCATATTAAAGTTCACATAGTTTCACTAAACAATTAATCCAATTTCCTTGGAAGCTAAATGTAATGCTACCCAACTTGTTAAATCATCTAAACTTGCAAATGGTCTTAAAATAATGGAACCAAGGTATTAACTTGTTTTCTTTAAAATTAAAGCAACCAATGTATGAAACTTGTTTACTATACAGTTAATGAAATCCATGTACTAAACTTGTTTACTTTAAAATTATTGAAACCAATGTATTAAATAAAATTTATGGAACCAATGTATTAATAAACATGTTTACTACATGCTTAAATTAAGTTTTCTTTAAATAAATAATTTTTGAATAGCTAATCCTTCACATAAACAACTATAACTCAACCTTTTTTTTAGCTTAAAGATGGTTATGAACTAAGCATTTACATACAACTCAAAATCAAACAATTTTAGGATATTGCCAAAATCATTTCATGCTTATGGAAGGTAGTTTAATTCTTCATAATTTTGTTTTTATTAAATTCAAGAGTTAACTTTTGTTTATTTATTTATTTAATAAAATTTCTATGCACATGAGGATGAGATTGAAATCGAATACCCATATACTCCACACTATGGTGTGTGATACAACAACATCAATTCATATGAGTACTAGTCCATTCATCAAAATTCTACAACCATCAAATTGTGCGCAAGCGTCTCATTGAATAACGCTTTGTGTTTGGTGTGATCTAGCTACAAACATCCATCACAAACAATAGTAGCCATTTCAATATCAAATAATTATAATTATAACTAATAATAACTAAGCACTTGACATGACTAACTATTTCGAAATAAATTTTTAAATAAATGTTCTCACCAATTTATCGCTTTCCAACCCTTCACCGTCAACACTCCTTACTGGGACAAGCCTTGATTTGGTCTCATACTTCTTCCACGGACGTCGTACACCGGTTCTTGTCAACTAGCTCGTATATATATGTGTTCTTTTTAATACTTCTATTTGTGTTAATTCTCTCACCACAAGGAAGGTGGCAAACTATACGAGAAAAGGGTGATGAGGGGATTTTGGTGTGGGATTTGGCTGAAGGCGACTGTTTTGAGAGGGGAAAGATAGTGTGGCCTTGTGTGATTAGAGAAAAGGTGGTGGAGATTTGTGGCGTGTTGTCTTCCAAAGGGAAAAATAGCGAGTTTGCGGAGAGGAGGAGCGAGGCCTATGATGGGTGCCTGCGGTCAGTTGAACTGCATGGAGAGGCAGCGGGTTTGGGTGGCGGTACACAGTTGCGGTGGCAGGTTAACGTGGAAACAGGGTGGCAAAACTTGTTTTGGAAGAGGAAAGAGAAAGAGATTTGAATGGATGGAATTATCAGATGAAGAGAAAAGGTAGGAGAAGAACTGGGTGCGTGTGAGGAAGAAACGAGATAAGGGGAGGAGTGTGGTACTCCGTGAGGATGAAGAGCTCCTTTTATTTCTGCCATTCAAAATTATTTAATTTGTGTACAGTGTAGCTTCCTCTGTACATGAACAGTGCTAAATCTTTAGCCACTATTTATAAAATCTTTATGTGGATATGGTAAGATTTGGACAGATTTAATCAAATATTTGTTGTCTACCATATCTCCTTAAAAGGAGGATATTTTAATTTGTTTCCTATGAATGTTGTATTAGGCTGATGCATGAATATTGTTTTTGTTATTGACTGAGCGTTATAGACTCAACCGTTACCGACCGAAATTTAAATTCAATTGGTCGCTAATTTATTCGTTTCCTTTATTATGTATTGATTATATTAATATATTTTTAGTTTAATTACACCGTTTATATTCCAAAATTCACTGCTTGCCTTCATCACATTAACTGTATTACAATCCATACAGTAATAAATTTAAACTTAACGGTTAAAACAAAATTTATCACTCTTAAAAATTTCAACTTTATAAGTTAAAATTAATTTAATCATTTTTTCTCTATACTATTTACTCAATTCTTTGATTTGAAATGAATTTATTTTAATGTTATTCTATTTTACACAAAATTCTTTACTCAAAATAATTCGTTTCTTTAATTAAATTTGCATTTATTTCACATTTTACTCCTATCCATTCAATGCGCATTCTTATACAAATATGGTTAAGCTTTCCGGTTTGATTACACGTGATCTTTCAAAGTTTCTTTATTTATTTTTGGTAGTAACCATACCATAATTAATAAACTCAATCCTAATGATTACTTAATTTCGGGATTTCTCTTTCTTAATGTATGCATATAAAGTTTGAATGTTTTCATTGCATTAATTGTCTGGTATTTTATTTGGCGACAAAGTTCTCTATTCAATTGAATTTTTTTCTCAAAGTTAATTGCCTGTTTCCAAATAAATTCCTTTTCCCAAAATAAATCATTTCTCAGATGGAATTTATTTCAAATTTTGAATTGGGTTCAAATGTCAAGTCTTAATTGTTCCAAATGGCTCATTATTTATTAATATCATAAATTTTGACAATGTTTATATTGACATCTTATTCATAATGCACATTTATTTTTAGTGTGAACATTACATTAAATGACAGTGCAAATTCTAAGTTGAATCTCCAGCCTATATTTTTCCGTACCAAATTACAAGACCAAAATAACTTCTTAACAAAATAAAATTTCAAGTTAATTTTATTTCCATTATTTCGGTTCAAACTTGACAAAACGTTCTAAACTTACAATTACGAACACCAATATATTTTAAAGGTGAATGTTGCGTTCAAGACAAAGTTTCAAATCTAGATTTAAAATATAAGCATGCATATTCTTCTTTATCACATTTCATGATAAACATTAAATTCATTTCTTAAATTGCAAAATGAATTAATAATGGTGCAATTCTTCCCATAATGTTCATTTTCAAACAACAAGGAGTTTTTAACGCACAATATCCAAAATGGTTAGTGATGTAAATCACGTTTGTGGTTTCTTAAATATCATCCAACTTAGACAAAATTTCAAATTTTAACATTTAATTTTCGTTTAATCTAAATTTAATGTATATTTTAAATGTCAAAATTTCTAGGTCGTTACAGTTCCGGTTCGATCATGGGGGCATCCCGCTGGAACTTTTACTATGGGAACAGCCTACCAAGTGTAGTACTACTTTCCGTCGATCCGTATCACTCCCGATTTCATTAAGTAAGCAGTGTAGCAAGGAAATGTATAAAAGAAAGGATGGCCTTTTTTATTGATATTGATGATTGGATCTCTTGAAGAGATCTGTCAGTAGCCCCCATTTATATGGGAATGAAGTTTCAAGCTATGGAATGTTCACTCCGACCGATCCAATATACTTGAGGGAAAGATGTCTCTGACGCGACCGAATGAGTTCTTCCCCCTCCACGGGTCCCGTGTAGAATCAGAGTTCCAGGCACCAAAAGTTTAGGCGACCTCTTCCAGAGGAGCGACTAAAAGGAGTGCTATGATACCTAGCTTACTAGAATTAAGTAAAAATATCTTATTTCTTAATTATAGGACGCCCAGGATTATTCCGAAACTCATATTAAATCAGACTAGTGTAACACCCCACCTCCGCTAGGGTCACTCTTTCGGGGGCACTAGCTTCTGGGGGGCGTTAGAACTGGGTAAGCATGCATAATGATACATCAAGGCAGAACAAGAACATAAATGTATATATGTAAAACAGAGTAAGTGAGAATAAAACAGCGGAATATCTCAAACCATCTCAAAACAAGTCTAGTACATCATAAAGTCATCTGCCAAAATAAACATGTCTAGTACATCATAAACAGAAATACTGAAATACATAGTGCTATCCCCAAAATAAAGATGATAAACCATAGCGAGCTCAATGTCCAGACATACATGAGCTATCCAGCAAACAAGCAAGCGATCCAAGCTAAGCACCACTATTCCCTCCCTGAGAACCTGGGGGGGGGGGGGGGGGACGGAAGAAAAGAAGCGAAAGAAAACAGGTCAGTCAAAAAGACTGGTAAGCCCTACTACGATCAGTCTATAAACTAATAAAGTTAACATCATGATGGAAACTGAGATGAACATACTGGCAATAGATAAAGGTGTCATCACATAAAGAAGATTAAGCTTTGCACCACAGTGTACTAGCAAACTAACATAACAGGTATTGATCCCTCAGCCCAAACTTTGGCCCAATAGCATGAGGTGACCTTAATACAAGGTCCAGCCCAACGGTCTAGTCGATCGGCTCCCTATAAACCTAACACGTCAAGTGTTGGTGTCCATACGGCCCACATATGGTTGTAGCCAGACTGTGCTGGGTCCACCTTCGGGTGTATCAAGCCCTCGGGTGTCAACCCCAGACACCTAAGCAATAATGCACAGTCTAAACCTACTGGTACCCGTGCCTCGAGTTTGTCCAACACCGGACTACGTGCACGTCCGTAACCCGCCTGGACCCGCACCGCTGTACCACTCAGCCGTCGCTTTGGTCGCTTACATCAGTCCAGTAATCGTGCCCCGCCCTAGCCTAGCCTCTAGGGTTGTGAATGATACCAAACTGGGATTACTGCTGGAACAGACCACGTTGCTAGGGTTTTCTAAGAGGGTTAAGTGTGGTTTAACCCCTCACTAATCATGGATTAAATTAGTTAAGTGTAACCAACAGTTCACCACTTAACCCCATTTAATCCCTCGTATCCCCAAAATTGGTTAAGTATTAGTGGGCCATGACTTAACCCTAATCATGAGGCATTAATTAATTTAATTGTGCCTTAACCTCTCACATTAGACTTTGTTGCGGTTACTAGTTAAGCCGGGCGGGTCCGGGTAGCTTTACACCACAACTTGGTCTAACCTCGGGTCCAAGGTACACATGACCAACTTCTCACATTGGGTCCTATTGTTTGTAGCACTAGTTAAGCCGGTCGGTTCCGGGTAGGTTTACGCTACAAACTCAACCCAACCTCGAGTTGGCCACACTTATGTTTTCTAAGTGTCATGCCCGCTTTATTTTCAAAACATAATTACAAGTTTAACAAATACTTGGGTAGACCTAACTTAATAGGTAAATTCCCAAGGGGTAGACCTAACTTAATAGGTAAATTCCCAATCTCATATTTTCATGTATTTTAAGTTTTACCCCAAACCCCCCCCCCAACGTCATTCTATCGCTTACATATTCGTCATAACGCATAAAGGATAGAAAGAGGGAACTTGGCACAACATACATGATAAATCTTACATATCATAATAAACATGCATAACATGTTGGACTTGCATAACTTAGCATAGTGAACTTGCATAAACATGCATAACTTGTTAAACTTGCAAATCATGGCATAGTGAACTTGCATAAACATGCATAACTTGTTAAACTTGCAAATCATGGCATAGTGAACTTGCATAAACATGCATAACTTGTTAAACTTGCAAATCATGGCATAGTGAACTTGCATAAACATGCATAACTTGTTAAACTTGCAAATCATGGCATAGTGAACTTGCATAAACATGCATAACTTGTTAAACTTGCAAATCATGGCATAGTGAACTTGCATAAACATGCATAACTTATCAAACATGTGTAACATGGCATAGTGAACTCGCATAAGCATGCATAACTTATTAAACATGTGTAACATAGCATAGTGAACTCGCATAAGCATGCATAACTTATTAAACATGCATAAATCCCAACTTTCATCACATATTAACTTTAGAGTTTCTAAAATGAAGGTAAGAGGGCTTACAAATATTACGAAGACACAAATCTACTAATAAAGATTGAGAAGCCCTTTATGCAAGCATATAAAAACCCAAAACAAAGCTCCAATTAACAAAAATCCCAAAAACTCTAGCTTAGCAAATAAAGCTTGCAACTTGATGATGTGTGCAAGCTAATGATCATTCATACAACTTAGAAATGCTTGTATGAACATCAAAATCTTCATAGGAATGATTTTTGAAGAGGGTGGAGGCTAGGGTTTTTAGGTGGAGGCCATTTGAGAATTCAATTTGACATAGTTTGGTGCTAGAATGAATAATGAGTGATTTAGGGTAGGTTAGGGTCTTATTTATAGATTAGGCTAGTGATTTAGACCATAGGATTAACCCTAGGTTGAATTAGGTCCATCAGATTTCGGAATTCTCCAGAACCAAGCCACACAACCAAGCCCAAATCAAAAATGGTGCGCCAGGCAAAACTGCCCGGCCACCCCGTGTCGACAGGGCTGTCGACACCCTTAGACCCCTGTCGACATGCCTGTCGACATGGGGGTCTTGGCGGGAGTTTTCCCGCCTGACGCCAGTTAGCCCTAATCCTTGTTTTTAATTTAAAATTTAAATCTGTTTTTAACATGGAAATTTCTGAAAACTTTAATGGGCCTTAACTGGGTCATACGGACTCCGATTTTCGAAAACTCGGACTCTATTTCGCGTATTTTCCCGAGACGAACGCAATGGCATAGCCCGTTTCCCTTGATTCAGATTTTAGAATTAAATTCTGCCTCGATTTATGTTATAACAGGTTATTGAAAATACGGGTTGTTACAACTAGTCTAGGAGTATTATATTGCTTGTCTCTAATAGGACCCCAGATATTCACAGTGGGAGACCTGTTTCATCCTCGCTTGTAGCCTGTCTTCTTTTCTTAGGGAGCTAGTCTATTTGTTTTACTGTTTGTAGCTAACGAAAGCTAAAAATGATTGAGTTATATATTAATCGATAGGCCCTTAGAAAATCTTGTTTCTGGGGTGGTAGAATAGCCCTCAAGCCCTCCATTTCTTTCACTCTTCAAACTTCTTTCGGCAAATCCTGTATTTTTATGATACAAACAACAATTCGATTCATTTACAATTAGGCCTTGCTCTAGCGGGTTATTGGACCTCTGGAAGAGGTCGCCTATTGTCTCCTTTTTTTAGCTTCTTCCTGTAGCACAAAAAGAGGTGCTTCAAGCGTGACCTAATGATCGCCCCTTGCATGTCGACCCGATTCAACGACTGGTAATCAGTTCGCTTTGGCTTTTCGCATCCAATTGAGATATGCTTAACAACTGGGAATTCCCCATTCTTTCTTACTGGGATAGAGCTTGATGCAACTTCCCATTGCCGTTGCTTTAGAACATCCCGAACCGATGCCTGTAGTAACGACTCCCCATTCGAGTGGTACACAAGAGTTCCACTAGTACACGCCATTAGCTTTTTAACCATTTAACCAAGAACAGTCAAATCACACAATTCGTAGGCTTCTCCTCTAAGGAAGTCAAAACCACATGCTCTTTCCCGGGAAAAGCACAATCTATTTGCTATGGTACCTCCCTGCATTGCCCGGATGTTGGCTTGGAATTCCTCCCTCTTCAAGACGATTCGTTTTCAATTAGGCCTTGCTCTAACGGGTTATTACTTCTTTAGTAGCTCAACACATGTAGTCTTTACCTCCTTTTTCGTATAATAGAAAGCTGAAGCGAATGCACATACTTCTTTAGTGGAAAGAGAATGGAAGAACCAGGGAACTATACATGAGACTCTCGCGTCATACATCTCCGTCCCGAGCTTCCGTCGTCGGCCCTTGTCATTAGACCACTATGCTTGTAGCAGATGACTTCCTTAGTCTAGTTCCGTGCTCCGACAGAAAGGCTCCAAATAGACGCTTGATGCAGTTTCTTTGCAAGCACTTCCTTACTTAGCTTAGTCTTTTAATTAATATACTGGGTTCTTACCTAGGGCCAGGGGCCAATGGGATGAACCAACCAGGGGGAAGTTCGGTTGCTACTTCTTCCTCAAGTCCAAGCATTCATTCGAAAATCTTTTTTCAAACTGAGACTGCTTGACCTCGAAAGCGTGCTTCTTCCCTTTATAACGGCTTCTGTTCGAGGCTCCAAAGTAAAACTTCCACAATGAAAATGAGATGTTCGCCTTCCAGGGCTTGCTCCTGTTTGACCGAGGGAAAGGGGGTTAATGAGGAAAGAATATATTACTGCAACTCTCATTCTTGAAGCCTTAAGGTAACTATAGTATAGTTAGCTCTCACCTCTTTCTTTCGGCTTTGTAGTGGTTACAATGCCCCAAGCCTTAGCCGTCTAATGAATGAAACCCTATGACGGTTAATTCTTGGCCTTACCGTATTCCTCTTTCCTTTAGAATCCCTTCTTCCGCCTCTGGATTTCCTACCAAATGGAGATAGATGATTGAAAATTGGAACCTACAAAGACGGTGATGATCAATCATTCTTTGTAGGTATTCCAGTAATAGTGTAACTTGGCGAAGGGAGAGAAGGATAGGTAGATAAATGGATTCTTCTCAATCAAGATTTTCGTGTGGCTCATAATGCCGATTGTGCTCAGTCAATAGATTCGTACTAATCGACGTTGGAGAGTACACTTCGAGTTAAGGGGACCAACATTACGAAGGAGCAGTTAGTTAGTAATATAAGTAGCATACTGTCATAAATGAAACTCTAGTGGTGTTGGTAAATTGATTAGCATAGTGCGGGGCTTTGCATCTGACATTCGTTGGGCTTCCCTCTACAAGGGCCAACAGACTTGCGAGAATTAAGCATGAAATACTAGAGGTGGAAAACGAGAAGCTCCAACGGGAGAAAACGCTGGGTGCATTCTGGGAGCATATGCTTGCTATCGATCCTATTATCATACGAGATCGTATGCTCTTTCTCCAGAACGAAATTCACGCTCTCAAAAACAGGAAGGGAGCACTGCTCCAAGAACGAGAGAGGCTCCTTGTGGAGGTTTCCATCGTCCGTGACCCAGAAACCTATCGTGATACCTAAACTAACGCCTACTCGCCATTTTCTTTTAGCTTATGGTTAGAGCAATGGGAGGGGGCCCCTGATGGGCTTCAAGTAGCTACTCATTTACCCTGACCTCTCACATTGAAAAAGAAAATATAGAAAGAAATTCGATTTTTATCATTTAGTTCCCCTTCCCGAATTTCCCAATGTGTAGCTCAAGACAGGTTGACTCTCGAACTGCCAAGCAAGTTCAATAGGGCACGGCTCCAACCCTCCTCTGTGTTTGGTGTTCTTTGAGGGATATTTTAGAGAGCTGGTATCTCAGGCTTAAACTGCAAATATAGTTTTTAATATAATACCCATCTTGATGGTCTGATTACATAATGGATAGATGGATCACCAAATCCATTGCTTCCCCGAGCATACCTAATTCGAATTAGATGGGATGAACTCGTCTGCTCCTTGACCCTTGACGTCGCACCTTCCCCTGAATCGCTCCCGAAAAAGAATCTATTGATTCTCTTCCAATTGGTTGGATCATAGGTGCGATGATTTACTTCATGGGCGAGGTATTTGGTTCAAGTCCAGGATGACCCAGCTGCGCCAGGGAAAAGAATAGAAGAAGCATCTGACTCTTTCATGCATACTCCACTTGGCTCGGGGGGATATAGCTCAATTGGTAGAGCTCCGCTCTTGCAATTGGATCATTGCGATTACATGTTGGATGTCTAATTGTCCAAGCGGTAATGATAGTATCTTGTACCTGAACCGGTGGCTCACTTTTTTTCCTAAGTAATAGGGAAGAGGACCGAAAAATACTCAACTCAATTCAGAACCTGGACAGAGTGACTATTGACTCTTTCTTTTGCCCGAAACTAATATCCACCCTCCCGCTCACGACAATTCTTAAGAGTTTGTGCTTGACTGTCGAATTGAATTACTTCATTATTAGTCTTTAGCTCTCTCCATCCCGTTGGTCCCTTAAATAATATATTGGACTCCGAACTATTCATGATATATTTTGTTTCCATATAGGAGTTTCCTTTTACAGAATGAAGATGTCCACACAGCAATTCACGGCTTTATATTCATACTTAACATAGACTTTTCATTCCCGCTTCTACTTTAATGTTGCGCTTATCTCCACAAGCAGCAAACGAATCTTGGATGTTATCTCATGGCCAATGCTTACTAAGCTAATCAACGTCCCTTCCATACCCAATTGGACCCAAACTGGGTATTCCCTTGTTTAGTCTGGGTTAGATGCAGCTGAACCAGCAGAGTGGTATGGGGAATCCCTATGATAGATACCCAGGTGGAAGCGACCGAAGGGAGGTGTCAAAGACCGGTTAGATACGCTTCTTCATCCCTAACCCGCTGACTCAGCAACGGAAACCCGAGCCGTCTTAGTCTCGCGAAATGTCGAACTACCTATAATAAAGAGAGGGTCGAGCAACCAGTCCAACAACTACCTAATTTGTCTACTTAGCTTGCCAATTAATATACTGGACCCAATTGAATAGATAAGTCCAATTTACGAAATAACGTCGAAGTTTGCTAGGGAACTTAGAACAAGAGTCAATCTGTCTAGGGTCTCCCTTCCTGCTGCTTACAAGAAGCAATTGCTTTTTAATCGTAAAATACTTGCCCAAATAGCTATATCAACTCAGAATTGTCTTTACTTGATTTCCAATAAGATTAGCAAATAAAAGAGATTCAAAAGTCATATATATGATATATGAATAGCCAAAAGAGAAATAGAATTCCCTGAAGAATGGACTCTGGGAAGATATTTTCAAAAAACATTTTTGAAATGAAAAAGAAATTAAGATAAGTAGTGGCGAACATCTTTCAAAATATTTCGCTACGCACTAGAATTATTCTTTACTATCGTTTATGGGACATAGTTCTCTTGTTACTATGGAGGCAACCAAAGACCAATGTTTATACTGGGCGAGCACGGCCTATGAGAGCATGATCGCAATAGGTGGCACGGTCATAGAGGTGACACGAGTCCAACGAGTGGATGCAAGGAGTGGGGCATTACACTAGGATGCGAGCTACCCGTTTAGTCTAGTCTTTCAACCAGAACCTAACCTTCATGCAAGCACCTTAGCAACAAGGGTACTTCGCTTACTCTAGGACCCCTACCTCCCTTCGCTATCCAAACAGGAGTCTTTAACGAGGCACGCGAAGGGGAAAGGGTTTATGAGCACTACCAAAGGCGACCAATGTGAGTTGTTCTGCATAAAGTTAGGTTTAGGGGGGACGAGACCAATGTGACCAGTTTGCAGGGGGCCAGATTGCACATTTCAGGACTGCAGTACTAAATGAACCACATGCTAGGATGTTGGCTTACTTTCTTTGCCCTTGGGAGTATTGGTTTAGAGCGGTTCCTGTTATTCCTCTGTCAGGGGTGGGATCGTGCCCAGTACATATAAAGAGAGGTGCTTGCGATACATAACCTATTATAGTAATATATCCCCTCGTTCCCCACTCCTTCATCAACCGCTACGTGTCCCTTGGTTATTCTTTCATTGATACCGGGACTTTGGTAGAAAGGTAAGACGACTTGGTGTCTTCTTTGTGGATCAAAAGTATACTGTTTAGATTTGTGTATAGAAATCGATGCTACCCCAAGGGGTGCTCTTGTTGCAATGGTATACTCTTGTTCCTTTCTCTTTTTCCTGCTCTCTTCCAGTTCTCTCTACTTTATTTTACAGTCGGATGCGCTCGAGTTACGATTGTTGACACAGAAATGTACAGTACAATGTATGAACCTTTTTCCTGAGTGAATTGGTCGATAGGTTTGATCGAAAAGTGACTTCTCTAGGAATAGAAAAGAATCTATTAATTGATCGAAGAAAAGTATTATATCACTCTATTGTAGAAGGTAGGTCAAATCAATGTGAAAGAAAGCCCGAAGGAAGACCAAACTCTCTTTTCTTTTTAGTATGAACCCTAGACCTGAGGTCTTCACATCAATTGCTCAGTCCAAGTCTAGTATATTAATTATTGGCAATCATTGAATAAGTATTGGTAGTCGTAGAATAGACTCCTCCTGCTCACGCACCCAACCGGGGGACCGAGCAGGGCATGGCTAGCGGCATAGGCGCCTACTCAGCTTCAGCGGCTTCGTCCCACTGCCGACAGTCCCACGCCAATTGCTTTCAAAATCACTCTTACTGTGTAGCTACCTCCTCATCCCCTTATGTTGCCCTTAATCTCTCCTTGTGTTATTCTCTCCAAGCCAAGCAACAAGTCTAATCGAAGTTTGACTCTGCAGAAAGTCATTAATGGTAGGTTATTTCAGTTTTTTGAAAGAGACAGAGCGTGTCCACGATAAGATAATCCTGTAATAGATCGGTATGGTAGATTTGACCATGGAAGTCCAAGAAAGCAGGAAGATAAAACTCATAATTTCTGTATGCATCCGCCATAGTGATAATAAAATCTTCAAACCAAGCTTACTGCACACGCTTAGAGAATTCGGATTCCATTTTCGAAAGAGTAAAGTATGTTTTTTTTCTCGCTATTTCACTATTCTAGTAGCAAAACCTTGATATTAAGATTTCTCTCCCGAAAAATTTCTTGTTATTTATACAAGATCATGAGACCAATTTACTCGAATGCCAATGTTTATACTGGGCAAAACAGTTCTCTTATGTTTCACTCGCAATTAATATACTTGTTCAACAATCCCTGTATTCCGCTACGCACCGCATAAGCAGCTTAGCTTCCTTGCTCTGATGTCTCACTCGTCTCCTGCACAATTGCTCCTAGCGAGTACGGCTTTACGAGAAAGAAAGGTTAGAATCTACTTCATATTATTAGGACAGAGAATTAGCAGACAGTTCTAACCAACCCTATGGCTTTTTTCGTTAACCCAGGCCAAACTTGGGCAATAGCTTATTCATTTGTTTAGACTATTTCATGAACATTTAAAAAAGCAAGTCACTAAACTGGAAACCATAACAATAGACTAATACCCAACACACAGAATTTGCTCGCCAGGTTGATTTGATTGGATTTCTCGCAAAGAGAACCAAGATAGATAGGTTTCATGAGTCAATCTTCAGGGTACTTCGCTTCTAAGCAAAAGGTAATCATAAGTCGTGGATGCTCTTCTTTAATCACCTATCTCGCCTTGTGGAGTCAAGGAGGAGTCCTAGCTAAATGGGATATGAGATTCCCGTATAACTAGACTTCAACATTTTGAATAAACTGATAAACACTTTGACTGAGACAATTGATGCTATCTATCGAGAATTACCCATACTCAGCTTAATATGCCGCATCTTCTATCAAGGCACGATGGTCTATGAGCATGACCAATGGGAGTGGACGTTGCTAAGCATGCCGCCAAGACGTTAATGGATATAAGTGCCCGGGTTACCTTTTTCTTTTGCCACAATGTGCGCGTAGTCTGCTTATCTCCAGGAAATGAGAACACTTTTCACTACGGCTTATGCTTATTCGTTTGTTCAGGCTCGTTATTCGTTCTGGCATCCCCCCTCCCCTGCGTACCTCCTAGTAATAACTAAGGTGTTCCCTTTCGCGATGCTTCTCTGCCAGGGCGGTCAAGTGTAAGAGAGAGGTGCTTGCGATACAACCACGCCTTATAATCAGCTTTGAAAGTTCCGAAGTGTAACTATGCTTGTCGTCCATTCATTTGTTTCATAAGGGCAAACTACCTCCCCTAAGGAACCTTGATCGAGTGGGTTTATTTAATAAAGGGGTACCAAAATAGAAAAACACGATTTTCCCACCCATCCGGAACGAATTTACATCAATTTGAGTATCGTATCATGCCTAAAATCCTGGAAAACTGCAAAGAATTTGATCTTAAGGATATGATTTTCACATTCAAGTAGTTGGAGGAAGCATAGCTCTGGGAGAAGGTGCATATCATTCCATCAGTGCAAAGTCTCCTAGCAAGAGATGAATAACGACTGTAATGGAAGGAGTATTCCCCACTCCCGGCAGTCATTCTACTCGCTCTGCTCACTCCTCGTTGCTGCCATCGGTCCATCCTCCCTGTCGTACTCCTTAGGTCCTTGCCCTAGAATTTACGGCCCCTCAGACCCCTAATTTATGCATGAGAATGTCAGCTTAGCCTCCTCAGCTGTGCTATTGTGCTTGCTATGCTGTTTTGTTGTCCTCGAGAAAACAAAGAAAAGCTATTGCACTTTTCGTTCAAACTTCTGAACGTCTCATCTCTTTCCCAAAAGTGATAGATCGAACTTCGATCATGTCACGAGAGCGGATTCAGTTGGTTTCATCGGCCATTCTGCGAACCTAACAACTATCACTTACTGGTCAATTAAAGTGGGGTCAGTTTAACTCTTCTTCGGAGCTTTCAAATAAAAGAGTCTCATGCACTTGCTTATAGAAAGAAATCTTGCTTCAAATAATCATCCTAAAAAAAATACAACATTGGCTTCTTGCTCATCAAAGGCTCCGGCCCTTAGAAAACCAAAAGAACAATCTAATGGTAGACAGCTTGCATCAGTGCTCAGGCTTGTTTCCCGGGGTGTTATCCTCTCTTCCGACAGCTATCTGGACTCTTCCCAATCTGGTTATTCCCAATCCATTTCCAATATATTAATTGGCCTGAACCCAAATATGAATTGGATTCTACTTCCCAATACGAAGCCCGAATGAACTTAAAACAGGTCTCCCACAGTGAATATCTGGGGTTCCTATTAGAGACAAGAAATATAATACGCCTAGATAATCTGATATAGTACGAGTTTCGGAATAATCCTAGGCATCCTATTTCGACTTGATCTTATTCTCCAACCCGCTCATCTCGTAATGAGAATAGAATGGGAAAAGTCCATAACAAAAGTACGTCTGCGCGCTCTATGTATTGAACACGAACCGAATAGACGGAAAAGCAATTGGATCAGAGCATGTCATGCTTTGCTTGCCTATCTCCTTGTAAGTTTAAACAGTGGTTATCCAAATTAGTGCTTGTACTAAGGAGATTGATCCTAGCTCCTTCTTTTTATTAACTGGATGTTGGGCTTTTTTCTGCTCCTCGATCCGAGTTTCATTTGATGAAATGACGCTTACGATTCTGTTAGTGAGAAGCTAAGTTTCGCTTTAAGCCCGACAAGCAGGCAAGAGAACTAACCCTCAGTGGAAAGCTTGGAGGGATAAGATGGATCGGATCTACCCATTTCGGATGCAGCTTCTCCGGAAGGAGGTTATTCCCCGCTAGAATGTGATTAGTCGGTGCCATGTGGATTGGAATGCTTTGACTGATGGCCAGGAAATGGAAAAATAGTTTGTGGGGTTCAACCCTATTAACCCTCCTTTTATGAACCCTTATTCCCTTTGAAACCTCCATTATTGAGTCCTTAGCTTTCCAGTAATATCTTCATATTCTATAGAGCAAATCTGAATGCATTTTTTATATAATCGATCATACAATACAAATTGAAAAGAAGAAAAGAATCAGTGAGAAAGTTAATAATAATACACGAATGATGTTTTAAAAGCTTTAGCAACAAGTTGTATAAGAAACATGTGTAGCACTTTATAAAACTGAATAAAAGAACAAACGAATTTTGAATGCTACATCATTATACTTGAACATACATTCCCATAGACCAAGAAACATGAACGAAAGATGCTTTAAAACTTAATATAGTTAAAATAACATCAAAAATATGTGTATAGCACAAGCGGATAATAAGTATTATCATATTGGGTATCTGTAAAGTAGATGATAAATGTATTACATATAAGTTTGAATAGTTATTACACCTTTTCACTTACGGGTTCATAAGCACTACTAATATATGCACGTGCGTGTGTGTGTGAATATTGTGCACATCTCATTTAAATGGTATTTTAATGAGGTTTGCATTCACTTCATAATATATACTTAATTTTCTCTTTGTACCCGTACATATATAATAAATTAGGGGTGGGCATGGTTCGATCTGGTGCAATTTGGAATCCAAAACACTTCCACACCGGTTGATCAAAAATAGTACAAAGCATCATACTTACCATTCAAACGCTCGGTTTCGATTTGGTTTTGGTTAGGTTTGAACTCGTATTAATTATGAAATAAGGGAATTACTTCCATCAACAATCAATTTACGATTATGTGATATTGTGTCACTTAAAGATTAAAACATAGTTTTGTGCTAAATTGAAAGATTAGTTTCTAACTGTATGAATACTTCAATTTTACAATTAATGAAAATTGAAACAGTCTTAACGCATTAACCAAAGATTAACGTTAATCAATATGTAAACATTAAGTAAGATATAAATTTTCTTTTGTGATAACAATTATTATTAATATAATAACACCATATGTTGAAAATAGAACGTATATCGTTAAAATAAAAAAATTGGTTAGGATTTAGTTATATTTTTATCATAACATTACCAGTGTAGGTATGCGGTTCGGTCCAGTTTAATACGGTTGGATCTGCAGTTCAAACCGCAACTAAATCATATCATTCAAGTCGGTTCGGTTTGGAGTATTTGCTTTGGGGAAAGGATCCAGTTCAATTTTCCGCACCGCTTTTATAGTCTGGTCTGGGCAGTTTCCTTATTGCGGTGCAGTTTATGCACATCCCAGCCCTATAATAAACAAGACGGTCATAAAACAAAGGTGGCTTAAATAATGTTAACCTGATTACCAAAACTCATATACATTGATAGAAATATGGTATTAAGAAGAAAAAAAATCATGGGTTATAGAAAACTTTTCGATTAATTACTATTACAGGTAAACAAAGAGATGTTATCACAATAATTACATGTTTGACTTCTATAATATTCTTAGTTTCTGTTATTTTAGTTAAGTTTAGCAAACTACACAAATCATATCATGTAAGAATTATTATGGCTTGGTTGAGAGAAGGTCAAAGTGTAGATACATTCATAAATAAGTTGAAAAAGAGATGTTTGGAAACCCATGGAACTTAGCATGTGTAACAACCCGAAAATCTGGGCCAGTTTAAAATTTTTATTTTGGCAATTTTAGCGAATTTTGATTATTTAAAATGTATTATTTTAAATAATATCGACGAGAAATTTATTTTGAATAGAATTCGAATGTATATATTTATACGCGTCGTCGTTAGAATATAAATAATTATTTATAATTATAAAAGGAATTGAAAATGGCGCGGTAGTTCGATAATTCGATTTCAAACTTCAATTGAATGTACCGGGTGCAAAATAATCCGGATTTTAGTGAAACCAAAAACATTAGGATGTAATTGTGAATATCTTTCCAACGAATCCGACCAATCGAAATTTCATAGCGGGAATCAAAAGATATGTCCAGTTGAAAATTCTGAATAGTCGCTATGGAATTCAGGCCCTTAAAAATGGGAATTTTGCAAACGACCTCGGATTTCGACGAAACCACTTTTGTTGGATCCGTGATGTAAAGTTATTGCTAGGTTTCAAATTTCATAATTTTTCGAATCAATATGTGAGCGTAGCAAAGGAAAACGTGTTTGACCAGTTTCAGTTGATTTTAATCGACTGGAAAATAGCCATTTTTCCAACGGTCTCAAAATTCGACGAAACTAGTTTTGTTAGGACCGTATCGTCAATACGAAGCTAGAAAATATTTTTCGAGAATTTTTAGAGTTAGTATGTGACCCCGGTAATTTGAAATGTACGCTTAAAATTCAATATAGTGATTTAAATGTAAATTCAACGGAAACTGATCAAAATAATCGAATCAGCTTACGATACGTATCCCATTGTGTTCGGAATGGGGGCAATACGCTATGGACAACAGGCGGTGGGCCTCGTTTAGAGGTCGTATGTAAAAGTCAACTTTTTGAAATTAAATTAAATTAAATTAAATTAAATAATATAAAAATAAAAAAAAAATTCCTTCCCTCTCCTTATTCATTCTGCCCCCCCCCTTCAAAAATCAAATCGACAGAAAAAAAAAAAAAACCTAAACTATCGACAGCCCCTTCCTGAAGCGAACGCCACCACCCAACCGCCCCCTCCGTCCAGCCTCTCTCCTCCCCCCAGCGGCGCGACTCCCGAAGACCCCCCCCCCCGATGATCGCTGTCTCCAGACAAGCCCCCCCCCCCAAATCGCACGGACGCGACGAAGACCCCCCCCTTTTCGCCTGCTCCGCCCGCCGCCACAACCGCCTGCTCCCCTGGCCCACCAGCACCCGCGCGACCTCCTCCCCCTCCACAGTTCGCAGCAGACAGCCCTCCGCCTTCTCCTGACCACCGTGAGCTCATCCTCTGGCCATGTCAGATTCTGTCACCCTTCCGACGAACAGTGCGCCCCTCAGTCCCATTCGCTGTAAGCTTTTCAATTTATTTATTTTATTTATTTAATAAAATCAGTAATTACGGTATTTAAAAATCAGTTTTTACAGTTATAAAAATATAGATAAGAATATGAATAAGAATTAGATTGTAATGGCGTCAAAGATTTGATTCTTAACGATGTTAAAAATATAATTTGTATAATATGGAAAAGGATAAAATTTTAGTCGATCTAAAAATATGATTTTTATATTTTTAAAGTATTAAAAATATAATCTTTATTAAGTAGAAGATGTAAAAATATGATTTTTACATAGTAGGAACTAAAAATGTAATCTTTATGAGATAGAGAATATAAAAATATCATCTTTATATATGTAGCAAAATAAAAATCTGATTTTTATTATATATACGTTGAAATAAAGTGGTAGTTTTATGAAGGCGAAGTCTTTATTTTTGAAAAGGCGAAATCTTTATAGTATAGTAAAAATTCGATTTTTATATATTGAATAGCGAAGTAAAATTCGATTTTTACATATATAGTGGCTACAGCAACGAAGATGACAAAAATGCGAAAACGACGAAGACTTCTGCAAAGAAAGAGTCAAGATGATTGGATAGCTATTGGTGAGAATTTCTCACCTTTCAACTTCTATTTCTAGTTATATATATTTATACTAGGATGCAGACGGTGTTTAGTAGCACCCGACACAATCGTCCACAGACCATGGACTTGTTTGTTTGATTGCAAGAATTGGTTAGATTATTTGATTGAAATTGAATTGTTTGGTGAAATGAAATTGATTTGATTGATGTGTGAATGGCGTGGGCCTTCACTAGACCGGGGATAAGGCTAGGCCTCGTCCCGTTTCTAGTATCGTGCCGTTATGCCGCCGAAATTTTCTAAAAATAAGTTAGAAAAATAAAGATAACATTTTATTTAATAAATGAATCGAATAGAATATTCATAGGTTGAATAAAATAGTTTGATCATTAAAAATATAATTTTTAACGTGATTGTGAATAAATAAATATTCATTTACAAACCAGACGGTTTGTTTATGCACACCTATTTGAAGGACATTGATTGGGACGATAAATTTTACACATCGCCCAACTGCACAAATAAAAATCTGTGTTTGATTGCTTGAAACCCCATACGGGTATTGGGATGATATTTGACGTACACTAATCCCAATAATTAGTTGTATGTCAATCGATTGATTGACAGGCTGCTATAAGCGTTGAATATTTATATTCGATGCTTATACAGTGTAGAATGCACTTTGGATGATGGTTGATTATTCATCGTTGTTATTGTATACATGTGTTGTAGAGAATCCATATAATTAACTTTATATGGTAATTGATTGGGCCTCATTCCAGTTTCGAAAAAGAAATATTTGAAATAGAAATATTTGAAATAGAAATAAAAGAAATATTTGAAATAGAATATTTGAAAACAGAAACATATGAAGCCGTGTTGGTTAGATTGACGCCATTTTGACGTGAACGATATTTGTATCGATTTTATTCATTCTTCAATGAAAATTGAATAGATTTGAAATTCGAACCATGTAGAAATGAATTCGAATTGAAAATAAATAGAAATGAATTCGAATTGAAAATAAATAGAAATGAATTCGAATTGAAAATAAATAGAAATGAATTCGAATTGAATTTGAATATAAATGAATTCGAATTGAAATCGATTTGAAAAGAATTTAAAACGAATTTATATTGGAATATTCAATTTTGATTTGAAATTGAATATGAAGTTAAAACCGTTTTGAAAATGAATTTAAAACGATTTATAAAGCACGTTTTGAATTGAAATCGATGAAGTATATATTATATATATACATAATATAATGACCTGAATAGAACGCGCCACGTCGCGGTAGTTCGCGAATTTCGACCATTGACTTCGAATGGATATTACGGGAGATCCGACCGTCGGATTCTCCTGAAACCGGAACCGTTGGGTTCGTATCGAAAAGAGCTTTCTAACGAATATTAGAAATTTGAATTCTAACTGTTGGATTTGGAATTATGTCCAAATCAAATTTGG
The DNA here is from genome assembly GCA_030737875.1 of Allium sativum. Taxonomy (NCBI): domain Eukaryota; kingdom Viridiplantae; phylum Streptophyta; class Magnoliopsida; order Asparagales; family Amaryllidaceae; genus Allium; species Allium sativum. The sequence continues at coordinate 178,872,638 of CM060924.1, read as the reverse complement.
AAAAGGTCGTTGTAAGTGCAGTTCGATGACCGTTGTTGGAAATCGACTGTACGGGCCTTGATAAAATCATTAAAAATATCAATAATTTGTGTAAAATCATAAGAAATGATTTAGAAAGAATTGGGATGAAAAATTCCATATTTGAAAAGATAAAAATAGATTTTTATCGAAATGAACTAGTTTTGAACTAGAATTATAATTCTAATTATTTTTAAATAAATAAATTGAATTTGAAAAGGGTTTTAAAAATAACCAGAATTTCCAATGATTGCATTGGAGTGGATTTGAATCGAAATTGTCCTCGGAATATTTCGATGTTGGAATTCGTGATTATACGGATGTTGTTATGGAAATTTGAAAGATATATATTTATATCGTTATTTCCAATACGACATTTGTTAATCGTAGAATTTGATATTGAATATAAGCCGATATATATTTTCTATTTAGAGCCTTATATTGAATATCAAATGTGATTTGGGTTTGTCGTGAATGGTGTCTTCATTAACACTGTTCTTGAACCCAGTTGAGAAAAGATTAAATCTTTTTTATTTAGATTTAATGAAGTGTACCAATTAAATAATATTTAATTGAAATTGAATTGATATTGATTTTTGGGTTTATCGTGAACAGTGTTTTTAAATAACACTCGTTCTTTAACCCGATAATTAATGGAATGTGATTTTGGGTTTATCGTGAACCGTGTTTTAAATGACACTAATTCTTTAACCCAGTCAAAGATTAAGACTAAGTGGAGTTTTAATGAATCTTTAATTAGATTGAAAAGATCGAAAATGGAGTACCACCAATTTTGCTCCAGGCGAGAGTTAAATCTTTAATTAGATTTGAACGTGAAATGGTAATTAAATTTACCGATAACACCGTGGTGTTAGATATGAAGTATAACCAGTTTTACTTCATGGGATGAATAGGTTGGGATTGGGAAATTAAAACAAATGATTACTTCGGTAAGGTTCGCTAATCCCGACTAGTTTGAATTGATATTCAAAAATAGATTAAAGAATAAATTCCAGAAATTTATCTTGGATAAAATTAATGGGAACCTTTCCCTATGAATGTGAAATTTAGAAACTAACTGCCGGTTAGCCAAGCAGAATGGTTTTCTGGATATTGATCTGATGTTGGTTTCGGCCTTCGGGGTTAATATTTGGAGAATTATTCTCTTGATTAATTTACGGTTAGTGACTGATGAATTGGAATGAGGCGTATGTTGTGTTTGTGTAACACTTATTTAAAATATACGCGAGTTATTCGGGAAGACCGGGTTTATCCCATTCTGAATAACTGATACGACGATAAGTCGAAGATGAAGACGGTGGTCGAAGACCGGAAGTCTTCACGTCGTTTGGGTGATTACTGATGATCTTGATTGGGCTGTACACCCAAGAAGATGGAAACAGTTGGTGATCGTCCAGACGTGCTTGGAGATCGATGGATATGCTGGGTACTAGGTGCCTCCGGTTTCGTTCAGACTTAGAACGGACTTGTAAATGGACTGTGTGTCTGACATTGGATTTTAGTCCGTGTGATTGATCTCTATTAAATATATATCTGTTTGGCGGCGGAGAATTTATTCTCTTGCTTAACGCCCTTCTCTGAGACGTACGAGCTCAGGGGTTATATATTGATGGATATCAAACGCATGGAGTGAATTGCCTGTGTGGCATGCCTAAGTGGCAATTGATCGAGGCTTCTGTTGAAAAGCAAAGTCTTGTGGTGATGATCAAAGCACGGCCTTTGTGGCGTAGCTTTGTGTAACGTTTACTTCGCGAGTTTCGCACCCCGGTTGTGAACCAAAAACGAGAGAGGACCTCAGGGAGGGCATGCGTTTCTTTCTAGCTAGGGTGGTGTCAGTGACCTACCAGCCCTGACATTTATATACTTTTCACCTGTGTGGTTGTTGCTGTTGCGAGGCGCCTCGGTTTGATCGGACAATCCGGGTCCGATGGAGTCATTCGTTGGCTCATTTACACCCCAAAGGGTGAGGAAACATAGTGTTCAGGCATAATAATCCACATCGGTGGACCGGCCCTGACGATCCAAGGGGCAGTTGCGGCTGTTCCTGAGGGGCGGGCTAGAGCGTCTCGAATCGGTTGAGGACTATCTTTTGTCTCGGTTCATAGATGGAAACCCAATTTCCAAATACGTGACTTTGCGGTTTTATTTGTAAACCTATATATGGCGACATAGTGGCATGGGACGCTCATGTCGCCGATGATTGATATTTATGATTTGAAGTTGTTTTATATACTATGCACTTATAATAGTATCAAATGATTTGTTTTAAACGTATCAAGCATTCTTGGCTATTATAAGGTAAAAACCCTATCCCCCGGCTTGCGTTGCATTGTGTGATAGGACCTGGGTCTTATAACAGCTTCATTTTTCTTTATTTAGCATTGCGCTGTTGTTTTATGCACTGGTATTCTTGGGAGGAAACCCGTTCCGTGTTATACGGCGTGGTCCCTTGATTTGCCTAACTTTAAAAATAAAGATTAATAACTGTTTTAGTTCTCACACCAGTCACATGACTGACCTGGAGTTTATTGTTTTAACCTAAACTCTAGGTGCCCTTATTTTGACACGGGCAGCTAGTAGTTTTGGTTTTGTAGATTTATATTCACAGGATCCTGGTTTACAGCTGGAACGATATCCGGAAAGCTTTGTATCTGTATATCTCCTTCTAGTTGTGTATTGTATTATTTTCCGCTGCAATGTAATTCGTTGTAATCTCTGATAATTTGTGTTGTATAATATTCATTTATACTCTGTATATTCTTGTAATCTGATGCATTGTTGTAATATACAATGAAATGTTCTTTTATATGCGTTCTAATCTGTCGTGTTCTCAAACGATAGGGCATTTCGAATGGTCTGGGTCGGTTTAACGACTGGTTCGGACCGAGCGAAATTCCTTTCCGTCACAGTTGGTATCAGAGCTTTGGTTTACAAAGCTCAGAGAACAAGGCACATTAGAACCATACGAAAGAATTCATCAGATATTGGATTAGTAATATCCAATGGGGATGACTCGTCAGAGATGGGATCAGTGGTATCCTAGGGCGAGTGTGAAGAGTATATTTTTCAAATGAAAACCAAATTTGTTTGGAAAATTTAATCTTAAGTATTCGTATTTGAATAGAAAATTTTAAATTAAATTGTGGGCAATCGAGTATATAAGGTTTTGGGTATATGTCTTGCAAACGTGTATTCGAAGCTTTAATATACTGATAGATATAGAATCACTCTAGTTGCTGGAGGCGATTCGGATGATGAGGCATCGTCAGCAGTGGTTGAGTTCAAGTGTCTAGAGTGGTTATCTATATATTTCCATCAGATTGGTGTGAGAACCAAAACATACATAGGAATATTTGTTGTGATTTGGTATCAAAAACATGATTTTTGTATAAGTATCAAAATTATGAATTTGAAACTCTAATTCACTAATTGATTGATGTTTGTGTTGTTTGTTTATTTGTTTGCTAATTTTTAGCCATTTAGCCTAATTGAATCACATACTGAATTATATTGAAAATTGGTCGCATTTGCTTGCATATACTTGTACTTACATTGAACAAGTCATAGCAAGGAGGCTAGAGCAGAGAATAAAATTTGTTTGCCCAACAAATAGGTACATGTTTACTACATAATTTACTGTTTTGTTTGGGTGATGGTGACTTTATGAGCCTATTGGCTAGCCGCTTGGCGTTTTCTTTTCCTTTTTGAGATTAGAAGGACCGGGGAAGCTATTTGAAATTCCCCGATGCTCCCGTTGCAGGGGAGGTTATGGCGAAATTTTTCGAAAATTTAGGGTGTTAGCCAAATTTTTGAAATTTTAGAAAATTCTCAGAAACTGAAAAGTTGGAGAATGGAAGCCAGATCGAACGTAGAGTTGATTAATCAAACCACTTTCGACTTTGTTCCTTTTCGGGGACGAAAAGTTTTAAGTGGGGGAGATTGTAACAACCCGAAAATCTAGGCCAGTTTAAAATTTTTATTTTGGCAATTTTAGCGAATTTTGATTATTTAAAATGTATTATTTTAAATAATATCGACGAGAAATTTATTTTGAATAGAATTCGAACGTATATATTTATACGCGTCGTCGTTAGAATATAAATAATTATTTATAATTATAAAAGGAATTGAAAATGGCGCGGTAGTTCGATAATTCGATTTCAAACTTCAATTGAATGTACCGGGTGCAAAATAATCCGGATTTTAGTGAAACCAAAAACATTAGGATCTAATTGTGAATATCTTTCCAACGAATCTGACCAATCGAAATTTCATAGCGGGAATCAAAAGATATGTCCAGTTGAAAATTCTGAATAGTCGTTATGGAATTCAGGCCCTTAAAAATGGGAATTTTGCAAACGACCTCGGATTTTGACGAAACCACTTTTGTTGGATCCGTGATGTAAAGTTATTGCTAGTTTTCAAATTTCATAATTTTTCGAATCAATATGTGAGTGTGGCAAAGGAAAACGCGTTTGACAGTTTTAGTTGATTTTAATCGACTGGAAAATAGCCATTTTTTCAACTGTCTCAAAATTCGACAAAACTAGTTTTGTTAGGACCGTATCGTCAATACGAAGCTAGAAAATATTTTTCGAGAATTTTTAGAGTTAGTATGTGACCCCGGTAATTTGAAATGTACGCTTAAAATTCAATATAGTGATTTAAATGTAAATTCAACGGAAACTGATCAAAATAATCGAATCAGCTTACGATACATATCCCATTGTGTTCGGAATGGGGGCAATACGCTATGGACGACAGACGGTGGGCCTCGTTTAGAGGTCGTATGTAAAAGTCAACTTTTTGAAATTAAAATAAATTAAATAATATAAAAATAAAAAAAATATTCCTTCCCTCTCCTTATTCATTCTGGCCCCCCCTTCAAAAATCAAATCGACAGAAAAAGAAAAAAAAAACCCTAAACTATCGACAGCCCCTTCCTGAAGCGAACGCCACCACCCAACCGCCCCCTCCGTCCAGCCTCCCTCATCCCCCACCAGCGGCGCGACACCCGAAGACCCCCCCCCCCCCCGATGATCGCTGTCGCCAGACAAGCCCCCCCCCCCAAATCGCACGGACGCGACGAAGATCCCCCCCTTTTCGCCTGCTCCGCCCGCCGCCACAACCGCCTGCTCCCCTGGCCCACTAGCACGCGCGCGACCTCCTCCCCCTCCGCAGTTCGCAGCAGACAGCCCTCCGCCTCCTCCTGACCACCATGAGCTCATCCTCTGGCCATGTCAGATTCTGTCGCCCTTCCGACGAACAGTGCGCCCCTCAGTCCCATTCGCTGTAAGCTTTTCAATTTATTTATTTTATTTATTTAATAAAATCAGTAATTACGGTATTTAAAAAATCAGTTTTTACAGTTTTAAAAATATAGATAAGAATATGAATAAGAATTAGATTGTAATGGCGTCAAAGATTTGATTTTTAACGATGACAAAAATATAATTTGTATAATATGGAAAAGGATAAAATTTTAGTCGATCTAAAAATATGATTTTTATATTTTTAAAGTATTAAAAATATAATCTTTATTAAGTAGAAGATGTAAAAATATGATTTTTACATAGTAGGAACTAAAAATGTAATCTTTATGCGATAGAGAATATAAAAATATCATCTTTATATATGTAGCAAAATAAAAATCTGATTTTTATTATATATACGTTGAAATAAAGTGGTAGTTTTATGAAGGCGAAATCTTTATTTTTGAAAAGGCGAAATCTTTATAGTATAGTAAAAATTCGATTTTTATATATTGAATAGCGAAGTAAAATTCGATTTTTACATATATAGTGGCTACAGCAACGAAGATGACAAAAATGCGAAAACGACGAAGACTTCTGCAAAGAAAGAGTCAAGATGATTGGATAGCTATTGGTGAGAATTTCTCACCTTTCAACTTCTATTTCTAGTTATATATATTTATACTAGGATGCAGACGGTGTTTAGTAGCACCCGACACAATCGTCCACAGACCATGGACTTGTTTGTTTGATTGCAAGAATTGGTTAGATTATTTGATTGAAATTGAATTGTTTGGTGAAATGAAATTGATTTGATTGATGTGTGAATGGCGTGGGCCTTCACTAGACCGGGGATAAGGCTAGGCCTCGTCCCGTTTCTAGTATCGTGCCGTTATGCCGCCGAAATTTTCTAAAAATAAGTTAGAAAAATAAAGATAACATTTTATTTAATAAATGAATCGAATAGAATATTCATAGGTTGAATAAAATAGTTTGATCATTAAAAATATAATTTTTAACGTGATTGTGAATAAATAAATATTCATTTACAAACCAGACGGTTTGTTTATGCACACCTATTTGAAGGACATTGATTGGGACGATAAATTTTACACATCGCCCAACTGCACAAATAAAAATCTGTGTTTGATTGCTTGAAACCCCATACGGGTATTGGGATGATATTTGACGTACACTAATCCCAATAATTAGTTGTATGTCAATCGATTGATTGACAGGCTGCTATAAGCGTTGAATATTTATATTCGATGCTTATACAGTGTAGAATGCACTTTGGATGATGGTTGATTATTCATCGTTGTTATTGTATACATGTGTTGTAGAGAATCCATATAATTAACTTTATATGGTAATTGATTGGGCCTCATTCCAGTTTCGAAAAAGAAGTATGTGAAATAGAAATATTTGAAATAGAAATATTTGAAATAGAAATAAAAGAAATATTTGAAATAGAATATTTGAAAACAGAAACATATGAAGCCGTGTTGGTTAGATTGACGCCATTTTGACGTGAACGATATTTGTATCGATTTTATTCATTCTTCAATGAAAATTGAATAGATTTGAAATTCGAACCATGTAGAAATGAATTCGAATTGAAAATAAATAGAAATGAATTCGAATTGAAAATAAATAGAAATGAATTCGAATTGAAAATAAATAGAAATGAATTCGAATTGAATTTGAATATAAATGAATTCGAATTGAAATCGATTTGAAAAGAATTTAAAACGAATTTATATTGGAATATTCAATTTTGATTTGAAATTGAATATGAAGTTAAAACCGTTTTGAAAATGAATTTAAAACGATTTATAAAGCACGTTTTGAATTGAAATCGATGAAGTATATATTATATATATATAATATAATGACCTGAATAGAACGCGCCACGTCGCGGTAGTTCGCGAATTTTGACCATTGACTTCGAACGGATATTACGGGAGATCCGACCGTCGGATTCTCCTGAAACCGGAACCGTTGGGTTCGTATCGAAAAGAGATTTCTAACGAATATTAGAAATTTGAAATCTAACGGGTGGATTTGGAATTATGTCCAAATCAAATTTGGAAAAGGTCGTTGTAAGTGCAGTTCGATGACCGTTGATGGAAATCGACTGTACGGGCCTTGATAAAATCATTAAAAATATCAATAATTTGTGTAAAATCATAAGAAATGATTTAGAAAGAATTGGGATGAAAAATTCCATATTTGAAAAGATAAAAATAGATTTTTATCGAAATGAACTAGTTTTGAACTAGAATTATAATTCTATTTATTTTTAAATAAATAAATTGAATTTGAAAAGGGTTTTAAAAATAACCAGAATTTCCAATGATTGCATTGGAGTGGATTTGAATCGAAATTGTCCTCGGAATATTTCGATGTTGGAATTCGTGATTATACAGATGTTGTTATGGAAATTTGAAAGATATATATTTATATCGTTATTTCCAATACGACATTTGTTAATCGTAGAATTTGATATTGAATATAAGCCGATATATATTTTCTATTCAGAGCCTTATATTAAATATCAAATGTGATTTGGGTTTGTCGTGAATGGTGTCTTCATTAACACTGTTCTTGAACCCAGTTGAGAAAAGATTAAATCTTTTTTATTTAGATTTAATGAAGTGTACCAATTAAATAATATTTAATTGAAATTGAATTGATATTGATTTTTGGGTTTATCGTGAACAGTGTTTTTAAATAACACTCGTTCTTTAACCCGATAATTAATGGAATGTGATTTTGGGTTTATCGTGAACCGTGTTTTAAATGACACTAATTCTTTAACCCAGTCAAAGATTAAGACTAAGTGGAGTTTTAATGAATCTTTAATTAGATTGAAAAGATCGAAAATGGAGTACCACCAGTTTTGCTCCAGGCGATAGTTAAATCTTTAATTAGATTTGAACGTGAAATGGTAATTGAATTTACCGATAACACCGTGGTGTTAGATATGAAGTATAACCAGTTTTACTTCATGGGATGAATAGGTTTGGATAGGGAAATTAAAACAAATGATTACTTCGGTAAGGTTCGCTAATCCCGACTAGTTTGAATTGATATTCAAAAATAGATTAAAGAATAAATTCTAGAAATTTATCTTGGATAAAATTAATGGGAACCTTTCCCTATGAATGTGAAATTTAGAAACTAACTGCCGGTTAGCCAAACAGAATGGTTTTCTGGATATTGATTTGATGTTGGTTTCGGCCTTCGAGGTTAATATTTGGGGAATTATTCTCTTGATTAATTTACGGTTAGTGACTGATGAATTGGAATGAGGCGTATGTTGTGTTTGTGTAACACTTATTTAAAATATACGCGAGTTATTCGGGAAGACCGGGTTTATCCCATTCTGAATAACTGATACGACGATAAGTCGAAGATGAAGACGGTGGTCGAAGACCGGAAGTCTTCACGTTGTTTGGGTGATTACTGATGATCTTGATTGGGCTGTACACCCAAGAAGATGGAAACAGTTGGTGATCGTCCAGACGTGCTTGGAGATCGATGGATATGCGGGGTACTAGGTGCCTCCGGTTTCGTTCAGACCTAGAACGGACTTGTAAATGGACTGTGTGTCTGACATTGGATTTTAGTCCGTGTGATTGATCTCTATTAAATATATATCTGTTTGGCGGCGGAGAATTTATTCTCTTGCTTAACGCCCTTCTCTGAGACGTACGAGCTCAGGGGTTATATATTGATGGATATCAAACGCATGGAGTGAATTGCCTGTGTGGCATGCCTAAGTGGCAATTGATCGAGGCTTCTGTTGAAAAGCAAAGTCTTGTGGTGATGATCAAAGCACGGCCTTTGTGGCGTAGCTTTGTGTAACGTTTACTTCGCGAGTTTCGCACCCCGGTTGTGAACCAAAAACGGGAGAGGACCTCAGGGAGGGCATGCGTTTCTATTTAGCTAGGGTGGTTTCAGTGACCTACCAGCCCTGACATTTATATACTTTTCACCTGTGTGGTTGTTGCTGTTGCGAGGCGCCTCGGTTTGATCGGACAATCCGGGTCCGATGGAGTCATTCGTTGGCTCATTTACACCCCAAAGGGTGAGGAAACATAGTGTTCAGGCATAATAATCCACATCGGTGGACCGGCCCTGACGATCCAAGGGGCAGTTGCGGCTGTTCCTGAGGGGCGGGCTAGAGCGTCTTGAATCGGTTGAGGACTATCTTTTGCCTCGGTTCATAGATGGAAACCCAATTTCCAAATACGTGACTTTGCGGTTTTATTTGTAAACCTATATATGGCGACATAGTGGCATGGGACGCTCATGTCGCCTATGATTGATATTTATGATTTGAAGTTGTTTTATATACTATGCACTTATAATAGTATCAAATGATTTGTTTTAAACGTATCAAGCATTCTTGGCTATTATAAGGTAAAAAACCTATCCCCCGGCTTGCGTAGCATTGTGTGATAGGACCTGGGTCTTATAACAGCTTCATTTTTCTTTATTTAGCATTGCGCTGTTGTTTTATGCACTGGTATTCTTGGGAGGAAACCCGTTCCGTGTTATACGGCGTGGTCCCTTGATTTGCCTAACTTTAAAAATAAAGATTAATAACTGTTTTAGTTCTCACACCAGTCACATGACTGACCTGGAGTTTATTGTTTTAACCTAAACTCTGGGTGCCCTTATTTTGACACGAGCAGCTAGTAGTTTTGGTTTTGCAGATTTATATTCACAGGATCCTGGTTTACAGCTGGAACGATATCCGGAAAGCTTTGTATCCGTATATCTCCTTCTAGTTGTGTATTGTATTATTTTCCGCTGCAATGTAATTCATTGTAATCTCTGATAATTTGTGTTGTATAATATTCATTTATACTCTGTATATTCTTGTAATCTGATGCATTGTTGTAATATACAATGAAATGTTCTTTTATATGCGTTCTAATCTGTCGTGTTCTCAAACGATAGGGCGTTTCGAACGGTCTGGGTCGGTTTAACGACTGGTTCGGACCGAGCGAAATTCCTTTCTGTCACAGCATGTAGCAGAAAACTTTTCGATTAACGACTTGTCTTTTCGACTGCTTCAAGCCGGTAATTAAACCAACTCGAACCGTTCGAAATTACATTTTGTTATTTAGCTTACAGGGCTTGATAGAATGAGACACAAAAAACACAGAATTGAGAGAGCGTAATTTGAAATATAAATTATTATGAAACTAATATTCTGAAAGTGTAGCACAATAGGAGTATAGCGCTATTTTGAAATTAATAAATTTTGTAATGAATTATTTTTGAATTGGTAAATAGTTTTAAAATTCTATGTATTTCTGCTATGTTAAATTTATGTAAACTCTGATATTTTGCATAAAATGCTTTCACTATGAGATATTGTGGTTTATTTATTATGTGATTTCTATGTTTGATTCTGTTTAAACCTCATAAGTAAATAATAATATGTCATTTAGATCGGTTCGAGTTGGTTTAATTACTGACTTGAAGCGATCAAAAAGGCAGGATGTCACAATTGGTATCAGAGCATTGGTTTACACAAAACTTAGCTTATGGGGTTGAATAAGAATCAGACATAGAAATCACAGAATTGAGAGAGCGTAATTTGAAATATGAATTATTATGAAACTAATATTTTGAAAGAGTAGCACAACAGGAGCATGGAGCTATTTTGAAGTTAATAAATTTTGAAACGAATCATTTTTAAATTGATAAATTATTTTAAAAATCTAAGTATTTCTATTGTGTAAAATTTCTGTAAACTCTAATATTTTGTATAAAATGCTTTCCTATGAGATATTGTGGTATATTTATTCTGTGATTTCTATGTTTGATTTTGTTTAAACCTCGTAAGTAAATAACAATCTGTCATTTTGAACGGTTCGAGTTGGTTGTATCACCGACTTGAAGCGACCAAAAAGGCAAGATGTTACACCAGGTTGTGTAGTCTATAGCACGTAGCGCAAGCTGGTGTGTAGTCTATAGCGCATAGCGCAATGCTTGCGCTATGCATTATAGCGTGCGTTAATGCGTTCATTTAGAAAAAAGAAGTGATCAAGTATGTTTTACCTAATTAATTTTTTTGTGTATGCATATTTTGTGTCATATCCAAACCGTTCAAGACTCCCAATATATACAAGCACTACCATACTTTATGGATGAATTTAATATTTTTTATGCAAAATATAATTATATTATTAAAATTACGATAAGTTCATATTGTACAGTCAAAATAATTGATGGATATAATATATTTGTATCTTACAAATTTAATTTTAGTTCTTATAATTGTGAGTTATAATGAGATTTATTTCTATTTATCAATTATGGTGACATAAAACTCTCAAAAAAAATGCATGAAAATACATTTTTGTACAAAATGTTTAAAAAAGAAAATCTACTAACAAGTACTGAGAAAAAAAAATTATAAATAAGAAAAGTTGTAATGTGAAAATAAGATCAAGTGAAAATAATATATGAAGTCTGCAATAACAAGATTCAAATAAACAAAAGTTAAATGTGATTAAAGTGTACAATAATAAAACATAGAAATTATATTATGCTTTTGCATTTTTAAAACATATTCACTAGTTTCATCAAATCATAACCATTAACCATTATTTAAACGATCATCAATCTCTTCTTCTTTCGAATCATACTCTATGGCATTTTTCCTCTGAGTCATTATAAATAATAGCGTGTTATTTTGGGCTTAGTTCAATGTTCAAACATTAAAAAAAGACAAAAACAAAATAGCACGCTATTTAGAGATATGCGCTATTTTATGCTATGATAAAGTAGCGCGCTATTTTTGTGCTATAGAGAACCCTTGCGCTATTATAAGTACAATAGCGGAAGCACTGCGCTATGCACTATTTGTTGCTATAGCGTGCTGCAGTGCACGCTTTGATAACACAGACGCCAGTACACTTTCTCCAATATTTTATCCTGGGATAAACGACTGTTGGTTTTCTACCATTAAAAAGTGAAAGAAGTCTTTGGTTCTATGACATATCACTTTAGCAAAGATTTATATAGCACATTTTCACAGGAGATAAGTTTGCAGTCTGAAATTGATTGTGGCTTATCCTTCTTTGAAATGAGTGTAACAAAATTATGGTTAAGTGCCTTTGGCAGTTGCTTTAGACTGAGTTTTTTTATAACTGCTTTTAAGTCATATTGCAGGAAATCCCAATGGAGCTTGTAGAACTTAGCACTGAAACCATCAGGGTCTGGTGTAACAACCCGTGTTTATTCAACTAATAAAAAAAATTGATGTAACATAAATTTTGGAGAAAAATGGTAAATTGCAAGGTTGATAATTCTATTAAGTGAATTTAGTAGATATAAACTTGAATAAGCTTACTTAACGGTGAATTCAATAAGTTATTAATATAATAACTTGTACATGATGGTAAATATAAGATTTGGTTATTAATTGAAATAAAAGGAATTAAACCAATTATGGAAAAAGAATGGTAATTAAAGGAATAAATTAATGTTTAACTAATTTTAAAAATAACGATTACAATAGATTAATTAATTAGTTTGTAAAACCAGTTGCTATTTAATTCATTGTTGATAAATTGGAAATAAATTTTAACTAATGCGCGTAATTACTCTAGTTAAGGTGAATAAACTTATAACTTAAAATATTGACATAATAAATTTCAAATAAGTGTTAAATAAGAACAAAATGTGACGATGTATGGAATAATAAAGTAAATAGCGAATTAAACGAGACTTGATCGAATTTAAATTATGATAAATAAAATGATTGCAATTAATTATAATTAAGTATTTTGTAATCATACATTAAGCGATAAATGGAAGTTACTAACGTAATAGGATATAAACAAAAAAGTGAAAATTATATTTATAAATTCAAGATTGGATGACAAAAAAGAATTCAAATTAAATCAAACCCATTTCGTGGAATTATATATATATATACATATACATATATATACACATATACATACATATATATATATATACACTTAATGATATTTAATTACAGCTAAAACCAAACACTGCAACTCTATGTAGTAATGAACCTGAAATTTGATATGTAAATTTGTTTTAAAGTTTTAGTAAATGTTTAGGTAACAATTTAAGTAATCAAATTGATAAAAGTTTGTTTAATTAACCATTTATAGTAAATGTCTAAGTAACCATTTATAGTAAATGTTGAATAAAAAGGAAATCCAACTAATTTAACTTATTTAATCAAACCGACTTTGTCGATTTTTCTTAATTCTAGTGAGCCTTCAAAAACTTGTGTTCGTCTGAAGCTTTTTAACAATACCCATTTTGACCTCCTTCGAACAAAATCATGACTTATGCATTAATTACAATGTCTTCTGTTAAATAAAATCATGACTTGTGCCTTAATTACAATGTCTTCTATTAAATAATCATGACTTACCTGGTTTGTTCATCATTTACACAGATACCTAGTTAATGTATACTTTACATATTTTGTGTCAGTTAATCAATGCCGATTATTCCTTCTCATAAAGTTTAATGGATTATTAGTTTCGATCACTAGGTAATTGTTGCCATAATTTGGAATAGTCCAAAAAGAGAATAATATGTCCAACGTAAAAACCAGAACGGTTTGATTTTATGTAAACTTTTTGCAAATAAATGGTAAGTTTGTATATTCTTCCATTCAGTGCAATTTTTTCAGTAAAATGAAATTTTAACGTATTTGTTGCTTGCCCGATTTAATTCCTAATTTTGTAAATGATAAATTAACATATAGGCCATTACATAATTTCAATTACACCTATCATGCTAATTTTCTTATGTAGTATATCATTATTTATTCTTGCAGTTACAGCTTGAGATCATACTCTGTAATATTTTCGTATGTAGTATATCATTATTTATTGTTGCAGTTACTACTTGAGATCATACTCTGTAATATTAAATGGTAAGCTTTTTATGTAAACGTTTTGCAAATAAATGGTAAGCTTATATATTCTTCCATTTAGCGCAATTTTTTCAGTAAAATGAAATTTTAACGTATTTATTGCTTGCCAGATTTAATTCCTAATTTTGTAAACGATAAATTTCAATTACACCTATCATGCTAATTTTCTTATATGGTATATCATTATTTATTCTTGCAGTTACACCTTGAGATCATAATCTGTAATATTAAATGGTAAGCTTTTTATGTAAACATTTTGCAAATAAATGGTAAGCTTATATATTCTTCCATTCAGTGCAATTTTTTCAGTAAAATGAAATTTTAACGTATTTATTGCTTACCCGATTTAATTCCTAATTTTGTAAACGATAAATTAACATATAGGCCATTACATAATTTCAATTACACATATCATGCTAATTTTCTTATGTAGTATATCATTATTTACTCTTGCAGTTACAGCTTGAGATCATACTCTGTAATATTAAAAGATGTATAACTTGTGATTAACAAATTTTGTATATATGCAATGTCATATTATATATTACTAATTTTGTAATCTGCAGATTCTATAGATGTACAACCACATATATGTAGAATTAACTACCCATTTACCTCAAAATGTTACACATATGCAACCTCATATTATATACTTGTCTTTACTAATAATCTTTACTAATAATCGGAATAGGTTTGGTGTCACACTTTTTTGGTGTACACCCGAACTGACGAAAATGCCCTTTACTTAATTTGTATCATACAATTAACTCACCTGTAGGTAAGTATTCAAACGTTAATTATAATTGTAATATAACGTATATTAATTATAATCCGCGAACATCGATTATAATTGTAGCGTATATTAATTATCATTAATTCTTTGACCATTTTCTTCTTTTATGTATATATTTTTAATATCATTCGTTTCTATAATTAAATTCTGATACGTATATCAATTCCGCAAATTTGTTTCTACTTAATTATATTTTCAAATTTGAAACCCAAATGTTTATATATTTACTTATTTTCTGCTTTGTATAGCTTTTTTTTTAAATTTATTTCCTACTTTGCTTTATGTAATACGTATATACCATTTTTTTAATCGCTTTATTTAGAAGCAGTCAATCCCTTGAAATTCGCATACGTTAATTATCATTAATTCTTTGACCATTTCTCTTCTTATACGTATATATTTTTAATATCAAAATTATTCCAATCAGCCTAAATTTCGATAGGCAATTAGTCAAAATTTTGAAACATTCAGCTTTTACAAAAGCCATGTGGAGGACTTATCCCAACCAAAAAAGATAGACAACAATCTGATTAGTTGTCACACATTATGCCTCATAATAAATATGGTAATATATATTATCAATTAATATATTTATAAAAAATATCACATGGCAAAAATTATTCCAATTAGCCTAAATTTTAATAGGTAATTAGTAATTTTTTTGAAACATTCAGCTTTTACAAAAGCCACGTGGAGGACTTATCCCAACCCAAAAAGATAGACAACAATCTGATTAGTTGTCACACATTATGCTTCATAATAAATATGGTAATATATATTATCAATTAATATAAAATTTTATTATACAAAATATTACATGGTAAAAATTATTCCAATCAGCCTAAATTTCGATAGGCAATTAGTCAAATTTTTGGAACATTTAGCTTTTATAAAAGCCACGTGGAGGACTTATCCCAACCAAAAAGATAGACAACAATCTAATTAGCTATCACAAATTATGACTCATAATAAATATGATAATATATATTATCAATTAATTCATGAAATTACAGAAAAATCCCCTTCGTTCTATAAATAGCACTCAGTATAATCATTCATCTTCATCGCTCTTTGATCTTCAACCTTTTCTGCTACTCCTCCAGCATTTCGATCCCTTGCCACTACTAACATCTGTCAACATTACTTTAGTTTAGCTTCTCTATTTAGGTTGAGATATATTTCTATTTTCTTTTGTATTATATGTGTTACAGAATTTTAAGTTCCAATGTTATTTGTTTACGCTGTAATTTTTTTTTTTTTTTTTGCAGGTGGATTTTATGGAGAAAAATGGATAGTGGAGAATATGGCAACAGAATTTGCTATATACAAATAAACCATAGGGTGCGTTTTTTACAGGTCCCTATTAACTTTCAAAGTAAAAAAAAACCCGCGCATACTTTCCAATACAATTCCGGTCCCTGTTTTTGAATGTGCGCCTCCTACATTAGTGCATCCGCTTCCACCTGTCATGTCACGCTCAGGTCCATTTTTTGTTTCGCTCCTACGTATTTTTCCAAAAAAAATAGTGCGGCCATGACAAAAAAAAAAAAAAATTGTAAAATCTGAAAATAATCCCAGAAGTCCACGCCAAAAAAAAAAAAAAAAAAAAAACTTGCATATATGTATGCAAGTATTGCCTATACTTGCATACATGTATGCAATTATTGCACAAAGGAAATTATGCTATAGTTTTGCCTGCATATATGTTGCACACAAATGTGCATGTTTCATATGTAATTGCACAATTGAATGCAAATAAAAAAGAACTAATTCAACAACGGATACAAACACTGGAATAATTGCACATATATACGCAGGAAATTGAAATTATTGCATGAAAAAATGCGACTAACTGCATTTATCGTTCTTTTTTGCAGTTTAATTTTATTTTTTTTCATGTTTTTGAATTTCTTTAAGTGAATTTATGGTCGAATGAATTATTTAAAAAATAATATTCGGATTTTTTTTACTTTTTTTTTTCCACTTTTTTCGCAACTTTTGAAAAATAGGGACCTAATCTATAATAAGTTTATCACTGGATGTGAGCCTAATTAAGTTTGCTTTTAGGGACCTGAGCCTTATTTTCACTAAACCATAACCGTCTATTGCTATCTTCAAAAGGAGAGATTTGATCTATTTTCTTTGGTTAATTATTTCTTCCTGTAATGTTTGAAATATAGTTTAAACAATATTTATTTCTAGTTCATTTCTTATAATGCAAGCTTATGAAGTAGCAATCACCATAAACGAAATTTATCTTAATCCTACTTATTGTTTTATATTTAAAACTTTGCTTTAAGGCATGTCGTTATCACTACAACAGGAACAGGGGTTTCCAACGGCCAGGGGCCGTTGGCGGCCGTTGGAAACCCCGTTGGAAGCCATTGGTCAATCCGTTGGTATACGGATCAACGGCTTCCAACGACTTCCAACACAAACGACGCTTAATTTCCAATGGCTTCCAACTGATAAATAAGGACACGTGTATGATGTTTTAAGCAAATAGGCCGTTGGAAGCCGTTTGTATGGAATGACCTGTAAGCCGTCGCGGGCTGTTGGTCGCCGTTGGAAATCTGGGTGTTTTTTTTACAGATTTTAGATTTACCACTACAAGCCACACAACAAATATAAAACATTCTGAACTGCTCCATTTCGAGCATATAACTCACAATCTCAACCATATATACACCCAAACACAATACGAAATAAAAAACAAACACAAAACACATAAATTAACCAATATTTACATAACATTACCACCAAATTTCGCCAAAACAACACCAAACCATCACCATGTCCAAAATAACATAACCATCTCCAAACAACATAACCAACACCATGTCCAAACCGTATCATCACCAAACCATCATAACATCATGTCCAAACCATGATAACAAAATATATACAACTACCATGCATGTAGCAAGCCTCATAAACTCTCAAAACACATCAAAACAAGCTAACCTGATCAACACTCTCCCCCTGAAGATGAAGGTGTCGTACCGTGCTGGGCAATGTACTCCGCCAATCGCTGGTTAAGCAACTCCATCTGCTCTTCACGGCGACGATCACGTTCATGAAGCTCTGCGATCTGTGCTTTCAACTGTGCGATTTCTTCCTTTTCCTGAGCCTCCTTATACTTCTGCTGAGATGTTGTAATCTGTATATAATTTCAGATTTTCAGTATTTCATAATAGTAGTTCGAATACATTTGAGTTTTTATTATAAACTTTAGTATTACCTCTAGATTTCCATAACCATATCGTCTGTTTCGGGTAGCAGGATCCATGACAGCATCAAATATCTTGTCCTCATCTTCCTTGGTCAGCTCAGTCCTCCCTGTAGCTTCCAGTACCTGCGCCCTTTGCTCCTGAAATTTCTCCTGTTAAACAAAAATAAAATAAATTTAGATAACACTATTTTAATTAAATTACAAGTCTACTTAACTATTTTATACTTACATATCTCTCACGCGCCTTATCATCATGGTCCCAAGTGTACGAAACTGAGCATGTGTCGTCAGTCTGACTCAATGCATGTGTATGCTCGAAAACATCCCAGTACGACACAGGAGCCATACGCGCTCTCTCCTGAAATAAGCATGCACACATGTAAATTAAAACTTAAACTTAAATCAACTATTAATTTTAACTAGTTATGAATTAAAATTTTAAACTGTGCAATTACAAAATATACTAGATCCTCACGATGATGCTGAAATGACTTGGACCCACCTCGATGCGTAACCGGATTCTTGCTCCTATTAGCTGCATTTATCTCAGAAGAGGCCTATACATTTAAATTTAAAAAAAATGTCTTAGTCTAAATCACATACTAATTGAATAGAATAATTTGAATTAAAAATATGCAGTAAAATTTACCAGAAAGTCCTCATTACTATTCCAATAAGTAAGTAAATCATTCCACACTGACTCGCTCACCCAAGACTGCCTTTTCCCACTTTATTTTAAAGTGTTCATTGTTTGTCTGTAATTTGCTGCCACTTTACTGTTCCAGTGGCGCTTAACGAGATCCAAATCCGTCTCCTGGAGATCCACCGCCCCCTGCGTTTTTTATATAAATAGCATACATATAAAGTTATCAAATAGGAGCATGTACTTAATATAAGAAATGTTATATCATACATATGTACCAAAAAATCCTGCCATATGGTCTCCTTAACTAAGTCGGGTATCGAGCTCCAAGTGGGCCAACATACAGTCATGTAGGCCTGATAAGCACGTTTTGATATCCTCAAAATTGTATTGGACGGCTCCAACTCAAACCCCCTGTGTTAAACGGGAAAAAAACACATGGTTGCTAGAACAACAATTTAAATAATTTATTGTACTTAAATTAAATTTATACAAAAAACTTAGTTTTTACCCTTTTGATGCTTTTGGCTTAAGCCAGACCGCAGGACGGGATAACTCCGACGATGGACCACCCTCCTCGCCACCTGACGCCATACCTGTTACAAACAAAAACATAACATAACATAACATAACATGATGTAACATAACATAACATAACATGAACGAACTATATGTAAAAACATGGTATTAGATAACATGAGTACTTGATAATAGAAATGTCATAACATGAGTACAAGTTTGTTTCATAGAAGTGTTAAATATAAGTTTGATTCATAGATTTGTCTAGTTAACATATGATCAAGTTTGATTCATAGAAGTGTTAAATATAAGTTTGATTCATAGATATGTCTAGTTAACATATGAGTTTGATTCATAGAAATGTCATAAAAATAAATATATGGTTACTTGATAATAGAAATGTCATAACATAAAATTACCTTTTGAAAATGAGGAGTATTAGTTAGTCGTCCTCATCACTTTCAGATTCCGACTCTATTTCCTCCTCCATATATGGTTCATCTGTAGTCTCAAATACATCAATTAATGCATTCGATTCATCGTTTAGAGGTCCAAAATCTGTTTGATCGTCGGTTATTACTATTTCTGCATTTTCCTCGACGTCTGCTTGATAAGCTTGGTCATCGGGAATATTACGCCCGTCAAATGTAAACCTTGCTTTTGTTTTGAAAACATCCCACCAATCTATTTTGTCTCTTCTCATAGAATGATAAGGAGCATAATATACTTGAAGAGCCTGTTTGGCAAGTACGAAAGGGTCGTACTTATAATAATGGGTCGTATGTCTTACTTCTATAAGATTATATTTTGGGTGCACGTTGATTCCAGAACCTGGAACGTTGCTGAACCAGTTGCATTTAAACAAAAATACTTCTTCCGCGGGTCTTGTGAAATATGTCACTTGCAGAATCTAGTTTAGCACGCCATAAAAATCATGTATATGGTCGTTTGGATCATCACTACCTTTAACAAATACACCGCTATTGTCAGTTAATTTTTCAGCACCATATTCTTTAGTGTTAAATTTATATCCATTGACAAAGAATATTGGATATGTCTTCACATTTCTTTTAGGTCCCATTGCCAAATGTTTCAATCCTTCATCCACAATACAATTTGTTGGATCAAAAACATAATTAGTAAACCAACTAGCGAATTCTTTGCTGATATCGCCGTTTGGATATTGTGATTCATAAATGCTGCAATTATAGGACATGCGTTACATATATGATTAAAGATACAATACATGTATACATAGATGCATAAGTACAGTACCTAACGAACGGTGCAACTTCGGTGCAATTGAGAAGAATATATGTGTGTGCTGCATTATAATCTTTATCGTTCAGCCATTCCTCCACACATATACCAGAAGGCCGACCATGTTTTTAAAAAATAGATAAAGTCGCTTGGCAGTCATCTTGATCAATGCCTTCATCATTACGTGCAGTACTTGAAAATGAGAGGTTCACATGATCACTAAAATAATGAGAGGAAAAAAATGAAGCTTCTTCTTCAATGTACGATTTGAAAATAGAACCTTTAACTCTAGCTTTCTGCCTCACTTTTTTCTTTAGATGATTTAAATACCTGTTTAGAATTATTGTAAATTATTTTTTCATACACTTAACCAAAATTTAATTAACTAAATATTAATATACCTTTCAAATGGATACATCCATCCGTATTGCACAGGCCCTCGAAGACATGCTTCTGATGGAAGATGAATAGGTAAATGCTCCATAACATTGAAAAACCCTGGAGGAAATATTTATTCCAATTTGCAGAGTAATATGGGGATTTCTTCCTCTATTTTACGTAGATGGTCAATTTTTAATGTAGATGAACAAAGCTCTTTATAGAACAAACTGAGCTCTGTTACAACAGTCCAAACTTTCACGGGCAATAGTTCTTTAAAAGCGACGGGCACTAAATTTTCCATCATAACATGACAGTCGTGGCTTTTCATCCCGCTTAGTTTACTGTTTTTATAGTCAACACATCTATGAAGATTGGAAGATATACCATTCGGGAATCTTAACCCTTCCATCCATTTTAAAAATATTTTTATTTGATTAGTATCCAGTTCATAGCACGCTTTCGGTTTTCTGGTGTCATTTGGCTTTATATGAAGCTCCGGACGATTACATATTACTTCAATACCACGTCTGGATTTCAAATCATCTTTCGTCTTCCCTTTGACATTCAAAATTGTATTGATTAAGTTATCAAACACGTTTTTCTCATTATGCATCACGTCAATATTATGACGAATCAGAAGATCTTTCCAATAAGGCAACTCCCAAAATATGCTTTGTTTCCACCAATTATGAATTGATGATTTACCTTGAATTTCTGTCTGTACTCCGATTTCATGAATCTTGGGAAAATCTTGTACAAGTTCATAAATTTCCTCACTTGTCCATACTTTAGGTGGTCATAAAGTTTCAAGTCTATTAGCTGTAAAAATTTTCTTATCCCTTCTAAAAGGATGATTAATATGAAGAAAACATCTATGACAGTCAAACCATGAAATTTTCTTTCCAATAGGTAAAGAAAATGCTCTTGTTTCTTCCATACAGTACGGACAAGCTAGACGACCAGCTATACTCCAACCTGAAAGCATCGCATAAGCAGGAAAATCGCTAATTGTCCACAATAGAGAAGCATGCATACGAAAAAAATTTCTTTTGGGAAATATCATATGTTTCTACCCCTTCATACCACAATTTTTTTAATTCTTCAATCAACGGTTGTAAATAAACATCGATTCCGTGTGTCGGATCATCAGGACTAGGGACGACAATTGTAAGAAACATATAAGGAGTTTACATACACATCCACGGAGGTAAATTATAAGGTGTTACAATTACTGGCCAGGATGAATATTTAGAACCAAATTGAGAAAATGGTGAAAACCCATCCGTACATAAACCTAGTCTAACATTGCGACTCTCAGATGCAAAATTGGGATACTTTTGATCAAAATGCTTCCATGCTTCTCCAACAGATGGGTGTGTTAACGTACCTTCTTCCTGTGTTCTCACCTTGTGCCATCTCATATGTTGCGCGGTTACAGAAGATGTATATAACCTTTGAAGTCTAGGAATAATCGGTAAATAATGCATATGTTTATACGGGACTTCCTTTCCCTTTTTCTTTCTTGGTTGGTATCTTTCTTGATTACATATTCTACAATTCTTAAGCTTGATATCTTCCTTCCAAAATAGCATGCAACCCTTTAGACATGTATCTATTTTTTGATACGGTAAACCAAAGGCCGGCATCATTTTTTTTACTTCATAATGGTTTTCGCACATTAAATTATTGGGAGGCATATGCCGCTTCGCAGCTTGTAGAACGGCTGTAAATCTAGCTTCTGTGAGGTTGTATTTAGATTTCATCGCAATGTATTCAGCAGTTACTGATAATTGAGTTCCGCTTTCACAGCCTTCCCAAAGGGGGTTTTTTGCGGCATCTAATAAGTCATATAATTTTTTGGCTTCAATATTTGGTTCTTCTTCATCATTACCATCGTCATCATTACCAACGTTTTCACTAAATTGTTGAACTGGGAACATAGAACGTGCAGCATCTTCAACCATTTGTTCTACGAGATTCGTCGTGGCAATTTCATTATTCGCTACCTCCTCAACTTGTATAGAAGTAGATGCTAACGGTTCTCCATGACGATCCCAAACTAAATAGTTTGGCACAAAATCGTACTGATGCAAATGAACTCTAACCATTTACGGTATCAATTGCTTTAATAACTTGCATCTACTACATGGACGACGGATTTCGACGTCGTTTCCATTGTTACTTAAAGCGAAATCAATAAACACGCTGACACCATTAATAAAATGTTTGTTTATTGTGCCATCGGTTTCTCTTCGTTTGTACATCCAGCTTCGATCATTAAAATAATCGTCCATTTTTTCTAAGTACATATAGAATTAGAAAGAATTATATAAAATTAGATTCATAATTTTTGTGTCCGATCGCTCAAACGCTAAGATTGTATTTTAATGAAAACATTTCTTTTACATATTAATTATGATGATAAAATTTGCATTGACAATGTGTTAAAACAATTTTAGTGATTAATGCATGTTATGTCAATTGATCATTTAATGGTGGGTTATCCTACCTCCCATTACAAATACAATAACGTAATTAAATCGCGTAAATCTTTTCAATTTAAACGATTCAACAAAATTTCGGCAGCACTTCCCTTTAGTTCCCTGAATAGTACACAATTGCGTGTACACAGGGAACATAAAGGAAGTGCTTTTGAAATTTTGTGAACCTTTTAAAATGAAATATTTTACGAGATTTAATTTCGTTATTGTATTCATAACCTGTCCAATACAAAGGACAAATCCAATAAATATTGTATACAATGAATATAAATGTCCGTTCCGTTAATAAAACGAACATCATATCACGATTATATACAATACTTATCAGACGGGGCCAAAAAACTCTCTAAGGCTTTATGAATATAACATATTATATGATTTGCTTTTTTTTGTGATTGAAGTGTTTTTTGTACACCTTTGTGCGCCTTAGCCCAAAAACACAAACTTAAATATATGTATTTCCATGACACGTTTTCGACAAATTAAATATTGTTTTCGATGAATTGGGCCTTAACCAAATAAACAAATGCATAGAGTTTCAACTATATATACATGTATATATATATACATGACACTATATATATATATATATATATATATATGCATATATACATAGTCAACTTTAACTAATCAAACCCTAGATTACAAACATAATCAATAAAATCTATAAACACAATCTCAATAACAACTACTTCAACTAATTCAAACCCTAGATCATAATAACAACTAAGTAATTTGTTACTAAAAACCCTAAATTAGCAACTAAAATGATTAGAACCCCACATTAACAACTAATTAACAGCACTACACACACAAACATACTCCAATTATGCTTCAATTACACTAAACATAAGGTATTAAACAAAAATTAGGATAAACACATACCTAAAAATCGGAGAGAATAGGAGATTAGAGAGGATGAAAGAGTGCTTTGATAGAGTAGGAGAGACCCTAGGCGGAAGATGGAGCGAAATTGGCGATTTCAGAAATGAAAGGGCGGAATATTGGGGATTTTGGGGTAAAAACCGTGGGTTTGGAGAAATGAAGAAGAAGAAGCAGCGTCGGATGATTTGTGCTCCAGTCCGTGTAACGGGGGGCAACGGCTTCCAACGGCTTCAAACCAACGGCCGCAAATAGTTTCCAACGGCGTATATTTTACATACGGAATACAGATACGTATTTTGGCTTCCGTTGGAAGCCGTTGGTCAACAGCCGTTGGAGCCCGTTGGAAGTGTCCGTTGCAATACTGTTCAACTCTTGTAGTGTATATATCAATTTACTATTTGGTATTTTCATTTCTTTCTCTTGAGTGGTAGTTTACAAATTGGGCAATATTTGAACAATTCATATGCGAACGTATATAAATTGCATAAAATTTCAAAAACAAAAATTCAAGCGCGAAGCGCGTGCCGTGACGCTCGTATATTACTAATTCTTTTATCTTGGAGCATTACAAAGTCGCTTAACCATTAAATCTTCTCACCAGTAAGTACACCTCATCATAAACTCTCTAACCTTAATCTCTTCATTCTCCTATAACAAAATGGCCGCTTGTTCTTTTATCTTATTCCTTCTCACCGTTACAGTAAAAATATTAATCTATACCTCAAAATTTTGTGAATGAAAAACCCTAAAATAAGTTTTATTCGACTGGGATTAAGATGCTCTTCGACCTTATATGATTTGTTGAAGGTGCGGCATCATTGGTAAGTTTCACGTTTTATATAATAAAGGACCTACACTAGGTTTACGATATATATATATATATATATATATATATATATATATATATATATATATATATATATGCGTTTTGGAAATCATATTGATGATCCCGAAGGAAAGGAGCATCAAATAGCAAATTCTGGTGGAATTCTATGACAAAAAGTGTCGCACCCCTGTATTTGGTTGTGCGTGTATGTAGTAGACGCATTGATTTGGGTAAGGTCTAGTTCAACATGTTGATGATGGAAAGGATGAATTTAAGGAGAGAAAATTAATGATGTAGACGGGAGGTGATCTCGTGATATGTGGAGGGAGATTAGGTTAGAGAATAATCGGCCATGGTGGGTTCGGTTTTTTCATTTTGCTGGAGCATGCCTTAGGGAGTAAGGAGAAGATTGGGTGATGTGGTAGAGAGAGGGATCATATCGAAATTTCAGACGACATGGACTTGATTTGAATGAATTCTGAAATTGTCAAATTTTGGGACTATTTTGGAGTTCAAACGCATCTGAAATCAAAGGTGAGTGATTAAACCCACTCACATCTAACTAAAATATTTGACTGCTAGTTAAATTAAATCATGATATGATATGATTGTATTGTTTGCTGTTTGATTGTTTAAATTGTTTATTTATGTTAATCTACATAGACCGTACAATTTAATTTAACTGTTAATATAAATTGTACAGTTAGAATTTTATTAGTAGTTTAAAAAACATCATACTTGATGACCAGTAAACTTATGTTATCTTGAACTGTTTGAATGTATTGATTTTATTGGACGCCTTGGATTTATGTATTTAATGTGTTGATGTGTAATTCATCTTGTTATTCACCTTGTTTACATATATGACTACTGTTTATGTATTAATCCCAACCATTTACCATAGATGTTACAAGCATCAAATAAACCCGGTTGAAATGATAAATACTCATGACCCTGATTTGGACTGAAATGATATATATGTATATATATCCTTTCCCAAAACACTAAAATTGAAATTTAACTATTATTTGGCCATAGGATAGAAAATTATGTACGGACACCGATTGGTTAAATAATTTTGTTTAAACTTTAAATTTTGAAATATTGTTTTAAAAGAAGTATAGATGATATTTTATATAATTGATTTCCTTCGAAATTGAACTTTAAAAATTGGAATTTAAAGTTAAATGATTATTATTATTATTTTGTTATAAATCGAAGCTAATGGTTATAATTTAGCATTATTCATTGATCAATTAATAGACACTAATATCATACTTAGTATAGATACTAATATCATATTCAGTATTTGGATATATCTAGTATTTTAAAGGGTTATAATCAAGGTTTAAAATTTGGATAACTAATTCAGTATTTTAAAGGGTTACAAGTGTGTACCCGTGCTTCGCACACGGAGTAGCGAAAGTACTGTGGGTATGCAGTAAATGAAGGAAAAGTTAAATATGTCAGTTATAGTTAGTATGTTAGCAATAGCTGATAATGAAAAGTAGCTTAATGAAATATACATGGAAACTGTAGTTAAAATCACATAAAGTGAAATAGTTTGAACGTTAATTATAAGCAGTGGATTATTGAAACAATTTGAATTTAGTTCATATCAAAAAGTAGCTAAATCAGTACAACTTCAACTACAAAAATACTCGTTGAACTCATATCAAAAAGGAGTAGGAGTTTGTTCACACTTTTTTAAGGAAAGTGAACATAACTCTCTCTCATGATTGGTGAAAATTAGAGGGACCAATCAAGAGAGAGAGAGAGTTATGTTCACATTCCTTACAAAAATGTGAACAAACTCGGACTCATCAAAAAGGGATGGTAGTGTTGCTACAATGAAGTGACCTTTTGGTATCCACGTAATAAAAGAGTAGAATGTAATTTGAAGCAACATGTCATTTTTTTAAAAGTTGCATTGTGAAAGGAACGACGGTAGAATCCACTGACCATTAATTGCTCATTTTTATGTTTGCTGTTCCGCTTTTAATTTGTAGTTCCAGATCTCCTCGTATATCAAATTTTATTGTATGCACATTTTTTTTCATATTTCAGTAAATGCACAATAATGGTGCATGGAAGTAAAAATAATCTCACCGAAAAAACACTCACGTGATTATATAAAATAAAGTAAAAATAAACATACCAAGATACACTTAGCTATGTGTATAATCAATAGGAAAGAACATATAAGAAGTGAAGTACAAATCCCAAAATAAAACACAACAAACGACAAAATGTTTTACTACTAATAATAATTTTGTAACAAATCATAATTTGCGCAATAACATACACGCACCAAGGCGTTACCTATTAATAGCATGTTACCAAAGCAATCAGTCTAAATTTTGACATCAAAACATATGAAGGTTTTTTTATTAAAGTTCCTGAAGGAAGAAAGAGTACAAAAAAAAGTTTACAAAGAACACAGCAAAAGAATTACGTGTACAAAACAGTACTTCCATACGATATGGATCAACATATAATATTAACTACCAATTCAACAATAATATAACTGACGAAAGAAAAGTAAGTAGCACAATTTTTTTTTATAACT
This sequence comes from Allium sativum, assembly GCA_030737875.1. Lineage (NCBI taxonomy): Eukaryota > Viridiplantae > Streptophyta > Magnoliopsida > Asparagales > Amaryllidaceae > Allium > Allium sativum. The sequence goes on along the minus strand of CM060924.1, from coordinate 178,844,788 downwards.
CAGCCACAAATAAGTAACCACACATTCAAGCCTCAAAATAAGAAGTGGAAACCCGGAATTATCCTCTTCAAGTGCCATAGAGTGTTAATATTGTATAAGAATCTTGTGCCATCATCATCATCAAAACCGAAGAAACCAAGCTTGATCATCCCAGTAAGTTCATTGATTAAACTGCCTTTTCCGAATAATTATCCACCTTAGAAACCTTCATAAAAACGAACAAAATAAAATAAGTTAGTATAATTTGAACACACTAAAGACTAAAATTTCATTTAGTTGTTACAATTGAATTCATATTCAACAACCAAAAATGTGTCTAAGCCCAAAAAAAAGGTCTAACCACATAGATTGACAGTGATTTGTTTGATAATTAGCGTCAGCCATGTAGTAGAAAGGACCAAACTGAATTCATGTAGGTTTAGGGGAGGGAAATATCAATGAAGACAAAATAACCTAATTGATTGCTATTTTCTTAGGAGCTTGCATAATTATAACAGGAAAATAAATGCCTCCTTGAAGGCTTAAACATGTTGTACCTTGCAACACTGCAAATCGACTATAGTCAAGGTGGAAATTGGAACAATTTTAAAGAAGGCTGATAAAAATGGTCCTGATATCTTTAACTACAAATAATATGACAGTTAATAAAATAGCAAAACTATGTGAACTCAAATTAGTTATTCTATAATAATTTATTCTGCAATAATTACTATGCGAATTTTAAAGAGCGGCCAGGAGCTTTTCTAGCTGTCAAGAAACACCTATGTGAATTCATATTAGTTACTCTACAATAATTTATTCTACATAAATCTATAAATTCTTATGAATATTGATTTTCCCCTCCCCTTAAGCCAGAAAACATATATGATCATGATGTTTTATGTTGTCATAACCCAATAAACTGGAAGACAAACTAAAACTATTTTCTTCACATTTATAGCTCAGTTTCAAATCGCTTGGAATAACACAATGTTGTGCATAAATACAACATAACTAATTTAAAAATCACCCAACTTATCATACTGAAATTTAAAGACTCTTCATGAACGAAAATAATAAAAATCATTATTCATAAAAGCCCATGAATTCTTAGTAATGGTATCTGAATTGATTAATGATAGGTTATTTCACCCCTGTTTGAGATTATTTATGGATTAGTTATAAGAGTACGCAAGTTAGTCAACCATGCTAAATTTGGCCGCTTGTATGGAATTAAAAAGTAAATCAGATAAAGGAACCAACCAGTTGCACCCCAACAATGAAAAATTAGAGAAACTGGGATTTATAAATAATTTGAAGATAACAGAAATACCATTAATTAAAATTATTTTTTCATCACAAAGTACACAAATATTTTCCTTGTGCAAGCTAAGACTTGCTTGCACTAAGCTGACTTTCAGTAACCCAATATAGAGTATAAATATATGAAACACACCTCTAAGTAATGGTATGTTCCTTGTTTTTTTTATATGGTGCATACTATAGAATCTTATTTTGATTCTGATTTTTATGGTACTGCAAAATCTTATTTTGATATTAGTTTGTCGTAAAAGTAGATTTACAGTCCACAGCCTTGGCTTACCTAACAACATTCTAATACCTCCAATGAATATGAAATAAATATATGATATGAAATAGAAATTACTGTAATACAAATCAATCACTAAATTTGATTTGCTTAATTTTAAGAACTTAACAATGAGTACATCAAAATTTACCGAACTCCTTGCGTTAATTACCTGAACATATATTGAATAATGAATTAGAAGATGGCAATTGATTGCGTACCACTAATGTTGAGTAATTTTTAGTTGAAGGACTATATGACCCACTTCTAAAAGTGTTATCCATGATTTTCGTCTTCTGAATTTATTCATTATTTCTCCCCAAGACGCTAAGTAGATGTTGTAGTGTCAATTTTTAGAAATAACTATACTTGTGTGTGATATTCTTTTGGAATCAGGAAAAACGCTGAATTTTGGAAAGTATAATTTTATTTGAAATATCAAAAGAAACATATAGAACATAATGTGAGAAATGAAATGATTAGCTAAAAAAATATGTAATTTGATTCAAGGATAGTGCGGAAAAGGAATGGATAGTGCGGAAAAATATGAGGTATGGATAGTGCGGAAAAGGAATCTTAGGGGTGGATTTCCGAGGCTAAAACAATTGAAAGGCCAATCTTTGACTTTTAACAAACAAATTTTCGGGGGTGGAGTAGGTTTATCACGAAAGGAACATACCTCATAAAACTATGCTTTATGCCAGATCCAACATGCTACTTCTGCATTGTTTAGAAACTTCTTCAAGCAAAACTGGTTAGATAATCTGATAACGATAGCAAAGATTCGACCATCATGTTTATGACTTAGCTTCATGTTTTCCTTATACCCATAGCCTTTGATGATCTGGAAGTTTAAAAACAATATTGTAAATATACATTTGAATTGAAGTTAAATTTTACATATCAAAAAAAGTTATTTCACAACTATATAGGTGCTAACTATTTTCAGCAATATACTAAACATGTATTAGAAAAGAAAAAAGTCCGTATAAATGAACTTATACATATATAGCACAACTTGCATCATTCAAAGAAATATGGTGTTCTGCTTGCTAAAATGCAGTGTAAATGAGATGACAATGTACAGAAACAGACAAAAATGCAACATATTATCACGGTCCAAATAACTGAATCTTTACATATTTGCTCAGCTCTAAATTTTTAACAACCTCCTTTTCTTGTAAGATCTTTTATCATCTTTGAATATGGTTGAAACTATAGGTCAAAAGTTCACCAAATTAAAATTATGATATAAGTTTGCAGTAACGACACTGCTAAACAAAAGAATTAGATTCGCTTGTGCTGCGAAATGCAACCGAAATTAAGCTCTTCTTTTTTTAAAGTGTAGAACAATGCGAGGAATCCCATATTAAATTACCGTGCCTGCAAGGTAAATGCTTCTTGAAGCACCAATCAAGTGTCATTTTATGCCAATCATATTTTAGCAACTCCTAAAGTGAAAATCATATAGCTAACTCATAAAAATAAATTACTACCAGATATCCAGTTGAAAATCCTCTTAACATTTTCAGAACTGAAATTATTTCTAACTCATATAAAAAAGTAGATTTTATATCCACCACAATCACGGCACCAATGCAACAAAATTATCCAAAAAAATTGTGATATAGTTTACAAACTCTTCTATACAACGAAGCTTAAGATCGTGCAGGTGTGAATTCTTTTAATTATAAAAAGCGCCTTTCATGAAAAATAATTAAGCAAAATAAATTGACTGCAAAATAAATTGAAATCTGATTCCACGTGGATATGGTTATTCAAAAGGAATTATTATCTCTCAAGTCCTTATGTCATTCAGACTGCAAAATGAGATGACATGAGGAGGAATGGGAAGAGGGGGGAAAAATGAGTATTACGGCAAGAAGAGTTCATTTGAATTTTGGTGAATGCCTGTCGAGAAAAAGGGCTTGCAGTTTTTTAGTTAATTAAGAAAAGGGGTTTTTTATCACTACTGCAATTGCTTTTCAACATCATTTATAATATTAAACTTTTAATTCAATTAATGAGTATTACGGCAAGAAGAGTTCATTCGAATATTGGTGAATGCTTATCGAGAAAAATGGCTTGCATTTGTTAGTTAATTAAGAAAAAGGTTTTGTTTATCGCTACTGCAATTGCTTTTCAACGTCGTATATAATATTAAACTTTTAATTAAATTTTTATCCTCGGGTAATTCATTAAACATATTAAAAATAGAAAATTATCAAGCGCATTTGGATGAAGATTGCTTTATATTGTGTTGCTTCCTCCATAGTTGATAGTGTGTGAACCACATTTGATTGAAACGTTTCTCCCATATTATGAATTAAGAGCACAGACTGAAACCATATTCATATAAAGCACCAGATCGCTGGCTCTAGGAGAATTATAACGAAACCAAACAAATTATATAAAAACATAACTTAGATTGAAATATGGAATTAATAGTAGAAAGCTGTCACGGAATAATTCGAGTAAAGCTTTAATTTTAAAAAAGAAGCATGGAAAAAATGTCTAAGTACAAAATGGTGATAGTTACATAAACAACCATAACATCCATAATCCATCTTCACATTCACTCACTCAGTGCGTAAAGTATATGATACTTAGTACTTAGGTCACCCAATCCATCATGTCACTGGAAGTCCCTACTACAACAGGCTCTACCAAAATATCGCTATGTCCTACTTCATTGGGCTATAACAGATAATAACCCTACTTATTCCATACTGCAACTAGCGATGGGGTCTAGGCCAATCAGTCCATACTGCGAGTGGCGTTGATCCGTCTCTGTGGCCCTCTCTCAAAGGTGTACCAAAATCATAAATATCGGTAAGTCCATTACACACATTCTTCACAGTAGAATCCATCTCTATACTCTCCATAAGACTTCCCGCTGAAGTCGGTCGATAAGTGGGTTGTCCCCAGGAAACTGCATTGCCATAATACCTCATCGACTGCCCTCTGAGTCATAACAATTACGAGTCATCCCATTCTTATATGATAGTCATATCAATATGGCATAATGTCATCTTTTTCAACATTTCAAACATAGCACTCCATCGCAGCAGCCTGCTCCCCCATCCTTGAATCATCGTCGTCAAATGACAAATCACCACATAAAAGCATCACATCCTCGCCTCAAACCAAAGCCACTAATCGAAGAGTCATATTTTCAAAACCCTAACGAACCATCACATCCTCTTTCACGAAATCACACCATTGTCCATGTTAAATTAGCTAGGGTCCGATAAAAATAGTAATCGATATGGACTATTCCTTAGTAATCGATAACAACTACACATATCACCTATTTAACCAAGATTGATTAAATACACATCCAGGGAAAACTTCCCACATTCTTGCGGAATTTATCTTGTCACCAAGAAGAAATGCCACCATGAAGAACTCTTTACAGCCCTAAAATTTACAGCCCTAAAATTACAGCCCTAAAATTAATGTAGTGAATGGATCAGCAAACCTGAATGGATGGATTCTTTGCAAAAATAAAAGAATTTCATTTGTATGCCTTCTCTTCATTTCAGACTCTGTTCAGATCATAAAATTTTCCTTCTTAGAAAATCACTTTGTCCCTTGAAGAACTCATTCTTTTCTATCAAAAATCCGCAACCTAAAGATACTGCGTATTTCAGAAGTTATAAGCGTTGATTTGAACTTTTTTTTCTGCTGATAAGGGATGCCAAAATCTGAAACTTAGTCACCTGAAGAAACATTGACAACTGGATTTATAGTTGTCTGCGTTGAACTGATGCTACTCGTCTGAAATTAGGATCTGGATATTAAAGTCATAGCAACCACATTTGGACCTGTGTGATGCTGAAACATTGCAACATTTATGTTGATAATTGCCTGAGAAAAATAATGACTAGCTGTTGCATTCTGAATCTAGAGTCTTTCCATCATGGAGTCTAGCGTCGATGTTTGTTGTCACCATTTGGATCTTGTACTTGAAGCTTTTTTTAAAAGAACATGTCTGAAGGTGAAGGTTGCAGATGTGCTTGACATTGGTTCTTGCTACAAACTTGCTGAAACGAAGTTGATAAACCGAGCTTTGATTTTACCTTATTCAGGATGAGATCTAAATGATGTGATGTGTGTTGAGATTTGTGATACGCAAATCACAAAATTGTAGGCAACAAATTTTCTATGTGGATCCATTTTTGGTGGATATATTTGTTGCTATTTTTGTGGGATATTTGGAAGAAAAGGCAAGGATTATTTGGTGCTTATCCAAATAGATATATTTGAGATATATGAGGATATATTGAGATATATGAGGATAATTTGGGTGACAAGTTACTCTATAAAAGGCCTACATGATATCTTCATTATGTGGTGGAAAAATTTGTCATTGTTCTTCATTATCTTTCTCCTCAGATTGTTTAGCCATTAGATATTCTCTACCTATTTCTCAATAAGGTTATTGATTCAAGTTGTGTTTGTTTAACGATAGTTGAGATCGGTTGTAAACAATATTATGGTGAATCAATAAAGAGGGTGGTTGGGTGGAATATCGTGTGTTCATATTTCCGATATTTTTTTGTGTTGTTGTTTGTTATTCAATCACATTCATCTTCAAGTGATTGGGTGAAAAAGATTCATTTTGTTTTTGGGAGTTTTGTCAAAACTTCCGCTGCGCACAAAACCCCAACAGTTGGTATCAGAGCTCAGATCACCGCATAGCTTGGAGTGTTTGTTGGATTGAAAAAAAAAATGATTTTTTTTGTTTGAAAAAAAATGATTTTTTGTTGTCGGAGATGATGACGTTGTCGAAGATGGCTATTTTGAATGGGAGGAATTGGGGTATATGGAAGCCGAAGATGGAGGACGTTCTATATCTCAATGATTTGCATGATCCCATTGATGGAAATGGGGAGAAGCCCTCGAATATGGATGAGGGAAAGTGGAAGAAAATGGACAAAAAGGCGATTGCTTTGATTCGCCAATATTTGGATGATTCCGTGTTCCACCATGTGGCTAGTTGTGAATCCTCAAAGGCGTTGTGGGACAAATTAGTATCGCTGTATGAGTCAAAGAGTGCTACAAGCAAGGCTTTTCTGGTTCGAAAGTTGGTGCAACTTCGATTGGATGAGGAGAAGTCTGTTGCAGAGCATTTGAACGAGTTTCAAGATGTCATCAATCAATTGGCAAACATGAAGGTCAATTTTGATGATGAGTTGCAGGCTCTTTTGTTGATGAGTTCTCTTTCGGAAAGCTGGGAGACTTTGGTTGTTTCATTGAGTAATTCCAATGCTAATGGAACTATCTCTTTGGAAACGGTTCGAAGCAGTCTTTTAAATGAGGAGCTAAGGAGAAAAGGGTCGGAGTTGAAATCGGTTCAAACTGAGGCGATGGTAGCAAGGGACTCAGGTAAAGATACAAAGAAGAAGAAAGGTGTTATCTTTTGTCATTATTGTGGTAAGAAAGGCCACAAGCGCAATGATTGCTATTCATATATACGAGATATGAAGAAGAAGAAGGCGCAAGGTGATAATAATAGTGATGAGGCACAGGCAGGATTTGCTGAAGGTACCGAAGGCGATTCTTCATGTGATGTCCTATTTAGTGTTGTGGAGCCTTGGAAGATGGATTCATGAGCCAGTTTTCACATATGTCGAGATGTGAATTTTTTTTCTTCGTATGAGAAGAGTGTTGGCATGATAAAGACGGCCAATGGAGTAGAGCTACCAATTTGTGGAGTTGGAGCTGTTAGGTTTCGGATGCATGATGGAGTGGAGAGAGAAGTTGCCGGTGTGAGGCACATACCCACTTGTTCGCATAACCTCATATCTCTCGGTCAGTTAGATCGCCGCGGTTGCACTTATGAGACCCGAGATGGAGTTTTGAGAGTGAAGAAGGGTGGTCGTGTGATGATGCGAGGAGTTTTGGAGGAGGGGAACCTATATAGTTTGGTCGGTTCAGTGGTCAACAGTGGAAGGCGGGTGACGGTTGAAGAACCTAGTCCACAGCAAGGTGGAGAGGTTAATATGGTCACTGCTGATGGTCCTAAGGTGGAGGATCATGGTATCGACAAGGGTCTAGATGTTGATGATGCTCGAGGAATCCCGGAGATGAAGAGATCATGTCAAGCGGAAGACGGATGTCAAGTTGTGAAATCCACAAAGACAAGATGGAGGTCTTTTTGGTATTACAAACGCTTTTGAAGATCGCTATTGGCGTGGTGCACGATGAGGGAGGTGCACCATTTGTGGGCGATGGTGGAGGTTTGTAATGATGTTAATTGAGAAAAGAAGGTTGAAAGTGAGAGCTAAGTTGGCTAATGTTGAGTGGAGGAGATGTTGTGTAATGGCGCATTTTGTAAGGTATAATAATTAAGTTATTTAATTATTTAAATAACGAATATATTAAATAAATGATAGTTGAACGTATAATTTATAATATAATTATAATCGAGCTCGAAATGGCGCGGCAGTTCGCTATTTGGCGATTCGAACTTCAACTGAATGTACAGGATTCGTTCTAAGCCGGATTTCTGTGAAACAAGAAACGTGTAAAGCTGGTGGAGTATATCTTTCTTGTGGAAGAGAAAAATATGGATTTCGTCGGATAGATTTTGATTTATGTCCAAATCAAATTTCAGAAAAGTCGCTGTGGAATCGTTTATCGACCGTAACGGTTTATTTGAAATAACTAGATATCAGGCGTGAATTTAGACAAGGTTCTTTTGAGACATAGTGATAATTTAATTTTTAGAATTTTATAGTAATTTTTAATTAATTAAATACGCAACTTTTTATTTGAAGTATTTCGCACCCTGTAATCAACATTTTGAAGTTTCAAAATATGAGTCCACCTACCGATATTATTATATTTTTGGGATCGTGACACCGAGCTCGACACAATGTTATGGTTATTTCTGTCTATAGCCATTCATAAACAAATGAAAATTCACGAAACGAAGTACCCTTAATGAGTAAACATATGTATATAAATGTGGTCCCTTCGTTCTTAACCCAAAAATAATTGTCTACGTTGCACCCTTCTAAAAACTGTCATTCTTCTGTGGTCTCAACACATAAACGTGGCCTTCTAATCTCCAACGCAAATCCCAACTAAAACTCTATAAATAACCTTAACCTTCCAACCTAATTTTTTTCTCCTACTTCTAAAAATCCGCCGCCACTTTTCATTTTCTCAGCAACAAATACATAACGTGTTTTACAGGAGAGTTCGTTTGAGAAGGGGATGCGGACCTCCATCATTTTGGGTTTGAGCTATACGGTAGAAGGAGGTTGGCCTCATTTTGGTGTGAAGTGGAAACAAACAAGGGAGATGGAGACCTGAAGGGCGCGGAAATGGCAACATACAGAAGCTGCTTGCATTAGAAAACATAAGGGAGAAGATACTGTACAGGGGGGACCGTGGGATTTGTTGTAGGGGAGTAGAACACATGCGTGAGGTGTTAAAGGTCGACATGCAGGAATTAGAGAAAGACGTGGCTTTGTGGCAGTTTATAGAAGCAAGTCACGGTATCAAAAAGGAAGGTGATCTGAGGAGTTTGCATGGGGTGCTGAACGTGTAACTATGAATGGCTGCATCCCTTTTTGTGTGTGGACGGTGAGTGGGGTTTTTCCGAGCATTGGAAACGTAAATGGTGGTGAAGAAACTTATTATGGGATCGAACATTTTGAAAGGGTGCGAAGGGGATGCTTGGACATGAGATGGGGGAGTGATTCATACTGTTTTAGCATGGTTTTTGCATGAGCTCCATGAATTTCAGAAGGGGTATTTTATTGGGAGTGTGTATATTTGTTTGAGGGGGAAGGGAGCTATGCACTGTTTTAGTACGGTGTTCATATGTGTAAGAACGTGGTATGAGTCTAATGGTTTGTGTATAGGAGGACGTGTAGTTCAAAAATGTGTTGGCGAAGTAAATATGGAGTGGTTTCCTGTGTACGTAGATTCAGGCAATAAGAAGGAGCAAGTGTTCGAACGTGAAGTGATAATATGGTGTTATGTGTGAAGAGCAACGGAAGTCTGTTTACTGGAGAAGATGGAGTAGCAGTGAGCGGGTTGGGGTATTGATCTAAGCGGGCCAAGAATAAAAGGATGAATTGAGTGAAACAAGATCCGATGGGATCGTAGGGACGGACACTACAACGTGGAACTGATGGGGAGCGAATCGAAGCACGTTACAATTTATGGCAAAATAAATTGTCCGTCTAAATCAAACAATGGTTATCGTCATTAACGATGATTGTCCAAGGTGAGTAAATCTCACAAACTCTAAACAGTTTTATTTTCACGTTGTATTCTTAGAACTGTTAAAATATTGTCTGTTTGACTGTGTGTTGATTGTTTGATTGAACTGCTAGTCAGTTAGTTAAATTTCTATATTGATTCTGTTTAACAGAATATATCATATGGAACTGAAAGAGATGTTATCTATATTGTTTAACATCTGTGATGCAGGGAAACAGGTTGGAGGAATCCAACTGGATTCCTCAACATTTATTTTACCGTTTTTCATATATTGTGATATATGATGTGTTATGAAATCTGTTATTGATTTCATATGTTTGAATGATACCGATCATTGTTATACGGCACGTTAAACACCGTAGGTGATACTAGAATGTAAAAAGGGAATTTTCAATGTTTATATTGAAAATAAATCTTATTTATAAAATCGATAGGATTTTATAAAATGGAAACATTTATTTATTTAGGAAATAAATAAAGGAACATTTATTTAGATTATAAATAAATGGAATAAAGGAATATTTATTTAGGGAATAAATAAAGGAACACTTGTTCGGAAAATAAATAGAATTATACAAGGATAGATTTAAACACGTGCTTCGCACACGGTATAACACGATATGGATTTAAATGAGATATTAAATAGGAAATCTGTTTTAAACAGATAAATTGAAGTAGATTAATTTAGAAATAATGTTTTATAAATTAAATAAATTATTTATCGTTGATAAATGGAATATATATAAGTCTGGACTTATATAGAGAAGTAGTAACGTTATTAAAAGGACATTTATAAAGTGAAGAACCGTTACTAAAAGTAAATCTTTATCAATGGATAAACGTTGTAAAAAGGAAATCTTTTGAAATGAATAAACGTTAATAAAAGGAGTTAATCGAATTTAGTTATTCGAAATGAGTTATTCGAATTAGATATTTGAATAGAGTTAAACACATTAGAGTGATTCGAATTTCTTATTCGAATAGAGTTAAACAAAGTAATTTGTTAGGTTAACCAAAGAAAGTTAGTCGAGTTAATCAAAGTAATTGGTTAAGTTAACCAAAGTAAATTAGTTAAGATAAACTAAGCGGTTAATCGAAGTGAATTAGTTAAGTTAAACTAATTGGTAAATCAAAGTGAATTAGTTGCGTCAAACTAAGTGACTTAGTTAAGTTAAACTAATTTGTAAATCTAAGTGGATTAGTTCAGTTAATCGAGACAAGTAAATCAAGTTAGGTTAAACCATTTGAGTTAACCAGTTAGGTTAAACCATTTGAGTTAACCAGTTAAAGTTTACCAGTTAAAGATAAACAGTTAGAGTTGACCAGTTAAAGTTGACCAGTTAGAGTTGATCAGTTAGAGTTACTCAGTTAGAGTTGACCAGTTAGAGTTGACCAGTTAGAGTTATCCAAGTGGAGTTAATCGAGTAGAGTTGCCGAATATCACTTATTCGAAGTAGAGTTATCGAATATAGTATATTCGAGGGAAGAGAAATCGAATATAGTTTATTCGAGTGGAGAAATCAAATGTTATTCATTTGAGAAGAGTTACCGAATATTAGTTATTCAAAGTTAGTTAATCCGAAGGAGTTAGTCGAAGAGTTAATCGAATATAGTTATTCGAAAGAAAGTGTTAATCGAACATAGTTATTCGAGTAAAGTTAAAAGAGTAAATCGAATATAATTTATTCGAATAGAGTTAGAGAAGTTAATCGAATATAGTTCATTCGAAGAGTGTTGGAGGAGATATCGAATATAGTTTATTCGATAGGATAGAAGTGAATATAATTTATCAATGAAGTTATTCGAATTAGTTATTCGAATAGAGTTAAACACGTAAGAGTTAATTGAATATTAGTTATTCAATTTGAGTTAATCGAATAAGTTATTCGATAAGAGTAAATCCATTTAAGTTAAATCGGATGTTAGTTATTCGATAAGAATTGACATATTTAAGAAAATCGGATATTTGTTATTCGATAGGAGTTAGTGAAATAGAGCCAACCAAGAAGAGTTATTCGAATATTAGTTATTCGATAGGAGTTAATCGAAATAGAATTTATCGAATATAAGCTATTAACAAGGTAGTTAATCGAATAGAGATTTCTCGAAAGAGAGTTATACGTCGAATTCGATTATATCAAATTCGGGAAAGTACTATTTACCTTCCGAGTTTTAAATCAAGGTATAGTTATAATGAAACGTTTTCATATAAGAAGTGGATTCGTAACCTGAATCCGAGAATTTGCGTAAACAGATGATTGGACAAAGTGAGTGACGAACTTCATCTATTTCACAGTAAAGGACGTTGTTCAATTAAGATCTGAGAGGTAATTATACCCCAACTTGATTGACTTCAGAATTGACAAAGGAATAGTTGTGGTTCGATAGAAAAGGTTGATTTGAAATATAGTTAAGTAATAAGCGATTAATGGATTAAGCGTAACGATGTTTTATACAACGTTCATTGGAAATCCGTAAATGAGTTTTGGAAACGTTTTCCAAATATAATCAGATATGTTTTCTAAACATAGAAAATGAAATGTTTTCATGATAAGAATTTAAGAAATAGAGTTAAGCAAATTCAGAAACTGACTGGAGAGGGTAAGTTGAACGGTTTTCTAAGTGACGATCTGATGTTGGTTTCGACCTTCCGGATTGATACTTAGAGAACTGTTCTCATACTAGTTACAGTTAGGGACTGATAGTTGCGAAATAATAGTGATGTGAAAATAAGCTATGGAAATGTTTTCCAATGATTAATAACATATATTTTCTAAATATATGAAAAAGGGAAATATGAACATATGATGATTGATCGATCGAATTTCCATTTGGAAATAAGATCGTTGTTTGTACACCGACATGTTTTCATTTGATAGTTGAATCACAGACTATCAAAGTTTTTACCATTTTAACGTTGTTAATATGGAGAGACCGTTGGGATTATTATCCAAAGAACCACTCTGTATTGGCATAAGCGTTGCGAGCAATATATGCCAAAGATAAATTGAAGACGGAGTAAAGTGCAAGGGCCATTGTATAAGTCTTAGATAACAGTGACTAAGATGGATATACTGAATAGTGCCTTCGGTTTGTCCAGTCCCAGGACAACGTATATGGAAGAAGGTCTGACAGAGTATATCCAATGGATCGCGTAAGTTGATCTGTTCAAACGTATTCACGTTTGGTGGCGGAGGAATTCGTTTCTCTTAGCTGTATACCCGTGTTATTTTTGGATAAGTCAATTTGTGATTTGGCGGGTATGACGATGTGGCATTCAAAGTGAATGGTGATCAGATGTTCTGAAGATAGACGTAGCTTCTAGCCACACAACCAGGAAGTAACAAAAGTTGGGCTAGGCAGCATGGCTAGTTGGGTCATCCCCAAGCAGGGTGTATTGTCATCGATCTAGAGAATATTCATATTTATACTTCTTTTTGATTCTGTATCTTCGGATGACGGTTTGATGGCCTATAACCGTGGTGGCAATATATTCGCGACACTCAAGCTAAACGAGTGAGCGGTCATGTGTGGCCGGGTTGCAAGACGTTCTTGTTGAACCCTGAGTGTATCACCTCTAGAGTACACTATTCAGAAGGTGCTCCCATACCTTGTCTGTTGGAATCCATTCTCCGATAAGCGCCCTGCGGTTTATGATTTTATACTATGTATGTAGAACGTGAGATGCAAGCGTTTCTGCTAGATTGATACCTATTTGTACTTAGACATTATTATAATATCACAATGATATTGCTTGTCAAAGTTGTTCAGATACTCATAAGGGAAAAACCCGTTCCGTATTCACGGCGTGGTCTTATGAGATATCCTATACCTGTTTTAAACTATTTTACTCATACCAGTCCCATGACTGACCCGGAGTTTACTTTGTTGTTTTCCCTAAACTCTTGGGTGCCTAAATTTGTACGGGCAGTCAAGTAGTCGGGATTTACAGATATACTTGGAGAGCTTGGAGCAGGAGACTTCAAGATTCTATAGCTATAGTTATTTCCGCTGTGTTGTAAGTGTTGTACTCTGATAAGTGCTATTGTATATATATAACTGTTTACTTCAAAGTTATGTTATATATTATATGTTATTCGTTCCGCTGTGAGATTCGTGTTACTCTGATGATTCTGATGTTCTTCTTCTTCTTCTATTCTATTAGTTCTATCTTTTCTTTCTCACCTTCTAAATTCTTTCACTAACGTCTCGGAATTTCCGACTCTCGAGGAGTCGGAAATTTCCAGCCGTTAGAGTTGGTATCAGAGCTTAAGTTAAGTGATTACCTTGGCTCTGTGGCATAACTCGATAAAGATGGGATTAGTAATATCCTAGATTGAGTTTGAGTGTATATATATGAGCGCGTATTTGTATTTGATATAAAAATGGTTTTATATTGTGGAGACTCATCGGTTGAGTGGCTTATGAATTCTGGTCGATCAGTTGATCCACTGTATCGATAAGGGTTACTAAACACTCGAATACGATGAACCGTCATGGTATGTTTTGAAAGAGGATAAATGAAATAATTTTTCCCAAAATATATTTGTTTATATATCTTGAAATTATTATAGTATATTGATTGTGTTGGTTGTTATTATAATCGAATAAGGTTATAAAAGGGTGAAATGGTTATAAATGACCAATCAGAATTCATATGAATGTAATATATGAAATAGTTTGAATTAAATATGAATTTAAATCAAATTTGGAATTAAAATAAGGAAATTTTAAGTTCCTGGGAGATTTTGAAAATGTTTTTCAAATTGAAAATGATATAGTATTGAACTCACGTCGATAGCTGGAAAATAGATTCTGATGATGAATCTAGACATCATCAGTGTTCATTTTCGAGTTCTAAGTGACGGATTACTACCAAAGTTTTTGTTTTTGAATTGTTTTGAGAAAACAAGTGGTTTAGAAATTCAAAGGTTTTGAATTGGCATTATGATTTCAAATTGATTTGAAAGAAACACAGGAACTTAAGTTCTGGAATTAAAATTTAACTAATGAAGTTAAATAAAATGAGATGGTAAAAATAAATTGAAATTTAACTTGAACTGAGTTAAATAAGATTGAATTGGATTAGAGATAATCTAGAATGGAACCAAATTGATAAGTCAATAATTTGGAATTTGATATTAGAGTTCGAATGAAATTCGATTTGGATTTGAGGATATGAACGGATTGGAGATCAATTAGAATGGATAACATCGGTATATGCTGAAGTGGTAGCAGATGAAAGGGATAGAGTTAAATTCCCGACAAAAGGTACAAGTTTATATTATATATGAGTTTGGATTTTATGAGCCGAATTTGCAAGTCGCTTGGCTGTTTGATTTCCTTTTGGGTTGGAGAAGGCCTAGAGAGGCGAGAGGTGGTTTGTCATATTGACCAATACAAAGGAGGTTATGGCGAAATTTTTCGAAAATTCCAGGCGTTAGTACATTCTCATGATTTATGGAAATTCAGTTAGCCAGAATGAATTAATAATTTAATTGAAAATTAAATGGTTCAGTTGAAACTGGAGTTGAGAAGTAAACTAAAAGATATTTGAATCTAGTTAGTAAAGTTGGTAGCGTTTTCCTAGCTTAGCAATTTCGAGGACGAAATTATTTTAAGGGGGGAAGTCTGTAATGGCGCGTTTTGTAAGGTATAATAATTAAGTTATTTAATTATTTAAATAACGAATATATTAAATAAACGATAGTTGAACGTATAATTTATAATATAATTATAATCGAGCTCGAAATGGCGCGGCAGTTCGCTATTTGGCGATTCGAACTTCAACTGAATGTACAGGATTTGTTCTAAGCCGGATTTCTGTGAAACAAGAAACGTGTGGAGCTGGTGGAGTATATCTTTCTTGTGGAAGAGAAAAATATGGATTTCTTCGGATAGATTTTGATTTATGTCCAAATCAAATTTCAGAAAAGTCGCTGTGGAATCGTTTATCGACCGTAACGGTTTATTTGAAATAACTAGATATCAGGCGTGAATTTAGACAAGGTTCTTTTGAGACATAGTGATAATTTAATTTTTAGAATTTTGTAGTAATTTTTAATTAATTAAATACGCAACTTTTTATTTGAAGTATTTCGCACCCTGTAATCAACATTTTGAAGTTTCAAAATATGAGTCCACCTACCGGTATTATTATATTTTTGGGATCGTGACACCGAGCTCGACACAATGTTATGGTTATTTCTGTCTATAGCCATTCATAAACAAATGAAAATTCACGAAACGAAGTACCCTTAATGAGTAAACATATGTATATAAATGTGGTCCCTTCGTTCTTAACCCAAAAATAATTGTCTACGTTGCACCCTTCTAAAAACTGTCATTCTTCTGTGGTCTCAACACATAAACGTGGCCTTCTAATCTCCAACGCAAATCCCAACTAAAACTCTATAAATAACCTTAACCTTCCAACCTAATTTTTTTCTCCTACTTCTGAAAATCCGCCGCCACTTTTCATTTTCTCAGCAACAAATACATAACGTGTTTTACAGGAGAGTTCGTTTGAGAAGGGGATGCGGACCTCCATCATTTTGGGTTTGAGCTATACGGTAGAAGGAGGTTGGCCTCATTTTGGTGTGAAGTGGAAACAAACAAGGGAGATGGAGACCTGAAGGGCGCGGAAATGGCAACATACAGAAGCTGCTTGCATTAGAAAACATAAGGGAGAAGATACTGTACAGGGGGGACCGTGGGATTTGTTGTAGGGGAGTAGAACACATGCGTGAGGTGTTAAAGGTCGACATGCAGGAATTAGAGAAAGACGTGGCTTTGTGGCAGTTTATAGAAGCAAGTCACGGTATCAAAAAGGAAGGTGATGTGAGGAGTTTGCATGGGGTGCTGAACGTGTAACTATGAATGGCTGCATCCCTTTTTGTGTGTGGACGGTGAGTGGGGTTTTTCCGAGCATTGGAAACGTAAATGGTGGTGAAGAAACTTATTATGGGATCGAACATTTTGAAAGGGTGCGAAGGGGATGCTTGGACATGAGATGGGGGAGTGATTCATACTGTTTTAGCATGGTTTTTGCATGAGCTCCATGAATTTCAGAAGGGGTATTTTATTGGGAGTGTGTATATTTGTTTGAGGGGGAAGGGAGCTATGCACTGTTTTAGTACGGTGTTCATATGTGTAAGAACGTGGTATGAGTCTAATGGTTTGTGTATAGGAGGACGTGTAGTTCAAAAATGTGTTGGCGAAGTAAATATGGAGTGGTTTCCTGTGTACGTAGATTCAGGCAATAAGAAGGAGCAAGTGTTCGAACGTGAAGTGATAATATGGTGTTATGTGTGAAGAGCAACGGAAGTCTGTTTACTGGAGAAGATGGAGTAGCAGTGAGCGGGTTGGGGTATTGATCTAAGCGGGTCAAGAATAAAAGGATGAATTGAGTGAAACAAGATCCGATGGGATCGTAGGGACGGACACTACAACGTGGAACTGATGGGGAGCGAATCGAAGCACGTTACAATTTATGGCAAAATAAATTGTCCGTCTAAATCAAACAATGGTTATCGTCATTAACGATGATTGTCCAAGGTGAGTAAATCTCACAAACTCTAAACAGTTTTATTTTCACGTTGTATTCTTAGAACTGTTAAAATATTGTCTGTTTGACTGTGTGTTGATTGTTTGATTGAACTGCTAGTCAGTTAGTTAAATTTCTATATTGATTCTGTTTAACAGAATATATCATATGGAACTGAAAGAGATGTTATCTATATTGTTTAACATCTGTGATGCAGGGAAACAGGTTGGAGGAATCCAACTGGATTCCTCAACATTTATTTTACCGTTTTTCATATATTGTGATATATGATGTGTTATGAAATCTGTTATTGATTTCATATGTTTGAATGATACCGATCATTGTTATACGGCACGTTAAACACCGTAGGTGATACTAGAATGTAAAAAGGGAATTTTCAATGTTTATATTGAAAATAAATCTTATTTATAAAATCGATAGGATTTTATAAAATGGAAACATTTATTTATTTATGAAATAAATAAAGGAACATTTATTTAGATTATAAATAAATGGAATAAAGGAATATTTATTTAGGGAATAAATAAAGGAACACTTGTTCGGAAAATAAATAGAATTATACAAGGATAGATTTAAACACGTGCTTCGCACACGGTATAACACGATATGGATTTAAATGAGATATTAAATAGGAAATCTGTTTTAAACAGATAAATTGAAGTAGATTAATTTAGAAATAATGTTTTATAAATTAAATAAATTATTTATCGTTGATAAATGGAATATATATAAGTCTGGACTTATATAGAGAAGTAGTAACGTTATTAAAAGGACATTTATAAAGTGAAGAACCGTTACTAAAAGTAAATCTTTATCAATGGATAAACGTTGTAAAAAGGAAATCTTTTGAAATGATTAAACGTTAATAAAAGGAGTTAATCGAATTTAGTTATTCGAAATGAGTTATTCGAATTAGATATTTGAATAGAGTTAAACACATTAGAGTGATTCGAATTTCTTATTCGAATAGAGTTAAACAAAGTAATTTGTTAGGTTAACCAAAGAAAGTTAGTCGAGTTAATCAAAGTAATTGGTTAAGTTAACCAAAGTAAATTAGTTAAGATAAACTAAGCGGTTAATCGAAGTGAATTAGTTAAGTTAAACTAATTGGTAAATCAAAGTGAATTAGTTGCGTCAAACTAAGTGACTTAGTTAAGTTAAACTAATTTGTAAATCTAAGTGGATTAGTTCAGTTAATCGAGACAAGTAAATCAAGTTAGGTTAAACCATTTGAGTTAACCAGTTAGGTTAAACCATTTGAGTTAACCAGTTAAAGTTTACCAGTTAAAGATAAATAGTTAGAGTTGACCAGTTAAAGTTGACCAGTTAGAGTTGATCAGTTAGAGTTACTCAGTTAGAGTTGACCAGTTAGAGTTGACCAGTTAGAGTTATCCAAGTGGAGTTAATCGAGTAGAGTTGCCGAATATCACTTATTCGAAGTAGAGTTATCGAATATAGTATATTCGAGGGAAGAGAAATCGAATATAGTTTATTCGAGTGGAGAAATCAAATGTTATTCATTTGAGAAGAGTTACCGAATATTAGTTATTCGAAGTTAGTTAATCCAAAGGAGTTAGTCGAAGAGTTAATCGAATATAGTTATTCGAAAGAAAGTGTTAATCGAACATAGTTATTCGAGTAAAGTTAAAAGAGTAAATCGAATATAATTTATTCGAATAGAGTTAGAGAAGTTAATCGAATATAGTTCATTCGAAGAGTGTTGGAGGAGATATCGAATATGGTTTATTCGATAGGATAGAAGTGAACATAATTTATCAATGAAGTTATTCGAATTAGTTATTCGAATAGAGTTAAACACGTAAGAGTTAATTGAATATTAGTTATTCAATTTGAGTTAATCGAATAAGTTATTCGATAAGAGTAAATCCATTTAAGTTAAATCGGATGTTATTTATTCGATAAGAATTGACATATTTAAGAAAATCGGATATTTGTTATTCGATAGGAGTTAGTGAAATAGAGCCAACCAAGAAGAGTTATTCGAATATTAGTTATTCGATAGGAGTTAATCGAAATAGAATTTATCGAATATAAGCTATTAACAAGGTAGTTAATCGAATAGAGATTTCTCGAAAGAGAGTTATACGTCGAATTCGATTATATCAAATTCGGGAAAGTACTATTTACCTTCCGAGTTTTAAATCAAGGTATAGTTATAATGAAACGTTTTCATATAAGAAGTGGATTCGTAACCTGAATCCGAGAATTTGCGTAAACAGATGATTGGACAAAGTGAGTGACGAACTTCATCTATTTCACAGTAAAGGACGTTGTTCAATTAAGATCTGAGAGGTAATTATACCCCAACTTGATTGACTTCAGAATTGACAAAGGAATAGTTGTGGTTCGATAGAAAAGGTTGATTTGAAATATAGTTAAGTAATAAGCGATTAATGGATTAAGCGTAACGATGTTTTATACAACGTTCATTGGAAATCCGTAAATGAGTTTTGGAAACGTTTTCCAAATATAATCAGATATGTTTTCTAAACATAGAAAATGAAATGTTTTCATGATAAGAATTTAAGAAATAGAGTTAAGCAAATTCAGAAACTGACTGGAGAGGGTAAGTTGAACGGTTTTCTAAGTGACGATCTGATGTTGGTTTCGACCTTCCGGATTGATACTTAGAGAACTGTTCTCATACTAGTTACAGTTAGGGACTGATAGTTGCGAAATAATAGTGATGTGAAAATAAGCTATGGAAATGTTTTCCAATGATTAATAACATATATTTTCTAAATATATGAAAAAGGGAAATATGAACATATGATGATTGATCGATCGAATTTCCATTTGGAAATAAGATCGTTGTTTGTACACCGACATGTTTTCATTTGATAGTTGAATCACAGACTATCAAAGTTTTTACCATTTTAACGTTGTTAATATGGAGAGACCGTTGGGATTATTATCCAAAGAACCACTCTGTATTGGCATAAGCGTTGCGAGCAATATATGCCAAAGATAAATTGAAGACGGAGTAAAGTGCAAGGGCCATTGTATAAGTCTTAGATAACAGTGACTAAGATGGATATACTGAATAGTGCCTTCGGTTTGTCCAGTCCCAGGACAACGTATATGGAAGAAGGTCTGACAGAGTATATCCAATGGATCGCGTAAGTTGATCTGTTCAAACGTATTCACGTTTGGTGGCGGAGGAATTCGTTTCTCTTAGCTGTATACCCGTGTTATTTTTGGATAAGTCAATTTGTGATTTGGCGGGTATGACGATGTGGCATTCAAAGTGAATGGTGATCAGATGTTCTGAAGATAGACGTAGCTTCTAGCCACACAACCAGGAAGTAACAAAAGTTGGGCTAGGCAGCATGGCTAGTTGGGTCATCCCCAAGCAGGGTGTATTGTCACCGATCTAGAGAATATTCATATTTATACTTCTTTTTGATTCTGTATCTTCGGATGACGGTTTGATGGCCTATAACCGTGGTGGCAATATATTCGCGACACTCAAGCTAAATGAGTGAGCGGTCATGTGTGGCCGGGTTGCAAGACGTTCTTGTTGAACCCTGAGTGTATCACCTCTAGAGTACACTATTCAGAAGGTGCTCCCATACCTTGTCTATTGGAATCCATTCTCCGATAAGCGCCCTGCGGTTTATGATTTTATACTATGTATGTAGAACGTGAGATGCAAGCGTTTCTGCTAGATTGATACCTATTTGTACTTAGACATTATTATAATATCACAATGATATTGCTTGTCAAAGTTGTTCAGATACTCATAAGGGAAAAACCCGTTCCGTATTCACGGCGTGGTCTTATGAGATATCCTATACCTG
Source organism: Allium sativum (assembly GCA_030737875.1). Classification (NCBI taxonomy): domain Eukaryota; kingdom Viridiplantae; phylum Streptophyta; class Magnoliopsida; order Asparagales; family Amaryllidaceae; genus Allium; species Allium sativum. Next base: position 178,823,589 of record CM060924.1, on the reverse strand, counting down.
TTTTAAACTATTTTACTCATACCAGTCCCATGACTGACCCGGAGTTTACTTTGTTGTTTTCCCTAAACTCTTGGGTGCCTAAATTTGTACGGGCAGTCAAGTAGTCGGGATTTACAGATATACTTGGAGAGCTTGGAGCAGGAGACTTCAAGATTCTATAGCTATAGTTATTTCCGCTGTGTTGTAAGTGTTGTACTCTGATAAGTGCTATTGTATATATATAACTGTTTACTTCAAAGTTATGTTATATATTATATGTTATTCGTTCCGCTGTGAGATTCGTGTTACTCTGATGATTCTGATGTTCTTCTTCTTCTTCTATTCTATTAGTTCTGTCTTTTCTTTCTCACCTTCTAAATTCTTTCACTAACGTCTCGGAATTTCCGACTCTCGAGAAGTCGGAAATTTCCAGCCGTTACATGTTGTGATTTGGTATCAAGGTGGAGTGTTGAGATTTGTGATACGCAAATCACAAAATTGTAGGCAACAAATTTTCTATGTGGATCCACTTTTGGTAGAGATATTTGTTGCTACTTTTGTGGGATATTTGGAAGAAAAGGCAAGGATTATTTGGTGCTTATCCAAATAGATATATTTGAGATATATGAGGATATATTTGAGATATATGAGGATAATTTGGATGACAAGTTACTCTATAAAAGGCCTACATGATATCTTCATTATGTGGTGGAATAATTTGCCATTGTTCTTCATTATCTTTCTCCTCAAATTGTTTAGCCATTAAATATTCTCTACCTATTTCTCAATAAGGTTATTGATTCAAGTTGTGTTTGTTTAACGATAGTTGAGATCGGTTGTAAACAATATTTTGGTGAATCAATAAAGAGGGTGGTTGGGTGGAATATCGTGTGTTCATATTTCCGATATATTTTTGTGTTGTTTGTTATTCAATCACATTCATCTTCAAGTGATTGGGTGAAAAAGATTCATTTTGTTTTTGGGTGTTTTGTCAAAACTTCCGCTGCGCATAAAACCCCGACAATGTGTATATGAGAGATGGTTGTAATTAGGCTTTTGTTGTTTTGGCTGTTGAAGTAAATAAAGGTTTATATTTGGTAAACGCATTTTTTGGGACAATGATTAATTATGATTACCGTATTGAATTAAATGATAAGATGAACATGCAAGTCAATTTGGAAGAGACCAAATTCAAGGAGATAAATTTAGTGGTAAATCGAATAAAAACAGTAATAAATGTCCAGACCATCATGTAGTCCTCGAAAAATTCACTGATTTCATTTACTTATGTTATAGTGTATTGAACTAAGCAATAGAATGAAGTTATATAAGTTGGATGAAAATATCCAATCATATACGTACAACATAAGCATATTGATCATGTCCTATCTTGAGATCTTTGGGACAATTTAAAGTCAATAGATTAGAGCATACCAAAGTTTACATGAAATAGATCTCCAAAATAGAATATTTCACAAATGGTATGCAGCTAAATATAGAGCATTCAACATTAATATACATGTTTTATAACTTTAATTGATGTATAAGGAGTTGATACACAAACTGCGAGGTGCCATCAAAAACTAATCCTGCAAGATTAACTAAAATGGTGCCATATATCTGGAATAAACAATGGGACAAAGGTTAAGATTATAATTTCGATTTGTACTATATACATATGAAAATTAGCCTCTAGAATAATTCCTAATAGAATCAAAAATAGGAAGACTAATTATACATGGAAAAAAAAATAACACCTTCTAAAATTTTCTGCTTGAAGAGATTTGAATTTTCAAAAAATAAGTATCATATTTTTTGAACAAAAAGGAAGTTACATATTTGTTGGAAGCTACTGTCATAGAATAAATTGTTTCAGTATATTACAGTAATGTGTCTAAATTCAGGAAAAAGCCTACAAATAAGTGGGTGCTTAAAATTTTATAGTTTTCATTTGGGAAAATAAGGAGAACTGCATCAAACTAAATTTCGTAATTTTTGCCATATAAGTAAAATTTCAATGAAACATGTTTATAAACCAAATATGTACAAAGTACAAACCTGGATAAGAACAATAAAGAGACCGAGGTATTTAATAAAGGGGAGTTACTACTTTTTTTAGTGGAAGAATAACACTAAATTAAATAAGATTAGATGTATAGGAAAACAAATATATATACATATTTTTCAATACCATTTATTACATAATTAGATATAATATGACACCTAAAATTACCGCTGACTTGTTCAAGACTTAGAATGACAAACATGGAATATATGAATAATCAAGGCAAGAATGTATCCTACAATCTGACTGACCATGACAATAGATATAATTTATCAGTAGCTGAAGTAGCATAATTGATGTCTTTAATTCATAATAATTAAAGATTGATAGGTTTAGCTAGTCAAACATTGACCAATATTTTAAAGGAATATTCCAAAGAAGAACTCAAAGTATGGCATGCACATAAGCATTGAAATATAAAATTAAGATTTTTGCTTAGGATCATATACATATTTAAGACTATATTAATGATTCATTTGTACTTTTAGTTAGTGATAGAGGGAAAGAAAATCGAATGAGTGCGAAAGTGAAGCTGATTGCTCAACATCATAAGAAATGCCATTTCACTACTATTATCTATTATATGACATACAAACTTATAAAAGTCATAATTATAATTACCCCATACAAAGCAGTCTAACCTAAGATAATATGACTTACTTGAAAACTTTTGCCAACGTCATATAAAATAAAAGGGTTAACCGTTGAATAAAAGAGATTGTATCAAGAAGCTGGATAAAACTACCAATTAATCCAATGTAATGATGAAACTTATTCAATAATCTTGCATTATTTATAACATAATCTATATATGTTGATGCTAAAACAAACAAAAAATTATTAATCGAACAATTTTTTTTATACTATTTTACCAAAGCTAAAAATATACATTTGTTGCAAGGTTGATTTTGCAACTCATTAACATTAATCTTAAAGTTTGTAATATTGTATATGTGAATAACAGTAACACTATCATTTATTCTAAACGTAGAAAAATGATGGATAGTTGGTATGGACAGGAAGAGAGAGAGAAAAAAAATATGTTTTCTTTCTATGGACAGGAAGAGAGAGAGATTTTCCTTCTATATTCTGTATTCTATATTCTGTATATTTTCTGGTCTATAACCAAGTTCTTATATAGAAGAGAAGGAGAATTGGACTACAATTAATGCCATATTAAATGAAAGAAACGTTCAAAGAAATTTGCAATATGTAAATTGCATACGTTTCAAAAAAGAGATGAATGTTAATAAATATTAATTTATTACCATTCATTGCAATTTTTTAATTCTATTTATATTTTGTAACAGCTCAATCATATACATGTATATATATATATATATATATATATATATACACACACACACCCATAACTGTTATGCAAATGTAACAGCTCCAAAATAAAATTACTGATACAAAATGTAATACCGTTTATAACTTCCAACGGCTCTATGCATTAATGGCTCATAAATATATTTATATAAATATATTACCGTTAGGGAATTTCCACTACAAGAAAAATAACCTATTGCAACTAGCTATTTGCAACAGGCGACACATGACAGTTGCAGTAAATGATATTTAGCAACAGACCTATTATAGCAGTTGCAATAGATGAGATTTAGCAACAGGCTTTTTCTTCCTGTTGTGAAAAGCATATTTTTAGCAACCGCGCTTCCTTTCCTGTTGCAAAAACATACTTTTCGCAATTGTGCTTTTATAACAGTTGCAACAAACATATTATTTGCAACTGCGCTACCAAGCCAGTTGCGAATAAATATTTTTAGCAATAGTTTTCGCCACTTGCAATAACTGTATTTTTTACAACTGGTAAAGCAAGTTGCGAAAAACATAATATTAACTTTTAATAATTAATTTTAAATAGTTACTATTAAATAATTAGCTATTGGTAATTATGTAAAAGATTGATAATTATTGATTAATAATAAAATTTAATTATTATAAATAAATATTCATAATTGATAATTAAATACTAATGATTAACAATTAACAAAAAATAATAATTAACAGTTAAAAAGTATTAATATTGAGTACAAAAGTACGAAATAGTGTTTAGTTATAATATAATAAGTATTAAGTAACGATAATTAATTAATATGAATTATCGACTTAATCTCGCTCGATAATCCGGTTTATTGTGAGAGAGTTGGGTTTATAAAATAACAATATGAAATGATTGGGTTATGTGTATTTATAATCAGGTTTATTGTGAAAGGCCAAAATACAACCAAACAATAAACATATGTGAACCCGCAACCTTCAAAATTAGCAAATTTTGTTTCAGGCCGCGTCCATAGATTTACTAATCCCGCTAATTTTTTTGGTTTCCCGCTTCATAATCTAAATCTGATGGCTCTTAACGCAGGCTCTTCTTCTTCCTATCTCAAAAACCCTAATCCCAAAAAAGCCCTAAAACAATGAGCCGCCATCTCTTTTTTTCGCTTCCTACTCTTCACCACCGATTCTATCGTTCATTAATGCTAACCCTAGCTTTATCCTTGCTGTTGATTGCAACGCACTGCTTAATCTCAGATTCCCCATTTTCATTGTAACTAACCGGATTTCGAATCGGGTTACTGGTTGTTCTTGGATTCTCGAACTGGGTTTTTTTTCTCTGGGATTGAATCAGTTGAGGGAGTTTTATTTCGGATCTGGCTTTGGGTGTTTTCGAATTGACTGGCTTGTTCGAATCTTCGGGTATAGGTGTTCCCGTGTTTTGATTTCGCGATTTTGGAATTCATTTTGGGTATTTCTGGAATTGACGTTGATGGGTAGGAGAACTGGGTGAAGGTAACGTCTGTTGCGAATCGGTGATGGTTTCGAATCAGGTTTGGGTTTGTGTTGATCGAATTTGAATTTTCTTTGGTTATGATTTTGGTTCTCGAAGTGCTGCTGAATGCTTGAACGCAGTGTGGTTTGTATCAGATTTCAGCTTGTTCGAACTGGGTTTGATGCGTGAGGCTGTTGAATTGTGATGGCAGAGGATTGTGAATGGGTGGTCAGTAATGAAGGTCTTTGCTTGGTATTGGCAGTCGAAGTTGTTGGTGTTGAATTTTGCCTGGTTTGGCACTGTGAATGGGAGGAGTTTGATGACAATATTGTGAAAGATTGAATAGGCGATGAGGTTTTGATTGGCTGTGGATATGTTGAACGTGGGTAGGAGGGTAGAGCAAATTTGATCTGAAGGTGGATGGACTCTATACCTTCAAGCGATGTGGTGTTACTTGTGGCTTGCGGGTTGCCTCCTCTTCCCTTTGCTATGCCTTAAAGTAAGTTTTGCTATGTGAGTTCTCCTAATGATTATTGTTTCCCTGCTGTCTTCGGTTTGGGTTCTTGTCAAGGTTCATCTTTGTCAAAATAGTGAAAATGGCACCTCTTTGTCAATAAATTACTATGGGTGCTTGGACTTTAAAATTGACTTTAGGAAGATATTTTAGGACTTTGTTGCGAATACATAAACTCTGTAAAATGCAACGTAGCAATCAGTAAGAAAATTCATTTTCTTTTTTAATACTACTTTAATGTAAAATAGTTAGTCTTGCCCAAGAAAATCAAATACATTATCCAGATGAGTTAGTTAAAACTTTCATTTATGATTTCATCTCAGATAGCCACTGCGGCTTAACTTTAGCAATCAAACAAATGACTCAGTAGTCGAGTCACCTCAGTCCATATTTTATGTTCCTTTGTTGGCCATTTACAAATCATAAGTATAAAGTTTCCATCTTTGTCAAGGTTCTTTCCTGGCTTTGGAATTGTTCGGTTATGTCATATCCCATGTCAAGTTCGTTAAGGTGACCTTCCCTCTTTTTCCTGGTTTGTTCTTATTGACTGGCTCATCGTTTGTGGGCTTGTGCGGTTGCTATGGATACTTGGGTTGTTTATATTTTTTGTTTCTTAGTTATAAAGAATGTGTTGTTATTTGTGTTCGTATTTCTGGCATATATAGGAGCAGCAAACTCTTGCAAATAATTTGAATAACACTGTAACCCGCATGTTGCAGGAGAGGATATGTATCTAAAAATTATTGTAGAAAGAAACTGCATTACTTCATTACAAATGAATGACGCTACTTATTCTTCACATGTTGCAGGGAAAAAATGCCGGGAGATTACTCAAAGAGCAGCCTAAACACAAGTATGGACCTAGCCAGTGCGGTGAAGCAAGCAGAGAGCCTTTTGTTGATGTCCCATATATACACTAGATGATAGAGTAGAAATATGATTAGATAATATTCTACTCGAAAAAAATGTGTTGTGTGAGAAAAGAAATTGTTATATATGAGTGGTGTATGAAAATTGTAGAAATTTTTGTTGTAATTGCTTGTAGTATCAAAACTTTGTTAAAATAAAATTTTTTTTGTTTATTTTATTTTGTGATATACACTATTACTAAAACGAATACATTTAATATGTAATATCAATAAGGTGTAATATTTTTTTTTACAGATTTATGGATCTATTGCAACAGGCATATACTGTTGCAAAATGATCTGTTGCAACAGCAAAAGCCTGTTGCAAAAAAGGATACCGCAACATCTTATTGCAACAGGCCGAAAATGTTGCGGACTTTTTGCAACTTGGGCTATACCAACAGGCGCAGGCCTGTTGCATTAGGTCTACTGCAACAGATATCGCCTGTTGCGAAAAGTGTTTTTTGTTGTAGTGTTCAACGGCTCTATTACATTAATTGCATTACAATAATGGCTCAAATATATGTTACCATTATTAACTTACAACGTCTCAATTTTTTATTTATTCTTAATTTTTTTAATAAATTCACAAAATATTCCAACAGAGACAAACCAAGGCATTTCTCAGTTCTTTATTAAGAAGCTATACTATTATGTTCTGCCTGAAATTGATTTACATCAATAGAAGTATAATCCGAATCGATCTAAATATTGTTTAGAATCATAAGAAATATGAATATGCAACAAATTTCAGGAAAATAGAAGGCTAAAATTCAATGAATTTTTATACGGCTAATCACTACTATTGCAGCCGATTCAAATTTCACATGTATATCGAGAAATACATAATGTATTGTTACTCAATTTCCATGCCCAAGTAATTCTAGAATTTAAATGTTGCATAACATATCATGTTTTGAACCCTCATCGGCAACCCTAAATCGTGAGCCCTAATCGAAAACCCTAACGAAGTGAACTTTGTTTCTGAGAGTAGAAATTAAGAACCCTTATCGAAGAAAAAATGAAAATAAGAGAAACCTAACTAATCTAAACCTAGCGCCGAAAATAGGTAGTAAATAGGTGCTTACTTCAGGAGAAGAGCTAGCAAGTTCACGGCAGTGGAGCGAGGCTTTGGTGGAAGCAAATCTGATCGCCTTCGATTTAGGGCTAGGTTGTAGACGGTGGGTAGATGGCAGAAAGCGAATAGCAAAAACTGAAGGAAAAGAGGGATGATTTTGGTAATACCGCCCAAGTAGGGTAGAGAGATAAATGGTTAAGTGGAAGGAGGGACGCTTTTTTGCCTTCGATTTATCGGATGAGACGGTTCAGTTTAATATTGCGAGGAGGCCTGTGGAAGCTCCATTTTGAACTCAATAATTATAATATAGTATAGATAATCAAGGCAAATATTGTTCGACTCAAAATCACAATTGAGCATATGTTTAAATAATGTGTAGGTGCTTAGATCAAATGTGCAATGATCTTGGAGTGGAGACCATCGGATTTTTGTGTCCTTGTAAGCTTTCCCAAGTGCTGAGATATCCGGATGCGACAAATACATATATCTCGAATACATGACATGCATTGCAATCTAAGACCTTATTCTTAGCCTCATACTATGAAGAGTATGAACGTTACACTTTTAGAAACTATTTTACAATTTTGATGTTGATTTTAACTTTCTATAAATCTTACAATGTAGGAAAAAATGTCTATTGCTTGTTTTCCGTATGGAAAAGAGTGAGGTTTATGTTTTGGATCCCAAAGTCGAACGCAAACCTAAACTGGAAATTAAGCTGCAAGCGAACATGTATGTTATATTTATTTGCTCTTTGATATCTTTTTTGCTAGATGCATATATGATAATATCAATTAAATTATAAATTATATTTAACATTTTCTTTCATGCATGTGTAGGGCCTATAAAACATACAAGGCATTGGGCGACAAGGGTTGAGGGGCTGCCTTGAAGTAGAATACACTACAAAAGGCAGCTTAAATTACGACGGGGTGGAGCAACGGTTTGCGACGGCTAAAAAAGCGGCCGTCGCAAACCGTTGCTCGATTTGCAGAATAATAACGGCCGAAACATCCTCTTCCTCATTCTATTTTTCCCCCCAAAAATTTCTTAAACCCTACCCGTCGCCTCTCCTTGCTGCTCCGATTCCAAGCCTCCAAATTCGCTTCCAAGGTATTGATTTCATTCTACTATGTCTTCTAATTCTAATTTATGCTTAATTAGGGTTAATTAGAGGCTTTGGTTGCTAATTTATATGAGTTTGCAAAATTGAATGTTTATGCATATGAAATTGGTTGTCTCGAGGGATGTTTATGATAATGGTTGTGTTGTAAGTTGATTTGGGGATTGTAATTGATTAGGAGGGTAAAATCGATGAATATTACATATATAATTGATTTAGGAGGTTGAAAATAATGATTATCACGTGTTTAATTAGACATATGATGATTGTGTTGTATGTAGAATGTGTTGTATGATGATTTGAGAATGAATGGAATTAATGTAATTGTTTAATGGTAGTAAATTGATTATTATTGAAATGGCGCAACGATGTCCCTTGTCTACATGCATGCACTGTTATGTCCCCATCGGATGCAAGAATGGTCGGTCCAAAAGAATGCACTTGCAATTGGAAAAAAAATTGTTTTGTAGTATAATATTTAGTAATCAAATGTTGATTAAAAATGTTAATATAAAATGGTTCGTAATTTAGGTTTAGATCGTTAAAAATCTTGTTAAATGTAATGAAAATCATATAACTCAACTCTTTGAGTTTTTTATGAAATTAAATAGTTAACTTGAAAGCTTAGTTTATCTTTCAAAAATTTAAACTAACTAAAATTAATTTTATAATTTATACATTAAACTAAAATGAATCATAACTTACTAAAACTAATTGTCATGTTAGTTTACAAATTGAAATTATGAAAAATTATTATGTAGACGCTATATAGTCAAGGCGCGCACCTAGGCGCAAAAAGGCATAAGGCGCAAGTAAGGGGCTTTTTTGAAGTTTAAGGCACACTTTTTACTGAAGCGCAAAAAAAGCGCAAAAAGGTCCAAAGCGCAAAAGGCATGCTTTTTTATTTGATGTGTGTTTCTTGTTTTAAACTTAGGTTGAATGTGTTTTGACTAGTTATGTGAACCCCTTAGATAAATTTGGCCCCGTCCGATAAATATTGTACATGATCGTTATATGGATATTCGTTTTTCCATAAAACGGAAATATATATTCATCTGATACAATATTCGTTGGATTTGTTCTTATATTGGACAAGTTACAAATATAATAATGTAACCATATTTTATAAATCATTTCAGTTTAAACGGTTAAAAAAATTCGATGGCACTTCCTTTTTGTTCCTGTGTACACGCATTTGTGTACGATACAAGGACCAAAGGGAAGTGCTGCCGAAATTTTGTTGAACCGTTTAACCTGAAAGGATTTATAAAATATGCTTACGTTATTATATTTGTAATGGGAAGTAGGTAGACCAGCCGTCAAAGTAGAAAGAAATAAACAAAAAAACTAAGAACAGGAGGTTGTTGTAAATGAAAATTTACAAGATTTCAATTAATACAAAGTGTTTGATCGAATTTTCTAACATATTTGTTGCAAATCAGGAAAATGTTCGATTATTTTCGTGATTGTAGTTGGATGTATCAACCCCGTACTGGTAAGAAAGGGTCGATAAAGGAACATTTTTGTAACGGTGTCCAAGAATTTATTAGATTCGCTAAATCTAATAATCAGAGTAACCTAAACATTCGATGTCCGTGTAGTAAGTGCAAACATTTGAGGCATTGGAAGCCAAATGTAGTAGAAGTACATCTGTATAAATTTGGTTTTGTGTCGAATTATTACTTATGGGATCGTCATGGAGAGCTTGTTCAACCTACGTCTAACCCTGTAGTGATAGACACTACAACAAAATGGGGTTGTGATAGCAATAACGAATAGCGTTCTCCCCCTGGCTTCTTTCAACGCTCGGAAACATGGGGTCGTCAACGCTATTTGGCAAACAAATACATTGTACTGAACGCTATACAGAGAGAAAGGCGAGATTTTTTTTCCTTCGCGGGAATTTTTTTCCGGAACTAAAGTAATTAGCTCTTTTGCCCTTAGCTACAGAAATCAACAAAATCCCTATTCTAAAATCACATTTCTCTCCATTGCTACAATCGATCCCTAGTCTCAACGTCAAATCACAAAATCCCTAGAACGCAAAATCGTGACTCGCCGAATCTCCTCTATCATCAAAAGCTGATCTCGCATCTATCTAATTTGAATGGGCTTAAGAGGTATTAAAATCTTTATTATACATTTTTTACGGCTCGTATTCTTACGGTTCTTAATTTATTTATTATTTGAATTATTTAACCCAAAATTGGCATGCAGTTAAGTGTTTCAGAAACTTTTAGTTAATAATCTGAATTAATTTATTAGTAGAACGAAAACACATGTTTGATGAGGATTTCTCTCTAATTTTAATTAACGTGTTTCAGCTTACTTTTTAATCTGTAGTTTGGTTGTCAAGAAATCAGCTTATAGTTTTATCGTTATTTAATAATTTCCTTGCAACGCAACTTTGATTCTGATCCTGTCATTTTATAGGAAAATAGTAGATACTTGCCGAGATGATACAGAAAATAACAAATCTGGAATTTACATCTTGAAATTTGGTATTTTCTTTCTGCAGTACAAAAATATAGCGATGGGGTAACATAAATACTAGTTTGATAGTTTTGTTTTGATTAAAATTAGGGCTTCGAGCTACTGGATGCAGTGTTGCAATAGTTAGTGCTGGTTCTGTTGCTATTCATGGACTCATGAGCTCCAAGACTATGGATGTATGTTCCTGTTTTCATTTGTTTTGTAACTGTAATAATTTAATGATTAATAGTCAGAAGTGTTTATCAAATTTATTTAACTAGATGCGGGACGACAGCTTTTAAAATCGCAGCATCAAAACATGTATGCATTCATTTGAGTTTAGATTACATGGTAGATTCTAAACTTAAAAAAATAAAAAAAATAAAAGCGATAGTTTCAAGTTGTTTCTTTTATCTTGGTGCATAACTAGCTATCTTATGACTGTTTAGTAGCAAAAAAAACTGCAGAAAAAAAAGCAATATTTAGTGCCCACAATTCATAAAAGGTTACAAAGTTTTTGTGCCAAGGGAAAAGTAGCTTTAAAATGTATTTAACAATACAATTTCTTTAGACCAGAACGTGATCCAATTATCTTAACTACATTGTATGTATTTACTTGCAGTCACATATGATGAGTCCCCTTCTCCCAATATATGCGAAGAACGTACACAAATACAAAAATGGGAGTGATTCTGGTGCTTATGATTTTGAAGGCAGGTAAATTAATCAATGATATACTAAAAATAAACAAAAATTAACAACGCTAAAGCATGTTTTGTATTGTATAAATGATTTGTTTTTATTCGCAACAAATGAAATTATATTGATGACTTCTTTTTATATTGTACATGGTACTTGCAGATTTGTTGAAGAAAAATTTGAAGCAATATTTAAGAAGCATGCTCATACAATCTCCAATGCATTAACTGAAGATGACGTGAACGAGACGCTAGAGGCAAATAAAGAGCCAAACGACACCACAGAATCGTAAGTTTCCTAATCAAATACTGTTTATCTTGAAATGTCTTATAACTTAATTAATATTGCTGCCATACTCCAATACCTCGATCTTTCCTCTAATCGAACCACAAATCAAATTTGAGTTTCCCTGTAGCGTACGTTTAAATACTTATGCATCTAATATTTATCTTTTCATCTTTTCATTTTATCCTGATTAGCATACGTTTGTGATGATGATGTTTGGTTTAAAGTCATTTGGAGTTAAGGATTCATGGAAATTTCGATGGAATGTAATTCTGCAATGTTTAATTCATGTACCAGAAAAATACTCATGTCTAGAAATATGTAACTTAGTTTTTTTTTTCTTTTTCAAATTAAGCTTACTTAGAAAAAATTATGTCTGGAAATATATAACTTAATTTTCTCTTTTTAAACTAAGTTACCCAGTTTTTTAAACAGAGTGATACTCAAGTTTCAAAATTGAGTAACACACAATTTAAAATTCTGTTTTACTGCAGAAATTATTATCTTTTAAGTCGGAGTGGTTTTGTGGTTTCTTCTGTTATATTCCAACCCGTTGAGATTCTTCAATTTAGATGTTTTGTTAGTGAGAATTAGTATTACAATTTTGTGATTTGAGTTGGAGACTGTTTTGTCAGGACGATGCTCTTGCCAAAACGATTGGAATTGCGAGTATTATATTTGATAGGATTCAACATGTCTTTTAAAAGTTGAGGGAGAAGATACTGTCTTTAGTTCTTGTTTTTGGTAATTGGTGCCTCTCCAAAGGTTAAGAAAACGACAAAAGATTTTATTTTAGATTGAAAAAAAACTAAATATAAATTGCATTATGTTTCGTTTTTCTTTTTGAAAAAGTGTAGTTATAAGAGGTATTTTATTTTGCTGTATATTATACAAAATGTTTGTTATAATAAGCATTGTTCTGAAATAGAAAGAACAAAACTAAATAGGATTGGAGGAAAAAAAACACAATTTAAAATGAGTATTACTGTGCTTTTAATTGAATAATATTCGGTCTTTATTACTGATGAACTCAGTCTAAAAAAATTGTTTTTTTTTTAAATTAGTACCGTATATTGTTTTCAAGGTAGGATGCGTTGATGGTTATCAAAACACGATATGAGTTAAAGTCCCCATTTTAAAATTCAGTGCGCATTGTCCAAATGAGCTACTCATTTGAATAACCTTCATCAATTATTTCATGAAATCTCAATGTTGCAATAACCAAAAAATATTAATGTGCAGATATGTGATTTATGTGAAGTCTAGTGTATACAATGAGCAAGTGACTATCAAAAGACAGTTAAAAATGTTACCATGTACTGAAATGGATCAGAAAAGACAATCGTGACCGAATCAAGAAACTTTAGCATTGGACCACCAACATTTTTAACAGCCACATTCGGTAGGCACATGTATAAGTTTGGCTAGATAAGCAGGCAGTTATATACTGAAACATGCAGTAAATATTAAATGGGGGTTTTCATATTATTACAGCTGTTATGGGAGATGGGTTCATGTGCATTGGGGTGGGGTTGAAAAACACAGCAGGACCTGAAGGGCATCAAGCAGTTGCACTTTGCGTCTAGCTGACTGCGCCGTTTTCCTCAATTGCCGCATGGAAGCTTTCCAGGACACTCTATGCACAGAGCAAAAGACAGTTTTACCATGGTTGTCATTATTGGCACCATTGATTACATTTTCAGCGCATGAAAACTACATAAGGCAACGAGAGAGATTTCTGATATTCAGCACCAAGTGTCTTCAGTTGCCACATGGAAGCTTTCCAGGACACTCTATGCACAGAGAAAAGGACAGTTTTTTAAGGTTTTTTTGTGTCAGTTTTTCCCTCTTAACAGCCCATCACTCTTTTTGACAATTTTAATTTCACTCTTTTGCATCTGCATATATTTTGGATGTTATTTTTATTTGTCCCATCATCGTCCACCACCTCTACATAAAATGCTTCTAATTGCTTTCAGGAATATCTTTATGCACCTTCTGAACTAATTTTTTATATCAAAGCATGTATACACTACTGTTCTGAACAGATGATACATACTCAGGAATACCATTATTTTAAAATACTAGACTAGATGTGCACATTCATTTCAGCATGCTCTTGTTTTTGAACCATGTTCTCGTATTTAGTTCTTGTATCCATGTGCAAAACAAATGTAAAGCGATTTTTTATCCAATGTGATTTTTCCATTTATCCAACATCTTTAATGGATGAGCTTTGACACTTGGGGAAAGTTCGAGTGAGTTTGTTCCTTTGTTACGGGTAGGTCTATAGTTTCGGTTTGGGTTTGGTTTATGATACTTGACCCAAGGGGTGGTCTGCATTTAGTTCTTGTAAGTGAGTTGGTGTTTTGTAGGCCGGTTTTGATGTTTATCTGCTACTGCTTTTAGGCCTACTTGTGAATACAACTGTACACATGAAATAGATTTGATTTGGGATTTAAAAAGGTTTCCAGAAAAATATGCTACCTATTTTATAAATAGCGATGTGTTACGACAGTATGAGAAGAAGCACATAAAATATAAAAATGTTTGAAATCGTTCGGAACATACACACACGCACGCACGTGTGTGTATGTGATATAGAAATTTATAATTTTGTGAATAAAAGTAGTTAAAAGAAAAATGAATGATAAATGAAAATTTAGTTTTAAATGCAAATCTATATTTTGGCAAAAGTAATCAAATGACCAGAATAAATTTTAAAATAGCGCTTGTTCATTTGAAATATAAATAATTGAATTCAGTGTAGAGTATTTGGTTGATGCAAAGGAAATTTTTATACATGTTAGGTTCTGGAAAAAGGAAGGGGAAGAAAAAATCCCAGGAAAATGGAATATAAGCGATTTCCAAATTTTTGATTGTATTTCCTGAGTAAATAAAGTTATCAACAATGTAGTCTTCTTTTGTATCAAATTCTAATAGTACAAAGTAATAGGTGCCAAATCTTTAACACAAAGCCTTCATATATTTTGTTGATGCAATGATGTTGGATTAAATATATATGATCATGAAATACGATAAACAAATGGTAAGCATTAGGACATATCAACATATAAAAGGAAACAAAAAGGAATAGCAAAGAACTTACACTGTGTAGATAGAACAATACATTATTAACTGAGAAAATGAATAAAGGAAGCAAGCCGACGGTGCTATCAGGATGTTGCTGGCACTGCATCACAACAAATATATGGCTCTGTTTAAATGTTCCTATGATTTTAGTTGCATTTTCTATGTTATATTTAATTGAAGTGTACAGTATTTCTGTGTAATTTATTGGTCTTCTCTTCCTCTTTAGTATTGCTTTCAGACAAATTATTAAATATATTTTGATCAGAATTTTGCGTTTTAGTAGAGGAGAAAAAGATGAAAAACAGTAGGGGAAGAAATAACTATTAAAACCACATCTTTATGGATAACTCAAATTCATAATAAATAGAACACAAGACTCTTATTAATTAGCTAGAAAAATAATGAACAGTACGTTAGGAAGATGGTATCCAAATGACTAACGATTTCGTTAGTGCATGAAGCATCCTAAAATTGATTACTTGACTGTACATTTGCAATATTATTTTATATGATTTTTTTATTACAGTAGCTTTAGATTAAACATTTCGGTCATTACTGATTAGGACAAGGGGTCCCCCATACCATCTATGTATTGTTAGAATATGGTAATTATTTAAAACTATCTAAATTTTGTGGCATAAATTAAAACTGTCATCTATGATAGGACTGCCTGTGAATGTTAATTTTAAATTTATGAATTGCTTCCTCTGTTTATGTGCTTGTGGCCCTTGTTTTATTTCACTTTTGATCTCTGGTATTCATTTCCTTTTGGCTGGGTGGGTGAACGAGATGAGAATATTCAGCCTCGCTATCCATATACAACTCAAACCAATTGCATTCAGGAAAAAAAAAACCAACCAATTGCAGTTGCCATGTTTCAAGGATTCAAGCATAAAAAATTCAGAATGCTAATTTATATGTTTCAAGGATTCAACCAATTGCAGTTGCCATGTATTAGGATGTTAAACAGAGAATGAAAACAAGATGCAAATAGAAAGATTTGGATGGTATATAACTGAATGTGAAAATTGTAATGGTAGGCAGAAATGTGAAAAAAGAAAAAATTGTAATGGTAGTCAGAAGATAGAAGCATTGAGAAAACTGAAAATAGATGAACACAACAATATCAAAAATGAAAACGACACTAACACAAACTCAAATGCTACGAGATACCTTTTTTTTAATATGAAAGGTGATTGAAACAATCAAGAACATAGGAACTCTTTCGGTATTGTAAGCGTATAAACTCAAAATTTGCACCATGGTCAGCTTATGATACATTGTGTAGTCTTGAATTTACAAAGCACACTGCTACTTTCATCATTGAACCTTCTTTTCTCTACTTGGATTGTTTCTGTTTGCATATGTGTTATTTTCTTTGCTTAGTCGCTCCTGCTTGCTTTAACTGAACTTACCATGGGGAAAAATAAAATAAAAACTGATGGCAGCATCTTCAATCATCTATAACACCACATGCCTCCTTAGCATTTCCATGCACAGACCAACCATGAAGAACAAGACCACTGAGGTGATTGATCTTGTAATTTTCAACTTTGTCTTAATGATGTCAAGGTATTCCTGTGGCTTTTCAATCATGCCCTTTAGCACAGAGAGCATGAGCACCTGAAGTAATCAAGTCTCGAGGCGTCTTGAGGTTCGTAGTTAGTGTTACTACCAAGGCATCTTGAGGTTCGTATTCGATATTTGGATTTCGAATTATATTTCGTTTCAGGGTAGAGACCCTGAATTTTTAATGAATATTGCAGGTTGCTGTTTTTTGAAAAGAGGAGGCGGATGAGGTTATTGCTGCTTGTAAGAGGTATGCCTGAGTAATTTTTTGATGATTTTTTTATTGTTCTGTGTGGATTTGGTGTAGCTCATGCATTTTGTTTGATTTTTTTGGGCTTAGCTGAAGTGTTTTATTCAAACTAGGTGTAATACTAAGTGCTACCAGTTATAATATTATATCCAAGAGGAAATGTTGCTATAGGGGCACAGAAAAATTGATTTTAGTATTAGTAAAAACGACCGGCACTTTTGGAATAATGCGATTGAAATACTTAACGACACATGCATGTAGAGTTATGTATGACATATTGCCTACTTAGACGTGCCAGCATTGGCTAATGCAATGTGTGTCAAATTGGTACCATTCACGATATGTACAAGGCCTAATATTAATGCAGCATGTTGTATTGAATTTATCAACTTTGATAGGATCAGGTGGAAACAGAGGCATGCATTTGTAATAACATTTTTTTTACTGATGGAAATGCATCTGCATATTTAATTGATGAATTGGAAAATATCAAAACTGCACTCATTGATTAAACGTACGATGATTGTTAATATCCTGTAAAATAACTTCTTCTAGGTAGATATTTAATGACAACAACTTAGGAAGATGTTTTTGCTTTAATATAAAATTGTCGATTTATTCGGATAAGGCTAGATTAAGCCGAGCTCAGTACACAAATGTTGATTCAACATATGAAGATAACAACATAATGAATGGACCACCAATACACTTTCTAGAAACTTCTACTGAATCCAAGAACCACCATTGTATGTTCTGACTTGTGAATCTAGAGATTGGTGTTCCAACTAATATTTTAGTATTTACTTCTCATGTTTTCCATATGAAATCTCATACGATTTTAGTTATAATAGTAGCAGGAATTTTTTAAAGAACAATCGATAGAGATAACTTTTCAGTTTTTTTTTAGTTTATATTTTTGTCATTTGCATCTTTTTGATCTATACACATTTTCCTGCTATTCAGTGATTTATGTGACTGTTAATTAAAAGTGCTTTGTCTCAGTACAGTAAGAAACTTATCGCTGTTTTGACATTTAATTTTTGCAAATGCCAAAGCTCAGCTATACACAAAACGATTGCTTTCACATATAAGACCTGTCTTAGCCAATTAATAACCTTAATTTATTATTGCAGTGGGATATTCACACCTATTCGCAGCTTGTACAGCCTGTTCAATGGGCCTAAACATGATGGATAATTTATGCGTACAAATGTATGGAAATTGGTTAAAGATAAAAAAATTGACTCAAATTCTGACAAATGTTGTTACTCCAATTTTTGATATTAAGTTTCTTCAGCCCACGTCCTTCTAGACATTTAAGGTATTGCTTTCTTTCATCTTGTGACTTTAGCTTACGAACTAGGTTAGTTCAAAATATTAGTTGATGGAATGTATGTTTTTAAGATGAGTCCGATAAAGCGACTAGCTTAGATCGTTAAACGAACTATGTGCTTTGTTTTCTAGCAGATCAAAACTAAATATAATATAACTCATCTTGGTTATCATACATTATAGCTGTATATAATTTTCAAACAATTGTAGCTACATATTTAATACATTATGGAAGGGTTAAGGTTGTTGGGGGCAGGGGGTAAGGATATGTTGGCATTAGAAAATTTGAAGACTTAATTCAATATAACTAAGTTTTTTATACTAAGCTTATTCGGTTTTAAAACAGACTAATATACAACTAATATTCAGCTTTATAATTGAGAAACTCAGTCCCATAAGTGTAACACTATCACGTAATATTTCTATTGGTGTGGATACAAGTACTTGAGCTTGCAATGTACCCTAATCAATATAATTAGTCTACTTTTCAAGGAGAAGAAAAGATTTTAAAAACATCGATGTATGACTTTGCTTGTTCAAATGCCAAGTATTTACTTGTAGGCTCTGGAAATCGATTAAATATCTTCCCGTTTCACTGGCATATTATATTGTTTTATAATATGTGGTTGTTTTAAGTATATGTAGGTTGTTATACCCGGTCCATGCACATTTATAAGAAGTGGTCCGAATGATTTTTTTTATATATATAAATGCAAGTTTATAAGAAGTGATTGTTTTAAGTTTATAATGTGACAGTCAATTACTCAAGTGAGAGCGGTATTGACTCGTTTTTGCTTCTAATTTCCCAGGCTGTTTGGAGCTAATCAGTTTGAATTTAGATCATGATGTTGTGAAGAGTATTTTGAGGGTTGTTGCTAAAAGTTACGTGGATGGCAGTCCATTAGTTTACAACGGTTTTAATGGAGACAGTGACTGTCACATTTTGAAGGGGTCTGATGTGGTTTGAAGGTTGTTTCTGAAAGAGGATTTGAAGGCTTGTCTTCTTTCATGAAAAAGGATGAAGTTGATCATGCTGAGTCTATTTAACTCTTGAGTTGGATGCTGTTAATGTGGAACACGACTTTGATATCACATATGGTTTGATAGTGCATTGTGATTCAGTATTTTATGATGTTTTTGAGTTTTACTCCAGATCTTTGTTTACTGGCATTCCTGGGGTTGATCATGTTGAATCTACTTCATTCGTTGAAAATGGTGCTTTTGGTAATGATCTAGTTCGGTGATTGCTGGAGGTTCTTATGTGGCTACTGATGCTGAGACTGTTGGTATATTTGAGTGTTGCTCTAATTCTAAATTTTGTTTGCTGGGAGAATGGTGAGACCATCAGTTTTTGGTGATGAGATTATGATTTTATTGAATCTTGACTGGTTAAGTTTTGTGTTGATGATACTGGGTAAGTCTGATATAGATATTGATGAGTGTGGCGTAGTTTTGTTCTCAGGATCTCAGTTTAGAAGGAACTGTGCATGATGTGCATGCGTTTTCTATGCATGTTCATCAGTGCATTATTCTTTCCAGCCCTTGTTATACAGCTTTAGCACTCGGTATTTGAAAATATTGAATTTAGCAGCTGTAGTTAAGTGGCCTGAGATTGTTTCATCGAATTTAGGTAGGTAGTTATTGAAGGCTGTCAGTTTGGTTAACACTAACGTGGTTGGTTTTTTGATCCAATTTGTTGGTAAGGTGTTGTTTGTTGTTGGTGTTAGTCGCTGCCCTGATGAGACAGTGAGTGATATGCCGCATTGCATGGATTTTGGTTCGATTGAGTTGAGAAGTATGCAATCTGCCAATGTTAATTTGAGTTTAAAGGATCATGTCTTGATTTTCTGCACCTTTGTTATGTAGGGATTTGTACACTCCAGAAAAGACGAAGACTAGTGTTTGCTCTTCTTTTGAAGTGAGCTCTTGCCTGAGGAGGAGTGCCTAAATTAGGAGAAAGGCTTCTTTAGATTTTTATAGTCCCGACTCAGGTATGGATTCTGTTTGGTAGTATTTATGGTCCCCATGCTTTGTATGATCCATCCTCTGATGACTTGCAGCTTTTAGCTATAAATGCTGGTTTTGTTTTTGATGACTCTGGGTCACCAGTGACGAGCAACGATCTGATCAACGTTGCTAGTCAACACAAATAGAATATTTTGTTGATAGGTTGATATTTTATCATAAGCGTTCAATGTATTACTCTTGTAACAAAATATCTTATTTTTAATTCTTTTTAATGACCGAAACTAATAATACAATGCATCTTTTTTGCACTTTTGTTGTTGATTCATGCATGCATATTTTTTCTTTCTTTTTTTTACTTGATTTTTATTCGTTGTCCTCACTATGATAATATCCATCTATATTTGAATTGTTTTTTCTTATTTCATATAACCATCAAATATCTTGAACTAAATATTGCTTATCTTTGTTGTAACATGACCAAAATGCTTATGTTCTGGAGAAAATACCAAAAACAAAGCAAGATTAAATCAACCATTTGATTGCTTTGTAAGTAACTAGTTAACGCTAGCGTGTATGACATATTATGGGCATGGAAAAGTAGTTTGAACTATGTGTACAAAATATTGAACTTGGATAAATGAATGTTGTTTGAATGATACGTACGAAATGTTATATTGTAATTTATATGTTTGTTGTTCGTTAAAATGTGTTATGTTTGCATACATTTAAGAAATGAGTATGTATATATTTGTGCACCGCGTGTGTATGTGTGTGTGTGTGTGTATATATATATATATATATATATATATATATATAAATAAAAGGGAGGGTTGAATGGTGGTAAAATAAATATATGATATTATAGCGTTTTAAAATCGCTATAGGATTACGTAAACAAACGCTATAGAAATAAATCAACGAACGCTATGATACATGAACAGTAAACGCCATAAAACCAAAAAACAAACGCTATAGTAGAAGCACTTTAAACGCTATAATATGTAGCATTTGCCTAGTATTTCATATAGCGTTTTTCTGTAATAGCAAACAGAAAACGCTAAAAAATTATTTTTCATAGCGTTTTACTATATGCTATTTAAAGTTGAAGGTCTAACATAGCATGCCGTTACATGGTGTTCTCTGAAACGCTATGATAGCCTATAATAGCGTTTTTAAAACGCTATGAAATCCTCATTTTGTTGTAGTGAGAGGACGATAGTACAATGATGAACAATAATACAACGACGAATCCGATAGAAAATATGGTGCAAGATGCAGCACGATCAATGTTTCCCCCCATTGATCAAGGCGGCGATGAAAGTACACAGCACCAGGTTTGAAATCGAGCTAGCGGATTTCATTTTAAAAGTGTCGAAGCAGTCGTACACGAGTAGGATGTCTGGGACTTGGTCTCATTGGGATAGTATCCCACCCCACATCAAGAACGCCATTCTAGCCGATTTGCAGATAAGTATTTATTTATTTTATTATTGGAAATTAACATATACTGTAAATAATTCAAAATAAATTTAATTTGCAGGCGGTTGTTCGTGTAGAGGAGCAGGACATGCAGGTTTTTTTTACACACTGGAATATTAAAATGCGAAAGAATTACCGAGAAACAATTTCCAGGGCGAAGACATCACAGAAGAAGCCTAGATGGATGGCTGGCGATGTTTGGGCAGGATTTCTAGCATATTGGGATACTGAAGCAGCGAAAGTAAGATATAATGAAAATAATCACATTTATGTTGATTGCATTCTTTTATTTAATAATGTATCAAATTTAATAGGAAGTAGCAAAAAGGAATAAAGAAAATAGAGCTAAGAATTCTGATTTACATCGCGGTGGCTCAAAATCATTCCAACAACATAAGAGAGAATTGGTATAAATTTGAAATAGTTTTAAGCATATGTTCACGTAAAAATTGAGTGCATATCATTCATTTTTATTTTTAGTAATTTTATTACTATATGTATACTCAGATGACAAAGTATAGAAGGGAGCCTACGGTGGAAGAGGTTTTCAGGCATACTCATGCGGTGGAGCATACTGATGACGAAGGGAACGTGACATATGATTGGGCGGACGACAAGGCTGCGGGCGTAATGGTAAATATACTTATTAATAATTAAAATATTTCATATTCGTTCATATCACATTATATTATTAAATTATATGGCATTTGTATTGAAATTATATTGGTATTGTAGGAGAGATATGATGCAGAGTCAGCTAGAGTGACTCAGGCCAGTGGACGAGATAAGCTTACGGTTGCAGAGTGCGATCGTATTTGGGATGCTATTATTAAGCCGCCTAGTCGTAATAGGCGATACGGCTTCGGCAATCAGGAGGTACCTTTTTTAATTTAAGTTTACATTTAAAGCGTATTCAATTAACGTGCATTCTTTTACCTTCTTTTTATATTAACATGTTAAATTGACATTATAAATATAGAAGCTTTAAATTGACATGTGTATTGATCTTCAAAGTCCATGTATATATTACAAGTCCATTTATAAATGTGAACTTGAATTATTTCGCAGGCTATTGATTTTCAGCGAGGATATAGGAAGTCCATGGAGCAGGAGGCTATAACTCAGTTGAAGGAGCAACTGGAAGAGATGAACGATTGGAGAAGAAGCCAGCTGGCTCAGGAGATAGACGAGCGCATTGCACGCTATTATGACGAGCATGGATCGATGCCAGACGAGGACGATGGTGGGGATGCTACAAGCGAAGAAGAAGAAGACGACGAGTAGTTTGTTTGTTCTTGTGCTTGGGTTTGTATATACACTTACTTTTTTATTTGCTTTATGTACGTACGATGATATTTGATGACGGTAGGGTGTGGTTTGATGTATTTTGATGTTTTGTGATGATGGGACGATGATATATGGTGATGATATTTTTTTTGGATGTATGACGATGGTATGTTATGGAATTGTGATGAATTTAGTAATGTTTTAGATATATTGTGTGTTATAGTTATATTTATGAGTGCGTATTGATGGTTTTGGAATGATATTGATGGATTGGTAGTGGTTTGGTTTTGATGTTGAGGCTTGATGGAAATATATGGACAGATTTGCGACGGCTGGCGACCTCAATTTGTTCATTATTTTGCGTCGGCTAGCGACGGCTAACAATGCCATAAAGCGACGGATAGCGACGGCTTGTTGGACATCAATAGCCACGATTTAGCAACGGCTTCCCAGCAAAAAAAACCACCTGCCCACTCATGATGTCACGTGGCAAGTATCCATTGCAAGCCGTTGCTAAATGAGTGATGGAACCGTCGTTTTTTCCGTCACTTTTTTTACTCGTGACGACATTTATAGCGACGACAAATAGCGACGGCCGGCGTCGGCCGCCAACGGCTATTTGTCATCGCTATTCACTGTTCATCTTGTAGTGATACCGTTAAGATGATTTGTTTTGTTAAACAAAATGTATGCAATTTGTGATATAAATACATTTTAAAATATTAAATCTTGTATGCTATAGTGTCCTCAACAATCCACAGCGACGGATTGTGTATATTATGTGATGAGGTATTTGTATGATACCGTAAAAAAACCACCGTCAAAGCTTTGATTTATACGAGGTATCATTTTAGTTTTTTTTCCTTTATACGTTATGTTAAGTATTTGTACGATTAATGTTTTGAAATTAATTGCCGTACTTTAGACAAAATGATTCTTATAGCCAACAAGACGTGGACGAGGTTCGTGGTAATTTAGCTAGATATAACATGTACAATTGGATGTAGTCTTCGTATATGCTACAATATGGTGAGTTTATTCATATATCTTTCTAGCTTTCAGCATTACATGAGTTAAAATGGTTAGAATTGTGTATGCAATTTGATTCCTATGCAGCAATTGTTACAACCTTTGTTGATAACTGAGCATTTAAAAGATAATGACCACATATGTAAGCTTTGTGTTTTTGTGCACTGGCTTACGTTGGACATGATTTGTAGGCATGTTCATTAACTTATCCGACAACATAGCCTTAATGCCGACTGCATCGTTAATTTTTATTTAGTTGTCGCAATGCCACTGTTATTACTGACTATTAGTTACACAACGAGCAAAAATTCTAGCAATTGACGCACAGTAAAATTGATAAATTACACAACGAGCAAAAATTCTAGAAATGATGGAGCTTTTGTATCATTCGGTCCGCCAATTATCATGATTCTTAAAATAGAGGGGGAAAAGACATCTAATTACATTCTGCAACTAGAATGAATTAGAATATCTAAATTTTAATTATTTTAATCCACCTGTAAGGTAGATTCGATATGATGGATGTACAACAGCTAAAGTAATTTCTTCCCCTTGTGTAATTTGAGGTTTATACAAATTACAAGGTTATAACTTTTATGAAGAACTACAAGCACGTGCTAAGAACATAGTAATGCTGGAAATCTAATGTATGTTGTTTATATTTTCCCACACCTCTTCCCTTTATATTATGGCTATATAGATAAAGTGCTTGACCTTAAGCATTTGACAATCTATATTTAATAAAAACAATTCGGTCAGCAAGGTTTAACGCTATTTGCATTTTACCCTCTGTTATCTTTTAACTCCTGTTACATTTTCCCTTTATGATTCAACTCCGTTTTTTCGATTGAGCACACTAATGTTAGTTGTCTCAGTATCATGTAAACCTTTAAAAAAAGAACGGTCGGTTTTACTTTCTTTATTTTTCGATTGAGCACTAAGACTATAACCAACAATCCGTTTTGTTCCCTTCTTCTCTTTCATCCTAACAAGCCACAACACAACCAGCAATACAAAACCAGCCACAAACCACTTAAAAAATATATTATATAATACAAACAGTACAAAACAGCAAACACCCCTTCCATCCAATATTACCCCTTTTCACCGCAGCAAACAGCGTTTGCGTGCTTTTTTATTATTAAAACTTTATAACGGCAAAGCCTTTGCCGTTATAAATTTATAACGGCAAAAACTTTGCCGTTATAAATTAAAACGGCAAAGACTTCGCCGTTATAACCTCCAATCTTTGTTCACTCAACCGGACACGAACTGGTTCCAAACTAGCCATGGGGAAGTAAACAAGCCATACCTGATTGCTCCGTGACTTGTTTAGTAACTGAACAAGCCATTGTTGGTTGTGCTC
The DNA here is from genome assembly GCA_030737875.1 of Allium sativum. NCBI lineage: Eukaryota > Viridiplantae > Streptophyta > Magnoliopsida > Asparagales > Amaryllidaceae > Allium > Allium sativum. The sequence goes on along the minus strand of CM060924.1, from coordinate 178,798,302 downwards.
TAATACCGAAGTGTGTAATTTATGAGTAGAAACAATTATTTATTTTGACTATAGAAACAATTTCCAGTTAGATACTTTCACTTCAGAAAAACAAGAAATTGCTTAAGTCTTAGACAATATTATTATGTTGTACATATGAGTAGAAAATGCATTTTCAATCAGTTTTGGACTGTCCAAAATATTACATTTGCTATGATACATTGATGTTGTTTTTGTATCGCAGTAAAGAGTTTTACTACATGAAACCTAGGTTGTTGGGGAAGTGGTATGTTATTCTTTGCATATTTTTATTTTTCATAAACCTTAGCTAGCTAGAAATACCATTAAACATACGACTTTATATTTTCTCTCTCATTTGTTGCAATTATATGTTGCTCCTGCACTTGGTAACTTTCATCCATCGGAGATCTCTTAAAGAAAAAGAGGATCTGTTTTTTAAGGGCATCTTTAACAAGATTAATTATTTTCTGCAAGTTGATTATACATTTTATCTTTGAGCTTATTGGTTTGCATGGGATTGGATTGCCTTCTCTAAGTTATAATTAATGAAATGAGTCGGCTCTACTAAACAGAACAATATAACGCGTATATCATCCCTTCAATAATGGGCTGATGGGCTGGGCCTTCAAGAGCTTTTTGCATTTTTTGTTTTCTTGTTAGCCGAAAGCCTGTATGTACAAGGCTATAATGCCTATATATAAACAATACATTGTATTCATTTGTATCTTATCTTTTAATCAGTTTAATAACAAAAGAATCATCATCTCCTTTCTTAGAAAAACAAGTTTATCAAAACTTTTCTTGGTATCGGAGCATTCAGAAAACAGCCTAACGGCTTATCAAGATCCTGAAACTGAGTTTGTTGATCTTTATATCCATCAAAGTTTATTATCATCATATGGATATTACTCATCAGAGGAGATTCCTCATCATATGAGAGAAGATACACCATAGTTGAGCAGTACCTCGCCTGAAACTAAAAGTTTTCAAGGCTGCATCTGATCAAATACAATATATCTTCCTTGATCAGTAACAAAGATCGCCAGGGAACAACCAAGAATCAAGAAAATCATCAAAACAAATAAGAGCCTCGCCTAGAGAAACCTTCAGAATAAGGTACTTCTGATCTAACTAACATTCATCACTAGATCTCTCTGGCTGCTACTTACCTGTTAGAGAGTTCCTCAGTTCTTGATTTGTAACGGCATTCTTTGTACTGATTTCTTGATAAAACTGTCATCATCTGTCTATTATAATGGTTGAGACAACACCATCTTCGACATCTGACAATAGCCATAATGTTTCTACTGGAACTGGGCCTGTAGATCCAACAACAAAAACTGTTATTAGTCTTAAAAGTCAACTAGTCACTATACATCTTGAAGAGGATAATTACCTTCTCTGGAAATTGCAAGTCGAGACAGCCATTCAAGGATATGGCCTTGAAGGACATATACTTGGCACTGTTGATATACCAGCCAAGTACATTACAGATGCAAGCAACATAACAATTGCTAATGAAAAGTATGTTCAGTACCACAGGCAAGACAGACTTATCAGTTCTTGGTTGTTGTCATCTATAAGTGCAAGTTTGTTACCACAAGTCATAGGATGTACTTCTGCCTTTGACATTTGGACTACAGTTGAGAAAGAGTTTAATAATCAATGTTCAGCCAAAGTTCTTCATTACAAGAATCAACTGCAAAGTGTTAAAATGGAGAATTCATCTATGAGGGAGTATATTGCTAAAGTTAAAAGGCTATGTGATCTATTAAATGCCACTGGAAACAGAGTGCCTGACAGTGATCATGTATTATACCTGGTTAATGGACTTAACAGTGATTATGAAGCTGTAATCGCAGTCATAACATCTCAAAAGATAGTGCCATCTATAGATGAGGTTCATTCTATTTTACTTTCTCATGAGGCAAGAATAAACGCCAAGAAACCTCAAGAACCAGAGTATAGCGTGAACTTGACTACTGGTTTTAAAGGCAAGAATCAAAACTTTAATAATAACCGAAATGATCAGGCTTACCAAAGAGGTGGTGGTGCTAGAAGAGGTCGTGGCAGAGGTAGATGGACTAATACCAACAGACCAAAGTGTCAAATTTGTGAAAGAGTGGGACACACAGCCCTGAACTGCTACTTTAGATTTAATACCAGTTACACGTCTAATCAAAATCAGAGAAATACTGGTAATCCTAGTGTAAATATGGTATTATCTCAGTCTGAAAATAGTAGTCAAGATAATTCAAGTAAAGGAGGAAATCAAAATGACATAGCAAAGCTGGAAACTGTGCAAGATGATGGTTGGTACCCAGATTCAGGAGCTACACATCACATTACCAACAATCTTGACAATTTGAATCTTGGAAACAGAGACTACAGAGGTAATCATTCTATTTTATTAGGCAATGGCAAAAGTATTACTATAACTCACATTGGTAATGCTAGTTTGAGTGGTAAGAGGCAGTTATACTTACATAACCTTTTAAGAGTGCCAAAGATCAAGAAAAACTTAATAAGTGTTTCTCAATTTGCTCATGACAACAATGTCTACTTTGAATTTTACCCTACATACTGCTTAGTTAGGGACATTCTAACTAGAGAACCCATTTTACAGGGTAACATGACAGGAGGTCTATACAAGTTTGACACTATCAAGCATAACAGTGAGACAAAAAGAGAAAAACACTGTAATCTGAATATTCTTGACAATGCTGATAGCAGCAAAAAAGTTTTTGATCTCTGGCACTACAAACTTGGACATCCAAGTGCTAAGATTGTAATGAAAATTCTAGATAAGAATCATATTCAATATAATAATGTCTCATTACCATACATCTGTGAATATTGTCAAGTTGGTAAAAGTCATAAATTACCCTTCATTGACTCTGAAACTGTCTATACTGAACCATTGGAGTTAATAGCAACTGACTTATGGGGTCCTTCACCTATAAGCTCAGACTTTGGTTTCAAGTACTATATTGCCTTTGTAGATGCTTATTCAAGACACACATGGATTTATTTTTTAAAAGCCAAGTCTGAAACAATTAATGCTGTGATGAATTTTATCTCTATGGTTGAAAGACAATTTAATGCTCAAGTTAAAACTATCCAATCTGATGGTGGAAGTGAATTCAAAAGCTTGAACCAATACTTTGCTAAGAAAGGAATTGTTCATAGAATTACTTGCCCATATACATCTGAGCAAAATGGATTAGTTGAACGAAAACACAGACATATTGTTGAATCAGGTTTGACATTATTAGCACAAGCAAAATTACCCTTAAAATTTTGGCCAGAGGCCTTCAGTACCTCTGTGTATCTTATTAATAGACAACCAACAAAGGTACTGAAAGGCATAGCTCCACTAGAAAAATTATATAATGTCAAACCAGATTACAACAGTCTAAAACCTTTTGGATGTTTGTGTTTTCCATATTTGAGACCATATAATTCAAACAAATTAGATTTTAGATCAAAACCCTGTACTTTTCTGGGGTATACTACCAGACAAAAGGGATACAAATGTCTGGATGAAACAGGTAAAATCTACATAAGCAGACATGTTGTATTTGATGAGATGGTGTTTCCTTTTAATAGCAGAAATATTACAACTACTAGTAAAGTAAGAAATCCAAATACATCTATACCTGAGATCCCAGTTTATTCTGAAAAATGGGATAATCATGATGAAAGTGAGGCTGCTGAATCAAGTCAAGCATCACAATCTTACTCTGAAGAGCATGATGATTCACAGCAACTCAGCCTTGCCATGCACAATCCTGAAAATTCAGATAATCAAGAATTAGAAAGGGATGCAGGTTCACAAAGTACAAGATCAGAATACTCATCAAGTTCAGATAATGATAGCAGCTCACCATCATCAGAATCACCAATCCAGACAGGCCACCCTATGATTACTAGGGCAAAAAGTGGTATTTTTAAACCAAAAGCATATATAGCTTTATCCAGTAACTGTGAACCTAATTCCTTTGAACAGGCTATCAAAGACAAGAATTGGAAGAAAGCTATGAATGAGGAATATGATGCACTCATCAAAAATAAAACCTGGGAACTTGTATGTCCACCTGCCAATAAAAATATTGTGGGGTGCAGATGGACATACAAGCTCAAGAGAAATCCAGATGGATCAATAAATAAGTACAAGGCCAGGCTGGTTGCAAAGGGTTTTACTCAGGAATACGGGTTTGATTTTAATCAAACCTTCTCACCAGTAGTAAAACCCACAACAATCAGACTTATACTTACTATTGCCCTATGTAAGAAGTGGCATATCAGACATTTAGATGTTAATAATGCTTTTCTGAATGGTATTCTTGAGGAAGAAATATATATGAGACAGCCTCAAGGTTACAATCTCAATCAAAATTTAGTATGTAAATTGAAGAAAGCTATTTATGGGCTAAAACAGGCCCCTAGAGTTTGGTTTGACAGATTGAAAAATACACTAAACAAGTTAGGATATCAATCTACCAAATCAGATAGTTCATTATTCATCAAAATAAATAGCTTTTCAACAGTCTACATACTAATATATGTAGATGACCTCATTATAACTGGCAGTAATATTGATGACATTGACAAGTTAACTCAGTTTTTGAATGAACAGTTTTCTATCAAAAATTTGGGAGAATTAAATTACTTTCTTGGCATAGAAGTATCTAGAACAGAATCTGAAATAATCCTATGTCAAAAAAAGTATATAACTGAGCTACTTGTCAAGACAAAAATGTTGAATGCCAATCCCCAGCCTACTCCAATGGTAAGCAGTCAGAATTATTCAAAATATAGAGGTGAAGCAATTGCAAATATAACAGAATACAGGAGTATTATTGGTGCACTTCAGTATGCAACAATAACACGTCCTGATATTTCATACAGTGTAAATAAACTATCTCAATTTATGCAGAAACCCATGGACTTACACTGGAAGGCAATTAAAAGAATTTTGCGCTACTTAAAAGGGACAATCAATTTTGGCTTAAAATTGAAAGCCAGCCAACATTTGCATATAACAGGATATGCAGATGCCGACTGGGCTTCAGATCCAGATGATCGAAGATCAACCAGTGGTTATTGCATCTACTTTGGTCAAAGTCTAATATCTTGGTGCTCAAAGAAACAACCTACTATATCTAGATCTAGCACTGAAGCTGAGTACAGGAGTATAGCCAATGCAACAGCTGAAATTAAATGGCTACAATCTCTACTGTTTGAACTCAAGCTACATCCCACAATTAAGCCAATTTTATGGTGTGACAATAGGAGTGCTGTGTACATGTCAGAAAATCCAATACAACATGCAAGAACAAAGCATATCGAAATAGATATTCATTTCGTTCGAGAAGCAGTTCAAAAGGGAGAAATACAAGTCAATCATATACCAGGTTCTTACCAGAGAGCAGATATATTAACTAAAGCTATATCATTGAAGAATTTTACCAGATTTAGAGAAGAACTCAATGTCATGAAGCAGACAAGTTATCCAGAAGACATCAGTGGAGATAAAATCAAACACAGTACCTCAACAGTCAAGGAAAAGTCTCACAAAGCTCAGATTATCGAAGCCGAAGCTGACGCCTTAGAAACATCGCTGACAAGAGCAAGAAAAACATCAGGGAACAACAAAGAGAAGAGAGCTGATAAAAAGGAAGCATAAATTAGTAAGGAGAGTAGTAGCGCGGCTCAGATCAGTGTATTTTTCGCCTCAATTCTGCTAATCGTCAGCCAAACATGGCAAAATTAGGGTTTCAGAAACCCTAAGTTTTGAGGGGGAGTAATGAAATGAGTCGGCTCTACTAAACAGAACAATATAACGCGTATATCATCCCTTCAATAATGGGCTGATGGGCTGGGCCTTCAAGAGCTTTTTGCATTTTCTGTTTTCTTGTTAGCCGAAAGCCTGTATGTACAAGGCTATAATGCCTATATATATAAACAATACATTGTATTCATTTGTATCTTATCTTTTAATCAGTTTAATAACAAAAGAATCATCATCTCCTTTCTTAGAAAAACAAGTTTATCAAAACTTTTCTATAATTATTACGTGCAGTTATTTTGGCGCAAAAGAAACTTGGGATACATACTGGAGGCAGTTCTTGTCCTATTGATTCAAATCATTTTGGCGCATAAGAATCTGTTAGGTTTGACAATTCGAAAGTAAGTTTCAAATCATTTTCACTATTTGATTCTAAAATAAGCGAATTGTTACATCCTATAGTAGCTTATGTTCACAATTGTAATTAAGTAGCTCCCTGTAATCAGCTCCCTATAGTTAGCTCCCTGTAATTATAGTTGGCATATTCATAATTGGCCATTCTAGCATCGATTTGATGCAAGCTGCGGTTGTGATTAGTTGATTCTTGGGTAAGGTTTTGTGTGTAGGAGTTTGGACTCAGGGATTTGAAATGAGGGTCGGGTGTAGGGGTTTGCAAAGTGGTTGGGTATAGGGTGTTTATTGTTTGGGAAGATGGAGGCATTTAGGTGTTGGGACGAGGAGTTACATGGTTGGATGTCAGGTTAGTGGTGAAGCATGAATGTGGCTATGGGATTAAGGTGAAGTTGTGATTCTAAATGATGGTGGAGAGACACTAGTTGTGTTGCGTGGTTGAGTGGGACCTGAGGCGGAGGATGGTATGCATTTTTGTGGTGGTTTGAGAGATTTGCATAGGAGGGATCATGTTTATGTTGAAGGTGGTTTGCTGTAAGTTGACAGATGGAGTTGGGCTGTCGAAAGAGGAGCTGGTGACAATTGTGTGCTTTGGTTTTTGGAATTTTTAATCGGGTGCTATGATAGGCTGGGAATTTGATGAAGTGTTTGGTGTTAGGCGTGGCAGTTAGATGTGGATTGATGTACTGGTTGTGATTGTTTGGTTGCTTAATGAGGTGAAGTGTTTTTGAAGGTGGTGGTGAATTGAAGTGAGTGGGAATGACGAAGTTTGTATATAGGGCGTTTTGTATGATGGTGTTGATAGGAACCGTGACTGGAAGAAGATATGAAGTTATAGAGTTATGATGTATTGGATGTGATAACTGAGATTATTGGTATGTGATTGGGTGTATGAAGGTAGTGGTTTTAGTTTTGACTGGCCATTGTTGGTGTTTCTTTGTGTCGTTTCAGTTTGAAATAAAAGGACAGAACTTTGATATTTCTTTCTGTTTAAATCAATAGTAACTAATATCTTTTTTTTCTAGCTGTTGTAAGTTTATCATGCTGAAAATGTTTGTGTTAAATATTTTTATCTTTTTAAAACAGACATTACTTATTATTATTTTTACTTCATTTCAGGTTCATGTTTTGGATTGAAGTTGTCACTTAGACGGATGACGTGGTTCGCTTAGACGGTTAATTACTACGTAATTATATTGGTGTAACTAACAATGTGAACTATATTACATCTTAGTGATTGTACTTGAAAACATTATATTTCAGGTTCTTATTCTGAATCATATTACTATTTTGTATGGATTATGAAAAAATTAATTAATTGAAATTAATATATATGTTTAATTTGTATGCCATTTAGTTGTATTTTAAATGATTGTGCAATTACCAGCTTGTCTACTATTTTTGTGTCTCTCTCTTTGTGTCTAATTTTGTGTTCAAATAGCCGCCCCCATAAATATATATGAGGCAGGTTCAATGGCACCTCAAACAGTAGAGCACCCCTTTGGCGTCCCTCTTTTTCGTCACACAGTCACTTTCTCTTTCCCCCCACTAATTCTCTCTCTTCTTCCACTATATTATTTAATATAAAGCAGAAGTGGATATCAAAGAGCAAATTGGACGCTTCATTTTTGGGGTGCAACCGAAATGCTTGCATATATATATATATATATATATATATATATATATATATATATACACACAAGTGTTATGGATCTCGCTACTTAACCAAAATGATCAGTTTCAACATGCTGGGCTTTATGTAGCTTATTTGGGCCTTTTGTGTTTTTAGACCAGTAACGTTTAACTGTTATATAATCATGTACAGACACACTTGTACATCATTGTTCGTTCATATTACAATTTTACATCAATTCAAAATCACTTTTCTTACATGGTATCAGAGCAGAAGCTCGCCTAACGGCAATTAAATCCTGATCCACCGCTTTGGCAACGATAGAGGGGAGTGATTTTTGTCTCCTCAGCTAAGTATCATCATCGAAGATCAAACCTCTCTGATCGTCCAGCGCCTATTCTTATCTCGCTGTGCGTGCCAGGCCAGAAATTACTTTCAAGGCGGCTACAACAGCTTTTCTTGGTCATCTGAGATCTGAAATCTCATCATTTGACATTCTTGGCGTGAATTCATCAATTCTTGCATCTTTTAAAGAAGCAAGAACCTCCATCACGACCAGTTTTCCCACATTTTTTCTTTGCATAGGCTTCCATCCTCTTGTTTAGGTGGCCTCGCCATACGGTTTTACCTTTCCTGATCACAATGGCAGGTCCTTCTGATGTGAACTCATCTACAAATTCTGGTGTGGTGTTGCTGACTCAACCTCCACCACCCAGAGTCTCGTAAAGCCAAAGACTCAAGTGATAACCACTCCTCTTGATGAAGAAAATTTCCTCGTTTGGAAATTCCAAATTGAAACAGCCTTGAAAGGTTATGACCTTTAAGATTATGTCAAAGGAACAAGGCCAGTGCCTCCTGCAATGATCAACGACAAAGATGGTAATATGGTTAGTAATCCAGCCTGCACATATCATCAGAAACAGGAAGTTTATTGTCCTTATGGCTTCTTTCATCCATTAGTACTAGTTGGTTATCTCAAGTCATAGGACGTAACTCATCCTATGAAATATGGTCAACAATACAACAAATCTTTAACTCTCAATCAGCTGCAAGAATAATGCATTATCGAAGGGAATTTCAAAATGCAAGAAAAGGGGACTTATCTATGAGAGAATATATTTCTAAGGTTAAGACTCTGTGTGACAAACTGAAGGTCGTGAGGCATCATGTTTCAGACAATGAACAAATTCTTACTCTTACAAATGGATTAGATGAAGAATATGAGTCATTTGTTACCTTTATAGCCACTCAATCAATGTTACCTGATATCCAGACTGTGTACTCTGCATTATTAGTGCATGAGGGCAGAGTAGAGCAAAGGAAATCCATACAAACCGATTTCAGCGTAAATCTTGCATCAAATACTAGATATACAAACACAAACCAAGCAAGAAATGTACCTGGACTTGGCAGAGGCAATAGTCAAGGGCCAAGAGGAAATCCAAATCAGAGAGGAAGGGGCAGAGGCAGATCCAACAACACCCCAAGAATCAAATGTCAGATTTGTGAAAAACCTGGCCACACAGCAAACATGTGTTATTTCAGATTCAACACAGATGTGAACAATGCACAACAGAGTCAATTCAACCAAAGAGGAGCTAATATAAACATGGCACAAGGGAATCAAACCAGATCCAATGCAGAAAGCTCGGCCATGACAAGCAATAATGATGAATTTAGCAAAAATGATGACATCAACAGTGAGGACTGGTTTCCAGACTCTGGAGCAACCAATCACATCACCAACAACTTGCAAAATCTAAATCTTGGCAACAAGAACTACTCAGGTAAGCAACTTATACATACTTGCAATGGTGAAACAATGAATCACATACTGGAGCAGGTTTGATTAAAGGAAGAAGAAACTTTTTCCTTAATAACTTACTTAGGGTTCCAAATGTCAAGGAAAAACTCATTAGTGTTTCACAATTCACTAGTGACAATAAGGTATATTTTGAGTTTCACCCAGAATATTGCCTTGTTAGAGACTCTCTAAATAAAGACATATTATTACAGGGTAAATTGGATAATGGCTTATATCGTTTCAGCAATTTGCAATCAAGTCTAGGGAATGAAAATAATACTTGGTGCTGTAATGCCAATATTCAATTTAACAATGATATTAACAAAGTTAATTCTGATGATAATGTTTGTAATTCTAATAAGAATGACTGTAACAACATTAGAGATGATCTTGACATTTGGCATTGTAAACTAGGACACCCTAGTTATGACCTTGTTATGAAGGTTCTGAATGATAATAACATTTCATATAAAAGTTTACCTGTTTCAACCATGTGTTCACACTGTCAAATTGGCAAAAGCCACAAACTGCCTTTTGGCAGATCCAAGACTATTTATTCCAAACCCCTTGAACTACTAACAGCAGATTTATGGGGTCCTGCATCATTAAGCTCAAGACATGGATACAGGTATTATCTATCTACAGTTGATGCTTGCACCAGATATACCTGGATTTACTTTCTAAAAGCCAAGTCTGATACACACAATATTATGCTACAGTTCATTAGTTTTATTGAAAGACAACTGAACTGCAGCATAAAAATAATACAAACAGATGTGGGCAGTGAGTTCCTAACCCTAAAAGGATTTTTTAATAATAAAGGGATAATTCATAGAACCATTTGCCCATACACATCTGCACAGAATGGCATAGTAGAAAGAAAACACAGGCATATAGTAGATACTGGCTTAACTTTACTATCTAAGGCATTTATGCCACTGAAATACTGGAATGAGGCATTTGACAT